>OX589610.1:6404650-11404650 GCA_951329385.1 Polia nebulosa | reverse complement strand
GCAGTACGATACCAAGTAATACCCTTCAGGATCGGACAGGGTTTTTGTTACATGCTGTACACTACATCTGTCAATCATTGGAAAATGAACGAGATAAAATAATGTTATAAATACGTTTAGCGAGAATTGCGTAGTGATTTGTGAAGCAAGTGGGTACTAAATTACAGCTCTTGAAATTGTCTCCTGGCCACACTCAAAATATCTAACTTTAGATAATATTACTACGTCAATAACAATGTGTACGTCTAGTAAATAAACCCCACCAGTACGTGTGAATGTGAGCACCGCACTGTAATAGGTAATGTAATCGTTCTGTGTTCGTGTGACGTGAAGTATTGTGTACTCTATGTGACGTGTTCGACGCAATCAAGGATGGGTGGTCGTGGGAGACGAATGATTTAGTAGTAGTTTATTTTGTGCCTCGCACACAATAAACACAACTTTTTTTTACATCATACTTACATCATCATCTTTAAGTCAAGAGTAAATAGGTTACTTCTAGGCAAGCGTGCTCCATCTTCGACCACATCATCGCTTACCATCAGGTGAGATAGTGGTCAAACGCGTGCCTATATAAAAAAAACATCAAATGAAAATAATAATAACATAAAAAATATATAATAAAAACATAGTAAATATCGGTGCGAGGCCAAAAAAGCACCTATCTCAGCATATGCTGCGAAATTTATAAAATCATATCATGTGCTGTCAAACATGAATTTACTAACTTTTTGTTTGTATTTTGTATAGTTTTATCAGACTGTTCAAGCTGTATTTTTCTCTTAGTAACACTATGATATAAAACTTAATTTATCGACTCTCTTATGGTAAAGTTTTAATTACGAAATCAAAAGTTATGCCATATTGACAGACTTTATCTACAAACAACTCTAATTATAACATACCTTCCCTAATAAAATAATGCTTTAAAATAACTTTTTTCTTCTAAAGTACAGCTCGACCACAGAATTTTCAAATCATCGATTTCACTTGATAATTAATTTACGCAACTTAACAGTGTTATTTAAATTGAAAAATAGCTTAAAAACAATGTATTTTATAAATAAATAGACAAAACATAAACGGCATATGGTCAAATCCAAAATTAATGAATAATATGCTCAATCCTTTTGAACTACCTCCTACATTGGGTGCTAAAAATCTAATAGCTTTAAAACAATAGGATCAATGAAACTTTCTTTCTTCATTAATTGTACTGAATTATATTTCAAAGCCATCTATCATTCGTCTCCCACAAACTCTATGGAGCCAGTCAGGTATGTGTGTGTCCGTTTGGCGCGTCGTGGAATCAGGAGGTAAGCACGCACGCCGATGCATGCAGCCCGTTTTGCACCCTGTGTCGTATGCGGTAGAGGTTATATTGCCTGGGTTTTCACTGCGATTAGTTTTGAATAGTTTTAAGAGCAACATTTTTTGTTTGGAAACAGCACATGTGTCATATTATGTGTAGTCTTGTAAATAAAACGTAAACGTTTTTGTAAAACTTACTTGAGACCTTTCGGTCTTCTAGTCTGAATGAATTAACTTGGGTAAAATCAGGTGATGTTAATAGGACAAAAATAAACAATTATAATGAAAATAAATTGAAGTTATCTTTAAAAGCTTATCGCAGTGAAAACTCCTCTGAGTTAGATCTGTATGAAAGACCGGTATGGTAGAATTAACTAACAATTCTATCTAATTTAGTAATTTCTACAACGCTAACAGAAATTTAGATAAACATTCTATAACTAAACGAGATTATACATGATAAATCTAACCTCATAAATAAAATACTCTCATGTCATAGTTTCACAACATGGGTAGAACAAGACATTCATAATTCAATAGCTAACTTGAAAATGAAAATCATAATAGAATTCAAAGTAATCTTTAAGCCGAAGTCTTTCATATTTTAATTTTCAAGATAGCTTTTTAATCGTATTAATTACTTGTAACTAACATTACAGTCATGTAAGTCATGTAATTAGCATGCAGCTAACAAATATATACCGCACTAACACAGCATAATAACACTGCAAATGTATCTATAATATAAGCCTCAACTACTTGAAGTATTGCCAATTTTCACAAGAATACAATTTGTTCATAAAATCGATAAAACTCAAAGGTTTATCGATATTTTCGCTACACTAGGTGTTTCAATAAGACCATTAGTAGGAGGGAGAGTGCAACAAGCGTAGTCTCGCTTGCACTTTACATTGCACAGTGTGCAGATAATATAAAATGTTTCCCCTCAAATGACCCTACTCTTTTTTTCACTCAAGTAGACGAGGCTAACTACACACTACATATTTTGTCTTTTCAAAATATTGCGTACAGTAGAGACCTGCATGTGAATGCGTCTTTACTGCAATCGCGTACCAAATGAACATGTATCTCAGTTCATCAATAATGAAGCCAGACAAAAGACGACTCTAATGTTCTGTATTTACTTGTCAATTGATAAAAAATTGTCGATTTTTATCAGACACCAAAATAAGTTTAGTGTAGTATGGCGCGCCGGGATCGGTGTGGTTTTTTTTTTGTTTAAAAACTGCCCGAAAATGTAGTAAGATGGAAATACAATACATTCTGACGTGTCCTTGGCATGTCGTTACATGACATATCACGGACTGGTACCTCGCTATAAAAAAAAGTTCCAAAACAAAAGTACATCGAACGTGCACCGTTGGGCTGTGCAGCTGTGCGGCTGCTCTACTCTTCGACTTTTGTCTGGCTTACCTACCAATAATATACTCAAACTTAAACTATAACAAAATACCGTGCAATCGTCGCACCCGCATCGTGAGATCTGCACACAAATCGTGATTCAGTAACATCACTAGATAAAATAATACATTAATTAATTAATTAATTATTTCGCTCAATTATTAGACTATTATTTAGTAAGTACCACTATGTGCGGTCACCACAGAGTATAGAATCGCCGCGCTGACGCGACTGGAGACGGCGTTCATAAAAATATTCGTACCCGCACAAGTTTCGGCTGTCATAGCCATAGTCAGAATGAGGGTTTTCAGGAAAATTTACTCCACCACTTGGCGCCAAGGCTTCAGCCCCCCTAGCCATATTACTTTTCTATTATCGTTTACGCTAACGCTTAGTACAAAATGTATGGCAATGACATTACCTGCGATAAGTCACGTGACACTTATCTACGCAGGTAATGTCATTGCCATACATTTGTTCTAAGCGTTAGCGTAAACGATAATAGAAATGTAATATGGCTAGGGGGGCTGGTCTTTTACCTTGAAAACTAAACATAAGGACGTAAACATGACCTTGACGTCAGTGTGACAAATGTCAGTTTTTGACAGTATCTGAATCGTTTTGACGGGTGTCTGAACCTGACGCCTCAGTAATGCCATCTGGTTTACGTCATTTCAGAAAACTCTCATTGTCACGGGCCGTCAATTTCTATGAGTAAAAGATGCCAATTACTGACACGCTCGGTTTGTATGGAAATTCTTTATAATGCCGTCTCTAGCAGTAACCGCCAAGGCATCTCCGTGCTCTGTGGCGTCCACGAAACACGATGAATTTAGTACAATGAGCTATCAATAACTGTCTTTGTCGTCCACAATTTAATTGCCGTCTCGCTCGCCACGTTTAGTACGCATCCGTGTGAACGAGACAGCTATAACCCGCGAGACAGAAACAAGTATCGATATATCTATGTACAAAATTCTTCGTTTACCTACCCTTCTTACGTTATTCGAATTATTAATATGTATTTACTAACATCACTTTTTATGTTTGTGTGTGTGCATGAAGTGTGATACACTGTGTAGTTGTGTGCAGCACAATTTGTTGGATAAATAGGCAAAAAGATGGTTCATTTCTTTTTAACGGGGTTCCTAGTGTAATTTGGGTTGTTTTTAAGCCATTTAGTATAATTTGGAGGACTAAAATGGAGTTAATTTTTATATGTTTGTTTAAAATTAGAATTAAAATGATGCTATAAAACAGGGGCTAGTCAGTTAAAACCATGTGGAAGCGTACCCGAAATGTTTTGGCATTAAAGGGTTTAGAAGTTAACTTTATTTCTAAGGCCGTCATAAACACGGTTCACATAAAAATAAAGATTTATTCTGTGATCTTAAAAATCATTGCAGCAAAGGTAATTTTTTAGTTTTTATTTATTAACAGATACAGAAATTAAAAAAATGCAATAAAGGCTGTCTCTGTATCTCAGTTTTTGAACCATGCTTATGCTATTGAAATCTGTGTGTTTGTCTGTGTGAACACCTTTACTAATATTCTGTAACTTCTCTCACTATATGTATGGAAAATATTTCTGCACTATTTATAAAATTATCTAATATTAATAAAAAATTATTTTATTGTTCGTATCTATTATAAGTATCCATACATATACAACTTCATTTACACTTGACGACTTTTTTTTTTCAAAATAATATTGCAACATTTTTTTGATGTTGGGTGTTTAAAAAATAAATTAGCAAAATAATAATAATAACAAGCGCCTTCGATGTCGCTTGAAGACTAAATTGTGTGCAAACTCTTGATGTGTTGCATGTTTTGCACTTGCGAGTTGTCAAATGACAGCTGTCAGAGTGACGATGACATTCATCTGACAGTGTCAGATTTCATCTGTCGGCTCGCTAGTGTTGCGACAGATCATTATAAATGCTAAATTATGCTACCATATCATTATATTGAAATATGTAATAGATAAACATCTTTTCTTGGAAGTAAAATATTGGTTTATAATGATCAGTCAATTGGTGTACGCTTAAGACGAATTCCCGAACCGACCTTTCTATTGGCCTTCGACTAGAATAGTCACATTATGGCGCAACTCCAATTTTTCTCAAATCATAATTCCTTTTAACACGACCTAAACTGGAGTCCAAAATGTTTCCGTGATTCCCCTAGTAGTACCTATTTTAAATTAAAAATTGAATTAAAGAAAGAACTTCATAAGCTGTGTGTTGCCAAAATGACGCCGTAATGTGACTCAAAAACCCTATCCATCCCAAGTCTGCCTTGTGTTGAGTAATTCGGGAATAAGTCAGCGTACGCTAGCAATGTGGGTGTGGCAGTGGGATCGCGAGGCCGCCCACAAGTCGCGCTCGGTGGGCAAGGCGGCGAGGCTTCTCGGCGCCGACACATCGAGGCTGGCCGACCACACACATCACCAACAGATCGTATGTATACGCCTTTAGAATTAAGTTGGCTAAGAAAACTGTGCCTTGGTTTGAGTTAATTGACAGGCGTTGTTTGTGCCTCAGTTTGAGTTGACAGGCATTGTTTGTCTCAGTTGGAGTTGACAGGAGTTGTTTGTGCCTCGTTATTTATAGAATTAAAATAGTGCCGTTTTCTTGCTTTTCATCAAATTTCGACTTAAGAAACTTTCTCAAATCAAGGCATAGTCAAATCATGTAACATATTTTACAACTAATACGTCTCGCGGCAACCTCATTGAAATCGAATTTATGACTCATAATTGTTTCAACAACAATTAATATATTGCTTTTTATTTCAGCTTTTCCTACTAAAATAATTCGACAGAAATTATTTATCATTAGTTTCGTACGACTTCCTTATCGTGTTCTAAAAATAAATCATGCTTTTAACATGTACATATAAACAAGGAATGCTACAAAATTCAATATTGTCGCTGTCATCAGCTTTGTCTCATGTATTGTTTATATATTAAATATCAATTGTACAGTGCGTTTACACCCAGTGCTTATAAAACGGATAAATGTTATATAAAATGCAAAAGATAGCTTAATTATATTTTGATTTCATGCAGCCGTGTTCACGCTCAAGAGGATAGTGTAAGTATGAATTTAAGGAAACAAAAGAAATAAATAAATAGGAATCTAAGGATGTTTCTTGGTTAAAAGTTATCTGACTTTTAGTTGAATACAAAAGGTCTCAAAAGCTTGATAAAATTATATTTTTTATGTAAAGTTTTCTTATTATATTCTTATCATCATATTTAAAATTAATAATATTATATGCTGCTTTATTCGGCTTGTAACAATAATGATATGTAATGACATTTATTGCGTAGTAATCAAGTCCATTTTTCATTAATTCCATTGAATTTTAGGTGACTCCGTTGAAATATTTAGAATCTACATGAGTCTAGTGTTATGATCAATGGATATTACAATGTTACAACACCACTTTCGTCTTGAAAAGATGTCGTCTCGAAAAGTGTGTGTACACGTGAAATTTTCAATCGGCGTACAAGATACACATGTGTACATCTAAAAATAAATATAATCTAAACCCAAAATGTATTTGTAAGTTCAATGTCAGTCCGAATGCAGTGCAACTGCATTCATGTACATATTTAGGACTTTACTAATGATTCGCAATTATAAAACGGTTGGATAAACTAGCTAAAAACAAGAACTAGCAGCCTCTGGTTTCTGAACGCTCATACTTCAAAAGTCAAATTTCACATCAACAAATTCTATCGCCAAGATGAAATTTGAGAGCTTTACTGAAAATAATTCAGAAACCGAGGTTTATATGTTAACTTTAGTTAGAAAACAAGTTCTGATAAATTTCCTAAATCAGGTGGAGCTTTGCGTGGAAACTCTGGGCGAGGTGATGTCCCTCCTTGCTCGCGATGACGTGGGTCCAGTCGAAGCTGACCGAGGCGAGCTGGCTAGAAGATTACTGCCGACTGTTCTGAAGACTGCCGCTACTATGTTGAGGGATCGCAAGAGTGTGGGCCAGACTAACAGTGCTGATGATGCTTTGTTGGTGAGTACGATTTCCTTTACACTAGCACTTCGTCCGCGACTTCATCTGCGTGGATTTCGAAAACAATATAATGTATAGCATATAATGGCACCCAAAAATAATGTAACTTTCTACAAGTGAAAACAAATTTAGAATTAGATAATTATTGATTCCCGAGATTACCCCTACATAAAAACTTACAAACAAATTTAATCTCTCTAGAATATTAGTATAGATAAGTAAATTAAGTCACGCCTTTTCCCCATGGGGATAGGAAAAACTGCAGAGCACATCCTGCTTCGATCCTAACATACTCCTTTGTTTTTCGTCTACTAACATCTGTCTAGACAAAGCCTAAGACATTAAGTCTGCCTCTGTACTTTTGTGTGCGTAGTGATTGAGTGTTTTCTGAAATGACGTTTACCAGATGACACCACTGACGTATCAGATAATGTCAAAAACTGACATTAGTTAAATTGACGTCAACGTCATGTGTTCCGTTCATTATGATGCGCCAGCTGGCGGCAATTTTTTTCTGAAATCCATCAATACATAAATAAATCTGGTTTAATCTATACCGGATAAATTGTTCAAGTGTACTTGGTTGGCCAGATCCAAAAATGCAAGGAATATTAAAGATTTTAATAAACCGGCCAAGTGAGTGTCAGATTTCGCACATAGTGTTCCGTGCCAAATATTGGTATTTGTTAGTAAAATATACGTATTAAAACTAAAACGAAACCACCAAATGAGGGAATTATCAATGAGAAAATTTGATTTATCAATATATTGGTATTTGTTAGTAAAATATCCGTAATATAAACATTGGGGTTGATTCTCTTATTCAATAACTAAACTAAAATTAGAGAATCGTTATCTTTTACTAAAAGGCAGTGCGAGAAAAGGACGGCAATGGCACGGATTCTCTTGTTCAATATCTAAACTAAAATTAGAGAATTGCTATCTTTTACTAAAAGGCAGTGCGAGAAAAGGACGGCTATAGCTATGCACTTAGTTAGAGATGTCAAACTAGTTTACGCCTTGCGCTTCGCCGTGTTTTTAGACGACATGTTTTTACGTGTACCCTTAATTTGTATGGAAATATTAGTTCAAACTACATTTGACAGCTCTAATTTACGTCCGTCTCTTTCTTGTTTTATTAGAGAGAAAAAGATAGCAATAGCCTAAATTAAGTTTAGTTTGTGCATAACGAAATCAACACCAATAGCTATGAACTAAGTTAGAGATGTCAAACTAGTTTACGCCTTGCGCTTCACCGTGTTTTTAATCGACATGTTTTTACGTGTACTCTTAATTTGTATAGAAATATTAGTTGAACTAAATTTGACAGCTCTAATTTACGTCCGTCTCTTTCTTGTTTTATTAGAGAGAAAAAGATAGGAATAGCCTAAATTATGTTTAGTTTGTGCAGAACAGAATCCGCACCATTATCCCCACATTTCAAGTTCATAGGTCAATGGGAACTTAAACAATTCTTCGTAACAAAATTTTGTGATAGACGACTGACAGACGTACACGTGAGTGACAGCAATAGGGCTCCGTTTAGACCCATCAGGTACGGAACCCTAAAAATGTAATGATACTGTTATAATGTGTAGCATTATGGACCCCAGACTGCTTTGAGCATTTCTCGTTATTCTTTTGTTTTAAGTTTTTGACCTTGGCCATCTGTTGTAGTTACGCCACTTGCCGGGATGGTCCCGTCATTGATTCAGATGCGTCACGGCTTAAATTGTTGTTCTGAAATCAAAATTTGATAAGCACTTCCTAGTTTGAGTCATCTGTGTGTCAGGAGTAACGTTATCAATCTGGGAATAAAACTGGCATTGTTTCAGATTCCTATTTTACATTGGACAAAGTAGTCAATTACATACCTAGCTCGTGATTTAAATGGCCTGAATGCTTTAAAAACTTATCGAATGTGCCTCCAAACTTTAAAGGTTAATAAAAAAATTGCAATATGAATGTGTCCAATGAATCCTTTTTGTTACGTCTTACAATTATTTCAAAAGCATCTCGTATTCTTTCTGTTAGCCGTAACACTAATGAAACCTTAACATTTTCAGAGACGAATCCTCTCAGTACTTCTGGATATGGTCCGCCAAATGTCCGAACACCAATACAGCGTGGTAGTGCGGGCGTTAGAAGCGGAGAACGCCGGCGGTTCGGGCACTTTGGTCGCCGATGCGCTGTCGTTGTTCCTGGCGATACTGCAGAGACCGGTGTTCAGGCCACACTGGGCGGATATGCTGCATCTACAGCATTATGTTATGCTACATGCTTTAAGGTAAGGGCTGAATGTGTAAGTTGTTTGTAGTATTGCTCACCTGCTACACAAATGATGGTGCCTTGATAACAGTAACTAAGTTTTCTAAGGTGTAATATTCAAAGAATTATTTAATGAAGGCGCTAACAGCTGCCAATCACCTTGAGTGGTTAGCTTGCGTGTTCTGTGCCGAGCACACGTAACGCGTCGTACGTCCACCCAGTAATAGGACTCGCCCATCAAGGAGCGCTGTCCGAAGTTAGACACATTATTAATTAATTACACATAAAATAACAGGTATTAAAATAAAACACAGAGATTAAATTATAAATAATTAAATTATCTTTAAAATGGTGCAGGTTTCATAAAAATACGCTGTAAGAATAGTTTTTGCGTGATTCTAAATTTTTTATCCGCGTTAGATGTAACTTTACAAATTAATTACACTATGTTATAAAACTATAATTTCAAATATTCTCAGATCAAATTACGACGGCAATTGTCTAGAGTAACATATATTTTTTTTTCAAAGAAATAAGACTAGTCGTTTAGAAGTGATGTTCAATTAAAAACCATTGAAAGTCGTATAACTGCGTATATCTATATATCTGCGCGTTAAGTAGAATGGAGACATACATCAACTTTGGCGAAGTACAAAATGATGCAAATAGCTATAAATTCATTGAAATTAATTATATTTTAATAATTTGTTGTTCGTGCGCAGAGGTTTCGGAAAAAAAACTCCATGCTGACACTAGAACATAATAGTCATCAAACTTGTGTCAAAATCTTTTCATTACCAACAAAAGCGTTATCTACATCATACTACTTTTATTCACATCTCTGACAGGTTAAGCCATTACGTTAATCAATCAATCATCAAAACAACTCTATCATTCGACCTTTATTCCAGATTACTATCAACTACACTCCGCGAACGCCTCCACTCAACCGACGAAGCTGACACAGAGACACTAACCGCCATCCATTCGCTATGTCGAACTTGGTTCGAAGCCGGAGCGACCCTAGCAACGTCATCACCGTTACAACTAGAGACCTTACCCGCAGCCAGAAAACAGAGGCTCAGTGCGTTGTACGGCGATGTGAGAAGAGGGGTCGCCGAGTGTCTCAGCGAGATGTGGTACGGTTTAGGTAAGAAAATCTGTAGTTACAACTAGAGACCTTACCCGCAGCCAGGAAACAGGTTCAGTGCGTTGTGCGGCGATGTGAGAAGAGGGGTCGCCGAGTGTCTCAGCGAGATGTGGTACGGTTTGGGTAAGAACATCTGTAGTTACAACTAGAGACCTTACCCGCAGCAAGGAAACAGAGGCTCAGTGCGTTGTACGGCGATGTAAGAAGAGGGGTCGCCGAGTGTCTCAGCGAGATGTGGTACGGTTTGGGTAAGAACATCTGTAGTTACAACTAGAGACCTTACCCGCAGCAAGGAAACAGGCTCAGTGCGTTGTACGGCGATGTGAGAAGAGGGGTCGCCGAGTGTCTCACCGAGATGTTGTACGGTTTGGGTAAGAACATCTGTAGTTACATATAGAAACCTTACCCGCAGCAAGGAAACAGAGGCTCAGTGGGTTGTAAGGCGATGTGAGGAGAGGCGTCCCCGAGTGTCTCACCGAGATGTGGTACGGTTTGGGTAAGAACATCTGTAGTTACAACTAGAGTCTTTACCCGCAGCAAGGAAACAGAGGCTCAGTGCGTTGTACGGCGATGTGAGAAGAGGGGTCGCCGAGTGTCTCAGCGAGATGTGGTACGGTTTGGGCAAGAACATCTGTATTTAAAACTAGAGTCTTTACCCGCAGCAAGGAAACAGAGGCTTAGTGCGTTGTACGGCGATGTGAGGAGAGGCGTCGCCGAGTGTCTCAGCGAAATATGGTACGGTTTGGGCAAGAAAATCTGTAGTTACAACTAGAGACCTTACCCGCAGCCAGGAAACAGAGGCTCAGTGCGTTGTACGGCGATGTGAGAAGAGGGGTCGCCGAGTGTCTCAGCGAGATGTGGTACGGTTTGGGTAAGAACATCTGTATTTAAAACTAGAGTCTACCCCTGCCCGGGGGTGGAGGATAAATTCGAAAGAGTTACCTCGCCCCCGGGCACGTAGGGCAGGGAGGAACAGGGGTGGGTTTTAGTCAGTAAGAGTCTGACACGCCCATCCGCTCCACCCTAGAGCGGAAGAAGTCATGAGATGATTTCCCACCCCCCAAAAAAAAAAAAAAAAAGAGTCTTTACCCGCAGCAAGGAAACAGAGGCTTAGTGCGTTGTACCGCGATGTGAGGAGAGGCGTCGCCGAGTGTCTCAGCGAAATATGGTACGGTTTGGGTATGAACATCTGCAACACATATGGATATACATCCATATTTTTTGGTGCGCTGATACCGTCTCAGTGAACATTTTTAAAGAGGTGAGACCCACATTTAATTACTTGAAAACTTAAAGATCCAATGCGGGCGTGTTTTGAGCCTTTGACTATCACATCTAGGTTCTAAATCTCCAAAAATGTTGTCCGCAGACCATCACAAGCGCTCATTCATCCCGTTCCTGGTGGGTCCGTTCCTAGAGGTGTCGTTCCTGCGAGACGAAGAAGTGCGCAACACCACCATACCGCTGTTCTTCGATATGATGCAGACGGAGTATAGCCATAGTGTGCTGCACGGTGATACTAGTGAGTAGAGAGTTATTCTTTATTAATTAATTAATTTATTTATTTGTTTGAACTTCATGTACAATATTGGTACATAGGCAGACTTAATGCAACAAGGCATTCTTTACCAGTCAACCTTTTGGTTAAAGAGACTACTCTGTGGTAACTGACTGATATATCAACGCACAGCCTAAACCACTGGTCCTAGAGACATGAAGTTTGGAGGGTGTGTTCTTTGTGAAGACCACCAAGAAAGGGTTTTTCGAAATTCAACCCTTCCAGGGGTCGTGGATAAGTTCGAAACAGAGTTACCGCGCCCTTGGGCACTTAGGCAACTGAAGGAACAGGGGTGGGTCTTAGTCCGTAAAAGTCTGACACGCCCTCCCGCTCCAACCAGAGCGGGAAAAGTCATTGGATTATCACCAGAGGTCGAAATTAGGTAGAGCAATTTATGTACTTGCATCGAAATGTTGATATTAATATGGATCTTCCCGGGATTTCTAATGGAAAATCCCGTGTGGCCAACAATATTACAAATAAATAATAATAATTAACAAAAAATCTGGGGATTTGAGGCATATCCACTTTATTCTTTCGCTGTATGAAATCAGTGTAAGTACATAAATAACTACCTAATTCCGACCTCTGATGATCACCCACGCCCTCAAAAAAAAAGTGGTGAAAAAGGGTTTGAAAGATTATAACGGGGGAAGTGCTATTTCCACGCGAGTAAAACCGCTGGCAGAAGCTAGTTTTGTATAAATTTAAGAAACATCATCATTCTCCTGCCCTTATCCCAATTTATTTGGGGTCGGCGCAACATGTCTTTTTCTTCCATACTCCTCTATTAGTCGTCATCTCTGTAGTCACCCCTTTTTTACCCATATCCTCTTTCACACAGTCCAACCATCGTTTCTTTGGCCTTCCCCTACTCTTATAGCCATCCACATCCATACACAAGACTTTCCTCACGACATTTTCTTCATTCCTCCGCATCACATGCCCATACCACGACAACCGATTTCCACACAACTTTTCAGTCAGCGGTGCCACTTTCAGACTTCCTCTTATATACTCATTCCTAATTCTATCCATGCGCGTAACACCACACATCGCTCTTAGCATTCTCATCTCAGCTACATGCAATTGCTTTTCATTCATCCCTTTTGTGGCCCAACATTCTGAACCATACAAGACAGCAGGTCTGACCATTGTTTTATAAATCTTCCCCTTAAGTTTTAGGGGAATGCGGGAATCACAGATAGTCCCGGTGACCTGCCGCCATTTCATCCATCCAGTGTTAATTCTGTGCTTAACAGTCCGATCTATTTCGCCATCGCTTTGCACGAGTGAACCGAGATACCGAAAATCGGAGCAGACTGGGAGAAGCGCGCCATCTAGCACTACAGCTTCAGAACTGGAGAGACCGCCGAAATCGCAGAACATGTATTCAGTTTTGGTTCTGCTGATTTTCAAGCCAACTTTCTCCAGCTTCTGTTGCCATTTCTCCAATCTGCTCTGGATCTCAGGTCCATCTTCACCGACCAGAACAATGTCGTCGGCAAACAGCATGCACCAGGGTGCCTCTTCCTGTATTTCCGACGTAAGAGCGTCCATAATCAACAGGAAGAGGTAAGGACTTAAAGCCGACCCTTGATGCAAGCCTACAGCCACACTGAACTTATCGGTGTTGCCAGCAGCCGACCGGACGTAGGTACTAGATTGTCTGTACATAGCACGAATCAACTCAACATACTTCCCAGGCAAACCTTTCTCTTTCAAGGCCCACCACAACACATCCCGAGGTACCCTATCATACGCTTTCTCAAGATCAATGAACACCATGTGCAAGTTCTTGTGCACACGTCTGTACTTCTCGCACAATTGACGGAGAGCGAAGGTGGCGTCCATTGTCCCTCGACCTGGCATAAACCCAAACTGGTTCGGGGTAATCTCACTCTCCTCTCGCAATCTTTTCTCTATTACTTTCTCCCATACTTTCATAGTATGTGACATGAGCTTTATCCCTCGATAGTTGTTGCAGTCCTGTACATCCCCTTTATTCTTGAAGATGGGCACTAGCGAACTATTGCACCATTCTTGTGGGATCACTTCTTCATACAACAACTTATTGAAGAATAAAGTCAGCCACATACATCCATCCTCTTTTAAACACTTCCATACTTCCACTGGTATGTCATCAGGGCCCATGGCCTTTCCATTTTTCATACATTGAACTGCCTTTCTTACTTCATCCATGCTAATTTCTCTCAACAAACCCATATTTACTTGTACCTCTTTGAGCACACCACTCCATTCATTCTCTTCGTTGATCAACTTTTCAAAATAAACCTTCCATCGCTCTTTTATTTCGTCATCTTTCGACAAGACTTTACCGAGTTCATCTTTCATACATTTTATATGCATTATATCCCTCGTTCTCCTTTCTCTTAATTTTGTAATCCGGTAGAGCTCCTTCTGGCCTCTAGGGCTGTCCAGTAAATTATATAACTTTTCCTGCGCCTTAGCCCTGCAAACTGCAACCGCCTTTTTTGCCTTCCTCTTCCATTCTTTATAAATTTTCTTTTTCTCTTCTTTCAAATTATCATTTCCGGTTTCTACATTCTGCCATACTTTAAACGAAATTTTCTTTTCTTTTAGCATCTTTTGCACATCTTCATTCCACCACCATGTATCCTTTTCTATCATGCCTTTACCTTGCGATTCTCCAAACACATCTTTTGCTACTCGCCTTATACAATCCGCCATCTCTTTCCAACATTCATCCACAGATTTTCCTTCCATATCCTTCATTTCTATCATTTTATCTACCACTTGACTCTTAAACATACTTGCACACTCCTCATTTTCTATCATACGCCATCTGATTTTGGGTGGGGGCCGTTCTTTGTTCCTACTGGACGAGACACTGACTGTGACGTCCATCAATATGAGCCTGTGTTGAGAGACTAAGCCTTCACCTGGCAACACTTTACAGTTTTTGACTGTTTTGAGACTGTTTCGTCTCACCAAGAAAAAGTCAATTTGGGTCGCGTGCTGGCCACTTTTGTAAGTGATCAGGTGTTCGTCTTTCTTTTTGAACCAGGTGTTAGTTATTGCCAGGTCAAAAGCCGAAGCAGCTTGCAGCAATGTCTCGCCATCAGTATTACGGTCTCCGTACCCCCAACCACCATGCACTCTCTCATAACCGTACTTCAGACTTCCTACATGCCCATTAAAATCACCCCCCACAAACACCTCTTCACTCTCCTGTACATTTATCATCACACAATCGAAGTCCTTCCAAAACTTTTCTTTTACACTATCCTCACATCCTGATTGGGGTGCATACGCACTAATAACATTTACTATCATACTCTCCACAACCACTTTAATAGCTATCACTCTATCACTTACTCTTTTAACATCCACCACACATTCTTTTAACTCACTATCCAAAACTATGCCCACACCATTCCGTTTGCCATCACTTCCACAGTAATAAAACATATCCTTCTCCTAATTCTCTTGCTTTTGCACCCTTCCATTTCGTTTCTTGCAAACACGCTATATTTATCCGTCGCCTTTTTAAAACATCTGCTAACTCTCTTCCTTTTCCAGTCATAGTACCTAAATTCCAGCTCGCACACCTCAATCTTAATTCTCTCACTCTCCGAGCTTGCGTCTTACGTCGCACCCGCCCGTCCTGGTGCGACAACCCTTGTCCATTTCCCACAGGAGCCGGGTGCTGCCCCTGCGCGTCGCCTGTGGGGTACGCCCTAGCCCTATCGCACATCATATTTTTCCAGACCATGATGCAAAAAGGTTTTGGCAAAAGTTTTATAGCCGGCCGCCTGCCTGACGCCAACCCTCCTTGGGAATGCTGTTGTTGGTGGTTTACCCGCCACCGCGCGGGTGGCCCGAGGTGCTTTAGTAGTATGCACCAGGGCTCAAGCTCCCTTAGTCGCCTCTTACGACACCCACGGGAAGTGATGGGATGGTACTATTCTTTTACGTCCGACACCATACGGTATAATTATTAAAAAATTTAAGAAACAATGCTGCTAAAACTATTCGATTTTGTGAAACACCTGAGAATAACCACATCAATAGGGTAGATTCCTAAAAAAGACTTTGGTACGTCAGTTAGATTACCAAAAACCATTGTACCAGTATTTCTTTTTTTTTCACGTCAACAAATAATAAAGACGATTGTTAATGATCTTAAAAGATCAAAAGCCGCTCATCAGTTTAACGAAATAAATTGTACCTTTTCAAAAGTTGTACACAACATAACTAGATGTCGTTGGCATCAAGTTAGATTTCACAAGCGTTTTGTTACAACGATTTGGTTGGGGTCGTGTGAACTTTAGCAAATATATTACCAGCTATAGAACGCTATACAGTTTTGTTGTTTTATTTAAACCATCAACCCAAAACTTGTATAGACATAAGTTCAAGTTTACCATCCTCGGTGTCCGGTATTTAACAACGATACATTTAAATTTTCCGTGACTCAGTAACTTTGATGCGCTTTATCTTTGTAATTTTTTATCGATTTTATAAAGCAAAAAATACGGGTACAATATTTTTTTATTATCTAGTTGACGGACCAAGTAGTTTTTTTATTTTATGGGAACATCCCTATTATGGTCATTCTTGTCACCACAACTGTCTTCTACATCTGGCTTCTGTGCTCCTAAAATTCGTAAGATAGTAGCTCGACTTGCCTCGACCGGTCACTCGGTGCGAGTGGAATTACTCCAGTAATAGACTAGCTCGTACGCTAGCTCTCATTGTGACCAAGATACTTGATCGGGTTTGCGGATTTTGACAGTCGGTTATGACGTATGAAACTGCAGGCAATTCAGTTAACCAAACTAGTTAGAATTGTTAATTGTCATCTAGTTAGAATTGTTTGTTTCAAAAGATTTTACAAAATCACTTCATCGTTAGAACTTATAACTTACGGTAAGGGGCCGTTAACAACTGTCACAGTATTTGCATCGAGTTTAAGAAAAAGCTTGGTTATGTAGATTGTCGTCTCTGACAAGGCTAAAATACACATGCCTATATCTTGCACAACAGTATGCAAATAGCTTGCACGCCATTATGCTATAATGAGTTCTAATTGATATATTAATTCACTATAGCGTGAATTAAGTAAGCGACAGCAAGAGAGTTTAAAATAAACTTTATTTAACTGACAGAGTGACAGTGAAGATAATAATGTCTTAATCCTAAAGATATAAGATTATGCTAATATTACAATTGTGGCGTGACGACAATGGCCTACATTATAATTACTTACTCACTAGATTTGGAAGAAGCTGCAGTGCTGACAAAGCTAATTGTAGTAAGGCTACCACATTTAACTCCTCCCTCCCTAAGAGAGAAATTATCTAAAGGCAACTGTGTAGTCTTTAGAGAATTTTTCTTATAAATTTTTGAAATAAGTCTCATTTATATATTTTATAATAAAATCTATAACAGAAACTAAGATTATGACGTAAATAACAACAATACAGTGTATATTGTCACTTGTTACACGTATATATGACACGAAATCACTGACACTTCCACTTTATTTGGCTCGGTTCACTATGTCCTTGATGTCAGTTAAATCCACCCCTCGAAGATCCATCTGCTTCGCCGGTGTGCTGACATCACGACGGGGTTCGGGCATCTGTGTGTGTGTGTGTCATTCTTAGCAGGCTGAAGGAGACTGTGCTACGGTTCGCCGGTGTTGCAATGGAGATAATTATCAGCGATCTGCAGTGTGCAATACTGACTCGGTACTTGACGTTTTCAGGTTTCGTCGTCGCAATGTTCGGTTGTCTGGATACCCTTTTTTATACACCAACCAGATATAAGATACTTATAGCTAGATTATGCTAATATGACAATTGTGGCGTGACGACAATGGCCTACATTATAATTACTTACTCACTAGATTTGGAAGAAGCTGCAGTGCTGACAAAGCTAATTGTAGTAAGGCTACCACACTTAACTCTTGCAAGCAATAGCATATTTTTGTGGAAGTTACAGCACATGTGTATTTCGACTTTCATGGATATTTTGAATCTCTTTCTTCTTTATCCTCGCCTTATCCCGTTACACGAGGTCAGCTTTTCTTATCATGCGGCGTCATGTTGTTCGTTGACTGGTGTACTCAACGTTCATGTTCATGGCTTTTCATGTCTCTGGACATTGGTCATCCAGGTGGTCAGAACCCTTCTTTTAATTAGCCATGGAAAGGCACTTTCACGACATAATCATCGGACCTTCGCTTTACGTGTCCGTACCATCTGAGCTTGATTCATGGATGTCTGAGTGTACTGAAACAAATATTATTTTTACAAGCTTTTATTAATCTTGCGCTGTTTGTAAGTTTTCTGTCAAAATTTTCAAACCATTTTTCGACCATTTGTTGGTATCCGATTGAGTTGAAATTTTGAGCCCCCTAAAAGAGATCGAAAGCGAAATTATAGACAAAGTAGACGTGTTAGTGGAGAGCGGGTACGGGGACACAGTGTGGAGAGCTTGTTTTTCTTTTCGTTTGACCATTATCTCACCTGATGGTAAGCGATGATGTGGTCCAAGATGGAGCACGCTTGCCTAGAAGTAACCTGTTCACTCTTGATTCATGGATATCTGAGTGTACTGAAATAAATATTTATTTTCACAGACGAAAGCCCCCTAAAAGAGCTCGAAAGCGAGATGATAGACAAAGTAGACGTGCTAGTCGAAAGCGGGTACGGCGACACAGTGTGGAGAGCTCGCTTCGTGTCCCTCTGCGGAGCCCTGTGCGGCGCAGCCCCGCCCGGCCTGCGCTCGGCGGCGGCGGCGCTGGTGGCGGCGGCGGCGCGCCAGCTGGACGCGCTGCTGCAGTACCGCGCCGCCGCCATGAAGTCCGCCACGCCGCATAGGATGCATCTCACGACCTGCGTGCTGCACTTCTACCAGCAGATTGAGAGGCCGCATATGTATATTCGGTGAGTTTTTTTAACACACTTTTTAACTTTACCGGTTGAAATTTTGCGTATACGTTTAGTTTGTATGAAAATGCATGGTTAGCTAAGTGACGTCATTCTAAATCCAATATGGCGGACTCCCAAAGATGGCGGACTAGTTATTTTGTATGTATTCCTATGATATGGGTATCAAATGAAAGGGTTTTCTGAGAAACGACGATTTACAAAAAAAAAAAGGTTTTTTTTTTGTTTTTTTTTTTATATGAAAATTATTTCTGTGTACCTACTTCAAGGTACTAGACAGATTGAAAAAATAAACGCATTTCAAAGGTACGTTAGTAGCGTACCATTCTTTGACTGGCTCGTCAGTCGATTTGATGCAAACCATTATCATCATCAGCCTTTTGATGCCCCTACTGCTGGGGCACGGCCTCCTCTCTGTGAGAGGGTGTGGGCCGTAATCCTCCACGCGGACCCAATGCGGATTGGTGGACGTCTCATGTCTCGAATTTTTGGTTCGAGGACATGCCGGTTTCCTCAAGATGTTTTTCTTCACCGTTTTGAGAGCAGTTGCGCAACACACTGTTTATTTATTCATAATCTATGGATGCGCCAATTGCGCTGGTTTGATACGAATTAACAAATAAGGTGGCAAATTGATAGGCTAGGCGGTTAAGTTTGGATAAGGGTGTAAAACGAAGGACTTACCGGCCGATGTTCTTCCCCAAGCTCAGAGCAAAGCGCAGCTTCACAATTATCACTTTATCACCACCGAAGATTAGCGAATTATCAAAGTTCTGATTATTTTTCCAGCGCACACGCGGCTAGTAGTAGGTTCGCACAGCCATTGACTTTACGTCACATTACGACTGTCATTAGAAAATATCACAGCACCTTTTATAGTCTTCTCGCTCACACCCATTAGATCGGCCAGTAATTATGACAAGGATGGAGCAGGAAAGGAGACCACCAGCGCGATGAACGAATAATATGACAATCAGTGTTGCCAGTATATAATACTTTAGAATGCTGAATCCAGCTCAACCATTCCCCCCGGGATTGAAGGGATGCCTTCAAGAATTTAAGGCGTATAACAAGGGAAATTTATACACTGTAGCATTGCTTAGTGCAATGCAATCAAATGTCTAACAACTAGCATTAACCTAACCTAACCTAAATGACTAAGCTAAATGAACTATTGGTTAGGTAATGGGCAAAGACGCACGACGGGACGCAAATAAGATCCAGTCGTTGTTTTAACCCGAACGACGCGAGTGACCCCGGTAGAGTCGGGAAAGACTTCCTCTACAATACCTAAAGGCCAATGAAGCGGAGGTGAATTATCGGTAATAAGAATCACGACCGTGCCTACAGTGATCGGGTCCACCGTCGTGTTCCATTTGCGACGCGATTGTAACGTATGTAGATAACTCACTCTCCAGCGTTTCCAAAATGATTGTACTAATTTGTCTAATAACTCATGTCTAGCAACGATAGTTTTCTCGTCGATTTCCTCTGCAGGCAAGTATCGCAAAGGAGTGAGATTCAAAAAGTGTGCTGGAGTCAAAGCTAGTGGTTCAGAAGGGTCACTAGAGAGCGTCCTGCAAAGAGGTCTAGTATTCATCACCGATTCGACCTGAGTGAGCACAGTGCTCAACTCTTCAAACGAAAGGACAGTATCGTTTATGACGCGGTATAGGTGCGATTTTAGAGCCTTAATGTTCGACTCCCAGTTGCCGCCGAAGTGACTGGCTGCGGGAACATTGAGCGACCAGCCAATACGATTTTCCGCTAACAGGCGGCCGTATTCCGTGTTGTAGTACTTTGAACAAAGGAACTCGTGTAGTTCCGACAATTTACGCTTGGCACCTATGTAGTTCGTCCCGTTGTCGGAATAAATCCTACTTACCGGACCGCGTCTCGACAAGAATCTTTTAAAAGCGTTCATGAAACCAGCCGTGCTAAGGTCACCAACAAGCTCAATGTGTACCGCGCGAGTTGTCATACAGACGAACAAACATACATAAGCCTTGGTAGACCGAATCCCTCGACCGCGAGACATAGTGACCTTAAACGGACCAGCGTAGTCCGTGCCGGTGTGGACAAACGGTTTAGCGGATTGAACCACGCGGCAAGGTCTATGATCAGCCATCTCCGGAAAGCTTGGCTTAGGACGAAGGCGGAAACAGGGAATGCATTTATGAACCCTACTCCGGATCAAGTTGCGGGCGGAAAGAATCCAGTACTTCTGCCGCAGGATCGACATCAGCAGGTCGGGACCGGCGTGGCAATTTAATTTGTGTTGATACTCGACTAGCAGATTTAAAAGAGGGTCCTTACTTGGAAGCAAAATGGGGTATTTACCATTGTAGTCTAAATCCGAATTCGTTAAGCGTCCTCCGACTCTAATGAGTCCATCCTTGAGGAACGGCTTTAAATGCCGAAGAGTGGGGCTGCAATTCTTGCCTTCCCTAAGTCTGTCAATCTCAGCGGAGAAGTGAAAGCGTTGAAGCTCACGGAGAACAAACAATTCAGCGAAGTCGTAATCCGACGCTGACATGCGATATCCAATAGGCAAGAGTTTCACGAATCGACATATATAAATTACTGTGCGAAGCAATTTACTCCACGACGAAATACGATCGACCAATGAAAGGATAAGAGATCTTTCGATTGGTGCAGCGACGATCAGTGAAGATTTCTTCTCTTCGGGTGCTTCGGACACCGATGAAGGGTTAAATGAAATAACAGGCCACTGAGAAACGTCCCAATGAGCCCACGAAGGACCGCTGAACCAAAGCGGATGGTTGATTATTTGGCCAGGTGTGAGGCCCCGAGATAGACAATCCGCAGGATTGTCTGAACCAGCTACGTGGTACAAATCCTTTGGAGATAAATCTCCCTGAATCCTCGACACTCTGTTGGCCACGAAGGTGTTCCAACGATGGGGTGACGAATGCACCCAACAAAGAGCGGTAGTCGAGTCTGAAAAGGCGAATATGTTACGAACCGCAATGCGATCTCGACAAACCGTTATGACATTTATTATGAGCTGCGCTACCACAAGAACAGCGCACAGTTCAAGCCGAGCGAGAGAGACCACTTTCTTAGGAGAGACCTTTGATTTAGCGGTTATCAACCTAACGATATTATTATCGCTATTTTGAACGTGGAAGTAAACCACTCCCCCATAAGCCTTCTCACTGGCGTCAGCGAAAGCCAAGATAGTGACCACACTATCGGCGACGATCCCAATGTGACGTGGGATTTTTATATTACAGAGCAAAGGAAGCTCTTCCTTAAAACGAGTCCACAGTCGGACTATATCTTCAGGTGGGGTATCATCCCAGTCGCATTCGCATAGCCACAGCTGTTTTATTAGAAGTTTAGCGTACAGGACGACGGGCGCAACAAATCCCATGACGTCCCATATCTTAGCGACACACGACAACATGGTACGCTTAGTGCAACTCTGAGCGGGAGCATTGACCTTCATACAGAAGTGGTCCGACGCAGATGACCAGCACAAGCCCAATACCTTATGCTGATCAGATCCATCAAATTCCTTGACAGCTGGTAGGCGATGCGAGGGGGGTATCGAATCCAGAACGGCTTGGGAATTACTGGTCCATTTGACCAGTTCAAATTGACCCGCCTTCATTAGGCCGATCATTTCCAAAGCGGTGGAAACGCCCTGGTCTTCCGTGGGAACGGAGTGGACAAAATCATCCATGTAAAACCCCGCTGCGACTATATTCCTGGCCTGAGGGTAAGAGCCACCCTCGTCCTCTGCCAGCTGCTTAATAGTACGCAGCGCATGAAAGGGGCTTGACTTAAGCCCAAAAACGACACGATTAAATTCATAAACCTGTAAAGGTTCCTGAGGTGAAAAGCGATACAAAATGCGTTGGAAACGTCGATCAGCCTCTCTGATTCCAATGCTTAGAAACATTTGACGAATGTCAGCGGAAAGCGCGATCAAAAATAAACGAAAACCAATTATAATATTGAACAAGTTCCCTTGTAGGTTCTGACCACCGTACAAGAGATCATTAAGCGAAACGTGGGTGGTAGTTTTACAACTACCATCCAGAACAACACGAAGTTTGGTTGTGACCGTGTCCTCTCGGATCACACCATGATGCGGAATAAAATACGAAACTTCGGAAGAATCCGAATTTGTAGGGGAAATGTAACCCTTTTCCAAATATTCGAGGATGACACCGTCATACGCGGCCTTTAGTTGAGGAGAAGCTTGCATCTTCCTCTCCAAGCAATAAAACCGGCGTTCACTGGCTTGGCGCGAATTACCAAGGGACTCGACATCACCCTTGAAAGGCAAAGCTAACACGTATCGCCCGTCGTTATCCCGAGCGGTAGTACGGGTGTAAAACTCCTCACACAACCTGTCATCCGGGCTTAATACTGGAGGGACGTTCACCTCTTCTAATTCCCAGAATTTCCGGACAGCTGCGTCCAACGGATCCGCGGTACAGCAGTACGAGACGGTCGAGCTGCTGGCCGCACGGACCGGTGCTTTACCTACGATAACATAGCCAAGGACGCTTTCCCAAGCGATCGGCGAAACACTCGAAGACCGTCCCTGAACCTTATTTGATAAGAATAAATGCGGGAAAATTTCAGCACCGATTAACACTTCAATCGGTTCTGGTGCAAAGTATCTATCGTCTGCCAACGGTAAATTTTTGAAATTAGTCAAAAGCGAAGTATCAACCGAGGCGGTTGGCAGACGTTCAGTAATTTTATCAACTACTAATGACTCGACGTCATATTTTATATTTCGATCGAAGCGAGAATGAATTTTAAATTCTGCGGAACCCTGTATTGCTTTACTCGAGCCCCCTATTCCCTTTACGGTAGAACAAGCAGGTCGTTTATTCATATTCAAACCAAGGCGCTGACAACAATCGCGAGTTATAAAGCTACTCTGGGAGGCGCTGTCAAGTAAAGCCCGAACGACATGCTCATTTCCACGAGTGTCTACAATAATTATGCGCGCTGTGCCTATTAAAACGGTCATAGGTCCTCGTAGCGAAGGGTTATCCTTATTGAGGACATGGGACAAAGAACACAACGCGACATCTGTGCGCGCGGGAAGCGTCGAGTCACTCGCCTCCGCCCGATCAGCTGATCGCGCCGGCGGTGGCGAATGCGAGCGTGCTGCGCTCGAATGCGAATCCCTATTATCGGGGCGGCTGCCGAAGCATAACAGAGTATGATGCTTGCGAGAGCATCTTTTACACTTAGACGTAGAACTACATGCTGATAAGCGATGACCACCACTTAAACAATTTATACATAAATTATTGGACTTTACGTATTCGAAGCGTTTATTTGGCTTATAATTATTAAAAACCTTACACTTATAAACGAAGTCATGAGTTTCGTTGCATAGAACGCAAGCGGCGGCTTCCGAGCTAGCCGTGTAAGCGACTGTACTAGTCTTACGATCGAAAGGTTTCTTGTTGATGGCCTTAGCAACAGATGATTGCGTACATTCCAACACCCTTATGTGATCCTGCACGAAACTAACTAAATTAGAAAACGAGGGAATCTCAGAACAGTTAGACCCTAACTTATAGTTAGATTCGAACGTACGCGCGGTATCTGAATCGAGTTTTTTGGTAGCGATATATAACAACATAAAGTCAGCGCGGTCGCTTAGCTTCAAGTTTTTTAAGGCGGCCGCTGACGTAGCGAATTTATCTAGAAATAATTCCAAACTACTTGGAGTACCTGACGAGATGGGCTTAAACCCAAATAGTTGGTCTAAATATGAAGTGGCCGACCGCCGTTTATCTTCATATCGTTTGCAAAGCGATTCGAAAATAAGTGGGTAATTGTCAGCTGATAAATTAAGCCCAGAGCACACTGCACGAGCCTTATCTGACAACTTCCCTATTAAATAATATAATTTCTCACTGTCGGTCAGTGAGTTATTATTATGTACGGTGTTACGAAAGCTCGCAATGAATATCGGCCAATTTTTAATATCACCGTTAAATTCGGGAATTTCAATTGGCGGCAATCGCGGCGACTGTTTGACCTCACTATGAGGCCGAATTTGCAGTTTTTTCTCGGCACGCCTTATTCGGCCTAGCAGGTTTCCAAACGAGGAAAGTGCCTGATAATTGATGACATAATCGGGATTTAATTTAATCTCATGGGCTACGATATCGTCCAGCACTCTTTCGAAATCCACACGCAGTGTATCTACAGTTTCAAAATCGCAAAGGAATGATTCTCTATCGAATTCCTCTGATTCGATATTTTTAGCTTTATCACAAATACCTTGCATGCGAGAAAATATATTATCTCTTTTAGCTATAAGCTTTCTTAAAGTAGGATCAGTGCGAGACATGATTGTAGCCTATTAATCCACGAAACAATTATAGAGAAACAGGTGTTGTAAGTACCTATTATATCCACAGGCCGACTCTGCGTGGTCGGTAATTCAATAAATTGAACTAACGGGTTAGTTAATATTTAACTACTATAACGCGAGGGGGGGTGAGCGACACCCTACTAGCACGATTACTAGTCAATATTACGAAATTTGCAATCGAAAAAATAAATATGCGTTTGGCGTTAATTCGCTCAGTGTGAATCAAGCCTTAGAACGATATTTTACGAACAAAGAGATATAGATGTACCCACTTATTGCAATAATGAGTGGTGGAATCGATATTCCTAATGTTATAAATAGAACTATAGGATTATCATGCGAACTAAAACAATATATATGTATATATAGCTACGACAAGTATATACCGTGCCTTATATGGCCCGGTATTTACGCGGGACGAGCGAACGTAACTAAATATTTCGATATTTTATTAAAGTACCCTCACTTAGATACTTATGCGGTTACTACGAGAATGTTCGATATACCTAGACTTCGATAAATCTAGGGAATGGCTGGCTGGATGCAATATCCGGTTCGAAGGACCAAAATGGATGCGCCAATTGCGCTGGTTTGATACGAATTAACAAATAAGGTGGCAAATTGATAGGCTAGGCGGTTAAGTTTGGATAAGGGTGTAAAACGAAGGACTTACCGGCCGATGTTCTTCCCCAAGCTCAGAGCAAAGCGCAGCTTCACAATTATCACTTTATCACCACCGAAGATTAGCGAATTATCAAAGTTCTGATTATTTTTCCAGCGCACACGCGGCTAGTAGTAGGTTCGCACAGCCATTGACTTTACGTCACATTACGACTGTCATTAGAAAATATCACAGCACCTTTTATAGTCTTCTCGCTCACACCCATTAGATCGGCCAGTAATTATGACAAGGATGGAGCAGGAAAGGAGACCACCAGCGCGATGAACGAATAATATGACAATCGGTGTTGCCAGTATATAATACTTTAGAATGCTGAATCCAGCTCAACCAATCTATATTCTCAAATTTATTTATAGATTCTGCCATACTGCTACGGTTTTTGGGTTTTTCCCGTGACGTTTAGTATTAATTTCATTTGTATGTATCATCTTTACATACCGAGACTCCTCCGTGCCTCGGAAAGCACGATAAGCCGTTGGTCCCGGCTGTCAATCGTGGATCTTTGACAGTCGTTACGGGTCGTCAGAAGCCCGAAAGTCTGACATCCAGTCTTACCAAGGGGTATCGTATTACCCAGTAACTGGGTTTTGGAGGTCAGATAGGCAGTCGCTCCATGTAAAATACTGGCACTAAGCTGCATCCGGTTAGATTGGAAGCCGACCCCAAGATAGTTGGGAAAAGGCTAGCCAGATGATGCAGATGATGTATGTATCATCTTTCTCCTAAATAAGTTATGGTGGTCTGATAGTCAATTAAACTTGTATAAATAACAGTTCAATACTATAGAGCCGCTTATGTATGTAGTTATTTGCATCTCTTATCTAACAATGTGTTCTCCCCTTAACTGTAAGTCATGATTTAAGAATATTCTCTGGCATATTTTCGATCCCAGCACTGATGCCGAAGTCTAAACTAACAAATACATTGTCTTTACAGCTACGTCCACAAACTAGCTAAAATGCACCGCGCAGCTCAACAATGGGCCGAAGCGGGTCTTTCGCTGCGCCTGCACGCGAAACTGTTAGCTTGGAGCCACGACCCGCTGCCGCCACGATTGAGGCATCCTAACATAGAACATGATAGCCACACTACTCATAGAGAACTCAAGGTATGTGTGAATGTAGTCTTAGCTACTCGTATCTAAAATGCATCGCGCAGCTCAACAATCGGCCGAGGCGGGTCTTTCTCTGCGCCTGAACGCTAAACTGTTAGCTTGGAGCCTAAGGCTTAATGTGCAATCATCGGCAATACTTCTCACAATTTTTAGGTTTATACATGGTTTATACCACAGAACAGAAAAAACAGTAGAAGTCGCAAGAAGGCGGGGCCCGCGTACCCCGAGTTTTGCGGGGATTCGCATATGTCTGCTCTGCGCCACACACCACGCGCATCAGTTTTGTTACAGCCGTCATGGTGACGAAAACTACGATGTTGTGCTGTGAACTGTGATGTATCGTCGTGCGCGGACGCCGTGACGGATGTGTTGCGGCAGAGAATGGAGTACTACATTCCATTCTCTGACGTAACAATGTCTGGCGAAGCTCGACCATGGTTTGGTGCTGAGTGCAATCGCGCTGATGCGCTCGAATGACGTGAGTCAGAACCGCCGCTCTGGGTGGAGCGGGAGGGCGCGTCAGACTCCTACTGACTAAAACCTACCCCTGTTCCTTCCCTGCCTGAGTGCCCAGGGGTGCGGTAACTCATTTTCAGAATTTATCCGCTACCACTAGGCATTGCAAGAAGGTGTTGCGGAGGGCTCGGTTTGACCACATTAGCCGAATTAGGAACAAACTTGCTTCTTACCCAGCTGGTAGTAAGGCGTTTTGGTCCCTGGCTAAGTCGGTTTAATCGAACTTCTGCCGCCTCTCACTACCTCCACTGCTGAAACCTGACGGGTCGCTGGCCCACTCCGCTGAGGAGAAAGCAAACTTGTTTGCCTCTCTGTTTGCGGAATCTTCGCGTCTAGATCCTGGAGGCGCGAGGCCCCCTGGTACTCTTGGTGGATGCGAGTCGATTATATCGGACATTCGCATTCATCAGAAGGATGTCCGAAGGGTACTGCGTAACCTAGACGTGAACAAGGCTAGTGGCCCCGACGGGATACCGGCATTCGTACTGAGGACTTGTGCACCTGAGTTGTCTCCGATCTTGATACGCCTATTTCGCCTTTCGTTTGAGACTGGAAATGTGCAGGGTAAATGATAAATGATTTTATTTTTGTAAGTAGGTTTTAACAACACTTTTACACGTCAACATTTTTTTTGTCAGTTTTAGCTAGATGAGGCCGGTAGTCGAGCTGACCCAGCAAATTATAGGCCCATCTCGGTAACTTCCGTACTCTGTAAGAGTATGGAACGTATACTGAATGGTAAGCTCCTAGCATACTCGTATCTAGAAGCTGACGATATCCTCAGTGACCGATAATACGGCTTCCGCCGAAACCGGTCAACTGGGGATCTTCTAGCATATGCCATTCACATCTGGAGTGAGGCCATCGAGAAACAAGGGGAAGCCCTTGCGGTCTCCCTTGACATCTCGAAGGCCTTCGACAGGGTCCGGCACGATAGCCTAATTGGCAAGCTTCCTTCCTTCGGTCTATGCGAGTGGTCATAGATGGCTGCTCGTCCGAACTGCTGGCTATTAATGCCGGTGTTCCAAAGGGGTCGGTGCTCTCGGCAACATTGTTTTTGCTGTATATTAACGATCTGCTAAAACCCGGTACCTTTGGGTATGCAGACGACAGCACTGTTACCGATAGATACGTGCCCGACGCACGAGTTAGCGGGTCTCAGGTCCGGCCTTTCCGAGAGGCTTTGGTTGGGCGCTTGAACTTGTCCTTACAGGCTGTCTCTGAATGGGGTGATGCCAATCTGGTCAAGTTCAATGCTGCTAAGACCCAGGCGTGTCTTTTTTCCGCTAAGAGGAGCCAATTTCACCCGGCTCCATCTTTCCGAGGTATAACCGTTCTGATAACCGACCAACTTGATCTTCTTGGTGTTACTTTAACATCTACCCTCAATTTTGGTCCCTTCATAGAGGCAAAGGCTCAAGTGGCTGCCAAAAAGTTGGGGATCCTCGTAAAGGTGAGACGGTACTTCTCGCCGGAACAGCTGCTCTAACTCTATCAAGCGCAAGTTCGGTCGTGTATGGAGTACTGCTCTCATCTTTAGGACGGATCTGCCAGATACCAGCTTGATGCCCTTGAGTCAATTGAGAAACGAGCCAAGAGGATCATCGGGAATGATAGGCTCGTTGAGACGAAGCTTCAAAGTATTGAGCATAGACGCCGAGTTGCTAGCCTGTCGGTTTTCTATCGGTTACATTTTGGGGAGTGTGAGAGGAATTGCATAATTTGATTCCGCCAAGCCCGTTCCATCAACGGACCACAAGACGTACGGCGATGTGCCATCGGTACATGGTGAACATCCCATCCACACGCACAAAACGTTTTAGGAACACATTCATTGTGCGTACAGCTAGGGAATGAAATTCCCTGCCGGAGTCTGTGTTTACTGGTAGCTACAACCTGGGAGTCTTAAGTCAAGAGTGAGGTTTAGGTTACTTCTAGGCAAGCGTGCTCCATCTTCGACCACATCATCGCGTACCATCAGGTGAGATAGTGGTCAAACGCGTGCCTATCAACAATTAAAAAAAAAACGACTAGAAATACAAAAATGTCCCCTATTGTGCTGTTTTAGAATGTAAACACGATAGCAGAACCAAAACTTTATCAAATGGTTGATTATCATACCGTCGATCAGTCCTAATTTATTTTATTTCGATTAAAATTTGAAAAACAATATTTTATTAAACAAGACAAGTAAAAGTTGACTTTATGTTTTACAAGTTAAGGTCTACTTTCTTTTAAACTCAAAAATATTATTCGCGAAGATTTCTACTATGCACATGTCAAAGTCAGCTACTCTACTACAGTACTTATAACCTCGTTACGGAAATATCAATCTTAACATTAACATAATACAGCTTTTAATTGAATGTATTTAATATGTGTAGTGACATTTAGCGGCGGGTAGCGTAACTTGCTCATTTAACTATTTCGTGTGCTCACTAAACGGAAAAGGTAATAAATACTTAAAAAGAGTAGACAATAAACAACTCTATGCTCATATATAACTGTGGTTTATTTTCAAATAAGCGACGACATACTTCCTACTTTCTTTCAATAATAAATTACCAATCACACCAAGGATTTCTTAGTTTTACGAAATACAATTAACCTGTATATGTGTGAGTTTGGGTACGCTGGTTCCGATACTAATGAAGCGTTATGCGATTTCTACTGCTTTTCTGTTCCGAGCCTTTAGACAAAATACTTTTCTGTTAAATTTAACGCTATTCGTGCAAAATGTATGGCAACGACATTACTGGACATGAGTCACGTGACAGTTCGCTCCGCAGGTAATGTCCTTGCCATACATTTTGCACGAAACGTTAGCGTTAGCGCTATTATAAAAGTTATTTGGCTAAGGGGGCTGTGGTTTACACCGCAGAATATTTAAATCTGGAATCAAAATTTTCATGTAATTTCCATTATAATTGTTCAACAGGAAGGCCTATACCTCGACATAGCCGAGCTCCTGAACCGTGGTCGCCAATGGGAACTAGCCGTCGAGATAGTCAAAGAGTTAGTTTCCGTATACGAGGAGGAAGCGCTGGGGTACGCACCGCTAGCAGACCTGCACACGCAGCTAGCGAGCCTCTATGACGCTATGTTGCGGACGCCGAGGTCACATCCAGGGTATTACAGAGTTGTATATCATGGGAAGGGATTCCCGGAGTTGCTGAGGACGCCTATGGTGAGTGAATTTATTTATTGGCCAACCAACAACTGCATAATACTGGTACATGTTCAAATGTTTTTCTATAAACTAAATTTAGCACCGCATGCCCCATAAAAGTGAAAAACTATAAGCTACAAGTTTGCACTTTGCTATAAAATTAAACTATAAAATTTTAACTTGGTGTTTTCCTAATAAGTGATTTTTAAAATAAGGTTTTTTTTTTTCGAATATTAATATATTTATTTATCATTATATTTAATTTAAAGATTATCTACAGAAGTCAGGAAATGAGATATTTTTTTTGCGATTTTTGGCTTTGCTTGCTCAAACCTCAGTTGGTCCAAAGGACTGTTTTGATCCTTATTAGAAACAGGACCAAACAACATATTTTTTTTTGTTAAAATTTTTCTTTTCTTGCTTACTTGTTTAATGAGCTTGAGGTAACGTTATACCCCAGGGCCACAGTAACCTGACTTTACGGTATTATAGTTTCTGTACCTGAATGACACTGGAAAAAGAAATTAAGAACAGAATAAAGACCATTATTAAATTAATGAATTATTATTACTTAATCCAATTAAAGAACCAAAGTATAACATTTTCCTTATTTACAGGGTTACATATACCGCGGTAACGAGTACGAACAACTACAAGAGTTCAAAGACCGGCTCCTAGACGAGTGGCCTGACGCCGAAGTGCTGCCGAAGTTGGACCCGCCCGGCCCGGATATTACCGAGTCTGATGGACAGTGTATCCTTTTAAACACGCTTTTATTCGATTCACTTGTAATTAAGTAGGTCAAAAAATCTTAGAAGTTAAATTTGACACACTTCCCGGTTTCCGATTGAGTTGAAATTTTGCATATGTGTTTAGTTTGGATGACAATGCATTGTTAGCTAAGTGACGTCATTCTAAATCCAATATGGACTCCCAATGATGGCGGACTAGTTATTTTTTATGTTTTGATGAGAAAAATACTTAAAATAAAATGACGTCACTCACTTCATTTTATTTTTAGAAAATTATTTTCCGGGTTTTTTTTTTAGTTTTTAGAACTATAATATTTGGTTAAACTGTTTGTGACAGTAAAAAAAAACCGGCCAAGGCGTGTCGGATTTAACACATTTAGGGTTCCGTACCAAATGAGGGCATTTCAAAGAAAAAATCTGTGCAAGGAAGACATTATAGCCTGGTTATGTGAAGTGTTTGCTGTTATCTACTTTTTTATCACTGCGCGATGTTGTGGTCGACGATGAAGCAAGCTTGTCTAGAAGTAACCTATTCACTCTTGACTTAAAGACTCAGCTTGTAGCTATCAGGAAATACAGACTCCTTAGCTGTACGCATAATGAATTTGTTACCAAATTGTTTTGTATTTCATAAATATTATAAAATCCTTAACAACAAAACAGACCTACAAATAAACGCGGTGGAACCAGTGATGGGTGACAAACTAAAGCGTCTCTCCGGCAAGCCGATAGCGGAACAAATTCTACAATACTACAAGCATAATAACGTCGACAAGTTTGAGTTCTCCAGGCCTTTTCATAGAGCAGGTAATGTATTTTTAACCGACTTCCAAAAAGAGGAGGTTCTCAATTCGTCTGTATGTTTTTTATTTTTTGTATGTATGTTATCCGATTTCTCCGTCAGTTGTGAACCAATTTTCAAAATTCTTTTTTCATCTGAAAGAATATACTCCCGAGGTGGTCCCATATAAATTTTATCGAAATTGCTTCAGCACTTTTTGAGAAACTGAACAAAAACGGAAAATACGTGTACCTCGATGACGTTTTGGTGTTCTCCAAATGTTTAAATTCCACGTTCCATTATATTGGGGTTTTTAGTTCTGGGGTATAACAACTAAAAAGTGAAAAATAAAAAACTTTTTTACAAAAAAAAACAACCGACTTCAAAAAAAAATAGGTACACTGAAAATTTCTAAATAACTTTAATTTCGGAAGTCGGTGTCAAATAACGAAGAAGTAAAAATACAAACACCGACTTCCGAAATTAAAGTTATTTAGAAATTTTCAGTGTACCTATTTTTTTTTGAAGTCGGTTGTTTTTTTTAAGTGAAAAATACTTAAGCTGCGTTGAGCGATTTTGCGTCACCGACATGCTTGTGAAGTGTTACGCCAGACTAGCGACGCGCAGCGGCCTGTGTAGAATAGAATAGAATATAATAAAACTTTATTGTACACCAAAGCAGTGATACAGTTGTTTTACACGAGCTTAAATCTATGGGTACAACGGCGGTCTTATCACTGAACAGCGATATCTACCAGACAACCTTGGGATGGACTGAAAGAACTTAAAATCTAAAAGGGGTAAGTCTGCGGTGTACTGCTAATAAAACACGATGTCAAAATTGTATATTATAAATACATACTTAAATACATATACAGGGTGTAACGGAAAGGTGTGGTCATATTTTAGGAACCGGTTCTGCCCATGGATATGAACAACTTTCTCTAAGAAAAAAATGAAAATTCCCAAAAAAAAAAATTGGACTTTCCATACAAAGTTATCATCAGCTGATCAATATTTGTATGGAAGGTAAAAAAAAATTGTGAATTTCCTCAGGTTTTCTTGAAGAAAGTTGTTCATATCCATGGGCAGAACCGGTTCCTAAAATATGACCACACTTTTCTGTTACACCCTGTATATCAAATGTTACATAGTTAACTGTATGAAAGGATACAATTATTTGCTCGGAGTATCAATAGATGTGAAAACCAGACTAATGTTAATCTGGCACAGGCAATTGAAGTAACACGGGGGCATTTTAGTCAGTAAGAGTCTGACACGCCCTCCCGCCACGAGCGGGAGAAGTTATTTGATGATGTCCCACCCAAAAAAAAGACTAATGTTAATAATTTCAGAGTAATGTTTATTCATATTTAAAAAAAAACATCATAATATTTAATACGCGCGCAATCACTACCAGTATTTAAAAGACTAGTAAATGAGCATTACTTGTCACCGTGACCATGTTCTTGTTCTAGCTGTTTTTATTTTATTAATTGTTGTCACTTATTTTCTTGCCTATATATTTAGTATGTATGTATTTATGTATCTTTTATTTTATTGTATTGTATTGTAATCTTTATATTTACACCAAGTGCAGCCCCATTTTGTGTCCAAGCAATCTCTGTCCATTCCAGGTTGCCTGGAAGAGATCGCGGAATGCGATAAGGCCGCCAATTGTATGTTTTTAGTATAGGTTTTTGTTAAGAAGGAACAGGGGCTGCGATTCTCCATACAAATTTATTCTTCTTTTTTCTTCCTGAAGAATGCCTCTAGAGCAATATTTTTTTCTCATAAAGTCAAGGGCTGCTGTTGACACGTCCCTGTCATTTCCTTTTTTTCAATAACTAATAAGTACAGAAAATATGACCCTCCAAAATGACAAAAAATGGGCCTATTTTTACCGCTGTTCTTAGAAGACTATCAGATAAATTTGAAAAGTTTATACATAAAACATTTAATAATAACCTAAACATACTCTTTATAAAAAATTTGGTGCCAAAAATAATTGAATCGGCTCGGTTTTCGAGGATAAAAAAGGGGAATACGAAACGTCGATCTCGTCAAAAATTTTGTGATAAAATCGATCTGAGTTGCAGCTGTCCCTATCGCACTCTACAGGGGCAGGCTTGAGGGAGCACAATGGCAATAGTTTCTTCAAATACCTATTTTATAAATTCCTCGCAGACCCTGTTTCCTCTTAATGTGTGTGTATTGTTTTGGTGTACAATAAAGTATATACATATAGGGTGACTGGTAATTATTGACCGATACTTAAACACGTGATTGTACTCATGATTACAGCCAACTTAAACAAATAATATAAATAAATAAAACAGTTATTCCAAAGTTTCAAGTTTTCACTTCTGTCGCGGCAGTCTGTCAGCCTTTTTTTGTTAAATATTTTATTTTAACCGTGTAATGAGTTCGGCTGTCATTTGTAGATCTTTGACAGTCGTTAAGGGTATTTAAAAGCCAGAAATACTGACACGAGTCTTGCCAAGAGGTTTTGTGTTGCCCAGTTACTGGGTTGTGTAAGGCAGGCGACACTCCGGGGTCGCGGGCGCACAGAGTGGGGTAGGTTAATACCGGGATAGATGCCACACTATTTTAAATCACTTTATTTCTCTAAGTACAAAAAAAAAAACAAATTATTTGATTTGTAAAACTGGCAGGTAGGTTGATTTTTACCTACAAATTAATGAGAAGTACAAAAAAAATCTTTAATATTTCTAAAGTATTAGCGATTTTTGCAGACCCTATACATTTTGGGACATCTATCTCACATAGGGGACAGTGGCCTAAACCACATGAATTACGTTTAGGATAGATACCCCGCCGAGAAACAGGACATCTATCCCTAAAAATTTAATATGGCGTCGAAATACAGTGCTAAGAAGCTTTAAAGCTATCTTCGTTTAAATACGAGAGAGAGAGAGATGGAGCTATGCAGAACAAGTAGGACTATCGCCTTTTTGCAACGGAATTTTGTAGCTTGAATAATATTTTATTTTTATAATAGAACGATTTTTTAGCCAGGAAACGTGTTTGATTATCGTGATCATCAAAATCATATTAAATAACATTAAACTGAAATAAAAAAACAAACTTCCTTTTTGCGGTAAATAGCAGGAAGTAAATAATTTTTATTTGTTCACAGAAGAGTCCCTGGATGGTTCAACAGATGATCTATCGAATCAAAATGAATTCGCAACACGATGGCTCGAAAGGACGGAACTTGAAATCAGCGAAAAATTACCAGGTAAACTTTATTAAGTACACATAAATCAGACTTGTTTTAATAATAAAATCTTATTGTAAAGTAATCATAACTTTATTATTGGGTCCTTATATATGAAATTGGCGTTTTTTTCTCACAAACAGAGAACCTCGTCACTTCTATGAATTCAAATATTCATCAATTGCTTGATATTATATCGAATAATGGCCGTCATAGACGTAATAAGGTTTTTTTACTATTGGCATAGTAAAAAAACCTTATTACTTTACACACTAATATTATAAAGGCGAAAGTTTGTGAGTGTGTATGTTTGTTACTTCTTTACGCTCAAACGGCTGGACCGATTTGGATGAAATTTGGTATGTAGATAGATTATACAATAGGTTAACACATAGGTATACTTTTTTATTCCGGCCTACGCGGGTGAAACCGCGGGGCGCAGATAGTAGTTTTATAAACAAAAAAAAAAACCTTAAAAATGACTCCTCTTTTTGTTGGCAGAAATGACCACTATATTTGCTTTAACTTAGCCAAAATTTTTTTGTTGCTAAGTGGCATACTTACGTTATCTTAGTTTTTAAACATTATTGCATAAAAGTTTTAAAACATTAGTGTTCATAGTTGTTGAATAAATTAAGAAAATGTTAGTATGAAAAATGCAATTTCTTTAAAATTCTTCATACAAAACGCTGATTTCATAGGTATCAACTCAGTGTTAGTAACATACTTACACAAAATGTTAGTAAAAACAATATAAAATAATATATAACAATACAGAAACAACAGAACAAAACAGCATTACGATTATGATTAAAAAGGAAAATTTTAAAAGTCTGTAAGACTTTTCTCATGCAGTGAGCTTTCAGCACTAAGTATGCTCAATTGGTCTTAACAGTTACCTGACCAGTGTATGCAGTCTCCCTTCATGTTATCCACGGATCTGTTCTTCAGGTGTATTCGCTAACTCAGTTGACATCAATTTGATAGGCACTATGCAGTACATTGCTGCTTTGACGTAAAGGAAAACAAAAATGTTTGACGTAGTGCTATTATAATCGATGTCCACCGAGCAATGTACTGCAAAGTGCCTATCAAATTGATGTCCTCTGAGTTAGCGAATACACCTGCTGATCTTCTCACACATATCATCGTTCGGCTGGATACAGGAAAGTTATGTAATATTCGAAATCTTTCATTTATTGGGCTGATACTTGTATTTGAAACGTACGTATATGTAACTGTACGTAACGTAAAAGTTGACTACAAACTTTTTTTGTAACCTGACTGCCCTAGAAGTAGGATAATGTCTTAAAAAAAACTTATATTTCATACAAAGTCCATAATTTGTTAGTATACACATTACGCACAACTTAAAATCTAGTGTTATTACTTATAACTACCAGAAAAAAAAGTTATTACTATCTTATTTTACGCCACAATGGCATGTCCGCGTATCCAATGTCCCAGTATGGGGCTATCCCACCTGTCCGCTAGTTTCCAAGATGCTGTTGGGGCTGACGCGTACCCTGCGCATGTAGGAGGCGTGAAAGCCATCAATTTCCGCCTCTGCGAACAACTTTTTTTTGTAATGACGGAGCGGGAGACTTGTCAGACTCTTACCGAATAAAACCCACCTGTTCCTTCCCTGCCTGAGTGCCCAGGGGAGCGGTAACTCTGTTACGATTTTATCCGCTACCCCTAGGCATGCAGGCACCGGCCATGATGGGCCCCGTCAGTGGTGGCTGACAAATTCTCTTTGAGGCGCGCGTTCGGACACTACACACGTCGACTCTCGGGCCTGGTGCTGATCGGACGGCGAGCTACCCATTACTCGCCGTCCGCAGGCCCGGGTCTACGGTGGCCGGAGATCGTCTCGCGTCCATCAACACCCTTCAAGCATTATTGTATTGTACAAGCAAAGCGCTGTATGCCCTCTGCGTGTAGTTGACCCACAGACTGCATGTATAGTACGACTGACAATACGCTCTAAACAGCGTAGCCTTTACTAGACTGGGCTGGGGGCTGCTGCGCATTTTTGTTTTCGTTTTTTACCGATAGTACGTATATATGTATTCATCTATGGTAATAGAATGGCGAAATGGCGGCCGCCAGTAGTTCAAAGAACATCTAAAAAGTTCCAAACATGTTACTTAGTTGTTTTTTGAAGTCAGGTTTTTGAAAAAAAATGAAAGGCAACAGTTGTTTTAGAAAACCCCGTTTTTCGCAGGCATTCTCCGCTGGTTCCCAGTAGTGTCTCAGCGTACATACGAAGTGTCGCCGATAACGGCTGCAGTGGAAGCGCTAAAGGATACTAACAGAAGACTGCGCTCGCTCATCGTCGAGGCCCGGGCGTCGGATTCCCCTCTACATCCTCTCACTATGAGGCTAAGCGGTAAGTTACTTTATACAATGTGTGTTATCCTTATTTATTTATGTGCACACAAACATTTAAAAGAGAAAATAACAAAAACCAGCCAAATGCGTGTCGAACTTCGTACATTTAGGGTTCCTACCAAATCAGGGAATCATCAAAGAAACAATCTAATTTATCAATATTTTTGTATTTGTTAGTAAAATATACGTAATAAAAACATTGCTGCCGATTCTGTTATGCACAAACTAAACTTAATTTAGGCTATTACTATCTTTTTCTCTCTAATAAAACAAGAAAGAGACGGACGTAAATTAGATCTGTCAAATTTAGTTGAACCAATATTACCATACAAATTTAGGGTAGGTACACGTAAAAACATGTCGACTAAAAACACGGTAAAGTGCAAGGCGTAAACTAATTTGACATCTCTAACTTAGTTCATAGCTATAGCCGTCCTTTTCTCGCACTGCCTTTTAGTAAAAGATAGCAATTCTCTAATTTTAGTTTAGATATTCATCAAGAGAATCGGCACCACTATCACCAAATTTCAAGTTCATAGGACAATGGGTATCATCAGCCTTTTATTGTCCCCACTGCTGGGGCACAGGCCTCCTCTCTGAGAGAGGGTGTGGGCTGTAATCCACCACGCAGGCCCAGTGCGGGTTGGTGGATGTCACATGTCTTCGAATTTTTGGTTCTAGGACATGCCGGTTTCCTCACGATGTTTTCCTTCACCGTTTTGAGAGCAGTGGTGATGAAATAATTTACACAAAGTAAAGCGCCTGCCTGGGTTTGAACTCACGACCTACAACTTGTAAGTCGCAGCCAATACCACTGGGCCACCACTGCTCTACACTGGACAATGGGAAGTTAAAAAATTCTTCGGAACAAAATTTTGTGACATACGACGGACAGACAGACCGACGGACACGTGAGTGACAGCAATAGGGTTCCGTTTGGACCCTTCGGGTACGGAACCCTAAAAACGGATAGAAGAGCATAAAGGTGCTGCAAATTTCAAAAGAAATTTTCCAGCAGACCAGCAGATCTTTCTTTTTTTAAAAAGTCTGGAGTCTTGATTTGTGCCTTATACCACTATGGTATGGTGATTATTAAAAAAAAAAAAAAAAAAAAATAGTACTCGTCGTAGTTATTATTACTTTTTGATTATTATTAATTGTAAAATTCTTTCGGTGAGCTTGTCTCTCTAAGTGCATACAATTGTGATCTTCAAGCGTAATCTTCGATTAGAGACGGCTCGACTTTTTATTTTATTTTATTTCAAAGGTCCTGCGCTCTTAATGATAACACTATATTATCTCTCAGAATATTCAGGCCTCTTGTAAGGCGTCACCTAAGAACCTACTTTTTTAGGGTTCCGTACTTGAAGGGTATCCAACGGGACCCTATTACTAAGCCTCCGCTGTTCGTCCGTCTGTCTGTCTGCCAGCGGGCTGTGTCTCATGATCCGTAATAGGTAGACAGTTGAAATTTTCACAATGTTTATTTCTGTTGCCACTACAACAAAACAAACTAAAAAAAAAAACAAAGGCTGCTCGCCTACTGGAAAACTGAATGTATTTTTGGCTCTTTTTGCTCGATATTAATAATGGCAACAAGTAGACACAAATAATCTTGTACGATGGTACGGAACCCTTCATGCGTGCGTCCGCGCTAGTGTTTCATTAAAACTCATTGGGTTGGATAGGAATAACGATTTTGAACAGTCTAAAGTAAAAAAAACTGCATAAAACATTAAAAAATACCGGCCAAGTGAGAATCGGACTTGCGCACAAAGGGTTCCGTACCATTATCTATAAAAACGGCAAAAAAATCACGTTTGTTATATGGGAGCCCCTTAAAATTAATTTTATTCTGTTTTTTAGTATTTTTTGCTATAGCGACAACAGAAATACATCATCTGTGAAAATTTCAACTGTCTATCACGGTTCATGAGATACAGCCTGGTGACAGACGGACAGACAGACATACGGACAGGGGAGTCTTATTAATAGGGTCCTGTTTTACCCTTTGGGTCCGGAACCCTAAAAAATGAGTAAACTCCGACGAAACATTCCAACGCTAGGGGGTCCAGAATCATGTACTGAATCACTGGTACACGTATGTGTGTTTATGTGCCTTACACGGTGTATATTCTTGTATTACCATACAGGTATCCTAGACCCAGCCGTGCAGGGCGGCATCGTGAACTACGAGCGAGCCTTCCTGACGCCGGCGTACGAGGCGCGCCACCCGGACCACGCGCCACTGCTCGCCGAGCTGAAGGACCTCATCGCCGATCAGATACCCCTCTTGAAGTTTGGTAAGATATGGAAATAAAAATTATTCTTTAGCTTGTGAGCAATAATTCTTAATTCTTTATTGTATAAACTTAAGGCCGAGACATGACCTAAAGCGCGGTCACTCTCGGACTGCATAGAAAAGAAAGAGCTACGGCAAATGCTCGCAATTTATTGGAAAATATGAAGTATTTTATCGATAATATATATATATTTTTTTTTAAAGGTATATTTTTTTATTAAGATTATAATTGTTAATGAAGGGATAAACTGCTTTTGAAGATAATTAAGAGGTATATTAGAAGATTTCTTTGATGCATTTAAAGTATGTTAAATTATGTTTTGAGTTCCATCACCTAAGACTTGAAAATATCTTTTTTTTTTGTCAAAATTATATTACGGTATTAGAGATACACTGCATTAAAAAACCACCTTTTTGACCGTTTTTGGGAATTTCCGCCTTAATACACAGTGATTACACAATTCATGTAGGTAAGAATGCGAGCTTAACTCAACGTTGAATTTTCTCTCAGCAAACCTTTGAGTGATAGAGAGATCACATTCGAGGGTAGGATCCAGTGTACTATTTAAGGCACTTGTCCCACCGCCGGCGATGAGCGAGTAGCGAGTAGAGCTTCAAAACAAAACGAGTTGGCGAGCAGCGAGCAGCGAGTGGTAGTTCCACAGAACAGAAAAAAACAGTAGAAGTCGCAAGTAGGCGGGGCCCGCGTAAAGTAAACGCGTCGGTAATTCAGTGCAGACTGGTTTTTATTATTCTACCTTCACCTATAATATAATACATGATACCACAGATAACTATAATAGTAGCAAGCATGATATATAAAAAGGTATATTACACATACCATCACATAGATGTTGCTAGTAGGTACATTTTGATACAACACAACACCTCCACTTATCAAAATAAACTAAGTACCATAACACATAACAAAAATATAAACATAGGTACAAAGTAGGTACCTACCTAATATTAAATTTGAACAATACCTAAATTTTTCATAAACTTGTAGTGTTTAATAATACCAAGACCTTTGGTCAATAAATCCGCAGGCATTTCATTTGTAGGTAAATAATTAATCTCTACCTTTCCACTTTTTATTGTCTCGCGTACAAAATGATGTTTAACATCAATATGCTTTGATCTATTGTGGCATTGATGATTTGTGGCCATCCTCAATGCACTTTGATTGTCACAATTCAAGTTAACTGCTACCAAAGATCCAGTTAGCTCACATAAAAGTTCTCTTAAATATATTGCTTCCCTACAAGCTTCAGAAAGCGCAACATATTCAGCCTCTGTGCTCGAAAGGGCTGTAACTCTCTGCTTTCTGCTCTGCCATGAAATAGCTGAGCCTGACATAACAAAACAATATCCTGTGTAAGATTTTCTATCCAAGCTATCACTGGCCCAATCAGCATCTACAAAACCTTGCAAGCCCTCTCCCTGACTACTAAACTTTAAACAATACATTTTAGTTTTCTTTAAGTATTTCAGAACCCTTTTAGCATAGTTCCAATGTTCAACACTGTAGCTAGTATTAAATTGGCTTAAATAGCTAACAGAGTAGGCTATATCAGGTCTTGTCATGACTGCGAGATACATAAGACATCCTATAAGTTTTTGATAGCTAATGCCTGATGTACATTTTTCTGCCTTTGTTACATTAATTTTTTTCTCAATAGGTGTATCAGCTGTTTTACAATCAGTCATTTCAAATGTCTGCAATAATTCTTCTATATACTGTTGCTGATCAACAGTTATCTCATAGTGATTACAGTCTCTGTTTATATTAATGTTCATTCCTAGATAGTGCTTAACCTCACCTAAATCTTTAATTTTAAATTCAGAATCTAAAATACATTTTAACTTTACAGTTTCACTCTCATTGTTAGAAAAGATTAGGAAATCATCTACATACAATGCTATTATGACTTTTACATCTTTACTCATCTTTACAAATAAACATGGCTCTTGTGTACAGATTTTAAAATTATGTTTACACAGTACATCTCTGACTCTCTCATACCAAGCTAAGGCGGATTGTTTTAAACCATACACTGCCTTTTTGAGCTTAAAAACTTTCCCATCCTTTTTAGATGCAAAACCATCAGGTACACACATGTAAATAGCCTCTTTCAAGTAACCATTTAGATAAGCAGTTTTAACATCTAACTGAGTAATGTCTAGTCCTATTTTTACACTTAATGCAAACAATAACCTCAGTGTAGAGTGCCGCACAACCGGTGAAAAAGTCTCATCATAGTCAATTCCACGTTTTTGGGTAAAACCCTTAGCAACTAATCGCGCACGATATTGCACTTCACTATCACTTTTAAACTTTTTCTTGAGTACCCACCGACATTGTACTATTGTAGCTCCATTTGGGGCATCTACGAGCTCATACACTTCATTCTTCCGGAATGACTCAAGCTCATCATCCATCGCCTTCCTCCATTGTACACTCTCAGGACCACTCAAGGCTTCAGTCAGCGTTTGTTCAGGATCTGCAGTGGCCAATAAGCCTGGATTGTACCTTTCAGGCTTCCGCCGCTCCCTCCTTGGTCTGTTGAAGCTTTCTGAGTCAGGTTCTGACGTCTCGATTGGACTGCTGCTAGACGATGAAATTTCTGGAACATAGGTATCATCAGCATCTGCTTCATAAAATGTTTGCTGTGATGATTCACTGTCCGAGCTGTATTGAGTCTCAGATTCAGATCGTTCTTCATTTTTACGATCCCCCACTGAACGATAACCTTCTTCTGGAACAGGAAACTCTTCTTCCACATGCCATGTCGCTTCACTGGCTGCTGACTTTCCTCCTGGCACTGCTCTTTCCATCACTACAATATCTCGGCTGGTAGTGACTTGGTTTTTAACAGGATCATAAACTCTATATCCCTTTACATACTCTGAGTAACCAACAAGAATGTGCTGCCGAGCTTTCTTGTCCCATTTGGTCCTCTTTTCTTTGGGAATATGCACCATAACTGGGCTTCCAAAAATGCGTATATGGCTCATTTTAGGTTTTTTGCCATACCACATCTCATAAGGCGTTTTGTCATTCAGACCTGATGCTATAGAACGGTTTTTCAAGTAGACAGCTGTGGATGCCGCCTCTGCCCAAAACTTTTTATCTAACTTGGCATCGAACAACAAACATCTTGCCTTCTCAACAATTGTTCTATTGTTTCGCTCAGACATACCATTTTGTTCTGGTGTGTAGGGGTTGGTTTTTTGGTGTAGGATGCCTGATATTTTCAAAAAATCTTCCATCACTCTTGAGCAATACTCTCCACCATTATCTGTCCGTAACACCTTGATATTGGCATTCTTCTGTTTTTCCACCATTGATTTGAATTCTGTGAAATATTTAAACACTTCACTCTTTTCTTTCATGAAATACACAAATGACATGCGGGTGTAGTCATCTACAAAAAGTAAATAGTATCTTGCCGATCCTATTGATTTTGTTTCCATCGGCCCGCACACATCGGAATGCACAACTTCTAGCACTTCCGTTGCTCTTGTGCCTGTGGAGAATGACAGACGGGACTGTTTCCCTTCACAACAAACTATACAGTTTGATTTTGTCATCTCGCAGCTGCCTTCATAGCTAACACCTTCCACGGCGCCATTCTTCATTTTAACCAAGTTTTTCGTGTTTATACTCGTATGTCCTAACCTTCTATGCCACAACAATGCACTGTCTTTGGCAATGAAACACTTTGTCGCTGGTGTAGTACATATTTCTAACTTGTACACACCGTCAGTTAAATTAGCAACAGCTACCAGTTCTTTCTTCGCATTGTATATGGAACACTGACTGTCTGAGAAGGAAACACTGTTGTTATTTTTTATTAATTGACTTACTGACAATAAGTTTGTCGTCAGCTTAGGAACCCATAAAACATCCTTGATTTTTACATCATAGCCTTGCTGCGTTGATATTCTCACATTGCCTTTGCACGTAACTTGAAGTTTTTCTTGATTTGCCACCATTATCTCGGGATAATTCTGTGCACTCGAAACTTCTTGCAACCAACTTTCGACAGCCGTCATGTGAGCGCTGGCTCCCGAGTCTACGTACCACTCGTCTTTCCCATATTTAGCACTCAGGAAAACTGCACTAAATGCATTTGTGGGTTTATTTTTGCTTGATTTTTCCACCATTGGACATTGATTTCGATAATGGCCCGGAGTTTTACATTTGTAACAGGTTATGTTTTTATTTCCTCCTGTCACTTTGACAAGTTTGACATTCGACATTGACGTCCCGCCCTGATTGGTGTTGCCAGGTCTGGGTTTTTGTTTCGCCCATTTTGAAGCAAACGCCGATTCAGAATTCTGCGTTTCGTTACACGTCATTGCTGTCATCTCTAGCGGTTCCGAATCCATCAGTTTTGTCTTGATGACGTCAGCTGTGATTTGAATTCCCGAATGTTCTATGGCCATTATCATTGGCGAAAATCTATCTGGTAATCCTGCCAGCATCAATGACCCGATCCACTGATCTGTTATCTCAAAACCAGTGCCACTCAATCTCTGGGATGTTTCCACAATTTGAGTCACGTAGGTGGTCATATTTTCACAATTTTCTCGTCTTATTGAAATCAAGTGACGCAGCAACGAAATCTTCCTCGAAAAACCTGAGTCATCAAACAGGGATTTGAGTCTATCCCACAACTCTTTCGAAGTCGTCGTCTTCTTGATGTGCACGTACAAAGCTGGATCGATGGTTAGGGATAATTTTGCCCGCGTCTTGGCATCATCTTCGGGTTTGATTTCTTTTCCCTCCACTGGCTTCGCACAATGTAACGTGCCTTCCAATACGAGTAAATTTTCAACTGCAAAAGTCCACTCATCATAGTTTTCCCTGCCCTTTAACTTAGGCACACTGGCTAAATAGTTTGTTGACATCTTGCACAACACGACCGTATCGAAAAACGAACTGTTTATTCACTTAAATACTGCTAAAACTTGGAAAATCTGGGATAAGCCCATAACCTAAAGTAAACGCGTCGGTAATTCAGTGCAGACTGGTTTTTATTATTCTACCTTCACCTATAATATAATACATGATACCACAGATAACTATAATAGTAGCAAGCATGATATATAAAAAGGTATATTACACATACCATCACATAGATGTTGCTAGTAGGTACATTTTGATACAACACAACACCGCGTACTCCGAGTTTTGCAGAGTTCCGCATATGTCGGCTCCGTGCATACACTACGCGCATCAGTCTTGTTACAACAGTCGCGGTGAAAAAACTTGAAAAAAAAAATACAAAAATGCCCTATTGTGCTGTTTTAGAATGTAAACACGATAGCAGAACCAAACATTTATCAAATGGTAGAATATCATACCGTCGATTAGTCCTAATTTATTTTATTTCGATCAAAATTTGAAAAACAATATTTTATTAAACAAGACATGTAAAAGTTGACTTTATGTTTTACAAATTAAGGTCTACTTTCTTATAAATTCAAACAAATTATACGAAGATTCCTACTATGCACATGTCAAAGTCAGCTACTCTACTGCCTATTAATGACCTCGTTACGGAAATATCAATCTTATCGTTAACACAATACAGCTTTAATATGTATAGTGACATCTAGCGGCGGGTAGCTTAACTTGCTCATTAACCCATTACGTGTGGTCATGAAACGGAAAAGGTAATAAATATTTTAAAAGAGTAGACAATAAACGACTCTATGGTCATATAACTGTGGTTTATTTTCAAGTAAGGGACGACTGACATATTTCCTACTTTCTTTCAATAATAAATTACCAATCACACTAAGGATTTCTTAGTGTTACGAAATACAATTAACCTGTGAATGTGTGAGTTCGGGTACGCTGGTTCCGATACTAATGAAGCGCTATGCGATTTCTACTGTTTTTTCTGTTCTGTGGGTAGTTCCGATAGTTTTGTCGCTGGATTTTAAGCGTGTGTTGGAGTGCGACGGGCGGTTACTCGCACCACTGTAAATTATTTAATAAATAAAATAAAAAGCCTTTATTGTTGATCTTAGTTATAACAAAAGTTTTTTTTTAAATATGCCTAAGATCTTTACTACTATGTTACTACTATCTAAATTTTCTAACTATTATACTATCTATACTTCGGCAAACGGTATTTACTCCTCAACTTGTCTTCCGACAAAGGCCTCCTCTAAAGATCGCCATTCAAATCTATCCCTTGCCTTTCATCCAAGTCCATGTTGGACCCGCTATTTTCCTGATATCATCTTCCTATCTCTTAGTTTGTATTCCGCTGTTCCTTTTGCAGTCTAGCGGGTACCATTCTGTTATAAGTCTTGTCCATTTTTCCTTCTTCTCTCTTGTCATATGTCCTGTCCATCTCCACTTATTTGTTTGTATGTTATGTATGCATTCTTGAATTTAGTTTTACTTTTAATGTTTTTTTAATTTTTCTCGATCTTTTCTTTTAACACCTACTAATTCTCTGAATTCCTGAAATTCTGGGTATTGACAGAACAACTGCTAAACAAAAATACAAGTTTGTCAAAACGGAACTGTAAATTATTTAAGAAGCAACAAAAAGACGTTTTGGGGATTGTCTTTATGTAGTACTTTGACGTTCAAAAAGTGTTGGCTCTCAGCCTAGTTTGAATAAAATATTTTTTTAACAAGCTTTAAAATTCAAACTCAAAATTTCGTGTCTGTGCTGTTTGACCTTTGAAGAGTTCCTCTATCTGGAGCTAATCCTGAGTGTCGGTTCAGTTCATACTTACCACAAAAATGCATTGTCGTCAGAACTGAACCAGCATGTAAAAAATCAACTCCGTAGGATAAGAGGAAGTGGTTCTAAAAGAGAATATGCATGATATTTTTTTATTTGTTCAATTGAAGACTTATTAGTTATAGTGGACAAATATGAAGGAATTTTCAAAATATCATCATCAGCGACGAAGCTAAAAAGCTTTAAAGTTGATAATTAGAAAGAGAAGTCCGACGTGTTCTTTGACATAAAAAGACATGACGCCCATACAACTGACATAGAAAACAGCGTTTTCGAGAGAGGGACAGATATATTTGTTTAAAATTGTCTTGTTTAATTTTCGATCAATTTTGATTCTGCTTTCACTATTCGTACTCTATTTTAGTATATTCATCGATAAACCGGTTAGATAACAAATATTTTTTTCATGCATATTCCCTATTCAGCTTGCAAGATTTGACCCGAACATACAAACATTGCAAATTAAATAAAAACTTGTAATGAAATATACAGCATGTAACAAACACCCAGTCTAATCCTAAAGGGTATTATTTGGTATCGTACTGCACACATATACGTAACCATTTCATTGATATGAGATTATCATTTTTCCCCAATGGAAATAATTTAAAAAAAAAGAAAAACTTATCAAAGGCAACACTGATCGCTCGACTAAGTTCACCTACAGTTTAGTGTGAAAAAAAAAAACTTTTTTACAAAAAAACAACCGACTTCAAAAAAAAAAAAATACACTAAAAATTAAAAAATTACTTTAATTTCGGAAGTCGGTGTTTGTATTTTACTTCTTCGTTATTTGATCAGCACCAGGCCCGAGAGTCGACGGCGCGTAGTGTTCCACGCGCGCCTCAAAGAGTTGTCAGCATATCATGACGGGGCCCGTCGTGGCCGACGTCTGCCAAGGGATTGTGGATAAATTCGAAACACGAGTTACCGCGCCCCTGGGCACTCAGGGCAGGGAAGGAACAGGGGTGGGTTTTAGTCAGTAAGAGTCTGACACACCCTCCCGCTCCACCCAGAGCGGGAGATGTCATTGGATGATTCCCCACCCTCCAAAAAAGCCCGGGTGATGCAGGGCGGTGCGCTCTAAAATTTAAATAAAATGAGTTCGCCGGCCGGTGAAGTGTTGTCAACTTATGAAAATTTGCCATACTTAGTGTTAAATTTCGCATTTTTTTTTTTTTTTTTTTTAACTTTTCTTTTATGACATTTTTTTTTACAATTTTTTCTAGTGCGTATGTTAAGAGAGAACAGGGGCAGCGATTCTCCATACAATGTATTCCCCTTTTTCTTCCTGAATAATGCCTCTAGAGCAATCATTTTTTTTTCATAAAGTCAAGGTCTGCTGTTGACACGTCCCTGTCATTTCCTTTTTTTTCAGCAACTAATAAGTAAAGAAAATATGACCCTCCAAAAATGACTCTATTTTTACCTCCGTTCTTAGAGGACTACCAGACAAATTCGAAAAGTTTTAACATAAAACATTTAATAGGGACCTAGACATACTCTTTCTTAAAAATTTTATGCCAAAAATAATTGAATCGGCTCAGTTTTCGAGGAGAAAAAAGGATAATACGAAACGTCGATCTCATCAAAAATTTTGTGATAAAATCGGTCTGAGTTGCAGCTGTCCCTATCGCACTCTACAGGGACAGGCTTGAGGGAGCACAATGGCAATAGTTTCTTTAAATACGTATTTTGTAAATTCCTCGCAGGCCCTGTTCCCTCTTAATCCAAGAATACGCCTTTATTTATTGGACAGGGTTTTTGTTACATGCTGTATATTCCAAAAGGGGTATGTTATCCTAAGCTAACAGGGATCCCCGTTAACTCGTTCGGTACATGACTTATACTTGTTTAGAACTATAAACTAATATGTAATATGTTCACAGGTCTGGAGGTGCACGGCAGTCGTGCTCCATCCGAGCTAGAAGAGCTGCACGCGCATTTGTTGAGGTGCTTCCGAAGAGTACAGCAACACGTGCATCAACGATATGGTAGAAAGGTAAACAATACTGTAGTGACTCATATAGCATAATGAGAATGCGAGAACTATGTATGTCGTTATATTCATGTAGATTTTATGATTGTCTGGCAGTTTGAGTATTTTTGCGGCCTACTCAAATGTCCTTATTTTGATATTGTTCGTCGGTTCGATAAGCTCCTCAAAGTTCTGAGTTGAGCTTCACGATGACTGACAAATGCTTGCACTGTCTGGACAGGTCCACTCGAATTTGTGTGTTGTTTTCCTCAAAAGCTCATCCCAGACATAAACGTACATGGTTCTCATATGATTTGACCAGTACATATTGTATGGATTTGAACACTTCAAAAAAGACTTTGATCTCTGAGTTTGTTTCGGTGTTTCTCTCAGGGTAGTCAGCTAGGAAACACCGGCCTCATCTAGCTAAAAAAAAATGGTGACGTGTAAAAGTGTTGTTAAAACTTACTTACAAAAATAAAATCATTAATCATTATCACGCAAGAAAACTATGAGCGTAGTCCTCTCCATTGTCCTTTGGTGCCGCCTTAGACGGACTGCTTGGAGCAGTCAATGCCGACAGCTTCAAACAGTCGCTGTTGGGCGATGGCGATCTGCAGTTTCAATACAAAATTGACATTTGCCATACACGGACCGCTGAAGCAGTTCGTTTTCGCAGCTAAAAATGTTCTGACTGCTCCAAGCAGTCTATGGCGCAGGAGCGTCTGTGGAGGCCCCAACCGCATCACGACTGCCTGCTCTCATACAGTTGGTCTCGACTGCTCTAAGCAGTCCGTCTATGGAGGCCCCAACCGCATCACGACTGCCTGCTCTCGTGCAGTTGGTCTCGACTGCTCTAAGCAGTCCGTCTATGGACTTCCTTAGGCTTTAGTGGGTGACTTTAAGCTTTCTTATGAGGTTCATTGTAAACGAACACGTTTCAGTGCCATATGATGTATGAAGTATCTATCTGTATAGATACAATAAACTTAATTGAACAGCAAAAAGGGACATTCTTGTAGTTTGACCGAGTCGGGCAAACTACTTAGACACCGCACGTTCTGAGTACCTAGTGTTTGTTTCCTAGCTTCTGTCAGCGGCTTTGCCCGCGTGAATTTCGAAAATTACCCCAAGAGAACATGCTCCCCTACCTGGGGTAATGGATAAATTTGAAATAGAGTTACGGCGGCCCTTGGCACTCAGGTAACTGAAGGAACAGAGGTGGGTTTTAGTCAGTAAAAGTCTGACAGCTCCCAGACGGGAGAAATCATTGGATGATATCCGACCCCACAAAAAAGGGAACATACTCCCGGGATTATAATTATGCGGCTCATTCCAGAAAATGACTCGTGTGCAAAGTTTCATCCAAATCCGTTCATACGTGAAGAGGTAACAGACAAACAGACAATGTTAATTTCACGTTTATAACATTAGTACAGATTTGGGACCTCCAACAAAGGGCAGCCCATAATGACATCATATACAATACTAGTGACTCGGCCCAGCTCAACACGGGTGCAAATTACATACACAAGCCTTTCTCGATTATTGCTCTTTCTATAAGTGAAAATCATATCAAAATCCGTTGCGTAGTTAGGAGAAGTAAACAGACAGACGCACACAACGACTTTTTTTAGGGTTCCGTACCTGTAGGGTCCAAACGGAGCCTATTGCTGTCACTTACAGGTCAGTCTGTCCGTCGTCTGTCACAAAATTTTGTTTTGCCGAAGAATTTTTTAACTTCCCATTGACCTATGAACTTGAAATTTGGTGATAATGGCACGGATTCTCTTGTTCAATATCTAAACTAAAATTAGAGAATTGCTATCTTTTACTAAAAGGCAGTGCGAGAAAAGGACGGCTATAGCTATGCACTAAGTTAGAGATGTCAAACTAGTTTACGCCTTACGCTTCGCCGTGTTTTTAGTCGACATGTTTTTACGTGTACCCTTAATTTGTATGGAAATATTAGTTCAAACTAAATTTGACAGCTCTAATTTACGTCCGTCTCTTTCTTGTTTTATTAGAGAGAAAAAGATAGCAATAGCCTAAATTAAGTTTCGTTTGTGCATAACAGAATTGCATAACAAAATTTAGACGACACGGTTGGCGCAGTGGTTGAGCGTTCGGCTGCTGCGCTGCGTGTCGCGGGTTCGATTCCCGCACGGAACAAATATTTGTATGATCTGCAGATAGTTGTTCCGGGTCTGTGTGTCTTGTGTATGTGAGTATACATTTTGTAAACGCACCCACGATACAGGATTAATTCCTAGTGTGGGGCAACGTTTTAAAAAAAAAAAAAAAACAACACCAATATTTATTATTACGTATATCTTACTAACAAGTACCAATATATTAATAAGTCATATTTTTTCTTTGATAATGCCCCCTTTTTGTACGGAACCCTAAATGTACGAAGTCCGACACGCACTTGGCCGGGTTTTTTTTATACTATTTGGAGATATTTTTGAGGCCAAAGAAAGGATGGATGGATTGTGTGAGGAGTGATATGAAAGAAAAGGGAGTTAGTGATAGCGTGACGGCTGACAGGACAGAATGGAAGAAAAAAACGTTTTGCGCCGACCCCAAGTAACATGGGATAAGGGCAGGAAGATGATTGGAGATATTGTTGTTTTACAGAACTGCGACATAGAAGTGGGCTCACCCGAGGTACAGCTGCGCATGCATCAATTCCGGGACAGTTTCCACATGGACTCCAATAACTCTTCCAACAACAGGATATCGGATATATCCACTGGTACTGAGTAAGTACTCATAAATGTTAATTTGTTTAAATTAAAAATGGTTATAAAAATAATAATTCTTAATAGCACAGTTAGATTAACAAAAAAAATTGTACACGTATTTTGTACTTTACCAAACCAATAAAAAAATTACAAAGATAAAATGCATCAAAGTTCAGGAGTGGGGGCTTGTAACGTCACTAAACGGTACAAAGTGGATCGGAGTGTGACGTCACGCGAAATTTCAACGCCGTCCTCATTTTTACGTGATAAAAGAATAAATACTTGTACAATATTTTTTGGTATTTTAACTGACGGGTTAATTTGATACTTTTAGGAAATTAGCTTATTCAATTGAATTTCAAGAGTATATATCCTAAATACCTATCAATCTGCCTAGCCTTTTCACAATTATCTTGGGGTCAGCTTCCAGTCTGACCGGATGCAGCTGAATACCAGCATTTTACATGGAGCGACTGCCTATTTGACCTCCTCCATTACTGGGTAGTACGATACCCCTTGGTAAGACTGGATGTCAGACTTTCGGGCTTCTGACGACCCGTAACGACTGTCAAAGATTTATTTTTTTATTCTTTATAGGCACGCGTTTGACCACCATCTCACCTGATGATAAGCGATGATGTGGTCGGAGATGGAACACGCTTGCCTAGAAGTAACTTGTAAGATGTAAGTATGTATTTATAGAATTATAATCATCAAAATCATCAATACAACTCTTTCAGTTAGAATTGATGTCGAATGTAAGTATTTCATGAAATCATGACATTTGGCATCAATTTTAACTGAGAGAGTTGTATTGATGATTTTAATGATTACAGTTCTGTAAATACGTACTTACTACGGCCGCGAACCATATTTTGACCAACATACAACCTGATATTAATGTGCAAATTACAAAAAAAACGTAGGAAATTTGAATTTTGCGGGCTACCCTAGAGCTTTCTCCTTAAGTCAAGAGTGAATAGGTTACTTACAGGCAAGCGTGCTCCATCTTCGACCACATCATCGCTTACCATCAGGTGAGATAGTGGTCAAACGCTCGCCTATCAATGGTAAAATAAAAATCAGTGTAACAATAACATGCAGTTGCTTACAGCGTTTTTTGTATAATAATTATTGTGCTCGAAAGTAACACGAAGTCTTGTGGTTTAATTTATTTCAGAACCTCATCAAAAGGCAGGTTTTTCAGCTTCAACGCTGCAATTAACCCACTGTCAAGGTAAAGCTATTATTATTGGTAACAAATTACTAATTTGACTATAATTACATCCAAGCAATTTAATCAATATGCTAATTTTTCTAGGAACAGTAGTACTGGTGTCGTCAGCCGCTTCGCGACGTTACAAAGTTCGCCCGGTCGACGGAATAAGAGGAATTTGAGAAAGGTAAAGTTTATGACCAGGGCCTGCAGTCTCAACATTGATAGCGATCGCTACGTCTAACGATCGCTCGCTACGTCGGAAAAATTATTGATTTTCTTAAAATATGTACAGAGACGGTGTAAATTTTAACTTGCAAACACTATTTTTCATGAAAAATTATCAACTGATCTGCTGATCTCTACATATTTCAAGAAAATCAATTATTTTGCCGACGTAGCGACCGAACGTTAGGACGTAGCGATCGCTATCAATGTCGAGACTGCAGGCCCTGAGGCCCAATTCTGTAAAATAATTAACTTGTCAATAGTGTGTCGGTAGTGTTTCAGTGGTGTCTCAATAGAATAGTCATTGATATTTGGTATTCTATAAATTATTTATGGTCATTGACTTGCCACTGTAGTGCCAGTGAAACGCCATAATAAGACTATTGTAATAATTGGTAGTCTGGTGTACTATAGTATGTCAATATAATTTTGAAGTTTTTGCAGAATACCAAATTTGCAACAGTGGCAAAATAATGTCTGTTGTGTGTCGATAGAGTGTCGATAGAGTGTCGATGGCGTGTTGCTTAACTCAAAGTTACAGAATTGGGCCCCTGTTTTGGTGCCTGTGGTAACTGTCCCGACTTACGAGTTGGTAATTCGCAATCATCGTTTTGCTCTTCCAAGGTACCTAATAAGGGGGCCGAGCGGTATTCGTTTCACTTTGGCCAGATCTTTATTTATTTTATTACAATTACTCTCTCCACTTACTGCCTAAACCAATACGTACAGAGAGTCAACAATTTGATAATGTAGCTCTCAAATTGGTATATACAGCATGTAACAAAAACCCTGTCCGATACTGAAGGGTATTATTTGGTATCGTACTGCGTACACATATACATAATCATATAATGGATACGAGATTATTATTTTTCCCCAATGATAATAATAAATTAAAAAACAAGAAAAACTTAGCAAAGGCAACACTGAGCGCTCGACAAAGTTCACCTACAGTTTTGTGTCAAAGAAGCCGCCTAAAAGAGATGGTCTTTTTGATCCTTTGTTAAAAAGTAGCTTCAGCGCGGCTAGTGCAGGGCGGTATCGTTTGAAATAGAAATAGGTAAAAATGAATAGATTTCGCCGGCCGGTCAAGTGTTGTCAACTTATGAATATTTGCCATATTTAGTGTTAAATTTCGCATATTTAAAAAAATCTATAACTTTTGGTTTTTATGAGTTACATTTTTTTTACTATTTTTTCTAGTACGTATGTTTAACCAGGCATATGCCTTTATTGGATCGGCCAGGGTTTTTGTTACATGCTGTGTAGGTAAAACTGAAACTAAACATATTGTGTTTGTTCAACAGAGCGAAGTCGGCACCCAAGCCAGCGGCAGTCAATGGTACACCACCCACGCTACACCGAACGGCTCTCTCAACAACAGCTCCACAACCACCCTCAACAACAGCAACGCTAACAACAACAACAGCGTCACCAGCATCAACACACAGACAGACACGCCCTCCGCGTCCCCTCTGAGGGAGTTACGGCAAGAGGTGAGGCACATTTCTAAGGTCAGTTCATATAGAATTCATTTTTGAGTGTCTGAATGTGAGTTTTAACGGATATTGTGTCTAATAGTAAGTTAACCCTTATTGGCTTTGCCTTTTGTTAATTTTTAATGAATAACAAAGTATAAAATATAAAAAAACTGATTTACAATTTTAAAAAAATGTACAGATTAGGGAAATTTTAAATAACAAACATAAAATTTAAAAATTAAATCAAATCTGGTATGTTTTTGACTCTAACCTCTTTCAAACACAATCATAAAGATAATAATGTGATCAAAATGAGAATAGGATTGTCCTACATCCGTATTTGATGATTTAACTTTTTTTTAAATATTGCTTTAATCATTCGAAATAAGCTAAATACGCTTGAATAAGAATAACGATCGCAGAACAGAGATTTTCTGACATTTTAACCATACACTTTATAATCTGTGTGGCAAAGTTGTACAAAACGGAGGAAGATATCAAATAACTCTGGCTCATTTGCACTTTGATGCACTTAAAATAGGGTTTATTATTCAATGCCTCAAAAAATTCGCTTCAGTTTGGTTTTTGTTCAGCCATTGGCCTATTGCTATCATAATAAAATTATAATAATACAATAATTCGTTTTCCCCAGGTTGTTGAGAGTATCCGTGAGGAGATTCCCACGAAAAAAAAGGTTAACAGAAAGTGGGTAGGCATTCCTATGCTTATTTTGATTGCATTGCATTTACAGATGTATTCTGTGCGGCATAAAGCTTAAAATTTGGTAACACAAAAATGTTTCTAACTTTTGTTTTAAAGGCGGATAAAATGCTATGAAATTTGGTTTCGTAGTGGCATTGACTGCGGTAACTAACCACTGTATTGTAAGGGACATCTTTGTAGGTTTCCTGCTGTCCGATTCAGAATTGCACTGCGAGAAAATACGAACTTTAGTTTTTGACTCTTCACACGTCGACTGCACACCAAGTGTGCAGATAACAATTAAAATCTGTTGTGTCTGCTAATTGCGAGGCGTTAATAGATGTCATTTTCAACAGACTTTAAAAAAAAAGGAGGTTTTATGTTCGACTGTGTGTATTTTTTTTTTATGTGTGTTTACTGATATCTCTGTCGATTGTGGTGTATGACGATTCGTGATCTATCTAAGTTCGGCAATGTAAAGTAGGTCCATTCAGATACATTGGTTTTGTTACCTTAGCCGCCCTTAATCTGCTTAAACGTATGTACTTATGTTTAAAAATAAGAGCCTCGCTGAAATTATGCAAATTAATATTTTTTGATATTTTATTTCGGCACACCGACTATTATAAGTCTCTGAACGATGAAGTAAAACAGTTAAATTAACATAGGTTTACTAATACGAAATTATGCTATGTTAGCTTTGCTTGATGGCTAAAGAAAAATTGATTATTTGTGTGATATTTTTATAATTGACATTTAAATGGTAACTCTAAATATATTTTCTAGTCTAGAATTTATAAAAAATATCAGTGCCTAGTACTAGCCGTATGAACACTTTTCCTCTTAAATATATTGCACCAAATAATGGGTATACTTTACACTAGTCTGCTTAATCTTGGGAGCAATAAATTGTACTGCAAACATGAACGAAATAATTTAATATGTACGGTACGGCTGGCTTCATTTGTTTCGTCTCCAGACAAGTAAGCAAACTCGCGCAACAAGCAAAACACAAAAGATAATCATGGTAGGGCAACTATTTATCGGCAGAGGAAGTCGATAAATAATTACATTTTCTGGGATAGACGAAGTCGATAAATAATTATATTTTCTGGGCTTTTGCTTTGATTTTAAAATTTGAAAAAGTTTTGACCCCATACACAGCTATAACGTGTGACATAACACACTCAACTTGAATTCAGAATCTTAGAAAACTGTCCAGCTTTGTAACTGCAAACTTAATGTCATACTAGATAAATTTCTAATTCTATTGCAGCCAAAATTTGTTTATTTTTTTTTTGTAACAAGTCATTTCAAAACCAACTTTGGGTACGTTTCTTTAAGCGCTTAAATTACATTGTCGAGGGGCGCTGTTGGTAAATATTTGTGAATCTGTGGCAGCATTAAGATTAAGGTGGGTACTGACCGGCGTTACGGGGCGTAATGTAACGTGTTACACAGCGAGTGTTCGTGCAGCTAGTACGGGGAAACAAGGCACTCGCAACGTACAGACTGCACGAACGCTCGCTGTGTAACACGTTACATTACGGGGCGTAATGTAACGTGTTACACAGCGAGTGTTCGTGCAGCTAGTACGGGGAAACAAGACACTCGCAACGTACTGACTCCACGAACGCTCGCTGTGTAACACGTTACATTACGGGGCGTAATATAACGTGTTACACAGCGAGGGTTCGTGCAGCTAGTACGGGGAAACCAGGCACTCGCAACGTACAGACTGCACGAACGCACGCTGTGTAACACGTTACATTGCGCCCCGTAACGCCGGTCATTACGCGCGCCTTTAGTTCCAATTTTGGCCACGCTTAATTATCTTTTCATAGCCCTACGTCGCAGTAGAATCTATGGTTTTAAATTCAAGTCTATAGTTCGCTTTCGCTTGTCAGCTGGTGACTGAAAGGCCGCTCCGCGCTGAGGTGGAGCGCGAGCGACGTTTGTCGCAACGAACTAGTCTCATCACCTCTTCCGCACCACCCTCGAATCGAGACTCTATGGGTGAGTGTTTTTGTTTATTTACCTTTTAATTCAAGCTTAGAAAAAAACAATAATACTTTCTATAGAAGCGAAACTCAATAAATAAATTTAATTGCAACTCGCGCTACGATTCCGCCTGGTACAAAAATAATGCAGTGTATTTTGATGAATAATGTCAAAATTAAAGGGTCATTCAATATTGTAGGCACTTTGGATGTCTTTTAAAATTGCGTCATTACCCTCTATACCTAGATGACTAAGAAATTGTCCGTCAGTTAGATTCCCAAAAAATAATGATAAAGTCACAAAAACCAGCCATTTTTAAAAACAAATGAAGGCGTCCCCACAGACTATACGACACGTATTTTTCCTTTTGTCAAGTAACCAAATAAGTTTAAAGTTAAAAAAAAAAAATTTTTTGAAACAAGCTTTTTACCGGCTATCTCAATTAAATGTGTACACGAAATTTCCTGTCCGTGCTGTTGAGCATTGAAGAGTTAATTTATCCTGAATACCGACCAGTACTAAAGGTGTAGGTATGCAAAATTTCAACTTAATCGCATACCAACAAATGGTCGAAAAATGGTTTGCAAATTTTGACAGACTTACATATACAGATGTAACGGAAAGGTGTGGTCATATTTTAAGAACCGGTTATGGTATGGAAATTAACAACTTTCTCTAAGAAAGAATAGAAATTTCCCAAAAAAAATTTGAACTTTCCATACAAGGTTATAATCAGCTGATCAATATTTGTACGGGAGGTAAAAATTTTTTTTGAGAATTTCCACAAATTTTCTTTAAGAAAGTTGTTCATATAGATGGGCAGAAATAGTCCTTAAAATATGACCACACCTTTCCGTTACACCCTGTATACGAACAGTGAACATTAGATAAAAGCTTGTAGAAATAGAGACGCTACAGTGCGTTGAAATTCGTAACGCACACCTACGTCAAAAATGTACCACTTTTTACCTAGAGGTGACGTAACAAGCCCCCACTCCTAAACTTTGATGCGTTTTATCTTTGTCATTTTTAAATACTACGTGTCGTCCAATATTTTTGGATAACGTAACTTACGGACTAAATATAATTATTATTGATGTACCCGGGAATTATCACAATTATATATGATAATTTAAAAAAAATCAGGTTTGTACCGAATAATATTGGGTCCTTACATATGAAATTGGCGTTTTTTTTCCTCACAAATAGAGAACCTCGTCACTTCTATAAATAAAAATATTCATCAATTGCTTGATATTATATCGAATAATGACCGTCATAGACAACTGCCAATAGTAAAAAAAACCTTGTTACTTATAGTTTTATAAACAAAAAAAAAAAATATCTTAAAAATGACTCCTCTTTTTGTTAGCAGAAATGACCACATTTGTTTTAACTTAGCCAAAACTTGTTTTTGTTGCTTAATCTAAGTGGCATACATTGGTGTGGATTCTCTTATTCAATAACTAAACGAAAATTAGAGAATTGCTGTCTTTTACTAAAAGGCAGTGCGAGAAAAGGACGGCTATAGCTATGAACTAAGTTAGAGATGTCAAACTAGTTTACGCCTTGCGCTTTGCCGTGTTTTTAGACGACATGTTTTACGTGTACCCTTAATTTGTATGGAAATATTAGTTCAAACTAAATTTGACAGCTCTAATTTACATCCGTCTCTTTCTTGTTTTATTAGAGAGAAAAAGATAGCAGTAGCTTAAATTAAGTTTAGTTTGTGCACAACAGAATCAACACATCTTAGTTTTTAAACATTATTGCATAAACGTTTTAAAACATTGTTTGAAAAATGCAACTTTTTTAAAATTCTCCATACGAAACGCTGATTTCATAGGTGGGGACCTAATATATTGATAGCCATAGCCAACAGCTTCGATATGAAATGCCCAGTGTCGCTTCTATACAAATTATTATTTATTTTTCTATTTATAAGAGCTTTCGCTTGTCCCTGTTGATTTTATGATGATTTTCTAACACATTTAACATTTATACCAAATGCTTACTATGTAGCATCGCATCTTTTCCAGGTTTCTTTTTAAGATTTTAAAGTGTAAATTATCATAGAATGAACAGTGTAAGTCACACGATTTTAGTACTGGTAGATGTAAGTAAACTGAAAAAGATATTTATTTTGGTCTTATTAAAATACTTTAGTACTACTAGTTGCTCAAAGTACAGTAGTTATACGATGCGCAAACGCAAGTTGTTTGATTTAATGAAAGCTCTTATTTGTGGTAATTAATTGCCGTTGATTTTTATCCCTAGTCATTGCTATGAATTGTACTTTCTGTTAATCTTAGTGTTTAGTACCTTCTGTAGTACAGTAGTCTGTAAAAAATAATTAATTAAACCATGTAGATAGCTTTATTCAGAGCCGGCTGTGATTTTTGTGATATATCTTTAATCTGATCTGGGGCCTAAGTGTGAGTGTTTATACGCACTGGATCGCGTTAAAGTAAAATTCAATAACAGTTTTCTGAACTTATGTACACCAGATGGCATTACTGAGGCGTCAGGTCCAGACACCTGTCAAAACACTTCCGATAATGTCAAAAACTGACATATGTCAAATTGACGTCAAGGTGATGTTTACGTCATTATGTTTTCGTCCTGACGCCTAAGCGGCGCCTACTGTTGGCGTAACTTTTCCAGAAAACAAACCTCGTTTGTACTTTAACTGAATAATCACAGTGTGGTGTGAATATCGGAAAACCACAAATTAAAGATAATGCGATCAAGTAAGTATTAAAACCCTCTTAATGAGGCCTGGTACGAGTATTACCCGAATGACAGAACCTTGCTTTCCAGCCAGTTCTACGCCTTAGCTATTTGTCTATGTTTCGCTGCCACAATTCATATTGTTGCAAAATGTTATCATATTCTATTATATTGGGTCACTGCAGCACTGTTCGGCGAGACAATTCAGTTTCTGATAGGCTATGAATCTGTTGACAAATCTTACTTAAATCAATTGATTGTTGATCCAATTCACTTGACCAGAGATTTGGCCACAAATTCAGACTAGTACCCTTCAGAAGCTGTGAAAAAATCCAAAACCGAATTTTACCAAACCCTAACCGATTTTTACCAAACCCCAGGAACAACAGACTCAAACCAAGAAGAAGAGGAGCCTCCCCCGCTACCAAAGAAGTACGCCCACCGAAGCATGGAGCTTGAGAGCGACAGCAACAACAACGGGGACTCGAACCCCCTCCCTCCCCGACACAACTACGACACTGTATGGGCGCCGCGAGGATCATTCTTGTACAACTCTATAGCGAGACGGACCACGGGCGCTGAAAAGGCGCCTACGCCTCCGCCGAAGAAGAGGAACGCACAGACTTAATGGTATAAATGTTCATTGTACAGAAGTAGAGCTGTGTCAAGCGATGGGTTTGTTAAACGTAAAGGTACGGCTTTATCTAGTCGTTTAACATTGTGGCGCTCAACATCATCATCATTTTAGCCGAAAGACGTCCACTGCTGGGCATAGGCCTCCCCTAAGTGTCGCCACAACGACCGATCCTGTGCATCTCGCATCCATAGACTACCCGCGACCCTCACCAGGTCATCGATCGACCTTGTGGCGCTCAGTTATATTACTTAACTCGATGCAGATATTCGTTTTCACCGTTGCCGGCGCGTTCTGTGATCGCTCCTATCAAAACGAAATTCTGTGAACGCATATTTTGAACACTTGCGGACACATGATGAACGCTTAGGTTTGGCCGTGGACCTTAAACGCTTCGTGGACGCGAATTTCGGTTCAATACATTGTCTAGCGTAGACAACAACGTTAAGTCAACCAACATAATTATAAGGGGAAGCCACTCATAATTGGAAAAATACAAAAAATACTATTTAGCTCTCACGACATTTGTATTTCAGAGGCATTTCAACAGAAAATTTAGTCAAATTGTTATTTATTTGTTACTGATTTTGAGAATGATATTTAAAACTGTAACTGTTCCTTATTTTAAAACGTTAAAAGTTTACTTTTAGCACCCGTCCACCTAAATCCGCTTTTTTCAGTACTTTGAGAAAGGTTACCATTGTGAAAAAAGTGTTCTAAGCAATATTCTTGGTGAAAATATTTTACAAGAAATATGATATTAAAACAACATAATAAACTATAGAAAAATGATGGTGTAAGTGAAAAAATATATTCTTACTGCGTCGTCAAAATGCATCTCCGATTTCAAACAAACTTGGGGTCATTAGCAGACACAATTAAAAACCTATTGTCGCGTCTCCTTGGGGCCTGACGGATTAACGCGTCAAGTCCCTCATTAGCAGACACAATTAAAAACCTATTGTCGCGTCTCCTTGGGGCCTGACGGATTAACGCGTCAAGTCCCTCATTAGCAGACACAATTAAACACCTATTGTCGCGTCTCCTTGGGGCCTGACGGATTAACGCGTCAAGTCCCTCATTAGCAGACACAATTAAAAACCTATTGTCGCGTCTCCTTGGGGCCTGACGGATTAACGCGTCAAGTCCCTCATTAGCAGACACAATTAAACACCTATTGTTATGGCGACGCGAGGGGCCTGACGTGTTAAAACGTTATAATGCTTTTAAATCTAAAATATTTTATAGGCAATTTGCCAGTATGTGGAAAAATTGTAATAGAACCAGCGAATAGCTTATAAAACTAATAAAAATTTAGCCATTCAAAATTGTACCGATTTGAAAGCCACCGAAATTTATTAGAAAATTTAAAGTTTTAGGTGTTATCTAAGTTTATAGTATTTTTATACATACTCATTTCAAATGTGTAATATGATATTTTTGTGATATTAAAATTCACTAGATGCCATTGATCCAAAGTTTTTAACATTGATATTTGAACATGTTACCGAAACGATATTTTAAGGAACTTATTGAAGGTTTTTATGAGCTGATAATAAGCTTTATTGTTTAGACTTTAAAGTACTTTTTCTATCAACAAATCAATGTCAATTCAAAATTTAGACTAAGAAATTGTTTTTCAGTATTTTTATTTATACGTAAATATTATTTAAGCTAGAAAATGTGTTTGGGAAATAATAATTATTATAAATTGGATTTGTATTATTTATAATATACTCATGTCGCCATATTTATCAAAATACACGCTAATTTGATATACCATAAAATCATTTTACTTAAAACATGTTTTGCGTAAAAAAAATCAGATTTCAATAAATTAAATATGTATATTTAAATATGTATTAATAATGTGCCAAATTGTAATAATGCACATAACAGTCAATCTAGAAAAATAAATAATTAAACTCCATTTTCTAATTTAAATGGAACACTGGAGCCATTTTAATAGTTACAAGTTTATAACTACTTACTCATGCTTCATTTTAAAGCTTGTATGTCCAACATACATCTGTTTAAAGATTAAAATAATTCTTTAAAATAAATAATATGTAAGTAAAAGGAACACAGAAGTTTCCAGTTATACCATTTCGCGGCCATATGTAGCACCAAATATACAAAATATTAGTTTTGTATATAAATATTAACAATGTATATTATTAGATACATAAGTCGAACTATTTGACAATAATGTATAAGCTATAACAATATAGGTAGTTTTAAAAGATTGTTCAGCCACGCTATTTTCAAGAGTTTGGTTTGTACACCCTTTTATTATTTATAATTTTAGATAAACAGATCAAACTAGAATTAGCGAAATGTTTATTTATATATTTTGTAGCATTTTAATGATAATTATGTAATTTAGTTTTAATACTAAGTTATTGTTGATTATTTCTTTCGTGAATCACGGAGCATTTTTGGGGACAAAGAAAAACCTGTTGCGTTTCAATCAAAGCAAATTTTCGTAATAGGTGAATAGAATGATGGTCGTCTTATTAAAAGATTTTAGAAAGAGTATCACAGTCTAAAGATGGACAAACCTGTTTTTTTTTAAATTTTTAATAGACTCACGTTTTGACCACTATCACACCTGATGGTAAGCGATGTGGTTGACGGTAGAGTACGCTTGCATAGATGTAACCTATTCACTCTTGACTTAGAGACTTAACATAAATAATTTACTTTTTGATATTATTTGTATCAGTCTTCCATTTAAAAGTTACATTCTTTAGTGAAATCCTCGTTCCGGGGCCATACCACACCAAATATACGATTGTTGTGTTTTTTATTTTGTATATTATTAGATGCATAAGTATACCGATATTATTGTGTACTCAGGTCGCAATATTTAGTAATTATTACCAGCAAATAAATAGATATTTTATAGAATATGGAAGTTTTATTACAGGCTTATAAGTATTATTATTTATTTAACTTGCAATTTTCGTATATGTTGTCCACTACAAAATTTTCAAACCATTTTACGACCATTTGTTGGTTTTCGATAGAGCTGAAGGTATACCTACTTACGAGGGTCATTCAATAAATACTTAGCCTACAAAAAGTAAACGAAAATTTTGGAAAAGTGGCAATTTACTTTTCAACATAGTCTCCTTTTAGTTCGATACACTTAGCCCAGCGATGCTCCAACTTTTTTAACCCTTCCGAAAAATAGTTTTTGTCAAACTCTGCAAAATAGGCCTCCGTGGCGGCGATAACCTCCTCATTCGATCCATATCTATTCCCGGCGAGTGATTTTTTCAGATTAGGAAACAGAAAGAAGTCACAAGGGGCCAAATCTGGAGAATACGGTGGATGGGGCAGCAATTCGTAGCGTAATTCGACCAATTTGGCCATGGCAACGGCAGACGTGTGTACCGGTGCGTTGTCGTGGTGAAACAGCACTTTTTTCTTCGCCAGATGGGGTCGTTTTTTCTTTAATTCGGCGTCGAATCGGCCCAATAAATCGGCATAGTAAAGCCCTGTAATTGTTTTACCCTTCTCGAGGTAATCGATGTAGATCACACCTTGTGAATCCCAGAAAACGGTGGCCATAACTTTTCCGGCCGATTTTACAGTTTTCGCCTTCTTTGGAGCACGTTCCCCGGTCTGGATCCATTGTTTTGATTGCTCCTTGGTCTCTGGTGTGTACCAGTGGATCCAGGTTTCATCGACGGTCACAAAACGACGCAAAAACTCCGCTGGATTCCGCTTAAACAGCGCCAAACACGTCTCCGATGTGGTCTCACGGTTGCGCTTGTTTTCTGGTGTGAGTAAACGCGGCACCCATCGCGCCGACAGCTTTCTCATGCCGAGTTCCTCGTGAAGAATATGATGCACTGTTCCTTCTGAAATGCCTACAGTCTCAGCTAGCTCCCGAACCTTCAATCGGCGATCTGCCAATACGAGATCATGGATTTTTTTTAATGTTTTCCTCCGTAGCAGCTGTTTTCGGTGCACCTGGACGTGGTTCATCAAAAACCGACGTACGGCCACGTGCAAACTCGTTGAACCAATTCTTGACGGTGGCCATCGATGGAGAAGAGTCACCGTACACAGCATCCAAGCGCTCTTTGATTTCGATGCGCGTTTTCCCTTCCAAAAATAGGAATCGAATCACCGAACGATATTGCTCTTTTTCCATTTTTGTAAAACCGATCGACACGTTCGCTTCCATAAGTTGTCAAATTAAAACAAATGAAGGGATTGGAATGAAAATTTGAAAAAAGAATTAAAAAAGAATGTGCTACACTGTGGTAAAACTCTTTTGAAACTACAGCGCCCTCTGGCGATGAGGCTAGGTACTTATTGAATGCACCTCGTATATAAGTCCCGTGACAATGCAATATTATGATACTATTAAGCTGATCTGATGATGGCGCCGGGACTGGAACTCCGTGATGGCAAATGGTAGGTCAGTTGAATTTGGGCTAGTATGTTTTGATAACATGAGAACTTCGCCATTACAGTATGAAAAAAAAAACCTTGTTTAAAAAAGAAACTTTTTATTTATATTGATTTTTGTTTGGTGCTCTTCCTAATATTAGATGTAGACCGAGAGCACTGCTAGATACATACATATACAGGCTGTAACCGAAAGGTGTGGTCATATTTTAAGAGCCTGTTCTGCCCATGGAAATGAACAACTTTCTCTTACAAAAAAAAACAAATTTCCAAAAAAAAAAAATGTACTTTCCATACAAAGTTATCATCGGCTGATTTGTATCTGGATCTGGCAATATTTGTATGAGGTAAATAAAAAAAAAATTGAGATTTCCTCAGAATTTCTTGAAGAAAGATGTTCATAACGATGGGCAGATGCAGTTCTTAAAATATGACTACACCTTTTCGTTACAGCTTGTACAACACTATTATACCCATTTTAGAGCTTCAAGTCGCGTCAGTCAGGGTGTGTCTGGGTATCACCACCGGACTGGTTGAAAATATTGAATATGTATCGCTTACAACTTCAGGGTGTAAGATACGCCTAGTTAACCTTCAATGCGAAGATAAATTTATTTTTCTATAAAATAATTAATCTGGGGAAAAATTTAATTAAAGATTCTTGGATAATCTTGACAAAATAGCGATTTCCCAGCATCAAAATCAAAAGTCATTTATTCAATGAGAGCCAGCACTTTTTGAACGTCAAAATTCTACATATAGACAGGCCTCCAAAAACGCCCCCCCGTCACCACTTCCTATTGTTTTAGCTGTGAAGAAGAAGTGGCCAACAAACTCTCCAGAAACTCATCTGTCTGTTAAGTTTGAAGAACTTGAATCTGTACAGGGTGTAACGGAAAGGTGTGGTCATATTTTAGGAACTGCATCTGCCCATCTATATGAACACTTTCTTCAAGAAAATCTGAGGAAATTCACAAAATTTTTTTTTACCTCCCATACAAATATTGATCAGCTGATGATAACTTTGTATGGAAAGTCCAATTATTTTTTGGGAATATTCTATTTTATCTTAGAGAAAGTTGTTCATGGCTATGGGCAGGACCGGTTCCTAAAATATGACCACACCTTTCTGTTACACCCTGTATAATTATATGCAAATCTTAACATATTTGTTACATACGTATTTAAAACAGAAAAATAAAGATATATCGTCTAAAATTAATCATAAAATTAAATTATCCGCCACTTGTTAGCTAGCACACTCAATTATGCCATGAAAAACGAACTCAAGCATAAACACTAAACCAACACCTCAAGGCCCTGCGTCGACGAGAGGCGACAGCAATCAACACCGTCGTCAGGCCCCGCCGTCGCCATAAGCGGCGGCAGTTTCGCGCGCTTTAAAACTATTATTACTAATAAGGAACGGTTTTACTCCGGCCCCGCCGTCGCCATAAGGGGACGGCGGGGCCCGACGACAGTGCTAATCACTGTCGCCTCTCGTCGACGCAGGGCCTTGAGGTGTACTAAGCCTCCATACATAATTGGTGTGCCTGCTAACACATGCAACGGTAGAATCTATCAAAAGGGCTGTGATCATAAATTACATAACGTATGCAAATACACACTGAAGTAAATAAATACCTTACATGGCGTTTTCATGTTAACGAGGGCAATAACCGTCGAAATGTCACAGTTTCGTAAAGAATCTATGTCAACGGAGCATCTATGTGTACCAGCGTTATGGCCTGCAAATAAACCTGAAATGTTTGCCTACTGAAATTAATATCTTGCCTACATTTGTTTCATGCGTGATCATTGTGTACATAAACATAACATTATGCTTGTGTGCCCCGGTAGTGGTGGGCAGAGGAGCACTATTTACGCACATTTAGTAATATGGTGCTATACAGGGTGTAAGGAAAACGGTTAGTGATTCTCGATACGATACCATTAAAATATGTGGAAAAAAGAATTACAATTTTACCTTTAGCTAGTTAGCTTTTTGCGTAGGTACACTATGGTGTGAGAACTGTTAAATGAAACCGTTATTTGGGATTGAAGACACTTTTACTTTACAACTTTTGCATGCAATGTATTCGTAAAATATCAGCTGACACTCGCGCATTTCCTCGAGTTCATAGACGCGACGCCGACGTAAAGCGAAAGGTTACTGGTATCCGTTTGCACTTAGGTTGTAAATAGTCTAAGTTCTGGCTTCGGAAGCGTTCCCCTTACACCCTGTATAGGGTGACTGGTAATTAGTGACCGATACTTAAACAAGTGATTGTACTCATGATAACAAACAACTTTCCGAAAGAAAAAACGGCGTCACGCGGCTAACAGCTGATAGGTCACAGGCGCGCGCCCGCGAATTTCATACGGCCGTGTTGTTGTGATAAAAATGAATGAGTCAAAACAAATTTTTCTTGGGAAAGTTGTATGCTATCATGAGTACAATCACGTGTTTAAGTATCGGCACAGATAATATAATACTAGCGTACAGATGGCTCATCCCTTATAAAGAAACGGTACCGCCGTAACTACGGGTTTTCGACTGGCACAAGTAACTTTTGTTCTTAGTTCGGGCCCGTCCTTTACACCTCGCTAGATGGTGTTAGTAGCGACGGCTTGGAAGTTGAATGAATTTACTTAAAGTCTTACCAATAGTTTTTCACACATTGAGGATATTTTATAGAATTTTTGGCACTTCTTATCAACTTTTTTTTTTAAGGATTCGTTCCAATAATCATCTAAATTTGAATTAGCCAAATTATTTCAAAATTGTTTGCGTAGGTCAATTTATTGTTACGAGCTGGGTATGGGATAAATTATTTTACACCAAATAATTAACCAAATATTCTTTATTAACTCAACAACTTATTTACACAAACACTAAATCGCTAATAATCACTATTCTCTTCGTAATCGCTTGTATTCACTTCCGTTCGCATACGTAGTCGAAAACAGACTGACCCACTCGCCCGCCGTCCGGCCTATTTATACGGTCATGGAAGTTTCCAGAACATTGTCGAACTATCTTGTAGTGGAATATTCTAGAAACATCTATGAACTTCTACACAGTACCACAATGGAATGTTCTCGAACCTAGTGGAAACTTCTGGAAACTTCGACGACATTCTCGAACGTTCCAGTGTAATACGGTCGACGTAACACTGCCCCCTCCTTAGACATGCTCGTCCCGAGCATCATTAGTCCCGTAGTATCGCGCCAATCGGTCTACATTGACTATCTTAGGCGCACCTCGTGGACCCTTCTGTATTCGGTAGGTAACATCGTTGATCCTGGTCACGATTCGGTATGGTCCATCCCATTTTGCTTGCAATTTGGGAGACTTCCCTTTGCTGCGCACTGGGTTATGCAACCACACCAGTGAACCCTCGTCAAAACCTCTATGGTTTGCCTTCCGGTCATATCGGGTCTTCATCTTATCAGACATTTGTTGGCCGGATTGTCTGATATGCTCATATACATCATTCAACTTGTTACGCAAGTCATTCGCATAATCGGTTACACTGCGTGGGGCATCAGGGGGGGTTCCGGTGATTAAATCTGCAGGCAACCGTAATTCCCTTCCAAAGTTCGCGAAGGCTGGTGTCACAGTCGTACTTTCGTGAACTGCACTACGGTAGTACAGAAGAAATGGCTGTATGTGCTTGTCCCAATCCCTTTGCCTGCTTTCCACAACTTTTGCCAGATATCTCTCCAACGTTTGGTTGAAACGTTCTACCATTCCATCAGATTGCGGATGGTAAGAAGTGGTTCTGGTCTTGAGAGTACCCATCAGTCGACAAGTCTCCTGGAAAACTTGTGATTCAAAATTCCTCCCTTGGTCGCTGTGAATTTCCAAGGGTACTCCAAAACGACAGAAGACTTCCTGAACCAATTTATCTGCGACTATTGTTGCTTCTTGGTTGGTAATGGCGAAGACTTCTGGCCACTTTGTGAAGTAATCCATGACAACCATGAAGTACTTGTTTCCGTTTTCACTTTCCGGAAATGGTCCTGCAACGTCTAGTGCTATCCGTTCCCAGGGGGCTCCCACGTTGTATAATTGTAAAGCACCTCTGCTGCGTGTCTGGGGTCCTTTCACAGCCGCACAACTGGTACATTTGCGGCACCAGTCCTCAACATCCTCTCGACAGTGAATCCAGTAAAACCGCTCTCGTATCTTCAGTAGAGTTCTTTTTACCCCCATATGACCTGAACATCCATCATGGTAGAGCCGTAAAACATCAGGTACTTTGGCTTTGGGGACAACAATTTGTAGATGACAGTTGTCTCCTCGAGCGTTTTCCCATTTACGGCACAAGACTTCATCCTGGATAACCAAGCTGTTCCATTGTGCCCAATAACTTTTCGTGATTGAACTCAACGCCGCAACATCACTCCACTTGGGTTTAGGAGCACCAGCTTTAATCCAGTCGAAGATCGGTTTAAGGTCCGGGTCATTTTGCTGAGCAAGCTGTAGGATTTCCTTCCATTCATTGTTGACATCCATTCTTAGCATCATCACTCCGCTCATTCCCGGGTCGGACCTATCGTCCGCATCGCGCGCGCACACTATCACACAGTTGTCCTTCTTGGAAGCCACGGCGCTGGCAACACCATTTGCACCTGCACTCACTTTACTCTTCACTTGCTTCTGTTTTATGCACTTGTCGGGTGCCGCACCGACCTTGACGACATCACTTGAACTAATGCTTTCAGGGGCCTCCGCCACGGTCGTGCGCCATGTCGCGCCACTCGCGCTCCTCCACCGAACTGGCCGAGCCACCCTTCCTTGCTGGGATTGATCTTCTCTCAGTATGCCTTGCTTTGGACAGCTTAACCGAAGATGACCCCTTTCTCCACAAGTGTAACATCTAGGGCTATATACTTGCGGACGATCGCGTACAGGTGATGCCACAACCTCCCTGATACGGTGTGTTCGATGATCTTGCCTTACTGCCTCTCCTTCCAAGGCATGGGCCAAGGCATCCTTCAGTGTCTCATGATGCCCAAGTCTTACAGCGGCTCTAACTTCCAAGTCACGTATACCGTCGACGAACGCCTGTACCAGATAGCCATTGATGAGTGCAGGGGCGGACTGGTATGCTTTCCGAACCAACTTTTCAACTTCCAAGGCCCACTGCTGTAGGTTCTCGGCACTACGTTGAACGCGATCCCTTAACTTAGCGCGAAATACGTGCTCCAAGTGCGCGTCGCCGTATCTGGACTCTAACGCTTCCAACAGCTGCTCGTAGGTCAAATCCTTGCCAAGAGCCTCAAGTATGGTTAGGGCCTGGTCTCGGAGTCCTAAGGTGAGCGCGGTCATAGCTTGCTCTTTGGTCCACCCATTCGCCATCATAACGGCTTCAAATTGAATTTTGTAGGCCGACCATGAAGATGTTCCGTCGAATGGCGGCACCTTAAATCCACGTGCCGAAGGTGCAGCAACCACTGAAGGCACAACCCCGTCTCCAGCCCTAAGTTCACCTAAAACCTTCTTCACCCCAGCAATCTGAACTTCAGCTTCTGAGATACGATTCTCATGCTGGTGAACCTGCTCCTTCATCACCTGGAGCTCCTTGCCAAGTGTTGAATGAAGGTCTTTTATGAGGAGCATCTGCTCTTCTTGGCGGCGAGCCTGCTCCCCTTTATCTTGTTGAAGCTTCTCTTCCATCCGACGGGCCTGTTCTTCTTGGCGGCGGGCCTGCTCTTCTTGGCGGCGGGCCTGCTCCTCTTTATCTTGTTGAAGCTTCTCTTCCATCTGACGGGCCTGTTCTTCTTGGCGGCGGGCCTGCTCTTCTTGGCGGCGGGCCTGCTCCTCTTTATCTTGTTGAAGCTTCTCTTCCAACCGACGGGCCTGCTCCTCTTGACGGCGGGCCTGCTCCTCTTGACGACGAGCCTGTTCCTGCAAAGCACCATTAGCGCAGACAAGTCTGGCATCGCTGTTGCTGAAGAAACTCCAGATGGGCCAGCGACTGACTCTGTCGCAGGCTGAGCACCACCCGTCGTCTGTATCGGGGAATCTCCAAATCGCCTCTGATCCATGTCTTGCTGCCGTTGACTCCTTGTACGAATACCCTCCGTGTCGTCCTTTGGTAAAATTGGCATAATTTATCCCTCACTTCTGACACCAATTTGTTACGAGCTGGGTATGGGATAAATTATTTTACACCAATTAATTAACCAAATATTCTTTATTAACTCAACAACTTATTTACACAAACACTAAATCGCTAATAATCACTATTCTCTTCGTAATCGCTTGTATTCGCTTCCGTTCGTATACGTAGTCGAAAACAGACTGACCCACTCGCCCGCCGTCCGGCCTATTTATACGGTCATGGAAGTTTCCAGAACATTGTCGAACATCCTGTAGTGGAATATTCTAGAAACATCTATGAACTTCTACACAGTACCACAATGGAATGTTCTCGAACCTAGTGGAAACTTCTGGAAACTTCGACGACATTCTCGAACGTTCCAGTGTAATACGGTCGACGTAACATTATTAAATAAAAAATACAGGTTATCAGTTCAAGTAATAAATATTACATAATCTTCAATAAGAAATCGATGCATACGCCATCTATTGCAATTTATTTCAACTAAATTTTCTTTGTTCGTGTTGAGACTCCGTGGTATCGGTCAGTAATTACCAGTCACCCTATACACAGGCCATAACGGAAATGTGGTGCTATATCCAGGATGTACGGAAATGCGTGGTCATATTTAAGAAACTGTTCCTGCCCATGGAAATGAACAACTTTCTTCAAGGAAGCTAATATAGTAATATAGAACTACCAAATAAAACCGGCCATGTGCGAGTCAGACTCGCGCGCGAAGGGTTCCGTACCATTATCTATAAAAAAACTGCTAAAAAATCACTTTAGTTGTATGGGAGCCCTTGTAAATATTTATTTTAAACTAATTTTTAGTATTTGTTGTTATAGCGGCAACAGAAATACATTATCTGTGAAAATTTCAACTGTCTAACTATCACGGTTCATGAGATACAGCCTGGTGACAGACGGACGGACAGCGGAGTCTTAGTAATAGGGCCCCGTTTTACCCTTTAGGTACGGAACCCTAAAAACTGGCCAAGTGCGTGTCGAATTCGTGCATGAAGGGTTCCGTACCATCGTACAAGATTATACGCGTCTACTTGTTGCCATTATTAAGATCGAGCAACAGAAGCCAAGAAAAAAACACCACCATTAAAAATTAAAGGCGGCTCCCTAATTAGACGGGAGCCGCCTTTAATTTTTAATCTATTTTTATTATTTGTTGTTAAGTATACACATTATGCCACAATTTCAACTTTCCACCACTGACAGACAGACGGACGGACGGACAGCGAAGGCTTACTAATAGGGTCCCGTTGGTTACCCTTCGGGTACGGAACACTAATAATGGACTTACCGTACAAAGTTTTTTAACCGACGACAAAAAAAGGAGGAGGTTCTCAATTCGACCGTAGATATGTATATATATTTTTTTTTTTTTTTGTGTTTGTTCATCCCTCACTCCGTCATTTATGAACCGATCTTGATGATTATTTTTTTGTTTGATAGGGTATACCTCAAGCGTGGTCCCATGTTAAGGCAATCAGGATCTGATAATGAAATCATGATAAAATTGAGAGAAAACCTAGACAATTGTGGGCACGTTTAGCGTTACTGTACGCATGTTAGGCCCTCACTCCGTTGTTTATGAACCGATTTTGATGATTCTTTTTATCTTAGATAGGGTATACCTCAAGGGTGTTCCATGTGAAGGACATCAGGATCTGATCATGGAATCCTGATAAAATTGAGAGAAAACCTCGAAAATTGGGCACGAATATTGTTTCTGTTTACTTTTCATAACTTAATCAGGTATTTGCATTTAGGAATCATCACATCATGAAACTGAGCTTTCCTAAAAAATAGAAGTTAGATATAAAAACCTGTTTTTAGTAACAGATACCACTTAATATGCTTCGAAGAAAAGACGTCTTTAGAATATTGGAGGTAACCTCAACTGGTCAATATCCTGGGAACCTCATGGAAGGATGGTTACATCATCAGCTCAGTGCCAAGAGGATTGATGAAGGATTAGAAATTAGCCTCAGAGTATTAAAAGATGATGCGAGTCACAAAAATCATAAAATAAAAAACCTTTTTAACAAAAAATTCGACCGACGAAAAAGAACTAAAAAGCAAAAAATAAATAAAACTTTTAAGTCTTATGTACCTAGCTTATTTACCTACATAAAATATCAAATTTTATATAAACTAATTTTGTGTCGGCGCCAAACAATAAAACGATTAATTACCTACATCTAGCCTTCTTCATTTTTACGTGCATATAATATTTAGATATTTAAGTAAGGTGGGGTAAAACTATCAGCGGGGCATGACTATCACTTTCAAATATCTCGAAAAGAACCGCCTTCTTTTTGAATTAGCCATGTCGATAAAACAGTTCGCATGAAAAAGTTCTCAACTTAAAACACAGATGGCACTTCTGATCGTTAATGTCGCCAACATAACAAAACGAAAATATCAGTTGTGAAATAAATTGTTGCACGTGGCAGAGCATGAAGAATTCATTGGAATTTTGGTGAAAAAAACCTTAAATGGTAGAGTCTTGAACGTAAGTAGCATCATATTAATATTTTCTTTCAAGTTATCGTATCATTTTAACATTATACATACGATTGTTTCTAATATTTTACAAAATCAAAACATAACCTACAAATATCAAAGTGGGGGAAGACTATCAGTTCGCCCGGGGTAAGACAAACATTATGTTAGACTTTCCCCAAGTCAGTTGTAACCAACATTTTCGTTTAGTATATTTTTCTTTGGGTCCGTAACGATAGGTACTTCGAGAGTCACGATAGGTCGAAGAGGAAGGATCTTATTCAAAATGTCATTTCATGGCTATAATATTCAGTAGACTATTGTAATTCTGGTTTACACCAAATTAAAGTAGATAGTAAGTACACTAAATGTTCCTATTAGAGAGTAGTATTTAAACAAAAAAAAATATATTGTGAGTGGTTTGATAATGTAGGATTTTTATTTAATCGGTACTGAAATAAAGTTAAGCAACTTAATCCTGTTTGTCTTTTTAATTTATGTGTAACGCTTCATGCACATTATGCTATTGATATCACTTAAAAGGTTCTGCTCCTCTGATTTTGATTGTATGTTAGTCTTGCCCCAAATCGTGTAATAAACGAATTGCCGAATAAATGAACGTTGTTGCGTTATTATACAGTTCAAATAAAATACGAGTATTTTTATCATTTGCGTTTTTTCTTTACAAATCCCAATAAGTGTACGTTTTCAGTTAAAATACGTTACTGTTATTCTTACCCCAATTGGTGGGGCAAGACTAGCAGTTTTAACGGTCTTACAATTTATTCAAAATTTACGTTCTGAATGCATTTAAGGAAATATATCCATTATTACATTAACGCGTATTGTATTTAGGTAACAGTGATTTATTATTTCAGAGGTAAGTCAAATAACTTAGCCAAGAAAATCGATCTTTACTGTCTGGCAGAAAAGTATGTTAGTCTTACCCCACCTCACCTTACTCAGATTATTGTTTGGCGCCGACTCAAAATTAGTTTGCAACACACCTGCCTATTGCTAGTCCTCTAAAAGGGTCAGGTAAGAGTCCCGTATACCTAATAGAGGGCGAGCCTTTTGCAATCGGGCTCAAATCAAGCTTCCTGGTTGATAGTGAGAACGGCGAGTAATGGGTAGCTCGCCGTCCGATCAGCACTAGGCCCGGGAGTCGACGGCGCGTAGTGTTCCACGCGTGCCTCAAAGAGTTGTCAGCATTCATGACGGGGACCGTCATGGCCGATGCCTGCCCAGGTGTTGAGGATAAATTCTAAACAGGGCTACCTCGCCCCTGGGCACTCAGGGCAGGGAAGGAACAGGGGTGGGTTTTAGTAAGTCTGACACGCCCTCTCGCTCCACCTAGACGGGAGATGTCATTGGATGATTGGATTGGGGTGGGCACCCCACAAAAAAAAAGGGTAAGTACTCACACTGTGTTTCCGAATGCATACAACCCTAATCTCTTCAAAGTTAGGAGTGAACAGGCTTCTTCTGGGTAAGCTCGCTCCATCGTCGACTTTGTCTCTGTCACCTCTGACCTAGACTAGAGTCAAGAGTAAACTCATGTCTAGTAAATATAAAATAAAAAAAACTTAAAACAACCCATGAGAACCAAGAACACCAAGTTCCGTAGTCGCGTTGCAACCATTCGACCAACGTGACGCCTTTGTTGGAGCTAAGGAATTTTCGGTCGAAGGTACTACATGAGCTATCTATTTTCCCCACGCACTATCAGCGTGATAGATGTAGAAATATAACAACTACTTTAATTGTTTTTTAACCACACATAACAGACCTTCACCCACATCGATAAGAAACGGTAAACAAACTGTCAACTGTTGGACACGAACCGTTATTGCTAAAAAAACTTGTTAAATTAATAGGCCCATCAGACTGTCTAATGCGAATTTATTTAACGTTGAACTACGTACGGTTTTTTTTAGGGTGGGATGTCATCAAACAACTTCTCCCGCTCTGGGTGGAACGGGAGGGCATATCAGACTCTTACTAACTAAAACGCACCCGTGTTCCTTCAGTCGCCTGTGCCAGGAACGCGGTGACTCTTTCAAACACTCCTGCGACCCTGGCAGTGTTGCCAACTCCTACAAATTCGAGTTGCTAGACTTAATATCAAAAGTTGCTAAAACCGATCCTATCAGGAGTGGACTAACAAAAAAGGAGTGGGCACAGATTTTTTTTGTCTCGGAACCTTGGGTAATTTGATTATAATTTAAATACATATAAAAATACTAAATTGTTGTTTCAATTACATTTTCCAGAAATTCTAGAAACATAGATACAATTGTCATATTTGAAATAAAAAATGTACAACTCTGTGTCGAGTTAAGAGGCCTCTTACAGTCCACTAGCGCCGCCAATCGAAAAAATGTCATAACTCGTAAATAGAATCAAAAATACAAAATATGTTCTATTATTAGTCTGGAAAAGGCAATAACGTAATTGTATAACACCTTAGCAACACTTGAAATATAGCTGTTTAGCTAAATCGTGCATTCAAAACATAAACGGCCGTTTTTGTTACAAATGCACGATTTAGCTAAACAGCTATATTTCAAGTGTTGACAATGTGTTATAAAATTACGTTATTGCCTTTTCTACACTAATAATAGACCACATTTTGTATTTTTGATTCTATTTACGAGTTATGACATTTTTTCGATTGGCGGCGCTAGTGTACTGTAAAAGGCCCCTTAACAAAAAATGTATAGCCACTAAACCGACCATCTGGGAGCGATGTTTATGAGTCCCACGTCATGCGCGCGCACGGGAATGTTTCCCGATAAAGCACCCCGCGCCGGTTCCAAATTATAGTTCGTTCTATTCCACAAACCTATTATTTATTACTGAATGTGGTAGGTAATACTTTAGGGTCTGATAAACGACCAATCACAGACGAGATGTGGATTCCTTCCCAAAAAATCTATCCTCTCCACTTATCTCATCTCTCTTCTTATCGTTTCGATGTTAACAATTAAAGTTTAGTTCAAATAGGCTTAAATACATATTTTTCGCTTACGCTGTCATAAAATCCTTAAGTGTCACCACTCCAACTCAACTTTTCGACCCCGTCGACCGTCTGTTCTGCGAGCAATGGGACCTCCCCACTGCCACTTCAGTTTAGCGATTCTTCGCGGTCGATCGTGGATGCGTTTACAAACATTTAAACTCACTTACACAGACAGCCATACCCTGAACAACTATTTATACTTACCTGCCTAGGTCATTCCAATATTTGTGGCGTGCGGCAATTGGAACCGCGCTACTCAGTGCAGCAGGTCTATTCGCTAACTCAGTTGACATCAATTTGATAGGCACTTTGCAGTACATTGCTGCTTTGCTCGGTGGACATCGATTATAATAGGCACTACGTAGTACATTTTTGTCTTACTATAAGTCAAAGCAGCAATGTACTGCATAGTGCCTATCAAATTGATGTGAACTGAGTTAGCGAATACACCTGCAGATGCGAATCACTCAACCACTACGCCAACCGTACGTAGTTTACCAAGGTTCAGTGTTGCCAATTTAGCGACTTTATCGATAGAAATGACGACTTTTGTTTAAGTCTTAGCGACTAAAAAAAATGATTTAACGACAAAAATGGTTTAGCGACATAGCTGACAACTTTTGGAGTAGGTACAAATCGAAGCAATTTTAGGGCCAGTAATAGTCTATTTTATTTTATTTTAATTATTTGTTGTCATTACACGCTCTGTCAAAATGTCAACTGCCTTCCAAGGAAGGTTCATGAGATACAGACGGACCGACAGCGGAGGCTCAGTAACAGGGTTCGGAACCCTAACAAATGATAGGTCTGTGGAACGGGATTGCACCCTTTTTTTGTTTTTGCGGTTGGGAAATCATCCCATGACTTCTCCCGCTCTGGGTGGAGCGGGAGGGCGTGTAACTCTGTTTCGAATTTATCCACGACTCTGGGAAGGCATCGGCCTTGACGGGACCCGTCATGTATTGCTGACAACTCTTTGAGGCGCGCGTGGAACACTACGCGCCGTCGACTCTTGAGCCTGGTGCTGATCGGACGACGAGCTACCCACTACTCGCCTTCTGCAGGCCCGCGTCTACGGTGGCCGGAGATCGTCTCGTGACCCCCGACGCCCAAGGCGTCTCCTGCGGCGGCTGCTGCTGGGGCGTGAGGGCGACTCTGTTGAGTCTCCCTCACCCGTTCCGCCTCCTCCTTCGCGAGCATTACTGCTTCTCAGAAGGAGGCGACTGCTTCCCATTCCCTCTCGCTTCGTACCATGGCCTGGTCCAGGGCCGGGTGCGAGAGGTCGCTGCCACCGATCGCCTCCACGAGGACACGGCGGGACAACACCGTATGCTCTACCGTGTCCTCTGGGCAATCCTCACAGTGGTGACCACCCGGGCGTTTCCCTTCGCCTTATCCTGCACAGGAACCTCCCGAAACTTACGTGTCCGGTGAGTACCTGCGTCAGGCGGAAGGTGAGGACGCCGTGGCGCCTCTCCAGCCTCTCCTCATAGACTACCGCCGCATCGCGGCGTGCCCAACGGGAATGCATCCTAATAAGTCCTAAAGAGCCTACCTACATAGTTATAAAAAATTGATTAGATACTTCAAATTTTAATACTGCTTTAACTGACATGATATAGTTTTTAAGTAGTTATGTATGTACCTAACATCACGTAGTTCACGCCGTGAGTCATTAATTGCCTAAGATACCTAGGCGCCTTTTAATTGCCATGTAATTGATAATTGGTAAGTACTTAATGAATTTAGCTAAAGGGAAATTTTTATTTTAATATAAATAAGAATTGTTATTTCACCATGGATACCCTTTTCCCACCTTTCGTTTTAGAAAGGTGCCTAGTAGGTAAGTTTGGGTTTGGGGAATACATCAGCCTTCCTATTAAACCCGGGCCTGCGGACGTCGAGTAGTGGGTAGCTCGCCGTCCGATCAGCACCAGGCCCGAGAGTCGACGGCGCGTAGTGTTCCACGCGTGCCTCAAAGAGTTGTCAGTAATCATGACGGGGCCCGTCATGGCCGATGCTTGCCCAGGGGTTGTGGATAAATTCGAAACAGAGTAACCGCGCCCCTGGGCACTGAGGGCAGGGAAGGAACAGGGGTGGGTTTTAGTCAGTAAGAGTCTGTCACACCCTCCCGCTCGACCCAGAGTGGGAGATGTCATTGGATGATTTCCCACCCCTCAATAAAAAAGCCTGCCTACTAAGAAGTGTCAATGGTATGGTTCCGGTGTGAACTGGAGTTAGTGGTATTCATGCAGTAAAGAGTAGGAGGACTGATGCATTCCCCAAACACAAGCCACAAATTACCTTTTTTCTTTTCTGGTTTGCGAGTTTGATATGGTTCTCGTCTCTCATCTGAGGGTAGCTATAGGTAAAGGAATCCAATTATTGCGGTTAGCTGGAGTAATCTAGTAATCATTAATTGTGAGATTACCTTAGCTTTGACAGTTCAAATTGCAAATTGAAAACCTAGGTGAAATTGAAACCACATCATCACTTGCTTACCATTAATAGTGACCAGATAGTGGTCAACACCAGCCTATGAATGGTAAAAAAGTATGCCCAAATATACACAAAAGATTGCAATCAGATCATCATCTTCCTGCCCTTATCCCATGTTACTTGGGGTCGGCGCAACACGAAAGAAAAAAAAAAAAAAAAGCAAAGATTGCAATCATATATTTAATCTTAATGATTCGTCTATTAATTAATTCAAACCACGACAGTCATGTGTTTAACATCTCGAGATAAAAGTCGGTTAAAAATAGCATTACCTACTAATAACTTATTATATTAGGCATCTCAAAAACGGTAATAATAAATGTCTTAATATATTCCTAACGATGTATGCCATTTAGATATAAAATAAAGAGGAAAAATCCATGCACTTATCAACCTCAAAATGCAGTTAACTAATTATTTCTATAGAAACATGATAAATCTGGAATTCGAAGAAGTATAAAAAGTTATGCTAATATCCATTGATTTATAGCTAAGAAGGTGTTTCTGGTTTCGTTTCTTCGTTTTTTTTTGACACCGACTTCCGAAATTAAAGTTATTTTGCACTTTTTGTTTTTTATGAAGTCGGTTCTATTTTTTTGTAAAAAAGTTTTTATTTTTCACTTTGTAGTGGTGATTCCCCATTCAATTGTGTTAACAATCCATATTTATGCGATAGCAGCAATCGCGGTTGATTTGCTGTCTTTATTTGAAGAGTTCCGTTGTCTGTCTCCGAAAGTAATCATCAGATATATATGAAATTTAAATGGGACCATTTCGGAACAAACCTCTTTTGAACAAAAATAAAATTTTGGAAATCCGTCTATAAATGACCAAGTTATGCCCGAACACACATAAAAAAATAATTCAATCATCCGCATTGATACCCTCCTCCTTTTTGAAGTCGGTTAAAAATGGCCAGTAAATTATTAAACTTACCTAACTTCAATTTAACTAGGTACCTATATACACCTACTACTTATATTAGTACCTACATACCTCTAACCTTTTTTTTTGCTGTTGGGGAAATCTTCAAAAGGCGCCTAGACTTTTGGGCAAAACTCAAGGGAGTGTGGGATTTTTACCTCAATAAAACCACCCCGGTGATCACCATCAGCACATGGACCACATTTTTTTTAACCTTTATAGTCCCGATGACAACCCGGGTTGTCATCGGGACTATAAGGGTTAAAGCGATTTCGGAAAAGGCGGAGGTTCTATGTTCGTCTATATGTATATGTAGGTATGTCCACCGATTTCTCTGTCAGTTGTGGACCGATTTTCAAAATTCTTTTTTTATCCGAAAGAATATACTCCCGAGGTGGTCCCATATACATTTTATCGAAATGGCTTTAGGGCTTTTTGAAACCCTGAACAAAAACGAAAAATCTATTTACATGTATGTTAAAATTCCACGTTCCATTTTATTGGGGTTTTTAGTTCTGGGGTATAACAAATAAAAAGTGAAAAATAAAAAAAAACTTTTTCACAAAAAAAAAACAACCGACTACCAAAAAAAAAAAATACACTAAAAATTAAAAAATAACTTTAATTTCGGAAGTCAGTGTCAAAAAAACGAGGAAATAAAATACAAAAACCGACTGCCGAAACTAAAGTATTTTTTTTAATTTTTAGTGTATTTTCTTTTTTGGAAGTCGGTTGTTTTTTTCATTGATGAGCTCGCGTTTTTCCACTGTGATCTCACCTGATGATGAAGATCGACCTGAAGATATGGCTGTTTTTATTTAGCCACGAGCTCTTCTAACGCAATGTAGGTTAACCTAACCTAGCTTAATCTCTTTTTTTTCTCACCCGGAACACAACAATACAACCCAGGTAAGTAGGTATGATATGTGACAAAAACATGACCAGGACACCTTTCTACATAATCTCTAAGTTTATTTCTGTAACAATTACTCAAACTGTAATCTAGTTTTCAAGACTAGAGCTACCAGACAACATTAACAACGTTATCTTGATGACACAGAACACACAACTATTAGAGACAGACATGTGTTTGTCTCATCCTTCCGGAGATATACGCATTGCGTATGTAGCTAGCGGAAATCTTGGAGGGCGTGGATTGAGGATAGGCAAGATGAGAGAAGGAATACGGTGGCACCGATCACGTGCTGCCGTGCGAGGCTCAGGGGAGAGCCATTTACTGTCTCCCACACTACATGCCCTTTTTTTAACAGTGGGCTTTCCGGAATGGTCTTTTAAGATATAACGAGACCTCTTCTATGCTGATGGTGACCACTTAGGTGATTTTAGTGAGCTAAGATTCCCACTAGTCTTTTCCCCAAAATTCCAGACGCTTCTTGAAGGTTTCCCACCGAAAACAAAAAAAGGTAAATTGAGAGCGACCAATGGGAGCAAGCAGTAACTGTTCTAGCTAGAGGATCCAATGACAGTCTGAGTCCAGTCTGTTGCCTGAACATTGAAAGGCCCGAGACGGCGACGCGCCGTGTTTCGTGCGCGCCTCTCTAGAGGAATTGCGGCCGTATGCGGGAGCAGAGGGTGATGGGGTCCGCATGAAATCATGCGAGCGAATACCCGGTCGGGTGAGCGTGACGAGGTGCGCAAGCCCTCCAGCGCTCCGGCCAAAGGTAGCTGCAGAACACCGTGTGGTTTTGGTCAGTAAGTGTCTGACAGACCCCTGTGGGCCCACCCTGGGGCGGAAGACATTCATGAGCATTGCCACACGTTAAGAAAAAGAAGGGTATCCAACGACAAACAACAGGCCGTACTAGACTGGTACTCCAGAGGATTACGATGACTCGTTTAAGGCGTATATAGCCGCCAAGTGGCGCCCTCATTGAATAAAAAATCGTAGCAAACCGTAGAAAACAAAGATTAAAAAATCCTATGTTGCGTTTGTCACAAAGAGCTTAAGGTGGTATTTTTACGTTGTTGAAACAGGACTCAAAGTGTTTCGTATCCAAAGTAGTAGGTAAGCAAAATTTTAAAAATCGGCCGTTTTTGGTACATTTGCTTACTACTTTGGATACGAAACATTTTGAGTCCTGTTCTATCAACGTAAAAATACCTTATCCTATTTGTAACAAACACAACATATGATTCTTTAATCTTTATTTTATATGCTAAGATACGATTTTTTATTCAATGAGGGCGCCACTTATGCGGAGGTAGGCCCTTAAGTGTTTTGAATATTACGGCCTGCGTCAGACCTGCACGGCAGCTGCAGACTGCAAGCGGAGTGCACACGAGGTTAGCTGGTTCGATGCAGGTACATGTTGACTACCTACTGCACCCAAAAGTCAAACAAAAAATTCAAATGCAATTAATTTTTATCTAGGTTAGCAAATTAGACAAAATTCTCACCCATCAGTTAAAAAATGGGAGCAGAATATTTTTAGTAGGTCTAACTTTTTTTTTGTTTTTTTTTTTGTGTATAGAATACCTACTTCGAACGTCGACTTTGAAGTCGGAAGTTTAGATATTGTAACAAATTCAGACTGAACTGCTATTGTAAAAAGTCTGATTACTTGTTAACTTTCCTAGCTTAGGAATTGAACTCAGTAGGTACCTACTTATCTATACAGGGTGTAACGGAAAGGTGTGGTCATATTTTAAGAACTGCATCTGCCCATTGATATGAACAACTTTTTTCAAGAAAATTCGAGGAAATTCTAAAAAAAATTTTTTACTCCCCATACAAATATTGATCAGCTGATGATAACTTTGTATGGAAAGTACAATTTTTTTTTTGGGATTTAATGATTTTTTCTTAGAGAAAGTTGTTCATTTCCATGGGCAGAACTCGCTCCTAAAATATGACCACACCATTCCGTTACACCCAGTATACAAGCTCAACGATAGTGCTAACGAACACAAGACCGGTAGTCAAATGATAAAACATACTGATAATCACTCACTTTTGATTATAATTGTTGGAATCATAACATTTACAGCCTTGTTTATAAAACTCTTAAACAACATGCTTACCCACTATAGGTGGATTCTGAGTTCAAGATAACATTTGTTTTATCCATCAAAATTCAACTGTGTATAAAGGAAAAAACCTCGTTTAGATGATTAGTCATGACGCGGGTAAAAAAATAGAGTTACCGCGGCCCTTGGTAGCAACTGAAGGAACAGGGGTGGGTTTTAGTCAGTAAACGTCTGACACGCCCTCCCGCTCCACCCAGAGCGGGACAAGTCCAAAACAAAATACTGGCACTCCGGGAGTACCAACAGAAGTGAAAACTTGAACAAAAGCCGCTTTTTTTTTTTGTGGGGTTGGAAATCATCCTATGACTTCTCCCGCTCTGGGTGGAGCGGGAGGGCGTGTCAGACTCTTACTGACTAAAACCCACCCCTGTTCCTTCCTGCCTTTGAGTGCCCAGGGGCGAGGTAACTCTGTTTCGAATTTATCCTCAACCCCCGGGCAGGCATCGGCCATGACGGGCCCCGTCTCTTGCTGACAACTCTTTGAGGCTCGCGTGGAACATTACGCGCCGTCGACTCTCGGGCCTGTTGCTGATCGGACGGCGAGCTACCCATTACTCGCCGTCCGCAGGCCCGGATCTACGGTGGCCGGAGATCGTCTCGCGGCGCCGGAAGTCCCAGGCGTCTCCCGAGGCGGCTGCTGCTGAGGGCGTGAGGGCGACTCCGTTGTTGGTGCTCTCTCACGCGTCCCGCCTCCGCCTTCGCGAGCATTACTGCTTCGCAGAAGGAGGAGACGGCTTCCCATTCCCTCTCGCTCCGTACCATGGCCTGAACCAGGGCAGGGCGCGAGAGGTCGCTGCCGCCTATCGCATCCACGAGGACACGGCGGGGCTCTGCCCAAGCGGGGCAGATCTCCACCGTATGCTCCACCGTGTCCTCTGGGAACAAAATCCGCTACGCGATCCGCTGTAAGTGCAACGCTACGCATCGTAGCGCTCGTAGTGGATCGCGTAGCAGTGCCGGTGTCGGTTTTCACTTCAAATGAAAACAATCCGCCACGAGTTCTGCGACGGTGACGCACGAGTTCAATAATATATAAGTCAATGTTTTTTCCCATCTCAACAATACCCAACGCGCCTAAAGCAGTTTTCACTTAAAAAAAAGATGGTAATCAACTAAAGGAGGTGGGCCACAACTACCCTTCTTCCGGGTAGAAAATATTGGAATAAGAACTTGCTAATCAGTGTTTAAGCTAATCACATGGTTATTTTTAGGGTTCCGAAAGTCCGAATAAAAAAACGGACACTTATAGAATCACTCGTGTGTCTGTCTGTCTGTCCGTCTGTCACAGCCAATTTTCTCCGAATCTGCTGGACCAATAGAGTTGAAGTTTGGTACACACATGAATATCTGTGACCCAAACACGGACGTATAAAATATATAATTTTGAAGTTATTTAAGGAAGTAGATGAAAAATTACCATTCCCCCCTTATCTCCGAAACCACTGGGACTAAAATTTTGAAAAACAAAAGTACAGAAAGTATTTCTTTACTTATAGATTACAGGAAAACCTATAAGGTGGAGGCATTTTTAAAAAACCTGAAAAAAAGTATGATTTGTTCGGAACCCTTAGCGCGCGAGTCCGACTCGCTCTTGGCTGGTTTTGTTTTCTGTATCCAGCAAATCATTTCACGATACACATACCTACCTACCTACTGACAGACTAAATTACCCTCCTTCCGGGGCAGTTGGCTAAAAACTAGTTCCCATCTCTTATCGCAACGACCTTAAACGGTCACAAAATGCAAAATAAATATTTTTGTATCTGTTCTTGAAAATGGAAAACTTATGAAAATTTAGCTTAATGCGACTAACATTAATTATGCTGATAATGAAGTACTTGCCTTGACAGGTAAAGTTTTTTTCCGCGAATCTATTTGGATTACCTACTTGTTATGGTCTGCAATATGATGAGATAAAAAATGGCAAGCAAATATCAAGCAAGCAAGTAGGTGATGGTTTATGAAATGACTCAGCAAGATCAAGATCAATGACTTGAACAGTGACGCGTTTGTCCTGTGGACGTTAGCGTAAAGTTCCGGGTTGGGAGGGTTGGTCCTACGCCTGATCCCCCCCCGGACGTGTTAGACTCTGCTGTTCTATCGGACTATGAGGAAGAGTATATCTGTATTATATATATTGACGCACACACTTGTGCACTATAGTATCTCCTGCGTCAAAAAATCCCACGACATCTGACATCCACCAACACGCACTGGGCCCGCGTGGTGGATTAGAGAATCGCTATCTTTTACTAAAAGTGTGCCGTGTCTAAAAGGCGGTGCGAGAAAAGGACGGCTATAGCTATGAACTAAGTTAGAGATGTCAAACTAGTTTACGCCTTGCGCTTTACCGTGTTTTAAGTCGATATGTTTTTACATGTAGGTACGTACCCTTAATTTGTATGGAAATATTAGACAGCTCTAATTTACGTCCGTCTCTTTATTTATTTATTTAACAATTAATGTACACACATACAAAAAAACTGACAAGAAGAAGGAAACAGAGAAATATGTACAAAGGTTACGCTTATTTCTAAAGAAATCTCTTACAGCATACCTGCGAAAGGAGAGATGGAAAAAAAGAGAGGTAGACACCGTGTGTAAAACCGCCCGTGCGTGTCCGTGTGTCTTTCTTGTTTTATTAGAGAGAAAAAAATAGCAATAGCCTAAATTAAGTTTAGTTTGTGCACAACAGAATCGGCACCATTATGCTCCTCCAGTAGTTGGCACCTCTGGGCACAAAAATCTAGAGTGAAGTAGAAAATTCGACAAATTATTCTTCTCAAACCGGGATACAAGCAGTTTAATGTGGAATGGTTATATTTACCACTGCAAATATTATATATTAAACTTAGATTATGATTAATGGCCAGATGGATATTGTGTCAACTCAAGACGGCACCATTTTACAAGATTTTATTTATTGTGCAATGTCTATATAATAATATACAGTCGCACGGGTCGATCTATCAGGTTAAGCTATGCTTGCCGGGGTTGGTCCATGGATGGGTGACCATCTTTACATACCGAGACTCCTCCGTGTCTCGGAAAGTAGGCTAAGCCGTTGGTCCCAGCTGTTAATCGTGGATCTTTGACAGTCGTTACGGGTCGTCGGAAGCCCGAAAGTCTGACAACCAGTCTTACCAAGGGTATCGTATTACCCAGTAACTGGGTTGTGGAGGTCAGATAGGCAGTCACTCCATGTAAAATACTGGTATTCAACTGCATCTGGTTAGACTGGAAGCTGACCCCAAGATAGTTGGGAAAAGGCTAGGCATATTGATTTTGTTTGTATAAATGTATGTTCGGGCCAAATCTAGCAAACTGAATAAGAGCCACTTTCTCTGATCTTACGGAGTTGAATTTTTACGTGGTGGTCCAGTTCCGATGACAATGCATTTTTTATGGTAAGCATGACCAGAATTGACATCCAGGATTAGCTCCAGATAAAGGAACTCTTCAATGCTTAACAGCTCAGACACGAAATGTTGTGTACCTACACATTTAATTGTGATAGTTAACTGGTTTAAAAGCGTGTTTCAAAAAATGTTTTTTAACTGTTAACTTATTTAATATTGCAATTTACAAAAGAAAAAAAAGAAAGAAAAATAATTTATTCTGCACAGATTTAACGCACATTACAGAAAAAATGGATTTTAACCGCTGGCAATTCTTTTGAAGCACGCAGGAAAAATTCTGCGCTACGCTGCGGTTTCGGGCTCCTCTTGTCGCAAAGCGTCTAGACATTTATCATAATCTAAGAATTTAAAAGCTCTATAAACACAAGTTCATGTGAGAAAGTCATCAATCAAAGTTTCAATGACATCATTATAACATTCAAAATTTTAAATATTGATCAGATGATCTAATTTTAGTCTAATTTATTTGTTCCATCTTATTTTATTTACATTATTTTACTGTCTTCTTATATTGTTATGGAAGGCGCTGGTACCTGTGATACAATGTTTTTCATTAGTAGTTACAGGTACCAACGATACTCTATTTTTATTATTACCTGTAACCTTAGCAAAACTGTTTAGTATTTGATCCTTCTAAATGTGTATTTTCTGAAATAAACTTATTATTATAAAGTTCCGAGCTTTTGCCTATCTTGACCCACAGGACAGACCGAAGACATTAGGTACATGTGTAAAAAAAAATGCATATTTTCAAAAAACCCGATTGTAAAAAAAACAACTAAAAAGTTTCAAACAAGTAGGTAACTTTTCAAGCAGTGTGATGCAGTTGGTGGCAGTTATTTTAGTTCAATTATTTTAGATTTCATGCTACCAACTGCATAACTAATTGAAAAATCACGATATTTATTTTTGCTAGCGGATTATTCTTCATTCATCTGTTCAGTACTTGCCTGAACTATTACATTTCTTAATTTTCATATTTAATATATTTAAATTATTTTTTATTGTTAAATTGCCCGGTAGCGCAAACCAGAGCACCCGTTTTCGTTCGAAGTTTCACCTCTCTGGGAAAATTAAAAATATTGGTCCTACAGTACCTGGAATTGAGACTTTTCTATGGAAATTTCCTCCTCTTTTAGAATTATTTTTAGATTTCAAAAATCTCAATAAGTTTCTTTTGCAAGTTTTGCGAGCGGCACTTAATTTTTATTTTTTTAATGATTTACATGATATTGGCTGATACTGCTGGACCTGGACTAGTCACGGGTTTGATTCTCGCACGGAACAAAATATCTTTGTGGCCTATAGATAGTTGTTCCGGGTTTGGGTGTCTTGTGTATGTAAGTTTTGCACCCAAGATACAGGGGTAATTACTAGTGTAGTGTGGGAGGTCACGTTTTTTAACAAGAAAGCGAAAAATCTTTTTTACAAAAAATCAATCAATCATTTATTTTGTAAAACATAGGTATGGTTACAGATAGTATATGGTCAAAAATATGTGCACTATGTTTTGCCAATATATGGCGTACAAAATCAATATAAACAAACAATTTCAATTAAGATGGCATATCAATTAAAAATAAAAGATTACAATATAAAAAATAGAAAAACGATTCAATTAAAATATGTCAATTAGGTAAACAATTACAATGAAAGTGGTATGTCAATAGAATCACATTAATAGAATAATCAATTTAAAGTAAGTATGTCAATTAGGTAAACAGGTCATTACAATTTTAGATATACCTATAAACACATTCATAATAAACCAATAAATACGAAAAATAAACAAGTCAATCAATCAGTCAATCAGCAAGTCGGAATCGTCATACCTCCGTTTAGCAGTAGTAAACTCAGTGATGGAGTAGTAACATCTATCTAACAGGAATTTAAACAAACACCTCTTAAAGGATCCCAGACATTCTTTATTTCTGATAGCTGCAGGTATGCTGTTATATATTTTTGGGACCATACCTAGCACACTTTTGCCGAAAAATGCGTTGTCATGAGAGGAAACATGAATAGTATTCTGATAACGGCGAGAGCGCAGTTTAACGAACAAATGCAGGTTACAGTGAACAAACACTCCCATTTCATATATGTGTTATAAATACTTAAATTATGCCTATAATTGTTTATGTTTATTTACTAATTACAATCATTTTTATAAACTTGTGTGATCAAAAATAGTTGTATTGACTTCATATGATTGGTCGAGACTTTGTCAGTTATCAACGACCAATCATAAGCAAGTAGAATGGCGGGGATAAAAAATATACTTGGCGGGCACTTTGGTGAGATGCCCGCCATCCCGTAGGGTATATATGTTCTGGACCCGCCATTCTTGAGGATTCGTGCTTCGACATCGGTACTAGTATTTTGTATTCCATCGCAAAAACAAACTGAGTTAATGTACTGCTGTTAACTATGGTAATAAAAGTGATCTTCAAAGTTTATAAATTGTGTTTTATGTTCAAAGTCCTTACTTCTGAGTTTTGAACCAGTATGGTCCACATATGTACATAGATGGTAGAGTGAGCAAACTAAGTTCCTTAAAAAATAGTTTACAACTGTCAATCGATTTTAATTTGGTAAAAGATCGCAAGCATTTTTTCTGAGCTTTAAAAGCAATGTCTCTGTCAGTGGAGTTGCCCCAGAAAATGATTCCGTACCTAATGCTAGAGGCCACATAAGCATTATAAGCTATTTGCACTGTAATGCGGTTAACTGTTTTAGATAGTTTGTACAGAGCATATGCATATTGGCTAAGCTTCTTTGACAAAGCATCAATATGATGTTTCCAGGTCAGATGACTATCTATGTAAAGACCCAGAAATTTTGTGCTGTCGCTTTCAGAGATTGTTACGTTACCATATTTTATATTAAGTTTCGGATTATTTTTTCTTTGATAAAATGTCATTACTGTAGTTTTGTCAAGATTTATTTTTAAATTATTACTAACTAACCAATTTATTATGTTTTTAAGGTAGTCGTTTATGTCATTTTCAAGAATATTAATGTCATTATTAGAGAATAAAATAGTGCTGTCATCAGCAAATAATACCATCTGGTGTTTAGTGACCTTAGGCATATCATTTATGTAAATGTTAAATAATGGAGTGCCAAGAATGCTACCTTGGGGAACACCATAAGTAGTTTTTCTAGGACGTGACCGGTATGTTCTTTCAACTTTCGAGCTCGCACATAGCCTATCAAGCGTTGTGATTTGAGTGCGATCAGAGAGATAAGATTTTAATAGGTTTAGTGGAGTTCCTCGAATCCCATAACGCTCTAACTTGTTTAGCAGTATATCATGATCTACATGGTCGAAAGCTTTAGACATATCCATGAACAATGCCGCTACTGGAGTTCTAGCATCAACACTAGAAACAATTTTCTTGACCGCCTCATAGACCGCCATATTAATGGATTTTCCTTTCCTGAATCCAAATTGTTCATTGACTATGAGGTCATGCTTTCCAAAAAATGACAAAAGACTATTGTATATCACCTTTTCTATTATTTTGGAAAAAATAGGAATAAGCGCAATCGGTCTATAATTACCCATAATACTTTTATCATCTTTTTTATGAATAGGTTTAATAACAGTAATTTTTAATTTGTCTGGGAAATGGCCATATTCAATGCAAAGATTGATGATATAACTTACAGGAGGACCTTTTAATGGCGCTACATGTTTGACTACTTTTGTAATAATGCCATCATATCCATGGCTATTGGTATTATTTAGAGAGCGAATTATAGCCACTATGTCTGCTGGTACTGTAGGAGAAATAAATATGGAGTCACAATTAGTCTCAATATTTGTATAGGAATGAGTTGAATTATTCGGTTTAATTTCGTCAATAAAATGGTCGTTAAAAGCTTGTGCAATTAGTTCAGGTTTATGTAATTTATTGCCAGTTATTGTTACATATTCAGGTATATTTTCTCTAGGATAGTTAATCTTATTTTTATTGATAATGTTCCAAGTCGCTTTAGATTTATTCCTGGCCGAATTTATGTGAAAGTCATTCTGAGATTTTTGGGTCAATGCTATTATTTTCTTTAAACGAGCAGTATATTGCTTTAATAAAAGTTTATTTTTAGAAGTAGGGGCTCGCCTGTATTGCCATAACATTTGTCTCTTACGCTTACTACTGAGCCTAATTCCCTTGGAAATCCAGTTTGATTTCTTACGCAGAGTGATTCTAACTTTCCTTAAAGGGAAACAGAGGTCATAAAAAAACTTAAATAGGTCATAAAAACTGTTAAATGCTTCCTCAGGATGGTCGTGCATATAGACTTCACTAAAACTAAGATTATGAAGAGAATCAATGAATTTAGTTAAGTTTTCTTGGCAATAGTCGCGCCTTCGAGCATACCAATGCTTAATGGAACAAGTTTTTTTCACAGGGAATTTGATCACTTGGGCAGTATGATCAGATAGCGCAAGATCAAGTACTGCACACTTACTACCTCTGATGTTATGAACGATATTGTCTATGCATTTACCACTAGCTAATCGTGTAGGCTGATGAATTCCATTTTTTAAGTCATAGTGTAAAAGGAGAGTTTGAAAATTATTAAATGGTTTCGATTGTGTCAAAGTGTTTATATTAAAATCACCACAAATAACGACTCTTTTTAAATCACCGAGGCTACACATTCGTAAAATACCATCCAAGCTTGCAAAAAAAAATTCATAACAGTAATTCGTATATTTGGGTGGTCTGTAGATGCAAATCACTATTAAATTATGTATTAATAATTCTATTGCACAGCATTCAATGACGTCAGCTACACAGAATTTATTTAAATCAATGTTTTTATACTTATGCATACGATTTATAAGGATGCAAGAACCGCCACGCCTAGTATTCCGCATAGAAAATGTAGCCAATTCGTAGTTAGGAATAGATAGATGGAACTGATCTCCATTCAGCATATTGTGTTCAGTGATACATAATAAGTCAATATTTTGTCCCTTGTCCCGTAATTCTTCTAACTGGAGAGTAAGTAGGTCCGACTTACCAATCAAGCCATTAATATTTTGATGAAAGATATTTACGTATTTATACACGAAAAAAATTGCTACAGCCAGCTTTAGGCGCTTTGTCATTACACATAGATAAGTCACAGTTATTAATATCGTCATCAGGAATGTCACAAATTTGAGTAGATTTGTCACAGGCAGTAATAACAATGTCACTAGGTATGTTACAAGTTTGAGTTGATTGGTCAGTTTTTAGCTTAGTGAGAATTCGATTCTTCTCAATATATGTCACAAATTTAGTTTTGAAATCAATATGTAATATTTCTTTCAGTAAGTATCGACAAATATATATAAAGTGGCGCTGTCTGCGTGGTATAGATTGACTATATCCCATGTTCACAAATAGACCATTATATTTATTACATATGTCACGTAACGAACTATTTAAGCTCCTTTCATTTAAATGTCTGTTGTAAGGGATTTCTGATACAATAATGTTAGCATGTGTAATACTTCTAAGCCAAACACCAAGGTCAATTTGAAAATCCAGAGGATTGGTATCATTAGTACCTGACAGTATAATAACATAGTCATTTTTCGTTAAAGAATCGAAGTTATAAGAATTAGTTACGACATCTTTTGTTTTTGCACCAGTTTTCCAGAAGCATAATACTTGAAATTCATTGCCCAGCAGGGCTTGCAAGGTGTATCGGACATTACGCCCTTGGTCATCACCTAAAATACAACCTAAAATACAACCGACTTCCAAAAAAGAAAATACACTTAAAATAATTGAACAATAACTTTAATTTCGGAAGGTGTTTGTATTTTATTTCTTCGTTAAATGATACCAACTTCCGAAATTAAAGTTTTTTTCAATTTTAGCCACTGAAACGTCCCAGCGCCCTAGTTTTATTTTTCACTTTTTGTTGTTATACCCCAGAACTAAAACTATATATTAAAGTTACGTCCGAATCTCCAGTCTCCTCCAATTACGAGTATGTTCAATTTCCATGTTCCACGTTATTGGGGTTATCACCAATAACATGGAACATGGAATTTGAACATACTCTTAATTGGAGGAGACCATAAAACGTCATCTACGTATTACACATTTTTTGTTTTTGTTGATTTTTTCAAAAAGCGCTAAAGCAATTTCGATAAAATTGGTATGGGACCACCTAGGGAATATATATACTCTTTTGGATAAAAAGAATTTTGAAAGTCGGTCCACAATAGAAAGAGAAATCGGTGGACATACATTAAAAAAAAACACAAACAGTCGAACATAGAACCTCCTCCTTTTTGCGAAGTCGGTTAAGAAGAAGAAGAATAACCAGCCGCTGTTTGTGGAAAAATCCCTAAAAGTCAGCATTATTTGCTAAAACGGTCCTCGCGTGTTCGCTGTTCAAATATACAAGAGAAGTTTACGAAATCTGCTGTCAAATTCCGCTGTTAGCCCCATACGTTCCGTGCGTGAACATTATGCTGTATAATGACGTCACAACATCTTAAACTCGAAGTCACCAACCATACATACACGTGCTTAGTACCTAACCATTTATATAGGTATGGTTAGCAAAGAAACTGGACTAATAATGTTCCTTGGAAATATTCAGTAAACAATCTAAATTAAAAGCTAAGTACTCGTCTTTTCGAAAATAAAATATAATTAAGTATTTTAAATATTTGTGGTGTTATTTTTAATAGCATTAACTTACGATCTTTTTAAGTAAATTAAGTAATTTTTTTTTCGAAACTTTCTCTTATCTTAATTACAAATCCAAATTAAAACAAACGCATTTTTAATGCCTGCTCAGTAAAATTCATTGAAAACTCATCATTCTCCTGCCCTTATCCCAATTTATTTGGGGTCGGCGCAACATGTCTTTTTCTTCCATACTCCTCTATTAGTCGTCATCTCTGTAGTCACCCCCTTTTTACCCATATCCTCTTTCACACAGTCCAACCATCTTTTCTTTGGCCTTCCCCTACTCTTATAGCCATCCACATCCATACACAAGACTTTCCTCACGACATTTTCTTCATTCCTCCGCATCACATGCCCATACCACGACAACCGATTTCCACACAATTTTTCAGTCAGCGGTGCCACTTTCAGACTACCTCTTATATACTCATTCCTAATTTTATCCATGCGCATAACACCACACATCGCTCTTAGCATTCTCATCTCAGCTACATGCAATTGCTTTTCATTCAACCCTTTTGTGGCCCAACATTCTGAACCATACAAGACAGCAGGTCTGACCATTGTTTTATAAATCTTCCCCTTAAGTTTTAGGGGAATGCGGGAGTCACAGATAGTCCCGGTGACCTGCCGCCATTTCATCCATCCAGTGTTAATTCTGTGCTTAACAGTCCGATCTATTTCGCCATCGCTTTGCACGAGTGAACCGAGATACCGAAAATCGGAGCAGACTGGGAGAAGCGCGCCATCTAGCACTACAGCTTCAGAACTGGAGAGACCGCCGAAATCGCAGAACATGTATTCAGTTTTGGTTCTGCTGATTTTCAAGCCAACTTTCTCCAGCTTCTGTTGCCACTTCTCCAATCTGCTCTGGATCTCAGGTCCATCTTCACCGACCAGAACAATGTCGTCGGCAAACAGCATGCACCAGGGTGCCTCTTCCTGTATTTCCGACGTAAGAGCGTCCATAATCAACAGGAAGAGGTAAGGACTTAAAGCCGACCCTTGATGCAAGCCTACAGCCACACTGAACTCATCGGTGTTGCCAGCAGCCGACCGGACGTAGGTACTAGATTGTCTGTACATAGCACGAATCAACTCAACATACTTCCCAGGCAAACCTTTCTCTTTCAAGGCCCACCACAACACATCCCGAGGTACCCTATCATACGCTTTCTCAAGATCAATGAACACCATGTGCAAGTTCTTGTGCACACGTCTGTACTTCTCGCACAATTGACGGAGAGCGAAGGTGGCGTCCATTGTCCCTCGACCTGGCATAAACCCAAACTGGTTCGGGGTAATCTCACTCTCCTCTCGCAATCTTTTCTCTATCACTTTCTCCCATACTTTCATAGTATGTGACATGAGCTTTATCCCTCGATAGTTGTTGCAGTCCTGTACATCCCCTTTATTCTTGAAGATGGGCACTAGCAAACTATTGCACCATTCTTGTGGGATCACTTCTTCATACAACAACTTATTGAAGAATAAAGTCAGCCACATACATCCATCCTCTTTTAAACACTTCCATACTTCTACTGGTATGTCATCAGGGCCCATGGCCTTTCCATTTTTCATACATTGAACTGCCTTTCTTACTTCATCCATGCTAATTTCTCTCACCAAACCCATATTTACTTGTACCTCTTTGAGCACACCATTCCATTCATTCTCTTCGTTCATCAACTTTTCAAAATAAACCTTCCATCGCTCTTTTATTTCGTCATCTTTCGACAAGACTTTACCGAGTTCATCTTTCATACATTTTATGTGCATTATATCCCTCGTTCTCCTTTCTCTTAATTTTGTAATCCGGTAGAGCTCCTTCTGGCCTCTAGGGCTGTCCAGTAAATCATATAACTTTTCCTGCGCCTTAGCCCTGGAAACTGCAACCGCCTTTTTTGCCTTCCTCTTCCATTCTTTATAAATTTTCTTTTTCTCTTCTTTCAAATTATCATTTCCGGTTTCTACATTCTGCCATACTTTAAACGAAATTTTTTTTTCTTTTAGCATCTTTTGCACATCTTCATTCCACCACCATGTATCCTTTTCTATCATGCCTTTACCTTGCGATTCTCCAAACACATCTTTTGCTACTCGCCTTATACAATCCGCCATCTCTTTCCAACATTCATCCACAGATTTTCCTTCCATATCCTTCATGTCTATCATTTTATCTACCACTTGACTCTTAAACATACTTGCACACTCCTCATTTTCTATCATACGCCATCTGATTTTGGGTGGGGGCCGTTCTTTGTTCCTACTGGACGAGACACTGACTGTTACGTCCATCATTATGAGCCTGTGTTGAGAGACTAAGCCTTCGCCTGGCAACACTTTACAGTTTTTGACTGTTTTGAGACTGTTTCGTTTCACCAAGAAAAAGTCAATTTGGGTCGCGTGCTGGCCACTTTTGTAAGTGATCAGGTGTTCGTCTTTCTTTTTGAACCAGGTGTTAGTTATTGCTAGGTCAAAAGCCGAAGCAGCTTGCAGCAATGTCTCGCCATCAGTATTACGGTCTCCGTACCCCCAACCACCATGCACTCTCTCATAACCGTACTTCAGACTTCCTACATGCCCATTAAAATCACCCCCCACAAACACCTCTTCACTCTCCTGTACATTCATCATCACACAATCGAAGTCCTTCCAAAACTTTTCTTTTACACTATCCTCACATCCTGATTGGGGTGCATACGCACTAATAACATTTACTATCATACTCTCCACAACCACTTTAATAGCTATCACTCTATCACTTACTCTTTTAACATCCACCACACATTCTTTTAACTCACTATCCAAAACTATGCCCACACCATTCCGTTTGCCATCACTTCCAGAGTAATAAAACTTATATCCTTCTCCTAATTCTCTTGCTTTTGCACCCTTCCATTTCGTTTCTTGCAAACACGCTATATTTATCCGTCGCCTTTTTAAAACATCTGCTAACTCTCTTCCTTTTCCAGTCATAGTACCTAAATTCCAGCTCGCACACCTCAATCTTAATTCTCTCACTCTCCGAGCTTGCGTCTTACGTCGCACCCGCGCGTTCTGGTGCGACAACCCTTGTCCATTTCCCACTGGAGCCGGGTGCTGCCCCTGCGCGTCGCCTGTGGGGTACGCCCTAGCCCTATCGCACATCATATTTTTCCAGACCATGTTGCAAAAAGGTTTTGGCAGAAGTTTTATAGCCGGCCGCCTGCCTGACGCCAACCCTCCTTGGGAAAGCTGTTGTTGGTGGTTTACCCGCCACCGCGCGGGTGGCCCATGGTGCTATAGTAGTATGCACTAGGTCTCAAGCTCCCTTAGTCGCCTCTTACGACACCCACGGGAAGTGATGGGATGGTACTATTCTTTTACGTCCGACACCATACGGTACTTCAATTCATTGAAAACTAACCTTAAAAAAAACTTTAAAAAAAACTTTAAAAAAAACTTTAAAATTCATTGAAAACTAACCTTAAAAAAAACTTTTTTACAAAAAATCAACCGACTTCTAAAAATTAAAAAATAACTTCAATTTCGGAAGTCGGTGTTTATATTTTGTTTCTTGGTTATTTGACACCGAATTCCGATATTAAAGTTATTTTGCAATGTTTACAAGTCGGTTGTATTTTTTGTAAAAATGTTTTTTACTTTTCACTTTTTAGTTGTTGTACCCCAGAAGTAAAACTAAATAATAAAGTTATGCCCGAATGGATAACCCCAATAACATGGAATTTGAACATTTGGAGACAGCCAAAACGTCATCTGTGTATACATATTTTTTGTTTAAGTTGATCTTTTTCAGAAAGTACTGAATTAATTTCGATAAAATTTATATGGAAGTATGACCTACGAAACAAAAAAAGAATCATCAAAGTCGATTCTCAAATGGCGGAGATATCGCGTAACAAACATACAAAAATTTCAAAGAACATACAGACGAATTGAGAATCCTTGTTGAAGTCGGTTAAATTGTATACCGACTGTCGTTGCTGACTATACCTAACTCTAATTCTTTATTGTACACCAAAAATTTCACATAGTTCTTAGTGGTTACACAATGCATGTACAAAGGCGAGCTTAACTCAATGTTGAGTTTTCTCCCAGCAAACCTTTGAGTGATAGAGAGAGATCACATTTGAGGGTAGGATCCAGTGCACAAAACATATAAACCTACATAAATAATTCCAAATGTATAATATACCTACATACTAATAAATACAATATATACTAATATTATGTCAATTTGAAAGGAAGTGCTCTTTGATTTTCTTCTTGAAGACATCTAGAGAAGGACTGTCGCGTAGTGAGCCTACCCTACTTTCATTTTGTATTTACAAAATCTTTAACTACTGCAGGATTATTACAATTCATTATTTACTCACATGTTTAGGAAAACATCTAAAAACAGCGTGTACAGTCACACTGTATCTAAGTTAAGAGATATATCCTAGAGTAAACAAACTGTGTTGCAATATAAGAAATAGCAGAAGATCTACCATGCGCTGGACACATGGTAGAAATATTTTAATTGTGTGAGAGCAGTGGTGGCCCAGTGATAATAACCGCGACTAACGAGTTGCAGGTCGCGGGTTTCAACGCAGCTAGGCGCTTTACTTTGAGTGTTTCATCATTACTCTTGTTCAATGTTACCTTTGGACATTGAATCTGGACTCGGCCCAGCTGACACGCGGACCAGTTAAAACAATGATTTGGTTGCATCTTACACGCGTATCACACAACGATTTTGTATAATAGTGTGTGTTAAGAAAAAATATAAGCTGTAACATATTGTACATAAATCAGTTTTTAATTTTATATTCTTGTTTTATTACCCCTCACTGTGGCCAAGATACCTTTAGCCACCTCTGATCGGTCTCGAGAGTTTGCGAGACTGGCAGTAAGTGTACCCCTCGCGAACCTGGAATTCCTGCCCACTATCCGTCTGTAACCTTAGGTCGCATGGTGCAGACATCCTTAACTTTTCTATATATTTATTTATCATATACCTAGTATGTGATAAAGCCCTACAGGGCTTATAGGTCTTAGGGTCATAGGTTAGGTTGGTAGATCTGAGTAGGTCCTTTAATTTGTCATATATTTTCATGTACCTACAGTCACACCCTTAACAATTTGTCAGGGTGAGCGTACAACTCTGAAAACGATGAAGGAAAACGTGAGGAAAGCGTCATGTCCTAGAACCAAAAATTCGAAGACATGTAACATCCACCAACACGCGCTGAGCTCGCGTAGTCGATTACAGCCCACTCTCTCTCGCAGACAGGAGGACTGTCTCCCAACAGGAGCATGAGAAGGTTGACTATGCTTATGCTATGCTTATTTATCAAATAGTTCAGAGATAAACAGTAACCTCGGTTTAACAAAACGAAATAAATGTTTGATCTTGTTGGTAGTGACCGCAACTCGGAAGAGAGTCTGTTTTCGCGGCTGTGTTTGAAAGGAGTTCCACCTACCCGGGCTTGCGGACGGCGAGTAATGGGTAGCTCGCCGTCCGATCAGCACCAGGCCCGAGAGTTGACGGCGCTTAATGTTCCACGCGCGCTTCAAAGAGTTGTCAGCAATAATGACGGGGTCTATCATGGCCGAAGCCTGCCCAGGGGTTGAGGATAAATTCGAAACAGAGTTACCTAGCCCCCGGGCACTCAGCTCAGTGAAGGAACTGGGGTGGGTTTTTCCACCCAGAGCGGGAGATATCATTGGATGATCTCCCACCCCACAAAAAAAAAACTGTCATTCCACCTTGACAGCCTACTTCACGTTCACTACACCCAAGTTTTCACGGTGAGATTTTACTGAATAGCACTACAGGAAGTCTGACACGCCCGCCCGCTCCACCCAGAGCGGGAGAAGATATTTGACGATTTCCCACCCAAAAAAAAGGGAGTCCTTGGCCTTGTTTTTAAGTATTTCCAAAAAAAATTGTGCAGCCGCTAAGAGTAGTCTAGATTTTGCCTTGTTGATGGCAATCAATAGGCTCGCACCGAATTACATATGACTTAAATAATAATATAACCGGCCACTTTGCCCAGCAACTTTGCCATGTACTTTACTCAGTTTATTTTCACTCCTGCCCAACCTCTCGGCTAATACAGTAGAATTGGCCACTATAGGATTACTTAGTAGATTTTTTCTATTAGGAATTCCTAAATGACAGTTCGTAGAGTGGATTCTCAGTTATTTAATCGATATGGGCTCGTTTCCAATCACTTGGGAGTCATAATTTATATCTTTAGATATCATCTTCCCTCACCTTCCGCCTGACGCCCTCACCTTCCGCCTGACGCAGGTCCTCACCGGACACGGTTGTTTCGGGAGGTTCCTGTTTCGGATCAAGCGGGAGGTGTCGCCCGGGTGTTTCCATTGCACGGATCGCCCCGAGGACACGGTGGAGCATACGGTGGAGGTCTGCCCCGCTTGGGCGGAGCCACGCCGTGTCCTCGTGGATGCGATAGGCGGCAGCGACCTCTCGCGCCCTACGGAGCGAGAGGGAATGGGAAGCCGTCTCCTCCTTCTGCGAAGCAGTAATGCTCGCGAAGGCGGAGGCGGGACGCGTGAGAGAGCACCAACAACGGAGTCGCCCTCACGCCCTCAGCAGCAGCCGCCTCAGGAGACGCCTGGGACTTCCGGCGCCGCGAGACGATCGCCGGCCACCGTAGATCCGGGCCTGCGGACGGTGAGTAATGGGTAGCTCGCCGTCCGATCAGCACCAGGCCCGAGAGTCGACGGCGCGTAGTGTTCCACGCGCGCCTCAAAGAGTTGTCAGCAAGAGACGGGGCCCGTCAGGGCCGATGCCTGCCCGGGGGTTGAGGATAAATTCGAAACAGAGTTACCTCACCCCTGGGCACTCAAAGGCAGGAAGGAACAGGGGTGGGTTTTAGTCAGTAAGAGTCTGACACGCCCTCCCGCTCCACCCAGAGCGGGAGAAGTCATAGGATGATTTCCCACCCCACAAAAAAAAAAAAAAAAAAAAAAAAAAAAAGATCTTATCGTGAATATGATAACAGATAATAATTCAAGACAGGAAGTACAACTTCCTCTCATCAATATGACATAAAAATGAATCTTCTATCAATGATTTTATTTTGTTCGTGTCGGTGTGATTCATTATGACTCATTCATGCAGACGAGTAGACAGATTTCTGATAAGTAATGTCTAGTGAGAATGAATAACTGTCGTGACGTGGTGAGAGATCGTCACATGACTGACAGATGTTGTGTTGTGAGTTGTGACGATATTTGTAAAGATTTAACTCTAATAATAATAACTAGAGTAGTCGCACATTAGGTCGAAATTCGACATTAAAAAGGTTTTATTGTCAAAGACCATAAACATGATACATGACTTGTTGTTGTTGTGTAACTTGTTGTTGTTGTTGTGTTGTGTTTGTTGTGAAACGAACCCAATACGTGTCAAACGCATGGTGGTGTGTGTAATGTTTTTTTTATTAATTAAAATTTTTAATCGGTGACCATTCCTTACGTATGCAAGGAATGGTCACGAGTGGAGTCTCGTAATGGAGACTCTTCCGTGCTTTGGGTTGGTCCCAGCTGTCATTTGTAGATCTTTGCCAGTCGTTATGGGTGTTCAAAACTCAAAATACCTATGTATTGCAAAGAAACGGGGCCTTATTTGTAAAAAAAACAACTATATGATCACTTTAAATACTGATTAGCAGTAGCTTGAAAGAATCCGCTACTCAGTATTTACACTAAGCATTTGGTTAGCAAGTTTTATAAATACAAGGGACAATTATTTACAGAGACTATTGAAAACACCAGGAGCCGATCAGTTAGTCAAAATTGAAGCTTATTACACGTTGCAAAATGTAGATCTTTATGGAGGAAAACCATAATAGTATGTACTGTAGAACCTGCAGGGCTCTAGGGCGCTGCTGTAGCTTGGGAGCTGTCTCACTCACGGGCTGCGCGAGGGTATCGTATAAAGTGACTCGCTTTACATGTGAAGTGTATTATGGGAATCGCGGTGGGATAGCTAACTGGACTTTATTCTAAGTACAAAATAAATACATGCAAGCACCTACTTCGATTGGCGAGCTAGAACTCCCTTATAAAACACTAAGCATTTGGTTAGCAAGTTTTATAAATACAAGGGACAATTATTTACAGAGACTATTGAAAACACCAGGAGCCGATCAGTTAGTCAAAATTGAAGCTTATTACACGTTGCAAAATGTAGATCTTTATGGAGGAAAACCATAATAGTATGTACTGTAGAACCTGCAGGGCTCTAGGGCGCTGCTGTAGCTTGGGAGCTGTCTCACTCACGGGCTGCGCGAGGGTATCGTATAAAGTGACTCGCTTTACATGTGAAGTGTATTATGGGAATCGCGGTGGGATAGCTAACTGGACTTTATTCTAAGTACAAAATAAATACATGCAAGCACCTACTTCGATTGGCGAGCTAGAACTCCCTTATAAAACACTAAGCATTTGGTTAGCAAGTTTTATAAATACAAGGGACAATTATTTACAGAGACTATTGAAAACACCAGGATCCGATCAGTTAGTCAAAATTGAAGCTTATTACACGTTGCAAAATGTAGATCTTTATGGAGGAAAACCATAATAGTATGTACTGTAGAACCTGCAGGGCTCTAGGGCGCTGCTGTAGCTTGGGAGCTGTCTCACTCACGGGCTGCGCGAGGGTATTGTATAAAGTGACTCGCTTTACATGTGAAGTGTATTATGGGAATCGCGGTGGGATAGCTAACTGGACTTTATTCTAAGTACAAAATAAATACATGCAAGCACCTACTTCGATTGGCGAGCTAGAACTCCCTTATGAAACACTAAGCATTTGGTTAGCAAGTTTTATAAATACAAGGGACAATTATTTACAGAGACTATTGAAAACACCAGGAGCCGATCAGTTAGTCAAAATTGAAGCTTATTACACGTTGCAAAATGTAGATCTTTATGGAGGAAAACCATAATAGTATGTACTGTAAAACCTGCAGGGCTCTAGGGCGCTGCTGTAGCTTGGGAGCTGTCTCACTCACGGGCTGCGCGAGGGTATCGTATAAAGTGACTCGCTTTACATGTGAAGTGTATTATGGGAATCGCGGTGGGATAGCTAACTGGACTTTATTCTAAGTACAAAATAAATACATGCAAGCACCTACTTCGATTGGCGAGCTAGAACTCCCTTATAAAACAAACGCTACAATCTATTCTTTCATAGTTAACATTCGAATCACTCTTAAGAGGCCGTACACGAGATCATAATTGAAATTATCGTTCATGTTGTGTATTAAAAATTATAGAAATACCTCTTAAATATTTCAACAGCCAGCTGAAGGCTGGTGCTCACACGCCGACTATAGGCTGTGTATACAGTCGCCACAGTACCTACCAAATTCCCGTGGAAGTGGTCAAGCCCGCCAAAATAATCCCAACTACTGCTACTCCCAAATGCTGATTATACTGATTTAATAAATTGAACCGATTATACACATTTAGGCACATCACCTTCAAATGATGTAAAACACTAATTTTTTTTAATGAAAATTTTCAAGAATAAAAGATCAAAAATACGAAATATTCTTACAATGCACTTAGTCTTCTCGTAAATCGTCAGAAATCCAGACAGTATCTCCTTCCATTCATGAGAGAACAGATCTAATCCATGATTGGATTCTAGAAGAGCGTTGAGCGCATATAGCAATAGGGAATATGTAATGCCATTTTTTATTAATTAAATACTAGCTGCGCCCCGCGGTTTTACCCGCGTAGACCGGAATAAAAGGTAGCCTATATGTTAATCCAGGCTATAAGCTATCTACATACTAAATTTCATCCACATCGGTCAAGCCGTTTGAGCGTGAAGAAGTAACAAACATACACACTCACAAACTTTCACATTTATAATATTATTACGAGTAGTAGGATTATACTTATTAACTATAGTAAACAATTACTATGTAAGATTTTGTTTAGTACCTACATCAGAATCGAAGTTATGAAGCTTTAAACATGATAAATAGAAAGAGAGGTCCAACGACCACAGTTACTTGTTTAAAATTTATATCTCGTTTGTTTTTCGATCAATTTTGATTCTGTTTTTACTGGTAGCATTCAATCTTTGTATATTTATCAATAAACCGGTTAGATATGAAAAAAAAAATCATGCATATTCCCTATTGCGGAATGGTTGTTAAATATATAATTTATGCCGTCTTGCCTGGCAATAGTTATCGGAAACAAAACTTTTACACCCTATGCGAACTAGTAAGCGAGGCTTTGATGTAGCGATCGATCATTAGATGATAAGGGCGCCAAGATTATGAAGCTCGATGATTCTCCGAGATATGATTCAACTGCCTTGGAACCCAATACACCTTTGATCTGAGATAATGTTGGTAGGCACTTCGTATCTTTAACAGGTAGGAAATGAGCTTCTGAAATCTATGATAAGCTCTGTATGAATCATTTTTGTCCATGTGATTACTTATATACTTAGGCCCTTCGGCGCTACAACCCTTTGTACTCTTGGCCTCCTTAACGATTTTCTTACATTTCGCTCTGTCTCTGGCCACCCTTTGCCAAAATGTTTTCCTGCTTATTTCCCTCAAATCTTCCTCAACACAATCCTTCCAACTCATCCTCGGGTCTTTTCTATTGCGGCGGTCACTCGGTCATGTTTTAAATCGCTGTTGTCACTCATTCCTTCCAGATGACCTGCCCATCTAAGCCTTTGCGACTTGCAGAACCTGACAATCATTCCCCAATTAATCAGGTTATCCAGTTCGTGCTTCATCCTTATAATTACGATTCGTGTTTTTAACTTAGTTTATAGTTATAGCCGTCCGTTTCTCGCACTGCCTTTTAGTAAAAGATAGCGATTCTCTTATTTTAGTTTAGTTATATGAACAAGAGAATCGGCACTATTGTCTGGGTCGCGGATAATTTCGAAAGAGCGTCACCACGCGTCTTGGTAAAACAAAGTCGGTCATGATAGACCGCTCCACTCAGAGTGGAAGAAGCATTGGATGATTCCCACGCCCCAAAAAAATGGATGTTCCTCTCGAACAATGCCAGTTTAAGTTCTTTGACGGTATGATTTCAGCCCGTAACTGCTCTATTGCAGAGAAGACATACCTAGGTTTCTTTACTATGTCCTAAGATTATCTATGTCTTTATAATCGGACTAAAACTATGTCACTTTAGAGTTCAAGGCTAAAGGTTCTTCTCATGAGAAGAAGGAGTACCCAGGTATTGATGACTAAGCTTACTCATGGTGTATTGATGATGTAATACAACTTTAAGTCATCGTTAAGTTATGACAATTATGACGGGGCCCATCGTGGCCGGTGCCTGCATGCCTAGGGGTAGCGGATAAATTCTGTAAATGAGTTACCGCACCCCTAGGCACTCAGGCAGGGAAGGAACAGGGGTGGGTTTTAGTCAGTAAGAGTCTGACATGCCCTCCCGCTCTGGGTGAGCGGGAAGTCATTGGATGATTTCCCACCCCACAAAAAATAAAAGTTATGACAATTAAGAAGGTTTTTTTCTGGCGTTCTTTAAAATATTATGACAATAATATTAAAAGGTTTTGTACCTAAATAAGGAATGGCACAGCTCATAAACTTCATTCAATTAAAAGTCCAACCAACCCAAGCTAACAAAAACTACTTAGGATACGTAAGTATGGTTCCCCAAACATTAACCCAGAGAAACAAAAACATCAAAACTATAATTCAATTTATTAACTTAAAAAGAATAATGTAATTGTAATGGCTACCAATTTAACCCAATTAGGCACGTTCGTGAACCTGCCTGCGTCTGCGCACACGTAACTGTGTCGTACCCGGGCCTGCGGACGGCGAGTAGTGGGTAACTCGCCGTCCGATCAGCACCAGGCCCGAGAGTCGACGGCGCGTAGTGTTCCACGCGCGCCTCAAAGAGTTGTCAGCCAAGGGAAGGGGCCTGCCACGGCCGGTGCCTGCCCGGGGGTGGAGGATAAATTCGAAAGAGTTACCTCGCCCCCGGGCACTCGAGGCAGGGAGGAACAGGGGTGGGTTTTAGTCAGTAAGAGTCTGACACACCCTTCCGCTCCACCCTAGAGCGGAAGAAGTCATTGGATGATTTCCCACCCCCCAAAAAAAAAAAAAAAAAAAACGTAACTGTGTCGTAGCGTTGCGTGCGAAACGTCACGTCATTTTTTACACTAGTGTGCTGTGTGTGCATTATGCAGTTTGTTTTTGTTTGGCAGTCAGTATGAATAGTTGATCTCGTATTTACTTTTCCACTTTTGACAAATATTATCTGAAAAATTTCAAGTTCAGTGAAGGCCAGAGTCTATAAGTTCTAAGTAACTCACTATCACATGGACTCTGGCTGACTACACCCGCGTGGATTAGTACTCCACCCATTATAAATTACCTTACTGTCTACGAATAAGTAATAAGTCTTATTACTTATTCATAGCCGTTGGTCCCGGCTGTCAATCGCGGATCTTTGACAGTCGTTACGGGTCGTTAGAAGCCCGAAAGTCTGACAACCAGTCTTACCAAGGGGTATCGTATGACTTATTCATAGCCTATAGCTATTATTACTATTGATTAAGTGTATTGATTATTGTATTGTATACTACTCTTTGTTGTCCCTAATAATAAAATAAAATAAATATAAAAAGCTTTAAAAAAAATAGAACCGATTTCCAAAAAAAAAAAACAAAAAATAGTGCAAAATAACTTTAAACTTGGTTTTTGGAAGTCGGTTGTTTTTTTTTGTATAAAAGTTTTTTATTTTTCGCTTTTTAGTTGTTATACCCCAGAACTAAAATCCCCAATAACATGAAACGTGGAATTTAAACATTTGGAGAACACAAAAACGTCATCAAGATATGCCAATTTTTCGTTTTTGTTCAGTTTTTCAAAAAGCTCTAAAACAATTTCGATAAAATTTATATGGGACCAATTCGGGAGTATATTCTTTCGGATAAAAAAAGAATTTTGAAAATCGGTCCACAACTGACGGAGAAATGCGCGGACAAAAAAAAAAAAAAAACATACATACAGTCGAACATAGAACCTCCTCCTCTTTCGAAAGTCTGTTAAAAAAGGCGCTGACATTATGATCACATTATATTCTTTTGCACATTCCATTTTTTTGTCGGGATGGGAAATCATTCAATGACATCTCCCGCTCTGGGTGGAGCGGGAGGGTGTGTCAGACTTACTGACTAAAACCCACCCCTGTACCTTTTTTTCTAAAAAAATAAATAAAAAAAAACCCTGTACCTTCCCTTCCTGAGTGCCCAGGGGAGCGGTAACTCTGTTAAGAATTTATCCGCTGCCCCGGCCATGCAGGCACCGGCAACGATGGGCCCCGTCAGTGGTGGCTGACAATCATCTCTTTGAGGCGCGCGTGGGACACTAGGCGCCGTCGACTCTCGGGCATGGTGCTGATCGGACGGCAAGCTACGTACTGCTCGCCGTCCTCAGGCCCGGGTCTACGGTGGCCGGAGATCGTCTCGCGACGTCCTACGCCCAATGCGTCTCCTGCGGTGATAGCGGCCGTGGCCGTGAGGGCCACTCCGTTGAGCTTCCCTCACGCGTCCCTCCTCCGCCTTCGCGAGAATTACTGCTTCGCAGAAGGAGGAGACTGCTTCCCATTCCCTCTCGCTCCGTACCATGGCCTGAACCAGGGTCGGGCGCGAGAGGTCGCCGCCACCTATCGCATCCAATTGCACGTCTCCTTGGTTGTGTTTTTCTTGTCATTAATGAGGATGGGGAATTACTGCAGGGCATCACACTGCGAAACAAATAGTGAGAATATATCATATTATCAACAACCATGTGGTCACTATAACTACAATCTTAATTGGCATAAAAATTGCTGCGGCCATTAATGGCAGCATTTTAATGCAATGTCTCATAAAATAACAACCTTATTTACGACAACTGCACGCGTAGCATGACCAATTCTATCTCTACTCTACCAAGAGTAGACAGTTATTTCTATGGCACTCTATATCTCTACTGCCCGAGCACGGCGCGACCCGTAGACTCGCATTTCTACGAAGACAAAGACATATTCATTCTTTCCATAGCAACGGGTAGGTAGTTAGTGGTGTAGACAAGCTAAGAATTCTACGATAATATATTACGTTTCGTTATCGAAATAAATGTGTCTAACGTCAAGTTCTAAAACCTTTTGAACGTAACTCAAAGCAACAACGAAACGTATTCATTTTAATCTGTGTTGACTGTTTTTTTTTTTAATTATCCCCGAAGGGAAGGCAAAAGTCTTTTGACCACATTGCCTAGTCTTACGTAGTTATTTTACTTTTTTTCCATTAGAATGCAGATGTAACACATTCTAAAGTTTTTTGCAGTATTTGGTAACAAATGTGTCGAGTCAGCCTTCTCGGCAAACTTCGCTGAGGTAGTCAATACTACAATAAAATTCTAAGCTCCATTTTCCCGAGATCGCGCCTGTTTCAATGATTCCACATATTGTCCATTTGCGTTGACACTTGAGACACAAAACTACACCAATTTTACATCACAATATCCACTAGGAATCAATAAACGAATAATTAAAACAGCCACTGAACTTCCCTCGACAAAATTCCGCCAATTTGTTTGTTGGTTTTACAACAATATTTGTGTTTGTGGAGACTGATCGTGTTGGATTTGTGTAAATAACAACAAACAAAGTAAATAAATAATGAAACATAGGAAAAATTTAGTCTGTTATGTTAATTTTCGCATTTTGTTACACAATGTGGAAAATAACAAAACTTTAAAATACATTTTTCAAATGTTTGGTTTTTGGAAAAGTTATTTTTTTGTTTTCGGGAAGATCGAGAGCCTCCGTTAATGCTCGTACGGCGTTTCTTTCTGCCTTCCTTTCGTTCTTCTCGGTACAAAACTGAGACGATGGCGACGGTAGCCCCCAGACATGTTTTTAAAATCAAACTTCAAACACACACACTCACTTCATTTCTTTTATTGGCTTTTGTGGAAGATACACCACAATTTTGAAATGAAACAGCCGCCTAATTGAGTTTTTTAAAATCAATAAAGATCTTGTCTAGGTCTAATGAGATGTAGACTATTTGACACTTCTTGAGTAGAAATGTTTCTACCCTCATGTGTCAAAAGTAGAGAAAAATTGGTCGTCATGCTTTACATTGTAGACTTTTATCGACTGAAGAATAGAAACATTTCTTCTCCTCAGTTTTAACATCGCCATGCTTGACACGGTAGAAATCTTTCTACAATCTGTCATTTTGTCTATTCTTCCGTCGACAAAACCCGTTTCTAGGGTGGTCATGCTACGCGTGCTGGTGTTTTTAGGATTCCGTACCAAAATGATAAAAATCGGTCAAGTGCGTGTCGGACTCGCACACGAAGGGTTCCTTACTATAAACTGAAAAAAAATAACAAAACAAACACGTTTGTAGAAACGTGTTTTTTTTTATCGGGCTCTAAACCAATAAAACGTGTTTTTTTTAGCCCAATAAAAAAACAAAAAAAACACGTATCCTGTAACCCTGGATTATTTCAGCGCCTGAACTTTAACAGAAAGCAAGCCAGGTAAGTAATAAAATTATGTTTTTTAGTTATATAATCACAATTTTTGATTAATTTTGTCACAGGATCCAAGGCAGTTGAATTCTTTTTCTGGGACTCGTCGAGCTTCAATGACTCGGCGCCATTTTGGTTCACCATTCACCAATATTGATTCTTGCTTTCAGAAATTGCAGTGGTTGGCATAGAGTGGTGAGTTCGTCCAAAATAATAATCACCCCAAGCAGTGGTGGCCCAGTGGTATTGGCCACGACTTACAAATTGTGGGTCGTGAGTTCAAACCCTGGCAGGCACTTTACTTTGTGTAAATTATTTCATCACCACTGTTCTCAAAACGGTGAAGGAAAACATCGTGAAGAAACCGGCATGTCCTAGAACCAAAAATTCGAAGACATGTGACATCCACCAATCCGCATTGGGCCCGCGTGGTGGATTATGACCCACACCCTCTCACAGAGAAGAGGCCTGTACCCCAGTAGTGGGGACATCAAAAGGCTGATGATGATAATGATGAATGATCACCCCGCTTGACAGACAAATTGGTAATCACGAAAGTTCAATTCAGTCTAAAGACGTTCACTGGGCATAGAGCCTCCCCAAAGCATCGCGACAACGACACTAAGCAATGTTTTTATTTAAGTATGACTATATTGAATAATGCTCGGCGTTTCCTAACGTGATCAAATCAGGAATGAAGATTTTCGCAGGAGATCCAAGGTTACCGAAATAGCCAGAATATTCGCCAAACTGAAGTGGCAGCGGGCCGGAGGGCGCAGAATGACCTCCGACCGCCATAGCCACACCCTATGACCTGAAGGCAACAGATTTGGGGAGTCTGTTGCCTGAACAGTGAAAGGCCCGAGAAGGCGGTGCGCAGTGTTCCGCGCGCGCCTTTTTAGAGGAATAACGGCCTTGTGCGCCACATAGGGTAACGGGGTCCGGATAAATTTATGTGGGCCAATACCTAGCCAGGGGAGCGAGACGAAATGCGCGCACACTACAGCGCCCCGGGCAAAGGTAGCTACAGAACACCTTGTGGTTTTAGTTAGTAAGAGTCTGGCTGACCCTGCGCCCAGCCTGGGGCGGAGGAACTCCATGAGGATTTCCACACGTTGTCGCGGGAATCCGATGGCTTCGTGACGCATAGGACCGGTAGTTGTGACGACACTTGGGGCTATGTCCAGCAGTGGACCTCTTTCAGCTGAATGATGAATAATGTGTGTGCATTCGAAACATAAAGCAAAGGTTTACATAACAAACAGGTAACACATATCTCACCAGACATGTTTAAGCCCCATGTAGAAGGTATGAAGAATAATAATGATGCAAATCAATCATAATTTATATTCTATACTAAGCCCTAGAACTATGTAGGTGAAAAACAATTGCCTCTGCTAAGCCCGTCTGGTTACAAAAGTGTGATTTTATGAAGGGGGAAAAAAGGGGAGGAAGGCTGTCGAACGCACAAGCAACTGAAGGAACATGGGTGGGTTCTAGTCAGTAAGTCTGAGACGCCCTCCCGCTTCGCCCAGAGTGGGAGAAATTACTTGACGACATCCAACCCAAAAAAAAAACCGGCCAAGAGCGAGTCGGTCTCGCGCGCAAAGTGTTCCGAACAAATCATATTTTTTTCAGGTTTTTTTTTTAAACTGCCTCCACCTTATAGGTTTTCCTGTAATCTATAAGTAAGTAAAGAACTGTTTACTGTATTTTTGGAACGAAGTTCCTTATCGCGCGTTGCGAAAGGGGGCTAGACGGAAAAAATTCTTACGAAAAGTTGTCACGACACTTTTTGCTATAGTAAAAAAAATAAAATTTTATTTCAATTACTTTTGTTATAGTTGTTGTTATTGCTAAAGAGTTGAGTTGAGTTGAGCTGAGCTGAGCTGAGCTGAGCTGAGCTGAGCTGAGCTGAGCTTAGCTGAGCTGAGCTGAGCTGAGCTGAGCTGAGCTGAGCTGCGATGAGATGAGATGAGATGAGATGATGAAGTATAACTTCTTACGTGCGTGCGTGTGTGCGTAGTTAATAATAAAAAAAAATATTATAAATTAAAAAAAATAAAATTATATTACAATTCCTTCACTAATTAATCGAAAGGAACTTCGTTCCATCCGGGTGTCCATTGACACCTTTCAAGTTTTTTTTTTTTTTTTAATTTTAGTCCCAGTAGTTTCAGAGATAAGGGTGGGTGGAATGGTCATTTTTCATCTATTTTCTTTAATAACTTAAAAATTATATGTTTTAAAATTATAAAAAAAAATACATTCGAGACCCTCACAATATGCCCTTTCATTTGATATGTCGCACTATACAGTTTGAAAAACTTTGATTTTTAATTTTCCGATTTTCACCCCAAAAGTGACCCCAATATTCCAAATTAATTTATTTAGGGTACACCGGCCGTGTTTGGGTCACGGATATTCATGTGTGTACCAAATTTCAACTCTATTGGTCCATGAGATTCGGAGCAAACTGGCTGTGACAGACGGACAGACAGATACACGAGTGATCCTGTAAGGGTGCCGGTTTTTCATTCGGACTTTCGGAACCCTAAAAACCTATGAATTAAAATATTCATCAATTGCTTGATATTATACCGAATAATGACCGTCGTAGACAACTGCCAATAGTAAAAAAAACTTTATTATAAACAAAAGTTTTATAAACAAAAAAAATACCCTACAGTGACTCCTCATTTTGTTAGCAGAAACGACCACATTATTTGTTTTAACTTAGCCAAAACTTATTTTTGTTGCTTAATCTAAGTGGCATACGTTATCTTAGCTTTAAAACATTATTTCATAAAAGCTTTAAAACATATAATAAATTAAGAAAATGTTAGTATGAAAAATGCAACTTCTTTAAAATTCTCCATACAAAACGCTGATTTCATAGGTCTAATACTAATCACATGATTCCCATTAACGGTCTAAAAGACTCATGTTTACATATCAAACACCAACTCTACATAAAAAGACCTAAAGACGCATCAACACGCCAGTTTCGTTGCGTCCACTGTCTGAGTCGAACGCATTCGTGTGTCGAGCGTTGTCGCGAACGCACGTGTAATCGTAGTGTTACTGAAGTTTAAGTACTGTAGTGGCTGAAAGCCAATAAATATTGTGTATTTTTGGATCGTGTATCTTTGTGAGTATTGTTTGATTTCTGTTTGTTGTTGTTTGTGTAAGTATCGGTGTTTAAGGAAATCGTTTGTGGAAAGCGGTGGTTTTTCGTGGGAAAGGAAATCGTATAGGTTTCTGAAAGTCAGTGTTTGAAAGTGTATCTAAACAATGACAATTTTGAGTGTTTAAATTAAATGTCTAATTATTTTTTTTATTTGGATATTTAGACAGTCAAAATATTTAATTAAAACCTAGAATATAAAAAAAACAATATTTAAAATAGGTACTATAATATTTTATTTCAAACAAATAATAGATTTTATTTGATTACTTTTATTTTCTGAAAGAAACAATAAAATTTTCCTTGTGAATTTAATATTATGTAAGCTTTGGTTGCCATGGAAACCTACCTACCCATATAATGGAATATTATTACCACAATTCAATATTCATTTGCAAAGTGCGGGCACTGAAGCATAGCAATCTTCCTTTGTTTTATTTTATTGTCAACAAGGAAGTCTAAATTACATATTTATTAGCAATGTTAATTATTAAAGAATTTCCATAACCCTCATTTTATATACTTATCATGGCAACACAGAAAGTCACCCTTTACCATCTAAAAATGCTGATGGCTAAATCTACTAATAAAATTATAAATGTACCAAATTTTACACATAGGTTCCTAATTAATTGACAACTTTATTCCATTTCTTATTTTGTTTTGTTTTGGTTTCGCACAGTTTCTGCATTTAGTCTGTGTCAAGTTTAGAAAGTATTTAATACAGTCACTTTGTGTTCCGTTAGAATGAAAATGTAATACATTCTAATGCATTTACAGTATTTGGCAGTAAATGTATCGAGTCTGTTGTCTCAGCAAACTTCGCTGAGGTAGTCAATACTACAATAAAATTCTCAGCTCGATTTTACCGAGATCGCGCCTTTTTCAATGATTCCGCATATTGTCCAGTTGCGTAGACACTTGAGACACAAAACTACACTAATTTCACATCACAATATACACTAGGAATCAATTTGCGAACAACTAGAACAGCCACTGAACATCACTCGAAAAATTCTCGCCAAAAAAAATCATTTTATAAAAAAAAAAAATTAAAAAAAAAAACGGGTTACTAGATCTCAGAGAGTTGTATTGATAGTTTTAACGCTTATATATTGGTAAATTTGTAACATTCATGAATAATTTTTTTGATAGCAAACCTAATACCTACCTACTTACTCGTATCAAACGTAAATTGCGAAAACGTAAAGAATATTTCAATTTCGGGTGCGATAAAATTGAAACATTGGTAACACAAACCGTTAAAATGTCAAATCAATTTTAACTGCCAGTATATCTGAAGACAAAATCCTTCTTGGTCATCAGATCGTCTCGACTCCTTGAACTTAGACTTCAGTGTTTGTCGCTTGGCAGTGTGCCTGGCCCTGAAGAGTTCGTTCATTCGTTCATCCGCATTGATTTTCGACGAAAGTTTCTAAGCAAACGTTTTGTTTGTATCATGCTTTCAAGACAATTCAGTGGTCTCTCAATAGTGTCTTATATTAAGACACTAGCTGACCCGACAGACGTCGCCGTCGTCCTGTCTTAGCTATGAACTGCCAAACGCTCGAAGTTTAAATAGTCGTTAAGTTTTTGGAAATTGTCTAATTTTTTTTCTTATTTTTTTTAACCGACTTCGAAAAAGGAGAAGATTCTATGTTCGCTGTATGCAAGTTTTTTTTTTTTTTTTTTTAAGTATGTCCGCCGATTTCTCCGTCAGTTGTGGACCGATTTTCAAAATTATTTTTGTATTAAAACAAAAAATACTTATACATAGATGACGTTTTTTTATCTCCAATTACGAGTATGTTTAAATTCCACGTTTCACGTTATTGGGGTTTTTTGTTCTGTTTGGGCATAACAACTAAAAAGGGAAAAATAAAAAAAAAATTACAAAAAAAAAACAACCGACCTCCAAAAAGAGAAAAACCACTAAAAATTAAAAAAATAACTAATTTCGGAAGTCGGCGTCAAATGACGAAGAAATAAAATACAAACACCGACTTCCGAAATTAAAAGTTATTATTTTCTTTTGGTAGGTATGTATTTTCTTTTTTTGAAGTCGGTTTTTTTTTTTGTAAAAAAGTTTTTTTTTCTTTTTTAAGAACCTTCTCCTCAAAATAACAAACACAACAAAAAAATAATTAGCGAAATCGGTCGGTGAAGGAAGTAGGGATTCATTTTGATATAGATATTGTATTTTGTTTATAGTGTTATTTTCTGATGCCTTAATTATATACTTATTCTGCTATTTGAGGCGGAGAAAAACCAGTAAATCAAAAATTTTAAAAATTTGGTTCAGCCGTTCTTGAGTTATAAATGGTGTCTACTCGAATTTTTATATAATTATATACTAGCTTCTGCCAGCGGCTTCGCCCGCGTTGAATTTCGAAAAAACCTTTCTTAGCGGATACCTAATCTTCACAAAAACACACCCTCAAAATTTCATGTCTCTAGGACCAGCGGTTTAGGCTGTGCGTTGATATATCCGTCAGTCAGTCAGGACTTTGAATTTTATATATACCTACAGATAGAAAATATAGATGTAGACAATATACGTAACATGGGCCCGAAAGTCTAAATATCAGCCTTACCATAGGTTTTCCAATTACACAGTTACTGGGTTGTGGAGGTCAGATAAGCAGTCGCTCCATGTAAATTACTGGTATTCATCTGAATCTGGCTAATCTGGAAGCTGACCCCAACATAGATGGGGATAAAGCTGGGCAGATAAGCGTGATATTACACCTATACAAGCGACCCGCCCCAGCTTTGCACGGGTACAAATTATAAACCTAAACCTTCCTCAAACATCACTCTGTCTATTGGTGAAAATCACATGAAAATCCGTTCAGTAGTTTTTGAGTTAATCGCGAACAAACAGACAGGCAGCGGGGGAATTTTTTTAACCGACTTCAAAAAGTAGATACATACGTATGTACTCGTATGTATTTTTGTTCGCGATTTTCTCAAAAAGTACTGATCGGATTTGGATCGGGTTTTCGTTATTCAAATGCATATGTTTCAAGGAAGGTTTAAGTATATAATATAATACATTAGGATCTGATGAAGATCTTTGGAGTTAGACAGTGGAACTCTTCAATAGCCAACAGCAAACTCGGGATTACTGCGATCGTTTGTCTATGTATTGTTAACACATTTTAATAGGAAAATACAACTAAAAAGTGAAAAATGTTGCAATAATTAGAACCGACTTCCAAAAGAAAAAAAAAAAGTGTAAAATAAGTTTAATTTCGAAAGTCGGTCTCAAAAACGAAAAAACTAAACCAGAAACACCGACGAAAGTTATTTTGCACTTTTTTTGTTTGTCTTGGAAGTCGGTTCTATTTTTTGCAAAAAAAAAAATATATGTAGTGTTTTAACATGGGTATGAGGTTGCGTTCTCTTGTCCTAAATAATAAGAAAACTACTCATCACCTGTATTAACGTTTAATTTAAATAAACATTAAGTATAATGGTATTTATTATAAAAAAAAAAAAAAATTTCAACATCATTGTTTGGATTTCTTAACTAAGTTGAATATGACATACTTAACTTCATGGATTAAAAGCGATGAATAAGTTGCTCTAATATAAAATAACTACTTACCTTGTGCTATTTCAGACTATAATCTATATCTGTGCCAAATTCCATTCAGATCCTTTCAGCTGTTCTGGCGTGATTGAGTCACAAACATACATCCATTCAAAGTATCTCATTTTTAATATTAGTAGGATGTATTAGGACTAACCATCATTCACTAGAATTAACAAGGTCATGTCACTTTTCTTCTTTTTGTTGGACTACTCAATAGTGTTACTAAAATAGAAAATCGATGTAACATTCATGACAAATTCAAAGCATGAGCAAAACGGCGACAGAAAGAACAATGCACACTTCCCGTATATTTAAAAACCTGATAAAGAAAATTTATGTATAGATATGGTGTAGTAGAAAGACGACCTGTAAGTTTAGAAAATAATGTCAAATAGTCATTTAAAAACAACCGACTTCCAAAAAAAAAAATACACTAAAAATGAAAAATACTTTAATTTCGGAAGTCGGTGTTTGCATTTTATTTCTTCGTTATTTGACACCGACTTCCGAAATTTAAGTTATTTTTTTCATTTTTAGTGTATTTTATTTTTGGAAGTCGGTTGTTTGTTTTTGTAAAAAAGTTTTTTATTTTTCACTTTTTAGTTGTTATACCCAAGAACTAAAAACCCCAATAACATGGCACGTGGAATTTAAAACATACTCGTAATTGGAGAACACCAAAACGTAATCTAGGTATACGTATTTTTCGTTTCTGTTCAGTTTCTCAAAAAGCGCTGAAGCAATTTCGATAAAATTTATATGGGACCACCTCGAGAGTATATTCTTTCGGATAAAAAAAGAATTTTGAAAATCAACTCACGGAGAAATCGGCGGACATATATAAAAAAACAAAAAAAACATACAGTCGAACATAGAACCTCATCCTTATTCGAAAGTCGGTTAAAAAAATTGAAGAAGCGGGAAATAGCTCCCATTTTACTATAATATAAATAAATGTATAATAACATACCGACTATCCATTTATAATTATTGTAAGACAGAACATTCACATGTTACGCACGTGTTTCCACAAAAGCAAAGTTCCATAACGTGCCGATGCGTGTGTCGTGCGCTATGCACACAATGGTCGACGTTGGTCCACTCTTGTTTCTTGTCGGTAAGAGATAGAAGAGAATAATTCCTACTTTGAAAATAATGTTAGTTTTTAGGGTTCCTTAAACGAAGGATACCCAAAGGGATGATGATGGATGCCTCCGCTGTCCGTCCGTCTGTCAGCGGGCTGTATCTCACGATCCGTAATAGCTACACAGTTGAAATTTTCACAGCATGTGTATTTCTGAATAACTATTTTTATTACCTATTTGTTGTTATAGCGGTTATACAGGGTGTAACGGAAAGGTGTGGTCATATTTTAAGAATCGGTTCTGTCCATGAAAATGAACACCTTTCTCTAAGAAAAACAGAAAATTCCCAAAAAAAATTGGACTTTCTATAATTATAAAGTTATCATAAGCTGATCAATATTTGTATGGGAGGTAAAAATTTTTTTTGAGAATTTCCTCAGGTTTTCTTGAAGAAAGTTGTTCATAACGATGCATGGGCAGAACCAGTTCTTAAAATATGGCCACACCTTTCCGTTACGCCCTGTAGAAATAAACGCTGTGTAAAATTTTCAACCGTCTACATATATCATTATCAGATCATGAGATACAGTTCAAAAAAACCGTTACCGTTACCGAACCGTTATTTCAGTTTATTGTACGGAACACTTCATGCACTTTTTACTTAGCTCAAGATTGCGACTACATTCGCAAATATACATCAGTTGACTAAAAAATCGACGGCATTCGACATTTCAGAGCCTAAATTGAAAATGGAAATGAAATCAAGTCCAATAAACTTACACAGTTGAAGTTTATAATGAGGAAGGAGTGCATAAAGCTAATTTTTAAAAAATGTGCATTAGAAAAAAAAAAAAAAATAACACTTTTACCCGGGCCTGCGGACGGCGAGTAGTGTTCCACGAGCGCCTCAAAGAATTGTCAGCAATAGGGACAGGACCCGTCATGGCCGATGCCTGCCCGGGGGTTGAGGATAAATTCGAAACAGAGTTAACTCGCCCCCGGGCACTGAGGGCAGGAAAGAACAGGGGTGGGTTTTAGTCAGTAAGAGTCTGACACGCCCTCCTGCTCCACCCAGAGCGGGAGAAGTCATTGGATGATTTCCCACCCCACAAAAAAAAAAAACGACGAGACGTCATTGCTCTATGTCAGTTTAAGCTAGCCTTTGACACGTATATACTCTCTTGTTTATGGTTTACAGTTATGTCAAGTCAAGTCATGCAATGTCAAGTCGTGTCAAGTCATGCCAAGGCATGTCAAGGCATGTCAAGGCATGTCAAGGCATGTCAAGTCATGTCAAGTCATGTGATGTCAGGATTATTGGTATAGTCTGTGACAATACAACCTGTTCGAACTTAAAATTTAAATGAGCTCGAATTTCAACCTACGGGCACTAGTATGTGTACAAAACGATTGTTCAATAGATGACGTGTGATGAAACAAGTTCAGTGCCAAGTACTGGCTATGACATGCCTATGTACATTTATGTCGGTGTTTCTCTGTAGATTTATTTGTGGGAACGTAATAATGTTACGTGGTAATGGCATGATTTGTGTGCATTTGAGCCAGATCTGATAAATTCTATTTACTACAGTAAATGGTTTATTCACTTACCTATATGCAACTATGATTTTAAATTTAATATATTATATTTTGGAAATTCGTGTTTTCTCTTCTCTATCTCCACATAGTAGTCTGTCTGTTGCTTAGCTAACTCCTCCAAAACCACGAAACAGATTTAAATGCGATTTTCACTAATAGAAAGAGTGATAAACGAGTAAGGATTTTGTATAAAATTAGGGTTCCGTACAAAATGTATTTTTGAATATTTGTATGGCTTTGCGTCAACAAGATGCTTATCCTGTGAAAATTTGAAGACTGTAGCTCTGGAGCTACAGTATTCAAATTTTCACAACAAACAGCTGGCCGTTTGGCTGCAAAACCTGTGTGACAGACGAATGACAGACAGACGGACACGTGAGTGATAGCAATAAGGCTCCGTTTGGACCCTTCGGGTACGTAACCCTAAAAACTGACATTAGTTAAATTGACGTCAACGTCGCGGATAAATTCGAAACAGAGTTACCGCGCCCCTGCACTAAGGCAAGGAAGGAAATGTTTCGTATACAAAGTAGTAGGCAAAAGTGCCAAAAACGGTCATTTTTGGCACTTTTACCTACGTTGGATTCTTTAATATTTATTTTCTAAGCTATGCTATGATTTTTTATTTAATGAGGGCGCCACTTGACCGGTAGTAGGGCCTTAAGAGAATTGCTTTGTATAAGCATAATTAAGCCATACAGCATAATTAGCCTCTGATGTGCTTCATTGCATCTCTTTCTGGTAATTCTTCTAACTAAGTTGTTTGCTGTACGGGTGGGTGTTATTGCAACGTCAATCGCCAAAACTACACCTCAACCGAAAGATTTCTTTATTTTTATTTTTTTGTCAAGCTTTTAGGCAAGTGTGCTTCATCGTCGACCACATCATTGCTTATCGCCATTCTATGAGGTTGTGCATCAATCATAATAAAAAGTAAGTGTTATTTTAAGGGGTTCCGAAAGTCCGAATGAAAAAACAGAACTCTATCACTCGTGTGTCTGTCTGTCTGTCCGTCTGTCACAGCCAATTTGTTTTGAATCTGCTGGACCGTTAGAGTTTTTTGGTACACACATGAATATTTGTGACGCCAACACGACCGTGTACCCTAAATAAATAAATATGGTGTATGGAGTCACATTATGAGGGTCTCGAACGTATTTTTTGTCATAATTTTGAAATATACCTATGGTTTTAAAGTTATTTAAGAAAATAGATGAAAAATTACCATTAAAAAAAATACTTAAAGATTACAGGAAAACCTAAAAAGAGGAGGTAGTTTAAAAAAAAACCTGCAAAAAAAAACTTTTTACAAAAAAAATACAACCGACTTCAATAAATAATACTAAAAAATGTAAAATAACTTTAATTTCGGAAGTCGGTGTTTCTAGTTTGGTTTCTTCGTTATTTGACACCGACTTCCGAAATTAAAGTTATTTTACATTTTTTAGTATTATTTATTGAAGTCGGTTGTATTTTTTTTGTAAAAAGTTTTTTATTTTTCACTTTTTAGTTGTTTTACCCCATTTTAAAACTAAATTAATAGAGTAAAGTTATGCCCGAATTGATAACCCCAAAAATAGGGAATTTGAACGTAGTTGGTGAAATTAGGGTGTATCAGGGTGAACTGTACAAATCTGTATACCCCTTCAGAGCGCATCAGCGTGATGTAATGTTGTGGAGTGGTGAAAACAATATACAGACATGCGATTGCAGCAATTCTGGAAGGTTTGCTATCATTTATTGAAGAGTTCCATTGTGTATCTCCGAAGTTCTTCATCAGATCTTCACCAAATTAAAATGGGACCAAATGTGAAGCAACAGCTTTCAAATAAAAAAAAAATCTTCAAAATCGGTTCACGTCGTTAGAAGTTATGAGGTAACACACATAAAAAAAAAAAAAATACAGTCGAATTGAGAACCTCCTCCTTTTTTTGAAGTCGGTTAAAAATATGATTTGTTCGGAACCCTTTGCGATTTTTTTTCCTGTTATTTTTCATGGAATATCTGTCAACTGTAGGTACCTCAATAGCTTATTCTATTAAGTTCGTAAGTTTACCGATTAAATTATCAAAAAAAAAAAGACTCATATTTTTTGTTATAACAAATCAATAAAAATGACAAAGATAAAACGCAACAAAGTTCAGAAGAGGTCCCCCGCTTCTGCCTGGGGAAGCGGATAAATTCAAACTGACATTGGATCATTTTCCACCTTCCACAAAAAAGTTATGAGGGCTAGTTACGTCACTTGTAGTGGTACATTTTTCACTGTATCATCCTCATTTTTGTTCACGTGACAAAAGACAAAATACATATCCAATATTTTTTGGTAATCTTACTGACAGATCAAACAGTTTTTTTCAGACATCTACTACATTGCTTAGCCACAAATGGGGAAATCAGTCTTCCTCTATATCCTTACACGTCACCCACACTTACAAGACACCTAGGAATCCTAGTGTAGGTGTGACAAGTGTCTGCTTCCCTCCATTAGCACTACAACACTAGGATGACAGACCAATAACACAAATTACATTTATGTTGATTTTTCTAATGCACGTCGCTGAAGTGTGCTATAAATAGAAATGTTCGTAGCTATACGTATACTTTAGATACGTATATAGCATTAAACAAGCAAAATCACAGCTTTTTGAGTTCGGCTTCGAGCCTAACTAGATGTTGCAGAGTACGAGTATTTTCTGGAAAATTTACGTCAACAGATTTTTTTTTGTGGGGTGGGAAATCATCCAATGACTTCTCCTGCTCTGGGTGGAGCGGGAGGTCTTGTCAGACATTTACTGACTAAAACCAGTTAGTGCCCAGGGGCGCGGTAACTCTGTTTCGAATTTATCCGCGACGATGACGTCAATTTAACTTATTTCAGTTTTTAGGGTTCCATACCCGAAGGGTCCAAACGTAGCCCTATTGCTGTGACTCACGTGTCCGTTTGTCAGTCTGTCCGTCTGACTGTTTGTCCATCGTCTGTCACAAAATTTTGTTACGAAGAATTTTTTAACTTCCCATTGACCTATGAACTTGAAATTGGTGATAATGTTTCAAATACCAAAATATTAATTGCCCTCCTAAGGTACGGAACCCTAAATGTGCGATGTCCGACACGCACTGGGCCGGTTTTTTTGACATTATCTGAAGCGTTTTGAAAGGTGTCAAGACCTGACACGTCAGTACTGCCATCTGTTATTCTGTCATTTCAGAAAACCCTCATCAAAGACTACAATGACTCTCATTGCTAAGCCTACCTGTGTAATATAATCATGTAACAATATCCAGTAATTTTTGTAAAACTATAAGGTTAAAATTGTTTATGTAACAGGATAATTGCAATTACCGTTCATGGTGGCCATCCCATCCATACGCACAAAGCGTTTTGAGAAAACATTCATTGTGCGTACAGCTAGGGAGTGGAATTCCCTACCGGAGTCTGTGTTTCCTGATAGCTACAACCTTGGAGTCATTAAGTCAAGAGTGAATAGGTTACTTCTAGGCAAGCGTGCTCCATCTTCGACCACATCATCGCTTACCATCAGGTGAGATGGTGGTCAAACGCGTGCCTATCAATAAAAAAAAATTAAAAAGAAAACCGTAAAATTATAATAAATGTTGTGGCAATATAAACTCTCGATATATTTTGAATAGATCATTTCAAATACAATAAACCTTATCCAAATTGGATAATTTACAATGTATCGGAGCCTTTTTGAAAATTAAGTTTTCTATTCTGTTACTACCAGTAGTAGCACGGGTAAAAAAAAAAACCCATAGAACTACCAAGCGATCCAGTGGAACCACGGAAAGTTTTTTTATGTTACGAGTACACTCTTAGTTGACATTTCATAGTTTGACACCTGTCACTTTGACACTTGTCCTACTGGTAGTAACATGGGTAGTACCACGGGCAACAAACGGATTATTTTATAAACTAACAGTATTTACTATTCTCCGGTAACAAATAGATTCGATTTCTACACCCTTTTATATGATTCAACACAATGTGCCAACAATATACAATGTGTGTTTCTTTTTTCTTACCTGAAAATGGAAACAGTCATAACCTGGCCTATAAAGAGTAGGTATGTAAGTATGTGTCGGGCCCCCAGCCTCAGCTAAACTGAATCACCAATCAGAATCTACAATAATGTAGTATGTTAAAGAAACTAATGTTGAATGAATCCATTAAGTTCGAAGGTCACTCGTTTAATGCTACCGAAAACGCGATTAAACCTACTAAGTATGTCTAAAGAATTCAGACATGTATGTGGATTCTAATGATGACATTACGTTTAAATTATTACACTACCTGTTATATAGAAACAGTGTTTTTCTTTTAAATACTGTTTAAAATATTATAGATTGAAAAAAAACTATGAACATGCTTCTAGTCCGCTATCTTTGGGAGTCTGCCTTAGTCCATCAAGCCCCTCATTAGCAGACAGAATTAAAAACCTATCATCGCGTCTCCTTAAGGAGGGGAGGGGCCTGGCGGATTAAGGGTCTACTACCGGCCAAGTGGCGCCCTCATTGAATAAAAAATCGTAGCATAGCCTAGAAAAATGAATATTAAAGAATCCAACGTCACGTTTGTTACAAAGAGGATAAAGTTTTTTTACGTTGTTAAAACAGGTCTCCGAATGTTTCGTATCCAAAGTAGTAGGCAAAAGTACCAAAAACGGCTGTTTCTTAAGGTGCAGTTAAACGACTTTTAATGGTTTTTAATTGAACATCACGTCTAAACGACTTGTCTTATTTCTTTGAAAAAAATATATGTTACTTTAGACAATTTCTTTCACAATTTGATCTCAGAATATTTGAAATTATATTTTTATAAAATAGTGTAATTAATTTGTAAAGTTATGTCTTACTTGGATAAAAAATTGAGAATCACGCAAAAACTACGAGTATAAAGCGTATTTTTATGAAACCTTCACCATTTTAAAGATTATTTAATTATTTACAATTTAGTCTCAATGTTTTAGTTTAATACTTGTTGTTTTATGCGTAATAAATTAATAATGCGTCTAATTTCGGACAGCGCTCCTTAATGGGCGAGTCCTATTACTGGGTGGACGTACGACGCGCTACGTGAGCTCAGCACAGAACACGCAAGCTTTGCTTTTAAGGTCATTGGCAGTTAATAGCGCCTTAAGAGCGACTACATGTTATTATTCGTATTTTTCATCTGATACCCATATCACGGGAATGCATAAAAACCGGCCAAGTGCGTGTCGGACTTCGCACACTTAGGGTTCCGTACCAAATGTATTTTTGACTATTTGTATGGCTTTGGGCGCTCGTGGCTAAAGTGATAACAGCCGCAAGGTTTGCCGGGGTTGGTTCATGAATGTGTCACCATCTTTACATATCGAGACTCCTCCGTGCCTCGGAAGGCACGTTAAGCCGTTGGTCCCGGCTGTCAATCGTGGATCTATGATAGCCGAGACCCGTTGGTCTCTGCTGTCAGATCTTTGATAGTCAATCGTAGATCTTTGAAAAAAAGAAAGTACGTTAAACCGTTGCTTAACGTGCTTTCCGAGGTACGAAAGAGTCTCGTTATGTAAAGATGGTCACCCATCCACGGACCAAGCCCAGCAAGCGTAGCTTAACCTGATGGATCGACACGTGCGGCTGTAATACTTTAGCTACGAGCTTGTAGATACTCAAACTTGTAGATAATTGAACATTAAAATTAATAATCAATCAAAATCGCGTAGGTTATACAATTTTTCTACATAACTTTACAAAACTGCGTATATTTCGGAAACTAAATTCCGAGAACTGGGCCCTTTTTGCTTGTATGACTACAAATGTTTTCTATTCTATTCAAATCCTTCGTGATAGAAAATGTGTTGCGCACATTTGTGTTGTGATTGTGGCCACAACTTAGTCGGGATAGGCAGTCGCTTCTTGTGAAATTCTGGTATTCAGCTAAATTCGGTTAGGCTGGCATCCGACCTCAACATTGTTGGGAAAAGGCTAGGCAGGTTGATTAAATAAAGTCAGGAAGCATAAAAACAACTTCATCACCATTTCATCCGACAGATGTCCACTGCTGGAATTAGGCCTCCCCTAAGTGTCGCTACAACTATCGGTCTTGTGCGTATCGTATCCATCGGATTCCCGCGACACTTATCGGGTCATGGGCCCTTAAGTAGGCTTTAAGAGGGAACAGGGCCTGCGAGGAATTTGAAAAATAGGTATTTGAAGAAACTTGCTTCCTCAAGCCTGCCCTCGTAAAGTGCGGTAGAGACAGCTGTAGCTCAAACCAATTTTATCACAAAATACCGAAGTTTCGTATTCCCCTTTTTTCTCCTCGAAAACTGAGCTGATTCAATTATTTTTGGCACAAATATTTCAAGAAAGAGTATGTCTAGGTTCCACATCATTCTCCTGCCCTTATCCCAATTTATTTGGGGTCGGCGCAACATGTCTTTTTCTTCCATGCTCCTCTATTAGTCGTCATCTCTGTAGTGACCCTCTTTTTACCCATATCCTTTTTCACACAGTCCAACTATCGTTTCTCTGGCCTTCCCCTACTTTTATAGCCATCCACATCCATACACAAGACTTTCCTCACGACATTTTCTTCATTCCTCCGCATCAAATGCCCATACCACGACAACCGATTTCCCCATAACTTTTCAGTCAGCGGTGCCACTTTCAAACTTCCTCTTATATACTCATTCCTAATTCTATCCATGCGCGTAACACCACACATCGCTCTTAGCATTCTCATCTCAGCTACATGCAATTGCTTTTCATTCATCCCTTTTGTGGCCCAACATTCTGAGCCATACAAGACCGCAGGTCTGACCATTGTTTTATAAATCTTCCCCTTAAGTTTTAGGGGAATGCGGGAGTCACAGATAGTCCCGGTGACCTGTCGCCATTTCATCCATCCAGTGTTAATTCTGAGCTAGGTTCCTATTATATGATTTATGTTAAAAAGTCTTCGAATTTGTCTGGTAGTCCTCTTATCACGGCGGTAAAAATAGGCCATTTTTTGTCATTTTTGGAGGGTCATATTGTCTTTACTTATTAGTTTCGGAAAAAAGGAAATGACAGGAACGTATCTACAGCAAACCTTGACTTTATAAATAAAAAAAACTATTCCTCTAGAGGTATTATTCAGAAAGAAAAAAGGGGAATACATTTTGTTTGGAGAATCGCAGTGTTGTTCCCTCTTAAAAACAACAACAAAAGTACAATTAAGTAATAGTAACCGATTCAACTTTGGTGTTAAAATATCATCCCCATTTTCTCGCCCTTATACCAATTTATTTCGGGTCGATGCAACATTTCTTCTTCTTCCATAGGCATTTCTCTGTTAGACCTCATCTCAGGTGTCACTCCCTTTTTCGAGCAATCATGCTTTTTTTTTTTTTCATGTTTTACATTTGCACCCGGCCGCTGTAAATTCAATTAGGAACAATGGGTTTTTATAAGCTCAAAAGTTTTGAAAATCGACTCCGAGTCGCTAGCCTGTCGGTTGTCTATCGGTTAAATTTTGTGAGAGTGTGCGTCGGAATTGCATAGTCTAATTCAGCCAAGCCCGTTCCATCATCAAAATACAAGACGTACGGCGATGCGCCACCGGTACATGGTAGACATCCCACCCACACACACAAAACGTTTTGGGAACACATTCATTGTGCGTACAGAGGAGTGGAATAATAATTCCCTGCCACAGTCTGTGTTTCCTGATAGCTACAAACTGGGAGTCTTTAAGTCGATGGTAGGTAAATAGGTTACTTCAAGGCAAGCATGATCCATCTTCAACTACATCATCGCTTACCATCTGGTACTATCAATGATAAAAAAAACGTGGCACTCCGGGAGTGCCGACAGAAGTGAATACTTGAACAAAAATGCCCAATGCACCTAAAGAAGTTTTCACTTCAAAAAATTGTGAGTGCGGTGCTCGTGTCCAGAACATGACTCACATATTGGAATATCCCATGTGCCTGCATCTGCACTTTGTCATAATCACGAATCATTGCAAATAACAAAACTTTGACCCCAGGGGTTTTTTAGCCTGGTCAACTCTCTGATTAGTAATCTACTCGTCGAATTTATATCCACTCTTTGCATTGGTTGTCCAAAAATGAACTGACATAACCATTCAGACAAAGGAGGTTATGATAAATCATAAATTAACAACTTTACTGACCTACGGTCGCTTTCACCTTAATTATTTATAGTAAATATAGAAGGTATTGAATGTGTTGGCTACCGGCCATAAGTGTAATGATCTTGAAATTACAAATACATCATTATTAAAAATATCACAAAGTTGAAACAAATGGGCACACTTTTGTCATAATATTTTCAGGAATACAGTTACTAATAACACGAGAAAAGAATTTTAATATATTTATTCTGCAAATATTCAGATATGAAATTCTACGCACAATTAACAGATGTTTTTCAACAAATCACTTCGCAGTTCTAATCCAAGTAAAGATAAGCTATTTAAGGTTTAATCGAGTTATGACTTGACTTACGATGCTAATCGATTTCCAGTTTATTAGTTGTTTTCATTTACGCAACTTAAGATTCCTCAGTTCAATTGGAATAAGTTCGTTATTATTTTAGTACCAGTCGATACGATTGATGAATAATGTGAAGGTTCTTTTTGAAGTGAAAACTTCTTTAGGCGCGTTAGGGATTTTTGAGATGGGGAAAAGCTATTGATTCGCCACCGACACCGCCACCGACACCGACACCGACGCCGACACTGACGCCGACACTAACACCGACACCGCTACACGATCCGCTACGAGTGTTAGTACTCCTAGCGAATCGCGTACCGGATTGAAGTGGACACTTCTTTAGACGGGTTTGACATTTTTGTTCAAGTTTTCATTTCCTTCGGCACTGCCGGAGTGCCAGTCCTTTTTTCTTTTTTTATTATTGATAGGCTCGCGTTTGACCACTATCTCACTTGATGGTAAGCGATGAAGTAGTCGAAGATGGAGCACGCTTGCATAGAAGTAACCTATTCTTTCTTGACTTAAAGACCCCCAGGTGGTAGCTATCGGCCCCCCTAGCCAAATAACTTTTCTATTATCGTTTACGCTAGCGCTTAGTACAAAATGTATGGCAATGACATTACCTGCGATAAGTCACGTGACAATTCTCTCCGCAGGTAATGTCATTGCCGTATATTTTGCGATAGCGTAAACGATAATAGAAAAGTTATTTGGTTAGGGGGGCTGGAAACACACTCCGGCAGGGAATTTCACGCCTTAGCTGTACGCACAATGAATGTGTTTCCAAAACATTTTGTGGGTGTGGGTGGGATGTCCACCATGTCTTCCTCTTTGGTACAGAAGCTGGCGACATTCATTTCAGCGTCAGTAGCGTTCATTAGGTCCTCCATCCATAGGCACCTACAAAGATAACGCTATCATTACCATTGTGCCAGAAATTTGTAATCTCCTAAATTCTTAATGGCCGCGTGATGGTGTTGCTGAAATCGTGGTAGAAAAGCAGTTGGTATTGCAATTATCAAAAAATGTGTTACCCAAAGTGAATGTTAAGAAACTACCAACAATTTTAAATGTTTTTTCAATCGTTTATCAGTGGCGCCTGCGAAAGAAATGACCAAAATTAATCGATAATTATGGTGCCACTAGTTTAGCCTATGTGCTCTTCCAGATTAAAATATATCTTCGCCAAATTTCGTCCAGATCCGTTGAGCCGTTCTGGCGTGATGAGTAACATCATCCATCCAAACTTACGTATTTATAATATTAGTAGGATTATCGGCAATTCTGGCAAAAATTCAGTCTCTCTCTCTAGACTATCAGTACAGAATGCAAATTACATCTTACAAGAAGCATTTTCTCCATCGACGCCCATTAATCCATTATAGTGTATCTCAGTAACTAACATACTGACAAGAATCATGATTTAATCCGCAACTGCAAAACAGATCAACTTACACCAGTCTGTCAGACCTTTCACAGTATAACCAGCGTTACCTGAGCTCTATAGGGCTTGGTCCACATAGAAGCTTCGCGAGTATTCTAAATCAGAGGGCTATTTATAGAAATGGAGGCGATCTCGATAAGTCAGTGTAACGGGATAGATACGAGTTTTACAGGTTGGGTAGCGTTCCTGTAGGCTGTTAGCGTAGGATAAGGCTAGGTTAGGTTAGTGTGAAAGCGATTGACATTTTCTGTCAGTTTTGTTTTGTCGCCGACTTTTAGTTAATGTTTGCAAGTGATTAACTATATTAATTTCCCTTAGTGTATGGTATTAACATGAAAAATGGAAAAAGTAGAAAAAAAATGAAAGAATGAGGTATCTATTTCGTAACCAGAAATAGATACCTCCTTCTTTAATTTTTTTTCGCTGTATTTGTTTTTTCTAATCGGAATCTTATCTCATCTTTTTTTTGTAAACAGGTCCTCTCTATTTCGCAATAAAGCGTAGGTACCTACAATTATTATGGTAACGGTACATTATCTGTTATTAAAAAAAAGGGCTTAAGATTAAATTACTGAATTGCAAACCTCTTTCTGTATTATTATCATAAAATCTTAGAGAAGGCCTTTTTTTGTTTTTTTTTTCTAATGTCCGTTAGGTAATCAAATAGATGTTAGCTAAATTTCATTAAAACAGAAACTACCTTTAGTGAGAAATAGACATTTAGTCACGCGGTGTTTGAGATATATTATTATCTCTTTTAATGCAGTAGAAAGTTACTGCTTTTGTTTGTTATAAAAGATATAAATAGTGTATTTGTAAAACATGAGTGCAGATGAATATCGTGCAGTGCGAACAATTTGTTCTACATAAATTGTAGTTCGTACTTTAAGGTGGAAAAACATAAGACAGCTGTAGGGTTACAAAAGACCGAAAAGTCGACTTAAGTCACTTAAAGTTTTGACGAAGCATAGGTAATTAATGATTACATCAAGCCATTCTGTTGATTGCACGAAAATATGTTGAACAACCTTCAATCGTTTCCAACATTGAAACAAAAAAGTAAACTTCAAAATAACCAGAAGCCGATGCTTTGAAAACCATCTTTGTTTTCAAATAATCTTTTACAGTGAAAACAAATAAGTGTATTGACATGCGAAAGAATGGCTGTTTCAAAAAACAGACTGTAGTTTTTAAACAAACGTCGCTTTCGGCATAGTGTTTGTACGACAACATTAAACCGTATAGCAATTATATGATCTGAAGGAAATTCTGCGTGAGTTAGGTATAAGGAAAAGCAAAACATGATATTGTTGTAAGAAAAAAATTGGCTCTTCAGTGAAAATTTGTGAGTCAATTCTCAATAAAATGACATGAGCCAAACTGTAATTATTTTTAGTTTTAAAGAGATTATAAATAACACTTAAGTTAAAACTCTCTTTAAAATAATTCCGTGTTTTTATATATCAATTTAAAACAAATACAATTACTAAGATTTTCATAAAAAAAAAACATAATTACAGGTTTATGATTTATTGTGAAACTCTAATTCTATTTTATTGCCAAATCGCTAATCGCTTGCAGTCTTACCAAACCTTTATGACTTCTTTGACAGATGCTTCTAAAACAGAAACAAATCGAATGTATCCTTTTGCTTGATGATGATAAATGCTTTCTTACTTATAAGTCTTTGGAATGTACGTAGATCTTAGCAAAGTAACAGGTGCAGCTGGATACAGATATGGACAGGACAGCATAGAAATAGGAGAGTGTATTTGTATAGATAAAATTGTTGAAGTTGTTAACTCCTAAACTACGCAATGGATTTTAATGCGGATTTCACTAATATAAAGAGTGATAAACGAGGAAGGTTTATTTGTATAATTTGTACCCGTGCAGAGCCGGGCAGGTCGCTAGTTATTTTTAACCGACTTCAAAAAGGAAGAGGTTCTCAATTCGTCGGAACCTTTTTTTATTTTTTTTTATGTATGTTTTCCGATTACTCGAAGATGGCTGGACCGATTTGGATTTTTTTTTGTTTGCAAGGGTATACCTACTTCCCAGGTACTACTACGAAAATGTTGAAATTCCACGTTCCATGTTATTGGGGTTTTTAGTTCTGGGGTATAGCAACTAAAAAGTGAAAAATAAAAACTTTTTTACAAAAAAAAACAACCGACTTCCAAAAAAAAAATACAATAAAAAATTAAAAATAACTTTAATTTCGGAAGTCGGCGTCAAATAACGACGAAATAAAAACTTTTTTACAAAAAAAAACAGCCGACTTCCAAAAAAGAAAAAACAATAAAAAATTAAAAATAACTTTATGTTCGGCAGTCGGTGTCCAATAACGAAGAAATAAAATACAAACACCGACTGCCGAAATTAAAGTTATTTTTATATTTTTAGTGGTTTTTCTTTTTTTAAAGTCGGTTGTGTTTTTATATAACTAGCTTTTCTGGCGGTGTTTGCAACGTGAAAGTCGAAAATGTTCTCATGGGAACGTCCAGGTTCATTAAGGTCAAGGTCATGCTAAATGTTTTCATCTTTACAGGCACGCCTTTTAAAAAAAAACTAATATCTAAATATACATACTTTCACAAGCTCTTGGTTAAAGTAATACAGCCGTACGGGTCGATCCATCAGGTTTAGCTACGCTTGCCGGAGTTGGTCCATGGATGGGTGACCATCTTTACATATCGAGACTCCTCCATGCCTCGGAACGTTGGTCCCGGCTATCAATCGTGGATCTTTGACAGTCGTTATGGGTCGTCAGAAGCCCGAAAGTCTAACAACCAGTCTTACCAAGGGGTATCGAAAACCCAGTTACTGGGTTGTGGAGGTCAGATAGGCAGTCGCTCCATGTAAAATACTGGTATTCAGCTGCATCCGGTTAGACTGGAAGCCGACCCCAAGATAGTTGGGGAAAGGCTAGGCAGATTGAGTGTAGGAAGTAGGTAGGTACCTAGTGTGATGTTCATTGCACTAGTAAAAATTGTACAAAGGCAGACTTGCCTTTTATGCCTTGCCTTGAATATGATCTAATTCCATTGACCCGCATTCAGTTAATTATAATTAATTTCAGTTTCTGGATCAATAATAAACGTTTTCTTCCGGCGCATATTTCATGCACATGCAATAATTTCAAAGATAGAAAATACAAAACCGGTCAAGTGCGTGTCGGAATTCGCACATCTAGGGTTCCGTACCATGTGAGGTAAATCAATATTTTGGTATTTGTTAGTAAAATATACCTAATATTAAACATCACCAAATTTCAAGTTCGTCAGTCACCAGACACAACACCTGTCTGCAGGCGTATTCGCTAACTCAGTTGACATCAATTTAATAGGCACTTTGCAGTACATTGCTGCTGGTCGGAGGAACCTCCCTTTTGAATGGACGTTTACAGGACTTAAAACCCTGTTCCGCATACATCTATTTATTTTATCACCGCTGCTCTTAAAGCGATAAAGGAAAACCTTGAGAGGAAAGCGGCATGCCCCATAATTGCAATATTTGAGTCTTATGACATCCTTCAATCCACAAGATACATACGACTCTCTCTTAAAGTGCTAAGGAGTTTATTGCGTCACTTCTTCTTCACAGCTAAAACACTGAGAAGACCAATTCCTAGTGTTGCGTCAAAAACACGCGTTTTTGGGGACTGTCTATGATGGATATGTAGAACTTTGACATTCAAAAAGTGCTAGCTCGCAGTCTAGTTTGAATACGAGGCTATACTTTTGATTTTGATTTTAAAGTGAAGGTCTTGTCCCAGCTGTTGGAACGTTAAAAATAGGTTGATTAATGCTACTCTCTTTTTCATTTTAACCGACTTCAAAAAGAGGAGGTTCTCAATTCGTCTGTATGTTCTTTTTTTTTGTTACGCTATATCTCCGCCATTTGTGAATCGATTTTGATGATTTTTTTTTAATTGGGAATTTTATCTAAATCAATTCAGCACTTTTTGAAAAAATCAACATAAACAAAAAATATGTAGACACAGATGACGTTTTGGTTTTCTTCAAATGTTCAAATTCCATGTTATTGAGGTTATCCATAAGTAACTAACTTTATTTTCGGAAGTCTGTGTCAAATAACTAAGAAACAAAATATTAAATTAAACACCGACTTCCGAAAGTAAATTTATTTTGCAATTTATAGAAGTCGGATGTATTTTTTTGTAAAAAAGTTTTTTTTCTTTTTTATTATTTCACTAGCGACCCGTACCTTCCTTGTTTATCGCTCTTTCTTATATTGAAAACCGCATTAAAATTCGTTGCGAGGTTTAAGAGGAGTTAGGGGAGAAACAAACAGACACGGACTTTTTTTGTTTTTTTTTTTTTTAAACGTTGCCCCATATTAGGCATTACTCCTGTATCGTGGGTGCGTTTACAAACATTTAAACACATACACAAGACACCCAGACCCGAAACAACTATCTGTTGGCCATGCAAATATTAGGTCCCCACCTATGAAATCAGCGTTTTGTATGGAGAATTTTAATTAAGTTGCATTTGTCATACTAACATTTTCTTAATTTATTTAACAATTACTATGAACACTAATGTTTTAAAACTTTTATGCAATAATGTTTAAAAACTAAGATAACGTATGCCACTTAGATTAAGCAACAAAAACAAGTTTTGGCTAATTTAAAACAACTATTGATTTCATTTCTTCTAACAAAAAGAAGAGTCATTTTTAATGTATTTTTTTTTGTATAAAACTATAAGTAATAAGGTTTTTTTACTATTGGCAGTGAATTTGTCTTTGACGGTCATTTTTCGATATAATATCAAGGAATTGGTGAATATTTTAATTTATAGAAGTGACGAGGTTCTCTATTTGTGAGAAAAAAACGCCAATTTCATAGTTGGGAACCCAATATTTGTTACATGTGGGGATCGGACCCGCGACACGCAGCGCAGCAGCCGAACGCTTCACCACTGCGCCAATAGTGTCGTCTAAAGATTTAGACTTTTGGGTTTTCTTTCAAAACAAATGCGATGCACACTCAATTTGAGAGCATTCGTAATACTTTTGGCAAAGATTCGTATTTACCAAGAACTTAATAAAAGTAATTGCTTATTGTTTTTGGCATGAGTGTGATAGATTTGCCGTAATTTTGTACTTTAGTAAATAAACCTTTTTAACCACTGCATAAAATATTGTTTTGACACGTGCATTGATTCTTCACGTGGTTAGGATCACGGCTTCTTTAGAATGAGCTGAACTTTTTCAGAATAGCTAAACGCCTTGTAGTAACATATTAGCTTTATGCTGGAGTTTGGCTCTTAGCCTATCCCACAGGAACTGTGCATTTTTTTGGAAAAAAAATAGAATTTATTTCCATTAGTTTAAGAATTTTTTTTTTAGATTTGACCTGTCGTACTGTATGGATCAGAATGTTGGGCTGTGAAAAAGATGGATGAAAAAAAATTACATGTGGCGGAGATGAGGATGTTGAGATGGATGTGTGGAGTAATGAGAATGGATAAACTGAGAAATGAGTACATTAGAGGTAGTTTAAAAGTGGCGCCAGTCACAGAAAAGTTGAAAGGGAACCGCTTATCTTGGTATGGTCATGTGAAGAGGAGTGATGAAAGACATGTAACTAAAAGAGTTATGAATATAAGTGTGGATGGATGGAGAGGGAGAAAGATGATGGATGGATTGTGTGAGGAGCGATATGAAAGAAAAGGGAGTTAATGATAACGTGACGGCTGACAGGACTGAAGAAAAAAACGTGTTGCGCTGACCCCAAGTAACATGATAAGGGCAGGAAGATGGTGAGTTTATGAAATTTTCGGAGATTATTTCTTACATCTAAGAGACATCATTCATTTTAGGCTTCTATGAAGGTACTGGACAATAAAAAACTTTTTTGTAAAAAAAATACAACCGACTTTCATAAAAAAAAACACTCCTAAACTTTGTTGCGTTTTATCGTTGTATTTTTTTATTGATTTGGTAAAGTAATACTCAATACTCAATACTTTATTGCATTCCATATGTGTTAAATAGGTGGTATAACATAATAAAATATCAATATGGACCCTGTCGGGCACAGCAAAGTAGAAGAGAGGAGAGGGCTAAGTAGTTATTCAACAAGGCAATATACTCGTACATTATTAGTTGTGGTTTATTGGGTGTATAATATTATGTATATATATACTCGTAAGTTTTGCGTATATAGATATATTAAATTGCTATTAATTGTACCTAAGTAATTGTTATGAAGTTCTTATATTATTTATAAATTATTCTTCTTATTCTTATATTAGTATTAAATTATTCTTCTTATTCATAGTTTTTTTTTTATGTGTTATGTTTATGATTTTAAATTTTTCTACAAAATGTTTGGTGTAAAAAAAGCAAATAATTCGTAGCCAATAATTTTTGATAATCTGACTTACGGACTAAATGGAATACTTAATTATTTTTGTACGTGTATTTTCATACCAATTCATTGCGTGTTTAAGTGCGCGATAGCTCCAACAGCTTGGTGGCTATCGTGGCCGGCAGATTAGACAGTCCAATGAAGTGGCACTGGATGACCACTCATTGTGCGTCAAACGACTAGTCTTTTTACTTTGAAAAAAATATGTTACTCTAGACAATTGCCGTCGTAATTTTATATGACAATATTTATATATTATTATTGTAGTTCTTCTACAATTACTCTAACATTATAGTATAAAGTATGTTATTACGTTTTCAGAGTTATGTAGCGGGTGACGAATACGATAAACTAACAATTACTTGAAAAATATAATATCTGGCGCTTGAAAATCTGACTATCACTCTGGACAAAGGGATTTCTTGATTGTATATTACGCAATATTTACATAGATTAGTTACACATCATATGCGACTACTGTAAGGCTCGCTCGTTCGTCACAGCGCCAGGTGCACAGTTAAGGCTCAGCTATACGACTTTTAATGGTTTTTAATTGAACATCACGTCTAAACGACATGTCTTACTTCTTTGAAAAAAATATATGTTACTCTAAACAATTTCCGTCGTAATTTGATCCCAGAATATTTGAAATTATATGTTTATAACATAGTGTAATTAATTTGTGAAGTTATGTCTAACGCGGATAAATAATTGAGAATCACGCAAAAACTATAAAGCGTATTTTTATGAAACCTTTACCATTTTAAAGATCATTTAATTATTTATAATTTAGTCTCAGTGTTTTAGTTTAATTCCTGTTGTTTTATGTGTAATAAATTAATAATGCGTCTAATTTAGGACAGCGCTCCTTGATGGGCGAGTTCTATTACTGGGTGGACGTACGACGCGTTACGTGAGCTCAGCACAGAACACGCAAGCTATCCACTCAAGGTCATTGGCAGTTAATAGCGCCTTAAGTGTGTATCCTTTTGTGTGTATCTTTTTCTTATGTGTATGCATGCGTGTGTAAGTAGTATTGTAATTTTTAAATATGGACATATAGTCTGAAATATATTTGATTTATTATTATTATTATTGCCTCGTAGAATAAGCCGTGGAGAATTTCCATTCACCTTTCTTCCCTCCTACGTCTATTAATGCAATCTACCAATAATAACTACATAATGCGGGTGCATTATGTTGTTACTAATTGTACTGTGAAACAAAGACCTTTTCACTCATATTGTAAGAGAGGTAATGTGCTTCCGTATATTGCCCAACGTTTATAAACAGTTGATGGAAAATGAGGATAAACTCTTTTCATACAATGCATATTCATTAGTTATTTCCTTGTGTTCTAAAGCGTGCGTGAGTCTATTATGAACGACTGAAAGAAGATACATAAGAGACACTGGTTGCTATACGAAAACCTAACTAAGAAATCATACTAGGATAACCCGATTCAATTTTGCCCATGACATTGTATGGATCAATTAAACAAACCATGCCTAAGAAAGCCCGGCTGTCATTTATAGATCTTTGACAGTCTGATAAATCCCGTAAAATCGTAAACTCTTTATTTTCAAGAAGGTTCAGATACACTGGTGTCAATTCTGATTTGCACAAACTAAACTTAATTTAGGCTATTGCTATCTTTTTCTCTCTAATAAAACGAGAAAGAGACTGACGAAAATTAGAGCTGTCAAATTTAGTTGAATTAATATTTCCATACAAAATTAAGGGTACACGTAAAAACATGTCGACTAAAAACACGGTAAAGCGCAAGGCATAAACTAGTTTGACATCTCTAAATTAGTTCATAGCTATAGGCGTCCTTTTCTTGCACTGCCTTTTAGTAAACGATAGCGATTCCCTGATATTAATTTAGTTATTGAACAAGAGAATCGGCACCACTGTCAAATTTGAATGAGATTTTAATGTAAGTATTTGAAATTATGTATCTGTCTTTTTAAATTTCATAGTCCTGACCGAATGACTGACTGATATATCGACGCACAACCTGTACTGCTGGTCCTAGAGACACGAAAATTGAAGGGTGTGTTTTTTTCTTTGTGAAGAGTAGGTATCCATTAAGAAAGGGTTGAAATTCAACTCTTAAGGGGGTGAAAAAGGGGTTGAAAGTTTGTAACGGGAGAAATAATAATTCTACGCGGGCGAAGCCGCTAGCCTAATACGAGTATATCGAGAGATTACAAGAAGGAATGACATACCCTAAATATAAAGTTAGTTATAATATTTATTTGAACATAGAATTCCAAGTCAATCTGAAGTTATCACAGTTCAGTGATCATTTAAAAATAGTGGCAATTTCATAGGTAAGGACCTAATATATACAAATAAATGATTACAATATAAGTGACTATTATTCATTATTATTATCTAATGTTCTGGTCTATGATGGGAAATGTTGAGCATAGTGTAAATTTAATTAGAACAATGGCGATTATGTGTGAGTTTCACTAATCGTGACTATTCGCTATACTTAGTTACCTATGTGGTTGGCTAAGTACTATCAACCGTGCGTCATCGGCCATAAGAACCTTCTTCTTCATGATATGGGGCGCTGTTAAAGTTTTGACTGTACTTACCTCATTGTCTTCTTCCAAGCCGTTTCTGAATAAAACATGTGCGAGTTGGACTCGCGTGTATGACTCGGGCTTCGAACGAACGGCTTAAGTCGCAATTATACAACTTTTAATGGTTTTAATTGAACATCACTTCTAAACGACTTGTTTTATTTCTTTGAAAAAAGTATATGTTACTCTAGACAATTTCCGTCGTAATTTGATCTCAGAATATTTGAAATTATATTTTTATAACATAGTATAATTAATTTATAAAGTTATGTCTAACGCGGATAAAGAATTGAGAATCACGCAAAAACTATAAAGCGTATTTTTATGAAACCTTCACCATTTTAAAGATCATTTAATTATTTATAATTTAGTCTCAGTGTTTAAGTTTAATACCTGTCGTTTTATGTGTAATAAATTAATAATGCGTCTAATTTCGGACAGCGCTCCTTGATGGGCAAGTCCTATTGCTGGGTGGACATACGACGCGTTACGTGAGCTCAGCGCAGAACATGCAAGCTAACCACTCAAGGTCATTGACAGCTAATAGCGCCTTAACGAATTTCGACGAATTATCGAGTAGACCACGGATTATAGGAAATAGGACACTTATAGGTTACCATGTAATAATTATTTATATTCTCGCGGCCGAGGCAGCTGGCAAAGGCTAGGGCCCACATAATGATTAATACAGTACAATACACATTAATACTACCTTTGCATGCCTTACAATAAAGTCTTTTTATTCTAAGGGTGCTCAGTACGCCATTTTATAATTACGATAATTTTCTAGACATTAACACCTTTCAGTTTGACCCGAAACATCTGCGCGAGCACATGTTCTTAGTTCAAATATTAAAGATAGGTGGTTCGCTATGTGTCATTTGTGTCATTGTTCAAAACAATAATTATAATTGCGTCCTCTGTAATGGGTAGGTATGAACAAAGATTACTGTCTTAATTATATGTTGTGAATAAACTGTAGGTATCCGGATTATGTGAAAAATAAATATAGCACAGTGTTTATTTGTTTATTTATGTCTTAGAAAAATAAAGAATTGCAATAGGTATAACATACTGGGCTGTGCCGGTCAGATAAGCCGTCGCTCGCTCAATGTAAAGAAAGATGCCCACTGCTAGACATAGGCCTCCTCGAAGTGTCGCCACATCGACCGGTCCTGTGCGTCTTACATCCATTGGATGCCCGTGACTCTTACCAGGTCATCAGTTTACCTTGTGGGAGGCATACGAAATTTAAATATTCAGAATCATGTCTAAAGGTTCTTTAGTAGGTACTCATCATAACTTAGACCCTTACCTTATCTTTTATACTTTTATCTTTCCAGAACCATGAATTCGGGTTGGCTAGCGTGGGAATGCATAGTCTTCGGCATCTTCGTGTGCGCCTCATCCTGTGCCCCTCTCTGGAGGCGGCGCAAAGACGCCAATGCTGGAGGCAGCGCCAAGCAAGCCTACATCTTCGCTGGGGGCGGCGTGTCTACTCTGGCTATGATACTGTCGGTTGCCAGAGGGACTTTAGGAGTTAGGTCCTTCTTGGGTAAGTCAAAAAATAATACCTGACATGTTTTTTTTTAATGAAAACTTCTTTAGACGCGATTTTTGGTAGGGGTAAAACATATGGGTTTGGGTTCGGGTCACCGATATGCTAGTGACATGTTTTTACTTCTGGTGGCAGTCACCATGACTGCCTATTCTTTTTGTGAGAAATTGGTTTGGCTTTTTTTTTTGGTTTGGTAGTTTAATTATCAAATAACTTCTCTCTGGGTGGAGCGGGATGGGAGTGTCAGACTCTAAGTGACTAAAACCCACCCATGTTCCTTAATTTGCCTGTGCGGCCGCGGCGATCCTTGCAGGCATCGGCCCAGCAATTAATGCTGACATCTCATTGAGGCGCGCGTGGAACACAACGCGCCTTCGACCCGGGTCTGCAGGTGTATTCGCTAACTCAGTTGACATCAATTTGATAGGCGCTATGCAGTACATTTCTCGGTGGACATCGATTATAATAGCCACTACGGTTTTCCTATATGTCAAAAATGCCTATCAAATTGATGTCAACTGAGTTAGCGAATACGCCTGCTGGTCGTTAATCGTGGTAAAAAATATCTGTTACAAACTTTGTTTTGGAATCCTTTGCAACAGGATTGATTTTTGCATAATGTTATTGATTAATCTTCGTATAAAGATGATAGTCCATAAGTATTTTTGCCCACACAAAAATTCTAGTCCATTTCTTTTAGAAAAATAACATGACATATAGGACTTTTTCGTAAGGAAATGCAGAAACTATGAATGAATGACGTATATAAAAGCATTATCATGAAACTAGCGACTTGCCCGGCTCCGCACGGGTACAAACTATACACACGAACCTTCCTTACTTATCGCTCTTTCTATTATTTAAAAAACTTGTTTCCAAAAAAAAGAAAATACACTAAAAAACAAGTCAAGAAATAAAATACAAACACCGACTTCCGAATTTAAAGTTATTTTTTAATTTTTAGTGTAATTTCTTTTTTGGAAGTCGGTTGTTTTTTTTGTAAAAAAGTTTTTTATTATTCTCTTTTTAGTTGTTATACCCCACAACTAAAAACCTCAATAACATGGAACGTGGAATTTAAACATACTCGTTATTGGAGAAAATCAAAACATCATCTAGGTATACGTATTTAAATACAAAACTGCTGAAGCAATTTCGATACAATTTATATGGGACCACCTCGGGAGTGTATTACTTCGGTTTTAAAAAAAATTGAAAATCGGTCCACAAATGACAGAGAAATCGGTGGACTTACATAAAAAAATACACACACTCGAACATAGAACCTCCTCCTTTTTCGAAGACGGTTAAAAACTGCGTTAAAATGCGTGGTTTAGGAGGAAACAGAAATATAAAAGAACATTAGCCTTTTATCTTCATGAATGATGAAAATATCGATTCTCCAATGCAAATCCATTAGTTCGGACAATGAATAAAATATTAATTACTTATTTACTGGTTTCTAACAAGCCACTCATTCAAGACGCTAATGTTTTTAGAACTATACCACGCGCCACTATCGATTGACTAATGAAATATGTAATTAAAAACATTGTTATATAATTAAAACGAAATTAATATAACATAAAGTCATGTGATGACTATGTTACCACTTATTAGGTAGAAACGTTGTAGTGATCACAAGGAAGTTTTCTTTGATAACGTAACCTTCTTTTTTTTTGTGGGGTGGGAAATCATCCAATGACATCTACCTCCCAATGGCTCTAGGGTGGGAGGGCGTGTCAGACTCTTACTAACTAAAACCCACCCCTGTTCCTTCCCTGCGCTGAGTGCCCAGGGGCGAGGTAACTCTGTTTCGAATTTATCCTCAACTCTTGGGCAGGCATCGGCCATGACGGGCCCCATCATTATTGCAGACAACTCTTTGAGACGCGCGTGGAACACTACGCGCCGTCGACTCTCGGGCCTAATGCTCGGCCGGCGAGCTACCCATTACTCGCCGTCTCGTCGTCCGCAGGCACGGCTAACGTAACCCCCTGCTGTTTAGGAGTTTTTCATAACAATCGCATATCAGTCTTTTAACATTCCCACTGCTGGGACGTAGGCCTCCTCTCAGTGAGAGGGGTGGTAATCTCCTACTGCTTTACCCTTCTCATACTTCTGATTTTGTTCATTCTTCCTTTCATATTCAGTCCATCCTTCTGTGGAAAGCGCTTCCTCTCGATATCAGGACGGCCACCAGTCAGTATGCGTTTAAGCGGAAATTGCGGAAGTATTTTCTACACAAGGAGTAGAGTCGTCTCAAAAACCTTTTCTATTATTTTTAACCGACTTCGAAAAAGGAGGAGGTTCTATGTTCGACGGTATGTATGTTTTTTTTATTCGAAAGAATATACTCCGAGGTGGTCCCATATAAATTTTATCGAAATTGCTTCAGCGCTTTTTGAAAAACTGAATAAAAACGAAAAATACGTATACCTAGATGACGTTTTGGTGATCTCCAATTACGACTATGTTTTAATTCCACGTTCCATGTTATTGGGGTTTTTACTTCTGGGATATAACAACTAAAAAGTGAAAAATATAAAACTTTTGTACAAAAAAACAACCGACATCCAAAAAAAAATGAAAATACACTTAGAATTGTAAAATAACTTTAATTTCGTAAGTCGGTGTCAAATAACGAAGAAATAAAATACAAACACCGATTGCCGAAATTAAAGTTATTTTTTTAATTTTTTAGTGTATTTTTTTTAATATTAATAAAAATAAACATTTATATGTAGTTACTATGTTAAATATTTAAGTAAGTTTATTATTAATGATATATTTTCGTTCTCGTTTTTTTAACCGACGAAAAAAAGGAGGAGGTTCTCAATTCGACCGTATATATGTTTTTTTTTTTTTTTTTGTGTATGTTCAGCCCTCACTCCGTCATTTATGAACCGATCTTAATGATTATTTTTTTATTAGATAGGGTATACCTCAAGGGTGGTCCCATGTCAAGGAAATCAGGATCTGATAATGGAATCCTGATAAAATTGAGAGAAAACCTCGAAAATTGTTGGCACGATTTAGCGTTTCTGTACTTATGTTCGCCCTTCACTCCGTTGTTTATGAACCGATTTCGATGATTCTTTTTTTCATAGATAGGGTATACCCTAAGGGTGGTCCCATGTTAAGGACATTAGGATCTGATCATGGAATCCTGATAAACTTGAGAGAAAACCTCGAAATTTGTGGGCACGTTTAGCGTTTCTGTACGTATGTTCGGCCCTCACTCCGTTGTTTATGAACCGATTTTGACGATTCTTTTTTCCAAAGATAGGGTATACCTCAAGGATGGTCCCATGTCAAGGACATTAGGATTTGATCATGGAATCCTGATAAAATTGAGAGAAAACCTCGAAAGTTGGGCCCGAATATTGTTTCTGTTTACTTTTCATAACTTTATCAGGTATTTGCATTTAGGAATCATCACATCATGAAACTGAGCTGATGATGGAAACCACACCTTTCCTTAACAATAGAAATTAGTTATAAAAAAACTGGTTTTAGTGACAGATACCACTTAATATACTTTGAAGAAAAGACGTCTTTGGAATATTGGAGGTAACCTCAACTGGTCAATATCCTGGGAACCTTATGAAAGGATGGTTACATCATGAGCTCAGTGCCAAGAGGAATGATGAAGGATTAGAAATTAGCTTCAGAGTATTTAAAGATGATGCGAGTCACAAAAAATCATAAAATAAAAAACTTTTTAACAAAAAATTCAACCGACGAAAAAGAACTAAAAAGCAAAAAATAAATTAACCTTTTAAGTCTTGAGTATTGAGCTTATTTACCTACATAAAATATCAAATTTTATATAAACTAATTTTGAGTCGGCGCCAAATAATAAAACGATTAATTACCTACATCTAGCCTTCTTCATTTTTTTTTTTTTATGTTTGATAGGTTCGCGTTTGACCACTATCTCACCTGATGGCAAGCGATGATGTGGTCGAAGATGGAGCACGCTTGCCTAGAAGTAACCTATTCACTCTTGACTTAAAGACTCCCAGGTTATAGCTATCAGGAAACACAGACTCCGGTAGGGAATTCCACTCTCTAGCTGTACGCACAATGAATGTTTTCTCAAAACGCTTTGTGCGTATGGATGGGATGTCTACCATGAACCGGTGGCACTTCGCCGTACGTCTTGTGGTCCTTTGATGAAACGGGCTTGGCGGAATCAAATCATGCAATTCCGTAGCACACTCCCCAAAATGTAACCGATAGAAAACCGACAGGCTAGCAACTCGGCGTCTATGTTCAAGACTTTGGAGTTTCGACTCAACGAGTCTATCATTGCCGATGATCCTCTTGGCTCGTCTCTCAATTGACTCAAGGGCATCAAGCTGGTATTTGGCAGATCCGTCCCAAAGATGAGAGCAGAACTCCATACACGATCGGACTTGCGCTTGATAGAGTTGGAGCAGCTGTTCCGGCGTGAAGTATCGTCTCACCTTTGCGAGGATCCCCAACTTTTTGGCAGCCACTTGAGCCTTTGCCTCTATGAAGGGACCAAAATTGAGGGTAGATGTTAAAGTAACACCAAGAAGATCAAGTTGATCGGTTATCGGCACGGTTACACCTCGCATTCTACGTACATATAAAATTTAGATATTTAATAATCAGATTGTTGTTTGGCGCCGACTCAAAATTAGTTTATATAAAATTTGATATTTTATGTAGGTAAATAAGCTCAATACTCAAGACTTAAAAGGTTAATTTATTTTTTGGTTTTTAGTTCTTTTTCGTCGGTTGAATTTTTTGTTAAAAAGTTTTTTTACTGTTTTTAATTAATAGTACTTTGTTTTTTTTTATGCACTTTCCATATTATCTTTCCACCACCCTTAGTTGACTGGTAGACAATGTTAGGCATTAAGTCCGCGTTTCTACTTTTGTTGCATGACTTGTAAATAAATAAATATATGGAGTGGGCCACGCGGGTCCAGTGCGGGTTGGTGATGTCACATGTCTCCGAATTTATTTATTCTAGTCTAGGACATGATGGTTTCCTTACGATGTTTTCCTTCATCGTTTTGAGAGCCGTGGTGATAAAATAATTTACACAAACTGAAGTGCCTGGGTTCGAAACCACGGGTTACGATACGTTAGAGCCGCTACCACTAGGCCACTAGTGCTCAGTTGCTCACTGATAAGATAACAGTCGCATTTTACAATAATTACCGCTTTTGTGGGTTCAAGAAATTTTGAAAAGTCGACAATTGTGAAGTGTGGAGTAGTGGGTGAACAAAAAACTTTTTAACAAAAAATTAAACCGACAAAGAGCAAAAAATATATAAACCTTTGTAAGTCGTATTGGACTTATTTACATCAACTATCAAATTTTATATAAACTAATTTTGAGTCGAAGCCCGCGTGAAATTAGTACTTCCCACCTTTATTAATTTAAATTAGTACTTCCCACCTTTATTTATTTAAATTAGTACTTTCCATTTTTATTAATTTTATCACATATATGTTAATCTAGGATATAAGGTATCCTGATTCAAAATTTCATCCAAATCTGTATAGCCGTTTGAGCGTGACGGAGTAGCAAACTTTCGCCTTTATAATATTAGTGTGTACATACTCTTCGGGTGTAAAAAGACAGTGTCCGAAGCCAAAAGCCACATATTTTACCCATTATTTGAATCATTTTTTTCTACTAGACCATACCTGGGAAACCACTAGTTCTGGAGATATTGAAGGTCAAAGTCACAATTTTTTTTATTACTTTTTTACGAAAATGAATTCTAAGTGTACTAAACTTTTTACCAAACAAACATTACCTGAATTTTCGTTTTTTTGTCGAAATTTCGATATTACTAATTTGCAGTTACGAAAACGCAATAAATATCAAACGTATCCGACAAGTACCTACGTGGTTTAGAGCGAAGAGGCGGGGTTTAACTACACTTGTCTGTGTTCGCGTTACATTGCGCGGAATAAAAAATAGTTTTATTTTTTATACCTAAAAATAAAAGTCGTTTCCCAGCAATAATTTTGGCGCAAAACTACTTTGATCGACGTACAGTATGCGTAGTTAACGGCTCTGTGAAGTGTCTTTTTACACCAATATCAATAGCTTCTGCCAGTAGCTTCGTTCGCGTGGAATTTGTATTTCACCAATTATAAATTAAAGCATCATTATCATGTGTTATTCTAGACTAGAATCTGTCTATAAGTCAAATGTCATCCAATTCCATTCAGCCCTTCTGGCTTGATTAAATAACAAGCACCCATGCAAAATTTCGCATTTATAATAATTATAGAATCAAAAATAATTATAATTATAAACTCTATCCAAAAACAATTAGTCATGGAAAACCAAGACTAAGGGCCGATTTCACCAATTAAACTAATCGCGATTAGTTAAACTAAACTCAGTTTAAGCGTTTAATCGAGATTAGAGATAAAATGAAGCTCTAATCTCGATTTCTAATCAGATTCGCGTTTGGCAACAGAAATACATATTCTGTGAAAATTTCAACTGTCCACCTATTACGGATCATGAGATAAAGCCCGCTGACAGACATACGGACGGGCGGACGTATAGACGTACGGACGGATGGACGGACAGAGATAACTTAGTGATCTCTAATTAATGCGCTATTAGCTGCCAATGACCTTGAGTGGTTAGCTTGCGTGTTCTGCACTGAGCTCACGTAACGCGTCGTATGTCCACCCAGTAATAGGACTCGCCCTTCAAGGAGCGCTACCCGAAATTAGATGCATTATTAATTTATTACACATAAAGCAACAAGTATTAAACTAAAACTCTGAGACCAAATTATAAATAATTGAATGATCTTTAAAGTGGTGAAGGTTTCATAAAAGTACGCTTTATAGTTTTTGTGTGATTCTCAATATTTTATCCGCGTTAGACATATTTTTACAAATTAATTACACTATGTTATAAAAATATAATTTCAAATATTATAAAATCAAATTACGACGGAAACTATCTAGAGTAACACATATTTTTTTCAAAGAATTAAGGCTAGTCGTTTAGACGTGATGTTCAATTAAAAACCATTAAAAGTCGTATAATTGTGCCTTAAAAGGGGTCTCCTACAAGAAACGTGTTTTTTTTGCCCTTTTTTGCTCGATCTTAATAATGGCAATACCTACATAGTATTAAATCTTGTACGATGGTACGGAAGTCTTCTTGCGTGAGTCCCACTCGCACTTGGCCAGTTTTTAAAGTATACAGGGTGTAAAGGTAATGCGTGGTCATATTTTATGGGAGGACCAATGTTTTTTTCGGAATTGCCTATTACTTTACTTTCTTGAAGAAAGTTATTCAGTTCTAAGGGCAGAAGTTGTAGTTAAAATATAACCAGGCACTTCTGTTACACCCTCTGGATTTAGACCAGGTCCAACCTTCAGGTTCAACCAACATTTAGGGTTCCGTAGGTACCAAATGAGGGAATTATAAAAAAAAAAAATCTGATTTATCAAAATATTGGTATTTGTTAGTAAAATATACGTAATCTAATAAAGTTTATCACTAAATTTCAAATTTATAGGTCAATGGAAAGTCAATAAATTCTTTGAAACAAAATTTTGTGACAGACGACGGACAGACGGACAGATGGATCTTTGTTTATTTTGGCTGGTTTGGAAATCATCCAATGACTTCTCTCGCTCTGGGTGGAGCGGGAGGGCGTGTCAGACTCTTACTGACTAAAACCCACCCCTGTTCCTTCCCTGCCTCAGTGCCCAGGGGTGCGGTAACTCATTTTCAGAATTTATCCGCTACCCCTAGGCATGCAGGCACCGGCCACGAGGCCCCGTCAGTGGTGGCTGACACTAATCTCTTTGAGGCGCGCGTGGAACACTACGCGCCGTCGACTCACGGGCCTGGTGCTGATCGGACGGCGCGCTACCCACTGCTCGCCGTCCGCAGGCTCGGGTAGACGGACAGATGGATACGTGAGTGACAGCGATAGGGCTCCGTTTGGACCCTTTGGGTACGGAACCCTAAACACCAATGCTCCACATCTCCCTTCCTCCCTATAAAACTACCTAGAAATTATCTCGTAATATATTTGTTCAGAGACTAAAATAATTACTCTTTTAAAATGAAAACATTAGAACTCACATGTCAGTCTCCGAACAATCGCATCAAATAAAGAAATAATCGTTATTATTAAAATAATGCCGTCGTAATAAAAGCGTATAGGTACTATTATTGTGGACACTGGACTGTGAAACACATAACACACTTATTTTTCTATGCATATTATGTTTATATAAAAAACGGGACCAGTTTGCAGTCAGTTCCGTACGTAAGATTTTAAATTTGACGTTGAATTTTGTTGCACTATGTGTTTTTTTTTTCATTGATAGGCTCGCGTTTAACCTGCACTATCTCACTTGATGACAAGCGATGATTTGATTGGCGTTGGAGCATGCTTGCCTAGAAGTAACCTATTCACTCTTGACTTAAAGACCCTCAGGTTTTACCTATCAGTAAATACAAACTCTGGCATTGAATTCCACTCCTTAGCTGTACGTAAAATTAATGTATTTCCAAAACGTTTTTTGCGTGTGTGTGGGATGTCCACCAAGTACCGGTTTGCCCAGGGGTTGAGGATAAATTCGAAACAGAGTTACCTCACCCCTGGGCACTCAGGGCAGGGAAGGCACAGGGGTGGGTTTTAGTCAGTAAGAGTCTGACACGCCCTCCCGCTCCATTCAGAGCGGGAGATGCCATTGTACGATTTCCCAACCCAAAAAAAAAACCAAGTACCGGTAGCGCATCGCTATATGTCTTTTTTTCGTGGTGGTGGGAAATCATCCAATGCAGTCATTGAATGATTTCCCACCACCACGAAAATCGCAACACACCACAAACACGCCATCCCGCTCTGAGTGGAGCAGGACGGCGTGTCAGACTTTTACTGACACATAAAACCTACTCCTGCAGGCCTATTCTTTGACATATAGGGAAACAAAAATTTACTACGTAGTCGATATCCACCGAGCAATATACTGCATAGTGCCTATCAAATTGATGTCAACTGAGTCAGCGAATACACTTGCTGTTCCTTCTGTTGCCTGAGTTCGCAGGGGCGCGGTAACTCTGTTTCGAATTTATCCGCGACCTCTAGGGAGATCGCTAGTTTGCGTGTTCTGCGCTGAGCTCACGTAACGCGTCGCATGTCCACCCAGTAATGGGACTCGCCCATCAAGGAGCGCTGTCGGAAATTAGACGCATTATTAATTTTTACACATAAAACAACAAGTATTAAACTAAAACACTGAGACTAAATTATAAATAATTAAATGATCTATATCTATATATAATTAAATAAAAATACGCTGTATAGTTTTTGCGTGATTCTCAATTGTTTATCCGCGTTAGACATAACTTTACAAATTAATTACACTATGTTGCAAAAATATAATTTAAAATATTCTGAAATCAAATTACGGCAGCAATTGTCTAGAGTAACATATATATTTTTTTAAAGAAATAAGACAAGTCGTTTAGACGTGATGTTCAATTAAAAACCATTAAAAGTCGTATAACTGCGCCTGTGCACCTGGCGCTGTGCCCAACGAGCGAGCCTTACTGTATTCGCACATGATGTGTAACTAAACTATGTAAATATAGCGTAATGTTACAAAAATACAATCAAGAAATCCCTTTGTCCAGAGTGATCGTCAGATTTTCAAGCGTCAGACAAATATTTTTCAAGAAATTGTTAGTTTACCGTATTCGTCACCCGCTACAGAACTCTAAAAACGTAATAACATACTTTATACTATAATGTTAGAGTAATTGTAGAAGAACTACAATAATAATATATAAATATTGTCATGGTTTCTACAAATAGACGTCCACTGTTGATTTTGTCAGGCAAAGAAAATTCAACCATTTCCGTTTCTCAAATACTTCGTAGAAAATGTGTCTAGGGGATTACTTTAGAAAATCATCATCGTAATCTTCTCCCTCGTCCCAATTTATTTGGGATCAGTGTAAAATGCTTCCTAATTCCATACTTCTCGTCCATAAATGATTTTATCTCAGCAGTCACCCCCACTTTAGAGCATTAGAAGCATGTACAAATAACATGTTAATATATAATAAAATAAAAATTAACTTTAATTTCGGAAGTCGGTGTTTGTATTTTCGACTTCCGAAATTAAAGTTATTATAATTTTTCGGGTATTTTTGTTTTTGGAAGTCGGTTGTTTTTTTTTTGTAAAAAAGTTTTTAATTTTTAATTTTTTTGTTGTTATAACCCCAGAACTAAAAACTCCAATAACATGGAACGTGGAATTTAAACATACTCGTAATTGGAGAAAACCAAAACGTCATCTATGTATACGTATTTTTCGTTTTTGTTCAGTTTTTAAAAAAGCGCTGAAGCAATTTTGATAAAATTTATACGGGACCACCTCTTGAGTATACACTTTCGAGTAAAAAAGAATTTTAAAAATCGGGGAGTTGATTTTCAATTTTAATGTCTATTTTGAAAGTCGGTTTTATTTTTTGTAAAAAAGTTTTTTTATGATTACGACTGTAACAGTGTGATCAATGATCTTTAGTTCTCTTTATCTTAGGTTTACTTAAAACGGTACTAGGTCAGATGTACACAGTCAGTTATCAAAATTAGTCCTCATGGTCAGTAGGTATGTTAACCGCCTTAGTTTTTATGTACTTATCTTCTTAACAAAATTTGCTCATTACTTACGAAAACAAACAGTCGACCAAAACATCTTTTATTTAGTTGCCACTCTCAATCATAATTCTCACTAATAAAGGTAAAATTAAACAAAAACATAATGCCCTATTGAAAACAAAAAGTCGTACAAAAGGAAGATGTCATGTGATTTAATATTTATTACGTTAATGACAGCATTCAACTATAAATAGAAAAAATGGTATGTTCACGATTTTCTTATCAGGTAACTTTTTTTTTTTGTACGGCGGGACGTTATTCAATGACTTCTCCCACTCTGGGTGGACCGGGAGGGTGTCTCAGACTTTTACTGACTAAAACCTACCCTTGTTCCTTCTGTTGCCTTTGCCAAGGGCCACGGTAACTCTATTTCAAAATTCGCGACCATTTTTTTTTTTGGTCTTGGGAAAGCGTCTTATTACTTCTCCCGCTCTGGGTGGAGCAAAAGAAAGTCCAATACTTATTTTGGGAATTTTCTACTTCTTCTTAGAGATTCACTTCCATGGGCAGAACCGGTTCTTAAAATATGACAACACCTTTCCGTTATACCCTGTATATTTTAAAATTTGTATTAAGTTACTTTTGCTCAAAATTAACGAGGGAATTGTGTACAAGAACAGTAAAAATCAAAATTATTTCTTCAATTAGGCCGTAATGACTTTTAGCATGCAACCATTATCAAAGTCACGGCCGACGAGTCCAAGTTCATTACCAACAAACTAACAGTATGGCTCTTAGGAAAATGTCAACAGAACTGAGAATTACGGGTTATGGGGGCCAATAATAGGCTAACAGCTAGGGCTCAAGCGGCCATCCGAGCCTAGGCCGCAGATGGGTGACGGTATAATGAAAGAAAAAAAAAATATCTCTCTCTCCCTCTCTTTTTCTGTCTTACTATTTATTTGGCGGTAGTCACTAGGCACACAAGAGAAATAAAATAGAAAACGGCCAAGTGCGAGTCGGACTCGATCACGAAGGGTTCCGTACGTATCTATAAAAACGGCAAAAAATCACGTTTGTTGTCCTTAAATATTTATTTTATTCTGTTTTTAACCGACGAAAAAAAAAAAGGTGGAGGTTCTCAATTCGACCGTATATATATTTTTTTTTTGTATTTGTTATTATAGCGGCAACAGAAAGACATCATCTGTGAAAATTTCAACTGTCTAAGTATCACGGTTATGAGATACAGCCTGGTGACAGACGAACAGACAGACAGACAGACGGACGGATAGCTAAGACTTAGTAATAGGGTCCCGTTTTACCCTTTGGGTAAGGAACCCTAAAAAGTGACAAAAAATGAACATAAAAAAATAACAGCGTGTGCCACACGGCTGCGCTACAAAGGTTCATGATATGAAAGGTAACGACGTTCTGAAGATTCCTCGTGTTTCGGAAAACACGTTAAGCTGTTGACCCCGGCTGTCATTTGAAAATATTTGACAGTCGTTACGTATAGTCAGAAGCCAGGAACTCTGACACCAGTCTTGCCAAAGGGTTCTGTGTTACCCAGTCACTGGAGGTCACATAAGCAGTCGCTCCATCTAAAATACTGGTATTCAACTGCATTCTTTGAGTCTGGAAGACGACCCCAACATGTTGAAAAAAGGTCAGGCCGATTGGATATGTTGTTGGCTTCCTTCACTAAGACCTCTTTCGATGTGGATGCCTTTAAGTACTTTTTTTTTGTTATTGGGGAGAAACCACAAAAGGCGCCTGGTCTTTTGGGATAAAGACTAAGGAGTGTGGGATTATTACTTCACTAAAACCATTCCGGTCCCATCTAACGGTGAAGGAAAACATCGTGAGCAAACCGGCATGTCCTAGAACCAAAAAATCGAAGACATGTGACATCCACCAATCCGCGTTGGGCCCGCGTGGTGGATTACGGCCTACACCCTCTCAGAGAGGAGGCCTGTGCCAGCAGTGGGGACATTAAAAGACTGAGATGATGAAAACCATCCCGGTGATCACCGTCAGCACATGGAACCCTCAAAAGACACCTTGGGACCCTCTCTGTGCCTTTAAGTACCCAAATACTTTCAAGTAGAATAGGTTCAGAATGTATCAGTCTAAGCAGTTGGACCAATGACCTATCAAGACAGAGGATAATCATGGATCAGTCGTTCACCCATTTAGTCGTAATAGTGCTAATGGGATCGGTCAAGATTAGCGGAGAACGAAGATCCTCCGAGATCATTTAATGTCATTTACGTTAATATATGAATATGCTACGAAGACAGAGACCCATTCCACGTAGGTGGATTGGCTTGTATTAGACATATTGTATACCGAGACTCCTCCGTACCTCATAAAACACGTTAAGCTGTTGGTTCTGTCTGACATTTGTAGTTTTTAGGGTTTCGAAAGTCCGAATAAAAATAACGGAACTCTTATAGGATCACTCGTGTGTCTGTCTGTCTGTCCGTCTGTCATAGCCAATTTGCTCCTAATCTGCTGGACCGATAGATTTTAAATTTGGTCCACACATGAATATCTGTGACCCAAATACGGACGTGTACCCTTTATAAATTAATTTGGAATATGGGGGTCACTTTTGGGGTGAAAATCGTAAAATGAAAAACAAAAGTTTTTCAAACTGTGTCGTGCGACATATCAAATGAAAGGGCACATTGTGAGGAGAAATATATTTTTTTCATAAATTTAAAATATACAATTTTAAAGTTATTTAAGAAAATAAATGAAAAATGACCATTCCCCCCCTTATCTCCTTAAATTTTGAAAAAAAAAAACACAAAATGTACTTCTTTACTTATAGATTGCAGGAAAACCTATAAGGTGCAGGCTGTTTAAAAAAACCTGAAAAAGATATAATTTGCTCGGAGCGCTTCGTGCGCGTGTCAGACTCGCTCTTTTCCACGGGTGGGCTTTTGTCAGTAAGAGTCTGATACGGGGTGTATCAGCTATTTCTCCTCGGAGAAATTATTTGATGATTTCCACTCTATAAATATAAAAAAAAGTGTTGGTGTACTTATGTACGTACGCACGTAAGAAGTTATACTCGTACTTCTTTGGCGTAACAAAATAAAAAACTAAACTGTCACAAAGTTTACAAAAGGAAAACAATCATTCTTCATGAACCACAGACCATAGCTAACTTCAGTATGTCGATTCCAGCTAACTTCAAACTGTGAATTTTGTGTGACAGTGATGCGCGTGCATCTTAAATATTAATTTCACTCTCATCATTTTATCATAACGCGCCTGAAGAAGTATAACTTCAAAAAAAAAACATAGTTTGGTACATGTGGTAGTCGAATCGAAGGACGTGGTGTTCTGCCTACCCCATTAGAAAAAGACGTGAGAGTAAAATCATAAACTTCACCATGAAATATTCGATCTGAACATTGACGATTACGCTTAAAATATTAGTCTTGGTCATTGTAATAAAACCTGAAAGAAACACCTGTTCCCAAGGTCACGTCACTTGACAAGTCATTTGAGCGCTTTTTGGATAGAGTTGGCTTTGTCTAACAAGAAATAGGACTCTTTCTCTAAACACGTTTAAAATGCAAGGTCGCTGGGTGATTTATTGATTTTACGGTAACATAATTATTCGTTTTTTACTAGCTTCCGCCATCAGTTTCGTCCGCATGGTATTTGTACTTCCCCCATTATCAATTATAGCCTTTATGTTATTCTGATGTGTAAGCTGTATTACTGTAAAGTTTCATCAAAATCCGTTCAGTAGTTTTTGCGTAAAAGAGTAACAAACATCCGTACATATTTGTTTTTCCACGTTCATATTTATATTATTATTAGTGTGATGTGGGACTGTTCCGTCGATCTATGTGTGGGGTTTAACGATACTCACACTATAAGTAGGAACATCTGTCCCTAACCCTTCGGAGAACATAGCTTGATGCTAGGTATGCAGGACGTCAATTTTCAGTAGCATAATCAGGCCTATAATGTTCCCATTGCTGGGACTCAGACCTCCTCCCTAGGAGAAAGAACGGGCCGTAATCCACCACGCGGATCCAGTACGGGTTGAAAAATGACGTTTTCAGTAGATGACTTGTAAAAATAACCCATAAAGAGTTTCTTTATCTCCGTTCTTTGAGGTTCATATTTTGCTTAGTTTTTTCTACTTTGTGGATCAGTGCATCGTGCGAATTTGGCTTAATTTATAAATACTTGTAATTTAATTGCGTGTAGCTAATTTTGGATTAAATATTCAATCTTATGCAAAAGTTATATTTTTATTACGACTGACCTCGAAATATCTTTTATGATAGGTACATACTTTTGAAATTAATGATTGTAGATTATGTAGGTACTTGGCTAAACATAACAAAAGAAGACCACAAGTACCAGTTACCGGAATTTATAAGCTACATTCCTAAAAAAAACTGTTAAAAAAATGCAGAGTAATCAAATTGTAAGATTCTGGTATTACAGTCAAAATTTAGGAAAGTGAGTTTGAAGAAGACGAAGAATTGTCAAACTTAAGTGGCAGTGGGTAGGACACATCGCTCTCAGAACAGATGGTCGATGGGGTCGAAAAGTTCTGGAGTGGCGACCGCGTTCCGGGAGACGCAGCGTTGGAAGACTTTTCACAAGGTGAACCGATGACCAGGTGAGGGTCGCGGGAAACCGATGGATGCGAGACGCAAAAGACTGGTCGTTTTGGCGATACATGGGCCTATGTCCAGCAGTGGACATCTTGCGGCAGAAATGATGATGAGTTTGACGTGAACTATCTTTTCATCAAAGGCTTGCTAGAAATTAACAGCTGACTACAAGCTCACTTCATGATAGTTTTCAAGGTTTTCACTGAATAGCAGTAGTAACTGTTATGATATACTACAATGCCACTACAGATGCTTTATTTTCGCTTTTTCAGAGTGGGTTCTGTAATAAAAGTTGTGCAGGTAGATTTAGGAGTTCCACCGATGAGTTCAGCGTCAACCGGTATGATTTTTGTCTGTGTATTGGAAACAACGGAAGTATTGCCTTTGGATATTCAAAACAGGAAACCTATTTTGAAATAATTACTGTATGAACCTGAAAACATCCAGTCCGGAACGTTGGCTTTTCAATGACCGCCATTTTGAACGGTATGTGTAATCAACATGCTGAGCTGACATATTGGATATTTTTTAAAATTGATATAAAGGAGAAAGTTGATGATCATTGTAGATGAGAATATCCCGAATTATTTATCTAGCACTCACTATGCGATTTTATTTAAAAAAAGTTTGGTCCTAATATCTTTGTGTGTCGTGACGTCAAACCAATATGTGTCTTTGCGTCTATTCATTTCAATGGAACCTGGGGCTCTATCAGAAGTGAAATTCTACTTGCTATATTCAAAATCGAAAAATATGTTTTATTTTGGGGTAGTCATCAGTGGCATTAAGGTACGAGTAGCTCATGACAATTCTATACATTACCGACTTTTCAAGCGACAAGCGTTATCACTTTTTTTAATGGGTGGGAAATTATCAAATAACTTCTCCCGCTCTGGGTGGAGCCGGAGCGCGTGTAAGACTTACTGACTATAACTTTTTTTACAAAAAATACAAACGACTTCCAAAAAAGAAAATACACTTAAAATTTAAAAGTAACTTTAATTTCGGCAGTCGTTGTTTGTATTTTATTTTTTCGTTAATTGACACCGACTTCCGAAATTAAAGTTATTTTTAAATTTTAAGTGTATTTTCTTTTTTGGAAGTCGGTTGTATTTTTTGTAAAAAAGTTTTTTTTATTTTTCACTTTTTAGTTGTTATACCCCAGAACTAAAACTAAATATTTAAGTTACGTCCAAATTGATAACCCCAATAACATGGAACATGGAATTTGAACATACTCGCAATTGGAAGAGAACAAAACGTCATCTCATTTTATGTTGATTTTTTCAAAAAGCGCTAAAGCAATTTCGATAAAATTTATATGGAACCACCTCTGGAGTATACTCTTTCGGATAAAAAAAGAATTTTGAAAATCGGTCCTCAAACTGACAGAGAAATCGGTGTACATACATACATAGTCGAACATAGAACCTCCTCCTTTTTGCGAAGTCGGATAAAAGCCCACCCGTGTTCCTTCAGTTGATTGTGCCAGGAGCCACGGTGACTCCTTCAATCACTCCCGCATACCTGGCAGGAAGCGTTATCACTGCAGCGCTGATAGAACACCACTTTGTCCATTACTTACCTTGGGGTTTAGCTGGCTAGTCACCGGACTAGATAAAATAATGACCCTACGCTTATTCCCAGACGGAATCGCAAGAGGAATTTCAAGGCCTACGCACACCGGGTCGGAATGGTAGAGTATTTTGCCACAAATCTGCGCACACTAGCCGCTTAGATACTGTAGCATTCCGGCTGCCTACCTAGATATCCCGCGACGTGCCGCGGCATGCCGTGTCGGGCGCAAATGTGGTGTGCATGTACTCCCGCTTGCACTGACTCACGTCGCGGCATGTCACGGCGTCCTTCGGCGTGCCGTTGCATACCGCAGTGCGCTGCGGGACCCCTTGGCGCGCTCTCCAATACCGTGTCAAGAAATCTCTTTCGATGCCACGGAATAAAATTTAAATCATTGGCATTTATGTCGTATTCCTACTAGATAGGTTTGAATGTCCTTTGGCAAAAATTTGAATCCTCTGCCATTCCGTCCCTGTGTGCGTAGGCATTTAGAATCATCAAAGGACAAGGAAGTGAATGAAATACTGTGACGGGCGATCACATGCATGTTAGTGTTTTTTAGGACATCGACCAGGTATGAGTACAGCACATTACCAAAAATAGATACTTTGAGATCATATTTTATAAATATTATTGCTAAAGCGATGCATGAGGCACGGTAAAAGCAGATATTTATACTGGGCATGAGGCGCCCCTTGTCATCCCAAATATTCGACGAGCAGACTTGGATACATTGACTGCCAACAAATGACTCCGATGACTGATATTTGAGTAAGTTTGTATAGATAGCTACTTAGCACGATGTTTACAACATGTTTTCTGATTATGTCACACACTAACTTCTGCCAACGGCTTCGCCCGCGTGGAATTAGTACTTCCCTTTTTTCACCCCCTTAAGGGTTGAATTTCGAAAAACCCTTTCTTAGTAGACACATACTCTTCACAAAGAACACACCCTCAAAATTTCATGTCTCTAGAACCAGTGGTTTAGGCTGTGCGTTGTTACGAGTATATCAGTCAGTCAGTCAGGACGTTGAATTTTATATAAACAGATCAACAAGCACATGTTTTTACTACCTACCTACAATACATTAATATGTATTTCGGATACGGTGACAAGGGTCTTTAGTAAAAAATATAATTGTCAATACCTAGAATACGTTCTCAAAAGATAGGTTTAATTGCTTTTTGTTGCGTCGTACTCGTATATACATTTAAGTCACAAGACCCATTGATAAATTAATAGTTTTGGGTATGTAGGTATGGGAGCGGTGACAGGATAGGCACAAAATGTTATATAGCTGTCAAGTTGAACTTTTATCATCAGCCTTTTAATGTCCCTTCATGTTCTTTCCTGCTGGGGCACAGGTCTACTCTCTGTAGAAGGGTGTGGGCAGTAATCCACCATGCGGGCCAAATGCGGGTTGGTGGATGTCACATGTCTTCGAATTTCTATTAGGTTGACAGGAATATAGGTGATGCTCAGTGTAAGGATACTTATAAACTGTTGACAATCAGTGACTCATCGTTATTAATCACTGAAACAAATAAAATAAACCGACTCACACATTTTATATTCAAATCGTGCGTGTGTTATAGAAAATTCCATAAAATAATTAACTATTAGTCATTTAATGGCCTGAAAATAGCTACCAAAATAATAATATAGGGTGTAAAAAGACACATCACAAAGCCGTCACCTATGCATACTGTACATCTAAGAAAGAAGCTTTGCGCAAAAATAAATGCTGGGAAACGACTTTTATATTTATGTATGAAAAAAAACTTATTCTTTATAGCGCGCAATGTAAATATAACGTGAACCCAGGAAAACGGAGTTAAGCCCCGCCCCTTCGCTCTAAGCCGCGTACGTACTTGTCGGACACGTTTGATATTCATTGTGTTTTTGTAAATTCAAATGCGTAATTTGTTAAAAATCGAAAATTCAGGCAATGTTTGTTTGGAAAAAAAGTTTAGTAAAATAACACTTGAAATTCATTTTCATTAAAAAGAAAAAAAAATGCGACTTTGACCTTCAATATCTCCAGAACCAGTGGTTTCCCAGGTATGGTCTAGTGGAAAAAAATTATCCAAATAATGGGTAGAATATGTGGTTTTCGGCTTCGGAAACTGTCTTTTTACACCCGATAGGTATATTCCACTTATCTGCATGTACGAGTAAATGGCACGATTAGCGATTACGTTAAAGTAATTACGAGGTTCAAATTGTGATCTTTAAACACGTGCTAAACGACGTTTGGCTTCTAAACCTTCATACGATTAACGTGAGTCCTAAACTTGAATTGGCGTTAGTCACGTGTGGCTTTAATGATACTGTATAACAGAGATGAAAAAAAAACAATAATTCCAAGGTAAAAAAAAATCTATTTAATCTTTAGATTATCAAAAAATATTTGACACGTAATTTTTGCTTTATCAAATCAATGAAAAATGAAAAAGAAAAAACGCATCAATGTTCAGGAGTTCTTGGTTCGTCACTTTTGAGTAAAAAGTGGTACAATTATACTCATATCATGGAAATGCATAAAAAATAACTAGTCCGCCATCTTTGTGAGTCCGCCATATTTTATTTAGAATGACGTCACTTAGCTAACCATGCATTGTCATCGGTCCTTGAAAAGTGTGCGAAGTTTCAATCTCGACGTTTTGAAGTGGGTGAAAATCACGTTCCAAGATTCCGTTACATAGATACATACCAAGCTAATAAAAACATGTTAAGGCGCTGTTATATGACTTTTAATGGGTTGAAATTGAACATCACGTCTAAACGACTAGTCTTACTTCTTTGAAAAAAAGTATATGTTAATTTAGACAATTTTCATCGTAATTTGATCTGAGAATATTTATAATTATATTTTTATAACATAGTGTAATTAATTAGTAAAGTTACGTCTAACGCGGATAAAAAATTGAGAATCACGCAAAGACTATAAAGCGTATTTTTATGAAAACTTCACCATTTTAAAGATCATTTAATTATTAATAACTTAGTCTCAGTGTTTTATTTTAATATTTGTTCTTTTATGTGTAAAAAAATAATAATGCGTCTAATTTCGGACGGCGCTCCTTGATGGACGAGTCCTATTACTGGGTGGATGTACGACGCGTTACGTGAGCTCAGCACAGAACACGCAAGCTAACCACTCAAGGTCATTGGCAGCTAATAGCGCCTTAAAAATCGAATTTTCGCACAAAGCAATCATCAGCTGTTCAATATTAGTATGGCAGGTTCAATTTGTTTTTGGAATTTACTATATTATCTTTCTTGAAGAAAGTTGTTCATTTCTATGGGCAGATGTAGTATTTAAAATATGACTAAGTACCCATTGCCTTTACACCCTGTATATAAAAATATTTCGAGAAGTTAGTTAATTATAGCTTTCTCGTAATGACCCGAAAATTTAAGAGATCCATAATCTCTTTACAATCGCTAACACGTGTTCAGCTTGCGAGGAGCCAATTCAGATTAAATCCAGACGCAGACGCAGACCAACACGCACTGGGCCCACCAGCAAATCCCAATCACATTATTTAACAATCATTAATGCTCTCAAAACGGTGAAGGAAAATACCGTGAGGAAACTAGCATATCCTAGAACCAAAACATTCGAAGACATGCGACATCCACCAACCTTATTTATGTCAACTGAGACTTGATTACGGGCGATACTCTCACAAAGAGGGGGCCTATGTCCCAGCAGTGGGGACATTAAAAGGCTGATGATGATGACATACATTTTAAATATTTTGTAGAAACACGGAAGTCTGAAAAATCTGAAGCAAGAAGATACTGAATTACGTACAAATAAACTTACGAATTTTTCACGTGATTAACTTTGGAAATGCCCTTGAAGTTAAGCAAAGAAGTATTTAAAATTCAATTACAGTATGTTTTATTTGGCATCAATATACATACAAAGAGTACTGACTAAACATTTATCTTTGAATGTACGCCAAAACATACTAATTACATTCTGGTGACATCTTGAAATACCTACTGTTTCTGGGTAAATATACTTTCTTTGAAACTGTTTATTACGCACAAAACAAGTGAAAATTTGTCCATTAATTTTCCTGATGCTGTCCAAAATAGTATTTGTCAGAAGTCTAAAATGGTCCACTTATTCCATTTGTAAACTTCCATATAAGGCGCAGTTATACGACTTTTAATGGTTTTCATTGAACATCACGTCTAAACGACTAATCTTATTTCTTTGAAAAAATATATGTTATTTTAGACAATATCCATCGTAACTTGATCTAAGAATATTTCAAGTTATATTTTTATAACATAGTGTAATTAATTTGTAAAGTTATGTCTAACGCGGACAAAAAATTGAGATTCACGCAAAAACTAGAAAGCGCATTTTCGAAACCTTCACCATTTTAAAGATCATTTAATTATTTATAATTTAGTCTAAGTGTTTTAGTTTAATACCTGTTGTTTTATGTGTAATAAATTAATAATGCGTCTAATTTCGGACAGCGCTCCTTGATGGGTGAGTCCTATTACTGGGTGGACGTACGACGCGTTACGTGAGCTCGGCACAGAACACGCAAGCTAATCACTCAAGGTCATTATCTGTTAATAGCGCCTTAAATAATGACATAACTGATTAATCATCTTTCTGTAAAATGAGCAAGGACAAAATATAGCAATTTTCTCTGCCAATCCAGAAATTTGCAATTTTCAGACGTTAAATCGCTAAATCTGCTTATAGAACAACATACACAAATCTCTATGAATCCCAAAAGTCAATAGTGAATCTATTGAGATTGAAGGATTCTTAGACTGAATTATAAAAATAAAAAAAATTAAATTCAAATTATTATCATTAATCAAGTTTTCATGTCTATTGGTACTCCGAGCAATATATATACATAATTATAAACATTTTCATTTAGTTACACAGGCCGCTGCGCTTTGCCAGTCTAGCGCAACACGTCACTAGCAAGTCGGTGACGTGAATCCATAAGTTTTGCCTGTACCAAAAATCGATCAACACGGCTGAAGAAGTTTTCACTTCAAAAACTTTTTTACAAAAAAAATAGAACCGACTTCCAAAAAAAGTGCAAAATAACTTTAATTTCGGAAGTCGGTGTACCTGGTTTTGTGTCTTCGTTTTTTGACACCGACTTCCGAAATTAAAGTTATTTTGCACTTTTTTTGGAAGTCGGTTCTATTTTTTTATAAAATATTTTTTTTATTTTTCACTTTGTAGTTGTGGTACCCCATTAAACTGTGTTTACAATTCATAGACATACGATAGCAGCAATCGCGGTTATTTTGCTGTCAAATTTTGAAGAGTCGTTGTCTGTCTCCGAAACCCATCATAAAATCTATATAAAATTTAAATGGAACCATTTCGAAACAAACCGTTTTCGAACAAAAAAAAATTTGCATATCCGTCAATGTATGACGGAGTAATGCCCGAAAATACATTAAAAAAAAAATACAAACATCCAAATTTATAACCTCCTCCTTCTTTTTGAAGTCGGTTAAAAACAATTAATAGTAACAAATGGAATACGTCTGAAAGCTCACTTGACACGATAAGGACTATTTTCACTTACACCAATACTTATCATCTGGCTAACCTTTTCCTTACTATGTAGGGGTCGCCTTCTACTCTTCCAGTCAAACCGAATGTCACTGAATATCAGTATCTTCATGAAGTGACTGCCTCTCTGACCTTGCTAGCCCAGCTTTTCTTTAACATGATACCCCTTTGTACCACTTTCAAGCTGTAACTCCTAGTTACGACTGTTATCTACATACATATGTATAACAGCAGAGACCAACGACTAATGAAACCTTTTGCTCTATTCCAGGTTTCCCATCTGAGCTAGTGTACTATGGGTCTGCAATGTGGGAGACGCTGTACGGCATCATCATCGCCTTTCCCCTGGTGTGTTGGATCTTTGTGCCGGTGTACTACAGGCTACATACTAACTCAGTGTATGAGTATTTACAGGTTAGTTTGTAAAAGATTTTATTAGATATAGATATATCGTGCAGGACTGGTCGCTGTTGGTTGAATGCTTAAAAAAAATCTAGGTCCAGCATAAGACGGTTTATCGCATTGTAGATAACGGTGATGAGTAAGTCAAAATTCAAACGAGGCCTCTTTAAAAACCTTCTGATAAAATTTTATAGTTTAGCCAAAGCATCAAGATGGAGGCGAAATCCTCAAAAATCATAGTTCCTAATTTACGAATAATAATTTCCAGATGCGCTTTGGATCCCGCTGGGTGCGCCGCATGGCAGCGGCAACCTTCCTCTTGCGTCAAGTGCTAAACCTGTCAGTGACCGTCTACACGCCAACAGTGGCTCTCCATGCTGTGCTGGCGCTGCCTCACTGGGCGTCAGCTGCGGCGTTGACTATTGTGGGGATCGTGTTCAATCTGCTTGGAGGATTAGCTGCAGCTATCAGGTAAATAGCATCATGATTCTCTTATCCTTGCCCCAAAAGTTGAGAGTGAATAGCTAGCTTTTTTTAATTTTTAGTGTATTTTCTTTTTTGGAATGTTTTTTATTTTCACTTTCTAGTTGTTATATCATCTCCTCCTTTTTCAGTTATAAAGGGTAATTCCTAAGTACAAAATACCAAAATAATAAAAAAAATACAAAAATAAAACGCATCAAACTTTAGTGTTCAGGGCTTGTTACGTCACTTTTTGATAAAAATTGGTACATTTTGACGTAAGTATGAAGTTACGCCTCATTTTTGATTTACGTGACTAAAGAAAATTACATGCCCAATATTTACTGACAAACCAAATATTTATTTTTAGTCTTTTACCCTATTTATTTTATTGCCAACGCAACATATCTTTTACAACTTTTCCATTAGTTGCCATTCCAGTAGTCTTGCATTCATTCATTGCTATTTAGCAAATTTAATTGTTAAATTTACACCGTCTCATGCAGAAACGAGTTTTGGATATTTTGCTTGTGCCGATGTTTAAAAGAAAGAACATCCATTAATTCACGTAACTGCGCATCTAATTTATTGCCCCGACTTTTGTACCAATAACCTAGATAAAAAAAGTAGACAAGAAATATAATGTTGACTTTTCTCGTACCTACCTACAAAATATTGGTCAAGGGTACTACTGTTTTGGAAGCTAAAACACTAGGAAGTAGGATTGACTCATTACCCGACTATTTTGAAGATTATTATCAATCAAGAAAATATGACAATAAACCCAATATTGACAAAATAAGATTCAGAAACTTTTTTCTAAGAACTTACAAATGTGTCTTTTCCAGGGCTGATGTTATACAAACGCTTACGATGATAATGGTAAGCGGTGCCTTCATCATTCAAGCGACTATCACGGCTGGAGGCCCGCACAAAGTAGTCAACGACAATATTGATGGCGGAAGGATGAAATTCTTCCAGTAAGTACCTATACTTCGATATTATAGTTTTGCAGAAGGAAAGATTCGAAAACAATTTAAAATAGTGAATAACACTAACTTTTCAACTTTTTCATTTGCTTTTACCATTCATTCAGGAACAAGAAAGAACTCTGACTTCAGTATGTAGGCTTGTTATTACGATATCAAATAACCAACGGTCCACACTCATTCCAAATTATATATCGAAGTAGCTATTAAACATTTCTAAACTAAAGAACGAACTATTAAGTTATACATTAAGTAAAACATTGAGCGCAATATTACATTTAATATTGAAACTATGAACGACTTACCATAGGCAATCACAGCAATGCAAACATTATGGAAAACAAGCACGAATACCCATCAATTTGATCCACATAGTTAAACCGTAAGTCCTAGATGGTTATCTAGGACTTACGGTTTAGCTAAGCATCTACGGCTGCTCATGTATCAATTAACAATCCTTTCATCTTTTTGATGGTCTCTTAGTAGAAATTTCTTTTGTACTCATTTATACTTTGTCTCTTTGTGTACCTAGATTATTGAATAAATAAATAAACATTTTAACGAAACCGTCTCTGATTTCAGATTCACTGGAGACCCAACAGTCCGCGTCGATACACTGTCAGCCATCATCGGCCAACTCTTCATGTCCGTCTCCATCTACGGTTGCCAACAGACCTTTGTCCAACGCTACTGTTCTATGTCCAGTGAAGCCAGGGTCAGGAGAACCCTCTTAGCCAATGTTCCTGCAGTAGCTGTACTTTTCAGTCTCTCCTGGGTCGTCGGAATGACCCTTTATGCCATGTACAAGTACTGCGATCCTTTGGCGTCGGGACAGATTGCGGCCCCGGATGAGGTCTTGCCGTTCTATGTGCAAGATCAGTTTAGTTTTCTGCCTGGAATGCTTGGACTGTTTTTGGGGAGTCTTTTTAATGGGGCTTTGAGGTTAGTAGTATATTCCTGTTTTACTATTTATATAGTGTGTACCTACTTCTATGTGAATACAATCATTGGCACTCGGCCCTAAATGTTTATAGCTTGTCTTTTTACGATCATCAATATTTGAGGAACCCGGCCAGATAGTGGTCTTATATGTGTAGCGACATCTATGACGCCGCACACGAACTTAAATAACAAAATCCTACATCGCGCAAGCAGAGTTCTCCGCGCGATTTGAACATATACAACAGTCCGAAATCAACCATAGGGCAGTTGCCCGGACCAGACACAACACCCGTCTGGTCGGAGGATCCTCCCTTTTCAATGGAGGTTTGCGGGACTTTACACCCTGTTCCGCATACCTCCATATATGGTTTTTGATTAAGCATATTATTTTATTTATCAAAAGTGTGCCAAAAAAGACATAATATTTTAAATTAATTGCGAGTACACTTTTCCTGACATTTGATTTAATTTCTTCCAGTTTCCTGGTATCAAACGTGAACTCTCTATCGACCGTGACATGGGAAGACTTCGTTTCCTTCGCGCCAGCCTTCAAGGGCATCAGTGATAAGCAACAGCTGACTGTTATCAAGATTATTGGAGTTATTTATGGTGAGTTTTTCATTTAGCATAATTTATGTTAAGAATATTATATGCCTACTATCTATCAATCATAATATACCTTTTTCAAGCTGCGCCACAACCAGTTGTATGCCTACCTACATTCAGTCTGAGTCAGAATATAAACACTAATTTTAGATTCTGTATGAAAATCATCATTACCCTTTTACACTTGTACCAATTTCTTTAGACTTGTCGGAGTAGTATATTCTTCATCGTCATCTTAGTTTACTTTACCTTGCTGTATCATCATTCAAACAATTAATTCATTTTTTCTTTGGTCTGTGACCCAAAAAAAGTTCAATTGCAAATCATGTAGTCTTGAGATTACATAAAAATCATGTGTCACTTCCTTCCCTTCAAATGACCATAGTGATATACAAGGAACTAATTTATTCAAAGGTTTAACAATGTCCCAATGCTTAATGAGTATCTACACAAATTGTGGTTTGTTGATGACTAATAATGTCTGTAAAGGTTATTGGTACTTCATCAACCCAACTTTGGGTGTTCTTGTTTCACAACTGAGTTGAGATCTCAATATTACGAGTACATGCGACTTGCTTATTATAAACCATTTTTGAAATTATTCCAGTCCTAATCACATCTTCTTCGCAGAGTATCAACAGATTATCTCAGTTGCAGAAATTTGTAAAGTTAATACCCAAATCTTGGTCTGTCGATTTTTGCCTAAAACTGTCAATCAACATTTTTAAACTGGAACTGTGACACGATGATGTGTGGTGTAGAATTTTCCAAATAGGTCCAGGCGTCTGCGAGTAATCGGGGAACACACTTAAAAATAAAAGATTCTGACGATTTGAGAACCTCCTCCTTTTTAGAAGTCTTATGTGTTGTTGTTTTGCGAATATCAGAAATATACAACCTCAATTATCTTATATGCAAGAAAACCCAAATCATACTGATATCCTCAACATCTAACTCTTTTTGCAGCTCTCATCATTATGTGCCTTTCACTCTGCGTTGGCCTTGTGGGTGGTGTCGTCGAAGGTTCCTTATTGGTCACTTCAGCAACCTCAGGCGCCTTATTAGGAGTCTTCATCCTTGCTGCTCTCTGTCCTGTTGCCAATGGAAAGGGGGCCTTATGGGGCATGATTGCTTCACATATGGTTACCACGTGGATGGCTGCTGGCAGGCTTCTGTATGTGAATAAAGGAGTTGCTATGCTGCCTATATCTACTGAGGTTAGTATTCAGTTCCGTCTTTATGAACTTTAACCTGAAGATAGACCAATAAAAGTGGAAAAATGGTTATGAAAAAATAAAAAAAAGCCATGAGTAGGATGCTATGTGCAATGTGCAAGGAGAAAATAACCTCGTTAACTGCGTTATAATTTTTACGTAGCGTGACCGTGGGTCACAGTGAACAATTGCTCCTATATTTTCATAAAAAGGGAAGCTAGGAATGCGCGCAGCATAACAATAATAATAATAATAATAATTCTTTATTATTCAGACACAGGTCCATTAGACAAAACAACTTAAAATTAAATACAAAAACACACAAAAAAAAAAAAAGGAAAATGTTAGTAGGTTGTTAGTAACAAAAACACACACTAACTATGAGCTGCTGTAGAGTAATACCTTTATAGTGCGATAGAAGAGTAACTCATGGTTTCAAAATATTTAGCAGTATCTACCACTACTTTTTTCAATATAATTAAAGCTGAAAAGAGGATGCTTTCAACAGCTTTGCCAGTTCGATGGTTCCGGTTCGTAAATTCTTAGTAATTTCTTTAATAAAATTTTTTCGTTTCCAGCAATGTCCCAATGCGACTCTGTCGGCGATGGCCCACCAAGCTCTGCCAGTGGAAGTAAACCTGACACTAACACATCTAGCTCCATTGCTGCAGTCTATTAATATCACCGTTCCTGCTCCGACTATGTCTCCTATGTAAGTATTATTTATTAGCTAATATTTTAAATATTCCGTATTATTATAGACGTTGTGAAGTTGTACCTAAGTACTTCTTTACAAGACTTGATACGATTATATTGTTAGGCATCATAGGTTTGAAAACTAATAGGGAATATGCATGAAAAAAATATTTGTTATCTAACCGGTTTATCGACGAATATACTAAAATAGAGTACGAACAGTGAAATCAGAATAAAAATTGATCTGATATTAAACGAAATATAACAATTTTAAACAAATATAGCTGTCCCTCTCTCGAAAGCACTGTTTTCTATGGCAGTTGTATGGGTGTCATGTCCTTTGACGTCAAAGAACACGTCGGACTTCTCTTTCTAATTATCAACTTTAGAGCTTTATGACTTCGTTGCTGATGATGATATTTTGAAAATTCGTTTATATTTGTTCACTATAGTTAATAAGTCTTCAATTGTACAAATAAAAAAAATATCATGCATATTCCTTATTGCCAAGAGCAAATATTAAAAAATATTAGAAGCATATTTTCTGCATAATTTTATTTGTACTCAAATCCTTTAACTAAATAGGATTTAAGTAATCCATTTGATCAGTGATTCTAGTAAAATATCTTACTTTAAAATAAATAGTATTAGCTTATCTTTATCCGTAAATACTTGGCCACACAAATTGTTTTTTTTTTTATGACGTTCAAATAAATCATTTCTTTTACAGAATGTCCGAACTCCATAAATTCTACTCCATATCTTACATGTGGTACGCAGTCATTGGCACCATCATCTGTGTGACCTTGGGTAACATCATCGGCCTTATAACGGGCAGTAAAAGTGATGCATTCGACGAACGACTTCTTCATCCCTTTGTAGCGAGACTTGCTAGAAAGTTACCGGGACCAAAACGGTATTACACTACTGAAAAATCACCTGCAGCCGAAGACAAAGAAGCTGATAAAGATTCTTCGGAGAAATCTGAAGAAACGGTTACTGATACAACGCCTACTGAGACTTTGGATCCGAAGCAAACGGTTTTTGTAACTACGGGTAGCCGGTTATTCGATGTGTATGACGTCAGAAGATCGCCAACACCTTCACTGAGTAGAAGTAGAACACGGTTGTGATTTTTCGGTTAAGATTTTAGAACCTTATTCTTAGTGCACTTATGTGCCATTTTAGGGTAAACTTTTTGGCTGCAGTTAAAGTGTTTAATGCAACCAATAGCCTAAGGGATGTCTGCCTGTGCGTGGGTGACTGAGAGACGTATGTAGACAATTTTAATAACTTGTTTATAATGGAGGCTCATCAAATCATCATGATAGATAACATAGAAGTAAGTTTAACACAAGCGTATGAAGGGATCCATAACAACAATGGTGTTTTTTTAAGACATTTGACAACTATTTGCTAAAATTGAGACGTATTCGGTAAAATTGGCTTATTGAGAAAAATAATTGAGGACTAGACCTCTTATTTGTTTTTGGTCTGAAACGTCTTCAATTCTTATGTAGGTACGTGTTATTTGAGTGACTAAGGGCCGATTTCACCGATGAAACTAATCGCAATTAGTTAAACTAAACTCAGTTCTTGCGTTTTTCGGTGAAACGCAAAATGAAGCTCTAATCTCGATTAAACGCATAAACTGAGTCTAGTTTAACTAATCGCGATTAGTTTCATTGGTGAAATCGGCCCTAAGTTCTACAAACCTTGAAAATGGATGAAAATGGTATGGCCACATGAGGATATAGGGCATATGCGTTAGGCATTTAGTATTAATAGAAGATCAATAAAAGATTATCAGATAATTTTAGGAATTTTGCTAAAAGTAAAATTTTTGGTTTACTGTCTGAAATGGAAGAAAATGGAATTAATGATAGCGCGAAGGTTGTTACTTGTTACTTTTTTGATACTCCTCGCATAAAAGAAGTAAGAAGTAGGTACTTCTTTCAAAATCCTTCTAAAAAAGAAGTAACAAGAACCTCTTTCATACTCCCCGTATGAAAGAAGTAACAAGTAACATGGGACTAAGGCGTAAAGGCCATGATGATTGGGGATTAACTTGTTAAAATTGTCTGACTGAGAAATCATTTAGTATTAAAAGGTACTTATGAAGAAGCTGTTTTAGATCTAAAATAAATTAATTGAATGATTGGCTCTCCAACTGTTAATCGTTCAAATGCTTGTCTTGCCTTTAAAGTAAAAAATAAATAAATAAAAGAAGTTTAACTTAATAGTTAAAAGAAGAAACTAGTAATAGTATGTACTCCAAAAATGTCAATTAAGTAATCGATTTTAATCAGACCGGATAAATGGAAGAATGTTTTTTTAAAAATGTTGGAAAATCGATAAAAATAATCGTTTGATATTTTACGAATTTTTATCCATGTGATAATAGCAGGTACGTTGTAAATATAAATTGTGATAGATTATTATTAATTATTAAAATATTAATAAGAGTGGTTAAATTAATTGCTCTAGTACTTTAAGGATAGTAATATTATTGTTGATTTATATTTTAGACAATAATGCAGTTAGAACTATGATTTTCTTTTATAATAATGTGCGTCCTTTAATCGTTAATATATCGTTATGTACTTAATTATGTTTTTTTTTGTAAAATTAATTGTAAGATATATTAAACATAATAAGAGGGTAGGTGAGATTGGTGGACCCTAATTTAAATTAGACCGATTTTTCAATCGACAGAATTACGTATTTTATTTGTAGGTTTGGAAGCTTTAATTATGTCAAACCGCTTCATTTAGTGTTCAGGTAAAAGTTATGTGATGACTGAATAATCGGGAAATAAAATTTCTGTCTCATCCGTACCGTACCATACCTACATTATTTTTCAGGAAGAACGGAAAAAAATAAGTTTGAGTAATTGATCATTTTTCTATTCAACTCTTTTTTGTTTTTCCTTTCTGTTTATGATATAATTTATGTGGTTATCTCCCACCAAATTTAACCTGATTAAAGGGACAAAGTCGAACATTAGTGATGCATAACACATTGCTAGTCTTCGTTATTTTAAGTGTAATAAAATAATATAATATCGTGATGTTTGACAGTATTATATTTTGTAAAATATTGAATGTGGAAGGCGTTATGTTATTTGTAATTAAAGTTATTATAAAATCATACAAAATGAAATATATAAAGATATTGAACTAGGATTCTTTTGTTTTATTAATCTACGTACGTGGATTTCGCAGGAGCTCGTGGCTAAAGTATTAACAGACGCACGGGTCGGTCCATCAGGTTCAGCTTCGCTTGCCGGGCTTGGTCCATGGATCGGTAACCATCTTTACATACCGAGACTGCTCCGTCCCTCGGAAAGCGCGTGAAGCCGTTGGTCCCGGCTGTCAATCGTGGATCATTGACAGTCGTTACGGGTCGTCAGAAACCCGAAAGTCTGACTACCACTCTTACCAAGGTGTATCGTATTACCCAGTAGCTGGGTTCTGGAGGTCAGATAGGCAGTCGCTCCATGAATAATACTGGTATTCAGCTGCATCCGGTTAGACTGGAAGCCTACCCCAAGATAGTTGGGAAAAAACTAGGCAGATTGATTGTACGTGGATTTTGCATATATGTTGTCCATAGAGTACCTTTTATCCTAGTAATACCTGTATGACATAGAGATTTTCTCAATAAAGCAGCAGTGTAATGTCTAATTTGTAGTGCCTAATGTTTGACCGGTGCGTGTTGTCAGTGATCACATAAATATGAGATAGAAACGTGGTCGCTCTTAATGGGTCCTCATCAGAAAGCTTTAAGTCACCCAAAAGGAAATGGAGAGGGCTATGCTCGGAGTTTCCTTGCGTGATCGAATCAGGAACTGTGACATCCACAAGAGAACCAAAGTTATAGCCCGAAGAATTCCCAAAAAAAAAATGTACTTAGATACAATCCCCTACTGAACGATGAAGGGCATCTTTTATAATAACTTGGAACAATTTTTTTGATATTCAAAGACTAATATTTTACATTTATTTTTGAAATTGGTTGTGTTTTTAACCGACTTTCAAAAAAGGAGGAGGTTCTATGTTCGACTGTATGTATGTTTTTTTTTTTTTTTTATGTATGTCCGCGCATTTCTCCGTCAGTTATGGACCGATTTTCAAAATTCTTTTTTTATCTGAAAGAATATACTCCCTAAGTGGTCCCGTATAAATTTTATCGAAATTGCTTTAGCGCTTTTTGAGAAACTGAACGAAAACGAAAAATACGCATATCTTGATGACTTTTTGTGTTCTCCAAAGGTTTAAATACCACGTTCCATGTTATTGGGGTTTTTAGTTCTGGGGTATAACAACTAAAAAGCGAAAAATAAAAAACTTTTTTACAAAAAAAAACAACCGACTTCCAAAAAAAATATACTAAAAATTTAAAAATAACTTTAATTTCGGCAGTCTGTGTCAAATATCGAAGAAATAAAATACAAACACCCACTTCCGAAATTAAAGTTATTTTTAAATTTTTAGTGTATTTTTTTTGGAAGTCGGTTGTTTTTAATAAATCGAAAGGGAGGTGGTATGTTGTTCCAGTTTTTTGTTGCTGCATATTTGAAGCTGCTCTTATACCCTTTTGTGTTGTGTGTCGGTATCATTAGCGGACCATTCACTTTTGATCTGGTATATAAGCTGTGGACGTCCTTACACCATGATAATTTATTGTACAGGTATGAGGGAATTTTATCTGCAATAATCCTTCGTGTGAAACACAACAAATGTTGATTGCGTCGCGATTCCATGTTAAGTTGTCCCTTCTCAGTTATAATAGGAGAGATGTGCCATCTTCTTGTAACTTTATAACAAAAGCATGGGATTTTTGGTTTTTTGCAAGAGTCTAGGTCCACACACCACATCACAATAGTTAAATGGTGACAGTACAAGCAGATCCGAAAGTAGTCTCTTAAGATCCTCAGAAAGGTACTCACGGATTCCATAGAGAAACTTCAACCTATAAAAGGCATTCCGGATCCGGCCATTAATGTGCTCTACAAATCTAAGCTCATCGTCCATACCCAGCCCCAAATTTTTTGCGACTTTTACCCATTCTAATAGTTCTCCGTTAACAGTTCGTAGTTCGTATAGATCGTCAGCAGTTTTAATCTAATATTTGGTGCCCAATATCATGCATTTTGTTTTAGATGCGTTAAGCACTAGCGTATTTTTTTGAGACCAGTCGGGGATTTGTTAAATGTCCTTCGATATACCGTCCATGGCCTGGCTGGTTTCAGTTGGCTTAAATGATTTATAAATTTGGGTGTCGTCCGCATACAGGTGTACCTTACAGTGTCTGAGAATACCTGGTAGATCAGCCGTAAAAATAATAAATAAAATTGGACTCAAAATAGAGCCTTGAGGGACACCTCTTTCAACAAGCATTCTTTTTGACTTAATGATATTTCCTTTGTCATCATCTGTATCGACTTGCTGGTGTCAATTCGAAAGCAAAGATCAGAACCATTTGCAGCTACTTATCTATCGAAATTCCATAATGGATAAGTTTGGCAAGTAGTAATTCTCGATTCAAACAATCAAACGCCCTCGAAAAATCTAACAAAACAAGCATTGAGCAATTACCAGTCTCTGACTCCGACAGTATATCATCGGTGACATGAGCCAAAGTCGTTGCTGTACCATGACCTGAACGGAAACCCGATTGGTATTGGGGCAGGATGGAATTAACCTCTAGGTACACTCGAAGTTGCTTTTCAACTATTCTCTCGATAACCTTTGAAAGAACAGGAAGAATACTTATAGGTCGCAAGTCTTTAAGTTCATTAATGTTTTTAGTTTTTGGGATGGGTTTTACCAATGCTATTTTCCATGAGTCAGGAAATATTTTCGTTTCTATGGATTTATTAATAATATCAGTAATTGTATGGAGTGTACTTAACATCAGAAGACTCATACCATACGTTCGGTGAGGAAGAAGATTGTGAATTAAGTGCAGAAGAAGAGTTACCATGCAGACGCACAAGAAAACCAGTAGAGAGGTATGGTAAGAAGGGTAAGCTGGATCATATCAATGTTGACGAGGTCATGTCCGTAAGCCTTGGTTTTTATACTATTTAAAATTTCAATAACTTCTTTATTTGTTGTTTTTTTTAGTTCAAATTGATTTGGGCTAATAACCGTATTTTTAAATAATTTCCAAGTTCTAGATCAGGTTCTGCGTTACCCGGTACTTCTAAAAAGAAGTTATTTATGTCATCAGGATTGTTTAAATTATCTGGGATTGACGGTTCACAGGGGTCGCTGAATGTAGATGTACTTTTAAGGTGTCTCCACATGTCTTTAGGCTTTTTTGCGTTATTGTTGACGTAGTGAGTAAAATAAGCTTTTTTTCGTTTCTTATGCTTGATATGAAAAGGTTTTTTAGTTGCTTATAGTAGTCCATATATGTTGGTTACATGAGCCCTAGCTAGGGCCTTATCTCGGTGCAACATCATAATTTTTTTAACATCTGTAATACAAGGGGTTGGAGCTTTAGATAATTTAATTCGCCTGAACATTGCATGGACATCAAATAGGCTGTTTATGTGTGTATCAAACATATACACCATCTCATCAACTCATTCGGTTTCGAAATATTTTCCCAAGGAATATTGTTCATATCACGGTTAAAACTGGCAAGTTCTATATTTTTAAATGCACGAACTGTTTTGAAGCAAGGCACTGGTTTAGGCTTTCTTATGTCAAAGTCTGCAATAACCATAGAGTGGTCACATATGTTTGGGTTGTGATGCACACTTACATTCAAACATCGAGTGGGCGTATCTGTAATAACAAGGTCTAGGAGCGATTGAGATATATTTGTGACTCTAGTGGGTTCTTTGACCATTTGCACGAGATCATATTGAGTGAGGAATGTATTCAACTTTTTAGTAAACTTATTTTGTGGTTCCAGCACATTTACATTAAAGTCTGTTAGTAAAACTATGTGTTTACAATTAGCAAAAGATTGTATGGATTCAGCTAATGCATTTAATGCTTTACCCACCGAAATAACAGATTCGGATCTGTATGCAGTACCAACCGCTACTTTGTAGCCAGGTAGGGTTACCTCCAGCCACAACTGCTCTAGCGCTGAGTCTGCGTGGGAGCACACATGGACACGGATACCTCTTCTCACGTAAAAGCCCACTCCTCCACCCGTCTCATTACCCGGACGGGCCCTGTGCTTCAGGGAGTACCAAGATATAGCAGGGGCATGTTGGAATAATTTCTACAGCAAAGGGTAAGTGTAATTAAAACATGCATGTTTATAAAATCTAATAAAGGGAATGGACAAAATATGAGTCATTTGTTATTTACCAACTCAGAAAGGCAGTGTTCAGACTTAATTTAAATCGGTTTATCATTATTATTTTTATTATTATTATTCTTTATTGTACACATAAAACATATACAGAAAAACACAACGGGACAGTTAATTACAAAGGCGAGCTTAATATTTTACCATTCAAATACCAGCAGGATATCTTGTGAGTTTCTGCAAATTGACGACATTCATAGAAGAATTTCCTTACTGACGGGGTCTGGTACTCTGCCACATATATAGGAGATTTTTCACCAGGCAATCCTATTAAATGTGAGTTGAGCTTATCACTTACTTGACGGTTCTTGTTGAAACTCTTGATGTTTGATAAGAGGCCATTTCTGCGGGAAACAGAGGTGAACTCTGCCACTATTGATGTAGGCTTACCCGGTTTTCCCGGAAGACGATATACATCTCGGAGGTTCGGTTCGCCTATCTCAATTTTTTTTCATAATTTCAGAGATCGTTGGATAGGACTTTCAAAATCATTGAGGGGTTTTAAAGACTATTTTTCTATTAATTGATTCGTTTGCGAAATAGACTGTAAAGTGTTATTTTTTGTTAAAAAATCGTGATGGTAGTACTAGTATGTTTATCGAACTTTGAAAGAAAACTATTACGGTTAGGTTAGCTCTGATAGTTTAAGAATAATAGTAGTCAACTTATAAAATACCTACTTGGATAATTTCGAACAAAACACAAAATCCTTAAGGTGCGTCCAAACATTGAGCGGCAAAGGCGCGGCAGCAATACGCGGCATGTCCAGGAAACAATTCTGCCGCGCTCTAGTTAGGACAATCCGACGAATGTTTGCGCGGCAATATGCAAGACACGCCACGCATTTGAATACAGTCTGAACCTTAACTACAATGAGGAATCAGTATTTTAGCTCTCCTTATTATTCGAAATCGTTAAATAAGCCACATATTTCAATCAGTCTAATTGATGTTTCATTGTCCATTTTTGAGAAGCGCGAACACGTGCCAGACACGATTTCCGACGAACGATACTGAGCCATGTTTGCGCGCGGCAGCTAGATCGCAACGTTCGCGCGCGGCTGTTGTCCAAACACAGCGTGGCACGCCGCGCGCGGCAGCCACGCACACTTGCCGCTCAATGTTTGGACACACCTTTAGAAAAAAATACTTAGATGAAGTTGTTACTCATTTTATATTTAAAATGGGTACCTACTAAACATGTAAAATTTAAAAAAAAAACGTTTTTATTAACTTAAACGTTATTGTCCGTAAACCCGTAAACTTAATAGGCTCATAGTAATAAACATTAACCCTTATAGTCCCGATGACAACCCGGGTTGTCATCGGGCTTCTTCGACAACCCGGGTTTGTCCGCGGATCTTAAGAGGTAGGAGGCTGGTTTTTTTTTTGTTTTCAAACTCAGTTGAGTTTCGGATCCTAAGAGGTTAAATTTTTTTCCAAGCAAACGTTAACCTGGGGTTGTCGAAGAAGCCCGGTGACAGCCCGGGTTGTCATCGGGACTATAAAGGCCCTCTTCTCGTCCACATGGTATAATGGGTGGCTACGGAACTCTACACTGTACGTGGCACAACACGCAATTGGCCCGTTTTTTTTATCTAGAATGGGCCTACAATGTCTTTTCTTCTGTCTGTGTGAAGAGTTCTCTATTCAGAAAATATAATCCGTAACTACACTCATATCCAAGTTTAATCAAACCAGCAATTGCCTTTATAAAAAAACTTGTATTTATCAAACCCCAACAAAATAAATTGTTTAGATTTATCAAACCATTGGTAACCTCTGGAATCAAATCCAAAAGAATATGTGCACGCTTTTTTCTTACAAACTAAAACCCAAATCAAAGGTTCTCACAAATGTCTCGATCAGTCTTTACATTCATTATGCTCAGTGGATCTCAATCTTTCTTCACAAATACTTACTTGGGCTCTGTCTGGGGCATAACTTTGGCCCAAGCTCGTTAAAAAAAAACATAAAATTATGGTTTATTTGTAAAACATGAGTTACAGCGACGCGCCTCACAGCTACCAAAGTAGCAACTTCATGTATATATTGCCTTACGTCCTATGATGATTTCACCAACCGCTTGTTAGTTTTTAAGGACACTTAAATATTTAACGTCATACCATTCAACCGACCACCATTTTACTGTACGCACGATACTTTTATTAAACCTTTCTTCATTTGAAATTGGACTTTAATTAGCCCCAGTGTATATTCAAAATATACACATGAATAAGCAGAAGATACAAATTGTTTTTACTACATGACGTTGGGTTTAAAACTAGTTAACCAATAGGACCACAGGATACTGTGTCTTCCTATTGGTTAAGGGCCTACCTCCCCATAAGTGACGCCCTCATTGAATAAAATTCCTAACTTAGCATAGAAAATAAAGATTAAAGAATCCTATGTTGCGTTTGTTACTTATAGAATAAGGTATTTTTACATTGTTAAAACAGGACTCAAAGTGTTTCGTATCCAAAATAGTAAGCAAAAGTGTCAAAGCTGGCCGTTTTTGGTACTTTTGCCTACTACTTTGGATACGAAACATTTTGAGTATTGTTTTAACCACGTAAAAATACCTCATCCTCTTTGTAACAAACGCAACATAGGATTCTATCATCTTTATTTTCTACGCTTTGCTGCGATTTTTTATTCAATGAGGGCGCCACTTGGCGGATATATACGCCTTAACGAACTTGGGCCAAAGTAACCCGACTTTACCGGCAAAAAAAAACTTCAAATTAATTTTATGCAGAGTAACTTTATTACAAAAAGCAAGGCTGGAACGAAATCTAGGTCGGTTCTAACTATGAATGAAAGAAAAACTTTGAAAGCCTTAAAAAATGCCTTGGAAAATGAACTTTTATGATTAGTTTTTAAAACATGCGATGCAATGAAATTAAGTAAGAAACGATTAATAGTAGGGATAACCCTAAATTCCTGAAAGCTAAAGACATCCTTACAATTTAACGAGGTTAAGTACCTCACAGAATAATATAGTCGTCACTAGCTGACCTGGCGAGCTTCGTACCACCTGAGAATCAATGACTGTGAAATGCGAATGAATAAGGCTATGAAATAAATACTTTGCTCGTGTCAGTAAGACGAGCACTAACTTAACGGTATTTGAAAAATATGGTCAATGATTACTATCTCTCTACATGAATGTCATTAAGTATAGGTACTGTTAAGACTGAGGGTTCTGGAGATTGTAGCTCAGTGGTACAGTAATACCTGCCAAGATTCTTCTAAGGTTGTGACAGAAACACTGGATCACAATACTGAATGTGCTATATTACCATTTGATACAAGCGAGTGACTACATCGGAGGTTCCCTCTTGAATACCTTCCAAATAAAACCGTGTGTTCGGCATTCTGCATATATTTCCACCTTCTCTGTCAAATCCATTCAAATTTTATCGTAGCGATATGACCATCCATTGTTACATAATATTAATAAGCTGCTACTGTTATTTGTTTAATTAAAGTGTATAAGTACAATACAGAGATATAACTCTATATTTCTGTCTATAAAATTTTTTCATGAACATAAATGACTCAAATGTTAACTAACTATTTATAACCTAACTACATACATATATATAAAAATAAAATATCCTATCTAAGCCTGACACCATTTCAACATCACACCACATTACATATTCGCTTGATCGTAAACTGGGCGTCCATACTACTCGTATCATGGCAGTAGGCGTTTCACTTGAGAAACACTGTCCCAGGGTTGGCATTGATGGAGCTGAGCCGATGACGCCGACGACACGAGTTTCTTATGCAAATCTGAGGAAAAGGGACACTTGCTCCAGCGTCGGATCCAATTTGCGTTTAAATGAGACGCTATATAGTCTTGCGTACTTATTCTGGTGCTTTCAGAGCGATTGACAGGTCGTTAGGGATTAGAAGTAGCTTGAAAATGTTTTAGGTGACCTCTTGTAATTTGTTAATTATTTTTAGGCTATGTTGTTAAGGGGTTTGGCAAATGCTTGCCACAAGTTTTCTACAATTATTATTCTATAATGTACACATAAAACATACACATAAAAACACAATGGGACAGTTAATTACAAAGACGAGCTTAACTCAGCATTTGGGTTTCCTTACAGCAAACCACAACTAATTTGCAATTATTGCAAATTATTTTTGTAATAGCTGAACTGTTTAAAGATTTTACTCTCTTCAATGAATACTATCTATTTACCGCGAATATATCAACTCAAAGTCAAAGCATTAATTTCAAATAAATCATTTACAGCCACTTTTGAACTATTAAGAATTCGGTCAGTCAGAAATATGAAGATAATTGCACATTCCAAAGCTTTGATCTCTATGGAGAAGATCGTGCAATAAACTCCATGGGCACTCTCATTCATTCAGGGATAACGATTGTTGAAATGTCAAAAATGTAAGGGATTGACATGCACTAACAGATTTTGACTTGAGTCTCCAGACAAAGTGTCATTATATCAATGATGTCAATAGTCGATCAGCAAAAATCTAAGGTATTGATCACGTGACTTTTCGATGCGCTTTTCATTCCCATAAATGTTGGGGCCCTGTCATGCGGGTAGCCGCCCGCGTGCGGATATGGTCCGCATGCGGGTGATAGCACGGTCAATGTTTTGTGGCCAGCCACATGCAGGACAAAAATTTCGTTCACCACTGCAATGTCGTGCGTGTCGCCCGCGTGCGTGTTGCACTATGCGTACTGCCCCCTTAGCCAAGTAACTTTTATAATAGCGCTAACGCTAACGCTTCGTGCAAAATGTATGGCAACGACATTACGCGGAGAGAACTAGTTTACGCCTTACGCTTCGCCGTGTTTTTAGTCGACATGTTTTTACGTGTACCCTTAATTTGTATGGAAATATTAGTTCAAACTAAATTTGACAGCTCTAATTTACGTCCGTCTCTTTCTTGTTTTATTAGAGAGAAAAAGATAGCAATAGCCTAAATTAAGTTTCGTTTGTGCATAACAGAATTGCATAACAAAATTTAGACGACACGGTTGGCACAGTGGTTGAGCGTTCGGCTGCTGCGCTGCGTGTCGCAGGTTCGATCCCCGCACGGAACAAATATTTGTATGACCTACAGATAGTTGTTCCGGGTCTGGGTGTCTTGTGTATGTGAGTATACACGTTTGTAAACGCACCCACGATACAGGAGTAATTCCTAGTGTGGGGCAACGTTTAAAAAAAAAAATGTCGTTGCCATACATTTTGCACGAAGCGTTAGCGTTAACGTTACCAGAAAAGTATTATGTCTAACCCCTCTGTACTGTGACCATGCGTGGGATCTGCACGACAGTAAAAACTACATTGGAGGTAGAAGAACGCGCGCCCGCATGCGGGTGGCACGGGCGTGGGTGCGCGACCGCAGCCAATCGGCGTTCCGCGCGCGTGCTGTCCGCGTGATAGGAAAAACAAAGTATGAAATAATGCGATGCCGGCAGCCCGCACGCGGACCAGATCCGCACGCAGGCGGCTACCTGCATGACAGGAAAAGGGCCGTTTGACTTTGTGTCAGTCGGTACCGTGACGTTTTCGTTGATAGGATGTCACTTGTCTGTAGACCTCAGTTTCATCATTTCAGCCGAAAGACATCCACTGCAGGACATAGGCCTTCCCTAAACGTTGCTATCAACGACAGGTCCTATGCGTCTAGCATCCATCTACTACCCACGACTCTCACCAGATCATCGATCCACCTTGCAGGAGGCCTTCCACCGGTTCGTCTGCCGGTAAGCGGTCGCCACTCCAGAACTTTTCGGCCCCAGCAATGTGCCCTGCCCACTGCCACTTAAGTTTGGCGATTGTTCGGGCTATATCGACCTTAGCTTTCAATTTGACTTTTCAACAATCGTTATTGTAAATACTCGTAGAACGATAATTTTCCAAGGCCCTCTTCAAACATTAGAATCTTGCGAGGGAGTTTAAGCCGCCTAAAAATAGATCTAACTCAAACTTCACAAATAATGAGGCCATAATTATTTAGCTATACGCAATACGTAAGTACATAAGAATAGTTTAATTACTTTACGTCTGACACTCACAAAGCCGATATTGAAGGCTTTTATCAAGTCGATATACAAAAATATATTTTTTTTTAGCTTGATTTAAAATATAGTGGTAAGACTTACTAAACCTCTTTATATATTAAAGTTCGGTTAGTCTATTCAAAGATTCTCTGGTAGTTTCTGGTTGATATTACTGTCAGCGATAAAGTCGCCATTCATCATCCTCATTTCAGCCGGAAGACGTCCACTGCTGGACATAGGCCTCCCCCAAATGTCGCCACAATGACAGGTCCTATGCGTTTCGCCTCCATGGGATTCCTGCGACCCTTACCAGGTCATTGGTCCACCTTGTGGGAGGCCACCATTGTGCCGATTGAATTTGTAATATTGTAAAAGAAGTATCACCATTATGGTGTACCTACAGTAAGGTATATATTGTACCTGTCAGGTATCTGCGATATTAATATGTATATCTAAGACCTTTTTAACTATCAAAAACACCTTTTCTCAGTAAGTTTGCCCATTGAACTTCTCAGCTTGTGTCTATAAAATTTCAAGTGCCAGCAGTTTTTGTAACACAAGTCAATTTAATGCAAGAGAGCGTGAGGATTTTATGGCTCCAAATCTTTTTCCAATAATGTGCTTTAGAATGTGAGCTTCATCAATATTGCTTCAACGGACTTGTGAACGTTGGCTTGAAGCATTTGAAACTATGTACGTATGTTGGTATGACGCTATAAATGCTTTGAGACTTAAGAGCTTATCAGTAAGTGGTTTGGCTTCGTTTAATCTATCGTTATCTGAGTATTTGCTACGTCCTAGCTTAAGGCGCTATACGACTCTTAATGATTTTAAATTGAAAATCACGTCTAAACGACTAGCCTTATTTCTTTGAAAAAATATATGTAACTCGAGACAACTTTTTTCGTAATTAGATACGTGAATATTTGAAATTATAGATATTTTATAATATAGTGTAATTAATTTATAAAGTTATGTATAACGCGGATAAAAAATTGAGAATAACGCAAAAACTATAAGCGTATTTTTATGAAACCTTCACCATTTTAAAGATAACTTAATTATTTATCTTTTAATAAACGTGTTTTAGTATACTTGTTGTTTTAAGTATAAATTAATAATGCGTCTAATTTGGGACAGCGCTTCCTGATGGGCGAGTCCTATTACTGGGTGGACGTACGATGCTTTGCGTGAGCTCAGCACTGAACACGCAAGTAACCACTCAAGGCCGTTAGCATATAACTGCGCCTTAATAACGCGCTAGCTTCTGCCAGCGACTTCGCTCGCGTAAAATTAGTACTTCCTCATTATAAATTTTAGCTTAATATATGATAGTCAAAATAGATAGTGAATTGAGAAACGAGCCAAGAGGATCATCGACAATGATAGGCTCGTCGAGTCGAAGCTCCAAAGTCTTGAGCATAGACGCCGAGTTGCTAGCCTGTCGGTTTTCTATGGGTTACATTTTGGGGAGTGTGCGACGGAATTGCATAATTTGATTCCGCCAAGCCCGTTCCATCTTCGGACCACAAGACGTACGGCGATGTGCCACCGGTACATGGTGGACATCCCATCCACACGCACAAAACGTTTTGAGAACACATTCATTGTGCGTGCAGCTAGGGAGAGGAATTCCCTGCCGGAGTCTGTGTTTCCTGATAGCTACAACCTAGGAGTCTTTAAGTCAAGAGTGAATAGGTTACTTCTAGGCAAGCGTGCTCCATCTTCGACCACATCATCGCTTATCATTAGGTGAGATAGTGGTCAAACGCGTGACTATCAAGAATAAAAAAAAAAAAAAAGAAAGTCAAAACTTTAATCTCTCTTTCTGTCTCTATACCAAATTTCTTCCAGATCCGTTAAACTATTCTGGCGTGATTGGATAAAAACATCCATCCATACAAACTTTAGTACGATGATAGTGTACACCTAGGTGTACATATTACAAAGACTGATTAAAGGATATTTTTGTATTAGGTGTTTTGGAGACCTTGATGATGGAAAACATGCTTGTTGGCATAAAATAAAACATTGTCTGCGAATATGAATGCCAGCTTCTGCTATCGGCTTCGCCCGTGTGGAATTAGTACTTCCCGCATTATAAATTATAGCTTATGTGCTATTCCAGACTATAATCTATATCTGCGCCTTTCATTCAGAACCGTTCAGCTGTTCTGGTGTGTTTGTTACTCAAGTGACAAACTGCATCCATCCATCCATTTATTCAAACTTTCGCATTTATAAATATTAGTAGGATTAACTCTCGCGTTTATAAATATTAGCAGGATGAACTCTCGCGTTTATAAATATTAGCAGGATGAACTCTCGCATTTATAAATATTAGCAGGATGAACTCTCGCGTTTATAAATATTAGCAGGATGAAATTTCGCATTTATAAATATTAGCAGGATGAACTCTCGCGTTTATAAATATTAGCAGGATAAAATTTCGCATTTATAAATATTAGCAGGATGAACTCTCGCGTTTATAAATATTAGCAGGATGAACTCTTGCGTTTATAAATATTAGCAGGATGAACTCTCGCGTTTATAAATATTAGCAGGATGAACTTTCGCATTTATAAATATTAGCAGGATGAACTTTCGCGTTTTTAAATTCTGATTGGGTGGGTTCACACAAACACCTATCTGCGATTTGAAATCTGGATTTTTAGTCTCACCTCTGAATACTTATGTGACCCTGAAATAACTCTATTTAGACCGAATATTACAAAATTGTTCATACGATGTCTCGCATTCTCACACATATTCACCAGAATAATTCCTCCGTTCCTCTTGTAAGATATTTAAAGCATGCAAATTGTATAATATACTCACCAGACACGGTTTTGGAAACTGCGGGATGCCTAAACGATGTTCATTAAACGACATATTATATTCAATGATTATCTCTTAAGAGTAAACTGTGAAGTTCATAATGTATGCAGGACTATTTTCTTGAGTTAATCGCGTTGAAAGCTGAAAGTAGGATGTTTGAAAATTTAGGTTTTCGAGAAGAATTTAAAATATAAATACTGTGGTGATAAATAATGGTATACTAGGTATTGTTATTTTTTTTTTTGGTAGTGTGGGAAATCATCCTATGACATCTCCCGCTCTGGGTGGAGCGGGAGGGCGTGTCAGACTCTTACTGACTAAAACCCACCCCTGTTCCTTCCCTGCCTGAGTGCCCAGGGGTGCAGTAACTCTGTTAAGAATTTATCCGCTACCCCTAGGCATACAGGCACCGGCCATGATGGGCCTCGTCAGTGGTGTCTGACAAATTCTCTTTGAGGCGCGCGTGGGACGCGCACGTATTGTTATATCTTGGGACGTAGACTCAGTAGTGTGTATTCCTAGTGTGTGATCTTAAGTTTTGCGGTGTGTGAACAAGAAAAACTGATCGGTAAGACTTAATATGTTATATTACAAAAATCGTACTACCGATGACCTGGTGCTTGTCGCGGGAAGCTGATGGATGCGAGACGCACAGGACCGGTCTTTGTTGCGACACCTCGGGGAGGCCTATGTCCAGCAGTCTTTCGGCTGAAATTATGATGATGATGATGATTACAAAGATCAATCCTATTCCATTGACAACACACCACTCACTTACATCAAAACAAACGAACCAGTTTCATTCCTATTTTAAATCTTATTCTTTTACATCACCCTATAAAAGTATATATGATCCACCATGCCATCTGCTGACCAAGTTCGTATTTCATGCGACCTCCTTATATGCCACTGTATTGTGCTCAGATCATTATCATCAGTTTTGAAGTGGAAATGAGCCTTAACAACCAAATCTGTGTTCCTCACATCCAGTGGACTCGTGCTGCTTTCACCAGGCCATATTGGGAGGCGTTTCAACGCAGAGTCTTCCAGCACGCTTCTCTTACTGTCACTTCTTCAGAACCTTTCGGTCCAGCTAGCCTGCTTTCGCTTAATATGGATAATCCTTTGGGTTATATCGTTTACTTTTTAGCACTCGTGAGAACTCTTTATATCTGATTAACGCAAAGAATCTTGAAGCATGGCCATCTCTATTGCTATTGCCATTGCGAGCGACCATGTTGCAGTAACAGTGTCTGGGAATTAACTTAAGATTGCTAATTTGTCATTGACAGATAATTTAAGATCGATAAATTTGCCTTGCTTTTGAAAAGTTTGTAGGTTTACAAATTAATAACAACAAGCTAGTTTCCTTTGTATTTTCCAAATACTATTTTTTTTTTCACATAATAATATAACAGGTTATGTGCTGAAGAGGGTCTCAACGCTTTTGGATAAGCGCGTAAAAGTTGTCCACACTTGCATTGGCAAACATACCTAACGCGCTACAGAACCGCGCCAGCCCCACAAGCATTCTGAAAGCATTGTTATACTGGTCACACAGCGCTAAAGCATTCTGCGTATTCTTGATCTACAGACTAATGCTTCAATATTGATCGTAGTATACAGGGTGTATAAAGACACATCACAAAGCCGTTAATTACGCATACTGTACGGCTAACAAAGTAGCTTTGCGCAAAAATTATTGATAAGAAACGACTTTCATTTTTAGGTATGAAAAAAAAAACTTTTTATATATTGTGCGCAATGTAACGCGAACCCAGGTAAGTGGACTTAAACTCCGCCCCTTCGCTCTAAGCCATGTAGGCACTTGTCGGATACATTTGATATTCAATGCGTTTTTGTAACTGCAAAAGCGTAATTTCGAAATTTCAAAAAAAAAAATCTTAAATTTAGGTAATGTTTGTTTGGAAAAAGGTTTAGTTTACACTTGGAATTCATTTTCGTAAAAAAAGTAAAGAAAAATGCGACTTTGACCATCAATATCTCCAGAACCAGTGGATTCCCAAGTATGGTCTAGTCACTAGACAACATTTTTTTTCCACTCTATTAGAAAAAATATATCCAAATAATCGGTAGAATATGGCTTTCAGCTTCGGAAACTGTCTTTTTACATCCGTTAAGTGCGTTTAAAATTATCTACACCAACTCTAGGGGTTGTGGATAAATTTGAAGCAGAATTACCGCGCCCCTGGGCACTCAGGACAGGGAAGGAACAGAGGTGGGTTTTAGTCAGTAAGTCTGACTAGCCCTCCCGCTCCACCCAGAGCGGGAAATGTCATAGGATGATTTCCCACCACAAAAAAAAAACTAAATTAAAAAAACTTAGTAACAGAAAAAAAAGCCACTCCCAAAAAAGAAAATACACTAAAAATTTAAATATGGCTTTAAATTCGGCAGTCGGTGTTTGTATTTTATTTTTTTGTTAATTGACACCGACTGCCGAAATTAAAGTTATTCTTTAGTTTTTAGTGTATTTTTTTTTTTAGTTTTTATACCCCAGAACTAAACAACCCAATAACATGGAACGTGGAATTTAAACATACTCGTAATTGGAGAAAACCAAAACGTCATCTATGTATACGTATTTTTCGTTTTTGTTCAGTTTTTCAAAATACTCCCGAGGTGGTCCCATATAAATTTTATCGAAAGAAAAGCTCTTTCCATCTTTTAGCCACCTCGGGAGTATATTCTATCGAATAAAAAAAGAATTTTGAAAATCGGTCCACAACTGACAGAGAAATCGGTGGATATACAAAAAAAAACATACACACAGTCGAACATAGATTCTCCTTTTTCGAAGTCGGTTAAAAATGACTTCAATCATGACATAATCAAACTATATGCCAAACCAATTATGACGGACGAACAACTTCCAATACTTTCATTCACTCCTGTGTAATCCCTTACAGCAAAGATTTCTAATTACACCATCAAAAGAATAACTACGGCAAAGTTACGATATCTCGTCTCAACGCAATAATTAATCTCTTTGCAAGTTTTAATTATTATTTTCTCTGTACCAACTATTTCTCTGAAGTTTGTTGAGTCGATGTAAGTAACTTTGGTCAATTAATCACAATCCCTTAAGGGTTCTTCTTTGTTTAGATAGATTTGTTGAACTGATAATGATTGGGAATATTAATAGACTTATATTTAGATCGAAACTTTTGTACATTCCTGTCATCTATCTAGACTTAAATAGCCTCCACGACGAACGTTGTGAGTTACAACCGCAAAGTAAATATAAGTAATAGGTCGCGAAAATTGTATTAGCCTCATATTCCTAGCCCTAATATCAATCTGCCTAGCCTTTTCCCAACTATCATGGGGTCAGCTTCATATTCCCCCATATTATTATTATTTTTATTTATTTTTTAAATAAATAAATAATATTCTTCGCCATAATAATATAAAATAACGGTCAACGGCCTGATGACCAAAAAGGGCTCCAGAGAGCTCCAGAGACAGCAACCTCTTCATGATACCGAGCCGTATCGAGGAACAGTACCTACTCCTCAATACGGGTTGCATCATGAGGAGGTTTCTGCCTCTAGATTAACCACCACAAGCATGAACTCTGTACCCGATACCTGCGGAATACTTGTTTTTATATTTTTAAATGACTAAATGTGCTTTAAAAAATATATAAATTATACATATATAATTAAAAGAATAAAATAAAAAATAACTTATAAAACAACTGAAGACGAAAACTGCTTACATAGTAACTTTATCAGCAAAAAAAAAAAGGGGGTCGCGGATAAATCCGAAACAGACTTACCGCGCCTCTGGGCACTCGGGTAACTGAAGGAACAGGAGTGGGTTTAAGTCAGTAAAAGTCTGACACGCCCTCTCCACCCAGAGCGGGAGAAGTCATTGGATGATTTCTCACCCCCACAATAAAAAGGCTGTTGAATCATCTCTATTGCATTGCAACAGCATCATCGCATAACGTTAGATATGACTTAGGTATATGAAAACCATATGTTTAAAGAGTAGAAAACTCTTGATATCTTTCGCAATACATTATAATAATCGTCTAAGATATGAAAATCATAATAAAACCTAATATTTTTGCCCAGAATGAAGAATAAATACCGAGAAACGAAATCTGAAAATTATTATTAAATCGAAATATAATTTTATTTTTCTGTGCGCCAAAATGAATGTTTTACTTTAGTTTGGGCTTGAAATATTTATTTTAAAATCAAAAGAACAGAGTAGAAATTCATGCGAATTTATGTGCTAGATTTAAAGCCTGACTGATTTGCTTTTAAGTATGGATTGCTGTTTCTAATTCTGGTAATTCATTGAGTAATTCAAGAAAGAAAAAAAGAAAAATAACTTGTAAGTAATTGTAGTTAATATTTTACTCAAAATATATTCTTGTTGAAAATTGAAAAACAGAAAATCTGAGCTCATTAACGCTCAATGACCCTTAACTTATTTGAACTCTCGTTTTTCCATTGTAAGGTGTAGTGGTTAAACGATTGGCTACTGCACTGCGTGTCGCGGGTTCGATTCCCGCATGGAACAAATATTTGTAGAGCCTACAATTATTAGTTGTACCGTCTGGGTTTTTTTTTTTTTTTTTTGGGGGGTGGGAAATCATCTAATGACTCTTTCCGCTCTGAGGTGGAGCGGAAGGGCGTGTCAGACTCTTACTGACTAAAACCCACCCCTGTTCCTCCCTGCCCTACGCGCCCGGGGGCGAGGTAACTCTTTCGAATTTATCCTCCACCCCCGGGCAGGTACCGTCTGGGTGTCTTGTGTGAGTGAACGCTACTCAAAACAAACAATACTGCACTTTTTGGAAAAATTGTGAAGTCCTGTATCACGAGACCTATTAAACTTACACGGCTAGTTTTACTCAAAAAAATAGTACAGTTCAATTACCTACCTCCCTGTGTTAGTATGTATAGCTGTTTCTCTCTCACATAGGAATTATGATGATTTTAAGACGTCATAGTAGGACTCTCAGGTTTTTCTGAAGACCAGGGTCGCGAAAGTGGGTACCTAGTGGATAAATTCGTAACAGAGTTACCGCTCCTCTGGGCACTCAGGCAAGGAAGGAACAGGGGTGGCTTTTAGTCATGCTTTCCCGCTTCACCCAGAGCGGGAGAAGTCGTAGGACGGTTTCCCACCCCAAAAAGAACAAAAAATTGTTCGAAAGAGTCACCATGGCCCTAGAACGCAAATGGTAACTGACACGGGTGGGTTATAAACAGATTTCAAACAAAAAACTTTTTCCTAAAAAATACAAGCGACCTACGAGTATATACTAAAAATTGCAAAATAACTTTAATTTCGGAAATCGGTGTTTCTAATTTTGTTTCTTCGTTATTTGACGCCGACTTCCAAAATTAAAGTTATTTTGCATTTTTTTTTGTATTATTTATGGAAGTCGGTTGTATTTTTATTGAAAAAAAAAACACTTTTTAGTTATTGTACCCCATTCTAAAACTAAATTAATAGTAAAGTTATGCCCGAATTGATAGCCCCAAAAATAGGGAATTTGAACATAGTTTGTGAAATTAGGGTGTATCAGGGTGAACTGTACAAATCTGTATACCCCTTCAGAGCGTGTCAGCGTGATGTTATGTTGTAAAGTGGTGTAAACAAAAAACAGACAAGCGATTGCAGTAATTCTGGAATCATTTATTGAAGAGTTTCATTGTGTATCTCCGAAGTTCTTTAATAGATCTTCACCACATTTAAATGTGACTACATGAGAAGTATCAGCTTTCAAATAAAAAAAGATTCATCAAAATCGGTTCTCTAGTTAAAAGTTCTGAGGTAACACAAATAAAAAAACAGTCGAATTGATAACCTCCTCCTTTTATGAAGTCAGTTAAAAAGGAGGAGGTTCTCAATTCGACTGTATCTTTTTTATGTTTGTTACCCGAAAAGTTATACCCAAATTGATAACCCCAAAACCACAGTTTTAGTACAACTAAAAAGTGAAAAATAAAAAACTTTGTTACAAAAAAATACAACCGACTTCCATAAAAAAAAACACAAAAAAATGCAAAATAACTTTAATTGCGGAAGTCAGTGTCAAATACCAAAACAGGAAACACTGACTTCAGCAGTTTTTAGTGTTTTTATACGGAAGTCGGTTGTATTTTTTTGTACAAAAGTTTTACAGATTCAGTAAGATTCTGACACACCCTCTTGCTCCACCCAGAGCGCGGGGGAAGACATCTGCTGATTTATCAATAATTAAAAAAAAAAAATGCCTTGTAACATCATCAAGAAGGTCATCATATCACGTATGCCTTGAAAACAGCGGTTGTTAATCACTTTTGATTCATCTTCTCAACATGAACAATATATACAGGGTATAACGGAAAGGTGTGGTCATATTTTAAGAACTGCATCTGCCCATCAATATTAACAATTTTATTCAAGAAAAATTGAGGAAATTCTTAAAAAAAAAAATATCCCCCATACAAATATTGATCACTTTGTATGAAAGGGCTAATTTTTTTTTGGGATGTTTTTTATTTTTTCTTAGAGAAAGTTGTTCATTTTCATGGGCAGAAATGGTTCTTAAAATATAACCACACCTTTCCGTTACACCCTACTGTATGTAGATATTGTGACGATTGTAGACACAGCCTTATATTAGCGGGTCTGCACCGGCCTTAACTGGCTGGCTAGAACATTCTAGATTTATTGAAAAGCCGTTTGAATAATTAAAATAAATGATAGGCTTGACGTTTGTGTCAGTTAGAGTTAGTTAGGGTTCAGCGAGCCCGTCCAAGTGGGCGGGCATATGTGTATTTTCCCTATAACTACAATATAGTTAATTGAAGTCGCCCTCAGCTGTTTAACTTATCCGCCCGTAGACAGATCTCTTCCATACAGTCCTCTCGCACCGAGGCAACGAGTTGCAGAGCTACGCGACGTCCCCGTTATCGTCGAAGTGCCTCCAAGGAATCCTGCAGCTCACAAGAGAGCTTGGGCTCTTACAATATCTAAGCATACTTTATGTTTTTACTCACTAATCTAGGAAAATATTCTCTCAATCTAATCCAAAAAAATATTTAAGTAATTTTCTTTTGTCACTGTCGATTAATTTTTCGTCCTTCAATTCTGAGATTTCAGTAACTAATCTTTGTTCCATTGTATTTGGTCTTGTATCAAGTTTGTCAAACGCCGAACCAACTCATTATTCTTGGGTCCCTGGAGGTTTCCGCTTGTTATCTTTATTTTACTTTTGCGACGATACCTATTGATCGACGGCACCATTTGTTAAACTTCCGTTTGGGATTTTCTTCGATTTTTCTTCTCCATTTTGTTATTTCGGTTTTATATTGCAGCTATCAGTTTTAAAAAAAAAATCCTACCTTTTCTAATGTATATATTCGACAGCGACGAAGGTCTAGTGATGATCCGATCATGTTTGCGGGGCAAATTTGGGCAGAAATCACCCAATACAGTGAGGTTTGGGAGGAGAAATGGGAGCCATTTTCCCATTATAACAAAAAAAAGGACATATTTACGGAAAACACGCGGCTATAAAATATTATGCTTAGGTCCGTTTCCTAAAACAGAAATTATCGTAAAATTAATTCGAAACAGAGTTACCGCACCTCTGGGCACTCAGGCAGGGAAGGATCAGGGGTGGGTTTTAGTCAGTAAGAGTCTGACACGTCCTCCCGCTCCACCCAGAGCGGGAGAAGTCATTGGCTGATTTCCCAACCACACAAAAAAAAAAAACAGTCGAATCATTATTATTCGCATATAAATTGGTTAAGTGACTAAAAAATCTCTATGGTCCGTTTGTTACAATACCAACAACTATATATAATATATATATATAATAGGACACGTAGTTTTTCTTTTGTCACATTAACAAAAAACCGGCCAAGTGCGAGTCGGACTCGCGCATGAAGGGTTCCGTACCATCGTACAAGATCATAGCGTCTACCCTTTATTATTGTTTTTATAGCGGCAACAGAAATTCACATTCTTTGAAAATTTTAACTTTCTGCCTTTTACGGATCATGAGGTCCACTGACAGACAGACGGACGGACTGCGGAGGCTTAGTAATAGGGTCCCGTTGTTTACCTAACCTTCGGGTATGGAACCCTGAAAATATGGATACATGATACAGTGCGTTAAAATTTCGCATGACGCCAAATTTACGTAAAAATGTACCACTTTTTTACTTATAAGTGACATAACAAGCCCACTACTAAACTTAGATGCGTTTTATCTTTGTCATTTTTATTGATTTGATAAAGCTAATAATACGTGTCCAATATTTTTTGTTAATCTAACTTACGAAATAAATAGAATGTTTATTTTTGTACCCTGGAGTGAACCCTATTGCTTACACCATCATCATCATGGACTCAACATTTATTTTATTGAGACAGGTCATGTACGATTAAATAATTAATTACGTTGCACTGTCTGTTGTATTCATTAAAATACGACATCCGCCGACGCCACGTATCAATAAATCAGCAAATTATTCACGTGTACATTTTAATTGAACACGGAATGTTTTTTTATTGGATTGATGTAAAAGTTTCTAGAAGGTGGACCGATGGAAATCCGTTATGAGACGCACAGAACCGGTCGTTATGGTGCTCCCCCAAGGCCTATGTCCAGCAGTGGACGTCTTACGGCTGAAATGAGGATGATGAAAAGTTTCTCGCATTGTTTTCTTATGTGCATTAAAATTAATGTGTCACCACCGTTAGAATACTCGAGCCTGCGGACGGCGAGTAGTGGGTATCTCGCCGTCCGATCAGCACCAGGCCCGAGAGTCGACGGCGCGTAGTGTTCCACGTGCGCCTCAAAGAGTTGTCAGCAAACAGGACGGGGCCCGTCATGGCCGATGCCTGCCCGGGGGTTGAGGATAAATTCGAAAGAGTTACCTCGCCCCTGGGCATTCAGGGCAGGGAGGAACAGGGGTGGGTTTTAGTCAGTAAGAGTCTGACACGCCCTTCCGCTCCACCCTAGAGCGGGAGATGTCATTGGATGATTTCCCACCCCCCAAAAAAAAAACCACAGTTAGAATCGACTTTAATCCACCACGCGAGCCCAGTGCGGGTTGGTGGATGTCACAAATGTCTTTGAATTTTTGGTTCCAGGAGCCGGTTGCCTCAAGATGTCAAAATGTTGAAGGAAAACCATACTACTTAGTACTTTAATTTTAATGTTTCGCTGAATTGTTAAACTACCGTTAACCCTCAGTGGTATCAGCACCAAAGAATTTGAGTCTTTATTTTTGAATATTATTATCTCTCACGTCGCCAAGATATTCCTTAGGAGAATACTCAAATTGAGCGGCTCTACTTTATCGAGCATTGTTCTCAACAGGATTTTCGATTACAGATTTATTGTTATCAAGGGATTATGTTGTTTTAATAGAAATTCTTGATTGGTTTATTATTGACATGTTATTTGTGAATGAAATTAGAGTTTGTCGATTAGTGGCTAAGAGTTTATGGAGTTACTGTTTTTAGGGTTCCGTACCCGAGGGTCCAAACGAAGCCCTATTGCAGTCACTCACGTGTCCGTCTGTCAGTCTGTCTGTTTGTCCGTCGTCTGTCACAAAATTTTGTTTCAAAGATTTTTTTAACTTCTGAATTCTTTATTGTACACCACATCATAAAATAAAATACAGTCATTACACAGTTCATGTACAAAGGCGAGCTTAACTCAAAATTGAATTTTCTTTCAGCAAACCTTTGAGTGATAGAGTGAGATCACATTCGAGGGTAGGATTGTGTACAATATCATCATTCGCCTGCCCTTATCCCCATTTATTTGGGGTCGGCGCAACATGTCTTTTTCTTCCATACTCCTCTATTAGTCGTCGTATATATAAAATACATACAAGAACTATATAGGGTGAATGGCAATTAGCGACCGACACTCAAACACGCTTCTTAGTGATCTATGAACTTGAAAATTGCTGATAATACTCGTATTTATTATTACGTATATTTTACAAAAAAATACCAAAATATTGATTTTCCTCATATGGTAATGAACCCTTTTTTTATTTTTGTGGGGTGTGCATCCAATGACATATCCCGCTCTGGGTGGAGCGGGAGGGCGTGTCAGACTCTTACTGGCTAAAACCCACCCCTGTTCTTTCCCTGCCCTGAGTGCCCACGGGCGAGGTAACTCTGTTTCGAATTTATCCTCAACCCCCGGGCAGGCATCGGCCATGACGGGCCCCGTCCCTATTGCTGACAACTCTTTGAGGCGCGCGTGGAACACTACGCGCCGTCGACTCTCGGGCCTGGTGCTTATCGGACGGTGAGCTACATGGTACGGAACCTTAAATGTGCGAAGTCCGACACACACTTGGCTGGTTTTTTTTATCATTGATAGGCTCGCGTTTGACCTCGATCTCAACTGATGGTAAAGTGAAGTCGAAGATGGAGCACGCTTACCTAGAAGTAACCTATTCACTCTTGATTTAAAGACTCCCAAGTTGTAGCTATCAGGAAACAGTGACTCTGGCAAGGAATTGTTTTCTGATAGCTTCATATCTCAGTTTTTATGTGTCAGGAAAATATTTTCGGCAGAGCTCGTGTTTGAAAAATAGCAGCCACATGGATCGAGCTTCTAGATGAAACAACGCTTGGCGAGGTCAGTCTGTAGAAGAGGGACATAACCAGACTCCTCCGTGCAACAGGTTTAAATCTGACAGACCACCAAGCTCAAGTTACATGAAAGTATCAGTTATGCAATAAATAGCAGTTATAATATAGTTAGGCATAATTATGTTTAAAATTTAACGTCATTATAAAGAGATACATTACCGCTGAACCCAATTAATACACCACTTCGCTCACCAAAAGATCCCTACATCGCATCTTCAAAACTTCATTACGCTTAATTAAATAACAACAAAATCTGAATTTTGACTACATAACGAAGACAGGCACCAACTTGCTTAAGATTATCCTACTCGCTAATTATTAATTAACAAAGATTCGCTATAAAAGGATTAAATGGAGATTGTTTAAATTAATACAGTTAGACGCATCAAAGAGAAATTAGTGTCTGGAACGTCCTTTATAGAAGTTGTGAGAAAATTGTGTTCAGAGTTGTCGAAGATCAAAAGTTAGCGAATTATTTTGATAACTAGGTTTTCCAAGCAGCTTCACCCGCGTCAAAGTCGAGAATATACAACGGAGACTTACTGCCGAAAAGTCCTTTAGGCTCCCTGTGCATTGAAACGGAGAAATATTAACCAATACGATTGCTTAAAATCTCCACTCCGTTGCAATAGGCAATCCTATAGGTTAATATTTCTCCGTTTCTCTGCTCCACAGCCTTACTCCGCTTCAATGGACAGGCAGCCTTAATACACACCTTTCTATCATAGCAGTAAAAGACACCCTACTCTGCAGAGGCTGCATGGAGAAGGACGAGACAGCAGCTCATCTGCTATTAAGCTGCCAAGAGGTCGCTAGATACAGGGCAAAATACTTAGGGAACCCAGGTAACCTCCGTAAGAGAGTCAGTAATAACAGGGCACTGCTGGTAATAAACAAACCTGTCCCACCTGTAAGCAAAATACGCGCTTTGGACGAGGAGTTGTGGACACCAGTCCGACATACAATAAAATACAACCGAAAAGTACTAATCTTTTGTCCGGACATGGCCTTTTTTTTGTGGGGTTGGCAATTATCCAATGACTTCTCCCGCACTGGGCGGAGAGGGATGGCGTGTCAGACTTTTACTGACTAAAACCCACCCCTGTGCCTTCAGTTGCCTGAGTGACCAAGGGGACGCGGTAACTCTGTTTCGAATTTATCTACGATCCTTTTTTTTTTTTTTTGGTCCCTGCTGTGAGTGCCCAGGGGCGCGGTAACTCTGTTTCGATTTTATCCACAACCCCTGGGCAGTCATCGGCCATGACTATATTACCTCTTCACAGAAGGAGGAGATTGCTTCCCATTCCATCTTGCTCCGTACCATGGCCTCGAACAGGGCCGGACGCGAGAGGTCGCTGCTGCCAATCGCCACCCACGAGGACACGGCGGTCCTCCGCCCAAGCGGGGCAGAACTCTACCGTATGCTCCACCGTGTCCTCTGGGCGATCCACAGTGGATTCGGACCATGGCCTAAAAGTGTGTCAATCTTTATCCTCATCGGTTCAACTGTTGAGCGTGATATATTAACAAACACGAAACATCCAACTAAATCTACACATCCAAACAAACAAACTTTCACATTTTGTAAAATAAGGACCCATTTTTTTTCTTGTCGTTTTTTGCTTCAGGCTGTTTGGTTGTATTTGTCATGTTCGAGCAAATAGAAGGTGGAATGAAGGATGTTTATTTTGAGATCAAACAGACATTTTATTCTTTTTCTTATCGAGTTGATAATATTCGGCCCAGTATTTAGCGACGGTAACAGCATTCGCTGACGCAGCCATAAGGTCGCTCACATGTACAAGCGGAGCAAGATGAGAGGTGGATAATGTTCTGCGGAGAGACGCCGCATAAACACCGATCTGTGGAGGTTGTCATTTTTAACCAACATCAAAATCTGTATTCGACCCGTATGTACCTATGTATGTATTTATGTATCTTGTTTGTCCGCGATTTTCTTGAAAATACTGATCCGATTTCATCCGGCTTTCGTTATTCAAATGCATATTTTTCAAGGAAGGTTTTAGCTTATAATACATTAGGATCTGAAGAAGATCTTTGACGATAGACAGTCGAACTCTTCAATGTCTAACAGCAAATGATTCGTGATTGCTGCGATCGTATTTCTATATATTGTTAACACAATTTAATGGGGAACCACAAAAAAAAGTGTTTAAGGTTACGGAGCCATAAACAGAAAACGCTAGCAATACCACACCACAAACGGACATCAGCATATATTATAAATATATATATATACTGATGTCCGTAAATAAAAATATATATATATATATTGGGACAGCAATAGGGCTCCGTCTGGACCCTCTGGGTACGGACCCGAAGGGTCCAAGGAGCCCTATTGCTGTCACTCACGTCGGCGTCTGTCCGTCTGTCCGTCGATCCGTCTGCCCGTCTGCCCGTCTGTCCGTCTGTCCGTCTATCCGTCTGTCCGTCTGTCCGTCTGTCCGTCTGTCCGTCTGTCCGTCTGTCCGTCTGTCCGTCTGTCCGTCTGTCCGTCTGTCCGTCAGTCCGTCTGTCCGTCTGTCCGGCTTTCCGTCTGTCCGTCTATCCGTCTGTCCTTCCATCCGTCTGTCTGACTGTCCGTCTGTCCGTCTGTCCTTCTGTCCGTCTGTCCAACTGTCCGTCTGTCCGTTTGTCTGTGAAGAATTTTTTAACTTCCCTTAAAATTTGGTGAAAATGTTAATTATTACGTAGGTATATTTTACTAATAAATACCAAAATATTGATTTCCCTCATATGATACGGAACTCTAAATGTGCAAAGCCCGACACGCACTTGGCTGGTTTTTACCAACTTTGCAAAAAGGAGAAGGTTCTATGTTCGACTGTATTTTTTTTATAATGTCCACCGATTTCTTCATCAGTTGTGGACCGATTTTCAATATTCTTTATTTATTGGAAAGAGTATACTCCAGATATGGTCCCATATAAATATTATCATAATTACTATAGTGGTTTTTGAAATAATCAACAAAACCAAAAAATATATATACATAGATGACGTTTTGGTTTCTTCCAACTATAGACCGTTTTTACGTTTCGTTACGAGTGTAAAAAAGATTTTTTTTATTGTCGTTTTGCCATCTTGTATAACTTTACTGTGTACTGTCGACTGTTGACATTTCGCTCTGATGATTCATTGTACATTTATGTCAATACCGTTACTGCGTTGCCTCTTTAACATTTTGCATAAATTCCCCTTTAATTTGAATCGTTTGGCAATTCATCAAATTGTTGACGCTGGATGGACGAACATTATAATGAAAATAAACGCCGGCCCTCTGAAGTGATTGAAAGATTCATGTAGCCATTTCAGATTGTTATGGCGACAAGATAAAGCTTTTATTGCCCCTACTAAGAACAACTCTTGTTCGAAAAGTTGCTTAAAATTAAGAGAAAGGAATAAAAAATTTGAAACACTAGCTTCTGTTAGCGGGTTCTCACGTGTGGGCTTAGTACTTCCCCTCAGTATAAATGAAAGCCTATGTGTTATTCCAGACTATAATCTATCTCTGTGCCAAATTTCATTCAGATCCGTTCAGCCGTTCTGTGGTGATTGACTAGCAGGAAGTAGTCTGGTTAGTCGCCACTGACGGGTTGTGGCATGGTCTGAAGTCGTGCTCGGATATCGCTTTTACTTTTTTTTGGGACAAGCCCGCCACACTATTCTCAAACCATTGTAACATCTGTAAGCCAGAATCAACAGTGGCGACCACCAAAAAAAAAAACGCCGAGGCAATGAAGCTCGACGAGTCCTAGAGAAATGATTAAACTGTCTTGGGTTCCGTCCCGCAACAAAATTAATCAGAAAATACAGCGGAGGAGTAAGAAAAACATAATTTCCACTTCCCTCCTAATCAAGCGGGAGACAGAACAAAGCTGGGTTATTAGACACAAAGGGGGTATTTACAGCTGAGGTAAGCCCAGTTGCCAAGCCACCACTGGTTAAAAACACTAATATTAATGGGTCCTAAAATTGTGAGCTGTTACATTTGATTCCAATAATAGGTATGGTAAAAACGCTTGAACGCACGGAAATTCGTTCTAGTTTCCACAAGGTCCGTGTAATAGACAACTCCAGACGTAGGCTGACAACTATCCAATATAATATTGCGTTCAGTATGCCAAAGAGAACACTCCCATAGGATATGATGTGCGGATTGTTTGTATTCGCAATCAGGTGTAAAACATTGACATAAAGGTGAGGCAACAAGCTTGAATCGCTTGGCGAAAACTCGTCGCAAATCACCCGTCATTTCAAAAGACTTGTCAAACCTCTTCCAATACCAGCATTGCGGTAAATAAAACAATACTTAAGTCCTAAGCTAATAATATGCTCTATAAAAACCGAGATAGCTTAATAAAACTCTCTCGCAATCCTAATGAAATTCCTCCAGATCCATTAGTAACATCTCATTCGAAACTGAGATAATGGCCACCTGATTAATTCCGTCCATTATTTACTCAGATTAAAATCTCCCGAATTGCCCATCAAGAGAGGAGGATGGCTTTGCAACTTAGCGGGTTTACAGACGGACGACTGTCCGACAATGATTATTTTGTTTCTATAATAACTGTGTGGGTGGGCAAGGCACATTGCTTGCAGAGCAGATGGTCGATGAGGCCCAAAGAATCGCAGCGTTGGCCTCCCACAAAAAAGGAGAAGTCGCAGTGTATGCAACCAAGCCAGGGCAAAAAATCCGACTTGAGGAGACAAGAGTTGTGGAAGCGCGCTAGCCGGATCCCTGGCTCCAACCGGGTCACACACTGTCTGCGATACGCAGCTAATCGAATAACCTACAATGTTTTACAAGACTTACCCTAGGTTCCGAAGTCCTTCGTCCGGGGACCAACTTGGCTATATGTGTGTATGTCAGAGTTAAATGTGGTAGTGTGTAGTGTTTGTTCAGTAGGTATAACAGATTCTAAAGGTGAGACTCCAACAGGCGCTGGTGATTCCACACAGCGCGTGGTCTCTCGCGAACCAACCAAACTTCCAAGTATTTTCACTATTAATGTAGCACAGATCTTCACACACAAGATGACAAGGGTTCTCAAGGAACACGTGGTGATTTCACAATAAGTTTTACAAAATAACCCTTTTCACCACTACATCAAATGGGGTTTCAATCAAAATTAGTTCAATCGCAAACAATTGGGTTCAAAACCAATTGTTTTGGCTAGATTTAAATCCCAAGCCCAAAATAATATTTTTAATAAGTTTCACTTTTTCATTATGAACGTCAAAACGTCACAAGTGATAGGTGACCGCCAAAGGCTGCGTTCGGAAACGCACTCGGACCGAAAACGCAGGAATTCGATGGATGCGAGATCCACGGGGCTGGTCGTTGTTGTGATACTTGAGGAGGCCTATTTCCAGCAGTGGATGTCTTTCGGCTGAAATTATCTGTGTAAAAGTAAATCTATAGGTACTGTAGTGGATATGAATAGTGATCAAGATTCAGTCGTCTCACAGTACACACCGCACGCTGTGGTGAGGTGGGGGAGTGGGGAATATCCCCCACCCTCATGCCCTTTGCTTGTGGCTGCAAGTCTGGATGAACGTGTCTGCGGTGTTTATAGCAGTGAGCCGATACATCAGATAAGGTGACGTAAACAAACAGTACAGGTACTTAGATAATCTGGTACTTATATCTAGTTGGCAGACCGATTGATGGTATATGTTGCTGCACTCAAAACAAACAAAAACAACACAAGTGGTCTCTAACATACTCATACATACATAGACTTACTTTGAAGACGAATCCGAAGACTTTGATCTCCATGCTCTTTTCCGAAATAGGCAACTAGAAATAAATTAATACCGTGTGCTGTATATTTGTCTTCTTTCTTTTAGTGACCTCTCTCTATCACTCAAAGGTTTTCTGGGAGAAAACTCAAGTTTGAGTTAACTCGCGTTTGCACATGGACTCTATTATGTTTGACTTGTTTTGCTGTAAAATATAAAACTTTAGTTGTCTTCTTTCTTTTTGTGACCTCTCTCTATCACTCATACGTTTTCCGGGAGAAAAATCAACTTTGAGTTAACTCGCGTTTGCGCATGAACTATAATATGTTTGACTTGTTCTGCTGTACAATATAAATTCAGTCATATCTGTAAAACTTAAGGCGGGCAGAAAATATATTTTGACAAACAATTTAACATGCGTTTGAATTAGACAATGGATTAATTAAAAAAATTAAAAGCTGTCTCGTATTGGACATAAATGAAACCTCCGGATAGTTTTATGCTTGTATTTCGATACAGAATAGGTTTTTTACAATAATATAACAGAGCGATCAACGTTGTGCCAAAATGAAAAAATGAATATAATAAAAAAATAATGTAGGTACTTTGTAGATACTAAGAAAAAAGTACCCTTGTTAAACTATTTACTACGTATCATATGAGTGAAGCTTGTTGCTATGAATGTTGCACTAGGCGCCAACAAAAGCTCTTAACGCTTAAAAGAAAAGCGAAAACACAAAAGTGCTGAAGACCTTGATACGGCTAAACTGATTTTGATAAAACATGTCTAAAAACAATCGCTAGAAAACCTGCTTTTAAATAAAAAAAACTGCATTCAAATCGGTTTACCCGTTTAAGAGCTACGGTGCCACAGACAGACAGTCACGCACACATAGCGGTCCAACTTATAACACCCCTCTTTTTGTGTGGTTAAAAATCGGACAGCAACACTCGATCCAGCCAGTAGGTACCAATCGTCGGACAATATCAGTGACCAATTTATAGACGTAAGTCTGCGCAAACCTTAAGGTAGGTAACAAACTTTTATTTTATAATTAAATCAATCAAACCAAAGTTCGATGCTGAAGCGATAAACCGTTAATTAATCGAGAAACTTTAATTAGTTTTCAGGTTATTTCGGCAAGGTTTGATGTAAATCTGCGTGTAAAGTGTATATTTGTACTTCCGTGTTAGCTGATGAAAGATAAACTAATATTGGTTAATTTGAGCAAATAGGTGTTACGAGTATGTACTCGTAATTCGTTAGTTGGTAATTTTGTAAATTATAGTTACGAACGGAACGGTATAGGTAGGTGCAAATATATATGTAACTCATTAGTTACATGCTGACTTGATGACTCTGTGATTTGTAGATTTTAGTAATTTTGTGGATTTATACAGAGTTACTAGTTGTTGTCAGTGGCTTTGCTCGCGTGATTATCGGAAAGTAACCGACGGGAACATAGCATAGCAAAATCAGCCTATAACGTTGGTACATAGGCCTCCTTTCTCTGAGAGGTAATAAGGGCCTTAATCCACCACACGGGCCCAGAGCGGGATGGTGGATGTAACATGTCTTCAAAGTTTTGGTTCTAGGATATGCCGGTTTCCGTACGGTGTTTTCCTTCACCGTTTTGAGAGCAAATTATGTTGAAATAAAATAAATGTCATATTGCAGACCAAGGTGTCCCCGTGTTCCCAATACATTCAAATCTGTTTAGCCGTTGATGCATCATTGATTAACAAACATACCTAGAGTCTTTCGTAAACAACTAGTTTATTGTGAATTTGTACTTTTCCCATTACAGATACAGCCTATAGTGTTAGTCCCGACTATAATCTATTTCGGTGCCAAATTCTATACAGATCAGCCAGCAGCCGTTCTGGGCCTACAGTCTCGACATTGATAGAGAAACTTACATTAGCTATCGATCGTAAAGTTACTAGCCGGTAAAAAACTCCGGTTAAATACGTGCAGAAACGTCGTAAATTTTAACTTGCAAACACTATTTTTCTTGAAAACTTATAATTTATTTTTAACGAATAACTTTCACCACTCGTCAAATTGTTAAATTAACTTGTCAAAATATTAAAGGTAATAAAAATTTTCCTCTTCACAACATTATTTTTTTAGCGAACGAATTGGGTAATTACACGATCGTTAAAACTATGTCGAGACTGGTGATTGAGTAACTTATCCTACTATTATTCTATATGTAAAAGTTCGGATAACTTTCACATTAAAAATATTAGTTAGAAGTAAGTATGTATAGCATGACAGCTTGTGTGTTAGAAAATCGTCCAAGCCGTTAAGTGTAAAAAAAAAAAAAAATCCGTTGAGTGTTGGAAACCTTCAAACTGTCACATAATATTAGTGGGGTAAATAAATAAATGTGAAAGTCTATCAGTATGTTTGTTTAATCAATAGACAGTACCGGATTCAACCTTAGCGCTGCTCTTGAACTCTGTAAAAACCAGCCAAGTGCGAGTCAGATTCGCGCATGAAGGGTTCCGTACCAACGTACAAAATTAAGAGAGAACAGGGCCAGCGAGGAATTTACAAAATAGGTATTTGAAGAAACTATTGCTGTCGTGCTCCGTCAAGCCTGCCGCAGTAGAGTGCGATAGGGACAGCTGCAACTCAGACCGATTTTATCACAAAATTTATGACGAAATCGACGTTTCGTATTCCCCTGTTTTCTCCTCGAAAACTGAACCGATTCAATTATTTCTGGCACCAAATTTTTAAGAAAGAGTATGTCTAGACATACTCTATGCTCTGTTCCTATTAAAGGTTTTATGTTAAAACTTTTTGAATTTGTCTGGTAGTCCTCTAAGATCGGCTGTAAAATAGGGCCATTTTTTGTCATTTTTGGAGGATCATATTTTCTTTACTTATTAGTTGCTGCAAAAAGAAAATGACAGGGACGTGTCAACAGTAGACCTTGACTTTATGAAAAAAAATATTGCTCTAGAGGCATTATTCAGGAAGAAAAAAGGGGAATACATTTGTATGGAGAATCGCAGCCCCTGTTCCCTCTTAAGGCGCTATTCTGCCAATAACCTTAAGTGGTTAGCTTGCGTGTTCTGTGCTGAGGTCACATAATGCGTCGTACGTCCTCCCAGTAATAGGACTCGCCCATCAAGAAGCGCTGTCCGAAATTAGACGCATTATCAATTTATTATTAAAAAACATTAGAAGTCGTATAACTGCGCCTTAAATGCGTCTACTTGTTGCAGCAAAAAAAGTAAAAAAATAACACGTTTCTAGTAGGTTTATTTTATTATTTGTTGTTATAGTGGCAATGGAAATACACATTCTGTGAAAATTTCAACTGTCTACCTATTACGGATCACGAGATACAGCCCGCTGACAGACAGACGGACGGACGGACGGACAGCGAAGGTTTAGTAATACGGTTCCGTTGGTTACCCTTCGGGTACGGAACCCTAAAAATGCCACCCTATTATCGAAATGTTGCATAAAATGTATAAAGTTTGAATCTACAATAAAAAAAGGGATTAATTTTTTAATTACCTACAATTTTTTTTTAAATGCTATTAAATTTAATGCATTTTTTTTTTGTTTGTTCAATTTTTCGAAATATGTAGGTACTAGTTAAATGTAATAAGAAAAGCATTTGTCAACGAGAATTTTGTTTCTCACCCTCCAAATTGTGTCGCCCCTGAAAATTTGCCGCCCTGGGCACTATCCTTGAGGGCCGCTAGTGTAAATCCAGCGCTGTCAATAGACGCGGATCGGTACGTAGAAATACTATACTTTTACAACCCTCTGAAACTAAATTAAACATGGTTGCAATTAAATTGGGTTCAGGTCAATATTGCATCGAATCTTGTTCGAATTCCCGACAGCTCGCCTCGTATATTTACCTACCTTTATGGTTTCCGGTTCAATAGAACTGAGTGCACATCGTATGCACGTAACAACTTCCGAAGAGCATACAGTTTCTGTTGGTCGTTTTATTGTAGTTTAATTAAATCAATTCACGTTTGGCTATGTCTGAGATTGAAAAGTGAAACTGATGATAGTTTTAATTAGTTTTTTTTTATTACTTTATGCAACACAAATATACAAAGGCGGACTTATTGACTTAGGCATTCTCTACCAGTCCAATCACGTTTTAAGTAAGAAGATGTAATACACAAGAATATTCGACATCTACCGTGATTTCGTGGTATCCCTAGGGATTTCGTGAAATCCCTGATATTTTCACTTCCCTGCGACATATTTAAATAGTTAAAATAAACATACACATATATTTAATATAAAATACAAACATATAAAACCTATTTATATAAAGTAATGGATCGGGGTTTTGAGACGACTCTATCACTTGAGTAGAAAGTAAGTTCCGACTTAACCAGCGGCTAAACGCGTTTAAGGTCGCTTAAACGCGTTTAGCTGCGATCATAAAGCTGAAGAGTTTGTTTGTTTATTTGCTAATCTCAGGAACTACTGTATCGAATTGAAAAAATATTTTTGTGTTGAATAGTCCATTCATCGTGGAAGGCTATAGGCTACGAGTATATAACATTACTTATACGTTGTAACCAACAGGAGCGACGCATCAATGAAAAAAATATGGCAAAAATGGGGAAATAAATTCCTTTTGAGAGCTTCGTTGCGTGCGCTGCGTAAACGGTTAAGGTTACGCAAAAATTACATAAAACGGAATTGTTCTCCATGTAAAGTTCTAAAAAAATTCTGCAACAGCATATGTCTATCTTTTAAGGTTAACTTACTATAATCAATTTTATGGTTTTTATTTTTTACGCTAAGCTTAGTTCAGTAAAAATTAGTTTATAGAGCGAATGCTGAAATCGGCCCTAATTCTGCAACTTCCGCTTAATTGTATATTGACTGGTGGCCGTCTTCATATTGAGAGGAAGCGCATTCCACAGAAGGATGGACTGTATATGAAAGGAAGAATGAATAAAATCAGAAGTATGAGAAGGGCAAAGGAGAAGGAGATTGTTAGAAGAATGCAGTTTCCTGGCATGTGAAGAACATAGATATTGGAAGTGAGACATAAGAGATACGAAGGTATAGTATGTGATGGTTACCTTACACATTCCCCATTAGTTTTTTTTTAAATATCGCAGCATAATTATGCTGAGATAGGAGCTTTTCAGGGTTCCGAAAGTCCAAATGAAAAAACGGAACCCCACTCGTGTTTCTGTCTGTCTGTCCGTCTCTCACAGCCAATTTGCTCCGAATCTGCTAGACCGATACAGTTGAAATTTGGTACACACATGAATATCTGTGACCCAAACACGGACGTGTACCCTAAATAAATTAATTTGGAATATGGGGGGTTTGGAGTATATCACATATGGGGTGAAAATCAGCAAATTAAAAATCAAAGTTTTTTAAACTGTATCGTGCGACATATCAAATGAAAGGTCACGTTGTGAGGGTCCCGAATATATTTTTTTCATAATTTTAAAATATACAATTTTGATGTTATTTAAGAAAATAGATGAAAAATGACCATTAACCCCCCTTATCTCCGAAATCACTGGGCCTAAACTTTTGAAAAAAAAATACAGAAAGTAGTTCTTTGCCTACAGATTACAGAAAAACCAAGGTGGAGACAGTTTAAAAAAAATGATTTGTTCTAGACCCTTTGCGCGCTTGTCCGACTCGCTCTTAGCCTGTTTTTTTGGCCTCGCACAGGTCTTTTGGTTTCCTTTTTATTATTATTTTTCATTAGTTATTTGTTATTTACTGGAATAACCGGATAGCTCGATTTACATGGAGCGTTGCCTATCTGAACTCCACAACCCAGTTACTAGGTAATACAATACCCCTTGGTAAGACTGATTGTCAGACATTCAGGTTTTGGACGACCCGTAACGACTGTCAAAGATTCACGATTGACAGCCGGGACCAATGGCTTAATGTGCTTTCCGAGGCACGGAGGAGTCTCAGTATCTAAAGTTGGTCACCCATCCATGGACCAACCCCGGCAAGCGTAGCTTTACCTGATGGATCGACCCGTGCGGCTGTTATTACTTTAGCCACGAGATCCTCTTTCATCTTTCACACAATCCATCGTCGTTTCTTAGGTCTTGTTCTGCCCATATAACCGTCCAGATCTATACACAAAACTGTCCTAAAGACATGTTTCTCAGTCCTCCCTACCACTTGCCCACTTGATACGAGTTTGGCATCATTGCCAATATTTATTTAAGCTTATTTATCGAACCCTAATAATTTATAAGCACTCAAACCTAGAATTATCTTCACGATATTTTTAAAGGACAAATCAAGATCACCTAAATTGAGTCTCACTTTTCAAATCAAGAGGCTGTCTGGTACTTTCCGTTCGCAATACTCTATTAAACACATTAAAAATGCTTTACATTAAGGCTTATCCATTCACATTTTTCTCTGATAACACCTCACTATTTATGTTATGTGTTTTTTTGTGTTTGTTTTTTTATTTATGTATTAGTTTATTATTTTTAAGGTTACATATGTTGTGTATTTTATCTATGGGCCTTAGATGCCTGAAAATAAAGAATATTATTATTATTACAGTTCTATCTACAGTGTGTAACGGGACTGCCCAGGGGTCGTGAATAAATTCGAAACAGAGTTACCGCATCCCTGGGCACTTAGGCCAGGGAAGGAACAGGGGTGGGTTTTAGTCAGTAAGAGTAGACTCACCCTCCCGCTCCACCCAGAGCGGGAGAAGTCATAGGATGATTTCCCACCACAAAAAAAAATAAGGGTGTAACGGGAATTGAAGGTTATATTTAAGATACTGCTTCTGAAATGAACAACTGTCAATACCCAAAAAAAGAAATTCACTTACCGTACTAAGTTATCATCTGTTGGTCAAAATTTGTATGGGATGAAAGGCTATAGACGGAAAAATCCAGCAATCATTCTGGTATGAAGTACCAGAATGAGAAGCCGGTACACGCAAAATAAGCTCACATAGACAAAATGAGAAGCTGATACATCATTGTTACGTTCGTCATGGTCACTATTTATGTTGTTTCATTTTAATGATCCTGCTTCATTTAATGCGCAATGACGTTCCGTCTGTAAGCTTTCATAGTCTGAGGGGAGGACCAGAATGTTTTTTTTTCGAATTGATAATTATTTTCTTGAAAAAATTTGTTCACTTATTTCATGAACATATGTCATAAATACTGCTTCAGCATGATATGACACGCATTTTCGTTACACTCTTGTTTTTTTAAAGATCTGATAACATCAGATGACTTCTCCCACTCTGGTGTGAGAGAGAGGGCGTGTCAAACTTTTACTGATTAAAACCCACCTGTGTTCCTTAAGTTGGCTTTTGCGTTTCAGGATCACGGTGACTCTTTTGGAGTGAAAATGTGGAAAAGTGACTCTTTTTAAGTGAAAAGGTGAAAAACCCCGCGTTCGTTACACCCTGTATATCCATCTAAGTCCATAAATATAATTTCCATCCGCCCCAATATTAAGCTAGGTACTATGGGCCCAAGGCTCACTGCGTGTAATTTTAGAAAAAAGTATGTCCGCCCCAAAATAAATCACATAAAGTTATGGGCAGGGGTTGCTCTGCCCTTGAGTGTTGGCAATTATCGGACCACAGGGGTGTGTATTTTTACACCGTGTATTTGCAAATAGATTATATTTTTCATTTAAAATTGAGAGATAAAGTGTTTGGTTATTCAAGGGTGAATGTAGGTTACGTTGCTGATTAGGGTCCAGTAGGTTAGTCTGGTTTTATTTCAGGTTTTAATATGTTATAATGTCTACAAGCTTCTGCCAGTGACTTCGTCCGTGTAGAATGAGTACTACCCACACTATACTATACTTAGGTTAGATATTTATCTATGGGTCTATGCAACCCGAAATATATAAATTATTATTTCGTTTATTTATTTTTACACATATAATTTACAAATATTTTTTAAAGAAAACATATAAAAAAACGTTAAAAAATATAAAAAAAATAGTAGTCCGCCGGTATTGGGAGCAGGGTCCAAGCTACCGGTGGTTAGGGCTCCAGACACAGGAACCTCCTCACAATGCGAGCCGTATCGAGGAGTACTGCCTTCTGTAGCAGGCCCTTGATCCAACCGCGCAACGACAGCTTCGACAGGTGGTCGTCGAGGCTTTTGGCCATCAGCAGCCGAGTCCACATTCCATATTATTATTATAAATTATAGCCTATGTGCTATTCCAGACTATAATCTATCTCTTTGCCAAATTTCATTCAGATCTGTTCAACCATCCTGGCGTAATTGGGTAACAAACATGCATCGATCCTAACAAACTTTCGCATTTATAATATTAGTAGGATAAGTAGGATTATGCCAGCTCAAAACCTAATTCAGTGGTCAGAGAAAATGGCAAGGTTTGCCTGAGGTTGCGTAATAAGTCCCGATTGATTTAGCGGTTTTTAAATCGCATTACAAAATGAAAAACCTACTTTTGGATATAATTTAAAAACTTTTTTACAATAATAAACAACCGACTTCCAAAAAAGAAAATACACTAAAAATTAAAAAATAACTTTAACTTTTTCCGAAAGAAGTCGGTGTTTGTATTTTATTTCTTCGTAATTTGACACCGACTGCCAAAATTAAAGTATTTTTTTTAATTTTTAGTGTATTTTCTTTTATGGAAGTCTGTTGTTTTTTTTTTGTAAAAAAGTTTTTCATTTTTCACTTTTTAGTTGTTAATCCCCATAACTTAAAACCCCAATAACATGGAATGTGGAATTTAAACATACTCGTAATTGGAGAAAACCTAAACGTCATCTATGTATACGTATTTTTCGTTTTTGTTCAGTTTTTCAAAAAGCGCAGAAGCAATTTCGATAAAATTTATGTGGGACCACCTCGGGAGTATATTCTTTCGGATAAAAAAGAATGTTGAAAATCGGTTCATAAACTGACAGAGAAATCGGTGGAAATACATAAAAAAATTAATAATAAAACATACAGTCGAACATAGAACCTTCTCCTTTTTAGAAGTCGGTTAAAAAGTTGAAAGGACGATGGACAAAAGTTTAATCGAATCCAAAGCTTTTAGGTAAAGACAAATAAATAATAAATTACTTTAACCAAAGCATAAGCATTATCAACCTTATAATATTCCCATCGCTGGGACTCAGGCCTCCTCTCTGGGAGAGAGAATGGACCGTCATACACCACGCAGGCCCAGTTGATGAATGTCACATGTCTTCCAATTTTTCGTTTTAGGATATGCCGGTTTCCTCACAATGTTTCAGTGGTGATGCAATTAACTACACAAATTAAAGCTCCTGTCTGGGTTTGAACTCGTAAGTCGGGGCTTATACCACTGGGCCACCACTGCACTTATTTTTTTTGTTTTTGTTTTAGAAAATGTTGCCCCACACTAGGAATTACTCCTTTATCGTGGGTGCGTTTACAAACATGTAAACTCACATACACAAGACACCCAAACCCGGAACAACTATATTTAGGTCATACAAATATTTGTTCCGTGCGGGAATCGAACAGCGTAGCAGCCGAACGCTCAACCACTGCGCTAAGCGTGACGTCAAAAACTAATTTAACATTTGGACTAAAAGATAAACAAGTAACATGTTAATCTGAAAACGAGAAAAATATCTTCCAAAGGGATTAAACGCAAAGATCTTATTGCTAAGGCCTAACACAGACTAGAAGTGGATTTAAAAATCCCAGTCCTTTCCAACGCTGTCTCGAATGGTCGAGTTTTCAACCCCAGTCGGTTTTTTTTTTCAATCATTAGCCACGAAGCCATTAGCAAAGTCTGCATGGGCTGAATAAAATGCTGAGTAAGATTACTTCTTTTATCGAATTTTTAGATATTGAAGCTGTAATGATTTGAAAACTTTTGAGAAATCAGACCTGCCCTATCGATAGTTAATACCGTTGCACGTGTATAAGCGGGCACACCGGATAGGTAAGGAGGCTTATTTAATTTAGTTTAATGTTTAAGCTTGAGTTTTTCTGTTTTTAACCGACTTCCAAAAGGAGGAGGTTATCAATTCGGATGTTCGTATTTTTTTTTTAATGTATATTCAGGCATAACTCCGTCATTTATAGACGGATTTCCAAAATAATTTTTTTGTCCAAAAGGAGTTTCAAATTCAAATTTCATATAGATCTGATAATGCGTTTCGGAGACAGACAACGGAACTCTTCAAAAAATGACAGCAAATCAACCGCGATTGCTGCTATCGCCTAGATATCCATTGTTAACATAATTTAATGGAGAAACACGACTAAACAGTGAAAAATAAAAACTTTTTTACAAAAAAATAGAACCGACTTCCAAAAAAAACAAAAAGTGCAAAATAGCTTTAATTTCGGAAGTCGGTGTCAAAAAATGAAGAAAGAAAACCAGAAACACCAACTTCCGAAATTAAACTTATTTTGCACTTTTTGTTTTTTTTTGGAAATCGGTTCTATTTTTTTGTAAAGAAGTTTTTATTGATGGTATTATGGAGTGTGCTAGCTAACAAGTGGCGGATAATTTAATTATATTATGATTGCATTTAGGACGATGAGTATTTTTTTTTCTGTTTTACCTAGATATGTTACATACATATATGTTAAGATTGTTGCATACAATTATATAGATTCAAGTTCTTCAAACTTAGTTTAAAAAACACTAGGAAGTGGTGATAGGGGTCGTTTTTGGGGGACTGTATGTTACGTTCAAACTTTTACGTTCAAAAAGTGCTGGCTCTCAGCCTAGTTTGAATAAATGACTTTTGATTTGATTTGAAACAAAACAAATCGATTGGTGTATTCTGGATAGGTTTTCTAATTTTTTGTAATTTTTTTTTGTAATTTTTTGTTTAAAACAAAAATACAAAAAATATGCTATTAAATTTATAGTGACGTCATTGTAGTTTTTGTGTACATCTCAGCAAACCCTTTCATTTGATACCCATATCATAGGAATGCATAAAAATAAATAGTGCGCCATGTTTGAGAGTCCGCCATAATGGCTTTAGAATGACGTCACATAGTTAACCGTGCATTGTCATCCAAACATGTATGCACTATTTCAGATCAATTGGAAATCGGGAATTGGGTCGAATATTTTTTTAGACTTTTACATAGACAGGCAAAGCTATTATAAACGTGTTAAAAACAAAATAATGGTCTATAGAGCGCAGTATACTAGGGGCGTATATAGCCGCCAAGTGGCGCCCTCATTGAATAAAAAATCGTAGCAAAGCGTAGAAAATAAAGATTAAAAAATCCTATGTTGCGTTTGTTACAAAGAGCTTATCCAAAAACGGTCGTTTTTAACACTTTTGCTTACTACTTTGGATACGAAACACTTTGAGTCCTGTTTTAACAACGTAAAAATACCTTATCCTATTTGTAACAAACGGAACATAGGATTCTTTAATCTTTATTTTTTATGCTAAGATACGAATTTTTATTCAATGAGGGCGCCACTTACGGGGAGGTAGGACCTTAAAAGCCTGCCCAACTTAAATGGGACTGGGCAGGACATGTCTGCTGCATGTCTAATGAAGTGTGGGCCTGTAAAATACGGTATTGGTGCTCTGATACAACGACACGGGGCCGTGGCAGACTTCGAAGGAGATGGCGGGACGACCTGGATGGCTTCTCTCAACATAGGCTAATTTCCTAAAAAAATCTTATTAGTCCGTCAGTTAGAAAACCAAAAGACATTGGACAGCTGTTTTTTCATATGTCGATAAGACGATAAGGTAAATTATAAGCAGAAAAGTTAAATCATCTTCAACATTTCAACCCTCTCACAGAGAGGAGGCCTGTATAACAGCAGTGGGGACATTAAAAGGCTGATGATGATGATGATTTCAACCGAAAGACGACTAATGCAGGTAGTCCAATTCACAGGATTGTTCGAAACAGTTACCGCGCAAAAGAAGGAACACGAGTGGATTTTGGTCAGTAAGAGTCTGACATTTGATGATTTTCCACCTTCAGAAACAAAAACCGGCCAAGTGCGAGTCGGACTCGCGCACTAAGCGTTCCGTACCATTATCTATAAAAACGGCAAAAAAAACACGTTTGTTGTATGGGAGTCCCCTTAAATATTTATTTTATTCTGTTTTTTAGTACTTGTTGATATAGCGGAAACAACAGAAATACATCATCTGTGAATATTTCAACTCTCTAACTATTTCACACGGTTCATGTGATACAGCCTGGTGACAGATGAACAGACAGACAGACGGACGGACAGCGGAGCCTTAGTAATAGGGTCACATTTTACCCTTTGAATACGGAACCCTAAAAATGAGGACAATACAGTGCGTTGAAATTTCGCGCGACGTCATGCCCCGCTATACTTTATACCGTGTAGTGACGTAACAAACCCCACTCCTGAACTATGACGAGTTTTATCTTTGTCGTTTTTTATTGGTTAGGTAAAACGAAACATACGTGTCCAATATTTTTAGAAAATCTAACTTACGGACTATATAGAATTATTATTTTTAAATTTAGGAAACATCCCTATTGGAAAGAATAAGCTAAACATTGTGAAACGGACATAGAATGGACGGAGGACTATGACCAGTAGTGGGACAGTACGTTTTCACTTTTAGACCCACTCTTTCAGAAGCTGTCCGAGCGCTTTTATTGGATACTAGCCGCGCCCCGCGGTTTTAACCGCCTAGACCAGAATAAAAGGTAGCCTATATGTTAATCCAGGCTTTAAGCTATCTACGTACTAAATTTCATCCAAATCGGTCTAGCCGTTTGAGCGTGAAGAAGTAACAAACATACACACTCACAAACTTTCACATTTATAATATTAGTAGGATATTATTCCATTTGAAAAGAAAACATCCTGGTGAAACTTTTTTTTTTTAAATTTATCCTGACATTAAGTATCTAAAGGTTTTGGTTTCCATACGTCACGTCCTAGGTGACCACTGAAAATCAGCGCCGTGCTGTGGGTCCCCCACGGCATAGCATTATGCTGAGTGGAAGCCTTCTTGCCACAACCACGACATGCATCTGCTTTTTTTAATTTATTTATACCTACTTACATTGTTTTTTTCTTTCCTTTTTTTGTTAAACTTGTTTACACTAACATATAAATATAAGAACTACTAACACTATCGATAAGGGTTAAGTTAGCAAAATCATATTGTTGTGTATGTCGTTAATTTGTGGCAAATAAATTCTTTTTCTTTCTTTCTATCTACCAATCTGCACTTTGCTCGCGTAGAGGATCACAGCCCTCTCGCAGAGAGGAGGCCTATATCCGAACAGTGAGCACATTGAAACATAAATAATAATTTTAAATATTTCTTACAAATCATATAAAAAAAACGTTAAAAATTATAAAAAAAAACTCTACTCTTCTATTTTTTTATAAAAAAGTTTTTTATTTTTCACTTTTTAGTTGTGGTTCCCCATTAAACTGTGTTAACAATTCATAGACATACGATAGCAGCAATCGCGGTTGATTTGCTGTCAATTTTTGAAGAGTTCCGTTGTCTGTCTCCGAAACCCATCATCAGATCTTTTTGAAATTTAATTGGGACCATTTCGGAATAAACCCCTTTCGAACAAAAAAAGAATTTTGCAAATCCGTCAATATATGACGGAGTTATGCCCGAACATACATAAAAAAGAAAAAAAAAAATACAAACATCCGAATTGATAACCTCCTCCTTTTTCGAAGTCGGTTAAAAATAGTAGTACGCTGATGTTGTGAGCAGGGTCCAAGCTACCGGTGGTTAGGGCTCCAGAGACAACAACCTCCTCACAATGCAAGCCGTATCGAGGAGTACTGCCTTCTGTATCAGTCCCTTGATCCAACCGCGCAACGACAGCTTCGACAATTCGAAAGAATTACCTCGCCCCTGGGCGTTCAGGGCAGGGAGGAACAGGGGTGGGTTTTAGTCAGTAAGTGTCTGACACGCCCTCCCGCTCCACCCTCGAGCGGGAGAAGTCATTGGATGATTTCCCAAGCAAAAAAAAAAAAAAGTAGTCGTCAAGGCTTTTGGTCATCAGGAAAAAGGCTGATTTATTACTATTATCTTTTCTTGCTGAAGACATTGATAAACAAAATATTCAACTATTATTTTTGCCACACACTACCTCCCTTTTTTATAGTGGTGGGAAATCATCCAATGATTTTTCCCCTGTTCCTTTCGACCCCCGACGCCCAGGGCGTCTCCTGCGGCGGTTGCTGCTGGGGGCATGAGGCAACTCTTCTGAGTCTCCCTCACCCGTTCCTCTTCCTCCTTCGCGAGCATTACTGCTTCGCAGAAGGAGGTGACTGCTTCCCATTCCCTCTCGCTCCGTAGCATGGACCAGGGCTGTGCGCGAGAGATCACTGCCACAAATCGCCACACTACCTACCTGCTATTTTATACAGTTACTTCGAGTATTCGTTTCTAAGAACCATTCCACAATGCAAGACCATCTTTTCCAAAGGTAATTTTCATTAATACCCCTAAAAACAACCCCACGTTTCCGACTGTTATTATCTTTAGCAGCGTATCTAACCCAATCAAAATTTATAACTCCAGTTTCATCGTGCGTTTCAAAACGAACCTTATAGCTTTCAAGTAAGGTAGTAATTGGATTACGACCTAAATTAGGCTTATTTTCGCCAATTGCGTGTGCGTTCTCATTTGGCGTGGTCATTACATTTGCGGTACAATTTTAATTTTTGTTCAAACACCTCACTTTTGGTTTAAATCTTACTTGTTAGTGTGCAAAGACGATGAAAAAAGAACGGGAACGGGCGTGGTACTCTCTTTTCGTTCTTCAGTTGTCTTAGTTTTTTAGTCAACCCAAGCCGTCCCATTGCTGGGCAAAGGTCTATCCCATAATATTCCACTGTTCTTTTTAATCATAGATAGGCTTGCGCTTGATCACTATCTCACCTGATGGTAAGCGATGATGTGGCCGACGATGGAGCACGCTTGCCTAGAAGTAACCTATTCACTCTTGTCCTAAATACTCCCAGGTTGTAGCTATCAGCAAGGCTGTGATTAGCCACGAAGCAAGAGTAGCAAATGCTACGGGCCCTGCGCATTTGGGGGGTCACAGTTTGGATGTACAAAACAAGTCAAGATACCAAAAAAATCATTTATCATTTATTCCATATGAAATCTAACCAATTTCGAATTATCTATAACGACAATGCATATGGGCCCATCGCTGCCTAAGGGCCCCGCGGCCTGTGAGAAAAATTATCAAAGAAGTTTTTATTCGTTCTCATTTTACAAAGATTTAGGGACCTCTTTGTTGGAATTTGTTAAAGCCCCATGCTGGCTTTTCCAATCAGGAAACACACAGGCAGGGAACACCTGCAGGGAATTCCACTTTTGCCGTGCACACAATTAATGTGTTCCTAAAACGTTTTATTTGTGTTTTCGGTGTTTCCTTTTCTAACCAATCCCACGTCTTGACACGCAAGCGATTCCTAGGCCTTTGACGACGACGCCCGTCCTTTGGCTCCCACTGCGTAACAATTAACACTGATGCGTTCCATAGACAGGCTGGAAAATATCAATGGGCCCTGAAGGAAAACTACTTTAAATCCTTGAGATAAATTATTTTACTTAAAGGAAACATTACATTATTACAAAAAAGAAACAAAACTGCATTCACAGATTTGTGGAAAAGCAGTTTGAAAAAGTAGGTTTAGGTAAAACCGGGCATCGAACCAGCTAAAAATTCAAAAAATAAACACTCGTTATTTTACTGTACTAATCGATAGAATTATTGTTCAGGATAAAATCTTTCTAATAAATATTTGGTCTTAGATCATGAAATCTAAGTTTAATTTTATTTTATCACCCATTTTAATATGAAGGACACAACGTTTTCATACAAACGCCCCAAAGGGCTTCCATACAAATTTTTATCCACCATCTAACTCCTTGAGGGGTCAATTCTCAATTTTATAAAAAGTTCTTCGTTATACATGTATAAGTATAATTTGGTATCTAAAGCTGTTCTAGACTATATTTATTAGTTAGTTTTCTGACGGTTATTTTAACATACTATTTTTAATAAATAACCTATTTATTACTGTGGGGTTTATATTATCTGTAGGTATTTAAAATAATAACGACCATACCTATAGATTTATTAACGTATTCTTATTTAGAATCTTACTACGGTGTGAATATTATTTGGTAACAAATGCAAAAATCGGAGCATATTAATTCAACAAATATTGGCGAATTTTACCATTTGTAATAATCAAGTATTTTCGCGTGAATATCAGACATTTTAAGAGGTATAAAATAAATCCTGCGAACAATACTCTTAATTATGAGTGCGGTGAATAATGACGTGGAAAATTAATAATATTAAAACAATTTCATTCGGATCGGTAAGTTGCTATACATTTTAATTGAATTTGTTATGCGTCAATGACACGGTAAATTAATAAATAAATAAATTATATTGTAATGTCATTTTCTCTCTTCATTATGCAAGCTTCTTCATATAAAAACAATCTAATGGAATATGTTGAGAATACAATACATACAGGGCGTTATTTATAAAAAAATAATCAAGTGATATCATATGCCAGGTTATGAACTTGTAACCTGGACCCGTATAATTATGTACATCAACAGCTCAGCCTTTTTGTGACCCTATTGAGGTCGGCTTCTTATCTTACGGAATGCTACTGAATACCCCTAGTATTCAGTAGCATTCAAAAGACTGTAGCGACATCTATGACGCTACATACGAACTAGAACAGCAAATTCTATTATTCCTACATCGCGCAAGCAGAGTTCTCCGCGCAATTTGAACATATACAACAGCCCGAAATCAACTATCGGGCAGTTGCCCGGACCAGACACAACACCCGTCTGGTCGGAGGATCCTCCCTTTTCAATGGAGGTTGTGGGACTTTACACCCTGTTCTGCATACCTACTTCCACAAAGGACTATTGGGCAGTTGCCCGGACCAGACACAACACCCGTCTGGTCGGAGGATCCTCCCTTTTCAATGGAGGTTGTGGGACTTTACACCCTGTTCTGCATACCTACTTCCACAAAGGACTATTGGGCAGTTGCCCGGACCAGACACAACACCCGTCTGGTCGGAGGATCCTCCCTTTTCAATGGAGGTTGTGGGACTTTACACCCTGTTCTGCATACCTACTTCCACAATGGACTATTGGGCAGTTGCCCGGACCAGACACAACACCCGTCTGGTCGGAGGATCCTCCCTTTTCAATGGAGGTTGTGGGACTTTACACTCTGTTCCACATACCTCTACAAGACCCTTAGGTCAATATGAGAGTTACCGTTCCCCTGGGCACTCAGGCAGGGAAGGAACAGGGGTGGGTTTTAGTCAGTAAGAGTCTGACACGGCCTCCCGCTTCACCCAGAGCGCGAGATGTCATTAGATGATTTACACCCCTCAAAAAAAAGGCCAATATATATAACAAGCTTTTGCCAGTGGCTTCGCCCGCGTGGAATTAATATTGCCCCCATTATAAATAATAGCCTATTCCAGATTATAATCTACCAGTTCTACCGTTCTGGCATGATTGATTAACAAACAACCATCATAACTCTTGTATTTATAATATCAGTAGAAGTAGTTTATCAGTGAAGACGGTACCGCCAATAATAATTCAGGTGAATGTTGTCCTCCTTTCCATAAGGAAAAAGAGGGCGAAAAATAAGTGACTCGATAGATCTTTTGTCAGGAAAAACCAAAAGATTTTTGGTAAAACTTTGGCTTGATTCCGGGGTAAGGGATATTTTTCCTTATCGTAACCTTTTGGTGCATTATCAAGGTTACCTATTTCTGTTAGGATAACAGTTTTTTGCTAAGCGAAAAACTTATAATTTTGTGTTGAAATGACTTTTTCGTTTTGTTGCAGAAATACCAGTAACAACTTCTTTTAAACCGTATTTGAGGTCTTTGGAAACTATGAACTACCTATTGTGTGATATGGTTGCTTTTTTAAAGGCTGTTTTAATGAGGAAATATTCTGGTAGGCTGAACGAGGCAGCTAGGATGAATGGTATTGAGACGGTGGTCATCTGTTATGAAAACAAAACAAGAGGTTACGGGCGCCTTTACACGGCGGTGTTAAAAAAGATGAAGGCAACCTGACCTGATGATCTGACCAAATTTGCCAAATCGCTGGACACGGGACACGAAGCGCTTCACAATGCTAAAAATAGGCACAGATCGCGAAACATCGTGAAGAAAATGACTTCACGTCGAGAGAATCACTACCCTCAATAATGAAGAACACTACCGTAAATCGGGGTTACTTTGATCAATATTGAACTTTGAAACTCGTCATATCTCCTGCCCGGGGGTGGAGGATACTGCCCGGGAGTGGAGGATAAATTCGAAAGAGTTACCTCGCCCCCGGGCACTCGAGGCAGGGAGGAACAGGGGTGGGTTTTAGTCAGTAAGAGTCTGACACACCCTTCCGCTCCACCCTAGAGCGGAAGAAGTCATAGGATGATTTCCCACCCACCAAAAAAAAAAAAAAAAAGGTCCATAATATATCTTTTAAATTTGTGGGTGTAAAAAAAAACAAAAAGTCTAATAATTGGTTTTTTTATTACTCTCGATTCCTGTAATAATAAATAAAAAAATGTAGCTTGATTTTGAGAAAAAAAATTAAAAACTGTCTGATCAAAGTTATACGTAGGATGACCCTACTTTGATATTTTATTGCGTAACTACAAAGTAACCCCAATTATGAAGCCAATAAATTTAAAAAAATCAAAATCTGTCAGCTGGAAAACTAAATATTAACACTTTTGTCTTATGGGGTAACTTTGATCTAGTAGGTAAGTCGTCAAAAAATAAACATTTTTTTATTAAAAATGTTGGTACCCACTTACCCAGTAACTGGGTTGTGGAGGTCAGATAGGCAGTCGCTCCATGTAAAATACTGGTATTCAGCTGCATCCGGTTAGACTGGAAGCCGATCGCAAGATAGTTGGGAAAAGGCTAAGCAGATGCAGATGTATGCTATAAAAATTTTGGTAACAAAATTTTAGCATTAATCAGTCCTTCATATTTAACTATTTTAAATTATTTTCACTAAAACAACAACTTAGAAATAATTAGTCTTCATAAAATCAACAAGGTAAAACCTATGAAAAAAATTATAAAAATAATTAGTTTTCACAAAATCAACACGGTAAAACCTATGAAATATTTAAAAAAAATTGGTCTTCATAAAATCAACAAAATAAAACCTATTCATAGGTATAGGTATTGTGACGACCTTATGTTGGCGACCTTATGGTGGAGACCGGCACGTTGGAAGTTTGGAACGCCGATTGAAAATTAAGAAGAATAAGGAAGACTTTTGTTTGAATGTGACTTCTCCTAGCCCGCTCGAAGAGGGCACATGTATTATTTTTATTATTCAATATAACGTACCTATTAGTGCGCCATCCCTCTTTCTTTTATAACACAACACACATAACCAGTCACTCTCGTACACCACACTCTCGCACTGCCAGCGAGTATGACAAACCCCCAGACGTGTATAGGAAATCTCCAGGGACAGCACTAAGAGAAGGTGCTTCAAGTCCCTATATGTGGCGGCGAGCATCGGGAACGAGCGCCGTATGTAAGAGTGACGGCAACGGTAACGGTGTGCGGTGGACAAACTGAGGACTGATGCAGTGACAGCCACCAGGATAAGAGGAGTATAGTCCAAGCTGAGTGGTTCTGTTTTAATAAGTGTTAAATAATATAAATAGAGCAAAATGCGATACTTTTCGGGACACACGTATGAGGTGTGCCTCGAAGAATTTATCGACGAGTTTGTGTCGATGGCCATTGCCAAGGGGTGGCGGAAAAGCGATTATTCGTTAATTCTTGGTATTTGGTTAAAAGGAGCTGCGCATTATTTTTTTAAATATACGTTCCAGTATGAGATGGAATTTGACACGCTGTGCGCGGAGCTTAGGAGAGAATTCCCATGCAAGTGTGTGTCTTGCAAGCAGAGAATCAATCAGTGTTTTTATAATCTTGAGAGGCCGGATGTTGTGTCCGAGGCGGATGAACCGTCCGAGGATAATGTGAGCGAAGATAATCATATAATATTATTTTCTAGCTCAACAATTAAAGCAAAGGAGGAGGACGATGATGACCAGAGCTGCGCTGATGCCGGCCTAGTCAATGATGTCCAGGAATGTGAAGACTGCGGTCTAGGCGATGATGACCGAAGCTGTGAAAATGAAGATACAGAATCGGGTCGGTTATTTACAATTATTCCTAGTAATAATATTTCAGAGAAACAAGAGATAATTGTAGTAAAAGAAACATTTGGCGAGCACGAGTCGAATGAAAATTTTATTTGTTTGGGAGTTGTTTCGGCTGATGTCGTCGGCATGGAAAGCTGTGAAGTGGAAGTTCCATCAGAGACACATGGTTCTGGTGACGATAATGTTGTTCAGGTTGAGTATGTTTCTGCTGATGTTTGTGAGCAGGAGAGCTTCGAAATGGCGGTGGAGTCCAAAGAGCTGTGCGTACCAGTGGAAGTCATGCAAAATCCTGATATTATTGTTCCAATAGGTGATGGTCCAGCGGATATCTATCGGGATGAAAACTGCATCATAAATATCACTTCACAACATCACAAAATTTCACAGCAACCGGAACGGCATTTTTCACTGAATATGCTGGAGGAGGAGATATGTGCCCTCCCGTATTATACGAAGAGGAATAATTTCCATTTCTTTGATAAACATAAAATTATTTTTGTATCAATGTTATTTATTCTAGCTGACGTGTATTGTCATATCAACGTGACAAACAAGTTTTCGACCATAAATATAAGGTATGGATGTAGTAATTACGATAATCCAAATTTTTCGATAAAAATAAAAATATGCGAAAGAGGTCAGGAATTGCTTGTAAACTATTTATTAAAGCAGTATGCCGTAATTAAATATAAGTTTCGGAAATTTAAGAAAAAAAATTATAAATTGTTTTTTGAAAATTATTTTATTTTTAAAAAGATTTTTAGAGAATAGACAGTGGTGTCAGATGTCATTTGACATGACAAATAATTGTCAGATATCTGGTACGTCAACGTTAATACGGTTGACAATATAGTAAAAGTTTAAATTTTAACCGACTTCAAAAGTAGGAGGTTCTCATTTGTTTTATTTTTTATGTGATATTAATCGTTGTTTTTGTGTGTTTCATGTAATCGATATGATGAGCTGCACGGACGTGACTGAAGACTGATGGGAGATGTGACCACATACCATGAGAAAAAAAAATTTGTTAGGCGATTATTAGTGAGAAATAGGTATGAGTTTCTCCAGAGTGCGATTTTAATAAAGATGTTACTACGGTTAGGAGGTAGAGGGAATTGCGATCCTCTCTCCTAGGGAAAGATGCGTCTGGGTTTTTTGTCGGTTTATACCAGCTTTGTTTATGGGGTATAATGCCTTCGCAAAGTGGGATCGAGTTGATTCTGTATGGTGTGACCGAGCCCATGACAATTTTTATGTATTATTCATTTAGAGAGTATACTTCAAGTTATATTTATGGAGCACTCTGGGGGAAGTTCAGGAACAGTGAGTAGGTGTTCATAACAGTGGTCGTTTTTTCTCCTGGTCTTCATAAACGTCCAATGGAGTTAAAATTAGTACAGTTTTGAATTTTATTTTTGTAAACCCCTTCTGGGTAGATGCTAACTAGAGCATCTTAGGTCAGAAAATTTAGCAGAGCAGTGTGGCTTTTTAGAGAGGTTTTAACCTCACTGAAGCCATGTGCATTGCCAAGATATGTGGTGCGCCGAATGGCTTAATTAATAATAAGAAAGAAGACCACTTTACTCGGGGTTCATTTTTGGCTATCCATAGGTGGACTCTGCTGCGACGTGTACCTCTCAAAGGTAGGGCCTTCGCAGTAGGTTTAGGTAGGCCTCAATCGGCTTTTCAAATATTTAATTGAATAGAAGACTTACTAGCGTCTGCGCTTCTATTCGTAGGGGCGTAGCTCATGTGACGACCTTATGTTGGCGACCTTATGGTGGAGACTGGCACGTTGGAAGTCTGGAACGCCGATTGAAAATTTAGAAGAATAAGGAAGACTTTTGTTTTAATGAGACTTCTCCTAGCCCGCTCGAAGAGGGCACATGTATTATTTTTATTATTCAATATAACGTATTAGTGCGCCATCCCTCTTTTCTTTATAACACGACACACATAAGCAGTCACTCTCGTACACCACACTCTCGCACTGCCAGCGAGTACGACAAACCCCCAGAATCATAAAAGGAATCTCCAGGGACAGCACTAAGAGAAGGTGCGCCATGTTCCTATAATATTGAAGGTCTATGTTGCAATTTTTTTAAAACTTTTTTACGAAAATGAATTCCACGTGTTATTGCTAAGCTTTTTTCGAAACAAACATTGTTTGAATTTTCGATTTTTGAAGTTATACTACTTATGCGACTTCCAACAAGGTTGCGTTAGACGTTTAACGCTCCTGGGGAGAAGGAATAGAAAGAGACAGAGCGAGAGTGAATGCGAAAAAAAAGAATGTAATAATATTATAATATTATTATGATTATGATTACGATTACGACTACGATTACGATTGCGATTACTATTACGATTACGATTACGACTACGATTACGATTACGATTATGATTTCGTTTATTCATTTTTTTAACATATTAAATACATTTTTAAATATTTCTTAAAAAAGAATATATAAAAAACATTTAAAAATATAAAAAATAGTAGCCCACCGGTATCGGGAACAGGGTCCAAGCTACCGGCGGTCAGGGCTCCAGAGAGAGGAACCGCCTGACAATGCGAGCCGTGTCCAGAAGTACTACTTTCTGAATCAAGCCCTTGATCCAGCCGCCTAACGAGAGCCTCCTGAGGTGTTGATCGAGGTTCGTGGCTATTAAGCCATTGGCTGACACGACTATCGGTACAATGATCGCTGAGTCCACATCCCACATGTCGACAACCTCGCGAGCCAAGTCAATATACTTGATTTGTTTATCTTTCTCGGCTTTCACGAGGTTCTCGTCATGTGGGACGGTAATGTCAACAATCATTGCACGCCTCTCGATTCGGTCCACCACCACTATATCAGGCTTATTGGCTACAATAGTCCTGTCAGTGATGATGGACCGATCCCAGTACAATGAGATATGACCATTATCGAGAACTGGGTCGGGCGCATATCTGTAGTACGGCACTTCCGATTCCACAAGAGAGTACTTCAGAGCAAGTTGCTGATGGATAATCCTGGCTACAAGGTTGTGCCTATGCAAGTATTCACCGTTAGCTAGACGAGAACAACCAGAGATTATGTGGCGGATTGATTCTCCCGGACGATGACATGCCCGACATATGTCAACCGTGCCGTCCTTCACAATAAATCTCCGGTAGTTTTTCGTCATGATAACTTCGTCCATAATTGCACAGACAAAACCTTTGGTTTCCCCAAAGAGGTCACCGACACGCAGCCAGGCTACGGACGCTAGTTGGTCTACATCGGGCCCATGTAGGGCCCGGAAAAAGCGTCCGTGAAGTTCCTTACTCTGCCATACTTCTCTGCGATCGTTAGTGTCAAGCACTAGAGGTTTGTGCCAGTTCTCGTTAGCCAAGGAGAGTGGAGTAAGGCCCTTGTCCACCGCCACTACATCTCGATGCATACCCACGTCAGCAGCTAGAAAATATTCCCTTAGACTGCATACCTCGCGGTTGTGGAGGGTTTTGGCATTTAAAAAGCCTCGGCCTCCACACTTCCGCGGGATATACAGTCAATTATGATTATTATTATAATTTTTATTACATTTAAAAAAATATATTAAGTATCTTGTTACGCCAAAGAAGTATAACTTCTTATGTGCGTAAAAAAGTACACACACGCACACACTTTTTTATTTCGAATTTACGCATTTACAGTAACAAAAATGCAATGAATATCAAACGTATCTAATAAGTACCTACGTAGCTTAGAGCGAAGGGGCGTAGTTTAACTCCACTTGCCTGGGTTCACGTTACATTGCGCGCAATAAAAAATAGTTTTTTTTTTCATACCTAAAATTAAAAGTCGTTTCCCAACAATAATTTTTGCGCAAAGCTACTTTGTTAGACGTACAGTATGCGTGGTAAACGCCTTTGTGATGTGTCTTTTTACACACTGTATTCTTAAAAGCTTGAGGCCCTACTTGTTACAGGAAGATAAGGGGGTTAACGGTATTTTTTTACATTTACATCAAAAGTCGAAAACAATGCGGTCAAAAAAAAAAATAAAAATGTGCAAACAGCGCTCTTTCATATAATACTCTACATGCCGTCGTAGCTCCACTACAAATTTTTAAGACCACATTCAGTCTCTGTTGCAAAAAAAAAATACTTTCTTATTTGAAAAATATTTGGGCAAACGTCATCTAAAAATATTCCAAATTTCAATTTGATAGCATTAGTAGTTCTTGAGATATCTAGCTGTGACAGACGGACAGACAGATAGACTGAGTCCCACCATAAGGGTTCCTTTTTACCATTTTGGTAGGGAACCCTAATAAAAACCGGAAGAACGATAAATGTGTGGTGCCTCTAGTAGCTACTCACTAATAAGGTGATGAATGAAACGTAGGTATGTTACCTTGAATTTAGAATCCGCTTACCAAGATTTACACTAAGCGTATGACTAGAGAGTTATAACTAAGGCTGAATATTAATTGAACTCAAGCTCTAATTCTCCGCTCCGCTGTTCGTCCGTCTTCAACTGTGTAGTTATTACGAATCATGAGATACAGCCCAAAAAACAAATCCAAAAAAAATGTTTCTAGAAACGTGTTTTTTTTTCGGTTTTTTTTTCAGTTTATGGTAACCTCTTCGTGTACGAGTCCGAGTCGCACTTTGCCGGTCTTTTACGTGTTTCTTTTTGTTGTAAATAAATAAGGATTGTAATCACCAACACGACATTAATATTATTAAAACTTCCCCTATTGAAACTGCAAACTCGTTAAGCTCATATCAGCGTAAACTAAACTAGATAGGCCACATCAAAATGCAGAACATTATAAACTTAGTGCGGCTGCCTGTTGACGAATAGTTTTAATTACAAACTACTCTCCACAAGTTTGCCAAGCTTTGGACATGTTACATTGAATAAAGCAGTTTAGAGGAACTGAATAGATTTAGTACTTACCAACATTGACATAGAAGAATGAACTGAGACACAAAATTGACTACTCTGTAGAAAATAACTATGCGGCCGATACCTGTATCTTATCTGTAGGCCGTAGTCTTGCATCCATCGGCTATCCGCGACCCTCACCAGGTTATAAGCCCACCTTGTGGGTAGACTTCCAACGTTGCGACTTCCGGTACGCGGTCGCCACTCCAGAACTTTTCGGCCCGATCGACCAACTGTTGTGAGAGTCTTGTCCAATGCCACTTATGTTTGTGGATTCTTCGGGCTACGAGTATGTCCGTAATATTGGTTTTCCTGCCAATCTCCTTATTTATCCCGTAATCCCGCCCATTACTAAGTGGGGGTCTTCTACTTTGTAGGCCACTTCACCCCGTCCGCGTCCTGGGTCTTCCGCAACCTTAGCCTGCTACTTTGGCCAGGTCGTTGGTCCACCTGGTTTGTGATCTGCCTCCGCTATGGTCAGGCCGTAGTGACGAAAGTGAAACTGGAAGCCTGTGACGTGAACCAGCCAATACCCACCACACTACAAAAAAACAACTACTGGCCTTAAAAGTGAATACAGAATGAAAGAGACAGAGTAATCTCTGTCTCTTTCATTCTGTATTCACTTCACAGCAGGATAAAGAACGCTCAGTTCATACCTCTATGTCTATGCTTACCACTATCTCAGTAAAAGGTGTTATATTATCTTCTAAATGAGCAATAAACGTCTTTATTAAGTAATTTTGAGGTGAGTTGTTATGGGCTCATATTTAAAGCCACGGCTTTGCTTCTTGACAAATTAATTCTGTGGTGTTTGTTTGAAGCCAGCCGTAAATCCGTCTTTATGTAGCTTTAAGAAGAACGAATTTAATTTTGTTTTACTTTATTTATTATTTAATTTTTACCCGGCTGCCTTAAAAGCAGGGTAAGGAATGTTTTTAGATAGTTTGTATGTATGTATGATGTCTATTTCTTTGGCACGCCCGATAGCCTAAACGGCTGGACAAAATTGAGAAATCATAAGATTCGTCTTGATCCCCGAATTGAAAAAGGGAATATAATATTTAAAAAAAACCGGTCAAGTGCGTGACGGACTTTGCACATTTAGGGTTCCGTACCAAATGAGGGCATTATCAAAGAAATAAATCTGATTTATGAATATATTGGTTTTTTGATATTAAAATATACGTAATAATAATTGTTATCACCAAACAAGTTCATAGGTTAATAGGAAGTAAAAAAACTTTCGGAACAAAATTTTGTGACAGACAGACGGACACGTGAGTGACAGCAATAGGGCTCCATTTGGACCCTTCGGGTACGGAACCCTAAAAATGGCGACCGTCATTAGGTAAAATTAGTCGTACTTTTTGTGACATGGTCATGTGGGGGTATCAAAACAAAGAGCTCAAAGAGACGTTTCCAAAAATATAATTCACTAAAATATAGAAAATCAAATAATTGAAAATATTCAAAAGACCCGACTGACAAAAAACAAAAAAAAACTGGCTAAGAGCGAGTCGAACTCACGCGCAAAGGCTTCCGAAAAAATCTTATTTTTTTCAGGTTTTTTTTAAACTGCTTTAGAGGTATGCGGAACAGGGTGTAAAGTCCCGCAAACCTCCGTTGAAAAGGGAGGATCCTCCGACCAGACGGGTGTTGTGTCTGGTCCGGGCAACTGCCCAATGGTTGATTTCGGACTGTTGTATGTGTTCAAATCGCGCGGAGAACTCTGCTTGCGCGATGTAGAATTTTTTGCTATTTTAGTTCGCGTGCGGCGTCATAGATGTCGCTACACTGCCTTCACTTTATAGATTTTCCTGTAATCTCTAGGTAAAAAACTACTTTCTGTATTTTTAAAAAAATAATTAGGTTCAGTGGTTTCGGAGATAAAGGGATGGTAATTTTTCATCTATTTTCTTATAACTTTAATATTATATATTTTAAAATTATGAAAAATAAATCTTTGAAACCCTCACAATGTGCCCATGTCGCACGACACAGTTTCAAAAACTTTGATTTTTAATTTTCCGATTTTCTCCTCAAAAGTGACCTCCATTCCATATTCCAAATTAATTTATTTAGGGTGCACGTCCGTGTTTGGGTCACAAATATTCACGTGTGTACAAAATTTCAACTCTATCGGTCCAATAGATTCGGAGCAAATTGGCTGTGACAGACATACCTACGGACGGAAAGACAGACAGACAGACAGAAACACAAGTGATCCTAATAGGGTTCCATTTTTTCATTCGCACTTTCGGAACCGTAAAAAAACAATTTTTTTGTTGATTGAATTGTGAATTGTGTTGCTTACTTATGTGACCAGTATTTCTTGTTTTTTTTTTTTTTTCTTTTGCAGTAGTTCCGTAAAATCGCATCTTGAAAACTGAAGCTAAGCGAGCTGAAAATTATCATCATAGCATTTGTGTGGATTGTCATATCACTTTACCTTGGTTTTTACGGTGAGATTTATACGAAATAAGGGACCAATGAACGAATCGTGGCTAATGGTTTTCGGTAGCTTCTGTCTGTCCTCTTGAAATAAAACGTGAATGTATTTATGTACGATATAAAAACTTTGAACAACGTTTTGACAATTTTTTACTTTTGCTAGGTATATATTCAATACAAATAATATTATATGTACCTATTTATCTTAAAACAATCATAACGCGTTAATGTTCACACAATTCAATTCGAAAACTTTCTAATTTAATATGAATATTCACTCAGACAAATAAATAAAAACAAAAAATATTATTATTTTTGGTGTGGCGAGTTGCCGCCACTCTGCAAGTTGGGTGGGGTTGGTATCACGTCGCGTGTGTGTCTCGCTTTAATTTGTCAGACAGACGTGAGTGGCCGGCTTTACGCGAGGTATAGACAATTTAAAATGCAACAATCGACGTCACGTCAGTTTGAAGTCAGTTGTGTGTCTAACGCCGCGAGGCACAGCGCGCATCTCACCGCAGACTAATGTCTTAAAAATAATATCGTCCCCGCAAATACGCTAAAATCCCGAGTAAATCCCGTAAACGTTGGGGATCCTCCGGGAATAATAAATAACCCATATTTACCGCGTCCGTTAACTACTGAACAACCATAATCAGGAGTGTTGGTGTGAAGAAACGAGTGGCCACTCGTCGTCGTCCAGTAGCCAGGAAAGTCAGGTAACGCTTGTTCTTGATAGCTTAGAGTAAGGCCACATTCGCCGACTGCTGCCGACCACTCCTAACTTGAAGTTATACAGACAAATATAGGCAATTTTGGGCCAGCATTCCCTCCAAGTGCTTGGTTGTACTTCTGTTCTACATCCGCAGAGACCCACGGCTATTTACACGCTTGGGCAACTCCATTAGATGGTCCTTTCGAGCCTGGATAGGCATCAGTAAAATTCAGTACAAATTAAGTACAAGTCATTACAGTAGGTAGGCACATAACTTTATTAGTGCCCCAAAATGGCGTCCCGCAAGCAAGAAGCTAAATTGGCTCAGCTTACCGCTAAAAGACAAATGATTTTCGAGCGAGTTAATCGCATATATAATGATTCCAGAAACATCTCGAACTATGATTCACGTTCAAATGAGACATTCTTAGCGCAGTCAGAAACAATTACTGAGCAATATAACAAATTTGAGGAAATAGTAGAACAAATGAATGAATTGCAATTCGAAATTGACCAAACCGCACCAGACTATTCGAGTCTATATTCTATTGAAGACTTATATTCTAATATTAAATATAAACGTAATCTCATACTTTCGAAAAACGAAACATCGGAACACAAAGTGGGTACTCGGATAAAATTACCGCCCATAGATTTGCCAACGTTTGATGGTAAAGCGGCAAATTGGCCCATATTTTATGAAATGTTTCGAAGCAATGTTCATTTAAATACCGATCTGGTTGACTCGCAGCGTGTCCAGTACTTGATCAGTAAATTGACTCATGATGCCTTGAAGCTGACCGCGGGCATTGTTCCTACAGGTGATACATACAACGTTATGTGGAACAGTCTCGTTAAAAGGTATCAAGATAAGCGTAGTTTAGGGATTCATTATCTCAATAATATACTGGACATTAAACAATGCGCCGGAAATGCCGCGAGCCTCAATACTTTTGTGGAACGATATTCAGCGTCCGTCGCAGCCTTGAAGCAGTTAGACATTCCAGACTTACTTGATTTTGTTTTATTACACTGTGGTTTAAGAAAGGTTGACGCGCAAACTGTCTTACAGTTTGAATCACGTGTGAGTGAAAAAGAATTACCTTCCTATGCGGAGTTTATAACATTCATGCAAGAATATGTTAAGGTACTACAACGCTCATACGGTAATAATTTACAGACGGAACCGCGCGCTAAGTCTAGTTCAGCGAATCATCAAACAAAAAATAATACCGTTAAGTCATTCGTATCGCGTAATGAACCGGTTTCGAATGGCAAATGTACGTTGTGCGATAAGGATGACGTACGACATCAGCTGTTCTATTGCCCGCAGTTTAAAAATATTAGAACACCGCTTGCACGTTTTGAATTTATTAAAGCTAAACGTGGCTGTATAAACTGTTTAAGTCTATCCCATTCTTTGGTTAAATGTAGGTCACGTAACGTTTGTAAAATTTGTAAGAAGAACCACCATTCTCTCTTACATTTCCGAGAAAAACATGAGTCATTATCGCCCGAGCCGCAAGCGCCTACTAAGGATACATCTGTTTCGCTCACTACAGCTGTTAAAACTGGGTCAACCATTTTGCTAGCGACCGCGCAGTTATATGCATACTATAGCGACATCAGAGATAAGGAGGTGGTTCGGTGCCTACTAGATAACGGATCGCAAAATAATTTAATTACTGTGGACTGTTGTAAACGTTTGAACTTACCCATAATTAAATTACGCAATTCATTTTTACAAGGTGTTGGAATGTCATCGAAACCAATACACGGTTTTATTCATCTCAACATAGAATCTCGGTTTGACCCTCATACGAAGTTTTCGATACAAGCGTTAGTTGTTGATTGTATTACAGATAGACTTCCCGCGAAATTAATTAGATTACATAACAATGATAACATGTCATACTTAAGTAACTTGCAGCTCGCTGATCCGCTTTGGAACGTGCCGGGCACGGTAGATCTCGTGCTTGGAGCACAATTGTTCCCCTTTATTTACCTGGGAGACAGGGTCGAAACAGGTACCCGCGCACCCCCTGCTGTACTGACTAGCTTCGGTTATGTACTTATGGGTGATATTGATTGTTGTAGTAGTGATGTGACACACATTGCATCTTCGTTTACCGCGCAGGCCGACATTGAAGTCGAGTCAAATTTATATAAGTTTTTTGAGCTAGAGGAAATTCCACCCGCCGCCACCGCCGCGCCGCGCCGCGCCGCGCCGCGTTCCGTTATTGGTCCGCACGAATTAGAGTGTGAAAATAATTTTAATTCTTCAGTCTTATTTGAAGACGGCAGATACTTTGTCGATCTGCCTTTTGCGCGCTCACCCGGCGGGCTAGGTAGCTCGCACGGTTACGCCCCTGGGCGCTCACTTGCGCTTGAGCGTAAGTTAATGACCCTACGCGAGAATAATAATAAAACTATCGCGGATTATATAACTCACTCGAGGTTGTCGCTCAATGACATTTTGCATGTCGGACCTAATTTGCAAGCAGACTTGTTTTTGTTATTGCTTGATTTTCGTACATTCCCTGTCGCGATGACAGCGGATATAAAACAAATGTTCTTACGTATCGGTGTAAGAGAGCACCACCGCAAATATTTACGAATCTTGTATAGTTTTAGCAAAGGTGAGCCTATTCGCACCTTTCATTTTAACCGCGTTCCCTTCGGACTAAAACCTAGTCCTTATTTAGCGATGCGCACATTGCGTAACTTGGCGTGTGAGCAAAGCGACCGCTTTCCTGAGGCTTCTAAATTGGTAGAAACTCAGTTTTACATGGACGACTACGTCTACTCTGTTTCGGACGAACAGACAGCTATGCGTCTATCCCGCGATTTAATTGATTTAATGAAGGTAGGTTCCTTTGACTTAGTCAAATGGGCTACCAATTCACCCGCTTTATTAGAGATTCTCCCAGAGTCTCACCGCTTACCAGTTAATTTTTCTGGCATGGATAATGATGTCCATAATTTCAAAATCCTTGGATTAACCTGGGAACCCGCTGATGATTATTTTTCTTTGACAACAGTCGCCGTGGATGATAAATGCACGAAGCGCGCGATTCTATCGCTAGTTGCCCGCTTGTTCGACGTACTGGGCCTTGTAGGACCCGTTGTGCTGTACGCGAAGGTATTAATCAAGGAACTTTGGTTAGCTAAAGTAGGATGGGATGAGGTTCCACCGGAATCTATCACAAATCGGTTTGCCGCTTTTACGCGCGATTTTCCTTCACTCTCTTCTCTAAAGGTTCCTCGCCACATTGGCGTCTTTAGAGAAGCTGTAGTGAACATCGTAGCCTTTTGCGACGCCAGCTTTACTGGTTATGGCTGTTGTATTTATTTACACATTACCAACCCTACTGGTGATATCACTGTCCGACTCTTATGTGCAAAGTCCAAAGTCTCCCCCGCTAAAATAACAACGCTAGCTCGATTAGAACTTGTCGCCGCTTTACTTCTATCTAAACTCGTTCGCGTAGTCAAGGAAAAACTTTCCGCTCGTGTACCTATTACAGGTGTCCACGCTTTCTCGGACTCCACCATAGCTCTCTCATGGATCCACTCATCTCCCCATAGATGGTCTATTTTTGTCAGCAACCGCATTGCTCAAATACAGGAAAACTTACCTGCCGCTTGTTTCCGTCACGTGTCCGGGAAAGAGAATCCTAGCGATTGTCTGTCTCGCGGCATGCTGCCGTCGGATTTAATAAGACACTCGTTGTGGTGGAACGGCCCCACATGGCTCCATCAGCCCATGAGCGAGTGGCCTTTAAAGTTCGCTCCTGCTCAATGTGAAACATTGCCGGAGTTTAAATCAAAGGTTTTTCTTGTAGAAACTTCGAATACTGAACCGCGTATTTTAGATACTATAGCTGACCGTGTTTGCTCATGGAATAAATTGTTACGTGTATTTATGTACATTCTTAAATTTACAAACAGACTACATAGTCATAGTTCTGTTGAAAACATTCAAACCGCCGAAAATTTCATTGTTCGATTAGTTCAAAGTTTACATTTTGCGAGCGATTTAAATTTAATTAAAGCAGGTGAACTTCCAGCTAAGAAGTTGCGCTGTTTATCTGTCTTCATTGATAGCTTCGGAATCTTACGTATTGGGGGCAGATTGTCTAAATCTGACTTACCGTATGAAGCCAAGCATCCCGCGCTTTTACCTAAACGCGACCGCGTAGTCGATCTAATTATCGATCACTATCACAATAAGTACTGCCATACGGGCCCAGGGTTATTGATGTCCATTATAAGGCAGCGGTTCTGGATATTGGATGGCCGAACGGTTATACGTTCTCGTTTTCGGAAATGTAATACTTGTTTCCGTCTAAATCCTAAGCATCCAGTACCCAAAATGGCTGAACTTCCTGGATACCGCGTCCGTGATGCTAAAGCCTTTGTACACACCGGTGTAGATTTCGCCGGGCCGCTTGCTTATATACCTATTCGACGTAGAGGTCAACGTTCGCAGAAACTTTACTTATGTTTGTTCGTATGCATGGTGACTAAAGCCATACATATCGAGCTTGTTTCGGATCTCACATCTGAGGCTTTCCTATCCGCATTTAAGAGATTCATTTCTCGCCGCGGTCCAGTGTCTGTTATGTACTCAGACAATGGTACCAATTTTGTTGGCGCTAAGGCGCAATTGGATGATATTTATTCTTTTTTATTAAATTCAACTGTTCAAACGGATATTAAAAATGAGCTTCTTAAATCACGCATCGAGTGGACAAGAATACCGCCGCGAGCTCCACACTTCGGAGGTATTTGGGAGTCGAATATTAAGATTGTTAAAACTCACTTGTTTAGAGTCGTAGGTAAACAACTTCTCACTTACGAGGAACTCTCGACCGTATTGGTGCAAATTGAGTGCCTTTTGAACTCTCGACCACTTAGTGTCATTTCGTCAGACCCACATCCGGAGGTACTCACGCCCGCGCATTTTTTAATGTCCAGTCCACTCACGTATTTGCCTTCTTCTGAATTGGCAGAAGAAAGCATAAACCTAAACAACCGCAAAAGGCTCTTGGATCAACTTGTGTTATCCTACTGGAATAAATGGCGAATTGAGTACTTGCACACGCTGCAAGTTCGCCAGAAGTGGTGCACTCCCGATCGCCCTATAGAGATAGGTACTGTCGTTCTCTTGGGTCAAGATAACGTACCTCCATTGACTTGGCCATTAGGTATCATAGAGGAAGTTTTTCCGGGATCGGATGGTGTAATTCGAGTCGCTTCAATAAAAACCGCGTCAGGCACGTATAAACGTCCTGTCACTAAGTTGTATCCTTTGCCAACTCAATAGATTATTATTACTACATAATTTAGTTTAATTTAGTTTAGGGTTCATATTATACGTTCCAATGGTACGCCATTACATAGTTGTAATTTAGTTTATTCGACTTACCATAGTCAAGTCGAACCGCAATTCATTCTTAGGACACTGATAATTATTTTTCCCGAGCATTATATCAATGCGATGGTGTTTCGGACTGCTGCTTGGATTTCCCTCAAAGCTCTTCAACAAGTTAATGCTTACATATCATCACCGCTTCTTGAACCTCACTCGCTCCGCATAGATTAGCAGCTTTTGAAAGCTCCTGGACCTTTCAAGGCGGGGAGCATGGTGTGGCGAGTTGCCGCCACTCTGCAAGTTGGGTGGGGTTGGTATCACGTCGCGTGTGTGTCTCGCTTTAATTTGTCAGACAGACGTGAGTGGCCGGCTTTACGCGAGGTATAGACAATTTAAAATGCAACAATCGACGTCACGTCAGTTTGAAGTCAGTTGTGTGTCTAACGCCGCGAGGCACAGCGCGCATCTCACCGCAGACTAATGTCTTAAAATAATATCGTCCCCGCAAATACGCTAAAATCCCGAGTAAATCCCGTAAACGTTGGGGATCCTCCGGGAATAATAAATAACCCGTATTTACCGCGTCCGTTAACTACTGAACAAGCATAATCAGGAGTGTTGGTGTGAAGAAACGAGTGGCCACTCGTCGTCGTCCAGTAGCCAGGAAAGTCAGGTAACGCTTGTTCTTGATAGCTTAGAGTAAGGCCACATTCGCCGACTGCTGCCGACCACTCCTAACTTGAAGTTATACAGACAAATATAGGCAATTTTGGGCCAGCATTCCCTCCAAGTGCTTGGTTGTACTTCTGTTCTACATCCGCAGAGACCCACGGCTATTTACACGCTTGGGCAACTCCAATTTTAATAACGCGTTAATTATTTTTAAAAACAGTTTTGGGAGTCTATAAATATTAATAAAAAAAATAATTTGATACCCAATAAAAGCTGGAATCTCGTTAAAATATTTCGCTCGTTAAAAACTGCTCACTATTAATTTGGAACGTTTACCTTCAATGAAGTACACTGTTCAAATTCTTTGAATAGATTTTTTTCAAATTATAATGTTTACTTTGAATTCAAAAGACAATATTGGGTTACCACTTATTAAATTCGTCATTTACTGGGTATTGTAGTTTGACATTTACTTTGAAGATCAAAACTCTTTGAACGCAAACTTTACTTAGTGAAATCTTCATGCATAGAAATATTTTTATAAAAAAATCTTCGCCCAAAATAAATCAGAAATAATTCGACAAAAGAAAGTTAGGGTCAGAGAAATTGTTTTAAATGGAATCAATTCATCAAACTTACTCCTTCATAAAAATATAAAATTCTGCTTTATTTTCACAAAGGAGTATGGTTACTGCAAGATTGCTTTTTCTCGTTATTCAAGAATATTTTTATTTTTACAAGCACCATGTTTCGAAGAACAAGATTGAAATTATAGATATTTCTGATAAAACTCGTTTGATTGGAACCTTTTTTATGGATTAAAGAAACCGTAGATAATAAATGCATTTTAATCTAAATTGTAAGTAGGTAACCATAAATAAAATCCAACTGTAAAATACTAAAAACTCAGTTATTTTAGTTCAAATATTGATTTCATGCCACCAACTACATTAGACTGCTTGAAAAGAGACTTGTTTGGAATTTTTTTAGTTGTTTTTACAGTTGGGTTTTTTTTTAACCGACTTCCAAAAGGAGGAGGTTATCAATTCGGATGTTTATATATATATATATATATTTTTTATGTATGTTCGGGCATAACTCCGTCATATATTGACGGATTTGCAATTTTTTTTTTGTTCGAAAGGGGTTTGTTTCGAAATGGTCCCATTTAAATTTCATATAGATCTGATGATCGGTTCCGGAGACAGACTACGGAACTCTTCAAAAATTGACAGCAAATCAACCGCGACTGCTGTGATCGTATGTCTATCAATTGTTAACACAAATTAATGGAGAACCACAACTAAAAAGTGAAAAATAAAAAACTTTTTTACAAAAAAATGCAACCGACTTCCAAAAAAAGAGCAAATAACTTTAATTTTGGAAGTCGGTGTCAAAAAACGAAGACACAAAACCAGAAACACCGACTTCCGAAATTAAAGTTATTTGCTCTTTTTTTGGAAGTCGGTTGCATTTTTTTGTAATTTTTTTTTTTAAATATTAAATTTTTATTTTAACGTAGAAAACAAAAATTTAATTTTTTTTTTAGTGAGTTACATTTTTGGAATCGGCTCCTCAAATCCTAGTTCGTCGACTTTAATTTTTTTTATTTTTCAAAATAGCGTCTGGTTGTCGCCATATTGTATTTTGATTTTTTATCAACAATCACAATTTAAACAACGCGTAGACCTGATGTCATTTTCATAAAATATCTCTTTGTAACAAACGTGAAGTTGGATTTTTTAATATTTATTTTCTGTGCTATGCTACGATTTTTTATTCAATGAGGGCGCCACTGGACCGTGAGTAGGGCCTTAAGGCCCTACCGTTACTTTGGATACGAAACATTTTGAGACCTGTTTTAACAACGTAAAAATACTTTATCTTCTTTGTAACAAACGTGACGTTGGATTCTATAATATTTATTTTCTATGCTATGCTACGATTTTTTATTCAATGAGGGCGCCACTTGGCCGGTAGTAGACCCTTAAACGTAACCTTTATACCATATAGGTTACAAAAAAGCTTACGACCCGCCTGATGAAAAGCGGTCACACCAGAGGTATCGTCTGCGCGTTGTCGACCCTGCGGAAACTTTTTCACGCCCTTGTTGAAGATCACCATGTTGTAGCTCATTGGGAAAACCTTGACGATAGGGCACGCTTGCCTTGACGTAACCTGAATAGGTTACGTCAAGGCAAGCGTGCCCTATCGTCGATCAAATCATCGCTTACCATCTGGTAAGATAGTGGTCAAACGCGAGCTTCTCAATCACAAAAAAAGAAAGAATACTAAGAACGAAAAAAAGTTAGTTGTTGGAGCAATTTTCAGTTTATTTGTAAACCTTAATCGGCAGTAGGTCTAAATATTTGTACTGAAAAAACATTTTTTCTAACAAAACTGTCTATCCTTCAACGTTATCTTGATCAAAAATTCGTTTACCCAACGTTGTAGCACAGTGCGCAAAATATCGTCGTTGGCAAAGTCTATAAAGATGTCTTCGGGTCGGCACCGGGATGTATAGGCCTTCTGAGACATGCTATAAAATCGCGGGAACTCCTTTGGGCTTGTGACATACGAGCGGCTTTATGAACCAACAACTGAAGGGTGGGTATGTTTGTAACTTTATTGTTGTCGTTGATAGGCTCGATATCTTGCCTGATGGTACGCGATGATAGATTTCTGGCGGAGTTTGGCAGATTTTCTGGAGCTAAGACCATAGAACTGTTCTGTTGCCCTGGTATAAAATAATTATGTGTGGTTAAGCGTCAATGGCTTGTTTTCATATTCATTACGAATAAAATTGGGAAATAAAATCAATTATTTAGCTTAACCTTTATAAAAAGGGGTGGTCGACGATGGAGCACGCTTGACTAGAAGTAACATTGTGAATTACTCAACAGTAGTCCAAAGTTTGGATTTATGCCCATTTGACCGCAATGAGCTCGCTTCCTATTATTTTCTGGAACTTAAACATAACTGGGAAGTGTGTGCCAACTGAAGGGTGGGTATGTTTGTAACTTTCGGATCCGACAATGTCTAATTTTGTCGTTGCTAGGCTTGATATCTCGCCTGATGGTAAGCGATAATGTGGTCGACGATGGAGCGCGCTATCCTAGTAGTAACATAGCGAATTACTCAGTAGTAGTCCGAAGTTTGGATTTATGCACATTTCACCGCAATGGGTTTGCTTTCTATAACATAATATCGGGTGTAAAAAGACAGTTCCCAAAGCCGAAAGCCACATATTCTACCCATTATTTGGATATTTTTTTCCACTAGACCATACCTGGAAATCCACTGGTTCTGTAGATATCAAAGGTCAAATTCGCAATTTTTTTTTACTTTTTTACGAAAATGAATCCAAAGTGTTATTACTAAACTTTTTTCCAAACAAATATTACCTGAATTTTTGTTTTAATTTTTTTCGAATTTTTGAATTTACAAAAACGCAATGAATATCAAACGTCGACGACTAACGACGTCAAACGTTGTCGGATACAAGAACTATGGGCGGGGTTCAACTCCACTTGCCCGGGTTCGCGTTACATTGCGTGCAATAAAAAATAGTTTTTTTTTTCATACCTAAAAATAAAAGTCGTTTCACAGCAATAATTTTTGCGCAAAGCTACTTTGTTAGACGTACAGTGTGCGTATATGGGGCTGTAGTGATGGAAAATTTAGAAAAGCTATAAGATATATTTCTTGCTGTCCCTTTGACCAATACAGGTGTGATGTTACGTTAAGAAAGGTAGTTATGAATAAGAGCTCGGACAACTAGTCAGCTAATCTTTACAGCATTATGTATCGCTAACTAAGCAGCAAGTATTTTATTTATTCAGCCACCGTGAAGACGTTAAAAGGTTTTAGGACCATCTCCCCTTCCACCGTTAACCCGTTTAACAGCGGTTGCATAGCATTGATCAAATATGAATGGGTTTTCTCAGACATTATTGATGGGAACTGACAACATTGTATGAGATTTGTCACGCGTTTTTGGTGGGAATATGGAGTGATGTCGATGAGGAGTTATGGTAATATGCTCATGCATTTCTCCCCTTTTTTCCTCAGAATACATGGTCACTTATTACAAAAGTCTGTATAGGATCAACTTGATTTAAGTTTGGAAAAGTCTTCGCGAGTTGGGTGGTAGCAACTATTATGGTAACAGTCCAAGTAGTGAATCAAAAATATAGATATATATCGTGCGATCGGAGATTCCTATCATTGAATTGTTAAAGGCTCATGTCTCAGTTGGTTTTATAAATGGCACATACTTAACTCTAACTAAAACTAAGTTTTGTATGATCAACATTGTTTGTGATCTAGAATTCATACCCATTATGGTCATCATTATCACATTTCAGCCGAAAGACGTCCACTGATGGACATGGGCCTCCGCCAAGTGTCGCCACAACGATCGGTCCTGTGTGTCTCGCATCCATCGGCTACCTGTCCCCCTCACCAGGTCAACGGTCCACCTTGTTGGAGGCCAACGCTGCGTCTTCCAGTGCGCGGTTGCCACTCCAGAACTTTCGGCCCATCGACCATCCATATACCTTGCCCACTACCACTTCAGTTTGGGGATCTTCGAGCTATGTCGGTAACCTTGGTTCTCTTGCGGATATGATCATTTCTGATTCGATCACGCAAGGAAACTCCACGCATTGCCCTTTCCATTGCCTTTTGGGTGACTTTAAGCCTTCTGATCCCCATTGTGAGCGACCACGTTCCGATGGTACAAAATTATAATTTTCAATATTATCATTAGTTACATACCTATGTAGTTGCCTACTAAGATGTGTTTAATATTTGAATAGTACATTACCGCGCATTACGATGGTGTTATAATATTTAAATGGCTGTATAGGGGCCATATTGACAGCCTGACGTTAAGTTTTGATGTCAGAAATGGATTGATTGAGGTATGCTTTCGTTATTGTGTGAATAAACAGGTTAGATCGCAGATAATACTAGCTTCTGCCAGTGGCTTCGCCGGAATTAGTACTACCCCCGTTATAAACTTTCAACCCTGACTTTAACCCCTTAGTGGTTTTTTTTAAATTATTTAATAATTTTGAAAAACCCTTAGTGGATACCTTTTTTTTTGGTTGGTCAAATCATCAATCATCCTATGACTTCTCATTGTGTTCGGTACAATATTGGCAACTGAACAGCTCAGCACTTTTGCCTGCATGCATTTCCATAAATGCATGTATCGCAACCATCGCCAGTTAGTGCGTGTTCAGATACCAATCGCGTAACTCGAATCAAACCATCTTAGTGCTAATTTAGCTAATAATTATTACCATTTTACCATTTAATAGTTAACTAGTGTACAATATAACTTTGAACCATATTATTGCGTATCATTAAACCAGTATTCGTAAACCGACAACCAAACCATTAACATTCCGGTATAAACTCAACCGAATCAACCAATCTATCAACCAACACTAGAAATAGTGCTAAACCAAGCAGGCACTATTTTCTACATGGTCCTTCGAGCATCAAAGGGCTCGGTTCGCGAAGTACAGTGAAGTGTTTGTGCGCCGGGACCTTGCAACCAGTGTGTGTTTTACCAGTTTGTAGGGAGTGTAAGTAGGCAGTGAGTTCCAGTTGGAGAAATTGGGCAGCTGTCCCGTAAGAAGAATATAAGGTCAGACCAAACCATTTTATACACTTTATTTTTCACTCGCGTATTTAGCCGACCGGGAGAATAATGGAGCAGTTAGCAGTCAGCCAAACGGAGGTCTACGACTCTTTGGTTAAACTTCTAACTAATATCAAGAAAGACGGAGCTGAACGAAAAACCATTGATTACTGCAAGCGGAAGTTGGAGGTATTAGAAAATTATTGGGGAGAGTATCAACGTAACCATAGAAAGTGCTGTGAGCTTGCTGACTTTAACCATGTGTATTTCACCAAGAATTGTTTTGATAAGGCAGAAGAAGTGTATCTGTCGATCAAGCAGCTAATCACCAAAATCATGGAGCACTTGGTGTCAAAACAACAAGAGCCTCAACAGCCTCCGCCGCCGCTGTCGGTAGAAGCAGATCCTTCGAAGCAAGCAGGGGATTCGTCTCATTCACAGGCACCAAAACAGCTTAAATCAGACTTAATAAAACTACTCAGCAAGGGGGCATTTAATTTACGAAAATGGGACACCAACGAACCAAAACTACTCGCTGACTTAGAAAAAGATATGCGGAACCAGCAAATCTACGAGTTTAAGCAGCCAGACTCAACGAAGACATTGGGACTAGGATGGAACCCGCAACAGGACAAATTCATCTTTGACTCAAAACTGGAGCCAGCATCATTACCAAAACCAACCAAAAGATCGCTTCTCTCCGACATATCAAAAATATTTGACCCATTAGGCTGGCTCACACCATTAACCATCACCATGAAAATACTATTCCAAAGCGTCTGGTTATCAAATCTTAACTGGGATGACGCGCTACCAGAGGATATCAAGATCCAGTGGCTAAACTTAAGGGAAGAATTAAAAGACATCAACACCATAGAAGTAAAACGATGGTTAGGAACAAAGGAAAACCATAGCTTGCAACTACACGGCTTTTGTGATGCGTCGAATAAGGCGTATGCCGCTGTTATATATTGCAAAGTCAGTGACCAAAATAATGCTAATGAGGTAACTCTAGTCGCCGCAAAATCAAGATTAGTGCCTGTTAGCAAAGACATATCGATACCAAGGTTGGAGTTAATGGGTGCCCAACTATTATCGCAGCTGATGCAAAAAGTACAGACTTGCTTGCAGTCGTATAACCAGGAGATATATTGCTGGAGTGATTCAACAGCAGTATTAGGATGGATCCAAGGAGATCCAGCGAGATGGAAACCATTCGTCTCAAATCGCGTGAAAGCTATCACCAAACTAATACCAAAAGAAAAGTGGAGTTATGTAAAAACCAATGAAAATCCTGCCGACTTTGCCAGCCGTGGATTGAGAACCAAACAATTGAAAAACCACGATCTGTGGTGGCAAGGGCCATCATGGATTCAACCATTCCAAAACCATGACATACTACAAGCCACCTATGAAACCAGCTTAGAGATAAAACGGACTAACGCAGTAGTGGCGGAAAATTACCAGAAAACAACCATGACCATACCAAACATTATTAACCATTTATTAAACAAATTGAATTCATTCGCAAAAATTGTACGCGTTTTTGCATGGATACTAAGATTACCTACTGCCAAGACAGGCCGTCAACATTATCTCACATTACATGAACTGCGTCGCGCTAAACTGCTGATTATACAAAGTGTGCAACATATGGAGTTTGCCAGCGATGTTAACTGCCTAATTAAAAACGGAAACGTGCATTCGAACAGTAAACTTTTACCATTACACCCTATAATAGACCAAGACGGTATTCTGCGAGTAGGGGGCAGATTAAGAAACGCACAAATAAGTACAGACATGAAACACCCAATCATATTACCACACAACCATCGACTTACCACGCTAATCATCCAATATGCTCATGAGCTCACCTACCACGGTGGAGCGCGACTTACTTTGTCAAACATTCGGCAAAACTATTGGATTATCAGCGGATATTCCGCTACAAAGAAAGTCCTACGACAGTGTGTTACATGCAAGAAGCAAGAGCCCATCCAACAACATCAACTCATGGGTGATCTACCATCATCCAGAGTGATCCCGGAATCCACCTTCTACCATTGCGGCGTCGACTACACAGGCTTTGTGGACGTAAAAGCAAACAAAGGACGCGGGATAAAAACTACCAAGGCCTACATAGCTATTTTCGTATGTATGGTGACGAAGGCTGTGCATCTGGAACTCGTCTCAGATTTAACCAGCTCAGCTTTCTTAGCCGCAATAACCAGAATGGCAGCACGACGCGGGGCTCCACGTCATATTTACAGCGACAACGGAACCAATTTTGTGGGAGCCAACAGAATGCTGCAAGAAGAATACGACCATCTTCAAAATGTTTTCAGCGAATCATTCTTTAGAGAGATAACAGAGCTACAAATTGAATGGCATTTCAATGCACCTTCCTGGCCTCATGCGGGAGGACTTTGGGAAAGAGCCGTGCGAAGTCTCAAATATCACCTCAAACGTGTGATTGGACAACAAAAACTTACATTTGAGGAATACACCACACTACTATCGAAACTAGAAGCTTGCCTTAATTCACGACCACTTTGTGCGCTATCAGAAGACCCGGAGGATCTTAATTTCCTCACACCAGCCCATTTTCTATCAGCACGACCAGGTTTAACCATAATTGACACAGCAGACGACGCCAGAACCAGGTGGCATCTAGTGTCAAAACTATTCGAAGATTTATGGAAGAGATGGAAAACAGAGTACTTAACTCAATTATCAACCAGAAGCAAATGGTTGAAACAACAGAAGAATGTCAACGTGGGAGATTTAGTAATGATACATGAGGACAACTTACCAGCAGGAAAATGGCCAATGGGTCGTGTGACGGAAGTCCATCCAGGAAAAGATGAACTGGTACGAGTAGTCACTCTAAAAACTAAAAACGGCTACATGAAGCGCCCAGTAGTTAAACTATCAGTGCTACCTTTAGACCAAACGGAACCAACCATACCAGAAGAACAACCACTACATCAAAGTACCGAATCCGAAAAGACACCAGATAATCGCCCGCAACCAAATACCAGAACGTACAGTACCTATCCCAAGATGGTAAACCTTGCACTAGCACTGTTACTTTTCTTAGGTATAATACTACCAACAACAGCTTCATATAACATCACGCAATTCGATACCAACAAAACTTTGTACTTTGACACTGTAGGAAAAGTACAACTAATCCGAGATAAGTGGAAACTAGTCACATATTTTGACATGTCTCCATACTGGCAAGGGGACAACGCCATCAAAGACTTTACGACCTATCTCGACAGAACATGCGAAACAATCATAGAATCAAGTCATTGTCATATGATACTCCTACAAATACGTCACGATTACAATGAACTGCAATACTACAACCAGCTGTTGCTTAGCCAGCATTACGGCGAGCGCTTGCGAACACGATGCGGCCTTATCAACGCTGTCGGCTCGATTGCTAACTCATTGTTCGGAGTATTAGACGAAAGCTTCGCAGAAAAATACAGACAGGACATTGAACTTGTTCACCGTAATCTGAAACACCAAGGTCAGCTATGGAAAAACTTGACCTCTATCGTCGAAGCAGAGCATAATATACTACAGAGAACTGAAGCCATAATAGCAAAACAACATAAAACCATAAATAAACATTTGACGGCTTTAGACAACGCTAACAGTAGGCTGCAAAAAGAAATTGATGGGATGACAATACAACAAGACTTCACATTAGTCTCTATAGCTACCATTAATATGATGCAAAACTTGAAACAGGTACAGGAAACCCTAATAGATACCATATCGGAAATATACCACGGCCAAATCAGTCTTCATCTACTGACACCAGCGCAGCTCAAACGAGAGTTACAAATTATCTATGGGCAAATGCCACAAGATTTAGCACTACCAATCGAAAACATAGAGACAGACCTTCAGCGCATCTACAAGCTACTGAGAACAAAAGCGAGAGTTACCGAAAAATATGTAATTTTCGAAATCACATTCTATGTGATTTCGAAAATTACTGCTATGAGCGAGCAAGAGAAAGTTACCAACTATTCAGGATAATACCAATTCCACAACAAACCAATTACAGTATGATTACCATAACACCAATATCAGAATACATCGCAGTAAACCTAAAAAAGGATGCCTATTTCATACCAACCACACATGAACTTGACACATGCTTGTACCATGGAGAATCCTTTATATGTGAGCTCTTCAAACCAATCCAAAATTTGGAAAATGACAAAAACTTTTGCGAAACAAACCCAATAAACCAAAGGTGCAAAACAGAAAGAACAGCGTGCAGAAACAGATGGGTTGAATTACACTCAACGTCACAATACTTATATTTTTGCTGTGACACATATTCAATTAAAATCATATGTGACGATCAAGTTACCGTGCGCCAGCTGACCCGAGCAGGGGTCATTAGCATGAATCAGAAATGCTTTATTAAAAGTAAAGATATCACACTGTTTTCTTTACAACAGCAGTCCAACCAATTATTTTTTTCACCACAACTGCTCGTGCCAGAGCTGGACCAGATAAACCATATTGTGAACATCACAATACCAACAGAAACAGCATTACCAGAGGACATGAGTCTGAATAGATCTCTATTCATTCTTGGAGAACAAATTAAAACACTGAAAACCACCAAAGCAGACGTAGATGACGTATCAATCCATGACATCCACCAGTATACCATCGTCTACATACTGTTGGGAGTTGCACTATGCGCGGCAGCAGTCTGGATCTGGAAAAGAGCGAGTTGCTGCTCGCCTTCTACGGCCAGCCGGGCGCAGCCTCACCACAGACAGGAGTCTGTGGCGACTACATCGGAGCCAACCAGAATATATAGTGAAGTGCAACCGCGAAAGCAGAGTACAGCTGACCGTCAGCAAAGTGAGAGTGAACCTATAGGAATAAGTGCATATTTCGCCAGACGATGGCCCAGTGCTACGAGTACGTAGTGCGGGTAAAAAGGAAAGGGCTACGTTGCCTAAAGTGCGAAAAGAAAGTGCGCTTACAGTGGAAGACTCATTAGTTTAAAAGAATTTATGTTTTAGAGATAAGTAACCATAATTTGTACTTTTGCCTTTGTTTACCATTTAAATTACTTATTTTAAGTACCTTTTGTTTACCATTTTTAATTTGTTTACCTACTTTACTTTTGTTTACCATTTCTTGTTTATTTCTTGTAATATTATACAACTAAGATGATTTGATGAATACTTTGCCCTATTCTTATCTCATCTTGTGCTCGGGAATATGTTCGGTACAATATTGGCAACCGAACAGCTCAGCACTTTTGCCTGCATGCATTTCCATAAATGCATGTATCGCAACCATCGCCAGTTAGTGCGTGTTCAGATACCAATCGCGTAACTCGAATCAAACCATCTTAGTGCTAATTTAGCTAATAATTATTACCATTTTACCATTTAATAGTTAACTAGTGTACAATATAACTTTGAACCATATTATTGCGTATCATTAAACCAGTATTCGTAAACCGACAACCAAACCATTAAAATTCCGGTATAAACTCAACCGAATCAACCAATCTATCAACCAACACTAGAAATAGTGCTAAACCAAGCAGGCACTACTTTCTACACATTGTGGATACAAAGAACAGCCCCTCCGAATTTCATTTCTTTAGGACCAGCGGTTTAGGCTGTGCGTTGATATATCAGTCAGTCAAACAGAACTCAGTCAAATCAGTAAAATATTGAATTTTATATTTTACTAATTTAAATAAACAAAAAAATTCCATATTCCTGTAGTAATTCAGCAAAGTCACTTCGTGATCGAGACGCAATTAATATGTATTGTGTCTGCTAATTTGGATGCGCAAAGGGTGGCTGGCTGGTTTAATATTTTGGACTTTGGATTGGTTTGCTTCTTGCTGACTTGTAGCGTGATTCTTTCTACAAACCTCCCGAAAGTGCCCGTGGTGTTTCTAAGTCTGATTCCAAGGGCATATCATAAAAAAAAAACATGTGATTAGTTTCAACACTGATTAGCCGGTTCTTAATTCAATTTCGTTTATAAAGTATTTGAATTTAGAATGCACGCACTATTGACTGAGAAAGGAATTTCCTAACAATACGCGCCGTGTCCAGGAGTACCGCTTTCTGTATCAAGCCCTTGATCCAGCCGCCTAACGAGAGCCTCCTCCTCCTCCTCTTATTATTATTATGCGTTTATTAATTTTTTTAACATATTAAATACATTTTTAAATATTTCTTAAAAAAGAATATATAAAAAACATTTAAAAATATAAAAAATAGTAGCCCACCGGTATCGGGAACAGGGTCCAAGCTACCGGCGGTCAGGGCTCCAGAGAGAGGAACCGCCTGACAATGCGAGCCGTGTCCAGAAGTACTGCTTTCTGAATCAAGCCCTTGATCCAGCCGCCTAACGAGAGCCTCCTGAGGTGTTGATCGAGGCTCGTGGCTATTAAGCCATTGGCTGGCATGACTATCGGTACAATGATCGCTGATTCCACATCCCACATGTCGACAACCTCGCGAGCCAAGTCAATATACTTGATTTGTTTATCTTTCTCGGCTTTCACGAGGTTCTCGTCATGTGGGACGGTAATGTCAACAATCATTGCACGCCTCTCGATTCGGTCCACCACCACTATATCAGGCTTATTGGCTACAATAGTCCTGTCAGTGATGATGGACCGATCTCAGTACAATGAGATATGACCATTATCGAGAACTAATTAATTATTATTATTATTATTATAACCTCTCGGAGAGACCGGACCTGAGACCCACTAACTCGTGCGTCAGGCACGTATCTCTCGGCAACAGTGCTGTCGTCTGCATACCCAAAGGTACCGGGTTTTAGCAGATGATTCTAATGATCTTCGGTACCTATAAAAAAGATACAAATGTAAAAAAGAATAAAGAAATTGAATAATAACTAAGCAGCTCTCGATGTGTGAGGAGTGCACGTATTTGTATGTGCCTAGGTGGGTGTTTTGTGCGTGCGTTTGTGTTTATGTGTGCGTGTGTGTAAGTGTGTGTATATGTTTGTGTTTGAGTATCCAGAATGTTAGCTTACTCTGATCAGAATATTTTCTGTTTCTTCAGTTAGGGATCTTAACCAATCACCTGTTGTTTTTTACAATCGTATAACAGCATGGGATATATTTCCCAGTTAAGATTCAGTTTATTATAGATGTAGGTTATCGAACCCCTGGAGAGTTGGTCACAATACAATGACAATACCAATGACTGATTAAACAAGTTTATATAGTTATGTAATTTCCAAATAATTCAGACCGTCTAAGGGCTTATCTGATACTTAGAAACAAAGATCATTATTATCCGAAATCTAGTTGTAGGTTGCCGGGCCAACGCCTTCGAGCCCATAACCCGTTCCAGTCAAGCCTTAGGATTTACGCGGCAGATAACCAGCTGATACATTGTTTTTCTCATTTAAACACACCACACGAACATCAACCTTACCTCTTATTTCACAAAGTTCAAAATTCTCTGTCTTTTTTACGTTTCTCTATCGATCTGCAAGCCTGGTAAATGAAATCCAGATGTAGCTAAGTACATACGTATTTGATATTGAAGTAGTATAATCTGAGACAACCGGGTTCCGGCAAAAAGTGATTGACCCCATTTCGACTGGACTGCTTCGGTTTGCTCGTTTTGCCCCTAAGCGGGGAGATTGGGGAACAAAAGGGATAAATCTTTGGCTAGACTGTTTCAGTTCTATTTTGTGAAATATTGGATGCCGTGCAGTGTAAGTTTAGTATTTTTGTATCTCAAGCCATTGCAAGTTCTAATACGACCATGAGAACCTCCTGGGTTCGGTGCCTGGGTTTTGCAAAGTGATAATGTTTTCCCTATATGGAATTTCTCAGTAGCACCCCAGATTCTGGTTTGTGCCCTGTATTTTTTATAACTGTTAGGCTCGCGTTAAACCACTATCTAACCTGATAGTAAGCGATGATGTGGTCGACGATGGAGCACGTTTGCCTTGAATTAACCCATTCACTCTTGACTTATGGCAATAGCCTCGCCTCCTAAATAAGTGGAACTTCAACATACTTTTTATGGCGGATTATGGGTGTACTTAAATGTACATCTTTGCCCTCTCAATTTTTATACGTCTTCAAATCTCAGAGAAAAAAAATGGATCCAGAAAAAAACACTAAACACAGTCGATATAGACGATATACTTGTTGTTAGTGAAGTATACGTAATAATAAACATTATCAACAAATTTCAAGTTCTTAAGTCAATGGGAAGTTAAAAAAATCTTGGTAACAAAATTTTGTGACAGACGTCGACAAACATACAGACAGACGGACACGTGAGTGAAAATAATAGGGCTCCGTTTGGACCCTTCGGGTATGGAACCTTAAAAATTAGACGCTGTAGCTATGAAACTAAGGCGTCCATAAATGCTCAAACAAGCATCAGTCAATTACAAAAGTCGTGACCGATGGTTGAATGACGCATAAATCAAGCCTAGAGATTTCTTCATTCAACAATCAGTCAACGTACTAAACGATCAGTTATCCTTCAGTCACAACCTTGATTAAGGTAAAACTGACAGCAAGACTTACCGTGTAATGAACGCCTTACCCTTTGAATGTTGACTCGACATAATCGACATTCAAAAGCGACTCAAATAAATTCCATCAAAGTTCATACTTTATCTTTGTAACAAAATATCTTTTCCGTTCCCTATAAACTCAAACTTCATAGTTCCCTTTGATGAAGTGTCTAGTTTCTTTTTACTTGCTTCTCTTAAGAACTTAACTTATTCAAGTTTACACTTAGCCAGTTACAAAGTTATGATCTAGTTTTTCTTTACCGACGTCTTGATTGCATTCAATAGAAAATGCCTGAGATGACTTCCTTTGTAAGTTGCTTCGGATAATTTGTTTTAGTTTAGTTTTGATGAGTGTAGTTTAGGCTGTTTTCTTTATAGCTTATCTTAGCTTTTAACTTATAACTAATTTGAACTCAGTAGATTTATCTTTGTTTTAGCTCTGTCTCCAATTTCATTTCTTAATTATTTATTATAATCTTGGTCCTTTCTAAAGATTCGTATCGGAAGGGTCCAAACGGAACTATATTGTTGTCACTCACGTGTCCGTCTGTCTGTCTGTCCGTCCGTCCGTCGTCTATCACAAGATGTTGTTACGAAGAATTTTTTAACTTCCCATTGACCTATGAACTTGTACGTATACTTTACTAATAACAAATACCAATATATGGTACGGAACCCTTAATGTGCAAAATCGGACACGCACTTAGCCAATTTTTTTTCTCTCTAACACAATATTGTGTAACATGTATTTCATCTTATTTAACTATATAAATTTATATTAGATTATGTTTTTTAGCAGTAGGTACCTACACCACTTACTACCCCATTTTATTTTTAATAATTTAAGTCCAGCCAAAGGTTGTCTGGTAGATATCGCTGTCAGCGATAAGTTCGCCGTTGCACGCATAGATTTAAGTTCGTATATAAAGTTGTGTATCTTTTGGGTGTGCAAGTTTAATCTATGTATGCTATATTCTAATGATTATTTCTCCTTCGTAGGTCTATGCTCGCAATTGCTACTGTTGAGTATATGGTTCTGGTCAGGTGAGGTTAGGTTAGGTTAGGTTAGGTTAGGTCAGGTAGGGCAGATTTATAGGGTTGTTCCATCAGGACTTTCATATTTCATCAGTAGCCACTCGGAGTCTAGGCTTGTGCCCGATTTATGGCAATGGGCTAACCTCCTATAAGATGGGACCAAAATCAAACTGTGAAAATAGTGGTTGTACTTTGGTAAGTTCTAATAGGTATATTGAAATTGTAGCGACCCTAGCAATGCGACATGCTGAATTGCATTGATTTTTTAGAGCAGCACGAGGTTTGGCTTCCTAGTCGCTTACATACCACCGTCTGGCCATGTTATATCCTACTTCAATAAAAATAATTGTTAGTATATTATTCAGTTATAGTTTTTTATCAACTTCTTTCATAAGGACCGTTATAGATAATACGCACAACAAAACTAAACGCTTGTTTGAGAGTAGATCTAGGATTAATTCCTATCAAAATCACTTTTACATTCTATTCTTTCAACTTCGTAGTAATGTTATCATTAATCACTACAAAACCAAAAACAAAAGGACGCATTTTTGCTTAGAACCAAAACAGTGCAGAAATGTTATATGAAATCTCCTGGTTGCACAGTTTTTCATTAATGCACTGTTTTTTATTTTTTGGTTAGATACCTATACATTTACCACAGAGGTTTAATGTCTCCCATTAAGTTTAATATAAAACGTATGCATTAGATCAAAAAGATACTGGATGAAATTAAAAATCGACTGAATAAAACCGACTTGGTGAAAAAAAAAAACAAATGGCGCGCATCTTTTATAATTGTAAAACTTTGATACTTCTTATAAAAAATTCTTTATCAATATGAATTGAACTACAGAAAGTATAAAAACAGCTGCAAATGAAGCTGTTAATAACCTTTTGCCGCAAAAGTCGCGGTATAAATTAATATTTTTCATTAACTTGAGTAGGTATATTTTATCACGGTAGGTAAATTGGTAGTTGAAAGAAAAGTAGATTACGCATCTTGCTAAAGTGAGTAATTAATGCACTCGTGTTAATTTAGTGCACCAACATAACACTCGTGTAACAATCTACTCGCGCCTTATTACTTTCAAATCTATTTGTTTCTTTTTTTAATTATAATGTGCCAGTACTTTTTAAATCCTCTAAAGAGGTCCTACACGCCTATTTTTCCCAAGGCGTAGGCCTTGGGAAAAATAGGCGTGTATTTTTGTTATTTATCTGACACATGGTAAAACATGTGAACTTATGAAGTAGGTTTATACTAAGGTTAAAAAATCATAACTTTTGCAATAATATTCACAACGGTATCGAAGTAAATAATAAATGAGATAAATTCAGTTAATTCACTTTCTGAAAGATAAGAGGTTCATACGTTCACCCCTATGTAACGCAATTTCGTCTAGTTTTTAATAGAACCTAGTTTTTCTAATTATTTTTATTATTTTCTTTGAAATAAAACTGTGAGCACACGAATCCCACTATGTGTTTTGGGCATGTGTTTATTTATATCTATGCAAATATTAACATCTCCCAAAATTTACTCTCGTTTTTAAAAAATATAGAGACCTCTCTAGATAAGAATAGAATAGAATAGAACTTAAGATTACACAAAACTAAAATATTAATTGTAATGAAAATCCTAATGTTTCAGATACTCTTTACAATTTTAAGACGATTATATATTATTTCAGTTCATCCCGCAAAGGAATCCAAGTGTGGTGACATGTGCTCATTGTGTAGTTTTGTTTATTGTTTGAAAGATATCATAGATATTAATGATACATTCCGACTTACATTAATTATCACGTAATCCTTTTATATGTTTAAACATTTTGCGTATTTTGAACATTGGAATATCAAATATGAGCTTTTGCCAGCGGCTCTACCCGCGTGGAAGTACTTTTACCCATTATAATTTAGAGCCTATGTGTTATTCTAATGTATTCGCTATATTACTGTACAGGTTCAAAGGTTTTTGCGTGAAAGAGTAAAAAACAAACATACATCCATTCTCACAAACTTTCTCATTTTTTATAATTACTAGCTGACCCGACGAACGTCGTATCGGCTGGAAAACAATAAATGTAGTGTAAAATTTTATAAGTTCAATTAATTACATTGAAATGAATGTAATTCACGTTGCAGAATCGGAATAATTCACTTAGTATTACTTTTTGTTAAATTATTTGCATGATGGGATTCACTCGGGTCGAATCCCTTCATTGAAGGACGTTGTGAACTTGTGACTCTTGTGATATACGAAATTTTTTGTTATGTGGCATCTCAGAGTAGAACAACGTTCGTACAAACGGATGGCTTTGACAAATCGAAAAAAAAAACTGGTCAGTGTGGTCGCTGGAGATGATTTGACCATTCTCCAGATGCACCGCCAACTGTACAACAGTGGGAGGATGTTATGAACATGTGGAGGGAATGGGGAATGAGAGTATACGCCAAATTGCCTCATTGCAGCTCACTTATCGATCAACTTGATAGTGCATGATTTCATCGTAAGTATTAGAAATATGAACGCCAAAACCGCCATAAATATCGCGTGACATATTTGCAAATGCATTTGATGACTAAATTAATAACAGCTGCACAGGTCGACTCATTTGGTTAAGCTACGCTCGCCGGGGTTAGTCCATGGATGGGTGACCATCTTTACACACCGAGACTCCTCCGTGCCTCGGAAAGCACGTTAAGTCTATTATCCCGGCTGTCAATCGTGGATCTTTGACAATCGTTACAGGTCGTCAGAAGCCCGAAAGTCTGACAGCCAGTCTTACCAAGGGGTATCGTATTACCTAGTAACTGGGTTGTGGAGGTCAGATAGGCAGTCGCTCCATGTAAAATACTGGTATTCAGCTGCATCCGGTTGACTGCAAGCCGACCCCAAGATAGTTGGGGAAAGGCTAGGCAAATTGAATTATTGCAAATACATTTGATGGATTTTACTGAATTGCAATATTCCACTATGCAATGTGCTGTAAATGATTTGATAAATAGTGGCGAATGGGCACCCTCTATGAGGAGTGGCTGGAGAGGGACAAAGGCGTCCTCACCTTCCGCCTAACGCAAGTCCTCAACGGATACGAAAGTTTCGGGAGGTTCCTGTGTAGGATAAGGCGGAGGGAAACGCCCGGGTGTCACCACTGTGAGGATCGCCCAGAGGCGCAGAGGACCGACCTCTCACGCCCGTCCCTGGTCCAGGCCATAGTATGGAGCGATAGGGAATGGGAAGCAGTCGTCTCTTTCTGCGAAGCAGTAATGTTCGCGAAGGAGTAGGCGGAACGTGTGAGGGAGACTAAACAGAGTCGACGTAGACGCGGGCCAGCGGACGGCGAGTAGTGATCAGGCCCAAGAGTCGACGGCGCGTAGTGTTCCACGCGCGCCTCAAAGAGATATCAGCACTGCATGACGGGGCCCGTCATGGCTGGCTCAGAGCCTTTAGACAAAATACTTTTCTGTAAACGTTAACGCTTACGCTTCGTGCAAAATGTATGGCAAAGACATTACTGGGCCTGAGTCACGTGACAGTTCTCTGTCTAACGCTTCGTGCAAAACGTCGTTGCCATACATTTTGCATGATGCGTTAGCGTTAACGTTTACAGAAATGTATTTTGGCTAAGGGGGCAGGGGTCGAGGATAAATTCGAAACAAAGTTACCGCGGCCCTGAGCACTCAGGGCAGGGAAGGAACAAGGGTGGGTTTTAGTCAGTAAGAGTCTGACACGCCCTCCCGTTTCACCCAGAGCGGGAGATGTCATTGAATGATTTCACAACCCAAAAAAAAAAAACATCTACATAGCTCACTTTACTGGGAAGTCTTTTTCATTGCCAGTTAAACCAACTTTTAGTATCAGATTGCTAATGTCTTATTTAAAGGTTATAGCGAAAAAGTGTGGTCAATATTTTAAAACTGCATCTGCCCATGGATATGAAGAACTTTTTCTAAATATTATAGTCATAATCAAATCCCAAAATAAAAAAAACTTTTTAGCTAAAAATTCAACCGACGAAAAAGAACTAAAAAGCAAAAAATAAATAAATCTTTGAAGTCTTGAGTATTGAGCATATTTACCTACATAAAATATCAAATTTTATATAAACTAATTTTGAGTCGGCGCCAAACAACAATCTGATTATTAAATATCTAAATTTTATATGTACGTAGAAATGAAGAAAGCTAGATGTAGGTAATTAATCATTTTAATATTTGGCGCCGACTCAAAATTAGTACTTTCGTGCCCAATTTTACAGGTTTCCTCTAAATTTTATCAGGATTCCATGATCAGATCCTGATGTCATTGACACGGGACCACCCTTGAGATATACCCTATGTAACATAAAAAGAATCATCAAAATTTCGATCAAGATTCATAAATAACGTAGTGAGGGCCGAACATACATACAGAAACGCTAAACGTGCTCAAAATTTTCGAGGTTTTCTCTCAATTTTATCAGGATTCCATTGTCAGATCTCGACTTCCTTGGCATGGGACTACCCTTGAGATATGCCCTATCTGACAAAAAAATATTAAAATGATTAATTACCTACATCTAGCCTTCTTCATTTCTACGTACATAGAAAATTTAGATATTTAATAATCAGATTGTTGTTTGGCGCCGACTCAGAATTAGTTTATATAAAATTTGATATTTTATGTAGGTAAATAAGCTTAATACTCAAGACTAAAAAGGTATATTTATTTTTTGCTTTTAGTTCTTTTTCGTCGGTTGAATTTTTTGTTAAAAGTTTTTTCATAAATCATACATTTTTCAAAGTTTACTTTAAGAAGATTTTAACTACCTATTCTCAAAATAAAAGAGACAATTTCCAATATTAAACGGCTGGTAACCAAAACCATCCGTTTCACAATTTAGGAACCGCTACCTAATAAATCACACAGGAACTATAGGCCGCTCTCGGCGCGAGTAATAGCGGGCGGTACTCCACGTTAATTAGAACCGGGTCGCACGATCTATGCGGGGGCACGTACCGGGTACCCGGGTACCCGGCCACCCGGCTCTGTGGTACTCGTCACCTTTGAGGGTAGGCTGCAATTATCTGTTGTGCTTTGGATAGGCGAAGTGTTAGGTCATATGTGTATTTTGGAGATAAAACCCTAGGTTTTAACAAGGATGATGTAACGAATCTAGGGTTTAATCTAGGATGTCATACAGGGTGGCCAACTCGGATGTATATAACAATTACCAGATATTTTTTTATTATCATAATATTCAGACTTCGCAATTTTGTATGGATTACAACATCTACCAAATCTTCCCTTGTTTGCAGGCTGAAAATGCGTTTTCCCGTCTTTTTCATCAAATACGGATCGGAGCAGGATCTATCCAATCTCGTGAGTTTGGGGGTCAATTGATTAACCTCTTGCGTGGCTGGTGCCCAGCGCATGGGCTGTAAACAATTAAAAATCTATTGTGTCTGCTAGTTAGCAGATACATTTTTTTTTTTGTATATTGTTTTGCGTGTCTGGTTAGACACACGACGGTTCTACACAAAATAAAAAAATACAACCGACTTTCAATAAGAAAATACACTGAAAATTACAAAATAACTTTAATTTCGGAAGTTGGTCTTTGTATTTCATTTCTTCGGTATTTGACACTGACTTCCGAAATTAAAGTTATTTTGCACATTTATTGTTTTTTTTTTTGGAAATTTGTTCTATTTTTTGTAAAAAGTTTTTTATTTTTTCCCTTTTTGTTGTGGTTCCACATTAAATTGTGTTAACAATACATAGACAAACGATTGAATTAATCGCGAGTCATTTGCTGTTAGTAATTAAAGAGTTCCACTGTTTATCTTCGAATATATTCATCAGATCCTATAATTTATTGAATACTGAAACCTTCCTTGATAAAAATGCATTTGAATAACGACAATCCCATCCAAATCGGATCAGTAGTTATTGAGAAAATCGCGGACAAACAAGCAAACTTACATACATACGGGTCGAATACAGAACCTCCTTTGTTGAAGTCAGTTAATGAAGTCGGTCAATAACGACAAAATAGACTGGTTTAGCGCTTAGTGTTTTCCAATTTTATTCAAAGTGCCGTTCCTGTTCCAATCTGCCTCACTTCCTATAACCTAATCACGCTTAGCTAAAGTGATGGAGTACTCCCATTCTTACTGGCAAGGCTTACAACTCACTCTGCAGCGTTAATTAGAATCCGCGAGTGTTCGTTCCATCTTTGTCGGATGTCGGATCATGTAATCTACGGTGCGCTAACTCGGTGCGTCAGCTTTACTTGGGCTTTGTTGGAGGTACGTTGTGTGATTGTAGTGCATTATTTCCTGTGAGTATATAGCTAAATTACTTGCAGTGCATTTTTTTTTTGGCAGTGACACCACTGAATATCTCCTCTAGGCAAGACCACTTTTAGTATTGCCAACCGGTAATATTTTTTTTTATATTTACAGGCTCGCACTTGACCAATACCTCACCTGGTAAGCGATGATGTGGTCGACGACAGAGCAGGCTTGCCGAAAAGTAACCTATTCAATCTTAACTTAAAGACCCGCAGGTTGTAGCTATCAGAAAACGCAGAGTCCGGCAGGGAATTCCAGTCCAGTCAGAATGTGTTCCCAAAACGTTTAGTGCGTGTGGGTGGTATGTCCACCATGTACCAGTGGTGCAAAGTCGTACGTCTAGTGGTCCAATGACGGATCGGGTTTGGCAAAATTAAACTATACAATTCCGACGCACACTCCCTAACCGATACAAAACTGACATTCTGGCAACTCGGCGTCGATGTTCTCTGATTGGGGAGAGGCTTTGCTCTGCAGTGGGACTGTGGGACAGATATAGGCTGCAATTATTATAAAAAGCGATTTTTGGAAGATTGGAACAGCGACTAACACTAGCGATTTCGAACTAAACGTAACGAGTCACCAAAATTCGAAGTCGTCATATAAATAAATAATATAGACGTAGTCGTCAATATCAAACCTACTACTTCCTGAGTCTTCTTCTTGAATTCTTTGTCCATTAGCAACCTATTATCTTGATACAGCAACTGATGAAAAGTCATATTCAAAACGAACGCAGCGATTTGCTAAAACACGAACAAATGACAAAGACGCAGTCCTTAGGATTTTAACAGACACGATACTTTTAACATCAACAACCAGTGATTTTCGGAAGCTTGATACAAGAAACGCAATGCAGTCGCCATATTGCTGACAAAGCATCGTGTCTAGTATGTGGCTAGTAAAAACAACAGAGGATCTACTCCCTAAAAATAAAGAATACAAAAACAAAAGAAAACTGCATATACAAAATTTCCCAGAATAATACAGAGGTAAATAACTCCCACTCGGCAGCGAGGCTCCAGGTTATAGAACTTAGGTAGCGCAAATTATAATATCATTCCCGCCGGAGGGAAGTGCATACTGCACAAATGCCTCGCCCGGATTGGATGGGATATTTTTCAAAGTATTCGCACAAATATTTTCGAAGAGCTGCCGCGTTATAAACTGAATTCCTAACACATGTGGCCCTACTATGGGAACTAGAATTGAAGTGTTTGTTGGCTTGAAATAATTTTAAATTATCTGAGCTACTTTTTATAGACGATGATGGAGCACTCAATTTCAGTGTTACAATTACGGCTTATTTTGTGATTGGACATAGTAACTTAGGGTTGTTTCACTATCTAACTAGCCTTTTCTCAACTATGTCGGGGTCAGCATCCAATCTAAACGGCTGCTGCTGAACACCAGTATTTTATAAATGGATAAATTGCCAATTTGACAACCACTGACTGAAGATTGATTGCCAGATTTTCGGTCTTCTGATGCGGATCTACGAATGACAGTTGAGAACATTGGCATGATATACTTTCTTACATATGGAGACCGTATGAAATGTACGGTTACCTATCCTAATACATAAATATTTAAATTTTCTTTCTTTTTTCCCTTATCTTTCTTTTCTTTTTTATTTTCTTCCGTTTCTTGTTTTTCTTTCTTTCTTTCTATTCAAGGACTGACTTCAGAAAGTGCTTGCGACCCGTGCGTTTGTTATTGTTTAGCCGCGAGTCTCTCACAGACAAGTGACAAACTTAGGAGTATGAAAACAGCAGTAGCACCGAACTATCGAATGCCTCACGCAAAACAATTTGTATATTGCGAACAGCAGCGGATGCCACCGTTCGCAGTGGCTTTGATACATCTATCATTTGCTGGGAAATGTCACTTCACATAATATATATTCTGTGGACGGGTGACAGAAGCGTAGGGTGTATTGTTAGTAGTGATGGTATCAAATAAAAACCGGCCAAGAGCGAGTCTGACTTGCAAGCATAGGGTACCGAACCAATCATATTTTTTTCAGGTATTTACCGAACAAATCGTATTTTTTATTCAGGTTTTCCTGTAATCTGTTAGTAAAGAAAGACTACCTTTTAGGTTCAGAGATAAAGGATGGGGGGGGGGGGGCGGAATAGTCGGACAGACGAACAGACAGATTCACGAGTGATCCTATAAGGGTTCCTTTTTCATTCGGATTTTCGGAACCCTATACAGTAAGACTGATAAAAATTCATGTAGGTACTCGTATATTTTGTAGGTTATCCAACTCCTAAGACTAGAACTTTATTTATAAAAAAATAACCATATGACTAGGTTAAACACTGATTAACAGGTTCTTATTCCAACATTTCCCACCCGGAAGAAACGTAGATGTGGATAGTAAAGTGCTAACTAATCATTTAAAGAAGGTTTTGTCCTATAAACAGTTAAAGAGAATGAGTTATTTTTAATTTAGAATCAGCTAATTTATACTTCTACTATAATATTATAATAAAGAGGTAAAGTTTGTGAGTTTGTGAGATTGTAGGGGTAATCTCTGGATCTACTGAACCGATTTAGAAAATTCTTTTACCAATAGAAAGCCACGTCATTTGTGAATGTCATAGGCTATAAATCCACGCGGACGAAGTCGCGGGTGAAGTGCTAGTCAGTTTTAAAATTAAGCATAAGTTGAGTCAGTTTAATAAATGAGGCTGCAGGCTGCATAAATTTGAAAGTCTGGATGTTTGTTAGTCATCCGTTTAACCGTTGAGATGTGATATCTCAACGGTTAAACGGATTTGCATAAAACTTGACTCACGGGTGACCACGATCCTAATCTATTAGAACGTAAAATATTATTTATCCTGGCAGTGTCTGTGCGAGAATTTTCGATATTGTCAGTGAGCTAGGCCGCTAGCATCTCTATGTTTTGGAACAAACTGGACTATGGATGGTCATGTTGTAGTTTTACCCACAGCATGGCGCATACACAGTAAACTTCGGCAATTTAGGTGATTTAGCTAGGTAATTTGGTAGCAGAGCTGACTGCGCCAGCCGTACTTAATATGTAGGATGTAGCTACAAGGATAGGCTATTTAATGCTCCTCAATGTTGATAAACATGTAAAAATGCATGTGTGTGTGTTTGTTTGTGTTTTTGTTTATGAATGGTGTACATAATAAAGAGTATTCTATTCTATTGTATAAGAACGCAGACGAATGAGGCGGAAAGTCATAAGAACTATCGTCAAATCAGCCAAAAGACGCCTACTGATGGACATCGGTTTTCTCAGTAGGCTTTTTTTTTGTGGGGTGGGAAATCATCCAATGACTTCTCCCGCTCTGGGTGGACTGAGAGGGCGTGTCAGTCTCTTACTGACTAAAACCCACCCCTGTTCCTTCCCTGCCTGAGTGCCCAGGGGTGCGGTAGCTTATTTTCAGAATTAATCCGCTACCCCGCAGGCACCGGCCACGATGGGCCCCGTCAGTGGTGGCTGATACTCATCTCTTTGAGGTGCGCGTGGAACACTACGCGCCGTCGACTCACGGGCCTGGTGCTGATTGGACGGCGAGCTACCCACTGCTCGGCGTCTGCAGGCCCGGTTCCTCAGGAGGCTTTGAGCCTAAGTTAATCGTTAAGCATGAAGACTAAATTAAAAAAAATAAGAGGTTTCAGAAACTAATTCTGAAATTCGAGTTTGCCGTGACATCAGCAAACATTTAGTTGACTCTTTACCGTGATCAGAGGGCTGGCTTTTTCCGGCCATAGAATCAGCATTGCTATTTAACGTGGCAATACTGCCAGCGTTTTGGCCACTTTTCATATTGACAGCGATGTGGACGAATTTTTCCATGCCCAATGAGTTTTACGCCTCCCTTTTCTATGGCTCTAGTACATATTTAATTTATTTTCTTTTAGCCTGTTTATCCTATTAAGTTATTTATTAGTTCAGTTATGTACTATGTATATTGTAATTAAATAATTAGAACTGAGAATTAATAAAGTTTGATATCATCAGGTGTTTACTCACAATTAGAATAATTTTATTAACCTGTTAAGCCCTGGCACTCACTGGTGAGTGCGACAAAAAAAAATATTAAAGTGAAAAAAAAAGTAATCCGTTGCCAACCCGGGTTGTCGTCGGGGTTCAATTTGAAACCCGGATTTGGCCGATGGGGTAGAAGGGGTAAGGTGGTTACTCAAAGTAAAAAAACCTGGAAAGTACGAGTACACTAAAATAAATAGTTACGCAAAAGGCTGATGATGAAACTGCAATGCGGTGACCTACATAGAAAAGTGTTTGACGAGAAACAGATCATAAAATATGATAAAAATGAAATGTATATTTATCTTCTAAAATATGTTAATAACAGAGCTGTTTGAAAAATCTTCCATGGGTTTTTTTTTTGATGGTGGAAGCAACTTCAGTGCATCTCCTTTTCTTCAGACTGACTATGATTTCTTGTAGAAAGTTTTTCATTTCCTTAGATGGAAGTAACACCTAAAATATTACCACCCATTTCCGTTAAATTCGGTGTAGCTATTAGGGCCAGTAGCCCAGTTACCAACCTTGAAAACTAACCGCTCTTTTCACTAAAGCAATTCATGCTGTTATTTTTTTATTTTTTATTACACATGGGTTTTGCTCTTGACTCTAGTCTAGGTCAGAGGTGACAGAGACAAATTCGACGATGGAGCGAGCTTACCTAGAAAAAGCCAATTCTTTTTTTTTTATTGTTGATAGGCACGCGTTTGCCCACTATCTCACCTGATGGTAACCGATGATGTGGTCGAAGATGGAGCACGCTTGCCTAGAAGTAACCTATTCACACTTGACTTAAAGACTCCCAGGTTGTAGCTGTCAGGAAACACAGACTTGGGTAGGGTATTCCACTCCCTAGCTGTACGCACAATGAATGTTTTCTCAAAACGCTTTATGCGTATGGATGGGATGTCCACCATGAACCGGTATTCACTCTAACTTTGAAGAGATTAGGGTTCTATGCGTTCGGAAACACAGACGCAGGTTCGTCACGTTACCATTTACTCTCTTTTCACAAATTATCCTATAATCCGTCCTATACATACCTTTAATTAATTCCTCGTTTCTTGGATCTCCCTCTTCTTCCATCCACCATCGTTTATCTTCATTTCTCTCTTAGACACACAGAACCATATATATAAAAAAGTATGTGTGCACGTAAGAAGTTATACTTCTTTGGCGTAACAAGATAAAAAACCAAACTGTCACAAAGTTTACAAAAGAAAAACAATAATTCTTCATGAACCACAAACCATAGCTAACTTCAGTGTGTCGGTTCTAACTAACTTCAACCTGTGAATTTTGTGTGACAGTGATGCGCGCGCATCTTTAAATTTCACTCTAATCATTTTTTCATAACGCGCCTAAAGAAGTATAACTTCAAAAAGCAGTGGCACTCCGGGAGTGCTGACAGAAGTGAAAACTTGAACAAAAATGCCTAACGTGCCTAAAGAAGTTTTCACTTCAAAACGTTACGAGATCCGCTAGGAGTGCTACGCGTCGTACCACTCGTAGCGGATCGTGTAGCGGTGTCCGTAACAGTTTCACGAGTTCAATTGTTTTTTCCCATCTCAAAAATGCCAAACGCGCCGAAAGAAGTTTTCACTTCAAAATGCATGTTATTAGTTTTAACATTGATTAGCGGTGAAGATTTGAGTTTAGCTAAGCTTATCTCTGGAACTACCAGTCGGATTTGATGGATGTCACATGTCTTCGAATTTTTGGTTCTAGGACATGTCAGTTTCCTCACGATGTTTTCCTTCACCGTTTTGAGAGCAGTGCTGATGAAGTAATTTACACAAAGTAAAGCGCCTGTCTGGGTTTGAACTCACGACCTACTACTTGTAAGTTGCGGCCTTTATCAGTGGGCCACCACTGCTCTGTCCAGTATTATATCACACTATAATACTAATATTTTAAATGTGAATGTAAGTTTGTTTGTTACGCTTTCACGCGAAAACTATTTAACCGATGAAACTTTGCACGCATATTCTTGGAGGTATTCACACTTTCTTTTGTTACATCGGTGAGTCCAGTGGGACCTCCTACTTACTATTTAATTGAATGGGATGGAATAAGAAAATATAATATTATTATATACTGTTATTGTATATTATTCAATTGAATTATTCTTATTATTACTTACATGCTTCAATTAATCAATTATTACTAACACTAGTCTGTAAGCTCGTAGTTGTACTAACAAATATGGATGTAAGATGAGTCCGAAATAAATGATTTATTATAGTTATTTCATTTATTTTATAATATATACATACAATTTACATTTTTAAATATTAAAATATCAAAATATAAAAACATTTAAAAATATAAAAAATAGTAGCCCACCGGTATCGGGATAGGGTCCAAGCTACCGGTGGTCAGGGCTCCTGAGAAAGGAATCTCCTAACAATACGCGCCGTGTCCAGGAGTACCGCTTTCTGTATCAAGCCCTTGATCCAACCGCCTAACGAGAGCCACCTTAGGTGTTCGTCGAGGCTCTTGGCTATTAAGCCATTGGCCGTCACGACTATCGGCACAATGACAGCTGTATCCACCTCCCACATGTCGACAACCTCGCGAGCCAGATCAAGATATTTTGTTTGTTTATCTTTCTCAGCTTTCACGAGGTTCTCGTCATGAGGGACAGCTATATCAACAATCATTGTGCGACGCTCTAGTCGATCTATCACCACTATGTCAGGCTTATTGGCAACAACAGTCCTGTCAGTGATGATAGATCGATCCCAATATAACGTGATATTGCCATTTTCGAGAACTGGGTCGGGCTCATACCTATAGTACGGTACTTCAGATTCCACAAGATTGTATTTAAGAGCAAGTTGCTGGTGGATAATCCTGGCTACAAGGTTGTGTCTATGCAAATAGTCTCCGTTAGCTAGACGAGAACAACCAGAAATAATGTGTCGGATTGATTCCCCGGGCCGGTGGCATGCCCGACAGATGTCAACCGTACCGTCCTTCACAATGTATTTCCGGTAGTTATTCGTCATCATAACTTCGTCCATAATCGCACAGACAAAACCTTCGGTTTCCCCGAAGAGGTCACCAAAACGCAGCCAGGATACGGACGCTAAGAGATCTACATCGGGCCCATGTAGGACCCGGTAAAAGCGTCCGTGAAGCTCCTTGCTCTGCCATACTTCCGTGCGGTCATTAGTATCCAGTACTATAGGTTTGCGCCAGTTCTCGTTTGCCAAGGAGAGCGGGGTGAGGCCCTTGTCCACAGCGACCACATCTCGATGCATACCCACGTCAGCTTTGAGGAAGTATTCCCTAAGGCTGCATACCTCGCGGTTGTGTAGGGTCTTAGCGTTTAAGAAGCCACGACCCCCACACTTCCGCGGGATATACAGCCTCATCACCGATGATCGTGGGTGATGCATGCGATTTGCGGTCAGCAGTGTGCGGACCCTCCTATCCAGGGCGTCAAGTTCGGTCTGAGTCCATTTGAGTATGCCGAAAGAGTACATCAATACCGGCATGACCCAACCGTTGAAGGCGCGCACCTTGTTCCCGCCTGATAAAAGACTATTCAGTACTTTATTCAGGCGGCCAAAGAAGCGCTCCCTCAACGACTGTTCCACGCCAGCAGTGCCGATGCCTAACGCTTCCGACATACCCAAATACTTGTAGGTTTCGGTTGAGCAGAGGGATCTAAGGTGTACGGAATCCGAGAGTTGAGTTAACACGGATTCCATAATCTCCCCTCGCTTTACATGCATGACTGCACATTTGTCCACACCAAATTCCATCCTGATGGCGCTACTGAAGGTTTCTGTTACCTTCAGTAGCTTCATCAGTTGCAAGTTGTTGGGGGCAAAGAGTTTCAGATCATCCATGTAAAGGAGGTGTGATATAACCTGACCACCTCTTCTCAACCGGTAGCCTTGGCCCGAACCCTCCAGTAGAGTACTGAGAGGGTTTAGGGCCAGACAAAACCACAGTGGACTCAGACTGTCGCCCTGAAATATGCCACGCTCGATCCTTATCGGTTCGCTGTTCTCCCGGATTTGTCGACATCCTGGATAGTGAAGAACCGTCCTCCACTGTCCCATACACGACATCAGGAAGGTGCGCAAAGTTGCATCCACTTTGTACAGCTCCAGCACCCTCATGAGCCATGTATGTGGCACCGAGTCATAGGCCTTCTTATAATCTATCCAACATGTCGACAGATCTTTTCGAGAACGACGAACCTGTTGGCTAATGGCAACATCAATGAGGAGCAGCTCCTTAGTACCACGGGACCCGTTCCTACATCCATTCTGAGAGGCAGACATGATAAAATTTGTGTCAATATGATTGTTAATTTTGGCTCTCAGGATGGATGTAAAAACTTTATAGACCGTCGGTAAACACGTGATCGGCCTATAATTTTTGGGTTCCGCAGTACTACCTGATTTATGGAGCAGGTGGGTTACTCCTGTCGTAAGGAACTGTGGCAGCGACCCTGACTCTAGGGCAGACTGGAACTGAGCTGCCAAGCGAGCGTGCGATCTTTGAAACCATTTTATCCAAAAATTGTGCAGACCGTCCGGCCCTGGAGATTTCCAGTTAGGCAACGGACGGACTGCACGAGCTACATCTTGGGGGCTGATGGTAATAGCCCCCATTTCTGGTATCAGATCGCACGCGCGCTCGACCTCTCGAGTCCAATCATCCCATCATCCAATTATTGTTATTATTATTATTAAACGCGGGTGAAACCGCGGGCACAGATAGTAATATTATAAAGGCAAAAGTTTGCGAGTGTGTGCGTTTGTTACTTCTTCACGCTCAAACGGCGGGACCGATTTGGTTGAAAGTTGGTATGTAGATAGCTTATACTCTGTACTCGTATTAACACATAGGCTACTTTTATCCCGGTCTACGCTGATGAAACCGCGGGGCGCAGCTAGTAAGAGGTAAAACCATTTGTTTTTACAGGGTGTAACGGACCCGCGGACGGTAAGCACCAGGCTCGTGAGTTGACGGCGCGTAGTGTTCCACGCGCGCCTCAAAGAGATTAGTGTCAGCAACCACTGACGGGGCCCATCGTGGCCGGTGCCTGCATGCCTAGTGGTAGCGGATAAATTCTGAAAATGAGTTACCGCTCCCCTGGGCACTCAAGCAGGGAAGGAACAGGGGTGGGTTAAAACCCAGAGCGTGTCAGACTAAAGTCAGTAATAGTCTGACACGCCCTCCCGCTCCACCCAGAGCAGGAGAAGTCATTGGATGATTTCCCAACCCCAAAAAAAAGGATGTAACGGAATCGGGAAGTCGTATTTAAAATACAACTACTACCCATAGACATGAACAACTTTCTTCTAGAAAGTCATAGTCAATTATGAAAAAAAAACCAGCCAAATACGTGTCGAACTTCGCACATTTAGGGTTCCGTACCAAACGTATTTTTAACTATTTGTATGGCTTTGGGTTAACAAGATGCTTATACTGTGAATATTTAAAGACTCTAGCTCCAACCGTTTGGCTGCAAAACCTGTGCGACAGACGTCAGACAGACAGACGTACAGACGGACAGACGGACACGTGAGTGACCCATCATGACCTACGCTGGCCCTGTCTTCGCACACGCCAAGCTTCATTCATGAAATGCAGACTCTTCAGAGCCGCTTTCTTCGCAGAGCGGCGGGTGCCCCCTACTTTGTCCGTAACGAAGAGCTGCATGTAGATTTCAAACTCCCCACCATCCAGCAGTACTTGAAACGTCTCACCAAGCGTTTTCTAGATACCGCTGCAAATCATCCAAACCCCCTAATCGCATCGGCCGCCCGATACGAACCATCCCGCATCTCCAAGGTGCGCCGACCCAGACATACCCTCCTCATTCCTGACGACCCTACCACCCTGCTCCAGGAGAGCCGTAGGGAAACGAGCACCACAGTCCGCAAACGCACACAGCCGTCCTTCCGCCCACGCCGAAGAGGCCCGCGAAGACCTGATCAATGCCCTCCCCGTCTCTCGCCAGCACGTGCCGCTGAGCAAGCATATCCCCCAAATAATGAAAATCAGATTCAGCCTTCCCTTGCTGTTCCCCCAGTGACGCCCTAAGCCGAGGCCCGTACCCCGCAGGGGGTGCCCTTAGCGCAGTCACTTATTATATAAGATAAATTATAAGTCCTGGCTGGAGGCTTTAATAAATTAGAGCCTTCACAGGCAAGTTCGGTTAAGCAGTCGACAACCAATAGGGTTGAACTGCGAGTAGTCAATCACAAAAAAAAAAAAAACACTTGAGTGACAGCAATAGGACTCCGATTGGACCCTACGGGTAAAGAACCCTAAAATTGGTTCCCGCATACCAATTTTGATCGGCTGATGATAACTTTACATTTATGGATAATCTTTCGTAATGCTTTTTTTTTTGACCAAATAATGACTTGACACGTAATCGACGGCACGGTTGGCGTAGTGGTTGAGCGTTCGACTGCTACGCTGCGTGTCGCGGGTTCGATCCCCGCACGGAACAAATATTTGTATGGCCTACAGATAGTTCTTCCGGGTCTAGGTGTCTTGTATATGTGAGTTTAAATGTTTGTGAACGCACCCACGATACAGGAGTAATTCCTAGTGTGGGGCAACGTTTTTTTTAAAAAAAAAGTAAAAAAAAAAGATGAACAAAAAGTCATAAACTAAACAGCTATTGTTAAAAAAAATATTAAGTTGTAGTTTTCCGTTCCGAAGACGGACCGATGATCCGGTGAGGGTCGCGGGTAGCCGATGGATGCGAGACGCACAGGACCGGTCATTGTGGCGACACTTGTGGGAAGCCTATGTCCAGCAGTGGACGTCTTTCGGCTGAAATGATGATGATGATGTAGTTTTTTTCTATTTTTATTTGTGTGAACTTGGTGACTGTTGCCAAATCCTACGTCCTACTAATATTATACATGCGGAAGTTTGAATTAATGGAACTTGTCACAGGGGTAAGCACAGACGGTTTAATAAAACAATAGTTTGGTGTCTTGAAATAGTAAGCTGGGCGCACGTCCAGCCGGTTTTTTTTTTTTTTTTTTTTTTTTTGTGGGGTGGGAAATCATCCTATGACTTCTCCGGCTCTGGGTGGAGCGGGAGGGCGTGTCAGACTCTTACTGACTAAAACCCACCCCAGTTCCTTCCTGCCTTTGAGTGCCCAGGGGCGAGGTAACTCTGTTTCGAATTTATCCTCAACCCCCGGGCAGGCATCGGCCATGACGGGCCCCGTCTCTTGCTGACAACTCTTTGAGGCGCGCGTGGAACACTACGCGCCGTCGACTCTCGGGCCTGTTGCTGATCGGATGGCGAGCTACCCATTACTCACCGTCCGCTGGCCCGGAACGTCCAGCCGGTAACAGTGACAGCTGTCCAGTCACACTTCTACCCGCGTGGACCTATTATTTAATCGTCACAGAATCAAAACTTTGATTAGGATTTTCACTAAGATACCCTAATATTGGTTTTTAATAAAGCATCGATTTAGTTTTTAGAATAATTCATAAATAAATCGGAGTACTTAAATGCTACAAACAATTTCTAAATAACGTGAAAAGCCTCTTCAAAGATTTGTTTCTATTCAACCCGTTTGACGGTATAGTTTGGAATTGTACAAAGGTATTTATTTTTAGTGGGGCAAGTAATAACTCCACGCGGCCAAAACTGCTGGCCGAAGCTAGTAAATACAGTCAATTTTTTTCTTTCTTTCATCTTTTTTGCATACTCGCATTTCTAACAGCCTCTTTCCTACCTTAAGGGCGAACGGTAAAATAAATTGTCCCTATTAGCACCTCTACTAAGTTTTTATTAACGTAATTCTGCTATAAACGGCCTGTAACTTTGTATTGCGGGGTGTATTTTCAGGCATTTTTAATTCTATTGTTGTTAAACACTCATGAAAAATAATTTATTAATGATCTTATTTTTAGGTTTCCGTACCCGAAGAATCCAAACGGAGCACTATTGTTGTCACTCACGTATCCGTCTGTCTGTCTGTCCGTCCGTCATCTGTTACAAAATGATAATGTTTTATTACATATTATACCTTACTAACAAATACCAATATATGGTACGGAACCCTTAATGTGCGAAATCCGACACACACTTGGCCAGTTTTTGCGTTTGGCTTCGCACGGCTAGTCAAGTTTTAATAATAATTAGTTTATTGATTCATAAAAAGTGTTACAACATTTAGTTATGACACTGGATCCCGCACTAGGATACCCTGTGTCGCAGGTTCCAGTCTCTTTTAACAGATAATATGAATAGTTTAGTTTAGAAAATAATAAGTCTTTTAATAAAAGTCACTTTGTTTTCCGTTCTAACGTTTTGGCAGTATTTTGCAGCAAATGTATCGAATCAGCCTTCTCGGCAAGTTTCGCAGAGGTAGTCAATACTACAACCAAATTCTCAGCTCTATTTTACCGAGATCGCGCCTGCTTCAATGATTCTATGTATTATCCAGTTGTGTTGATACTTGAGATACAAAACTACACCAATTTTACTTCACAAGATCTACCACGAATCAACTACAGTACGAGAGGAGTGCGCGCTTCCAGCCGAGTTTTTGAGTTACTCACAGAGAACACCCAGTCATCACAACAAAAACATTATTTACCTACACCAGTTCATTGAACCCCGAAACTGCCTAGGTACTCACACCACACTACTGGTAATAAAAAAATAACAACAAAATCGCCTTTACCGCTTCCGAACATAATATAAAACACGAGTCCCCATTGACACGGCCATAAAAGTTTCTTACTGAAATGTCTAGTTTCAAATTGAATTATATGTCTCAAAGGACCTGCCACTTTGACGTTTTTTTACTGACCTGATTCAATTCGCCTCTCTGGTGTCAGGCTTGTCCTGTTTCAGTTAGTACCTATAGATATGTGTAAATGTGTGTTTTAGTTTTCAGTAACTTCCTACATAAAAAAAAATTGTGGTTAGCAACCATGGTCGACTATGACCATAGGTTTGGCAGCTATGAACCAATTTATATATTATATTTTATAGTCTTAATGCGTTTATAAATATGTGTCTATTTAATTAAAAGAGCAACATTCTTACTAGAAGACTCACCTCATGCACGTGCATGCAATCTATCATCTTCAATGCAACGCACTATTATTAAATCGTCCAAAGAAACAATTATACATTAATTTAATTAAGTTTATCTATTATCAGAATAAATTAATAGCAGAGTACACGATAAGAATTGATTTATTTCTATGATTATGGAGTTAAATTATTCGATTCAATCACATCTACAGTGAATAGTCGGCAATGTTATAACATTCCCCACTGCCCTTTTTAGGGTTCCAAACATCAGAATGTAAAAACTGCACCCTTATAGGATCACTCGTGCGTCTGTCTGTCTGTCTATGTGCGTCCATCTGTCACAGCCAATTTACTCCGGATATAGTCGACTGATTGAGTTGAAATTTGGTACACACATGAATATCTGTGGCCGAAATACGAGTACGAACGTGTAACGTAAATAAATGAATTTGGAATATGGGGGTTCGCAAATTCAGAAAAAAAAAAGTTTTTAAACTGTAATGTGCTACATATCATATAAAAGGGCTTATTGTAAGGATTTCAAATATATTTATTTCATAATTCCAGAGTGTATAGTTTTTAAGTTATTTGAGAAAGTAGATGAAAAATGACCATTCCCACCGCTAGTAGTTCTTTACTTATAGATTACAGGAAAACCTATAAGAAGTACCACTACTATACTATAAAGCGTATTTTATGAAACTTTCACCATTTTAAAGATCATTTAATTATTTATAATTTAGTCTAAGTGTTTTAGTTTAATACCGGTTTTTTATATGTAATAAATTAATAATGTGTCTAACACCATAGTGTGTGAGATGACGACTAATAGAGGAGTATGGAAGAAAAAGACATGTTGCGCCGACTCCAAATAAATTGGGATAAGGGCAGGAGAATGATGATGAAATTAATAATGTGTCTAATTTTGGACAGCGCTCCTTGATGGTAGAGTCCTATTACTGGGTGGACGTACGACGCGTTACCTGAGCTCAGCACAGAACACGCCAGTTAACCACTCAAGGTCATTGGCAGTTATTAGCGCCTTAAGCAGTTTAGAAGTTATGGTGGAATAAAGAAACTCACGAACATACATGAACCCTGAAAACATAACACTCCTTTTTTTGGGCAGTCGTGTAGAAATCCACACTAATGCTCAAAAGTTTTCTCTTGACATGTTCCTCTTTCCTGCGCATCACATACCCATAGGTATCATAATATAAACTGGCGAACCGCCCCAGCTTCGCACGGGTACAAATTATATACCTAAACCTTCGTCTTGAATCACTCTGTATATTGATGAAAACTGAATGAAAATTCAGTAGTTTTTGAATTAAACGCAAATACACAGACAGACGTGGCGGGGGACTTAGTTTTATAAATAACTAGCTTTTGCCAGCAGCTTCGCCCGCATGATAAAAAGTAGCCTATGTTTTAATACGGGTTGTAATCTATCTGTGTGCAAAATTTATATGTAGTAATAGTAATTTACTCGTTTTAGGGACATTTATTTACTAGGTTTTTATACACAAGTAAAACATACAGTACAAATGCGGACTTAATGCTCTAGGCACAGTATAAATTGATATATTTACCGTGCTCTAAGCATTTTTTACCAGTCGACCTTAGGGTAGTGCTGTGACAGAAAATGACAGGTGCAAAACTGTTTCCAATTAATATAATATCTACGAAACACCAACTAAACTCATCCAACTTTTATCGTGCCTACAAAATGTAGCTTGACTTCAGCACAAAATCCAATGGCTTTAAGAATTAGGAATTCTTCGTCCGTAGCCCAGCAACTGCCAAGGGGAATTTTAAAAGCGTAATCGTTACGAACCTTTGAATTCTTTATATCGCTCCACAACACTATTTCAGTGGGAGATTGTTTATTTAAAAATGGAGGAGGTATAAGGAAGTGCTTAGTACTTGGAAAAGACGACGGGATTTTGGTAAAATAATAATTAAGAAAGAGAAACATTTATGTTTCATGAAGTCCAGTAAGGAGGCTTTGTAGGGTCTGATCTCACAGCTTCATAAGGTAAACACTTTCTAACTCGTGACAGCTAGAATCAACAGTGGCGACCATCTGGTGGTTGCCACTGTTGATTCTAGCTGTCGCTGTCGCGATACGCGTTTTTTTTTTGGGTGATGGGAAATCATCCAATGACTTCTCCCGCTCTGGATGGAGCGGGAGGGCATGTCAGACTCTTACTGACTAAAACCCACCCCTGTTCCTTCCTGCCCTTAGTGCCCAGGGGCGAGGTAACTCTGTTTCGAATTTATCCTCAACCCCCGGGCAGGCATCGGCCATGACGGGCCCCGTCCCTATTGCTGACAACTCTATGAGGCGCGCGTGGAACCCTACGCGAGGTCGACTTTCGGGCCAGGTGCTGATCGGACGGCGAGCTACGCATTACTCGCCATCCGCAGGCCCGGGTCTACGGTGGCCGGAGATCGTCTCGCGGCACCAGAGGTCCCAGGCATCTCCTGAGCCGGCTGCTGCTGAGAGCGTGAGGGCGTCTCCGTTGTTGAGTCTCCCTCACGCGTCCCGCCTCCGCCTTTGCGAGCATTACTGCTTCGCACAAGGAGGAGACGGCTTCCCATTCCCTCTCGCTCCGTACCATGGCCTGAACCAGGGCAGGGCGCGAGCGGTCGCTGCCACCTATCGCATCCACGAGGACACGGCAGGGCTCCGCCCAAGCGGGGCAGACCTTCACCGTATGCTCCACCGTGCCCTCGGGACGATCCGCGCAGTACCCGATATACGCTGATTCAATGAAGCTTGACGAGTCCGAGTTGGATCCCGCAACGAGATTAATCAGAAAACACAATAGCGGAGAAATAAGCATAACCTAATTTCAAATTCCCTTCTTATAAAGCAGGAGACAGAACAAAGCTAGGCCAATGGGTACAAAGAGACGTTTGTACAACAGTAAGCAGCGGAGTTGCCAAGCATCACGAATTAAAATTAACACTTACATTTATGGGTCCTACTAGATCCTAGTAGTAGACCAAAAAAAAAAAATGTTTGACCAAAATGTTTGTGTAATGAGCACGATCATTTGTTCTGTGTCTGGGTGTAATTTATCTATAATATGTATGTATTTAGAAATATATAAGTATGTTTATCAGTTGTCTAGTACCCATAACACAAGCTCTGCTTAGCTTGGGACTAGATAGCGTTGTGTGATAGTTGTGGAATATATTATTATTATATATTATATTATTCCAGATGTAACCTGAACACTATCTAACGTAATATTGCATTCAGACTTAAGTAATTGTTTGTTTCGCATCATACTTTAGACGCTTTCTAATTACCTATCTGACAAGAAGTTGTAAATCTGTCTGTTTATGAAAAATACCCTTGTCTGTCAAAAAACCTTTTATAAAACCAAAAATATAGACCCAAAAAACTATGGAAATGAAAACGGCTGTGACCCATAGCGCAGAAAATCTTGCTAAAACATGGAAACGAACATGAATGGCTAACAATTTATTATTATTTAGCCTAACACGAGCGCACACGTTTAGCCAAACATCAAAAGACATATAAATGAAATTCTCAAGTACCACTCCAGAGCTTCATTAAGGTGCTAAAGATATTTCTAAAGGGCTAATGAGGTAAGAATTTTAGTATTAGGGTTCTTAGAGAAAGATGAGAAAAAGATGAGCACATTCTACAGTATGGGCTTGTATATTATGTTTCTAAGTACTTAGGATAGAATTTTAACGAGTGAAATGTGAGTATTACCATTAAACCTTTTAATTCTGAGAATATAAGCATGCTATTCGATATACTTTTCAATGTTTTATTTCAGGTGTTCATTCCTTTAGGTGTCTGGTCACACTCAACACAGTATCAATAAAATCTATCGTACACACATATAAATAATATATAAATAATATTCTTTAGCCTGAGTTTTCCGATTCGTATTTGAGACTCAAAATGTCTGCCTTAAGGGTCTAGAGACCTAACATAGCTCAGTGCCAAATACTCTTATACTAGATACCAGGGCCTGGGACTTCCGGCGCCGCGAGACGATCTCCGGCCACCGTAGATCCGGGCCTGCGGACGGCGAGTAATAGGTAGCTCGACGTCCGATCAGCACCAGGCCCGAGAGTCGACGGCGCGTAGTGTTCCACGCGCGCCTCAAAGAGTTGTCAGCAAACACGACGGGGCCCGTCATGGCCGATGCCTGCCCATGGGTTGAGAATAAATTTGAAAGAGTTAGGTACCTCGCCTCTGGACATTCAGGGCAGGAAAGGAACAGGGGTGGGTTTTAGTCAGTAAGAGTCTGACACGCCTTTCCGCCTTTTAGAGCGGGAGATGTCATTGGATGATTTCCCACCCCACAAAATAAAAAAGGGGTTGTATCTATGGCAACCGTGGCACAAGAGGATTTACTGACCACAACACGAAAACCCTACCTACCTACTGTTGAAACATGTCACAGAATAAGAACAAACAGAAGGCTGACTCCACACAACGGGTTAAGACAGGCGCACGTACACATAGATATAATATATAATAATATAATATAATAATATTCCACAACTATCACACAACGCCATCTAGTCCCAAGCTAAGCAGAGCTTGTGTTATGGGTACTAGACAACTGATAAACATACTTATATATTTCTAAATACATAAATATTATAGATAAATTACACCCAGACACAAAACAAATGATCGTGCTCATTACACAAACATTTGTACTGGGTGGGAATCGAACCCACGACCTCCGGCATAGCAGTCAGGGTCACTAACAACTAGACCAACAGGCCTGACGCATGCGTACGGCGCGGCGCGGGGCAATCTCAAACAAAATATAGTCGGGAGTGCGCTTTCACTCGCTGTACGAGAAGCGTGTATATGTGTGCGAGAGCCTTCACTCGTTGAATGGAGTTGATCTTTTGTGTCTTTCTATTATGTGTAAATGTATTTTCTCATTGGACATCTATTGTAGGTACTATTAGATAGTATTGACCGAATCATTTCAGTCCCTTTGTTGCGGTTTAGGCACAATAGTTGTTCGTTTTAAGAGCTCTCGTTAGTTTAAAGTATTGTGGCTTTTAGGGCAGATTTTTGACCGTTTTCATAGACAAGTTTTAAAGTCTAAATAGGTATTTCATTTCCCAGAAATAGTTATCACCACAACAGATTCTCAATTTTTTGGGCATTTTTTATTTTTACCTGACAACAGCAAAGCCAAAAAAGGGTTACAAAGGTCAATGCCTACGTATTAGAACAACCGTGGCCCACAGTGAACACTGATAAATAGTTTATGGAATCATAGTTTAAGTTGGTATGAACACCTTCTAGAACTTGTCAGTTAAGAAAATAAGTCGCCATTTGGAATTATAACAGTTTTTATTTTTTTTATAAAAAAATATTTTTTCACAAGCACAGACTTATTCACTTATTCACATATATTACACTTACAATTAGCTTTGAATGGTAAGAACATACTTTTTAACACTCAATTAGTAATTATTCACTCATTTTAATCTTTTGAATAATAGTGTAGGAACCCAAGCTATCTTGTGGGCTGTAGGATTCCTTGGAGGCACTTCGACGTTATCGGGGACGTCGCGCAGCTCGGCGACTCGTTGCCGCGATGCGAGAGGACTATATGGAAGGGATCTGTCTACGGGCGGATAAGATAAACTGCTGAGGGCGACTTCAATTAACTATATTGTAGTAATAGGGAAAACACACATATGGGAAAACACACTTGGACGGGCTCGCTGAACTCTAACTGACACAAACGTCAAGCCTACCCTTTTTAAATATTCAAACGGCTTTTCCATAAGACTAGAATGTTCTAACCTGCCAGTCGGCAACATAAGGCCGCCAACATAATGTTGTGACTATAATTGTCACAATAGTCACCTTCTAAGTTTAAACAGTTAGGATTCCATTTCATACAGTAAAAATTGGCACTGTTATATCTTATGGATAGATATAACAGTGTTGGAACTGGACATATGTTCTGGGATTCCATCTATATTTTGAAAATCTAAATGTGCATACATACTCTGCTGCAACAGAGCAGAAAACTCTTCGATGTGGGATGAACTAAAAGTTTGTATTGGGTTCTGAGTAAAATCTTCTAATAGGTCCCATGAGTTGCTTGTTAAATAATAATTGCAAATTCTGCATTGTACGGGTACAATTAATATTTATAATCACAGAAAAGTCTTACTCTTAGTGATGCTGGAACAGTAAGGCGAGGGCGATCAGTACCTGTACATCCAGGGAAAAAGCAGCAGCGCTGAGTATCAGGTGCTCTTACATAATTTGGTAAAAGTATTGTGGATTCTATCCCTTGCCCTTGAGGTGTATTTTGTGTAGACTCATTTGTTTCAGTACTGTCAAAGTCTACGATCTCTTCATCTAAATCCACTGACCGGTTACTAGAACTTATAGAAAGTGAATGTGTAATTGCTCTATAACTTCTCTGCCAGCAAGGGTGGCAGATGCGAGATGAGCTCAGCAACTGAAAAAAAAGTGATAAAAGTCATATCATATCTTCTGTCTATTAGGTACAGCTACCAGTCAGCTTAAAATGTGTACCTGCTTTTTTTTATTTTTTATACTTTTTTAATAATCCAGGGAGGTAATGACGAAAGTCGACAGCGCGTAGTGTTCCACGCGCGCCTCAAAGAGTTGTCAGCAAGAGATGGGGCCCGTCATGGTCGATGCCTGCCCGGGGGTTGAGGATAAATTCGAAAAAGAGTTACCTCGCCCCTGGGCACTCGAGGCAGGAAGAAACAGGGGTAGGTTTTAGTCAGTAAGAGTCTGACACGCCCTCCCGCTCCACCCAGAGCGGGAGAAGTCATAGGATGATTTCCCACCCCAAAAAAAAAAAGATAGGTAATGAAGCTATACATCTTAGTCTAGTACGTAAGAGCACTACAGACTAGACCAATGAATTATTGAATAATATTATGTGTATAATATTTCACATCTAAATATTTCACACCAAAACCTGAAATATAGGAATGATTTATTTGAAACCTTACCTGACGTGGAGCAATATGTCTAGAAAAATTTTCCCTTATATGATCATCACGTGGAAAATCCTGACACAACAGGTGACTTCTTTGTCTACGTAGTGAGCGACCACAACCAACACAAACGAGGCGAGCAGCGGTAAGTGAGACGCTTTCTGCTGGATGTCTTATTTCATTCCATGCTGCAGTCCAGAATGAATGACAAATAAAATCATTGCTTGAGATATGCAACTGAAAATGCAATTGAATATTATTTAGTTTTAATTACACAGTAAACGATTCATAATTATGCTGTAAGATTTTTTAAAGTTATCATTAAAATAAAAGTATTTATTTAAAAATATTCTTTACTATGAAAATGTTTAATCAACCTGCCTAGTCTTTTCCCAACTCGCTTGGGGTCGGCTTCCAGTTTAACCGAATGCAGCTGAAAACCAGTATTTTACATGGAGCGACTGCCATCTAACCTCCACAACCCAGTTAGGTACTGGTTAATTCGATACCCCTTGGTAAGACTGGTTGTCAGACTTACTGGCTTCTGACGACCCGTAACAACAGTCAAAGATCCACGATTGACAGCCGGGACCAACAGCTTAACGTTTTTTTTTTTTTTTTTTTATGTGTGATAGGCTCGCGTTTGACCACTATCTCACCTGATGGTAAGCGATGATGTGGTCGAAGATGGAGCACGCTTACCTAGAAGTAACCTATTCACTCTTGACTTAAAGACTCCCAGGTTGTATCTTACAGGAAACACAGACTCCGGTAGAGAATTCCACTCTCTAGCTGTACGTGCAATGAATGTTTTCTCAAAACGCTTTGTGCGTATGGATGGGATGTCCACCATGAACCGGTGGCACTTCGCCGTACGTCTTGTGGTCCTTAGATGAAACGGGCTTGGCGGAATCAAATCATGCAATTCCGTCGCACACTCCCCAAAATGTAATCGATAGAAAACCGACAGGCTAGCAACTCGGCGTCTATGTTCAAGACTTTGGAGTTTTGACTCAACGAGTCTATCATTGCCGATGATCCTCTTGGCTCGTTTCTCAATTGACTCAAGGGCATCAAGCTGGTATCTTGCAGATCCGTCTCAAAGATGAGAGCAGTACTCCATACACGATCGGACTTGCGCTTGATAGAGTTGGAGCAGCTGTTCCGGCGTGAAGTATCGTCTCACCTTTGCGAGGACCCCCAACTTTTTGGCAGCCACTTGAGCCTTAGCCTCTATGAAGGGCAAAATCTCTATGCACCAAAATTGAGGGTAGATGTTAAAGTAACACCAAGAAGATCAAGTCGGTCGGTTATCGGCACGGTTACACCTCGGAAACATGGAGCCGGGTGAAATTGGCTCCTTTTAGCAGAAAAAAGACATGCCTGGGTCTTAGCAGCATTGAACTTAACCAGATTGGCATCGCCCCAATCTGAGACAGTCTGCAAGGACAAGTTCAAGCGCCCAACCATAGCCTCTCAGAGAGACCGGACCTGAGACCCACTAACTCGTGCGTCTGGCACGTATCTCTCGGCAACAGTGCTGTCGTCTGCATACCCAAAGGTACCGGGTTTTAGCAGATCGTTAATATGCAGCAAAAACAATGTTGCCGAGAGCACCGACCCCTGAGGAACACCGGCATTAATAGCCAGCAGTCCGGACGAGCAGCCATCTATGACTACTCGGATAGACCGATCCCTCAGGAAATCTGCTATTTAATCACACAATCCAGCGGGCAGACCGAAGGAAGGAAGCTTGCTAATTAAGCTGTCGTGCCAGACCCGGTCGAAGGCCTTCGAGATATCAAGGGAGACCGCAAGGGCTTCCTCTTGTTTGTCGATGGCCTCACTCCAGATGTGAATTGCATACGCTAGAAGATCTCCCGTTGACCGATTTCGGCGGAAGCCGTATTGTCGGTCACTTAGGCTATCGCTAGCTTCTAGGTAAGCTAGGAGCTTGTAGCGACATCTATGACGCCGCACACGAACTAAAAATAGCAAGAATTCTACATCGCGCAAGCAGAGTTCTCCGCGCGATTTGAACATATACAACAGTCCGAAATCAACCATTGGGCAGTTGCCCGGACCAGACACAACACCCGTCTGGTCGGAGGATCCTCCCTTTTCAATGGAGGTTGAGGAACTTTACACCCTGTTCCACGTACCTCCAAACTGGTGACCCCGACGTGATGAACGTCAGCGCAGCCTTCGTGTAGCTACTTCAGCGTGACGTCATCATCATCGCTTCCTTCAAGCTCTTGAGCAACGAGTCATACAGCCAGCCAGTACCAACGGCTTCTACGGGTATCCTGACCACCAGCAAGCAGCGGATGCGCATTCCTGGTCAGCATCCTCAGCCTCTTTCATCACCATCAACCTCATCTGCGATCTTGGCGCAGCGAACAGCACCTTCGGCCGGTCGAAGAACCTCTCCTGGTCGACGCCAGCAGTCAAGCCACTACGTCGCACAGCACCGCTCCGACCCACTGGAGCCTGCAGCATCATCCCGACTCACTGGGACAACATCACCCCGACTCACTGGGGCATCATCCCGACTCACTGGGACATCATCTCCCCGACTCACTGCAGCATCATCCCGACTCACTGGGACATCATCACCCCGACTCACTAGGGCATCATCCCGACTCACTGGGACATCATCACCCCGACCCACTGGGGCATCATCCCGACTCACTGGGATAGCAACACCCCGACTCACTGGGGCATCACCGCAGACAGTTCCGACTCACCATGAACTATGCGGCTCTTCCGGTTCCGACTCACTGGAACCAACCTTCCACTGGCCCGGCAAGCATCACAAGATGTATGGACGACTCATCAAGAACCATCGATCTCCGATCTCCGGAGGGGAGTGATGTAGCGACATCTATGACGCCGCACACGAACTAAAAATAGCAAGAATTCTACATCGCGCAAGCAGAGTTCTCCGCGCGATTTGAACATATACAACAGTCCGAAATCAACCATTGGGCAGTTGCCCGGACCAGACACAACACCCGTCTGGTCGGAGGATCCTCCCTTTTCAATGGAGGTTGTGGAACTTTACACCCTGTTCCACGTACCTCCAAAAGCTTACCATTCAGTATACGTTCCATACTCTTACAGAGAACGAAAGTTACCGAGATGGGCCTATAATTTGCTGGGTCAGCTCGACTACCCTTCTTGGGTACGGGTTGCACGTTAGCTTGCTTCCAAGCCATCGGCACTTTTCCAGTCTCAAACGAAAGGCGATATAGGCGTGTCAAGATCGGAGACAACTCAGGCGCACACGTACTCAGTACAATTGCCGGTATCCCGTCGGGACCACTAGCCTTGTTCACGTCCAGGTTACGCAGTACCCTTCGGACATCCTTCTGATGAATGCGAATGTCTGACATAATCGACTCGCATCCACCAAGAGTACCAGGGGGCCTTGCGCCACCAGGATCTAGACGCGAAGATTCCGCAAACAGAGAGGCAAACAAGCTTGCATTCTCCTCAGCGGAGTGGGCCAGCGACCCGTCGGGTTTCAGCAGTGGAGGTAGTGAGGGGCGGCAGAAGTTCGATTCAACCGACTTAGCCAGGGACCAAAACGCCTTACTACCAGCTGGGTAAGAAGCAAGTTTGTTCCCAATTCGGCCAATGTGGTCAAACCGAGCCCTCCGCAACACCTTCTTGCAGAACTTGGCAGCCCTGTTGAAGGCTCTCTTCTTCTGACTCACGTCACTCGCTTTACGCGTCCGAGCGTCGACCCATGCCAGGTAGGCCGCGTGTTTAAGCGCATCAGCGCGATTGCACTCGGCACCAAACCATGGTCGAGCCCTGCCAGACATTGTTACGTCAGAGAATGGAATGTAGTACTCCATTCCCCGCCGCAACACATCCGTCACGGCGTCCGCGCACGACGAAACATCAGTCGAAGAAAAGCAAGTGGGCCGCCAAGGATAACATGCGAAGAAAGACCGCATGCCATCCCAATCTGCTGACCTGTATCGCCAAACCCGCCTGGTGCCTCTAGGGCTAGGATCGGGCGGGAAGTAGACGGATACAGATTTCACCAGACAGTGGTCGGAAGTACCTAATGGTGAAGAAATCGACACTGAGTAACGGTCTGGATCTTTCTGTTGTCAGCAGAAGGTCCAAGCAATTGGCTGTGTGCGAATCAACATCCGGCACCCTCGTTGCCCCCTGGACCAGCTGGGTAAGATTTAACGCCAGCGCTGGCTTATACGTCTCTTGTCCAGCATGGTCTGTGTACTGGTATGGGAAGAGCCACTCCTGATGGTGGGCGTTGAAGTCCCCCAGTAACACCAATTGGGCTGAAGGGTACCGTTGCTGAGCCACATCCGCCGCTTTACTCAGGTGTTGTGTGAGCCCAGTTGTCTCCAGATCACCGCTGTGCGAACGGTAGACACAGGCGTAGACAATTTTATCTAGGCCTGTGTCCACTAGGACCCAAAGAGTTGAGAACCTGGAGTCCTCAAGGTTACGGAGACGCCGATAGCAGATGTCGTCCCGGGCGTACATGCACATACCAGCGCGTGGCTTAAAATTGTGCTCCAGGGTAAACCCTGGGTAAGATAGGTACGCCACGTCAGACGGACATCCGATCTGCGTCTCCGAAAGGAATAAGAGAGCTGGTTTCTCAGTCTCTAGGTGGTGGTGGACTGCGGCGAGATTTGAGTGCAGACCTCGAATGTTGCATAGGTGCACTTTGTGTGAGAGGGAGTGCTGCCGCTGTACAGCTTTTTTCTTTTTATTGCCTTTCATTATTGTGAAGAGTGAAGGAAGGAGAGGAGAAGGAAGTGAAATGAGGTTCCATGCTGGCTACCTTCAGGTACGCACTGACAGGACGGTATCATTGGGGGACTAGTCTGGAGACTGCGGGGACGCCCGAGCCCCCCCGGGAATGTCATTCGGGCCCTCTCGTCTGGTCGCCAACCAGCATGATGGTGCATTCCGGGATTTTTCGTCAGTTGGCGGGGCAGCCTTTCGTGTGTGGCTAATACACTACTTGGGCCCCCTACTAACTGCGGTCGGGCAGCGGCGCACCGTGCCTCGGATCCCGCTACCCTCCGCGACTAGTCTCCCGATACATCTATATCAGCGCGAGCCCGGCCGCAAGCGGCCACTCTACAATTCGCACAGCGAACTTTGCTTGCGCCGCTGCCTGTTAATCCCTGCGACGATGTACTCGGGACAGTAGGGCAAGAGAACAAATGAGTGCAAGGATCTTCATTCGATACGGGGCCAGTTTCCACATTCACATCACGGTTGTCATTTAAAGAGGAGCCAGGGTCCAAGTTCGCGCGGGGTTCATTCGGGTGAGAGTGATCGGAGTCCGTTGTCGTAAAAAAGGGTCACAAAAGAGAGCAAAACACAGCAAAAGATAACTACGATAGCGATACAAACAAACGACTATAACGAGTGTATTAGTTTGTCGATCGATTGGTATTTACAGTTTACTGTCAAAGCCATCATCTGTCAAGTGTCAATCGAAGGATAATGTTTCCATATCCTGAAATGTAATCGATTAGCTGCATCGATTGTTGGTCTTGATCAACTGAATTTTTATCTAAATACGGCTAAGCCTTAGAGAATTCAGTCATTTTACATTCTATGTTTATGTATGTGTGGACTATTAGGACCTCTAGTCTGAGGTGTTTATGAACATAATTGTTTTGTCGAGTAGGTTTCGTTCAAAGAAACTAAAATGGCTGTGACATCAGAAAAACTTTTCGCTAACCATAGAAATACATAAAATCACTTTAAATAAATTGATACCCGACCAATGTATTTAGCAATATTCTATAAGCTTCCCGAAGATAAGAGCATACTCGTAAATGCTCAAGTTAACCTAACCTAACCGATAACTTGCTTTGTTCTTTTTTCGCTGGCAGGTTTTAGTTTTTAAGAATATTTTTATTTTATACGAATATCGTATTTTAATCCATAATCGATTAGATTTATTTTAAATATGAATCGAAATTAAATTAACCACATAATGGCAACCCCATCCTTCGCCTAAAAGTCAAACTCGCATTGATAATTAGATGAATTACTTATTTATTTGATAAGATCACGGTGACTTATTTAGAGATATAAATTAAACTGATAATTCCTATATAAAAAACTTATATTTTTTGATTATCGTTTAAAATGTGTTCGTGTTCTTATATGGCCCATATTCGGGCATTCTTCTTTGACCTATTTTTAAGACTAGGTGGGTAGGTATCTACATTAAAAAACCGGCCAAGCGCGAGTCGGACTCGCGTGCAAAGGGTTCCGAACAAATCACATTTTTTTTAGGTTATTTTAAAATACTTACTCCTTCTAGGATTTATAATCATTAAGTAAAGAAGTACTTTCTGTAATTTAAAAAAAAAAAAAAATTAGTCCCAGTGGTTTCGGATTTCATATAAATAAATAACTTCAAAACAATATATTTTGAAATTATGAACAAAATACAATCGAGACTCTTGCAATGTTTCATTTCATTTGCACGGCACAGTTTGAATAAGTTTGTTTTTTTAATTTCTGATTTTCACCACAAAAGTGGGTGATTTATTTAAAGTTCACGTTCGTGTATGGGCCACAGATATTCAGGTGTGTACCAAATTTCAACTCTTTCAATTTAGCAGATTCGGAGCAAATTGGCTGTGACAGACGGACAGGGCAGACAAACAGACGGACAGACACACGAGTGATCTTATAATGGTTCTCTTTTTTCGATCGGACTTTTGGTACCCTAAAATATGAGAATCGAACTTGGTAATAGAGCGTTAATTCTACCATCCATGGATAAACGAATCACGGATTATTTCCCCCTCACAATAAATAATTAATATTAAACGAACAAACAATAAAACCTCATTTTGTCGTCCTTGATAAATTTTCCCATAAATCAGCACCTGTACATCATGCTTTTATCTTTTACATTGGCGGGACAGCCCATAGGTCCTATCATATTCCCAAAAGCCCCATTCACCAAAAATACTGAAGGCACACTGTCACAACCTTTTCTGCAAAATAAACCTTATGTGGATAAAGGTAGGGTATGTTTTGGAGACTAGAGATGTACTTGCGCGTTTCTGGTTTTGAGTTTTGTTAAAAATTCGTTTTTTTTTTGTGATATTTAGGGCACGCTAGATATAGGTACTGTACCAAAAATATGATCCTTGTAGAGATCGTTGAGTACTTCTTCATATACTAACTCGACAAACTACTCGTCAAAAAATAAATCTAGGGAGTGGAATTCCCTACCGGAGTCTTTGTTTCCTGATAGCTACAACCTGAGTCTTTAAGTCAAGAGTGAATAGGTTACTTCTAGGCAAGCGTGCTCCATCTTCGACCACATCATCGCTTACCATCAGGTGAGATCATTATCAAAACGTGTGTGATATATATTACAATTACAATGTAATTATTATCTGTTTATACTGTATTGTTTTGATTAATTAATGAATTTACTAACTGATTTTTGTAACAAACTTATTTTTCTATAAGTCAAAGACTGTTAAGACTCAGCTGTCACTTTTGAATGATACTTGTTTGTTAACGGGTATAAAAGAGCGGAGCCTCAGTGGAGCGGCTCGTATTGTGTCCCATTAGCGCCTCACGCTTCACTCTCACATCTAGAGTACTCTGCCTGTCGACTAGGCATGACCGGCCATCAGCCGATTACCATAGTCTCCGCCTATTTCCCACCGGTGGCGCCACAAGAGCCACCCGACGACCCCATCGCTATCACCAGCGATTTTACTGAACTCTTCGGCCTGAGTGACTCCGTTATTGTAGCGGGCGATCTCAACGCCAAACATCCGGCTTGGAACAGCAGAGTCACAAATCCCAGAGGTAGGCTCATGTATAAACTGAGCTCAACCTTAAACTTTGACGTCATCGCTCCGATGGGGCTAACTCACTTTCCCCACGACCCCTCTCACACGCCCGACATTCTCGATGTGGCGCTTCTAAAGAATGTAAACCTTCGTTTGCAGTCGATAGAAGCAATACACGAACTCACCTCTGATCACCGCCCTGTGATCATGCACTTGGGCTCCCGCTCGGGTCAACCCGACCCCGGGCTACCCCCCCCGACCCAGGTAATTACCGAATGAAAGAAAGTAAGCGATAGGCTGAAATCTACCACGTCGGTTCACCTGGACGCCATCCCCGATCACATAGACTCAGTCGCTGACACGACGGCAGCGATCGACTCGCTTACGGAGCACGTACAGGCTGTCCTGAACGAATGTTCAAAGGTGGTACCAGTGACAGAAGATCGTCGCTGGAAGCTGCCGGACGATGTGCGGGCTCTGATAACCGAGAAGAACGCAGCCATCCGTGCGTACAGTGCTTTTCCCTGCGACGCAAACAAGGCTCACATGCGCAATTTACAGCGTGCTGTAAAAAGTCGCATTAGTGAGCATCGTTCTGCGGGCTGGGGCAAGTTGCTGAGCGAACTCGAGCCCAACCACCACGCCTTCTGGAATCTCCAGAGGAAGCTGCGTTCCAAGGAAGAGACTTTCATGCCTCCTCTTATTCGCCCAGACAAGAGTGTCGCCTTTGACAACTCTGAAAAAGCGGAGTGCCTAGCCGACAGTCTAGAGGCTCAATGTTCTCCCAGCTCCCAGACAGCTGACCAGGCCCACCTTGACATGGTGGACGCTGAAGTTGAAAGGAGAGCTTACCTCCCACCCTTCGAAGACCCAGATGACCCTCTACCCCCCGTCACTCCAGACGAGGTGGAGGATATCATCAAAAAGCTCCAGCCCCGAAAAGCCCCAGGCCCTGACGGCATCACCGGCAGGGTCATACAGCTCTTCCCCGCCCAATTAATCTTGCTTATGACCGCCATCTTCAATGGCGCCTTAAGCAACAATATTTTCCCCCAAGCATGGAAGCAGGCCGTTGTCATTGGTATTCCCAAACCAGGCAAGCCCCCGGCTAACCCCTCCAGCTACCGTCCCATCAGTCTCCTCAATGCGGTTATCATAAATTTTCATGTTAGAATTAAATTGAAAAACTAATATTTTGCGTGCTAAATAAATGTTAAATGTGCCTAAATAATAATAATAATAACAATAAAATAAATAATAAATAATAACAATAATAGCTTTCAAATTTTTTTGATAGCAGCAAAGACCTTGCTGATACCCACTCAATCTTGTACTGCGCGGCTGCAGCGGCATGTCGTGTAGCTCACGTCAAGTCCCCCAACAGTGACAGAGCTGCACGACCAGCTGTACCAGCTTGGCAGTGCAGGATCGAGCGTCGTATCGGTGAGGCTAGAGCACTCATTGGCAAGCTTATCTGCTTCAGGGAGGGCAACACTCGCCCTAGGGTGATGCGCTTTGTGAGGCGGGCATTCTCGGGGACTGATATAAGTTCCCGAGATTATCTGACCCGCGTCACAGAGCGTGTCGACTTCCTGAAGCAGAAGATCTATGCATGGGCAAACCGTATTCGTCGGTACAAGCGGCGAGTGGAGCGGTACACTCAGAATCGCACATTCGCAAGCAACGAAAGGTGGGTTTATAGGGCTTGGGAGAGACCGGACCAAGGTGTGTCCGATACGCACCTACCTGATAACGACGCCATGAGCTCATTCTGGCGCGGCATCTGGTCGGTGCCGGTCAGGCACACCGAGGGTGATTGGACTCGAGAGGTCGAGCGCGCGTGCGATCTGATACCAGAAATGGGGGCTATTACCATCAGCCCCCAAGATGTAGCTCGTGCAGTCCGTCCGTTGCCTAACTGGAAATCTCCAGGGCCGGACGGTCTGCACAATTTTTGGATAAAATGGTTTCAAAGATCGCACGCTCGCTTGGCAGCTCAGTTCCAGTCTGCCCTAGAGTCAGGGTCGCTGCCACAGTTCCTTACGACAGGAGTAACCCACCTGCTCCATAAATCAGGTAGTACTGCGGAACCCAAAAATTATAGGCCGATCACGTGTTTACCGACGGTCTATAAAGTTTTTACATCCATCCTGAGAGCCAAAATTAACAATCATATTGACACAAATTTTATCATGTCTGCCTCTCAGAATGGATGTAGGAACGGGTCCCGTGGTACTAAGGAGCTGCTCCTCATTGATGTTGCCATTAGCCAACAGGTTCGTCGTTCTCGAAAAGATCTGTCGACATGTTGGATAGATTATAAGAAGGCCTATGACTCGGTGCCACATACATGGCTCATGAGGGTGCTGGAGCTGTACAAAGTGGATGCAACTTTGCGCACCTTCCTGATGTCGTGTATGGGACAGTGGAGGACGGTTCTTCACTATCCAGGATGTCGACAAATCCGGGAGAACAGCGAACCGATAAGGATCGAGCGTGGCATATTTCAGGGCGACAGTCTGAGTCCACTGTGGTTTTGTCTGGCCCTAAACCCTCTCAGTACTCTACTGGAGGGTTCGGGCCAAGGCTACCGGTTGAGAAGAGGTGGTCAGGTTATATCACACCTCCTTTACATGGATGATCTGAAACTCTTTGCCCCTAACAACTTGCAACTGATGAAGCTACTGAAGGTAACAGAAACCTTCAGTAGCGCCATCAGGATGGAATTTGGTGTGGACAAATGTGCAGTCATGCATGTAAAGCGAGGGGAGATTATGGAATCCGTGGGAACTCAACTCTCGGATTCCGTACACCTAAGATCCCTCTGCTCAACCGAAACCTACAAGTATTTGGGTATGTCGGAAGCGTTAGGCATCAGCACTGCTGACGTGAAACAGTCGTTGAGGGAGCGCTTCTTTGGCCGCCTGAATAAAGTACTGAATAGTCTTTTATCAGGCGGGAACAAGGTGCGCGCCTTCAACGGTTGGGTCATGCCGGTATTGATGTACTCTTTCGGCATACTCAAATGGACTCAGACCGAACTTGACGCCCTGGATAGGAGGGTCCGCACACTGCTGACCGCAAATCGCATGCATCACCCACGATCATCGGTGATGAGGCTGTATATCCCGCGGAAGAGTGGGGGTCGTGGCTTCTTAAACGCTAAGACCCTACACAACCGCGAGGTATGCAGCCTTAGGGAATACTTCCTCAAAGCTGACGTGGGTATGCATCGAGATGTGGTCGCTGTGGACAAGGGCCTCACCCCGCTCTCCTTGGCAAACGAGAACTGGCGCAAACCTATAGTACTGGATACTAATGACCGCACGGAAGTATGGCAGAGCAAGGAGCTTCACGGACGCTTTTACCGGGTCCTACATGGGCCCGATGTAGATCTCTTAGCGTCCGTATCCTGGCTGCGTTTTGGTGACCTCTTCGGGGAAACCGAAGGTTTTGTCTGTGCGATTATGGACGAAGTTGTGATGACGAATAACTACCGGAAATACATTGTGAAGGACGGTACGGTTGACATCTGTCGGGCATGCCACCGGCCCGGGGAATCAATCCGACACATTATTTCTGGTTGTTCTCGTCTAGCTAACGGAGACTATTTGCATAGACACAACCTTGTAGCCAGGATTATCCACCAGCAACTTGCTCTTAAATACAATCTTGTGGAATCTGAAGTACCGTACTATAGGTATGAGCCCGACCCAGTTCTCGAAAATGGCAATATCACGTTATATTGGGATCGATATATCATCACTGACAGGACTGTTGTTGCCAATAAGCCTGACATAGTGGTGATAGAACGACTAGAGCGTCGCACAATGATTGTTGATATAGCTGTCCCTCATGACGAGAACCTCGTGAAAGCTGAGAAAGATAAACAAACAAAATATCTTGATCTGGCTCGCGAGGTTGTCGACATGTGGGAGGTGGATACAGCTATCATTGTGCCGATAGTCGTGACGGCCAATGGCTTAATAGCCAAGAGCCTCGACGAACACCTAAGGAGGCTCTCGTTAGGCGGCTGGATCAAGGGCTTGATACAGAAAGCGGTACTCCTGGACACGGCGCGTATTGTTCGGAGATTCCTTTCTCAGGAGCCCTGACCACCGGTAGCTTGGACCCTATCCCGATACCGGTGGGCTACTATTTTTTATATTTTTAAATGTTTTTATATTTTGATATTTTAATATTTAAAAATGTAAATTGTATGTATATATTATAAAATAAATGAAATAACAATAATAAAATACGAGATTAAATACGAGAGATTTAGTTATAAATAATACACACCAGTGTTGGTGAGTTGTTTCGTTGCAAAAATCAATGAATAATCATTAAACTAGTTCCAACTGTCATCAAACGGTCGGATTTGAAACCGTCACATAGCCCGGGGAGTATTTGATATAATTTGTTTTTGATTCTAAGCCATTCCTTTTATACATATTGCACATTATCGTGTCAAATCTCGCCTCAGCGAGCTTAGTATTAAATAACCCTTTTAGTGTAGGTATAAAATTCATGCACAAACATTTACAAAAAAAAAAAAAAAACATTCGTGAAGTACTATCAATACCTTAGATTAATCATTGTAATTAGTGTAGCTGAATGTTTTCTTGTAAGTCTAATAACTGGTTATGGTCATAACAATCAAAAATTTGAGAAAGAAACCAGATTTAATAAAGAGTAGTAGTACCCTCAAACTTATTTTATGTCTTTTCCCCTTTAATTTTTTTATTTTTTTTTCGGTTATTAATATTAAAATCTCAATTTAGTAGGTAATACATATTTATTTAATAATTAAATTAACATTCCCTAATTGAGATTAATTCCCTTTTTGACTTTAATTTCTTTTATTTTAACCTTCCAATCTATTTGTCATCCTAGATACTTATTATATTTATCTGTCCCTTCCTCTTTTTTCTTTCACATTCTTAGCTGTCTCTTCTCTCATTCCAGGGTGCCTCTTGGGTTGACCTGTCAACATGTTGACCCGTAGAGCTGCATCCTTTGAGGAAAAACTGAAGGCTACGTTAAAAGTGTTAGGATCTATTAAGGAGCAGTGCAATAAGCTGCAGCTTCAGGAAAGGGATGATAGTAAGAAGGAAATAGAGCTTATTAATCAGAAGAACACTGATCTAAAAAAGCAGTTGGCTGAACTTCACACACAGCATATGGACGTACTTGACCAGCATCAACACCTCCGTCAACTTGTGTCAAATTTCCAGCAATGTAGTGACACCCATGAACTGGCTTTGAGACGCATATCTGAGCTTGAGCTTGAATTAAGCAAGGCCCACAACACTTTAACCCACTTAAAAGCTCTTAAAGCCGGTGAAAAGTCTGCGAACACCTGCAGCCTATATGATGAGTTGGTTGGTAGCGGGTCCGGTTCCACATGTGTTGAGCCAATAGTAACAATAGATTTAACTGATGACACCATCACCAAATGTAACTTGTTAAATAGCCACAACAAAATAAAGAAATATAATAAAATTAATAGATTAATTAGAAAAAATAAAAAATCATTAAAACATCAAAAATTAAACAAAATAAATAATAAACTTAGACAAAACAAACTTAATTTATTGCAAGAATTAAAGGATTGCAATAGTGAATTAGAGCTTTGTAAAATAATGTACGATAATGACACTCAGCGCCTTCAGAATGAACTGTTTGTTAGGGAATATGCTCTAAACGATATTTTTAATAAATATGAGGCTTCTCAACAAGATCTGAGTAAGCGCATGCAGGAGGCCAATGAATTGGTTGACCTGGTTACGTACAATGCAGAGAGGTATGAGTCTCTGACAAATAACCTATCTTGTAACTGTGCATGCTCTCAGGTACCACAACCTCAGCACATAGCACCCAGACCCTCAGTGGCTCAGCCTGTCGATTGCTGTGCAAATTATTTGTCTGATGAGCAAAATAGGCACATCTATAATTTAAACTTGCTTTTTTATAATAGGACCTATCGTCATCAATTTATTACTGATTGCAAACTAACCAATACTAATATGTATTTATCACCTAGTAGTAGTAGTAGTAGACAAATTGCTAATCTTTTAGCATACAATATACAGCGTGACACAGGTACATGTTGTGTACCAATGATTACAGTTAGTAATAATTCTAAAATTTCAATTGATACCCCTAGTTCTTTAAACTATTAGATGCGACAACGGGTAAGCCTCATATGTTGAATGTTGTACATCATAATATGCAAGGTCTGTCCGGCAAAGAACTAGAGTTATGTTTATTTATAGAGAACTATAACGTTCAGGTTTTATGTTTAACTGAACATTGGTTGAAAGAACATGAAGTAGTAAATAAGTAGTAAGTAGTTAATGATGATTATTTTACTGTACAGAGTGCATTTGTAAGAAAAAATATAATTCGCGGTGGATCATTAATCCTTGTTTCAAATAACTTGAAATGTAAACAACGTTTAGATTTAGTTAATCTTTCCATCGAGCACATTGTTGAGTTGTTTTGTGTTGAACTTGAGCGATATAATTTCCGTTTATCGACCCCCTTCTGATGATTTTGGCCTTTTCGAATCGGTAATGGAGGATTTAATTAATAATTTAAAATCAAGTAATAAAAGTATAGTGATATGTGGCGATTTTAATGTTAATATTTTAGATGATACTTCATTAAGTGTCAGGTTAATCAATCTGTTTAGATCTTATAATTTAAACAACTTGTTTTATGAACCTACTAGGATTACGGCATCCTCATCGACTTGCCTTGATAACTTCTATAGTAATTGTAATTCAGAAAAAAAATTAGTGTTAAGTGACTTAACGTCTGACCACTGTGGACTATTAGTTAGCTTTCCTATGCAAAATAAAAAGCCGCTTAAAATAGAATGCAGGCCTTATACGGTAAGCCGTTTTAATAAGTTCAAAAATAATATAGCAAATAAAACACGAAGAAAAACTCACCCACACAAACGTCGACGATTATCGTTTTCTTTAGTAGAAAACGATAATCCTAATGAAATCTATAGAGCCCTTTTTGATATTGTGCAAAAAGAGTACCAAGCCATTTTTAAGTCAAAAACTATAGACGTTACGGGTACCTCCATTGGCTTCAACCAATGGGCCACTGCTGGTATATATAAAAGTAGAGCGAGACTATACGAGTTGGTATGGTTTAAAAAGATATAGGTTCGATACTAGTAAGTTTGAGTGGGTGAGTGAGTGTGGATGAGTGAGTGTGGGCGAGCGAGTGTAGACAAGTTTGTGTGGGTGTGTGTGGGTGAGTTTGTGTGGGTGAGTTTGTGTGGGTGAGTTTGTGTGGGTGAGTTTGTGTGGGTGAGTTTGTGTGGGTGAGTGAATGTGGGTGAGTGTGTGTGTGGGTGAGTGTGTGTGCGAGTAAGTGTGTGTGCGGGTGAGTTTGTGTGGGTGAGTGAATGTGGGTGAGTATGAGTGGGTGAAGGAGGGTGGATAAGTGAGTGAGTGGGTGAGTGTGTTTGGGTGATTGAGTGTGGGTGATTGAGTGTGGGTGATTGAGTGTTGGTGAGTGTGTGTGGGTGAGTGAGTGTGGGTTAATTTGTATGGGTAAGTGTGTGTGGGTGAGTGTTTGTGGGCGAGTTTGTGTGGGTGAATGAGTGTGGGTGAGTTTGTGTTGGTGAGTGTGTGGGGGTGAGTTTGTGTGGTTAAGTTTGTGTGGGTGAGATTGAGTGGGTGAGTTTGTGTGGGTGAGTTTGTGTGTGTTTGAGTGGGTGAGTTTGTGTGAGTGGGTGTGTGTGGGTGAGTGTGTGTGGGTGAATGAGTGTAGGTGAGTGCACACACAAGGACCAACATTCCACCATTAAATCTGTTATTTAATATGGCAATGTTTATATAATAACTTAAGGTTGGCTGTACTGAACGCATAGAATGAATGTGTTAGATGTCAAAGTTGGTACGTGTGTTTTAAGTTCCGTTTTTTTCTTACTTGTTCGGTTGCTCCGGTTGCTCTCGTAATGCTAAAGAGTAGTGTGCTGTGTGATTACAATAAAAGGGCTTGTGTCTACTAGAAATTATCTGCATTTCATTTCAAACAACATCAGGTTATGGGCCCAGACACATATACCTGTTTGTTGCAGATAATCGCGAGTTGAGACAGCTAAAAGTCGACGAGAAGGAAAAGTGAGGGTATCTCGCTAAAGTGCGGCGTGGTGCATAGATTTTGTGCATTGCGAAATATCGTCGAAGAGTACTTGTTCCTAGTTGAGAAAGGACGAGGTCGGAATGGAGAGCAATAACAGCAACAATGTCAATGTTATCAAATTGGAAGGAGCCAGAAACTGGAATATCTGGAAATTTCAAACAACAGTTCAGTTGAGAGGTAATGGCTGGTTGGACATTGTGGAGGGAAGACGCACGAAGCCCGAAGTCGCCAGTGAGATACCTTCATGGGAATCTAAAGACGCTAAGGCGCAAACACTACTGGTTACTCGGATGTCGGAGGAGGCAATGTTACATATTATTACATGTACGAGTTCTTCTGAAATGTGGCGAAAACTTCACAGTGTATATGAACAGAAAAGTGAGACTAGTGTGCATATAATACAGCAAAGATTCTTTCAATATAAGTATGAGAGGGGCACAGACATGTCAGTTTTCTTGTCTAAGATTCAGGAAATACAAAACCAATTGAAACAGATGGGCGAAGAAATCTCGGATAAGTTTGTAATCACCAAAGTGTTGATGTCATTGCCAGACGAATACAAACATTTCGTTTCGGCTTGGGAATCTGCGCCCGACGAGATGCAAACATTCGATAACTTGGTTGCTAGATTACTAATCGAAGAAGAGAGAGTAAAGGGCAAGAACGAAGAAGCGCAGCAAACTTCATCTGCGTTCTTAGTAAAAAATAAGAAGCCTATAAAATGTTTCAAGTGTGGGAAGAGTGGACATTATCAAACTGACTGTAAGAGTAATAAAAGTGGCAGTGAAGAAAACGCTAATAATAATAACTGCTTCTTTTGTGGAAAGTTTGGACACTTCAAGTCTCAGTGTCGGTTTAGAAAACAAAGAATGTCAAGAAATGAAAATAAAACGAAAAGTAATGCATTCATGGTGGTTAATTCGTCGCATAATCTTCAAAAATCTAAGTGGCTAGTGGATTCTGGTGCTTCAGAACATATGTGCCGGGATCGTGCATTGTTTACGTCGTATAAAAGTACTTCACCTAAACCTGTGGTCGTCGGTAATGGCGCGGTGATTAATGCGCTTGGTTGCGGACAGATGGCAGTACAAGTGTCGAACGGAAACGATTGGATTGATACTGTGATTGACGACGTGTTGTATGTTCCTGAACTGAAAACGAACTTGTTCTCAGTCAATCGCGCCACAGATAAAGGATACGTCATGATGACAGATGACAGTTCATGCAAATTTTACAAGTCGAACAAAATATGTGCGGTGGCGGAAAGAATTGGAAGTTCCTATTATTTAGATCTACGTTTTATTAGTAATATCGACACAGCGAACACTGCAAAGTTAGTCCCGAACGACATAAATGAGTGGCACAGAAGATTGGTGCATCAGAACTATACTTACGTAAAAGATATTCTGCAGAAACATAACATTGAGGTTATACAAACATCAAAGCATGAGTGTGAAAGTTGTTTGGCCGGAAAAATACATAGATTGCCGTTTAGTAGAAGTGAATTCAAGAGTTCTAAGACATGTGAGTTAATTCATGCTGATACCTGCGGTCCTATGGAAGAGCCGTCAGTTGGTGGGTCAAGGTACTTTGTCGTCTTGAAAGATGATTACTCGAACTTCAGAAGCGTGCACTTTGTGAAAACAAAAGATGAGATCAAACATTGTATTGAGAATTTCATAAATAAGGCAGAGAATATGACTGGAAACAGAGTGAAGATATTCAGAAGTGACAATGGCCTGGAGTTTGTAAACAAAGATGTGAAAGAATCATTTTCAAGACATGGAATAACACATCAAACCACCGTACCATATACCCCGGAACAAAACGGGAAAGCTGAAAGAGAAAATAGAACGTTAATCGAAGCGGCAAGAACTATGATTCACGAGATGAACTTACCAAAGAAATTATGGGCTGAAGCTGTAAACACAGCGGTGTATGTGTTGAACAGAACTGGAAAGAGCCATGAAGATGGAAGATCTCCATTTGAGGTATGGACTGGAAAAACGTTTGATATCCGTGAGTTGAGAGCTTTCGGTGCAGAAGTGTATGTACACATACCGAAGGAGAGAAGGAAGAAATGGGATAAGAAAGGAGAGAAGGGCTTGATGGTCGGGTATGAGGAGAATGTGAAGGGATATCGGATATACTTCGCTGAAAAAAACACAGTGGAGGCAAAAAGGGACATTATTTTCTTACAAGAAGAAAAGAAGGAAAAACCTGAAGGGAGTGAAGGTCAAATAGTGGTATCGTTAAACTTTGATGAAGACAAAAGGCAAGAGAGTAGTCCCGAGAGAAATGTGAATGAGGAAGCTGTCCCTGAACCCGAAGAGATGACCGATTCAAGTACCTTAGAAGGTAATTCAGAAACTGATAGTGAATACCTGCTGTGTAGTGAGGAAGAACACCTGCTAGATGAAATTGGTTCGCCTAGAGATGAAAGGAGTCAGCGTGTGCGTAAACAAACATCATTCTATCAGTGTAATAATGTGCAGTTGGACAAAAGTGAGTGTGAGCCAATTACTTATAGTGATGCTATGAGCAGGAGTGATGCTGTTAAGTGGAGTGAAGCTATTGCTAGGGAACTTCAGACTTTGAAAGACAATAATACATGGGAACTTTGTGATTTACCTGTAAGTGCAAAGCCTGTCAGTAGCAAATGGGTTTTTAAGATTAAAAATGTAAATAATGTCACACAGTATAAGGCTAGGCTGGTTGCTAGGGGGTTTGAGCAACAGGATGTGTTTAATTTAAGTGATATTTATGCCCCAGTTGCAAAGCTTGCAACTTTTAGGTTATTTGTAGTAATTGCAACTAAATATAATTTACCTATTTACCAAATGGATGTCACGGGGGCTTTTCTGTATGGTGATATTAAAGAGAATGTGTTTTTAAGTTTACCAGAAGGGGCTTATTTAGGAGTTAATAATATAGTAAAGCTAAATAAGTCATTATATGGGTTAAAAAGTTCACCTAAATCTTGGAACATTAAATTTAACTCTGTAATAACTCGAGAAGGTTTCATAAGGTCAAAATTTGATTCATGTTTGTATAAAAAGGATAATGGCACAGACAAAATATTTGTTTTAATTTATGTAGATGATTTGTTGATTCTTGGCACAAATATAAATGAAGTCACAAAGCTGAAAATAATATTAAATAAAGAATTTGAGATGAAGGATTTAGGGTTTATTTCAGACTTCTTAGGAATAAATGTGAAACAAAATTTTGAAAATGGCACAACTGTATTATCACAAAGAAAGTACTTAGAAAATGTACTTAAAAGATTTAATATGGAAAATTGCAAACCTATGTTGACTCCTATAGATATAAATTTTAATACTAACATTTTTGATTGTGACAATGCTAGTGATAAAGACATTGAAGGAATTTGTAGACAAATTATTGGTTGTCTTATGTATGCTATTGCAGGCACTAGGCCTGACCTGTGTTTTGCAGTCTCTTTGTTAAGTAGATATCAGAAATGTGCAAATAGTGTGTTGCTAAGCGCACTTAAGAGAGTATTGCGTTATGTAAAACATACTTTAGATTATAAAATTATTTATGAGTGTAATGATACTATGTTACAAGGGTATTGTGATGCTGATTGGGGAGGGGATCAGAGGGACAGAAAATCCACATCTGGTTATTTGTTTACCTTTGGTTGGTGAGTTTGTGTGGGTGAGTGTGTGTTGGTGAGTTTGTGTGGGTGAGTTTGTGTGGGTGAGTTTGTGTGGGTGAGTTGGTGGGTGAGTTTGTGTGGGTGAGTTTGTGTGGGTGAGTTTGTGTGGGTGAGTTTGTGTGGGTGAGTTTGTGTGGGTGAGTTTGTGTGGGTGAGTGAGTGTGGGTGAGTTTGTGTGGGTGAGTTTGTGTGGGTGAGTTTGTGTGGGTGAGTTTGTGTGGGTGAGTTTGTGTGGGTGAGTTTGTGTCGTCGGTGAGTTGTGGGTGAGTTTGTGTGGGTGAGTTGGTGGGTGAGTTGGTGGGTGAGTTGGTGGGTGAGTTGGTGGGTGAGTTGGTGGGTGAGTTGGTGGGTGAGTTGGTGGGTGAGTTGGTGGGTGAGTTGGTGGGTGAGTTGGTGGGTGAGTTGGTGGGTGAGTTGGTGGATGAGTTGGTGGGTGAGTTGGTTGGGCAGTTGGTGGGTGAGTTGGTGGGTGAGTGTGTCGGTGAGTTGGTGTGGGTGAGTTTGTGTGTTTGTGGGTGAGTTGGTGGGTGAGTTGGTGGGTGCGTTGGTGAGTGAGTTGGTGGTGAGTTGGTGGGTGAGTTGGTGGGTGAGTTGGTGGGTGAGTTGGTGGGTGAGTTGGTGGGGCAGTTGGTTGGGCAGTTGGTGGGTGAGTTGGTGGGTGAGTTGGTGGGGCAGTTGGTGGGTGAGTTGGTGGGTGAGTTGGTGGGTGAGTTTGTGTCGGTGAGTTTGTGTGGGTGAGTTTGTGTGGGTGAGTTGGTGGGTGAGTTGGTGGGTGAGTTGGTGGGTGAGTTGGTGGGTGAGTTGGTGGGTGAGTTGGTGGGTGAGTTGGTGGGTGAGTTGGTGGGTGAGTTGGTGGGTGAGTTGGTGGGTGAGTGTGTGTCGGTGAGTGTGTGTCGGTGAGTTTGTGTGGGTGAGTTTGTGTGGGTGAGTTTGTGTGGGTGAGTTGGTGGGTGAGTTGGTGGGTGAGTTGGTGGGTGAGTTGGTGGGTGAGTTGGTGGGTGAGTTGGTGGGTGAGTTGGTGGGTGAGTTGGTGGGTGAGTTGGTGGGTGAGTTGGTGGGTGAGTTGGTGGGTGAGTTGGTGGGTGAGTTGGTGGGTGAGTTGGTGGGTAAGTTGGTGGGTGAGTTGGTGGGTGAGTTGGTGGGTGAGTTGGTGGGTGAGTTGGTGGGTGAGTTGGTGGGGCAGTTGGTGGGTGAGTTGGTGGGTGAGTTGTTGGGTGAGTTGGTGGGTGAGTTGGTGAGTGAGTTGGTGGGGCAGTTGGTGGGTGAGTTGGTGGGTGAGTTGGTGGGTGATTTGGTGGGGCAGTTGGTGGGTGAGTTGGTGGGTGAGTTGGTGGGCGAGTTGGTGGGTGAGTTGGTTGGGCAGTTGGTGGGTGAGTTGGGGGTGAGTGTGTGTTGGTGAGTTTGTGTGGGTGAGTTGGCGGGTGAGTTGGTGGATGAGTTGGCGGGTGAGTTGGTGGATGAGTTGGTGGGTGAGTTGGTGGGCGAATTGGTGGGTAAGTTGGTGGGTGAGTTGGTGGGTGAGTTGGTGGGTGAGTTGGTTGGGCAGTTGGTGGGTGAGTTGGTGGGTGAGTGTGTCGGTGAGTTTGTGTGGGTGAGTTTGTGTGTTTGTGGGTGAGTTGGTGGGTGAGTTGGTGGGTGCGTTGGTGAGTGAGTTGGTGGTGAGTTGGTGGGTGAGTTGGTGGGTGAGTTGGTGGGTGAGTTGGTGGGTGAGTTGGTGGGGCAGTTGGTTGGGCAGTTGGTGGGTGAGTTGGTGGGTGAGTTGGTGGGGCAGTTGGTGGGTGAGTTGGTGGATGAGTTGGTGGGCGAGTTGGTGGGTGAGTTGGTTGGGCAGTTGGTGGGTGAGTTGGTGGGTGAGTTGGTGGGTTAGTGTGTGTTGGTGTGTTTGTGTGGGTGAGTTTGTGTGGGTGAGTTTGTGTGGGTGAGTTGGTGGGTGAGTTTGTGTGGGTGAGTGAGTGTGGGTGAGTTTGTGTGGGTGAGTTTGTGTGGGTGAGTTGGTGGGTGAGTTGGTGGGTGAGTTGGTGGGTGAGTTGGTGGGTGAGTTGGTGGGTGAGTTGGTGGGTGAGTTGGTGCGTGAGTTGGTGGGGCAGTTGGTGGGTGAGTTGGTGGGTGAGTTGGTGGGTGAGTTGGTGGGGCAGTTGGTAGGTGAGTTGGTGGATGAGTTGGTGGGCGAGTTGGTGGGTGAGTTGGTTGGGCAGTTGGTGGGTGAGTTGGTGGTTGAGTTGGTGGGTGAGTGTGTGTTGGTGAGTTTGTGTGGGTGAGTTTGTGTGGGTGAGTTGGTGGGTGAGTTGGTGGGTGAGTTTGTGTGGGTGAGTGAGTGTGGGTGAGTTTGTGTGGGTGAGTTTGTGTGGGTGAGTTTGTGTGGGTGAGTTTGTGTCGGTGAGTTTGTGTGGGTGAGTTTGTGTGGGTGAGTTTGTGGGTGAGTTGGTGGGTGAGTTGGTGAGTGAGTTGGTGGGGCAGTTGGTGGGTGAGTTGGTGGGTGAGTTGGTGGGTGAGTTGGTGGGGCAGTTGGTGGGTGAGTTGGTGGGTGAGTTGGTGGGCGAGTTGGTGGGTGAGTTGGTTGGGCAGTTGGTGGGTGAGTTGGTGGGTGAGTTGGTGGGTGAGTTGGTGGGTGAGTGTGTGTCGGTGAGTTTGTGTGGGTGAGTTTGTGTGGGTGAGTTGGTGGGTGAGTTGGTGAGTGAGTTGGTGGGTGAGTTTGTGTGGGTGAGTTTGTGTGGGTGAGTTTGTGTGGGTGAGTGTGTGTCGGTGAGTTTGTGTGGGTGAGTTTGTGTGGGTGAGTTTGTGTGGGTGAGTTGGCGGGTGAGTTGGTGGATGAGTTGGTGGGTGAGTTGGTGGGCGAATTGGTGGGTGAGTTGGTGTGTGAGTTGGTGGGTGAGTTGGTGGGTGAGTTGGTGGGTGAGTTGGTGAGTGAGTTGGTGAGTGAGTTGGTGGGTGAGTTGGTGAGTGAGTTGGTGGGGCAGTTGGTGGGTGAGTTGGTGGGTGAGTTGGTTGGGCAGTTGGTGGGTGAGTTGGTGGGTGAGTGTGTGGTGGTGAGTTTGTGTGGGTGAGTTTGTGTGGGTGAGTTTGTGTGGGTGAGTTGGTGGGTGAGTTGGTGGATGAGTTGGTGGGTGAGTTGGTGGGCGAGTTGGTGGGTGAGTTGGTGGGTGAGTTGGTGGGTGAGTTGGTTGGGCAGTTGGTGGGTGAGTTGGTGGGTGAGTTGGTGGGGCAGTTGGTGGGTGAGTGTGTGTCGGTGAGTCTGTGTGGGTGAGTTTGTGTGGGTGAGTTTGTGTGGGTGAGTTTGTGTGGGTGAGTGTGTGTCGGTGAGTTTGTGTGGGTGAGTTTGTGTGGGTGAGTTTGTGTGGGTGAGTTGGCGGGTGAGTTGGTGGGTGAGTTGGTGGGCGAATTGGTGGGTGAGTTGGTGGGTGAGTTGGTGGGTGAGTTGGTGGGTGAGTCGGTGAGTGAGTTGGTGGGTGAGTTGGTGAGTGAGTTGGTGGGGCAGTTGGTGGGTGAGTTGGTGGGTGAGTTGGTTGGGCAGTTGGTGGGTGAGTTGGTGGGTGAGTGTGTGTCGGTGAGTGTGTGTCGGTGAGTTTGTGTGGGTGAGTTTGTGTGGGTGAGTTTGTGTGGGTGAGTTGGTGGGTGAGTTGGTGGATGAGTTGGTGGGTGAGTTGGTGGGCGAGTTGGTGGGTGAGTTGGTGGGTGAGTTGGTTGGGCAGTTGGTGGGTGAGTTGGTGAGTGAGTTGGTGGTGAGTTGGTGGGTGAGTTGGTGGGTGAGTTGGTGGGTGAGTTGGTGGGTGAGTAGGTGGGGCAGTTGGTGGGTGAGTTGGTGGGTGAGTTGGTGGGTGAGTTGGTGGGTGAGTTGGTGGGTGAGTTGGTGGATGAGTTGGTGGGTGAGTTGGTGGGCGAGTTGGTGGGTGAGTTGGTGGGTGAGTTGGTGGGTGAGTTGGTTGGGCAGTTGGTGGGTGAGTTGGTGGGTGAGTTGGTGGGGCAGTTGGTGGGTGAGTTGGTGGGTGAGTTGGTGGGTGAGTTGGTGGGTGAGTTGGTGGGTGAGTTGTTGAGTGAGTTGGTGGGGCAGTTGGTGGGTGAGTTGGTGGGTGAGTTGGTTGGGCAGTTGGTGGGTGAGTGTGTGTCGGTGAGTGTGTGTCGGTGAGTTTGTGTGGGTGAGTTTGTGTGGGTGAGTTTGTGTGGGTGAGTTGGTGGGTGAGTTGGTGGATGAGTTGGTGGGTGAGTTGGTGCGCGAGTTGGTGGGTGAGTTGGTGGGTGAGTTGGTGGGTGAGTTGGTTGGGCAGTTGGTGGGTGAGTTGGTGGGTGAGTTGGTGGGGCAGTTGGTGGGTGAGTTGGTGGGTGAGTTGGTGGGTGAGTTGGTGGGTGAGTTGGTGGGTGAGTTGGTGGGTGAGTTGGTGGGTGAGTTGGTGGGGCAGTTGGTGGGTTATGCCCGAATGGGTAACATGGAATTTGAACATTTGTAGACCACCAAAACGTCAGATTCTGTGTATACATATTTTTTGTTGGTTTTTTTAAAAAAGGGCTGAATAGATTTCAATAAAATTTATATAGGATCACCTCTGAAGTATGACCTACCAAACAAAAAAAGAATCATCAAAATCGATTCACAAGTGGCGGAGATATCGCGTAACAAACATGCCAAAATAAAAAAACATTACAGACGAATTGAGAACCTGCTTTTTTGAAGTCGGTTAAAACTTGGTGTAGTTTTGTATCTCAAGTATCAACACAACTGGATAATAGAACATAGAATCATTGAAGCAGGCGCGATCTCGGTAAAATAGAGCTGAGAATGTTATTGTAGTATTGACTACCTTTGCGAAACTTGCCAAGAAGGCTGATATGATACATTTGCTGCAAAATACTGCCATTATAAACATTAGAATGAGTATATTCGCATTCTAATGGAAAACAAAGTGACTTTTATTAAATACTATACTATTCATATTATCAGTTGAAAGAGACTGGAACTTGCGACACAGGGTATCCTAGTGCGGGATCCAGTGTCATAGCTAAATTTTGTAACACTTTTATGAATCAATAAACTAATTATTATTAAAACTTTACTAGCCGTCGAACCCAAATGAAAAAACTAGCCAAGTGCGTGTCAGATTTTGCACACCTGTTAAGCCCTGACACTCACTGGTGAGTGCGACAAAAAAAAAAAAATTAAAGTGAAAAAAAAAAGAAAATCGGCTGTCAACCCGGGTTGTCGTCGGGGTTCAATTTGAAACCCGGATTTGGCCGATGGGGGTAGAAGGGTTAAGGGTTCCGTACCATATATTGGTATTTGTTAGTAAGGTATAATATGTAATAAAACATTATCATTTTGTGACAGACGACGGACGGACAGACAGACAGATAGACACGTGAGTGACAACAATAGGGCTCCATTTGGATTCTTCGGGTATGGAAACCTAAAAAAACGATCAGCAGTAAATTATATTTCTTGAGTGTTTAACAACAATAGAATTAAAAATGCCTGAAAATATACCCTGCAATACAAAGTTACTGACCGTTCATAGCAGAATGGCGTTAATAAAACTTAGCAGAGGTGCTAATAGTGACAATTTATTTTACCGTTCGCTCTTTTTTTTTTTTTTTGAGGGGGTGGGAAATCATCCTATGACTTCTTCTTCTAGGGTGGAGCGAAAGGGCGCGTCAGACTCTTACTCACTAAAACCCACCCCTGTTCCTCCCTGCCCTGAATGCCCAGGGGCGAGGTAACTCTTTCGAATTTATCCTCAACCCCCGGGCAGGCACTGGCCGTGGCAGGCCCCGTCCTTTTGCTGACAACTCTTTGAGGCGCGCGTGGAACACTACGCGCCGTCGACTCGGCTGCGGCTGAGGGCGCTAGGGCGACTCTGCTGTTTCTGAGTCTCCCTAACGTATGCCGCCTCCCTCTTCGCGAGCATTATTGCTTCGCAGAAGGAGGAGACGGCTTCCCATTCCCTGTCGCTCCCCGTACCATGGCCTGAACCAGGGCTCGGCGCGAGAGGTCGCTGCCGCCTATCGCATCCACGAGGACACGGCGGTGATCTGCCCAAGCGGGGCAAACCTCCACTGTATGCTCCACCGTGTCCTATGACCGTTCGTCCTTAAGTTAGGAAAGAGGCTTTTAGAAATGCGAGTATGGAATAAAGATGAAAGAAAGAAAAAATATGACTGTATTTACTAGCTTCGGCCAGCAGTTTTGGCCGCGTGGAATTATTACTTGCCCCACTAAAAATAAATACCTTTGTACAATTCCAAACTATACCGTCAAACGGGTTGAATAGAAACAAATCTTTGAAGAGGCTTTTCACGTTATTTAGAAATTGTTTGTAGCATTTAAGTACTCAGATTTATTTATGAATTGTTCTAAAAACTAAATACTAGAAACGAATATTAGGGTATCATAGTGACTTGCCCAGGGGTTGAGGATAAATTCGAAAGAGTTACCTCGCCCCTGGGCATTCAGGGCAGGGAAGGAACAGGGGTGGGTTTTAGTCAGTAAGAGTGTGACACGCCCTCCCGCTCCATCCTAGAGCGGGAGATGTCATTGGATGATTTCCCACCAAAAATCCTAATCAAAGTTTTGTTTCTATTCACCCCTTCATTCCTATTCACCCCGTTCGTAGGTAATCTGTAGCTGTGTCAAATTTCACCCAGATCCATGCAGCTGTTCTGGCGTGATAGAGTAACAAGCATCCATCCTTCTATTCATTCATTAAAACTGTCGCAATTAAAATATTAGTGGGAAGTAGGGTTTGGCGACAGTCACAAAGTTCACACAAATAAAAAAAATTAAAATAAACTTACCAAGTGCTTGTCGGATTTCGGAAATTAAGGGTTCCGTACCAAGTAGTATTTGTTAGTATAAGTAATAATAAACATTGTCACCAGATTTTAAGTTCATAGCGGCAGTTAAAAAAATCTTCGTAACAACATTTTGTAACAGACAACGGACGGACAGACAGACAGACGGGCACGTGAGTGACAACAATAGGGCTCCGTTTGGACCCTTCGGGTACGGAACCCTTAAAACTACAACTTTAATTTTTTTTTTTTCAATAGCTGTTTAGTTTTTTGTGGTTGCCTTTTTTTTGTGGTGTGGGAAATCATCCAATGACATCTCCCGCTCTGGGTGGCGCGGGAGGGCGTATCAGACTTACTGACTAAAACCCACCCCTTTTCCTTCCCTGCCTGAGTGCCCAGGGGAGCGGTTACTCTGTTACGAATTTGTCAAGTCATTCATAACACAAAAAAAAAAATAAAAAGCATTACGAAAGATATCCATATTTAAAGTTATCATCATCCAATCAAAATTAGTATGCGGAGACCAATTTTTAGTCAAAGCGGAGTCCTATTGCTGTCACTCACGTGTCCGTCTGTCTGCCCATCGTCTGTCACACAGGTTTTGCAGCCAAACGGTTGGAGCTACAGTCTTCAAATATTCACAGTATAAGCATCTTTTTGACCCAAAGCCGTACAAATATTCAAAAATACATTTGGTACGGAACACTAAATGTGTGAAGTCTGACACGCTCCTGGCCGGTTTTCTTTTTCATATTTGACTATGAGTTTCTAGAAGAAGACATGAATGTATGGGTAGAAGTAGTATTTTAAATAAGACCGCCCATTGCCGATACACCCTGTAAAAACGAACGGTTTTACCTCTTACTAGCTGCGCCCCGCGGTTTCATCAGCGTAGACCAGGATAAAAAGTAGCCTTTGTGTTAATCCAGAGTATAAGCTGTCTACATACCAAATTTCATCCAAATCAGTCCTGCCGTTTTAGCGTGAAGAAGTAACAAGCATACAAACACACACACTCACAAACTGTCGCCTATAAAATATTATATAGTGTGATATAATATTGGACAGAGCAGTGGTGGCCCACTGGTAACGGCCGCGAGTTACAAATTGTAGGTCGTGAGTTCGAACCTAGGTAGGCGCTTTACTTTGTGTAAATTATTTCATCACCACTGCTCTCAAAACGATGAAGGAAAACATCGTGAGGAAACCGGCATGTCCTAGAACCAAAAACTGGGCCCGCGTGGTGGATTAGGGCCCACACCCTCTCACAGCGAGGTGGTCTGTGCCCAGCAGTGAGGACATTAAAAGGCTGATGATGATGATGATGATCTAATATTGGTTTAGATTTAGCTAAAACATTTTTAGCAAACGGGCATTGCTTTGTACCAGGCTAATTAAATACTTTCCCGACGTCCGTCTATCACTATGTAAACACACCTCTACAGTGTAGGTAAAGTTTGTTTGAACAGTATTTGTACTATGCACTAAGTGCATCGTTGGTATTCCTGGTCCGTAGTGTAAATGGGTCACGCTATGGTAAAGTCAACAGTCCACTGCATAAAACAGCTAACGGAGGTTATCGCTTCTAGCCCATCTAAAGCTGCGGTCCCACGGCCCGTGAATCGAAGGGCCGCACCGCGCCGCGCCGGGCTGACAGGCCGTGGGAACTGTAGCATCCAATGAAGTCCGCGGTGGCCTGTCGTCGCCCGTTCGATCCATCGAACGTTGGTAAGTTTAAAGGCGCGGCGCGGCCTGTCGATTAACGGGCCGTGGGACCTCACCGGCGCGGCACGGTGTGGCGCGATATATGAACAAATGCGATGATGGATGAATGGCGGCCAGCAGGCCAACACACGCCGAGTGAATCCTCGACACGGGCCAAGCCACACCGCGTCAAACGTGGCATTGCCTATCGCGGCGTGGCGCGGCTCGTCGATTCACGGGCCGTGGTACTTTACATACTAGTCAATCACAGAGCACCGGGACGCCTCGCCGAGACTCATAAAATTCATGTCCGCACATCGCGTGCTTAGGGCAAGTTTTAGTTGTCAAATCTACAGTTAGATTGTCACAGCTCACATTTTCTATGAATATAATCTGTGACACTCACAGACACGCTTGATTTGCATGGAAAGTTTTGACAATGTCATCTTTAGCAGCGGCCACCGAGGTGTCTCTCGGCTTTGTGCTCCACTAATAGGTAGATTGTGTGAGGAGAGGCTACCCTCATTTGCTACGAGGTTTATTTATTTTTAATCGACTTCAAAATAGAGGAGGTTATCAATATGGAGGAAATCAATTCAAACAAGAGGATGTTTATAGTGTTTTATTTATGTTCAGGCATAACTGCGTCATATATAGACAGACGGATTTGCAAAGTTCTTCTTTTTTTTTAGAAAGGGGTTTATTCCGCAATGGTCCCATTTAAATTTTATATAGATCTGATGATAAGTTTTGGAGACAGACAACGAAACTCTTCAATAAATTATAGAAAACCTCCTGGAATTGCTGCAATCGCATGTCTGTTTATTGTTTACACCACTTCATAACATAACATCATGCTGGTAACAAAAATTTTGAAATGCTTTTGGTGTAACACACGTTGTCAATCACTCTTACCAGTTTATTTTTCGAAAGTTTGTAAAAAGTGCATTTATTGTGGTAATTTTTAACAAAACTTATTCATCACACCAAGTGCTTTCAAACTTTAAGTAAAAACTGTGTAAAGTACAAACAATTCGCCAAAAATTAACAGTCAAAAGTTCTAAATAACTTGTCAATTTAACAACTACCGTCAGTGATTTGTTGTGAATGTGTGTGGTGTCGCGTACCGCGTAAGCGCCCGTCAATCCACAGGACTTACGACCTTTTTCTCGCGAAGCTTTGCTCGTTCGACGCGGAGGGCCTTTATTAGTGTGCTCTTTTTTTAATGCTTCGAATTTATTACTGGAGCAAATGTTTTTTGGAATTGAGTCTTACTTGTGTGGCGGTCATCTGCTGCTGCTAGTCACCACGTCCGCTAGAAAAATGTGCGGTGTTATGGCGCCACATTTTGTACATCTAGTTGGCTACAAAACCGACTTTTAACGGAGCGCTTATTAAATAATATCCATTTAAATCATGGAACGTTTCTTAACTCGTTCAAATTCAATTGGCAAACGTCCCCTGGAAGGACCTGTCGATATGAGTGAATGGAAAATACCTAAGCATTGCGCGAAACCTCCCGTAAAGCAACCGTCAAGTTTATTCAACGTTGCGAATCGATTCAGCTCTCTACCTACTGATAAAAATCCTTTGGAACCTACTGCCACACGTTACCGAGATGCCTGTACTCCCAAGAAAAACCCGAGCCGCATTCCTCCCATCTTGATAGTCTTAAAAGACGAATGGACTCATGATTTCATAAACACTGTCGTGTCAAGATATACAAAAAGTTTTCATTTGTCCTACAAACGAAATAGTAGAATTGCTGTGGTCTGTTACTCAGCCGAAGGTCATGAGGCTCTCAAAAGTGGACTGCGCTCCGAAAATATAGGATTTCACACTTTCTCTCGGAAGGATGAGAGAACTTCTAAAGCCGTGATCTTTGGTCTGCCCGATTATGCAGAAGAAAGCCTTAAGGAAGAGCTTGGATCACTCGGCTTTAGCGATGTTGTTGTACGAAAACTCAGGACACCCAAGGACAAAAAAGCTTCGTGCCCCCCCTTTCTAGTGCAACTTCCTCCGGGCTCAGATATTTCACGTTTCCGACAGATTAAGTACCTTAGCAACTGCGCTGTTGAAGTGCGAAAGTATCAAGCTCACAACCTTTACGGTACTCAATGCTATAGATGTCAAGGTTTTGGACATTCCTCAAAAAACTGTAATCTTACACCCCGTTGTGTTAAATGTACAGAGCCTCACCCCACTACGGACTGTCCAAAAAAGGACCGGACGTCGCCAGCCCAGTGCTGCAACTGTAAGGAGGCTCACCCAGCGAACTACCGGCAGTGTAAAGACCGCCAAAAGTATCTGGAGCAAGTTAGGGTCAGGCAAACACAATCCAAAGCAATTAATGGTATTGTCAAATCTACCAGTAGTAATAAGACTGATGGACGCGCCTGGAATGAAGTTACATCTGGGACTATTGCTGCAGCCACTATTCTCCCGCCTACCAACAGCGTTCAAGATCAAGGTACTAGAGATATGTTAACGATACTAAAGACCATTAAATCGATAAAAAGTGAATTTGATGCATGTGATAATATGATGGACAAAGTCATTTTAATTCTAACTCACCTTGGACAATATGTTTAACTCAAACCTGTTACGTGTTATGTATTGGAATGCGGATGGCATTCGCACAAAAATTGACGAACTCTTGGATTTGGTAAGTGAGCTCTCAGTTGACATTATTGCCTTGTGCGAGACCAGAATCTCTCCCCAAACATCTCTCTGTACTCCAGGATACAAGTGCTATCGCCAGGATAAACTGAATGAAAGCAGAGGGCAGGGAGTCGCTATTTTGATTCAGTCTGATATACCACATTCCCTTGTCAAAATTCCCAATTTGAATAATCTAGAGTGTATCGGTATAGAATTAACGATAGCTGGTAAAAAATCTGTCATAATTTCAGCTTATCAATCTCCCAACTTACCTTTACTGCTTAGTGATCTTGATGTGGTAATGAACCTAAACCCACAACTACTGTTAATGGGTGACCTAAATACTAAGCATCCCTATTGGAACTGTTCTGTGGCCAACCCTCATGGTAAATTACTTTTCGATCATATGGTCACAAATGATTACGAAATCTTTGCCCCTAGTACACCTACGTTAGTTCACTATGACTGCTCCCACTTACCTTCAACACCTGATGTAGTCTTAGCCAACAATGTCACAGTATCTAGTGAACCCGAGGCACTAACTTGTCTGTCTTCTAATCATCTTCCAGTTCTTTTTACTATTGGTGGTGATTTTTTGCGTTTGAGAGAATTCTCTTTCAACTACAAAGATGCGGATTGGGTGAAGTATAGATCCCTCACTGACCAGCAGATTGCATTGAATTCAGCCACCTTTAAGGAAATCTCTGAAATAGATATCGCAATTCAAAATCTAACTGTGGTTATTACTAACGCTCGTAAATTAAGTGTCCCTATACTAAAGAGAGAAGGTAAAACTAAACTTCCTAGACGTATTAAAACCATGATTAAAGTTAAGAATATGTGGCGCAGGCTTGCTCTTAAAGAAAAAAATCCTATGGAGAAGAAACATATTTCTGGTAAAGTAAATGCACTTAATAAAAACATCAAACATTTATTAATAAGTCACAACAACGAGATCTGGAATAAGAAACTATCCAAAGTCGATAACCCTGCCTCAGATATATGGCGTATAGTCAAATCACTCAATTTTAAACCCAACATAATCCCTCCCCTTAAGAAGTCAAATAACACCCTAACGTCATCCGTTCAAGAGCAATGCGAAGCATTAGCTGACGCTTTTCTAGAGAACGCTCTGCTAACGAAAGACTGGAAAAATGACCCTGAAACTGAAAATGCTGTTGGGGAATCATCTGATATACTCAACAGGTACAAAACAATTGATTTTAAAAACCCAGTGAGACCTAAAGAAGTTCGCAAACTGTTGAATGCTTTGAAAACTGGCAAGGCCCCGGGAATAGACGGAATTGACAACTCTCTACTTAAAAACTTATCACAAAAATGTATAGTCCTACTTACCAAATTGTTTAATGGCTGTTTTCAACTGGGCTACTTTCCTTCATGTTGGAAACTAGCTAAAGTTATTCCTATAAAGAAATCTGGTAAAGACGAAACAATTCCCTCGAACTATCGTCCAATAAGCCTTCTCCCTAGCTTAGCCAAACTTTTCGAGTCTCTAATATTGAGGCGCCTCTCCAAGTTCACTGAGCATCTGCTCATACCTGAACAATTTGGTTTCCGCAAATCCCACTCCACTGTCCAGCAGTTGACCAGAGTAACTGAGCACATTGTTGACAACCTCAACCAAAACAAATCCACAGGCTTGGTGCTGCTGGACATTGAAAAGGCCTTCGACACAGTTTGGCACGCGGGCTTACTTCATAAATTAATAGCGAACCATGTCCCTCTATGCCTCATAAAGCTTCTCCAGTCGTATTTAACAGAACGAACCTTCACTGTTGCTATTGGTGATCAGACTTCCAGTCAGAGACGAGTCTCTGCTGGTGTGCCACAAGGATCAATATTAGGACCGTACCTCTTCATTTTGTACCTTAATGATATCCCAAAGCAAAGGCTAACGCATCTCGCTGTGTATGCAGATGACACTGCAACATACACTTCATCTGACGACCTGGATTTGGTAATTAATCGACTACAACTTTCGCTTGATCTTCTTTTAGATTACTTCACTAAATGGAAGCTTAAGGTGAATTCCACAAAAACGGAAATTATCATGTTCACAAGAAAGCGATCACTTCCCACTCGCTATGTTAAAATTGAAGGGAATGATATTCCATGGAAAAGATCCGTCAAGTACTTGGGGACAATATTGGATGATAAAGTGAGTTGGTTGAAAAACCTGGAAGAACTAAGATTAAAAGGAGTTAGGTCTCTCAACAGCTTAAAACCAATCCTTAATCGTAAATCTAATTTAAGTCCACAAACAAAATTACGCATTTACTCCACACTGGTGCGACCTTGCATGACTTATGCAGCCCCTGTCTGGAGTAGTATTAGTGATAGTAATTACAAAAAACTACAGGTTGTGCAGAACAAAGCACTTAAAATAGCATTTAATACACCTCCCTACACAAACCTTACAAAACTACATCATCACATCAAGTTTCCACCAATCAAAGAATTCATTCTGAAAATATCCCGTAAATTCTTCCTTTTCACCAATCCACGTCATCGTAATTATCTGGTCTCAGACATAGGTAAGAGTAGATCCACCAGGTTGCCCTATGCCAGGACTTACAAAAGGTACAAACTGCCTCATCATCATTTTCTAGTTGCTTGACGCTAGCTCACTTACCACCTTACCAGCGTAATTGCTGTTACCTTATTAATGTGTAAATTGTTTTTGTATAATATATTCCCAAAATAATTTGGTAATTAAATTTCAGTTATAAGACCTGTCAATAATGTTATTTATTCGTTTTCTTTATAAAATCATTTTTTATTTTATTTTATTATAAAAAATAAGCGGTGGTGGGTGTTACTTTAATTTTAAAAACGTGGGTCTGCAAACCCTACATAATAAAAAAGAAAAAAATATTATAATGTTTTGTTAAATTTTTATTTATTAAAAGTAAGTTGTTCATTCTAATATAAATATATGTTAAAAGAGGCGATTTAGCCTACTTAACATGACTTGGATTATGTTTGTTTACATTTAGAATAAGATCTTTTTGTTAACTTTTTATACATTTCTGTTAATAAAGACCTTTATAAATCAAAAAATCAAATCAATCATGCTGGTAAGCTCTGAAGGGGTATACTGATTTGTGCAGTTCATCCTGATACACCCTAATTTCACCAATTTTCATAAAATTTTATATTTTTGGGGCTATCAATTCAAGCATAACTTTACTATTTAGTTTTAGTTGTGGGGTAAAACAACTAAAAAGTGAAAAATAAATAACTTTTTTACAAAAATATACAACCGATTTCCCTACAAAATACAAAAAAAAATGCAAAATAACGTTAATTTCGGAAGTCGGTATCAAATAACGAAGAACCAAAACTGGAAACACCAATTTCTAAATTATAGTAATTTTGCGTTTTTTTTTTGTGTTTTTTAGGAAAGTCGGTTGAATTTTTATGTAAAAAAGTTTTCCAGCCACGTATTCGTGCATAGCGTAGCCTTACGTGAGACATAGACGATCCCACCACAGAGCACAAAGTTGTGCCCACAACTTCTGTCACCTTCGACATCACCCATATTAGCGACCGTCGAGGCGTTTTTTTTTATTATTGTTGATAGGCACGCGTTTGACCACCATCTCACCTGATGGTAAGCGATGATATGGTTGAAGATGGAGCACGCTTGCCTAGAAGTAACCTATTCACTCTTGACTTAAAGAGTCCCAGGTTGTAGCTATCAGGAAACAGACTCCGGCAGAGAATCCACTCCCTAGCTGTGCGCACAATGAATGTGTTCCTAAAACTTTTTGTGCGTGTGGATGGTATGTCCACCATGTACCGGTGGCACATCGCCGTACGTCTTGTGGTCCGTTGATGAAACGGGCTTGGCGTCTCCATACTCCGAACCATTAGCTAGCTAGCTTTGTAGCTACTTTGCGTAGCTTAGCCGTTAGCTGTTGTGTAGCAGCGCCCTAACGTATGGAATATGGAGAAAGTTCCTATCCATTAGTTGCACCTATACAAGTTAGCTAGTTTCTTTGACTATGCAAAGTTTAACATTGTTGACTTATGGCTATCAATTAATGTAGGAACAGGATAACTGTGTTTGTATAGCTTGTTTTAAATGTGTGCAGCAAGTGTGAAATAAGATTGTTTATATTATAATTATTTTCTTAAGTCCACTTTAGTTGGTAAGTTTGCCGCATTAAAGAAAACCCATCAAAAACATAACATGTACAAAAATTCACTAGTCCCGCAACGCAGTTTTTCTGCCGTAAAAAGTTGTTAAATCAAATGTAAATCAAGTCGGTTAATTCAGTAACTACCTTTCTATGGGAGCAGCTATCCAACCACTTTTTAATTAATATATTTTTTATATCTTTAATACGTAGATTGCCTTGAAAACAGGGAATATGCATAACATTTTTTTATTTGTTCAATTGAAGACGACGACCGACGACGATACATCAGTGAACAATTATGAAGGAATTTTCAAAATAACTTATAAAGCTTTAAAGTTGATAATTAGAAAGAGGAGTCCGACATGTTTTTTGACGTCAAAGAACATGACGCCTATACAATTGCCATAGAAAACAGCGTTTTCGAGAGAGGGATAGATATATCTGTTTAAAATTGTTATATGTCCACTAAAAGTGTTATGTTCGTTTAATTTTCGATCAATTTTGATTCTGCTTTCACTGTTCGCATTCTATTTTAGTATATTGATCAATAAACCGGTTAGATAACAGATATTTTTTTCATGCATATTCCCTATTGCACATGGCAACATAATCTACACAAAATAAAATCTATCTAATTTCGCGCTTTGTGTTTTTATTTGTTTGAAAGTACCTAAATGGAGGGCTATTTAAATAACCTAGTAGATTATGTTGTTGTATGCAGTTGCTAAGTCACTATTTTTATTAAAAAAATAAAGAAATTAATGTAATATTGATATGGTTACTATAAAATATTGTTACCTAACTAACAAGGTAGTATCAATTTGTGACAAACAACACAATTTTGTGTCAGACGACGGACAGACGGACACGTGAGTGACAGCAATAGGGCTCCGTACACCTTTCGGGTACGGAACCCTGAAAACTTACGCCAAGTGTAAACTGAAACCCTTATTTAACAATCTTCGGAAGGAAGCCGCTCAATGAACGTTTGTCAAGTAATGAAAACCTTAACAACCACCCGCTAAACAGACAATTGAACCATTCAACAATGTTTTAATTGACCATTACATCTGAAGGTACCAGTTAAACAATGTCAAGTCCTCAACTCGATAGAATCAGTAATTATACTCTACTGAGCAATAAGCTGTCATTTTATTAATAGGACGAAATATGCCTGACAGGGATTTTACGTATTGTTTATTGATCTCCATTGGTATGACCATAAAGGGTAGACTCGTAAATGTTTATGGTGTATAACGATAGTAAGGTATTAGGGAGGGATTTTTGGGACTGGCTTTACTGAAGTATGAGCGTTTTTTTTTAACCGAATTCGCAAAAAGGACGAGGTTCTATGATACATATTTTTTTTTATGTACGTCCATCGATTTCTCTGTCAGTTGCGGACCGATTTTCAAAATTATTTTTGTATCCGAAAGAGTTATACTCCAGAGGTGGTCCCATACTAATTTTATCGAAACTGGTTTAGCGCGTTTTGAAAAAATCAACAAAAACAAAAAATGTGTATACGTAGATGACGTTTAGGTCTCGCAATTACGAGTATGTTCAAATGCCATGTTCCATGTTATTGGGGCTATCAAATCGGGCGTAACTTTAATATTTAGTTTTAGAGGTGACAACTAAAAAGTGAAATTTTTTATCTTATTTTATTAAATGAATGGAAATGATGACCAATTGTTTTTATCCTATATTATATCATGACAGTTCCTTATTTAAATAGCAAAGGATGTACACCTGATAAACATGTAAAAATTAGTATCTATTTTTGTTTTAAGCACAGTGGTTTGTTTTGTTAATGTGACACTGTAGCACTTTAAACTATTGAATTATTGCTGTGCCCTAGCAGAGTTCATGTGTGAAACCTATATACTTGTAACAACTTTTAAACTACATGAATGCAATAAATGATGATTATGATTATGAATTTTTTTTTTTTTTTTTTTTCAAAAAATACAACCGACTTCCAAAAAAGAAAATACACTTAAAATTGAAAAATAACTTTAATTTCGGCAGTCGGTGTCAATTAACGAAGAAATAAATCACCGACTTCCGAAATTAAAGTTATTTTTCAATATAAAGTGTATTTTCTTTTTAGGAAGTCTGTAGTATTTTTTTCAAAAAAGTTTGTTTTTTGAGTGGGTAGTCATCAAACACAACTTTTCCAGCTCTGGGTCGACAGGTAGGGCGTGTAAGACTCCTACTGACTAAAATCCCCCCTTCAGCTGCCTGTGCCAAGGGCATCGGTGACTCTTTCAAACACAGCCGCCCGCGACCCTGGCAGGGAAGTATGAGCCTTAATATAGCGTTAGACTGAAATCTTTTTTTAGGCTTCCTAAAAGATTAGATAACCAACGGGACCCTATAACTAAACCTCCGCTGTCCGTCCGTCCGTCTGTCTGACAGCTGGCTGTATCTCATGATCCGTAATAGGTAGACAGTTAAAATTTTCACATATTGTGTATTTCTGTTGCTGCTATAACAACACATAATAAATATAAAAATAAATTAAATTAAAGAAATATTATACCCTTATTAGAAATGGTTTTTTTTTTAAACTTTTTTGTTAGATCTTAGTAATTGCGTATAATTTTGTGTAATAGTACGGAACCTTTCATGAGCGAGTCCGACTCGCACTTGGCCGGTTTTCTTGACGATCCAACATTGTCCCACATCTGGGCCAGGGCCTCCCCGACTTTACTCCCGTGCTTCCTCAAACGACCTGCTCCCCCAATACACGTCCGGGTCGTCTCACCACTTCTTGACTGAAATCTATGAAATAAAAATTAATAAAAAACTGACAGACAACCCAAAGCAAACTCACAGCATAATTAGAAACCGTAGCATTTTTAAAAATTGTTATTATTTTAACAGCTATTAAGTATTTTATTAGAAAGTATTTGTTTTGCAGCAATAAATAATCTATGAATTTTTAATATTGTTCAGTTTAGTTCATTTTTTTTAATGAAGATATCTTCAAGAGACCCAAGGTTATCGACATACCCTGAAAATTCACCAAACTGAAGTGCCAGTGGGCAGGGCACATTGCTCGCAGAACACATGGTCGAATCTGATGGATACCGGATGCACAGGACCGGTGGTTGAGGTTATAGGTACTCTAAGGGTAATCGTTTTTTTTCCAAGAAATGATGAATCACACATCACCGGGTACAAATTACCCGGGCCTGTGGACGGCAAGTAATGGGTAGCTCGCCGTCCAATCAGCACCAGGCCCGAGAGTCGACGGCGCGTAGTGTTCCACGCGCGCCTCAAAGAGATGTCAGCATTCATGACGGGGTCCGTCATGGCCGATGCCTGCCTAGGGATTGAGGATAAATTTGAAACAGAGTTACCTCGCCCCTGGGTACTCAGGGGTGGGTTTTAGTCAGTAAAAGTCTGACACGCCCTCCTGATCCACCCTAGAGCGGGAGATGTCATTGGATGATTTCCCACCCAGCAAAAAAAAAACCGTGTAGGTACAAATTACATCGTATATAAAGAGCTTGGCTTGCCCTTAAGCGCTTTAGGCTGGTTTACGATCGACCCGCGATAAATCTATTTAATGCCCATATCGACAGCTAATACCAAGCACTTGAACAAGCTGGAGCTTGCAGTAAGCGATAAGCGATTGGAGTTTTTCCATTATTCCAAGTCATATCCTCCAATTCGACTCCACCTCAAACCATCTAATAGACAGTTATAGTTTGTTGAGATGGCGGTTGAGTCAAGTGGAGGTTCTTCAAACTGACCTGGAGTATGGACCTTTGTATACACGGTTTAACAGAAAGATGTGGTCACATTTTCATTGCAACTACTTCAGCCTATCATAATGTACAACTTTTTAACCAACTTCGAAAAAGGAGGATGTTCTATGTCCGACTGTATGTTCTGTTTCTTTTTTTTATGTCCACCGATTTCTCTGTCAGTTGTGGACCGATTTTCAAAATTATCTTTTTACCCGAATGAATATACTTCCGAGGTGGTCCCATATAAATTTTATCGAAATTGCTTTTTGAAACACTCAACAAAAACGAAAAATATTTATACATCGATGACGTTTTGGTTTCCTCCAATTACGAGTATGTTTAAATTCCACGTTCCATGTTATTGGGGTTTTCAGTTCTGGGGTATAACAACTAAAAAGTGAAAAATAAAAAACTTTTTTACAAAAAATACTACCGACTTCCAAAAAAGAAAATACTTACATTAAAAATTTTAAAATAACTTTAATTTCGGAAGTCGGTGTTTGTATTTTATTTTCGTTTTTGGAAGTCGGGTGTTTTTTTTTGTAAAAAAGTTTTTTCAAGAAAGCTGTTTTACAAAAGCTCTGTCAACTTCGAAAACAAAATTTTCGACCTCTCATATAAATTTTGATATATTTATGCTGATAGATGAATACTTTGCATGGTAACCCCAATTTTTTTTGTGGAGATTGTCTATGGCTTCTTTGAAGATACTTGTTCATTTCCGTGCGTAGTATGATACTCTCATCATAAATAATAGACCACCCATTTCTGTATAAAATCTTTATATTTAGCTGTAATATTCTTATTATGTCTTTAAATATTCAGAGGTAGCTTAGGTTAGGTTAGTATCTAAAATAATTGACCACCCATTTTTGTAACAACTGCCATATTTTTAAATTTTTACTTACGTAAGTCTCTAAATACTCACGAGGTAGATTATGTTAGGTTAGTATCTTAAATAATTGACCACCCATTTCTGTAACAACTGTCATATTTTGAAATTGTTACTTACTTAGGTAAGTCTCTAAATACTCAGAGGTAGGTAAGGTTAGGTTAGTATCTAAAATAATTGACCACCCATTTCTGTTACAACTGTCATATTTTGAAATAAATTGTTAGTTACTTTGTAAGTCTCTAAATACGCAGAGGTAGGTTAAGTTAGTATCTAAAATAATTGACCACTCATTTCTGTAATAACTGTCATATTTTAAAATTGTTACTTACTTATTTAAGTCTCTAAATACGCAGAGGTAGGTTAGGTTAGGTTAGTATCTAAAATAATTAACCATCCATTTCTGTAACAACTATCATATTTTTAGCTATAATAAATTGTTACTTATGTTAGTATCTAAGTACTCAGAGGTAGATTAGGTGTACAGTTAGTCGAAGTGTGCACAGTTCAAACCCATTAAGGTCTACTTCTGTTTGTACGATCTAGCAATGTTTGTCCAAGCAAAACTGTGCAGGCAAAATGCTTCACTGATAAATCTTTTTCTTTTTTTTACGTGTTTGCCAATTTTGGGCATTGTTATGGACGATTTGGTAATGAAATATAATTCAAAGCAATTTTGAATAAAGCAAATTAAGGTCATTTTGTTAACCAACCAAACCCCAAGACTAAAATCTCTAAGAATTTCTTTCAGAAAAATCTAAAAACACTACTTTGTCTGGCTTACTTTATAAGCTGCAGTACGGAATTTAATACCCACTTACATTCTCGTACATAGGAAACAAAACATTGTTCTTTTTTATCTTTAAGAACTTAAAAGAAAAATGTATGCAACCCAGTTTTTAAAAGCCAGTGGTCGTCCGCTTTTGCGTCAGCACCGCCCCGCTCCGTTTCCTGAACATAACCTCTTAGATTTTATGGTCCTTTACTGTTTACAAAATGGCGCCGTTAAAGTCCAAGTGGCATAAACAAAATGTTCAGTGTTACAATACGTAATTTGACATTTTATTTAGTAACAGATTTGCAGGGGAATTCAAAAGAAAGAGCTCAATATTGATTTTCAATCTTTAAAATTTTGTTGGCAGTCAATTTTCGAAGAAGACATAGAAATAAGCGATGATTTGGGAGGGGGATAAACGCCTCGTTTGGTTTTTCAAATATGATCTATATGTACGCAAATAAAAATTAAAATTGATCGTCGGCCCAAGCTAGCACTATGCATACATTCAACGTACGTACTAACACTACTCACACATTTTGTTAGTACAAAAATAAGTAATGTCTTGCGGGTCTGGAATCTTAGACTAAAAGACTCCGAAATATAAAATAGAAAATCACAAAAAGATGAAATGAAAATATCAAGTAAGTCATGATTTACACAGGTAAATAATAACATCATCATTATTAGCCTCTTTCCCCACTGCTGGGGCACACGCCTCTTCTCTATGAGAGGGTGCGGGCCGTAATCCACACAATCCGCATGTTGGATGCCACATGACTTCGAATTGTTGGTTCTAGGACATGCCGGTTTCCTCACGATGTTTTCCTTCACCATTTTGAGAGTAGTGGTGATGAAATAATTTGCACAAGGTAAAGCCTGGGTTTGAACTCACGACCTACAACTTTTAAGTCGCGGCCAATACCACTGGGTCAACACTGCTCTCAAATAATAACAGCCCATAGATAAATAGGTAACTGGAAGTGGGCCTATCCCTTGTAAAGATACTACGTACCACTAATGCAACTACCTACTTATCTGCTACTCCTAAGGACACCATATTTACCTTCACGCATCAAAGGCCTACGTAATAACAACAAGCAAATAAAATAATACGACTAAAATAAAAGTTTATTTTACAACCTACGCTGCACCGGCTGTTACCTACATCTATCAACACAAATCTATACCCAACCTCTTAGAAATAGAGTTCCTTTTCAAATAACGGCATATTTCTACTCAATTTCACTAGGTTCTACCTATAAGGCTACAAGTCCGAGAAACTCATTATAAGTTTCCTATCCAACAGGCAAAGGTCTAAATTTTATTTTGAATACCTTGGCAAACTATTTTTGAGTTCTTTGTGTTAGCAAGAGTACTGTTCCGTACTGTCGTTACTCCTAGCGTCATGAAGTACATCTCTTTGTTATTATTTTCATTGTGTTCTGATTTTGTACGAGAAGCTTGGATAGTTCGAGATTATGGGATGAATTTGTACGTTGGTTTTATCTAGATTTTTCTTGTGAGTGTCGTAACGGATTGAAAGTGAGAAGCCCGAACTTGTGACAACCAGGGCTTGCAGTCTCGACATTGATAGCGATCGCTATGTCCTAACGATCGGTCGCTAAAAAAATAATGTTGCAAGGAGGCAAACTTTTATGTCCTTTTATATTTTGACAAGTTAATTTAAATGTTACAAGCCGTAAATACCCGGGCCTGCGAACGGCGAGTAATGGGTAGCTCGCCGTCCGATCAGCACCAGGCCCGAGAGTCAACGGCGAGTAGTGTTCCACGCGCGCCTCAAAGAGTTGTCAGCAATAAAGACGGGGCCCGTCATGGACGATGCCTGCCTAGGGGTTGAGGATAAATTCGAAACAGAGTTACCTCGCCCCTGGGCACTAAGAGCAGGAAGGAACAGGGGTGGGTTTTAGTCAGTAAGAGTCTGATACGCCCTCACGCTCCACCCAGAGTGGGAGAAGTCATTGGATGATTTCCCTCCCCACAAAAAAAAAAACAAGCGGTAAATATATTCATTAAAATTTAAATAAATAATAAGTTTTCATGTAAATTAGTGCTTGCAAGTTAGAATTTACGCCGTCTCTGTATGTATTTCAAGAAAATCAATTATTTTTTCAGGCAAAGATCTATAATTTTGGTAAAAACGGCTGGTAATTTAGAGATCGGTAGCAAACGTAGCGATCGCTATCAATGTCGAGACTGCAGGCCCAGTCTTGCTTAGGGGTATCGTTTAACTCATAATTGGGCTGTATCATCGCTTACCATCAGGTGAGACAGTGGTCAAACGCGTGCATATCAACGAAAAAAAAAAAGAGGTCAGAGAACTAAATCCACTTATAATGTAGGTACATCTTCATAATAAAGCTTTTCCTATGCATGACGTTACGAGTACTATGACTTACGTGAATGATGACGTGATGAATTACGAGACTTCCAATTAGTTGTTAATTAAATTGTGACTAGTTGATTTTATTTTTATTGTTTTTTTTAATGTTTTTTTAATGATTTATTTATTTATTTAATCATTTATGAAAAATAAATAAAATGACGAATGATTATTGTATTTTAACTATCATTTTGCAATTTATAAATAATACAAATTTTAGTCAATACAATTTTGTTAATATTTTTATGCCTTCTGGCGGGACATTTTTGGAACATTATATATTTTTTTTGTATAACATCTTTAACCATACCTTATGTTTACAAATAGATAATTTGAATTTGAATACATATTCCATTTAATTGTGAAAATCTAACCATTTATTCAAACCACCAGTTTTAAAATCCCAAACAGATACAATTTATCTCAGTTACTCGCGTACCTACCTTGTGTGTTTTCTCAAAACAAAATGGCTCTTTACAAAGGCATGAAAGACGTGTTATTAAAAACAACAAAAGTGCAGCGAAATATCAAAGAGAAGCACAAAACAGCTGAAATAAAACTGTCGCAAGATATCACTTCGAGTTGTCGCGTCGCTTGCTCCGAAATGTGCGGTAAAGGCGAATTCTTTGGAATCCACATCATTTGAACACAAAACAAAAACAAATCAGAAGAAAAATTACATAAAATATAAAAAAAATTCTCGTAAGAATAATAATTTTTATTGATAACCTTATAAAACATCATCGTCATCATCATTTCAGGCGAAAGTCGTCCACTGCTGGACATAGGGATTCCCCTAGTGTCACCACATTGACCGGCCCTGGGCGTCTCGCAATCACCGATTCCCGTGGTCTAACCAGGTCATCGATCCACCTTGTGGGAAGCCTTCCAACGCATCTTTCAATAAGCAGTCCCTACTCCAGAAACTTTTCGCTACTATCGACCATCTGATCTGCTAGCAACGTGCCCTGCCCACTGCTACATGAATATAATAATAACAATTCAATCCTGTATTTTCTCATCCACAAATAAAACAAAATGAAAAACTTAATACATACAAAATAGATAAACTTAGCTCCGAATCCTGATGACTCCAGTAGTATCAGAAATATAAGTATTAGGTATCAGAAATGATCTACATAGGAAAAATGTTTTAACTGTGTGAGACTGGTGCCTAAACTAAGCCGAAGCCTGTATTTTAAGACACCAGATCCCACCTAATGCTTGATATGATAATATAATATAAAGTAAAAGTAGTTATAATTACAACCGAATAGGTACATGATAAAAAAAATCAGTTTCCCAAAGTTTTGCGACTCTACGGCTATGTTATCTTGGTTCTCCTGCAGATGTCTTGATTTCTGCTTCGAGCACTCAAGGAATCTGTGAGCATAACCCTCTTCATTGTCCTGTGGGTGACTGTAGGCCTTCTGATGATTCCCATTGTGAGCAACCATGTTTCTGTGGCAGTAATGATATCATTGGCCACACGCACTGGTTGACTTACATCTTGACATACAGTGGAAAGTGTCTACTTGAGTTTTAGTAGCTCCCGTGACTGGTGCAGGTCATGGTAGAAAGCATGGATGCGAAAAATACAGGACAGGTCGATTTCCAGCTATGGACGTCTTTGGGCTGCAATGATAACGATGATGTCTTGGCACATCGGCTTTTCGGCGACATTATTTTATATTTGAGTGACAAAACAATATTCCAGGTATAAGGGATTCTTGCCCGTCAGGCCGTCCTCGATCGAATAGTTTTTTAATTGTGTCTGTTATTCCGGGGCCTGACGGATTAAACCAACATCAACTTTGTCAGTAGTCGAGTTGATAAGCATGTGTATTCGATGTTTACTATGTCCAAATCTTGAAGAAAGGTCTGCAAGATTCCACTTTTATTTTATTTTATGCATAATAAGTACATTTTTTTTTTCAACACACTAACTCTAAATCTCACTACCTCTGCCGCTTTTAGGCTTGCAATGTGGTGTATTTTGTACTAGTGAGGAAAAGTTTGATACACGTAGGCAATTGTCATTGCAGTTTATATATAATTATATCATTATCTGCCTAGCCTTTTCCCAATTATCTTGGGGTCGGCTTCCAGTCTAACCGGATGCAGCTGAATACCAGTATTTTACATGGAGCGACGTTACGCCATTAGATATTCTTTGTATATTGTATATTTTGCGACATTTTTTATTTTCTAGACTGCCTGCGCACTTAGACTAGGTTATTGGATTCTTAGTGCATAGATCAAGCTTTTCAATATTCCTTTATTTATATAGGGTATAACAGAAATTCGGTGGTTATATTTTAAAAACCGCTTCTGCTCCTATTAATGAACAACTTCTTTTAAAAAAATAATTTAAAAAAATTGACCTCCCATACTAATTTTGATCAGCTGATAATATCTTTCTAGAATCAATCTGAATAGCATTTTCCCAACTATCTTGAGGTCGTCTACCAGTCTCTTATTTTTAAAGACACCTCATGGTGCAAAACGTTTCACATTGCTCAGCTTGGCTTTGATGCTGTTAACCAATGGCTAAAATGTAACCTTTTAACACTAAATGTGGACAAAACAAAAATTCTAAAGTTTTCTCTACGAAATGACTCACAAAAGTTGAACAATTCTGATACTATTGTCGCGCACTCCCATTTATTGTTATCGCTTAATACCCTGTAACTGTCCTTCGCTTGAGCAAACTAGCACCGTCAAGTACCTTGGCGTCTTGATTGATAGTAGACTTACCTTTACTCCTCACATAGACTTTGTTTCTTCAAGAGTGCGGAAATTAATGTATACTTTCAAAACTCTCAGACACAGCAAATTCTAAGTTATTAAAAACAGTATACTTCGCCCTATGCCAATCGATTCTGGTTTATTGCATAACATGCTGGGGTGGTGCATGTAAGACAATAATATTAAAACTTGAACGCGCTCAAAGAGCTCTGCTCAAAGTTAGTTCTTTTCTGCCATTCTTTCATCCCAAGTATTTTACATAGAGCGTCTGCCTATCTGACCTCCACAACCCAGTTACTGTCTTATACGATACCCCTTGGTAAGACTGGTTGTCAGACTTTTAGTTTCTCGGTTACAAAACAATCTCGCATTCAGCTTGGCGTGCAATTCACCTCGGCTGCAATGGTAAGCTTTGCCCATCCACTTGCATCAAAATGTACTATTTCAGTTTCGAATACTTCAAGCTGGCAGCATAGCAATATAATAATAATTGTTTATTCATCATAACAGCATTGTAGTACATAAGACATGGTAATTTACAGGTTTGACAAATTAAGTGTACCTACTAAAACTACAACTGAATTGGTGGTGTGGTGCTGCACTCCCAGCTAGATTATAAAATAACCTGTATAAGGAAGTACATTGCCAGTTCCCATTTGGTATTACAATTAAGTTGTTCACAGTATGTGGCTTAACATTAGTCTTTAACTACAATTTTAATATTATTGGTGACATATCATGGTAACTAAAGCATGAAGAAAATTTACATTATAAAAAAGATAAAAACATTTGCTAAAAGGTAAGTAAGTGTGGTTGTGTAGGGCATGTTAGTGTGTGCGTGTTTGCGTGTGAGTGCTTGTGTGTGGGTGTGAGTTGATGTGCCTGTGCGTGTGTGTGTGTAGGTTTGCTTCTGTGAGAGTAATGGTGTGATTTTTATGTATATTTTTATTTATGCTGTTAGAAACTTTTCTGTCTCATCGTAAGTTTTCGTTTGTAGAAATGAGCAAACTGCTTTTTTGCATTTACGGTACGTCATACCATAGACTGGACAGTGTTTATTAATTTTGTTGTATAAATTCGGGCTTTGGTAGTAGCAGAATCTTTTAATGCAGGATGATCGTGTTTGCGGTACTTTACATATTAGATCCTTTCGCCGTTTTGTGATTTTTTTGAATGGGGTTCTGCGATGTTGCAGTAGGACGGCTTGTAAGATATATTGTTGTCTTACGTTAAGAATTTTCCAATAATTGTACAACTCATTGGTAGGATACAAAATAGGGCGAAAAGTAGCAACTTTTAAAACAGCTCTGTGTGCTATAATATCAGTTTTAATAAAATAATCTGCCTAGCCTTTTCCCAATTATCTTGGGGTCGACTTCCAGTTTAACCAGATGCAGCTGAATACCAATATTTTACATGGAACTACTGCCTATCTGACCTCCACAACCCAGTTACTGGGTAATACAATACCCCTTGGTAAGACTGGTTGTCAGACTTTCGGGCTTCTGACGACCCATAGCGACTGTCAAAGATCCACGATTGATAGCCGAGACCAACAGCTTAACGTGCTTTCCGAGGCACGGAGGAGTCTCGGTATGTAAAGATGGACACCCATCTATGGACTAACCCCGGCAAGCGTAGATTAACCTGACGGATCGTAACGTGCGGCTGTTATTCCTTTAGCCACGTGCGATTTCAGATTTAATATTACCTAGAATAATGTTATACGAGGCTCACTCTGAATAATTTTTCAGAGTGAGCCTTCTCTGACTGTATTTTTTTGGTTAGGTGCTGGCAGTGGATATTCCGAGGTAAAACTTAAGTGAAAATTACAAATACGTTTGCAGCAGTTTTCTTCACAACATCTTTGAATGAAGCAAGTTGATTCTCTTTATCTTTGAAAATATTCTTTTTGAATACGATACCGCTCTTGTTTTAATTTCATCTTCAAATTAAAAAAAAAACGATTTTATTCTGGCGTATGGGTACCTTCTTACATATCGAGCTCTTATCACCAAAATATCGTAAGAGATTTAACATAACTTATCATAATCATTACAATGTTCCCACTGTTGGGAGTCAGGCCACCTCTCCAGGAGAAAGAAAAAAAAAAAGGTGTATTTTAACCCACGACCAACAACTTGTAAGTTGGAGCCGTTACTGCTGGGCCACCACAGCTCCATCTGCTTGCTAAGGCGCAGTTTTATGCTAACGGCCTTGAGTGGTTTCGCGCCTCAAGCAACCTTACCTCATGGACAGAGAAAGGTAGTAGGAATAGTTGCTGGATTTATGAGGATGGGTTTTAAGGATGGATTTAAGGTGAGATCTGCACGGCGCGTCACTTGGGCGATCGTAAGTGAATCGCTCACGCAGGTAGGAGGGATAAGACGGATGTTAAATAGGAGACATAAAATCCTAGTGTTCCTGCGAAGACGGATTAGGAGCCACTTGAGTTCCTTGTGAAGGTGAGAGACATGGTCATACTTACGCAGACCAAAAATAAACCGGATACATAAGTGTTGCAAGCACTAAAGCTTTCTTAGTAGCTCCTTAGTAGCATCCAGGTAGCAGGCATCGGCTGAATAAGAGTAGACTTCTGTTTTCAAGGGCAAGAGACTCTGGAGGCATTTAAGCGAACGATAAGAGTAATTAACCTTTCGACTGACCTCGTTGACCTGTGCACGCCACAAAAGATTGGAGTCAATAATAACACCCAGATCTTTGACAGTTTCGTTATATTCAATAAGAACACCGTCAAGATATAGAGGCGATAAAGACGAAACAACAGCCGCGTTACGAACGAACCTGCTGCCTATGATCATAGCCTGAGATTTTACTGGGTTGATCTGTAAGCCAAAAGCCTTAGCCCAGGCACTGCTACGAGCTAGGTCATGATTCACAGCAACAATAGCAGAAACTGCGTCAGCCACAGTAAAATGACGATAAAGCTGCAGCTTTTGTGTGATTCTCAATTTTTATCCGCGTTAGATATAACTTTACAAATGAATTACACTATGTATAAAAATATAATTTCAAAAAATCACTTAGCAAACTACAAAGAATTTAAAATTGTCTAAAGTAACATATAAATTTTTTTAAAAGAAATACTACTACAAATCGACTAGTCGTTTAGACGTGATGTTCAATTTAAAATCATTAGAAGTCGTATATCTGCGCCATTGTTTTTTTTTTTTGTGGGGTGGAAATCATCCAATGACATCTCCTGCTCTGGGTGGACTACTGACTAAAACCCACCCCTAATCCTTCCCTGCCCTGAGTGCCCATGAGCGCGGTAACTCTGTTTCGCATTTATCCACAACCCCTGAGCAGGCTCAACCTCTGGATCGGCCATGACGGGCCCCGTCATGATTGCTGTCAACTTTTTGAAACGCACGTGGAAAACACTACGCGCCGTTGACTCTCGTGCCTGGTGCTGATCGGACAACAAGCTACCCATTACACACAGTCCGCAGGCCCGGTTCTACGGTGGCCGGAGATCGTCTCGCTGCGCCGGAGGCCCCAGGCATCTCCTGCAGCGGCTGCTGCTGAGGGCGTGAGGGCGACTCTGTTGTTGAGCCTCCCTCACCCATGCCGCATCCCTCTTCGCGAGCATTACTGCTTCGCAGAAGGAGGAGACTGCTTCCCATGCCCTCTCACTCCGTACCAAGGGCTGAACCAGAGCCGGGCGCGAGAGGAAACGGCGGTGCTCCGCCCAAGTGAGGCAGACCTCCACCGTTTGCTCCACCGTGTCTTCTGGGTGATCCGCGCAGTGGAAACGATACATGAATATTAATATTGTAATCGTCTGTATGTATATTAATCAATCAAGTGTCACCGGCTGAACGGATTTGATTGAACTTGGTACACGCTTAAACAATGACCTGCATTAGAACATAGTTTTTATCCGGTAGTATAAGGTACTACAAGGTGGACCGATGATCTGGTGAGGGTCACTAGTAGCCTATAGATTCAAGACGGACATTACCTACCGGTCGTTCTAGCGACACTTGAGGGAGGCCTATGTCCAGCAATGGACGTCTTTCGGCTGAAATGATGATGATGACATGGTTATTAGAAAGAGGGTACTCCCTTTCTTCTCCTAAAATTGTGTGTCCGAAAATCATTATCCATAACACGTTTGCTATAAACTTCAGTAACCATAATGTTTAAAAATTCGAAATATTGTTTTACATAATTATTTTTACTCATAAAAACTATTCTGTCATATTGTATTCGTCCAATGTTACTTAAACGTAGATACATATTCATTCATTAATAATTTGTAGACCAATTCGAAGCAATTTTAATAATGAAATTTAATTTAATAATTTAATTTTAAGTATTGCAGTGTAATGATATTTAACAAAAATGCATTGTAATGTTGCTATGGGTTAATACCTGAAAGTAAAATATAAATAAAAAAATAAATAGAATAGCTCCATAACTCGTTTTGTATATAACTCATATCTACGTAACGCCTGAGAGAAGTTAATAGCAAAATCTTTGTTAAACAAAGTTTTGAAAATAAAACAATGGTTTAAAGTCTTTTGTATGTTATTGATTGTAATATTTATGACAAACTGATTTAGGGCATATTGTATTGGATTTAAATTTTATAACATGTGATATTATGTGACATTATATTCGGGCAAGTTATCGTTCGGACAAATGATGATTAGGTCAAAAAAAAATATGGTACTTTAGAGTATGGATATAAATGTTAGGTTACACAATAGAGAACCTAGAAAGAGGCGTATCGGAAAATGTAGCATTGGAAGATCTTTAGGAAGACAAGGTGGACCAATGACTTGGTGAGGGTCGCGGGCATCTGATGGGATCTGATCGTCTTGTGGCTGGAATGATGATAATGTTGAGCAGGCTTAGCTCTTGGCATAATTTTTGACTTTCATGTGGGCCAAGCAGTTCGCAGAAGCTGGTCTTTTATACGACTCAAAGAACAGGGTTACCAATACTAGTTATTTTCAAATAATTACAAAATATCAAGCCAACATTTTCAGCACTTCGAAATCCAACGAATTCTAAAATACCTTCAGAAAATGCAAAGCTATTAATACTCTATACTACGATTTTCAGCTTAAACACCGAATACCAGTAAATCATTCTGGTAGATCGTTCTCCTACTTAATTCCGCCCGTGCGAAATAGATAAAATTGCTCCAATGAACATTTGTTTTAAGAGGGCTTCCTTTGTTTTAAATGCCTGGGCTGGAAGATCACGTCCTTACGTAAATATCACGCTTCTTTTCCTAAGGATGTAAGCAGAGGTGAGAAGTAATAATAAAATATTTTAGTTAAAAAGAAACCGGGCAAGTGCGAGTCAGACTCACGCATGAATGGTTCCGTACCATCGTACAACGCGTCTACTTGTTGAGATTTTAAGATCGAGCAAAAAAAGTCAAAAAACCATGTTTCTAGTAGTCCCCTACTAGAAACATGGTTTTTTGACATCCTTAATTTTAATTTAATTTAAATTTATTATTTATTGATGACCATTTTCGACCAATTTTCTATTCTTCCTTTTCTATCCAAAGTACTTGAGGCCTGCGTCCACAAGCAGTTTTCAGGATTTGTTCACCGGAACAATCTTGTTAGCTCTTTCCAATCCGGATTCAGGCCTGGTCACAGTACTGCCTCAGCTCTCCTTAAAGTGACTGGTGACATTAGAGAAGCTATGGAGAATACTAAGGTTACTGTTTTGGTGCTAATTGATTTCTCCAATGCCTTTAATGCTGTCAGTCGTGATATTCTGATATCCATCCTTTCACATCTTATGGTTTCCTCCGAGGCCCTGGAATGGTTCTCTTCTTATCTTCGGGGGCGCCAGCAGTCGGTTCGTGTGGACGAGAATTCGTCGAGTTGGCGTGTCCTGGAAGCTGGTGTGCCACAAGGCGGTATTCTTTCTCCATTGTTATTCTCATTCTTCATAAATTTTATAACTCACTGTCTTCGGTGTTCGTATCATCTATATGCCGACGATCTTCAGCTGTATACAGCTGCGCGGGTAGAAAGTTTGTCAGACGCTATAGAGGATATAAACCGAGATTTGGATGCAATCAATGATTGGTCTGATAGATTTGGGGTGTCTGTGAACCCCTCAAAATGTCAGGCCATTGTTATTGGAAGCTCACGCATGATGGGAGAGTCAACGGGACTTTGCGATATCTATATCGTCTGAGGAACTTTTTGCCTGCAAAGACGAAGACTATGCTTGTGCAAACTTTAATTTTCCCTATAATCGACTATGGTGACGTGTGCTACTTTGACCTGAACGCGGCTTTGCTGGATAAGCTTGATAGGCTCCTCAATAACTGCATCCGGTTCATTTTCAACTTGAGGAAATATGACCATGTGTCAAGCTTTAGAGCTGAGCTCAAATGGATGCCCATTCGCCAGAGAAGAAGCTTGCGCGCTCTGACTACACTTTTCTCTCTCCTCAACTCTCCCACCCCTCCCTCTTATCTTATATCACACTTTCAGTATCTTTGCTCTACTCACGCTAGGAATTTGCGTTCTGCTAACAATCTCTTACTGCTTTGTCCTTCTCATACTTCTAATTTTATTCATTCTTCCTTTCATATACAGTCCATCCTTCTGTGGAATGCGCTTCCCCTCAATATCAGGATGGCCACCAGTCAGTATGCATTTAAGCGAAAGTTGCGGAATTACCTTCTTAACATGTAAAGGAGTCGTCTCAAAATCCTTATCTCTAACTTTATATATTATTATTATATATGTAGGTATATTATATTAAATATATATGTATGTTTATTTTAACTATATTTATATATACTTTTGTAATTATTTTCGTCTTAGAATTATTTTATTTTTTCAGTTTATGCACCTGCCATGTTATCTCTCCACCACCCTTGGTTGACTGGTAGAGAATGCCTAAGGCATTAAGTCCGCCTTTTTTTTTAAGGTGATAGGCTGATTGCATTTTTTGGGTTCTGAAATCTGAATGAAAAAACGGAACCCTTTATAGGATCACTAGTGAGTCTGTCTGTCTGTCCGACCGTCTGTCACAGCCAATTTGCTCCGAATCTACTGATCCGATAGAGTTGAAATTTAGTACGCGCATGAATATGTGTGACCCAAACACGAAAGTGTACCGTAAAAAAATAAATTTGGAATATGGGGGTCACTTTTAGGGTGAAAATTGAAAGTTTTAATAACAAAGTTTTCCAAACTGTGCCGTGCGATATATCAAATGAAAGGGCGCACTGTGAGGGTCTTGAATGTTTTTTTTTTCATAATTTTAAGATAAACAGTTTTAAAGTTATTTAAGAAAATAAATAAGAAAACGCAAATGCTGGGTGCTCTAGGCTAGTGGTACTCTAAGCTGCTCGCCTTTGTAACTAACTGTTAATTTGTGTTTTATTTAATAATAATAATAGATAATAAAATTACCCTTCGGCCCTTATCTCCGAAACCACTAGGCATAAAATTTTAAAAAAAATACAGGGAGTAGTTCTATAATTATAAATTACAGTAAAAGTTATGAGGAGGAAGTAGTTTAAAAAAACCTGAAAAAAAAATGTTCGGAACACTGCGCGCGAGTCTGACTAACACTATCGATAAGGGTTAAGTTAGCAAAATCATATTGTTGTGTATGTCCTTAATTTGTGGCAAATAAATACTTTTTCTTTCTTTCTTTTCTTTTCTTTCTACATACCGGTCGGACAAAATCTGAGTCAAAATTTACACGAAAAGAAGAAGAAGGGAGTGAAATAAATGAGTGGTCAATTTCTTAAATGAAGCCTTAGCAAATTCCCAAAAAGAAATTGGACTTACCGTAGAAATATTATCAATGGGGTATTTTACAAAAAAAAATTAATTAGTCCGTCTTAATAACCAAAAAATATTGGACACGTAGTTTTTGCTTTACAAACCAATCAAAAATTACAAAGATAGAACGCATCAAAGTTCAGGAGTGTGGACTCGTTACGTCACTTTGGTGGTAAAAAGTGTCGCACCGCGTGATGTCACGCGACATTTCAACTCACTGTATCGCCCTCATTTTTTGTTTACGTGGCAAGAGACACAATACGTGTCTAATATTTTTTGGTTATTTAACTGACGGACTGAATAGATTTTTTTAGTAAAATACCCCTTTTTTACTATCGATACTTTATAAAAGGTGCTCGTGGCTATAGTAATAACGACTCGATCCATCAGGTTAAGGCCGTACTAACGGTCCAGTGGCGCCCTCATTGAATAAAAAATCGTAGCATAGCACAGAAAATAAATATTAAAAAATCCAACTTCACGTTTGTTACAAAGAGGATAAAGCATTTTTACGTTGTTAAAACAGGTCTCAAAATGTTTCGTATCCAAAGTAGTAGACAAAAGTGTCAGAAACGGCCGTTTTTGGTACCAAACGTGAAGTTGGATTTTTTAATATTTATTTTCTGGGCTATGCTACGATTTTTTATTCAATGAGGGCGCCGCCGGACCGTTAGTAGCCCCTTAAGCTACGCTTGCTGGGATCTTTACATACCGACACTCCTCCGTGCGTCGGAAGGCACGTCAAGCCGTTGGTCTCTGACGGGGTCCATCGTGGCCGGTGCCTGCATGCCTAGGGGTAGCGGATAAATTCTGAAAATGAGTTACCGCACCCCTGGGCTCTCAGGCAGGGAAGGAACAGGGGTGGGTTTTAGTCAGTAAGAGTCTGACACGCCCTCCCGCTCCCCCCAGAGCGGGAGAAGTCATTGGATGATTTCCCACACCCACAAAAAAAAAAAGCGTTGGGACGGTTAATCTTGGATCTTTGACAGTCGTTTCGTGTCGTTAGAAGCCCGAAAGTCTGACAACCAGTCTTACTTACTTTTATTACCCAGTTACTGGGTTGTGGAGGTCAGATAGACAGTCGCTCTATGTAAAATATTCGTATTCAGCTGCATCCGGTTAGACTGGAAGCCGATCCAAAGATAGGTGGGAAAAGGCTAGGCAGATTGATTGTAGAAAAATATTAGCAGTTGATCAAAATTAGTATGAGAGGTTACTTTCTTAAAATAAGTTGCTCATTACTACAGGCAGAAGCGGTTTTTAAATAAAATATGACCGTGAATTCTTTTGCACCGTGTATAAATATAGGCATATTGAAGAGATTGATCTATGAACTAAGAATCCATTCCTAGTCTAAGTACGCAGGCAGTCTTGCAAATGAAAAATGTCGGAACGAAGCATATCTAATGGCGTAACATCTTCAAACTTCCCTGAAGGACTTGAGGAGTACGTTTGTGTTGATAAACGCCTTTGAGCTCCCTGAAAAACATTTACCAGACCTACGAAAGATAAATAAAAAAAAACAACATAATTGCTTTTGTAGGGAACGAACCGTAAATTGCTATAACGAACGGTCTGGTCTCGATCGCATCGAGTTTTTTGTAAAGTTTTCCAATATAGTGCACTTGGAGAGCTATGTACACGTTTTTCTAGTTTGTGGCTTTTTCGAAAAAAAACTTTTACTGCGAACTGCAATTGGCTTGGTAAAAAACTAATGTCCATTACTTATTTAAATTGACATTTTTAGCTTCTGACTGGTCGGAACGGAACCCTCGTGCGTCTGTCAGTCTGTGCGTCCGTCTGTCACAGCCAGTTTACTCCGAAACTACTCGACCGATTGAGTTGAAATTTGGTACATACATAAATATCTGTGACCCCAACTCGAACGTGTAACGTAAATAAATGAATTTGAATTATGGGGGTCACTTTAGGAGTGCAAATCAGAAAATTAAACAAAAAACCCGACTGTAAAAAACAAATAAAAAGTTCCACACAAGTCACTTTTCAAGCAGTCTGATGCAGTTGATAGCTGTTATTTTAGTTCAATTATTTATTTCATGCCACCAACTGCATCAGACTGCTTGAAAAGTGACTTGTTTGGAACTTTTTAGTTGTTTTTTACAGTCGGGTTTTTGAAAAAAATCAATTTTTTATTTCTATATTTCAGTGAGTTATATTTTTGTAATTACCTCCTCGGGCCCTTTATTTTGATACCTTACTTAATATAGTTCGTTGACTTTAATATTTTTCTTTTCTTCAATATGGCAGACGCCATATTGTAAAAAAAAAATGAAAGCACACAGTAATACAATATGGCGACAACCAGACGGTTGTCGCCATATTTAGATTTATAGAGATTTATGGAGGATAAAGTATTTTTAAGTTGTTAAAACAGGTCTCAGAATGTTTCGTATCCAAAGTAGTAGGCAAAAGTACCAAAAACGGACGTTTCTGACACTTTAAGGTAAAAATACTTTATCCTCTTTGTAACAAACGTGACGTTGGATTCTTTAATATTTATTTTCTATGCTATACTACGATTTTTTATTCAATGAGCCACTTGGCCAGTAGTAGGGCCTTAAATAATTTATTCGTATCAAGTTTTTACTTCTACAGCGCATCAAGGCTTGTGGGTTGGATTGAGACGAACAGGGTCTTGATAAAGTATGCGATTCTCACACGACGCCGCACACTGACGCGACAGGCGGTGAAGCGGATCTCACGTCGCATTGGCTTGTATGCATTCCATTGATGCCTAACTAACGTCCACCACCCAACCGCACGGATGAGCGTCGCTCAAGCCACAACCACAGCTACCACCATACCGTGCGGTGTTCTGCGTCGTATGGCGGACACCAGTACGACCTACCAAACAAAAAAAGAATTATCAAAAGTTATTCACAAATGGCGGAGATATCGCGTAACAAACATACAAAAAAAAAGAATCACACGAATTGAGAAGTTCCTCTTTTTTGAAGTCGGTTAAAAACTCGCTTACCTCTGCGCGGCTCACCGTCACAAAAACCGCTTCGCAGCCACCGCCTCCCCCGGCAGAGTACTACGCCGGTATTGCCATTACATAGTTCTCCCTTTTATGTGTTCAAACTGGTACCATGTCTAATGTGTGTGTAAGTTGTAGAAAAATAATGAGCCAGTCAGTAAGCTTTGTAGCGTAGTTGAAAACTGTCAATGCACCGGATTAGACCAATCCAATTAATTTTTTCGCAGTATGGAAGTTGACCCCAAGTCATTCGAAAATAGGCTAGGCAACTAAAAAACGAAGAATGTTTGTTGTTCTGTTTGTAGTATAGTCAGAGGCTGATTTAAATGTTCCAGTCACAACAACTGAAGTTATAATTCCTCAAGACTAAAGTTTTATTGAAAAGTAACTTAAATTAAAAATGTTTCTTAGTGTACCTATTTTCATTTTGTATTCTGCTTTTGATATGTCGACTTCTTTCTTGTGTATCTCTTTGCTTTGAATCAAGAATAACTGAAAGCTGAACTATTTTCTCATTCTTATAAAGGAAACATGAGTTGTATTGCAGTAGTGAAAATTGTTTTTAGGGTTCCCTACCCGAAGAGTCCAAACGGAGCCGTATTGCAGTCACTCACGTGTCCGTCTGTCCGTCTATCCGTCTGCCTATCCGTCGTCTGTCACAAAACTTTGTTCCAAAGAATTTTTTAACTTCCCATTGACCTATGAACTTGATAAAGTTTATTATAACGTATATTTTACTAACAAATACCAATTTAATGATTAATAAGATTTTTTATTTGATACTTCCCTCATTTGGTACGGAACCCTAAATGTGCGAAATCTGACACGTACTTGGCGGGTTTTTTTTTTTAAGTTTTCATCTTATTTTTTTTTGCATTTTATTGTGATTAAATGTCAGTTTTCAGATTTTCATTTTTGTCAGATCAAATGGCTGGGCACATAGCTCGTACAGTTCAAAGGCCTCCCGCTAGGTGGACCAGTGACCTGATGAGAGCTGCGGGAATCTGATGGATACGAGACGCACAGGACTGGTTTGTCGTTTTAGAGCCGAAAAATTTCTGAAGGACAAAAAAAAGAAGAAAATAAAAAGTAAAACTTTAAAGAATAATATTTAGAAACAAATTATTGTGAGAAATGGACCGTGGTTTTTTTTTTACATGGGCCTAGGCGAGGCCACCGTGCGACCAGTGCGGGCTATCGCGCGACCAGCCTGATACAATAAATACGAGTATAATAAATTGAGAGAAATTTGAGACAGAGGTCAATCGTCGAATACAACTCGGCTGGGCGGTATCTTCTCGACCCACACACCACAGAGTCTCAAGACGAAAGTCTATGACCAGTGCGTGTTGCCAGTGATGACGTATGGAACCTCTTAATTGTTCCTATTATTTAACAAAATAGTGATCTAGTATTTTAGTTGTAGATTTAGGAAAAATGAAACACCGGTTGTACAAAGACATCAAGCGAAAAAAGGAATGACAGTATATTCAACAGACTATAGCAGTAGTAGACAATAGACAATTTTTGACAGATACATTCCAAAATATAACAAATGGCATTATGGTTGCATGTAATGATAGCGATTAACTTATTTTAACATCCTCCCTTTAAGCGCAAACCCATGACTCTTGAACATTTATGAATCTTCATCTGCGGTGTAGATTTTGTTAGGATGTCAGCGACCATACTTTCAGTACCAACATATATAACTTCTATCTCATTTGTAGCAATTTTCTCTCGAAGAAAATGATACCTGATATCAATATGCTTGCTGCGGGCACAGTAGGATTCTGTACCTGCAAATTTAATTGCACTTTGATTATCACAGTATATAACAGTGGATGAAGTTCCTGAATCACAGTGCAACTCAGACTCCAGATGCCTAAGCCACATTGCTTCTTGTGTAGCAGTTGCAAGTGACATATACTCTGCCTCCATGGTTGATAATGCAACAGTGCTCTGTCGTTTTGAACACCATGAAATTGCTGCACCCTGAAACATAAAAGTGTAGCCAGAGCAAGACCTTCGACTATTAATATCTGACGCCCAATCAGAATCGCAGTAGCCAAACACCCTTTTATCTTCTTTGTTTTGGCTAAATATCAATTTATAATCCTTAGTTCCTTTTATGTAACGTAGTACTCTCTTAAGTGCTAGCCAGTGCTGTTGTTCAGGTTTGTTATTGAAACTGCTTAGTTTATTCACTATGTAACATATGTCTGGCCTAGTTCCTTGAGATAAATATAATAAGCTTCCAATGGCTTCTTGATATGGTATGTTAGTAAGTATATTCTTCTTATTTTCTGTACTAATTAATTTAACATTAGGTTCACATGGCGTATGAACTGGATTACAATTACTCATATTGAACCTTTGTAGAATTTTATCAATATACACAGTCTGATCGATGCAAATTTCATTTCTTGCTAAGTTTTGTTCAATCCTCCAACCAATAAAATGATGAACACAGCCAAGTTCTTTCATATCAAATTTACATTTCAATTGTTGTTTAATTTCTTTTCCAATTTCTTCATTATTATAAAATAATAACAGGTCATCGACATATATGAGTATAAATAGAATTATTCTATCATACGTTTTGTAGTATATACATGGATCCACAGATGTACTTTTCAGTCCCAATTCCTTTAATACAGATGTAAGTTTCAGATTCCACTGTCTGCTTGCCTGCTTCAAACCATAAATGGATTTATTTAATTTGCAAACTTCTTCTCCATATTCATAGGATGGTGGCTGAAGCATGTATATTTCTGTGTCAATGTCACCTTGTAGGAAAGCAGTAATGGCATCCATCTGTTCAATAAATAGATTGTATTTGCCCGCCAATGCTAATAAATATCTGATTGAAGTATGACGAACTACCGGAGCAAATATCTCATTATACTCAATTCCTTTCTTCTGGATAAATCCTGTAATGACCAGTCTTGCTTTGTATCGTACAACTTCACCATCAGCATTAGTTTTCATCTTGTAGACCCATTTACACGGAATGGCTCTTTTACCTTCTGGTAGAGTAACTAATGTCCATGTATTGTTTTGCAGGAGTGACTCATACTCATTATTCATGGCATTTTTCCACTCTTTTGCATTCAGGCCTGAAAGAGCTTCTTCCATAGTTTCCGGCTCTTTAACCAATAAAGCAATTGCTTGTTTTGACTCATTCAAGCATTCACATAAGTAGGTATTATGCTTATTTTTCCTAGGTCTCAAAAATATTTTACGAGATGATACATCACTTAATTTTCTATCTGGTATGTACTCATCATCAGCATTATCAATGTGATAACTGCCATCATCATCAGATGATTCCACTTTCTTCATGCTCTCATTTAGAGTCGTGTTCTCTGAACTGGGAGTCTCGGGTGTGTCAGTTGAAGACTCACTGTGACTAATAACTGTTTGAGACGATTCTTCAGAAACATTTCCCTTCAACTCAGATAGTGGCACAATAACGCTATTATTTATGATTGCATGCTCGAGAAATATTGCATCTCTACTTTTGTATATTTGTTTTTTATTACTATCATAAAACCTGTACCCTTTTGTGTACTCACAATACCCAACAAATAACATTTTGACTGCTTTTGAATCCCATTTTTGCCTCTTTTCTTTAGGCACATGAACCATGGCATCACATCCGAAAATTCTCATATTCTTAATATTTGGCTTCTTACCTGACCACTGTTCATATGGCGTCTTGTAGTCCAGGGCCTTGGTTGGTGACCGGTTAATTATGTAAGCAGCTGTGGATACTGCTTCAGCCCAGAAATGTTTTTTCAAACTGGAATTAAGAATCATACATTTAGCTCTTTCTACAAGTGTGCGATTCATTCGCTCCGCCAACCCATTCTGTTCTGGGGTGTACGGGTTCGTAGTTTGATGTTGTATGCCAAATTTATTTAAAAATAATTTAAATTCTTTATTTATATATTCTTTTCCATTGTCTGATCTAAGTACTTTAATTCTTTTTTCAGTTTCATTTTCTACTAAGCTTTTGAATTGCTTAAAAACTTCTAAAGTATCAGATTTATTGTTTATAAAGTAGACATACACTTTTCGGCTATAATCATCTACAGGGTGGAGAAGACAATACGACAATAAATGAAAACACAGACAATACTAGTTCATAAGAATAAGTTTAAGCTATCAAAAAAATCCTAACATCGAAAATAAAAAAATAAAAATTTCAAACAAACTAAATGGCATAAAACTAGAAACGAAATAGAACACCATTTATAAATATTACTTCACTAACCTGTCGTAAGAGCGGCAACAACGCGCGGTCCTGTAGCGACTTGATCTTTTGGCTTTTAATTATGGATTAATGCTCAGTAAAATTACACTGAATCACAGATTATTAACCAAATAATCAGGCATCTCTCAACGGCGTGTTATTTATTAATCAAATTATTAATCACGATCAGGATGTAGGTATGAAAGTCACTAAATTTTTCGTTTTTCAATATGGCCGCCATGAATTCGAATACACAAATTGCACCGACGTAAAAGGTTATTTCTAACGTCTGACAAAAGGTCCCCATTCGCAGCCATGTGTTTTAATTTATTAAAAGATATGATTATTCTATCTTTTAAATCATCAACAGTATCAACAGCTGTTGAGTACACTTCATTTTTGATATGACCCCACAAGAAAAAATCCAGTGGTGTAAGGTCGGGGGACCTGGCTGGCCAACGCGTTGGTCCATAACGGCCAATCCACTGCTGTCCGAACATTTGAGACAAACGCTCTCTAGCAGACACCACTGAATGAGCTGGTGCTCCGTCTAATTGGTACCACATCTGCCTGAACGCAGTTACCGAAAGCTCATCCGTGTACTCGCAAACAGGTCCATTGAGGAGTTCTAAAAACTTTTCAGCATTTAAATTTCCATCAATGAAAACCGGACCGATAATAGTATTTCTATGAATGCCAGCCCAAACATTCACAGTAAATCTGTACTGGTGCGAAGTCTCCCGTCCTAGACGCGGATTCACGCGGCTCCAGTAACGAAGATTCTGTCTGTTCCATAAACCGTTCCTTGTAAATGTACTTTCATTAGTCCACATCACATTGTACAAGAAATCCGGATTCTCGAAATGTTTGTTTTCAATCCAGCGACAGAAGTTTTCCCTAACTGGTTTGTCTCTAGGTAACAATGCATGCAATTTCTTGTATTTATACGGCTTCCGTTTGTCGCGTTTTAAAACTTTAAGAATAGTTGTATGGTCAACACGAAAATGTCGACCTGCCCTTCGCGAACTACACGTTGGGTTGCGTTCAAAATAATTTAAAATTCGTTCCTCAAGGGTCACTCTTACACGTGGAGGAGCACTATCCACATGCGGGATTAAGGATCGATTTTCTCGCATCCTCTGGACAGCTTGGACAATGGTGCGCCCGTTGGTCGGACAAAATCGAGTGTTTCCAAACCTCTCTCGGTATGTCCGTATAGCCAAAGCGGCGTTTCTTTGACACTCCCCATAAATTAAAATCATGTCGGTGTACTCCGAAGCTGTGTAACTGTAGCGCGGCATGACTATTAAAAAAAAAAAACACGAAAACAATAAAAACTAAGCGTCTAATTTCGCACAATTCACTCACTGTTTAACTAAATACCTAAAACGTTACGTGTCCTGTCACTAAAATAAAGCGTCCAATTTCGCACTAATACAGTCGTAAATGAATTTACAAATTTAAACACGAGCGGCGGGGAAGTCCCTCATCAAAGGCGCCCGCGCGCGGCGCGAACGAAAGTTAGCGGCATCTGAGGACGCGTGACTCGTCACAGGATCGCGGCGGCCGGCAACACACTAATATAAATTTGTTGTAGCAAATTTCTTCAAGAAAGCGAAGTAACAAACGAAACTAGATTTATCTCTTTCGCACACACTAAATTTTTTATTAATATTATGAGTGCATTGCAATTTCCGCATTCGTTACTTTCTTATCCAACTCTGATGACACGCTTTATGACTCTTATTACTCAGAGTTAAGGTATAATTTTCACTAAATCAGATGAAAATACTAATTTGGCGAAAATGTTAAAGTAGCGAGTTGGCAACGTGGCTTTAATGTTTTGATGTTTATACCGATGTGGGTCGTTAACCTGACAGTGTTTCCCTATTATCAGATACATCATGTAGCAAATGTTAAAAATCGAAAATAATTTCCTGTGACTAAACTACTGGATATATTCAAATGATTTTTTGTATGTAGACTGAGAACGTCTTGAGGTATGCGAGGTTTAATTTAATGTCGTATTGTCATCACCACTCTGTATAAAAGTGACATAGTATTTGGCACCTCCTACAGAGCTTGTCTCCATCGGACCACATAAATCAGTGTGAATTAATTGGAGAGGTTCATTGGCCCGTGTACCAATATTTTTAAAAGGTAATCTATTCATTTTACCTTCCATACATGTTGTGCAAATCTGGGAAACCTTTTTGGATAATTCTACCCCCTCAGCACTATCTTCTATTTTCTGCAAGTCTGTGAAGTTAAGATGGCCCATCCTCTGATGCCATAAATTTATATCATTTTCATCTACTGTTGACAACAATGCTGATGTTTCAGAAAAATCTTTCAATACATACATATTATTATGTTGCAAAGCGGTCATTATTAATTTCTTATTTTGGAAAATTTTACAGTAGTCTTTCTCAAAATCAACTTCACACCCATTTTTTGTCATCTGACCTACAGAAAGTAAATTAGTTGTCAAAGAAGGTACATACAACACATTTCTTACTTGAATGGTCTGAGGTCTGCCTTCAGAGTCTCTTATTTTCATATTCACATTTCCACATCCTTCTACTGCTATAGTCTTGTTGTCTGCCACCTTTATATTATTTATTGTAGTAGGAGAAACATCATACATCCATTTTCTCTCTCTACACATATGCTGCGACGCTCCAGAATCAATGTACCATCTGGTTTTATCCAATGTTTCTGCAACTGAAAAAGCGGCATAATAACCATTATTATTATTAGTGTTATTGTCTGGTTGAGACTTCTTTTTCTTCTGAAAATAGCAGTTTTTACTTAAATGACCATGTTTGTTACAATTGTAACAACGTGGGCCTTTCTGTTGGTTGTTATCTGGTGAATCTTTATGAGACTTAGACTTATTTTGGGTTTTTTTAGACTTAATATAGTAGGCTGAAGAATCTGTCACTTTTACATCCTGTAGCAGCTTTGTTTTTACAAAATCCGCAGTAATTAACACACCGGAGCTCTCAATAGCCATGATCATCGGTTTGTAGACATCGGGGAGGCCAGCGAGCAGCAAAGTACCAAGCCACTCGTCTCCTACTACAAAATTAATATTTCTAAGCTTGTGAGCTGTTGTCATTACTTTGTTAATGTAATCCTCAACACTAGAGCTGCTATCTAAAGTGGTTGAAATCAGATCACGCAGCAAACCTACTCTTCTACTGAGCCCGGAGTCATCAAATATCTTCGCTAACTTTGACCATACCTGCTTAGCCGTGGTTGCCTCCTGCACATGGACATAGTTGATCGGATCGATTAGAAGTATTATCTTTGACCTTGCTTTTATATCCTTTTTGCTGTCATGTACAAATTCTGCACTGGGTTCGATTGTGTCCCATAAATCCTCATGCTCCAAGTAGTTTTTAACGGCAAATTTCCAAGTAGGATAATTCTCCCTGCCCACCAGCTTCTCAATTGTACCAATTGATATTTGTGAAGCCATGTTTTTTTTAAAATTAGCTGAAAAAAAGAAAAGAAGAAATCCTACGCGGCGTGGTTGCAAACTTTGTGAGGTTGAGCAAATTTTATCTGTCTGAATCACGGAACTATTTCGGTAGAACACTAATTTTATTATTTGAGGAGTAACAATAGCCCATAACCTCTTAATTGTTCCTATTATTTAACAAAATAGTGATCTAGTATTTTAGTTGTAGATTTAGGAAAAATGAAACACCGGTTGTACAAAGACATCAAGCGAAAAAAGGAATGACAGTATATTCAACAGACTATAGCAGTAGTAGACAATAGACAATTTTTGACAGATACATTCCAAAATATAACAAATGGCATTATGGTTGCATGTAATGATAGCGATTAACTTATTTTAACAGAACCGAAACGTGGTCGCTCACAATGGGCCTCATCAGAAGGCTTAGAGTCAAACAAAAGGGCAATGGAGAGGGCTATGCTCGGAGTTTCCTTGCGTGATCGAATCAGGAATGATGATATCCGCAAAAGAACCAAGGTTATCGACATAGCCCGAAGAATCGCCAAACTGAAGTGGCAGTGGGCAGAGCACATTGCCCGCAGAACGGACAGTCGATGAGACCGAAAGGTTCTGGAGTGGTGACCGCTAACCGGAAGACGCAGCGTTGGAAGGCCTTCAACAAGGTAGACCGATGACCTTGTGAGGGTCGCGGGTACCCGATGGATGCGAGACGCACAGGACCGGTCCTTGTGCCGACACTTGGGGGAGGCCTATTTATTTATTTATTTGTCCTTTATTTCAGGCAACTAAGGCCCATAAAACACAGTACAAATATAAGTATAAAACAATAATTACTATAAACTACACACACACACACATACTATGTCCAGCAGTGGACGTCTTTCGGCTGAAATGATGATGATAATAAATTGTAGCGGGGGCAGGCTGCCGCACTTGTCCGCATTAGCGTATAGCATAGCGAAACTCATGGCAAGCCTAAGAGCGGTAGGGTTGACGCGGGTATCCGAGTAAGTTGAAAATATCTTTTTTTCGCCCAAAATATTATTTTATTGAAAGAAACATCTTCCCCAAACGTAGGTACGTACACACTTATCTCCCCACAGATCACTTATTTTCCTTTCAAATAAAAACGTTTTATATGATTCACAATATTCTGAACACATTACCTTCACACAATTATTATTTACCTTTACAAAGAAAATCGGCTTTTTACATAAATGGTTCTGAAATAAATAAATTCAGTATTGCGAGCTTTGAATTTACCTACCGAGGCAGTTTATTTTTCCAACTTCTATAATGTATTCCTTTTGATGAATTAGTAAGTACTGCTGTTTTTATCAGGTTCTGTTTTACAAAGTATAAAAATAGAAATCAATAAGTTGTAATATTATGAAAAGCTTTGGTTTGTTCCGGTTTCACCCCGCAAAGTTCGCTCCTTTTTTGATGTTCCGTTGTCACCCTTTTTAGGGTTCCATACCCAAAGTGTAAAACGGGAGGCTATTTCTAAAAATCCGCTGTCCGTCCGTCTGTCTGTCTGTCTGTCCGTCTGTCACCAGACTGTATCTCATTAACCGTGATAGTTAGACAGTTGAAACTTTCGAACGTTATGCACTAGCTTTTACCGTGACTTTCCTCCTGTAACCTCCATCATCATCATTTCAGCCGAAAGACGTCCACTGCTGGACATAGATCTCCCCCAAGTCGGAACGACCGGTCCCGTGCGTCTCACATCCATCGGCTACCCACAATCCTCACCAGGTAATCGGTCCGCCTCGTGAGAGGCCTTCGAACGCTGCGTCCGCCGTATGGTACGTAGTCGCCACTCTAGAACTTTTCGGCCTCATCGACTATGTCTTCTGTTCTGTTCTGTGACATGGGTCCACAGCAACGATATTTTCTTCTTTATTCTTTGTCCGCCACTTCTTTCCGCTGACATCTTGGTGCACTCGCGCAAGGCACTCTCGCCCTCTGGTGACTTCCACCATTCTCTGCACGACAAGGCGCCCATGGAGCAGGTCTCGCGCTTGGAGACGTGTCGCGAAAATTTTAATACGCGACTACTGATGAAAGACGTTGCTTCATGCCGAGTTCCTCGAGGTGTTAGTGTGACATTCGGTCCTCGAGACTCCTAACATTCACCACCAGCACCACATCACCAGAGCATCAACTATGTTCTTCTTAACTTATTGCAAAGTCTATATCTCTGAAGCGTAGCTTTCTGTAAGTGAAATTTTTTTCGAAATCAGTACTTCAAGATATTACTTTTATTTTTCAAATGAACAATATTTCCTCAATATGATTAAGGGAAGGTTTTTCAATAGTCAGATAACTTTTATTTGAAGAATAAATATGGCGGTTTGACATATTTTTCATACAAAATCTGTCAAACGGCCATTTTTACTCATCAGTTAGAAGTTATCTGACAATTGAAAAACCGGCCCTTAGTTTTATACAATTCTGTCTACAATATAAACCGAAGTAAAACTTACCCATACGAAACCAAATTAAACCATCTACTTTCTTAAATTTTCATTCTAAACTGCCACAATTTTTTTTTTTTTTTTTTTATAAAAAAACGTTGCCCCACACTAGGAATTACTCCTGTATCGTGGGTGCGTTCACAAACATGTATACTCACATACACAAGACACCCAGACCCGGAACAACTATCTGTAGGTCATACAAATATTTGTTCCGTGCGGGGATCGAACCCGCGACACGCAGCGCAGCAGCCGAACGCTCAACCACTGCGCCAACCGTCTCGTAAAAGGAAAGGAAATTGTAACATCGTAACTTCTGAAACTCCAAGTGAAATCATTTGGCATTCCCCTTGCCGATTAATGGGACTTTTACTATTACCATCACCGTTAGTTCTAAGGTTTAGATTATACTGAAACGCGATGCGACGTATAACGACACTAGAAGAGGACAGTTTGTCGCAAGGCCATCGACATACCACGAGGCGTATTCAAATTAAAAAAAAAAAACAAAAGAAAATTCAATACGTTGCGTAACGCTGCGTCATAGTAACAAGTCGTCACTGTATGCAGTCCAAAATGGGTTTATCAAGTTTATCCAAACGACTTCTCAGCCAAAATATCTTACGGCCGTTAAACTGGCCGTTACCCCATAAACAAACGTCTCTTTAACATAGGTGTCACAGACAGCTCACATTGAAGAGGCTGCTTTAGCACCGAAAAATCAGCCACTCACGTCATCCTAGAATGTGAGGCGGTGGCTTCTTAAGGCGCAGTTATTCGACTTTTAAAGGTTTCTAATTGAACATCACGTCTTAAACGACATGTCTTATTTCTTTAAAAAAAAATATGTTACTCCAGATATTTCCGTCGTAATTTGATCTCAGAATATTTGAAATTATGTTTTTATAACATAGTGTAATTAATTTTTAAAGTTATGTCTAACTCGGATATAAAATTGAGAATCACGAAAGAACTATCAAGCGTATTTTTATGAAACCCTCACCATTTTAAAGATCATTTAATTATTTATAATTTAGTCTCAGTGTTTTATTTTAATACTTGTTGATTTATGTGTAATAAATTAATAATGCATCTAATTTCAGCGCTCCTTGATGGGCAAGTCCCATTACTGGATGGACATACGACGCGTTACGTGAGCTCAGCGCAGAACACGCAAGCTAACCACTCAAGGTCGTTGGCAACTAATAGCGCCTTAACGTACACAAATCCTCTGAACAGTAAAGTCAAATCAATGAAGTCCCCAGAAAGCGGTAATTTCTGGGCGGAGCTAGGCTATAGGCAGCCTTGGTCTGTTGTGCGTGATAGTTAACCAGAATTATCAAGCACAACAGACTGAATGGGAGCCTGAGTGGAGTCCCTACATACACGCGCGTCGAGACATGATTTCTTTTTTGTGTTAATTGTCTCACTGAAATGTGAAGGTAACTTTTTGTGCAGTACACAAAATTCTATGTTGTATGACCATCATAATAAAAAACTTTTTAACAAATAATTTTACCCCCGAAAAAGAATTAAAAAGCAAAAAAAATAATAAACCTGTATTTACATAAAATATCAAATTTTGTACAGGGTGTAAGGTACATAAACGCACATACGTGTACCAGTGATTCAGTACATGCTACTGGATCCCGTAGCGTTGGAATTTTTCGGCGGCTTTTTCCTAGGGAAGGTTATTTTTATAAAACTTCATAGAAACAAGTAAAGAAGAACTAAAAAAAATGTGTTACCGTTTACAGATAACGACCTAATTCTTTGATACATTTTTGATATCAACAAAGTTAAGTTAAGTTATACAATACAACAACGTTACTTACTCATTTCGCTAAAACCACATTCCTACATTTCGTATACCTACATCAAAATAATTACTGAGTGAGTAGAAGGTACAACTTAATGCAATTTTACAGTCTATCAATTTTATTGATCTATGCGGTCTATGAGCTTATCTACTTACGTTAAATAAAATTTTATTTCTTTAGCATTTCGCCAACGACGAATTTTTGTCAGTTCCGTGTTTTTTTTTTTTTTTTTTTTAATGTATTTTCGGGCATAACTCCGTCATATATTGACGGATTTACAATATTATTTTTGTTCGAAAGGGGTTTATTCCGAAGTGGTCCCATTTAAATTTCAAAAAGATCTGATGATGGGTTTCGGAGACAGCCAACGGAACTCTTTAAAAATTGACAGCAAATCAACCGCGATTGCTGCTATCGTATGTCTATGAATTGTTAACACAGTTTAATGGAGAACCACAACTAAAAAGTGAAAAATAAAAAACTTTTTTACAAAAAAATAGAACCGACTTCCAAAAAAAGTGCAAAATAACCTTAATTTCGGCAGTCGGTGTCAAAAAACAAAGACACAAAACAGGAACACCGACTTCAGAAATTAAAGTTATTTTGCACTTTTATTTTATTTATTTATTTAATCATTTATGTACACACAGAGACACAGTAACAATAAACATAATTATAAATACAGTACAAAGGAACTGCTTATTTCTTAAGAAATTTCTACCAGCAGACCTGCGATAGGAGAAGTGAAAAAGAAATGTAGACAAAAGTGTGTAAGAAACAGAAAAAAGAATACGAGATGTCCTATACTAAGGTATCAAATAAACCTACACATATATTGTAAATATATATATATATATATATATACTTACATAAATATATACCTAATACTGTAAATATATATAAATATACTTTTTTTGGAAGTCGGTTCTATTTTTTTGTAAAAAAGTTTTTTTGTTTTGCTTGTTGAATGGTTTTGAAACAACACCTCAGTACCCAGCAAAATGCTCATGCATGAAGCACGCAGACGCCTCCCTCGTAAGAAATGAATGAACGGTGAGTTGGGTGGTTCATTAGCTAAGTACCTACGCGGTTACCAACCGTGTCCTCGACAGAGGTGTTCTTGGCTGGCGACTGGCAGAGCTCTACCTACGAAATTTGGTCATTTAACCATCATCTACACGGTTGTAAACCACCAAGGTCACTTCTGTAGGGACGCGATTGGCGACCATGTAGCAGGCGCTTTATACCTACATTCCTGGAGCGCAATGTAGGTACTTACAAGCTTCGTTATTATTATCTATCCTAATCTTTATCTAACCTTATCTTTAGTATTCTTGAGGGATTAAAAATGTAAGTGATATCAATATTGTCGTCATTAGAATAAACAGTTAAATGTGCCACGGAACGTTTCGATGTGCAGCATTTGGTCATTTTAAACGTTTTACGCAGGTATACACTTATGTGTATTAAGTATCTGATCTAGTTATTGATCATATCGATCGGAAACATCGACGTAAATGTATTTTTATCACAAAGTAGAGAGTGAATTTAGGTACAAGCGCGTAGCGGCGTGACCACCGGTGTCTGTGTGTATAAGACGTGGTAGGTAACTACGTACTACCACGTACTATGCGCTTGCGCGCGTCTACATTCATTGCAAAGCGTTGGATCGCATTGTTCACAATACATTGCGTGTGTTAGAATTTTTATATGTGTATGTATAAATATGTAACCAGATGTATGTAAATATTTAATATTTGTTACTTATCTATCTATCTATTTACCTATTTATTTACTTATTTTCGTATATACCTTACGTATATACTTTATTTACTTATATACCTTACGTATATACTTTATTCAATTATTTACTCTATTTTATTATTGTGAATGTGGTGTTTTAAGGAAGGGTTTTATTAAGAAAAAGCACAAAGACAAGACTATGTATTTATTTCCAATAGGCTTGTAATCAATCTAAATCTAATTGCCTGTTCGCAAAACTAGGTCTTCGTGGAGAAGAACGGCAAGAAACTCCACGGTAGCTCTCTTTTATTATTGTATCTATACATCATAAATAATCGTTTATCATAATAAATCTAATTATAGGATCTATCACATAAGCCATATTTACGACGATAAATATCTTGTGGTATATAACAACCACTATCGTAGTAGTGTACTCGTATATAACACAACGTCACGTTAATAAACAAGTTATTATGACCTGTGTTTTAAATACACCAATCATCATAACAACATTACATGGCTCATAAATATGATATAAATATACCTCATCATCAACAATAAATCAACAATAGTCAGAATAATATCATACCTTAGATGTTAACGCCTTGAAAAGCCGAACAGCAACTGAGCCGCTCCACTGAGGCCCTGCTCTTTTATACCCGTTAACAAACAAGTATGATTCACAAGTGACAGTTGAGTCATATCAGTCTTTGACTTCTAGGAAAATAAGTTTGTTACAAAAATCATTTATTAAATTCATTAATTAATCTTAACGATTCAGTATAAACAGATAATAATTACATAATAATTATATATATATTACGGCCACACTGACAAGTACTTTGCTCTCGAAGTACATTATATACCCTTTTTCTACAATTGTAGTTTACTTTTGTTTTGCCAATTGCATAGACGTGTCAAGTCCGCTCCACCCGCTGCTAGTGGCATAGACTTGCACCAAACAAATGGCCGACCAGCGGAAACAAATTGTTTTGCCAATTGCATAGACGTGTCAAGTCCGATCTACCCGCTGCTAGTGGCATAGACTTGCACCAAACAATTGACCGACCAGCGGAAACAAATACTACAATTGTATATTACTTTTGTTTTGCCAATTGCCTAGACGTGTCAAGCCCCCTCCACCCGCTGCTAGTGGGATAGACTTGCACCAAGCAAATGACCGACCAGCGGAAACAAAAGTCTTTTTTTTTTTTAAATTATTATTACATATATCTTTATAATCAACAGTACAATAACATATGTAATTATTATCCGTCACAATATAAATTTCTTTTGAGAAATAAAGATTCTATAACCATAAATTATTAATTAAGTATTATTAATTAGAGATCTCATAAAACAATTTCATGAATTATTTATATATGAATTTAGCTATAAGAGTAGGGGTAGGCCAAAGAAACGATGGTTGGACTGTGTGAAAGAGGATATGGGCAAAAAGGGGGGTGACTACAGAGATGACGACTAATAGAGGAGTATGGAAGAAAAAGACATGTTGCGCCGACCCCAAATAAATTGGGATAAGGGCAGGAGAATGATGAGATATAAAAATGGCCTTTTTTTTGTATATTATTGGCACAGCCACATTTTTTTTTTATTGGCACATCCATAGGCAGAGCCATAGGCACAGCCACAGTAAGAATCTCATGGTCTCAACGCTAATTTTCGTCACAGTCAGAACCTCACAGTCTTATCGCTAATTTTGGTTCCAGTCACAGTCAGTTACATAAAATTCTCAGCATTAAGACTCAAATTGGTAGCATTTATGGACCTGCTCAACTTTTCATAGTTCGTTCGGCCAATCTGACAATATTATTGCCACAGATAATACTTTAATTGACTTAATAAGTATTTTTTATTGTATTTGTTTTTTCTATTTGTCATTTATATAAATTTCACCTACCATTATTGTGTCTCTGCACCACCTCATGGTAGACTGGTAGAAAATACCTGAGGCATCCTCTGCCTTTGTACAGTGTGTTTACTTGTACATAAAGTTTTTAATAAACAATATTAGCTTACAGATGCCTCATCTCATACAAAGAATTGAACCCACCGTAACAAAGGATTTCGGCTGGCAGTCAGGTATTTTTTTTTTTCTTTACTTCATAACAGTGTTTCACTGTATCAAAATGTGTTAATATATAAATTTTATAGAGCTAAATGGAAAAACTAAAATCACAAAGTAGAGAGTGAATTTAGGTACAAGCGCGTAGCGGCGTGACCACCGGTGTCTGTGTGTATAAGACGTGGTAGGTAACTACGTACAACCACGTACTATGCGCTTGCGCGCGTCTACATTCATTGCAAAGCGTTGGATCGCATTGTTCACAATACATTGCGTGCTTGAAAATGTCAATTTCTGTAACCGATCATTACCGAGATTAATGACTATCATAATTTTGTTACTGGCATTAGGTGTAACCTTTTCGCGAAGTTTGCAGTATCTTGTTCCTTAAAGCCTGTATAAACTAATTTTAAGTCGGCGCCAAACAGCAATCTGATTAATTATCTAAATTTTATGTAAAGGTACGTAGAAATGAAGAGGCTCCACGTATGTAATTAATCATTTTATTCCTCCGTTTTTTCGTCGGTGAGAAACCATCGCGCAGCGTCGCGTTTCGCTGTGAGCTAACCCTAAGAGGACGGCAATAAAGGACCTCCTTCCGGATTGCACAAATAAATATTTGTCCCGATCCGTCCCCGAAGGTCATGCGGGCGAAATAGGGTTAAACAAATATCGTCGAAATAATACGGAAATCTCTCGATAGCCGGGTGTTGCGAATCGGTAATTTTGAAGTGTTTGGGGATTAGGACATTTAATTAATAGCCACGTTCAGATGAAATTAATAACTCAATTAATGTATAGGTAACAGGAACTAAGTATTAACTAAGTAACTTGCCGTTTTTATGTCTGAGGATGAGAACTGAATTAGAAGCCACGTTCTTATGGATTTTTTTATATGGTGGATTTTTTAAGGCGCTATTAATTGCCAATGACCTTGAGTGGTTAGCTTGCGTGTTCTATGCTGAGCTCACGTAACGCGTCATACGTCCACCTAGTAATAGGACTCGCCCATCAAGGAGCGCTGTCCGAAATTAGAAGCATTATTAATTGATTACACATAAAGTAACAGGTATTTAACTAAAACACTTAGATTAAAGTAGAAATAATTAAAATATCTTTAAAATGGTGAAAGTTTCATAAAAGTATGCTCAATATGTTTTGCGTGATTCTCAATTATTTATCCGCGTTAGACATAAATTTACAAATTAATTACACTAAGTTAAAAAGATATAATTTCAAATATTCTTAGATCAAATTACGACGAAAATTGTCTAGAATAACATATATTTTTTCAAAGAAATAAAACTAGTTGTTTAGACGTGATGATCAATTAAAAACCATTAAAAGTCGTATAATTGCGCCTTAAATTCATTGCATTTACTTACAATAAAATAGATACTTAGCCCACCCGTAAAACCCGTAGAAAAAAACTGATGGCTACAGATTATTATGTAAGAGCTGTCAAAAATACTAAATTTACCTATTCACAGGAATAGTAAGACTTTCGTGGGACGCCGTTGCCTCCTTTTGTGAGAAAGTGATGGTCATGTAGGAGGCGGTAGGAAGGGCGAGGGAAAATAGAATCTCCTTATATAGGGATATCTATATTAGGCACATCGGGCGCCGCAGGACGTGGATCGACCTCCAGCCGCCATAGGAACCTAATAGACTGCAGGTAACAGACTTGGGGAGTCTGTTACCTGAATAGACAAAGGCCCGAATCAGCAGCGCGCCGTGTTCCGCGTGCGCCTCTCTAGAGTAGTCTAGAGGAATTGCGGCCATACGTGGCCGCAGAAGGTGACGCAGTCCGCTTGAATTCATGTGGCCCAATACCTAGCCGGGGAGCGTGATGAAATGTGCAAGCACACTGGCGCACCGACCAAAGGTAGCTGCAGAACACCGTGTGGCTTTAGCCAATAAGAGTCTGACGGACCCCTAAGCCCGTCCCGGGTCGGAGGACATCCACGATTGGTTCCCACACGATAAAGAACTGGCCATGTGTGTATCGGATTTCACGCATTAAGGGTTCCGTACCAAATATTGGTATTTGTTAGTAAAGTATACGTAATAATAAACATTATCACCAAATCTCAAGTCCATAGATCAATGGGAAATAAAAAAAAAAATTCGTAACAATATTTTGTGACAGAAGACGGACGGACTGACAGACAGACGAACACGAGAGTGACAGCAATAGGGCTCCGTTTGGACCCTTTGGATACGGAACCCTAAAAAAGAGAAGTTTAGTCATATTCATAGATAAAAGAACAGTTAATTATAAACTTTTGATCAAACAAACAATTTCTAACCCTTTTTTTTTTTTTGTGGGTTGGGAAATCATCCAATGACATCTCCCGCTCTGGGTGGAGCGGTAGGGCGTGTCAGACTCTTACTGACTAAAACCCACCCCTGTTCCTCCCTGCCCTACATGCCCAGGGGCGAGGTAACTCTTTCAAATTTATCCTCAACCCGGGCAGGCATTGGCCGTGGCAGGCCCCGTCCTTTTGCTGACAACTCTTTGAGGCGCGCGTGGAACACTTCGCGCCGTCTGTTGGGAGCGGTAACTCTGTTACGAATTTATCCGCTACCCCTAGGCATGCAGGCACCGGCCATGATGGGCCCCGTCAGTGGTGGCTGACAATTCTCTTTGAGGCGCGCGTGGAACACTACAAACGCATACACTTTCTCCGTTCCATCGTGGGTAATTAATGCGGGTCTTAATATCGTTGCTCAGACTATTTATAGTTCTTAAGCTCAGGATCGATATTCGCAAAAAGAAAAGTACTGCAGTAATATATACTTCCACAGCAGTGGAATGCTAATGCTACGGTATCACAGTTTCGACAAGCGGTTTAGACATTTACATAATCGGCGCGCCACGAATACGCAGTCGGATTGCTGGTTGCAGTGAAACGGTCATACGTTTCCCTAGTTTCCAATTGCAATATTGCCTGTTACCTTGGTAAACGGAACGATCTGATTCATTTTGTATTTATGGTCGGCCGTCTGTCCTTCTGTCAAAACCTTTTTTTTTCAGGAACGCGTGGAGCTATCAAGCTGAAATAAATATCAAATACTCATGTCTGAGCTGTGAAAAAACCAAACTTCAAAGTCAACGCAACCGAATGATACGGCTGTTCATAAAGCATATTATGACACTCGCAAAAAAATAAAAGGAATCAAAAAGTATTGGATGCTTTCCGTTGACCTAGAATCATGAAATTTAGAATGTTTGTTTCTTTTCTTTTTCTATTTTTTTGTCTATATGCCTGGAACGTTGTCGTCTCCCATCTTGGAGGTGGGCGCTAATGGCCGCGACACAGTATTCCATACTAATGCGGTTGTTAACGAACACAAACTTGTTAACTGTTTTTTGTTCCAATATATATTTTTGTATTTTTTTTTTTGTATGGCGTTCGCTGCGCCTGAAGTGTTAAGGGAGGGGGAGGGGGAGTGGGTCTCTTGGGTATATTTGTCAACTTATAAGTAAGTATTGCTGCTCTTGTTACTGGCTGCCCCAACTTTTCTGATCTGACAAATCAAATGCGATGCTCAAGCAGTATAATTTTTCAGTCAGTCCGAATGATAGCGATTGCCTTCATACTTTTTAGGGTTCCGTACTCGAAGGATCCAAACGGAGCCCTATTTGCTGTCACTCACGTGTCCGTCTATCTGTCCGTCATCAGTCACAAAATATTGTTCCGAAGAATTTTTTAACTTCCTATTGACCTATGAACTTGAAATTTGGTGATAATGTTTATTAGTACGTATGTTTCACTAGCAAATACCAATATATTGATTTATCAAATTTTTTCTTCGATAATTCCCTCATTTGATACAGAACCCTAATTTTTTTTGTTAAACGGTGCTTATCGTCGGTGCGTTTACAAACACCCAGACCCAAAACAACTATCAGTGGACCATAAAAATATTAGTTACGTGCGGGAACCGAACCTGCGACAAGAAGCGCGTCAATCAATTGCTCAGCCACAACACCAACCGTGTAGTCAAATTAAACGGTTCTACTTAAAGGTGTTATTATACCAATCGATTGAATCGATGGTAGAATGCATTAGTCGACGTCGATCGATAGTTTCTAATACACCAATCGATCGACCGTCGTTCGATGCCATCGATCGATGGTAGAATGAATTAGTCGACGTCGATTGATAGTTTCTACTAGGTACACCAATCGATCGAGCGTCGATCGATGGTAGAATGGATTAGTTGACATCGAACGGTTAATTGTTTATCGAACTGTATCCATCGACCAGCTAAAGCTATTACACCAATTAATCAACGTCGATCGATGGCATCGATTGACGATCGATCGATTGGTGTAATAACACACTAACAGACACCACAGACACACTAAGTCATAAAACTTAATTTGTCACACGTCCCTAATAAAATGATAAAGCAAACTACTCTCAATCATAACTTAGACCCGCATCAAGTTCTCACATTTATCCCATAACTCACTTTGCACAAGTTTCTATTGAATTTGCGGCAAATAAGGAAATAGTTGGCTCTTAAGTAAGACGAGCTACTTGTACTTGTTACACAACTAGTTGACTAGGTAGTCAGTTTTAAGGCAAGCTTTTGCCAGCGGTTTTACCCGCGTGAAAGCCGAAAATCTTCTTCTTAGCGTGTCGATGGCATAAATATAATTTTTGCTTAATTATATAACTTGGTCCAGTATTCGGCCATAGCAACGCCATCCTTGGTCGCTGTCATCAGATCCATGCGTGAACAGATAGTACAAGATGAGGAGCATGATGGTCAAACACTGAAGATCAGAACCGTCAGAGATTGTCTTTGCTGCGGCCAACTTGAGCGTGGAGCCGAAAATTATACCACGGTAAAGGCTAGGCTTGATGAGTACGGAAACGTACTCATCAAGCCTAGCCATTACCCGACTATATTGCGTTCGGATTTCAGTCAAACCGGCAGATAAATATCAGTATTGTACATGGAGCTACTGACTATCTGACGATCACAACCCAGTAGCTGGGTAAAACGGTACCTCTATCAAGACTGGTGACAGATTTTCTGGCTTCTGAAAATCCGTCGTCGATCTATAAATGACAGCCGGGACGAACGCTTAACGCCCTTTCCAAGGTACGGAGGAGTCTCGATATGTTTTGGATCCACTGACCTCGGTAAGCGTTGCTTAACCTCGGCCCATGTGCTCCTCACCATAGAAATGTACTACTGGAATAAAAATCCTATGTTATAATCCTTTATATACGTTTTATCCAAATCTAATCCTTTCCAATGGGCAGGGCACGTTGCTCGCAGAACAGATGGTCGATGGGGCCGAAACGTTCTAGAAAGATAATCGCGTACATGGAAACGACGCAGCGTTGGAGGGATTCACACAAGGTGAAGGTGAAGGTCGCGGGAATCCGATGGATGCGGGACGCACAGGACAGGTGGTGAGGGTTGTGGGAATCCGATGGATGCGAGACGCACAAGACAGATCGTGAGGGACGCGGGAATCTGATGGATGCGAGACACACAGGACAGGTCGTGCGGGTCGTGGGAATCTGATGGATGCGAGACACACAGGACAGGTCGTGCGGGTCGTGGGAATCTGATTAATGCGAGACACACAGGACAGGTCGTGCGGGTCGTGGGAATCTGATGGATGCGAGACACACAGGACAGGTCGTGCGGGTCGTGGGAATCTGATGGATGCGAGACACACAGGACAGGTCGTGCGGGTCGCGGGAATCTGATGGATGCGAGACACACAGGACAGGTCGTGCGGGTCGTGGGAATCTGATGGATGCGAGACACAAAGGACAGGTCGTGCGGGTCGTGGGAATCTGATGGATGCGAGACATACAGGACAGGTCGTGCGGGTCGTGGGAATCTGATGGATGCGAGACACACAGGACAGGTCGTGCGGGTCGTGAGAATCTGATGGATGCGAGACACACAGGACAGGTCGTGCGGGTCGTGGGAATCTGATGGATGCGAGACACATAGGACAGGTCGTGCGGGTCGTGGGAATCTGATGGATGCGAGACGCACAGGACAGGTCGTGAGGGTCGCGGGAATACGATGGATGCAAGATGCACAGGACAGGTCGTGCGGGTCGTGGGAATCTGATGGATGCGAGACACACAGGACAGGTCGTGCGGGTCGTGGGAATCTGATGGATGCGAGACGCATAGGACAGGTCGTGCGGGTCGTGGGAATCAGATGGATGCGAGACACACAGGACAGGTCGTGCGGGTCGTGGGAATCTGATGGATGCGAGACGCACAGGACAGGTCGTGAGGGTCGCGGGAATACGATGGATGCGAGATGCACAGGACAGGTCGCGCGGGTCGTGGGAATATGATGGATGCGAGACACACAGGACAGGTCGTGCGGGTCATGGGAATCTGATGGATGCGAGACGCACAGGACAGGTCGTGAGGGTCGCGGGAATACGATGGATGCGAGATGCACAGGACAGGCCGTGAGGGTCGCGGGAATACGATGGATGCGAGATGCACAGGACAGGTCGTGAAGATCGCGGGAATCCGATGGATGCGAGACGCACAGGACAGGTCGTGAGGGTCGCGGGAATCCGATGGATGCGAGACGCACAGGACAGGTCGTAAAGATCGCGGGAATCCGATGGATGCGAGACGCACAGGACAGGTCGTTGCGGCGACACTAGAGTGAGTGCTACGAGTAGTCCAGCAGTGGGAATCTTCCGATGATGAATCCTTTCAGCTATTAAGGTGTGATTGATGAACAAACATCTAAACATACACATTTACACATATATTATAGTAAACGAAGAAGGTTTAAGCGATTTAGTAGTAAGTTTGTTCACAAGTTTGTCTAGAGTTGCAGCGGGTATCGCGCGTATGAGCGTACTTGCAAACTTCTTTGTTTCTTACAAGCTTTGCAAAGTTTTCGTTTTATTTGCATGCTAGTGTAATGTATTAAATACAACTTTGTTTTCAGGCACATGGCGGAATTTTGATGAAAATGTTGTGTCTTTTACTGTCGGATCTATTATGATGATATTAAAAAGCAAAATGCATACTTTCAATTGAGGAAAATAAACGGTCTCGTTTTAATGGTGTTAAGGCGTCATAATTGCTGTTAATACACAAATTCTTCGATCTTTTCATAACATTCATGATATTCTTCTTAATATTTACTTCTTAACTAATCTCGCAAAGAGATAAAATTATCATAAATTAATTAACTTAGAAAAAAATCTTTATTGCCATATTTACAATTGGTAAAGTAACAAGGTGTTTTTGTAAAAAAGTTTTTTATTTTTCGCTTTTTAGTTGTTATACCCCAGAACTAAAAACCCCAATAACATGGAACGTGGAATTTAAACATTTGGAGAACACAAGAACGTCATCAAGATATGCGTATTTTTCGTTTTTGTTCAGTTTCTCAAAAAGCGCTAAAGCAATTTCAATAAAATTTATATGGGGCCACCTCGGGAGTATATTCTTTCGGATAAAATAAGAATTTTGAAAATCGGTTCACAACTGACGGAGAAATGCGCGGACATAAAACATACGATGATTAGATGTTATTTTCATTTGAATTGTAAGTGACAGTGCTGTTGGTGTGCTTGTTATTATAAATATATAAATAAATAAATAAATACATACAGTTGAACATAGAACCACCTCCTTTTTCGAAAGCCGGTTAAAAAAAGGATGAGATAAATTATAAATTAACACAGATAGACAGTACACCTCTGACTCACAAGCTTAGATCAATGTTGTATGTTTCTCTTTGTAAATTATATGTTTCTTGAAGGTAGACACCAAACATAAGTGACAGAGCAGGGTGTTCCGTGTGCGCCTCTCTAGAGGAATTGCGGCCGTACGCGGCAGCAGAAGGTGACGATGACGGGGTCCGTATAAATTCATGCGGGCCAACCTAGCCGGGGGAGCGTGATGAAAAGCGCAAGAACTCCAGCGCTCCGGCTAAGGGTAGTTGCAGAACACCGTGTAGTTTTAGTCAGTAAGTGTCTGACAGATCCCTGCGCCCAACCAGGGGCGGAGGAACTCCATGAGGATTTCCACAAGTTAAAAAAAGGGACATTCCTCGCAGATGGTCGATGGAGCCGAAATGTTCAGGAGTGGCGACCACTTACCTGAAGACGCAGTGGTGGGAGGCCTCCCAAAAGGTGGACCGATGATGTGGTGAGGGTCACGGGAATCCGATGAATGCGAGACGTTGTGACAGGACTGGTCGTTGTGGTGACACTTGAGGGAGGCCTATGTCCAGCAGTGGACGTCTTTCTTCTGAAACATCTTCATCATGATGTTGATGTTTAAGGTCATGATAACTATCTATAATTCTATCATTGAAATTACACAGATTAATTTAGAATTATTCCAACTGTGGATTACTCATTCAGTATTTCCACTATATTTTTTTTTTAGTTTATTTTCACGTATCACATACAATCAAGTGCCCCAAACAAACTGTCAATAGTTACAGACATAGACAGTTTGTTTGGTGTACTATATTTATGAATAGTTCCAAATTCAAAAGCTTCGTCGCAAAACAAAATGGCCGACAGCAATAAAGTCTGCCCCACACAAACAAGCGATAGATCAGCGACTAACTAACTACATAGAACACGATTTATACGTAGTAGGTACGCAGTTTGGTGGCGTGATAAACACCCGATGAAGGCAATTAAGGTGTCGACAGAATGCTTGCGTCGTGGTTTCGTTCGTAAAAGTTCGTGTGTTAGGTACGCTTGTGAAACGGTTCTGAAGGCTTTACATGAGTACTTAGTAGATAGTGTGGCAGGTGGGTGTGATCGTCAGCTGTTTTTCTTGGATATGGGAGCTTGATTTATGTAGGTGTGTTTGTTTATTTCAATGTTGATAAAGCGTCAACTAGGTATTTGCTTGGTATACTATTGAAATAAAATGGCGTTATTATTCTTTAATGGTAGAAAGATATTAATGTTGAAAGATTTTTGATATGTTAGGTTGTGTCCAGATCTGGCGAATACACCGCTCGCGCGCTGCATGCGCCCCGCTCTCGAACCACTCGCGCGCATTCTGCTGCATGAAGAGTGTGTGGCGCGAGCTGCGCGCGTGCATTTCAAGTTTGCGCGCCGCTCGCGAGCCACTCGCGCGCCTGCTACGTGCAACACGCGCTTCATGCAGATAAATGCGCGCCGCTCGCGTGCACTGTGCGAGCGAAATATGATGGTTAAATTAAATATATTTATCAGGTTTTTATTTTTTTAGTTCAATTTTTTAATTCACTTTTAGACAAGGCAGGCGTGTTTTTTAATTATTATTTTTTAGAAAAATCTAGTGTGACTTCTAAATAAATTAAAAGTAAAAACATATTCTTAAAAAAAGCTTTTATTTGGGACAATGTAATAAAAAAATAAAAAAATTAGTAAGTATTTGGCCTGTAGGTACTTACCTATATTCTTAAAAGCTTAAGACACTACCCCTTACTGGTTACAGGTTAGGTACTTACTAGGTATAATTCTGTACCTCAAGCTTTTCTAGGTACTTTTAAAGCTTACTCATGAACTAAAACCTCTGCGAAGAATGTAATTTAAATTCTTATTTATGACCTTCGGACTAAGTTGAACGGCGCCAAGCTCTGGCAATGAAAACACGGCAGCCTTGACCGAAACATAATGCATTCTGGGGTGTGCTCCACTTAGGAGTTAGTTCAGGTAGAAAACCGGGCGAAAATAGGATCTTTTAGTTTTCATTTCTGGCTAGCTTTTGTAATAAATGCGATTGTTGGAAAATTATGGGAAAATTTGCGGTGTACTATAGGCACATCTCTGAGTTTACGCTTCGGAAAAAAAAACAAACGTAGTATGTCGTTATAATTATGGAATGTTGCCAACGGTGGCAGGCTCAAATATGAGTTATGTTATTGATCTTTAATTCAGTTCTATATAAATTTCATTCGTTGTTTCTGAAGGTATCACACTAAATATTAAAAAGGCGAAAGATTGTGAGTGTGCGTGTTTGTTACTTCTTCACGCTCAAACGGCTGGACCAATTTGGATGAAATTTGGTATGCAGATAGCTTATACCCTGGACATATTATGGGCAACTTTTATCCCGGTCTACACGGGTGCAACCGCAGGGCGCAGCTAGCAGGCAATAAATACCCTGTCATAGTCAAACTGAACGAAAATGCGACACCGCCATCATCATGATCGGCACTAATTCAGCCGAAAATCGTCCACTGCTGGACATAAGCGTCCCCATAGCACCCGTGCGTTTCGTATTCATTGGATTCCCGCTACCATCAGCAGGTCATCTATCCATCTTGTGGGAGGCACTGACGCCACCGAATGGAAATTAGGGCCAAAATACGATGTAACATAGTTAGATTTTCAAGGGTTCCGTACCCGAAGGGTAACCGGGACCCTATTACTAAGACTCCGCTGTCCGTCCTTCCGTCCGTCTGTCTGTCAGCGGGCTGTATCTCATGATCCGTATTAGCTACACAATTGAAACCTTCACAGAATGTGTATTTCTGTTGTTATAACGGCTATAGAAATACACGCTGTGTGAAAATTTCAACTGTCTGAGATATAGCCCAAAAAACCGCTCAAACAAAACACGTTTCTAGAAACGTGTTTTTTTTTTTAGTTTATGGTACGGAACCCTTCTTGTGCGAGTCCGAGTCGCACTTGGCTGGTTTTTTTTAAATAAAACCTGTCTATGCACAATTATTGACAATGGAACAACCTCTATAAGTTATTCTATTATCACATTAATAATAGACTATTGAAAAACTCAAACATGTACAGAATAAAAATAGAGAAAAAAAAAATGGAAGAAAGAAAAAAATATTTATTTAGCGATAGTCACCACGTTCACACACGAGAAATAAAGTAATAAAAATTGGCTAAGTGCGTATTGGACTTCGCATATTTAAGGTTCCGTACCAAATGAGGGAATTTCAAAGAAAAAACTGGTTTATCAATTGGTATTTGTTAGTAAAATATACGTAATAATAAACATTATCACCAAATTTCAAGTTCATAGGTCAATAGGAAGTTAAAAAAAATTTCGGAACGAAATTTTGTGATAGACGACGGACAGACGGACTCGTGAGTGACAGGAATAGGAGGGCTCTGTTTGGACTCTTTGGGTACAGAACTCTAAAAAATAACAGCGGGTGTCTTACAGCTGCGCCAAAAACGTACACAAAATAGATAGTCTAGAAGTAAAACCCACTTCGATTCTTGTACGCTAACCGGTCGTTAAACCTAGGTATTACTTACAGGGTAGTCACGTTAGCTGGCGGTCGTAACATAAATACTGGTAATGAAACATTTATTTAACGTATCCTCTATGGGGTGCACGTGTATTTCTATCCAACGGTACCTACTCAACCTAAGGTTGATTTCTTAGTTCTGTTTCTATATTACTATTTAAGTTGTGTGATGCGGAGGAATGACGAACAAGTCGTGAGAATACATAGAATATACCTTATGCGTACATATTTATTTATACAAACCTCATTGAAAAAAAAAATCTGTCACTCAGTTGTGAAAACAAAAAAATTGAACAAAAATGCCCAACGTGCCTCGCGGTCCGCTACGAGTGCCACGACGCTACGCTACGCGTCGTAGCACTCTCGTTGTGAATCGCGTAGTGGTGCTCATCTCAATACTGCCCAACTCGCCTAAAAAAGTTTTCACTTCAAAAATCATTTATCAGAGAACAGATCGTCGATGGGTCTGAAAAGTTCTAGAGTGGCGACCACGTACCGTATAACGCAGCCTTGGAGACATGATTGGGTCGTTGTGACGACACTTGGGGGAAGCCTATGTCCAGCAGTGGACGTCTTTCAGCCGAAATGACGATGTGAGAACGGCGGTCTTATCACCACTAGAAATATCTACCAGGCAATCTCTGGATGAAGAGTAAGACGAAATAAATGTATCAAATTAATTTATTGAGTGAAATAAATGATGACTAGAAAGGGCACTGCTGAGATGACGGCTAATTGATCCTAATTAGACCTCATTGGTCTCGTGGTCGCAAGTGCGACTGCTGAGCACGAGGTTTTGGGTTTGATTCCCGGGTCGGGCAAAATGTGGTAATGGTTTTTTCCATCAATTACTCCGTAGTAGCCCGGAGTTTGGAAGTTGCTGGTGTGACACCCTCGTGCTTCGGGAGGCACGTAAAGCCGTCGGTCCTGTACCTGATCTCTCCCCGGTCGTGTTGGTTTACCGTCCCATCGGACGTCCGTGCTCTTTTTCTTTTTTTTTGGGAGGGGGGGGGGGGGTGGGAAATCGTCCAATGATTTCTCCCGCTCTGGGTGGAGCGGGAGGGCGTGTACTTTGACCACTGTGTTCGAAATTCGGACTGGAGAATTATTATGAAAGAAGAAAACATGCTGCTGCTTTCCATAAAAACTCATTTCACTTGTATACAAAGGACTTCCAAAAAAGAAATTACACTAATAATTTAAAAATAACTTTAGTTTCGGAAGTCGGTGTTTGTATTTTATTTCATCGTTATTTGACACCGACTTCCGAAATTAAAGTTTTTTTTTCAATTTTTAGTATATTTTCGTTTTTGAAAGTAGGTCGTTTTTTTTGCAAAAAAGTTTTTTCTTTTTCACTTTTCAGTTGTTATATCCCAGAACTAAAAACCCCAATAACATGAAACGTGGAATTTAGACGTACTCGTAATTGGAGAAAAACAAAACGTATTTTTAACCGACTTCGAAAAAGGAGGAGGTTATCAATTCAGATGTTTGGGTTATTTTTTTTTTTTTTTTTTTTTAATGTATGTTCGGGCATAACTCCGTCATATATTGACGGATTTGCAAAATTCTTTTTTTGTTCGAAAGGGGTTTATTCCGAAATGGTCCCATTTAAATTTCAAAAAGATCTGATGATGGGTTTCGGAGACAAACAACGGAACTCTTCAAAAATTTACAGAAAATCAATCGCGATTGCTGCTATCGTATGTCTATGAATTGTTAACACAGTTTAATGGGAAACCACAACTAAAAAGTGAAAAATAAAAAACTTTTTTACAAAAAAATAGAACCGACTTCCAAAAAAAGTGCAAAATAACTTTAATTTCGGAAGTCGGTGTCAAAAAACAAAGACAAAACAGAACACCAACAAGTTATTGTGCACTTTTTTTGGAAGTCGGTTCTATTTTTTTGTAAAAAAGTTTTTTTCGTTTTTATTTAGTTCTTCATAAAGCGCTGAAGCAATTTCACATTTGACATAGAACCTCCTGTTTCGAAGTCGGTTAAAAATAACTTCCCAAAGTCACACCACATCTTCGGTTTTCCGCCACATATATCTAAATTTACCAAACGTATTAACATTCTCCCCAAGAAAATTATTATGACATAATCACACAAAACTTCACTAATAAACTTGAAGCATTACTCAATGTTGTTGCAGAAGCCAATAGCTATGTTCCAAACTGCGGCATTGTTAGAAATGATTTAGACATTAATTAATAATTTACCTAACAAGACAAACTAATTACGCTGGTCTGGCGCGGCCCGAACTGCGAAATATCCGACTAAGCTCAAATTAGTACGCTTACGGGGCTGTAGCAGGGTTGGTCCTTTGCATTTAATGAGGAAAAGCCCCGAAAAACGTGTTGAATTCGGAATTGCAGAGTTGTGGCCTTGGATTCTACAGTGAGTGACGGAAACGGGTAGTCATAATACAAATACTGTTTCTGCTCATAGAAAAAAATCGACTTTCTTCAAGACAGTCATTCCTTAAAAAATTGGACTTTCCGTACAAAGTTATCATCACCATCAAGGGCCTCGTTACCTCTAAAAAGACCATTCCAAATCCTTCCCTGTGCAACGCCATTTAGGCTCTTCCCTGAAGTGACTTTACTTTCTCTGAGCCTCGCTGTGATCGGTACGACGTGGTCACAATACCACCGTATTCCCTGGTATAAGTGGTGGGCAATCAGAAAAATTTGGCAAGCCTATTGCTACTTTAGCTTGCTTAACCTGACGTTGCACTTAACAACCCTAAATCATTTTTCAATTGATTCGTACTAATTAGTAGTGCAGTCCTAATTGTGTAAATGTTTAATATTTGAATAGCGTATTAGTGAAAACAGTGAATGTGTCAAATAAATCAGAAATTGTAATCAGATCTTCATTTACATTTTCTTTTCAAATGCTTATTGATGATCGGGTTAGCCATGAGTGGATAGGAACTCACTCAAGGTGGCAACCAGCTCTAAGACTATTATAATGACTAATTAGGCGTTAAAGTACTCGTATTATTCAATTGTTTGCACTCATCCTTTAAGAATAGTAAATAATGTTTATTACGTTACTGTAGCATCTGGTATATTGGTCGTCAGTTCAAGCTAGCAGGTCCCACGGCATCTTCACCCTCCGCCTGACGGAGGTCCTCACCGCCCACGGCTGTTTCGGGAGGTTCCTCTGTCGGATAAGGCGGGTGTAAACGCCCGGGTGTCACCACTGTCCAAATCGCCCAGAGGACACGGTGGAGCATACGACGGAGTTCTGCCCCGCTTGGGCGTAGCACCGCCGTGTCCACGTGGAGGTGATCGGAGGCAGTGACCTCTCGCACTCGGCCCTGGTCCAGGCCATGGTTCGGAGCGAGAGGGAATGGGAAGAAGTCGCCTCCTTCTGCGAAGCAATAAATCTCGGGAACGAGGTGGCGGAACGGGTGAGAGATTCTCAACAGAGTCGCCTTCACGCCCCCAGCAGCAGCCACCGCAAGAGACGCCCTGGCCGTCGGGGGTCGCAAGCCAATCTCCGGTCATCGTAGGCGCGGGCTTGCGGACGGCGAGTAGTGGTTAGCTCGTCGTCCGAGAAGGACCAGACCCGCCATTCCACGCGCGCTTCAAAGAGATGTCAGCAGGGCCAATGCCTGCCTGGGGTCACAGATAATTTGAAAAAGAGTTGCCGCGGCCCTTGGCACACAGGCAATTGAAGGAACAGGAGTGGGTTTTAGTCAGTAAAAGTCTGACACAGTCTGAGCTCAACCCAGAGCCGGAGAAGTCATTGGATCATTTAGCACCACACAAAAAAAGTACATACTAACACTAATCAAACCCAGTCCTTTTGTCTTTGACTCCGAATATAAATAATGTTTGGCGGGTCATGTGTTCCATAAAGTTTTAATAAATAATAATTTATCATTTATTCTCTTTTCACAAAGCTGCCTACCAAAAAAAATGTCTCAGCTGTAATTCCACCCTTGTGAGAGACTGGTGCCTGATATAAGTTTTTGGGAAAAACCTGTGTTACAGGTCACCAGGCCCCTTCCGCGGCTAGAATTAGCTTTTACAGAGATACCGTGCAAGAGTCGAAGATAAATAATGTGCATAGCAAAAAAAAAAAATTAAAGAAGAGTAAAATAATATGCTTAAACAAACAAAAGAAAAATAAATAACAATAAAACACAATAAAAAAAAAAAAATATATATATATATAATACCTACCTATAATTCTGCAGAAGTTTTGAGTCATGTTATCAAACGATGTGTGAGTGAGTGTTTATCTTGTGTGAAGTGTTAGACTGGTAGGAGATGTGTGTGAGTAATTCAGATGAGCAGTGTGTGAGTGAAGGTGACTTTTGTGGAGTGAGTTGCAGCGAGAGGAGTTTTCCAAGGAGGTGAGGAACAGTTATGTATGTGTAGGGTTGGTCGAATTTAGTTTTAATTCAGAACGGTCAAAAGATTTTCAGTTTTATGATAAATAAATGAAGTACAGGAAAAAAACACTTCACAGAATAAAAACCATATCTTTCACAGTCAACGACTCTTTTCATAACTCCAGCAAACGACATAAAAAAAATTAATAGCAATAGTGCAATTTAGTAAGACGCCGTAAAGAGAGCTCCATTGTACTAAGAGAGCCGGAGGAGGTCATAATCAACGAAATGATATTACCGCGAGCATCCCTTGGTAAACGACTTGAGTAAAATCTGGACAACGGTCGAAGTTATAAGAAATAGCGTATTTGTTAATTTTTTTATTGTTGATAGGCACGCGGAGTGGATGGAGAAGGAGACGGAGGCCAAAGAAAGGATGGATGGATTGTGTGATATGAAAGAAAAAGGAGTTAGTGATATCGTGACGGCTGACAGGACCGAATGGAAGAAAAAAACTTGTTGCGCCGACCCCAAGTAACATGGGATAAGGGCAGGAAGATGATGTTGATAGGTTGATGGGTTCCGGTTTAACAAGCCGAATGTTTACGATGAAACTGGCACACGGGCTGACTATGTCCTGGATTAGGACATGAGATGAGTTGGTTCTCTTGGGATGAACTCCGACTATAGCGCGGACGAAGCCGTTGCCAAAAGCTAGTTACTAATCAAGAAAAGTATTGACAAGATAACTGAAGTGACAGTGGGCTGGTCGATCCATTAGGTTAAGCTACGCTTGCCGGGGTTATTCCATGAATTTGTGACCATCTTTACATACCGAGATTCCTCCGTGCCTCGGAAACCACGTTAAGCCGTTGGTCCCGGCCGTCAATCGTGGATCTTTGACAGTCGTTACGGGTCGTAAGAAGCCCGAAACGTCTGACAAACAGATTTACTAAGGGGTGTCGTACTACTCAGTAACTGGGTTGTGGATGTCAGATAGGCAGTCGCTTCATGTAAATTACTGGTGTTCAGCTGCATCCGGTTAGACTGGAATCGAACCCCAAGATAGTTTAGAAAAGGCTAGACAGATTGATTTGCCATGATCGCCACGCTTGGCAAGCGGGTTGGTGAACGCGGTGTAGCTGTTGCACAATGCATAGAGAATGCTGCTGCCCATTCTCTGGTGATTTAATGGTCCATATAGTAGTTATTAAGCCACCGCTGTACTGCCTACGCTGTAAATAAGCCTATAGTAAAATGATTTGGTCAAGTTGATAACAACAGTTACCTTCTGTGTCTATAAAGTTAAAACCACTATTTGGAGGCTAACCACAATAGTTTTAGTTGCCCTCTGAGGAGTCTCAAAGTATAAACAGAGATCAATTATTTAAGAAGGTGACTCTAATGTACTCTCCTTGTTTGATTTCCCGACTGCCCTAGAAAGCGAAGTTTAATCATTTTCAATCTGGAAGCATACATATAGAGATATATAATTATCTTATTATCATTTTGATGGTGTCCAGTTATAAAATAACTGCCGGAAAAGCTTTTAATTTTACGTTGCATTTATTTTATTGCTTAAGTAGCAATTTATATTTAAATTATTTTCCTTATTTGCCTGTGGACGGTACTTAAAGTAAATAAAGAATCTTTTCAGTGCCTTAATTAATATTTATATAAATGTTAGTAGGTATGAATGAAATTACTTTTATGCAGTAAAAATTTTAGCAGCAGTATATTAATGGTAGCAGCGGTATATAAATTACATATTCAGTTTTAAGTGTGTTTTTAACCGACTGACTGACCAAAAGGAGGAGGTTATCAATTCGGATGTTTGTATTTTTTTTATGTATGTTTGGGCATAACTCCGTCATATACTGACGGATTTGCAAAATTCTTTTTTTTTTCTAAAGGGGTTTATTCCGAAATGGTCCCATTTAAATTTCATATAGATCTGATGATGGGTTTTGGAGACAGACAACGTAACTCTTCAAAAATCGACATCAAATCAACCGCGATAGCTGCGATCGTATGTCCTATGAATTGTTAACACAATTTAATGGAGAACCACAAAAGACTAAAAAGTGAAAAATAAAAAACTTTTTACAAAAAAATGGAACCGACTTGCAAAAAAAGTGCAAATAACTTTAATTTCGGAAGTTGGTGTCAAAAAACGAAGACACCAGAAACACCGACTTCCGAATTTTAAGTTATTTGCACTTTTTTTGGAAGTCGGTTCCATATTTTTGTAAAAAAGTTTTTTCTTAATTGCGTTTCACGGTATGACCACTATGTTTATCCACCTTCTTTCAAGACGATTCCATTCCAATTTCGATAAAAAATCTATCCCATACTATCTACCCTCCTTCTAAGATTAATTCCCCCAATTGCGCCACCAGCTTAGGGTCTTGCGACATCATTATCTGCCCAACACAAGCGTGAGATTAGGACGGACTATTTCATTATATTTTTCCGAGGGATTTCTTTCTTAGTCCCTTGGAGTCGGGACGAGTGAAATTAATGTATCTTGTGGATGGCAATCATACTTATACGTGACTGGGACGAAGGGATCGGTGTGGCTCTGATTTCTGGAATGAGAGTATTTGGAGATGTGATTACGGTTTTGATTTTCTTTGCAAGAAAAAAAAATAAGGCTGTACAGTATATCGCGAATGGGCATTCTGATCAAAGCTCTCCTGATTAGCCTTTGGATGACTTAAAGCCTTCTAATGATAAATGATAAATGATGTTTATTCAGTAAATAGGTTACAAGGAACACTTTTACATGTCAATGTGTTTTGTCAGCTAGATGAGGCCGGTGTTTTCTAGCTGACTACCCTGAGAAGAAACACCGAAACATCGAAACAAACTCAGAGGTCAAAGTCTCTTTTAAAGTGTTGAAATCCATACAATGTGTACTGGTTAAATCATATGAGAACCATGTACGTTTATGTCTGGGATGAGCTTTTTGAAGAAAGCAACACACAAATTCGAGTGGACCTGTCCAGACAGTGCAAGCATTTGTCAGTCATCGCGAAGCTCAACTCAGGACTTTGAGGAGCTCAACGAACCGACGAACAATACCAAAGTAAGGACATTTGAGTAGGCCGCAAAAATACTCAAACTGCCAGACAATCATAAAATCTACATGAATATAACGACATACTCGTACATACACTGGACAGCAAATAAACCGAGCCACCCGCTACCTAGGCACTCTAATTCGATTTTCTCAAAAACTAAAAAACCGACAATTATCAAAGTTGTACCTACAGAAAGTGCGTTTCATGGTGATTAAAATGAAAGGAAACTCATTGGCTTTAATCAATACTTCAGTGTTTATTAAGGATTTTACAAAGAAGAGTCGTTTTCCAGTCGTGACAATCGTTAGTAATGATAAAGTGAAAAAAAAAATTAAAGCCAAAAACAAAGATAAAATCAAAAAAAAGTTTTTGATCAATATTCCGTATTCCCTCCCTTTGCTCGGATAACTGCCAGCATCCTTGTATTCATCGACCTTACGAGCCTAAAATCTTGAGGAATTGTATTCCACTCTTCTTCAATTGCGATTCGCAGCTCTGGAAGCCTTGTTGGAGCAGGTACCCGGGCTCGAACCCGACGTTTCAGCTCATCCCATAAGTGTTCTATCGGATTCAAGTCCGGGCTTCGAGCTGGCCAGTCCATCGTACGAATGCTGACGTCGCGTAGATACTAGGTCACCACATGAGCAACATGAGGCCGTGCATTATCATGCATCAATTGCATATCCTGTCCGATATATCCTGCGTAAGGTACCACATGGTCTACGAGGATTTCAGTAATGTAGCGATGAGAAGTCAGTCCACGTGCACGGCCCGTCGGTTCGATGAAAACTAACGCTGTATGTGCTGTTAACGAGATGCCACCCCAGACCATTACAGATCCTCCTCCATAAGCAACAGTTTCCTCGATGCAACACTGAGAATAACGTTCTCCAGGGCGACGATATACTCTCTGACGTCGATCACTTCCATGTAGACTCACCCTGGTCTCATCAGTGAAGAGTACATTACTCCACTGCTCTAATGTCCAATCCCTATGCTCTCGAGCAAATTCAAGTCATGCTCGACGGTGTGCTACCGTTAATGCTGGGCCTGTTGCTGCTCTTTTTGGGGTCAGGTTCCGTTCAGCAAGTCGCCTTCTGACGGTATCTGAACTTATGACCACTTGGCGTTCGTCACGCAGACTTTGTTGGACTTGAACTGCGTTGAGGTGGCGATTTCGCAGAACAGTAAGGTGGATGTAACGATCATCTGCTGCTGATGTAGGCCTAGGTCTGCCCGTACCTGGACGGCGATCGAATGCTCCAGTCTCTAGGTATCGTCTGTAAACTCGTTGCACCGAAGATCTGCTGATTCGAAGCCTTCGAGCGACTTCACGTTGCGCAATACCTGCTTGAAGTAATGCTACAGCTTGAGCTGCTTCCTGAGGTGTTGTATCCATTATTAATCGAAAAAAGTAGCAAAAACACACGCGTCTGAGCAAACGATGGACAAAAACTAAAGAAATGATAAGAAATATCCGACTACCCTCATTGTAGAGAAAAAGAACGCTAATTTCAAACTCTGGTGAAAACAGAGCAAATCGTTAGCATTGTGTTTGTTGCTTGATTACAATGTGAGTTGACGGTACTTTCGAATTAATTTGTAGTAATTTAAATCACCATGAAACGCGCTTTTTGTAGGTATAACTTTGATAGTTGTAAGTTTTATACTTTTTGAGCAAATCCAATCAGAGTTCCTAGGTGGCGGGTGGCTCGGTTTATTTGCTGACCAGTGTAGTTCTCGCATTCACATTATTCTATATGAGGACCATGCAGCTTAGTGTCTGTAGTGGTCTTTTGAAGAAAGAACCAAACATATTTGAGAGAAAGAACCAAACATATAATGTGGAATCATAAGCCAGACACATTATTTAGATCCCCCACAAGTGTCCCCACTACGTCCAGTCCTATGTGTCTCCATCGGATTCCCGCAAGCCTCACCAGGTCAACGGTACATGTTGTGGGAGGCCTTGGTGAGGGTCGCGGGCGCCTTCTGGATGCGTGAAGCATAGGATTGATCAACTTGGCGACGCTTGATGAGATTTATGTCCAGCAGTTGAAGTCTTGCTACTGAAATGATGACGTCATTGACATGGGAGGCAAAGCAAAAAAAAATCACAAGATAAATAAAAATAAAGTTATTTCTCTTTGCAACTCTATCAAAAACAATATTTGAAGAGACAACCAAATAATACAGTATTTTCATCGAAGAATTCTATTCTGAGTTTTCTGAAGCAACGCTAGTGAAATAAATGTATCTTATGGATGGCAATCACACTCATACGTGATCGGGGTTTAGGTTTCAGAACTATTTTTCTTGTATTGGGAATTGAATGGTGTATGATTGTGTTAGTGAAGCATAGGTTTTAGAAGAATTAGATTGTAGGATTTAGTTAGTACTTTGAACAAGTAAGCTCAATAGGGTAGTTTACTCAAAAAAAACATGTGTGCAATTCACACGTGTTAGAAGTAAAACCTTCAAAAATGTTGGCTAAAACAAAACAAAACACAAAAACAAAACACTATAATGCTTCCTATCTAATTTTAAAACACAAAAACAATAAACTGTATAATGCTTCCTATCTAATTTTAAAATACAAAAACAAAATACTGTATAATGCTTCCTATCTAATTTTAAAATACAAAAACAAAACACTGTATAATGCTTCCTATCTAATTTTAAAATACAAAAACAATACACTGTATAATGCTTTCTATCTCATTTTCTCCCACGTTAAATCTTATGAATTTATGTGTGTGTCTCTTTTTACTGTCGCTTTTACGTTTCATCGACTTTCAAATCACAATGATGCTACAGAACGTTTCACTTCAAAAATCAAATTAGTCGGTCAGATAATTAATCAAAAAAAGACACGTATTTTTGCTTTACCAATCAATCTGCCTAGCCTTTTCCCAACTATCTTGGGGTCGGCTTCCAGTCTAACCGGATGCAGCTGAATACCAGTATTTTACATGGAGTGACTGCCTATCTGACCTACACAACCCAGTAACTGGGTAATACGATACCTAAGAGTAAGACTGGTTGTCAGACTTTCGGGCTTCTGACGACCCGTAACGACTGTCAAAGATTCACGATTGACAGCCGGGACCAACGGCTTAACGTGCTTTCCGAGGCACGAAAGAGTCTCGGTATGTAAAGATGGTCACCCGTCCACGGACCCGGCAAGCGTAGCTTAACCTGATGGATTGAACGTTGCGGCTGTTATTACTTTAGCCACGGGCTCCTCATTTTTTGCTTTACCAAACCAATAAAAAATTTCAAAGATAAAACGCATCAAAGTTCAGGAGTAGGGGCTCGTTACATCACTTTGGTGATAAAAAAACAACCGACTTCCAAAAAAAAATACACTAAAAATTTAAAAATAACTTTAATTTCGGAAGTCGGTGTTTGTATTTATTTCTTCGATATTTGACACCGACTTCCTTTCTTGTATTAAAGTCTGAACAACGGTGTTTTGGATTGGGCAGTATCGATATTAAAAACTTATAATCCTTATTTCATTGTGAGACCCAAGACAGTTTAATCGTTTCTCTGGTACTCGTCGAGCTTCATTGCCTCGGCGTTTTTTCTGGTGGTCGCTACTGTTGATTACGGCTTACAGAATTTACAGTGGCTTGGGAATAGTGTGGCGGGCTTGTCCCAAATTTAATTCAAAACCTATACTGGGCATTTTTGGAGTTTTAAGTAGGCGCACCTGTCTACAAATACCTACTGAGTCTTCGATAATCATATAGTATGTTTAATAGAGAAAATAGTATATTTTGATGCAAGTGCAGCCAAAGCCGAATATACGTCCGATCCAAAAGCAAAGTCGTTTTTGGAGCCGAGACACTGCAATTTCAAATAGCCACGTGTATCTAAGGACGTTTTACAACACACTTACTCGAAAATAATATAAGACTTGTAGGAGGGTTGGGCGATGTCGTCAAAGATGTGAAGCAAACTCGAAGAAGACTTGAGTGAGACTTTTAATTTAGCAGACAATGATTAACTTTATAATAAAATAGGCGCAGTTCCACACAGCTAAGTCCGCTCGGACGAGGGCTGGGGACGTAGTCCTCTAAGCCAAAAAATACAATGGCTCGGCTACTCCACCAAACTATCAGTGGTGTTCTACGTGACCTTTCCAAGTAGGACGAGATCCGCGGATGCACCTCGCTGATAGCAGGAGAAACCTTAACACCGCGATTCAGGATCATAACGTTATTGCACAGCTCCATCTAGCGTGGAGGAGCTATAATTAATATGTTCTGGGTCACTAATTCGCGGAGACTCTTAACACCGCGATTCAGGATCGTGACGTATCTGTACACCGCCATCTCGTAGCGTCCGGCGGGACTATTACGATGTAGATGATCTAAGGGTATACTACTTGACAGGGTGTATTCATAAATAACACTAAGTACGTGTGTTGGGCGCTTTACTTTGTGTAAATTATTTCATCACCTCTCAAAACGGTGAAGGAAAACATCGTGAGGAAACCGGCATGTCCTAGAACCAAAAATTCGAAGACATGTGACATTCACCAATCCGCATTAAGCCCGCGTGGTGGATTACGGCCCACACCCTCTCACGAAGAGGAGGCCTGTGCCTCAGCAGTTGGGACATTAAAAGGCTGAGATGATGACGTGTGTTACAGACTTCATAAACATAATATTTGGAAATATATTATTGTATGAAATAGTTCAAAAGAACGCGAAAGAACAATTTTACGTATTTTTCTTAGAAGGTCAGTCTCAGACGAATATGTCCAGGGTTTCCAAACAATTTCGTGGAGGTCAGAATAAATATTACTAACGTGACTTGTGACAGAATTTATTATATTAACATAACGTGACTGCATGTGTGGCTGTGATTTTAAGAGAATATCAAAGGAAAAGACTAAAGCTGAGATTCCAAGAGCAGCTTTATCAAAAACTAGTTTATTCCCGCATCTCTTGTGGACTATCGCATTGGGAAACATTTTGCTGTAATCGACCAACGGCTTAACGTGCTTTTCGAGGCACGGAGGAGTCTCGGTATGTAAAGATGGTCACTCATCCATGGACCAACCCCGGTAAGCGTAGCTTAACCTGATGGATCGACCCGTGCAGCTGTTATTACTTTAGCCACGGGCTTCTCTAACTTTCTATTATCATAATATTATAAATGCGAAAGTTTGAATAGATGGATGAATGTTTGTTAGTCAATCACGCCAGAACGGCTGAACGGATGTGGATGAAATTTGGTATACAGATAGATTAGGTATAGTCTGGAATAGCACATAGGCGTTTATCAAATATAATGGAGAAAATACTAATTACACGTGGGCGAAGCCGCTGGCAGAAGCTAGTAATAATTTCCTGGAATAACCTACTTCTGATTACATGAACAGTCAGAATATTATAATTTGTTTTTTTTTCCTATGATGATGGTAAGCGATGATGTGGACGTTTATCACTTTAAGGTTGAATTTCATGTGCTGGTGATAAAACCGAAAGGTTATGTAAATGTCGAAGCCATCTGATTGAATTACCCGGGCCTGCGGACGGCCAGCAGTGGGTAGCTCGCCGTCCGATCAGCACCAGGCCCGTGGGTCAACGGTGTTCCACGCGCGCCTCAAAGAGATTAGTGTCAGCCACCACTGACGAGGCCCATCGTGGCCGGTGCCTGCATGCCTGGGGGTATCGGATAAATTCGTAACAGAGTTACAGCTCCCCTAGTCACTCAGGCAGGGAAGGAACAAGGGTGGGTTTCAGTCAGTAAGAGTCTAACACCGCCCAGCTCCACCCAGAGCGAGAGATGTCATTGAATGATTAATTACCAACCCACAAAAAAAAAGGTTGAATTTCATCACGTTGATAAAACGAAAAGGATATGTAAATGTCGCAGCCATCTGGTTGAATTCGCCATTCAATTGGACGCCTAGGCCGTACATTAAACGCCGGTATTCCATAAAACGACTGAAGGACAACTAGTCAAGTCGTTGAACGCAACGTTTAACTAGATGGCTGTATGTCGTCTAGTCATTTAGTTAAATTGGATATTGATCATGATTATGTGTGTACAAAACGCAATGTTACAGCCTGTCCACGGGACATTCGCTGCAGCGAATATTCGCGCGGTGCGTTCGGCGAAGCGTCTGCCGACTAAAACAAATGAATAGAAATGTGACCGACGCGTGACCAGTCCGAAAAGTTTGTTGGTTATTTTTGATGGAAAATAAGTTATTGTGCACTACGTTTATTGTAGAACCGCGGAAAAACCGTTCTGAGGCCGTTCTACGTTTTCAAGGTTATTTTACACCATATTATATGGAAAACCTTTTGGGAACACATTCATTGTACATCCAGCCGTACCCTGGTGACGGCGAGTAATGGGTAACTCACCGTCCGATCAGTACCAGGCCCGAGAGTCGACGGCGCGTAGTGTTCCACACGCGCCTCAAAGAGTCGTCAGCAATCATAACGGGGCCCGTCATGGCCGATGCCTGCTCAGGGGTTGTGGATAAATCTGAAACCGAGTTACCGCGCCCCTGGGCACTCAGGGCAGGGATGGAACAGGGGTGGGTATTAGTCAGTAAGAGTCAGACACGCCCTCTCGCACACGTGACGTCACGTCTGACGCAGGTCCTAACCATACACGGAAGCTTCGGGAGGTTCCTGTGTAGGATAACACCGAGGGAAACGCCCGGGTGTCACCACTGTGAGGATCGCCCAGAGGATGCAGTGGTGCACACGGTGGAGATCTGCCCCGCTTGGGCGGAATCCGTAGTGTCCTCGTCGAAGCAATCGGCGTCAGCGACCTCTCGCGCCCGGCCCTGGTCCAGGCCATGGTACGGAGCGAGAGGGAATGGGAAGCAGTTGCCTCCTTCTGCAAAGCAGTAATGCTCGCGAATAAGGAGGCAGAACGGGTGAGGGAGGCTTATCGGAGTCGCCTTCACGCCCCCAGCAGCAGCCGCCGCAGGAGACGCCCTTGGCGTCGGACGTCGCGAGACGTTATCCGGCCACCGTACACGCGGGGCTGTGGACGGCCTCCCGCTCCACCCAGAGCGGGAGAAGTCATAGGAGGATTTCCAACCCCAAAAAAAAATAAAGGCATCCAATTGAATGGCGAGTTCAACCAGATGGCTGCGACATAAATACTATGTGTTCCGGTTGTGAATAAAAATTAGGAGTAAAGAACGTGTCTAGTCCTGATCTTAAGACTACATAGAGTCTAACAAATACTAAAATTCATATTCAAAATCGGGGTTATTGACAGTATGATAGTTTCAACCTTAGTAATGTTTTCCTGGGAATCGTTCTATATTAATTTCTTTGATTTACTTATGCCAATATTATTTCTCTTTGATAAAATATTCCCATAGTTCAGTGAGAATTTTATTGTACTTATACCAATCACTTTGAATAGTGTCCTAATTAATTTAGTTCTAGTTTCCAATTATTTATGCTAAAGTGACTCCTGGTTTCAAACACCTAAAGCAAACCACTCCAGAAATTGTAGGGCAAATAATTTTACGATTTAATTTCACTGAGACGTGATTTTAAAAATAAAATAAATACTAGCGACCTGCCCCAGCTATGCACGGGTACAAATTATACACTTGAAACCTTTCTCATGAATTACTCTGTCTATTGGAGATAACCGCATGAAAATTCATTCACTAGTTTTTGAGTTTTTCTCATTCATCTCAATTATTGATAATGATGATGCTATCTAGCCGAACCCACTGTGACTGCATTCTTGACTCTAGAAATAATAATAGTTCTCCTTACCTTTAATAACATGAATTTAATCTTAAAGTAAAATAATTGAGTTCGATGACTTTATTCAGTTAGAGCAAAGGATTAAATTATCATTTAATTTTCAAAGTCAAACCGAGCTCGGTCAATTGTAGACCACAGAATTCTACAACTCATTTATCTTACGATCTCAAATACATTTCGAGTCTCAGACTATTGAATCAAGCTGTATATTGCATTTATGACCAAAAGTACTAATGAAATTTATGTTCAACCAAGGTTTTCTTTAAATATAGATCACTTGTAATCACTTTTGCAATATTTTACTTAACCCGGCGTCATCGAAAGACGCCCACTGCTGGACATAGGTCTCCCCCAAGTGTCGCCACAATGATCGGTCCTGTGCGTCTCGCATCCATCAGCTACCTGCGACCCTCACCAGGTCATCGGTCCACCTTGTGGGAGGCCTTCCAACCCGGCGTCATTCAGTCATAAAAGTGTACACCAACGTTTGTAGTGGGTCTTTATTCTGTGTAAACCGCCGCGCCGCGCTGTGGCCTAGTCCGCTATTCTTCAAAATTTTGTAAAATTATTTGACAAATTGATTATTATTTTAAAATCTTATCTTAATTAATATCAAGATAATCTTTATATGTAAAACAAAGTCGGGTAGTTACACCATTTATAACTAAAGAACGGCTTGACCGATTTTAATGATCTTTAATTAATTTGTTGGATTTATCTCTGCCCCAAATAACAGAATAACTATTAAAACATCGGAAAATTTCACGAAAGTAAAAATTAATTTTCATAAAATTTAGTATGGAACTGCTTTTTTTATTGACTCTGAGGTGGTACAACATAAGTAGATAAACGGAACAGAAGCAAAGCTAAGAAGCTTAAGAAAGCACGTACAAAATTGTTACCTATTTTGGTAGGGTTGTCACAATAGGTGAAGACAAATTAAACAAAACATTTGTTAATTAGTTTTATTATTCAGTATGATAGAGTAATTTACAAATTACTTACTCTAATAATTTTCTTTTTATAATTTTTGTTTTTTAATAATTTATTGTTTCTTTTCATGGTGTGGTAAACTCTGAATCTAACATAAAGTTTTTTTAAGTAATCTACGGGAAACACTCACATGGCATATAAAATTTACAATATTTAATACGTATAAGTATTTCGTTGCCAACACTGACAATATTTATTTCAAGATCGAAATATTTGCGAATCTTTGCTCGAGCAATTCAATAAATGCGATAAAATTATCAGGAGGTATAATTAAATACCTCCTGATAATTTTATCGCACGTTTTATCAACGTGATGAAATTCAACCTTTTTTTTTTTGTGGGTTGGTAAATCATTCAATGACATCTCTCGCTCTGGGTGGAGCTGGGCGGTGTTAGACTCTTACTGACTGAAACCCACCCTTGTTCCTTCCCTGCCTGAGTGACTAGGGGAGCTGTAACTCTGTTACGAATTTATCCGCTACCCCCAGGCATGCAGGCACCGGCCACGATGGGCCTCGTCAGTGGTGGCTGACACTAAACTCTTTGAGGCGCGCGTGGAACACCGTTGACCCACGGGCCTGGTGCTGATCGGACGGCGAGCTACCCACTGCTGGCCGTCCGCAGGCCCGGGTAATTCAATCAGATGGCTTCGACATTTACATAACCTTTCGGTTTTATCACCAGCACATGAAATACAACCTTAAAGTGATAAACGTCCACATCATCGCTTACCATCATCATAGGAAAAAAAAACAAATTATAATATTCTGACTGTTCATATAATCAGAAGTAGGTTATTCTAGGAAATTATTACTAGCTTCTGCCAGCGGCTTCGCCCACGTGTAATTAGTATTTTCTCCATTATATTTGATAAACGCCTATGTGCTATTCCAGACTATACCTAATCTATCTGTATACCAAATTTCATCCACATCCGTTCAGCCGTTCTGGCGTGATTGACTAACAAACATTCATCCATTTATTCAAACTTTCGCATTTATAATATTATGATAATAGAAAGTTAGAGAAGCCCGTGGCTAAAGTAATAACAGCTGCACGGGTCGATCCATCAGGTTAAGCTACGCTTACCGGGGTTGGTCCATGGATGAGTGACCATCTTTACATACCGAGACTCCTCCGTGCCTCGAAAAGCACGTTAAGCCGTTGGTCTCGGCTGTCAATCGTAGATCTTTGACAGTCGTTACGGATCATCAGAAACCCGAAACTCTGACAACCAGTCTTACCAAGGGGTATCGTATTACGCACTAACTGGGTTGTGGAGGTCAGATAGGCAGTCGCTCCATGTAAAATACTGGTATTCAGCTGCATCCGGTTAGAATGGAAGCCGACTCCAAGATAGTTGGGAAATGCCTAGGGGTAGCGGATAAATTCTTAACAGAGTTACCGCACCCCTGGCCACTCAGGCAGGGAAGGAACAGGGGTGGGTTTTAGTCAGCAAGAGTCTGACACGCCGCTCCACCCAGAGCGGGAGATGTCATTAGATAATTTCCCACCCCACAAAAAAAAAGAAAAATATTCGGGAAAAGGCCAGGCAGATTGGATTGATAGTAGAAAGTTGGGTGTGAGAGCCTGGATGTTTTTTTAATCAATGACGCCTCAAGGACTGAACATATTGAATGCTTGGTGCACGAGTAGATCATGATCTGGAGGTCAAAAAGGACCATTTTAAATGAAACATGATATTTCTTGCACACAACTCATTTATCGGCAATATAAACACCAAATATGATTCTGACATGGTATTTAACTGAGTATGATTTATCTAAAATGTGTTATTTTTCAGACCGACTGAATTAAGTCATAGAATATTTTGTGACGCTAGTATGTACATTCATGCGACCGCAGCTGAAGGCAAAATCTGTATAAATATAAAATTCAAAGTCCTGACTGACTGTTTGACTGACTGATATATCAGTACACAGCCTAAACCGCTGGTCCTAGAGACAGGAAATGTGGAGAGTGTGTTCTTTGTGAAAAGTAGGTATCCATTAAAAAAGCTCGGCCCGGGACTCGAGGGCGCGTAGTGTTCCACGCACATCTCAAATACCTGACGGGGCCCGTCAGGCCGATGCCTGCTTGTAGTTGTGGATAAATTTGAAATGGAGTTACCGCGGCCCTTGGCACTCAGGCAACTGCTGGAACAGAGGTGGGTTTTAGTCAGTAAAAGTCTAACACGCCCTCCTGCTCCACCCAGAGCGGGAGAAGTCATTGGATGATTTCCCACGCCCCGCAAAAAAAAGTTTCTCGAAATTCCACCCCTACCCCTGAGAGGGTGAAATGGGGGTTGAAAGTTTGTAACGGGAGGAGTACTAATTCCACGCGGGCGAAGACGCCAGCAGAAGCTGGTTTAGTATATTTTTCTATTTAGCGCGGAAACTACTCAGAAGGTCAATAGGTTCTTCCACCCTATTACGTTCTATTATTATGTACGTGGTTCCACTTCATTTAGATTCATTGATGTAGGTACTTATTCTTTCCACTTCAAGTGGTAGGAACTTATATTTTGCTGAGCGTACCTTCAATATACGCCTAAAAGTAGTTTTAAGTACAGTTGGCAAAACAACCGTACTGCCACGGTAGTAGCAATGTTGTTTGGGTCAAATCTTGCAAGCTGAAATAGAATCACATCCTCTTATCCGACGAAGTTGAATTTTTACATATTTGTTCAGTTCCGATGCAATGTATTTTTAACCGAATTCGCAAAAAGGAGAAGGTTCTATTTTCGGCTGTATGTATGTTTTTTTTATGTATATTCACCGATTTCTCTGTCAGTCGTGTCCTACAATTACTTGATGCACGATTCGGCCCAGACGCTACTTGTACAGATCTTTGGTCTAAGATGCATGTGTAAATTCACATGTAAGCGTCGCCACACACTTACCGTTTCTTTTCTTTGCTTTGCTTTTCTACCTAGAACAGATCAGAAAAGAATTGAAAACGGGCGCATCACCACACACCTACTGGTCACCGGCCTTTCTTGATTTGCGCTCAGTCGTAATCTAGCGCTTGCCGAGAGACGAACTAGTGTACCTTTGCGTTAGTACGTAATAAATCACAATGAACGATGGTCAATGATTTGACGTTGATGTACTTGTTTCCAAGCAAGATTTTTAATATCTCTGTTGTGATATACTTTTAATTTCATGTACCACAAACACGGCAATTTTTGAACCAGTAAATTATGACTCTCTGTCGATTCCGCCATTTTTAATCTGCACAAACTTCAAAAAAAAAAAATGTTTTCAAGAAACCCGACTGTAAAAACAACTAGAAAATTCCAAAAGAGCCACTTTACAAGCAGTCTGTACGCCTGCAGCTGTGCGCCTGAGAACGTCTCCTGATTATTGTTACCTGACTGCCCTAGAAGGAGGGCAATGTTTATCGAGAGTATGTATGTGTACATGTTTGTATGTGTGTATGTCTATTTCTTTGGCACGCGCTGTAGCCTAAACGGCTTGATGGATTTTTACAAATGAGATATTATTAGATTGGTCTTGACCGCCGAAGTAACACAGGCTAGATAAATTTTGAAAAAAATAAATAAAATGGCGGTCGCAATTAGGTTAGTATAGTCGTATTGTTTTTGACCTAGTCATGTGGGGTATCAAAATAAAGAGCTTAAGAAGAGCTTAAATAAAGAGCGGATTCCAAAAATATAACTCACTAAAATTTAGGAAACAAAAAAATAAATATTTTCAAAAAACCCGACAGTAAAAACAACTAAGTTCCAAACAAGTCACGTTTCAAGCAGTCTGATACAGTTGGTGGCATAAATTAAAGAATTGAACTAAAATAAATGCCACCAACTGCATCAGACTGCTTGAAAAGTGACTTGTTTGGAACTTTCTAGTTGTTTTTACAGTCGGGTTTTTTGAAAACATTTTTTTTTTAAGTTGTTGCGGAGTAGAAATGGCGGAATCGACAGAGAGCCATAGTTTACTGGTTCAAAAATTGCCGTGTTTGTGGTACATGCAATCAAAAGCATACCACAGCAGAGATATTAAAAATCTTGCTTGGAGACAAGCAGTAATGCACTGCAGACCAGTACATCAACGTCAAATCATTGATCATCGTTCATTACGATTTATTACGTGCTAACGCAAAGGTATACTGGTACGTCTCTCGGCAAGCGCTAGATCACGACTGAGCGCAAATCAAGAAAGCCCGGTGACCGGTAGGTGTGTGGCGCTCCGCCCGTTTTCAATTCTTTTCTGATCTGTTCTAGGTAGAAAAGAAAAGAAACGGTAGATGTGTGGCGACGCTAAATGGTTTCTGTGTGCTTAAGCTATTTTCTACAATACCGAGTGCTCCGAGTTTACACACACATAAAAAAACCCGCCAAGTGCGTGTTGGACTTTACACATTTAGAGTTCCATACCAAATGAGGGAATTATCAAAGAAACAATCTGATTTATTAAATATATTGGTATTTTTTTGTAAAATATACGTAAAAATTAACATTATCACCTCATTTCAAGTTCATAGGTAAATGGGAAGCCTCTGAGCCCCGGAAACTCACCGGTGAGTTTGACAAAAAAAAAAAAAATAAGTAAAAAAAAAAAAAATCGGCTGTCAACCCGGATTGTCGTCGGGATTCAATTTGACAACCCGGGTTTTGCCGCCGGGCCTGAAGGGGTAAAAAAATCTTCGGAACAAAATTTTGTGACAGACGACGGACAGACAGACAGACGGACACGTGAGTAGCAGCAAAAGGGCTCCTTTTGGACCCTTTGGGTACGGAACCCTTACGTGAACGCACACACACGTCCAAGACGCGTTCGTGAGATCGAACGACTATAACATAGATCGCTTAACGCATACTTTCCTGGACACGTTGCATGATAAACTCTTTTGCTTAGTGTACTTCTGGCAGTAGATATAATAAAGAAGTCAAGCTGAATAGTGAAGATAAAACGGTAGTCGGGATTTACGATTTTTATTCCAATATATTTATGTCCCAGAGGAACAGTATCTTTCCGTATCTTTTGGTAGCAAAACGAAAGTTTCTGTCAAGTAAGAATAAAGATTGTTTGGACTATAAGTTCTATAAAGCGTGGATAGAATGAAAATAGATTAAATTATTTTGGTTGACTAAATATATGAAATAAATTTATTTATAGATTGAAGCGAAATTATTTTGGTTGACTAAATATATGAAATAAATTTATTTATAGATTGGAGCGAAATCGTAGGAGTTTCGAACAGTAACTAAGAATAAATGTCAAGAGATTGGCTAGTAGTGTGATTTAGTCTGTTAATAAAAACATACAGGCTACCTACTGCGATCATTATTACATCAGCTTAGCCTTTTCATGTGGGGATATCCTCATGGATACTCTCTGTCTGGGGAGAACGGAGAGTTATGTCGGACTCCTACCGACTAAAACCCCACAGTTGCTACCGCTAACTATTAGTCAGGGGCCCGGGATACACTTAAATTCACACGCGCCCCCGAGTGGTATCAGCCCGCCATTGCTACCGGGCCCCATCACCTAGTGAGGCCGATCCAACGGCCGCACATACTTCCACAAGGGCGCACTAGGAACAGCTGCGCGCCGCCTCTTTACGCCTGAATGGTCACAGACACTCACAGTTACACATTTTTTTTTGTGGCGATTCGAAATCATCCAATGACTTCTCTCGCTCTGGAGCGGGAGGGCGTATCAAACTTTTACTGACTAAAACCCACTCCTGTTCCTTCCTTGCCTGAGTGCTCAGGGGCGCAGTAACTCTTCTTCGAATAAACACGTGTTATCAGCAGTAAAATTAACACTTGTTATTTTTTGCGAAAGCGTTTATTATAGAGTTTCCAGGTTTTTAACCACTCAGTTACCGGAGAAACAGACACAATAGAATATATTGTTACCGTATCCGGGTACCGACGTACCCGATACGTTAAAACGCTAATTTCCTACCAGATTTATGTCATTTTACAAAAAAAAAAATACTTGCAACACATGCAAACGATATAATTATCACATTATTCAACAAACTAAAAATCCTTAAGCACATTTGCTACTTACATACATATGTTCATGGGACGACACAAAGCTGCAGCCATACATTTACATTAATGCAGGCGGATACAGTCCTACCTGTTTGTACGGTTTGCAAAAAAAAATTGTCAGTAGACATTTTTGATTACATTTTTTTTTATCAACGTTGAGCTACCCGTCTCAGCTTCGCACTTGAACTAATTATACATTTTAACCTTCCTTATGAATCATTCTGTATATTGGTAAAAACCGGATTAAAATCTATTAGGTAGTTTTTGAGTTTATCGCGAACAAACAGACAAACACGAAGAGGGACTTTGTTTTATAATACTTAGTGATAGACTCACGCTTGACCACTATCTCACCTGATGGAAAACGATGGTGTTGTCGTCGATGGAGCACGCTTGCTTAGAAGTAACCTATTCACTCTTGACTTAAAGACCCTCAGGTTATAGCTATCAGGAAACACAGACTCCGGCAGGGAATTCCACGCCTTAGCTGTACGCACAATGAATGTGTTCCCGAAACGTTTTGTTCGTGTGATTGGGATGTCCATTAGACATTTTCATGTCATGTCTTAAACATCCTTTAACATGCACTTTGGTTATGTGGTAAGCCTGTCACTGGCAAATTACTAAGTTAGTTATGGAACCCTTTTACTAAATTTGAACTTGTGTTTAAACTTAGTAATAGGGTTCTATTGGTTACACTTCGGATTCGGAACCGTAAAAAGAGATGGTAACATGTCTAAATCGAACCTTGTACTTAGTAACATTTATAGATCTCGGTATTTAAAGGCCGACCGACCAATTTAAACTAGAACCGTTCGGTTAAAAAATATCGTAAAAGAAACCTCAATAAATCGTCTGATTATGTTTTTAAATGGAAACAGAAACTGAGTCCTACTACGCGAATGATGCTTTCTATCATTGAAAGAATAGTGCAAAAGCCACTTTTTTTTTTTGGTGGGTGGAGCGAGAATGTGTGTCAGACTCAGTAAGAGTCTGACACACCTTCTCCTGTTCCTTCCCTACCCTGAGTGCCCAGGGGCGCGGTAACTCTGTTTTGAATTTATCCACAACCCCTGGGCAGACATCGGCCATGTCCCGTCATGATTGCTGACAACTCTTTGAGGCGCGCCTGAAACACTACGCGCCGTTGAATCTCGGGCCTGGTGCTGATCGAACGGCGAGATACCGACTACTCGCCGTCTGCAGGCCTGCGTCTACGGTGGCAAGAGAGACCGTCTCGCGACGTCCGACGCCCCAGGTGACTCCTGCGGCGGCTGCTGCTGAGGGCGTGAGGGCGACTCAGTTGTTGAGCCTCCCTCACCCGTTCCGCCTCCTCCTTCGCGAGCATTACTGCTTCGCAGAAGGAGGAGACTGCTTCCCATTCTCTCTCGCCCCGTACGGTGGCCTGGACCCGGGCCGGGCGCGAGAGTTCGCTGCCGCCGATCGCCTCCACGAGGACATGGTGGGGCTCCGCCCAAGCGGAGCAGATCTCTCCACCGTGTCCTCTGGGCGATCCTTACAGTGGAGACACCCGGGCGTTTCCCTCCACCTTATCCTACACAGGAACCTTCTGAAACTTCCGTGTCCGGTGAGGACCTGCGTCAGGCGGAAGGTGAGGACGCCGTGGCGCCTCTCCAGCCACTCCTCAAAGAGGGGCCTTACCGCCGCAATTGCGGCGTGCCCATAGCGAATACACCTGCTGGGGCATTCTAGTGTGTGATTCATATTCTGGACACGGGCACAGTACTCACATATGGTATCTGGCGGGTCTATGAAAACCCGTTTTGTCAAATTGTATTTGCAGTGACCTATGTGCTATTTGGGTGCGCAATCGATGGAGTGCTTGCCATTATGTACCATTGCAGTTCCTGTCTGGGTGGCAGGTGTCCCTGGGGCTTCAAACTTTCAAGAAATCGTATTAATGTGGACAGTTTCTGAGCCCGAAGTATTTAAAAAGTTAGGACCATCGATTCGAAAGATGAACAAAAATGTAACATTGGTGCCTATTCTGTTGTGCACAAACTAAACTTAATTTAGGCTATTGCTATCTTTTTCTCTTTAATAAAACAAGAAAGAGACGGACGTAAATTAGAAGAATCAAATTTAGTCGAACTAATATTAACATACAAATATAGTTCATAGCTATAGAACGAGAAAAAGGACGGCTTTTCTCGCACTGCCTTTTAGTAAAAGATAGCGATTCTCTATTTTAGTTTGGTTAATAAACAAGAGAATCGGCATCATTATTTATTATCGAATCGTTACTTTCAAAGATTAACTCCTACATAAAAAGAAACATCGCTTCACGATAATAATTAGATGAGGTATACCTACACAAATTCGAATGTAACCCTGGTAACCCACTTATTTCTCCGACAGTACATTTTGTACCTAACTTACAATCCGTCCTAGATACACTTCCTAAACTGCTGGCTATAAATTGTTTCAAACGCGACAACTTTATGTACTGCTTGCAATCAGTTACTGCTCAAGTTGCTGCTGTATTTCGGGGCTCGGATTTAAGAGAGGTTTTTGTTAGGGTAGGTCTCAATTATTGCATTACATTGAAATTGAAGTAAAATAGATGAGTGCCAGATAATCTTTGGACAGACTGAAAATAAAAATTGTGTAATACGGTGTACTGCTAATAGATCAATTAAAAATCAAAGTTTTACATTAAAAATATAAACATGTTAGACAATTTCATAAAAGGAAGAGACGAAAAATATCGGCCAAGTGCGTGTCGGCCTTCGTACATTTAGGGTTCCGTACCAAATGAGGGACTTATAAAAGAAAAAATCAAATTTATCAACATAATGGGATTTGTTTGTAAAATATACGTAACAATAGACATTATCACCAAATTTCAAGTTCATAGTTTAACAGGAAGTTAAAAAATTCTTTGGAACAAAATTTTGTGACAGACGAAAAACAGACAGACAGACGAACAGACGGACAGACAGACAATTGAGTATGCATCCATCCATCCAAACTTTCGTATTTGTAATATTAGTAGGCTGATATGTCTAGAAAATGTGTGATTTTTAACATGGTGATTATTATGGGAGAAAGAAAAAAAGAAAGAACACAACCACCACCTAAACCCTACCACCCACACCCAACCCCAATATTCCCTATATTGACAAAAGGGCAAAAAAGCACGTAACACTACTGTGGACGCCCTCTGCCCCATCTAGGTCAGACAGTGAGGTTGTTTTAAGTCATGACAATTATTTTGCGCCTACAACTGTTCAGCTATCTCATATAGGTATATCTAGCTTTCTCCTCCAGAAATCACTTCATGACAGTAACGTATTACAAGCACTCCTGTACATCATTCGTAACGCTCGGCAATAAATTGCTCAAACCGAGACAACTGCCCGGGATAGGTGTCAAGCTGCACGGAACTAAATACTGTTTGTTAATGGTAGTTTATGGTGTTACTTATAAGTATGATAGGGGTTAAGCTAGATGGGGTAGCAAAATATCTAGTAGAAATTAGATTTTTCCTCTTTTCGAAGTTTCTGTAACCGAGCAATCTGTGTAACACAGAATTTGTTTGTCATATTTTGAGGTTATAATAGTCGATATGAATCGACATTTAAATCAATTATGAAGCCTCATCAAGCTTGCCTATGTGGTGGGGTCTTCAAAGTGGACAGAGACGGTCTTTTCAGACGAATGGGTTGAGCGTTTCCTGGTCCTTACAGCCTTGATGCCAGTAGGTTTACATGACACCTTGACAGTCTAGTCTAATACTTTTAGCTGATGCTTGCAATTTCTAGATAAACAGAGTTTAATTTCCATGTGAACGTATTTAGAGCTGATTTATTGCGGAATATTGAATATATTTAATTTTAATTTTAAAACCTATATGCTCAACTTTGCTTTCGTGAATAATGTATCAAATCGAATCAAAATTAGTCTATGGCAGTCAAGGATAGTGTAACTGTCTTTCACTGAACGAATTTTCCTAATCGAATAAGTTATTTAAGAGATAACTTCTCACAAGCAAACTACTTTACCTCTTTAAAATATTAGTTTATTTTTTTTAACTGCGTTAGTATCCTATTGCCATAGCTTTCTTTAATTTCAAAAACGGAAATTAAAATTTCGGTTCGATTTGTTTTCGATCGCTAACAACAGGCACACCCCCATAACTAGCTAAGTGGGTGATAAATTATCACCACAGCCTTACTTTTTGTGAAAGACAGGCGTGGTGCTGTGTTGTATGTTTGTTTATTGCCAAGTTAGAAATATCAAGACTAGATCCCTAACACAGCTAGATGGGGTCGCGGCAGACCGAGCAGAATTGGCGTGAAGCATAGCTCAGAGAGGAGTGGAAGAAATGGGGAAGATATTATATTCCACATATAATATTCCACAACTATCACACAACGCCATCTAGTCCCAAGCTAAGCAGAGCTTGTGTTATGGGTACTAGACAACTAATAAACATACTTATATATTTCTAAATACATACATATTATAGATAAATTACACCCAGACACAGAACAAATGATCGTGCTCATTACACAAACATTTGTCCTGGGTGGGAATCGAACCCACGACCTCCGGCATAGCAGTCAGGGTCACTTACCACTAGACCAACAGGCCAGTCAAAAAATATTAGCTGAGGAGTGTGATAGTTAAGTAAATGATTAACTAAATGAATATTTTCAAAAAGCCCGACTGTAAAAAACTACTAAAATGCTCCAAACAAGTCACTTTTCTAGCAGTCTATTTACAGTTGGTGGCAGTAATTTTAGTTCAATTATTGATTGCTTGCAGACTGCTTGAAAAGTGACTTGTTTGGAACTTTTCAGTTGTTTTTTACTGTTGGGTTTTTTTTAATATTCACTTTTTTATGTTCTACATTTTAGTGAGTTATGTTTTTGGAGTGGCCTTCTTGAACCCTTTATTTTGATACTTAATATAGTTCGTTGACTTTATTGTTTTTTTTTCACAATATGGCGTCTGGTTGTCGCCATATTGTATTTTCATTACTATCATGTCTTTATTAGCACTCGCAAGATTGACAAATCAATTAACGTAAGAATTATCAAAATCACCCCACGCGTTTTGTCTCTAAAGCGCCACAAAGGAACACACGTAATACATACATTTTCACCTTTCCTTTCACCTTCCCATGCGTCCGCGCAGTCGGGTAAAAGGAAACGAATATCTTAAGGCTCAATTACACCTTCCGATTTCAAGGGTCCCAATTAAGGAAACCGGAAGGTGTAATAGCAGTTAGAGGAGTTAGTGCCCGATTTAGTGAGATTGGGAGGTCCCGATTTGACTTTCTAAATTGTGTACGATTTAGGATAGTGTAATCACATCACTACGATTTTGAGCTAAGTATTTTTATATGTGTTTAAATTATAATTTAATTTCGAAAGGTTCCAGAAAAAAAATCCGAGTCCGCTTGTTTTTTTTTGGTCTGCTCCTGGTAGAATCAGTTTTAGTGACTTTCTAGCGACTCTGTAGGAGTCGAATTTGTAGGAGTTGGCAACACTACCGATTTAGGAGTCCAATTTAGGATAGTGTTATCGCCAGCTTCCTACTTCCTAGTTAGATTGTTCCTAAATTGGGTCTATTGAAATTGGAAGGTGTAATTGAACCTTTAGCGATAGCTCAGTCTGGATTTTATCTGGTTCATGACAATAGGCTTGTAACTGTGTTGCGGGGTGTACTTTACAACTCTACCTACCCATTCTGGGAACTCAGGTGTATGTTCGTATACAGGAAGTATGGTCGTTCTCAAGCCTCAACCAAATAGAATAGAAATGCATAATCTTGGCGTAGGCGTTTCTCGCGAGTTGCATAGTAATGTCTTTGATCGCGTTGTCGCGTGGGTTTGGCTGAAGCTTTATGCTGAACAGATTTCTATACTATGAGAGATTTTTTCAGAATAAGGTTGTAAATCTGAGATACTATATAGTGTACCTATAGAAGTATATACACTATAGTATCTCGGATTGAATGCATGCAAATGTTTATCTTGCTTGTGAACATCGAACGAAACGGTGGCTATCAAAATGATCGTGCTGCTTGCTAAATAACCCGAATAGGTACTTACTATTTAACATAGGTACACATACAAATTACATGTTTCAATATTTCTTTTTAAGAAAGTACAATATTAAAAAAACATTTAAAATTATAAAAAAAATAGTACTACCGGTTAGGGTTCCAGAGACAGAAACCTCTTCACAATGCGAGCCGTATCGAGGTGTATTGCCTTCTGTATCAGTCCCTTTTTATTGTTGATAGGCACGCGTTTGACCACTATCTCACCTGATGGTAAGCGATGATGTGGTTGAAGATGGAGCACGCTTGCCTAGAAGTAACTTAATCACTCTTGAGTTAAAGACGCCCAGGTTTTAGCTATCAGGAAACACAGGCTCCGGCAGGGAATTCTACTCCCTTATCTCATTCCCCTTGATCCAACCGTGCAACAACAGCTTCGACAGATGGTCGTGGAGGCTTTACTTATAATCATTAATAATGAAAAGCCATCGCGTATTGAAAAATAGTTTATGATGTAAAGAACTACCCATTTTGGCACTTTTGATATCGTTTTTAACCATTTTCAAAAAGGAGGAGGTTCTCATTAAAACCAAAATTTGGGTAGTTCAGATAGATTATGGTTTCTCCCAGTTCTCATCAAGGTTGATATTGTATGACCCCAAGGCACCAGTACGGCCTGCAGGGATCCTGGGACGTTGTTCAAAGCTCGGGGTATGTCGCACTCGCTGGCAACGCGAGAGTGTGGTGTATGAGAGTGACTGATTACGGTGTACAGTGTTATCAAGAAAGAGAAATAGGACACTCAGATTCACTATATTAATTATAATAATAACATGTATGCCCACTTCGGCCGGGCCAGCTGAACTGATCCCAAAAACAAATGTCTTATCTACACCTTCTAAATTCAAACGGCTTTCCAATAACTCTCCAACAATCTTACCTGCCAGTTGAAGGCCGGTACAGACCCGGTAATATTAGGCTGTGACTACAATCGTCACAATATCTTCTTCTCTGTATCATGCATTCATTTTAAACTTATTAAAAAACTTTTTTACAAAAAAAAAACAACCGACTTTAAAAAAAAAAAAAGACGGTGTTTGTATTTTACTTCTTCGTTATTTGACACCGACTTCCGAAATTAAAGTTATTTTTTTATTTTTAGTGTTTTTTTTTTTTTTTAAGTTGGTTCTTTTTTTTGTAAAAAAGTTTTTTATTTTTCACTTTTTAGTTGTTATACCCCAGAACTAAAAACCCCAATAACATGGAACGTGGAATTTAAACATTTGGAGAACACCAAAACGTCATCGAGATATACGTATTTTTCGTTTTTGTTAAATTTCTCAAAAAGCGCTTAATCAATTTCGATAAATATATTCATAATTTTATGGGACCACCTCTGATGTATGACCTACCAAACAAAAAAAGAATCATCAAAATCTATTCACAAGAGGCAGAGAAATCGCGTAACATACATACAAAAAAAAAAAAACATACAGACGAATTGAGAACCTCCTCCTTTTGGAAGTCGGTTAAAAATAGGACATAAAAACCAGCCAGCCAGCCAGCCAGTAAATGCAGCTTAATATGTGGGACCACACACATATAGCGGCGGTTGTGACCGAAAATAGTTGGCATTAGTCCGTAACTTTTGGACTCACTTCCCGAACACCACAATTTATTGTCCATAGTGTGACAACTGTATGTGGGACCGGAATCAGTTCTAACTCTGCGGAACTAAGTAGGGTACTGTAATTTTGTGAGAAAATGCAATTTGTATTATTCATTTTGAAATGTAGTCAGAGGTTGATAAAGTTAACTGTGACTTTCGTGTTTCATTCATTGATTTATTAATTTCGTGAACACAGGGTAGGTACAACAATGATGTTTTATAGAAAAAAAAATTAAATGAATTCTAAAAGTACAAAATCTCATACAATACAATGTCAGCAAAATATAAAATTGTCAAAAATGAAGTTAATGAAATGAAATAGTACAAAAATCGCACGAAAAGAAAATACAATGTCAGAAATATATCAATAGTCAAAATTAAAAAGTAATTTAAATAGTACAAAATGTCATGAAAAAATACAGTGTCACATATTCTAAAATTATCAAAATTAAATTAATTATAATCGTACCAAATATCTTAATAGTACAATGTCACCAAATTCAATGTTCTTCTAATTCTTAATAATAATGTTTCAATAGAGCGACGTGTTCAGGAGGTAAGTAGAAATTGGCCCGACTTATGAGTTTTACTTCGTGGGTTCAAACTCAGCAGGCGCTTTACTTTGTGGAATTCTTTTCATCACCACAGCTCACAAAACGGTGAAGAAAAACGTCGTGAAGAAACCGGCATGTCCTAGAACCTAAAAGTCGAAGACATGTGACATCCACCAAGCCGCACTGGGCCTGCGTCGTGGATTACGGCTTATTCCCTCTTCTAGAAAGGAGATCCGATTTCCAGCAGTGGGAAAATTATAAGGCTGACAATGATATGTAGAAATTATTTCTGTTATTTTGTACACATATTAATAATGATATGACATGTTTATTGAAAAGTTATTTCATTTTCTTGATTGGTCGGCAGTTCTAATTGCTTATTTATACGGGCCTTAGACAAATACGACGAGTGTGATTTACTCATTACGGTATAATTCATCTTAATTACTTATCATTATTTTAGTACGATAATTAATACTAATGAGCTCTCTAATTAATTTAACGAAAATAAAGTTGAAATATCCCAAGGTAAAACACATTTTCTCACAAATTCAGTCCGATATCAATTTGCCGTTAAATACTTCTTTCCATACCTACTTGATACCTACCTACGTTACTACTGTACTGCACAGATAGGCGTTTCAGACTCTTACTGACTAAAACCCACCCCTGTTCCTTCCCTGCTCTAAGTGCCCAGTTCCATGTTATTGGAGTTTTTAGTTCTGGGGTATAACAACTAAAAAGACAAAATTAAAAAACTTTTATTACAAAAAAAAAAAAAACAACCGACTTCCAAAAAAGGAAATACACTAAAAATTAAAAAGATAACTTTATTTCCTTGCCTTGCCTTTTGTGGTCCAACATTTTGAACCAAGCTACAACATCTACTAATTTTATTTAAATATACGGTAGTTACTTCAACAGCCTTATTTATAACTATAACACTCGATAGGTAATCATTATGCTTAGTTTAAATATTACATAGCGCAATTTTTAATTCAAAATAACATATGTCTCATCCATAAAATTCAGCTAACAATATCACCTTCAAATTATACTCAGCTTCGTCCTCAAGATTAGCATAAACACAATGTAGTAACACGTACGGTGTTGCCTTTGCGCACTGAAAGTAAAAAGCCCTATAGGTAAACCTAAAAAAAAAACGATTATTTTGCACTTTTTTAGGTGAGGGTAGACATATTTCCTTTGCTGGATACCGTCTTCTATTGCCACAGAGTACATTATAATTGTCTATTGCTCATTCACAGTTCAGTGCTCTGCCGGAGCGCACATAATTTTCTCAAATAATTATTCTCCGTGTGTTAGTTGTGACTGAGTATTGTTAAAATTTATAAGTGTCATGGGGAAAAGAAAACGAAAACACGATTATGAATACATCACAAAAAAGTTAAAGAAATGGGAGAAGAAACTTCAGCGTGAGACAAGATCGTCGTCGGATTCCAGAGGTTAGTCAAGTGTCAGACATACCTAGCGTAAAATAATAATAATGTTTCTTATTCACATCTGTGTTTAACGTTGTCAAAAGTCGTTGCGGTTAATTTTTGGGGGTTAACACTTCGGACTTATAAACGTTATATCTAAGAACTTCATTGTTTTATATGCAAGGCTAATATTGCGATCAGTTATACGAACTGTTACTTTGTTAGTAGACGTGAAGCTATACGGATGATGCGGGCAGTCTCTGGGATTGTCACTTCACCGTAGATACTATGCCGCACGTGGTAGGTACATACCTATATTCATAGACACACCGACCTACCTGCGCGTGCTTATCTTATTGTTGTAAATTAATTACCCATTAGTCCGTTACATTCCAATAACAATGATGATTCGTAACAAAATAAATCTACACTTTGCAGAGGACACTCCTTCTCCCCAATGTCGATACTACGACGAAGAACCTTTTGAGGAAGTTGTGGAATTGGAACCAGATTATCATGATGAGCAATCCATGAGCGCTGGGGCTCCCACTCCTGTGATCAGTGCCTTGGACCCAGTTCCCTCAACTAGCGCTGCAGACCCAATTCCATCCACAAGTACTTCACAGCCACAGGCCCCTTTCCCAGAGACTGAAGTTCTTATGGCAACTGATACACATCCGAGCTGCGAGCTGGACTCGGATATTTTAGAAATATTTGGAGAGGATCCTTCTGTGGAAAAGATATATGGCAAAGAAATTCAGACCGACCTGGCTATTCGGTTACAGCATATAGCTACTAAGGGCTTGTCCAGCGATCTTCGCAAGGAATTGATAGGAAAATACTTACCTCCTAGTAATTGCAAGTTAATTGACTCGCCGGAACTAAATTTAGAAATAAAAGCAGCCATATCAGATGTTATCTTAAAGAGAGATAAGGGTATTCAGATAAAACAAAAACAGTTAGGATGTGCCATTTCATGTCTAAGTAATGCTATTACTGTTATGATTGCTAAAGAAAACAAAGACACGGAATTAATACAAATGGTGATGGACACTGTACGCCTTCTTTGTGACAATCAACACGCGGACTCAACACTCCGCCGGAACTTTGTTTTACACAATTTAAAAAAAGAGATGAAAGAACAACTACAAAAAACAACAATTGACAAACACCTTTTCGGATCCGACTTAGCTGAAACGCTGAAAATTGCAAAGACAATAACAAAGACAGGAGCCGAATTAAAGTCAACCATATCTCGGCCACCTATCAACAGAACGAAGACAGCGACGACTCAACCTCAATCGACGTTCCAACAACGGAACCATTTAAACTGGCGAGCTCCTCCCCCGAGTCGCAGGCAAACGGGGACTCAGAGGACGAGGGAGCCTGCACAGAGAAATCCGCCCGCGAGCACCTCGCGCGGGTCATATCGAGGTCGGCAGCAGACAATGCCCGCAGCACGGGCCAGCTACCGCAGTCGCCGCTAGAGGTTACCGAGGTAAGCAATTATGGTGGTAGACTAGCATTTTTTTATGACACCTGGTCAGAACTAACTTCTGATCCGACTGTTCTTTCATGGATTTCTGGATATAAAATACCTTTTTCAGCTCGTGTTATACAGTATACTATCCCTAGTAAAAGAATCTACTCAACATCAGAAAAACAAAATTTCAAAAAATGTATTGACGAATTGATATGCGCTGGTGCTATCACTCATTGCAGCCCCTGTGAAGGGCAGTTTCTATCAAACATATTCTTGATATCTAAGACCAACGGTAAGCATAGATTCATACTTAATTTAAAAAATCTTAATCAATTTAGAAACAGAACATTTTAAGCTCGAAGATTTACGCACAGCAATTAAACTTGTATCGGAAAATAATCTTATGGGAACGGTAGATTTAAAAGACGCATATTTTTAATTAAAATTCATGATGACTATAAAAAATATCTTAGATTCCAATTTGACAATGTTTTGTATGAATTTAATGTGTTACCGTTCGGCCTAAACACGGCACCTTTTGTATTTACGAAGATAATGAAACCAGTTGTCGGACTGCTCAGGTCATGCGGTTATATGTCTAGTATATATTTAGATGATTTATTGCTTATTGGCAATTCTTACGACGATTGTTTGGAAAATATAGTGGTAACTCAGCAGCTATTGTCAGCATTAGGGTTTATTATAAATATGGATAAATGCAACTTATTGCCTACGACATCATGTAAATATCTTGGTTACATTATTGATACTAAAAAATTTCAAATCAGTCTACCTACAGAAAAATCTATTAAAATTAAAAATAAATTACAATCCTTTAAAAACATGTCACGCTGTAAAATAAGAGATTTTGCAAGTTTAGTGGGTTTATTGTGTTCTGCCTGCCCTGCCGTCGAATACGGATGGCTATACACAAAAGAATTTGAAAGATGCAAATTTTTAAATTTAAAAAATGATCCATTAAGCTACGATAATTATATGAACATACCGTCATACTTATCGTCAGATATTGATTGGTGGCTTAAAGCATTAAATAAACCTATTAGTAAAATTAAATATGATGAATACTGCCTAGAAATTTTTAGTGATGCTTCGACTACGGGGTGGGGCGCGGCGTGCGGAAAGGAGACGGCTAGTGGGGCATGGACAGTTGAAGAGCGATCACATCATATTAATTATTTAGAAATCGTTGCTGCCTTTTTTGGTTTAAAAGTATTTGCAGTAACAATGAAGAATTGTCAAATTCTACTTCGCATTGACAACACTACAGCCATATCCTATATAAATCGCATGGGAGGCATACAATATCCACATCTAACAAGCATAACAAAAGAATTATGGGAATGGTGTCAATCTAGGCATATTATTGTGTATGCGTCATACATTCGTTCGGCAGATAATAAAATAGCCGACGCGGAATCACGTAGAATTCATCCAGATGTTGAGTGGGAATTGAGCGACTCAGTTTTTTACCATATACGAGTAACAAACACGTTTGGTCTTCCGGATGTAGACATTTTTGCAAGTCGTGTTAACAAAAAATGTTGTAACTATGTATCTTGATTCAGAGATCCTGACGCTATGGCCATAAATGCATTTACATTATCATGGTCACAAATTAACTTCTACGCATTCCCTCCTTTTTCAATGGTCCTAAAAACGTTACGAAAAATTGTTAAAGACATAGCTACTGGTATTGTAGTGGTCCCCTTATGGCCTACCCAACTCTATTTCTTTCTTCTTTCTTCTTTCTTCTTTCTTTCTTTACCCTGGCTGCCGGTCTCTTGTCCGGGACTCGTTGTTGAGAAGAAAAGTTCCATCACCTGCAATTGGCATAATGTTGGCTTCCCTCTCCGGGACATCGATAAAACAATACGACACCTGTCTTAAAAAATGGTATAATTTTTGTTTATCTAATAATATCGACATTTTCGGGGCGTCAATCAATGACATGATTTTATTTTTAACGACATTGTTTGATTCAGGTGCCCAATATGGGACTTTAAACAGTTGTAGATCGGCATTAGCCTTAATTCTGATTGAAAAAGTTAGTGATAGTGAAGTTGTAAAACGTTTTTTTAAAGGTATCTTTAGACTTCGACCACCCTTACCCAAGTATAACACAACTTGGGATACGTCTAAAGGCCTAAATATTTTGTCTTCTTGGTATCCTAACGATAGCTTGGGTTTAGATAAACTTTCACGTAAATTAGTCACTTTATTATCCTTGGTTACTGCACACCGAATGCAAACTTTAACAAAAATTTATATAAATAACATACAAATTCATGCAGATAGAATAACTATTAAAATACCCGATATTATAAAAACATCGAAGATAGGAACCGTACAACCAAATCTCACTTTACCATTTTTCCGCGAAAAACCGGAAATCTGTCCAGTCACCACACTTTTAGCGTATCTAGATTTCACTAGTTCACTTCGTGGTAGTGTAAATAGCCTATTTATTGCTGTGAGGAAACCACATAAATTAGTTTCGGCTCAAACATTGAGTCGGTGGGTTAAGATTACGCTAGGAGAATGTGGCATAGATATATCTATCTTTACAGCTCACAGCACCCGACATGCTGCTACATCTAAAGCCCACAAATTAGGAATTAACTTACAAACCATAAGAAAAACCGCGGGATGGAGCGGTTCGTCTCAGGTTTTTATGAAATTCTATAATAGAGAGGTACAAATTACAGAACAAGATGATTTATTTGCAAAATCAATATTAAACAATTGTGACAACAATTAAGTAATTATTATTAAGTTTCATGATAATTATAGTATTATGTTAATCATCAATTCAGCCACAAGATGTCCACTGCTGGTCATAGGCTTTTAAGTTAGTTAAGTTTAATTTCAACTGAGTTTATAAAATTTCTATTGTAAGCAGAACTATAAATTTAATTAATTACTATCTACTAATGTTTATTACTTTATTTAAATAATCATCATTAATTATCATTTTAAACTCATATACTGATTAAAATTGATTGCCTTTTTACAAAAAAGTGTTTTCATTGATATTTCAGTAGCTCTCAAATTCTACATTGTGTTTATGCTAATCTTGAGGACGAAGCTGAGTATAATTTATGATTAAACGAACTTACCTGTACGTGAAGTTCGATCATAATTATACGATGGCTTCGTCCGAAGAGATTAGCAACCCACCCTCCCATATTTATTTTTCCCCGAAAACGAAATATACCCTGGCATTACCTGAAATATCAGAAACAGGATTGAAAATCTAGGCTCTGAACTAAATGAGCAATAGAAGACGGTATCCAGCAAAGGAAATATGTCTACCCTCACCTAAAAAAGTGCAAAATAATCGTTTTTTTTTTTTAGGTTTACCTATAGGGCTTTTTACTTTCAGTGCGCAAAGGCAACACCGTACGTGTTACTTCATTGTGTTTATGCTAATCTCTTCGGACGAAGCCATCGTGTAATTATGATCGAACTTCACGTACAGGTAAGTTCGTTTAATCATAAATTAGTCAGTACTTTGCCACCCTAAGAAAATATTGAATTAAGAACCTGCTAATTAGTATTAAACTAATCACATTATTATTTTTATAAATAAGTTCCTAAGTTATTAGTAATAGTTATGTTAAGTTAATTCGGAAACTAATCTATATTTTCAAACATCTGAGACATGTCGCGGACCCTAAGATTTTAAAGATGGTTTACTATGCCTTGTGCCAATCTTTGATTAGTTATTGTATTGTTACGTCGAACGTATTTCACTGGAACTTTCGAGAATGTAGTCGAAGTTTCCAGAAGTTTCCACTACGTTCGAGAACATTCCATTGTGGTACTGTGTAGAAGTTCATAGATCATCATTCTCCTGCCCTTATCCCAATTTATTTGGGGTCGGCGCAACATGTCTTTTTCTTCCATACTCCTCTATTAGTCGTCATCTCTGTAGTCACCCCTTTTTTACCCATATCCTCTTTCACACAGTCCAACCATCGTTTCTTTGACCTTCCCCTACTCTTATAGCCATCCATATCCATACACAAGACTTTCCTCACGACATTTTCTTCATTCCTCCGCATCACATGCCCATACCACGACAACCGATTTCCACACAACTTTTCAGTCAGCGGTGCCACTTTCAGACTTCCTCTTTTAGACTCATTCCTAATTCTATCCATGCGCGTAACACCACACATCGCTCTTAGCATTCTCATCTCAGCTACATGCAATTGCTTTTCATTCATCCCTTTTGTGGCCCAACATTCTGAACCATACAAGACAGCAGGTCTGACCATTGTTTTATAAATCTTCCCCTTAAGTTTTAGGGGAATGCGGGAGTCACAGATAGTCCCGGTGACCTGCCGCCATTTCATCCATCCAGTGTTAATTCTGTGCTTAACAGTCCGATCTATTTCGCCATCGCTTTGCACGAGTGAACCGAGATACCGAAAATCGGAGCAGACTGGGAGAAGCGCGCCATCTAGCACTACAGCTTCAGAACTGAAGTGCACAAGAACTTACACATGGTGTTCATTGATCTTGAGAAAGCGTATGATAGGGTACCTCGCGATGTGTTGTGGTGGGCCTTGAAAGAGAAAGGTTTGCCTGGGAAGTATGTTGAGTTGATTCGTGCTATGTACAGACAATCTAGTACCTACGTCCGGTCGGCTGCTAGCAATACCGATAAGTTCAGTGTGGCTGTAGGCTTGCAAAGCCGACCCTTGGGCTTTAAGTCCTTACCTCTTCCTGTTGATTATGGACGCTCTTACGTCAGAAATACAGGAAGAGGCACCCTGGTGCATGCTGTTTGCCGACGACATTGTTCTGGTCGGTGAAGATGGACCTGAGATCCAGAGCAGATTGGAGAAATGGCAACAGAAGCTGGAGAAAGTTGGCTTGAAAATCAGCAGAACCAAAACTGAATACATGTTCTGCGATTTCGGCGGTCTCTCCAGTTCTGAAGCTATAGATGTTTCTAGAATATTCCAGTATAGGATAGTTCGACAATGTTCTAGAAACTTCCATGACTGTATAAATAGGCCGGAAAGCGGGCGAGTGAGTCAGTCTGTTTTCGACTACGGATGCGAAAGGAAGCGAATACAAGCGATTACGAAGAGAATAGTGATTATTAGCGATTTAATGTTTGTGTAAATAAGTTGTTGAGTTAATAAAGAATATTTGGTTAATTAATTGGTGTAAAATCCTAAGGCAACATTCATTAAACACAAATGGCGACCACGTTTCTATAAACTCCATTATTATTATTATTATATTTTCAAACATCTGAGACATGTCGCGGACCCTAAGATTTTAAAGATGGTTTACTATTCTTGTGCCAATCTTTGATTAGTTATTGTATTTCCTCATGGGGCGGTGCCTGTAAGACTAATTTAATAGTTCTTGAACGCGCGCAGAGAGCAGTATTAAAAGTGTGTACCTTTAAACCTTTTCGTTACCCTACCAAGGAACTATATGAATACTGTGAGGTTTTAACGGTGCGTCAACTCTTTATTCTTCAAATTATCCTAAGGCAACATTCATTAAACAAAAATGGCGACCACGTTTCTATAAACCCCCGTAATCAGTCCACTCGTAGGCTTAAACTTCCTTTGGGTGTCACTCTCAGGACTTCCTTCAGTCAGAGATTTTTTTGTTTCCTCGGACGGTTTTTGTATGCCAAGGCAAACAATTTATTAAATATTAATCATCAACATAAACATGACTGTAAAAAAACTGTGATTTATTGGCTACTAAAACTTACCTATGATGGGACAGAGAATCTCCTTCATTCGGTTAAATAACTTATGTAACAAACACATATACACGCACATACTTATACACCTTTACACATACACATAAATACATACGCACGCAATACTCACATACACAAATAACCACAAGCTTTTTTTTTTTTGTGGGGTGGGAAATCATCAATGACTTCTCCCGCTCTGGGCGGAGCGGGAGGGCGTGTCAGACTCTTACTGACTAAAACCCACCCTGTTCCTTCCCTGCCTGAGTGCCCAGGGGTGCGGTAACTCATTTTCAGAATTTATCCGCTACCCGTAGGCATGCAGGCACCGGCCACGATGGGCCCCGTCAGTGGTGGCTGACAACATCTCTTTGAGGCGCGCGTGGAACACTACGCGCCGTCGACTCACGGGCCTGGTGCTGATCGGACGGCGAGCTACCCACTGCTCGCCGTCCGCAGGCCCGGGTCTACGGTGGCCGGAAATCGTCTCGCGACGTCCTACGTCTAGTACGCCCAGTACCTCTCCTGCGGTGGTAGCGGCCGGGGCCGCGAGGGCCACTCCGTTGAGCTTCCCTCACGCGTCCCGCCTCCGCCTTCACGAGCATTACTGCTTCGCAGAAGGCGGAGACTGCTTCCCATTAGCTCTCGCTCCGTACCATGGCCTGAACCAGGGCCGGGCGCGAGAGGTAAATAACCACAAGCTTAGTTTACTACTAGGTCAAGCGATTCTACTCTTTAAACATTTGGTATTCCATATTATTAATTAATTGTATTATTATTGTCACGGCAACTTCATCTAACATGTCTGCATGTAATATCATGAACTCCTCTCACTGTGTCACTTAAGGGCAGCTGGTACTTATTAGCTCAAGGTTTCCTTTTTTAAGTACCAGCAGTACATCATCTGTCCATTCTTGCACATAAATTTGTACTAAGCATGTATATCAACTAGTTTGTGAAACAATAAATACATTATTATTAATTAACCAACTTCGCAAAAGGAAGAAGGTTCTATGTTCAACTGTATGCTTTTTTTTAATGTATGTCCACCGATTTTTCTGTCAGTTGTGGAGCGATTTTGAAAATTCTTTTTCCTTATTATTTTTTCTTTTTAATATTTTTTTTTTCTCCAGAAGTGGTCCCATACCAATTTTATCGAAATTGCTTTAGCACTTTTTGAAAAAATCAATAATAACAAAAATTTGTATTCGTAGATGACGTTTTGTTCTCCTCCAATTACGAGTATGTTCAAATTCCATGTTCCATGTTATTGGGGTTATCAATTCGGACGTAACTTTCATATTTAGTTTTAGTTCTGGGGTATAACAACTAAAAAGTGAAAAATTTAACTTTTTTCCAAAAAATCCTACACTACTTCCAAAAGAGAAAATACACTTAAAATTGAAAAATAAGTTTAGTTTCGGAAATCGATGTCAATTAAAGAAGAAATAAAATACAAACACCGACTTCCGAAATTAAAGTTATTTTTCAATTTTAAGCGTAGGTATTTTCTTTTTGGAAGTCGGTTGTATTTTTTTTTAAAGTTTTTTTTGAACATGTGTTATACGTGTCACGTTTCAAACTTTTCTCTTGCCAATTTCTAATAGGTTTTTATAAGAAAATAGAGTTACACAACTTTATATTCTTAATTCAGAAACGAGGCGAGTCTGCAACTGGCTTAAAGGTGGTTTTACGCCGACAAGGCGAGGCGAAGATGAGATTGGCGAGAATTGAAGTTTGTATTGCAAAATTTCTATCCACGCCCTACCCGTCTTTGGTGTAAAAGGTCTAGATGTGCAAGAATATGCGAGGCGAGAATTAAAATATTTATTAGTACAATATTGAACTTTATTTCTATAAGAAAAGAGTTTTTTTAACTTTGTAAAACGGATATACAAATCTCGCACCGGCCATCGAGGACTCGCACGGACTTTCTCCGTCAAGCGCTGACTCGCGATGTCTCGCGATGGCTCGCGCTGGCACCTGCTGGCACATGCCGAGCATCACAAGACATTGCTGCATACTATACTATCCAGGGTTTAGTGTTCTTTCTCCACAAAACGCCTTCTAGCGTGCGTGACACGGCTGGCCGAGCGGCGCGTGAAAGTGATTTCAATTCCCCCCATCCCATCTCCGCCTCACCTCGCCGGTGTAAAACGACCTTTAGACTCATAATATGACAGGCCCGTGTTTACATTTATATAGATCCGTGTTAAGCAGGTTACGGTTAAATAGACTAATAGCAATTCACGGATTAGTTAGATTAGTCCAGGCGATACTGTTTGAATAGGTACCTAAGTGACGATTAAACAACGGTTTAATTTGAGCAAGCGATTAAGTTATAGTTACAGGTAGTTAGGTAGGATTAGCTCGCCGTCCGTTGGACCAGGCTCGAGTCAACGGCGCGTAGTATTCCAAGCGCGCCCAAAAAAAGAGATGTCAGCAAAAACTGACGAGAAACTGTCGTCTGGGTTGCAGATAAATTTGAAGGAGAGTTACCGCGGCCTTGACACAAGTAACTGAAGGAACAGGAGTGGATTTCAGTCAGTAAGAGTCTGACACGCCCTTGCTCCACCCAGAGCGGGGCAAGTTATTGGGTGATTTCCCACGATTTATCTAGATGTTATTGCTCGTTAAAATTATCATGATTGAAAGACGAAGCTTACCTTTGTTCAAATTATTATGCTGAAGCATCATGATCTCCTCATTCTGGGAACACATTCATTGTACATACGGCTAAGCAGTGGAACTCCCTGTCGGACTCTGTTTTCCCTGATAGCTCAACTTGGGGGTATTTAAATCAAGAGTGAGGTTACTTCTGAGCAAGCTTGCCCCATCGTCGACCACATCATCGAGGATGTTAGAGCGAAGTTGGTAGTGGTCAAACGTGAGTTAATAGATGTTAAAAAAAAAACATTTCTACCGAAAGACGTCCACAGCTGGACAGAGGCATCCGCGAAGTATCGTTACATCTTCTCATCACGAGTACCGAATGATGTAGCGATGCAAAATAAAAGGCGATCTATTATAAACCGCTGCTCATTCGTTAATTTAAGAGAAGGATCGCGTAAATGTCTGGCTGGTCTACCCATAGATGTGTACAAGTACATGCACTCCTGATCACAAATTTTTAATTTTCACATTTCGTTATCATTTGTTATTATTTTTATAAAGGTAATGATTTAAGACAGCCAAAATCGATTATAATCACATGTATTATAATCGATTTTGGCTGTCTTAAATCATTACCTTTTACTTACCTTTTTTAGACATCCTCACAATTTATAATTTAGACCTTCTATAGAACACAAAATCTAATTTTAGCTATCAAGTCCAAACACGACAAACATATTCGCAAACAACCTTGGATGCCACCAATTTCTATTACCCATACAAATTAATACTACGAACAACTATAATTTATGAGGATTCTACCCGCCTTCCCATTTAGATTCTATTCCTCTTGGTAGCAAGATAAGAGCAGAACCACTTAAGTTGTGCGTGTGCCAGTTATAACTAAGGCGCCACCTCCATGAGCGAGTGTATCGCTACGAGTCTGCCCTGCTATCGTCAGGTGATCTCCAAGATCGAGTGTATCGCTACGAGTCTGCCCTGCTATTGTCGAGTGATCTCCATGAGACGATTTATTCTTCTGTCTGCGTATCGTCGTGACTTGGAACGGATTTCCGCGAGACCGCAAGGACTTGTCGCGAGTCGTGATGGATTGCAACTCGTTGCACAGTTTTTTTGTTGAAAACGTATTGCGGCGAGTGTACTGCGAGTAGATTGCGTCTCGCGGTCACCGCACTGCTAGTAAGTCGCGTCTCAATGTCATTGCTGGTATCGCTGTGTGAAACTTCATTCACAGAGTTGTAATATAGTTAAGTTTTAGAACGGGAAGCACATTCCTAGAGTTGTAACAGATTTAAGAGTTAAAAAAAAAGGACGTTTATGTCGCCACAATACATTCGCTCGTGAAGGTGGAACCTTAAGCGTTCCACTTACAATCTAGCTTCAAAGAATAAAATTAAATGGAAGATTTCTGACTGAAGTTATTATGTTATCTTTAAAAGCGTAGCCAGATGTAGGCTATGATACTTTGACAGTTTACAGATGGTAGGCGAATTTTGAGCTAAATGAATTAGATAGATTGCTGGTAATGTCTCATGTGTTTTAAGCATAATTACATTTAAAACTTTGATAATGTTTAGTCATGAGGCAAATAATAAGAAACCTAATAAAGACGAGGTTAGATTTTGGAAGTGAAAACTTCTTTAGGCGCGTTGGGCATTTTTTAAATGGGAAAAAACAATTAAACTCGCCACCGACACCGATACCAACATCGACACCGACACCGCTATTTGCATTGAAATGAAAACTTCTGTAAGCGCGTTGGCCATTTTTAGGGTTCCGTACCCGAGGGCCCAAACGGAGCCCTATTGTTGTCACTCACGTGTTCGTCTGTCTCTCCGTCCGTCGTCTGTCACAAAATTTTGCTACGAAGAATTTTTTAACTTCTCATTGACATATGAACTTGAAAATTGGTAATAATGTTTATTATAACGTATACTTTATTAACAAATACCAAAATTTGGTATAGAACCCTTTATGTGCGAAATCCGATACGCACTCGGCAAGTTTTTTGTTTAAGTTTTCACTTCTGTCGGCACTCCCGGAGTGCCACTCTTTGTTTATTGTTATTTCATACGTAATTATTATTTTCAGGCTCTCGTTTGGTACACATGGTGGTAAGCGATGGCATGGTTGATGACGGAGCACGCTTGCCTAGATGTAACCTATTCAGGCTTGACTTAAAGACCCCAAGCTTCCAGCTTTCAGGAAATAAAAAATCCTGCACGGAGTTTTAGTCCTTGGCTGTACACAAAATGTACCTATTAATATTAATAATGACTATAATAATAATTAATGATCTTTATTTTGTAAAAAAGTTATAAATAACACTTTTACACGTCAATATTTTTTGTCAGTTTAAGCTAGATGAGGCCGGTGTTATCTAGCTGACTATCCGGAGAAGAAACACCGAAACAAACTCAGAGGTCAAAGTTTCTTTTAAAGTCCATATACAAACACACTGTCACACTGTTACTAACAAATATGGAAGAATGACTCCGAAGTAAATGTTTATTATTATTATTACAATTAAATGGTACTTGCTTGCAGAATTTAAAACAATATTTTATCGGCCCGCAGACATTTAATTTCAAAACATGTTTCTCATTGTCCATTTCCCGATACTCTCTACATATTTGACATCATCCAGCGATATTCAGAAGCAAATGCAGAGCAGCGCTTGAAATTCAACCAACAATTTGGACACAATACCGTGCCTCAGGTGATTATACGATACACACAACCAGCAAAGGATTTATAGAAAACGTCGAAGACAAATCTAGTATTTTGAAGCTGCAACCATACCGAATATGAATATTTGTCGATGTGAGTGAAAAGACGCGGAATTTAGTCAAGTATCATAAATAATAAAGTAGGAACACACTTGCATCGCTCCCACAGCAAAAAAATAGTTTAAAGCAAACAAACTGCGCAAACCAGCTGGGTAGCTTTGGCGTTCCTGACAACAATGTTTTGATCCAGCTAGGCCGCTGGGATGTTTCAGTTGCGAGTAAACTTTTTTTCTTAATCTGGAAGAGCGATAACATTTTCCAAAAATAATACTAGTTTGCATTACATCTGTAGCCAGTTTTTTTGTTGTTGCTAAGTTCAAATAATATAAGTAGATTTTTGATGTGTAACATCTTTCCTCTCGCTTTCCTGCAATCTGTGGAAGTGATTTCATGAAACGGGACAGAAGTGTGTAACAGGAAGCCAGGGAAGCGCGCGCTATTTGATTTGACCAATAAGCGCTCGCGATGGTAGAGTTGGCCGTCCTACGAATAAGGACTTGTTACATTAGTAACTGTATGAATTATCATAGTGGCCATCAGAGCGCGCACGCGAAATCGGAACTAAACGTTTTAATTTTATTTTTCAGGATATAATGTTAATGTTACATATTACGAGTACCAAGGTGAGATATCAAATGTTGCACATCATATGCGACAACTGTAAGGCTCGATCGTTTTTTTAAAGTGAAAACATCTTCAGGCGCATTGGACATTCGGAAAAGACTATTCAACTCGCGCGACACCGACCCGCTATGAGTGTTACGACGCGTAGCGTTGTAGCACTCGCAGCGCATCACGTAGCGGATTGAAATGAAAACTTCTTTAGGTGCGTTGGGCATTTTTGAGATGTGAAAAAAACAATTGAACTCGCCTCCGACACCGACACCGCCTCCGTTACGCATCGTAGCACTCGTAGCGGATTAAAGTGAAAACTTATTTAGGCGCGTACGGCATTTTTGTTCAAGTTTTCACTTCTGTCGGCACTACTGGAGTGCCACTCTTTTTTTTTACAGTATAACTAAATACCATGTTTAAATTCTCCAGAGGGTAAGGTTGGTTATAGTATTCCATCATTTCGCCAGTAATGTTTTAATTCCATTGTATTAGAGGCATGCTTATTCATAGAATGTCCTCCTACTTTATTATTATAAAAGTGTAAGTTTTGATGGATGAATATTTGTTACTCAATCACGCCTGAACGGTTGAACGGATCTGGATGAAATTTGGCAAAGACACAGATTATAGTCTGGAATAGCACATAGACTATCACACTAATATTATAAAGTTATTATAAGGTTATTATTACGCAATGTGCATTGTCTTTGGTTGTTGGACCTGTCATCGGGCAATGAACAAAAAATTTTTCACAGGTTGAATACGAGGCTTTTAGCCTCGTTGTATGTTTACATGATCAAACATTACAATTTTTCTTTCTTTCTTTCTCTATTTATTTATTTGTAAATATTATATACACACATACACACACCACACACACTCTATCGCACTGTTTACATGTTGGCAATCTTTAATATTAGGATGTGATGCCATAATATCTGTCAACATACTTAGCATTAAGTAATTTTGTGGAGATATAAATAAACATTTTATTATTATTATTATATAAAGGAGAAAGTTTGTGAGTGTGTATGTTTGTTACTTCTTCACGCTCAAATGGCTCGACTGATTTGGATGAATTTTTAACTTTTTATCCTGGTCTACGCGGGTGAAACCGCAGGGCGCAGCTAGTAATCTATAATGGGGGAAATACTAATTCCACGCGGGCGAAGCCGCTGGCAGAAGCTAGTTATACATTAATACAGAATCTGAAAATAAACTATTAATTAATTTAACTCTCGAAAACTATAATTCTCCTTCTGGCGCAGTCGGGCATAAAACCCAATATCACTTTGGCCGACCAGGGAATTGAACCCAAGACATCGCCGACGTTTTTGAAAGAGACACCGCGGCCCTGGCACAGAAAAATTAAGAAACACTGGTGGGTTTTAGTCAGTAAGAGTCTGACTCGCTCTGGATCCACCCGGAGCGGGAGAAGTCTGACGATTACCCAAACTCAAAAAAAGACGACGAGACGTGAAGACAGTTTACAGTACTTACTATGTTTGTATTTGGAAAAAAATACATACATATACAGAACGTTGAATTGCTAGAACGATGTTTTCCGAATACTTTCTGTGGCAGCCGGTGACACAATTTTAACTGCAGTTTACGTTTTTGATACATTTTGTTTATGGAAAAGTTAATCTGCTTTTAAAATGTTAGATTATTATTGCTTGACTATATACATGATAGTTGAAATGACAGTACCTGGTGATCCAAATAGTTTAAAATAGCGTTTAATGTCATTCTTATTAATTTATTTTTAATCTTGTTGTTGAAATTAAGTGTTATGTGGTATTTTTACGCAATCACAATAATTACATGTTATAAAACTGAAACAAAACGGAGGGCCGTTCGTTGCAAATGAATTTAAAAAAGTTTTCAGTGGAGATAAAAATACATTTAATTAATTTAGACGGAATACACGGGTGAGATGAATATAAAAGGACTTAGACCTTGGTGAGAGATCCTACTGGATAGCGCCCATGATGCAGCTCGAAGCTGCAGCTACTGTTCATCTACGAGGTTGCGGCTTATGTTCGGCCACGAGGTTGCGGCTTCTGTTCGGCCACGAGGTTGCGGCTTCTGTTCGGCCATAAGGTTGCGGCTTCTGTTCGGCCACGAGGTTGCGGCTTCTGTTCGGCCACGAGGTTGCGGCTTCTGTTTGGCCACGAGGTTGCGGCTTCTGTTCGGCCATAAGGTTGCGGCTTCCGTTCGGCCACGAGGTTGCGGCTTCTGTTCGGCCATAAGGTTGCGGCTTCTGTTCGGCCACGAGGTTGCGGCTTCTGTTCGGCCACGAGGTTGCGGCTCCTGTTTGGCCACGGGGTTGAGGTTACAGCTTTCGCTCAGACACGAGGTTACAGCTTTAGCTCGGGCACGAGGTTGCAACCTCGTGGACCTGGACCCTAGTTCTGCATGACAGGCTAAACTCTTCATCTTAAGCTCCGAAACTGCGACCCCGTAAACCTGAACTCTGGTCCTCTTGCTAAAAGTTTCCTCCTCCTCTTAAGTTCTGGGTCATATGCGTTGCAATCACAAATACTCTTTTAAATATTTTTTATTTTTTTGAGGGCGGGAAGTCATCAGATGACTACTTCCACTCTGTGTAGAGCGAGAGGGCGTGGCAGTATCTAACTAACTTAAATCCCCTCGTGTTCCTTCAGTTACTCTTTGCGTTACTGGGCCATGGTGGCTTGGGCACGCCACAATTGTGGCGGTAAGACCCCTCTCTCTCTGAGGAGTGGCTGGAGAGGTGCCACGCGTCCTCACCTTCCGCCTGACGCAGATCCTCACCATACACGAAACTTTCGGGCGGTTTCTGTTCAGGATTAGGCGGGATGAAGCGCCCGAGTGTCACCACTGTGTGGATCGCCCAGAGGACACGGTGGACCATACGGTGGAGGTCTACCCCGCTTGGGCGGAGCACCGCTGTGTACTCGTAGAGGCGATTAGCGGCAGCGACCTCTCGCGCCCGGCCCTGGTCCAGGCCATGGTACGGAGCGAGAGGAATTTGGAAGCAGTCACCTCCTTCTGCGAAGCAGTAATGGTCGCGAAGGAGGAGGTTGATCGCGTAAGAGACACTTAACGGAGACGGCCTCACGCGCCCAGCAGCTACCGTAGGAGACGCCCTGGGCGTTAGGGCTCGCAAGCCCATCTCCGGCCACCGTAGGTGCGGGCTTGCGGATGGCGAGTTATGTGTAGCTCGCCGCCGGATAAAGACCAGGCCCGACAGTTGACGGCGCGTAGTGTTCTACCCGCGCCTCAAGGAGATGTCAGGAGTACCTGACGGGGCCCGTTAAGGCCGATGCCTGCTGGGGTCGCGGATAAACTTGAAATAAAGTTACCGCGGCTCTTGGCACATGCAACTGAGGGAACAAGGGTGGGTTTTAGTTAGTAAAAGTCTAACACGCCCTCCCGCTCCACCCAGAACAGAACTCATTCGATGATTTCTCGCCCTACAAAAAAACTGGCCAAGTTCCGTACCAAATATTGGTATTTTTTAATAAAGTATAAGTAATAATAAACATTATCGCCAAATTTCAAGTTCATAGGTCAAAAGGAAGTTAAAAAATTCTTCGTAACAAAATTTTGAGACACGACTGACGGACAGACAGACAGACGGACACGTGAGTGACAAAAATAGGGTTCCGTTTGGACCATTCGGATACGGAACCCTAAAAAGGGCCATGGTGGCTCTTTTGAACAATCCCGGGACCCTCTTTTAAAGTCCAAGTAGGACCAACGACAAAGAAAGATTTCGAAAGCATTTGTGCAAACAAAGATGGAATTAATCAAAATGATCCTATTTCTGTCCTACTTGCCTTTCAAAATACTCGTATAACAGTACAAATATTTAGAATAATATTTGTACAACGTAGCGCAAATCAAAGGGAGGTGAGGAACCTCTCTTAAGAAGAATTTTAATTACACTGAGAAGTTGTAACTTCTCAATTATTTTGTATAAATCTTTAGAGGATTCGATTAGCAAGTAAATGAGAAAGCGTTAGTGATGAAATACTGCTTTAAGTAGGTAAGTTGAATTGATCGAAGTTTGGAAAAGATAGAAAGAATTAGGTTTTGGAGGCATGCGGAACAAGATGTAAAGTCCCTCAAACCTCCATTGAAAAGGGATGATCCTCCGACCAGACGGGTGTGGTGTCTGGTCCGGGCAACTGCCAGTTGGTTGATTTCGGACTGTTGAATATGTTCAAATCGCGCGGAGAACTCTGCTTGCGCGATGTAGGATTTGTTGTTTTTAGTTCGCTTGTGGCGTCATAAATGTCAGTAAAAAGTCATCGATTACGATTTTTTATTCAATGAGGACGCCACTTGGCCTTAAGTTAGTTGTTTTGCATTCGTTTGTCACAGTTTTAACAAATAATATTGAAAAGCACGTTTGTAAACACACAAAAACAAACTTCATTACTTTTGTTACCTACATATTTAGGTTCTACCTACACGTAATATTTACAACAAAATAAAATACGGTTATGTTAAGCTTTGAATATTTTCAAATTTGCAAAGTAGCCTAGGCCAATTAACAGTCTCCACCAAAAAATTCAGAATCGTAATTAACGTAATTATATCTCATGTCGATTCTGAAATTATCAGAATTCAATTTGGCGTCTTCGATTGTCAGATTAGAATATTGAGTATACTACGTTTCTTACTTTTCGTAAGCCCGGATTATTTCGCTTTGCAAAGGATATTAAAGTGATGTGAAGATTATTTTGTCCCGAAAATAATGATCTTCTATCAAAAAAGTTATCATATCTTGGGATTTTCATTTCTTCTCTTAAATTTTCTGTAGATACTTAGCGTAACGGAAATAGAAGAATTTCTACTGTCATATTATTTTCACGATTATTTTTAGGGATCAGTAGTCAACAAGGAAATCTTATAGTTTCGGCATGTCCGTCAGCAGCTTAGCTCAGAGACTCTTAGTACTAGAAAGCTATAATTTGGCATCGATATATATTTTTAGGGTACCTCCTGTACAAGTAAAGTGGGATGTTTTTTTTCTTGTGTCTCGTCTATCCCATGGGTTGGATGGTCCATTCAAATAAAAAATATTAGGGTTCTGTGAAAACCATTTTTCGATTCAGGGATCCGTTTGCGTAAACCTTAAATTACTAATCCCCCCCCTTCTTCTCTTTCTAATATTGGGTTGTACCTTTCTCATTGCTAGATTAAAGTGGCATGAAACACTAAAAAGATAAAAAATGCATGTCATCCACTTTTGTGAGGAGTTAATATGAAATTATAATAATTAATGAAATTATGTTACAATACAGCATGTAACAAAAACCCTGTCCGATCCAATAAAGGCGTATTCCTGGTTTAACATACGTACTAGAAAAAATAGTAAAAAAATGTTACTCATAAAAACCAAAAGTTGCGAAATTTAACACTAAGTATGGCAAATTTTTATTAGTTGACAACACTCCACCGGCCGGTTAATTCATTTTTACCTACTTTTATTTCAAACGATACCGCCCTGCACTAGCCACGCTGTAGGCACTTAGACATAAAACTGTAGGTGAACTTTGTCGAGCGCTCAGCTTTTGATAAGTTTTTCTTTTTTTTTTAAATGAATTATTTTAATCGGGGAAAAATAATAATCTCGTATCCATTAAATGATTACTAGACTAAAAGCCGAACCCCACATAGTTTGTTTAGACTGTCTTATGTAAATCAATTTGTCACCCTGAGGTTTCTGTAAGAAAACCCAAGTGCTAGTTTAAATTCGCCTTTGTCAGTAACTGTCTCTTTGTGTTTGTATTTTTATATTTTATGTGAAGAATATAAATATAATAATTAATTAAATAGTTGACTTACTTTCGAAGTACTACAATTACTAAATCAGTACTACGTTGCACTCTTACAGTAATGGTAGAAATCTCTTGCTTGGTTCTGATGTTACATCCCAATACCTAATTCACGACTTGTCCAAATAAACCAAAAGCAAACCAAAGATCAACCGCTCAAACCGAACGCCAGTGCCACCAGCCCCCAAGGCGAGCGTAACGGAAAAGATAAAGTTAGCACATAAATCCATGGTTGTCAGCCTTGTGCGATAAGCCGGTTTGCTTAGCCACCCCTTTACCTGGGGCCGCGGCTCACACAGAACTGTAGCGGTATATACGAGTAGGTCAGTTCTGCATACCCATTTTGGCTAGGAGTGTGGAAGTATGATAGTACATCTTCCATAATTAGCAAAAAGTGTGATTAATAAATGTGCCTATTTTTTAGCAAAAAGTGTGATTAGTAAATGTGACTCTTTTTTCTTAGCCACCCTTTTAACTGGGGCCGTGCCTCACCCAGAACTGTAGCGGTATATAGGTCAGTTCTGCATACCTATTTTAGCTAGGAGTGTGGAAGTATGATAGTACATCTTACTGGCTTGCTTAGCAAAAAGTGTGGTTGGTAAATGTGACTTTTGAAATGTTGGTAGTAGATGAAACCACAAAACTTAGAATTGGGAACGTTAACTACACAAGCTGCGAAAGAAGTACTGAAAAGACGATAGAACTAAAAAAAAACAACTTATATCAGGAATGATGATTCTACAATCATCATCATCATCATCATTTCCACTGATAGACGTCAACTGCTGGACATAGACCTCCCCATGTGTCTCCACAACGACCGGTCCTGTGCATCTCGCATCCATCGGCTACCTGCATCACTCACCAGGTCAGGTGAGTTCTATTGACAGTTGCTTTAAGTAAGGCAATCTCGTTTTTGTTCAAGCACACCACGTATTAATTAATAATTTCAATAATGAGGTAAATTTCTTGGTTAAAACCTTTCATTTATACTCGTAGGAAGTTAATTGTAGCATCCTAAAAGTGAAAGACTATAAGAAATAGATTAAATTTAAAATTTAAAAAAAATCCTCAACGCTTAAAAGAAAAGCGAAAGTTTGTAAAACACAAAAGAGTAGATGACCTTGATACGGCTAAACCGATTTTGATAAAATATATCTAAGAATTATCGCTAAAAAACCGCATTCGAAACGGTTAACATGTTTAAGTACACATAGCGGTCAAATTTACAACACCCAACTTTTTGCAGTGGGGGTTAAAAATAGCAGTGAATAATAATAAATTGTTTATTGAGCTATAACATTGGTACAATTAAAACACTTACGGACAACATTCACAAAGATTAAATACAGTACAGTTACAGCAACAACCGTGTCGGAAGTATTTATATTGAGTTCAGGTACCCAAGTAAAGATTTAACTTGTGGTAATACCAGTATTCTCACAGCAATTCTTCATACCAAGTGCCACATCAAAAGTTCGACATAAGTTCAACACAGAAATGAATATTAGCCTAATAGCACATGGATCAAGTCCTAAAGAATCTTGTCCCAAAACCATGCACGGTTTCTGAGGGGAAACGCTACTGACTAGTGTCGACACACTATGAAGATGGAGAGAAGGTGTCTCAGGTAACTGATACAGAAAAGCATTGATTTGTCTGGAATAAAATAAAATAAAATTAATTAATGTCAGCCTAATTTTTGGAAACAGCTGAAAACAGTGGAATTCCGGGAGTGCCGACAGAAGTGAAAACTTGAACAAAAATTCCCAACGCGCTTAAAGAAGTTTTCACTGCAATCCGCTACGAGATCAGTGCTACGCGTCGTAGCACTCGTAGCGGATTGCGTAGCGGTGTCGATAACAGTGTTGCGAGTTCAATTGTTTTTTTCCACGTCTCAAAAAAGCCCAACGCGCCTAAAGAAGTTTTCTTTTAAAAAAAAATTAGAAGTGGTCTCTAAAAGTAACCACCGTAAAGCAGAGTTTTTTCATAAACTGGCATTTTAAGCCATTGTTAACGAAATATCACCAAACGGTGTAAACGAATCCCCTAACTTGGACCGCCTTGGCACAACTCCACAGTAACCGTAATGAAATTAATGGCAGTACTATTAACCTGGCTCCAAGTCGCCTGCTTTTCTATTTCTGTTGAGATCACAAGCTAGAACTGCAGGTTTAGACCATTGTGAAGCCGCGATTGTGTTTTGTTTTGAACAGAAAAAAAATGTTAGAAAGATGGAGCGTGTTTTGTTTTGAATTAGAAAAAAGGAAGAAAATAACTGAATGTTGGCAAAGGAACGATTGTGTTTTGTTTTTAACTTAAAAACATACTTCGTTTCGTTTTTGAACAACCGCAACTATGATCGTTTGTTTGTTTTGGATAATATAACTAAACGATGACGTCTAAACTATTTAAAGGTTGATCCAATTTGAAGTTCCTATGTTTGAAGCACTGTAATTTAGACAGCGATTAATAATGAGGTGTGTTTCATACGTCAAAATGATGACATGAATATTTACTTTGTAAATTATTATTAATTTTTTTTTGATTACCTACTCAATTTTTGTAAATTTATATGAACTGTGTGGGCTATTTTTTTTCTCCTTTTTTAGTATTTTTTAACGATGCCTGGCAGTTTGAGTACTTTTGCGGCCTACCCAAATGTCCTATCTTTGGTATTGTTCGTTGAGTCATTGAGCTCTTTATTAGTTCTAAGTTGAGCTATTCATCTGGACAGGTCCACTCAAATACGTGTGGTTCTTTCTTCAAAATACCATTGCAGACACTAAGCTGCATGGTCCTCATATAGCATAATGTGAATGTGAGAACTATGTCATCATCATCAGCCGTCTAATGTCACATCACAGACCTCCTCTCTGTGAGAGGGTGTGAGAGAACTATGTAAGTCTTTATATTCATGTAGATTTTATGATTGTCTGGCACTTTGCGGACTTTTGGGGCCTACCCAAATGTCCTTACTTTGGTATTGTTCGTCGGTTGGTTGAGCATCTTAAAGTTCTGAGTTGAGTTTAATGATAACTGACAAATGCTTGCACTGTGCGGACAGGTCCACTCAAATCTGTGTGGTGCTTTCCTCAAAAGCTCATGTCAGACATTTACGTACATGGTTTTCATATGATTTAGAAGCAACAAGAAATATGTAACCAGAAATTTTATAACACATAATATGGTTTAAAAGAGTGTCCATGGAGTTTCTTGCGCGTTTTTCTCCATAGATATCTACGATTTGGAATGTGCTATTAGCTTCATCTTTCTGACTAACCGACTTATGACAATTCAAAAGTGCCTGTAAAGGGTTTATTTCGGAAGGAAAAGAGAAATGACCGCTATTGGCATCCTGTTAAAATGAAACAACTATACCACGATGAAAATATATTATGAGCAGTAAAATTTATTCAAATATTCCAACTTTACGTTTCAAGTATTCATTAAGTTCAAACTTTGACCCAATAAATAACAGACCGAAAAACGATTGGAAGCCAACAAAACCACATTTCATTAATTACGAAGTTCAAGAACCAATACAGCGCGAATACTCGGTTCAAAAACATAAATCAGCGCATTATTTTTAATGAACACTCGGCTACGCCCGATAAATTCAATAATTTTGCGATTCAGACGCATTAACAAATGATAACTAATGGACTTCCAATATGAGGGACATGGAGGATAGAATAAAATGTGGAGGTGGTGAAGACAACAATTGTTTAGTGTAGCGGTTATATAGGCTGAAGCCTATTAAGACTTCGGCTTTTAACTAATCTGCTTAGTTGATGCAGCATTCTAAGTACACTGGTAGAAGGAACTCGTCAATTAGAAAGTGATGTTCCCACTACTGGGATACAGACCTCCTCTTTGTTAAAGCCTTGCTGGATTTTACTTGCGTACAAATTATCGGTTCTATAACATGTCGGTTTCCCAACAATTTTTGCCTTCATCGTTTTGAGAGCAGTGGTGGTGAATAGCTCGAAATTTTCTTGCGTAATCGAATCAGAAATGAATATATCCGCAGGAGATCCAAGGTTACCGACATAGCCCGAAGAATCGCCAAATTTAAGTGGCAGTGGGCAGGGCATATTACTCGCAGAACAGATGATCAATGAGGCCGTACCGGCAGCGTTGAAAGGCTTAGATAGATCGATAACCTGGTGAGAATTGCCGAAATCCGATGGATTCGAGACGTACAAGACCGGTCGTTATGGACACTTGGGTGAGGCCTATGTTCAGCAGTTAACGTCATCGGCTGAAATGATGCTGCTGATGATAAAAGTTTGACTTCGCCTGGGTTCGAGTCCACGACCTACAGCATCTACACAAGTCAGCCGTTATCACTAACCCTAACTGAATAATGTCCATCAAGATGTAATACTACATCAAAATAGGAAAAGCTTAGAAAATGGACAGTCACACTGGTTACCCATCGTGCTGAATGCTTAATCTTGACTTCGGTTTGATTGTTTTCGCAAAGCCTTTTCCTCTTATGAAAGAATAGAACTCACTGTTTTAGGCATCGTAAACGAGTACGTACATGATGATGGTAATAATCATATTCCCGATCGAATTTCGATAAAGGTGGCAAATCTCAACGGAGATTAGCCAAGTACACAGGGTATATTATTATAGTGTACAAGCGTGTGTGTAAACACAGGTGCCTTTACTTTCATAGTCCGATGGGACGGCAATCTGACACGACCGGGGAGAGATCAGGAGCAGGACCAACGCAACGGCTTTACGTGCTTTCCGAGGCACGGGGGGCCCGGAGTTTTTTTGGGGTTGTGAAATCATCCTGGGATTTCTCCCGCTCTCGGTAGAGCAGGAGGGCGTGTCAGACTCTTACTGACTAAAACCCACCCCTGTTCCTTCCCTGCCCTGAGTGCCCAGGAGCGCTGTAACTCTGTTTCGAATTTATCCACAACCCCTGGGCAGGCATCGGCCATGACGGACCCCGTCATGTATTGCTGATAACTCTTTGAGGCGTGCGTGGAACACTATGCACCTTCGACTCTCAGGCCTGGTGCTGATCGGACGGCGAGCTACCCACTACTTGCCGTTCGCAGGCCCGGGTCAACGGTGGCCGGAGATCGTCTCGCGACGTCCTACGCCCAGGGCCTCTCAGGAGACTGCTTCCCATTCCCTCTCGCTCCGTACCATGACCTGGACCAGGGCCGGGCGCGAGAGGTCACTGCCGCCAATCGCCTCCACCTACACAGGAACCTCCCGAAGCTTCCATGTCCGGTGAGGACCTGCGTCAGGCGGAAGGTGAGGACGCCGTGGCGCCTCTCGACCCACTCCTCAAATTGGAACCTTACCGCTGCAATTGCGGCGTGCCCAAAATTTCAGGCTACTACTGAGGAATTCCAAATGAATAAAACCCAATAGAACTTTTTAACCGACGCGAGAATTGAACCAAGGACCTCACGCTCGTCAGTCACGCTAGCGACCAAGACGAAGAAGACCAGTTGATGATTATAGTTATGGTATTAGCTAAACATACAGTATTAATAGCTTCTTCTTTGGGAGTTGATTTATAACTTTTTAGATGGGTACCAAATTATCTACCTAAGCCCAACAGTTGGTGTCGTTAATAGCAGCTTCAGTGGTGCTTATTCGTAAGCATTAATAATTGAATTTATTCAGTCGATACCAACGAACTTAATTGGCATATCTCCACACACTATGTGCTCTATGTGCCCGCTATTACAATAGAATTCCATTTTAATTGAGAACCGACGTCAATTGGTCGCTAATGAAAATCTTCGATAGCCTCCATGGAAATTTAATGCTTAATTGCTTTTCCATCAACATACGTAATTGAATCGCATTCTTCGTTTTTGTTTTGGGAATTTAACAAGCAAAAAATTGTGCTGGAAATTCTTATTAAATGCGATCGAAAACGACTAGAGATTAAATTATGAAAACACAATGTTTTTAGTATTAAACATGCGAAACATTTATTCAATCTAATATAAAAAATTATAGAGAGGTTAAATTGTGTGTATAATAATTGTGTTATTATTCTGTGGTTAGTATCTTCAGAATAATTATACGGCCATTGTCTCCTAAACAAACATCTTTTCAACCTAAGCGCCACGGATAGCCCACTCTGCTTAGGCTGCCTTGACGCCAAGAAATCAGGCGCCCACGGCATCCTGGAATGCGAGGCCATGGCTACTCTACATGCACAAATCCTCAGAACAGAAAGGTCGCTCCGCGAAGCTTGGGAAGCTCCCAGGAAGCTTCTGGGCACAAAATCCTATGCACGTTAATTTAAAACTAACCTAACGTAAAATTATTCACTAAACCAGCAAGAGAAGTTTTTTGGCACCTATCCGCATTTAAAAATGCATAGAATACTTTTAGTTTGCTCACAGGTTTGCTTTTAGAGCTTGGGCCACATTTATTGCCGCTGAGTGATTATCATAATGTCATAATCACTATGCTATACAGTTGCGTGTGTTGATTCTTATTTGGTTTTTGATTATATGCAGTCATTTCTGTGCAGCTGCTTTGTCCCTTCTTGTACTCTATCGTCGACCACATCATCGCTTACCATCAGGTGAGATAGTGGACAAGCACAAGCCTATCAAAGTTAAAAAAACTGGTCAAGTGAGTGTCGGATTTTGCACAGTAAGGGTTCCGTACAATATATTGGTATTTGTTAGTACTTAAAGTATCATCATCATCACCATTTCAGCCGAAAGACGTCCACTGCTAGACATAGGCCTCCCCCAAAGTGTCGCCACAATGATCGGTACTGTGCGTCTCGCATCCATCGGCTACCCGCGACCTTCACTAGGTCATCGGTCCACCTTGTGGGAGGCCTTCCAACGCTGCGTCTTCCGGTACGCGGTCGCCACTCCAGAACTTTTCGGTCCCATCATCCATCTGTTCTGCGAGCAATGTGCCCTGCAAACTGCCACTTCAGTTTGGCGATTCTTCGGGCTATGTCGGTAACCTTAGTTCTCTTGCGGATATCATCATTTCTGATTCTATCACGCAAGGAAACTCCTAGAATTGCCCTCTCCATTGCCCTTTGGGTGACTGTAAGCCTTCTGATGAGGCCCATTGTTAGCGACCATGTTTCGGTTCCATAAGTCGTCACTGGCAACACGCACTGGTCATAGACTTTCGTCTTGAGACGAGAAGATACCACGCGACTTCCCGAACGCCGCTCCGCCGAGTCGGATTCGACGGTTGACCTCTTTCTCGAAGTTAGCCCTGCCTAACTGGACCTTTTGTCCCAGGTAGACGTACTCGTCTACAACTTCGAGTGTAGAGTCTCCGATCTTGATAGGAGTGGGTGCTACATGGGTATTTACCATGACCTTGGTTTTGTCCATGTTCATTTTAAGACTCACTCTTTTGGAAGCTCTACTGAGGTCATCGAGCATTGTACTGAGGTCCTAAATAGTCTCAGCCATAACGACTATATCATCGGCAAATCGAAGATGAGTGATGTACTCGCCATTGATGTTAATGCCTAGCCCTCTCCAGTCCATTTCACTCAGGAGTTTCGTCGCACCCCTTGCCTCGCCATGGCCTTGACCGCTACCGGAGTCAAGGGTAGGCAGGCTGCCGTGCACTAGGGGCCATCTTTTTGGTGTAAGTTTCATAGGGGCCGTAATTGCCATGCTTGGCAGGCGGGTTGGCGATCGCAGTGTAGCTCTTATAATACACAGAGAATGCTGCTGCCCATTCTCTGGTGAGTCCCTTAGTCGCCTCTTACGACACCCACGGGAAGTGATGGGATGGTGCTATTCTTTTACGTCCGACACCATACGGAACTTAAAGTATACGTAATAGTAAACATTATCACCAAATTTTAGGTTTATAGGTCAACGGGAAGATAAAATATTCTTCGTAACAAGATTTTGTGACAGACAGCGGACGGACAGATGGACACGTGAGTGACAACAATAGGGCTCCGTTTGGACCCGTCGGGTACGCAACCCGAAACAAAAAAAAAACTTTTCGAGGGTCCGTTTTCGATTGTTTCAGTATGTAACCTATTTTAATTTGGATTCCTATCTATTTTCTCACTAGACACTCTTCCTCAGACACACAGCCTTTATTATAAAACAAAATGGCTTCTCCCCGCAATCTCTTACGCCAATGTTACACTTGTATTTTTTCACTATTACGATCAGAAGTGAGCGTTATTTTTCCGTGCGTGTACAATGTTGTGTTCAAAGCTCTTTGCTCTGTGACACAGAACAGAACGTTCGATAACTGTTGTGGTGTAGATAAATTGTATTTGAGATCTGAAACAAGGCGGAAACATAATTTTTATATGATTTAATTAAGGTACTGCTTCATTATTTCAGCCGAAAGACGTCACCTGCTGGACATGGGCCTCCCCCAAATGTCGCCACAACGACCGGTCCTGTGTATCTCGCGTCCATTGGATTCTCGCGATTCTCACCAGGTTATCGCTCTATCTTGTGGGTATCCTTCCAACTCTGCGTCTTCCGGTACGCAATCGCCAATCCAAAAATTGCCGGCTCCATCGATAATCTGTTCAGTAAATCTGTTTAGCTATACTAGAACTGTCTAAGTCTACTATAGTCTTTGGAGTTCTAGGTGCTGTCTAATAGATGATTGGATTATTAAGGGACTAAAGAAAAGGTTTGTATCATGCTTAGCGCCAACATTGATTGAACTTTCTTGCCATCTTTGTATATAAAAAAAAAAATATGCTCCTTCCAAGAAATAATCAACTTTGATTGGTCTAATTAGTATTGAAAATTCTCTCTGACATAAAATATATAAATGCAAAACGACCATGCTACGACTAAGTATGGTGTATGGTTCTTGATAATTGCAGTGGCGCTACCCGAGCCTGCGGACGGCGAGTAATGGGTAGCTCGCCTTCCGATCAGCACCAGGCCCGAGAGTCGACGGCGCGTAGTGTTTCACGCGCGCCTCAAAGAGTTGTCAGCAATAAAGACGGGGCCCGTCATGGCCGATGCCTACGCGGGGGTTGAGGATAAATTCGAAACAGAGTTACCTCACCCCCGGGCACAAAGACCAGGAAGGAACAGGGGTGGGTTTTAGTCAGTAAGAGTCTGTCACGCCCTCCCGCTCCACCCAGAGCGGGAGAAGTCATTGGATGATTTCCCACCCCACAAAAAAAAAAGCGATTGGCTGCTAATATTTGTATGGTCCACAGATAGTTGTTCCGGGTCTGGTTGTCTTGCGTAGGTACTTGAGTTTACATGTTTGTGAGCGATACGAAACGATTTAAAACATAAGAAGAATATCTGATAATTGCTATCCTAACCTATCTTAGAATCTAAAAAATTACATAAATTGGTAGTCTGAATGTTTATTGAACAATTATCCAATTAACAACTAAATAAAACTGAAAGTCTGTATGTATATCAAAAGGTTTGGAAAATCCAAAAGTGCACGCCTCATAACGATCATTTCTTTTTGTATTAAAAATAAATTGTATTGCTGAGTTATAGAGAAAAAAAAAATACGACTTGACCTTCAATATCCCCAGAGCCAGTGGATTCCCATGTATGGTCTCGTGAAAAAAAATATCCAAATAATGGGTAGAACATGTGGCCTTTTTATTATTTTTGATGGGCACGCGTTTGACCACAATCTCACCTGATGGTAAGCGATGATGTGGTCGAAGATGGAGCACGCTTGCCTAGAAGTAACTTATTCACTCTTGACTTAAAGACTCCCAGGTTGTAGCTATCAGGAAACACAGACTCCGGCAGGGAATTCCACTCACTGGCTTTCGGCTTCGGAATGTCTTTTTACACCCGATATACCTACAAAAACGCTATCAGTCACCACTTTTAATTAAAAAAAAAACGATAAAAACACGATACTGAATATCGAAAGGGTTCATCTTGAGAAAATTCTGAACAAAATAAAAAACAAAACGCTCTCGATACGATAATTTTGTGGCAGTTATTCGGACTACATACAAAAAGAGTTAATACATACAGACATCCGGACATCTAAATATTTTTTTTTTTCATACTCTTTTTTCCATAAAATAGCAGAACAAATATTAAAAAAAATTAAAGTAAGTTTTCTCAAATCTTTTTTTGATATACGTATACTCATATACCGTATGGATGAAATATACAGGGTGTAACGGAAAGGTGTGGTCATATTTTAAGAACTGCATCTTTCCACCGGTATGAACAACTTTCTTCAAGAAAACCTGAGGAAATTCTCAAAAAAAATGTTTATCTCCCATACAAATATTGATCAGCTGATGATAACTTTGTATGGAAAATCCAATTTTTTTTTTGGGAGTTTTCTATTTTTTCTTACAGAAAATTGTTCATATTCATGGGCAGAATCGGTTTCTAAAATATGACCACACCTTTCCGTTACATTCTGCATAATAGAGCCATTTTAAGGCCAGAAAATTGCTTGGCCTTGACGTGTTGAGAATAGAGCGCTACCTCAAACGCTCCCCGGGCCTGCGGACGGCGAGTAGCGGGTAACTCGCCGTCCGATCAGCACCAGGCCCGAGAGTCGACGGCGCGTAGTGTTCCACACGCGCCTCAAAGAGTTGTCAGCAAAGGACGGGGCCTGCCACGGCCAGTGCCTGCCCGGGGGTGGAGGATAAATTCGAAAGAGTTACCTCGCCCCCGGGCACTCGAGGCAGGGAGGAACAGGGGTGGGTTTTAGTCAGTAAGAGTCTGACACACCCTTCCGCTCCACCCTAGAGCGGAAGAAGTCATAGGACGATTTCCCACCCCCCAAAAAAAAAAAAAAAAACCTCAAACGCTTCGCGTTAAGAGGTGTGCAAATATGACCTGCTTAAATATGAACTCGACCACACGATGACTCGACTCGTTGTGTTCCTCGACCACAGCTTCGCTTACCATCAGGTGAGATAGTGGTCAAACGCGTGCCTATCAATAATAAAAAAGATAAAAAAAACTTACATGTGTGCTATCAATAAACATACATAAAATTAATCTATACTTAGGCATTGGTATCTACTCCGGCCTGCGGACGCCGAGCAGTGGGTAGCTCGCCGTCCGATCAACACCAGGCCCGTGAGTCGACAGCGCGTAGTGTTCCACGCGCGCCTCAAAGAGATGAGTGTCAGCCACCACTGACGGGGTCCTTTCTGGCCGATGCCTGCATGCCTAGGGGTAGCGGATAAATTCTGAAAATGAGTTACTGCACCTTGGGCACTCAGGCAGGGCAGGAAGAGGGGTGGGTTTTAGTCAGTAAGAGTCAAACACGCCCTCCCGCTCCTCCCTGAGCGGGAGAAGTCATTGGATGATTTCCCGCCCACAAAAAAAAAAAAAACAAAAAAGCATAGGTATCTAAAAGCCAATGAAAGCTCCAATTTCAAAGGTCTAACCTTTAAGATTGAAAATATATAGGTAGACCTACATCATTACGTATACTTTATTGAAATGTGGGTCACAATAAATGTGACATCCTGATCCTTCAAATGTAAAAGAATATAATATGAAATAATAATGTTTTCTTAAGTAATAGCAAATTTACTTTTCGCAAGTAAGCCTGAAGTGAAAGATATAAAGCTGCAAGATGAAATACAGAAGTAGTATAATGAGGTTTATATTACATTTTTATTAATTTTCCCTTAATAATTTTCTTGAAGATTCTCTCTTGTGTTAGATGGCGAGAGTGATTGATTGTTAAACGTGAGATTCTGAATGTGATCCCGAGATCGAGAAATTGTAATCCAGATGTTATACAATAATTTCTGAGATAGACCCTGAAATTTGGATTCGCATCTTTTTTTTGTGGAGGGTGGGAAATCATCGAATGACTTCTCCCGCTCTGGGTGGGATGGGAGGCCGTGTCAGACTTTTACTGACTAAAACCCACCCTTGTTCCTTCACTTGCCTGTGCCAAGGGCCGCGGTAACTCTATTTCGAATTTATCCACGACCCCAGGCATGCATCGGCCCTAATGGGCCCCTACCGGTACTGCTGACATCTCTTTGAGGCGTGCGTGGAACACTACGCGCCGTCAACTCTTGGGCCTGCTCGTTATTGGACGGCGAACTGCCCACTTTTTGCCGGGGGCTGGAGATCGGCTTGAGAGCCCCGACGCCCAGGGCGTCTCCTGCGGCGCGTGCTGGGGGTGTGAGTGTTGAGTCTCCCTCACGCGTTCCGCGTTGACCTTCGCGAGGATTACTCCTTCGCGTTCGACTGCTTCCCATTCCCTCTCGCTCCATACCATGGCCTGGATCAGGGCCGGGTGCGAGAAGTCGCTAACGCCGATCGCCTCTCCGAGGACACGGCGGTGCTTTGCCCAAACGGGGCAGAACTCCACCGTATGCTCCACCGTGTCTTCTGGGCGATCCACACATTGGTGACACCCGGGTGTTTCCTCCCGTTTTATCCGACACTGGAACCTTCCGAAATAGCCGTGTCCGGTGAGGACCTGCGTCAGCTGGAAGGTGAGGATACCGTGGAGCTTCTCCAGGCACTCCTCAGAGAGGAGCCTTACCGCCGCAATTGTGGCGTGACTGGTTTCGCTTACTTCACTTATACTCGAGCTAAACGAAACTTTGAGACCAGTGGTGGCCCAGTGGTAACGGCCGCGGACGCGACTTAATAGAAGTAGGTCGTAGGTTTAACGACAGGTAGGCGCTGTTTTTTTAATAATTATAGCAGGCGCTTTACTTTGTTTGAATTATTTCATAACCACTGTTCTGAAAACGGTGAAGGAACACATCGCAAGGAAACCGGCATGTCCTAGAGCCTAAGCTTCGAAGACATGTGACGTCCCTCAACTCGCGATGGGCCCGTGTCATGAAATACGACCCGGTGTGGGTCGTGCCGTGTCTCTTACAGAGCGGAGGCCTGTGTCCCGGCAGTGGAAACATTATTGACTGATTATGCTATTATTATTGTTTTGTGACTTTTATACAGGCTTTAAGGATCAAGATACCGCAAACTTCGCGAAAAGGTTACACCTAATGCCACAAACAAAATTATGATAGTCAATAATCTCGGTAATGATCGGTTACAGAATTATCACTAAGCGCACAATGTACTGATGCGATCTCAACGCTCCGCACTGCTACTTATCTACACTCGCGCCGGCCGAGCGCACCGCGCGCCGTAGCTATGTAGGTATTAAGCCGACGTGAATGAACTCTAACGAAACTGCAGCTGTACGTATTTTATATAATAATAATAATAATTCCCTCTGCTCAACCGTAACCTACAAGTATTTGGGTATGTCGGAAGCGTTAGGCATCAATACTGCTGACGTGAAACAGTCGTTTTCGAGCGCTTCTTTGGCCGCCTGAATAAAGTACTAAATAGTTTTTTATCAGGCGGGAACTAGGTTCAACGGTTGGGTCATGCCGGTATTGTTGTACTCTTTCGGCATACTCAAATGGACTCAGACGGAACTTGACGCCCTGGATAGGAGGGTCCGCACACTGCTGACCGCAAATCGGATGCATCACCCACGATCATCGGTGATGAGGCTGTATATCCCGCGGAAATGTGGGGATCGTGGTTTCTTAAATGCTAAGACCCTACACAACCGCGAGGTATGCAGCCTTAGGGAATATTTCCTAGAAACCGACGTGGGTATGCATCGAGATGTGGTCGCGGTGGACAAGGGCCTCACCCCGCTCTCCTTGGCAAACGAGAACTGGCGCAAACTTAAAGTACTGGATACTAATGACCGCAGGGAAGTATGGCAGAGCAAGGAGCTTCACGGACGCTTTTACCGGGTTCTACATGGACCCGATGTAGATCTATTAGCGTCCGTATCCTGGCTGCGTTTTGGTGACCTATTCGGGGAAACCGAAGGTTTTGTTTGTGCGATTATGGACGAAGTTATGATGACGAATAACTACCGGAAATATATTGTGAAGGACGGTACGGTTGACATCTGTCGGGCATGCCACCGGCCCGGGGAATCAAACCGACACATTATTTCTGGTTGTTCTCGTCTTGCTAACGGAGACTATTTGCATAGACATAACCTTGTAGCCAGGAATATCCACCAGCAACTTGCTCTTAAATACAATCTTGTGGAATCTGAAGTACCGTACTACAGGTATGAGCCCGACCCAGTTCTCGAAAATGGCAATATCACGTTGTATTGGGATCGGTCTATCATCACTGATACGACTATTGTTGCCAATTGGCCTGACATAGTGGTGATAGATCGACAAGAGCGTCACACAATGATTGTTGATATAGCTGTCCCTCATGACGAGAACCTCGTGAAGGCTGAGAAAGATAAAAAAACAAAGTATCTTGATCTGGCTCGCGAGGTTGTCGACATGTGGGAGGTGGATACAGCAGTCATTGTGCCGATAGTCGTGACGGCCAATGGCTTAATAGCCAAGAGCCTCGACAAACACCTAAGGAGGCTCTCGTTGGGCAGCTGGATCAAGGGCTTGATCCAGAAGGCAGTACTCCTGGACACGGCGCGCATAGTTAGGAGGCTCCTCTCTCAGGAGCCCTGACCACCGGTAGCTTGGACCCTATCCCGATACCGGTGGGATACTATTTTTTATATTTTTAAATGTTTTTATATTTTGATATTTTAATATTTAAAAATGTAAATTGTATGTATATATTATAAAATAAATGGAATAATAATAATAAGTTTATAATTAGCGATTTAAATTCTATTTAATTAAAATTCATTGGGTTGTGGTTGAGCACTGGTTCAGAATTTGTTTTGTGGACTGTATTTGCTAATGGCGTTGCCAACGATTGACAAATGTTAAGGGCAGGAGATTCGAGTTGCGGGGGATGTTTGGACGATAGAGGTGCAACTCGATTTATCAGGAGGAAATCACACTAACCTCTTTGCGGGAGCGGTCCGGCCACGTTGTCGAGACCACGAGTCCTTTCTTCAAGTTCCAGGTGCAGCCAGGCGTCGATTTATCGTCCTCACACGTCACAAACAACACTAAGCACTATGCTAAAGTTTATCATATGTAAAATCAATATTTCTAGATTTATTTATTAATTTAATGTGGAGCGCGCTGACAACACATTTGTCGATGTTGCATTCATTCGGGCAAGTAGTTCCCATTCACTTAAAGATGGCGTGTGCGGGTCTTTCCTCCACCCGTTCACCAGGCACAGTGTGATTTGGAAAGGAATGATCTATAAGGAATGATTTGTCAATCGCTGGCGCAACCATTCCCCCCGGGTTTGAAGGGTTACCGTCGAAACAATAAGCGAAACTAATTTAAATTCTTGTATAATCTGTAGCGGCTAAACTATTCCTAAACTATATACAAGAAGCACTGCAACTACTAATAAACTAACTTGAAACCTGCTGCTGATTAGGCAGAGGACAGAGGCGAATAACCGGACGTAAATACGAACCGGTTGCGGTTTTAATCCTAACTATACGCGTTACACCCTTTGCATCAGGGAAAACTTCCTCCACCACACCTAGAGGCCAGTGTAGAGGAGGCGCATTCTCTGTCATTAAAACAACCACAGTACCAACTGTGACTGGGTTAGATGGAGTATTCCACTTTTGACGCGACTGCAGCGTGTGCAAATAATCTGTCCTCCAACGCTTCCAAAACGATTGCAATAATTTATCCAAAAGAGCGTTACGTTGTAGGAGATGCAGTCTGTCTTCATCAACATCCATAGCGGGTAAGTACTTAAGAGGAGTCGTGTTTAAGAAGTGAGCCGGCGTTAAAGCTAGTGACTCCGACGGGTCACTAGATAGAGTTCTACACAAGGGACGAGTATTCATTATTGTCTCTATCTGAGCGAGTACAGTACTCAGCTCCTCATAGGATAGAATCTGTACGCCTATAACGCGGAACAGATGGGTAGGTTTGTATGTATGCTTTTGTGGTTGCACAACGACATGCTTGCTTTGCTTGCTTGGTAGTGTAGATACAGACCTATCCTACCTCCTCCTTCAGAGAAGGTAGGATGGCGTGGCTTTGAGGGAGAGCGCTACAGTCGTGTTGATCCTCAAGGCAAGTCCGGTCGGTTACCTTCTCGTGGTGCCACCCGTTTTTGGTCTAATTCCCTAAGAATTAGACGTAACCAAAACCACCGGGCGACCCGTAGAGTAGCGGGCTTTCTACTCCTTCCCATCCCTTATTCCATTCACCCCATACTCTCCCGTCTATGAACTTCCTGTCCCAAGTTTCACCGTCACCTCCTACCCCATCCTTTGAGTATCCTACCTATATCCTAATTCCTCTCCTAACCGCGACCCTTCCGTGACTGGGTGGTTGTGGGCTCGGCCGTCACTAAAACCAGCTGACGGTGAGTAGGAGAATATAGTCACCTGCGCTAGGACCTGCGCAGTTGAGCGCCGTAAGCAGGGATGAAGGAGTCCTGGGGGGTTGAGCTGATCGGCACTGGCGGTTATGTGTCCGTGAGGCAACACGCCCTCTTTGGTCTGGATTTCAGGCAAAACGGTAGCTCTGCCAATTAGCCAATGGCAGGGAAATGGCCACGTGTCCCGTCAGAGGGCCACAGGCGAGGTGCGTGGGGTCCGCTGAAGTCGTCCTCGGACGGCGGAAGCGGTGGGTAAAGGTCATGCTGACGGTGTAAGTGAGGGTTGATCAGTTCGTTGGGGGTAGGCCTTTTCGACCTCCGACGACCAACCCGATCGAGCACCCGATGTCGCACCGTAAACCAGCCTTGCGCACCTATATCTCTCTGGTAGTCCTAACGTCCGCTCTTTTCAAAAGTGCGACGTTCCCAGGTGCGGGCTCCATGGAGGGTGGGAGCCAGAGAGATGAATTTCACACACCACACAAATATGGACAAAACAAGGCCATTACAAAAAACCACAGGGGTGGAGTCGGCGAAAGCTGACGAAACTCCTAGGCGAGGTGCTTGCACTTCGTCCGCCCCTGGTAGCCCTGTGGCTAACGCTGCAGGCTCCAGCGCGGGTGCCGGTCTGGCTGTGGCGAAAACCGCAGCTAAGACCAAAGCTAAGTCCCAGTCTAAACGGAGGACCCCGGCGCTGCATGGGACCAGTACCGGACCTTCCTCACACGCAAAGGCGTCAGCACCGGCGACGACTAATACCACTGACGGTGCTCCCCTTCCTACGCACCCTCCTTCCCTTCCCGTGGCTCCTCTAGCCAACTCCCAAGCCGCGGACGTCACCGGTCAAACGGAGACGGCCTGCATCGGAGATGAGTTTGACACCGCCTGGCAGGTGATCAAAAGGAAAGGAAAGGGCAAAACTGCATCTCCACAGGCCCACTGCTCGAAGGCAGGCCCTTCAGGCCAGCCAGCTCCAGCAAACCAGGGCAAAAAACGAGAAAGGCTGACGCGCAAGGAGCGGCGTCAAGAACGCAGGAGAGGGGGCAAAAACAAGCCTCCCCCCAAGAAGCAGGTTGCAGCCGCTGGTAAGCTCAGCTTCTCCGCAGGTAAGCGATCGGCTGAGGCAGGCACTAGCCGACCAAGGCCCGACCAATCGCAGGCTGTTGCGGAGGGTAAGTCGCAAACTGCAACCAAAACGCAGCAACCCGCTCGGAGTGGTCAGGCCATGGCCAAGCGAGCTCTCAACGAGACCTTAACACCTCGTGGGGAGCACAAGCGGCCGCGGCTTGATCAATCCAAGCGGGATTCCAACATTAGCTACGCCCAAGCTGCCAATGCACACCTAAGCGTCGCGATAACCTGCGACCGCACAGGGGCGATCAGCCAGGCAGTATCGGACCAGGTCCTCGCAACAATCCACAAGAAGATCATCAGCGAGGCCTGCTCCGCTATGCGGGACACACCTGGACCGACGTTCAACGCCAAGCCGCGGTATGTCGGAGGAGTCCTCAAGTTGTGGTGCGGAAACGACCACACTTTAGCATGGCTAAAGAAGACGGTCGCTGGTCTGGCTCTTTCGGCTAGCATCTCGCTAGTTGTCAAGAGTCAGTCGGAGATCCTGAAGCGGGTGCGTTGCGGCATCGCCATACCTGACGACCACGGAGTGTACGAGGACTCGAGGAACATCGGCCGAGCCCTCTGTTACCAGAACCCCTGGGTCGATGTAAGGAGGTGGGTATTGATACACGCCGACAAGCAGGATGCATGCTGGTTCGTGGTGCTGGGTGTCCCTGAGGACCAGATCCCGACGCTCATGGACGCCGAGCGCAGGCTATCCATCGGTCTGGGGTCTGTGTATATCAAGTTCCAGGGTCCCAAGGGTAGGTTCATAGACGTCCCCCGGAATTGGGATCGGGCCACGAACCAGTTAGTGGAAGCAGGGGAGATCTCTCCCCCTACAAACAACCCGGAGACAACGGTGGCTGACCCCGCTGTAGCGGTGGAGTCGGCTGCCCCTGACGCCGCTGTGGGTGCCGTCCCTCTGTCGGGCGGGGAGCTCGACGACTGTGTGTTGTCCCCGGCTTCCGGCCCGGGGGAGGATGGCTTCGACGAGGGCGACCTGTTTGCCGGGCTGCGACTGGAGGGTGACGAGGAGGATCCCGCCTGCGATGGCGTCCCCTTCGTTGGCCAGTAAAGTTGTGCAGGCAAACCTCCACCACAGTCAGACCGCGACGGCTCAACTGCGCAAGTGGCTGGAGGTGCAACATACGGCCATCGCCCTGATCCAGGAGCCGTGGATTAGGGGTGGTCAAATACGAGGACTCTCCAATCTTGGTGGTAAGCTCCTTGTTACTATGGACCACGATCACCCTAGATCGTGTATCTATGTCACAGGTAACCTTAAAGCACAGCTCTTAAATGACTTCTGTTGCAGAGATGTCTCTGCAGCAAGGCTGACGATGCAGCGCGGGGAGGAGGAGATGGTTATTGTTTTCGCCTCAGTGTATATGCCTGAGGCGGAGGAACCTCCCCCTCACGACCTGGTCCGCCTCGTTACTCACTGCGAGAGTAGCGGAGTTGAGGTGATGATAGGGGCTGACGCAAACGCACATCACCCTTTGTGGGGTATGGACTCGCAAAATGCAAGAGGTAAGACGCTAGTGGACTACTTGTTCACAACTAACTTATCCCTATTAAACACAGGCTCCGAACCGACATTCGTAACCAGACGCAGCCGTACAATCATAGACCTTACTCTGGCAACAGAAGGCGCAGCGGGACTCGCAACTGGGTGGCAGGTTTCCAAGGAGGCCTCCTGCTCAGATCATAGGTGGATCCGCTTTGACGTACAGGTCAGTGTACCGCCTAAACCACCGCGGCGTAATCCGCGCAACACGGACAGAATCATATACAAACGCAGCCTTAGCTCCAAGCTGGAAGCACCATGCGATTCGATGAGTCTTGAGGATACGACGCGAATCGACGCACACGTAGGCAAGCTCACCGAGTCACTGTTAAGCAGCTACCATACTGCCTGCCCAGAAACTACCCCGCGCGCTACACCGGGTAAACAACCCTGGTGGGGCGCGGATCTGGAACGCAAACGCGGTAAGGTAAGAAAGGCTCTAAACAGAGCCATGAACACATGCGCGGATGAGGACTGGGATGCATATTATGCGGCCAAATCCAGCTACAAAAAATGCATCAGGACCAGGCGTACTGCGGGATGGCGGAAATTCTGTGGCAGTATTGAGTCCTGTCAACAAGCAAACAGGGTAAGGAAAATACTGGCGCAACAGGGTACTCCTGGGCCCGCCACACTCCGTAAACCTGACAACACGCTCACCACGTCGCCTGAAGAAACGACACGCCTCCTAGTTGAAACTCACTTCCCAGGAAGCGTCTTCGCACAGGTAACCGATTGGCAAGACAATACACAAACACCATCGGATGACGATTGGCTGTACGCACACAGGATGATTACACTGGAAAGAATCCAGTGGGCCATCCAAAGCTTCCAACCTTTTAAAGCACCTGGGCCCGATGGGGTGTTTCCTGCCCTACTGCAGTGGGGAGGGGTCCCATTGGCAGCAAGGCTGGTGCCTATAATGAGAGCGTGCCTGGCCTGTAGATACGTTCCAAAGGTATGGAGGGAAGTGAAAGTAATATTCATTCCTAAACCAGGTAAGAGTGATTATACAAACGCCAAATCCTACCGACCCATAAGTCTAACCTCCTTCTTGTTGAAGACAATGGAAAGACTATGTGAAAGGGAGTTGCGAGATGGCGCCTTAAAAGCAGTACCACTACACGGTAACCAACATGCATACAGCTCGGGTAAGTCGACAGAGTCTGCTCTTCACATGGTGGTAAGCCAGATAGAAGAAGCGATTCACCAGAAAGGTACCTGCCTAGGCACGTTCATAGACATCGAAGGAGCCTTCGACAAGACAAACTTCTCCAGCATTGGTGCCGCCCTCACAAGACATGGTGTGGAACAGGTATTAATTGACTGGATTACCAACATGCTAAGCAAACGAGTTATTCGCCTTGAGGAAGAACAACAGCTGGCCATGATAGCCCGGGGCTGCCCACAAGGCGGTGTTATCTCACCCCTCTTATGGAATCTGGTAATCAATGACCTGATTACCAAACTCAACGCGAATCGTTACTACACAATAGGCTATGCAGACGACCTCGCAATCCTCGTACCTGGGAAGGTGACTGGAACGGTCTGCAACCTCACTCAACAAGCGCTACGCATCGTGGAACGATGGTGCAGGGAGTATGATTTGTCAGTAAACCCCATCAAAACTGAATTAGTCATGTTCACCCAAAAACGAGCACTGGGCCGCTTTAGCCTGCCTAAGCTATTCAATACAGAACTCCAGTTATCTAACGAAGTCAAATACCTAGGGGTCACATTAGACAGTAAGTTAAACTGGAGTGTTCATCTAGACAATAAACTAAGCAGGGCCTGCATTACCTTTTGGCAATGTAGGAAAATGATAGGTAAGAGGTGGGGCCTATCTCCCAAAATTATACTCTGGCTGTATAGCGCGGTAATTCGGCCCATGATCGCCTATGGTGCCGTGGTGTGGTGGCCCCGCACCAAGCTAGTCACAGCCGTCAACAAACTACAACACATGCAAAGGCTGGCCTGCATGGCAACCACAGGCTGCATGAGGACCACTCCAACGGCAGCGCTTGAAGCCATGCTTTGCCTCCCGCCGCTTCATCTGTTTATTCAGCAGGAGGCGACGATGGCCGCGATACGCCTTAAAACACTGGATCTCTGGGGTAAGAGAGAAACTCAACACACCGCTCTGCTCATGGGACTAAACAACGATCTCCCAATAACTAGAGCAATCAACGACCGGATACCCAAGCAATTTGTCTTTGACAAAAAATACAAGATTCAATTGCATGAGGACCACCGCTGTGAGGGGCTGAGCCCCGCAGAACTGCGGATCTTCACTGATGGATCCAAAACAGGTACTGGCACGGGGGCGGGGATCTTCTCGGAGGACCTCAACATCCATATAGCCACACCACTGGGGGTCCATAACACAGTCTTCCAAGCAGAGTGCTTGGGAATTTCCCTGGCAGCCTCAGCCATCCTAGCTAGGGATGTTAAGGACCACTCGGTACGTATACTCTCGGACAGCATGGCAGTCCTACAAGCGCTAAACAGCCAAACAGTTAACTCTGGGCTGATATACGAGTGTCACCAACGCCTAAATCAGGTAGGTAAACACAACAAAGTAACCATTCAATGGATTAAAGGACACAGCGATTCCCGTGGCAACGATGCAGCGGACGAACTCGCCAGGAGGGGGTCGAGTATGGCAGCGATAGGACCTGAACCCATTGTGCCTCTCCCCTTTGGTTACTTACGCAATCTGGTAAGGAAACGCACCAGAGATCAACACAACAAGCTATGGGCTGAACATAGCGAGTGTAGGCAGGCCAAGGAGGCACTCCCCTCCATTAATGACCGCTTCACAAGGCAAGCCCTACGACTGACCAAACTTCAGTTGCGGAAAGTCACGGCCGTTGTAACTGGCCATGGGTCTTTTAATAAGCATCTCTCTGTCATAGGAGTCACAGACAGTCCACTCTGCAGAGCCTGCATGGAGGAGGACGAGACAGCGGCCCATCTGCTGCTAAGCTGCCCAGTAGTTGCTGCATACAGGGCAAAACACTTCGGACATCCAGGTAACCTAAGCGGGATGGTCAGTAACACCAGGGTGCTGCTGGCCTTCCTCGAGGAGCTGGGGTGGATCGAATGACAATGCAGTCCCACCTGTACGCAAAATACGCGCCTTGGGCGTGGAGTTGCGGAAACCAGCCCGACATACATACATACATACATACATACATACATACAACGCGGAACAGATGCGACTTGAGGCTCTTAATATTAGCCTCCCAATCACCACCAAAGTGACTAGCAGCGGGCGTATTAAAACGCCATTCGATGCGATTTTCGGCCAAAACATGAGCGAATTCACTCTGATAATACTTTGAACGCAAGAATGCGTGCAATTCCGAGATACTACGGCGAGCTCCAACGTAATTAGTACCGTTGTCCGAATATAAACGTTTGACCGGGCTACGGCGCGACAGAAAACGCTTAAACGCGGACATAAAACTTTGCGTACTCAAATCACCGGTCAATTCTATGTGAACCGCACGAGTAATTGTCATACAAATAAACAGACAAACGTAGGCTTTTGTGGAGCGTATGCCACGACCACGGGCAATAGTTACTCTAAACGGCCCGGCGAAGTCAGTACCGGTGTGTACGAAAGGTTTAGCGGATTGAACTACACGACAAGAGCGGTGATCGGCCATTTCAGGCGCGATCATAGAGCGCGGACGAAGCTTAAAACAGGGCATACATTTGTGCACTCTAGCACGAATCAAATTGCGAGCGGAAAGTATCCAATACTTCTGTCTAAGGATAGACATCAACAAATCCGGACCTGCGTGACAATTCACCTTATGATGATAATCTACAATCAAATCTAAAATATGGTCCTTGCGGGGTAAAACTATTGGATACTTTTGTTCAAAGCCTAAATCGGAATATCTCAAACGACCACCTACTCGAATGAGACTATCCTGCAAAAATGGTTTCAAATGTTGAAATGCGCGACTACAAGGCTTGTTGGACTCTAAACTACTAAATTCTGATGCGAAATAAAATCTCTGCAATTCACGAAGCACAACTGACTCAGCTTTATCTAGATCAGCGGCGGTTATATTACCGCGGGTGGGTAACAGTTTTAGAAAACGACAGACATACACCACACAACGCAAAAGTCTCGACCAAGACGAGACGCGATTAGATAACGATAGAATAATTGACTCTTCACGTTGAACCGAAACTACTAGCGAATGCTTCTTCTCTTTGGGTGGTTCTGAAACAGCAGCCGGGTTAAAGAGCTTTACCGGCCATTCCTCAAGCACACTATGAGTCCAAGACGGAGCGCAGAACCATAGCGGATGATCTAAAATTTGCGAAGGAAGCAATCCACGGGAGAGACAATCTGCGGGATTATCTGTGCCAGCGACGTGAAAGAGATTTTGTGGTGGCAATTCGGACTGAATCTTAGCCACCTTATTAGCGACGAATGTGTCCCAGCGATGGGGCGAAGAATGTGCCCAACACAAAGCCACAGTAGAATCAGAAAAAGCCATAATTCTATCAATAATAATGCGGTGCCTACAGGCGCTTACAATAGAACTGATTAATTGCACTAATAAAAGAATAGCGCATAGCTCTAGGCGCGCCAGAGAAACGGTCTTGCGAGGGGCGACTTTGGATTTAGCACCTATAAGACTAACCGAGATATTTCCAGCATTCAAAACGTGAAAATAAACTACCCCCCCGTAAGCCCTTTCACTGGCGTCTGCGAAGCCTACAACAGTAACTATACTGTCTGACAATATACCAACATGGCGAGGAATTCTTATTTGATTGAGCAATGGAAGCTCTTCGCGAAAGCGAGCCCACAATTTAACAATATTGTCGGGCGCGGGGTCGTCCCAATCACTATTGGAAAGCCAAAGTTCTCTTATAAGCAACTTGGCATATAAAACGACTGGAGCTACAAATCCCATAACATCCCATATACGTGCTACACACGACAGGATAATGCGCTTAGTACAAATTTGCGGAGTCGAACTAACTTTAATACTGAACATGTCAGACGCGGGTGACCAACTTAAGCCTAGAACCTTGTGCGTGTCTCCACCATCAAATTCCTTCACCGAAGATAATTGATGCGATAGTGGAATCGAATCTAGAGCGGTCTGCGAGTTACTTGTCCACTTCACAAGATCAAACTGACCGGCTTTCATAAGACCTATCACTTGAGCGGCGGTCTCGACTGCCTCTACCTCGCTGGCTACACTATAAACAAAGTCATCCATGTATAGCCCAGTCTCAATCGTATTTTTCGCTTTCGGGAATCTTTCACCCTCATCAGCGGCCAATTGCTTGATAGTGCGAAGCGCATGAAACGGACTCGACTTAAGCCCAAAACAAACACGATTAAACTCGTAAACCTTCAAAGGTTCTTGAGGCGAAAATCTATACAAAAAACGTTGAAATCTGCGGTCGCAATCGCGAATACCAATAGAAAGAAACATTTGCCTTATGTCGGCGGAGAGCGCGACAGCAAATAAGCGGAAATTTACAATAATGTCAAATAAATTACCTTGAAGGTTTTGACCACAATACAAAATATCATTGAGCGATACAGAAGTGCTAGTCTTGGCACTGCCGTCCAAAACCACGCGAAGCTTAGTAGTAAGCTTATCTTCTCTAACAACTCCGTGGTGCGGGATAATGTAAGATGGACGATCGCGAGCCTCGTTAGTATCGGCGGTAGGCGCAGGTGAGATGTATCCTTTATCTAAATATTCGATAACGACCTCATCATAGGCTTGCTTCAACTTCGGAGATGCTTGCATCTTACGTTCTAAACAAAAAAAGCGTTTTTCAGCGGAAACGCAGGAGTCACCGAGCGAAAAAATATCCCCCTTGAATGGGAGCGCGACAACATAACGACCATCATCATCTCGAATAGTCGTGCGACAATAAATCTCCTCAGCCACCTTATCATCAGGGCTTAGGATAGGCGGGACATTGACCTCTTCAATTTCCCAGAACCTGCGGATGGTAGACTCCAGCGGCGGCTCAACAGTGCAGCAGTGTGACACAGTCGAGTAGCTATTTAAATAAGCGGGTGCGGAACCAACAATAACAAAACCTAGAACCGTTTCTAGGGCGTGCGGTGCGGGGTACGACGAATGACCTTGAATTTTACGCGATAATTGGAGGTGCGGGAAAATCGATGCGCCGATCAACATATCGACGTCTCCAGGAACGCCGTAAGACTCATCTGCCAACGGTAAGTCTTTAAATTGAGTCAATAAAGACGTGTCAACCGAGGCAGTAGGTAATTGTTCCGTAATTTTATCTACTACAAGCGAATCCATATCAAAAAAAATATTGGAATTAAAGCGGGAAGCAAATTTAATTTTAATCGAACCATGAATGGTTGATTTTAGGCTACTAGTTAGTCGTATTTAGTAAAAAATATAAGTTTCAATAAATTTAAATGTGTGATATTAACCTGTCAACATCCAATAGGCCCCAGAGTGCCGGTAATCGGAATTACCCGAACGTCCAATAGGCCCCTGTGTGCCGATCCGACTAGCGCGGTTTCAACCTCTATTACTAATTAACTAAAGGTCATATTCCTGTGGAAATTTTAACATACTCGGAGAGTGATAGTATAGTAGTTTTATAAACATTTCCATAGACAAATACTGTTTCGAAAAAAATTAAAAAAAGTTTTTAGTAGCATGTTTACGTTTGTGAATGGCGGACGAAATTTTGCTAGAATTGTGTGTTTTAAACAGTTTTGTGTTTGTTTATGTGTTATGTTGAGTATTATATTTATTGCTGTGTTATTATTACGTCGTAATAACATCGGTTTAGATAAATATTTTGAAGAAATATTACGTAATAACATTTTTATCAAGGTCAGCCGATTTTATTCGTATTGTTATTGTGAGCGTGAATGATGTGAGCTTGTATGTGTTATTCAAAGTTTGAGGGTATGTATTTATTCTAAGGTAGTTATTACATAGTATTAGAAAAAAAACGCAACACAAAACGCAACGCAAACGCAGAAACGCAATTTGAAAAAGCAGTTACTTTGTTTCGTTTCCGTAATATGAAGTTTGAGTATGAATAATAGGAAAATATTTTATCGGACTGTACAAAAAAAACAATGTTATTATTTTACTTGTCTATTCATAGTGTAACATGCAAAATTTCGTGTAGATTGATACAGTGGTTTTATCAGAAACCAACTTATCACGTGAACAGACACTATTCCCGCCAAAACGTTTATAACAGCATTTGATTAGAATTCAACTCTCGTAACACAAGTATTGTTTACATTTTATTATAAGGTCTGTTTATTCAACAACCCACAAAAAAATACTTCAAGTGCCTCGCACCAATAGAAGCGTCAGCGATCCGTTTTATGTAAACAAAGTCGTAAACATGTCAATGGCGGGAAACAGCGCGGATGTTGACGGATGTGGCGGTTTCGCGCGTAAAGATGTTCAGAAAAACATCTCGCCTGAGCACCACCTCATCGCGGCCGGATCTCGAATCATCAACGGCTTCGAGCAAGGATTCCTCGATGACACTGCAAACAATTGTAAGTAAGCAGGGAATAAGCGTGAGTCATTGGCTGTACGCCCCGTTGCCACCATTGTGGCAACTGCCTCCACGACATAGCACAGCACACTTTTGAGGAATGCCCTGCTCTGGCAGTGCAGTGCAATAACCTCGTCACAGCGGTCGGTGCTTCGCATATCCTCTCGCTTCCAGACGCGCGTGTGACTCGGTCGCCTCCTTTTGCTAGGAAGTGATGATTGCGAAGGAGACGGCGGAAAGGGAGAGGGAGAATATAACCTCCCTCACCATCCGCAGTAGACACAAAAGGGCACCGGAGAGCGCGGGACGACCTCCAGCCGCCATAGGATGTGGCCTTTTTTTTTGGAGGCGGGTAATCATCCAATGAATTCACCCACTCCGGGTGAAGTGGAACGCTTATGCGGGTAACACTTAGGTAGTCTGTTACCTGAACAGACAAAGCCGTTGCCGCCGAAGAAGGTGACGGGATCCGTATAAATTCATCCAGGTCAGGCCGGGAAGCGTGACGAAATGCGCAAGCGCTCCAGCGGCTTTGCCAAAGGTAGTTGTAGGACACCGTGTGGTTTTTGTCCGTTGAAAGACGCATGAGATTTAGGGGCAATCCAGCTTTTAATTTTCTAGTAGGGATACGATTTTTAACGATTTGATTGTCACTTATGGAATACTAACATTATGTGTCTACACAGACGCAGGACGCAGGCAACAAAGAAAATATACAAATAGCAAATGCTTCACCCTCCGACCACGACGGAAACTACACGTGTCACGTAAGCGACAAGCATGGAAACACACAAACACACACGTACGTGGTGGATGTCGGCATCGCTCCGAAGTTTGAATCCGAAGATAATTTACTTAGCAACTGGCGAGGTGACATCTCAGATATCACTCAAAACTGTGACGTTCAATTAAGCGCGAAGGCAACCCCTGTGGTAAGTTGGCCTTGCACATGGTTATAAAATACTAGGGATCAAAAAGCCAAAATACTTTTCGTTTGAGTATAATATGCGAATTTCTCTCAAAGGTCTTCGAAACATAATGGTATACTACCTCTACCTACTGTACTGGTACCGTACACTTAAAGCTGAACATTCCATGGAATCTTCGAGTTCCAGACCCATATCGTTGATCTACTTCACATATTGAATACAACAACTTGTCTAACTTTCAGGTTCAATGGAGGTTGAATGGCAAAGTGATAACCGATCTGAGCTCAGCAGGCGTGGGTCACTACACCTGTAATGTAAGCAACGTGCACGGATCTGTATTGAAGCAATTTGACGTCAAATCTTCAGGCAAGTTTCAATTATTGTGTTTCTAAGCGGCCAAGATAGCATTAATGTGGAGCGCGCTGACAACACATTTGTCGATGTTGCATTCATTCGGGCAAGTAGTTCCCATTCACTTAAAGATGGCGTGTGCGGGTCTTTCCTCCACCCGTTCACCAGGCACAGTGTGATTTGGAAGGGAATGATCTATAAGGAATGATTTGTCAATCGCTGGCGCAACCAGGTTGGATAGGTAGCAGTAACGATTTCGAACAGTATACAGTAAGTAAAAAATTGCAGAAAAAACTGAAAAAAACGCTGACGAAAAATTCCAATGCTGGTGTTCCAGAATCATGAACTGAATCGCTGGTACACATATGTGCATTTATGTGCCTTACACATTGTATATTTCACAAAGTCACGGTCAAAATTAGCTCCTAAAACAAAATTACTGTGAACTAACATTAACGTGCTTAACTGCTCATGTAAAAGTTTTGACCACCCAATCTCTTCCAGCCCTCTTAACTCTACATAACTCTTTAAAAACCCGAGTATTACTTTCAGTTCCCTTGCTCTATACCACTTATGGGCAACAACCCTTTAGGGATGACGCTTTATGTTTAACATCGAACTTTCTCGAATACTCAGTCCTATTATGAGCAAAGGAAACTCAGTCACATGAGAATTTCACATCGCTTTCATGTATTTTTGAAGCGTATGGGTTAGGAACCAGTATTTTTTTATTTGAACAAACTTAAGCCTACCTACATGTTTTTGTGAATCTTAAAACGTTTTTACTCCCTTTGGAAAAAATCGTGTATGACCATTTGTAAATAGGTATAGTTTCTAAAACAACCGTAAGTCCCACATTTTTTTGGTTGTATTGTTAAAGTCTCATATATGAGAGTATGTGTCTATTACTGCTTACATGAATTGAAATGTTAGGCTGCTAAATACTAACGGATACCTTTTGAAATTGTTATACGCGTAACTTAGCCCTAACTTGGTATCGAAGCCCGTGTTCAGTAGTCGAATTTTTTATCTGTTTTTACAAAGGAGAAATAAAGCTGTTCTCAAAGTATTTGTATGAAGTGGAAGAAAAGTATAAAGTTAAAGATTTCTTAACAATGTGGAGGTTAAACCTTGTGCAAAGGGAATGTTTTAGAATTCGTTAGCCCATAGGCTAGAAGATCGACGCTTTCGAAATGTGGTGCTGGCGCCACCTGTTAAGGATTCCTTGGACAGCCCACCATACAAACGTCTTTGTCCTCATAGAACTGAAAATAGAAAACACCAAACGTCCTCTATTTGTCTACACCGTGTTGTGAAATGTTTTGGCCATAGAATACAATAGAATAGAATATCGCACGAAGAGGGGCCAACAATTTGGAAAGACTGGTAGTGATAGAAAAGGTCGAAAGTAAAAAACCCAGGGGGAGAAGCCCGAAGAGAAGGATGGACCAGATCTCCGGAGAGATAGATGGACCAGATCTCCGAACAGCTGGAGCTATCTTTCGGCACCACCCTCCATCGGGCGTCGGACCGGATCATTTGTAGGCAGATCATTTTATTGATGGTCAAAAAGGGAGTCACGATCGTCAGTAATGGGGGTACGATTAAGAAGAGATTTATATAAATGAAAGGCTCGCGTTTGACCACAATATCACCTGATGGTAAGCGATGATGTAGGTAGTCGACGATGTAGCAGGCGTGTCTAGAAGTAAGCTATTCATTTACAGACCCCTTGGTTTTAGCTATCAGGAAACACAGACTACGATAGGGAATTCCACTCGTTTGCTGTACGCACTACGAAAGTGTTCCCAAAACGTTTTATGCGTATGAGTAGGATGTCCACCACGTACCAGTGGCGCATCGCGGTACTGATCCGACGATGGAGTTAGTTGCCTCGGTAATGGGTTTTGCCATGTGGCAATTCTTTTAAAGAGACTTATATGCTGTCACCGACAGTGCTAATCTACCTCCATGCTCTAGCAAAATTTTAATTGTACCGTCGAAATAAAGATTTTTAATGATTTTTTCTAATCGTGGGAATTCATCAGATAACTTCTCTGGGTAGAGCAGAATCTGGGGAGGGCGTGTCAGGCATGTTCCTTCAGCCACCCGTGTTTCTTCATTTGCCCTAGCATTCTAGAGCCACAGTAACTCTTTCAAACACTTCCGTGACCCTGAAAGTTGCACCCTAGATTCTAGATTTGTCATGGGACTTCAAAATAGGTCGATATGTGAGAGTGCTACAGGTACATCTCTATCATGATTCTTTGAAGAATACAAGCGAATATAGATTACCTCATTAATCAAACACACAACTTCTCTCACATAACTATCAAAACCACAATCAGAGGAACGGCCTCCTAATACGGTAACGTATTGAATTCTTGTCACACGACATGTTCTATCGTTGTTCGAAATAGGTTATTGTGGCAACGTTACTACTGACCCAATTCCTGCTAGTCGATGTTGGACGGGCAACACTTGGGCTTGCTGTCATCTCAATCAATTTAAGTTTTGGCTGAGGGATGGGTGATAGACTGGCAGGTACAACGTTGGCTTGGCTTGAATTAATTAACTAGAATGAATAATTGGTTGATTGATTGTTGAGAATTAAAAAGTTATTTATAAAATTCGCTAACTGTAAGTTTAGTTTAAATACTGATTTGCAGATCCTAAATTCAAGATCACAGCGTCTCATTCGTCATATTCAGCCGTCCATAGGACAAAACCTCCTTAATTATATTGTGTCAGTACAGTCACGAGTAAAAATATGTACACGAGCAAACTTTACTTGTAAGCTCGAGTATCTTAAAACCATCCATTTAAGATACTCGAGCTTATAAGTAAAGTTTGCTTGTGTAAATATTTTTGCTCGTGACTGTACTTTACCACCCACATCTATCATTCTTTCGGGTAGAAAATTTTGAATTAATAATTTGCTAATAATTTTTAGGTAACCGAAGGCTTCAAATGGAGACCTATTGCTGTCACTCACGTGTCTGTCTGTTTGTCTGTCCGTCGTCTGTCATACAGTTTTTACAGCCAAACGGTAGGAGCTACAGTCTTCAAATTTTCACAGTATAAGCATCATGTTAACCCAAAGCCATACAAATTGTCAGAAATACATTTGGTACGGAACCCCAAATGTGCAAAGTTCGACACGCACTTGGCTGGTTTTATAAAGTAATCACGTGCTTAACTTTTTCATAAATGAGGCCCTAAAACGCCACCACACACATTAGACAAACTTGTGGCTATCCACAAGTATGTGTTGTTTGTTGGCGTTTACCTACAAAAAGTGAATATTATTTCTAGGCAAATCTATCAGGGGTGAATGAAAGTAGTCATGAATGTGAACCAATGTCACTGTAGGCACACTACTGAGTTATGAAAATAAACAAACAGCTGTTCAGGTTTCATGTTATTATAATAGTTTGACAAAATGGCGCTTTTTTCCCAGTAGATTAATTTTACCAGCTGTTTAAGTTGTCTTCGCTTGCATTAGGCAAGGCAACTTAAACAGTTAATAATACTGAAGTTAAAAAAATAAAAAATAAATTCAACGCGTTTTAGTACTCTGCTCAGCAAAACCCTTGGTTTGTTATCCATATCATGGGAATGCATAAAAATTACTAGTCCGCCATCTTTGAGAGTCAACCACATTGAATTTAGAATGACGTCACTTAGCTATGCGTTTGATTCTCATCCAAACTAAACATGTATGTAAAATTTCAGATCAATCGGAATCCGGAAAGTGGTTCAAATTTCAGATCAATCGGAATCCGGGAAGTGGTTCAAATTCAACTTCTAAGATTTTTTTACATATTTGCAGGTGAAGTTAATAATAAAAACGTGTTAAGATGTCGCTGGTGTTAAAAGAGCTTTTTCATAAAGCGGTAGACCATCACACAAATGTCACTCATAAAAAATTTACATAACATCATACTGGGGACCGTAGGATATTACCCAAGTTTTAAGATGTTCAAAAAGGTTTTCTTTAATAAAATATTTTGAATCATGGTTCTAAGTAGTTTTTTAGGGTTCCGAAAGTTTGAATGAAAAAAACGGAACCCTTATAGGATCACTCGTGTGTCTGTCTGTCCGCCTGTCTCAGCCAATTTGATACACAAATGAATATTTGTGACCCAAACATGAACATGTAACGTTAATAAATTAATATGGAAAATCCGCTGAGGTACCAGCTGACAACCCGAGTTGTCACCCAATTCACGCGTTTGAAACCTCTATTATTATTTAGCGCAGGTCTTTTATCCTGTGGCAAGGTTCACATACTCGGAACATATTAATATAGTCTGTAGTTACCATTGATTTTCTAGCAAAAATATACATGGAGAGTATTTTTAAATAAGTTTTTATAGAAGTATTTTGCACGATGGCCGACTGTCAACGGGGCTTGACGGATGGTGACGTTTGACGCGCGCGGTACTTGAAAGGGGTTAATTTTGGGGTGCAAATGTACGTTTTTAGACTGTACTGTGCTACATATCAAATGAAAGGGCTTATTGGAAAGATTTCAAATATGTTTCTTTAATAATTTGAAAATGTAATTATGGTTTTTAATTTATTTAAGAAAATAGATGAAAAATTACCATTCCCTGCCAGCCCTTCACTTGGCCTAAGATTTTGAAAAAAAAATACAGAATGTAGTTCTTTACATACAAATTACAGGAAAACCTATAAGAAGTATATATCAGTATATAGTTTATTAATCCCGAAAAAAATTTTTTTCTGAACCCTTTGCGTGTGAGTCCGGCTCGCTCTTGGCCGGTTTTTTATAATGTTAGCATATCAAAGTAGTACGTTTTACGAAACAGCGAATACTTTGGTGCTGTTAGTATCCTAGCAGATGGCGTTCTGTACTCATTGCGTTCTCCCTTGAGTAAGAGGCCTGACTTTATGTAGGTAATTATCCAATACGGAAAAGCCAGCTCTTTTAGAACCTAAAAACTAATTATGACTTACTAGCGACGGACCCCAGCTCCGCACGGGTACAAATTATACACACAAACCTTGGAAACCGCAATTCTTTCCCTTTTGTATAATGTCCTCTTTTCCCCTTCCACTCCTCTTTGCCTCCAGAAACGTTTCCAGTTTCTTTGCGACTCCCACACGAAAGTTCAGTCATCAGATAACTTGAGACTTAAAATGCCAATGCATTCCACTACTTTCTAAGATAAATCTTTTACTGTCCAGGACGCTCGTCTGTTGAATAATAATAATAAATTGTTTTATTTTCGACAACTTATGAACCATTTTTAACCGACTTCGAAAAAGGAGGAGGTTCTATGTTCGTCTGTATGTATGTTTTTTTTATATATGTCCACCGATTTCTCTGTAAGTTGAGGACCGACTTTCAAAATTCTTTTTTTATCCGATAGAATATACCTCCGAGGTGGTCCCATATGAATTTTATTGAAATTGCTTCAGCGCTTTTTGAAAAACTGAACAAAAACGAAAAATACGTATGCCTAGATCACGTTTTGGTGTTCCGCAATTACGACTATGTTTAAATTTCACGTGCTATGATACGCGGTTTTTAGTTCTAGGTTACAATAACCAACAAGTGAAAAATAAAAAAACTTTTTACAAAAAAAACAACCGACTTCCAAAAAAAAAAACACTAAAAATAACTTTAATTTTGGAAGTCGGTGTCAAAAAACGAAGACACAAAACCAGAAACACCAACTTCCGAAATTAAAGTTATTTTTTTAATTTTTAGTGTTTTTTTTTTTTGGAAGTCGGTTGTTTTTTTTTTTGTAAAAAGTTTTTGTTAGTACACACCTTTAATACTACAACTTACACACTAGTATTAGTAATAAATTCAAGAATAACAGACAAGTTAGTGAGTCATGTACTTACGAGTGGTATATAGGAATGCATTGCCAATGTCAATAAAATGCGCTCAATTACTACCTGTATTTAAAAGACTTAGGAGCAATACATCACTGTGATCTAGTTTTAGCTATTTAATTTATTCAATGGTTGTCACTTATTTTCTTGCCTGTTTAAGTATTTAGTATGTATGTATTTAGTATGTATGTATTTGTGTATCTATTTTAATCTATTGTAAGCTTTATATTTGCACCAAGTGTAGCCCCAGAGCAGTGGTGGCCCAGTGGTAACGGCCGCGACTTACAAGTTGTAGGTCGTGAGTTCAAACCCAGGCACGCGCTTTACTTCGTGTAAATTATTTCATCACCAGTGCTCTCAAAACGGTGAAGAAAAACATCGTGAGGAAACCAGCATGTCCTAGAACCAAAAATTCGAAGACTTGTGACATCCACCAACCCGAATTGGGCCGGCGTGGTGGATTACGGCCCACCCTCTCACAGAGCGGAGGCCTGTGCCCCAGTAGAGGGGACATTAGAAGGCTGATGATGATGATGTAGCCCAATTTTGTGTCCAGGCAATCTCTTTCTATTCCAGGTTGTATGGAAGAGATCGCGGAATGTGATAAAGCCGCCAATTGTATGATTTTTTTGGTTTAAGTTTTCCTTGATGTGTGTGCTTACTTGGTGTACAATAAAGTTTATATAAATAAATAAATAGCCGCAATAAAATCTAATCTAAAAAGCGACTTTGATTTATACTATGTAGAGATAATAATGTAGGTACCATTTTTTTTTTTTTTTTTTGGCCGGTTGTGAAATCATCTAATGACTTCACCCGATCTTGGTGGAGCGGGAGGTGTGTCAGACTCTTACTGACTAAAACCCACCTCTGTTCCTTCTCTGCCCGAGTGCCCAGGGGTGCGGTAACTCTGTTAAGAATTTATCCGCTACCCCTAGGCATGCAGGCACCGGCCACGGTGTGGCCCGTCAGTGGTGGCTGACAAACATCTCTTTGAGGCGCGCGTGGAACACTACGTGCCATCGACTCACGGGCCTGATGCTGATTGGACGGCGATAAGGGCGCGTACACATAGAACATCCGTTTTACAGGATCCTTTTTAACTGATCCGTCGCTACTGGAGGTAATATTCACACAGCATTTACAGGACCGATTTTAACAGATCCGACGCTACTGGAGGTAATATTCACACAGCATTTACAGGACCGATTTTAACAGATCCGACGCTACTGGACTTTCGTTCTTCAGTGTATCGCCTACTTTCTACGAGAATGGACGTTGTCGTGTTGTATTGGTACTATCGTCGTCTGCGGCGGAGGAAGCCCCGGCGTTATTGGATACATCCACTATTAAGGCAAAGATTTTGTCGTGGTGCTGTTGTGCGTCAGCTGAAAGAAGACGAATCTAAATTTTTTACTTATTTCCGAATGACGACGTCTACTTTTGATGACCTTCTTAAACGATTAGAAAAGGATTTAAAAAAGAAAGACACAAACTGGAGGAAAAGCTTGTGCCCTGAAGTAAAACTAGCGATATTTTTAAGGTAAGAACTTTAATTTTTGTTATTATCAATTAAAATTTAAAATGACAAAAAGGTTTACAAAAATGAAGATTTATTTCAAAACATAGACAGATCTGGCAAGTCTGACTCCTGGCTGAATGTAGATTCTACTGATGGCGAACCTTCTACTGATGGTGTAGAGTCAAGATGATGTGGCCTACTAAAATAACCTTGGGTGTGGTAGTGAGGAGTGCTAGAACTTTGTGAATATGGAGGCCACTCGTAGTTTGACTGACCATATCTTCTACTTTTAATATTTTGTAAAAGGTTTATCACTCCAGACTGAAATTCTAAAATTTGATCGCCATTAAGTGAAGCCAGTTGCGGCAAAATACCTTTGAAGAACGATAAATTAGGATCTTCAAACTCATTTTTACTTTTTTTTAACTGATCATTCATGTATTCAATCATTTTGGCGTCTACTTCATTCACATTTCTTTTGATTGCCTTGCGTTGCGGCGGGGCTAAATTTTGTCTTTCCTTTTGTCTGTCACTACCACTTTGTTCCGTAATCTGATCAGGTTCATCTTCGTTGTCTTTATTACTTTCTACTGTTTCCGTGATGTTGTCATTAGCAGAGACGTTCTCGTGTGTATCACCTGGGGTGACAACTTTTTTCAAAAATAACATTTGATTGTGATATTTGTAAGGCTTGGTATTTGAGGCAGCAGCTCCAGATTTCTTCAATTTCTTTTTCTCACTCAATGTTCGTATCCAGGCATCTCTAGTCGAATTCCATTTTTTTATAACATATTTTCCTGAAGCAAGTAAATAATAATATAAGATGGTTGTCAATAGCTTAGTAAGTGAAAGGCGAATAAGAAGGTAGAATAGACTTGTCAGTAATTAATTACCATATTGGTCAGTGGATAAGTCAAATTGACAGTGAACTAATCGGTCAGTAAATAATGGGAAGCAAAAAAGTATTACTAATGTTTAAATCAATTTATTTTAATTAGGTAATTTTATAATTTAGTTCAGTTCAGTTTAATTTTATTTTATTTATGTACTATATATATAAGTATGAGTTTTGATTTACGACTTTGCTAAAAACTCTCATAAAAATTTCGACTTTCCATACAAAATTTGTTGGTCACTATAATATTTTGTAGTTTTATAATAAAACAAGACTTATTCATCAAGCCATCTTTAATAGTCTGACCATAGAGAAGTACCTCTACGAAACATAGACATATACATAATCAGTAATAGACAAAATTAACTAAAACTAAACCCTTACAGTCACTAACGTTACTTTGTATGGGAAGTCAATATATGTGTAATAATATAGTAATTGATTAATTTATTTTTTTTAGGTATGCAGCGTCTGGGTGTACATTTCAAGAACTTTATTACGTCTTTCGTGTCGGTGTGTCAACTATAAGCAACATTATTAAGGAAGTTACACGATGCATATGGAACAACTTGAATGACGAGTTTATGCGACTTCCTACAACAGTGAGTGAATGGGAGCATATATCAAATGGATTCGACACAAAAGCAAATTTTCCCCACTGTTTAGGAGCAGTGGACGGTAAACACATCAGACTTCGAAAACCAGCAAAAAGTGGCTCAATGTACCTAAATTACAAAGACTTTTTTTCCATCATATTATTAGCGATCGTAGACTCTGACTATCGTTTTCTATATGTTAGTATTGGGTCGTATGGAAAAGAATGCGATTCATCAATATTCAAGGAGTCGACATTTTGGAAAATGATGCTAGATGGCAGTTTACAAATACCAGAACCTTGCCCATTAATAACAGGCTCAGAAACGAGAGTTCCCTACGTCATAATCGGCGATGAAGGTTTCGGTTTACACGAAAATTTAATGAGGCCATTTAGCGGGACGCATTTAGACGTAAATAAGCGAATATATAACTATCGTTTGACCAGAGCTAGACGATACGTTGAATGTGCATTTGGTATTCTTGCTAATAAGTGGAGAGTATTCCACCGGCCTCTAGACGTCAACAAAACAACAGCTATATGGATAGTTAAGGCATGTACCGTTCTACACAACTTTGTAAGGGAAAAAGAGGGCTTAAAGGATGGCAACACATCCGAATCTGAAGCATTTCATTTCAATAGCCTACCTGATGATGAAACGCTACGAGGTGGTCGAACTGCAAATTCAGTTCGAACGGAATTCGAAAACTATTTCGTGTCCGAATCTGGGTCAGTTTCTTGGCAGAATGAAGCTATTTAAAATAAAAAACAATGTCTCCATTACAATATAAAATAAATACTTACCAAATTCTTGTCTTTCTTTTTGTTCCATAGCTTCAAAATCCTCCTTTAGAATACCGCATATTTCGCGCCAAGCTGCGGTTTTTGCAATTTTATCTTTATAAATCTCCAGTGTTTTGTCCCAAAGAACTGGTCTACTTTCAACACAATTTATCAAAACTTCTTGCTCAACATATTTTTCAAACGCCTTGCTTGCCATGATTATGATAGCACTGGACACGTGCACTACTCTAGGAATGAAACCGGCAAATGGCGGCTGTGTGTAGCACATCGCACCCCGCGCACCCCCGTGCAAAGCCTCGTGCGGTTTCAATCCGATAAAACGGATTAGTATAGTATTACTGGATCCGGAATACTGTGTGAACTGGCTCATACAACTACATACGCTAATACATATACGTTTAAACGGACCTGTAAAACGGATTGCTGCTTATTTTGTCGGATCAGTATTTTTTACTGGATCCGGAATACTGTATTCTGTATGAACTCGCTCATACAACTACATACGCTAATAACATATACGTTTAAACGGACCTGTAAAACGGATGTTCTATGTGTACGCGCCCTTACCCACTGCTCGCCGTCCGCGAGCCCGGGTCTACGGTAGTTGGAGATCGTCTCGCGACGTCCTACGCTCTGTGCCTCACCTGCGGTGGTAGCGGCCGAGGCCGTGAGGGCCACTCCGTTGAGCTTCCCTCACCCGTCCCGCCTCCGCCTTCGCGAGCATTACTGCTTTGCAGAAGGAGGAGACTGCTTCCCATTCCGTCTCGATCCGTACCATGGCCTGAACCAGGGCCGGGCGCGAGAAGTCGCCGCCACCTATCGCATCCACGAGGACACGACGGTGCTCCGCCCAAGCGGGGTAGACCTTCACGTAACACGCGGCCGTTTCCTCCCGCCTTATCTGATACAAGAACCTCCCGAAACAACCGTGTCCGGTGAGGACCTGCGTCAGGCGCAAGGTAAGGATGCCGTGACGCCTCTCCAGCAACTCCTCAAAGAGAGATGTAGGTACCATGACCTTACTAAATCCTGTTTCTTTGAGTGATGACAGCACAATGGTGTCAGACCCAAACTAAATACTACTTAACTTTATAGTCGCATCGCCAGGTCGTAAAAAGCTAATTCCATCTACCAAAACGCTAAGAATTGAGAAAAGTAAACTGATTTCTGTCGTATCGTATATGTGAAGATAGCTGTAGAGTGGCACAAGACCCGTAGAACGTTGTCATCGCGAGATCCCTCTGAAAGTAGAGCACTGAGTGTGGGGCATGTTATGAGCGATAGCGAGGTATCATTTTTATAGATTTTTAACTTGTTTGGAGGTCAAGGACATGAAGATTTTTTGAGCTATTGAATTGAAGTTAGGTTGCTAGTTGTGCTTATATTTTGGGTAAAAAATGAGTACACACCCCGTGTACTAATTTTTTTTATTTGCAAGAATAGTTTTCCAATTAATCCGACAAATGAGCCAGATTGTCGTTTTTGTGTCTGTCAGCTCTGAACTTGACTAGTATCAAGAGCAAAGCCATATCTAATAAAAAAAACTTGCTAAGTACGTGTCGGCTTTCGCACATTAAGGGTTCCGTACCAAATATTGGTATTCATTTGTAAAGTATACGTAATAACAATCATTATCACTAAATTTCAAGGTCACAGGTCAATGGGAAGTTAAAAAATTATTTGGAACAAAATTTTGTGACAGATGACGGACAGACAGACAGACGGATACGTGAGTGACACCAATAGGGTTCCGTTAGGACCCTTCGGGTTAGGAACCCTAAAAATTTAGTCTAGTAAAAATTTGAGTATATTTACTGCGTTTGGAGTTATACTGAAATACCGAGAGGTCATTATCAAAATGAAATCAAACCAAATATGCTTTTAATTTTTCTGGTCACAAAAAAGATAACCGATACCAAAATGACAAGGCTGTTTACACTTTACGCCGACACCAGATTCATCAACACTTACCTAAGGGAGAGACGGCTAAATTGAATCAGCATTTAAGGCAATATCCAAACGCCTAACCGCTCAAGCCTCACACCAGACTCCCGGCCGGTGTCGCAGCGAGCGTTAAATCCCCAACTTCGGTAACACGACGGTACCGCCGGTTTTATTTCCAAGTTACCCCACTTCACCTACCCGGGTACCCGGTAACTTGGGTACCCGGGTATCGTCTATGTTCGAGGAAAAATATTTTACACAAGCGACCGTATGTTTGAAGTGTCCAAGTTTAAAATTAGTCCACATTGTAAATATTGGTTGCGCTCAAGGGAGAGTTTGTTACTATTTCTGGGATTGGGCCAAACTTGGTTGTGGTTTGGTGAGATGTAGTTTGTTTGTAACGGAGGGTCAGATTTTGGTGAAGTTTTGTTACACGTAGCTCTCATGATCATGGCTCACCTTCATAATCATGGCCCAGAGCCTTTTAAATACTGCAATAATAAAAAGAGACTTTTCTAATCACCAGCCCTGGAACAAGACCTAGTGATGAGAATGCTTGATGGAAAGGTAGAATGAGATTTTGCCGAGAAGAACGAAGAACTAAGAAACCAAGTATATGCCCAGCCTAATATTTTCACTTTTTATCACTTCTATCTTCATTTATCTTTTCCAGATTATATTACTTTAAAACAATTGCCGAAACGACTTTCTCAAGCATCGTGGTTACACCAAAGCGAGAACTTTTCGCCTGTCCCCTGCAATATACGCAGATCATTCTTTTTCTTTATCCGCCGAGGCAAAAAATTGCTTCAAAACTTCTTGGTTTACTTTTTCAGGATCTGCATTTTTTTAACTTCGGCAAGAAAAGAAACGTGGGAAAGCCGATTTGGTCTTACAAATTTTATTCGTATACTTTTGAAATTTAAATAATGTATGGTTGCGTATATGGTATTTATAATATTTATATTGTAAAAGTTTTATGAGTCCATAAGGAGTTGCTGTTGATTTGTTGATTGTCCTAATACGACTCTTGGGAATCTTCTAAATGTGGGCAGCTTAGGAATAGTCGATGTGGCGTTTGAGAGGTCTTTGTAGACACAACAGCGAAAGGCGGGAGGAAACGCCCTGGTGTCACCATTGCGCGGATCGCCCAGAGGACACGGTGGAGCATACGGTGGAGGTCTACCCCGCTTGGGCGGAGCACCGCCGTGTCCTCGTGGATGCGATAGGCGGCAGCGACCTCTCGCGCCCGGCCCTGGTCCAGGCCACGGTACGGAGCGAGAGGGAATGGGAAGCAGTCTCCTTCTGCGACGCAGTAATGCTTGCGAAGGAGGATTTGGAATGGGTGAAGGAGACTCAGTCCTCACTCCTAGGCACTCAGGCAGGGTAGGAACAGGATTGGGTTCTTGTCAGTAAAAATCCCGCTCTACTCAGAGCGGGAGAAGTCATTGGATGATTTCCCACCCCAAAAAAAAAAGGTACAACAGTGAGAGTCTTTTGCCAGATTTTAGTTTACTGTTTCATGATTATCATCGTCATTTCTGTCCAGAATCACCCACTGCTGGATTTAAGCCACCCTTTTCTTCTGCCATGCTACCCGGTTCCGTGTTTCCCTCTTCCAGGTGTTTCTCGCTACATTGTTGATATTGTCAACCTGTTAAATTACGCAAAAGTTTATTTATAGACCTTCTTTGTATATCGATGATGTGTGTCACATCACTATACATATTAGCAACACTACTCCAAAATCGTTTGAAACAATAATCTCGTTTTATGATTTCTTGCTGAAAACTGTAGCTAAGATAGAACCTGACATATTCCAACTCAATTCTTGAACAAAATATCACACATAACAGCATCAAGGCTAGGAGAATTTCAAAGAAAACGTCAGGACTACATCTAAAAGACGTTCTATATTTCGGATATGATGGTAGGGCTTTCCGCGCTAGTTAGCAACTAGCCTCGGGTGACTAAACAAAAATAGCGGCGCGAAATATACTGGCTCGCTTCAGTAAATGTGGACCAAACATTTTGTAGGTACACGAACGGTACGAATGGTGTTTTTTTAGCTGAATCGTTTGAGATTTCGTGTGTTTTTGTAATTGGGTTGTTCCGTTACTGGTGGCCTTTTTACCCGATTGTGCTACACAAGGTAGGGTACAGTGTTTATTAGCCTATGCATGTATGTTTGTTCCTTTATGGTGTTTTAGAGACCAAACACGTGAGCCGATTTTGATAATTCTTACGTCAATTGATTCGTCTTAATCTTGCGAGTGCTACTAAAGACATGACAGTAATGAAAAAGAAATAATAAAAGTCGACGAACTACGAGTATATTATAGGGTATCAAATAAAGGGTAAAAAAAATAGGAAGCCAAGGAGGCGATTCCAAAAATATAACTCGATAATTGAAATCGATATTTCAACTAAAATAACTGCCACCAACTGCATCAGACTGCTTGAAAAGTGACTTATTTGGACCTTTTTGTTGTTTCGGTTTTTTTTTTTTGTATTTCTTTTCCCCTGCTAAATGATGTAGTTAATGTGTTCTTTCTGTTCTATTATTGAATTTATTATGCAATTATTTTATGTTTAATAACGTACTTAAGTTGAATTATTCTTCGCGAGTTTTTATTTGTATTTATGATACACTAGCCACAATGTGAACCAAACATTTAGTGGGTACAGTCACGAACATAAATATGTACACAAGCAAACTTTACTTGTAAGCTCGAGTATCTTAAATCCGTCCACTTAAGATACTCGAGCTTACAAGTAAAGTTTACTTGTGTACAAATTTTTGCTCGTGACTGTACATGAATGGTAGAAATTGTGTTTCCCGGCAGCACAACCATATTTTTTTAGCTGAATCCTTTGAGATTTCTGAGTTTTCGTAATTGAGTTGTTCCGTTAGTGCTTGGATTTTTAAAACCTGTCTGTCTTGCTAGGTGTAAAAGTATTTGATAACAATGTTCTTTTATAAAAAACGGCTTTTCTATTATTTTATGGTGCTATTAATGAAGTGAAGTATTTGAAAAATATTATAAATAAAATATGACGATTGTAGCTTTCAGCCTTTCATTAATTTGAGCAAACAGTGTCTCTATGAAATTATATTATCAGTGTTTTCAGATTACCTAATGAAACAATGAAGACAAGGAAGATCAATTATGTCATGGATTGATAAGACATATAGATAATCTAAGATTAAGATTAGGGAAAGCTACGTGACCTGATCAGAAATTCCTGGTACTGATTACCGTTAGCGATTTAGTTGATCAAGATACGGCTCGCAGTTTCCGTATCTTTCGAATGAACAACGTTATCTTCAAAGCATCGGATGCTTATCTTATTGAACACATATATTACACAATGGTACCTACATACAAAAATTCACGCTTATAATATCACTCATCTGTCTGTCTGTCGGTCTGTCTGTTCGTCTGTTACAGCCATAATGCTCTGAATCCCGGACACACACTAATTACTACATTAATTTGTTGACCTTACACGGACGTGTAAGGTCAACAAATTAATTTGGAATTCGGGGTCAGTTATGGGGTGCAAATAAAAAAATGAAAAAATAAAGTTTTTCAATCTGTACGTACGTATTAAATGAAAGAACACGTTGTAAGGCGGTAAACCCACTGAAGATGCGTCCCGCCGCGGTACGCGGAGCGCCTTCTGCACGCGGGGCGCTTTCCCGCGCATTTCCGCGTGGGCAGTGTGTTGTGCTAGGCGTGATTTCTATATAAATTGAGATACTTGCATACAATGGTAAAATCTGCCATCCCGCGCTACGCGACGGGGCGCGGTGCAGTGGGTGGAGCGCCTAAGGGTCTCAATTGTATTTTTTTTTTCACATATCTAGTTTTTTGTTCTCCCCTATTCTCCGAATCTACTAAGTCTGGAGTTTATATTAGTTTATAGAGTTTATATTAGTTATCAGTTATTATGATTACATAATAATCTATTGTATTATTATTTGTTTTCTTGTTTCTCTTGTTCTTTCTTTCTTCAATTTGATCAGTATGCAATAGAATGGTACGTAAGATCCATCGTATTTTTAGCTATGGCCTCTTCTGCTACAGAGAAGTCACATGCATTAATCAGCAAGTTTGCTCAAGGTAGATTGAACAATGCCCTCACGCCCTTAGCAGCCGCTCCAGGAGACGCCTTTGGCGTCAGGAGTCACAAGCCGATTCCCAGCCACCCTAGGCGCGGGCCTGCGGACGGCGAGTATTGGATAGCTCGCTGTCCGAAAAGGACCAGGCCCGAGTCGACACAATGAGATGAGCAATTTATTAGGTTTTATTCTTTATTAATATTTTGTTTAACTTGCAATGTTCGTATGTAAGTTGTCCGCTTGCAAACCATTTTTCAACCACTCATTGGTTTTCGATGGTAACTAATGCAACATTATGATATCATCAAGCTGATTTGACGATGGCGCCGGGATGTAAGAACTGGAACAACCTGATTGCAAATAGAAGCACATTTGAATTTGGGCTAATATGTTTTTTTGAAGTGAAATCTTCTTTAGGTGCGTTGGGCGTTTTTGAAATGGGAAAAAAACTATTGAACTCCCGCGTCACCGTCACCGACCGTCGTAGCCCTCGCAGCGGATTGTTTTCATTTGAAGTGAAAACCGACAACGCTACGCGATCCGCTACGAGTGCTACGACACGTAGCGGAACTTATTCAAGTTTTCACTTCTCTCGGTACTCCCAGAGTGCTAGTTTTTTTTTTTTATCATGAGTAGGTACTTTCCATTACGTTATGAAAAAAAAATGTTTTTAACTTTTAATTGATGCCGTTATGGATTCCGGTAAGGCCCTCTCTTATTGTGACACATTGTTGACAAAACGATCGTGATCATCACGTAGCGACTTCTGTAGAGGCAGATCTGATTCGCTTCATGACCAGTCGCCATTTCTCCCTGCCGACCTCCTGGTGCACTCGCGCAAGTGAAGCGCAATTAATTAGGTATCTGTTGCTCGCGCAAGTTTTAGTAATATAAATTTTTACTATCATATTTCCGAACGCATCTCATTTCTTATTGTACTGCAGTTTGAGCTAACCATGCATCCCGTTCCATACTATCTCATTTCCATGCAATAGAGGGAGAAGAAATGTTAACCGCACGCGCCAACCAGAGGCGCACCCGCAAATAGGCAATACTAACGTAACGACCGCATACCGCACCGCAACTGTGCCGCGCCGATCCGCTACTATATATATCCAAACTCTAAAAAAAATCTATTATCCGTGTTGGCCAACACACGTGTGACATTATACAGACCACGTGAAGAACTGTGAAATAAAAAAAATCAGCAAACACGTGCTACATCTTCTCAGGCTGTCCTTGTATCAGCGTGCTCCATCCAGAAGATTCCCAAGTAAGTCCATCATTACCTTTTTGCTACCCTGGTCAGCTCATTACTGTGTGTCGCCATTATTTCACACTGCATAAAATTATATACCCGCCTATGGTCCTTCAAAAGCTGCATGTACTTATACACCAATCTGTTCAATTTGCTCTGAAATTTCTAGAAGTCAAAACAGAAACTGATCTGGGAATCAATTCAAGATTTTCCACTCAATATTTGTTTACAAGTTTTCAGAAACCGAAAAGTCGGTCGATCGGCTTTAGCACATGTTGTACTAATATTCAAGCATTTGATAGGACGCTTCTAAGTTGTTGTTTTTACTTGGAACTGGTTGTGAAGGTAATAGAGACACTATAGGCAGCCAATGCATCGAAAATACTCTTATTCAGTTCCATTTGAAGAGAATGGAAGCGAATCCTAACGTGACGTAAAATGTTTTGACTGGCCGGTATTACCAACATTTTCTGAAAAAGAACAAAGGACCAAGGACTTTCCTGTCGCAGGTCTGCTGAAAGAAATTTCTATTAAAATAAGCAGTACTTTTATGATATTCTATCTGTATTTGTTCTTTTCTCTTTTAAGTGTCATGTGTCTACATAATAAAATAAATGTTGTGAAATATGATTCTGCTGCAATGTTAAAAAACTATTTATGGTTCAGTGTCTGACAACACTGACTTGCTGTCCCCTTTTCGGTCGCCATTAGGAGTGCAAGTCACAGATAATAGTAGCAAGCTAGTGTAAGTGCACGAAATAATTCTGTGTCCACATTTTTTACTTATGAACAACAGTTTAACAATATCTAGGACTTTCCATTCAACCTCCACTTATAACAATAAATTAGGTAACTTTATGTTCATTTTTGTAAGTCTTTGTTGATCTTTTTTCTTCTTTGTTTTTGCTATCATCTTATATCCGTGCAAAACCAAAAATGTCTACGAAAGTAAGCCTTCCACAATGTGTGCAAAGTGCTTATATTTTAGTAAAGCAGATATCAGTAATTCCGGGCGATGCGTAAGCCGTTCATGCGTCGCATAGACAATGTATGCAAACGTGATACGTGGCGCATCGTAATAAGATTTTCATAGTACGGCATTACGGACCGTATTGTAATACCGGTATTCTGCATACAGGTGATACGGATTTAAATATAGTTATGAGAAATGCTTGATGATGTGAGTAGAGTTATATACGTAGAATTATGCTAATAGAATATATTTTTCATCATATCCACTTAAAGATGAAAACGTAGTTCACGTTTGTTACTTATGCAAAATGTCTGCAGGTGGTGTCTACTGTAGGACCCCAAGGCACTAGTACGGCCTGCAGGGATCCTGGGACGTTCTTCGAAGCTCGGGGACTCGCTTGCTTACTGCGAAAGTACTTTACGAAGGGATACTCGCTACGGGCGGATAAGGAAACGAGCTGAGGGCGTTTTAAATAATACATTAATTAGGCAAAAGCATAACATCGGTGCCCACTTGCAAGGGCTCAACTCTTATCTGACATAAAACAAAATTAACACCTACTCTTTTAAAATAATCCATCGACTCTCCAACATTCTTACCTGCCAGTTAAAGGCCGGTGCAGACCCGCTAAGAATAGGCTATGTCTACAATCGTCACACTACATTTAACTGGGATTGTAAATTCTTAAGCAAACTATTGAAAACATTACACAATATCATCATGCTCTTGCCCTCGCCCTGCCAAATGTGCATTTAAATGAACACGAGATACCAACTTAAAACTGGCTGTAACATATTCCTTTCCTGCCTAGAGTACACAGAAAAACATTTAAAAAAATCTTGGTTGTGTTTTTCCTGAGAAAATACTAGTTGAATATTTTGGGCCGGAACCATGTTAGGCGATATTGTTCATTGTACTGTACATAGGGCGTTTAGCTCGTCCTGCGAAATTTAACTTGGGCCTTACGAGGTTATCCCAATTTATTTGGGATCGGCGCAACATGCCTTTTTCTATCATACTTCTCTATTAGCCGTCATCTCTGTAGTCACCTTTTTACCCATATCCTCTTTCACATAGTCCATCCATCGTTTCTTTGGCCTTCCCCTACTCTTATAACCATCCACATCCATACACAAGACTTTTCTCACGACATACATACCATGCACAAGACTTTCTTCATTCCTCCGCATCACACGCCCATACCACGACAACCGATTTCCACACAACTTTTCAGTCAGCGTTGCCACTTTCAGACTTCCTCTTATATACTCATTCCTAATTCTATCCATGCGCGTAACACCACACATCGCTCTTAGCCTTCTCATCTCAGCCGCAAACATTACTTAATAGTTTAGGTTGTTAGTCATAATAGTTAACATTGCAAACATTACATAATAGTTAAGGTTAAATTGGCTGACGCTAAAATCTATGCGTTACTATACCGGTGGCGCCGCGCTGAACGTGCTGGAGTGGGACGAGCATCTGATGCCTCGTCATGTCGAAAGTACGATTATAGGGCTCAGCTCCATTCAACAGACGCACCGGGCGCCGGAGGGTGCAGAACTACCTCCGGCTGCCATAGGATGCGACCTGCAGGTAACAGATTTGGGGAGACTGTTACCTGAACAGTATAAAGCCAGAGACGCAGACGGCAGCGGAGCGCCGTGTACCGCGTGCTCTTCTATTGAGGAATTGCGACCGTATGTAGCTTGAGTGCTGACGGGATCTGCACGAATTCACACGGGCCAATACCTAGCCAGGATAGAGGAGCTCGTGGCTAAAGTAATAACTGCCATACGGGTCGATCCGTCAGGTTAAGCTACGCTTGCCGGGGTTGGTCCATGGATGGGTGAACATCTTTGCCTTGGAAACACGTTAAGCCGTTGGTTCCGGCTGTCAATCGTGGATCTTCGACAGTGAATTCGGATCGTCAGAAGTCTGAAATTCTGACAACCAGTCTTACCAAAGGGTATCGAATTACCCAGTAACTGGGTTGTGGAAGTCAGATAGGCAGTCGCTACATGTAAAATACTGGTATTCAGCTGCATCCGGTTAGACTGGACGCCGATCCCAAGATAGTTAGGCAAAGGCTTGGCAGATTGAATACCTAGCCGGGGTAGCGTGACGAAATGCACAATGACTCCATTGCTACGGTAACAGGTCAACAGGTGTGTGGTTTAAGTCAGTAAGAGTCTGATAGACCCCTCTACCCGCCCCATGTTGGAGGACAATCATGAGAATTTTTCAACCTCGAAAAATATAATAACCTAGAATATAAAACTTGTCCGTGACCATTAGGCCGCCACTACTTCTCAAATTATAAATCTCACAGTAATAGTTATTTATGATACTAGTGTGGTAAGTTGGTTTTTACAAACGAGTAGACGAATGTAAGCCCGAGACGTAGTCGAGGGCTTACCATAGTCACGAGTTTGTAAATACCAATCCGCACGTGTGTCATACAACGTTTTTCAACACATTTGCGAGAAAACAGTACCTACTAGGCAATGAGACAAACTTTTGTTTTTGATGTGAATCATCTATTGGCACGGCTTGGCAGTAAAACCGACTCGAATGTCGTGACGAAAAACGGCATGACGCCGTCGTGCCACGATGCCCCCACTACGCAACCGCTCTCGACCCCCTTCTCCCTAGAAACATCTATGCGAAAAAAATGAACACAATAACAACCAACAACAACAACAACAACCAACAACAACAACAACAAACACAACAACCAAGAACAACAACAAACAACAACCAGCAACAACAACCAACAACAATACAACCAATAACAACAACAACAACAACCAGCAACAACAAACTACAACCAGCAACAAAAACAAAAAACAACACTACCAATAACAACAACAAGCAGTTACAACAACTACAACTAACAACAACAACATCTAACAATAACAACAACAGCACTACCAGCAACAACAACCACCACAACCAACAACAGTAACAACAACAAACAAACAACAACAACCAACAATACTACCAACAACAACCACAACCAACAACTAAAACAATAACACTACCAACAACAACAACAACCACCACGACCAACAACAACAACCACTACTAACAACAACAACAACTACCACAACAACTACAACAACAACCAACAACAATAACAACAACCAACAACTCTACCAACAACAACCACAACCAAAAACAACAACCACAACTAACAACAACAACAACACAACACTAGCAGCAACAACATCCACCACAAATAACAACAACCAGCCACAAACAACTAAAAACAAACTACAACAACAACCAACAACACTACCAACAACAACCACAACCAACAACAACAACAACCACAACTAACAACAACAACACTACCAACAACAACAACCACCACAACCATCAACAACACAAACAACAAACAACTACAACACAAAAAAACACAACACACGAAATAGATGTTTCACATCTGCCGGGCATCCCGTGACGGCCAATATTTTTTTCTCGTAATGCGAAACTCCTTGGTGGAATTCTTATATATTTTATAATTAAATAAAAAAAAAAACCGTAAAGGATACGCACGCCGCTATACAACGGAGCGTGCGGTAAAATAGGTACTTAGGTGAGAGTATCTATTTTACCACACGTTCCATTGTATGGTGCGTAATTTTGAACTTTCGAACAATGTATACAGGCTTCGTAAGTGCATTTTTTGAGCAAATGTGTTGAAAAATATTTTTCAACACATTTGCTCAAAAAATGCAAATGCAAATGTGTGGTAAAATAGATACTAGCACCTAAGTACCTATTTTACCGCACGCTCCGTTGTATAGCGGCGTGTGTATCCTTTACGGTTTTTTTTATTTCCTTGTAAAATATATAAGAATTCCACCAAGGAGTTTCGCATTACGAGAAAAAAAATATTGGCCGTCACGGGACGCCCGGCAGATGTGAAACATCTATTTCGTGTGTTGTAGTTGTTTGTTGTTTGTGTTGTTGATGGCTGTGGTGGTTGTTGCTGTTGGTAGTGTTGTTGGTTGTGGTTGTAGTTGGTAGTGTTGTTGTTGTTTGTTTCTTGTTGTTGTTGTTAGTTGTGGTGGTTGTTGTTGCTGCTAGTGTTGTTGTTGGTTGTGGTTGTTGTTGGTTGTTGTTATTGTTTATTTGTTATTGATTGTTGTTGTTGGTTGTGGTGGTTGTTGTTGTTGTTGTTGTTAGTTGTGGTTGTTGTTGTTAGTTGTGGTGGTTGTTGTTGCTGCTAGTGTTGTTGTTGGTTGTGGTTGTTAGTTGTGGTTGTTGTTGGTAGTGTTGTTGGTTGTTGTTGTTGTTTGTTTGTTGTTGTTTTTTGTTGTTAGTGTTGTTGGTTATGGTGGTTGTTGTTGCTGGTAGTGTTGTTGTTATTGGTAGTGTTGTTGTTGGTTGTTGTTTCTGGTTGTAGTTTGTTGTTGCCGGTTGTTGTTGGTTGTTGTTGTTGTTATTGGTAGTGTTGTTGTTGGTTGTTGTGGCTGGTTGTAGTTTGTTGTTGCTGGTTGTTGTTATTGGTAGCATTGTTGTTGGTTGTTGTTTGTTGTTGTTTTTAGTTGGTTGTTGTGTTTGTTGTTATTTGTTGATGTTGATTGTAAGTTGTTGTTGTTGGTTGTTGTTGTGTTCCTTTTTTTCGCATAGATGTTTAAGGGAGAAGGGGGTCGAGAGCGGTGGCGTAGTGGGGCACGACGGCGTCATGTCGTTTTTTGTCACGACATTCGAGTCGGTTTTACTGCCAAGCCGCGCCAATAGATGATTCATATCAAAAACAAAAGTTTGTTTCATTGCCTAGTAGGTACTGTTTTCTCGCAAATGTGTTGAAAAACGTTGTATGACACACGTGCGGATTGGTATTTACAAACTCGTGACTATGGTAAGCCCTCGACTACGTCTCGGGCTTACATTCGTCTACTCGTTTGTAAAAACCAACTTACCGCACTAGTATCATAAATAACTATTTCACACCACCTGCTCCAATTACACATCATGCAATCTCAACGTAAAGTAAAGCATTACGTCGCAACATAACCACCCAAAAAAAAGGGAGTTAAAGTGGTATGAAACTGATTTGATTTTGGAACGTCAAATTCGTGGAAAACTCTTATGAAAATGTCCATATGGCATTGCAAAGAGATTTGTTCAAAAATCGAACTGGCCATCATAAGCAGAACAAAAAAAAAAGCAAAATAATATCAAATACTGTGAAACAAAAGACGGTGTTTGGTGCTGTGATTTTCAGTGAGCCCTGGCTTTTTGTTGTCTCGCAAAAGGTGTGAAAAATAGAGTATGCTCCTGCTGGATAAAGCCTGTCTTCGTCGTGCGTAGCTTGAACCCCTCGTTTTACTCAGGACTCTGCATAACCACCTCGCTTAGCTCGGGAGTTAATTGAATCCCTTGTTACGCTAAAAAAAAAGGATTCAATATGCCACCCGTGACGTAAGACACTGCTTTCTTTTTGCATTGCTTTACCCCCTTGATGTACAATCTACTATTCACTAAACTCATCTCATATCTGAAGCACTATAGAAACTACATCAAGATAACAACTAGAAACCCTTACTTAAGCAAAAACAAACTTCCTCGTGATTAGATTAGTTGGTATAATCTAAGTGTAACGAGACTTCAAGCAGCTAATTAAGTGACGGCGCCGCATCGCCCCGAGGTATGACTTTGCACAACGATCAAACACTTTCCTTGCTTTGGAAAGATACTAAATAAATAAAGTTGGTTTATCATAACCTATTATAATTGCGTAAAATTGAATGGATGGATGTTTGTTACTCAATCACACCAGAACGGCTGATCGGATCTGGATGAAATTTGGCACAAATATAGATTAAAGTCTAGAATAGCACAGAGGTTGCAATTTATAATGCGGGAAGAACTGATTCCACGCGGCCGAAGCCACTGGCATGAAAATGGCTGGTTTATTATTATTTATAATGCAGGAAGAACTGATTTTTCGCGGCTGAAGTCACTGGCATGAAGCTGGCTAGTCTATTATCATTTATAATGTGGGCAGAACTGATTCCACGCGGCCGAAGCCACTGGCATAAAGCTGGCTAGTTTATTATTATTTATAATGCGGCAAAAACTGATTCCACGCGGCCTAAGCCACTGGCATAAAGCTGGCTAGTTTATTAATATTTATAATGCGGGAAGAACTGATTTCATGCTGCCGAAGCCACTGGCATAAAGCTGGCCTCCTCCAAGTGTCGCCACAATGACCGGACCTGTGCGTCTCGCATCCATTGGCTACCCGCGACCCTCACCAGGTCATCAGCCCACCTTGTTGGAGGCCTTCCAACGCTGTGTCTTCCGGTACGCGGTCGCCACTCCAGAACCTGTCGGACCCACCGACTGTCCGTTCTGCGGGCAATGTGCCCAGCCCACTGACACTTCAGTTTGGCAATTCTTCGGGCTATGTCGGTAATCTTGGTTCTCTTGAGGATATCATCATTCCTGATTCAATCACGCAAGGAAACTCCGAGCAAAGCCCTCTGCATTGCCGTTATGGGTGACTTTAAGCCTTCTGAGCCTTTAGACAAAATACATTTCTGTTAACGTTAACGCTAACACTTCGTGCAAAACGTCGTTGCCATACATTTTGCACGAAACGTTAGCGTTAACGTTAACAGAAATGTATTTTGGATAAGGGGGCTGATGAGGCCCATTGTGAGCGACCACGTTCTGTCGATCTCTATATACATAATAATAATCAAAGTCGTTTTCCGCGTCTGTTTGTTTCTCCACTAACTCCTTCTAAACCACGCAAAGGATAAACGAGGAAGATTTGTGTGCATAATTTGTACACGTGCGAAGCCAGGGAGGGTATCGTATGTAAATTTTGATCGCTGGTCGTGAAGGCAATAAAAGAAATTTATTTATCCCCCCAATCTAACAAGGAATCCAGATATTTTTGTGCCTAAATTATGTAGTACGATATCAATCTGCCTAGCCTTTTCCAAACTATCTTAGGGTCGGCTTCCAGTCTGACCGGATGCAGCTGAATACCAGTATTTTACATAGAGCGACTGCCTATCTAACCTCCACAACCCGATTACTGGGTAATATGATACCTTTGGGTAAGACTGGTTGTCAGACTTTCGGGCTTCTGACGACCCATAACGACTGTCAAAAATCCACGATTGACAGCCGAGACCAACGGCTTAACATGCTTTCCGAGGCACGGAGGAATCTCGGTATGTAAAGATGGTCACCCATTCATGGACCAACCCCGGCAAGCGTAGCTTAACCTGATGGATCGACTCATGCGGCTGTTATTACTTTAGCCACGAGCTCCTCAAATTATGAAGTACGATAGATATAATGTAATTCTCCCGATGGAATAGTGGCCAATTTCTATAGAGATTACCTAAGTACCTAATAGGAGATATTTGCACGAACACAGGTGCACTATCTGTTCCTTTACTCTTACAGTCCGATGAGACAGCAATCTTACACGACCAGGGAGAGATCAGGCGCACGACCAACAGCTTTTACGTGCTCTCCGAGACACGGGGGTTCCAAACTCCGAGCTATTGCAGAGTAATTGCTAATGGAAAAACCCAATAGCACTTTTTGTCCGACCTGGAAATTGAACCAAGGACCTCACGTTTAGCAGTTGCGCTTGCGACTACGACACTAACGAGGCAGTTAAAGAAAAATAGATAAAACCTGATCTGGCCCTGCGCGCGTCAAATGTCAATATCTGTCAAGCCCCGTTGACAGTCGGCCATCGTGTAACTACAGACTATGTTATGTTCCGGGTGTATAAACCGTGCCACAGGTCTAATGACCTTGGGTAATAGTAATAATAGCGGTTTAAAACGCGTGAATCGGGTTTTGGCAATTTTTTTGACAAGGCAATTGGAATTTCCTCAGTGGCGCATATGTGTGCCGCTAGACACTGAGATGTTTTACTTTATTAATCATAGTTTACTTGCCAACTTAAAGTCTAATGTCAAACATGAAATTCACCCAGTTCGATTGAATTTCTTCTGTCTTGAAGGTGTTTACTAGATTTTCACTAAGATGAAAACGTCAAAGTTTCACATCTCAAGACTATTATTAGGTACAAATAGGGCTTATAACTAGAATTTAATTAACTTAGGATACAATAACGGTCTAATTAAGGGTGACAATTGTGTGGGTATAGTTTCGCGAACACTAAATTATGTATAATGTGGCTGAACGTTACCGCTTACGGTAGTTGGAAAATACAAGTGTCCTTTGACTTTGAAACAAGTTAGGGCGGATTTCACCATTCGCTCTAAACACTAAGATTTACTGAACTGAGCTTAGCGTAAAAACTAAAAACCATAAAAAAGATTATAGTGAGTTAACCTTAAAAGACAGACATATGCTGTCGCGGAATTTTTTTTAGAACTTTAAAAGGAGAACAATACCGTCATACATAAATTTTACGTAAATTTAACCGTTTACGCAGCGCACGCAACTGAAGCTCTCAAAAAGATTTTTTTTTCTCGTTTATGCCACATTTTTCCTGTTGGTCGCAGCGGGATGTTATATAGCCTATAGCCTTCCTGAATAAATGGACTATCCAACTCAAAAATAATTTGTCAATTCGATCAAGTAGTTCCTGAGATTAGCAAACAAACAAACTCGTCAGCTTTATGACAGCGGATAAACGCTTCTAAGCTCGCTTAAACGCGTTTAACTGGGCGTTTAGAATTGATGAAATCGGCCCTTAGTGTTATTGAGTAGGTCGAAAAGTCAAAGATAAGTCTAAAATTTTAATCTTTTATTAAACTAGCGGCTTCGCCCACTTGCAATTAGTACTTCTCTCTCTAAAAATAAAAGCCTATGTGCTATTCCAGACTATATATTTATCTCTTTGCTAAATTTCATCCAGATCTGTTCAGACGTTCTGGCGTGATTGAGTAACTAACATCCGTTCATACAACCAAACTTTCGCATTTATAATATTAGTAGGATAATAAGATTTATCTTTGTATGGTGAACAAAAACATCGTGTAGAAAATTTAAAACTAAAAACGCGATTGGTCCTGCCACTTGGCCAATATTGTTCATATTATCGTGAACTTAAAATGGTTATCAAGGTTTCGCTCAGACAATTCTATACACAAAATCATTTAATGGAAATAACTAAAATAATATTGCTAATATTCAAAATAATATTATATTAATTAATATTATCTTCCCCTTAAACTTAAGGGGAAGATTTATAAAACAATAGTCAGACCTGCTGTCTCCCGGGCCTGCGGACGGCGAGTAGTGGGTAACTCGCCGTCCGATCAGCACCAGGCCCGAGAGTCGACGGCGCGTAGTGTTCCACGCGCGCCTCAAAGAGTTGTCAGCAAAGGACGGGGCCTGCCACGGCCGATGCCTGCCCGGGGGTGGAGGATAAATTCGAAAGAGTTACCTCGCCCCTGGGCACTCGAGGCAGGGAGGAACAGGGGTGGGTTTTAGTCAGTAAGAGTCTGACACGCCCTTCCGCTCCACCCTAGAGCGGAAGAAGTCATAGGATGATTTCCCACCCCCCCCCAAAAAAAAAAAGACCTGCTGACTTGTATAGTTCAGAATGTTGGGCAATAAAAGGGATGAATGAAAAGCTTTTGCATGCAGCTGAGATGAGAATGCTAAGAGCGATGTGTGGTGTTACGCGCATGGATCGAATTACTAATCCCAAAAAAGCTTCAACCAAAGCTGTAGGCGCCAGTTATGCCTGAACAGTTGTAGTTTAGAGTTAAAATTAATGGCTTTAGAGTTGTTTTTAAATTTATTTTAGATCTAAAGTTTTGTGTTCTACCACGGAAGTTTTGGATTACGGAAACGAGCCACTGGAGGAAGTTCATTAATGAAGTTTAGACTGTTAAATAATTTCATATTATCATAATAAATGGTGGCGGTTTTTGTGGGAAGTAGTGGTGTTTCAAGTTTTAAGTAAGTCTGAGAACTAGTTTAAGTACTAGATTATTGTTAGTAAAAGTAATAGCATATTTTTGCCTTAGTTGCATAAAAATTTGCAACAATTTTTTTTAACCAAGGTTACTGGTTCCTGAAATACATATACCTGGCTCTGATGGAGTCAGGGTTTCACTCATTTTGTGTTACCCACGTTTAAGTCAATATAGATTTTATTATTCAAGTTATTATTATTTTAATCAATTTTCTAGTCTATTTAAAAAGTCGTGGCTAAGAATTAAAAAGCTACATGGGTCGGTCTCCAAGGTTAAGCAATGCTTGCCGAGGTCTGTCTGTGGATGGGTGACCATCTTAACATACTGAGATGTTAAGCGGTTGGTCCCACAGCTGTCATTTGTACATCTTTGATTGTCGTTACGGATAGATTGAAGCCAGAAAATCAGACACTAGTCTTGTTGGAAAAACAAAAAAAAAACAACCGACTTCCAAAAAAAAAAATACACTAAAAATTAAAAAAATAACTAGTTTCGGAAGTCCATGTTTGTATTTTATTTCTTCGTTACTTTACAATGACTTCCAAAATTAGTTAGTTTTTAATTTTTAGTGTATTTTCATTTTTGGAATTAGGTTGTTTCTTTTTTTTCACTTTTTAGTTGTTATACTCCAGAAATAAAAAACCCCAATAACATGGAACGTGGAATTTATACATACTCGTAATTGGCGAAAACCAAAACGTCATCTATAATATGTATACGTATTTTTCGTTTCTGTTCAGTTTTTCAAAAAGCGCTAAAGCAATTTTGATAAAATTTATATGGGACCACATCGGGAATATATTCTTTCGGATCAAAAAAGAATTTTGAAAATCGGGCCAGAAATGACAGAGAAATCGATGGACATACATAAAAAAACAGTTGAACATAGAACCTCCTCCTTTTTCGAAGTCGGTTAAAAATATTTTAAATGCAAACGGCTAACTGCAAAGGCTAAAAAAAATTAGCTATTATCTGAAAGTAGTTAGTATCTTAAGTACGCATTAAGAAGCAAGCACAGATTCCTTTCGCAATTAGGTTTCATAATGTTAAATACTGTATCTTTTCCCTTTAACAAAATGCATTTCAGGTAGAGTTGAGTCATTAAGTTTCGCCAGGTGACTACGTGAAGCACTTTACGAAATATCTTCTTAAAAGCTCCCCCTAGAAGCGAATAAGGCTGCCCATTGAAAACCCGACTGGGTGACTCTTTTGAGCGCTACATTTATACTTTTACTCTCGGAGGGAAATGGGTTGAGAGGGCAGAGGAAGTTTAGGATCTTGGTAAGTGTTCTTGGGCTTAGGAAGTTGACAGATTCAGAAAAATGTTTAAATATTTAGCGACATCGTGAAAATAATAATGATTAGACAAGGTGGACAGCCACATCATTATGAACAACTTTTAACGTTGTCAGTTATCAGAGAAACAGGCAATGGAAAATCTATTGTTACCTTATCCGTTGATAAAATATGAGACCAGATAATTATGACAAAAAAAACTAGCCAAGTGTGTATCGGATTTCGCACATTGAGGGTTCCGTTTTAATAAACATTATCACCAAACAAGTTCATAGGTCAATGTGAAAATAAAAAATTCTTCGTAACAAATTTTTGTGATAGATGACGGACGGACAGACGGACAGACGAGTAACAAGAATAGGGCTCCGTTTGGACCCTTCGGGTACGGAACCCTAAAAAATGAAATGGCCCATCTACTTCGTATTTTATGTTCGCATAACTCGACAAAATGTTGGTACTGAACTGTCGAAATTTTAGCGTTGGTCCCATAGTAAAAATTGTTCCTAATTATGAGTATTGATAGTGTTTTCAAATATTGCTGTATTGTCGTCTACACGTTAATACCTAGGTATAGAATTTTTCATTGACTTCAGTAAATAAAACCATATAAACAACAGAGTGAGAGTTAAAAAAAAATATGTGTGAGTTTGTAAGTAGGTGAGTTTAAATCTAGGAAACATGTATATAAAATACCAATGGAAAACAAGTATCTCCAACTTAACGAACATTAAAAAAAAATACCGATGCAATAAACGTATTAAAGAGAAAAACGAGTAGGTACTACCAACATGAAAAATTTATGCTGCATAAATTAATTGAAACAAGAATTCCGCATTCATTTTCCGAGCGTCAATAAAAACTATAAGACTACCTTGTTGGTCTAAGGCTGTCCACAGACGGACTGCTTAGAGCAATCGTGACCGACTGCATGAGAACAGTCGTGTTGCGGTTGCGACCTCTATAGACTAATAAAGGTAACACACCACACCTACATACCACCCGGTGTAGGTGGTGGTATGTAGGTGTGGTGTGTTACCTTTTCATGCAGAAACAGCTTAACAGGTTTGTATAAAACTTGTCACATTGGTGGACTATGACTTCGATTAGGATATAGGATACAAGAAGATACAAGAACCCCACGACCTCATCCCACCGGCCTCCTTCAACCAACGGACATCTAGACGCACTGCAAGTTACCATCCCTACCTTGTTGCTATTCCACAAATTCGCACTAAGCATTTCCGAAGGTCTTTCATAATGCGCACAGCAAAGGAGTGGAACTCTCTACCTGCGTCTGTATTTCCATATGCATACAACCCTAATCTTTTCAAAGTTAGAGTGAACAGGCTTCTTCTGGGTAAGCTGGCTCCATCGTCAACCCTGTCTCTGTCACCTCTAACCTAGACTAGAGTCAAGAGCAAACCCATCTAAAATTAAAATAAAAAAAAAAATACTTTTTCATTCTAGTAGAATATTCCCTTGAGTTAATAAAACACGAGTACCACGCGGGTAAAGTCGTAAGCAGTGGTGGCCCAGTGGTATTGGCCGCGACTTACAAGTTGTAGGTCGTGAGATCAAACCCAGGCAGGCGCTTTACTTTGTGTAAATTATTTCATCACCACTGCTCTCAAAACGGTGAAGGAATACATGGTGAGGAAACCGGCATGTCCTAGAACCAAAAATTCGATTACATGTGACATCCACCAATCCGCATTGGGCCCGCGTGGTGGATTACGGCCCACACCCTCTCACTGAGTGGAGGCCTGTGCCCCAGCAGTGAGGACATTAAAAAGCCTGATGATGATAATGAAAGTAGTGAGAAGCTAGTAACAAATATGTAATTACTAACTTCTGAGAGTCCACGTAGAATTAGTACTTCTCCCATTGTGAATTGCCTATGTGCTATTCCAGACTACAATCTATATCTCTGTGCCAAACATTCAGATTCATTCAACCGTTCTGGAGTGACTGAGTAACAAAAAATCATCCATCCATCTAAATTTTCGCATTTTTTATTGGTAGGAAAGTAAGAAGCAGGATCGTAGGAAGCAATTAAAAAAAAATGATAACCTTAGATCAAATAAATTATCATTAAAAGCCACCTGTGAGTTTGAAAAAAAAAACGCGTAAATCGGCTGACAACCCGGGTTGTCGTCGGGCTTCAATTCGACAATCCGGGTTTGTCCGGGATTTTAAGATGTTTTAACATCATGATTATCATCATCATCAGCCCTTTAATGTCCCCACTGCTGCGGCACAGGCCTCCTCTCTGTGAGTTTTTTTTTTTTTCTTTTTCTTTTTTTTTTCTTTTTTTTTTTGGGGGTGGGAAATCATCTTATGACTTCTTCCGCTCTAGGGTGGAGCGGAAGGGCGTGTCAGACTCTTACTGACTAAAACCCACCCCTGTTCCTCCCTGCCTTGAGTGCCCAGAGGCGAGGTAACTCTTTCGAATTTATCCTCAACCCCCGGGCAGGTCTCAACCCCCGGGCAGCTGTGAGAGGGTGTAGGCCGTAATCCACCACGCGGGCTCAATGCGGATTGATAGATGTCACATGTCTTCGAATTTTTGGTTCTAGGACATGCCGGTTTCCTCACAACGTTTTCTTTCACCGTTTTGAGAGCAGTGGTGATGAAAATAAATAATTTACTCAGAGTAAAGCGCCTACCTGGGTACCTAGGAACTCACGACCTACAACTAAGTAAGTCGCGGCTGTTACCACTGGGCCATCACTGCTCCATCACTGTATCATTAACATAAGAGCCAATTTCAACAAAACCACTCGTATTTATTTAAAAAAATTAAAAAAAAAAAATCTCATAGAACTATCATTTGAAAACACGAATGAAATGCCAAGTAGAACATTATTAACTCATCTCAAACGTTTTCCAGTTGCAAATAGAACGAGTTTTTTCTGAGTAAATTGTTCATATACCAAATGAGATTTGTATTTAAAGCCACCTATTTGATACACGACATTCAGTTATAGATATTCTATTTGACGCGGGTCCTAGATGTTTGTGTAGAATGTACACGCATGCACACGAGCGCATTGTTTCCGTGTGCGTAAAATAGTATGTAATATATAATTTATCTAGTAGTATAACAATAATTATGATGGTGGAGGTGGAATGGAACCAACGTTGGATGACAGTTACAAGTTTATTTACTTTTCTTCAACACTTAACTTTAGCAAATACTTTGACTTAGGGAAAAAAAACCAATTAGAGGTTCTAGGGATAGACTGCGGGGCTATCGACCAGTGTGCCCTCTAAGTAGAGAGTGCCGAGCTCCTCAGTGGTGTCGGTTTATATAGACGGGTAGTTCATTTCTCGTTCTTGTATGGGTACTACATAAGTTTCATGACGTCAATTCACACATCGTCGTTTGCGATCTATTCGGACGGCGCAGTGTTGTGCATACTATCTGGTAAGTGGCGTAAGGCGTCGTGTTATACTAGGTAATTAACCAAAATGAAAGTCTGACATGATTTGTGAGGAAGCAAAACACCATCATTAGTTTTTTAAAATGATCTTAACCAAATAAAAATTGCCCAAATTAGCAGGTATGCGTACGTTCAAAGTAGATACATACTAACAATACTCAAATTCACACATTTTGTTAGTCAGAAAATAAATGTCTGGTTTTTGCGGTAAGATTTTACAGAACCTCAACTTCAGCAGTCCATAGATGAATGTTTGGAGCAGTCAGTACCGACAGCTTCAGGCAGTTGTCCCATCGCCGGCGAGGAAGCGACTAACTATCGGCTATTTGACGCTCAAGAAACTTACAATAAATATAAATTCCGTGTAAACAAAAGAGATGCATTTATGAATAGTTGATCGCTAACTGTTCACACTGGCGACGCGGACTCGCTGCACAAGTTGGTCGCTGACCGACGTGATCTACCAAAACTTCGACACTCGCTCACCAATGCTCGCTGAGCGGTCAGAACTCATGCCTAGAGACAAACCCGAGTGAGCGGTGCGACTAATCGCTCGTCGCCCTCGAACACTCGCTTAAAGCCCAGCGATAAAACTATCGGAACTACACACTCGCTACTCGCTGCTCGCCAACTCGTTTCTAGTTTGAAGCTCTACTTGCTACTCGCTCATCGTTGGCAGTGGGACAAGTGCCTCAAGCAGTGACGGGGCTATCTGTAGTTTCAGTACAAAATTTACATTCGCCATACACGAACCGCTCAAGCAGTTCATTTGTTTCCGCAGTTAAAAATGTATTGACTGCTCCAAGGAGTCCGTCTATAGAGGTCGCAACCGCAACACGACTGTTCTCATGCAGTCGGTCACGATTGCTCTAAGCAGTCCGTCTGTGGACAGCCTTAGACCAACAAGGTAGTCTTATAGTTTTTATTGATTACCCTTAGGGTACGGAACCCTAAAATGTCTGGTTTGAAGTGTGCCGGTAGACGTTTCCTTGTCTCTGTGAGGTCAACACATGACGCCGGTTTGTGTATGTGCAACTTTGGAATAACTGTTTTATATTTTTAATGTTTTTATTACTTAATTATGGTTTGAATTATAAAAATCTCATAATTTGTAAATTCAAGTCGCAAGTCTGGCGCAACACGTCACTGATCACGACACATCGTTGACGCGAACCCATAAGTTTTGCCCCTACCAAAAACCGCTGAACGCAGCAAAAATATCTTTAACTTTAAAAACTACCTATGGATTCAAATCAACAGGTAACCAACTTTAAACATCAATAAAAGAGCACTTACTGTACATCCTTCAACCTAACCACATAATGAAAAGGCAAGCGACCTCAAAGCATACAAAACAAATCATCAGAGACTCTTATTTAAAATTTTAATCAGCACTCTTACAACTCAGAAAACTTCACTAATTAGCCACGACGGAACCAAAAAGGAATAAAAACCAAAAGCTTTTGAGATAAAAAAAGATTTTTTTAATCCACCCTGAATCCTTCGCGCTCATTAAGTTTGTTCCTCTCTTAGGTTGCTTGTCTACCAGAGATGTGCGAGGAAGCTTGGCGGTGAGCGAGGTAAATATCCAGTAATGGACTCACTTCAATTTCCTAGCCTAGCTTCGTACAGCTCTTTTGGAAAAGGGCTAACAGAGTTAGAAACTTTTATGTATAAAAGCGAGAGATGTGGAGGAGTGCGAGGAATGGGTGTGAGGGATTTGTGCAATGATCACAAACAGTGTACAATGCAAACTACACCCGCCACGCACTATTGAAAGTGTCCGCTACTCAACCTCGCACGACTCGGCCACACACCGTTTCACAGCTTCGCTACGCATTTTCACACTGCGCTAGCTCCTCGCATCGCACAGCTCTCCGCACAGTTTTGGTAGAAACAATCACACATTTTCGTAGCTTAGCTACGCATCCCTGCACCATCTGTCTACCACGTAAATCTCCGGTGAAAAATCACCCTTAACGAGGAAAATGATTGTCACCGTAATAAAGATCAGACGTCGATTTTTGTGAAAATGAAACAAAGTGTGGCACCGTTTTGAGTTTTTTTTTGCGAGACTCCAATTTTGCAGGAAACAGGTAGACGAGAATATAAAACGATGCTTTGACAATGATATAGAGGTGCTACTTTTTAGAATTTCGCCACTGAAAAAGTGTTGGAAATTTTTGAAGGTATTGAACAATTTTAGTTCGCATAGTAGCGAATTTTTTATAGTTTGTTTTCAAACTGCAAGCATCACACTTTTAAGCTTTTGACACCTGGTTCTGAGAACATGACTGTAGGGAAATATGTAATAAAATTGTCTACGTGACAAACTTAAAATTAGGTACATCACAAAAGGGCACACTCCACCTAATAGTGTCTGAAAGAAATTACTTTTAGCGATACGCCTCCTATTACGTGGTGGACCAGCATGCTTAAAATTAGATACACCACAAAAGGGCACACTCCACGTAATAGTGTCTGAAATAAATTACTTGTAGCGATAAGCCTCCTACTACGTGGTGAACCAGCATGATAAAACTCAGAGGAAAGACTGCCTGACTCGACAACCCAGGACAGATTGTCCTGGCACCAAAAAATAAAAAAGCCGACCCCATATAAAGTAGGAAAGCGCGAGCAAGAAGAAGAAGATAAGCATATGTTTGAACCATTTGAATTTAGGTGTTTTACTTCACGATTTCTTTTTTTTTGTACAGCAAAGCAGATAATACAGATATCATCTGCTTTGCTGTACTATAAAACTGATTAATGGACATTATCATCAGATATCATCACATACACAAACCGGCGTCATGTGTTGACCTCACAGAGACAAGGAAACGTCTACCGGCACACTTCAAACCAGACATTTTAGGGTTCCGTACCCTAAGGGTAACCAACGGGACCCTATTATGAAGCCTCCGCTGTCCGTCCGTCCGTCAGTGGGCTGTATCTCATGATCCGTAATTGGTAGACAGTTAACATTTTCACAGAATGTGTATTTCTGTTGCCACTTTAGCAACAAATAATTAAAATAAATTAAAAATTAAAGGGGCTCTGAAATTGTCCATTTGGTAAGGAACCCTCAATGTGCGAAATCCATGCTGAGACTGAAACAATACTCACCGACTTTTTTACCGCAATGCGCGCGCTTTTGTTTTTGCGATATTTTACGGCACTATTTTAAAATCGCGTAGCAAAAAGTAAAACCATGGTGCACGCTAGGCCTTCTTAGGAGCAGCTGCAGTATCTTTAGATAAACTCCATACAACTCTATAGCTGTACGCACAGCGAAAGTATTCAGCGTATAAATATTTGACGTTAGAAAGTTATAATGGGTACTTCCCCAAACGCTAAGCTATACTAAACTGCTACCCAACTAAACAATTTTTTGTGGCATCAGCAAGCTGTAAAGCGACTCCTTACGTGACCAGCAGGTGTATTCGCTAACTTAGTTGACATCAATTTGATAGGCACTTTGCAGTGCATTGCTGATTTGATCGGTAGACATCGATTATATTATAATCAAAGGAAAACCAAAGTGTACTACGTAGTGCCAATAGGCACTACGTAGTACTACGTAGTACTACTAGCTTCATAATAGGGTCCCGTTGGTTACCCTTAGGGTACGGAACCCTAAAATGTCTGGTTTGAAGTGTGCCGGTAGACGTTTCCTTGTCTCTGTGAGGTCAACACATGACGCCGGTTTGTGTATGTGATGATATCTGATGATAATGTCCATTAATCAGTTTTATAGTACAGCAAAGCAGATGATATCTGTATTATCTGCTTTACTGTACAAAAAAAAAGAAATCGTGAAGTAAAACACCTAAATTCAAATGGTTCAAACATATGCTTATCTTCTTCTTCTTGCTCGCGCTTTCCTACTTTATATGGGGTCGGCTTTTTTATTTTTTGGTGCCAGGACAATCTGTCCTGGGTTGTCGAGTCAGGCAGTCTTTCCTCTGAGTTTTATCATGCTGGTCCACCACGTAGTAGGAGGCTTATCGCTACAAGTAATTTATTTCAGACACTATTACGTGGAGTGTGCCCTTTTGTGGTGTATCTAATTTTAAGCATGCTGGTCCACCACGTACTCGTAATAGGAGGCGTATCGCTAAAAGTAATTTCTTTCAGACACTATTAGGTGGAGTGTGCCCTTTTGTGATGTACCTAATTTTAAGTTTGTCACGTAGACAATTTTATTACATATTTCCCTACAGTCATGTTCTCAGAACCAGGTGTCAAAAGCTTAAAAGTGTGATGCTTGCAGTTTGAAAACAAACTATAAAAAATTCGCTACTATGCGAACTAAAATTGTTCAATACCTACAAAAATTTCCAACACTTTTTCAGCGGCGAAATTCTAAAAAGTAGCACCTCTATATCATTGTCAAAGCATCGTTTTATATTCTCGTCTACCTGTTTCCTGCAAAATTGGAGTCTCGCAAAAAAAAACTCAAAACGGTGCCACACTTTGTTTCATTTTCACAAAAATCGACGTCTGATCTTTATTACGGTGACAATCATTTTCCTCGTTAAGGGTGATTTTTCACCGGAGATTTACGTGGTAGATAGATGGTGCAGGGATGCGTAGCTAAGGTACGAAAATGTGTGATTGTTTCTACCAAAACTGTGCGGAGAGCTGTGCGATGCGAGGAGCTAGCGCAGTGTGAAAATGCGTAGCGAAGCTGTGAAACGGTGTGTGGCCGAGTCGTGCGAGGTTGAGTAGCGGACACTTTCAATAGTGCGTGGCGGGTGTAGTTTGCATTGTACACTGTTTGTGATCATTGCACAAATCCCTCACACCCATTCCTCGCACTCCTCCACATCTCTCGCTTTTATACATAAAAGTTTCTAACTCTGTTAGCCCTTTTCCAAAAGAGCTGTACGAAGCTAGGCTAGGAAATTGAAGTGAGTCCATTACTGGATATTTACCTCGCTCACCGCCAAGCTTCCTCGCACATCTCTGGTAGACAAGCAACCTAAGAGAGGAACAAACTTAATGAGCGCGAAGGATTCAGGGTGGATTAAAAAAATCTTTTTTTATCTCAAAAGCTTTTGGTTTTTATTCCTTTTTGGTTCCGTCGTGGCTAATTAGTGAAGTTTTCTGAGTTGTAAGAGTGCTGATTAAAATTTTAAATAAGAGTCTCTGATGATTTGTTTTGTATGCTTTGAGGTCGCTTGCCTTTTCATTATGTGGTTAGGTTGAAGGATGTACAGTAAGTGCTCTTTTATTGATGTTTAAAGTTGGTTACCTGTTGATTTGAATCCATAGGTAGTTTTTAAAGTTAAAGATATTTTTGCTGCGTTCAGCGGTTTTTGGTAGGGGCAAAACTTATGGGTTCGCGTCAACGATGTGTCGTGATCAGTGACGTGTTGCGCCAGACTTGCGACTTGAATTTACAAATTATGAGATTTTTATAATTCAAACCATAATTAAGTAATAAAAACATTAAAAATATAAAACAGTTATTCCAAAGTTAAATTAAGGTTTCACTTAAGTTGGCAGTTCACATGTGTGCCTATTTTCTACCTATTTTAATTATTTTAACATAGGTTAAAATCCGCACAGTATTACTGTGAGGGTTTTAACAATGAAATAAAACCGGCAAAGTACGTGTCGGATTTCGCACGTTTAGGGTTCCGTACCAGATGTATTTTTGACTATTTGTATGGTGTTCAATAAGATTGTAAAGAAAATATTTCTTCCACCGGCTAGCGTCAGAGATACTTATGGCCTGAGACCCTGTTACCTATCTTCGGGTATTTTCGCATGAGGTGTGTATGCAATAAATAAGAGTCCTTAGATTTGGTCTTCACATATATCACGTTTATTTATAACACTTCAACACACTATATAGTACTCCGTTCTCAGAAAATTAAATGTTCAACTTACAATTTATGTCGAAACATTTTTACCACATCGTTCGATGATTATGGGTCCAGTTCAGAGGTCCTCAAACGGCATCTATGCCGTGGTCATCTAAACCTGGGCATTTCTGGACACGTGGATGCTTGTGTTCGAAACCGTTCTATGATCCGACCACTTTATTAGGTTTTTGCATAGTTATTAAATAAATCTAACGTAGGAACCCTGCCAACAAATAGAAAGATTTGATGAGACTCCTGAATGCCACGCGCTTAAGACTTAGCATCAGCACCGAAAAAAAACCCAAAAAGACTACTTACATCGTCCTACATCCGAATGCTTAATGCATTTGAACTTAACTCTGGTTCCAGCTACCTTTCGAGACATCATTAAATGTTTTTAAGAACTTATCCAATAAATAAAGTTTAAAGTGGCAGGCTCGCTCCAGATCAACTTGGAAAAAGAAAGACGTCATACGTCAATCTTTCATCTGTCAACTCGCAAAACAACGCTTCATTCCACGAAACTAAATTTATTCTATTTTTAGGTGTTACAATACACCTTACCCCGGTTAAAAAAAAATTTTATTACTCAAAAAAAATTTTTTTTTTTTTTTTTTTAAAGACTATAATGCCATGTACATTTAGAATCTCACCAAAACACTCGGCAGAAGCTGAGGCATCTCGAACCAAATCTGAATTTAGATTCCCCTCAGACACAATAACTAAATTACTACTATATAAGTACTAATTTAATTTAAATTTTCAATTTAGTATTAAGTACCAAATAAAATTAAGAAATAGGATGAGAAGGTATGCATAACCCCCAATACACCTTAACAAAAGTCTGTATGTAGGTATGCACACATTTAAATAAAGTTTCAAGTTTAGTTTAATTAAATAATCAATACTCCTCAACGCAGAGTATTGTTATTCCAAAGTATCTATAAATTTTAAATCTAAATAACTACTAGATACTAGAAGTATCAAGTATTCACAAGAAACTATTTCAAAACTAATAAAAAAATATTTAGTTTTGACAACATTAATCTCTTATTCAAGTAATTGAGATTCAATGAGTAAGTATTAAGTTTTATTTTATTACCCTCAATCTCCAATCCTAGTAAGTAACAGTAATACCATAACAACAAGTTCCTAAAGAAAGTAATATCACATCGCAAATCTAAGTGATTGTGATTTATCAATGTATTGAGTTTAACTTTGTAGTTAAGTAATTTACAAAAGTCATATTCTATATATTTGAAATTCAAAAGCATTAAGGATAATTTAATTAAACAGGATTATCAGAAACTGCTCAATCAAATTTCATAAGTATTGGCTTGGGAGCAATTCAAGCATGAACCCCAAGCCAAAAACTAAAAGTGAATCGAGGACTATTTGCCCATCTAAACGAATTTGGGTATGCAATACCAGACACACTTACCGTGTATCTTTTAATGGACAGACTTACGAGCATCCTAGCCAACCGTTAACAAAATAAACGAATTGGGGTTCAACTATCCATCTAAACAAATTCGGATATTCAATATACCAGACACATTTATCATGTATCTTTTAGTGAACAAATCTTAAGATGTCCTATAATCAATTCCAAAAGTTAATTATAAATATAATAAATAAAAGTTAAATTTAGTTATCTAAGAGTGAATTGAGGACTATTTGCCCACCCGAACAAATTTGGGTATTCAATATACCAGACACACTTATCGTGTATCTTTTAATGGACAGACTTACGAGCATCCTAGCCAATTGTTAATAAAATAAACAAATTGGGGTTCAACTGTCCATCTAAACAAATTTGGATATTCAATATACCAGATACATTTATCATGTATCTTTCGGTGAACAAACCATGAGATGTCCTATAACCAATTCAATATGTGAATTAAACATAAAATTCCATAAGTGAATCCAATTAAAAGGATTAAATAAGTAAAAGTTAAATTGAGTTTTATTTAATTAAGTTGGGCGCCTGTGGGATCATCAATAAATAAATTTGAGTAAATATCCCACATTTATAAAAGTTGGTATCACTAGTGACTAAGAGAATTGAGAGGTTTTTTATACTAATAAAGTAATTAAGTAAAGTGAGTTTAAATTTTAAAGTTTGAATAACTCCGGTGAAGTATTATAGTCATCCGAGAAATTCTCATTAAATATTGAGACCAAGTCAAAATTCGTTTGACTATTTCACTATCTATCCACAGTTAACTATCCAAGTAAACGGTACAAGTCAGAAATTGGTCAGCAATTGGTTCCGAACACAAGCGTACCTCATCGGCCACCGTAGGTGCCAGATAGTCCTCTTACTTGAAACTGCCACACAGACCTAGATACCGCTTGCAGATCTCATTCCAGGATACATTTGGATTGACTGAAACATTAAAATAATTCAATTCATGTACTAATTCCTACCTAAGAAGGTAATCAATCCACAATTTATACACCCTGAACAAAAGAAATCTATCTTAAGTTTCTATTCTTAAGTTAAATTAACAAGTTAATATTATATAAGTCAATAAACAAGTTAATATTACATAATAGTAAGTGTAAAAAAAAATTACCATAAGTTGAAACAATAGTGATCAATACAAATTATAGTTTAAGTTTCACTAAGTGAACATAAGAAGCTAATATTAGACACTCATAGGTGCATCTAATATAAATGAGTTGTTACAATCATAAATTCAAGAATACATATCAAGGGATGAGGCTCAACAGACCATGTGCTGATAACCTCAAATTAAGTACCTTCACAATAATATTAGGTATTGAACAACTCCAATAATTAAGTTAATCACTATTTTAAGTTTAACCCTTAATTAATAAGGCATAAGACAGGCAACCTAAAATTTTGCCATGTGCTTATCAAATCAGTGAAAAAATTGTCACAGCAATTTAACTAACATTTAACATGTTTACAAATTAAGTTAAACACTACTTAAGTTTTAACTAATAAACAAAGGCTTAAAATTGGAAACTATAATATAAATTTTCAACAATGTGCCTTTTAACCAGAATAGTGTCAAAATGTTTGACCTTAAAGACAATAAGTAAATAAGAATTAGCTAATAGATAAATTACCTCAAACAAACCTCATGCATCACGTTGGGCGTACATTGTAAAGAAAATATTTCTTCCACCGGCTAGCGTCAGAGATACTTTTGGCCTGAGACCCTGTTACCTATCTTTGGGTTTTGTACATGAGGTATGTAGGCAGTAAATAAGAGTCCTTAGATTTGGTCTTCACATATATCACGTTTATTTATAACACTTCAACACACTATATAGTACTCCGTTCTCAGAAAATTAAATGTTCAACTTACAATTTATGTCGAAACATTTTTACCACATCGTTCGATGATTATGGGTCCAGTTCAGAGGTCCTCAAACGGCATCTATGCCGTGGTCATCTAAACCTGGGCATTTCTGGACACGTGGATGCTTGTGTTCGAAACCGTTCTATGATCCGACCACTTTATTAGGTTTTTGCATAGTTATTAAATAAATCTAACGTAGGAACCCTGCCAACAAATAGAAAGATTTGATGAGACTCCTGAATGCCACGCGCTTAAGACTTAGCATCAGCACCGAAAAAAAACCCAAAAAGACTACTTACATCGTCCTACATCCGAATGCTTAATGCATTTGAACTTAACTCTGGTTCCAGCTACCTTTCGAGACATCATTAAATGTTTTTAAGAACTTATCCAATAAATAAAGTTTAAAGTGGCAGGCTCGCTCCAGATCAACTTGGAAAAAGAAAGACGTCATACGTCAATCTTTCATCTGTCAACTCGCAAAACAACGCTTCATTCCACGAAACTAAATTTATTCTATTTTTAGGTGTTACAAGATATAATAATATTTAAAAAAAGGTCTGAAAAACCTGAGTGACGAGACAACGGACAGAAGGACAGCAATAGGGCTCCATTTGGACCCTTCAGGTACGGAACCCTAAAAAAACGGCGCTAGGCTTTGCATAGGTAAGGCCTAGCATTTAGCTCGCGGCTTCTCTCCGTATTCTATTCCGTGTGCAGTTTTCCGAGCCATTTTCATCCGATTCTATCGGAATCGGATCAGTACTTCCAGGATAATTACCCTTTAGGCCCTGACCGCACCGCGATTTTTCACCGCGCGAATTTTATTCGCGCGGATTAAATTCCGCAACCAGAATAACACTTAGTACGCACAGCGAATAAAATTTCGCGCGATTTTTGTCAGTTCGATGCTGAACCCGGCTGAGACGAACGTCAAATGTCTAAAATGAACGACAGATTTTTTTTTTAATTTACGGCGGCGGCGCGGCGTAACAGACATATCAAAAGATGTCATGAACATTGGGTTCACTCATTACGGCCTATGGAAGGATGTTTCTACATTAAAACATCAAGCGCTGCCAAAATACAGTTAAAAGTTTTTCAGATATTACAGAATGACTATAAAATCATTCGATAATTTACTACGACTAGTTGCTCGGGCAAAAGATGTTCCAAACTTAGAGGTAGTAGGTACAGTCTGTACAGCAGTATATGATTAAATAGAATAAGCTTTCTTGCTCTTAATACTCAATCTTATTAAAAGAAAGTGTAGTTCTCTTTTGTTAGTTTCATCGAAATAATTTTCAATTTGTTATCATTCTTTTTTATTTTTTTTATCATTTATAATTGGAAGTGCACCCTAATTTCTTTGAGTTATGGCCACTCTTAGGAAGGAGGGGGATACTCTGACACCTCTGTCATTTTGTCGCTGATAATAACCATTCATTTTAATTAATGTTATCTTTTTTATTTTTTATTATAATTAATCTATGCCCCCATTTGACTACTGTAACAATCCAGAGTATATTTAGTAACTGACAGAGGTTGTACGGTGAAACCATACACTAATAATGCACTAATGCTTATTCGTCCATTTTTACCTCATTTTACTAATTGATATTAGTCGAGCATTCAATACACGATTAGCGGTCATCGCGTGTGGTCCCTCGCACCTTTATATCACTAAACCTTTGGTCCAGATAATATACTTAATTTGGTTTCATAAGCAGCAGTATCATTTAGCCATCTTCCAACCTTCAACAGAGGTAAATAAATTGTAAAGCCCATCGGGAGACGAAGCGCACGACATGCTGTCAATAGCGCCGGTGCTCGACTGAGAGCAAAACGCGCGAATTTTATTTCGCAGTGCGGACATAGCCATACTACTTTATACTGTACAAAAAAATCGCGTGGAAATAAATCCGCACCGCACCGCGTTCAATTTGCATTAAATCATAATTTTTTTTCCGCACGATTTTTTATCCGCCAGTGCGGCTACTCCTATGTGATTCAATGTGTTACAGAATTGCGGAAAAAAAATCGCGCGGTTAAAAATAGCGGTGCGGACAGGGCCTTAGGCCGCGGGCACGAAGTCAGCAGCCAACGGGGCGCTGCGGCAACGCAGACCCGTTCCCGAAGCCAGCGGGCAGATCGCGCGGCGCTAGAGTAATGAGAAATTAGTGTCTTTGTTCGCGAACAAGAATCATTCAAATAATTTGATCCACCACGTCGGCGGGCATTATAAAATATCGGTCCTTGAAAAACCAAAAAAATAAAATACACAACACTATGTCAATACAAACGCGCGGGCACCGCAAGACTGGCGCGCATCGCTTGTACACCGCTCCCCGAACCGCCGCCACGCCACTGCCTTCGTGACCAGTTCCATATAAATCTATGCATTGGAACGCGCCGCTCCCGCGCCGCCGCTGCTCAGCCACCCGCTGACTTCGTGCCCACGGCCTTAGTAGTAGTAGAAGTAGAAAAGGGACTCCTTTGTCCGCACTTAGACTCTCACTTGGTCCGTTGTGCGTGGGGGTCCTGGCTGGCTATGTTGCCAGCCTAACTCCGCCAAAAGATGCTTGTTTAAGAGACAGTGGCCCGTGATTGTCCCTTTCATTATTTTGAGGTTACTTTTATTGAGGCTAAGCAATCGTTTGGTTAGTCGTGGGTGCAGGCTCAGCATGGCCATTCTTGACTGCCTACAGGCATGACCATCTGTTGTTGTGGAGATCAGTTGATCTCTCGCGTATCCATGTACGAAATTGCGAGCAAGGCAGGGAAAGAAGTGGGTAGGGGCCCAGCACTGTCATCTTGGAACCTCTCTTCGCAAGTTTGTCCGCGACCTTACAAACTATTGTACCACTTTATTAGTTTAGACATTAACAAAATTAATGCTAATATCTTCCAAATCATAATTTTGCTTTCGAAACTGATTATGTAATAGAACACAGTATTGCTCCAATCTACACTGACGTTACAAAAGGCAATCAACGAGCATGTCCAAACCACACACATGATAAACTACGAGTATATCTCTTAGATTTGAGTTATGCCTCTGTGCGTTCATGCAGTTGCAATCTGTCAAAAACACGTCTGTTGTACCTAGATTTTGACAAAAAATTACTATGAAACAGATGATATTGCAACTTGAATTTGAACTTTTTAATGTATGAGAATCTTCAGATTAAATCTTACTCATCAGTGTTCACAAGTGACCTGTATATATCATTATCACAATTTCAGACGAAAGACGTCCACTGCTGGACATAGGCCTCCCCCAAGTGTTACCACAACGACTGGCCTTATGCCTCTCGCATCCATCGGATTCCCGCAAACCTCACCAGGTCATTGGTCTACCTTGTGGGCGGCCTTCCAACGCTACGTCTTCCGTTACGCGATCGCTACTCCAGAACTTTTCGGCCCCATCGACCATCTGTTCTGCGAGCAATGTGCCCTGCCCACTGCCACTTCAGTTTGGCGATTCTTTGGGCGATGTCAGTAACCATGGTTCTTCTGTGGACATTACAAACAGACAGACATACGTACAGCTATCATTACAGAAAATCACAAAGTGATAGTGTAGAAAAAAATAGCAATAAAAATTACAATAACACATTAATTTCATTTCATACTATTCTCATAATTTTCGATGGGGTCGAAAAGTTTTGAAGTGGCGACCGCATACCGGAAGATGCAGCGTTGGAAGGTCGCCCGCATTGTGGACCGATAACCGATAGTTGCGAGACGTACAGAACTGGTTGTTGTGGAGACATTTGAAGGAGGCCTCTGTCCAGCAGTGGACGTCTTTTGGCTGCAATGATGATGATAATGATGATGTTATTCCGCTTTGTTTTTAGCATAAAACATACACGAGAGGAGCCAATGGCACAGCTAGTGCCCACATAGATGTATTATAATGAGAAAATTTTTGGCTTTCAACAAAATTGATCCTTACCCCAAATCCGAATTTAATTGGGTACAGAGAAGATTAAAGTGTACACACATCTAGGATCTTGGGCATTGTTAAGCCTTCCACACAGACAGATACGATGGCTCGGTGTTACCACGGTGCTAATTGCGATATTGTTCACCAGTGGATTTTATAATAAGGTTGAGGTTACGTGCAGTGGCGATTTATCGCTTACCGATGGTAAAAATATTGTGATCACACCGACTCGCTATATACCACTCGTATTATTAGTATCATTATCTTTCTGCCTTTGTTCCAACTTGTTTGGGATGGGTAAGTAATAGATGATATAACAACAAAATCTCTAATATTAACAACATATAACATCGGAACCTATAATTTTATTTAATATAGCGATTAGTTAATGAACGGTTGATATAATTTTAAAATAACTAATTTTTATAAGCTCATACATTAAGTAAAACATCGTTTGACATAATATACATTAAAATTTAATGTATATTATGTCAAACGATGTTTTAAGTAGGCGTTTTCATCATATTTTATATTTAATATAAAATATGATGAAAACGCCTACTTAAAAACACAAAGCAAAATTGCATAGACACGGGTTAGTTTATTCAGTATTATTTTTATGTTGTAGCCTGTGGGTAGCTCAACAAAGATTATTGTTAGTTGTCACTTAGTGTGCGTAAGTAATATTCAGAGTGTGAATTTTTACGAGCTGTGGCTTCTAATTTTAGCTTGAAAACAATAACTTTGTATTTTGTTTAATTAATATTTAAAAGTATTTTTTCTTTGTTTTATTCCTTGTAATTTCTATCGTAGTTATAGGTAGTAGTAACCTAAGTAGATATTATTAAACATAACTAGTAACTGATTACCACCTGTGCTAAGATCCTATTAAGGTCCTATTTCTGGGTGGTTTAAAAAAAATAACCACGAAGGCTAAGGCGGGCGCTCCGCTCCGCTTCGCTCCCGCCTTAGCCTTCCTAACCTTTTTCTTTTTTTTTTTTGTTGCCGGGGTGGAAAATCCTCATGGATGTCAGTAAGAGTCAGACTCTTACTTACGCGGGGACTTCCGCTGCCCTGGACTAGTACCGGCCCGCTGTCTGCGGGCCTCATCCCGTGGTGAGGAGTGAGGTCTTAACCCCCCTTTACGTCTAAGAGAGGCGCACGTGGAACACTACGCGCCGCCATCTCGGGTCTCGGTTGATGGGCCAACGGACGTCCCCGAATCCGTCGACCCCGGACTGTTTTTAGGGGGGCTGTAAGAGGGCGTTGTTCGCTCTTCTTCGACGCCCGGTGCGCCTGGTTCGGGAAGGGAGTGCACTAGTCATCTCCCTCTCCCTTTCCGCAGCATCCTTCTGCGAGATGACATTCTCACAGAAGGAGATCACCGCATCCCAAGACTCTGGACTGCCGACCATGGAACAAACCACAGCCGGCAGCGACAGGTCGCCTCCGACTTCTGAAATGAGGGCACGACGCGGCTCCTCCCATGCAACACACTCGGCTAGCGTATGCCACGCCGTGTCCTCCGGACAGTGGGTGCAGTGATAGCACCGAGCATTCGGCTCTCTGTTCAGACGATACAGGTACTTCCCGAAGCAGCCATGCCCCGAAAGCACCTGCGTCGCCCGAAACGTCAGGGAGCCGTATTTCCTCCCGAGCCAGCGGTCAAGTACCGGCCGGACCGCCTCGATTGTAACGAGGCCAGCGGCAGGATGCAAAAGCCTTCTCCGCCACTCCACCACCAAGACCTCGCGGAGCTGCGACCGACGCAGCTCGATCTCACGCTGCATCGGTTCACCGCCCCGCGTGCGCACCTCCTCGCGCCACCGGTGTAGTGTTGCGAGTGCTTTTGCCTCCAGGTAGGGCGGGGATCCAGCCAGTACGCAGGCCGCCTCGTAGGAGATCGTGCGATATCCTCTGATGACTCTGACGGCAATCGCTCTCTGTGGTTTACGCAGTATTGCGATGTGGTGGGCCGTCAGGTCAGCAGCCCACACTGGAGCTCCATAAAGGGCCATCGATCGCACGATCCCCACGTATAATCGCCTGCAGGCGGTACTCGGGCCCCCTAAATTCGGAAGCAGCGTTGATAGCGCACCCGCCGCGCCCATCAACTTCGGCACCAACCGCTGGAAGTGGAGACCAAAGTCCCATCGGCTGTCGAGCACTAATCCTAGGTACTTCATGGTTGACTCGACAGCGATTCTGGTACCCTCGACCACAATATGTGATCCCGGCGGCGGCGCCCGTCGGGGGCCATGGAAGGCGATAGCCTCCGACTTGTTGAGGGCCACCTCTAGGCCCAAGCGTCGTGTGCGACTCACAACGGGGTACCTAACCTAACCTAACCTTTTTTTTTTTTTTCTTTTGTTGCCGGGGTGGAAAATCCTCATGGATGTCCTTCACCTGGGGCAGGCGAAGGGGTCTGTCAGACTCTTACTGACTAAAAACCACCCTGGTGTTCCGTCCCTCACTTGGACCGGGGACCGTGAGAGCTAGTACGACTTCCATGATCCCCGGCTAGTGCCGGCCCGCCTATGCGGGCCACCTCTGGCTCGTGGTGAGAGTGAGGTGTCCTCTCCCCGCGACGTCTAATAGGGGCGCGCGTGGAACACTACGCGCCGCCGCCTCGGGTCCTGCTGAATGGGGGACGGTGGACGACCCCGAGTCCGCCGGCCCTCTGGACCTATTTAGGGGGCTTGGAAGAGGGCGTTGTCCGCCCTCTGCCGACGCCCGGTATGCCTGCTGCGGATCGGGAGAGTGGCCACGGCCTCCCTCTCCCTCTCCGCAGCCTCCTTCTGCGAAATTACGGCTTCACAGAAGGAGATCACCGCATCCCACGTCTCGGCGCTCCCGACCATCGAACGAGCGACGGCCGGCAGCGACAGGTCGGGGCCCACTTCGGATACGAGGGCACGGCGCTGCACATCCCCACACTCTGCCAGTGTGTGCTGCGCCGTGTCCTCCCAACAGTCAGTGCAGTGATGGCACCGAGCGTCCGGCTCCCTGTTTATGCGACAAAAGTACTTTCCGAAGCATCCATGCCCCGAGAGCACCTGCGTCGCCCGAAACGACAGGGAGCCGTGCTTCCTCCCGAGCCATTCGTCGAGCACTGGTCGGATCGCGTCGACAGTAGCGAGGCCGGCGGTAGGGCGCGAAAGCCTGTCCCGCCATTCCGCCACCATAACCTCGCGGAGCTGTAACCGACGCAGCTCGATCTCGCGCTGCATCGGTTCACCACCCCGCGTCCGCACATCCTCGCGCCACCGGTACAGTGAGGCGAGGACTCTCGCCTCCAAGTCCCAGGGCGGTAATCCGGCCAGTGCACAACCCGCCTCGTTGGAGATCGTGCGATATCCCCTGACAGCCCTGACTCTGCGGTATTCGCAGTATTGCGATGCTGCCGGCCGTCAGGTCAGAAGCCCATACTGGGGCCCCATTCAGGGCCATGGATCGCATGATCCCAAGTACAGCCGCCTACAGGCGGTGCTCGGGCCCCCCAGATTGGGAAGCAGCGTTGCGAGCGCGCCCGCGGCGCCCATTAACCTCGGCGTCAGCCGCCGAAAACCTTTTTTTATTTTTTTTGCCGGGGTGGAAAATCCTCATGGATGTCCTTCGCCTGGGGCGGGCGAAGGGGTCTGTCAGACTCTTACTGACTAAAAACCACCCCGGTGTTCCCTCATATACTTGACTCCGGGGCTACGGGTGCGAATGGGACTTCCGTTGCCACGGACTAGTACCGGCCCGCTGTCTGTGGGCCTCATCCCGTGGTGAGGAGTGAGCCTTCACGTCTAAAGCCGCCGAAAACCTAACCGAACCTATCCGAGTCGGGATACTCTGAGTCGGGGTGTTAACCATAATGACGTTTTATATGTATATTAAACGTTAATGATTTTCGATTAAATAAACAATATACATATTAAACGTTAGACCAAATGAATTGTGATTACATAAACGTTATATCAAACAACGTTATACTAATTAAGTTTTAGAATAAATACTTGTTATATGTAAAGAAATTATATCAACAGTTGGTATATCTCACGTTGATTTTGTCTTATGAACGATAATAAAATGAAATTAGACCAAATGAGTTTATACGTTATGAGACGCACCCGTTTGGGATTGGTGTATCACGTTTCCTATCCCTTCTCCTCTGTGAATAATCATTTTCAGTCATTAATTAAAAATCATGACTTTTCTCATACAGACTCATCCATATTATCTTTCTTAAGCCTGCCTCTCCTTCTCTATCCAAAGGTTCATCATCATCTTCCTGCCCTTATGCCACGTTATCTGGTGTCGGCGTAACACGTTTTTTTCTTCTACTCTGATCTCTCTTCTCCATCCAAAAGTAATGGCAAAATAAACTACTAATTTCTGACCTAGGAATGACATAATATACAAATAATTTATACTTTTTATTCTAACGGAAATTGTAATTTGTGAACATATCTAAGAATGAAAACAGATAGATAATATCTTTTATTTGTTACATCTGAAGAACTTGAACAATTTAAAATATTATAAACTAGCAACGCCCCGTTCCACGCGGGTGCGTGATCTTTTTATTAGTGAAAATCTTGTCAAAAGCCATTGCGTGGTTTAAAGTATGCGGAACAACAGACGGACGCGGAAAGCGCTTTTGTTTTATACTGTGTAGAGATTAAGAGCCTTAAATTGCTGAAACCCTCATCACTATTTCTATTTATAGGCAGCCATTGCAAAGGATTACCGCCACCATTAAGTCAAGTTCATCAAACTGTTGCTGGGTCTTCTAGTTTAACTAACAATTTAGACCTTTCGGTAACCTCCAGTAAGCCACGTGACCTTATTTTAATTATAGTCTAAGTTTAGCTTGGAGGCTTGCCCTTATCTTACTTAAGCCTCGATCGGTCTCAAGATTAGACAGCGTACATGTTCTTACGAAGTTAGATAATATGAGAGTGATTTGGTTCGCAAGCAAAACAGAAGTGAGTCAGGTTTTTGGCTGCAGTCTGGGTTAGCTTGATAAGAGCAGTGGCCAGTGGTAATGACCGCGACTTACAAGTTGTAGGTGGTGAATTCAAACCCCGGCAAGCGCTTTACTCTGTGTAACTTATTTCATCATCACTGCTCTCAAAACGGTGAAGGAAAACATGGTGAGGAAAGCGGTATGTCCTTGAACCAAAAATTCCAAGAAATGCGACATCCACCAACCCGCATCGAACCCGCGTGGTGGATTACGGCCTACACCCTCTCACAGAGAGGAGGCCTGTGCCCCAGCAGTAGGGACATCAAGAAAGGCTGATGATGATGATGATGACTCGTTTATTTAATATTGTTTCATAATACTTAATACTTACTTTATTACCTCCCTTCGTTGACTGGTAGAGAATGCCTATGGCTTTTTTTTTTTTTTGGGGGGTGGGAAATCATCCTATGACTTCTTCCGCTCTAGGGTGGAGCGGAAGGGCGTATCAGACTCTCACTGACTAAAACCCACCCCTGTTCCTCCCTGCCTTGAGTGCCCAGGGGCAAGGTAACTCTTTCGAATTTATCCTCAACCCCCGAGCAGGCATCGGCCATGATGGGCCCCGTCCCTATTGCTGACAACTCTTTGAGGCGCGCGTGGAACACTACGCGCCGTCGACTCTCGGGCCTGGTGCTGATCGGGCGGCGAGTTACCCACTACTCGCCGTCCGCAGGCCCGGGTCTACGGTGGCCGGAGATCGTCTCGCGGCACCCGAAGCCCCTGGCGTCTCCTGCGGCGGCTGCTGCTGAGGGCGTTAGGGCGACTCGGCTGTTGTTGAGTCTCCCCAACGTATGCCGCCTCCCTCTTCGCTAGCAGTACTGCTTCGCAGAAGGAGGAGACGGCTTCCCATTCCCTCTCGCTCCGTACCCCCCAAGAAATAAAAAAATAAAAAAAACCCATGGCCTGAACCAGGGCACGGCGCGAGAGGTCGCTGCCGCCTATCGCATCCACGAGGACACGGCGGTGCTCTGCCGAAGCAGGGCAAACCTCCACCGTATGCTCCACCGTGTCCTCTGGGCGATCCTCGCAGTGGAAACACCCGGGGGTCACCTCCGCCTTGATCCGACACAGGTACCTCCCGAAACAGCCATGTCCGGTGAGGACCTGCGTCAGGCGGAAGGTAAGGGTGCCGTGGCGCCTCTCCAGCCACTCCTCAAAGAGGGGCACTACCGCCGCGATGGTGGCGTGCCCATGCCTATGGCTTTAAGTCCACATTTGTAATTTTGGTTGCTTAGAAACAAAAACACGCTTATTATTACATGAGTTATAGACACATGATGATGACGCGCAAAATTGAGTATGTACTAAAAAAATCTAATTAGTTCGTCAGTTAAATAACCAAAAAATATTCGACACGTATTTTTTGATTTGTCACGTAAACAAAAAATGAGGGCGATACAGTGTGTTGAAATGTCGTGTGACGTCACGCGGTGTTGAGTGCCAAGCTCCAGGTGTGCTGCTGGTGGTCTTGACTGGTAAATAAAACTGCCTGACTTCTAGTAGAAACTGTATTAATCTTAGGTAGGTACTGATTGTTAAAGATGGCCGTGTGCGCACGCTAAAGGTGTCGATGAGCGAGTGAGGCGACCACGTCAATCGCGGTGGGGGTTACGAAATCGCGGCGCGCGGTTGTGCTGGTGGCCCGATGTGACGTCAGGAACATATTCCCCGGGTTGAAGTGTGAAGGCTTCAAGATGATGTTGAAGAGACAGGCAGAGGGCATAAGTTGTTGTATGCACGCGTTATAATGCCCTTCTTCGTCAGGATATCGGCGACTCGACAATGTCCGTCAGACCCAGTCTTCACTGCAATCACTCTGCCCAGCAGCCACAGAAGAGGAGGAAGATGAGCGTCTCTAACTAAGACCATGGAGCCCGTTTTCAGGTTTTCCCCAGCTGTCTGCCATTTAGTTTTTTGCTGCAGGAGAGACACATACTCATTAGAGAAGCGCTGCCAAAAATGTTGTCTTAGTTTTTCAATGCGATCGAAGCGCTGAAGTCGCTGGATGTTGACATCGGTGATCTGAGGACGAGGGAATGACGTGAGTGGTCGTCCGATGAGGAAATGGGAAGGAGAGAGATATGAAAGATCAGATGGATCAGTGGAGAGAGGGGTTAAAGGTCTGGAATTTAAAATAGCCTCTATCTGAATCAGACATGTTGAGAGCTCTTCATATGTTAAATGAGTTAGGCTCATGACTCTACGTAATAAATGTTTGATGGACTTTACTGCGCTCTCCCAAAGTCCACCGAAATGTGGGCTGTAGGCAGGTATAAATTTAAATTCTATGCCCTTGTTTGCAAGATCTGATTCTATATTGCTGGAAGAAACCTTTAAGAAGCGTGAAAGCTCATTGAAAGCTCCCACAAATGTAGTGCCGTTGTCGGAGTACACGCGTTGAGGGTTGCCTCGACGACTAATAAAGCGGCTGAAGGCCGCAATGAAAGCTTCTTTAGTGAGATCGGAAACCAGCTCCAGATGCACGGCTCTGACTGCAAAGCACACAAAAACACAAATGTAAGATTTAACTAGCTTACATCCTCTACCCCTACGGTCGGCTATCAGCACTGGCCCAGCATAATCGAGCCCTGTATTTAAAAAAGGGTATTCGAGATGAGTCCTGTCATTGGGTAGGTTGCCCATAATAACCTGAATAGGCTGAGCTTTGAAGCGAGTGCAGCGAACGCAGTTACGCACTATTTGCTTAGCTAGATTTCTGCCTGCTAAAGGCCAATAGGTGAGTCTAATGTGTGCTAAAAGTAATTGAGGCCCAGCATGAAAGAGTGCTTTGTGCTCTTTTTCGAAGATAATTTTAGTCAAGTGATGTTTGCTGCATAAAAGAATAGGGTGCTTAACACCGTAACTGTAGTTGGAATTATTAAGACGTCCACCTACGCGTATTAAATTGTCTGAATCAATGAACGGAGAAAGACTTATTAATCGATTTTTTTTATGTAAGGCCTGATTAGTCTTAAGACATGTATATTCCCCAGGAAACATTTCCTGTTGAGAAATCTGTAATATAAGATTCTGCGATGATTGTAATTCTGAAAATGTTAAGTAAGATGATTTTTTAATATTCTGTTTTTTGCAATTGTATATAAATCTTTGTATGTAGGCCATGATTCGGATTAGTGATGTGAATGATGATTTTTTATGAATTAAATTTGACATGGAATTTTTATTATTTGGTTCAAGTGTGTCAGCAGTTGTATGTAAAGACATTTCATGTGAATAGTGAATTTGTGTATTAGGTTGTGGAGGTAGATACCCAAGGGATGTTTAAAGGAAACAGTTGTAGAGATTTTGAATCAATGTTCTTTATTTTTCTGGACGGTCGTTATTTATACAAGAGTTAAACAAGGATGAAGATAACCCTCCGTCTCGCTCACGCATCTACGTCATCCTGCCGCGTCTCGATTTCTCGAAGAATCGTCCGTCGTAGATGGGGCTCCAGTGGTGCGCTGGAGTCGGTGAGGGTCGGCCGCACGCAGCGTTGAATTAAAAAAATATGCGCAGGCCGCCTGAGCCGCGATGTATGTGTAGGGATTTGGTGGCGCGGCGCGCTCGCAGTGGTCGCGCGCCAATCGTCCATGCGCCGCCGTTGCTTATGCTTGTGACTCCCATATCACTCTCCCTCAAGAGAAACGCACATTCTTCTTGACCAATCTTCCGCTTCTCGTGATATAGGGTTGACTTGCAGGTGCAGTAGTAGTGGTTGAGTCATGGTGAGTTGCCGATGTATGGGAGTGTGCCGTCGCCGCTGACGTCTGGCTGCTCGAGAAACTTACGTTTGTCTCGTCCACGATGTAAGCTGGTTTCAATCGATCCAGTGATATAATTGTGGTGCGTAATGGTAACTGAATTTTGTAGTACTTGTCAAAGCGCTCCAGTACTTCGTAGGGGCCATCGTACGGTGGTGTGAGTGGCGGTCTGGTGGCATCGTTGCGAATGAAGACATGTGTACAAGTTAATAAGTCCTTGTAAACAAAAGGCTTATCAGCTGATTGTGAGCGGTGCGGAGCCGGCGTGAGTGTTGTCATTGTGCGAGCGAGACGGCGTACTAGCTCGGCGTCGTCAATCGTTGTTTTTTGTGGCTTAAAGAAATCAGATGGTATACGGAGCGTGGTACCATACGTCATTAGAGCTGGGCTGAGGTTGTTATCTTGTCGCAGGGCAGTTCGTAATCCCAATAATACGGTTGGTAGTTCCTCTGTCCAAGTTGTTGTTGCCCCGCGAGCCATAAGCGCCGCTTTCATTGTTCGATGCCATCGCTCAACTTGACCATTTGACTGGGGATGGTATGCCGTAGTACGAATTCTGTTGATTCCCATTTTCTTCATGAGCGCGTTGAACAATGAAGACTCGAACTGACGTCCTTGGTCTGTCGTTATGCGTAGTGGGCAGCCGAATCTCACTATCCATGTTTCGTATAGTACTTGTGCGACGACCTCCGCTGTGACGTCACGGACTGGAATTGCTTCAGGCCATTTCGTGCATCGGTCAATTATGGTGACGCAGTAACGACATTCATTAGATAATCGTAGTGGGCCAATTATATCAATATGAATATGTTCAAACCGTTGCGACGGCGGGAACTGTACTAACGGCGTGTTTACGTGCCGATGTACCTTCGCTCGCTGGCAGCTTATGCAGGCACGTGTCCACTGTGCTATTTCTTTATTCATAGATGGCCAAAATAATTTTCTCGTCATGAGTTCTCTTGTACTACGTATGCCCGGGTGACATAACTCGTGTAGCGCTTTGAAGGCTGCGTAACGGTGTCTTGCGGGTAAGTACGGTCGAGGTACCGATGTTGAGAGCTCGCATGTAATAGTTCGGTTACAACCGGGTATCGTTATCTCTCGGAATAATAAGTTTTCTTGTTGTTTAAGTTTCTTGAGTTCTTGATCTTGTTGTTGATCGATGCTTAATTGATTATAATCGATAGTTGATGGACAGATAATCTCTTCGAGTCTTGATAAGGCGTCGGCGACTGTATTTTGTTCTCCCTTTATGTATTTAATGTTCGTACAAAACTGACTTATGAAATGCAGTTGTCTCTCGCGTCTCGGTGTGTCTGAGGTACTCGCTGTTCGTGTGAGAGCGTAAATAAGCGGTTTGTGGTCTGTGTATATATCAACGTCACAACCCTCTATTAATCGACGAAAATGTTTAACAGCTGTATACATAGCTAGTAGTTCGCGATCGTATACACTGTATCTTCGTTGTGTTTGGCTCATTGCTTTTGAATAAAATGCCAGTGGTTTCCATACTTTGTCTACTTTTTGTTGGAGAACCGCACCAAGGCTGTGATCTGAGGCATCTGTCATGATGGCGAGGGGACTTCCTTGAACTGGATGTGTGAGTATCGTTGCCTTTGTGATGCTTTGGCGGCACTCCTCAAAAGCTTGCTCTGCGTCCGTTGTCCACTCGATCGGCGTACTGTCATTGCGTTTTCTGTTATGTAGGTATTTGTTAAGTGCGTTCTGTAGTTCAGCTTGTCGAGGGAGACAGTCCCGGTAAAAGTTGATCATACCCAGGAAACGTCGAAGTTCGAGAATAGTTTTTGGTTTCGGGTAGGTAGATATAACTTTAACTCGTTCCATTGTAGGTTTTATGCCGGTCGCCGATACTTCATAACCAAGAAAGTCTATTGTTTCTTTACCAAACTCACATTTTTCTATGTTGAGTGTCACACCGTATTTGCCCAATCGCTGTAGAACCTGATGAAGAAGCTGCTTGTGTTCTTCCTCGTTTTCAGCGCAGAGAAAAATATCGTCGATAAAGCAGAAACAGCCGTTTATGCCTCTTAGTACCTCGTGCATGAACCTTTGGAAAGTTTGACTGGCGTTGCGTAGTCCAAAGGTCATGCAATTAAATTCGAACATTCCAAAGGGTGTTGTTATCGCCGTTTTTTGTGCGTCTTCCTTGGCGATTGGTATCCAATAGTACGCCATTTTTAAATCAAGTTTCGAGTATATTTTCTTATTATGTAGCTCGTACGTGAAGTCTTGAATGCGAGGTACGGGATAGCGGTCTGGTTGCGTGACCGCATTTAGGCGTCTATAGTCGCCACACACGCGCAGCCTACCGTCTTTCTTTTTGACTATGTGAAGAGGGCTGGCCCATGGACTTTTTGATGGCTTGCAGATTCCCATTTCTAACATGCGGTCAAACTCTTCCTTGGCTGCCTTGTACTTGTCCGGGGGCAGCGGGCGAGGGCGAGCGTACAGTGGGGGGCCGGTTGTTTCGATGTGGTGGGTAACCTCATGTTTCGGTGGCTGTTTGAGTGACATGGGACGTAGGACATCAGGATATTGCTTCAGAATTTCGTAGTAAACTTGTTTGTTGCTTATGATGTATACTGACTCAGTTTTTGTTGATACTTCTATTGTGTCGATGGATAATTGGGTAGTCTTATCTATTAGTTTCCTTTTGTCCAGGTCCACCAGCAGTTTAAAATGGCGGAGAAAATCAGCTCCCAGTATTGAAGTTTTGACCTCGGCAACGACAAATGACCAAACATAGTCTCTTCGTAATCCGATATTTAGTTTAATGGTTTTCTGTCCGTAGGTCTTTATTCGGGTGTTGTTTGCCGCGTACAAGTTATAGGCGCTTTCAGTTTTGTTTTTCTTATGTTTTGCCGCTAAAACAGAAATGTCTGCGCCTGTGTCCACGAGGAACCGTTCGTGCGTGTTACGGTCGTGAACACATAGGCGATTACTTGTGCACGGGACACCGACGTCCGCCACGGTCGGTGTCAGCTTTAGTTTTCCGCCGGCTTCTTTCTTCTACAGCATGGCGATTCACAACGCTTTGCCTTGTCTCCGAATCGGTGATGGTAACGGCATTCCTAGTTGGGGTCTCCTGGTTTCGGTGCAGATCCACGTTGCGTCGACTGCGAGCGTGAACGGGATCGAAAACGAGGATTGTACGTACGGCGATGGTGTTTGTATGGTGGCCGTCCTCGACGTAGTTCGGCGATCTCGAGCGTGAGTTTCTCCAATTGCTTTGCCAGCGTTTCCAGCTGTGTCGTGGAAGCTGTAGACGATGATGGTGCTGGTGCGGTGACTGCGGCGATGCTGGGACTCTCAGCGTACTCCACGATCTTGTCTGCCATCGCAGCTAACGTGTCTAGAGATGATTCCTTGTTAACGGACAAGACAACCCGAACTTGTGCGGGTAGGTGATTTAACCATTCAATTCTGAGTCCTTCCTCTGTAATCATGCCACTGGCAAGTTCTCTCATCTTTCTTAACAGGTGGGAGGGCTTTTGATCTCCCAACTCTAGTCCGCTGATCAGTTTCTGGAAGTTTTTTACATCTGATTTATCGTAGGCTTCGAGAAGGTGTTGTTTGACTTTTTCATATTTTCCAGTTGTGGGTGGATTGTATAGAATATCGGTCAAATGTTGTAGGTCGATCGTTTGCAATTGTTGCAGTAGATATCGAAACTTCTGGTCGTCTGACGTCTTCAACGGGTCAATCACAGCTTCAAATTGTATGAACCAGGCCCTGGGTATTTCTCTCCAAAAAGGTAAAAGCCGTGGCTGCACGGACACTGCGCCCACGTCGTAATTGCATTCGGTCTGAGTTTTCACTTGATGTTCTTCCGCCATGCTAGCTTGCTCCACACAGAAATATCTTGCACGCGTTTGTTTTTTTACAACTCGGGGTCACCAATTGTGGAGGTAGATACCCAAGGGATGTTTAAAGGAAACAGTTGTAGAGATTTTGAATCAATGTTCTTTATTTTTCTGGACGGTCGTTATTTATACAAGAGTTAAACAAGGATGAAGATAACCCTCCGTCTCGCTCACGCATCTACGTCATCCTGCCGCGTCTCGATTTCTCGAAGAATCGTCCGTCGTAGATGGGGCTCCAGTGGTGCGCTGGAGTCGGTGAGGGTCGGCCGCACGCAGCGTTGAATTAAAAAATATGCGCAGGCCGCCTGAGCCGCGATGTATGTGTAGGGATTATGTGCCGCGGCGCGCTCGCAGTGGTCGCGCGCCAATCGTCCATGCGCCGCCGTTGCTTATGCTTGTGACTCCCATAAGGTGAAATAGGAAATTGTATTTCCCTCTGATTAAGAAAATCAGGACCCGACCACCAAAGAGTGGACGAGCTGATGCAATCAGCCTTCACCCCCCGAGAAGTGAGATCAGCTGGGTTGCTCTTAGAAGGCACATAGCTCCAGGTCTGACCGGTCGTAGCTTCTTGGATTTCACTTACTCTATTGCGGATGAATTGATCATGTCGACTTGGCAATGTAGACAGCCAGCCTAGCACGATCGTCGAGTCACACCAAAAGTAACAGTGATTAAACTCTAGAGTGAGTGATTTACGTACCTTCAGAAAAAGTCTTGTTCCCAATAAAGCAGCACACAACTCCAACCTTGGTATGGTTGTGGGCTTTATAGGGGCAACCTTGTTCTTCGAAGCCAAAAGGCGAACGCAAACTGTTCCGTCCACTGCTACCGATCTTACGTAAATACACGCGCCGTAAGCGCGTTCAGAAGCGTCTGTAAAAGTGTGCAGCTCTACTGAAGAAGCTTTATTACAAGATACCCAACGTGGAATGTGAAGAGAGTTAAGAGCTGGAAGCAATCGTACAAACTCAAGGAATTGTGTTTTAATTTCTGTTGGTACTTCGGCATCCCAGTTACATTTAAGTATCCATAGCTGCTGTAGCATTAATTTGGCCTGTACTATGCACGGCCCAACGAGGCCAAGAGGATCAAACACCTGGCTTATTAGAGATAAAATATAACGCTTTGTAATTTTTGTTATTTGTTTTAAATGTATTGAAAAAAATAGTCTGTCTGTTTTACAGTCCCAGTATAGCCCTAGTGTTTTGCTAGGAATGTCATTTAAATTTAATTTTTTATCTTGATTTTCTGTCTGTCCATTAGTGATCGATTCTAATATCTTCGGACTATTTGATTGCCATTTTCTAAGGCGAAACTTGGCGGGCTCGAGAATATTTATGACCCCTTGACATAAATTTATGACTGACTCAATCGAGTCGCCACCACTCAAGTAGTCGTCAACATAAAAATCGCGTCTGATGGACTCACTAACCTCTGGGTCTGAAGTTTGATCTGCAAGAGATACTAGGCATTTTGTGGCCAGATATGGGGCGGAAGCTGTACCATAAGTCACTGTATTCAGTGCTGTGACGTAAGGAGCCTACGTGGGATGAAAAATAACAACACGTAACTCGGTCAACGTTAAATAAATATATTTTAAATAGAGAAAGGGTGTGGGGAGGTCTGCAGTCACATGATTCAGTATTCCCTGGGAGATAGCACGCTACTACCCTGGCTCAGCCTTGGTGTCTCGGGGAAGCCACGTTGCGCTTGCCCCCGGAGGTGTTGGCCGGCAGGCGGCAGCGCCGGCTCGCAGGGTCGACAGGAGCCAGGATGGATCGGCCGGCAGGTGGTCTAGCCGGCTCGGAGACGGCCTGCTGAGGCCACGCGGGTAAATATACACCCGGCGTGGAGCCAGCCGCCGTGGTGAGTGGCCTAGTAGCCGCGCCACGAGGCACTGCGGCAGGATGGCCGCGATGGAGGACGATGCAGGTGCATGCCCAGAGTGCAGGGCTCCAAGTCCTCTCCCTCCATGTTCCAGATTTGATGAATCCGGGTCTGGAAAACTATCTGGGAATCCGGAGCTGGTAATCCGGATCTGGGACCCCAATTATAGGGGTTGAAATCGCGTAATAAGTTGGCAAATATTTGCCAATGCAAACTAAAGCTGCTAGGACTTGGCGATCGCTTCACGGCTCAAGGGTGTTCGACAGAACAATGTGAGGGTGAGTCTAACGCCAACAGCTGGATTAAGATTCAAAAAGGAACCACCTGGCGTGTATCGGGTTTTTATATCTACGCCGTCATTGACAGATGTCACAGAAACCAAAGACAATAGTGTTTTCAGTCAACTAAAATTGTCTATGCTTGCTTTGTGGCTTTTGGTCTCTGGATTTATTCCGTATGTTTATGTTTTATTAGAATTGTAACGCCACTACGTTACAGTGCATACGTCTTTAAAGGGTCTGAAGAATTGAATCTGAAAACAATTTGTTGTAAGGGGCGTTGAGATGGCTCAACTAAAATAGTTCTGTACATTTTGTTCGATATCACCCGTCACAACAAACTTGTGTTGTCTGTATCTCAAGAGTATGGATAGCAGATCCTCCTGTACGGTTGGACCTACCATCTGAATGTCATTAAAGGACTTGCCCGAGGTGCTGGAGGCTGAAGCATCGTAAACTACGCGGAGTTTTGTGGTAAAACTAGACTCACGCACAACACCATGATGAGGCATAAAATAATTAAATTCTGGGTGATTAGTTTTTGAATGTTCTGTCATGTGATGAAGGTCAATATATTCTTTCATGAATTGCAAATATATGTTTTATATGTGGAGTCCCGCTCAAATCTTCGCTCTAGGGAGAGGAAACGACGCTTTGCCATCGTGTAAGAGTCACCTAAGCACTCAGGCGAGTCCTTCAATGGTATGGTGACAACGAATTGACCATTCATATCCCGACGCGTGGTCTCTTGAAACAGCCTTTCACAAGCCTGTTCTTCTGAAGAGAAACAGTTTGAAGATGACACACAAGTTCCCAGAAGCGAGTCAGCTGATCTGACTCCTCACGTGAAAGAAAGTGACAAACAGAAGGTTGTGTACGAAGACGAGACTGACTGACGCAGCCCGAAATAAGCCAACCTAGTTTGGATGACTGTAATCTAGGTTGATTTTTGCCTAAATTAATGGTATCGGAACCTAAGACGTCCCAGAATACCTCAGCGCCTACAAGAATGTCAATAGCAGTAGGAACATTAAATGTAGGATCTGCCAATTGTATACCTGACGGGATGGTGATATATCTTTTATCAACATAAGAGCCAGGCAGCGATTGTGTGATTGTCGGTAAAACAAAACAGTTTACTTTCGCCTGATAACCACCATTACAAGACTGCAAATGCAGACTGCAGCTTTCTGAGGTACTAGAAACTTGACCGTTAATACCTGAGACGGTGGAGCTTGTGCTGTGTTTTACCAGGCCCAGCTTCCCACAGAGCTTTTTGGTGATGAAGTTGGAGGTGCTGCCGTTGTCCAACAGGAGTCTGGCAGTATGAAGTTCTCCATTGACGTCTGCCACCTTTGCCAAAGCTGTGGATAGTAAAATTTGAACCTGATTAATTTCTGAACAGGGTAATACGATGTTAGTTGACAACCCAATGTTGTCCCCTATCTATTTTTCTGTAGATGATTCCCTATGTAAAAGGGTATTATGTTTGACCTTGCAATATTTGCAATGTGATAGATTACAACGCTTTACTGTATGGACCTGGTCGAAGGCAGTTCAAACAAACATTGTTCTCTGTAGCTTTTTTAATGCGTGCTTCTATGTCAAGATTTCTGAAAGGCTGGCAACTGAATAAAAAGTGATTCTGAGAACACATTGGACATTTTATGTTATCTGTTTTGTTATTATGTTTAGTTTTAGTTGTTGTAAGATAGTTTTTAGTTTTGTTATTTTCGTTTGTATTTTTAGCAGTTGTTGTGCTATTATTATAATTTAAGGATTCAATTAAATCTGCTCTGTTTGTTAAAAAATTGATATAATCTGTTAAATTTGGAAAAGCATTTAAATTATTTTTGTATTCTTCCCACTCCCTACGTGTGGTTTTGTCAAGTTTTTCTGACATCATGCATATTATAAGGGTTTCCCCTAGATCCCCATGTTCAGTCGGCTTCCCTAAAGTAGACAGCGCACGAAGATTTTTATTTGTGACGTCAATCATGTTCCGTAACGAAGTACAACATTCATGTTGAATATGTTCTAAGTTAAATAATGCCTGCACGTGATTATTAATAAGTAATCTGTCATTGTTGTACCTTTCGGTCAATAACTGCCAAGCTGTATTATAGTTATCAGCTTTGAAATCTATGCTTTTTATCACAATAGACGCGCTGCCGGTTAAGGCCGCACGTAGTTAGTGAAATTTGTTAATTTCTTGTATGCTGTTGTTGTAATGAATAAGGGAAAGATACGTATCTCGGAATTCCAACCAGTGCTGATAGTCCCCGTTGAAGTGAGGTAAGTCTATCTTAGGCAGCCGAACAAAGTCCTGCCTGCAGCCAGAACCGTGACGTGGAAGCTCATCGATGGAGGTGGCAGACACGAGCGCAGGCGAAGAGGCGCGCAGTGGCGGGGAGGCGAGAGTTGCTCTCCCGCGGGCTACCAGCGTGTGGTACTGCGTCTCGAACTGCTCCCTCTCGGCATACATGTCGTCCGCATCCTCCGACAACAGCTCCAACTCTGTCTGCAACATGTCGAATTCCTTATAAAGTACTTCCATTAAACTAAGACGGCTTTGCAATTCTGCTGCTTGGTAACTGTCTAAATCGGTGCTATTTTAAAAAGTTGCTGAAATGTGTAAGCTTAGCTTTGAAGCTCCCACGCTTCTTTACAAGTTCCTTCAGTTTTGCATCAGACATAATGAGTAGATAGGTAGGTTGTTAAGCAAAGCAAAGGGTCTGTAGTGCAAAAAAAGACAAAGAAAAGTAGTATTTTCAAAAAAAAATAATATGTGGGTAGTGTTCTAAAAAAAATATGTTAATAGCTGGCTAAGGCAACGGTAAATCAGCTGATATGCAGATCGGTTCAATAAGCAAGAAGTTGTTTACGCATATAATAAAACATCTGTTCATGCGTCCGATGAGTGAACAAAATAATTATGCGATAAGCGAACCTTTCTAAGAAATGAACAAAAGGAATGTAGGTACTTGTACTATATGACGATGAATTTATTACGTAAACTAATATATTGCATTGTATAAGCTATATATGAAGAGATCAATTTATGCCTGATCCTTATAGCACTATTTTAAATTCCTGGAAAGAAGATAGTATGTAGACAGGAATTTAAGGATAATGGAACGGACTCACTCAGAATAATATCCCTTTGAGTAGACTGTCCTTTAGATATCCTCTTGTAATCTGTGGGTGTTCTCTCCGGGCGTAGTCCGCGTATGCGCAACACGTACACGCGATACGAACGGCGAGTCCAAAGTCCGCAGGAGGTGCGTGCTAAGCACAAAGACGGCAACCTTCGTAACTCGAAGGACCATATGTTGAGTGCCAAGCTCCAGGTGTGCTGCTGGTGGTCTTGACTGGTAAATAAAACTGCCTGACTTCTAGTAAAAACTGTATTAATCTTAGGTAGGTACTGATTGTTAAAGATGGCCGTGTGCGCACGCTAAAGGTATCGATGAGCGAGTGAGGCGACCACGTCAATCGCGGTGGGGGTTACGAAGTCGCGGCGCGCGGTTGTGCTGGTGGCCCGATGTGACGTCAGGAACACGCGGCGTGACACTTTTTATCACTTTGTATTTTTTTATTGGTTTGATAAAGCAAAATACCCCAGATCTAAAAACCCCAATAACATGGAACGTGGAATTTAAACATACTCGTAATTGGAGAAAACCAATACGTCATCTATCTATACGTATTTTTAGTTTTTTTTTCAGTTTTTCAAAAAGTAGGTACTGAAGCAATTTCGATAAAATTTATATGGGACCACTTCGAGAGTATATGCTTTTGAATACAAAAATAATTTTGAAAATCGGTCCACAAATGACGGAGAAATCAGCGGACTTACATAAAAAAAACATTCAGTCGAACATAGAACCTCCTCCTTTAAAAATACGTGTCCAACATTTTTTGGTTATTTAACTGACGGACTAATTCGATCTTTTTAGTAAATAAAATACCCCATTGTAAATACAGAACATTTACAAGTATTACAATATTGAAGACCGAATTTAGATACTAGCATGCCTATAAATTATTCCTCTTGCGTACAAATGATAATTATTATCTTTTTGGCTTTCACGTCAAACAAAGAAACATTGTTGTGTTACATAAAGATAAGTAAATAAGACAAAACAGGCGTAAAATATCAAAAGATCTAATGCAAATTAGGCCTAGAAAACGAAAACACGCTTTAGGAAGAAAATTGTCTGAATTTAATTAATACGCTAAGAGAAAACTTATTGTCTTAATCTGGAAGAGCGATAACATTTTCCTATAATAATACCAGTTTACATTACATCTGTAGCCAGCTTTTTTTGCTGTTGCAAAGTTCAAATATATAATATTCCTCTCGCTTTCCTGAAATCTGTGAGAGTGATTTCGTGAAATGGGAAGGAAGTGTGTAACAGGAAGCCAAGGAAGTGCGTGTCATTTGATTTGACCAATGAGCGCGCGAGGTGGTAGAGTTGACCGTCACATGGTAGATCGCGCGCATGATAAGTCTGCGCGCGGTCAAAATTGGTACTAATCGACTGTCATACTGATCTTCGAAGTTTAAAATATCGATGAACTGTATTCATAAAGTATATAAGTACGAATTAAGTCAGTTAGAAAGTACGCTATGACGAATAATTTAACTGAGAATGTTCATAATAGCGATTTACGGCACTTCGAAAGCTTGCTATGACGAATTACTGAATTTGACGGTACTACTGATTGGTTACTTGCCCGGGTTATTTAAGTAGTTACTCGTAGTTATATTGATACTTACACTGCATTTTGATACTAAAGCGTTTAGGTATTTATTTATTCAGTCTTTTGTGAAACATAAGATGATTTTTAGGGTTCAGTACCCGAAGGGTCCAAACGGAGCCCTACTGCTGTCACTCACGTGTCCGTCTGTCCGTCGTCTGTCACATGAGTTTTACAGCCAACATGTTGAAATTTTCACAGTATAAGCATCTTGTTGACCAAGAACCTTACAAATAGTCAAAAATACGTTTGGTAAGGAACCCTAAATGTGCGAAGTCCGACACGCAATTAGCCGATTTTCAAGAGTCTGATAACATATTTAAAGTTTCGGTTTTGTTTTCGGCCGAAACTGGAAGAGGCGAATATTCGTTGACAGTTTTGAAACTGGAAGAGGCGTATATTCGTTGACAGTTTCGAAACTGGAAGAGGCGAATATTCGTTGACAGTTTCGAAACTACAAGAGGCGAATATTCGTTGACAGTTTCGAAACTGGAAGAGGCGAATATTCGTTGACGATTCGAAACTGGAAGAGGCGAATATTCGTTGGCAGTTTCGAAACTGGAAGAGGCGAATATTCGTTGACATTTTCAAAACTGGAAGAGGCGAATATTCGTTGACAGTTTCGAAACTGGAGGAGGCAAATATTCGTTGCCAGTTTAAAACTGGAAGAGGCGAATATTTGTTAAAAGTTTCGAAATTGAAAGAGGCAAATATTCGTCGACATACAACTCTTAAGGCGCTATTAACCGTCAATGACCTTGAGTGGTTAGATTGCGTTCTGAGCTGAGCTCACATAACGCCTATCAAGGAGCGCTGTCCGAAATTAGACGCATTATTAATTTATTATACATACAACAACAGATAATATATTAAAACATGTATACTAGAACATAAATAATTAAATGATCTTTAAAATAGTGAAGGTTTCATAAGAATACGCTTTATAGTTTGTCTTTGCGTGATTCTCATTTTTTTATCCGCGTTTGACATAACTTTACAAATTAACTAGCCATTCACGCGCCATGGTCGATTTTGTTGCGAAATTAAAAGTACTCTCAAGCGCCATTGTCACTATGTTCATCATCATCATCAACCTTTTAGTGTCCCCCCGTTGCTGGGGCACAGACCTCCTCTCTGTGAGAGGGTGAGGACCGTAATCCACCACACGGGCCCAGTGCGGGTTGGTGGATATCACATGTCTTCGAATTTTTCGTTCTAGAACATGCCGGTTACCTCACGATGTTTTCCTTCACCGTTTTGAAAGCAGTGGTGATGAAATATTACAACAAAGTAAAGCGCCTGCCTGGGTTTGAACTCACGATCTACAACTTGTAAGTCGCGGCCGTTTCCACTGGGCCACCACTACCACACTATGTTATAAAAATAAAATTACAAATATTCACATAGCAAATTACCACGGAGATTGTTTAAAGTAACATTTTTTTTTTCAAAGAAATAAGACTAGTCGTTTAAACGTGATGTTCAATTAAAAACCGTTAGAAGTCGTTTAACTGCGCCTTAAGGTGGGGCCGTTACCACTGGGCCACGACTGGTTGATTATAAATATGTTTGAGCAAAATTAAACAAACTGGCACACAAACAACTAAGCAGATTCAGAGAGTAGGACTGGTATCACATTCACAGAAAACATGAAAACCTTCTCTACTATTTTACTCAACAGTCAACTACGACTCGAAAAAACCTTTCACATACAAGACTTCTTTTCTAAGGCAATCTCCCCTCGTTTCTAAACGACGCTACTGATTTAGAAAATCCTACCCTTCCATGCAAGTACCTACTCACAACTAAGCCTTGCCTCGGTATGTTAGTACCTACATACATTGTAATATACAGGCTGGGTTGAAAATTATTTCAAAGATTTTCATTACTTTGGATATAGATAATACATACAATACTAGCGTATTTCAGTAACCTTCAAAATTTTAATTAGGAGTATAATTATTTTATAATTATTTTGTATTTCAAAACAGCAATATTTCAAAAATCTTTATATTACAAAAACTTCATTAGGAAATCGATACATATCACACCGAAATTTATTTAAACTATTTTTTTTTTCTTCGGGATGAGAACCCGTGCTTTGGAGTATTTCATGGTCAGCAGTGTTAGAAGGCCTCCCACAAGGTAGACCGATGACCTCGTGAGTGTCGCGGGTAGTCGATGGATGAGAGATGCATAGGTTCGGTCGTTGTGGGGACATTTGGAGGAAACTTATGTCCAGCAGTGGACGTCATTCGGCTCAAATGATGATGATGATGATGGTCACTGGCTGAAGATTTATTGTAATTATTCGGTTTATTATTTTTTCGAGAGAACATGTCTACAATATCGTTCCCAGAAATACAGAAACTTTGCAAAAATCTTTAATAAAAATGCTGCGAAGTGATACCTGTGGAAACCCACCCTCTAGGTTAACAAAATACCTACACATTGTACACGGGTACATAGATACCTTCATACATCTTCCCTGACCCCAATCCCACCGTCTTCCAACGACGCGTAAGACCATTACAAGTTTCTTATCTCTAACCCTATGAATTATGGGGCATATCATTAAAATATAGGGTCCATCATTAAACTTAAACAATGTATGTGGAAGGGCCTTTAATTTGCATAATCTGTCAATTTGAAATTCACGAAACGGGGAATATTTCGGTTAACCGTTATTGGTTTAGTTTGTAATAATTATTGTTATGCATAAATGGGTGTGAATGTTTCGAAAGCTCCTTGGATATTAAGGCAAGATTTTATTAATTATTCACTCCCACTGTTATTTGAGTAATCACTATACATTTCAGTGTATTACAGAGAGGCAAATTGACAGGGATAACAAACTAAAAAAATTTTTGATTGATGAAATTCTAATTAAGCAGGAGGAGCAGGATCTCATAAACAAAGGAATTGATCAATAAAAATAAATCACGCGGGGTGATAGGATGTAAGATTGAGACTCGTTGGATCACAGTACGATCGCGTAAGAACAACTGCATAATAAGACGAACAAGAGAGTCCACGGGTTCGGGTCGCTCCAGAGCCTCCACTCTTCACATTGAAAACTCATTATGTACGCCAGCATCCAATTTATCTTTTGTCAAAAAAAAGTGTACAAAATATATTAAATATAAACTCTGTAATGCTAAAAACTATAACGCTACCTTCTCAATAGTTCAATCACGATTATTAAATGAATTAAAACACACGTTAAAACATACCTATTGTACACTAGCATTTTCCTACGGTTTCACTTCTGTCGACTATCCCACAGAAACCTTTAATTACACGACTGCCCTAGAACGAGAATAATATTTTCCGACAGTTTGTCTGTATGTTTTTTTATTGTATGTCTATTTTTTGACACGCCCTGTGGCCTAAACGGCTGCATAAATTTTAAAAATGAGATATCATTAGATTGGTCTTGACCTCTAAAGTGACACCTTATGACATTATAATTAGTGGAAAATGTCGTTGGTTTTGGACTCACTCTGTAGCTTATATTTTATGTAATATTGTAAAGTTTAACCGTTTAGCTTTCCAAAATAAAGCAAATAAAATAAAGTGATATAGACTGTAGTTATGAATTTTGAAAAAAGAATAACAAAATTGCGACCGCCATTAGGTAAGAGTAGTCGTATTGTTTTCTGACATAGTCATGTTGGGTATTAAAAATAAAGAGCTCGAAGAGATATTTAGGAAAAAAAATTGAACATTATCAAGTGAATTTTCAAATTTTCGTACAAAAAACCCGGCTGACAATAAAAGTCAGCTAGGTTTTTTTTTCCGAGATGAAGAGTAGCCTATAACGCTAAGCAATATTGTACTCCTAGCTTTTCATCAGTAGGCAGGACGAGTGAGGGAGAGGATATCGTCGCGCCCTCACGCCCCTAGCCGGCTCTGGAGACTCCCCGGGCGTCGGGAGTCGCAAGCAGATTCCCGGCCATCGTAGGCGAGGGCTTGCGGACAACGAGTAATGGGTAGCTCACCGTCCAATAAGGACCAGGCCCTAGTCGACGCCGCGTACCTACTGTTCCATGCGCGCCTCAAAGAGATGTCAGTAGTAACTGAGGCCGATGCCTGTCTAGGTCGCGGATAAATTTGAAAGAGAGTTACCGCGGCTCTGGCACAGGCAACTGAAGAAACAGTCTGACACGTCCTTAGCTCCACCCAGAGCGGGAGAAGATATTTGGTGATTTACCACCCATCAAAAAAAAAAAAACTTTCATCACTGAAAGAATATTCATTATAGGCTCAGTATTTCAAGAGATGGTATCCTACAAACAAAATCCATACTTCTATACTATCCATACTAATATTATAAATATGTAAGTAACTCAGTCTGTCTGTTACCTCGTCACATCTTAGCGGCTGAACTAGGAATATGACAAAGAATACTTTTCATCCCGGGAGCATGTTCCCTTTTGAGTAATTTTCAGTTATCACACGGGCGAAGCCGCTAGCAGGAGTAAGTACACTATAAAATAGACTTCCTGGTTTATTTTAACGCTATATAAAAATAGTAGTAGGTAACATTACGTACGAACATTACGTTACAGAAGAAAGCTTTCTTTTTGGCGGCCAAGACATATTTACTGAGTCACAGTTGAAGCTTTCATCTTACTTATACGACCATTTCCGGACCTGGACCTCTAAATGAAAGGTCAACTTTAATATTCACCTCGCTCATTAGACAAATTGGTGAACGCTATTACCTGAGAAGCTCTTCAGAACAAAACAATTTTGTTTTTGTAGGTATATAATAGGGTAAATTCCTAAAGTCCGTCTGTATTTTATTCTTTGGTCACGTAACCAAAAATCGGCTAAGTGCGTGTCGGACTTCGCTCAGACGAACACGTGAGTGACAGCAATAGGGCTCCGTTTGGACCCTTCGGGTACGGAACCCTAGAAATGAAGACGATATCAGTGCTTTGATGTTTCGTGTAGATCGAGGCTTGTTGGCCCAGTCTTGTGGAGGTCATAAAGACAAAAAAAAAGGTGAAATATAGGTAGTAGACCAACTGGAAATCCCGATTCAAAGAAATGATATGATACATTTTATAAAACTTTTTTTTTCGGACGTTTCAATAGAGATGAACACTGTTTTATCTCTCATGCAATAAGAAATTGAATTAACACGTTGACTTACATGATATCGAGAAATGTAGCCCCAATTTTAAAGGGCACATTTCCATAGCATATCTCCATGTATATGAGATCAATTAAAACCGAGAAGCTTAGCGGTAATACTCTCGAGAGCTGCGAACGTCAAGCATCCAAATATTCGATTACTGTTTAGAATGATTGAACTTTGCCTGACTGGACCAATTTGGATGTTACTTTCGATTTTTTTCTATTATAATGTGGCCTACTTTGTCGATTAGGTTTGCGATAACCTGTTATTTTTGGCAGTTGCCTCTATCTAAGGTGGTGCCATGTGCAGATAGTACATGGTACGGTATTCCAGGGGTCCTCTCGTGACCTCTTAAATACCACTTTGGAACCCCCTCTATACAATGCCTATTAGGGCACATACCTATGAAGGTGTCTCTGCTGACCTATCACCTACCTAGGTAAGTAATTATAGCAGTCGAACAGAAGTGTTTGCATGCTGCAGGATAAAGAAATAAGATTGAGATAATTATTATAGCCAGCTTCACATGATAATGCAGGGTAGTTTAAAAAAATATTATTATATATATCTATTATAACACGACGCCTTACGCCATCTACCTGATAGTATGGACAACACTGCGTTGTCCAAGTAGATCGCAATCAACGAGGTGTGAAGTATCAGCGACGTCATGGAAAGGTCACAAATACATACAAGAATGAGAAAGTGAAGACACATAGCTATCGGTCTAAACGCCTATATAAACCAGCATCACGAAGGAGCTAGTCACTCGCTACTTAGACGGCATAGTGGTCGATAGCTCCGCAGTCACCATTGTTGTCCAAAGCTTGACCTGAGTGGAAGCCCCGTCGCCCTCAGTAACAGCCTAGCTAGGAGGTTAAGGGATAGGACAGCCCCACTGTGCATCCCTAGTACCAATACCAGGTATCTTCCTATAGTCTAAACATTGTTTGCTTAAAATCTGTCAAATGTTGAAGAAAGTAAATAAACTTGTAACTGTCATGCAATGTTGGTTTAATTCTACCGCCACCATTATTTTGTTCTAATATGCATTTAGAAAGAAAGAAAAGACGAGAGAAAATACGTCCATTTACGGTAAACATGACGCAAAAATACAGAGGAACACAACAAAAAAGAAAAAGCAAGGGGAAACATGCGTCACATCCATGCAAAACGGCCATCGCTCAGCTTAATGCTATGACTCTATGCGAGACAGAGCCCCAACGCTGGCTTTCAGCGACAGCGGGCGCCGACGTCATGACGTCGACCGGTGTAGCAAACAATGAGTAAACTAAATACTATACAGCGCAATAAATATTAATAATTAAGTGGCAACATTCCGTTCCCTGCAACACGACACGCCGGCTTTAATTAATCTGTGCCACTCAGCTGTCAGTAAACTATATTTGACAATGTTAGTACGGGTTACATTTACGAAACATAGACTTTTAAATTTCAAAAAAGCATTTATCTCGATCGTATCTCCCTGGCCTTTCTCACAACCCCGCTAGCTAAAACCTTCTAATCCAATAACATAATTTCTATTCAAAGTATTTATTCGTGTGTTACCTCCTATCACCAGCAAAGTGAAACCTGAGCAACCGTTGCCCGCTTCTTCCGGCGGCTCATTTCCGTCGGATAAGGAAACCCGCCCGGCATCCGGAGAAGAGATTTCTTGAAATATCTCCCCCATTGTAAACGTCTTTATCGGGCTAGTATATTTTTGTTAGAGTCGTTTACGTCGAGGTAAGGAGGTTGTTTTTAGAAATAAATGTAGGTAACAAATGGTTTGAATGTAGATAATTAGTTGTCGGGAGTTCTAAGAAAACAAAATTAAAAAAAAACCTTTTATTCTATGCAAAATAACACATTATTATTTAGCAAGAATATGCAACAATTCACTTTCAATAAATAACATTGTTAACAGGTCTAATATTCGTATAAAATAACTATGTAATGTATCTCCAAAATAATTATCATTTGGAAATACAGTTAATTAATTACTGAAAACACGCGCAGTCTCGTGCGTATTTACCCGGTTTTTTTTTTTTTTTTTTCTTTTTTTTTTGGGGGTGGGAAATCATCTCATGACTTCTTCCGCTCTAGGGTGGAGCGGAAGGGCGTGTCAGACTCTTACTGACTAAATCCCACCCCTGTTCCTCCCTGCCCTACGCGCCCGGGGGCGAGGTAACTCTTTCGAATTTATCCTCCACCCCCGGGCAGCGTATTTACCCGGTAGCTGAATATTTACCTAATTGATCCAATTTCAATTTCATGTTTGTTATTTTAGGGCAAAATGTGTAACATTGAAGGAGTGCACTCATTTAAAGTAATTTTCTAAACATCCATTTTTTTTTTGTTGTGTACGGTCTTAAGGGGCCTCTACGAGTTGGCTTTGGCCCCTCGAACGCCTTCCAAAGGACCCAGACCTCAGGGTTGATTACTCCGCCATTTGTGAATAGATATTGATGATTCTTTCTTTTTTTGGTACGTCATTCTTCAGAGGTGAAAAGAAATTGATTCAGCGCTTGTTGAAAAAATTACTGTAAACAAAAAATATGTATACACTGATGACGTGTTGGGTTCCTCCAATTATGTTTAAATGCAATTATGTTCCATGATAATGGGGTTATCAATTCGGGCATAACTTTAGTATTAAGTTTTAGTTTTGGGGACAAGTCTGTTTGTATTAAAACTGTTTGAATTTTATTTCTGTATTATTTGACACCGACTTCCGAAATGAAAGTTATTTTGCAAAATTCAGTGTATTTTCTTTTTTGGAAGTCGGTTGTATTTTAAAAAAAAAAGTTTTCTAAAAGATTTTTACTGACCTTTCTGTCGTTTTTTGCTAAAAATCACCCGATTGCTTCCCCATTATACATTTCATCGTTATTTTTATAAAAATATCGTCCTTCTTTCGATTGAGTTCGGTGACCCATATCATTGTCACTCCAAAATTGGTTAGCTGAAAGGGTGGCCGACGTTCAACTTTTTTTTACATAATAATGAGCGATTTTCCGTCTGGTTTGGAATAAGAATAGCTTTCACATCGATTTTGTATAGACCACGTAAAAATTCAAGAAAAATGTTTCGAACGCAACTAAGGGCGAGTGTGTTTGAATTGTTATATTTCGGCGAAATACGTTGTTCAATCAATTGGATCTGACATTTAAATCCATCAAATCAAAACCTTTGAACTCCTTGAAGTCAAGTCTGAATGGTCCGAGTAAGTACTTAGTCTAAGGACTTTATATGTCTAACATAATTTCCTGAACTATCGGATTTTTAATATAAGTAGGACTGTGGGATGATTATTGGTTCTGCAAACAAAGTTAAGTGTAATTTGAAGCTATTTAAAGGATCCAGCATCACCTATTTTTCTCCCAAGTGTTATGATTATACGCAACTCCTTCAACTGTTTATTAAATGTCTCAATCTAACAGTAACCCATCTTATTATGACAAATGCGTGTCTCGAAGAAACTCGACCTTTATACCAATCCTAAGCGTCAAACTCAGATCCGTCCCAAAGGATTACAAGGGTCACCCAGCCCTTACATCCCCGACTAATCCTAAGCAATGATGGCTGTCTATCTCTTTCTTACGTGGGGGATTAGAAAGGGATACATTGTTATCGCGTCGAGCAGTTACGTGAATTGTAATGTTCGAAATGCGCGTTTCGCTTTTGTTTCTATTATTTTTCCAAGTGTTACTCTTGTTAGCAAAATATCTTTCAATCGCCAAGGCTGATAACAAAGTGGTAGGTGGTTTGCTTAACGCTTAGAGTTATGGTGAAAGCTCCACCCTAGCCCGCGAAGTTCAAATTTTCTTACGTTTTTTGCAATTTGCAGGTCAGTGTCAGGTTGTATCTTGGTAAAAATTTGATTCGCGAACGTAGCAAGTATCTATATACATAAAAATGGATCCCTATTTCTCCTGATCACGCTATAACTTGAGAACGGCTTTACCGATTTCGCTAATTCAATTTTTGTTGTGTTTGTTATTGTCAGGAGAAGGTTCTTATGAATTAAAAAATTAGGAAAGTTGCGCAGAAAATTGGAAAATTTCAGAAAACCGATCGTCGCGACTTTAACAGTTCGCGCGAAAAAAAAGGACAACGTCTGTCGGGTCAGCTAGTTTATTTATAGAATTATAATCATTTAAATCATCTATACAACTCTTTCAGTAAGAATTGATGCCAAATGTCATGATTTCAGAAAATTCTTACATTTACCATCAATTCCAACTGAGAGAATTGTATTGATGATTTTAATAATAATAATATTATTTTACCAAGATACAACCTCACACTGACCTGCAAATTGCAAAAAACGTAAGAAAATTTGAACTTCGCGGGCTACCCTGGCGGTTCCACCTTAACTTTAAAATAATAACTGTAGCTGGGGATCCAACTCGCGGTAAGAATCGTCAAATACAGACTTATTACAATATTGACTGAATATTCATTGAATATTGATTAACTGGTAGAGAGTGCCTTGCTGCGTTAAGTCCGCACTATTGTACATGAAGTTTAAATAAATAAATATTGCTCACCGCCCATAGCAAATAGCGTTATAATTAATAGACTAAATAGTGACTAGATTTATGAGAATTATTTACCCAAAAGTTTAACAGAAACGGTTCGGTAGATTTTGCAGCAAGTGAAAACATCGCTCCATATTTCTACTGTTTTATTTATACTGATATTATAAAGAGGAAAGATTTTTTTGTTTGTATCGAATAAGCTCCGAAACTACTGGACCGATTTTTACTATATTTCTTCACCAATAGAAAGCGAAATTATTTGGAAGTAACATAGGCTTTATCCCGCAAAAATATCAGTTCCCGGGATAGGTCACGGGAGTGAAGCCACGGGCAAAGTGCTTGTTACATGTATATAAATAACCATGGAATTAGTAGTAAACACTGATTTGCTGGTTTTTCATTCCCTTCCCGGAAGAAGAAAAGATGTGGGTGGTATAGTACTGACTAAAGGATGTTTTGTCCTATAGACTACTGAGTGTGACGTTATCTTGAATTTAGAATCCTCTACATAGGATTGAAACTAAGCATACAGTGACAGGCCTGCAGACGGCGAGCTCACCGTCTAATCAGCACCAGGCCCGGGAGTCGACGGCGCGTAGTGTTCCACGCGCGCCCCAAAGAGTTGTCAGCAATACATGATGGGGCCCGTCATGGCCGATGCCTGCTCCTAGAGCGGAGATGTCTTTGGATGATTGCCCACACCACAAAAAAAAAGTGGTCGTGGATAAATTCGAAACAGAGTTACCGCGCTCCTGGGAACTCAGGGCAGGGAAAGAACAGGGGTGGGTTTCAGTCAGTAAGAGTCTGACATGCTCCACCCAGAGCGGGAGAAGTCATAGGATGATCCCACAGTCTTTGTAATGTGCACATGTCAAAATGAGGGATAAATTCTAGCGAAGGAAAACATAAAAAAATTTTAAATAAAAACAAACGAAAACAAAACGGTGTAATTTTTAAACTCAATGATCTATCGCGATGAAAAAAACTCCATAATGTTATGAAGTAATTAGGCGTCCTCATAAAATGAAAACTACCCTCATTTGAAAATAAACATGTTTTTTTTAGCAGAAATCTGTTTTCTTTTACAACAATTTCACATTTCAATATGTGCAAAAGACTCACAATGTATAATTAGCCAGTTTTATAAATAAGACTATTTTTGTAGGTAGCGATTTTTTACGACTTGCCTTTTACAGCACAAAATACAATTTCCTGACCACAATTGCGAAAATAAATTCAAATTCTTTATTGCATCCATAATGTACATAGAGATGGTAATTTTTTAGTATATTTACTGAAACAATTATGGACCCTGTCGGGCACATCAAAATTTAAAAGTAGGAGAGGGGAAGACCACTTTAATATTATCCTGTTTAATTTCAATTTCAGTTTTTCATATCTGTCTTATTAATATTACTATTTGTTTAACTTATTTTAATACTAATGGAAAAACCAAATTCTTATTTCTTTCTCGACGTAAGACTGAACTTAGGTAAAGAAAAAGAGGGTAATGATAGTTCTTTATTTGAAAATAACTTTAAAGTGATTTAAATAACAGTACAATAGAGTTTCTTTTGAGATACCTTTGAGAGATAGTAGTGAGAAGTAATCTAAGTAAAGTACGGCCAACGAGAAGCGATACCAAATGTAAACAAAACCCATGCGAAAATGGGCGATAAAATGGCCGCCCGAATGTTGGCGAACCCGTCTTAACGTTGTCATGTTTTTGCCGGGAGAACGAGACATTACGACAAAGGCACAAGATGAAAAGAGATAAATATTAGATTGTCAACGCCACAGTTTTTCTTTAGGTTAATGACCTTTCGTATCGCTGCTAGTTGGCCTTACTTTAGTATTTTGCTTGTATTGCAGAATAGCTACAACCGGGGGGTCTTTAAATCAAGAGTGAATAGGTTACTTCTAGGCAAACGTGCTCCATCGTCAATCTCATCATCACTTACCATCAGGTGAGAAAGTGGTCAAGAGCGAGCCGTCAATAAAACATAAAAAGTGTGATAGGAGTAAATAATACTAACGATTTACTGTTTCCAAGTTAGGATGACATGTATTATGATTCTTTTGAAAGTCTGGTTGAGTTTATTGAATATAATGGTTTTTACGTTTGATATTATTAAATACTAGCTTCTGCCAACGGCTTCGTCCGCAAAGTAAAAAAGTAGCTTTTGTTGTAATCCAGGTTATATTCTATCTGTGTGCAAAGTTTCATGTAAATCCCTTTAGCCGTTTTGCGTGATTGGATTTCAAACTTACAAACATACAAGCTTTCGCATTATTTATTTATTTATACTTCATGCAACAAAAGAACAAAGTCATTTATAATATTAGAAGGATTTATTGACAGCTTCAATCCAACGGCTAGGAGTAAGCAGTAAACATCCAGCAATTTCTTTTCAACTCACTCAAAAACTGAATTCTACTATCGAATAGAAAATAAAATCCACGAGCCATTTCTCGCAAATATTTTATTCGATTACAAAATAATTATTATGTTAATGAAAAATATGCTCATCTAACATTTCAATCAGCTTGTCTGATGAAACAATTTGAACCATTCCCTCCAAAACTTGTGTTCTTGTATAAAGCTAATTTACATAATTTTTCTTAAACTTTACTTAAACCAACAAAAATAAATGCAATACCAATCAGAAAAGAAAATCAGTGGTCAAACATAACACAACGGTATTAAAGCGAAACCCGAAAACCACACGTAGCTGCGTAGTTCCCCCGAGACGCATTCGTAGCAAACTAATCCGAGCTACGGGCTACGCGGCTAAGGGGTTACGAGCTTTTGTAGCGCTACGAGCCTACGAATTTCGTAGCGCTACGAGAAGTGTGGACGTATTATATTATTTATATTATATTTTGTAGCTATTTTTGTGAAGGATATATTTGATTAAAGTATTTTAAACCATTTCTGTGTGTAGGGATTGCTTGTTTTAGTATTGTTTGGCGCGATTTACTTGTAAGTTTATTATAGTTGAATTACATGTAATGGAACAAAAAATAACTAAAAAGTCCGATGCAGTTAGTGGCATTAAATTTCGGATTGAAATATGCCACCAACTAGGCAACTGCTTGAAAAGCAACTTGTTTGTAACTATTAATTAGTTTTTCTGCGATTATTTTGTTATATCACAAGATAAAGTCACAAAAAAACAGTAGTTTTAAAATATAAGGTCATGGTACACGTTACCCGTGAGTGAAACAACGGTCTACCTCCGTTTGTTTCGAACGTCAAAACAATTATATATTCGTTAGATTACTATAAACAATTTTTAGGCAAGCGTGCTCCATCTTCGACCACATCATCGCTTACCATCAGGTGGGATAGTGGTCAAACGCGAGCCTATCAACATAAAAAAAAAAAAAACAAGGAGGCTAACCTAATGGGTCGCCATCTTCAAAATTCATAAAACCTTTGCGCTTAACATGAACCATACGTTATTTGTTAAAATCTATCCTAGCGGATAAATTCCTAACATAGTTACCGCTCCCATGGGCACTCAGGCAGAGAAGGAAAAGGGGTGGGTTTTAGTCAGTAAGAGTCTGACATGCCCTGCCGCTCCACCCAGAGCGAGAGATGTCATTGAATGATTTCCCACCGCAAAAAATAAATAAATAAATAACCGTATAGACTACAGGGAGTGCCAAAGATATAGACACACAAACAGACATACGAAATCTCAAAATAAGTTACCCTACGTCTGGTGAGTCAGGTAATAATAGGCGAATTAAATTTGTGAAATTTGTCGAGGATTTTAATGACTGGACAGGCCTTTGGACACAATAACATTCTGTCAGCGAAAAAAAATTTCAAAAATTGAAAACGGGCTTTAAGGCATTTTGGTGCACACGTCAATCGCACAACATTTTTTCACTTTGCCTAGAAACTATTTATAATATTTAAGTTAATTTTTTTTTGTTGTAATTTGATAATAATACAAATTGATTTCATGTTTTCCGTGCCATCGCTCAATTCATTGATTGGTATAAAAATAATTTCCTAATGTTATTTATACTGGTGGGTAAAAGCTCTTCTATATTTCCTTCTTCGGCACCAAATACTTTGCAAGTGTTTTAGTATCCAAGGGATCTATAATCTATTTGTGTGCCAACTTTCACCACAATCCGTAGAGCGGTTTAGAAGTGAAAACATAACAGACAGACACACTTCCGCATTTCTAATATTATTAATATGTAGTACGTAACTAACGAAGCCCTTTCAAGACGCATCATAGCAAATCGTAGCATCATGTAGTAAATCGTAGCAACCCGTAGCAACTCGTAGCAACTCGTAGCAACTCGTAGCAACTCGTAGTAACTCGTAGCAAATCGTAGCAACTCATTGTAACTCGTAGCACATCGTGGAAAACTAATTCGCTACGAGCTACGAGTGCGTGTAGCCGCCTACTCAACTGGTTGGAGTTGCTGCTTGTATTGACAGGACGTTTTCTTATAGTTTGTGCTACTTGTTTTAGTAGTAGCTAGCTTTTACCATCAGCTTCGCCCGTGTGAAATACAAAAAGTAATCCTTGGAAACATACTCCCGGGATGAAAGCCCTAGTGCCCATTTTCATCTAATTTTGTTCAATGTTTAGCCGCATATACGTGACAAAGTTAAAAACAGACAGACAGAGTTACTTTCGCATTTATAATATTAGTATAGATTAGTAGGATGATTATTTTTTTAATGATTTACCAAATCACCAGTTTCTGTCAGCGTTTCGCCCACGTGGAAATCGTGCTTGCCCCACTATATTATAGCCTATATATATAGCCTGTGCTATTCCAAACTATAACTATCACATGTACCTCTTCTATCACTATATCACGACTTGTATGTTCTTTGCAAATTTCCTACTGTAAGACAAGCATTCCTGATAAGCACATTATTACGTAAGCATACTGATATTGAATATGACCCTAATCTCAATACTCTTAAACGTAGAGTTAACAGAATTTGTCAGACAGAGATCGTTAATCTTAAAATTGCAAGAAGAAGTTATCATTTTTTAAGTCCTGTTATCTATAATAAAATAAATGAGATATTAAATATCTATCCACTTTCGTTAAGAGAGTGTAAACTGAAAATTGAAAAATGGCTCCAAAACCTGACTTATGAGGATACAGAGAGCCTCATACAAATTTAAATTGTACTCATACCATATTCTCCGCATACACTTACACCCACCCTTCCCACACACACATAGACGCACGCACCTCCACACCCTCGGGATCACACACACACTCACCAACACACACTCACTTCACCCACATATACTGCTACAACTTTTATAAATAAATGTTTAGTCCTAGTTTTATTATTATTGAATGTTTATACTAACTTTTCCTGTGTGTATAACCAAAATGTTTTTATGGAACTCAGTTGTCTTTTGCTCCTGGGGTGGGCGCTAATAACTGCGACACAGTTACTAAACTAACCCAGTATTAACGTACACTAAATAAATTGTTATATGTTTTTGTTCCAATAAAATATTTGTATTTGTGTTTGTTGTATTTGTACCTTTCATTCAGATCCATTCAACCATTCTGGCGTGTTTATGTTTTAATAGGATAGGAAGGAGGAAGTAGGATTAATAAGTCTGACCACAGTCAGACCGCAATGTCTGCTTATGCTAAATCTCTGGTTTGTCTTAAATTCAAATTCAAAATTTTTATTTCGAGCGAAGACTCAATAGAGTTAGTAAAAATGTCCTTAAAAACTAAGTGTTAGTAAACAACGTGATACGGTTTTTTTTTTTTTTTTTTGGGGGGGTGGGAAATCATCCTATGACTTCTTCCGCTCTAGGGTGGAGCGGAAGGGTGTGTCAGACTCTTACTGACTAAAACCCACCCCTGTTCCTCCCTGCCTCGAGTGCCCGGGGGCGAGGTAACTCTTTCGAATTTATCCTCCACCCCCGGGCAGTTATCCTCCACCCCCGGGCAGTTATCCTCCACCCCCGGGCAGAACGTGATACGGTGACACATGCATTTGACAGCAGCGAACTATAAACGAACAGTCCACTCTGTTAGCAATCATTTTCAGAACCCTGTTGGGGCTGACCCCGACACGGGCCTCCAGTGAAGCTGCGCGCTTGCTGAAGAGCAGATTCTGTTCTTCTAAAACAGGGCAACTAGTAATTTTATGAGATAAAAACTGTAAATACATGTTATTCAGTTCCGTAATATATTTGGTTTATATATTTCTTCATTCTTGATTTATTACGAGGAGCTCGTGGCTAAAGTAATATCAGCCTCCATGCCCGGGGGTGGAGGATAAATTCGAAAGAGTTACCTCGCCCCCGGGCACTCGAGGCAGGGAGGAACAGGGGTGGGTTTTAGTCAGTAAGAGTCTGACACGCCCTTCCGCTCCACCCTAGAGTGGAAGAAGTCATAGGATGATTTCCCACCCCCCAAAAAAAAAAAAAAAAACGGGTCAATTCATCAGGTTAAGCTATGCTTGCCGGGGTTGATCCATGGATGGGTGACCATCTTTACATACCGAGACTCCTCCGTGCCTCGGAAAGTACGTTAAGCCGTTGGTCACGGCTTTCAATCGTGGATCTTTGACAGTCGTTACGGGTCGTCAGAAGCCCGAAACTCTGACAATCAGTCTTACCAAGAGGTATCATAATTATTACCCAGTAACCTGGTTGTGGAGGTCAGATAGGCAGTCGCTCCATATAAAATACTAGTATTCAGCTGCATCCGGTTAGAATGGAAGCCGACCTCAAGATAGTTGGGAAAGGGCCAGGCAGTTTTGATTGATTTCTTTATTCGTGTAATATACTTATTCTGAGAACTGGTAAATAATTATACAAGCAACAAAATCAAACAACGCTTTATTAAATTTTCAGAGCTTTTCCTACAGAACGAATCCAGATTTTCCCTAGTCGAGTTTTGGCAAAATGTATTTAAGTAAATACATTTGCCTCGTTGATCTGAGTGGTGTATTGCCCACTGAAATGACGCGAGGCTGTAATTTGCATAAGTAGGCGAAATTGAAGAGCACCTGATTTATGCGTTGGATATTTTACCCATTACCTATCGCTCTAATGAGATATGGTTTACCTACATGTGATTAGTAACACATTAAATTATGTGAGGCTTATTTATAGGCTGCTTCGTTAATCCAGAGGCCAAAACTGAATTATTAAAGCAAACTCTAAACATCTATTATCTAATATATATATATATATAAAATGAATGGCTAAATGTGATGCTTAGCGCAAAATTTATGAAAGACTGCACATATTTGACTTATTCACTGGTCTGTATCAATATAAGAGCAAAGGAATGTGTATACAGTCATGATTTCTCTAACACGTCAAATATCGATGCAATGCCCTCGTACAAGTGAGATAAAACTATAGATGGCCATATATTGTTGGCGCTCAAATAAGAAAAATCTAGAGATTTATATTAGTTTTATAATTTCAAATTAACGTTTCGTTATTACGACATAATGGCAGACCCAGTAAAAGATGGCAAGATGAGCTGGATGCCTGCAGAAATGATTTATTGTCAGGACAAGGTTTGTATTAAAGAAAATTTTGGGAAATCTAAAAAGGAACTGCACTCGTGTGAAGTCGGTGCGGATCGCTAGTGTTAAATAAAATTGTGTTTGAGCTTGCTGCGAAATAAAATTGGGAATCAAACGATCTCACCTTTTAAGCAAAGTTTTGATTCCAATTTTATGAGCCTCAAACTGAAACACAATTTTATTTTACTTAATATGTAGATTTTTAGAGTTTGGTACTGTTAAATTAACCATTGGCCCAAGATAGCAGGTATGCGAAGTACATAGTAACACTACTCAATCCCACACATTTTGTTAGTCAAAACAGAAGTATTAACTGGCAGTTCTGGGATCTTATTATATATTTTTAATCTAAGATAGATGAAAATATATTAAAATGGTGAATACGAATATTTTTGATGTGAAACATCTATTGCCGCGGCTTGGCAGTAAAAACGATTCGAATGCCGTGACACAAAACGGTATGACACTGTCATGCCACGATGCCCCACTACACCGCCGCTCTCGACTCCCTTCTCCCTAGAAATATCTATGCAAAAAAAGTAACACAATACACAACAACCACCAACAATGACAACAAACAACAACAAAAGACAACAACGACAACAATCACAACAACCAACAACACAACACAACCGACAACAGCAACCAACGAATACCAAGAACAACAAACAACACCAACAACAACACAATACAATAGCACCACCACCAACAACAACAACCAACAACCTTTGTACTCATATTTATTATGTTGTTTATTTATAGCTTGTCTCTGTGTGTACATAAATTTTTAAATAAATAAATAAAAATAATTTTGAATTTTATTATTATAATAGATGTTTCACATTTGCCGGGCGTCCCGTGATGGCCAACTTTTTTTTGTTTGTGGTTTGGCATCTTCGATTTTTTTATAATCGGATTAGTATTTACATATAAAAAAGGCATCCATATAGTACCGTGTCTGAAATTATATTTTATTCCCAAAGAATCGCCAAAGTTAAGTGAGCTTTTGGTGGGCAGAGGTCGATGGGGCTGAAAAGTTCTGGGAGATGCACAGAACCGATCGTTGTAGCGAAACTTGGGAGAGGGATCATGATGAAGTTATTCTTAAAATGGGCACAGATCTTACAATTGAAATTGCTTATGCGCACACAACACTGGAAGTTGAACTCAAAATGAATTGGATGACAGAACATGACTCAAGATGGTAGACTTGTTGATCTTACTCAAACCAACATTTAGCCTAAGATACACATAGGAAGATGCTTCGCAAAGGAAACCAATAATTGTGTTCAAATACCATCACACTCGATCAAAATCGTCGGTACGAGTACATGTTTGTATTTAATTTAAATACATCTCGTACTAAACTGCTTTCGTGCGAAAAGTCATTATCGAATGTTTCGATATAATTATCATGCAAATATTCGGAGTGACATCTGTCGCAAATGTCATAAATTGTCTTTCTGTTGTTGAATTTGTTGGGTAAGAAAAACATTGGGTTTCTTTTGCTTAAAGAACGCAGCATAAGTGTTTTTTCAGACCAGCAGTACCTACTTACCTCCTACCAAAACGTGGCATCCGTAAAACGATGCTAAAACGTGACCTATGTCAGACCGAAGAGAGCCCTTTGTTTCTGGGAAAAAATATCGATACGTCACCAATTTTACACGAAAGACAAGTGATGCTGGTTGTTAAATTTTATATTCAACCAACCAATCACAGTAACTTACGCGTGTATGATTAATTTTGCTACATTAATTGTAGAAAAGATGGGAGGAGCTCGTGGTTAAAGTAATAACAGCCGCAAGGGTCTATCTATTAGGTTTAGGTCCATAGATGGGTGACCATTTTACGTTAAGTCGTTGGTCTCGTCTGTCAATCGTGGATCTTTGACAGTCGTTACGGGTCGTCAGAATCCTGAAAGTCTGACAACCAGTCTTACCAAGGGGTATCGTATTACCCAGTTACTGGGTTGTGGAGGTCAGATAGACACTCGCTCCATGTAAAATACTGGTAATCAGCTGCATCCGGTTAGACTGGAAGCCGACCCCAATGTAGTTGAAAAAAGGCTAGGCAGATTGGAATTGCAAAAAAAAAATCTCCAGAAACTGGGTACATCATCACTTTTAATATCTAGCAATTTTCTGGTGCAACAGAAATGAGAGAAAGGAGAAGAGACTGAGACGGGTGGAAGGTGTATTGTATCGGAGTCAATCTTTTCAAATTAAACAGACGACTTACCTACCTAAATAACAAAAAAAAAATGTTTTTTATATAAAATAACAAACTTACAGAAAAATACCGCTTCACTTACAATTTCTCACACCCACTCTTAAAACGACCTACTATAATATCTCGGTACTACTAAGTGGGAGAAAACGTATCACAGTTTTAAGATTAACACCCTGACACGTCTAGAATAAAAAAAACAACCGATTTCCAAAAAAAAATACACTAAAAATTAAAAAATAACTTTAATTTCGGAAGTAGGTGTTTGTATTTTACTTCTGCGTTATTTGACACCGACTTCCGAAATTAAAGTTATTTTTTAATTTTTAGTGTATTTTTTTTTGGAAGTCGGTTGTTTTTTTTTGTAAAAAAGTTTTTTATTTTTCACTTTTTAGTTGTTATATCCCAGAACTAAAAACCCCAATACCATGGAACGTGGAATTTAAACATTTGGAGAACACCAATACGTCATCGAGGTAAACATATTTTTCGTTTTTGTTCAGTTTCTCAAAAAGCGCTGAAGCAATTGCGATAAAATTTAAATGAGACCAACTTGGGAGTATTTTCTTTTGGATGAAAAAAGAATTTTGAAAATCGGTCCACAACTGACGGTGAAATCGGCGGACATACATAAAAAAAAAAAAAAAAAAACATACAGTCGAACATAGAACCTCCTCCTTTTTCGAAAGTCGGTTAAAAATCCGTTTCCAATCTCCCGTCCGAGAAAAATACTGCAAAAAAAAAATTGTATCAACGCAAGCGTTAGTTTAATAATTTATTTAATAAGAAAATAACTAGTTTTTAAACCAGAAACTATTAGATTGGTTTTTCAGTAAGCAAGTTGGATTTTCTTCGGTATGAAACTCGACTTTTTCTATTGAAAATAAGAATGGTTGAAAACTGCACCGTATCTGTCATAAGTTTTGTGTCCATTGAAACTTGTTTAGTTATTGTTAATGCGGTTAGTTAATGTTAGTTAATGCCTGAAACACAGGACGTCCTAGTTCAGGCACATAACACTTGACATAGATTTAAGCAAAAATGTATTTACTGTTTTACCAGACAACATGAATAAAATTTTTATTTATTTTTTATTTATTTATAATGGATTTTAAAACATTTTGATTACGAACAGCTCCCCTTTTTTTTTTTTTTTTTTTGGGGGGTGGGAAATCATCTAATGACTCTTTCCGCTCTGGGGTGGAGCGGAAGGGCGTGTCAGACTCTTACTGACTAAAACCCACCCCTGTTCCTCCCTGCCCTACGCGCCCGGGGGCGAGGTAACTCTTTCGAATTTATCCTCCACCCCCGGGCAGACGAACAGCTCCCCTAGCCATATTACTTTTCTATTATCGTTTACGCTAACCCTTCATTAACACTTAGTACAAAATATAGGGTGACGACATTCCCTGCGTAGAGAAGTGTCACGTGACTTATCGCAGGTAATGTCATTGCCATACATTTTGTCCTAATCGTTAGCGTAAACGATAACAGAAAAGTAATGGCTAGGGGGGCCGATTTTGTTATGTTCTATCTGTATTAAACATGTAAAATTCAAAGTCCTGACTGACTGATATATCAACGCACAGCCTAAACCGCTGGTCCTAGAGACATGAAGTTTGGAGGGTGTGATAACCCCTCCAAACAAACAAACAATTCACACATTCATACATCATCAACATTCATCATAAAAACATCATCATCATCATCATTCTTCATCTTTTATTTCATTCATTTTTTCATCTTCATTTTTTTCTTATTTTTTCTTTCATTCATTTTTCTTCATTCATTTTGGATACTCTTAACAAATAATAATAATTGTTAAGAGTATCCACTAAGAAAAGGTTTTTCCAAATTCAACCCTTAAGGCGCCGAAAAAGGAAGTACTAATGCCACGCGGGCGAAACCGCTGACAGAAGCCATTGTTCTACAACTTATGTGTGGTGTAAACTGTTTACATAAGTTGCTAGTAAATAACTAATATAGGCTAGAAATATTAATGGTTACTAATTACCGTCAGCAGTGTCAGCCTGTATCATCCTACTGCTGGCCAAAGAGATCCCCTTCATGTCTTCCAGCTTTTGAGATAAGGCTGGTGTGGACCATTTGTGGTTGATTTTGCTTATCTCGTCCCATGATTTCATGCGTGGAAATATCACTGGAACACTGAAAAAAAACCTTATTGAAATATCTATTCCTTATTGAAGCATCATTATACCGCTTGCAAAAGATCTTACAACATGAATTCTAGCGTTTTCGGTGCAGAGCTAGTGTGGATAGAATATACAGGGTGTAAAAAGACACATTACAAACCCGTTAACTGCGCATACTGTACGTCTAACAAAGTAGCTTTGCGCAAAAATTCTTGCTGGGAAACGACTTTTATTTTTTAATATGAAAAAATATCAATTTTTTATCGCGCGCAATGTAACGCGAACCCAGGCAAGTGGAGTTTTAAACCTCGCCTCTTCGCTCTAAGCCACGTAGGTACTTGTCGGATACGTTTGATATTCATTGCGTTTTTGTAACTGCAAATGCGTAATTTCGAAAATCCGAAAAAAAATCGAAAATTCAGGTAATGTTTGTTTGGAAAAAGTTTAGTAATAATACTTAAAAAAATGCGACTTTGACTTTCAATATCTCCATCACATGCACACACACACATACACACCATCACAAGTACACACTCATTTACACACACACTATTTCTAAGTTTCTTTTACTTTTCTTTTTGCCTTTTATTTGGTTTGCATTTTACTTGTAATTTTTTGTTTGAATTGTATTTTTAACCGACTTTTATTTTTGTACACCACTTTTACTATTTAATCATTTGTCATTGAAGAGCGGGACCTCCTAGCACAGGTATATCTTTTACTTAAAAGGAGGTCCCTATGTAAGATTAACTGTAAAAGTTGTACAAGTTTCTGCAATAAACAATTTATTTATTTATTATTATTAGAACCAGTGGATTCCCAGGTATGGTATAGTGGAAAAAAAATGATCCAAGTAAGGGGTAAAATATGTGGCTTTCGGCTGCAGAAACTGTCTTTTTAGACCCGATATATAATACAGATAGGTAGGTTAGTAATTTTGTCTAGCTCGTCCCGCCATTTTCGGTGTGGAAATACCACCGAAACACTAAAAAAATCCTTATTCAAAAGTCTCTTCACCCGAATACGTTTGATCTCAATCATCAAGTCTACTGTCACTGGCGCAAAAACCAAATTAACCCTTAAACGCGGCGGTCCTTTTTTAACCAGAAAAACCGTATGGGAACGGCACAAACCGGGCATAACACAAAACCAATCGGCACGGATTCGAATGAAAATTCCGGTGCTCGGCCTATCCGACGTAGTGAAAAAACATTTCTTTTTTCATTCACCGTTGACCCGTTTATTGAAGGTTTCAATGTATTTTTCGTGTAAACTGCAGTGCGATGCATTTTATGTACCGGGCGGTAATCCGTTTTAAATAATTACTGATACGGTTGAAATATGTGACGGCGCCGCGCAGAATCTGTGTGCAATTGTTTTTTTTTTGTTGCTCAGAATTTTATTGAATTCGCGTTATAGGTACCTATCTGATTATTTTACAGTGTAGTTGTTATTGTGTTTTTATACGTTATTGCTTTGCGAGTATTGGTGCAGTATTGGGGCTGTCGTTGCGAAAGTAATTTTTAAACATACTTAAGAAGACACAGTATTATATTTTCGCTCTAGTAGTAGCCTTTTTTTTTTTTTTTTTTTTGGGGGGGTGGGAAATCATCCAATGACTTCTTCCGCTCTAGGGTGGAGCGGAAGGGTGTGTCAGACTCTTACTGACTAAAACCCACCCCTGTTCCTCCCTGCCTCGAGTGCCCGGGGGCGAGGTAACTCTTTCGAATTTATCCTCCACCCCCGGGCAGGCACCGGCCGTGGCAGGCCCCTTCCTTTGGCTGACAACTCTTTGAGGCGCGCGTGGAACACTACGCGCCGTCGACTCTCGGGCCTGGTGCTGATCGGACGGCGAGTTACCCACTACTCGCCGTCCGCAGGCCCGGGTCTACGGTGGCCGGAGATCGTCTCGCGGCCCCTGGCGTCTCCTGCGGCGGTCGCGGCTGGGGGCGCTAGGTCGACTCGGCCGTTGCTGAGCCTCCCTAACGTGTGCCGCCTCCCTCTTCGCGAGCATTACTGCTTCGCAGAAGGAGGAGACGGCTTCCCATTCCCTCTCGCTCCGTACCATGGCCTGAACCAGGGCACGGCGCGAGAGGTCGCTGTCGCCTATCGCATCCACGAGGACACGGCGGTGCTCTGCCCAAGCGGGGCAAACCTCCACCGTATGCTCCACCGTGTCCTCTGGGCGATCCTCGCAGTGGAAACACTCAGGGGTCTCCTCCGCCCTGATCCGACACAGGTACCTCCCGAAACAGCCGTGTCCGGTGAGCACCTGCGTCAGGCGGAAGGTGAGGGGCTTCGTTACATAAGAGAAGAGCACTGACTTATTTACGGTATGAAAAGCAATTTACGAAGTTATCACTTTTAAAATCTATTGAAGTTAATTGCAAAAAAAAACATTGATCAAGAAAATCAATTGAGTTAAAATGACGTTTCCGTGTTAGTAAAGATTATTCAAACTTTATTTTTAATTTTTTTTCGTGTACCGCTAAGTTAAACCGCTATTAACTGCCAACGACCTTGAGTGGTTAGCTAGCATGTTCTGTGCTGTGCTTACGTAACGCATCGTACGACCACCCGGTAATAGGACTCGCCCATCAAGGAGCGCTGTCCGAAATAAGACGCATTATTATACATAAACAACAAGTATTATACTAAAACACGTATACTAAAATATAAAAAAATAATTTATCTTTATATTAATGAAGGTGTTATAGAAATACACTTTATAGTTTTGGCGTGATTCTCAATTTTTCATCCACGTTAGACATAACTTTACAAATTAATTACACTATGTTATAAAAATATAATTTCAAATAATAACATATTAAATTACGATAAAATTGTTTAAAATAATATTTTTCTTTCAAAGAAATTAACTTTGTCGTTTAGACATGATTTTCAATTAAAACTCATTAGAAGTCGTTTAACTGCGCTTTCAGGATTCAATCAACTGTACTCTCCAATTTATTACATAGCAAACACATATACTCGTAGTTACGACGGCATTTTTTGTTGACCGTTGGTTGGTTGGAAAGCTTATTCTTTTATGAATAGTTTTTGATAGCTTAGACAGGCAATAGAATACATAACATTTAAACTAATTTGAAAGCAAAATAGAACGTAGGTATCTAAATCAAACCCTATATTTAACACAAACCTATTGATACAGGATGTGTCCAATTAATAACTAATGTAGATGGATGACGAGATACATCATGTTCAATAATATAATCAACAAGGTAATGTGTAATGCTGTTGATTGATGGTGGGAACATCTTTTAACCGTGCATGCCAGATTAATACGCACTTATCGAAGGGTTAAGTGAAAGACGTGTCACGTCGGTTTAAGAGGTCGGTATTAGAGGGTTTTTTTTTTTTGGGGGGTGGGAAATTATCCTATGACTTCTTCCGCTCTAGGGTGGAGCGGAAGGGCGTGTCAGACTCTTACTGACTAAAACCCACCCCTGTTCCTCCCTGCCTTGAGTGCCCAGGGGCGAGGTAACTCTTTCGAATTTATCCTCCACCCCCGGGCAGGGTATTAGAGGGTTAGGTGAGATAATTTTAGGGAAATTATTTTTTTATTGGTGCGGAAGGAAGTTGTGCAGGAGAAAATTTTCTTTACCACGTTATAATAATGTTCGTATAGGTAATCAGTATATTATTGCGTGAAGAGAGAACTTTCGACCCGTTTTTACGAAAATTTCGCGGAGGGGTATAAAAATTAGCACAGTTATAGTTTATATGGAGAAGGAATGCAGAAAGCTAATATTTTTATATAATATGCATTAGAAATCAATTAAGTTAATAAAAAAACCTTACACACACTATGATACTTTTGACACGTATATGTATATTATTCTCTTTTGTTTATGGTTAACAGTCGTGTCATGTCATGTTTATGGGTATAGTCTTTGACAATAGGACCTTAATAACGTTCAAAATTAAAATTTAAATGAGGTCAAATTCCGACCTATGAGCGACCATTTGTTTTGTTAAATCGTTGGAAAGCGATACTAGAGCCCCCAGAAATTACTTATTTTCTCACCAGCAAAATATGACGTCAAGTGAAAATAAATAACGTTGGGATCCTGGACTTGTTATGTTACTCGTACTACTAACTAAATCAGTAATTACCTACCGTCATCATCATCATCATCAGCCTTTTTAATGTCCCCACTGCTGAGCCGTTATCCACCACGTGGGCCCAATACGGGTTGATGGACGTCACGTGTCTTCGAGTTTTTGGTTCTAGGACATGCCGGTTTCCTCACGATGTTTTCCTTCACCGTTTTGAGAGCAGTGACGATAAAATAATTTACACAAAGTAAAGCGTCTGCCTGGGTTTGAACTCACGACCTACAACTTCTTAGTTGCCACTGGGCCACCACTGCTCCCCTTGACTACTCTGATATAAGTCTCATTTATTTTTATTGGTGCCGATTCTTTTGTGCACAAACTAAGCTTAGTTTAGGCTTTTGCTATCTACTACTAAAAACACGGTAAAGTGCAAGGCGTAAACTAAATTTTCATCTCTAAGTTAGTTCATAGTTATAGCCGTCCTTTTCTCGCACTGCCTTACCTACCATACCTACCATATCAAAAATTAACTACTGCATGAACGCAATTATATTCAAGCTACCGCATAGTAAGTATATAAATGTATGTAGACCATCCAAAAGGACCAATGATCTGATGAGAATTGGAATCCTTTAAATGCATAAAGCCTAGGACTGGTCGGTGAGGTTACGTTTGAGGAGGTCTATGTCCAGCGGTGAACGTCTTTCAGCTGAAATGATGACTTGAATTATTTCAGCTTTGTCTTTTATTTATTTTTTTGGGGTGGGAAATCATCCAATGACATCTCCTGCTCTGGGTGGAGCTGGGATGTCTACCAAAGGCTTACTTTAATTCTCTCTGAGTCCTTTTTCTTGATAGCAACAAACTGGAGGTCTTGCAGCCAAGAGTTAATAGGTTATTTCTAGGCAAGCGTGCTCCATCGTCGAGCTCATCATCGCTTATCATTAAATGAGATAGTGATCAAACGGGAGCACACCATAATGACAAAACCATTAAAAAAAATCCTCCACTCGACTCTGTCAAATTGAAAGCATAGAATATGCCCACTTATATGTGGGCAGTTTGGTTGTTTAGCATCCAGTAACAAAAACAAAATTCCCGTCCCATTTTTTGCCAAATTCGCCGAGCTTGCTTTTGCTCATTCGTCGCTTGTTTTTTGCAGTTACAAACTGTCATTTGTTGTCACTATCTAACTTATCAAAGGCTTCGTTAAGGCCGTGTTAGATGTAGTGAGTTGCTAAATAATCCTAGTCGAAACAAGACCGTGTATGACCGGCTGGGCCTTTGTCCGTTTGACGGATATAGCTGGATCTGCATAAAAATGGGAATAGGTAGATTGAATGTTTTTAAAATTTTATATTGTTATATTTTATTTTTTGAATTTCAGGCTCATTGATATATCATGACACTACAGCCCAGCTACAAAAAGGGTTTTCTGCTGTGTTTATTTTCGTAGAATAATATACAACTACTGGGAGGAGCTCGTGGCTAAATTAATAACAGCGACACGGGACGATCCATCAGGTAAAGCTACGCTTGCCGAGGTTGGTCCATGGATGGGTGACCATCATTACATACCGAGACTCCTCCATGCCTCGGAAAGCACGTTAAGCCGTTGGTCCCGGCAATCGTGGATCTTTGACTGTCATTGCGGGTCGTCAGAAGCCCGAAAGTCTGACAACCAGTCTTACCGAATTATCCAGTTATCGTATTACCCAGTAACAGGGTTGTGGAGGTCAGATAGGCAGTCGCTCCATGTAAAATACTGGTATTCAGCTGCATCCGGTTAGACTGGAAGCCGATTCCAAGATAGTTGGGAAAAGGCTGGGTATTTGATTTTATAACAGTACTGGCAACCACCCCTTTCTCACACACCCCTTCCTCGTTCATCGCTCTATCTATTAGTGAAAACCGCTGTGGATTTAGAAGCAGTTAGCGGAGAAAGAGACAGACGTGGAAAGCGACTTTAATTTATACGATGTGGAGAAACATAAGCATCAGCCTTTAATTTTCCCACTGCTGGGACACAGGTATTCACTCTGGGAGAGGGTGTGAGCCGTATTCCACCACGGCCCAATGAGGGTTGTCACATGTCTACGGAAGCTTGGTTCTAAGACATGCCGGTTTCTTCACAATGTTTTCCTTCTCCGTTTTGAGAGTAACGTTTGAGAGCAGTGTTTGTATCACTACATCATCAATAAATTAACTTGTCAAGATAAGGTCATAAAGTTTGCCTCTTTTTTTTTGTGGTGTGGGTAATCATCCAATGACATCTCCCGCTCTAGGGTGGAGCGAGAGGGCGTGTCAGTGGTGGCTGACTACATCTCTTTTAGGCGCGCGTGGAATACTACGCGCCGTCGACTCACGGGCCTGGTGCTGATCGGACAGCGAGCTACCCACTGCTCGCCGTCCACAGGCCCGGGTCTACGGTGGCCGGAAATCGTCTCGCGACGTCCTACGCCCAGTACGCCCAGTACTTCTCCTGCGGTGGTAGCGGCAGGGGCCGTAAGGGCCACTCCGTTGAGCTTCCCTCACGCGTCCCGCCTCCGCCTTCACGAGCATTACTGCTTCGCAGAAGGCGGAGACTGCCTCCCATTCCCTCTCGCTCCGTACCATGGCCTGAACCAGGGCAGGGCGCGAGAGGTCGCCGCCACCGATCGCATCCACGAGGACACGGCGGTGCTCCGCCCAAGCGGGGCAGACCTCCACCGTACTATGCTCCACCGTGTCCACTGAGCGATCCGCACCCTTGCAAAGCTGGGGTGGGTCGCTAGTGTTTGATTAAAATGCTGTAAATGGGAAATGCAATCTATATTAAGGGCAATATATTAACTCACAATATTTGAATTACAGTATCAATTTCCATTTAAATAAACATTGTGGTATTTTCCTACAGTTAAAATAAAAACATTTTAAAACCCTACATACGTACTTGTAATACATTTGTTTTAGTAACACTCCAGTTTACATTACAATTTATAATTATTATTTATCTCATAAAATAAAATAGCTAGTATTTTTCTATTCGAAACAGAAACTTCTTGTTTGTATTCCCCGAAGCGATAAGCAGAGGTACTAATTAATAGTTACATTCACATATCCCTAGTTACATTTATGTCCTATGTAAAAGACAGTGAGCTTTTTGACATTCTTCTTCTTTCTTCATCTCTCTTGGCAGAGTGATCGCGGTCTTCACATCAGGGTAGTGACAAGCCAAGAGAGCGACTGTCGCAACCCAGCGCTGAGCAAGCCGCAATGGTGGCAGTTAGACCCCTCATTGAGGAGTGGCTGGAGAGGCGCCACGGCAGCGTCACCTTCCACCTGACGCAGGTCCTCACTGGACACGGCTGTTTCGGGAGGTTGCTGTGTCGGATAAGGCGGCAGAAAACGCCCGGGTGTCACCACTGTGCGAATCGCCCGGAGGACACGGTGGAACATACACACGTCATCGCGTCGAACATCGCGTCGAATGATGTGCATTGTTCGCGCGTTATTTTATTTTTTTGTTTTACTTTTGTGGTTATGGTAAGAATTTATCTATAATATGTATGTATTTAGAAATATATAAGTATGTTTATCAGTTGTCTAGTACCCATAACACAAGCTCTGCTTAGCTTGGGACTAGATGGCGTTGTGTGATAGTTGTGGAATATTATTATTATTATTCCATTTATTTAATCTTATATACATACACTTTACATTTTCAAATATTTAGGTACTTACATATAAAAACATAAATAAATACAAAAACATTTAAAAATATAAAAAGTAGTAGCCCACCGGTATCGGGAATAGGGTCCAAGCTACCGGTGGTCAGGGCTCCTGAGAAAGGAATCTCCTAACAATACGAGCCGTGTCCAGGAGTACTGCTTTCTGGATCAAGCCCTTGATCCAACTGCCTAACGAGAGCCTCCTGAGATGTTGGTCGAGGCTCTTGGCAATTAAGCCATTGGCCGTCACGACTATCGGCACAATGACTGCTGTATCCACCTCCCACATGTCGACAACCTCGCGAGCCAGATCAAGATACTTTGTTTTTTTATCTCTCTCAGCCTTCACGAGGTTCTCGTCATGAGGGACAGCTATATCAACAATCATTGTGCGACGCTCTTGTCGATCTATCACCACTATGTCAGGCTTATTGGCAACAATAGTCCTGTCAGTGATGATAGATCGATCCCAATATAACGTGATATTGCCATTTTCGAGAACTGGGTCGGGTTCATACCTATAGTACGGTACTTCAGATTCCACAAGATTGTATTTAAGAGCAAGTTGCTGGTGGATAATCCTGGCTACAAGGTTGTGTCTATGCAAATAGTCTCCGTTAGCTAGACGAGAACAACCAGAAATAATGTGTCGTATTGATTCTCCGGGCCGGTGGCATGCCCGACAGATGTCAACCGTACCGTCCTTCACAATATATTTCCGGTAGTTATTCGTCATAATAACTTCGTCCATAATCGCACAGACAAAACCTTCGGTTTCCCCGAAGAGGTCACCAAAGCGCAGCCAGGATACGGACGCTAAGAGATCTACATCGGGCCCATGTAGGACCCGGTAAAAGCGCCCGTGAAGCTCCTTGCTCTGCCATACTTCCCTGCGGTCATTAGTATCCAGTACTGTAGGTTTGCGCCAGTTCTCTTTTGCCAAGGAGAGCGGGGTGAGGCCCTTGTCCACAGCGACCACATCTCGATGCATATCCACGTCAGCTTTGAGGAAGTACTCCCTAAGGCTGCATACCTCGCGGTTGTGTAGGGTCCTAGCATTTAAGAACCCACGACCCCCACACTTCCGCGGGATATACAGCCTCATCACCGATGATCGTGGGTGATGCATCCGATTTGCGGTCAGCAGTGTGCGGACCCGCCTATCCAGGGCGTCAAGTTCCGTCTGAGTCCATTTGAGTATGCCGAAAGAGTACATCAATACCGGCATGACCCAACCGTTGAAGGCGCGCACCTTGTTCCCGCCTGATAAAAGACTATTCAGTACTTTATTCAGGCGGCCAAAGAAGCGCTCCCTCAACGACTGTTTCACTTCAGCAGTACTGATGCCTAACGCTTCCGACATACCCAAATACTTGTAGGTTTCGGTTGAACAGAGGGATCTAAGGTGTACGGAATCCGAGAGTTGAGTTCCCACGGATTCCATAATCTCCCCTCGCTTTACATGCATGACTGCACATTTGTCCACACCAAATTCCATCCTGATGGCGCTACTGAAGGTTTCTGTTACCTTCAGTAGCTTCATCAGTTGCAAGTTGTTGGGGGCAAAGAGTTTCAGATCATCCATGTAAAGGAGGTGTGATATGACCTGACCACCTCTTCTCAACCGGTAGCCTTGGCCCGAACCCTCCAGTAGAGTACTGAGAGGGTTTAGGGCCAGACAAAACCACAGTGGACTCAGACTGTCGCCCTGAAATATGCCACGCTCGATCCTTATCGGTTCGCTGTTCTCCCGGATTTGTCGACATCCTGGATAGTGAAGAACCGTCCTCCACTGCCCCATACACGACATCAGGAAGGTGCGCAAAGTTGCATCCACTTTGTACAGCTCCAGCACCCTCATGAGCCATGTATGTGGCACCGAGTCATAGGCCTTCTTATAATCTATCTGAAATATAATATATAATCCTGCAACGAAAGAAATGGTACCGCCGTAACTACGGGTTTTCACCCGTAGTTACGGCGGTACCATTTCTTTGTATGGGATGAGGTATCTCTACGCTAGTACTATATTATCTATGGTACCAGCCAAAACAGCGCCCAGATTTATAACACTGTATTTTCTGTGTAAGATAGTAGCCGTAAATAGTTTTTGCCGTAATTCGTTGCAGGATTTAGTGGTCCCCAAGCGATAGGTATAGATGAACTAGTGTACGTATACCAGTGGTTTGCTTAATCCGTCAGGAATAACAGACACAATGAAGAGGGTACAGGGCCTGTGAGGAATTTACAAAATAGGTATTTGAAGAAACTATTGCCATCGTGCTCCCTCAAGCCTGCTCGTGTAGAGTACGATAGGAACAGCTGCAACTCAGACGATTTTATCACAAAATTTTTGACGAAATCGTCGTTTCGTATTTCCCTTTTTCTCCTCGAAAACTGAGCCGATTCAATTGTTTTTGGCACCAAAATTTTAAGAAAGAGTATGTCTAGGTCCTTATCAAATGTTTTATATTAAAAAAAAATCTAATTTGTCTGGTAGTAGTACTAAGAACCTCGGTAAAAATAGGGCCATTTTTGGTCATTTTTGGAGGGTCATACACCCGTTCAGATCAGTTCCGATCAGTTGTTGAAAAAAAGGAAATGAAAGGGACGTGTCAACAGCAGACCTTGACTTTATGAAAAAAAAAATATTGCTCTAGAGGCATTATTCAGGAAGAAAAAAGCGAATACATTTGTATGGAGAATCGCAGCCCCTGTTCCCTCTTAAAAACTCCTTGTGGCGTCTCCGATCAGGGGCGCGCGGGGCATGACGGAGTTATTATAACAAAATGACAAACCTGTATTATCTTCAAACTAGGTATCGGTTTTCACACGATTAAAGAGTCACACTTACTAATGGGTAAATTATTAAGATGTTAAAAAAAATAACCCTCGAAATTTTAAAAGCAGAGCATGATCTAAAGATCATCAAACAGAATAACTTTTACTATAAGAGATAATAATATTTATTCATCAAAGCCATACAAAAAAAAAAGGTTTATAGTGGTTACATATAAAAACGAAAGGCTAAAACTACAAAAACATGAAACTCTGATTTCTAAACTAGGCAAATGCCTGTATCTTAGAAATCAGTGTCCCTCTGAGAGAATAAATTTAAAATTAAGAACTATGAGCAGTTTTAAATTAATATTAATAAAAAAAAATGTGTTTAACATACAAAATAATAAAAAGAAATAAAAACTAAAATCACAATCAAAAAACAAAAATCAACAATCAATAATAAATAATCAAATATCAAAGTCAAAAATCATAAAAACAATACGAGAATGTATGGTCTATGGAACCTACTATGACATTGCGAAAATAAAAAACAGCTGTTGCCCTCATTTATGTTGTTTTTTTTTTATGTTGTGTAATCATCCAATGATGGAACGGGAGGGCGTGTCAGACTTTTACGGAATAAAACCCACCCCGAATTTATTTTTTTGGTCAAGCCAAATACTTTTCAATACATCCTCTTAGATTTTTTAACTTTTATACCTTATTTCGAATTATATTTTTCTGTACCTACAAGTAAAAATTACTTAAATGTTTTAAAACTAATATTAATCTATTTATAACATAAATAGTTACATACATATTTATAGGTACAAAAACGGAATTCACTGATGTGGAGATATCACTGTCATCTGAGCAAGCCGGTAACGTGCCAAGAAGACTGGCAGCACTGACACCTTTTTTTTATTTGGTGGGAAATCATCAAGAAAGTTCTCCCGCTTTAGATGGAGTGGAAGTGCGTGTCAGACTCTTACTGACTAAAACCCACTCGAGTACCTTCAGTTAAAAAAAAAAAAACATTGCCACGTTGAATATCAATGCTGATGATTAGATTGATAAATAGATCCTCGTAGATTAGATCTTTACTATCTGACGCGGGGAGTAATCTTATTCAGTTTCTACTATCAATTGCTACGGTATCACTTTGTTCGTTATGTGATAGGCTTAACTTACTTACCAAGTGTAACTAATTGATTAATTAGATTGCTAACTGTAATCACCAATAACTTCGTTAATTATGTACATGATACAGTTCCCTACCAATGTAATGGATAGAGTATATTTTGTTCCAAGAATCTCACAGTATCCTCATTCTTTCTTCTTTTCTTTTCTTTTTTTTTTTTTTTTAAAAAAAAACCTTGGCCCACACTAGGAATTACACCCGGGCCTGCGGACAGCGAGAAGTGGGTAAGTCGCCGTCAGACCAGGCCTGAGAGTCGACGGCGCGTAGTGTTCCACGCGCGCCTCAAAGAGTTGTCAGCAAACACGACGGGGCCCGTCATGGCCGATGCCTGCCCGGGGGTTGAGGATAAATTCGAAAGAGTTACCTCGCCCCTGGGCATTCAGGGCAGGGAGGAACAGGAGTGGGTTTTAGTCAGTAAGAGTCTGACACGCCCTCCCGCACCACCCAGAGCGGCAGAAGTCATTGGATGATTTCCCAACCCCCAAAAAAAAAAAACATGGGTGTGTTCATTGGTTGGAGTCCCGGGTCTTGACACAAACAGAATAAAAAAACATTAGAAAAGATTTTATATCTAAGAATAGAAAATCGTGTGCTCTATGGAAGGTGTACTCTATGGTAAATGATAAAAAAAAATTAATTGTCCATCAGATAGATTAACAAAAAATATTGAACACGTATATTTTCTTTTGTCTCGTGAACAATCTATGAATACGATTCAGTGCGTGGACATTTAGCGTAATGTCACACAGCTATGTCAAAAATATTCCACTTTTGACCTACAAGTGACACTTTTGAACTTCGATGCGTTTTATCGTTGTCATTTTAAATTACTTAGGTAAAGAAAATACGTGTCCATTTTGATAATCTAACTTACGGACTAAATAAAATTATTATTTTGAATCCAGGATTCATCCCTATCATTCGTGGGAAAAATTGAGAAACTTTCATCCTCTTTTAAACGCATTTAGGAGATGCATTTTCAAAATTTATTCTTTTTTAGTTACCTTAAAATTTCTGTCCTTAAAATCTAGGAACTTATGAACTGCGCTGTCTGTCAGTGAATGAATTTAGGATTTTTATTAAGAGGCCGTACACGAAATTTTGCCGATTTCGCTGATTTATGTTATTTTACAGTTAAATTAATGTATTTCTAAAAGTTTTAATGCACAACATGAAAGCTCATTTAAATTATTATCTAATGTATGAGCTAGTTTAATTTTTATTTTTATTATAATTACAATTAATCGACCACAAACCGACGACGGTTTTGTGAATTTTTGCTGTAAGGGGTTTATAATATCACATAATTACGAATCGTTTTGATGTCTAAACGGTCTAAAAAAATTAGAATGTACTGTTGCAAAAGTCGTCTATAATAATGTATGAATCACTTTTTACAACCTTTATATAAAAATATTCATTAAAAAAAAAATTAACTAGCCAAATTTTAGAGAAAATGGCCAAAGAATTGCTTTTGATTTTGGCTATATAGAACTCTCGGTCATAAAATTAAAACAGCTGAAAATAAATTTCAGTTCAACATCAATCTATTGTTTGAGAATAAAATGTAAAAATTACAACACTTTGGCAATAAAAAATCTTTTAAAACAACCCAAATCTCGGCAACGCAAGCTTCGAATCTAGCTCATTCGATCGATCGTAATTGAAATGATCTTTCATGTAGTGCATTAAAACTTGTAGAAATGCATTATTTTAACTGTAAAATCACATCTGTAAAATGATGTAGGTAAATCAGTGAAATCGGTCAAAATTTCGTGTACGGCCTCTTAAGTTAAATAATACACCAATGAGTTATGTCGACAACTTTATGGAATAACAGCTAAATCCTCTTCGTACTTAACACACTAATATTATAAAGGCAAAAGTTTGTGAGTGTGTGTGTTTGTATGTTTGTTACTTCTGCACGCTCAAACGGCTGGACTGATTTGAATGCAATTTGGTATGTAGATAGCTTATACCCTGGATTAACACATAGGTTACTTTTATCCCGGCTTACGGGGATGAAACTGCGGGGCGCAGCTAGTTACATTATAAATGCGAAAGTTTGGGTGGACGGATGTTTGTTACTCAATCACGCCAGAACGGTTGAACGGATTTGGATGAAATTTGGCAAAGAGGTAGATTATAGTCTAGAATAGCACATAGACTATAATTTTGAATGGAGGTAATACTAATTCCACGCGGGCGAAGCCGCTGCCAGGAGTTAGTCTTACATACAAAACGAGAAACCATCTTGAGACATCCCCTGGCTCCAATTTACAATCCAGTTAACAGTTCCACATACGTGATTGGATTCTAGACCACGTTTACACATGAAATGCATCTCGTAGTAGTTGCGGAACTGTTCAATGCTTTAAGATGGATTACTTCATACCCCAGTGGGTATTGAAATGGCTGACGTAGAATATTGCGTACCTTTGGGAAGATTATGGGTGTGAGTATGTGTTTCATATTGGTTTGTCCTGTTTTCAGTAAGGTATTAGCAGAACATTCGTGTGTTTGCTATCAGTTTATTTAAATGGATTTTAATCATTATCTTCTATATAATATTTGAAGCTGAAAAACAAGGACTTTTTAGAAGACAACAATTACTGAAGTCATTTGTTGTTATCTAAAAAACACAACTGCTTTTAATATTTACGAAAACTATTTAAAACATTTCAACATTTAGGAAAGATAAGAGTGAGGAACTTCTTTAAAAAAAATTACGACACAATTTTGTCTTTTTAACACCCCCTAAAATTGAGTCTGAATAATAATAAATTAAGGATAAAACAATATTTCTTCAAACAAGCTTTTACCTGGGACAATGAACTAAAAAGTTAAAAATATATTCTAGTAAGTATTTGGCGTGTAGGTATTTACCTATATTCTTAAAAGCTTGAGGCACTACCCGTTACAGGTTAGGTACTTACTATACTTCTGTGCCTCAAGCTTTTAAGAATATAGGTAAGTACCTACACGCCAAATACTTATTATAATATATTTTTAACTTTTTATTTCATTGCCCCAGAAAATATTTTTTTATACCTTTAATTTATTGTTAACTTTTTAGTTGGTAAGTATTTTAGAGTAGACATGATGTTTTAAAATATTCTACGGATATTATGATGTGATGTAAAGTGCTCCTCAAGACGAATCAATTGAGCCCGAACTCGGTGGCCTTATGTTGTTTTATTACAGAGATGCTGTGGCCACCTTCTTGCTTCATTATCAGACCCTGGATATCGTCTAGGTGTATCGTGCTCCTCAAAACGAATCAATCGAGCCCAAAGAGAGCCTCGGTGGAGTTATGTTGTTTTATCACAGAGATGTCGCGGTCACCTTCCAGCTTCATCATCAGACCCTGGATATAGTGTAGGCGTAAAATGCTCCTCAAGACGAATCAATAGAGTCGGAACTAGATGGTTTTATCTTGTTTAGTTCAGAAGTTCCTATAGCCAGCTTCAGTCTCCATCATCAAACCAGCTTCATAGTACCATTACATTGTATTGTCACCAAAGATACATATGTACACCAAATTTGAGTACCATCGGACATCGGGAAGTGGGTCTAATTTGAGTTGCAAGATTCCACACAAACAAACATAGTTACATACATACATAAAACTTACATTGTAAGTTAAATAAATGCTTGTAAAATGATTAATTAAAAGACATAATTTTATCACTCTTTCCAATGGTAGGGCCCCTAACCAAACACTTCAAAGACCGGAGACCTATTGATTTCCACTAGAAAATTGGATTTGCTAATTATGAACGCTTTCAATACAAGCACATCATTGTACTATCCTAATACACGTGTTTTGATTTGAACATAATGTAATTTCAGACTATACGACAATAACTATTTTGGAGGAGCTCGTGGCTAAAGTAACAACCACACGGGTCGATCCATCACGTTAAGCTACGCTTGCCGGGGTTGGTCCATGGATGGGTGAACATCTTTACATACCGAGACTCCTCCATGCCTCGGAAAGCACGTTAAGCTGTTGGTCCCGACTGTCAATCGTGGATCTTTTGACAGTCGTTACGGGTCGTCAGTAGCCCGAAAATCTGACAACCAGTCTTACCGAGCGGTATCGTATTACCCAGTAACTGGGTTGTGGAGGTCAGATAGGCAGTCGCTCCATGTAAAATACTGGTATTCAGCTGCATCCCGTTAGACTGGGAGCCGTCCCCAAGATAGTTAGGAAAAGACTAGGCAGATTTTTATTTAGCACAATAACCATTTTGCAAACAAGTAAGGCATCGAGTGATCATCATCATCATCATCATCAGCCTTTTAATGTCCCCACTGCTGAGACATAGGCCTCCTCTCTGTGAGAGGGTATGGGCCGTAATCCACCACGCGGGCCCAATGCGAATTGGTGGATGTCACATATGTTCGAATTTTTGGATCTAGGACATTCCGATTTCCTCACGATGTTTTCCTTCACCTTTTTTTTTTGAGAGCAGTGGTGATGAAATAATTTACACAAAATAAAACGCCTGCCTAGGTTTAAACTCTGACTCGAAAGACCGAGTGAATATTGTCATAGTATTAGATCCCAGAGCTGTCAGACATTACTTATTTGCTGACTAACAAAACTTATGGTATTGAGTAGTGTTATCATGTACTTTGAACGTACGCACACAGCTAGCTTTGGTAACTTTACATAAATAAGTTTGAGTGCTGATTTTCAAGTCTGTTTTGCAGAAAGTAGTTTCAGTTTGGACCTCGTCGTAATTATTTTATTTGTAATTCTCGTTACTGTATTGTTTGGTATTTATCATAATATTTATTAGATTATCATTCTAGCATATAGGTATAAATGTATTTTATTAGTTAGTGTAGTAATTTCAATTTTTAAAATTATTTTTATTTGTTATTGTACATACATACACAACTACCACAGCCATCTCTTTAACCCAAAGGTTGACTGGTAGAGAATGCCTTGCTGCATTAAGTCCGCCTATGTGCACTATTGTACGTGAAGTTTAAGTATATAAATAAAATTGTAAAAAATATTTTATATTTAAACAAAATTGATACGCTGGCCTATTTGTCAGCTTAGTCCTACAGTTATAATATTTACTAGCTTCTATCAGCGTCTTCGCTCGTGTGAAATTTGTGAATGAAATAAAATATAAAAAGATAAAGAGTATCTTATGTCTTAATCCAGCCCATGGCCTACCCGTTAGGAGGAGGTTCTACGAGTATGTTCGACTGTACTCGTATGTATTTTTTTTTTATATATGTCCACCGATTTCTCAGTCAGTTATGAACCAATTTTCAAATTTATTTTTTTATCCGAAAGAATATACTCCCGAGGTGGTCCCTTATAAATTTTATCGAAATTGCTTTAGGGCTTTTTACTTAAACTGAACAAAAACGAAAAATACGTATACATAGATGACGTTTTGGTTTTCTCCAATTCCGAGTATGATTAAATTCCACGTTCTACTTTATTGGGGTTTTTAGTTCTTCAGGTTTGGGGTTCTTTAGCTAAAAAGTGAAAAATAAAAATCTTTTTTACTAAAAAAACAAACATCTTCCAAAAAAGAAAATACACTAAAAATTAAAAAATAACTTTAATTTCGGAAGTCGGTGTCAAAAATACAAACACCGGTTGCCGAAATTAAAGTAATTTTTAATTTTTAGTGTACTTTCTTTTTCGGAAGTCAGTTGTTTTTTTTTGTATAAAAGTTTTTTTTAATTTCTAATATTAGTATGGTTATAAACTTGGTCCCAAAACCAAGTCAATACTCTCGCGGCTGGCAGTGGTGTCTGTGTGCCCGTCTCCTTTGAGATTACATTTAGCTATACCATAATTTCCAATTATAACGATAGGTAATTAGCAAAATATCCGACGCGTGAAACAGGTGCAAGTGCTCTTCAATTTCGCAATACTTATGCAAATTGCAGTCATGCGTCATTCCAGTGTCCAGTAAAAACCTGGATTCATTTTGAAGAAAAACAAAACAGAAAATGTACTATTAAGTGGAATATTGCATTTCTTTATCTAATATTGATGTGTTGTTTTGTTACAATAGTTTAAACAAATCCAATTCTGCCTGACGCAGGTCCTCAGCGGACACGGTTGTTTCGGGAGGTTCCTGTTTCGGATTAGGCCTGAAAACACGATGCAGGTCCTGGGCAGAGCACTGCCGTGTCCTCGTGGAGGCAATCGACGGTGACGACCTCTCACGGCCGGTCCTGGTACAGGCCGTGATACGGAGCGAGAAAGTATGGGAAGCTGTCCCCTCCTTCTGTGAAGCAGTAATACTCACGCATGAGGAGTTCCAACGGAGAGGCAATTCTGACGCTCTCACGCTCCCAACTGGCGCAGGAGACGCCCTGGGCGTCGGGAGACGCGAGCCGATTTCTGGCCACCGTAGGCGCGAGCTTGCGGACGGCGAGTACTTGGTAGCTCGCCGTCCCATAAGGACCAGGCCTGAGTCAACAGCGCATTCTAAGAGATGTCAGCAGTAACTGACAGGGTCCGCTTGGACCGATGCCTGTCATGGTCGCGGGTCTATTTGAAAGAATCAGCGTAGCTCCTGGTACAGGCAACTGAGTCAGTAAAGGCGGAATCAGACGGTTCACTCGTATGGTTGTTCACTCGAGTGAATGTTTCATTTTTCTTTCATTCCATATTCACAGCTTCAAATACATTGTTGAGAGAACTAGCCGATGAAGATCCTATATCTCTGATCTGATCTAAATCTCCAAAAACAACAGCGTACTTTGATCGTTCCACTTGAATACCATTTTGCCGCGAAGCCGGTTGACCGGAGACAACCAAAATGACTGAATCTGAATGAATGTTTACTCTGTGTTCAAACTGTCCCTTTTTCATTCATTGAGAGTGGGAGTGAAAGATGCCAAATGCCAATATTCAACATTGTTAGATCGGTTGACTAATGAATTCATTCGGCACTTTTCTTTCATTCCGAGTTTAGACGTTTCATTTCGAGTTAAAGTAGCCGAATGAAAGACGAAAATGAAAGAAAAATGAATCCTTGAGTAAAACGGCAAATAAATCACGTTTGTTGTATGTCAGCCCCCATATTTATTTTATTCTGTTTTTTAGTATTTGTTGTTATAGCGGCAACAGAAATATACAATCTGTGAAAATTTCAATTGTCTAACTATCACGGTTCATGAGATACAGCCTGGTGATAGACGGATAGACAGACAGACAGACGGATGGACAGTAGAGTCTTAGTAATAGGGTTCCGTTTTACCCTTTGGGAACGGAACCCTAAAAAAACTGTACGTATCAGTGTATGTACAGATTTAGTGATCGCCAAGCGGCAACTATTTACGGCTACTATTTCGCTCAGAAAATGCAGTGTTATAAATCTGGTTGTTTTTGTGGCTGATACTCCTCACAACCACTTTTAAATAATACAATGCTACATAATAATTATGAGTATTGCAGAATGCGATAAGACCGCCAGTTGTATGTTTTTTTTTAAGTTAAAAGTTTTCTTTATTTAAATATTTTCTTATCTGGATGTACTGTAGCGACATCTATGACGCTACATACGAACTAGAACAGCAAAATTCCTACATCGCGCAAGCAGAGTTCTCCGCTCGATTTGAACATATACAACAGTCCGAAATCAACCATCGGGCAGTTGCCCGGACCAGACACAATACCCGTCTGGTCGGAGGATCCTCCCTTTTCAATGGAGGTTGTGGGACTTTACACTCTGTTCCGCATGCCTCCATAATGGTGACCCTCGACTATCAACGTGAGCGCAGCCTTCCTCATGAAGTCATCACCTCGTCAGCGCAGCCTTCGTACAGCTACTCCAGTGTGACGTCATCATCATCATTTCCTTCAAGCTCTTCAGCAACGAGTCATACAGCCAGCCAGTACAACAATAACGCCGACAACGATAACGCCTACAACGATAACGCCGACAACGATACGCCAACAACGATAACGCCGTTAACGATACGCCGACAATGATAACGCCGACAACGATAACGCCGACAACGATACGCTGACAACGATAACGCCAACAACGATACGCCGACAACGATACGCCAACAACGATAACGCCGACAACGATACGCCGACAACGATAACGCCGACAGCGAAACGACGCACCGCTCCGACTCACTGGAACCCGCAGCAGTACTCCGACTCACTGGAGCCTGCAACATTATCCCGACTCACTGGGATATCATCACAGCAGACAGTTCCGACTCACCGTGAACTATGCGGCTCTTCCGGTTCCGACTCACTGGAACCAACCTTCCACTGGCCCGGCAAGCATCACGTATGAACGTCTCATCGAGAACAATCGATCTCCGATCTCCGGAGGGGAGTGATGTAGCGACATCTATGACGCTACATACGAACTAGAACAGCAAAATTCCTACATCGCGCAAGCAGAGTTCTCCGCTCGATTTGAACATATACAACAGTCCGAAATCAACCATCGGGCAGTTGCCCGGATCAGACACTGTTGTGTTTGATCCGGGCCGGATGCCGTCTGGTTGGAGGATCCTCCCTTTTCAATGGAGGTTGTGGGACTTTACACTCTGTTCCGCATGCCTCCATAGTACATTAAAATATATTATTATATTTAAATAAGTATTATAATATAGCAATGTATTGTTCGAGAGTTATCAGCCTCCCATGTCATATTACTTTTCTATTATCGTTTACGCTAATTGAAAAGTAATATGACTTGGGAAATATGGCTAAGGGGGACAGGACATCTACATTATGCCCTGGGTCTATAGATAAAGTGAAATACTATTAGCGATGCCTAACGATTGGCAAAGATATTTTTTTTTACAAAAAATAGAACCGAATCTCAAAAAAAAAATGCAGAACAGCTTTAATTTCGGAAGTCGGTGTCAAAAAACGAAGACACAAAACCAGAAACACCGACTTTCTCTTTTTTGTGTTCTTTTTTTTTAATTTTTAAGTTGTGGTTCCCCATTAAATTATGTTAACAATACATAGACATACGAACGCAGGAGTCGCGAGTCATTTGCTGTCAGATATTGAAGAGTTCACACTATCTCCGAAGATCAAAACCTTCCTTGAAAAATATGCATTTGAATAACGAAAACTCCATCCATATCGGATCAGAAGTTTTGAAACAAGATACATACATACATACATACGTACGGATCGAGTACAGAACCTCCATTTTTGAAGTCGGTTAGAAAGATTTGGGATTGATCACATGACATTTAGGATGACTCTCTTGAATGCCATTGAAATATTTCTCGTGGTAATTTTTCTCTCTAAAAATAAAATTTCCTCCTCAACAATTTTGTACCTCACCAGTAGAAAATAATTTCCCTGAAAAATTTCATAACCCTCTAATACCGACCTCTTAAACCGACGTGACACGTCTTTCACTTAACCCTTCGATGATTGCGTATTAATCTGTCACGCACGGTTAAAGGGTGTTCCCACCATCAATCAACAGCACACTGCGGTAAACACATTACCTCGTTGATTATATTATTGAACATGATGTATCTCGTCATCCATCTACATTAGTTATTAATTGGACACATCCTGTATCAATAGGTTTGTGTTAAATGTAGGGTTTGGTTTAGATATATTTGCTGTCAAATTTGTCTATGTCCAGTGTTCTATTCACGTATTAAACCGTCATAAACTATTCATAATTACCAATACATTTAACATACTATGAATAAATGCCAAAATATTTAAATAAATATCATAATCTCTGTGCTTGCCATATAATAAATAGGTGAGTGGTAATTTTTTTAACCGATTTCGAAAAAGGAGGAGGTTCTATGTTCGACTGTATGTATGTTTTTTTTAAATTTTATGTATGTCCATCGATTTCTCTGTCATTTGTGAGCTGATTCATAAAAATTGGTTCAGCGGTTTTTGAAAAACTGAACTAAAACGAAAAATATGTATATCTACATAGATTACGTTTTGGTTTTCTCCAATTACGAGTACGTTTAAATTCCACGTTCCATGTTATTGGGGTTTTGAGTTCTGGGGTATAACAACTAAAAAGTGAAAAATAAAAAAACATTTTTCCAAAAAAAACAACCGACTTCCAAGATAGAAAATACACTTAAAATTAAAAAATAACTTTAATTTCAAGAAATAAAATACAAAAACCAACTTCCGAAAATAAAAGTTATTTTTAAATTTTTAGTGTATTTTCTTTTTTGGGAGTCAGTTGTTTTTTTTTTGTTTCTGCTTAACCCGTATATTGGTCAGCACTCTAAACCTTTTCATTTAAAAAGGATGGGTATGTTTACTTGGGTGACTTTATTTTAAGAACTATTTTGCAACGTCGGCCCCAATATAATACACATTTTACTCCCAAAGCAATAACATATAAAAACACAATAACAACTACGGTACACTATAAAGCTACATTACAAAGCGTATTCAATTCTGAGCAACAAAAAAACACAGATTCTGCGCGGCGCCGTCACATATTTCAATTGTATCAGCCATTATTTAAAACGGATTACCTCCCAGTAGGTAGAATGCATCGCACTGCAGTTTACACGAAAAATACATTGAAACTTTCAATAAACGGGTCGACGGTGAATGAAAATAGTTTTTTTTTTTGCGTATGTCGGATAGCGAGCACCGGAATTTTCATTCGAATCCGTGCCGATTGGTTTTGTGTTATACTCGGTTTGTGCCGTTCCCGTTCAGTTTTTCTGGCTAAAAAAGGACCGCCGCATTTGAAGGTTAATTTGGGATTTTCCATTGATAAGTAGACTACATAATTGAGATCAATCGGATGCAGGTGAAGAGTTTATTGGAATAAAATTGTTTTCAGTGCTTCAGTGGTATTTCCACGCAGAATGTGGCGTTACGAGCTAAACAACATTACCAACACACTAGTTCTGGACCGAAACTGCTAGTATTTATGTGGTGAGATATTTTGCCAGCAGTGTGATGAATATGATCCAGGCTGACAATAAGCAGTAAAGAGTAGTACTATCTACGAGTAATCTTTTTCTCAACGCAATTTATTGTATTCCAGCACTTCGCCCGCAACTTCATCCGCGTGGATTTCAAAAATTTATAGCTTATAACACTCACAATAACGTGGCTTTCTACTGGTAAAAGAATTTTCAAAATTGGTTCAGTAGATTCAGAGATTACCCCCTACTACCTCACAAACTCACAAACTTTATCTGTTTATAATATTACTATAGATTTGTGTACTCTTTGCATTATGTTTTTGTTAATGTTGTGTTGTGTCTTTGTAAAACAAATGTTTTCTATTCAATAGAAAGCATCAATATCAACAACACGTCTGGGGTGAACATACATAGGTCAGTATATATACCTATCATCATCATCAGCCTTTTAATGTACCCACTGCTAGGGTACAGGCCTCCTCTCTGTGAGAAGGTGTGGGCCGTAATCCCCCACGCGGGCCTAATGCGGGTTGGCGGATGTCACATGTCTTGGATATTTTGGTTCTAGGAGATGCCGGTTTCCTCACGATGTTTTCATTCATCGATTTGAGAGCAGTGGTGAAGAAATAATTTACAAAAAGTAAAGCGCCTACCTGGGTTTGAACTCATAAGTCGCGGCCGATAACACTGGGCCACCACTACTCTCATACCTACCTATACCACTCCCTACACCTTTGGGATATAACAAACGCGATATTTTAATCAAAATCAGACAGCAGAAAATAACGAGCACAATCGAACCTATATTTAAATGAATGAACCCAAGGTAAAGTTAGTGCTCACACCAATTAATAAAATTAGGCTATCGATATTATGCCAGCCTATAATAAATAATTGACATAAAATCAACTAGTACGTACTTTAATATTTCCGAAAACTGGATCACCCAATACGAATGATCAGAGAATCATAATATTGCTATTGGAAGTACCAATAAAAGGAGCTATAACAAAAAATGTTTGAAGCCGAAGGCAAATCTTGGCTCAGCATTATATAACAGAACGACTTAATAGAACATTTTTGTAATCTCAACAAAGGTTCCGAGTCTTGGGACTGGTCTAAAGGATTTTGTTCACTATGGTGTAGCAAACGTGTATACGTGTAAGGCTAGTCGATACTCTACGATTGCACAGCACTGAACACTAAGCTTTTATGTCAAAGGTTTTGCTAAGAATTTTAAAAGCTTTGCGATAAGAGTATGTGAAAGAGGTGATGCTGTTAAATTATAAACAATTTTATTTATGTAATAGTAAAAAAAAAATGTTGACGTGTAAAAGTGTTGGAAAAACCATCAACACTTATTTAACGTAAACTTTTTTGTCAGTTTTAGCTAGATGGGGCCGATGTTTCCTAGCCCTGAGAAGAATCACTGAAAGAAACTCAGAGGTCAAAGTCTCTTTTAAAGTGTTCAAATCCATACAATATGTACTACGCAAATCATATGAGAACTCTGGAATGAGCTTTTGAGGGAAGCAACACGCAGACTTGAGTAGACCTGTCCAGACAGTGCAAGCATTTGTCAGTTATCGTAAAGCTCAGAACTTTGAGGAGCTCAACGAACCGACGAAAAATAGCAATGTAAGGACATTTAGGTAGGCCGCAAATGTACTCAAACTGCCAGACAATCATAAAATCAACGTGAAAATAACGACCTACAGAGTTCTCGCATGTTGGCCCGTATAGCTATTTCAATCATTAACACTAAAGCAATGATGCTTTAGCTAGCCATAGTTCGGCGTCTGGTTTACTGCAGAAATACAAGTTAGCACAAACCATCAACAAAATTTATATATTCAAATTAAATTGAAACCTACTTTCAGCAGTTTTTTGTCATCAAAATTAAATTTACACAGTTTACAAAATGTCTGCCCTTCACGCCATACAGTGGTTAACTACAGCAGATGTTTAAGATGGGAAGAAGAAGAGGCGCATTCAACTCCACAGCAACAACTACAAATAACTCCATGTGTATACTAAAATATCTAGTTACCGTATCTACCTTGTTGCTGTGCCACCAATTCGTACTAAGCGTTTCCAAACGTCTTTCATCATGCGCACAGCAAAGGAGTGAAACTGTCTGCCTGCGTCTGTGTTTCCGAACGTATACAACCCTAATCTCTTCAAAGTTAGAGTGAACAAGCTTCTTCTGGGTGAGCTTGCTCCATCGTCGACTCTGTCTCTGTCACCTCTAACCTAGACTAGAGTTACGAGCAAACCCATAAGAAGTAAAAAAAAAAGATCGACCGAAGAATCGCAAAACTTAAAACTGACAGTGGGCAGGGCAAATTGCTCGCAGAACAGATGATCGATAGGGTCGAAAAGTGGCGACCGTGTACGAGAAGACGCAGCATTGGAAGACCTCCCACAAGATGAACCGATGACCTGGTGAGGGTCTCGGGAATTCGATGGATGCGAGACGCATAGGATCGGTCGTTGTGGCGACACAAGTGTCGCCACAACGACCATTGCTTGGCCATTGCTTGCAGACGTCCATTGCTTGACATAGCACAGCAAGCTGTGCTATGTCAAGCAATGGACGTCTTTCAGGTGAGGCTATGATGACTGAAATCATTCCTCATCATTCCTCTGCCCTTATTCCAATTTATTTGGGGTCAGCGCAACTTGTCTTTTTCTTCCATACTCCTCTATTAGTCGTCATCTCTGTAGTCATCCCCTTTTTACCCATATGGTATATAGACCCATATCTAAGATATTTTAGTCATCATAGTGAAAGATGATATCCACTTTCACTATGATGACTAAAATATCTCTTTAAAAAGACGTCCATTAATAAACATCGGTATTATTCAATAAATAACTCCCAAATGGACCTAAAACATTTAGTATAAGTAGGTACGGTATAGTTTTCAAATACCCTTATTTCAAAAGAAATAGTCGAGTTTCATACCAAAGAAAATCCGATTCGCTTACTGAACGACAAATCTAATCCTTTCTCGTTTAGAAACTAGTTAGTTTTTTCTGCAATAAATTATTAAACTGTCGCTTGCGTTGCTACAATTTTTTTCTTTGCAGCATTTTGCTCGGACGGGAGATTGGCTAAGCGGATTTCATTCTAGACGTGTCAGGGTGTTAATCTTTAAACTGTTATAAGTTTTCTCCCACTTGGTGGTACGAAGATATTATAGTAGGTCGCTTTAAACGAGAGCGCTTTAAGTGAGAAATTGTAAGTGAAGCGATATTTTTCTGTTAGTTTGTTATTTTTTGGAAAGAGTTTTCTAATTGATGAGCGTGGGGATAATAATGCCTTGAGAGACAAGAATTTGTTGTAGTCTGTTTAATTTGAAAAGATTGACACCGATAGAGCTTGCAACTACTTACACCAGAAAATTTGTAGATAATGATGATGTGCTCAGTATCTGGGGGAATTTTTTTAAAATTTATTTATCAGTCGTGCGTTAATTACTGTGATTGGTTGGGTGAATCTTTAACTACCAACCTCAATTGACTTGCGTGTAAAATTTGTGATGCATTGAAATTTATGGTTCCAGAATCCGGGGTCTACTCAGTTTTTTTTCATATACTCCTTACATAAGTCACTTTTTAGCATAGTTTTACGGACTCCACGTTTTGGTAGGAAGTAATTGAGTGTTGTTGGTCTAAATAACCACTTATCCTGCGTTCTTTAAGCATAAAAAACCCAATGTATTACTTTACCCAACAAACACGACAACAGAAACTACAATAAAATTTAAAACATTATTTACGTTATATGTCACACCGAATATTTGCGCGATAATTATTTCAAAACATTCGATACGACTTTTTGCACGAAAGCGGTTTAATACGAAATTGTATTTAAATTAAATACCAACATTAAACGACGATGTTGATCGAGTGTGATGGTTATTTGAACACAATTATTGGTTTCCTTTGCAAATCATCTACCTATGTGTATCTTAAGCTAAATGTTGTTTTGAGTAAGATCAACAAGCCTACCATATTGAGTCACCTGGGTTCGACATTAGCATTATATAAAACTTTTTTTATAAAAAAAAACAACCGACTTCCAAATAAGAAAATACACTAAAAAATTAAAAATAACTTTAATTTCGGAAGTCAGTCCTTATTTGACACCGACTTCTGAAAATAAAGTTATTTTAAAATTTTTAGTGTATTTTCTTGTTTGTAAAAAAGTTTTATATTTTTTACTTTTTAGATGTTATACCCCACGATGGTTGGACTGTGTGAAAGAGGATATGGGTAAAAGGTGGTGACTACAGAGATGACGACTAATAGAGGAGTATGGAAGAAAAAGACATGTTGCGCCGACCCCAAATAAATTAGGGTAAGGGCAGGAGTTGATATACCCCCACTAAAAACATACTAAATACCCCATAACATGGAACGCGGAATTTAAATATACTCGTAATTGGAGGAAACCAAAACGTCTTCTATGTACACATATTTTTCGTTTTAGTTCAGTTTTTTAAAAAGCACGAAAGCAATTTCGATAAAATTTAAATGGGACCACCTCGGGAGTATAATATTATTACGGATAAAAAAAGAATTTCGAAAATCGGTTCACAACTGACATACATAAAAAAAACGTGCAGTCGAAAATAGAACCTCCTCCTTTTTCAAAGTCCCGTTAAAAAGAAACAAAGCAAAAGTAATAAAAACTAAAATACACGCTTATCAGTGATTTTAATTTTTGCATTCTGCTAATCAAACCTTTTCTTTTGATACTATCATGGGAATGCTGAAAAATTACAAGTTCGCCATCTTTGTCAGTCCTCCATAGGAATGACGTTTTTTAGCTAACCGTGTATTGTGCTCCAAACTAAACTAGTATGCAAAATTTCAGCTCAATTGTAAACCTGGAAGTGGGTCAAATTCAACTTCTAAGATTTTTGGTCATAGTTAACTAACTACATGTGAACCTAATAAAAGCGTATAAAAATGCGCATACTCCTCCACCTGACCAATTTTTAGTCTTGCTGGCCAATCGTAGTGGAGACTAGCTATCGACGCAATAGATACACAAATTCTCTCACTCTTCCTTTACTCATAAGCAATATAACGACTGCTAAGGTCGTCCATAGACGGACTGTTTAGAGCAGTCAGTGCCGACAGCTTCAAGAGGTCACTGTTGCAGTTTCAATACAAAATTTACGATCGCCATACACGGAGCGCTCAAGTAGTTCATTAGTTTTCGCAGATAAAAGTGTACTGACTGTTCGAAGTAGTCCGTCTATCAAGAAGCCAACCGTAACCCGACTGCTCTCGTGCTGTTCTTGTCGACTGCACTAGGCAGTCCGTCTATGGACAGCGTAAGGCTTGATTCGTGTCCAGATTAAAAACACATAATTTCGGTCCTAACATAACCTGAGCCAAGAAGATCAAGTCCAAAATTCGACGTTAAATAACTAGGTACATGTTTTCATTCTTACAAGAACTACACCGAAACTAACTATCTAGACACATGACAGTGAGTCAGCCAAGGTCGTATAGCAAAAGGGCGAAACACCGACAGTGAGTTACATTACACGGACCATTTTCAACCTCTTTCGACCCTCCATAACTTTAAATCTATTTGATCTCCACATACCAAATCCCAATTAACTTTAGAAGAAAATTTAATGTTCTTTGATACTTAGAAACAAAGCTTACTTTTCAAGTTGAAACACATTTGGTTAAATTGTCATTATCATCATTCTCATCAGCCTTTTAATGTCCCCACTGCTGGGGCACAAGCCTCCTCTCTGTGAGAGGGTGTGGGCCGTAATCCATCACGCGGGTTCCATGCTGGTTGGTGGATGTCACATATCTTCGAATTTTTGGTTTTAGGACATACCGGTTCCAAACGTAAAACCTTCACCGTTTTAAGAGGAGACTAAATTGTACACAAAGATTCAAGTTGGTGAATAAACACTTGCAAAGTCATACTATTGAGAATCTTGCTTGTTAATAGTGCGATTTGGCAAGTTTTTATTCAAAACAACTGAAAAAGGTTGTGCATGACAATAGCTTTGAAGAGAACTTGGTATGCAGTTAGATTTCACTTGTTTTAGAAGCGAAGCCGTTGTAGAGCACATGGCATTCTTTCACATTTTTACTGGGTTTACTATCATCGAAGTTTATACATATTTTTAAGACGCAAAACTGTTTTTTTGTAAGAGGTAATTTGTGTAGTTGTGATTCGAATAGGACACTTCTACCACCAACAAAACGCTGCTCAATATCACTGAAGTCACTTTAAATTTCCTAAATATGCACAGTGCCTACATGATAGGCCACGGAGTGTGGAGTCACAGAATAAATCTAATTGTATTTAAACATGCCAATTCAATTCCACATACCAAAAAAATACAACTGACTTCCAAAAAAATATAGTTTTATTTTTTCTTTGTTATTTGACGCCGACTTTCGAAATAAACGTTATTTTGAAATTTTTATTTGAGTTTTTTTTGGAATTAGGTTGTATTTTTTTGTAAAAAAGTTTTTTATTTTTCACACGGAATTTGAAAATAATTGCTGAAATTAGGATGTACCAGAGTACACTGTACAAATCTGTGTAGGTACTCCTTCAGAGCGTATCAGCATGATGTTATGTTATACAAATACAAATACTTACAAATTGCCTATCTCCGAAGTTCTTCATCAGATCTTCACCAAATTCAAATGGGACCACCTGGGAAGTATATACCCTTTCAAACAAACTTTCAAAAAGATTTCAATCATTTGTGTTGGTTCAATGGTCTTCGAGTAATCGGGGAGCATACATACATAAAAAATCGGCTAAGTGAGAGTCGGACTCTTGCACGAAGGGTTCCGTACCATTATCTATAAAAACAGCAAAAAAAATCACGTTTGTTGTTCCCATACAACGTGCTCCCTTAAATATTTATTTTTACCTGTTTTTTAGTATTTGTTGTTATAGCGGCAATAGAAATACATCATCTGTGAAAATGTCAACTGTCTATCTATCACGGTTCATGAGATACAGCCTGGAGACAGACGGAGAGAAAGAAAGACAGACAGACGAATGGACAGCGGAGTTTTAGTACTAGGGTCCCGTTTTACCCTTTGGGTACGGAACCCTATAGAGTAAAAAAAGATTACGACGAATTGAGAAATTCGTCCTTTTTTGCAGTCAAATAAAAATCCAGCAAAATAGATTTCAACATGCATAACCGATTCTTCGTTTTCAGTGCCCTATTTTGCGCAGAGCGAACTTTGCTGCTAAAAACTGGCTGCCTAAAACGTTTGAATCAAAGTCATATCAAAAGCGGTTTGCATCCACATATTTTCAAACCAGAGAGCGTTCAAAAAGGTTATGAATGAAAGTCATGAATGTGAAAATACTGATAATGGTACGTTAAAAAAATAAAAAATAAAGTGGCACTTCGGGATTGCCGACAGAAGTGAAAACTTGGACAGAAATGCCCAAAGTGCCTAAAGAAGTTTTCCTTTAATCGGCTACGCGATTCACGAGAGTTAACGCGAGTGCTACGACGCTTTGCGTCATAGCACTCGTAGCGGATCGCGTAGCGGTGTCGCAATTGTTTTTCCCATCTAAAAAAAGCCCAACGTTACTAAAGAAGTTTGAAGGGTTCCGTACAATTTTTATTATTTTTAGGGTTCCGAACATCCCAATGTCAAAACGTACCCTTATAGGATCACTCGTGCGTCTGTCTGTCTGTCTGTTGTCTGTCCTTCTGTCCGTCTGTCACAGCCAATTTACTCCGAATCTACTAGCCCGATTAAGTCGAAATTTGCTAAAGAGGTGTATTTCTATGACCCAAATACAGACGAGTAACGTAAATAAATAAATTTGGAATAAGAGGGTCACTTTTGGGGGAAAAATCAGTTAATTTAAAAATAAAAAAATAAAGTTTTTTATACTTTAGCGTGCTACATCAAATTTAATGCGAGGGTCTCAAAAATATTTTTTTCATTATTTGAATATTTATCAGTTTAAAGTTAAAAACTTTTTTACAAAAAATACAACCGACTTCCAAATAAGAAAATACACTAAAAATATAAAAATAAACGAAAATTGACCATTTCTCCCCCCCCCCCCCCCCCTCCCTTTAACTCCGAAACTACAGAGTCTAAAACTATGAAAAAAATACAGGTTACAGGAAAACCTATGAGAAGTCTATATTTTTACAAACTATAAATTAACTTGATAAATTGATTGATTAATTATTTTTAAAATTAGTAACTTATTTTTCAAACACTTTCTGGTCTTTGGTTAAACTGAAACTTGCATTACTAATAAAATTAACTACCCAATGCAATAATATAGTAGAAGCTTGTCTGATGATGTAGCTGGAAGGTGGCCATAAGATCTTCTCAACCAAACAAGATGGCACCATCGTGTTTGCTCTCATTGCACATGTTTTGACAAGTTACGTTAGACTAGGTGATGCTTAAGATCTGATGATGGAGCCGAAAGGTGTCCATAGGATCTCCGCAACCAAAAAAGATTGCACCATCGTTTTTGGACTCATTCGATGTGTATTGAAAAGTGATTTTTCACTAGGAGGTGCCGGATACCACTAATGGTGGTACCGGAATGTGGCCATTGGATTTCCGTAACCAAACAAGATAGCTTCATAGTGTTTCGGCTTATTGGATATGTATCGACAAGCGATATTACATTTACTGGTGGTGGTGCCCAGAATCTGATGATAAAACCGGAAGGTGACCATAACAACTCCTAAACTAAACAAGATAGCATTATCGTGTTTGGACTTATTGAGTTGGGCGTATCGTGTTTGTTCGGTACAAATGTACTGACTAGTTTTAATACACTAGAAGGTAATCAGGGTCTGATGATAGTTATATAGAATCTTCAGTTTGTTTTAAAAAGATTTTTACTTGTTTATAAGCTATTTATGAAATATGTGATTCTTTCGGAACCCTTTGTGCGCGAGTGCGACTAGCATTTGGCTGGTTTCTTTTATTATAGCGGCAACAGAAATACTTACTACAAAAATTTCAACGGACTACTTATTACGGTCAATGAGATACCTACAGCCCGCTGTCAGACAGACAAATGGACGGACGGACGGGACTGTGGAGGCTTAGTAATAGGGTTGTGTCGGTTACCCTTCGAATACGGAACTCTAAAAAGCAACACTCAAATTTGCGTTTGTAAAAATATGAAGTTATAAAATAATGAACCCATGATTTATGAATGCACAGAATGCACTACTTAATATTCAACGACCGTTCACACCTTCAACATGAACACTAGAGCACTGGTAGACGGTGGCACATCGATATTATTGCCATTTAACCAGCGGAGTGCAGGCGTGCACTCAATCAGAAACTATTGGCTTTATGAGCCATTCATGAGAAAGGAGGAATATTACCAGGTAAAGTGCATCACATATTTTAATACTTCGAGACTCTTCTCGAAGTCACTTTTTAATTATCTTTGTAGTGATATTGGAAAGTGATAAATGTAAGAAATTGACCACGTTATGTCTCCGCAACGCTTGTTCCATACATATTGAACTTTTTGACAATATTAATTGTAATCGCTGGTTAGTCAAGTTATTCCGTACTTAATAAGGGGTTTAACTGGAAAGTTTTGCGGGAGTTTTGAAAATTGGTGACTTTATAGATTTCGACATATTCTTTTGGAATTTTCACTTTGCCACCTCGTATCTTTGCCACTCGCGCCACCATATTCCAACTCATTTTCGTTGAAAATAGCTATGAAAAAAATAAACTACAGAAAGTTTCCTATCTCATCTCATCTTCACCTCATGGTTGTCTGAAAATCAGTTTTTTGGCCCACACGTGTCCGGGTTCACACGGAGTAGACTTAGGGGCGCTAGTATGCTAAAACTATTCATTACACAAAAAAAATATTAGCACAAGAAAGTAGGAAATTCTGTGTTTAATTTATTTTCATCAGAAAATGAGTTGGAAAGGAGATATTGACCAAAACTTGATTTTAAGTGCAATTTTTCCAATATGGCGGAGCGAGCGGCAAGGATATGAGGTGGCAATGTGAAAATTCGAAAAGAGCTCGTTGAAATCTATAAAGTCACCAATTCTCAAAACTCCCGGCAAAATTCCCAGGTAAAACCTAAATGCTGGACTAGGTAGAAAGTCACTTTGTCTTGAGCTCAAGATAAGTTATTTCACAGTTTCTTAAATGTGTATTTAATACAACTATTACTACTAAACAAACAGAACTTTAAATTATCACATTTTTTTTCAAGCAATTTCACCGAAAGATGAACAATAAACATCACAAATATTGAGTGAATCTTACCATTTGTAACATTTCTATAACTAATTAACTAATTAAATGGACTGACAGACAACCCAGCAGTTAAATTACTATGCCTAGGGGTAGCGGATAAATTCGTAACAGAGTCACCGCTCCCCTGGGCACTCAAGCAGGGAAGGAACAGGGGTGGGTTTTAGTCAGTAAGAGTCTGACACGCCCTCCCGCTCCACCGAGAGCGGGAGATGTCATTGGATAATTACCTAACCCACAAAAAAAAAACAGTAGAATTACTGAAGTTTTTTTTTTAATCTTTACTTTAAGGGCTTTACCGCTAAGCGATATCGTCGCCCTACAACATCAGCATTCGTTTATTTACTACAGTTAAAATGTATCTATATTTAAAAAAAAAGCCAGTTTGTACAGGATTTTGGCTTAACGCTGGTTGGCTGGATGGCATTACACTTTCCAACATCGTAATTATCTGTAGATCCGAGTAAGGTAAATCTTAGAGCTCCATTCCGCACACATTCCATCAAAACGTATTGCACATCTTCGCTTACTCCACATTCCTCACAGTTGGGTGACGTAACTTTTTTCATCAGAATACTAAACTTTTTTAATGTAATATGACCGGAACGAAGTCTTAATGCCATATTACTGAAGATAAAAATATGAATTATATACCTACGACTAAAAGATTTTTCAAAACCACATTCCTGGGCCTAAATTTATCTTTAGTGAAAACATGTCTACAAGATTCATTGACTGACAGGAGACATGCGATTAAGCACGTTTGTTTATGTTTCAGAACAGTGTGCAAAGTCTAGACAAAAATCTTTGTAAAAATCAGCCTAAAAGTCACGTCACATTTAGGATTTCCCTGATGAAATTTTCCTATATAGGGTTCCGGACCCGAAGGGTAAGCAACGGGACCCTATTACTAGACTCCGCTCTCCGTATATCTGTCAGCAAGCTGTATATCCAGACTCACAGATTGTGTTTTTCTGTTGCTGCTATAACAACAAATAATAAAAATAAATTAAAAATGAAAGGGAGCTTTTTTTGCTCGATCTTATTAATGGAAACATAGACGCGTATAGTCTTGTACGATGGTACTGAACCCTTAATGCACGAGTCCAACTCGCACTTGGCAGGTTTTTTTGTAAAATACTTTACGTGTTTTGGGTGTGTCAAATTCGATTAATCGTTACTACTAGTAATCCTACTACTACTTATATTATAACTCATCATTAGCCTTTTTTAATGTCCCCACTTTTGGGGCATAGGCCTCCTCTCTGTGAGAGGGTGTGGGCCGTAATCCACCACGCGGGTCCAATGCGATTTGGTGGATGTCGCATGTCTTCTATTATAAATAGAAAGATGACTATTTGCTACTCAATCACGCCAGAACGGGTGAACGGATCTGCATGAAATTTGGCACAGATATAGATTTATAGTCTGGTATAGCGCATAAGCTATAATTTATAATGGGGGATGTACTAATTCCAATACTCAATACTCAATATTCAATACTTTATTGCATTCCATATGTGTTAAATAGGTGGTATAACATAATAAAATATCAATATGGACCCTGTCGGGCATAGCAAAGTAGAAGAGAGGATCATTCCGTTCGGGTGAAGCCGCTGGCAGAAGCTAGGAGTAAAAGAAGTGTGTTAAAAATAGATAACCCCTTAAAACCCCTTGTTCGTCGGTTGGTTGAGCTCCTCAAAGTTCTGAGTTAAGTTTCACGATAACTGACAAATGCTTGCACTGTCTGGACAGGTCCACTCGAATTTGCGTGTTGCTTTCCTCAAAAGCTCATCCCAGACATAAACGTACATGGTTCTCATATGATTTGCCCAGTACATATTGTATGGATTTGAACACTTTAAAAGAGACTTTGACCTCTGAGTTTGTTTCGGTGTTTCTTGTCAGCTAGAAAACAGTGGCCTCATCTAGCTAAAAGAGACAAAACAAAAATTATGACGTGTAAAAGTGTTGTTAAAACCTACTTACAAAAATAAAATCATTTATCATAAAAATATACAGTTCATTATGTGACAAAATAAAGTACCCGTACATATATGTTTGTATTATGTAGTTGCCTTACCGCAGTTAAGAAAGTATTTGGCGACTTCCCAAACTATTTTGTGGCACATAAAGTTTACTGCGGTGCATTCAAGTAAAACTTGCTGTTTGCTAACGGTTGAGTCGTTATTTTATATCTCATAAGATATTTTTGGGTTTGCAAAAACCGGCCAAGTGCGTGTTGGACTTCACATATTTAGGGTGCCGTACCAAATGTATTTTTGACTATTTGTATGGCTTTGGATCAACAAGATGCTAATACTATAAAAATTTGAAGACTGTAGCTACAACCATTTGGCTGTAAAACCTGTGTGACTAATTTATAAAGCCTACAGAAGGGTTTTTAGCAAAGATATTTAATAAACTCTAGAAATGTTTTTCGTTTTGACTATTCATAAATAACCGCAGAAAAAGGTAACAAACTTAGCCCGAAGAATTGCCAAACTTAAGTTGCAGTGGGCAGGGCACATTGCTCACAGAACAGATGGTCGATGGGGCTGAAAAGTTCTGGAGTGATGATCGCATACCGGAAGACGCATTAAGGCCTAAAGTTACCCAAAGGGCTATCCTTTGGATAACTTTAAGCCTTCTGATGAGGCCCATTGTGAGAGACCACATTTCTGTTCCATATGTCATCTCTGGCAACACTCACTGGTCATAGACTTTCGTCTTGAGACACTGTGGGATGTGGGACAAGAAGATACCGCGCAGCCTCCCGAACGCCGCCCAGCCGAGTCGGATTCGATGATTGACCTCTTTCTCGAAGTAAGCCTTATCTAACTGGACTGTTTGTCTCAGGTAGACGTACTCGTCTACAACTTCGAGTGTAGAGTCTCCGATCTTGATAGGAGTGGGTGCTACATGGGTATTTGCCATGATCTTGGTTTTTTCCATGTTCATTTTAAGACCCACTCTTTTCTACTATCAGATTATGCTAAACTTAACTTCCTTACATGCAATTAACAAATTAATAATTGCTTCTTACAGAAGCAATTATTAATTTACTAAACCCACACCTAAATAGCCAAAATAAATGAAAGTGTCCTATTCTTTTGTCGGTCTAAATGATTGCTATCTAAGAAAGACACTACTATTAATATAACCTAAACGCCATAGAATCTTTATAAGGTCATCAAGATAAGTAGACAGAATCAATCACTAATCGTTGTTCCGAAAGTGACCTTTGATGAAACTTAGGCGGGGCTGACCGAAACACAAATTAATGGTTTGTCTCACTAACGCCACCAGATAGAGGTTACAGAAAGCTAGCTTCATACAACGAGCGATAACAGGCAGACGCACATATGGACGAAAATGACTGAAACCAATGACAGTTTCCAGTGTGTTAAAACTAACTGAACGAAGTGTAAAAAAAAAACTTTTTTACAAAAAAAAAAAACAAACGACTTCCAAAAAAGAAAATGCACTAAAAATTATAAAATTGTAGTACAAAAATAATGGTGCCGATTCTCTAATTTTAGTTTATTAACCACAAGAGAATTGGCACCATTATTTTTGTACTAAGTTTTGTAGTTTGAAACACTGATTTACAGATTTTTTTTAACCATTCATAGGCTTGCGTTTGACCACTATCTCACCTGATGGTGAGCGATAATGAGATAGAAGATGGAGCGCACTTGCCTAGAAGTAACCTGTTCACTCTCGACTCAAAGACTCCCAGGAAACACAGACTTTGACAAGGAATTCCACTCCTTAGCCGTAAAATGCGTAAAGGACAGCTTTCTGTGGGGTCTTTTGACACCCTTTATGTGTCTGTGTGTGTTTTATTTCGTTGAAGGGAACTGTCCTTCTGTGTCTTTCTACTCTATGACCACGTAGTAAGTGAGCATTGGGGCGTACCCCACTAAGCGTTGGCTAGCCGTTAGTGTTATAGACAAATTAATTGCACCCCACTGTGTGGCTATCGTGAGTTTATTGATTTGGAGAATGTCTGGCGTTTAAGGGTAAATTGATTTTTAGTTTCAGTATTATTAATTAGTGCCGTATGGTGTCGGACGTAAAAGAATAGTACCATCCCATTACTTCCCGTGGGTGTCGTAAGAGGCGACTAAGGGAGCTTGAGACCTAGTGCATACTACTATAGCACCATGGGCCACCCGTGCGGTGGCGGGTAAACCACCAACAACAGCATTCCCAAGGAGGGTTGGCGTCAGGCAGGCGGCCGGCTATAAAACTTCTGCCAAAACCTTTTTGCAACATGGTCTGGAAAAATATGATGTGCGATAGGGCTAGGGCGTACCCCACAGGCGACGCGCAGGGGCAGCACCCGGCTCCTGTGGGAAATAGACAAGGGTTGTCGCACCAGAACGGGCGGGTGCGACGTAAGACGCAAGCTCGGAGAGTGAGAGAATTAAGATTGAGGTGTGCGAGCTGGAATTTAGGTACTATGACTGGAAAAGGAAGAGAGTTAGCAGATGTTTTAAAAAGGCGACGGATAAATATAGCGTGTTTGCAAGAAACGAAATGGAAGGGTGCAAAAGCAAGAGAATTAGGAGAAGGATATAAGTTTTATTACTGTGGAAGTGATGGCAAACGGAATGGTGTGGGCATAGTTTTGGATAGTGAGTTAAAAGAATGTGTGGTGGATGTTAAAAGAGTAAGTGATAGAGTGATAGCTATTAAAGTGGTTGTGGAGAGTATGATAGTAAATGTTATTAGTGCGTATGCACCCCAATCAGGATGTGAGGATAGTGTAAAAGAGAAGTTTTGGAAGGACTTCGATTGTGTGATGATGAATGTACAGGAGAGTGAAGAGGTGTTTGTGGGGGGTGATTTTAATGGGCATGTAGGAAGTCTGAAGTACGGTTATGAGAGAGTGCATGGTGGTTGGGGGTACGGAGACCGTAACACTGATGGCGAGACATTGCTGCAAGCTGCTTCGGCTTTTGACCTGGCAATAACTAACACCTGGTTCAAAAAGAAAGACGAACACCTAATCACTTACAAAAGTGGCCAGCACGCGACCCAAATTGACTTTTTCTTGGTGAAACGAAACAGTCTCAAAACAGTCAAAAACTGTAAAGTGTTGCCAGGCGAAGGCTTAGTCTCTCAACACAGGCTCATAATGATGGACGTAACAGTCAGTGCCTCGTCCAGTAGGAACAAAGAACGGCCCCCACCCAAAATCAGATGGCGTATGATGGAAAATGAGGAGTGTGCAAGTATGTTTAAGAGTCAAGTGGTAGATAAAATGTTAGACATGAAGGATATGGAAGGAAAATCTGTGGATGAATGTTGGAAAGAGATGGCGGATTGTATAAGGCGAGTAGCAAAAGATGTGTTTGGAGAATCGCAAGGTAAAGGCATGATAGAAAAGGATACATGGTGGTGGAATGAAGATGTGCAAAAGATGCTAAAAGAAAAGAAAATTTCGTTTAAAGTATGGCAGAATGTAGAAACCGGAAATGATAATTTGAAAGAAGAGAAAAAGAAAATTTATAAAGAATGGAAGAGGAAAGCAAAAAAGGCGGTTGCAGTTTCCAGGGCTAAGGCGCAGGAAAAGTTATATGATTTATTGGACAGCCCTAGAGGCCAGAAGGAGCTCTACCGGATTACAAAATTAAGAGAAAGGAGAACGAGGGATATAATGCACATAAAATGTATGAAGGATGAACTCGGTAAAGTCTTGTCGAAAGATGACGAAATAAAAGAGCGATGGAAGGTTTATTTTGAAAAGTTGATGAACGAAGAGAATGAATGGAATGGTGTGCTCAAAGAGGTACAAGTAAATATGGGTTTGGTGAGAGAAATTAGCATGGATGAAGTAAGAAAGGCAGTTTAATGTATGAAAAATGGAAAGGCCATGGGCCCTGATGACATACCAGTAGAAGTATGGAAGTGTTTAAAAGAGGATGGGTGTATGTGGCTGACTTTATTTTTCAATAAGTTGTTGTATGAAGAAGTGATCCCACAAGAATGGTGCAATAGTTCGCTAGTGCCCATCTTCAAGAACAAAGGGGATGTACAGGACTGCAACAACTATCGAGGGATAAAGCTCATGTCACATACTATGAAAGTATGGGAGAAAGTGATAGAGAAAAGATTGCGAGAGGAGAGTGAGATTACCCCGAACCAGTTTGGGTTTATGCCAGGTCGAGGAACAATGGACGCCACCTTCGCTCTCCGTCAATTGTGCGAGAAGTACAGACGTGTGCACAAGAACTTGCACATGGTGTTCATTGATCTTGAGAAAGCGTATGATAGGGTACCTCGGGATGTGTTGTGGTGGGCCTTGAAAGAGAAAGGTTTGCCTGGGAAGTATGTTGAGTTGATTCGTGCTATGTACAGACAATCTAGTACCTACGTCCGGTCGGCTGCTGGCAACACCGATGAGTTCAGTGTGGCTGTAGGCTTGCATCAAGGATCGGCTTTAAGTCCTTACCTCTTCCTGTTGATTATGGACGCTCTTACGTCGGAAATACAGGAAGAGGCACCCTGGTGCATGCTGTTTGCCGACGACATTGTTCTGGTCGGTGAAGATGGACCTGAGATCCAGAGCAGATTGGAAAAGTGGCAACAGAAGCTGGAGAAAGTTGGCTTGAAAATCAGCAGAACCAAAACTGAATACATGTTCTGCGATTTCGGCGGTCTCTCCAGTTCTGAAGCTGTAGTGCTAGATGGCGCGCTTCTCCCAGTCTGCTCCGATTTTCGGTATCTCGGTTCACTCGTGCAAAGCGATGGCGAAATAGATCGGACTGTTAAGCACAGAATTAACACTGGATGGATGAAATGGCGGCAGGTCACCGGGACTATCTGTGACTCCCGCATGCCCCTAAAACTTAAGGGGAAGATTTATAAAACAATGGTCAGACCTGCTGTCTTGTATGGTTCAGAATGTTGGGCCACAAAAGGGATGAATGAAAAGCAATTGCATGTAGCTGAGATGAGAATGCTAAGAGCGATGTGTGGTGTTACGCGCATGGATAGGATTAGGAATGAGTATATAAGAGGAAGTCTGAAAGTGGCACCGCTGACTGAAAAATTGTGTGGAAATCGGTTGTCGTGGTATGGGCATGTGATGCGGAGGAGTGAAGAAAATGTCGTGAGGAAAGTCTTGTGTATGGATGTGGATGGCTATAAGAGTAGGGGAAGGCCAAAGAAACGATGGTTGGAGTGTGTGAAAGAGGATATGGGTAAAAAGGGGGTGACTACAGAGATGACGACTAATAGAGGAGTATGGAAGAAAAAGACATGTTGCGCCGACCCCAAATAAATTGGGATAAGGGCAGGAGAATGATGATTTCAGTATTATTAATTTTCATATGCAGGATTAAATAGGTAATTCTAAGCTATTACGTTATTATTATTTGGGGTTGAAACCCTTGGGCCGTGGGGTTCAAGTGCACATATAGTAGTATTTAAAGATCTTTTTAACCGCCTTGTTGACACTTTGCGTAACCCAAGGGCTGACTTTTTCCTCGACCAGAGGTTAAGCATTGCCTTACAACGTGGCAATGCTGCCAGTCCAGATTGTAAGTTTTATTTAGTTAGGAGTTTTTGTTTTTATTACAGTTAGATAAGTATTTTATAAGTTTGTATATATTTTTAATAAACACAGCTATTGCATGCAATATAAATAAAATTTTCGGTAATAATAACGGTTTTTGTGAATTTAAGAACTATTTTAAGGGACGTTAAAACTCATGAATCTACAATCATCCTTACCATAGTGCCCTTCTAGGGGTCAACATAACAAGTTGTTGAAGTGAAAACTTCTCTAGGTGCGTTGGGCAGTTTTCAGACACTGCTATGTGATTCGCTACGAGAGTACTACGACGCGTAGCGATGCGTTGTAGCACTCGTAGTGGATCGCGAGGCGCTTTGGGCATTTTTGTTCAAGTTGTCACTTCTGTCGGCACTCCCAGAATGCCACTGTTTTTTTCCATACTCCCCTGTAAACCGTCACGCTTCCAATCACTACCTTTTCTTTCATCCACTCCTAACACATCCCCAAAAAATCATAAACATGTTATTTGGCCTTTCTACAGAGAGATCCAAGAGCCATCAGACTTTACTTATTCTGACTAACAAAATTTGTAGGGTTGAGTAGTGTTAGTAAGCACTTTGAACTTACGCAAACTTTTATTTTTTTGAATGTGATCAAATTTTTAATGGATGTCAAACATAAATACCAACTATAAACAAGAATATTACAAAAATCAATCAAAATGTCGATGGTCGAACTACTTTATTACTACTTATTTCGAACTACTTTATTATTCAAATCTTATCTTCGGGGTCGCTCGCAGTCTGTTCGGTCTGATGAGGGTTCCTCTGAATGGTGTGATTTGGCTGCGGGTGTTCCTCAGGGTGGCGTTCTCTCTCCTCTTCTTTTCTCAGTTTTTATAAACGCTATCACCAAGGTCCTAACGTCTAACTATCATCTCTATGCAGACGACTTGCAGTTATATCGTCACTTTAAAGTGGGTGAACTTGCTGGGGCTGTGGATGCCATCAATGATGACCTTGAAAATATCAACAAGTGGGCTAAATCTTTTGGACTCTTACTGAATCCAATTAAGTCGCAAGCGCTCATTATTGGTGGCAGATACATGCTCAGCCTTTTAGATCACCAGTCTCTCCCGCCGGTAGTGTATGATTCGGTGCCCATATTGTACTCGAAAACCGCTAAAAATCTAGGCGTCTATATGGACACTAACCTCTCTTGGGAAGTACATATTGCAGATGTTAGTAAGAGGGTCTTCTATTCTTTTCAGTCTCTTAAACGTCTCCAAAAATTCTTACCATTTCACACTAAGGTCACTCTTGCTCAATCTCTTCTCCTACCGCTAATAGACTATGCGGATGTCTGTTTTCTAGATGCTACGGAGGTACTCCTAAATAAACTCGAGCGACTGCAGAACTTGTGCATCCGCTTCATTTTTGGCCTCCGCAAATACGACCATGTGTCGGAGTTTCGGACCAAATTGAGGTGGCTGACGATTCGGCGTCGGCGAGATACCCATACCCTATCTCTTCTCTATACTATCCTGCACAATCCTTTTTCTCCTCAATACCTTCGTGAACGGTTTGAGTACTTCATCCCGAGGGGTAAACCCTGTCGCACTGTCAATTCTCTTCTCCTTCGTACTCCGCGTCACACTTCCAGCCGCTATAATGGCTCCTTTTCTGTTACTGCAGTGCGTCTCTGGAACTCTCTCCCACACTCACTACGCGACAGTCCTTCTCTAGATGTCTTCAAGAAGAAAATCAAAGAGCACTTCCTTTCAAATTGACATAATATTAGTATATATTGTATTTATTAGTATGTAGGTATAATATACATTTGGAATTATTTATGTAGGTTTATATGTTTTGTGCACTGGATCCTACCCTCAAATGTGATCTCTCTCTATCACTCAAAGGTTTGCTGGGAGAAAACTCAACATTGAGCTAAGCTCGCCTTTGTACATGTATTGTGTAACCACAAAGTACTATGTGAAATTTTTGGTGTACAATAAAGAATTATGAATTATGAATTTATTTCGACAAAATCAAAGTTGGTTCCACCAGAAGTAGTTCTGAATATTTATTAGTAGGTTCCTATTTTCCATCCTAGGGGAATGCCAATGAGTTGAATATTATCCAGTTTTGTTTAATTAATAGGACCTAAAACAGGGTATTCTAAAATGTATGTGGAAGTTTACGAAACTAAATAGTTTTGTACAAACATACCTAAACAAATACGGGATATGTGTGTAGATGAAAATAACTCTTTTTGCCCATGTAACTTTGTTAAAAGTTGGTGTTGATTCAGGAAAAACTATCCTGATGGACTGACGTATGTTTTACTTCAGTCCATCATCAGTTTTGATGAGAGGGCATACAAAGCTACTGTATTGTACCTAACCACCAAAAAAACAGTATTGAATTACATATAAATCAAGGGAATTTAACGGTATCGGAATCTATTGAAAGTAGAAGAATACTGCTTTAACAGATCGATAGAGAATTGGCTGATTACCGTGGCGTCAAAAAACTAAAACCTGCCAAATGTCAGATAACGGCACCATAACTTAAGGTTGGCAGACATATTGATTTGCCTTCCTTGTCAAAATTAGAATACCGAGAAGCCCAAGTAGATTATATGTAACATGAGTACATAACAAAATTGACTAACATTACTTAACATTCTGAACTCAAAGATAAACCCAGGAATGTAGTCAGTAATTGCATTCTAAGTCACGATCTGAAATCTCTTATACCAACTTTTGCCCGCTATTGGAAGATCTTAGGATTCTTCCATGAAATCCGAGCGCTCTCCAATAGGTAATCGGGCCATGAGTAACATATACTAGTTTGTTCTCCTTGTTGTAGTAACTTTAACCGTAAACTTGGAGTTCGTTCTTAAACATTCGATGCTTTTGTGTCTTCCGGAACCTGCTGGTAGATGTTAGAATTTGTTGACACGTCAATGTTGAGAGACTAAATCGGTTTATTTTGAAATAGTAGATATTAGTGCTAATTCTGTTGTGCACAAACTAAATTTAACTTAGGCTATTGCTATATTTTTCTCTCTAATAAAACAAGAAAGAGACGGACGTAAATTAGAGCCGTCCAATTTAGCTAGCCTAATATTTCCATACAAATTAAGGGTACACTTAAACATGTCGACTAAAAACCCGGTAAAGCGCAAGTCGTAAACTAGTTTGACATCTCTAACTTAGTTCATAGCTATAGCCGTCCTTTTCTCGCAGTAAAAGATAGCGATTCTCTAATTTTAGTTTAGTTATTGAACAAGAGAATCGGCACCATTCGCAGACATAATATTCATTGTTACCTGACTGTTCCAGAAGGAGGGTAATGTTTTTAAAGAGTTTTTAATGTAAATATGTATGAATGTTTGTATGCCTATTTCTTTGGCACATCCTATGAACTAAGCAGCTGGATAGATACTTAACAAATAAGGTATATATTTGTTTTAAGTGCCGAAGAGAATGTCACTTGACTATACGAATTTTGAAAAAAAAAAACAAGGTGGCGGCTGTATAGTCGTATTTTGTGTGACATAGTCATGTCAGGTATCAAAATAAAGGGCTCAACGAGGCAATTCCAAAAATGTAACTCACTAAAATATAGAAAATATAAAAAAAATACTTACAAAATCGACTACAAAAAATCCGACCGCAAAAAACGACTAAAAATTTGCAAGCAATTCACTTTTTTAGCAGTCTGATGCAGGTGATGGCATCAACAGTTCAGCTGCATCCGGTAACACTGAAAGCCGACCTCAACACAGGCTAGGCAGATTTATCATCAGCCTTTTAATGTCCCCACTGCTGGGGCACAGGCCTCCTCTCTGTGAGAAGGTGTGGACCATAATCCACCACGCGAGCCCAATGCAGATTGGTGGATGTCGCATGTCTTCGAATTTTTGGATCTAGGACATGACGGTTTCCTCACGATGTTTTCTTACACCGTCTTGAGAGCAGTGGTAATGAAATAACTTACACAAAGTAACGCGCCTGCCTTGGTTTGAACTCACGAACTACAATTTGTAAGTCGCGGCTACTACCATTAGGCCACCACTGCTCTCTAGGCTGATTAATTGACAACAATAATATTAATTGCTGGTTTAAAAAGGAAATTCAACAGTGCATGGTACAAATTGTAGGTACAATCGACCAAACGCTGTCGCAGCGTTTTCTCACTTGACCAAAAATGTATTTTGTTAGCGTACCGTTTTTACCTTAGAACTTTGGCAAGCTGCCGGCTGCAACCTGAAGATAAATTTTCTAGTCAGAGCTAGTCCATGTACCTATAGTATTGTATTGACTGCAAGAACTTTAGTTGAAGATAACCTTCATATTCGTTGCAACCCTTCTTTTTTTCGTGTCGATTTTGCCTCAAATTTTGTCCAACCATTATGTAACTACGAGTACCTGGACAGCTTTATCAACTATGTACGAGTATGTCGTTATATTCATGATTTTGTGATTGTCTGGCAGTTTGACTATTTTTGGGGCCTACTCAAATGTCCTTACTTTGGTATTGTTCGTCGGTTCGTTGAGCAAGTTCTGAGTTGAGCTTCACGATGACTGCCAAATGATTGGACTGTCTGGACAGGTCCACTCGAATTTGTGTGTTGCTTTCCTCAAACATCCCAGACATAAACGTACATGTTTATCATATGATTACCAGTACATATTGTATGGATTTGAACACTTTAAAAGAGACTTTGACCTCTGAGTTTGTTTCGGTGTTTCTTTTTAGACTAGTCAGCTAGGAAACACCGGCCTCATCTAGCTAAAACTGACAAAAAAAATGTTGACGTGTAAAAGTGTTGTTAAAACCTACTTACAAAAATAAAATCATTTATCTTTTATCATCTACTAACACTATCGACAAGGGTTAAGTTAGCAAAATCATATTGTTGTGTATGTCCACCGTACATCATGTCTGCTCAAACAACGAACTCCCAAAACCCAATAGATATTTCATAAGTCACGTTAAGTTGGCGCATTAACCTGTCGTGCTTAGAAACTTGGTAGATAACGCATAAACACTAAACGACTGAAAGTTTGATGAGGACTTTGGTAGTGGAGCTCGAACTGCGACACTTGAGTAGTGGGTAAGTTTCGGTATTGTTTGACACGTCAATAGTGTGGTGCAAGATGTTAGATGATCTTATAAACAACTAATAAAGTATAGATGTGCGAGAGATCGTGAGACGAGTTAAAACAAAACCAGTGATTGGATGAATTTTTTGATACCCAATGAGTTGTTTCCATACGCGGTTTTACATATTATTATTATTATCATCAGTTTGTATATATACCTATTATTAGTTTATTAAAAGTGGTTGGATAGACGGTTCAGGATGCACACCACTCCACAACCATTTTGTTAAAAATGGGAGCGTAGAAGAAGAAACAAGAATTGTGAAGTCAGACTATAATGTTTCAACTGCTGAGACACGGTCCTGCTCGCCATGAGAAGGAGTGCACCGTAAGTAACACAAAGGTTAAAAACCCTTTCTGGGTACAAAAATACAGCACTAAAGTCGCGGTTACTAACCAGGGCCATCGGTGCTCAATCCTAATATGATGAAGAAATATTTTTTTTTTATTCCATCACCACTGCTCTCAAAACGGTGAAGCAAAACGTCGTGAGGAAACCGGCATGTACTTGACCAAAAAATCCGAAGACATGTACCAACCCGCTTTGAGCCCGCGCAGTGAATTACGGCCCATTCCCTGTCTCAGAGAGGAGGCTTGAGTCCCAGCAGTGGGAAATAATAAAAGCTGATTATGCTACTGATCAAATCACCAGAATAAATCGTTCACTGATTGTAAGGTACACTACTGCCCAGTGCCATAGGGTACTTATGCTCCCAAAAACGTACGCTTCCTGTGGGTTGATCTGTTTTTCTGTTATGTGCGTTATATTTGCACAGAATAAACAATGTTTCTTTCCTGTTTCTTTTCTTAAATTCAGTACGATATGTTGCATAATTATACTATTTTTTGGTATTTATTTGTGGTTTGCATGTTCTATTTATTGTGTTGCCATGTTTCTCTCATTTTAGTACCAACTACAACGAGAGTAACATACTTTAGCCAAAGTGTTTATGTAATCTTAAGGTGCTCATTAAGGTTTAATTTTTTCATGTGTTTTATTGGAACGAAGTTCCTTATCGCGCGTTGTGAAAGGGGGCTAGACGGAAAAAATTCTTACGAAAAGTTGTCACGACACTTTTTGCTATAGTAAAAAAAATAAAATTTTATTTGCTATAGTTGTTGTTATTGCTATAGAGTTGAGTTGAGTTGGGTTGAGCTGAGTTGAGTTGAGTTGAGTTTAGTTGAGTTGAGTTGAGTTGGGTTGGGTTGAGGTGAGTTGAGTTGGGTTGAGTTGAGTTGAGTTTAGTTGAGTTGGGTTGAGTTGAGTTGAGTTGAGTTGGGTTGAGTTGAGTTGAGTTGGGTTGAGTTTGGTTGAGTTGGGTTGAGTTGAGTTTGGTTGAGTTGGGTTGGGTTGAGTTGAGTTGAGTTGGGTTGGGTTGGGTTGAGTTGAGTTGGGTTGAGTTGAGTTGAGTTGAGTTGGGGTGAGTTGAGTTGAGTTGAGTTGGGTTGAGTTGAGTTCAGTTGAGTTTAGTTGGGTTGAGTTGAGTTGAGTTGAGTTGAGTTGAGTTGAGTTGGGTTGAGTTGGGTTGAGTTTGGTTGAGTTGGGTTGAGTTGAGTTTGGTTGAGTTGGGTTGCGTTGAGTTGAGTTGGGTTGAGTTGAGTTGAGTTGAGTTGAGTTGGGTTGAGTTGAGTTGAGTTGAGTTGGGATGAGTTGCGTTGAGTTGAGTTGAGTTGGGTTGAGTTGAGTTGAGTTGAGTTGAGTTTGATTGAATTGGGTTGAGTGAGTTTGGTTGAGTTGGGTTGGGTTGAATTGAGTTGAGTTGGGTTGGGTTGAGTTGAGTTGGGTTGGGTTGAGTTGAGTTGAGTTGGGGTGAGTTGAGTTGAGTTTTGGTGAGTTGAGTTGAGTTGGGTTGAGTTGGGGAGTGTTGAGTGGAGTTGAGTTGGGGTGAGTTGTGTTGAGTTGGGGTGAGTTGAGTTGAGATGAGACGAGACGAGACGAGACGAGATGAGATGAGATGAGATGATGAAGTATAACTTCTTACGTGCGTACATAAGTACACACACACTTTTTTTTTGAGTCTGTGCGTAATATCATTTTTACATAAGACTATGAGTCGGCAACTCGGCAGTGCGGTTAATATTACAATATATTTGTTAATAATAAAAAATATAATATTATAACTTAAAAAAAATAAAATTAATTTACAAATCCTTCACTAATTAATCGAAAGGAACTTCGTTCCATCCGGGTGTCCCTTGACACCTCTCAAGTTTTTTTTTATTATTCTTTAGTTTTCTAATTTGCAAGTTCTTGAGTATAAATTTTCTAAGATTTCTAAAAATAACAATCATAAGTTTATGAAACAGATACAGCTGATTGCAAAAACAAAATAATAAAAATCAGATTCTCAGAATAAATACTAAATTATTTTGTGTAATACATATCGAAAATCGGCTAACATCCCTGTTTGTTTCGTAGCAAAACCCAACGTTTTTTATTACTTTTACATAGCTGATAGTTTTGTGCCCAAACTTTGTTAGACATAAACCCAGATTTATGTTCAGCATTGATTTTACTATCAACCTTCCTTTTACGATACCCTCAGGAACCCAATGAACTAAAATTAGGACAGGCAAAATTTTCTTTAGTTTATGACTTGGGCCAAGCGTTTACTGAATGCAAAGTTTCTTGATATTGACCAAGTAATCTTTGAATATACTGTTGAGAACTACAATACACTACACATATTGTGGGTAGTTCGTGGTTATAGTCTGGTGGGTACCGAAGTAAATACAAGGAGGAGAAGCACCGCTTTTTGCATAGAAAACTGAGCCATATGTTGCACATTTTTCAGATAGACGAAAATAAAAAAAAATAAGGGAATAAATAGGCTTTGTATGCATAGATATGTAGTGTTCTGTACCTGAAGGGTCCAAACGGAGCCTTATTGCTATCACTCACGTGTACCTCTGTCCATCTGTCTGCCTGTCCGTCGTCTATCACAAAATTTTATTCCGAAGAATTTATTAACTTCTCATTGACCTTTGAACTTGAAATTTGGTGATAATGTTTATTATTACGTATATTTTATTAACAAATACAATGTGTAACACACGTACTTAGAATTAATTATTAACACAGCCTGTCAAGTGGTATAACCTTAGATCATCGATGTCATAACAGTCCCGCCGGACGCTACGAGACGGCGCTGTACGACTACGTCACGATTCTAGATCGCGGTGTTAAGATTCTCCGTGAATTAGTGACCCTCGACAGATTAATTATGGCACCTTGACACTAGATAGCGCTGTACGACTACGTCACGATTCTGAATCGCGGTGTTATGACTCTCCGTAGCCTAATGACCCCCTAAGGGAATTGTAAGTCTAATCAAGCTATTTCTCCTGCTATCAGCGAGGTGCATCGGCGGATCTAGTCCTTGTGGGAAAGGTCACGCGGGACACCCATGATAGTTTGGCGGAGTAGCCGAGCCATAGTATTTTTTTGGATTAGAGGACTAAGTCCCCAGCCCTCGTCCGAGCGGACTCGGCTGTGTGGACCAGCGCCTATTTTATGTAAAGTTTTAACGTCAAAACATCATTATAAAAACACTGTAATCCTGCTGTTAAAATATACGTCTTAAGTCATCTCCGAGTTTCCTTCACATCTGTGACGACATCGACCAAACCTCCTACAAATGTATTAATAAATCTGATTTTTTCTGTGAAAGTCCGACACGCACTTTGCCGGTTTCATTTTTACAGGGTGTGAAATCATCAAATAACTTCTCCCGTTCTCTCTCGCTGACTCTTGCTGACTAAAATCCACACGTGTGTACCTTCAGCTGCCTATGCCAGGGCTGCGGTGACACCTTCAGTCCCGCGACCCTCGCAGGTTGCATGCATAGGTGTGGTGGCGCATCAAATTCAGTTAATATTCACAGCCCAACGTCACATTTAAAGCATGTCTTTCACCGGAATCCTATTATTACTTTACTGATTATGCCTCGTTGGTGTCGTGATTGGAGGATTATATCCTTGATAAAAATGATTGGATTAATGCCGGTCCTCTACATTCACAGCCACTTGGGTCCACTAGTTAGCTCTTTTTTGTATTTGTTTATTTGGAAGAGATGCTTTCCCGTTTATTTTTACAGACATGGTTTTTTTTATGAATATTTAGATTTTTTTTGTTTTCAAAAAAAGTGTAATTTCGATGCGTTTTATAATTTTGTAAATATGAGTACCATGGGGGCATATAATGTACCAGTTTTTTTTTGACATGTGCGATCATGGCAGTTGAGAGTTTGTCATGCTCACTCAAATGTCTCGCTGATGGTGACGCGTGTGTTGGGCCATTCGGTTCCCATCAATATGGTTGAGCTGAGTGGTGTTGATCCACGCGTCATGTTCGTGAACCTTACCGCAAGGGTTAGGTCCTAGGGTCAATTCCTGGGTTGGGCAGAGTGCTATTGGATTTTTTATTAAGAATTAAGCCGAACCGCTGGTGGACGCACATGTATGAAAAACTGGCTCAACTATGCGAGCTAAACTAAACTAACTTATTTTAGCTGGCGGTGGACGTTCGGCTTTACTCTGTAGCAGCCTAAGTGATGTGTCTCGCTGATGGTGACGCGTGTGTTGGGCCATTCGGTTCCCATCAATATGGTTGAGCTGAGTGGTGTTGATCCACGCGTCATGTTCGTGAACCTTACCGCAAGGGTTAGGTCCTAGGGTCAATTCCTGGGTTGGGCAGAGTGCTATTGGATTTTTTATTAAGAATTAAGCCGAACGTCCACCGCCAGCTAAAATAAGTTAGTTTAGTTTAGCTCGCATAGTTGAGCCAGTTTTTCATACATGTGCGTCCACCGCCGGCGGCTCAACTATGCGAGCTAAACTAAACTAACTTATTTTAGCTGGCGGTGGACGTTCGGCTCTACTCTGTAGCAGCCTAAGTGATGTAACAGGTTCGTGCCACGGAAAGAATATAAAGCCTGCGTCTGCACCTGATCTCTCTCCGATCGTTTCGGATTGCCGTCCCATCTGACTTCATAGTCAGATGGGACGGCAACAAGGGAACAGAAAGTGAGCTGTGTTTACGTATACGCTGAATATCTCCTGCTTAGGTACTTGGCTTATTTCCGTTGAAATTGGCCACCGTGATCGAAATTCACAAATAAGTATGACAAAAACGACTGTAAATTACTCGGTTCCAATATTTCAAACGAATAGTTATAGTTAGGTATAAAAATATTTTTTTTTAATTACTTAATTATAGTAAATGTTAGTTAGGACACATAGTCCTAACATTTACAATAATTAAGATTATTATTCTTTTTCTCCTCTTTATAATAACGTTGTCTGACAGTTTGAGTACGGCCTACCCAAATGTCCTTTCTTTGGTACCTATTGTTCTTCGAGACATTGACCTCCTTAGTAGATCTAAGTTGAGGTATTCGACTATTGACAAATGCTTGCACTGACTGGATCGGTCCACTCAAATAGGTGTGGATCTTTCTTCAAAAGAGCATTACAGGCACTAAGCTGCATGGTCCTCATATAGCGTAATGTGAATGCGAGAACTATGTAGGCTGTTATATTCACGTAGATTTTATAATAGTCTGACAGTTTGAGTACTTTTGCAGCCTACCCAAATGTCCTTACTTTGGTATTGTTCGTCGGTTCGTTGAGCTCCTCAAAGTTCTGCGTTGAGCTTCACGATAACTGACAAATGCTTGCAATGTCTGGGCAGGTCCACTCAAATCTGCGTGTTGCTTTCCTCCAAAACTCATCCCAAAAAAAAAGAAAAAGACATTGACCTACATGGTTCTCATAAGACTTGATCAGTACATATTGTATGGATTTGAACACTTTAAAAAAGAATTTGACCTATGTGTTTGTTTCGGTCTTTCTTTTTAGGGTAGTCAGCTAGGAAACACCACCCTCATCTAGAAAAATAAAATGTTGACATGTGAAAGTGTTGCTGAAACCTATTTACAAAAATAAAATCATTTATCATTTAATACTTTCAGACTTTCGGTCACGAGCCTAATATTAGGCTGTGATAAAAGTAAGTACAGAGGAACTAAACTGTTTTTGTTTTGCATCTAATCCCAAAGCGAATACCTTTCAACAAACTTAGCCGAGCAAACTTAGATTTTCTTTTGTACTTTTCAACAGACCCCTAAAAATGTTTCATCCTACCTAATGATCAAAACTTAGAATATAAAATCGGGTGCATCGCTATTAGAGAGACTAGACGCCAGATGGGGTAGCACTTAAAGTTTTGACATCATTGTTATGTACTTTTGTTGCTAAGAGGGTCAAAACGACCTTCTTGCCGTTAGGGACGAATTTGAGAATATAATGGCAGGTTGATTGATGGCCATTGTTGTAACTATTTTTCTGTAATAAAGGATTTTATAGATAGTCATTTCTGGTTCATTTGTAGTATACCAGCTAATTCACATTTGGCCCAAGCTAGTAGATATGCACACGTTCATAGAACATACTAATACTACTGAAACCCACACGTTTTGTTAATCAGAAAAAAAATCTGGTGGCTCTATTTTAGACTATAGTCGAAGATTAGATTTGTGGTTAATGGCAGTATATTGCATGGAACTTAAACAAAACTGACGAAATGTGATTGCACTATATGTGCTTCTATGTAAGGCAGAGATAGTCTACCTTAAAAGCAAGAATAACCACAGAATACCTACAATATTATCTACCGGGTGTATAAAGACAGTTTCCGAAGCCAAAAGCCACGCATTCTACCCATTATTTGGATCATTTTTTTCCACTAGACCATACCTGGGAATCCAATGGTCCTGGAGATATTGAAGGTCAAAGTCGCATTTTTTTTTTTACTTTTTTACGAAAATGAATTCCAAGTGTTATTACTAAACTTTATTCCAAACAAACATTACCAGAATTTTCGAAATTTTGAAATTACGCATTTGCAGTTACAAAAACGCAATGAATATCAAACGTATCCGAGAAATAACTACGTGGCTTAGAGCGAAGGGGCGGGGTTTATCTCGACTTGCCTGGGTTTGCGTTACATTGCGCGCAATAAAAAATAAAAAAAATATTTTTCATACCTAAAAATAAAAGTCGTTTCCGAGTAATAATTTTTTCGCGAAACTACTTTGTTAGATGTACAGTATGCGTAGTTGACGGCTATGTGATGTGTCTTTTTACACCCTGTATGTGATCTTATCGTATACACACCTGCTCCCAATACCTTCACGACCTTCCAAGAAAAACCAGATCAAGTAAACATGCATATAGGCACTGGTACATATTTAATACTATACGAGAAATACATATACATATCCTACGGGATTTGCGGCGGGCGCTTAACACAACAATCCCGGGCAATGACCGCCAGTAGGTATGTGTGACTATTTATTTAGCACGAAACACATTAGTTATGTACCTAAACTTGCCTTAGAAGGAATCCTATATTACGTATGTTATATTGATGTGTGTTTGTGGTAGGGCTGGACTAAATAGCTGTAACATTCAGGAAATTTTGGATGCTTCGTATTACGAGACATGTTTTAGGGGCAATGAAGCTTTACACAATAGAAATCATTTTTCGACATGGCTAGAATCACAACGTTAAAGAGGAGAATAGAAAAGAACAAGTTAATTACGCTTAGCGTGCCAAAACCAAAAACAGTGGGGGTTGTGTTAGGACAGGTTTGGATGATTGGTCATAAATATGATAGCATATGCATCACCTACACATAATTTTATCTCCCTACTTCTGAGTTTTTAATCTACCTCGTTTTCATCTGCCTACACTTCTCCCAACTACGTTTGGGTTGATTTCCAGCCTAACATAGTCATAGCTACCACCAGTGTTTTATATGGTGCGTTTACTTATTTGAGCACACCAAAGAACTAACGCTGAATTCGCTCCCAACAGGCTTCATCAGAAGTTTGTCACCCAAAGGCCAATAAAGTCAATACTCGAAGTTTCCATGCATAATCGAATCAGGAATGACGATATCTGCAGGAGAATCAAGGTTACCGACATAGCTCGAAGAATCGTCAAACTGAAGGGGCAGTGGGGAGTGTACATTTCTCGCAAAACAGATGGTCGATGGGGCCGAATAGTTGTGGGCACAGGCAACTGAAGGAGCACGGGTGCGTTTTAACCAAGTGCGTGTCAGGCCACGCTCGGTGTAGGGTTCTGTAGTTAGTTAGCATTATAACATGCGGACTTAGAAGGGGGCTTTTATTACTATGAACCTATTAAGTACTGGAAGATGTAACGTTGTAAGCCCTCCCAAAAGGTGGATCGATGACCGGTAACACAGGTCCGATCGTTGTGGCGACTCTTGTAAGAGGCCTATATCCAGCAGTGGACGTCTTTCAGCTGAAAAGATGATGATGATGATGATGATGAAACGTCGCGTTTGCTCGTCGCCACTGTAGTTAGTTGCAAAAAATCACATGGATACGTTGAATATTTACAACATTTACATTCGTAGATATCTGTATATATAAAATTGAAAGTCGTTACTGATTGACTAATACATAGACGCTTAGCCTAAGCCGCTGGTCCTAGTAACATGAAAATTGGAGGGTGTGTTCTTTGTCAAGAGTAGGTATTCACAAAGAAAGGGTTTTTAGAAATTCCAAAAAAAAAATATTGGTTGTGGTTAAATTCGATACAGAATTACCTCGCCCCTGGGCACTCAGGCCAGGGAAGGATCAGGGGCGGATTTTAGTCAGTAAGAGTCTGACACGCCCTTCCGCTCCACCCTAGAGCGAAAGAAGTCATAGGATGATTTCCCACCCCCAAAAAAAACGTTCATAACGGGAAAAGTACCTACTCATGCCACGCTGGCGAAGCTGCTGGCAGGAGCTAGTCGTAGTCTTTCTACAAAAGAAGAAGACTGATTTTGAATCTTTGTATTTTTTGTTGCGGAAATTAAAAGTTGAAGTCAGCATAGGTCTACCAATTTCCGCTTACCAACTAATACTCCAGAAGTCACTTAAAGATCTCAATTCTTTTTGTTTCCGACAGTTCTTTATTGCAAACTAAGTGCTGTTATCTCGAAAACAGTGAAAGCTAACTTCAGTTCGATGTTTGGACATAGCTCTGGGCTATGTAGTGCTATACGTCAGTTAGGACGAGTGTGTTCGACATGCTGCCGCCTCTTGATCGAGTAGAATTTGGGCTGTTTAATTGCAAATACCCCCGATTGTATAAGCTGGATTTTTGGAGCATCATGTGTGTACGGTCTCATCAACCGCACATTTACTTTGCAAACGCAGCCACCTACTTGGATGTTGTGCTTCACAAATATTACGCTATAAATAGAACGCTTTAAGCAAAGCACATTGATTTAAGCAATAACTGTGTAAATGAGCACTTGTCAAGAGGAAGAATCGCTACCACTTTAACTTATAAACCATCTATTCTTTCATATAACTTTAAACTTAACTTGTGGTTCTTTCTATGTATTCCATAACTCAAGCAACATAAACTAAGTGATAATGTACGGTGCCTCCTACAATGTGCTTCCTAATACTTCAGCAGTGTTTTGCTATCAGTACAGTTATTATGAAATCATTTCCGTTGAACTTTTTTTTGAAGAGCGTGAAAAGGTGGGACTGCAACCTTGCCTTTTCTCGTTCGTTGAATTTTGCTTTGTTCTAGTATGAAGGTGTAAATGTTATTGCGTGTAAAACGCCATCTATGCTTTTGACACTTCTAATCAGTTTGACTTTTTGATTGTTTGTCACTTAAAAGCATTAAACACATAAAACATGTCATGTCACATCTTGAGGAAATCTGAGACTTATATTAATATCCAGCGTGGTGCTAATTTAAAACTCATGCCTGCTCTGTATTAGAAGAGGCATTTGCCCAGCAGTGGGATGGTAACCGGTAAAAATGCTAGTTTAATCTCAGAGAGCAGTGGTTCCCAGTGGTAACGGCCGCGACTTACAAGTTGTAGGTCGTGAGTTCAACCCCAGCAGGCGCTTTACTTTTGTGTAAATTATTTCATCACCACTGCTCTCAAAACGGTGAAGGAAAACATCGTGAGGAAAACGGCATGTCCTAGAACCAAAAATTTGAAGGCTCTGTGAGCTACCGACCCGCATTGGGCCCGCGTGGCGGATTACGGCTCACACCCTCTCACAGAGGGGAGGTCTATGAACCCAGCAATGGGGACATAAAAAGGCTGATGATGATGGATCTGAGAGATAAACGCAATATGCGGGATAAAACCACATTCATCTAATTTATCACTACCTAATGAGCCATTCGACATAGCAACGATTGATACAGGTCAAAACATTAAGATAATTATGTTTCCATTTGTTTCCCATCTGGTAATTATCTTCAGTACATTGTAGGTAACATAAAAAACTAAATACAGATCATTAATCTTTTGTAAACTACCTCAACGAAATCAATCACGGCGCACATACTACAATTTTCTTTACTTACAACATGTATTTATTATTTGTTCAGGGTATTTTAGCTTTGAAAGGGGGCAAGCGTGAACACAGTAATGATAGGCCTGAGTTATGATTTATGAATTTGGAAGAAATCATGGTGCGTTAATGGAAATTTCTTGGATTTTTTTGGTTGCATTTATGGAAAACTTCACGGCGTCATGTTACCTAGACTATTCAGTTGCTTCGTTAGCACACAATGTCAGGTTAAATAATAATAATAATAATAATAATAAGTCTTTATTTTTCAGATAACTAAGATCCAATGTGTTAGTAATTACAATAATGAACACTTAGATTGATGATACTTAGATTTTATATTTAAACATACGTACTCATAAGGTCTGCAGGAGAATCAAAGTTACCGACATAGCCCGAAAAATCGCCAAACTTAAGTGGCAGTGGACAGGGCACATTGCTCGCAGAACAGAAGGTCAATGTGTGTATGTCGTTTTCAAGTCTTGTTTCTTTATTCTTGTTGTGTTATCACTTTTTAATCTGCCTAGCCATTTCCCAATTCTCAACTATTAAGATGCAGCTAAATACCAGTATATTACATTGAGCGACTGCTTGTCTGACCTCCACAACCCAGTTACTGGGTAATACGATACCCCTTGTTAAGACTGGTTGTCAGACTTTCAGGCTTCTGACGACCCGTAACGACTGTCAAAAATCCACGATTGACAGCCAGGACCAACGGCTTCACGTGTTTTTCGAGGCACGGAGGAGTCTCGGTATGTAAAGATGGTCACCCATCCATGGACCAACCCCGGTAAGCGTAGCTTAACCTGATGGAAAGTAATTACAGCTGCACGGGTCGGGTGCAGCTATTATTACTTTAGTCACGAGCTCCTTCCATTCAATAAACGACAAAATAATGAACATCGAATTCAATTTATTTATTTGGAAACTCAATAGCTTAATTGAAGCCCGACGACAACCCGGGTTGCCAGCCGATTTTTTTTTTTTCATAGGTATAATTTTTTTTTGTCAAACTGACCGGTGAGCTTCGGAGCCTAAGAGGTTATTAATAATAATTTACATGACTCATGAATGTTCACCTTACTATCAATGAGCAGCCCAATGCAGTTGAATCAAAATTAATAGCATCTTAAAATCTGCACACACTGCACAGTGATAGCGAGATGATGACAGTTATCTCTTAAGCCAATAACAGAGTTTCGAGGCGTTGGTAAAGCTAGGTTAACAAGAAAGAGGCGAAAAAAAAATAAACAAGTACAGCTATTAACAATAATTTGGGATTATTGATACATTGTTCACATTATTAATACTATATTTATGTTGAACTTTTCACCGTCGTCGCTATCGCTGATAGTGTCTAGTGTCTTCTTCGCAAACCTTGTACATACCTCAGTGCCTGTAATTTCATAAGAGGCTTTATTGATTTAATTAGACATATATTTTTAGATGAAAGATGTAATGAATGTGTGTTTGAAGATGTGATGTGTGATGTACTTCTAGGCAAGCGTGCTCCATCTTCGACCACATCATCACTTACCATCAGGTGAGATAGTGGTCAAACGCGTGCCTATCAACCATAAAAAAAATGTAAAGTTACGACTTCTATAATCTTCTTTATTGCAAACAAACGTTTGACACGTCAAATCAAGAACTTTAATGTAAAAAGTTTTAAATGAGTTTTGAAAAGGATTATTTTTACAACTTCTTTGATTGCACCTGTCAAACTATTTCATTTCAAATTTATAATTTTTGAAATTAACAACGCAAGTTATCTTTTAAAATAAATCTAAAGTTGAATAGTTGCATGACTGATTAATATAAAGAGAATTTCAAAAGTTAGGAGTAGCAGAGGATTGACTGATTGTACCAAAGTATTGGGAACGTGCACGGCGTAGTCTGTGTCATCTAGTGGAGTAAATTCGAAACTTTTTTACCCTTTAAAACTTGTCATATTTTACATACATCATCACCTATGTATACACACATCATGCACACATGCAGTACGCATAACGTAGACTGGCATCTAGTGAGTCAAATCTGCAACTTTTACTCTACAGGGTGTAACGGAAAGGTGTGGTCATATTTTAGGAACTGCATCTGCCCACCGATATGAACAACGTGCTTCCAGAAAACCTGAGGAAATTCTCAATTTTTTTTTTACGTCTCATACTAATATTGATCAGCTGATAATAACTTTGTATGGAATGTCCAATTTTTTTTTTGGGAATTTTATTTTCATTTTAGAGAAAATTCGGAAAGGTGTGGTCATATTTTAGGAACTACATCTGCCCACCGATATGAACAACGTGCTTCCAGAAAACCTGAGGAAATTCTCAATTTTTTTTTATCTCTCATACTAATATTGATCAGCTGATAATAACTTTGTATGGAAAGTCCAATTTTCTTTTGGGAATTTTATATTTATTTTAGAGAAAATTGTTCATTTCCATGGGCAGAACCGGTTCTTCAAATATGACCATACGTTTCCGTTACATCCTGTATAAATACTTGAAATTCATAGTTATGTGCCGCCATCTATAGTTCCTGCACGCCCCCTATACATAAGTTTACTACTAAGACTTCTGCCCACAGCTTTGGCGCAAACAAAAGTGTTTTATTATCCCAAGGGAACTTACTACTAGGACGAAAGAATCCTATGCCTTATTCGAGTTCATATTTCATCCGTGTCCCAAGTCTCAGTCCAGCGGCTTAGATGTGATAACGTGACAGACATTCAGACACAATAGACAGATTTACAAAATACGAGTATGCCTCAACGTCCTGGCGAAAAAATCTATCGAGAGATTCTTTATTAAAAATAAATGAAAATGAAAATTGTAATCCTATCTCCTGGAGTACAATCGTGAACATAATTACAGACAATACGTTAGTACAGTTAGAAGCAAAAGCGAAATAGCGCCATCAATGACAGCTGGGAATTTGGACCGGATCGTAACGGATAATTGACTAATTTAGAATTTTCTCTTTTATTTCGGTTCTAAAAATCCGTGTGAAATGTTTTGGGTCTCTTTTATTTATTTATGCGAATGAAAGGAACACATTTCAATCAAGAGATTATCACGAAGCGTTAAATTCATTTGATTTATTCTGCATACTTCTCACTTGATCTATCAGATTACTGAACATCATTGGATGATGATGTTCAGTAATCTAAACCAGAAGAAGAAGAAAAAAAAAGAAAGAGAAGAAGCTATAATATTTATACCTTTTTTTTCAGATTGCTGAACATGTCTTATAGAAAGCCCATTCCGAAATGTTGCCCTGAATCGGTTAATTTTATAAAATTACTCGATTCAGAAAAGTAATTTTGACGTGAGACTTAGAAGAGTTAACTCGAAAATGCCATGTCCAGTCAAATACCAACATTTTTCTCTTTTACTTATTTATTTATGACACATCAACAACACAAACATGGATATATATTTTTTTTGTTTTTGTGGGGTGGGAAATCATCCAATGACATGGAGCAGAAGGGCGTGTCAGACTCTTACTGACTAAAACCCGCCCCTGTTCCTTCCCTGCTCTGAATGTCCAGGGGCGAGGTAACTCTTTCGAATTTATTCTCAACCCCTGGGCAGGCATCGGCCATGACGGAACCCGTCATGTTTTGCTGACAACTCTTTGAGGCGCGCGTGGAACATTACGCGTTGGCGACTCTCGGGCCTGGTGCTGATCGGACGGCGAGTTACCCACTACTCGCCGTTCGCAGGCCCGGGACTACGGTGGCCGGAGATCGTCTGGCGAGTCCTCCGCCCAGGGCGTCTCCTGCGGCGGCTGCTGCTGAGGGCGTGAGGGCGAGTCTGTTGTTGTTGCCTCTCCCCCACCCGTTCCGCCTCCTCCTTCGCGAGCATTACTGCTTCGCAACAGGAGGAGACTGCTTGCCATTCCCTCTCGCTCCGTACCAAGGCTTGGACCAGGGCCGGGCGTGAGAGGTCGCTGCCGCCGATCGCCTCCACGAGGACATGGCGGGGCTCCGCCCAAGCGGGGTAGATCTCCACCGTGTGCTCCACCGTGTCCTCTGGGCGATCCACACAGTGGGGACACCCGAGCGTTTCCCTCCGCTCACACAGGAACCTCCCGAAACGTCCGTGTCCGATGAGGACCTGTGTCAGGCGGAAGGTGAGAATGCCGTGGTGCCTCTTCAGCCACTCCTCAAAGAGGGGCACTACCGCCCAGCGCTAGGTGGCGACAGTCGCTCTCTCCATGTCGCCATGAGATCCCGCTGGAGCTCTGTCCGCCGAGCCGCGAGGTGTCGTGGCAGCGGCGTTTCGCCTCCTCGCGCCACTCATATAGGTGCGCGAGGACCTTTGCCTTCAGATCCCATGGCGACAGTCCGGCATGGAGGCTCGCCGCCTCACGGGAGATCGTGCGGTATCCTCGGATCATTCGGATTGCCATGACCCTTTGGGACGCCTACATCTGGCGAGTTGATCGCCGCCTCAGGGAACACGCCCACACCGGTGCCCCGTAAAGGGCCGTGGACCGCACGACTCCCGCGTAGAGCCTCCGGCAGGAGGCGTTTGTACCCTCCAGATTGGCCAGGAGCCGCTTCAAGGCGGCCCCGGCCCTGTCCAGTCTGGGAGCCAAACGTCGGAAGTGCTCAAGGAAGTTCCACTGGCTGTCGAGGACGATTCCCAGGTACTTCATCGTCCCCTCGACGCCAATGTGAACCCCTCCTACCGCAATCTGGGAAACCGCTGGTGGCGCGTTCCGAGGACCTTGAAAATACATGGCCTCGGACTTGTGCAATGCTACCTCGAGTCCCAGTTGCCGGATTCTTTCCACGACTGTCACAAACCCACGTGTCATACGGTCGGCCGCCGCCTCGTGAAACATGGCCATATTACATTTTAATTTATTATGAGGTCTTAGACTAATGTGTCAATTATAAAGGTGCACAGCATTATTTTGTTTAGGATCAAATTTCTAATTCAACAACAAAATAAAATTAAAATTTACGGTGTACCAAAAATAGAAATTATAATACATTAATGAAAGATTTCGAATCAATAAATATAAAATGTCAGAAAAAAAACATAAATAAAAGTTTGAAGTAGATTTCCCATGATGTCTGCTGAAACTATAAATTAATATTAAAATTCAATAACCAAGGAATCTTGCGAGCTTTTCAAATTAGTTTGTTAACCAATCACTTTAGCCCGAAGCCTGTGTTTTGATAACAAGATCAACTGGATTGGTCTGGCTATACCTAACGTTACCCCTAACCTAACACGTTTTACTTGAATTCCCTTTGGCGACGGAAAAACTAATTTACTCTGCAATCGAGTTTGGTCTAGAAGAATCTTTGCGACCGTTTTCTATAGTTTGAGTAAAAGTTTGAACGGTTTTTGAAACTTGCTGAATTCGGCCAAGAGTCTTTTGGGAGCTGTATATTTATAAAAAAAATCGACACGAATTACATATTTTTACTGGTTATCGAAACATTCCAGTATGTTACAAAATCACGTTAAATAAGTTACTCTCTAGTCTTTAACCGTGACTTAAAATATCTTAAATCTCTGAATGTTTTGACAATTACACTTTCGTGTGTGTCTGTGTGCTCTACAACCTGAGAGTCTTGAAGTCAAGAGTGGACAGGAAACTTCTAGGAAAACGAGCTCTATTTTCATCCACATAATTCCTTACCATCAGGTGAGATCGTTAGTGAGGTTTGAACTCGGGTCTCGCTCTACGCTGGCCAGTCATTAGACGCCAACGCCACCGAAAAAAAAAAAAAAAAAACCATCAGGTGAGATAGTGGTCAAAAGTGAGCCTAGGAATAATAATAAAAAAGTGTTTGTATGATTGAGCAGGTTTGTGTCCAGTAATGTCAAACATGATCATGATGATGTATGCGTGTGTGTAGTAAATTATCGATATCTTCAAGATGATTTTGATTATGATGTCCCACTATTAAACTTTGTACTTACCGTCTGTCCATCTGTCTGTCTGTCCGTCGTCTGTCACAAAATTTTGTTCCGATTTTTTTTAACTACCCATTGACAAACTTGAAATTTGGTGATAATGTTTATTAATATGTATATTTTACTAAAAAATCAACCTTTTTTTGCTTTGATAATTCTCGCATTTGGTATAGAACCCTAAATGTGTGAAGAACGACACGCAATTAGCCGGTTTTTTTTTATAAATAAGGCTCTATGTGAATCGAGGTAAACGGTAATAGGTTAACGTACTCTTAATTGCCTTCATACTTTCAAGAAATGATCACATGTTACTGGATATTCCTTTATAAATTCGGCGCCACAAGAAACTAAAGACTGTCTGTTTAAAACCGGATCTACAAAATTCACAAATTATTCAGTCGTAGGTATTCAGATTTTTCAATGTTCTGAAAACACAATTTGAAGTCCAAAACGCAATCACAATGAAGCGTACGGTCAACAATACAGGCAATCATTACCTTTCATATTAAACAATATGCCTACTTATATTGAGATCTTTCATACACTGAATGACGTAATTTGAAGCCTGCCTTCAGTTTTAATGATATGATAATTGGCCTGTAATGACGTAGACATGACAAAAATAGGAACAAAATGATCACTAAACAATGAATTTCGGAATAAAGGGCTCTTTTTGGGGAGTATGATGTTCTACATATTGAATTATGCAACGCGAATAATCTGATGATTCATGAAATTCAGAATCGAGTATGTAATAATCTTTTTCTCAGGAACTCGCAAGTTGAAATGAATATCAAATGCAATCCCTTGCAGTTGTGAAAAAATTAAACTTAGTAAGTCAAGGCAATCAAAAGATACGGCTATATATGCCGCAAATTTTGACACCCGTGTCTTATTTTAAGAAAAATTCTTACTCTCGGTACATCTCACTAGGTGTAGTACTTTTACAAAAGTAAGAAAATGTGATGCACGGTACACATTTTCATGACTCGTTTGTTTTTTTTTAGCCAACTGCGTGACAGCAAATGGCTCGATGAATTTTTATTTTCGTAATCGTTGTCAAGGTTCTGGAGTGGCGACTGCGTGCTGAAAGATGATGAGTTGTAAGGCCTCTCATAAAGTGGACCGATGGCTGGGACCACAGGACCGGTAGTTGTGGCAACGCTTGGAGGAGTCCTATGTCTAGCTTTGAACGCCTTTCGGCTAAAATGATGATGATAAAGCCGAGCGTCACAGTTATCTCAACATAGCTATAATATTCATGTTCTTGTCTTGACTATGTCAACTAATATAACAGTGTACTTTCAAGACAACTATGTATTGTTGGAAATAAATGGCCCATCAACTGTGTAACAATAGCTTCGAGTGCAGTAACCTTCTCATGGTAACTAGTGGAGTTAATGCATGTTTCTATGAGTAGAAAAATATTAACCAATTTTTCACTACATTTTTTACTATTCATGGTCTTTTGTTTGACGACTACCTCACCTGATGGTAAGCGATAATGTGGTCTGCGGTCGACGTTGGAGCACGCTTGCCTAGAAAAAACCTGCTCACTGCAGACTCAAAAATACCCAGGTTGTAGCTATCAGGAAATACAAACCCCGGCAGGGAATTTCACTCTTCACGCATTTGTGTTCTAATTTTTTGTGCGTATAGGTGGAATGTTCACCACGACATTGTTCTGATCGGTGAATATGGACCTGAGATCCAGAGCAGATTGGAAAAATGGCAACAGAAGCGGGAGAAAGTTAGCTTGAAAATCAGCAGAACAAAAACTGAATACATGTTCTGCGATTTCGGCGATCTCTCCAGTTCTGAAGCTATAGTGCTAGATGGCGCGCTTCCCCGGTCTGCTCCGATTTTTGGTATCTTGGTTCACTCGTGCAAAGCGATGGCGAAATAGATCGGACTGTTAAACACAGAATTAACACTGGATGGATGAAATGGCGGCAGGCCACCGGGACTATCTGCGACTCCCGCATTCCCCTTAAACTTAAGGGAAAGATTTATAAAACAATAGTCAGACCTGCTGTCTTGTATGGTTCATAATGTTGGGCCACAAAAGGGATGAATGAAAAGCAATTGCATGCGGCTGAAATGAGAATGCTAAGAGCGATGTGTGGTGTTACGCGCATGGATAGAATTAGGAATGAGTATATAAGAGGAAGTCTAAAAGTGGCACCGCTGACTGAAAAGTTGTGTGGGAATCGGTTGTCGTGGTATGGGCATGTGATGCGGAGGAATAAAGATTTCGTGAGAAAAGTCTTGTGTATGGATGTGGATGGCTATAAGAGTAGAGAAAGGCCAATGAATAGATGGTTGGACTGTGTGAAAGAGGATATGGGTAAAAAGGGGGTGACTACAGAGATGACGACTAATAGAGGAGTATGGAAGAAAAAGACATGTTGCGCCGACCCCAAATAAATTGGGATAAGGGCAGAAGAATGATGAGGTGGAATGTTCACCACGTAGCGGTGGTGGTGTAACTTGGTATTGAAATGAACATATGAGGGGAATCTAAAAGTCACACAGTCAAGCTGTTTATGGCATGTGGTCAGGTAGGTAATGAGGAAATTTTTGTGAGGCAAGTTTTTAGTATGAATGTCGATGGTCAAAAGAGGAGGGAAAGGAGGAGGATGTATATGTATGTATGTTTATTTTAACTATATCACATTGATATACTTTCGTACACATTTTTCCACTAATAATACTTTATTTTTTAATATACCTACCCTGTTATCTCTCCACCACCCTATGTTGACTGGTAGAGAATGCCCTAGGGACTAACGCCTTTGTAATTTTGTGTTGCGTTAAGTTTTAATAAATAAATAAAAAAAGACCAAAATATCGATAAATGTACGAGTATTATGCAAAAGATGGTTCTTATAATGGCTAGAAAGGGGTAATTAGGTACTGAGATGAGGACTAATAGTCATGTATGCAAAAAAAAAACCCGACCGTAAAAAACAACTAAAAAGAATCAGAATGCTTTATTTTTAAACATAGGTCAAATAACAACAGAGTGTGAGATGTTACTCGTACAGATAGGTAGATCTTCTATGTTTTGCACAGAGGCGTACAAATATTTTTAATTATGTTTAAAAAACATTTCCATACAATTCACTTTTCAAGCAGTCTGATGCGGTTGGTGGCAGTTATTTTAGTTCAACTATCATGATTTCATGCCACTAACTGCATCAGATTGCTTGAAAAGTGAACTGTTTGGAACTGTTTAGCTATTTTTTACCCGACTACGCAAGGGAGGGTAATGTATTTATCAGCCTATGTTTGTATGTATCTATGTATGTTTGCTCTTTTGTGATACAATAGAGACCAAACGCGTAGGCCTATTTTGACTATTCTTACGTCAATAATTAATTCGTCTTAATCTTGCGAGTGCTACTAAAAACATGACAGTAATAAAAATATATGGCAGCAACCAAAGGCCATATTGTGAAAAAGAAAAAAATGAAAGTCGACGAACTACAAAAAGTGGGGTATCAAAATAAAGGGTTCGAAGAGGCGATTCCAAAAATATAATTCACTAAAATGTAGAAAATAAAAATAAATTAATACTACAAACAGTGAAAGAAAGAAATAAAGAAAACATGGGGAGGAAACTGGCATGTTCTAGAACTAAACCATCGAAGACATGAGTGGCATCCATCATCCCGCGTTGGGCTCGCGTGGTGGGTTATGGCCCAAAATCTCTCACAGAGAGAAGGCCTTTGCACCAGCAATGGGAATATTATAGGGTGATTATGCTATATTATCAAGCAAAGACAATGATTATGCTATAGAAAAAACGAAAGAGGTTTTCACAGAGAATCGCAACGTTGTAGTATCGGGGAAAAGTTTTCGGAGAAATGAAATGCGAATTATCAAGTTTGGGAATAAAATAGAACACCCTAGAAGAAGTAAGTTCGTCTTATTCCGTTCAAACTGCAGCTACTAACGTACTTTAAAACTCTACTAAAACATTATTATCTTATAAATAAAAAAGCCTTTTATTTCTTGCGAATTGAATTGAAAATAGTTGATGACAATAAAAAGTCAACAAAATTACTTATGAAATTCTTCAAAATAAAATAATAGTTTATAATTTAATTGCATGCATAATTATAAAGGTGAAAATTAAATTAAATTAGATTAAAATTATAATTATAATTAAAATCGTGCAAGAACCTCTTTCAGGTAAAGGCCTCCTCCAGAGCTTGCCATTTGTCCCTATCTTGTGCTACTCTTATCCAGTCCTGACCAGCCGTGTGTGTGATATCGACGGCCCACCGTGCGAGTGGTCTGCCTCTATTTCTATGGCCTACGGGTCCTAGCCACGCTGTAGTTTATAGCGTCCATCTGTCGTAGGTCATTCTGGCTATATGGCCTGCCTACCTCCATTTCAGTTTCTGAGCATATCTTAGAGCATCAATCACATCTGTCTTCTCGCGGATTTCTCTATATTGGTTGTTTTTTGTGTTCTCCTTATTTTCATCATACTTCGCTCCATTTATTATCTTACAGTGCAGTAAACACCACATTCAGACGTTGACAATTCAGGTTAGTTTTTTTTAGAATCATGCAAAGTTTTCCACGAAAATATAACGGCATTATTTTCAGCATAGACTTACATAATTATAACAGTCTGAAATTCTACTTTATAATTTGCATCTATCACAACAAAATAATATCTCAAATATAATATTATACCAGCAGATTAATCCCCGCAATAAATCAAGCGACCAGAGATTTTTTCTAAACTGTCGGGCCAGGCGGACTGGTCAAGGCCCCATCGCTCGTTGTATTTGCCCATAAACTATCAAGCAGACGACAGACGAGCTCCGCCCAAACCTAGTTCTGTTAACGAATTGAAAACAGAATCTAAAATTCAATTACCTACTGCAAAACTTTGACAGAATATTTACATACTAAGCCGATTGGTGGGTTTAGGCTGGAGTAAGCACTATGTGGGGATTAAGCCCATCAGGTGGAGGTTTTCGGAAAATCATACTAAGGTAATATATTACCACACTTATACAAATGGGATTTTGACTTTTTTCCCGACTGCTCTAGAAGGACGGTAATGTTTTTGCAGAGTATGTATGTATTTTTGTATGTTTATTTATACTTATTTCAGTAATGACCAGTATTGGCCACTCAAGGAAATCCTAAAAGGAGACTACGAGATAAACTTGAAAAAAATCGTAATGGATATTAAATTGCCCTGCTTGTTATATGGCTCCCAAACATGGGTATTCACGTCAAGAGCTAAACGAAAGATCAGAACAACACAACGAGCTATGGAGAGAAGTTTTTATCAGAAAAATTCAGAAGGTCAAATGTGAAGAATTCAGACAAAGAACAAAGATAACTGATGCCCTTAAGCAAGCTCTAAAACTGAAATGGCAATGGGCTGGTCATGTAATACGATATACAGACAGCAAGTGGACGCTGAGTGTAACACGGTGGAAAGGACCAACAGGAAGTACGGAAGACGAGTAGGCAGGCCGAAAAGATGGTGGACTGATGACATTATAGACATAGCAGGAAACAATTGGCAAACTATTGGCAAAGATAGAGATGCATGGAAAAAGTTGGAGGAGGCCTTCACCCGAAGAAGGGTCCATATCCGACAAAACAACTTATCTATACTAACTCCTTACATACATAAAAAAAGAAACAGTCGAAAATAGAACCACCTTCTTTTATGAAGTCGGTTAAAAACTAAATGGCGGCCGTCATTAGGTAAGTGTGTTGTTTTTGAAGTGAAAACCTCTTTAGGCACGTTGGGCATTTTTGAGATGGGACAAAACAATTGAACTACCGACACCGACACCGCTATTTGGATTGAAGTGAAAACTTCTTCAGGCGCGTTGGTCATATGCGCGGCACTCCCTGAGTACCACTCTTTTTTTTTGTGGCGTGGTCACTAATGATGATGATGATTGCAGATTCCTAAGTGTTCATCACTGAAAGAATTTTCTTTATTACACAGTCAAATCAAACTACCTGTCTGAATGATATTTTGCAGAAAGAAGTGATACATTGCTATCACTTTCCTAGTTATGACCCTGGAAACAAACAAGTTTATTTTTGTTTGTTATTGATAGGCTCGCGTTTGGATGAAATGGCGACAGGTCACCGGGACTATCTGCGACTCCCGCATTCCCCTTAAACTTAAGGAGAAGATTTATAAAACAATGGTCAGACCTGCTGTCTTGTGTGGTTCAGAATGTTGGGCCACAAAAGGGATGAATGAAATGCAATTGCATGCAGCTGAGATGAGAATGCTAAGAGCGATGTGTGGTGTTATGCGCATGTATAGAATTAAGAATGAGTATATAAGAGGAATTCTGAAAGTGGCACCGCTGCCTGAAAAGTTGTGTGGAATTCGGTTGTCGTGGTATGGGCATGTAAGGCGGAGGAATGAAGAAAATGTCATGAGGAAAGTCTTGTTTATGGATGTGGATGGCTATAAGAGTAGAGGAAGGCCAAAGAAACGATGGTTAGACTGTGTGAAAGAGGATATGGGTAAAAAGGGGGTGACTACAGAGATGACGAATAATAGAGGAGCATGGAAGAAAAAGACATGTTGCGCCGACACCAAATAAATTGGGATAAGGGCAGGAGAATGATGATGATTAATAGGCTCGCATTTGACCACTATCTCACCTGCAAGTGTATTCGCTAACTCAGTTGACATCAATTTGATAGGCACTTTGTAGTACATTGCTCGGTGGACATCGATTATAATAGGCACTACGGTTTTTCTATACGTCAAAGCAGCAATGTACTGCAAAGTGCCTATCAAATTGATGGTAACTGAGTAAGCGAATACACCTGCTGATGGCAAGCGATGATGTGAATTTAATGTAAAGTTCGCATTTAATAGAAAATCCAAATGGAAGTAAAAAAGTAGTCAATAACGAAATCAATAGTTTTGTAACAAAATTATGTTCGCGCGAACAAAATGATTGAACAGAATTGGTACCAGATTCATCAAAACAATGTTTTCAATCAGTTACGAAACAATACATTCAGATAGATTGACTGATGACAAGCTACTTTTTTGATTTGTATGATATCTGATAAATCTGTGACAATAGAGTATCAAATATACCATTTAATGTTTGCTTTTTAAAAATGTTATATACGTTGTTTGGATTTACGTTGGGACCTATCTCATTATTTTTTAGCATATATAATAATTATGATAAATGATAATGATAAATGATGTTTATTCAGTAAATAGGTTACAAGGAACACTTTTACACGTCAATGTTTTTGTCAGTTTAAGCTAAATGAGGTCGGTGTTTCCTAGCTGACTACCCTGAGAAAAAACACCGAAACAAACTCAGAGGTCAAAGTCTCTTTTAAAGTGTTCAAATCCATACAATATGTACTGGTTTAATCATATGAGAACCATGTACGTTTATGTCTGGGATGAGTTTTTTGAAGAAAGCAACACACAAATTCGAGTGGACCTGTCCAGACAGTGCCAGCATTTGTCAGTCATCTTGAAGCTCAACTCAGAACTTAGAGGAGCTCAACGAACCGATGAACAATACCAAAGTAAGGACATTTGATACCAAAGTATGTAATTTTTAAGCAAAATATAGGTATAATATTTTGTTTTTCTGCTTGCGCTGCAACTTACTATTTCCTACTGTGAATGGATCTGGATGAAATTTGGCATAAAACAGATTATATTATAGTCTTTATGGCACATAGGCTATAATTTATAATGGGGCAGTACTAATTCCACGTGGATGAAGTCACTGGTAAAAGCTAGTTATTTAACAAGGATCGTAGCTGGTGGCGTTCTGTAGTTTCTGCATACCCTCACGGCGAAAGTCGTGAGTGTGTGTAATTTGGATTATTATTATTATTTATTCATTAATTAATGGCACATCAACAACATAAAAACAAACGTAGACAAATTACTTTTTACGAGGTCTTATATTAATGTTTATTTTAATTATAGACGTGCACAGCATTTGCATAAATAAACATAAGTCACAATATTTTAATTTAACAAGAAAATTAAAGCAAAAATAACGATACAACATTAATAAATAAAAATACAGTAATTTAAGATTACGAATCAACTATATATAAAACATCACTAACGATAATTGTCAGAAAAAAAAGTCAGCATAAAAATGCTACGAAATGTTTTCAGACCTTACTGTGTTCTTCGGCAAGTTTCCTATGCTACTGAAATTGCGGTCAATAACCCCAATAGAAAGTTCGTTACATTTCCTCGAAATTACTGACTGCAGTATATCACTCTTTCTCTATTACAACAACCACATGTCACAAAGAAGCCAGTGGTCACAAACAGTTTGTCAAAAACTACAAGAAACACTTTAGCTTCAAAAATAATCTAGAAAACTACAAACATTCAAATTCAAAAAGTGCTGCTGACAGCTCTAATCCCGAACATTAACGTCTAACCGTAACAAATTCGTTCTACACCAACATTTTAAATCTAGATAAAAATAAATACTCTTTACACGCTACAACTAAATTGACAGCTGACATTGACATTTACCAACTGTCCTCAAGCATAGTCACGGACTCACGGACGTGAGCTGTCAAATGAAAACGTTTTTCTCTGTAGCGAACTTGGTACGTTTGACATTCATATTAACAGCGCTGACAAAGATTTTCTCTGTTTAATAAAAAAAAATGAATGAACAAGCTGTCGCCGTGTATCGTAAGGGTTTCGTTTGAATATTTTTGGGAATTTTCATTGGTATTTGTGTTCGATATTCAAAATCCACCAAGCCGTTTTTGGCCCGTGTGGTGGGTTACGGCCCACACCCTCTTACAGAAAGGAGGTCTGTGTCCCTGCATTTGGAACATTACCTTTAGGCTGATTATGCTTTGCAGAATTTATTATTATTTTGTGGAGGCTTTATAGTTGGGCTGGATACCTGCCGAGGTGCGATGAATATAGCGTAAAGCAGTGACCGAATGGCGTCTAAGGATTGAAAAAAAATCCAGCCAAGTGCGAGCCGGACTCGCGCACGTAGGGTTCCGTACAAATATCTATAAAAACGGCATAAAAATCATATCTGTTGTATGTGAGCCCCTTTAAATATTTATTTTATTCTGTTATTTACTATTTTTTGTTCTAGCGGCAAGAGAAATTCATCATCTCTGAAAATTTCAACTATCTATCACGGTTCATAAGGCTGTATGAGCCTGGTGACAGGCGGACGGACAGACGGACAGCGGAGTCTTAGTAATAGGGTCCCGTTTTACCCTTTGGCTACGGAACCCTAAAAAGAAGTATTGGTAGCGACGAGATGGGCCGTTGACATTTTTTCCAGGAGCGTGGGGATTCTCACAAGAATAGAGATGCCTATGCCCAACAGTGGGTGAATTTTAACTGTGTTTGATAGTGATAGAGATATTACAGCTAAAAAGGTATTATTATCAAGTAATATAGCCAATTGTCTAATTAATAAAAATAGCAAGGAGGAAAGATGCCAAACGTAAATTAATTATATTGAATAAATACATAAAATTGGCATAGAGACCACTTTCTATCAGCACGATCTTGAAATATTTAGTTATGACACCCGTGAATTTATTATTTTATTTCTGCGCCAGAATGAAACAATATATCTACGTGATATATGAACAAAATACAAAAGCGAGAATTTTAAGTAAAACAACTTTATAATAATTTCATATTTCATTAGTCGAAATAAGCGCATAACGACGCAGTGCAGAGCCCGAAACAAAAAAGGTTCATTATGGACTCTGTCAGACTCGCGTTTAAAGGCTTATATTCTTTCAAACGGTTACGTACACTAATGCATGCACTCAGTCAGATTAAGTTAGAAATGTAAACGAAACGCTGACAGATTCTTAATAAAAATTTAACTATGATTGAACCTTGATTAAATTTTACCCAAGTAATACAAGCTTCAGTTTTAGTACAACGCCATTTATATAGGACTGTAAATCCAAATTAGACGAATAAGCACTCACAGAATACTTCGCCACAGCTGAATTCAAGATCGTAAGTAATAAAAAAACGATTGATTCTACCCCTCGATTGCGGAACTCTGAAAAACGAATTCGCGATGGCGCAAATACATTAAGGCGGTGGTGAATTTCGCGCGTTTTTCGCCTGCGTTTCCCGCGTTTTTGATCATGCCAAGCCCCAGGCCAGTCGCTCGCGGATCGTCGCGCCGGTCGCACGTTCCCGCGTTTCGTCACTGAGCCAGTAAATTCGCTCTTCGGGTGCCCGCACTATTCTCGTACAGTGACTGAAAATGTATATTTAGACAATTTATTTGTGAAGGATAAATTAATACCGAGTGTGACAGTGTAGATCCAATTTTTTTGAGTGTCCAGTGATGTGATGTGGTGAAGATTTTTTTATGTGATTCCCTGAGATTTTTTGCGAGACAAAGATAAAGGGGTGAGTAAAGTAATTAGAAATATTTTTCCCTTTTTCGGGATTAAGAATTGGGTTTCCCGGAATGCTTAGAAAAATATTTAGATATTTACATTTACGTACCAACTAAACAATTAATGTTAATTAAAAAATACTCGTCGTATAATTAACATTTTTTTCTTGACACGGGATGACATAATGCGTAGGTATCAAAGATTAAAATGAGTGAGACCGTTGATTGATCAATCAATTTGGCTCCCTGATTGATTAATCATGTCAGTCTAGTCCCCATAATTATTTCATATGAAGATCTCAAACTATTTTACGATGTTTATTTTTGAGAACGGATTTTTATGATTACTAAAATGTAATATGATTTTTATTGCGACTAGGACATGACTGGCGACTCTTATTTTATAGTTTTTCTTAATAAAAGAGTCAGATTTTAAAATTTTGGCCGTTTTATCGTTCTTTTTTACTGCAATACAATGACATTTGATGAAAAATGGTGACCATTTAATTTTAAAAGATGATGATAGGAAGAAAAGAAGACTCGTTTGCACGTAATATAATCATTCTTATTATGAAATTTAGTGAAAATTTTGACGAAAATCTGCAAATGTGCCGCGTTTTTAGAAGATTCGAATAGTTTTTTTTTTATATCTAAGAGTTTTTAAAATTATTTTGCTCGGTTAGTTAGTAGTAGGTACATAGTATTCTAGATGGATATCTAGAAAGATAGGTACCTATTTATTTGTATCAATCTTTGTAAGGTACAAAAAAGGTGCAGAAAAAGTGTCAAAAAAAAGCCAACACATACCTTTTTAAAGTACATACCACAGGCCCATACATTTTGCGGATTCACTTTGTAAATGAAAAGCATTGTTCTCTGTTCTTTTACGGGAATAAATTGCCTACGAGCTGGAAAAATCATAGTGCACATAATGTCGCGCTTAGGTTCCTTTAAGTAGTAGGCAGAGATTCAATCAAGCGCTCGTATTTCGGTAGTTATATTATAAGTAGGGAGTCCGATGGATGCTAGTTTTTCGGCTGAAATGATGATGATGATGATTATGATTAAAGTTCATATCAAGTAATGGGGAATGATCTTGGCGGGGAATAAAACTCGTTCACTCTGGGAATGATGCTAAGAATTTGGTTATAAAGTAAAAAAATAATTAGATAATTTTCAAAATAATTTCAGACTGTCTTTTCAAAACGTGTAGCTCCTTACGCTCGATTTATAAACTAAGAATGTGATGTCAAAATCTACTTTAAGAGCTTACTTAGTGTTGCTAACTCCTACAAATTCGAGCCGCTAGACAGATTTATGAATTTTTGAAGAAGTGTCGAGTTAACATAGAAATTATTTACTACTGGACCTGAAATTGTTTTGATTTGTACTCCAAAAGTTGTCAGATAAGTCGCTAAATCATTTTTGTCTTCAAATCTTATTTTTTACAGCTAAGACTTAAACAAAAGTCGTCATGTCTAGCGACAAAGTCGCTAAATTGAGAACACTTAGCTCTAAATCGTAGCGACGCGATTACAGTAGGTATCCTAAATAGTAAACAATTTAGGAAGTCAAAAATTGGGACCTTTCACTAAATTGGACTCTAACTGTTATATCTCCCCGGGCCTGCGGTCGGCGAGTAATGTGTAGCTAGCCGTCCGATCAGCCCCAGGCCCGAGAATCGATGGCGCGTATTGTTCCACGCGCGCCTCAAAGAGTTGTCAGCAATAATGACGGGGCCCGTCATGGCCGATGCCTGCCTAGAGGTTGAGGATAAATTCGAAACAGAGTTACCTCGCCCCTGGGCACTCAGGGCAGGGAAGGAACAGGGTGGGTTTCAGTCAGTAAGAGTCTGACAGGCCCTCCCGCTCCACCCAGAGCGGGAGATGTCATTGGATGATATCCCACACCACAAAGAAAAACTGTTATGTCTTCAATTACACCTTCCGATTTCATAAATTGGCTCCCTTAAAATTGGACAGTGTAATAAACGCTTTAGCTTGAACACCTGTCGAACTGTCGAATTTAGGCTTCAATATGTACTATACTTATCTTACTTTTACTTTGAGATAAATGATATTTATTTCTTGCCAAGAAGATGTAGACAACACTTTTATAGGACATTTGTTTCTTCAATATAAACTCCTCGATGATGAGGCGTAGATAAAAAAAAATCAGCCAAGTGCGACTCGGTCTTGCGCACGAAGGGTTTAATGCCATTACCTATAAAAACGGCAAAAAAATCATGTCTGTTGTATCGGAGCCCCACTTAAATATTTTTAATTCTGTTATTAGTATTTTTTTAAATAATGATAATTTAATTTATTTATTGATACATACAAGTTGAAATATTGTTGATAAAGCGGCAACAGAAATACATCATCTGTAAAAATTTTAACGGTCTAACTATCACGGTTCATGAGATACAGCCTTGTGACAGACGGACAGCAAGGTCTTAGTAATAGGGTCCCGTTTTTACCCTTTGGGTGCGAAACCCTAAAAACTGTGTCCATGACGAAAGCTAGATATTAAGTGCAGTAAGAAGGTACGTTAATCTCAAACTGCGAGTAAGTTAATGAAGAAATACGGGGAGCTCATGATTAAAAGCTTTCATTCAGACCGGAACCAGTTGGGCACTACCCAAATATCCACGGTAGTGAAACCGTGAATAGGTACCTTTTACAAGAAAATGAGAATAGGTTAGTTTTATAACATGCACGGTAGTGAAACCGTGAATAGGTACCTTTTACAAGAAAATGAGAATAGGTTAGTTTTATAACATGCACGGTAGTGAAACCGTGAATAGGTACCTTTTACAAGAAAATGAAAATAGGTTAGTTTTATCACATGCAAGGTAGTGAAACCGTGAATAGGTACCTTTTACAAGAAAATGAGAATAGGTTAGTTTTATAACATGCACGGTAGTGAAACCGTGAATAGGTACCTTTTACAAGAAAATGAGAATAGGTTAGTTTTATAACATGCACGGTAGTGAAACCGTGAATAGGTACCTTTTACAAGAAAATGAAAATAGGTTAGTTTTATCACATGCAAGGTAGTGAAACCGTGAATAGGTACCTTTTACAAGAAAATGAGAATAGGTTAGTTTTATAACATGCACGGTAGTGAAACCGTGAATAGGTACCTTATACAAGAAAATGAGAATAGGTTAGTTTTATCACATGCACGGTAGTGAAACCGTGAATAGGTACATTTTACAAGAAAATGAGAATAGGTTAGTTTTATCCAACCTTTTTTCGGGACAAGAATTGGAATAACGGAACGATTTTTATTTTATATTTTGTTTTCTATTTTATTTAATTTTGTTTTTCTAAAGACTGTAAGATTATAATAATGATTAGAATGAGCCGTAATTAATTCTATTGTATTTATTTAAGTTGTGTTTTAAATTGTGCTGTGATCATTATGGGCTATGCCTGAAATAAATGAATTTTGTTTTATTTATTTATTTATATATAATTTATTTATTATTTATTATTATTTATTTATAATTCTGTCCATCCTGAAGTTTCAACAAATAATAGATAGGAATTTACCTATTCTACTTCTTACTAATATTATAAAAGCGAAAGTTTGGATGCTCAATCACGCCAGAACGACTAAACGGTTCTGAACAAAATTTGCCACAGAGATAGATTACTTATAGTCTGGAATAGCACATAAACTATAATTTTTAATGTGGGAGTATCTAATTCTACGCAGGCAAAGCCCCCGACAGAAGCTAGAATCTTATATACTGAAAATACGAGTACCTAATTACAAAATGAAAAACTAATGGAAATATCTTACTATTTCGTCCTGTATCATTGATGCCTTATTACTCAACAATAATAAAACAAATTCGGTTTTATTTATTTATTTATGCACTCACAAAAAACTTACAAGAGAAAAACGAACAAATACAGATAGAAGAGCACAAAGGTGCTGCTTATTTCAAAAGAAATTTCTTCCAGCAGACCTACGACTGGAAAGTTGGTTGAGTTGGTTGGTTGGTTGGTTGGTTGGTTCGTTGGTTGGTAGACATTCCCGGGATCGGTGAGCCTCACGCTTTGAATATATGTTACTAACACTAGTTTATACTGTTACTAACAAATATGGAAAAATTATTCTGATTTATAAATAGTTATAGAAACATAAAATAGACTAGATTACATAAATAATTCATGCATAAAATATACCTAACTTTACAATAAACCAAAGTACATAATTAAATATAAAATAAATATCAATAATAAATATAATCACGGAATGGTGGAGAGGTAATGCTCTTTAACTTGGTTTAAATTGGTTTTATGTTCAATTCGGCCATATCTTTATTCATAGTGGTAAATTGACGTCTGCATCTGTGCAAATCCAGACTCTGACTGCAAATTCATAATACCCACAATAAGTAACTGGCAGAAACTTCTACTTCTTCTTATTTATTGTCTTGGTCCCAAAATTAAATCCTTTTTTATTCGACTGCCCTAGAAGGAGGGTAATGTTTTTCGAGAGTATGTATACGTATGTGTATATGTGTATGTCTATTTCTTTGGTACTCGCTGTAACCTAAACGGCTTGATGGATTTTGACAAATTAGGTATTATTAGATTGGTCTTAACCGCCGAAGTGACGGCTATTATGAATTTATAAAAAAAAAATTCAATCGCCATATTAAGGTAAGTATAGACGTATTTTTAACCGGCTTCAAAAAAGAGGAGGTTCTCAATTCATCTGTATGTTTTTTTTTGTATGTTTGTTACGCGATATCTCCGCCGTTTGTGAATCGATTTTGATGATTCTTTTTTTGGTAGGTCATACTTCAGAGGTGGTCCCATATAAATTTCTATTATATGGGACCACCTCTGATATTTTTATCGAAAACGATTCAGCACTTTTTGAAAAAATCAACATAAACAAAAAATATGTATACACAGATGTCGTTTTTGTTGTCTCCAAATGTTCAATTCAATGTATTTTCAATTTAGTCTTACTTCTGGGTACAACAACTAAAAAAACTTTTTTACAAAAAACACAATCGACTTCTAAAAATTACAAAATAACTTTATTTTCGGAAGTCGGTGTCAAATTACGAAGAAACAAAATATAAACACCATTTTTAAAAAGTTGCTTATTTGTAACCTGGTCATGTGGGGTATCAAATTAAAGAACTCGAGAAGACGATTCCAAAATAGATAACTCACTAAAATTCAGGAAATAAATTAACTTTTTAGTTGATTCTTATCAGTCGGATTTTTGAAAATTTTCATCATCTTGTTACCAAAATTCCACCACGTCGGCAGGGTTACAATTGGCCTCATAAAGATCTTTCAAAAAGGGTATACTAAAAATTAGGTACCTACCTAACCCTTTCGGGGATACATGCGTGTTGATATACAGTGTTTGTAACTTTGTACAAAGACTATCCAAGCCAATCATGAAAGAATTTAAACTACAATTTGTTCGTAATTATGTTTTTGACCAAGTGCCCAGAAATTGTTTAAAAATCTGTCTGAACACCTTGTTGGCACTTCGCGTGACGAAATGGCTGAATTTTTCCTTGGACAGAGGATAAGCACACGGCAATGCCTCTAGTATTTTGGGCACATTACCAGTCGACAGCGATGTACGATTTTTTTGACGCCATATTTTATATTTATTTTAGTGTTTCTTAGATAAAAGTATAGTTATATATTTTTTTGTGTAAGTGTACATAGTTAGATAAGTGAGTTCATAAAATTTTGTTTCATGGAGATAAATAAAATCTGTTATAAAATTACTTTGTGCTACAGAAAATCAGTGTCTAGCCTATTGAGAAATTGAGCGACAGAATAGCGGTGACTAGTCATTTGGTTCTATAAATCGATACTGAAGTCATTAGGTGTATGAAGCATCATAACGATTCATAACTGCCATCGATTGGTAACAACTTCTAGTAAATAAAAAGTAACGCACCATGACAGTGATCATTCAATCTGCCTTGCTTATTAACCGACTTCGAAAAAGAAGCAGGTTCTATGTTCGACTGTATGTAAGTTTTTTTTTTTATGTAGGTATTTCCTCCGATTTCTATGTCAGCTGTGGACCGATTTTCAAAATTTATCCGAAATAATATACTCCCGAGTTGGGCCCATATAAATTTAATCGAAATCGCTTTAGCGCTTTTTGAAAAACTGAACAAAAACGAAAAATACGTATACATAGATGACGTTTTGGTTTTCCTTAATTACAAGTATGTTTAAATTCCACATACCATGTTATTGGGGTTTTTAGTTCTAGGTTGTAACAACTAAAAAGAGAAATATAAAAAACTTTTTAATAAAAAAAACAACCGTCTTCCAAAAAAGAAAATAAACTAAAAATTACTTTAATTTCGGCAGTCAGTGGTGCCGATTCTCTTAATAATAACTAAACTAAAATTAGAGAATCGCTGTCTTTTACTAAAAGGCAGTGCGAGAAAAGGACGGCTATAGCTATGAACTAAGTTAGAGATGTCAAACTAGTTTACGCCTTGCGCATCACCGTGTTTTTAATCGACAAGTTTTTACGTGTACACTGCACACTTTATTTTTATGGAAATATTAGTTCAACTAAATTTGACAGCTCTAATTTACGTCCGTCTCTTTCTTGTTTTATTAGAAAGAAAAAGATAGGAATAGCTTAAATTAAGTTTAGTTCGTACAAAACAGAATCCACACCATTATCAAATAACAAAGTAATGAAATACAAACACCGATTTCTGAAATCAAAGTTATTTTTTAATTTTTAGTGTATTTTCTTTTTTGGAAGTCTGTTGTTTTTTTTTGTAAAAAAGTATTTTTTTCTAAACATGTTGGGGTCGACTTCCATTCTAATCAGAGTCAGTCAAAATCTTCATACTCACAGGCAGATGTGTTGCTAGGGAGTTTGTTGCTCCACTTCACTCTTAGACACTAGGTAGTGTAGACCCGGGCCTGCGGACGGCGAGCAGTGGGTAGCTCGCCGTCCGATCAGCACCAGGCCCGTGAGTCGACGGCGCGTAGTGTTCCACGCGCGCCTCAAAGAGATGTAGTCAGCCACCACTGACGGGGCCCATCGTGGCCGGTGCCTGCAGCGGATAAATTCTGAAAATGAGTTATCGCACCCCTGGGCACTCAGGCAGGGAAGGAACAGGGGTGGGTTTTAGTCAGTAAGAGTCTGACACGCCCTCCCGCTCCACCCAGAGCGTCATTGGATGATTTCCCACCCAAAAAAAAAAAAAATAAGACACTAGGTAGTGGTGTCGGGCGTTTTACGAGGGTGTACGAGTATGTAATGTAAGTTTTGACTTTCAAAAAGTGCCGATTGTAATAAAATACTTTTGATTTTGTATTCGTGGAAGATGGGCAACAGTGGACCCTCCTCACTAGAAAACCGTAATTGTACGACTCTTTTTCTTACAAATAGAGGTCAGATAGGCAGGAGCTCCATGTAAAATACAGGTACCCAGCTGCATCCAGTTATACTGGACGACGACCCAATCTTAGTTTGGAAAAGGTTAGGCAGATTGATTGATTTTGATAACTATATCATTAACGAATCGAAGAATCACCAAACTGAAGTGGCAGTGGGCAAGGCTCGCAGAACAGATAGTCGATGGGGCCAGAGTTCTGGAGTGGCAACCACGTACCAGGAGACGCAGAATTGAATCCTACAAGACGTACCGATGACCTGGTGAGAGTCGCTGGTAGCTGATGGATGCGATATGCACATGACTGGATTGTGGCGACACTTGGGGGAGGTCTTTGTCCAGCAGTGGACGTCTTTCGACTGAATTGATAATGATGAATCATTAACGAATTATTGATTTTGTTGTAAGCATTAAGACTGAAGTTTTGTGATAATACAGTGCCTAGAAATTGCCTGCAAATATATCGAGCTAAGTACATAGACGCAGTTTATGCTTCAGGTAAGTTTTTCTTTGTACTTCCCTCGATTTTATGTAAGAAGGTAGTTTGTATACACTCATTTCGCATACGTAATGAAGTATGTGTAAACATACAACATAGTCAATACTCGTGATGTTATGTTGAAGTTAAGACACGTTTTTTACCTCTTCTAAAGTATTTTGTGTGGTGTTTGGAGTGTGTTCAAGATAAATGTTTGTCTTCTCTACATAGTCTAGATCAAAGTCAGCGTTCAGTGTTTTTTTTTGGCTTTTTTTGCTCGATCTTAATAATGGCAACAAGTAGATGCGTATAATATTGTACGATGGTACGGAACCCTTTATGTGGAAGTCCGACTCGCACTTTGCCGGTATTTTATATATAACTAGCTTCTGCCAGCAGCTTCGCCCGTGTGGAATTAGTGCCCCCTGGTTATAAATTTTCGACCCCCAATTCACCCTCTCAGGGGTGGAATTTCAAAAAATATTTATTAGTTGATACCTGCTCTTCACAAAGAATACACCCTCCAAATGTCATGTCTCTAGGACCAGCGGTTTAGGCTGTGCGTTGATATATCAGTCAGTCAGTCAATACTTTGAGTTCTATTTATAAAGATTATGTTGATTTTTAAAGAAAAAAAAACTGTAAGTAAACAAAAGATCTCTTTTTAAATAATTGCAGATTTCAAGTTATTATGCGAGTAACAAAAAGTTGATGCCTATAATTAATTGTTATTAGCTTGACGGATTATTTTGTAGTTACCTATAAATTATTATAATTTAACAAAAACAAATCATAATGAGGGGTCATTTTGATGTCACTGCATGTGGTAAGCCACATGCAGTGACATCAAAATGACCCCTTAATATTAAACTATTTGCCAGGTTTTTTTCCTGTTTTGGAATTCGCATCGGCATTTTGGCAATACCTATATTTTGCCCGCTGCCGCATGATTTGACCGTGACTTTGAATACCTATTCTTTTATTCGTGTCGACGAAATCTGATCAATCATCAAATTATACTGATAAGGCACAGTAGGTGGCCATTAATGTATGCATCCTAACAGGTGTGGTACAGAGGGGGCTCCGGGTTGTTTTTTTAATAGGTCACAGAATTTCTTCCATGTTAAGATGGTGATTTATTTATTTAAATTATTTACCTTAGCACAGCCACATCACATACATTGTACATTTTAGGAAAAGCTTAATAACAAAACAACTAATACATATGACAAGTAAGGCGTACATAGCGCACACTAAAATAACAGTACAGTCTTAAATCTAATACATAAATGAAATATAAACTTACTAACTATTAAAAAAAAGTTAAATACAGTTGATTGATATTGCAAAATAGGGATAAAAACTAATAAATTATGCACATTATACATGATTAAAACATAAATTTGGATAATAAAATTACAATAAATTAAATATTTAAATTAAAACTGAATTAAAACATTAAAAATAAATGAAAAAAAATTAAAATAAAATTATATTACAATTATTGAAAAAAAATGTAAAAAAAAGTCTAAGAACAACCTGGCAAGGAGAGAGTGATTTTTTTCCGAAACCGTGATCACCGAGATTATGTTTGGTGAGGTAAAAAATGCGGACATTGCAGCGTTGAAGGCGTTGTTCAGATCATCAAGGGTGCAGGAGCCGATGGGACAAAGTCTGAACCGAAAAAAAATTGGACATAGTCTGAACGAAAAGCAAAATTGTCATAGTCCAAACTGCATGCCTGGTATTCATCATAATCATCTCTTTCGCCGAAAGACGTCCACTGCTGGGAATAGGCGTCCCCCAAGTGTCACCACAACGATCAGTCCTGTGCGTCTTGCATCCAATGGCTACCCACGACCCTGACCAGGTCATCCGTCCACCTTGAGAGAGGATTGCAATACTTAATATTCAATAAAAGTTATTTTATTAGACACGACCAAAAAAAAAACAATTAGGTGAATAAGAAATACCTACCTGTAAGTCAAATATGGTCATATTTGTCGTCATAACTAGCCAAAAATATTCGTGTTCTAAAAAGCATGATATTTAAATGAGAATTGTGATAGACTGGAGGCCACAAACTCAAAAAAACATTACAGACTCTTTCAAAGAATAAAGCTCAGAAATGAAAACAGAACTGAAAACCTTGTTATATTATTATCTCGTCCAAAACTAGAAGAAACATTAAAGGAAAAACAAAAAGAAGATTGTGGTTAAAATACTTGGAACATCGTCTTTTGGGACACAGTTTAAAAAAGTTTATTAACACAAGCACAAGAGTCGTTTTAACCCGTTTAAAAGTTTTACACTGACATTTGGGGTTAAATATTTTATTTTCGTTTAAAAGCAAACATATTTGGCAAGCCGCGATGGTCTGAACAATGTTGTTATGTATCTTTGAAGGTTGAGTGGGCTCATTTTGGCTACATATTGCTCGATTTTATTTTTATTATATAGGTTAAAAGGTCGCAATTATAGGGGTGTGGTTTTGAGACAGTTGAACTTGGCTCGACTCACAGTTTCTGGATACTTTAATTTTTTTTTAATCACAAAAAAAGGCCATTGATGCCGATTCTCTTGTTCTATAACTAAACTACAATTAGAGAATCGTTATCTTTTACTAAAAGGCACTGCGAGAAAAGGACGGCTATAGCTATGAACTAAGATAGAGATGTCAAACTAGTTGACGCCTTGCGCTTTACCTTGTTTTTAGTCGACATATTTTTACGTGTACCCTTAATTTGTGTGGAATATTAGTGCTATTAAATTTGACAGCTCTAATTTACACAGAATCGGCTCCATTTACAGAAAGATTTCGGATTTACAGAAGAAGGGGTTGTGGCTATGTGGTTGTTAGGCTCGAGTTTGACCACTATTTCACCTAGATAGTAAACTATGATGTAGTCGACAATGGAGCACGCTTGCCAAACTCCCAGGATGTAGCTATCAGGAAACACAGCCTCTGGCAGGGAATTCCACTCCTTAGTTGTACGCACAAATTAATGTGTTCCCAAAACGTTTTGTGCGTATGGGTGGAATGTCCACCGCAGTTTAGCTGCATTCGGTTAGGCTGGATGCCGACCGACCATTTCGACAGAAAAGGAAACGAAAAGCTTGCAAACCCGATCTTTTGATCTTATAAATAAAGTTTTTGCATAAAATTTAAATACTCATCCACATCATCATTCTCCTACCCTTATCCCAATTTATTTGGGGTCGGCGCAACATGTTTTTTCTTCCATACTCCTCTATTAGTCGCCATCTCTGTAGTCCACCCCCTTTTCACCCATATCCTCTGTCACACAGTCCAACCATCGTTTCTTTGGCCTTCCTCTACTCTTATAGCCATCCACATTCATACACAAGACTTTCCTCACGACATTTTCTTCATTAAAAATATTACCAATAAAAATACTTATCCACATATTTTTACTAAATACCACAATACACATCGTATCGAGAACTGTATTTTTTACTGGTAGGTAGGTTTCATATGGGTCGCCTGAGTGTTCAAAAGACTCACCCTGCAATTAACGGAACACGGGTGGTTTTATTCAGTAAAGTCTGCACGCCCTTCCGCTCCACCCAGAGCAGAAGAAGTCATTGGATGATTTCCCACCCCCACAAAAAAAGGCCTATGCATGAATGTATGTAGTATGTGTGTTTGTTCCTTTATGGTGCTCTAAAGATCAATCGCATGGACCGATTTTGGTGATTCCTTAACTCAAAAAAAAGTAAGTTTAATATCATTTGCATTTTAGATCAATGAAAAATTCTTAGTTGCTGCCAAAATAAACAATTTTTCTTAATAAAAACGACACTTTCATACACTCAAATAAAACATGCACAACGTTAATAGCCAGTTACATTAAAATTAGCCTGTCGGTTCAAAATTCTCGTTTATTTTTTCCATTAGTCATGGAACAGCCTGTGGCTATGTAATGAAGCACCCAATTTGTCAGCCTGGGGATTTAATTAGAACAAATGTATCGCGGAATATAGGACAGTCGTACATTTGTGTCTTTGGGAGTTTGCAAATTTGAAATCTGGAAGAATTCATTTCGGGTTTATTTAACACTAGCACTTTTCGTCCACGTGGATTTAAAAAAATGAAAACCTATTACACTTACAAATAACGTAGCTTTCTATTGGTAAAAGAATTTTCAATATCGGTTTAGTAGATTCAGAGATAGGTACCCCCTACAACCTCACAAACTTACAAACTTTATCTCTTTATAATATTAGTATAGATAACACGGAAATATCTATCTTATCTTAGGAAGTAATGATTCGAAATGGAGAATTCTTCTTCTGATAGGAAACTACACTATATAATTGTGTCGTAGACAACTTTTTATTACGGAAAAATGCAAGGTTCCTGTAGAATAAACCTAGTTTAAGTCATCGATCTATCATCTACCTGGCTGGGGGCGTCTCATGCTACGTTTGCCGATACATTGACTCTACTGCGGAGGCTCTAGACAAACTAACCTATTTGAATGCCTGTCAAATTGATTGACACAATTTATGAAATATGAAGATTGTTGTATACAATTGTATAGATTCAAGTTCTTCAAACTTAACTGATAGATGTGTTGCTGGGGAGTTTATTGAGTTCAATTCTTCTTCACAGCTAAACACTAGGAAGTGGTGACGGGCGGGCGTTTTTGGGGGACTGTCTTTATGTAGAACTTTGACGTTCAAATGTGCTAGTTCTTAGCCTAGTTTGAATAAATGACTTTTTATTTTGATTTGATTTTGTGTTTTCTAGAAATTTTAAAAGAAAAGGGACTATAAAGGCTTTTGCCTCCTACACACACACACACCAATTCAACATAGGTGCCACGGACAGCCCTCTCTGCAGAGGCTGTTTTGACACGAGGAATCAACCACGCACTTCATCCTACAATGCAAAACCGTCGCTACATAACATGCGCAAATTCAAGGAACAGTGAGGTCGTTCCACTAGCCTTTGAAGCACCCAGGAAGCTTCTGTGCTTCTAGGCGGAGCAATGTTGGCTATGTTAGCCAGGACCTCCACGCACTATGGACCGAATGGGAGTCTGAGTGCGGATATCGAAGTCCCTATACAACTGCTACTACTATATGACTGTCAAAAGACCATAATGTTTGCAAGTAGTGGAATGCCAATGCATTCCACTACTTTCAAAGATAAATCCTTTACAGTCCAAGCCGCTCGTCTGTGGAATGCATTGCCAGTTGCAGTAAAACGCGCGCAATCGCTACCAATATTTAAAAGACTAGTAAGGGAGCATTACTTGTCACTGTGACCATTTTTTTTAAATTTTTTTTTATTAAATTGTTGTCACTTAGTTTCTTGCCTATATTTTTAGTATGTATGTATTTATGTATCTATAATTGTATTGTATTCTTTATATTTGCACCAAGTGCAGCCCCATTTTGTGTTCAGGCAATCACTGTCCATTCCAGGTTGCCTGGAAGAGATCGCGGAATGCGACAAGGCCGCCAAAATGTGTGTATTTTTTTTTTGGTGTACAATAAAGTATATAATAAATAAATCAATTAATGTTTGGGATTGAGGAGCATTCCCGTAATGTCTATAGTGGTCAATCGTTTACATTTTCACTTTTCTATGATAGGGAATATGCATAGAAAATATTTGTTATCGAACCGTTTTATCGTTGAATATCCTAAAATAGAGTACGAACAGTGAGAGCAGAATCAAAATTGATCGAAAATTAAACGAGATATAACAATTTTAAACAAATATATCTGTCCTTCTCTCGTAAAAGTTGTTTTCTGTGGCAGTTGTATGGGCGTCATGTCTTTTGATGTCAAAGAACACGTCGGACTTCTCTTTTTAATTATCAACTTTAAAGCTATATAACTTTGTCGCTGATGATGGCATTTTGAAAATTCCTTCATATTTTATTCACTATAAAGCGTATACCTCACTAGGAATATGTATACAATTTCGTGCAACCAAGGACATAGAGTTCCCGAGGACACGGTGGAGCATACGGTGGAGGTCTGCCCCGCTTGGGCGGAGCCCCGCCGTGTCCTCGTGGATGCGATAGGCGGCAGCGACCTCTCGCGCCCTGCCCTGGTTCATGCCATGGTACGGAGCGAGAGGGAAAGGGAAGCCGTCTCCTTCTTCTGCGAAGCAGTACTACTCGCGAAGGTGGAGGCGGGACGCGTGAGGGAGACTCAACAACGGAGTCGCCCTCACGCCCTCAGCAGCAGCCGCCTCAGGAGACGCCTGGGACTTCCGGCACCGCAAGACGATCTCCGGCCACCTCAGACCCGGGCCTGCGGACGGCGAGTAATGGGCAGCTCGCCGTCCGATCAGCACCAGGCCCGAGAGTCGACGGCGCGTAGTGTTTCACGCGCGCCTCAAAGAGTTGTCAGCAATAAGGACGGGACCCGTCATGGCCGATGCCTGCCCGGGGGTTGAGGATAAATTCGAATCAGAGTTACCTCGCCCCCGAGTACTAAGGGCAGGAAGGAACAGGGGTGGGTTTTAGTCAGTAGAAGTCTGACACGCCCTCCCGCTCCACGCAGAGCGGGTGTAGTCATTGGATGATTTCCCACCCCACAAAAAAAAAGGACACCGGGTGAGGCACGCTCCATAGAGCTGTAAACATTTTGTTGTTGACTCCACTGGCCGCGCCGCCACTGGCGTCCTAGTGAGGTATTGGCCTAAGTCTTCAATTACACGAATAAAAAAATATCATGCATATTCCCTATTGTTGAGCCTCAGCCAGTCTATTCCATTAAAACGTCACAATCAAAACTCAGACATAGTAAGCGTAAAGTAACCTGTCATTCCATTTGGAGCTATGGATTAAGTGACTTGAAACTTCACCTAAGATGTCACAAAGAGATATTTACAGAATACCACTGCTGGACTCATTTTTACCTGACTTCAACAGACAAGCTCAGACCATTGCCATTTTCAGCTTGCTAACTTTGCGAGCGATCACCGGTATTTACAGGGTGTAACGAAAAGGTGTGATCATATTTTAAGAACCGGTTCTGCTCATGGAAATGAACAATTTTCTCTAAGAAAAAAATAGAATGTTCCCAAAAAAGAAATTAGACTTTCCATACAAAGTTATCATCAGCTGATCAATATTCGTATGGGAGGTAATTTTTTTTTTAAATTGCCTCAGGTTTTCTTGAAGAAAGTTGTTCATATCGATGGCCAGATGCAGTTCTTAAAATATGAGCACACCTTTCCGTTACACCCTGTATACACATAAAAAACGCTAACCAAATGCTTTGTTTAAATACTGATTTAGCGGCTTCTAAATCCAAATTTTGAATTATGATCCTGCTAATTAAGGCTTTATTTGCAAAAAATATAACCATGTAGGTAATTAGTTTAAACAGTTTTAGAGTTCCGTACCCGAAGAGTAACCAACGGGACCTTACTAAGCCTCCACTGTCCGTCCGTCCGGCCGTCTGTCTGTCAGCGGGCTGTATCTCATGATCCGTTATTACGGTTAATTTCAAATTCTCACAGAATGTGTATTTCTGTTGGCGCTTTAACAACAAATCTTTATATATAAAACAAAGTTGATTTAGTTACACCATTTGTAACTCAAGAACGGCTGGACCCATTTTTATAATCTTTGATTTGTTGGATTTGTCTCCGCCCCGAATAGCAGAATAACTAATAAAACATTGGAAAAATTTCATAATAGCAAAAAATATGAAGAAAAATATTTTTTTCATACATTTTGTATGGAATGGCTTTTTTAAACATATCACGAGATCGGGTTTATAAATATATTGATTCTGAGGCGGTACGAAGCTCGCCTTAATAATAAAAATTAAAGGGGGCTCCTACTAGGAACGTGTTTCTTTTGTCTTTTTTTGCTCGATCTTATTAATGGCAACAACTAGACGCATACAATCTTTTACGAAGGTACGGAACCTTTCATGCGCGAGTCCGACTCGCACTTAACCGGTTTTTTACAAATAAGGCTCTATGTCGGTAACTCCAATTCCAGTCCTTTTCCGGATAGTTTGTTTCATTTTAGTGCCATATATATTTAGTGCTACTCAATTCTTGATGAGTAGGTACCTAAATGGCATTTCGCTTCAGTAGATTATCTCAAGTGATATCTACATGTAGGTTAAGTTCTTTGATTAGTCACAGACTTACCTTACACAAATAGATGGCCGCATTTACTAAATATCCAAGTTGTTTTTATCTGACTAATGGCTAAACTAATTTGTTGTTATCTGTTCTTTGATATACACGCAGCCTTAATGGTTCAGCGTCGGAGTACACTTTCTTCGGGTCGGGGGATTAATATCCGTGTTAGATAAATATATTTTTTTCATCTCTATACTAATATTATAAAGAGGTAAAGTTTGTGTGTTTATAGGGGGTAATCTCTAGATATATTAAACCGATTTTGAAAATTCTTTTACCAATAGAAAGCCACGTTATTTGTGAGTCATAGGCGCATATAATTTTTTTGAAATCCACGCGGTCGTAGTCGCGGGCGAAGTGCTAGTTTTAAGTTACAAAGATGTTATAAATCTTTTTTCCCCGGAGTTAAAAACAGAAGTTACAAACAGAGTAAGATCGAGAACCGCCAGACAATCCTTATTTTCTGACTAACAAATTTTTTGGGACTGAATAGTGTTAGTATTTAGTTTGAACTTCATACTGGGCAGGCGCCCAATTTACCGGTATCAGGCGCAAAGTTAGTACGTAATACATTATTCACTTTTCTCAAAGTTGGAGTACTGATTCTCATGGTTGTTTTGCTGAATATTGTTAAATAATTATATCGTTACTACTTTTAATAAGTTAATTATAATAGCCTCACTCGAGGTGGCGACAAATCCGGTTGCCACCTCAAGTGAGGTCCTATTTTTTGTCCTTGGTCAAGCTAACAATTGAATGAACAACGCATTTTGACAAAATTTAACAATGAGTTACTATTTTCAACTATTGGTTGAGATAGGTCATCATCAGCTTTTCAATGTCCCTACTGCTAGAGCACAGGCCTCCTCTCTGTGAGAGGGTGTGGGCCGATATCCACCATGCGGGCCCAATGCGGGTTGGTGGATGTCACATGTCTTCAAATTTCTGGTTCTAGGACATGCCGGTTTCCTCAGGATGTTTTCCTTCACCGTTTTGAGAATTTACACACACCAACGTGCCTGCCTAGCCTGGGTTTGAACTCACGATCTACAACTTGTAAGTCGAGGCCGTTATCACTGGGCCACCACAGAGATAGGTATCTACGGATAAAAAAACTGGCTGTTATGTAATCAAAGCAAGAATATTCTTTAATTTCTGATACAAATACATGGCAAAAAAATATTAGCAAGCTCATTTAAATGCATGATTAATTATTTATAGCAAGGGAAATCCGCAAATCAACTTTGTTGTTGTGTTTGTAAATTATAATTATATTTAGATAGAACTATTATAACAATTAACAGCACTTGCTTGAAGCTTTATTAAGAAGTATTTTATTACAGAGGCGGAGATGTTTAATTTATAAAGTTTTCAGTTATTTAGTGGCCCCTCCCGTGTCTGGTTGGCTGAGCCATCGAGGCCTATCATGTCAATCTAGTTCGGAGATTTTTTTTTGGTCCAATGGCAGCTGTCGATGATGTATCTTACGTCCACATGGTGTCCGCTTGACACGCAAGGGGTTAGATTATTGCAATAATTGGACTAACCCGTTACATTAATGAACCACTAGACGTACGGTGATACGTCACTGGTACATGGTGGGCATCCCACCCACACGCTCAAAACGTTTAGGGAACACATTCATTGAGCGTACAACTAAGGAGTGGAATTCCCCCGGGGTCTGTGTTTCCTGATAGCTGAAACCTGGGGATCTTTAAGACAAGAGTGAAAAGGTTACTTCTGGGCAAGCGTCCTCCATCGTGAACCACATCATCGCTTACCATCAGGTGAGATAGTTACCAAGCGCGAACCTATTAATGTAAAAAAAAATGTGAGTTAATTTGCGGGTGGAAGGTGCATACCTATTGCATTTTGACTCGAGCTATAGTATTTAATTAAAAGGAGTATAACTAATGGTAGCCAATGAAGGGTAACCAACGGGACCCTATTTCTAAGCCTCCGCTGTCCGTCCGTCCGTCTGTCTGTCAGCGGGTTGTATCTCATGATCCGTAATCGGTAGACAGTTTAAATTTTCACAGAACGTGTATTTCTGTTGCCGCTCAGCGAATAATAGAAACAAAATTAAAGAAGGCTCGCCTACTAGAAACGTGTTTTTTTGGCTGTTTTTACGACGCGCAGAAAGTGTTCCTTACCATCGTACAAGATTACAAACTTGTACGATGGTACGGAACCCTTTCTGTGCGAGTCCGACTCGCACTTGGCCGGTTTTATATATTTGTCTGAAAACCCTCTTATTGACTGAACATATGAAATATCCAGTTTATCTTTGAAGCCTATTTATATCCACCCTTCAAACTCTAACATTACCAAATTCACGAAAACATAAACTATCTTTTTAGGCACCAAAAGGTCGAGCCCCAAATAAGTAGATTATTTGCGAAGGGCTGTCAAATCCCTATTTCAGTTTTAAAGTGAACAATGTTTCATTAAAGTGTACAGTCAAATTTAGGAAAATTTACGAGGAAAGTATTCACTTCTAGACGCCACTAAATTAAGTAAATTATAGGGTATGATAATATTAGAAAAAATGACTCAATAGATATTCTGAAAATGCTGCCTTGGGGCTCAAATATTAATAAAGTTATGCTTATATTTTTTCATTCAAATGTAATTAATCTTATTAGAAAGCTCACTTAGTTTTTTCGTTATAAAATTAGGTAGGTAGGTACTGTCACGATTGTAGACACAGCCTAAACTCAGCGGGTCTGTACCGGCCTTCAGCTGGCTGTTAAGATTATTGAAGAGCCGTTTGAATATTGAATGTGTTGGCATCACATTCATCACATCGCGTTGCCAGCGAGTGAGTCCTCTACCCTAAAACTGCTAGAACGTCCTAGGATCACTGCAGGCCGTACTGGTGCCTTGGGGTCCTACAGTACCTAATCTATGCTCCAAGCTTGTCTGTGATGATAATTTATGTACCTGTAAAATTTTACATTATAACTTTGTAATTATTAGTGAGGAAAACCTGGCGAGACTGAAATGGGACTGGTCAAGTCACACTTATAGAAAGCATGAGGACAGGGGTGAATGGATCAAAATTGTCACGAATAATGGGTATCGTTCATAAGTCGGGAGTTGTCGCTGAGGCAGGCTTTTAAAACGCTTGTGAGACGATTTGGACACTTCTTCTTCTCTGTCATTTTGCTCTTGGCAGAGCGGTCGTGGTCACGTCGAGGCATCCACGTCGGTCATAGAGGAGGACACAACTCTCCGCACGATCTCCCGCCATCTCGCCATATTGGAGGACTGTCTGGCGCAGTCAGATACGCGGCAGATATTTGATCTCTTACACTAAAGTATAACATAACCAAACCTAACTAAGGGTCGATTTCACCAATGTAATTAATCACGATTAGTTAAACCAAACTCAGTTTATGCGTTTAATCGAGATTAGAGCTTCATTTTGCGTTTCACCACTACAAATAAACTAGTTTAAATTCTAAACGCCTAGTTTTCGGTGAAACGCAAAACAAAGCTCTAATCTCGATTAAACGCATGAACTGAGTTTAGTTTAAACTAATCGCGATTAGTTTCATTGGTGAAACCGGCCCTAAGAAAGATTTACTAAACGCTACCCGCATATAAATATTATTTAAACATTTGTTTATAAAAAATATTACAAATTTACACAAATGATAACTAATTTTTCGGAATTGCAAAATTATGTTCTAATAACTCGCTCATACTTACAATTCTCCTCATAGTCCTGATAATTTCTGTCCAATTTTGTGATTGAAATGTTACGCTTTCTAATTTAATAATTTGCGCTTATTTCAATAATAACAATTTCAGGACAATGGAATATTACGGTCTAATTTGAAAGCTGATTGATGAATAAATAGTCAATTTAACCGTGTTGCAAATTAATGGATGGTATAGAAAATATAATACTGGCACGATATCGATTTCAGAATGAACTAGGTATTAACTAAAACTAATAATATAATAATAATAATAATATCTCATTGTACTGGGATCGGTCCATCATCACTGACAGGACTATTGTAGCCAATAAGCCTGATATAGTGGTGGTGGACCGAATCGAGAGGCGTGCAATGATTGTTGATATTACCGTCCCACATGACGAGAACCTCGTGAAAGCCGAGAAAGATAAACAAATCAAGTATATTGACTTGGCTCGCGAGGTTGTCGACATGTGGGATGTGGACTCAGCGATCATTGTACCGATAGTCGTGTCAGCCAATGGCTTAATAGCCACGAGCCTCGACCAACACCTCAGGAGGCTCTCGTTAGGCGGCTGGATCAAGGGCTTGATTCAGAAAGCAGTACTTCTGGACACGGCTCGCATTGTCAGGCGGTTCCTCTCTCTGGAGCCCTGACCGCCGGTAGCTTGGACCCTATTCCCGATACCGGTGGGATACTATTTTTTATATTTTTAAATGTTTTTTTTTTATCCTTTATATTTAAATATTTAAAAATGTAATTAATATGTTTAAAAAATGAATAAACGGAATAATAATAAAATAGCCAAGAGCCTCGACGAACACCTAAGGAGGCTCTCGTTAGGCAGCTGGATCCAGAAGGCAGTACTCCTGGACACGGCGCGCATAGTTAGGAGGTTCCTCTCTCAGGAGCCCTGACCACCGGTAGCTTGGACCCTATCCCGATACCGGTGGGATACTATTTTTTATATTTTTAAATGTTTTTATATTTTGATCTTTTAATATTTAAAAATGTAAACTGTATGTATATATTATAAAATAAATATAATAATAATAATAATTGTCAATATGTGGAATGTGGACTCGGTTGGATCAAGGGCCTGATTCAAAAGGCAGTACTCCTTGATACGGCTCGCATTGTGAGGAGGTTCCTGTCTCTGGAGGCCTAACCACCGGTAGCTTGGACCCTGCTCCCGATACCGGTGGACTACTATTTTTTATATTTTTAAATGTTTTTTTTATATGTTTTCTTTTAAAAATATTTAAAAATGTAAATAATATGTGTAAAAATAAATATACGAAATAATAATAATAATTCAAAAGGGTAGTAAATCTAAACTTTATTTTAAAGAGGTAAAAATGGTTTGTTTGTTCATTTTCTTGTAAAAGATAGATGTACGGCGCTACCAGTACATTGCGGACGTCTCACCCACTCGCACAAAACGTTTTGGGAAAACTTTCATTGTAAGTACAGCTAAGGAGTGAAATTCCCTGCCGGTGTCTATGTTTCCTAATAGCTACAACCTGAGAGTATTTAAGACAAGAGTGAATAGGTCACTTCAAGGCAAGCGTGCTACATCTTTGACCACATCATTGCTTACCATGAGATAGTGGTCAAGCACGATTCTATCAATGTTAAAAAAGGTACTTTGATCTCTGAAATTAAAATTAAACTGATTAGACTACAAAAACTGTATCACTGATAAAAGGTTCTACATGTAAAAAAATGTCTCGTAAGTGATCATCATCACTATCATCATCATCATCATAATCATCATCATCATTATCAGCCTTTTAATGTCCCCACTGCTGAGGCACAGGCCTGCTCTCTGTGAGAGGGTTAGCTTTTGTGAGCGATACCGCCGACAAATCTGGTTTTAAATAACTTGAGCTGCATTTTCTATAAGTATTCGAAAACTGCTGATATCAAAAATAAACAGCCTCTTAAAACCTAATAATTCGCGATATACTTTGATAGGTGAAGCATCATTTATCATAAAAATAATTTACCTAAATACGGTCTCTGTACCCACATGTCTCGTAAATATCTCGATAAACCACCAATAATCTATTTCATCCATTACGGTGACGAACCATACGACTACCTTTCTCCATAATCTGCTAAACACCCTATCATGTCTTTGAAAGCGACCGATATCAGTTACACATTAACGAAACGTCCATTTCTCAGTCCCTTCAGTATATGTATGTGTACTGATCTATGTTTCGTATTTACATGTAAAATTAAAGGTACCTATGGGCGTGTCTGAATGTGGGTAATTCATTTCCAATAAATGATCTATACCATATTCATAGTGTACCATAATAACACAGCACAGTTTTATAATAAAGCGATACTAAAGTTTATTTGACGACAATGTCAATTTCGAGTAGTTTCAACAAACGAAAGAATAGAGAATATTTCTGTCTCGTATTTTGAGTTGGGCGTTGATAGTTGCACCACAGTATTTTACTTTGTGGCTATCTTCTTTATTCCTATGTAAAATAATAAACGGAATTTTTTAAACATTTTTTATTTTTTATTATGATCATAAGTACGAGTACTTAGATAACATAATCAGTCTTAAATTGTAATTACACTGATTATTCAAGACACATTACAAATTATGTAAAACACATCAAGAATAAAATATCACAAATATCTTTCACTCAATAACTTTAGACCTATGCGGATGCTATGGATAAAAGCGTAACGAATATATTAATAAAAATGCAGCCTATCAGCTGATATTTTAGAAACTGCACGTTTTTCCAACCTCACAGGTACCGCGGCGTTACCGATCGGTAACGCGACAGTAGGTTTTTAATAATAATAATAAAATAATAATAATAATAATAATAATAAAATCCACCCTACACAACCGCGAGGTATGCAGCCTTAGGGAATACTTCCTCAAAGCTGACGTGGGTATGCATCGAGATGTGGTCGCTGTGGACAAGGGCCTCACCCCGCTCTCCTTGGCAAACGAGAACTGGCGCAAACCTATAGTACTGGATACTAATGACCGCACGGAAGTATGGCAGAGCAAGGAGCTTCACGGACGCTTTTACCGGGTCCTACATGGGCCCGATGTAGATCTCTTAGCGTCCGTATCCTGGCTGCGTTTTGGTGACCTCTTCGGGGAAACCGAAGGTTTTGTCTGTGCGATTATGGACGAAGTTATGATGACGAATAACTACCGGAAATACATTGTGAAGGACGGTACGGTTGACATCTGTCGGGCATGCCACCGGCCCGGGGAATCAATCCGACACATTATTTCTGGTTGTTCTCGTCTAGCTAACGGAGACTATTTGCATAGACACAACCTTGTAGCCAGGATTATCCACCAGCAACTTGCTCTTAAATACAATCTTGTGGAATCTGAAGTACCGTACTATAGGTATGAGCCCGACCCAGTTCTCGAAAATGGCAATATCACGTTATATTGGGATCGATCTATCATCACTGACAGGACTGTTGTTGCCAATAAGCCTGACATAGTGGTGATAGATCGACTAGAGCGTCGCACAATGATTGTTGATATAGCTGTCCCTCATGACGAGAACCTCGTGAAAGCTGAGAAAGATAAACAAACAAAATATTTTGATCTGGCTCGCGAGGTTGTCGACATGTGGGAGGTGGATACAGCTGTCATTGTGCCGATAGTCGTGACGGCCAATGGCTTAATAGCCAAGAGCCTCGACGAACACCTAAGGAGGCTCTCGTTAGGCGGCTGGATCAAGGGCTTGATACAGAAAGCGGTACTCCTGGACACGGCGCGTATTGTTAGGAGATTCCTTTCTCAGGAGCCCTGACCACCGGTAGCTTGGACCCTATCCCGATACCGGTGGGCTACTATTTTTTATATTTTTAAATGTTTTTATATTTTGATATTTTAATATTTAAAAATGTAAATTGTATGTATATATTATAAAATAAATGGAATAATAAAATATTAATCCGTCAGGCCCCTCGCGTCTCCGTGACAATAGGTTTTTAATTGTGTCTGCTAATGAGGGGCTTGTTAATAATAATTAATAATAACTTTATTTTAGATAATAATTACAATTTTTAACAATAATATTTTTTTCGCACGGCCTCACTGGTGAGGCAGTTCATTATATCACTTTGTTTCAAGGAAATTATACGAGTACATACCCTTTAGGTATAAGTATATAATAATAGCACACTATATTGTTATACATGTACCTATTTATGAGGGACAGACCTTATTTAATTATAAGGGATACAAGTGAACCTTTTAGAGCCTGTAATTAGATACTGTTTCGCGAAATTTTGTAAGTTGTAAATTAAATTTAAACAACACTAAAGTTAAACAGATGGGTTGTTGTAGCGAGAGTAAGGGATGAGAGTAGGATTGAAGGGTTAATGTTAAATGTAGTTACATGTTTACGTATCAAAGGGATAATTTTAATTAAAAATTAATTAAACACACCTATAGGGATGTTTCCTGGGTATAAAATTAATAATTCTATTTAGTCCGTAAACTAAATAATTAAAAAAATTCGGACACGTATTTTTTCTTTGTCAACCCATTAACGTTCAGGAGCAGCTAGGCGTGAAGCAATAAAAATCTTTTTTACAAAAAAACAACCGACTTCCAAAAAAAAAAAATACCTACACTAAAAATTGCTGATTATTAAGCTGTGTTAAGGCACAGTTATACGACTTTTAAAGGTTTTTAATTGAACATCACACTTATACGACTAGTTGTATTTCTTTGAAAAAAATTTATGTTACTCTAGACAATTTTCGTCGTAATTTGATCTCAGAATATTTGAAATAATATTTTTATGACATTGTGTAATTAATTTGTAAAGTTATGTTTAACGCGGATAAAAAATTGAGAATCACGCAAAAACTATTACGCGTATTTTTTATGAAACCTTCACCATTTAAAAGATTATTTAATTGTTTAAAATTTAGTCTCAGTGTTTTAGTTTAATACTTGTTTTTTTATGTGTAATAAATTAATAATGCGTCTAATTTCGGACTTTCCTTGGTGGGCGAGTCCTATTACAGGGTGGACATACGAAGCGTTACGTGAGCTCAGCGCAGAACACGCAAGCTAACCACTCAAGGTCGTTGGCAGCTTATAGCGCCTTAAGGGCCTACCTCCGCGTGGCGCCTTCATCTATACTAATATTATAAAGCTAAAGAGTTTGTTTGTTTGTTTGTTTGTTTGAACGCGCTAATCTCAGAAACTGCTGGATCGAATTGAAAAATTATTTTTGTGTTGAATAGTCCATTTATCGAGGAAGGCTATAGGCTATATAATATCACGCTGTGACTAATAGGAGCGGAGCAACAACGGAAAATGTGGTAAAAACGGGGGAAAAAAAAAATATTCCTTTTGAGAGCTTCCGTTGCGTGCGCTACGTAAACGGTTAAAGTTACGCAAAAATTATGTATGACGTAAATGTTCCTCTTTAAAAGTTCTAAAAAAAATCCGCGAGAGCTTATGTCCATCTTTTAAGGTTAACTCACTATAATCTTTTTTATGGTAAACAAATTAATTTGTTCTAAAATAATGCATTATTTGCGAAGGTGTTTTTATAAACATGTCATTAATCCTTATCCAAATAAAAACTTTATTCATCATAAGTATTTAATTTTGAACCAAATTGTCCTTGACATCATTTATATTAAACGAATATCTTAGGAGATATCATAGTGTTAATCAAGTACCACGCGCACATTCATGATGTGCAAGGCGGACGATTATGAGGGATGTAGAGAGCGAGGTACCATTTTGCACTGTATATCCTATTTATTGAGGAAGGTTATAGGCTTTATATTATATAATCACGCTAAGACACAGTTACCATAACCGCGTGTGAAACCACGGGCACAGCTAGGTGAATAAAAAATCGTATCTTAGCATAGACAATACCCGAGGACACGGTGGAGCATAAGGTGGAGATCTGCCCCGCTCGGGCGGAGCCCCGCCGTGTCCTCGTGGATGCGATAGGCGGCAGCGACCTCTCGTGCCCTGCCCTGGTTCAGGACATGGTACGGGGCGAGAGGGAATGGGAAGCCGTCTCCTCCTGCTGTGAAGCAGTAATGCTCGCGAAGGTGGAGGCGGGACGCGTGAGGGAGACTCAACAACGGAGTCGCCCTCACGCCCTCAGCAGCAGCCGCCTCAGGAGACGCCTGGGACTTACGGCACCGCGAGACGATCTCCGGCCACCGTAGACCCGGGCCTGCGGACGGCGAGTAATGGGTAGCTCGCCGTCCGATCAGCACCAGGTCCGAGAGTCGACGGCGCGTAGTGTTCTACGCGCGCCTCAAAGAGTTGTCAGCAATAAAGACGGGGCCCGTCATGGCCGATGCCTGCCTGCCCGGGGGTTGAGGATAAATTCGAAACAGAGTTAGTTTTGCTTACTACTTTGGATACGAAACACTTTGAGTCCTGTTTTAACAGACAAAAAATACCTTATCCTCTTTGTAAAAAACGCAACATAAGATTCTTTATTTTCTACGCGTTGCTACGATTTTTAATTCAATGAGGGCGCCACTTGGCGGCTATACCTATACGCCTTAAGCGCAGTTATACGACTTTTACCAGTTTTTAATTGAATATCACGTCTAAACGATTAGTCTTATTTCTTTGAAAAAAATATATGTTACTTTAGACTATCTTGGTCGTAATTTGATCTGAGAATATCTGCAATTATATTTTTATAACATAGTGTAATTAAATTGTAAAGTTATATCTAACGCTGATAAAAAATTGAGAATCACGCAAAAACTATTAAGCGTATTTTTATGAAATCTTCACCATTCTAAAGATTATTTAATTATTTATAATTTAGTCTCAGTGTTAAAGTTTAATACTTGTTGTTTTATGTGTAATAAATTAATAATGCGTCTAATTTCGGACAGCGCTCCTTGATGGGCGAGTCCTATTACTGGGTGGACAAACGACGCGTTCTGTGACCTCAGCGCAGAACACGCAAGCTAACCACTCAAGGTCGTTGGCAGCTAATAGTTCCTTAAGCTAATAATAGCTTTATGGTGCATTAACATAAGTTTTATTCTGTGTGGAGGGTCTGACGTTAAGTTTTTACACCTACTAGCTTCTACCTTTTTAGGGTTCCGTAGTTTGCCATGTCCGTTTGTCCGTCCATCCGTCCGTCCCCAGCTTAGCTCAAAGACTCTTAGTACTAGAATGCTATAATTTAACATGGATATTTATATTAATCACGCTGACAAAGTCATCATCTTCCTGCCCTTATCCCATGTTACTTGGGGTCTGCGCAACACGTTTTTTTCTTCCATTCTGTACTGTCAGCCGTCACGCTATCACTAACTCCCAACATGTACTTGCCAAAAAAACCTTTTTACTTTTGATTATTTTCAATTAGGGGTAGATTTTTTTCACAATTAAGAGGACGCCTAATTACTTCCAATCATTATGGAGTTTGTTTCATCACGATAAATCATTTAGTTTAAAAGTTACTCCGTTTTGTTTTCGTTTGTGTAATTAAAAAAAAATATAGATTTTTTTTAAATATTTTTTCCTTCCATAAAAAGCTTAGATTCCCTCATTTCGATATGTGCACACTATAAAGAAGGAAAAAAATTACTTAGGTGAAGTACGGTCAACGGAACCCTACCTTGTGCGTGGCTCGACACGCAATTAGGCAGTTATTAATAATAGACAAGATATCGAATGAAGATTCCTTCTTATATCCTTGAGAAATGCCAATGACCAGCTATAAAATTCTAATAATAAATGTAAATAACAAGAGATTATTATTATTTTTTGTAAAAATAATAATCCTGTTATGAGATATGCATACATTTATTTTTTATTATAATCAAACGCAAAATGTCATGACATATAAACTACTATAGCTTCTGCCAGCGTCTTCGCCCGCGTGTTATTAGTACTCCACCCGTTATAAACTTTCAACCCTCTATTCACCCTCTCAGAAGTGGAATTTCGAAAAACCCTTTCTTAATGGATACCTACTCTTCACAAAGAACACACCCTCCAAATTTTGTCTCTAGGACCAGCGGCTTAGGCTGTGTGTTGATATATCAATCAGTCAGTGAGTCAGGACTTTGAATTTTATATATGTACTATACATATTGTATATATGTACTATATATATTTTATGTAGGTGGTGCAGTTTTTGCGATTCTTCACTAATGTCATAATCCGTTCTACCTAAAAATACGAGTATCTGAGATTATTTTATCAACAAAATCTAGTTTTAAAGTGTTTTTTACGATGTAACTAATTAGTCATTTGATCAATATCTTCTTTTTAACCGACTTCAAAAAAAGGAGGAGGTTCTCAATTCGACTGTATTTTTTTTTTTTTTTTTTTTATGTGTGTTACCTCATAACTTTTTACTACGTGAACCGATTTTGAAGATTTTTTTTTTGTTTGAAAGATGTTGCTTCACATGTGGTCCCATTTTAATTTGGTGAAGATCTGATGATAAACTTCGGAGATACACAATGGAACTCTTCAATAAATGATAGCAAACCTTCCAGAATTGCTGCAATCGCATGTCTGTATATTGTTTTCACCACTTCACAACATTAGATCTCGCTGATACGCTCTGAAGGGGTATACAGATTTGTACAGTTCACCCTGATACACCCTAATTTCACCATCTATGTTCTAATTCCCTATTTTTGGGTCTATCAATTCGGGCATAACTTTACTATTCATTTAGTTTTAGAATGGGGTACATCAACTAAAAAGTGAAAAATAAAAAACTTTACAAAAAAAAAACAACCGACTTCCATAAAAAATACTAAAAAACGCAAAATAATTCTAATTTCGGAAGTCGGTGTTAAATAACGAAGAAACCAAACTAGAAACACCGACTTCCGAAATTAAAATTATTTTGCGTTTTTTAGTATTTTTTATGGAAGTCGGTTGTTTTTTTTTTGTAAAAAGTTTTTTTTTACAAAAAAAACAACCGACTTCCAAAAAAAAATACACTAAAAATTAATAAATAACTTTAATTTCGGAAGTCGGTGTTTGTATTTTACTTCTTCGTTATTTGACACCGACTTCCGAAATTAAATATATTTATTAATTTTTAGTGTATTTTTTTTTTGGAAGGCGGTTGTTTTTTTTTGTAAAAAAGCTTTTTATAAAATTACTCTGTTGGCAAGGATTAAAGATAGTACGAATTTGAGACATATTTTTGGTATTCGGGTTATTCGATTCTAGCGATTCAAGAGCAGTGGTGGCCCAGTCGTAACGGCCGCGACTTCAAAGTTGTAAGTCGTGGGTTCGAACCCAGGCAGGCGCTTTACTGCGTGTAAATTATTTCATCACCACTGATGTCAAAACGGTGAAGGAAAACATCGTGAGGAAACCGGCATGTCCTAGAACCAAACATTTGAAGACATGTGACATTCACCAACCCGCATTGGGCCCGCCCCCTCGCAGAGAGGAGGCCTGTGTGTGTGAGGTGTGTGTGTGTGTGTGTGTGGTGTGTGTGCTTCGAGAACATTGTAGTCTGATTATACCTATACCATTATAATTCGATCATAAGTATTTTTGGTTTTGGCCGAATATTGATTTTTCTTGTTAATGTTATCCTTGTCTAATTGGCTGAATTGAGTATCTACCTATAAATTAAGGATCATACGTCATTTGTCATTAAGTACTTAAAGATTGAGTTCACTACCAACTGTATTTAAAATTAGGTACCTATTGATATTTTTTTCAAAACAGGTTTTAGTGTCATAATAATGAGTGTCTAAATATTTTAAGCACACAATACCCTATGTAAACTTAATTAAATTATTAATTATTATAATTCAGTGTTATCTGCACGCAACGAATTTTAACTAAGTATTGTTTGTTAAACACAAACAGAGATTTGATTTTACTTGCAAATCTGAGAATTGTATTATGTAAACCTATTTAATTTTTACGTAACAAGATACCTATTTAAAACTAGAACCGTTTTAAAAACCCAAAGTTTTATTTTCTTGTAAAATTGAACAGATAATTATGTTTTATTCTTAAATATTTACTCTTTATCGGTAAGTACTAGGAGTACCTGGCGCCTCCACCATTTGTTAAAACTTGAGACGTGTAGCTCAGCGGCGGTACTCCTAGAGAGTGTATTCATACGTTAATGGAGTGTAATAAACGCTAAACACGGGAACGCAATACTAAATATCATACATATTTTTTAAATCATCCTTATTGCATTGACAACACACGTACCTAATTGACTAACGACAATACAATTATATTTATAACTCGAATCAATATTTATTTCTTATTTTTATAATGAGCCATGAGTTCTGAACCCTCTAAAGAGGTCCTGATGAAGGAGTCCCTACAGTACTTATCATCAACAACTGCAAGCCTCTTCCCAAGTACGTTTGGGTCGGCATACTGTCTAACAAGAAGCAGCTAACTACCAGTATGATACATGGATCGACTGCCTATCTGACCGCCACTATTCAGTTATTGGCCTATATCAATACTATGTCACATTATTTGTAAGTAACAACTGATTCCACGCGTCTCAAACACAATTTACATGTTCATTCGATGCGGTGAAAATCGAAGGCCAAAGGTTTGAAGCCGAATTTCTCGTGTTAATATTATGCAAATCAATTACGCTGTGTGGTCTCCCGGTTTGAACAAAAAATATATATCTACAAACAGACCAATTGAAAAATAATAAGTTTAATAGAGCATAGGCGTCGTATTTTTAACACACTTTTTATTGTTACCAATCACCTGCAATTAGGTAAAAAAATCTCAGAAGTTAAAAAATTTGACCCACTTTTCGGTTTTCGATTAAGGGCCTACCTCCGCATAAGTGGCGCCCTCATTGAACAAAAAATCTTATCTTTGCAAGGAAAATAAAGATTAAAGAATCCTATGTTGCGTTTGTTACAAATAGGCTATGGTTTTTTTACGTTATTAAAACAGGACTGAACATTAAACATTTTCAGTCCTGTTTTAACAACGTAAAAAGACCATAGCCTATTTGTAACAAACGCAACTTATGATTATTTAATCTTTATTTTCTACGCTTTAAATAAATAAATAAATAAACTTCCTTTAATTCAGATAACAAGATCCATATAGTGCAATTAGACTCGGTATTAAAAAATTATAAATTAACACAAAACCAAATAAATTAATAAAGTATCATCATCAATTAAAAATAACATTAAAATCAGGATTCCAAATAAAATAAAATTTAAAATTCATTAAAAAATTCAAATTTAAAATAGGTTAAAAAATAAAAATTAAATCATTCAAAATAAATAAAATAAAAATACATTCAAATTAAAATAAAATAGCACAAAAATAAAAACATTCAAATTACCCGCTTTGCTACGATTTTTTATTCAATGAGGGCGCCACTTGGCGGATATATACGCCTTAAGCTAAACCACATGTTAAGTTTGGATGACAATGCATGGTTAGCGACGGTAACGTCATTCTAAATCCAATATGGTTAACTACAAAAGATGGCGGACTGGTTATTTTGTATGCATTACGGAACACGAAAAATAAATAAATATAGTGTTTTTTTTAGTTTTTATAAACTGCAGAATTTTTTAAATCTTAAAAATGTCATGAAATTGTCAAAATGCTCTTTACCACTATTATATTGTCAAAATGCTCTTTACCACAGTTCAGAAAAATCTACGCCATGAATGTTTTCTTTTTGTTCTAAACAAATTGACATTCAGTTAACGACAACGTGATATTCATATTGAAATTTTTGACAATAGTAATTGCTGACAGATGGTTACTTTATCTGAGGGCTGTGGTAGCCTAGTGGTAACAGCCGTGACTTAGATGTGGAACAGTTCGTGGGTTCGAAACCAGGTAGGTGCTATTCTTTGTGTAAATTATTTCATCTATCTAAATGCTAATTATGCTTATCCTTTTTCATAGCCTTTCTATATATATAGATATGGTTTACTTTATCTAGGTATTGTCCAGTGCATTTTCAGTAAGAGTAATATGATGACTTACTGAAAAATCTGAAGTCACCACTCAAGCCATAGTTAAAGAAGAAGCTTTTAATACACTTGCAGATGTTGCAGAAACATCTATAAATACCATGAGAAAACCACAAATGACTACCCACAATCAACCTATACAAATTGCACCATAAAATTTCAAGACAATGCCTACGTCAGACCACGTCAGAATTATTTACAGTTATAATGAAATCACCATTCAACTTTGTAGAGCAAAATGTACAGAAAAACAAACTACACCACAATGGGAACCCATAAAACAGCTGTAAACGTATCGACACAAAAGATAGTGATACTTTGTTGATATACGAAGAAGTTGGTGTAGTAAATATTATTGTGGGTAGTATGAGAAACGGATGAATGGGTTATCTTGTTCGAGCTGTTCTGATGGATTCGTAATTAGAAGGGGTGGGAGACGTCATACACGACTGGTTATGTCGTTGGTCGTGGATGTCATTTGTAGACATCTGTCAACCGACACGAGTAGTCAGAAGTCTGACAGTCGTTGTGATACCCAGACACTTTTTGTGAAGGTCAGACCGCGCACTGGCAGACGCAGCATTGGAAGTCCTCCCACAAGGTGGACCGATGACCTGGTGAGGGTCGCAAGAATCCGATGGATGCGACACGCACAGGACTGGTCGTTGTGGTGACACTTTGGAGGCCTATGTCCAACAGTGCAAGTCTTTCAACTAAAATCATGATCATACCTGGCAGTCGCTTCATGCAATCATGTAATCAGCTGCATTCAGATATATACTGTAATCTGACCAAAATAAAGTTGAGAAAAGCAGTTGATAATGTCGACGATGAGAGATGTGTGGTTACAGCTAAGAATAGGAGATACTTTTTCACCAACCATCGTAAAAGTCGACCCAATATATTACAAATTTTAATGGTAGAGTACGCCAGATCTTGGATACTTCATTACCAAAAGGTGACCTTCAAAATATAAGCGGGCTCTTGTTTCATCATGCGCGCCCATTCGCTTAGTTGGGCGGTCACTGCCAAAAGTAATTAGACTTTGAACATGATCTTAACCTTTTCTTAATTGTTGGGGTTTGCTTCGTAACATTTCAACTATGACTTATAAAGCGCCAAAAAGTGACCATCAACGAAAATTGTGAGATTTTATAAAATAGTAGCTTCTGTCAGCGACTTCGCCTACGTAGAGTTTGTACTTCCCCTACTAAAAGCCTATGCCTATATGCTATTCCAGACTGAAATCTATCTCTGTGCTAAATTTTATCCAGATTTTATCTAGCCGTTTTGGCGTGATTGAGTAACAAACATTCATTAAAATTTTCGCATTTTTAATAGTGATAGTCTTATATTTTATTTCTAAGCCGACCCACACCCACAAAACATTTTGGGAACCAACACAAATTCATTGTGCTAAAGAGATAAGCTAAGGAGTGGATTGCCTACCCGATTCTGTGTTTCCTGATAGCTACAACCTGGGAGTCTTTAAGTTAAAGAGGGAATAGGTTACTTCTAAGCAAGCGTGCTATATCTTTAACCACATTATTGCTTGCCATCAGGTGAGATAGTGGTCAAATTCCTTGATTCCTTTACTTTGAAGAAGGGTAACCGCGTACTGCTATTCAGAATCAAAATCTCTTTTATCCAAACTGGGCTCAGAGCCAGCACTTTTTGAACGTCAAAGTTCTACATAAAGACAGTCCCGCAAAAACGGACCCCGCCAGTCAGCGCTTCCTAGTATTTTAGCTGGGAAGAAGAAGTGACGCAACAAACTCCCCGATAAATATTATCTAAAGAACTCGAGTCATAGAGAGGTCACAATGTGCAAACAAAAGACGCTCAGCACATCTACTGCCACATTATGTGCATGCAGAGGTTCACTACGTAAGCTGCCCGGTTCATGCTACGTATTCACATGTAGCAAGGCCGAGGGTCGCAGTGAACAGTCCATATACACACATAATTTTTGTACAAAGCAAAGGTAGAACACATTTGTGACTTAGCTGTGGGCTGCTATGGAACTGTGCCTTTATGGTTAGTGTAACACGACATGTAACACGACTGGAGCCGTGATGCGTCTGTGGTTACAGGTGACACTGAAACGTGCCTGTCATTTGTTCGGGACGGACATAGACCAATTTGTCTTTTATTAATTTACAAGTTAAACTTATAATATCACTAATGTGGGAAAATGTTACTATGAAGAAAAAACACGTCGTTATTGTTATTTCAAGCGATACAGTTGTAGTTCTGAAAGAGTGGGGAAGGTTACAATGTTGAACTTGTAATCTTTTTGAAGTAACGAATTGAAGGACTAAAGAAAACTTTTACTATCAGACTAACACTGATATCGCGAATAGAAAATCTACTGCCGCATACACTATGTTTGCATGACTCGACAAAATGTACTGAGCAACAGATTTTTGTTTCACGTTTTCAGGGTTGATCCCATAATAAAAGTGGTTCAATAACAACGACCAGTCCTGTGCGTCTCGCCTCCATCGGTTACCCGCTACCCTGACCAGGTCATTGGTCCACCATTTCCAGGCCTCCCGCTTTCCAACGCTGCTTGTTTCGATACGAAGTCGCCATCCAGAGTTAAGTTCACATCGACCACCTGTTCTGCGAGCAATGTATGAAGTCAAGTTAGCTTCATACTTATAATAAATTATGAAAGCGAAAGTATTTCCATCCGTCTGTCTTTCTGACGCCTAAACCAATTTTAATTAAATCTATATAAATATAACCTGACTCTAGGACTTGGAGTAAGACACAGGATATATTTTATTAACATACGCAAGCGACATCGTGAGCATCAGCTAGTAATAATAAAAACATAAAGATAGCATAATCACCCTTTTGTAATGATCCCACTGCTGAAACTCAAGCCTCCAGTTAAGGAGAGGGAATGGGTCGTAATCGGCCTTTTATAATGTTCCCATGTTCCCACTGCTGGATCTCAAGCCTCCACTCTAGGAGAGGGAATGGGCCGTAATCAGCCTTTTATAATGTTCTCACTGCTGGAACTCAAACCCCCACTCTAGGAGAGGGAATGGGCCGTAATCAGCCTTTTATAATGTTCCCACTGCTGGAACTCAAGCCTCCACTCTAGGAGAGGGAATGGGCCTTAATCAGCCTTTTATAATGTTCTCACTGCTGGAACTCAAACCTCCACTCTAGAAGAGGGAATGGGCCGTAGTCAGTCTCTTATAATGTTCCCACTGCTGGAACTCAAGCCTCCACTCTAAGAAAGGCAATGGACCGTAATCGGTTTAGTCCATGTTCAACCCCCACAATATTTAGCCCCGACCATGTTGAACCCCTAAATGTTGTCCATGTTTAACCCCCAGAGGTTATCAGCCTTTTGTAATGTTCCCACTTTTGCAACTCAAGCCTCCACTCTAAGAGAGGGAATGGGCCGTAATCCACCACGCGGGCCCAGTGCGGGTTGGTGGATGTCAAAGGTTTTCGAATTTTTGGTTCTTGGACAAACCGGTTTCCCTTTTTTTCCTTCGTTTTGAGAGCAGTGGTGATGAAATAAATTACTCAAAGTAAAACACCTGACCAGATTCGAACCCACGACGTACAACTCGCAAGACGGGGTCATAACGACCCCGTGGGTACTGGACCACCACTGCTCTTATTGTAGTTTAAAGGAATGAATGTACACTAGGTAAATACCAACACACACATACCCCTACACTACACACACGCACGCATCCAACACATACCCTCACACTACACATATTATTACACACCACACCTCTAATATATAAAACTTCGCGCTAAGAGGCGAATTAGCGTTTAGTTACTAAATTAATATCTTGTCACAATTAAATTCGTTTATACGTGTCTCTATTTAAGGCCATTGTTATGTTATACCTGATTCCGTGGGGTGAGGACCTGGTGAACTGTATAACAGGTTTATACCTATAATAGACACCAGCTCCGCACATACACTTGACTGAAATTGATTTTATTATGTTAGTTAGGTTTTATCGTATTAAGTCTTGTTTTTGTGGGAGAAATAAAGATATATTATTATTATACTCTTAATTTATTATTGTCTTTCTCTCATCTTGCATTTTTATTTCATTTATAACTTCGAAAAATTTGTTTATTTGATATTTGTTCTCATTCCAATAATTACAATGAATGATTATGTTTCTGTTTATACATTTATTAATTAATTATGTAGACTGCTATTGTTATTATTTATACCATAATTCTCCCGTTTTCAAGTCTTGTTTCTTTATTTTTGTTGTGTTATCACTTTTCAATCTGCCTAGCCTTTTCCCAACTATCTTGGGATCGGCTTCCATTCTAACTGGGTGCAGCTGAATACCAGTATTTTACATGGACCGACTGCTTGTCTGATCTCCACAACCCAGCTACTGGGTAATACAATACCCCTTGGCAAGACTGGTGGTCAGACTTTTGGGCTTCTGACGACCCATAACGACTGTCAAAGATCCACAATTAACAGCTGGGACCAACGTTTTAACGTGCTTTCCGAGGCACGGAGGAATCTCGGTATGTAAAGATTACCCATCCACGGACTAACCCCGGTAAGCGTAGCTTAACCTGATGGATCGACCCATGCCGCTATTATTTTTAATTTAGCTCCTCGTTGTGTTGTGTTATCACTTTTATTTAATTTATTTGGCGACTACGCAAGATTAGCGTTTTTACTATTGTTACCTATTTTTTATTTATTTTTGGTACAAGCCCACCACACTATTCCCAAACCACTGTAACTTCTGTTTGCCAGAATCAACAATGGCGACCACCACAAAAAACCCCGAGGCAATGAAGCTCGACGAGTTCCAGAGAAACGATTAAACTGTCTTGGGTCCCGCAATGAAATTAATCAGAAAAGACAGCAGAGGAGTAAGAAAAACATAATTTCCACTTCCCTCCTAATCAAGCGGGAGACAGAACAAAGCTAGGTCATTAGGCAGAAAGAGGGTTATTTACAACTGGGGTAAGCCGAGTTGCCAAGCATCACTGGTAATACACACTAATATTAATGGATCCTAAAATTGTGAGCTGTTACACTTGATTCCAATAATAGATATGGCAAAAACGCTTGAACGCACGGAAATTCGTTCTAGTTTCCACAAGGTCCGTGCAATAGACAACTCCAGACGTAGGCTGAATACTATCCAACATAATATTGCGTTCAGTTTGCCAAAGAGTACACTCCCATAGGATATGATATGCGGATTGTTCGTATTCGCAATCAAGAGTAGAACATTGACATATAGGTGAGGCAATTAACTTGAAGGAAAATAAAAAAATTGTTACCTACACCTAAGATTTCCTGTACACAGAAGTTGTTGGTAACAAATAAATTGTTTGTAGGTTCGTCCTCAAAGCAATACCCAATCCCAAAGGTATAGACTATCCAAATGATATCCCTGACCCATCCAGCTACTACCAAACGTTCATAAGCGTCACCTAAATTATACACAAAACTCTTAACACGATGCAAATGCGCATACACTTGGGACCCTGTGTGATGTTGCTTTTAACTTGAGTTAAACTTCCTCTATTTTCACTTACCGCGTTTTCTCTTAGGGAGAGTGGAACTGGTACTAACATTAATTGCGTTAACTCTGCTACGTTTAGTGTTAAAGTGCTCTGAGAAGCATAGGTACCTACTGTGTTTTTTTTTTGGGAGTGAATTTTGACGTCGAATATGGTGGTAGAATAAGTTTGGAAGGTATTGTTTTTATTGAACTTTGCTTTGACAATACCTTACAAAACCGTTTGTAAAATAAGGGATTTCTTCATCATTACCATATTTTAGTGTTTGACTAATTTGACTTGCTCCTGCACTAAGTATTACCACATCGATGATCGACCGGACCTGTATTTTTTAACCGACTTTGAAAAAAGGAGGAGGTTCTATGTTCTTTTTATCCGAAAGAGTATCCAGAGGTGGTCCTATATAATTTTTTACCAAATTTCTTCAGCGCTTTTTAAAAAAATCAACAAAAACAAAAAATATGTATACATAGATGACGTTTTGGTTTCCTCCAATCACATTAATTTTATTATTCCATGATAATGGGGTTATCAATTCGGACGTGACTTTAATTTTTAGTTTTAGATCTGGGGTATAACAACTAAAAAGTGAAAAATAAAAAACTTTTTTACAAAAAATACAAAAGACTTCCAAAAAAAAAAAAGAATAAACATTGAAAAATAACTTTAATTTCGTAAGTACATGACAAATAACGAAGAAATAAAATACAAACCCCAACTGCCGAAATTAAAGTCATTTTTCAATTTTAAGTACGGTATATTTTATTTTTTGAAAGTCGGTTGAAATTTTTGCAAAAAAGTTTTTTTTATTCACATCCAGTGGATTCCCCAAGTGACCCTCTGGGGTGTTGTAGAGGCATTAATAGAAATTAATACCTCGAGTTAAGACGTAGGTAGCTAAAAGTCACGTCAGATACAGGAATAACAGACAATCAAAAAGTTATTGTCGCGGCTCCTTTTTTTTTGGGTGTTGGGAAATCATCGAATGACATCTCCCGCTCTGGGTGGAGCGGGAGGGCGTGTCAGACTCTTACTGACTAAAACCCACCCCTGTTCCTTCCCTGCCCTGAGTGCCCAGGAGCGCGGTAACTCTGTTTCGAATTTATTGGTCTTATTTTTTCTTTGGTAATCGTTCTTTACTTGCACTCATCGGATCAAAAATCAAGGCATATATGATCCTTAATAGTGTATGTGCTATTCCATACTATAATCAATCTCTGTACTAAATTTTATTCAGATCCTAACATCCATTCATCCAAACTTTCGTATTTATAATCCTACAAGCTTCTTTTATAAATTATAGCATATGTTATATTCTAAACTATAGTCTATCTCTGTGCAAAATTTCATTCTGATCCGTTTAGCCGTTCAGGAGGTGTATTCGCTAACTGAATTCACATCAATTTGATAGACACTATGCAGTACATTGCTGCTTTGACATGTATAGGAAAACAAAAATGTACTACGTTGTGCCTATTATAATCGATGTCTACTGAGCAAAGCAGCAATGTACTGCATAGTGCCTACCAAATTGATGTCAACTGAGTTAGCGTATACACCTGCTGGTGTGATTAAGTTAAAAACATTCTATCCTTATTTTCGCACTTATAATATTGGATCCCCACCTATGAAATCAGCGTTTTAGAAGGAGAATTTTAAAGAAGTTGCATTTTTCATACTAACATTTTCTTAATTTATTAACAACTATGAACACTAATGTTTTAAATCTTATATGCAATAATATTTTAAAATTAAGATAACGTATGCCACTTAGATTAAACAACAAAAATAAGGTTTTGGCTAAGTTAAAACAAATAGTGGTTTCATTTCTGCTGACAAAAAGATGAGGCATTTTTAAGGTGTTTTTTTTTGTATAAAACTATAAGTAGTAAGGTTTTTTTTACTATTGGCAGTAAAGATGTCTATGACGGTCATTATTCGATATAATATCAAGCAATTGATGAATATTTTAATTCATAGAAGTGACGAGGTTCTCTATTTGTGAGAAAAAAACGCCAATATCATAAAATAACCTACTAATATTGGGTTCTTGAAAACCCAATATTAGTAGGTTATTTAAGATTAGAATACATATTATCATCTTAACGTACCTATATTTTCCCAATTCAACTTACATCTTATAGGTGGTATACCAGTATTTTTTAGAAATTAAGCATTTATAATATTTTTAAATGTTTTCAAAGTAATTCTGAGTCCCTAACATCTGTTATGAAAATAAATTTTATTAATCCAAAGCCAGATTTATTCAGCGTTAGATTTTCAAAGAAAGGTACAAAAAAATTGAACTAACGAATCGGATCAAGGGAAATGCCTCGGAAGGACGTGCTACCCAGAAAAAAGGGCCTAACTGTTTTATCGTAAAAGAACAAAGGATTATTTGAAGTGTTTTGGATGTAAAAGGGCCGTACGTGCTTATGCCTAGTGAACAAACTGTAGTTTATGTAATAATATAGGAGTAAATAATAAGGCTGAGAGTATTGTCAAGGTTTAGTGAGTTGCAGTTTGTTAATCAGTCCTTTTTAGGGTTCCATACCCGAAGGGTAACCAACGGGACCCTATTACTGAGCCTCCGCGGTTCGTCCGTCCGTCCGTCTGTCTGTCAGCGGGCTGTACTTCATGATCCGTAATAGGTAGACAGTTGAAACTTTCATACAATGTGTATTTCTGTTGCCACTTTAGCAACATATAATAAAAATAAATTAACCAAAACAATTAACAAAAATAAAATAAAAATTAAAGGGGACTCCCCTACCAGCAACGTGTTCTTTTTGGCTTTTTTGCTCGATCTTAATAATGGCAACAAGTAGACGAGTATAAACTTGTAAGATGGTACGGAACCCTTCATGCGTGAGTCTGACTTGCACTTGGCGGTTGTTTGTAGGGAAAGGAAAGGGACGGAAAAAGAAAGGAAACGACTACTTTCCTAATTTTGAATTTTTGATAATATATTTTTGAAAAAAACGATGTTCCTTTTTGTAATCTCTTCACCACCCATGGTTGATTGGTAGAGAATGCCTAAGGCATTAAGGGGCCGTATACGAAATTTTGGCCGATTTCGCTGTTTTACGTGATTTTACAGAAGTGTTTTCAGTTAAAATAATGTATTTCTATAAGTTTTAATGCAAAACATGAAACATCATTTCAATTATGATCACTATTCTATTTATTTATTTTATTTAAATATTTGAAAAAAAAAGTGTTCGATATGCGATCTCGTCGGTTAAGATTCCTAAAAAAATCTATCAGTAATCTAATTTTCTGGTCTCCGGATTGGTCAAGGCCTCAAGGCTCTGACCAGAAATTCTGCTGTGTGCGTAAAAAAACTATTAGAGCTATTTCTTTATACATTTTCTTAACGATCGGCCGTACCTATTTCTTCTTTCTAACTCTATGTAAAGGGTAACTTAAGTTTAGAAACAGGTTGCGCACTTATAAAGAAAAATTTTAAAATGAATCTTATCTGTTAGAATTCAATCCTAAACAACCTAATTTTTGAGTTATTTTTTTTTTGGGTTCCGAACCCGACGGGTCCAAACACAGCCCTATTGCTGTCACTCACGTGTCCGTCTGTCTGTCTGTCCGTCGTCTGTCACAAAATTGTACTCCGAAGATTTTTTTTATATTTCCATTGACCTATGAAATTGAAATTTGGTTGTAAATAATACGTTATATTTTACTAAAAAATACCAAAATTATAATGTATCATTTTTTTTTTTGTTTTCCTCATTTGGTACAGAACCCTAAATATCCAAAGTCCGACACGCACTTGGCCGGTATTTTTTATGATTAAGCGGAGGAGGTGGTTATAAAACTATATCTTCCCTTCTTCATCTGATATCGTGGTAGCATTCTCCTTTACTCACACAAAAAGGAATGCGAAGTGTTGCGATAAAGTATATTGTTCTCTTCTCCTAGACACATACGCAAATTTTATTATTTATCAAAATGGCTTATGCCCTAATCATTTTTACGTTACACCCGCATCCTTTACGCACGTCTATCATTTTTACACGTTTCACTTTTCTTTTATTTTTTTCCGCAAAAGATACGCGTAATATTATATCTTATTTGATATTCCTATCACGCTAAGCGGATTACTGGTGGATTATCTATTTCCACAAAAAATAAAATTGGAATGTATTTTTTTTCTCATGGATTAAGTACATATACCTACACGAATTGTGGGTTTTAATTCCGTTTTCAATACAATTATGTGGATATCTTTGTCCATTTTAAAGGGGATTTCCGTTTTATTTGGTTATGGATCATGTTTATGTATGTCAGCCAGGTACAGTCACGAGCTAAATTATGTGAAGTTAATTAACTAAATTTTAACCTCGCCAAAATAATAATACCTAATATTGACGAAAATTATTGTTGTAACTAACGGTTTTTTTATCATTGAAAAGTTCGCGCTTGACTATTATCTCACCTGATGGTAAAGAAAGAAAGAAAAAGAAGTAAAGAAAGAAAAAAAAACAGTTATTTGCCACAGATAAAGGCACACACAACAATAAATAAAAACTTAATCATTTAAAAAGAAAAAAAAACGAATGAATAGCAAAAAAAAAAGAAAACAAAAAAGAATATAAAAAAGCAATGAAAGATGAGATGAGAGATGATGTGTGTTGAGACGAAGATAGTAAGCAATGATGTGGTTGATAATGGAGCACGCTTGCCTAGAAGTAACCTATCTGTTTCTAGCTGAAGCGAACCTACCCTTTCGTTCCCAAAAATATGGAAAAATGTTAATACCAAGAAATTATTTAGTCGATTATATTAACGTGTAAACCACAAAATTGTAATAAAACGTCTCAGCGTTTTCAAGCAGTCTGATGCAGTTTGTGGAATTTATTTTAATTCAATCACAGATTTCATACCACCAACTGCATCAGACTGCTTGAAAAGTGACTTGTTTGGAACTTTTTAGTTGTTTTTATAAGTCAGGTTTTTTTTGTTATTTTCAATATTTTTGCTTCTTACATTTTTGTGAGTTATATTTTTGGAATCGTCTCTTTGAGCTCTTTAATTTGACACCCCACATGACCAGGTTACAAAAAAAATACGAATTCACTTACCTAATGGCATCCCCATTTTGTTTTTTTTATAGAAATTTATGCATATGTCACTTCGGTGGTCAAGACCAATATAATAATACCTCACTTGTTAAAATCCATCCAGCCGTTTAGGTTACAGCGCGTGCCAAAGAAATAGACATACAAATATACACACACAGTATATATATATATTTATATTTTATTTATTTATAACGTTGCTCCACACTAGCAATTACTCCTGTATCGTGGGTGCGTTCACAGACATGTAATCTCACATACACAAGACACCCAGACCTGGAACAACTATCTGTAGGCCATAAAAATATTTGTTCCGTGCGGGGATCGAACCCGCGACACGCAGCGCAGCAGCCGAACGCTCAACCACTGCGCCAATCGTGCCATCAGTATACTCTCGAAAAACATTACCCTCCTTCTAGGCCCGTCGGGTAAAAACGGAAACTAATCTTGAGAAAAAATGTGTCGTTCAAGCAGTTTTCATTGTTTTAAATTTTGATAAGATCTGAATTTTAATTGTAGGATGTAGATTTACGTTAAACAATGGTAGAATACACAGATGACTAATTCAGTGGTAATAAAACTAATTACGACAAAACATTTGTTGATAAGTTTATTGACATCATTCGCATATAGTTTTATCATTAGTTAAAGATGCTGGTATACTGGCAAACACAAGTGACAAATATGCATGTGCCCATTTTTCTATCACAGCTCCCTATAGCGGTCTGCAATACGAAAGTCATTGCAGGTGCAATGCCTTTTTTAAGGTGGTATAGTCAAATAACTTCACATAAATTCGAAATAGAGTTCCCGCGGCCCTTGTCACTCAGGTAACTAAAGGAACCGGGGTGAGTTTTAGTCAGTAAAAGTCTGACACGCCCTCCCGCTTCACCTAGAGCAAAAGAAGCCATTGAATGATTTCCCACACCCACAAAAAAAAGGGCGTTTGAAACTCTTACTGACTAAAACGCACCCCTGTTCCTTCAGTTGCCTGAGTGCCAAGGGCCACGATGATTCTTTCAGACGCTCTCGCAACCCTGGCAGGAGGTGCAATGCCATACCTTTTCATGTCAGAAACAGAGATGCAATAACGGCGGAAAACTTTATTCCAGGACATAACAAAACTGCTAGGTGATAGCAGGAGATTCAAAGTTACCGATATAGCCCGAAGAATCGCTTAACTTAAGTGACAGTATGCAGGCCAAATTGCTCGCAGAGCAGATGATCGACGGGGCTGCAAAGTTCTGGTGTGCCGACTGTGTGACGGAAGACGGAGTGTTGGAACGCCTCCCACAAGATTGACCGATGATCTGGTGAGAGCTAGGGGAATCCGATGTATCCATCGGATGCGAGACGCAGAGGACCGATCGTTGTGGCGACACTTCATCATCATCATAACTGCTGAGCCACAGGCCTCCTCAGCGGGTTGATGGATGTCACATCGTCTTTTCTATATCTCCAAATTTTTGCATGCTGGTTTCCTCACGATGTTTTCTTACTACACCGTTTTGAGAGCAGTGGTGATGAAATAATTTACACAAAGAAAGTGACTGCCTTTTTTTTCTGTGGTTTGGAAAATCGTCCAATGACTTCTCCCGCTCTTGGTGGAGCGGGAGGGCGTGTCAGACTCTTACTTACTAAAACCCACCCCTGCTCCTTCCCTGACTGAGTCTCCAGGGGAACGGTTACTCTATTACGAATTTATCCACTACTCCTAGGCATGCAGGCACCGGCCATGATGGGCCCCGTCAGTGGTGGCTGACAATCATCTCTTTGAGGCGCGCGTGGGACAATACGCGCCGTCGAATCTCGGGCCTGGTGCTGATCGGACGGCTAGCTACCCAATACTCGCCGTCCGCAGGCCCGCATCTACGGTGGCCGGAGATCGCCTCGCGACATCCTACGCCCAATGCGTCTCCTGGGGCGGTAGCGGCCGGGAGCGTGAGGACTACTCCGTTGAGTCTCCCTCACCTATCCCGCCTCCGACATCGCAAGCATTACTGCTTCGCAGAAGGAGGAGATCGCTTCCCATTAGCTCTCGCTCCGTACCATGGCCTGAACCAGGGCCGGGCGCGAGAGGTCGAAAGCGCCTGCCTGGGTTTGAACTCACGACATACAACTTGTAAGTCGCTGCCGTTACCACTGGGCCACCACTGCTCTCAGTCGACACTTAAGAGAGGCCTATATCAAGCTATGGATGTAGTCCGGCTAAAATGATGAATGCGATGATGATGATGATTAATAAAAGTATGGTGGTCGTTGTTTCCCAGACATGCTTTTTTACAAAGAACTCTACCACTTTAGTTAAGTAGGTACCTACTAAAACCAGACAACCTAAATTTTGAGCTAGACTACAAATACACAAAATGAAAAGATTTTATCATTCCATACATTCTAGTTCTACGAGTATATTAAATCTGTCTGCAGTCAAAACATTCGCTTAAAGACAATGCCAAAATATTTTATTTTCGTCAGTCGTAAATCTAAAAACGTTTCGAAATGATATGATGAATGTAAGGGCAGCTGAGTGTGGGATGAAAACAGTTTTCAAGATTTGTGTTTGTTTTTTTTTATTTTTAACCAAAGACTTTGGTCCGAGGAAAAGAGATGAGTCTATTTCAGTATTGACGTGAATACGTCTTTTAAAATTGCTTCCATAGTGGGAGGCAACTCAAAAAACGAATGATAGCAAAATCGGGGGATAGAGTTTGTTGTGGCAGCTACATACTCGTATATATCGTCTCCATCCAAAATTGAATTACAACACTGGATAGCTAATGTTTCAAAGAATTTGTAACGCTAAGACTGACCGGCCTGTGATGCATGCGTGCGGGAGAGGGGGATGCGTCGCCATTTTGAGGTCATTTTGCTGCGTTTCGAGATTTACATTTAGTATTAATAACATTTGACTCGGAGAAGCAACGACGTTCATTTTAGTTCCATTTGATAGATCTTGTCAATACACCAAGTATACATGTACATACACAGTAATGATTTATTTACTTGATTTTTTCATGAACCCAACGAATACAAAATGTTGCCATAGCAAAATATTACCCGTTATTTGTAGACTTATTCACGTAAAACACACGGCTGTCTTCACGACACAGTCATACCCCGATTGTTTTGTTGCAACTGTAAAAATGTTATTAAAATTGGGTTCGGTTATCTAATAACTGACTCGTTGTTATTGGTAGATCATAATTATTGTAATCGTGTTGTTGTATTGTATATAGTTGTTGTTTTTTGTTGTTGTTGTTGTATTGTAATTTTTGTTATTTTTTGTATTATTTTATTTAATTTTACGTCAATTCGTCAAAACCTGTCAAGCACCACGGGCGGTCCCCGCATTTGACATGTTAAGGTTTAAGAACAACTTTAAGCAGCTTTAAGAGCGCACAGGTGTACGTAAAAATGTGTTATAGTATTCAAACTTAAAAAAAATATACTTTCAATGTACATTTTTGGTAGAAAATCTGGTAAAAGACCTCGCGTTATAGTAATAATAGAGGCTTAAAACGCGTGAGTCAACATGTACAATTCTGTACATGAGGTGCCTGAAGGTAGTGGAGTCGACATGTACAATTTTATGTATGTCCGTGCCTGACAGGCATAATTAAAACTTCTATGAAGGCAGATTAAAGATAATCATCATTATTTTAGCCGAAAGTCGTTCATGTTCACTGCCGGACATCGACCGCTTTCATAAATTTCAAAGGACAACCCAGTCGTTTACAATATTATTATTATTATTTAATTATATCTTGTAACGCTTGTACCAAAAGCGATTAGTTAATTCAGACACAAAAATGTATTGTAAATTTAGTACCTTCATTTATTATACTGAATGTGTGACGAATTTGATAGATTTTAGGCAATTGTTCTGACAGGCAAATAATTATGCCAACCTTAAAAATCTCTTTGAAACAATAATATGATTAGGTATTGATCATCATTTTAGCCTAAATACCTTCATAGCTGAATTTCACAGTTTCAAGCAATTGGGTAGTGAAAAACAAATTAACGTCTGTACCTACATATTGGTTTTGTAAGTCAATGTCACTGAACGGTTAATGCATTTATTTATGCTTTAATTGTATGTAAATTTTAAGAGGAGACACTATCTATTTATATGAGACACTTACATTTTAAACAACATCGCTACTATAATATTGACACTGTAGCTGGTGAATCTACAAAATTAATACTGTTAGGTCAACGCTAACAGAACCACTGAAGAGGCGAAGATAGTGGGTCGAGCTCGACTCCTACTGAAAGGACTGGCCCTCACTAGGCCACTTGAAGAAAAACGAATGGTGTCGAAAAAGAAAAGTGTCTTGGCATCAATTGGGACAATATTGGCTGTTTAGATTATTAAAGACGTCATCACGTAATGATACTTGCTAGCGTCTTTATTTAGAGGACATTTGTGCTAACGCCTAACCAACAAGGGTTAATAATAATTTTTTTTATTACTTATCCTGTCGGACGTGATGGCAAAGACTGGAGAGTGTTGGCCTGCAATTGAGCAGAACCAAAACAGTATACCTGTTCTGCGATTTCGGCGGTCTCTCCAGTCCAATACCTATAGCTCTCACTGGAACGCCTATACCGATCAGCTCCGACTTTCGGTATCTCGGGTCGCTTGTCCAGAGGGATGGCAATATAGACCGAGACGTAACGCACAGGATCAACTCAGGATGGATGAAATGGCGACAGGTCACTGGAACAACTTTAGACCGACTGATGCCCCTCAAGCTAAAGGGAAAAATCTATAAGTCCGTGATTAGACCTGTCGTACTGTATGGATCAGAATGTTGGGCTGTGAAAAAGACAGATGAAAAAGATTGCATGTGGCGGAGATGAGAATGTTGAGATGGATGTGTGAAGTAACGGGAATGGATAAAGTGAGAAATGAGTACTTTAGAGGTAGTTTTAAAGTGGCGCGAGTCACAGAAAAGTTGAAAGGGAACCGCTTATCTTCATATGGTCATGTGAAGAGGAGGGATGAAACAAATGTAACCAAAAGAGTTATGAATATAAATGTGGATGGATGTAGAGGGAGAGGGAGGCCAAAGAAAAGATGGATGGATTATGTGAGGAGTGATATGAAAGAAAAGGGAGTTAGTGATGGCGTGACGGCTGACAGGACAGAATGGAAGAAAAAAACGTGTTGCGCCGACCCCAAGTGACATGGGATAAGGGCAGGAAGATGATGAAGACCATTACATGATCCGTAAATAAGGAGATACTGTGAAACTAATTTTAACACTTTCTATCGTCATATTTGAGTGGAATTCCCTGTCGGAGTCAGCGTTTCCTGATACAACTTGGGGGTCTTTAAGACAAGAGTGAAGGGAAAATTATTTGATGATTTCCCAAGCTTAAGAGGGAACAGGGGCTGCGACTCTCCATACAAATGTATTCCCCTTTTTTCTTCCTGAACAATGCCTCTAGAGCAATCATTTTTTTTTTTCATAAAGTCAAGGTCTGCTGTTGACACGTCCCTGTCATTTCCTTTTTTTTCCTTCCTTTTCCTTGCGTAAAACAAACACTTTGCAATAAAATGCGTCAAAGAAAGGATCTACACTTTATTCATTACTTTCTAGTATTGCCAGTGACCGTGGTGGCCCACCGTGGTATTGGCTGCGACTTACAAGTTGTAGGTCGTGAGTTCAAACCCAGGCAGGCACTTTACTTTGTGTAAATTATTTCAAAACGGTGAAGGAAAATATCGTGAGGAAACAAGCATGTCCTGGAACCAAAAATTCGAAGACATGTGGCATCCACCAACCCGCACTGGGCCCGCGTGGTGGATTACGGCCCACACCCTCTCACAGAGAGGAGGCCCGTGCCCCAGCAGTGGGGGCATTAAAAGGCGGATGATATGATGATAATTGCCAGTGACTTGCCCATGTGAATTTTTTTTTTTTTTTTGTTTCATAGGCACGCGTTTGACCACCATATTACCTGATGGTAAGCGATGATGTGGTCGAAGATGGAGCACCCTTGCCTAGAAGTAACCTATTCACTCTTGACTTGAAGACTCTCAGGTTGTAGCTATCAGGAAACACAGACTCCAGCAGGGAATTTCACTCCCTAGCTGTACGCACAATGAATGTGTTCTCAAAACGTTTTGTGCGTATGGATGGGATGTTCACCATGTACCGGCACATCGCCGTACGTCTTGTGGTCCGCTAATGGAACGGGCCTGGCGGAATCAAATAATGAAATTCTGTCACACACTCCCCAAAATGTAACCGATAGAAAACCGACAGGCTAGCAACTCAACGTCTATGCTCAAGACTTAGGAACTTCGACTCAACGAGCCTATCATTGCCGATGATCCTCTTGGCTCGTTTCTCAATTGATTCAAAGGCATTAAGGTGGTATCTGGTAGATCTGTCAAATTATGCCAAATGAACCTTATCATCATTACCATCCACAGCCTGACTTCACCTACTGCTTAGCATAGGCCTCTTCTTTCTCGTGCCAATCACCACGCTCGTGTACCAGTCTCATCCATGATTTACCCGCGATGGTAACGCGATTTCATTTAGGAGGAGCTCGTGGCTAAAGTAATAACAGCCGCACGGGTCGATCCACCAGGTTAATTACGCTTGCGCCATATTTACTTACCGAGACTCCTCCGTGCCTCATCGTGGATCTTTGACAGTCGTAACGGGTCGTCAGTAGCTTGAAAGTCTGACAATCAGTCTTACCAAGGGTTATCGTATTACCCAGTAACTGGGTTTGGAGGTCTGATAGGCAGTCTCTCCATATGTTCACACATACATCAAAACACACATTACGACGTCGTCAACGAGCGACGCGGCGCGGAGCTGTGACTGGGAGCGCAGCGGCAGTGCGGCGCTCGGCATTGTATCAATCGACACGACCGCGCTCAGACATACCCCTTTTGATTTAGTACTTAGTTGCTATTTTTTTAACCACCTAATAAACCCTTCTAAAATACAGTCCGCTTGCTTTAATTAATACTTGGGCCTATACACCATGTAAAATACTGGTATTCAGCTGCCGAGGGTTAGACTGGAAGCCGACCCCATAATAGTTGAGAAAAGGCTAGGCAGATTGAGGTAACGATGTCATCTGCCCACCTCACCACTGGACAACCAAAATTCTTCCAACCCTTGGACGTCGGCCATGGTACAGAGTGAGAGGGAATGGGACGCAGTGTCTTCCTTCTGTGAAACAATAATACTCGCGGAGGAGGAGGCAGAACGGGTGAGGGAGACTCAAAGGAGTCGCCCTCACGCCCCCAGCAACAGCTGCCGCAAGAGACGTCCTGGGCGTCGGGGGTCGCCAGATGATCTCCGGGCACCGTAGGCGCGGGCCTGCGGACGGCAAGTAATGGCTAGCTTGCCGTCCGATCAGCACCAGGCCCGAGAGTCGACGGCGCGTAGTGTTCAAAAAAAAAAGGAGGAGGAGGAGAAATCTTGGACGTCATTTGGTTACCGCCTCGCTCGAAGCAAAATTACTGCCGGGATAAGGGTGTGTCTTAATCCAGGTCATGTTCTAACATTGTCCCAAGTTTCATTCAAAGTCAATCAGTCGTTGAATTGATGTTGTCGATAATTATTAAACTTCTTACGATACAGACTTGCACACATTTAAAATATAAGTAAGAAAGAATATCAGACCAATACAAGACAAGCTCACGGAGTCACGCTTTCGTTCGTACGGCCACGTCATGAGAAGACCTATTGAACACGTTACAAAGAAAGTGCTACAGCTTGACTCAGAACCAAAAAGCCGCGGCAGACCCCGACTAATACAAAAAAAAGACCACGACTAACATGGATGTCAGTTATTAAGAAATAACTCGCTACTGATAATATAGACCCTGGACGATATCTCTGGAGAAGAACGACTAGGAAAGCCAACCCCAATTAGAAATTGGACAAGACCTGAAGAAGAAGAAAAAGAAGAAGAAGTAAGAAAGGCTACCTTAACTCCTACCATTTCAAGTGATTAGAATCTTTTTTCGATTCGATTTTTCTTTGAGATTTCGACGAATCACATTTATCTAGAAAACACTGTATCTGTTTGAAAAACTCACAACGGGAGCGTAAATATATCGCAGGAGGCAGAACTTAATTGTTTTCTTTTAAGAATAGAAATTGCACAAAGTTGTGCGAAATTAACTTAATGGATCTAAAACAGGTCTAAAACATCGTTATTATGCTTAAATTTATTTGCTTTTGTACAAAAGATTTGCCATCTATTGCCTTATTCAGGTCAAAAAGTAAAAACAAATTAATCCCATACGTCACGTGTCTATTGGCACAGTTGTTACGCCCATCAATTGTAACATATGTTCATGTGTTTACTTAGAACAATATTTTCTTATCAATGTTGTAAGTCAATAAACTTGAAGGGCATCTTTCTTTTCAAAGTGTAGGACAGGACAGGTGTTTTTCAAGACAGTATTTGTGGAACAAAGCAAGTTATTGTTGACTGAGAACTTTTCCTTTGGAATGAAAAAGGCTTTTAATTAGGTTTTACGGTAGTACAATACCACATAGGTTTTTTTTACTATTGACAAGCTCGCATTTGAAGACTATCTTACCCGATAGTAAGCGATGATGTGGTCGACTTTGGAGCATGCTTGTTAAGAAGTAACCTACTCGCTCTTGATTTTAAGAACCCCAGGTTGTAGCTATCAGGAAACATAGACCCCGGTAGGGAATCCCACTCCTCAGCTGTAGACAGACAGTTTCAATAAATTTTATTTATTTAGGGAATAGGAATAGGGTTACTCAATTACATAATAGTCCTATAAACTGACTATTCCAACTAACCCAGGGGAATATTGTAAAGTTAAATGTTTATAATCTAACTAAGAAACTATTACAAACTGGTAAAAAATTCAGTCAGCAGTTATTTAAAGATTCAACTCATTAGCACAGCAGCTGTGTATATTATTATAACATTAACAAAAACAATAAACAAATTGACATATTTTCCGAATACTATCTCACCATTAAAATTTGGCAGTCATCCAAAGTCTTTGAACAAAAATATAATTGACCTAATTCTTTGGCCCTTAATAATCTTTGGATTCACCTTTTGTACTGGAACTATAAAATATAATATTGATCACGTTTTCTCCTTCCACGTCGAACAGATCACCAGGTGGTATCTTTATATCTTTAATGTTTATATTAAATCAGAAGTAGGTAACAATTTTGTTACGTTCGACGCCTCTATTAATAAAAATTTATTTATGACAGGTCAGTGACCTATGGCTGGATTTTTATAACCTATTTCACTCAGATGCTCAATTTGTCGTTCGGTGGAGAGCTGATAGTATGTTTATTTTTTCATTTCTGTAAATAAACATGTGATTATTCATTACTTGTAGGTTACCTTTACGTAAATAACAAAATGCTACAATCGTAATTAGATAAAAGCAAGAAACAAATATTTTTTATTATTTGTAGATAAAATTAAACTAGTTCATATTTATAAATATAAAGCCCCCTTCTGCGATTACACACGGAACCCTACCACTGCACGTGGCCCGACACACACTTGGCCGGTTTTTGTATTGTATTACAAATATTAGACAAGTAAATAAAAATATTTACAAATGGCATAAAAAAGGGATGGCAAAGAAATCATTGGGCATCGCAAAATTTATTCACATCACTGTCATGGCTAAAGTACCTAGAACACTGGCAACATTGCCACGTTCAAAGGCATTGCTAGTACTTTGGCCGAAAAAAAAGTCTGCCCTCTGGTCAAGTGACAGGTCGACTAACTGCTTGCTGCTAGTAGATCATGAAAAACTCGATGAGCACTCGGCTCAAACGGCTCAAACTAGTAACTGCCAGTAAGTCATTTTATAATTACATATTAGTATGATGATTATAAAACTCAAAATATAAAGGCAAAGGTATTATTTATTCTGCCAAAAACCTCCGGTATTACTACCGAATTTTTTGAACTCTGAATCGTTTCTATTTTAATTCGAATAATGGACACAAGTTTTATTTGATTATAATAGACAGAGGTCGAGATAAAGCCAGTTAGACTTTCATTTGAATATTTTATTAAGTTTTTAAATTTATAAGTCTGCCGCAATTATTTTTACTACACTTTTTATTTTAAATTCCGCTCTGCTCCAACAAAGAACCAAAGCACGATTGTTTTTCACCAGTTACGCGTGAAATAGGTTCAACAAAAATACTATTCCCAAAAAGTGTTACAGTATTCGTTGGTAAAAACCTAAAAAGTGCAGTCATGCATTTGTTAGTCTCCAATGCTACGTTTAATGAATATCAAATAAAATAAGAAATGCTTGAACATCTATATCAGGAATAGTGCCAACAAAAATAAACGGATTTTTATGTTGTTAAAAGACTATCTAGAAAAGTCAGTGGTTCGATGAAACTCAGTGAAATTATAAAACATCGGTTTTGATTTGACTAATTTAAATAAATTAGCAAGTCGACGCTTTTGATACCATTTTAAAACACCAAAATATTGCAATATCATCAACAGAGTAAATATTTGAGTCATTACTATTTCCTGATGTTACTTACGGGTTAGCAAAAAAATTGATCGTACGGAAAGTGGGCGAATCATGAAATATTGATCATAAGATTCAACTGAAAGCTAGACGGGCGTGAAACTGAATAAAAAATAAACTCTTCTGACATAGAAATAAATTACGTTAAGAACTTTAAAACACGTGTGCCTTTATGTTCCGAATCAACTGAGATTTATTGACACATTAACAGGCGTTTTAAAGACCATTAGTCAAATTAAGCTTTCAAGAAAACCACGATTAAGTAATCATTAAAATCGGTGCCGAACGATAAATGAATAATTTAAATTATTTCCATTATTCAAGAGTTTGTTTAACAAAAAAACCTGCAAAGTGCGTGTTGGGCCACGCGCTGTGTAGGGTTCCGTCTCTACGGCTTTACGTTTATTATGAAAATTTAATCGAGTTCACGATTTTATGTTTAAATTAAAAACGAAAAAAAAGTTTGTTTTTAAAAATTGATATATCTGTTTTAAATATTAAATAAATAAGTAATACCTTCACCTAAGTATTTTTAATCTTGGGATTTTGTATTTTCCGAAATTTTCCAAGTATTATTCGTAATATTTCGCAAGCGAATCACTGAATCGAAAAATAGTCCCTCCAACCCCACAATAATTTTGAAGGACCTATCCAACGATACCCCACACTAAAGGATAAGCGAGAAAATTAATAATTCTTAACGGTAAACAACAGATTAAAAATATCTTTGAAACTGACACATGATGACACGTGTAATTTATAACGTCATTTAGATGTCAATTGATGACTCTTACATACATAATACCTCATTCATCTGCCAAATATGTCCATGTCCGATGAAAGTGAAAACTAAAACCAGTTGGCAACTGGCAACAATATTGAATGAGAGATTGACAATTTGGCAGATGACACAGCACGTGAAATTGTGCTAGGCAAAAAAAGCATTGTTTTATTTCGCGTACTATTGCCGAATGGATTATCAAACGGGTTGACATTTGGATAATAAAACGAAATGTCAAGCATTACCTGGGGAATAAAAGTCAGACTGTTTTGTTTTTTTTTTTTCGTGATAGAAATAACATTGCTAATAGTCGAGTCAAATATATCGTAACTTTTTATTGTTTTTCTTAAGTAATATTATAAAGAGGTAACATGTTTTGTTTGTTTTTTTTAAGAATTAATTCCTATTAGTACTGATTCCAATACCTACATATTTTTTGTGTATTTATTGCTGAGTACCATAAAGAACTTTATACATCGCAAAAAATACAGTCCCTGTAAGATTGGTTACGGGAACGATAACACGGAATAGGCCAAGTTAATAGAAACAACATTGGCGCAATGATTGCCTAAGACCGTTGCTACTATTTTGACTATATCCGCAATAGACAATAAAACTCTATGGTTGTTCTAATGATGACTACAATAGTATCGTTTGCAAGATAACGTCTAAAACTCATAGTTTAGATAATAGCATAGTTCTACATAATTGCTTCCTATTGTCCGTACAGTGCACGTTGGGTATTTCTGGGTTCAAAGACTTTGAACAATTAGAATTTCCTCATATTTTGGTTGGGGCATTAACTTTGGAGGTAATGCATCAGTGTTTTTACTCATGCATTACACATTCATTCGTCACTTCTTGTCTCAAAGAAAAGCAGTTTGTGTCTGATTATGTTGCATTAGCAACTCGCCCCAACGCACACAAATCGTCCTCGTTTATTGTTCTTTCTATTAGTGAACACCGCATCAAAATCCATTGACTTTAGGAGGAGTTAGCTAAGAAACAGACATACTTTTTTTTTTTGGGTGGGGAATCATCCAATGACTTCTCCCGCTCTGGGTGGAGCGGGAGGGCGTGTCAGACTCTTACAGACTAAAACCCACCCCTGTTCCTTCCCTGTCTAAGTGCCCAGGGGTGCGGTAACTCATTTTCACAATTTATCCGCTACCCTTAGGCATGCAGGCCACCGACCACGATGGGCCCCGTCAGTGGTGGCTGACACTAATCTCTTTGAGGCGCACGTGGAACACTACGCGCCGTCGACTCACGGGCCTGGTGCTGATCGGACGGCGAGCTACCCACTGCTCGCTGTCTGCAGGCCCGGGTAACAGACATACGTGGAAAAATATTTGAATTTATACTATGTCAGTGATTTACAAGAACTATTTCATGTAACCTCGAAGAATATGGTTAACTGATGCTCAGAGACATCGGTTGAAAGCAAACCCAAACTATTTTTCCAAATTTGGGCAGTCGTGAACAAAAGTGATTGATCACTAACAACTCCCAACACCTTTTTACAAGCCTTTAATTAACTTGCAATGTATGTATGTATGTAACTATGTTTGTAAGGGTGGAATCTTGCAACTCAAATTAGACCCACTTCCCGATGTCCGATTGGTCTCAAATTTGGTGTATATATGTATCTTTGGTGACAATACTATAGTATGATACCATGAAGCTGGTCTAATGATGGAGACGGAAGATGGCCATAGGAACTTCTGAATTAAACAAGATAAACCCATCCAGTCTGGGCTCGATTGATTTGTCTTGAGAAGCATTTTACGCCTAGACAATATCCAGGGTCTGATGATGAAGCTGGAAGGTGGCCACGGCATCTCTGTGATAAAACAACATAACCCCACCGAGCACATTTAATTTGAGATAGCCGGTATAAAAGCTTGTTTAAAAAAATAGTTTTTTAACTATAAACTTTTTTCCGTATCAATTATCTCTGAAGCAATTAATCCTAACAAACACGTACACAATCAAGCGTAAACCCTTACTTACTGCATTCACGAAATTAGTTTTTCGAATCACCATCCGGGACCAGCCTCGTTAACAAAAGGGTACAAGTAAATAAGGAAGCCCAATAACATTACAAGACAAAGGCGTTCTCGTAGACGTATACCTACACGTCATCGACATTAGGGATGGGATTCGGTCGTCAGACAGAACCCGATTGTCAGAGATCCCTTGACGCCAGATTTTGATAGCTCAATCCAGTCCCATCGTTGCTGTTCTCCATTTGAAAGTTCTACTTTTCCCGGCAATTTTTCCGGGTGTTGCACCCCTAAACTTTATTAAGTTGGGTTCCCAAATCAATAGAGGTCTTTCGGCAAATAGATATTGGGCCTGTCTCGGAGATTTGGACCCGAAATCTTGGATTGGACTTTGTGTTATACGTTTTTATGGGAGAGAGTTAAACGGTTGTGCTCCTTTTATTTAATGTACTTAGACAGGCGTGTTATGATATTTTTTGTGAGTTTGTTTTATGTTTTACTAGCGACCTTTTCCGGCTTTGCACGGGTATAAATTATACACACAAAACTTCCTCTTTTATCGCTCCTTCTATTTGTAAAAACCGCATTAAAATCCATTGCGAGTAATTTATACTACGACTATGTAGAGATAGAGATAGCAATGAATTTACGAGTAACTTTTTTTTTTGGGGTGGAGCTGAGAGGGTGTGCCAGACTTTTACAGACTAAATCCCACCCCTATTCCTTCAGTTGCTTGTGCCAGGGCCGCGGTAACTCTTTTTCGAACTTATACGCGTCCCAGACCGGCATCGGTCCTAATGGACCCCGTCAGCTGTTGCTGACATCATTGAGGCGCGCGTGTATTCGCTAACTCGACGTTGACGTACAGGAAAACAAAAATGTACTACGTAGTACCTATTACAATCGATGTTCACCGAGCAAAGCAGCAATGTACTGCAAAGTACCTTTCAAATTGATCTGAACTGAGTTAGCGAATACACCTTATGGTTTTTATCGGACGGCGAGCTACACATTACTCACCGTATGCAGGCTCGCGCCTACGGTGGCCGGAAATCGGCTTGCAACTCCCGATGCCCACGGCGTCTCCTGCGGCCGCTGAGGGCGTGAAATCGTGCGGTCTGCCTTTTCGTCACGCTTCCTGCCTCCTGCTTCGCGATCATTACTCTTCGCAGAAGGAGATGACAGCTTCCCATGCCCGATGCGAGAGATCGCTACCGCCGATTGCCTCCACGACGACACGGCGGTGCTCCGCCCAAGCGGGGCAGACCTCTACCGTATGCTACACCGTATCCTCCGGGTAATCTACACAATGGTGACACCCAGGCTTTTCCTCCTGCCTTATCCTGAACAGAAACCTCTCGAAACAACCGTGTCTGGTGAGGACCTGCGTCAGGCGGACTCTTCATAGTCCCCGACTTATTGCCTTAGTTGTGGCGTGCCCTCATATCAGTAAAATTTAGGTCTTTCTCAATTGAAAATAATGTTCAAATAATGCTTTGTAAGGCAGGTTAACTCCGATCACAAAAGCAATATTGTTAATAAACTCAAAACCTACACAATTAATCGCAACAATGCCTGAAAATATACAATTAACAAAAAGTAAACCATTACATACAGGAATTCAAAATGGAGTACAAAAGCCTATTCAAAACATTAATGGGCAAAAATTTTTGAATAAACCGGTTCAGGTGAATTGCTGACCACTTACGCGAGTTAAAATATTATAAAACGTACGTGAACTACGTATTTTCTGTACACGAGTACATACCATTTATTATTTGAACATTAGGAAGACCAATTTAATGGCCACGCTTCAGGTACAAATTCGAATTTTCAGGTGAATATTTATTTGCCTTTTTGGGCCATTTATTTTATTATTAATACTGTAGAGAAAATCGGTAGGAGAAATTTGATTGAAAGATACCTTTGTCCAGTACCTATATGAGTATGCCTTTGTTCGTATAAGGTGACCAAATCCGATGTATATGTATACAACAGCCAGATTCTGTGGGGTTATCTAAAGGAATGTTTCGTGGTCAATTTCGAACAGTAAAAGCTGAGTCTTTGTTAAACGATTTAATGAAAAACACGACAAAAATCTATCGCATTTTAAGGCAAAAACGGGCTTGTATAATTTACCAAACAAAATTCATCATGATTTCTGGTGAATGTCGTCCACTGCTGGACATAGCCTCTCCCAAGTATTGCTACTTGTAACCGATTACTTAATTAATAAGAAGACCAATTCAGCAGACATTACTAGCATTCATCGAAGGTGGTTATTGGCCAATTATGAAAGCGCACGTTCAGCCAATTATTACATATATGATGAGATTGTAAGCTGATTAAATAATCAACGAAATTCACCCAAAGGTAGATAATTAAGTCATTATGTTAATAATAGCCCAACAACAGCAGTTTCCTGGAAAACGGAAAAGCCAACAGTTAATTATTATGACAGTACATTCCCAAGTTACTCCGTGTCACATTTTGCACAATTAAAGTTACATCGAAAAAATGAATGCAATATCAGTAATGTTTTTTCGAGTTCGACAATTTCGTTTTTGCATGACAAAGCTGTTTCATGAGATGAAAAAAATAATGATAATGCAACATTTCTTGTCATTGTACCGCCCTCCAATTTGGACCATTCAAAAATCATTGACCGGACATCTCTCGTCTAACACTAGCCAGACGAATGATCGTTAAAAGCGGCTATAAAAATGATAAACGGATTTTCGGTGCAGCCACCCAGTCAAATGAAAAGTTCGTAACTTAAATCTAAGAGATAATAAATGCTTTTATTATCTCGTAAATTTTTTGTACCAAAGTTCAACACAGGCACTCATTAAAAAACCGATTTAAATATGTGTTTAACTAATGATATCTTTCTTTTTCAGGTTCATCTGAGACAAAGGGATCTACAACAAAGACTAAAGGTAAATCTCTAAAATTGGAAAATAAAATAGGTGATGAAGAGGTTGAAATTTATAACAATTTATTATTATTTATTACTTTCTCCAAGCGAGATCGTGAGAGGACCGATCCCGCTCGGAGAAGAAAGTTGTCGGGAAGGCAACCACCTCACTGCCTAAAACGCCGAAACCACGCCTGCCTAGTTTAACGCAAGCAGGACACTGTCCGCCAACCGAGTGATCCCAGGTAAGACGGTGGCAAAGTGATCACTTGATGTGTCTGTGACTGTGCCACTGACTGTGCACGGCGCACAGTGGCTCAGGGAAGACCATTCTGCAGTCTCCCCAGGGATGTGCCCAAACAGGTGTTGCACAGAGGTGGTTCCGGGGCGGGGTGGTCTTTAAGGGGTCACGAAGTCCTTCCATGTGCGAATGGATCACCATTCGCACATGGAAGGACCGCACTAAAACCACCCCGGTGATCACACCGGGGTGGTTTTAGTGCGGTTAATATCCCACATTCCCTGGTCTTTTCCCCAAAAGCCCAGGCGCTTTGTGATGGTTTTCCCCGAAAATAAAAATAAAGATGTTATATTTTACATAAATCAAAATTTCTAGCCCGAACACGTTGAAGCCACAGAAAATCATAGTTACAAATAATGTAAAGTGATTTCTTATAAGAGCAAATATTTACAGACATAACATCGTCTATGGATACATAGTAGACGTGCTTGCGTGCAGACTCCATTACTTTTGATTGAAAGGCGTGTTTTTAAAAAAGTCACCGTTGATTTGCACGAGCTAATAAGTGTTTGGATTTATATAAATATTTTTATCTTGTCACAAATTTATTCTCGTATTTTATTCAATATTAAATCAATGTCAATTCTATCTCCCATATATAATTAATTATTAAGCTTATAATGCCCAGTCCTCTGGGCACATTTCCAGATGACAGCGATGTGGTGAAGTACTTTGATCCCTGAACGTACTTTATTTTTGTCTAAATGTACGTTGTTAGGTTACTACTTAGGGTCAATTCACACCAAAAGAGCGTCGAAGCGCAGCGCAGTTTCAGTGTCATATGAATTTTAGCTTTATTTTCATTACTACAATACTTATTATCGCATGAGAAACTCGAGTCGCTCGGATGCCGGCGGCGCCGCGGGCAGCGAGAATGAAAATAAAGCTAAAATTCATATGACACTGAAACTGCGCTGCGCTTCGACGCTCTTTTGGTGTGAATTGACCCTTAATCTTATTGATTTTATTAATAACCTAAAAAAATAATGCGTACTACATACCTTTTTTTTCTTTGTGGGGTGGATTATCATCCAATGACATCACCCGCTCTAGGGTGGAGCGGAAGGGCGTGTCAGACTCTTACTGACTAAAACCCACCCCTGTTTCTTCCCTGCCCTGAATGCCCAGGGGTGAGGTAACTCTTTCGAATTTATCCTCAACCCCCGGGCAGGCATCGGCCATGACGGGCCCCGTCATGTTTGCTGACAACTCTTTGAGGCGCGCGTGGAACACTACGCGCCGTCGACTCTCGGGCCTGGTGCTGATCGGACGGCGAGTTACCCAATACTCGCCGTCCGCAGGCCCGGGTCTATGGTGGCCGGAGATCGCCCAAGGCGTCTCCTGCGGCGGTTGCTGCTGAGGGCTTGAGGGCGAGTCTGTTGTTGTTGCCTCTCCCTCACCCGTTCCGCCTCCTTTTTCGCGAGCATTACTGCTTCGCAGAAGGCAGACACTTTTTCCGTCCCTCTCGCTCCGTACCATGGCCTGGACCAGGGCCGTGCCGGGACCCGGGCGTTTTCCTCCGCCTTATCCTACACAGGAACCTCCCGAAACTTCCGTGTCCGGTGAGGACCTGCGTCAGGTGGAAGGTGAGGACGCCGTGGCGCCTCTCCAGCCACTCCTCAAAGAGGGGCACTACCGCCGCAATGGTGGCGTGCCCAGCGCTGGGTTGCGACAGTCGCTCTCTCCATGTCGCCATGAGATCCTGCCGGAGCCCTGTCCACTGGAGTTTCGCCCCGGCGTTTCGGCTCCTCGCGCCACTCATACAGGTGCGCGAGGACCTATGCCTCCAGATCCCATGGCGACAGTCCGGCAAGGAGGCTCGCCGCCTCACGGGAGATCATGCGGTATCCTCGGAATGTGTTCTACATACCTCATTAAACTATTCGTTCAAATAACGTGATTCGTGAATTTAGCACTTTCAGGTTTAATAGAGAATATCAGTCAGTTACTTCTATTCAATAAAAAAAAAAAAATACTATGTTGGTATTGATACACCACGAGGACCTACAGCTATTTATTTCCAGATCATGCTGACCTTCAATTACTATGTAGGGCCTATAAAATGCGTAGTCAGTCCATGTTGGAAATTGATTGATAATATTTCGTTGCATGTCCAATGTTATATGACGTCTTTCATTACTGCGATGCGCTAATTGATTTCGTTTTCACATTCTTCTGTTATTTACTTATCATGAATCGTTTGTCTTTTGACATATTATTATTTGCGAAAATATCGATTATTTGCTCGCTTGCTGGTTTTGATCGTTAACCTAATGATATGGATTTTGTAAAGTGATATGTTTTTTTTGTTCCATTTTAAGTGATAGCTTGGAGTTTATAGTTTTTAGGAGAAATAACAGGCACAGACATTAAATTATACACTAATTGCATAAAATAAGGATTTTTATTTTTTGGCGAGACTTAGAACTTTTCAGATCTTTATTGGAAATTTAGTTTTTCCCATTCGTGTTCAATCCTGCCACGGCTGATAGGCGTCACTTAAAACAGAAAATAAACACTCAACATTGTTTATGGCACTTATGTGGTCAGAATCTGATAAGTTCATTAGAACATAAACGTCATTAAACTACACTTTACACTCGATTATATTTATGTTAACTCTACACTACTTCGTATCACAAAGGGACAGTACTTATAATTAGTTCTAAAGATTTCTCTTTTTCTTTTCGTTTCAACGATACATTTTTTTAATCATACTCAAGGCGTTGCAGACTACATAACCATAGATTACTACGTGAAAACTAACAACCTTGAAAATTATCAATATCACCAAACCTGCAATCAAAAGCAAAATTGGCGGCACGGTTGGCGTACTGGTTGAGCCATCGGCTGCTGCGCTGCGTGTCGCGGGTTTGATCCCCGCACGGAACAAATATTTGTATGGCCTACGGATAGTTGTTCCGGGTCTGGGTGTCTTGTGTATGTGAGTTTAAATATTTGTGAACGCACCCACGATATAGGAGTAATTCCACTAGTAGGCCAACGTTTTTCAAAAAGAAAAAAAAAGAATCATCAGGTACTTAAAATTTTGTTAACACAACAATACGAGGAGGATATGCTTGCGTATCTTCTTAGCATAACCAGTTAGTTGCCTTAACCCTGACAGCAAAATACATTATGGGATTCCCCATTATGATTGAAATACCACACGCTATCTTTAATACATCAACACCTGTAAAAATAGACATTAAATAATATTTCTAAAATGATTGTTAGGCTCCGTGCAGACCTGAGTTAATACTGTCACTCAGTTAGACAGTAATCAGTACGTGTTTTATTCAAACGATGACGGCAGAAGGGCACTGCGTTAATCAGTAACTGGATTGTGGAAGTTACTCGTAGATAGTCTTTCTGTGTAAAAAATATCTTCTGCAAGCTATACGATCGATGCCTAGGGGTAGCGGATAAATTCTGAAAATGAGTTACCGCACCCCTGGGCACTCAGGCAGGGAAAGAACGGGGGTGGGTTTGTAAAGAAATTTTTCTTTACATTGCCTAGCGTCAAAGATAATTTATGGCATGAGACCCTAGTTACCTATCTTTGGGTTTCTTGCGTGTGGTTTGTCTGTAGTAAATAAGAGTCCGTCGATTTGGTCTTCACATATATCACATTTATTGTCAACACTGCCTCACACCAGATAGCCTCAGTACACAGAAAATTGTATGTTGAACTTACAATTTATGATGAATCACTTTTACCCTATCGTTCGAAGATCGAAGATTAAAGGTCCAGTGAGGAGATCCACAAGCAGTATTTAAGCCGTGGTCATCTAATCATGGTCATTTCTGGACACGTGGACGTTGGTGTCCGGAACCTTTTGCTAAGACCGCATTGTTGTTCCAAAAATAAAGTGAAGTTTATGATTCGACCACTTTTATATTGTTTCTTTCGTAATAAATTAAATGTAAAGTAGGAACCCTGCCAACAAGAGAACATTCGGTGAGAATCATAAACGCCATGCTTAAGACTTAGCGTTGCTACAGAAAATCCCAATAAGAGTAAGTACTTACATTGTCCTACATTCTTATGCTTACAGCATTTGAACTTGACTCTGGTCCCTTTTACACCTCGAGACATCATTAGGTGCTTTTTTTCCAATATATAAAGTTTAAAGGCAGGGTCGCTCTCTATCAAGTTGGAAAAAGAAACGTTAAACGACAATCTTAATCTGTCAACTCGCAAAATAACGCTCCATTCCGCGAATTAAATTTATTAAATTTTTAAGTGTTACAGGTTTTACTCAGTAAGAGTCTGACACGCCCTCCCGCTCCACCCAGAATGGGAGAAGTCAATTGGATGATTTCCCAATAAAAAAAAAAGAGCTGTGTGATCGAGGCCGACTCCAATCAAATTGGGAAAAGGCTAAGCAGATAATGGTAGAAACTATGCCGGATGCACATAACAATTGTGCTGAATATCGTTTATCTTGTAGATATGCAACAGATAAGTATTAAGTTCTCACAGCTGGGGAACAAGGTTTCTTCTCAATGAGAGATTGGCCGTAGCATGTGAGAATGGACGCAGATGTCACAATGTCTTCAAAATTTCGATAGTAGGTTCTCTTTTATAGGCTAGTTTTATCCTGGCACAGGCATTTGAAGAAACACTGGTGGGTTTTTAACCGACTTCGAAAAAGTAGGAGGTTCTATGTTCGACTGTATGTATTTCTTTTTTTATGTATGCCTGCCTATTTCTCTGTCAGTTGTGGACCGATTTTCAAAATTACTTTTTAACCAAAAGAATATACTCCCGAGGTGGTCCCATATAAATTTTATCGAAATTGCTTTAGCGCTTTTTGAAAAACTGAACAAAAACGAAATATACATCGATGACGTTTCGGTTTTCTTTAATTACGAGTATGTTTAAATTCCACGTTTCATGTTATTGGGGTTTTTAGTTCTAGGGTATAGCAATTAAAAAGTGAAAAATAAAAAACTTTTTTACAAAAAAAAACAACCGACTCTAAAAATGAAAATACACAACAAATTAAAAAATTACTTTAGTTTCGGAAGTCGGTGTCAAATAACGAAGAAATAAAAAACAAACACCGACTGCCGAAATTAAAGTTATTTTTTAAAAATTATACAACCCGTTTCACACAGAGCGAGAGAAGTCAGCAGATGATTTTCCACCCTCAAGGTTTGAAAATCATCACTCTCTACCTCCAGTAGTCAAAACAGTTTTATCTTCGTGTATACACCACCTTTACATAAATAAGCGAGATTTATAGTCAATAAATTGGAATCGAGTGTCGAAATATTATTTATTTACATATACATTGAGCTTTGATGATTCACATATCCATCGATATGATATTCTCTACACCTAATATTTAGTGTAATGAGTTCGGTTGGTGAAATTGATGGATTAAATATTGGAATGTCTTTGAGATAGAGTAATTTGATTAAATTGAATCTGGTTAATGAATAGTCGAGTGCTGTCAATTATTATTAATTTGGTTTGTATTTTTGGCCCTTTGCTCTTGGGGATTATAATAGTGGCTTTTCTCAAGGGTTTGTGTATTATTTTAGATTTCTGGTACTTCCTATACTGATAGATGCTTTCATCATTTAAAAAATATATTGTAGGATTCGGGATTGCCCGTCTTATTTCTGGCTAAAATGAGCCCTTGTAGTATTGTAGTGTCAGTACCTACGTATATTGATTGAAATCATTATTATTACGACAATACAATTTAAATTTTTTCCAGCCCCGGAAATACTTCTCATGTTTCTGGTCTCCTGGTACTTTGTGAGCGTAAACCGCTCCTTCAGCCTGAATTTGGATTTCTACTTCCACGTCAGCCTTCGCTGAGTTTTGTCATTTACCGGGATAAAAAGTAGCCTATGTGTTAATCCAGGCTGTGACCTACCTGTGTGCAAAATTTCATTGAAATTCCTTCAGCCGTTTTTGCGTTACCTTCAGCCAAACATACAAACAAACAAACATACAAACTTTCGCATTTATAATATTATACAGTAGGATTTTTACGCCATATCATGGCAGGACATGTACAATATGCTAACAAATAAACATCAGTAAAAGTCGGTACGTCCTCCCGGAAAAAAAAAACTCCACCCAGAGCGGGAGAAGTCATTAGATGATTTCCCAACCCCACAAAAAAAGGGTAGATTTATAAAAAAAAAATGTCTGCATTTTTACAAGTTTTTGACACCACTTACGATATTGTAGGTAACATGATGTTTCAATTTAAAAAATGGCTTGGCTTTTCGTCCAGGGATATTAAATTCGATCCGAGTGGGCAAAGCCTCGCGAAAAAACTATTATCGTTATCTGTCTGTGGTCAGTCCCACATGTCAGAGGATCGTGGTTGCATCTGGTGCGGATGATTTGCCTTTAGCGGTTTCTGTCCAAAAGCGTCTTTTACGACCGTATAGAATTTGGAGAAGGATGAGTCTTTCACTTTTTTTTTGTGGGGTGGGAAATCATCCAATGACATCTCTCACTTTGGGTGGAGCGGGAGGGCGTGTCGGAATCTTACTGACTAAAACCCACCCCTGTTCCTTCCATGCCTGAGTGCCCAGGGGAGCGGTAACTCAGTTACCAATTTATCCGCTACCCCTAGGCATGCAGGCACCGGCCACGATGGGCTCCGTCAGTGGTGGCTGACAATCATCTCTTTGAGGCGAGCGTGTATCATGTATCTACGTACCGTCGACTCATGGGCCTGGTGCTGATCGGACGGCAAGCTACCCAACTGCTCGCCGCCCGCAGGCGCTTCACTTGATCGGTTCATCTTGTTGGTGACCGGCCGCGCGATCTTTTACCTTTGGTGTTCCCAACCACAGCAAATTATTCCAGATTTTCGTCACCATTGTGCATTCAGTATGTTGTTGACACAACTATGATATACGTAATAATACATATAATATTTCAATTTCGGAACTGGCTTGGCTTTTCACCCAGAGAGGAATCTGAGGAAACGATCAGAGCGGGCAAAGCCTTGGGGAAAAGCTTGTCTCGATAGAACCGAAGGTAAAGTCATGTCACATTTCCTTTGAACAGTTAAAAATTGCATCGGCATTTTCGTCTTCGGAGAAGTCTTTGAGACCGATACCGTTCACGTTTGACGGTCCAGTTACTGAAAATGATGAAAGATATAAATATCCGTTTGTTGCTTATATTGTATTGATGTCTGATACGAATGCTGTCAACAGTAATATTTTCTGGAATCGTAGACTTGTAAGAATTCTACGGGCCTGCTTGCACCACAAATCACTAAATATGTATAGGCCTCAAAAGAATATTCAAAACACCTTTCCGTGTCTGTATTATATTTCTTTCACACCTGTGAAGGACTGTTCAAACGAGTGAAAGAAATAGAATGATGTTTTAAATTATTTTAAACCGGGCCGGGTCTTTGGCGGGAATTTTTTCGAGTGAAGTTCAGTGGCTGTTTTAATTATTCGCAAATTGATTTCTAGTGGATATTGTGATGTAAAACTGGAGTAGTTTTGTGTCTCAAGTATCTACGCAACTGGACAATATGTGGAATTATTGAAACAGGCGCGATAAAGAGGTAAAATAAAGCTGAGAAATTTGGCGTAGTATTGACTACCTCAGAGAAGCTTGCCGAGAAGGCTGCCTCAATTCATTTGCTGCCAAATACTGGAAAAACATTAGAATGTGTTACATCTGCATTATAATGGAAAAAAGGGACCGTATTCTGTATCTAAAACAAAAGCCTTTCTTAAGTTGACACTAGCTAAATCATAAAAAAAAACATCATTCCAGGTGCAAGACGTCCACTGCTGGATATAGGCCATCCCAAGTGTCACCACAAACGATCGGTATTTAGTGTATGGCCACGAAAATGAAAGACGACATGAGATAACATGCTAAGAGGTATGTGTGGTGTAATGCGAATGAATAGAACAGGAAAGAAAGTGGCACCGGGGAATAAAAAGTGTGTTAGAAAACGGTCGTATGATATGTATGACAAATCGTTGACCATCAAAGATGATGTTCCAATGCAGCTTGAAAAACATCCATTTTATTTAGTGTTCTCGGTTTTTTCATAACCATCATTACGTTAAATCCTGTTCAAATAATAATCATAAATTGCATCGCTTAATTATTATCAGTAAGGATCGTGACCATACGCATGCCGCAAAACCGATAAAAAAAACAATATATGATAACAAAAGTGCCTGTTGAGATTAGCACAAATGGAATGATAATAAATCCACTTAATTTGCTAAGTGTTTTACGGTGGCAAAATGCCGCGCGAGACGTGGGTTAATATAAAAATTGCAACCGTGAAAGTCCTCGATGAATATATAATATCGAATTAGTTTTCGAAGTAGATTAGATTATTATCATTATGGTTTTGCGTAAGGTTAATACAATACAGAAGGCTGCTCGACTTTCAATATGTCTGTCGCATGCCATATGAGTGGTAGGCCCGGAGAACTCAAGATTGGTTCCCTGAAACCGCAAGACGCTGCCGCGGTAGATCACGAAGGAGATGGCAGGATGACTTGGATGTCTTCCTTGAGAATTGAAAAGAGGTAGCATCGAACCGAGAACGGTGGAAGGAATATTATAGTGAGGTATTTGCCCAGCTGTGGGACAGTACAGACTAGAAATAATATATGTAATATACTAGCGACTTGTCCTGGTTCCGCACGGGTACATATTATACTCGCAAACCTGAGAGGGGTTTATTGCTCTTTCTATAAGTAAAAATCGCATTAAAATCTTTTGCATGGCTTAGGAGTTGGCGGAGCACTGTGTGGATCTCCCAGAGGAGACGGTGAAGCATACGGTGGAGGGCTACCCCGCTTGAGCGGCGCACCGCCGTGTCCTCGTGGAGGCGATCGACGGTAGCGACCTCTCGCACCCGACTCTGGTCCAGGCCATGGTACGAAGCGAGAGGAAATGGGAAGTTGTCTGCGAAGCAGTAATGCTCGCGAAGGAGGAGGCGGAACGCGTGAAGGAGACTCAACGGAGGCACCCTCACGCCCCTAGCTGTCACCGCAGGAGACGCCCCGGACATCGGGAAATGCAAGGCGACTCCTGGCCACTGGCTCCTCGATACTAGGCGCGGGTTTGCGGGTGGCGAGTGATGGGTCGCGCCGTCCGATAAGAACCAGCCCGAGTCGACGGCGCGTACTTTTCGTGAGCCTCAAAGAGATGTCGGATAAATTAGTAACAGAGTTACCGCTACCCTAGGCACTCAGGCAGGGAAGGAACAGGGGTAGGTTTTAGTCAGCAAGAGTCTGACACGCCCTCCCACTCCACCTAGAGCGGGAGATGTCATTGGATGAAATCCCAACCCCAAAAAAAAAAGCAGTACCTGTCGGGGCCCGATAGGGCCGATACCTGCCTGATGACAGCGGCCCTAGGCACAGGTAACTGAAGGAACAAGCGTGGGTTTTTGTCACTAAAAGTCTGACACGCAGAGCGGGAGAAGTCATTAGATTAACTCCCGACCTCAAAAAAAAAAAGTAACGCAGGAACAGACTGACTCGGGGAACCACTTTGATTGATACTATGTAGAGAGAGAGAGATACTACAATACCACATCAATCAATGGAGCGTCGATCGAAGATATTGATTGACGTCAGTCTATTGGTGTTTTAGCCTTTGGTGTAGTAGAAATTGCCAATCAGCGTCGACTGATCCATGCTACCATCGATTGATGAACGAATATATTGGTGTGGTAATATGTTTAGATATTAATGTCATCCTTAAGCTTGAACCCATATGGGATTGAATTTTGAAGTTTTTTCACCAACCACTTATAAAATGACTTGCTTTTGTTAGCGGTTTCACTCGTGTGGAATAAGTACCTTTGTTATTATGATGTATAAGCTATATTAATCTTAAGTTTCATAAAAAACAAGTAGTTTTTGCGTGAAAGAGTAACAGACATCCATACATACAAAATTTACATTATAAACGTGAAATTTTGAATTAAAGATATTACACAAGCACTCCCCCTGGCAAAAGGTGGCTGCAGAACACCGTGTGCTTTTAGTCAGTAAGAGTCTGACAGACCCTTGACAGATCCACTCCTGGCTAGAGGACATCAAAGAGGATTTACACACTACTAAAAAAAAGTGTTAGTCACTAAAGTTATTCCAGTATCATCCTAAGTCGCATTGTTCATATAAAACTAAGCTCTTGAGGATGAAACCAGACAATCAGAACATTATTCATTCCCAGCGATATCTAAAATTCAAATGCACGTCTATGCTAATTTATCTACAAATAAGATTATGTTTTTTCTAAAAAAAACATTCATTATTTTCCGAAAAAATTACAATTTCTAAGTCTCGCGCTAAAGTTGTTGGCCATTTAATTATTTCGCCTACTATATTTGGGTTAAAAAAAGTTCATTAGACTTCTAATTTTTTCAAAACAAAAAGAGTAACGTAATCCCTAGCCTTATTTGAGAATTTATCTTTCAAATTTTATCTCGGCAAAATGAAGTTTGCCCAAATTTACTCAGATAACATCTCATTTTACCATTTCTGTTTAAACCCGTCCTAATTTGTGTCTAAAGTTGATTTAGTCTGTGACTTTGGGTCAATGTTTACACATAGAAAATATTTATCTATCTCCTAGAAATATGTCGAAATTACGATGTCAAACGAAGAAATGTCTAAATTGGGAATTATACTTTCTTAACAAAAAGTAATGTAACGTATTTTATTCATGTTCTTCTAATTTACTGTCTAGGTTTTCTAAGGTCACTTAAAATTATACTTGTAGAAGGCAATTTATGGTGCTATTAACTGCCAATGACCTTGAGTGGTTAGCTTACGTGTTCTGTGCTGAACTCACGTAACGCGTCGTACGTCCACCCAGTAATAGGACTCGCCCATCATGGAGCGCTGTCCGAAATTAGACGCATTATTCATTAATTACACTTATAACAACAGGTATTAAACAGAAACACCTAGACTAAATTATAAAATTAAATGATCTTAAAAAAAACTTTTAAACAAAAAATTCAACCGACGAAAAAGAACTAAAAAGCAAAAAATAAATAAACCTTTTAAGTCTTGAGTATTGAGCTTATTTACCTACATAGAATATCAAATTTTATATAAACTAATTTTGAGTCGGCGTCAAACAACAATCTGATTATTAAATATCTAAATTTTATATGTACGTAGAGATGATGAAGGCTAGATGTAGGTAATTAATCGTTTTATTATTTGGCGCCGACTAAAAATTAGTTTATATAAAATTTGATATTTTATGTAGGTAAATAAGCTCAATACTCAAGACTTAAAAGGTTTATTTATTTTTTGCTTTTTAGTTCTTTTTTGTAGGTTGAATTTTTTGTTTATTTTATAAGTATAAGTATATATATAAGTTTTTTATTTTATGATTTTTTGTGACTCGCATCATCTTTTAATACTCTGAGGCTAATTTCTAATCCTTCATCATTCCTCTTGGCACTGAGCTGATGATGTAACCATCCTTCCACGAGGTTCCCAGGATATTGACCAGTTGAGGTTACCTCCAATATTCTAAAGACGTCTTTTCTTCAAAGCATATTAAGTAGTATCTGTCACTAAAACCAGTTTTTAATAATTAACTTCTATTTGTTTAGGAAAGATATGGTTTCCATCATCAGCTCAGTTTCATGATGTGATGATTCCTAAATGCAAATATCTGACTAAATTATGAAAAGTAAACATAAACAACATTCGTGCCCAATTTTCGAAGTTTTCTCTCAATTTTATCAGGATTCCATGATCAGATCCTGATGTCCTCGACATGGGACCACCCTTGAGATATACCCTATCAAAGAAAAAAAAAATCATCAAAATCGGTTCATAAACAATGGAGTGAGGGCCGAACATACGTACAGAAACGCTAAACGTGCCCACAATTTTCGAGGTTTTCTCTCAATTTTTTCAGGATTCCACTATCAGATCCTGATTTCCTTGACATGGAACCATCCTTGAGGTATACCCTATCTAACAAAAAAACAATCATAAAGATCGGTTCATAAATGACGGAGTGAGGGCTGAACAAACACAAAAAAAAGAAAAACATATATACGGTCGAAATGAGAACCTCCTCCTTTTTTTTTCGTCGGTTAAAAATGGTGTAAGTTTCATAAAAAAAATCGCTTTTTAGTTTTTGCGTGATTCTCCATTTTTTATCCGCGTTAGACATAACTTTACAAATTAATTACACTATGTTATATAAATTTTTTTTTCAAAAAAATGGAACCGACTTCCATAAAAAATCAATAAGTGAAAAATAACTTTAATTTCGGAAGTCAGTGTTTCTGGTTTTGTATCTTCGTTTTTTGACACCGACTTCCGAAGTTAAAATTATTTTGTACTTTTTTTAGAAGTCGGTAGTATTTTTTTTGTAAAAAGAATTTAATTTTTAACTTTAAAGTTGTGGTTCCTCATTAAATTGTGTTAACACTACATAGACAAAGACATGTGATCACAGCAATCGCAGTTGATTTGCTGTCATTTTTTGAAGGGTTCCGTTGTCTGTCTCCGAAACTCATCATCAGATCTATATGAAATTTAAATGGGACCATTTCGAAATAAAGCCCTTTCGAACAAAAAAAGAATTTTGCAAATCCATCTATCTATATAATACGATATGACGGAGTTATGCCCGAACAGAGGTACAAAAAAAAAACAAGCATCCGAAATGATAACCTCCTTCTTTTTGAAGTCGGTTAAAAAGGTAGTATTTGTAAGTCACTAAAATATCGGTTACAGTTTTAAGATCTAGTTTAGACAAAGAAAGATTCTTTAAACGATAACGATTATCAAAACATGACGATATTTCACGAAGAAATCACTGACCTAACAGTGTCGGCCATCTTGTTTTTTTTACCCTCTTCATAATTTTAGCGTATAAGAAATACAACCCATTAAACACAGGAAATACAGGGTTTCCCTAAAATTCAAGCAAAAAAATCTTCACCGCGGAACCTCGTGACTCAGAAACAATAAAAAACGATTGTAATAGATAATCATTTGTTTTCGTGTCGATTAGAATATCAGTCAACAGTGTTTTTTGTTGGCACGTCATAAAGTTTTTTTATTTTTAACTATTCGTAATCTGAGTTGTTGATGGCAGATTAGAATCATATGGCAGGTTGTGATATGGCAGGTTGATTTGTAGTAGCTCGCCGTCCGATCAGCAACAGGCCCGAGAGTCGACGGCGCGTAGTGTTCTGAGAATATGTCAGCCACCACTGACGGAGCCCATCATGGCCGATGCCTGCATGCCAAGGGGTAGCGGATAAATTCGTAACGGAGTTACCGCTCCCCTGGGCATTCCGTGGGTTTTAGTCAGTAAAAGTCTGACACTCCCATCCGCTCTACCCAGAGCGGGAGAAGTCGTAGGATGATATCCCATCCCCAAAAAAACATTTTTTTTTACAAAAAATACAACCGACTCCCAAAAAAGAAAATACACTTAATTGAAAAATAACTTTAATTTCGGAAGTCGGTGTCAATTAACGAAGAAATAAAATACAAACACCGACTTCCGAAATAAAAGTTATTGGATCGAAGTTCCTTATCGCGCGTTGCGAAAGGGTGCTAGACGGAAAAAATTAGGACCAAAAGTTGTAACGACACTTTTTGATTAAGACCAAAAGTTGTAACGACACTTTTGACCTGTGAAGCCCCATGGCAAAATCCGGGTTGTCAAATTAAACCCCGAGGACAACCCGGGTTGACAGCCGATTTTTTTATTTTTTTTTATTCTCAGTAATTTATTTTTTTTTTTGGTCCGACTCACCGGTGAGTTTCGGGGCTTTACAGGTTAAGACCAAAAGTTGTAACGACAGTTTTTGCTATAGATGTTTTTTTTTTTGGACCGAAGTTTCTTATCGCGCGTTCGCGAGATGATGGGGTTGAGATGAGATGAGATGAGATGAGATGAAATGAGATGAGATGAGTTGAGATGAGACGAGACGAGACGAGACGAGACGAGACGAGACGAGACAAGATGAGTAGAAGTATAACTTCTTACGTGCGTACCTAAGTACCTTCACACACACTTTTTTTTTTTGAGTCTGTGCGTAATAGCATTTTTACATAAGACTATGAGTCGGCAGTGCGGTTAATATTACAATGTAATATATTAGTTTATAATAAAAAAAAAAATTATCTTAAAAAAATAAAATATATTACAATTCCTTCACTAATTATTATTCGAAAGGAACTTCGTTCCATCCCGTGTCCCTTGACACCTCTCCAGTTTTTTTGGAAGTCGATTTTATTTTTTGTAAAAAAGTTTTTTATTATCCTAGAGAAATGCAGTTCTTGTGGGACATGCGACGGGAAAAAAACTAGTCATAAAAATATAACTTAAGTTTACAGCATGAAATAAGATCTCTTAACTCGACTGCCCCAGAAGGAGGGTACTGTTTTTCGAGAGTATGTATATACGAGTATGTGTGTATGTCAATTTATTTGTCACGCTCTCTAGCCTAAACAGCTTGATGGATTTTAACAAATGAGGAATCATTACAATGGTCTTGACCCAAGTGACAAGCGCTATATGAATTTTGAAAAAAAAAAAAACAAATTGGCGATCGCCATTAGGTAAACCTGGTCATATAGGGCATCAAATTAAAAAACTCGAGAAGGCATTTACAAAAATATAACTCACTAAAATGTTAGAAATAAAAAATTTAAAATTTTCAAAAAACCCTACTAATAAAAAACAACTAAAAAGTTCCAAACAAGTCACTTTTCAAGCAGTCTGATAAAGTTGGTAGCATAGGTTTAAAAAGTTTTTATTTCATGCTTTGAACTTATATTCATGCCACAGTATTTAACATGATACGACTATCTTATTTTCCAACCGATTTATTTGTTAACACGATACCCCTTAGGTTCTAGATTTTCAGGATTCAGACTACTCGTAATGCCTGTCAAAGATTTATGAAAGTCGTAAGTTTGATCTATTTGAGATATCACTTGCCGTGGTGAGAAATTTATCTTTTCCCTAAGTTAACATGGTTGTTGTATTATATTACTCTTTTACTCCACACAATATGTCTAGAAAAGCAGAATTTTAAACTAACTCAAAAACATTACACACCAGCTTGTTTTCTACTAACTTCGAAAAAAGGAGGAGGTTCTATATTCGACTCATCATCATCATTCTCCTGCCCTTATCCTAACTTATTTGGAGTCAGCGCAACATGTCATGTCATGTCTATGTTCGACTGTATTTTTTTCAAAATTCTTTTTTCAGTCAAAAGAGTATGCTCATCTTGAGGTGGTCTCATATAAATTTTATCTAAATTAATTCACTTTTTTTTATTAACAGGTTTAAAAAAAAAAAAACAACGAAAACAAAATATATTTGTATACAGAGATAAAGTTTTGGGTTCCTCCAATTATGTTCACATTCCAAGTTCCATGATAGTGAGGTTATCAATTCGGGCATAAATTTAGTTTTAGTTTTGGGGTTTAACTAAAAAATAAAAAACTTTTTTACTAAAAATACAACGGACTTCCAAAAAAGAAAGTTTTTCTACCCTTTTTTAACTTTCATCATCATCATTCCCAATCAGCCCAATTTGGGGGTTGATGCATGTCATGTAATGTGTTGCTTAATTCTCTATTAGCAGTCATGTCAAGGTGAATAAATAAACCACCTTGTAGTCATTGCGTTTTCCATTATTAGCGCTCTTCCGAGTTCAACACCGGTGAGTGACTAGTTTGCTGGGACTTGGATAGATGTGTGTCGTTAATGTTTTAGATTTTTTAACAAGAACAATGAGAGATAAATAAACTATCGTATAATTTTGTAACTGGATACAATTTTTTTTTTATTACCAAGTACTGAATTGATGATTTTGTTTTATTAAATGTACATTTCTACCCGACTGCACGACGCAAGGTAGGGTAGTGTGTTAACGCTCGCGAAGGCGGAGGCGGGACGCGTGAGGGAAGCTCAACGGAATGGCCCTCACGGCCCCGGCCGCTACCACTGCAGGAGAGGCACTGGGCGTAGGACGTCGCGAGGCGATCTCCGGCCACCGTAGAACCGGGCCTGTGGACGGCGAGCAGTGTGTAGCTCGCTGTCCGATCAGCACCAGGCCCGTGAGTCGACGGCGCGTAGTGTTCCACGCGCGCCTCAAAGAGATGTTGTCAGCCACCACTGACAGGGCCCATCGTGGCCGGTGCCTGCATGCCTAGGGGTAGCGGATAAATTCTGAACATGAGTTACCGCACCCCTGGGCACTCAGGCAGTGAAGGTAAAGGGGTGGGTTTTAGTCAGTAAGAGTCTGACACGCCCTCCCGCTCCACCCAGAGCGGGAGAAGTTATTGGATGATTTCCCACCCACCAAAAAAAAAAAACGGGTAGTATGTTAATCATCCTGTGTATGTATGTTTGTTCCTTTGTGGCGCTTTTTTTTTTTTTTTGGGGGGTGGGAAATCATCCCATGACTTCTTCCGCTCCAGGGTGGAGCGGAAGGGCGTGTCAGACTCTTACTGACTAAAACCCACCCCTGTTCCTCCCTGCCTTGAGTGCCCAGGGGCGAGGTAACTCTTTCGAATTTATCCTCCACCCCCGGGCAGGCATCGGCCGTGGCAGGCCCCGTCCCTTTGCTGACAACGCGTGGGCTGATTTTGATGATTCTTACGTCAATTGATTCGTCTTAATCTTGCAAGTGCTACTAAAGACAGTAATTAAAATAAAATATGGCGACAACTAGACGCCATATTGTGAAAAACGCAGGAGAGGTGATGGGCGTACTGGGCGTAGGACGTCGCGAGACGATCTCCGGCCACCGTAGACCCGGGCCTGCGGACGGCGAGCAGTGGGTAGCTCGCCATCCGATCGGCACTAGGCCCGTGAGTCAACGGCGCGTAGTGTTCCACGCGCGCCTTAAAGAGATGATTGTCAGCCACCACTGACGGGGCCCAACGTGGCTGGTGTCTGCATGCCTAGGGGTAGCGGATAAATTCTGAAAATGAGTTACCGCACCCCTGGGCACTCAGACAGGGAAGGAACAGGGGTGGGTTTGAGTCAGTATGAGTCTGACACGCCCTCCCGCACCACCCAGAGCGGGAGAAGTCATTGGATGATTTCCCACCCTCCCATAAAAAAAATGTGAAAAAGAAATACGTGAAAGTTGACGAACTATAATTATGAAGTGGGATATCAAAATAAAGGGTACGAGGTGGCGATTCCAAAAACATAACTCACCTAAATGTAGAAAATAAAAAAAATAAAAATATTTTCAAAAATCCTAACTGTAAAAAACGACTTTAAAGTTCCAAACACGTCACTTTTCAAGCAGTCTGATGCAGTTGGTGGCATGAACTCAATAATTGAACTAAAATAACTGCCACCAACTGCATCAGATTGCTTGAAATGTGACTTATTTGGAACTTTTAAGTTGTTTTTTACGGTCGGTTTTTTTTTTTTTTAAACCTTTTTTATATTGTAAGATTGCACTCTGTAACGTTTTAGATTTTCTATACTGTAATGTTGATCAAGTACCTACTTGCAAATAAATAAAAATCTCGCATACAGCCCAACCATCGTTTTTTTGGACATCCCTACTCATATAGCCATCCACTTTCATGCTCAAAATTTCTCTTACTTCATTTTTCTCATTCCTCTGAATCAACTGTACCCTAACTATGATAATTATTGAAATCCTGTATAGTACTAAGACTTCACAGTGCTATCAATATTACAAACTAGGCAGAAACTACAGGCTGAATCCGACAGATATGTCAACACTTCGACGTTTCAAACGATTTGGGACACAGTCGATACGGCCATACAAATTATCAGACGTTATCTATGCTCTTGTCAGTTACCATTCATTCATTATTGTAAACTAACTATCTCTATTGGCGTTTAATGGTGTAAAATCAATAGGGTATCGATAGAGATGGGTGTATGTGGTTTCAGTAAGTGTAAAAGAGATGGTGATATTGATGAGAGATGATTATGATGTAGGATTTTTTAAGATGTACTTAGTTCGAACTTAGAACGTAACTGAAGTCATTTGTTTTTTTTATTTATTTAAAGTCACGAACAAGTTTTTTTTTTGGTACTGGGGTCAGGTTGCGTACAATATCACACACAGATTGTTAAAAAAAAATCTAAAAAAACTAGCTTAACTTTCATTCAGAAAATATACAGAACTTTTTCAGATTTACTACCATTAATATATCTTTTTATATAGCAGTAAACATTTCGAAACGCACATCTTGCGTTGTCACCAAACTTTATATGACACAGTTGAAGAATATGAAATTGAATTCGTGAGTTTGCATAAAAGTGTGCTTGTGACAGAATTTCCCAAGTAGATTTTTACATAAGTAGACTCAGGTTAAGGCACAGATCCATTGCTGCTCAAGGCCATGCTATGCATGTGTCTCTATTTAGCATAACTTCTTAAAAAAAACTTTTTTACAAAAAAAATAACCGACTTCCAAAAAAGAAAATACACTAAAAATTTTAAAATAATAATCCCAAACAGAGGAGGACCAGACTGGCTGAATCGCTCCGAGGATGATTGGCCTCGAACGCCAGTCTTGATGACGGAACATATGTCACAGCCAAACGTTGCGTTCGGAAATGCACTCGGACGGAAAACTTCTGAAACCTCGAGTAAGTCTTGTAAAACATTTGTAGGTTATTCGATTAACTTCACGCATCGCAGACAGCTTGTGACCTAGTTGGAGCCAAGGGTCCGGCTAGCGCGCTTCCACAACTCTTGTCTCCTCAAGTCGAAATCTTTGCCCTGGCTTAGTTGCATACATTTTAGTAGCAGAGCGTGGTTACGATCCACGCACCTCTAGGTTATGGGCCCAGCACGATTCTACTGCGCACTCTGTTATCAAAATGCAACTAAGCCAGGGCAAAGAATCCGACTTGAGGAGACAAGAGTTGTGGAAGCACGCTAGCCGGAACCCTTTTTTTTTTTGGGGGTGGGAAATCATTCAATGACTTTTCCCGCTCTGGGTGGAGCGGGAGGACGTGTCAGACTCTTACTGACTAAAACCCACCCCTGTTCCTCCCTGCCCTGAATGCCCAGGGGCGAGTTAACTCTTTCGAATTTATCCTCAACCCCTAGACAGGCATCGGCCATGACGGGCCCCGTCATGTATGCTAACAACTCTTTGAGGACTCTAGGGCCTGGTGCTTATCGGGCGGCGAGCTACCCATTACTCGCCGTCCGCAGGCCCGGCCCCAACCCCTGGCTCCAACTGTTGAACACTCAGTTTAACATAATTAAGTACTTAACACATTTAAATTTATTTAAGCAAGGAATCTATAATGCAGCTCGTGTGTGAGACTCATTCACAGCGCTGTTTTTTAGTGACAGCCAGCGTGACCTCTCTCTTCCTGTCAGGGTCGCGGGTGCGTTTGAAAGAGTCACTGCGGCCCTGGCCCAGGTAACTAAAGGAAACACAGATGGGTTTTAATCTGTAAAGGTCTGCCCTCACGCACACACGCCCTCCCGCTCCACCCAGAGCGGGAGAAGTTATTTAATGATTTCTTACCCAAAAAAAACGTAACCACTCAGTGTACATCTTACGCAGTAGTGGAATTTCCCCTTTATTTCTAACTCTAGTCTAGCGCTAAATTCTCTAGCATGCGGTGCAGCCTTACAATGACCGATGAGTTTCTGACGACCAACCTTATGATTGATGATCTTGTAAGACTAAACCTCCAACGACTAGTAGGCACTCATAGCAAACATAAAATACAAGAGATCCCTATGAATTGGGTTTAAGAATGACAACGGAGAAAGGTTACGGTCAATTTGACCAAAATGCTAGAAAAATCGAAGATTAATGACCTGTGTCACTATTATCGGAAGTTATTTTCAGAATCTGTGGAACAACGCGTATTTTTTGGCAGACATTGCTTTCGTATTAAAATGAATGGCTAAATGTTTTGCTAAGCGCAAAACTCGAGAACAGCAATATCCAGCCGAAGTCTGTGTTTCTGATAGTTACGACCTGGGAATCTTTAAGTCAAGAGTAAATAGGTTATTACAGTCAAGCGTGCTCCATCACCAAGCAAATCATCGTTGAGATTGATGATAAAAATATAAAGATGACCATCAGGTGAGATAGTGGTCAAGCGCGAGCCTTACAATGACAAAAAATACGGTTGGACCAATTTAGATGAACCTTCTTTTAAACTAATTGCTAACGTCTGAAGAAGGTCCATAAAGAGTAAAATTTCACGGAAAACCGTAAAAACCACATTTTTTCTATTTTTCTTTATTACTTTCAAATTGTTCCTAACTGTCAATATAAGTGTTAGCTATCAATCCTTGCCTTGGGTCGCTGATAAATTTGAAAGAGAGCTACCGCGACCCTTGGCACAGGCAACTGAAGGAACAAAGGTGGGTTTTACTCAGTAAAAGTCTGACACCTTGCACCACCCAGAGCGGGAGAAGTCACAGGCTGATTTCCCACCATCCAAAAGTAAAAATCTGTCAATGACAATAAATGTTCTGCGAGTTGAGCTGAGTGGAAGTACGACAAAAATAATGCCTGAATAAAAGCTTTGTTGAACTTTAACACTCGCTCCACGCTAATGTCATGATTTCTTATTCGGAAGTTTTATTTATTTGGATTGGCAACACAGCCAACCGCCATGCCGTTCGAATAACGGCATGGTGGGGAAAAATTAGAGACGAGCTACACACTTGGGGATCGCTAAGGCAGTTCGAAAACGGCAGCCGACCTAGTAAGACGTCTTGACTAAATAGTCTAAGATAGTTAAGTTTATACTAGTTATAATTAGCAGTTATTGTACTATTGAGACTGTAATATTTATGTGTCTAGTTGATATTATTAAAGTGATTTACTGGTATAGAAAGTGGTTTTATTATACTAACATTGTGTAATTCAATACTGCTGTCACATTGTTATTCATAATTTCAACCAAAAGACGCCCACTGCTGGACATAGGCTTCCCCCAAGTGTCGCCACAACGACCGGTCTTGTGCGTCTCGCATCCACCGGACCCGTCAACCCGCGACCCTCACCAGGTCATCGATGCACCTTCTGGGAAGACTTCCAACTATATTCAGTAAAGTTAAATATCGTATGGTGTTAGTAAAAAGTTGAAAACTGGGACCAATATTCTAATTGTTTGCCCAAGCCTGATTGATTGTGTATCAAACTTGTCCAAATCCTATACAAAACAATTTCCCATTAATAATTTATAACCTAGTTCAATACGCACATAACAACAACACGACCGCATAATCTCGGACTGCTATTAGTCAGTTGAATTCATCACGACATAATCTCGGCTTGCTATTGGTCAGGCCAGTTCATTCCCATTGAATTCATCGCTTGCGGTGTTATCAACCGCTTATATTAATTGGTAATTTATCGAATTAATAGCTTTTAAACGTCCAGATTATCCCACGATTTATAGTAATTGAGAGATATAAAGCACCGAAAGAATGAAGGAATTTTTCAATTTCTTTATTTGTGTGTGTGGAAAAAGGTTGATTAGAATTAGTTTAAACCAGAAATAAACACTTAAAAATAAAAAATCAAGGAGTTATAGATACTTTTCAGTGTTTGTTTCGTCTGATAGCCACATAATCATCATCAGCATTTCAGCTGTCTACTGCTGGATATAGACCTCTCCCAAATGTCGCCACAACTATCGGTCCTGTGCTTATCGCATCCATCGGAACATACAACATACTGAAATTATATAATACTCGTATATCGGTGTACATTTTCTAAGCTGATCTCAACAAACAAGAAGGAAACTAATGATCAAACCTTAGTTCCTGAAAGCATGTTGAACTTCTAAACGATCAAGTTTCATCCCTGATCATAATTAATTAAGATAGCCGGTATATAAGCTTGTTTAAAAAAATGTTTTTTTTTTTAAATAAACTTATTAGGTACAAGCTTTTGATTAACTTTCAATATTCGTATGTACTCGGAAGTTGTCCGCTTCGTTTTCAAGCCATTTTTCGATCTGTTGTTGGAGCTGAAATTTGGTATGCTTACGTAAGTCCAGTGACAATGCAGTATTATGATACAATTGAGCTGATCTGATGATGGCGCCGAAATGTAGGGATTGGAACTCTTCAATGGCAAATGGTAGGACAGTTAAATTTGGGCTAGTATGTTTTGATAACATGAATAGGTCCTTTCCATTACTTTATAAAGAAGGTCTAATAATAATAATAAGCTTTATTTGTTGTTGGTGTGTAGTCCCTCTTGGGTAAAAGCCTCCTCCAACTTGAACCATTCTTCTCGGTTTGTTCAGCAGTGGACGTCTTTCGGCGGAAATGATAATGATGATGATGGACATGCCGTTTTCTTTGCCGCTTTGAGGGCAGTACAATAGATAGTTTACACCTTCAGGTAGAATGTTACTAAGAATATAAGTATACCAGTCACTTCCATCGGTCGTGGCAATCCAATGGTTTGTTTAAGACTATAGCCTAAAGCTTTAAAAATACAACTTGGCCTGGCTACGTGCTACCCACGCGACAAATAGTGCAGATCCGAAGTGTTTACTATCGGTACAGTGTGGATTCAATTTCCGCAGCGGCAACACGACAAAATTATATTAGCTTAGCTTACTGATTTCATTTTATCAGTTGACTCTGCGATTTGTAGAATATTCAGGAGAAATTCTTAAAATATCAGAACAACAACTCTCGCCGCGACTATGACCTCATCTCTAATTTAGTGGAATATCACCAGTTTTAGAATTGCCTAAATGGTTGTTAAAATACTGGGACGTGAAAATATTTAGATTGAAGGCTACTTTGAATACAACAGTCATCATTTTCATATGGAGGTTCTTGACATTGTAATATTATGGAAAAAAAGGATGAATAATGACAGATTTATGAACATTACTTTAATTTCCGAAATTTCATGAGTATGGATACCTAATTAGCTTAGAAATGAAACTTAAATTTCTAATTAACAATCGCCATATCGGTGCAACCAGTGCCATTGCAAAATTTAAAGTTCTGTGAAGACTCTTTTATTAGGACCTCTTCAGAGGGTTTAGAACTCATGGTACATTATGAATAAAAAAAATGAACATTTCCATTTTTAAAATAAATACCTACCTACTATTGTCAGATACATTGAGGGCGGCTATCAGGCCGATAGGCGCGAATTAATTTTATATTTATGAAAAATTTAAAAAAAAAAACGGGCGAGCCTTACAGTTGTCGCATATAATGTGTACCATTTAACATCCTATACTGAAAAATAAAATTAAAACGCTTAGTTCCGATTTCGACCGCGTGCAGACTTATTGTGGGCGCACTCTACCATCTAACGGCCAACTCTACCACGCCTGCTCAGTCATCATCAGCCTTTCAATGTCTCGGCCGTAATCCACCACGCGGGCTGAATGTGGATTTGTGGATGTCACATGTCATGGCATGCGCGCTCATTGGTGAAATCAGGGCTTCTTGTTACACACTTCCATCCCATTTCACGAAATCATTTCCACAGATTGCAGAAAAGCGGTAAGAAAGACATCATCTTGTATTATTCAATTTTTCAGAAATGTTTCAAAGAACTAATGGACCGCATGTATTATACATATACGGTCAATGGGTTCTTATCACATATCTCAGAACCTTGAACTGCAGACAAGCGGCTTTATTTATTTAAAAAAAATCATGTGATTAGTTTCAACACTGATAATAGGTTCTTAATTTAATTTGGCTGCTCTGAAGGAGGATACATAAATAAGGGAGGTATGGTACTGACTAATCATTTGTTTTCTGAATGTGATAAATGAGACGAAGTATATAGTTAGTGAGATTTACTAACAAGGCTGAAGAAGTATACACTCTGAGCTCACGTCTCCAGATATTACTGTACCTACGAATTTACGGACTAGAGATCAAGGCACAAAAGAAAATCTTACCTAATCCACATTCCACATGTCTTGATAGAACAAAAGAAATAGATACCAAAACCAAAGCCAAACTACAAAATAATGATGTCTAGCCTCCATCATATTGAATATCTTACAGCTAAGAACACTCTCTAGATCAAGGCGAATACTTTTTGTATTTGTCTTGATATAGAGAGAGATACAGAGAGCATCAAATTTATTAAAATCGGTTCTGTGGTTTATGTTGTACGATCGTTCAAAACAAACAAGCTTATATAAACCTAATTAAATAGACAGTATGGAAAAATTGGCAGTGGGCAGGTTACGTAATAGCTTAAGGCTCAATTACACCTTCCGATTTCAAGGGACCCAATTTAGGAACAAGCTAACTAGGAAGTAGGAAGCTAGCGATTACACTATCTTAAATCGGAATCCTAAATCGGTAGTGTTGCCAACTCTTACAAATTCAAGCCCCTAGACAGAATATCAAAAGTCGCTAGAAAGTCTCTAAAATTGATTCTACCATGAGTGGACCAAAAAAGAAAAAGAGTTTTCTTTCTGGGCAAGGGACCTTGGGAAATTTAATTTAATTTTAAAAACATAAAAATACTAATAGCCCATTTGTAGCGACAAAGTCGCTAAATTATCAACACTTAGCTCTTAATCGTAGTGATGTGATTACACTATCCTAAATCGTACACAATTTAGGAAGTCAAATCAGGACCTCCCAATCTCACTAAATCGGACACTAACTGCTCTAACTGCTATTACACCTTCCTGTTTTCTAAATTGGGTCCCTTGAAATAGGAAGGTGTAATTGAGGCTTTACAGAACGGATGGCCGATGAGGCTGTAGGATTTTGAATAGGCCACCGCGTACCAGAAGACGGACTCAACATTAGAATGTCTTCTGACGTTGCGTCCATCAGGTCATCACTCGCTCCACCTTGTGGTATGTCTCCCACAAGGTCCACCTTGTGGGAGACATACCATGGACAGGTATCAGGTCATCGTTTGCTCCAGCAAACGATGACCTGATACCTGTCCATGGAAGTCCGCTGGATTGGAAAAGCACTGGATCGGTCGATATGGCGTGGCATGGGGGAGACCTATGTCCATCAGACTTCAGACGTCCTCCTTACGTGACGTGATCCTTGTTATTTTTAGCTACTTATATATATCATGTTAGTTTATAAAAGCATCGTTGTGGAAGAGACAATAAAATAAATAATTATGTATGTTTTTTCACGGAAGAACATAATCCATGTCATTATGTCAAAATTCTTCACTCTCACAGAGAGGAGGCTTGTGCCCCAGCATTGAAAAAATTAAAAGGCTGATGATGAAGATGATGATGATGATGATGATGATGATGTCAAAATTAAGAAAATTGTGATTAAGTTATGATATGAACTTGATGGGTGTGCAAACTCCATGATTAATAAAAATAAAACTATCTATATCGACTTTATAGCATACAATGGAGACATCAAATGCCAATAAAATAGTGCAGTAGTCTTTAGAAGTCATTTAAAGAAATTGTCGACTGTCGTCTACAATCTACAGCAGTCACAATAATAGAATTTATTACAGAACAACTGATATTTATTCCTGCATTCTAAATGATCACGTATCGATGCGGAATAGAAATAAACTTGAATGCTAGTTTGTCTCATATTTATTGATTACTAATTTTATTGTGTTTGATTACTTATTTTACCGATGTGTAGATACATCGCTATCAATGAGAAAAGTACCCAGAACGCTGGCAGTATTGCCACGTTGATTCGTTGGTCAATGAAAAGGCCAGCCGGTCTAGCTTTATGGTCACTGTTTGACAACAGAGCGTTGGACCGTCAAGACCATGGCAATGCTGCCAGCGTTCTAGGCACTTTTCCCATTGAAAGCGAAGTGGATGAACTTTTTGATGCCCAATGAGTGGTTTTCATACGCTTTTGTAAATATTATTATTATCAGTTTGTATACAGCTTGTAACAAAAACCCTGTCCGATCTAATAAAGGCATATTCCTGGTTTAACATACGGACTAACAAAAATAGAAAAAAAAATGTAACTCATAAAAACCAAAAGTTATAGATTTTTTACTTTTAAAAAAATATGTGAAATGTAACACTAAATATGGCAAATTTTCGTAAGTTGACAACACTCCACCGGCCGGTGAAATCTTTTCATTTTTACCTATTTTTATATCAAACGATACCGCCCTGTACTAGCCGTGCAGTACGATGCCAAATAATACCCTTCAGTATTTTTGTTACATGCTGTATATGTCTATTAGTTATTTATTAGTCTAATGAAAAATATTGAATAAACTTTTTTACCATTTTTACCTATAACTCAGTCATCTTGTATCAAAGTCATAATTCTGGTTGGATTTTCCGCGTCAAACAATCTGTGGAAATTTTAGAAACGCAAATTTATGGAAACTTCCTTCTTTTTTTATATTTTCGATTGATTCATGGACGTTCCTAATTTGTTTTGCTACCAAAACAGGTTTTCATTCATATTGAATGTCGATTTTGTCTACTTTAGAAAGATTGATTGGTGGTAAGATTCTCTGTGGTATAAGCGGGCCTAAATCTTGGTGGCAGTAATCCTTAACAATCATGTATACCCAGGTAGTACATTAAATACCTATAAAAGTAACTTTTTAAGAAAAAATGTTCAAAACAATATTTATAATCATCATCACTATCTTGCCCGTAGCCTCATCTCCCTCTCTTAGGGAGCGGTTTAAGGATATAAACGTCTTGACGGTACCTTGTCAATACATATACGAAAACATGTGTGTTCGGAAAAATCTTCATTTATTTACTAAGATAAGTGACAGGCATAATTATAATACTAGAAATAGGAACAATTTAGATCAAACTAGGTTCAGGTTGGCTAAAGTACACAATTCTTTTATGGGGTACACATTCTCCAACTAAATGAGACATGCATAAAACGCACACTATGTAGACAAGCATATTATAAATTGGAGGAATATATCCTTGATAATAAAGTTTGGCTTAACCACTCGAACGTAGAAACCCGCAGCGTGGTTATTTTTACACGTCTACCCAACGTATACACCGCTCGGGAGGTCAAACGCGCTTCGTCCACTTTAAATCGGTTTTTATCTGTAGTCGTCAACTTTATTTGGCCATGCTCTATTTGAGACAATAATCGACTAAATTTTGCGTCCGTGACACTAGGCACAATGATATGCAACCATAGCTAATAATTAAAAAAAATGTTTGAAAGTCGATGTTCTGTCATTTTTTCACGTCAGTGCTACAACGGAAAGAGCTCTGTGTTTAAGATGTAAGTACAATTTTATTTAAAACCCTGTGTATTAGTGTATTATATCAAAAGAATCCTCAAGGTTTAAGCTTTACGAGAAACTAAACATGTTGTAGGTTCAAAGTGTGTTGGAACCGAAAATATCGAAACATTAAACCAGGTACTTGGCGGCATGACGCCGCAACAACACCGTGGTCATTTTCGTAAAACTTTTGTATGATTTACTATCTAATCTATTATAATGGTGCTCGTAATATGGAAATTAGTTCATTATTAGTATTTACACACACTTAGACAGTAAAAATACATCGAAAATAGTTAAGATTCCATGTTTTAAAATTTACAGTCCTCAGGTTGACAATATGCACCGCGGCAATGGCACGGACGGTTTTTTTTAGTTTTCACAGTAAGGGTTCGTATATACAAGTAAATCGTATGTGTGATGGCATGTTTTTTTCAACGGTTTACCCGACCACGCTAAAAGTCCCGAAGGGTTATGGATTTGGGCCTGAGAATTTTTGTTTTAATGCTTACTAATGGGTGATGATTGCATTTTTTTTTTGTTCAACTGTTTAACCGACTACGAAAAAAGAGAGTTATGTTTTGAGCTTGAGCACAATGTTTTACTAATACTTACTAATTTTATGGATATAATTGAACGCTCATTTCTTTTTGATTTTTTCAACGGTTTAACCGACTATGCAAAAGGATTTGAGCTCGAGCACAATGTCTTTAATAATGCTTACTAATTTTATGGATATAACTGAACGCTCATTCCTTTTAGATTTTTTCAACGGTTTAACTGACTATGAAAACGGAGTGTTAAGATTTGAGCTCGAGCAAAATGTCTTTAATAATGCTTACTAATTTTATGGATATAATTGAACCTTTTTGATTTTTTCAACGGTTTAACCAACTACGGGGTACTACTAAAGAGATGACTTTTTTCTTGCAGTTTTTTTTTTCTGTCTTGTCTTTCAATGGTTTTGGGCATGAGAACACTGTTTTTTTTAATGCCTAATTGCTGTCTTATATTAAAAATAAACTATGGAATCTAAATCAAGTTTCGATTTTAGGTCTCAAAATTTAATTTGGCTGATCGGAGGCTGGAGATGCGGAGAGCGATGAGTTGGCTGATCAGGGGTCGTCGTTATACCAACCGTGAGTATTTTTATTTGAGATTGGTTATGAGCTTATGGTAAGTAGTATGTAATTTTGTTGTAATTTATATTTTAGATCTTCAAGTTATGAAGAGGCGGCAGGAACAGCACGTGGGCGTGGGCGTGGCCGGGGCGTGCACGTGGGCGTGGGCAAGGTCAAGGTGTTCAGGCGTACGTATCTTTTTTAACTATGTATCTTACACAGGCAAAAAATTTCTATGATCGATAATCTCCACGTCTGCGGAGTTTCGCTGGCTGATTTATTTTCAACTAGCTGCGCCCCGCGGTTTCACCCGCGTAAAACGGTATAAAAAATGTTTGTTAATCCAGGGTATAACCTATCTACATACCAAATTTCATCAAAATCGGTCCAGCCGTTTGAGCGTGAAGAAGTAACAAACACACTCACAGACTTTCGCCTTTATAATATTAGTGTGATTATTATAAGTGCCTTGTAATGTGTGTCTATTGTGATCGTTTTAGGTAATTATGTAAATAAAAATAAAAAACATGGTAAAAAAAGTTTATTTTTAATGTAAAATACATTTATATTATTATTAAATAACTATGTACATGTATCATTGTCTCATTTCAATAACAATCACAAAATAAATAATTCCTATCAAACTATCTATATTTAATCATGTACATTTATGCGTAAGAGCCCTACGGGCGACCATCTTGCCGTATTTTACCTCATTTTCGCTAGCGCAGGTGGCATGAAATTGACGAGGGAAAGGGTGGTTTGTTTTCATTTATTGTGCTACATAAAACAGTCTAAGTAAAGACATAGGGATATCAAAAGAAAGCTTATATAATCTAGTTTCATAATAAATAGGTTTAAGAGATAAAAACTACAAAGATATTAGTAAAAACTTAGTAAGAACATATATTTTGCTGTTTTTCAACCCGTAATCTCAAGTTTAACTTTTTTTTGAAGTACTTAGGACTAAGTGTTGTGATTTAGTATTCACATAAGTCAATTCTCTATAGTTTCAGCTATACACACGTATTTTTATTTGTGTGTAGCTGCAGCAGTTTAATAGATATTAAGCTTTAAGTTGGAAGCGGCACGGGGTGCTGGCGCGGAAGGAATTGCCGAGCGGGACGACGACGGACAAAGTGACAGCAAGGTTTCGTGTCTCCGTATTTCTACGTTCGAGTGGTTAATGCCGGTCCTGCTCCATAGTCACAGCGACTTCGGTCGAATAATTAGTTCTAGAAATTTGAAAGATATGCCCTTTTATTTATAAAGACATGAAAAAATTATATAAAATTTTTTTTTTTTATTATTATTTTGTGGATTTAATGTTTACTATTACTTTTTTTTAACTTTTCGAAAGTTCTAATTTTGTATAATTTCGAAGCATTTTCTATTTTGTAAATATGAGTACCATGGGGCATTTAGTGTAACTGCTTTATTGACATGAACGAGCATGGCAGTTGAGTTTGTCATGCTCACTCAAATGTCTCGCTGATCGTGGCGCGTGTGTTGGGTCATTTGGTTCCCTTCAAAATGCTTGAGCTGAGTGGTGCTGATCCACGCGTCATGTTCGTGAACGGGCACTGTCAGTTGAGACTGGTCATCTCTTAATTGCCACAAGCTTGTTTTAATCCTTTTTTTTTTCTTGAAATGTTTTTATTTTTGTTTTACATTGTTCTTGCATAATAGAAGCAACAAGAATAATGTAACCAACATTTTTGTAACACATAACATGGTTAAAAAGAGTGTCCATGAAGTTTCTTGCACGTTCTTCTCCATAGAGATCTACGCTTTGGTATGTGCAATTAGCTTCATTTTTTGACTGACCGACCGCGACGTGACAATTCAAAAGTGCCTGTAAATGGTTTATTTGAAATAAATGCTCTGACTTTGATTTCGCCTCTCTACTCTTATCCTTATATCTTGTCCTTTAATGGGATCGACGCAATATCTCTTCTTCTTCCATACTTCTACATAAGTTGGCATCGTATTAGTCATCCTCTTTCTAGACACTCGTTCATACATACATAACCGGTCAAGGCAACTTCTGTAATGAATCATAATATCTTCCTAACAATCTTCCACTTGCATAAAAAACAATAGCTATCTATGCAACGTTAATCGGTTCTTTGACTCTGACCCCAGCTGTACTTACTCCGTTACGTCCATTAGCTTAATGATCTGTTTTTCTCATTTCCTTTAAAAAAATCACAAATGCTGCCAACTCTGTTACGTTCGAACATGTATTGTAACTATAGCAATAATAGTTGTCAGCTAAAAACTACATGGTAATAATGTGTTGTTGAATTTGCATTCCCTTTGTCCTTACCTGTTTGTGAAGGCCGATATTCGGCTGCTCGCCTCTTTCGTTACGCTACTGACTAGTCAATCGCATTTCCATATCTATAGAACGACGTTAGCCACCATTTACCGGTTTCTAGGATAAATCTGTATCCAGTTTGCTTGTGTTTTAAAAGGTTTGACAGGTATGTATGTATGTATGTATGTCGGGCTGGTTTCCGCAACTCCACGCCCAAGGCGCGTATTTTGCGTACGATTGACAGGTAATAAAAGTCTATTTTGATAGAGTTACGGAAATGTATTTCCTGGAATTTGTGTCAAAAAAAAACCTGAGGTAACACGAGTTTTTGGCATTCATCCTATCTATGTATCCCATACTGAATCGAACAAGTGTGATATTAGGTTCCGTATCCAAGGTCCATGCTGGAAATCTTTAAGTCAAGAGTGAATAGGTTACTTCTAGGCAAGCGTGCACCATTTTCGACCACATCATCGCTTACCATCAGGTGCGATAGTGGTCAAACGCGTGCCTATAAATAGTAAAAAAAAACGTACATGAGACTTTTCAGTATTAAGAGTCTTCCTTTCATTCTATGTGTCGTTAAAGTAACTGCTGCTTGAATTTAGTTTCATTTTTATCAAATCAATGGCAAATAGTATTAGACGTGGGAATTTTAGCTGGTGAAATGTGGGTGTTACACGAAGTACCTACATAGTATCCTTATTTTATCGCCTACCTTTTCTGGGAATACTGATGTATTTTTAAGTCGGATCTTTAGAGAGAGTAACTTAGTTTTTGGTGATGAGCGTGGTACATTAAAGGTAATAACAGTAAAAGCAGTAAATATGCAGAGGTTATCTATTAGCAGATGATGAAACATTCACAAAATACAAAAAACTTGAAGATTCGAAATGAAAACACAAATATTCACTAAAAGATGCCACACGCCAAAACAGATGATGGAATAACTGTGGTATTATAGAAATGCCAATGATACACCAGTAACTCATAAAAAAGCGATTCTTTTCTTTGTCTATCTATAACTGACGTACCAAGACGAACAGCTGATTTGATGAGTTCATACCACTTTTTAGCCGCCCGGAAACATTTAACTTATTTACAAACATCCATCAACATTGATGTAAACTGGTTATTTATAAAAACCGAGTTTTTTATGCAAAGAATCTAGTCATTGTTAATTACGACACTGCCATTTAGTAGACGGAGATGAGGCCGAATTAAAAAAAAATATGTTTTGAAATCTACGACTAGTTGATAATGACCCGGAAAGCACGTGTACCTTTTTTCTGGTGAATTACAGCAAGCTATGGGATTTCTGATAGAACTCTATCAGTTTTTTGTAACAGTTTCACTGCCGTGAACTACATGGAATTCCGCATATATAGCACTTAGTGACAGTTTAGCTTTGTACCAGGTTCGCAATCGGATCAGTACATCCTGAGATTATGCAGCAACCAAAAAACAATCGTATGTCTTTACATTTGTTTAGATTATATGTAATACTGACCCGTAAACGTCTATTATTGAACGTTGACCTCACAATGACCGCCTGATTGAACAGACATAGAAAATTGCCCTAATGACGAATCAGGGGATCCTATTTCAATGTTTTAGCAGACAGGATGGTTGGACATGTACCTTCTCTCAGTGTAGTCACCTTCTGTGTTGCCCTAAGAAGAGATATGGGTTGCTAATTTTGCATACCGGAACCTCACGATGACTAGTGATGCTGTAAGATTATTTGAGGAAGTAGTTACTGCCTATTATAAAATAAGAAGTAAGAAAACAATAACCAATGAATAACATAAAAGAAGAGAGTGAAAGATGGTTGACAGAGTAGAAAGGAAGAAAAAAACGCATTGCAGCAACTCCAAGTACCTAACATGAAACAAGGGCAGGACAAATGTGAAGAACAACGTCTATTACAAATACTAGTACATAAATCACTAACACTTCCTCGAACTAAAACCATCATCATCAAAAACAAGCATTACTGTCTAATAAATCAACATCATATGAGTAACAACGCAACGTGTTAAGTAATGTTGGTGACTCGTTTGTCACTGCAAATATTCATGCTGTGAACCTATGGAATAGGCTATGTCGAGGATATAGGCACGCTCATTATTCTATCTCAAATTCCGCAGGCAATTTGAGCTGCAACATTCATTATCATGAATTGGAGTAGTGAATAGTTTATGTGATTTTTTATGGCAAATATTAATGACCATGATAAGGTTGTTGCATATAATGTGATATTAGGACTGATGGCAACTGAATGCGAGTTACCAAGAATTGAAATGAATAATGTGCATTTTAAAAGGCCCGTGTCCAGCTTGGGACTGTGTCATTTTATATTAATCAAGTTCTGGCGTTTACAGTTTGTATTCGACTGAAAATGTTTATACAAATTATCACTTAAGATTTTAATAAGATGTCAAGCTATTTTGGAGTCCATACAGTCAGTAGTCACAATGTAAAATAGTGATATTCGGCTTCAGTGACCTCCGATGAGACAGGTAGCTAATTCTATGTAGTTGGTTAAAGTTTTGACAGATTTCGATAACATTAAAAGCAACACGATCTTCATTAAAGTTTGATTACCGTTCAGATTGACTAACTTAATAGCCAAAACTTGGAATTCAGAACCCCGGGAAAAACAAAGACACCTCAGATAATGTTGAGATGGACACAAAGTTAGCAATAATCCTCAGTCAGGAGAACGTGACATGCACGTCAAAGGCCTCTGGAGGCCTTACGCGCCGTAACTAAAGCTTCAGAGGACTTAACTGGAATTGGAGGCCAGGCCCCAGTTCTGGAGTCCTAAGTATGTACTTGAACATGATCGGTATTCTAATTTGAATTTATTTAACGGTATATTTTATTAGAGGGGGTCGTTGTAAAGAAGATTGTTCTGTGATAGTTCGGGTGTCAGAGTGGCATTTGAAGTAATTTATTTTTATGTCGAGGACTTTTAAAAATCCTATACTCTCTGTGGAATTGATTAAAGTGCATAAATTGTGTTGATTTTGTTGAATGTCGGCTCGTTACGATACTTTGTTAAGTGATTTAACTTCACAACTGTTTGTATTTGTATATCGTAGCTCATGAACTGATATCAAATAACGTTACTCTTTGTTTCTTTCTAAATACTCACAATAGCTTATCCATAGCTTCTATCATCAAGGTTTGACTTTTGGGTTTTGTCGAGAACCACGTCAAAGACGCTCGGACTTTTGTCGTTGAAATAAATTACAATATCTTTCGATGTAAGAACTGATTTGGACGTCAAAATTATCAAAATGGCCTTCAAAATATTGAGGTAGCAACTCCATCACGAATGCTATACAAAAATTCAAAACAAACAACAATTTATTTTGATGTAATAGTGTTCTTTATCATAGATACTATCGGTTCTGTCTGACGCAGGTTTTATTACTTTTTAATGGCTTTTTTTCTGAATGCCGGCAGAATATTGTTAACGTATCCTATACAATGATGTTTGCAAAGGTATAAATTGCACGTACAGTGCTCATTGTTGTAGGAAAACGATTTAGAAGTTAAAGAAGGTTCAAATGCGAGTTGCACTCGTAGTAAACTAATTATTTTAAAATTTAGATCTTATTTTTCTTTTTATGAGGGGTGGGCAATCATCCAATTACTTCTCCCGCTCTGGAGGCGGAGGGGGTGTCAGACTTTTACTGACTAAAACCTACCCTTGTTCCTTCAGTTACTTGTGCCAAGTGCCACGGTAACTCTATTTTAAAGTTATCCGCGAGGCCGTAAGGTTCTAATGTGGCAACTGTGAACTACAAGGTGTAGTGTTACTATTCCTCCCATAACATTAACCGATAACCTGGTAAAGGTCGCGGGACCGGTTGATATGGTGATGCCTATTCAGAGGAGGATAATGTTCTGCAGTGGACCTCTTTCGGCTGCATTTTTGCAGAACGAGGTTAATGATGATATAACCATTTCAAAAACCGCTTATTTTTTCCCTAAATCAAATCCACAAGATATTCTATTTAACATTAAAATATTGATTATATTAAAATAAAAATCTAGCCACAAATCTTCGAAAGTTAACAAAAAAGCAGAAAATCATGGTGTTCTTATTTGTTGAACAATGACGGAGTTAGAAAACCCCATTGGTCCTATGACGGTATTCGGAGACAAAAGTCTGCCGCTCAGCTCCACACAATGTGTCTAAAATTTGCCACTGACAGCCATGGTGATAAATAATTTTAACGTTTTTGGTCCAAGTTAAGAGCTTAAAGCGCGATTTCCATGTTTAAAAACTAAACTAAGAAGGCCTATTTCATTTTAAAGAAACATCCTCAATCCAATTTGAATAAAGAACAAGATAAAACTGACAATATGATTGATGCGAGATTAAGAATGGCTCAGATTATAGAGGTTGTTTTGAGATGTCAAATTAATTTCTGTTTTGAACAACGACATAAATACTAATTATATAAAAGATAGATATTAGAACACACCTATATGGAAATATGTGTGTTTTCTAATATCTATCTTCCACTTGGGGACTAAGTGGCGTAAGAAAAGATGTTAGCACACCCAGACAAGGCCAATTTTTTTAACAATGTTCCCTTGTAATAGAAAAATATATACATAGTCTTATTAAGTTAAGCCTAGCGCAGTGGTGGCTCAGTGGTAACGGCTGCGACTTGCAAGTTGTAGGTCGTGAGTTCAAATCCAGGCAGGCGCTTTACTTTGTGTAGATTATTTCATCACCACTGCTTTCAAAATAGTGAAGGAAAACATCGTGAGGAAACCGGCATGTCCTAGAACCAAAAAATTGGAAGGCATGTGACATCACAAGCCCGCATTGGGCCCGCGTGATGGATAACAGCCCACACCCTCTCACTGAGAGGAGGCCTGTGCCCCAGCATTGAGGACATTAAAAGGCTGATGATGATGATGATGATGATTATGATGATGATAATGAAGTTTAGCTTGTTCACAACAGACTCATAACCATTGTCTAATATACATCAGAAGAAAAATAGAAATAAGAGAAATGGGGACCAAAGCCAACAGCAGTTTCGCTAACCCTAGGCAGTTGTAAGTGTAACCACTTTCTATATTAGCAATACACTCTTATTACTGCAAGTGAGAGTGATGTGATAGTTTATAATTTTGTACCTCAATTACGTCGAAATAGCTGAACGAATTTGGCTAGTTTTTGGCACAGACGTAGAATGTATTCCACATTATCACCAGCTGGCACTATTTGGCTCTGAAAACTAACGAATATCCACGCCAGTGGAGATCACATGGCTGGATTTTTGTACGGATATTTTTATCCAAATGATAGGAATACTTAGCTGAAGATTACTCGTATAATAATAAACGAATTATTTATATTTTTAAATGTTTTTTTTTTATAAATATTTAAATATCATTATTTAATATGTATAAACAAAAATTAGAAAACGAATAATCTAAAAAATCTAATTTTTTTAATAGCTATGAAGATATTAAAGGTAAACATTCCAGAACAGTGGCAGAATAAATCATTGGCCCTTGTAAATAAAGAAATAATGAGAGAAGTGTTTAAAAACAGTCTTTCATCTATTAAGTGACTTTTTTTTCGATATGCTCGCGTTTGACCACTATCTCACCTGATGGTAAGCGATGATGTGGTCGACGAAGATGCACACTTGCCTAAAAGTAAACTATTCACTCTTGACTTCAAGACTCCCTGGTTGTACCTATCTGGAAACACAGACTCCGCCAGGGAATTCTACTCAGCTGTACGGACAATGAATGTGTTTCCTAAACGGTTTGTTTTTGTGAGTAGTATGTCCACCAAGTATCATACAAAGTGGTGCAACACAGCACTGCAGTTCACGGGCAAGCTACGCACGTGAACTAAGTTTCATTTAAAAGAACTGTGCAGTTATAGAACCCTAAGAGACCTTTGAAGACCTCAGACCTCAGAAGATTAGAGTCCTTTTATGTAGAAGAGGGCGGTATAATTAGGTACATCATGTCTCAAAATAAAATCTATTTGAGGAAAACTTTGTTAATTTTCTCCTAATAAATAAACAATACTATGCGGAATAAAGAATAAAACACGTGCTTGAAAACAAAGATCAAAGGTCAAAATAAATGTTCTAAATAACTTCAAGACACGCAATCTTTGTGTATCGCATCGGCACGAACTATATGAGTATAGCTTCTTTATTCTATCTATTCTATTAAATCTAGCCTACCATGTCTCATTGACAAAGCCCTCCTCATTTTCCACTCACTTCTGTTATTTGTTGTATTCATACTGTATTAAAATTATGAGAAAGTCAGGACAATCACGTGTTCATAATTAACAACACATGGCTAAGTAAATAGCTGTGCTGACTTTTTTTTTTTTTAAGACAATGACTGACTCCACTTTTGCAAGCTAAAAGCTTCTAAATGGTGTTGTTAATACGGCGACTCTCCGCAGACCATGACCCACCTCTCATCTTGCGCGCCGCATCATGTGTCGCCTGTACACGTGAGGACATTATGGCTGCGTCAGTAAATGCTGTTCCCGTAGCCGAACATTATAAATCTAAAGACTGCCATCGACGTGCTAATAAGAATGGCTTAGTTTCTCAATTCAAACAAGTATTCCAAAAATATTCTAATTAGCAGTTCGAAGTTTGTGATATGCATGTGCATGTCCCACTTTCTGTTAGAGTTGCGGGTGTGTTTGAGGAAGAGTAACCGCTGCTCCCGGCACAGGTAACTGAACAGACACGGGGGGGGTTTTATTCAGTAAGAGTCTGACATGCCTTTCCGTTCCACCGACAGCGGGAGAAGTTATTTGATGACTTAACACCCAAAGAGTTTTTTTCATACGCATTTGTACATGTTAGGTATTACTATTAGTTTGTAAATATATCTTTGCTAATAAACAAATGAATGCAGTTAAAACTAGAAAACAAATACCTGTGGTATATGTCAAATCAAAACCAAATCAGGCTACAATTGAAATTTAAAACATGGATAATAGAATTAACGGATTGTTTGTATTAAACGCTATTCAACACAATTTAACAACATTTATTTAGCTAATAAAAACATGAATAGATGAGGCTGCTACATTAAATAATAAAGAACCGACAAATAAACAATCAATTTATTATATCATTGCAGAGTATAACAGTGTTATGAATGCAGTCAATCGAGTCGGAAATGATTTAAAATTCAAATGACTACATCTATTAATGTCATTTTAATAGTCAGGAGTATTTTATGGTTGCGTTAATTCTTTGTTCTAGTGTCGAACCGTTGATTTATTTGTTCATTTGATCCGTTATTATGGGTATTCTATTACTTGTAGAGGTCCCATAAAGGCGCATATTCATTACAAAGTTGAGAAACTTTTGTCTATACAATATGGTGCATTTGTACGAAGCCAGCAACATCTTTCGATGTTGCTAGTAACATTGCAACTATTTTATGTCACTGCATTTAAAACTTAGTCAAAAATCCCCTTGACCATATCGATGGCAGCAAAGTAGGATAAAATAAGACATCTACAAAATCGGAATTTTACAGGAGAGCATATTTAGTAAAAAAAATAGACTATTTTGAGAGTTGTGGACTGATTAACATGAAATTTTCTGTGATGCATTAAAATAACCTTCTTTATTGATTTTATAAAAAAAATAATCACTATATCGTTGTTTTACTGAAATAATGTTAATGTACTTTTTAACTCTGAAAAGTCTTCTCCGTAGAAGAAGACATGTGCCTGATATCCGTTTCTACGTTACCTAAAATATGGAATAACTAAGATAACAATCTTCAGTAATACATATCTGGATATTTAAAGAAAATCTATGCAACATGCAATCAATATTTCGCTTGTTTTAACAAAATTTTGTAGGTTTCTTTATTTACTTTAAATTTATCAATTTACACATTTCAATAAATGAGTTATCTACGAGTACCACCAAACCTCATCTAATTATGTGGAGTTAAATCATCTAATTATTTCGCAAACCACGCGAAATATATAATTTAAATAAAATTAAAGGATTATTATTGGGAGAAAATAAAAATTCACGATTGCCAGGTGACAGATAACTTTTACGTTTCAATCATGTGTCAATATTCCGAAGTAAAGACGACGAATTCAAAAGTCCATTTCTACTGCGATATTTTTTCGAAACTGAGTGTAGATGTCTTTATTTAGGTGCCAGATTTTTGTAACTATTTTCAATTTTGAAATAATTTTAACCTGTAAAGCCCGGAAACTCACTGGTGAGTTTCATTGACCCACAACCGTTGAGCACTGAAACTCACCAGTGAGTTTTGCGATTCACTCGTTATTACGTCTATTATTACCAAAACGCAATGTATTTTATGCTGTGGCAACATTTACACGCTTGGCCATAGACATTATTGATCGTCTCAGGTGCCCTCCGACAAAAAATATATGCTGTCATAACTGAGAAAAAATGTCAAACTGACATTTGAATCCGGTTTGTCGTATGCGGGCGGGGCTTGAAGGATGGTACGTTTTACGAATGGCGGCTTTCAGAGGGAGGCTTACAGACTAAGCTATTTTAAAAAAAAAAAAAAACATTTTGGCAAAAATGTAGATGTCCGTCTATAATTTGCTGCCATCGATATCGTTTCGGTAGATTTTAGTCGATTAACTAACTCAGACTATCGCAGTTCACTGCTGGGTCTCTCCAAAACTGCGCCACACTTTTTTTTATCTTATGGAAAAAAAAATGCCGCATTGCTGTATTGTGTCCGGAGCGGATGCAGGAGTCTGTCAGATTTTTACTAACTTAAACTACACGGTGTTCTGCAGCTACCTAGGCCGGGACGCTAGAGTGCTTGCACATTTCATCACGATCAGCGGCAGGTATTGGCTCGCATCTGCCCAGGGGTCGCGGATAAATTCGAAACAAAGTAACCGCACCGTTGGGTACTCAGGCAACTGCAGGAACAGCGGTGGGGTTTAGTAAAAGTCTGACACGCTCTCCCGCTCCACCCAGAGCAGGAGAAGTCATTGGATGATTTCCCAACACCACATAAAAAAAGGTATTGTCTCGCATGAATTTATGTGGACCCAGTCACCTTGTACCACAACACCCTGTCTTCCGTTTGTCACCTTTAGTCTATCCCAGTCACCTTTTAAAGGTCGTCAGTCCTCCTAGCGGCGTCTCCACGTGGTGGAGTTAAATGTTTCTTAATCAGCCTCTCGCTAACCATTATGCTTAGTTTAAATTCTGACTAGCGGATTCTTAATACATGATAATAACGTCTCATACATCACATTCAGTTGTCTATTGTATAGGAAAAAATCAGTACCTACTACACCACCCACATTTATCCTTCTTCCGGGCAGAAAATTTTGAATTAAGAACCTTAGATGACTATGAAAGGTTGTAGACGGAACGTCATTGGACATTAAATGAAGCAGGATCGTTAAAATGTGTGAGTGACTTTGACGAACGTAACGATGACGTATCGGCTTCTTATTTTGTCTATGTGCGCATATTTTGCGTGTAAAGATACAATCCAGCTTCTTATTCTGGTACTTCAGATTGCTGGATTTTGACAGTCCGTCTATAACCTTTCATAGACTAAGCTAATCACATGGTTATTTAACACACTTATATTAGCTTCACTTGTAACTATGTAAACATATCTTAGAAGTTAAATTTGACCCACTTCCCGGTTTCTGATTAAGCTGAAATTTTGTGAACATGTTTAGTTTTTTTTTAATAAACGTTGCCCCAAACTAGGAATTATTTCTGTTTCGTGGGTGCGTTCACAAACATGTAAACTCACATACACAAGACACCCAGACCCGGAACAACTATCTGTAGGCCATACAAATATTTGTTCCGTGCGGGGATCTAACCCGCGACACGCAGCGCAGCAACCGAACGCTCAACCACTGCGCCAATCGTGCCGTCACAGTTGTCACAGTTTGGATGACAATGCATGGTTTGCTAAGTGACGTCGTTCTAAATCCCATATATGGCGGACTCCCAAAGATGGTGGACTAGTTATTTCGTATGCATTTCCATGATATGGCCATCAAATTTAATGAAGGAAACCTCTTCATTAAATTTGATACCCATGCTGAGAAAAACACAAAAATTAAAAATAAGTATTTATTTTTTCAAATAATTTTATTTTATTGTATTTTCTTGTCACTTGCACCACAGCCTTCCAAACATTGTCTAACAATTTTCGTCATTACGTCAAGTCGAGTGGAACATTTTATTTCTGTTGGAGTCGTATTTTTTGCTTAGCATCGTCCTTTACATGTTCATTTTGTGTTTTTTTTACAGGTTTTATGTAAAACAATTTTTGCTTTGACGTGTTTAGGTACTAAAAACGGGTTATAAAAGTGAAGGATTTTATTTCGACTTTTTAAGATTATTTGATTGTTTGCGTTCTGCTGGTTTCTTTAGTTTGAAAGACAGCTTTAAACTACGTTAAGACGTTTTTTGTTTTCAGTTGTTTAACGGAATCTTAAAATAATTCTAGCCTGTAGTCTGGAGATAAGATACCTAAATTGAAAAAGATCTGTACCCATAAATATTTGATTGTTACCTACAAAAATACTTTTACTTTTACGAATTTTAACATAAATTGACTCTTATCGAGAAATATTTTGTTGAATGTATGCAGGTGATAACACTATCTCTGTACTTAAATTTACTACTATTTACTATAAATAGCCGAAACCTACTGCTGGATTGAAATACAATTCAAACAGGGATTTTGAAGCCCCTCATTAGCAGACATAATTTAAAATCTATTGTCGCGTCTCCTTAAGGAGACGTGAGGGGCCTGACGGATTAAATTTTACCTGTAACAGAAATTACTCTTCAAAAATGTTGGACACACATTCCTTTAAAAACTGGCCATGTGCGTGTCGCAGTTTACATTTAGCGTTCCGTATCAAATGAGGGAATTATCGAAGAAAAAATCTTACTATCGATACAATTTATATTTTTTAGTTTTTTAGCTATGTAATAATAAACTTTTTCACCAAATTTTAAGTTTATAGGTCAGTGGGAAGTTAAAACATGTTGCGCCGACCCCAAATAAATTGGGTTAAGGTCAGGAGAATGATGATGAGGTCAATGGGAAGTTAAAAATTTCTTTACAACAAAATCATGTGACAGACGACGGACAGACGGACACGTGAGTGACTGCAATAGGGCTCCGTTTGGACTCTTCAGGTACGGAACCCTAAAAACTGTGTGGATTAATTTTCCGATGTGCAAAATTATATTTGAAACGGTTTTCTGCATTCAAAGTGCCTTCCGCATACGTGATTTCAATGTTAAAAATTCTCTGGAAAATTGGATGGTATAAAAAGGGACGGAAATATTTTCGTTGCATAGGTAATAAGGTCAAAACGACCAGTTTACTAGGTTTAAGTTCGCGAAAGAGGTCTATCATCAAATCCGTCTCGGTTTGGCAGCGTTGGGGAAGCTGCGCGGTATATTTTCGTCTCATATGCCACATTATATATCTAGGAGTAATTTGATGATTTTTTAACCTAAAAATAAAAAGGCTGATCTGAAAATCGACCACTAACTAGATCATCGAAGCAGTCGATACTCTTATCATCTTTTCAAGACAATGTTAAATGCACCTTAAATTTTAATTAAATGAGATTAGACCAGTAGGTTGCCACGTAGCGCCTGCTATACCACATTATAACTACAACGAAACCTGACGTATCACAAATCGTTGTATCGTGCTATTAAAATTATACGTTGGATTTGAACTTATACAACAGGCCCAAAAAAGCTCTCGGGCTGTTGCTTAACAGACACAACACTCGTCTGGCCGGAGGATCCTCCCTTTTCAAAATAGGTTGTGGGACTTTCCAGCCTATTCCACATACCTATATAGTCAAACCACTGTAATTTCTGTAAGCCAGAATTAACAGTGGCAACCACCAGAAAAATGACGAGCCAATGAAACTCGAGTTACAGTGGTTTGGAAATAATGTGGCGGGCTAGTCCCAATAAAAAAAAAACCTATATAGCCATGCCTAACATGACAAAAGTAGCATATGACACAAGCAGATAATTCAAGAGTCACCAAACAGCTGACACATTCAATGATTCCGTACCCCCAAACCATCGTAAAATGCCCATTAAATTACTAAAAGATTTACCGTCTCAGAACATTTTCTGATCACTTTTGCCGGGTCTGTAGTAAACCTTCCGGAAAATCCATATCAACCGCTCTGGGTTCAGAAAACGTAGCAGTGACATATTTTATGAGGAAATTGCGTATTAATTAAGTAATGGATAAGACAGGGGTGTTTTTGTCATTCTTCTCTGTATTTATTTCATATCAAAACAGTTGGATGTTCTACGAAATAATTTTATTCTTAGATTTGATTCCTGGGAAGTTTTTTATTATGCTTAGGTACAGAAATTCGATTTATTTTTTTAGGTTTCCGTACCCAAAGGGTAACCAACGGGACCCATTACTAAGCCTCCGCTGTCCGTCCGTCCGTCCGTCTGTCTGTCAGCGAGCTGCATCTCATGATCCGTATTAGTTCGACAGTTGAAATTTTCACAGAATGTGAAAGTGTGTATTGAGTATAATAAAAATAAATCATAAATTAAACGGTTAGCTTTTTTTCTGTTTATGGTTCCGAACCGTTCGTGTGCAAGTCCAACTCGCACTTGGTCGGTTTTTCTCATTTCTCTAATTGGTTGGTTTTGACTGCAGTAAACATTTTATGTTTTAGATATTTTTTGAAAATATATATTACTGTATGCCCTTATTAGTCTTTGGGGTTCTTGTGTTTTAGTAAAATTGATATCTCTCATATTATTTGTACACGATTATTATGACAATAGAAGCCAACTGACATAAAGACGATAATGTCATACAAAATTGTGACCCTATATTGCTCATACCTGGACATCCAAGTAATATCAGAAATCCGTTCTGTCAAGAATATACAGACATCACGGATTCACGTCTTATGAGCTGTCGAGGTGACATGGGTACCTATCATGAATATTGTATAATTATGTCGATGTTTCTAGCCAAGGAGCTCTAATCTTCTACCTTAGAGAATTTGATACGGATTCTAGACAATGAGGGTCGAGAATTTGTTACAAGAAGACTTCGATAAATAGGGTTTTTCGGTTAATTTTAGTGACTCAACCGTTTCACTTTTTTTATCTAATGTGTGTGCTTTGTTTCAGGTATAACCGATGAACTTTTTTCAATAAACTTTTGACTGGTAAGTCACATTTTAGACACTTAGCAAAAGCTGGGGAGTTATCTATTTGCCAACCGTCCTTGCCGTTTTAGCCACAAAAAAAAATATTCCAAATATTCTAGGCTCATTGAATTATGAATCGTAACTCTACATCATAAGGTCTGTCGTCATAAAGCTATGAAGTCTGACGGGACCACCGAGGTTTTTACGGATTAATCAAAATGTCACCTACATCCGCCATGTTGGATTTCACTAAAATATGATAAAGAACGCCTGCTTCTTCGATTTTGTTAGGTTAAATAATGTTTGTTGACCTAGTCTATGCCTAATATTTAAATATCCAAGCTTCATTTTACGCAAAAGTAAAAAATAGCTTGGATAATTATATTCTAGCGTCAAATCTTCTTTGTTAGACTTGCATTAGAATTAATAAGTGGGAACTATGTTTAGTATTTAAATAAAATTTAGATATTAAACATTGTTCCCTTTACCAATTAATTATTATTATTCTTTATTGTACACGTATAACATATAAATAAAACACAAATTAACAGTTAGTTACAAAGTCGAGCTTAACCCAGCACTTGGGTTTTCTTACAGCAAACCTCAGGGTTAAAAATACATTTGCATAAGTAGGTAGGTACATCTTAAGTGCACAACAAAAACTTAAAATATAATCTGTTACTTAAATTAACTAAACAAATATGTGATACATGAACATACTACATACTATGGGTATGGTTTACAAAAAATCCTTTTACAAAAATATTACGGGTCATGCTGATAGGAAGTGTTCTCCAAATTCTCTACTGAACACTGCCAACGAAGGGCTAGCCCTAAGAGTGTGTGGAAGAGAGTTCCAAAAGCGTACAGCACGAACAGTAAAGGATCCACCGTAACAACTAGAGGAGTGGGGAGGGAACCGAAGGAGAACAGAAAAAGATGAGAGGTAAGGTTTTCCTCTTGGGAAAAGATACTCATCAAAGCACTCCCGAAGATACAAGGGGGAGTTGGGATTGTGAAGAACTGAAAAGAGTTAAGATAGAGTGTGAGTATCCCGACGCAGCCGAATAGGCAGGCACCTCAACCGCTTCCGAAATGCCGACACATGGTCGTACTTCCGGAGGCCAAAGATGAAGCGTATGCGCAAATTCTGCAGACGTTCGAGCTTATCAAAGAGTTCCTCAGTCGCATCAAGGAAGCAGACATCAGCATAGTCTAGAAGAGGTAGAAGGAGAGACTGAGCAAGAGTAATTTTGGTCGGAACTTCTGGATACGTTTGAGCGACTGATACGAACAAGACACCCTCCTGCTTACTTCTGCAATGTGAATATTCCAAGATAGGTTGCAGTCCAGGAAAACGCCTAAGCTTTTGACCTTCTGGGAATAGGCTATAGCGACGGCATCGTACAAAACAGGAGGAAGAGACTGGCCACTCAACAGATTCACGAAGTGTCTGCCACCAATAATGAGAGCTTGTGCTTGTGAATTACTCCTCCTTTTATAAATTAATCCATACAATTCACAAAAATAATGTGTCTATCCTTTTCCCAACTATGTTAGAGTTGGCTTCCTGTCTAACCGGATGTAGCCGTATACCACTATTTTGTACAGATCAGAGGAGAGAGGTCAGATAGGCAGTTATCCACAACCCAATACCTGGGTAATACCATATCCCTTGGAAAGACTGGTGTCAGATTTCCTGGCTTCTGACTTCCCGTAACGATTGTCTAATATCTACAAATGACAACCAGAACAAACAGCTTGACGTGATTTCGCAAGTACGGAATAATCTTAGCATTTAGAGACGGTCACCCATCCACTTACTGACGTCGGTTAGCATTGTTCTTATTTAGATACAAGCTCCTTCGATCCGATCCAGTGGAAAAAAGCAATTATTTAAAACTAACTTATAATTAAAAACGACAATCCTCTGTCCAGTAATTTTATACCGCTGACTTTTAATTGGTGTCTGGGTTCCAAGATGAAATGATTCATTAAGCAAATACTATGTTGGCGGTACCTAGGAAAGATTTGCGTTCAATAGCTGTGTCATCGGTTTTTGTCCTGACAGGAACATTTTGAACATCTTTCTTTTCATTGATCATTAAAATGGTGAACTCATCGTCAGTAATATTTTTATTCTTTTTTTCCATAGAATGTCTTAATCAGAAGAAAATATATATATCAAGTTATCATAAGGTAGCTTATTATGCACTAGTTGATGCCTAGTATTGATAGATGTCAATAATTATTATTATCATTTTATCATTTTCATTACGCGTTGTATGTGTTTTATCGTTTCTAATAGTAATGACTTCCATACTTAATATTCTACTACTTTCTGTCTGTTTTTTTTACGTTCTCACGTGTAAACCACTAACCTTTCGATAAATTTTGGTATAGAGATAGATTGAGTTGTGCAAAAGGACACAGCGTACTAGACTTCGATTGTTTTTGACTTTGACGCAGGCATAATCGCTGGCAGAAGTTATGTACTACCACCTACTGTATTGCTTTACCGTAGATAAAATTGTTTCAAAGCAATCAAGTATTAATTTGTAAGGCAATAGGGCATTGATATGCAGCTGTTGAAGTGTTGTAATAATAGAAGTATATTATTAATCACATTATTATTGTCATCATCATGCTATGTCTATGTGTAATATTGTTGGTAATATTAATGACCGTATTATCATAAGTATAAATAAGTATATTTTCTATGTTTTCAAATGTTTTGGCTATTTTTTTAAATTCTGTGATGATATTTCATATTATTATAAATGTGTTTACGTTTTAATTATTATTCTTCTTTCGAATCGATGGTTTCTTGACTTTTTAAATATTTTGGGTCCAGAAGCTGACCACATTAATTGCAGCATCAGTAGCGTTCATCAGGTAATCCATAGTGCAGGTGTATGGGCCTTTGTGGCATTCCATAATTTTCATTAAAATCCTACTAATGTGTTTAATAATACATAAAGTACCATTTATTATATAAATTACCAACCACCATCTTTGTTATTTAGGTAAACCAGCATCCGCATGTTTTATGTGTTCAAATATATTGTCTATATCTTCGTAATCTTTGTCAGTATCTCTTCACAGTCCAGTGAATTGTAGGAAACACTAGTATTGCAGTAACAATTTAAATCACACAGATCCCTAACGTATTACGTTACGTAAGATCATATCGTGTTCATTCACAATTGTGACCGTAACGAGCGCTCAATGACTCCGGCCCTGAATGCGGAGATTACGTCGACTATTTTGTTTTAGTTCATAACGTTTTGTGCAACATTTACTGGATTTTCGAACTTAAAAAACTTGACACTCCTATTTTGGATAGTCGTGTGTAATAAGCAGTTAGATTTTGTTGTTTTGAGTCTATCTTTTTGGGGAAGCTATCACGACGATATGGTTTGGAAATCGTGTTCCTAGCTGGAATATTGTCTTAAAATTTAAGAGTGCATGCATTTTTTTAATTAACGCTGTAGAACCCGCCAAGTGGTGCCCTCACTGAATAAAAAATCGTAGCTTAGCATAGAAAATAAGTATTAAAGAATCCAACGTCACTTTTGTTACACAGAGGATAAAGTATTTTTACGTTGTTAAAACAGGACTCAAAATGTTTCGTATCCATAGTTGTAAGTAAAAGTACCAAAAACGGCCGTTTTTTGACACTTTTGCTTACTAATTTTACAATGTTTTATGTAATAATGGCCACTTGGCCGGTAGTAAAATTCAGAAAGGTAGTTGAATTCAGAAATTTTGATGACCGATCCTTAGTTTTTTTGAAACAGCTGACACCGTGTTCCAAAAAAATTGTCATAAAACAATGTTCCTAGTGGGATAAGCAGACTGGATGATTCGAGTTCGGCTGTCTAAACGATCAGTCATCTGTCTAGAATGATGCGATAATCTTTGCAATTCGTGAGCGTAAAGTGCAGTTTACGCTAGAATGGTAGTGAATAATTTATCGTATATGCATTGCCTTTAGCCAACGGTGTAAGTTTGGGCTGTCAGTCTAACCTTGGTAAGACTGGTTATAAGTATGTAGTCATACAAACAGAAGCTGTGGCCAATCCTCTTGATATTTGCTAGTCAATTTTACGATGGCATAACACAACTTTTTCTTCAATTGGTATACATATTTATAAGTCAGGTCTTTCATTTCTTTTTCTCGATATTATAATACCCAAGCTGATAAAATGTTTTCTTTCATCTCTTTGAAGATATACTTTCTTTATATTGATGACTATAAAATTGTTTTTATCTTCGTAGTGTAGTGGTTACGATGATTGGTTGTAAGATGACGTCACTCAGAAACCGGGTTTTACTGAAGTATTTTATTGCTATCTTAACGTATTTTGATGTAAGTAAAAACTAAATTCCATTGCCTTTTCGTTGTTGTTATTACTTGAATATGATTTATTAGCTTTTTTATATGAAAGTTTGCATAGTCTCAATTATTATCAAGGTCTTTGTCGATCGGAAGTGGATTCAGTAGCACGCAGATTGACCGGGGTTTGCTTTCGAGGTCAGACCGAATACACCCTATTAAAAGCTGCTTAGCAAAAACTGAACTGATTGGTTGGATATAGGAAGGCTGTATTTAGGATAGTAGGTCGGCAAGTGCACTGAAAACTTATTCAATGATTTTGCTTTTAATTGTGAGCTTAGACTTAGAAGAATAAGAGTGATTTTTTGGTTTGCTGTGCGAGCATTTTCTCGTTTACCGTATAGTCATTTTATAGTAGTCTTTTATTTGAAAATTATCGGAAATCGGCTTAATTCGCAAGCAGTGCATTTTCTGTAGTTGTTTCTATAGAATATGGACAAGTACTTTCTTGCATGTTGTGTTAATGCTTACAAATGGAGGTTTTCAAAATAATAGGCAAACTAAAAAATGACAATGCAATTATTCTAACCTTCATCAATAGAGGCAGAATTATTAGATCGCAAGTAGTTCTGAAACATCACTACAACGAGAGATCTAAAATCTCCAACATTTACGAAGGAACCTAAATATCTGGAAATCCTGTCTTCGACTTCAGTCACGGCAATAACTTATCAAATTATGTCTGTCTCCACAAGCATTAACAAAGAACCACAACTCACGCTTACATTGGTACAATATTAAATGATTACATTTATTCTACCTTGTGCAGGTATTTGTTCGAGCAAAATATTTGTATGTATTTTGTACGCACTTCGGTAAACAATTCCCACGATATGAGCTTTGCTTGCCAAATAAACTTTAATGTGTATATAGCCTGTGTTGCGTATGTACCCAAGTATGTTAGGTAGAAAACACGCAATTCAGCTGAACAAAATTGTTGTAACTTTCTATAATGTTATCCAGAATTTTGTTTACTTTACGCTCCAATAGAATTGAATCATCTTTATGATTGAAGTATTTTATCTTTGATTTTTTTCTTCAGTATTTTTATAATCTCCTTTATGGTAATATTCTTTACTATTTTTGGTTGTTTGTTTTACATTTTCAATATTTATATTGTCATGTTTGGTTTTTCGGCACGTGTAAACATTTATGGCCAAAGTTGACTTGAAATTTTATTGATCATCAAAAACATATTTGAAGAACTCAATGACTCTGGGTATCGTAAGAAAGATGTAATCTAATTTGGTTTACGAAACCCAAAATACTACGGTACCTACCTCTGTCGTTTTATACGCTTTGCGGTAGATCAGTTTTGTTTGCTTATTCCCTGCGTTGATTACCATGCATTTGGTTACTTCTCTCATCATTGACGTATGTGATGGTTTATTCTGAGCTCAAATAAGTAGGTACAGATTAACAGTACAGTAGCTTTGATATATTTATCTTTTACAATATTTGAATAGTCTTCGTCCTTTACTGAACTGAGTCTCTAGAGCTACTGAATCAAATTATTGCTTTAACAATCTTAACTCTTATTATGAGGTAGGCGAGTAAAACACCGAATATTTGATTGTTTATCTTACCAATAAACCAACAAAAAAGAGGAGTGTTACTAAAGAAATGCTGTTTATAGAACGATTTCTAAAAAACTCAAAGTATCGTTGTCGCACAGTCGCGTTGCCTGTCTGTGAGAGCCTTAAAAAGGTAAAATAATTTATTAATTTCAGCTGAATAAATTTTTATAATAAATTGAAAACTTACCTATATACTGTAATATTAGAAGTATACTCATTAATTTATATTTGTTTCATCAATTAGGTAGCTTACTACACGTGTTTCAATTTCGACTAGATTGATGTCATGTATTATGTTCGCTTTGCGATTAATTAGGTAATGGGTGGGGACTAAACAAATGTTTACTAATATAGAGTTGCTTTTACCTTTACCTATCTCTCGAGAGTAGTCGTACATATTTTCTAACATATAAACTTTATCATCTTCAAATAACTGATGAGGGTATATATTTCTATTACCGTATCTCCTACTATCGAGGATTCTCAAATTTTTTTTTTGAACTTTTGCATTCCAATCTCAGCTTCAATCTGCCAAAAGCGTCTTGAATTCAAGTAAGACACAGGTAATCGCTTAAAATAAATTCAGGAAATGATTTCTCAATTTGAGAAGTTCATATTTACGCAGGTTGTTAGATTTATTCTTACAAATATCTCCCAAGCTCTTAGTTTGCTCTGTGATGTTTTCGGATTTTTTTATTTTGTGTAACTTGCTAGGTAGATACAGCCGATAGAGGTTTGGAGGATTTCTATCGTCTATATGACGAACCATAAGCGTTGCCACCTCAACTGGTCGTATACTTCTTACATCCTGCTGACTCCTGCTGCCGTCACCATCATCAATTCACTTTGTGGGAGGCCTTCCAGACGCAGCATCTTCTAGTACGCGTTCGCGATTCCAAAACCATTTGGCCACATTTTCTATCCTTTCTGAGAGCAATATGCTACTAAAGCCACAGTTACCTACCTAATTTTCAGTTTCAACAATACCTTATCCAAACACTCAGTAAATCAATTCCGGCTTGATTTAAAATTGCATCACGCCATAATATAGATGTACCACACCTAAGCATAAAATAACGTCATAGGAACCAGGATCAAATTGCAATGAACCTTCAACAAATTATTCATAACCCTCACACTTCTGATCTCACTTCTGCAGTCCAACCGAAAGGCCCAGTTTTTATTAATACCCAGAAACATGGTGACTTCAATAAAGCGTTATGAGTTATTCATAGAGAATGTGGGACATTCCTTGCATAACGTTGAGCGCATGACAATGTGGTGTGCCGTCCTAAGGGAACTATTATTCACTTAATTCAACGCTTTTATTACGATAACTTGGTGCAAATTGTGCTTGAAACTCCTACTGTTAGTTTTGGTTGTTTGAACTACCTATTCGTTTGTGTTTGCGTTGATTTGTGGTTCAAAATTTGTCGGGTACGTCTTTATTAGGATAGTTCTGCTTCGTTTGTTCTCTGGGGAACGATTCTGGTTCTGTATTTGTCATAAATTCATTAAAATCTATTGATTTTGAATTGCTCTGGTGCTGTGTGACTTAGAAGAATAAGAGTGATTTTTTGGTTTGCTGTGCGAGCATTTTCTCGTTTACCGTATAGTCATTTTATAGTAGTCTTTGATAACTACAAAATGATAATGCAATTATTCTAACCTTCATCACCAGAGGCTGAATTATTAATTAGATCGCAAGTAGTTCTGAAATACGTCTTCTGGTTAAATAAACATGATAACTTACTCGTAATTAGTGTCTGCATTAATGGTCACTACTTACTGGTCAGGCAAAAATGAATCATCGAACCAAAAGAAGAAGAAGAATGCTCCCAAAATGACCTTCTGGCATTGACTAACCTCTACTGCTAAGTCCGGATTCAAAAGGCAGGGTATACCCTGCCAGCTCCACTAAACGTCATGATTATAATGGATCTGGTAATAAACTGTCATCTATCCATATAAAAAGTTTCTGTTACTATTTTAGTATAAGTGTACAGTGTTATACTGAGCGTCACCAACCGGCTAATAACGTTCCCACTGCTGGGACATAAACCGCCACTCTAGGAGTGGAAGTAGGTCCACGTGCGGGCTCAGTGCCGATTTTTAGATATCCTATCACGTGATCTTAGTTCTAGGATATGCTGGTTTCATCATAATGCTTTTCCATAGTTTCACAGTTCAAAAACTGTTGTAGTAAGGTAGATTGCCGAACAATTAAACTTTAGCCTCTCCTATCTAGCCCGACAGAACTAAACCATACAAAACGAAATCCCATCAAAACGTAGTTCAGTACAATCCCCACTTGACTAGTTTGCATTTAATAAAAGCAGGGAGCTCCTCACAATGAACGGGCGATGCGTCAGCGCGCCATTGTCCACGGCCCGCAGTTTTATGCATCATTTGGCTGTGTGTACGTTCTCGTTCTGTATGTAATTTTGTTTTTTTCAAAAGGTGTGGAAAATGTGTGGTTTTTGTGAGTAAAACGACCATTGTTTTGGTGTTTTATTTTTTGACACCACGTTTTTATTTACTTTGTTGTTTTTTTTCTGGCATAACAGAACATCGCGCTAGTATTTATGGAGGGGTTAGGCGGCGGTGTAGGTACCTATAGTGCATGTTCACATTTCGCCAGTCTTGAATTTTCTAGAATACGACTAAGTATTACGAACGCAGACTTGATTTATATGGATTCCTTTTCACTGTTGTTTATGGGAGAAATGATTAGTTAGAAAAGTGCTACGTTAAAAATAAAAATCTTCCTACAAGTAGGTAGGTAAATTAGCAACAAAAATAAATGCAAAAAAAAGAAAATGTATGACACGATTGATGATTCCGGGTCTGGCCGTTAGTTCGCCGAAGTCAATGAATTTACGTCCGTCAATATTACCGCATCGTGAGTTACCACAGAGAATGTTCAATCCTCTGTCCTCCCACGGGTATGTCATAAAAGAGAGAAGTATTACATCAAGGGGATGAGCAGCCTTTACCTAGCGTTCCCGTGTGAATTGAGACAGCATATTATACTGCACTTGCCAATTATAAATTACTAGCTTCTACCAGCGGCTTCCCCCGCACTTTAAAAAGTAACCAATGTTTTAATCCAGGTTATAACCTGGACTAAAACATTGGCTACTTTTTAACGTGCTGGGGAAGATGATAATCTATCTGTGTGCAAAATTTCATTCAAATCCCTTCAGCTGTTTTTGCGTGATTGAAAAACAAACATACAAACTTTCGCATTTATAATGTTAGTAAGTTTCCTCCAGTGAATGTGGTTATTACCTTATGTCGTTCACAGGTTTAGTAATCTATCTAGCTGCTATTCTTCTTTAACTTTGTCGCCTCGCATATTGAGATTCCCTTTTTTTTTAGGGTGGGAAATTATCCAATGACATCTCCCGCTCTGGGTGGAGCTGGAGGGCATGTCAGACTCTTAGTGACTAAAACCCACCCCTGTTCCTTCCCTGCCCTGAGTGCCCAGGGCCGTGGTAACTCTGTTTCGAATTTATCCACAACCCCTGGGCAGATATTGAGATTCCCTTGAGAGTCAAATTGATAATATTAAATTTAGTATCATTCACGAACATCTCAAACAGAGAAAATAATTAATTCTAGTCCTTCTCTATGCATAACTAGCTTTTTCTCACGATTTCACACATGAAGCAGAAATCTTGCAATTTTATCGGGATACAAAATATTTGATGCTCAGTGGAGGTATAGGTAGTATGTATCAATGAAAAAAAATACTTTCAGAGATTTTATTTTACTAACCATTCAATTTTACTTCTCACTGTGTTAGTTTTGATTGGCCAGACTGCAGCAGATTTTCAGTCCAAACCAAAAGGAAAGGTTCTATAAGAAAGAAGAAGTTCTATAAGAAAAACAATAAGTCATTCCCCTTCTAAAGTTTTACTTGGCAACAGCAAAATGGCTGCCATTTTCTCGTTCGACATTGTTTTAGTATATTTTGTCGACGCTTCCTTCAATACAAATCAATCAATTGTTGCTGTTCGCCGGTTTTCTATCAAATCACTGTCAGACAGCTATGGTTGCCAGTCAGTGGAATTTTTTAATCCGTCAGCTCGCAAACATGTTATCTATACTAATATTATACAGAGGTAAAGTTTGTGAGATTGTAGGGGGTAATCTCTGGATCTACTGAATCGATTTTGAAAATCCTTTTACCAATAGAAAGCCACGTTACTTGCGAGTCTATAAATTATTGAAATCCACGCGGACGAAATCGCGTGCGAAGTGCTAGTTTTGTATAAAATTGTACACACAGTGTGAAATTGCACGGTAAGGGAGGCCAAAGAAAAGATGTGAGGAAAATATGATAGAAAAGGAGGAAAGGGAGGCCTAAGAAAAGATGTGAAGAAAATATGAATGAAAAGGGAGTCAGTGATAGTGTGACGGTTGATAAGACGGAATGAAAGAAGAAAACGTGTTACGCTGACCCCTAGTAACTTGGGATGAGGACACGAAGATGATGATGAACTTTACTGAAAAAATCTCTTCATGCAAATGTGTTTACTACGTCAAATGAACTGAAAGTGATTTATTTACTATCATTATGTTGAACTTATCAGCATTCGCTAAGTATCGTAATGAATAGCGATTGTATTTGTTTTTGTATTCTATTATTTATCAATGGGGTTAACACTTAAAAAAACTGATTAATCCGTCAGTTATGTTAACAACAAACATTGGACACGTATTTCTTCTATTGTCACTTTGACAAAGTTGAAATTTCGGATGACGTAACACTTAGGTTAAAATTGTGCCACTTCTTATTCAAAACTGACATAACAAGCCCCCACTTCTGAACTTTGATGCGTTGTATCTTTGTATTTTTTCATTAATTTGATAAAGCATGAATTTATGTTTTGAATTTATTCGATGTAACAACGTTTTTACCTTCCTGAACTTTGTCTCTCCTGATGATAAGCGATGTTGTGGTCAATGGTACCTAGATCTTGCCTATCTAGAAGTAACCTATTCATTCTTGTTGTGCTGAGGTTATTGCTATCAGGAAACGCAGACTCCAACTAATAATTTCACTTCTTACGCATCATTAACTCTTCACACGTCGATTGCACACCAGATGTGCAGATAGAAGTTAAAATCTATTGTGTCTGCTAATTGGGTGTGCGACGGGTTAAACTATGCCCAAAATGATCTGAAATTTTGGGCTTTATTCTCACTTTTTTTTCATAACTATTAAAAGTGTCAGCCCTATCTTAACATAACGTTACCATGTCAGCTTGAGTGTTTTGGTTCGAATATTAATAACTTATCCTCGGAAAAGTAAGATGTAACCCGAATCAAACGAAAATACTATTAAGCGCGAAATAAACGATGAATGAGTTTTATGTCGATCATTATTTTGTTGCTGTACGTAGTAACAGTGAAGAATATTGTGAGTAGTTATTTTCTTGAGAAAATGAAATTCTATAAGCGACATCTAACGATTGTCAAACGTCCCTCAATATGCCTTTTCCCAACTATCTTGGGGTCGGATCTAGTCTAACCGGATGCAGCTGAATACCTGTATTTTACATGGAGCGTCTGCCTATCTGACCTCCACATTCCAGTTACTGGGTAATACGATACCCTTTGGTAAGACTGGTTGTCAGACTTTCGGGCTTCTGACGACCCATGACGACTGTCAAAGATTGTCTTATCTTTACTTATTGATTGACAGCCGGGACCAACGGCTTAACGTGCTTTCCGAGGCACGGAGGATATGTAAAAAAGTATTACTTATATATTTATTTCATTTTTATTTTCTTAAGATCATCAAATTAGAAGCCAAATACAGAAAAATGTACTTAAACTGCATATTTACCCCTTTTTTTTTGGCAGGTGGGAAATCATCCAATGACATCTTCCGCTCTAAGGTGGAGCGGAAGGGCGTGTCAGACTCTTACTGACTAAAACCCACCCCTATTCCTCCCTGCCCTGAATGCCCAAAGCGAGGTAACTCTTTCGAATTTATCCTCAACGCATTTACCCTTAAGGTCACAGTACTCCATATTAACTCTTGTTAGTTTAAGTGTACGACAATTATGTGAAAGAGCGGAGCCTTCTAATACAGGCATTGTTTGCTTGAAAGGGGGCTACAAACATGTTTAAATGCAATGTATTTCTCTATTCGACACAATAAACAATTTTGTATTTGTAAAGATAGTCACCCATCCATGGACCAACCCCGGAGCTTAACCTGATAGATCGACCCGTGCGGCTGTTATTACTTAAGCCACGAGCTCCTCTCGTTTGTCAAAAGACCCTGTGGTTATAAAGAAAGAAAGAAAAACTGTTTATTCACGTGAAAGCGACGCACATACATTTTGTTACATAAACAATTAATACATAATATATCCTAGACGAATATATGCGCCACTACCACGCAAAACGGCTAACGCTCAGCTTTTTGCAGCGGCCCATGCACGCAGGCACGAATCCACGGCGCTGGTTTACAGCGTGAGCCGTGATTGGAATCACGAACTGTTTGTTTTTCGAATGCTCATACTTTTCTTCCTAGCCAATAGCACTTCGGCACTTAAGACCAATCAAATTTTCTCAACAGAAATCTAGTTGTTGACAAATTTAATGTCCTCATTTGTTAAAATTTATCCAACCGTTTAGTCTACAGGTCGTGCTTAAGAAATAGACGTACAAACATACATACCAACTCTTGAAAAACATTACCTTCCTACTGAGGCAGTCGGGTAAAAATAACCAAACCAAAGCGGTATTCAAAGACGAACTCTCAAATCCTCAGAATAGAACCCAACAAAAACTAAACACACATTTTTATTCCAAAATCACGGAAGCAATCTCGGAACATTCATCAAAAATATACACGAAACGTTACACAAAGTGTTACTGTAATTTTTTTTTCTCTTTTTGTTGTGCCCAGACTCATTTTTTCCTCATTTGAAACTTCATATGTCGAGGGTATCTCCTTTGTAAAGGAAATTGTGGGGAATCTGTGGGATTTAATATCTATGTCCCATTTCTCAAGCGGTATGCGGTACGGGTCGTTGTTTTTTTAATACATAAATAGATTAGAGATTTAAGAATTATTATTTAGGTATACATTTGTTTTGGTAGAGGAATGTTCTGTTGATGATTTCTTTATAGATCGAGATGAACTGTGTATAATGTGGATTAAAGTTAAAATCAGTGATGTAACGAAGGCGGTGGTTGAGGCGGAGGTGGAAAAATATCGATCTGTATAATATGTAATTGTATATTATAGGTAATTTTAGAGAAGGAAATATTTGTTCTTTAACATTTTAAACTTTTCGGTTCTGTCACCCTATATGCGATTTCTTGAATAGGTAATTGCGGGCTTACTTGAAGATTGCAAACAGCAATATGTTACTGCTGTATGTTCTAGTCTAGCTGTTTGGGAGCAGTAGTCTTCATTGTTGAATGTAACTACGTTTCAATTAGAACACAAATTCAGGCAGAACAGATTGTTCCTCTGGCTCATTTCTAACAATTCATGGTGTTTGTGATCGAATCAAATCCTGTAACCGTCACAAATTGTATAAATGTTTGTCACAATCAGCTCTGACTCTGCGAGTAATTTCGTGCAACAAATCGTCTACATTACACCTGTGTGGCAATCCAGGCTGACACGAAAACATTTTGCTGTCATATTATCTTGCTTCGTAATGCTTGCTTCTTTTTAGAATTTTATACTCGTAGGGTCCAAATAGAGCCCTATTGCTGTCACTCACGTGTCCGTCTGTGCATCTATCCGTCGTCTGTCACACGAAGAATTTTTTAACTTCCCATTGACCCATAAACTTAAAATTGGTGATAATGTTTATTGTTACGTATAATTTACTAACAAATACCATTATATTGATAAATCTGATTTTTTCTTTGATAATTCCCTCATTTAGAACGGAACCCTAAATGTTCGAAATCCGACACGCACTTGGCCGGTATTTTGAAGTATTCTATTATCTATTCTTCTTTTGACGCGTTAGGGAAAAATGATGAGAGTAAATTTTTACGACCCGCGCGCGCGCACACCTTCATAAAAAAATCGACACCTTGAAGTTAGCTACATTTTGGTTTTTCATCATGTTACGCCAAAGAAGTATAACTTCTTACGTGCGTACATAAGTACACACACTTTTTTATTTTTATTTTTGCATAGACGCGTTTTGGAGCGAGCAAACGAATCAAAATATATTATTACTCTGAACATATTAGTTCGGAAACGTGAAGAGGCTCTAAACGAAGTGATGCCTCTTAGCAAGACTGGTGCCAGATTTGCTGGCCTTTGAATACTCATAAGGGCTGTCAATGATCTACAAATGACAGCCAGAACGTTGATCAAACGCGCTTTACTAAGCATAGAGGAGTCTCGGTATGTAATAGATGTTCACCCATCTACGGATTGACTTTGGCCAGGGTAGCTTAACCTTGAATATCAACATGAGCGCCTGTTATTAATTTTAATGGTCCATAATGTCTTCTCAGTTAAGAAATTGGTAATAAGTCAAGAACATCTGATATATTACCATTTCTCCGAAACCATAATAAGGCAGAAGTAAGTGAGGGTAGAGGAATATTCGGAGAAATTCGTTCGGAAAATTTATTATTAGTTTCGGACTAAACCGCGGTTCCACGGACTGGGTTTATTGGGTGATTCCACAAAAGGGGTAAAGCAATTATAATTTGAGGAAACTTAGGGTATTTAAGTAAGAATGTTAGGTTATTTAAGATTGTTTTTGTTTACCATAAACTTGAAAAGGGGCCGTTAGACTCATCACTGGTAGAATCACAGAAACTATGAAACTAAAGAAAACAGCTGTTCCTTGAAATATGTTAAATATTTGAATAACTGGGACTGCCAAACTCTTGCAGTTTCAAAAAGAAGATTGAAAGAATACTATCTTACTATTTCGTCATAGTTGTGAGTGTTGGTGTGTTGTATGTGTTGTGGTTTTCCTGTATGTATCTTGGATTTTTTGGGCCCTGAGGCCCCGGACCTTTGGAGGGCTTACGAGGGGCCAAAGCGAACTCGCAGGGGCTCTGTGAGTTGGCTTCGGCCTTAAGATGCTTTTTAAGAAATGAGGCACCAACCGATGATTATCCCTGTAAGAGCTATAAGTATGTATGTGCTATTCCGAACTATAATCTACCTCTGTGCCAAATTTCATCCAGATCAGTTCAGCCGTTCTGGCGTGGACCTGCGTCAGGTGGAAGGTGAGGATGCCGTGGCGCCTCTCCAGCCACTCCTCAAAGAGGGACCTTACCGCCGCAATTGTGGCGTGCCCATATTTTTTACCCTAAGGTTGGCTTTCTGGCGAAAAGGCGTAATGTTGCACAACTCAGAGATAAGTAAAAGGGGGAATAGGGGGAGGTCATGGCCTGGGAGTGGACAGTTCAGGTTGAAAAAATAAAAAGGTTTACTGGTAGAAAATGAGTTATGGCAACGGAGATGTAGAAATACACGCAAAATCGGTTCTAACTTTTAAATGAAAACCAATAAATTTTAATCAGACAAAATATACGGAATATATACGGTTAATGGAATACATTATTACAGTTATTAATTATTCTATTGGGGCTACCTTATCAATTGGTTTATGGCTACTGAATTTATAAAAGCCTCGGGATTCCGATTTTCTTCGCCGAACAATGGGTTGAAATAACTTTTGCATTTATTACAGTTTAATGAACAATATAATATAGAAATAGCGTTTGAGATGTAACTTAAACTTTTCAGTTTTGAAAAGAAATTAATTTTATATAAATAAAAATATTTATTTCTGTTTATTGAAATAATAATAATAAAACTACGGTAAACCTAGGTTGTTTTGAAATTTATCAGGTAAGATAGTGGTCAAACGTGTACCAATCAACAATAAAAAAATAGTTCTTTGCTTTCCGCTTCGAGTCTGCTTTTCTTTTTCTTTTTTTTTTTTTCTTTTTTTTTTTTTTTTTTGAGGGGTGGGAATCATCCTATGACTTCTTCCGCTCTAGGGTGGAGCGGAAGGGTGTGTCAGACTCTTACTGACTAAAACCCACCCCTGTTCCTCCCTGCCTCGAGTGCCCGGGGGCGAGGTAACTCTTTCGAATTTATCCTCCACACCCGGGCAGAAAAAAAAATGTGGAACGCTTCACGATTTTGCGTGTCATCCTTGCGCAGGGGCCATGCTAATCTTCTCTGTATCGTTCCAATTTTAGTATATGTACTGCCGAAGCAAGTACATAAGTACATAATTATGCTAACCAACTAATTTCAATAAAATTAAGACAGTCCCAAAAGTGTTGTCCTATCATCATCACCATTTAAAGTTGTATTACATCGTATGTATAAAACTTTTACTCTCTCAAACTCCGATGGCGACCTTGTATATTTAAATAATTTCATTACTGCAGAATCCTGTTAAGGTCGTTCTTTTTGGTAAGTTATGGCGAAAACCATAGAACGGAAAAATTATGGGCTATTGCAAAAGAATTGTTACTACATTTCCAATGATATTTTATCCTGGGTCTATTTTACGAGTAACGATGAATTTTTTCTTTCTCCTAAAGCCCATATTCTGAAGTTCAGAATTTATGTTCTAAGTGTAATGAGAATAATCCTGAATACTATTAGGTCCAAGTCTTTTCTATTTTTAAGTTGCTATACCTCTACTTGTTATAGGTTATATTATAATTATAGCTTTTTCGGCAAACAGGAGCGACGCGACAGTTCAACACGAACGCTAAAATTACAAAGAAAGCAATACTAAAATAAAAAAACTTTTTTACAAAAAATACATTCATCTTCTAAAAATTACAAAATAACTTTATTTTCGGAAACCGGCGTTTATATTTTGTTTCTTCGTTATTTGACACTGACTTCCAAAAATAAAGTAATTTTGTAATTTTTAGAAGTCGGTTGTAGTTTTTATTTTTCACTTTTTAGTTGTTGTACCCCAGAAGTAAAACATAAAATAAAGTTATGCCCGAATGGATAACTCCAATAACATGGAATTTTATCATTTGGAGAAAACCAAAACGTCTACTGTGTATACATATTTTTTGTTTATGTTGATTTTTTTTTAAGTGCTGAATTGATTTCGATAAAATTTATATGGGACCACCTCTGAAGTATGACCTACCAAACATAAAAAAAGAGTAATTAAAATCGATTCACAAATGGCGGAGACAACGCGTAACAAAAAAAAAAACATCCAGACGAATTAAAAACCTCCTCTTTTTTGAAATCTGTTAAAAAAGAAAAAGAACTGAAGAATAATACAAAAGTTGAAAAATAAAATTAGCCACTTCAAACTTCTGTTTGCAATAAAAGAAATAGCCATTGAAAATCTCCTGTATAAACTAAGTGCGCTTGACAACTTCCGATAGATTCAACTAATAAAGAACACCCGGCTCCTCCCAGTTAATGTACATAAATCTGAGATTATTAATTTCTTCGAGGGAAGCAAAGTTTGTCTCGAAGTTATTGCCAAGATCTTGCTTTTAAGTTTGTTGAATTTATTTTAGTTGTTTCTTCTTGTGTAATTTTAGCGTAATTTTGCTGGTTCAAGGCATAAGTTTTTGATGAAAATAATGACGTCAAATAGATAATCTTTTTTTTTTGTTTTGGGGTGGGAAATCATCCAATGACATCTCCCGCTCTAGGTGGAGCGGGAGGGCGTGTCAGACTCTTACTGACTAAAACCCACCCCTGTTCCTTCCCTGCCTGAGTGCCCAAGGGTGCGGTAACTCATTTTGAGAATTAATCTGCTACCCCTAGGCATGCAGGCACTGGCCACGATGAGCCCCATCAGTAGTGGCTGACAATAATAATAAAATTATTAAAAAATTTCGCTGCAAATTTTATTAATTTCATCAAAAAATTATCATATTTTAAACATCCAAAAATGCATGCAAGATACAAAAACTACAATAGTACCTACAACATATAAATAATAAAAACAATAGTGAAAATGAGAAGTAAAAGTTAATAATGACGACGAATAGACCAGTGAGAAAAGAAAAATGTTGACGAGAGCCGCAGCACAAAGAGCACGCCCACCACCTCCGGCCTCGTCGCTCAGCTCCGCCTCGCTGCCGCCGGAATCCAGCCTCTCCGTGAGCGCTGTGACACCGGCCGCGGCAGTTGCGTCGAGCTCCAGCGACGAGTTCTTCTCGCCGCCGACGACACCACCACCAGCGCGTCGACGGGGAGGACGCCGGCCGCCGAGCAGCTTAGGACCTCGAGGCCCACCGGCCTCTGATAGGGTCCCAGCTCCCGGCGGAAGTGTGAAGCGCATGCGATGGACACAAGCCTTTAACGAGAATGTCATGCGCTCATACTATGGGGCTACAGAGGGAGGTAACAACCTGACCGCGTACCGTGTTCGGATGCTCTCTTTGTTTCAGGTGCTTGAGCCAGCCGTCAACGTTTCGGCCCAACGACTGTCGGATCAGGTGCGGGTCATCCAGCGTAATCATATGTTGGATGATACTGTACTTGATCGCCTCCGAACTGAAATGGGTAGCCATGTCATTGCCCCTCCGTCGCAGACTGTGGTACCAGTGTTGGTACCACCGTCTAACCATGCTCCTAGCCACGCTGACGGGGAGTTTTGTGATATGGTTACAAATATAAGTACCCATTGCAATGACGAATTGAGGAGTGCTTTGGAATGTGCTATTCGGGAATATCGCAACATGCCACCCGAACTTAGGCCACGCTTGCCTCGTTTGCCCATACATAATAGGAATAAGGCGCTGGTGGCTGCTCTGGATTCGCAGTTGTTAAATTATTTTGATAACTGCGAAGACCTCACCGACACACTCGATAATGTACTGCGCGGCTGTAGCGGCATGTCGTGTAGCTCACGTCAAATGCCCTAATGACAGAGCTACACGACCAAAACCAGCCGTGCCGGCTTGGCAGCGCAGGATCGAGTGTCGTGTTGGTGGGGCCAGAGCACTCATCGGCAAACTAATCCGCTTCAGGGAGGGCAACATTCGCCCAAGAGTGATGCGCTTTGTGAGACGGGCGTTTTCGGGGACTGAAGTCAGCTCCCGAGACTATATGTCCCGTGTCACAGAGCGCATCGACTTCCTGAAGCAGAAGGTGTATGCATGGGCAAACCGCATCCGTAGGTATAAGCGGCGGGTGGAGCGATACACCCAGAATCGCACATTCCGGAGTAATGAAAGGTGGGTATATAGGACTTGGGAGCGACCGGAACAAGGTGTGACTGACACGCGTCTGCCGGATGATGACGCCATGAGTTCATTCTGGCGCAACATCTGGTCGGTGCCTGTCAGTCACACCGAAGGCGACTGGACTCGAGAGATCGAGCGAGCGTGCGATCCAATAACAGAAATAGGGGCAATCACTATCAGCCCCCAAGATGTAGCCCGTGCAGTCCGTCCGTTGCCTAATTGGAAATCTCCAGGGCCGGACGGGCTGCACAATTTTTGGATAAAGTGGCTACAAAGGTCGCACGCTCGCTTGGCATCTCAATACCAGGCAGCCTTGGAGTCTGGTTCGCTACCCGAGTTCCTTACAACAGGAATAACCCACCTGCTCCATAAAACAGGTAGTACTGTGAAACCTAAAAATTATAGACCGATCACGTGCTTACCGACGGTCTATAAGGTTCTTACATCCATTTTGAGAGCCAAGATTAACACACATATAGATAATAACTGTATCATGTCTGCCTCTCAAAATGGATGTAGGAATGGGTCCCGTGGTACTAAGGAGCTTCTCCTCATAGATATGACCATTAGCCAGCAGGTTCGGCGTTCCCGAAAGGTTCTGTCGACATGTTGGATAGACTATAAGAAGGCCTATGACTCAGTTCCTCATACATGGCTCATGAGGGTGCTAGAATTGTATAAAGTTGATGCAATGCTACGCACCTTCTTGATGTCGTGTATGAGGCAATGGAGGACGTTCCTTCGCTATCCAGGATGTCGAAATATCCAGAGGAATAGCGAACCGGTAAGGATCGAGCGGGGTATATTCCAGGGTAACAGTTTGAGTCCGCTTTGGTTTTGCCTAGGCTTGAACCCTCTAAGCACACTGCTGGAGGCTTCAGGGCTAGGCTATCGGTTGAAGAGAGGTGGTCAGGTAAAGTAAAGGAGGTGAGATATTAATCTCACCTCCTTTACATGGATGACCTGAAACTTTTTGCCCCCAACAATCTGCAACTGATGGAGCTACTGAAGGTAACTGAAACCTTCAGTAGTGCCATCAGGATGGAGTTTGGTGTGGACAAATGTGCAGTCATGCATGTAAAGCGAGGGGAGATTGTGGAATCCGTGGGAACACAACTCTCAGATTCCATAAACCTGAGATCCCTCTCTCCAACCGAAACCTATAAGTATTTGGGTATGTCGGAAGCGTTAGGTATCAATGTTACTGACATGAAGCAATTGTTGAGGGAGCGCTTCTTTGGCCGCCTGAAGAAGGTATTTAATAGCCTTCTATCGGGCGGAAACAAAGTGCGCGCCTTCAACGGTTGGGTCATGCCAGTATTGATGTACTCTTTCGGCGTACTCAAATGGACTCAAACAGAACTTGACACCCTGGATAGGCGGGTCCGTACACTACTAACTGCATACCGAATGCATCACCCACGTTCGTCAGTGATGAGACTGTATATCCCGCGGAAGTGTGGAGGCCGAGGCTTTTTAAATGCTAAGACCCTACACAACCGCGAGGTATGCAGTCTGAGGGAATATTTCCTAGCTGCTGACGTGGGTATGCATCGAGATGTAGTGGTGGTGGACAAGGGCCTTACCCCACTCTCCTTGGCTAACGAGAACTGGCGCAAACCTCTAGTGCTTGACACTAACGGTCGCAGGGAAGTATGGCAGAGTAAGGAACTTCACGGACGCTTTTTCCGGGCCCTACATGGGTCCGATGCAGACCAACTAGCGTCCGTAACCTGGTTGCGTGTCGGTGACCTCTTTGGGGAAACCGAAGGTTTTGTCTGTGCAATTATGGACGAAGTTATCGTAACGAAAAACTACCGGAGATTTATTGTGAAGGACGGCACGGTTGACATATGTCGGGCATGTCATCGTCCGGGAGAATCAATCCGCCACATAATCTCTGGTTGTTCTCGTCTAGCTAACGGTGAGTACTTGCATAGGCACAACCTTGTAGCCAGGATTATCCATCAGCAACTTGCTCTGAAGTACTCTCTTGTGGAATCGGAAGTGCCGTACTACAGATATGCGCCCGACCCAGTTCTCGATAATGGTCATATCTCATTGTACTGGGATCGGTCCATCATCACCGACAGGACTATTGTAGCCAATAAGCCTGATATAGTGGTGGTGAACTGAATCGAGAGGCGTGCAATGATTGTTGACATTACCGTCCCACATGACGAGAACCTCGTGAAAGCCGAGAAAGATAAACTAATCAAGTATATTGACTTGGCTCGCGAGGTTGTCGACATGTGGAATGTGGACTCAGCGATCATTGTACCGATAGTCGTGTCAGCCAATGGCTTAATAGCCACGAGCCACGACCAACACCTCAGGAGGCTCTCGTTAGGCGGCTGGATCAAGGGCTTGATTCAGAAAGCAGTACTTCTGGACACGGCTCGCATTGTCAGGCGGTTCCTCTCTCTGGAGCCCTGACCGCCGGTAGCTTGGACCCTGTTCCCGATACCGGTGGGATACTATTTTTTATATTTTTAAATGTTTTTTTATCTTTTTTATTTAAATATTTAAAAATATAATATAATATAATATGTACATCTATTGAATAAATGGAATATAATAATAATATTCCACAACTATCACACAAAGCCATCTAGTCTAGGTACTAGACAACTGATGAACATACTTATATATTTCTAAATACATACATATTATAGATAAATTACACCCAGACACAGAACAAATGATCGTGCTCATTACACAAACATTTGTCCTGGGGGGGAACCGAACCCACGACCTCCGGCATAGCAGTCAGGGTTACTAACCACTAGACCAAGAGGCCAGTCGAGTCCAATCATCTCTTTGAGGCGAGCGTGAAACACTACGAGCCGTCGACTTATGGGCCTGGTGGTGATCAGACGCCGAGCTACCCACTGCTCGCCGTCCGCAGGCCCGGGAAATAGATGATCTGGACAAGATGAAAAATTGACAAGTTATTTGTTTGGATACAGTTACTAAAGTGTGAGCTAAGACAGCTAATATACAAGCATACATTCATTATACAAAGTTTCCTTCGTAATATTATAATAGAGTTGGAAGGGAAAGTCTTATACCTTTCTTATTTACGTCAACGTTAGTAAATTTAATGGACATTAAGGTGAATATGGTAGACCCAGGTAACAAGGCCCTGCCTGATGTTACGAATAAGTTCTAAAGAAAGTTACCGCGGCTCTTGGCACACGCAATTGAAGGAACAAGGGTGGGTTTTAGTCAGTCAGAGTCTAACACGCCCTCCCACTCCACCCAGGCAAGAGAAGTCACTGAATGATATCGATGGCAGCAAAGTAGAAGAAGACATCTACAAAATCGCAATTTTACAGGAGAGCTTATTTAGTAAAAAATTGTGACTATTTTGAGAGATGTGGACTGATTAACATGAAAGGAGAAACCCAAACTCCATAGAAACTTGGGCCTGACGTTACAGGACTGGAATTTGGCCATAAACTAGAGCATACATGAAAGTTTTACGAGCCCAATTTTCACGTCTCCCAGCAATGGCCAAATTGGTAAAATCAGTCAGTGTTTACCTACATTTAGGTTATATTTCTTTTTCTTTTGAGGTTTTATTTCCTACGTAAATCTGGAACGGGCACACGACGGGAATTAATTTCAAAGGGGCGTCGTTATCGATTTTTTTTTTTTTTTTGTGATTGACTACTCGCAGTTCAACCCTATTGGTTGTCGACTGCTTAACCGAACTTGCCTGTGAAGGCTCTAATTTATTAAAGCCTCCAGCCAGAACTTATAATTTTTCTTAAATACTAAGTGACTGCGCTAAGGGCACCCCCTGCGGGGTACGGGCCTCGGCTTAGGGCGTCACTGGGGGGACAGCAAGGGAAGGCTGGATCTGATTTTCATTATTTGGGGGATATGCTTGCTCAGCGGCACGTGCTGACGAGAGACGGGAAGCATTGATCAGGTCTTCGCGGGCCTCTTCGGCGGGGGCGGAAGGACGGCTGTGTGCGTTTGCGGACTGCGGTGCTCGTTTCCCTACGGCTCTCCTGGAGCAGGGTGGTAGGGTCGTCAGGAATGAGGAGGGTATGTCTGGGTCGGCGCACCTTGGAGTTGCGGGAGGGTTCGTATCGGGCGGCCGATGCGATTAGGGGGTTTGGATGATTTGCAGCGGTATCTAGAAAACGCTTGGTGAGATGTTTCAAGTACTGCTGGATGGTGGAGAGTTTGAAATCTACATGCAGCTCTTCGTTACGGACAAAGTAGGGGGCATCCTATCACGATGAGGTTTTAGGTACATAAAAAAGCTTAGGCTTTCAGTTTCACTTAGAGCTTTAAGGTTTTCAGTAAGAACAATCTGTTAAAACTGAAGTGAGTGACTTCAGATTTGGCAGGGTTTGGTGTCCAATTTCGACGGCACGGTTGGCGCAGTGGTTGAGCGTTTGGCTGCAGCGCTGCGAATCGTGGGTTCATATCCCGCACGCAACAAATATTTAAATGGCCTACAGATACTTGTTCCTGGTTTGGGAGTCTCGTGCATGTGAGTTTACATGTCTGGAACGCACCCACGATAATAATTCCACCCAGGAATAATTCCTAGAGTGGGGCAAGGTTTTAAAAAAAAGTATTGGATGGATATGAAATATATGTAGCTGCAACACCAAACTGTATCCCCCGATTTTAAAATCATTGTGTTTTTTGGATTATGTTTTTTGTAGATAATTATTTACTACATAAAGGATGTTTCAATTTAGAAAAAGTGCGCAAACCACAGACACAAGCTAAGCAAGCGTGCTCCATCTTCGACCACATCATCGCTTACCATCAGGTGAGATAGTGGTCAAACGCGTGCCTAACAATAATATAATAAAGCACCACTCTTATTGTTTTAGTTTTTCAAGTAGTAAATAAATAAATAAAAAATAGGCAGTCATGGGGACTGCCGACAGAAGTGAAAACTGTGTGCTACGCGTCGTAGCACTTGTAGCGGTGTGCGTGTCACGCGAGTTAAATAGTTTTTTTCCATCTCAAAAATGCCCAACGCGCCTAAAGAAGTTTTCACTTCTAAAATAGGCAGTCATGGGGACTGCCAACAAAAGTGAAAACTGTGTGCTACGCGTTGTAGCACTTGTAGCAGTGTCGGTGTTGCGCGAGTTCAATAGTTTTTTCCCATCTCAAAAATGTCCAACGTGTCTAAAGAAGTTTTCACTTCAAAAATGTTCAGGCGAGGGTCAGCGCCAAATAATAAAATGATTAATTACCTACATCTAGTCTTCTTCATTTCTACGAACATATAAGATTTAGATATGATTGTTGTTTGGCGCCGACTCAAAATTAGTTTATATAAAATTTGATATTTACCTATAAGCTCAATACTCAAGACTTAAAAAGTTTATTTATTTTTTGTTTTTTAGTTCTTTTTCGTCGGTTGAATTTTTTGTTAAAAAGTCTTTTATTTAACCAATTTTTATAGATCTTTATTTACTTTAAATTTATCAATTTACACATTTCACTAAATGAGTTATCTACCACCAAATTTCGTCTATTTATGTCAGTTAAATAATTTTTTTAGTTCTCAAAACACGCGAAATAAAAAATAAAAGGATTATTATTAGGAGTAAATAAAAATAAACGATTGACGGGTGACAGATGACTTTTTTTAAGTTTTAATCATCTGTCAATATTTCGAAGTAAATCCGACCGAATTCAAAAGTCTGTTTCTACTGTGATATTTTTTCGAAACTGAGTTTATATTTACGTTCCAGATTTTTGTAATTATTTTGAATTTTGAAATAATTTTAATACAGACTTGTAGAGCTTACATCAACCCTGATGTAAGCTATTTAAAAAAAAAAACATTTTGGCAAAAATGTAGATGTCCGTCTTTACTTTGCTGCCATCGATTTCAAACCCTCCAAAAAATAAAATGGTAGCTAGCCCACGCGTGCCACTGAAAGAAAGTGGGGAAAGGTAGGTACAGTGTCGCCTATCTTCGCTCAACTCACTAACGCACTTCACTACGGAATTTTCGGAAGTGACTCTTACTGACTAAAACTCATCCATGTTCCTTCAGTTGCCTTTGCCAGGGCACCCGTGAAAGCTTCGATCACTCCCGTGACCCCAGCAGGCCGCTTTGTGGTAAAGGATCCAATTCTGTGAGTCACTCAAAATCTGCCTACCCTTTTCCCAGTCATAGTTTAAAAATGTATCTGTGGTTTTTAATTGGTCATCACGTCTAAACGACTAGTTTTATATCTTTTAAAAAAAAAATATGTTACTTTGGACAATTTCCGTCGTAATTTGATCTGAGAATATTTGAAATTATATTTTTATAACATAGTGTAATTAATTTGTAAAGTTATGTCTAACGCGGATAAAAAATTGAGAATCACACAAAAACTGTAAAGCGTATTTTTACGAAACCTTCATCTTCCATTTTAAAGATCATTTAAGTATTTATAATTTCGTCTAAGTGTTTTAGTTTAATACTTTTTGTTTTATGTGTAATAAATTAATAATGCTTTTAATTTCGGACAGCGCTCTTTGATGGGCGAGTCCTATTACGGTTACGACGCGTTACGTGAGCTCAGTACAGAACACGCAAGCACCACTCAAGGTCATTGGCAGTTAATAGCGCCTTAAATGACAAGGTATTATTGTAGTTAAAGTAAAACAATTTTTCATTTTATCTATCGTTTTATTCCCGGTAAATGATCTTTCTAGTTTGGAGGATTTTTTGTAGAAATTAAAGCAAGCTGAAGTAGCAATGGGCCGGCCATATTAGCCGTAGAACTGATGATCGTTGGGGTAGACGTATTCTTGAGTGGAGTCCGCGAATCGGCAAACGTAAGGTAAGACACCCTCAGGCTAGGTGGAGCGATGATCTTCGCAGGGTGGCTGGTAGCAGCTGGATGAGAGTTGCCGAGAACCGAGCTGAATGGCGTGCAATAAACGTTTTTCTTTCTTTCTTTTCTTTCAATTGGAGAGGCCTATGTCCAGCAGTGGACTGCTATGGGCTGATGATGATGATGATGATCCTTTAGTTTGTCGGTAATTTGGTTGGTACCGTTACAATTTTTTTCATTCCATCATAGGTTCTTGTTCATCTTCGTAGTAAAAATTCACCCGATCATTTGGTATATTACGTCTGTACGTATGACGGCAATCCCAGCCATCACCGCTGTACCACCGAATGTATCTGTAATCGTCTACAATAAAACAAAACATATAATATGATCAATATATTGTTCAGTAAAATATTTGGCTCAAGTTAACAATTAATAATGATTACTTTGCTAATGTTGGAAGTTCTCTGGCCAGTAGGTTACTGAACTGCCCAATAGACGCTCAAATACCTAATGATCTCCCGGTCTCGAACCACGCCCTTAATAACTCATTTGTGTTGCTAGACACTGATGAAAATGAAATCCTGTCACTTATAAACAGCTTAAAGTGTTCTAGCGCAGTCGGACACGATAAAATATCTAATAGCCTATTAAAAGCCATAAAAGATACAATTTGTTCCACACCTTACCCATTTATTCAATGTTTGCCTTAGTCGAGGTGTTTTTCCAGACGTGCTTAAGAAGGCAATAGTTGTCCCCATTTTCAAGACGGGAGATAGACACCGTGTCCTTAACTATAGACCAATTGCTATTGTACCAGCTATCTCTAAGATTCTAGAGAGAATAATAAATAGTAGACTTGTAAAGTATCTCGGAAACAATAATTTAATTTCATCTGGTCAATTTGGTTTCCGTTCTGGCAGGTCAACGGAGGATGCTGTGCATAAACTTACAGACCATATTATTAGTAACCTTGATGATGGTAACAAAGCGCTTGCTATCTTCCTTGACCTTGCCAAGGCGTTTGACACGGTGTCTGTCCCTCGTCTTCTAGCAAAATTGGAACGCCTGGGTATAAGAGGGGTGCAGCTGAAATTGTTAGAAGATTATCTAACCGGTCGTAAACAATGCTTGAAAGTAGATTCCTACATTAGCACTGATCAATATGTCCCTTTTGGTGTCCCACAAGGCTCAGTCCTAGGTCCTACACTCTTCTTGGTGTACCTAAATGACCTCTGTGAGTTGAAATTGGATCAAGGCATCATTATTTCGTATGCTGACGATACGGTTTTGCTATTTTGTGCTGAGACATGGGATAGCGCTTTCATGCTGGCACAGAATGGTTTCGACAAGGTTTCCTACTGACTGAAACAAAATCTTCTCACATTAAATTCAGACAAAACTATGTACATGCCATTCTATACAAGAAACCCCTACAAGCCCCCAATTGAACTCAATTTAAAATCGCATTCTATCAACGCCCATTTAACAAATGCCACTACTTGTAATTGTCCTTGTCTAATCAGAAGAACTGAAGTTAAATATTTGGGAGTTATTCTAGACTCATCTCTGAACTTCAAAGCACACATATCTCTACTTCAATCCCGACTTAAAAAACTGATTTATGTTTTTAAAAACTTACGACATGTAGCAGATATAATAATATTAAAAAAGGTTTATATGGCACTTTGTCAATCGCTACTAACGTATTGCATAACATGCTGGGGTGGAGCTTGCAAAACCATTCTGCTTCCTCTCGAAATAGCACAGCGGGCAATTCTAAAGGTTAGCTCTTTTCGACCCATTGATTACCCTACGCATCTCCTGTATCGGTCCTGGAACTTACCAACCGTTCGCCAAGTTTACATCTTGAACACAACTCTCAAACAACACTCTCTTACCCCCCTAGACAGGAATATTCTGCTAAAACGTCGTCGCAATGCTATAGTCCCCCGACCCCTTCAATTTAAACATTCATTTACACATCGGTTTTTCTGTTTCAGCGGTCCTTTCCTCTACAATAGACTAAATAGTACTCTTAATATTTACACACTAACTAAACAGGAATGCAAAGCCAAATTGTTAGATTTTCTACTCACATTTAATTATAAAACTACAGAAGAGCTCCTAAGAATCTTAAGTTAAGACAAAATTACACTCACAACACACACAACTTAAACACTCAACAGCACATACTCTAAAATTATTTTGTAAACGATACTTTGTTGTAAGGTGATATCTGTAAACGCAAGAGATTATCATCATTTAGGATTATTGTTCACTGTCTTTCTGGGAGGTGAACTGCGTCCTGAAATACAGGCTCGGCCTAGCTCAGGCGCAGTTGCTCAACTTTTTACTCTTATTTTGATCTAATTATATAATCTGTAGAGAGAAATTAAGATAATTTATTATTTTGTAATTTAATTTATTGACATTTTTCATTTTAAATTTATGACATTTCTATTTTTAGTTTATTGCAATTTTAATTTATTTTTATTTTCTTGACTTTCATTATTTTTAAATTGTACTGATTCACATTTAGTAATTGAATTTAATGACATTTTTAAACATCATCACATCATACAAAATGTAATATGTAAAATTGTATTGTTATGGATTTTTGTAGCCTCAAATAAATCTATTATTATTATTATTCCGTTTATTTATTTTTATAGACATATTATTTACATTTTTAAATATTTAAATATAAAGGATAAAAAAACATTTAAAAATATAAAAAATAGTATCCTTATTATTATTATTATTATTAATTATGTAATGTAAGAGTATTTTAAATGGTAGAATATTTTTCAGACACGAACAAGGAATACAACCGATAAAATAAAAAAAACTTTTTGACAAAAAATTCAATCGACGAAAAAGAACAGGGGGCTTAGACAAAGTAACAATTTAAAAACGATAACGAAGTTAGAAAAGACTAAAATGTATGAGATTGACATAAACCGCGCTAAGTCACGTGGTCAGTCGACTGTCGACATCGTTATCGCAAGTTGGTAGACAATGTTATAATTCGTAACGAAACCATAAAGAAACGAATTTCTATCTTGTTTATCCCATACAAATGCGTAGACAAGCAGCGCTTTCAGAGTTCGCCTTCGCCTCGATCGTGATCGCCAAAAAAGATAACGAAGGAACGCTAACGCTAGGAAATGTTTATCGATATCTCAGAGACGATGACGAATTTAGATATCGTTTCGCTACGAAGCGATGTTACTTTGTCTACAGGGCCTGAAAAGGAAAAATTAATAAACCTTTTAAGTCTTGAGTATTGAGCTTATTTACCTACATAAAATATCAAATTTTATATGAACTACACTTCTGGACACATCTATTATTATACTCTAAGGTGGGCCACCTTAGAGTTTAGGTTTCGATGGCCCCTACCGAAATATGATTGCTAGATTGAATAAAAACTGTTGATGCAGTTTTAAACCTGATACATTTTACCATCTTTTTCGATCGTATTGTTTTAAATTTGAATTCAGAATACCATACGACATGGAGCTACGCCTAACAAGTCGGATATGCGCCTTGTTAAAGGCAATTGATTTTTGAATAAAAAACATGTTTTATCAAATAAAGGTTTAATTTAATAACGCGTGTTGCCTCCATGGGCATCTACCACAGCTCTCATACGATTAGGCATAGAGTTTATCAACCGCTCTATGAAATTTTGAGGGATCATCTCCCATTCCTCTTCTATGGCAGTTTTCAACTCCTGCATCGTCTGGGCAACTGGCTGACGAGCCCTAACACGTCTTTTTAGCTCGTCCCACATGTGCTCAATGGGGTTCATGTCTGGGCTTCTGGCTGGCCAGTCCATAACTGTGATGTTCACATCCCGAAGATATTCCCTGACGATACCGGCCGCATGGGCTCTTGCATTATCATGCATAAAAAGGAAATTTGGGCCCACATAGTCCGCGTATGGTATCACGTGAGGTTCTAAGCACTCACGAATGTACCTTTCAGCATTTAATGTTGGTAGCCGTGGTCCTGTAACAACCTCAAGTTGAGTTTTGCCGCTCGCGGATATACCGCCCCAGACAGTCCATGAGCCACCGCCATAAGCAACCCTCTCTTCAAAGCAGCATTGTGCGAAACGCTCTCCCTTACGTCGGTAGACCTTCTTCCTTCCATCATTGCCATGTAACACAATTTTAGACTCATCAGAAAAGAGTACACGGCTCCAATCTTGCTGTGTCCAATTTAAATGACTGCGTGCGAAATGAAGGCGCGCTGTTCGGTAGGCTCGCGTTAGTTTGGGCCCATTAGCTGGCTTGTGTGGTACCATATCGCGTTCTTTTAACCTTCTCCGAACAGTTCGAGCGCTCACAGATACTCCGTGGAAGTCGCGAAGTTGGTTTTGTATCTCAATGGAGGTAAGGTGACGATTTCTCAAGCTGGTCGTCACGATGAATCGATCCTGCCTTTCAGTTGTGACCCGAGATCGTGGCCTTCCTTGGCGACGAACAAAGCCGCCAGTCTCTAGGTACCTCCGATAAACATTTCGGCCCGCAGATCGACTTAAATTAAGTTGAGCACTCACGTTTCTTTGGCTGTGTCCGGCCTGAATAAGTGCCACAGCTGGGGCGGCGACTTCAGGTGAAGTATCCATAGATTATTGATAGAACCTCACCTTAATGTTAAGAATAAGTAATGTTTGTTGCAAAACCAAAGATATCAGTCACTTTTTCAAGAATTAAATCCAAGTAAACCAATAAAACCAAGTTTTCTTAGTATTCGATTGTTTGATATCAACAAACAGGCTCCAAATTGTCTTTTGTTTCTTTAAATTCTGTGTTCGAAATTCAAAAAAAGACTATTGAATGAAATTGTGAATGTGCCAGGTTCAAAACTGCATAAAAACTTTTTGCTCGACCTAATATAAAATTTTAGCTAGGACCAAACGAAACTGAAAATACAAGGTGGGCCAATAGATGTGTCCAGAAGTGTAATTTTGTGTCGGCGCCAAACAACAATATGATTATTAAATATCTAAATTTTATATGTACGTAGAAATGAAGAAGGCTATATGTAGGTAATTAATAATTTTATTATTTGGCGCCGACTCAAAATTAGTTTATATAAAATTTGATATTTTATGTAGGTAAATAAGCTCAATACTCAAGACTTAAAAGGTTTATTTGTTTTTTCCTTTTTAGTTCTTTTTCGTCGGTTGAATTTTTGTTAAAAAGTTTTTTATTTTATGATTTTTTGTGACTCGCATCATCTTTTAATACTCTGAGGCTATTTTCTTATCTTTCATCATTCCTCTTGGCACTGAGCTGATTATGTAACCATCCTTCCATGAGGTTCCCAGGATATTGACCAGTTGAGACCTCCAATATTCCAAAGACGTCTTTTCTTCAAAGCTTATTAAGTGGTATCTGTCACTAAAACCAGTTTTTTATTATATCTAACTTCTATTGTTTAGGAAAGGTATGGTTTTCATCATCAGCTCAGTTTCATTTGGTGATGATTCCTAAACGCAAATACTTGATTAAGTTATGAAAAGTAAACAGAAACAATATTCGTGCCCAATTTTCGAGGTTTTCTCTCAATTTTTTTAGGATTCCATGATCAGATCCTGATTTCCTTAACATGGGACCACCCTTGAAATATACCCTATCTAATAAAAAAGAATCATCAAGATCGGTTCATAAATGACGGAGTGAGGGCTGCACATACACAAAAAAAAACATATATACGGTCGAATGGAGAACCTCCTCCTTTTTTTTCGTCGGTTAATAAATGACGGAGTGAGGGCTGAACATACACAAAAAAAAACATATATAGGTACGGTCGAATTGAGAACATCCTCCTCTTTTTTCGTACGTTAAAAAAAAGTAAACGCTATCATTTCAATATTAAATATTCATTTCTAGGGTTCCGTACCCCTATTGTTGTCATTCACGTGCCGATGCCTGCCCGGGGGGGTTGAGGATAAATTCGAAAGAGTTACCTCGCCCCTGGGCATTCAAGGCAGGAATAACAGGACGAACAGGGGTGGAATTTAGTCAATAAGAGTCTGACACTCCCTTCTGCCTCACCCTAGAGCGGGAGAAGTCATTGGATGAAACCCCCCCCCCCTAAAAAAATAAAATAAAAAAAGGGTACAAACGGAGCCCTATTGTTGTCACTCACGTGTCCGTCTGTCCGTCCGTCTTCTGTCACAAAATTTTGTTACGAAGAGTTTTTTAACTGCCCATTGACCTGTGAACATGAAAGGCGAACAACAGGCTCGTATAATAAAATTTCGTGTTTTGGGATATTTTACGCTTCAATTATTTTTAAATTCTTAGATTTTAAGAAATTGGGACGTAAAAGTTATAACCAGTTTAATTTTTTAAGGTTATGTATTAGTGCACCAATGTCGATTGTTACCAGACCCATCACAGAGCCGTTAACTACGCATACTGTATGTCTAACAAAGTAGATTTTCGCAAAAATTATTACTGGGAAACGAATTTTATTTTTAGGTATGAAAAAAAAAATATTGTGTTCAATGTTCCGCGAACCCAGGCAAGTGGAGTTAAACCCCGCTCCTTCGCTCTAAGCCACGTAGGTGTTTGTTGGATACGTTTGATATTCATTGCATTTGTGTAACTTCAAATGCCTAATTTTGAAATTTCTAAAAAAAATCGAAAATTCAGGTAATGTTTGTTTGGAAAAATTTTAGTAATACTTAACACTTGGAATTCATTTTCGTAAAAAAGTAAAAAAAAAACTGCGACTTTGACCTTCAATATCTCCAGAACCAGTGGATTCCCAGGTATGGTAGTGGAAAAAAATGATCCAAATAATGGGTAGAATGTGTGGTTTTCGGCTTCGGAAACTGTCTTTTTACACCCGATATAAACATGTTTTTGGTAATAAAGTAAATATTCTAGATTGCTAGTATATTACTTGCCATTTAAGTAGGTAGTGGGTTGCATTAGGAGATATCTATATCCAGCAGCTGACTGTAACACTTTGATAATGGTGAAGTTCTGATGGGGTTTTGACTAAAGGAAAATAAAACAATACCTTGTTTTTGTAAGTACATTTATGTTAATACTTATAATTACTTTATTCTTAATATTACTTCATCTAAGAAGGGGGCAGCTCGGGCAATACTCTCATGGCGAGCATGTGACCAGCATCCCACTGTTCTTAAACCTACAAAGCAGTTACAGCAATAACTTCTGATTGCGTCCCGACCATTCACGTTTGTTTCTGTAACTACGAGTATATAACGGACAGATAATTCACTAAATTTATCAGATGCAGACACAAACCACAATCCAAAACTACAGCAAAGAACTGGCAAAGAACTGAACTACCCTGTAAATTATTGTAGTCTTTGAATTGAACTGAATGACAGATTTTCTTTACCTGTCAATAAATAATTGCCATACTATGAACAAAAGAAATATTGATGAAGAAAATCATTCCTATCACTGACTGACCGTTACCTATTACGTTGCAACAATTATGCATTCTTAGGTATAATAGAGAAGTGTTTAATAATATTTAAAGTTGTTTCTATTTCTAAATAAATGATAAATGATGTTTCTTCAGTAAATAGGTTACAAGGAACACTTTTACACGTCAATGGTTTTTGTCAGTTTAAGCTAGATGAGGCCGGTGTTTCCTAGCTGACTACCCTGAGAAGAAACACCGAAACAAACTCAGAGGTCAAAGTCTCTTTTAAAGTGTGTACAGGTTAAATCATATGAGAACCATGTACGTTTATGTCTGGGATGAGCTTTTTGAAGAAAGCAACACACGAATTCGAGTGGACCTGTCCAGACAGTGCAAGCATTTGTCAGTCATCCCGAAGCCCAACTCAGAACTTTGAGGAGCTCAACGAACCGACGAACAATACCAAAGTAAGGACATTTGAGTAGGCCGCAAAAATACTCAAACTGCCAGACAATCATAAAATCTACATGAATATAACGACATACATAGTTCTCGCATTCACATTATTCTATATCAGGACCATGCAGCTTAGTGTCTGTAGTGGTCTTTTGAAGAAAGAACCAAACATATTTGAGTGGACCTGTCCAGTCAGTGCAAGCATTTGTCAATAGTCGAATAGCTCAACTTAAAAACCACTAAGAAGCTCAATGACATGACGAACAATACCAAAGAAACGACATTTGGGTAGGCCGCAAAAGTACTCAAACTGTCAGACAACGTTAAAAATTACTGTAAAAAGGAGGAGAAAATAATAATAATAACCCACATAGTCCTCACATTTACAATAATTAAGTAATCAAAAAAAAAAAATATTAAAATATAATACTTTACAAAGTAAATATTCGTGTCAAACAAAATAGTAATAATAATATGTCAATCAAAAAATAAATATAATACTTAACAAAGTACTCAAGTCAAAAAAAAAAAAATAATAATAATAATAAAATGTCAATAAACAAAAAATTAAAAATATAATATAATACTATACAAGTATTCATGTCAAAAACGAATATTAAAAAAAAATATATAAAAAATTTCATCAGTAAGTAGTACATATTGTTACGAGCTGGGTATGGGATAAATTATTTTACAACAATTAATTAACTAAATATCCTTTATTAACTCAACAACTTATAAACACAAACACTAATTCGCTAATAATCACTATTCTCTTCGTAATCGCTTGTATTCGCGTCCGTTCGCATCCGTAGTCGAAATCAGACTGACTCACTCGCCCGCCGTCCGGCCTATTTATACGGTCATGGAAGTTTCCAGAACATTGTCGAACTATCTTATAGTGGAATATTCTAGAAACATCTATGAACTTCTACACAGTACCACAATGGAATGTTCTCGAACCTGGTGGAAACTTCTGGAAACTTCGACCACATTCTCGAACGTTCCAGTGTAATACGGCCGACGTAACACTGCCCCCTCCTTAGACATGCTCGTCCCGAGCATCATTAGTCCCGTAGTATCGCGCCAATCGGTCTACATGGACTATCTTAGGCGCACCTCGTGGACCCTTCTGTATTCGGTAGGTAACATCGTTGATCCTGGTCACGATTCGGTATGGTCCATCCCATTTTGCTTGCAATTTGGGAGACTTCCCTTTGCTGCGCACTGGGTTATGCAACCACACCAGTGAACCCTCGTCAAAACCTCTATGGTTTGCCTTCCGGTCGTATCGGGTCTTCATCTTATCAGACATTTGTTGGCCGGATTGTCTTATATGCTCATATACATCATTCAACTTGTTACGCAAGTCATTCGCATAATCGGTTACACTGCGTGGGGCATCAGGGGGGGTTCCGGTGATTAAATCTGCAGGCAACCGTAATTCCCTTCCAAAGTTCGCGAAGGCTGGTGTCACAGTCGTACTTTCGTGAACTGCACTACGGTAGGACAGAAGAAATGGCTGTATGTGCTTGTCCCAATCCCTTTGCCTGCTTTCCACAACTTTTGCCAGATATCTCTCCAACGTTTGGTTGAAACGTTCTACCATTCCATCAGATTGCGGATGGTAAGAAGTGGTTCTGGTCTTGTGAGTACCCATCAGTCGACAAGTCTCCTGGAAAACTTGTGATTCGAAATTCCTCCCTTGGTCGCTGTGAATTTCCAAGGGTACTCCAAAACAACAGAAGACTTCCTGAACCAATTTATCTGCGACTGTTGTTGCTTCTTGGTTGGGAATGGCGAAGACTCCTGGCCACTTTGTGAAGTAATCCATGACAACCATGAAGTACTTGTTTCCGTTTTCACTTTCCGGAAATGGTCCTGCAACGTCTAGTGCTATCCGTTCCCAGGGGGCTCCCACGTTGTATAATTGTAAAGCACCTCTGCTGCGTGTCTGGGGTCCTTTCACAGCCGCACAACTGGTACATTTGCGACACCAGTCCTCAACATCCTCTCGACAATGGATCCAGTAAAATCGCTCTCGTATTTTCAGTAGAGTTCTTTTTATCCCCATATGTCCTCCTGAACATCCATCATGGTATAGCCGTAAAACATCCGGTACTTTGGCTTTGGGGACAACAATTTGTAGATGACAGTTGTCTCCTTGAGCGTTTTCCCATTTACGGCACAAGAATTCATCCTGGATAACCAAGCTGTTCCATTGTGCCCAATAACTTTTCGTGGTTGAACTCAACGCCGCAACATCACTCCACTTGGGTTTAGGAGCACCAGCTTTAATCCAGTCGAAGATCGGTTTGAGGTCCGTGTCATTTTGCTGAGCAAGCTGTAGGGTTTCCTTCCATTCATTACTAAGATCCACTCTTAGCATCCTCACGGGCACTACCTCCTTAGTCTCTTGCCTGGTACAGTGCTTACAATCTTCTGGACAAGGTCTTCTAGACAGTGCATCTGCGTTACCGTGAGTTCTCCCACTACGATGTTCAGTAACGAAGTCAAACTCTTGTAGTAGTTCGATCCATCTTGCCACTTGTCCTTCTGGATTCTTGAATTGTAATAACCACTTTAATGCAGCATGGTCAGTTCGCAATTGGAATTGCCGTCCAAGCAAATATTTACTGAAGTGCTGCAATGTCCTTACTACGGTGAGTAGCTCCCGTCTCGTAACGCAGTAATTTCTTTCCGGTTTGGATAAAGATTTGCTGTAGTAAGCTATAACAACTTCTTGGTTTCCTTTCCGTTGAGACAACACGCCTCCAATCCCAGTATTACTTGCGTCTGTGTCAACTATGAAGTCATTTTCAGTGTCAGGATATCCCAGAATAGGTGTATTGCACAGACGTTTCTTTCATTCCTGAAATGCGATGTTACAGTTCTCGTCCCAACAGAATTGCTGCTTCTCCTCAGTGAGTTTGTGTAGAGGTTTTGCAATGTCGGCAAAATTTTTGACAAACCGTCGATAGTAGGAGCACAAACCCAGAAATGCTCTGACCTGCGTCTTGTCTTTCGGAACTGGCCAATCCTTGACGGCGACGATTTTCTCCGGATCTGTCTGAACACCTTCCTCCGAAACTATGTGTCCTAAAAAGTTTACTTGTCGTCTAAAAAATGAGCACTTTTTCGGACTTAACTTAAGATTTGCCGTCCGGATTTTTGACAACACTCGATTGAGATTTTGAAGATGATCTTCAAATGTACGGCCCAGGATAATGATGTCGTCTAAATAGACAAGACATGCGTCTCCGATCAATCCAGCAAGTACTTGCTCCATTAGCCTTTCAAATGTCGCAAGAGCATTGCACAATCCGAATGGCATATATTAAACTGCCATAGCCCCTTTCCTGTTGAAAAAGCAGTTTTCTCCTTATCCTTAGGGTCTATTTCCACTTGCCAGTAGCCACTTTTCAGGTCTAGCGTGGTAAACCACCTCATTCCAGTCAGTGTATCCAATGTGTCGTCGATCCTAGGCAGTGGGTAACTGTCCTTTTTCGTGACGTCGTTCAATCGTCGATAGTCCACACAAAAGCGTGTGTTGCCGTCCTTTTTCTTCACCAGGACCACAGGAGAACACCATGGACTCGATGAAGGCTCTATAACACCATCCTTCAGCATACCCTCAATCATCATTTCCACTTCCTTTTCACGTGCAACCGGCAATCTTCTTGGTCGTTGACGGATTGGTACCTCGATGCCAGTATTAATTTTGTGCTGAACCAGTCCTGTTCTTCCTATGTCAGCATCATTTGTAGAGAAAGAGTCGGCGTACTGAAGTAACATCTTCTTAGCCTTATCCATTTCTACTTCCGTTAAATCGCAGTTTTCCAAAAGTGTTGACACGTCAAATGTCAAGCGGAACACTTTTCCTGATGGTACACCTTCCATGAAGATTTCCTCTGTACCACACTTCAATACTCCTTGGTCAACGTCGATCTCACAACGATGTTTCCGCATGAAGTCTAATCCCAGGATACAATCGTCCACTATGTCGGCCACGATGACATTATGCCGATAGATTTTGTTACCTAATTTTAACTCCACCTCCTTCCTGCCTCGGACGATTATGTGCTGACCGGTAGCTGTCAGTAATTGTATACGGTCGTGGTTATTGAAGAAGTCCCCAAGGAACCGACTTGCTAGGTGAGAATTGACAACCGTGTGAGAAGCTCCAGTATCCAACGTCAGTTTGCATGGTTTTCCGTTGACTTCGCCTTTGATGATCAGGCTGTTTCCGTCATGGGCCTGTGAGATCGAGATCCTCGGGGCTCTTTCAATACCAGCCAGCACCCGCCCCCCAGTCCTGGCGTTTACTCGTTTCCCTGCTGTTGCTAGGCAGTTGTATCAGTTGCCCTTTCTTGCTGGGATTGATCTTCTCTCAGTGAGCTGCGCTTTGGACATCTTAACCGAAGATGACCCCTTTCGCCACAAGTGTAACATCTAGGGCTATATCCTTGCGGACGATCGCGTACAGGTGATGCCACAACCTCCCTGATACGGTGTGTTCGATGGTCTTGCCTCACTGCCTCTACTTCCAAGGCATGGGCCAAGGCGTCCTTCAGTGTCTCATGATGCCCAAGTCTTACAGCGGCTCTAACTTCCAAGTCACGTATTCCGTCGATGAACGCTTGTACCAGATTGCCATTGATGAGTGCAGGGGCGGACTGGCATGCTTTCCGAACCAACTTTTCAACTTCCAAGGACAACTGCTGTAGGTTCTCGGCACTACGTTGAACGCGATCCCTTAACTTAGCGCGAAATACGTGCTCCAAGTGAGCGTCGCCGTATCTGGACTCTAACGCTTCCAGCAGTTGTTCGTAGGTCACATCCTTGCCAAGAGCCTCAAGTATGGTTAGGGCCTGGTCTCGGAGTCCTAAGGTGAGCGCGGTCATAGCTTGCTCTTTGGTCCACCCATTTGCCTTCATAACGGCTTCAAATTGAATTTTAGGCCGACCATGAGGATGTTCCGTCGAATGGCGGCACCTTAAATCCACGTGCCGAAGGTGCAGCAACCACTGAAGGCACAACCCCGTCTCCAGCCCTAAGTTCACCTAAAGCCTTCTTCACCCCAGCAATCTGAACTTCAGCTTCTGAGATTCGATTCTCATGCTGGTGAACCTGCTCCTTCATCACCTGGAGCTCCTTGCAAAGTGTTGAATGAAGGTCTTTTATGAGGAGCATCTGCTCTTCTTGGCGGCGAGCCTGCTCCTCTTTATCTTGTTGAAGCTTCTCTTCCATCCGACGGCCCTGTTCTTCTTGGCGGCGGGCCTGCTCTTCTTGGCGGCGGGCCTGCTCTTTTTGGCGGCGGGCCTGCTCCTCTTTATCTTGTTGAAGCTGCTCTTCCGACCGACGGGCCTGCTCCTCTTGACGGCGGGCCTGCTCTTCTTGACGGCGGGTTTGCTCCTCTTGACGACGAGCCTGTTCCTGCAACAGCACCATTAGCGCAGACAAGTCTGGCACCGCTGGTGCTGAAGAAACTCCACATGGGGCAGCGACTGACTCTGTCGCAGGCTGAGCACCACCCGGCGTCTGTATCGGGGAATCTCCAAACCGCCTCTGATCCATGTCTTGCTGCCGTTGACTCCTTGTACGAATACCCTCCCTGTCGTCCTTTGGTAAAATTGGCATAATTTATCCCTCACTTCTGACACCAATTTGTTACGAGCTGGGTATGGGATAAATTATTTTACAACAATTAATTAACTAAATATCCTTTATTAACTCAACAACTTATAAACGCAAACACTAATTCGCTAATAATCACTATTCTCTTCGTAATCGCTTGTATTCGCGTCCGTTCGCATCCGTAGTCGAAATCAGACTGACTCACTCGCCCGCCGTCCGGCCTATTTATACGGTCATGGAAGTTTCCAGAACATTGTCGAACTATCTTATAGTGGAATATTCTAGAAACATCTATGAACTTCTACACAGTACCACAATGGAATGTTCTCGAACCTGGTGGAAACTTCTGGAAACTTCGACCACATTCTCGAACGTTCCAGTGTAATACGGCCGACGTAACAATATGAAAACAATGGCTCATGTATATCATTGAAGCAGCTCAATCCCACGCCTTTTTGTCCTCAAGAAAGTCATTAATTGTGTAAAAAGCTTTCTGGCATAGATTACGTTTAATAAATGATTTAAATTTATTTAGGCTTAGTTCTTGAATTTGGCTAGGAAGTTTATTATAGAAACGTATACATTGGCATCTAAACGAACCACCTATTTTTTTCTTGAGCCTGGTTTTAGGTACAATAAATTTGTGTTTGTTCCTAGTATTTATGCTGTGGATATCACTGTACCTTTTAAACAGATTAATATTTTTATGTGCATACATGAGATTCTCATAAATATATTGAGAGGGAACAGTCATAATATTAATCTCTTTAAATTTGTCTCTGAGGGAGTGTCTGGGACTTAATTTATAAATTGCACGAATAGCCCTTTTCTGTAAAACAAAAATTGTCTGAATATCGGCGGCATTTCCCCACAACAGAATGCCGTACGACATCACACTATTACACAAATAATTAATTCTCATTTCGATATTTGTGTTATTTTACGTTATGGCAACTTCTTAAAACATAATTGCGTTTAGTTTACGATATTATTACGATTATTTGTTAAAATATTTCTATTGTTTTTTTTAATTAATCCGTAATCCTAAAACTATTACACTTATTTAAAAATAAATGGCTTAGTTGTTACAAATTCTGTAACAGAACAACAATAAAAATATGCAGTACAAAATCTGCCGTTCACCTTTAGCGATAATGTTTATTATAACGTAGGTATACTTTACTAACAAATACCAATATTTGGTACGGAACCTTTAATGTGCGAAATCGAATAAGCATTTGACAACCGACGAAAAAAAAAGAGGAGATTCTCATTTACTATATGATCTCCCCTGCACGTAACGTGTGCATATTTTTTGTCAACCCTACAGTATGAGGTGTCGTTGGATAAGTCTTTCAAAAACATTACAGGAATGCGAAGATTATTTTTCGATTCAGTGATCCGTTTGCGTAATAATTAAATATTGATTTGCGTATAACATGGTATACAAAGGTGTTAACAAATTTATATAGCACAAACATGTTTAGCTAGGATAAGACCAAGCATGCAAAATTTTAAACTTAGGGAAATAGGTAAGGAGGCATCAACAATAATCTATTAAGAACATCACATTTTTTTCTCTATAAATTCTTTTAAGCTTTTATAGCTTAAACTATGTTCAAGTAACCATTTATAGAATTTAGTTTTAAATAATTTTTATTAACCGACGAAAACAAAATGGTGGAGGTTCTCAATTTGACCGTATATATATATTTTTTTTTTGTATGTTCTACACAAAAAAATATATACATAAACTGCTGTAACATCGTACCACGCATAATTATGTCGAATCGGTACTACGTTATGGGCTTGTAAAAAAAACTTTTTTAAAAAAAAAAACAACCGACTTCCAAAAATAAAAAAACACAAAAAATTTAAAAATAACTTTAATTTCGGAAGTCGGTGTTTGTATTTTATTTCTTCGATATTTGACACCGACTTCCGAAATTAAAGTTATTTTTAAATTTTTTGTGTTTTTTTATTTTTGGAAGTCGGTTGTTTTTTTTTGTAAAAAAGTTTTTTTTTACAAGCCCATAACGTAGTACCGATTCGACATAATTATGCGTGGTACGATGTTACAGCAGTTTTATGTTAGTCACATTTTAGACTTGTTTAAGTGCGTACACAAATGTATTGATCTCAGTGCTAACATTGTCTACGTGATCTTTCCAGTTAATATCTTTATCTATTATTACACCTAAAAATCTTCTATGCGTCACTTCTGTGATTTTGTTTATGTTGAGTTTAATGTCATATTTATGATTATTTGATTGATTAAATTGAATGTATACGGATTTACCTAAATTTATCTTTAAATTCGAATGACAAGCCAATGCAGTAATTTGTCAATTGTATTAGTAAACGTAGTAATCTTTGAAGTGCTATTTTTTGTTAAAGTGGGTATAATGTGTCCATTGTGATAGTATCACGGATTTAGAAGGGAAAGTATCACGGGTAAGTTACCCGTACCCGACGCCGTTCCGTACTCGAAGGGTCCAGACGGAGCCCCATTGCTCTCACTCACGTGTCCGTCTGTTGGCCCGTCGTCTGTCACACAGATTTTACAGCCAAACGGTTGGAGCTAAAGTCTTCAAATTTTCACAGTATAATCATCGTGTTGACCCAAAGCCATACATCATCATTCCCCTGCCCTTATCCCAATTTATTTGGGGTCGGCGCAACATGTCCTTTTCTTCCATACTCCTCTATTAGTCGTCATCTCTGTAGTCACCCCCTTTTTACCCATATCCCCTTTCATACAGTCCAACCATCGTTTCTTTGGCCTTCCCCTACTCTTATAGCCATCCACATCCATACACAATACTTTCCTCACGACATTTTCTTCATTCCTCCGCATCACATGCCCATATCACGACAACCGATTTCCACACATCTTTTCTGTTAGGGGTGCCACTTTCAGACTTCCTCTTATATACTCATTCCTAATTCTATCCATGCGCGTAACACCACACATCGCTCTTAGCATTCTCATCTCAGCCGCATGCAATTTTCTTGCTTTTCATTTATCTCTTTTGTGGCCCAACATTCTGAACCATACAAGACAGCAGGTCTGACCATTTTTTTATAAATCTTCCCCTTAAGTTTAAGGGGGATGTGGGAGTCACGGATAGTCCCAGTGACCTGCCGCCATTTCATACATCCAGTGTTAATTCTGTGCTTAACAGTCCGATCTATTTCGCCATCGCTTTGCACGAGTGAACCGAGATACCGAAAATCGGAGCAGACTGGGAGAAGCGCGCCATCTAGCACTATAGCTTCAGAACTGGAGAGACCGCCGAAATCGCAGAACATGTATTCAGTTTTGGTTCTGCTGATTTTCAAGCCAACTTTCTCCAGCTTCTGTTGCCATTTCTCCAATCTGCTCTGGATCTCAGGTGACCCAAAGCCATACAAATAGTCAAAAAGACATTTGGTGCAGAACCCTAAATTTACGAAGTCCGACAGTTGGTTAGTTTGGTTAATCTTTTTAAAGGTTTTCGATGTTTTATAGCGGTTCACAGAATCAGTCAAGCAAACTATTATGAAAGTTACAATGAAGATAACGTAGGTACTGAACTTACACCAATTCCATCCGTTTTCTCCATAAATTCCTTGAGAGCCTTTCCACCAATATATAGCCACTCGGTGCTTACAATTTTCAAGATCCACATGGCACTGGTTCCCCATGTTAAGCCAATAATATTGATAATGATACACACAAATTGTGTGAAAATATGTCCTGAAAAAATAAATGTTTCATGACGGTTTATATCACTTTGTGGGGGGGGGGGGGAATCATCCAATGACTTCTCCCGCTCTGGGTGGAGCGGGAGGGCGTGTCAGACTCTTACTGACTAAAACCCACCCCAGTTCCTTCCCTGCCTGAGTGCCCAGGGGTGCGGTAACTCATTTTCAGAATTTATCCGCTACCCCTATGCATGCAAGCACCGGCCACGCTGGGCCCCGTCAGTGGTGGCTGACACTAAACTCTTTGAGGCGCGCGTGGAACACTACGCGCCGTCGACTCACGGGCCTGGTGCAGATCGGACGGCGAGCTGCACGCCCAGTACCTCTCCTACGGTTTATTCCACTTTGCCACAAAAAATAGTCCAGTGGTAAAAGTGTAATGCTTATAATTTTGATGTCCACTTTGTCCAACTAATCAATTAAAAACCCTAGCAGTTTCTGAAACTAGTTATAGTGTACCTTTTTAAATAGGGTGTTTAAGGTTGCTGTTTGTGAAATTAAAGCCCCATTGAACTTGATGATAATTTTTTGGCAACTTAACTTTTGTTACACGTTGCAATAATTAAATATCATGTGACAACCCTAAGTGGAGGGATGAAAGGGACTACGTGGCTATCGCCTTTCAGAACTCCCTTAGCTGGCTAGTTCCTGAAGACTGCTAGGTTATCGAAGCGGGAACTAGTCGTACTAAGGATCAGAGTTGGCTGCGTGGCTACCGGGCTCAGAATCTTTAACTAGTGAATGACGATTTGTTCGAAGACAGCTCTGCTTATAAAGGCGGATGGTTTACATGTGTGCACAATATTAACACGTAGTCGTCTGTAGTTGTGGTGCTGTTATGATATACTAGATGGCGCTGTAGATATGTTTGTTACAGGGGGTTGATCATCAAATAACTTCTCCCGCTCTGGGTGAAGCGGGGAGGGGGGCGTGCCAGACTCTTAATGACTAAAACCCACCCCTGTTCCTTCCCTGCCTGAGTGCCCAGGGGCGAAGTAACTCTTTCGAATTTATCCTCAACACCTAGGCAAAGTGGTTACACTTACAACTGCCTAGGGTAAGCGAAACTGCTGTTGGCTTTGGTCCCTATTAATATATTTTTTAATATGTACTCGTATATTAGACAATGGTTATGAGTTTGTTGTGAACAGGCTAAACTTCACCATCATCATCATCATTAGATACAGAAAGATACAAGAAGAACAAGTACATAAATATTATGCTACTGTCTAACTGTGTATTTTAGATATTTATACATATACCTACCTAACATCGCACACATATTCTTTAGTGCACAACCACACACCATCATACTTCTAACTTTCCACGATGTTTCTCTTTGCCTACTAAAAGTTGCGGAGAATTGCTATAGTACGTCTAGACATTGTTACTCGAGGTAGAGACTTGGTGACCTGAAACACAGGCTTCTAGCCTAACTTATGCACCAGTCTCCCACAATATTATAATGTTTGTTTGAGAGCTTACAATAAGCAAGATCACGATTGTAATCTTTAAAATATTGTAGAGAGAAAAATAAACATTTTATTTTTATTTATTTCGTTCATTCATTTATTTACAAATATTAGATTATATTTATAAATATTTCAATAAAAAAAACATTAAAATATAAAAACAATAGTACCTATCTCACTGGTATCGGGAACAGGGTCCAAGATACCGGCAGTTAGGGCTCCATTGAGATGAACCGCCTGACAATGCGAGCCGTGTCCAGAAGTACAGCTTTCTGAATCGAGCCCTTGATCCAGCCGCCTAACAAAACCCTCCTGAGGTGTTGGTCGAGGCTCGTGGGTATAAATAAGGCCATTGGCTGACACGACTATCGGCACAATTATTGCTCAGGTTTATGTAATCCTAGAGTTGAGTTCCCATTGATTCCACAATTTCCCCTCGCTCTACATGCATGACCGCATATTTGTCCATACTAAACTCCATCCTGATTGCACTAATGAAGGTTTCAGTTACCTTCAGTAGCTCCATCAGTTGCAGATTGTTGGGGCCTAAAAGTTTCAAGTCATCCAAAAGAAGGTGTAAAGGAGGTAAGATATAACCTGACCAACTCTCTTCAACCGATAGCCTAGCCCTGAATTCTCCAGCAGTGTGCTTAGAGAATTCAATTATATAATATTATTATTTTTTAGCAACGTTTAGATTTCTCGGAGGCAACATATTCTAAGGTGTTTAAGGAATGGAGAGGTATACCACGGCTATCAGGACAATCCCGGAAGTACGGTCAAGATCCCTACCAAAGCACAATTGCTCTCGCGAATCTTCACTGAAGCCAGCCAATAAAGGCAAGAGAGGTTGGAGCTCTGCTCCTCGTCAGTGTTCACTACGGCCGGCCAATTATTATTATTAAATATTGAACTCTCTTCCACACTCCTTACGCGACAGTCCTTCTCTGGATGTCTTTAAGAGGAAAAAAAAGGAGCACTTCCTTTCTCAATGACATACTATTATTAATGTATGTATTAGTATATAGTATATATGTATTATTATTATTTTTACGGCCTTATTTACGTAGGTTTTTGTACGCGATCCTACCCTCAAATGTGATCTCTCTCTATCACTCAAAGGTTTGCTGGAAGAAAACTCAACATTGAGTTAAGCTCGCCTTTGTACACGAACTGTGTAATTACCTACTGTGTTTTATGTTAAGATGTGGTGTACAATAAAGAATTATAATATTATTTATGTTTAGATTTCTCGGGACCTTGAGGTCCCGGACCTTTGGAAGGCGTACGAAGGGCCGAAACCAACTCGCAGAGGCTTTTTATGAAATGAAGCACCAACCGACGATTATCCTATATGCGGTATACAAATACACCCGGCGATGTCATTGGATAATTTCCCACCCCACAAAAAAAAAGGACAACCCCCAGTCGGTGTGAACTTCCGGCTATGGTTTTGGGAGGCTAAAGTGGACTGGTTTCTTTTATGTGTCACAGTTAAAACCAGTTTTTAGATAGAACGCGTTTTCCCTAGTTCGCTAATAGCATTTAGTGTTGGCATTTAGTTGGGCCAACAATAAATGCTATTAGGATTAGACCTAGTTTTTACTAAATGCCTTTGTTAAAACTAGAATTAACTAATGCTCAAAAGGAGATATTTGATTTTGGGCTACCAATATGTACACTACATAGATAAATAGGAAAAAAAAAATAGGGGAATTTTATAAAAATACTTACATATTAATTTGAAGAAGGGTACAGGCGTTCAAAAATGATCACGGTAACGACAGAGATGATGAATTTAATTTGAAAGTTACATCGAAACGAAGTGAAATTAAATAAAAATAATAATAAAAAAGATTACTGTATTATATAGCGATAGCGACATTTACATAAAGTGTACATAGTGCTAGCCCAGGCTCCATACATTTCTGGAATATCTCCTTAAATTTCAGTTAACTAGTTCTTACTAGACAAAACGCGTTTTTTCCGAAGTGAGTCAGTTAAAATTGTTCCAACCAAGGTTAAAATTCATTGTAACTTATTCTGATTGATCGCGAGACATCAACTGATTCGACAAGTGCGGGGGAGCGGAGGAATCCCTTTCCTAGCGCCATCCGCGCTTACTGTATGGATTTTTGTCGTGGCTGATTGATTGATTGCTTCAGTAAAATGGTTAGGTTAGGTTCAAATTGTGACCCCCCTACGCACGAGCCGAGCGAATGAAGCGAGCGGTGCCGCAACAGCAGCTGGCGAGTGCAAAAGCGACTACATTTTATTTTAAGTAGACTACCCGGAACCGAACTAGTAAGATTAGGTTAATTACTTTAAAAAAAGTGGTTAGGTTAGGTTAGGTTAGAACTGTGACCCCTACGCACGAACCGATCGAGTGGAGCGAGCGGTGCCGCGGCAGCGGCCGGCGAGTGCCAGAAACGACTAAATTATGTAGAAAAAAATTGTCTGGTTCAGAAAATGTATTTTAATGTATTCTAGTATAACAAATGCATTTAGTAAAAACTAGTTCTAACTAGGGAAAACGTTCTATCTAAAAACTGGTTTTAAGTGTAACAACATGTATTCTATTTTTAAATATTTCAATTAAAAACATTAAAAAAACGATTTATGAATATAAAAAAATAGTATCCCACCGGTATCAGGAACAGGGTTATTATTTATTATTATTATTATTTCGTATATTTATTTTTACACATATTATTTACATTTTTAAATATTTTTAAAAGAAAACATATAAAAAAACATTTAAAAATATAAAAAATAGTAGTCCACCGGCATCGGGAGCAGGGTCCAAGCTACCGGTGGTTAGGGCTCCAGAGACAGGAACTTCCTCACAATGCGAGCCGTATCAAGGAGTACTGCCTTCTGAATCAGGCCCTTGATCCAACCGCGCAACGACAGCTTCGACAGGTGGTCGTCGAAGCTTTTAGCCATCAGGCCATTGGCGGTAACGACTATCGGCACAATGACAGCCGAGTCCACATTCCACATATCGACAACCTCGTGTGCCAAGTCAAGATATTTAATTTGTTTCTCTTTCTCAGCTTTCACGAGGTTCTCGTCATGTGGGATGGTGACATCGATTATCATTGTGCGGCGCGCTAATCGGTCTATCACCACTATATCCGGCTTATTGGCAACAAATTATTATTATTATTATTATTACATACATGTCTCTGATGCATTTCGTCCACCAATAGTAACAATCGTAATAATCGTCATAAAGCTGCGTACTCAGGTTGTTTCTGATGAGATCATAATCCACTCCTTCAAATATTATTGGAGCTGAGAGCGTAACAAAAGGCTTCTGTGGAACTTCCATGAATCGCTCCAAAATTTTAACAATATCATTCGTGTCATTCAGTTTTGGTTCTGGTTTTGACACCATCATATTAGTAGAGCGGCAGACTGAAACATGTCACATAAAAATATTTATACACTATATCTGTCAGTAAAGTAATAATAGACTTACGAGTTCATCTTCAAGGTTTACTTTTTTTTTATTGGGTAGGAAATCATAAAAAAGTTCTCCCGCTCTGGGTGTAGTGGGAGGGCGTGTAAGACTCTTACTTACTGAAACCCACCCTTGTTCCTTCAGTTGCCTGGGCCAGGGCAGGGTGACTTTTTCAAAGTTATCCGCGACCCAGGTCAACCCTAAATTAATAAACTATCCTATGCGTGACGTTATTACTAAGCATTCGTAAAAGTAACGACATGAGACTAAAACAGAAATACGAGTAATTAGGAGAATCATCAACTTATACTTAAAATTTTAGAATTAGCAGTTATTTTCTTTACTCAGGCTCTGCCGAAACAGACACAATTAAAAACTAATTGTTCTGGTACAAATTTGTACCGGCTGGAGCCTGAGGAGTTAAGATATCATATACTAAGGAAAACATGTGTAATTGTTTATTCTGCACATTTCGAAAACAATTTTAAAAAAACAGCACAAAATAAAAATGGGCCTGCTCGTCATTTTACAATTCCTCTAAAATATTTTTTGGAACCATGTCTTAGCCAGCCGCTCACGAACGGATGGGAAGAACTGGATACTTTTCCAGGTATCATAGGGTCTTTAAATGGATGATCATTGCTCATCCATCCACTGATTAACCACAGACGATCAACCCTTGTGGTTGTTTCATAGCCTTGCATCTTTCGCCAAAGTATAGTTAAACTATATAACTATTAAATCATAAGTAGTAAATAAAATAACAATTTTCCTTAGTTACAACTGGTAAATTGAAAATATTCTTACCAATAATGAACACAACCAAACAGAAAGAAAAATTAACATTGTTTCTGAGAATCATTGTCAACACTAAAGCGTTCTTAAGATGAATGAATGCTTAAACTACGAGTATTGATGAGAAGTCGACAAGTAAGAATTTAATTAGTGGAAGTTAATGAACTAATGATTAAGTTAAATTGAATCTTATCTGCATAATGCGACATTGGATTGAAGAGATTCAAGAAATTTTCAAAAATTAATGTTGCGTCCATATTTAGGGTGCCGTACCTGAAGGGTTCAAATGGAACCCTACTGTTGTCACTCACGTGTCCCTCTGTTCGCCTGTTAGTATTCCGTCCGTCGTCTGTCACACAATTTTGTTACGAAGAATTTTTTAACTTTCCATTGACCTACTTGAAATTTGGTGATAATGTAAAGGCGCCACGCTGTGTTTGGACAACAGCCGCGCGCGAACGTCGTGATCTAGCTGCCGCGCGCAAACATTGCTCAGTATAGTTTGTTGGTAATCGTGTCTGGACGTGTTTGCGCTTCTCAAAAATGGAAAATGAAACATCAATTAGACTTATTCAAATAATTTGGCTCATTTAACGATGTCGAATAATAAGCAGAGCTAAAACACTGATAACCTTCATTTTAGTTTAGATTCAGACTGAATTCAAATGCGTGTGATAGATTATCCTAATTATAGGTACTTATTGTTATTATCATGAGTATTCTTTTTATTGTTAAAAGTTGCTAAAATGGTAATGTTTGGCATAATCTAAAACTCGTAACAAGTATGTAATACCTAATTTACAATAATTCTTACATTATTTCAATATGTCTGAAAAATTAACTAGTTAAAATATTGAGGAATAATGTAGCAAAACATAGAAAATATTTCAAACGGATATCCACCTTTAATGACGGTAGATAGAAGTGTCAAAGTTGTTTGTTCACGACTATGAAGGGGGAGCTCCGAGTGGAAGAGACCATTCTTGTTCGAGACGACGACTAGAACGGAGCTCCGGCCTACAAGTAAAAGTTAAGTAATTTTATTGCTGTTATTATATTTTTGGTTATTATTTTGAAATATTTGTTGTTTGGCTTGTTACACGCAGCTGCATAAGGGGAATCGCCAATTCAGCACCCAATACTTTTATTATAGAAACATACGCTGCAATCAATCGAACGATGTCAAACGGCGAGCTGAGATAGCACTTTGTGACGCACGGACCTAGATTTGCCAATTATTGTAACTCCGTAAATTTGGATTCCAGATTCATACTTCGAATAGGCACCTAGGCTAATTTAAGATATAATTAATGTAATTCTTTTATTTTAAAATAAATTAAGTAAAGTCATTTTTGGTTTTTTTAGATCCTCCGCTTGCAGCTAACGTAATTGGCGCAGTCGGTAGGATATTCGCGGGCCGGTTTGCGAGCTTAGGGATCTCTAATATCGATATCTGCGTACGCGAATCGCCTGGGTGGCTATTGAGCCCCGCCGCCGAATATCCGAATCTACGGTCCAGCTGCAGTTCCGGAAGGAGAATCCAGACTTCGATTCACGAGAGAACCAGAGATGAAAAATTTGTAAGTACACTTGAATTGTTCCTGTGTTGCTTCCTTTTTAGTCCTAGTACCACCCAAGTGCCAAGATTTTCCACCCGAAGAACTCCAATTCCCAGGAGCCCGCATCTCGTACGGCTCGCTGGAGTGCTATAGATAACAGTAGGGATTTAAATAGTGATAGTGAAAATAGCATAAATTGTAGTATACATAGCATAGATATGGCCCATGACCCGGATACAATTTTCAAGACCCTTCGTATGGTCCCGGAGTTCGACGGGAACCCAAATGTTTTGACTAGGTTTATTAAAATATGCGATCAAATAGTAGCTCAATAATTATCAGTAATACCCCAGGTAGCGAGCTAAATAACTTATGCCTATTAAATGGCATCTTAAATAAAATAAAAGGCTCTGCTGCTTGTACCATCAACTCCAACGGCATACCTGACAGTTGGCTAGGGATTAGAACAGCCTTAATCAATAACTTTTCGGATCAACGGGATGAAACAGCTTTGTATAGAGACCTTTCTTTAGCTACGCAGGGAAATAAGACACCTCAGGAATTCTATGAGGAATGCCAAACCTTGTTTAGTACGATGATGACGTATGTAACATTACATGAGCAAATTCCTACTACAGTGGAAGCAAAACGTACACTGTACAAAAAAGTTACTATGCAGGCTTTTGTAAAAGGATTAAAGGAACCATTGGGATCCCGCATAAGATGCATGCGTCCTGATACTATTGAAAAGGCCCTTGAATATGTACAGGAAGAACTTAACGTTATGTATTTACAGGAACGTAGTGAGGTTTCAAAATCCACTACACAAAAAAATTCTAGCCCTATAACACCCCACGCAAATACCAACCCGGGTCCTCAACGTAGTAATAATTTTGCAGTACCAAGTCCCAACTGGCCCAATCCCATAGCAATTAGGCCCAGCCAACTACCACCACCACAACCATTTAGGATCAACCCTCACTTCGTTAATCAGCAGCCCCAAAACCGCATGCCTAATCGGACACAGCAAATATTCCGTGCGGTACCTCAAAATTATAACGCTCAAAGTAACATGTTCCGTTTGCCACCAAGAAACATTCCGGCTCAAAATCATATTCAAGGCCCTAAACCTATGAGTGGGGTACAGCATTTTACACCTAGACCCATGTTATCCGGTCATAATTGGCAGAACTCAGGCAATCCACCACCAACTAATTATTTTAAAAATCGTGAAATGAACATGAATGAGTGCGCGTCATACGACGACTCATATTACCCGACGGAGTACTATTACGACCCGACCTGTTTTAATTACGAGAACATTTATTACGATTACAGCCCGTTCGCCATAGTAGAGTGCAACCATGATCCGACCTTAAGCGATATAAGTGCTCAAGGGAAGATTACAGATTCAACTGATCCTCAGGCAGGTCCAAGTCAAATAAGTCAGGATTTTCAGGAGGCACAGAAATCAAAAAAGCAAAAATAGAGTTGAATCTCCAAACTCAGCGTCAGTTGCCGTACATATTAATATCAGAACCACCCTTGAAACTACTAATTGACACCGGCGCGAATCAGTCTTTTATAAGTCCAGAAGCTGTAGAGAAACATTTTTCGAATTTTCCCTTAAATTACGACCCGTTTGAAGTTACCAATGTACACGCGGTCAGTAGAAATAATTATTCTATACGTTTACCTTGCTTCGCGGAATTTAACGATCCAGAGTTTATCAAATTATTTGTATATCGTTTTCATGAATATTTCGATGGTTTAATTGGTTTAGATCTGCTAACTAAATGGGAGTCCAAGATAGACTTAAAAGATCAGACATTAATAACGCGCACATCATCAAACCCAATCCGTATGTATAATTCCTGCAATGTTAACTTGTATGAGGACATAATACCTGCTCAATCTTCGAAGTTAGTCAGAGTACCGATCGACACTCCAAACGGTGCAGCATTAGTTAGTGAACAGACTATATGCAACTGCACCGTACGCGAATGCCTTACCATTGTAGACAATAATCGCGGCTACTTAGAGATAGAGAATACGAGCCCGAATGATATTATAATATCACTTGACCGACCAGTGCATGCAAGCTTATTTAATATCGAGTGCACGCGTACCGAATATTGTACCAAGCGAGTTCAAGAAGTGACAACGCGATTACGAAAAGATCATTTAAACGAGGAGGAGAAAGTCAACCTTTTAGCTCTTTGCTCAAAATATGCTGACGTGTTTTACATCGAAGGCGAAGCGTTAACCTTTACCAACCAAATAAAACATCGCATTAAGACTACAGATGAGGTCCCGGTTTACACAAAAAGTTACAGATACCCATTCATACATCGTCAGGAGGTTAGGGAACAGATTTCAAAAATGTTAGATCAGGGAATAATAAAGCCTTCAGATTCAGCATGGAGCTCACCCATTTGGGTAGTACCTAAGAAAATGGACGCCTCGGGCAAGCAAAAATGGCGTTTAGTAGTTGACTTTAGAAAGCTCAATGAAAAAACTATCAACGACAAATACCCTATCCCGAACATTAGCGATGTTCTTGACAAACTGGGTAGGTGCCAGTACTTCACCACCCTAGACCTGGCTAGCGGCTTCTACCAGGTAGAGATGGACCCTCAGGACATTCAGAAAACAGCTTTCAATGTCGAACATGGACATTTCGAGTTTCTTCGAATGCCCATGGGACTTAAGAATTCGCCCTCCACATTTCAAAGGGTTATGGACAATGTCCTCAGAGGTCTCCAAAATGACATTTGCCTGGTCTACCTTGATGACATCATCGTCTTTTCCACGTCACTACAAGAGCACATGACGAATCTCGAGAAAGTTTTCAATAGGCTTCGCGAATCGAACTTTAAGATCCAAATGGGTAAATCCGAATTCTTAAGGCATGAAACTAGTTATCTCGGACACATAATAAGTAGCGATGGAATAAAACCCAATCCGGATAAAATTCACGCAATAGTAAAATACCCCATTCCAAGGACTCCAAAAGAAATTAAGCAATTTTTAGGCCTTGTAGGCTACTATCGCAAATTCATCCCGGACTTCGCAAAAATTACGAAACCTCTCACAGCGTGTTTAAAAAAGGGTAGAAAAGTTGTATTAGACTCCGAGTACATTAACAGCTTTGAAAAGTGCAAGACTCTCTTAACGAATGACCCCATATTGCAGTATCCCGATTTTGATAAGGAATTCTTACTGACGACAGACGCTTCGAACGTCGCTATTGGTGCTGTTCTATCTCAAGGACCTGTAGGTTCCGACAAACCTGTGTGTTTTGCATCCCGAACCTTGAATGAAAGCGAGCTTAACTATAGCACCATAGAAAAGGAACTTCTTGCCATAGTTTGGGCCACCAAATATTTTAGACCGTACTTGTTTGGTCGTAAATTTAGAGTACTGACAGATCATAAACCTTTACAGTGGATGATGAATCTTAAAGAACCGAATTCGCGATTGACTAGATGGAGGCTGAAACTCAGTGAATACGATTTCACCGTTATCTATAAGAAAGGCAAATCCAATACAAACGCCGATGCCTTATCTCGGGTGGAGATTCATAATGAAGACACTAGCGCTCTAGTAGACGAATTATGTTCTTTGATTCCCAACCCATCAGAAAACCCGCCATCTGCGAACTCATCCACTGCAACCGTACACACCAGTCACGAACATCCCATATTAGAAGTCCCAATTACAGACGAGCCCCTTAACAGATTCCATAGACAACTATGCTTTACGATAGTGGAGGATGTCAAACGCAAACCAGTAGTTACTAAACCATTCGAAACCCACACGCGCATAGCAATCCAGATATCATGGTCCAAATTAGAACAAGATGTAGTCAATGCCCTCAAAGAGTATGTTAACCCAAAAGTAAAAACCGGTATCCTAATAAATCCACCCCTTGCCATGTATTCCATCATACCAGTCATACAAGACAAGTTTAAGAGCTCATCTATGAACTTAGTACTAGCTAAGATAGAATTAGAAAACGTTAAAGATTATCTACGTCAGCAAGAGATAATTCAACACTACCATGACGGCAAAACTAATCACCGGGGAATTACCGAATGTTATTTAGCCCTCTCAAGAAAGTATTACTGGCCCAAAATGAAAGACCAAATAACCAAATTCATCAACGAATGCATTATTTGCGGGCAAGCTAAATATGACCGGAGACCTATTAAACCCCAGTTTAATATTGTACCCCGGCAACGAAACCATTCGAAATAGTTCATATGGATTTATTCACCGTTCACAATGAAAAGTATGTTACATTTATAGATGTTTTTACCAAATATGGACAAGCATACCATCTCCGAGATGGCACGGGCATTAGTATACTTCAATCATTATTACAATATTGCACCCACCATGGAGTTCCCTTAACTTTAGTGACTGACAACGGATCTGAATTTACTAATCAACTATTCCTAGAATTCACACGCCTTCACAAGATAAACCATCATAAAGTTTTACCGCATTCGCCTAACGATAACGGTAATATAGAACGCTTCCACTCAACTCTCCTTGAACACATAAGAATATTAAAGTTGCAACACAAAGAGGAGCCTATCGTAAATCTTATGCCCTATGCTATAATCGGTTATAATTCCTCAATACATAGCTTCACTAGATGCAGACCATTCGATTTATTAACTGGACACTTTGATCCACGCGATATTCTAGACATGGATTTCACTCAACAATCATTACAACAGTACGTTCATAATCATAGGGCGCAAATGAAACAAGTCTACGATATCATTAACGAAACTTCTCTATCAAATCGTACTGCGTTGATAGAAACTAGAAATAAGAACCGTGAACCCGGAATAGAATACGTTCCTCAACAACAGGTATTTATTAGGAACCCTTCCGCAAGCCGCCAGAAGACGGCACCGCGGTATACCCAAGATACCATTTTGGCCGACTTACCCATACACGTTTATACGTCCAAGAAACGTGGGCCTGTAGCCAAAAATAGGTTAAAAAGAGGCCCTAAGGAACCTAACTTGCTGCAGGATTCTACTGTTGCTGGTACTTCGCGAGACCCGGTCATCGGAGATAAAACTTGAAAGCTTGGCCAATGGACCCGGCCTTGAAACTGAACGACATTGAAAATCAAATTACAACACTACAGTATCAAATATCAGAATACAAAAGTCGGCTTAGTAATGACACTTATGGTCTATTTGAATTCCAAATTAATTATCTTACTAACAAAATTGGCAAAGTATCTAATCAGCTTAAATCTTTAGAGCCTGGTCGTGTAAAGAGAGGTCTAGTAGACAGTCTTGGATCGGTAGTTAAGAGCATAACCGGAAATCTAGATTACCTACACAGATGCCTTAAAATACGAAAATGCTATCAAAATTCTACAGATGAATAACAATAAGTTAGTTAACGAATTTAACGATCATATTTCAATGAAAAACAGATAGTTATAGCTTTCAGATTTCCCATAATTTCCAAAATTGTTTATGATTTATATAAGTGGCACGTTTTGACTGTCCCTTTCAAAACCAGTGGGTCAAGTCTTTTGTGGGTGTGGCCAGTCATGGCAAATAAAAATTTAAAGATATTGTATACTAGAATAAGGTTTCTATGGGTTCTATGGGTCTATGCCACCCGAATTAAAATCATTATTATTATTTAATTTAATTTTCAAATTTTGACATTTTTAATTTAATTTTTTGACATTTTTAACTTACTTTAGTGACATTTTTAATTTAATTTTTTGACATCTTTGAATTTGTTTGGCATCTGTTATTTATTTTTATTGAAAGTTTTGAAGTATGTATGTATTTGAATTACTTATATGGGCATAAAGCCTGAAATAAATGAAATTATTATTATTATTATATTATAAGTTATCTACAGTACCCAACAAAAACCGTCAAGCCCTTATCCCTACCTATCCCTTTATAGCAACTAACGGGGACTCTTTCGTGTATATAGAAGCAGAATGCTCGAAGTATAGTAACTGGTATCTCTGTGAAAAGCAAATAACCCATCAAATACGAACAAAAACTGACTGCATACAAGAACTTATCATGAACCAAGCCCTCAAGAGTTCCTGCCAATTCACTACAGAACTAACTATAATCAATGACAACGATGTAATACAAGGGCAGCCTTTGAAATTAATGAACATTCCCTACGACGCAGAGACACCGGGAGCCACATTAACCCAAGTTCATCTTAGTTCTATCGACTTAGGAGGACTACACAGCATCCAGAACCAAGTCATGACGAGCCAGCCGATACAACTTGACCAGCTGCAATCAGATGTCATATACCATACGACCATACCCTTCTACATTGTATTATTAATTGCAGGCGCACTTATCATAGCCATACTGGGCTATCGCAACAAATGGTTTTGCAAACGATCCGAAACGCCCAACACCAAGGGGCATACTTACGAAGAACCCGGGAAAAAGGAAGAGGTTCGCGCGCCCAGAGGACAAGTTCCAGAAACATTTTCTCTCAAAGTTCTAAAATAGTTCCTGATCTGCGGGTGGAGATGTTACACGCAGCTGCATAAGGGGAATCGCCAATTCAGCACCCAATACTTTTATTATAGAAACATACGCTGCAATCAATCGAACGATGTCAAACGGCGAGCTGAGATAGCACTTTGTGACGCACGGACCTAGATTTGCCAATTATTGTAACTCCGTAAATTTGGATTCCAGATTCATACTACGAATAGGCACCTAGGCTAATTTAAGATATAATTAATGTACCTAATTCTTTTATTTTAAAATAAATTAAGTAAAGTAATTTTTGGTTTTTTTAAATCCTCCGCTTGCAGCTAACGTAATTGGCTGTGTTTAATTGCTATTGTTATTATGTTGAATAGAATAATGGTCATGGACCATTATTTACACCAATAGTTCGGTGTTTTGGCTAGTTGTTGCTATAATTATATATTATGAAAGCTCGACTACCAAGGCTTACCAAGGCTCGCTAAAAGTTATTTGATGTTATATCATTGTTTCTACTTATGTTAAATGGTATTGAGAAATTAATGCTCTTTGCCTGACAAGATATTTATCGCGTAATATAGCACAATTAATAAATCATAGGTTTAGATTTATTGTGATAAACGATTATTTATGATGTGTCGATATAATAATAAAAGAGAGCTACCGTGGAGTTTCTTGCCGTTCTTCTCCACGAAGACCTAGTTTTGCGAACAGGCAATTAGATTTCGATTGATTACAAGCCCATTGAAAATAAATACATAGTCTTGTCTTTGTGCTTCTTCTTAATAAATCCCTTCCTTAAAACACCACATTCACAATAAGTAAATAAGCAAATAAATAGGTAAATAAAAGATCAATGAATAGGTAAATAGATAGATAATTAACGAATATTAAATATTTACCTACATCTGGTTACATATCTACACATATATATACAATAATCCTAACACGTGCGTCGTGAAAACATTCGTCGGATTGTCCTAACTAGAGCGCGGCAGAATTGTTTCCTGGACATGCCGCGTGTTGCTGCCGCGCCTTTGCCGCTCTATGTTTAGACGCACCTTAACGTATACCCTTTTATATATACTTTACTACAAAATGCCAATATTTGGTACGGAACCCTTAATGTGCGAAACCCGATAGGTACGCACTGGGCCAGTTTTTTAACTGATCTCAACAAAAAGGAGGAGGTCTCAATTCGACTGTATGTTTTTTTTGTATGTTTGTTACGCGATTATTCCGATAATTATGAATTGATTTTGATGGTTCTTTCTACCGAGGGTAATGTGTTAATCAGCCTATGTGTTTCGAACAAAAAAAGAATTTTGCAAATCCGTCAATATATGACGGATGGTGTGGCGAGTTGCCGCCACTCTGCAAGTTGGGTGGGGTTGGTATCACGTCGCGTGTGTGGCTCGCTTTAATTAATTGTCAGACAGACGTGAGTGGCCGGCTTTACGAGCTATAGACAATTTAAAATGCAACAATCGACGTCACGTCAGTTTGACGTCAGTTGTGTGTCTAACGCCGCGAGGCACAGCGCGCATCTCACCGCAGACTAATGTCTTAAAATAATATCGTCCCCGCAAATACGCTAAAATCCCGAGTAAATCCCGTAAACGTTGGGGATCCTCCGGGAATAATAAATAACCCATATTTACCGCGTCCGTTAACTACTGAACAAGCATAATCAGGAGTGTTGGTGTGAGGAGAACGAGTGGCCACTCGACAATTCGACGTGCAACCACCGAGAACAGCCCGGAAAGTAAGGTACCACTTGTTTTACAAATTGTAAGTAGGGCCACATTCGCCGACTGCTGCCGACCACTCCTAACTTGAAGTTATACAGACAAATATAGGCAATTTTGGGCCAGCATTCCCTCTAAGTGCTTGGTCGTATTTACCGTTCTACATCCGCAGAGACCCACGGCTATTTACACGCTTGGGCAACTCCATTCAGATGGTCCTTCGAGCCGGATAGGCATCAGTAAAATTCAGTACAAATTAAGTACAAGTCATTACGGTAGGCACATAACTTTATTAGTGCCCCAAAATGGCGAGCCGCAAGCAAGAAGCTAAATTGGCTCAGCTTACCGCTAAAAAACAAATGATTTTCGAGCGAGTTAATCGCATATATAATGATTCCAGAAACATCTCGAACTATGATTCACGTTCAAATGAGACATTCTTAGCGCAGTCAGAAACAATTACTGAGCAATATAACAAATTTGAGGAAATAATAGAACAAATGAATGAATTGCAATTCGAGATTGACCAAACCGCACCAGACTATTCGTGTCTATATTCTATTGAAGACTTATATTCTAATATTAAATATAAACGTAATCTCATACTTTCGAAAAACGAAACATCGGAACACAAAGTGGGTACTCGGATAAAATTACCGCCCATAGATTTGCCAACGTTTGATGGTAAAGCGGAAAACTGGCCCATATTTTATGAAATGTTTCGAAGCAATGTTCATTTAAATACCGATCTGGTTGACTCGCAGCGTGTCCAGTACTTGATCAGTAAGTTGACTCATGATGCCTTAAAACTGACCGCAGGCATTGTTCCTACAGGTGATACATACAACGTTATGTGGAACAGTCTCGTAAAAAGGTATCAAGATAAGCGTAGTTTAGGGATTCATTATCTCAATAATATACTGGACATTAAACAATGCGCCGGAAATGCCGCGAGCCTCAATACTTTTGTGGAACGATATTCAGCGTCCGTCGCAGCCTTGAAGCAGTTAGACATTCCAGACTTACTGGATTTTGTTTTATTACACTGTGGTTTAAGAAAGGTTGACGCGCAAACTGTCTTACAGTTTGAATCACGTGTGAGTGAAAAAGAATTACCTTCCTATGCGGAGTTTATAACATTCATGCAAGAATATGTTAAGGTACTACAACGCTCATACGGTAATAATTTACAGACGGAACCGCGCGCTAAGTCTAGTTCAGCGAATCATCAAACAAAAAATAAAACCGTTAAGTCATTCGTGTCGCGTAATGAACCGGTTTCGAATGGCAAATGTACGTTGTGCGATAAGGATGACGTACGACATCAGCTGTTCTATTGCCCGCTGTTTAAAAATATTAGAACACCGCTTGCACGTTTTGAATTTATTAAAGCTAAACGTGGCTGTATAAACTGTTTAAGTCTATCCCATTCTTTGGTTAAATGTAAGTCACGTAACGTTTGTAAAATTTGTAAGAAGAACCACCATTCTCTCTTACATTTCCGAGAAAAACATGAGTCATTATCGCCCGAGCCGCAAGCGCCTACTAAGGATACATCTGTTTCGCTCACTACAGCTGTTAAAACTGGGTCAACCACTTTGCTAGCGACCGCGCAGTTATATGCATACTATAGCGACATCAGAGACAAGGAGGTGGTTCGGTGCCTACTAGATAACGGATCGCAAAATAATTTAATTACTGTGGACTGTTGTAAACGTTTGAACTTACCCATAATTAAATTACGCAATTCATTTTTACAAGGTGTTGGAATGTCATCGAAACCAATACACGGTTTTATTCATCTCAACATAGAATCTCGGTTTGACCCTCATACGAAGTTTTCGATACAAGCGTTAGTTGTTGATTGTATTACAGATAGACTTCCCGCGAAATTAATTAGGTTACATAACAATGATAACATGTCATACTTAAGTAACTTGCAGCTCGCTGATCCGCTTTGGAACGTGCCGGGCACGGTAGACGTCGTGCTTGGAGCACAATTGTTCCCCTTTATTTACTTGGGAGACAGGGTCGAAACAGGTACCCGCGCACCCCCTGCTGTACTGACTAGCTTCGGTTATGTACTTATGGGTGATATTGATTGTTGTAGTAGTGATGTGACACACATTACATCTTCGTTTACCGCGCAGGCCGACATTGAGGTCGGGTCAAGTTTGCATAAGTTTTTTGAGCTAGAGGAAATTCCACCCGCCGCCACCGCCGCGCCGCGCCGCGCCGCGCCGCGTTCCGTTATTGGTCCGCACGAATTAGAGTGTGAAAATAATTTTAATTCTTCAGTCTTATTTGAAGACGGCAGATACTTTGTCGATCTGCCTTTTGCGCGCTCACCCGGCGGGCTAGGTAGCTCGCACGGTTACGCCCCTGGGCGCTCACTTGCGCTTGAGCGTAAGTTTGCGTTGGTGACCCTACGCGAGAATTATAATAAAACTATCGCGGATTATATAACTCACTCGAGGTTGTCGCTCAATGACATTTTGCATGTCGGACCTAATTTGCAAACAGACTTGTTTTTGTTATTACTTGATTTTCGTACATTCCCTGTCGCGATGACAGCGGATATAAAACAAATGTTCTTACGTATCGGTGTAAGAGAGCACCACCGCAAATATTTACGAATCTTGTATCGTTTTAGCAAAGGTGAGCCTATTCGCACCTTTCATTTTAACCGCGTTCCCTTCGGACTGAAACCTAGTCCTTATTTAGCGATGCGCACATTGCGTAACTTGGCGTGTGAGCAAAGCGACCGCTTTCCTGAGGCTTCTAAATTGGTAGAAACTCAGTTTTACATGGACGACTACGTCTACTCTGTTTCGGACGAACAGACAGCTATGCGTCTATCCCGCGATTTAATTGATTTAATGATGGTAGGTTCCTTTGACTTAGTCAAATGGGCTACCAATTCACCCGCTTTATTAGAGATTCTCCCAGAGTCTCACCGCTTACCAGTTAATTTTTCTGGCATGGATAATGATGTCCATAATTTCAAAATCCTTGGATTAACCTGGGAACCCGCTGATGATTATTTTTCTTTGACAACAATCGCCGTGGATGATAAATGCACGAAGCGCGCGATTCTATCGCTAGTTGCCCGCTTGTTCGACGTACTGGGCCTTGTAGGACCCGTTATGCTGTACGCGAAGGTATTAATCAAGGAACTTTGGTTAGCTAAAGTAGGATGGGATGAGGTTCCACCGGAATCTATCACAAATCGGTTTGCCGCTTTTACGCGCGATTTTCCTTCACTCTCTTCTCTAAAGGTTCCTCGCCACATTGGCGTCTTTAGAGAAGCTGTAGTGAACATCGTAGCCTTTTGCGACGCCAGCTTTACTGGTTATGGCTGTTGCATTTATTTACACATTACCAACCCTACAGGTGATATCACTGTCCGACTCTTATGTGCAAAGTCCAAAGTCTCCCCCGCAAAAATAACAACGCTAGCTCGATTAGAACTTGTCGCCGCTTTACTTCTATCTAAACTTGTTCGCGTAGTCAAGGAAAAACTTTCCGCTCGTGTACCTATTACAGGTGTCCACGCTTTCTCGGACTCCACCATAGCTCTCTCGTGGATCCACTCATCTCCCCATAGATGGTCTATTTTTGTCAGCAACCGCATTGCTCAAATACAGGAAAACTTACCTGCCGCTTGTTTCCGTCACGTGTCCGGGAAAGAGAATCCTAGCGATTGTCTGTCTCGCGGCATGCTGCCGTCGGATTTAATAAGACACTCGTTGTGGTGGAACGGCCCCACATGGCTCCATCAGCCCATGAGCGAGTGGCCTTTAAAGTTCTCTCCTGCTCAATGTGAAACATTGCCGGAGTTTAAATCTAAGGTTTTTCTTGTAGAAACTTCGAATACTGAACCGCGTATTTTAGATACTATAGCTGACCGTGTTTGCTCATGGAATAAACTGTTACGTGTATTTATGTACATTCTTAAATTTACAAACAGACTACATAGTCATAGTTCTGTTAAAAACATTCAAACCGCGTCAGGCACGTATAAGCGTCCTGTCACTGAGTTGTATCCTTTGTCAACTCAATAGATTATTATTACTACGTAATTTAGTTTAATTTAGTTTAGGGTTCATATTATACGTTCCAGTGGTACGCCATTACATAGTTGTAATTTAGTTTATTCGACTTACCATAGTCAAGTCGAACCGCAATTCATTCTTAGGACACTGATAATTATTTTTCCCGAGCATTATATCAATGCGATGGTGTTTCGGACTGCTGCTTGGATTTCCCTCAAAGCTCTTCAACAAGTTAATGCTTACATATCATCACCGCTTCTTGAACCTCACTCGCTCCGCATAGATTAGCAGCTTTTGAAAGCTCCTGGACCTTTCAAGGCGGGGAGCATGGTGTGGCGAGTTGCCGCCACTCTGCAAGTTGGGTGGGGTTGGTATCACGTCGCGTGTGTGGCTCGCTTTAATTTGTCAGACAGACGTGAGTGGCCGGCTTTACGAGCTATAGACAATTTAAAATGCAACAATCGACGTCACGTCAGTTTGACGTCAGTTGTGTGTCTAACGCCGCGAGGCACAGCGCGCATCTCACCGCAGACTAATGTCTTAAAATAATATCGTCCCCGCAAATACGCTAAAATCCCGAGTAAATCCCGTAAACGTTGGGGATCCTCCGGGAATAATAAATAACCCATATTTACCGCGTCCGTTAACTACTGAACAAGCATAATCAGGAGTGTTGGTGTGAGGAGAACGAGTGGCCACTCGACAATTCGACGTGCAACCACCGAGAACAGCCCGGAAAGTAAGGTACCACTTGTTTTACAAATTGTAAGTAGGGCCACATTCGCCGACTGCTGCCGACCACTCCTAACTTGAAGTTATACAGACAAATATAGGCAATTTTGGGCCAGCATTCCCTCTAAGTGCTTGGTCGTATTTACCGTTCTACATCCGCAGAGACCCACGGCTATTTACACGCTTGGGCAACTCCAACGGAGTTATGCCCGAACATACATAAAAAAAAAAAAAAAAAATACAAACATCCGAATTGATAACCTCCTCCTTTTTTTCGAAGTCGGTTAAAAATAGAACCGACTTCCAAAAAAAGTGCAAAATAACTTTAATTTCGGAAGTCGGTGTCAAAAAGCAAAGACACAAAACAGGAACACCGACTTTCGAAATTAAAGTTATTTTGCACTTTTTTTGGAAGTCGGTTCTATTTTTTTGTAAAAAAGTTTTTTATGTATGGTCGGGTTTTTTTAGTTTGGTAGGTCAAACTTTAGAGGTGGATCCATAGTATAATATTTTATCGAAATCGATTCAGTGCTTTTAAAAAAATCAACAAAGTTAAAAAATATAATATAATATGACGTTTTGGTTTTCTTCGGTAATCTTCAAATTTCATGATAAAATGGAATTTATTTATCTATGGTGCTATGTGTATTACAAAATTTCTTACATTCTACCTTAATATCTGGTGTACAAATACCATAATAATGTTACAATTTTAAAATTATCAACGATTTTCGGTATCTCGGTTCGGTCGGACTGTTAAGCACAGAATTAACACTGAATGGATGAAATGGCGGCAGGTTACCGGGACTATCTGTGACTCCCGCATTCCCCTTAAACTCAAGGGGAAGATTTATAAAACAATGGTTAGACCTGCTGTCTTGTATGGTTCAGAATGTTGGGCCACAAAAGGGATGAATGAAAAGCAATTGCATGCAGCTGAGATGAGAATGCTAAGAGCGATGTGTGGTGGGTGTTACGCGCTTGGATAGAATGGAATGAGTATATAAGTGGAAATCTGAAAGAGGCACCGCTGACTGAAAAATTGTGTGGAAATCATCCATCAGAAGAATATGTCGTGAGGAAAGTCTTGTGTATGGATGTGAATGGCTATAAGAGTAGAGGAAGGCCAAAGAAACCATGGTTGGACTGTGTAAAGAGGATATGGGTAAAAAAGGGGGTGACTACAGAGATGACGACTAATAGAGGAGTATGGAAGAAAAAGACATGTCGCGCCGACCCCAAATAAATTGGGATAAGATAAGATAAGTCTTTATTTGCCTTTATAAGGGCAGGAGAATGATGATAATGATAATGTCAACATCATATTTTATAACATGTCAATTTTATTTTAAGTCAGTTTATTCGTGTATTAAAATGACGTCATAGTTCAAACAATTTACAAAACAATTTACCAGTAGCCAATTCATCATTTTTAGCTTAGGAAACTTATCAACGTTGCTTGAGATAACCTTCGTAGCATTATTAATGTTTATCGTGAATAACTGTCATTTTTTAATTCACATTTATACCTAACCTATCTCAAGCAGGAGCTTTCTTGTTAGTTACCTCTGATTGCATACGGAAATAATGCGGTGATGTTTAACTATAGCATACATAGTTATTTGATATATAGGCAGGGTCATGGCAAAATGTGAAGTTTCTTAAATAATCAATTTATCTATAATATGTATTTATTTAGAAATATATAAGTATGTTTATCAGTTGTCTAGTACCCATAACACAAGCTCTGCTTAGCTTGGGACTAGATGGCGTTGTGTGATAGTTGTGGAATATTATTATTATTATACTGGTTTACAGCTGCTCAAAAACCAGATGCCAGATATTACCGTAAGACATTTTTTTCTGTACCCGGTCTCTCTTCAATTCCACAAAAACTGATTTCTTGAATTAAAGTGAAGCTGTATCCGATCACAATCTTATATCATGGCAAAATAACAAAACTTTCGATTTATTGCATTCTTTTAAACCTTAAATAGTCAGTAAAAATAATAAAACATATTGAAATCTGGATAGAAGCTATTTTGCATCTTATCAGTTGACAGAGGCGGTTTTGCATCTGACAAAATAGGACGGAAGCGATTTTGCTTCTATACTGGACGCATGGATGGTTTTATGCAATAGGTTTCAAATACCTAAGTTACTAACCATTTCCACACACATGAATTGCATACAAGAAATTTCAAAGAGAGTAAAGGTATTGAAAGTAAGTTACGAGCAAAATTATGTCAGTAATTTATTTTTAAATTAAAGAATGTTACAGAAAGAAAATAACTATCACACAAATAATCATCACAATGTTTACTGTATTATGTGTGAATTGACGTTTATGTAAACAGAATTAAATGCGCAATCCAACTTCTTCTAGGTATTTACAATGCTCTTCATTTTCTGGTTCACCAGGATTTGCGGTTTCTAAAATATTTTTATAAAATAAAAGCTGCTATGATCCTAGCTCCGATTTCCAATTATTGCCAAAATGTTTTAACAACAGATTGTTAATGTCTACAAATTTCAAAGTAGATATGCGCGCTTGAAACGGTGGTAATTCTCTGATGTCAAAGTCAGAGGTTTACAATACACCTCTTTTCATTATGCTTTTAGCTGCGCCAAGATCACTTTTATAATTCACTTCTCCTCTAAAAAGGAATCTTCCCATTTTAATTTCTCATTCTTATTGTGCCTACAGCTTATAATTTCCGCCAGATTTGTTGGTTTTTTAGATGAGTATCTGATACAATAACGTTTTTTTTTGCTTGAATCGGTATAAAATTAATATTTACGTCCTACGATTTCACCACGAATTTGCTGTTACCTGATGAAGAGTTTCCTTTTATATCTCCGAGGTATGATAAAATTTCTATGGGACCAACTGGAAAGAAACCCTTGCAAACAAAAAAAAAATCAATTAAGTCCACGCATCTTCGTGTAATCGGGAAAAACAAATAAAAATAAGTTTCCGACGAATTGAAAACCTTCTTCTCTTTTTGGAAGTCGGTTAAAAAGTAATTTGCTACAAATCATTTACCCAGCTTTGTTCTGCTAACTCGAGTTTTTATCCCGAGTAGACGCATCTTGCGTTGCATTTTCGGCGTCACATTATTGCATAAATACGACCAAGGTTGTAAGGTAAAGGAAACTTACCTCTGACGCTTTTTTATGTTGCGCTTCCACTGATTTTCATCTCGAATTCTCTTCCTTCCCCTATTACCTGCCACTGGGGCAATATTTACTTCCATTTTTGTCGTTTTTATATTTAAAACAGAAAAATATAACAACGCGATGCACGAAAACAACACGTGGACGCCATTAAAATTCATACAAAATACTGTGCTGTGATTGGTCGAGCTGCGATAGTGGCGCTTTTGTTACTCAAGATTTAACAGAGGCGGTTTTGCTCCTAACTTCAGAAATCCAAATGAATTTTTGATACCATAGAGGCGTTCTTGAACCTACAATATTTTAAGAAACCAAAGAGAATTAGTAGTGGGTTGCCAATAATAAATAAAACCAGTTTTTTTTTAAAGTGGATAGAGGCGCATTTGCATCTATACGCCTCAATTATGACATTTGACATCAATTCTAAATGAGAGACTCGTATTGATGATTTTAATGATTACAGTTCTGTAATTACGTACTTGCTATACCGCTATACGTGCCGCGAATCATATTTTGATCAAGATACAACCTGATACTGACCTGCAAATTACAAAAAAACGTAAGAAAATTTGAATTACACGAGCGCTTTCCCCTACAACACACTACTACGACACAATTATTAAAGGACATTAGTACTACTAGGCAATGAATACTACTAGTGTACTTTAACACTAGTGCATTAAAGTTGAATTTTCCTCGATTCGTCATTGCCGGCAACGGTCTGTCATTATTATCAGCTAACGCCTGGAGATTCACCCACTCTCCTGTTCTCGACAACTACATGACGCACTTTTGCCAACAAGGGGGGATAATAAAACCAGTTATCTGTACGTTTTTTGGGAAGGTAGTTGATGAACCTTTCACAATCCCAAAAACACTGGGCATGAGGGGCCGTCTCCCCTTTGATTATCTGCCAGATACTCCCTGATGCTTGAAATCTCGGCTCCAACGTTTTATGGTGGCATATGAAGGTCCCCATAGACTGAAGACATCTCTTCAAATATTTCTGTCGTCGTTTTGTTTTTCTTTACTTTAATTTAAGAAGTCGGTGTTTCTGGTCTTGTTTCTTCGTTGTTTGTCACCGACTTCTGAAATTAAAGCTATTTTGCACTAGTTTTTTTTTTTTTGGCAGTCAGTGCTATATTTTTTTTAAGTTTATTTTTTATTTTTCACTATACAGTGGTGGTTCTCCATTATATATTTTTTTAAATACATAAAGAAACGATCGTAGTAACTGTGTAATTTTTGCTGATAGTTATTTAAGGCGAGCCTAACCCGAGCGCCGTAGGTATTTAACGCATACCTCTGCCCCCGCAAGGAGTAGCGATACGTAAAAAATTTCGGTGCGCGAAGACTCGCGCGCCAAGCGTACTGCTCATGAGTTCACGAATTCGAGTGGGTACTAAGTTGTGTCACAATACAGAGCAATGCAGTAGATCAACTTGAATCAATTAGTATAATTATGTCTATTTTGTTTTTTTTTTCTAATAAGTATTTTTTTATGGTTATCTTAAACTTAGGTACGCATTGTATAAACTTGAACTTAATAATTTAATAATTAAAAATAATATGTTATACTTATTTATTTTTGTGAAGAAGATGGATTTAAAATATGACTGACACGAAGATCATGAATACGGATACGATTCAAAACTACGCGCCGCGTGCCGTTTGACTTTCCATAAGGGTGCGAAATATTGATGCTACAGTTTAAAAAATCTAATAAGCGAGAATTATCAAATTCTTTGTCATGAGTGTCGTTTTTATAGTTTTCGAGGGAGGTAAAGCCAATAGTGAGGTCAAAATATAAACCCTAGATGGCGGTAGAAATTTCGTGGGGGGATTTTATCACGCACTGGATTTTGAACTCTCGGTGTTGAGCCGAGCACTGAGAATCCAACTCAACAACAACAGAGTTCATCCAGCGAGTCGAAAAAACACACTGTTGGATTATCAACTCTCCGCGCTAAGCAGAGTGTTGAAAATCTATTGCGCTAAAAAGAAATCGCCGCGATACGTTTACGTCTGTGCGAAAGTCGGCTTATAGCTTTTGCGCGCGTGGCGTCTTTATTTCCATTGCCATAGGGTTTAAATTCAACTGTTTTACACATATTTGCGGTTTGTATTCCGCGTAGGTACACACCTAGTAAGTAAAGTAAAAATATAATATAGGTAAATAATAATAATTTCAAAGCATCCTTACCTTTTTAGGGTTCCGTACCCAAAGGGCAACCAACGAGGCCTTATTACAAAGACTCCACTGTCCGTCTGTCTGTCAGCGGGATGTATCTCATGATCCGTAATAGCTACACAGTTCTGTCTACCTATTACAGATCATGATACAACCCAAAATAAAAACAATATGTTTCTAGAAACGTGTTTTTTTGTTGTTTTTTTTTTAGTTTATGGTACGGAACCCATCGCGTGCACGTCCGACTCTTACTTGGCCGTTTTTTTTGTTTATTCAGCCTTCGTAGAGCCAGCGATGACAACTTTTTATTTTTTTTGGTTTTGCCCACTTTGTTTTACAAAATAAAAAAATATATAAAAAAGTAATAAATAAACTCTCAGATTTTAATAAGACTAAACTATATACATTATTATTTTTTTTTATAAACTACTACTACTACTACTATTACTTTTGTTTATTTGAATTCTCAAAATTGTCTTTCATAAAATTCAAACTTTGTCCTGACAAACACAACAAAAAAAGAATTATCCAATTTGGTGCAGTCGTTCGGAAGTACAGCCGGTAACACACCAGCGGGGGTGGCGGGTTTGGAAAAATTGGCACACATCCGACCTCCAACATGTTCCGCTCGCGACTAAAGGACACGGAGCGAGCGCATGAAAAGAGAAAAACACTGGATTTTGTAATTAGTGGTATAGATATTTTGATATTTCACATTATGTTGGCCGTTTTATATCCCATTTTCTACGACCTTCACTATGGAATTAGTTTTATTTTTCAAAGCCTAGTATAACTCAAATGAAATAAGAATTAGATCATAATTTTGACTTGTCTTTGCAATTTAATTGGATGCAGTAAAGTGTAAGTAATCGTGTATCGCACAACCGAAATATCTAGATGAAAGTGTGAAATACGTAATACATTTATTTCAATATTTAAATCCGTGTTATCTACGAATAAAACACAATACAAAATGACGTTTATTCGGGTAACCCCACCTTAAGAGTTCTACTGTATATCACTGAATATTTTCATTAGATCCAAATGTATTATATACATCTTCCCTGAAAAATATGCATTAGAATAATGAAAACCCCATCCAAAGATCGGATCAAGAGTTTTCGAGAAAATTGTGGACATGCAAGCATACATACATACATAGGGGTCGAATACAGAACATCCTAATTTGAAGTCGATTAAAAAAAGTAAAAGTGTAACGATGCTAATAACATGAAACTCGCCATTTATATTACTTAGAGTATTCTCAGCTCTCAAACCCTGGACGCGTCACGTTTCAGCATCTGTCAGTCCCCTTTGACAGGCGGGCATCGTGTAACTACAGACTTTGTCAGGTTCCGGGTGTATGAACCTTGTCACAGGTCTAAAGACCTTAGCTAATAGTGATAATAGCGGTTTAAAACGCATGAATGGGGTTTTTGGCAAGGCAAACTAGCGGAAAACTAGCGGCACACATGAGCGCCGCCGGGGATATAAATGCTCAATTAGTGACATACAGCGTGAGGCATAAGTCTCACGCTGTACGTCACTAATTGAGAATACTCTCAAGCCCCGGAATAATAGACACAATTAAAAACCTATTGTCGCGTCTTTGATCGGGGACGCGCGGGGCCGGACGGGAGGTACTAAAGCCCAAAACTTTCAGCCTCCCTGGTACTCCAAATCATGGTCTAACCTTGCGTTAGTCTTTTCATCCAAGAACTAAACTCTCAAACACTTACCCCTAAATTCGTATTCATTCATTTCCTCCCCTCGACTCAATAAAATTGTCAGTTTCACGGTTTCAGAGAGATACTTGTCGAGTTCAAAAACCGGTAGGGATGAAGTTTGTTCCTTGAGAGAGGCCATGGTAGAGCGAACCAATTTGACCTTAAGCCTTGTCTCCCAATGGGGTGATGACAATCTGGTCTCTTTTAACGCTTCCAAAACACAGAAGTATCTTTTTACCGCAAAAAGGAGTCGTTTCTATCAAACTCCTACTTTTCGGAGTACATCTATTCCTCTAATAGGTCGGCTTGAGTTCCTAGGCATGCAGTTGACATCTAGTCTCAACTTTGTCGCCACCATTTATTACAAAGCCCAAACTGCGGCAAAAAACTTGCCATCCTAAACAGAGTGAAACGATACTGCACGCCTGGACTGCTTTTACAAAGCAAAAATCCGATCCTGCATGGAGAATTGCAGCCACCTCTGGGATGGTTCAGCTAAATACCAAAATGCTGCGCTTGACTCTTTGGAACACAGAGCTAAGAGGCTCATTGGCGACGTAAAACTGGTGGATGCCAACCTTCACAGCTTAACTCATTGCCGCAAGGTTGCCTGCTTGTCGGTTTTCAACAGAATGTACTTCGGAGAGCGTGTCCAAGAACTCCATGACCTCATCCTACCGGTCCCCTACTACCACGCACTGTAAGCTTTTTTTTTTTTTTGGGGTGTGTGAAATCATCCAATGACTTCTCACATTTGGTTAGACTGGAAGCCAGCCCCAAGATAGTTGAGAAAAAGGCTAGGCAGATTGATTGACTAATCACGATAAATGTCGACTCTGCAAGGTTTTGTGTCTTTATTTTCGCGTTTGAAACGATCCAATGAACGCTCGTTCATTAGTTGGCCTTTTTATTGGGGGGAGAGGGGGGGGGAATTATCCTAAGACATCTCCCGCTCTAGGTGGCGCAGGAGGGCGTGTCAGACTCTTACTGACTAAAACCCACCCCAGTTCCTTCCCTGCCTGAGTGCCCAGGGGTGCGGTAACTCATTTTCAGAATTTATCCGCTACCCGTACGGGTACATGGCCATCATGATGCATGGCCATGATGATGGCTAGGGGCCATCATGATGGGCCCCATCAGTGGTGGCTGACAATAATCTCTTTCAGGTGCGCGTGGAACACTGCGCGCCGTCAACTCACGGGCCTGGTGCTGATCGGACGGCGAGCTACCCACTGCTCGCCGTCCACGGACCCGGGTCTACGGTGGCCGAAGATCGTCTCGTGACGTCCTACGCCCAGTACGTCCAGTACCTCTCCTGCGGTGGTAGCGGTCGGGGCCGTGAGGGGTACTCCGTTGAGATTCCCTCACGCGTCCCGCCTCCGCCTTCGCGAGCATTGCTGCTTCGCAGAAGGCGGAGTCTGCTTCCCATTGCCTCTCGCTCCGTACCATGGCCTGAACTGACCTCCACCATATGTCTTACGAGGAAACAGAGAACCTGTTGCTCGTTCAGAAATGAAAATAAGATTGTTTAATTGGCTACAGGAATGAGACATGGTTGATGTCTTATAATATTTTATACATTTTTAGTTTTTCGGTACTAAGTATTTAAACTACCCAATCACCCCTACACCTTCACTGCTCTACACACAAACACACACGCAGATACACATACACATTTTTCTTTATATAATTTTAGTAATTATGAACATGAAATGTTCTATTTTAAATAATGTAATTTTAAGTATTTGCTAATTAATTATAATTCTTAATTTTTATAACAGTAGCTTTAATATTTTTTGGTTTAAATTTTAATTTTTACTACAATTTTTCAGTTTTTTATTTATATTTGTAATCATATTTTTTATTATAAGAATGTAATAGGATGATTACATTTGTATTTATTAATTTTTAGTTTTCAATTGTTAACTTTGGTTTTTATTTTTTTTTTTATTTTTTTGGGGGGTGGGAAATCATCTAATGACTCTTTCCGCTCTGGGGTGGAGCGGAAGGGCGTGTCAGACTCTTACTGACTAAAACCCACCCCTGTTCCTCCCTGCCCTACGCGCCCGGGGGCGAGGTAACTCTTTCGAATTTATCCTCCACCCCCGGGCAGAAGTATTGACCTTTAATTTTGATTATTAACTTTTAAGAATATATTGTAAACTTGATTAGAAGCATCTCTTAGCATGTATTTTGGGCTACATATATTCTCTATTCTCGGTGGTATGGCGCTGTATGCCGAGATACAGGATCCGTCCTAGTTCGGCTACAAATGCTCCTATGTAACGTAACCTTTAGAACTAGCCTTTAAGAATGCTGTAATCTATTGTTGTTTTTGGTGAAATAAATAAATATTATTATTAAATATTATTATATGCTCCACCGTGTCCTCTGGGCGATCCGCGCAGTGGTAACACCCGGGCGTTTCCTCCCGCCTGATCTGATGCAGGAACCTCCCAAAACAACCGTGTCCGGTGAGGACCTGCGTCAGGCGGAAGGTGAGGACCCCGTGACGTTTCTCCAGCCACTCCTCAAAGAGAGGCACTATCTCCGCGATGGTGGCGTGCCCAGCGCTGGGTTGCGACAGTCGCTGTCTCCATGTCGCCATGAGATCCTGCCGGAGCTCCTTCCGCCGAGCCGTGAGGTGTCGCGGCAGCATAGTTAGACGTACTGCAAGTTACAATCTCTACCTTGTTGCTATTCTACGAATTCGCACTTAGCGTTTTCGAACGTCTTTCATAATGCGCACAGCAAAGAAGTGGAACTCTCTACCAGTGTCTGTATTTCCGAATGCATACAACCCTAATCTCTTCAAAGTTAGAGTGAACAGGCTTCTTCTGGGTAAGCTTGCTCCATCTTCGAATTTGTCTCCGTCACCTCTGACCTAGACTAGAGTCAAGAGCAAATCCGTCTAAAATATAAAAATAAAATAAAGTTTTAGCTTATTATTAATTGATGTCAACCACCTAGCCAGAGTTATGTCGGACTCCTACTAACTAAAATCCCACAGTTCTTACCGCTACCATGAGTTGGGGGCTCGGGATACAATTCAATTCGCACAGGCACCCCTGGTTAGAATGACACTTCAGAGCAAGTAATGGGCGGGTAGCGGATAAATTCGTAACGGAGTTACCGCTCCCCTGGGCACTCAGGCAAGGAAGGAACAGGGATGGGTTTTAGTCAGTAAAGGTCTGACACGCTCCACTCAGAGCGGGAGAAGTCATTGGACAATTTCCCACCCCACACAAAAAAAAAGGTCGTAGCCGACTTATACAACACCTCTCCCACAAGGCAAAATAATGTTCATTGAAATGTGAGCTTCACAGCGTCCTCTGTAGACATACTTTATATTGATAACACAAATTAGCAGACAGCTCGCTATACGCGAGCTTACCGCCATCGTGCCACTCGATATTAGACGACTCGCTTCCAACATGCTTACCACGCACTTCAAGCAGGCGATAGACTGTAAGCGCTGTAAGCGCGTGGGCAGCTGCTTGCCTGCTAGCAGTCGGCGCGTGAACAACGAGCAGTCATCTCCGTTTAAAGCCCTGGGAATTGATCTCAACGGTAACGCTTGCGACCGCTAGATCACCGAGGCTGTCACAATATAAGCTACAGAACTTACCAAAGAAGAACGCGTACATTGACTTAAAAAAATACCCTCCTGGTACAGTTGAGTCATGATAATATTAAGGCTAACCGCTGACTTGTGATTTTTGTCACCATGACTTTTTGTTACCCAGTCGAGTGCTATGAAGTTACATGGGAGTGCGCTGATCATGGTGACGCGACAATACATAGTCAAATAGTTCCTAGGTGACTGAATTTTGAAGGATACTGACGTAGTTTAGAATATAGAGTGTTAAATTTGCCTTGAAACAATCTTTCAGTGTATATGGGATGCACTCAGTAGCGATTTATTCGTTTCATTTTTCTTCTTCTTATTTCCAGAGAACTTATTATAGAAATCTGTACAAAATCCATTTAAAAAATGAGTGCGTTTAGTTGCCCAGTGACTTTCCAAGTGCGCGCATCGTGAGTGACAGTAGGTGACAGTGACAAAAATCACAAGTCAGCGGCTAGCCTAAGACAGAAGGTAAAGGACGTGGGCAGTAAATAAAATAAACAGATAATAAAACAATAAAACTTTAATATTTTAAAACGTTCAGCATTAAAATCTTAAAAATTAGTAAAACGTTCCACAATAATATGTTCTATGCATGAACGAAGCAAAAATTGTATATTACCAGCTTTTGCCAGCAGTTTCGCCGGCGTGGAACTAGTACCTACCCCTTTAAAATTGATAACATAGCTATTCCAAACTATAATCTATACCAAATTTTATTTAGGTCCGTTTCCATCCATCTTATCCATCAAAAATTATAATATTATAAGTGCTATGTCAGATGTCCAGGGCTTTAAACCCTACTGGAAAAAGGTGTGGTGTATAAATTTTCAAACGGTTGCGTAATACTTTGAGTTTCTGCATCGAGACCGCCAAGTTTAAAGTACCATATAATTGCTTGTTTTTCAGACTTAAAACGTGCTCCGTAATAATGACAGTCAAAAGATTTATCGTTGTAGTATATTTCGTCTGAAAATGAAAAAAAAAGAATTTACTTTTCCTTTAAAAAAACTATGTGGTCTTATAATGATAATAGCTTTTCAAACTGGACGTTCCTATTTTTCCTTATTAGGGTTCCGTACCCGAAGGGTCCAAACGGAGCCCTATTGTTGTCACTCACATATCCGTCTGTCCGTCTGTCTGTCTGTCCGTCCGTCGTCTGTCACAAAATTTTGTTACGAAGAATTTTTTAACTTCCTAATGAACTTGAAATTTGGTGGTAATGTACTTTACTAACAAATACCAATATTTGGTACGGAACTTTTTTTTTTTGTGGTGGGAAATCATCCAATGACATCTCCCACTTTGGGTAGAGCGGAGGGAGTGTCAGACTCTTACTGACTAAAACCCACCTCTGTTCCTTCCCTGCCTGAGTGCCCAGGACAGCAGTAACTCTATAAAGAATTTATCCACTACCTCTAGGCATAATATGCAAAATCTGACACGCACTTTGCCAGTTTTTTTGTGTAATTTATTTCATCACCACTGCTCTCAAATCGGTAAAGGAACACCGTGAGGCAACCGGTAAGTTCTTAAGCCCTTGAACAAATAAAACTTTTTTACAAAAATTAGAACCGACTTCCAAAAAAAGTGCAAAATAACCTTAATTTCGGAAGTCGGTGTTCCTGGTTTTGTGTATTTTGAGTTGATTCGTGCTATGTACAGACAATCTAGCACCTACGTCCGTTCGGCTGTTTTTTATTTTTCAGTTTTTAGTCGTGGTTTGCCATTAAACTGTGACAACAATTCATAGACATACGATAGCAGCAAACGCGGTTGATTTGCTGTCAATTTTTGAAGAGTTCCGTTGTCTGTCTCCGAAACCCATCTTCAAATTTATATGAAATTTAAGTGGGACAATTTCGGAATGACACCTCTTTCGAATAAAAAAAGAATTTTGCAAATCCGTCAATAAATGACGGAGTTCTGCCCGAACATACATAAAAAAAATACAAACATCCGGATTGATAACCTCCTTTTTTTTTGAAGTCGGTTAAAAATCGAAGACGTGTGATGTATGGATCAGAATGTTGGGCTGTGAAAAAGACGCATGAAAAAAGATTGCATGTGGCGGACATGAGAATGTTGAGAGTTGAGATGGATGTGTGGAGTAACCAGAATGGATAAAGTGAGAAATGAGTACATTAGAGGTAGTTTAAACGTGGCGCCAGTCACAGAAAAGTTGAAAAGGAGCTGCTTTTCTTGGTATGGTCATGTGAACAGGAGGGATGACATACATGTAACTAAAAGAGTAATGAATATAAATGTAGATGGATGGAGTGGGAGAGGGAGGTCAAAAAAAAGATGGATGGATTGTGGGAGGAGTGATACGCAAGAAAAGGGAGTTAGTGATAGCGTGACGGCTTCGAAAAAACGTGTTGCGCTGACTACAAGTAACATGGGATAAGGGCAGGAAGATGATGATGTACAGATTCCAGACTATAATTTTGTCTCTCTACCAAATTTCATCCAGATCCTATCAGCCATTTTGGCGAGATTTAGTAACAAACATCCATCCTTCATTTCAACTTTCGCATTTATAATATTAAGAAAATTTTAACTTTTTGATTTTTGAGAAGACAAAACATAAGTCTAAATTTAAATACGTACCATTTTGATTAGCAGAGCCATCGTTCAATGTCTTTTGTTGCTTTACTAAACAATCATGCAGTTTTATAGAACACAAACCAAGAAAGTTTGTCAATCCGATTTTCTTTTTATAAACGCATATTGGTTTGATATCTGGGTCTCTGCAAAAAAAAAAGAAAAAGGGCAAAATGAAATTCTAGTCCAGGTTTCTTTTTCGACTTAAAAATATGGGCAAATTAAATTTCAATTTCAATTTATTTATTGCATCAAATATGGTGGGTACATCAAGTTCTTATATAAAATATTTAGTAACACACATTTGGCCAATAATTAGCATGCAATAGTACAAGTTTTTACACTAGTTATGATATTTATACTAGATAAACCTACATTTTGTCAATTTATTTATTTAGTAAACAGTTAAATATATCTGTGCTTTAATGTATAGAATTTACAGGGACACTTTAGAAAAAATTCATCTATCGAATAAAAACATTCTTGTAACTACCACTTCCGCAACGTAACACAAAACTTATTGAAGGGTAGCTGAGTAAATGTCCTGTTCAAAAAGGCAATAACTTACAACCATAGTCTAAAAACCATATTTTGTCATTTTCTCCTCTTGACTCAACCTTGCTCAATAAAATCAACAGTTTCAGCTTGTTGACTTGAAATTACTGTCCTCGCCTCGACATGTTTTCCATTGACAAGATGATTGAGTAACGCTAAGGAGGAGGTAAAGTAAAAGCACTTCAAAAGGACTTATACATAGACTTGATGACCATAGGCCTCCAAAGTGGCGTCCATCTAACTCATAGCGTCACACTCTATTTTCCGATTTATGGCAATCGGTCACCACCATCCTTTTATGTCCCTACTGCTGGGGCACAGGCCACCTCTCTGTAAGAGAGGTTGGGCCGTAATCCACCTACCGGGCCCAGTGCGCGTTAGTGGATGTCACATGTCTTCGAATTTTTGGTGCTGGGACATGCCGGTTTCCTGACGATGTTATCCTTAACAGTTTTGAGAGCAGTGGTGATGAAATAATTAACACAAAGTAAAGCGCCTGCCTGGGTTTGAACTCACGACCTAAAACTTGTAAGTCGCGGCTATTACCACTGGCCCACTACTGCTCAATGCTAGTGATGACTGGATGTCATAAATCGGAAAACTGCGTGTGACGCTATCTGTTCTAACCAGTTCCAGCTGAATACCAGTATTTTACTTGAAGCGACCGCCTATTTGACCTTCACAACCTGGTAACTAAAAAATAAAAGGAGCATGCTGAGTATTAGGAAAAGCGACAGAATAAGAAACAAAGCAATCAGAAAGCACACGAAAGTTGAGGATGTATTATTAAGAATACGAAATCTGAAGCGGAAATGGTCAGGCCACGTATGTGGCCTGACCATTTCCAGTTTTCTTATTTCGATTTCGTATTTCTTCAGATTTCGTCTTAATATTAAGAGGGTTAGAGAAATGGAATAAAGCCATGGTATTCTTGTATCCCAGAAACGCAAAAAGAAAACAATGAAGACAATTTCGTAGATGGTAAGATGATATCAAAGCAACGTAGGAATTACATGGACAAGGACAGCACTGAATAGAGAAGAATGGAAAGGAATGGAGGAGGCCTTTGCCAAAGTTGGGCAAACAAACAAGTTGCCGATGTTGACTCTAGTCATTCTCAAATTAGTAAAAACAATGTAACAACAATAATAATTGTCTGAAAATAGGCTTATATTATTATTACACCTGGTAACTGGGTATTACGAATGCCCGATCTCGTATACGTAATGAAATGCTTGTGAAATAATTTTCTGTAGTTTATAAAATTAAAAAACACACTTTTTGTTTCGTGTCTTGTAAGCAAACCCTTTCATGGGAATGCATACTAAATAACTAGTCCGCCATCCTTGGGAAACCACCATATTGGATTTAGAATGACGTCACTTAGCAATGCATTGTCATCCAAACTAAACAGATATGCACAATTGCAGCTTAATTCAAAACCGCTAAGACGGTTAAACTTAAAAAAAACTTACTTTAACTTAACTTTAACTTAACTTACGTTAAACTTCTAAAGTTTGTTTGTATAATTAGTTATACAAGTGAAGCTAATTGGTGCCAATTCTCTTGTTAAATTAGAGAATCGCTATCTTTTACTAAAAGGCAATGCGAGAAAAGGACGGCTACTCTAATTTACGTCCGTCTCTTTCTTGTATAACTAGAGAGAAAATATAGGAATAGTCTAAATTAAGTTTAGTTTGTGCACAACAGAATCTGAACCAATATCAGCTTGCAGTGTTTAAAAATGATTGCAAGGAGTTCTTATTATTTTATCTATCTTTACTATAATATGACACAAACTTCATCAAACGTAATTGGTAAAATCCGTATATGGAGCGTGCAGCACAGAAGCAAGATGTTTAGTTGTTGTTTTAATTGTTCGCAAATTGTTTCCTTGTGGATATTGTGATGTAAAATTGGTGTAGTTTTGTGTCTCAAGTGTCTACGTAACTGGTCATTATGTGGAATCATTGAAATAGGCGCGATCCCTGTAGAATGAAGCTGACAATTTTATAGTAGTATTGACTACCTCAGCGAAACCTGCCGAGATGGCTGTCTCGATGCATTTGCTGCCATATACTGCAAAAACATTAGAATGTGTTACATAGTCTGCATTCTAATGATGAAAAAAAATACGAACTAACTGATGACTAGGCAGCATGTTCTCTGACCTTAGCTTGTTCCACAAGGAGCAAAAGGAAACAAAAAGCATCAATGTCAAGTATTATAAGATTCTAGTTCAAAATTTGCAACACAAGATGGCAGCAGCAGTTAACGCCATGCACGTTCCCTATACTTGATTGTGAGAAACATTATTTCATGACGGCTAAATATAATCAACTTTATTTATAAAACACCCTAACCATATGCTTAGTTTACCTGAAGACTGATTAACCGATGCTAAATACAAATCTCATCTCCGTAAACCAGTGTTTAAGATAATCATAATTATGCTCATTTTTAACACACTTATATTATCTTCACTTGTAACAACTAACTAAATGTGTTCTGCCTAGCCTTTTTCCCAACTATCTTGGGGTCGGCTTCCAGTCTAACCGGATGCAGCTAAATACCAGTATTATACATGGAGCGATTGCCTATCTGACCACCACAACCCAGTAACTGGGTAATACGATAGCCCTTGGTAAGACTGGTTGTCAGACTTTCGGGCTTCTGACGACCCGTAACGACTGTTAAAGATCCACGATTGACAGCCGGGACCAACGGCTTAACGTGCTTGCCGAGGCACGGAGGACTCTCGGTATGTAAAGATAAACCCCAGAACTAAACAACATGGAACGTGGCACTTAAACGTACTCGTAATTGGAGGAAACCAAAATGTCATCTATGTAAACATATTTGTCGTTTTTGTTCAGTTTTTCAAAAAGCGCTGAAGGAATTGCGATAAAATGTATATGGGTAAAACCTATGTAAATTTTATCGAAGTTGTTTCAGCCCCGGGAGTATATTCTTTCGGATATAAAAATAATTTTGAAACATAAAAAAAAATATATATTTTCCGAAGTCGGTTAAAAATTTTGTTTTTTAAACCACAGAAAATTATTTTTATAAATAAGCTCTCCATCACTATTTCAAGAAACAAAAACAGAACAACTAAAACGTACATGGCCGACGTGCAGTGATTTTCTTCTGTGTAGCAGTTGGCACCAACTAGAGGATCGTCATAATCTTCGTATTGGTTTGCGTCATTATTTTTTGTGACCACGTTGTTTTGAGGGACTTTTGCAGTTCCTCCCACATCTTTTGACAAACAGAGGCTAACTGAAAAAAAAAGTTTGTGAATCATGGGGCAGGCTGTCCAAGCGAAAGTCTTTGACTGATGATGTTTGGGTCAATCTGCCTAACCTTTTCCCAACTATATTAGGTTATTAGGTTGGCTTCCAGTCAAACCGATTGTAGTCGAATACCAGTATTTTATATGGAGCCACTAGGTATCTGACCGCCAAAACTCGGTACCCCTTCTACTGGTGGCTTAACATGCATTCCGAGGCACAGAGTAGTCCCGGTATGTTAAGATGGTCACCCATCCAGTGATCGACCTCGGTAAGCGTTGCTTAACCTCGAAGATCGTAGCAGTATTTATTTAGCAACGAGCTCCTCGACTGGTTTTTGGGGGAGGGGGGGGGAATCATCTAATGATTTCTCCCGCTCTGGGTGAAGCGGGAGGGCGTGTCAGACTCTTACTGACTAAAACCCACCCCTGTTCCTTCCCTGCCTGAGTGCCCAGGGGTGCGGTAACACATTTTCCGAATTTAAACGCTACCCCTAGGCATGCAGGCATCGGCCACGATGGGCCCCATCAGAGCTACTCGACTGGTGATGTTTGAATGTGAGTGGTTTTTGCGGGGCCGCTCGTTTACTATATTTTGGTCCACATCAAATGGACCACCCCTTTTACATTCATGGCTGTATTCCCCATAGAGTAAGACAGAAGAGCAGCTACAGTACACCCACAGTTTACCAGTTCGGTTTAAGTCCCTTGATGTTAATGGGGGCGAGCCTGTTACCATCAACCGAACACAAGTCCATACTCCAAACTGCTGAAAAAATTAAAAATTTCCCAAAGAAAAATCCAATAACATGTTGTGCGACCCGGTAATTAATTTATATTAATTACGATATTAACTAAAATACCTTGTACACTGAATGCGATAAAAATCCTTACCACAAAGTCCCAGAATTAAGAATAAATAGAAAATATCCCTCATTGTTTAAACTCTTCAAAATTCGGGATGTCTATTTAGAGTCAATACACGACCAAACAATGTAAAAATTAAAAGATACTAACGAACTTGTGGAGGAAAAACACTTGATAAGGCTTAATTAGATCTTGATAGTATAACGGCCTTGATTAAAGAAGTATTAAGACAGTGATTAATTTTACATTACGCCTGTATTCTTCGAACGGGTAGGTTGAGGTAAAGTACCTACACCTTAATTTGCCAAGTCTCGTTTAAAAAGAAACAAGAATAAAACCATCAAATAACTAAAATAAATTTTACCAGTTGCTTGAAAACTGACTTGTTTGGAGAATTTTGTTGTTTTATGTCAGTCGGGGTTTTTGAAAATTTTCATGTTGCACGCCTCATAACGCAAAGCGTTTGAGCTAGTGCTATATTCTCAACACGTCAATGCCAAGCAATTTTCTGGCCTTCAAATAACTCTATTACGTTCATATTTCATCCATGGGATAATATGAGTACACGTATATCAAGAAAAGACTTCAGAAAACTTATTTTAAGTTTTTTTTTAAACATTTGTTCTACTACTTTATAGAAAAAAGTGTGTGTACTTATGTACGCACGTAAGAAGATATACTTCTTTGGCGTAATAAGACAAAAAACCAAACTGTCATAAAGTTTACAAAAGGAAAACAATCATTCTTCATGAACCACAGACTATAGCTAACTTCAGAGTGTAGGTTCTAGCTAAGTTCAGGGTGTCGGTTTTTTAGGACGCTGTGCGCGAGCATCGTAAAAATTTACTCCCATAATTTTTCCCTAATGCGCCAAAAGAAATATAACTTCAAAAAGAGTTTGAAAAAGTTTTACTTGGACGTCCGGGTACAATAATGGAGTTATTACATACAGACGTAATATGTAGTCCGAATAACTGCCGAAAAAAATATCCTTTTCGATATTCAGTATCGTAGTTTCTATCGTTTTTTTTTTAATATTTAATTAAAAGTGATGACTGACAGCATTTTTTGTAAATTGGTTGTAAAAAGACAGTTCCTGAAGCCGAAAGCCACATATTCTACCAATTATTTTGATTTTTTTTTTCACTAGACCTGGGAATCCACTGGTTCTGGAGATATTGAAAGTGAACGTCGCAATTTTTTTTTTACTCTTTTCATTCATCAGACAATTAATTTTCAGTACAAAAAGAAATGAACGATATGAGGCGTGCACTCTTGATTTTTTCAAATTTTTTTTATTTCTTACTAGTTAATGAGATAAATTTTTGGAATCGTCCCATCATTTTCTTTATTTTGACCATATGAACACGTCATAAAAAAATCTATCTATAAAGTCAATAAGATTTTAAGTTACTTCAGGCGGTCAAGACCAACCTAATGATGTATTTATGTTAAAATTCATCCAGCCATGAAGGCTACAGCGCATGCTAAAGAAATAGACTTACAAACATACGAGTACATACATACTCTCGAAAATTACTACTCTCCTTCTGGGGCAGTTCAGTAAAAGAAAATAATAATCTACCACATTGTGTACACCTATTAAGACGTTATGTACTTATTTATACTTGAGGATAATGACAAAGTTAAGGACAGTTCATTAAGGCGATAATGAACTTCGTGATAAGTTTTAATTAGATCATGATAATGGAGTGCTTTGTTCAGTCTTCAATCCGCTTGTTTGTTTGGGTACATGTTGCTGCCATAAATCTTTATCTGCCTAGCCTTTGCCAGACTATGTTTGGGTTGACTTAGTCTAACATGATGTGAGATGCGAACAACTAATCAATCTGCCTAGCCTTTTTTTTTTTTTTTTTTTTTCCAAACTGTCTTGTGGTCGGCTTCCAGTCTAACCGTATGCCCGTATGCAGCTGAATACCAGTATTTTACATGTCGCGACTGCCTATCTGATCTCCACAACCCAGTTACTGGATAATATGATACACCTTTTTTTTTTGGGGGGGTGGGAAATCAGCCAATGACTTCTCTCGCTCTGGGTGGAGCTGGAGGGCGTGTCAGACTCTTACTGACTAAAACCCACCCCTGTTCCTTGCCTCATTTAAAAAAAAAAAAATGAATGAATTTATCCGCTATCCCTAGACAATAACATGATACACCTTGGTAAGAAAAGTTATCAGCCTTCGGGCTTCTGACGACCCGTAACGACTGTCAAAGATCCACGATTGACAGTCGAGACCAACGGCTTAACGTGCTTTTCGAGGAACGGAGAAGTCTCGGTATGTAAAGATTTATTTATTTATTTGGTTAACCAACAACTGTTTACACAATACATTTACAATATACTCTTTCGTAATATATTCATTCGTTAGTGTAACAATTAATTAAAGGTTAAAACCTCATGCACTATTTAAGGTTATACATTATTATTATTATTTTACATTATTATTACGATTACAACAATATATTTCATATGTTTGACAACAATTGATAGTAACTAAAGATTTTCACCCATCCATGGACCAACCCCAGCGAAATAACTTAACCTAATGGATCGACGTTATTACTTTGCCTACGCGACAAAGCAATCAGATTCTATAAAAAACATAACCCTTCGTTAACGTACCGTCACAGTCGGGTACATACAAACCACAATAAATTCTATGCCAAATTCAAACTGAACAGTGTTACAAGCATACATATTTAATCCAATCAATTAATATTCATTCGGTCACACAATAATCCAACTGCCATAACTAGACTTCCAATCCATCATCAATCATGACAATTGTGACCCTACATGGAACAGAAACGAATGAACGAAATGAAAAGATTGAACTATGAACGGAAGACATGTAATTGGCAATCTGCGCACACTATACATTAACAATAAATGCTATAGGACACGGCAGTTCTGTTGGCAATAATTAATTGTAATTGCCCATTCATTCATGTGACTGTGCCAAGTTGTAGACTGAATAGCGACCGGTGATTTTTACATACGTGTATGTGTAATTGTGTTTGGTTTTTCAATGTAATCAGCTGAGTGGAACTAGACTATGTATTCGTCCCTTACCATTTTTACGGGCAAAACAAAAGCAAATATTAATCTAAACACACTTACTCGAATGCCAGCTGCTTCCCCTATCGCTTTTAAGCTTATAATGTTACGTACTGTATTTCCGTTTCATTAGCGCAGAAAAGTGCGGCGGATAGTCCCCGCCACAATTTATTATATTTTTTTGTATCTGGCTGGACGTACGGCAGCCCCATCAAGCCGCATGAAAAAAAATCCACATAGTCTCACAATGATTTGTTGCTAATTATATAGGTATCATTAAACATAATTTTTAATAATGTTCATTAAGTTTTACTTTTTATTTTCGAGTAAGTGTATTAAAGAGCGGCGTTTGATACAAGTGGGCAATTGTCATTGCAGACTCTCGGCTCCAAAACTACCTCGCCTTCAGTTCGGGAATACACATATATAGACTTCCCCTGGGTAAGCTCGCAAGCAAGTCGACTTTGTCTCTGTCATCTCTGACCTAGACTAGAGTCAAGAGCAAACACATCTAAAATAAAATGAAATTCCGATAAAGAATCCCACTTGCATCAAAATGTACAATTGCATTAGTCGAGCCTCTAATCTTATAAACCGTGTAACCCATGACAGCTGCATTCTGATTCCTGTTACACTGGAAGTCGACCCTTACATATTTGGAACAAAAAACCCGACTGTAAAAAACAACTAAAAAGTTCTAAACAAGTAACTTTTCAAGCAGTGCTGTTGGTGGCTGTTATTTTAGCCCAATTATTGAATTCATGGCACCAACTGCATCAGACTGCTTGAAAAGTGACTTGTTTGGAACTTTTAGTTGTTTTTTACAGTTGGGTTTTTTTGAATTTTTTTATTTTTTATTTTCTACATTTTAATGAGTTATATTTTTGGAATAGCCTTATCGAACCCTTTATTTTGCTACCCCACTTAATATAGTTCGTTGACTGAATTTTTTTTCATTTTCACATGTTGGCGTCTGGTTGTCGCCATATTGTAGTTTGATTATTGTCATGTCTTTAACTATCGCAAGGTAAAGACGAATCAATTGACGTAAGAATTATCAAAATCGGCCCACGCGTTTGGTCTCTATAGTGCCACAAAGGAACAAACATCATATGAATATGGATACATATGCTGATACACACATTACCCTTCCTTGCTTCGCGGAGTCGGGTAAAAAGGCTACGAAGTATGTCAAAAAGGATATTAATCCTTTTTGAAATTTCTCCACTTCTGGATACGATTTGGTTCACTGTTTGAATTTGTTTCGGAACAATTGTGCTTACCCTAACTCCAAGTGTGTTTCACTATGGGTGGGATATCTACCATGTACCGGTGGCGCATCGCCGTACGTCTGGTATAGATTTCGACACCCTCAGGAGGAAATTTATAACAATTCTGTCACCAAAAGCAAATTGATTTTAAAATCATTGTGTTTTTTTTTTGGCGGTGGGAAATCATCCTATGACTTCTTCCGCTCTAGGGTGGAGCGCAAGGGTGTGTCAGACTCTTACTGACTAAAACCCGCCTCTATTCCTCACTGCCCTGAATGCCCAGGGGCGAGGTAACTCTTTTGAATTTATCCTCAACCCCCGGGCAGGCATCGGCCGTGACAGGCCCCGTCCATTTTGCTGACAACTCTTTGAGGCGCGCGTGGAACACTACACGCCGTCGACTCTCGGGCCTGGTGCTGATCGGACGGCGAGTTACCCACTACTCGCCGTCCGCAGGCCCGGGTAAAATCATAGTGTTACAATAAAGCAACTAGGGACACAATTCTTGTTCATACTGCTTGCAAACAATATTATTCTGCGAAGCGGTTCAGTTGATGGCCTCAGATAATAGTAATAGATAAATTACATAACAATTCTGACTATATTCCGTGAAGGTATTTAAGCAGAAGTGTGGGTTTAGGTAAGATCCATGTTATAGGGGTGAGCTCTGTGACATTTACACAAACCCATTTTGAGCCATCGTTGATTTAAAGTAGAACTTCGCGCTTAGCATTCGCGCTACGACGAATGAGGCAGTCATATTCATTATCAGTTCACCTTTTTATATTTAATTTCGATTCGACACATTACGTTTTCCATTCAGTAATATCTAATACGTTATTCCAGAGTTCACTTCGGCAAGCCCGTTAAACCGTTCGTCCCGGCTGTCATCAGTAGGTATCTTTGACAGCCGATACTGGTAGTCAAAAACCCGAGTCTCACCAAACTTGTGGAGGTACGTTAAGGAAAAAAAAAAAGCACTTCATATAAGTTACAGGTATTTCATAGCTACTGGTGAAACAGGAAGCCGACTTTATCAGAGTTTCGAAAAGTCATCTACCTAAGATGATGGCAATGTTAACTTCCATGTTAACCCTTTCTTCCCTTGGTAATTTCAATTAGTACACCTCTTTTCCAAGCAATCACCATGCCGAGGCACAACTTATAAACTATGCCTATATGTACTGAAATAAATGACCCAGATTATACCGAAGCGTCGAAGCCTATATGCACACTGAAGAGCTCTGGGAATCAATGCTATGTTGCCGTAATATCAAGATCGGAATCCCACGGGGTGCTTATGTGGCAGATCAATACTGTAGATGTCAATACAGTTAACAATAACACGAGGATACATTGAGTACGAAGAGGTCCTATTACGATGCTTTACTGAACACAGTATATTGCAGTACTTTACGAGTACTCGTATATATTGTAATGGTTTTATTATTTTTTAAGAATAGCTTTCAGTGAATTATTAACCTGCACTGGGCCCACGTGGTGGATTGCGCCTTGCGGCCCATTCCCTTTCCTAGAAAGGAGGCCTGAGTCTAAGCAATAGGAAAATTATAAGGCTGATTATGTTTTTTTTTTATGTTATGTTATGAATATTGAAGCTTCATTAAAATAGACATTATCCGTCACTTTGGCTGGTAGTCAGTAGTGTTAGTCAGTTGAGACATTTAATCTTAGGATAATACAGTTTGTGATTTGCAAAAATACGAACATAAGATTTGGGATTCCACGCCAATCAGAAGAAAGAAATCATCATTTTCGGAAAAACCACGATGTGCAGAGGCAAACCAGTAGCAATGCTAATTAGGTACCCACATATATTATTAGCGAACAAGAGGAAGAAGACTATTAATATAAGCTCGTTATAATGTTTATTTCTCGTCACATTTAAGACACGTTGCACTCTTATTTCACAATGTGACTTTAATCATTTTAAACGATGACTGTTTGTGTGTAGTTGGAAAAGGAAATCATAAATAATCATGCAGATTACGAAGTTCTTCTAGAACGTAATGAACTACTCAACAACTATTTTCAACTATTTTTGTAACGTATATATATCGTTAAATTATATATTTATATTTGTATATCGTTACAAAAATAGTCCAACACTCAATTCTGAACAACTACAGCGCACAACAACTTAATTTTTAATGGTTATGTTATAACAATGTTAAGTGTAGTTAGTACATAAGTCACGCAGCAGCAGCCGCCGCAGGAGACGCCCTGGCTGTCGGAGGTCGCGAGAAATAAGAAAAAATAAAGATACACTGTTTATTCACGTGAAAGCGACGACGATCTCCGGCTACCGCAGGCGCGGGCCTGCGGACGGCGAGTAGTGGGTAGCTCACCGTCCGATCAGGACTTAGAGCCTTTAGACAAAATATATTTCTGCTAAAGTTAACACTAATGTTTCGTGCAAAATATATGGCAACGACATTGCTGCGCGTGAGTCACGTGACAGTTCTCTCCGCAGGCAATGTCCTTGCCATACATTTTGCGCGAAGCGATAGCGTTAACGTTAACAGAAATGTATTTTGACTAAGGGGGCAGGCCCGAGAGTCGACGGCGCGTAGTGTTCCATGTGTGCCTTAAAGAGATGTCAGCAATACCTGACGGGGCCCGTCATGGCCAATGTCTGCCCAGATTTCGCGGATAAATTCGAACAGAGTTACCAGACTCCTGGGCACTCAGGCAACTGAAGGAACGGGGGTGGGTTTTTAGTCAGTAAAAGTCTGACACGACTTTCCGCTCCACCCAGAGCAGGAGAAGTCATTGGATGATTTCCCTCCCCCACAAAAACGGCTAATATAACCCATCCTTGACGGTAGCCGTCACCAAGAACACAGATACATAAACTCGAATTTTCTTCAAATATGGGCAGCCACAAACTATAGGCCATCACCTGCTGCTGCTTACCTACGTACTCCTTAAAATACTCACTAAGTGACTCATACCAAAATCACATCCAAAACCAAGATAATTTCATTGCGTTGTTAATAATAAAGAGTGAAAATCATATTATTTGCTATGAAATTTTGCTAATAAAATTGGTAGTTTGGTGGTTCTACTAAGACCCACCGAAACAACAGACGATATTGGATCCAAAAAAGGCGAAGAAGGCCGGAACGAGCTTGACTTCTACCGAAAGGAGTGGCCCGCTCTTGCAAAAGACTGAATTGTGTGGAAAAGTGAAAGAGAGACTTTTATCCAGTAATGGGACAAAAAAGGTAAGATACTCGTAGAATAGAGTAAATATAAAGGAAGAAGGGAAAACCAGAGAATGGGTAAAATGGCTTGCAACGAAGGAGACCTTCACCCAGCACCTTGATACTGATTGGAGAAAGAGGGACGAATAAAAAATACGAATAGATAGAGAGGTAGCATCGGCTCGCATGAACACAAACACTTCACTCACTTCAAAAATAAATGCCAGAATTTCTCAATGCCTCTAGAAAATTCAAAGATAGAAATCGATCAAGCCTTACCACATCCAAACAATACCTTTCCTGACTCTGTACCATCATTGTGACTGCGACCCACATTCGATTGTGCATTCATTCCGATGCACCAATTGAGAGACTCATTGTTGGGATGCCGCACTAGAGAATTTAATAGCCATCCGTGATATAATGAACATTTTTATTATGTTGAATTTTTGGCGTTTAATTTCTTCTGTCGCGTTGGTCTGAAGTTTATAAGGACTACTGCTGAGCTTGTGGTCCTACAGGATTATTCACTAACTCAGTTGACATCGATTTGATAGGCACTTTGCCGTAGATTGCTGGAAAACCGTAGTGCCTATAGGTAATAATCGATGTCCACCGAGCAATATACTGCATAGTGCCTATCAAATTGATGTCATCTGAGTTAGTGAATACACCTGCTGGTTTAGATTCCCAGCTCTGCCAAAGTATTATTGGCTCTTAAAAACTGAGCTTTTTTTAATAGTAGTTTGGAGTCTGGATTTGTAGTCGATATCTTATTGGTCTGCGTCGAAGATCAATAAATATAATATGACTAACGACCCGCCCTAGCTTCGTACCGGTGCAAATTACCTTCCTCTTGAATCACTCCGTTTTGGTAAAAGTCGCAAGAAAATTCGTTTAGTACTTTTTGAGTTTATAGCAAACAGACAGACAACGGCGGGGGAATTTTTTATAATAATGTAGCGATGTTTCTAACAGTAAATTACTAGAAGTGTATTATTGTTTGTTTAATAGGTGCGGTTTCTAAAAAAAAACGCTGTAAGAATTCTAAAATGGGAATGGCCCCTTTTAAAGTGTAGACAATCAATCATATTTTATTTCAGTCTTTTATGTTTGAAAGCAATTTTCATATAAATGAGGTCAACAAGATAGCAATATAACAGACTACACAATAATCTGGGCCGTTAGTGCTAACTGAGGGATTTCGTTTTAATTAAATTTAACGAGTAACTGGATAGCAATCTGCTGACAAAATCCAGTACTCATTTTTCTGGCTGGACTGAGCAAAATGAATACAATATTACCTATAGGTAAACTACAACGCAAATAAAACTACTACGACGACGAACGACGTACTAACGAGGCACTAAAAATCTTCCAAACAAAAAATACACTTAAAATTAAAAAATAATTTTAAATTCGGACGTCTGTGTTTGTATTTTATTTTTTCGTTATTTGACAGCGACTTCCGAAATTAAAGTTATCTTTAAAGTTTTAGTGTATTTTCTTTTTTGAAAGTCTGTTGTTTTTTTTTTGTAAAAATGTTTTTTATTTTTCAATTTTTAATTTTTATACCCTAGAACTAAAAACTCCAATGACATGGAACGTGGAATTTAAACATACTCGTAATTGGAGAACACCAAAACGTCGTCAAGGTATGCGTATTTTTCGTTTTTATTCAGTTTTTCAAAAAGCGCTGAAGCAATTTCGATAAAATTTATATAGAACCACCTCGGGAGTATATTCTTTCGGATTAAAAAAATAATTTTGAAAATCGGTCCTCAATTGACAGAGAAATCGGTGGACATACATAAAAAAAAAACATACATACAGTTGAACATAGAACCTCCTCCTTTTTCGAAGTTAAAAAGAAATTGTATGTCGACCTCGTAGGTATAGGTGTACCACATTTGTCAAAAACTTACATTATATTGATTAAAGCAAAAATAGACCTCGACTTCAAGAAATAGAGACATTAATTACTATCAGCAATAAGGGTGCTCTTCTATCAAAGAGATGCGTGGCAATGAGGTGAATCGAGAATGCGTAGCGAGAATGTAAAACGGTGGGTAGCTGAGTTGTGTAAGGATGCGCAGTTTTTTCTGATGTACGCGCACACATCTTTTATACACATCTCTCGCTTTTTTGTAGCTCTGTTAGCCCTCTTCCACCAGAGCTGCCTTGATAAGACCATATGAAGTACTCTCATTGGTGGATATTTTCTTCTTGCACTGCCTTGCTACCCGCACCTTGTTGCATCTTTAATGGCAAAACACCCTATTGCTTGACAAAAGTCCAAAATGATTGAGATTGACCACGTTACATTTAAATTCCATTCGTTCTAGACTTATTGACGATATTAAGTCACATTGTCTAGGCTCAATATATCATAAGCCTAAGGACCCTACCCCAAAAACAAAGTAAATGAAGCGTACAGATGATTATTGGCTAATCCATTTCTAGGTCAATGGGTAACAAAACGTTAATTAATTTCCATCTTAGCCTCCTCTACCTTTTCCGTTGAGGGTAGAGATTAGGCGGATAATCTCTTGTCTGAACGAAATCCTTTATTAAGCTCAACGGTACAGCTTTTGTAAATAGAGGTATTGACTTATTGGTGATTAAGGATTGGGTATTAATCTGCGTACTAGGTATAGATATAATATTCTATAGACTTGAATAGACCTATTCACAGGAAAGGAGAATATCATGGCAATTTTTACGTATAATTCAGGGTTGCGTACCCAAAGTGTATGATAGGGATTACCTTATTAAGCTTACACTTATGAAACCTTCTTTTTTGTCGTCGGGGAGAAACCTTCAAAAGACGGCTGAAGTTAAGGGGAATAAGACCAGGGAGAGTGGGATTTTTACCTCACTAAAACCATCCCGGTGATCACCATCAGCACATGGAAAGGGTCCCATGACCTCTTGATATCTGGGATACCTAAGGCCAAAATAATAATGATTTTATTTATTTATTTAAAATCACGTAAATAACACCTTAACAGCTATAACCCCAAAGCAATGTTACTGCCACAAAAATACAATTTAAAATACCAATAAAAAAACAGTTAAATTACAATTCAAAATGCAATTCAAAATACAATTCAAAATACAATTCAAAATACAATTCATAATACAATTCAAAATACAAGTTAAAAACTCACACTTGGGGTACAGACCAGGATACAGGTATATAAGATCAAGGCAAGAAAATTATTTTTTTAGTACTTACGAGTAATTTCATAATTCCCAATAAATTAAACGGCAATTAGTTTGAAACTATAGAATTGTTACAAAGACAAATTTAACGTTGTTGGTTTATGTGCAACCTTAACGTTGAATCTTGCGCAATCTCATCTTTGCTCGGCGAGCTGTACTAGGGTGGCTGTTGCAGATGTAGAAAATCTCAAATGGCACAATAATAATAACCTTATTGGAGTTATATGTTTGAGCCATTTGAGGTTAAAACACTAAGGCCATATGGGGTCCAGGGGAAGGGCATAAGGTAATCATTTCTTTTTGAGAAATTAAATAAAGGAACCTACATTGATCAAAATTTTACAAAAATTTCATTTTCCGACATCCACAAGGGTGAAACCATGGACTAAATTTAGTAAGACTACAATGTCAAGACCATTTAACACCATCTTAAATACCGCTAAGTAACCAATCAGTCCTCTGAACTGTGCTGAAGTCTAAAGCAATTAATTCTCATATCGTTGGCTGATAATTGGATGGCATCGACAAAGCTAATCTCATAGAAGTAATTACTGTAACCGTTTTAATAACACAATGTGTAGCCATATTATGTTGTCTGGATAAGATTAGATTGCGACCTTTTTTTTCTTTCTTTTTTACAGTCGCAATCTAGTTTTAAAATACAAAGATTTTTTTATACACAATGTATTCTCTATTTTTGAATACAATGTATTCTCCAATAATATAATTGTTGTTGGGAGAAGGCGACATACCAGGAAGTGTGGAAGACTATGGAGAGGCCATAGCAGCAGTGGGACTGTATCGTAAAAATCAAAATCTTACATTCTTAGGTATCAGCTGATAATTAGATGGCTGGGATATAAGTCACAGAAAAGACAGCTCAAAAGGATTCTCTTTAGAGTGTGACTCACGCGTTTTAAACCTCTATTATTACTGTAATGCAAGGTTTTTAATACTGTGGCAAGGTTCAATCACTCGGGGCATGATTTAGTCTGTAGTTACCATAGATTTTTACCAAAAATATGCATTGAGGGTATTTAAAAAAAAAGTTTTAATACGTAAAAATGTCAAATGCGGGGACCGCCCGTGATGCATGACGGCTTTTGACGAATTGACGTTTTTTTTTTTTTGATAGGCACGCGTTTGACGTTTGTTGCACCCGGTGCCTCACAGGTTTTCATTTGATGATTATCAAATCTAGGACCTTGATCGGTAAACGCAGATTCCGTTTGACTTAGTCAAAGGTAATGAAAATGTAAACATGGGTCGATATTTGCTTATTGCTCCCAAATCATATAATGTACAGTTTAAAAAACATTTTTTTTTTTTTATCGTTGCCCCTTTAGGAATTACTCCTGTATCGTGGGTGCGTTCACAAACATGTATATACTCACATACACCACAAGACACCCAGACCCGAAACAACTTTAAATTTGTTCCGTGCGGGGATCGAACCCACGACACGCAATGAAGCAGCCAAATGCTCCACCACTGCGCCAACCGTGTCGTCGTATTTTAATACCCCGAACTACTGCAATAATTATCATCAACTGCTGAAAGACGTCCACTGCTAGACATAGGCCTATGTAGGCCTGTGTAGAACTGGTCTATACCAGTTCTAAGCTTTTCGCACTCATCGAATTCCCACAACTCTTACCAGGTTATCAGCCACCTACTGAAATAGAGTAAAATAGTCCAAATGATAAAAGAAATGTCTCGATACAGAAGTATCTTTTCAATCTAGTTTCTCTATCTATTGATTACGCTTAAAGCTCAAACTTTATCAAGCGCAAGTTCGATCGTGTATGGAGTATTGCTCTCATCTTTGGGACCGATCTGCTAGATACCAGCTCGATGCCCTTGAGACAATTGAGAAACGAGCCAAGAGGATCATCGGCAATGATAGGCTCGTCGAGTCGAAGCTCCAAAGTCTTGAGCATAGACGCCGAGTTGCAAGCCTGTCGGTTTTCTATCGGTTACATTTTGGGGAGTGTGCGACGGAATTGCATAATTTGATTTCGCCAAGCCCGTTCCATCATCGGACCACAACGCGTACGGCGATGCGCCACCGGACATGGCGAACATCCCATCCACACGCCCAAAACGTTTTGAGAACACATTCATTGTGCGTACAGCTAGGGAGTGGAATTCCCTGCCGGAGTCTGTTTCCTGATAGCTACAACCTGGGTGTCTTTAAGACAAGAGTGCATAGGTTACTTTTAGGCAAGCGTGCTCCATCTTTGACCACATCATCACTTATCATGAGGTGAGATAGTGGTCAAACGCGTGCCTATCAAGAATTAAAAAAAAGTCCTAACAGAAAACACGTACAAAACAAGTAGGTCTAAGTTACTAGACGGAGCAAAACTCAACGACCGTATAAATACCTAAATCCAATTGCTTTTAATTGATTTCTCTTTATCCGCCTTCGTTCCGCGAAGTCTACAACTTCTTATTATTATACCGTTCACATTTTATTACGTACTAACTTTTTCTGCGGCTCCGCTCTCGTGACTTATATTCATTATAATTTTAACCAAAAGACATTCACTGCTTTAAATAGGCGTCCCTCAAGTGTCGCCACAACGACAGGTCTTGTGTATGATGCAAATGCATCCATCAGATTTCCGCGACCCTCACTAGATCATCGGTCCAACATGTGGGAGGCCTTCCAAAGCTGTGTCTTTAGGTACGCGGTCGCCATTTCAGACCCTTTCAGCACCATCGACCATCTGTTCTGCGACCAATGTACTCTGCCCACTGCCACTTAAGTTTGGCTATTCTTCGGGCTATGTCGGTAATCTTGGATCTTGCGCAGATATCTTCATACCTGATTCGGTAACGAAAGGAAACTCCGATCATAGCCCTCTCCATTGCTCTTTGGGTGGCATTAGGCCTTCAGATGTGACCCATCGTGAGCAACCCCGTTTCAGTGCCACATGTCATCACTGACAACATGAACTGACCATAGACTTTCGGCTTTAGACCCAGTAGTATGCGAGACGAGAAGATATTTTAACTTCTACTAATATATAAAAGACCGCCCAAGTGCGAGTTGGAATCGCTCACCGAGGGTTCCGTACAAACTTGTAGATACACACCTAAAAGTTTGTACGGAATCCTAGGTGCGCAACATTACTGAAACTAAACTATTAAAGCACCGAACACACTCTTCTTACTGGATAGAGGGCCAAGTTTGACTTTTCCGTTGGAATACTATTGTCCACATATATCGACCTAAGTCAAGGTCAGTTTGACAAATGCAAATAAGTTATTTTTTTTAATTCTTTTTTATCGGTGTTGTGACTACAAATTTACTGTTTTCCCATTTTCCCCTTTATACATCGCTTCTTGATTATTTTAATGATTATAAGTCAACGGTAAAATATTGTTGATATTATTTGTAAATAAGTCGGCCGTATAGGGATAAAAATACCGAAGAGAGTAAAAAAGAACACAATAATGAAAAAGACAATGACATGGGAGTATAATTATGGTAAAACCAACTTAATTTTGAACCACATTGACGATACTCACAAAATTCTTCCAACCGCTGAAAACATAGTCACCCCATACAGTCGTGGTCTAGAACGATGGAGCAAAACCCAACAACCGTATAAATAGCTAAATCCAATTCCCTTTAATTGATCTCTCGTTATCCGCTTTCGTTTCACGAAGCCTAGCTCCTTACTAGTCCGTTCACATTTCATTTCACTAACCCACAGAGCTTGAAATCAGTGAGCCGGCAGTGACTGTACGCCAGCTACTACTACTACCTACACATTAAAACACAAAGTCCCCCGCCGCATCTGTCTGTCTATCTGTTCGCTATAAATTAAACTACCAGCCAACTGCGACTTCGCACATTTCGGATTCCGTACAAATGTTTGATAATTTGTATTTCTTTGGGTCAACAAGGTCAACTGTGAAAATTTGAAGACTAGCTCCAATCGTTTAGCTGTAAAACCTGTATAATAGACAACGGACAGACAGACACGTGAGTGACAGCAATAGGGCTCCGTTTAGACCCTTCGCGTACGGAACCCTAAAAACTACTGAACGGATTTTCATGCGGATTTCAACAATAGACAGAGCGATTCATAAGGAAGGTTTGGTTAATTGTACCTGTGCAGAGACAGGGCGGGTCGATAGTTCCTAATAAAAATTCGTGCCCACGCTCTGTTGCGCACAGGACAAGTATCGGCTGTCATAGTCAATGAATTAAAAGGAATTTAAAAAAAAACATAATCATAGCTGAAAATTAAAAGCCTTCTTGCTGAGGTAGGTCCATGGATGAGTGACCATTCATCAGGCACCAAGGAGTCTCGTTAAGTATATCGGTACTCCTCCGTGCCTCGGAAAGCACATTAAGCACGTCCCAGCGGTCATTTGTGGATCCTTGAATGTCGTTATGGGTATTCAGAAGTCAGAAAATCTGACAGGAATCTTACAAAAGGGTGCGTGTTACCCAGTTGTGGAGGTCAGATAAGCAGTCGTTTCATGTCTATTGAGCTATATTCAGTTAGACTGAAAACGGACAACGGAACGAACGAAACGCATGGAATAGGCTAGGCAGATTGATTGCAAAAGTAAACGGTGAAATTCAGTTACACTATTCATTATGGAAGTTTCAGCGATGCCGTCTCTAGTAGGTAGTGGCCGTTGGAAAACTTAACGCAATGTTGGAATTATCTGGACTTGTCTACTATACGGACCTTGTTGAAACTGGAATAGAATAGAATAGAATAGAATAAACATTTATTCGACACAGACACAACACAACAGCAACAAACAAAAGGTAAAGAAAATAGCAGTAGGTACACAGAGATACAATAAAATTGTGCTGAGCGTGCCCATACCGAAAGGGTTACCATCTCAGCATTTGCTGGGCGTTGGACACCCAGCGCTGGTTTTCAGTTGGCACCCTGCAGTGACGCACGGACGAGGGTAAATAAAATAATAACTGAATTAAATATCAATGTTTATGTATTAGGTAATATTGTAATTAAAATACGTAAATAAATAGTGTAAAGTAATAAGAAAATATTGAATAATATATATGTGCCATGCTGGTTACAAATTATAATTTTCTACTCTATCCACAATAATAAAATAAAATAACCCGGAAAAAAAAATGTGGAATGGAATAAAATGGAATATGGAACAAATTAACGTGAATGTGCAAAAAAATGTGTAGTGACATCTAAGACGCTACAAACAAACTAAAAACAGCAATGACCTACATCGCACAAGCAGAGTTCTCCGCGCGATTTGAACATATACAACAGCCCGAAATCAACTATCGGGCAGTTGCCCGGACCAGAAACAACACCCGTCTGGTCGGAGGATCCTCCCTTTTTAAAGGAGGTTGTGGAACTTTACACTCTGTTCCGCATACCCTGCACAAATGGTTTTAATCCGTGGTAAATGTCCTTTTGTATCTCCTGCTTGATAAGAAGGGATGTGGAAATTATGTTTTTTCTACTCCTCCGTTGTTCTTTTCTGATTAATTTCGTTGCAGGACCAAAGAGAGTTTAATCGTTTCTCCGGGACTCTTTCACTACTAATACTAGTAGTCGCCACTGTTGATTCTGACTTTCAGGAGCTGGTCCTTGGAAATAGTGTGTCGGGCAGGTCCGAAAAAAAAAGGAGTCGCCACTATGGTGTTTCGGTGCTCTGTGCACTAACCAATGGCGGTTCGATTTCCAACCACTACGTACTGATCTAGTGAACTCTGCGGGAAAAGTGGGCGCTTATTTTCAGAAATGAATGGGAGTTTGAAATAGATGCTTGAACATGAGGAATGGTAGACTGGAGAAATGTTTGGTTTTAAAATACTGGGTAGGTTCTAAGATCGGTTTGAGATTTTTGTAGTGACTATTTTGATGTACCTATTTATAATGAACAATCCCTGGCAAGCAAAGTTACATATTATATGATGTTTATGAGTCACCATGAATAGTTTCTTCTGGATTCGGGAGCTTTGGCGCTTTTCAGTTGCTTGCCACTATTAATGTTGGCTTTCAGGAGTCGAATTGGTTAAAATAGAGTGACATAAGAACTGACTGCACTAACTTAAGATTTAAGACCTAATTTTATGCAGAATTGAATACTATTGTTATTGCAATCATAATTCTAGACCAAAAAGGTCCACTGCTGCAAATAGATACAACCTGGTTGCATCTAAGACAAGAATGAATACAAACTACATGAATGTAAACAGAAACTAGTAGACTGGATAAAACCATTTACATACACAGACACAAAAAAAAAAAAAAAAAAAAAAAAAAAAAAAAAAAAAAAAAAAAAAAGTGTCACTCCTTCAACACATGCACTAATGTCAGTCACTCTCACATCACCCACATCTTATTACATCACATCGCACCACATATCGTCACATCACGTCACATCACATCACATCACATCACATCACATCACATCACATCACATCACATCACATCACATCACACCATACCACACCACATCATACCACACACGCCACATCATACCACACCACACCACTTCTACACACACACCCCACACCTTTCCTACCTCACATGCCAACACATAATTATAGCATAACATAAATAAACCAAAATGTAAGTAATTAAGAGAGAGCGGCGTCTTCTAACACAAGCATTATCTGCTTAAAAGGAGGCGCCATTACAAACAAAATGTATCGATTTATGGTTATGAAATAAATTATTATTAATTATAATTACTTAAAGGCAAGCGTATTCCATCGTTGACTACATCATCGTTTACCATCAGGTGAGATAGAGGTCAAGCGCGAGTATTTCAATGTTAAAAAAATACAATGTTCTAGCCAAAGAACGTCCACTGCTGGATATAGGCCTCCTCCAACCGTTGCCACATCGACTGTGTTTGTGCCTCTCGCATTCATCTACATCAGCAAGCGGATAAATTCGAAATAGAGTTCCCGCAGCCCTTGGTACACAGGCAACTGAAGGAGCAGGGGTGGGTTTTAGTCAGTAAAAGTTTTACATGCCCTCTCGCTACACCCAGAGCGGTAGAAGTCATTGGATGATCTCCCAAACACACAAAAAAAAAAAAAAACTACATCAGCATATGCAAATCCTCTTCAAAAAGACGTATCTGATCAGTAGGCTTTACTCCATCTATTATTTAAGTACGTAAATGTGACCCGGGAAATACGAGAACCCCGCTTGAAAGAGCATAATAAGGTAATAATACAAAGCATTACATCAAAGCCGTCCTCGTTCAACGGACCGAATACCCAATAATTGCACATCATTATTTCGAAATAACAAATGTGTATTTAAATTTTTACAATATTTATGTACAGAGTTTTCTTTGTGATTTTAATTGAGTTTTATGTTTGAGTTATTTATTTTATTTGCTTGCGGTATGACAGATCAAGCCTATATAAGCTATTAATAAAATTTCCCGCAGTCTTTACCGCGTTGAAGAGCAATGAAGCCCGATCGAATTATGAATGAAGATATCCGTTTGAGAACCGACATGGAAGAAAGGTTACCGACATAGACCGAAGGATCGCCAAACTTAAGTGGCATCTCATCCCCATCGATCATCTCGTATGGCAATGGGGCACATTGCTCACAGACCAGGTGGTCAATGGAGCCAAAAGGTTCTGGAGTGGCTACCGCGTTCGGGAAGACACAGCGTTGGAAGGTCTCGTACAAGGTGGACCGATGACCTAGTGAGAGTTGTGGAAATCCGATGGATGCGTGACGCACAGGACCGGTCTTTTTGGCGACACTACGGAGAAGCCTTTGTCCAGATGTCGATGATTTTTGGCTGAAATTATGATGATGGTGATCCCTCAAATGGGGTTTTGAAAAGCACCGACACATACATGACATATCAATGATTATATATTATATATCTTTGCCAAGCGTCCATGTTACCAAATAATTTCTATTTCCAGTCAATTTAATATCAAAACAATATTTATTTTTATCATGATTCGTTTTACTAATAAAGTTTATTTTTCTCTAATTTTCTGTGATTTAGACAAATGGTCGCGCTGGAATTATATTCGAACGTGGGCTGGGCAGCGTGGCTTGCCTACAAAATAAATAATAATTGAATGCTGGTACTGAATTCGCTGACCAATTTATTATTGTGGTAAACATTACATATACCAATACAGTTTATGTACAAGTACAACTATTTTCTTAATGCCCCTCGGCAATCATCGCATTTCCGAATACAAACCAATACTGTACAAAATGATGGACATGGAAATTAGTCCATCAGTTATTAGATATATCGTGTATAATCATTTTAATTCAGAACTAAGTACCTTATTGTTGTTTTGTTTTGATTTCCGTGTGAACTAATTACTTAGTTCTGAATTCAAATTATAATACACGATAAATCTAATTATTGACGGCCATGGAAATTAGCATTCGTTTGTATTCGAAAATTCGATTATTGCCGAGAGACATTAAGAAAAACTTTTTTATAAAAAAATAGAACCGACTTCCAAAAAAAGTGCAAAATAACTTTAATTTCCGAAGTCGGTGTTCCTGTTTTGTGTCTTCGTTTTTTGACACCGACTTTCGAAATTAAAGTTATTTTGCACTTTTTTTGGAAGTCGGTTCTATTTTTTTGTAAAAAAGTTTTTTATTTTTCACTTTTAGTTGTGACTACCCATTAAACTGTGTTAACAATTCATAGACATACGATAGCAGCAATCGCGGTTGATTTGCTGTAAATTTTTGAAGAGTTCCGTTGTCTGTCTCCGAATCCCATCATCAGATCTTTTTGAAAATTAAATGGGATCATTTCGGAATAAACCCCTTTCGAACAAAAGAAGAATTTTGCAAATCCGTCAATATATGACTGAGTTATGCCCGAACAAATATAAAAAAAAAAATACAAACATCCGAATTGATAACCTCCTCCTTTTTCGAAGTCGGTTAAAAATAGTAATACTGTATGTTATGTTTTGGCGATTGATTAAAATGAAACCTTCACGATTCAATAAGCCTTGAAAACAGCACAAAAATAAGTAAGCGGGATGTTCTACAGTCGACTAGTTTTTCTACATATTATAAAACAAAGTCCCCCGACGTATCTTTCTGTCTGTCTGCTCGCGATTAGATAAAAAACTACTGAACGAATTATCATCCGTTCACTATTTTTAACCGACTTTGAAAAAGGAGGAGGTTCTATGTTCGACTGTATGTATTTTTTTTTATGTTGGTCCACTGATTTCTTTGCCAGTTGTGGACCGATTTTCAAAATAATTTTTTTATCCGAAAGAATATACTCCCGAGGTCCATATAAATTTTATTGCTTCAGCGCTTTTTGAAAAACTGAACTAAAACGAAAAATACGTATACCTAGATGACGTTTTGGTTTTCTTCAATTACGAGTATGATTAAATTCCACGTTCCATTTTATTAAGATTTTTAGTTCTGAGGTATAACAAACTAAGAAGAGAAAAATAAAACTTTTTTACAAAACAGACAACCGACTTCCAAAAAAGTTAAAAATATTTTTTTTTAGGAAATCGATTGTTTTTTTGTAAAAATGTTTTTTTTTTCCGCCAATACACAGAGTGATTCATGAGAAAGGTAATAAGTAAATTGCACCCGTGTGAAGCTGGGGCGGATCGCTAGTAGTTTTACGTAGGAATATATGTTGAGGATCACGATAAATGTCAAGAGAAGCTCGTGGCTAAAGTAATAACAGCCGCACGGGTCGATCCATCAGGTTAAGCTATGCTTGCCGGGGTTTGTCCATGGATGGGTGACCATTTTTACATACTGAGACTCCTCCGTGCCTGACAACAAGTCTTACCAAGAGGTATCATATTACCCAGTAAGTGGGTTGTGGAGGTCAGGTAGGCTGCCTATCTGACCTTATACCAGTATGCAGCTGCATTTGGTTAGACTGGAAGCCGACCCCAAGATAGTTGGGAAAAACACCCTGAGTGTACAGGGACGCGGTAACTCTGTTTCGAATTTATCCACAACCCCTGGGCAGGCATCGGCCATGACGGGCCCCGTCATGATTGCTGACAACTCTTCGAGGCGCGCGTAGGACACTACGCACCGTCGACTCTCGGGCCTGGTGCTGATCGGACGGCGAGCTACCCACTATTCACCGTCCGCAGGCCCGGGCTTCATTAGTTGGCCTAAAGTACGTATTATTTGTAAAAAAGCTACTGGCAGAGCTGAATGCCAGAGGCCATTTTGTAATAAAAAAAAACATTATTTTTTTGTTAAGAAATGGCCTCTCGCATTTTGGGATAGGTCACAAAACCGCAGTAAAAAAGGTTACTAAGAGATAAATCAAATAAATAGCCACGACAAAGCTCATTAAGCACACAGAGCTACATTGAATTACCTTTAAAATCAAATAAAAGCTTTCTTGCCCACTCAAACATTTGATTAACAAACGTGTCCCCGAATAGCTAATGTAGAGAAACTTGAAACAGGGACTCTGAATGAAACTCGAACTCGAAAAAGACTTGTAAATGAGTTTGCGACAGCAAACACCTGATGTTTCTCAGGGGCCATTGAATAAAATTATGTTTAAAACATTTAATTAACATGAAATTTAAATTCGTTATGTTTTCATTTCAATTGGAGAGGAGGAATAATAATTATTATAAAGTGCCCTGTGATGTTGACAATATAGGAAAACTATCTCAGGACGGCGTCATCATCATCATTATTTCAGCGGGAAAACGTTCACAGCTGGACATGCAGAGACAGGGCTTTGGAGAGCCACAGCATCCCTGCGGACGGCGAGTAGTGGGTAGCTCGCCATACGATAAGTACCCGGACCGAGAGTCGACGGCGCGCAGTGTTCCACGCGCACCTCAATGAGATGTCGGCAGTACCTGACGGGGCTCGTCAGGGCCAATCCCTGCCTAGGGTCGCGAAATAGAGTTACCGGGGCCCTTGGCACAGAGGCAACTAAAGGAAAAGGGGTGGGTTTTAGTCAGTAAAAGTCTGACACCCCTCTCGCTTCACCTAGAGCGGGAGAAGTCATTGTATAATATCCAAACACACAAAAAAAAAGTGGTTCGCTTTGAAGCAAGATGTAAAAAACTGATATTCAGCTGTATTCAAGATGGACAGGTTGCCGACCTCAACTAAGTTGGGAAAAGGCTAGGCAGGTTTTTCTTTGTCTCTTCGGCTAGGCAGTACGAGCAAGCTTTGCCCACGTGGAATTAATATTACCCCTGTTGGAGTTTGCAATAAAATAAATTATATATTTTTTCTAAGATAATTTAAAATATATATAAACTAACTAATAATAATACCTAACACGTACAAATGGGTATGAAAACAACTCATAGGGCATCAAAAAATTCATCCACATCGCTGTCAATGGAATAAGTGTCCAGAACACTAGCAGCATTGCCACGTTGAATTGCAATGCTGATTCGTTGCCCAAAAAACCCAGCCCTCTAGTCACGTGGAGAGTCGACTAACAGCTTGCTTTCACTCCCTGTTTTTATTTTTGAATTTTAAAGAACCCTTACTAAGTGGATACCTACTCTTCACAAAGAACATACCCTCCATATTTCATGTCTCTCTAGAACCAGCGGTTCTGGCTGTGCGTTGATCAGTCAGTCAGGAACTCAGGACTTAGAATTTTATATATATAGAGTTCTTGTGAAAATACTAATATCACTTTGTTTGACCGCGTAAACGACAACCTGACTACAATATTCAGTAGCTCCGCTTGCCAACACTTGGTTAAAGTGTTGTTGATGAGCAAAATAAAATGGGGCTTAGGATAATCCCTGATACAAAGTGGCAAAGAATGGTTTGATTTTGGCAACAGCCTAAATGAAACAATGAACAGATTAGCAGTTAAGCCATAATTACTACATGCTAAATGTGATAATTATGATAATGATAAACAATATTGGTGGTCACATTACATTTATTATCATTGGTAAACATAACAATGTTTCATCCCTTTGTATTAGTGAATCCTTACGCGTCTTGCATAGCTCACCCAGGATAATGCAGATTGTATTAAAGGTACGAACGACTAAAACAGACAGTATTAATACGAATTCTAATGATTATTTATTGAACATCACGTATACACGACTAGTCATAATTCGTTGAAAAAAAAATGTTACTCTAGACAATTTCCTTCGTTATTTGATGTGTGAATATTTGAAATTATATTTTTGTAACATAGTGTAATTAATTTGTAAAACAATCACGCAAAAACTATTTTTATGAGCGTATATTTATTTAAACCTTCACCATTTTAAAGATTATTTAATTATTTATATTTTAGTATACGTGTTTTAGTATAATACCTGTTGTTTTATGTATAATAAATTAATAATGCGTCTAATTTTGGACAGCGCTCCTTGATGGACGAGTCCTATTACTGGGTGGACGTACGACGCGTTACGTGAGCTTAGCACAGAACACGCAAGCTAACCACTCAAGGTCGTTGGCAGTTAATAGCGCCTTAAACACCGTTACTTTAGGATAAATCACGTAAAATTGAGAACTCTCAATTTACAATATCAGATACATTTTATACATAGCTAAACTATTAAATAACTTAATTAATAAAATAAGTACAAGCGGCATAAAAGAGGGAGGAGTACAGTTAATTGAGCATCGAAGAATTCGTCCACATCGCTGTCAATGGGAAAAGTGCCCAGAACGCTGGCAGCATTGCCACGTTGAATGGCCATCCTGATACTAAATAAATAAATAAATAAATAAATAAAATGGCCTTTAATTACTCTGACCTATGCACAATTTGTAATATAATAAAACATACACTATAATATCTATATTTAACTATGTTATACTAACTATACTCATTTCTATTTTTTTTTCGTATATGTATATAACTTAACATTTAAAATCAGTTACCAGGTCAGGCTGTCTTGCGACATAGGCCTCCTCTAGTTCCCTCCACCTTCGCCTGTCGATTGCTGTCCTTCTCCAACCTTTTGGCAGATCGTCTTCGCATCTTTTTTTCTGCCTTCCTCTACGTCTTTTTCCGTCCTGCGGGTACCATTCTGTTAATTTTTTAGTCCACTTTCCTGTTGTTGATCTCATCATGTGACCAATCCATTTCCATTTCAAGGTTCTTGTTTTTACTTTAACATCTGTTACTTTGGTGATGCTCCTAATTGTTGTAGCTTTCCATTTGTCTTTCAACCTTAGTCCCAACATACATCTTTCCATTCCTGTTTGGTATACACCCAGTTTGTGCTCAATTTTCTATGTCAGTGGCCAGGTCTGGCAGCCGTAGGTGAGACATGGAAGTATACAAGTGTTGTAGGCGGTTTTCTTAAAGTTTCTAAAGAAAGAAGAAATCCTGATACTAAATTGTAATAATTAATTGTAACATTCGGATACATTGTAAATTATATTTTTTTATGAGATGTATTGTATTTGAAACATGTTATGAATAGATCATTCATAATATATTGACAGTTTACACTCTCACAAGATTTATTAATATCTTATGGAGGAAAATGGAGGCGGATAATTGTAAAACTTATGAGAGTGTAAACTTAAAACATATCCACCACTCTTGGTTGACTGGAAGATAATGCTTAAGGTATCACTTCTACTTTTGTACCCATGTGATGAATGAACTTGAATTAAATAATAATATACGGGCAAAAAATACTAGCGTACCGTTAGGGAAACATACACGTAAACATATTATTAGTTTTATTGATTGTGTAATAACTTAGAAAATTTATGGCTTCGGAGAAAATATTTGTGCTGTTATGGTAATAATAACATCACTGACATAATATCGTGAACATCGTGAGTAAACCGGGGTTTGTATTGAAATAAATGTCTGGAATCACTATTCCACCTTGAGCAAGCGTGGTGATCAATGGTCATCTCTTTTTCGTACGAATATTTTCTTTATAGCATAAAAAAAAAATTAAAAACTTATACAAGATATCCGAAAGAAATTCTCAAAAAAAAATTTACCCGCATACAATTATTAATCAGCTGACGATAATTTTGTATGGAATGCCCAATTTTTTTTTGAGAATTTTCTATAATATCTTGGTGTAAATTCTTCATTTTCATGGGCAGAACTGGTTCTTAAATATGACCACACCTTTCCGTTACGCCCTGTATTGCAGGATAAAAAAAAATTAAAGATAAAAAAATATTTTAACAAAAATACCGGCCAATGGCGAGTCAGACTGGCGCACGAAGGGTTCCGTACCATTATGAATAAAAACGACAAAAAAAAATGTCTGTTGTATGGGAGCCACCATAAATATTTATTTTATTCTGTTTTTTAGTATTTGTAGTTATAGCGGCAACAGAAATACGTCCATTACGGTCCATGGGAAACAGCCTGGTGACAGACGGACAGTGCAGTCTTAGTAATAGGGTTCCCGTTTTACTCTTTGGGTACGGAACCCTAACAAGCTTTTATCTGGGACAATAAACTAAAAAGTAAAAAATATGTTCTTGCTTGTGGCACGACTCGTTACAGGTTACAGGTTAGGTACTTACTATACTTCTGTGCCTCAAGATTTTAAGAATATAGGCTGGTACTTTCACACCAGTTACATAATAAATATATTTTTAACTTTTTCGTTCATCGACCCAGATAAAAGCTTGTTTTTTAAAATATTTTTTTACCTTTAACTTATTTTTAACTTTTTAGTTGGTTAGTATTTTAGAGTAGGCGTGACGTTTTAAAATATTCTACGGATTTATGACATGATGTAAAGTGTACCTCAAGACGAATCAATTGAGCTCAAATTCGATGGGCTTATGTTGCTATATTACAGAGATGCTGTCGTCACCTTCCAGCTTCATCATCAGAGCCTGAATATCATGTAGGTAAGCGTAAAATGCTCCTCAAGACGAATCAATCGAGTCCAGACTCGATGGGTTTATTTTGTTTAGTTCAGAAGTCCCTATTCAAAAAAATCAAATCGTAAAAAAAACACAAAACAAACAGAACCATAAAAAAATCGAATCATATTGTTGTGTATGTCGTTAATTTGTGGCAAATAAATACTTTTTCTTCTTTCTTCTATTGTCAAAAAAAAAAAAAAAACTAACCGAAGATAAATAAGTACACCAAATTTGAGTGATTAAATTCCAAGATTAAACCCGAACAAATATAATTAGGTACATACATACATTGCAAGTTAAATAAAAGAGACAGCCACCATCAGCAGAGGACAAACATCCATCTAAAATTAAGTAAATAAACTATAAAAACGACCTGTGCGAGACTAAAAAGATTGCTATTTTGGCATTTTATATTAAGTATCTGGATGACCGAGCTCTGCTCTGTTCTTACACGGATAAAACGACGTTTTCTAAAAATGGAACCTAACTAGATCGATTTATCGCCCCTGAAACCCCCTGCATACTAATTTTCATAAAAAACGTTCGAGCCGTTTCCGAGATTCAGATTATATTATATTATAAATATACATCTAAAGACGGATTACTCGTTTAAAGGTATTAGTTAAAAAAAATATAACGCAGCGCTGGTATATTCGTAATATAACTTCTGGTTTTTTTATGCAAACAACCCGTTAATAAAATTGGAAAAGCTTTCACTGTAAAAATTAACTTGATTGTCTTCTGAAATACACAATCGGGAAGCCAATTCATTTTTTTCGATGCAATGGAGGCTTCATAGGCGTATATTGCATGCAATTTCAGGCTCTACTTCCCAGAAAGGGTTACTGGCACAACGTAGATACTGTTATGTAATCTGGCTTATAGGGAAATCGAGTAAAGTTAAACAATAAATATAGATAGATAGATATACTATTTATTGTATAACATAACCAATTACAGAAGAAGCTTATAATTAACAGGGTGTAATAATGAGCGGTGCAATTAAAAGAGTATTTAGCTCATGTCACGAGAAAGTTGTGAATATGAATGTAAAATGGCTGTTATGAAGAAGGATTACTGGAAAACCCGATTTATAGATTATGTGATAGTCGATACGATTAGAAAGATAGTGGAAAGATAATAATTTAGAAGAAATATTTTAAAATCTGACTACTGAGATTCGATAAAATTTCAATCCTCATTACTACACATTTATTTAAGTAGTTAGTAGATGCATTTGATGTCAATTATTTTAAAATTTAATTCAATTCAACTCAATTTATTCAGTAACAATTTACATTTTTTTCTTAATTCTTAATTCTTTATTGTACACCAAAAATTTCACATAGTACTTATTGGTTACACAATGCATGTACAAAGGCGAGCTTAACTCAATGTTGAGTTTTCTCCCAGCAAACCTTTGAGTGATAGAGAGAGATCACATTTGAGGGTAGGATCCAGTGCACAAAACATATAAACCTACATAAATAATTCCAAATGTATATTATACCTACATACTAATAAATACAATATATACTAATATTATGTCAATTTGAAAGGAAGTGCTCTTTGATTTTCTTCTTGAAGACATCTAGAGAAGGACTGTCGCGTAGTGAGTGTGGGAGAGAGTTCCAGAGACGCACTGCAGTAACAGAAAAGGAGCCATTATAGCGGCTGGAAGTGTGACGCGGAGTACGAAGGAGAAGAGAATTGACAGTGCGACAGGGTTTACCCCTCGGGATGAAGTACTCAAACCGTTCACGAAGGTATTGAGGAGAAAAAGGATTGTGCAGGATAGTATAGAGAAGAGATAGGGTATGGGTATCTCGCCGACGCCGAATCGTCAGCCACCTCAATTTGGTCCGAAACTCCGACACATGGTCGTATTTGCGGAGGCCAAAAATGAAGCGGATGCACAAGTTCTGCAGTCGCTCAAGTTTATTTAGGAGTACCTCCGTAGCATCTAGAAAACAGACATCCGCATAGTCTATTAGCGGTAGGAGAAGAGATTGAGCAAGAGTGACCTTAGTGTGAAATGGTAAGAATTTTTGGAGACGTTTAAGAGACTGAAAAGAGTAGAAGACCCTCTTACTAACATCTGCAATATGTACTTCCCAAGAGAGGTTAGTGTCCATATGGACGCCTAGATTTTTAGCGGTTTTCGAGTACAATATGGGCACCGAATCATACACTACCGGCGAGAGAGACTGGTGATCTAAAAGGCTGAGCAAGTATCTGCCACCAATAATGAGCGCTTGCGACTTAGTTGGGTTCAGTAAGAGTCCAAAAGATTTAGCCCACTTGTTGATATTTTCAAGGTCATCATTGATGGCATCCACAGCCCCAGCGAGTTCACCCACTTTAAAGTGACGGTATAACTGCAAGTCGTCTGCATAGAGATGATAGTTAGAAGTTAGGACCTTAGTGATAGCGTTTATAAAAACTGAGAAAAGAAGAGGAGAGAGAACGCCACCCTGAGGTACACCCGCAGCCAAATCACACCATTCAGAGGAACCCTCATCAGACCGAACAGACTGCGAGCGACCCCGAAGATAAGATTTGAACCACTCAATTACCGGCGCAGAGACATTAAGGGAGGAAAGAATTCCTAAGAGGATGTCAAAGTCAACTGAGTTAAAGGCACTGCTGAAGTCCAGTAAAACCAACACTGTCAGACATTTGTTTTCCATAGCCAGTCTTATATCGTCAGTTATTTTGACCAGAGTTGTCACGGTGCTATGGCCAGGTCTGAAACCTGATTGGTAAGGACTCAGCAGGCCATTAGAGGACAGATAAAAAGACAGTTGCTTCTGAACAACGCTCTCGAGAACTTTGGAGAGGATTGGGAGAATGAAAATAGGACGAAACAGGGATAGTGAGGAAGGATTTTGAACTTTAGGAAGCGGTAGGACGTGAGCCCTCTTCCACGCTGAAGGAAAGGAGTTATTGAAGAGGGAAAAATTTACAATGTGGGTGATGACAGGAACTATTTCACTCAAAATAGGTAGGAACATTTGGAGCTGTAGGCCATCGTCACCTACTGCCTTGGTGGAGATGGATTGGAAACATTTCTTAATATCTAGCTCAGTAATTGGGTGGAAAGTGAAAGAAGTATTTGCTGGCAAAGGAAGATTGGAAAGATCATTAAGAGTCGAAGATTTAACATCGTTATCGAGTATAATTGGTGACGTAGAAAAGTGCGCATTAAGTGCATTGAGGTCCATTTTATCAAGAGAACTCTTGCTAGAGGCTTTGCCAATACCAAGAGTCTTTAAAAATTGCCATACTTGTGTTGGATTTAAGGTATCAACTGAGTTGTGAATGTGGCGCCTTTTCGCATTCCTACACAAACGACTGCAGCGATTTCGCATCTTCTTATAAAGATCCCAGTTTTCCTCAGTGGGCCGCTTCCTGTATAGACGCTTGGCCTTATCACGCTTCGCCATCAGGTTTTTTAGATCAGGGGAAAGCCATGGTGCAGGAAGGTGTTTAACTCTCACCTTTTTAAGGGGAGCATGAGCATCATACAAATCCAATATAGTCCTGCTGAAAACTGACACCATAGAGTCCATATCCTCGCTGGTGAACACAGAAGACCAGTCAATCCCACCCGCAACAGCCCTCAAACGCTCCAAATCAACGTTTTTAAAACTACGAAGAAAGAGAAATTTGGCCTTGCGTTTAGGAGGTCGAATTTTATAGGAAAGGTAAATGAGGTCATGGTAGGAAAAAGGAGCAGGAAGCTGTCCATGTGTGGCTACTTTGTTAGGGTCAGAAACTAGAATTAGATCTAAGAGAGAAGGAGTACAGTGAGGGGCCCTATGAGTAGCATTTAGCGGAAGTAATTGCATATTGACAGAAGAGGCAAGTGATTGGAGTTTACGGCTGCGTGAATCTCCCTTGAGCAAACAAGTATTGAAGTCTCCGAGAATAAGTGTATGATCATATAGTGATGAAAGATTTTCTAATTTAGTTTCGAAGGAGGAAAAGTAGTCAATTTGGCAAGAGGGACTATAATAGACACCTAAAAGTAGTTTTGTGTGATGAAAATTAATTTCAATGAATAGGTGTTCAGCAAACTATGAGTAGACACTCGGAGACTGGTCAACAATCTTATAGCTGATATCACCACGTAGATAAATGGCAACCCCTCCACATCCCTTGCCAGTTCTGTCATTTCGCACAATTTTGTATCCAGGCAGAGAATACTGCGTGGAAGGAAGAGCAGGCTTGAGAAACGTTTCAGATACAAGGACAGCGTGGACAAGTTCAGAGTCGAAGGACGATACCAAATCAGAATAATGAGCTGGAATGCTTTGAGCATTTATGTGAACAGCGTTAAAAAATTTGCGACAGTTGGAAAATGTTGAAGAAAGGTAGTCTCGAAGATTCAGATTCAGAGAATTGGCATCACTAAAAGCACTGGCAAAGCTCTGATCTGACTCACAAGAAGATGAGCATGAAAAAAAACTATTTTCTACGAGATTATCTGACATAATTAAATATAAATATTAATAAAAATAAATATTTAAAAAAAAAAAAAAAAAAAACTAATTTCAAAAATTAACTTCAGCACTCAAACCTCGATGCACTCGCCGGCTACATTAGTTTTAATTAATTTCCTAAAAAGATAAAAAGCCCGTAGGCCAAACAAAATAAAACCACAGTAGTCTGTTTCCGAACGAAACACGGGACATTATAAATGTCAAACATGTCAATTGACATTACTGACATAAGTAATTATGTAAATAATCAAACAAAAAAAAACTTAAAATATCGAGTGACCGACAGTGTACAACATAAAAATTATAAGTACCGTACCTATTATAATTATACTCATAGAGGAATGGAAGACCCGCAATGAAGATTCATCACTTAACTGTCTTGCGAGCTCTCTTATCGGGCACTGGCTTCGACGTTACGGCTGAGGGTTCAGCAACGGGAAACTGAGCCACAAGTTCTCGATATTCCGAAGCAAACTCAATCTTCCGTCGCGATCCCTCGGAAACCTGGATGACAATCTTCCCGTCAGACGTCCAACACTTATGTATCCCGAAGTGCTTCCGAGCATTCATAAAAATCTCGTGTCTAGGCTTAGTCAGGAACTCGGAAAGCGTCAGACCGGAGCCTTTCAGCTTGGTTTTATTTCGCCACACCTCGTTCCGTACGATACGGCTTTCAAATCGAACTAATAGGGGACGAGGTTTGCTGGTGTTGCTTCCAAGACGGTGACAGGCTGTTATGTCTTTAGAGGTGACGTTGACCACTTCCAAAAGCTCCGACAAAATGTTAAGGAATTTTTTGCTTGGATCAGCTTCCTTATCCTCAGTCAGGCCATGCAGCAGAAGGACCTTAGCACGGGATGTCATTTCATGCCTATCCAGCCCCAACACAAGCAACTCCATCTGGGACTTTAGCGAACTCAACGTTTTCCAAACTAGGGTTTTAAACTCAGTGAAGTCCTTGGATAGGCTGGCAATTGTCTTATGTGAAGCCTCACCACTGGCATTCTTCAAGTCTTCCTCGTATTGTGACATTCTTGAGGCAAATGTGGAAGAAAGCTCCTCCACAGTGCTTGACAATTTGGAGTACAGGTCCATTTCAGTGAAGTGCAGTGTTTGCAGTATAGAGAAGTGAAGTCAAGGAGATTTGATGAACTGACTGAGTGCACCAGAGGTTAATGTACTATTTTATAACGTTTCTTGCATTTAAAAGTTACTTTTAATATTTTTCTTTAATTAAATATATGAGAGCTCATAATTTCTATTGTTTTACTTGGGACTACCCTCTTATGTCTTGCTCTTATGTTTTTCGAATATAATCAGCATGAAACATAGTGTTTTTGACGTACACATATAACTAATAAGAATATATGAAATTCTATTTAAATTAGAAAACATTAGTTTAATTAAGATTAAAAATTAAATTTATTATTTACATTGTTATCAATGTAAATAATTAATTTAATTTTTACAAAATTTTAAATTAATTTTATACAAAGCAATTAAATTAAAATAACGTAAAATACTTTGCACACATGATTTAAAATAACGAAATGTCAATAAATTAATAGGAATATAAAACGAACATAATAATCAAGGATATGTCATAAAAGTCGAATACTAAAATCATTATTTGGAGAGACTTCCATCTGGGTTTTATGCTTAGATTGCTCATTATAGACTCTGACTGGACAGTAATGCACCATGCAAATCTAGTGCGACTTTGTGGTTTTTAATAGGCTCTACTTTTTTTTTTGTGGGTTGGGAAATCCTCCAATGGCATATCCCGCTCTAGGGTGGAGCGGGAGTGCGTGTCAGACTCTTAATGACTAAAATCCACCCCTGTTCTTTTCCTGCCCTGAGTGCCCAGGGGTGCGGTAACTCTGTTTGGAATTTATCCTCAACCCCCGGGCAGGCATCGGCCATGATGGGCCTCGTCCCTATTGCTGACAACTCTTTGAGGCGCGCGTGGAACACTACGCGCCGTTAACTCTCGGGCCTGGTACTGAACGGATCGCCGTCCGCAGTCTACGGTGGCCATAGATCGTCTCGCGGCGCCGGAAGCCCCAGGCCTCTCCTGCGGCGGCTACTGCTTTGCAGAAGGAGGAGACAGCTTCCCATTCCCTCTCGCTCCGTACCATGGCCTGAACCAGGGCCGGGCGCGAGAGGTCGCAGCCGCCTAAGAAAGTAGGGGCCTACTTCATAATACTCTTAATTTTCTCGTTCAAAATACTTCCGGTTTCATAATACGGTTGTTTATGCCTCTCTTTATTTAAAAGATACGATATTAATAGCGGTTAATATCAATTTAATTTAAAAAAAAAACAAACGAAATGACTAATTAGTAGTCTTTAATCAAATTACATAACATAACACAATTTCACATATATTAAATATAGGTCCAGATTTATATAGTGACAATAAATACTCTTACGAAACGATGTTATCACGACGGCTGCTTGCGACGAAATGAGGGCCGAGTACTGCCGCGCTCTGCTTTTATAGTCTCGACCGCACGGTAGTTTAAAAATAACGTTTTGACGCTAATACGGCCTCTCCTGACGTGTGGTTGTCCTCAGCCACATTGTCCTGACGATGGTCCTTGCTGCAGTTCGCTGCAGTCATCTTCGGCAACTGTTCCCGGGTGACGTGAAGGGCTCACGTCCTCAATAGCTGCATCCGTACTTGGTGGACCCTGGTGTATGTCTGCATTTCCACGACTTGAATGGCCTTCGCAGCTAGTTGCACTGATAAAAGGTGCTGTGAAATTTTCCTCTTCAGCTAAAAATGAGAAAATGACACACATTAGTAATATCCTTATTACACAATGTAAACACATGTTATGTTGTAATTAAATACAACATATCTAGACAGAGGCACCCAGTTAGCTTGTCTTGGCAGAGACACATCTCAATGCCCTTTTGAATAAACAGACAGAGGCACCCAGTTAGCTTGTCTTGGCAGAGACACATCTCAATGCCCTTTTGAAAAAACAGACAGAGGCACCCAGTTAGCTTGTCTTGGCAGAGTTACGCCATAACTCGATGCCCTTGTAAATAAACTGAGACGGAGGCACACAGTTAGCACGTCTCGGCAGAGCCCTCGCTCAATGCCCTCACAAATAAACTGAGACGGAGGCACACAGTTAGCACGTCTCGGCAGAGCCCTCGCTCAATGCCCTCACACATAAACTGAGACGGAGGCACACAGTTAGCACGTCTCGGCAGAGCCCTCGCTCAATGCCCTCACAAATAAACTGAGACGGAGGCACACAGTTAGCACGTCTCGGCAGAGCCCTCGCTCAATGCCCTCATACATAAACTGAGACGGAGGCACACAGTTAGCACGTCTCGGCAGAATTTCACTATAATTCAATGCCCATATAACCATTACGCATTTACACATGACTCTTTCAGTCCGTGTCATATAGATTGTATCAAACATATTTCATAAAATGCACGACTATGCATCTTTTAGACCAGTGTTTTTCAAACTGTGGGTCACAGATTCAAAAATATTGAGAAACACTGCTTTAGACAAAAAGTAAATACAACGGTCTACTTACTCTCAAAATACGTGGCATACGACTCAGGGGTCCACTCTTCTCTCCAAGCAACCATACGCTCAGCGGCAGCCTGAGTGACTTTACCATACGAACCGGTTAACAGCTGTTAGTAGTTCGTATCCATCGTGTGGAAGGATTTTCATTACACGATGTGGCCCTCGCATCCCCGAGTCCAGCTTGACTGTCACTTAGGAAGTTTTTATTACAAACACATCATTTAGATTAAATGTACGCTTGACCTTCAGACTCCTATTAACATATTCATCTTATTTACGTATATTTCAAGTAGTTCACTAGCACGCTATATTTGTAACTATCTTAACCCTTCGCGATTCGGTCGCAAGTCATCAACAGCAACATCGCAAATAAGAGATCGTATGACTGGCGTGACTGCTTCAACACCAATAAGCAATTGTAAGGGTGAGATCTGAGTGGTCAAGCTGCATTTTCCACAAAGAATTGGATCATGTGCTCTCTGGCTTAGACGTCTCTATGCATAACATATTGAGTAAAGTACGACCGTAGCTTTCGACCTGACCATTCTCACGATGCATCTCAGAGGGGAATCAATTAAAACTTTAATTTTTTTTTGTTCGCTCGGTCTAACCTGACCCACAGAGATAGTTTGACCTAGCTACACAAGCTCTGTAGCCAGAAATGTACCTACCTACTTTTCTTTAAGTTAATATGAAACTTCGCAGCAGTAAGTGATTTCAATACCTCCCGTACAAATACGTTCAATTTTTCGTTGATTGAAAATCTGTACTGAACTCTATGCGCTTACTACCAGTTGTGACTTTTGATAAAACAGTCACAATTGTGAACAATTCCTTCAACTGATTTAAAACAGACATTAATTTTTCACGATCGCTACCTTGAAGCGGTGTGGACACTTGAAAACGGTTCACTTGAGTTTAGACCAACTGAACTAGGAGTTCGAGTAATGCGTGGCTCATTGTTTACACGAATGTACGTTACCCCGTCATGGTTCAAAACATCTTTTACTATTAGTACTGGCACGTCTAGGCATTTCAGGGGAACAACAAAAAGATCCACCTTAAGCGAGATACCGCAAAATTCTATAATTAATGTTACGCGGCTATTACACTCAATGGTGCGGATTCTGTTTAGTACGAACTAAACTTAATTTATGCTATTCACATCTTTTTCTCTTTAATAAAACAAGAAAGAGACGGACGTAAATTAGAGCTGTCAAATTTAGTTGAACTAATATTTCCATACAAATTAAGGGTACACGAAAAAATATGTCGATTAAAAACACGGTGATGCGCAAGGCGTAAACTGGCTCGACATCTTTAACTTCGTTCAAAGCTATAGCCGTCCTTTTCTCGCACTGCCTTTTAGTAAAAGACAGCTATTCTCTAATTTAAGTTTAGTTATTGAATAAGCGAATCGGCACCAATATTTTGATTACTAATGTCACGTAATAAGTGGGTAGCCGGGTACACTTAAAATATGTATTTCGAAATAAATGAAACGCGTGATCCGCAATCTATCAGTACGTCTGTATTATAGCCGTTGTGACGTCACTATCTGTTGATGCAAATTTCAACTTTTACGGGTATGCCGTCGGGCGTTCAGGGGTTAACGCTATTTTATTTTAGTTACGCGTTTCGGATCTTTGTTTAGCAAAACAGACAGAAATGTCATGGCCTGGCTTTTCACAGAATGAACACGGCATATTCGGTTTCTTATTAATCGTTTCCGTCGGTTCATCGATTTTAACAGTTTTCGATTGTTTAGGGCACGCACGCTGCACGTGACCCACACTACCGCAAGAAAAACATGTTACTTTGCGATTTTCATTATGATGTGGACGTTTTCGAGAGTTTAGGTCAGACTGTTTACTTTGGGAAGATTTTACAGAGGTGTCAGATGAGTTGGGATTCGGTTTGGTATAAATAGAAAAGAATTCAACAAGATCTTTGGTCTTTAAATGAGCGTTAGTTGCAGCGGCACGTACTTGTGCGTCAGTTACACCTCGTATGACAATCGCGACCGTTAAATCATCGCTTAACCCTCTAACAATATTTAGTCTTAAGATGGAGCGCCTGGCATATTCTGCGTACGTGGAATACTTGTCGGAGCTAGTACTCATGACGTCAAACAAAATATTTGCAACATCGATTCGTCGTGAGCAAAGAGGTTTAAACTCGATCTTAAAGTTAGACCAGGTGCGGTCGTTTGTGACCCAGTCGTTTAACCAACTACGAGCATCTCCTTTCAGGCAATTTGCAATTCGGGATAAACACTCGTTGTCGTCCCATCTATTAATATCACGTGCCCTTTCAACCTCTTCACACCAAGAATCAATATCATGTATACTGGGATCAAAGTTTGATATATAATAGTGGTTGGATCTGACCTTGGTTAACGCACTCAATGCTCCAATGAGGCGATCTGTAGCATCCAGTGACGTCGAAGTACTTGCAAGCGATTCTCCAACGATGCTGGTATTAGACTCTGGCACTGCTGGTTGTACCACCTGAGGCGAACACCCGAAGATCTGCCCAGGTGCCACAATGGCACGTTCTTCTGGATTTGTTGTTGTTGCCGACAAGGTACTAGTTGCGGGTAGGCTGGTGTTTTCTAGCGCGGTTAGTCGCGCCAGAATAGCTCCAAGAGTTTCTTGGAGCTCAGTTGCATCATTATTTTGATCACGCCTGTTTCTACCTCTATTACGAGTGGTAGCTCTTTCGGACATGATTGAAAAGTTTTTCGCACGACACAAAAATAAGATAGGCAATGGAGCCTATCCCACTTCTGATAATAGCGGTTAATATCAATTTAATTTAAAAAAAAAACAAACGAAATGACTAATTAGTAGTCTTTAATCAAATTACATAACATAACACAATTTCACATATATTAAATATAGGTCCAGATTTATATAGTGACAATAAATACTCTTACGAAACGATGTTATCACGACGGCTGCTTGCGACGAAATGAGGGCCGAGTACTGCCGCGCTCTGCTTTTATAGTCTCGACCGCACGGTAGTTTAAAAATAACGTTTTGACGCTAATAATATTATATTTTTTGTTTTCCAAATACAATCCGTTTACACTTTGCGGGGTGGCGGTTTGTGTATGTTTATTGATCAGTAAATATATTTTATTTTATTTCAGTATATTTACAACGTTTTGTTTATCTGTGAAATGAGGTCAAGTAATTCGGTATTAAAAGTTAACAAGTTCTAAACCTTATGAAGTTCTCAGACAATTCGATACTCTTATAAAGAATTACTAAATTAAAATAAGCATGATATCTTCCTAGCCTTTCCTCAACTATCTTGAGGCCGGCTTCCAGTCTAACCGGATGCAGCTAAATACCATTATTTTACATGGAGTGACTGCTTAAATTACCTCCACAACCCAGTTATTGGGTAATACGATACCCCTTGGTAGGACTGGCTGTCAAACTTTCGGGTTTCTGATAACCAGTAACGACTGTCAAAGATCCACGATTGATAGCCGGGACCAACGGGCTTTCCGAGGCACGGAGGAGTATCGGTATGTAAAGAATGTCACCCATCCATAGCCCAACCTCAGCCAGCGTAGCTTAACCTGATGGATTGACCCGTGCGGCTGTTAATACTGTAGCCATAATATACAATAGAAACAGTAAAAAAATGAATACCATTTCATACCTAATTCAGATCCAGCCCAAAAATTTTTACGACCGTGTTTTGATTGTCTAGGCCGCATATTTCCCGCGTCGAATCGTGTCTATATCGTCAGATATAAAATAACAGACCCCGAAGCAATTTGTCGCAAATAAACTTCGAAGGCTCAAGATATAAGGGACGATGAATAATTAACTAGCTGTACTGATCACAGACATAATTGGATGGATTTTAGAAGCGTCACGGTATACCGAAGATTAATGGCAGAAAGGAAGACGAAGTTTCCGCTTGAGTTGCTTCCTTATCGTGGACGTAGTGACACTGTCTTGTTTTCTCATCATCACCATCAATATCGGCCAAGTATTTTCCTATTGTATTTGCCTTACGCTCAAGAGCATTGTTTTTCTGGCAAACACGGTGGCCAGGACGTACAAGTTGTTAAGAATCGCCAATCTTATGTAGCAGTGGGCAGGGAACAAATGGTCGATAGGGCCGAAAAGCTCTGTAGTGGCAACCGTGTACCGGAAAAAACAGTGTCGGAAAACTTCCCAGTAGGTGGACCTTGTGCCGTGGGAAACCGATGGATGCGAAACGCACGGGACTGTACGTTGTGGCGACACTTGGGAGGCCTACGTCCAACAGTGGACGTCTCGATATACGTCGATACCGAAACGATAATGATGATAATATTACATGGATTGACTGCCTATCTTACCTGCACAATCCAATTACCGAATGACAGGTTAACGTATAGTTAGACAGATTGCCATAAGTTTCGTAACTGGTTACGTCATCATTACATAGATGTTTTAATATTGCAGCGACGCAGAAGTATCGGAAAGCCTTTCATAGATGGTTTTGTCATGACCTAATGTTATTCGTCAAAAAAAATCGATAGTTCATGTTATATTTGTTTGGAAAAAAGTTTAGTAATAACACTTGGAATTCAAATTCGTAAAAAAGTAAAAAAAAAAATTGCGATTTTGATCTTCAATATCTCTAGAACTAGTGGATTCCCAGGTATGGGTCTCATCATCATCTTCCTGCCCTTATCCCATATTACTTGAGGTCGGCGCAACACAATTTTTTCTTCCATTCTGTCCTGTCAGCCGTCACGCTATCACTAACTCCCTTTTCTTTCATATCACTCCTCACACAATCCATCCATCCTTTCTTTGGTCTCCTTCTCCCACTCCATCCATCTACATTTATATGAATTATTCCTAGGTATGGACTAATGAAAAAAAATGATCCATATAATGGGTAGAATATGTGGGTATTTAGTTTCAGAAACTGTCTTTTTACACCCGATATATCAATATTCTACTGACACTCTTTGAAATTCATGTGACCATTAGATTTTTTTTCAAGTACGAGCAGAAGTTGGCCTTCAATTCAACTACTGTCTTCAGATTTTTGTTTAGTTGGTACAAAATTAAACTTCTGATGATCTTCTGTATTGTTTCGAGGTCGTTACGGGAGATTGGATTTAATTAATTATAATTTCTTAGGAATCTTTGTCGCTACTGATATTACGTCCCGTTGTAACGTGATTAAAATTTTAATTTAGATTTTATTAACGACAATGACGTTAAGGATGGGATAATAATCCCTGTATAACGTAGCCTGGGAAAATCGCGAGCAAGAGGGCTTAGGCTAGATGATAAAAAGGTGAGAAAAAGTTACCAGAAACCAGTTTGGGTACAATAGAAATTTTCTTCCTCGTGTTGCTGGCTCGATACTACATATATCAGATTCACTGGCCCAAACTTCGCCTCAACCATGGTCTTCAGAGCTACTGTTCGTGTGAAGAATAGCTTTTTCCAAACGAAATTAATAACATATATGTTTCTCTTCATTTCCTACATCTGTTTGTCTAAATATAAATAATTTTAATGACCACATCATTAGTCAGAGGAAATAAAATGTACTTGACAGAGATTATAGATTATTTCAGAGTCTGTCTCAATGTTTTTCATAAGGTTTTCATTGAGATTATTTTCTCTCCACTTTCAATGAAGGCCACACTTATTTCGGATTCGTCATGACTTTCTCAAATTGCTCACAGATGTTTTTAATACCCACATAATGGCGTATGACGTACTGTTTATTTACCAATGGTATAACTGTCACAAACTTATTTATTTCTTGGATGTTCTTTCGATTTCTATCTCCAACTTTGTACCAAGTCAGGTCAGGTCCTGTTTATAGTACTGTGAAGCTTTCAGGGCTTCAGGGGTGCTTATGTTGCTTTGGGAACCGTCTCACTCGCGGGCAACGAGGGGTACGTGAGGCTAATGTAATTCTTTACTTGGAAAGTGTGCCTAGAAAATTAAAGGCAGACACCGCACTATAAACTGTTATATTTTTAGCTATAAAATATTTTAAGAAATGTTTAAAAATGCACTAAACTGGTAAAAAAGGTGATTATATGAGTAATTAAAAAACTTTGTTGAATACCATAGAAGATCCATATTTTATACCTAAAATAATTATATTGAAACATTCCAATATTAAATTAAATAAATAAGGTTTTATTCAATACATTAAACTATATGTCAATAAATAAAAGTAAAAAATGATTAAATTTGATTTAAAAACTATAAGTTGAAAAAAACAACGAATCCATTTAAAAAATAACATGATTTTGAAAAAAGAAAATTAAGGTAAAAAATGACAATAAATATGTTTAAAAGTAAATCAATTAAATGATGGGGTTGACCACGTAACAGTCGAAAAGGTCATGTCAGTCCTATATATTTCTGACTTCTTGCAATCGATCGGTCATAGAAAGTCATTTTCACTAGAGCCTCTTGTGGCCATGTAGCAAACATTAACTCAGAAACAAGACAAAAAATATTTTAAACGAAATTTTAAGCTAGCTTTAAAAACAAATTATTGGTTCCACGTAATCCGTTCACGTACTGTGTGTTTTCTGCAAACCAGACAATGGTACTTAAAAGATACTGATACAATTAACTTTATTCGACTTTTAAGCCTTTACTGCAGCACTCACTAAAACGAAATTGCGAGAAATCTTGTTGACTTTACTTGCTTGTACGAAAGTTGATTAAAATGTTTTTTTTATAAAGTTTTATAAATAGTAAAAAAAAACCTTTATACGTAAATTAAAAAAAAGCTTTTTACGTATGTAAAAAAATATGTCTTTTTTGTGTCCATTGTGTCAACCAAGCTTACAATTTTTCGGATTACCGAAGAATTTCCAAAATAGTTTTTCAGTGGGCAAGGCACATTGCTTGCAGAACGGATGGTCGATGGGGCCAGAGATTCTTCTGTTCGGGCGTACTGAACGACCAGGGTCGGGGGCCTTTCTTGATAGACTGATGACTTCGTGAAGGTCGTAGGAAATGTGCTTGATAAGAGAAGCACAGGACCGGTTAGTGTGGTAATACTTGGTGGAGGTACATGTCCAGTATCGTGCGTCTCTCAGCTGACATGATGATGATCTATATTATTGTCATAGCACGCGTACGCTATAAAGTATCACACTTGTCCTACATTTTCTAAAGTGTGACAAAATGTGCTCCAAAAGAAGCAAACTAACTCCTTTTACACAGTGGTTAAACGTGATTTTTCTCGCAAATACAATATAAAGCATCAGCAAAAAGATTGCATTCGCTGGCTAGAATAAAAATGTCTCTTTTTAAATCTTTCGCTTCATAGTAAATGGTTTTCTAGGTCGTAACACAGAACAGTTTACTGATACTATGCATAATGTGATATATTTATATACTAAGTAGCTTGGAGATAGTAGTCCTCTCTCTGTTGTGTTTATAGAAGAACTAGCTTCCACACTTACTTTAGTCTATTATTTTAGCTTATGTGCTTTTCCCGACTTTGATCTATCTCTGTGCCAAATCTCATTAGAAGAAGAGAAGATCCGTTCAGCTGGTCTTGCGTGATTGAGTAACAAACATTAATTAGTCTATTCATCCACCTAAAGTTTTCATTTATAATCTAAATTTATAAAAATCTCGTGTCACGGTGTTTGCGGCTGTACTCCTCCAAAACGGCTCGACCGATTTTAATGTTTTTTTAAAGTGAAAACTTCTTTTCGTTTGAGATGGGAAAAAACAATTGAACTCGCGATGTTACCAACACCACTACGCGATCCGCTACGAGTGCTACGACGTGTAGACTCGTAGCGGATTGAAGTGAAAACTTCTTTAGGCGCATTGGGCATTTTTGTTCAAGTTTTCACTTCTGCTGGCACTCCCGGAGTGCCACTGTTTTTTTTTTGTATATTTGTTAGGTATGAGAATTGGTCGTAAAGTATTTATCACCCTCCTATCCCCACCCCCCTATATTTTTGTCACAGAACAACGTTTGCCGGGTCAGCTAATAATTTATAATAATGTTATATTGTCTAGTAGAATAGTAGGCAGAAAGTTAATTTAGGCAGCCACGTACTCGTACAATGGTCCACCATGGACTGAGTGCGGAAACCATATTTCCAGATAAATATATATATATTTCTTATATATATATGTATATCGATAGTACTTAACAGTTATTTTAGGAATGGACATTAAACAATCAACGTAATAGTTTTAAGAATTAAGTTTTTGCAGCAAATCGTTGTATTAGTTTTGATGTCTCAAGGATTTTACCAATAGAGACATGAAAATTGAATGCTGATAGGTTAATTTTCATTAGTTTTTAAAAACAACGCAAAAACAGGTGTTGGCTATTGACACGCCACACCACTGACTTTGTGTAAAAGTATGGTAATTTTAAAGCAGTTTCCAATAATCAGAACTTTATACTCTGAGCAAAATAGACCATCATCATTATTGAAGTTATCATCCAATGTTACGCACTGCAATTTTTTGAAAAAATAGTACTGGTAGGTAATTAAATAACGCACCTAACTTATTCTTAAAAAAAGAACTCTCTTGTTCCACCGTACAGACAAGTACATAAAGGAAAGTCTAATTTAATGTTTCGCTTATATAGTCCGAAACCCCATCAAAATAATGCTTAAGTTACCAGCAACCACACCCAAACATATTCTATAGAGAACTTATTCCTATTCAAAAACTACAGACCCAGCCTTATCCTCATTTTTAATTCCAAGTCTAAAATTAAAATTTTAAATTTCTCGCTACCGCATTATTCGCGAAGAAAAACCGCATATTCAGTGCAAGAATAAAAATGTCTTTTAGAAACGCTCGCTTCAAAGTAAATGGTTTTCTAGGCCGTAAGGCCTTAACATAGTACTTCACTCGGTATAGCGTAGTTATTTCTTGCTGAAAGAAATATGGGCTCTTGCCCTCGTTTTACTAGAGGGGTAGGAATTCCAACATAGTGGGTTTATTATAATTACATATTTTGATTTATTGTGCGTGTGTGTTGGTCTACTGAGAGTGTGTTAAGATGCACTTTGAATATGATTAAATTGTTAGTAATTATTTTTAAGTCTATTTTATTCAATGAAATAAAGGTAGGTACTATAAATTTACATATTTATAAAATACTTAACTGACTAAATCTTTTAAATTGTATTAGTTAGTGTAGTCTTCTAAAAATATTTGAAGGTAAAAAAAAATAATCATCAAAATCAATTCTAATTATAATAGGCGGAATAATCGCGTAGGTAACAAACATACAAAAAAACATACAGTCGAATTGAGAGCCTCCTCCGTTGAAGTAATTTTGAAATAAAATAGAATAATTAATAATAACATATTTTGTTTTAGACTTTGTCCTAAAATGAAGTATTCCCGTTTGAGCACCTATTTTTGAGCACCTATGCATTGAGCACCAATGGTATTCCCATTTGAGCACCAATCAATATACACCCCATCAGTAGAAGCTACCGCACCGTCGGAGCACAAACGGGAATAAAGTTGAATATTTTTTATCGTTCCCTATTGAGAACCAAGCGGATCAAAAAAAATCAAACGGAAATACTTCCCTAAAATAAGCGACCGTTACGATCATTTGTCACTCATTTGTTTGGGAAACCGGAAGGTGTCCCTTCGGGTGTGACGACGCGTTCGGTTTGGTCAAAAAATTATCGCCACGATCGCGTAACGTAGTCCTGCGGCTGATCTTTCCCCGGTCTTGTTGAATTGGCGTCCTACTAGACTATGAGAGTAAAAGAACATGCACCGGTCGACGTCATGACGTCAGCGCCAGCTGTCGCTGAAAACCAGCGCTGGGGCTCTGTCTCGCATAGGGTCACAGCACTAAGCTGAGCGATGGCCGTGTTGCGTGGATGTGACGCATATTTTCCCCCAGATTTTCTTTTTTGTTGTGTTTCTATTAAATAAACGTATTTTCTTTCTTTTCTTTCTTTCCTTCTAGACAGTGCACCTGTGTTTGCGCACACAGTTGTGTACGATAATACAAGTATCTTTTCTACTTAGCTTGTCTCCGTTGAAATTGGCCACCATGATTGAAATTTGGTCGAGGGTATTATTAGGATATACCGGATACAAAGCCGGTTTGGGTGGACAGTTCAGCTGCTGATATCACTGACTTACGAGTAGTGACGGTCAGTGATCAACTATCTACAAATTAATATGATACACGAAGTCCGTGAAAAGCCTGTAACTGAACTGCTCTGAGCTTAACTGAATTAAACTGAGCCGAGCCGAACTGAGGAGGCTCTCAAACTGGCCATGTGGCTGGAGACCAAAAGAAGTTGTTCTATTTCGTATTCAAACACTCGTCTCGTATTTGAGTAGGTATTTTGGTCTCATGGTAACTAAGGGATTATTTTAGCACGGAAAAATCGTCTTTCTTTGTGTTAATACCTTTATAGCCTAAAATATTTCCTATTTGGTCAACCAAAGAAATTCTTTTCATAGCAAATTCCTTTTTCCTTTGTGTTACTTTTATTTTATGAAAGCTAAGGGTATTCTTTGGTATGCCTAAAATATTCAGGTCTAATGTTGGTCAGTATTAAAGCCAATATTGGCTCGTAAAGGTATGTAGTGCGTGTCCAATAAAAGGGTTTAACATATTTGAACAAAACCCAAATAGAAAGGGTCTACCAATTTTAGATTAGTTTGATAATGATTAAGTACTAACTGGTATAACATAGGCATTATTTCTATGTGTAGTCGTATAAAGCTTATGTAGTTTTAGAATTAGATATTCAAAGCTCATTAATTTACATATTTTAAATCCTGATATTATTTTGTCAGCTAACTTTACTAAAATATAATATTTCTTTGTTTCAGGATCTATGTGCTTCACTTGGTAAGTTAATGTAAAACTTATTTTTTTCTTAATTAGTTAAGAAAAATAAGGCAACCCACAAAAAGCAATCTGATAAATACTTAAAAGGACGACCACTGGCGTAAAAAGGGAACAAATCGCGTAGGAGGAAAATTGAATATTTCATGTATTTTCCACTTAGTACTTACAATGCGTGAAAAAGCAATTACCATGGTTTATTTCGGGACACTATACAGAAATAAAATACAATTATATTAAAAGAATTTGTATCGATTTTCACTTCAGGTAAAATAGTAGCTATATAACAAAAATTTCTTCTTACAATTATTTAATTATTTCAAAAGTATAATTTTATGTTACGCGTTTAGATTTTGTTTTAACTTTATCTTATCTTATTATGATTTTATATTAAGCGCATTCTATCTGTCTTACCTTAGTGTTGTCCAGACTATTCTTATATTTAACCCGTGGTCCATCCAATTAGCGGACACAATAGATTTTAATTGCGTCTCGCCCACCATGTGACCACTAGGCGCACAAAGAGTTAATCATAGCAGTTGAAAGTCATTCTGGACTGGTGTTTTGCAGTTACTTTGATTTCTGTTACAGAATATTTAGAACATAACTCAAAACAAAGCACCACTAGGTACATGATTTAATTTACCTTCACCAACCTAAGTCTCCTATACTTCTTACAGAAACCAAAACACTGAGGACATAATGTTACACGAAGGACATACAAAGGAATGCTTTGCTTTAGATTGGTAACCCGGACATGCGAAGCATCTTTGTGACTTATATCTTGAAATAAATCATATTTCTTCCCTAAAAGCATATTACTGTCCCCGTAAGGTCACAGTACCTACTTGAAATGAATAACTACTTTCATGATACCACTAAAGATAAAATTCTTCCTTACACTGCTAAAAGAATATTCTTTATAAAAATCATATCCCATCCACAATCATATTATTGTCTCCATAGAAAAGAAATGATGGTGACATTTGTTTTTATAAGGCTCACGTGGCTGCCAAAAAGTTGGGGATCCTTTCAAAGGTGAGACGGTACTTCACACCGGAACAGCTGCTCAAACTTTATCAAGCGCAAGCTCGATCGTGTATGAACTGCTCTCATCCTTGGGTCGGATCTGCTAGATACCAGCTTGATGCCCTTGAGACAATTGAGAAACAAGCCAAGAGGAACATCGGCAATGATAGGCTCGTCAAATTGAAGCTCCTAAGTCACTTCTAGGCAAGCGTGCTCCATTTTGGACCATATCATCGCTTACCATCAGGTGAGATAGTGGTCAAACGCGTGTCTAACAACAATATATTTTTTTTTAAATATTTTTAGTTACTTCTAGGTTGTTCCATTGTCGACCAGTAATTATAATCGCTGGCATATCACAAATAAAAAAAAAAACTTGGCAAACTGGGAGTACCGTCAAAAGTGAAAACAAAAAACTTCAAAAAATGCCTAACGCGCCTTTTTTTTAATGGAGCTGGGAAATCATCCTGAGACTTCTCCCGCTCTGGGTGGAGCGGGAGGACTTGTCAGACTTTTACTGACTAAAACCCACCTCTGTTCCTTCCTTGCCTGAGTGCCCGGGGAAGCGGTAACTCTGTTACGAATTTATTCGCTACCCCTTGGCATGGAGGCATCGGCCATGATGGGCCCCGATAGTGGTGCCTGACATCTCTTTGAGGTGCGCGTGGAACACTAAACGCCGTCGACTCTCGGGCCTGGTGCTGATCGAACGGCGAGCTACCCATTACTCGCCGTCCGCAGGCCTGGGTCTACGGTGCCCGGAGATCGTCTCGCGATGTCCTCCACCCAGAGAGTAAAAGTTTTTAATTTAAAAAAAAATGTCGCATCGCCTATGCAGACAAGAAAGAGCCATCAGTTCAGGCACAGAGAAGAGCAAAAATAGTAGCTGAAACCATCAGTACACATGCAAAAACCCTTTCACTTGACTATTCCAGCTAGTAAAGGTGGTGAAAAAGAACAAAGTAAATAAATCAAGACACATTACGACGATCACATTACAGGCGCCTGCTCCAAAAAGGCGTAGAAAATAGTTCTAAAACAAAATGGCGGTGAAACTAAGTAATTGAGTCAAACTTCTTTCTGTCCTTGTTTTTTGTTTCTCATTCGATGAGTAAACTAATAGACTGAGTGTGTTTGGAAACTGCAAAGTGATAAATAATACGCGCGGTATATACGTTCGAGTTTCGGGGTGGACTTGTCAATAACACGATTTTTCTAACAACATAACTGAGATATTAAATGGTACTATTCTATCCTACATCCTACTAACATTAAATGGTACTATCCTAACCTACATCCTACTAATAGTAAATGGTACTATTCTATCCTACATCCTACTAATACTAAATGATTCTATTCTATCCTACATCCTACTAAGATTAAATAGTACTATTCTATCCTACATCCTATTAATATTAAATGGTACTATTCTATCCTACATCCTACTAATATTAAATGGTCCTATTCTATCCTACATCCTACTAATATTAAATGGTACTATTCTATCCTACATCCAACTAATATTATGAATGCGAAAGTTTAGATGGAAATTTGTTCCAGAACGGCTGAACAGATCCGGCTGAAATTTGGCACAGAGATAGATTATACAATAAACTGCTTTGCAGTTTGACAGAGGAAAAAAATATATGGATGAGAATGTATTACTGTGAATAAACACTTTTCCTTTTTTTGTGTGGAATTGTACATAGGATTTAAGTTGTATTGGGTTAAACTAGTACTAATTACACGCGGGCAGAACCGCTGGCAGAAGTTAGTGATTACAGAATCTGCAAGTTCTTGCTCAAGTTACAAGTTCGACTTGATATTTCTGTTTTTTTGTGACCATGGCATTCTTTTTTAATTTGGGGCGGGTGGGAGGGGTTATATTTGCCGGATCTACGGTGGCGGGAGATCGTCTCGCGACGTCCTACGCCCAGTGCCTCTCCTGCGGTGGTAGTGGCCGGGGCCGTAAGGGCTACTCCGTTGAGCTTCCCTCACGCGTCCTGCCTCCGCCTACGCGAGTATTACTGCTTCGCAGAAGGCGGAGACTGCTTCCCATTCCCTCTCGCTCCATACCATGGCCTGAACCAGGGCCGGGCGCGAGAGGTCGCCGCCACCTATCGCATCCACGAGGACACGGCGGTGCTCCGCCCAAGCGGGGCAGACCTCCACCGTATGCTCCACCGTGACCATGGCATGACTCATTAACTCATTAACTTTGTTTGATCGTAAATATAAAAAATGGAAAATAAGTCGCCACAAAATTTATCTTCAGATGAAGAAAACAAAACACCCAGATTTTATTAGGTTTTATTGTTACACCATTCAACGTTTGCCTGCTAAACGATGTTACAATATTCTGTCTTTGGGTTATTTACCGTCCTCTTACGAATAAGTATTAATAGCCATCCTCATATTTATTTAAATATTTGACACCTCTCCAAATGAACCTAATACATGGTGTCCTAAAAACCGTCGCTAGTTACAAACCCAAAATAAAAACAGAAATCGTTCCAACCACATCAATTAAAAATTTATAACACCATGAAGGTCCAAATTAAAGCTTTAATAACAAACTTTGTAACACCTAAAAATAGAATAAATTTAGATTCGTGGAATGAAGCGTTATTTTGCGAGTTGACAGATGACAGATTGACGTATGACGTCTTTCTTTTTTTCAAGTTGATCTGCAACGAGTCTGTCTAAGAAATTTTATTTATTGGAAAAACTACTTAAAAGCACCTATGATGTCTCGAAAGGTAGCTGGAACCAGAGTTAAGTTCAAATGCATTAAGCATTCGGATGTAGGACGATGTAAGTAGTCTTTTTGGGTTTTTTTTCTGTGCTGATGCTAAGTCTTAAGCGCGTGGCATTCAGGAGTCTGATCAAATCTTTCTATTTGTTGGCAGGGTTCCTACGATAGATTTATAATTAATTACTATGCAAAAACTTTATAAATGGTCAGATCATAGAATGTTTCCGAACACAAGCATCCACGTGTCCAGAAATGCCCAGGATTAGATGACCACGGCATAGGTGCCGCTTGAGGACCTCTGAACTGGACCTATAATCTTCGAACGTTATGGTAAAAGTGTTTCGACATAAATTGTAAGTTGAACATACAATTTTCTGAGAACGGAGTGCTATATAGTGTTTTGCAGTGTTGTAAATAAACGTGATATATGTGAAGACCAAATCTAAGGACTCTTATTTACTACATACATACCTCGTGCACAAAACCCGAAGATAGGTAACAGGGTCTCAGGCCAAAAGTATCTCTGACGCTAGCCGGTGGAAGAAATATTTTCTTTACAACTTGAACGAACAACAAAAACCAACCTTTCCTTAAAATTATTATTATCCCTCCATTTTGCCCATGGATAGTCCATAATGGGCTTTAAATAGCAATCAATACTATGTGGGCTGATAAAGGGTAGACTTCAGACACATAAAATATAGGTAAAGAAGGCGAAGAGCTTGTGGCAATCGGGATATATTGCGATTGTAGCAGAGTGCCGGCCGAGGCGAGTGGCGAAGACACCCGAACGGCTGGTCGTGCAGCGTCTGAATTCTCCGTCTAGTGAGTCTTCCTGGGCAACCGAAAAACACAGTTGACATATTATATCCTTGAAATACAGCGATATCAAAGATATTGCCATATACGAGTATCATATATAATAATAATATTTTATTGGAACTAAAATAAACACAAATTAGAATAAAACTATGTACGATAAAAAAAATAAAAATAACATTAGTTTCGGAAGTCGGTGTTTGTATTTTATTTCTTCGTTATTTGACACCAACTTCCGAAATTAAAGTCATTTTTAAATTTGTAGTGTATTTTCTTTTTTGGAAGTCGGTTGCTTTTTTTGTCGAAAAGTTTTTTATTTTTCACTTTTTATTTGTATACCCCAGAACTCAAAACCCCAATAACATGGAACGTGGAATCTAAACAAACTCGTAATTGGAGAAAACCAAAACGTCATCTATGTATACATATTTTTCGTTTTTGTTCAGTTTTTCAAAAAGCGACGAAGCAATTTCGATAAAATGTATATTAGACCACCTCGAGAGTATATTCTTTCGGATAAAAAAAGAATTTTGAAAATCGGTTTACAACTGACAGAAAAATCGGTGAAAAACATAAATAAAAAATAAAAAGCATACATCCCATCATCCTTTTTCGAAGCCGGTTAAAAAAACAATTATGTATATTTGCCACCGATAACGCCTTGGAAATGGCAACGTTTTGGGCCAAAACAATTTAAAAATACCGTCGTGCCAGCGACAAGAAGAAGAAGAAGCGATATCGAAGAGTAAATACTGAAATATAACAGGTGCAATAACTATACTATAAGCTCGTGAATAACCGCTGCGCAGGTCGATCTTCTAACAAAACTTGTCGAAGTTCGTCTCTGAATGGGGGACCATCCATTACATACTGAGATTTTTCGTGCTTCGGAAATCACGTTAAGCCAGTGATCTCGGCTGTTATTTGTACATCTTATTAACCAACTTCAAAAAGGAGGAGGTTCACAATTCGTCGGAAACATTTTTTTATTATTTTACGTATGTTCCCCGATTACTCGAAGATGGCTGGACTCATTTGGATTTTTTTTTTGTTTGAAAGGGGATACTTCTCAGGTGGTCCCATATAAATTTTAATTTTAAATCGAAATTGCTTCATTGAATTGAAAAACGGAACAGAAACGAAAACTACCTATGTACACATAGATGACGTTTTGGTTGCCTCCAATTACAAGTATGTTTTAAATTCCACGTTCCATATAATTGGGGTTTTCAGTTCTGGGGTATAGCAACTAAAAAGTGAAAAATAATAACTTTTTTACAAAAAAACAACCAACTTCCAAACAAGAAAATACACAAAAAATTAAAAAAAAACTAATTTCGGAAGTCGGTGTCAAATAACGAAGACAATACAAACACTGACTTCCGAAATTATTATAAATTTTTAGTGTATTTTCTTATTTGGAAGTCGGTTGTTTTTTTTGTAAAAAACTTTTTTTCTTGCTAATCGTGTTGCCTAGTTACTGAGCTGTAGCGGTCAGATAGGCATGTATTATGAAAAATAATGGTATTGAGCTTTATCAGGGTAGACTGGAAACCAACCTCAACATATTTGGGAAAAGAATAGGCAGATTAAATTGATTGGAATAGGTACTGAAGTTTGACTCCATGCACCGAGTAAAAACGCACGGAGACACGCTTCACGTTCAGCGATTGCAAGTGCACTTGGGCCTGTCATTTGTTCGAGACAGTTTGAAATCTTAGTACACACGGTCGATGTGTGCGCGCGCCTGTTTTTACTCGTTGTACGAAGCTGACCTTTGGGCTTTTGCGTATTATGTGCTTTAGAAAGCTAATGTTGGACGGGCTAAAATTAAAATTGTTCTGGTTTTATGTTTATTGGTGATTTGGTTTTAATAGGTGTTAAATTGCTTTTTACGTTCCATGCTGAATGAAGTTTTGGGTGACAATGTGTCTTAATTATTAGGTTTTATGACACAATTGTCTCCAGAAACATTGTAATATCACCAACGCAATATCTGGTGATATTGAAAACTACAAATTTCTTGTCTTGAGCCAGACATGTCGACTGGGATCGACTAAGAACAACTTGGAGCGACTTAAAGCGACTTCTGTCGATTTCTCTGGAGACGTATTGCGGGATATTTGCCCACTGTATTATTATTATCAAACACTAGAAAATGGAATACCGCATACTTTATTCCTTGCCGCCTTTCATAGCCCGCCCACAGCAATTTTCTTAAATACAGGGATAATAAACTACAAGATATGTTTATTATTTAAAGCACTACAGTGCTGACATGTTATCAACTACAAGTACCTCCAAATTCTTAAAAATGGTCAGAATGGCCGCTGTGACAGACACTGAAACAATGCAGCTTCTTCTCTCAATTTATGAAACGAATACATGGTACGAATGTATATGTACTCGAACCGTTATCCACAGCATTCATATCGCCCCTTCAACTAGCTTGAGGGCAGTGGTGGCCCAGCGGTAACTACTGCAACTTACAAGTTGTAGCTTGTGAGTTCCAACCGAGTTAGGCGTTTTACTTTGTGTAAGTTATTTCATCACCACTACTCTCAACACGGTGAAGGAAACTTCGTGAGGAAACTGGCATGTCCTAGAACCAAAAATTCGATGACTTGTGACATCCATCAACCCGCATTGGGCCCGCGTGGAAGATTACGGCCCACACCCTCTCACAGAGAGGAGGCCTGTGTCGCAGCAGTGGGGACATTATAGACTTATTATGCTTATGCTCCTAACTTTAGAGCATCTCACCTAACGTGAGCCGTTTTGAGCTGTTTTTAACCGACGAAAAAAAAGGAGGAGGTTCTCAATTCGACCGTATATATGTTTTTTTTTTTTTTTTGTATGTTCAGCCCTCACTCCGTCATTTATGAACCGATTTTGATTATTCTTTTTTTGTTAGATAGGGTACACCTCAAGAGTGGTCCCATGTCAAGGAAGTCAGGATCTGACAGTGGAATCCTGATAAAATTGAGAGAAAACCTCGAAAATTGTGGGCACGTCTAGCGTTTCTGTACGTATGTTCAGCCCTCACTCCGTCATTTATGAACCGATTTTGATTATTCTTTTTTTGTTAAATAGGGTATACCTCAAGGATGGTTCCATGTCAAGGACTTCAGGATCTGATTATGGGATCCTGAAAAAATTGAGAGAGAACCTCGAAAATTGGGCACGAATATTGTTTCTGTTTACTTTTCATAACTGAATCAGGTATTTGCATTTAGGAACCATCACATCATGAAACTGAGCTGATGATGGAAACCATACCTTTCCTAAACAATAGAAGTCAGATATAAAAACTGGTTTTAGTGACAAATACCACTTAATATGCTTTGACGAAAAGACGTCTTTAATATATTGGAGGTAACCTCAACTGGTCAATATCCTGGGAACTTCATGGAAGGATTGTTATATCATCAGCTCAGTGGCAAGAGGAATGATGAAGAATTAGAAATTAGCCTCAGAGTGTTAAAAGATGATGCGTGCCACAAAAAATCATAAAATAAAAAACTTAAAAAAAAAAAATTAACCGACGAAAAAGAACTAAAAAGCAAAAAATAAATAAAGTCGGCGCCAATTAACAAAATGATTAATTACCTACTTACAGCCTTCTTCATTTGTAAGTACTTATAAAATTTAGATATTTAATAATCAGATTTTTGTTTGGCGCCGACTCAAAATTAGTTTATATAAAATTTGATATTTTATGTAGGTAAATAAACTCATTACTCAAGACTTAAAAGGTTTATTTATTTTTTGCTTTTTAGTTCTTTTTCGTCGGTTAATTTTTTTGTTAAAAAGTTTTTTTTAAATACAAAATTTCATTAGAAAATTCGTTATTGAATACATTTTTAACCGTCTTCGCAAAAAGGAGGAAGTTTTATGTTCGACTGTATGTTATGTATGTCCACCAATTCCTCAGTCAGTTGTGGACCGATTTCCAATTTTTTTTTATCTGAAATTGCTTCTGGTGCTTTTTGAAATAATCAACAAAAACAACAAATATGTATACATAGATGACGTTTTGGTTTCCTCCAATTACCAGTATGTTCAAATTCCATGTGTTATCTATTCGGGTGTAATATTAATATTTACTTTTAGTTCTGGGGTCAATCAATCTGCCTAGCTTTTTCCCAACTATCTTGAGGTCGGCTTCCAGTCTAACCAGATGCAGCTGAATACCAGTATTTTTGGGACCAACGGCTTAACGTGCTTTCCGAGGCACGGAAGAGTCTTGGTACGTATAGATGGTCATCTATCCATGGACCAACATATGGACATTAAAGTTATTTTTCAATTTTAAGTGTATTTTCTCATTTGGAAGTCGGTTGTATTTTTTGTAAAATAGTTTTTTTTTATAATATCAAGACAATGGTGCCGATTCTAATTTGCACAAATTAAACTTAATTTAGGTTGTTCCTATCTTTTTCTCTCTAATAAACCAAGAAATAGACGGACGTAAATTAGAGCTGACACATTTAGTTGAACTAATCACACTAATATTATAAAGGCGAAAGTTTGTGAGTGTGTATGTTTGTTACTTCTTCACGCTCAAACGGCTGGACCGATTTGGATGAAATTTGGTATGTAGATAGCTTATGCCCTGGATTCACACATATACTACTTTTTATCCCGGTCTACGCGGGTGAAACCGTGGGGCGCATCTAGTATTTCCATACAAATTAAGGTTACACGTAAAAACATGTCGACTAAAAACACGGTAAAGCGCAAGACGTAAACTAGTTTGACATATCTAAATTAGTTCATAGCTATAGCCGTTCTTTTCTCCCACTGCCTTTTAGTAAAAGATAGCGATTCTCTAATTTTAGTTTAGGTATTGAACAAGATAATCGGTACCAATGTATGTTTTTTGTTTTTTTGGGTGGTGGGAAATCGTCCAATGACCACTCTGGGTGGAGCGAGAGGGCGTGTCAGACTCTTACTGACTAAAACCCACCCCTGTTCCTTCCCTGCTTGAGTGCCCAGGGGTGCGGTAACTCATTTTCAAAATTTATCCGCTACCCCTAGGCATGCAGGCACCGGCCACGATGGGCCCCATCAGTGGTGGCTGACACTAATCTCTTTGAGGCACGCGTGGAACGCTACGCGCCGTCGACTCACGGGCCTGGTGCTCATCAGACGGCGAGCTACCCACTGCTCGCCGTCCGCAGGCCCGGGTACCAATGTATGTTAAAGTTTTGTTTCCCATTAGGGATATCTACTCTCTTATTCAATCACACGAAACACAAGGTATCGCTTACCTGGATACGACACCAACGAAAGAGAAGGTGTATTACTTTGTGGCAGGCATTTAAAATAATGTCTACTTGGTTTTTGAACAAATTACACTTATATCTTAAAACCTATTTTGCTAAATGACAAAGAAACACCTAAAAGAAGGTACTTAGCAACCTAATGCCCTGAATTATTAAGTTATTTTCTAAAATAATTCCCCTAAAAGCTTTTAGAAAATGCTAAATGACTAATACAGACAGTTAGCCTATTCTTTTGACTACAGGTCTACATTTTTAATTTTTTGGGTTCAATAATTCGCTTTTTGTTTGTGTCCTGTAGTTCTACTAAATTGCACATTTAGTCCGAAAGCTTTACCGGATAAATTCTTAACAGAGTTACCGCACCCCTGGTCACTCAGGCAGGGAAGGAACAGGGGTAGGTTTTAGTCAGTAAGAGTCTGACACACCGTCCCGCTCCACCAAGAGCGGGAAATGTCATTGGATGATTTCCAAGTCGCAAAAAAGGGTTGATTTTTAACCGACTTTTCGTGTGTAATGTAATGAAATATATACATGTTGCGCCGACCCTAAATAAATTGAAAAAAAGAATGATGAAAAAATATGTATGGCTGTTTGTCATATTTTCTATACAGAAGCTGTCAAACCGCCATTTTTAGGGTTCTGTACCCAAAGAGTAACCAACGGGACCCTTACACTAAAACTCCGCTGTCCGTCCGTCTGTCAGCGGGCTGCATCTCATGATCCCGTAATAGGTAGACAGTTGAAATTTTCACAGGGTGTGCATTCCTGTTCTCGCTATAACAACAAATAATAAAAATAAATTAAAAATGAAAGGGGGCTCTACTGGGAGTCCCTTTAATTTTCTGTCTGCCTATTACGGAGATACAGCTAAAAAAAAAACAAAAAACAAATGTCTAGAAACGTGTTTTTTTTTTCAGTTTATAGTATGGAACCCTTCCTGTGCGAGTCTGACTCACGTTTGGCCGGTGTATATTCCTCAGTTAAAAGTTATCTGTTCATTGGAAAACCGGCCTTATTACATTAATATTTCACAACGATTAAGAACACTGAATATCGTCATTTCGACAAGACCCCACATCACTCACACTCGTGCACAGCAGAGGTGAGTCGCGTGCGTATTATAATACAAACATTTTAATACACATACGTTGGACCACTTCTCTGTGACATCTGGAGATTTGGCGTCATTTGGCGCTTATTCCCAAATGTATATGTACAGAAGTAGCTACAAAATGTATAGTGCGTAGAAATGTACGTACCATGTAGTTCGTTTGTTATTTATAGGTGTTAATACATAATATTTAATATTGGTGTTACTTAGCGGCTCGATGATTTTATTTATATTGATATTAATGTAGAACATTCTAAAATGATACTTGGTATAAGTTCAATAGCAGGTATTATTAGTTGCAGAATATAAACAAATAATGCGACAAGGGTTGTTATTAAATCGGTCTAATGCTCAATTTTTTCACTAAGATGTATTGGAAAGTGGTCTAAGTCGGTTATAATAATTTGATATTTATTTCAATTATCAAACACAAGATCCCAGCCCAGCTTCGCACGGTTACAAATTCAAAGCATTTATTTCAAATAAAATATTTACAGTCACTTTTAAATTGTCTGACTTTGTTTAATATAAACAACAAACAATATAATATTCTACTCTATAATTGTATTTTGAAGACTACTTTACTGTAAGGTTACCTCATAGCGTCAAATATTTGTAAAACGCACCGCAGAATAGTTTCTCAGATATTCGAGTTGTCTTTACGACTGTACAATAATAATTATCGTCATACACCGTGGCTGTCTGAAAGAGTATTTGTTTCGCAGAACAGGGGTTTATGATAAAATCGAGTGGGTTATGCATTTGTATTAAAATAAATGCTAAAATGGTTCCTTGAAATACTGTTCAGTCTCCGTAGACAGGAGTTACGTGATAATGTGACGACGCATTTTCGCCAATTTTCTTTTTTTAGTAACCTTTAAGACACAATAAATTTGCCTACAGTATAGGTGTACCCCAGGCATAATTAAACGTAGTGTCTTAATCTAGTTAGTGGGTGTAGTATTGTTCTTTTAGATAGGTTAAGGGGTAACTTGTGCTTCGAAGAAACAGTTCCGATCCCCTGTTACAGAATGGTGGTTGACTTATAGCTAGCACGTCTTATTAGTCTGAGTAAATCAACATTATATTAAACAGTTAGTTTACATAAAAAACATTTGAAAAAATGTGTAGAGATAAAATATTTGTAAACGTGTTGTCGAGTGTCGCACTTGTCTGCTCCAGGCTTGACAGTAAATTTCTACAGCTCAAAGTGACTTTATTGTAATTAGTTGGCTGGTTTTTTCAACGTCTGATGCCTATATTTTTTTATCTTAGGAATATCATTGACGTGTGTTAAAAGCGTTCTGTGAAAAAGTGAAAATTATTTCTCAGTACATTGCTGCTTTAATCGGTGAAAATCGATTATAGTAGGCACTACGTAGTACATTTTTGTTTTCCTATACGTCAAAGCAGCAATGTACTGCATAGTGCCTATCAAATTGATGTCAACTGAGTTAGCAAATACACCTGCTGGTCATCAGGAAGCAAGAAGGACTAGCACGTGACCAGCTGATGCTACGAGGCTTGGGGGAGGCCTGTGTCCAGTGTTTTTTTTGTAAATACTTGGTACTGTTATATAATAATAATAAATAAAATTTATTTCACACTTTTTTGAGTTCAAATTCAAAAAACTATTATTTTATTTTATTTTACCGTCTTATTTATCTTTCTTACTGCGATCGAACTCAGACACTTCTTTATTCCTCCTACTAATATTTTATATACAGCATTTTGGATGGATGGATAGATGTTAGCTACTCAATCACGCTAGAACGGTTGAACGGATCTGGATGAAATTTGGCACAGACAAAGATTATAGTTAAGAGTGGAATAGCAGTAGCACATAGGCTTTAATATATAAGGACTGATTCTAAGCGGGCATCGCCGCTGGAAGAAGTTTGTATTATATATTTGCCAAACTAACAAAACTCTTCTCCAATTTTATCGTAGTCCTATCCTCATAAATATAGCAAAAATGCACAACTCTTATATCAAACTACGTGATGTGACCACGTTATTTTTTTTTTTTGATCTTTTTTTTTAGCGCACAATCAAACGTCTTTGACAGCTACAATCGTCACCGCCACTCGCAAGCCAATCTACTGGAAACGTGGAAACGCAATTACAGTACAGTGTACTAATTGACAAGTGGTACGCGAGATATATGAGTGTCAATGTCAGGGGCTTTGGCGTGGGTTGAGGATAAATTCGAAAGAGTTACTTCGCCCCTGGGCATTCAGGGCAGGGAGGAACAGGGGTGGGTTTTAGTCTGTAAAACTCTGACACGCCCTTCCGCTCCACCCTAGAGCGGGAGAAGTCATTAAGTCATTGGACGATTTCCCACCGGCCAAAAAAAATAAAAAGGGGATTTGACACCGTTTGATGCTCTTGGCCTTGAAAAAGTGAAAATAATTTCTCAGTACATTGCTGCTTTACATTTTTGTTTTCCTAAACGTCAAAGCAGCAATGTACTGCATAGTGCCTATCAAATTGATTTCAACTTTTTTTTTTGGTGGTGCAGGAAATCATCCAATGACATCTCCCGCTCTGGATGTAGCAGGAGGGCGTGTCAGACGCTTACTGACTAAAACCCAGCCCTATTCCTTCCCTGCCTGAGTGTCTAGGGGAGCGGTAACTCTGTTACGAATTTATCCGCTATCCCTAGGCATATGTCAACTGAGTTAGCGAAACACCTGCTGGTCATCAGGAAGCAAAAAGGACTAGCACGTGACCAGTTGATGCTACGAGGCTTGGGGGAGGCCTGTGTCCAGTGCTTTTTTGTACTATAACTACTTGGTACTGTTATATAATAATAACAAATAAAATGTATTTCAGACTTTTTTAAATCAATATTCAAAAAGCTATTATTTTATTTTATTGTCTTATTTATCTTTCTTACTGCGATCGAACTCAGACACTTCTTTATTCCTCCTACTAATAATAGAAATGCAAAAATTTTGGATGGATGGATGTTAGCTACTCAATCACGCTAGTAAGGCTGAACGGATCTGGATTAAATTTGGCACAAACAAAGATTATAGTCAAGAATGGAATAGCACATAGGCTATAATATAAGGACTCATACTGATTCTACGCGGGATTAGCCGCTGGAAGAAGTTAGTATTAAGGCGCTATTAACTGCCAATGAGCCTGAGTGGTTAGCTATAGTGTTCTGTGCTGAGCTCACGTAAACAGGGCCGTCATCTACCCCGGTCACCAGGGAGAATGGAACCGACGAGAGATGTCGTGCGGTGTTCCACAGGGATCGGTCCTTGGGCCGCCTCTGTGGAACATCGGGTACGACTGGGTGCTGCGCGCCGACCTCCCTAGCGCCGTCAGCGTAGTATGCTACGCTGACGACACCCTGGTCCTGGCGCAGGGGTGGTCGCACGAGGCGGCGGCCAACATCATGACACGCGGGGTTGCGATAATCGTGGACAGGATCCGGCAACTGGGACTCGAGGTGGCATTGCACAAGTCCGAGGCCATGTGTTTTCATGGTCCTCGGAATGCGCCACCGGCGGGTTCCCAGATAACGGTAGGAGGGGTTCACATCGGCGTCGAGGGGACGATGAAGTACCTGGGACTCGTCCTCGACAGCCGGTGGAACTTCGTCGAGCACTTCCGACGTTTGGCTCCCAGACTGAACAGGGCCGGGGCTGCTTTGAGGCGGCTCCTGCCCAATCTGAGGGGGCCAAACGCCTCCTGCCGGAGGCTCTACGCGGGGATCGTGCGGTCCATGGCCCTTTACGGAGCACCGGTGTGGGCGCGTTCGCTAAGGAAGCGATCTACTCGCTTTCTGAACGCGTCCCAAAGGGTCATGGCGATCAGAATGATCCGAGGATACCGTACGATCTCCTGCGAGGCGGCGAGCCTCCTTGCCGGATTATCGCCATGGGATCTGGAGGCAAAAATCCTCGCGAACCTCTATGAGGACCGCGAGGAGGCGAAACGCCGGGGTGAAACTCCGCTGCCGCGACAACTCGCGGCTCGGCGGACGGAGCTCCGGCAGGATCTCATGGCGACATGGAGACAGCGATTGTCACAACCCCGCGCTGGGCACGCCGCCATTGCCCCTCTTTGAGGCTTGGCTGGAGAGACCTCACGGCGCCCTCACCTTCCGCCTGACGCAGGTCCTCACCGGACACGGTTGTTTCGGGAGGTTCCTGTTTCGGATCAAGCGGGAGGTGACGCCCGGGTGTTTCCATTGCACGGATCGCCCCGAGGACACGGTGGAGCATACGGTGGAGGTCTGCCCCGCTTGGGCGGAGCAACGCCGTGTCCTCGTGGATGCGATAGGCGGCAGCGACCTCTCGCGCCCTGCCCTGGTTCAGGCCATGGTACGGAGCGAGAGGGAATGGGAAGCCGTCTCCTCCTTCTGCGAAGCAGTAATGCTCGCGAAGGCGGAGGCGGGACGCGTGAGAGAGCACCAACAACGGAGTCGCCCTCACGCCCTCAGCAGCAGCCGCCTCAGGAGACGCCGGGGGGCTACCGGCGCCGCGAGACGATCTCCGGCCACCGTAGACCCGGGCCTGCGGACGGCGAGTAGTGGGTAACTCGCCGTCCGATCAGCACCAGGCCCGAGAGTCGACGGCGCGTAGTGTTCCACGCGCGCCTCAAAGAGTTGTCAGCAAGAGACGGGGCCCGTCATGGCCGATGCCTGCCCGGGGGTTGAGGATAAATTCGAAACAGAGTTACCTCGCCCCTGGGCACTCAAAGGCAGGAAGGAACAGGGGTGGGTTTTAGTCAGTAAGAGTCTGACACGCCCTCCCGCTCCGCCCAGAGCGGGAGAAGTCATAGGATGATCTCCCACCCCACAAAAAAAAAAAAAAGGAGCGCTGTCCGAAATTAGACGCATTATTAATTTATTACAAATAAAACATCAGGTTTATACTAAAACACTAAGACTAAATTATAAATAATTAAATGATCTTTAAAATGATGAAGAATTCATAAAAATATCCTTTACAGTTTTTGCGCGATTAACGATTTATTTATCCGCGTTAGACATAACTTTACAAATTAATTATACTATGTTATAACAACACAATTTCAAATATTCTCAAATCAAATTACGAAGAAAATTGTCTACAATAACATATATTTTTTTCAAAGAAATAAGACTAGTCGTTTAGACGTGATGTTCAATTAAAAACCATTAAAAGTCGTTTAACTGCGCCTTAAGTATTTGGCAAACCAACAAAACCCTTCTTAAATTTTATCGTAGTCCTAGCCTCATAAATATCACAAAAACGCACAACTCCTGCATCAAACTGCATGTTGTGACCACGCTCACTTAAATGCACAATCAAACGTCTCTGACAGCTACAATTGTCACCGCCCACTCGCAAGCCAATACTGGAAACGTGGAAATGCAACACTACAGTCACGAGCAAAAATATGTACACAGGTAAACTTTAAGTTTAAGTTTACGTTGGGGTAAGGTCGGACTGTTTTTCGGTTAGTTGAAGAGGTTCCAGCAAATGTTGTGTCCCTCATTTTCTATAGAAGATTTTCAAATGAAATTGATCTTTCATTGACGAGGAAAAAAAATACTTTTAATCAGTATTTTAGAAGTTTCTTTTACTTAAGCGGTTGCCAAGTTACACCTATGTGAAGATAAGGTATGCTTATCAAAATGCCAGGTAAAGACCGGACCATAGCGGGGTAACATCGGACTACTATCTAAAATCCACTGTATGGCTTAAAACGTAAGGTTTTAATCGGAGAAATATCCGCTCTTTTCCGTTCTATGAGTGTACTAAATGATTTTTTTACGTTTGTGCCTAAAAAACACGTGTATACCATAGCAGCGACGGCCGCAGACTGAAGAGATGGGCAGAACAAAATGGAGTCTTATATTATGTTGCCAGAATTTAAAAATAATGCCGCGTTTGGGAGTTATTTCCATCATCTGATCTTTACCCGATCCGTTCTTACCCCAACGTACCTTACTAGTAAGCTCGAGTATCTTAAAACCATTCATCATTTCAGTGTCGGCACCGGTGTGCCGGTGGTGAAATTCCGTTTACCTTGCCAAAAAAATTGCGAAAATCCCGATTCACGCGTTTTAAACCACTATCATTACTATTACCCAAGGTCTTTAGACGTTTGGCAAGGTTTAGGTACATGACATAGTCTGTAGTTACACGATGGCCGACTGTCAATAGGGCTTGACAGATGTTGACATTATAAGCGCGCAGGGCCTGAGGGGTAGATACTTAAGCTTACAAGTAAAATTTGCTTATGTACATATTTTTGCTCGTGACTGTACAGTGTACTAATTGACTAGTAGTACGCGAGATATATGAGTGTCAATGCCAGGGGCTTTGGCACCGTTTGAGGCCAAGAAGTAGGAAGAAAATGTTGCTGTTTAATTTTTGAGTATTTTGTTGGCGTTTTGTGTCGATTCGTAACATAAAATCATGCTTGTAGTACCCGAAGGTTTAAACGGAAATGTATCTATGTAATACACTTCATTTTTATTTTGTTTTTAGTTTTTTCCCACACTTAGATTAAAATTAGTCCTTATCCTGAGTGCGTCCACAAATATTCAAACTCACATATACAATACACCCAGACCCAGAACATCTATTTGTGAGTAAGTACGGTTTTGGTCATAGACAAAGTTCTATCTTTGAAAACGTTATGTTCTTTGTTTCATTCGGTTTCACCATCAATCATCAACTCGTGATTGATTTTTCACACACTTCTTGTAACTATCAGTATAAGTGTCATGTATGTATCTAAAAACTTTTCAGTCAAGTGGCCCATCTTTTTTTAGTTAAGGTGAATGCTCCAGGGTAGCCCGCGATTTTTTTGTTTTTACGTTTTTTGCAATTTGTAGCGTCAGGTTGTATCTTGGTTACAATTTAATTCGCGGCCGTAGCAAGTATGTATTTATAGAATTATAATCATTAAAGTCATCAATACATCTCTCTCAGTTAGAATTGATGCCAAATGTCATGATTTCATGAAATATTTACATTCGGTATCAATTCGCCCTCAAAGAACTCCCCCGATTCCTTCCACTTCTCTCTGAGCTGTCCTTCTTCACGCCAACTTCACAGAAAACCATCCAAAGCATCCCACCATCTTCTCGCGGCAGTGGTTCACATATTTTTAAAAAAACGAGTGAGCATTACAGTAGTCGCATATGATGTGTAACATTTGATATCTCACCTTGGTAATAACCAACAATAATATTACATATTGAAAAATAAAATCAAGACGGTTACTTCCGATTTAGACCGCGCGCAGACTTATCGTGCGTGCGCTCTACCATCTGACGACCAACTCTACCGCCACGCGCGCTCATTGGTCAAATAAATAACACGCGTTTCCCCGGCTTCCTGTTACAAACTTCCGTCCCATTTCACGAAAAATGTTACACATCAAAAAACACTTTTAGAAACGTGAAATTCTCAGTCTTCCGGTTTCTAAACGCATCTTCATACACATGCATGTAACTATATTCTCATAGTACGGTGGGCAGATAATTAAGCGTTCGCGCTTGGCACTCGATGCATACACGTGGCTACCACTGACCTAGACCATTATCAAGGTGCACTGCGGTGAATCAGTGACCTTAGTGATGTTTTTAATGAACTTTGATTGTGAGAATAAATTTTGATGTGTTGTACTCGTATGTTTGAGGTAAGAATGAATCACAGATGCTACGGTTTCTGTAGATCTTATCATCCTATTACACGATTATTATCATCAGCCTTTTAATGTCCCCACTGCTGGGGCACAGGCCTCCTCTCTGTGAGAGGGTGTGGGCCGTAATCCACCACGGGGGCCCAATGCGGATTGGTAGATGTCACATGTCCTAGGACATGCCGGTTTCCTCACGATGTTTTCCTTCACCGTTTTGAGAGCAGTGGTGATGAAATAATTTACACAAAGTAAAGCGCCTGGCTGGGTTTGAACTCACGACCTGCTACTTGTAAGTCGCGGCTAATTCCACTAGGCCACCACTGCTCTCTTACACGATTAAAGAAGGTAAATATATTAATTTGATTGATATTCTAAATGGTAGCATAGGCCTCTTTAATGTCATCATGAGGATACTCCTGAATAGCCTCTTTTTAGGATTCCGTAGTCCTAAAAAAGAACCCTTATAGTTTCACCATGTCGTCTATTTGTCCGCAGCGTAGCTTAGAGACTGTTAGTACTAAAGATATGTAATTTTGCTTAGGTGGTGATAATTTATAGCTTGGCGGAAAAAAACAAATCACAGTCCCCATTTAAGTTTCAGTGAAAGTTAAACTATGTAAACAAACCCTTTTAAGATTTTATGATATATGTATTCATATAATTAGTATGTTAAAATACCATATTACATAACCATCTATAAACACAACATACAGTGTGTAACGGGGAGGTGTAGTCATACTTTAGGAGCCGGATCTCCCCATGGAAATGAACAACTTTAAACTTTAAAGTTGTTCATATCGATGGGCAGATGCAGTTCTTAAAATATGACCACACCTTTCCTTTACACCCTGTATAGGACACGGTTAGCGCAGTCGTTGAGCGATTGGCTGCTACGCTGCGTGTACCGGGTTTGATTTTCGCACGGAACAAATATTTGTATTTGTGTGTGAGTTTGTATGTTTGTAAATGCACCCACAATAGAGGAGAAATATTTAGTGTGGTGCAACGTTAAAAAAAATCAACCAAGTGCGTGTTGGGCCACGCGCAAGCTAGAGTTCCGTAGACCGTACTTCATCTAAGTAAATGTTTTTTCAAGGCTTTTGTAATTTGTACGAAATTTACTTTTAAACTTTTTAAATATTTTATAAGTTGGGCGACTATTACTCTAAAACTAACAGAGCTAACTTAGCCGTGATATTTTTCCTCTAAAGTTCATTATATGCTACTATCACGAATTGATTTAGATTTTTTAAGCCAATAGTTTAGCTTACTCGACTAAACTATTGGCTTGAAAAATGTTTAGCTTACTCGATACACGCTCGACTCGAACAAAAAATTTCGCAAACGTATAACTGAATTGAAAAATAGTCTGAGTTAACCCGCAACGATTTTGAAAGCCCTATCCAACGATATCCCATGAAATAGGATAAGCAAACTACTATTAAAAAAACACCACAGACAGTACTAACTGTCTCTTAGCTATGCCTCGGACGGATAGACGGACAGACCAAAACTATGTACAATCCATCCATCTTTTCTTTGGCTTCCCTCTCCCTCTCCATCCATCCACATTTATAGTCCCAACATTTCTCATTTTTTCATTTCTTTTCTTTGGCTTCCCTCTCCCTCTCCATCCATCCACATTTATAATCCCATGGATGTCGTAGGAGGCGAATAAGGAAAATTTTTAGACCGTGCATACTATTTCAGCACCTTAGGTCTCCCGTGTGGTGGCGGGTAAACCATCAGCAACTGCATTCCCAAGGAGAGTTGGTATCAGGCTGGCGGCCGACTCTAAAACATTTGCCAAATCTTTAGCAATATGTTAGGTCTGAATGAAATGTTGGACAACGTACGTTCTTACGTTGCCCCCGCCCGGGGTGGTGCAACAACCCTAGTCCATTTCCCACAGCGGCCGGGTGCTGCCCCCGTTAGTCTTCGGTGGGCTACGCCCTAACTCTATCGCACATTTCATTCAGACCTAACATATTGCTAAAGATTTGGCAAATGTTTTACAGTCGGTCGCCAGCCTGATACCAACCCTTCTTGGGAATGCAGTTGCTGATGGTTTACTCGCCACCACACGGGAAACCTAAGGTGCTGAAATAGTATGCACGGTCTAAAAATTTTCCTTATTCGTCTCCTACGACATCCATGGGATTAAATGGGGTGGCAGCATTTTTAAGCTGGAGCCACACAAATCCTAAAAAATAACTACTGTAGCATTTTTATAACACCAACGTAATCTTTTTTACATTCTCTTTTTCCGAAAAAATAAACAAATAATGGATACAAATGAGTAAAGGACATTGCCAAAATGCGACGATTTAAGAATATCGAGACACAAAAACAGCTGATGCATTCACATTGAAACCAAGATCAACAGTGAAACACAAAACACGCTTACAAAATAACACTCGTGTCTTATATTTTGTCACTAACTTGGCACGGTTTCAAACATTTAATATGACGGTTCCGCATATAATACGGATGTCATTGCTGTACGTTTATGCGTTCCAATTAAAATTTTACTAGCGCCTTCGTCGTCTGAACTTGAAAGTTTATTTCATTTTTTGTGAAAATATTTGGAAGAGGAACATGGAATGTTGCCATGTCATTTGGGAGATTTGAGAAGCAGGAGTGAGTGCAAGGTCATTTAATGGTTCAGTACGCAGCCCTTCTTATGCATTATCAGTCATTGTTGGGACAGAAGCCTCCTCTCTGCGAGAGGGAATAGGCCAGAATCCACCACGCAGGTCCAGTGCGGATTGGTCGTGTAGATGTCTTCGAGTTTTTGGTTCTGGGACATGCCGGTTTCCTCACGATGTTTTCTTTCACAACTCGTAAGGCGCAGCTATTTTTTCCTTTCTTATGTATTACAGAGCGAGTTTTAAAAAAAATCGGGTGTGCCTCTGCCACTCATTATCTCTTTGCTCTGTATTATCTCTTACTATATAAGTGAAAATTACCTTCACTGTTCTTTTCTTATTAATTTCCTAACGAGATCCAAGACAGTTAAAACCTTATATTACTACTACTAATCTAATATAAACTTCACTGCCTTGACGCTTTTCCAAATCACTCTCACTCACTGAAAACTAATAGACAGAATGATTCATAAGAATGGTTTAGGTGTATATTTTTTAACCGTGCAAAGTTGAGGCGGGTCGATAGTCACTTAATAAACAAAAAAAAATCAAATATAAAAGAAAAAATCCTAGATATTTGATCTGGTATACAAGTGAAAAACTGTTAATGATTAAATACTGTCAACCTTCATTTTACTCATGGTCGGGGTTACAAATTGCTCAGACATTTAGTAACCTACAATAACATTATTCTGGCGAAGGTCACAAAGACCAAAATACCATAAATATTTAATTTCATTGCCTGTTATTATATGAATTTCAGCTGTACGACACAATGTAATAATATGGCGCTCAAACCAAACTAAAGAAGTTTATTAAAATCAAGACACTTATTTTAAAGTATAATTATGGAAACTGAAGTTGAAAGTTTTATTTACCAGACTGCGGATGAGCCTAAAATGAGGCCTATTTTTTAATTTCTAGTGTATTTTCTTATTTGGGAGTCGGTTGTAGTTTTTATTTGTTGTACCCCAAAACTAAACATGGAATTTGAACTTTATTGGAGAATACTAAAACGTCATCTCTGTTTACATATTTTTTGTTTTGAAGGATTTAAAAAAAAAATCTTAATCAATTTCAATAAGGATCCACCTCAGGAGTATACTCTTTCGAAATAAATTTAAAAAATCTGTCCACAAATGATAGACATTGCTGAGTTGTAAAACATGCGGGCAAAATCGCGAACAGAAACAAGCATATACAGATCGTCGATGCTTATGTCAAGCTATAGACACATTAGTCAAAGTTCACCGACTCACAGTACTGATATCGTCAAAAAATGAAAAATTTCTTCTCTCTGATTATTAAATATCTAAATTTTATATGTAGAAATGAAGAAGGCTAGATGTAGGTAATTAATCATTTTATTATTTGGCTCATCAGCTCAGTTTCATGATATGATGATTCCTAAATGCAAATACCTGATTCAAGTTATGAAAAGTAAACAGAAACCATATTTGTGCCCAATTTTCGAGGTTTTCTCTCAATTTTTTCAGGATTCTATGATCAGATCCTGATGTCCTTGACATACCCAATTTAAGAAAAAAAGAATCATCAAAATCGGTTCATAAACAACGGAGTGAAGGCCGAACATACGTACAGAAACGATAAACGTGCCCACAATTTTCGAGGTTTTCTCTCAATTTTATCAGGATTCCATTATCAGATCCTGATTTCCTTGACATGGGACCACCCTTGAGGTATACCCTATACCCTATCTAACAAAAAAATAATCATCAAGATCGGTTCATAAATGACGGAGTGAGGGCTGAACATACACAAACATATATATATATATATATTTAAGGTCGAATTGAGAACCTCCTCCATTTTTTTTGTCGGTTAAAAAACCATATTGGGTTGGGTTTCTTGTGAAATCACCGTAAAATTATAAACTCCGTTATTTTATGAAAAATCACGTGATTTTTCATAAAATAACGGTGTTTATAATTTTACGGTGATTATATACAGTCGAATTGAGAACCTCCTCCTTTATTTTTCGTCCGTTAAAAAGACTCCAATACATTGTAAAGTGAGATTTGTTGTATTTTGAAATGATCTATTCACAATATATCGAGAGTTTACATTTTGGCAGGATTTGTTGTATTTTGAAATGATCTGTTCACAATATATCGAGAGTTTACATTTTGGTAGGATTTATTAGAATCTTTCGTCTTAAAAAATTAATATTTTCAAAAAACCCGACTGTAAAAAACAACTAAAAAGTTCCAAATAAGTCACTTTTCAAGCAGCCAGATGCAGTTGGTGGCAGCTAGTTTAGTTCAATTATTGATTTCACGCCACCAACTGCATAAGACTGCTTGAAAAATGACTTGTTTTGAGCCTATTAGTTGTTTTTACAGCCGGGTTTTTTTTATTTTCTACATTTTAGTGGCTTTTATTTTTGAAATTGCCTCATCGAACCATTTATTTTGATACCCCACTTAATATAATTCGTCGAATTTATTTATTCTCTTTTTCACAATATGGCGTCTGATTGTCACCATATTATATTTTGATTACTGTCATGACATTAATAGCACTCGCAAGATTAAGACGAATCAATTGACGTAAGAATTATCAAAATCGGCCCCCACGTTTGGCCTCTAAAGCGCCACAAAAGAACGTATACACAGACTAATAAACACCTTACCCTCCCTTGCGTCGCGCAGTTGGGTAAAAGGTATTAGAATGTACCTACTTATTCCTGTGTTTATCTTTTTAATCAATCATTCAGTTACTTATTTCAAACCATGCCAACACTTACAAAATAAGAGCAGTTCATTATTATAAATTATATGAATTTTAGTCCAAGTAGGTTATATAAGCAATCATTTTTATTTATAATTTCCATCTGTCCAATGAAGACCGTTTTGTCGGGTCAAATGATTGTAATTTGAAATGAGTCTGATGTCACCACCATGCAAACATACCGGGTCATATCTATCTAAACAGAAATCGATTGCCGAGTGTAACGTAAGCGCATCATTTCAGAACGGCTGCATCTATTTAGGTAATTCTTTTTGAAGTTATACTTCTTTTGGCGCGTTAGGGAAAAATGATGAGAGTAATTTTTTACGATGCGCGCGCACACCGTCGCAAAAAACCGACACCCTGATGTTAGCTAGTACCGACACCACCCTGAAGTTAGCTGTGGTCATGAAGAATGATTATTTTCCTTTTGTAAACTTTGTGACAGTTTGGTTTTTTATCTTGTTACGCCAAAGAAGTATAACTTCTTACGTGCGTACCTACATAAGTACACTCACACTTTTTTTTTGTTGTGTTGTAAAGAAAATTTTGGGAAATCAATAAAAAGATATTGAACCAAACATTGATTAACAAGTTCTTTAATCCAAAAGTTCTATGGAGAGTTTTAATTCTTAGTCTTTATCAAAACACACACTAACACACACGCACACACCTTCAAACACACACACCCAAACACTCTCTCTTAACACTTACACTACACATTGTCTTAACATAAACACCCCTTTATTTATTCTATTTTTTTGTTTGTATATTTTCTGCTATTTTAATTTACCTCTTACCTACTTTGTCTGTTTATCCTAATAAACTACTACTTACAAACCTTGTGATGAAAGAGACTGGACCTCACGACACAGGGTATCCTTGTGGGGTTCAGTGTTACGTGGAACCTGAATGTAAAGTTTTTTGAGATTAAATAAATTATTATTATTACTTCGCATATTAATAATTTTCTTATTTGTTACATTCTTTAATATGTCTTAAAATAAATAAAAGAAAAACTTACAAAAATATGAAAATAGTGGCCCACCGGCATTATTATTATTATTAATTTAGAATCCACTAATTAGTATTTGACTGGCCTGTTGGTCTAGTGGTTAGTGGCCCTGACTGCTATGCCGGAGGTCGTGGGTTCGATTCCCACCCAGGACAAATGTTTGTGTGATGAGCACGATCATTTGTTCTGTGTCTGGGTGTAATTTATCTATAATATGTATGTATTTAGAATTATATAAGTATTTTTATCAGTTGTCTAGTACCCATAACACAAGCTCTGCTTAACTTGGGACTAGATGGCGTTGTGTGATAGTTGTGGAATATTATTATTATTATTAAACTAAGCGAGTTCACGAATATGATTATACAGGGTGTAACGGAAAGGTGTGGTCATATTTTAAGAACTACATCTGCCCATCGATATAAACTACTTTCTTCAAAAAAATTCGAGGAAATTCTAAAAAAAAATTTTACCTCCCATACAAATATTGATCAGCTGATGATCAGTTTGTATGGAAAGTCCAATATTTTTTTTGGGAATTTTCAATTTTTTCTTAGAGAACGTTGTTTATTCCCATGGGCAGAACCGGCTCCCAAAATATGACCACACCTTTCCGTTACACCCTGTATGATCATTCATCATTCTCCTGCCCTTATCCCAATTTATTTGGGGTCGGCGCAACATGTCTTTTTCTTCCATACTCCTCTATTAGTCGTCATCTCTGTAGTCACCCCTTTTTTACCCATATCCTCTTTCACACAGTCCAACCATCGTTTCTTTGGCCTTCCCCTATATACACCCTGTATGATATAATATCAAATTGCGTTGAATTTGTTTTAACTAAATGTTGATCTTAATAACAACTGCAGAATTAACTCATGTACCTATTCAATTCATACCGGATTTTTTTTTCACAGTATATCGTCTTAAGTAATTGTTAACTTTTAATTGATTTACCTAAGTACCAATTTTCGTAAGGTAATGTGCTGGGTCAATAATAGCTTTGACGTGTTTACTGTACTTTTAACTGTAACAAAAATAAAAACATGAAATTTTGGAATAGTACACAGGCACGCATCGCCAGTCTAGCGCAACATGTCACTGGCATGTCGGTGGCGCGAAGCCATATGTTGTATGTATGTCGGGCTGGCTTCCTTTACTCCACGGTCAAGGCGCGTATTTCGCGTGCAGGAACCAGAAACCAGGAACCCATATGTTTTGCCCCCACCAAAAATCAACGGGATTAAAGAAATTTTCACTTTAAAAACAACAAGTAAAATCAAAGCATGAAAGGGGAAAATATCTAAATAAGATAAAATGTTTTTCTTAGAGCCCCTTAATTTCATTCGTCTTTACTTAAAAAACCGGCCCAGAGCGAGTTGGACTCGCGCGCAAAGGGTTCCGAACAACCGTGGCCTACGGACGGCGAGTAGTGGGTAACTCGCCATCCGATCAGCACCAGGCCCGAGAGTCGACGACGCGTAGTGTTCCATGCGCGCCTCAAATAGTTGTCAGCAAACATGACGGGGCTCGTTATGGCCGATCCTTGCCCAGGGGTTGAGGATGAATTCGAAAGAGTTACCTCGCCCCTGAATAATAACAATAATGTATAACCTTAAATAGTGCATGAGGTTTTAACCTTTAATTAATTGTTACACTAACGAATGAATATATTACGAAAGAGTATATATTGTAAATGTATTGTGTAAACAGTTGTTGGTTAACCAAATAAATAAATAAATCTTTACATACCGAGACTTCTCCGTTCCTCGAAAAGCACGTTAAGCCGTTGGTCTCGACTGTCAATCGTGGATCTTTGACAGTCGTTACGGGTCGTCAGAAGCCCGAAGGCTGATAACTTTTCTTACCAAGGTGTATCATGTTATTGCCTAGGGATAGCGGATAAATTCTGAAAATGAGGCAAGGAACAGGGGTGGGTTTTAGTCAGTAAGAGTCTGACACGCCCTCCCGCTCCACCCTAGAGCGGGAGATGTCATTGGATGATTTCCCACCACACAAAAAAAAAGGGTTGCGAACAAATCACATTTTTTCAGGTTCTTTTTTAAACTGCCTCCACCTTAAAGGTTTTCCTGTAATCTATAAGTAAAGAACTACTTTCTGTATTTTTTTTACAATTTTAGGCCCAGTGGTTTCAGAGATGAGTCATTTTTCATCTATTGACTTAAATAACTTTTAAATTATATACTCTATAGTTATGAAAAAAATATTTTCGAGAACCCCACAAAGTGCCCTTTCATTTGATATGTCGCACATTACAGTTTGAAAAACTTTGATTTTTAACTTTCAGATTTTCACCCCAAAAGTGACCTCCATATTTCAGGTTTATTTATTTACAGTATAGGTCCATATTTGAGTCACAGATATTCATGTTTGTACCAAATTTCAACTCTATCGGTCCAGCAGATTCCGAGCAAATTGGCTGTGATAGACGGACAGACAGACAGACACACGAGTGATTCAATAAGGGTTCCGTTTTTTCATTCGGACTTTCGGAACCCTAAAAACTCGTTTTAGTTTTCCATTCCGCCACTTCCATACCATCCGCGTTTGCATCGCTGCCGAACTGATAATACTACATATTGGCAATCGGCCATCTTCGCTCATTACGAGTGGGGACAAAACTATTTCGGGCTCATTTCGGCACACGACGAGTTCAGCCGACCAAGGTTAGCCTCGAGGTCGAGATTACGGCCGCATCAGTTTATGGTAATTGTTTGGGCTGTACTGATTTGATAGATATACGAGTACAAGCCACAAGGGAGTTGAAGAAGGAAGACTTAGGTTTGTCATCGTGGTGAAAAAATGTAGTATTGTGGAAACTCGCTTTTTGACCAGAGTGTACCGGACGTAGTATATCATCATCATCATTTCAGCCGAAAAACGTCCACTGCTGGACATAGGCGAACCCGAAGCGTCGAAATGGAGCCCTATTGCTGTCACTCACGTGTCCGTCTGTCCATCTATCCGTCTGTCTGTCACAAAATTTTGTTCCGAAGAATTTTTTATTTCCCATTGACCCATGAACTTCAATTTTGATGATTACGTTTATTATTACCTATGTTTTACTAACAAATACCAATTATTGATAAATCAGTTTTTTCTTTGAATTCCCTCATTTGGTACGGAACCCTAAAGGTGCGAAGTCTGACACGCACTTGGTCGTTGTTTCTTCTAACCACGATTATAAATTACAAAAGCAAACTCGCATTTTCAATTAAAGTTTTCTTATAAAAATAATCAGTTACAGTAATAAAGTAATAAAAAACAGTAAGCAGTGCTGTTAGAAACGGTACCTAAACACAATAAATAATTATTGTTATTGTTATTATTTCAAGTTCCCATACTTTGAGTCGTAAAGATTGTGTTTTATGTTTACTCCGTGTTTTTATTTTTCCTTCCAGTTTTTCGATTTCTATGATTGTTGACGTAACGCAAATATTTTAATCCGCGCAGTTTAAAAATATTTTGTAAATGAATTATGTCAATAACAGGTGTCCAATACATGTTATTTGTGTTTTATTAGATATTATTATGGTTTATGAGAGCAATAGTTTTTTTCTTTTTCTTTTGCGAGGTGGGAAATCATCCAATGACCTCTCCCGCTCTGGGTGGAGCGGGAGGGCGTGTCACTCTTACTGACTAAAACTCACCCCTGTTCCTTCCTGCCCTTAGTGCCCGGGGGCAAGGTAACTCTGTTTCGAATTTATCCTCAACCCCGGGGCAGGCATCGGCCATGACGGGCCCCGTCTCTATTGCTGACAACTCTTTGAGGCGCGCGTGGAACACTACGCGCCGTCGACTCTCGGGCCTGTTGCTGATCCGACGGCGAGCTACCCATTACTCGCCGTCCGCAGGCCCGGGTATGAGAGCAGTAGTGGCCTAGTGATAACGACCGTGACTTACAAGTTGTATATCACAGATTCGAACCCAGACAGGCGCATTCGCCAATCTGCCTAGCCTTTTCCCAACTACCTTGGGGTAGGCTTCCAGTCTAACCGGATGTAGCTGAATACCAGTATTTTACATGGAGCGACTGCCTATTTGACCTACACAACTCAGTTACTGGGTAATACGTTACCGACTTTCGTGCTTATGATGACCCGTAACGACTGTCAAAGATCCACGACTGACAGCCGCGACCAACGGGTTAACGTGCTTTTCGAAGCACGGAGGAGTCTCGGTATGTAAAGATGTTCACCGATTGGTGACTCACGAGGTCATACCATCGAGGTCTCACGAGTGTCACGAGACGGGTCGTCATACCGAGACGCTTGCCGCGGTTGATCCATGGATGCATGGACCAACCCTGGCAAGCGTAGCTTAACCTGATGGATCAACCCGTGCGGCTGTTATTACTTTAGCCACGAGCTCCTCAGCAGGCGCTTTACTTTGTGTACCTAAATTATTTCAACGTCACCTGCTCTCAAAATGGTAAAAGAAAACATCGAGCAGAAACCGGCATGTCCTAGAACCAAAAACTTCGAAGACTTGTGACATTCACCAACCCGCATTGGACCGGTGTGGTGGATTACGGCCGACACCCTCTCACGAAGAGGAGCCTGTGTCCCAGCAGTGGGAAAATTATGGCCTGATTATTCTTATATGCTAATATGAATAAAGCATACCTATTTATTAATTATTCCAAGAATGATATGATAATTTTGAAATGTTTTAATAAACACATTTCAAAATTATCACGTTTACGCTATAATTCGTTAATTAAGATCTGCTTGACACATTTCGTTAAGTAATTATCAAATGCTCCAAATTATTTCCATGAATCCCGCTTTGAGAAATCTCGAATTAATATTAAAGTCTTTAGAAACATCATAAATCTTCTATTGAATACAAACAAAATTATCAGAATCCCTAAACGTATTTTATCTTTGCGTTCATTTTCTTTCTCTAAATTTTATTTATATTCAGTTTCGCTGAATTGTGTCCTCATAATGACTGCAAACTTAAGAGGCAGTGGGCAGGGCACATAGCTCGCAGAACAGATGGTCGATAGGGCTGAAAAGTTTTGGAGTGACAGTCGCGTACCGGAAGACACAGTGTTGGAACTCCTCCCACAAGGTGAACAGATGACATGATGAGGATTGCGGGAATCCAATGGTTCCGAGTTTTTTTTTTTTTTTTTTTTATGTGAGATGCACGGGGACGGTCGTTGTGGCGAAACTTGGGGGAGGTCTATGTCCAGCAGTGGACGTCTTTCGGCTGAAATGATGATAATAAATTATTGTTTCAATATTTTACTGTCGAAATCAGTTGGCAAACTGATGGCTGATGGTATGAGGTCTGTCGAATGTGAAATCCACAGGGTGACTTTTTTCATTGGCAATGATTATGAATATGTAACTTTTAATAAGGCACCACACCTGAAATGCGAAAAAAAACTATTGCCTACATTTTGCCGGGTTATGAGAATAAAATATATACTGCAAAGCGAATGCTTTTTGTTTTCAGATTTTGAAGATAATCTCTAAGTAAAAGTTGTTACACTAATTATTGTTACACTAAAGTTAAATTTAAATTGTTACACTAAAGTTGTTACATTAATGACTGTTTTCACTTCCTGATAGATTAACAATGATAGCTAAAAATTTACAGGTTATCTGAGGAACACAGAATATCCACGTGTTCTTGCCGATCATATTGAAAACAAAGAATTGATGTATTTTCACACAGTTAACGCCTAGTTGACACTTCGCGTGACCGGCTTTTACCTCGGCCTTAGGTTAAGCATTCTCGTAAAACGTGGCAATGCCACCAGTCTTTTGGACACACTCCTGAGGAATTTTAGACACTGTATTTTAAATTTTATTTTATTTAAGGCCCTACTACCGGCCAAGTGGCACCCTCATTGAATAAAAAATTGAAGCATAGCGTAGAAAATACATATTAAAAAATCCTACGTCACGTTTGTTACAAAGAGGATAAAGTATTTTTACATTGTTAAAACAACACTCAAAATGTTTCGTATCCAAAGTAGTAAACAAAAGTAGCAAAAGCGGCTTTTTTTAATATTTATTTTCTATGATAACCTACGATTTTTTATTCAATGAGAGTACCACTTGGCCGGTAGTAAGACCCTTAAAAGTGAAAAGTAAATTTTATTTACATAGTTTATTTGCACACAGTTAGTTTAAACTCAACATTTATTTTATTCGGTACTTTATTTAATTTTCACATAAAAGACGTTGCGAAAAACAGTCCCCGTTTGCTCAACAACAATGCTCTTTGAGACACTTATGCCAATCAACCTTTAGTTTATTTTTCTTTGAACAAAATGCTCTTTGAGTTACGTTCAACAACTATAAAAGTGACAGTCCAAATGTGTGGGATGCTAAAGGGCCCGATACTTATTAGAATTTATTGCATGTGAGTGTGGAAGTCGGAAAAGTGTGTTTCTTTGAATAAATTGTGTCTATTTCAATAAATTGGCTAATTTACAGATCTTAATGTTTGTGTATCAGGTGACATAGTGTGTGTTTAGGTGAAATAGAGTCTAGTTTCCGTGTGTTTATCTTCAAATAAGTTTTCCGGATTTTCTTTGATATTTTAGTTATTTTTATAAGCCATCTGAAATTTGCCTGCCTAGCCTTTTCCCAACTATCTATTCCAGTCTAACCGGATGCCGCTGAATATCAGTATTCTACTTGGAGCGACTGCCTATCTGACCTCTAAATATGGGTAATACGATATTCCTTGGTGAGACTGGTTGTCAGACTTTCGGGCTTCTGACGACCCGTAACGACTGTCAAAGATCCACAATTGACAGCCGCTGCCAACGGCTTAACGTGCTTTACGAGGCACGGAGGAGTCTCGATATGTAAAGATGGTTACCCATCCATAGATTACCCTGGCAAGCGTAGTTTAACCTGATCGATCGACCCGTGCGGCTGTTATTACTTTAGCCACGAGCTCCTCCATCGTAAATCAAAAGCCATCCGAAATCATTTTTATTAATTTGTAATTCATTTATTCATCCAGTTAGTTGGTGTGCGGTCAGATAGGCAGTTGCTCTATTTAAAATACCAGTATTCAGCTGCCTCGTTGGTCTCATGGTCGCAAGCGCTGAGCGTAAGGTATTGGGTTCGATTCCCGGGTCGGGCAAAAAGTGCTATTGGGTTTTGTCATTAGAAATAACTCTGTAGCAGCCCGGAGTTTGGAAGTTGGTGGTGTGACACCCCAGTGCCTTGAAAGGCACGTAAAGCCGTTGATCCAGAGCCTGATCACTCCCCGGTCGTGTCGGATTGCCGTCCCTTCGGACTATGAGAGAAAAGGAACAGAGAGTGCCAGTGTTTGCGCACACGCTTGTGCACTATAATATCTCCTGCGTACTTTGCTCATCTCTGTTGAGATGGCCGCTGTGATCGAAGTCCGGTCGGAAGGATTATTCAGATGCATCCGGTTAGACTGAAGGTTATTTTTTACTTGGGTTTTAATCTTATGAGGCCTGTTTTTTTTTCAAAAGCTCTCAGATGTATTCATCTATCTTTATATAGTAATCTAAGCAACTATGTATAGTAGAGTAGTGAGTTTGGGGTTCATTTGATACGTCACCCAAAAAAAAATGTTGATAATAGTTTGGTCGTTTTGTAATTCTCGTTGAAACTCTAGAAATCAATTACTGGAATTATTACAGAAGTGTACAATTGCAACTTCTTTACTACTATAATTAAAACAAACAACTAAACCCTGTAGTGCACTCACATTCCGCTAGTTTATATACAAATATCGTTTACAAACAATATTTTTTAAAAGATAGTACCTACAGTAGAGGCGTTACAAAAAGTGTCGTCAACAACTGAGAAGACCTTTTCCAGTTCGCTGATGCTTTATATTATTTTAATAATGTATCTCACATTATCAAAATAATAAGACTTAAAAGTACGTCATTAAAGAAACTTAATCACCTGTGCCGTAAATTATTGACGCCATTAATTGAAAACTCGTTAAGTACGTAGAAGAGAATTTACCTTCCTCAGAACTTTGTAGAGATCCGGTAAAGTTTGTGCAAAGTTTTCAAGGCTTAATGGATTCGGTCCAATAAGTAGGTAGGTGGGTATTTTGTAGCTGGAGAAACACATTGTTCCTGCAGAATAATGATTATGTGTGGTGCAATAATATAAAAGCAAGTGAATATGCCTGTGTCCCAGCAGTATAAAGGCCGTAGCGGAGCATAAAGCCCTACGCACACAGGACGGAATGGGAGAGGATTTAATTTTTTATCAAAGGACATTCAAACTTATCTAGTAGGAATACGACATAAATGCCAATGTTTTAAATTGATTCCGTGGCATCAAAAGGGATTTCTTGATACGGCATTGGAGAGCGTGCTAAGGGATCCCGCGGCAGGATGCCGCAGCACACTGCAGTATGCAACGGCATGCCGAAGGACGCCGTGACATGCCGTGGGGTGAGTCAGTGCCACTACCTAGTGTTTATTTTGAGGCATACTTCGGCGTGACACAGCATGCCGGGGCACGTTGCCGTCGCGGGATGTCTTGGTAGTCTTGGTATGCTACAGTATCTAAGCGGCTAGTGTGCACTAACCGGTGGCAAAATCCTCTGTCATTCCGTTCAGGTGTGCGTAGGCCTTAAAAAAGCTGATCATGCTATGGCTAAGTGAACATATTTTTTGCATTGCCTCGTTGGACTAGTGAGAAGAAGTTTTTAAATCTAAAAATTCTCAGCTGCAGCTTTCAATCTGGATTCGTGACCGGTTGAGCAGTGGTGGCCCAAGGGAAATGGCCGCGACTTACAAGTTGTAGGTCGTGGCTACGAACCCAGGGAGGCGCTTTACCTTGTGTAAATTATTTCATCACTTCAGCTCTCAAAACGATGAAGGAAAATATCTTGAAGAAACCGCCATGTCCTGGAATCAGAAACTTCGATGGCATGTGACATCCACCAACTTACATTGGGCCCACGCTGTGGATCAACCACGCGGGCGACGCCCTGTCGCGGAGACCGGTGTTCCAGCAGTGGTACATTAAAGCAAAATCAAAAAAATATGCGCTTGGGTGTTCCAAACATTGAAAATTTTAATGTAATTAAGTCATACTTTATAACTCCTTATTTAGTTACCAACGTCCTATATGGGCCCGGTTTAAAATGTTATTGCCCGTTAATCAAATTAGGCTGAGAGCTAGCACTTTTTGAACATCAAAGTTCTACATAAAGACAGTCCATCTGTAATAGCAGTAGGCTTACTCTTATGACATGGGACTTAAACATTGTTATCGAAAAACACGAAATACCTTATATATGTTACGTATATTTTTTTGTCGTAATCTATATTTATTTGTCACTAACTTCTGTCATCGGGCTATCCGGTTCACGATTTTTCTTACATTCGTCATCATTATGATTGTTGTTGAAAATTCGTTGGTTTTTTGTCTTAAAACTACATCTTTCTATCATTGCATCATTTGGAATTCTCTCTCGATTACAAATAGCCAATTTCCGGAGACGTTCACTTCTTCTCGTTTGAAAATATTTGATTTCTATTTTCAATGTCATTGTTGGAGAAAATTTGTTGCTAATGTTCTAGGTTCTCCTATAAAACGACCTTGCATCGTTTTATAGGAGAACCTAGAAGTTATATACCATTCGTGCACGTGTACCTTGTGTAAGGCTCAGTTTCGGAAGCGAAAATTAATGCGGCGAATAATGTCAATCGCGCATTAGCTGGAGCTGTGATTGGTTGAATGAATTTCAAACAACCAATCGCATCACTTGATTTCATTTGTTTTTACTAAAACGCCGAAAACTTTTTTAAGCTACGTGAGTCCATCTGATCGCCTCAGAAAGATGCGACCTCTGGCGAGAGAAGTTTGGTCTACCTGATTTTTAACCGACTTCAAAAAAATGAGGAGGTTCTATGGTCGACTGCATGTATGTTTTTTTTATGTATGTCCACCGATTTCTCTGTCAGTTGCGGACCGATTTTCAAAATTCTTTTTTTTCCGAAAGAGTATACCTACTCCAGAAGTGGTCTCATATAAATTTTATTGAAATTGCTTCATCGCTTTTTAAAAAAATCTAGAAAATCAACAAATATGTATACAATGACGTTTTGGTTTCCTCCAATTACGAGCATGTTTAAATTCCATGTTCTATGTTATTGAGGTTATAAATCAATTTGGGCGTGACTTTAATATTCAGGTATGGGGTATAGCAACTAAAAAGAGAAAAAAAAACTTTTTTACAAAAAAATACAATCGACTTCCAAAAAAGAAAATACACTATAAATTAAAAAATAACTTCTTCGGTTGTATTTTTTGTAAAAACAGTTTTTTTTTCGAGCCATCGGAGAGTCCACCTGGGCACGCGTTACCGTGGCCGACCTGGAAAACGCTAAATAGACTCCGTACTCAAGTTGGCCGCAGTAAAGACAACCTCCACAGGTGGATGTGCTCAGATGGCTCCGATCTTGGGTGTTTATGATGAGTTCATCATGTTGGCGTGGCTGAATACATTGGCCAAACACTAGATTTGCCATCGACACGCTAAGAATGTCTTTCTAGAAATCAGAGGCTAGTCCTTATGTTTGGGTCGTGTCCCAAGAGTCCAAACCGCCACCAACGTGACAAACCACAACAACAAAGTTCTTTATTGAAAGCGACCTACGTTACAAAAGTCTACACACAGTTATTCTTCATTTAATGAATTAGGTCCCATGACACAGTTCTATCTGTAGAAGTGCAATAATGGCTTGTTGCAATTCCGATCTTAGTTGGTTTCATCTCATTTTGTTTGTTCCAATTTAGTGTGCGGCTTCAATTGTTTTATTGTTAAGAGCATTGTAATGTTTCTTTCAATTGATTTTAACAGAAATGTTAATAAATCTGTTTTAGCGGTGTTACTATTTTCCCTTTTAAATGAAAAAAAAAACTAAGGTGGTCTAAAATTAATAATCAGGATTTTCTGAATAATTTTTTTTAAATAATATTCTTTAATATTGACTACCTATTTAATGACTCGTGTGTAAGGCTGAGTTTACAATACTGTATTACAGCTAGCTTCTACAATCAGCTTCTCTCGCGTGAAATTATTACTTCCCCTGCTTTAAATTATAACCTTTTTTTCATAAAAAGTATCCTATGTTGCTTTTAATACTTCCATAAATATGGGTACAAAGTTTCATGATGATCGGTTAAGTAGTTTTAGCGTAAGAAACAAACTTACATTTACATTTATAATATTAGTAGGATATGTTGATACATTACATACAGATCTTTTAGACTCTTAGACAACGAGTGTCTTATGAAGAAATTGAGTAAAATCAATAGAAAAAATATCATAACAACCACTCAACTTTCAACCGATTTTTTAAAATGATAGTGGGTACAGCTTGGCAAAAAAGAGTGTGAAATAACTGAAGTCGCCAGTATCACACCTGTGGCAACCCGGAATACTACGATTCAAAAGTTTTTAATACTTGTTATTTTTGGGGATATGATCCCAATCCCAAGTGGGTGGTTCAGTCCCTCGGACGCTACGCAAAAACCATGGAAGGCTTCAATGTCCAGTATTTTTTTTAGTTTCAACTGTCACCGCGTCAGACTCTTTTTTGCCAAGCTGTAATTAAAATTTAATTTTAATTTCTGTGTTTATGAAGTATTTTTAAAGTAATTGGGTAAACATCATCAAATGAGAATAATCATCGATCATCAAATCCCACATAACCCTCCCAGCCCAAGGTTTCCACGCGCATTTAAAAGGAACCCCAAATATGAGACAGCAAATTTTTCATACCTCCTCATTTTAACGACTAACGCTCTTGCTGACATACCAGACACACGACACTCACACATGACATCTGACGCCTATTGTACCGAAAGTGCTGACACTGAAATCTATCATGTTTTTTGACATTATGTCATATCTTGTTTGTTTATTCTGTGTTTGAAATATGTTTTGTGGAGAATAATTAGCATATTTTAACCGTCAGTTGGTATCATGGATATGACATGGAGTGCGGACGTATTGTATTTTATGAAACAATGCTTAAATAATGAGCTAGAGGGCAAAAAAAAAACAATCAACCAGCCAAGATTTGTACTTTAAAAACATTACTTCGGGGGCTGTCTGATAAAAACGTTCAAATTCACAAAAATGTAGTTGCAATCTCATCTCGGCGACAATTAATAATAAAAATATTTTAATTCATACTTAAGTAATCCTTCTAATATTATAAATGCGAACTGCCTAGGGGTCGTGGATTAATTTCGAAACAGAGTTACGGCGCCCTTTTTTTTGGGTCTGGGAAATCACCCAATCATCAAAATTTAAGTCAATAAAAGTCTGACACCCCAGCTCCACCCAGAGCAGGTTAACTATCGACGACAGTAAACAGTACTAACTCTTATAAAAAAATTGCAATTTATTAAGCTATTTTCATTCACCTCAATAATCACTTAAATACGATACCAAAAAAAAAATATTCTTCTGAGGAAGTTGGGTAAGTAAATAAAATCTCAAAGCAAAAAATACATTAACAACTAATAGACAAACATTTAATTTAACATTAAGGCTGCTTTCCCATTAGACAGGTCACACCATCAATCTTCGAACCGTGACACTAAGTAACTACCTATAAGAAACACATCGTTCGGCGATCATAACTCACTTCACCGAACATTTAGATACTAACATTTTTTTATACATTTTTTCTTCAAATCTATGCAGTATCCAGTCTATTTCAGATTCGTATTTTGGATACTTTCCAGGAAATTACAACGGTCCTGTGTCGTATGTCATGTCAGTATTATAAATATAGTAAATTGTTGGGTACTCTTAACGTCGGTGTCCACTGAGGCGTAACGTAAATATTTCTTTGATATTGAACGGATAATTTATCAATGTGAATGAGGACACAGGAAATAATAAAGAGTGTTAGACTATGTATGTTGTGTAGTGTTATTTCATATTTTTTACGGGGTTATGTAAATACGTTAGCTGTTTATTTGTAATAATTTATTGGTATTTGTGAAGATATTATATATTTGCTATGACGCTAGGAAAATGATACTAAATAAGATGGCAGTAAATCAAATGTTTTACCGCAAAGTACTGCTGAGCAGATCATAGGCTATACAGGGTGTAACAGAAAGGTGTGGTCATATTTTAAGAACTGCATCTGCCCATCGATATGCACAACTTTCGTCAAGAAAATCTGAAGAAATTCTCAAAAAAAATTTTTGCCTCCCATACAAATATTGATCAGCTGATGATAACTTTGTATGGAAAATCTAATTTTTTTTTTGGGAATTTTCTTTTTTTTCTTAGAGAAAGTTGTTCATATACATGGGCAGAACCGGTTCTTAAAATATGACCACACCTTTCCGTTACACCCTGTATATTCAGGAGTGCGGGATTCGAGTGCTCGAAAGAGTCATCCAGGCCCTGGAATGCAAAAGGCAACTAAAGGAGCACTGTTGGGTTTTATTCAGTAAGAGGACACGCCCTCCCGCACCACCCAGAGCAGGAAAAGTCAACATAATAAATTTCCAACCTCAAAAAAGAGGCTATATTTAAATGTAATTTCTCTTGAAGAAATCACTTTGACTTATATTCGGTTATTGTAAAAACAAACATACCTGTCATTTCCAAAATCACAGCCGAGTTTAGTCAGATAAATCGTGTCAGAGTACTTGAAAAGTCAGCTTCAGCGATCCACAAAAATCACTCACATCAACCCTTTACCTAATCTTCGATTCGCATGCTCAATATTTGTATCCAATAAGCACACACTATCCCATAATGCTCAAAGAAAGAAAATTCGCGCCTCCTGATGCGTATCAAGGTGTGAAACGCGTTTGCATCATTTTACGGCTCAACGCACTATATCTGAAGCGCCATTGATCCCGATATCCGTAAATAAAACCGGTCCGGAATATTTAAACCGGACGAAACTGAGTATTCGTGCTAGGCTCCCAAGGCTGTTGGGGTTATTCATGCTCAGGGTTATTCATGCCGTGGGTTATTCACACGCTTTTCTATTAACAGATGAAGGTTGAATACGAAAGAGTTGAGAGATCTATTGTATTTATGTTCTTTTTGTGGAGATGAAAAGTAAATTTGATACAATATGCCTCCCACAACCTACTGTAATAATTTTGAATGTACATAATATTGTAAAGGTATTGTTACTTTTGTACTTAAGGATACCTTAGGTAAGCATTTATCCGTTCAACCCGTTACTATAATGATATATCAAGGTTTAATCAGCCGTTTTTTTATCTGAACTTGGTTATCAAGAGTGGATTTGTGGAAAGTTATAACGTCGTTGAGCATTCTAATGCGAATCTTTCTTTGAATATTATTGTAGTTAATGTAGATATCGTATACTGTCATCTTTGTTGTTATTAGTGTTCTAGGGCCTTCACCTACGCTACAACTCTCATCAACATCATCATTTCAGCTGAAAGACGTCCACAGCTGGACATAGAGCTCCCCCAAGTGTCGCCACAATGACCAGTCTTGTGCTCCTTGCATCTGATCTATCGGATTCCCGCGAACCTCACCAGTTCATCGGTCCACCTTGTGGAAGGCCTTCCAACGCTTCATCTTCAGCAAAGTCGCGCCTCGCAATAATTCCGGAGTAGCGACCGCACTACAACTTTGTCCACCCACAATAATTGTAACTTACTAGCGACCCGCTCCAGCTGCACACGGGTAGAAATTATACACCAAAACCTTCTTCATGAATCACTCCGTCCATTGATGAAAATCGCTTGATAATTCGTTCAGTAGTTAACGTGGGAGAGTACTTTGTTTTATAATATGATGTAGTGAAGCCACAACCTCCTACACTACATCTTACAGTATTCAGCTAAACACGTCACTCTCTCGAACGCTCCATGTGACACTTTAATGCCCTTATACTACAACAATAATACAATGAAATGCACCACTGAAATGCACCAAGCACTTCAGTGAACGAGTAACCTTACTGCGCGTCATCACATAACACTTGAGTTCATATATTCTTTATTAGTTTTCACATTGGAATTTCTGTCATTTCATCTAAACTTTGAGCATACCTATTTGTTTTTTTTTTTCACATTTTTGCTGGTGACAAAGTAACGTTCTCGTACTCGTAACTTAAGTAGATAATTAATTGTTACTCATAATAAATTTGATTAATTTCTTGCGTATTTACCTTTGGTCCCAAAGGTACGTATTTTTCGTCATGGTACACACATACACAGCTTCTTCAAAAGACATGTAAAAGCCTGACTACTAATATGATACCTAATCTTAAATGAATGGTATCACACAGTAAAACATAAATGCAAATTACACTTACCTGCTCTCAATTACAATTTAAATATTGAAAATGGAATAGCGTACCTACCTATTTCGCTCTACCACATCTGCAACAAATGTACACTTAAAGCTCCATGACTCACCAGTGAGTCATTGCGAAAATTCCGTTTGCCATGCCAAAAACCTCTGTGATAACTATTACGCAAAGTCTTTTATGCTGTGGCAAGGTTCACATACTCGGAACGTCTTATAGTCTGTAGTTGCACGATGGCCGACTATCAACGGGGCTTGACAGATGTTGACGTTTGACGCCCGCAGGCCCTGAGAACTGAAAAGTGTTTCAGAACATTTTAGCTTTCAACTTAAACTACAGCCAAGAGCACGCTAAGTATTCAATGCCCGCTAAAATTTACCTAACTAAACAATTAGATAACTAATTATCAAGAACTAGGTACCTCAAGAACCAAGATTAGTTTAAGATTTCAGAGGGAGTTTACCTCGATAGTTTGAAGTTTGGTATAATCTGAAGCCTTTCTAGATTATGTATTCTGAAACTCTCGAGTTTCGGTAAAATATTTATGAGACTGAGTGAGAAGTGTAAGTATAAAGTGTTGGTGGTATAATTTATTTATATCAAATACATTGAAAACCCATTAAAACTATTGAAATAACTTGGTTTTCTCACAGAACTGCTAATTTTCTAAAAATAGATCGTCGAAGGCTTTTACTCAATAGTAAGGCTATTTTTAGGGTTCCGTAGCCGAAGGGTCCAGATGAATTCATATTGCTGTCACTCACGTGTCCGTCTGTGTGTAAATTTTGTTGCGTAGAATTATTTAACTACTTATTAAGCCTATGAACTTGAAATTTGGTGATGTTTATTATTACGTATATTTTACTAACAAATACCAATATATTGATAAATCAGTAACCCGGGTCATAAACTATCTCTGTGCCGAATTTCATCCAGATCCGTTAAGCCCTTCTGGCGTGACTGAGTAACAAACATACATTCATACAAACTTTCGTATTTGTAATAATATTTAGTAAGATTAAGAGCAGATATTTGAAAACGAATAGACTCAGACCTATCCAAACGTAAGTGATATCTATTAACAGAATCTCATATCATAACATAACTCAATTTAATGTAATTCCTACTTACTCGTACGTCAATTACGCTGAGTACGGTCTAAAATAATCACAGAAAAATAAAAATAGTTAGTTATTTTTGGATTTTAAACAATAGCCCATCATCTGCCAGTTACAATTACGTCATAACACTAATCAGTTAAACTGTTTATTGACAGTTTTATTCTTGAACATACAACTATAAAGCTGGGCTAAAAGGGTAAATTGAGCCACTCCGATGACCTGGTGAAGGTCGCGGGTAGCCGATAGAAGCGAGATGCACAGGACCGATCATTGTGGCGACACTTGGGGAGGCCTATGTCCAGCAGTGGACGCCTTTCGGCTGAATTGATGAGCCACTCAATTATAAAAAATACAATTGACTTTCAAAAAAGAAAACACACTAAAAAATCAATTTCGGAAGTCGGTGTATCGAGTTTAGTTCCTTCGTTATTTTACATTTTTCGTAAAAAAGCAATGGGACCACCTACCATTCAAAAAATAATCATCAAAATCAATTTTATTCATGTGACGAAAATGAAATAATCGTGTAACAAACCAACAAAAAAAAACAACCGACTTCCAAAAAAAAAACACTAAAAATTTAAAAATAACTTTAATTTCGGAAGTCAGTGTTTGTATTTTATTTCTTCGATATTTGACACCGACTTCCGAAATTAAAGTTATTTTAAAATTTTTAGTGTATTTTTTTTTTTTGGAAGTCGGTTGTTTTTTTTGTAAAAAAGTTTTTATTTTACACTTTCTAGTTGTTATACCCCAGAACTAAAAACCCCAATAACATGGAACGTGGAATTTAAACATTTGGAGAACACAAAAACGTCATGAAGATATGCGTATTTTTCGTTTTTGTTCAATTTCTCAAAAAGCGCTAAAGCAATTTCGATAAAATTTATATGAAACCACCTCGGGAGTATATTCTTTCGGATAAAAAAAGAATTTTGAAAATCGGTCCACAACTGACGTAGAAATGCGCGGACATACATAAAAAAAAAAAAAAAACATACATACAGTCGAACATAGAACCTCCTCCTTTTTCGAAAGTCGGTTAAAAAAAGCCGGCCAACTTCGAATCGGACACGCGTACGAAGAGTTCCGGACCATTATCTATAAAAACGGCAAAAAAATCACGTTTGTTGTGTGGGAGCCCCTTTAAATATTTATTTTATCCTGTTTTTTTGAATATTTGTTGTTATAGCGGCAACATAAATACATCATCTGTGAAAATTTCAACTGTCTGACTATCACGGTGCATGAGATACAGCCTGGTGACAGACGTACGGACAGCGGAGTCTTAGTAACAGGGTCCCGTTTTACCCTTTGGGTACGGAATTCTAAAAACATACAGTCGAATTGAGAACCACCTCTTTTTTGAAGTCAGTTAAAAATGAGCTATGATGAATTCACTGAAAATATTTAAAAGTATTGTCATATTAATTTTACATAGAGTGTAGCGCATTTGGTGTCAAACTAAAAACAACCTCTTATGGCGACTAAATTTAGCAGGTGACGCTTATTACATTCATATGTCTGTCTGTGTAATTGTGGTAGTATATTTCATGTTTTAACCTTCATTATATTTATGTCTTATTATTTTTTTATTGTTGATAGGCACGCGTTTGACCACTATCTCACCTGATGGTAAGCGATGATGTGGTCGAAGATGAAGCACGCTTGCCTAGAAGTAACCTATTCACTCTTGACTTATTTTTTATATTTTTTGTTTGTTTCAGTCCAGTACCTACTAACCCCACAAGTTCAACTGTATCAATCGAAGATTTTTTATTACGTTTACTGTCTGTCTGTTTAAAATTTCATTTATTTTTTTTTTATTTTTCACACGCTTATCCAATTTACTTTTGACATTGGCAAAATTGTCGACAGCGGCTCTACTTGCCAATAAAAAATAGAATAGAATAGACAACTAATAAACTGACATTCATTTAAAACACCAAATGCATTGTAATTTTAGCGGCTCATTTTGAGCGGCGCATGACTAACTCACGCAGATTTCGTTAAGCTCCACCTTAAAAATGAGCAAACAATAATTACTGCTTTAAAAAATAATGAATGATTTACAAAAATAAACATACGACTGTGTAATATTAAATAGTTTTGCTAAATGCGTATGGCGCCAACATTACACCCACGAGAAAACATTATAGGAGTTCTTTATTTTTTGGTACACGTCATGTGTCATTAGGAATCACTTTTCTTTGATTTTCAAATTTGAATAAAACAGCAGCAGGAAATGCGTTGGTTGTAGCCTGTTTGAAAATGCGTTCCTAACTACTGACCACAGAGCAAGGAAATTCCTCGCTCTGTGTCTAACTAGAGAGGGCGTAACCTGCCTATAATATTCCCAATATTGTGGCACAGGCCTCTCTGTGAAAGTGAGTGGGCCGTAATCCACCTTGACTCCCTTTGATGGCGGTAATCACGACTCTTCAAAGTTTGGATCTAGGATATAACGGTTTCTCACTATGTTTTCCTTCATCGTTATTCTGAATGACGGCAGTGTTATCTAATTCAAATTTTAGAGTACTTATCAAATTGATGTCAACTGTGTTATCGAATACACCTGCAGGTCGCTAGGTCAGTTTGCCTTCATTTTTGCCATAGTGCGAGTAAACTGTGACACGCTTGATTTGTATGGAAAGTGTTGACAATATCGTGACAGTTCGCCACTAAGGCGTTTCTATGGTCTGTGGTACCCACTGACATAATCCGCTTTAAAAATAGCTGCGGTGGAAATGCCTGTCAATCTCTCTCAGTCTTGGTTACTCTCGATATTGTTCCTTTGGAAACGATGTTTTTCCAGTCGAAATATATTGCCGCTGACTTTACGAATCCACTGAAAATGTTTTTCATAAAACTATATATTTTTGTTCCGTTTCAATGAATGAGGAAAAAGTTCTGTAGCAAGTAAAATACTAAATGCCTTTAGAATAAGCCTGCTTCCTGATATTAATTTATTTTGGACTTTGCACAAAGATACAAAGGCGGACTTAATGCCTTAGGGTGTTATTACACCAATCGATCGATCGTCGATCGATACTATCGCTCGACGTTGATTGACTGGTGATAGCTATAGCTGATCGACGGATACCAGACGGTAAACGATCTACCGGTCGAAGTCGACTAATCCATTCTACCATCGATCGACGCTCGATCGATTGGTGTGCCTAGTAGAGACCATCGATCGATGTCGACTAATGCATTCTACCATCGATCGATGTCATCGATCGACGGCCGATCGGTTGGTGTAGTAGAAACCATCGATCGACGTCGACTAAAGCATTCTACCATCGATCGATGGCATCGATCGACGATCGACGTATTCGTGTAATAACACCCTCAGGCATTCTCTACTAATCAACCTTTGACAAAACGGCTGGCGCAATGGTTGAGCGTTCGGCTGCTGCGCTGCGTGTCGCGGGTTCGATCCCCGCACGGAACAAATATTTGTATGACCTACAGATAGTTACCCGGGCCTGCGGACGGCGAGTAGTGGGTAACTCGCCGTCCGATCAGCACCAGGCCCGAGAGTCGACGACGCGTAGTGTTCCACGCGCGCCTCAAAGAGTTGTCAGCAAAGGACGGGGCCTGCCACGGCCGATGCCTGCCCGGGGGTGGAGGATAAATTCGAAAGAGTTACCTCGCCCCTGGGCACTCGAGGCAGGGAGGAACAGGGGTGGGTTTTAGTCAGTAAGAGTCTGACACGCCCTTCCGCTCCACCCTAGAGCGGAAGAAGTCATAGGATGATTTCCCACCCCCCAAAAAAAAAAAAACCTACAGATAGTTGTTCCGGGTCTGGGTGTCTTGTGTATGCAAGTATGCATGTTTGTGAATGCACCCACGATACAGGAGTAATTCCTAGTGTGGGATAACGTTAAAAAAGAAAAAAAAAACCAACTGTGGCGGAGAGATTATAGGGCAGATAAATATTCATATTTTAGATAAATTCCTTAATATATAATTATATAATTACCATTCATTGCAGAAGTAGATGAGTTTCTTTATAGTTTTTCAGCACTTCATACGATAAACACACAGCTAATTATTTCCAAAACATTAAAAGACACAAAACATTGAGCTTATTTTTAATTCGGTTACGCACATCAATATATTATGTGTCACTGGCACATAATATATTTATAAACTTCTAATATGTAATTTTACATATCTCATAGGTTATGCGCCCACGAAAGGTCATATTTCAAATTAAATTATCCAGAAATATGCCCACGTAATACATTACGGAATTATGCTGTACGTGAGAGTTTTTCAATGAAAATAGGAAGTGAATTAGTAGAATGAATAGAGAAAAAAAAATAATGTACACTAGAAACGATAACTGATTGACATTAGTATGCACAGGGTGGCCAACTAGAATGTATAAATTTTTTTATTAAGTTTTTTTTTCCAACAAAAATATCCACATTTTTTTTTTTCATAATTATTTTATTCAGGATTTGCAATTTTGTTTCACATAACATCTTCTTTACCTGTTTACTTTAAAATAGAATTACTAAGGGTAATATAGTATGCCTAGGGGTAGCGGATAAATACTGAAAATGAGTTACCGCACCCCTGTGCACTAAAGCAGGGAAGGAACAGGGGTGGGTTCTAGACAGTAAGAGTCTGAAGTCATTGGATGATTTCCGAAGCCAAAAAAAAAAAGAAAAGGTAATATAGTAATCATTTAAAACTACGTAAAAGAAAATTGCAACTCTTTTACTTAATAAGTTTATTGTTTAAAAAAACTTTTTTACAAAAAAAACAATCGACTTCCAAAAAAGAAAATACACTAAAAAAATCGACAGAAATCGTTGGAAACACATAAAAAAAAAAACATACAGTCGAACAGAACCTCCTCCTTTTTCGAAGTCGGTTAAAAACATTGTTTTAAAGATGCTTTTATACCGGTATCTCAATTAAATGACTTTGAAATGAATTAAATGACTTGAATTTAATGAATTTCGTGTCCGCTGTTGAGCATTGAAGAGTTCCTTTATCTGGAGCTAATCTTGAATGTCGATTCAGTTTATGATTATCATAAAAATACATTGTCACCAGAACTAAAGGAGTAAGTATGCAAAATTTCAGTTCAATCGGATACCAACCTACACCTACAACCAAAATGGCGTCTGGTAGTCGCCATATTGTATTTTGATTACTGTGATGTCTTTAATAGCACTCGCAAGATTAAGACGAATCAATTGACGTAAGAATTATCAATAACGGCCCACGCGTTTGGTCTCTAAAGCACCACAAAGGAAAAAACATACATACGTACATAGGCTGATAAACACATTAGCCTCCCTTGCGTCGCGCAGTCGGATAAAAAGTCCAATGTGCGGGATTGACATGCACTACCTAAATATCACGCGATTATTCTCTTATATTTTGAACCAGACTATGGTTATGGTTATCGCTGGTAAAATGTCACTTTCTGGAACCCAAAGGTTAAAGGGTAAAGAACGGCTGAAGAGCCAGAACTCAGTCGTTCTTTAGGTGAGCGAAATAAGCAGACGCCAAACTTTTTCATGATAAAAGTTTTGATACAGTAAATAACTGATTTTAATGCCGCCCAAATTGCTGCCCATTTTAGCATCTATAAATAAAAATACGTCTCAAAATGCATTCAATAAAAATACATTGAAAAATCACTTTGTGAGGTCATTCACATTTCAATCTCAATTGTTAAAGTAACAAATTGCAATTTTACTCTCGTCATAATGCGAACGCTCGGCAGTCCAATTGCTAAGTGGTTGTATTCTGGTCCTAAACCAATTTGAATGAATCGTAAAACCGACGCGATGTTCAGTCATACGTTTTCTCTTTGAGTTCAGATTTGCATAAAAAACAATGCCATATTGAGAATTCTTTGCATAAAATATGATAATTTAGTTAGTTTTGCTATCATTTTATTAGTCAACATAACAATATACTAGTGAAACAAAAATACAATATAATTGTTAATTTATTTGTTTAAATTGGGTCTTGCACACAAGAAAAATAGACATTAATAGTAATAATTATGATAGAATTACATAAAAAATAAACTTTTTACCCGTATTCAAATAATAGTTCTAGGTAGGACTGGTAGAAAATGCCTTGTTCCATTAAGTTCGCCTACGTTTGTCTAATCTGGGCAGTGTGCGACGGAATTGCATAATTTGATTCCGCCAAGCCCGTTTCATCAACGAACCACAAGACGTACGGCGAAGTGCCACCGGTTCATGGTGGACATCCCATCCATACGCACAAAGCGTTTTGAGAAAACATTCATTGTGCGTACAGCTAGGGAGTGGAATTACCTACCGGAGTCTGTGTTTCCTGATAGCTACAACTTGGGAGACTTTAAGTCAAGAGTGAATAGGTTACTTCTAAGCAAGCGTGCTCCATTTTCGACCACATCATCGCTTACCATCAGGTGAGATAGTGGTCAAACGCGTGCCTATCAAAAAAAAAAAAAGTTCGAGAAATTTAAATAAATAGGTAATAATCACGTGAACATCATAAGGACTCATTCTTTCACTTTTCTTACAATGAACAAAGCTTTTTCGGCAACCCGGTTTCCGTTTCAATTCAAAAATTTAAATCGAACACTCTGTGACACTCGACTTTATTTCTCACAATCGACCTTTTTGGTAAATATGACTGCTTTCAGCTTGCACTCAGTCATTAATTAAGTAGGAATATTCGAGGAATACTCACTGCGTACGAATACGGAACATGACCTACCTACTTAAGTTTATCTAATATCGTCATTATCATTTTAGCCAAAAGACCCCCTATATGTTACCACAACGACCGATCCCGTGCGTCTCTCATTCTTGGGATTCCCGTGACCCTCACCAAATCATCGGTCCACCTTAAGGGAGGCCTTTCAAGGCTACGTCTCCGAGTACGCGGTCCCCACTCCATAATATCCACAGGAGGAACCTTGGTTAGGTTAGCGACATAAACCTAAGAATCGCCAAACTGAATGGCACTGGGCACATTCCTCGTAGAACAGATGGTCGACAGGGCCGAAAGATTCTGTTTGACTTTATCATTATTTAATTACTAGCCCATACTGTTCGGTTGGACAAACGGTCCAGTTAGATAGGGCTAACTTCGAGAAAGACTCGGCTGGGCGGCATTCGGGAGGCTTCGCGGTATCTTTTTGTCCCACATACCACAGTGTCTCAAGACAAAAGTCTATGACCAGTGCATGTTGCCAGTGATGACATATAGAACAGAAACGTGGTCGCTCACAATGGGCCTCATCAGAAGGCTTAAAGTCACCCAAAGGGCATTGGAGAGGGCTCGGAGTTTCCTTGCGTGATCGAATCAGAAATGATGAAATCCGCATGACAACCAAGGTTACCGACATAGCCTGAAGAATCGCCAAACTGAAGTGGCAGTGGGCAGGGCACATTGCTTGCAAAACAGACGGTCGATGGAGCCGAAAAGTTCTGGAGTGGCGACCGCGTACCGAAAGACGCAGCGTTGGCAGGCCTCCAACAAGGTGGACCGATGACCTGGTGAGAGTCGTGGGTAGCTGATAGATGCGAGACGCACAGGACCGTTCGTTGTGGCGACATTTAGGGGAGGCCGATGTCCAGCAGTGGACGTTTTTCGGCTGAAACTATACTATTTTTTTATTGTGCTCAATATTTTATACAAAAATACTTGTTCAATAAAGGCACTAATTGATTATGTACGAAGGGCAGGAAAGTATAAAGGTAAGCCAGTCATGGCTTTGAGGACAAAAGTAATAAAAAAAAACTGACTAAGGTTTTACTGCTAACTTTGCGGACGGCTAGCAATGATTAGCTTGCCGTCCGATAAGGACCAGGCCTGGGTCGAAGGCGAAGGCGCGGTGTATCCCTCGCTCGCCTCAGCAATAAGAGATGGGACCCACTAGAGCTAATGCCCTGCCAGGGTTACGAAGAGTAACGCCAGGGCAAAACTCCACTGCCGCGACACGTCGCGGCTCGGTGGATGGAGCTCCGGCAGGATTTCATGGCGACATGGAGAGAGCGACTGTCACAACCCAGCGCTGGGTACGCCACCATTGCGGCGGTAGTGCCCCTCATTCAGGAGTGGCTGGAAAGGCGTCACGGCGGCCTCACCTTGTAACAAGGCAGTGTTAAAGCCTTGTTTATATTGTAAGAACCCTAGCCCTCTTGTGGCTGTAGGGCTCCTTCCTCAGAAACACGTCGACGTTAACGGGGGTGTCGCGTAGCACTCCAACTCGTTGGCACGGTGCGAGAGGACTGTGTGGATGGGATCTATCTACGGGGCGGATGATAAATAGAGGTGAGGGCGACTACAATTAACTATATTCATAATAATTTTTCAGAACACAAAATTAGCCCACACGTTCGGGCTCGCGGATCCTTAACCTACTCTCTAACACAAACGTCAAGCCTAACATTTCTTCTAATTTAATTTCAAACGGCTTTTCAAGAGTTTCTAGAAACTTCCAACCTGCCAGTCGGCAACATAAGGTTGCCAACATAAGGTTGTCACATGTTTATATTTTGACCTCTATTCCAAAATTACGTTACGGTACGGTAGCAAAGAACGTAATTTTGAAATAGAGGTCAAAATATAAACAAGGCTTTAACACTGCCTAGTTACAACCTTCCACCTGACGCAGGTCCTGACCGGACACGGTTGTTTTGGGAGGTGCCTGTGTCGGATAAGCTTTTCCGTTCGGATAAGCCCTTGGCATGCAGCTATCATGGCCGATGCCTGCACGCCAAAGGGTCGCGGATAAAATTCGTAACAGAGTCGATAACTCTGTTACGAATTTTATCCGCGACCGGACCGCGGCCCCTGGGCACTCAGGCAAGGAAGGAACAGGGGTGGGTTTTAGTCAATAAAATTCTGACACGCCCTCCCGCTTCACCCAGAGCGGCAGAAGCCATAGGATGATTTCCCAACACCAAAATAAAAAAAGGGTTTGAAGAGTGTTCGGAAAATTTACCGCGGCACTGAAACGCAAAGTGCTGAAGGAACATGGGTGGGTTTTAGTCTCCACCCTGAACGGGCGATGTCGTCTAATGTTTTCCCACCGTAAAAAAAAGGCTTTACAAACAATTTTTTTTTCTGACTTAACAGAAATTTCCTAAATTTTGTCAGAGTTTCAGTTACCATGTGTGTTCAATGCGCTTGATGTATCGGTACGTAGTTTAGTTTGTAAACCTAAAATAAAATATAGATACATTTTGGATTGGCGTGTAATTGTTTTAAGTGCTAACTAACCGCGGACCACAAGTGCCACACTATTTACGTATAACCACAGGTCTATAATTGCTTTAGAGTTATAACTAGTACCTACTCAGTAATTAACAACATCCTACAACTGTAAAATTTTATTTATGTAGTGGCAATTCCATTGTTTTAGTTTATGTATGGGATTGTCACAAACGTTTAAGTTACAAGATTTTATTAATGACGATGTTATACAGAGTGGTGATGACAATACGACAATAAATTAAACCTCGCATACATCAAGACGTTCTCAGTCTACATACAAAAAATCATTTGAATATATCCAGTAGTTTAGTCACAGGAAATTATTTTTCATTTTTAACATTTGCTACATGATGTATCTGATAATAGGGAAACACTGTCAGGTTAACGACCCACATCGGTATAAACATCAAAACATTAAAGTCACGTTGCCAACTCGCTACTTAAGCACTTTCGCCAAATTAGTATTTTCATCTGATTTAGTGAAAATTATACCTTAATTCTGAGTAATAATAGTCTTAAAGCGTGTCATCAAAGTTGGATAAGAAAGTAACGAATGCGGAAATTGCAATGCACTCAATATTAATAGAAAATTTAGTGTGTGCGAAAGAGATAAATCTAGTTTCGTTTGTTACTTCGCTTTCTTGAAGAAATTTGCTACTACTTTTACTTTAGCTTAGTGTGTCGCCGCGGTCCTGTGAAGAGTCACCCGTCCTCGCTTTGTAAGAGCCGCTAACTTTCGTGTAGGTACTTCCCCGCCACTCGTGTTTAAATTTGTAAATTCATTTACGACGGTATTAGTGCGAAATTGGACGCTTTATTTTGGTGACAGGACACGTAACGTTTTAATAGGTATTTAGTTAAACAGTGAGTGAATTGTGCGAAATTAGACGCTTAGTTTTTATTGTTTTCGTGTTTTTTTTAACGCAACCCAACGTGTGTGTAGTTCGCGAAGGGCAGGTCAGGTGTTGACCATACAACTATTCTTAAAGTTTTAAAACGCGACAAACGGAAGCTGTATAAATACAAGAAATTGCATGCATTGTTACCTAGAGACAAACCAGTTAGGGAAAACTTTTGTCGCTGGATTGAAAATAAACATTTCGAGAATCCGGATTTCTTGTACAATGTGATGTGGACTGATGAAAGTACATTTACAAGGAACGGTTTATGGAACAGACAGAATCTTCGTTACTGGAGCCGCGTGAATCCGCGTCTAGGACGGGAGACTTCGCACCAGTACAGACTTGCTGTCAATGTTTGGGCTGTGCTAAATACGAGTAATCTGTGATTCAGTGTAATTTTACTGAGCATTAATCCATAATTAAAAGCCAAAAAATCAAGTCGCTACAGGACCGCGCGTTGTTGCCGGTCTTACGACAGGTTAGTGAACTCATATTTATAAATGGTGTTCTATTTCGTTTCTAGTTTTATGCCATTTAGTTTGTGTGAAATTTTTATTTTTTTATTTTCGATGTTAGGACATTTTTGATAGCTTAAACTTATTCTTATAAACTAGTATTGTCCGTGTTTTCATTTATTGTCGTATTGTCTTCTCCACGCTGTAAATAAGCCCACCTTTTTTTGATACCGTACCCGAAGGGTCGAAACGTAACCCTATGAAATATTTATTCAGTATTTTTTTTCCTTTGTTTTTTTTTCTTTGATATTAATTCAAGTTACACTTTTTATACGCACGTAAGAAGTTACACTTCTTTGGCGTAACAAAATAAATATCATCATCATCATCATCGTCATCGTTATCGTCATCGTCATCGTCATCTTCATCGTCATCGTCATCGTCATCGTCATCGTAATCATCATCGTCATCGTTATCGTATCCTCATCGTGATCGTCATCGTCATCGTCATCGTATCCTCATCGTCATCGTCATCGTATCCTCATCGTCATCGTCATCGTCATCATCATCGTCATCGTTATCGTATCCTCATCGTGATCGTCATCGTCATCGTCATCGTCATCGTATCCTCATCGTCATCGTCATCATATCGTTATCGTAATCGTCATCGTCATCGTCATCGTCATCGTCATCGTCATCGTCATCGTCATAATCATCATCATCAATATTTATCGATAGATGGCAAAACTAAAAAGTATCACCGCTGTGCCGGTCGGAGTGAGGGGTGTTAGGTTTTGTTTCGTTACGGAATTTCTGGATTCGGTCTCCATGCTCAAGGCCCGCGATAGAAGCTATGTAATAGCTTAAAAATACAAATAGTATACTAATAAATCAGAGTTTTTCTTTGAAATTCCCTCATTTGGTACGGAATCTTTAATGTGTGAAGTTCGACACGCACTTGGCCGATTTTTAAAATGACTTTGTTGTGAAAATAATTATTTCCCGTCCTGATGCGTTTATATAAAATTTTGTTGTTGTTGTTTATAGTATAGTTGAAAAAAACTAAAAAAACACGATTTTCTGCTCCTTCTCAACTAGACATTTGATACCCATACGGAAATGCTGGTCCGCTATCTTTGGGAGTCCGCCATATTGGATTTACAATGACGTCACTTAGCCAACCATGCACTGTCATCCAAAGTTAACATGTATTCAAAATTTCAGCTCAATCGAAAACCCGAAAGTGGGTCAAAAATAACTTTAAGATTTTTTTACAAAGTAACAGGTGTAATTAATAAAAAAGTGTTAAAAAACACACACACAAAGCTTAAAGTGAAGGTTGACCCTGAAACCAAAAACATATTTTCAAATCTTGTTTACTTATACTTCCCTGAAACATTCGTATTTACTTCACCGGGCAAATAACGCCAACGATTACACTTTAATATTAAAATTAAAGCCGTGTTGGTAACGCACATAAACGAGAATGGTCGGTGTAATTAATTTGTCCTGCACATTGAGAGAATTACAAATGAGTTTGCTGTGTTGCATCCATTTTATTAATATTAAACAGGTTTATTCTGTTTACAACACCTGGCTGAATAAATATTGGGAGAGTGTTGTTATTGTTAATTGAGATGGCACGTGTTCTATAGACAACAACGCATTATTTATTAAAAAAAAGTTTAAACACTGATTAACAGGTTTTTAATATTTCTGACCGAAGAAGAAGTACAAATGTTGGGTGGTATAGTATTGACTAATCTAATCAGATCTAGACAGCTGAATGTAATGGATGAGACGTTGTTATCTTGAATTTAGAATCCAATAATCAGTATTTTTAACCGACGAAAAAAAAGGGGGAGGTCCTCAATTCAACCGTACATATATTTTTTTTATGTCTGTTCAGCCCTTACTCCGTTATTTGTGAACGGATTTTGTTTATTTTTTTTTTGTTAGATAGTGTATACCTTAGGGATGTCATGGAAAGTCCCATGTCAGGGAAATTAGGATCTGATAATGAAATCCTGATAAAATTGTAAACCCTTGAAAACAAAATTTTGATAGTCAATCAAAATTAGTCTTAATAAAAATTGATAGTTTTTGTAAATAAGCTTAATACTCGTACTTTATTTATTGTTTGACTTTTAATTTTTTTTATTAATAAGTTTTTAACTAGGTAAGCCTATAGGTTAGCGAGTTTTATAAATAAGGCTCCATATCTGTACATGAAGCTGTCCATGGTATGAAGTTCTGTCCTCAGAGCCAGTTAAAGTTTTTAAAGTGAGATTGTTTAATCCATTCGGATCGATCGCCACGTTTGGAATGATTACTATGCGAAGCTTAACAGTCTGAACGTTTCCTGAATATTACAGCATCTAGTTAGACTGATATTATAAGATTCGGGTACTCAGATTTCATTATTATCATCATCAACACATGAAGACATAGGGGCAGTGGTGGCCCATTCGAAAAGGCTTCGAATAGGTACGTAATTTCGTCAAACAAACAGACAGATGTGTTGCTGAGGAGTTTGCTGGCCACTTCTTCGGCAAAGTAAAAACAATAGGAAGTGGTGACGGGCTGGCGTTTTTGGGGGACTCTCTTTATGTAGAACTTTGACGTTCAAAAAGTGCTGGCTCTCAGCCTAGTTTGAATAAATTACTTTTGATTTTGATTTTGAATTACGAGTGTACGTCCCGGGTTCCAAACCAGGCAGCCGCTTTAATTTTTTTAATTTATTTCATCACCACTGCTCTCAAAACGGTGAAGAAAACCATCGTGAGGTAACCGGCATGTCTTAGAACCAAAAACTCAAAGATATGTGACATCCACCAACCCGCAATGGGCCCGCGTGGTGGATTACTACCCAATCCCTCTCTTATACAGGAGGCGTGAGTCCCAGCAGTGAGAAAATTATAAGCTGATTCTGCTTATGCTATGCATCATCGCAGTGCAGAACAGTGTGGTGGCCCAGTGGTAACAGCCACGACTTACAAGTTGTACGTCGTGAGTTCAAACCCAGGCAGGCGCTTTACTTTGTATAAATTATAACATCACCACTGCTCTCAAAACGATGAAGGAAAACATCGTGAGGAAACCGGCATCTGCCCGGGGGTTGAGGATAAATTCGAAAGAGTTACCTCGCCCCTGGGCATTCAGGGTAGGGAGGAACAGGGGTGGGTTTTAGTCGGTAAGAGTCTGACACGCCCTTCCGCTCCACCCTAGAGCGGGAGACGTCATTGGATGATTTCCCACCCCCCAAAAGAAAAAGAAACCGGCATGTCCTAGAACCAAAAATTCGAAGACATGTGACAACCACCAACCCGCAATGGGCCTGCGTGGTGAATTACGGCCCACACTCTCTCACAGAGAGGAGGCTTGTGCCTCAGTCAGCAGTGGGGACAACCTGTAAGCATCCAATAGGCCCAGGGTGCCGAAAATCGTAAATGACCGTCAACGTCCAACAGGCCACAGGTTGCCTCGCCGACTCGCGCGGTTTCAACCTCTATTATAAATTAACTAAAGGTCATATTCCTGTGGAAATTTTTACTCACTCGGAGAGTGATAGCATCGTAGTTTCACAAATTAAAAGGCTGATTATGAGGATTCATCATCGACAGCCCGATTACTCACCCACCACCAGAAATAGTGTAGCTTTTTACCAGGGAAAGAATTTTCGGAATAGAGTCAGTAGGTATTTCCTGACTTATCAGATACAAACCTAAATAAAATCAATCGATTGGGTTGATGACTAAAAATTGAATTAGTCCGTCAGATAAATTAATCCGTCAGATAAATTACCAAAAAATATTGGACACGTATTTTTTATTTTGTCGTGTATACAAGAAATTAAGACGATACAGTAAGCGTTGAAATTTTGCACGACGTCACACATGAATTTAAATTGTACCACTTTTTACTCAGTGACGCAACAAGCCCCCACTCCTAAACGGGCCCTAACAGAATACCAGCTGCGTTATTTTATTGCATAAATATCGCGGCATAACGCTAAGTTAGGAGCCTTTTTGGCATTGCACAGTCTTTTTTTTTAACCGACTTCAAAAGAGGTTATCAATTCGGATGTTTGTATTTTTTTTATGTATGTTCGGGCATAACTCCGTCACTTACAGACGAAAGGGGTTAGTTCCGAAATGGTCCCATTAAAATTTCATATAGATCTGATGATGGGTTTCGGAGACAAACAGCGGAACTCTTCAAAAATTGACAGCAAATCAACAAAATCAGCAAAAAATTAAATGCATACAAATCAAATAATAAAAAAAATAGAACCGCCTTCCAAAAAAATAAAAACTAAATGAGTGCAAAACAACTTTAATTTTGGAAGTCGGTGTTTCTGATTTTGTTTCTTCGTTTTATGACACCGACTCTGTTTTTTTTTTTTTTGGAAGTCTCCTGCCACCGTAGACGTGGGCCTGCGGACGGCAAGTAATGTGTAGCTCACCGTCCGATCAGCACCAGGCCCGAGAGTCGACGGCGCGTAGTGTTCCACACACGCCTCAAAGAGATGTCAGCCACCACTGACGGGGCTCGTCACGGCTGTTGCATGCATGCCAAGGGGTTGCGTATAAATCGTTACAGAATTACCGCGCTCCTGTCAAGTCCTTTAGTCAGTACAAGTCTGACACGCCCTCCCGCTCCGGGAGAAGTCAAAGGACGATTTCCCTCCCAAAAAAAAAAATCATCCCTTTCATCATGTGTTATGGAAAGTACTCAAGATAACAAAACATACTAGCCCAAATTCAACTGTCCCACCATTTGGTAATAGCAAATTAAATAAAAACTTGTAAAAAGTAGTCAATAAGGCATCTTCAGATGCTTGGGTGCCAGCTACCGTTATGGTTACAAACGAACATTAGATGTGCCTGCGACACAGGTCGCACTAGCCACAGATAGGCTTTCTCAACTTGTGGAAACGAAATTAATGGCATAATCATCAGTACATTTCACTCCAAAACAATCAACATTACCACGAATATTAATTACGCTAAATTTGCAGTTTGTAACAATTTTCTACGTATGATGAGAATGACAGATGAGTCATGCACCATTACATTTAAAATTAACTGGAACTGCAACGCAAATTAAACTAACACAATTTAGATATTCGCCACAATATAAACGTTTAACTAACATAGGACTAACTTTAAGTGCACGGCCCATTAGCGGATATATGACCGCATTGCACCTTACCCCTGATTTAACTACAAGAATAAACTTTATCTTTCAATAAGACTCAAAGCTTTTATTTCAGTAAAACCATTAACAGAGTTGTAAAAAATAAATGAAGAAGCTTAAATCGCTATGGATAAGAACGTGCCAGAAATAGAAATTTCACAGACACTATTTTAAATCAATAAATCACATAATTGGCTTACCGTCAGGTGAGATAGTGGTTCTAGCCTATCAATAATAAATAAAAAACTTTTTTACAAAAAAAAAACAACCGACTTCCAAAAAAATAATTGAAAATACACTAAAAATTACTTTAATTTCGGAAGTCAGTGCTTGTATTTTATTTCTTCGTTATTTGACACCAACTTCCGAAATTAAAGTTATTTTTTAATTTTTATTAGTGTATTTTCAACTCTTTTTTGGTAGTCGTTTGTTTTTTTTTTTCTAAAAATGTTTTTTATTTTTCACTTTTTAGTTGATAAACCCCAAATCTGAACACTCGAATACCATGGAACGTGGAATTTAAACATACTCGTAATTGGAGAAAACAAAAACGTCCTCTAGGTCTCTCTATTTTTCGCTTTTCTTCAGTATCTCAAAAAGTGCTGACGCAATTTCGATAAAATTTATGTGGGACAACCCTCGGGAGTATATTCTTTCGGATAAAAGAAGAATTTTGAAAATCGGTCCACAACTAACGGAGAAATCGGCGGACATACATAAAAAAAAAAACATACATACAGTCGAACATAGAACCTCCTCCTTTTTCGAAAGTCGGTTAAAAAGGTACATCGCTGATTTAGAAATTATACATACAAGTGAAAACCTTGTAGAAAGACGTGCATGTTAAAAACGCCCGGAATAAAAGCAGCTGACATAATAATGGCAGCTGAGAGATGACCATGATTCCAACTGACGGCGCCCATTCACGAACATGACTCATGTGCTAGCACCATTCAGCACAACCAATACTGTCTAGGTCCACAAAAAAACTGGTTTGAGATACATACTGACAGTTGATGACGCCTGTTTCAAGGAAAGAAAATAAAGAAATAATGAAAATTCATTTATTGGCAAAGCTGGCAATAAAAACACAGGTATCAATAAAATTACTTGGTACCTTTGTCAAAAGCATAATGTTAAATGACAACAAAAAGTGCTACCACCTGACGCTGATTTTCAGTTGCAACCCACAAGTGCCAGGTAGATACAGATAATTCATATTACATAATCACGAATAACGAATTTTTGGCACTAGTTACAAAACTACATACTCAACACATAGCAACACTGATCTAACATAACAACAAAAGAAAAAACTACAGTGCAGTTAATACTGTTATTATGAATCACTCACACATAAAACACAATTACTCCCAGTCCACAGCAGAAACAATATACAATTAGTTATTCACATCAGCACACGCTTAGTGCGGGGCCCAGGAGCGGATATATCCGCGTAATGACCGCCGGGCCCATTGTGTAGACAAAAGATGACTGGACTGACAATGTAGTTGTTATAAATTAATTTAATTGCGAGATTATTCGGATCTTGCAAATTCTTTGACTTTAGTGTAGTTCGTTTACAGGAAACCTAAGGGTAAACCGATATAGTGCCATAGAAGAGCTGCTGAGTGCTATAGAGAACCAAGAGTTAAAGTCTGTTTTTACATAGCCCGAAGAATTGCCAAACTGAAGTGGCAGTGAGCAAAGCACATTGCTCACAGAACAGATAGGCTCGACAGGTTTTGGACCGCGTTCCGGAAGACGCAGCATTGGAAGGTCTTCCATAAGTTGGTCCAATGACCTGGTGTGATGATGATGAGTTTTCTATGGTTTTGTGGTCAGGTAATTTACTTAATTATTTCTTAAGAAGATTTTTTAAAATCTGTTGTTAATTTGTTATATTATTAATATTTTTCGGATGCGCAATGTGATGAAAATAATTCAGTATTTGAAGTCAGATTGATACTCCATATGGTCTTTGAAAATATATTTTCAGTCAAGGCTCTTTTCATACATAAATAGCGATAAAAGAATTTGTACAAAAATGTTACCATACCGTCTGTTCGATAAAAACAAACCTACAGAGAAGAAATTTGCAAATTGACAGTAACCAAAACTAAAACGATGTGCTCACAACTAAAAACCACAAAACCAGCAAACAGCAGCTGTTTGAATTAAAAAAACCAGCAAACAGCAGCTGTTTGAATTAAAAAAACCAGCAAACAGCAGCTGTTTGAATTAAAAAAACCAGCAAACAGCAGCTGTTTGAATTAAAAAAACCAGCAAACAGCAGCTGTTTGAATTAAAAGCAACTGTGAATAAATAAGTAATTCACATGAATATGCCACGTGTTTAGTGCGGTGGACAGCAAAGCTGATATCACCGCGTAATCACCGCCACTGTACTGTTGCAAACTGTGCATTTAGATTATTCTTATTTCCGAGTTATATTAGCAAAGGATAACAAGCTACTTAACTATTAAAGATTATAGACGGAACGTCATTGGACATTAAATGAAGCAAGATCGTTAAAATGTGTGAGCGACCTTGACGAACGTAACGATGACTTCTCATTTCTTCTTTTCCTCATTTTGTCTATGTGAGTTTATTTCGCGTGTACAGGTACAGATATGGCTTCTCATTCTGATACTTCAGATTGCTGGATTTTGACACTCCATCTATAACATCCTGGCTTTTGGATAAAGAAATTAGTATAATGTAGTTTTGAATAAACAAAGCTAGTGTTACTAGCTTTATTAAAGGCTAGAAAACTATCAAATATCTTCTTCCGCTCTGGGTGGAACGGGAGGGCGTATCAGACTCTTATTGACTAGAACCCACCTAATGTTCCTTCAGTTGCCAGGGCCACAACCGCAGTGACTATTTCAAACACTCCCGCGACCCTGCCAGAGCGAGACTAGCTTACTAGCTCTATCTTGCTATCCCAGTTTGAAAAACTAGCCTCGTGTAACTGCGGCAATATCAAGATGGCCGGAGGAGAGATTTATACTAGATAAATCTACAGGCGCTTTAATGACTACACAAAAAAAAAAGATTTGTACCTTAACGTCTTCTTTTTGGAATGATTTTGACTCAAATATTGTCCGACCGCTATTTAGCAATCTATGTAGACAGCTATAATATTGGTTACGTTCATATACTTAGACACTCACCCGCAATAGCCAGTTTGTTGCGAAGTTGGAAAACTCTCAAGCGCCCTAGTCACATTTGAAGCGTAAGCGGGTTGTTCATTTTAAATCGTTTTTTGTCTGTGGTTGTAAACTTTAGTTGCTCATACTCTATTAAAAACAATACTCGACTAAAGCCCACCTAATACCTGGAAACCCTGGAGCTGAGCATAAACAACTATTGAAAAAAAAACTTGAAAGGTCGTCTGTCAAAAGTCAGTGTCAAGTGGTGACGTGATCTGTGGATAATTGAATATGTGAATTAATAAAAATTTACTTAAAATCCAGTGAAATTATGTAAAATATTTAGGGTGGGAAATCGTCAAATAACTTCCCCCGCTCTGGGTGGAACGGGAGGGCGTGTCAGACTCTTACTGACTAAAATCCACCCGTGTTGTTTCAGTTGCCTGTGCGAGGGTGGTGACTTTCGTAGACTCCTGTGACCCACACAAGCACAAGCACTTAGCGGGCTCCATCAATTCTTGCTGACTTGCTCTTTGAGTTACGCGTGGAACACTACGCGTCAACTCGAGTCTGGTTCTTATCTAACGGCGAGCTGCCCATTGCTCGCGTTCCGCTTCGTTTATATCCTGGAAGATGCAGGTAGTCGTGCATTATAGCAGCAAAGAAGAAGACACATATCCTTAGGTAGTCATATTTGCAGGTTGAAACGAAACAAATAACTGTTAAATAATGACATAGGTCATGTCCAACGATTTAGTATTGTCATTCAACGTGGCAATGCTGCCAGTCTCGTGGGCACGTTTGTAGATGACAGCGGTGTGGTACAGTACTTCGAAGCGTAAATGCATTTTGTTTTTGTATATACGTATGTGCGTAGTTAGGTTATTCTTTTTTGTATTTTATAAGTATGTAAATAGTATGTAGCAATTGTTAAATAATAAGTAAATCACCATGTATATCCTCACGTGTTTAGTGCGGTGGACAGCGCAGCGGATATCACGCGAGTAATGACTGCCACTGTATTGTTGCGTGTGAACACACCAGCGGATTGCACATACTGCGGTTATGGGTAGTCAACATTTGCAGTGAAAAGTATTTTATGTGATGGAAAGGCTGGAAATAACTTATTAAGATTGCTTCAGCTTTATCTCTCGCGCGTCTAGTTAGTACACACAATAATATATTTAATTGATAATTCCCTCATTTGGTACGGAACCCCAAATGTGCGAAGTTCGACACGCACTAAATACTTTTTCTTTCTTTCTTTCTTTTCTTTCTTTCACTTGGCCGGTTTTTGAAGTTATATTTCTCTTGGCGCATTAGGGAAAAATGATGAGAGTAAATTTTTACGATGCGCGCGCACTACTCACAAAAAACCGACACCCTGAAGTTAACTATAGTCTGTGGTTCATGAAGAATGATTGTTTTCCTTTTGTAAACTTGGTGACAGATTGGTTTTTTATCTTGTTACGCCAAAGAAGTATAACTTCTTACGTGCGTACATAAATACAAATACACTTTTTTTATAAATAAGGTCTAATATATTAAATTCTTGCCTATAAAGCAATTTATAGGCGAACAGGTTAATATGCAAATAACGCCAAAATATACTGCTAAATAGAAAATGAAATACCTACCTAAACATTTAAAATACCAAATAAAATGTATAATATCGTTCCAAATAAATAATGGTCACAATAATTTCATCACCTTCAATAAATTTAAATCTCATTCAAGAACTCTTTGTCCCTTATTTTTTATTAAACCATTCATTACAAATAAAACACACACTTTTAAAATTATCGCTAATTTTGACCGCAATAAAAATGACTAATGACAGCATTCGTTAAAAAAAATCATTTTAAAAACAGAACGCTATTATTATCGCCATTTGGTTTCAAAGTACACACTGTATTTTATAATCTCGGCCGGACACATTACAATATAGAATACCACAGAGCACGAAATTGCCAAGCCAGCCACTACTACAGGAACACGGGTTGGTTTTAGTCAGTAAAAGTCTGACACGCACTCCCGCTACAGTGGGAAAAGTTATTTTATGATTTACCACCCAATAAAAATAAAAAAGCCTCTACTACACACGACATAGTCAAAACTTTCCATACAAACCAAACGTGTCAGTGAGTGTCACTGTTCACTCATAGAAATTAACGGCCATAACAATTCTGACGGCCATGGGTCTGGAAGGCCATGGGTGTGCGGGTGAGATTTGTTATTTATTTAATTTTATTATTTATCTTTACTAATATAAAGAGATAAAGTTTGTAAGTTTGTGAGCTTGTAGGGGGCAATCTCTGGATCTACTGAACCGATTTTGAAAATTCTTTTTCCCAATAGAAAGCGATTTGTGAGTGTCATAGCCTGACATAGCCTGTCATAGCCTGACTGGCCTGTTGGTCTAGTGGTTAGTGACCCTGACTGTTATGCCGGAGGTCGTGGGTTCGATTCCCACCCAGGACAAATGATTGTGTAATGAGCACGATCATTTGTTCTGTGTCTGGGTGTAATTTATCTATAATATTTATGTATTTAGAAATATATAAGTATGTTTATCAGTTGTCTAGTACCCATAACACAAGCTCTGCTTAGCTTGGGACTAGATGGCGTTGTGTGATAGTTGTGGAATATTATTATTATTTATTATTATTATAGGTTATACATTTTTGAAATCCACGCGGACGATGTCGCGGGTGAAGTGCTAGTAATAAAGAAAATATAAATAACTTTATTATCCCTTCCACGGCTTTCTTTAACATAGCTAATGATTAAATATAACAAAGTGAACTTATAATGTAAATAATATTATATTTTTTAATTTATATAACTATGTTGTTTGTTTTGTTGTGTGTGTTATTTTATGTATCATGTACAAGGACAGCTAACAATAGCGGCAAATGCCTCCTCTATTCGTTTCCATGCTATTCTAGTGTCTTAAAATATTAGTTATGGCGTCTCTAATCTCCGGCACGGTAATTCTGTGTCCAGTGTAGAATACAAACTACGTTTTTTATCTGACAGTCTTTCTATTTTTGGTTCGGACACAAGTTAGATGGGCGCTATGACCGTGTGTATCTTAAAAGTAATATTCGGATTATGACGTCCAAATATAGTTTGAATGGCTCATAAATTATTCTAATGAAACTTAGTATTGCATCGTGCTTTGACTGTTAATCGTATCGGAATTTTAAGTTAGTTATTTGAATGGATAATGTGTGTTAATGGCGAACAATTAGGGCAGTGATGTTTTCGTTTTGATGACGTAAGATTAACATTAATAAATTATGTAAAACTTTTAAAAGTACCTACTAGTTTTAGGTTTTTCAACTGTTAACACATTTGAAAAAGAGTATGTTTGTGTGTGTAAACCTCGTAACTTTGTCCTTAGCCTAACTGTTCTCTAGGGACGAAAACGTGGCGATGTTATAATAATAATAATAATAAAATTTATTTCAGACTTTGTCCATATGTTTGTTAGTAACAATATTCTTCGCCTAGTGTATAGTAAAATACAATTACAATTCAATTGAAGTAGTTAGGCGCTTGCTCTCGCGTGTAGGCCTATCCAGTGCGCCATCAGTACCGAGTCCCATCGGCCGACGCACGCGTTCAGGATGGCGCTGGGGCCGCCGCGCAGCGGCGCCAGCGTCGACGCACATCGCTTACGTATAATCGCGTGGAAGCCGTCTACGTGCGCCTCCGCGAACATGCTACTCGCGCTACAGTGTCGCGGCAGCCCCATCAACAACCTGAACGCATTATTATACTGCACACGCAGGGCGTTGTATGTCCCCTGCGTGTATTTAGTCCACAAACTGCACGTGCAGAAGGTCTGGCAAAATGCCCTAAATAGTGTGACTTTTACTTGTGTAGTACAGCGTGCGAATCTAAATGGTTATATTACCAACCAATAATCAAAAAGTACTTTTCTTCAATTTAACCAACTATGCAAATTGAGCTGGAAAATAAATCAATAGGTACAGTTCTGCGATCAGTATTGATTTTGTTAGGAAAAGGTTATAGAAATCGCGAAGCTTGGAAATAGCTGAATACCATTTGACCTTCAGAAACTCAAACTGAATCCATTTTTCTCTGTAGATGTCTAGCCTTTTCTCAACTTTGTTGAGGTCAGCAATAGGCTTGACGACTAAAAAAATCTAATTAATCTGTCAGTTATATTACCAAAAAATATTGGACACGCATTTTTTCTTATGTCACTTTAACAAAAAAAAACAACCGACTTCCAAAAAAAATACACTAAAAATGAAAAAATAACTTTAATTTCGGAAGTCGGTGTTTGTATTTTATTTACTTCTTCGTTATTTGACACCGACTTCCGAAATTAAAGTAATTTTTTAATTTTTAGTGTATTTTTTTTGTTTGGAAGTCGGTTGTTTTTTTTTGTAAAAAAGTTTTTATTTTTCACTTTTTAGTTGTTATACCATAGAAATAAAAACCCCAATAACATGGAACGTGGAATTTAACCATTTCGAGAACACAAAAACGTCATCGAGGTAAACGTATTTTTCGTTTTGGTTCAGTTTCTCAAAAAGCGCTAAAGCAATTTCGATATAATTTATATGGGACCACTTCGGAAGTATATTAAATCGGATAAAAGAAGAATTTTGAAAATCGCTCCACAACTGACGGAGAAATCGGCGGATATACATAAAAAAATAAATAAAAAAAAACATACATACGGCCGAACATAGAACCATACAGTGGGTTGAAATTTCTAATGACGTCACACTTAAGTTAAAAGTGTACTACTTTTTACATAAAAGTAACGTAACAATCCCCCACTCCTGAACGTTGAAGCGTGTATCTTTGTTATTTTTCATTAATTTGATAAAGCAAAAAATACGTGTCTAATCGATTTTTTGATAATGGTGCGGATTCTCTTGTTCAATAACTAAACTAAAATTAGAGAATTGCTATCTTTTACCAAAAGGCAGTGCGAGAAAAAGACGGCTATAGCTATGCACTAAGTTATAGATGTCAAACTAGTTTACGCCTTGCGCTTTGCCGTGTTTTTAGACGACATGTTTTTACGTATACCCTTAATTTGTATGGAAATATTAGTTCAAACTAAATTTGACAGCTCTAATTTACGTCAGTCTCTTTCTTGTTTTATTGGAGAGAAAAAGATAGCAATAGCCTAAATTAAGTTTAGTTAGTGCACAACAGAATCAACACCAATGTCACTTACGGACTAAAAAGATTTTTTTTTATTCTGACGTCATTCATATTGGCAACAGCTGTATTTCAGTACCTACTTAAGGTACATTGAAACACGGTCGCTCACAATGAGCCTCATCAGTTACCCAGAAGGCGATGGAGAGGGTAATGCTTGCCCGGGGGTGGAGGATAAATTCGAAAGAGTTACCTCGCCCCTGGGCACTCGAGGCAGGGAGGAACAGGGGTGGGTTTTAGTCAGTAAGAGTCTGACACGCCCTTACGCTCCACCCTAGAGCGGAAGAAGTCATAGAATGATTTCCCAAACCCAAAAAAAAAAAAAAAAAAGGAGGGTAATGCTCCGAGTTTCCTTGCGTGATTGAATCATGAGTGAAGATTTTCGTAGAAGAACCATAGTTACCAACATAGCCCGAAGATACACCAAACTCACGTGGCAGTGGGCAGAGCAGATTGCTCGCAAAATTGGTGGTCGATAGGGCCGTAATGTTCTCAAGTGGCGACCGCGTACCAGAAGACGCAGCTTTGGAAAATCTCCAACAAGGTGAACTGAAGACTTGGTGAGGGTCACGGGAACCCTATGGATGTAAGACGCACAGGATCGGCCGTTGTGGCGACAATTGGAGGTCTATTTCCAGCAGTGGACGTCTTTCGGTTGAAATTATGAATATGATGATGATGTTTAAAGTACCTACAGCGTATTACTGCGTAAAACCATCATCTGCCTAGCCTTTTCCCAGCTATCTTGGGGTCGGCTTCCAGTCTAACCGGATGCAGCTGAATACCAGTATTTTACATGGAACGACTGCCTATCTGTCCTCCACAACCCTGTTACTGGATAAAACGATACCCATTGGTAAGACTGGATGTCAGACTTTCGGGATTCTGACGACCCGTAACGACTGTCAAAGATCCACGATTGACAGCCGGAACCAACGGCTTAATGTGCTTTCCGAGACACGGAAGAGTCTCGGTATGTAAAGATAGTCACCCATCCATGGACCAACTCCGGGAAGCGTTGCTTAACCTGATAGATCGACCCGTGCAGCTGTTATTACTTTAGCCACGAGCTCCTCTTACTGCGTAAAACCCTTGGTAACTTATTTATTTTCTAACCACTAACCAGCAGTCATCTAATATATAAAAACACAGAAAAGACAAGGTGATTTCACACGACACGAATACAGTTTTTTTATACCGAACATCTCATCTCCATTTTTGATTAAAAAATCTTGTAACATCTAAGGAGATTTGCAAATGACATAACACGCGTCGTAAAAACTCTTCAAGTAAAGATTATCCGCAAAGTAACATAATAAAATATAACGTGACTAGCTTTTGTCACCGACTTCACTCGCGTAGCTGCAGAAATAAGAAAATATTATTATTATATTATAATTATACGTACAAGTAAGGAGTGGAATTCCCTGCCGGAGTCTGTGTTTCCTGGTAGCTACAACTTGGGAGTCTCAATTCTCAATTCTATATTGCGTACCCTAATGTTTAGGTATAGTTGGTATGGAAATTATTATATTATTCACAATTATGGACCCTGTCGAGCACAGGCATAGATTCTGAAAATGAGTTACCGCACCCCTGGGCACTCAGGCAGGGAAGGAACAGGGGTGGGTTTTAGTCAGTAAGAGTCTGACACGCCCTCCCGCTCCACCCATAGCGGGAGAAGTCATTGGATGATTTCCCACTTCCCCCCAAAAAAAAAAGCATAGATTAAGTAGGAGAGAGGAGGAAGACAACTACTGTTTTATTAATACAGAATTGAATTCAACAATTACATTGTTTTTTATTAATTTATTTTTTTAATTATGTACATAATAATTACTTGTTCGTACCTAACATTGTGAAAACCATTATTATATTATAGTTTTATTCACTTTGTCACAGTCTTTAAGTCAAGAGTGAATAGGTTACAACTAGGCAAGTGTGCTTCATCATTGACCTCATCAATGCTTGCCATCAGAGAGTATAGTGGTTAAGCGCGAGTCTATCATAGAAAAATAAAACTTAAGGAGATTTTCTTATCTGTCCCAAGACTACGGTCTTTTTTTGTGGGGATGGGAAATAACCCTATGACTTCTCACGCTCTGCATGGAGCGGGAGGGTGTGTCTGACTTGTACTGACTAAAACCCACCCCTGTTCCTTCCCTGCCTGAGTGCCTAAGGGCGCGGTAACTCTGTTTCGAATTTATCCACGACCCCTGGGCTAAGACTATGGTCTGGCGGTATAATTGTGTAGCACATTAATTCACACAATTTCTCGCAATGCCTTTAACTTTATCAATACAATACTATTTGTTCGGTCTATGTTGTCAAACAGACTAATTCTAAACATACCTACGAACGGGGTGAATAGGAACGAAGGGGGTGAATATAAACAAAACTTTGATTGGGATTTTCATTATTATACCCTAATTTTGGTTCCTAGTAAAGCATCGATTTAGTTTTTATAACAGTTCATAAATTAATCGGAGTACTTAGATGCTACAAACAATTTCTAAATAACGTGAAAAACCCCATCAAAGTTTTGATTCTATTCACCCCGGGCGTTCCTATTTACCCCGTTTGACGGTAATATGTCAATGGATCAGGATTTGCAGTCAGTTGTTAATAAAAATGTAATTTATTGTGTTACGCAATTAGAATCTTACTTTACGTCATGGTCTATCCGTGTGACAAGTTTCATCTAAATCTATTTCACCACTGAGCCATAATTGTTTAACAAACTTCCAAATATCTAAACATGCAGACTTCCACATTTTTAATATTAATAGAATCTCAAGGCAGATGTCATGAAACCAAGAGCGTAAAAACCAATTTTTCTCCATATATTACTGACATTTCATTCGTATTCGCGATAGGTACATTTTTATTCGGTCTGTGCGTGGCTTTCGTTAATAATCCGCTTTAGGTTATGTTAATGGTGTTAGGCTGAGCGGAGGAGTATTGATAAGGAAAACTCGACATTTTGACATTAATGTAAGAAGTTATTATTGAACAAACTTACTAAGTTAGATTGAAGATGAAAATTCTTACATAAAACAAAAATCTTGATACTTGAGAAAATTATTCGAGATATTTTAACCGACTTTGAAAAAGGACGAGGTTCTATGTTCGACTGTATGTATGTTTTTTTTTTGTGTATGTCCACCAATTTCTCTGTTAGTTGTGAACCGATTTTCAAAATTCTTTTTTTATCCGAAAGAATATACTTCCGAGGTGGTCCGATATAAATTTTATCGAAAAAAAAACCGACTTACAAAAAAGTAAAAACACAAAAAATTTAAAAATAACTGTAATTTCGGAAGTCGGTGTCAAATAACGAGGAAATAAAGTACAAACACTGACTTCCGAAATTAAAGTTATTTTTCAAAAATTTTAGTGTACTAGTATTTTCTTTTTTGGAAGTCAGTTGTTTTTTTTTTTTGTAAAAAAGTTTTTTTATGTAACTTCAATCAATCATCACTAGCTCAAGAGACTTAAGCATTGTGAATTTTAAGTTGATTTTTATTGATCAGTTAGTATTAAAAAGGGCCTAAAAAATAATTTTTTTTAGGGTTCCGTACCAAACACATTTTTTTAGGGTTCCGTACCCAAAAGGTAACCGACGGGACCCTGTTACTAAGCCTCCACTGCCCGTCCGTCCATCCCCGTCCGTCTTTCTGTCAGCGGACTGTACCTATCTCATGATCCGTAATAGGTAGACGAAGTAACCTATTCGACTTAATTCTTCTAATCGCTTTTCATAAACACACAGGACACACCCCAACAGGGAGTATATTTGAGGCATCCATCCGCCCGACTGTCAATGAACAAAACGGAGAGAAATATGCCAATGGGACTCCCATAGAAACCCTCAATATGCTAGTCCGGTTTTTCATTAAAAGTAATCCCGAATTTCGGGATTTCTGTTTTATTATTCCCGAATAGAATAGGGCCTCATCTATAAATATGGATGTTCTTAATAAAAACGTCGAGGTTTTTATGAAGAGATATGATGTTTGAGTTTATAGAATTCTATAGAGAGATTAGATTACTGTGTTACTATGGTGATAGAAGAAAATATGGAACTTGATATTATTTGCTACTTATCCTAACTTAAGTTGATAAAGTGTGCTTAAATCACTATATTTGGAAGACCGTTCATAGCGAGGAATGGAAAAAAGAAGTTGATTTAATTAATTTTTAAAGGTCTTAACAAAAAGATCTTATTCTAAATGTAAACAAGCATAATTCAGACTATGTTATAATATAATAATAATAAATCTTTTATTTCTCAAATAATGCGTTTACATTATTTTGATCGCAAAATGTCTTAAGCTAGTGTTCCAGAGTGAAAATCCCTGACTACTAAACTAGGTTTTGGTACCTGTATCTTAGAAGTCAAAAGTCTTAGTGCTGTATGTTAAAAGAGGCTACATCACCTCTTTTAACATACAGCACTAAGAATTTTTATTGATTACTCATTATTTAAAAATACAAGAAACTAATTTTTTAACGTAGGGTTTGAAGACTTAAATTTTTAGGGTTCCGTACCCGATGGTTTTAAACGGAGCCTTATTTCTGTCACTCGCGTGTCCGTCTGTCTGTCTGTCCATTATCTGTCACAAAATTTTGTTCCGAAGAATTTTTTAACTACCCATTGACATGTGAACTTGAAATTTGATGGTATTACTATTACGTATATTTTACTAACAAATACCAATATCATCATTCTCCTGCCCTTATCCCAATTTATTTGGGGTCGGCGCAACATGTCTTTTTCTTCCATACTCCTCTATTAGTCGTCATCTCTGTAGTCACCCCTTTTTTACCCATATCCTATGAAGACATAAGACAAGACAAGACATAACCATTAACAAATACCAATATATTGATAAATAAGATTTTTTCTTTGAAATTTTCCATTTGGTACGGAACCCTAAATCTGCGAAGTCTGACACGTACTTGGCCGGTTAAAAAAAAAAAAAAGTACGCTTTTGTACAGTTTGTTTTACTCGTGTATACAGTTTTTAATAAATAAAATATAATCATAAATTTTTATTTATAATTTATTAATAACTAGCTTCTGCCAGCGGCTTCGCCCGCTTGGAATTAGAACTTCCCCCGTTATAAACTTTCAGCCCCCTAAAGGTACCCGGGCCTGCGGACGGCGAGTAGTGGGTAACTCGCCGCCCGATCAGCACCAGGCCCGAGAGTCGACGGCGCGTAGTGTTCCACGCGCGCCTCAAAGAGTTGTCAGCAAAGGACGGGGCCTGCCACGGCCAATGCCTGCCCGGGGGTTGAGGATAAATTCGAAAGAGTTACCTCGCCCCTGGGCATGTAGGGCAGGGAGGAACAGGGGTGGGTTTTTAGTCAGTAAGAGTCTGACACGCCTTTCCGCTCCACCCTAGAGCGGAAGAAGTCATAAGATGATTTCCAACCCCCCAAAAAAAAAAAAAGCCTCCTAAAGGTTGAATTTTTAAAAACCCTTTCTTATTGGATAACTACAACTCTTCACATAGAACACACTCTCCAAATTTCATGTCTTTAGGACCAGCTGTTTAGGCTGTGCATTGATAAATCAGGCAGTCAGCCAGTCAGGACTTTGAATTTTATATATACAAAAGATATATATGACAGCCGTGGTAGCCCAGTGGTAATATCCGCGACTTACAAGTTTTAGGTCGTGAGTTCAAACCCAGGCAGGCGATTTACCTAGTGTAAATTATTTCATCACCACTGGACACGCGTGGTAGATTACGGCCGGCAAAAAAAAAAAAAAAAACTAAAAAAAAAAAACCCTTTCACAGAGAGGAGGCCTGTGCCCCAGCAGTGGGGACATTAAAAGGCTGATCTGATGATGATTATATAAAGATAGCGAGAAGTTACGAGAAATTGTTTAAACTATTTCCAAAGTAGGACAAGATATTTTCAGTTTTTGATAGAATAACTTTCATTTGAAACACAATGTTATTGTAAAAAGAAATGTAATACATTTTGGGAACACAGTTAAGGAGTGGAATTCCCTGCCACAGTCTGTGTTTCCTGATAGCTACAAGCTGGGGGTCTTTAAGACAAGAGTGAATAGGTTACCTACTTCTAGACAAGCTTGCTCCATCATCGATTACATCATCGCTTACCGTCAGGTGAGATAGTGGTCAAGCGTGAGCCTAACAATGTTTAAAATAATAATAATGTTAGATTTTGAACGATCATCTGGTAACATACCGGTCTTAAGGCGGTATTAACTGCCAATGACCTTAAGAGCGGTTGCGCACTACGTCAAATACTTATCCGATACTTATCCGTCAAAATACAGATCTATAGAAAACTCGGACCGAACTCGGATCGGTAGTGCGTAACCTACCATACAAATTGTTCTACGACCACGGCGGACCGTATTTTCACGGATAAGTATCGAACGTAGTGCACAACCGCTCTACGTGGTTAGCTTGCGCGTTCTGTGCTGAGCTCACGTAACGCGTCGTACGTCCACCCAGTAATATGACTCGCCCATCAAGGAGCGCTGTCCGAAATTATACGCATTAAACGCGTCAGGCCCCTCGCGTTACCATAAGGTAACGCAACAATAGGTTTTTAATTGTGTCTGAGGGGCTTGACGCGTTAAAGCCCTACTCACGGTCCAGTGGCGCCAAAAACGGCCGTTTCTGACACTTTAGCCTACTACTTTGAAAACGAAACATTTTGAGACCTGTTTTAACAACGTAAAAATTCTATATCCTCTTTGTAACAAACGTGAAGTTGGATTTTTTAATATTTATTTTCTGTGCTATGCTACGATTTTTTATTCAATGAGGGCGCTACTGGACCGTGAGTAGGGCCTTAATTTATTATACATACGTATACTAAACGGCAACACATATACAGTACGTAAATAATTAGATGATCTTTAAAATGATGAAGGTTTCATAAAAATACGCTTTATAGTCTTTGCGTGATTCTCAATTTTTATTCGCGTTTGACATAACTTTACAAATTAATTACACTATGTTATAAAAAATTGTATTTTTCAAATATTCACATATTAAATTACGACAAAAATTATCTAAAGTAACATATATTTTTTTAAAGAAATAAAGCTAGTAAACGACTAGCTTTATTTCAGACGTTATGTTCAATTAAAAACCATTAAAAGTTGTATAACTGCGCCTTAAGGCGCTATTAGCTGCCAACGACCTTGAGTGGTTAGCTTGCGTGTTCTGCGCTGAGCTCACGTAACGCGTCGTATGTCCACCCAGTAATAGGACTCGCCCATCAAGGAGCGCTGTCCGAATTTAAACGCATTATTAACTTATTACACATAAAACAACAAGTATTAAACTAAAACACTGAGACTAAATTATAAATAATTAAGTGATCTTTAAAATGGTGAAGGTTTCATAAAAATACGCTTTATAGTTTTTGCGTGATTCTCATTTTTTTATCCGCGTTAGACATAACTTTACAAATTAATTACACAATGTTATAAAAATATAATTTCAAATATTCTCAGATCAAATTACGACGGAAATAGTCAAAAGTAATATATTTTTTTTTCAAAGATTTAAAATTAGTTGTTTAGACGTGATGTTCAAATAAAAACCATAAAAAGTCGTATAACTGCGCCTTAACAGCTTACCTTTACATATCCACCGAGTTCTTGTTCTAGAAACTAAAAACCTACAAAAAAATCAAATAATGTTGTCTCCAGGTTTTTCTCGTTGCCAGACAGTCTAGCGAGTCGGCTTTATTTCTGAATATGCGATATTTTCCGACATAAAAATATTTTCAGAAACAAATTGTAAGATTTACTTTAGTTAGTTTGTTCATTCCAAGTCGTTTGCTATCCAATATTGTCTCTTTCAAATAAAAAAAGAATAATTTTAAGCTATAATTAGGTGTTTTCATCGTTTTTACATCGTCATCCTATTTTTAAGTATGAACTGTTTAAATATTTTATTTTTACGACAAAGATTTTATTTAGGGTTTAATTCAAGGACTTTTATTGTGAATATTAAATCAAATACTTAAATGCGATTGAACATAAACTCAACTTTATTTAAACTTCAAGCGGTCGCGCGGCGTCGAATCGAGCGCACTCGATACATTTTCGTTCATAATTTCGAGATTTCTTATCACATGTACTTGTCGTTTATAGTAGCCTGTCATGACTTCACTACACACAAAAACAAGTGCATTGCCTCTTTCTCCGTGCCTCCCGATTGGCACAAAACGCATTAGTTTAAGACACGGCGGAGGCGTTGAAAAGCGCTACGCGCGCCTGCCTGTTAATTTTACCTTGACGAGATGACTGATTCTGAAGAAAACTAAACTTAAGTTGATAATAAACAATTTGATGCCCTTTATTCGACCTTATAAGTACAGCTTATTCAAAAAAAAAGTCTAAAGACCCAGAAAAGAACAAAAATCTTGTTTCGTCGAGCCAAATTGTTTCATCATTCATGATCCAATTAAAGTTGTTTAATTTTATAATTAATTATCTTTTCAGTTTAAACATTGTTTTTTAAATGAAAGATAGCTAATGCCTGAATAAACCCAATGAATTATCATAAATTAGTTCATGTTCTAAATGCCAGAAATCTCCGATAGGTCTTTTGGGTTACGCGCGACCGCTGTCGTTAAAAATGACTACGCGCCCGCTTGAAGGTTAAATTGAACCATGTACGCCTCACTTTTGAATTATCAAAGACTTGGTACATTCCAAAGCATTAAGGTGGTTTTACACCGGTTTGGCGAGGCGTGGATGGGATATGGGCGAGAATTTAAATTTGTATGGCAAAATTTCTCTCCACGCCTTGCCCATTATTATTATTATTTCGTATATTTATTTTTACACATATTATTTACATTTTTAAATATTTTTAAAAGAAAACATATAAAAAAACATTTAAAAATATAAAAATAGTAGTCCACCGGTATCGGGAGCAGGGTCCAAGCTACCGGTGGTTAGGGCTCCAGAGACAGGAACCTCCTCACTATGCGAGCCGTATCAAGGAGTACTGCCTTCTGAATCAGGCCCTTGATCCAACCGTGCAACGACAGCTTCGACAGGTGGTCGTCGAAGCTTTTAGCCATCAGGCCATTGGCGGTAACGACTATCGGCACAATGACAGCCGAGTCCACATTCCACATATCGACAACCTCGTGTGCCAAGTCAAGATATTTAATTTGTTTCTCTTTCTCAGCTTTCACGAGGTTCTCGTCATGTGGGATGGTGACATCGATTATCATTGTGCGGCGCGCCAATCGGTCTATCACCACTATATCCGGCTTATTGGCAACAATAGTCCTGTCAGTGATGATAGACCGATCCCAGTACAACGTGACATGGTCATTTTCGAGAACTGGGTCGGGCACATACTTGTAATACGGCACCTCAGAATCCACAAGTTTGTATTTTAAAGCAAGCTGCTGATGAATAATCCTGGCCACTTGGTTATGCCTGTGCAAATACTCGCTGTTAGCAAGACGAGAACAACCAGAGATAATATGTCTGATGGACTCACCCGGACGGTGGCATGCCCGACACACGTCAACCGTCCCGTCCTTCATAATATGCCTCCGGTAGTTATTCGTCAAGATAACTTCGTCCATAATCGCACAGACAAAGCCTTCAGTTTCCCCGAAGAGGTCACTGAAACGTAGCCAGGCCACGGACGCCAAGAAATCTACATCAGGCCCATGAAGGGCCCGATAAAAGCGCCCATGAAGCTCCTTGCTTTTCCATACCTCCTTGCGGTCATCAGTAGTGAGTATTACAGGTTTGCGCCAGTTCTCTTTAGCCATGGACAACGGGGTGAGTCCCTTGTCCACTGCGACCACATCGCGGTGCATACCCACGTCGGTTTCAAGAAAATATTCTCTGAGGCTGCACACCTCGCGGTTGTGGAGAGTTTTCGCATTTAAAAAACCTCGACCTCCACATTTCCGCGGGATGTACAGTCTCATCACCGATGATCGTGGGTGATGCATCCGGTTTGCGGTCATCAGCGTACGGACCCTCCTATCCAGGGCGTCTAGCTCAGTCTGAGTCCATTTGAGTATGCCGAAAGAGTACATCAAAACCGGCATGACCCAACCGTTGAAGGCGCGCACCTTATTTCCGCCTGACAAAAGGCTATTAAATAGCTTTTTCAGGCGGCCAAAGAAGCGCTCCTTCAGCGATTGCTTCATGTCAGTAACGTTAATGCCTAACGCTTCCGACATACCCAAATATTTGTACGTTTCGGTCGAGGAGAGGGATTTAAGGTTTATGGAATCCGAGAGTTGAATCCCTTCGGATTCCATAATCTCTCCTCGCTTTACATGCATGACTGCACATTTGTCCACACCAAATTCCATCCTGATGGCGCTACTGAAAGTTTCAGTTACCTTCAGTAACTCCATCAGTCGCAAATTGTTGGGGGCAAAGAGTTTCAGATCATCCATGTAAAGAAGGTGAGACATGGCCTGACCACCTCTTCTCAACCGATAGCCCAGGCCTGAATCCTCCAGCAATGTGCTTAGAGGATTCAGGGCTAAGCAGAACCAAAGTGGACTCAAACTGTCGCCCTGAAATATTCCCCGTTTTATCCATATAGGCTCATCGTTCCCCTGATTTGGTCGACATCCTGGATAGCGAAGGACTGTCTTCCATTGCCCCATACATGACCCAAGGAAGGTGCGGAGAGTTGCATCTATTTTGTACAACTCCAACACCCTCATGAGCCATGTATGTGGAACAGAGTCGTAGGCCTTCTTATAATCTATCCAGCATGTCGACAAATCCTTGTGGGATCGACGAACCTGCTGGCTTATGGCCATGTCTATGAGGAGTAGCTCCTTAGTACCGCGAGACCCGTTCCTACATCCATTCTGAGAGGCAGACATAATTGAATTACTGTTAATGTGCAGATTAATTTTCGCTCTCAGAATGGATGTAAGAAGTTTATAAACCGTTGACAAACATGTAATCGGTCTATAATTCTTGGGTTCCGCGGGACTACCTGTCTTATGGAGCAGGTGGGTGACACCGGTTGTTAGAAACTGAGGCAGCGACCCAGACTCTAAGGATGACTGGAATTGAGATGCCAGGAGCGCGTGTGAGCTGCTGTACCATTTCAGCCAAAAGTTGTGCAGTCCGTCCGGTCCCGGAGATTTCCAGTTCGGTAACGGACGAACTGCTTTGGCTACATCTGATGGATTTATGGTGAATTTATCCATTTCTGGTATAGCGTCACACGCGCGCTCGACATCACGCATCCAACCACCCTCAGTGTGACAGACGGGCACCGACCAAATGCTGCGCCAGAATGTACTCGTGGTAACATCATCCGGACGGCACCCGTCAGTCACATTTTGTTCAGGTCGCTCCCAAGCTCTATATACCCACCTCTCATCGCTCTGGAACATGCGATTCTGCGAGTACCGGTCAACTCGCCGCTTATACCGCCGAATACGGTTTGCCCATGCACAAACTTTCTGCTTCAGGAAGTCGATGCGCTCTGTGACACGGGACATGTATTCTCGAGGACTAATTTCAGTCCCCGAAAATGCCCGCCTCACAAAGCGCATCACACGTGGTCGTGTATTGCCCTCCTTGAAGCAGAGTAGTTTGCCGATGAGTACCCTGGCCCCATCGATACGCCTCTCAATCCTGCATTGCCAGGCTGGTGCAGCAGGCTTTGGCCGAATAGCTCCTTCACTATTCGGAAACTTCACGTTGGCCAAACGACATGCTGCAACAGCCCCGCAATACAAGATTGAGTGCGTATCAACGAGGTCCTCGCTGCTTTCAAAGATGTTTTTAAGTAGCGAGTCCAAAGCACACACCAACGCCCTATTTTTTTTGTGCATGGGTAACCGTGGTAAACGGGGTCTAAGTTCGGTCGGAGTGGATCTATACTCGCGAAGCGCATCCTCCAGTGCGCTCCTCAGTCGATCGTTGCACTGGCTACTTACCGTGACAACCCTATCATCCCCCTCATCACTTACGTTAATGGCCCGCGCTGGGATTGCGCCCCTAGCGGGCGCTTGTACCGCGGTCTGTGTCGGGGTCGAGATGATAGGGTTGTTCAGTACCTCTGAGCGCAGCCTATCAAGTGCAGCATCGTCCAACTTGTGGTTACGTTGGATGACCCGCACCTGATCCGACAATCGTTGTGCCGAGACGTCGACGGTTGGTTCTAGGTCCTGGAACAGAGACAGCATCCTGACACGGTACGCAGTGAGGTTAGTTCCCCCCTCTGTAGACCCATAATATGCGCGCATGACGTTCTCGTTCATGGACTGAGTCCATTTCATGCGCTGCACACAACCACCGGCAGCGGGGACCCGGCTCGGGGCCGGTTGGCCCCTAAGTCCCAAGCTGTTCGGTGGCCGGCCTCTCCCCTGCCGACGTACAGGTGTTGGCGACGTCGGCGGGGAGAAATACTCGTCGCTTGAGCTCGACGCGGCTGCAGCCGCCGGTAACACTGGTGATCCAAGGTCCGGCGGCGGCGAGGCGGAGCTGAGCGGCGAGTCCGGGGGTGAAAGGCGTGCGCGACGGGCAGCTGCTCTGGTCAACATTTTATTTATTTCATACCATTTTCATTGTTTTCCTGTAAACATAGTCTGTCGTCGTTGACAGACGTCATTCTGTGATTTCTTGATTTTAGTTTTCTTCTTTTTTGTTTACTTTATTTGTTTGGATGATAATCAATGGTTTTGTTGTAATTTTTCAGTTTGCTTTCTGTACGGTAATATTAAGTCCGATTAAAGGTAAAAAAGTGGGTTTTTGCGATTATAAATGGATTAGAAAAAATATGACTTGTGTTGCCTGTGGGTTGCCATTATTATTATTATTATTGTTGTTATTATTATTATTATTATTATTCTTTATTGTACACATAAAACATAGACAGAAAAACACAATGGGACAGTTAGTTACAAAGGCGAGCTTAACCCAGCGTTTGGGTTTTCTTACAGCAAACCACAAGGTGAAAAATACATAATTGCTTAGGATTATCATAAGTGCACAACAAAACTCAAAATCTTATATTGTTGCTTAAATAAACTAAACAAATATGTGATACACAAACATAATATATACCTATAATATAAACAAAGAAATTCTATAAAAAACATATTATTATGGGTCATCCTGACAGGAAATGCTCCCTTATTCCTCTCCCGAACACCTCCAACGAAGGGCTATCCCTTAGAGTGTGTGGAAGAGAGTTCCAAAGGCGTACAGCACGAACAGTAAAGGATCCACCGTAACGACTAGAAGAGTGGGCAGGAAACCATCTTTAGTGTAAAAGGTCTAAATACACAAGGATACAGTGCGAGGCGAGAATTTAAATATTTGTTTGTACAATACTCTAAGAATAGAGTATTTATTTACTTTGTAAAACGGATATACAAATCTCGCATCGGCCATCGAGGAGTGCATGGTCTCTACTGGCCATCGCGAAACATCTTTCGATGTAAAAGAGTAAGCGTGATTTCAATTCTCACCCATTCCATCCACGCCTCGCCTCGCCAGTATAAAACCACCTTGAGATTCATAAGGAGCAGAACATGCAAATAAACTTCGTGAACACACATACATTATAAACATTTTACTTACATATTGGCAGGGGTTGAATATCTCAGTTCAAATTAAATACTGACAGAAACACGTAAATCCATGCTTCTGTATTACTATTTTCATAGTGTGATGTCGTACGGCATTCTGTTGTGGGGTAATGCCGCCGATATTCAGACAATTTTTGTTTTACAGAAAAGGGCTATTCGTGCAATTTATAAATTAAGTCCCAGACACTCCCTCAGAGACAAATTTAAAGAGATTAATATTATGACTGTTCCCTCTCAATATATTTATGAGAATCTCATGTATGCACATAAAAATATTAATCTGTTTAAAAGATACAGTGATATCCATAGCATAAATACTAGGAACAAACACAAATTTATTGTACCAAAAACCAGGCTCAAGAAAAAAATAGGTGGTTCGTTTAGATGTCAATGTATACGTTTCTATAATAAACTTCCTAGCCAAATTCAAGAACTAAGCATAAATAAATTTAAATCATTTATTAAACGTAAGCTATGCCAGAAAGCTTTTTACACAATTAATGACTTTCTTGAGGACAAAAAGGCGTGGGATTGAGCTGCTTCAATGATATACATGAGCCATTGTTTTCATATGTACTACTTACTGATGAAAAATTTTTTATATATATATTTTTTTTTTAATATTCTTTTTGACATGAATACTTGTATAGTATTGTATTATATTTTTTATTTTATTTTTTTATTGACATTTTATTATTATTATTTTTTTTTTTTGACTTGAATACTTTGTTAAGTATTATATTTATTTTTATTTTTTTGATTGACATATTATGATTACTATTTTGTTTGACACAAATATTTACTTTGTAAAGTATTATATTTTTTTTTTTTTTGATTACTTAATTATTGTAAATGTGAGGACTATGTGGGTTATTATTATTATTTTCTCCTCCTTTTTACAGTAATTTTCAACGTTGTCTGACAGTTTGAGTACTTTTGCGGCCTACCCAAATGTCTTTTCTTTGGTATTGTTCGTCATGTCATTGAGCTCCTTAGTGGTTTTTAAGTTGAGCTATTCGACTATTGACAAATGCTTGCACTGACTGGACAGGTCCACTCAAATATGTTTGGTTCTTTCTTCAAAAGACCACTACAGACACTAAGCTGCATGGTCCTCATATAGAATAATGTGAATGCGAGAACTATGTATGTCGTTATATTCATGTAGATTTTATGATTGTCTGGCAGTTTGAGTATTTTTTGCGGCCTACTCAAATGTCCTTACTTTGGTATTGTTCGTCGGTTCGTTGAGCACCTCAGAGTTCTGAGTTGAGCTTCGCGATGACTGACAAATGCTTGCACTGTCTGGACAGGTCCACTCGAATTCGTGTGTTGCTTTCTTCATAAAGCTCATCCCAGACATAAATGTACATGGTTCTCATATGATCTAACCAGTCCACATTGTATGGATTTGAACACTAAAAGAGACTTTGACCTCTGAGTTTGTTTCGGTGTTTCTTCTCAGGGTAGTCAGCTAGGAAACACCGGCCTCATCTAGCTTAAACTGACAAAAAACATTGACGTGTAAAAGTGTTCCTTGTAACCTATTTACTGAATAAACATCATTTATCATTTATCATTTATCATTTACTACTTTCTTCCCAGTGGATTTATAATAGTAGATAATGGGTGCCTTACCCGAAATGTAACTTTCTTATATTTGCTTTCACATTGGCCTAAACCTATAAAATAATAATTTACCAATTAAAACCTTCATACATCTAAAAACAAACCCCAAAAAAGAGCTATCAAATTTTTTCACCTCCGTCAATTTAAAAACGTTGTCATCAAAAATATATAAACATTGCCTTTGCAACGCGAGGAAACAAAAAAAATAAACAAAAAAGACAATGAACCTATCCTCATACATTTAGTCGAGACCTCTCCCCGAAAATTGGCTGAATACACAAATACTTTAGCGCGCAGAAATAAACAGAAAAAAAACAAAAGTCGGCAAAATGGCGGCAAGCGGATACACTGTTCTGTGTGTAGCAATTAAAGTTGTGAAATGGCTTTCGTTTACGGAAATACACGGTTTTACTATCTATTACTTAGTTTCGTTGTAAGGTACCTACTCGTATGTTTTAATTAAAGGGTCGAGACACATCTGTCTCAGTTTTAAGTGCTCATAAAATGACGTAGGTATGTAATGAGAAAATTGGCAGAATTTTATGCGCGATTAACACTGGCCAGGTAAATATAAAACAATATGTTAAATAAAGTAGAATAGCCGTAACAGTAGGTATGGAGTCCATCAAAAAAAATTATATCTCTGTCATATATGTATACAATGTATACAATATATGTATACAATATGTAATAATAGTAACCATTTTTTAAGGCAGTATAAAAAAGACTTTTTTACAAAAAAATACAACCGACATCCAAAAATGAAAATATACTTAAAATTGAAAAATAACTTTAATTTCGGAAGTCGGTGTTTGTATTTTATTTCTTCGGTAATTGACACCGACTTCCGAAATTAAAGTAGAACTAAAACCAAATATTAAATTTACGTCTCAATTGATAACCCCAATAACATGGAACATGGAAATTGACCATACTCGTAATTGGAGGAGACCAAAACATAATGTACGTATATACATTTTTTGTTTTAGCTGATTTTTTTCAAAAAGCGCTAAAGCAATTTCGTTAAAATTGATATGGGACCACCTCTAGAGTATACTCTTTCGAATAAATAAAAATATTTGAAAATCGGTCTACAACTGACAGAGAAATCGGTGGACATACATTAAAAAAAACATACAGTCGAACAAAGAACTTCCTCCTTTTTGCGAAGTCGGTTAAAAATAACAAATAATGTATGTCAAGTAAAACTAAAACAGCAATCCTTGTCGCCACTATGGCCCACAGAGCGTTAGTGAACGAACATGTCAAAGAAAATAAAGAAATCAAAAACGTTTGTCGTAAAAAACAGAAACAAGATGTTGAACGCTGTCGACGCGATGGGAACCTTACAACGTACGACGAAATAGAGACAAATATTTTATTGGTTCTTAAAAATACTGAATGAGATTCTTTTGTTTTAGTATTCCATTCATGATTTTACGATGAAAAAGTTAAATGTTTACGAGAGTCGTGAATTTCTACTAAAGATAAAATAGCCGAAACTTTGGAATTTGGATCATCGCAGCAAGCAGCTTTGAAAGGTAAACATGAAGATAAGTACATAGATACATTTTAATCAAAATGAGTTTGTAACGGGAATCCTTAGGGTGCTATAAATATCGCTAACTAAATTGAATTTGAAGACATCTAATTTACAGGCAAATGAAGTTAATTTAAACATCTTTATGGTTTCCGAGATACGTGCTTACTATTTGTAAGAAAACGTTGAGAGATGATGGCTTGCATTTAGTTTGGTCGTCATTGATGGAGATGATGGTGCCGATTCTTTTGTTCAATAACTAAACTAAAATTAGAGAATCGCTATCTTTTACTAAAAGGCAGTGCGAGAAAAGGACGGCTTTAGCTATGAACTAAGTTAGAGATGACAAAGTAGTTTACGCCTTACGCTTTACCGTGTTTTAGTCGACATATTTACGTGTACCTACCCCTAATTTGTCTGGAAATATTAGATCAACTAAATTTGACAGCTCTAATTTAAGTCCGCTTTTCTTGTTTTATTAGAGAGAAAAGGATTAGTTCGTGCACAACAGAATCACCACCAACAACAATCGGCACCAGTAACAATAAGTCATTTATTGTTATTGGTGCCGATTACGATTATTTTAGAGTAGTCAAGGAGAGGTCTGCAGTGGTGGCCCAGTGGCCGCAACTTACAAGTTGTTGGTCGTGAGTTCAAACCTAGGCAGGAGCTTTACGTTGTGTAAATACGGTGAAGGAAAATATCTTGAGGAAATCTGCATGTCCTAGAACCAAAAAATCGAAGACATGTGACATCCACCAATCCGCATTGGGCCCGCGTAGTGAATTACGGCCCACGCCCTGTCGTAGAGAGGAGGCCTGTGCCCCAGCAGTGGAGACATTAAAAAGGCTGATGATGAGTCAAGGGGAGCAACGATCTTTTTGTGGTGGCTGGTAGTAGCTGTATTATAGTTGCTGACAATCGAGATAAATGGGGTGTGATTGGAGAGACCTATGTCGAACAGCAGGCTACTTTTTCAGTGTTGGATATCATCAAATAACTTCTCTCGCTCTGGGTATAGCGGGAGAAGTACTGACTTACTTACTGACTAAAACCTACCTATATGTTGTTCCAATTTTAACCAAAAACTAGAAAAAAAAATTGCAATCCAGATTCTTAAGCTCATCAAATTATTTTACGGAAAATTTTATTCCACACTACCAAACAAGATTGAAATTAACCACTTATTCAGCAACAACAGACACTCCACACATTTGACACATCTTGACAAATTACGACGTCGACACAACAAAAGCAATTTAAATTCAAGCAAAAAACAATTGATCACACAAACCACGTACGGAAACGAAAACTGCCAGGGGATAGGTTAACGTTTATTGTTTTTCATCGTGAATACCTCCTGAGGGACAAGCTTGGCTGATGTTGTATTATTATGGTATAAACGACCAACTTTAGCGGGTGCCAGGGGAATATTTATTAAGGAAATGTGTTGCTACCACAGAATAAGGAGTCGCTTTGGTGACCGCTGTAGTTGGCTTACGTTAACACTTGGACAAAGTAAAATTCTGTCATCAGTAAAAAAAACAGTATATGATAATAAATTGGGGTATCGAAAAGTGACGCGGTTTGTCCGAAACATTTTAACATATTGAAATTTGTTATCGGCGATAATAACACAATTGTCAACACTTTTCATACAAACCAAGTGTGTCGTAGGTATAGAAAGTGACAGCGAGGACGACAAACACAAAACATACTTATCTCCCTTCTCTCTTCTTCAACCTGTATCCAGCTGAGTGTATTCTCCTCCATTGCGCATCACTTAACTCGGTCCTGGGCTTCCTGCATCCAACAGTTGCCTGCTACTTCGAGCTGAGGCTCTATAAAAAGTGACGTTGTATCAAAAATAGCGGTCGTCTAAATGCCAAAATATTTGGAATAGACCACGTAACATTGCAGTAGTGCAGGTGAATACATTTTTGGATGTTCGACAGTCGTTGTGGCTGTTAAAACGTCATTTTCTCTATACTCTACACGCTCAACAGATGTATTCGCTAACTCAGTTGACATCAATTTGATAGGCACTATGCAGTACATTGCTCGGTGGGCATTGATTGTAATAGGCACTACGGTTTTCCTATACGTCAAAGCAGTAATGTACGGCAAACTGCCTATCTAATTGATGTCAACTGAGTTAGCGAATAAGGCGCTGGTCGTTTGTCCAGCTGACACATAGTCTGCATGGGGCCCATATTTTATCGTCAAAAAAATTGTTTCGCTGAGAGTGTATCTCAGAGAAACGATTTTTTTAGCACTGCCATCTCTGCTGGCGTAGTGATTCCGAGTTCTATGATTACTACCCTACCATTACTGAGCGCTTGCTTTTATGCTGCTATGTTTTTATCGTTGTATAACGGATGATACTGACTGTTTGGCAGAATTATGCGACGGTTATTATAGGTGCAACTGGTTTAGAAAAGGCTTCGTCTTTTGTTTTATCTATGCCTTTTTTGGTTCAGCCTAGGAGCTGAGGGAATAGTTTCGTTACTCACAAAGATAGCAATTTGTTTGTGACATTGTTGAGATTTTTGTTTAGACAGAATCCTAGATTTTTCATTTATTTTTTCGTCATGGATGCTTTGTTTCAATTCAATTTTTATCATCATAGCAGCCGAGGAAAGTCCACTGCTGAACCTAAACCTTCCCAAACGTTGTGAGATCGACCGGTTCAGTGCTTGGCACATCTGTATACCTAAACCAAGTCGTACGCTATTGTATGTACTAAAATATCTTGCATGTCATGATATAGATCAGCATTTCCGGATGTTTCGATTCTCAGTACCTACATACTTCAATGATATGAATCGAATTCGTAGAACGTCATTATCGTTATATTTGCCATAATGTCTCGACTTGCCCAAATTGCACTAACGCTGCAGATTCAAGTCATCAATGCAGCGCTCAGCCTCTTTGTTAGAAATCACTCTAGCGATCTGCATACATTATGAGTACTTACGTTAGTTCTATTATATTACAACGTCATCCGTTGTTACATCGTTACAACGGATTGATGGGTTGAGACCTGCTTCCTGGTACAATTCAATGGCCGCTGTAATTTGAATTCCGACGAATGAAATTTCATTTTAGTAACGAACTCGATATATTCGAGTATAAAAAGACAGTTTCCGAAGCCGAAAGCCACATATTCTGCCCATTATTTGGATTACTTTTGCCACTTTTGACACAGAGACAGCTCGTTTAGTATACTTTAGTTATTTTCATAGTGTGATGTCGTACGGCATTCTGTTGTGGGGAAATGCCGCCGATATTCAGACAATTTTTGTTTTACAGAAAAGGGCTATTCGTGCAATTTATAAATTAAGTCCCAGACACTCCCTGAGAGACAAATTTAAAGAGATTAATATTATGACTGTTCCCTCTCAATATATTTATGAGAATCTCATGTATGCACATAAAAATATTAATCTGTTTAAAAGATACAGTTATATCCATAGCATAAATACTAGGAACAAACACAAATTTATTGTACCAAAAACCAGGCTCAAGAAAAAAATAGGTGGTTCGTTTAGATGTCAATGTATACGTTTCTATAATAAACTTCCTAGCCAAATTCAAGAACTAAGCATAAATAAATTTAAATCATTTATTAAACGTAAGCTATGCCAGAAAGCTTTTTACACAATTAATGACTTTCTTGAGGACAAAAAGGCGTGGGATTGAGCTGCTTCAATGATATACATGAGCCATTGTTTTCATATGTACTACTTACTGATGAAAAATTTTTTATATATATATTTTTTTTTAATATTCGTTTTTGACATGAATACTTGTATAGTATTGTATTATATTTTTTATTTTATTTTTTTATTGACATTTTATATTTATTATTTTTTTTTTTTTTGACTTGAATACTTTGTTAAGTATTATATTTATTTTTATTTTTTGATTGACATATTATGATTACTATTTTGTTTGACACAAATATTTACTTTGTAAAGTATTATATTTTTATTATTTTTTTTTATTACTTAATTATTGTAAATGTGAGGACTATGTGGGTTATTATTATTATTTTCTCCTCCTTTTTACAGTAATTTTCAACGTTGTCTGACAGTTTGAGTACTTTTGCGGCCTACCCAAATGTCTTTTCTTTGGTATTGTTCGTCATGTCATTGAGCTCCTTAGTGGTTTTTAAGTTGAGCTATTCGACTATTGACAAATGCTTGCACTGACTGGACAGGTCCACTCAAATATGTTTGGTTCTTTCTTCAAAAGACCACTACAGACACTAAGCTGCATGGTCCTCATATAGAATAATGTGAATGCGAGAACTATGTATGTCGTTATATTCATGTAGATTTTATGATTGTCTGGCAGTTTGAGTATTTTTTGCGGCCTACTCAAATGTCCTTACTTTGGTATTGTTCGTCGGTTCGTTGAGCACCTCAGAGTTCTGAGTTGAGCTTCGCGATGACTGACAAATGCTTGCACTGTCTGGACAGGTCCACTCGAATTCGTGTGTTGCTTTCTTCATAAAGCTCATCCCAGACATAAACGTACATGGTTCTCATAGGATCTAACCAGTCCACATTGTATGGATTTGAACACTAAAAGAGACTTTGACCTCTGAGTTTGTTTCGGTGTTTCTTCTCAGGGTAGTCAGCTAGGAAACACCGGCCTCATCTAGCTTAAACTGACAAAAAAACATTGACGTGTAAAAGTGTTCCTTGTAACCTATTTACTGAATAAACATCATTTATCATTTATCATCACTAGACCATACCTGGGAATCCACTGGTTCTGGAGATATTGAAGGTAGTCACAATTTCTTTTTTACTTTTTACGAAAATGAATTGAAGTGTTATTACTAAACTTTCATTTACTGGGTCTTTTTCGCTTTGCACCTAGCTCAAGAGAATTTGCTGAAAAATTAAATAAAGTAAGTTCTTGTTACCCCATTATTACAGGGAGTAATTCCGAAAGTATAAAAACACTAAGATTATCTTTACGTCATCGATCCTACTATTAACTAGTTCCCGTGAGGCAGCGAGCCTCCTTGCCGGACTGTCACCGTGGGATCTGGAGGCAAAAATCCTCGCGCACCTGTACGAGTGGCGCGAGGAGGATAAACGCCGGGGCGAAACTCCACTGCCGCGACAACTCGCGGCTCGGCGGACAGAGCTCCGGCGGGATCTCATGGTGACATGGAGAGAGCGACTGTCGCAACCCAGCGCTGGGCACGCCACCATCGAGGCGGTAGTGCCCCTCTTTGAGGAGTGGCTGGAGAGGCGCCATGGCGCCCTCACCTTCCGCCTGACGCAGGTCCTCACCGGACATGGCTGTTTCGGGAGGTACCTGTGTCGGATCAAGGCGGAGGTGACCCCTGCGTGTTTCCACTGCGAGGATCGCCCAGAGGATACGGTGGAGCATACGGTGGAGGTTTGCCCCGCCTGGGCAGAACACCGCCGTGTCCTCGTGGATGCGATAGGCGGCAGCGACCTCCCGCGCCGTGCCCTGGTTCAGGCCATGATACGGAGCGAGAGGGAATGGGGGGCCGTCTCCTCCTTCTGCGAAGCAGTAATGCTCGCGAAGAGGGAGGCGGCACACGTTAGGGAGACTCAACGGAGTCAGAGTCGCCCTAGCGCCCTCAGCAGCAGCCGTCGCAGGAGACGCCAGGGGCTGCGAGACGATCTCCGGCCACCGTAGACCCGGGCCTGCGGACGGCGAGTAGCGGGTAACTCGCCGTCCGATCAGCACCAGGCCCGAGAGTCGACGGCGCGTAGTGTTCCACGCGCGCCTCAAAGAGTTGTCAGCAAAGGACGGGGCCTGCCACGGCCAGTGCCTGCCCGGGGGTGGAGGATAAATTCGAAAGAGTTACCTCGCCCCCGGGCGCGTAGGGCAGGGAGGAACAGGGGTGGGTTTTAGTCAGTAAGAGTCTGACACGCCCTTCCGCTCCACCCCAGAGCGGAAAGAGTCATAAGATGATTTCCCACCCCCCAAAAAAAAAAAAAAAACTATTAACTAGTTAGTTGTTCCGGGTCTGGGTGTCTTGTGTATGTGAGTATACATGTTTGTGAACGGACCCACGATACAGGAGTATCGTACGTTAAAAACGTTGCCCACACTAGGAATTCTAGTGTGGGCAACAATTTTAAGAAAAAAAAAAAAAATTAACCAGTTGAAACAAGCGCGAGCGCGCAGTAATTATGGCAAAAAAAAACGGTTTTTTGTTGAAGGAGCACGGCTGTTTAATAATTTACCGGAAGACGTAAAAACAAGTGACAATGTAAACATATTCAAACATAGATTAAAGCAATACGTCACAACACTAGAAATGTGTTTCTAGTGTTGTAATCAAATTTATGCAAACACCATGTTTCTAACACTCTAGAGGTGAAAATAATGTACCTACTACTTATAAATTATTTTTGTTCTCATTATAAGCGAACTGTTATTTTAAGTTCTTATGAGAAATAAAGTTCTTTAAACCCAACTACAATATATCTTTCACTTTTGTGTCACTGCACTACATTGGCTACCATCTCACCTAAACAGTCCAATCCATCAGAATGATTAGCACCAACTGTGAATGTAGTCTTTTTGGTACACAGTAGGTACGAAATACAGGTGCTAACAATTTTCCCCAAGAATATCTCATGTAATTCTACAATTTAATACATGAAATCCCTCATCACTCGTTGTCTCATTTGCTAATTACACCACGTAGCACATAAATTGTGCCAAACTTTCTAGGTAGGGGTGTCAAAATTTATACACCGGCTTTGTTGGGACGACGTTATTAACCAAATAAATTTTGATTATGTGTATTCCTTTTTGTTTATTACGCAGTGTATTGTTATTTATTCTATTGTATTTTAAGGAGCGTGTGGGAGGTATTTTTGATTCAGGTGGTTATTGTCTTTAGGAACTTGAATGTGGTATTCTTTAGCCTCTGTATTCTAGTTCTGCTTACTGAAGTGTTCTTTTGTTAGGGGATGTTATTTTGTTTTCATTGTTAGTTTACGTTTTATAATGTTGTTTGTCAATTTAAGAGATAGGAGTATATGTTACCGAATAATTGCAAATTTCGTAAGATTGTAACAAATGTTGTGAGAGTGTAAACTCTCGATATATTATGAATCATTTCAAATACAAAAAAATCTCCTTCAAACTCGATAATCTCTTCATCTTAATCTCATCATTCTGAAAATAAAAAGTTAACAATTATTTAACATGATTTTTCATACACTGACGGTATATATAATTTAAGCTTACGAACTCATTATTCTTGTTTTATTATTAAGATTTATTAGTAAAATGCCCAACAGCTTGAGAAAGGACTAATTCATTAAATACTTAGTTCTAAAAATACCTGTTTAAAAAGACCAATTCTCAAAAAGCCCAATTCTTAAAGAACCAAATTCTTAAAAAAGCCCAATTCTCAAAAATACTAATTCTTAAAAGGAGCAATTCACTGTTTTTTAAAAACTTTGCCATAAGTCTTATAATCATCTTTATTGTATTATTAGGTTCACTAAAGTTAGTGATTCATTTTTTTTACATTATAAATCCAGCTTCTTCATCTTGCTGCTATAATAACAACGAGATAAAAAAAAAATCCAAACAACGGTTTTTTTTTATAAGCTTCAATCTTCTTTAAGCCAGCGCTTCAGCAGTTAATCTCGGCTTTCAGGCTTAAGTCATTCTCTCAAATTTCCAGTTCATTTAACAAATGAAGACCCGGAATCAAAGCATTGATTTCAGAAGTCTTTAGAATGGAACCACAGAAAAGTTAAATACAGAAGGGCTGTAACCTAACCCTATACGACAAGTGCAAACATTATAAAACGGAATGTGTGAGCTCATTCCTCTCAAGTACGGTGTGGTCAAATCTAATGCTCTAAATCTTCGATCTCAAAAGTCGTAGCATTGAAAGGCCTTTCAAAAGGTGGACCGATGACCTGGAGAAGGGTGAAAGCAAGAAGTACAAGACCGGTCGATGTGGTGACGCTTGTGGGAAGTTCATATCCAGCAATGAACCTTTCAGCTGAAATGATGATGAATCGCTAGTCAGTCGTGACAGCGCTTGCACTTACTTATAGAGGTATGCAAAACAGAGTGGAAAGTCCCACAAACCTGCATTGAAAAGGACCAGACGGGTGTTATGTCTGCAGGTGTATTCGCTAACTCAGTTGACATCAATTTGATAGGCACTTTGCAGTACATTGCTCCGTGGACATCATATAATAGGCATTACGGTTTTCCTATACCTCAAAGCAGCAATGTACGGCAAAGTGCCTATCAAATTGATGTCAACCATGATGTCAACTGAGATAGAGAATACGCCTGCTGGTCTAGGCAACTGTTCGTTGGTTGGTTACGAACTGTTGTATGTTCAGATTGCGCGAGGAACTTTGATCCCGCGATGCAAGATTTGTGTGTTTAAATCATAGTGGTGGCATAAAAATCGCTACACACTGTATGTGAAACATGTGTTTGTATGCGGCAGTTTTCCTTCGAGTTTTGAAGCCAACCTTCTGAAATGTTCTGTGACAGAACCCTCAATTTGGGAAACAATAGCAATATTTATTGGTCTGTCATTAAACTACGGGCTGAGGAAAATGACACGCAATCGTTTGCGTGCGGTTTGATGAATTCGAGGAAATGGGGGTCGGCAGATACCAAATTTATTTACTTTGTTTCGAAGTTTGTTTGGTTTTGGTCGTGGGAATTATAGAGGAGGGAGTTTCTTGTTTAGATATTAACAGGGGAATTATCTATAGTGAAATTTGCACGCAACTTCGTGGATGTATTTTCGGGAACTTACTTTACAGGACCTAAAAGCAACTGAACGCAAGTTTTATAATGCCTATAGGTATATGATCAACTACAGTAAACAAAATCTGAACAATATTATGATATTTTTCAGGATATTTGCTAGTTAGATAGTGTGTTGAAAACATAATAAAACTAATTTGATACGATAGAAAAAAATCACGGATATACCTCTAATTTTTTTTTATAACGATTATAAACCATACTAACATACATGCAATCACTGATTTTATGTCAGATTATTCTACATTCAACATATTAACTTAATAGTGTTTTAATTTCTTAGTCCAATCAATAGTTTTTTTGTAATTGCTTCATATTTTGCAACAAATTGCCAGCGTTGTGGCATCGCGCTTCTTTTTCTTTTCTATGCAGTTCGACAGTGACCCCGCTTTAGGTCCTGTAGTCCCCTTAATGCAAAAGTTGTAACTATCCTCTGATAAATAGCGTTTTTAACATACTTACTTGAAAACACGCTCTTGCCCCTACCGCTTTTAGGCTCACAATTTTAGGCTCACAAAGTATCTTTCGCACTAGTACAGAAATGCGTAGTGGCCAGGCTCCGTCACACATTCCTTTTATTTATGATAATCAAGCTGGTCGCTTGACAGACTTCAATGGCCGCCTGGTAACCCCTACCAAAGCACATGAAAAGAACCAAGAACCATTTCCCACAATAAACTATTGGTTTATGAAGTTTAACTTATTATTTTCGAGTACTTGTGTCGAAAAACGTTGTACACGTGGGCAATTGTCATTGAATGGAATAGCTCCAAAACGACCTCGTCTTCGGCTGGGGTGTGTATTATGCCTCAACTACAATGATAAACTTTGTCACCGTGCAACAAAATTGCCAGCAGCTTCGTCAGAAAGTGTCTACCGGGATTCCAATCCTAAATCTAGGTCACGACCTACCTTCGTTCCAAAATCTTGAAAATTCGTTCCACCGTTAAGGCGTTATTGATCAGCAAACATACTAACAGACTTTCAGGTTAATAACATTAGGAGATAGCAGAAAAGATTTTTCCTAAAATTTTACTACAAATTTCGAAATTTAAAATTTCCTAAAAGTGATTGCACCTCACATCTCCGAAGATTCAATCAAATATCTTTCGGTACACGAATAAAAGTCTGTCGCTCAAGACTCCAATATTTTATTCAAGTATGTAGGACCTCTCTCCCATATGGACGCATTACACACGAGATAGGAAATACCTTTCCGTCTGACTTTCCGCTGACATAGAAAGAATATTGGTGGATATTTTTCTTTGTATAGGAATACATACCTACGTGAGATGTTTCTGAATCGTAGTTTTTACTCAAAATATTGGGAATGGAAATTCTATAGTTCCGTTGTAGATATCTACTATACATTAACGGAAAAGTGTGGTCATAATTATATTAAAAACTCCAAATTTATCTAAAACACCATATTCCAAATTCACTTATTTGCTAAAGGCTAAAGTAATAACAGCCGCATGGGCCGATCCAACAGGTTAAGCTACGCTTACCGGGGTTGGTCCGTGGATGGGTCACAATCTTTACATACCGAGACTCCTCCGTGCCTCGGAAAGTACGTTAAGCCGTTGGTCCCGGCTGTCAACCGCGGATCTTTGACAGTCGTTACGGGTGCAGAAGCACGAAATTCTGACATCCAGTTTTACCAAAGGGTATTTACCCAATAACTGGGTTGTGGAGGTCAGATAGGCAGTTGCTCCATGTAAAATACTGGTATTCAGCTGCATCCGGTTAGACCCCAAGATAGTTGGGAAAAGGCTAGGCAGATTTAGTTGGGCCAGCAACAAATGCTTTTAGGGTTACGTTACACGTCCGTGTTTAGGTTGCACAGATAAAATAATAATAAAAAAATAATAAGCTTTCAAATATTCATGTGTTCAGTAAAATTCAACTCAATCGATCCATTAGATTCGTAGCAAATTGCCTGTGACGGACGGACTGACAGACAAACAGAGAGACACACGAGTGATCCTCCAAGGGCTCCGTTTTTTCATTCAGACGAATGGAACCCTAAAAAAACGATACTTATTTTGCTGATCGCGTTCATAAGAAGAGGTGATAAGACAATCGACTTCTAAAAATGAAAATAGATTAAAAAACAACTTTAATTTCGGCTGGCTTAACGAATCTGCATGAAGTTGAAAGGAGATGAAAGGCTTAAAGATAGACTATAGTCTGGAATAGCATATAGGCTATAATTTATAGTAGAGGAAGTACTAATTCCATGCGGGCGAAGCCGCTGGCAGAAGCTAGATACCAATATTTTATATCCCTCGACAAAAACATATGACTTTCCAAGCACTAAAATAAAACGTTATTATGTTTTCACCTTTTAAAAAACATATTGGCAGGCTTTTAAGCTCCGCAAAGCGGTTTACGGGAAAATCATGGGATATTTTAATTTTTTTTACGCACCCTGTGAAAAGCAGATTACGCTAATACTTTTTCGGTGAACATTTTGTCGTGGAAAGTAAGTCAAATAATGAGTGAAGAGAGCAAGGAATGAACGAGCTTGTAAATAAATTTGCTCTTTATATGAGGAAATTGAATATTTACTTGGCCTTTTCAAACTTTTCCTTACGGTTTTATTCTCATATATTTCCATTAAAAGCTGTTTTATAACACGCGTTTACAGTAAGACACATCCTTTTTAAACGACTTCAAAAAGAAGGAGGAAATCAATTTGGATGTTTGTATATTTTTTTTATGTATTTTCGGGCATAACTCCGTCATATATTGACGGATTTGCAAAATTCTTTTTTTTTCGAAAAGGGGTTGTTTCGAAATGGTCTCATTTAAATTTCAAATAGATTTGATTATAAGTTTCGGAGACAAACAACAGAACTCTTCAAAAATTGACAGCAAATCAACCGTGATTGCTGCGATCATACGAGTATGTCTATGAATTATTAACATAGTTTAATGGGGAACCACAACTAAAAAGTGAAAAGTATATATTTTTTTTACTAAAAAATAGAACCGACTTCCAAAAAAAGTCAAAATAACTTCAATTTCGGAAGTCGGCGTCAAATAACGAAGACACAAAACCAGGAACACCGACTTCCGAAATTGAAGTTGTTTTGACTTTTTTTGGAAGTCAATTCTATTTTTTGGTAATTTTTTTATGTGTGTGTGTGTGTGTGGAGACATAGTCACACAGGTTTCATTTTAATACTCAATTTTAAGATCTCTGGTCTTTATTTCCGTGGAAGTTGGGTAGGCCTTTAGTCTGAGACGCTACATGTGTCGATACTCTTGCGCCATCTCATCTTTGTAGTTCGACATGCTGTGCCGGTGCTGCGGCTGCGGCTGCAGAGAACCTCAAGCGGCGGCAATATAACAACCTCGTCGGTAGCTACATTTTCGAGCCGTTCGGGGTTGAAACCCTTGAGCTGTGGGGTCCAAGTGCTCATTAAGTATTTAAAGATCTATCTAAATGCCTTGTTGACACTTCGCGTGATCCGAGGGCTGGCTTTTTCATCGGCCACAGGTTAAGCATTGCCATACAACGTGGCAATGCTGCCAGTCTTTTGGGCACACTTCCAGTAGACAGCGATGCGGAGGAATTTTTTGACGATAGTTTTATATAGCTAGGAGTTTTTGTTTTTATTACAGTTACATATATATTCAATTTTCCATTTAACACTTATATCATGAGTTATGATCTTCCTGCCCTTATCCCATGTTACTTGGGGTCGGCGCAACACGTTTTTTTCTTCCATTCTGTCCTGTCAGCCGTCACGCTATCACTAACTGCCTTTTCTTTCATATCACTAATCACACAATCCATCCAAACTTTCTTTGGCCGCCCTTTCCCTCTCCATCCATCCACATATATATTCATAACTCTTTTAGTTACATGTGTTTCATCCCTCCTCTTCACCATAACAAGAATAAGGTAAGAAATTATGTGACGGTTTCCGCAGACAGGTACGACGCAACAATCTTCTTCTTTTCGTTTCAAAATCAATCTGCCTAGCCTTTTCCCAAATAACTTGGGAATCTTCCAGTCTAAACGGATGCAGCTGAATACCAGTATTTTACATGGAGCGACTGCTTATCTGACCTCCACAACCCAGTTACTGGGTTATACGATACCCTTTGGTAAGACTAGTTGTCAGAATTTTGAGCTTCTGACGACCCGTAACGACTGTCAAAGATCCACGATTGACAGCCGGGACCAAAGGCTTAACGTACTTTCCGAGGCACGGAGGATGGTCACCAATCCACGGACCCACCCCGGCAAGCGTAGCTTAACCTAATGGATCGATCCGTGCGGCTGTTATTACATTAGCCACAAGCTCCTTTTCTTCGTTTCAATGTTACATTTAACCATACTGTTTGGGTCAGCAGTTGGCACGCTTTTTGCATCACTGGAGGCGTTACTCAGGTCAACTAAGGAGCAGGTCACGGTTACTTGGATCACTCCAGCGAATGCAACATACTCTGAACAGGAGCACCGCACTCGCACTGGGTTTTTGAGGAATCAATAAATAATCAAAATTATCCATTTCGCCAAATTATATTTGCAACCAACTTTGATACGCCATCAATTTGTATCGCAATCAATCAATGTGACGACGAGCTTTCATATAAATATTGACCTAAAATTGGTCTTGAAAAATAAAAAATTATATGAAAAAAAAACCGGTCAAGTGCGAGTCGGACTCCGCACATTTAAGATTTTTTTTTTGATAATTTCCGCATTTGGTATTCCGTACCTAATAAAAACTGATTTATCAATATATTGGTATTTGTTAGTAAAATATACGTAACAATAAACACTATCACCATATTTCAAGTTCATAGGACAATGGGAAGTTAAAAAATCCTTCAGAACAAAATTTGTGAGTATCAATAGGGCTCCGTTTGGACCCTTCAGATACGGAACCTTAAAAAGAGTGTTGAGGTTGCATTGCTGTCGCGTCGTTTCTGTCTGTGGGAGTTTTTACTCTTTCAAGAGAAAAAAGCTGTTTGTTAGATGAGATCATTACTGTGTTCTGTCTCTGCTTCACAAAGGCTATTCATAGCATTAATCCCACGGACGAAATCTCATTAACCCCAGAATACTGAATACAAAATCACATTCATATGTGTAAGACCCATTCCAAATTACAAATTGGGAATGAGTTCGTCTGACCACTGAAGTTTAATTTTAAAAACGTCCTACTCGTGATTGGAACGTTATTGTGCCTTGTCCTGTGGGTGTCAATGACCTCTTAGCTAATTAGAATTGAATAAAAATAACACAGTGGTGATCCACGCATAGGGCACATACAATAATGTAAAAATGTCAGAAGTTCCAAACTTGACAAAATTTACGTAAATAAAGGCGGTGGTAAAATACAAGACATGCTTTTGCGAGCCTTTGTTCCTATTAACAGCCATTTCGTGATGTTTTTATGTACTTTATAAAGCCAAGCTGCTCAAAATACACACATTTAAAAAAATAGCTTAGGTATTTTTTCAGTATTTAAAATTACGCCTTCCAACGGCAATCGATCTGCATAATCTTTTCCCAACTATGTCATGGTTGGCTTACAGTTTAACCGGATGCAGCTGAGTACCAGTATTTTACATCGAGTGACGGCCTCCACAACCCAGAAACAGTAAGATAAATCCATAATTGAATGAAGCACGCTTGCCTAGAAGTAACCTATTCACTCTTGACATAAAGACTTCCAGGTTGTAGGTAGCTACCAAGAAACATAAACACCGTCAGGGAATTCCACACCTTAGCTGTACGTACAATTCCCAAAACGTCTTGTGCTTAGGAATTGTCTAGTGTGAATGGTCTAGTGGTCCGATGATCGAACGGGCGTGGCGGAATCAAACTATAAAATCATCGCAATGATTATAGGTTAAAAAAAAAATGTATTTAGTCCTAAACTTACATTATCAAAAACTATTGTACACGTATTTTTTGATTTAACAAATCAATAAAGATAAAACGCATCAAAGTTCAGGACGGGCTTGTTACGACATATTTTAGTAAATAGTGTGTGAAGGTATGCGGAACAGAGTGTAAAGTCCCGCAAACCTCCGTTGAAAAGGGAGGATCCTCCGACCAGACGGGTGTTGTGTCTGGTCCGGGCAACTGCCTGATAGTTGATTTCGGGCTGTTGTATATGTTCAAATCGCGCGGAGAACTCTGTTTGCGCGATGTAAGAATTTTGCTGTTCTAGTTCGTATGTAGCGTCATAGATGTCGCTACATCACTCCCTTCTAGAGATCGGAGATCGATTGTTCTCTTCTCGATGAGTCGTTCATACGTGATGCTTGCCGGGCGAGTGGAAGGCTGGTTTCAGTGAGTCGGAACCGGAAGAGGCGCATAGTTCACGGTGAGTCGGAACTGTCTGCGGTGATGATATCTCAGTGAGTCGGGATGATATTGCAGGCTCCAGTGAGTCGGAGTACTGCTGCGGGCTCCAGTGAGTCGGAGCGGTGCGTCGTTTCATTGTCGGCGTTATCGTTGTTGGCGTATCGTTGTCGGCGTTATCGTTGTCGGCGTTATCGTTGTCGACGTTATCGTATATGACTCGTTGCTGAAGAGCTTGGAGGAAGTGATGATGATGATGTCACGCTGGAGTAGTTGCACGAAAGCTGCGCTGACGTTCATAGTCGAGGGTCACCAGTGTGGAGGTATGCGGAACAGAGTGTAAAGTCCCGCAAACCTCCGTTGAAAAGGGAGGATCCTCCGACCAGACGGGTGTTGTATCTGGTCCGGCCAACTGCCCGATAGTTGATTTCGGGTTATTGTATATGTTCAAATCGCGCGGAGAACTCTGCATGCGCGATGTAAGAATTTTGCTGTTTTAGTTCGTATGTAGCGTCATAGATGTCGCTACAAGTGGTACAATTTTAACTCAAGTGACAAAAGAAAATATACGTGTCCAATATTTTTGGTAACCTAACTGACGGGGTAATTAGGTTTTTTAGTCCTGAACCCAATTCCGACGCACACTCGCCAAAATATAACCGATAGAAAACCGACAGACTAGCAGCTCGACGTCGATGCTCTAGACTGGGGAGCTTTGATTCGACGAGCTTCTTCTTCTTAGCGTGTCGATTGCAAATTTAATATCTAAATATTATGTTTGGCCCAGGGCAGTTGCATCATTGCCGATGATTCTTTTGGTTTTTTAGAAGCGTGCGGAACAATGTGTAAAGTCCCGCAAACCTCCATTGAAAAGGGAGGATCCTCCGACCAGACGGGTGTTGTGTCTGGTCCGGGCAACAGCCCAATGGTTTCGGACTGTAGTATATGTTCAAATCGCGCGGAGAACTCTGCTTGCGCGATGTAGGATTTTGTTATTTTTAGTTCGTGTGCGGCGTCATAAATGTCGCTACAGCTTGTTTCTCAATTGACTCAAGCTCATCAAGCTGGTATCTGGCAGATCCATCCCAAAGATGAGAGCTGCAGCAGGTCTCCATACACGATCGATTTTGCGCTTGGTAAAGTTTGAGCAGTTGAAAGCAGGAAAAGTAATACGTACCGTATTAAGTAAGTAATAACTAAGTGTTACTTATCCTTCGTAAAAAGCTTGGAATGAACCTTCTGTAACTATTTACTTTGTAAACACACATACACTGTTTAATTTTGAATCGATTATTTGACGTATAAAACGTAGGGTTGTCTGAATTCTCTTTGTTTTATATTCGCCTTTCGTTAAATTAATTAATTAACCAAATTGTTTTACACAGGTCTTTTGGAAAATGAGACGGAATTTGTTTTTAGGGGATTTCATTAAAAAAGTAGGTATTTTTCAAGCTTTTATTTAACTTGCAATGTATGTATGTAACTATGTTTGTTCGGGTGGAATCTTGCATCTCAAATTTGACCCACTTTCCGATGTCCGATTGGATTCAAATTTGGTGTACATATGTATCTTCGGTGACAGTACAATGATAATATGGTACCATGAAGCTGGTCTGATGATAGAGACGGAAGATGGCCATAGGAAATTCTGAACTAAACAAGATAAACCCATCGAGTCTGGACTCGATTGATTCGTCTTGAGTAGTATTTTACGCCTTCACGATATTCAGGGTCTGACGATGAAACTGGAAGGTGACCACGGCATCTCTGCGATAAAACAATATAACCGCACCGAGTTTGGGGTCGATTGGTTCGTCTTGAGGAGCACTTTAAACCTAGACCATATCCAGGGTCTGATGATGAAGCTGGAAGGTGGCCACAGCATTTCTGTAATAAAACAACATAAGCCTACCCAGTTTGGGCTCAATTGATTCGTCTTGAGGAGCACTTTACACATCATAATATCCGTATTTAAAAACATCACATCTACTCTAAAATACTATCCAACTAAAAAGTTAAAAATAAATAAAAATTAAAAAAAATATTTTTAAAAAGAAGCTTTTGAGCTTTCAAGCTTGAGGCACATAAGTAATAGTAAGTACATAATTTGTAACTTGTAACGGGTTGTGCCTTAAGCTTTTGAGAATATAAGTAAGGCACGCCAAATACTTTCTAGAATTTATTTTTAACTTTTTAGTTCATTGTCCCAGATAAAAGCTTGGTTATAAAAATATTTTTTTATTTTTAATTTATTATTTGATCGGTCGGTGTAGACTACTACAACGGTTTGCTGACAGGATATTGAAACTTCTATCAACAAAATGTCGAATCTATCTCCAAGCGGATCAAATACCTATAACTAGCCTATAACTAGGTTATAATTCGATACGATTTGTTTGTTATTGGTTTAAGTTAAGTTTGGTGTAATTTTTGATCTTGTTTGACTCTCAGTCAATCAAGATTTAGATAATATAATAATTGTCAAGTTAAAAATCATATCTTCTTCGTTTTTTGAGCCAATGGCAGACCAGATTTGAATGAAACTTGGCACACGGGGTTTTTTGACACCGACTTCTGAAATTAAAGTTATTTTGCACTTATTTTGGTTTTTTTTTTGGAAGTCGGTTAATTTTTTTGTAAAAAAGTTTCTTATTTTAAACTTTTTAGCTATGGTTCTACAACAAATTGTGTTAAAGATTCATAGACAAATGATCGCAATAATCGCAAATCATTTGCTGTTAGTTATTAAAGAGTTCCACTGCATATCTCCGAAAATCTTCATCAGATCCGAATATTTTATATGCTAAAATATTTTTTGAAAAATATGCATTTGAACAATGAAAATACCAATCAAATCGGATCAGTAGTTTTCGAGAAAATTGAGGACAAACAAGCATACATACATACATACATAAGGGACGTGTCGAATACAGAACCTCCTTTATTAAAGGTGGAAAATCATATCTTATTCGTTTTTGAGCCAATGACCGACCAGCAGGTGTATTCGCTAACTCAGTTGAGATCAATTTGATAGGCACTATGCAGTATATTGCTCGGTGGACATCAATTATAATAGGCACTACGGTTTTCCTATACGTCAAAGCAGCAATGTACGTGTCTATCAAATTGATGTCAACTGAGTTAGCGAATATGCTTGCAGATTTGAATGAAACTCGGCACACGGAGAGGATTCTTCTTCGCTTCGCACTTGACAGAGTGGCCTGGTCACTATGAGTTCTGTCCAATCGCTGGTGTTGATGTAACTCGTCGTGGAGTAATGAGAATTGATAGTGAGAAATCAGTACATTAGATGTTTAAAAGTGGCGCTAGTGACAGAAAAGTTGAAAGGGAACCGCTTGTCTTGGTATGAGCATGTGAAGAGAAGGGATGAAACACATGTAACTGAAAAAGTTATGAATATAAATGTGCATGGATGGAGAGGGAGAGGGAGGCCAAAGAAAAGTTGAATGGATTGTGTGAGGAGTGATATGAAAGAAAAGGGAGTTAGTGATAGCGTGACGGCTGACAGGACAGAATGGAAGAAAAAAATGTGTTGTGCCGACCCCAACTAACATGGGATAAGGGCAGGCAGATGATGATTAGGTTCTTCTGGGATAGTTTGAGAGAGAGAAGAGTTTTTTATTTTCATACAAAAATAAATAATCTTACTATCATCCCTAAATCACAATGTTGCAACTATAATCATGCGGCCATAATAATAATGAAATTACCTATTGTTTCAGATTTTGGTGGTGACGCGCGAAAGGTGAGTTAATAATTAATTATGACTTTGTAATTTGATAACTAACTGGCACTAATATTGTTCCACATTTTACATATAAATGATTTACCTAGTTAAATTGGAATGTGTGCATTGATCAGAGTTTCACCGGATCACATTTTCCGTAATTACAGTAACAGTTCAATTAAAGAAAAAATGAATCTAATTAAAAAAATATGTCTTCTATGAAAATAATTAATAATAATAATATACCTTTATTTCAGACCATGGTGTCCATTTTGTTAGTAACAATGTTCTTGTAAACTAGTGTTAATAATACTTAAAATTACCCACAACCAAACACATAAAAAGACAGTAAACTCAACTATTACTACTGTGCCATTCCATGACAAATGGCTGACTGATGTAATCACAGTCCAGCCGACTAGCGATCATGCTATGGATTCTGTTGGCGCTGCCACGTATCCTACGCACCAGGGATGCGCATCTTTTACGCATCGTAGCGTAAAAGCAGTCTACACGATGTTCCGCAAACATTCCTGATGCACTACAGAATCGCCGCAGCCCCATCAGCACCCTGAATGCATTATTAAATTGGACTCGGAGGGCACCGTAAGACTTTTGAGTATAGTCGGCCCACAGGCTGCACGTGTAGAATGATGTAATAATAATCGATGAGGGTTAAGACTTAAGTTAGCAAAATCATATTGTTGTGTATGTCGTTAATTTGTGGCAAATAAATACTTTTTCTTTCTTTCTTTCTTTCATGTACAATAAGATCTAAAAGTGTAATTTTGACTTCTTCTTCTAACTAATGATACATCAATATTTATTACTTAAATGAATACTTTAAAAATTTTAAAATCATTAGTTGAGAATTTTATTAATCCTCAGGAAGAAAATGATAATGTTTTTTAAAAATTATAACTTTTGATTTTAATAGTCGATACTTTGATGTTTGACACTCCTTAACAATGAAACTATTGAATCACTTTAAAAAAAAAGTATAGTAAAATTGCGAATACTATACTAAGTACTATGTTATGTGAAAACATGATTCCTAAAAAAAATCCTCTATAGAAAAAAAGGAAAAACCTGTATCGAAAAAAAAAAAAAAAGCGTTTTATTCAATGAACACCTCAAATATTCAAATGAGTCGTTGTATTGTAAAAACTGTACGACATATATTTTTAATTAAGGCTTTAATTCCGTTGTAAGAAATAAAACTTCGAAATAATGAATTTCGGCACCTGCCTCCCTGCCGTCTGGTGGCATGTGAATTCGAGCTGGAGTAGTTTGGATTCTTGATAGATAGAATACTCATTGTCATGTACACCATTTAAAATTGAGAATACTGCAAGTTTTAGAACTATTTCATTGGAGACACAACGGGTGTGTATGCGAATGCCTTACCGCTTCTTTCTTCTTTTTGTTTCGACGGTAAATTATTGTAATCGTATTGTTTTGGTACCGTAGAATTCGTTTGTTGCTTCATCTGACTCGTCTGAGGCGCTGTTTAGGATTTCTAGGGTGCAGGTAAGACATTTGGGGCACTCTAGCAAATGGGACATCGTCTGAACAGGAGCACCACACTCGCACTGTGTGTTAGAGGGATCAATGATCCTCCATTCCTCCATATTATACATATTTGCAATGGCTTACTTGGGTACGCAATCGATTCAATGCTTTCTAAATATGTCACTGCTAAACAGATCTGAGGCAGTTGTCTCACTGCCGGCGAGGAAGTGACTAATTACTATCGGCTATTTTGACGCTCAAGAAACGTACAATAGATATACATTTCGTGCAAACAAAAGTGATACATTTATTAATATTTGATCGCCGACTGTTCATTGCCGGCGAGGACTCGCTCCATATGTTTGTCGCTGAGCGCCAAGAGCTATCAAAGATAATACTCGCTCAGTGATACTGCTAGGTGATGCTCGCTTGGCGGTCAGAACACAACAAGCCGATAGAACTAGCTATCCCGAGCGAGTGGTGCGAGTAATCGCCCGTCGTAATCGCACACTCGCTTAAAGCCCTGCGACAAAACTGTCGGAACTACACACTCGCTACTCGCTGCTCGCTAACTCGTTTTTAGTTTGAAACTCTACTTGCTACTCTCTCATCGTTGGCGGTGAGACCAGTGCCTGAGAGGCAGGTGTTCCTTGAGGTTGACAATGTCATGTGGTGGGTACCGCTCTTCGCACCGCTTGCTCCTCTCCCTAGGTGGGCTGTTCTGGAGTGCCAGTGACTTATCGCTAAGAGCAAATACTTGGCTACTTATTCCGTCATTTAGATCAATGCTATTCACTTATACTCTTTTTCCTTAAAATAAGGTGAAGCCATTCCTGAATTAGAAGTACAGTCCAGAGAAGACTTTCTTTCTATTATTGTGTCTTATTATTATCTCCATTTCCATATTTTTCTTCACAACACGTGCTATATACCGCCCAACGTGTTTATGGCAAAAATATTATATCTTAGGGCTACTTAAAGATAAGAAAAATTCTTCGCACGCACGAATACCTCTAAGCTAGGAGCTTTTGCCAATAACTTTTTGGGTTTAACGGGCGAAAATTGTTCTGAAACTACCTGGAACGTGCGAAAATGTTTATTTTATTTTTGGAAGCTGTAGCCCGCGGTCTTATTCTCTATATACCGACGGCAACTACTTCATGTACCCCTATAAAACGTGTCTAATAAGTTAGGATAATATGGGAAAAAATAACGCAGCTAACATCCAAAAGTCTAGAGCATCGGCGCCGAATTGCTAGTCTGTAGGTTTTCTATTGATTAAATTTCGGGGAGTGTGTGTAGTAATTGCATAGTTTTATACCGTGAAGCCTGTTCCATCATCGGACTACCAGAAGTACGGCGATGCGCCACCGGTACATGGTGGACATCCACCCATACGAACAAAACTTTTTGGGCAGCTAAGGAGTGAAATTCCCTGCCGGAGTCTGTTGTTCCTGTTGCTAGGCAAGTGTTCTCCATCATCGACTACTTCATCGCTTACCAATGGTGAGATAGTGGTCAAGCGTAAGACTATCAATTATAAAAAAATGCGTTCAGCTATTTATGTTACTGAGTAAACTTTATCACAAACTTTTCTGTGAGACAGTGAAAATATAATTTGTCACCATTAAAGGTTATATTAGTACCTACGATGCTTTAATAATGCTTTTTTGCATCGAGTTTTATTTGAGCTTTCTAGATCGTCGTCTAACCTCCAGTAAAATACTTTGATGATGTTAATCTCTTTCCAAAATTCAAGATAGGCACTAAAATGCTCGAGGGAAAAGTACATAAAATCAGCTTATTTGCGAGTAAATCTAGGATTTATTACTATCAATATCACTTTTATATTCTTATAAAATTCTCTTGCGCCATTAGGCCTGACATCCGTTCTAAATCTATTTGACAATCTTATTTATTTCAAAATTCGAATAAGTGTTTATTTCTTTAAATTATAATGTGTCATTACTTCTTAAACTCTTTAGAGATCCTAATGTAAGAGTTTTTACAGTTCTGTGCACAAGAATACGTATAACGGAAAACAGAACACTGTAGGTTCTACGAGCTAGTTATAACTACATCAAACAAATGAACCACATTACCACAGAGGAGCTGGCAAACGCATGTAGCTTACAGCGACAACGACCACAGACTGCGATAATAATTATACCAGTATACCAAGTTTACATTTTATGTAATAACGTATGTGACAACGAAGTTGTATAAAAATATACGTACAATCTTTAGGCTGTAAAACCTACGTGACAGACGACGGACAGCCAGATGGACTCGTGAGTGACAGCAATAAAATAGATATCAAAATGTATTCTGTAAATAAACATTTTTAAGTACATTAGTACATTTCCATCTGAGTAACTGCATAGCGGCTATATTTACTATCAGGTAGTTAAGATCAAACATTAAACGCGAAGTTAATGGTCATAAAAAGTTCTCAAGCAAATAATCTTTTGTTAGGTTGCTTCAACTATCTACACTAATATTTATATCCCATGCCAATTTTGGCTATGGTGACTTGTTTCTGTGCGACTATGGGTTTGCGATCATGTGCTCTAATATGGCTAATATAGCCTATCTTGGCTGTGAAAGTGTGTGCACAGTGCAGACATGTTAAAACACCATTATTGTAATGATATTGGATGTTGGAGGGCGGCTTACTTTTGATAATCTCTCACTTGGTGTCGAGATCTGCTTTCCGCTGGTCTTCAAAAGCATAGACGTTTTGTTTTAGCAAACCTCTATTTGTCTATCCTTTGCCATCTCTTCCCAGCGAGATGGGACTATATCTACATTATATAAGGATCTAATGGTAGCGTCAGTCGTCGGCTTGCCGTGGCCGAGTGCTGGTGCAAGCAAGGGATTTAATTAAGAAAATATATTATTAATGCCATCGATACGCAAAAATATTCACCATCCAACCGACTTCAAAAAAGGAAGTTCTGTATTCGACCAGTATGTATGTATGTTTGTTACTCCGCGATTTTCTCAAAAACTACTGATCCGATTTGGATGAGGTTTTCAATAGTCAAATGAAGAATTCTTTAGAGAAGGTTTAAGTGTTAAATACATTCGTATCTGATAAATATCTTCGGAGATAGACAGTGGAGCTCTTCAATAACTTACAGCAAATAACTCGCGATTACTGCGATCGTTTGTCTATGTAGTGTTAACACCATTTAATGGGGAACCACAACTAAAAAGTGAGAAACAGAAAACTTTTTTATAAAAAATAGAACTGACTTCCAAAAAAAAAACAAAAAGACTTCTGAAGTCGGTGTTAAAAACGAAGACCATACAAACAGAAACAGTGACTTGCAAAATTAAAGTTATTTTGCACTTTTTTTCGGAAGTCTGTTCTATTTTTTAACCGACTTCGAAAAAGGAGGCGGTGCTATGTTCTATGAGGTTTTATGAGGAGGTACTGTATGTTTTTGTTTTATTTTTTTATGTATGTCCACCGATTTCTCCGTCAGTTATGGACCGATTTTCAAAATTTTTCGTTTTCTCCGAAAGAATATACTCCCGAGGTGGTCACATACAAATATTATTAAAATTGTTTTAGCGCTTTTTGAAAAACTGAACAAAATCGAAAAATACGTATACCTCGATGACGTTTTGGTTTTATCCAATTACGAGTACGTTTAAATTTCACGTTCCATTTTATTGTGATTTTTCTGGGGTAGGTATATATAACAACTAAAAAGTGAAAAATAAAAAACTTTTTTACAAAAAAAAACAACCGACTTCCAAAAAAGAAAATACACTAAAAATTTAAAAATAACTTTAATTTCGGCAGTCGGTGTCGAAAAACGAAGAAATAAAATGCAACCACTGACTGCCGAAATTAAAGTTATTTTTTTAATTTTTAGTGTATTTTCTTTTTTGGAAGTCGGTTGTTTTTTCTGTAAAAAAGTTTTTCTTGTGTATGTCATGAGGTCCGTCTGAGGAATAGTAAGATTATTTAAGATTCTAAGAGCTCACAATATTCATCCTGCTATCCTGGTGTGGCTATCCTTACTCATTCCAAACTCAAGAATAAAATATATTACCAAGTAAGAGCACTTTAACATATTTACATATTTATTATATCTAAGGTACACCAACAAACCACATGTAGGTATTACCACATACAAGCTAGCTAACACATATTGTTTGCAGTGACGTTTACCGCAGACTGTGGTTCCTGAGTGCCGTACCAAGATCCGTGAACCGAGATGGCTTTTATGGTCTTAGCTTACATACTCACATAAACCCAAAGTAACCTGCAATTCCTTAAATATTGAATGGAATAGGAAACTTTATGAATCATAAAAAATCTTGTAATTTTCTTCTTACTAAACCTTTTTAGTTCCTGATCTTTCCTTGCTTTTAGCTCATCTGAACAATATCAGATGAGGCTGAATAAGTACCATCAGTGGACAGACCGTCAGTTTAGCCATCCATCAATGAAATAATTATAATTATCGTCATCGTTTCACTACTTTCCGAGGATACCATACAATTAATTTATAATATTAGTTGAAAAACTTCACTTATGGGTTTTACAAGCATTCCATCCACCATCAACCGTTACGGTTTCATTTGAAAACGTTCTCGTTTAGAAATGGGCAGCACAGTTAAAAATGCAACACAAAACTTTAGCCTTCTTTCTAAAATCCTCCAGAATTACTAAAACCCACCACCCACACTGAAAGTCAGCTCATTAAACGCAAGCAGGAAACTATTCCCGTTTTCTTTAATGACGGGTATTTAGCTCTTTTCAACACCCGGCGCTGGATTTAGTACTTTCTACAAGTACCTAAACTTTACGGTGCCTTAGTGCATTTGTTTTAACGCAGTAAGCAGCTTGCTTTTATAGTCTACAAGCATAGCATATCAGCCTTTTAACGGTTCCACTGCTAGGTCATCGGCTTTTTGTCTGTGATTAAGAATGGGCTTTAATCTACCACGCAGGCTAGTGCCAGAGGTTGGTGGATGTCTTCGAATTTTTGGTTCTTTCACGATGTTTTCTTTCACCGTTGTGAGAGCAGTGATGATGAAATAATTTCATGATCCAAGGGTGCTACTGAAACAGTATTTTTAAAATCGTTATAATATACTTTGTACTAGTGTAAATGATGAATGATTTTATTTATGCAAAGAGGTTTGAACAACACTTTTACACGTCAACATTTTTTTTTGTTAGTTTTAGCTAGACGAGGCCGATGTTTCCTAGCTGACTACCCTGAGAAGAAGCACCGAAACAAACTAAGAGTTCAAAGAGTTCAAGTTCAAATCCATACAATATATACTGGTCAAATCATATGAGAACCATGTACGTTAATGTCTGCGATGAGCTTTTGAGGAAAGCAACACACAGATTTGAGTGGACCTGTCCAGACAGTGCAAGTATTTGTCAGTTCGTGAAGCTCAACTCAGAATTTTGAGGATATCAACGAACCGACGAACAATACCAAAGTAAGGACATTTGGGTAGGCCGCAAAAGTACAAGACCGGTCGATGTGGTGACGCTTGTGGGAAGTTCATATCCAGCAATGAACCTTTCAGCTGAAATGATGATGAATCGCTAGTCAGTCGTGACAGCGCTTGCACTTACTTATAGAGGTATGCAAAACAGAGTGGAAAGTCCCACAAACCTGCATTGAAAAGGACCAGACGGGTGTTATGTCTGCAGGTGTATTCGCTAACTCAGTTGACATCAATTTGATAGGCACTTTGCAGTACATTGCTCCGTGGACATCATATAATAGGCATTACGGTTTTCCTATACCTCAAAGCAGCAATGTACGGCAAAGTGCCTATCAAATTGATGTCAACCATGATGTCAACTGAGATAGAGAATACGCCTGCTGGTCTAGGCAACTGTTCGTTGGTTGGTTACGAACTGTTGTATGTTCAGATTGCGCGAGGAACTTTGATCCCGCGATGCAAGATTTGTGTGTTTAAATCATAGTGGTGGCATAAAAATCGCTACACACTGTATGTGAAACATGTGTTTGTATGCGGCAGTTTTCCTTCGAGTTTTGAAGCCAACCTTCTGAAATGTTCTGTGACAGAACCCTCAATTTGGGAAACAATAGCAATATTTATTGGTCTGTCATTAAACTACGGGCTGAGGAAAATGACACGCAATCGTTTGCGTGCGGTTTGATGAATTCGAGGAAATGGGGGTCGGCAGATACCAAATTTATTTACTTTGTTTCGAAGTTTGTTTGGTTTTGGTCGTGGGAATTATAGAGGAGGGAGTTTCTTGTTTAGATATTAACAGGGGAATTATCTATAGTGAAATTTGCACGCAACTTCGTGGATGTATTTTCGGGAACTTACTTTACAGGACCTAAAAGCAACTGAACGCAAGTTTTATAATGCCTATAGGTATATGATCAACTACAGTAAACAAAATCTGAACAATATTATGATATTTTTCAGGATATTTGCTAGTTAGATAGTGTGTTGAAAACATAATAAAACTAATTTGATACGATAGAAAAAAATCACGGATATACCTCTAATTTTTTTTTATAACGATTATAAACCATACTAACATACATGCAATCACTGATTTTATGTCAGATTATTCTACATTCAACATATTAACTTAATAGTGTTTTAATTTCTTAGTCCAATCAATAGTTTTTTTGTAATTGCTTCATATTTTGCAACAAATTGCCAGCGTTGTGGCATCGCGCTTCTTTTTCTTTTCTATGCAGTTCGACAGTGACCCCGCTTTAGGTCCTGTAGTCCCCTTAATGCAAAAGTTGTAACTATCCTCTGATAAATAGCGTTTTTAACATACTTACTTGAAAACACGCTCTTGCCCCTACCGCTTTTAGGCTCACAATTTTAGGCTCACAAAGTATCTTTCGCACTAGTACAGAAATGCGTAGTGGCCAGGCTCCGTCACACATTCCTTTTATTTATGATAATCAAGCTGGTCGCTTGACAGACTTCAATGGCCGCCTGGTAACCCCTACCAAAGCACATGAAAAGAACCAAGAACCATTTCCCACAATAAACTATTGGTTTATGAAGTTTAACTTATTATTTTCGAGTACTTGTGTCGAAAAACGTTGTACACGTGGGCAATTGTCATTGAATGGAATAGCTCCAAAACGACCTCGTCTTCGGCTGGGGTGTGTATTATGCCTCAACTACAATGATAAACTTTGTCACCGTGCAACAAAATTGCCAGCAGCTTCGTCAGAAAGTGTCTACCGGGATTCCAATCCTAAATCTAGGTCACGACCTACCTTCGTTCCAAAATCTTGAAAATTCGTTCCACCGTTAAGGCGTTATTGATCAGCAAACATACTAACAGACTTTCAGGTTAATAACATTAGGAGATAGCAGAAAAGATTTTTCCTAAAATTTTACTACAAATTTCGAAATTTAAAATTTCCTAAAAGTGATTGCACCTCACATCTCCGAAGATTCAATCAAATATCTTTCGGTACACGAATAAAAGTCTGTCGCTCAAGACTCCAATATTTTATTCAAGTATGTAGGACCTCTCTCCCATATGGACGCATTACACACGAGATAGGAAATACCTTTCCGTCTGACTTTCCGCTGACATAGAAAGAATATTGGTGGATATTTTTCTTTGTATAGGAATACATACCTACGTGAGATGTTTCTGAATCGTAGTTTTTACTCAAAATATTGGGAATGGAAATTCTATAGTTCCGTTGTAGATATCTACTATACATTAACGGAAAAGTGTGGTCATAATTATATTAAAAACTCCAAATTTATCTAAAACACCATATTCCAAATTCACTTATTTGCTAAAGGCTAAAGTAATAACAGCCGCATGGGCCGATCCAACAGGTTAAGCTACGCTTACCGGGGTTGGTCCGTGGATGGGTCACAATCTTTACATACCGAGACTCCTCCGTGCCTCGGAAAGTACGTTAAGCCGTTGGTCCCGGCTGTCAACCGCGGATCTTTGACAGTCGTTACGGGTGCAGAAGCACGAAATTCTGACATCCAGTTTTACCAAAGGGTATTTACCCAATAACTGGGTTGTGGAGGTCAGATAGGCAGTTGCTCCATGTAAAATACTGGTATTCAGCTGCATCCGGTTAGACCCCAAGATAGTTGGGAAAAGGCTAGGCAGATTTAGTTGGGCCAGCAACAAATGCTTTTAGGGTTACGTTACACGTCCGTGTTTAGGTTGCACAGATAAAATAATAATAAAAAAATAATAAGCTTTCAAATATTCATGTGTTCAGTAAAATTCAACTCAATCGATCCATTAGATTCGTAGCAAATTGCCTGTGACGGACGGACTGACAGACAAACAGAGAGACACACGAGTGATCCTCCAAGGGCTCCGTTTTTTCATTCAGACGAATGGAACCCTAAAAAAACGATACTTATTTTGCTGATCGCGTTCATAAGAAGAGGTGATAAGACAATCGACTTCTAAAAATGAAAATAGATTAAAAAACAACTTTAATTTCGGCTGGCTTAACGAATCTGCATGAAGTTGAAAGGAGATGAAAGGCTTAAAGATAGACTATAGTCTGGAATAGCATATAGGCTATAATTTATAGTAGAGGAAGTACTAATTCCATGCGGGCGAAGCCGCTGGCAGAAGCTAGATACCAATATTTTATATCCCTCGACAAAAACATATGACTTTCCAAGCACTAAAATAAAACGTTATTATGTTTTCACCTTTTAAAAAACATATTGGCAGGCTTTTAAGCTCCGCAAAGCGGTTTACGGGAAAATCATGGGATATTTTAATTTTTTTTACGCACCCTGTGAAAAGCAGATTACGCTAATACTTTTTCGGTGAACATTTTGTCGTGGAAAGTAAGTCAAATAATGAGTGAAGAGAGCAAGGAATGAACGAGCTTGTAAATAAATTTGCTCTTTATATGAGGAAATTGAATATTTACTTGGCCTTTTCAAACTTTTCCTTACGGTTTTATTCTCATATATTTCCATTAAAAGCTGTTTTATAACACGCGTTTACAGTAAGACACATCCTTTTTAAACGACTTCAAAAAGAAGGAGGAAATCAATTTGGATGTTTGTATATTTTTTTTATGTATTTTCGGGCATAACTCCGTCATATATTGACGGATTTGCAAAATTCTTTTTTTTTCGAAAAGGGGTTGTTTCGAAATGGTCTCATTTAAATTTCAAATAGATTTGATTATAAGTTTCGGAGACAAACAACAGAACTCTTCAAAAATTGACAGCAAATCAACCGTGATTGCTGCGATCATACGAGTATGTCTATGAATTATTAACATAGTTTAATGGGGAACCACAACTAAAAAGTGAAAAGTATATATTTTTTTTACTAAAAAATAGAACCGACTTCCAAAAAAAGTCAAAATAACTTCAATTTCGGAAGTCGGCGTCAAATAACGAAGACACAAAACCAGGAACACCGACTTCCGAAATTGAAGTTGTTTTGACTTTTTTTGGAAGTCAATTCTATTTTTTGGTAATTTTTTTATGTGTGTGTGTGTGTGTGGAGACATAGTCACACAGGTTTCATTTTAATACTCAATTTTAAGATCTCTGGTCTTTATTTCCGTGGAAGTTGGGTAGGCCTTTAGTCTGAGACGCTACATGTGTCGATACTCTTGCGCCATCTCATCTTTGTAGTTCGACATGCTGTGCCGGTGCTGCGGCTGCGGCTGCAGAGAACCTCAAGCGGCGGCAATATAACAACCTCGTCGGTAGCTACATTTTCGAGCCGTTCGGGGTTGAAACCCTTGAGCTGTGGGGTCCAAGTGCTCATTAAGTATTTAAAGATCTATCTAAATGCCTTGTTGACACTTCGCGTGATCCGAGGGCTGGCTTTTTCATCGGCCACAGGTTAAGCATTGCCATACAACGTGGCAATGCTGCCAGTCTTTTGGGCACACTTCCAGTAGACAGCGATGCGGAGGAATTTTTTGACGATAGTTTTATATAGCTAGGAGTTTTTGTTTTTATTACAGTTACATATATATTCAATTTTCCATTTAACACTTATATCATGAGTTATGATCTTCCTGCCCTTATCCCATGTTACTTGGGGTCGGCGCAACACGTTTTTTTCTTCCATTCTGTCCTGTCAGCCGTCACGCTATCACTAACTGCCTTTTCTTTCATATCACTAATCACACAATCCATCCAAACTTTCTTTGGCCGCCCTTTCCCTCTCCATCCATCCACATATATATTCATAACTCTTTTAGTTACATGTGTTTCATCCCTCCTCTTCACCATAACAAGAATAAGGTAAGAAATTATGTGACGGTTTCCGCAGACAGGTACGACGCAACAATCTTCTTCTTTTCGTTTCAAAATCAATCTGCCTAGCCTTTTCCCAAATAACTTGGGAATCTTCCAGTCTAAACGGATGCAGCTGAATACCAGTATTTTACATGGAGCGACTGCTTATCTGACCTCCACAACCCAGTTACTGGGTTATACGATACCCTTTGGTAAGACTAGTTGTCAGAATTTTGAGCTTCTGACGACCCGTAACGACTGTCAAAGATCCACGATTGACAGCCGGGACCAAAGGCTTAACGTACTTTCCGAGGCACGGAGGATGGTCACCAATCCACGGACCCACCCCGGCAAGCGTAGCTTAACCTAATGGATCGATCCGTGCGGCTGTTATTACATTAGCCACAAGCTCCTTTTCTTCGTTTCAATGTTACATTTAACCATACTGTTTGGGTCAGCAGTTGGCACGCTTTTTGCATCACTGGAGGCGTTACTCAGGTCAACTAAGGAGCAGGTCACGGTTACTTGGATCACTCCAGCGAATGCAACATACTCTGAACAGGAGCACCGCACTCGCACTGGGTTTTTGAGGAATCAATAAATAATCAAAATTATCCATTTCGCCAAATTATATTTGCAACCAACTTTGATACGCCATCAATTTGTATCGCAATCAATCAATGTGACGACGAGCTTTCATATAAATATTGACCTAAAATTGGTCTTGAAAAATAAAAAATTATATGAAAAAAAAACCGGTCAAGTGCGAGTCGGACTCCGCACATTTAAGATTTTTTTTTTGATAATTTCCGCATTTGGTATTCCGTACCTAATAAAAACTGATTTATCAATATATTGGTATTTGTTAGTAAAATATACGTAACAATAAACACTATCACCATATTTCAAGTTCATAGGACAATGGGAAGTTAAAAAATCCTTCAGAACAAAATTTGTGAGTATCAATAGGGCTCCGTTTGGACCCTTCAGATACGGAACCTTAAAAAGAGTGTTGAGGTTGCATTGCTGTCGCGTCGTTTCTGTCTGTGGGAGTTTTTACTCTTTCAAGAGAAAAAAGCTGTTTGTTAGATGAGATCATTACTGTGTTCTGTCTCTGCTTCACAAAGGCTATTCATAGCATTAATCCCACGGACGAAATCTCATTAACCCCAGAATACTGAATACAAAATCACATTCATATGTGTAAGACCCATTCCAAATTACAAATTGGGAATGAGTTCGTCTGACCACTGAAGTTTAATTTTAAAAACGTCCTACTCGTGATTGGAACGTTATTGTGCCTTGTCCTGTGGGTGTCAATGACCTCTTAGCTAATTAGAATTGAATAAAAATAACACAGTGGTGATCCACGCATAGGGCACATACAATAATGTAAAAATGTCAGAAGTTCCAAACTTGACAAAATTTACGTAAATAAAGGCGGTGGTAAAATACAAGACATGCTTTTGCGAGCCTTTGTTCCTATTAACAGCCATTTCGTGATGTTTTTATGTACTTTATAAAGCCAAGCTGCTCAAAATACACACATTTAAAAAAATAGCTTAGGTATTTTTTCAGTATTTAAAATTACGCCTTCCAACGGCAATCGATCTGCATAATCTTTTCCCAACTATGTCATGGTTGGCTTACAGTTTAACCGGATGCAGCTGAGTACCAGTATTTTACATCGAGTGACGGCCTCCACAACCCAGAAACAGTAAGATAAATCCATAATTGAATGAAGCACGCTTGCCTAGAAGTAACCTATTCACTCTTGACATAAAGACTTCCAGGTTGTAGGTAGCTACCAAGAAACATAAACACCGTCAGGGAATTCCACACCTTAGCTGTACGTACAATTCCCAAAACGTCTTGTGCTTAGGAATTGTCTAGTGTGAATGGTCTAGTGGTCCGATGATCGAACGGGCGTGGCGGAATCAAACTATAAAATCATCGCAATGATTATAGGTTAAAAAAAAAATGTATTTAGTCCTAAACTTACATTATCAAAAACTATTGTACACGTATTTTTTGATTTAACAAATCAATAAAGATAAAACGCATCAAAGTTCAGGACGGGCTTGTTACGACATATTTTAGTAAATAGTGTGTGAAGGTATGCGGAACAGAGTGTAAAGTCCCGCAAACCTCCGTTGAAAAGGGAGGATCCTCCGACCAGACGGGTGTTGTGTCTGGTCCGGGCAACTGCCTGATAGTTGATTTCGGGCTGTTGTATATGTTCAAATCGCGCGGAGAACTCTGTTTGCGCGATGTAAGAATTTTGCTGTTCTAGTTCGTATGTAGCGTCATAGATGTCGCTACATCACTCCCTTCTAGAGATCGGAGATCGATTGTTCTCTTCTCGATGAGTCGTTCATACGTGATGCTTGCCGGGCGAGTGGAAGGCTGGTTTCAGTGAGTCGGAACCGGAAGAGGCGCATAGTTCACGGTGAGTCGGAACTGTCTGCGGTGATGATATCTCAGTGAGTCGGGATGATATTGCAGGCTCCAGTGAGTCGGAGTACTGCTGCGGGCTCCAGTGAGTCGGAGCGGTGCGTCGTTTCATTGTCGGCGTTATCGTTGTTGGCGTATCGTTGTCGGCGTTATCGTTGTCGGCGTTATCGTTGTCGACGTTATCGTATATGACTCGTTGCTGAAGAGCTTGGAGGAAGTGATGATGATGATGTCACGCTGGAGTAGTTGCACGAAAGCTGCGCTGACGTTCATAGTCGAGGGTCACCAGTGTGGAGGTATGCGGAACAGAGTGTAAAGTCCCGCAAACCTCCGTTGAAAAGGGAGGATCCTCCGACCAGACGGGTGTTGTATCTGGTCCGGCCAACTGCCCGATAGTTGATTTCGGGTTATTGTATATGTTCAAATCGCGCGGAGAACTCTGCATGCGCGATGTAAGAATTTTGCTGTTTTAGTTCGTATGTAGCGTCATAGATGTCGCTACAAGTGGTACAATTTTAACTCAAGTGACAAAAGAAAATATACGTGTCCAATATTTTTGGTAACCTAACTGACGGGGTAATTAGGTTTTTTAGTCCTGAACCCAATTCCGACGCACACTCGCCAAAATATAACCGATAGAAAACCGACAGACTAGCAGCTCGACGTCGATGCTCTAGACTGGGGAGCTTTGATTCGACGAGCTTCTTCTTCTTAGCGTGTCGATTGCAAATTTAATATCTAAATATTATGTTTGGCCCAGGGCAGTTGCATCATTGCCGATGATTCTTTTGGTTTTTTAGAAGCGTGCGGAACAATGTGTAAAGTCCCGCAAACCTCCATTGAAAAGGGAGGATCCTCCGACCAGACGGGTGTTGTGTCTGGTCCGGGCAACAGCCCAATGGTTTCGGACTGTAGTATATGTTCAAATCGCGCGGAGAACTCTGCTTGCGCGATGTAGGATTTTGTTATTTTTAGTTCGTGTGCGGCGTCATAAATGTCGCTACAGCTTGTTTCTCAATTGACTCAAGCTCATCAAGCTGGTATCTGGCAGATCCATCCCAAAGATGAGAGCTGCAGCAGGTCTCCATACACGATCGATTTTGCGCTTGGTAAAGTTTGAGCAGTTGAAAGCAGGAAAAGTAATACGTACCGTATTAAGTAAGTAATAACTAAGTGTTACTTATCCTTCGTAAAAAGCTTGGAATGAACCTTCTGTAACTATTTACTTTGTAAACACACATACACTGTTTAATTTTGAATCGATTATTTGACGTATAAAACGTAGGGTTGTCTGAATTCTCTTTGTTTTATATTCGCCTTTCGTTAAATTAATTAATTAACCAAATTGTTTTACACAGGTCTTTTGGAAAATGAGACGGAATTTGTTTTTAGGGGATTTCATTAAAAAAGTAGGTATTTTTCAAGCTTTTATTTAACTTGCAATGTATGTATGTAACTATGTTTGTTCGGGTGGAATCTTGCATCTCAAATTTGACCCACTTTCCGATGTCCGATTGGATTCAAATTTGGTGTACATATGTATCTTCGGTGACAGTACAATGATAATATGGTACCATGAAGCTGGTCTGATGATAGAGACGGAAGATGGCCATAGGAAATTCTGAACTAAACAAGATAAACCCATCGAGTCTGGACTCGATTGATTCGTCTTGAGTAGTATTTTACGCCTTCACGATATTCAGGGTCTGACGATGAAACTGGAAGGTGACCACGGCATCTCTGCGATAAAACAATATAACCGCACCGAGTTCGGGGTCGATTGGTTCGTCTTGAGGAGCACTTTAAACCTAGACCATATCCAGGGTCTGATGATGAAGCTGGAAGGTGGCCACAGCATTTCTGTAATAAAACAACATAAGCCTACCCAGTTTGGGCTCAATTGATTCGTCTTGAGGAGCACTTTACACATCATAATATCCGTATTTAAAAACATCACATCTACTCTAAAATACTATCCAACTAAAAAGTTAAAAATAAATAAAAATTAAAAAAAATATTTTTAAAAAGAAGCTTTTGAGCTTTCAAGCTTGAGGCACATAAGTAATAGTAAGTACATAATTTGTAACTTGTAACGGGTTGTGCCTTAAGCTTTTGAGAATATAAGTAAGGCACGCCAAATACTTTCTAGAATTTATTTTTAACTTTTTAGTTCATTGTCCCAGATAAAAGCTTGGTTATAAAAATATTTTTTTATTTTTAATTTATTATTTGATCGGTCGGTGTAGACTACTACAACGGTTTGCTGACAGGATATTGAAACTTCTATCAACAAAATGTCGAATCTATCTCCAAGCGGATCAAATACCTATAACTAGCCTATAACTAGGTTATAATTCGATACGATTTGTTTGTTATTGGTTTAAGTTAAGTTTGGTGTAATTTTTGATCTTGTTTGACTCTCAGTCAATCAAGATTTAGATAATATAATAATTGTCAAGTTAAAAATCATATCTTCTTCGTTTTTTGAGCCAATGGCAGACCAGATTTGAATGAAACTTGGCACACGGGGTTTTTTGACACCGACTTCTGAAATTAAAGTTATTTTGCACTTATTTTGGTTTTTTTTTTGGAAGTCGGTTAATTTTTTTGTAAAAAAGTTTCTTATTTTAAACTTTTTAGCTATGGTTCTACAACAAATTGTGTTAAAGATTCATAGACAAATGATCGCAATAATCGCAAATCATTTGCTGTTAGTTATTAAAGAGTTCCACTGCATATCTCCGAAAATCTTCATCAGATCCGAATATTTTATATGCTAAAATATTTTTTGAAAAATATGCATTTGAACAATGAAAATACCAATCAAATCGGATCAGTAGTTTTCGAGAAAATTGAGGACAAACAAGCATACATACATACATACATAAGGGACGTGTCGAATACAGAACCTCCTTTATTAAAGGTGGAAAATCATATCTTATTCGTTTTTGAGCCAATGACCGACCAGCAGGTGTATTCGCTAACTCAGTTGAGATCAATTTGATAGGCACTATGCAGTATATTGCTCGGTGGACATCAATTATAATAGGCACTACGGTTTTCCTATACGTCAAAGCAGCAATGTACGTGTCTATCAAATTGATGTCAACTGAGTTAGCGAATATGCTTGCAGATTTGAATGAAACTCGGCACACGGAGAGGATTCTTCTTCGCTTCGCACTTGACAGAGTGGCCTGGTCACTATGAGTTCTGTCCAATCGCTGGTGTTGATGTAACTCGTCGTGGAGTAATGAGAATTGATAGTGAGAAATCAGTACATTAGATGTTTAAAAGTGGCGCTAGTGACAGAAAAGTTGAAAGGGAACCGCTTGTCTTGGTATGAGCATGTGAAGAGAAGGGATGAAACACATGTAACTGAAAAAGTTATGAATATAAATGTGCATGGATGGAGAGGGAGAGGGAGGCCAAAGAAAAGTTGAATGGATTGTGTGAGGAGTGATATGAAAGAAAAGGGAGTTAGTGATAGCGTGACGGCTGACAGGACAGAATGGAAGAAAAAAATGTGTTGTGCCGACCCCAACTAACATGGGATAAGGGCAGGCAGATGATGATTAGGTTCTTCTGGGATAGTTTGAGAGAGAGAAGAGTTTTTTATTTTCATACAAAAATAAATAATCTTACTATCATCCCTAAATCACAATGTTGCAACTATAATCATGCGGCCATAATAATAATGAAATTACCTATTGTTTCAGATTTTGGTGGTGACGCGCGAAAGGTGAGTTAATAATTAATTATGACTTTGTAATTTGATAACTAACTGGCACTAATATTGTTCCACATTTTACATATAAATGATTTACCTAGTTAAATTGGAATGTGTGCATTGATCAGAGTTTCACCGGATCACATTTTCCGTAATTACAGTAACAGTTCAATTAAAGAAAAAATGAATCTAATTAAAAAAATATGTCTTCTATGAAAATAATTAATAATAATAATATACCTTTATTTCAGACCATGGTGTCCATTTTGTTAGTAACAATGTTCTTGTAAACTAGTGTTAATAATACTTAAAATTACCCACAACCAAACACATAAAAAGACAGTAAACTCAACTATTACTACTGTGCCATTCCATGACAAATGGCTGACTGATGTAATCACAGTCCAGCCGACTAGCGATCATGCTATGGATTCTGTTGGCGCTGCCACGTATCCTACGCACCAGGGATGCGCATCTTTTACGCATCGTAGCGTAAAAGCAGTCTACACGATGTTCCGCAAACATTCCTGATGCACTACAGAATCGCCGCAGCCCCATCAGCACCCTGAATGCATTATTAAATTGGACTCGGAGGGCACCGTAAGACTTTTGAGTATAGTCGGCCCACAGGCTGCACGTGTAGAATGATGTAATAATAATCGATGAGGGTTAAGACTTAAGTTAGCAAAATCATATTGTTGTGTATGTCGTTAATTTGTGGCAAATAAATACTTTTTCTTTCTTTCTTTCTTTCATGTACAATAAGATCTAAAAGTGTAATTTTGACTTCTTCTTCTAACTAATGATACATCAATATTTATTACTTAAATGAATACTTTAAAAATTTTAAAATCATTAGTTGAGAATTTTATTAATCCTCAGGAAGAAAATGATAATGTTTTTTAAAAATTATAACTTTTGATTTTAATAGTCGATACTTTGATGTTTGACACTCCTTAACAATGAAACTATTGAATCACTTTAAAAAAAAAGTATAGTAAAATTGCGAATACTATACTAAGTACTATGTTATGTGAAAACATGATTCCTAAAAAAAATCCTCTATAGAAAAAAAGGAAAAACCTGTATCGAAAAAAAAAAAAAAAGCGTTTTATTCAATGAACACCTCAAATATTCAAATGAGTCGTTGTATTGTAAAAACTGTACGACATATATTTTTAATTAAGGCTTTAATTCCGTTGTAAGAAATAAAACTTCGAAATAATGAATTTCGGCACCTGCCTCCCTGCCGTCTGGTGGCATGTGAATTCGAGCTGGAGTAGTTTGGATTCTTGATAGATAGAATACTCATTGTCATGTACACCATTTAAAATTGAGAATACTGCAAGTTTTAGAACTATTTCATTGGAGACACAACGGGTGTGTATGCGAATGCCTTACCGCTTCTTTCTTCTTTTTGTTTCGACGGTAAATTATTGTAATCGTATTGTTTTGGTACCGTAGAATTCGTTTGTTGCTTCATCTGACTCGTCTGAGGCGCTGTTTAGGATTTCTAGGGTGCAGGTAAGACATTTGGGGCACTCTAGCAAATGGGACATCGTCTGAACAGGAGCACCACACTCGCACTGTGTGTTAGAGGGATCAATGATCCTCCATTCCTCCATATTATACATATTTGCAATGGCTTACTTGGGTACGCAATCGATTCAATGCTTTCTAAATATGTCACTGCTAAACAGATCTGAGGCAGTTGTCTCACTGCCGGCGAGGAAGTGACTAATTACTATCGGCTATTTTGACGCTCAAGAAACGTACAATAGATATACATTTCGTGCAAACAAAAGTGATACATTTATTAATATTTGATCGCCGACTGTTCATTGCCGGCGAGGACTCGCTCCATATGTTTGTCGCTGAGCGCCAAGAGCTATCAAAGATAATACTCGCTCAGTGATACTGCTAGGTGATGCTCGCTTGGCGGTCAGAACACAACAAGCCGATAGAACTAGCTATCCCGAGCGAGTGGTGCGAGTAATCGCCCGTCGTAATCGCACACTCGCTTAAAGCCCTGCGACAAAACTGTCGGAACTACACACTCGCTACTCGCTGCTCGCTAACTCGTTTTTAGTTTGAAACTCTACTTGCTACTCTCTCATCGTTGGCGGTGAGACCAGTGCCTGAGAGGCAGGTGTTCCTTGAGGTTGACAATGTCATGTGGTGGGTACCGCTCTTCGCACCGCTTGCTCCTCTCCCTAGGTGGGCTGTTCTGGAGTGCCAGTGACTTATCGCTAAGAGCAAATACTTGGCTACTTATTCCGTCATTTAGATCAATGCTATTCACTTATACTCTTTTTCCTTAAAATAAGGTGAAGCCATTCCTGAATTAGAAGTACAGTCCAGAGAAGACTTTCTTTCTATTATTGTGTCTTATTATTATCTCCATTTCCATATTTTTCTTCACAACACGTGCTATATACCGCCCAACGTGTTTATGGCAAAAATATTATATCTTAGGGCTACTTAAAGATAAGAAAAATTCTTCGCACGCACGAATACCTCTAAGCTAGGAGCTTTTGCCAATAACTTTTTGGGTTTAACGGGCGAAAATTGTTCTGAAACTACCTGGAACGTGCGAAAATGTTTATTTTATTTTTGGAAGCTGTAGCCCGCGGTCTTATTCTCTATATACCGACGGCAACTACTTCATGTACCCCTATAAAACGTGTCTAATAAGTTAGGATAATATGGGAAAAAATAACGCAGCTAACATCCAAAAGTCTAGAGCATCGGCGCCGAATTGCTAGTCTGTAGGTTTTCTATTGATTAAATTTCGGGGAGTGTGTGTAGTAATTGCATAGTTTTATACCGTGAAGCCTGTTCCATCATCGGACTACCAGAAGTACGGCGATGCGCCACCGGTACATGGTGGACATCCACCCATACGAACAAAACTTTTTGGGCAGCTAAGGAGTGAAATTCCCTGCCGGAGTCTGTTGTTCCTGTTGCTAGGCAAGTGTTCTCCATCATCGACTACTTCATCGCTTACCAATGGTGAGATAGTGGTCAAGCGTAAGACTATCAATTATAAAAAAATGCGTTCAGCTATTTATGTTACTGAGTAAACTTTATCACAAACTTTTCTGTGAGACAGTGAAAATATAATTTGTCACCATTAAAGGTTATATTAGTACCTACGATGCTTTAATAATGCTTTTTTGCATCGAGTTTTATTTGAGCTTTCTAGATCGTCGTCTAACCTCCAGTAAAATACTTTGATGATGTTAATCTCTTTCCAAAATTCAAGATAGGCACTAAAATGCTCGAGGGAAAAGTACATAAAATCAGCTTATTTGCGAGTAAATCTAGGATTTATTACTATCAATATCACTTTTATATTCTTATAAAATTCTCTTGCGCCATTAGGCCTGACATCCGTTCTAAATCTATTTGACAATCTTATTTATTTCAAAATTCGAATAAGTGTTTATTTCTTTAAATTATAATGTGTCATTACTTCTTAAACTCTTTAGAGATCCTAATGTAAGAGTTTTTACAGTTCTGTGCACAAGAATACGTATAACGGAAAACAGAACACTGTAGGTTCTACGAGCTAGTTATAACTACATCAAACAAATGAACCACATTACCACAGAGGAGCTGGCAAACGCATGTAGCTTACAGCGACAACGACCACAGACTGCGATAATAATTATACCAGTATACCAAGTTTACATTTTATGTAATAACGTATGTGACAACGAAGTTGTATAAAAATATACGTACAATCTTTAGGCTGTAAAACCTACGTGACAGACGACGGACAGCCAGATGGACTCGTGAGTGACAGCAATAAAATAGATATCAAAATGTATTCTGTAAATAAACATTTTTAAGTACATTAGTACATTTCCATCTGAGTAACTGCATAGCGGCTATATTTACTATCAGGTAGTTAAGATCAAACATTAAACGCGAAGTTAATGGTCATAAAAAGTTCTCAAGCAAATAATCTTTTGTTAGGTTGCTTCAACTATCTACACTAATATTTATATCCCATGCCAATTTTGGCTATGGTGACTTGTTTCTGTGCGACTATGGGTTTGCGATCATGTGCTCTAATATGGCTAATATAGCCTATCTTGGCTGTGAAAGTGTGTGCACAGTGCAGACATGTTAAAACACCATTATTGTAATGATATTGGATGTTGGAGGGCGGCTTACTTTTGATAATCTCTCACTTGGTGTCGAGATCTGCTTTCCGCTGGTCTTCAAAAGCATAGACGTTTTGTTTTAGCAAACCTCTATTTGTCTATCCTTTGCCATCTCTTCCCAGCGAGATGGGACTATATCTACATTATATAAGGATCTAATGGTAGCGTCAGTCGTCGGCTTGCCGTGGCCGAGTGCTGGTGCAAGCAAGGGATTTAATTAAGAAAATATATTATTAATGCCATCGATACGCAAAAATATTCACCATCCAACCGACTTCAAAAAAGGAAGTTCTGTATTCGACCAGTATGTATGTATGTTTGTTACTCCGCGATTTTCTCAAAAACTACTGATCCGATTTGGATGAGGTTTTCAATAGTCAAATGAAGAATTCTTTAGAGAAGGTTTAAGTGTTAAATACATTCGTATCTGATAAATATCTTCGGAGATAGACAGTGGAGCTCTTCAATAACTTACAGCAAATAACTCGCGATTACTGCGATCGTTTGTCTATGTAGTGTTAACACCATTTAATGGGGAACCACAACTAAAAAGTGAGAAACAGAAAACTTTTTTATAAAAAATAGAACTGACTTCCAAAAAAAAAACAAAAAGACTTCTGAAGTCGGTGTTAAAAACGAAGACCATACAAACAGAAACAGTGACTTGCAAAATTAAAGTTATTTTGCACTTTTTTTCGGAAGTCTGTTCTATTTTTTAACCGACTTCGAAAAAGGAGGCGGTGCTATGTTCTATGAGGTTTTATGAGGAGGTACTGTATGTTTTTGTTTTATTTTTTTATGTATGTCCACCGATTTCTCCGTCAGTTATGGACCGATTTTCAAAATTTTTCGTTTTCTCCGAAAGAATATACTCCCGAGGTGGTCACATACAAATATTATTAAAATTGTTTTAGCGCTTTTTGAAAAACTGAACAAAATCGAAAAATACGTATACCTCGATGACGTTTTGGTTTTATCCAATTACGAGTACGTTTAAATTTCACGTTCCATTTTATTGTGATTTTTCTGGGGTAGGTATATATAACAACTAAAAAGTGAAAAATAAAAAACTTTTTTACAAAAAAAAACAACCGACTTCCAAAAAAGAAAATACACTAAAAATTTAAAAATAACTTTAATTTCGGCAGTCGGTGTCGAAAAACGAAGAAATAAAATGCAACCACTGACTGCCGAAATTAAAGTTATTTTTTTAATTTTTAGTGTATTTTCTTTTTTGGAAGTCGGTTGTTTTTTCTGTAAAAAAGTTTTTCTTGTGTATGTCATGAGGTCCGTCTGAGGAATAGTAAGATTATTTAAGATTCTAAGAGCTCACAATATTCATCCTGCTATCCTGGTGTGGCTATCCTTACTCATTCCAAACTCAAGAATAAAATATATTACCAAGTAAGAGCACTTTAACATATTTACATATTTATTATATCTAAGGTACACCAACAAACCACATGTAGGTATTACCACATACAAGCTAGCTAACACATATTGTTTGCAGTGACGTTTACCGCAGACTGTGGTTCCTGAGTGCCGTACCAAGATCCGTGAACCGAGATGGCTTTTATGGTCTTAGCTTACATACTCACATAAACCCAAAGTAACCTGCAATTCCTTAAATATTGAATGGAATAGGAAACTTTATGAATCATAAAAAATCTTGTAATTTTCTTCTTACTAAACCTTTTTAGTTCCTGATCTTTCCTTGCTTTTAGCTCATCTGAACAATATCAGATGAGGCTGAATAAGTACCATCAGTGGACAGACCGTCAGTTTAGCCATCCATCAATGAAATAATTATAATTATCGTCATCGTTTCACTACTTTCCGAGGATACCATACAATTAATTTATAATATTAGTTGAAAAACTTCACTTATGGGTTTTACAAGCATTCCATCCACCATCAACCGTTACGGTTTCATTTGAAAACGTTCTCGTTTAGAAATGGGCAGCACAGTTAAAAATGCAACACAAAACTTTAGCCTTCTTTCTAAAATCCTCCAGAATTACTAAAACCCACCACCCACACTGAAAGTCAGCTCATTAAACGCAAGCAGGAAACTATTCCCGTTTTCTTTAATGACGGGTATTTAGCTCTTTTCAACACCCGGCGCTGGATTTAGTACTTTCTACAAGTACCTAAACTTTACGGTGCCTTAGTGCATTTGTTTTAACGCAGTAAGCAGCTTGCTTTTATAGTCTACAAGCATAGCATATCAGCCTTTTAACGGTTCCACTGCTAGGTCATCGGCTTTTTGTCTGTGATTAAGAATGGGCTTTAATCTACCACGCAGGCTAGTGCCAGAGGTTGGTGGATGTCTTCGAATTTTTGGTTCTTTCACGATGTTTTCTTTCACCGTTGTGAGAGCAGTGATGATGAAATAATTTCATGATCCAAGGGTGCTACTGAAACAGTATTTTTAAAATCGTTATAATATACTTTGTACTAGTGTAAATGATGAATGATTTTATTTATGCAAAGAGGTTTGAACAACACTTTTACACGTCAACATTTTTTTTTGTTAGTTTTAGCTAGACGAGGCCGATGTTTCCTAGCTGACTACCCTGAGAAGAAGCACCGAAACAAACTAAGAGTTCAAAGAGTTCAAGTTCAAATCCATACAATATATACTGGTCAAATCATATGAGAACCATGTACGTTAATGTCTGCGATGAGCTTTTGAGGAAAGCAACACACAGATTTGAGTGGACCTGTCCAGACAGTGCAAGTATTTGTCAGTTCGTGAAGCTCAACTCAGAATTTTGAGGATATCAACGAACCGACGAACAATACCAAAGTAAGGACATTTGGGTAGGCCGCAAAAGTACTCAAACTGCCAGATAATCATAAAATCTACGTGAATATAACGACCTACATAGTTTTCGCATTCACATTATGCTATATGATTAGGTTATGCTGTAGTAAGTAGATAGATAAAGATTTTTTTTTAAGATTTTTCGCAGAACAGATGGTCGATGGGGCCGAAAGTTTCTAGAATGGTGATCACGTACTGGAAGTCGCAGTTTGAAGTTCTCCTACAAGATGGACCGATAACCTGGTGAAGGTCACTGGAGACCGCCGGATGCGAGATTAACAGGTTGATGTGGTGACACTTGCGGGAGGCCTATGTCCAGCAGTGGACATCTTGGCTAAAATAATGATGTATTAAAAGATAAGTTACTTCAATGGCATTAAGGCAAAGTATTACAAGTTTTGGTGCCACGAGTCCGATTCGCACTTGGCTGGAACTTTTTTGTTTAGCAAATAGTCTTCAATTCTTTTCGTTTCATCACGATATTATCATATAAAGAAAGAAAAAAAGAAAGAAAGAAAGAAATAATATTTATTTGAATAGGTCATAACGTAGTAAGAATAATATTTTAGACAGCACACAACTATTGAGGTTAGATTTCCTAGGGTTTGTCAATGATTCAAAAATGAACTCAAACTTTCAATCTGTTTTTAACCGACTTCAAAAGGAGGAGGTATTCAATTCGGATGTTTGTATTTCATTATTTTTTTATATTTTGTTCGAAAGGGCTTTATCCCAAAATGGTTCCATTTAAATTTCATATAGATCTGATGATGAGTTTCGGAGACAGACCACGGAACTCTTAAAAAAATAACAGCAAATCAACTGCGTTGACTGCAGTTGTAAAAAAAGTGCAAAATAAGTTTAATTTCGGAAGTAGGTGTCAAAAAATTAAGACACTAAAATAGAAACACCGACTTCCGAAATTAAAGTTATTTTGCACTTTTTTTGGAAGCCGGTTCTATTTTTTGTAAAAAAGTTTTTTTTTAAGTAAAGGATCTGAAAACGTCCTTTGGAAACATTCACAGAGGAGCAAGGACAAGAGGTAGACAAACAAAAACAGAGCCTTTACAACACTAATCAGCTGCTAGCGTTGTGAAGGCTCTGTCCATTACTTGAGGCTATTAAAAGCGCAGTCGATACTGAAAGGCAGGACGCGGAAGTTTCTGCTAAAGAAGTGTCATGTTCCCGTGTTGCGTCGTCGTGCGTTGTCCTATCTGTATGAATGGTGCCTGATGGTTCCCCGTATACAGACGCGAAGCGACAATGTCACAACGATGGTAAAATCTGTAGAGTAATCTATCTATACTTATATATCTATATTATCTATCTATACTTTACAGGGTGTAAGGAAAACGCTTCCGAAAACGGAGACAGGTGATAATGCTAGTGATTCTCAATACGATACCATCAAAAAATCTGGAATTTAAAAAAATAATTACTTTATTTATTTAGCATTTTGCGTACTCTATGCTGTGAGAACACTTAAATGAATCCTTTATTTGCAGTTAAAGACACTCTTTTTCTTTACAATTTTAGTATGCAATGTAATATTTTAAGTTACACAAAAATTACCTATGTGTGACAGATTTGATCCTCTCTAAAAGTTATAAAAAAAGTCCGCGATAGGTCTATCTTTTAAGGTTAACTAACTATAATCTTTTTTATGGTAATCTTGTACTAAAATAATGCGTTATTTGCGAAGGTGTTTTTATAAACATGATGAAAAAGAAAGAAAATACGTTTATTTACGGTAAACATGACGCAAAAAACAGAAACACAACAAAAAAAGAAAAGCTGGGGGATATTAATCCTTATCCAAGTAAATACGTTATTATAACTATTTAATTTTGAACAAAATTGCTTTGAAATTATTTGATTTCAACGAATATCTTAGGAGATATCATAATTTTAATCAAGCACCACGTGCACGTTCATGATGTGCAAGGTGGGCGATCATGAGGAATGTGGGGGTGCGCATGCTCTGGCAGGCCGCCGCCACCAGCAGCTCTGCAAGGTACCATTTTGCATTGAATAGCCTATTTAGTGAGGAAGGTATCGACTTTATAACAACACGCTACGACACAGTAACCATAAACGCGGGTGAAATCGCAGGCAAAGCTAGTATAAATAAAAATCTATTGCCGAATGTATGTAAGTGGATCACTTCAGAACTTCTGCACCTATTTGGGTAATGATTTTATTGTTGTGTTCGTATTTGTTCGGGTAAGGTTTGTATGAAAGAAAATTTTGGGAAATTGAAAAAACAATATTGTTGCACCCGTGCGATGCCATCCTGGCCGGGCCTGCGGACGGCGAGAGTTGACGGCGCGTAGTGTTCCACGCGCGCCTCAAAGAGTTGTCAGCAAATAATGACGGGGCCCGTCATGGCCGTTGCCTGCCCAGGCGTTGTGAATAAATTCGAAACAGAGTCACTGCGCCCCTGGGTACTCAGGGCAGGGAAGGAACAGGGGTGGGTGTCAAATAACGAAGAAATAAAATACAAACACCGACTTCCGAATGTAAAGTTATTTTTTTAATTTTTAGTGTATTTTTTTTTTTTTGGAAGTCGGTTGTTTTGTATTTTTTTTTTTTAAGACTTTTTTACATACTTAGTTACACGTGACGCTAATATATGGTTTTATCCATCAAATTCAACTGTATATAGGACAAAACCTCCTTTAAATGATAAGTCAGCATTCGACCACCCACATCCACCCATTATGGTAGAAAATGTTGAAATAAGAACTTGCTTATCAGTGTTTAAACTAATCACATCTTTTTTTAGGGTTCCATACCCGAAGGGTTCAAACTGAGTCCCATTGCTGTAATTCACGTGTCCGCCTGTCTGTCTGTCGTCTGTCACAAATATTGTTCCGAAGAATTTTTTAACTTCTCATTGACCTAGGAACTTGATGTTTGGTGATATCGTTTATTAGTACGTATATTTTACTAAAACATACCAATATATTGATAAATTAGACGTTTTCTTTGATAATTATCTCATTTGGTACGGAACCCTAAATGTGTGAAGTCCAACAAGCACTTGGCTGGTTTTTTTTTATAAATAAGGTTCCAAATGTGTATGTGAGGTATGGTTGAGGATAAATTCGAAAGAGTTACCTCGCCCTTGGGCATTCAGGGCAGGGAGGAACAGGGGTGGGTTTTACGCTTTTCCGCTCCACCCTAGAGCGGAAGAAGTCATTGGATGATTTCCCAAACCCCCCCCCAAAAAAAAAAAGGTGTACTTAATAATCCTCTGCTTAGCTCTTTGGCAAAGACAGGCATGACGTAATGTCACATCCTACCAGGATGTGTCTATTTAGAACAATGGTGGTCCAATCTAAACACAGCATAATTTGATTCCTAAAACATCTTAATGTACCCACTAAATCTATTTTCGCATGATAATAGCATGTTTAACAGCCCATAAAATTATTTATAGATATGCTCGGTATACATTCGTCTTTACTATCCGCGTAGCCATGAACTAGGAACTGGATTTACTGAGCTTACTCTATCGGGAAGTCGTGGGGTCTCTCTGTAGATTTAGTAGTGGCTAGGTACACTTGGGAAAGGAGTTTTAGTTTGCAGCCAAGAAACGTCTTCAAGTTACTAAAGTAACAGTTACTTTGGTTTAGATTTAAATTACCCGGAAAAGAACTTGTATTACTGACACTGTTTCGAAGGTTACAAGCTAGTCGCAATGGACCTAGGATGTTGCGAAAAACTGATAGCTGTTAGAAGGATGTAGGATCAAGCATACTCATCGGATTTTAAGATTAAATTAAGCTAGCAAGGTTGGCGCAGTGGTTGAACGAACGGCTGCTGCACTGCGTGTCACGGGTTTGATTCCCGGAATAAAATAATATTTGTATGGCCTACAGATAGTTATTTCGGGTCTGGGTATCTTGTAAGTGAGTTTTCATGTTTGTGAACACAACCACGATACAGGAGTTATTCTCAGTGTGAAACAATGTTTTTTTTAGAGTTTATGAGTGACAATAATAATTTCTTATTTTGGATATACTAGATGTGTATGGCGAAGGACCAAGTATTGTGGTGAAACCGAGAGGCCTATGTCCAACAGTGGACTGCAACAGGTATCGTTGTTTGATACATACCTGTTTTAATGTCTTTAAATCGCCTCAGTTCCTTTACCGTACACGAAATTTTGGTAGATAAAAAAGAAAAAAATACTAAAATTTGCCAATATAAAACCTTTTAAAACAACCCAAAACTCGATAAATAATACGCAACGCAAGCTTCGAAGCTCGCTCATACATTAGATCATAATTGAAATGATCTTTCATGTTGTGCATTCAAACTTTTAGAAATACATTGTTTTACCTGTAAAATCACGTGTGTAAAATCACGTAAATCAGCGAAATCGGCAAAATTTCGTGTACGTCAGCAGTACGTATCATCATTTCAGCTGAAAGAAGTCCACTGCTGGACAAAGACCTCCCTCAAGTGTCGCCATAACGATCAGTCATGCGAGTCTCGCATCGATGGTGGTCATCATTTTCGCAGTAGGTACTGGTAGATATGGTAATAGATAACCTTGGAATTGAGGTTAGCTGCGGAATTATGTGGTTCTGATTGCCTCGGTTTCAAGAACGTTCATGGTAACAGATTACGAAGAACTGAGGGTTATAAAAGCAAAACCGCTTCAGTCCAAAATTGCAATTTTTTAAACTGGTATAACCAAATTGTAGTACTTGAGAGCTGCAACAATATGCCATAAACGATAAAGTGCAAATCCACCTCAGTCAATGGTAAATTTACTGTAAAAGTAGCATTTACGTGCAAAAACGCTTTGATCCAAAATTTGTTAGAAGCAAATCCACTACTGTCACAATCAACCAATCAGAAGGCGCCATTTCAAAATTTATATGATGGTGAATCTGTTACTTTTCGATGTAAATCGACTGGAGATAGAGTCTGTATTTTGTTTTAGTTTTTTCTGTAATTACCATTGTAATGGAGGAAATTATTAGGTACACCTCCTCGTACAGGAAGAGCCAGAAAACGCGCTAGAAATATAGACCAGGTAACGAGTGCGGGAAAAGGCAGAAAGGGAACAAATAATTCACTAGTAGGTATTTTGCCAGTATTTTGCCTATTTTGGTAGGGTCTGCAAAAGTTTTTATATTTTAAATAATACTAATGACGATTTTGTTGAAGAAGATAAGCCTTCTTGTGATCTACCAACAGCTGAATCAAATATTATGATTTAAAATTATGGACGGACAGATTGTTAAATAAGATTGTGAGATGCAAACTAGCTTCGATCCAAACCAATAAAAAGCAAAAATGCTTCAGTCCAATACTTAAATGCAAATACACCTTAGTCCTGAAGTATTTCTTAATTATTATGGAACTGATCTTATAAGTCCTGATGAATGTACCAATAACATATTTAAAAATAACAATGTCTCACGAGACAGTAGAAAATTGTAAATTACTCAGTTTAGATGTTTTGTGACTGAAGCGTCTTTGCTTTTATACCCCTCAACTAATCAATACTCAATAGTGTAACGGGAAGGCTTTTGATTGTTGTTTCATTTATGGTCCTTTTTCAGTCTAACCGAGTTGCTAGCCTGTCGATTTTCTAAAGATTACATTTTGGAGAGTGTGCGTCAGAATTGCAAAGCTTAATTCCACCAAGCCCGTTCCATCATTGGACGTACGGCGATGTGCCACCGTTACACACATATAAAACGTTCTGGGAATACATTCATAGTGCGTACGGCTAAGGAGTGGAATTCCCTGCCAGAGTCTGTGTTTCCTGATAGTTATAACCTGGGAGTCTTTAAGTCGAGAGTGAATGGTTTAGTTCTAAGTAAGCGTGCTCCATCTTCGACCACATCATCGCTTATCATCAGGTGAGATAGTGGTCAAACGCGAGCCTATCAATGGTTAAACAAAAAAAAAAATATATATTAACATAATTATACATATTATATGCATAAACAATGTGGAGACGACGATACAACTGTAAATGAAAACACGGCCTTCTGCACAACTTTTATTATGGGACCAACCTTGGAATCGCTCAAAATAATAGCAGTTCAGTACATTTTGTTGAGTAATGCATGCATTAATGAATAAGACAGTTGACTATTGCTTTCGTATTTTGTTTATGACATGAAATCTAAACTTCCAAGTTCTCATCTAGACATACAACTTGTAGGTTATGAGAGCGCCTGTCTGGTTTCCTGTGCCCCCGCAGGGGAGACATTAAAAGGCTGATGATGATGAAATCTATGAATAAACTAGAATCATCAGACTGCCTGAAAAGTGACTTGAAAATATTCCATTTTTTTGCCTGCTGACGATAGACTAGATAGATATACAGATGAGCTCATGGGTAAAGTAATAACAGCCGCACGGGTCGATCCATTAGGTTAGGCTACGGATGGATGACAATCTTTAAATACCGAGACTCCTTCGTGCCTCGAAAAGCACGTTAAAGCCGTTGGTCCCGGCTGTCAATCCTGGATCTTTGACAGTCGTTACGGGTCGTCAGAAGCCCGAAAGTCTGATATCCAGTCTTACCAAGGGGTATCGTATTACCCAGTAACTGGGTTGTGGAGGTCAGGTAAACGCTCCATGTAAAATACTGGTACAGCTGCATCAGGTTAGACTGGAAGCCAAGGGAAAAGGCTAGGCAGATTGATTGCCTGCTGAAATTCATTCGTACGTCAACCAGGATCGATGGAGTAGGTATGCGGTATTCATAGTAAGAGGCGTTACTTTGAGTAGGCCGTGACAAGTGCAACCTTGCAGGTCGATCGATTCACGATACATTTTATATTTTGCCATGTACCAATCAAGGTCATGTATTGTTAGAAGTATTGTGTGTTGTGTTTATTTTTAACCGACGAAAAAAAGGAGGAGGTTCTCAATTCAACCGTATATAATCAATTTATTATTTGGCGCCGACTCAAAATTTGTTTCGGCATGATATTTTATGTAAATAAGCTCAATAGTCAAGACTTAAAAGTTTTATTTATTTTTTGCTTTTTAATTCTTTTTCGTCAGTTTAATTTTTTGTTAAAAAGTTTTTCATACCTACGATCTCTTAAGGGATCCGTTTTAGGCCTTCAATATCTCAGCACTTTATTTCTACCTATGATTTTCTTTGTGTAATCAGAATAAATTATATATTATTATTATTATATTTCTAACTAGCTTCAGCCAGCGGTTTTGCCCGTGTGGAATTAGTACTTTCCCTATAATATAATTATTATAATAGTATATAATATGCTATTTCGGACTATAATCTATGTCTGTGCTAAATTCCATCCGTTCTTGATTGAGTAACAAACAGCCATATGAACTTTCCCATAATTATAGAATATTGGTAGGTAGGAAGTTTGGTCTGGAAGCAGACCTCAACATAGCAGATGATGAGTTTCTATGAAGGAATTGGAACTTTTATGTAATATTTTTCGTGTAAAATGAGCGTTAATTGCCTCGGTAATATCGGAATCAATTTATTAAATAAACACAAAAAATTTATAAGATATTCAGTTTTCAATTTGATTGACATCCAACTGTTTATGTAATACCTATATTGAAACACGCAGATTTCTAAATATTTTGATTTACATCAATTTAAATTGACAGATGGCAAAATGTTTGCCAAATGCTTACAATCAAGTGCCACACGTCTTTTTTTACAGAAAAATAAAACCGACTTCCAAAAAAAGTGCAAAATAACTTTAATTTCGAAAGTCTGTGTCAAAAAAAGAAAGACATAAAACCAGAAAAACTGACTGCCGAAATCAAAGTTATTTTGCACTTTTTTTGGAAGTCGGTTCTATTTTTTTGTAAAAAAGTTTTTTCATGCTACCAAGTGCATCAGACTGCTTGAAAAGTAACTTGTTTGAGACTTTTTAGTTGTTCTTTGTCAGTCGGGGTTTTCAATTTTTATTTTCCATAATTTTTTAAAACACAGTAATCGTCATGTGATCAGGACGACGGGTCTTCGCTGTCGCAGTAGAATAATTATATCAGCTGAACTTTTTCTAAAACATAACATAAGATATGTACTTAGAACTTTACAATAAAAACAGAAAATATATTTACTACAGATAGTAATACCTTCAAATCCGTTTGTAACGCCGACGCGTAAATTGTCAATCAAAATGATTACTTGTCGGTATAAAATTCATAGCTTTCTGGGCCTTATAATTGTCCAATTACGAGCGGCCGGGTCGTCAATTTGTCCAATTCGTAATGTTTACGACTCTCGAGCCATTAAGTTTATGGCCTATCGCCTGTATCGTGTGAATGGCTGTACTAACTGCCGGCCGGGCTTAGACCGTGGTGTATCAAAAAATAAATTATTTATGTGAATAACAAAAGGTTTAGTGCTGCATTGTTCCTGTCTGATCAAAAATAAACAAGATTTTTTTAATAAACCTGTTTACATTATGAATGTGACAGTCTTTATTTTTTTGGATATTGATGAATTTGTCTGGCTTAAATATATGGATGAGATTTTAAGTACCTTTAAGACTATAGGTAGATCATGGCCTTTTTGACAGCGGTTAGTTGCTGATAATATTGTACTCGTAGGCATAAGGCAATCAAGTAAATGGCACGAGCTTTCAGGCGATAATTGTATGCATTCTCCTCATACATCGCATTGAAATAATTACTTGAATATGAACAGCGTATTTCATCATAATAAATATGAATCCTTTACTTTAAAAGTCATACTAAAACAATACTTATACGCAAACGTTCGATCAACGCTAATTAATTATTTCTGAAAAATATCAAGAAATTCTCTAGCGTTTAAGGCTCGACTACCGGCCAAGTGGCGCTCTCATTGATTAAAAAATCGTAGCAAACCATAGAAAATAAATATTAAGGAATCCAACGTCACGTTTTTTACAAAGAGGATAAAGTATTTTTACGTTGTTTAAACAGCTCTCAGAATGTTTCGTATCCAAAGTAAGGCAAAAGTGTCAGAAACGGCCGTTTAGTAAAAATACTTTATCCTTTTTGTAACAAACGTGACGTTGGATTATTTAATATTTATTTTCTATGCTATGCTAAGATTTTTTATTTAATGAGGGCGCCACTTGGCCGGTAGTAGACCCTTAAGTAATTTTAGTAGTTCATTATGTGGGTGACAGTCTATAGTTACTTTTTAAAAGTTCTAAAATCATAAAAGAGAAATTATAAATTATCCTAGCCAGGGTTTTAATTAAAAGTTGCTTGAAAGAAAATATTACAAACCATTTAAATACGTCGGAGTCTATAAATCTTAACTGAAGATAAAAAAGGAAACTTGATTTAATTGAATTCATAAAACTTTTCTTACCAGACGGTGTAAAAAAAAACTATTTTCTACTTCAACAATTTTAAATAATATTAATTGAACTTCACGGATATTGACATTATTTAGTGGTATCTATCGCAAGTTATTATAATAATTTAATCAAATTTTATGGATACATTCGCTTCGGTGTGATTGCAGTTTACGATAATAGCGGCAAGCATTCTAGAATGACATCGATGGGCGATTATAGCATAAAATATCATCGAGTACGTAATAACTTAAGGGCATAACAAATAAACATATTTGAAGTACCTGTAATTTTGTTAGTACATTCATGTAACTCATAGGTATTACTGTAGACGAACAAAATTGTTAAGTTCCGGTTTAATATGAAATTATATTCTAATAGTATAATTTCACATTGAACCGGAACTTAACAATTTAACTAAACAATACTAATAGACTTCTCATACCATTCACAGTCATTCGCTACCCATATAGGATCACTCGTGCATCTGCCAGTCTGTATGTCTTTTTTTTTTGGGGGGTGAATCAGCAAATGACTTCTCCCGCTCTGGGTGGAGCGGGAGGGCGTGTCAGACTCTTACAGACTAAACCCTCCCCCTGTTCTTTCCCTGCCTGAGTGCCCAGGGGTAAGGTAACTCTTTCGAATTTATCCTGAATCCCCTAGGCAGGCATCGGCCATGACGGGCCCCATCATGAATGCTGACAGCTTTTTGAGGCGCGCGTGGAAAACTAGGTGCCGTCGACTCTCGGGACTGGTGCTGATCGGACGGCGATTTACCCACTACTCGCCGTCCGCAGGCCCGGGTCCACAGTGGCCGGAGATCGTCTCGCGACACCTGGAGCCCCTGGAGTCTCCTGCGGCGGCTGCTGCTGAGGGCGTGAGGACGAGTCTGCTGTTGTTGCCTCTCCCTCACCAGTGCCGCCTCCTCCTTCGTGAGCATTACTGCTTCACAGAAGGAGGAGACTGCTTCCCATTCCCTCTCGCTCCGTACCATGGCCTGAACCAGGGCTGGGCGCAAGAGGTTGCTGAGGCCGATCGCCTGCACGAGGACACGGTGGGGCTCCGCCCAAGCGGGGCAGATCTCCACCGTGTGCTCCACCGTATCCTCTGGGAGTCTGTATATCTGTCCGTCTATAACAGCCAATTTTATCCGAATCTACTGGACTGATTCAATAGAAATTTAGTACACACATCTTGGGTCTATAACCCAAACACGGCTGTGATACCCAAATTGACTGTGACAGACGGACAGACAGACTTACAGAAGCAGGAAAGCTGATCGTGACCGGATCGATGCTTTTGAGATATGGTGCTGGAGAAAAATGCTGCAGATCCCCTGGACTGCATTCCGCACCAATGAGTCTGTTCTCCGCGACTTAAAGGTAGAAACCAGACTTTCCACTACCTGTCTGCAGAGAGTCCTGAAGTTTTTCGGTCACATTGCCAGAAAAGATGGACATAACCTAGAACATCTAATGGTTACTGGCAAGCGGCCGAAGGGTCGCAGACCGCTTAGATGGTCGGACACAAAATTCCACGAAGCTCTTCGCAATGCCAAAGATAGGCACAGATGGCGAAGCATCGTGAAAAAAGTGTCTTCACATCGGGGGAATCACGACCCTCAGTAATGAGAAGCACAACATATATCATGAGATTGGTCATGACCATTGAAAGAGTTTAGAATCCGCTAATCAATGTTAAAACAAACCATACTATGGTTATTGAGTTATACAAATAAAGCTGAATATGTTCAGAAGCTGAGGTTTACAGACAATTTTTTTTAAATTTTCTCCGTTCATAAGCACGCGCTTGACCGCTATCTTACCTGATGGTAAGCGATGATGAGGTCGAAAATGGAGCACGCTTGCCTAGAAGTAACCTATTCACTCTTAACTTAAAAACTCTCAGGTTTTAGCTAACTATGTAATAAATAAAGATGATAATAATTTTTCGCTCCATTTTTAACTATACCAATTAAACGCGTGAGTAAATGTCAAAGCACTGTAATTTTTTCTGTGCATTAGAGTCAATATCCATTATTTAAAATCAACTTAAAAATAAGCATCAGGTTAAATGTATGAGCACTGATCACTTTTTAATTGCCACCACAGTTAAAGTTGAACCAAACTTTTCTGACAAATTTGTCACGAATGCCATTATGGTTAAGTTATGTTTAATGACTGTTTTTGCCCTTGTTTTAGATTAGAAATAACTATGTTTATAGGAATCATCCTTATTTATTTATTCTTATACAAACAGGTACATTATTCGTGTGTAAAACTCCATGAATAGCATGAACTTCTTTCCTAGAGATATTCGCCCCGAACTTTAAGGAAACATTAAACAGTATTTTAGTCAGAATAGGCAGAAATGAGCCTCGACCAGCTACAGCAGTATTAGCATATACAGCAGTTTTTATTTTATTTTATTAGGGTTCCGTATCCAAAGGGAAAAACGGTACCCTATTACTAAGACTCCGCTGTCCGTCTGTTACCAGGCTGTATCTCATGAACCGTGATAGTTAGACAGTTGAAATTTTCACAGATGACGTATTTCTGTTGCCGCTATAACAAAAAATACTAAAAAACAGAATAAAAAAATATTTAAGCGGGGCTCCCATACAACAGACATGATTTGTTTGCTGTTTTTATAGATAATGGTACGGAACTCTTCCTGCGCGTATCCGACTCGCACTTGACCGGTTTTTTTTTATATTATAGATGTGTTTGCTCTTGACTCTAGTCTAGATGAGAGGTGACAGAGACAAAGTCAACGATGGAGCGAGCACATCCAAAAGAAGCCTGTTCACTCTAACTTTGAAGAGATTAGGGTTGTGTGCATTCGGAAACACAGATGCAGGTAGAGAGTTCCTCCTGTCCAGGGTTCGCAGATAAATTCCAAACAGTGTTACCGCGCCCCTGCAACTAAAGAAACAGGGGTGGGTTTTAGTCAGTAAAAGTCTGACACGCCTTCCCGCTCCACCCAGAGCGAGAGAAGTCATTGGATGATTTCCCACCCCCACAAAAAAAAGGAAGAGAGTTCCTCTCCTTTGCTGTGCTCATTATGAAAGATGTTTCCTTAGAGTTCGGGGTTAAAATCATGCTAAACTTGCTATGTTCGGAACGGTCGGAGTAATGTACGGTACTGTGACAATTATAGTCACAACCTTATGTTGGCGGCCTTATGTTGCCGACTGGCAAGTTAGAATATTCTAGAAGTCTTGGAAAGCCGTTTGAAATAAGATTAGAATAAATGGTAGGCTTGACGGATGTGTCAGTTAGTTAGAGTTCAACAAGCCCGTCCAAGTGGGCATAATGTGTGTTTTCCCTATTACTACAATATAGTTAATTGAAGTCGCCCTCAGCAGTTTAACTTATCCGCCGTAGACAGATCCCTTCCATATAGTCCTCTCGCACCGAGGCAACGAGTCGCCGAGCTACGCGATGCCCCCGATATCGTCGAAGTGCCTCCAAGGAATCCTACAAGAGAGCTTGGGTTCCTACAGTACATAGCCTATACGGACCATTTTAGATGGCTTTCTGAATTCTACCCAATATTTTGACCGTGGCAAGTACAGCCCGATTCTGAAAACTTTATCGTTGTGACTTGTAATCTGACTGCCCCAGAAGGATTGTAATGTTTTTCGAGAGTACTTGTATAAAAAAAAACTATTGAAAAAATTAAAAATTAAAAAAAAATGAATGAATGAATGATGGAATTGTTTTTTTTCTTTTTGTTTTATTTTTGAATTTATAATAGTCATATATAAGTATGTATGACTATTTCTTTGACACGCCATGTAGCCAAAAATGTAGAAACGAATGAAAAGATCCTGACTGCAAAAAACAACTAAAAAGTACTAAACAAGTTACTTTTCAAATAGTCTGATGCAGTTGGAGGTTTGTTTTAGTTTAATCACAGACTGCATGAAAATAAATTGTTTAAAATTTTAAAATGTTTGTGTGTACAACCAATTACAGTCACTAACTTTTGATATGTCGCAAACTATATCAAACTTCCTACTTTGGAGCAGTGGTGGCCCCGTGGTAACGGCCAAGACTTACAACTTGTAGGTCGTGAATTCAAACCCAGGCAGGCGATTTACTTTGTGTAAATTATTTCATCACCACTGCTTTCAAAACGGTGAAGGGAAACATTATGAGGAAACCGGCATGTCCTAGAATCAAAAATTCGATGATATAACTCGCATTGGGCCCGTGTGGTGGATTACGTCCCACACCCTCTCGCAAAGAGAATGCCTGTGCCCTAGCAGTGGGGATATTCAAAGGCTGATTATGAATTATAATATGATACCAAACTTCCAAAAACCGAGGTCAAACCTTTCAGAAATAGTTCCATAAAACTATACACAAATCAATGATTCTTTCTTCATTATAATAAATTTTCTACAATGATAAAAAATAGATCATTAAATTCGCAATATAAAACCCTGAGAATGCCCTATAAGTGTGGGAGTCAGAACATAAGGTGATCGATTGAAAGGTCTATTTGCGTGTTGCAGCCAAGTCTAAATATCATGGTTGGAAACATCGTTTATTCATGCTGAGAAGAACTTCAGTGGGTATTGATGGCCTGTCAATCATAGGGTAGGGTAACCTTTTCATATATTTATTCTAAGAATTTCTGATACAGCTCTGTATTATTAGACTGGACTTATTGGTATTTCACCAGAAAAAGAAAATGAGGCAGGCCATGAAGCATATAAATGAAGGTCAATCTTCAATACCCAATAAAGATGTAACAAAATGGTCCCACTGCTCCACCCAGAGATAAGTTATATGATGATTTCCCATCCGAAAAAACTTTTTTACAAAAAAAAAAACAACCGACTTCCAAAAAAGAAAATACACTAAAAATTTAAAAATAACTTTAATTTCGGATCGGTGTTTGTATTTTATTTCTTCGTTATTTGACACCGACTTCCGAAATTAAAGTTATTTTTTTAATTTTTAGTGTATTTTCTTGTTTGGAAGTCGGTTGTTTTTTTTGTAAAAAAGTTTTTTATTTTTTCACTTTTTAGTTGTTATACCCTAGAACTAAAAAACCCAATAACATGGAACGTAGAATTTAAACTTACTCGTGATTGGAGAAAACTAAAACGTCATCTAAGTATACGTATTTTTCGTTTTTGTTCAGTTTCTCAAAAAGCGCTGAAGCAATTTCAATTAAATTTATTTGGGACCACCTTAGAAGTATATTCTTTTGGATAAAAAAAGAATTTTGAAAATCGGCGGACATACATAAAAAAAACTTACAGTCGAACATAGAACCTCTTCCTTTTTCGAAAGTCGGTTAAAAAAAGGCGTCACAATTACCCCTACACATTATTAAACTTGAGTCTTCAGCTTGTTTTCCATTCAAAAACAAAAGAAGTAGCAGATAGTATATTTCCGAAACTTTTGTCAACTGTAACACCACTCCTTTCACCTTTCGAGACGCCGCGCTTCTGTCCAGATCGTCCCGCCATCTCCTACGTGGTGGTATCACGACCCCGTCTCACTGTCTCAGGGGCCCAACTTTGTGATACTTTAGCTCACAGTTTGTCGGGAATGCGGGACCTGCCCAGTATCATTTAATTTGAGCCTCATCACTTATCGTGGTTTTGGTTGGTCCAGGATTGGGACAAATTAGAAAAAAAGATCGAAACCAAATACCACTTAGATAAGACTAGCAAAAATCGCTGATTGCGAAAACATTCCCTTTTGTGTACCCTCTTTAACCGACTTCGAAAAAGGAGGAGGTTCTATGTTCGACTGTATGTATTTTATTTTTATGTATGTCCGCCGATTTCTCCGACAGTTGTGGAGCGATTTTCAAAATTCTTTTTTGATTCGAAAGGATATACTTCCGAAGTGGTCCTATATGAATTTTATTGAAATTGCTCCAGCACTTTTTGAGAAACTGAACAAAAACGAAAAATATGTATACCTCGACGAAGTTTTGGTTTTCTCCAATTACGAGTATGTTTAAATTCCACGTTCCATGTTATTGGAGTTCTAGCTCTGGGGTATAACAACTAAAAATTTAAAAATGAAAAACTTTTTTACAAAAAATACAACCGATTTCCAGAAAAGAAACACACTAGAAATAACTTTAACTTTAGTTTCGGAAGTCAGTGTCAAATAACGAAGAAATAAAATACAAACACCGACTGCCGAAATTAAAGTTATTTTTTAATTTTTAGTGTATTTTCTTATTTGGAAGTCGGTTGTTTTTTTTTTTTGTAAAAACAGTTTTATTGTGGAACCAATTGTGTGTTTCCATTTAATTGATAAACAATAAGGATATTCTATCCGTCTATATCATCAAAAAAATCAGTCTCTTCACGAAACTACGAAGCAACTTGTCCCTCATAAATGATTCAAGCAGTTAATCTCAACTGAACATCGATTCTCATCTACGTGTCATCCGAGATAGAACACTGAAAGCATTGGCAGTGGTCCAAATTAAAAAAGTTTCGCTCCGACATAACCTCCCTTCTATTTAGTAGAAACAGGTACTGACATACTTCATATTGGATCGAAGAGCTTTCGGCTAAGTTACAGCTGCGTGGATCGATAGATCTGGGTAAGTAAGCTGCTCTTGGCGAGGTCAGGCCATGGATGGGTGACCGTGTCCTTGACATACGAGACTCAAGTGGCTTGGAAAGCCCGTAAAGCCACTGGTCCTGTGCCTGACTTCCTAACACAACCTGAGGCCTTAGGCAAGTGAAATTCTCAGGGAATGCGTGGCGGTGGCCATTGTCAAAAAGTCAAAAATGTATGGGATTGACACGTGTCACTAATATGTCACGCAAGAAACCCTTTATTTTTTGACATTTTGACAATCGCTATACGTAGTTTTGTCTACACCCTCTCATCATTGAACTATACTATGTTTGCGCACACATTTTTGCACTTTATGCTTCTGCATATTATTATGTTGGCTCTAGACAAAGTGTCAGTTTAACGAAAAGATAAAATTCCATTATATATTATATTTAAATGATTGGTATAGTCAATCCTGAATGATGTATTATTCAGTTTTCGATAATCGTTATCGCTGATAAAATGTCACCGTCTAGAGACTGTTTCGTAGTTACTTTTTTTCTTAGGTGTCTAATAATATTTCAGTCCATCCAAAGCTTGTCTGGTATCACTGTCAGCGATAAGACCGCCATTGTTCCCATAGATTTAAGTTCGTTTAAAAGAGTAACTGTTTTGTTGTACAATAAAGTATTATTCTATTCTATGTTGAGTTTCGCCATCATAACCAAAATTCGGTCTCTAAATTATCAAGTATTGGATTCATTTGGTCTTGTAGTCTCAATGTTTTTGTTATTTGCGTGCGTGTTGTTACATATTCATGAGTATTCGAAGATGGATGGTTATGAATATGATGGATGGTTTTGGTAGATCAGAATTGTATTATTCTGGGTTAGTAAGTTAATTGGATAGGTTTGTTAGTTCGGTTAGGGATAGACCCATTCTATCTATAATATGTATTTCTTTCAAACTGAATGTCTGTCAACATGCGTATATTAAAATATTGTTATGCTTACTATTTCTTTATATCGAAGCAGACGAAAAAATCTGTCTGTTACAAAAATAGCAAACGAAACCTTCAGGCTCGTTTCAGGTATTTGAAGTGAGTTACAACTTTTACAAATAATATAATGTTTTATTCAAAGACTTTGCTCACAGGTTTAAGACAGGAAAAATGCAATTTAATATCAAAGCCATCGTTTGTAACATTCCTGCCATATCCTCTCTTTTCATGAAAATTTGGAACAGCCATGTTATTTCACCGCGTTTTTATCAACCATATTTGTGTGAGAAAAGTTTTGCTCGCGCAAATAAAACCTGGGCTATATAGAAAGCGAAACAGAATGGAAGCAGACGCGGGTTACCAATAGTGCTTCTGCTCATGGATATTACCCATTTTTCATGGAATAATTCATACTAAGATGTTTATCACTCTTGCATGCAGCTGAGATGAGAATGCTAAGAGCGATATGTGGTGTTACGCGCATGAATAGAATTAGGAATGAGTATATAAGAGGACGTCTGAAAGTAGCACGGCTAGGCAGTGACTGAAAAGTTGTGACAAAATTGGTTATGGTGGTATCAATGGGCGTGTGATGCGGAGGAATGAAGAAAATGTCGTGAGGAAAGTCTTGTGTATGGATGTGGATGGCTATAAGAATTGGGGAAGGCCAAAGAAACGATGAATGGACTGTGTGAAAGAGGATATGGGTAAAAAGGGGGTGACTACAGAGATGACGACTAATAGAGAATAATGGAAGATAAAGACATGTTGCGCCGATCCCAAATAAATTGGGATATGGGCAGGCGAATGATGATGATGATGTTGTTTATCGCTATGGACAGAAGCAGTATTTAAAATTCTTTTTCTTCTTCGTCATTCAATCACTGCTGAGGATCGCGACCACATACGAAGCGGCTCCAAGCTTTGCGGTCTTCTGCAATGTGGACCGCTTGGTATATACTGCCTTCAGCAGCCCTCTTTATCCTGTTAGACCACCTTTCCGGTGCTCGGCCTTGAGCACGTTTTCCTTCCACCCTGCCCAGTAATAAGCCTTTCCAGACATGCCTAGGTGAGAGCATAATATGTCCGACAAAGCTGAGAGCACACTCTTGGCATAGTTTAGATAGCCGCTTGGTAATTTTGAATTCATTCAGTATGAACTCGTTCGTTCTCATGGCGGGCCATTGTATTTGAAGAAGTCCCCGCCACCACCACACCTTGAAGGCCATCGATCTTCCTACTTTCGCGACTTTTTAATCGAAACTGCATCAAAAATAATTGCACTATTTTGACCCTTTTTCGTCTTTGCCAACTTCTGTGCAACGTTATTAATTACCACGTCCATTAACAAAATAAAAGTAGTATGTGTTTTTCCTTATATTTTTTCTTATCTTTGCTATAGGTTGAAATCGATAGTGCAAGACGTTTTTTCCTCTTGTTTTAATAAACACAGTGTACCACAACTGTAACATTATAGAAAAGAGAGCCGAGACAAAATTACATTTTTTCAGCGATTTTAAAGCAATGGTTGACAAATTCAAAATGATTAACACTGAGTACATTGACACATTAAGCACTACTAGTGAATCGTCACGTGGTAATATTTTAACATTTTGGACAAGATAAACGTTATCGCTGACAAAATGAATTATTTTTCTAGGCCCTAATTTTTAGGGTTCCGTACCCGAAGGGTCCAAACGGAGCCCTATTGCTGTCACTCACGTATCTGTCTGTTTGTTTGTCCGTAGTCTGTTACAAAATTTACTTCCGAAGAATTTTTTAACTTTCCATTGACCGATGAACTTGAAGTTTGGTGATAATGTTTATTATTACGTATATTTTATTATCAAATACCAATATAGAACCTGTGCGAAGTCCGACACGCATTTGGCCGGTTTTTGGCAAAATTGTGACTAAAGCACAATATGGCTAAAGCAAGATTTGTGAAGACTAGCACAAAACAATATTCAGAGACATTGCGCAAGTTCATTTATTCATGCAAAGGGTTACAGTACCTACACGCAGCGATACAGTGCTCCCAATCCGCTTTCTTTATAGCCTTGTCCTATGGCTAACTTGCCTCTATCGCAATTCGGATCTAAACGCTCTTAAAGGCTGTCACTTGTCCTTTTCGAAACATTTTGTTCATTTTATTATCCTGTTTGTGAGGATGGTGAATTTTCCATCAGTATTTTGTGAAATACTTTATAAGTTAATAAACAGCCTTATCGTTGAATGAGCCTTTTGATTTTAGAGAGTTCTTATGTCTTGGCAATGTTTAAAGTGTGTTATATAGTTCGAATTTGATTTCGAGTTTGGACGTTTTCTGGTAATGAATTTGACACTTTTATATTTTGCATCAATATTCAAATTTAAAAAAAAAAGTCACAAAAAACAGACACACAATTTTTTTCAAATAACATTAATAATAGTTATATTAAACTGAATTAAATTAATAATAAAAAATAATTAGAATTAATCGGTTTCCTTAGGTTCTAAAACATTCCTTATAAATGTTTTTGTTTAGATAGGTAGGTACCGATAATTAGAATTTCAGGATAGTTTTTCCACCCAGAGCGGGCGAGGTCATCTGATGAAAACCTTGAAAACAAAAACACAAATGACAATGATGTGTGTACATAAATGATTAAATATATTTATGAAGAACAAAAGAATAGTTTTTTAAGAATGAATAAATAAGTAAATAAATTTATTGACATAAAAGTTGTACATAAATGTGAATCATCTGGGCCCTAAACTACGAGTAGTGTTAACTGTATCATAGGAACCAATGTATTCGCCTGTTTAAGTTATTACAATAAATAAATCAAGTAAAAATAAATTAAAAATTAAGGTAATAAAAAAAAAGAAACATTTAGGTCTAGGAATTGAACATTTACATTTGTGTGTATGATAATGACGGTAACCACTGGGAGGACTTAATGAGGTAAATATCCGATACTTCCTGGTCTTGTCTTCAAAGTCACGGTGAGTTTTGATGCTTTCCCCAATAACAAAAAACCGGCCAAGTGCGAGTCGGACTCGCGCATGAAGGGTTCCGTACTATTATCTATAAAAACGGCAAAAAAACGCGTTTGTTGTATAGGGGCCCCTTAAATATTTATTTTATTCTGGTTTTTAGTATTTGTTGTTATAGCAGCAACAGAAATACACCATCTGTGAAAATTTAAACTGTCTAACTATAGAATAGAATATAACAGAATCGAATTACGGTTCATGCGACACAGCCTCGTGACAGACGTACAGACAGACAGACGGATGGACAAAGGAGTATTAGTAATAGCGTCCCGTTTAACCCTTTGGGTACAAAACCCTAAAAAATAGGCTTAGGCATTATTACGATTCTTTTTTTATTTTCCAATAAAATCTCATTAATAATACTATTAAAAAGATTATTGAATCGTAAAACACCAAATATGAAAGCCTTAAAACCCCTACAAATAACGACCTACTAACTCTTCCATTATTATGTCTAGTACTAAAAGTTACTGCTTTATCCTAAATGAAGCAAAGATGTCCCTTGTTTACGAGTACTCATGAAATTGTGTAGGAAAGGGACAAGCCTTTCAAAAGACAACTTTTGTATAGTACGCGTGAGGAGAATTATGAGTGAGTTTGGGAGGAAGTTTTATAGGTTATATAGTTACATACCTAAGTATCTTTCTTGTTCTGTCTCCTAGACTCTGTGCAAGTTTAAACAGGATAGATACAGTTTTTAGCAAAGAAAAATGGCGAGTTTTTACCTTAAAGTTTTAGGAAACGTCTAGATATTTGACTTCTGCAAAACTTAGTTAAATTATTAGTATGTTTTTTAGTCTTAATTACTTTTATATGTGCAACTTTAGTTTAAATTATTTATTTAATGAACTTTTAATTGATTAAATTCATATCCGGTGTCGCGTGGTGTGTCAAAATATTATCTAAAATATTTTGAAAAGTGGTTCCCTAGGCTTGTTGGACAACAGACAAATCTAACCATCTCACATAGTTATTAATTATTTTAAGTGTTGTACTTGCATGAATAATACGATTTATAAATAATTATTTATAATTAATAAACACTTCTAGTTGGAAAATAAAGAAAATACTCTGGCAAAATTTTGTGAGAATGACATTTTGACAACGTATATATATTGGGAACGTATCAAATACGTCAAGCTCGTTCATACCAAAGCCTACAATAATATATAGGGTAGCCATCGATAATACACTATATAAACAAGTAAGGGTAGCTCATACTATGGCGAGCATATACGTTTCCATGGCGAATATAGGATTTATGTAGTGAAATAATTAATTCCTCTGAGTACAGCTTACGGCAGTGGATAAACTATCTTACTGATAGCTATTAATGCGTATTTTAACAGTTTTTGTTTGACATAATGCATCAATCTTATGTAGACTACTTATTTACATATTTTCATAACCTCAAAATACAAAAATGATAATATCTTTTTTTTTCATGTCCCTAGAATAAAAAATCTCAGTGATTATGTTTGAGTAATGAAACCCTTAAGGTTTTTTTTTTTCAATATAGACTGCAAATCGATGTCAGGTAAAATGTAGTATGGAAACCTGACATTGTTCTTTACGTCAAAACCTTTGGCAGTAACACTACACCCCGTTTTGTTCGTTAACAGATGCGGAACTTTGACGTAATCACCTATTTTGTTTTTTGACAGATGAGCGGTACAAGTAATAACATTAACCGTAAAATTGTTATTTTGTTTTCATTCAACTGCTCCCGAAGGAGAGTAAAATTTTTCGAGACTATGTGTTTGTTTTTTTTTGGTGAATTTCTATTTGTATGGCACACCTTGCAGCCTAATCAGCTGCATGGATTTTAGCAAATGAGGTATTACTAGATTAATCTTTTTTTTGACAGCTATAATGATAAAATACTTTTTTACAAAAAAAACAACCGACTTCCAAAAAAAAATACACCAAAAATTAATAAATAACTTTAATTTCGGAAGTCGGTGTTTGTATTTTACGTCTTCGTTATTTGACACCGACTTCCGAAATTAAAGTTATTTATTAATTTTTAGTGTATTTTTTTTGGAAGTCGGTCGTTTTTTTGTAAAAAAGTTTTTTATTTTTCACTTTTTTGTTGTTATAGCCCAGAACTAAAAATCCCAATATAATGGAACGTGGAATTTAAACATTTGGAGAACACCAAAACGTCATCGAGGTACACGTATTTTCCGTTTTTGTTCAGTTTCTCAAAAAGCGCTGAAGCAATTTCGATAAAATTTATATGGAACCACCTCGGGAGTATATTCTTTCAGATAAAAAAAGAATTTTGGAAATTGGTTCACAACTGACGGAGAAATCGCGTAACATACATACAAAAAAAAAAACATACAGACGAATTGAGAACCTCCTCTTTTTTGAAGTCGGTTAAAAAGCTAATTGAATTGTGAAAAAGACACAAAATGGTAGCCGCTATTAGGTGTGGTCGTTATTTTTAACAGACTTCAAAAAAAAGGAGGAGGTTCTCAATTCGATTGTGTTTTTTTTTATGTGTGTTACCTCAGAACTTTTGAACTGGTGAATTGATTTTGATGATTCTTTTTTTATTTGATTTGAATGCTGGTGCTTCTAATGTAGTGCCATTTAAAGTTGATGAAGATCTGACGAAGAACTTCGGAGATACACAATGGAACTCTTCAATAAATGACAGTAAACCTTCCAGAATTGTTTATTGTTTAGACAACTTCACAACACAACATCACGTTGTTACGAGTACGGTCTGTACGGGTACACAGATTTGTACAGTTCACTCTCATACACCGCAATTGGGGCATAACTTTACTACTAATTTAGTTTTACTGCCGAAATTAAAGTTATTTTGATTTTTTTTGTGTTATATAAGGAAGACGGTTGTATTTTTTTTTTAAATTTTTTTATGTCATGGTCACGTGTGATAGTAAAATAAAGAGCTCGAGGAAACGATTCCAAAATTATAATTTTCTCGCAAAAACATAGGAAAACCCGACTGCCAAAAAGCAACTTAATGGTTCCGAACAAGTTACTTCAAGTAGTCTGATGCAGTTGATGGCAATTAATCTGGGATTGAACTAAAATAAATACCTTGTATTATTTGGAACTTTTTAGTTGTTTTTGTAATCGATTCTACGAGTATGATAAAAAAAATATTATTTAGTAGTCTTTATTAGTCTTGAATCTATTACGGAAACTCTTACACTGATAGAAAGGTCTAGCACTGAGTGCTATGGGCTACTTTTAGTCTGGGAAAAAAATATGGTTTCTGTGGGATAAGTCACGGGAGTTTCGGGAAGCTTATAACTAAAATATATATAAGAACTCATTGCATAACTTACTTTATGACCAATTAACTGAGCAGGTAGCCCAGGGGTGACGGCGGCTCCTCTTGGAGGCGATCGGCCGCAACGACCTCTCGCACCCGGCCCTGGTTCAGGCCATGGTACGAAAGGAGTCGTCTCAAAATCCTTATCTCTAACTTTATATATTATTATTATATATACAGAGTGTAACGGAAAGGTGTGGTCATATTTTAGGAACCGGTTCTGCCCATGGATATGAACAACTTTCTCTAAGAAAAAACTGAAAATTCCCAAAAAAACAATTGAACTTTCCATACAAAGTTATCATCAGCTGATCAATATTTGTGTGTAAGGTAAATTTTTTTTTGTGAATTTCTTCAGGTTTTCTTGAAGAAAGTTTTTCATATCGATGGGCAGATGCAGTTCTTAAAATATGACCACACCTTTCCGTTACACCCTGTATAGGTATATTATATTAAATATATATGTATGTTTATTTTAACTATATATATAAACTTTCGTATCTATTTTCGTCTTAGTATTATTATTTTTTTCAGTTTATGCACCTGCCCTGTTATCTCTCCACCACCCTTGGTTGACTGGTAGAGAATGCCTAAGGCATTAAGTCCGCCTTTGTACATTTGTGTTGCATGACGTTTTAATAAATAAATGGGAAGCAGTCTCTTCCTTTTACGAAGCGGTAATGCTCGCGAGGTGGAACGGGTGAGGGAGACTCAACAGTCACCCTCAGGCCCCCAGCAGTAGCCGCTGCAGGAGACGCTCTGGGCATTGGGGGTCGCGAGACGATCTTCGGCCACCGTAGGCGCCGGCCTGCGAACGACGAATAATGGGTAGCTTGTCGTCCGATCAGCACCAGCCCTGAGAGTCGACAGCGCGTAGTGTTCCACGCGCGCCTCAAATAGATGTCAGCAATACTTGACGGGGTCCGTCATGGCCGATGCATGCCCAGGGGTCGTGGATAAATTCGTAAAAGAGTTGCCGCGCCCCTGGGCACTCAGCCAAGGAAGGAACAGGGGTGGGTTTTAGTCAGTAAAAGTGTGACACGCCATCCCGCTCCACCCAGAGCGGGAGAAGTCATAGGATGATTTCCCACCCCACAAAAAAGGGGTAGGTCGCGGGACTTACAAGTTGCAGGTCGTGAGTTCAAACCCAGGCAGGCGCTTTTCTTTGTATAAATTATTTCATCACCACTGCTCTCAAAACGATAAAGGAAAACATCGCGAGGAAACCGGCATGTCCTAGAACCAAAAATTCGAAGAGATTGTAACATACTCGTACACCAACCCGTACCGGGCCTGCGTGGTGGATTTCGTCCCACACCCTCTCACAAAGAGGAGGCCTGTACCCCAGCAGTTGATTATGGCCCATATGCTCTCACAGAGAGCAGGCCTGGCACCCAGCAGTGGGGGTATTAAAAAGGCTGATGATGAAGATGATGATGTTTGGTTATGATCTTTCCATTTCACAAGATGACGAGGATCTAAAGCTTGTTTTCTTTTTCTTAAGTACTTTTGATTTATTTAAATTTCTATCTATCGTATTTATTGTACCTATTTAATGACGAACAAAAAAAGAAAAACAATAACCTACCGATAACGAAAACAAATATCTGAATAACCTCCATTCTCTGATCGTGAAAAATTTATGTAACAAAATGTTCAAAATTAAATGTTATGTGAGACATTTATTAATTTTCGGGTAAAACGTTAATTAAAAACCTTGTAAAAGACGTTAAGTTATTAATTTCGGGAGCAAAATTAAAGTCTGCTCGGTACCGTTTGCTCGTTATTTATTTCTAGTAACTAATTGCTGTATACTTTACTGACAGAATGTTTCCCACATAGAAGTTTATTTTCACGTAAATTTTGCTGGAGTAACATTGGAAAATAACTAACTGCTTGTTACAAACAAGTTTTTTTCTTAAATGTGTACCGAGTAAACTCTGACATAATACGTCAGAATGAAATCGTTAGACATATTATGTCTGAAGCTAGTTAATTTTTGTTGACCACTAAAATTAAATTTTCATTTATTATTTTGTCAAGGGATTGGTTCGTTTTCATAATTCCCTATTTAATTTATTACTCGACAAACTGTTTCATCCCTCTCCTCTTCCATAGACTTCCATTATTAATTCAATAATTAATTTAATGCTGTCTTCTCTTATTATAAACTACTAAACAGTTAATTATACCAGCATCATAATAATCTATCAAAATAATAAAGAGAGCTGTTTTTATTAAAGTATTATCTATGAAGTAAGTTGACTTGGGAAAGGGGCAGGTCGCATATTGAGCAAACCTGATAGTAGATTGAATAAGAAGTTGTTGTAGTGAACACTCAGAACAGGCCACATATCAGGCCATATAGGCGTTGAAAAACTCCGAACCTGGTGGACTAACGACCTAGTCAAAGTAACAGGCAAAGGTTAAATGCCGGAGGAAGAGTAGTCTCGACATTTTTAAAGTTCCGGGACACGAGAAGATGACCCACGATTAAAGTCACGGGGATTCCGGGACTTTAATCTTCGGACTGCTAGTGATTTATGATCCCTTTAAATGTCTACATTATTTTTAAGGTCATCGGTTAGTAAGTGCCCTAAGTACTTGGTATGAATAGAATAGAACAGAAAACATTTATTCGATGTAGACACACCACAACAGCAACAAACAAAAGGTAAAAGATACGGGAGCCGAACTTCGAGAAGTGGAGAGAAATTGAAAAACTACTTTGGAAAAGGCTGTCTCGAGACTTTTCACGAAATTCCCGGGACCCGAGACAGGTACATTTAGGTTAAAAAAATCAAAGAGACACGAAACGTCCCGTAATCTAAACCCTACCCGTGACAAGACAACCAAGGGTTGACACCCCTGACGCAGGTGCTCACCGGACATGGCTGTTTCGGGAAGTACCTGTGTCGGATCAAGGTGGAGGTGACCCCTGCGTGTTTCCACTGCGAGGATCGCCCAGTGGACACGGTGGAGCATACGGTGGAGGTTTGCCCCGCCTGGGCAGAACACCGTCGTGTCCTCGTGGATGCGATAGGCGGCAGCGACCTCTCGCGCCGTGCCCTGGTTCAGGCCATGGTACGGAGCGAGAGGGAATGGGGGGCCGTCTCCTCCTTCTGCGAAGCAGTAATGCTCGCGAAGAGGGAGGCGGCACACGTTAGGGAGACTCAACAGAGACCGAGTCGCCCTAGCGCCCCCAGCAGCAGCCGTCGCAGGAGACGCCAGGGGCTGCGAGACGATCTCCGGCCACCGTAGACCCGGGCCTGCGGACGGCGAGTAGCGGGTAACTCGCCGTCCGATCAGCACCAGGCCCGAGAGTCGACGGCGCGTAGTGTTCCACGCGCGCCTCAAAGAGTTGTCAGCAAAGGACGGGGCCTGCCACGGCCAGTGCCTGCCCGGGGGTGGAGGATAAATTCGAAAGAGTTACCTCGCCCCCGGGCACTCGAGGCAGGGAGGAACAGGGGTGGGTTTTAGTCAGTAAGAGTCTGACACACCCTTCCGCTCCACCCTAGAGCGGAAGAAGTCATAGGATGATTTCCCACCCCCCAAAAAAAAAAAAAAAAAAAGGGTTGACACCACCGTTAATTCGTGTTAACTACACTTCTAAATTAGTAAATTTAGGTGAAAAAAATAGCACCAAATATTAAAAAGTATGCTCTATCATCTCCATATTCAATGAGAAGACAAGATAAAAGCTTGTAAATTAATGATGAGCAATATATACAAGACTAAAAGCACTTACAATATAGTGTCTAGACTAAACGCTTCACCATGTACAACTTAGGTGTTACAGATCTTAATAAAATATTTATAGACGGGCTGTACTACGAATAAAGACGATGTATACAGAATGAGATTAATATTTTAAAGCAATAAATAGTCTACCTCTTATCGTGTCGATGGCAAATTTAGGTTATAAATATATTTTTGACCCAGTATTCAGCCACGGCAACAGCATTCGCTGACGCAGCCATAAGGTCCTTTTACAAGCGGCGCAAGATGAGAGGTAGTGGTCTACAGATTAGTAATATAGTAGATAATTAATGGTGCAATAAAATAGTATAATAGTAGGAATAATCCGGCTAAATGCGATATACTTGACCCATCCTAACCACGGTGCCAGTGTGCCTTCACAACTCTCCATTCTTGAGCAGCACTTTTGCACTATAAGCACTTTCTTTAATGTAAACGAAGTCATTGTTAGAGCTTGCATTCTGGACGGAAGAAATTTGAACCAAATTAACACGAAAAAGAAATATAAAATGTTGCTATCCATAATTGTAGCAATTCTCTGTGATCTGTCATGTTCTAGCAAAAGCAAAGTATTTTACGCAATGGATGTTTGACAGTAAAAATAACAAATACAGAGCTCAGAAACACAGCAAATATTGTTCCTTGTGCGGAAATGAAACCGCCACCACCGTCTTGTTTAAGAGGCGGTATATTTTTCTACCGTTTACTTTTGCTCCTCAATTTGTCTATGTTGCAAACAGTATACCAATGTCTACAGTTTACTAGCTACTGGAAGAATCTTCTTATTTATATCGGATGGATCCGAGGCCCTGTGCGCCTCGCATCTATCCGATATAAATAAGAAGACCGGTCGTTGTGACGACACTTGCGGGAGGCCTATGTCCTGTAGTTGACGTCTTTCGGTTGAAATGATGATGTCACTTATTTTATACTTTCTATTGCTAACAACTGTCTTTGCATAATCAGCCTTTAGCGTTCATACTGCAGTTAGAACAAAGGCTTCCATTCTGTTTTAATACTCCACTTCACCCATGTTTTTAAATCTAACAAGCTCGCCGTTTCAATGAAAAAAGGACACTATCGTGAAGGATTGAGGTGCAATCCATCATGCGAGCCCAGTGTGCTTTGGTTTGCGGGCAACTGCCTTAACATTGATGTTGATGGAGTCAGTTAGTTAAAGAAATAAATATTATGTAAGCTGTCGGTTGGTTATTTCAGATTACTAATAAATCTAGTTGATATTTGAGTAGATACTAAACATAAAAGATGTTAATTAACTATTAATCGATAAAAACATAGACAAGGTGATATTCACATATCAGTGACAACGATTGGCATACAATCCAAAATAAATGAGATTGACAAGCGCTAACGAAATGTCATTTGGTCATTTGGGTTATTCCGGATATAATGCCACTTGCCACAAGCAAACAACAAAACATAACGTAACTTGGTCAACCGAGTTTTTGGCGGGATTTTTTCTATTGAAGTCCAGTGGTTGTTTTAATTATTGGCTAATTGATTCCTAGTGGATATTGTGATGCAAAATTGGTGTAGTGTAAAAAATGGGTGTATCAAGTGTCTACGCAACTGGACAATGTGAAATCATTTAAACAGGCGTGATATCGGTAAAATAAAGCTGAGAATTTTATAGCAGTATTGACTACCTGAGCGAAGCTTGCCGAGAAGGCTGATTCATCACATATGCTGCCTAATAATGTGAAAACATTAAATAGTGTTTTAACTACATTCTAATGGAAATCAAATTGGCTGTATTCTGTATCTAAAATATGAAAACTTTCTTAACTTGACACTGGCTAAATGTACAAACCGTGCAAAGCCAAAAGTAAAAAAAAACGTTACTTAGTTATCCACAACAAAATAAAATCAGAAATGGAGCTATGTATAGGTAACAATAACAAACTTGCTCTTATTCCGCTTGAAAAGCTTGCCCTATAAAGCAAAGATAGCCCAGATGGCCTAGATATCACGGCAGACGCTTGTAATGCTAATTAACTACAAGTCTCTGTAAGCCTCTTTTGAATGAAAGGGAAGCCTCCCTTTTTACAATCCATAGTTTTTTTAATTTGCTTATGAAAATGCGTAACAGCAGCTAAGCTGTCTTTGTGTGGCACCAGTGCAGCTGACATACTATATCTTAAGGAAAATTATCATCTTCCTCATTTTGTTGGAGCATATTTTACTTTGAAGATATAATGTGACATCCACCAACCCGCATTGGGCTCGCGTGGTGAATTACGGTCCACACCCTCATAAAGAGAAGAGTCTGTGTCCCAGCTTCCTCAAACTTCTTTAAATAAGGGTTTGTACTCAATTATAATCCAACGAACCTATAAACTGTCCCACTGCAGTGCAAAGGCCTCTTTTCCCTTTTCTATAGTATTCGGTTTTCTACTAGTGTAGACGTTTTATTTTATAATGTAGTTTTATACATAGTTTTTATAGAAAAAAGTGAGAGTTGAGAGTGAAAAGAGTTTCAAAATCTGCAACATCATTTCCTGATAGAGACATGTCGAAAAGATAAAAATAAATCTTTTTATCGTACACAATTAACAACAGCTTAAGAAAAACAAATTTTAAAACGCAACGGAAGGGACACATTTCTAAAAGATGGCACCAAAGGGCATTTTTGTATGTTTAAAAGTCAAAGGCTTATTAAAGGAAAGTAGTGATATTCATGGACAAGTATTTTCTGAAAAGGCTTTCAACTCTCCACAGACAACGAATGGTCTTTTAAAAGTTTTATTGTAACTCAAGATTGTATGAAAAGACTTTGCCCCTGTTGAATGCGGTATTTGACTTAAGATTTGCTTGAATTGTTGAAGCAACGTTGCTTTATATATCAAAGTATGCTTTTGAAGTTTCATCTGTAATATTTTCATAACTGTACTCATTTCTGATTGGTATATATATTTTTGTAGACGACAGACAGTAAATATTTACCATTACTATTTGTTTAAAGTTTATGTAATTAATGTTCGAGAAAATTAAAATGTGAACGTAATAGAGTAAATTTAAGGCCAGAAAATTACTTGGCCTTCACGTATTGAGAGTTGAACACTACCTTAAACGATTCGCGTTATGATGCGTACATTAAACTAAAAGCTTCCAACTTCCAAAAAGGAAACAGGTACACTAAAATTTAAAAATAACTTTAATGTCGGCAGTCGGTGTATGTATTTTATTTCTTAGTTATTTGACACTGACTTTCGAAATTAAAGTTATTTTTAAATTTTTAGTGTATTTTCTTTTTTAGAAGTCGGTTGTTTTTTTTTTTGTAAAAAAGCTTTTTATTTTTCACTTTGTAGTTGGTGTACCCTAGAACTAAAAACCCCAATAACAAGGAACTTGGAATTTAAACATACTCGTAATTGGAAGAAACCAAAACGTCATATATGTATACAAATTTTTCGCTTTTGTTTAGATATTCAAAAAGCGCCGAAACAATTTCGATAAAATTTATATGGGACTATGGGATCACCTCGAGAGTTATTCTTTCGGATAAAAAAATAATTTAAAAAATCGGTCCACCGATGTGTCTGTCAGTTAGACAAATCGGTTGACATACATAAAAAAAAACATACATACAGTCGAACCTAGAACCTCCTCCTTTTTCGAAGTCCCTGCTTGTTAGACAATGGAAGGAAAACACTTGGATTGTTGATTAGGTACGGTCCCGGCGGTAGGAAGTTTGCTGTTTTGTAGTTAGCAATTAATTAAGTATCCAACGGGAAGCAGATAGCTGCAATTAGTGCTGTTTTTCTTTAAGGGCCTACCTCCGCATAAGTGGCGCCCTCATTGAATAAAAAATCGTATCTTATATAAGGTATTTTAACGTTGTTAAAACACGATTCAAAATGTTTCATATCCAAAGTAGTAAGCAAAAATACCTTATCCTCTTTGTAACAAACGCAACATAGAATTCTTTAATCTTTATTTCTACGCTTTACTACGATTTTTTATTCAATGAGGGCGCCACTTGGCGGCTATAAACGCCAAAACAATGTACTATGCAAAGAAGTGAAAAGGCCGAGAAGGCTGACTCAACACATTTGCTGCCAAATACTGTGAAAATATAGAATGTGTTACACCTGCATTCTAAAGGAAAACAAAGTAACTGTATTCTGTGGAACGAATGCTCGAGAACATTAAAATAAAGCAAAAACGAGAAAAAAATAAAACAGAGAAGCGAAATTCCTTCTAATTTTTTAATTTTTAAACTTCATGTTCCTTCCCACCGTGTTCGTAGGGTTTATGGTTCGTTTGAGGGTCTCGGTATCGAATTTTACAATAAGCTACCCCGTTCTTTTCTTGACTTGCCTTTTAATGCATTTAAAACTAAAGTTAAATCTAGTCTCTGTTCGAAGGCATACTATTCCATCAACGACTATTTAGAAGATAATAATAGTTGGTAGCTGTGTTGAACGCAAGACAATGTTACACTTGATGTTCTTTCTCTATATTTAGCTTATGGTTATGACAGATTATATGAGTTCATATAATAATTGTCTACTAATTTTAGTGTGATGGCCCTAGTTCATCACTTGTGGCTTCGAATCACAGCCCTTTGATAGTTTCTCTCTTTATTCTTGTAAGCAGGCACACCAGTTATGTATGGAGGCTTCTTTAATTTGGTTTAGTGTTTATGCTTGAGTTTGTTTTTAATGGCATAATTGAGTGTGCTAGCTGGCAAGTGGCGGATTATTTAATTTTATGATTATATTTTAGACGACATATATTTATTTTTCTGTTTTACATAATGTTAAGATTGTTGCATAATTATATTTATATAGATTCAAGTTCTTAAAACTTAACAGACAGATGTGTTGCTGGGGAGTTTGTTGGCCACTTCTTCATCACAGCTAAAACACTAGGAAGTGGCGGGCGTTTTTTGGGGGACGGTCTTTATGTAGAACTTTGACGTTCAAAAAGTGCTGGTTCTCAGCCTAGTTTGAATAAATACTTTTGATTTTGATTTTGAATTAGCGAATGGAGTAAAAATGGAGTGTTGATTACAGTAAATAACAGGTTTTTTATTCTGCTTTAGATGATAATCTCGGTAGTAGGAAGTTTGCTGTTGGGTAGTTAGTTATTAATTATATATCCAACGGGGAGCAGATAGCTGCAATTAGTGCTGTTTTTCTTTAGAAATGTATAAGGTAAGCATGTGGTATTTTGCTTACAGACTGAATAATAATAATATAGTTAATTTATAGCATGGGGGATAAAATATATTAAACATTAAAAGGAACACACGTTTATTTGCCTGAATTAGGGTGTACCTGTTTCAGGCTAGGAAGAGCTTATATAGAGTCATTTAATGTTAATTTATTATTAGAATTTTAATAATAAATTATCATTAAATATGACTCGATATTTTCATCTGCCCATTGATATGAACAACTTTCTTTCTTTAATTCTTTATTGTACACCAAACAACTAACATAACACACAGTGATTAAATAGTTAATGTACAAAGGCGAGCTTAACTCAATGTTGAGTTTTCTCCCAGCAAACCTTTGAGTGATAGAGAGAGATCACATTCATTCATTCATTTTTTCTTCAAGGAAATTCTCAAAAAAAATGTTTGCGTCTCATACAAATATTGATCAGCTGATCATAACTTTGTATGGAAAGTCCAATTTTTTTTTGGGAATTTTCTATTTTCTCTTAGAGAAAGTTGTTCATTTCCATGAGCAGAACCGGTTCTTAAAATATGACCACACCATTCCGTTACAACCTGTATAAGATTAAACTAAATTTAAAAATCCGGTCAAGTGCGAGTCGGACTCGCTCACGAATGGTTCCCTACCATTATCTATAAAAACGGCAAAAAAATCACGTTTGTTGTATGGGAGCCCCTTAAATATTTATTTTATTCTATTTTTTAATATTTGTTGTTAGAGCGGCAACAGAAATATATCATATATGAAAATTTCAACTGTCTAACTATCACGGTTCATGCGATACAGCCTGGTGACAGATGGACAAACAGACGGACGGACGTACAGCGTAGTCTTAGTAATAGGGTCCCGTTTTACCCTTTGGGTACGGAACCCTAAAAATACGGCAATAATTTAATTTGTAGTTACTTAGACTACTAATAAAAATAACAAGGGTTCTGTAGGATAGTTATTAATTAATTAATTAATTAATTACAAGACGTACGGCGAAGTGCCACCGGTTCATGGTCGACATCCCATCCATACGCACAAAGCGTTTTGAGAAAACATTCATTGCACGTACAGCTGGAGAGTGAAATTCTCTACCGGAGTCTGTGTTTCCTGTAAGATACAACCTGGGAGTCTTTAAGTCAAGAGTGAATAGGTTACTTCTAGGCAAGCGTGCTCCATCTTCGACCACATCATCGCTTACCATCAGGTGAGATAGTGGTCAAACGCGAGCCTATCAACCATAAAAAAAAAAAAAAAAAATAATAATTGCTTCACTTTTTTCATACTTTATTTTGATTGCAATTATATCATCTATATACACAAATGGAACTATCCACCGCAGCAACACTCACCTGTTTTTTTAAAGAATTACATTTTTCCAGCCCAAACATCTCACGAATCTCTGTCTCTCTTGTGTTGAAATTTTCGCAAGTTACCAAGCACGCATTATAATTTTCAACAATGTATTGGTACTTGATTCCGTTCCCAGATTGACTTCAATATATGAAAAATAACTGGGTCTGTAATGACTTTCAGATGATTTCATAATGAAATGCGAATCGAGTAACGCATTATTAATATAACATGTTATTACGTTCCGTATTTTTATCGAGATTTATCTTATCTTTATAATGAAATGAGTTTTTGAATTGCGTGCTTCATCTTTATTATGTATAGTAACAACAAATTAAATTATTCCATTTATTTAAATTGTTTGTAGTTATTGTTTTTATCTACTCTCATTTCGTAAAATTCCAATCTTGAATCCAAAAGTAATACCTTATTGACAGACCATCCACAGGCAACTCTAACAAAACACACATTCCCTAACATAATAATGTCTATATAGATAAAATATTATATTTTATTTCAGTACAGTTTGACCATACAGTTTTCAAATCATAGGATTTATTTATTTATTAAAACTTAATGCAACACATATGTACAAAGGCGGACTTAATGCCTTAGGCATTACCCGGGCCTGCAGACGGCGAGTAATGGTTAGCTCGCCGTCCAATCAGCGCCAGGCCCGAGAGTCAACGGCGCGTAGTGATCCACGCGCGCCTCAAAGAGTTGTCAGCAAACAGGACGGGGCCCGTCATGGCCGATGCCTGCCCGGGGGTTGAGGATAAATTCGAAAGAGTTACCTCGCCCCTGTGCATTTAGGGCAGGGAGGAACAGGGGTGGCTTTTAGTCAGTAAGAGTCTGACACACCCTCCCGCTCCACCCAGAGCAGAGAAGTCATTGGCTGATTTTCCACCCCACAAAAAAAAAGGCATTCTCTACCAGTCAACCAAGGGTGGTGGAGAGATAACATGGCGGGTGCATGCACTGAGAAAATATTACTCAGAAGAAAATGGTTACGGAAGTATATATATATATATAGTTAATTTGATGGTGACGAAAAAAATACATTATAAAGTGTTTATTTCTCACCACAAGCCAAAAAAACAAACAATATTACACACAGGAAATAGCTAAAAATGTTTGGTTGTGGATTGCTGGTGCCTGTGGTAGGTAGTAACATCTGTAATACAGGTCACCAGGTCCCCACCTGTTCATAGTTACATATTTGATAGCTTAGGTGTAGTGTGTGTATGTTGGAGAAAGTGTTAGTGGATGAGTCTGCTTAGACTAATACGTCAAAGAGAGCTTCTGTGGCAGTATATGTTTGGCTTTGTAGCCAGGATTGTAGAGCGATTGCGAGCAAAAAGTGCAGGGAAAGAATTTGGTTGAATTTATTGTAAAGATAGGGTCCAAGGAAAATAAAGAATCTGTGACAAAAAGAAGTTTTAAGAGGAGTGGCTAAGGCAACTATATGGTTACGGCGATTGGAATGCTGAGAATAGTTGGAAATAGTGTGTGTTGTTCAATAGCAATGGCTAGTACAGACTGTTGTCAACATTACCTGACCCACCCTAAAATCAAACGACTTTGAACCCTCTGCATTAAGGTTTATTTAATTTATATGAGCTTATCACACAAGTGCACGAGGACTCGATGAACAAAAAAAATAGAACCGACTTCCAAAAAAAGTGCAAAATAACTTTAATTTCGGAAGTCGGTGTTCCTGTTTTGTGTCTTTGTTTTTTGACACCGACTTCCGAAATTAAAGTTATTTTGCACTTTTTTTGGAAGTCGGTTCTATTTTTTTGTAAAAAAGTTTTTTATTTTTCACTTTATAGTGTTGGTTCCCCATTAAACTGTGTTAACAATTCATAGACATACGATAGCAGCAATCGCGGTTGATTTGCTGTCAATTTTTGAAGAGTTCCGTTGTCTGTCTCCGAAACCCATCATCAGATCTTTTTGAAATTTAAATGGGACCATTTCGGAATAAACCCCTTTCGAACAAAAAAAGAATTTTGCAAATCCGTCAATATATGACGGAATTATGCCCGAACATACATAAAAAAAAAAAAAAAAAAAAATACAAACATCCGAATTGATAACCTCCTCCTTTTTCGAAGTCGGTTAAAAATACAATAATAACACAGACACTTAAATTTGATCTTTAACATGTAACGTTAAGGTAAACCCACCGAACATAGTCGGAGCCACCGGCATTATATATGTTTTTGTTAAGCTATTTTAATCATTATTTCGTTAACATTAAAGTTGAAAGCTTTTAAGTCACACTACATAATTACAACCCAATCTTTAATTTCGCGTATTCCTAACAAGTTCTTGTGGCTTAGCGGTTTGATGCTGGATTGACGACGAACAGCATGTGGGTTCGAAAACACAGTCCACCTATACATCAGTTTCTTTTTTAATTTGTTTTCATTTCTACAATATTGCTTGCAATATTAAAGAACGACCAATATGATTTTCGCCTAATAACTTATCTTGTAAACGGGTGGGTAATTTTAATATTCTTTATAATGAATACGAATATTTATTTTTCAACTACCCACTTATTACAAGTTATGTGAAAATATTACCATTTTAAAAAGTTTATGTATAGTCTGTAGTTCTTTACAATAATACAAGATATAGTTTTGGAATATAAATTCTATATTGAAAGCAAAACAATATCTTTGTCGCAGGATTTGATCTCGAACCTTGTTTTTCTCAGTCTTACACACAGACCACGAGACCAGAATTACTTGAACTCAATCATTAAAATAAGCTATTACACTTATCATATTATAACAAATAGTTATAAAATATAACCTAATGCTAACGTTTTAAAGATCAAATTTGCGTGTCTATATTATTATTGTATTTGTTCATCAAATCCTCGAGCAGTTGTCTGATAAGCTCATATAAATTAAATAAACCTTAATGTTACAAACAGAGGGTCCAAAGTCGTTTGATTTTAGGGTGGGTCAGGTAATGTTGACAACAGTCTGTACAAACAATTGCCTAACCGTAAGGACTTACTGCGAGGATCGCCCAGAACTGCGAGGATCGCCCAGAGGACACGGTGGAGCATACGGTGGAGGTTTGCCCCGCTTGCCGCGCCGTGTCCTCGTGGATGCGATAGGCGGCAGCGACCTCTCGCGCCGTGCCCTGGTTCAAGCTATGGTACGGAGCGAGAGAGAATGGGAAGCCGTCTCCTCCTTCTGCGAAGCAGTAATGCTCGCGAAGAGGGAGGCGGCATACGTTAGGGAGACTCGACAACAACCGAGTCGCCCTAGCGCCCCCAGCCGCTGCCGCCGCAGGAGACGCCAGGGGGTTCGAACGCCGCGAGACGATCTCCGGCCACCGTAGACCCGGGCCTGCGGACGGCGAGTAGCGGGTAACTCGCCGTCCGATCAGCACCAGGCCCGAGAGTCGACGGCGCGTAGTGTTACACGCGCGCCTCAAAGAGTTGTCAGCAAAAGGACGGGGCCTGCCACGGCCGATGCCTACCCGGGAGTGGAGGATAAATTCGAAAGAGTTACCTCGCCCCTGGGCACTCAAGGCAGGGAGGAACAGAGGTGGGTTTTAGTCAGTAAGAGTCTGACACGCCCTTCCGCTCCACCCTAGAGCGGAAGAAGTCATAGGATGATTTCCCACCCCCCAAAAAAAAAAAACTTGAGAGGTGTCAAGGGACACCCGGATGGAACGAAGTTCCTTTCGATTAATTAGTGAAGGAATTGTAATATAATTTTATTTTTTTAAATTATAATATTTTTTTTATTATTAACTACGCACACACGCACGCACGTAAGAAGTTATACTTCATCATCTCATCTCATCTCATCGCAGCTGAGCTCAGCTCAGCTTATTAACACACGAAATTGGTTAGATAATGCTTGATCTGCTTGCAAACTTTGTACCTACCCACCAAAAATACAAGAAGTTTTTTAGATTGTTTTTCCAACACAATCTTTTTGGATGGACAGCCTCATTAGTGTCGTGACAACTTTTCGTAAGAATTTTTTCCGTCTAGCCCCCTTTCACAACGCGCGATAAGGAACTTCGTTCCAAAAAAAAAACACCGTAAGGACTTCACAATATTCATAGAGCTTAACGGTGGGATAAAGTCTTGGCTTGGAGCACACTTTTAGAACCGCTGTCTGCGCACGTTCGATCTGAATATTATGGGATCTTAATAGACTTGTTTTAATTTACAAATGGGTAACAAGAATGTTTATTAAAGGTAAACTAACTTTATCCAGATGTGTTTTAACGCGAGATACTAAAACTGTTAAGCTAATTTAATCGTTTTAGCTTATCTAAAAATCCTCTAAGTAATACAATTTCGTGCTAAAATATTCAATTAAAATTTACATCCACCTCACTGGAACAGGGTCAAATAGGATTACAAGCAAAATTGTTTTCGAATCTACCCGTGCGTCCCCATATGATTGATTTGACCCACTCAATATCACATTTATCAAACCGGGTTGAGCGATTCGTTTATAAAATTTTGTACGGTCGCATATAAATCTAATCTTTTCCCTGCAAAGTCCTAATGTAGGGTTGTTAATTATCGAGTTCATACATTGTGAGATTAAATTAAAACTGTTTGGTCAAGTGAAAATTTTGTAACGTAAGCTGGCTTGTTTTTTTCAAGCTCGTTATAAGTTTTGTAAGATACAGATAGAGCTATTGAATTTTTTTCTTTTTTAAAAAAAACGTTGCCCCTCACTGGGAATTACAGACATACACAAGACACCCAGACCCGGAACAACTATCTGTAGGCCATACAAATATTGGTTACGTACGGGAATAGAACCCGCGGCAAGCAGCGCAGCAGCCAATCGCTCATCCACTGTACCTGGTAACCGTGTTCTCAAATTGTCATTTAGGTACGCCAGATAGATTAGTTTACAAATAAATAATTTTGGAATACCTACTGTTGCTTTGAAAGCAATGGTACAATAAGAATAGAATAAGAATAAAATTTATTAAAACCATTGTTTTGATTACAAAATACGAGTAAGAGATACATTTGTCCCCAAACTAGGCAGCGCCTGTATCTTGGGGGCCGGAGTTGCGATGACATTATAAAAACACATGTTGTAAATAAAAGAGTCAGTAACTAGGATGAAGTATTTTCAGATACATAATATTTTGGTAATTAGGTTACCTTTTAAAATTAAGCCTAGGATAGAATTAGTGTAAAATAAAATAAAATAAAAATCATTTCTGTAATGTTTGTGGTTGTGTGTGATGGTGTGTGTGTGTGGTATAGATTTGTAAGCGGTGTATTGAAGCCAGAGGTTCCAATAGACCGCTTACAAATCTTTTCAGTGTGTGTTAAAAATAAAATAGTCGGAACAAAAGTAAACCTTTGAAAACTAGACCACGTACAAAACTAAATAATTACAATTTCACCAAGCAAAAAATCCCGAAAACTGTGCCTTAATTTTTTTTTCCACTTCCGTATCAAAAATTTAACTATGTACAGCTACATTTTAAATGGAACTAATTTAATTAGTAAAATTTCAACGCTCCGTTGTTTTGTTTTCAGATAAGTAAAATACTTTCACAGAATTCAGTCAATCTGATGTTTTATTCAGTATCCTCTAAAATAACCTGCAATTGTTTAACATTATACAAATGAAAAATGTTTAACTCTTAGGCGCTCATATTTATTCTCCTTTCAGTAATGCAAACTGAATTAACGCTGAGTAAATTATTTTCGAACGGTATACAAAGTGATGTTGTTTAGTTAGACGATTTACTTTTTAATAATACAACGCATTCAGTCATCACTTTATTTATTATTATACTTTAGTGTACACTTCATAATGAGCACAGGACAAACATTTATAAAACAAGTGTACAATGGGCGGTCTTACAGCACAGGGTAATCTCTTACAGACAACCTTTGGATGGACTGAAATGATAGCAGATAAATTTAGGGCTATCAGTGTACAACATGAATAATAAGTATAATAATGTAAAACTATTTTACAAAAAAAACAACCGACTTCCAAAACAGAAATTACAGAAAAAAAAAAAAAATTAATTTCGTAAGTCAGGGTTTGTATTTTATTTCATCGTTATTTGACACAGACTTCCGAAATTAGTTATTTTTCACTTTTTAGTTGATATACCCCAGAACTTAAAACCCCAATAACATGAAACGTGGAATTTAAACATACTCTTAATTGGAGAGAACCAAAACGTCATCTATGTTTACGTAATTTTCGTTTCTGTTCAGTTTTTGAAAAAGCGCTGAAGCAATTTCGATAAAATTTATATGGGACCATGTCGGGAGTATATTCAATCGGATAAAAAAATAATTTTAACTGACAGAGAACATACATAAAAAAAAATACATACAGTCGAACATAGAACCTCCTCCTTTTTCGAAGTCGGTTAAAAATATTTACATACAATACCAAATGAAATACGAATAAATATCAAATATACAATTGAGAATGAAGAATAAAAATTAAAGTGAAAGGTAATGCTCCTCCACCATTTTTTTTCACTTTTAAATCAAATCACAGCATTCATTTTTATTTCAGGCCTAATGACACATTAAAAAAATAAAAATATTACAAAATTAATTAATTAAAAATGATTAAAAAAATACTACAAAATAATAATTGGATGCCATTAATAAGTTGCTGAAATATTAATTTCCATAAACAAAGAAATAATTTACTTTGTATATGGCCCTCAATATTCCATTGTCAGATTTGTGCAAGTTCTTGTATGACTGTATGCTTTATGTTTTTAAACATTTACATTTTCATAGAATGCGTGAAATTACAGTTTCACTGCATCACATGTAATAAAAAAGAAGATAAGCTGTATACGTTTTCAGCCATAAGGAATCTTCGGTGCATAGGTCCCACTCGCAATTGATCGTAAATTTAGTTACTGGATATTGGTTTGCACAATTTGCATCTCTACTATTATGTTTATCTTCCTCGTCTAACTTATCTAAAACGACTAAGGTCACGGCAATACCTATTGCAGTGGGCGAAGTTCGAGCTTAAACTGTTGAAGCAATTAGTAGTTCCTTGTAAATGATGAATGCTACTATTAACATTGCCAGATGCCACCAAAAGCGATTGATCTACGTCTTTAACAAACCGAGTACCTAGGTGATTTGATTTCCAGAAGTCACTTTCCTCTGTGCCGTGTTTGTAAAGTATCAAGAAATTTTTGTAAAAGTGCTCTTATAAGGAAATACTGCCACTGTGCATATTTCTACAGCCACTCCTTGGCTGCAGAATTATGCACAGTGCCTGTTCTCCAGTTTGAAGGATATAGATGCCACCGGTGTAATTTGAAATGTAACTGGCCCATTTGAGATATTTCGCTTTATGGCAACGCATCTGTGATCCCCCGGCATTACAAATTTCGTATATATCACTATTCGTCTATACTATTTATACTACACACTTAGAAAATACTTAACTATTATAATTAAAATAAAAACTACAAACTAAATAAGTTTTAAAAATGGCGTCAAAATTCCTACGCATTGCTTTCGACTGGAAGTGTGCAATGCTTAGCCTCTGGAACTTCTTCTTACCAGTCGGGGTTTTTTGATTTTTAATTATTATTAGTAGGATTTTTGGAATTGCCTTCTTTAGTTCTTTATACCCCACATAACCCTGTCAAAAAAAAAATCCTACACTAAAGTACGGCCAACGAGAAGCGATACCAAATGTAAACAAAACCCATGCGAAAATGGGCGATAAAATGGCCGCCTGAATGTTGGCGAACCCGTCTTGTCGTTGTCATGTTTTTGCTGGGAGAACGAGACATTACGACAAAGGCACAAGATGGAAAGAGATAAATATTAGATTGTCAACGCCACAGTTGTTCTTTAGGTTAATGACCTTTCGTATCGCTGCTAGTTGGCCTTACTTTAGCCATCTCGTTTTCCTTATTCAAAAATTCGTAAAGCCTACTTCGAAGACAAGACCAATTAAATAATACCTGTGGTTTAGGCTACATCACATACATATAGAGCACCTGCTATCAAATGTTAGTCCTCCCATGTGTGTTCTTTTCATAATCCTTCGGTTCTCATTTCTTTAATTCTTTATTGTACACCAAACAACTAACATAGTACACAGTGATTAAATAGTTAATGTACAAAGGCGAGCTTAACTCAATGTTGAGTTTTCTCCCAGCAAACCTTTGAGTGATAGAGGGATCACATTCGAGGGTATGATCCAGTGTACAACATAAACTTAAATAAATAAGTATAATATCTGAATATATATACTATATACTAAATAAATACCAATATATATCAATATTATGTCAATGTGAAAGGTCATACTTATCTTTATACAGCATGTAACAAAAACCCAATAAAGGCGTATTCCTGGTTTAACATACTTACTAGAAAAAGTTGTAAAAAAATGTAACTCATAAAAACCAAAAGTCATAGATTTTTTATTTTTATAAAATATGCGAAATTTAACACTAAATATGGCAAATTTTCATAAGTTGACAAGATTCCACCGGCCGGCGAAATCTTTTTATGTTTACCTATTTTTATTTCAAACGAGACCGCCCTGCACTAGCCGCGCTGTAGGCACTCTCAGGCGGCATGTTTGACACGAAACAGTAGGTGAACTTTGTCGAGCGCTCAGTGTTGCCTTTGATAAGTTTTTCTTTTTTTTTAATTAATTATTTTCGTTAGGGAAAATAATTATCTCGTATCCATTAAATGATTACGTACATGTGTACGCAGTACGATACCAAGTAATACCCCTCAGGATCGGACAGGGTTTTTGTTACATGCTGTATACTATCGTTATTTTTGTGCCTGCTGTTTTTATTCATCATCATCCAGCCTTTAATGTCCCCATTGTTGGGGCACAGGCCTTCTCTCTACGAGAGTCTCTGTTTTTAACCGACTTCGAAAAAGGAGGAGGTTTTATCTTTGACTGTAAGTATGTATTTTTTTTATGAAAGAATATACTCTCGAGATCATCTCATATAAATTTTATCGAAATTGCTTTGGCGCTTCTTGGAAAACTGAATAACAACAAAAAATATGTATACATACTCGTAGATGAAGATTTGGTTTCCTTTAATTACGAGTATGCTTAAATTCATGTTCCATGTTATTGGGGTTTTGAGTTCTGGGGTATAACAACTAAATAGTGAAAAATAAAAAACTTTTTAACATGAAAAAAAACAACCGTCTTCCAAAAAAGAAAAAAGGTACACTAAAAATAACTTTATTTTCGGCAGTCGGTGTCAAATAACGAAGAAATTAAATACAAACACCGAATTACAAAATTTAAAGTTATTTTTAAATTTTTAGTGTACTTAACTATTTCTAACCGACTTCAAAAAAAGGAGAAGGTTCTCAATTCGACTATATATATTTTTTTTTTTTTTGTGTTACCTCATAACTTTTCACTACGTGAACCGATTTTGAAGATTTTTTTTTTATTTGAAAGCCGTTGCTTCACATGTGGTCCCATTTTAATTTGGTAAAGATCTGATGAAGAACTTCGGAGATACACAATGGAACTCTTCAATAAATGATAGCAAACCTTCCAGAATTGCTGCAATCGCATGTCTGTATATTGTTTTCACCACTTCACAACATTACATCACGCTGATACGCTCTGAAGGGGTATACAGATTTGTACAGTTCACCCTGATACACCCAAATTTCACCAACTATGTTCAAATTCCCTATTTTCGGGGCTATCAATTCGGGCATAACTTTACTATTAATTTAGTTTTAGAATGGGGTACAACAACTAAAAAGTGAAAAATAAAAAACTTTTTACAAAAAAAATACAACCGACTTCCAAATCTAAAACTAAAAAATGTAAAATAACTTTAATTTTAGAAGTCGGTGTCAAATAACGAAGAAACCAAACTAGAGACACCGACTGCCGAAATTAAAGTTATTTTGCATTTTTTAGTATTATTTATGGAAGTCGGTTATATTTTTTTTGTAAAAAGTTTTTTTCTTTTTTGGAAATCGGTATCAATTTGGTCTGAATATTTAAACAAAATGTAGTATTATGTTTTTGATTAACATTATTATTATTATAGTCGATTTTTACCATCCATTCATTCTCAGATGATGCATTACACGAAGGTAAGTATGAGTAAAATTGCAGAAAGGACAGCAAATGAGAATTGGTTACGTGGACCCTTATAGCACCTAGCTACTAAGACGTACGACCTAGCCCTTGAACGTAATCTGATTAACAGACTGACTGATTAACAGACTTTTAAAATAACTGAATGAATGAAAATACCTGAACTAAACTCAAAATGATCTCGTGTCCATATAATCCTATTCCAATTATATTAACATACCATATCGTTCATAACAGCAGCCAAACAAACATTATCATAAAATTAATCACGAACCTAATTTGCTGCGGCGTAAAAGTGGATGAAAACCCATCATTACATGCGTGACTGGGAACATTTGCATCGCACGCTACCACAAAGTATCCACAGAAGAGTTAGTAGAGAAGGTCAGTTTCATACAACGCACGCACACAGATATGATCCAAGCATAGCAAAAGCGTTATCTACTCGCAACTCGCATTTGTTTGAGATCGCCGTATGTACGCGTCTTTTATTTGTAGTGTGGGAAATCATTAAATAACTTCTCCCGCTCTTGGTGGAGCGTATCAGACTCTTACTGACTAAAACCCAACCCGTGTTCCTTCAGTTGCCTGTGCCAGGACCGTCGTAATATGTACGACTCTACGTGTCTATGTGTGCTTACGCCTGTTTTAGCCAGTAAAATGGAGTCCACATTCTGTACTATTCTGTGCTGTGATGTTTTTGACATTTTTATGGTTTAAATGATATTTAATAATCGGATCGGTGTTATTTTTGGCTGATACAGTGATTTGTATGTATATGTAATATTATGTTGGAAATCGGCGTATATTGCCGCGGCATTAGTTGATTTTTCTCGTTATTTGAAATGTTCGATATTTTTAAATTTAGAAGTACACGTGCAATTTTTTTTGTTCTTGGTTACGAGTAAATAAGGAAAATAAATATATTTATTAATAAATTGAAGCGATTTCTTGAATTAAAGTCATACTACACAGTAAAGGAGTTCTTAGATGATAAATCGATTCCAAAATAATTTCTTTTTCTCTCTCTTTTACACCAAACATTTTGTAGAAAAATAGAAAATCCAATATAAACATAAATACTTATAAATAACAATAATTATTAAAAATAATATAAGAATAAGAAGAATAATTTAATAGTAATGTAAGAATTTCATAATAACTACTTACAATTAATAGCAATCTAATATACATGTAATACTTAGACATAATATTATACACCCAATAAAACACAACTTATAATTTATATTGCTTGAATAACTACTTAGCCCTCTTCCTCTCTTCTACTTTGCTGTGCCCGACAGGGTCCATATTGATATTTTATTATGTTATACCACCTATTTAACACATATGGAATACAATAAAGTATTGAGTATTAAACCAGTTGCGGTATGATACGATTTTTTACAAAAGATTATTTGGACAGGAAAGTTATAACAATACCTTTTCTTCAGAAAGCAGGTACTAAATGGTTACTCTAAACAAAGAATAAATATCAATTGTTAAGTCTTTACCTGACCATTGTGTTTTATTCTTCGTGAAAAGTAAGGGATCTCTTATTTCGTCTTCACTGAATAACTCCCCAAAACAACAGAGCTTTGGCTCTAAAACACCCCTTTTACACTTTGATAAATCTCTATGTTTATTCGTTCCAAGAATTTTTACAGGGATTTCCTTATCGAAAGGGTTGGAGGAACAGTGGTATCGAAAATGGATGAATCCGATAATTTCTTTGGAAATACGGAAGATCAGATTCTCAATAAAATATACGTAGTGGAGAAAAAGTTATGCATTAGGTTTCTACGAATGGTGAATGCAAATATCAAGGGTTGAGGGGAAATTTTGATAGAATAGCAAACATAGTGTGGTTATTGATAGGTATACTGACATTAGGCTTCCGTACCCGAAGGGTAACCAATGGGACCCTATTACTAAGATTCCGTTGTCCGTCCGTCCGTCTGTCTGTCAGCGGGCTGTATCTCATGATCCGTAATAGGTAGACAGTTGAAATTTTCACAGAATATGCATTTCTGTTGCTGCTATAACAACAATTAATAATAAAAATAAATTTAAAATTAAAGGGGGTTCCCTTTGTAGAAACCTGTGTTTTTTGGCTTTTTATGCTCGATCTTAATAATAGCAACAAGTAGACGCGTATAATCTTGTACGATGGTATGCTTATGGTACGGAACCTTTCATGCGCGAGTCCGACTAGCAATTGACCCATTTTTTTAATGCTTTTAAAATGTGATAATTTATGATTGAGAACTTGTTCAGAATTTTCTAAGCAATATTTTGAGTTGGAAGTCTTTGAATCTGACCCTCATAAATAAGGACTAAACCAACAACCTAATATAGGATTCGATATTGATATACCTACCTTCACTTTGCCTGTATCATTCCAGTCTTTCCTACCGTGAAAGAGTTCTGTTTGTCCAACTTAATATATTTATAAAATAACTGTTTCTGTAAGATGAAAAATTTCTTATTCATGGGATCTTTTCCGAATAAACATATAGTAAACAGGTTCTTTTATGTGTGATGTAATTTTTTAGGTAAGTTTACCTTTACAACCTTTATATTTTCTAAAGACGATATTGATGGGAGGCAAATCTTTAAATTGGTAGGTTGTCTGGTAGATATCGCTGTTCAGCGATAAGACCGCCGTTGTACCCATAGATTTAAGCTCGTGTAAAACAATTGTGTGACTGTTTTGATGTACAATAAAGTTTTATTCTATTTTATTCCAATAAATAATTTAGTAAATAAAATATGTACAATACGTTGAATAACACATCGTAAATGTGAACCCTATTATTGCTTGTCGTTCGACGCAATAATAAGGCCGAGACTTCACCAAAGCGGAGACGAGACGAGCGGAGAGGAGATGTTTTTTTAAACAACCAATAGAATTGTGTTATTGACACATCTCCTTTCCGGTCAGCTTCAGTGGAGATCGCTGTGCGGCGATGTGTAATATTTATATGGCGCGATGGAAGCGGAGACGTGAGCTGTGCGCGGACTACGCGCAGTGGAAACGAGAGATGTGAGCGGCATGCAGTGAGCGATGTTACCCTCCCCCCTCTCGCCCGCTATATATCGTCTACCTTTCGTGTCAGAATGCGTACTGAGCACTCAACGCCTCGCACCCGAGCTGAAAAACATCTCTTCTCGCACAGCACACAGCACACCGCACAAATCTCCGCTTTGGTGGAGTCCCGGCCTAAAAGTATTAACGTTTTATTGAAAAAAAAACAACATTAAAAATAGATCTAAAAAATAAATACTAATTTTAGTTATTTATTCACTAAATCAATACATAATTTTGTAAAATGCATTTTTTAAATATTTGAGCGCACATTTCTTTTGGGGAGATAACCTCTTATGGAGCTGTGTGTACAATGGCGATGTTACCGATGATAGTCATATTTACCAGACAACCTTTGGATGAACTTAAGAAACATATTTTTCCCCCAACAGAAGTTTCCAAATTAGCGCGAGCACCATTATCTTAAAACCCGAAATACTTTTGACTTAATCCAGTGATTACACTTGGCGGCGTGGAAAATATCTCATTGGAAAAACATTTCTTTCCTCGAGTTGTTCATCAACAAAGTGAATTCGATAGTCGAAGTCCAGAATTAAAGAGATTCCAATCCAATTTCTATTAACTCAAGTAACCAGGTCAATGGGAGTAAGAGGTCCTAGGACAGAAGTATATATAAAATAGTGAAAGAAAGAAGACCCTTAAATAAAAGAAGATTCCTTTATAAATAAATCAGATCGTGACCAGCCAATGTTTTGACAAAGAAGTGCACATAATATTTCCCACCCCCTACGATAAAGGAGGTAATTCCTAGTATAAAGCAACGTCTTTTTTTTAAAAAAAACAAGAGAAATAAGAGGGAGATTGGTTATAGAGGAATCGAGGAAGGATCGCACTTTCCTTGTTAATTTTTTACTATTGACAGATTCGCGTTTGACCACTATCTCACCTGATAGTAAGTGATAATGAGGTCAACGTTGGAACACGCTTGTCTAGAAGTACCCTATTCACTTTGTTGACTTTTTTATTTGACTTATAGAGGTTGTAGCTATCAGGAAACACAGACTCCGGCATGGATTCCACTCTTTAGCTGTACTGTTTTGTGCGTTTCGTATTCATAATGAACCAAGTCCTTATTGTACAGACAAACGTAGATATGAAACATTGATTTTTGTCTAGGATTTTTACGCTATCATACATAACAAAGGAGATATTACTGAAGTCAACATTACAAATATCTCGTTTCAAATCAACAAGCCCGTCCGGTTTTCTCTCACGGGTGCCATAAAACAGATGTTGTCTTTCGTTAAGCCAACAGAAACATACTAAAATCAGTTTATCGGTGTGATTGTCTGAGGTATTTAATCACCAATGGAGATACCCGGACTATTATAATTGGTATTTACTCCTTTTAAATAAACTATGCCCAAATTTCGTCCGACCAGACTATTATAATAACTAATTAGGCGTTAAAAATATAATTCAGTTATAAATTATTTAACAATATTCTGAAAAACAGACATGTAAATAAGCACTCAAACTTTAAGAAAAGTTAATAATGTACATTGCGTAACTTGAGCCCCTTTTTTTTTGGTGGGTGGGAATTCATCTAATGACATCTCCCGCTCTGGGTGGAGCGGGACGGCGTGTCAGACTCTTACTGACTAAAACCCACGCCTGTTCCTTCCCTGCCTGAGTGCCCAGGGGAGCGGTAACCCTGTTAAGAATTTATCCGCCACCCCTAGGCATGCAGGCACCGGCCATGATGGGCCCCGTCAGTGGTGCTGACAATCATCTCTTTGAGGCGCGCGTGGAACACTACGCGCCGTTCACGAACCAGGCCCTGTAGACAAAGTAACATCGCTTCGTAGTGAAATGATATCTAAATTCGTCATCGTCTCTGAGATATCGATAAACATTTCCTAGCGTTAGCGTTCCTACGTCTTATCTTTTTTGGCGATCACGATCGAGGCGAAGGCGAACTCTGAAAGCGCTGCTTGTCTACACATTTGTATGGGATAAACACGATAGCATTTCGTTTCTTTATGGTTTCGTTACGAATTATAACATTGTCTACCAACTTGCGATAACGATGTCGACAGTCGACTGACTACGTGACTTAGCGCGGTTTATGTCAATCTCATACATTTTAGTCTTTTCTAACTTCGTTATCGTTTTTAAATTGTTACTTTGTCTAAGCCCCCAGCCCCCCTAGCCATATTACATTTCTATTATCGTTTACGCTAACGCTTAGAACAAAATGTATGGCACTGACATTACCTGCGATAAGTCACGTGACACTTATCTACGCAGGTAATGTCATTGCCATACATTTTGTTCTAAGCGTTAGCGTTAACGATAATAGAAATGTAATACGGCTAGGGGGGCAGGGCCGGGAGCGAGAGGTCGCTACCGCCTATCGCATCCACGAAGACACGACGGTGCTCCGCCCAAGCGGGGCAGACTTCCACCGTATGCTCCACCAAGTCCTTTGGGCGATCCGCGCAGTGGTAATACCCGGGCGTCTTCCCGCCCTATCTGAAACAGGAACCACCCGAAACAACCGTGTCCGGTGAAAACCTGCGTCAGACGGAAAGTGAGGACGCCGTGAGGCCGCTCCAGCCACTCCTCATAGAGGGGCACTGCCGCCGATGTTAACGTGCTCAGCGCTGGGTTGCGACAGTCGCTGTCTCCATGTCGCCATGAGATCCTGCCGGAGGTCCGTCCGCCAAAACTTTAGCCCCTGACACCGGTAAATTGACCGTCGGCCCAAACCAGCAGATAAAGATACGTAATGATAAGAACAAATATGATGAAAAAAAAAAAAAAAAAAAATTTAATAAATAATAAAAAAAAAAAATTATGAAAAATATGATGGGATATGTTCAAAGTACTAACACTACTCAATCCAACAAATTTTGTTTATCTGAAAATAAGACAGTAATGTTTCGGCTCTCGGATCTCACTCTTACCTATCGCCAAGCAACACGGCACTTTTTCGTAATCTTGTGAACCAGAAATAAATTGCCTTCACGTTAGTTCCACCTTCAATACTCTTCGCTCATAAACTACTATAATGTATGCCGGACGACTAAATCGTCGGTCGAGGCTAAACTGTGGTGTCAAATCTTGGCTCTTGAACACTGTTTTATGACGGTGTTAATGGCTTTCTGCAAGTTTACAGCTTTGTTCTCTAGTTGCATTTAGATGGTGGAAAGGTGGGAGACGTGATTGATTTGTTCGAAGATAAAGAGATTGAAGTTGATGAATATATTGATATGTCCAATGAAATATACCTACTGATGAAGACTGTATTTGACTGTATTGTTAATGCTGATGTTCATTTAATTTCGAACATGTTTTTTTATGCAACGTTTTAAAATAATATTCCCCAGTTGAACTTGCTAACTCACAGTCAATTAAGCAAGTAAAGTAGCTTTAAAGTAAACACTACCAACAAAAAAGTAAACAGCCATAATTTAAATATAAAGAAAATTAATGATGGTGCTTTAAAACATTCGGCTCCATTTTGCACCAAAAACAGCGCACTTATCTAAAGCAGCGGAGATACCCCTTAAAAGTAAGAGCCAACGTTTTCCAAACGATATATTTTTCACTGAAAATTCACTTATCAGGCCTAATGTCCTAATTTAAAATATTTTCGCCTCCCAAGCGTTCCTAATGGATTAAAAAGGTAAAACTCCTCAAAATTCCGTTGGCAAGTGGAATTCCGTACAATTTTGTCGTCCGTCTCTCCTTTATTATTGTTCATTTCATCAAATACCTCACTGCCTACCCCCCGTTTATTACCTCAGAGAGTTTTCATTTAGACTGATTTCCTTTTTTTCTTATTTCCCAAGCTTTGTGGGATTTTTGTATTAAGTTTGAGATTTGCATGCTATGGAGCCAAATTAGGCACATGTATTTCTTTATATGAGATTTTTATAGAATTTCAATGTTTTTTTTTTGTAACTTCTAAGCCAATTTCTATAGAATATGCTAGTTTTGATCAAAAACGCTAGGTACTTTAGAAACTTTCAGTAATTATTTTACTAACGCTGCAAACTTTTGATTGAAATATTTTAATGAACAAGTCATTAATGCGGGTTCTAGCAAAGCTTTTGCACTAACGAGAATCAAAGAGAACATTTGAAACAATTCTGGTAAACTGACCATAAACCTCTAGCCTAACAATCTGTATTAACTAGAGAATATTTCAGGAAAAAAGGAAACCAAATTCCTCTTATATTATCTTTACTAAGAACCAGTCTCAATACTAAGACCAAACTAAGAATTTCTCTCCGAAAATATCCGAAGTGCCACGTGTATATAACTTGGATATTTCACGACTCGATACGTCAGCAACATAATTGGTAACAGCCCTTACTTAATTAACTTGTTACATTTAATTGTTATATTAATACGCTTGTTACAAATCTATTAACGTTTGTACAGCCACTTCGGTATTATTAATAGTGTTTAGAATATTATGTTGTTTATTCGCAGTTGAGTGTGTATTGGTGATAACAAGCACTAATATGTTATAGTAATACGAACCGTCATGATTAGCACAAAAATTAGGTTGATTTTCAACTGCAGTTAGGTAGGATGATGAAGTTTTTCATGACAAAGACAAAGTAACCTTGTTAATTATAATTTTCGATTAGTCTAAAATGAACGGTATAGAAATCCCATAAGTTCATACTCAGGTAGGCGCATTACTTCGTGTAAATTATTTCATCACCACTGCTCTCAAAACGGTGAAGGAAAACATCGTGAGGAAACCGGCATGTCCGAAAACCAAAAAAAAATTAAAACATGTGACATTGAACCCGCACATGGCCCGCGTTGTGGATTACGGCCCATTCACTCTCCTAGAGTGGAAGCCTGGGTTCTAGCAAAGGGAACATCATGAGGCTGACTGAGCTTCACAGATGGAATATATCTTTGTTTAGAGGCCTTGATGGATAAATCCATCCATCAAGCACCCATCACAGCAGCAGCATCCATCGCTAAGGTAAAACAAATATTAAAATATTTGTTTTACCTTAGCGAATCGAGATCTGTTTAGACAGCAGAAGTTATCCAACTGTAACAAAGCCATTACAAAGTTATTAAAACAAAAGTTGTCGAAAAGCCTCTTACGGGACTCGAATTTTCCATGTTGGATCCTAAATCAAACCCACATTAGGCGTCCCGACGCTAAAGTTTGCAGACTCGTTTTAGTCAAGGCATACGGGTAGCTACAATGTCGCTTGGTCATAAATGTTATTTAAACACTACGTATTCAGGTCATCCTGGGTACGACCTGGCGCTATCTCTGACAAAACTATGCCGAAATCTACTTTGAACAGTGTATTGTGAATGAATTCAGTCCTAGGCTTACGGGCTGCAATAGTATTCATGTCACAGTTAGAAGTTATTATCATGAGGAGCTCGTGGCTAAAGTAATAACAGCCGCACAGGTCAATCCATTAGGTTAAACTACGCTTGCCGGGATGGATCCATGGATGGTGACATTTTATATACCGAGACTCCTCCATGCCTCGGAAAGCACGTGAAGCCGTTAGTCCCGGCTGTCAATCGTGGATCTTTGACAGTCGTTACGGGTCGTCAGAAGCCCGAAGTCTGACAACAGTCTTACCAAGCGGCATCGTGTTACCCAGTTACTGGGTTGTGGAGATCAGATAGACAGTCGCTTCATGTAAAATATTAGTACTCAGCTGCATTCAGTTGGACTGGAAGTCGACCTCGAGATAGTTGGGAAAAGGCTAGGCAGATTGAGTTAGAAGTTATTATGACGACACGGTTTGGTTGAGCGATTGGCTGCTGCACTGCGTGTCGCGCACGGAAAAAATATTTGTATGGTCTACAGATACTTGTTCCGAGTCTGGGTCTAATGCGCCTATGATACAGAGTAGGTAATTCCTAGGATGGGGCAAAGTATTTATTAAAATAAAAATTCATCAACTTTGAATGCCAATGTTGTGATAGTAATACACTTTTATGAATAAACACCCGCTCCCCCCTCCCTTTTCAAAACCGTTAAATCCCTAATAGGTTCGTTTATGTTCGGATGACCAGTGGCAAATATACTGAGATTAATTGTTGTTGTTATGTAGTAAATATAGAATTATTTTATCAGCAAAACATCTCTTGAATTAATATCCAAACTATGCCAATCGTCTGTTTACCTTGAAAGACTTCGGCTGACCTTGGCTATCGTAGACAGTTTTCACAAGAGTTCCGTTCTTCCAGTTCCGGAATGGAACTCCAAAACGGAACCAAAGCAGAGATTTATTCATGTTTCGGTGACAAAAAACATTCGTAATCTTTCAAAAGCGGGTCAGCAATCAATCCTCGCTCCCGTAGTGTCCCCATTCTACCCTTCCAGACCGTTGGCATATCTCATAAATCCCCAGTGCTCCCCACATAACAATAGGAACATTCTGCCCTTGAGGGGAAGGTCGGCTTAAATGGACCACTTCGTATATTTTTATTAAGGTCGAAATGATAGTTCTCTTGGGTTTTGTTTGTATGAATCTTTTGTATTCATTGTCTGTTCTTTAGTGAGTGAAATGGCGTGATGATATGATATGAATATAATAGCAATAATGAGGCTTCGAGTCCATTAAAAATGGAATTCATGAGTTTATTATTTTGGCAGATACTTCAACATTGACCTTGAACGGCTTATAGCTCACATAAAAGGGAAAAACGTGGACAAAATGTCACTATATATACATTTAATGTAGGGTTGTTTTAAACAGCTATTTCCTGAGTTTCAAAATTATCTCGGACCGTAACTTGTACTCGAAACCCTGGAGCAAAATTACTCATATAAAATGGCTGGGATTTCACACGTTATGTCTATTTACTGAGAGTTACAACGTAAACCTTCAGAGCGTACTAATCATTTTAATTAGATAAACTTCTGCTACTGTAACGTGTAATTATGTAGAATTATTGTTTGATTTAAAGATTGTAGCCGAATTTGTGGGTTTTATTAAGATCTATTTAAAAACTTCAAACAATAAAATTTGTTTAATAGTCAAAGAAATTTAGTAGATATAATATTGGGTTATTTTTATTGCCTAAATTTGAACGACCCCGCCGAAGGCAGCCTAGAAAGAGATAGCAAGACGAAGTAGAGATAGAAAGAGTTCTTGGGAGAGGCTAGGGACAACTTCTGGTCATATAGACGGAAGCGAGGTATTCACAATTCCTGGTTACTCAGAATATTTTTCACGGTACAAGATAATGTGGCAACAAAAGTGGAATGAACATTTTGACATAAGATTTCGAGAAAAAGGAATATGGTACAAAACTAAGCAATGTGAGCCTTCTCGGATACCGTGGTTTTACCGCCGATGTTGAACTAGGTAGGCAATTACTTAAAATAGCTTTTAGAATACTATTAATACCACTATACTATTCTCTTTCACCTAACTGTATTGTTGGTAATAAACCAGAAGATGTCCAACACCTCCTTTGAGATTATATTCGCAATAATTTTGAAAGGAAACATTTTTATAAAAGATTAAAATTAAATGCTTTAGATTTAGGTAAAATTCAATGTATTCTGGTCAGCCAGAATACATTGAAATTTGTCTTTGAATAACTAAGCTTATATTTAATAGTCTTAATAAAATTTTGTAAGTAACTAGTTTAAGGATATGATGGGGCTGACATGACCTATTAATGGTTGCAAGTCCCTACTAAATAAAGAGAAAAAAAAACCTTTGGTCAGAATTGGGACAGTACAGACCAGTAAATACAACACTGATGATAAATAAGGAATCAATTTATTACCAGAGTCTGTGTTTCCTGATGTATACAACTGGTCTTTAAGTCAAGAGTGAATAGGTTACTTCTAGGTTAGCGTGCTCCATCGTCGAGAGCATAATTGCTTACCATTAGATGAGATAGGGGTCAAACGCGAGCCTATAAATATAAAAACAACAAAAAAAAAATCGACAAGACCATTTCTCCCGTTACAAGTTGAAAATAACAACAGTGCCTAACCTATTATAAAACAAAGCACGATGTTGTAAACAATAAGAAACAAAACACTACCGTATCATAGAATTCATTAACTTAAATTACTATTTACTATACAAAACACGTAGCAGCAGTATTGTGTATCGCTTTAATTAAAACAATAATGCCCAATATAATAAACTGGCAGTATTTCATAATTCAGCCAATTTGTTTCGTCGCCACTATATGCCACTGGCCAGTGTTCTGTATTCACGTTATAATTTGTAATGTTCCTTTTTATAGATGCTAATTTTTAAAATGGGTGTTGACCAATTTTGTAATGTATAGGTACATATTTCATAATCTAAATTTATTTAGTTTAATGACTTACATTATTAAAAAAAATTCACTATCATGACGGAATCTAATACAAAGTTTAGTTAGTGATTGTAAGCGAAGCATAATCACATATACTGTGTGGATGGAGAGGTACAGATCGGTCGAAGAAAGGCATGAAAGAGAAGGGAGTAAATGATAGTGTGCTGGTTGATTGGGAAGAATATAAGAAGAAAACGTGCCAACCCCAAGTAACATGGGACAAGAGATGATGACGATAAATTCATAATTATCCTAAATGCGTCCCGCAAGTCGTTTTTATTTTTAACATTGATATGCTCAAGTTTGCCCACTATCTCACCTGATGCTAAGTGATTATTGACCTGATGTTAAGATGTGGACGATGGAGTACGTTTGCCCAGAAATAACCCTCTTGAGTTTAAGATCCCCAGATCTCATCAGTCTCATTAAAACGCTAAATCAGTGACATTGTCGTCCTCATCAACTACAGGTCATCAGTCCAATACATTATTATTTTAAACAAGTTTCTTTTGTCTGTTCTTTTGTCAACTCCTTTGTGTACTTCATATCCTTCCCTAAAGTTCAAACTATAACAAAATCGTAAGCCTTAGCAACATCGTTTACGGCTCACATTAAAGAGGTCTGACTTAATAAGTTTATGCTGTTATATTGACCCTTATTCGTTTGACCCTTTGACAAATTGTTGGATGAAAGGTTTAAGTGACGTATGACCTTATGGATTAATTTAATATTTTCTGTCCAATATGTTATGTCATTTCATATTAGGGGCCATAGGGGTCTCAGATAGAGGGTACAGCTGATACTTCATCTTTATTGTATTAGTAGATGTCGTTCAAACATGGGTCCCTTCATGTAGACATTTTTAATTAACTGAATTATTTTGTTATTATTTTCACCTCGCACAGGACAAGGACATTATTCGGAGTTGATTTTTGTGGGAATCATTACGAAGCCATTGTTTTTCGAAACGAGTTGACAAGTAACCTCGGCCAAGTAGTATAGCGCTCGCCATTTCATCCTATTTGACCTTATCGCGCTTTGCTTCTTCGCTTCGGGTATAGCTGTTATTTCAACTCCACGTTTATCGCCGGGGCAGCAATATTATGACAGTTTGCTGGTACCAAATATTTGGCGACTATAGTTTTCTGCAATCTTTGTTAATGCCCTCGGTGGCGAAGTAATGGAAGCGTCTGCTTATTTTTTTTTTATAAAACTTGTCCGTAATTAACTGATGTTGACGGGTCGTCCCCCAGAATTACCATCGTGTCCTGGTCTAGGTCCGGGTTGCTGATATCACCTGGTGATTCTAGCAAGGCACTGGATTTGACAGGGTTGAGCGAGTTGCGGTAAGACATAACACGAATAATACTGCTAAGTCATAGGTACAATTTAAAAAAATAAAAAAATCTGGTTAAGTGCGAGTTCAACTCGCAAATGAAGGGTTCTATAAGACCCGGGCCTGCGGACGGCGAGTAGTGAAGCCGTCTTCTCCTTCTGCGAAGCAGTAATGCTCGCGAAGAGGGAGGCGGCATACGTTAGGGAGACTCAACAACAGCCGAGTCGCCCTAACGCCCTCAGCAGCAGCCGCCGCAGGAGACGCCAGGGGGTTCGGACGCCGCGAGACGATCTCCGGCCACCGTAGACCTGGGCCTGCGGACGGCGAGTAGTGGGTAACTCGCCGCCCGATCAGCACCAGGCCCGAGAGTCGACGGCGCGTAGTGTTCCACGCGCGCCTCAAAGAGTTGTCAGCAAAAGGACGGGGCCTGCCACGGCCAATGCCTGCCCGGGGGTTGAGGATAAATTCGAAGAGTTACCTCGGCATGTAGGGCAGGGAGGAACAGGGGTGGGTTTTAGTCAGGAAGAGTCTGACACGCCCTTCCGCTCCACCCTAGAGCGGAAGAAGTCATAAGATGATTTCCCACCCCCCCAAAAAAAAATAAAAGGGTTCTATAAGAGTTTATTATTTGTTGTTATAGCGGCAATTGAAATACACATTCTGTGAAAATTTCAACTGTCTACCTATTACGGATCATGAGATAAAGCCCGCTGACAGACAGACGGACAGTGGAGGCTTAGTAATAGGGTCCCGTTAGTTACCCTTCGGGTACGGAATCCCAGAAATACAAAGTAGGTCTCATTTCGTAGTTAATCGGAAAAAAACTTTATGTGAACAATGCCGGGAAGTTTGACAATATACCTGGATATACGTTTAATCCCAGTGGGAATATTACCGGGAGTAGAAACGTTCCCAAGCGTACAACACTAATTATGACACATCTTGAACCAAGCAAGCATAACAATACTTACGGCCAAATTTTCAAATGTAACCCAAATTTTAGTCACCTTTTAAGTTTCATGCTTCTCCTGTGACATTAAAGTTAACCGTTGCAAGGTACATAATGTATCATCATGAGAAAGTAGTGTAATTGTCCCTCAGTGTATTGTATAGTGATATTTTGAATTCGAGCGTAAATTAACCACATGTAGGATATTGAGTTTCACAGATCACAGTAAAGCACAGTAGCAAATCTTGATATAGACTGTCTGGTCTGTGTCATATCAACTGCCAGGAACTATTGGTGCTACTGAATGATCTTATATCAAACAACGCCAATCTTGATGATGATATAAATGTTTTCCCCAATTACACTTTTCCCACGAATAATCCTTTACTGGCTTTTAAGTATCTATAGTCTACACCCATGAGAGACTAAACTGTACAACTTTCTACAAAAGCAAAAAGCTGAATTCTGTACAGGACGCATACGGTAGAGAAAGTTAAATTATTTTTCAATGCTAGTTTAAAATGTTGTATGAGCTCAGTTTGAAACTCAGTGTCCGACATGGATATTGTAAAGGAAAATTGAAAAACTCAACGTTTTACGGTATACATAGATTCAATATAGACTTTGGAGGGAATGTTTGGACTAAATTTTTGATGGAAACAGATATTTCGAATTTAAAAAAATATGAAAAAGTTGTGAATGAAAGAAGAATTTTAAATTACTCGCAATTTATTGTGATGGATAGATGCAATAATAAAAACTTTCTCAGGCTTAAGAGAAAACAACAGATTCAAGTATACGATTTTTATGAGATTAGACGGCACGGTTGGCGCAGTGGTTGAGCGTTCGGCTGCTGCGCTGCGTGTCGCGGGTTCGATCCCCGCACGGAACAAATATTTGTAAGCCCTACAGATAGTTGTTCCGGGTCTGGGTGTCTTGTGTATGTGAGTTTAAATGTTTGTGATCGCACCCACGATACAGGAATAATTCCTAGTGTGGGGCAACGTTTTTTTAAAAAAAAAAAAAAAAAAAAAAAAAAAAAAAAAAAAAAAAAAAAAAAAAAAAAAGTATGGTGCCTTTTTCATTCGAAACATTGACGAAACTCCGGCACGATACCAATCAATATTTGAACCTGTGTTATTATTATAGTATCTAGATTTCTAGTCCAGAACAATATTAAAGCAGGTAGCTATAAAGTATATCCCAATTTAACATCAAAGGCACCTAATATTTGACGACACAATATTAATAGTCTCTAATCTGGGTCATTTATCAGGCCACAATATTTTACGGGGACTATAAATCATTATAATAACACACATGCCACTCAAAATGGCCGCCTTTTTATGGTTTTCCCGCCATTTAACAATAAGTTTCGATTGGTCGAAATATCAGAGGAAATTAAATATTAGTCTGTGTCCGGCGCGCGGGCATTGTGATGGAGTTAAAATTGCTAGATGTGGCTAATCATTGTTTTAAGTAATGTATTGTGTTTGGGAAGTTTAAGAAAACTGGTAAAAATTCGTTAATTTTTTTGATAATAAGTTCTAAAAGTGATCTGTCTGGGGAAATGGACCTGCCTTTTTTTTTTTTTGGGGGGTCGGGAAAATATCCAATGACTTCTCCCGCTCTGGGTGGAGCGGGAGAGCGTGTCAGACTCTTATTGACTAAAACCCACCCCTGTTCCTTCCCTGCCTGAGTGCCCAGGGGTGCGGTAACTCATTTTCAGAATTTATCGACTCACGGGCCTGGTGCTAATCGGACGGCGAGCTACCCGCTGCTCGCCGTCTGCAGGTCTACGGTGGCCGGAGATCGTCTGGCGACGTCCTACGCCCAGTACCTCTCCAGCGGTGGTAGCGGCCGGGGCCGTGAGGGGCACTCCGTTGACCTTCCCTCACGCGTCCCGCCTCCGCCTTCGCGAGCATTACTGCTTCGCAGAAGGCGGAGACTGCTTCCCATTCCCTCTCGCTCCATACCATGGCCTGAACCAGGGCCGGGTGCGATAGGTGGCGCGAGAGGTCGCCGCCACCTATCGCATCTACGAGGACACGGCGGTGCTACGCCCAAGCGGGGCAGACCTCCACCGTATGCTCCAAATGGACCTGCCTGGGATTGCGGATAAATTCGAAATAGAGTTACCGCGGCCCATGGCACAGAGGCAGCTGAAGGAACAAGGGTGGAATTTAGTCAGTAAAAGTCCGCCACCCAGAGCGGGAGAAGTCATTGGATGATTTCCCACCCACCAAAAAAAAACTTTTTTTTCTCTCTTAAATGAAAAAAATAGAATAGGGAATTCAATATCACCAAAAAATCTGCCGTTTTTTGGCTCTGCTGACTGTTTGTGTATGTGAGTTTAAATGTTTGTATCCCCACCAACGGTACAAGAAAAATTGCTCTAGTGTGGGGAACTAAATTAAAAACAAAAATCTTCCACAGTCTACTACAGTGTTTATGTCATCACAACAAAATCAACAACAATACAAGAAATCTTGTTTCAATACAGTAGGTACACAAATACATATACTTCGAAATGACTGTAACTCAAAATAGACATACCAAAATCCCAAGCAAGACATCACTTCCAGTACCAACCTACGTTGGTATATCTCGAAACAGCTGGTGACCTGCGGCACAAGTTTAAATAGGCTTTTCCTGTCAGTAATGTTTTGTTCTATATTGTACAGTTCCTATACCGACCGGCACCCACGTAACGGCCATATTGTCTGAACTAAATACTGTATTAGTTGGTTAGTTTAGTTCTTCTCCTGATAATTTTGATAGATGTTTGGAAATGAGTATATTCTTGGTAAAGTCTGGAATTGTTGACTATATTGAAATCTTTAAAAATAAGTTAAAACTTTAAAAGTGTGATCTATGTTTTTAGTACCTAGGTCTTGTGGTAGCATGAGTGTGAGCGTGAAGTTTTGGGTTCAATTCCTGGGTAAGTTAAAGTGTTATTGAGCTTATCCATAATGGAATTTCTTAATGAAAACCCGGAGTCTAGATTTTTATATTTTATTTAATGAGTTTGCTCTTGACTCTAGCCTAGGCCAGAGGTAACAGAGACAGAGATTATAGATTTTTGTTTAGTTGATATCAATATGCTAGTGTCCTGTTTCATGGGACTTGGACATAACTGATAAAAAATGTGTGTTTTAGGTACCTACTACAGTTACTCCTCCTCTTGTTATGCCTTTGAAGTTACTCCTTAATAACGATATACCAACAGCGCAGTTGGCTATTTTCTTATAATATTTGTCCGTTCACAATTGAGAACCTGGTGCAAGGGGAAACTGTCAAGTAATAAAAAAGGGATACACATACTGACGTATGACGTCATCGCCAATAGATTACGCGCGTTCAAAAAGATTACGAGATGTTTCCACCACGCCCCCACTCTATCTCCCAGCAATTTTTGTAATGATAGTTGCTGGTTTTAATTACCAATGTTGACACTGTTTTCAGAAAATATTTATTTTTAGTGTTATTTATTGTATAATTTAAATATGGTACAATAATAAACACAAGAGAATACCCTGTTATGGCTGCTTACTTATCTTGACTGCTGGACAGCAAAATACCTTCGATTTTTACCGATAAACAAGAAACTCTCGAAGAAAATTGTGCTCAGTCCGTGACATTCTCATCTGTGGACATTTAGAGGCCATTTGTCCTATATGTCATGTCATGTCAACATGTTGTTACCACTTACTTGCTAGCTTGTTAGCCTGAAAACGTCTTCTTTTAGTGTTTTCATGTACGTTGTTTTTTTTTCATTGATTGTTATTATTGATTTAGTTGCTAGGGTATATTGGTCATATTTGTCTGGGAGGTGGTGATGCGGAGGATTGACGAGACTAAATCATGAGGAAAGTTTTGAATAAACATGTAAATAGCTACCCCATCTAACAATAGATTCTTAACTTTAAAGACGATTAGACTTAGAAAGAGGTTGAGAAACTAAAAGAGATATAATTAAAATCCAGATGAATAAAGGAAAAGGTAGGGCCTCGTGGCTTAACAATAAAAGCCGCACGGGTGGAACTTCAAGGTTAAGCTACGCTTGCCGAGGTCGGTCCGTAGATGGGTGACCATCCATTGCATGTCGAGCTTCTTCCGTGCATCGGAAAGCACGTCAAGCCGTTGGTCTCGGCTGTCATTTAAACATATTTGTCAGTCGTTACGGATAGTCAGAAGCCGGAAATTCTTGCACCAGTCTTGACAAGGGGTACCGTGTTCCCTATTTTCTAGGTTGTGGAGGTCTTGATGTGCTTTCAAAACGGTGAAGGGAAAAATCGTAATGAATCCGGCATGTCCTAGAACCAAAAAATCGAAGACATGTGACATCCACCAACCCGCATCGGGCCCGCGTGGTGGATTACAGGGGCTGCACTGGCTGGGGACACAGGTTAATAATTTGATCATTTATTTAATTCAAAAAAGTTTGGTCCAGTCTGCTACAATAAATATAATTTTACAAATTTAATATAGAGAGTAACAATACAAAATTAAATCTGGCGTCCTAGCTAGGTTCCATAGAAACCTGTATTAAGGTTCGCCAGTCCATTGCAGGTTCCCACAGAAGGGTACATGAATTGGAATAGAGACTGCTTAGGACCATAAGGTGCATAATGGGCTTATAAATAATGCTTATAAACTTATGATAACTTTTACTATGTGTGTGTTTTGTGAAGTAAGTGTGGTGTGCGTGTATTTTGTCAGGTAGGTGAGGTGTGTGTGTGTAAACGGAAAAGAAAGAGGTGGGGTTTAGATACGGAGTGATAGAAAAGTCATTACGACTGTGAAGTAAGCAGATACTCAGTGTCGTAGTAGTTAAAAAGGCTGATGATGATGATGGAGGTCTGAAAGCCAGTCCTGTAAAATACTGGTATTCAGCTGCATTTGGTTAGATTGGAAGCCATCTCCAACATAGTTGAGAAATGGCTAGGTAGGCAGGCAGAGCAAAAGGTAGGATAATGATGATGCTGACTATTGTTCCATGAAAACTATTACAAATGACTATGATTTTGTAACACTTAAAATTATAATAAATTTAATTCGTGCAATTGAGCGTTATTTTGCAAGATGACAGATAGACTTTGACGTTACTTTTCCAATTTGATCTGGAGCGAGTCTGACTCTTAAACTTTATTTATTGGAAAAGACTTCTTAAAAATTTCTTAAAATCTTCACTTTATCATGTCTCGAGGAGTTAAAGGGACCAGAGTCAAGTTCAAATGTGTTAAGCATTGGGATGTAGGACGCTGTAAGTACGCTTTTTGGGATTTTTCTGTAGTGACACTAAATCTTGAGCGTGGCATTTATGAGTCTCACCGAATTCCTTTCTTGTTGGCAGGGTTTCTAGGTTACATTTAAGTCTTTCTATGGAAAAAACCTTATAAAATGGTCGGCTCTTAACTTCACTTTATTTTTGGAAGAACAATGCGGTCTTAGCAAAAGGTTCGGAACACAAACGTCCACGTGTCCAGGGATGACCAGGATTGTATGACCACGGCTACAATATTGCTAGTGGAATCTCCTCTCTTGACCTTTAATCTTCGATCTTCGAACGATAACGAACGAATAGTGGTTCATCATAAATTGTAAGTTCAACATAAAATTTTCTGTATACTCATTATTATCTAGTGTGATGCAGTGTTAACAATAAATGTGAGAAGTGAAGACCAAATCTATGGACTCTTATTTACTACAAACAATCCTCAAGCAAAGAACCTGAAGATAGGTAAATAGGGTCTCATGCTGAAATCTATCTATGACGCTAGCCGGTGGAAGAATAATTTCTTTACAATTTATTTAGACCAATGGGCTACCATTAGTCTCAATAAATCATAGTCACAGGTTGAAATTCGACCTCATTTAAATTTTAAGTTCGAACCTGACATGATTGTCGTTTCGTGACGTGAAAGGCATGGTAGTGTGTGTAATGTTTTTTTTTATTAATTATTTTATTTGCATATCAGGTTTCTGCACTCCTTCCCCACAAACTATAACTGTGCCAAATTTTAAAAAAGGGATGCAATGTTTTTGGGTCACGTATATACAGGGTGTATCGGAAAGGTGTCATATTTTAAGAACCGGTTCTGCCCATGGAAATGAGCAACTTTCTCGAAGAAAAAATAGAAAATTCCCATTAGAAAAGTTGGACTTTCCATGCAAAGTTATCATGAGTTAATAAATATTTGTATGGGGAGTAAAAAGTTTTTTTTTGAGAATTTCCTCAAGTTTTCTTGAATAAATCATATCGATGGGCAGATGTAATGTGTGGTTCTTAACCCGTCAAGGTTCTTAAAATATGACAACACCTTTCCATTACACCTTGTATATACATAGATATATCGATCATCACACTTATTGTTTTCATAATCTAGGTATATGTCATTATTTGATCGTAGTCAAATCTTTCAAAGTCCTTTCTTTCAAAGGCTTTATCTTTCGGCCAAGTTTAGGTCAAAACTGAAAGCTTTATAAATTAACCTTAAAATAAATCGGACGAAGGCGATGCATGTTTGTCCTACTAATATTAGAAATGTGAAAGTGTGTTAGGATATATATATGTTTGTTACTCTTTCACGCAAAGACTACTGAACGGATTTTGATGAAACTTTACAATATAATTGCATATACATTAGAATAACACATACGCTTTAATTTATAATGGGGGAAGTATTTATACCACCCGGCTGAATCCGCTGTCGGAGCTAGTTTTCCATAATAGCTAATTGGACCGCCCTTGAACTAAAATAGACGTTTATCAGACAAGCTAGTATAGTCCCCTAGGGAGTGGTTCCTAAAATGGCATACGTGTATAACCTTTTCACGGAAGTTTGCTCTTTAGCAGTTTAACGAAAGTTATGAAATTTTGCCCCGAAAGTTGTTGTTGAGAAGTTCAATTATTCTCTGCAGATTATTACAGAAGTTTGTTTTCTTGTTTCTGTAGTGGACTGTCGTTTAATAAATTGCTGTTATATTGTTGATGAGTTTCGTTGCTGTGGCTTCTTGTTTGTCTTTACTTGCATATCTAAGAGATGTTATTGTGTTGATGTTTTCAAGTCTTGATTGTTTACGAGTTTTCCCGTGGCTTTTAAAATTAGTTTCTATTAGAGATTATGATGAATTTGATAATTTTTTTTACTATATTTTTAAGTAAGCCAAGTACGTCCTTACCTAAAAAGTTTTAAACATCTTGTGACTGCCTCTGACATGTTTCAGAGGAAAATAATTATTTTTTTAATTTTCTTTGATACTACAAATAGTCTTACTAAATTTGGTGAGTACTACGTTCAAGACCTGTCAAATCCAAGTCGTTATATTGACCTACTTAAGTTTTTCTTCTTTGATGCTACAAATAGTTTTACTAAATTTGATGGGTAGTAGGTTCAAGACTGTCAAATCAAGTCGTTATACCAACCTACTTTAGTATTTTATTCAAATACAAGTGACCTACCCCGGTTTCACTCGGGCACTCTGACAGTTGGTGAAACGCGACGGGGGACCTTGTTTTACAATATGTAGTGATGATGATTACACAGTACCTAATCTTTTGCAATAATTACAAAACATTAGTTTTTCTTTGTAATTTTGGCCATACTTAATGAAAGTTTCCCGTTCATCTAAAGTATGGGAGTCTAATCTAATAGGCTAGCAAAATATCAAATCTAAAATCCAAAACCATTGTTCTTCACGATATTTCTCCAATAAACGTAAAAATCCAAAGCAATTTATCGTTCAATACTAAACAGTTTTATTTGAGTTTTTTTCAGCTAAATTAGGCAATAAAGTACAAGCGTCTAGCACAGTATCGTGTACTATCAGGAGATTAAGTTATAAATCACTTGGCTTAATGGATCGGCTTAGATAAGTTAAATACTTAGCTCATACTTTTTAGTGTGCCGGTATTGAATTTTTGGGCGAGCAAAACACATTTTTTAATGTTATCTAAAGAAAATTGCTTTGAGCTATAAAAAACCAGCCAATTGCGAATCGGACTCGCGCATGAAAGGTTCCGTACAGTCGTACAAGATTATACGCGGTTACTTGTTGCCATTATTAAAAGATCGAGCAAAAAAAGCCAAAAAAAACTCGTTTGTAGTAGGGGCACGAGAGCTTTTAATTTTTAATTTATTTTCATTGTTTGTTGTTCTTTGCCGCTAGGCAACAAAATTACACTCTGTGAAAATTTCAACTGTCTACCTATTACAGATCATGATATACAGCCCGCTGACAGAGAGATGGTCGGACAGCGGAGGCTTAGTTGTAGGGTCCTATTGGCTTCGTACGGAACCCTAAAAAGTAAAAACAGACATCAGAAACCCATTGCTTAAAAATAATACCCACAACTTTCATAATGACCAAAGAATGTATCTCAATAACTTATAGGTGATTTCATAGGATAGGCAGAAAAGAAAATTAAGACTCAGCATTATGTCAAGATCAAGATAGTCATGATAAAACAAGGCGATAGAATTAGAACACAATACGTAAAACACCACGAGACGGACAAATCAATAACAGCATAATAAATACTAGAAAGCCAAATGCTGCTCCATAGTCTGTAGCATCTAAATTTTAACGCCAGATGCTCCAGAAGCTGGCCATATTCTACACGAATTTGATGACATTGTGCTTCGCTAAACTGGCAATATAGTTTCGTTTAAGCTCTCGTACGAGACGGGAGCGTAGCTTGTAAAATATAAAATTAATGGGTACTACGAGACATTTGGTACAGAATATTTACGAGAATATAATGTTGTTGATATATAGTGTAGGTTCCAGTAGTTTATTTGGTTTCGTGTAGCACGTGCTTTGTTGAAAGTTTCTATGTTATATTTTGAGATCGGCTTCTCTTTTCAGACATCTCTTTTCTCGTTTCACATAATTAGAATATGCGTTTAATGTGTTCCATTATTATGAAAGGGTATCATGCTACCCAGTAACTGGGATATTTGACTACTTCATGAATGTTATCCACTCCATTCATTCATCTTGTAAATAATTGAAAACTCATTCAACATTATGAAATTATTCATTTCAATATAATATTTCCATAACATTAATGATCAGAACTAATATAAAACTGTTTACATTGTCAGTCGACCGAAAAGTGCGAATGTAAAGAATAATAAAGGTTTTAGTTTGTAATAGAGATTGTGAGCGATTTTCATAGTTTGAAATGTACTTTGAATGTTATTTTATGTCGAAAAACAGTTCAATGAGGTTCCTTTTGATTTTAAATTATGTTAAGCTGTTAATTGTAACACTTTGTTAAAATGTAACATTAATAACATCTTCTTCAGGAAACAGGTTTAAATATAAATTATACCATATTTTTACCCGACCGCCCTAGAAGGAGGGTAATGTTTTTTCTGTTCGTAGTGGTATAAGTAAACGTAGCGTTTACATAATCGGAGAAAAAATATTGAAACTGTTCCTTATTTTTATCCAAAAGCTGATTCCTTGATATAACAAAAGATGGAGTAAAAAAATCGAAATCAGTTGAATGATTACGACAAAAACACAATTTAAAAAAAAATCCTTTGGGTTTTTTGTATTGAGAATATTGTTTGAATGTAACAAATTCTTTTCAAAAGGGTACAGCTAGGTTTCACTTAGATTTTTTAATTTTATTAAAATACCTTTCCATTGTTTCAGAGCAACTATGACCTGAACGGGATGAAACCCTTTTAGAAAATGAAGAACTGAGAACAATCGAAGATGCGTAATGAAATCTCGCTTCAAAAGTTCAGAGACGAGTCGGTGAAGAAGAAAATGAACGAGAACATTTCACTGAAATGTGTTATATTAGAAAGTTTATAAAGGAGTTGTAATAATGTGCGAAGATAAAGAAGAAGTGGAATATACCGCGTGTAAGGTATGCGGCCGGATTGTCAGTGAAACGGAGATAAAACGAGCGAGATAAAGGTAAGGATGACAAATGGTGTCCTGTTATGGTAGATTTTGAAGACACTGAACGTGTATTATATTATACAGCTACCGTTGCAAGTGTAAAATAAAATACATGTCTTTGTGAAATTGGCAACAAAAGTTATGCTGTAGATAAGTCACTAGATAAAAGCCAGACCTAGATGATTCCAGATATAGGAACTACCTGAAATCATCTAGGTCTTGCTTTTATCTAGTGACGTATAGACAAAATGAAACTTATATTTAAAAATTAAAAACCTTTGAATCTTAAAAAATATCATTGTTAATTTTAGAAACGTCTGGTTTCTTTTCTATATAATTTAACCACAAGAATTTGCACCCCATCACTGGTTAACAGTATAGTACCGTACTTAACCGAGTGGCTTGCCTGGCTTTACCCATATTCCCAGAGAAAATTGGGTGGGCCGCTCTACAGATTGGTTCGGAATAATCTCATAAATACGTCTACAAATACTGACGTGCGTGCCCACCTGGTGGCTGTGGGTGAATAGGAGACGGATCTCTATCGTCACCCAACATAGGTACTATGCTGAGTTACACAATCTTCCGTAGCTGCTCTGGGTGCTCGGTAGGAGTGCTGGTCGGACAGCACGGCACGCTAGTATTAATGACATCATCTGTCGGAGTGCCAGCCGTATTTTAGAACCCAATGGCATTTCACGTCATGAAGGGGGTAGGCCAGCCAGCTAGTCAAACAGAGTTAGTCATCTCTTCGTGTGACCAGAGGGCTAGCCTTTTTTTCTCAGCCAAATGCTGCCTATTTCTATTCAACGTGGCAAAACTGCCAGTTTTCTGGGCACTTTTCCCATTGACAGCGAAGTGGGCGTATTGTTTGATACCCATTGAGTTCTTCTCTGTCCCGTTTTATACGTGCTTGTACATATAACTATTATTATCAGTTGGTTTATATTAAGATAATTAGATAATCTTCCATATTATTATAGTTACATTCCAAGGTAAATAAATTCCTTTGATGCAGCTTTTTAAATTCACTAGGCACCTCAGAATCTGCTGTAAAAAACAAACCTTATAATAAAATGTAAAAGAATTCGTCTCTATAAGAAAAACAGTTCCATAGATTATATTATAATCTAGCATTTTGCTTTTTGACTAAAGAACATCTCATAATTCCCCAGTTTTGTCTAAAAGAAGCGAAGATTTTACGAGGAAATTATGAGCAGCCACGCAAATATTCACTTTTTATTTCGTCGTCATTTTTAATTTCTCGGTTTTTTCGTATTTGGCTTACTTATCTTCCTCGTGCCTTTCCGTTTTGAGAGGAACGGGATTTAGAGTATTAAATCTAAATAATATAGTGTTCCTCCAAGCTTTTTCTATCCAGGCCTACTTTGCTACTGAGCAAATAGCTCATTTGTATTTATTGCTTTACTTTCCTGACTTTTTCGTCGGCTTTATTGGAAATTACTGTAAAATGGCTGTATAAAATGGGGTAGATTTTTAAATCACCTTTATACAGGGTGTAACGGAAAGGTGTGGTCATATTTTAAGAACTGCATCTGCCCATCGATATGAACAACTTTCGTCAAGAAAATCTGAGGAAATTCTCAAAAAAAAAATTTACCTCCCATACAAATATTGATCAGCTGATGATAATTTTGTATGGAAAGTTCAATTTTTTTTTTGGGAATTTTCTATTTTTTCTTAGAGAAAGTTGTTCATTTCCATGGGCAGAACCGGTTTTTAAAATATGACCACACCTTTCCGTTACACCCTGTATGTATACCCTGGTCACCTTACATGAATGATAGATTTCGAAGAAAACCGATTTGCAGGCCTTAATATGTACATTATTATAAGAGTATGTATGGTCTAAGGGCAGTCCCTAGACCATACTCTTTTTGATGGCAAAAAAAGTAAATTCTCATCATATATTAGAAAACCTAGGCTGAAATAATTCAGCTCGCATATCGATCCTAGAATTTATGAGTCTGCCCAGAGCCATAAATTTTGAGATCAAAGAAAATCTTAGCTGTGAAACGTAACAGTAAGTTTACAATAGAATATATTTGGGTGGAAAAGAATATTTGTTTGATAATATCTTTCACGTGTTTAATCCAATGATTTATTTAAAGCTGCGGCAAATATTTTTTGTAAAATCATATTTCTTGTAATATAGAAGTTGATTTCATTGATTGATAAATTCAACTTCACCGTCATGTTCCAGATAAATTCTGAAAATGAGTTACCGCACCCCTGGGCACCCAGGCAGGGAAGGAACATGGGTGGGTTTTAGTCAGTAAGAGTCTGACACGCCCTCCCGCTCCACCCAGAGCGGGAGAAGTCATTGGATGATTTCCCAGCCCCCCAAAAAAAAAATCATCATCCAGTCATATTCCAGTCCCAATTTAGAATCTCAAGTAGTGTATTAAAACCTAAGTGTGGACGTTTCAGTTTGTCTAGTAATTTTAATTCCTTTCTTTAGTTATCTTGCTATTTTCTATATCCAACTTAAGTGTTGGTCTTCAACTGTGGATTTAGTGTTTCGTCTTCTGGGATACTACTTAATGTTATCAACCTTTTACTTGTCCTTGCGGACAAGCTGCATATACTCGTACCCAGGCATTTTCATCACCGGAATGCGGGTTGTTTACCATTAACAATCATTTACACAATGATGGTCTCAATATTTATTCACAAAGATTTATCGTTAACAATTCACGTTTTACCGATAAATTCTTTACAACTTTTAGCTGAATGGAACGATATTGAAAAGAATCGAACAATGTTTTGTAACTTGGACAGCCAAAAAAGTTATTTTAAGAAAGATTTTAATAGAAGTAAAACTGACTGCTTCATCAAGCTAATTGACATTGTTATATTCTATAATAATCTGAAAAAGATTTAGGGACATTTTGAAGCTTCAAAAAAAAAAGAGGCAATTATTAAGATTTTGTCCACCAAAAACAGATCTCCCACGTTAATGTTGGAAAATCATAACTATTACGCAAGAACATGATACAGTTCACTTATATAAGATTAAAGTTTTAATAAATAAATCATCTTATATTGAAGAAGTATGCAGAGATAGAATAAGTCACAATAATTAATCAATCACAAATGCAGGTACATGTAAGCTATGTAAACACAGTTAGCTAATCAGTTAACCTCAAAAGTACTCACAATTAATTTTGTGAGAGATTGACAAAAACACTACTGTGTGAATGTCTAAGTATTGTGTTTGTGAGCATCAGACACCAGTTAGCATAGTGTTGTTCCCTCGCGAAACCTATGTAAAAATAAATACCTGACTGCTTGTCGTTGAATCGTAGATAAAAATGTAAAGAAACATACTAAATAGGAAAAAAAAAATACATATTTCTATTTATCTGTTATTTAAAATGTAAGGAAATTCAATGTTTGGAGTTTAAAATACTAACTGCGCAAAATACTAACTGCGCTTTAATCGACTACCTAGTTTACTAGTGCCCATTTTCACCGACAACCCTTATACCACCACCTACGTATGGGATCCTTAGCTTAACAGTTCAAAAAAAAAAACTGGCCCCTTAATTCAATTTCGTTTCAACCATCATTTCAATCACCTAACTAGGGGACACATAACTATGTGCCAGTGGCCTGCGGACGGCGAGTAGTGGGTAGCTCGCCGTCCGATCAGCACCAGGCCCGAGAGTCGACGGCGCGTAGTGTTCCACGTGCGCCTCAAAGAGTTGTCAACCAACAAACCATGACGCAGCCCGTCATGGCCGATGCCTGCCCAGGGGTTGAGGATAAATTCGAAACAGAGTTAGGTACCTCGCCCCTGGGCATTCAGAGCAGGGAAGGAACAGGGGTGGGTTTTAGTCAGTAAGAGTCTGACACGCCCTCCCGCTTCACCCTAGAGCGGGAGATGTCATTGGATGATTTCCCACCCCACAAAAAACAAAAAAAAGGTGTGGTATCGGTATGTTTAACGCTCATTAATATAAAGTTTTGTTCCCCAGGCCACCCCATATGGATCGCGAAAATTTAACCCACCACGCGGCACTGAACGCGACGGTCAACGCGACTGCCAATGGCACAGTCGCGGGGGCTGAAGACGATGACCTGACACAGAGCATCTTCTTCAAGCTGAGGATGTCGGTGTTGCTGCTCATCGTGATCATGGCGGTGCTCGGCAATATGCTTGTCATCGTCAGTGTTATGAGGCACAGGTACGTCTTTTATTTATTTTTTACCATTTTGATTGCTTTGCTGATGTCGTGAGTGCAAGTTCGAGATTATTGCCGTGTTATGGTGCACAGGTTTGTTGATTTCGTATTATTAACGGTTCTCGATTGTTTGGTTGATGATTTTGTTGGAATTATTACAAGGTCTTACGTTTATAAAATCCATTTTTAGGGTTCCAAAAGTCAGAATGAAAAAACGGAGCCCTTATTAGACTATCACTGTGTGTCTGTCTGTCGGTCCCTCTGTCACAGCTAATTTTCTCCGAATCAGCTGGACCGACAGAGTTGAAATTTGGTACATACATGAATATTTGTGACCCAAACACGGACGTGTACCCTAAATAAATGAATTTGGAATATGGAGTCACTTTTGATTGATTTATGACCAAAATTATTAAACCTTATTGTATGACATATCAAATAAATGGGCACATTGTTAGGGTCTCGAGTAAAAAACCACTGGGCCTAGAATTTGGAAAAAAAAATACAGAAAGTAGTTCTTTACTTATAAATTACAGGAAAACCTCTATAGGGAAGGCAGTTTAAAATAAAACCTGAAAAAGATAATTATGATTTGTTCGGAACCCTTTACGCGCGAGTCCGACTCGCAATTGGCCAGTTTTTTTTATAAGGAAATACAATAAATTTTATAAAGGTATTTTGTTAATTACTTTTGATAAGGGCAGGGATAATTGCAGGAAAATGATGATGACTTTTACCATTTTCTAAAGGACCATAATAATGCCCCTCAGATCCAAGAACGTAAACTGATCTCGGTTTTTTATGTATTTGTAAAAGCTACAGTTCACTCAATACCTTATTATTTAACTGATCAGAGTTAATAGTGCTTGTTTGTTATATAATATCATTCATAGCAAACTTCACACTTCACACTTCTTCTTCGAAAAAGGAGGAAGTTCTATGTTCGACAGTATGACTATGTTTTTTTTTTTGTGGACCGATTTTCAAAATTCGTTTTTTATCCGAAAGAATATACTGACGAAATGGTTCTATATAAATTTTATAAAAATTGCTTCAGCGGTTTTTGAAAAACTGCAAAAAAGACAACCGAATTCCAAAAAAGAAAATACACTAAAAATTTAAAAATAACTTTAATTTCGTAAGTCGGTGTCAAATAACAAAGAAATTAAATACAAACACCGACTGCCGAAATTAAAGTTATTTTTAAAATTTTTGTGTATTTTCTTTTTTGGAAGTCGGTTGTGTTTTTGTAAAAAAAGTTTTTTTATTAGTGTAAGTACTGTGTCTATCAATTTTCAACGAGAAAAACAAATAACTCTAGACAAACTGTTTTGTACTAAAATCCATACTTTTACGGTGCAGGTGCTAAAGATACTTTTAAATGCTATAAAAGAAAACATAACTTCCAGGAGATTGTTTTATACGAGTGAAACAATAGGAAAAAGATTGATCTAGACAAGCATAACATAAAATATATTTCATTGGCTTTAACTTTGACAATAACGGTACTTACAATTCACTTAACTATATAATTTGCCGATTTACGGAATAAAACTTTAATAATAACAACTTAAAGTAGAACATTTTTATTATAGGATACGCAATTAATGAATTCGTGGATTTTGATTGCAATTTTACCAAACCCTTAATAATATATTACATTTTTTTAAATAATATCTGTCTAAGGCATATAATTGAAAGTATCATCATTCTCCTACCCTTATCCCAATTTATTTAGGGTCGGCGCAACATGTCTTTTTCTTCCATACTTCTCTATTAGTCGTCATTTCTGTATTCACCCCCTTTTTACCAATATCCTCTTTCCCACAGTCCATCCATCATTTCTTTGTCTTTTCATGCACAAGACTTTCCTCACGACATTTTCTTCATTCCTCCGCATCACACGCCCATACCACGGCAAACCGATTTCCACACAACATTTCAGTCAGCGGAGCCACTTTCCGACTTCTATTTTAAAATGTCTAAATAAAAAATACGCCCTGTGTGATAATAAATAATTATTATCACACTGGGCGTATTTTGACGGTTACTGACGGCCTTATGATAATGATTTGTATACAGGGTGTAACGGAAATGGGTGGTCATGTTTTAGATACTGCTTCTGCCAATCGAGATAAAAAACTTTATTCAAGGAAGCCATGGTCAATTAAAAAAAAAAACCGGCAAAGAGCGAGTCGAACTCGCGCGGAAAGGGTTCCGAACAAATCATAATATTTTTTCAGGTTTAAACTACAGATAGGTACTTTTTACAGGTTTTTCTGTAATCTATAAGTAAAGAACTGCAGTCTGTATTATTTTCAAAATTTTGGGCTTAGTGGTTTCGGCGATAAGCGGTGGAATGGTAATTTTCCATCTTTTTTCTCTAATAACTTTAAAACTATTGTATAAATTTAGTAATATGAAAAAAATATTTAAAACTATTGTATAAATTTAGTAATATGAAAAAAATAATTTAAAGTCTTTAAAATAAGCCCTTTCATTTGATAATTGGCACATTACAGTTTAAAAAACTATTTTTTTTAATTTTCTGATTTGCACCCCCAAAGTGACCCCCATATTCCAAATTCATTTATTTACGTTACACGTTCGTGTTTGAGTTATAGATATTCATGTGTGTATCAAATTTCAACTCAATCGGTCGAGTAGATTCGGAGTAAATTGGCTGTGACAAACGGACGGACACACAGACAGACGCACGATTATCCTGTAAGGGTTCCGTTTTTACATTCGGATGCTCGGAACCCTAAAAATTTAATTATCTGTACAAAGTTACCATCAAATGATTAAAATTAGTATGAGAGGACACATTTCCGTTACAGCCTGAATTGTAATAACAACAGTACCTACTTTGTTAACATGTTCGTATATGTTTAAAATAATTAAATTATCAAATTGAAACTTGAACTGAAACTTTTTATCTTGTCCACTTCAGATTTTAAAATAAATTATACAAACCGACGCCTTTTGTAAGAACCTTAGACCTTACAAGTTCTCCAAGATATTACTGCCAATTGACCTGAAAAATTAAGACAATCTGCTTAATTCCATCATTAATTCGAAGAATCTTCTAACGTTCCTTTTTATTAAACGAAAGTTTTAAATTAAGTGAACAAGTCTAATTTAAGGATAACTGTCGGTTAGGCATAATAATTGTACCATCAAAGTATAATTAAGTTACTGTTAAAGTCTTTACCAAAGTTGGGCTATCTCACACTGGCGACGTGACGAATTTGAAAATTATTAAGAAGTTATCAAAGTTAATTTAATAAGTTTTAATGAAGATACATCTGACGAATTTCGCATTTGCTTGAAATGGCTGAATGGTAAATTTTAAAACAGATATTGTTAATACAAATACACTATAAAAATATTATAATATGTACAAAATGCATACATACAACCTCCAAAATTAATGATATAAAACTGAAATCACTTTCCAATGTACATCCATGTTCCATAGTCAGAATACAGATTCTGATGAAGACTATCTACAGAATCTGTATTATAAATCGATGGAAGAACTTGCGATATTAGTGTCAGCTTGAGAAAACTGTTATTAGTTTTTAAAACTCCAGTAAAATTGAAAGTTTTGGAGACGGAATATCTTTTTGGTGAATCTCTAGAAACTGAAATATGATCCTCATTATATTTGAAATTCCGAACAGCATTTGCAGTCAGCGGTCAGAATTGCAGTTATATGTACCTCAATGTTCGTATTCACATACACCGTTCAATGCAGATAAGTGCGTGATGTGAAGAATAGCCTACCAAAAGTAGCTCCAAGACTCAGCCATCATAAAATATCATTTTATATACTTTCAGGAGCTAGTTTCAGTAAAACTTACTACCGACATAACGCGAAATTCCTCCCGCGTCACTAGTGTGAACAGGGCCTGTTAGAACTTTCGTCCAAGCAATCAAAAGTTCTGTAGCCTTTTTCTCCTCAACATCAGTTTATTCTGATAAAGTACTAGTCGCCGGAATGGTTGGACAAATGACTTTATTATTCTCGGACATTTGACCCAAGGCTTTAGAAGTAAGATATCTTTTAGTATTTGGGATATTTCTTATAGTTACGTATATCCTGTCTGGTCTGAAAATATTTGGTGGAAAGAATATAAATATAGTTTGTAAAATTCATCAGTATGTCCACATTCTTCTTCAAATCTCTTTTTTTATCGACAGTTTTGTCAACAAAGAATGGGTTTCCATATATCTTCCCATGGTTCTCATAAGAAGAGATTGTACCATAAGAAAAGGTAGCAGCCCCATTAATTTTATCTGATTCTTATGACCCTCCTGGGTGTAGATGGGACGGTCTATTTCTTCACCCGTGGGTATCATAAAAAGGAGAATTAGGATGATTATACACACTAATTAAAGCCTTCAATTATATACCTACTTTTTCTGGAGTAGTATAAAATGTTTAGTTCCTTTGTATCATGCAATATGATCTACTTGGCTTAGTCTTTTGCATTGATATAAACAAGAAGTATCTATATGCATTGTTACAATCACTTCAATAAACGCAATAGTTATAACTTACTCATCAACAGGGCCAAATTGGCACCCCCGCCGTGAGGCACATTGTATTTATTTTATGTACTGCTATTTTAACTTTTTTTGTGTTAGTTTTTATGTGGTTTTATTTTTGTGCAAAATAATACAACACGAAACGTTAATGACGATCTAGTGATTCTTTTTTTCAATTTTCCCAAAATAATTTTATTTTTCTCATTCACAGGAAACTCCGAGTCATAACCAACTACTTCGTGGTTTCCCTTGCGTTTGCCGACATCCTCGTAGCTATGGTGGTCATGCCGTTCAACTTCAGCGTCCAGTTCTACGACAGCTGGCTTTTCGGACCCACGATCTGTGACCTCTGGAACTCCTCAGATGTTTACTTCACTTCAACGTCGATTTTACATCTGTGTTGCATATCAGTTGACAGATATTATGCTATTGTGAAGCCGCTGAAGTATCCTATTAAGATGACGAAGAAGGTGGGTTTTGATTGGAATATTGTTTGCTTTATTTCTTATGCTCACGATGACTGCTATTAAAACGCACATGGATCTAAATAGGCCTTTTTAAACCCCGTGGACACATTTTATTCTTGTCTAGACTTTTATATTTCTGATCTAATACCTTATCTGCAATTTCATTTGGACCATCTCTCAATTTGTGCTCATTATTACTGGAACCACTTTTTTACAATTATTAAAGCTTCGATTAATGGGACAATGAACTGTGTACATCTTTACGATCCAACTGAATGCGACATCAAGCTTAAAGCATTTTTAAGAATGCAGACATCAATTATTTTAAAATGCAGATGAATATTATAAACCTGACTAATGAAGAATCACTCGGCAAATATGAATGTATAGTAATATTGATAATTACACATTAATGTGCTCTTCATTTTACGGGACAGCTGTCATCGGTAATATCGATATTGATTGGAAACTTACATCACGAAAATATTGAGTTGTCAATCATGTATTCGTTTATTTGTTGGTTCATAATCGTTGCTTGAATTCATTTTTAACCGACTTCGTAAAAGGTTATCTATTCAGATGTTTGTATTTTTTTATTTTTTTTTTATGTATGTTCGGGCATAACTCCGTCATATATCGACGGATTTACAAAATTATAATTTTGTTCGAAAGGCGTTTATTCCGAAATGGTCCCATTTAAATTTCAAAAAGATCTGATGATGGGTTTCGGAGACAGACAACGGAACTCTTCAAATATTGACAGCAAATCAACCGCGATTGCTGCTATCGTATGTCTATGAATTGTTAACACAGTTTAATGGAAAAATAAAAACTAAAAAGTAAAAAAATAAAAAACTTTTTTACAAAAAAATAGAACCGACTTCCAAAAAAAGTGCAAAATAACTTTAATTTCGGAAGGCGGTGTCAAAAACGAAGACACAAAACAGGAACACCGACGGAAGTCGGTTCTATTTTTTTGTAAAAAGTTTTTTTACAAATAAAAATATATAACATAAAATCTACAAAATTTATTTACTCTATGAAACATTAAGATTTCAAACTTAAGACACTATTTATGAGGTTAGCGTTTGCTTTTCATTTTTCCTAGGGGATTGATTTTAATGGACAGATAACAATATACACTCAACTTACAATGATGGAAAATGATGACATTAACGCGAATTATCTAGTGCACTTTATTTTGCTAATTGATTGTGGGTATGACAAAAAAAAAAAATTATTTAAGCAGAAAGATGATTTAATCGCACGGTGTTCTGTATACATAGTAGTAGCCGTTTGACCATATAAATTATGTGTGCTTGAATTGATACTATCGGTATCACCAAGAAAATAGCGCATATCAGTAAAGAGATGTATTTATATTAACACTAAAAATTCGGCATTCATATTTTATTGTTACGCTCTCATTAATCTATTACAATTTAAAAATCAATCACAACCAAAGGTAGAATTTGAAAAATGAATATTATAAGTGCATAACTTTCGACCGAAGTTCTTAAAGCTAGAATAGGGTTGATGACTCTAATTAGACCGTCAGTTAGATTACCAAAAAATGTTAGTCACACATTTTTTATTTGTCACTTTAACAAAAAAATAAGACGATACAGTGGGTTAAAATTTCATATGACGTCACACTTAGGTTAAAATTGTACTACTTTTTACTTAAAAGTGACGTAACAAGCCCCACTCCTGAACTTTGATGCGTTGTATCTTTGTAATTTTTCATTACTTTGATAAAGCAATAAAAATATGTGTCCAATATATTTTGATAATATAACTTACGGACTAAATATAATTATTATTTTTTATTCTATCTTCATCCCTATTAGTTTCATACTAAATCGCCTTGGCTTGCCCGCCACTCTTAAGATAATGATGACATGTGTTATAATATTGAAATAACAATTATTTTATTTTTTTCAGATGGCGTACGTCATGTTAGCAGCAACATGGCTAAGTCCTATCACAATATCCTACGTACCAATATTCATGGGCTGGTACACAACCAGTGACCACTTGAAATCGGTGAAAGAAAACGAGTGTGAGTTTATAGTCAACAAACCTTACGCAGTCATATCCAGTTCTATCTCATTCTGGATACCATGTACCATAATGTTGTTCACGTATTATGCTATATTTAGAGAAGCGAATCGACAAGAGAAAAATTTACATGCTCGAGCAGGCAACGCCATGCTTATGCACAGACATTCTCGCGATGTGGGTGATAAGAATGGCGCCCTACACATAAATGCGACGACACCAACTAAGGATAGAAATATTCTCAAAATGAAAAGGGAGCACAAAGCAGCTAGAACTCTCGGCATCATCATGGGTGCTTTCATCCTCTGCTGGCTCCCATTTTTCCTGTTCTACGTATCCACGTCATTGTGTGACTCGTGCCAGTGTCCCGAAGTTGTGACAGTGATCATGTTCTGGACTGGTTACTTTAACTCCGCGTTAAACCCGATAATTTACGCGTATTTTAACAGAGACTTCCGTAATGCGTTCAAGAACACTCTTGCGTGTGCGTTCTGTAGTTTCTGTAGGAGAAGTGCTTCAGACCTAGATGCTCTGGAAAGGCTAGATAGGCGAGGTTCAGCTCAACTAAGGGTACCAGTCCCTTCCAGAAGAACTTCAGACTTAGCATCGCTTTGAATATCACCAAAGTGCGAAGTGACAGCAGTTTAAGAGGCCTAGTGATGTCTCAACGAAATATTTAAGGACATTTGTGTACTTATTCCCAAAGTTGATGTGATTTATTTAGAATCGTCGTGTTACAAAACAATTTGTATAGAAAATATACGTACGTGTCGTATTTAGAAATAAATTATATATATTTTTTGCAAAAGTGAATCAATAAATCGCTAGTAATTTAGAGATTTAGAATAATGCACATCAAAAGCAGTTTCTTGATTCATTTTTTGCAAATATGAGATAGGTAGATATTTGTAATTAAATAATTTTGATAATTATAATTATCAATTCTAAACCAAAGAATTTTATTTTTCTACTTTTGAAAATATCTCTGGTTTAGGAGCATTGTTTTTTCTAGCACAAACGGATATGTTTCCTTTACCATTTTAGTTGAATGTATTAAGAACATTTTTTCTCATTACTCATTCAATGTTGCAATGTGTATATTATTATTTCAAGGTGTGTAGTTGAATTTCATTTTACAATGTATGAAAGTAATAAATACCTCACTTATTGAGTACCTACGTAATGAAAATACGTATGATCAAGTTTAGATGAGATTTTAATGTCTGAAGCTTTATTTTATTTGAAATCGTGTCGTAAAACGAAAATTATAGCAAATAGTAATACTTCATATAAAATATCGATATTATCAAGTTGTAAATATTTATTGAAAGCATAAAAACATTAAAACGAATTAATGGAGTTTTCATCTATACTCGTAACATAGTTTATTATCTGAATTTCGCGAAAATAATTTAGTTTTAGCATCTTTTCTTGAACTTCATGTAGTTAAACTGTGCAGTCATTTCTTTTCTTACTTTTATTTTCTATAAACAGTTTTCTTGTCTAATTTTATACTACATAGTATTAAAAAAAATTGTATAATATAATCATTCCATGTAAAACATTTTTAAAGTCATTTTCTAATAAATTACATAACGTAGGCTGTTTTGTATTAACGGGCCTAAGTATAAGATTTTACTAATTAAATGAGGCCAAAGTGTTGTAAATATTTAGCAATTACTCGTAGTTAAAAAAAAAACTAAATTATTGTTAGTTTAAAACATGTAGTCAGTAGTTAATATAAGTATAATAACTATAAAAGTATTAATAATAGGTAGTAATTTAAAAACAATTTAATTATTGACTTTGATAAAAATAGATATTGTAAATCTTGACTTTATTTTCACATAATGCTAATCATTTTATGTTTTTTAAATGTTTAATATTGATATATTTTAAAATATACTTGTTATGTATATTTTGATGAATAAACATAATAATCTCAAGTATTTTTGAATGTTTTTTTATTGAAATAATAAGTTATTTATTTATAAATGAATAAACGAAATAATCTCATTTTTAAATGAGTTATAACAGAACGATAAGACGACTTTATTTATGGTTATTTTAGACTATTACAAAGTTAATAAATAGGTATTTCACCCTCATTTCATGAGATCACATTATAGTTTGATTCTTAATACGTAAAAAAACATTTACAATAAGTTTTATTTTAAATAATTTAACTAGAACAGATACGTAATTTAATTTTGTAACGAAACTATGACTAGATTTTTTGTAAATAGAATTTAAATAATAGTCGGTAGATAATTTAGACTTAATCTAGTTATATCAGTCACTTAGTACTAATAATTAAGATTTTATTTAAATTATAAATAGGAAGATACTATAATGGGGACAAATAACGCTTCAATAGAGAAAAAAAAAGGATTTTTAAAATAATTATTATTGATGTGCTACGGTAAATAACAAACCTGTTAGATTTGATGTGTCAGTGTTGTGTCAAAACTCATCGTTTTAAATATTTATAGTTGTATGGAATTACTTACTTGACTAATAATGGCACTGTCCGCTTTCCAGTACTTTAGACTTTATCAAATCTTTTGCAAAAACAAAAAAAAAAATGACAACCGTTTCATCATCAGCCTTTTAATGTCCCCACTGCTGGAACACAAGCCTCCTCTCTGTGAGAGGGTGTGGGTGATAATCCACCTCGCAGGCCCAATGCGGGTTGGTCAACAACCGTTTACCCAAGGAATATAAATGTTATTAAAAAAAATTATAATTAAAAAAATGATTAAATTTCAACGAGAGCTTTGATAAAGTCAGTACTGGGTACTTATATTTCCCTCTTGCGTCCAAGGATATCTAATATTAATTTCTGTCGTGTAAATGTCCATATTAACCACATTAGCTTGTATTTCCGCGTTCTCATAAATGATCGAGGAATTGTTGTTTGAAATTAAATAAAAATCTGACATTGAAGGCGAAATTCCCTTTGAATATTTTATAAAAAAAAATCCTATATGTATCTGCATGCTAAAATTTTCACTTATGCTGTTTCAATTTCAAACTTTGATTTTGATTTTGCAATGATTCAAAATATGTAGATATTTATATCCGAATTACAGAGCCCAAAGCATTGATTTCAATATAACTCATTGATACTTTTTAGGGTTCCAAAAGGCTGAAATAAAAAACGGAACCCTTATAGGATCACTCGTGTGTCTGTCTGTCTGTCCGTCTACCACAGCCAATTTGCTCCGAATGTGCTGTACCAATAGTGTTGAATTTTGGTACACACATGAATATATGTGACCCAAACACGTGAACGCGTACCTACCCTAAATAAATTAATTTGGAATTTGGGAGTCACTTTTGGGGTGAAAACCGGAAAATTAAAAGAAAAAATAGTTTTTCAAACTGTGCCGTGCGACATATCAAATGATAGGCCACATTGTGAGATTCACGAATGTTTTTTTTTTATAATTTTAGAATATATAGTCATTTAAGAAAATAAATGAAAAATTACCATTCCTCCCCTCTTATCTCCAAAATCACCGGCCATAAAATTTAGAAAAATATACTTCGTAACTCTTAATTTTATATTACAGAAAAGCCTTGGAGGGGAGGTAGTTTTAAAAAAATATGATTTGTTCGGGACCCTATGCACACTAGTTCGACTCGCACTGGACAATTTTTTATATTCAAACAACAATTTCAATATTTGCTATTGTAAATTCAATGTGTCTTCCTTTTGAATAAGTAACATAGGCTCAAAGTATATGTAAAAAATACTAGATGAAAACTAGCGTGTAAAATTTTAGTAAACAATATATACTAATATTATAGCCAACTTTAGTGTGTATAATTATGTGTAAAATTGTAAAAGAGCACATATGGGCTGTAATTGTAAAAAAAAAGTAATAATAAATGGTTGTGACTTCTATAGATATTACAACTAACTTTCTAACAATATTCATCATATCTAAAAAAAGGTTTTTTTTCCAAAAAAAAACCTGTGCTTTTCTGAAACTACAATCATTTCTACTGTGCATGTGTATTTTGGTAAAACCATGAATTAACCCAACCTGAATACCTATCAAGTCTAATTAATTTCGAGTTTTTCTTTCTATCTAATTTTCTTTTGAGATCCGTCCATTTTTTTGTTTTGTTAAGATCTGTTTTCCACTAGTTAAATCCTGTTAGCTTGTTGTGATTTTGGAAAATAATATGTGTTAGAGATTTGTAGGCGAATATCAATGTGGAATTTCTAAGAATATGTACATAAAATTCAATGTTTGTCAGTTCTAAAAGTGTAGATATGATTAAAAAGTATATTAGTATTTATTTTACGAAATAGATGAAATCCACTAGAAGTTACAGTGAACTAGATAAAAAAATCAGCAATATTATGTAATTAAACCATAACGTATATTAATAAGTAGCTCTGTGTTTAGAATAGTTTCTTCAACATACCTTTGCGTCTCATCAATATAATTTAATGGATTTTCGATGCAAATGGTGGTGTGTTAGCAAAATATTTTTCTTAAGTTTTTTGCTGGTTTAGAGATTTATTGAAGTTAATAAACTTGTTTTAATGATTTGTCTGTTGTATCCTATGATACTGTGATAGTAAATCATCGTTTGTGATTTTTAATAAATGTTACATCACAAATCCTATTATTTTGATATTCGTTTAATCTAGTTTTATCGAGATTTTACTAAAAGTATAATAATTAATTTATTTTATGTAAAGTTGTAAATATTGTTTATTGCCATACGTGATAATATATGGAAAAATATAATTAAATTAATTAATGTATTATTATTGCTATTATAAAAATTGTTTAAATTATTTAAAAAATAATGATGCGTGGTGCGACTTTAACCTTTAGGTATTTACCTAATATGTGCGTGTAATCAAATGCTTTTTGCAAAAATAAACGAAAATTGTTTCGTATATAATATTCTGTCGTTTTATTTTGGTCACATCCCAGTAAAAACACCTTCACAAGTTCACACGAAACCACTTCTCAAAGGTGTACCTGTCATAATAGTCCATCCACATTTCACCAGATATTTGTAAGTTCCATGTAATAAGGACAAGTCATAAAAGCAGTAGTGGCCCAGTGGTAACGGATCCGACTTACAAGTTGTAGCTCGTGGGTAACGCAGTAAATCCAGTCGTGGTAAACCCAGGCAGGCCCTTTACTTTGAGTTATTTAATTCCATCATCACTGCTCATAAAACGGTGAAAGAAAACATCGTGAAGAAACCAGCATGTCTTAGAACAGGAATAGCGAACCATATACGAAGCGAAAATTATTGGTGATCGTGACAATAAATATTTAAAAAATAATAATGTGACTAAGGCGTGCCACCTAAGAATCTTGACTTTGTGATTTAAGAAGAAAAAACTAACTAGATTTATCCTATTAACTCTTAGGTACTTTGCAACCCAAAATTCGTACTGCGATCATCGTAATGACTACAGTCCTGTACTTACTTACTTCGGTAGTACATATTGGAACATCAGTATGGCCCCTGCGCAAGGATGACACGCTGAATCGTGTACCGTTCAATTTACCCGGGCCTGCGGACGGCGAGTAGTGGGTAACTCGCCGTCCGATCAGTACCAGGCCCGAAAGTCGACGGCGCGTAGTTGTAGAAGTTGTCAGCAAACAGGACGGGGCCCGTCATGGCCGATGCCTGCCCGGGGGTTGAAGATAAATTCGAAAGAGTTACCTCACCCCTGGGCATTTAGGGCAGGGAGAAACAGGGGTGGGTTTTAGTCAGTAAGAGTCTGACACGCCCTCCTGCTCCACCCTAGAGCGGGAGAAGTTATTGGATGATTTACCACGCCCATAAAATAAAAAAAATACTGCAGTCTTATAGTACGTTTATTTAAATGTAGAAAATCTGTGTTAACTACTGTTTTCAATTATCTAGATTTTAAATAATTATGTTACACTGACGTGCCCTAATTTATTATGCCGTATTCGCCATCCTCGTCCTAGAATTTCGAAGATATGTGCCATCCAACAATCCACACTGGGCCCCCGTGGTGGATTGTGACCTTTTTCCTTTTCTAAAGAGGAGACCTGAGTCCCAGCAGTGGGAAGATTATAAGCCTGATCATGTTATTTTATGTATGCGAGTCTACTGCCATAAATTGGCACAAATCAAGGCTCCGGGCTGCTTCTGACAAATTATTGATGGAAAAAAAATACAAGCGACTTCCAAAAAAGAAAATAACAATTCGGACGCTTAAAATTGAAAAATAACTTTAATTTCGGTGTAAGTCGGTGTTTGTATTTATTTTTTCTTTAATTGACACGGACTTCCGAAATTAAAGTTATTTTTTAATTTTAAGCGTCCGAATTGATAACCATTAATAAAATAGAACATGGAATTTGAACATACTCGTAATTGGAGAAGACCAAAACGTCATCTACGCATACACATTTTTTGTTTTTGTAGATTTTTTTCAAAAAGCGCTGAAGCAATTTCTATAAAATTTATATGGGATACACCTCTGGAATATACTCTTTCGGATATTATAGAATTTTGAAAATCGGTCCACAACTGACTGAGAAATCGGTGGACATACTTGAAAAAAGAGACCAAAACGTCATCTACGCATACACATTTTTTGTTTTTGTAGATTTTTTTTCAAAAAGCGCTGAAGCAATTTCTATAAAATTTATATGGGATACACCTCTGGAGTATACTCTTTCGGATATTATAGAATTTTGAAAATCGGTCCACAACTGACAGAGAAATCGGTGGACATACTTGAAAAAAAACATACAGTCGAACATAGAACCGCCTCCTTTTTGAAAAGTCGGTTAAAAACGCAATCACACTTTGAACAACACAGAAATCTAACCCAGGACTTCATGTTTACGACCACTAGGTCACCTGTGCAGTCGCCGATTTTATTTTCTTTTATTTTTACAAGCTTTTATTTAATTTGCAATGTTCTCGTATGTAACTAACTATGTTTGTTAGGGTAATAATAAATAATAATAATAATAATATTCCACAACTATCACACAACGCCATCTAGTCCCAAGCTAAGCAGAGCTTGTGTTATGGGTACTAGACAACTGATAAACATACTTATATATTTCTAAATACATACATATTATAGATAAATTACACCCAGACACAGAACAAATGATCGTGCTCATTACACAAACATTTGTCCAGGGTGGAATCTTGCAACTCAAATTAGACCCACTTTCTGATATCCGATTGGACTCAAATTTGGTGTATATAAATTATGTATTTTCGGTGCCAATGATATGGTACCATGAAGCTGGTCTGATGATGGAGACGGAAGATGGCCAAAGGAACTTCTGAATTAAACAAATTAAACCCATCGAGTCTGGGCTCGATTAATTTGTCTTGAGAAGCATTTTATGCCTAGAAAATATCCAGGGTTTAATGATGAAGCTGGAAGGTGGCCACTACATCTCTGTGATAAAACAACATAACCCCACCGAGTTTGGGCTCGATTGATTCGTCTTGGGCAGCATTTTGAACCGAAAAAAAATAAAAAAATTAAAGGGTCTGATAATGAAGCAGGCAAGTGGCCACGACATCTCTGTGATAAAACAACATAACCCCACTGAGCACATTTAATTTGAGGTAGCCGGTATAAAAGCTTGTTTAAAAAATGTTTTTTTGAAAACTTATTATTTTTTAAAGGCTTGCGCTTGACCACTATCTCACTTAAAGGCTTGCGCTTGATCTCACCTGATGGCAAGCGATAATGTGGTTGACGATGGAACATGCTTGCCTATAAGTAACCTAACCACTCTTGACTTGAAGATCACCAGTAAGTGTATTCGCTAACTCAGTTGACATCAATTTAATAGGCACTACATACATTGCTGCTTTGACGTATAGGAAAACAAAAATGTACTACGTAGTGCCCATTATAATCGATGTCCACCGAGCAAAGCAGCAATATAATGCAAAGTGCCTATCAAATTGACTTAGCGAATACAACTGCAGGTCATAGCTATTAGGAAATAAAACTCATTAAAACAAAGTAAAAGAGAAAAACTTCCATGGAACTCAACGAAGTAGGTAACACAGTGCAAAAGCTTTCAATACTAGAATAAATAAATAGTCCATTTACTCCGATGTCGACTTCCGATCGGAAAGTCATTAGTTCGTATAAACCCTTTGAAGTCGTGTGGTCAACCCAGCTCTTAGCTACACATTTAACTTTGAACTACAATAGACAGTTAGAAATATACTGCCCGAAGCACTTTACTGGAATATTCTTGGAAAGATATATTTGCTAATAGGTTAATTATCTAGCTTTAGATGCTTTGTGACATTGGGATTGGAAACGTGGTCATCAAATTAAAACGTATAATATTGAATTATCGTATAAAATGTAACCTATGAAACCTGGATCATTATGACAATTAGAGATTGACAAAACATTTATCTTCTGTTCTTTGCATTTAGGCTTGGTGAAACAGACATACAGACCGCAAAAATCATAATACTTCTTTTGGCTTTGCCGTAAGCTAGATTTGTAATATCCTTCAACAAGAATCTACCTGGATCCACACGAGTTGCAACAAGAATTGGTCTAGGAATTAACGTAAGTGGCGTCCTAATTCCTGAAGAAGACTAGTTGGTACCAGAAAACTGCTTTTGGGTCTAATAAAGAGAGTATTTATAAAAATAAACTACTGTCCAGTATTATAAATATTGAAGGTACGTCTATATCTATGTCATGGAGTTCAAATCAAGCCACGACCATTCCTGACAATCCATCTTTCAAGCAACCTTCACAGCCTGATGAAATCCATCAAAACAAGCCAACTGTGCCCGATAATCTGAATAAGACTAACTGATTGAGTAAGAACTTAACTCCAGTATCCTTCAAAACTTGCACTGTTATGTTTATACACAAAAAGTAAGTAGGAACAGAAGGGTAACTCCATAAAATGATCGAAAACGGGCGCACGAGTACAAACTCGGTAATCTTAAACCAACACGGGTCGCGAGTGCGCTTGTACTCCCTGTACGTGAAGCGTGTGTATGTGTGCCTGCGATTTTGCTCATTGGACGGAGCCAACTTTCTGTAGATCTTCTTCCATTTGATTGTTTACAGCTGCATTACTTGTATCCAAAACTATGTTATCTGTTTTGACGTCAGCTTTGAATTGCGCGGCTGTTTCCGAAGTTTCAACTTAGATCTGCAGTTTTAGATTTGATAGTTACGGAAGTTTTGTTACGAGATATTGCTTTGGTAGTGATTTGGCCGTTATTTTAACTTTCCTGGTGTATATTTGTGAGAAAAAAATATAGATACCTAAGTGATATTCAGGCAGGGCTAAAGTCTATACTTTCCATTATCAATAAGTAATCATCATCAACTCAGTCGATAGCTTCTCCTTGACATAGGCCTCTCTCAAGCAGTGCCACTACACCTAGTCCTTCGCCTTTTGCATCGAGTCGATCTCAGCCAACGTTTTAAGGTCATCGGTCTTTTTAACCGGGGCTGCATCGCGCTACCATTTCAATTAGTTTTTACATCTTCTTACCATTTTAATGGCAATCTTAATAGAGCCGTTCCAGTATTTGGCTATGAGTTTGGTGCCTTCAGTAGCGGTTATCGTTTTCTATCACGTACAGACAATAGGATAAACAAGAGCACCATAATTATATTATTATATATACCTTCCTTTTGATTGTATTTGAGTATCTGAATGTTCCATGATGTAAAAGCAACGTATTATAGCTTACTTAAATCTCAATACAAACTTAAATCAAATGAAAAATATCATGAAACGATTTTCACTCCCAAATATTACACAACAATGCAAGCTGTTACAAACATAAAGGAGATACTGAATGTAATAATAAACCTACAATAAAACAGAACAATGAACTCTTTATGACCAACAAAGCATTAACGCATAAAACCGCATTACGGACAGTAATGCAGTTTCGAAATCAGGAATAATGATTTTAGAAGTGTTCAATATCTAAATGGTGCAGGGAACGAGTGGGTACTTTGTTAATGTTAATTAAATTTAAATAATCCTGGATTTAAAGATTTTTAATGGAATGAGGGTAATTGTCATTAACATCACATAAGACCACATCTATATTCCCCAAAAGGTTAGGCCAGAAGTGCAATTAACTCTAAATTATTTCGAGTTATTGCTGGCTGCTACTAAAATGATCCAGATCGAACCCAAATCACAGGCATCGAACCTAAATTTTCAAGCTCAACAGATGTCCTTAATACAGCTAAACCAACGAAACAGTATACTAAAATATTTTGGGTTTTATTCAGAACGAGTTTACCTATGATTTTTTTCTAATGGAACTCCATTTTTATTAAACCTTTTTATAAACCACACACACAAGGGCAATATTCCTGGGTACTTCCTATTTAAACAAATTGACAATCATAAAGTATTCGTTTAAAAATAAACGCCTGCTATAAAATTTGAATTTGTTTTAAGAGTACAGAATACCGCACTTTAAACCCCACTTAAAATATTATAAGCCCCATATATATTTCAGAAGGGTTCGTACAATATGTAAAAAAAATATATATTAAAGGACGTGAGAGGTATACAAAAATAGATTTTAGGCAACGAAACTTTTTTATTTCAGTTATTTTGAATGAACTAAAGCCTTAAATGACCTAGAATATCTCCATGTGGTATTCAGAGGTGACAATTTGTAGTAAAGATACATTACATACACACACAGATAAACAATTTGACAGTAGATATTTTTGTTCGTGACCAGCAATTAAGTAAGTTATGTACCATCAATTACATTTATGTATCTTGTATTTCATATTCTTTTTTTAAATAAATTTTACTCCTCACTAGTCCTATAACGTGGTAAAGAATTACTCCTATAACGTGGGTGTGTTCACAAACATGTAAACTCATATACACAAGAAACCCGGAACAACTATCTGTGAGCCATATCAATATTTGTTCCGTGCGGAAATTTAACCCGCGATACGCAGCGCAGCAGTGAATCGCTCAACCTCTGTACCAACCATGACATCAGTATATTGGGAGACCTGCGCCTTGAAAAGTACGTTCATCAGTTGGTTTCAGCTGTTATTCGAAGAAATTTGACAGTCGTTACAAGTAGTCAGAAGCTCGATATTTTGACACCCAGTCTTGCCAAGAGGTATCGCATTAACCAGTAACTGGGCTGTGGAGGCCGAATAAACAGTCGCTATATGTAAAATACTGGGATTCAACTGCATCAAATTAGACTGGAAGTCGATCACAATATAATTGGTGAAAGAGAGCACACAGTTAACATAAATGTAACTATGATAACCAAAGTCCTTTTTTTTGAGGGTAGTCCACTCAGAGCGGGAGAAGTTATTTGATGATAATCAAATAACTTCTCCCGCTCTGAGTAAGAGGGAGCGTCAGACTCTTACTGACTAAAACCCACCCGAGTTCCTTCCATTGCCGTTTTGCATTCCAAATCCACGGGAACTCTTTCGAATAATCCCGCAAATAACCATAGACTTGAGAACAGCTTTGTAAACCAGCATAGTCAAGTTTTCACAAAGCAAAAACCCAATATTTCAAATTTTAACTTTACTCATATAAAATTATATCACTTTGCTTAAAATTCTAAATAAATCAATCGCTTTTGCTATGTAGATAGCAATACAAAAAAGAATTGTCCATCCCATCGGCATAAATTTCAAAAAACCATTAATCTTTAAAACTGTCTTCCTTATATTTTCTTCGGGAACTGATATGGACCTTATTTTACAAGCATTAAAGGCTATAATGTAAATTCGAAATTGCAAACCCAAAATTTTTACCGAGACTAGGGGTCTTTTGAACATTTATCACTTGTCAGAGTTCGATTGGCTTTTAATGCAATACACAAGTATAATGTGAAAGTAATTTTGTTATAGATTTTCCTTAAAAACTGAAAGATTTAAGAATAATATGAATACTTTTAACAGATTGCAGAGACGCATATATGAATGTTTTATGCAGCAATATTTTTATTGGATTTGTTGCTGAAACAAGTAAAAACTGAAAACTAAGTTTCAGGAACAGACACTATTGGTATAAGTATGAATACTGATTGAATCTGGAAAAAGTGATTGTGGTTGGGAACACTGAAGGCAACAGATCGCTCAGCCGGTCACCAACAAGATGGATCGATCAAGTGAAAGACTCGTCGTAAAAGACGCGCTGGACAGAAACCAGTGGAGAGAACTCATCCGCTACAAATGCAACCTGATGCTGATCACAATCCTCAGATATGAGGGACCGACCACAGAATAGAGAGCATCGACTCAACTTCTACTGCTCCAAGCGCGATAATCACAGCAATTTTAAGACTGGAATTGGTACTTCACGTGCTATGATAATAATTCCAACAATGTATATGATAAAATGCAGAAGTAAGGAGAAACCATTGAATGAAGGTGGCTAAAACATTTTGTCTCATACCAAACCTAAACAAAACCTTGCTTTATAAACTGAACCAGGAAATATATAATATCTAAACACACAGGTACCAAAACCATAATGTTCAGATAGAACGACTCCCAATAGCATTAGTAAAGTACATTCTGGACTGAATATCCGTCCATTAACAAAATCAAAGTAGACGTTCACGTAAATAAGGCAATGACGTCATCAATATATAAATAGCCAGTTTGTTGTCTTGTGTTTCTGTTTGTAAACAGAAATTCGATAAGAAGTTACTTTTAGTATTGAATTTAGAGATGGTATTTTGTACAAGTGAATCATGCTTAGGGAAGCTTGTTCAGTATTATTGGTTGTTTGATTTAATGTTTTGAAATATATAATATATTAAGTCTTTACTTATGAAATTTCCGTTTATATACATAATTATTGATGTAGCGTGCCTTGTGAAACACATTGTGTTGATGTTTGAACTTATAAATTATGAAATAACACTTTTTTTTCAAGATTGAATGGTCATGGCCTTAGCGATCTATAGATAAAGCATAACCCAAGGAAACCAAAAAAAACTTTTTTTTAAGAAGGAATAACATGTCTTGAAAACATAATTTTTACTTTAACTTATAGTTCCAAGTCAATTCAAAGTTATATAATATTAAAATGACCTCTTTTTTAAAACGGCAATTTAGTAGCACACCTACAAAAGGAAGTAATACTTCAACATTGTAAAATAATATAGGTAGTAATGTAGATAGCATTATTCTCTAGAGACTCAAAATTTTAATTTGTCTTTATCTTCTTCGAGTCGGTAGTATCATTCAATTTTCTTGGTTCAGTACTACTTCTACCTTAAAAGTGGCAAAGTACGGGACCAAGAAAATCTGACATTACCGTAGAAGATCTACGGTATTGTGACGATTATATACATAACCTATAGCGTGCCTTCAGCTGGCAGTCGATAATATTGAAGAGTGGTTTGAATGTTAAGTTTAAAAAAGAAAGTAGTAGCAGTAGCGATTGTTTCGAGAGAGTTCTAGCGCGCCCGTCGAAGTGGGCGCGTGCATGTATTTATTTTGTATTTATAATACCGTAGAAGTTCTACGGTATTGTCAGTGGCATGGATATACTAGCATAATATATTGCTTTGACTACTGGTTTAGGGGCACTAGAGGCAGGAAAGTAGATGAGAAATAGTCTTTTTTTTTTTTTGGTGAGACAGTTTGTGATGCAGTTTCTCATTCGCAACTTTCAGTTTCCCGAGGTATTCACTCAAATATTGAAACTTTACCAGATTGGCATTACCTACTTGACATTAATTTCAATAAGGTTCATTCAAAATTAATGATACTCGTACTTTAATTCTTGCTAAAGACATAAAAATATAAGGCTCTATGCAAGGCTCATTATGCATGTTGCGCCTCCAACCGCTCAGCTGCACTTTGGTACGCTCCATCAAGACCTCAGAGTATCATTCAAAATAATATAGACATATAAGTATCGAATCATGCACCGAAGAATCTTTTTTAGGGTCCGTAGTCCTAACAAGGACAAGGAACCCTGAGGCCGCAGACACGAAGTCAGCAGGCGGCGGGGCGGCGGTGGCGGCGGCGCGGGAGATGTTTTAATGCATAGATTTATATGGAACTGGCCTCAAAGGCAGCGGCACGGGGACTGGCGACGTACGAGCGATGCGCACCAGTCTGGCCCGTGTGTTGCCGCTCCGCCACCGCTGCCGCCCCACTCCCGCTGACTTTGTGTCCGCGGCCCTAAGACAGACACATGGACAGACCGATACTAATATTGGTCTGTCCATGTGTCCGTCCGAGGTAGATTGTTTGTACTAGAAAGCTGCAATTTTGCATGGGTATATAACATTAAGAAAACGAATCAATAAAATTTTTAAAACTTTTTTTGTTTATGGTAGCTCCCGTACATGTAAAGTATGCTTATTTTTTTTCTCGTCTATTCTATAGTGTGAGGTATCGTTGGGTAGGACTTTCAAAATCATTGCGGAAGAGTGTAGACTGTTTTTCGATTCAGTGATTCATTGGCGAAATATTAAACTATATATTGATATTTTTTTGTTCGAGTCGAGCGTCCCGTCCCCTTAAAGCTAAATAAACTGTTGGCTTGAAAAATCAAAAAAAAAAAATATGAAACGTTGTAGACGGAGTGTCAAAATCCAACAATCTGAAGTACCATAATGAGAAGCCAGCTGGTATCTATACACAAATATAGTACACAGTATCTATACTGAAATAAGCACACATAGACAAAATGAGAAGCCATCATCGTTACGTTCGTCAAGGTCACTTACACATTTTAACGATCCTGCTTCATTTAATGTCCAATGACGTTCCGTCTATAACCTTTCATAGTCTAAGGTTTTAACCCGTCAGGGCCCTGCGTCGACGAGGGGCGACAGCGATCAACACTGTCGCCCCGCACCGCCGGAGCACCGCCGGATCAGCACTGCCGGAGTAAAATCGTTCCTTATTAGTAATAATAGAGTTTTAAAGCGCGCGAAACTGCCGCCGCTTATGGCGAGGCGGGGCCCGACGACAGTGTTGATTGCTGTCGCCTCTCATGATCTCGTCGACACAGGGCCTTGAGGTGTTAAGCATTCACTGAAAAAAAATAAGTAGTAAAGCATATTGAAAAAGCATTAATCTGAACTGCTTGAACAGTGCAGATTAATTCTTTAACAGTTCAGATTAATGCTTTAACAGTTCAGATTAATGCTTTTTCATTATGCTTTACTAGTTATGTTTTTCAGTGTTCAAATTCAACTTGCATTACATTTATATGCTCGATGTTTGTTATCGTCGTAAATCTTTCAAAGCAGGGGCGGGTAGCTATCGCTAGTAAAAAAAAAACGTTAATTATCCGTCTGTCCTTCACTTATAATGGATACTTAGTACAAAAATAATTATTATTACGTCAAGCAAAACCACGCAGAACGTCTAGCCACAAAATATATAGACTACATGATAAACTATTTATATCTCTATTAAAATACAGTGGCAACTGGAAGCTCTAATGTATTTGGATTATGTCCAACACCTAGCGGTATAGACCAATGTCGTTCTAATGCGGTGAGAATCTGTTGGTTTAATAAACAATGCAGGAAGATCAAAACAGTGAGTTGAATATGTTGCTTATATAATATAATCATCATGGGACGATGATAAGTATGCAGCATATTCAAATAACTTTACTGGGGGGATTCCAGGAGTTTACTCTCAATTTATTTGTGGGGCAATATGTCTTCCTTTCTCCGTTCTTCTCTTTTCATTGTCATCTCTGTTGTCAACTTCAAATTCATCGATCTTCTAAACTCTAGTTTAACTATGAAGCGGTTCATCTTCAATCCGGAAAAGGTGTGGCCGAAGTAAAGTTTATACTGTGGGTACTAACTGTTGTTATAATGAAAGTTTCAGTTAGGGAAAAGCAACAAACCATTTGAATTTTATCATATCTGGTAGAAATTTTAATAGAATTTAATTCACAAAATTGAAAGGTAAGAGCAAAAACCGGCCAAGTGCGTGTCGGACTTCGTACGTTTAGGGTTCCGTACCACATGAGGGAAATCAATATTTTGGTATTTGTTAGTAAAATATACGTAATAATAAACATTATCACCAAATTTCAATTTCATAGGTCAATGGAAAATTAAAAAAAATCTTTGGAACAAAATTTTGTGACAAACGATGGACAGACGGACAGACAGACAGACAGACGGATGGACGGACAGACTGACAGACGGACACGTGAATGACAGAAATAGGGGTCCGTTGGGAACCTTTGGGTACGGAACCCTAAAAATTACTGGCTTGACTCTCATAATAAATTAAAAAGTTACAGGACAAAACCTTCAAGGACATAGAATGACTAAATAATAAAGAAGCTGCCTCTCGACAGTTTTTCTAATATCAAATAGGGAAACATAATATTAGCTACACGACCTTTCCCTCTGAAATCAAAACATACCCTAGAGTGACACAAGGTAGGAAACCTTTTTCGAGGAGTCAAATATATTTTCAAAGCACATCCGGTACAGGATGACGTTGATATGGGCCCCAATTAAATCTAAGCGCGTGTGACGTTGACGCAATCATAACTCACTTGACTATTTGACCCTGCGGGACTAGCGTTGCCAACTGTATGGTTTTTTTCCATAGATCTGTGTTACAAGGAACTTTTTGGGATTAAGGAAGTTGAATCTTTAAATCTATTTTATGTTCAAAGTTGTTGTTATCAAAATGCTTTGTAAAATTTTCTGATTACTGATTTGCAGAGGTCGGATTTATTTAATTGTACGTGCACTGATTTCATACAGCGAAAGAATAAAGTGGATATGCCTTAAATACCGAGATATTTTATAGAGCAGAAAAATCCCGTGATTTATTACATGAAGAAGCTATTTACTTTTAAACAATTTAAACCACTGCACGCGCGATGTTGTCAAATTTACATCAACGACATTGGATGTCGGAAGTTGCAAAATTTCCAAAAACGCGTGATTTTGCCACATTTGTAGTTCACACAACATAGCATGTCAGAACAAAAGAAAACAATGTAGGTTTTTATTATTATTTATTTGTAATATTGTTGACCATACGAGATTATCCATTAGAAATCCCGGGAAGATCCCATTATTAATATCAACATTTCGATGCAAGTACATAAATAACCCTACCTAATTCCGACCTCTGCTGATTTGATACTCAATGTTATATGCATACGTAGTTAAATGGTTGATTCTATTTATAAAACACTTCACTAATTGTTACCCTTGCCCTAAAGGGTTCCTTTTGCCCTTCAGTTAGGTATTATAGTGTATTTTAAGTTTCCTTATCTATTTATAGACATTTTTTTTTGTGTTTACTTTCCTCATCCAACTTTCCTGTCGCAGATCTGCTCGAAAAAAATAATTTTGAAATAAGCGGAACCTTTAATTGTGCTCTTCTGTATCTGTATTTTCTCTTTTAAGAGGCCGTATACGAAATTTACCGATTTCGCTGATTTACGTGATTTTACAGTTAAAATAATGTGTAAAAATCTTAAGAGTCTCAGGGCCTAACAGGTTAATGCACAACATAAAAGATCATTTCAATTATGATCAAAAGTATGAGCTAGTTTTTTTGTTTTATTATAGTTACGATTAATCGACCACAAACCGACGACGGTTTTGTAAATTTTTGCTGTAAGGGGTTTAGAATATCACATAATTACGAATAATTTTGACGTCTAATCGGTATGAAAAAATTAGAATGTATTGTAGTCAGCAAAATTTTGTATACGACCTCTTAAGTGTTTTGTGTGGACATAAGTAAATAGTATTTACTAACACGTATGACATAGTTAAATCATCAACATATTTAGAATATAATATATTATTATTATTCTGACTTTGTCTACGTCCTCGAAAACATGAGTTGACAACACTGCTTAGCACCCGAACCCATCTCTAATAGAAAATATTGAGGGAATAACATGTAACAGGTATTTTAATAGTTGATAGTTTTGGCTACTTTTATCGTAATCTCATTCACATTTGTATCTTTGCGTTTTCTTTTGAGTACCTATGTCCAAATTAATGTTAAGGGTCTTAGTATTTCTGTGACTTTTGAAGACTAAGCTAAAATTGAATTTGGAGAATCTATTTTGTCAAACCCACGCTAGTTGTTAGGACAAATGAGGTTTCGTCTAGTCCTTTGTGATGTATTGCTTTTGTAACCATTATTAATATTATTGTTAGTCTCATTGTCAACCTTGATAAGTAATTAGATTCACGCGCTGTGTGTTTTAGCAACTGTATAATATAAGTGGATGCATATTCATCTATCTTGCTTTAGTCGCTTCTTCAGACAGACAGTAAAAGAAATGGGGTAGATTTAGTAGGAGTGATAAATATGCTGCTACTGAGTGCTTCTTATCTCGAACCAATCACTTTATTCTGAAGATTGCATTGGAGAAATCGTCATTGCAGCCAATAAACAATGAAGTTTAGTAAAAAAATTATTATTTTTTGTATAAAACTATAGGACATATACATAATTAATATAATATAATAATAATATTCCACAACTATCACACAACGCCATCTAGTCCCAAGCTAAGCAGAGCTTGTGTTATGGGTACTAGACCACTGATAAACATACTTATATATTTCTAAATACATACATATTATAGATAAATTACACCCAGACACAGAACAAATGATCGTGCTCATTACACAAACATTTGTCCTGGGTGGGAATCGAACCCACGACCTCCAGCATAGCAGTCAGGGTCACTAACCACTAGACCAACCGGCCAATAATTGTTTTACATCTCTTTCTGGATACTGGATACTTTATTTATAAACAATTAATAGATATTATTTTTATAAACTTATACAGGTTGTAAAAAGACACATCACTTAGCCATCAACTACGCATATTGTACGTCTAACAAAGTAACTTTACGCAAAAATTATTGCTGGAAAACGACTTTTATTTTTAGATAAGAAAAAAAAAACTTTTTTTTATTGCGCGCAATGTAACGCGAACGCAGGCAAGTAGAGTTAAACCCCGCCCCTTCCCTCTAAGCCACGTAGGTACTTGTCGGATACGTTTGATATTCATTGCGTTTTCGAAATCGTGTATCGTGTAATTTCGAAATTTCGAAAAAAAAGTATCGATAATTCAGGTAATGTTTGTTTGGAAAAAAGTTTAGTTATTACTAAACTTTTTTACTTTTTTAACTTTTTTTAGTGTTATTACACTTGAAATGCATTTTCCTGAAAAAGTAAAAAAAATGCGATTTTGATCTTTAATATCTCCAGAACCAGTGGATTCCCAGGTATCACTAGTAGAAAATAAAATCCAAATAATGGGTAGAATATGTGGCTTCGGCTTCGGAAACAGTCTTTTTACACTCGATATAACTTAACTAACTATAATTTAAACAAAAACTTCTAACGAAATAAAACTTAAAATATGGCGTCAAAAAATTCTCCGCATCGCTGTCGACTGTAAGTGTGCCCAAAAGATTGGCGGCATTGCCACGTTTTCTGGCAATGCTTAACCTCTGGCTGAGGTAAAACCAGGGTCACGCGAAGTGTCAACAAGGCATTTAGATAGATCTTTAAATAATATATGTGCACTTAGACCCCCCGGCCCAAGGGTTTCAACCCCGAACGGCTCGAAAATGTAACTACCGACGAGGTTGTTATATTTATTTCCACCGCTTCAGGATCTCCGCAGCCGCAGCGGCAGCACTGGCACAGCACAACGAACTAGGAAGATAAGATGGTGGAAGAGTATCAACCCATCCAAGGCCTACCCATCTTCCACGGAAATAACGACATGTAATATCGTTGAACAAGGTGCCTATGTTCGACAACGGCTTTTTTTTTTTTGGAGGAGTGGGAAATCCTCCAATGACTTCTCCTGCTCTGGGTGGAGTGGGAGGGCGTGTCAGACTCTTACTGACTAAAACCCACCCCTGTTTCTTCCCTGCCTGAGTGCCCAGGGGTGCGGTAACTCATTTTCAAAATTTATCCGCTACCCCTAGGCATGCAGGCACCGGCCACGATGAGCCCCGCCAGTGGTGGCTGACACTAATCTCTCTGAGGCGCGCGTGGAACACTACGCGCCGTCGACTCACGGGCCTGGTGCTGATAGGACGGCGAGCTACCCATTGCTCGCCGTCCGCAGGCCCGAGTCTACGGTGGCCGGAGATCGTCTCACGACGTCCTATGCCCAGTACCTCTCCTACGGTGGTAGCGGCCGGGGCCTTGTGGGCCACTCCGTTGAGATTCCCTCACGCGTCCCGCCTCCACCTTCGCGAGCATTACTGCTTCGCAGAAGGCGGAGCCTGCTTCCCATTCGATCTCGCTCCGTACCATGGCCTGAACCAGGGCCAGGCGCGAGAGGTCGCCTCCGCCTATCGCATCCACGAGGACACGGCGGTGCTCCGCCCAAGCGGGGCAGACCTCCACTGTATGTTCGACAACGGTAGTGCGTTCACGCACTACCGTTGTCGAACATACGGTCAGCCAGAGATCCGATTCCCACTCTCCCACAGCTAGCAGGCGCGCACGCTTCGGAGTAGTAGCAGATGTAGCAATTAGGTTTTCTTGAACTACTTAGCGTGGGCCTCTCATTCCACCGTCTCTTGGAAGATGGGTAGTCGGGCGGATTTGTATTCCGGCAAGCGAGTCTCCAGGCATCCACAGAGGTTGTGAAGCACGGCACTTCAAAATCAATCAGTGTGGCAGCTAGAATATTCCTGATTAATTTGTCAGTGCCGTGGACCGTAGATATAAATGCCGGTAAACTAATATTGGTAATTTAGCAGAAAATAATTAAAATAATTTACTGAAACATTAATAATGTTTTATTATCTACAATAGGCTAGTTTCCTAAAAAAGTCTAATTAGTCCATCAGTTAGATACAAAAAATATAGAACACGTATTTTTTTACTGGTTTAATAGGATTATTTATTTTTAGACCCAGAAAACATCCCTATTGAAGCCGAAGATAATAAAGAGGAAAATATTTGCGGAGGTAGTTTCTGGAAGTATCGATCCGATTTCAAAAATGTTTGATGTGTAACATCATTCCTCTCTCTCTCTCTCCATTCTGCAATCTGTGGGCATAATTTCGTAAAAAGGGACGGCAGTATGTAACAGGAAGCCTGAGGGAAGCGCACGCTATTTGATTTGACCAATGATGCGCGCGGTGGTAGAGTTAACCGTCAGATGGTAGAACGCGTGCGCACGGTTAGTCTGCGTGCGGTCGAATCGGAACTATAAGTTGTTTTTTTTTTTTATAGCTACTACCTGAGAGTCTTTAAGTCAAGAGTGAGTAGGTTGCTTTTAGGCAAGCGTGCCATCTTCGACTACATTATCGCTTACCATTAGGTGAGATAGTGGTCAGAAGCGTGCCTATCAACAATAAAAAAGAATCGATTTTTTATGTTGCTTATTACCAAGGTGAGATGTCAAATGTTACACATCATATTTTGCGACTACTGTAAGGCTCGCTCGCTTTTTCACATATTGATGGCTACGCTGCGTGCTATGGACAACTTTCAAATAAAAATCTAATATTCCACGCCATGGCTGTGAGGTGGCGAGGAGGTGTGACATGAGAAAAACCCAATTTTGTAAAATATACAAGAGCCACCGCAGTCCTGGAACGCAAAGGGCAACTAAAGGAACTCGGGTAGAGTCCAACACGCCATCCCGCTTCACCTAGAGCGGAAGACGTCATCTGATGATTTCCCATCCTCAAAAAAAGGTATTCAATATACTTACTAACTTTACCTATTGAATCAAATGTAACAGCTCACAACTAAAAAGGCATTCAATATACTTACTTTACCTTTACCTATGGAATCAAATGTAACAGCTCACAACTAAAAAGGCATTCAATGTACTTACTACTGGTGAGTTTCAGTGCTCAACGGTTGTGGGTCAATGAAACTCACCAGTGAGTTTCCGGGCTTTACAGGTTAACTTTACCTATGGAATCAAATGTAACAGCTCACAACTAAAAAGGCATTCAATATACTTACTCTAACTTTACCTATGGAATCAAATGTAACAGCTCACAACTAAAAAGGCATTCAATATACTTACTTTAACTTTACCTATGGAATCAAATGTAACAGCTCACAACTAAAAAGGTATTCAATATACTTACTTTAACTTTCCCTATGGAATCAAATGTAACAGCTCATAACTAAAAAGGTATTCAATATACTTACTTTACCTATGGAATCAAATGTAACAGCTCACAACTAAAAAGGCATTCAATATACTTACTTTAACTTTACCTATGGAATCAATTGTAACAGCTCACAACTAAAAAGGTATTCAATATACTTACTTTAACTTTACCTATGGAATCAAATGTAAAAGCTCACAACTAAAAAGGCATTCAATATACTTACTTTAACTTTACCTATGGAATCAAATGTAACAGCTCACAACTAAGAAGGCATTCAATATACTTACTTTAACTTTACCTATGGAATCCAATGTAACAGCTCACAACTAAAAAGGCATTCAATATACTTACTTTAACTTTACCTATGGAATCAAATGTAACAGCTCACAACTAAAAAGGCATTCAATATACTTACTTTAACTTTACCTATGGAATCAAATGTAACAGCTCACAACTAAAAAGGCATTCAATATACTTACTTTAACTTTACCTATGGAATCAAATGTAACAGCTCACAACTAAAAAGGTATTCAATATACTTACTTTAACTTTCCCTATGGAATCAAATGTAACAGCTCACAACTAAAAAGGTATTCAATATACTTACTTTACCTATGGAATCAAATGTAAAAGCTCACAACTAAAAAGGCATTCAATATTTTATTTTTATTTTTATTTTATTTTATTAATTTTAGGAAAGCTTACAGCTAATACATTTCAATATCTTGTAATAGTATGTAGAAGATGGCCAATTACAAGCTTCCACTGATAAATAATGTGAACTATATAAACAAATACACGAAAACAGCGACGCATGAATTACACAAATAATGCCGCATATACATCACATGCTCAAAAAAAAAACTAAAAACATTAATAATAATTTAAAATTAAAAAAAAAAAAATACTAAGTAATATGTGAAATTTTGATGAACAATAAAGAATTAAGAATACAAAGAAATTGTTACACTTCGAAAAAGCAATTACTCAACCTTTTCTTCATTTCTTTAATACTACTAGTGAATAGGTCTAGGTCGACATCCTGACACACCATATTGAATGTACGACAAGCTCTAATGATGAACGAGTTCTGTCTGTAGTTGGAACTAACTTGAGGCACATGGAGAAGACGTGGCTTGCGAAGAAAAACACTTGGCACACGTAATCCGATCCTGCCCACCAGCTCAGGGACATCAGTAGATCCGTTCGCAATACCAAACAAAAAAGCAAGATCTGCAATTTTCCTTCGCTCGTGTAGCGGCAGAATATGAAATTTTTTACACCGACTTTCATAGTTCGGTAGATAGGTATTAGAGCGATATTGAGTGTACCTCAAAAATCGCTTTTGTATACTTTCAAGCCGATTAATGTATACTTTATAATTGGGATTCCAAATTTGAGAACCATATTCAAGGTGGCTACGGACAAACGCACAATAAAGGATTTTCATTGTCTTAACATTTTTAAAATCTGAAGAGACCCTAAAAATAAAACCCAAGGCTTTAGAAGCCTTGTTAAATATGTTATTTATATGTGCATCAAACAAAAGCTTAGAGTCAAAAATAACTCCAAGATCCCTGATGACACTGACTCTCGCTATAAAGGTGTTCGATAGCTTATAATCAAATTTTATAGGATTTGGCTTACGTGTAAATGTACATATAAAGCATTTGGAAACATTTAAATCTAACCTATTTTTAATGCAGTACTCGTGGAACCGGTCCAGATCATCCTGTAATAGGCGTGCGTCCTCAACAGTTGAGATTTGACCCAAAATCTTCATATCATCTGCATACAATAGGACTTTAGAATGAAGGAAACAAGAGGCAATGTCATTAATAAAAATATTAAATAACAGAGGTCCTAACAAGGATCCCTGGGGAACCCCTGATGGAATGTACATCGCTCTCGAAGTATAACCATTAAGAACCACCGTCTGGCTCCTATTCTCCACGTATGACGAGAACCATCTAAACAAATTGCCCCTCACACCAACCAACAAGAGTTTGCGCATAAGAAGCGCATGATCAATTCGATCAAAACACTTGCTGTAGTCCGTGTATATAACGTCGACCTGAGACGGTCTGGACATGTGCACCGTAAGATAGTCACTACATATCACAAGATTGGATGTGGTCGAGCGACCTTTTAAAAACCCATGCTGATTTTCACAGAAACTTAATTTTAGTGAAGCAGAAAGTTGTCTGTGTACAATTTTCTCCATAATTTTAGCGAACACACAAAGTTTAGAAATCGGTCTATAGTTGTCTATACTGTCCTTAGCACCTTTTTTATGAATCGGCGTTATATACGCTGACTTCCAGATAAGAGGCACTACACCTAATTCAAATGACCGTTTAAATAAAATTGTTAACGGACCTGATAGACACTTGGCACATTTAGATATAAAAATTGGCGAAATGTTATCAGGACCCGCGGTTTTATTTAGGTCCACTTGTTTTAGCAACCGAAATACTTCCTCCTCCCTTACATCAATAGAGCTTATGTCCGATATGCAACCAGCAGTCTGACTTCCAGGTTCATCCATTACCACAGTGTTCAAATCGTCGTCGCTTCGTTCCTGGAAATTAGAATAGAAATAGTCGCCGAACATATTACAAATTTCCTCCCCATTACTAGATGAACTTTGACCAAAGTTAAGGACAGACGGGTAACAATTGGTTTGTTGTTTTGATTTAACATATCGCCAGAAAGCCCTTGGATTTTTAGAAATGGATAATTCAATATTTGCAATGTAATTATCAAACATTTCCTTCTCCAGATCATTAGCCCGCTGACGTAAAGTTATGAAAGATTGATGATCAGAAAGATTTCCATACTTTTTAAATTTTGAGTGAAATTTAGCCTTTTCCCTAAGTATTTTAATAAGAGGGATTTTATACCAAGGAGGATACTTGCCCCGCGGTGCAATAATTTTAGTAGGTATATACCTAATGTGAAGCAAGTTAATGGTATCGTAAAAGAAATTGACAGCCTCTTCAAGAGTCCTACAGTTTAGCTCTAATGACCAGTCCCTTGCCAACATTTCCTCAATTATGGCATCATAATTCGCAAGAGCATACAAGAACTTGACCCTCGGCCGAGAATGCAGCTGATGCAGTTGAACGAAGTCAGCAGTAATAGAGAGTGCCTTATGGTATAAGTCCTCTTTCACTAAAGGATCCAGGCAGCAAGTGACAGCAACTTCGTCGTTCGATAGTACGAGGTCCAGAATCCTGTCATCCACATTACGATGAGAATTGTACTGTAACAAATTGCAAGCGGTAACAGTATCACAAAAGGTGGTCTGGATTGGTCCGCGCAAGTTACTAGGGCACAGATAGTCACCGTCCGTCGCCGTGTTCCAGTCAATATTTGACTGATTAAAATCACCAAGAATCAAGAACTTATCTGCTGGATGTTTAAGAACAATGTCAGCTAAATTACTAGTGAAGTTATGTAGTTGTCCCATCAAAGAGTTTCCAGACTGCTGATCACATATACGAGTATAAGCCACACAGACATGCATTTTATAGGTGACTTTAGGTTTCGATTGGTGTAAAGTTAAGGTGACCCAAAGATCCTCTGCGGACGAGCACCATTCGTTGCGGACGTTGGCAATAAGTTCTCGACGTACAGCAATTAAGACCCCCCCTCCCATCGTTTGGTTAGTGTGAGAGTAATTTCGATCACGTCTCCATACAAAATATCTGTCATCAAATAGTTCACTATCAGATATTCCATCAATAAGCCAAGTCTCTATGAGACAAATGACATCAAACGAATTAATACAAACATTCCTATAAAAAACTGATGTTTTTGTCCGCAGCCCCCGAACGTTTTGGTAGAAGATACTAATAGGCGCCATAATAAGTCAAATGTAACACAAGAACAATAATCGCAATATTAAAAAGCACGGTCATATTATTTCCCAAGTAGAAACCATAGTATATAAAAGTCGGCGCAAACAACAAGTGTAGTTGGTGTAGGCAAAATAACGTGGTAGCTGCATTAATAAATAACAAGTTTAATTGGTGTCGGCAAAATGAGGCGGTAGCTGTATCAAAAAATAACAAATTTAATTGGTGTCGGCAGAATAAGGCGGTAGCTGTATTAAATAACAAGCGTAGTTGTTGTAGGTAATATAAGGCGGTAGTCGTATCAAATAGAGCAGATTTGTCAGAACATGTGTAACAACTTGCGTTCAAGGTTAAGAAATAGTGAGTCTTGTAAGTGTAATAAATATTTAAAAAATGATTCAAGTGCAAGCAGATCCCGCTCTCATTAGCACATGCGTAAAGTTTAAAATGGCAATAACCAAAACTTAATGATAATGAGTCAAATGAGACACGGAGCGATAAGAGAACTAAAGACAGGCGAGAATGGAATGTGTGCAAAAAAAAAATATAAGCGTTTCTCAAACTTAAACATAACGATTCGTCGATCAACAATAGTGTGTCAGCAGGTCGTCCAGCGATGTTGCCTAAAAAAACCTTTTCAAATCATGTTCCGTCCGGATGTGGTGCTTCGGTGACTGATGATTTTTGCGGATAAGAATTTTGCAGCCTGTTACCCAAACATACTCAAATCCTTTTTCCTTTGCCAAAATCTTGGTTTTGTTTAATAAGGCTTTGTTATCCAGTGTCAGGTGGTCGTTGACGTAAATTTTATGGTCACCTCGGAGTCCCAAATCGACCGCGCTCAAGGTCTTATGTTTTCTAGCCGCAGCAATAAAATCATTTTTCAGATAACAATTGTGTACTGAGCAAATTATTGTTTTGTTATGGCTGTGATTTCGCATGGGAATCCTTGCTATATAATTTATCCGTTCCTTAGGGATAGGACAATTGATTATATTCCCTATTTTAGCGATGACGTCAAACAAGTTCTCAGAGTTCGATTCGGGTACACCCTTGATCTCGATGTTATTCATCCTGGATCTTTGCTCGTTGTTTCGACACTGGAGATCTAAACTCCTACAGCGCTCCTGCAAAATGGCAATATCTTCTTTGGTCTTCTTTAAACTATCTATTTCTTGTTCCAATCCCGAAACTTTACTTGCCAGATCCTTTACTGAGCCATGTACAAACTCAAGAGACTCCTTCATGGCCGCAATGGAATCAGTGACATTAGATAATTCAACTCTCATGGATTTCAGTTCAGCCAACTCCTTGTTGATTAGCTTTAAGTCCTTCATCAACACCGGCAGTGACTCCATCTGCACCGTAAGTCTCTTCAACTCGGATAGTACACTTTCCATATCCGTCGCTGTAGTTGTTGCAGACCCGACCCGGGGACTCATGGCAAGGGCTTTGCAGGAATTACACCTCCATGATAATTTCCGATCGCCGAGTTTTCTCCAACCAGTTTCCGTGATACCAGCGCATGGAAAATCAAATTGACCCTGACAAGCAGTACATTTGACCCCGTCGTTCGCCTGATTGTCACACCTCTTGCACTTGAACATTGTATTATATTTATAAGTAATTCCGAGTGTTAATGAAAAAACTTTGAGAAGCTTTGTCGAACGATAAGTACATACGGAGCGTCGAGCGTATGCGTGCGCACGGTTCTCTGTCTACCGTCAACTGCTACATACTTACTTTAACTTGCATATATACTTACTTTAACTTTACCTATGGAATCAAATGTAACAGCTCACAACTAAAAAGGCATTCAATATACTTACTTTAACTTTACCTATGGAATCAAATGTAACAGCTCACGACTAAAAGGCATTCAATATACGAGTTCTTACTTTAACTTTACCTATGGAATCAAATGTAACAGCTCACAATTTAAAAAAAAAAAAAAAATTTATTACTCCGTTGTCTTTTCATGACAGTTTAGTCACAGTTTACAGACCCATGACAGTTTAATCGTTTCTCTGGGACTCATCGAGCTTTATTGCCTCGGCGTTTTTTCTGGTAGTTGTCACTGTTGATTCTGGCTTACAGAAGTTACAGTGGTTTGAGAATAGGGTGGCGGATTTGTCCCAAATAAAAAAATGCTTACTTTAAATAAAACTCCGTTCTACATCAACATGCTTAGCTTAAGTCACAAGAAAATCTAACACAATCGTTACGTTAAAATATAAAGCAATCATGCACGAAGGTTAATTCCATAATATATTGTCAGTGCCCGGGCACAGAATAGCGACACGTAAGTGTAAATTATCCCTTTTAGGGAAACTAATCTCGAGACGTAAGTTGTACGGTTAAGGGGGGGTGTAATATGGTTAACCTTTTAAAAGCGCCCAATGGTAAAATATTTTTTCGTTTTTGGTTGGTCCGTGTTGTAAGATTTTTTTTTTCTTTGGAGACACGGACACGGAACCAGTTTATAGATTACGAGTATGTAACTGAAAATTTAAGAAACAAAACATACAATTTTATAAACATAAAATAGCCATTCATGGGCACTGCCGACAGAAGAAATTACTTTAAAATAATGATTTATCTAAAACACAATTTAAACAACGCACAATATAAACAAATTGAACTTTCACGTGGCCAATTTAAATTCACTTACTGCTACTACAGCATGACTCATGCGGCCTATGCTTATGTATCATAATGTGATACATGAACATAGGCCAGTCTGTCGCAACACCCCACAAGCATGTCGGTGACGCTAATCCATAAGTTTTTCGTAGCAAAAATCGCTAAACGCGTATAAAGAAGTGTTCACTTCAATAATTGTGTTCTGTTTTACTTTGATTCAGGCCTTTTCTAAATCCTGATGCACTATAGAATTGGGTTTGACATCCAGTGTAACCGGATTCAAACCAATTGTTTATCTAACCACCACAATTTTAACTATGTAACATGATACTCCTTGGTAAGACCAGGTGTCGGAAAATTTATTAATAGATAACTAGGGTATCCGACCGGAATAAAATATTTAAAATTTGTGAAACCTTTTTTTTTTTGCCGGTGGGATATCATCCGATGACGTCTCCCGCTCTGGGTGGAGCAGGAGGGCGTGTCAGACTCTTACTGACTAAAACCCGCCCCTGTTCCTTCCTTGCCTAAGTGCCCAGGGGAGCGGTAACTCTGTTACGAAAATAATTATAAAATAAAACTGATCCCCCAGGGTCTGACCGGAGTAACTTGGATTAACAGACTATCCATTTTATCTGGAAATACGTCAGACGCTTAATTCAACAAATGAATAACAGCTCCAAATATGAATACTTTCCCATACCTTTTCCCATTATCTTTCTTGGCACAATGCGCGAATTTCTTGGCCTTAATCCAATTTCTGTTACATGACAATGTACGACAGGAGGCGAAATTAAACGCTCCCGTACCTACTTTGAGCTCTTAATTATTAATTATAATAGAACTTATTGTTATTTCCGTAATACTGGTTATTACTCTCACGGGTAAGCAGAGTTTTGAGTACTACTTACAGATACAAACGTTTGAATGCATAAAATTTAATGAAGTCCAATTAAAATACTGACTCAGGCATTTGTGCTGTTCTCTTGGGAGTTGTTAGTTGTGGTTTCATGAACATTTGTCTTACAAATTCTTGATACTGTGCAGTAAGTTTGTTAGTAAAATGTGAGCGAAATTAGTAACTGCTTCACTGTTTAAAGCGCTTTGAATGTCTTATTTCAGGGTGTACTTATGTATGTAAATTACATCTTATCAGAAAACCAGCACTATGTTATTTATTTTTAAATATCGCAGCATGTGCTGAGATCCGAGGACACGGTGGAGCATACGGTGGAGGTCTGCCCTGCTTAGGCGGAGGCCCGCCGTGTCCTCGTGGATGCGATAGGCGGCAGCGACCTCTCGCGCCCAGCCCTGGTTCAGGCCATGTTACGGAGCGAGAGGAAATGGGAGGACGTTTCCTGGTTCTGCGAAGCAGTAATGCTCGCGAAGGTGGAGGCGGGACGCGTGAGGGAGACTCAACAACGGAGTCGCCCTCACGCTCTCAGCAGCAGCCGCCTCAGGAGACGCCTGGGACTTCCGGCGCCGCGAGATGATCTCCGGTCACCGTAGACCCGGGCCTGCGGACGGCGAGTAATGGGTAGCACGCCGTCCGATCAGCACCAGGCCCGAGAGTCGACGGCGCATAGTGTTCCACGCGCGCCTCAAAGAGTAGTCAGCAAAAGAGACGGGGTCCGTAATGGCCGATGCCTGCCCGGGGGTTGAGGATAAATTCGAAACAAAGTTACCTCGCCCCTGGGCACTCAGGGCAGGAAGGAACAGGGGTGGGTTTTAGTCAGTAAGTCTGTCAGTCTGACACGCCCTCCCGCTCCACCCAGAGCGGGAGAAGTCATTGGATGATTTCCCACCCGACAAAAAAAAAAGCATGTGCTGAGATTGGAGCCTTTTTTGGCATTTCTCATATTGTTTTTTTTTTGCTTTTTAATATATTTACTTAGCCATGTAAATATTGCAACATATTTTGTATTTCTGTGCTAGTCAGAATTCTTTTTCTTTCTTTATAAAATCTTACACAAGGATTTTTAAGTGTTTTACAAAAATTAGTTGAGAATGAATTTATTGGGTAAAAATATATATATATATACAATAAATCTGTACATATTTCTTATTACTAGTGTATTAAAAACGTAATACAATTTATTGGATTATATCATAATGTGATTTAATAAATACGGAGAAATGTAAAACATTTCTCCGTATTTAATTAATCACAACCTCAATTTAAAACATTTCTTAATTTTGCGATACAACTAAACGAATTTCAGTGAAAATAAAATATACCAACTACAAGCGTGAGTGAGTTGTAACATTAAGTTCTGGTCATCGTATATGTGAGTGGACTATAAATCACAATCTATCATGCCCACAATCAGCTAAAAGCAAATCTCATCCGGCACAAAGGGTGGATGCCGTGAATGTTATACCAGCCCGGTACCTAATATCAGTCGTTTGCTTAATATTGAGCAATATTTTAGCCTAATCTAAGTCGCCACCACCATTTATAATTACTTAGTAAATTATTGTCTAACTACAATATCATACATATTTAATTAATGGTGCGGATTCTGTTGTGCACAAACTAAACTTAATTTAGGCTATTCCTATCTTTTCCTCTCTAATAAAAGAAAGAAAGAGACGGACCTAAATTAGAGCTGTATAATTTAGTTGAACTAATATTTCCACACAAATCAAGGGTAAAACATGACGATAAAATACGGTGAAGCGCAAGGCGTAAACTAGTTTGCAATCTCTAACTTAATTCATAGCTATAGCCGTCCTTTTCCCGCACTTCCTTTTAGTAAAAGATAGCGATTCTCTAATTTTAGTTCAGTGATTGAACAAGAGAATTGGCACCATTATCTAGCTTCTGCCAGCGGCTTCACTCGCGTGGAATTAGTACAGCCCCCATAACAAATTTTGCTATTCCAGACTATCACCTATCTCTGTGCCAAATTTGATCCTGATCCGTTCAGCCGTTCTGGCGTGATTGAGTAACAAACATCCATCCAAACTTTCGCATTCACCTATGAAATATTAAGTAGGATTAATTGTCTAACCACATTATCATAAATATTTTATTAATAGTTAAGAAACTGGTAGTAACCCCATACTACCACTTTCTTAACTAATAAATAGTATAGTTGATTTATTTATTTTGGTTCCCCAACAAATTTTCTTTGAATCTGTACTAAAGAAAAATTCAAAGTCGCTTTTAATATCCGCATAACCCGCCCTTGCACAATGAATCAAAACGCTACCTACGCAAAGTTAGGACATAAATTTAACGAGTGGAACAAGATACTGGGACTTACGGCCTGACGTTTATGAGAGTTAATAACTTGAATCCAGATAACAGTCAAATTTCCACGAATATTCAGGCATGTACAGTGCCTTTGAAGCTATGCGAAAGTTTAAATTGTGTTTAGGCAACAATCATTGCTAGCTAGAGACTCGAAGCCTCTAATTTAAAAATTATATATTCCAAACTCGACCTCAGTTTGAATCGTTTGATACGTCTTCTTTGTCGTTCCCTCACTGCTGAGAATCGCGACCACATACGACGCAGCTCCAAGTTTTGTGGTCTTATGCAATGCGGACTGCTCGATACATGCTGCCTCCATCAGCCTTCTTTATTAAATCAGACAGACCATCTTGCCGGTGCTCAGCCTTGAGTGCGTTGTCCTTCCAGCTTGCCAAGTATAGTAGTGCGTGAGTTGGAAAAGATAAATGCTCTGGAGATGTGATGCTGGAGAAAGATGCTCGGAATATCGTGGAGGGATTTCAGAACCAACGTATCCATACTATAGGAACTCGGCGTCACGCACCGTTTGTCGGCCGTAGTACAGTCGCGTATACTGCAATATTTTGGACATGTCTCTAGGCGAGATAACGACACCATAGAGTGGCTGGTTGTACAGGGAAAAGTAGAGGGCACCAGATCGCGAGGCAGGTCACCTATGGGCTGGACTGACCAAGTGAAATCTGCTATAAGAGGCCACGTATCTGACTGCGCCAACCAGTCCACCAACAGGGAGAGACGGCGGGAGATCATGCGGAGAGCCGCCTTCACCACCAACGTGGACGCCTCTACGTGACCACGACCAGTCTGCCAAGAGCGACACGACAGAGAAGAAGAAGAGAAGTATTGTGAGCCTTTCCAGACTATGCCTAGTTGAGCGCAAAATATGTCCAAAAAGTTGAGGGCACGCTCTTGGCATAGTGTAGATAGCCGCTTAGTGATTTGGAGTTCCTTCAGTATGGACTCATTCAAAGACTGGATCCATTCATAACTTTAACCGTTACTTTAGAGCTTTCCTTTTCATAAACTTCTGAAGTATATACTTTAGAATTGAAAAGTATTCCTAGAAAAGGATTGCATCAATAACATTTCTGTAGGATAGCAAACGTTAACAGCAACACATCAAAGGTAGCGTAAGAAAACTTTTGATACCCAATTTCGAAAGTACTTTTTCTTGTTAGTGAACCGTGTCGGTGTCGATGGGCTATGAGATACGCGATTTTGTTAATGTGAAGAAAATTTATTGGGAGTTTTATGTTTTTTTAATTCGAGTCCCTTGAAATGGATTAATCAAGTCAAGTAGAGAGGCAGGATTAGGAATGCCAAATCTACGAAGCAGTAGCAGTGATAATGAGGAAAGATTGTGATGTAAAGTAAATGAAGGCTAAAACAAATTTCCGTCTGTTCAAGCGTTTTTTTCGTATCTTTTATTGGAATCATAATATGTGAGCTCAAAATTTAGGACCCTAGGAAATATTGGTGCTAACCCTGCTTTTGCTGTTGCTTGGCAACTGGTCTTATTGGTCCCAGTTGTAACTGTATCTTTGTGCCTATTAGCTTAGCTTTGTTCAGTCTCCTACTTGATAAGAACAGAAGTGGAAATATTGTTTTTTTTCTTACTCCTCCGCGGTTTTTTCTGATTAATTTCGTTGCGGGACCCAAGACAGTTTAATCGTTACTCCGGGAGTCGTCGAGCTTCATTGCCGCGGTGTTTTTCAGATTTGAAGAATTGTCACTGTTGGTTCTGGATTTTAGGAGTTGCAGTGGTTAGGAGTAGTGAAGCGGGCTTGTCCCATTAAAAAAAAATACCAAGAAAAGAATGAGACAGACGAACACTATTCATCCCACCAAAAAATCAATCTGTCTAGCTTTTTCCCAACTATGTTTGGTTCGGCTCCCAGTCTAACTGAATGCTGGTGAATACCAGTAATTTACATAGAGCGAATGCCTGTCTAACCTTCACAACCCAGTAACTGGGTAACACAATAATCCTTGGCAAGACTACTGTCACATTTTACTGGCTTCTCTACCCGTTACGACTGTTAAAGATATTCAAATGACAGCTGGGACTGACGGCTTAGCATGCTTTCCAAGGCACGGAGGAAACGTGGTAAGTAAAGGATGGTCATTCATCCACGGATCGACCTCAGCAAGTGTATCTTGAAGTGGCTTTGGAGCGCATCAGCTCGGGGTTACATTTTGAGTTCCATCGTCCATTGTCGTTTTATTTTGAGCCTCCTGCTTTGGTGGGCTGAGATAGGCTTATCCCACCCAATAATGGGACTAAAAATAAAAAAGAGAGAGACAAAAATGGCCGTCTACTAGGGCCATAATTTTAAACATTACTGCAATGGCGTTTAGTTTTAGGCGCTGTAAATGGTGTTTAATTAAACATCGTGATGTTCAATGTTCGAGAGACGTGTCTCTCGTGAATATTTGAAATTCTATTTAAAAAAAAAAAAAAAAATTATAAAAAATTGAGAATCACGCAAAAATTGTAAAGCGCATTTTATAAAACTTTCACCATTTTAAAGATCATTTATAATTTAGTCTAAGTGTTTTAGTCCTGTTGCTATAGGTGTAATAAATTAATAATGCGTCAAATTTCGGATAACGCTCCTTGATGGGCGAGTCTTATTACGTACGACGCGTTACGTGAGCTCAGCACAGAGCACGCAAGTTAACCACTCAAGGTCATTGACAGTTAATAGCGCCTTAAGGTCGGATTAAACTATAGAGTCTATATAACTTTTATGACCACACATCGACTGTTTCATCATAAAGTGTTGTAGTGTTTGCGTTTACACTGTATGAGTAGGATTTTAACGATATGGTAATTTTACAATTGGTCGTAGTTACGAGTATATCAATTGTCAAACTGAACATTTAGCAAAAATCTGGTATTTCGTTAGCAAATAAAAGTTGTAATGATTTTGCGAATGTTATTTTTTTAAATCATTTAGGCGCGCTTGACTTCTATCTCACCTGATCACCATCCGTATATGATGGTCGACGACGTAACACCTTTGCCTAGTGTTGTAATTATCAGGAAACACAGACTCCGTCAGGTAATTCCACTTCTCAGCTGTACGCACAACAAATGTGTTGCCAAAACGTTGTTTGCGTATGGATGGGATGTCCACCATGTGCCGGTTACATTCCACGTTAAAATGCTAAAGTTGCCACTTACTCTTTTGATTGAGGTCTCTCATGATTTTCTCGCTTACGATTAGCCACCACATTTTTAATGGCCACAAAGTGGGTAGGCATGTCTCCATTCATTTCTAGAAAATCTATTCAGAGATTTACATTTTTATAACGTTCAGTATCAAAAAACCGGTCAAGAGCGAGTCGGAATTGCGCGCAAAGGGTTCCGAATAAATCATATTTTATTCAGATTTTTTTTTCTTGAAATCTATAGGGTGACTGGTAATCAGTGACCGATACTTAAACACGTGATTGTACTCATGATAACAAACAACTTTCCCAAAGAAACATATATATAGTGAGACAGAACGGCGTCACAAAGCTAACAGCTGATAGGTAGGCGAGCGCGCGCGCGAATTTCATACGGCTTTTGTGTTATTGTGATAAAAGTGATAGAGTATAAAAAAATGTTTCTTTGGGAAAGTTGTTTGTTAACATGAGTACAATCACGTGTTTAAGTATCGGTCACTAATTGCCAGTCACCCTATATAAGTAAATAACTGCTTTCTGTATTTTTTTCTTCAAAATTTTAGGCATAATGGTTTCGGAGATAAGGGGGGGGAGTGGTCATTTTTCATCTATTTTCTAAAATAACTTAAAAATTGTTTATTTTAAAATTATGAAAAAAATACATCGACACCCTCATAATGTGACCATTCATAATTATGTCACATGAAACAGTTTGAAAAATTTTGATTTTTAATTTTCCGATTTTCACCCCAAAAAGTGACCCCCATATTCCAAATTAATGTATTTAGGTTACACGCCCGTGTTTGGCTCACAGATATTCATGTATGTACCAAATTTCAACTCTATCGGTCTTGCAGATTTGGAGCAAATTGGCTGTGACAGACGGACAATCGGACAGACAGACAGTCAGACAGACACACGAGTGATCCTATAAGGGATCCGTTGTTTCATTCGGACTTTCGGAACCCTAAAAATAAATACGTTGCAATATAACTTTTGTACTGTGTGCTTTACGGTTTTCTTGGCTGTGTTTTTTAAGTGAAAAACGTTGATATTTTGGTTATATAATCTATGCGACGACTTACGAAGTTTTATTTATTCCAATAATTTTGTTCTTTTATAAAGCTGGTTTTAAGAAGCACGGGAGTAAAGTTCCTGGAAGGACTTCGGGGAGACCTTTTTCCAGCAGTGCGACAGAGTGAGCTAATTAAAAAAAAAACACCTAAGTCTCAGAAAGTACAGTTACGACGCACGCCAATGACGACAAAAACAGTATAAGCTGTTCTGCTATTCTAATATAAAATCCGTACTAAATTATAGACAGCACAAGCGCAAGTGTTATCATATCACCGACGTGCGATTGACTGTATAATTATGTATACTGAAAAAATAGTTTTCATTTAAAAAACTTCGCTTGATCAATAACAAACTATGTTAAAACTCTTTCCAGTTATCAGATAAATGAAGCATTCCTCGAATACCATGTTTACTTCTCACACAACATGTGCCTTTTTTAGGGTTCAGTACCCAAAGGGTCCAAACATTTGGTAGGGAACCCTAAATGTGCCAAGTCTGACACGCACTTGGCCGGTTCTTTTAGTATATTCACAATTTCAGCAAACGTCAAAAAAAAAAACTATAAAAAAAATCAAAACTACGATATAGCAAATCACAGATACTTTTCATCATTTCAATTTTCATTTTCATTCGTTATGTAAATGTGTCTATACAGACCGTAACTACACATATTGAGTTTCTGTAGGATTAGTTCTCGAAGTTCTTTTTATTTTTCCGTAGCCGGGTTAAAGAAAAACTTAATATAACTTACCTGCGAGCTCATTTACAATCAAGCAGGAAACATCTTGTGTTAGGAGTAAAGTAAAAGTTTGTAAAAGAGATGCAGGTGTATTTTAAAGTATATTTTTTTTAGAATGGGGTTGTGTTTAACCTCTGAAACTCGCCATTCGTCAAACGTACCATCCGTCAAGCCCCGCCCGCATACGACAAACCGGATTCAAATGTCAGTTTGACATTTTTTCTCAGTTATGACAGCATATATTTTTTGTCGGAGGGCACCTGAGACGACCAATAATGTCTATGGCCAAGCGTGTAAATGTTGCCACAGCATAAAATACATTGCGTTTTGGTAATAATAGAGGTAATAAACGAGTTAATCGTAAGAATCGCAAAACTCACTGGTGAGTTTCAGTGCTCAACGTGTTTTCGATCAATGAAACTCACCCGTGAGTTTCCGGGCTTTTTTGTATGTTATTTATGGTAGATAATTTAACGGAATGGGTAAAGTCCATCTTCTATTAGTAGGTAAGAATAATGTGCTAACTGGCACAGGCGCAAAGATTTGGCACATTAAAAGAGAGAGCTATACTTAGCAGTGCGCGAAGTCAGGCTGTAGACGATGATGTTGATTTGTGGGAGTGAGTAGTGTTAGCAAAATGTACCTTGAACGTACCCATACCTGCTTGCTTGGGCCGACCGACGGCCAATTTACCGGTACCAGATACATACTCAAGGAATGTAATAAACATAATTAATATTTCATATAGTCTCAGCTGATTTTTATGCCTGTTTTACAGAATATGGTTCTATAGTTAATAATTACATAATATTTAATCGCCGTTACTAATAAAATAATAGTCTAAGACCTTGTTGGCATCTCGGGTGAGATGATACTCAACTGGCTGTTGGGCATAATAATTTATATAATATGGGTTAATAACAAAAATTAAATGCTGCAATGATTTGGGAAATCTTTGCTTATTGAAATAATTATGATCTATATTATTATGTATATAAGAAAAAAAAAAAATTGGCCGACGGCCTATTTGTTTTTTTTTACTACATTCATAGTACGCGTACTTTAAGATCAAAGTAGATTAAAATTTACAAAATACATAAAGCCCTTTCTACCCTTAAATGTGGCGGTAATGTTAGAAACTCCGAAGACAGTTCAATTTTACGCTTAGGCGAGTTTCCGATTTTCCTTAATATCCAAAAATCTGAATAGAATATGCGTGAATGGCGACCAAACCGTAGCAATTTATTTTAGGCATATATTATTATGGTCCTTCCTTGAAGCTATGTTTAAGTTACCTATTTTATTTTGTAGATTATTATTTTCGCTAATAATTTATTTTTTGATGCGGAGTATATATTTATACTATTTTTAAACATTTTTTTAAAAACCAAGCTATACAACAAACTATTAGACGAATATAAAATAGTCTTCCGCTGGGTAGAACTCGAGAGAGGAACCTCTTCACAATGCGAGCCGTAACGAGGAGCACTGAAGCCCTTAATCCAACCATCAGCACGAGGCAGTTAACGGGTAATACGATACCCTTGGCAAGACCGGTTCCAGATTTTCTGGCTTCGCCAGAGTTGTTCAAAATATGACAGTCGGAACCAACGGCTTAACGTGCTTTACGAGGCATGGAGGAGACTCGGTTTGTAATGGAGGATCACCCATCCACGGGTTGACTTCGGCAGGTGTTGTTTAATCTTGAATATTAACCCGTGCGGCTGTTATCATTTAGCCACGCAGGAGCTCATCTCACTAAACATGTGACAATGCAGTTTCAGAGGTACGTTATCTGAAATTTCAGCCATCGGCATTTGAATTTCAGACATCGTCATCTGAATTTCAGCCATCGGCATCTGAATTTCAACTATCGGCATCTGAATTTCAGCCATCGGCATCTGAATTGCGGGCGGGAGTGATCGAAATAGTCACCACGACCCTGGCACAGGCAACTGAAGGAACACAGGTTGGTTTAGTCAGTAAGAGTCTGACACGCCTTCGCAGAGCAGGAGAAATTATTTGATGATTTCCCACCCTATAAAAAACAAGAGGTACGGCATCCTTAGTAGGCGAGTCCAACTTTCTCTTAAGGCGCAGTTATACGATTTCTAATGTTTTTTTATTTGAGCATCACGTCTTAACGACTAGTTTTTTTTCTTTGAAAAAAAATACATGTTATTTTAAACAATTTCCGTTGTAATTTGATATGTGAATATTTTGAATTATATTATTTTAACATAGTGTAATAAATTTGTAAAGTCATGTCTAACGCACATTAAAAATTGAGAATAACGCAAAAACTATAAAATATATTTTTATAAAACCTGTATCATTTTAAAAATCATTTATTAATCATTTATATTCCAGTATAATACCTGTTTTTCTATGAGTTTATTAAATTAATATAAAGACAGCGCTTCTTCATGAGTGAGTCCTATTACTTTGTGGACGTACGACGCGTTACGTGAGCTCAGCACAAAACACGCAAGCTAACCACTCAAGATCATTGGCAGTTAGTAGCACCTTAACCAGTTTTAAAACACGTGTTACACAAGACGGCTCACAAAGTCATAACTCTACTTTAATACGCCACTTTGCACTGTTTAACTGCTCTCTTAGTCGGCATTTGGCGTTACCTTAATTGCCACTTAGTTTAGGCTTACACATTGTTATTGTGTCGTTTAAAGTGCAATTATGACCGTAATAACTAAGATAGTGGAGAAGAGGGTAGTTTGTAATAATTTGAAGCTTTGTTGTGTGGTCTAGTTTTTGAGGGGTGAGACCTAAGTACATTTCCTGTGAAGTTATTGCAGGCGAGAAAACTGGTAGGTATACAATATTTAGTGGCTGATTGTTCTACAGTCAATATATATAACTTTTACCTGTGGAATAAATATAGACCGTTTGACAAATTTTATAAAAAAACTTATTTACAAAAAATAGAACCGACTTTAAAAAAAACAAAAAAAGTGCAAAATAACTTTAATTTCGGAAGTTGGTGTTTCTGGTTTTGTTTCATCGTTTAGTGGCAGCGACTTCCGAAACTAAGAAGTAATACATTGAGAACCTGGAGTCATAGTTATGTCTGAAATCACTAACACGTGGTAATAAATGGTCGTGCATTCTCTGTATAAAAAGAGCCTTTATCCTCGTTTGAGCAGTTACTGACTGGTATTATCTCTATATACCTACAGAGCAGTGAGAGTGAGAGTTAGAGCAGTGGTGGCCCAGTGGTAACAGCCGCCATTTACAAGTTACAAGAATAAGAATAAAATTTATTAAAACCATTGTTTTGTTTACAAAATAAGAGATACTTTGGTCCCCAAACTAGGCAGCGCATGGGGTCTGGAGTTGCGATGACATTATAAAAAGACATATTGTAAATAAAAGAGTCAATAACTAGAATGAAGTATTAGATACATAATATTTTGGTAATTTTGTTACCTTTAAAATTAAGCCTAGGATAGAATTAGTGTAAAATAAAATAAAATAAAAACAATAACAAGTCATGTTTGTGGTTGCGTGTGATGGTGTGAGTGTGTGTGGTATAGATTTGTAAGCGGTTTAATGTGCGTATGTTTTAGTCAGTACGCGTGAGTGATTAGAAATCTTGAAATTTTTAAAATAAACATTCTCGGTTGCGTCGTATGAGAAGGTGACAAGTAATTTTTTACATCTTTTTTACATTTTCGATTGTTCGAGCCTTTGGTTTTACAGGTTTTATTAATTTTATTGTAAACATAAGTGTGAGAGTAAGAAGGTCAGCGTCTAGCCAAACTACTCTTAAAATTAGGAAGAGGGATGTGTAAAACGCGTTTGGAAATAAGTTTTTCATAAGCCGGCCTATTTTTTGAAGTTTTGTGAGTATGTAGTGTGGCGCTTAGAATAAATAATTGACGCACTCGTAGAACAGGAAATTTATTATAAAGAAAGTCCGTTATGAGTCGCGAGTTTAAAACCCAGGCAGGCGCTTTACTTTGTGAGGAAGGAAAACATTGTGAGGAAACCAGCATGTCCTGGAACCAAAAATTCGAAAACATGTGACATCCACCAACCCGCATTGGGCCCGCGTGGTGGATTACGGCCCACACCCTCTCACAGAGAGGAGGCCTGTGCCCCAGCAGTGGGGACATTAAAAGGCTTATCATGATGATGTAGGTATCATCATCATGATCAGCCTTTTAATGTCCCTACAAACTTTTAAAATAATGTTAGTAAAACAAAAATCAAATGAAATATTGAGCGTTTAGCAATCAGCCAATATTTGTGTAATTTGTTATCGCTTCTTCTAAACAAATTAAACATTTTAATGAATTCTCGTAACTATAATGAAAGTTATTGTTTTTTTAGGAAACAATATAAAATTGATGATGGAATTATTATTGCCTTGAGCATTTTAATTATAAGGATAAAAAGTACTCTGGAGTACATATAATTTCGTCTGACATAAATAAAGATGTGCACATTCTACTGATAAGTATTTTTTTATTCTTAAAAAAATGTAGTTACTTAAAATAAAAAAATAAGTAGCTATCGAATCAAAACAGACTTATTTTTTTTAATGGTTGATAGGCACGCGTTTGACCACTATCTCACCTGATGGTAAGCGATAATGTGGTCGAAGATGGAGCACGCTCGCCTAGAAGTAACCTATTCACTCTTGACTTAAAGACTTAATATTTTCTTTTGGAAAAGCCAACATTTTTATTATATCTTTTAAATGGGGAGAGCTAATAAATGATTGACACATCCATTGGCTAAAAGCCAGCAAGTCTATCAACAACGTTAATAATAAAAAGTGACGATATACATAAAATTCAAGTCTCTATTGCCATAGAAATAAGGACCTAAATAGACGCAAATATAGTTTTGTAATAACTGAAGAAACAATTCGTTTCAAAGGATCGATTTTTGGAGACTGTGTAGTGTAGATAAAATTTATTATTTATTGTGGTAATATATCTGGTCAATGGGAGAAACATTTTTGCTGTTTTTTTTTTTTTTTTTTTTAAAAAACGTTGCCCCACACTAGGAATATTCCTGTATCGTGGGTGCGTTCACAAACATGTATATTTGACATACACAAGACACCCAGACCCGGAAAAACTATCTGCAGGTCATACAAATATTTGTTACGTGCGGGGATCGAACCCGCGACACGCAGCGCAGCAGCCGAACGCTCAACCACTGCGCCATCCGTGCCGTCAAAGTCGTGTCTCCTCGGACAAGATACACCATTCAAATTAATGTTGAATTCATCTCAGTATACCTTCTTTATCATAAGGGAAGCGGAAAATTGGAAATGTCAAGACAAAATATGTAATGTCATGAAGAAGATAGAATGAAAAGTGTTCCCAGGGATGTGTTTGAAAAAGTATGGCCGGGGTCCTGGAACAGGCAACTAAAGAAACACAGGTGGGTTTTAGTCAGTCAAGGTGATTTTAAACTAGCGAGGCGTGGATGGGATAGGCGACGGTTAAAATATAATTTCTATCCACGCTCTCATCTTTGATGTAAAAGGTCTAGATGCGCGAGGTTGTGCGAGGTGAAAATTAAAATATTCCGGTGGAGCCGGCGCGTGCCAGCGCGAGCTATCGCGTTCCTGTTCGAGACATCGCGACAGAGCACTTGACGGAGAGAGACCGAGCGGGTCCTCGATGGCCGGCGCAAGATTTGTATATCCGTTTTACAAAGTAAATAAATACTTTATTCTTAGAGCAATAAAGTTCAAGTGCGAGGATGCGCTGATTTCTAATCCTCAAAAAAATTGGGTTGCCGAAAATACGCATCGGTATATAAGTACTGTCTGTGCTTACTAATATTTAGTAAAGTAAGAGCAGTGCAGCAGCAAGATGTTTATTCGAATGTATGACAAACCACTCATTAAATTCTCTTCTAAAACAAAAACGTCCATAAATAATCAAGATTGTTGCCTAACATTAGAAACAGAACAATACCAACTACTCCCCGAATTCTTAATGTCCCAGGACCACCCGCCACCCGGACGGGAACTCCAGTGGCCTATATGGAAAGCACTCAATCGGTTGCGTACCCAGGTAGGCGGCTGCAAATACAGCCTGGCAAAATGGGGTACCATAGACTCGTCTGATACCCAATGTGAGTGCGGTGCTCCTGTCCAGAACATGGCTTTCATACTGGATTGCCCAAGTGCCCACACACCTGCACTATGGAAAACCTGATGACGGTACCGATGCTGCAATTAACGTGGCCAGCTTCTTTGCCCAAAGTATTTAAAAAGTTAGAAAACCATCGATTCGAAAGAAGAAGAAGAAACAGAATTAACCAACCAATACCCAAAATGGTTCACACCAATCACCATGTTCGATTTGATTTGATTCATGTCGTTAACCTTTTCTGAGAAGTTTTAGAGCACTTCGCCCCGACTACATCCGCGTGGATTTCAAAAATGTATAGCTATGACACTCACAAATAACGTGGCTTTCTATTGGTAAAAAAAAAAGGTGTGTGTGCGATTCACACACGATAGAAGTGAAACTTCATGTGGGCAAAGATGGGCAAAAAGGTGGCCAAAGGTGAACAAAAGTTGGTCAAACTAGGTTTGCAATTGGCGGTCAAAGGTGAGCAATAGGTGGTCAAAGGTGAGCGAAAGGTGAGCAATCGGTGGTCAAAGTTGGCCAAAGGTGGGCAAAGATGGGTAAATGTGGGCAAAGATGGGCAAAGATGGTTAAAAGGTGGCCAAAGGTGAGCAAAAGTTGGTCAAAGGTTTGCAATTGGTGGTCAAAGGTGAGCAATAGGTGGTCAAAGGTGAGCGAAAGGTGAGCAATCGGTGGTCAAAGGTGGTCAAAAATGGGAAAAGATTGTCAAAAGGTGGCCAAAGGTGAGCAATAGTTGTCTAAAGTTGATGATCGGTAGCGAAGTGACGGGACCCCAGGCCCCGCGACGCGCGCGCCCTCTCCTCTCGCGTCATCTGCTCTCTCGCTCTTTTGTATTTGTGTCTCTTACCTGTCGTTTTTTCCGTTGCATCCGGTTTGAAATCACAACGATTCTAAAGAAGTTTCACTTCAATAATTTTAAAAATCGTTTCAGTAGATCCAGAGATTACCCACTACAACCACACAAATTCACAAACTTTACCTCTTTATAATATTAGTATAGAAGAGGGATAGCGCGTACGCAGTCACTCACTATCAAAAATTTACGCGTGCAAGTTTTCCATATTAGGGATAATTGCAAGGCCCTTGCATTGGGGAAACTGCCTTTATGATCACGGTGTCCTCTACGCCGGGTAAGTATGAGTTTACTACAGTTCCGCGCGAGAGTAATTCAACAGCGGATAATATTAACACCACGATTCAGAAAATGGCTCAGACAGTACAGCGCCTTCTAGTTACAATATTGGAGTCTATCTGCGAGTTGGGTCAGGAAAACATAGGGTGACTATGAAGTTCTCGTAGGTATTATTACTTTGGTGTGGTTAACACAAATATGTTGTTATTAATATTTTCACAGCTATTTGAAAAACCTTAATTTATGTTTGTGAACCATTAAATATGAAATAAAATATGGTTACAATGGTACATACGTAATGCTGCAAAATGTTTAAAAAGACAAATAAAAATGTCAAGAAATAAAAATTCCAAAGTAAGCCGATGATCAACATCTAATTTATCTCATCCAGCACTGACACAAAAAAATCTCTTTAAGCTGTATCCATCAAAAGAAAAAGACGTTATTATTAAAATATTCAATTCGGTTCACTTCCTAAAATTTTTCTTTTTGTATCCAATTGAGGCGTATTTGTTGAATAAATTACATTTTGATTTCCTTAGAAGATTGCGCTGCCTTCGTTAGCAGTTTTTTCTCCATTTTTGGTCTGTGGCTAGCAGATTTCTTGCGATGGAAATGTTGGTTTTTCATATCGATTTGAGTTACTAAGATATTTTTATAAGATCGGATTTGCGAGACGATTTCTTTATTATTCAATGGATTGAAAAATGTGGCATCAGCCTTAACTCAACTTTCGAAAATCATTTTTGTTATCATAATTTAGTCAGTCTATTGGGTTTTGGTATTTAATAAAGCAGTCGTTGACTCCAGAATTATGAATTAGGGATTCAAATCTCTTAATGGTCTTGGACATGATAGTGAAGACCAAACTAGATGAACGTTCCACGATAAAGACATCATTAAGGCCATAGCACTGTAGCTTCATTAAATATTAGATTAATATGGCGCTAAATATAATCAATTAAATCATCCTTTGTGTGTCCTTTGTAGGTATTTTTCTCCATTAAGGAGATACGAGTAAATGTGATTCTGAACTTTGTATATTCGCCTTTTTCTATAATTATGCTTTCTTTTCTTTATGATATGTTTTGGGATGACTGTTGTTATTTTCTGCTTTACAAAAATATATCTTCTTTACTCTTGGCCATCTAAAAGGTGACTTAATAGGTCATCTAAAATCTACCTATATAAATAAAAAACAATCGCCGAATATATAATATGTAAGCTCATATATCACTTCGGAACGGTTGCATATATTTAGCTCATAATTTTTTGTTGGGTCGGAATTTTCAGGACAATGTTTGAGTAAAAGAAAATTTTGGGAAATCGAAATAAATTATATATATTGTTTACTAGCTACACTGACTAGTCGATCTGCTGACCTAATGAGATGCACTAGAAGGGTTGAAGGTAAAATAAAACCACATCTGTGTTCTGATCTAAGCTGGTCGTTTATTAGAAATGGTTAAGGACCCCAACCAAATCGTGTGAAGCAAACGATAGCGCGATCTATTTCGACGCCAACGCCATCTATCGAGCTTAGGATTAAACTTTTTATATAATTAGTGTTGATCTTGAACATACCACCCACCAAGGACATTTAGTGGCGGAATGTCCTTTACAATTTGACCTTATTACGAATACATTATTTAAAAGCATATGAGTTAATCCAACTCAATAATCACCCATTCTTTTTAAAAAAAAATCCTTTTACATAATTGCTCTAAACTCACATGTACATATAAAGATAATCGAAAACTTGAGTTCATAACAGGTATCAAGAAAATTCGGTAAAATTGATTTAGCTACTAACTAAGCTAAACACAAGGTAAATATAGAAAACAATGTGTATATAAACCAAAAAATATCATGCAAGTATACAAAAACATGTAAAAACATTAAAAAAAACAATAGTATATAAAGATTAAAAACAATGTAAAAGATAAAACATGTAAATATTTTTTTTTTTGAATGGGTGAAATACATATTTTATTGGTTTTTCTCTTTTCAAAGAATCACATTAACCTATATTGACCTATGTTGACCTATATTGACCTATATTGACCTATGTTGACCTATGTTGATCTATATTGACCTATATTGATCTATGTTGACCTATGTTGACCTATGTTGACCTATGTTGACCTATGTAGACCTATGTAGACCTATGTTGACCTATGTAGACCTTTGTTGACCTATGTTGACCTATATTGAACTGTTTTGACCTATTTTGAACTGTGTTGAACTATATTGAATTATACTAACTATATTGAACTAATTGAACCATATTGAACTATTTTGAACTCTTTTGAACTGTGTTGAACTATATTGAACCATTATTGAACTATTTTGAACCATACGAACTAGCTATGAATTGGACTACATTTTGTGAGAATAACACCACAGTCCGTAAGAAACGACGATGGTGACCAGACTGGGGAGGAGTACTGTGTAGCGTAAAGGAAGATTCTACTTATAATCTTACTGCAATTTATCATTAGTTGTATCAAGCATCTCCTTTAATGACGATGCAGATTCTACATGCATACGTTTTTGCCCAAAGAGACGTTGTAATATACTGCTAACTAGATATTTCCTACTAATATAAAATCTCTTCTCTAGTTTGTATGTATGTAATCAACTGTTAACCTATCCTTCGGACTCCTTTTAAAGTTAGTTAAGCCCCGTTGTATTACATTTTGAAGTTCCTTTAAAACATTGATTATTCCTTCCATTTTAATACAACTAATATTTCAATAATATAATAAAGATATATAATAAATAAATACTGGACAAATAGTCTTTAACTTGATTAGAGATAATAATCTCATCGACCAATTAAAACCAAACCAACAAAGTATCGTAATAAATTATAAATCTAAAATCTACTAAAATATTCTAAGTCTTGTGACACAAACTAAATCACTAGTGTAAAAATTTACTATAATATTTTAAGTGACAATATAATTTACAAGTGTCTACAAAATCATTCTGAGTGACTAAAGCTATAAAATAATCTAAGTGTTTTAAGTTAAAATGTACTGTGGGAAATCGGGCATAGGTTCCCCGTTCCCTCGTTTTTTACCAATTTTTTCTAAGTCTAACATGCACACTATTAATCTAAGTCAAAAGTCTTTTCCTCTTATAACACCACTGCGATAAATTTACTAAGTCCAAAATTTCTTCGTATATGGTTAAAGTTAAATTCTTGATAGAAATAAAGTTCACTATTGCTTGAAATATTATAAAACCGCACTTTTTATAAGTATAAAACAGTACTCACAGTTGCACTTCGCACTCACGTCACGTGTATGAGGGGTGGTTGTTGCTGGTTGAACTGATGCCACTAAACCAAGTGACTGGTGGCGCCCTCTGCGACGTCACGTTGAACTATCTCAGCCGTCCAACTCCACTGGACGTAGCTGTCTTCACCTCCTTCTCTGCTGGTGACACTGCTACAAGTACCGCGTACCTTTGCCGCAGCAATCCACTGCGAGTACGGGGGTAGTGGTCCAAGTTGGGCCACTAATTCCAAAAATCCGGCTCTAAGGCCAATGTTTACTAGCTACACTGACTAGTCGATCTGCTGACCTAATGAGATGCACTAGAAGGGTTGAAGGTAAAATAAAACCACATCTGTGTTCTGATCTAAGCTGGTCGTTTATTAGAAATGGTTAAGGACCCCAACCAAATCGTGTGAAGCAAACGATAGCGCGATCTATTTCGACGCCAACGCCATCTATCGAGCTTAGGATTAAACTTTTTATATAATTAGTGTTGATCTTGAACATATATATTGCACCCGTGTGAAACCGGGGCGGGTCACTAGTAGGTAATAGTAATAGCTGATGGATGCGAAACGTACAGAACCGGTCAATGGACATCTTATGGTTGAAATGATGTTGAAGAGCAGTTCATTTGAATTTATCCCTTCTTATTTCCAAACCAAGATAAAGTAATCAAAACTAGCAATAAATAAACGAATGAATATGTTAGGATTAAATATTAGCTTAAAGAAAATAATACCTATTAACTGACCATGAAAAAAAAAAAAGTCAAATGTCATTGCATGTCAATGTGGTTACAATTAGTACAGTCACCCATCCACCAATTGAAATAATAGAAAAATACTGACATTTATTTAAGTTCAAATTGAGATTTGATGCCATCAACTGCATCCGACTGGTTGAGAAGTAACTTGTTTTAAATTTTTAACTCGTAGAGCCCTTTATTTGAATAACTTACTGATATTTCATTCATTATCATTCTCCTACCGTTACCCCAATTTATTTGGGGTCGGCGCAAAATGTATTTTTCTTCCATGTTCCACTGTTAGTCGTTATCTCTGTAGTCACCCCCTTTTTTACCCATATCCTCTTTCACACAGACCATCCATCGTTTCTTTGGACTTCCCCATACTATTATAGCCATCCACAACTATGGGTGTGGGTGTATGCACAACACTTACATTTAACTACTACATCAAAAAAAAATACGACTTCACTTACCTAACAGCCGCCGCCATCTTATTTTTTTGTCAAACTTCATATAGATACCCCTTTTTTTTTTTTGGGGTTGGGAAATCATCCAATGACTTCTTCCGCTCTAGGGTGGAGTGGTAGGGTGGGTAGGGTGGTGGTAGGGTAGGGTGGGTGGGTGGCGTGTCAGACTCTTACTGACTAAAACCCACCCCTGTTCCTCCTTGCCCTGAATGCCCAGGGGCGAGGTAACTCTTTCGAATTTATCCTCAACCCCCGGGCAGGCATCGGCCATGACGGGCCCGGTCGTGTTTGCTGACAACTCTTTGAGGCGTGCGTGGAACACTATGTGCCGTCGACTCTCGGGCCTGGTGCTGATCGTACGGCGAGTTACCCTCTACTCGCCGTCCGCAGGCCCGGGATATAGATACCCTTCACTTCGTCACTCCGGCACAAAATATATCCACATCCAACCGTTTAGGCTGCAGGGTGTGCCAGAGAACATACCAACACATATAGCATACAAACTCTCAAAACATATAGACATAAAAACTCTTGAAAAAGATTACCTTCCATCTGGGGCAGTTGGGTAGATACTGTGAGGACACGGGCGTGTGTAGCTTGGCAGCGGTACTCTTAGAGCTGATTTCACCATTCGCTATATAAACTAAGTTTTACCGAACTAAGCTTAGCGTAAAAATAAAAACCATAAAAAAGATTATAGTGAGTTAACCTAAAAAGATGGACATCTCTCAAATGGATCTTTTACTCCCGTTTTTCCCCTCATTTTTCATTGTTGTTTCGCTCCTGTTGGTTGTAACGTGATGTTATATAGCCTATAGTCTTCCTCGATAAATGGACTATTCAACATAAAAATATTTTTTCAATTCAAGTGAGTAGTTCCTGAGATTAGCGCGTTCAACCAAACAAACAAACTCTTCAGCTTTATGACAACGGCGAAACGCGTTTAAGCGAGCTTAAACATCAAAAACTGGGCGTTTAGAAATTGATGAAATCGACTCTTAGTATGCTTTGTGAAGTGTGGTTACAGAAACACCGGAACGCAATACTGAATATACTAGGTATATTGTTGCTACAATCGAGTGACTGCTTCGCAATTTCCCTCTTCAATTCCTAACAAACAAAGCAAATATCTTAGTTCTTACTTTTCTATAATTTTATAAATATATATTTATTTATTAAAATTAATGCACAAGTAAAAATTACTGTACAAATTTTACGGACTTAATGTCTTAAACATTTTCTACCAGTCGACCTAAGAGTGGTGCAGAGACGGAAATAGGCAGGTGCAACTTAAGGGAAAGAATAAACAGAATAAAAAAATACAATAGTAAATACATACTTAGAAACATACATACAACAAAATTAAAAATGTAATAGAGAATAACGAAAACAACGAATCAGCGTTGTGATGTTTCACTCCTTGCGAATGTCACCGACCAGCCAGTCTCCTGACAAGATTAGTCTTCTCAAATGACTTCCTTGACACGTTACAATATAATGTGGTTTTTTAAAACAAAGATGATCTTAATAAACACGGGCTCAAACAATATCATTATGCTAATAAATGGTAAAAGCTTACAAAGGTTTTATTTAAATTAAGTTGTTAGTTTCGACTTGATGTCTCAATTACCTACCTGTCTCATTACCAAAGCAATAACATTTTGCCCTTACAACCTAGTCTAGTTAGACACCCCTCACATTGAAACTTCTGAAAACAATTTTAAACTTGAAACTCATTAGTGTACTTCATTAAATATTTAACAATGTGGTGATGTTTGAAATTAGACGATCATAACAACTTTAAGTACTAAGTTCTTTGGAAGTTAATTGAAAGTTATTACGTTATCATTTCGTTTATTAATCTTGTGTAAGTGACTTCAAAAGAGGAGGAGATTCTCAATTCGTCGGAATCTTTTATTTTTTATGTGTGTTCCCGATTACTCAAAGACGCCTGGACCGCTTTGAAAAAAATATTTTTGTTTGAAAGGGTATACTTCCCAGGTGGCTCCGATTAAATTTGGTGAAAATCTGATGAAGAACTTCGGAGATAGACAATTGAACTCTTTAATAAATGGTAACAAACTTTCTGGAACTATCGTATAACACGCTGAACATAACATCACGCTGATATGCTCTGAAGGGGTACACAGATTTGCACACAGTTTTTTTCACCCTGATATACCTACCCTAATTTCACCAAATATTTTCAAATTCCATGTTTTTGGTGCAATCAATATGGCTCGTTTTAGTTATGGGGTACATACAAAAATTCTTAAGTCAGTGTCAAAAAACAAAGAAACAAAACTAGAAACACTGACTTCCGAAATTAAAGTTATTTTGTATTTGTTTGTGTTTTATTTGGAAGTTAGTTGTATTTTTTGTAAAAAGTTTGTATTATGTGTATAATATATTTTTAAATATTTCTTAAAAAACATAAAATAATCAACTAATATCGGAGAGCGGAGCCCTGAACAGTTCCAAACAAGACAATTTTCAAGCAAGTCTGATACAGATGGTGAAATTTATTTTAGTTCAATCATTTGATGCCATCAACTGCATAAGACTGCTTTAAAAGTGACTTGTTTGAACTTTTTAGTTGTTTTTAGGATTCCAAAAGTCTGAATAAAAAAACGAAACCCTTCTAAGATCATTTGTGTGTATAAAAAGTAGATCTTTACTTATAGATTACACGAAAACCTATATGGAGGAGGGAGTTTGAAGAAAAAAACGTGAAAAAAATATGATTAGTTCGGAACCCTATGTACGTGAGTCTAACTCGCCCTTGTGCTGGTTTTTTTTTCAGTCTGGTTTCTTGAAACTAAATTTTTCATTATCCTACATTTTAGTGAGTTTTTGGAATCGTCTCATTGAGCTCTTTAATTTGATACCCCACGCAACCAGGTCACAAAAAATAGTTCATAGTTTAATACTTCTTTTACCCAATGGCAGTCGCCATTTTGTTTTATTTTTTCTAAATTCATTTAGCCTGTGTGAGACCTATGTGTATATGATACCTCATTTGTTAAAATCTATTAAGTTGTTTAGGCCGCAGCGCGTGTCAAAGAAATAGACATACACACAGACATACTCTCGAAAAACATTACCCTCCTTCTGGGGTAGTCGGTTAAAATAGTATCCCACCGGTATCGATCGAGAACAAGGTCCAAGCTACAGGGTCAGGGCTCCAGAGAGTGGAACAGACTAATAATGCGAGCCGTGTCCAGAAGTACAGCTTTATGAATCAAGCCCTTGATCCAGTCGCCTAACGAGAGCCACCTGAAGTGTTGGTCGAGCCTTGCGGCTATTAAGCCATTGACTGACATTACTATTTTGCCCTTATAACCTAGTCTAGTCAGAGACTCCTCACACTGAAAATTCAGACAACAATTTTGAACTTGAAACTCATTAATGGACTTCATTAAACATTGAGCAATGTGGTAATGTAAGATTAAATAACTTTATGTAAGTTCTTTGGAAGTGAAAAAGAAAAAAAGAAAGAAAGAAAATACGTTTATTTACGGTAAACATGACGCAAGAAACAGAGAAACACAAAAACAAAGAAAAACTGGGGGAAAAAAATGCGTCACATCCACGCAAAACGGCCATCGCTCAGCTTAAGTGCTATGACCCTATGCAAGACAGAGCCCCAGCGCTGGTTTTCAGCGACAGCCGGCGCCGACGTCATGACGTCGACCGGTGCAGAAAACAATGAGTAAAACTTCTAAATATTATACAGCGTAAAAAATATTAATATATAGACTCAGGATGGCCTATATCAGAATCTTCCATGTTTCACGTGGGTCAGAAACTCGAACAAAGTCACAAATTGATTCTCCAATGATTTATTTCTCCTTAACTTCACAGATTAACAAAATATAACGCTAACACTCTTTAATTAGGCATAGATAACGATACTAAATTGAATCAACTTAGAAACTGTTAAAGATGGCGTCGGAAGTAAGCGATTCGTCGAGCGCGTGGTGCGTTGGCGGTTCTCGATTCCGAAGTGAACAAGATGGCCGCCCCGCTCCCACCGGTGTGACGTTCCGCAAGAATGGCAGCTGACAGACAGCTGACATATGTCATGCTGCCATTCTGTTCCGACGTCGTCGACAGCAAACGTCAAATGTCATGTGTCGCGCCGACACGGCCGGACTGACATTCGACCGTCCTCGGGCGTAGAGCTAACGTTGTCCTAAAACAGGCAATTTTATTATTTCATGGTTAGCTGCTCGTCCAGCCTGACAAGCAACACAGCACTAATTCTAACAAATTTCAGAAGCAACATTATGAAACCATGTATCCCTTCGACCATTATGAATAATGGACCGGATGACATCTCACAAGCTGGACAACACAACCCGGACCGGACGAGTATGTCCTTTCGACCAGCTTCAATGCATGGACCGGACGACACTGTCCCTTCGACCGGTTCAGACAGGGTCTAGACAAGTGTGTCCCTTCGACCAGCCCCAATGGCATGGACCGGACGGCACTGTCCCTTCGACCAGATCACAGACAGAGTTTAGACAAGTGTGTCCCTTCGACCAGCCCCAATGGCTTGGACCGGACGGCACTGTCCTATCGACCAGATCACAGACAGGGTCTAGACAAGTGTGTCCCTTCGACCAGCCCCAATGTCATGGACTGGACGGCACTGTCCTATCGACCAGATCACAGACAGGGTCTAGACAAGTGTGTCCCTTCGACCAGCCCCAATGGCATGGACCGGACGGCACCGTCTTTGCGACCAGTTATAACACAGCATTTTAAATACAAAGGAACAGAAATGTGGTGCGACTTCATCTAGTGCGCCGGGATCAGAGTACACACTGAGTGTATCTGACCCGGCAGTAAGGGTAACTGAATTTGCCGAGACAGTGTCCGAGTCTGTGTTCGACCTTTCATCTCTAATATTTAGGTCATCGCCTCCCTGAATTGGGCTTTGTGGTAGCATGACATCACTACTGGATTCTAATTACTCCGCGTCTTCCGGCGCCGTCTCGGCCTCCTCATCGTTCAACAAACAGGTAGTGACTTCAAGCAACCCAGCGTGTCCCTGAGGCACTGCGCGCAAACTCTCGTGTGCGTATTTATAAGTGCGGTGTGAACCACTTACACTTTTTAGCTCGTACCGATCATTTTCTAACACGGAGGTAATAACGAACGGTCCCCTAAACTTTCTATCTAGTTTAGTTTGATTTCGTTCACTGTTCTTGATAAAAACATAATCGCCCTGAGCAAATGGTTTAATGGTAGCACGGCCCCGGTTAAACCTTAGAGTATCCGCCGCGGCTGCCTTTTGAATATTTTCCGATGCACTTTCTCGAATGGACTCTAAATCTAAACGGTTATTTCGCTCATCAGAATGTGAAGATATCTGGGACATACCTAATGATTCTGCACGTATCCCGAACATCAGTTCCGTAGGTGAGTACTTAGTAACAGCCGATTTTGTACTGTTGAGCGCTAGTTGTATATTGCCTAACTCATCGCGCCATGTCTTATTGGGGTCGTTTTCGACTATTGTGAGCAAGCCTTTTAGTGTTCGCATAACTCGCTCAACTTGTCCTTTAGCCCTGCTGGAGCCGGTTGCAATGAAATGCAGATCAATTTTATAATTTTTGCAAAAGTTTCTAAATTCACGACCAAAAAGACAAACAGCCTTTTCGAGAGCTCGCACCGCGCTACTTGCATCTAGTGATATTGTGTGTTCTAGCAGGACATACTTAGTAAACGCGTCTATTATGACTGAACAATACTCTTTCCGGTCGCTCTTACCACTAAGCTTCCCGGTATAGTCTATGTGGATTGTGTGCCATGGCACAGATAGTTTTGGGATCGAATGTAACTGAATGGGTTGAGCGCCTGATGGTCCCTTCGATGCTTTGCAAACTATGCCGGAGTCAATAAACTTACGAACGCACTTGGAAATATGCGGGAACCAGTATTGTTCGTAGAGTTTATCTAGTGTCTTATCTTATCACTACCAAGGTGTTGAATTTCGTTATGGACGTGGTTGATAAGATTCCAAATCAGAGAGCGTGGAACGACCGGTAACCAAGAAATTGTTTTGTTGCGCCCAACCTTTCTATACAGGATACCATCCCTAACATCGTAAGTATGTGCTACTGTTTCCGAGAAGTCACCGTTGTTATGCTTACTAATCAAGTCTTGGATTTCGCTATCGCGTTTTTGTTCAACTGAGAGCCATTCTTGATGTAACTCAACAAACTGGACACTTTTAGTACTAGGGGTTTGGGACGAAGACGCGCCAGCATCTGACTGAAGGTTACGGGAAAAGAAGTCTGCATGTTCCATACTACGGCCCTCACGATATACTATCTCAAAGTCGTAGGCTTGTAGGAAAGCCTACCAACGATGCACGCGAGGCGTCAGATCAACCTTAGATTTTGATGCTTTGAGCGAATTGCAATCAGTGTAAACTACAAAATGTCGGCCGTACAAATAATGCCGAAAATGTTCTACCGCTCGTACGACAGCCAAGGTCTCTAATTCGTACGAGTGGTAGCGAGATTCTACCTCAGATGTACGCCGGCTGAAGTACTCCACAACATGGGGTAAGTTATTCGCTCTTTGTACAAGGATCGCACCATCACCTTCGGCACTCGCGTCTGTGTGCAACTCGACCGGCAATTCAGGATTAAAAATCGTTAAAACTGGTTCTGAAGTTAGTATTTTAACCAGATTTCTACGGATATCTTCATGTTTGTCGGTCCAATTAATGGGGCCTTTTAGTTTAGTTAACGGGTATACGGTCCAACAACATTTGTAAACCCAGGTATAAATTTCCTAAAATATGACGCGAGTCCGAGAAACTGGCGAACCTGCGTAGCTGTATGTGGTGATGGTGCTTCGACTAATGCTTGAATTTTGCGGGAATTGGGTCTAATTTCCCCAGACTGTAAGGAATAACCTAGATAGTCTACTTTTTGTTTCATGAATTTGCACTTCCGAAGGTTAAATGAAAAACCTGCCACAGTTAAAGCTTGTAAGGCCTCATCTAGGCGGTCCAAACCCTGCGAAATATTGGAAGAATAACAAAGTACATCGCCCATATAGATGAGAGGCCTGTCATTAAGGTGTTGTAGTGTTTTTGTGATACAACGCTGGTACACAGATGGTGCGTTGCGTAAACCGAAAGGCATCGCGAGGTACTCATATTGGCCCTCCGGAGTGACGAATGCAGTCATCTCAATTGAATCGGGGTGAATTAAAATTTGGTGAAATTCGCTATCAAATAAAAATGGAAATCTCTCACCAGCTGATGTCTCTAACGTAGATCTGGAAAGTCGGTGGTCGCAAAGGTTGACTTCCTTCCTTTCAGACTTTCCTCCATTCTTCTTTTCTGGACAAGTCGTAGACGCGTGACCAGGTTTGCCACACGTGTAGCAGGTTATAGACGGCTTGTCTTGATTATTTGTAGAACTGGATGCTTCATAAGACTTCAATGATTTGGAGTCATCCTTTCGCTTCTTGCATTCAAACTGTCGATGTCCTTGCACGCCACACCAATGACACTTTCCAGGGAATCTAGAGTCTGTCATTCGAGGTCGCTTAGAATCGGCGTCTTGATTTCCATCACTGACGTCTAACCGTCGCTTTAGTGATATGCCATTGAGGATCCGAAACAACTGAGCACGAGTAGTTATCACATGTGCTATCAACTCTCTACGTATCAAATTATCCTTTTGACATAGCACCGATATCACGAACCCAGTGAAAACTTCCTCAGGAAGGTCAGTTTTTGGTATACGTTCGATCAAGTTCCACAATCGCATTGCAGACTCTGATGCGGTTTCTTTGACGTTAATTTGAAATCGTGAAATGTCATCAAAATGATCTTGCATTAGTTTGGGTTTAGCAAATCTAGCTAGCAAAGTTTCTTTAACTGCAGCCCATGTTAATTCCTTGAGGTTCATTCTGGTCAAGTGGGTCGGTGCGCGACCTTTGAGCGCCTTAGTAAGTGCCATCAACAGATCAACACCTACAAGATTTTTCTCCTGCACTATTACTTCTGTGACGTTGCACCAGCCCTCGATGTCAGATTCGGAATCATCAGGATCAAAGTCAATTAGTTTTATCGTGTTGGTACTCACAGGAGTTGATGCTTGCGACATCGCAAAAATCCGGGTAAACATTTCCTCCATATTCGACAATATGCTCGTTGCAGGGATGTTTTCTGCAGGCTGCGTGTTCCCTGTTTGTGGCCCGTGGGATCCCACTTCTGATATAGACTCAGGATGGCCTATATCAGAATCTTCCATGTTTCACGTGGGTCAGAAACTCGAACAAAGTCACAAATTGATTCTCCAATGATTTATTTCTCCTTAACTTCACAGATTAACAAAATATAACGCTAACACTCTTTAGTTAGTTAAAGATGGCGTTGGAAGTAAGCGATTCGTCGAGCACGTGGTGCGTTGGCGGTTCTCGATTCCGAAGTGAACAAGATGGCCGCCCCGCTCCCACCGGTGTGACGTTCCGCAAGAATGGCAGCTGACAGACAGCTGACATATGTCATGCTGCCATTCTGTTCCGACGTCGTCGACAGCAAACGTCAAATGTCATGTGTCGCGCCGACAAATATTTAAGTGGTTATTTAGAGTATCATATTTTTGCAAAGGAAAATCATACTTAAATTCATGATTTATTCTTAGTTTCGTTTCATTATCTCTATATTGTTAGCAATTGCATGCGGCTGAGATGAGAATGCTAAGAGCGATGTGTCGTGTTACGCGCATGGATAGAACTAGGAATGAGTATATAAGAGGAAGCCTGAAAGTGGCACCACTGACTGAAAAGTTGTGTGGAAATCGGTTGTCGTGGTATGTGATGCGGAGGAATGAAAAAAATGTCGTGAGGAAAGTCTTTAGTATGGATGTGGATGGCTATAAGAGTAGGGGAAGGTCAAAGAAACGATGGTTGGACTGTGTGAAAGAGGATATGGGTAAAAAGGGGGTGACTACAGAGATGACGACTAATAGAGGAGTATGGAAGAAAAAGATATGTTGCGCCGACCCCAAATAAATTGGGATAAGGGCAGGAGAATGATGATCTCTATATTGTAAACTAGCACTTTGCTGCTTCGCTCCCGTGACCTATCCCGTGGAAACTGTTGTTTTTCCCGAGATAAAAAGTAGCCTATGTTTCTCGCTGGTAATTTAGCTTTCTATTGGTGAAAAATGGTTAAAATTGGTCCAGCAGTTTCGGAGCTTATTCGGTACAAACAAAAAAATCTTTCCTCTTTTTAATATTACTAGCACTTCGCCCACGACTTCATCCGCGTGGATTTCTAAAATTAATTGCCATGACACTCACAAATAACGTGGCTTTCTATTGGTAAAAGAATTTTCAAAATCGGTTTTGTACATCCAGAGATTACCCCCTACAACCTCACAAACTCACAAACTTTACCTGTTTATTAGTATATATTAGTATAGATAAGTTAGTTTTTAACAGACGAAAAAAAAGGAGGAGGTTCTCAATTTGACCGTATATACGAGTATGTTTTTTTTTTGTTTGATAAAGTCAATTTAGCTGTCGTATTTAATTCTTTCGTTAATTTGCTAGTTGAAAACTTGCATTCACGTCAGAATTAAAGCTGTAAATTCAAATATGAAAGAAAAATGTTATCTAATATTATATTGTAATTTTCGTTGTTTGGATAAAGGACATAAAGTTAAATAATTTGATAGAATTTCTATAATAGTACCTACATATAGCAGTGAGCAGCGTACATTTCTCGAAGAACAGATGGTCGATGGGGCCGCATACCAGAAGACGCACTTGGAAGGCGTCCCACAAGGTGGACTGATGACCTGGTGAGGGTCACGGGTAGCCGATGGATGCGAGATGCACAGGACCGGTCGTTGTGGTGACACTTAGTGGAAGTCTTTGTGCAGCAGTGGACGTCTTTCGGCTGAAATAATGATGATACATTGAGCAGATGAGCAGATTGAGCAGTGGCGGCCCAATGATAACGGCCGCGACTCACAAGTGATCGTGAGTTCCAACCTAGGCCGGCGCTGAAAAATGGTGAAAGAAAACATCATGAGGAAACGTCTTAGAAACAAAAATTTTAAGACAAATGACATTCACCAACCCGCATTGGGACCGCGTAGTGGATTACGGCCCATAGCCTATATAATAATATAAAAACTTGAGAGGTGTCATGGGACACCCGGATGGAACGAAGTTCCTTTCGATTGATTAGTGAAGGAATTGTAATATAATTTTATTTTTTTTAATTTATAATTTTTTTTTTATTATTAACTACGCACACACGCACGCACGTAAGAAGTTATACTTCATCATCTCATCTCATCTCATCGCAGCTCAGCTCATCTCATCGCAGCTCAGCTCAGCTCAGCTCAGCTCAGCTCAGATCAGCTCAGCTCAGCTCAGCTCAGCTCAGCTCAGCTCAACTCAGCTCAGCTCAGCTCAGCTCAGCTTAGCTCAGCTCAGCTCAGCTCAGCTCAGCTCAGCTCAGCTTAGCTCAGCTCAGCTCAGCTCAGCTCAGCTCAGCTCAGCTCAGCTCAGCTCAACTCAACTCTTTAGCAATATCTGGCTTGCTTTCTATAAGAGAGAGAGAGACAGACAGAGAAACATGCGACGCCGCACAGCTTACAATGGCTTACTATAGCAAAAAGTGTCGTGACAACTTTTTTCGTAAGAATTTCTTCCGTCTAGCTTTCACAACGCGCGATAAGGAACTTCGTTCCAATAAAATCGTTTATTTTCTCATCCACTAATGAAGCAAAACGAAAAACTTAATACATACAAAATATAAGAACTTAGCTCCAAAATCCAGATGACTCCAGTAAGTAAGTATTATTAGAAATGACATACATAGGAAAAATATTTTAATTGTGGGAGACTGGTGCCTAAACTAAGCCGAAGCCTGTACTTCAGGCCACCAGGCCCCCACCGATACGAAATGATATTAAAATATAAAGTAAAAAGTAAAAGTAGTCATAATAACAACCGAATAGTTACTCATAAAAACGCCCCGTTCAAAACTAAAAATAGACAAAAATAAGTATTATCAAAAACATCTAAGCTATTAGTTATAAATATAGTAGAAGAGTGAATGAGTGTGTGAATATTGAGACAGAGTAGGTAGGTATGTGTGTTGTGTGATGAGTGTATGATGTATGGTGAATGTGTGGTGTGTAGTGAATATCAGTGAAAGTTATTTTTATCTGTATGTTTAGGATGGGTATATATTTTATATAAATACTAAAAATTACATTTCATTTCTTTATTTCCAACAGTTTTTCAGTTTCCTGATAGTCTAATCCTAATAACCATGAAGCCACTTTTCTTTTACATTCGCGCATATTATCATTAAAGATATTTATGAGCTTATTTATTTTATTGTATAATCTAGGTCCAATAAAGTCATAGAATTTTTGTGCAAATACTGGTCTTAGTTTTATAGGTATTGCAAACGAAATACTGCCTTCTCGTCTTAAGGCCCAGATGTCTATAAAGCGCGGTCACTCTCGGATTGCATAGAAAAGAAAGAGATGCGCTACGACAAATGGTCGCAATTTATTGCAAAATATGAAGTATTTTATCGATTTACTTAGGATTTACTAATAAATTTATAAAAAATAATCTATCACTGGATGCAACTTAGCATTTGAAATTTTATGGTATATTTTTTATTATGATTATAATTGTTAATGAAGAGATAAACTGCTTTTAAAGATAATTTAGAAGTATGTTAGAAGATTTTTTTGATGCATTAAAGTATGTTAAATTATGTTTCTAGCTCCATCACTGTATGCAAGTAGGACTTGAAAATATCATATTTTTTTTATTTCTCAAAACTATTTACGGTTTAAGAGATACACTGCTTTAAAAAACCACCTTTTTGACCATTTTTGGGAACCTCCGCCTTAATAATTTGTTGATTAAACACCGATGAATCTTTATGCTGTCGAAGGACGCAGGAAAGTATGAACAACTGTCTTACAGTCAGTACCCCAGTTTCCCGATATAACTCCCGGGTAGAAAAGAGTCTAGGCTTAAAGAAGGCAACCTTCAAAATTAGTCTGTGGGCTCTCTCCAATTCTAATAGTTTTGTTTTGTCGGTGCCGCCCCATGAGGTAATACAATAGGTCACAATTGATTGAATTAAGGCATAGTAAACCGTGATCAGTGTCTTCCTATCTGCTACATGTCTGAGTTGTCTAAAAATACCTCCTCTAGCCTCTCGCAGAGAAAAGGCTTATAATGATGGTGATGAATAATATAGGATTAGGTGTCGCACGACACGACAATTAATTACGTAAAACAGACGAAAAAATTATACAATTTTCTCTTCTTTCTAAACTATGACAAATACATAACATACGAGTATATCTCGGTCAGTGACCGCAAACAATATATAAATAGAACTTGGACCAAACAAATGACCGTGGCATTAGGAGCACGGCATCATTCTCTTCGAGAGGAAACAGCAATCTGTCATGGCCACCGTTTTTTCTTTAACCGCCAATTTCGTTGTAGGTTAAACATACCCAGGGAAACAGGACTAAATAAAGATGTATTGTGTGTGTATCCCATACGTAATTGTCGGGATATTTATTTTCGTTATGAACGTACATACCAAAATAAATCCGAAGATGGAGAAATAAAGTTAAATGTCGTCAATGTGTTTTCCATAAACAAAATCGTCGAATGCTACAGTTTTTTTTTTGACATTGGTAGTCTCTTGCTTTGATGTTATCTCACCTGATGGTAAACGATGATGTGGTCGACAATGAAGCAATCTTGCCTAGAAGCAACTTAATCACTCTTGACTTAAAGGCCTTTTTTTTGGCGTGGGACATCATCCTATGACTTCTCCCGCTCTGGGTGGAGCGGAAGGCACGTCAGACTCTTACTGACTATAACCCACCCCCGTTCCTTGCCTGAGTTCCCGAGGGAGCTGTAACTCGGTTACGAATTTATCCGCTATCGACATAATGACCCTCAGGTGGCTATCACGATACACAGACTCCGGCTGGGAATTCCACTCCTTAGCTGTACGCACAATGAATGTGTTCTCAAAACGATTTGTGCGTGTGGGTGGCATGTTTACCATGTACCAGTGGCGCATCGCCGTACCTTTAGTGTTCCTATGATGGAACGGTCTTTACTTGGCTTAGGCTTGGGATATAAGTAGCGTAGGTGAATGATACATACATAATTTAAAGTTTTTTGGAAGCGTGATCTATTTCATCATAGATACAAGAAATCCGTCTATGGAAAAAAAGTTACAGGTCATTAATGTGTTATAGCAGAAACAAAATAGTCGAACATACACAAGGGAGAGAGATGAACTAAATAAAGAAATATTAAATGTATATCCCATATATAAGTGTCGGTATATTTGCCAAACCGTGGACAGAGGATATGACAGTGGCCTTAATGATGAATAATTTGTTTTACATACAATTTTAACTGTAGATAATTAATCGGGAAACCGAAGAATAGAGTGCCAAAAATCTGAACGTGTATCTTTACGCAAATAGGTTGAGAGATGGCACTTGCCGTAAATAAACGTTTATCACAATTTAATTTGGCTTAGAAGTGGGTTATTGGATCTTCTTGTAAATAAAATCCAATTTAGTTTTTTTAACTACGATATAATTTAATTCGTGTGCCAATGACTTTTTCTTTTGTCCCCATCACTGTTTCAGCTATATTTTCTGCAACACCATCATAACTCAATAAAAAACGGTAATCAAATCAGAAAATCGATCCTCAATTCATTCAGGGTCGGCTTGACCATGTTTTTTCTTCTATACGTCTAACATGAGTCATGTAAATCGTTACCTCTTTTCTTAACACATAAACAATCCATCCATTTTTCTTAATACTCAAAATCGAAGTCAGAAAATTGATCTATAACCTGAAACAGAGGTAGTAAACAGTTGGCGAAGCCATAAACATATAAAACCTCTCTCGTTCAGTGTAAAACCTCCTTTGAACAAAACATAGTGTTAGTCTAGATCTGAACTCCGACATGGGAAATCATACGCCAGATCCTTGTTTAACCAATTTACATTTCATTTATGTCTTTGACACAAAGCTGCTTCGTAAAACAAACGTTTACTTTAGCTCGGAGAGGAACATTTCAAATGTTGCCTACCACTGGTTTGATAACTCGAAAGTTTTTGGTCGTGTCATGTTTTCGGTCTAATGAATACGGAGTGGAATATAAAACGTCTCTTTTGGGTGGAAAGTGAGTCGCCCTCTTTTGATGTTTAACTTATTTGGAATCAGCGCATAATGTTTATATTTTTCCATTCAGAATTTTAATGTGAAAATCCTTTTCACTTTTAGATATACAAGAAATGATATTCAAGTTGGAAACTTTAAGAGCCAAGGCGAGGTGAATTTATAAGTTACTCTGAGATTTCATGATCTTCCTGCGTTTTAAAATAACACTTCGTATTCGAGTTTGTCCGATGCCCTATTCAGGTAGGCGACCTTTCAAAAATGTTTGAACACACTTGTACAATTTGACTTATTTTTGAGTAAATTAACCCTTTGTGTCTAACTTGGAAGCATCGATACAGCTACCTGTTTGTAATTGGCAGATGGATGTTACATCAATCCTACCATCCTAGTACTATTCACATAACTACTAATAATATTTTTATATAATCCATTCCTAAGTATTGCATAACTTTGTGGGGTGGTGCTGCAATAAGAAATTTACTCCCTCTGGAGCGCGTTCAAAGAGCAATACTAAAAGTTGGAATCTTTCGCCCTTTTAGATTTCCAACGCATCAGCTCTATATTGCATGTAATGTACTAACAGTAGGGCTCTTCTTTTTAATCCAGTACTTTCCGACAAGAGAAGGAAAGACTTGGTTTGCATAAAGCCTCAAACTAGACATGCATTTGCTAATCAATTTTATAATTTTATCTGTTTTTAAGACCTTTTCTGTATAAAAGGCTCAACAAGTTACCAGGCTTATATCGTGTAAGTTAAAAGAAATCTAGTAAAATACTACTACTACTACTAGTATTTTTTGTGTATTATTATTTGTTTAATTACACAGACACAGAAAAACTTCTAGTAATGTTGGCTTGATGATAATTTATTCCCTCGTAAGTATTTACTTTTGTATATTTACATAAGTTTAGTATTAGATAATAATGTACAAATTTTCTTTTTCTCATAGCTTTTAAAAGATTATTGTAAATCAGCTTAACTTTAATTTTTACTATCCTAAATCTTAATTAAATTGTAAAGTGATGGCCTGCAACACAGGTTTGAATTAACCTAGATCGGGCGGGTCGCTATTAACATTGTAATTCGAATAAATATAAATACCTATATAAATATCGAACCATCTTAACTTGCACCAGTAATGAAACATATTTTAGTTTTAGTTTATTTTTAGGCACTATAGTTGCATAGGAAATCTTGTTATTATGGGCTAAATATTATATTCTATTCTATAAATCCGAAAATTGGATTGGTTGGATGAAAGTTTGTTACTCAATCAAGCCAGAATGACTGAACAGATCTAGATGATATTTGGCGTAAAGATATATTATAGTCTAGAATAACATATATGCTATAATTTATAGTGAGGGAAGTACGAATTCCATGCGGGCGAAGCCGCTGGCAGAAGCTTGTATGGATAAATGTAGAGCAGACAGTTTTGCGAATCTGTCCATCTCGTTGAAAGACTGACGTCAGAAGACTCTATAAAAGTTCCCATAAAGAAATATGCTTTTCTTTCTTCATTCTGTAAGTACTACATTTGTTTTTATAACTGCACACCACTCTGGAAAAATTATGCTATAAAAGGAAAATAAGACTAGCATTACGCTCTCGGCTACGTACTGCTTTCCTAAGACTGTAGGTAAAATCATTACTTTTCTCCTCTGTACAAAATATTCTTTCTACCGGACATTTAGCAAAGAATCTAGGACATTTAAAAATAGGACCATTAGTCTAAAATATAGAATTTCACAAAACGATGCTTTTAAGAGTAATCTAGAGTTATGTTTTATTTTAAAAGCAAGAAACAGATTTTTGTCCGGTTTTATTTGAAATTGTTGACTTAATTTCTGAGGTTGGGAAAAAAGAAATAGTTTTTAATATTGGATTTTATTCTAATCTAACTTCAGCGATGTCTTTTAAAATATGAAAGCCAAAAGATGTACACTGCTGGAGATAGACCAACAATAGTCGCCTCATCTACGGTACCGGTCTCATGCGGCGTTTCGGTGAAGACTCAAGATGCTCAGACCATAATTTTGACTTCAAAAAAACGGGGATTTAACGCATTCGCAAAGGATTTTGTGTATTTTTTTTAAATGTTGGTAGGCACGCGTTTGACCACTATCTCACCTGATGGTTAGCGATGATGTGGTTGAAGATGGAGCACGCTTGCCTAGAAGTAACATATTCACTCTTAATTTAAAGACTGATAGAGGATTCACGACTGAAAGATAACTCCAAAAAAGTTTTAGCTGTAGCTATGCTGACTGGACGGAGGCAGTCTACGCCTGGTGACGGGAACCACCACCGGATACTGCTCACTAAATAAATATTTCCACACAATAAGCGTTGAGGAGCTCGTGGTTAAAGTAATAACAGAAAAAAGGGGTTGATCCACATGGTTAATCTACGATTGCCAGGGTTGGTTTATTAGATGGGTGACCATTTTTAACCAACTTCGAAAAAGGAGGAGGTTATCAATTTAGATGTTCGTATTTTTTTTTTTTTTTTATGTATGTTCGGGCATAACTCCGTCATATACCGACGGATTTGCAAAATTATATTTTTGTTCGAAAGGGGTTTATTCCGAAATGGTCCCATTTAAATTTCAAAAAGATCTGTTGATGTGTTTCGGAGACAGACAACGGAACTCTTCAAAAATTGACAGCAAATCAACCGCGATTGCTGCTATCGTATGTCTATGAATTGTTAACACAGTTTAATGGAGAACCACAACTAAAAAGTGAAAAAAAAAAAACTTTTTTACAAAAAAATAGAACCGACTTCCAAAAAAAGTGCAAAATAACTTTAATTTCGGAAGTCGGTGTCAAAAAACGAAGACACAAAACAGGAACGCCGACTTTCGAAATTAAAGTTATTTTGCACTTTTTTTGGAAGTCGGTTCTATTTTTTTGTAAAAAAGTTTTTTTTTGGAAGTCGGTTCTATTTTTCGAGTCGGTGTTCCTGTTTTGTTTTTTATTTTTCACTTTTTAGTTGTGGTTCCCCATTAAACTGTGTTAACAATTCATAGACATACGATAGCAGCAATCGCGGTTGATTTGCTGTCAACGTTTGAAGAGTTCCGTTGTCTGTCTCCGAAACCCATCATCAGATCTTTTTGAAATTTAAATGGGACCATTTCGGTATATACCCCTGTCGAACAAAAAAAGAATTTTGCAAATCCGTCAATATGTGACGGAGTTATGCCCGAACATACATTAAAAAAAAAAAAATACAAACATCCGAATTGATAACCTCCTCCTTTTTCGGAGTCGGTTAAAAAAGTGCAAAATAACTTTAATTTCGGAAGTCGGTGTCAAAAAACGAAGACACAAAACAGGAACTACTATTTTTTAGTAAAAATGTTTTTTATTACATACCGAGACTCCTCCGTGCCTCGAAAAGCACGTTAAGCCGTTGGTCCCAGCTGTCAATCGTGGATCTTTGACAGTCGTTACGGGTCGTCAGTATCCCGAAAGTCTGACAACCAGTCTTACCAAGGGGTATCGTATTACTCAGCAACTGGGTTGTGGAGGTCAGATAGGCAATTGCTCCTTGTAAAATACTGGTATTCTACTGCATCCAGTTAGACTGGAAGCCGACCCCAAGATAGTTGGGAAAAGGCTAGCTAGGCAGATTGAAGCGTCGCGCACGTGCTCTTTGAGTGTACGGGCGTCGCCGATACACGCATATAAGTCATATGATCACCAAATTCCCTCAAAGACGTCCAAAATAAACTGGGCGGCCTAATCTGCTTCTGAAGATAAGTGGTCTGGTTGGAGTCCGCAAGAAAGAAAGACCGCTACGGCCCACGCACAATGGTCTACCATGGACTTAGTGCGGAAACTAGATATCTAGATTAACAGATCAATCGTTACTGGAACAACTTTTCATTCAAGGATCACACTGACAAAATTGACACTAAACTAACTACTGGCATTGTTGTTAAAGCCATGGCGAGCAGAGTTTAAAGTATAGGTTGTTAGTTTTGTCATCGATGCTCACAACACCAGTAACAAATTCACCTCACATCCATGTGACAAAACCACGACTTCGCATCAAATGGTAAGGACCATGTTTGTCATACTAACACAGCTGCGATGTACCAATCAGGGGTGTTCCCCAAGCTTCAAGGAGGTTCTCTTATCTCCAACAAATGTACGGTGAACACAATTGCATTATTGTCACAACGGTTTGATGAAGTGACGACGCGTGGCGCCCTCTAGCGGATTAGTTTATTTACTAGATTGCTTATTCAAGGCAGACGTACAAATGGTAGCGTTAATGAATGCTAGAGAACAATGAATGCTTGGAACGTGTATTTGAAACAGTCGCTTTGGTATATTGTTTCTGCTTAAGCTTTAGGAATTGTAGCAAAGAGAGCAATCTGGTGGGATTAATTTATGTTTGGTAGTTAAATTGCAGTTGTATTCTAGAAATTTGCTTTCTTCAATAATTATGTTTTTTTTTAAAACGTGGCCCCATAATAGTACCTACTCCTGTATCGTGGGTACGGTTACAAACATTTAATTTACGTACACAAGACAATTATCTATATTTGTTAATACTTTATATATTTGTTCACTGCACCAACCGTGTCGTCAATAGATTAGAGTATAGATTGTGAACCTAACTGTTTGTAATACAGATAAAATAAGGTTAAGAGCTATTTAACTGTAAGGAGGGGCCACAAGCGAACCAAGATCAACGACATAGCCCGAAGAACCGCTAAACTGAAGTGGTAGTGGGCCGGGCACATTGCTCGCAACACAGATGAACGATACGATGGGGCCGAAAGGTTCTGGAGTGGCGACCGCGTACCAGAAGACGCGGCATTGGAAGGCCACCCATATGGTGAACCGATGAACTGGTGAGAGTCGCGGGAATGCGAGGGATGCGAGACGCACAGAACCGGTTGTTTTGGCAACATTTGGGGAGGCCTATGTCCAGTAGGGGACATCTACCGGCTAAATAATAATGACGATATGCTTTCATTTAGAATTATTTATTGGTTGTGATCCTACCTATATGTATTTCAGATAACCTTGAATTTAATTTGATTGAATTGAGGCACAAAGGTCGCGGATAAATTCGAAAGCAACTGAAGGAACAGGGGTGGGTTTTACTCAGTAAGAGTCTAACATCCCGCTTCACCCAGAGCGGGAGATGTCATTGGATGATTTACCTCACAAAAAAAAGAGATGTCACATCGCCATCTACCAATCTCCGGGTTACTACTGAGTAATTCCTAATGAAATAACCCAATAACACTTTTTCGCTCGACGAGGCAGTACTTAAAAGTGATCCTTGATCACATTATTTTCGATAAAAAAAACTACATATTTTGCTTTGCAAGAGAAGCAACTTTCTGAACACTTTTGACATATTTTATCATGATTAAATGGGATGACAATTCAAATTTAAGAAAAAATAGAGCGCTTTTTCAATTTACGTTTTTAAGCCAAGATTAAAATTTATTTAAATTGAATGTCTGTGTCGAGTCTTTAAAAATGTTAAGGGTGAAGACTAGTGTCAGATAATAAGTTCTAAAGACGCTGGTATAATTAAAAGTTGTTTTTGTTGTTTCATCTAAATTCAGCTCGGTAATCACTCGTTTGCAACGTTCACAGTTCGTCTCGTGCTGGCGTTTTCTAGGCTTTTTCCCATTTCTGGGACTCGGGCCTCTTCTATAAGAAAGGGAATAGGTCGCAAACCACCAATGTACGCCCACCCCAACAAACGTCACGTAGGTACGTCCGCAGTAGTGTTAAGGGTACACCCTTTGCGGCGGTAGTGCCTCTCTTTGAGGAGTGGCTGGAGAAGCGCCACAGCGTCCTCACCTTCCGCCTGACGCAGGTCCTCACCGGACACTTAAGTTTCGGGAGGTTCCTGTGTAGGATAAGGCGGAGGGAGACGCCAGGATGTCCCCACTGTGAGGATCACCCAGATGACACGGTGGGGCACACGGTGGAGATCTACCCCGCTTGGGCGGAGCCCCGCCGTGTCCTCGTGCAGGCGATCGGTGGCAGCAACCTCTCGCGCCCGGCCCTGTTCCAGGCCATGGTACGGAGCGAGAAGGAATGGGAAGCAGTCCCAGGTGAGGGAGAGGCTGCAACGACAGCCTCGCCCTCACGCCCTCAGCAGTAGCCGCCGCAGGAGAAGCCAGGGGCTTCCGGCGCCGCGAGACGATCTCCAGCCACCGTAGACCCGGGCCTGTGGACGACGAGTAATAGGTAGCTCGCCGTCCGATCAGCACCAGGCCCGAGAGTTGATGGCGCGTATTGTTCCACGCGCGCCTCAAAGAGTTGTCAGCATACATGACGGGGCCCGTCATGGCCGATGTGAGCCTAGGGGTTGAGGATAAATTTGAAAGAGTTACCTCGCCCTTGGGCATACAGGGCAGGGAGGAACAGGGGATGGTTTTAGTCAGTAAGAGTCTGACACGCCCTCCCGCTCCACCCAGAGCGGGAGAAGTCATTGGATGATACCCCAACCCACAAAAAAAAAAAAAATGGCACACCCTTAGCACTACTGCAGCCTACTAGTCACAACTGTACACGAAAATATACAACAAGTTAAGGGAACTATTCAGACCTACCAGCCTATCAGTCCCATAGCCCTAACCTATCATATAACTAGTATGTGTTATATAACTATATTGATAAGATTAGGAAGTCTGCACCAGGCAACCTAAGGTTTCATTTAAAATGTTTTTGGGGTACATAGGTATAACGATTTTATACAGGTTAAAGTGAAAAAAATATTTTTTTTTTCAATTATTAGGAAAAGGCCGACGAAAAATTCCAACGCTAGGGGGTCCAGAATCATGTACTGAATCACTAGTTCACGTATGTGCGTTCATATACCTTACACCCTGTATTATTAAGTTTTACTTCTGGTGTACGAAAACAATTAAAAATAAAACTAAAAAGTGAAAAATAAAAAATACTTTTTTCAAAAATACAACGGACTTCTAAAAATTGCAAAATAACTTTAATTTCGGAAGTCAGTATCAAATAACGAAGAAACAAAAAAAAAAATATTTAGGGACACATATTTAGACAATTGTGTTATTTATTTGAATATATAATCTAAATTATATGACATCGATTCATCGAAAATCTAAAATAAAACTATTTCTAATTAGCCTGGTTCCTGCACTATTCGCCGCGTCTACCGCGCTACACCGTGGCATGCGCCGTACTGCTCCATACATTTGTTTCTGTCGCCCACCGTGCCGCCAGACGCTCTTGCGATTTGCTTGGTAAATTTAATTATTAGTACATTTCCATTCATTTGATTTATTCGCCAGACGCTTCGCTGGTCGCACCGCGTATATTTGCTGTAGCGAATATCCCGTGGCCAGGCTGTAACATGATCTTCGAGCCATAGAGTATTCCCGGTACGTTAAGATCCCATCCCCAAACCGATTTCAGCAAGTGTTGCTTAACCTTGAGTATTGGCCCGTGGCGTCTGTTCTTACTTAGCCTTCTGGTAAATGATCATAATTATTTATTCACCAGTCTAAACTGTTATTGTTACTTAAAAAGGTCATTTTGTCACAGCTACTTCAAACTTGCGCATTTAGCAAACAAAAATAGTAAGAAATAAGTACATGAATTCTCCAAAACTTCCCTAAATTGTGCAGACCACAACGAAAGGAGCAAGCGCGGGATAAAACTCACACAAGCTTCATTTGTTTGAAAGTTTGCCCTTTTCACTGTAAAAGTTGTGGCTTGAGCTCTCCTCTTGATCTTCATTTGTTTAGTTTATCCCTTCATCACCTAAAGTATTAAGGGCTGAAGCAGACAAGCTACTTTTTCATAGGGGATCAGCGACATAGTCGATTAAAGAGATAGGATCAAGTGACTGAGCCTTAAACCCCGCATATGTACTTACTTAGAGCAGCGGTAATCAGCAATGTATTTGCTTTACAGAAGTTCGATGGAGTGATTGAATGAAATGTGACATATAGAGCCAGAACACACGCAATTTCGACACAGTGCTCAAGCCCACAGTATTATTTTTACTTATTTGCATAATTGGTATATAGACGGGCTACATGCAACAAAGCATCCTCTATCACTCAACCTTTGAGTCGAAAAAGAAAGTAATTTCTGAAATACGCGCGAATCGAAAAAACGTGATGTACAATTTTTGTGCCTATAAAATACTTTTTATCAAAAAAATACAACCGATTTCCATATAAAAAGCGCTGAAAAGCAAAAATAACTGAAATTTCAGAAGTTGGTGTTAAATAACGAAGAAACACAACCGTACTTCATCTTTGACCACATCATCGCTTACCATCACATGAGATAGTGGTAGCCTACCAAAGATAAAAAATAGAAACCAATCTTTTTTGTTGTGATACCCCACAGTTACATATAAATAACGACGTACGAGTAAGGTACCTATACAATATCTGCCCGGGGGTTGAGGATAAATTCGAAACAGAGTTACCTCGCCCCTGGGCACTCGAGGCAGGAAGGACTGTTCCTTCCTGCCTCGAGTGCCCAGCCACCAGTGGGTGGGTTTTAGTCAGTAAGAGTCTGACACGCCCTCCCGCTCCACCCAGAGCGGGAGAAGTCATTGGAAGATTTCCCACCCCACAAAAAAAAAAAAAACTATAGAATATGATCATGTACCTATATCATTTATTATCTGAGTGCATGGCATGAGGGAACAATTATCATTTGATAATAATGGCAACCTGGTAGTAGTCCTTATAAAATAATAATCATTAATAAAATGTTTATTTTTCTCTCTACAATATTTTAAAGATTACAATCATAACCTGCTAGAGTAAGCTATTAAATATATATAAAACTACAATATTGTGGGAGACTGGTGCCTAAGCTAGGCTCGAAGCCTGTTTGCAGGTCACCAAGTCTCCACCCCAAGTAAAAGTGTCTAGACATACTATAACAATAAAATTCGCCGCATCTTTTAGTAGGGAAAGAAAAATATCATGGAAAGTTAGTGTGGTTGTGCACAAAAGAATGTGTGCATAAGTTTGTGTGTGTGTGTATATGTATAAAATAATGTGTGTGTGTGATATATATGATGTATAAATGTTTTTAAAACACAGTAGACATTACCATACATATTTATGAGTTGTTTGCAAGGACATGTTCAGTGCTATCATATGACATTTCCTGCAGCCAACAAGTAAGCTTGCGTAACAATTTATTCTTCTTATAACAAAAGAGTTTTACAAATTCGTTTATATAAGACGAAGGTCCGAGGTTACAAACATAAAAAAAACCTCCTTCTTTTTTAATGTCGGTTTAAAACCACCTTGTCTGTTAAACCTGAAAGTAAAAGGAAACCCATAAGTACTTCAAAAACTTTCTTCCGCAGCGTCCATTTTACCACAATTGTTTAAAAACCTTTTCTTCTACACTAATTGCTTTAAACTCCCAAAGTTCTTGTTAATTTTACCTAATTGGACGTTTTCAAATCTGTCAAAGGGAGCACAAACAGTTACAACAAATACTTCAGTGACTTAATTCCAGTTAACAAGATGTTAACAGACGACATTGGAAGTACTCACGTCTTCTTGATTAACTTAGAAGTTTGTTTGTTAGCTTTGTACTCATATACTGTTGTTTAGAAGATACTATAATCAACTTATTATGTTGTAATGTATCGTAGGAATTTTGTTCTTCTTTGCGCTTGTTTTGTGTTTATGAATTTGAAAGTTTGTTTCTGTTTGTTGTTTTGGTAATGAGGAAGGGATTAGAAGAGTGTGTTTATTTTCAGAATATTCATCATCATTTTCATAATTTTAGCCGGAAACCTCCACTGCTAGTCATAAGCCTTCTTCAAGTGTCTCCACAAAGACCAGTCCTGTGCGTCATGCATCTATCGCCTACCTGTGACCCTCAGCAGGCTTTCCAACGCAGCAACTTCCAGTATGTGGTATTTTTCTGCCCCATCGAAAATCTATTCTGCTAGCAGTGTGCCCTGCCCACTACCACTTAAGTTTGGCGATTTTACGGGCTATGAATTTCTCAGAATGTTAGTTCTGATTATTGAGAACGGAAAGTTTCAATCTTTTTCTTCCTAACTACATAAGAAATCACTAAAATCTTCTCATTGGTAGCTAACTAAATAAAATATTGACGGTGCTTGGGAGACGAGGCTTAGGTCCATCGTTGAATGTCTGCTTCTTGCACTTGCTCTTTGGTGGTAATAAAGGATGATGATGAGGAAAGAAAATATATTTTTGTTTCCCAAATGGTTAGCAGCTAGGTACGCATTTGAATTAGAGTCCGCATTTTGAACACGTTTTCATAATTATCTGTAACTTTTACTTTTCTTGTATTATTCGGTTTCCGACGGAGCTGAAATTATGTACATGTTTATTTATTTATTTATTAAACTTAACGCACAATTAAAAATTACTGTACAATGGCGGACTTAATGCCTTAGTTTGGCTAAGTGACGTCATTCTAAATCTAATATGGTGGGATCCCAAAGGTGGCGTACTAGTTATTATTAACCGACGAAAAAAAAGGAGGAGGTTCTCAAATCGACCGTATATATGTTTTTTTTTTGTGTATTTTATGTATTCCTATAGAATGGATATCAAATAAAAGGGTTTGCTGAAAAATATGAGAAAATAAAATGACGTCATTCAAAAGCGTGTTCTTAATTATTATTTTTTAAACTTATGAACACGCTCGCACACATTTTGAGAGCAGTGGTGATGAAATAATTTACACAAAGTAAAGCGCCTGCCTTTTTTTTTGGGGGGGGGGGGGCTGGGAAATCATCCAATGACATCTCTGGGTGAAGCGGGAGGGCGTGTCAGACTCTTACTATCTAAAACCCACCCCTGTTCCTTCCTTGCCTGAGTGCCAACGGGAGCGGTAACTCTGTTACGAATTTATCCGCTGCTCCTTAGCATGCAGGCACCGGCCATGATGGGCCCCGTCAGTGGTGGCTGACAAACATCTCTTTGAGGCGCGCGTGGAACACTACGCGCCGTCGACTCACGAGGCTGGTGCTGATCGAACGGTGAGTTACCAAATGCTCGCCGTCCGCAGGCCCCGGTTTACGGTGGCCGCAGACCATCTCGCGACGACATACGCCTAGGGCGTCTCCTTAGGCGGCGGCGGCTGGGAGCGTGAGGGCCAATCCGTTGAGCCTGCCTCCTCCTTCGCGAGCATTACTGCTTCGCAGAAGGAGGAGACTGCTTCCCATTCCCTGTCGCTCCGTACCATGGCCTGAACCAGGGCCAAGCGCGAGAGGTCGCTACCACCAATCGCATCCACGAGGACACGGCGGTGCTCCGCCCAAGCGGGGAAGACCTCCACCGTATGGGTTTGAACTCACGACCTACAATCTGTAAGTCCCGGCCAATACCACTGGGTCACCATTGCTCTGCTCTGTTTATTGTAAAACATATCAATCAATCCACATGGATTACTCAGCAACGACTACGATGTATCCTGATACCCCTGACCATTATGTAGAACAAAAAACCTTAAATGCGTCACAATGAAACACAACACTCCATATCTTTAATTTTGTTTTCTCAGTGCATTTTAACCGACTTCAAAAAAGGGAGGTTCTGTGTTCGACCCGTACGTATGTATGTATGTATGTTTGTTTGTCCGCAATTTTCTCGAAAACTACTCATCCGAATTGGATGGAAAACTCCATCTAAAGTCAACATTCTTCGTTATTCAAATAGATATTTTTCAAGGAAGGTATACATAATACATTAGGATCTGATGAAGATCTTTGGAGATAGACAGTGGAATTCTTCAATAACTAACAGCAAATGACTCGCGATTTCTGCGATCGTATGCCTATGTATTGTTAACACAATTTAATGGGGAACTACAACTAAAAAGTGAAAAATAAAAAACTTTTACAAAAAATAGAACAGACTTCCAAAAAAAAAACAAAAAGTTCAAAATAACTTTAATTTCGGAAGTCGGTGTCAAACAACGAAGAAACAAAAGTAGAAACACCGATTTGACGTCGGTTCTATTTTTTTGTAAATAGGTTTTTTTATACCCCGCGAAGCTACCTAGCTACTAGGTATCGCTAATTTTAATTTTGCCACTAACGGCAGCGAACTATGGGACAATTTTGACATTTATTACTTTAACATTATGAGGTAGTTAGAGGTTTCAGGGTACACTCAAACACATCTCTTATTTACACTAAAACACCAAAACAAACATAAACTACCAATCCCTAAAGACGAAAATACATTACGATTCTAATAATAATATTTTAATCGCGTGAAGTTCCACAGAAATGGTGATAAATAATGTTACACGTGAATCCCGTCATTATGATACTGGCCAAACAACAGACTTACAGCGTGTCAGTACATTTAAGTGCCAAATTGATGAGTAATCTATAGAGAATCTTGTTGGAGAACATCTGCATCGGAAATTGAGGTGTCCCAGGAATAAGTTTTTAGTTATGGTTCTGTTTACGATTTATTAACACGCTTTTATAAGCTTCAACTCTAAGTTATTATTATTATTCCATTTATTTATTTGTATATACATACTGTTTATATTTTTAAATATTTAAAAAAAAAAAAGATAAAAAAAAAACATTTAAAAATATAAAAATAGTAGCTCACAGGTATCGGGATACAGTCCAAGCTACCGGTGGTCAGGGCTCCTGAGAGAGGAATCTCCTAACGATACGCACCGTGTCCAGGAGAACTGCCTTCTGGATCAAGCCCTTGCATCCAGCTGCCCAACGAGAGCCTCCTTAGATGTTCGTCGAGGCTCTTGGCTACTAAACCATTGTCCGATACGACTATCGGCACAATGACTGCTATATCCACCTCCCACATGTCGACACGTCGCGAGCCAGATCAAGATACCTTGTTTGCTTGTCTTTCTCTGCTTTCAAAGGTTCTCGTCATGAGGGACAGCTATATCAACAATCATTGTGCGACGCTGTAATCGATCTATCACCACTATGTCAGGCTTGTTGGCAACAATAATAGTCCTGTCAGTGATGATAGACCGATCTCAATATAACGTGATATTGTCATTTTCGAGAACTGGGTCGGGCACATACCTACAGTACGGTACTTTTGATTCCACAAGATTCTATTTAAGAGCAAGTTGCTGGTGGATAATCCTAGCTTTTTAAACCACACCGCTGCTACAACCTTGTGGTTGTAGCAGCATTATGGCTGGTCTATGCAAATAGTCTCCGTTAGCGAGACGAGAAAAACCAGAAATAATGTGTCGTATTGATTCTCCGGGCCGGTGGCATGCCCGACGGATGTCAACCGTACCGTCCTTCACAATATATTTCCGGTAGTTATTCGTCATCATAACTTCGTCCATAATCGCACAGACAAAACCTTCGGTTTCCCCGAAGAGGTCACCAAAGCGCAGCCAGGAAACGGACGCTATGAGATCTACATCAGGCCCATGTAGGGCCCGGTAAAAGCGTCCATGAAGCTCCTTGTTCTGCCATACTTTCCTGCGGTCATTAGTATCCAGTACTAAAGGTTTGCGCCAGTTGTCGTTTGCCAAGGAGAGCGGTGAGCGGGGTGAGACCCTTGTCTACAGCGACCACATCTCGATGCATACCCACGTCGGTTATGAGGAAGTATTCCCTAATGCTGCATACCTCGCGGTTGTGGAGGGTCTTAGCATTTAAGAAGCCATAACCCCCACACTTCCGCGTGATATACAGCCTCATCACCGATGATCGTTGGTGATGCATTCGATTTGCGGTCAGCAGTGTGCGGACCCTCCTATCCAGGGCGTCAATTTGAGTATGCCGAAAGAGTACATCAATACCGGCATGACCCAACCGTTGAAGGTGCTCCAGATGTTTTACAAGCCATAGACTCTTCAGATTCGATTAATCCAAAAACTTTTATTATTACCGCGGAAAGCAAAAAATTAATACATTACGATACAATGACTGATACTCAGAGACTGATATCAGATTCAATTATTAATCAATTCCGAAACATTTCAACCGAAACCCAACCATTAGGAAAAACACATTTAGTCGAACATCAAATAGACACGGGAGACCATCCACCAATTAGGCAACGTTGCTATCGACTTTCTCCAGAAAAACAAAAAGCCTTATGTACAGAAGTAGATAACATGTTAGCTCTCAATGTTATCGAATCTTGCGCTAGTCCTTACCGATTGGCCAACATTCAAAAGAAATTTAATAGATGATTTTGAAATCCACGATTATGATTATAAATTACTCAAAACAATAGACAACCGTAAGCAAAGGCCAAATGAGCGAATAATTATATATTTCACAGCTAGTAGAAGCTCCTCATTGTTATTTTTTGACTCCTGAAGTGTCAGTTACCAGTTTCCTAGAATTGTGCATTTATACAATTTAATTACTAGTCACAGTGTTTGTGTTCTTAATATTATATTAAAGCCCACTGTTGTAAATGTGTTAACTCGTCGTGTTATTATTTATTGAACTCCTTATCTACGGTCCTCCTTCCCTACGACCTCCTCTGCGTGTCACTCCTACGTCCTCCTCTGCGTGTCACACCACCACTCCGGTCCCGCAACGAGACACGCCCTCCGTACCGTGACACTGGCGCCCGCGCACCTTGTTCCCGCCTGATAAAAGACTATTCGGTACTTTATTCAGGCGGCCAAAGAAGCGCTCCCACAACGACCGTTTCACGTCAGCAGTACTGATGCCTAACGCTTCCGATATACTTAATACTTATAGATTTCGGTTGAGCAGAGGGATCTAAGGTGTATGGAATCCGAGAGTTGAGTTCTCACGGATTCCATAATCTTCCCTCGCTTTACATGCATGACTGCACATTTGTCCACACCAAATTCCATCCAGATGGCGCTACTGAAGGTTTCTGTTACCTTCAGTAGCTTCATCAGTTGCAAGTTGTTGGGGGCAAAAAGTTTTAGATAATCTATGTAAAGGAGGTGTGATATGACCTGACCATCTCTTCTCAACCGGTAGCCTTAGCCCGAACCATCCAGTAGAGTACTGGGAGGGTTGAGGGCCAGGCAAAACCACAGTGGACTCAGACTGTCATCCTGGAATATGCCACGCTCTTATGATTATTATCATTATTATTACTAGCCCGTACTGTCCTGTACGAACTATCCGCACATCATATCCTGTGGGAGTGTACTCTTTGGCAAACTGAGCGCAATATTATGTTGGATAGTATTCAGCCTACGTCTGGAGTTGTCTATTACACGGACCTTGTGGAAACTAGAACGAATTTCCGTGCGTTCAAGCGTTTTTGCCATACCTATTATTGGAATCAAATGTAAAAGCTCACACTTTTAGGACACATTAATATTAGTGTTTTAAACCAGTGGTGCTTGGCAACTGGTAAAAACCCCCTTTGCCTAGTTTGGTTCTGTCTCCCGCTTGATTAGGAGGGAAGTGGAAATTATGTTTTTCTTACTCCTCCGCTGTATTTTCTGATTAATTTCGTTGCGGGACCCAAGACAGTTTAATCGTTTATCTGGGACTCGTCGAGCGTTTTTTCTGGTGGTCGCCACTGTTGATTCTGGCTTACAGAAGTTACAGTGGTTTGGGAATAGTGTGGCGGGTAAGTCCCAAAAAAAAAAAATTGCCCGTACTGTCCCATTGCTGGGCAAAGGCTTCTTCTTTCCAATTTTTAAGGAAGACATCCAGGTCGACCTGCCATCTCCTTCGTGGTCTGCCGCGGCCCCGGGTCACTGTATCAGGACACCAATCCTGTGTTTTACGGGCCTACAGATCGTCAGGCATGCGGCAGACATGTCCTGCCCAGTCCCATTTAAGTTGGGCAGCCTTTTGAGCCACATCTATGATTTGCGTTTTGGTGTTTCAAACGCGATCTGTCAATTTAACACCTAGTATACTGCGTTCCATAGCACGTTGGCAAACCTTGAGTTTGGACTTTTGAATGTTTGTCAAAGACCAAGTCTGTGCACCATAGGTCAAGATGGGGAGAATACACATGTCCATCAGCTTACGCTTCAGTGACATGGCAAAAGTGCCTTTAAATTACTCCTTCATGGACCAGTAGCTCTTTCAAGCATTTTCAGTTCAGTGCAACTATGTGTAACTATGTAAAAAACCTTAGAAGTTTTGGACCCACTTCTTGATTTCCGATTGAGCTGAAGTTTTGCATACATGTTTAGTTTTAATGACACTAAGTGACGTCATTCTAAATCCAATATGGCGGTCTTCCAAAGATGGCGTATGGTGTTATGCGTTCTGATAATAGGGTATTTAAAAAAAAAAAATCTACCAAAACATTGGCAATGGCATTTTTTTTCATGCGGAAGCGATGCGCTTCCATGATGATGCGCTTGCGCTCCTCCTCCAATGGCATCCTGAATGTGTTTTCAGACCGGTGGGACTCTCCTCTCTTGAGAAGGTGGGTAAGAGTCCAAACACACTGATAAGTAAACTGGTGTTACTTACCATTGAACCAACAGGTCAGTGATACATTGGCCATTATTGTTAATTTAAATTTAATACTAACATTAGGTTGAGTCATACTGTTACTAACATTATATGGATTTCCTTATCTGAAATAAAATAATTGAATTGAATTGAATTGAATTGGACACGTATGTTTTGCTCTACCAAACCGATACAAAATTACAAAGATAAAACGCATCAAAGTTCAGGAGTGGGGGCTCGTTACGTCACTTTGGTGGTACAAGTGTCGCGCAGCGTGACGTCAAGCGAAATTTCAACGCACTGTATCGCCTTTATTTTTGGTTTACGTGAAAAAACAAAAAAACGTGTCCAATATTTTTTGGTTATTTAACTGACGAACTAATTAGATTTTTTTAGTAATATATTATGGATAACAAATAAAAGAGTTTTCTAAAAATAAAACGAAAATTAAAATCACACAAACAATTTCTACAAAATACATGCGTTTTATTAAACATTGAGTAGGTACCTATTTAAAGCGTTTCAAACATCATAGGTAACTATTAAATGATAAATGATAAATGATAAATGATGTTTATTCAGTAAATAGGTTACAAGGAACACTTTTACACGTCAATGTTTTTTTGTCAGTTTAAGCTAGATGAGGCCGGTGTTTCCTAGCTGACTACCCTGAGAAGAAACACCGAAACAAACTCAGAGGTCGAAGTCTCTTTTAGTGTTCAAATCCATACAATGTGGACTGGTTAGATCCTATGAGAACCATGTACGTTTATGTCTGGGATGAGCTTTATGAAGAAAGCAACACACGAATTCGAGTGGACCTGTCCAGACAGTGCAAGCATTTGTCAGTCATCGCGAAGCTCAACTCAGAACTCTGAGGTGCTCAACAAACCGACGAACAGTACCAAAGTAAGGACATTTGAGTAGGCCGCAAAAAATACTCAAACTGCCAGACAATCATAAAATCTACATGAATATAACGACATACATAGTTCTCGCATTCACATTATTCTATATGAGGACCATGCAGCTTAGTGTCTGTAGTGGTCTTTTGAAGAAAGAACCAAACATATTTGAGTGGACCTGTCCAGTCAGTGCAAGCATTTGTCAATAGTCGAATAGCTCAACTTAAAAACCACTAAGGAGCTCAATGACATGACGAACAATACCAAAGAAAAGACATTTGGGTAGGCCGCAAAAGTACTCAAACTGTCAGACAACGTTGAAAATTACTGTAAAAAGGAGGAGAAAATAATAATAATAACCCACATAGTCCTCACATTTACAATAATTAAATAATCAAAAAAAAATAAAAATATAATACTTTACAAAGTAAATATTTGTGTCAAACAAAATAGTAATCATAATATGTCAATCAAAAAATAAAAATAAATATAATACTTAACAAAGTATTCAAGTCAAAAAAAATAATAATTATAAAATGTCAATAAAAAAATAAAATAAAAAATATAATACAATACTATACAAGTATTCATGTCAAAAACGAATATTAAAAAAAAAAAAAATATATATATAAAATTTTTTCATCAGTAAGTAGTACATATGAAAACAATGGCTCATGTATATCATTGAAGCAGCTCAATCCCACGCCTTTTTGTCCTCAAGAAAGTCATTAATTGTGTAAAAAGCTTTCTGGCATAGCTTACGTTTAATAAATGATTTAAATTTATTTATGCTTAGTTCTTGAATTTGGCTAGGAAGTTTATTATAGAAACGTATACATTGACATCTAAACGAACCACCTATTTTTTTCTTGAGCCTGGTTTTTGGTACAATAAATTTGTGTTTGTTCCTAGTATTTATGCTATGGATATCACTGTATCTTTTAAACAGATTAATATTTTTATGTGCATACATGAGATTCTCATAAATATATTGAGAGGGAACAGTCATAATATTAATCTCTTTAAATTTGTCTCTGAGGGAGTGTCTGGGACTTAATTTATAAATTGCACGAATAGCCCTTTTCTGTAAAACAAAAATTGTCTGAATATCGGCGGCATTTCCCCACAACAGAATGCCGTACGACATCACACTATGAAAATAACTAAAGTATACTAAACGAGCTGTCTCTAAATCTGTTAAACCACGAATTTTCCTTACGGCGTATGCTGCAGAGCTAAGTTTTTTGGACAGTTTATCTATATGGGGGCTCCACTGAAGCTGCGCATCCAAAGTTAAACCTAAGAACACTGTGGAATCCTCGGGTTTCAACTCTTCACCCTTTATTGACACACTAGTGTTCACTTGTATTACATTGGGTAATGTGAACTTTATGCATTTTGTTTTTTTCTCGTTAAGGAGAAGATTATTGACATTAAACCAGTTAACTACAGTTGAAAGAGCATTATTTACATTATCAACAACCACCTGCTGACGTTTGAGTTTAAATAAAAGTGAAGTGTCATCTGCAAACAGCACTATATCATGTTTATCCTTTATGAGGTAAGGCAAGTCGTTGATATAGATTAGAAACAAAAAAGGACCCAGAATTGAGCCTTGAGGAACCCCCATTCTGACTACAGACCCGGAAGACCTTTTGCCGTTCACATCAACTCTCTGAATCCTATTACTCAAGTATGAAGTAAGAAGATCCAGAGAGGCGCCCCGGACTCCGTAGTAGTGCAGCTTCCTGATCAATGTATCATGGAGAACGCAATCGAAAGCCTTAGACAAATCGCAAAAAATGCCCAACGCATCGCATTTATCTTCCCATGCATTATAAATGTGTCCCAAAAGTTCAACACCAGCATCAGTTGTTGAACGACCCTTTGTGAAACCAAACTGTTTGTTGTGTAATAATTTATGTTTATTAAAATATCTTTGAATTTGATCTAAAATAATTTTCTCAAAAATTTTACTAAAAGTAGGTAGCACTGATATAGGTCTATAATTAGTAGGGTCTGATGTACTACCCGATTTAAACAATGGTATAATTTTACTATATTTCATTAGATCAGGAAACTCACCACAATCTATACAATTATTAAAGATTACTGCTAAAGTAGGTGCTACAATGTCTATAATAGACCTAGCAACGTCAACAGAATTACCCCATAGATCTGCAGTCTTTTTAACATTTAAAGTATTAAAAGTTTTGATTACATCATTACAAGTGACATATTGGAAATAAAATTGGGATTCACAAACTGGAACGTTTTCTTTAAGTAAAATTTCTGCAGCAGTTGGTGATGAATTTAGAGATTTTGTAGTCGATACGGGAATCTCTGCAAAGAAATTTTCAAATGCCGCGGCGACTTGCGAATCTGATTTAATGATACTGTCATCAATAGCAAGGCTGTAATCACTACTTCGGTTGCAAGACCTTCCCGTTTCGCTATTAATAATATCCCAAGTCATTTTAATTACATTACTACTATTTTTAATTTTTGAACTTAAGTAGCGAGATTTCGCCAAATAACATACTTTTTTAAATAATTTAGAATAATTCTTAACATATAAATTAAATTCTACAGTGTTAATATAAGTCCGTTCTTCATACAGCTCATACAGCCGTTTTCTACTTTTATTAATACCAATGGTGGCCCAGTCACTGAAGGAAGTATTGCTATTTACCGAAATCGTCTTAGGAATAAAAGTAGTATCAAATTGCGTGCAATACATTTTGAAAAAATCATTATAATGTTGATTAGGGTCATCATTAGTTGACAAAAGTGGGATTTTATTTGAGAGTTTAGTTTTAAATGTTTCCAAGCGACCTTTAGATTTTGGGTTAACAGTGATATCTTTTTTTCGTTTATATTTGTTTATATTTGGTATAGTGATCAATAGTCCACTATGATCAGAGTCTAATAAATTAATAATTTTTTTGTGGGTAGGTAAAATATCTGCATAAATATTATCTAGGCAAGATGCAGTAGTGGGGGTTATTCTAGTAGGCTCCATAAATAGATTTACAAGATTGTATGACTGAAACAAACTTATAATTTTAGTGCTTAGGCTAGAAGTTTCTAACAAATTAACGTTGAAGTCGCCACAAACGATGACAGACTTACTAGAGTTACAAATTTTTTGCAACACTTCATCCATTACTTTTTCAAAACAATCATACAATCCTTTAGGTGGTCTGTACACACTTAATATAACAAACTGCTCCAATTCAATACAGGCAATTTCAACTGTCTGTTCAACAGAGAGGCTCACAATATCCTTGCGGTCTTTAAACTTAAGTATATTATTTATGAAAATTAATGAGCCACCATGTATAGCGTTTACTCTGCTGAACGAACTACCAACCTGGTGATTACTATAATTAAACATAATCTGATGGCTTTTAAGCCAATGTTCAGTTATACAAAGAATATCTACATTGTTAAATTTAAGGAATAATTCTATTTCTAAATCCTTGCCCATACAACCATAAATATTTTGGTGCACCAGGTTGATACTATTTGTTGATTTTAAAACATTGTTTTCACCATTCTTTAAATAATTGCTAGAGATTGTCTCTGTTGTCTTAATTTCTAATTTAAATTATTACTAATGTCAAAATTTGATGCCAAGACATTGGCAGAATTATGAAAAATGATATTGCATTGCTCAATAGAAGCAATTTGTTTAGCCAAATTCTTGGCTGTTATACAAAATAAATATGATAGCGACACAGCTATCTGTCTCCTACAATAATTTGAAAGATAGTATCTATCTATATGATTCCTATCTTTTGTCAAATAAAAACGATTACCAATATAATTGTTAAGGTCAATTAGATGGAATAAGTTATTATTAAATAACAAATTGTGCAATTTTATATTCATATGATATCTAATTTGATTTTCTTCCTGTGGCAAACTTTGGCTATAAGGGAAAGTGAACATCACAATTTTTCTTAAATTAAGGTCAGACAAGGTTCTATAATATTGGAGCAATTCTCCTTTGTTCACGGTACCCCTATCACCAACAAAAATTATGAGTATAGTATCCTGGTTAAAATTACATTTTATAATCTCTTTCATTATTTCCAACAAAGTACAACCAGGCATGCAGTTATTCATTATAGATATTGGCTCCAGGGCCTGACCTATGAGGAAACAGAGAGCCTCATACAAATTTAAATTGTACTCATACCATATTCTCCGCACACACTTACACCCACCCTTCCCGAACACACATGGACGCACGCACCTCCACACCCTCCCTCACACACACACTCACCCACACACACACTCACTTCACCCACATATACTGCCACAACTTTTATAAATAAATGTTTAGTCCTAGTTTTATTATTATGAAATGTTTATACTAACTTTTCCTGTATGTATAACCAAAATGTTTTTATGGAACTCAGTTGTCTTTTGCTCCTGGGGTGGGCGCTAATAACTGCGACACAGTTACTAAACTAACGCAGTATTAACGTACACAAAATAAATTGTTATATGTTTTTGTTCCAATAAAATATTTGTATTTGTATTGTATTTGTATTTCTTAGAAATGGAATTTTTTAAAGTATTTAAGTGCCATTGGTTTTTTTCAGAAACTAATGGCTCATATCCTTTTATAAACCTATACCACATTAATTATGCACTTCTATGGGAGTGAAAATTTATGACAATCAGCGATAATGTGGCTTTTAATTACTGAAAGAATTTACTCAATCGGAGCAGATTTCTAGAAATTACACTTTATTTTCTTCAAAACCAACAAACAATTGAATTGTATTCAACAAAAGAGTTAAGCTTAATTGATTTAAGTACTAATAACACTAACATAGCATGTAAGCACAATCTGTTACTAACCACTAACAACTTATGGACTGTAAGGTTTGAAATAAAGATTTTTTATTTTTATTTATTTTAAGCATGAGCCTGAGTGATTATTATAATGCATTGCCCTGTAAGATATTATTACGTCTATATAGCAATTAGTTACCAGCCTTTATATTAACGCGAAAATTATTCATCCCAATCATCACAAAAGAATTTTCTCCGCCGAAAGAAAACAACATTTTAACTCTAAGCGCAAAGTGAGCGTTTTCTTCGGCCAAACGCCAAGAAATGCCAAAAAAGTCTCTCAAATTAACGCAAGACTTATATAAATCACAAATTCACGAAATAATTTGCGCTACGAGCGTTTACAATAGAAAGCCGTCAGTAAATGGTCGTTTGGGTGTCAGAACGGGAATCCTGTTAATTAAAATTAAAATACACCATAAATTATAACGTAAACGGTTGTTAGGAAAGCGCCTGGAGCGACGGTTAGCGCGCATCCGTAAGTGTTATTGCTATGAAATATATTCCAGGCGCGAATTAATTTAATCTTGATTTGGTGTTATAATTTTTGGTGAATTTTGGTAGTGTTTTTATCGTTGATATTATAGTAGGGCTAGAATCACAAAATCCCACGTCGCGTCTGTTTGTCTATGTTCGCGATAAACACAAAAGCTATTTTTTTAAATTATTGATTGGCTCGGGTTTGACCACTATCTCACCTGATAGTAAGCGATGATGTGGTCGACAATGGAGCACGCTAGCCTAGAACTAACCTCATCACTCTTCACTGAGCGGATTTTCATGCAGTATTCACTAATAGAAAAAGCGATAAACATTTGTAGGTACTTGTGCGGATCCGGGGCGGGTTGTTAGTATAAGATAAAAGACAGAACTTTTTGTATATGTAGAGAAAATAATGCTCACAGGCTTTTACCACTTGTAATTTCGCTTTTTTAAGGCGCAGTAATATGACTTCTAATGATTTTCAATTATTGAACATCACGTCTAAACGACTAGTTTTATTTCTTTGAAAACAATGTATGTTATGTATGTGTCTAGACAATTTTCTTCGTAATTTGATATGTGAATAGTTGAAATTATGTTTTAGAACATATTCTAATTAATTAGTAAAGCTATGATTCTACACAAAAACTATTAAGCATATTTTTATATATAAAACCTTTACCATTTTAGAGATAATTTAATTATTTATCTTTTAGTATACGTATTTTAGTATAGTATTTGTTGTTTTATGTATAATTAATTAATTATGCGTCTAATTTGGGACAGCGCTCCTTGATGGAGTTCTATTACTGATTGTTAGTACGATGCGTTGCGTACACTCAGCACAGAACACGCAAGCTAACCACTCAAGGTCATTGGCAGTTAATAGCGCCTTAAGAAAGACCTCCACCACTTAATGTACTCATTGTACTTTCCCACCTTTCTACAATTAGGTAACCTACATACATATACAAAAAGCCTACGTTCCATTGATACTTAGAGCTTATTTATTTACTAACATACTCTAAGAGCAGAGATGTAGGTTCTATCTTACTTAGAAATGTTTTAGAATTATTATAAACTTGTGATTTGCCTGCGGGTTTGCCCGAATACTTAATGAGTGTTTTATTATTCGTAGGGAAATACTATCGGGATAAAAAGTATAGTAATTTCTAATCCAGGGCATGGTTTGCCATTGGTACAAGTCTTATACGAATACACAACACGTGAAAGGTGAAAAACAGACAGACAGAGTTACCTACTTTCGCAATTATAATATTAGTATCGATTTTTTAACGAATCCACAGGCAACATATGTACTACTTGCTACATAAATAACAATCAGAATTAAAACCTTACAGGTTTTTAAAATAAGTAATTTGAAAACACGACCTATTTCTGACTCTCGTCTAAAAATAAAAAAAGACGAGTACATTTCCAAATCAACTAAATAGCTCCAGTAGGTACCTATTTTTGTTAAAGGGTGGGAAATCATTCATTTTGTTCCTTCACCAACCTGTGCCAAGTCTACGGTAACTCTCTTTAGAATTTATCCGCGACCTCAGAACCGTAAATTTCTGACTCATCTAAAAATATCACAAGATACATTTCCAAAATAACTTCAGTACCGAAAAGCTCATTTCAAAATTACCCACATTTCCATATCTTCCCCATGGATGGACGCCTACTTTCCTCAAGGCAGAGGGAAGCGTCTTCAGAATTAATTTTCTGTGTCACCGCTCACTTTAATTACGCGTTCTTACTGTTATTAGTTACCTTTACGTTGCTTTTAAGGCATCAGCAGGGTGGTAGGGTAATGGTGTTCTGTGTTACAAATTAAGTTATAGTTCGTCTTTAGATTTATTAAACAGATCGGTGAATTATGGTGTTGGAGTTAGTTATAATTCGAATAGAGTATGGTTACCTAATCTATATGCTAAAAGCGGAAGATAAATTTTTCACCGCGTAAGCAGATTAACAATAGAGTGATAAGCAGATTAACAATGGAGGATTTTGAGTAGTTCAAAATCAAAAGACATTTATTCAAACTAGACTGAGAGCCAGCACTTTTTGAACGTCCAAGTTCTACATAAAGACAGTCCTCCAAAAACGCCCGCCCGTCACCACTTCCTAGTGTTTTAGCTGTGAAGAAGAAGTGGCCAACAAACTCCTCAGCAACACATCTGTCTGTTAAGTTTGAAGAACTTGAATCTTTATAATTATATGCAACAGTCTTAACATATTTGTATGTAAAACAGAAAAATTAAGATAAAGTTAAAACATTGGAAAGAAGAGCACGTTTTCTAACGAATTTATGTTCTAATTTCTAAGAAGAGGTGGCCCGTGACAAAAATAGCTGTAAGGATTTGGAAGGAGTGGGACACGACAAGTTGAAACAAAAAAAAATCTACAGCTGGGCGACCACTTGTATTTATAACAACGTGAATTTGTATGATTTTGTTCACGTACGGTACGGTCCAATACAGTCCAGTACGGTACGGTCCGATACAGGGGGCCTACCATAAACTTTAAAAATATTTGCCAAGTGCAGGGCAGTTCAACACAGCATGTTAACCTGACAGGTTTTGTGTTTGTACCATGAGCATTTCCCACTGACCTGCAGCAGGCCAATATTTGACCTGCAGCAGGTCAACTGTTGGCCTGCTACATACGGCTCAGTAAGCTGGCAGCACAGATTAAGTAAGATTAATAAAAATTAAACGTTCTAAAATAATAAGCGGTTTTACTGTTTTAATACAAATTAATTAGGTGTCTAAGATAACAGTTAAAAAGAGTGATGAAGGAAACATTGTTTCGTGGCAAAAAAAGGAATTTGACATTATTTGTGAGAGCGAATTGGTGTAGTTTTGTGTCTCAAGTGTATACGCAATCGAACAATATGTGGAATCATTGAAACAGGCGCGATGTCGGTAAATTGGAGCTGAGAATTTTATTGTAGTATCGACTACCTCAGCGAAGTTTGCCGAGAAGGCTGACTCAACACATTTGTTGCCAAAGACTGCAAAAAACATTAGAATGTGTTACATCTGCATTATCATGGAAAAAAAGTAAAAATACACTACGTAAGACTAGGCAATATGATCATAAGACTTGAGCCTTCCCTTCAGGGTAAATAAAAAAAAAATTACGAGCCTTTAGGTGTAAGTTAGTTTTTGTTGTTTCAAGTTTAACTTTAGATTATTAACTGAAAGTAGAATAAAAATAAGTTTTGCGGCCGTGTCTGTAAGTGGCAGGCAAGTGTTTGTGATCATGCCTTCAAGAAGAGTTTCTTACGAACAATTAGAAACTTTGTGGGATTTTTTGAATGCTCACAAAGACATCGCTATTGATCGCTATGGGCTACAATAAATGTGCTCAAGCTCGGGAAATGTCCCGAAGAATGTGGACTGAGGTGGCAGAAAAGCTAAATTCGGTTGTTGGTGGTGCTAACAAGGATTGGAAAACTTGGGCTGTAAGTTTTACAATTATTTAAATTATTAATTACATGAATAAAATTATGTTAATTATTAATCAACCTTTGACTTACTACTTAAATAGATAGGTTTTTTACATGTACTATTTTGTTTTTGCAGTATTGGATAGATTACAAGGGAAAATTAAAAAGAAAATGTGCCACTATCCGAACGTCCCAATTACACACTGGTGGGTGACCATGTTATATACTTGCAGTGCTATTCTGTAAAATCTCACCGTGCAAACTTAGGTGAAGTAAATGTGAAGTGGGCTGTCAGTCCATACAATCAAGGTGGAATGACAGTTCACTTAACGCTCACTCCACCTAAGTTTTCACGGTGAGCTGATAACAGAATCAACCGGCAGCTTTTACAGATATAGAAAAAAAATATCTGTCAATTCTTGGTGAGGATTATGGTGCGGGTCTTCCAGGAATCCAAGTGGACCCATTTCACACAGAAAGCACTCATGTAAGTAGAATTTTTGTAAATAAAAATAGATTTACATTTCCAACTTTATTAAAATAGCAATGGTGTAATTAGGTACTCCAATTTGTTGAAGAAATTAGAATTAAAAGTACTCAAAATTTGTAGCCATGAACTTTTGTTTTGACACTCAATATGTAAGAGAATTAACTATAATATCCTTATTAGACATAGAGTTAAAAGCATACTAAATATAATTAAAATTCACTCTCTATCAAATCAAATACACTTCTGGACACATCTATTGGCCCACCTTGTATTTTCAGTTTCGTTTGGTCCTAGCTAAAATTTTATATTAGGTCGAGTTAAAAGTTTTTATGCAGTTTTGAACCTGGCACATTCCAAATTTCATTCAATAGTCTTTTTTTGAATTTCGAACACAGAATTTAAAGAAACAAAAGACAATTTGGAGCCTGTTTGTTGATATCAAACAATCGAATACTAAGAAAACTTGGTTTTATTGGTTTACTTGGATTTAATTCTTGAAAAAGTGATTGATATCTTTGGTTTTGCAACAAACATTACTTATTCTTAATATTAAGGTGAGGTTCTATCAATAATCTATGGATACTTCACCTGAAGTCGCCGCCCAAGCTGTGGCACTTATTCAGGCCGGACACAGCCAAAGAAACGTGAGTGCTCAACTTAATTTAGTCGATCTGCGGTCCGAAATGTTTACCGGAGGTACCTAGAGACTGGCGGCTTTGTTCGTCGCCAAGGAAGGCCACGATCTCGGGTCACAACTGAAAGGCAGGATCGATTCATCGTGACGACCAGCTTGAGAAATCGTCACCTTACCTCCATTGAGATACAAAACCAACTTCGCGACTTCCACGGAGTATCTGTGAGCGCTCGAACTGTTCGGAGAAGGTTAAAAGAACGCGATATGGTACCACACAAGCCAGCTAATGGGCCCAAACTAACGCGAGCCCACCGAACGGCGCGCCTTCATTTCGCACGCAGTCATTTAAATTGGACACAGCAAGATTGGAGCCGTGTACTCTTTTCTGATGAGTCTAAAATTGTGTTACATGGCAATGATGGAAGGAAGAAGGTCTACCGACGTAAGGGAGAGCGTTTCGCACAATGCTGCTTTGAAGAGAGGGTTGCTTATGGCGGTGGCTCATGGACTGTCTGGGGCGGTATATCCGCGAGCGGCAAAACTCAACTTGAGGTTGTTACAGGACCACGGCTGCCAACATTAAATGCTGAAAGGTACATTCGTGAGTGCTTAGAACCTCACGTGATACCATAAGCGGACTATGTGGGCCCAAATTTCCTTTTTATGCATGATAATGCAAGAGCCCATGCGGCCGGCATCGTCAGGGAATATCTTCGGGATGTGAACATCACAGTTATGGACTGGCCAGCCAGAAGCCCAGACATGAACCCCATTGAGCACATGTGGGACGAGCTAAAAAGACGTGTTAGGGCTCGTCAGCCAGTTGCCCAGACGATGCAGGAGTTGAAAACTGCCATAGAAGAGGAATGGGAGATGATCCCTCAAAATTTCATAGAGCGGTTGATAAACTCTATGCCTAATCGTATGAGAGCTGTGGTAGATGCCCATGGAGGCAACACGCGTTATTAAATTAAACCTTTATTTGATAAAACATGTTTTTTATTCAAAAATCAATTGCCTTTAACAAGGCGCATATCCGACTTGTTAGGCGTAGCTCCATGTCGTATGGTATTCTGAATTCAAATTTAAAACAATACGATCGAAAAAGATGGTAAAATGTATCAGGTTTAAAACTGCATCAACAGTTTTTGTTCAATCTAGCAATCATATTTCGATTGGGGCCATCGAAACCTAAACTCTAAGGTGGGCCAATAGATGTGTCCAGAAGTGTATTTATTTGCAAAACCTAAAGGTAAAGAGTGAATTTTTTGAGACTTCATTTTCAGTCTATCAACTTAATTATCTATTATTTAGAATGACATAGGTACTAACTTCTTAGTCTTGTTATATAATAGAGTCACTAAGTTTTGTATTAATTAATTTCAGGCATCAACATTAAGTGCTTCTCAAAATGTACCCTCCCCATCTATTTTGTTAATGCCTGATGAAGTTGTGGGGGAAAACATTTCTGTTGGACCGTCCTTCCAAGAACCACACGTCCAACAGTCGTCTCAAGAAGATCTTGTGCATCAACAAGGCAACACGTCAACCCAACTCACTCAGCCAGCAGAAGCTATGACGTCTACTCAGTCCCGGAGACGGCGGTGTCGGTCAGCACCTATGTCTCAAGAGATGGCAAGAAGAGCTCTCGTCCAATCAAGCCAAGTGCGAGAAGAGGCAACACAAAAAATAAGCACAGGCCTAAGAAATATTTGCAATGTACTTTCTCATATAGCAGCTACATTAGACAGCTTAAACAATAGGTAATTAGTTCCTGACTTACAATACACTTTAAAACATAAATTTACTAATGACGACAAATATTATATTAACTTAGTAATCTCCTAATAATAATTATATAACTGATTTAAAAATATAGTACCTGCATGACCGAGCTTTGCTCGGTTTTTACATGGATAAAACGACGTTTTATAAAAATGAAACCTAGCTAGATCGAAACTTTAGCATACTAAATTTCATTAAATCGTTGGAGCCTTGTCTGAGATTCACATTATATGTATTTAAACAAGAATTGCTTGTTTACAGGTGTTAGCTATGTATGTACTTAAATTATTTTAACATTCTAGGTTACATGTCGGCGCTCCCACAAATGTGCAATAAGCTCTCTTCTAGTAGAGAGGCCATATTGCAGTTCAAGATTTTGGGCCCTCCTGGAAGAATGTCTGAACGTCTCTGAAGTGCTGTTTGTCATATTTTGAGTAGAAGGTTGCAATTGCGCTTCTTCTAAAACTTCTTCAGAATCGATCTCCTGCACAGGAACATTGGCCCTATTGCAAATGTTGTGCAGTACAACACATGCATTTACAATAGATGCCGCTACTTGAGGTTCATAATATAGAACCCTATGTACTAGTAGGCATCTAAAGCGTGCTTTAAGAAGTCCAATTGTTCGTTCTATCACATTACGAGTTCTCACATGCAATCCAGTGTAGTAAGCCTCAGGTGAATCTAGAGAAGCATCTATAATAGGAGTCATCATGGTCTTCCTTAACGGATATCCAGAATCACCTAGAAAAAATAAACAAATTGGTGATCTAAACATTACTTTATTTTATTATAGACTCAGATGTTCTCAGACAATCTTTGTATTTTTTTGTTTTTACATACCTAAAAGCCACATAAACTCCTCCATATGTACTTTTAATGGATGGATGGTCCATATGAATGATCGGGTTGCTCCTCCATTGCTGGCATCTACGCTAATAATTTCCATGTCTGAGTTTGAAATCTAGAATTGTAGTCATTTTTTTAATTTACACAATATCACTAACTAGGATAATAACTTTATCTTATAATAATCTATCTTATATATTTATATCAAACAAGAAAAACTGTTTGATATCATTTCATTTGTGTACCTACATATAATATGTATATTATTATTACTTAGTAGTAGTCTTATAGTCAAATAGGATGATTGTTTTTATATTGACATATAATAATATGTTTATACAATTTTAAATAGAAATTCAAGACAATCATTTTGAACTGGTTTTGTTGAGAATCAAGTATTTAGTGTTAAGGCCCTGCTAACGATCCAGTGACCAAAAACAGCCGTTTCTGGCACTTTTGCCTACTACTTTGGATACGAAACATTCTGAGACCTGTTTTAACAACGTAAAAATACTTATCCTATTTGTAACAAACGTGACGTTGGATTCTTTAATATTTATTTTCTGTGTTATGCTACGATTTTTTATTCAATGAGGGCGCCACTGGACCGTTAGTAGACCTTTAAAGTATAAAATATAAATCATTGTTGTGTAAATTGGCTGTATATTGTCATGCTTTTTTAATCTATTTTGTTTTTGGTCTACTCTGTGTGTTACATTAAAAAATGATTGCAATGTACATTATTCTAATTACTTAATAAAGATATCTACCACATGCACATTTAAAGAATGATATTGTTTTCTACAGTAAAAACGTTCTTCATGGTGTGTTGGCTGTTTTATTGCTACATCCATCAATGCAACCTAAAACTCCAGGCATACCAAACTTGTTTAAAAATCTCAAATAAGTAAAACAAAGTTATAAAATCAAAAGAATTTTACAGGATTTATCCACATTTACTCGCCGTTCACTAGGACTAGCTGGGAATTTTATATATTTTCGGCGAAAATGTGGTAGATTCAGGCATTCTGTTATTTGTGCGATTGCAGTTGATACTGTTTGCTGTGCAACAGAATGTGCAGCGATATCACCTGTTGGTCTTTGATACGAACCATTCGCGTAAAAAGATAATGCTAATAAAACCTGAAACATAGCAACAGAATCAATTAGGTACATATGATTACGATGATTAGCCGGATAAATAGAATACATTAGTATGTACCAACCTTGACTTCAATCGACAAATCTGTTGATTTCGTAGGGCGTGGCATGAAAGCTCGTAGCTCGTTACAGAGCTCAAGTGCAAGCTCTTTAGTGAGCCTATATCGTTTAACAAAAGAACATGCAAATGGTTTTATCGAGTTTCCTATAAGATTTCTTTGAATTTTAGCGTTTTGTTTAACAATATTGAAACAATTATCTGCCTCGAGAAACTCAAAAATTTCATCTTCATCACACATCTAAAATAAAGGATAACACAGCTGCTTATAGAGGATTTTCTATGTTTAACAATACTTTGAAATAACGTCCGAAATATATTTTATGCACATTTTTACAATTACTTACGTTTTTGTTGTATTTTTTAATTGAAACAGGTCAATTTAAGTTAGTTTCACAAGGCTGCAAATTATGACGGCGGGGCAGTTCAATTGTTGGATGTTTAAATGTCAAAAATACTTAATGGTAGGATAAGTCGCAGGTCAGTCTGCTGAAATGCTGTGACGTAATCACTCACCGGCTTAGGTCACGTGATCGCTGGCTCGCCTGCTAATTGGTGCGCTCATGGTACGAACTAGCACGACAGTTTATTTTTCGTCTAAAATTGACCTGCTTTAAGAGTTCATAGTAGGCCCCAAGGCTGCAAATTATGACAGCAGGGCAGTTCAATTGTTGGATGTTTAAATGTCAAAAAATACTTGATGGTAGGATAAGTCGCAGGTCAGTGCTGAAATGCTGTGACGTAGTCACTCACCGGCTTAGGCCACGTGATCGCTGGCTCGCCTGCTAATTAGCGCGCTCATGGTACGAACTAGCACGACATTTATTTTTCGTCTAAAATTGACCTGCTTTAAGAGTTCATAGTAAGCCCCCAGTCCAGTACGAGACGGTCCGATACAGTTCAGTACGGTATGGTAAGGTAAGGAACAGTACGGTACGGTACGATACGATACGATCCGGTATGCTCTTAGGGAATTCTAAAAAACCTTAGAGACTTTCACGCCAAATGCACAGTAGGCACAGCTACACAGGCAGGATATACAGCTTTAATTTCACTCCAGCGGGCAAGCGTCGCAAACTATTTTGCACGTAGCTACACAGTAGTAAACTCAATGCCCCAATTTCTGTGAAGTTACGACAAAGAGAATGTTGGTTGACCACCAGCATGTGCTTCGACCGTTAAGCGAAGGGTTGTGGTGAAAGTGATGAGTGGAAAGCAGTTTTCAAAGATATTTTACAGATCTATGAACGCGGTGTGGTGCACTCAGAAATGATTCTTTCTATACATACCTATAGGTCAATAATAGCCTAAAACTAAAAGTGGTGTGAAATGTTAAACGATTTCATATAATATGCGGTGTTATTATATATCGCATAGACTAACCCCTATACTTAAACTGCAACTGCCCTGTTAGTCCGTCAGTTAGATTACCAAATAATATTGAACACGTATTTTTTCTTTCGTCACATACGTAAACCAAAAATGAAGGCGATACGTCAGTGCGTCGAAAGTTCGTAATTTTTTATTGCTTTGGTAAAGTAAACAAAACGTGGACACGTATTGTTTACTCTTTTGATAGATAATCTAACGTACGGACAAATATAATTATTATTTTTATACCAGAGTTTTTGTTTCCAAAATATTGTCAAACTGAATGTTCTCAAGATGTCCAGTGAAGGACAAAAAAAAATCTAAAAAACTTTCTACTGACCTTTCTCTAGAAGGTTTTTTTCGGTTCAACAAATGTCGTTTAATTCTCTTTGAGTTCAACACATATCAACAACATTTTAATTACAAACTGGGGAGTTTGTAATTGAAATTTTATCCACTTGTTCGTCTGTAAATTAAACCATACATGCTACAGCACAACATACTCCCACATCAAAGTAAAGATATACTGAAGCAAATGTCTAATTAAGTACACCACTTTGTGTAGCAGGATCCATTACCAAATTCTACTGCACTAAAAGAGCCTTTACGAGGATATGTACCAAGGTATGTCCACTGTCCAACACACTCTGGACAGCTAAGTGCTGGGAGCTCATTGGTACTATAACATTTATGTTATCCAGATGTTTAGAGGTCAGATAGATAGTTGTATTAGGATGTTACTGGTAGGTATCCAGCTAAATTTGATAAGCCTTTTTATTTTTATGGGGTCGGGAAATCATCTTCAATCATCCAATGATATCTAGCGCACTATGTGTCAGGCTCTTACTTACTAAAACCCACCCCTGTTCCTTCCCTGCCCTGAGTGCCCATGGGTGCGGTAACTCTGTTTCGAATTTATCCACAATCCCTGGGCAGAATTTGGTAAGACTGGAAGCAAATCTTATAATAGTTGTGATTTGACTAAGGCCGTTTATAGACGGACTGCTTAGAACAGTCGAGAGCAACCGCACGAGGGCAAACGTGTTGCGGTTGGGGCCTCCATATAGACAGCCTCCTTGACGTTGAAATTGTAAATTATCTAATTTAGATAAGATTTATTGTGTTTGAAATGATCTTTTCACAATAATTATATCGAGAGTTTAAACTCCCACAAGATTGATTACAATCTGTGTTTGCAATTATCCGGTAACATAGGTAGGTATATTAATATATATTTAACGGGTGTAATAAGACAGTTTCCGAAGCCAAAAGCCACTTAATTAATATACCAATTTTATGGATAATTTTTTCCACTAGACCATACCTGGGAGTCCACTGGTTCTGGAGATATTAAAGGTCAAATTCACCTGAATTTTCGAATTTTTTTTCGAACTACCCATTTGAATTTACAAAAACGCAATGATTATCAGACTTAGAGCTAAGGGGCGGGGCTTAACTCCACTTGCCTGGGTTCCCATTACATTGCGCTCAAAAAAAAAATAGCTTTTTTTTATACTTGAAAAAAAAAAGTTATTTCCCAGCAATAATTTTTGTAAAACTTAGATTTAACAGTACCCACAAAAGTTATGGTGCAATGTCCAGCATGAATAGTCACGACTTCCATTGAGCAGATGGAAGTGGACACTATATATTATAGTGCTAGGTTTGACGAACACGCGGCGGCATTCCCATATTCTACTCCAGCGTAACTCCAACCTAGCAAAGGGGGGCTTTCTTGACGGAACGGCAGCAGGGTGTCGATGTGAAGCAGAGCTGCAAACTGTGCTGCACTTGCTGTCTTTTCCACTGTGCCCCAAAACATACGGTGCAAGTGATCTCCGCGCTGCCACCGACGAAGAATTTCGTATATTTTAGTTTTGGGCCAAAAAAATCAGTACACTGCCATGCCAGTGACATAAAGAACAAGAAAAAGAAATAACTACAAACAAACCTTTGAAGTCACATCACAAGTTAAAACCTTGCTTCGCATATATTACATCTCACTGATTTTGAGCACGGTAAAAGGTGGAAAATCGTTTCAGGAAAACCTATAACGAACGTGAGATTCAGGCGAAAATGTGATAAGTAAAATATCTTTACACAAGTAGGTATGTAAGTATCATTACACTCATTAACTTTCGGGGCGTGGGAGTTTGTAATAAGAGTGTCTCTGTACATTATATTTTAAGCGTATATTTTGCATGCAAATATTTGAAACATGTGTCTGTTGTCTGCATATTACGAGTATTAAGACAATGGATTGTTTTCTTCTTGCTCTGTTGTTATACAGGGCGTAACGGAAATATGTGGTCATAGGTGGCGCAGTTATACGACTTTTAATGATTTTTAATTTAACATCACGTCTAAAAGACTAGTTTAATTTCATAGAAAAAATACATGTTAATATGTGAATATTTGGAATGATATTTTTATAACTTAATAATTTTATTTTTTAAAGCTATGTCTAACGCGGATAAAAAATTGAGAATCACACAAAAACTATGAAACGTATATTTATGAAACTTTTACCATTTTAAAGATCATTTAAATATTTATATTTTAGTATACGTGTTTTAGTACAATATTTTGTTGTTTTACTTATAATAAATTAATAATGCGTCTTATTTTGGACAGCGCTCCTTGATGGGCGAGTCCTATTACTTGGTGGACGTACGACGCGTTACGTGAGCTCAGCACAGAACACGCAAGCTAACCACTCAAGGTCGTTGGCAGTTAAAAGCGCCTTATAAAACTGCTTCTGTCCATAATAGGTAAAGGACAACTTTCTTCTAGAAACATACAGTCAATTAAAAAAAAAAAAAGTAGTCATGAGGAGTGCCGACAGAAGTGTAAACTTGAAACTTTGGAATAACTGTTTTTGTTTTTCTTTTTTTATTTGAAATTAATTATGGTACGAATAATTAAAATTTCATAATTTGTAAGTTTAAATTGTTAACTTTAGTCTGGTTTTCACATCTATTGGCACTCTGAGCAATAGATTATAATTATAAATTTTCACCTGCGCGTCGGCAGTCTGGTGTAACTCGTCCATAACGTGACGATCGCAAACCCATAAGTTTGCCCATACCAATAATAGTTAAACGCGGCTAAAGAAGTTTTCACTTCAAAAATGTGACCTCTCTTATAAATAGCTATCCAAAACCAGATAAAAATCAAAGTGGACACGTACTTACATCCTTTAAGACTACCGCAGACAGGTGCAACGTGACAATGCGACAACGATCCGAGAATACTTTTTCATTAACATTCTTCCACTTCAGTGACCCACATTACTAACGCTTGGCAACATTTCAAAATCTTGAATTCAGTTAGGAGGGTCCTATCTTCCCGATCACCACCAGACTCAGCTGTAAAATGCATGGCGTATCTCTTTAAAATCAAACCGTTTATTATACTTTTAATTTAATAGAATCACCTTTTGAATTTAAATAAACAAAATGATATACAAACAGTTCATACTTATACAAAACTAAGTCTGAAACAACTTTCTCAGTGCAATAATATTCTTTCCATTTCATTGCAGTTGTAAGAGTATTTACCAAGTTTATATATTGTCTAAATACACTTTATAAAGCTTTGGATCGTGCAAACTTGCGGTTGAAACGTTGCGTTTTAATAATGTTCACGAGCTTCTGCCAGTGTCTTCACACACGTGGGATTAGTACCACTAAAAATTATAGCCTATTGCTTTTCCAGACTATAATCTATCCATGTGCACAAATTTTATTCAGATCCGTTCAGCTGTACTGGCGTGATTGAGTAAAATCAAGTAGTATTTACCGGTAATACTTTGACTGTTGGGCATAGAACTCCCCCAATCGTCGCTGCATCGGCCTGTCCAGCAAGCGTATTCGCTAACTCAGTTGACATCAATTTAATAGGCACTTTGCCGCACATTGCTGCTCTGACGTATTGGAAAACCGTAGTGCCTAATACTATCGATGTCCACCGAGCAATGTACTGCACAGTGACTTTTTTTTTTTTGGGGCGTGGGTAATCATTCCATGACTTCTCCCGCTCTGGGTGATGCGGGAGGGCGTGTCAGACTCTTAGTGACTAAAACCCACCCCGGTTCCTTCCTGCCCTTTGTGCCCAGGGGCGAGGTAACTCTGTTTCGAATTTATCCTCAACCCCCGGGCAGGCATCGGCCATGACGGGCCCCGTCCTTATTGCTGACAACTCTTTGAGGCGCTCGTGGAACACTACGCGCCGTCGACTCTCGGGCCTGGTGCTGATCGGACGGTGAGCTACCCATTACTCGCCGTCCGCAGGCCTGGGTCTACGGTGGCCGGAGATCGTCTCGCGGCGCCGGAAGCCCCAGGCGTCTTCTGAGGCGGCTGCTGCTGAGGGCGTGAGGGCGACTCTGTTGTTGAGTCTTCCTCACCCATGCCGCCTCCCTCTTCGCGAGCATTACTGCTTCGCAGAAGGAGGAGACGGCTTCCCATTCCCTCTCGCTCCGTACCATGGCCTGAACCAGGGCAGGGTGCGAGAGGTCGCTGCCGCCTATCGCATCCACGGGGACACGGCGGGGCTCCGCCCAAGCGGGGCAGACCTCCACCGTATGCTCCACCGTGTCCTCGGGACTGCATAGTGCTTAACAAATTGATGTCAACTGAGTTAGCGAAAACACCTGCTATTCTGCCCGCATCCATTGGGTTTCCGCGACCTTCACCAGGTCAGCGGTCATCAAGAAAACGTCTGGAAAAATATTACTGACATGACTAAAATATGACTCGTCAACTTATACGTCCGATCTATGTAATTAATTCATTCGAATCGCAAGATGCATTATTTCGTACCATGTTTTTCAGCGCACTTTAAAACTTAATACTTTATTTGTTAAAATAAATACTAAGTAGGTATCTAAAAACCAGCCAAGTGCGAGTCTGATTCGCGCATGAAGGGTTCCGTACCATCGTACAAGATTATACCGCGTCTACTTGTTGCCATTATTAAGGTCGAGCATAAAAAAAACACGTTTATAATAGCCCCCTTTATTTTTAATATTTATGTTTATTATTTTTTGTTATAGCGGTAACAGAAATACACATTCTGTGACAATTTCAACTCCCTACCTATTACGGATCATAAGACAGACAGACGGACGGACAGCGGAGGCTTAATAATAGGGTCCCGTTGGTTACCCTTCGGGTGGTACGGAACCCTAAAAACGAGACTCATATCAGTATGTCATAGTTTAATTTCACGTAGCTTTGTCCTTGAATAAACCGTCTCAAGAACACTACAAGACGCGGTAAGAAAACCAAAAAATACGAAACAAAATTCTAGCAGGATCCCTCATTCTTTGAAGGGCGCGCTAGCGGCCTAGCCATCTAATTTACTATCAAATTGTACCACCATCATACACACAGAGCATGGAGATGCCTCGGCGGCCACTGCTAGAGACGGCTTTGTCAAAATGACATGCTTGGTTACAAAAAGGAGAACTTTCTTCAAGAAAGTCACCGTCAATTCCGAATAAAAATTACTTTCCATACAAATTTTGATCAGCTGATAAATGTAGGGGTACAATTGTTTTTGGGGATTTTACTTTTTAATTACTTTCCATACAAATCTTGATCAGCTGATAACTGTACGGGTACAATATTTTTTTTGGGGGATTTTACTATGATTAGAAAGTTGTTCATTTCCAAAGGCAGGAGCAGTTTTTAAAATATGACCAAGTGGTTCCTTTACACCCTGAATCAGTCTTCTGCCATATTATGCCATGGTGTAGAAAGCTCCATGACTAGGAATCGAAACTAGAAACAGGTAGATAAAACCTGATAAATAGGAAGGCGCATACGCACTTATATCCTTTAAGACTTCCGCAGACAGGTGCGACGTGACTATGCGACAACGTTCACACTGAGCACGGAGACGCCTCGGTGGGTAGGTACTGCCACAGACGACATTGTCAGAACGGGAAGTTCTGACAATGTCGTCTGTGCGATACAAACCAAGCGTGTCATTGAGTGTCACCGTTTACTCATAGAAATTGACGTCCCGTGACTATTCTGACTATGGCTGTGACCGCCGAAAGTTTTGCGCGGTTGCAGAATATTATTTGTGACTAGCTGTTGCCCGCGTCTGTCCTCAATTTCTCGGGTTTTAATGTTTATGTGTGAAACCCTTGTCCTTTTTATGGTTCCGAAGTTCCAAATGACATAACGGAACCCTTTTTGAATCACTTTGTTGTCCGTCTTGGCCGGTTTAAAAAAAAAAAACATAGTTTCTCCTTATAAAATCAAAGTATTTGCCAGTGAAAGTTCTGTCAATATCGGTCTAGCCGTTTCGGAGATTAGTCGGAACAAATAGACTGACGGACAGGTTTTTTTAAACATTCATGATGCATTTAGTAAATCTCTGTTATTTTGACATAGCAAAGAGACACTTCAATTATATCTTTTTCAATAGATACCTGTGTGGTTGCAGCCGGGTGCAGAATTTACGAGCTCTGTGTTCATACATAACACATACCTACAAGAGGTGTCTTGCACAAATTCCTATACAATTCCCTTGGTGTCATCCAATTTGGTATGTATTTGTTTCAAACATGATGCGAGCGAGATTTTCATACAACGGGCGTGTTTTGTTCACATATTTTGATGCATAGTTATGTTCATTCTCCTAAGTTTTCCTCTATAAATTCAAAGCGTTGTGAATGCTTAAATCTAGTTTCACTACGAAAGGCACGTTCCGTGCGTTTTGGATTAAAACCGTAAGATTAAATAACGTATTTTATTTGAGTTATTTCAGCAGTCGACATTAAGAATCTTTATTACAATCTACTGATGTTTTCCCTTTCTCTCTCTCTCTCTTGTTGAACTAATTATTGACTCCAGTCTTAGGCATCCTGCTGCCAACTCTTGCCTGCTTGCTTATTTATTGGTGGTTATAACAGAAAATACTTACTTTATGGTATTTAAGGCCAAGATTCGTTACAGATCGCAATAACCGAGAATCTACTAAGTATTTCAATCCAAAATTTGTCCTGTATGTTTTAGGATTCTGTACCCGAAGGGTAACCAACAGTACCCTATTACTATGCCTCCGCTGTCCGTCCATCTGTCAGCGGGCTGTATCTCACGATCCTTAATAGCTACACAGTTGAAATTTTCACACCAAGACATCGGTCCACCTTGTAAGAGGCCTTCCAAAACTGCATCCAAACCATAGCCCGATATCTGTTTTTTTTATCGTGCAACAGTTTCACACCAACCGCGGGTTGTCCTTGGGTGTAAAGGCATAGCGCGTACAGTTATAATCGTCGGTTGGTGCCTCAATATTTCATAAAAAGCGTATAGAGGGGCCTCTAGGAGATGGCTTCGGCACCTCGTACGCCTTCCAAAAGTCCGGGACCTCAGGATACCAAGAAATCCAAAAAAATAAAATATTATGTTATGGAAAGCTGCTGTGATCCCCAGTCCAGATATAAATAAAGGACTCCTCAGCAGGACAGCCTCGATCTTAGGCGGCGGAAAAACAAGACCCATTACAAAACGAAAAGCACTTAAGACGTTCGTATGCAAACCGCCTTAAAACGCGATTACTATCCAGAGCAATAGAACTTGAGATCCAAGAGATTAGTATACGCCCTTTCTATAAAGATGCACCAGCTGCCGTATCGTCTTTTTTAAATGAAAATAGTAAAAGCTTTGTGGTATATCTTCGATAAAATTTTATAGCAAAGACAATTATTCAAATAGGAATGAACGACTACATCTAATCGTATTTAATACGCCTTAGTCATCACGGTTGATATAGAGGTTGAGTGATTGGCTGCTGTTTTGAGTATTACGGGTTCAATTCCCGCACGGAAACAATATTTTTAAGGCCTACAAATTTATTTATTTATTTCACACCAATAAGAACAATATCTTACAGTATTCCAAGACGATGTTATATACACCTATTAACTATCTATAACCCGTAAGGGTAGGGTAAGGGGGTTCCATACCGAGTGTTTTCACATTGTCGTCGTGGTGGGGCTTACGGGTCTCCTTGATCTTGGGAACTTCCGGCATGAGTGACTCACTTGTGCCGGAGGGATCCAGGGGAGAGATCTGACCAAGAGGAACACACCTAATCCTTAGTTTGGAGGCGCGGCGATGGGATGAATGCCTGGAGGGACTCCAGTCGTTAGCGCCTCACAAGAAGACCGCGCCGCGCTCGGAGACATGAACAAGTTGTTCGAGCCTCCTACCGGCGTGGAACCTGGAGGGATTTCCGTCGCTGCCCTCTGGTACGGCATCTGCTCATCAGATGTGACCGTGAGAGTGGCGACGAAACTGGGTGGCGGGGGGGGGGGGGGGGGAAAGAGAGAGTTAGGGGTAAGGGACCACGTCCTTCAAAGGAACAATATGAGAAAACAGACAGTGGAAAAATTTACCCAGAGTGGTACCGAGCGTACCGAGCGTCATGCCCCCAATCGTATTCTGGGGAGGACAGCCAATGTCTACCGTTTACCGAAGGCAACAAGAGCCGAGGAGGCTCCCGGTCATCTCCTACGTTTGAGGAGATGATCAATTTTAGTTTCGAGACGCCCGACAAGCCGCGGTCGGGCGAAGAAACTCAAACGCAGGTCGTCAAAGAGGCGAGGAGTGGAGCGACGTCGGAGCCCGACGCAGCACCACTTCGCACCGCTCTGGGCTCTGGGAGCCCGAAGCGTGAGGTGGTGAGGGTTTCCGGGGGAGCCGTGAGTGGGTGCTCGTGGTTCTTCCGGAACCAGAAGCACTCCAAGTCGAGGGAAGCCGTGACGTCAGAAGACAGCAAAATTTGGAGACACCTCGTATGTGGTCACCATCCTCAGTAGTCACGGAAAGACGACGAAGAAAAAGAAGAAGTTGAAAGATAATATAAGACTCACGCGACTACTACAGCCCATAGCGCCACTTGTCATATTAGATATACTAGTAGTTTATATTGGTAGCTCCGCTTCAAACGTGGCTAGAACAGTTTTTCTATAGATAATGGTTTTTCCTTTCCGTTTCATCAAATGGAACCTGACTATTAAATCGATCAATTCATTTCCTTCTATTGGAGGTAGGTTCAATCTTAAATTAGTACCTTCCAAGATATTTCGCTAAAGTATTTAATTCAGCCTTTTTCAGGAACTTTTTTATTGTATTTTCGACATGTGAAAACTCAAGTGTTTTTGTCCCCAAAAATAACTTATTCATGGAAAACATTTTTTTCCCAAATGTTGACAAGTTTTTACTTGGACTTCACTTAGCCTTTAACAGCAATCGAAAATGGTCGTATATCCAAGAAAGAGTTCGTTGTGTAGTGGATGTCTAGGTATTAGGTACAACCATTTTGGTTTGTTACTAAGTGAATCTAACTACTTCAAAGTTCCTCCCTTACTTCTCTAATAAGGACCTGCATACAAGTATAAATTACTTTACACAAATCGGAGCACCCTAACTTTTTTATTTTTTGTTGCCGGGGTGGGGTCCTTCGCCTGGGGCGGGCGAAGAGGTCTGTCAGACACTTACTGACTAAAAACCAACCCGGTGTTCCCTCATATACTTGACTCGAACGCTGCGCATGCGAATGGGACTTCTACTACCCCGGACTAGTCGGTACTAGTCCCGCAGACTACGAGGCCCGCTGTCTGCGGGCCTCGTCCCATGGTGGGAAGTAAGGTGTTAACTCCCCTTCACGTCTAAGAGAGGCGCGAGTGGAACACCACGCGCTGCCATCTTGGGTCCCGATTGAAGCACCCTAACCTAACCTAACCTACCTATTGAACCTATGTATCGTCCACACAATTTTCATCTTTCATCACAATGGTAGTTTCTAGAAACAAAAGACGGTCATATAAACTTAAGCTTGATTTACGGCGTTAAGTTGTTTTTCCACAAGAGATGTGCGTGGTAGCGAGGCGATGTGTGAGGTAATACTTTGTCCACCGATGGAATACCTTTATTTTCCTACAATGACTTGACACAGTTCTGTTGTAAAAAGCTAGCGCAGCTAGGTTTTTGTACATACCTACTAAAATACGAGAGATGTGTTTGAGGATTGCGAGCGCCACGCCGTGCCCCCTCGCGTGCAGATAAAAAGTTCCCTACGAATTTTCGCACTGTTCAACGACGCACTGTTTCATAGCTTCTGTGCTTTGGTGGAAAAAATCACAATTTTTCACAGTGCTGCTTCACGCAGCAACCGCACGGCGCATCAGTATCATCGACGCGCAGTGCGTTGGGACGCATCGTCCCAACGCACTGCGGTTACAACGAAAAGCAACTGTTCAAGCCTCACCGCTTCGCGTCGCGTCTCAGTGCGAGCTAACTCTAACACCAAAAGGTAAAGTTTTCAGAGACTTTTTATTAGGGTTCTTCTTATATTGTATTTCGTTATTTTGTGCGTCGATATGTCAGCTGTATTTTCGTGTCTGGGTTCATTAAAACTTCTGTGGTTTATCGGAAATGTGTCGGTTATATTTTAAGTTGTCTAAAGCTTCCGGAAAATCTTAAGAAGTGATGATGAATGTTGGTGTGTTTCGGAGGGTATCGGCATTTGTAATTTTCATTAGATAAACTTTTGAAAAAGATGGACACTTAGAGCTAGCTTAATTTGAAAATCTTATAATACAAGTGTTAGTAAATCGGCATAATCTACACGTGCGTATCTTGAACCGTTTACATTACTTTACAGCCTAAAGCCAGCACGACTTATGTTTACAAATTGCAAAACTAATACCAAAATATTTCGTAATCGGGTGAGTTACAAACACGTACTTACTAACAAATTACAAACTAGTAGATAGCGTCCAATTCATCTTGATCCGTGTCCAAAAATGGAACTAAACTTAAATGTATCGAACTTGCTTAGCAGCGACATTTCCCTTTAGGTACAAGCAGCGCTACTACAGTGTCAAGATATAGTGGGTATGTATATTGATATAAATTAAGAGCAGTTGCCGTGAGACGTGAGATTAGAAGTAAATTCCAACCTGATATATGGTAACTGATAAACTGTTTAATTGTAGGTAAGTATCTACATCTGCTCCCAATAATCTTGAAGGGAGGCTCTCAGGTAACCCGTGAAATGCCGGTGATATTAATACTTGTGGTTTTCCTGATAATATATTCCTTAGCCAAGAGGATTAGGTATGTAATTTATAAGAGAACGCTAGGTTTTGGCCTAGTGGTAACAATCCCGTCTTACTAGTACGTCGTGGGTTTAAACCCAGGCAGAAAATTCACTTTGTGTAGTTTATTTCATCACTGCGGCTCTCAAAATGGTGAAAGAAAACTTGATGAGAAAACTGGCATATCTTAGAACCAAAAATCAAAGACATATGAGATCCACCAATACGCACTCGGCCCGCGTGGTGGATGACGCCCATATCCTCTCCTAAAGAGGAGCACTTTATATTTTGAGAATGGGAAACCGTGAGATGACTTCTCCCGCTTTGGGTACAGCGGGAGAGCGTGTCAGACTCACACTGACTAAAACCCGGACCCGAGACAGGGGGTGTACTCCCTGCCCGGGGGTTGAGAATAAATTCGAAAGAGTTACCTCGCCCCTGGGCATTCAGGGCACTTCTCTACACTCCCGCTCCATCCAGAGCGGGAGAAGTCATTGGATGATTTCCCACCCCCCAAAAATAAAAAGGGGGTCTACTCCGAAGTGTTTTCACGAAGTATCGGCCGAATGTTCGGACATATGTGTGTGAAGTGTTAAAGTGAATGTGCCATACCTAAATTTTTAGCTCTTCTCTGACAGCTTCTTTTACCAAAAACAAACGTAATGCCATTTCGCTACAATTTTAGGTATGGCACACTTTAACACTTCACACAAATATGTCAGAACATTTGGCCGATACTTCGTAAAAACACTTCGGAGTAGACCCCCTTGCCCTTATCAGTCGGCGGGCTAAATACCCATTGCCCGTCTAAAAGAGGAGGAAGCCTAAATCCCAGCAGTGGGAACATTAGAAAACAAGTTCTTATTCATATTCATTTATTTGCGTTCCACAAGGAAAAATAGGATGTTACAAAAAGCTTAGAGCTAAGAGCCGTTATAGACCCTATCAGGGCACAACAAAATTTTTGTTATTGTTATTACAGCTATTACCTACTTAATAAACTTAAAAATCTAAATTGTAGAAACTAAAAATTAATATAAAAATATACATGAAATCGAATGAAAGTTAGCTTTATCCGATCAATTTGTAAAAGATGAACTCAAGAAGACAACAAAAATAAAAAGTACTTGGCTTTTGGCGCGGCTTTGTTCCCTTGGTCTATTCCAACAACCATTCATCTATCGTTCCATCGCAACATTTTTCTATTTATTCGGGATAGTGGTAACTTAAATTATTATTTAAATTTTATTTAAAATAAAGTGAATCAGTATTCCTAGCGATTATCAACCACAAATAAACAATTTTATCTCTTAACAATATTCAAAACCAAAACGTGTGCAAAGTGTATCTAGATAGAGATACCGTCAAATATTTGAAATAGAAGCCATGTTGCCCTGTAGGAGTTTGTGAAACACTCATGGTTTTTCCAATATTTGATGAGATCTCATGCAGGCTTGTGGAGCTCGCTCACGACTACTCGTATCATCCCAGCGATATAGGTACTAGGTACGTAGGGAATGTAAAAATGTTAGAAGTACTACGTAATATGATGGATGGACTGTCTGAAGGATGATTATGTCTAGAAAGATGATGACTCCTGACGAATAATAGAAAAGTTATCAGCATTTCAGCCGAAAGACGTCCACTGCTGGACATATGCCTTGCCCAAGTGTCACCACAACGACTGGTCCTGTACGTCTCGCATCCATAAGTTACGTGCAACCCTCAGCAGATTATCGGTCCACCTTGTGGGAGGCCTTCCAACACTGCGTCTTCTCGATGAGTGGCGCGAGGAGGCGAAATGCTGGTGCGAAACTCCTCTGCTGCGACACCTCGCGGCTCGGCGGATAGAGCTTCGGCAGGATCTCATGGTGACATGGAGAGAGCGACTGTCGCAACCCAGTGCTGGGCACGCCACTATTGCGGCGGTAGTGCCCCTCTTTGAGGAGTGGCTGGAGAGGCGCCACGGCTTCCTCACCTTCCGCCAGACGCAGGTCCTCACCGGACACGGTGGGAGAAAACGCCCGGGTGTTTCCACTGCGTGGATCACCCAGAAGTCACAGTGGAGCATACAGTGGAAGTCTGCCCTGCTTGGACGGAGCCCCGCCGTGTCCTCGTGGATGCCATTGGCGGCTGCGACCTCTCGCGACCGGTTCTGGTTCAGGCCATGGTACGGAACGAGAGGGAATGGGAAGCAGTCTCCTCCTTCTGCGAAGCAGTAATGCTCGCCAAGAGGGAGGCGGCATGGGTGAGGGAGACTCAACAACAGAGTCGCCCTCACGCCCTCAGCAGCAGCCGCCTCAGGAGATGCCTGGGGCTTCCAGCGCCGCGGGACGATCTCCGGCCACCGTAGACCCGGGCCTGTGGACGGCGAGTAATGCGTCCGATCAGCACCAGGCCCGAGAGTCGACGGCGCGTAATGTTCCACCCACGCCTCAAAGAGTTGTCAGCAATAATGACGGGGCCTGTCATGGCCGATGTCTTCCCAGGGGTTGTAGATAAATTCGAAACAGAGTTACCGCACCTAGAGTTACCCCACCTTTGTACAGAATAATATAAAAAATTTAAAGATAGTTTATTTTTTTTATTTTATACACTTCTGATTCCTAACAATATGTAGATTATAGCGGATAAATTCGTAAGAGAGTTACCGCTCCCCTGGGCACTCAGGGCAGGGAAGGAACAGGGGTGGGTTTTAGTCAGTAAGAGTCTGACACGCCCTCCTGACCAAACCTAGAGCGGGAGATGTCGTTGGATGATTTCCCACCCCACAAAAAAAAAAAACACTGCGTCTTAGGGAAAAGTAGGTATGAAAGAAGACAATGTTGTGCTGACCTCGAATAAATTGAGATAAATGTAAGAAAATGCTCTGCGTAATGAGAAAAGATTTACGGAGAATTGTAAAAGGGCACCGGATGCGGATGATGTTCCTTTGATGAAAGATATAGGTAAAGTTGAGCTATGGATGAAGATGAGGTGATAAATGTGTCTCCAGACTAATTTTGATCCCCTGTCTTTGAATATTGCTAATCTGTCGATTTATCTCGTGAAACTCAATTTCATCTTTAGTATCTCGATGAGGAAATGTCAAATGACCAATGAACTCAATCCAAGGATTATTCTTTTATTAGCAACCCATTAAAAAAAAATTATAATGCCGACGTCAACTATGCAAAATATACAGGATGGCTCGGATGTAAATTATAATATTTTTTATCAAACGAAAATTACCAGTTTTTTTTCATAATTATATTAGTCAGGCTTCGCAATTTTGTATGCATAATATTATCTAGTTAATCTTCACCTGCTTACTGGCTAAATAAGCTCAATTTTAGGCTTAAAATTCGAAAGTTTTTAAAAAAATATTCTGCTTTTTAGTATTCAAGATTGACCACGACAGGGCTTTTTAGATATTATCACAAAATCAGATTAAACTCGTGAGTTAGGGGTTTAGTTGTTTGGTTTCTAACCCAAAAATATTGGTGATAGTTTTTTTTCGTATTTCAATTCAAGTTAGAATTTTAAAATACAATTACTGCAATTACTACAGCAGTTATGTTCGTAAAAACTATCCAAAATGAAATTGCACCTCTAAAACTTAAATATAATATATAAATGGTGGCAAAAACGTTGTTTATATCGGATTTGGCCACTCTATTGAATATAAACCAATTCTTGTCCCGAATAAAAGTATTATTTATATTTTGCCTGTGAGGCAATTTTCATATAAGTAATATCAAATCATACTTGTCTGCAAGGAAGTTGTGAAGAAGAAAATAAAGGTGAGAGAATAATATACACATTGTTACGTCATAAGGAAAACAGGGTCCAACATAAGTTACCTACACACTTTCTCATAAACATAACACAAGTAACTAGTTACTGTAATTCCCCAGTCACGGGCACCGTAAAGAAAGCTGTTACCTTCAGCTGAATCATAAGGAGTATACCATAAAGGTATGTTATCTTTAAGAGTTATCGTAAACTGCGTTGTATGTTAGTTACGCAGCTTTACGGGAATACGAATAGAAGGCAAGTGAAACAAGAACATACGCTCTGGTAACAGATTTTTAGTAAAACAACAATATTTTGATACAACACAAGATATTATAAATTATCTAATTGATCATTTATAATTTCTTTTGATTGCCTTACTTAACGCCATAACAATTTCTGACAAAAAAATAATGTAATTTCCGAGCTTGATCAAAAAATAGAATGGAACAATAATATTAAGTATATGTATTTTAAAAAGAAGGAGCTCGTGGCTAAAGTAATAACAGCCGCACGGGTTGATTCATCAGGTAAAGGCGCAGTTATACGACTTTTAATTGAACATCACCACTAAACGGCTAGTCTTATATCTTTGAAAAAAATATATGTTACTCTACACAATTTTCGTCGTTATTTGATCTGAGAATATTTGAAATTATATTTTTGTAACATAGTGTAATTAATTTGTAAAGTTACGTCTTTCGCGGATAAAAAATTGAGAATCACGCAGAAACTATAAAGCGTATTTTTATGAAACCTTTACCATTTTAAAGATCGTTCAATTATTTATCATTTAGTCTCAGTGCTTTATTTTAATACCTGTTATTTTATGTGTAATTAATTAATAATGCATCTAATTTCGGACAGTGCTCCTTGATAGGCGAGTCCTATTACTGCGTGGACGTACGACGCGTTACGTGAGCTCAGCACAGAACACGCAAGGTAACCACTCAAAGTCATTGGCAGCTAATAGCGCCTTAAGCTACGCTTGCCGGGTGTGGTCCGTGGATGGGTCACCATCTTTAATATACCGAGACTCCTCCGTGCCTCGGTAAGCACGTTAAGCCGTTGGTCCCGGCTGTCAATCGTAGATCTTTGACAGTCGTTACGGGTTGTCAGAAGCCCGAAAGTTTGACAACCACTCTTACCAAGGGGTATCGTATTACCCAGTTACTGGGCTGTGGAGGTCAGATAGGCAATCGCTCAATGTAAAATACTGGTACTCAGCGAGATCCGGTTAGACTGGAAGCCGACCCCAAGATAGTTGGGAAAAGGCTAGGCAGATTGATGTAGTTTAAAAAAACTGAAAACATGCTTAGAATGACGTCTGTTTATTTTTCGTGTTCTTCTTAGGTATCAACCCTTTTCACTTTATATGGGAATACTTAAAAAAGGCCAAGATCAAGTCGGTCTCGCGCGCAATGGGATCTGAACAAATCATATTTTTTTCAGGTTTTTTTGAAACTGTCTTCACCTTATAGGTTTTCCTGTAATCTATAAGTAAAGAACTACTTTCTATATTTTTTTCAATATATTAGGCCCAGTGGCTTAGGAGATAAGGGGGTAGAATGGTCATTTTTCATTTATTTTCTTAAATAACTTCAAAATCATGTATTTAAAAAAGAACTAGAATTGAATATAAATATATTCAAGACCCTCACAATGTGTTTCATTTGACACGTCGCACGACACAATTTGAAAAACTTTAATTTCTATTTTACCGATTTTCACCCCAAAACTGACCCCCCTATTCCAAATTAATTTATTTAGGGTACACGTCCGTGTTTGGTTCACAGATATTCATGTGTGCACCAAAATTCAACTCCATCGGTCCAGCAGATTCGGAGCAAATTGGCTGTGACAGACGGACAGACGGACAGACAGACAGACACACGAGTGACCCAATATGGGTTCCGTTTTTTTATTCGGACTTTCGGAACCCTAAAAATAACTAGTTCACCATCTTTGGGTGTCCGCCATATTGAACTTAGGATGACGTCATTCAAACTTAACATGTGTGCAAAATTTCAGCTCAATCGGAAAACGGGAAGTGGGTCATATTTAACTTTCTAAGATTTTTTTACATAGTTACAGGTGAAGCTACTAAAAGCGTGTAAAAATATTTTTTTATGAGTTTAAAAAAAAATATATATATATATGTATATAGCAAACCTTTCTATTCTTCTATTCTATTCTATCTTGAGGAGTTCGCCATATTGGATATAGAATGACGTCACTTAACTGACCATGCATTGTCATCCAAACTAGACATGTACGCAAAATTTCAGCTTAATCGGAAACCGAGAAGTGGGACAAATTAACTTCTAATATTTGTGTACATACTTACAAGTGAAGTTATAATAAGTGTAATGTAAGCGTGTGTACATTATATTCAATGTAAGACAAAACACAACAGGAACATTGAAGGGAATAACATATTTTATCCAAGTGGAGTATAAAATCGAAGCTGCAAGCATTTGCTTTAGTTGCGTCGTCTTGTTTGTACACAAAATGTTCCCAGGTTCCCGTAAATTGGCCGTCGGCACAAGCTCGAAGCAGGTATGCGTACGTTCAAAGTATGTACTAATACTACTCAATCCAACACATATAAATGTAGAATAAACTACCTGAGTTAATAAAAAAATATTATATTATTTTACAAAATAAAACTAAAACAATTCTTATTATTAAAATGCTATTAAATTTTATATGAATATTTGAACGATAAAAAATAAATGCTTACATATCCAATAAGTATTATACAGAGTGTCACGGAAAGGTGTGGTCATATTTTAGGTGCCGGTTCTGCCCATGGAAATGTACAACTTTCTCTAAGAAAAAATTGGAAATTCCCAAGAAAAATAATTTGACTTTCCATACAAAGTTATTATCAGCTAATCAATATTTGTATGGCGAGTAAAAATTTTTTTTTAAAGTTTCCTCAGATTTTCTTGAAAAAAGTTGTTCATATCGATGGGCAGATGCCGTTCTTAAAATATGACCACACCTTTCCGTTACACCATGTATAGTATACTAAACTTTACATAAAAATCCAATAATGATTTTAATTAGATTCAGTCCAGAAGACTGATAAGTATGTATATTTTTTCAAAAGCTTCCTCTGTTCTACTGTTTTGCTGTGCCCGACAGGGTCCATAATGATCATAATTATGTAATTATAACCTACAACCTTAGTACACATAGTGGAATGAAAATAAACAATTGAGTATTGATTACACATTTTGTTAATCAGAAAATAAGCAATGTCTGTCGGCTCTGGGATCTTAGACTATAAGTAAGATTCACGAAACCAAAAAACGCTAGTAGTTTTGGGTAGGATGATAATAATATTTCACGCTCATATTATCGCCATATATAAGTATTAACTTCAGACTAAATACAGCTCATCTTTTTTCCCTCACATGATGGATGGCACAGACGATGTCGTGCAGCAGAATAATTACTAGCTTTTTTTAATTACTTACGACGTCTATATTTTTTTCTGTACGAGCAATATTCTCGGTGAATCTGTAACGCCCGCGGCTCCAGGCGTCTATTGCCGCAGATATAAAGAACTGTAGTTGTTACGGTGTGAAACGTGCTCTACTTTATACAAGTTTTTACTTAAGTTTTAATTTTCGCATTTTGTAAGTTGTTTGTTCTAAAATTTTTCAACCCCTTTATGGTTTCCGATAGAGATGAAAGTCATACTTACGGAAATCTGGTGACAAACAAATATTATGATACTATCGAGCTGACATAATTATGGCATCGGGATATAGGGACTGGAACTCCCTGAAGGCATGGTTGGACATTTTAATTTGGGCTAGTATGTTTTCTTACAATGAGAACTTTCCATTACGCATAATGATGAGGGTCTAGATTTTAGAAAAAAATACTTCTCATCATCTTCCTGCCCTTATCCCATGTTACTTGGGGTCGGCGCAACACGTTTTTTTCTTCCATTCTTTCCTGTCAGCCGTCACGCTATCACTAACTCCCTTTTCTTTCATATCACTCCTCACACAATCCATCCATCCTTTCTTTGGTCTCCCTCTCCCTCTCCATCCATCCACATTTATATTCATAACTCTTTGAGTTACATGTGTTTCATCCCTCCTCTTCACATGACCATACCAAGATAAGCGGTTCCCTTTTATTATTACTTCGAATCGTGGACCAAACGAAATCTGACAAACAGTCACATAGTTTTTGCCAGATTAATCTCAGTCACTGAAGCGTTACCTGTTTAAGATTCAGTTGTGAAATAAGATTATTATATCTGGCAATTTATCATCATCATTATCGTCTGCTCAGCTTTATCTTAACTAAAGCAGGATTGGCTTCATGTCTAACCGGATGCAGGTGAATATTTAATATGAGAACTGTCTATCTTACCTATACGTACGAGTATATCTACAACCAGTTACCGGGTAACATTCCATTCCATACATTTTTATTAACCCAGTAGACTATATGAAGACAGTGAAAATAGGGCTTCTTGTCAATCATCCAGCAATAAAACAAATTGATAATTTTTAAAAAGCCCGACTTCAAAAACTAAAAAGTTCCAAACAAGTTACTTTTCAAATATATACCACCAACTGCATCTGACTGATGCAGTGGTATATATTTTATTTCAATCCTAATGATACAGTGGTATATATTTTATTTCAATCGCCGATGCTGTTTCTATATGTATGTTTTCCTTTTTTGTTTATTGACACTTTGTTTTTATATACGTAAGTTTAAATAATTTTATTGTGATTTTGTGTGTCTTTTGTGTGCACTGAATAAATGTTTTATCTATCTATCTATCTACCAACTGCATCAGACTGCTTGAAAATTTTTATTTCCTACAATTTAGTGAGTCATATATTGGAAATAGCCTCCTCAAGCCATTTATTTTGAAATACCACATGATCATATTTTATGCTCATGTCACAAAGAAAAGACCAAACTTACCTAATAGCGGCAGCTACCTCATTTGTTAAAATCCATCCAGCCATAAACTGCCTGGGGTCGCGGATACTGCCTGGGGTCTCGGATAAATTCGAGACAAAGTTACCGCGGCCCTTTTCACTCAGACAACTGAGGGAACAGGGGTGGGTTTTAGTTAGTAAAAGTCTGACACACCCACCCAGAGCGGGAGAAGTCATAGGATGATTTCCCACCCCAAAAAACGATGAATGCCGTCTAGGCTACAGGGTGTTCCAAAGAAATAGATATACTTATACTACTATTTACTTCCGGGCGACTGCCCCAAAAAAAGAAAAAAGTTTGTAAAACATAAATCATACCATCTAAAAACTATTCTAGTAGAGCCACCTCCATACCATTAGCATTCACACCTTTCACCCACCCAGCTCAACTTTAAATCTGCCGTTGAATATATTCAGGGGTAACCTCCCTCCAGGTCAAAGGCATGCACTATGCATATAGACTGGCTGTAAGGGCCGTCGATAGCCCAGTAAATGTCAGCGTTTGCCTCCATACATTATTTATTTGTGTCGGTGAGTTTTATAGCGTGACTTTTGGATTTGTGTTACATTTTTGAAGTGAAAACTTCTTTAGGCGCGTTGGGCGTTTTTGAGATGGGAAAAAACTATTGAACTCGCGCGACACCTAACCGCTACGAGTGCTACGAAGCGTAGCATCGTTGCACTCGTAGCGCATCGCGTAGCAGATTGAAGTGAAAATTTATTTAGGCGCGTCGGGCATTTTTGTTCAAGTTTTCTCTTCTGTCAGCACTCCCGGAGTGTCACTCGTTTTTTTTTGTAACTGTGTTATAACAAATGAGATAATTTAATAACTCTTTGGTGCAAGTGGCCATAATTTGTCATTAGAGGCGAGGCAGAATACAGGCGAAGGTGAGGAGGTCCTTTTTGAAGCCGAGAAACTGCATTGACAATTGCCCACATGTATCACACGATGTTTTTTGACACACATACTCGAAAATAATAGTAAAACTTTATAAGCATAGTACCTAATAACAAATTAATTATTGTCAGCCATGGCTAGTTGAAATTTTTTTCATGTGCCTTGGCGGGGGCGGCCGGGCGACCAATGGGGTCTGTAGAGCGACAAGCATAGTACGAGTACAATCAAAATAAAAACATTATGGCGGGGCCTGGCCTCCGCACTTTTCCTTACTAGTGTGAAAAAGTGCGGCGGCCACGCCCCGCCACAAAGTTTTATTTTAGGAGCAGCTTTTCGATTAAGTTTGTTGAAAATATTATTTCATCCGTTTCATGCAAAGAAAAGTAGGCACACAGCAAAAAATGGAACAGTAGCCGTTTGTAAGCAGATTTAGTATTACGAATTAATTCATTTTTTCTTGCTTGAATGACAGACAACTGTTATAGACAAATTTCTGTCTAATTTAACAAATAATTTAACAATCATTTTCCAATATAACTCTCCTCAATTCAATCCATATAAATAGCTTATTATTATGATTAGAACAGGTAGAGGTTGGCTTAAAATAAAGTGTAAATTTCGCGATACCCAAGTAAAACCTTAATTTTATTCTGTGGCTTTAATAATTCATAAGGCGAACCGTTCGGCGGGTTCCGTACATTTTCTATTTACATTTTTATTCGTGAAAAGTGGGAGCGGTAATGGAATGTCAGTTTTATTCGAATTATTCGTACCAAAATGAGATTGTTGAGGCGTTAGGATGCAAATTATCTCGGTTTAAAACTATGGAAACATTTTGTAGGATTCCAAAGGAAAGAACACGCTTGAATATAAATTTTACTAACCACATAAAAAACAAAATAAATCTTATTGGTGGTCATATACTCTTCCATAGAAAGAAAGGCAGTAGCGATGCAACAAACGCGTTTATTTTTATATTTATTTTATTGTACACAAAGAAAATAAATTAAAATAACTTTAATTTCGGAAGTCGGTGTTTGTATTTTATTTCTTCGTTATTTGACACCGACTTCCGAAATTAAAGTAATTTTTTATTTCTAATGTATTTTATTTTTTGGAAATCGGTTGTTTTTTTTGTAGAAAAGTTTTTTATTTTTCACTTTTTAGTTGTTATACCCCAGAACTAAAAACCCCAATAAGGTGGAACGTGGAATTTAAACAAACTCGTAATTTGAGAAAACCAAAACATTATCGATGTATCCGTATTTTTCGTTTTTGTTCAGTTTTTCAAAAAGGGCAGAAGCAATTTCGATAAAATTTATATGGGACCACTTCGGGAGTACATTCTTTCGGATATAAAAATAATTTTCAAAATCGGTCCACAACTGACAGAGAAATTGGTGGACAAACATAAAAAAAATACATACAGTCGAACATAAAACCTCCTCCTTTTTCGAAGTCGGTTAAAAAAATAAAGTTGGCGGCCTTATCGCATTCCTCGATCTCTTCCAGTAACCTGGCGTTTAGTGATAGTAGTTTTAATGTCTTCACACCATCCATAGATAGTTGGCTCACTAAAACTTAACCATCACAAATTCTCCAGCTCAGGTACACGGGCCCATAACTTCATCGAGAAATGCTTTAAGAAATATTTCATTACAACTCTCACAACAATTCTCAGTGGCAAAACTTAACTTCAAAGTTACATTATCTTAATATCACATAGACGTATCACTCTACCTACGTTGATCTCGTGGCCGCAGGCACCACTGCAGGTCTTAAGGTTCAATTCCCGGATTGGGTATAAAGTTTGTAACACTTAAAAATATAATAAGTTAGATTCGTGTAATGGAGCGTTATTTTGCAAGTTGACAGATTGACAAATTGTCGTTTGACTTTTTTTTTTCCAACTTGATCTGGAGCGAGTCTGACTCTTAAACTTTATTTATTGGAAAAGACTTCTTAAAAGCACTTTATCATGTCTCGAGGAGTTAAAGGGACCAGAGTTAAGTTCAAATGCTATAAGCATAAGAATGGAGACGCTGGTTCCTAGGTTATACTTAATTTACTAGATAACCTTATTGGAAAATGGTCGAATCTTAACCTCACTTATTTTTGGAAGAACAATGCGGTCTTGGCAATGGGTTCTGAACACACGTCCACGTGTCCAAGGATGACCAGGACTGTATGACTATAGCTGCGATATCACTTGTGGGATCTCCTCTCTGGACCTTAGAATGATGGGTAATAATTGTTCACCATCAACTGTAAATGCTACATATAATTTTCTATAGGACTCTAGTGTGATGCAGTGTTACTAATAAATGTGAGAAGTGAAGACCAAATCTAAGGACTCTTATTTACTACAAACATACCTCAAGCAAAGAACCTGAAGATAGGTAAATAGGGTCTCATGCTATAAATTATCTTTGACGCTAGCCGGTGGAAGAATAATTTCTTTACAAGTTTTATTGGGCTTTTACATAAATAAGAAGTTAATCAGTAGCGGCTAATCGCCGCCGTTCAACTCCATTCAACTTTAAGAAGATAAGCAATTGATTATGTTGACTGTACGAAAACTAGAATAGAAAAATTAAAAATGGTACTTTAAAACAAAAAGTTATTTAAAGACGCGTTCACGGTCCAACTGCTGACCCGCATATTTCCACATACAAATAACCAAATACAAGATAATCAGAGACACTGAGGCACTACGAGTGCTGTTAACCAAATTTTATCGTTGTTTGTTCAAGGGGTTTAGTGCTGTGCAAATTTTGATCGCTTCAATGTATCTAGACTCGACTAGCATTTGAATTTGGCATCTCAATGGTGTTTACCTTACCAGCGTTTTCACGTGACATTGTAAGAAGCTGAGTAACATTGTAGACAAATTATTAATACTAACTGCCCTGGGTTCTGGTACTGCGCTCGCACGGGAGCAAAATGATTTGAATGACACGTAGTGCCATCTAGCGTCTTATAGCAATTGTTACTTTCGAAAGTTATTGGTATTTCCCTCGCCAACAGTATTTTCTTTCTGGATGAAAACCAGCACTAGGGCTCTGTCTCACATAGGGTCGCAGCGTTATGCTGAGCGATGACTGTTTTGTGTGGATGAGACGCATATTTTCTGGATGAAAACCAACGCTGGGGCTCTGTCTCACATAGAGTCGCAGCATTATGCTGAGTTACGGCCGTTTTGTGTGGATGAGTCGCATGTTTTCTCTCAGTTTTTCTTTTTTTGTGTGTTTGGTCTTTCTTTGCGTCATGTTTACCGCAAATGAACATACTTTCTTTTTTCTTTCCCCATTTCCTTTTCTGTACCCCTGACAACATATTTTCAAAATAGTACGATGAGTGGTTCATTGGTTTAGGCGTGAAGTGGTAACTAACAAACAAACAAACTTACATTCGCATTTGTAATATTGTTTACGTCTGATTTTGTTATTTAAATAGTCCCATGTGATTGGGCCAAGTCTGTTACTCGATAAAAATTTCAAACTCCGGGCTGTTAAAAAGACATGCCTAATTAAAAAAACACTGTAAAACTTTATCCGATCTTCAGGACCTTAACATTACTGTGGACAAGAGATGTGATGCCTACATCAAAAAAGATATTCGTCCGATGATTTCAAAAAGTTCCTAAATGCTGTGTAACAAGTAGAAACTATTACATCATAATCATAATTATACCAAAGATCAGATCAATATGTTACATCTTTCCTCTTGCTTTCCTGCAATCTGTGGGTGTGATTTCTTGAAATTGGACGGAAGTGTGTAATAGGAAACCGGGATAGCGCGCGCTATTAGATCTGACCAATGAGCGCGTACGGTGGTAGAATTTGCCGTCAGATGGTAGAGCGCGAACACAATAAGTCTGCGCTCGGTCGAAATCGGAACGAAATGTTTTAATTTTATTTGTCAGGACAGAATGATAATGTTGCTTTATTACCAAGGTGAGATGAAGAATGAAGATGTGATGACGACTACTGGTAAGGCTGGCTCGTTTTTTTTTGTAATAATTAACTCATGAATAGATACTAGTACATTATTGTACGTTTGTCCATTTGTAGGTACAAGTTAATGGTAGATACTGTAGGAACCCAAGCTCTCTTGTGGGCTGTAGGATTCCTTGGAGGCACTTCGACGAGATCGGGGACGTCGCGTAGCTCGGCGACTCGTTGACTCGGTGCGAGAGGACTAAATCGAAGGGATCGGTCTACGGGCGGATAAGTTAAACTGCTGAGGTTGTATAGTATAGTATAGTATAGGGACTCCGTTGTCCGCACTTAGACTCTCATTTGGTCCGTTGTGCGTAGTGGATCCTGGCTAATTCAGCCAGCCTAACTCCGCCCAGAAGGACAGAATCATTCTGGGAGATTCACAGGCTTCGCGGAGCGACCTCACCGTTCCGAGGATTTGTGCACGTTGGGTAGCCACGGCCACGCAATCCAGGATGACATGGGCGACTGATTCTTCAGCGTCAAAGCAGCCTCTACAGAGAGGGCTATCCGTGGCACCTAGGTTGAAGAGATGTTTATTCAAGAGGCAATGGCCCGTGATTGTCCCTATTATTATTCTAAGGTTGGCTCTACTGAGACTGAGCAGTTTTTTGGTTAGTCGTGGGTGTAAGCTTGGCATGGCCATTCGCGACTGCCTGCAATCTGTTGCCCGTGACCATCTGTTATTGTGTAGTTCCGTGGTTCTTTGGCGGATCCATGCACGAAACTGCGAGAAAGGTAGGGGAAGGAGTGGGTACGGGCCCAACACTACCATCTCTGAACCCCTCTTCGCAAGTTCGTCCGCTGCATCATTGCCTAGGGATCCACTGTGCCCCTTAATCCACTGTAGGGTGATTCGATTTGATATCGATATACTCTCCAGGGCAAGGTGACACTCGTAAATTATCTTACTGTTAGTTTGTTTATTATCTAAGGCTTTGAGCACAGCTAAACTGTCTGACAGGAATTTAATTCCATAATCATGAATTCCCAGGCATTTTACAGCTGTTGCCGCTTGTATCAGGGCAACACATTCACATTGGAAGATTGAGCTGTGTTCGCCTAGTGGTATATGAAAGTTAGTATTGAGGTCTAGAGAGTGTACTCCAGCCCCTGAACCGTTTTGAGTCTTTGAGCCGTCTGTGTAAATGCGTACTTCATCGACTCCTGACTGGTCACTCTCTTCCTCTGTTGTCTGTATACGGTAGTTTTTGTTGAAAGTTGGTTTATTGGGTGTTCTGTCACACGGGGCAGCGATAAGTGGTTGGTATTCAATCGCCCGTTCCAGGATTTCCGTGTGAGCACTAGTGTGGTTTTTGCCCCATATGCCTAAGTGCATAAGCCTGATGGCAGCTAGTGCTGCCTCCTGTTGTATGAATAGATCTAGGGGGGTTATTTGCAGGGCTATCTCCATTGCTGCTGTTGGGGTGGTTTTCATACAGCTGATGATAGCCGAACAAGCCAGCCTCTGGAATTTCTGTAGACTGTCCCTAGTGGTCGAGAGTTTGTTCCTCGTCCACCACACCAGAGAGCCATAAGTCAGCATAGGTCTGATCACGGCTGTGTAGAGCCACAGCGTAATCTTTGGAGAGAGCCCCCATGTTTTTCCTAACATTTTTTTGCATTGATAGAGTGCTATTGTGCTTTTGTTGAGTTTGTGGTCAAGATGCCTGTTCCAGAGCAGTTTATTATCGAGGTACACACCCAGGTACTTGACTTCCTCCTTGAGTGTTAGTTCGGTGTTGAAGAGCTTGGGTAGTCTATGGGGTCCTAGGACTCTTTTGTTGGTAAACATTATTAGTTCTGTTTTCGAGGGGTTGACCGAGAGCTCGTGTTTTGCACACCAGCTTTCGATTATTTTGAAGGCTTTCCTCATGAGATCACAAAGTATGCCCTCAAAAAGCCCGGAGATTAATATAGCTATGTCATAGCGGTGCGTAACCCACCGAGTAGAGACCATTAGCATTGAGCTCTGTAATGAGCTCGTTTACGACTAAATTCCACAGGAGTGGTGACAGCACCCCCCCCCTGCGGACAGCCCCTGCTTACGATGCCTCGCGTGGTGGTGTTCACAGTAAACTGAATAGCTCGGTATTTTAATATGTTGTGTACCCAATCAATTAGGTTTGGCGCAACACCGTGCACGTTCAGAGCTTGCCTGATGCTGGCAAAGTTCGTTTTGTCAGAAGCACCTTCTATGTCAATGAAGGCACCTAGTGTAGGGTTTTTTATTTTAAGGGCACTGCCTATGCGTGCGACTACATTGTGAAGTGCCGATTCGGTTGATTTGCCCGCGCAGTAGGCGTGTTGGTTGGGGTGTAAGGGTATTGCCATTGCAATTTGGTTTCTGATTGTTCTGTCCCCAAGTCTCTCTAAAGTCTTTAGGAGGAAAGAGGTGAGACTTATGGGTCTGAATGATTTGGGGTTGGTGTAGTCACCTCTGCCGGGTTTTTTAATAAATATGATTTTTACTTCGCGCCAGATCAGGGGGATGTAGCGGTGAGCCAGGCATGCGCGGAAGACCTTGACCAGGTGTTCCACTAACGGGTCTCCGCTCCATCTAAGCAGGGCTGGAAAAATGCCATCCATTCCTGCTGCCTTGAAAGGTAGGAAGGTGTTGATTGCCCATGTTAGTTTATCCTGGTCAATGACTTCAGCGGCCACAACCCAGTCCAGGTTGCTCGTGGCTTGCTCATCATAAGGCTCCCAGCTTTCCTTGGTTGCAATCTGGCAGCCTGGAAAGTGGGTTGTCATAAGTAATTCGCTTGTTTCTGTGTCGTTAGTTGTATAGGTGTTGTCTGGTTTTTTGAGACATCCTATCGAATGATCTGTTCCTGTGGCAAGACAGGTTTTAACCCTCATTGACTGCTGAAGAATATAGTTAATTGAAGTCACCCGACTTCAATTAAATATATTGAAATAATTGGGAAAACCAAAACATAGGTGCCCCTTGCCAGGCCTAACTTCAAACTCTAACTGACTCTCTAACTGACACATCCGTCAAGCCTATCACTTATTCTAATCTTATTTCAACCAGCTTTCCAATGCTTCTAGAAACTTCTAACCTGCCAGTCGCCAACATAAGGTTGTGACTATAATTGTCACAATACTCATGTGGCACTCATTCCTATCATGATCTGTATCTCACAAATATATTTGAACAGTGCAACGTGCCAATCTCATGCAAAAAAAAACGAATCTGCATTTTCCAATAAAGTCTTCTAATTCGAATTTAAACCATTCTGGTGAAAAATTTATTCTAGTTAATAGCCCCTGTCAAGCTCCAAAAGTTTTGATAAGCGAGTGCGTTTTCTAATTCAAATATCCCACCCTACTTTAAAAACGCTTTGGATGTATAAAAATTCAAATCCATCGTGACGGGAGAGCTACGAAACAAAAGTTTTGTGAATACATCTGCTATTGAAAGTCTGTCTGTGTTTGTACCGTTGAACACTGCTAAGGCTTCAGTTTGAATAATATGTTTTTCATCTCTGCTTTCAAATGGTTGTGTTTTAAACACTGATTTGTATACTATTATTATATCATCTACTGGATAAGAATTGTTACGTATATACCGTCAAGCACTTTGATACAATCAAAATGTCTAGCTATAGTCAACTTCGTACCCATACTTATATTCCCTAATACATTTACATACAATACAATACAATACGTACAGGAACTGGTTAAAGTAATAACAGCCGCACGGGTCGATCCATCAGGTTAAACTACGCTTGCTGGGATTGATCCATGGATGGGTGACCATCTTTACATACCGAGACTCCTCCGTGCCTCGGAAAGCACGTTAAGCCGTTGGTCCCGGCTGTCAATTGTGGATCTTTGAAAGTCTGACATCTCGTCTTACCAAGGGGTATTGTATTACCCAGTTACTGGATTGTGGAGGTCAGGTAGGCAATCGCTTATGTAAAATACTGGTATTCAGTTGCATCCGGTTAGACTAGAAGCCGACCCCAAAATAGTTGGGGAAAGGCTAGGCAGATTGACTTATATTCACTAATAGCATGTTCAGGCGCCCATTGTTTGACGATAATGGCCCATCTACTCTCATGCATCCTGTAAGCTTGACCCGCAAAGTCCCACTAAAGCCTCAAAAAAAAAAAAAAAAACCTCGCAGATTTGTCTCTAATATTGACAAGAATAGCGGCGTAAACCTTAAGTTTGGACTTATATGACTTGGTCAAAAATCAAATCTGAGCACCATAGGTTAGGATTAGGATGGGCTGCATAGAGGAAGGTCACCCTTCATCAACACATTCATGGACCAGTAGCTCCTTCAGGCGTTTGTGACTCGACAGTCGGTCTCTCTGTGGAAACTTTCTTTTCAGTTTCAGTTTTTCATCGATTCATCGTCGGTTCAACCTCAAGGTGATCTCGGAGCATTTGTTACAGATTATCAGATTGTATATATTATTATAGCAGTGAAAGCAGAAAGAACAATGTCATTTGCAAAGCGAGCAAAAAAAATTGTCTGGTATTAACTCGTCGCGCGTCTAGTTAGAAAATACAATAGATTATTAATTGTTTACACGCAAGAGGTTAAGGATTATACGATGTTGTATTCAGAGTAAATGCAATATGAAATTTAATTACAGACGAAACAAAATGTTTTAACGTTATTTATTTCCTCGACTACTGCTGCGGTACAAGAAATCGCTCAGTAGCAATTGTTTTCGGCGGTTAGCACTAAAACAACATTCTATCGCACATCGTTAGATCATGGAATGAAACGATTCCCAGAAACAGACAGAGAGACTAAAACAAATAAGATGAGAAAGATCTTGTAGACGCTAAAATAACATACCACATAATCAAGTACCTACTTAATGTTATCACTATATTAAATGATGTAGTCGTTGCCAGCAAAGTTACTAAGTTCGTATCAGGTCTCACTTTGTGCGTCTCTACAACAATCCCTTGTCAAAAGACAAAGGGCTAACATGAAACTTTTGTACGTGAAAGCAAAGTAATAACTTCATACGGGAAATTTGAGGTGAACGAGAGTGTCCACCAGAATGTGGCTGAAGTGAGACGTTAGTTTTTTCTTCCAATAAGATAATAGTGACGGTTTCTGACTTAGACTACGAAAGGTTATAGACGGAACGTCATTGGACATTCAATGAAGCAGGATCGTTAAAACGTGTGAGTGACCTTGACGATCGTATCGATGACGTATCGGCTTCTCATTTTGTCTGTGTGGCTTGTTTTGCGTGTATAGTTACAAGCCGGCTTCTCCATCTATAACCTTTCATAGTCTAAGGGTTTCTGCATACAAATAAAATAATTCTATTTAGTCCGTAACTTAGATTAAATCAAAAATATTTAACATATATTTTTTGCTTTACCAAATCAATAAATAAAATTACAAAGATAAAACACATCAAAGTTCAGGAGTGGGGATTTGTTACGTCACTTGTGGGTAAAAAGTGGTAATTTTTTATGTAGGTGTGACGTCACGCAATATTTCAACGTACTGTATCGTTCTCTTTTTTAGTTTAGGAGACAAAAGAAAAAAAAAACATGTGCAATAGTTTTTGATATCTAACTGACGTAAATATAGTTTTTTAAGTCATCTACCAGTATTCGTGTCTGTGTTTGAAATATGTAGTTGCTACTACATAGAAATAAAATACTCAATACAACATAGGGGTGGTCACTATGCCTAGGGGTAGCAGATAAATTGGTAACAGAGTTACCGCTCCCCTGGGCACTCAGGCAGGGAAGGAACAGGGGTGGGTTTTAGTCAGTAAGAGTCTGATATGCCCTCCTGCTCCACCCAGAGCGGCAAGATGTCATAGGATGATTGCCCACCAAAACAAAAAAAAAAAAAAAAGGGGTGGTCACTAGGCGATATCATAAAGCAAACAGATTTGACACATGAACATAAAGGAGAAATTCTTGAAACCACTACGTGATTATCACTCCCAACATTGAGGAAATGATGTAAGAATGGAAGGCGACAATCTATAATAATGTTTTTTAAAATGTATATTAGAATTATGATTTATGAAACAAGGGTAAGGCATCTACTGTAGCGTAATTTAATAAATGTCCAAGATACTTAAACGTATCAACTCTATTTAGTGGGCAAAATACCCAGCAGTCTGGCAAAATAATACTACATAGCACTTGCGAAGTGTCGCATTTGCAAACCATTTTTCGACCATTTGTTGGTATCCGATTGAGCTGAAATTGTAATTAATTTTAATTTAAATAATTTTAAACAATAAACTTTTTTAGATTTAAAACAGTTGCATTTTTGGGATGTTGTTTGGATAAATATGTATTAGTAGTGTAACACCAAGCTTGCAGCTTTGAAAAACCTATAATAAAATAATAATTATGTAATATCGAGGAACTCGGAAAATCTCGAACTTTCCGTTTCAGGTTTTCACATTACTTATTAACGCGTTAAATTTGTCTACGGTGATTGGCCAAAAGGCAAAGTAATCAATAGTTATCATTGAAAATCGCTCTCATAAAGTTTTTAAAAAAGGTTAAGAGGGAACAGGGGCTGCGATTCTCCATACAAATGTATTCCCCTTTTTTCTTCCTGAATAATGCCTCTAGAGCAATCATTTTTTTTTTCATAAATTTACTGTCATTATCTTTTCTTCAGCAACTAATAATGATATATAGTAATGAAAATATAACTCTCCAAAAATTACAAAAAATGGCCCTATTTTCACCGCAGTTGTTAGACTAGCAGACAAATTAGATAAGTTTTAACATAAAACATTAAGGACCAAGACATACTCTATTTTAAAAATTTTGTGCCAAAAATAATTGAATCGGCTCAGTTTTCGAGGAGAAAAAAGGGAAATACGAAACGTCGATCTCGTCAAAAATTTTGTGATAAAGTCGGTCTTAGTTGCAGCTGTCCCTATCGCACTCTACAGGGGCAGGCTTGAGGGAACACGATGGCAATAGTTTCTTCGAATACCTATTTTGTAAATTCCTCACAGGCCCTATTCCCTCTTATTTATTTATTTAACAATTTATGTACACACAAGATAAGCTATAAATAAACAACATAATAAAAATTAGCACAAAGGTACTGCTTATTTCTAAAGAAATTTCTGCCAGCAGACCCGCGAAAAGAGAAGTGAAAAAGAAATGTAGACAATAGTGTGTAAAAAACAGAAAAAAGAATACGAGAAGTCTTAAACTAAGGAATTAAATAAAACTACACATATAATGTTAATTTCACATAAATATATACCTAATAATATATATATATACACAACATACACATACATATATAAATATTTACTACAGTAGAGAGGACTGGTAATGCTCTTTTAGACGCTTTTTAAAGACAGCAATAGATTTTAAATCACGGATGCTAGGCGGAAGTGAGTTCCACAACCTTACCGCATGGACAGAGAAAGAGTAGGAATAGTAGCTGGATTTATGAGGATGGGTTTTAAGGAGGGATTTAAGGTGAGATCTGCACGGCGCGTCACTTGGGCGATCGTAAGTGAATCGCTCACGCAGGTAAGAGGGATAAGACGGATTGTGTAGAATGTTAAATAGGAGACATAAAATCCTAGTGTTCCTGCGAAGACGGATAGGGAGCCACTTGAGTTCCTTGCGAAGGTGAGAGACATGGTCATACTTTCGCAGACCAAAAATAAACCGGATACATAAGTTTTGCAAGCGCTCAAGCTTGTTTAGTAGCTCCTCAGTAGCATCCAGGTAGCAGGCGTCGGCATAATCAATGATCGGCTGAATAAGAGTTTGGGCCAGGGAGATTTTTGTTTTTAAGGGCAAGAGACTCTGGAGGCATTTAAGCGAATGATAAGAGTAATTAACCTTTCGACTGACCTCGTTCACCTGCGCACGCCACGAAAGATTGGAGTCAATAATAACACCCAGATCTTTGGCAGTTTCGGTATATTCAATAAGAACACCGTCAAGATATAGAGGCGATAAAGACGAAACAACAGCCGCGTTACGAACGAACCTGCTGCCTATGATCATGGCCTGAGATTTTGCTGGGTTGATCTGCGAGCCAAAGGACTTAGCCCAGGCACTGATACGAGCCAGGTCATGATTCACAGCAGCAATAGCAGAATCCGCGTCGGCCACAGTAAAATGACGATAAAGCTGCAAGTCATCTGCGTAAAGGTGAAAACTGGAGGAGATTACTCTGGTAACAAAGTTAATGAAAACGGAAAATAGAAGAGGAGAGAGAACGCTACCCTGAGGAACACCCTCAGTGAGGCTACACCAATCAGAGAAAGACTCATCGAGGCGGACACACTGAGAGCGTCCCCGAAGATATGAATTGAACCAGGCTAGAGCAGGAGAAGAGAGATTAATAGATTTTAGGATACCTAGTAAGATGTCGAAATCCACAGAGTTGAAGGCACTACTAAAGTCAAGCAATACCAGAACAGTAAGAGACTTACTCTCCATAGCCCAGCGGATATCGTCAGTTACTTTCAGAAGCGCAGTAACAGTACTGTGACCCGCGCGAAAACCGGATTGAAAAGGGGATATTATCGAGTTCGACGCCAAGAAAAAAGATAGTTGTCTATGAACTATGTGCTCAAAAACTTTAGAGAGAAATGGAAGAATAGAAATAGGTCTAAAGTGAGTTAAAAATGAAGGATTGTTCGTTTTTGGCAGAGGAATAATGTGAGCCTGTTTCCAGACTGACGGAAAGGAGCAGGAGGTAATGGAATGATTGATGATATGAGTAAGAACAGGGAGTAGTGAGGGAAGGATGAGAGTTATCATTCTAGAGCACAACTTATCATTACCAACTGCAGAAGAAGTAATCGCAAGAACAGATTTCTTGACGTCAACCTCGGTAACATCGCTTAGCTTAAAGTGAGAACATTGAGGCAACGGCAAAGTAGAAAGACTCTCCAAAGTCGCAGCTTTGACACAAGGATCAAGAGAAAAGGGAAGTAGAGAGAAATGCTTATTAAGGTCGTTAAGGTTCACATCCTTGCACTGGCTGTTAGATGATTTGCCTATGCCAACAGACTTGAGGAATTTCCAAACATCGGAGGAACTGCGATTATCGAGTTATTCGTGGAAATAGCGTCTCTTAGCATCTTGACACAGACGCCTGCAGCGATTACGTAACGATTTGTAATAAGAGAGATTCAGCTCTGAAGGTCTGCGCTTATATCTGCTCTTAGCTTTATCCCTGTTGGCCATAAGTTCTTTGATTGGAAGGGTAATCCATGGTGCAGGGTTATATTTAACTTTCACTCGACGAATAGGGGCATGCTGGTCATACAAGCCGAGAACGGTCGTATTAAAGCAAGACACCTTTCCGTCAATGTCATCGATCTCAACCAGCGGGGTCCAGTCGAGATCGCTGGCATCATGCCGCAACGCCTCCAGGTCTATGCCCTTGTAGTTACGGAGATATAAGAATAGAGGCTTACGCTTGGGAACACGGATACGGTGCGACAAATAAATGAGGTCGTGGTAGGAAAAGTTAGCTGTGAGTTGACCATGATGAGAAACGTTATTAGGAGAAGAAACAATCATAAGATCTAGTAAAGAGGGTGTACAGTTAGGGTTATGGTGAGTTGCAGAAAGAGGCAAGACTTGTAGATTGAAAGAAGATAGAAGTGACAGGAGTTTATGAGAGCGAGTATCATTTTTGATCAGGCAAGTGTTAAAATCACCCATTAAAATAACATGTTCATACATGCACACCTCTTAACTAACTAATAAAGTAAATTACTATGTAAACAAATCTAAGAAGTTCTTTTCGGTTTCCAATTAAGCGTACATGTTTAGTTTGGATGTCAATGGTGCCAATTCTGTTGTTCACAAACTAAACTTAAATTAGGCTATTGCTATTTTATTCTCTCTAACAAAACAAGAAAGAGACGGACGTAAATTAGAGCTGTTAAATTTAGTTGAACTAATATTTTCACACAAATTAAGGGTACACGTAAAAACATGTCGACTAAAAACACGGTAAAGCGCAACGTGTAAACTAGATTGACATCTCTAACTTAATTCATAGCTATAGCCGTCCTTTTCTCGCACTGCCTTTTAGTAAAAGATAGCGATTCTCTAATTTTAGTTTGGTTATTGAAAAAGAGAGTCGGCGCCAATGCATGGTTAGCTAAGTGACGTAATCCTAAATTTTAGGATACTTTCTCCACTGGTACCCGCGACGACCACTACAGAGGCGGGAGGTACTAGTCTAGCGAAACTGCTTGTTCGGATCACTGCGAAACAGGTTGCCAGGGTGATCAGAGACATGAAGCGAGGAAAATCCCCAGGCCATGACTCGCTCAGCATAGAACACTTGCAGCATGCGGGTGTTCATCTGCCGAGAGTGCTCGCTATGTTGTTCACATTCTGCATAAGGCATTCATACCTCCCTGAGGCAATGATGAGAACTATAGTTGTCCCCATAGTAAAGAGCAAGACAGGAGACGTCTCTAAATTAAGTAACTATAGGCCTATATCACGTGCGACAATCATTGCTAAAGTGTTGGACGGTGTTATTGACATTCAGTTGAGACAACATCTACAGCTTCATGATGCACAGTTTGGCTTTCGCCCTGGTTTGTCAATAGAAATGGCTATACTGAATCTTAAGCATACCGTCCGATACTACACTGACAGGAGCACACCTGTCTATGCCTGTTTCTTAGACTTATCGAAAGCATTTGATCTTGTGGCATACGACAGGTTGTGGCAAAAGTTGTCGGGTGATACGGATCTACCTACTGAGTACATTAATCTCCTAAAGTATTGGTATGGCAACCATAGCAATTTTGTGCGGTGGTCGGGGTCGCTATCGGTTGAGTACGGGTTGGAATGTGGTTTAAGGCAGGGCGGGCTAACCTCGCCCACTCTCTTCAACTTGTATATTGACCGTCTGATCCGTGAACTCAGTGGCGCCGGTGTGGGCTGTTCGATTGATGGTGTTATTGTCAACAACATCAGTTACGCGGACGATATGGTGCTGCTGAGTCCATCGATCAGTGCCCTTCGAAAACTGCTTTCGATCTGCGAGCGTTATGCGGGGGCCCATGGGCTCAGATATAACGCCATTAAAAGCGAGCTCATGGTGTTTAAGGCGGGGTCTAAAACCTATGACACTGTCCCACAGGTCATGCTGAATGGCAGTGTCCTTAAAAGAGTCTCGCAGTTCAAGTATCTGGGCCACTGGGTCACCGAGACGCTTGTAGATGATATTGATATAGATAGGGAGCGCAGGGCTTTATCTGTTAGAGCTAATATACTGGCTCGTAGGTTCGCGCGCTGTACTGCGGAAGTAAAAGCCACGTTGTTTAGGGCATTTTGCCAATCGTTTTACACGTGCAGCCTATGGGTCAAGCATACGAAAAAATCGTACGACACCTTGCGTGTTCTCTATAATAATGCCTTCAGGGCGCTGATGAGGCTGCCTCGCTACTGTAGCGCGTCGGGTATGTTTGCGGAAGCAAACATAGATGGATTTGCGGCGATTATTCGCAAGAGAGTTGTGTCCCTGATGCGCCGCATACGGGGCAGTTCCAACAGCTACGTTCGGTTGTTCGCATGGAGGATGGATCTGGATCTGGATTGCCCAATAATGCGGTACTGGACCAGGCTGCATGTTGAGCACTCCGGATCCAAACCTAAATTTAGACTAAGGTGAAATAATGTATTTAATTTAATAATGTAAAATCGTAATGTACTCGTATATGTTTCTAATGACGACCTATGAGATGAACTATGAAATGTTTTTGTGTTGTTTTTGTTTATGTAATTGTAATCCAATCTAATATTTTTAATTTCACATGTATGCATAATATGGACTAGTTCTGAATTAAATAAATTTATTATTATTTATTATAAATCCAATATCCGCCATATTGGACTCCCAAAGATGGTGATCTTGCTATATTGTAAGCATTCTCATGATACGGATATCAAATAAAAGGCTTTGCTGATAAGATACTAAAAAAAAGAAGTATGTTTTTAGTTTTTTTTAAACTACAGAAAATTTTATTCATTCATACAAAAATCTATTTGACCACATTTTCAACTGATTCGTACATCCCAAATGTTGAAAGATAAAGTTACCGAATATCTTTCTTCGCCTGAATTGTTAAGTAAAGAAGTATTTTTTTTGCCTCCGAATATGTGAGGGGTTTTATCTTTGTGCTCTAGAAAATATTCATGCCGTAAATCTTGTACATACTCGCTTTTGTAGGGGAAACTTTACTTTTTTTTGTTCGAGATAATCTCAGGTAAAGCTGTAAGGATTTGCTGGATTTTTTGATGTTTCAAATGTTTGTATGTAATGTGTAACAGGATGGGCGGGGCTTTAAATGAATTAGGATTAAGCTATTAATTCCAGGCTTAGTGTATTTTAGATTTTCCTATCCACCATCTTAACCTTAAATTTTTTTATGCCTGTAAAACATTGGGTTGCAAGTAAAAATTTTAGTAACTTACGAGTACTTATTTTTCACACGGCTTGTCAAAGAAAGCGATGTGTTCTCTTCAAAAAGGAGACGGGAAATAGATTTGCAGATGTAAAATGTGTTTATATCTTGCTCTTCTTTTCTCTATCCTTTCGCTCTTAGCAGAGCCGTCGTGGTCACGTCGAGGCATCCACGTCAGTGGTAGAGATGGACACAGTTCTCCGCACGATCTTTCGCCATCTCTGCCTGTTGGTGGACTGTCTGATACGCGGCCTCCAACTGTGGATTTCACTTGGTCAGGTCAGCGTGTAGGTGACCTGCCGGTTGAACTCTCTAGTCCAACTAATATTATAAATGTGAAAATTTGTGAGTGTGTATGTTTGTTACTTTTTCACGCTCAAACGGCTGGACCGATTTGAATGAAATATAGTATGTAGATAGCTTATAGCCTGGACTAACATATAGGCTACCTTTTATTCCGGTCTAGGCGGGTAAAACCGCGGGGCGCAGCTAGTCATCTATAATTATTAAAAAAATATTGGTCCATTAAAAAATACGGAACTGGTAAAAGGCCGAATGTATGCCATTTTTTAGTTTTAGTAATTTAAGTTTTCTTTAATGTGTTTGTATTTACTTGGTGTAAAGTAAAGTCGATCAAATCAATCTGCGTAGCATTTTCCCAACTATCTTGGGGTCGGCTTCCAGTCTATCCGGATGCAGCTGAATACCAGTATTTTACATGGAGCGACTGCCTATCTGACCTCCGCAACCTAGTATCTGGGTAATACGATACCCCTTGGTAAGACTGGATGTCAGACTTTCCGGCTTCTGACGAGATCTACGATTGACAGCCAGGTCCAACAGCTTAATGAGTTTTCCGAGGCACCGAGGATTCTCGGTATGTAAAGATGGTCACCCATCCACGGACCGACCCCGGCAAGCGTAGCTTAACCTTATGGATCGACCCGTGCGGCTGTCATTACTTCAGCCACGAGCTGTTCCTGTACAATAAAGTATATATAAATAAATAAGAGAAACCCTAAAATATCTTATTTTCATACAAATATTTTATTTGAATTGACTACATTTTCTCTAAGGAATAAACTTTAACGTTTGTGTGTGACGGGAATTAAGTATCAAAGTGAACTGGAACTTTACATTGAGATTAAATAGAAAGTTTGCAGCAAAAAAATATTCCTTGGCTGTTCTGAGCTTGTGTTTATTAAAAACTTATATTATTTAAAAAAAATGTCTCTCCGAAGTTTTTAGAAAAAGTCAATCATTACTTGGTGTAGTAAAGTAATTATAGTACTTAATATTTTTTTTTGGATTGTTGGAAATCATTAAATTACTTCTCACGCTCTGGGTGGAACGGGAGGGCGTGTCAGACTCTTACTGACTAAAGCCACCCCTGTTCCTTCAGTTGCCTGTGCTAAGGGCCGCGGTAACTCTCTTTCGATTTTATCCACGACTCTAGGCAGGATAGTAGGTATCTAGCAAAACGTCAGCTTGTGGCTAAAATACCTAATAACAGAAGGTCTGCTCAATCTTTAAGGGGCTACTACCGGCCAAGTGGCGCCCTCATTGAATAAAAATCATAGCATAGCATAGAAAATAAATATTAAAGAATCCTACGTCACGTTTGTTACAAAGAGGATAAGGTATTTTTACGTTGTTAAAACAGGACTCAAAATGTTTGAGTTTCAAAATGTTTAACGTGACGTAGGATATTTGCCTATGCTACGATTTTTTATTCAATGATGGCGCCACTTGGACGGTGGTAGGGCCTTAACTGTGACGTAATTTTTCTTTTCACTTGCACGGATGTGGGGTCTCTGAGACTTCTTTACTTATTGGTTAAAAATAACAAATATATCAGAATAAAAAGATACCAGAAAAGTTAGAAACTTTGTCAGCAATTTTGCCAAGGAGTACAGTCCCGTGTTGCCTAGTCACTGGGTTGTGGAGGTCCAATAAGAATAAGACTTATTAGGTAGTTCCTCCATAAATAATAAGATAATTTAAGAGCAGTAGTGCCTCGGTGCTGACGGCCGCGACTTACAAGTTCTAGGTCGTGAGTTCAAACACAGGCGGGCGCTTTACTTTGTGTAAATTATTTCATCACTACTGCTCTCAAAAACAGTGAAAGAAAACATCGTGAGGAAACTGGCATGTCTTAGAAACAAAATTCGAAGACATGTGACATCCAGCAGTCCGCATTGGGCCCACGTGGTGGATTACGGCCCATACCCTCTCACAGAGAGGAGGCCTGTGCCCAGCAGTGGGGGCATTAAAAGGCTGATGATGATGATGAGTCCCTCCATGTAAAATTCTGGTACTCAGCTGAATCCAGTAAGACTAGACTGACTCCAATATAATTTGGAAAAGGTTATGCAAGCAGGTCATCATCATCATTTCAGCCGAAAGAAGTCCTCTGCTGGACATAAGCATCCCCCAAGTGTCGCTACAATGACCGATCATGTGCGTCTCGCATCCATCGGCTACCCGCGACACAGCTGGACATAGGCCTCCCCCAAGTGTTGCCACAATGACCGTTCCTGTGCGTCTCGCATCCATCGGCTACCCGCGACACAGAAAATCAGAGTGTATATACAGTAAACTGGCTTTCGCCCGCGGCTTCGCCCGCGTGAAAAGTTTAATTATAAATTTGAGTGGTATTTTCAGAGAGTAGCACGTTAAAAAAACATTGTAGGAATCAAAATAAAAGTACTCATATTAATATTAAGCTGAAAGCCAAACATTTTTGAATGTCAAAGTTCTACATAAAGACAGGCCCAAAACTCTTGCCCTTTTTATTCGAAGTCATTTTGATGGATATTGTTAATCCATTAAATAATAAAATGTTTATTCACCAAAAAATAAATAATTGCTTCATATATTCGTAAAATTTGTTTGCTCTACAACTTCAATAATGCAATTAATGATCTTGAAACCTCAAAATGAAAACCTTTATTATTCGTGCCGAGTATTAAGTTTATCGGACCAAGCGTTAAAATTCTACCATACAAACTTTAACACCCTCTATATCTTCATTTGGGGGTAGTTTTGGCAAACTAATTATGTCCAATCTTTTTATTTACTTAGAGACACGTTTCTGCTAAGTTTCAAGTTTTCAAATTGGGTTTTAAAACTTGAAACTTAGCAGAAACGTGTCTCTAAGTAAAATTTTTCATACAACCTTCTATCCCCTATTTTACCCCTTTACGGGTGGAATTTTCAAAAAATTCTTCCTTAGTGGATGCCTACATTGTATAAGGTATCTGTATGTAAAATTTCAAGTCCCTAGGTCTAGCAGTTTGGGCTGTGCGTTGATATATCAGTCAGTCAGGACTTTGAATTTTATATATTTAACCGACTTTCGAAAAAGGAGGAGGTTCTATGTTCGACTGTAAGTATGTTTTTTTTTTATGTATGTCCGCCGATTACTCCGTCAGTTGTGGACTGATTTTTTGAAAGAATATACTCCAGAGGTGGTCCCATTTAAATTTTATCGAAATTGCTTCAGCGCTTTTTGAGAAACTGAACAAACGAAAAATACGTTTACCTCGATGACGTTTTGGTGTTCTCCAAATGATTAAATTCCACGTTCCATGTTATTTGGGGTTTTTAGTTCTGGGGTATAACAACTAAAAGTGAAAAATAAAAAACATTTTTACAACAAAAAAAAAAATTATACAAGGTGTTGAAAAATTAACTCTCGAATCATTAAGGAGTGCTTTGGACCAAACTGAATAACTTTTACTATGGGACCAACTTTGAAATCGCAAAAAAAAATCAGCTGTTCCGTACATTTTGACGAGTTTTGCGAACATAAATGTAGGCAACAGCTGTTTTTGTTTTTTGCGATTTCGGAGTTGGTCCCATAGTAAAAGTTATTCAGTTCGATGGTCTAAAGCACTCTTTAAATTTCCAGAGTTAATTTTTTAACACCTTATTATATATTATATATATATATTAATATATAATAAGGTATATATATTATATTCTAATACATCTCTTCTTCGTCACTTCGCTCTTGACTGAGCATTCATAGTCATGAGAAATTGTGTCCAATCGTTGGTGTTATAGTATAATTCCTCTTTATCTGGTTCTGTTAGATGTCAGTCAGACGTAATCATTACCAAGCCTCCTCCTGTTACATCTCAGGAAATCTATATCTAACACAATCATATTTTAGGTAATAACATGTGCACGTGCTTCATCGTCGACCACATCAGTGGACGTGGTGGTGGGTGGAGTGAGTCTGGTAGATAGTGGTAAAACCGGCCCAGAGCGTGTCGGACTTCGCAAATTTAGGATTCCGTACCAAATATATTTTTGAATATTTGTATGGCTTTGGGTCAACAAGATGCTTATACTGTGAAAATTTGAAGACTGTAGCTCCAACCGTTTGCCTGTAAAACTTGTGTGACAGACGACGGACAGACTGACAGACGTACAGACGGACAGACGGACACGTGAGTGACAACAGTCGCACTCCGTTTGAACTCTTCGGGTACGGAACCCAAAAAAATACTTCGAATATCCTCCACAGACGTTAAGCTTACCCGCATTATGTCATTACTGAATTTTGATTTCCCTTTTATTTATAGAATCACAGACAGAAAGGTGACCACAATCTATAAAGTCTCTCCACCACAATATGCAGAGAATAAAACAATTTTATGTTTGCCAAACGACCATGTAACACGACACTGTCTGGTCCAGAGCCACCGAATTTTAGAATTTAAATAAAATATCTGGCGATAATTTCTCCAACTATAAAATCCATTGCTAAGTCTGTATGGCAGAGTTCAAGTGTCTCAGTGACAGTATTGAACAAAACCAGCAATGGAATGAAAATTAAATTTCTAAAGTAATTGTTTCGATTAAGTTTCATAATATATTCGTGTCTCCAGGTAGTTTCAGTCGTGATGTATAAATTAAAACGCGTAAATAACACGACAGTGCTCACAAAACATGGCGAATTTGTACTGTATTTAGAATTTATGATAAAGTCTCATAAAATGTTCCGTTTATTGTTAGTCATTCTAATATTCTAAATGACTGCTAAATTCGTGAGAAATATAAAGCAGAGATAGCGTTGTTAATAAACAGATTTTCACTTTAAACTAAGTTAAGGTTTTGGTTGAGGAATATTATTTATTCATTAAGTTATTGATCCCATTAATGACTATGTAATCAAGAATGTGTGTTTGTTTATACTAATAGAACATGGGTCACAAAAAACCACTGAAGGAACACGGGACGGTTTCAGACAATAAGAGTTTGACACGCCCTCCTGCTCCACCTAGAGCGCGAGGAGTCATCTCATGATTTCTCAACCTCAAATGAAATACACACACACGTAGAACATCAGCAACGGATACCAAACCTTTTTTTTTAAATGTATACTTCACCTGACTGAATGAATTTCATTTTTCTCTCCAAAATTTTTGGGTTTGTAAGCCAAATTTTTATATTTGAAGTAATCTGCTTGTTTATTGTATATAACTAAGTTCTTCCTTTGTTTTTTTTTTTTTTTTTGGCGGGATGGGTAATCATCCATCTCCTGCTCTGAGTGGAGCGGGAGGGTGTGTCAAGTCTTACTGACTAAAACCCACCCCTGTTCCTTCCCTGCCTGAGTGCCCAGGGGAGCGGTAACTCTGTTAAGAATTTATCCTCTACCCGTAGGCATGCAGGCACCGGCCACGATGGGCCCTGTCAGTGGTAGCTGATAATCATCTCTTTGAGGCGCGCGTGGAACACTATGCGCCGTCGACTCACGGGCCTGGTGCCCAGCGCTGGGTTGGTGTTCATCAGCCTATGTATGTATTTATATTTGTTCCTTTGTCGCGCTTTAGAGACCAAACGCGTGGGCCGATGTTCATAAGTCTTACGTAAGTTGATTCGTCTTAATCTTGCGAGTGCTACTAAAGACATGACAGTAATCAAAATACAATATGGCGACAACCAAAAATTGTGAGAAAGAAAATAAATTAAACTCTATGAACTACATTAATTAGGGTATCAGAATAAAGGGTTGAAGGAGGTGATTCCAAAAATATAACTCACTAAAATGTAGAAAATAAAAAAAAAATGCAAAAAACCCGACTGTAAAAACAACTAAAAAGTTCCAAGCAATCTTCAAGTAGTCTTATGCAGTTAGTGGCATGAAATCAATAATTGAACTAAAATAACTCTCACCAACTGCATCAGACTGCTTGAAAAGTGACCTGTTTGGAACTTTTTTGGTGTTTTTTACTGTCAGGTTTTTTTTTTAATATTCATATTTTCTTACATCTGAATCGAGTGAAGTTTACAACGGCGGACGAAAAGGTTCCAACCTTTTCCAAAGCCCGACTCGCACCTTTAAAAACTTGTCCTTACAATAACTTTAAAGAATATGTTCTTTACCGAACTTTGTCTCGTCACGAACGCTTTCCTAACTACGTGATCGGCGTATGAATGAAACTGAGGAAGTCTTAGCAAAGTTCATGTTTTCTTGGGGACTCTTTAGAAAAATAATAATTTTAAAAAAGTGTTTGGTTCAGGAAAATAATTAGTTACGGATTTTATAATAGTACACGTAATTTTATTAACGCTATTACAAATAGCGTGAATAAAATTTGTGTAAGCTTTTGTATCTTACTCGGTTTTGTCCAGCTTTTGACGGTAAAACACATGAGTCATGATATTAAAGCTAAAAATATATTTATTAAAACAAGCTTTTCTCTGAGACAATGAACTAAAAAGTAAAAAATATAATAAGTATTTGTCGTGTAGGTACTTACCTATATTCTTAAAGGCTTGAGCCACTACCCGTTACAGATTACACATATTAGGTACTTACTTCTGTGATCACCTTTCAGCTTCATCATCAGACCTTGACTATCGTGTAGGCGTAAAATGCTCCTCAAGACGAATCAATCGAGTCCAGACTCAATAGGTTTATCTTGTTTAATTCAGAAGTTTCCTATGGCCATTTTCCATCTACATCATCAGATCAGCTTCATGGTACCACACCATTGTATTGTCACCGAAGAAACATAAGTGCACCAAATTTGAGTCCAATCGAAAATCGGGAAGTGGGTCTGATTTGAGTTGCAAGATTCCACCCGAACAAATATAGTTACATACATACATACATTACAAGATAAATAAAAGCTTGTAATAAAAGCTACGAGTAAGTCAGCAACATCGCATTTTTTCATATGATGTGATATACCAGATGGAATATCATAATAGTACTGAACCCAGGACCTCGTTTTCAGCCCATTTCTACAGTTGTTCATTAAAAAAAATAGAACCGACTTCCAAAAAAAGTGCAAAATAACTTTAATTTCGGAAGTCGGTGTTCCTGTTTTGTGTCTTCGTTTTTTGACACCGACTTCCGAAATTAAAGTTATTTTGCACTTTTTTTGGAAGTCGGTTCTATTTTTTTGTAAAAAAGTTTTTTATTTTTCACTTTTTAGTTGGGGTCCCCCATTAAACTGTTTTAACAATTCATAGACATACGATAGCAGCAATCGCGGTTAATTTGCTGTCAATTTTTGAAGAGTTCCGTTGTCTGTCTCCGAAACCCATAATCAGATTTTTTTTCAATTTAAATGGGACCATTTCGGAATAAATCCCTTTCGAACAAAAAAAGAATTTTGCAAATCCGTAAATATATGACGGAGTTATGCCCGAACATACATAAAAAAAAAAAAAAAAAAAAAAAAAAAAAAAAAAAAAAAAAAATACAAACATCCGAATTGATAACCTCCTCCTTTTTCGAAGTCGGTTAAAAAATTGTAAAGTTATGACCGAATTGATAACCCCAATAACAAGTTATTTTTATTTATTCGACTTTGTAGTTATCTTCACTTTAATAGAAATAACTTAAAATATATAAATACAAACTGATAATAATACCCAACATGTACCAATGCGTATGAACACAACTCATTGGGCATCAAAAAATTCATCCACAGCGATGTCAATGGAAAAAGTGCCCAGAACGCTAGCAGCATTGCCACATTGAATAGCAATGCTGATTCGTTGGTCAAAGAAAGCCTCAGTGCTCTGGTCACGTCAAGAGTCGACTAACAGCTTGCTGATATGCCGAAAAACTCGATGAGCACTCGGACCCCATCGCCCTAGTGTTTCAACCCCAACATGTTATTTGAACATAATCGGAGAAAACCAAAATGACAATTGGAGAAAACCAAAATGTCAATCTGTGTTTATATTTTTTGCTTTTGTTGATTTTTTCGAAAATCTCGAAATACATTTAGTCGATTTGAGAACCTCCTCCTTTTGAAGTCGATTAAAAACAAACAATAATCGTTTGTGCCCGAGAGTTTTAGCAGTTCATTTTTCCTTTTCATATTTCATACAATATTGCAATTGTAATAACGTTGTAAATATTACATATTGACCATTTGTCGACGACGACATATTGAATATTTCTGACAAAAGAACAGTCGATTCAATACTTATTTCAATCAAATTGATATTTAAATGGTACTTACTGTGTAACTCTTCTCAAAGGGTTCACTCACGTAAGGAACGCAGCGATCGAAATACAAAGTGTCTTCCTATTTTTATGACATGAGGCATTTACCATTTTAGGTTTCCCCTTCGTTTTTAGGGTTCCGTAGCCCAAAGGGTAAAAACGGGACCCTATTACTAAGACTCCGATGTCCGTCTGTCTGTCCGTCTGTCACCAGGCGGTATCTCATGAACCGTGATAGTTAGACAGTTGAAATTTTCACAGATGATGTATTTCTATTGCCAATATAACAACAAATACTAAAAATCATATTAAAAAGATATTTAAGTGGGGTTCTCATACAACAGACATAATTTTTTTGCTGTTTTTATCGATAACGGTATGGAACCTGTGTTCAAGACCAGTTTGTGTACTTTTAAAGTTAATTTTAGAAACACTCTAGGTTTTTCAGTGAAAAACACATTGTGAAAAAACCTGGAACTATTGGTCCGTAACAAACTGGTCTCGATAATATGTGAGAAACAAGGTTTTAAGATATTTGACTGACCTGTTGGTCTAGTGGTTAGTGACCCTGACTGCTATGCCAGAGGTCGTGGGTTCGATTCCCACCCAGGACAAATGTTTGTGTGATGAGCACGATCATTTGTTCTGTGTCTGGGTGTAATTTATCTATTATATGTATGTATTTAGAAATATATCTCTGCTTAACTTGGGACTAGATGGCTTTGTGTGATAGTTGTGGAATATTAATATTATTATGATTTTATTTTAATTTTACAGTTTATATCCGTTTATTAATTACATAAAATTCAAAGTCCTGACTGACTGACTGACTGATATATCAATGCACAGCCTAAACCGCTGGTCCTAGAGACATGAAATTTGAAAGGTGTGTTCTTTGTGAATAGTAGGTGCCCACTGAAAAAGGGTTATTCGAAATTCAACCTATAAGGTGGTCAAAAAGGGATTGAAAGTTTATAACAGGGGAACTACTAATTCCACGCGGGCGAAGCCGCTGACAGAAGCTAATGTTTGAATATAAAAAGATTTCTTGTATGGCACAAGAGCGTCCTAATCACTGCTTTGTTTTGGCGCTGTCTATATTCTGCCAAAAAGCAAAGATAATACAAATCCCACACCAGCAGTAGATCACTTTCTACAAAATAAAAAGCTAAATCTGTTCAGAAAGGTATGCATAGCAAACAAGGCAGACTATTTAGAAACCATCACATAGAAAGTAAGTTTTTGGCAGAATATAGACAGCGCCAACACACAACAGTGAATAACATCCTATTCACTGTTTTGTTTTGGCGCTCTCTATATTCTGCCGAAAAGCAGAGATAAAATAAATCCCACACCAGCAACATATCACTTTCTACAAAATAAAAAGCTAAATCTGTTCAGAAAGGTATGCATGGGAAACAAGACAAACTATTTAGAAAAGATCACATAGAAAGTAAGTTTATGGCAGAATATAGACAGCGCCAACACACAACAGTGAATAACATCCTATTCACTGTTTTGTTTTGGCGCTCTCTATATTCTGCCGAAAAGCAGAGATAAAATAAATCCCACACCAGCAACATATCACTTTCTACAAAATAAAAAGCTAAATCTGTTCAGAAAGGTATGCATGGGAAACAAGACAGACTATTTAGTAAAGATCACATAGAAAGTAAGTTTTTGGCAGAATATAGACAGCGCCAACACACAACAGTGAATAGCATCCTATTCACTGTTTTGTTTTGGCGCTCTCTATATTCTGCCGAAAATCAGAGATAAAATAAATCGCACACCAGCAACATATCACTTTCTACAAAATAAAAAGCTAAATCTGTTCAGAAAGGTATGCATGGGAAACAAGACAGACTATTTAGAAAAGATCACATAGAAAGTAAGTTTTTGGCAGAATATAGACAGCGCCAACACAAAACAGCGAATAGCATCCGATTCACTGTTTTGTTTTGGCGCTCTCTATATTCTGCCGAAAAACAGAGATAAAATAAATCGCACACCAGCAACATATCACTTTCTACAAATAAAAAGCTAAATCTGTTCAGAAAGGTATGCATGGGAAACAAGACAGACTATTTAGAAAAGATCACATAGAAAGTAAGTTTTTGGCAGAATATAGACAGCGCCAACACAAAACAGCGAATCTGCATCCGATTCACTGTTTTGTTTTGGCGCTCTCTATATTCTGCCGAAAAACAGAGATAACATAAATCCCACACCAGCAATAGATCACTTTCTATAAATATCGAAAATAAAAAGCTAAATTTATTCAGAAAGGTATGCATAGGAAACAAGACTATTTAGAAAAGATCACATAGAAAGTAAGTTTTTGGCAGAATATAGACAGCGCCAACACAAAACAGTGAATAGCATCCTATTCACTGTTTTGTTTTGGCGCTCTCTATATTCTGCCGAAAAACAGAGATAACATAAATCCCACACCAGCAATAGATCACTTTCTATAAATATCGAAAATAAAAAGCTAAATTTATTCAGAAAGGTATGCATAGGAAACAAGACTATTTAGAAAAGATCACATAGAAAGTAAGTTTTTGGCAGAATATAGACAGCGCCAACACAAAACAGTGAATAGCATCTTAGTCATTGTTTTGTTTTGGCGATGTCTATATTCTGCCGAAAAGTAAAGTTATAATAAATCCAACACCAGCAATAGATACATTTTTACAACTATCTAAAATAAAAAGCTAAATCTGTTCAGAAAAATGGGAAACAAGACAGAGTATTTAGAAAAGATCACATAGAAAGTAAGTGTAGTGGCTGCATTTTATATCAATAGCAGTCCTCATTTTTAGAGTTCCATAGCAAAAAGGTCCAAACGGAGTCCTAATCGATGTCACTCACGTGTCCGTCTGTCTCTCTGTCCGTCGTCTGTCACAAAATTTTGTTTCGAAGAATTTTTTTAACTTCCCACTGACCTATTTTTTTTTTGTTTGGGTTGGGAAATCATCCAATGACATCTCCCACTCTGAGTGTAGCGGGAGAGTGTGTCAGACTCTTACTGACTAAAACCCACCCCTGTTCCTTCCCTGCCTGAGTGCCCAGGGGTGTGGTAACTCATGTTGAGAATTTATCCGCTACCTCTAGGCATCCCATTGACCTATGAACTTGAAATTTGATAATAATGTTTATTATTACTATAAAAAATACCAATATTTGATTACGGAACCCTAAATATGCGAAGTCCGATACGCAATTGGCTGGTTTCTTGAAAAGCTATAAGTAATTCTTCTTTTTTTTTTAATTGTTTATCGAGCCCTTACAAATAATTCATGGTATGGAAAGGGCAATGACTGCATTTGCTATGCTAAACTAAGGCTGAGGCTACATTAGGCCGCGACGCGACCTGCGACACATGAGCGATTAAAACAAGTAAATGAATGCTCACGTATATGGCTACACCGTACATCAAATATTACTAGCGATCTTTGATTTCTTTATGCGATAGGAACACCATTACTGAAATCACGGCATCGGCTACATCAACATATGAGCGAAATTGAAGCTAATTTATTAGAAAATTTCTCACTTGCATTACTAGTTCAATAGTGCTGCTAAATATGCGTGTGGCTACATTATGCGTATAGTAAACCGGTACTGTAGCCATGTCATCGCCGAATATACGCCGGAATTTCGCTTGTAATGTAGCCATACCATGTTTTTCTCGTTTCGCTCTTCCAGTCGCATCGCAAATCGCTGCCTACTGTAGCCTCAGCCTAAAACAATTTTATAAATAATTTTTAACACGTTTTTCTTATATTCCGCCATTAATATGTAAAAAAAAACACTTCCCAGTTTCCGATTTAGCTGTAATTTTGCATACATGTTGAGTTTGGATTACTATGCATGGTTAGCTAAGTGACGTCATTTGAAATCCAATATGGCGAACTCACAAAGACGATGGACTATATTTTTATGAATTTCCAAGATATGGTTATCAAATGAAAGTGCATGTTTGCTGAAAACAATACAAAAATCCCGTTTTTTAGTTTCTTTAAAATATACAGGGTGTAAGGTACATGAACGCACATTCGTGTACTACTGATTCAGTACATGATTCTGGACCCCCTAGCGTTGGAATTTATCGTCGGCCTTTTCCTAATTTTTGAAAAAAAAAATTTTTTTTTACTTCAAACTGTATAAAATCGTTATACCTATCTACCCCATAGACATTTTAAATGAAAAAATAATTAGTTAATTTTTTTTTTAATGAAAAAATAATTAATTATTATTTTAATTTAAAAAAAATAAATAATAATAATTTGCATTTAAAATGTCTGGGATAAATAGGTATAACGATTTTATACAGTTTAAAGTGAAAAAAAATTTTTTTTTTTCAAAAATTAGGAAAAAGCCGACGAAAAATTCCAACGCTAGGGGGTCCAGAATCAATCATGTACTGAACCACTAGTACACGTATGTGCGTTCATGTACCTTACACCCTGTATTATTGTATGAAATTGAAATTCAACGTGTGTGTGTCAACACTTTAGTTTCCTGTTTTCCATCCACTCCAAATCTTTATAGAAACAGAGGCATAATAAGAGGCGTATAAAAGCCCTATAAATAACTAATGTAGCTCTTTTGTCCTTTTAATAGCACATAAAGTGTCTCAGCAGTATTCACTGGTCGTGTTGTAAATCAAGGGATTTTTGGGTTATATTTTCTAGCTTAAGAAGGTTCTACGGTTAAAATAACCTTTTGTGTGTGTATCGGGATACACCCTTGATCAAGGGTGTTTATAAATTATTATGATATATTACTTACAAGTTGTAGTTCATGAGTTCAAACCCGGGCAGGCGCTTTACTTTGTGTAAATTATTTCATCACCACTGCTTTCAAAACGGTGAAGGAAAACATCGTGAGGAAACCGGCATGTCTTAGAAACAAAAATTCAAAGACATGTGACATCTACCAACCCGCATTGGGCTTCCGTGGTGGATTACGGCTCACATCGTCTTACAGAGAGGAGGTCCGTGCCTCAGCAGTAAGGAGTATTAAGGCGCAGTTATACGACTTTTAATGGTTTTTAATTATACATCACGTCTAAACGACTAGTATTATTACTTTCAAAAAAAAAAATATTCTAGACAATTTCCGTCGTAGTTTGATTTTAGAATATTTGAAATTATATTTTTGTAACATAGTGTAATTAATTTGTAAAGATATGTCTAACGCGGATAAAAATTGAGAATCACGCAAAAACTATAGAGCGTATTCTTATGAAACCTTCACAATTATGAAGATCATTTAATTATTTATAATTTAGTTTCAGTATTAAATTTAATAACCTGTTGTTTTATGTGTAATAAATTAATAATGCGTCTAATTTCGGACAGCGCTCCTTAATGGGCGAGTCCTATTACTGGGTGGACGTACGACGCGTTACGTGAGCTCAGCACAGAACATGCAAGCTAACCACTCAAGGTCATTGGCAGTCAAGGGCCTACCTCCCCGTAAGTGGCGCCCTCATTGAATGAAAATTCGTATCTTAGCATAGAAAAAAACTTTTTGACAAAAAAATTAACCGACGAAAAAGAACTAAAAAGCAAAAAAGAAATAAACCTTTTAAGTCTTGAGTATTGAGCTTATTTACCTACATAAAATATCAAATTTTATAGAAACTAATTTTGAGTCGGCGCAAAACAACAATCTGATTATTAAATACGAGTATCTAAATTTTATATGTACTTACAAATGAAGAAGGCTATACATATGTAGGTAATTAATCATTTTATTAATTGGCGCCGACTCAAAATTAGTATATATAAAATTTGATATTTTATGTAGGTAAATAAGCTCAATACTCAAGACCTAAAAGGTTTATTTATTTTTTGCTTTTTAGTTTTTTTTCGTCGGTTAATTTTTTCGTTAAAAAGTTTTTATTTTATGATTTTTTATGACCCGCATCATCTTTTAACACTTTGAGGCTATTTTTTAATTCTTCATCATTCCTCTTACCACTGAGCTGATGATGTAACCATCCTTCCATAAAGTTCCCAGGATATTGACCAGTTGAGGTTACCTCTAATATTGTAAAGACGTCTTTTCTTCAAAGCATATTAAGTGGTATTTGTCACTAAAGCCAGTTTTTATATCTAACTTTTATTGTTTAGGAAAGGTATGGTTTCCATCATCATCTCAGTTTGATGATGTGATGATTTCTAAATGCCAATACTTGATTAAGTTTTTTTTTTTCTTTATTTATATTTAGGGGCTTTTACGCATAGCGTATGTCAGTCCCATCTTGATTAAGTTATAAAAAGTAAACAAACAATATTCGTGCCCAATTTTCAAGGTTTTCTCTCAATTTTATCAGTATTCCATGATCAGATCCTGATGTCCTTGACATGGGACCACCCTTGAGATATACCCTATCTGACATACATACAGGGCCGAACATACATACAGAAACGCTAAACGTGCCCACAATTTTCGAGGTTTTCTCTCATTTTTATCAGGATACCATTATTAGATCGTAATTTCCTTGACATGGGACCACCCTTGAGGTATACCCTACCTAAAATATATATATACATATATATATATATATATACGGTCGAATTGAGAACCTCCTCCTTTTTTTCGTCGGTTTAAAACAAATAAAAATATATATACGGTCGAATTGAGAACCTCCTCCTTTTTTTCGTTGGTTAAAAATAAAGATTAAAGAATCCTATGTTGCGTTTGTTACAAAGAGATTATGGCATTTTTACGTTGTTGAAACAGGACTCAGTGTTTCGTATCCAAAGTAGTAAGCAAAAGTACCAAAAACGGCCGTTTTTGACACTTTTGCTTACTACTTTGTATACGCAACATAGGATTTTTTAACCTTTATTTTCTACGCTTTGCTACGAATTTTTATTCAATGAGGGCGCCACTTGGCGGCTATATATACGCCTTAATAGCGCCTTAAAAGACTGATGATGAAAAATCCTCCCGACAGTATTTCGACCAAGGTGGTCAATCTTAACGAAGATTAACCAAGTACGCAGGAGATATTAGAGTGCACAAGCGTGTGCGCAAACACAGATGCACTCTCTGTTTCTCTCATAGTCCAATGAGACGACAATCCGACACGACCGAGGACAAATCAGGTGCAGGACCAACGGGTCACGCAAAGCACTCGCAATTGCAACGCGACAACTTATGCAACATCATGTATGGAGATAGATATCCGGTCTTTATGCCTTATTTCTATATTAGTCAATCAAACGTGGAGGACAGATAACATGCCATTTGTAAATAACATCAATCAATCTGCCTAACCTTTTCCCAACTATTTTGGGGTCGGCTTCCAGTCTAACCGGATACAGCTGAATACCAGTATTTTATATGGAGCGACTGCCTATCTGACCTCCACAACCTAGTAACTGGGTAATACAATACCGTTTGGAAAGACTGGTTGTCAGACTTTCGTGCTTCTGACGACCCGTTACTACTGTCAAAGATCCACGATTGACAGCTGGAACCAACGGCTTTACGTGCTTTCCGAGGCACGGAGGAGTCTTGGTATGTAAAGATGGTCACCCATCCATGGACCAACCCCGGCAAGCGTAGCTTAACCTAATGGATCGACCCGTGCGTCTGTTATTACTTTAGCCACGAGCTCCCCAATTTGTAAATAACATACTAAATTAAATTATCCAAAATATCAGTAACTACCATTGTTGGCGATTCTCAGAGGTGTTATAAATAAAATAGCGGACTGTAATAAAATAGGTTGGTTCGTATATTGAACATAAGGATGCGCGCCGTCGTTATTTTTGAAGTGAAGGTGGGTCAGCGGCTGTCAACACCTCGTCCCTCGTTCCCCGCTCGCTGCCGTCCTGCTCCCGTGGTCGCCGTGGCGGGCGGTGCTACGTTTTGTTTTCAACAGCCATACTGATTTTGTAACGACACTCTTAATTCAAATACACAATCAAACAATACAAACGATTTTAAATCATCATAAAAATATACTAATGATATTCAATTACACTTGTGTCAATAACATTACCAAAGTTTGCTACTTAGTTAGCAGTATCGATACCGCCTTGTAATGTCGTTTGCAACTGTTTGCGACTAAACTTTGCGTTTGACTGTACCCGCTTTGATACGCCATGCATGGTGACAAACTATGTAATGCGATTTACATACTATATAATAAGGGTTGTTCCAGGCAAGCGTTTTATGCGTTACAGAGTTTTCGTCCAACACAATTTTGCCTGTTTTGCGAACGCATATTAAGCTTATTAAGTTCCTTGTGTGTTCTTTTCTGTTTTTAGCTTGATAAGGAGGGAATTAGAAATTATATTTTTCTTACTCCTCAGTCGTTAATAACAAGCTTTTTAGTTAGCTTTTTTTTCTTTTTGAAGTGAAACTTCTAACGCGACTTACAACAAGGGTGCTTTAAACGTTTAACGCTACCATGGATGAAAGCACTGTTGCGTTAAACGTTCAACGCTCCTGGGGAGGGGGAATAGAAAGAGACAGAGCGAGAGTGAATGCGTGGCACTCAAACGCATGCGCTTAGTATACCTGTTACAGGTCAGCGCGAGCATTAGCAACGAGTAGCGTCCAATATTCCAATGCAAGAGGGAGAGACAAAGAAAGATACACAAAGGTAGAAAATAGGAGAGAATAAGAGAGTGAGTCAGTAGATCCCAAGCACATGCTCGTGGTATTCTTGCTATGCAGCGAAGTAAACAGTGTGAGTGTCGTGAAAATAGCTGAAATACGTACTTGTTGTTCTATTTTAATTTACAATATTCATTATTTCATTAACTTGTTTTTTTAGTTTGATTTTATGCACATATAATTTAATAGGGTAGTATTTTTTATTTTCTAATTTAGTGGAACGTGATTTTCACCTGTTCGGGCGTCTTCGACGACCTTCGGCTGACGTCGGGCAGCGGCGGAGGCGGCGAGAGGAGAGGGCGCGCGCGACGCGGTGCCTGGGGTCCCATGACTTCGCTACCGGTCTCCAACGACGGCTCGCGCGCGCATTCATCAAGATTATACCTACTGGAGACTTGAATAAATTCAGTTTAATACAGTCCACTGCTATCATTTAAAGTCCTTAGATAGGTCCCTAACAGTTTGCTCATTCGAGCCTCTTCAAAGTCGCGTTTTGGAAGAACCAAGATCGTCGACTATTGGCAGTACGAAACGACGTTGGTGAACTCTGCACTCGTCGTGAATTTGAAAATCGCCGTGTCATCGGAGCAACCGTTTTTTTTTTGAAGTCACCGTTATTCAAGAACAAGGAGCAACGTATATTTCTTCGAAGTCTTCAACCACGACTTTGGTGCAATACTAAATTGGCTGGTTTAGTCAATGTACACCGAGTCATCGCTTCGAGGGATGTCACTCAGTTCGCCTTGTGGATAAGGATACGGGTATTTTGTGAGTTTGTTCCAATTATTTCCCTTCTATATCCTTTTCAAACATTTTTCTGTTTTTTTCCGTTAAATTAAAAATATTTTCTGTCTTATTACTTCTTGCATATTAGAGTCAATACGTGGTTATGTGCTAGCTATCATCTTCCCACTGTTATGATTGCGCACGCGCACTGCTTATCTTTATAGCTACTTACCGTTAGTAACGGTCGCATCAGCTTTGCGCTAAAGTACTTGCAACAGCAGCTGTCCGTCCGACCGCCATTGTGTCTAACGACTTCAAGGTCACGCGTCTATTCAATAGCAAATTTTTTTTTCCTACACTTTTAAACGGGTGTACTATGCCAAATCGAATGCCAAATAATCGAATTTCAATCGATCGACCACAATACATCGTACGCCTAAATACTCGAACGTTCATAATATCGAATGGTTAATAAATCGAACATTCAATATATCGTACACTCAATACATCGAGTGTTCAAAATATCGAATGTTTGTTTGATCGAGTTTTCAAAGCATCGCGTATTAATTCTATCGAAATATCAATATCTTGTATAGGTAGGTACTTTTATATAGAATACAAGAAAAACACAAAATTTACTAATAAATCCATGCATCCAACCCACCCCTGTTCCTTCCCTGCCTTGAGTGCCCAGGTTTCGAATTTATCCACGACCCCTGGGCAGACCTTCACTGTGGTCTGTGTTTCAAAATAATACACTGGGCTTTTATAGAACTCAAAACAACATTGAAGGATGGCACAAAAGATGGAACACGTTGTTTGATTAGCGCAAACGGGGTCTTTATTTACATAGAATTCTTAGTTAAGGAGCAAGCTATTGAAAAGGCAAACGCGGGATTGGGAAAACCTACTCAACAAAAAGAGGCAAAAGGGATGATAATGCGATTGAAGAAAATTTAAATAATAAAAACAACATGGATTTATTAGTAAATTTTGTGTTTTTCTGGTATTCTATAATAAAAATACCTATACAGTATATTAATATGTCGATAGAATGAATACGCGATGCGTTGAACGCTCGATCAAACAAACATTCGATACTTTGAACACTCGATGTATTTAGTGTACGATATATTGAATGTTCGATTTATTAACCATTCGATATTATGAACGTTCGAGTATTTAGACGTTCGATGTATAGTGGTCGATCAATTGATATTCGATTATTTGGCATTCGATTTGGCATAGTACACCCCTTTTAAACGTAACTGTCAATTAGAAATATTATTAGAAAACCTTTGTTAAGTTAATCACTGTTTTTTCAACAACTTCTTTTCACCATGGCTTCCGAAGAATTATTAATTAGAAAACGCAGTGCTATGAAAGCTAAACTTACAAATTTTGAGAATTATGTCAACGTGCTTCTTAGTTGTAAAACCTTGTCCGACTTGCAACGTATCGAGTTGGAGAGCCGCTTTAGTAAATTTGAAGCTATATACGATCAATTTGATGACTTACAGGTGGAAATCGAGGTGCATTCGGATAAACCGGTCGAGGCTTATGCGGAGCGAGCCAAGTTCGAGGAGCGGTATCACTCTCTCGCAGCGCAGGCGCGCAGCTTGCTGGCCAGTGTCGGTGGCAGTGATTACGGGTCTGTAGCGGGCTCGGTGAACAAGCAAACAGGTGAATCGTTCCAACAAAGTTATTTTATACGCTTACCTAAAATTGATTTGCCTAACTTTGACGGTGGTTATCAGTACTGGCTTGAGTATAGAGATACGTATTTGTCACTAATACATAGTAGTAGTTGCATAGACGATATTAGTAAGTTCCACTACCTTCGTGCATCCCTTAAAGGTGATGCTTTAGAAGTAATTAAAAACATAGACTTTAAAGGTGACAGTTATCAAATGGCGTGGCAGTTACTATGTGATCGTTTTGATAATAGTCAGCTTTTAGTAGACAATCACGTGAAGGCATTGTTCAATGTAGAATATATAGAAAAGGAGTCTTGCAGTTGTTTACGTCGTTTAGTGGACGGAATTAATAAAAATCTTAGAGCTCTCAAAACATTGAACGAGCCCACGGAAGAATGGGATACGTTGATTATTTATAATTATGATGTCTATTAAATTAGATCCTGTCACGAGTAGAGATTGGGAAGCTCATCGTAGTACTTTACAAAAAAAACCCACATTGTCCCAATTTTGTTCATTCGTTAGTATAAAGGCTGATTTATTAGAAACGTTGGAATACAATAAAGACACATTTATTGAAATATAAGTAAAACAATTGTTTAACCCGAAACAGACTTTTATTTAAGTAATTAGAAGTTCTAACACCGCAGACAAAAATAGGCCATCGCCATATTTTATTTCTAAAGAAAAGTGTTGCCAACACAACAAATTATAAAGATATTACATTGCTACCAACACCCCCTCTCAATGTAATATACCCTTACAGTTACATATTTATTTATCTTATTCATACAAACCACAGTTTTTAATAAATCTTAACAGTAAAGTTTTATTTAATGCTTTTGTGAACATATCTGCGGTTTGGTCTTCAGTTTTAATATATTTTAACATCAATTTTCCACGTTTAATCAACTCTTTTATGAAATGATATCTAATATCTATATGTTTTAATCTTTTGACACTTTCAGTGTTCGCTACCATTATGGCACTCTGATTGTCACAAAACATTTGGACAGGACACACCTTTACAATATTAAAATCTTTAAGCAAATTAATCAACCAACACGCTTCGCTAGTAGCCATACTTATAGCTATGTACTCTGACTCGGTAGAAGATAGACTGACGCTGGCCTGTTTTTTAGAGGACCATGAAATTAAGCAATCTGCAAACTTAAAACAGTAACCAGTTGTCGACCTTCTATCCTTCAAGTCTCCTCCCCAATTTGCATCACAATATCCCACTAATAAGTTGCTATTACATTTGTAAACAAGTTTGTATTTAATTGTATGTTTTACATATCTTAATACTCTCTTTAAGGCAGTTAATAAAACATTATTTGCATTATTTTGGTATCTGCTCAAAATTGACACAGCAACACACAAGTCAGGCCTTGTTCCTAATACAGCATAAGACAAGCAACCTATAATTTTTCTACATTTATTTTCAATGTTTTTATCAATTACAGAATCCCTGTTATCTTCTAATATTTTAGTGTTAAAGTTCAGATCCATTGGTGTACATATTTCCTTACAATTTTGCATATCAAATTTTTGTAATACACTTTCCAAATATTTCTTTTGATTAAGTTCAGTGATCCCTGTACTTAAATCTTGTTTCACATGAATACCTAAGAAATTTGAAACTAAGCCCAAATCCTTCATTTTGAATTCTTTATTCAATAATGACTTAAGGTCACAAATCTGCTTTTGATTATTTCCAAATATTAATAAATCATCTACATACAATAAGTCATATGTTCGGGCTTCACCTTCACATTTTGTGTACAGACAAGAATCACTTTTTGATTTTACAAAACCTTGTTTCATAATTACTGAATTGAATTTGTCATTCCAGTATTTTGGTGATTTTTTTAACCCATACAGAGATTTATTTAATTTAACAATATTTTTATCACCGCTATATGCACCTTCTGGCAATTCTAAATACACTTTTTCATCAATTTCTCCATATAAGAAGGCACCGGTAACATCCATTTGACTTATCGGCAAGTTTAATTTTGCTGCTATACAAACAAATAACCTGAAAGTTGCCAATTTAGCTACTGGTGCATATAACTCGCATAGTTCCATTGTATCACACTGCTCAAAACCTCTTGCTACTAGTCTCGCTTTATATTCTACATTATTATTAGAGGTTTTGATTTTAAATACCCACCTACTACTTACAGTCTCTTCAGTTACAGGTTCTTCACAAACAGTCCAAGTATTATTTTCTTTGAGGGTATTCAATTCTCTCTGCATTGCTTCTTTCCATTTACTCGCATCGTTCCGTTGCGTAGCATCTTGGTAAGTCTTTGGTTCATTTCCCTCAACATAGACATGATGACACCTGTGAAATGAAGTTTGTTTCTTAGTTCGAGTACTCTTCTCACGTGTCTGTATCTCTCCATTATCATCGTTGCTGAATTCGTCATCACTAGAACATGGTATGTAGTCACTTTCGCTTTCGCTAGACACATTAAGGGTTTCCTCTACCTCTTCCTCTTCAGTCTGTGCTTCTTTTTTCTCCATCCTCTTTCCTTGATCCTCAGCCTTCTCTCTATTTTTAGGATGCTCTTGACTAGTGTCATTCTTCTCCTCCAAAGTAGTGTCCAGCATAACTAATTGCTCCTTCTGTTCACCTTTTTCTAGAAATATGACATCTCTTTTTACCTCAACAGTGTTCTTTTCTGAGTAAAATATCCTGTAGCCCTTGACATTTTCCTCGTATCCGACCATGATTGCTTTCTCCCCTTTAGGATCCCATTTCTTCCTCTTCTCCTTTGGAACATGGACATACACGGGATTTCCAAATATTTTAAGGCCCGTTATATCAAAATGTTTGCCTGTCCATGTTTCATATGGGGTCTTTCCGGTTTCATTGCTTTTACTTGTTCTATTTAGTACGTATGCCGCAGTATGAACAGCTTCCGCCCACAGCTTCTTAGGTAGACCTGCTGCACACAACATTGTACGTGCTGATTCTATTAGAGTTCGATTCTCTCGCTCCGCCTTGCCATTTTGTTCAGGAGTATATGGCACCGTGGTTTGATGGGTTATTCCACGTTTCTCAAACAAATTTTGAACTTCTTTGTTCACAAACTCTAATCCATTATCACTTCTAAAACACAATACTTTGTTTTTGGTTACATTTTCGGCCTTGTACAAAAAGTTCTCAATACACTTCTTGACTTCATCTTTGCCTTTAACGAAGTACACTGACCTGTAGTTAGAGAAGTCATCCTTTAGAATTACGAAGTATCGGGATCCTCCAACGGACGGCACCTCCATAGGTCCGCACGTATCTGCATGTATCAACTCACATGGTCTACTCGTTGTATTTTCACTGGCACTGAAAGGCAAACGATGTATTTTGCCCTCCAAGCAACCCTCACACTTAAAGTCCGAGTCTTTCACTTCAATGTTGTTGTTTTTAAGTACCATTCTCACATACTGTAAGTTTTGATGAGCTAGTTTTTCGTGCCACTCTTTAAGTCCAGATTTTACTTCAGTCGCGTTCGCTATCTCACATTTGTAACGCACGTTCATATAGTACATATCTCCGTTATGACTCGCTACGGCACTCACAGTATTTTCTTTGTAGAATTTACACAAATTATTGTCCATTTTAACAACATAACCTCTTTCTGTAGCGCATTTGACAGATAACAAGTTTGTTTTTAATTCCGGAACGAAGAGTACATTATCTATGGTTGTGTTTACCTATCCGCGGCCATTGTAGACCTGTACCGCCACCTGTCCACACCCGAGCGCACTAATCTGCTCGCCGTTTCCGACTATCACTGTTTTATTGCTCAACGGTACATATGATGTAAACAGATAACGATCACGGCACATATGTTGACTAGCGCCCGAGTCCACTAACCACTTTGATTCTTGGACGTTACTATTTGAGTTTATTACCATAAATGCATTACTCGTACTGTCTTTTTCTCGATTCTTCTTGAAGTAGCACTCACTTTTAGTATGTCCTATTTTTTTACAGTAATAACACTTTTTAACCGGTTTTTCATGTCCCGAGCTCTTGTTTTGATTACACTCACTTTGATAGTGTCCCAGCTTATTACACTTATAACACTTAATGTTTTTCTTAGCTACAAACGCTGATGCTGACGAGTTTTGAGGCTCCTTTTCGTTAATACGTTCTTCTTCAATCAGTAATCTCGCGACGAGATTTTCTAGCGTTTGTTTATCGTCGGGCGCGGACTCCCACGCCGACACAAAATGTTTATAGGCATCTGGAAGAGACATTAGCACTTTTGTTATCACGAATTTTTCTGAAATGTCTTCTCCCATCTGTTTGAGCTGGTTTCTTAATTCTTCTATTTTAGATAAGAACGTAGACATCGCCGTGCCCTCCTCGTACTTGTATTGGAAGAAACGTTGTTGTACGATATGTATACTTGTTTCAGATTTTTGCTCATACACGCTCGCAAGTTTTCGCCACATTTCGGCTGACGTAGTACATGTTATGATATGCATCATCACGCTTTCTGACATTCTTGTAACAAGCCATGATTGAGCCTTCGCGTCTTTCTTTTCCCATGCAGCCTTCTGAACGGCCTCCTCTGGTTTCACACTGCTTCCGTCTGTCACTTCCAGTAAGCCTTGACTCCGTAACAAGACGATGGTTTGGAATTTCCAAATATTCCAATTGGATGTTCCCTCGAGCTTTATGTACGTCTGGAGTTTCAAAGAATTGTCGTCTGCCATCTTCCTGTTTTTTTTTTGTCCCGACCTTGCTTCAATCACTCGCAAGTATTTTTCTTCCCGCAACCGGTTTCTAACCTCAAACCGCACGCGGTCAATTTACACTTTTTATTTTCTTGACGAAAAAAAGCAGTTTTGATTGTTTTACTTTTCAGGATTATGTGCCTGGGCCCATAACCTATTGAAATATAAGTAAAAAAATTGTTTAACCCGAAACAGACTTTTATTTAAGTAATTAGAAGTTCTAACACCGCAGACAAAAATAGGCCATCGCCATATTTTATTTGTAAAGAAAAGTGTTGCCAACACAACAAATTATAAAGATATTACATTGCTACCAACAACATTTAATACAGAAAATAAAAATAACATTAAAGTAGAAAATAAACATAAAGCTTTGATTGCAGCAACTAATTCTAGTAATAGCAATAATTATAATACGGCTAGTAAGTTAAAATGTCCTTTATGCAATAAAAATCATCTTTTGTATACGTGTGAAGAATTCCGTAGTTTGTCTGTAGAAACTCGTATATCAAAAGCAAAAGAGTTTAAGGTTTGCTTTAATTGTTTGCGTTCTGGTCATTTGACCAAGCGATGCAGATTAGCTCGTTGCAAATATTGTAAAGGTAGACATAACACTCTTCTGCATGTTGAGGATTCTAAACCTAACAATTTCCAAAACCCTATGCCTAGTAGTGTTGCCTTACCCACTGACATTTCTGGAGGTGGCCCTTCACATACTGCCGCTTCAGAAAATGTCGTCTTATCTAGTGACACTTCTTCACAGCATACTACTTCCCATATTTTACTTTCCACAGCGTTGGTGCGTGTGGTGAACAACCGAGGCAGCAAGATCGACGCCAGGATCCTGCTGGATAATGGTAGCACAGTCAATTTTATTACGCAGACACTTTGCGATAAGCTGGGATTGCCTCGACGTAGCACGAGTTCCATGGTGACAGGTATTAACGGTCAGATTACATCTAGTACACAGTCTTGCAACATAACCATCGAATCTCGGAGCGGTAGCTATAAGACAAATATAAATTGTAATGTATTGCCTACAATTACCAATATACTGCCGTCTGCTTTGATTGATAAAGGTAAAGTTCCCATACCATTGAACTTACAACTGGCTGATCCTTCGTTCAATGTTCCTTCAGAAATTGACATTCTTGTTGGTGCTGAAGTATTTTGGAATGTCTTAGGTGCCGCGTCTATTAACCTAGGCAAAAATCAGCCAAAATTACAGGAGACCAAGTTTGGGTGGATTGTATCAGCCCTGTGGCTCTTCCATTACATCCATCAACAAAATCACAGTCACATTTTTGTAACGTCTCAATGATAGACTTACATAATAATTTAAACAAGTTTTGGGAGCTTGATTCCGTTTCTTCTAAACATTCTTTATCACAGGAAGAACGAGCTTGTGAGGATAGTTTTCGTCTTAACACTATACGTGATCAAAATGGTCAATTTATTGTTACAATGCCTTTTAAAAAGGATCCAAGTGTATTAGGCGACTCTTATGAAATGGCAAAACGTAGATTTTTATCATTGGAGCGACGTTTTCAACGTGATCCAACATTTAAAGAGAGGTATGTTGCCTTTATGCGGGAATACGAGAGCATTGGGACATATGACTGTCAACAACACACCACGAAAATCTCATTCAACTCCACAAAATGAGTATTTTTTGCCACATCATGGGGTCATCAGAGAGTCCAGTACCACAACCAAACTCCGGGTAGTTTTTGATGCATCAGCTGCAACTACATCTGGAATATCGCTTAACGATATCCAAATGGTGGGTCCCACTGTCCAGGAAAATCTATTTTCCATATTGTTACGACTACGTCAGCACAAATTTGTAATTTCTGGAGACATCGAAAAAATGTACAGGGCTATTTCTGTGACACCGTCACAACGTCATTTGCAACAAATAGTGTATCGTGCTGATCCCAAATTATCTCTTCAGACGGACAGTCTCAATACCGTCACCTATGGGACAGCCTCAGCTCCATACTTAGCTACAAAGTGCCTGGTTAGTTTGGCAAAGACCACCACTAATAACGCTGTCAAGACTTCCATCGAACGCGACTTTTATGTCGACGATTATCTTAGTGGTGGTGATTCCATATCAGAAGAAGTAGAGATAGGGAAAGAAGTCGTTTCCATTTTAGCTTCAGCTAATTTTCATCTGCGAAAATGGCAGTCAAATAGCCCAGAAATTTTGACTGAAATTGCTGGTGTTTCAGGTCATTCTAATAGGTTGCATTTGTCTGAGAATAGAAACGTGTCTTCTAAAACGTTAGGCCAACATTGGCTATATGAATCTGATTCTCTGGCATTTTCAATGTGTATCGACGCCAACAAACGAATCACAAAGCGTCATATCTTATCCGTAATCAGTCAGATATTTGACCCGTTAGGTCTTGTCGGTCCTTGTGTTGTTGATGCTAAAATAATTATACAGAAACTATGGCTGGCAAAGTGTGACTGGGATGATCAAGTATCAGATGACATACATAGCTTCTGGGTGTCCTTTGTGAATAGTCTTCAATGTTTGAATAATCTAATTATACCTCGGTGGGTTTTATGTGATAATATAAATACAAATGAAATTCACGTGTTTACAGACGCATCTGAAAAAGCTTATGGCGCTTGCGTATATGTTAGGTCTATAAACAAAGAGGGGTTAGTGACAGTACAGCTGTTAGTCTCCAAAAATCGTGTGGCGCCAATCCAGCCAACGACCATCCCGAGGCTCGAGTTATGTGGGGCCTTGTTGGGAACAAGGCTGTGTACTGGTGTCCTAGATTCCTTTACCAAGCCCGTTAGTAGATGCCGGTTTTGGTGCGATTCGACAATAGTGTTAAGTTGGCTCTCAATGGCACCAAATTCATTAAAACCTTTTGTACGAAATCGCATCGATGAAATACAAGAAAGCACTGCTGGGCATACATGGAGCTACGTGCCGTCTAAGGATAATCCGGCAGATCTTGTTTCTCGCGGGCTGAAGGCTGACAGCGAGTGTTCTTTGTGGTGGTCAGGTCCTCAATTTTTATTAAAGGATGAGATGTACTGGCCAAACATGCCCAATGAGAAAGTGAAACAGGATCTACCAGAAGTAGTATCATCACACTTCAATGATCATACATCTCATCATCATTCATTTTACAATATAATATCAAAAAATCAATCATTCATTAAATCATTAATTCATAATTATTCTAATATTAATCGTTTACAGAGAATAGTTGCATATTTACTAAGATTTATTCATAACTTAAAAGATAAACATAATCGTTCCCATGGTTACCTTTCAAATCAAGAACTTATTAATTCACTTAATTTTATTTTACGTCACGCTCAAATGGATATGTTTCCTGAAGAATATACTATATTGCAATCAGGTAAATCGTTACGTAATAAAAACAGGCTTATTTCTTTAAGTCCCTTTGTAGATAGTGATGGCCTCATTCACGTAGGCGGGAGACTTGACAATTCTCCATATGACTATAATGTCAAACATCCCATTTTGTTATGTGGTAAACATCACATCACTCAAGTATTATTTCGTAAATATCATAACGATCTCTTACACGCTGGCCCTCAGCTTTTGTTGGCCAATGTACGGCAAATGTATTGGCCTCTCGGTGGTAGAAACCTTTCGAAGTCAATTGTTAAAACATGCATAAAATGTTTTAAGTATAAATGTCAAATTGTGCAACCCATAATGGGTCAATTGCCCTCTTCAAGCACATATTTAGAATACCCGTTTTTAAAGTGCAGCGTTGATTATGCCGGGCCAGTATTGATTGCTGATCGCAAAGGGCGAGGGTGTAGGCTTATAAAGACGTACTTGTGTATTTTTGTTTGCCTTGCTGTTAAAGCTGTTCATATTGAGCTTGTTACAGACTTGACGAAGGAAGCCTATATGACTGCCTTAAACCGTTTCGTGGCTCGTCGTGGTAAACCCGAAAGCATCTTGTCTGACAACGGTACCAACTTCGTAGGTACTTGTAATGAGCTGCGTAAATGCCTACAAGATTCCAATCTTGAATTTGAAGTTGCTCAGCAGGGCATTAAATTTACTTTCGCGCCTCCATACTCTCCTCACTTCACACGGCATTGCTGAAGCTGCCGTCCGATCTACTAAGCATCACCTAAAGAGGCTTTTAGGCTTAACACATTTTACCTATGAGGAGATGAGCACGTGCTTGACTCAAATAGAGGCTGTCTTAAATTCTCGTCCTCTTACCCCTCTTTCCTCTGATCCCTTAGATTTTTCTGTCCTTACTCCTTCACACTTTTTGATTGGACGACCACTTATGTCTGTTCCGCATCCACAGGTAACTGAGTTCACCATCGGACGTCTGGAGCGCTACCACAGAATGGAGCAGATCAAACAACATTTTTGGAACCGTTTTAATTTAGAATATGTTTCTCTGCTCCAGCAAAAAACGAAATGGTCATCTTCAGCAGGGCAGCTATCAGCGGGAACACTCGTCCTCATTAAAGAAAAGGGACAACCGCCACTAGTGTGGTCTATGGGGCGGGTCATCAAGGTCTTCCCTGGGAGCGACGGGGCTACGCGAGTGGTCGAGCTGAAGACGAAGAAGGGGACGATGGTGCGGGCCTACAACAACATCTGCCCGCTTCCTCTTACTTGAATCCTTCAACCCGGGGAGGATGTTCGGGCGTCTTCGACGACCTTCGGCTGACGTCGGGCAGCGGCGGAGGCGGCGAGGGGAGAGGGCGCGCGCGACGCGGTGCCTGGGGTCCCATGACTTCGCTACCGGTCTCCAACGACGGCTCGCGCGCGCATTCATCAAGATTATACCAACTGGAGACTTGAATAAATTCAGTTTAATACAGTCCACACACTTCGCACACTTATCAAGGACCGATGACAATGCATGGTTAGATTAGTGACGTCATTCTTAATCAAATATGGCGGACTCCCAAAGATGGCGGACTAGTTATTTATTATGCATTGCATGATATGGGTATCTATTGAGAAAATATAAAAAATAGAGCGATTTAGTTTTTTTTTTTTTGAAAATTATTTTATCTCTTTTGTAATAGCTTTACCTATCAATAATTAAAAAAATCTTAAAAGTTAAATTAGACCCACTTCCCGGTTTCCGATTGAGCTGAAATTTTCCATACATGTTTAGTTTGGATGACGATGCATGGTTAGCTAAGTGAGGTCATTGTAAATTCAGTATTCAGACGATTTTTTATGCATTCAAATAATATCATGGCCGCAACACCCTCCCCCCCAACACAAATCCTTTCATTTGATACCCGTATGGGTACGAAAAATAAAGCGTGTTTTTAGGGTTCCGTACCCAAAGGGTCCAAACGGAGTCCTATTGCTGACACTCACGTGTTCGTCTGTCCGTCTGTCTGTCTGTCCGTCTTCATCATCATCATCATCATCATCATCATCGTCATCATCATCATCATCATCATCATCATCATCATCATCATCATTATCATCATCATCATCATCATCATCATCATCATCATCATCATCATTATCATCATCATCATCATCATCGTCATCGTCATCATCATCATCATCATCATCATCGTCATCATCATCATCATCATCAATATCAACAACACAATATCATCAAAAGTCAAAAGTCAAAAGTTCTGCTGTCCATCGATAGATGGCAAAACTAAAAAGTATCACCGCTGTGCCGGTCGGAGTGGGAGGTGTTAGGTTATTTTCGTTACGGATTTTTTTTCGTTACGGAATTTCTGGATTCAGTATCCACGCTCAAGGCGCTCAAGGCCCGCGATGGAAGCTATGCAATAGCTTAAAAGTCACATGTTCTTGAAGTTTTGGTTGTAGAACGCACCAGTTTTCCCGCGATGCTTTTCTTCGCCTTTTCAAAGACAATGTGTTAAATTGTACGTAGAAAAAATAAATGGTAATTTCTAAAGTGCAGTCTAATCTGGCAAATTGTACTACGTTTATAACTTGAATCTAATTTAGCAAATTGTTCTCGTATGATACTGCCATGTTGTAGTTATCCTGGAAACTGTGTGCTAGCTAGTTTAACCGTAACTAGGTATTTATTTAAAGTACGCTCCGTGTATCCGCATTCAGTGGAACTAACTTTCCAAAAACCGGTCAAGTGCGAGTCGGACACGCGCAAGAAGAGTTCCGTACCATTATCTATAAAAACGGCATAAAAATCATGTATATTGTATGGGAGCCCCCTTAAATATTTATTTTATTCTGTTTTTTAGTATTTGTTATTAATAATAATAATAATAATTTAATGATGTGGACTCAGCGATCATTGTACCGATAGTCGTGTCAGCCAATGGCTTAATAGCCACGAGCCTCGATCAACACCTCAGGAGGCTCTCGTTAGGCGGCTGGATCAAGGGCTTGATTCAGAAAGCAGTACTTCTGGACACGGCTCGCATTGTCAGGCGGTTCCTCTCTCTGGAGCCCTGACCGCCGGTAGCTTGGACCCTGTTCCCGATACCGGTGGGCTACTATTTTTTATATTTTTAAATGTTTTTTATATATTCTTTTTTAAGAAATATTTAAAAATGTATTTAATATGTTTAAAAAATTAATAAACGAAATAATAATTTATTTCTTACACAAAAAAGTACTTATTATAAATTACAAATAAGTGCAATGAACAGGAATTATGTACACAAAAGTTTTAGCATCTGGAGCCGAACTAGGAGGAACCTGTATTTCGGCTTACAGCGCCAACCCCCTCGAGTTACTTAAGATAAGGTTTCTTTAATGCTAGCATTTCACAATAAAATTGGATATTATGTACTCAAGAATAAGGTTTTGTAAAAGTGGTCGAATCCTCTCTTTATGTGTTATGTTAAGTTTATGTATTATAGCGGCAACAGAAATACATCATCTGTAAAAATTTCAACTGTCTAACTATCACGGTTCATGAGATACAGCCTGGTGACAGACGGACAGGCAGACAGACAGACGGACGGACAGCGGAGTTTTAGTAATAGGGTCCGGTTTTACCCTTTGGGTACAGAACCCTCAAAAAGTGCCTTTTTATGGTAATTGATATTGTTTTTTTTTTTAAATGTCTATTTACAGAGTGTAACGGTAGTGCCTGGGTTAAATTTTAAATATTGTTTCTGCTTATAGAATATAATAACTTTGTTCACGGAAGTAGTAGTCAGTTCCTAAAAAAAAATTAGACCTCCCATATTAATTTTGTTCAGCTGATGATTACTAAGGAAAATCTAATAATTATTATATAAGGCATTTACCTACTATGACATTCTTGAAAAAAGTTGTACATTTCTATGGACAGAACCAGGATCTAAACTCTGATAATATGATGTTGGCGTACAATAATGAAAAAAAAAAGTGTGTGTGTACTTACATACCTACGCACGTAAGAAATTGTACTTCTTTGGTGTAACAAGATAAAAAAACCAAAGTGTCACAAAGTTTACAAACGGAAAACAATCATTCTTCATGAAACGCAGACTATAGCTAACTTCAGGATGTCTGTTCTAGCTAAATTCAGGGTGTCGGTTTTTTGTGACGGTGTGCGCGCATCGTAAAAATTTACTCTCATAATTTGTCACTAACGCGGGGGTATAGCAGTGTCTTACCTTCGCTCGGCAGTTAATTGAATCCCTCGTTACGATCAGAGTTCAAAATGCCGATTTTGAACTCAGTTAATTGAATCCGTCAGACCAGAGGTCAGAGTTCAATATCATATTGAACTCTGACCGTAACGAGGGATTCAATTAACTCCCGAGCGAAGCGAGGGGGTTACGCAGAGTCTTGAGTGAAGCGAGGGATTCAAACTGCCCAAGACGAAGACAGGCTTTATCCCAGAGAAGCATACTCAACTTTTCACACCTTCTGCGAGACAGTAAACATCCAGGGCTCACTGAAAATCACAGTACCGAACACCGTCTTTTGTTTCACATTATTTGAAATCACGCCCTTTCTTTTTCAATTTAGCTTATGATGGCCAGTACGATTTTGGAACAAACCTCTTTACAATGCCATATGGGCTTTTATTACTAAAGTTTATAAAGTGGATCGATTCGTACCAATTTATTTAGGTAATTATATCGGGTGTAAAAAGACAGTTTCCGAAGCCAAAAGCCACATAATTCTACTGTTTGAAGTTTATGGTGGAATGAATGTATAGACCGTAGAGTTTTGAGAACAATGGCTTTGGGTTGAAGTCGAATAAGCTAGTATTACACAACTTTACGTCCCTTGGGAGGTAATGCTTTATTTTACGTTGAGATTGCATGATGTGTAATTGGACAGTGTCAAACAGGTGGTGTGAAAAGTAATATTCTTTTCTATACTGTCCCAATTCTGGGCAAAGGTCTACCTCCAATGTTAATAATAATAAATAATAAAAATGTTTATTTCAATCACAATAGACATTTTGATACATAATTATTGGATGTCACCTTTTAAGCAAGGAATTGCTTGTATTATGAGACTCCGCACTTCCGCAATTGAAATGTAGACAATGTAAACATGCAAGCATAAAAAAATAAATAAATATAAAGTACGTGTGGTATGTGTATCATGAGTGTGTGTGTGAGTGTGGGTGTGAGTGTGACTAGTGAGGTTGTGTGGTGTGTGAGTTATAATGAGCAATCCTTAGTTAATGTTACCTCATCTGACGACTGTTTGATAATATGCCCCAATCTTCATGAAATCGTCCAGTTCGTCTCGCCATCTGCACCTGGGTTTTCACAGTACCGCTTTCTGTCGTTTCGCAACTATTCCGACGGCAAATTTGCCTAGCGATCATCTTCCATGGGACATTTATGGCTTACCTAGTCCTATTATGGTTTGTAAAGAACTATCATTTGCCTGTATTTGTCCACTACCGGCCTCAACATTCAGCACCCAGAATGCTATAAAAAAAGATTCTGGTTTTCATCATTCTGTTTACTGTTTGTTAATGGCGCCGTCTATATGTCCTATTTCACGTGCACTGTTTTAATTAAGTCCCATAAATTAATAATTTTCTTTTACAGTTTACTGTGAGACCTCTGATTTCAAGAAAATCTTACCATTGCTAACAATATTATCAAAGCTCGTCACATAAACTTTGCTTCAGCGTTGCAGAACTTGATGACGTCACAAGACGCATCTGCACACACGACAACATATCCAATTATTGTGGTCCAGTATAAGCTGGCACCTACCATGAAAAGTATTTCCTACAATAAGAGGTCAAGTTATACTAGAAATAAGTTACGTATTTCTAGTATAACTAAGTTTATTAGTGATAAGTCGTTGTGTGTAGCTACAAACTAATACCTGACATCGTTTGCCAAACTCAATGTTTCCTCAACTGCTCTTCAAAGCATATGTAGGAAGATACATAAGATATGCTTTGCCTTCGTTAGTACTAACGTTCGGCTGAGTTTGGCTAAGCTCGGGATTTGTCGAGCGAATGCATTATTTCGTAGATAGCTTTTGCAAGTTGGTAACTTCTTGTATAGATATTCTATTTCACGAAAGTAAGCTGGTCTTGGTTGTGTGCGTAGGTTTAAGTACACATTGTTTCTGTATGCATAAGCTATTTTCATCGTACGTGAACTTACACACACATCTAAAACCAGCCCACCCTGGTGAAACATAACAACTATACCTATTAGTTTACACGAGTTGTTTTTATGTTGAAGATTTTTATAATCTTTTTCTTCGCGTCTCAAGATACTCGCATATAAATCAATCTAAGTCTCAATGGCAATCTAAATGACGTCAGCCCAGAATTCGGCTATTAGTAGAATACGTTGGTTTCTGTAATGAGCAGACAATAGGACACACAGGACAGTATAATAAGTATCTCATTGTCTGTAAAACTGCACCATAGTTAAACTTTAGGGTAATCTATGACTTGAGGGTAATATATCCACTTGAGCAGGTTTTACTTATATATACGGAATAAACTTGCGTTTTTAGTCTAGCCTTCCTAGCCATATCCAGGTGGGAGATTTTCAGTAAAAGGATCGGACTGCGCACATTTAGGGATCCGTACTAAATGAGGAAATTTCAAAGAAAAAATCTGATTTATCAATTTAATATTGGTATTTGTTAGTAAAACATACGCAATAACAAACATCACCAAATTTCAAGTTTATAGGTCAATGGGAAGTTAAAAAATTCTTCGGAACCAAATTTTGTGACAGACGACTGATAGACACGTGAGTGACAGCAATCTTGCTCCATTTGAACCATTCGGGTATGGAACCTTAAAAAATACTGGGCTGGAGAGGTAGAGTAAGGTCAAAGTAAATTATGGATGGAATAAATTAATAAGGAATGAAAAAAAAATTGTTTACAAAAAACTTTTCAAGCCGTCTGATGCAGTTTGTGGCAGTTATTTCAGATCAATCATAGATGTCCTGGCACCGTATGAATCAGACTGCTTGAAAATGTTTAGTTGCTTTTTTGCAGTCGGGTTTTTTTGAATTTATGATTTTTTTAAACTTCTTCATTTTAGTGAGTTATATTTTTGGAATTGCCTCCTTGAGCCACTTATTTTGTTACCCCACATGATCATGTCCCAAAAATACGACCTCACTAACCTAATGCTAGCCACCATTTTTTTTTAAATGCCTAGTTGTAGGTCGGGAGTTCAAACCCAGGCAGACGCTTTACTTTGTGCGAATTATTTTATCACCAACTGTCTCAAAACGGTGAAGGAAATATCGTGAGAAAACCACATGCCAGTTTCCTCACGATGTTTTCCTTCACCGTTTGAACCAAAATTCGAAGTCATGTGATATCCAGCAATCCGCATTGGGCCCGCGTGTTGGATTACGGCCACACCCTCTTACAGAGAGGAGGCCTGTGCCCCAGCAGTGAGGACATTAAAAGGCTGATGATGATGACAATACATAAACAAAACTAAATTTAAAAAAAAAAAAAAATTGGTAGTTACACAGACATGCATACATAGTGTCTCAAAATATTTCACTCCTGCGACATTCAGGTAAAAAGAAAAGGAAATCAGTAAAAGCATGACGGTTTATGGAACAGAATGGAAGAAGAAAACAGGTTTCACCGTCCTCGTAACATGGGACAAAGGCAGGGAGAAAAAAAAAAGGGAGATAATGATGAAAAGAATAACTGGGTAGGGAAGCACCGTCCCGCTAAGAATCTAGAATATAATTAACTTAATTTTACACTAAAATAGTTACACAAATTTATGCCATCTGCCTGCCTAGACTTTTCCCAACTATCTTGGGGTCGGCTTCCAGTCTAAACGGATGCAGCTGAATACCAGTATTTTACATGGAGCGATTGCCTTCCTGACCTCCACAACCCAGTTACTGGGTAATACGATACCCCTTGGTAAAGCTTTTTTTTTTTGGGATTCGAAATCATCCAATGACTTCTCCCGCTCTGGGTGAAGCGGGAGGGCGTCTCACATTCTTACTGACTAAAACCCATCCCTGTTCCTTCCCTGCCTGAGTGGCCAGGGGTGCGGTAACTCATTTTCAGAATTTATCCGCTAGCCCTAGGCATGCAGGCACCGGCCACGATGGGCCCCGTCAGTGGTGGCTGACACTTATCTCTTTGAGGCGCGCGTGGAACACTGAGCGCCGTCGACTCACGGGCCTGGTGCTGATCGGACGGCGAGCTACCCACTGCTCGCCGTCCGCAGGCCCGAGACCCGAGACCCCTTGGTAAGGCTGGATGTCAGACTGTCGGGCTTTTGACGCCCCGTAACGACTGTCAAAGAACCACGATTGGCAGCCGGTTCAACGGCTTAACGTGCTTTCCGAGGCACGGGGGAGTCGCGGTATGTAAAGATGGTCACCAATCCATGGACCAACCCCGGCAAGCGTAGCTCAACCTGATGGATCGACCCGTGCGGCTGTTATTACTTTATACACGAACTTAAGTATATGGGTAAAATAGCGATATTGTCATAAGGTGTTTCGTCAAAACATCAGTCTCCAACAAAACACAACTAATAGCCAATCTGTGATGTAACACAAACATTTAAATTGTGTATTGTGCACGCGACTAACTTTGTGTCGCAGCGCGGTGCAGTTCCGAACTTGCAAATATAATTATTGTACAGTGTTCGTACTGTTTCGTACAATGCCGTAATGGAATTTACATTGAAAAGCTTTTGGAGAGGTTGAAATGTAATAATCACTTCTGTGTGCTAAGCAGAGCTCTGCTTAGCTGTTAAAATGACATTTCGATAGCTATGATATATTCTCGACTCGGATATTGCTCAAAAAACTGCAAAATTGGTCTAAGAGCGGATGGCCGATCAGGCTGAAAGGTCTGGGGTGGCGACCGCATACCCGAAGGTTTCTCACTAAAAGAGCGCCCGACTGTGATCAAGTGGGAGTCGCCAACGGAGTCTCCCTCACGCCCCCAGTCACAGCCACCGCAGGAGACGCCCTGGGCGTCCGGGATCGCGAGACGATCTCCGGCCACTGTAGACGTGGGGCTGCGGACGGCGAATAACGGGTAGCTCGCCGTCCGATCAACACCAGGCCCGACAGTCGACGGCACGTAGTGTTCCACGCGCGCCTCAAAGAGATGTCAGCTACCACTGATGGGGCCTGTCATGGGCGATGCATGCATGCCAAGGCGTCGCGGATAAATTCGTAACAGAGTTACCGCGCCCCTGGGCACCCGGGCAAGGAAGGAACAGGGGTGAGATTTAGTCAGTAAGAGTCTGACACGCCCTCCCGCTCCACCCAAAACGGCAGAAGTCATAGAATGATTTCCCACTCCCAAAAAAAAAAAAGAGTCCGCTGAATGCAAGAAGCAAGGAACCGATGGATTTGGCGATCAGTGGATGTCTCTGTGTCCAGCGGTGGACGTCTTTTGGCTCAAATGGTGGTTGATCGATAGGTACGTAGTTCCATGTCTCATTCATTATTTACTTTAAAAAAATAAAAATCTGTTCGTCATTGCTCAATCATTTTCTAATAATTTGTTCATGAAGTACCTACCATGACGGATGTATTTTGCTGAAACACAGAGTTTTAGTGACTCGTAAGTCTCTATTAGTCCTAATAATATTGCTAATCTTCCAATTTCATAAAATAGTATGTTATTCAATTCATTCATTTATTTAAAACAGAATATAAATAGAAAGCTGGGTCTAGATAATCTTTCGTCCGTTCCATACATCCGTATCGTAACCGCGTCGCGATCCACGCCTCTGTATCAAGACGCCGTACCACCGTACCCTACCAAACGTGCGTTAGCTTTATATACATATTCATAATTAAACTAATAAATGAATATACAAACTGATAATAATAATGTGTACAAACGCGTATGAAAAGAATTCATTTGATATCAAAATGTTCATCCACATCCAGAACCCCGGCAGCGTTATCACGTTGAATAGCAATACTAATTCATTGGCCAAAGAAAAATCCAGCCCTCCGATTATGTGATTGGTTTTTGGTTACCAAAATTGGTTAAATTAATTTAAACATCATTAAAACCACTCACTCAATTACCACGCAAAATTATTACCTCAAGCCTCTCGAAAAAATCTGAAAAAACTCTAGAATAATTATTTAAGAAAACAACCATCCATTTAGAAAATAGCCCGTTATCGTCGAAAACTTCGTTAATTAAGGCTCGGAGAGGGAGGCGCGGTCAAACTTGACTGAAGGACTTAAGTATTGAAGGATTAAAGCGTCTAACAAATTCTCTTTATCGAGTCCTTGAGTGACTTGCTTTCATTCACCTGTTGCTTTGATTAGAGTTTTTAGGTTTTCGAAATTATTGGTTGTTATACTCGTAATTGGGGACGTAGGTTGTTACAAGTGTTCCTATGTAGGTTGTCCGCTTCAATATTTGTGAACCATTTTCCGACAACTTGTTGGTTTCCGTTAGAGCTGTGGCATATTTACCTTTGAAGTCCAGTGACAATGCAATATTGTGATACCATCGAACTGATCTCATGACGGGATGAAGGGACTGGAACTCCCTGGTGGCAAATGGTAGGACAGTTGAACTTGGGCTAGTTATTATTGTATTGTGGCGATTGTCGACACAGCCTAAACTCAGCGGGTCTGCACCGGCCTTTAGCTGGCAGTTAAGAATATTGAGGAGTCGTTCGAATATATAAAAAGCATAGGTTTGATTGAGACTTCAGTTCGCCCGTGGGAGAGGGCACAATGTATAAGATTGTTGAATATAAAGTTCAGAGTGTTTATCCTCTTTCTTTTCTCACACTCCACACATAAGCTAGTCACTCTTACATACTACACTCTCGCGTAGCCAGCTAGTGAGACATCGTCGCAAGTCATAGAACACCCCTAGAGCCCTGCAGGACTTACTGAAGCCCTGCGGGCTCCACAGTATCATGAGTTCTTTCCGTTACTGAAGATGACTAGGGTTTAAGCTTATAAAAAATCATTTAATATTTATTTTCTTTCAAATTTGACTGAAAAACCTTTAGTTGAAGGCACTTCATTATCTTCCTGACCCAGTTCCGTGTTGCTTAGGTTCAGCTAAACACGCTTTCTACTTTAATTCCGTTCTGACAACCGACACGCTATCACTGATTCCCTTTCATTCTTATCATGCCTTACACCTAACTTGCTTGAAGAATCGCAAAACCAAAAAGTCGATGGAAAACGGATGGTCGATGGGGTCGAAAAGTTCTGAAGTGGCGACTGCGTACCGCAATACGCAGCGTTGGTATGTCTCTCACATGGTGAACCGATGACCTGGTAAGAGTCGCGGGGAGCCGATTGATGCGAGACGCACAGGGCCGGTCTTTGTGGTGATACTTGGGCGAGGCATATCTCCAGCAGTGGACGTCTTTTGGCTGAAATGATGACACAAACTATCCATCTTTTCTTTGACTTTCTTATAGTATCCCTATTTAAACTCCTAACCGGCCTTGTTTACTTTTAATATAATTTTAAGTCAGTTATAAGCGAAATACATAGGTAATTGAGAAAGGTGTAACCCTATCAAAAGACTACCCAGTAAGTATACCTGCCGAGGGTATTGTTATATCTTATTACTACTGTTATTATTAAATACTGTTATAAATTATAAAATTCATACTTTTCTATTGACAACACAGTACACAACTGACTGACATAAAACAAAAAAAAAAAATTCATTCTATTCTAAATTTGCATCACCTTTTAAAAGTACATAATTATATTTGATCGGCCATCAGTCTGTCTGCTGACAAGGTTCGTTTTCATGCGACTTCCTTAGATATCACAGTACCTACTTCGAAAGTACTTCAAGTATCCCTCTAATATTGATGTGGCGTTTCCATCTGCAAGCAACTTACATGCAAGTTGTATTACATTGCGGGCAACCAAAGTATAATAGAATAGAATGGATAAGAATATAATAGAATAGAACTTTAATGTACACCAAAACAATCACAGAATTGTTATAGACGAGCTTAAATCTATGGGTACAGTGTCGGTCTTATCGCTGACAGCGATTTCTACCAAACAACTTGGGATGGACTGAAAGAACAATCTAAAAGGGGGTAGTCTACGGTGTGCCGCTAGTAAAATAAAAGGACGTCAAAATTTAACAATATAAAACTTTTTAACAAAAAATTCAACCGACGAAAAAGAACTAAAAAGCAAAAAATAAATAAACCTTTTAAGTCGTGAGTATTGAGCTTATTTACCTACATAAAATATTAAATTTTATGTATACTAATTTTGAGTCGGCGCCAAACAACAATCTGATTACTAAATATCTAAATTTTATATGTACGTAGAAATGAAGAAGACTAGGTGTAGGTAATTAATCATTTTATTTTGGCGCCGGATAAATTAGTTTACATAAAATTTTATATTTTATGTAGGTAAATAAGCTCAATACTCAAGACTTAAAAGGTTTATTTATTTTTTGCTTTTTAGTTCTTTTTCGTCGGTTGAATTTTTTGTTAAAACGTTTTTTATTTTATGATTTTTTTGTGACTCGCATCATCTTTTAATACTCTGAGGCTAATTTCTAATCCTCCATCATTCCTCTTGGCACTGAGGTTCCCAGGATATTGACCAGTTGAGGTTACCTCCAATATTCTAAAGACGACTTTTCTCAAAGCATATTAAGTGATATCTGTCACTAAAACCAGTTTTTTATATCTAACTTCTATTGTTTAGGAAAGGTATGGTTTCCATCATCAGCTCAGTTTCATGATGTGATGATTCCTAAATGCAAATACCTGATTAAGTTATGAAAAGTAAACAGAAACAATATTTGTGCCCAATTTTCGAGGTTTTCTCTAAATTTTATCAGGATTCCATGATCAGATCCTGATGTTCTTGACATGAGACCACCCTTGAGGTATACCCAATCTAATAAAAAAAGAATCATCAAAATCGGTTCATAAACAACGGAGTGAGGGCCGAACATACGTACAGAAATGCTAAACGTGCCAGCAATTTTCGAGGTTTTCTCTCAATTTTATCAGGATTCCATAATCAGACGCTGATTTCCTTGACATGGGTCCCATGTGATATACACTATCTAACAAAAAAAAAATTAAGATCGGTTCATAAATGACGGAGTGAGGGCTGAACATACACAAAAATATATATATATATATACGGTCGAATTGAGAACCTCCTCCTTTTTTTTCGTCGGTTAAAATACATACACACATATCATATATTACATAATTTAGTAGGGGTTGAGAAAATAAAAGCAGAAAAAAGAATAAAAGGAAGGCTAATTATAAGAGATGAGAATATGTAGAAACAGAAAGGCGTTAGAAAGAAAGAAAAGGGTCTTTTACTAGATTTTTAATTAAAGAAGCGACTGGGGTTGTCTAACTGGCATCGGCAACGCATTCCACAATCGCACAGCTTGAACTGCAAATGATTTGTACTGCAAATGTATATAAATCTTGGTGGAATGCAAGGGCATCAAAAGTATCAAATTCTACGATGATCTCAAGTGTCAAGAATACGTGTCATGAAGGAACTTATTACATTATTTGAGATAAGAGGAGGTTGTAGTAATAAACAGAACACATTATAGTAATGATAAAACATGGGCATGCATAAAGCGTATTGGCAGCGAAATTCAGAATCATGGTCATATTTGCGTAAACCAAATATAAATCTAATGCAAAAGTTTTGGAGTCTCTCAAGTACCCCGCAAATGTTAAATGTTATTAATCTTGCATACAAGTTGCATGCTTAAGGTAACGCAGATTCTGAATCAAGGGACTGACTAACTAAAGGTTAAATGATAAAACATACATAAAGACGAGTTCGCGATCCAAGATCTTACCCTCAGGCTTAACCTCCCACCTATATCACAAACTCAAATAATTAACTAGCATCCTTTAATTATAGAAACCCATTAAAGTTTGTCAATTTATGTATATTCATCTGTAGTCATAACAACCGATGAAGGTCGAATTGAATAGAAATTGATGTTTAACTTTAAATACGTAATGTGTATACTAAGCCTTGATGTGTGGCACAAGTTGGGAAGATGAAGCGAGATGCGATCAAGCAGGGCTAAACAAAATTTATAGGGTAGATGGCTTAAAAAATATATTCCGTCCGTCAGTTAGATGACGAAAAACTGAACACGTATTTTTTCTTTTGTTACCTAAACAAAAAGTGAGGACAACACATTGTATTGAAATTTGGCGTGATGTAATATTTATACAAAACATGTACCATTTTTATCTATAGTTACGTAACCAGCCCTTACTCTGTATTTTTTTATTAATTTGGTAAAGTGTTCAATATTTTTTGATAATCTATCTTACACATTTAATAGAATTATTGTTTTGTACTTGAATCATCGCTATTTACATTATAACTTTATTGCGGATATTAAAGAAAAAGCTAAGAAATATTACTATCCATTCACATAGTCTATCTCGCAGTCGCATTAGCCGCTGTTCCTGAGATCGATTCTAAGATCTTTCATGCAAATTCGAATAAAAATTCCACAGTAGCAGTTTGTAAATATATATAATAAATTCCTATTTTCCTTGGTCACGGCATCACACGTGAATGGTTGGACCGATTACACTAATTCTTTTTTGGTTGTGTTTGTTATTGTCAGGAGAAGGTTCTTATGAAAGAAAAAAATATGATCGTTTTGCGGCAAATTAGCAAATTAGAGAAAATTTTACGACATAATTACACTTCGCGCGTTTGACAATTCATACCTAAGACAGAACAACGTCTGTCGGGTCAGCTAGTGGAACATTAAAAATTAATCGTATTAAGTTGTATTATACTGTCTGTCAAAAGAAAAAGAAGTACACTCTGTCTCACACTTCAAGGAAAACAGATGAATGACTATCTTAGGTATTTAACCAAAAAGCTCTTTAATATCGCTAAACACTCCTATTTTAGACACAAAATACATTTAGCATCAGTATTCCACAAAGCGAACCTATTTCGGTAGAGTCAGTACTCCAGTGCCCACCGGTTCATGATTTGTGTGTACAATGACGAAAGTTTATCCCAGTTTGATAGCTGAACGTACAATTAATGAATGTAGATAGTAAGGAGAGACTAGAGTAAAAAGGAAATTAGAAGAGAGAGTGAGAGGCAAAAAAACTATGGCAATTTCATTGTTAGTAATGCAAGTTTTTAAGAATACAAATAACTTATCAGACTAAAAGAGATGGAAAATGAATGTGAATACAATAAGTGAAGAGTTTTGTGGATATATTTAGTGAAAGATTCATGTATAAAAAGGAAGTGACTATATTGAGATAACGACAAACAAAGATGTATGGAAAAAGAAACGGGCATATTAGACGCAGGCAAAAAGGCTGCCAGGCTCAAATAGGATTAGATGGGCAAAGGTCTTCACACAATGGTTCCGATTCTCTTGTTCAATAGCTAAACTAAAATTAGAGAACCGCTATATTTTACTAAAAGGCTGTGCGAGAAAAGGACAGCTATGGCTATGATCTAAGTTAGAGACGTGAAACTAGTTTACGCCTTGCGCTTTACCGTGTTTTTAGTCGACATGTTATTACGTGTGCCCTTAATTTGTATGGTATGTAAATATTAGTTCAACTAAATTTGACAGCTCTTATTTACGTCCGTCTCTTTCTTGTGTTATAAGAGAGAAAAGGATAGCAATAGCCTAAATTAAGTTTAGTTTGTACATAACAGAATCGGCACCAATGTCTGCCTAAAAATTAACGGCACCACCGAGACTAGGCATAAAAAGGTGGCAAGACGACCTGGACGCGTACCGCGAGGGCTGGTTTGAAAAAACACGAGTAAAGAGTTCCTGAAAGGACTTGGGGAGGCCTGTGGGTAGCAGTGGTACAGTATAATACGCTAATTGAAAATGAAAACATCGGCCCTGTCGAAAATAAACAATTTTATTGAGATGATGAATATCTTGCGAATTTATTCTTAAACATTTTTAGTAGCCTTATGCATAGTTTAAGCTACACTTTTGTTAAAAATTTTATCTGAGACGAGGACACACCAAGGACAAAACCATACCAATCATTCCAATTACAAAACATTAGTTACCAAGTACGTTAAAAAAATACCGCGGAGATACATACCTAATGGAAGTGGAATTAAATCCTTTTTGTAACCGAAACCCAAAGAAAAGGAACCGAGGCAAAGATACAAAGAATCTCGCTGCTTTGTCCGCTTACAAAGCATTGACCAAATAAGACGAAGTGACTGAACGTAGAAAAGAATTGGATCGCAAAGAGGAACATGTCATTATAGAAAATTAGATATCAGATGGTGTTCGGTAGGTGTATCTATCGACCAAATGGTTAAAAAAAAAACACAAAATTGCCTCGTTGGTCTCGTGGTTGCAAGCTCGACTGCAGAGCGTGGGGTCCTGGGTTCAATTCCCGGGTCGTGCAAAAAGTGCTATTCATCATCAGCCTTTTAATGTCCTCACTGCTGAGGCACACCTCCTCTCTGTGAAAGGGTGCGGGCCACAATCCACCACGACATCCATCAACCAGCATTGGGCCCGCCAATGCGGGTTGATAGATGTCACATATCTTCGAATTTTTGGTTCTAGCACATGCCGGCTTCCTGACGATGTTTTACTTCAACGTTTTGAGAGCAGTGGTGATAAAATAATTTACACAAAGTAAAGCGCCTGCCTGGGTTTGAACTCATGACCTACAACTAGTAAGTTGCGGCCGTTACCACTGGGCCACCACTACTCTCTGGGCTACCACATATTTTTTGTTTTACCAAACTAATAAAAAGTGACAAAGATAAAAAGAATCAAATTTCAAAAGTGGGGGCTTGTTACGTCACTAAACGGTACAAAATGTATTGAGGTGTGACGTCACGCAAAATTTCAACGCACTGTATCGTCCTCATTTTTGGTTTACGTGACAAAAGGAAAATACGTGTCCAATATTTTTTGTTAATTTGACTGACGCATTAACTATTCGTGACTTTATGTTGTTGTTTTGTACGCTTGAAATAGGATTTTCAAACGTCCTATCGACCATCCTTATATTTTAGAAAACGAACTTCGTCAAACCGTAGAAATTTACTCATTTCACCTCTTTAGATTTTTTGGTTAAATTAGCCTATTATGAGGAACAACAGAAGAGACAGTCGTATTTTTGAAAATGGAAGCCCAGAAAACTTCGTGGCCCAATTTAAAAATACAAAAATATTACTGCCAGGATTTACCTTTCCAAAAGAGTTTGCTCAGTCCAGTCAAGAGATTGCATTAATAAAATTGGTTACTACTAGCACCAAACCCCTGCAATATGATCCCGTTGAAAATTTCTCCAAACACGAGAAAATAGTAGCAGTAAAAATTTATTTTTAATGCAACATCTATGAAATTCTCTAGTTCAAGCTCCAGCAATCAGGGAGGGAAGGAAAAATGAGGAGCCTCTTAATAACAAAATAAGAGGAAATTTAATTTACTTAGCACAAAGTGTCGCCCAAGTGTTTAGTGCTTGCTTTTAATAGAGTTCTCTCAGATTTTATTAAAAGGAATCTCACGTTGGCATTACATTTTTAATATTTTTTTTTTTTGGAATTGTTGAATTTCTTTATTTAATATTTGAGTTAATATTTTTTTTTTTTTTAATTCTACATACTTCAGAGGTTAAAAACTCTCAAGAAGAAGAGTTTTATTGGAGCTGGTTTGAGTCCTTAGCTATTTATCCATAAAACTGGAAGAATGTTGCTTCGCGACAGAAATTAGTTGTTTGGTTATCCAAGATAACATGTTAGTACCTCCAGACGAAATATATTAAAACTCTTCGTGTAAATTAATAATTACAATTTTATTAGCTGACCCGACAGACGTTGTCTTGTCTTGGCTATAAACTGTCAAACCCGTGAAATTTAAACAGTCGTTAAGGTTTCAAAAATTTTCTAATTTTCACGCGTGAAGCCGTGACTAATGAAAATAGGCATTTTTGTGTATTTTATTTATTACTGAATGCATTTCAGTTTTTGTTTTAAATTGGCATGGTCAGATAAAAGATCAAGCGCAAGTTTTTTAAACCATTGTCAATAGGGTTGATGGCTAAAAAAATCTAATTAGTACGTCAGTTAGATTACCAAAAAAACATTGCACATGCATTTTTTTTTTGTCACGAAAACACGAAACGATACAATGCGTTGAAATTAGCCCTCACTCCTGAACTTTGATGCGTTTTATGTTTGTCATTTTTCATTATTTTGATGAAGCAAAAAATACTTGTCCAAAATTTTTTGAATCGATTTATTCAAAAAATATTGGACAAGTATTTTCGTACTTTCGACTTTCGAAAAAGGAGGAGGTTCTATGGTCGACTGTATGTAAGTCTTTTTTTTTTATGTATGTCCCCGCATTTCTCCGTCAGTTGTGGACCGATTTTCAAAATTCTTTTTTTATAAAAAAAGAATATACTCCCAAGGTGGTCCTATATATTATTCGAGAAACTGAACAAAAACGAAAAATACGCATATCTTGATGACGTTTTTGTGTTCTCCAAATGTTTAAATTCCACGTTCCATGTTATTGTGGTGTTTAGTTCTGGGGTATAACAACTAAAAAGCGAAAAATAGAAAACTTTTTTACAAAAAAAACAGCCGACTTCCAAAAAAAATACACTAAAATTTTAAAAATAACTTTAATTTCGGAAGTCGGTGTTTGTATTTTATTTCTTCGATATTTGACACTGACTTCCGAAATTAAAGTTATTTTTAAATTTTTAGTGTATTTTTTTTTGGAAGTCGGTTGTTTTTTTCACACACACACACTTGTAACTAATTATGTAAACAAATCTTAGAAGTTAAATTTGACCCAATTCTCGGTTTCTGATTAATTTAACTTAAATTTTTCGTACATGTTAAGTTTGGATGACAAATTGACAATGCATGGTTAGCTAAGTGACGATATTCTAAATTTATTAAGGCGGACTACCAAAGAGGGTAGGCGGACCAGTTATTTTGTATGTATTTCCACCAAATGGATATCAAATACTGGGTTTAAATACTGAGAAAAACACGAAAAATGTAAAATGAAATGTGTTTTTAGTTTTTTTTTTTACTAAAGAAAATTTAGTAATAAATAAGGTCCCATGAGACTCGGTTTAGTGGACAAATAAAATAGGTACCTATCAAGTACCGACCTACATAATTTGACAAGTTTGATTTTGTTCTGATGCCTTCAAACGAACCTGTTTATATCCATGAATACCCGCGTTTTATGTTTTATTCACTTCATATTTTTAAGTAGTTTATTTATTGTCATCATCATCATCATCAGCCTTTTAATGTCCTCGCTGCTGGTACATAGACCTCCTCTCTGTGAGAGGGTCTGGGCCGTAATCCACCACGCGGGCCCAATGCGGATTGGTGGATGTCATATGTCTTCGAATTTTTGGTTAGGACATGCCGGTTTCCTCACGATGTTTTCCATCACCGTTTTGAGAGCAGTGGTGATGAAATAATTTACACAAAGTAAAGCGCCTGCCTGGGTTTGAACTCACGACCTACAACTTGTAAGTCGCGGCCAATACCAGTGGGCCACCACTGCTCATTTTATTTTATGTATATTTTATGTATTTGTTTTAGGTATTGATAGGGCTCAGTCGGAAAGAAAGAAGTGGACTGTATAAAATAGTTTTAATACCGATTAGCAAGGTTTTACAAACAACAAGGAAATGCCCGTATGCTATCGCGTCAGTCAGCTGAGTAAGTGGCGCGCGCAGCGGCGCGCGCGCGAAGCCAGGTTCGACACCCGACCCCGCGCCTTCCCCGGTGACTCGTAGACGATGCGCCGACATATTCCCCGGGTTGAAGGGATGTCTTCAATTTTCGACTGGAAGGGGGCAGATGCAGTTGAAGGCACGATGAATGGTGCCCCTCTTCGTCTTCAACTCCGCCACTCTCGTGACGCCGTCTACGCCGGGATAGGTCTTCATGATCCGACCCAGGGACCAGAGCAGAGGTGGCGTTGTTTTGTCCTTGATTAGGACTAAGGAGCCCGGTTTCACTTCACCTCTGGAATGAAACCATTTTGATTTGGCCTGTAGCAGAGAAGTGTATTCATTATGAAGTCTGCTCCAGAAATGCTGCCTGATGAACTGGATTCTTCTCCAACGATCCAGCCGCGTGATGTTGGCTTCAGTCACCTGAGGATGTGGTACTGACAAGAATGGCCGTCCAATTAGGAAGTGAAATGGAGTAAGTGCCGAAAAATCGGTAGGGTCTGAAGAAAGGGGAGTGAGAGGGCGTGAATTCAATACCGCCTCTATGTGAGTGAGACAAGTAGCCATCTCTTCAAAAGTGAAGTGAGTAAGATGCAGTAACCGTTTTAAGTGATGCTTACATGATTTCACAGCAGCTTCAGCCAGTGAATTAAAATGAGGGCTGTAGGCAGGCGTGAAAATAAATTCGATACCCTCCAGCGCCATTTCAGATGCAACATTTGATGATTGCAAGAACCTAAACATCTCGTTTGATGCGCCTACGAAGTTCGTCCCGTTATCGGACGTGATGCTTCGAGGCTTGCCTCGACGCGCCACGAAACGATTTAAAGCGGCCATGTAAGCCTCAGTAGTGAGGTCACTGACGAGCTCCAAATGTACGGCTTTCACTGCCGAGCAAACAAAGATGCACATATAAGATTTTGTTAGTTTGCAACCTCGGCCTTTACGATTGGCCACCAATACTGGCCCAGCGTAGTCAACATAACAGTTTAAAAATGGAAATTCAAGATTAGTTCTTGAATGAGCTAATTGACCCATTATAGGCTGTACGTTTTGAGCCTTGTGTTTAAAACATTTGAGACATTTACCAACGACAGACCTAGACAAGTTCCTACTACCTAGAGGCCAGTAAGTCTGTCGAATATGTGACAACAACAACTGTGGACCAGCGTGTACAAGCTTTAAATGTTGCATTTGAAATATAAGCTTAGTAAGTCTGTGCTATCACTATAGGATGTTTCACATTAAAATCGTAGGGGGAGTTATCGAGCCTCCCGCCCACTCGAATGAGGTTATGATCGTCAATGAAAGGAGTCAAAGGAAGCAATCTACTTTTGCGTGGTAATTTCTGTCCAGACTTCAAAAGATTATACTCTTCAGGAAACATTTCAAGTTGTGAATAATGTATAATTAAATTTAATGAATTTTCGAGTTCGGTTTTAGAAAGATTACCACACAGTTTATTTTTATGTTTAATATTGTAAATAAATCTTTGTACATATGTAAATATTTTTTGTATTTTTGTTAGGCTAGAATACTTTTCTAATAAGTTATGTATGATAGATGAATGAATGGTTACGTCTGAATGATAATTAAATGAATGGTTTTCACTACCATCACCAATGAAATGTGTCACTACTTCCGGCAAATTATCTTTCCCTGTGTTTGGCATCTCAGGCCACTCATTTTCATTAAGCGACAAAAATAAGGGTCCGGACCACCAGAGGGGTGTATCCTTGATAATGTCAGCTCTGAGACCTCGGGAAACAAGATCCGCTGGGTTGTCCTTCGACGGTACGTAGCTCCAGGTATGACCACATGTACTTTCCTGTATCTCATTGACTCGATTTCTAATAAAAGGTTTTAATTGGTTAGAAGGAGTAGAGAGCCAACCCAGGACTATGGTGGAGTCGCACCAGAATCAACATTTGTTGATGGGTATGGTAAGCGATTCTTGAACCTTAGTACACAGCCTTGCGCCCAGCAACGCTCCACAAAGTTCAAGTCTCGGCATCGTCGTTGGTTTGATGGGCGCTACACGATTTCTAGAAACTAGAAGTTGTACGCCTATAGACCCACTGCTATTACAATACCGAATGTACACACAAGCACCGTACGCCTTCTCGGATGCGTCGGTAAAGACGTGTACTTCATGTGTAATAGAGCCTTCACACAAAACCCAACGAGGAATTTCTAAATTATTTAAAGCTGTTATTGTGCTTTCAAATGTAGACCAAAAGGTTCCTGATTTCGAGCGAAACTTCGTCGTGTCCAGTCATATTTATCTAGCCATAAACGCTACATGAGTATTTTTGCTTCGACGACGCACGGACCTACGAGGCCTAGTGGGTCAAAGATTTGACTGATAACAGAGAGGACATGACGTTTGGTGACTTTATTAGTTGGTGTGATATTTATTGTGTATGTAAGCGAATCTGAGTCACAAACCCAGTTAAGACCTAAAGTTTTGGTTTGAGATGAGTTTGGACTTTGCTCAGAAAAATGTAAAATATTATTTAATTCATTGCTATCTGCAATTTGTTTAAGAATCAGAGGATTATTAGATCGCCATTTACGTAAGTTAAATTTAGCAGATGATAGAACTGATTTTACCTTTTTTGAAAAATTAACAGTTTCAGCTATGGTATCCCCACCACTCAAAAAATCGTCAACGTAAAAGTCACGTCGTATGGCACATTGAACACGACTATCCTCAATGTTATCAGCCAAACTTACAAGACATTTGGTGGCTAAGTAGGGGGCAGAAGCGGTACCATAGGTAACCGTATTTAACGTATAGGTCCTAAGAGGTTCTGAAGGTTCGACCCTGAAAATAATTTTTTGAAGAGGTCGCTGAACTGGATTTAACTCAATGGCTCTGTACATTTTCTCCACGTCACTTGTGACCACGTACCTACTCGTATGTTGACGAAAACGTGTTAAAATGGAAAACAGTTCGTCTTGTACCACGGGACCGACCATCTGTATGTCATTAAAAGACACTCCCGAACTGGTGGAAGCTGATGCGTCGAATACTACGCGTAGTTGTGTAGTGGTGCTAGAACTACGAATTACTCCATGATGTGGAATGAAATATTTAATTATAGAATGATCAGGTGAAAATGTACAGTCAGCGTCTATCTCGTCAGGTGAGATAGTGGTCAAACGCGACCCTATCAAACATAAAAAAAAAAAAAAAAAAGTCATATGACCTAAGCGTTCATATTCCTTCATAAATTCGATATATTTATTTTTAAATAAAGGGTCACGTCTAAAACGCCTTTCAAGAGAGAGAAAACGATTTCTAGCATTTTCGTAAAAATTCCCTAATGTACTAGGATCCCCTTTTAATGGCATCGTGACGACAAATCGTCCGTCACCTTTACGGACGGTGGTTTTAGCGAAAAGTTGCTCACACATTCTCTCTTCAGGTGAAAGTGAATGCTTTAAAGATACGTTATCAAGCTCCCAAAATGTAGTTAAGTCAGGAGTGACGTTGGAATGATTATATAGAGCTGCGTTTCCTTGTAAAGAAGCGCGCAGGTAGTGGAACTTGTTTATGTCATTAATACTTGTGTTATCGTGAATAAATGACCCAAAAGTATCCCTGAACTCGAGCCAGCATTGGTAGTTCCCATCGAAATGAGGCAAATCGATTTTAGGCAAACGAACAAAATTATTCCTAAATGAATTATGTGCACCTGAGTCAGCATCTTTGAAGCCCGCCTTACCGCCCGATGACCCCGAGACCCCGCACCGTTGGACGAAACACCAAGTAGACTGCGCGTGAGTGCCACCAGATTGAAGAACTGGCGGTCAAAGTCCTCGCGCTCAGTAAACGCAGACTCAGCATCATCCGAAAGCACTTCAATTTGTGTCTGAAAGTCATCAAAGTCGGTGTGTAAGGTCTCGAACTTATTAAAACGCTCCTGTAAGTCTAAGCGTTGCAACTCAGATATCTCGGAACTACTTTTAACTAAATTTAAATAGTTGCTGTAAATTGTAATTTTGATTTTATCGAGCTGCGCTTCTTAATTATTGTTTTTAAGGTATCTGCCATTTCAAAGTTAAATAATAGCAAAAAGAATGAACGCTAATGATCTCAATGTAAAAAATGCAAACAGCTGTGCGTAGACAAAGGGACCGGTAACCTATGTCGAGGTCAACCACTGCACATGTGTGAACTAATTAGCGATCGTGTTTTTTATGAAATATGATGTTTAAAATATTTTATTAAGTTATGCAGATTACGATTAATGATTCACTAAAATAAGCACTTAATTTAAGAAAGGCACTTGAAAGAAAGAGAATGATTATTTCGGCAAAAAAAGAAAGCTTGAAAGTAACTAATTGGAACGAACTCACTCAAATACAGTAATATACTCCCAAAGAATGACATCAGCTTCCAAGATGAAGATATAGGCTGCTACAGGAACGACTTCTTTGTTCTTTTTCTGGCCGTGCCGCGTGGAACTTGCGCACGGTCAAAGGTCATGCACGTATTGCACGACGACCAATGACAATGCTATTTTACGGCAAAAACTGGTATTTTTGCAATCGAAGGACCAAAATGATAGGGCTCAGTCGGAAAGAAAGAAGTGGACTGTATAAAATAGTTCTAATACCGATTAGCAAGGTTTTACAAACAACAAGGAAATGCCCGCATGCTATCGCGTCAGTCAGCTGAGTAAGTGGCGCGCGCAGCGGCGCGCGCGCGAAGCCAGGTTCGACACCCGACCCCGCGCCTTCCCCGGTGACTCGTAGACGATGCGCCGACAGGTATATATATTTTGTAATCTATATAGTATACATATGCAACAGGTTTTGGTTTCCGCATGTCACGTCCTAGGTGACCACTGAAAATCAGCGCCGTGCTGTGGGTCCCCCATGGCATAGCATTATGCTGAGTGGAAGCCTTCTTGCCACAACCACGACATGCATCTGCTTTTATTTAATTTTATTCACATTTTTATTTTTTAATTAAACTTGTTTATACTAAAGTAATTTCAGATCTAGTAACACTATTGTTAAGGGTTTAGTTTGAGTAAAATGACATATTTTTCTCTTTCTTTATGCTGTTAGTATGTCGTTTTGTGGCAAATAAATACTTTTTCTTTCTTAAACCGGTATCGTTTTACATACATTTAAAGAATAGCAAGCTCGCGTCGAGTGCCACAAAGTGTTCTCGAAAACGTTTGTTTAAGGGAATACTCACTTCTGTCAAACGATATTTATAGGATCCTTTTGTAGGAGTCGAGGGAATATCTAGCTTTTCGAATATTTGAAAAATGTTGGTTTATTGACGCAAGTTGAAGATAGAGTACCTAATATCGATTCGCCGTGAATTAGTAGAAATTAGTACTTGTTGTACTTGCTTATGCGTGAATTAGTAGAAATTAGTACTTGTTGTACATGCTTATGCGTGAAGTAGTAGAAATTAGTACTTGTTGTACTTGCTTGTGCGTTAATTAGTAGAAATTAGTACTTGTTGTACTTGGTTGTGCGCGAATTAGTAGAAATTAGTACTTGTTATACTTGCTTGAACGTGAATTAGTAGAAATTAGTTCTATTCCAGACTATAATCTAACTCTGTGCCAAATTTCACCCAGATCCCTTCAGCCATTATGGTGTGATTAAGTAACAAACATCCATCCATCCTTTTTTTTTTGTGGGTTTGTCTAATCATCCAATGACTTCTCCCACTCTGGGTAGAGCGGGGAAGCGTGTCACTTTTACTGACTAAAATTCACCCCTGTTTCTTCAGTTGCCTGAGTGCCCAGGGGTGCGGTAACTCTGTTTCGAATTTATCCGCTACCCCTGGGCAGATCCATCCGTCCTACCATTCGCATTTATAATATTAGTTGGAAAGTAGGATAAGATATCAGTAGGATGGTACCCGTACCTACGACGAGTTAATAAGTATCTAGTTGATAACTATTAATACCATTTTCGAAAGAGTTATTATGACTCCAGATACCTATCTGACTTGGTCATCGTAAGAGTGAAATGGGATATTCAAAAATATAATATGTATCAAGAAAGTCATCTGGACATGAGTTGCCTTCGTAGGCCAACTATATTTAATTTGCCATCGATATGCCTAGAAGACAGAGAATCAGAAAAGAATTCAAGGATCGTTGATTTATTAAAACGAAGGTACCTCAGTAATAAGATTTCTCGAACCCTTTATTTTGATACCCCACTTGATAAAGTTCGTGGACTTTTATTTTTCACAATATGGCGTCTTGTTGTCACCATATTGTATTTTAATTACTATCATGACTTTAGTAGCACTCGCAAGATTAAGACGAATCAGTTGACGTAAGAATGATTAAAATCGGCGAACGCGCTTGGTCTCTAAAGTGCCACTAAGGAACAAATATGCATACATACATAGGCTGATAAACACATTACCCTCCCTTGCGTCGCGCAGTCGGGTAAAAAACTAGTTTATTTTGTTTTACTGTTAGCACCTATTCTTTTTTTTATATTCGCACATGAATATAAAATCAAAAGAATCTAATTTCACGCATTTGCTCCTCCTACGAGAACAGGGAATGAAATATTATTTGCTTGTTCATACATTGAGACGGATTATTTCAAGACAAAGATAAACGATAGCATCAGAAGATTATTAAGATAAACCACAATTCGTGGTCATGGTGGGTGGTTACTTATTTAAGTAGGTACTCTGTGTACTAGTAATCTCTGGAACTACTAAACCAATTTTGAAAATTCTTTGACTGAAAAGAAAAAAGAAAGCTACAATTTTTGAGTGACACAGGCTGTATTTGATTGTGATTAGGGACGATAGATGGCGTTACGTGCATTTCTAATAAATTCGCTCCCGTGCGAAGCCGGGTTGAGTCGCTTGTTTTCAATATGTGAGTGTGAGTGAGTGGGACGGAGTGGGCTAATAAAAAAAACAATCCATGAAATTGGAAACAAGGCAAATAGGCATGCTCTGTAAATCTGTAAAATAGTAATAAAAGGATATGTAGCTTGGAGCCTGTTTCTGATACCGGTGGGATTTAATTTTATATTTTTTAAATGCTTTTTATAGAAACATTTAAAAATATTATATATTAAATATGTATAATTATATCAGTGTGTTCAATTGTAAGAGACCGCAACTATTTTTAGTTTTTTCATATTTCACGGGTGGCACTACCCCTCCCGGCCAATTCGTCATCTGTGTTCATAACAGATTAAAAATAAAATTTTAAAAATTGTCTCAGTGGTTATTTAATTTAACGCTACTATTACAAATTGCTTCAGAGTGAATAAACGAAAGGATAAACTTCTATACTGTAAATAACTGAAGGTCAATTCCTGTACATATTATGGAACATTAACATTCGCATCGCAGTTGCAATATGTATGTCAAATACACCTCCAGCATTTCTACATTTTAACAGACTTTTATTTTGCGATACAAAATCAAAATGTCCTTGAAAATACGGGCAATAGCTCTCCGGCTACCCTAATTTATGAAATACAAAAAAAAAGTCAGTGCAAAAGTAATTGCGATTGTTATGGTTAATCAAGGAACGTTACAAAACCAAATATTCATAACCAAAAAATATACAAAATTCGCAGTTATTTAAACAATAATATACCTGTCGGAACAATGAAATTACTCCCCGGGTTGAAACGGCAAGAGCGGAACAATGGTCATAAGGGATGAATGGGACGCACAAGAGGCGGTATTAAAAACCCCATTGAATTATTACAAACGCGCCTCTTCGTGTATTAATTCGGTATTTGTAAAGATTATATGAGTTGCTTTGTTGTTTTCAGATTAATTTAATTTAATATCGCAATCCACTACTGAAGAATCAATTAATAATCATGAAAGTTATACTTGCCTGTACATTATATTATAGTCACTATTTCGTACGTATCTGAAAACATTTGGAACATATCCTTGAATATACTTACAGGTGTAAAAAACAAGCCATTATTCCAAATGATCAGATTCTAATACAATTTTTAGCGGTATTTTCAGATGTTATGCAAACTTCATTATTTGTACTTACCAATGGAGTGTTAAGTACAGCCTCCTTCCTACTATCCAATCCATCACCATCATCATCATTAATCTTTTAATGTCCCCACTGCTGGGACGTGGGCCTCCTCTCTGTGAGAGGGTGTGGGCCGCAATCCACTATGCGGGCCCAATGCGGCTTGGTGGATGTCACATGTCTTCGAATTTTTGGTTCTAGGACATTCCGGTTTCCTCACGATGTTTTCCTTCACGGTTTTGACAGCAGTGGTGATGAAATAATTTACACAAGGTAAAGCGCCTGATGCCTGGGTTTGAACTCACGAAACTTGTAAGTCGCAGCCGTCACCACTGTCTTCCTACTAATGAAAGAAAGAGTGTGTATACTAATATTATAAATATGAAAGTTTGGGTGGAAGGATGTTTACTATTTTATTACGCCTTAACGGCAGGACGGATTTGGAAGAAAATTGGCACAGAGATAGATTTTAGCCTGGCATAGGAACAAGCTATAATTTTGTAGTGGGGGAAGTACTGATTCCACGCGGGCGAAGCCGCGGGCAGAAACTATTAATTTATATTATTAGTATTGATCCAAAGTAAAATGTTAACTTATTACACTATTCAGTTAACTTGCAGATGCTCTTCCTATGTCTGTAACGCAGAAACAAATTATTATAACACGGTGAATTAAAAATGTAAAAGTATTTATAATAGTAACCTAGTTTGTAAATTGATCTTCAAAACCAGAAACTGTAAGTTCAGCAAACAGTTAATTTGACTTAACTTCACTCAAGGTCATTAGAAACTAGGTGAGTTCTACAAACACTAACAAAGTAATAAGAGCAAATGTTCTTGAAAGATACGACTGACAATTTTATTAGCTAAGTCGCACATTTTACTGGCATTCTCGAGCGTGTTAAATTTTATAGGTTACCTAAGCGTTTTGACACGGATCTCTTTACCTTGAAAGAATAAAAGCAGTTTGACACCTCTTTTTAACCGACTTCCAAAAAGAGGAGGTTTTCAATTCGTCTGTATATTTTTTTTTTTTGTGTGTATGTTACCCGATTTCTCCGTCAGTTGTGAACCAATTTTCAAAATTCTTTTTTCGTCTGAAAGAATTTACTCCCGAGGTGGTCCCATATAAATTTTATCGAAATTACTTCAGCGCTTTTTGAGAAACTGAACAAAAACGGAAAATACGTGTACCTCGATGACGTTTTGGTGTTCTCCAAATGTTTAAATTCGACGTTCCATTATATTGGGGTTTTTAGTTCTGGGGTGTATCAACTAAAAAGTGAAAAATAAAAAATTTTTTACAAAAAAAACAACCGACTTCCAAAAAAAAAATACACTAAAAATTTATAAATAACTTTAATTTCGGAAGTCGGTGTCAAATAACGAAGAAGTAAAAATACAAACACCGACTTCCGAAATTAAAGTTATTTATAAATTTTTAGTGTATTTTTTATTGGAAGTCGGTTGTTTTTTTTGTAAAAAGTTTTTTTTCAAGTCATATCTGTTAATACCTGGCTGATAAGGCTAAAATTAGTTTATAAATTAATGAGGTACTGGTATTCAGTTGCATGGGAACAGAAACTCAACTTCAACATAAAAGGAAAACAGCTAGGCTGATTTAAAATTATGGTAGGTATTGTTAGTCTAGGATAAGTATAAATTGACACTTGAGAGATCAAAAATAGTCAGACGATTTGGAATTCAAATTATTTTTAAGAATAACGACGCGCCCCAGGCGTTCCTAAAAGTCCAATAATCTGTCAAATACGAAGACAGATGAAAAAATCTTGGGGCTCAACTTGAGAAAACTCTATTTAAAACTGGCCAAGTGCGTGTTGGATTTCGCACATAAAGGGTTCCGTACCAAATATTGGTATTTGTTACCCTAAAAATATTTTTTGTTGGGCCAACAATAAAATGATAGCATTTATTGTTGGGCAAACCAAATGCCAACACTAAATGCTATTAGAGTAGTAAAGTATACATAATAATAAACATTATCACCAAATTTCACCCGGGCCTGCGGACGGCGAGCAGTGGGTAGCTCGCCGTCCGATCAGCACCAGGCTCGTGAGTCGACGGCGCGTAGTGTTCCACGCGCGCCTCAAAGAGATGATAGTCAGCCACCAGTGACGGGGCCCATCGTGGCCGGTGCCTGCATGCCTATGGGTTAAAATCTGAAAATGAGTTACCGCACCCCTGGGCACTCAGGCAGGGAAGGAACAGTGGTGGGTTTTAGTCAGTAAGAGTCTGACACGCCCTCCCGCTCCACCCAGAGTCATTGGATGATTTCCCACTCCCCCAAAAAACAAAAAAAAATAACACCAAATTTTAAGTTTATAGATCTAAGATATCATAGCATAGACAAACAATAACATCTATACACGACGTCTGACCGTATAGAATACATAAGTCTTGCTAGCCACCTACTCCCGCGGTTTAATTAAACGTAACTGTATACACATAAGCCTCTTAAGCCAATTATTATTTAGCATCAGAGACACTTCAATAGAAATTGATTATATCAGTTTCAAAACCCGACATAATTATATTGAACTAAGCTTAAGAATAAAATAGTACGAGTATTATAAGTAATTCGGGAATAGGTCATCTCTGTTGAACTCATTTGTGTAAGGAGTCATTATGAAGTTGAGAGATTAAAGAGATTTGCATAATTATCTTGCTCTTATCCCAGCGTATTTGGTCCCGCGAAGCAGTAATTTTCGCGAAGGTGGAGGCGGGATGGGTGAGGGACACTCAAGTAGTACGGAGTGGACCTCACGCCCCCAGACGCATTGGGCATAGGACTTCGCAAGACGATCTCCGGCCACCGCAGACGCGGGCCTGCGGACGGCAAGCAGTGGGTAGCTCGCCGTCCGATCAGCACCAGGCCCGTGAGTCGACGGCGCGTAGTGTTCCACGCGCTCCTCAAAGAGATGATTGTCAGCCTCCACTGACGGGGCCCATCGTGGCCGGTGCCTGGATGCCTAGGGGTAGCAGATAAATTCGTAACAGAGTTACGACACCCCTGGGCACTCAGGCAGGGAACAAACAGAGGTGGGTTTTATTCAGTAAGAGTCTGACACGCTCCCGCTCCACCCAGAGCGGGAGATGTCATTGGATGATTTACCACGCCGCCAAAAAAAAAACTTATTTGGTCGACACAACATGTATCTTCTCCATTAGTCGTTACCTCGGTAGCAATTGCACGATTTCTAGACATATCATCTTTCACACCGTTTATTCATCTTTCTGGTCTTCTTTTTTATTAGGGTTCCGTATCCGAAAGGTCCAAATGGAGCCCTATTGCTGCCACTCACATTTCCATCTGTCCGTCGTCAGTCACTACATTTTAACCGATTTTTTTTTTAATTCCCATTGACCTATGAACTCGTGGTGATAATGTTTATTGGTACCTAGATTTTACTAACAAATACCAATATATTGATAAATCTGATATTTTCATTGATAATTCCCTCATTTGGTACGGAACCCTAAATGTGCGAAGTACGACACGCACTTGGCCGGTTTTCTTAAAAATGTTTCCAAATAATTGTAAACACCGTTAGTTTATGAAAAATCACGAAAAATTATTAACTCTTTATTTTTAATAAGACTCTGACACATTGTAAATTATCAAATTTGGATAAGATTTGATGTATTTGAAATGATCAATCAATCATTTATTTTGTAAAACATAGTTATGGTTACAGATAGTATATCGTCAGAAATATGTGCACTATGTTTTGCCAATATATGTGGCGTACAAAATGAAGCTAAAACAAACAAATACAATTAAGATGGTATATCAATAGATTACAACATAAAAAATACGATTTAATTAAAATATTATGTCAAATGGGTAAACAATTTCAATGAAGGTGGAATGTCAATAGAATCACATTAAAAGAATAATTAAATTTAAAGTAGGTATGTCAATTAGGTAAACAGGTCATTACTGACTGACTGTTTTGGTGTACAATAAAGTTTTATTCTATTCTATTCTATAAACACATTCATACTCGACCAATAAATACGATCATAAGTGTTTAATCAGCAAGTCAGAATCGTCATACCTCCGTTTATCACTAGTAAACTCAGTGATGGAGTAGTAACATCTATCTAACAGGAATTTAAACAAAGACCTCTTAAAGGATCCCAGACATCAGATCTATTGTTTATATTGTCTATTGAGAGTTAAATATTCTTGCAAGATTTATTAAAAATCCTACGGCGTTTATAGTAATCCGGTGACATAGCAACACATTCAAATATAAACTCAAAACTTATAAGTTTACACCTACTCTATTTTGTCTAGAAGCGAGAGACGAGATTGTGAGAATGTTATTAATTCACAGGCGCTAAACTTATAAAAATCAAGGTTAAATAAAATACAGTGTGCCTTTCTGTCCGGAGATAGGGGCGGGAAATTGCCGGGTTTCAGAGCCCTTCCTATTTTATACGTAGTTTGTAAGAGAACCTCGACGAACGGAGGAAAGGAGCTATTGAAATGGATGCGGTATTATTTAATACTATCGTTAATCATTTTCAAAATCGTATCTGGATGAACCATGGTAGAAAAAGGAATATATAATACTCCCGACCGAATTTAAATAACAGTGGCCGATTTCAACGGCGATTACCCAAGTACTTAGGATGTATTACAATGCACAAGCGTGTGCTCAAACACAGGTGCACTCTCTATTCCTTTACTACCATAGTCCAACGGAACGGCAATCCAACACGACCTAGGGAGATCAGGCGCAGAACTACCGGCTTTACATGCTTTCCGAGGCACGGAGGTGTCACAGCACTAACTTCCGAATTCCGATCTGCTACTGAGAAATTCATTATAGATAGACTTAATAACACTTTTTGCCTGACCCAGGAATCAAGGAACTCACGCTCAGTAGGCGCAATTGCGACTATGAGACCAACGAGGCAGCCAAATTAGGCTAGGCAGTTAAATAGAAATTAATAATATACTTATCCCATGCATAAACAATTGCATGCGGCTGAGATGAAAATGCTAAGAGCGATGTGAGGTGTTACGCACATGGATAGAATTAGAAATGACTATATAAGAGGAAGTCTGAAAGTGGCACCGCTGGCTAAAAAGTTGTGTGGAAATCGGTTGTCGTGGTATGGGCATGTGATGCGGAGGAATGAAGAAAATGTCGAGAGTAAAGTCTCGTGTATGGATGTGGATGGCTATAAGAGTAGGGGAAAGCCAAAGAAACTATAGATGGACTGTGTGAAAGAGGATATGGGTAAAGAGGGGATGGACTACGACGAGTTGACAACTAATAGAAAAGTATGGAAGAAAGACCCCAAATAAATTGGGATAAGGGCAGGAGAATGATGATATATATATCCCATGCCGATTTCGGCTACGGTGACTTACTTTTGTGCGACTAATGGGATGCGGTCATGTACTCTACTATGACTAATGCAGCCTATCTTGTCTATGAAGACGCGTGCACAGTGCGGACACTGGAGGTGGAGGTTGGAGTTTGGAGGGCGGCTTATTTTTGATGATCTCTCGCCTGGTATTGAGATCTGTCTTCCGCTGGTCTTCAAAGGTATAGACATTTTGTTTAATCAAACTTATCCAACCAGGTCTATCCTTTGCCAACTCCTTCTAGTGAGAGGGGTCTATATAACATCTCTTCATGTCTTTTCTGAACGTCCTTATATCTGAGTAACTGACCGCCTTGTTTCCACTTGCCATCCTTGAGTTCAGAAAAAAAATGTGCTTAGCCACCCTCTCGTCAGGCATCCTTACAACGTGTCCAGACCAGCGCAGCTGACGACGCATTAAATAGGCCTCACATAAAAATAAATAAAAATAATAATAGCGTTACGACTGACAAGGGATATTGGAAGAAGAAACCGCTCTGCCACGTCTCATTTACGAGCTAGTAAACTACGCCTAACTAAAAAAACTGGCCAAGTGCATGTTGGATTTCGCACAATAAGGGTTCCGTACCAAATATTAGTGTCTATTTGTTAGTAAAGTATACGTAATATTAAACAATATCACCATATTTCAAGTTCATAGGTCAATGACGGCACGGTTGGCGCAGTGGTTGAGCGTTCGGCTGCTGCGCTGCGTGTCGCGGGTTCGATCCCCGCACGGAACAAATATTTGTATGACCTGCAGATAGTTGTTTCGGGTCTGGGTGTCTTGTGTATGTGAATTTACATGTTTGTAAACGCACCCACGATACAGGAATAATACCTAGTGTGGGGCAACGTTTTTAAAAAAAAATAAATAATAATAAATAAAATAAATAAAATAATGGGAAGTTAAACAATTCTTCGTAACAATTTTTATTTATTTATTTATGTACACACAAAACATTTACACTTCTTCTTAGCACGGCGGGCTGTGCTGGGGCGGCTGCTACAGGTTCAGAAAACCTTAAACGGCACAAATATAACAACCTTATTGGGAGTTATATGTTTTAGCCGTTTGGGGTTGAAACACTAGGGCCATGGGTTTCGAGTGCTCATCGAGTTTTCCGTGACATCAGCAAATATTTAGTCGGCTATACGTGACCAGAGGGCTGGCCTTTTTTTCGGGTAAAGAATCAGCATTGCCATTCAACGTGGCAATGCTGCCAGCGTTCTGGGCATTTTCCCATTGATAGCGATGTGGACGAATGTTTTGATGCCCAATGAGCTGTACTCCTACAGGATCTGTTATGCCGCTTGTACATACTTTATTTATTAAGTAATTTATTAGTTTAGTGTAATATGTACCTTTTTTTAAATTGTAATCAAATAATAAAACATTAATCTTACAAGAGAAAAAAAGAACAATTACAGAAAGAAGAGTACAAAGGTGCTGCTTATTTCAAAAGAAATTTCTTCCAGCAGACCTGTGACTAGAAAGTTGGATATTAGACGAAAACACAGTGTGTATAAATAAATAAAGACTATAAACCAACTAATTCAAACATAAAAAATAAAATACTAAGAAAAATAAATAAAAAGAAATGTAAAAATATAAATAGTAATAATAAATAAAATCATCATCATCATCAGCCTTTTTTTAATATCTCCACTGCTAGGGCACAGGCCTCCTCTCTGTGAGAGGGTGTGGGCCGTAATCCACCACGCGGTGGACCCGCGTGGTGGATTACGGCCCACATGATGCGGAATGGTGGATGTCACATGTCTTCGAAAAAATAAAATACATACCTATAATATAAATCACTATGGTATGGTTTATACTATCATTTTGTAACAGACGACGGACGGACAGACAGACAGACGGACACGTGAGTGACAGCAATAGGGCTCCGTGGACCCTACGGGTACGGAACCCTGAGTAGCGTAGATTTTGTAGTCCTATTTGTAAATAAACAGTCGGGTGTCCTTGTGTTAAAGTCCAACAGACGTTATGTAAAATCTATTGAACAGAATTAATTGATCTCTGATCACTATCCGAAGGATTTACTGCTAAGCTTATATTAACTGCTAGGAATAGTTTGAATGTAATAAAGCAATATGTGGTTTTTACAGTTTTCCGTGCGATTTTTCTCTTCTTAAGAACCTTCCTAAGACTTCAACGAATAGTTGAAAAAAAAGTTCACACAATTTTTTTAAACGTTGCTCCTCACTTTTAATTACTCCTGTATCACGGGTGCGTTCGAGATCACACTCATGTTAACTCACACAGACCGGAATAACCATTCATAGGCCATAAAAATATTTGTTCCGTGCGGGAATCGAACCCGCGTCACGCAGTGCAGCAGCCAATAACTCAACCACTGTGCTAACCGAGTCGTCAAAACGGGTCCAGCCGTTCTCGAGTTTTGCGCTTTGCTACACATTTAATAGCCATTCTCTTATTTTATGGAAGAATTTTGGTAAAATAAAAAAAAACAACCGACTTCCAAAAAAAAAATACACTAAAAATTAAAAAATAACTTTAATTTCGGAAGTAGGTGTTTGTATTTTACTTCTTCGTTATTTGACATCGACTTCCGAAATAAAAGTTATTTTTTTATTTTTAGTGTATTTTTTTTTTGGAAGTCGGTTGTTTTTTTTTTTGTAAAAAAGTTTTTTATTTTTCACTTTTTAGTTGTTATACTTACCCCAGAACTAAAAACCCCAATAACATGGAACGTGAAATTTAAACATTTGGAGAACACCAAAACGTTATCGAGGTATACGGATTTTTCGTTTTTGTTCAGTTTGTCGAAAAGCGCTGAAGCAATTTCGATAAAATTTATATGGGACCACCTCGGGAGTATATTCTTTCGGATAAAAAAAGAATTTTGTCCGAAAGAGGTTAAGTCCGGAGAAATCGGCGGACATACATATAAAAAAAACATACATACATACAGTCGAACATAGAACCTTCTCCTTTTTCGAAAGTTGGTTAAAAACACATTACAGATACCACTTCGTTAGATTTATCAATCTTCAAATGCCACCTCCAATACAATCATAATTTTATTGCATCCCTGTCCCATTTTTTCAAGCCTCGCAGTCTCGCGAGATCTAATATTTTCACTTAGGCCAAACCTCGGGCCTCGATTCGACAAGTTTACGATGCCTGATAAAAGTACCTACCAGTACCACTCATATAGTTCGGGAATAAATCCCTTTGTATAGTGTACGGTCGGAAAAGATCTTATCGGAGAATTGGGGCACTGTTACCGATTTGCTTCGACCAGTGTGTAATTTTGTTATTGGTATTTTACGGACTTGAGTGTTTTTGAGAAATGGTAGGATTTTTTATTTGTATTAGTATTTGCCTGGTACCTATTAGTCACAGGTTTTGTGAGTTTTATGTAACACCTGGAGGATGGGTTCAGGCTTTTATGGGGTATCCTATTTAAAACGATCGGACAATACAATGTTTTTACAGACAAACACAAGAGTCCTAGAGACATTTTGTTTTTTAACTGACTTCAAAAAGCCTTATCTTTTTTAAAGTCGCTTTCTCAATTCGTCTGCTTTTTTTTCATACTTCATAGGTGGTCTCATATAAATTTTATCGAAATTGATTCAACACTTTTTGAACAAAAACAAAAAATATGATAAATGATTTTATTTTCGTAAGTAGGTTTTAACAACACTTTTACACGTTAACATTTTTTTTTGTCCGTTTCAGCTATATGAGGCCGGTGTTTCCTAGCTGACTACCCTGAGAAGAAACACCGAAACAAACTCTCGTATGTATACAGAGATGACGTTTTGGTGTGCTACAATTCTGCTTAAATTACATGTTATTGCGATTATCGATTCGGGCATAAAGTTTTGGGATTTAGCAACTAAAAAGTAAAAAAAAAAGTATTCGTATGAAAAAAAAAACTGGCCATGTGCGAGTGCAAAGGGTTCGGTGTCATATATTGAAGAAACAAAATACGAACACCGACTTCCGAAATTAAAGTTATTTTGCAATTTTTACTGTATTTTATTTTTTGGAAGTCAGTTGTATTTTTTGTAAAACAAATGTTTTCATTCGGACACTCGGAACCCTTTGCACCCACACTTGGCCAGTTTTTTTTATTCATATGAATTTAAAAAAAAAACTGACCATGTACGTGTCGGACTTCGCATATTTAGGGTTCCGTACCAAATGTATTTTTGACTATTTGAATGCCTTTGGGTCAACAAGATGCTTATACTGTCAAAATTTGAAGACTGTAGCTCCAACCGTTTGGCTGTAAAAACTGTGTGACAGTCGACAGACAGACAGACAGATGGACAGACGGACAGACGGACAGACAGACAGACGGACAGGCGGACGTACAAACCGACGGACAGACGGACAGACAGTGAGACGGACAGACGGCCAGACGGACAGACGGATAGACGGACAGAAGGATAGACGGATAGACGGACAGATAGACAGACGGACAGACGTACAGGCGTACAGACGTACAGATGGACAGACGGACAGACGGACAGAAGGACAGATGGACAGTCGGACTGATGGACAGACGGACAGACGAACAGAGGGACAGACGGATAGACAGACACATGAGTGACAGCAATATAGGGCTCCGTTTGGACCCATCGGATACGGAACCCTAAAAATTCACCAAAAGAGCACAAATTATTTCATGTGCTACTTTCCGTCATCCTGTGCGCGGTGGATTGCTGTACGGTTTAAGGTATGAGTGTTCGTGTGATTGATAAAGAGATTTCAGCTTTGCCTCTGGAATATCATACCATCTGCAATACACCTGGAATTACAGATGTCCAACCTTTTTTTTCCGGGCGTGGCCGGGAGGGCGAGTCAGACTCTTACTGACAAAAACCCACCCCTGTTCCTTCCCTGCCTGAGTGCCCAGGGGTGCGGTAACTCATTTTCAGAATTTATACGCTACCCCTAGGCATGCAGGCACCGGCCACGATGGGCCTCGTCAGTGGTGGCTGACACTCTTTGTGAGGCGCGCGTGGCGCCGTCGTCTCACGGGCCTGGTGCTGATCGGGTCACACAAATCCTTCTTCGCACAAGCAGAGTTCTCCGCGCGATTTGAACATATACAACAGCCCAACAACAACCATCGAGTAGTTGCCCAGCTCGTAGCCATATTACATTTCTATTATTTTTTACGCTAACGCTTAGAACAAAATGTATGGCAATGACATTACCTGCGTAGATAAGTGTCACGTGACTTATCGCAGGTAATGTCATTGCCATACATTTTGTTCTAAGCGTTAGCGTAAACGATAATAGAAATGTAATATGGCTAGGGGGGCAGACAAGACAAAACACCCGTCGGTAGGAAGATTCTCCCTTTTCGATTGAGATACAAATACAAAATCAAAATGTTTATTTCTGTACCAACTATAGACTACCTAGTTGGTTTATGATTAGAACCTCCTTTTAAAGCATGATGACGCCTGTGCTAGGAGACTCCGCTCTTCCATATTGGCTGTTTGTGCAACTTACAAAATTACAAAATAATCATTATTTAATTAGGGTGCCGTACCTAAAGGGTAAAACGGGACCCTATTACTAAGACTCCACTGTCCGTCCGTCTGTCTGTCTGTTTGTCCGTCTGTCACCTGGCCGTATCTCATGAACTGTGATAGTTAGACAGTTGCAATTTCCACAGATGATGTATATCTGTTGCCGCTATAACAACAAATACTAAAAAACAGAATAAAATAAATATTTAAGGGGGCTCCCATACAACAAACGTGATTTTTTTGCCTTTTTTTGCGCGAGTCCGACTCGACCTTGGCCAGTTTTTTTTTTTAGTTTCTTGAGTTATATTTTTTCGTCATAACTCGAGTACATTTTTCTCTAGAGCGGGTGATGCGTGCTTTATTGCCATAGATGTGCAGGTCTTTCCCCTCTGTTTCGTATTCCTCTATAACTTAGTTTTCTATCAAGTTAATATCCGTTTTTCCTCTCCTTACATTATAATAACAACTACAAACACCCAGTAAACAACAGGAATAGACTTGAACGCACGATCAATGCTAACACTGTTGTTCTATACTTTCCCGTAAAAATACAGCGGATATATAAAGTAAGAGCAAAAATAAGGGTAAGTAAAAGAAAAAGTCTAGTAAGTAATAAAATTTTCGTTTTCAAGGCGAGCTCCTACAAAACAAGTGGCAATAATTTTTATTGTTGCGAAGGATTTTTTATGTGAAAATTTTAAGGTCAGGTTATGTTGACTGGAAATAGCGGAAGCGCGAGCGATTGAGTTTTATCAACATGCTATTGACAAACGTCAAGTACGTGAAGACAAACGTGGGTAACCTGACATGTCTATCTTCTATCGTCTTGTCTCACTGCCTTTTAACATCAATAGGCTAGCACTTGACCACTGATTTATTTATTTATTTAGGTAATTACACACCCATAACACAAAATAAAATATCAAACAAATAATCAAAATTGCACATTACATTTAAATCAATCTGAAACAGTAAAATTAAAATAAATTAAATCATGAATATCAAATAACATGTTAGTGAAGTACAATACAAAACAAACAGGTACCTACATTAAATAAATAAAAATCAATCGAAACTAAACATTAAAATTTAAAAAAAATATAATTAAATGTACGACGATGGAGCACGCGTGCCTAGAAGTAACCTATTCACTCTTGCTTTAAATAACCCCAGGTTGTAGCTATCAGAAAACACAGACTCCGGAAGGGAATCCACTCCTTATGTGTCTTTGGACTAACCGGGCCTGCGAACGGCGAGTAGTGGGTAGCTCACCGTCCGATCAGCACCAGGCCCGAGAGCCAACAGCGCGTAGTGTTCCACGCGCGCCTCAAAGAGTTGTTAGCAAAACATTCATGGCCGATGCCTGCCCAGGGGTTGTGGATAAATTCGAAACAGAATTACCGCGCCCCTGGTCACTCGGGTCATGGAAGGACCAGGGGTGGGTTTTAGTCAGTAAGAGTCTGACACGCCCTCCCGTTCCACCCAGAGCTAGAGATGTCATTGGATGATTTTAAAGCCACAAAAAAAAATGTGTCTTTGGACTAAAAATTTGAATAAAATCCTCTTTAGGTACGCGTGATGGATTACGGTCCATTCCGTCACATAAAGGGGAGGCCTGTCAGTGTGTCAACAGTGGGAATTTTGTAGGCTGATTGTGATTATGCTTATGCAAGTAAATAATGTATTATGCAAATAAGTTATGTATTATGCAAATAAGTAAGTAACGGAAACACCTACCTTCAAGCCTATAATTTGCTTTGGTTAAGTTTTATGTGATTTATACGTATAAATAACTAAGTAGACAACTAAAAGTACCTTTTTATATTGACTAGGTTCCGTAGTCATAACAAGGACAAGGAACCCTTATAGTTTTGGTCTGCCTGTCTGAGGCATAGCTTTGAGACTGATATTACGAGAAAGCTATAATTATGCATGTATAAATATTAATCATGCCAAGAAAACGAAATAACAAATATTTAAAAGTTTTTTCTTATAATAGCTTCAGTACATTACGATGTGGATAACTTTTTTCTCGCCAATCCTATAGTGTGAGGTAATAGTTGGATAGGTCTTTTAAAATCATTGCAGGGTTGTGAAGACTATTTATCGATTCAGTGATTCGTTTGCGAAATAACAAACCTTAAAGTCATATTTTTTGTTCAATTCTTTATGTTCAAGTCGAGCGTCCCGCCCCCCTCACTTAGGCCGGGACTCCACCAAAAGCGGAGACGAGACGAGCGGAGAGGAGATGTTTTTTAAACAACCAATAGAATTTTGTTATTGACACATCTTCTTTCCGCTCAGTTTCAGTGGAGATCGCTGTGCGGAGATGTGTAATATTTGTATGGTGCGATGGAAACAAAGATGTAAGCTGTGCGCGGACGACGCGCAGTGGAGATGAGAGCGGCGTGAAGTGAGCGATCTCACCCTCCCCCCTCTCGCCCACTATATATCGTCTACATTTCGTGTCAGAATGCGTACTAAGCACTCAACGCCTCGCACCCGAGCTGAAAAACAGCATATCACACATCTCTTCTCGCACAGCACACAGCACACCGCACACATCTCCGCTTTGGTGGAGACCCCCGAGCTGAAAAGCAGCTTTTCTCGCACAGCACATAGCACACCGCACACATCTCCGCTTTGGTGGTGTCCCGGCCTTAAAGCTAAACTGTTGGCTTGAAACATTTAAAAAATTCGTGCTAGTAATATATAATTATGTTTATCAAACTTTGGAATAAAAAAACGCGTTGCGCCGATCCCGAGTAACATGGGATAAGGGCAGGAAGATGATGAACGAACTTTGAAGGAAAACTATCACCCAACATATATAAAATGTACGTACTTGGAAAATTTTGTACAAAACACTAAATCCTTAGAAAATACTTAGGTGTAATTTTTGACATATTTAATATTCAAAACGGTTAAAATTAAAAGATTTTTTTTATCCTTTTTAAATTAAAAATTGTTGTCCATAAAACCATGAACTCAATTAATAAGTTCGTAGTAATAAACATAAAGCCCCTTTCTCAGTCCGCATGTAATAACGGGCGACTACGGAACCATATACTGCGCGTGGCCCGACACGCACTTGGCCGATTTTCTAATGGGGAAGTTTTCATGGATACCTATTCTCCATCTGGAATGAATAGAGTGTTATGTCGGACTCCTACCGACTAAAACGCCACAGTTGCTACAGCTACAACCTTCAACAGGGTCGTTTTTTCCATTGTAATAATTTCAGCAAATAATGACTGAAGTTTCTATTTACTAAGCCTCTCTTAGGGCCGATTTCACCAACGCTTAAAACGCGTTTAAGCTCGCTTAAACGCGTTTAGCCACTGTAATAAAGCTGAAGAGTTTTTGGTTGAACGCGTTAATCTCAGGAACTACTGAATAGAATTGAAAAATTATTTGTGTGTGTTGAAAAGTCCATTTATCGAGGAAGGCTATAGGCTATGTAACATCACGCTGCGACCAACAGGAGCCAAGCATCAATGAAAAATGTGGCAAAAACGGGGAAAAATATCATTTTGAGAGCTTCAGTTGCGTGCGCTGCGTAAACGGTCAAAATTACGCATAAATTATATATGAAGGAATTGTTTTCCTTTTAAAGTTCTAAAAAAAGTACACGACAGCATGTCTATATTTTAAGGTTTACTCACTATAATCTTTTTTATGGTTTTTATTTTTGACGATAAGCTTAGGTTAGTAAAACTTAGTTTATAGAGCGAATGGAGAAATCGGCCCTTAGTCTCAGTAAAAAAACGACCAGTATCAAATACTCCAGTCTGCCAGATACCAGCTTGATGCCCTTGAGTCAATTGAGAAACGAGCCAAGAGGATCATCGGCAATGATACGCTCGTTGAGTCGAAACTCCAAAGTCTTGAACATAGACGCAGAGTTGCTAGCCTGTCGGTTTTCTATCGATTACATTTTGGGGAGTGTGCGACGGAATTGCATTATTTGATTCCGCCAAGCCCGTTTCATCAAAGGACCACAAGACGTACGGCGAAGTGCCACCGGTTCATGGTGGACATCCCATCCATACGCACAAAGCGATTTGAGAACATTCATTCATTGCGCGTACAGCTAGGGAGTGGAATTTCCTACCGGAGTCTGTGTTTCCTGTTAGCTACAACCTGGGAGTCTTTAAGTCAAGAGTGAATAGGTTACTTCTAGGCAAGCGAGCTCCATCTTCGACCACGTCATCGCTTACCATCAGGTGAGATAGTGGTCAAACGCGTGCCTATCAACCATAAAAAAAAAACTACGTGAAGTTAGGCTAAAAGTTGTGTCAAAAGAACGTCAAGTTAAGAAAGGTTTTAGGAGGCGAGATTCAGATTATTTTGATTTTACCTAGATTTACTTTCAACAGACTTAACCCCTGTAATCGCTTTAGCGTCCGCTCCCTCAAATCTGGCCAACATACCAAGGTCCTTATTAGGCTAAAATTACACACTGCCCCAGAGCCGACCCAAAAGATAATATTCCTTTACTTTGTACGTGTTATATTAATTCTCAGAAAACAACTGGAAACAAAACACGATTAACGATACTTTTTATTATAATAAAAGAAGTGTTAAAATTGTAACGAAAAAAATGTTGGTATTAAACCAAGGAATTGTATAGATATTGTTTTTGTAATGCCTTATCTTGTGAATGGAGGTAACTTCCGAAGAAATGCTTTTTTAACAACTTAAAGGGTTTGCTGAGAATAATACGAAAAATAAAAAATAAAGCGTATATTGTTATTTTTTTTTACTATAGAAAATTATTAACACACTGATTAGTTTTACCTGTAACTTACTATGTAAAAAAATCTAAGAAGTTAAAAGTTGACCACCTCCCGGTTTCCGATTAAGCTAAAATTTTGCGTATATGTCTAGTTTGGATGATATGCATGGCTAGCTAAGAGACGTCATTCTAAATCCAGTATGGCGGATTACAAAAGATGTCGAACTCCAAAAGATGGCGGACTAGTTATTTTGTATGCATCCCATAATACGGGTATCAAATGAAAGGGTTTTGTTTGGGATGGGACCCAAACTATAATGTTGCTGGATTGGAGGAGTCACTTGGTTCAATTAAACTCTTCTTAAATCTTGAAGACTATTTATTTACAGTTCACAATATGGTTCATAAAAGAATATGTTACACAAACAATATATATAGTCGGTACAAGGTGTGGTACACGACAATGCTCAGTCGGTTCAAGGTGTGGAACACAACGAGACTTAGTCTGTTCAAGGTGTGGAACCCAACAAGACAAGTGTCTGTACAAGGTGTGGTACTAGACAATAGAGCGAAAGCCAGAGGACTTTCAAGCTCACTGAGTCAACTGCCGCTGAGTGACTGAATTTGACTGCCAGGGACGCCTATATTTATCACCCAAATTCCATGGGATACGTAGTGTAGCAAATGCAGACCCGGACAGCCAATACATTTTGAGAATTTCACAAATTAACTTGGACATTAACATTTGACCAATCACAAACATTTCGATATTCTGACGATAACCAATCAGAAGGGTTTTACAAATCTATTAGGTAATGAACACCTGCATATTTACTATTACATATTTACTGATTTTAATAACAACAAAACTGATATATATACATACTACAAAGTATGTATTCTATGGGCAAGCTGATTCTACGTTATATTCTACTTTAATATTCTATTTTTACATTATCACAAATCTATAAACTACAATAAAAACAAAGCAATTTTACATATGTATCTCGAAAAGTACATAATTTTACATGGTGGACTTCAAAAACTTTCCACTGTTGTATCCAATCCATGAGAAGCATGAATTGGAACAACCAATCACTGACTAGCCAAAATTCCTAACTATGAGCTTTATTACTATTGGTCAATTTTAGCGCTGTGGCATGCACTACCTGCGCTATACAAAAAAGTTACCTCAGTGAGCTTTGATATTAAAACATACTTTTATCCTTATTTCAAGACATTACTAAACATAATAAGATATAATGAAAACATGACAAATAAACTAAATTAACTATAGGTATGAACTAAAGCGATTACGCTTCCTACATACATTTGTTTGAGCGTCCTGCACATTCCTCCCGCCGTGCGACGCCCGCCGCTGACGTCGCAGTTGTAGATGGTGCAGGATCGCTGGTCTCGGTCGGCAGGACGACTATCTTCTTCACCGGACGTCGTAAGGTTCCTCCTTTCGTGGTCACGTCCACCGTTCGTACCACTCCATCTGGGCCGGGAAACGTAGCACAGATGCGTCCTCTGATCCACATGTTCCGTGGAAGGTTGCCGTCCGCGATGAGTATTAGGTCACCGACTTTGGGAATCGTGCCTTTGGTGTGCGGTTCTCTACGGTTCCGTAGCTCTGGGAGATATTCTTTAAGCCACCTGGCCCAGAATATATCGGCGAGTCTCTGAGATGCGCGCCAACTTGCTCGTAGATGCAGGTCACTGTCGTTGAATTCACCTGGTGCTGCGATACGACCCGGACCTCCCAAGATGAAATGATTGGGCGTCAGGGCTTCTGGATCTTCGGGGTTCACGGATACGTGGGTAAGTGGCCGGCTGTTCACTGTGTGTTCGGCTTCAATGAGTAACGTGTGAAGCACTTCTTCGCTCGGGAAACGCTCGTTCAAAGTGGCGGCAAGTGCTGTCTTCACAGATCTCACCATGCGTTCCCATGCGCCTCCCATAAAAGGAGCACCCGGTGGGATGAATCTCCAGTCGATCATCTTCTTTGAGGCTTCTTCCGCTGTAGCTGCGAAGATGGCAGTCCGTAGTTCCTTCTCAGCGCCGTGAAAATTAGTCCCATTATCGGACCACAACTGTGTTGGACATCCTCGGCGCGCTATCATACGACGCAGTGCCATGATCGCCGAATCTGTGTTGAGCGATGCCACAAGCTCCAGATGAATGGCTCGCGTCGTGAGACAGGTGAATAGGGCGACGTATCTCTTCTGATGACTTCGTCCCACTGTAATGGTCATTGGCCCAAAATAGTCCAATCCAGCGAAGGTGAATGGCCTCTGGTGGTGAGCTAGGCGACAGGAAGGGAGATTCCCTGTCATAGGCTGCGGTGGAGAGGCTGCCTTCATGCGACATCGTAAACACTTACTGATAATGTTCTTGGCTGTAGGTCGTAGGCGGAGCACCCAATGCTGCTGACGGCATTCGTTGACTGTCATCTCGGTGCTCGCATGATGCAGCTGGCGGTGGACATGTTCGATCCACAATCGTGTTGCACGGTGATCTCCATCAAGGACCATTGGGTTCTTCAGATTCTCAGCGATGTCTGTCATGATGGCTATTCTACTTTTCAGTCGAATCTCTCCATCTATGAGTTCTATGCTCAATGTGTGTAGGCGACTGCTTCGTGGTAAGGGTCTTTTGTTCTTCAGAGCTTCTATTTCTTCCTGGAAGGATTGTTCTTGTGAAGCTTGCAGGATCAGATTCTCGGCCTTACGAAGAAATTCAGTGGAGAGAGGTAAGTAAATGTTTGTGGTCTCTCGTCTCTCTGCCACTTTGACTGGCAATGTTCGTTTGTTCTTCTTCCAATCAGGATCGTTGCTGTCGTTCTTTTTAGTTCTTTTGTAGTTGATATTTTGTCTTGATTGGCGACAGAGGTGCAGGAACTGCAGCATTCGTGCTGTAGATCGTAAGTATCTCTCCCAGCGTGAGAATCTATTGACGTCCGGTATTGCTTCACTGATTTGTACGTTCTTGTCAGTGAAGGCACAAGTTCTCTCTTCCCCTGTGATTATGACAGGGTTCTTCTCGTCGGCTGGCCACGTTTCTGGGGAACCGAGAAGGAATTCTGGGCCGTTGAACCAACGATGATCTTGCCCGTAGTTTTCTGGTACATCTCTTGTAGCGTCGTCTGCTGGATTCAGTTTGGTCGGCAGCCAGCGCCATTCGTTGGTGGAGCTATGTTCCTCGATTGCTGCGATGCGATGAGCGACATACGGCTTGTAGGTTCGAGACCCAGTTCTGATCCATGACAGCGTAGTTCTGCTGTCGGTCCAGAATGTGGTTGACTCTGGCGTTTGTTCGTGCTCTTCTTTAACTGATGACGCCATACGTGCTCCGAGTACTGCTGCTTGCAGCTCTAATCGCGGAATCGACATCAGCTTCAGTGGCGCCACCTTGGCTTTGGCTGTGATTAGGCAGATGTAGACTCTTCCATCCTTGGTGACTGTTCGCCAGTACATGGTTGCTGCGTATGCAGATTCACTTGCGTCTGTGAACACGTGCAGCTGTAGGGATTCTGTGTCGCTGAAGCCTGGGTAAGTTCGTGGAATGGCCATGTGTTCCAACTTCCTGAGGTGGGTGAGCCATTTTCTCCAGCTGGCAGCCAGGTCACTGTCTAGGGTTTCGTCCCATGCTGTTCCACGACGCCAAACTTCTTGTAGTATTTGCTTGGCTCTGATGGTGACCGGTGAAACGAGTCCCAATGGGTCAAACAGGGACATAACTATTCTGAGAGCTTCTCTCTTTGTTGGCGTGTCGTTCTGTAGGACGTTCTGAGGTATGCGTGCAAGATTTAAATTGAATGCGAGGGAGTCTTCCGTTGGCTTCCATATTAGACCGAGAACTCGTTCTGTCTTGATGCTGTCGTCCAGCTTGATTGTGTCTTCAGTCTTGGCGACTTCCCCTAGCGCTTCTAGAAGGGTGCTCGAGTTAGATGACCATTTCTTGAGTTCAAAGTGCGCTTCTCTATGTATGTCACGCACAGCTTGCGAGACTCTCACGGCTTCCTCCAATGTGTCAAAACTATTCAGATAGTCATCCATGTAATGTTTTCTTTTGATAGCTTTGACTGCTTCTGGATGTTCCTGCTGGAATCTCTCGGCGTTCGTGTTTTTCACGTAGATTGCCGTCGCTGGTGAGCAAGAAGCTCCGAAGATTAGCGACTTCATGCGGTATTGTTCCGGCGGCTGGCCGTCTCTTCGGTCTCCTCGCCATAAGTATCGGAGAGCATCCCGGTCTTCGGGTCGTAGTTCTATTTGCAGGAACATTTCGGTGATGTCAGCGGTCACGGCGATTGAGTGCTGACGGAAGCGCATTATTACTCCTGGTAGCGATTGCAGTAGATCTGGGCCAGTGAGTAGTTGGTCGTTTAATGAGACTCCTCTAGTCTTGGCTGCTGCGTCGCAGACAATCCTAAGTTTGTCTGGTTTCATGGGGTTGAACACGGCAAAGTGAGGTAGGTACCATGTTCGATGTTCCGATGTCGAGTGTGGAGCTGGTTCGGCGTACCCTTTTGATACTAGTGCTTCCATTTGTTCAGTGTACTTCTTCTTTAGTTCAGGTTCTTTGTCTAGCTTCTTCTCTACGCTCATGAGTCTGTTCAGAGCGCTGTCATAGTTGTCTGGCATCTTGACGTTTTCATCTTGCCATAATAGTGCAGTTTGATATCTTCCTTCTGGAGTTCTGGTCGTATGTTTCTGAAGGATTCGGAGTGCTTTTTCTTCGGGATCGTTGATGGGCTTCTTCGGATTGACTTGTATGTTGTCTATCGTGATGTATTCTTTCACCAGTTCATGAAGTTCGTCGTCTGTGTTGGCGTATCTGATGAAGTTTACTCTGTGGCCAAGTGTTCGCGTGTGACTGCCATGCAGGACCCAACCCAATGGTGTTAGTGAGGCCACTGGTTGGTTCTTTTTCCCAGTTCTGACCTCCGTTGCGATGAGGAGATCCCAATTGTCTTGGCCAATCAGAAGTCTAGGTCTTGCATCTTCTGTTACTATCTCTCTGGCGATGTCATGAAGATGTTCACAGTCTCTGACTGCTTCTCCAGGGATCTTCTGTGCGGCCAACTCTAGCTGCTTGATTGTTCCCGCTCGTAGCTTGCGTTCGGACGTGTGAAGTCCTTTGATGACGAAGTTCACTCTTCGAGATGACACGTCGACTGTGGGTTCTCCGTCAAAGGATGCTATTCGAAGTGGTTCACTGGATCCTTCTGCTCCGATTTGATTGGCTAGGCTCTCATCGATCAGAGTTACGGTAGAGCCGTCGTCAAGGAGCGCGTAGGTATTGACAGCTCCCGCCGGTCCAGAAAGGTGCACTGGTATTATTTTGAGAAACGATACTCTCGGTGTCCACATTGAATGGACCTTCTCTTGTTCTTTTTTGGAGCTATCGGTTTCTTCTTTCTTCTTGGATGCTGCACCATTGGAGTGTAGCATCTTGTGATGTAAGTGCACACAGTTGCCTATCTCGCATCTCTTTGGTTTACAGCTGTGTTGCTTTGTTCGAAATCTGAGGCAGCGAAAACACAGGCGATGCTTCTTTGCGATGTCCCATCTTGCATCAGTAGTTGCCTTCTTGAATTGGTCGCATTCCACGATGCTGTGCCCTTGACGATCACATAAGCCACAATTTGGTTTGCTTGCTTCTTGCGTGGCATGTACCCGCTGCTGACGTCGCTGCATGTTCTGAGGCGTTGGTGTTGTTGCAGCGATGTTCTCAGGCAGTGCATACGGGCTGCATATCTCTGCTTCTATCTTGATGAATCGGGTAAACTTCAGCAGATCAGGTTCGGTTCTGGGTTGTTCTGCTGAAAACTGGTACCATTGCCTTTTCAAGGTCGGTGTGAGCTTTTCAACCATAGCCTTCGTGACTTCTGGATTGAAGAGATAATGCCCGCAGTTGAGTGCTCGCAGAGTACCAATGATGTTTTCTACTTTGGTAGCGAAGGTGCAGACTTCACGCGGAGATTCAGTGAGGCGAGGTAAGGTTCGTAGTCGCTCCATCTCGGCCATGGCTATTGAGTCTGGCCGACCGAAGCGTAGCTCGAGTGTCTTCATGACTTCGTACGGGTCAGCGTTCACTATTAACAGACCCTGTACAGCTTCTTTTGCTATTCCTCGAAGGCTTCTTCTGAGTCTTGACATATTTTCTACTGCTGATAATCGATGCGCTGTCTCACAATAGGCGGCGCGGAACGTGAGCCAATCTTGATGAGCTCCATTGAAGCAGGGAAGTTCAGAATGCTTCATTGGCTGTTGGTACTGTGCGGTCTGCACAGCTTGCGTAATTGCAGCAGCAAGTTCTCTCATGTCCGTCCTTGTATCTGGGACGACTAGTGCTGTAGGTTGTTGCGCGACGTGGACTGATGGCGTAGACGGCGGCACCCAGGTTGCAGTGGCAGGTTTCGACGTGTAGCTGTGATGCGGCGCCGTAGTGTAGATCGGTTGCCATGATGTGTTCGGTGCCACGTGCGTAGAGTTCGATGGCCAGGGCGCGCCGGGTTCTATAGGCGCTGGCATTGGTTGCGGTTGAGCAGGCACGTAGTTCGGTTGCCAGGATGCGGCGGTGATCACTGGCGGCGGGTTCAAGTGTGGCTGCGCAGGCGCGGGGTTCGTCTGCCAGGAGGCGGCGGCACTCACTGGCGGCGGGTTCGGGTGCAACTGTTCGGTCGCAAAGTTCGGCTGCCAAGAGGCGGCGGCACTCACTGGCGGCATGTTCGGGTGCGGCTGTTCAGTCGCAAAGTTCGGCTGCCGGGAGGCGGCGGCACTCACTGGCGGCATGTTCGGGTGCGGCTGTTCAGTCGCAAAGTTCGGCTGCCAGGAGGCGGCGGCACTCACTGGCGGCATGTTCGGGTGCGGCTGTTCAGTCGCAAAGTTCGGCTGCCAGGAGGCAGTAGCACTCACTGGCGGCATGTTCGGGTGCGGCTGTTCAGTCGCAAAGTTCGGCTGCCAGGAGGCGGTAGCACTCACTGGCGGCATGTTCGGGTGCGGCTGTTCAGTCGCAAAGTTCGGCTGCCAGGAGGCGGTAGCACTCACTGGCGGCATGTTCGGGTGCGGCTGTTCAGTCGCAAAGTTCGGCTGCCAGGAGGCGGTGGCACTCACTGGCGGCATGTTCGGGTGCAACTGTTCAGTTGCGAGGTTCGGCTGCCAGAGGGCGGCAGCGACCACTGGCGGTGGGTTCGGTTGCGGGGGCCTGGTGCTGACTCCCGCCGGTAAAGTCGCCGGGATGTCCCAGGCTACGGCGGTCGTCACTGGAACTGCAGGATCGATCGACGACTTTACCTCAGATTGATAAGGTCTGTTGGAGATGGCGAGCAGCTGACTTGAATGGAGCCAATTAGTCACTCGATGATCATTTCCAGCTTCCGAGGCGACGGAGGATACGTCTTCATCAGTTGACTCAGCTTCGATTTCGGCTAGGCGCGCGGCCGCTAAATTGGCTAATCGTTGTGCCAGCTCTGCTTTGGCCCTGGCTACGCGGCGCGCTTTTGAAGTTTTATCACTCTTCTGTGACATAGGTTTGCTGCGGCGACCACTTTCTTTGTTCTCAGTTGTGACGTCTTCTTGCGCGGCGTGTTTAACTGTAGACGCGGTGGCGGCTGGGGCTTCCAAAGTGTTGGCCGTTGTTCGCGTCGCTTCTGTAGCGCTTGTGTCAGTCGTGGCTTCTGTAGCGGTTTCCGTAGCAGTTTCCGTCTGTTCTGTAACTGTAGTCGACGCCTGGCCGCCTCGTTTTCCCGTAGATCTCGTGACTGGCATTGTAAATTCTTCTCAATAATGAATCTTCACAAATAATCTTCAATAAGTTCGCTGGAGTCTTTTCTATAGTGACTTTCCTCAGATCCGGCGCTCGAAGGACCAATGTTTGGGATGGGACCCAAACTATAATGTTGCTGGATTGGAGGAGTCACTTGGTTCAATTAAACTCTTCTTAAATCTTGAAGACTATTTATTTACAGTTCACAATATGGTTCATAAAAGAATATGTTACACAAACAATATATATAGTCGGTACAAGGTGTGGTACACGACAATGCTCAGTCGGTTCAAGGTGTGGAACACAACGAGACTTAGTCTGTTCAAGGTGTGGAACCCAACAAGACAAGTGTCTGTACAAGGTGTGGTACTAGACAATAGAGCGAAAGCCAGAGGACTTTCAAGCTCACTGAGTCAACTGCCGCTGAGTGACTGAATTTGACTGCCAGGGACGCCTATATTTATCACCCAAATTCCATGGGATACGTAGTGTAGCAAATGCAGACCCGGACAGCCAATACATTTTGAGAATTTCACAAATTAACTTGGACATTAACATTTGACCAATCACAAACATTTCGATATTCTGACGATAACCAATCAGAAGGGTTTTACAAATCTATTAGGTAATGAACACCTGCATATTTACTATTACATATTTACTGATTTTAATAACAACAAAACTGATATATATACATACTACAAAGTATGTATTCTATGGGCAAGCTGATTCTACGTTATATTCTACTTTAATATTCTATTTTTACATTATCACAAATCTATAAACTACAATAAAAACAAAGCAATTTTACATATGTATCTCGAAAAGTACATAATTTTACATGGTGGACTTCAAAAACTTTCCACTGTTGTATCCAATCCATGAGAAGCATGAATTGGAACAACCAATCACTGACTAGCCAAAATTCCTAACTATGAGCTTTATTACTATTGGTCAATTTTAGCGCTGTGGCATGCACTACCTGCGCTATACAAAAAAGTTACCTCAGTGAGCTTTGATATTAAAACATACTTTTATCCTTATTTCAAGACATTACTAAACATAATAAGATATAATGAAAACATGACAAATAAACTAAATTAACTATAGGTATGAACTAAAGCGATTACGCTTCCTACATACATTTGTTTGAGCGTCCTGCACAGGTTTGCCTGAAAGATTAAAAATAAAGTGTGCTGTTTAGTATTTCTTTTAAACTATAGAAAATTATTATGTAGGGAAATCCTCAGGGAATCTCTCCGTATGGGGAGAACGGAGTGTTATGTCGGACTCCAAGCGACTAAAACTCCACAGTTCCTACCGCAACCATGAGTCGGGGGCCCGGGATACAATACTACCCACCCTTATTCTTTTTTCCGCCTAATTAATATCTTCTACCTGGACATGAGTTGTCTTGGTTAACTTGCGCCCTGGAAGACTTTAAATAAATAAATAGACTTCAGACACAGGTTAGTCAAAGCGAAGACGATCTGCTCCTGTTGATATTCGAAGGTGACTCTGCCCTCGAGTGCATGTGGTGCTTATCTACAGAAGATGAGATACTCAATATCTTGTCCTACATGTCATGTACGTTACTGGCACTGATAAACTCTACCTTCGCTATACTGATTCCGATTAATTTGCCAGTGATATGCTAAGAAAAATATCAGTTTTTATTTATTCCACGTGTTTGTGTTTCCTGATAGCTACAACCTGGGGATCTTTGAGTCGAAAGTAAATAGGTTACTAGGTTCTAGGTAAGCATGCTACATTGTCGACTACAACATCGTTTATTTATTTAGTTAACAATTTATGTACACACAGAGACAAGCTATAAATAAACAACATAATAAATATGAGCACAAAGGTACTGCTTATTTCTAAATCAAATATGGCGTTTACCATCAGGTCAGATACTGGTCAAGCGTGAGCACTAGCAATGTCAATGATAAATAAATTATAATACTTCAGGCAATTTATATCCTACAATGTTGGTACGTACAAGGCAAGTAAAGTAGAAAATAGTATCAAAAACGCTCACAATACCTCCCAATGAAATGTTAATAAAAACTTATCTCCACTCCCAAAAATAACTTCAGAAAACATAAGGCAAGGTACTCACAGTTTTTCAGCGTTACTTCTATAATAATAATAATAATAATAATAACATTTATTTATTTTCTCCCATATGTAACAAATCATATACAGTTCATGAAGGGAACAATTTGAAGATGGGAGACAGGAGCCCATACTAAGTAAAACCTGTGCTATGGGTCACCTGGTCTCCTTATCTCGAATGCATGTAAAGATTCATAATAAAGATTTATATTACTGTAGTAGGGGAGCGCTCATAGCTCATCAATGATAAAAATTAGAAGATAACATTTAAAAATAAATTAAATTAAGTAGAATTAAATTAAGGCATTAACATTAATGAAAGGTAAGTTTGTGAATTTGTTGGTGGGTGTTTAATGTTTGTATAGTGTTTTGTGTGTGTGATATATGAGTTGTGCTTGTTAGGTTTTGGGGGTGTGTGTGTATTGCATGTTTGTTATACTTCTCTGTTAAAGCAGTTTCTCCGTCTCGTCATAGGTAAGAGTTAGGAGCCAATTTGAGACCTTACGCCTGCATTCAAGTTTCGTTGAAGAATATAATGACAGCTTCCTATTTGCAATTTCATATAGACGTGGCCCTTGAAAAAAGAAAAAGAATCGGCTGAAACTTGTCTTAGCAGGTCTTACTTGACACACTTGATAAAAACGCCTTCTTTTTAGTACAGGATTAAGACTGCTATAGTTCAAGCTTGAATGTTGCCTAAGTATGGTAGCAAGAACATATAGTTGTCTCACCGTTAAAACTTCAGCTTGCTGGTACAGTTCCGTCGTAGGAAAACGCCTCGGTTTGAATAGGCTGACCTTAAGAATAAGTCTTTGAGCTCTTTCTAGTTCAACCAGGCGCGTTTTAGCTGCCGCACCCCATGAAGAGATACAGTAGGTGAGAACAGATTGACAGAGCGCCAGGTACACAGTTCGCATGACTTTAGAGTCCGCTACATGTCGAAGGTTTTTAAAGACATATGTAAGTTTACGTATTCTCTTGGACACATTACCTATATGTTCGTGGAAGTTTAGATTGTTATCAATTGTTACACCTAGGTATTTAACGGAACTTGAATAATTAATATGTGGACAGTTGCAAGCTGTGGCTATTTGTTGAAGACAAGAATGTGCGATTATTTTGTGTGATGGGATGGGAGTGTTACGTAATGAAAAAGTAAGAAAGTAGGTTTTAGTGGCATTTAGCGTTAACTGGTTTGAAGCAAGCCAGTGGCAGACCTTGTTGAAGCCTTCTTGGGCGTAAATAAAAACTTCGTCCCAGGTGTCTCCATAGAAAGTAAGTGTAGTGTCATCAGCGTATGAGATAATCTTGCAGTTTTGTAGATTAAGATTGCAGAGGTTATTTATATAGCACAGGAAGAGAGATGGGGCCAAAATACTGCCTTGAGGGACTCCGAAGGTCACAGAACACTCCTCGCTCACCGTGCTGTCTATCCTCACCCTCTGCGTGCGATTTTGAAGGTAGCTTTTAAGAAGGAGCAATTCCGTTCCTCTTATACCCATGTTCTCAAGCTTTGCCAAGAGTTTAACGGAAGAGACTGTGTCAAAGGCCTTCGCTAGATCTAGAAAAATGGTCAGGCTTCTCTTTTTCTCATCCAATTTCGTTGCGATGAATTCCGTAAAGTTGTGTACAGCATCGTCTGTCGATTTACCTGGTCTGAAACCATACTGGGCATCTGCTAGTAATTTTTTACTCTCCAAGAAATTTACAAGTCTTTTATTAATAATCCTTTCTAAGATTTTTGATAGCGATGGTAGGAGTGAAATTGGACGGTAATTATTGACACAGTCTCTCCCCCCACCCTTGTGTATAGGAATAACTATAGATTGCTTGAGGGCATCAGGAAACACACCCAGCCTGAGACAGTTGTTAAAGAGTTCAGTGAGTGGCGGCGCTATGTATTCCTTAACGAGTTTCAGAACTCTGGTTGATATGCCATCCCAGCCTACGCTGCAGTCCGATTTCAGGTTCTCAATTATACTGGCAACTTCCTGACAGTCCGTGTTCAAAAGAACAAAGGACGTGCAGTGAGCACTATTATAATTACTGTCAGAAATCGGAGGAGTCGTCGGTATGTTATTCGCTAAATTGGAGCCTATAGTTGCAAAGAAGTTATTTATTGCGTTACAAGAATTGACAGGCGTTTGTTCTAGCGAAAATAATTCATGGTTTGTTTGTTTTGTTTTGAACGTGTTTGATATTTTCTTGATACTACTCCAGAGCTTCTTACTATTATTTTTTGCCAACTCAAGCTCATGTTTTTCGTATTTTCTTCTGCATTTCTTGATAATAGAATTACAGAAGTTTCTGTACCTCTTGTAAGTAGTTGCAAGTATGTGATTATACGGCTCTTTTTTTAGTTTAAAATGCATTCTATCTCGGTTCCTGATACATCTGAGTAAACCCACAGTGATCCATGGCTTTATTGTTACTTTGCTGCAAGGAATTTTAATTTTGATTGAATTAGTCAGTATTAATTGTTGAATAAGTTGTATGAATAGATTAAGTGAAACGTTTGGATCTCCATCTTTAAAAATTTGGCTGAAGTCAATATTTTTGCATTCCGAGTGGATATTATTATAGTTTATTCTATCGAGAATTTTTTTGTTTTTTAAGCTGTTGTTATTTTTAGTTTCCAGACAGAAAAATACTGCTTCATGGTCTGTTATGGCCGAGTTAAGTATAAGTGATAATGAGGGTAACTTTGTTTTTATAATTACATGATCAATACAACTTTTGGATCTAGTTGGAATGTCGAAAGCGGGGGTCAATCCGTGGAATGTCACTAGTTCAAGATAACGGGATACGTTTTGATTTGAGTCAAGTATATTTATGTTTATGTCGCCAATGAGAAGGATATTTTTGAAGGATGATAGCTCAGTTAACAGATCGTTCAATGAGTTTAGGAAGTTATCAATATTTTTGAAACAATGTGGTCTGTATAATGCAATTATAGCCATGTCATTATTTCCTTTTTTAATGAGCATACAATTTGCGTCGTTGAATGAGGGTTCTTCTACTTTATAATTCTGGTGTTTACTAATATAGATAACCAGTCCGTCGTTTTGGTTGTGGTGTTTAGTAGTACTAAAAGTGTCGTAGCTATCTATAGAAGGTAAGTTATGGACACAAGATAACCAACACTCAGATAGAATGATAATATCACAGTTTACCTGTATTCTTTTTAATAGGATACACAAGTTATCATAATTTTTGTTGATACTGCGAATATTTTGATGCAGTATTTTAGTGTATAATTGAGGATTTTTAATTATGTTTTTACTTTCTTCAGGATGACAAATTAATGATTCGCTTATACTGAATTGATCTAAATTTTTAATTAAGTTGTTTATGTCTGAGAATGCTAATTGTGAAAAATATTGGAATCATTTATGACCAGCGAGAGAGGAATGAACCAGTATGAAAAGAGGTATGATAGCCTGCACTGCAATATAGCCGGGTTCCGTATCACATAAAGGGATTGTAAACAAAATTTTATCGTTGGCGTTGGAATATTTTTAGTGTTTTGGTTAGACAGAGAGATATAATGGTGTGAAAGTGTAATTGTGGAGTGTGCCGGTAGTTGTAAGTGTGAGTTTGTGTTACATACAAAACTTTTTATAACATACCTATTTGATCCATAGCATAGAAAAAAATACAAAAATGAGGTTTTAACGCAAATGTGAAAATTATACAATAATGAATAAAAATTAAATAGGAGTAATTTTAATCTAGTTAAGGAAGTTAGTCATATATTGTTTTGTTTACGCAAATTAGTAAGATCTTGTTCGTTTTTAAGCCTAACCGAAGGTTCGCCTTCCTTTTTACGTAGATATATAGTCCCCGGTGTCGACCAACAGAACTTGAACCCATTTGTTGATGCAAAGTCTCTTGCGAGAAAATGTAGTTTCTTCATTTTCGTAGTTAAGTAGTCCGATACATATATATTAGCTGATGGGCCGTCGATCTTGATGTGGGTAGTGTTCAATTTATTGTTGCTATTATTTTTATTATAAGATTTGAAGGATGCAAGCAGTTTGTTTTTTGTCGGGAGCGAGACAAAATCCACTATAATTGGCTTTTTGTCTTGGGTTTTTGAATATCCTCTGTAAATGTTCCTGATATCATTGGGCTGAATAGCAACATCTAGTGCCTGGCTTAGGTTCAAAGCTGTAGAATATAAATCGTTCAGGTTTTCTTTTTTTGAGTACGGAATGTTTCTAATTTCCACGCATGCAATCCTATTATTCCTATCTAACCACTCAAACTTTTGTTCAATTGACTGAATGTAAGACAAGTTAGATTTCTTGTCCTGTTCTAATTGATCTATTTTCGACTTGATCTCGTCGTGTTGCTTGGAAATAATATTCATGCTATATTTCATTTCCTCATTTTGGACTTTAATGGCCTCAAAAGAATCAAGAAGTTTTTGATATTTGGAATCTTGATTTTCGGCCCAGGTTTGAAACATCGATTCCATCTTTTTCATAAAAAATTCTAAGTCGTCTCCCTGCCTCCTTTTTTGAGCCCTTTGAGTTACATTGCTGGAAGTGGCTTTCTTATCGGCCATTGAAATCGAGTTACTATTTGTAGTAGCTGTTGGAGTTGATGGTGGAGATTTAGTTGGGGAATGTTGAAGCGGCATTATTCGATGGCGTGAAATAAGTAATAGCGCGGTGTGGGTAGTTTACTCACAGTTTTTTAAATAGGTACTTTGTCTGTGGCGCTTTCCAAGGTCAGGTTACCGGGCGAGCAGCATGACACGGTTGGGTGACTAGGCTAGCGATAGTGTCGGTTTGCCAAGCCCACCAAAAACTAGCTCCCGCGCTAGTGGGTGCGATCGCCAAAACCAATCGTCTCGAAGATGCACTGTCACTTCGTCGGAGCGTCCGCCCTGAAGACTTCTTCGTTACGTCTGTAGTCCTGGTACTCACTACTGATTTATTGTATTTAATTTTAATTTTAAATACTAAACTTTTAAATAAAATTTTGCAAATTAGCTTGAAAACACGTCTGCACTGGGTGCGATCCGAGAGAGGAGAGAATTCTATCATTTATTCTGTATAATTTAATATAACCTACCTCATCACTCAAGTAACTGAATTGAATTCTTTTGAACTTGCCTTCGCACAAAAGTTTTTATTCCTCCCATTCCTTATCCACGTAATCTTTTTTCCAATACTTCTTGTTTCTTTTCCAGCTATCTTTTTGAATTGGATGGCATCGTAAATTAGGAGGGCTGAGTTATTTGTTATGGCGAATTAATGAGATTTAAGAGAATGGTTTTTTAATCTAAGTTACTCGTATATACGGTGGGTTGCACGCAAAACTGCATGTGGCGGAGATGAGAATATTGAGATGGCTGTGTGGAGTAACGAGAATGGATAAAGTGAGAAATGAGTACATTAGGGGTAGTTTAAAAGTGGCGCCAGTCACCGAAAAGTGGAAAGGGAAGAGGAGGTATGAAACACATGTAACTAAAAGAGTTATGAATATAAATGTGGATAGATGGAGAGGGAGAGGGAGGTCAAAGAAAGTATGGATGGATTGTGTGAGGAGTGATATAAAAGAAAAGGGAGTTAGTGATAGCGTTACGGCTGACAGGACAGAATGGAAGAAAAAAAACGTGTTGCGCAGACCCTAAGTAACATGGGATAGACAGGAAGATGATGATGATACGGTGGGTAATGTGAGGGTATTTTTATACTGGTGTTGGGACGCCCGTCTTGATTCTGAGTGTTAGGCCAGTCTCCAATCCAACCGGATGCAGCAGAGTACTAGTATTTTACATGGAACGACTGCCAATCTTCCCTCCATAACCCAATAACTGGAAGGTATGCGGACGGATCAATAAGTCAACCCATTACACCGTATCATACCATAATCATATCATGACCCTGTCAGGCAAAAAAAATCATTTGTATTGAAAAATATTAGAGTGCCCACTAGACCGTTTCATCACCCACCAATACGGTCATCTGCCATGCACGCAGCATATTGGCACCGAAATAAACTTGTTTACAAAAAAATAGAACCGACTTCCAAAAAAATGCAAAATAACTTTAACGAAATTCAAGTTATTTTGCACTTTTTTTGGAAGTTGGTTCTATTTTTTTATTTCAAACGGGCGTTTGAAATAAAAAACCAGCACTAGCCGCGCTGTAGGCACTCTTTAACAAAGGATCAAAACGACCGTCTCGCTCAGGCGGCATCTTTGATACAAAACTGTAGGTGAACTTTGTCGAGGGTTCAGTGTTTTCGCCTTTGATAAGTTTTTATTTTTTTTTTAATAATTATTTTCATTGTGGAAAAATAATAATCTCGTATCCACTAAATGATTACGTATATGTGTACGCAGTACAATACCAAATAATACCCTTCAGGATCGGACGGGGTTTTTGTTACATGCTGTATATACAATCTAAATCTCGGAAACGGCTCCAACAATTTTCATGAAATTTAGTATGCAGGGGTTTCGGGGGCGATAAATCGATTGAGCTAGGTTTCATTTAAAAAAAAAACACGATTTACCAAAAAAAAATACCGAACAAAGGTCGGTCATCCAGGTACTTTATTATTATATAGATAAGCGACGCGGCGGTGACTATTTAACAACATGGTGACCTTCTGGTTGTCTACTATCCGGTTAAGTTACATTAAAAAACCGTAAATGTTGTTAAAACGTTAGTAGAGTAAATAATTCCTGAAAAATTGGTTAACCCAAAAAATGCTGCGTATTTACGCGAATATGATAAACACACTGTCTGGTAACTGTTTTTATTTAGCCAACGCTACGCCAGCCGAGGTCGGAGAGAGAAAAAATAATAATTTAATTAAATGCTCGGATGAGAGTTTGTTTTAATTTGTTAAAATTTACCTTTAATTCTGCGTAAAAGAGTTTTTTGGCATTTGGCAAAATCTGTTACAAAATTTTATGAAAAATTATATTTATCCATCATAATATTATTATCTATTTCAATAACACCACGTTTATGATGAACATCCAAACATCGTGAAGAAATTGGTATAATGAAAAATTTAAAGGCATGTGACTTCCATCAACCTACACTGAACCAGTGTGGAGGCCTTTATCCCAGATAATGAAGAAGATGAAATCCATGAAATAAGTAGTCCCTTTATTCCTCTTTATTTTCTAAGCCTAATTTGTACCCCACTAAAAACATAAGCCACCTCGCTCGCGCCCTCGGTATTGCGCGATTTCTGGCCAAGTTTGACCCGCAAACGTGATCCCATCGCCACACCACCTTTGCCGCAGACTAATTCGATGGCGACGTCCTCCCTCAAGCTCCCAGTGAGTGACAATCTTCGTCTTCGCTCTGGGCCAATACCATTAATTAAGAGAAGAATATTGATTCCACTGGGACATAGTATGAATTTTAAGATTAAACCAAAATATTTAATTGGGTGGATCTTCAAACAAACATAATAGTGGTTCTGGAGTGGCGACCGCGTACCGAATTCTTCCCGATGACCTGGTCACGGGTCGCGGATAAATTCGAAACAGAGTTACCGCGCCCCTGGGCACTCGGGCAACTGAAGGAACAAGAGTGAGTTTTAGTCAGTAAAAGTCTGACAGGTCCTCCCGCTCCACCCAGAGCGGGAAAAGTCATTGGATGATTTCCCAACCCCACAAAAAAAAGGGCTGCGTTAGTCCCCTGGAAACAGAACTTTTCGATTTGGTGACGCTTGAAAGAGGCCTGTTTATTTATTTATATACTTTATTGTGCTCTAGAAAATACTAACAACAAGGAAATTTGGAACAAAAAATCATACAACGCCAATGAACAGTGGACGTCTCTCAGCTGATATAATAATGACAGGCATAACTTACTTGTCTAAAACATTATGAATCTGAAATGCTAAAATACAAAGTTAACATCCAACTTCAGTGCAATTTCAACTCTATTACAATAGAGCTAGTAACATAAGCAGCTAGAACATTCAATGTTTTTCTTGTATTAGGGTTTCCACACGCAAATTCTATGCATAATGTTGACCATACGAAACGAATTTATTCATGACGGAACGGACTACTGGCTTGATGGGAACGTTAGTTATCTTTACTGAATTGAATATGAAAATTTTGAAGACAAAGAAAAGAATTTATTTTTCACCACTTGTGATGGAAGCACTGCTTCATCTATTTTATTTCAACAACTTTGTAATGGAAATATTATTCTAAGTCAACATCCCATCCACACATTCATTGTGCGTACAGTTAACGAGTGGAATTCACCTGCCGGAGTCTGTTTCCTGATTGCTACAACCTGGGTGTGTTAAAGACAAGAGTGAATAGGTTACTTCTAGTCAAGCGTGCTCCATCGTCGACCACATCATCGCTTACCATTAAGTGAGGTAGAGGTCAAGAGCGAGCATATTTAAGTTAAAAAACCGGCAAAGTGCGAGTCGCACACAAAGGGTTTCGTACCATAAACTGGAAAAAAAAACAAAAAAACACGTCTCGTCTAGAAACGTGTTTTTTTGGGTTTTTAATTGGGCTGTATCTCATAACCCGTAATAGGTACACAATTGAAATTTTCACACAGCGTGTATTTCTATAGCCGCTATAATAACAGAAATCCTACACATTCTGTGAAAATTTCAACTGTGTAACTATTACGGAACATGAGATACAGCCCGTTGACAGACGGACGGACAGCGGAGGCATTATAATAGGTTCGGTGTTTTGTATGTATGTAAATTTGCACTCCTACAATAATTTTAATATTTATTGCACGAAACTTTTACCCAACAATATTTTCAAAGAACCAATAAAACAAAATATGAATCGAAGTATGAATGAAGTACGAATCGAGTATGAATGTGCTTATAGGTACTCGTATATCTAAAATTGTAATGACCTGTTTACCTAATTGACATACTTACTTTAAATTGAATTATTCTATTAATGTGATTCTATTGACATGCCACTTTCATTGTAATTGTTTACCTAATTGACATATTTTAATTGAATCGTTTTTTTATATGTTTTTATATTGTAATCTTTTATTTTTAATTGATATGCCATCTTAATTGTCATTGTTTGTTTATATTGATTTTGTACGCCATATATTGGCAAAACATAGTGCACATATTTATGACCATATACTATCTGTAACCATACCTATGTTTTACAAAATAAATGATTGATTGAAATTATTGATTGAAAACGGGGCTCAATCCACTATAATAATATATGTTTTTAGAGTACTTTGAATGATTTGATATTCAACTCTGATAAAAGTCACAAATTGCAACACGTCAAAATCAGTAACACTCCAATTGAGATACCAAACATCGAAACAAAATTTTAATCAACACTAATTGATGGCAGAAAAGTTGGTTTGACTAATGCATCAGTCTGTTTAATAAACGTGAAAGCTTCCAGTCCTGTTGAGAACTTGAATCCATTTACTAGCGTTGGTTCGGAATAGAAAGGACTGAAACTTTTGTAGTTCTTAGGGTTACCTGAAAGGTCCAAACGGAACCCTGTTACTGTCACTCACGTGTCCGTCTGTCTGTCCGTCGTCTGTCACACAGGTTTTACCACCAAACGGTTGTGCAGTCTTCAAAATTTCACAGAATAAGCATCTTGTTGACCCATGATGACTACATGATGACTACCCATAAAATTAGTCAAAAATACATTTAGTACGGAACCCTAAATGTGCAAAGTCCGAGACGCACTTGGCCAGTTTTTAGACTTTTCCATCGATCGTTGGTGTATGGGTTATATTCAGTAGTCATCGACTTTTCGAAAATGGACTGGGTTCACTTTACAGTGCACCAGTTATGTATATTCTTTCCAATACTACTTTTTTTTTAGGGGTTGGGAAATCATCCAATGACATCTCTCGCTCTGGGTGGAGCGGGAGGGCATGTCAGATTTTTACTGACTAAAGCCCACCCCTGTTCCTTCCCTGCCTGAGTGCCCAGGGGAGTGGTAACTCTGTTACGAATTTATCCGCTACCCCTAGGCATACAGGCACCGGCCATGATGGGCCCCGTCAGTGGTGGCTGAAAAATTCTCTTTGAGGCGCGCGTGGAACAAATCCTACTTGACTTATTATAAAGTTGTTTTTCCCGCAGTTTTGCTACTGTAGCTTATTCCACAGAAACTGTTCATTTTTCTGGGTCCATTTGAGATCCTCTCAATATGCCTCTTGATTTAATATGTCACAAGGCACTGTTTGAAGAACTTTATTAATTTTCCGATGTTGACCCCAAAAGTGCCCCCCATATTCCAAATTCATTTATTTACGTTACAAGCCCGTGTTTAGGTCACAGAATATTCATATATGTGTCACAAGATCACCGAATTTCAACTCAATCGAACCAGTAGATTCTTGAAGCGAACTTGTAAGCGCACTCATAATGTGATTAATTTTTTTTTTGCCAGGAAATACTCTTGGATACTCTCCATCTGGGGAGGTAGGAGATTATGTCGGCATCCAACATAACACTCTTTTGTCACAGTTCCTACCGTTACCATGAAGGGGAGGCCCGAGAGACAATTAAATTTCGACTGGTATCAGCTCGCCATTGCTAGCGGGGCCTATCACATAGTGAGGCCGATCCAACAACCGCACATACTCTCTAATAAAGGCGAGCATGGAACAACTCCGCACTACTTATTGTTATTACCTAGACTTAAATCTCTGTGTAACAGCTTCTTATCTAACCTAAAAGAATAACATGTTTATGTCCATCGGTAGGTAGATAATCATCGGAGTGCTTAAGGTGTCCCGTAAAATTATGTAAGTAGTAGAAAGATCAGACTAAGAGGTAGAACACTCAATATACATAATTATTATTAAGTCTATTTTCAAAATAAAGCACGCTAATCAAAAAGAAACCGAGATACGAACCTCCGGGTTTGTTATTTTCTTGGGTAGTTTAAGTGGAATAAAAAAAAATTAACAAAAAATTCAACCGACGAAAAAGAACTAAAAAGCAAAAAATATTAAGTCTTGAGTATTGAGCTTATTTACTTACATAAAGTATCAAATTTTATGTAAACTAATTTTGAGTCGGCGCCAAAGAACAATCTGATTATTACATATCTAAATTTTATATGTGCGTAGAAATGAAAAAGGCTAGATGTAGGTAATTAATCATTTTATTATGGCGCCGACTCAAAATTAGTTTACATAAAATTTGATATTTTATGTAGGTAAATAAGCTCAATACTCAAGACTTAAAAGGTTTATTTATTTTTTGCTTTTTAGTTCTTTTTCGTCGATTGAATTTTTTGTTATAAAGTTTTTTATTTTCTGATTTTTTGTGATCTTTTAATACTCTGAGGCTAATTTCTAATCCTTCATCATTCCTCTTGGCACTGAGGTTCCCAGGATATTGACCAGTTGAGGTCCAATATTCTTAAGACGTCTTTTCTCAAAGCATATTAAGTGGTATCTGTCACTAAAACCAGTTTTTTATATCTAACTTCTATTTATTTAGGAAAGGTATGGTTTCCATCATCAGCTCAGTTTCATGATGTGATGATTCCTAAATGCAAATACCTGATTAAGTTATGAAAAGTAAACAGAAACAATATTTGTGCCCAATTTTCGAGGTTTTCTCTCAATTTTATCAGGATTCCATGATCAGATCCTGATGTCCTTGACATGGGACCACCCTTTAGTTATACCCTATGTAACAAAAAAAGAATCATCAAAATCGGTTCATAAACAACGGAGTGAGGGCCGAACATACGTACAGAAACGCTAAATGTGCCCACAATTTTCGAGGTTTTCTCTCAATTTTATCAGAATTCCATTATCAGATCCTGATTTCCTTGACATGGGACCACCCCTATCTAACAAAAAAATAATAATTAAGATCGGTTCACAAATGACGGCGTGAGGGCTGAACATACACAAAAAAAAAATATATATATATATACGGTCGAATTGAGAACCTCCTCCTTTTTTTTTCGTCGGTTAAAAATCCATTCACTTCATTGAGTATGTTGAAGAAAAATACTCAAATTACTCTACATATATCTCAACTAGTATTATAAGGATGTCAAATTATTTTCCTGTTTGAAGAGAGGTCTCTAAATAGTTAATCTAAAGAACTGACCCTATTCAAAAAAATATTCACTCAGAAATCTATCCCGTATGTTGTCTATATCTCGGAAAATAAAACTTTTTTACAAAAAATAGAAACGACTTCCAAGAGAAAACAAATAAAGGGTAAAATAACTTTAATTTCGGAAGTCGGTGCTTCTGGTTTTGTTTATTCGTGTTTTGAAACAGACTGCCGAAATTGAAGTTATTTTGCATTTTTTTTTGTTTTCTGTTGGAAGTCTGTTCTATTTTTTGTAAAAAAGTTTTATATTTTACACTTTTTAGTTGTGGTTCCCCATTAAATTGTGTTAATAATACATAGAAAAACGATCGCAAAAATCGCGAGTCATTTGCTGTTAGTTATTTAAGAATTCCAGTTTTCGAGAATATCGCGGACAAACAAGCATACATACCTACATACACGGGTCAAATACAGAACCTCTTTTAAGTCCTCCTCCTTTTTTAAGTCGATTATAAACGCATGGATTTATGAGAGCGACCTAGGAAAATGCTATTTTAAGAACTGCATCTGCCCATTAATATGAACAACTTTCTTCAAGAAAACCTGAAGAAATTCTCAATTTTTTTTTATCTCCCATACAAATGTTGATCAGCTGTTGATAACTGTGTATAGAAAGTCCAATATTTTTTTTGGGAATTTCCTGTTTTTTCTTAGATAAAGTTATTCATATCCAAGAGCAGAAACGGTTGTTAAAATATGACCACACCTTTCCGTAACACACTGTCTTTGCAGTCACTCGTAGTAAAGTCACGCACCGAGAGAGTAAAGTTACGCACGCAGACCGAAAATTTTCCGCAAACCTTTAGTAGTACCTACCCAGTCCCGTAGTATTTGCAATCCTGTTTGCGCTAGCTATTTGCCAAGCCATCTTCATTGCGATTCCCGGGTCTATTTGACCAGCTATTGTAAACCCCTGTTTGTTTGAGCCGCGTCTTTGCAAACCCTTCCTAGGTATTCTGTTGCATTCATTAGCCAGGATTTTGAGGGTTTTAGGCTTTTTATCGGTGGAATTACCCTTTTTAACCGACTTCGAAAAAAGAAGGAAGTTGTATATTCGACTGTATGTATGTTTTTTTATGTATGTTTATTTATTACAAGCTTTTATTTAACTTGCAATTGCAATGTATGTACGTATTTACCTATGTTTGTTCGGATAGAATTTTGCAACTCAAATTAGACCCACTTTCCAATGTCAGATTGGACTCAAATTTGGTGTGCTTATGTATATTTGGTGACAATACAATAATAAAACAACATAAGCCCACCGAGTTTGGGCTCAATTGATTCGTCTTGAGGAGAACTTTACATCATATCATAATATCCGTTGAATATTCGAAAGCATCACGCCTGCTCTAAAATACTAACCAATTAGAAAGTTAAAAATAAATTAAAGGTAAAAAAATATTTTTAAACACAAGCTTTTATCTGGGACAATGAACTAAAAAGTTAAAATATATTCTAGTGAGTATTTGGCGTGTAGGTACTCGTACTTACCTATATTCTTAAAGGCTTGAGACAGAGAAGTATAGTAAGTACCTACCTAACCTGTAACGGGTAAAGGCTGTCCATACAATATGTACTGGTCAAATCATATGAGAACTATGTACGTTACTGTCTGAAATGAGCTTTTGAGGAAAGCATCACGCAGATTTGAGTGGACCTCAGTTATCGTGAAGCTCAACTCAGAACTTTGAGGAGCTTATCGAACCGACGCACAATACCAAAGTAGGGACATTTGGGTAGGCTGTGAAAGTACTCAAACTTCCAGACAATAACAAGAATATTCCTGGTAGGACGTGATACTATGACTTATTTGCAACAATTAAGCGCCTGAGAAAGCATTTTTAAAGAAAATTTATGATTTCGTCGAAAAAGCAATGTGGCCCTTATAAAGACTATAATCAAGGTTCTCGCGGACTAACTAAGGCACTGTAATAATAATTAAAGTAGTGATCACTCTGTTGCGTCGCACTTTTCTGCGTTAACCTTCAATTGTATTTCCTCCGCGAGAGCGAACAGAGATTTGTTACATAGCTGTGTACTCGTATGTAGAACGCACATATTTTGGTAGTTCAGGCAATAGCAGGTCATCTTACTTAACCGTTACATATTTTTCACTAGTTGTGTAAGTCTACGTCGGTGACCTTGGTTTTCTTGTGGATATCATCATTCCTGATTCGATCACGCAAGGAAACTCCGAGCTTGGCCCTCTCCACTGCCCTTTGGGCACTTTGCTCGCAAACAGATGGTCGATGGTTCCGAAAAGTTCTGGAGAGACGACCGCGTACCGGAAGACACAGCGTTAGAAGACCTCCGCAAGGTGGACTAATGACCTGGTCAGGACCGCGAGTAGCCGGTAACCTTCGTTGAGGCGAAACTTGGGGGAGACTTATGTCCAGCAGTGGACGTCTTTTGGCTTAAATGATGATGATGTGTAAGTACTGATTTAGGTTACATGTTGTATATTTTTCACTATTATTGAGCAGTACTTATATCGTACAGTCGACCGCACGTCAGTGGTAGCACAGCCAGTATAAGCTGGCCTCATATTTTACTGAAAATCCGTACTAAACTAGGGCAGCTCAATGTCAAAGTTTTATCAATGGCGTTTTGTCTTCCTTACGTAAACGTCCATTTAATAATATTATAGAATCGTATTCTTTTGCAAACCCTTTCATTATTTTGATACTTATGTCATGGGAATGCATAAAAAATAACTAGACTGCCATCTTTGAGAGTCCGCCTTACTGGATTTAGGATGACGTCACCTAAATAACCATACATTGGTGCCGATTTTCTTGTTCAATAACTAAATTAAAACAAAAATACACTACAAATTAAAAAATAACTTTAATTTCGGAAGTCGGTGTTTGTATTTTACTTCTTCGTTATTTGACATCGACTTCCGAAATTAAAGTTATTTTTAAATTTTTAGTGTATTTTTTTTTTTGGAAGTCGGTTGTTTTTTTTTGTAAAAAAAGTTTTTTATTTTTCACTTTTTAGTTGTAATACCCCAGAACTAAAAACCCCAATACCATGGAACGTGGAATTTAAACATTTGGAGAACACCAATACGTCATCGAGGTATACATATTTTTCGTTTTTGTTCAGTTTCTCAAAAAGCGCTGAAGCAATTTCGATAAAATTTATATGGGACCAACTTGGGAGTATATTCTTTCGGATAAAAAAAGAATTTTTTAAAATCGGTCCACAACTGACGGAGAAATCGGCGGACATACATAAAACATACATACAGTCGAACACAGAACCTCCTCCTTTTTCGAAAATCGGTTAATTAGAGAATCGTTATCTTTTACTAAAAGGCAGTGCAAGAAAAGGACGGCTATAGCTATAAACTTAGTTAGAGATGTCAAACTAGTTTACGCCTTGTATTTTTTTTTTTTGTGGGTTGGAAATCATCCAATGACTTTTCCCGCTCTAGGGTGGAGCGAGAGGGTGTATCAGACTCTTACTGACTAAAACCCTCCCCTGTTCCTTCCTGCACTGAGTGCCCAGGGGCGAGGTAACTCTGTTTCGAATTTTTCCTCAACACCTGGGCAGGCATCAGCCATGACGGGCCCCGTCGTTATTGCTGACAACTCTTTGAGGCGCACGTGGAACACTACGCGCCGTCGACTCTCGGGCCTGGTGCTGATCGGACGGCGAGCTACCCATTACTCGCCGTCCGCAGGCATAGACCCGAGGTCTATGGTGGCCGGAGATCGTCTCGCGGCGCCGGAAGTCCCAAGCGTCTCCTGAGGCGGCTGCTGCTGAGGGTGTGAGGGTGACTCTGTCGATGAGTCTACCTCACCCATGCCGCCTCCCTCTTCGCGAGCATTACTGCTTCGCAGAAGGAGGAGACAGCTTCATATTTCCTCTCGCCCCGTACCATGGCCTGAACCAGGGCAGGGCGCGAGAGGTCGCAGCCGCCTATCGCATCCACGAGGGTACAGTGGGGCTCCGCCCTAGAGGGGCAGACCTCCAGCGTATGCGCGCAGTGGAAACACCCGGGATGCCTTGTACTTTACCGTGTTTTTAGTTAACATGTTTTTATGTGTACCCTTAATTTGTATGGAAATATTAGTTCAACTTAATTTGTCAACTCTGATTTACGTCCGTCTCTTTCTTGTTTTATTAGAGGGAAAAAAATATAGCCTTAATTAAGTTTAGTTTGTGCACAAAAGAATCGGCACCACTATCATCCAAACTAAACATGATTGCAAAATTTCAGCTCAATCAGAACCGTTAAAGCGTGTTTAGGACATTACATTTACGAGTGCCTATTTTCATTTTTTGATAAAGCGACTTGTCAACAACGACTTTGCTTGTTCATCCTTCCTAATTGGAAGTTTCAAACTTTATTTGAACGTGTCGTTTTCGGTGATGTCAAAGTAAGTACCTAGCTGCGAACTCTTTGACAAACTTTTCACGAATTTTGTCAGACGAAGTTAGTCGTTTATACTGACTGCTACAGTGTTTGTAGGTACACATAAAAGAGAACTGAAATTATGGCTTCAGTATCTATTACCCCAGAAACCTTCGTAAGTGAAGATTTGCGATTATTTTACAAAAACCGGCCAAGTACGAGTTGGGCTCGTGCGCAAAGGGTTCCGAACGAATTACGTTTTTTTTCAAATGGCTTTTAAAAAAAGTAAAAATCTTTTTATTAAGACATACTTTTCTATTTTTATAGTTGTACCTACGCTTATGTGTATCTATAATATTTTAGGCATGTCTTTAAAACAGTGTAAGAGACGTTCACGCCTCACACTTTAAAGAAATGTTAGACTTACAAGTTATAACATTTTCAGTTTATGTTTTTATTTGATTGAAACTTGTCTTACCCGTCACCGTCCCCCACCGAGTGTTTCCACGTTGCCGTCGTGGTGGGGCTTGTGGGTCTCCATGATCCTGGGGACTTCTGGCATGAGTGACTCACTTGTGCCGGAGGGCTCCAGGAGAGAGGCCCGACTAAGAGGAACACACCGGGGGTCGCGTCCATTGTCAGTCGATCATCGTCGACTGCCAGTGGATGCGACCTCCACCCAATCCTAAGCTTGGAGGCGTGGCTATGGGATGCGTACCGGAGGGATGTCCGGATGCTAGCGCCTCACAAGAGGGCTGCGCCGTTGGGAGGTTTGAGCAAGCTGTTCGAGACTCCTAACGGCGTGGAACCTGGGGGAATCTTCGTCGCTGCTCTCTGGTACGCATTTGTTCATCAGATGCGACCGTGAGAGTGGCGTCGAAACTAGGGAGGGCCCAAAAGGGCAGAGTGTGTGAGTGAGTGAATGAATGAGAGAGAGTGAATGTGTTTACACGATATGCGAGGGAAAGATAGGGAGGAGTTAGGGGAGATAGGGACCTCACCCTTAAAAGGAAAACAAAATCATGACAGACAAGACAAAAGTAAATTATTCCCAGTCACGCCCCCGTTCGTATACTGGGGGGGGGGGGGGCGGCTCGAGTCTTTCGCACGCAAACGACGACCTGGATCCGCTTGTCGGGGACAATCCCGACAACAAGAGCCGAGGAGGCTCCAGATCATCTCCTCCATTCGAGGAGATGATCAATTTCTGCTATAAGACGTCCGACAAGCCGCGGTCGGGCGATGATAGCCAAACTGAAGTCGGCAAGGAGGTGGAGCGTGGTGTTGCGTCGGAGTCCGGCGCAGCACTGGCAGCAGCTCTGGGCTCTGGGAGTCCGGAGAATGAGGAAGAAGTGGGTGCTTCCGGGGGAGTCGTGGGTGAATGCTCGCGGTTCTTCCGGAACCAAAAGCGCTCCAAGTCGGGGGATGGCGGGGAGTCGTCCTCTGATGTAGAGGTGATGGCCCCGCCTCCCAAGATCCCCACCGGTCGGAGGGGAGAAGGAGCGACGCGGAGGCCCAGCAAGGCCACCAAGGCGGGCAGGAGAGCCGCAAGGCTTGCCCTGGAGGCGCGCCACCCCGCTGCGGTGGGGGCTTGTGCCTCGGCCTCTGGGTCTTCGGGTGGAGAGCCGGACGCCGTTAGCTCCAACTCGGAGCGAGCGGCCAGGCTTGCAGGGGTCGTGGAGGCCGCCATCAAGGGTGTGGTGCAGAAGAGGCTGCCCACATCCAGAAGCAGGGCCACTTCCGAAGCCACGGCCTTAATAGTGGCGGCGGCAGAGGCGAGTTTCGGCGGGCCTCCGTCTGCATTGGACGAGACGTCCAAACTGCGGGCGGAGGTCGCCCGCCTGACTGCCACTACGGAGCTTCTGGTTAAGGAGAACCAGAAGCTCCGGGCAGACCTGGCCGAGCTCCGAGGAGGTCACCGGAGGGCCGCGCAGGAGGAGCTCCAGCACGGGCCGAGTCAGCCCCTGCCCGCCGCGGAGAATCAAGTTCTCGACCTGGTGCGGCAGGAGCTGGCTGCCTTCAACAGGCGGTTCTCCGTGCTGTAGGGCATTGTGTTGCGCCCTCCGCTAGCGGCGAGCCAGCCGGCCTTGGGCCAGCGGCAAACGCGCTCGTTTGCCGTCGTCGTCGCCGCCGCAACCGCCGTGGCGGCGGGACCCTCACAGGGGGCTCAGGAGAAGGCTGTAATGGATTGCCAATAACGGCCCCATTACGCCTCCTCCAGACGAATCTCAACCACTGTGCCACTGCTCAGGACCTGTTGTTCCAGAGCATGGCGCAGTGGTCGATTAACGTCGCTGTGGTCGCTGAGCCGTACTATGTCCCGCCCAGGGATGACTGGGTGGAGGACCTGGACGGCTCGGTGGCCATCATTTCGTCGGCCGCCGCCGGTACCCCGACCCTTGAGGATGTCAAGAGAGGTCGGGGTTGCGTAGCAGCACGGTTCGGGGAGATAGTAGTAGTAGGGGTGTACTTCTCCCCGAACCGATCTCTCGCCGAGTTCCAAAACTCTCTCGTGGAGTTGAGAGACGTCGTCGTCGTCGGGTACCGTTCCCTCCCCGTGCTCGTCCTCGGGGACTTCAATGCCAAGAGCTTGGCTTGGGGTTCCCGGTACACGGACGCGCGGGGCAGGATGGTGGAGAACTGGGCTCTGGAGACAGACCTGGTCTTCCTGAACCGGGGTTCTGTCCCCACGTGCGTGCGGTAGCAGGGCGAATCGGTGGTGGATATCTCATTCGCCAACCCCGCCCTGTCACCGTGCGTAGTTGACTGGCACGTCATGGAGGAGGTGGAGACGTATTCCGATCATCGGTATATCCGGTTTGACGTCTCCGCCCAGACCTCCAGCGCGCCGGTCCAACAGACCCCGAGTGGTCCGCGTTGGTCGCTGAAGCAGCTGGACCGGGAGCTACTCCTGGAAGCCTCGATCGTGCAGGCCTGGATACGAGGGGTACAGAGCTGCGAGGACCGCCCTGCGAGCGGAGATCTTGCGGGCCAAGAAATCGGCCCGCGAGGAGTCGCTGGAGGCTCTCAACAGAGACCCGGGGGGGCGCCCGTACAAAGCGGTGCGGGAGAAACTCCGCCCATGGGCCCCCCCGCTGACGCAGAGTCTCCGGCCGCAGCTCGTGGAGAGCGTGGTGAGCGCTCTGTTCCCCTCGCGAGGGGAACATACCCCTCCGCCTATGGCTCCGCCTCCTGCGGTACCTGACGCGGACCAACCCAACGACGACGACGTTCCCTAAGTGACCGAGGTAGAGCTGAGAGCGGCGGTGCGTAGGCTGAACGCCAAAAGCACCGCCCCAGGACCCAATGGCTTTCATGGGAAAGCCTGGGTCCTGGCCCTGCAAGAGGCTCTCGGGCCTCGACTCAGAGGGCTTTTAAGCGCATGCTTGGAGAGGGGCCAGTTTCCACGTCGGTGGAAGACGGGGAAGCTGGTCCTGATCAAGAAGGTGGGGCGCCCTGCGGACTCTCCGTCCGCTTACCGGCCCATTGTGCTGCTCGACGAGGTGGGCAAGCTCTTTGAAAGAGTAATTGCAGACCGCCTCGTCGGGCAGATGGTGCGGGTGGGGCCAGATCTGGCGGAGAGCCAGTACGGCGTCCGCAGGGGGCGCTCCACGGTGGACGCCATCATGCGCGTACGAGCCCTCACGATGGGGGAGGCAGTTGCCCGGGGCAGGGTCGTCTTGGCGGTGTCTTTGGACATCTCCAATGCCTTCAACACCCTGCCCTGGAGTTGCATAGTGGAGGCACTCCGGTATCACCGGGTGCCGCCCTACCTCCGTCGCGTAGTCGAGGCGTATCTGACGGACAGAGCCGTCATCTACCCCGGTCATCAGGGAGAATGGAACCGGCGAGAGATGTCGTGCGGTGTTCCACAGGGATCGGTCCTGGGGCCGCCTTTGTGGAACATCGGATACGACTGGGTGCTGCACTGCGACCTCCCCATTGGCGTCAGCGTAGTGTGCTACGCTGACGACACGCTAGTCTTAGCGCAGGGTTGGTCGCACGAGGCGGCGGCCGACCGTATGACACGCGGGGTTGCGACAGTCATAGGGAGGATCCGGCAACTGGGACTCGAGGTGGCATTGCACAAGTCCGAGGCCATGTGCTTTCATGGCTATCGGAACGAGCCACCGGCGGGTTCCCAGATCACGGTAGGAGGGGTTCGCATCGGCGTCGAGGGTACGATGAAGTACCTGGGACTCGTCCTCGACAGCCGGTGGAACTTCGTCGAGCATTTTCGACGTTTGGCTCCCAGATTGGACAGGGCCGGGGCCGCCTTGAAGCGGCTCCTACCCAATCTGAAGGGGCCAAACGCCTCCTGCCGGAGGATCTACGCGGGGATCGTGCGGTCCATGGCCCTCTACGGGGCACCGGTGTGGGCGCGTTCGTTGACGCAGCGGTCAACGCGCCAGATGAACGTGGCCCAGAGGGCCATGGCCATCCGCATCAACCGGGGATACTGCACGGTCTCCCGTGAGGCAGCGAGCCTCCTTGCCGGACTATCACCGTGGGATCTGGAGGCAAAAATCCTCGCGCACCTGTATGAGTGGCGCGAGGAGGCTAAACGCCGGGGCGAAGCTCCGCTGCCGCGACAACTCGCGGCTCGGCGGACAGAGCTCCGGCAGGATCTCATGGTGACATGGAGAGAGCGACTGTCGCAACCCAGCGCTGGGCACGCCACCATCGAGGCGGTAGTGCCCCTCTTTGAGGAGTGGCTGGAGAGGCGCCATGGCGCCCTCACCTTCCGCCTGACGCAGGTCCTCACCGGACATGGCTTCGGGAGGTACCTGTGTCGGATCAAGGCGGAGGTGACCCCTGCGTGTTTCCACTGCGAGGATCGCCCAGAGGACACGGTGGAGCATACGGTGCAGATTTGCCCCGCCTGGGCAGACCACCGCCGTGTCCTCGTGGATGCGATAGGCGGCAGCGACCTCTCGCGCCGTGCCCTGGTTCAGGCCATGGTACGGAGTGAGAGGGAATGGGGGGCCGTCTCCACCTTCTGCGAAGCAGTAATGCTCGCGAAGAGGGAGGCGGCACACGTTAGGGAGACTCAACAGAGACAGAGTCACCCTAGCGCCCCCAGCAGCAGCCGTCGCAGGAGACGCCAGGGGCTGCGAGACGATCTCCGGCCACCGTAGACCCGGGCCTGCGGACGACGAGTTGCGGGTAACTCGCCGTCCGATCAGTACCAGGCCCGAGAGTCGACGGCGCGTAGTGTTCCACGCGCGCCTCAAAGAGTTGTCAGCAAAGGACGGGGCCTGCCACGGCCAGTGCCTGCCCGGGGGTGGAGGATAAATTCGAAAGAGTTACCTCGCCCCCGGGCGCGTAGGGCAGGGGGGAATAGGGGTGGGTTTTAGTCAGTAAGAGTCTGACACGCCCTTCCGCTCCACCCCAGAGCGGAAGGAGTCATAAGATGATTTCCCACCCCCCAAAAAAAAAAAAAAAAACCCGTCACCGTCGGCTCCCGCGTGTCCACGATTGGCGACGCAACAATAAGTTTTTAATTGTGTAACAGACACATTTCTTCATCATTCCGGTAGCTGACGGATTAAAAATATTTAATTACTTATCTTTACTTTATTTATACATTTTAACATTATAATTGAAATACTTATCCTAATTCCAGGAACGTATCTACTGTAAGGCCGAAAGAGTTAGTACCTGGGGCAGCAGCAATCTGACCATTATTTTTCTAGCCAGCTGCCTTGTAACTACTTGTCAGTCAAAAGAAAATCGGATCTATACGGTCTGTGCTATAACTTGTCAAGAAAAATCCAACTAGCCTTACCTCGTAGGGCTACATTGTTAACTTGAGGGTTTCCTATAATGACCGTCCAGATCCAACATCAGACCCTGGACTATACCTGGAACTATAGTTTTAGTCAACACAAAATCGACGTGACCAAACAATACGGCACTTTCTTGTTTAGTATCTATGGTACCCTTCTGACTAAAGCCAACTAGGTGGTGAGTAGAGTCTGATGATAAAAAATAATAATAATAATAAATAATAATAATAACCTGACCGCGTACCGTGTTCGGATGCCCTCTTTGTTCCAGGTGCTTGAGCCAGCCGTCAACGTTTCGGCCCAACGACTGTCGGATCAGGTGCGGGTCATCCTGCGTAATCATATGTTAGATGATACTGTACTTGATCGCCTCCGAACTGAAATGGGTAGCCATGTTATTGCCCCTCCGTCGCAGACTGTGTTACCAGTTGTGGTACCACCGTCCAACTATGCTCCCAGCCACGCTGACGAGGAGTGTAATGACATGGTTACAAACGTAAGTACACACTGCAATGATGAATTGAGGAGTGCTTTGGAGTGTGCTATTCGGGAGTATCGCAGCATGCCGCTCGAACTTAGGCCACGTTTACCTCGTTTGCCCATGCATAACAAGAATAGGGCGCTGGTGGCTGCTGTGGATTCGCAGTTGTCAAATTATTTAGATGACTGCGAAGACCTCACCGATACACACTCGATGCTGTACTGCGCGGCTGTAGCGGCATGTCGTGTAGCTCACGTCAAATTTCCTAATGACCGAGCTACACGACCGAAGCCAGCCGTGCCGGCTTGGCAGTGCAGAATCGAGCGTCGTATTGGTGAGGCCAGAGCACTCATAGGCAAACTAATCTGCTTCAGGGAGGGCAACACTCGCCCAAGAGTGATGCGCTTTGTGAGACGGGCGTTTTCGGGGACTGATGTCAGCTCCCGAGACTATATGTCCCGTGTCACGGAGCGCATCGACTTCCTGAAGCAGAAAGTATATACATGGGCAAACCGTATTCGCAGGTATAAGCGGCGAGTGGAACGATACACCCAGAATCGCACATTCCGAAGTAATGAAAGGTGGGTGTATAGGGATTGGGAGCGACCGGACCAAGGTGTGACTAATACGCACCTGCCGGATGATGACGCCATATACTCGTTCTGGCGCAGCATCTGGTCGGTGTTGTCTGTCACACCGAGGGCGATTGGATTCGGGATGTTGAGCGCGTATGCGATCCAATACCAGAAATGGGGGCAATTATCACCAGCCCCCAAGATGTAGCTCGTGCAGTCCGTCCGTTAGCTAACTGGAAATCTCCAGGGCCGGACGGGCTGCACAACTTCTGGATCAAATGGTTTACAAGGTCGCATACCCACTTGGCATCTCAGATCCAGTCTGCCTTAGAGTCAGGGTCGCTGCCCCAATTTCTAACTACAGGAATAACCCACCTGCTCCATAAATCAGGTAGTACTGCGGAACCTAAAAATTATAGACCGATCACGTGCTTACCGACGGTCTATAAGGTTTTTACATCCATTATGAGAGCTAAGATTAACACACATATAGATAGTAACTGTATCATGTCTGCCTCTCAAAATGGATGTAGGAATGGGTCCCGCGGTACTAAGGAGCTTCTCCTCATAGATATGACCATTAGCCAACAGGTTCGGCGTTTCCGAAAGGATCTGTCGACATGTTGGATAGACTATAAGAAGGCCTATGACTCAGTTCCTCATACATGGCTCATGAGGGTGCTAGAATTGTATAAAATTGATGCAACGCTACGCACCTTCCTGATGTCATGTATGGGGCAATGGAGGACGGTCCTTCGCTATCCAGGATGTCGACAAATCCAGAGGAATAGCGAACCGATAAGGATCGAGCGGGGTATATTCCAGGGTGACAGTTTGAGTCCGCTTTGGTTATGCCTAGCTTTGAATCCTCTAAGCACACTGCTAGAGAATTCAGGGCTAGGCTATCGGTTGAAGAGAGGTGGTCAGGTTATATCTCACCTCCTTTACATGGATGACTTGAAACTTTTTGCCCCCAACAATCTGCAACTGATGGAGCTACTGAAGGTAACTGAAACCTTCAGTAGTGCCATCAGGATGGAGTTTGGTGTGGATAAATGTGCGGTCATGCATGTAAAGCGAGGGGAGATTGTGGAATCCGTGGGAACACAACTCTCGGATTCCATAAACCTGAGATTCCTCCCTCCAACCAAAACCTATAAGTATTTGGGTATGTCGGAAGCGTTAGGTATCAATGTTACTGACATGAAGCAATCGTTGAAGGAGCGCTTCTTTGGCCGCCTGAAGAAGGTATTTAATAGCTTTCTTTCGGGCGGAAACAAGGTGCGCGCCTTCAACGGTTGGGTCATGCCGGTATTGATGTACTCTTTCGGCGTACTCAAATGGACTCAAACAGAACTTGACGCCCTGGATAGGCGAGTCCGTACGCTGCTGACTGCATTTCGAATGCATCACCCACGTTTGTCGGTGATGAGACTGTATATCCCGCGGAAGTGTGGAGGCCGAGGCTTTTTAAATGCTAAGACCCTCCACAACCGCGAGGTATGCCGTCTAAGGGAATATTTTCTAGCTGCTGACGTGGGTATGCATCGAGATGTAGTGGCGTTGGACAAGGGCCTTACTCCACTCTCCTTGGCTAACGAGAACTGGCGCAAACCTCTAGTGCTTGACACTAACGATCGCAGAGAAGTATGGCAGAGTAAGGAACTTCACGGACGCTTTTTCCGGGCCCTAAATGGGCCCGATGTAGACCAACTAGCGTCCGTAGCCTGGCTGCGTGTCGGTGACCTCTTTGGGGAAACCGAAGGTTTTGTCTGTGCAATTATGGACGAAGTTATCATGACGAAAAATTACCGGAGATTTATTGTGAAGGACGGCACGGTTGACATATGTCGGGCATGTCATCGTCCGGGAGAATCAATCCGCCACATAATCTCTGGTTGTTCTCGTCTAGCTAACGGTGAGTACTTGCATAGGCACAACCTCGTAGCCAGGATTATCCATCAGCAACTTGCTCTGAAATACTCTCATGTGGAATCGGAAGTGCCGTACTACAGATATGCGCCTGACCCAGTTCTCGATAATGGTCATATCTCATTGTACTGGGATCGGTCCATCATCACGTGGTGGTGGACCGAATCGAGAGGCGTGCAATGATTGTTGACATTACCGTCCCACATGACGAGAACCTCGTGAAAGCCGAGAAAGATAAACAAATCAAGTATATTGACTTGGCTCGCGAGGTTGTCGACATGTGGGATGTGGACTCAGCGATCATTGTACCGATAGTCGTGTCAGCCAATGGCTTAATAGCCACGAGCCTCGACCAACACCTCAGGAGGCTCTCGTTAGGCGGCTGGATCAAGGGCTTGATTCAGAAAGCAGTACTTCTGGACACGGCTCGCATTGTCAGGTGGTTCCTCTCTCTGGAGCCCTGACCGCCAGTAGCTTGGACCCTGTTCCCGATACCGGTGGGATACTATTTTTTATATTTTTAAATGTTTTTTTTTTTTTTTTTTTCATTGAAATATTTAAAAATATAATTTATATGTATTTACAAATGAATAAACGAAATAATAATAATATTCCACAACTATCACACAACGCCATCTAGTCTCAAGCTAAGCAGAGCTTGTGTTATGGGTACTAGACAACTGATAAACATACTTATATATTTCTAAATACATACATATTATAGATAAATTACACCCAGACACAGAACAAATGATCGTGCTCATTACACAAACATTTGTCCTGGGTGGGAATCGAACCCACGACCTCCGGCATAGCAGTCAGGGTCACTAACCACTAGACCAACAGGCCAGTCAGAAAACATCAAACTCTTCTCACCATCTAGTTGAATGAGACATGTCAGAAAGTAGGTACATCAGCAACGAGTCTAAACACGACGGTGCTATGTTCTATGGTTAAAGATCCTAGCTATTTATATAATCACACCCTGACCACCTTCTAGTGTAATAACACGAGTCAGTACAAATTCAATAAACCCAAGCGCGCTAATGCAATCTTGTTTAGTTGAGGATTTGTTATGGACGGTCACCTTCCGGTTTTATTATCGGACCCTGGGTACTACCACCACTGAATGTAATATCGCTTGTCAATACATATCCAATAAGCTGAAACACGATGGTGCTATCTTATTTGGTTGCGGAGATCCACTGTCCACATTCTGACTTCATCGTCAGACCCTGGGTCCTATCAAGTGTAAAATCACTTTTCAATACACATCAAATGATTCCAAACACGATGTTGCCATCTTGTTTGGTTGAGGAGATCCTTTGGCCATCTCCATCATCAGACCAGCTTCATACTACTATATTATTGCGTTGGGTACCTACTTAATTTTATAAGCAATGCAAGTTTCATCAGTTTCAAAGACCAGAAAGTGTTTGAAAAATGGGTTACTAATTTGTATCCGAATATAAACAAAACCAAAGCATGTTAATATAAAGTTAATAAAAATATTCACTTCTCATAGGTTTTTCTGTAATCTATAAGTAAAGACCTATTTTCTGTATTTTTTTCAAAATGTTAGACTCGGTAGTTTCGGAGATAAGGAGGAGAATGGTTAGTTTTCGTTTATTTTCTTAAATAACTTTGAAACAATTAATTTTAAAATTATGAAAAAAAAAATTTGAGACCCTCACAATTAGCCCTTTTATTTGATATGTCGCTCGTTTGAAAAACTTATTTTTTTAAATTTACCGATTTTCCCCCCAAAAGTGACCCCATATTCCAAATTAATCTATCTATAATACTTGTCCGTGTTGGGGTCATAGAAATATACTTGTGTTGTAAATTTCAACTCGGGCCAGTAGATTCGAAGAAATTTACTTCGAATCTACTGGCCCGAAGAGACTTTGACCTCTGAGTTTGTTTCGGTGTTTCTTCTCAGGGTAGTCAGCTAGGAAACACCGGCCTCATCTAGCTTAAACTGACAAAAAACATTGACGTGTAAAAGTGTTCCTTGTAACCTACCTATTTACTGAATAAACATCATTTGTCATTTATCACGATTGACAGCCGGGACCAACAGCTTAACGTGCTTACCGAGGCACGGAGATGTCTCGGTATGTAAAGATGGTCATCCATCCATGGACTAACCCCGGCAAGCGTAGCTTAACCTGATGGATCGACCCGTGCGACTGTTATTACTTTAGCCACGAGCTCTTCCTATCTCTCTAAGTCGCGGCTGTTACCTGCACTGCTCTCAAAAAATACCAATAAGAAACTCGACGCCTTAATCTTTCGTATTAAATTTGTTTTATCAAAACTAACTGAAGTAACAAACTAAGGAAGTCCGAAACAGGTGAAACCAAACATCCTTGTTAACAATACGTGTAATGGGTATCCTCACACAAACACAAGCTTAACAAGATCAAACGAAATCAGATACAATGTCGGCCAACATTCCGACAGGCGTCTAATGAAACAATAAGTGTCGGATACTTCCGACCTGCCGTGTCAGCAAAGAGTAAGAATAGATAGATGCGCACTTACGAACATGAAGAGAAATGAAGGAAATGAAGAAAATGTCGCGAGGGAAGTCTTGTGTATGGATGTGGATGGCTGTAAGAGTAGGGGAAGGCCAAAGAAACGATGGTTGGACTGTGTGAAAGAGGATATGGGTAAAAAGGGGGTGACTACAGAGATGACGACTAATAGAGGAATATGGAAGAAAAAGACATGTTGAGCCGACCCCAAATAAATTGGGATAAGGGCAGGAGAATGATGATGATACACATAAATATCGTGTTTATGAAAAAATATTATAATTAAAAAATTAAGAAACACGCTTTTCGTGTTTTTCTTAGCAAACCTTTTCATTTGATTCCCATATAGTTGAAAATGCATAAAAATTAACCAGTCCGCCATATTTGGAAGTCCGCCATATTGGAATTAAAATGACGTCACTTAGCTAACCATGTATTGTCATCTAAACATAACATTTCAGCTATATCTATTCATAATAATGTCAAAAGAATACACTCTCTCAAAATGTATTTCAATCTTGAGGTCTTTCCGGTGACATCTACATGTCATAATATAGCTCCCGATACGTCACCGCTTTATTGAAAACACCGTTAGTTTATAAAATTGCAAACTTTTTATTTTCAAAAACATGTTTACATACAAACACATTATTTGGTACATTATCGAATATATTTGAGATGTTTTGTATTTTAAATTATCATATTCATAAATTTGTCAAGAGTTTACACTCTCGCGAGATTTATATTATTTATTTTATGCAGCAGCTATGAACAGAGATAGAAGTGAATAAAAAGTACGCTAGTGTCGCATCTACATACTATATTTTCTTGGTCTTTGACATCACGCAACAAAAATTATATAACATTTTTTTTTCAATTTCAGGTTGTTTTTAGAGTTTCGTACGTCCGAATGAGAAAACCGAACCCTTGCTCACTTGTGTGTCTGTCCGTCTCTCACACACAGTTTGCTCCGAATCTACTGGACCGATTAAGTTGAAACATGGTATTCACATAAATATTTGTGACCCGAACACGTACGTGTAACGATAATAAATGTATTTGGAATATGAGGATCATAAACCGAAAAAAAGAGAGGTGAAAATCGAAAAATTAAAATTAATAAAATTCAAACTGGACCGCGTGACATGTCAACAGGAATACTGTGGAGGTTGTAAACGTATTTTTTCATAATTTCAAAATAAACAGTTCTAAAGTTATTTTAGAAAATGGATGATAAATGACCTTACCTCCAAAACTACTGGGCCTGTAATTTTGAAATAAATACACAAACTACTTCTATACTTATAAATTACAGGCAAACATATAAGAAGTTTAATGTTTAAAAAAAAAACTGTTTCAAAATATTATATATTCGGAACCAATTGCGCACAAGTCCTACTAGCACTAGGCTGGTTTTTTTAACCTAAAGGAGTGTAAAAATAAAAAAATAAACATTCAATCAATAATGCTTTCATAAAATCCAATAAACTTCCTTCCTTAACGCGTAAAAAAGCAATTTACTGCCGAAAAAATTGATTAAATGACCCTCAAGCATTAAGGGTTTGATCCTAAGGAGATCCACTAGAGCATTTTGAGTGCCTACTTAAGGCCTCGTTCGTTAACTCAGACCATATTTGGGTCATGTTTGACCCTACTCTGGCCAGAGTTGAGGCTTTTATCTAAAGAGGCTATTTACCACCAAAAGGTAAGATTATAGCATTTGGTCGAGTTGAAGGGACGTCGTAAAACTGTTTTATCATCTTAAAAAATATATTTCTAGAATATTTTAACACTTATAATAGCTTCACGTGTAATTAACTAATAATAAAAACGAATCTTAGAAGTTATAGAACCCCTACTCAGTGCATGATTAGCTACGTGACGTCATTCTGCATCCAATATGGCGGACTTACAAAGATGGTTTTATTTTTTTTGTGGGGTGGTATATCATCCAATGACATCTCCCGCTCTGGGTGGAGTGGGAGGGCGTATCAGACTCTTACTGACTAAAACCTACCCCTATTGCTTCTCTGCCTGAGTGCCCAGGGGTGCAGTAACTCATGTTGAGAATTTGTCTGCTACCCCTAGGCATGCAGACACCGGTCACGATGGGCCCCGTCAATGGTGGCTGACTATCATCTCTTTGAGGTGCGCGTGGAACACTACGCGCCATCGACTCACGGGCCTGGTGCTGATCGGACGGCGAGCTACCCACTGTTCACCGTCCGCAGGCCCGGGTCCCAAAGATGGTGGACTACTTATTTTGTATGTGTTTCCATGATCCTAAGGGAATCAAATAAAAGGGTTTGCGTAGAAGAACATCAGATAGCCCCTTAATACATTGACCGCCATGGGGGACACATGGTGACCCCCAAACAATAGATTTTTAATTGTGTCTGTTTTTCTGGCAGTCAACGTGTTAAACATGGAATTTGAACAAAATTGGTGGAATTAGGGTGTATCACGGTGAACTGTACAAATCTGTGTACCCCTTCAGAGCCTATCAGCGTGATGTTATGTTATGAAGGGGTGAAACAATAGACAGACATGCGATTGCAGCAATTCCAGAGGGTTTGCTATAATTTATTGAAGAGTTCCATTGTCTATCTCAGAAGTTCTTCATTAGATCTGCACCAAATTCGAATAGGACCACCTGGGATGTTCCTTTTCAAACAAATAAAGAATTTTCCAAATCGATTCAGGCGTCTTCGAGTAATCGGGGAACATACATACAAATTTAAAAAATATTCCGATGAATTAATAATAATAATAATATAATTTTTATTTCAGACCAGAGATGATGTCCATTTTGTTAGTAACAATGTTCTTATAGACTAGTGTTAATAATACTTAAAATTACCCACAACCAAACACAAAAAAGACAGTAAACCCATCTATCACTACCTCGCCATTCCATGACAAATGGCGCAGCAATGACCGATGTAATCGCAGTCCAGCCGACTAGCAATCATGCTAAGGATGCTGTTGGCGCTGCCACGTACTCTACGCACCAGGGATGCGCATCTTTTACGCATCGTAGCGTAAAAGCAGTCTACACGATGTTCCGCAAACATCCCTGATGCACTACAGAATCGCCGCAGCCCCATCAGCACCCTGAATGCATTATTAAATTGAACTCGGAGGGCACTGTAAGACTTTTGAGTATAGTCGGCCCACAGGCTGCACGTGTAGAATGATGTACAATATGATCTAAAAAGTGTAATTTTAATTGAGAACCTCCTCCTATTTTGAAGTCGGTTAAGGCGCAGTTATACGACTTTTAATGGTTTTTAATTGAACATCACGTCTTTTTTTTTTTTTTGGGGTGGGGTGGAAAATCATCCAATAACTTCTCCCGCTCTGGGTGGGACATCACGTCTAAACGACTAATCCTGTTTCTTTGAAAAAAATATATGTTACTCTAAACAATTTCCGTCGTAATTTGACATGAGAATATTTGAAATTATATTTTTAAAACATAGTATAATTAATTTGTAAAACTATAAAGCGTATTTTTATGAAACCTTCAGCATTTTAAAAATCATTTAATTATTTATAATTTAGTCTCAGTGTTTTAATTTAATACCTGTTGTTTTACGTGTAATGAATTAATAATGCGTCTAATTTCGGACAGCGCTCTTTGATGGGCGAGTCCTATTACTGGGTGGACGTGCGAGCTCAGCACAGAACACGCAAGCTAACCACTCTAGTTCATTGGCAGTTAATAGCGCCCTAAAAGTAAGTTTTTTTTGTACTACAGAATATGATTGTAATTTAACATACATAGCATCTCTACGACGAAAGTCGTGTTATGTTCGTCATAATGGGCCTCATCAGATGGTTTAAAGTCATTCAAAAGCTAAGAGCGCTATGCTCGGAGTTTCCTTGCGTGATCGAATCAGGAATGAAGACATCCGCAGGAGAACAAAAGTTACCGGCATAGCACGGAGAACCGCCATACTGAAGTGGCTGAGTGTTTTACGAGCAATGTACCCTACATTGCTCGCAAAACAGATGGTCGATGGGGCCGAAAAATTCTGGAGTGGCGACCGCGTACCAAACATGAGCTGGTAAAGATCGCGGGAATCCGATGGATCCGAGTTACTTGGTGGAAGCCTATGTCCAGCAGTGGACGTCTTTCGGCTGAAATGATGATGATGAAACATAAAAAGTACACCTGTTTCTTTTGTATAAGCCCACATTTCGTCAGTAAATAGTGGACGAGCCTAATGCAATCAACCGGAGGCAAAATCCAGATTTCGGGTTACTATTGAGAAAATCCAAAGAGTTGCCCGACCTGTCTAAAACAGAACCTCATGTTTGGCTGTAGCACTTGAAAACTTTAGACCAAAGAGGCTGCATACGAGTATGTAATCAGATTGAGATTGTCATTTCAGTCATTAGGTGAAGGAAAACATCGTGAGGAAACCGCCATGTCATAGAACCAAAAATTCGAAGACATGTGACATCTACCAACCCGCATTGGGCCCGCGTGGTGGACTATGATCCACGCTCTCTCACAGAGAGGAGAACTGTGTTCCAGCAGTCGGGACACTAAAAGGCTGATGATGAATAGTCATTACTTACCATATTTTTCAGGCTGGATTTTATTCAAAATGGAGAAAAGGATAAATAAAGTCATTAATAATTAAGTAAATTACATATAGTAACTTTCAAAGTATTTACTCATCGAATTTTGAATAAAATATTAATATTAACTTGCAATGTATTTATTTATTTATTAAATTTTATGCACAAGTAAAAATTACTGTACAAAGGCGGACTTAATGCCTTAAGCATTTTCTACCAGTCGACCTTTGGGTGGTGCAGAAACAGAACATGGTAGGTGCAACTTAATGTAAAGACTGACAGAAAAGATATAAAATCATGAATACACACTTAGATATGATATGTATCATTGTGTACTGTTTATACGGCTTTATTTGTAAATAAGTAATGCCATGCTTCGTTTTAACGGGAAAGTTTGATTGCTGGTACCTGAGGCCATATGAATAAATCCAACAAGTAACAATCTTATAATTCTTAAATTTTGTTTCACTTCTGATTAAGTACAAATATATCTCAATGTAGGTATATTATCTAGAGCCCTGTTAACCTGTAAAATCCCACGTTTAGTTTAGGACTTCCAGCTCTGATGGGCTAACGTGGAACGTTGTTACATGAAACTGTTTAGCACCTCAAGGATAAAATTAATAAAAGAGTCTGCCCAGTATGATCGGTGACGGAACGGTCTAGTGCATAGTCTCCTAATTCTCAATACAAAGTATTTTTTTTTTCTTGAAACGTTTCTAGCACAGTTATGGTACGGTACGGTGTAGTGGCCAGACTCTTTTAGAGGGTTCTAAAATATTTATCCAAATACGCATTGCAGATTTTGAATAAAAATTATAGTTCGCAAAAGAGACATGGAAATGGGAAAGAAATGTGTTTGAATTGCATGAAGTTTTCACTACTTTAATGTAACTATTTACTTTACTTCGTACCTACATAATATACATTAAGGCTCCCGTATACACAGAAACGACGTGATAATACAGGAAGGCAGGAAGGCTTTTGATATGGTGGATAATGACATTCTACTGGCTAAATTTGCTGCGTTAGGTTTTACACCTCATTTGCTTAAGTTCTTTGCGAGTCACCTAAGTGAGCGCCGGCAGTACGTTGAGTACGCTGGGCACAAATCTAAGCCATTTTATACGTATTCTGGGGTAAGCCAGGGCTGTAATTTGGGTCTATTGGAATTCATTATTATGGTTAATGATCTCCCGGGGGTTGTGAGCAGTGCGAGGTGTTTGCTATTTGCAGATGATCTTAAAGTATTTATTTCGGTAGCGAGCGCCGCGGACTGTGAGCGGCTTCAGCGGGATCTCGATAAGGTGCTACAGTGGAGCCAATAAAATAAACTGGTATTCAATGTGACCAAATGTTGCGTGATGACGTACAGTCGCGCGCGCGTCCCGCTACAAAATCAGTATGAGATGGATGGCACAGTGATGCCGCGGGTCACGTATGCGGGATCTTGGGGTTCATATGGTGGCAGAGTTGACGTTTCGCAACCATGTTATAGATTTGTGTGGCAAATCCTTTATAAATTTGGGTTTTATATTAAGACAATGCACGGATTTTAAAAGTATATCAGTAGTAAAAATACTATGTAATGCTTTAGTTCGCAGTCATCTCGAGACTAGTGCCATAATATGGAATCCGCATGAGAACAAATATAATCTCATGGTTGAAAGGATACAAAATAAATTCGCGAGGTATTTATATTTGAAGCAATATGGGGTTTACCCATTCTACCCGTTAATGTATCCGAGTCTGTTTGTGTTGGGCATGGTCGGGTACACTAGGCTGGCGCTCAGAAGGGACGTCGCTTTAGTAAAGTACGTAGCGAGGGTGCTGCACGGGCTGGTGCACCATCCAGATGTGCTGGAAACGCTGCAGCTGAGTGTCCCGGACGGGTATGTGGGGGCGCGTCGCCGCCCCGCGTTGTTACACGTGACCACGCCTCGGACGAATTCGCTTAAGTTTGCCCCATTGTCAAGGGCCGCACGTATTATAAATAATATGACGTCGAAAGATGTGTTCGATAGCCTGCCGAAATTTGTATCAGGAGCACAAAAGTGCATTGAAGTAGGCATACAAATTAGCGTTCAATGTTATTGTTGAGTTTTTATGCATGAGTTAGTAATATATAATAAAATATTTAAGTAGTTTAATAGTTATGTATAACATCATCTTGGTCTCGACTGTAAGATGTTGTACTTATTTGTATGAAATAAATAAATAAATACGAAAACACGACTTCATAGTAATTGTTGTGTAGGTAAAAGTATTAGAAAAAAATCTGTAAAACGAGTACAGTCTGCTGTCAGCATTATCTAACCCACCCTAACAACAAACGAATTTGGACCCTCTGCGTGTAACATTAAGGTTTATTCAAGTTATATGAGCTTATCAGACAAGTGCTCGAGGATTTGATGAACAAATACAATAATAATACAGACACGCAAATTTGATCTTTAAAACGTTAGCATTAGGTTATATTTTATAACTATTTGTTATAATATGATAAGTGTAATAGCTTATTTTAATGATTGAGTTCAAGTAATTCTGGTCTCGTGGTCTGTGTATAAGTCTGAGAAAAACAAGGTTCGAGATCAAATTCTGCGACAAAGATATTGTTTTGCTTTCAATATAGAATTTATATTCCAAAACTATTTCTTGTATTATTGTAAAGAACTACAGACTATACATAAACTTTTTAAAATGGTAATATTTTCACATAACTTGTAATAAGTGGGTAGTTGAAAAATAAATATTCGTATTCATTATAAAGAACTGTGAACTTAAAGTTTTTTAAATTACCCACCCGTTTACAAGATAAGTTATTAGGCGAAAATCATATTGGTCGTTCTTTAATATTGCAAGCAATATTGTGGAAATGAAAACAAATTAAAAAGAAACTGATGTATAGGTGGACTGTGTTTTCGAACCCACATGCTGTTTGTCGTCAATCCAGCATCAAACCGCTAAGCCACAAGAACTTGTTGGGAATACGCGAAATTAAAGATTGGGTTGTAATTATGTAGTGTGACTTAAAAGCTTTTCAACTTTAATGTCAACGAGATAATGTTTAAAATAGCTTAACAAAAACATATATAATGCCGATGGCTCCGACTATGTTGGGTGGGTTTACCTTAACGTTACGTGTTAAAGATCAAATTTGCGTGTCTGTGTTATTATTGTATTTTTGTTCATCGAGTCCTCGTGCACTTGTGTGATAAGCTCATATAAATTAAGTAAACCTTAATGTTACAGGCAGAGGCTCCAAAGTCATTTGATTTTAGGGTGGTTCAGATAATGTTGACAACAGTCGATACAATGCTGTCGCATTGTTGACAGATCAAGACTTGAAGACATCATCATCATTCGAGACAAATTTGACAGAAAACTAACAATCCACGTTTTAACAAGTTTATTGAAGTTATACTTCTTTAGGCGTGTTATGAAAAAATGATGAGAGTGAAATTTTAAAATGCGCGCGCATCACTGTTACACGAAATTCACAGGTTGAAGTTAGCTAGAACCGACATACACCCTGGAGTTAGCTGTGCTCTGTGGCTCATAAAGAATGATTGTTTTCCTTTTGTAAACTTTGTGACAGTTTGGTTTTTTATCTTGTTACGCCAAAGAAGTATAGCTTATAGAAGAAGTATAAAGTGTAACAGTTTTTTGGTTAAAACAAGCGTTTATACCGGCTATCCCAATTAGATGTACACAAAATTTCGTGTCGGTGCTGTTGAGCATTGAAGAGTTCCTTTATATGGAGCTAATCCTAATTGTAGATTAAGGTCATGGTTTTCATAAAACATCGTTGTCACTAAAACTAAAGGTGAGTACAAAATTTCGGCTCAATCGGATACTAATAACAAATGGTCGAAAATGGTTGGTAAATTTCGACGGACAACTTACAAACATACATACGAACAGTGCAAGTTAAATGAAAGCTTGTAAAAGTGGTAAAGTAACAACGACCAGTAATTAGTCAAGTCTACTCGAAATACTAGCATTTGGTTATCAAACGTAGCACGAACATAAACCGCAGTTTACACGTTCGCATATAAGCCCGAACTACACCTATAGCGTTTGATTACATTTGATTATTATACTGTGTGTAAGTCGGATCGTGAGAGCTTAGTTTTATGTTGCAATGGTACCGATAGTGTGTGCCAGGATTATTACGTTTGTGTTTAGATTAGATTTGGTTTTTAGTTCGGTCAATTTAGACATTCGAATGTACATAAAGTCCCAACAAGCTGAAAATCAGTAAAATTGTTCAAAACATAATTATAAACAATATTTAAAAGTTCCCCATCATTCCCGTGTATGGAAAAAAAATATTCAAGGTCAAAGGTAAAAGAAAAGAGTTTATCGCGATTTTCAGCGAAACGGTAAGTTTTATCATAAAACTACTCCAGGCAAAAATTGTAGATCATAAAATTATCTATAAAAAATGTATGAAAACTTTTTTGCTTACGAGCCACCGTTTCTGAGATATAACGATTCAAAAAGTTATAAAAGTTGTTATCGTCATAATATGCACACGTTTCCACGCCACTTATGAGGTAGTGTACTTAGCGCGTTTTTTTTAACGTGGTTTCCCCAGTAGGCCTATTCCACGGGTCAGTTGTGATCCTGTTTAATGCAAAACTATTGCAAAATAACGGAAATTTTCAAAGATTGGAAAAGATAAAAGCGATGTAAATTAAAAAAAATGTGGCTAAGTTCATTCGCCTGATTCGTAAGTTTCAAATTCTTCTTGTTCTTCTTCTTGATCTTCTTCTTGTTCTTCTTCTCCTGCTTCTTCTTCATCTTCGTTTTGGATACAAGTAAATTGCGTCAATAACAATGTATCGCATGACACTTTGTCGGAATCAAACGAATCCTCCATTGTTTGTGATTCAATATTAGAGCACGACCGGCCTTGATAATTTGTGCATGCCAAAGAACAAAACATGTATGGAGCTCCTAAAAAAACTAACTGTTAAAATAAGCATCGATATGCATGTTTCGTTAAAAATACTAAAAATAAAAAACAAGTTCAATTAGCTTGTCTTCCTCCAACCTCAGTTGCTGCTCATCAACACCTTTTTCGGGTATATTACCAAGTTCAAGTGTGGCTTGGTTATCAGGTAGACCCTACAGACTGGGGTTGGAAGTTGGTCAACAATATATTAGAGCCAGTTCAAACTTTAATTCCACCTGCGCCGGAAAAACTACTGAACACAATTTTTTGCAACAGCAAAAAGAGATGCAGTGCTAAATATGGTTGCAAAAAAGTCGGACTGTTTTGTTCTTTGGCATGCACAAATTTTCAAGGCCGGTTGTGCTCTAATATTAAATCACAAACAATGGATGATTCGTTTGATTCCGACGAAGTGTCATGCGATACATCGCTATTGACGCAATTTACTTGCATCCAAAATGAAGATGAAGAAGAGGCAGGAGAAGAAGAACAAGAAGAATATCAAGAAGAAGGTCAAGAATAAGAAAAAGAAGAATTTAAAACTTACGAATCAGGCGAATGAACTTCTTCACTTTTTTTTTAATTTACATCGCTCTTTTTCTTTTCCAATCTTTGAAAACTTCCGTTATTTTGCTATAGTTTTACATTAAACAGGATCACAACTGACCCGTGGAGTAGGCCTACTGGGTAAAAAACCACGTTAAAAAACGCGCTAAGTACACTACCTCATAGGTGGCGTGGAAACGTGTGCATACTCGTATTATGACGATAACGACTTTTATGACTTTTTGAATCGTTATATCTCAGAAACGGTGGCTCGTAACAAAAAAGTAGCGAAAAATTTTTTATAGGTAATTTTATGATCTACAATTTTTGTCGGAGGTACTTTTATGATAAAACTTACCGTTTTGATGAAAATCGCGAAAAACTCATTTTTTTTACCTTTGACCTTGAATAATTTTTTATTCATGCACGGGAATGATGACAATTTTACTGATTTTCAGCTTGTTGGGACTTTATATACCTTCACTCTCATTTTTTGGTCTAGATTGACCGGACTATTTTGTATCCTTGTTTTGTGTTAAGACGTTTATCTGTGTTATATAATACAGAAAACAACGAAAAACCACAAACTCAAAAAACAAAAAACCAAAAACAAAAAAAAAACAACCAAACTACTATAAAACTTTTTTTTTAAAAATACAACCGACTTCTAAACATTGCAAAATAACTATAAAACTATAATTTTTTTTAAGAAGTGCCGAATCAATTTCAATTTATATGGGACCACCTCTGAAGTATGACCTACCATGCAAAAAAAGAATCATCAAAATCTATTCACAATTGGCGGAGATATCGCGTAACAAACATACAAAAAAAAAAAAAACGTACAGAAGAATTGAGAACCTCCTCTTTTTTGAAGTCGGTTAAAAATAGAACCGACTTCCAAAAAAAAAAACAAAAATGTGAAAAATAACTAACTTTGGAAGTCGGTGTCTCTGGTTTTGTTTCTTCTTGGAAGTCGATTCTAGTTTTTGTAAAAAAGTTTTTTATTTTCACTTTTTAGTTATGGTTCCCCATTAAATTGTGTAAACAATACATAGACAATTTGATCGCAGTAATCGCGAGTCATTTGCTGTTAGTTATTGAAGAGTTTCACTGTCTATCTCCGAAGTTCTTCATCAGATCCTTATGTATTACATACTAAAACCTTCCTTGAAAAATATGAATAACGAAAACCGCATCCAAATCGGATGAGTAGTTTTCCATATATTATACATATATATATGGGTCTAATTACAGAACCTCCTTTTCTGAAGTCGGTTACAAATTCAATGTCCTGACTGACTGACTGATATATTTACGCACAGCCTAAACTGCTGGTCGTAGAGATAATGTTCGGAGGGTGTGTTCTTTGTGAAGAGTAGGTATGTATCCACAAAGAAAAGTTTTTTTGAAATTCAACACTTTTTTTTTTTGGGGGGTGGGAAATCATCCAATGACTTCTCCCGTTCTGTTTGGAGCGGGAGGGTGTGTCAGACTCTTACTGACTTAAACCCACCCCTGTTCCTTCCCTTCCTGAGTGGCCATGGGTGCGGTAACTCAATTTCAGAATTTATCCACTACCCCTAGGCATGCAGGTACTCGTAGCAGCCACGATGGGCCCCGTCAGTGGTGGCTGACACTAATCTCTATGAGGCGCGCGTGGAAAACTACGCGCCGTTGACTAACGGGCCTGGTGCTGATCAGACGGCGAGCTACCCACTGCTCGCCGACCGCAGACCCGGGCACCCTAAAGGATAATTTTCGTTACACCGCTTCGCCACCGGGCCGTGCTGCGGCTGGGGCGCGTCCACCGTGCGCCGGCTGGGCTAGTCATTCATGCTACACCAGGCTGTCACCTTGTCGCCACCGGGCCGTGCCCCACCTGGGGCACGGCCAAGCCTGAATCACTTCATACAAAAAGTATACTATAGATGTTTGACCGTGTTCCGGCCGGGGCACGTCCGGGCCCGGTGCACACGTTCATGTTACAACGTGTCGGGGCCGGGCCGTGGCCCGGCCGGGAAACAATAGCCACCGACATTTTGACGCCGTGCCCCTGTCTAGCATGAATCACTTCATACAAAATGTATACTATAATCTTTGACCGTGCCCCCGTGGCACGGGCCGGTGGCGACACGGTGTAACGTGAATCATCCTTTAAGGGAGTGAAAAAAAAGGTCAAAAGTTTATAACGGGGGAAGCAGTACTACTACCACGCGGGCGAAGCCGCTGGCAAAAACTAGTCTATCAGAAAACTTTTTGTAGCAACTAAAGACACTTGAAAATAAACTAATCTAGGCGCTACCTGTTGCTCTCCTCATCGCTGCCACTGTGGCGAAGATGTCAACAGCCTCGGACACCACGGCCTGTCGAAGCGCGGGTTGCATAGCGCGGCACGCGAATATCAACGACATCATCCGACGAACTCTTGTCACCGCCGGCGTTCTGGCTGTATTAGAACCACATGGTCTGGCTCGCAACGATAGTAAAAGACCGCACGGCATGTCGTTATTTCCGTGGAAGTTGGGTAGGCCTTTAGTGTGGGACGCTACATGTGTCGATACTCTTGAGCCATCTTATCTTCCTAATTCGTTATGCTGTGCTGGTGCTGTCGCTGCGGCTGCGGAGAACCTCAAGCGACGGCAATATAACAACCTCGTCGGTAGCTACATTTTCGAGCCCTTTAGGGTTGAAACCCTTAGGCCGTGGTTTCCAAGTGCACATTTAGTATTTAAAGATCTTTCTAAACGCCTTGTTGACACTTCGCGTGACCCAAGGGCTGGCTTTTTCCTCGGCCAGAGGTTAAGCATTGCCATACAACGTGGCAATGCCGCCAGTTTTTTGGGCGCACTTCCAGTAGACAGCGATGCGGAGGAATTATTTGACGCCAGATTGTAAGTTTTATTTAGTTAGAAGTTTTCGTTTTTATTACAGTCAGTTAAGTATTTTATGAGTTTGTATATATTTATAGTACAATTTTATTACAGCTAAAGCAATCACTTCCTTCTTCGTCCTTTCGTTTAGATGGTTCATTATATTTAGCATAGGTACCTACTTTTTGGGCCCAGTAGGTGGCCACAATGAGTAAGAAAACTTGAAAAGACAGTGCATCATCATCTTCACGTCTAATTGACCGATCTTCAGCATCTCGCATTCAGCAGATTCCGGCCTTCATAAGGTCATTTAAACTAAATGAAAAAACAAACAACAACCAAAAAGGGAATTATTAATTATCATTACGTTATCACCAAATTTCAAGTTCCTAAGTCAATAATAATTAATAGGGAAATTAAAAAATTCTTTGGAGCATAATTTTGTGACAGACGACAGACAGACAGACGAACACACGGACACGTGAGTGACAGCAATAGGGCTCCGTTTGGACCCTTCTGGTACGGAACCCTAGACAACGGGTCTTTTAATTAATACCAATGTCATGAGAGTGCATAAAAATAACTAGTCCGCCGTCTTTGGGAGTCTGCCAAACCAGACATGTTCCAAAATTTCAGCTCACTCGAAAACCGGGAAGTTGGTCAAATTTAACTTTTAATTTTTTTTACATTCATGAATGAATCAATAGAGTTAAAGGTGAGGTTAATTTAAAAAAAAATCAAATTGCCAATCGTCCTTCATCAAAACCTGGGACAAAATTCTCTAATTACAGAAACTTCTAATAACATAAAAGTCCAATTTCCTCTTTTCGATCGACATGCGTCTCCTTACACAGATTCTTACGGATATTATAGAGTAAGATCCCAGAGCAATCAGACATAACTTATTTTCACACGGATGAAACCTGAAGTTTTCAGTAGCGTCTCGTGTGCCTTGAATACCTACGCGCTTTGTGGAACTTGCCGAGTGACACCTGGGCAGGTAGCAGGTGAGAAAGGTAACTAAAAATAAGAATTATTTAACTTAAATGCTGACATGGCTGATTTTTATATATGTCATGTAGAATATTATTTTAAAGTAATATCCTATGTGTCAGACACTTTTGATGGACAAGAGCTTTTTTCAGACGCTTTTAAGCTTCCCAAAAAATAAATGAACTTTACTTATTTTTACATGTCTGATTTTTTAATAGGTTATTGAAGTATTTATTTAAAAGTTATATTCAATCAGTCAGACAAATTAGTGACCAAACATCCCCTAAGACAAAAATTATTCAGCCAGAAGTATGAGGGCGAGAGCACTATGCATGCGCTTCAGAGTGAGTGAGACGTCCATAATAACTCGGTTCCCCTTCTTAAACTCACCATCTGTTTCAATCTACTGTGTATTGTGCTGTTTGTGTGTAATATAACTTATAGTATACAGTATAGTTCGAGCCTGCGAGAGCACATGTTTTTGTTGTTTACATCAGGTTATTTGTGAGTGTTTTATTAAGTTGTTTGTAATAGTGATAATCATGGAAGAAGAGAAATTGAAATGTACATTTTGTAAAAAATCTCATGATAAACTTATATTATTCTCCGAAGAAATATTGAAAAAGTGCAAAAACATTTTAAAACAGCGAATAATCCATAACTCAACTGATTCTAAGTCAACACTTGACTTCACATTTGGTTTTTTTGTTATTTTGGCTTATTTGCTTTTTGCTTATTTGTTTTTTTGCTTTTTTGCTTTTTGGCTTATTTGCTTTTTGGCTTTTTGGCTTTTTTGCTTTTTGGCTTTTTGCTTTTTTGCTTTTTGGCTTTTTGCTTTTTGCTTTTTGCTTTTTGGCTTTTTGCTTTTTGCTTTTTGCTTTTTGCTTTTTGGCTTTTTGCTTTTTGCTTTTTGCTTTTTGCTTTTTGCTTTTTGCTCTTTGCTTTTTGCTTTTTGCTTTTTGTTTTTTGCTTTTTGCTTTTTGGCTGTTTGGGTTTTTTGCTTTTTGGCTTTTTGCTTTTTTGCTTTTAAAACAGCGAATAATCCATAACTCAACTGATTCTAAGTCAACACTTGACTTCACATTTGGTTTTTTTGTTATTTTGGCTTATTTGCTTTTTGCTTTTTTGCTTTTTTGCTTTTTTGCTTTTTTGCTTTTTTGCTTTTTGCTTTTTGTTTGATTTAAATGAAACGAGTATGTACTTGAGCTTAATTATAATTAATACTTTTAATAGGATACAGCAAGAGAAACGAGCGCGAACAGAGTGTGTGAGTACACAGTGTTGCAACTTAACATCAGTAAGAAGGCGGGAAATTTAAATACATTTGACACACCCACCAAATTAAAGCCTTCTTATCTTATAACTAACATAGAAGTTTACAAATATGACAAATCATACAGATGAATTGGTATACTGATATGTTATTCAACTATAATGATGAAAGAAACTACTTATTTACTTATTTAAGGTTATACCAATTTTATCTCTAAGATATTGAAATCTCACACGAGCAAGAGCTTTTGTAAACATATCAGCACACTGTTCTGTAGTACATAGGTACTTTACACATATTTCTTTTTCTTGACATTTTTCTTGAATAAACTTATATTTAACATCAATGTGCTTACACCTTTTATGAAAGTCCATATTTTTAATCACTGATATTGCACTTTGATTGTCTATATTTAAACTGATACTGTCTTGATTATATGCACTAATATCAAGTAGTAGTCTTTTGATCCACAATGCCTCTTTTGTAGCGGAACATGCAGCCATGAATTCTGCTTCTGTTGTAGATAGGGCTATGCTTTGCTGTCGCTGAGTTGCCCATGTTATAGCTGCAGCATTCTTGGTAAACACATACCCAGTTGTAGATCTTCTTGTGTCACTATCAGCTGCATAATCAGAGTCACTGTAGCCCTCTACAGTATTATTCTTCACTTTCGAATATAGTATGCCCATCTCTTTGGTTTCTTTTAGGTACTTTAATATCTTCTTAACAACAGCCCAGTGAGTACTATCATAACAGTCTAGATAACGACTTACTAAGCTCACTCCAAACATAATATCTGGTCTACTTACTATTGCAAGATGCATGAGTGAACCCACTGCTTCTCTGTATGGTATTTTCACTTCAGATACTATATTTTTCTTCTCCAGTTTGGTGTGGGGGTCTATTGGAATACTATTTCCATTTGCATTAACCATATTAAATTTTTGTAGTAATCTTTCAATATACTGTTGCTGATGAATAAATATATTACCATTTGATCTTTCTATTTGTAATCCCACATAATTTGTAGGCTCCATGGTTTTTATTTCAAAGTATTGTTTAAGGTTATCTACAACTTTGTTAATAGCATCATCATCTTTACATATTATCAACCCATCATCCACATACAATAGGAGATATAATTTTATTTTGTTTATATGACCAGTAAACACACATTGATCAGAGTGGCTATTAACAAAACCAAATTTATGTAATACAGATTTGAATTTATCATTCCAACACCTTGGGGCTTGTTTTAAGCCATATAATGATCTGTTCAATTTACATACAAAGTTTGGTGGAGATTCTATTCCTTCAGGAGGATTCATATAAATATTTTCTTTAATATCTCCATAGAGAAAAGCTGTTTTAACATCAAATTGTACAATTTTTAGATCATATTGACATGCTTCTGAGAGCAATATTCGCACTGAGTCATATCTCACTGTTGGAGAGAATGTTTCGGTGTAATCTATCTGATAATGCTGGGAACACCCTTTAGCACAAAGTCTGGATTTGTATATTATACCAGAAGGATCATTTTTAATACGGAACACCCACCTGCACCCAATTGTCTTTACTCCAGGGGGTTTTTCCACCAGGGTCCATGTTTTATTGTTCTCATGTGCTTTTAGTTCCTCCATTATAGATTGTTTCCACATTTTTTCATTTGGTGATGATATGGCTTCACTGTAGGTCTGTGGCAAATCTGTTTCTGAAATTCCTTTACATAGATAAGTATTATTATCTTGTTTCTTTGCCATAGATCTAGTTTTAATATTGCTGTCATGTTCTATGTTAATTTTAGTTTTAGGTATATACAGAGAGTCATCATTTGATTGATATGAGTCATCATTTGAATGAAATGAGTCATCATTGCTGGAGCTTTCAGAAACTTTTGATTCAGAACTGTCATTGGAATTTTCTTGTAATTCAGGACTAAGCATTATGTGTTTATTTTTATTAACCTCATTTTCATCTGTAGTTAGGGGCACAACTATATGGTTTTGGGTTAATGAACTTTCCATAAAAACAACATCTCTACTTATTACTCCTTTCTTTGTCTTTGGATCAATGAACTTATAGCCTTTTGTAGTATCACTATAGCCAATAAAAATCATTTTGCTTGCCTTAGAATCCAGTTTTCGAAGCTTCTCTTTTGGTATTTTGACCATAGCCTCACAGCCAAAGATTTTCAGGTGACTTACATCAGGTTTCTTCCCTGACCACATTTCCTCAGGTGTAGCATATGACAGTGCACGGGTAGGGCAGCGGTTGGTGATGTAAGCTGCTGTGGATACTGCTTCAGCCCAATAACTTTTCTGTAAATCAGAGTTAATTAGCATACAGCGTGCCCTTTCCATAAGTGTGCGATTCATACGCTCAGCTAATCCATTTTGTTGAGGCGTATATGAATTAGAAGTCTGATGGATAATGCCTGATTTCTTTAAGTAATTGGAGAACTCATTACTAAGGTACTCTCTACCATTATCAGAACGTAGACATTTTATTTTAAAATTTAGTTGATTCTCTACTAAGGCTTTGTATTCTTTGAATTTTAAAAATACTTCTGATTTATTATTCAAGAAATATACATATACTTTCCTTGTATAATCATCAATAAATGTGAGAAAATACCTGGCTCCTCCAAGTGATTTTACCTCCATGGGTCCACAGACATCAGAATGTATTAACTCCAGAGAATTCAGTGCTCTGGAACCTTCAGAAGGAAATGGCAACCTGGATTGTTTTCCTTTTTGACACAGCTCACAAACCATTTGGTTTTTGTTTTGAATCAATTTCACTCCATCTGTACAATTACTTAATTTATTTAAATCATTAAAATTCAAATGTGCCATCCTCTTGTGCCACAGTAAGAAATCAGTCTCATTCATTTTACAACTGTATGCTGTGACAGTGTCAGTATTCAGCCTGTACATGTTATTGATGAGATTTGCCGCTGCTACTTCTGTATTCATCTTATTGAATATTTTACAGCCCTGTTTTGTGAACTGTATGGAGCATCCATTCTTCATAATTTGGCTTACAGACAATAAATTGGTTGTCAATTCAGGTACATACAGTACATTTGTAATCTGGATAGTTTGTTTAACATTATTTGAACCAATTACATTCAAGTCTATCTTGCCACAACTTTTCACCGGAAGCATTTTACTATTTGCTATCTTTATACTTGTGATCGGAGGGGGTACTTCATCATAAAGCCAGTCTTGTCTCATGGTAAGATGCATTGAAGCACCTGAATCTATGTAGAACCCATCATCATACTTAGTTGCAGCAGAGAACACAGCTACATAGCTTGTGTCTTTATTTTTGTTTTGTTTTGCTTTCTTTGACTTACAATTTTTGCTTATGTGTCCATATTTGTTACAAATAAAACATCTTGGACCTTTTTTTGGGTTGTCCTGAGGATTCTTTACATTATTGTGCTTTGAATAAAGTACTGTAGTGTCTGAATCAACTGATTTTACTTCTTGAAGTAATTTTGTTTTGATTAAGTCAGCACTAATCTTTACTCCAGAGCTCTCTATGCCCATAATCATTGGCTTGTAAGAATCCGGCAAACCGGCCAACATCAAAGTTCCCAGCCACTCATCATCAACATTGAAGTTGATGTTCCTCAATTTGTGAGCGGAAGACATTATTTTATTTACATAAGATTCTACACTTTCGCTCGTCTCTAATGTAGTATTAATTAAATCCTTTAATAAGCCAACTTTTCTAGTTAATCCGCTGTCTTCAAATGCTTTGGTAAGATTATCCCATAATTGTTTGGCATTTTCTGCTTGTTGGATGTGTACATACAGGATAGGATCAACCAATAATATTAATTTGGACTTAGCTTTAACGTCATTCTTCACTGCTTTTGGATCAATGGGGTTTGGTTCTGCCAATATGCAATTATGCAAGTCTTCGTGCTGTAGGTATGCTTTTACAGCAAAACTCCACGTAGACCAATTTTCCCGTCCCGTCAGTTTGGGAATTGACATAGTTATGTTATTCATTTTGCAAAGAAATCTGAAATAGCTGAAATACGGAAAGAACTCGCGAACCGGTAACTTTGAGGTTATGCACGTGTGAGCACTTTTTAAATTATTTTATTTTACGTTAATCACTTTATTGTAATACTGTTAACTTATGCAAAACAACACGTTAGAGCTATCTGGGCCCATAACCTGTTTGATTTAAATGAAACGAGTATGTACTTGAGCTTAATTATAATTAATACTTTTAATAGGATACAGCAAGAGAAACGAGCGCGAACAGAGTGTGTGAGTACACAGTGTTGCAACTTAACATTAGTAAGAAGGCGGGAAATTTAAATCAAACATTTGACAGCTTTTTGCTTTTTGCTTTTTGCTTTTTGCTTTTTCTTTTTGCTTTTTGCTTTTTTTGCTTTTTGCTTTTTGCTTTTTGCTTTTTGCTTTTTGCTTTTTGCTTTTTGCTTTTTGCTTTTTGCTTTTTGCTTTTTGCTTTTTGCTTTTTGCTTTTTGCTTTTTGCTTTTTGCTTTTTGCTTTTTGCTTTTTGCTTTTTGCTTTTTGCTTTTTGCTTTTTGCTTTTTGCTTTTTGCTTTTTGCTTTTTGCTTTTTGCTTTTTGCTTTTTGCTTTTTGCTTTTTGCTTTTTGCTTTTTGCTTTTTGCTTTTTGCTTTTTGCTTTTTGCTTTTTGCTTTTTGCTTTTTGCTTTTTGCTTTTTGCTTTTTGCTTTTTGCTTTTTGCTTTTTGCTTTTTGCTTTTTGCTTTTTGCTTTTTGCTTTTTGCTTTTTGCTTTTTGCTTCTTGCTTTTTGCTTTTTGCTTTTTGCTTCTTGCTTCTTGCTTTTTGCTTTTTGCTTTTTCCTTTTTGCTTTTTGCTTTTTGCTTTATGCTTTTCCCTCTTCAGAACGACGCAAGAACCACCAAAAAAAAACCATCCCAAAAAAAAACAATAGAACCATGAAGACTAGTTCCAAAAACAAAAGCAAAAAAAGCAAAAATCAAAAAGCAAAAAGCAAAATCAGTGTTCAGAAGAACAACTACTCTGTGGTCTATGGTATGGTAACTCTATGGTCTCGCTCTTTTATAAATACACTAATCAACTTATAGAGTAAGATCCCAGAGCAATCAGACATAACTTATTTTCACACGGATGAAACCTGAAGTTTTCAGTAGCGTCTCGTGTGCCTTGAATACCTACGCGCTTTGTGGAACTTGCCGAGTGACACCTGGGCAGGTACCAGGTGAGAAAGGTAACTAAAAATAAGAATTATTTAACTGGCTGATTTTTATATATGTCATGTAGAATATTATTTTAAAGTAATATCATAAGTGTCAGACACTTTTGATGGACAAGAGCTTTTTTCAGACGCTTTTAAGCTTCCCAAAAAATAAAAAAAGTGCAAAAACATTTTAAAACAGCGAATAATCCATAACCTCAAATTCAAAGATGTAGTTTTACCGGATGACTTGTATGACAGTGGTTACCATCGAGAATGTTATAAAAATATTACTGCTCTGCCAAAAAAAATATTTTTCCGCCATACCAGAAAAACCAAAAAATGCTGAAAAAAAATCATCGAGTATTGTTAAAAATTCATTAGTTGCATCGACATCAAGCCAACCTTGTAATCTTAGTACTAACGATGATCTATGTACAGCGTCTACCTCAAGTCAACAAAATAATTCAACAGTTCCAGATTTAGGTGTAGTGATGATGTGGTGTAGTGTGTGGTGTAGTGTGTAACTCAAGTCCAGCTAATTCAATGCCTGAACCAAGTGTTGAGCCAAATGTGAAGTCAAGTGTTGACTTAGAATCAGTTGAGTTATGGATGGCGCTGTTTTAAAATGTTTTTGCACTTTTTCAATATTTCTTCGGCGAGTAATATAAGTTCATCATGAGATTTTTTACAAAATGTACATTTCAATTTCTCTTCTTCCATGATTATCACTATTACAAACAACTTAATAAAACACTCACAAATAACCTGATGTAAACAACAAAAACATGTGCTCTCGCAGGCTCGAACTATACTGTATACTATAAGTTATATTACACACCAACAGCACATACACAGTAGATTGAAACAGATGGTGAGTTAAAGAAGGGGAACCGAGTTATTATGGACGTCTCACTCACTCTGAAGCGCATGCATCGTGCTCTCGCCCTCATACTTCTGGCTGAATAATTTTTGTCTTAGGGGATGTTTGGTCACTCTAATTTGTCTGACTGATTGAATAGAACTTTTAAATAAATACTTCAATAACATATTAAAAAATCACACATGCATAAATAAGTAAAGTTCATTTATTTTTTGGTTAGCTTAAAAGCGTCTGACAAAAGCTCTGGTCCATCAAAAGTGTCTGACACTTATGATATTACTTTATAATAATATTCTACATGACATAAATAAAAATCAGCCAAGTGAATATAAGTTAAATAATTCTTATTTTTAGTTACCTTTTTCACCTGGTACCTGCCCAGGTGTCACTCGGCAAGTTCCACAAAGCGCGTAGGTATTCAAGGCACACGAGACGCTACTGAAAACTTCAGGTTTCATCCGTGTGAAAATAAGTTATGTCTGATTGCTCTGGGATCTTGGACTATTATAAGAAGTACCTAAGTTCATTACAGAAGACGTAGGTATCGATCGACAGGAAATGAAAAGTTGGTGTCAGTTCAAATGAAAGCTTCTTTAACCCAGTTTCATTTTAAACATGCGTATGTGATCATTGATGTGCATCACGATGATTGTGTCGATTGAAAATAACAAAGATATGGTTTTATTAGGCAGAGAGGAGAAGAGCGCATGGCTAAAGTAATAACAGCTGCACGGGTCGATCCATCAGGTTAAGCTACGCTTGCCGCGGTCAGTTAATGGATGGGTGACCATCTTTACATACCGAGACTCCTCCGTGCCTCGGAAAACGCGTTAAGCTGTTGATCCCGGCTCTTAATCGTAGATCTTTGACAGTCGTTACGGGTTGTCAGAAGCCCGATAGTCTGACAACCAGTCTTACCAAGGGGTATCTTATTACCCAGCAACTGGGTTGTGGAGGTCAGATAGCCAGTCGCTCCATGTAAAATATTGGTATTCAGAATAAAGCAAGTACATACTCAGTTGAATTAATCAATACAGTGACAACAAAATATCGGACATAAATCGAGGAGTGTGCGTCGGAATTGCATAGTTTAATTCCACCAAGCCCGTTCTATCATCGGACCACTAGAAGTATGGCGATGCGCCACCGGTACATGGTGGACATCCCAGCCATACGCACAAAACGTTTTGGGAACAAATTCATTGTGGGTAGGCAGCTAAGGCGTGGAATTTTCTGACAGAGTTGGTGTTTCCTGATAGTTACAACCTGTCAAGAGTGAATATTATTTCTAGGCTTCTAGGCAAGCGTCCACCGTTGACCACATCATCACTTAATATCAGGTGAGAAAGTGGTCAAACGTCAGCCTATCAACGATAAAAAAGAGAAATATCGATATGTCACAAATTGAAACGCAAGTCAAGTGCGATGCCTTGTTGGTGCGGGTGGGGCCGGATCTGGCGGAGCGCCAGTACGGCTTCCACAGGGGGCGCTCCACGGTGGACGCCATCATACGCGTACAAGCCCTCACGACAGCGGATGCAGTGGCCCGGGTTGGGGTCGTCTTGGCGGTGTCTCTGGACATCGCCAATGCCTTTAACACCCTGCCCTAGAGTTGTATAGTGGAGGCACTCCGGTATCACCGGGTGCCGCCCTACCTTCGTCAAGTGGTCAAGGCGTATTTGACGGACAGGGCCGTCATCTACCCTAGTCACCAGGGAGAATGAAACCGGCGAGATATGTCGTGCGGTGTTCCACAGGGATCGGTCCTGGGGCCAGCTCTGTGGAACATCGGGTACGACTAGGTGCTGCGTGACGACCACCCCATTGGCTTCAGCATAGTCTACTACGCTGACGACACGCTGGTCCTGGCGCAGGAGTGGTTGCATGAGGTGGCGGCCGACCGTATGACACGCGGGGTTGCGACAGTTGTAGAGAGGATCCAGCAACTGGGACTCGAGGTGGCATTGCACAAGTCCGAGGCCATGTTTTTTCATGGTCCTTGGAACGCGCCACCGGCGGGTTCCCAGATTACGGTAGGAGGGGTTCACATCGGCGTCGAGGGGACGATGAAGTACCTGGGACTCGTCCTCGACAGCCGGTGAAACTTCGTCGACGTTTTTTCTCCCAGACTGGACAGGCCCGGGGCCGCCTTGAAGCGGCTCCTGCCCAGTCTGGGAGGTCCAAACGTCTCCTGCCGGTGGCTCTATGCGGGGATCGTGCGGTCCATGGCCCTTTACAGGGCACCGGTGAGGGTGCATTCCCTGAGGCAGCGATCAGCTCGCCAGATGAACGCGTCCCAAAGGGTCATGGCGATCCGAATGATCCGAGGATATTGCACGATCTCCCGTGAGGCGGCGAGCCTCCTTGCCGGACTGTCGCCATGGGATCTGGAGGCAAAGGTCCTCGTACACCTGTATGAGTGGCGCGAGAAGGCGAAACTCCGCTGCCGCAACACTTCGCGGCTTGGCGGACAGAGCTCCGGCAGGATCTCATGGCAAAATGTAGAGAGCGACTGTCACAACCCAGCGCTGGGCACGCCACCATTGCGACTGTAGTGCCCTTCTTTCAGGAGTGGCAGGAGAGGCGCCACGGCGTCTTCACCTTCCACCTGACGCAGGTCCTCACCGGACAAGGAAGTTTCGGGAGGTTCCTGTGTAGAATAAGGCGCAGGAAAAACGCACGGGTGTACCCACTGTGAGGATTGCCCAGAGAACACGGTGGAGCACACGGTGGAGATCTGCCCCGCTCTGGCAGAGCCCCGCCTTGTCCTCGTGGAAGCCATCGGTGGCAGCGACCTCTCTTGCCCGGCCCTGGTCCAGGCCATGGTACGGAGTGAGAGGGAATGGGAAGTAGTCTCCTCCTTCTGCGAAGCAGTAATGCTTGTGAAGGAGGCGGCGGAACATGTGAGGGAGAGGCAACAACAACAGACTCACCCTCACGCCCTCAGCAGCAGCTGCTGCAGGAGACGCCCTGGGCGGAGGACGTCGCGATACATTCTCCGGCCACCGTAGACCCGCGCTTGCGGACGGCAAGTAGTGGGTAGCTCGCCGTCCAATCAGCACCAGGCCCGAGAGTCGACGGCACGTAGTGTTCCACGCGCGCCTGAAAGAGTTGTCAGCAAACACGACGGGGCCCGTCATGGCCGATACCTGCCCAGGGGTTAAGGATAAATGCGAAATAGTTACCTCGCCCCTGGGCACTCAGGTCAGAGAAGGAACAGGGGTGGGTTTAATCAGTAGGAGTCTGACACGCTCTTCCGCTCCACCCAGAGCGGGAAATTTCATTGAATGATTTCCCACCCCCAAAAAAAGAGAACCCTTAAACATCATTTTATCAATCACAGCAGCTCACTTGTGTTTAACAATTTGATTCATTTATTTTGTGATAATTTTTTTTCAAAAACTGAACTTAAATCGTACAAGTAAACATAGGAAAACATTTGTTATGATCTTCCATAACATTCGTTACAGTTTATCTCAAAAAGTACAATCGTCCCAAAATGCCTCTATTTCCACCCAAGTCTCACTACACGCGATTATAAGATTTGCTCGAAACGAGCGCCACAAAGAAAATAATAAATGACGGTTCCTGCGTTTCTTTTGCCTACGGGTTTTGTAACACAGCTGCTTCAAAGAAATGCTGGATGTGACTTTTTAAGATAAGCTGCTGGCGATGTGTCAGTATTGTGAGGTTGATTGTCAGAAATATTTAGAAAAGTATATTTTTTTTGAAGTTATATTCCTTTTGACGCGTTAGGAAAAATGATGTGAGTAAATTTTTACGACGCGCGCGCACACCGTCACAAGAAACCGACACCCTGAAGTTAGCTAGAACCGACAGCGTGAAGTTAGCGCTATAGTCTGTGGTTTATAAAGAATGATTGTTTTCCTTTTGTAAACTTTGTGACAGTTTGGTTTTTTATCTTGTTACGCCAAAGAAGTGTAAGTTCTCACGTGCTTACATGAGTACGTACACTTTTTTTTCTTAAGATTAGGTACTAGGTACAGTGAGGCCGCAAAAGTCCATAAGAACGCTAAAGATTACATTGCTACGAACCAAACGAGCATGATACTTCTGTGCGTATGTGTGCGCGTGTATGAGTATCCACCTTACACAGATAACACACACTAAGGAACTGTCGTCGCACTGAGCTTAAAAACATTATTATTTTTCTGTGCCATTGAATACGCATCACAAAGTCACAGAGGCGACTTGTTCTTACCATTGCATTGATAAAATTCGCGCAAGTATGTCACGTGCTGGTAGCCGTATGAACTAAGTGTTGAATTCGCAAATAACGTAGCCCTAGGTCAAATCATGGTCGGTCCGTTGCGGTTATTTCTTACTTTGAAAATTCCCAATCTTTATTAATATAGTTGTATTTTATATTTCTATGAAAAATACTATTGCATTTTTTGCACTAAATAGTTGCAAATCACGAATATGATCTATTAACCACAAGAAGAATCACATTCGTAATTTGCAATTATTTAGTTGTTACATCTTTTCGATGTTGTAAGGTGGAAATAAAAAGACGCGTTTAATAAAAATGTTTATTCTTTATATTTAAAATTAAACATTTATGAGAATTGTGACGTCGAAAGACACCTAGACAAAAAAGTTATCTTGTAACCGTTATCTATGTTACGTGTAAGATTGTTTGTTGGAAGTATACCCACTTAGACCATTCATAATATGAGTAACGTAACAATGAAGGGATATAAAAATTTTAATAAAATAAAATATAATTGTTTATATCCAGATATTTATTGAAAAGTGATATATGATTTAGACTTTGTAAACATTTTATTTTATGTCAAGTCACAATGAATGTATTGAGGTCATAGCTTAATTGTTCATTTTCTTGACGAAAAGAAGATTGAAACTAAACCTCAATTTCTGTTATAAGAACTTTAGTTCTCACAAGATAATCCTCAATTAGATGAGAAAAATTAATTGAACTATTATGTTAGAACAGTGCGGGTAGAAAAATAAAAAACAAAATAGAATCATGATTATTGTCAACAAAATTGATAGCGAGTTCACTGCATTCATAAGATAAGGCGATGGCACAAGTTAAAAGATATAGCTGTTTTAAACGAAAGTAAACACAATATAATACAGTGTTTGTTAACGAATAATCACGGATATGTTATAATAAAATGGCCTACTAAACATTTAGTTACACCGACTGATTTTACTAAAACTTAATATTTTGTATAACCCCCATTATTTTCGATACAGTCAAGTAGACGTTAGCACATGGACCCAACAATATTACCGCATATTTCACTCCCTCTAAAACTTTCCCACACCTCCATGCAATGGGTTTTTAATTGTTCCGTAGACCTTTCGTTCCGCGAGTCCCACCTTTGCACCATCAAACTCCATAGATTTTCTAAGGGGTTGAGGTCGGGTGATCGCGCTGGCCATGGAATAACAATTACTTCCGGGTGATTGTGAAACCACTCACGCTCAGTACTCGCTCGGTGAATAGGACAATTTTATTGTCCTGGACAAACGGAAATTCTGCTAACTCATCAGCTGGGTAAATGTTGCGCACAGTAGGTAGCATAATTGAGTCTAACACTTCCATAAGTTGAACTGATTGCGCGTGGAGGAATGAAAGCCAGTTCTCCTGGTCCTGCTGCACTCATTCATCCCCACATATTAATTGTGATTCAACCTGATTCAGTGTTAGGACTAACGTTGTTATCACACCAGCGAGTGTTATTCTTGCGCCATAAGTGAAGCCTGCCCTTTTGACTGGATTTAAATGTTTTTCATCTGAAAATACCGCAGTATTCCAGTCAAAATCTTAATAATCACGTGCGAAACGTAATCGTTCTTGTTTGTGCCTCTCTGTCAAGTACGACGTTTTAGCAGGTTTTCTGTGATGCACGCCTTCAGCATGAAGTGCACGGCGAACAGCAAGTCTACCTTACCTTAGCAGTGCAAGGCTACCTTCTTCCTCATGTCTTTTTATCCAGACTTACAGTATTTTTCTAAAACAAAAAAAAATATATTAGGCAGCTATACCTACTTGACTTCATTTTCATTATATAAAATGTTAATAATCATAATTATTGAATATAATTTTAAAATAAAACTGCATTTATAAATCCAATAACCAATCCAATAAACCCAACGATTTATGTATTTCTCTATTAAGCCTCATAAAGATACGATGGATGGATTCATAAATGGTATACATTTTAATTAGAAGATTAATTTATAATAAAGTTACAATTCATTAATAGCTATTATACTCACATTCAGTCCGGTTTCTTCAGATATTTGTGTTTTATTAAGAACACTTTTATGCAGCCCAATGATAGTCGCCCTCACTTCAATACTAATATTAGCCTGCATTTTGCGAATATTACAATACCTAAAACTTAGCCACACGTCACTAACCAACAACTACAACCAAACGACAGTTCATTTCGGTCAAGTTAAAACTCATATCTACCTCGCAGAATTCTAATTCTTTATTTAGGTCGTAAGTCAAACTAAACGTCAAACTAATACGTTGTGAGAAGTCTTATCGACTTTTGCTGGCGTCTGTACATTATTCAGTATTCATGCTTCGACTTCTACAATTTGATATAAATAATTTTTTTTCTACCCACTCCTTTATAGGGTTCCGTACCCGAAGGGTCCGTTTGGACCCTTGTATTGCTGACACTCAAGTATCCGTCTGTCCGTCGTCTGTCACAAAACTGTGTTCCGAAGTATTTTTTAACTTTCCATTGACCTTTGAACTTGAAATTTGGTGATCATGTTTATTATTACGTATTTTTAACTGTCTTTTGAAAAAGGTTCTATGTTCGACTCTATGTTTTTATTTTTTTTATTTTATATACATATGTCCGCCGATTTCTCCGTCAATTGTGGACCGATTTTCAAATTTTATTTTATGTGAAAGCATATACTCCTGAGGTGGTCTTCTATAATTTTTTTCGAAATTGCTTCAACGCTTTTTGAGAAACTGAACAAAAACGATAAATACGTATACCTAGATGACGTTTTCGTTTTCTCCAATTACGACTATGTTTAAATTCCACGTTTCATATTATTGGGGTTTTTCGTTCTGGTTCGCATTGCATAATAAAAAACTTTTTTACAAAAAAAAAAAAAACAACTGACCTCCAAAAAAGAAAATACCCTAAAAAAATAACTTTAATTTTGGAAGTTGATGTCAAATAACGAAGAAATAAAAATCAAACACCGACTTTCGAAATTAAAGTTATTTATAAATTTTTAGTGTATTTTCTTTTTTGGAAGTCGGTTGTTATTTTTTGTAATAAAAAAAAATGTAGCGCTTTTGATACTCGTAGCTAGATTTTCATTATTAACACATGATTTAATTTACTGTGTGTCCCTGGATAATGTGCACAGATGAAAATGGGTGAAACTAGAACACAAATTATTGAAAAAAAATATTAGAAAAAACTTTGAATAATGCTTTGAAAATCACTGTACAACGGTTTTGGAGGCTAAATAGTTATTAGTTTTTTAGTCTATTAGAGTTCTTTAGATTAAACTGAGTCTTTTTTATCAATTCCCATTATAAAGCCAATCCCAGAGAATCTACTCGTAGGTAAATATTTTCCTTCAATAATTTCACTTAAATTTATGCTAACATTTAGTGATACTCGTATTATCTCTTCCATAATACATCTTTGTACTAACTTTTTGTGAGTCTTACATTAGGCAAAGAATTAATACAAACATGTTGGATTTAAAAGTAGATACATATGAATTATGTAAAAATACATAGGATGGACGGCGTCGCCGACGCCGGTCTAGACAGCGGTGGCGAGACGCACACTACGAAGAATCTGGTTTGAGGTGGCGCAAGAAAAGCGTACACAAGACATAGCCAGAAGAATCGCCAAACTGCAGTGGGCACATTTCTCGCAGGACAGACGGTCGATGGGGCCGAAAAGTTCGTAACCTTCCTTGAAAAATATGTATTTTAATAACGAAAACCCCATCCAAATCGGATGTAGTTTTCGAGAAAATTGCGGTAAAACAAGCATTTGGGTCGAATACAGAACCACTTTTTTTGAAGTCGGTTAAAAACATTATGCTCCTGAGACAGTCTGGTAATATGAAAAGAAATCAAATGTTTTCCAACATAAGTATATTTTTGTTCCTCTTTGTCTGGAGGTTTTTGTTTATTACTGAAACGTAATGGAAATCTAATTTGGAGTAGTAATGTGACTGGGCATGTGTAATTTCATTAGTTGCTCGTAGTTATCCATCATACATGTAAATAATGTTTATTATATAGTGTTTAGTAATGTTTAGTACAGACTCTAATTTACCAATCTCGGGTGTCAAAAAACGCCAAATTGTAGAATATAATAAAAAGCAACGATATATAATCGGGTTATTTTGCACACAAAGAAAACTCCAACTAAATTACGTGTAAACTGTGTTTATTGTGTGTTTGTTTGTACATAATATACAGTGCGGATTACATTAACAAGACTTTTAGTGAGAACGTACCACAAATGGCCAACTCGCGGGTGCGCCGGAGTTTGCGCGGGCACCGCTCGCGAGTGGCGGTAACAAACTATTTATTCAAATCGCTACCCGAACTCGTATACGAAACAGCGTAGCGACTAATGTTGTGCTGTACCGTAACTAGTTACGTAACCAAGCCGGTAAATGACGCGTCCTTGAGGTGCGGGAAGATACTAAAAGGGGTCCTGCTATAGATACCTACTAATTTTTGCCTCGCTGCTGCCCTATGTATAGGCGCTCCCTGTTGTTCTCCTCATTGGCGCCACTGTGGCGAAGTTGTCAACAGTCTTGGTCACCACGGCCTGTCATGCGGCCGAAGCGCGGGTCGCATAGCGCGGCACGCGAATATTAACGAGCTCTTGTCACCGCCGATGTTCCTGCTGTTCAGAACCACATAGTCTGGTTTGCGACGATGGTAAAAGACTGGACGGCATGTCGTTATTTCCGTGGAAGTTGGTTAGGCCTTTAGTGGGGGACGCTACATGTGTCGATACTCTTGCGTCATCTCATCTTTCTAGTTCGTCGAGCTGGTGCTGCCGCTGCGGCTCCGGAAAACCTAAAGCGGCGGTAATATAACAACCTCGCCGGTAGTTATATTTTCGAGCCATTTGGAGTTGAAACCCTTGGGCTTTCATATTAACCCCTTGCAGATACTTCGCGTGACCCAAGGGTTGGCTATTACCTCGGCCAGAGGTCGTTGCCATAAAACGTTTGCAATGCCGTCAGTCTTTTGGGCACACTTCCAGTCGACAGCGATGCAGAGGTATTTTTGACGCCATATTTTAATTTTATAAGTTTGTAAATAGTTTGTTTTAACTGTTTTAAAATACTAAAAATGGAGGATATAATTTAGACTGTATGTATTTTTTTTATGCATATTCACCGATTTTTCGGCCAATATTATCGACCGATTTTAAAAATTATGCTCAAGAGTATATCTACTCCTTAAAAGTGGCTTAAATTTGGTAAAGATCTGATGAAGAACTTCGGAGATAGACAAACCGACTTCCAAAAGTTCTCAATTCGTCTGTATGTTGTTCGCTTTGTTCTTCTACTGCTCTTGGTGACAATCAATTGTTTCGGGTGGTATGGCACCACAGTCCTAGTCGATACCGCGTGCGTAATTGTCATAGATTCTCGGGGAAATGAATATAGTGTTTGCGCTTTGTTAGACAGCGCTTCTTAAAGTAGTTTTATAACTTGCGATTGTTTTTTTTTTTTTTTGTCAACGCTTAGGTTTGAATATCCTACCATGACGTCTTAAAACCATCATCTTTTCGGTGAGAGAGAGAGACGTCGTTATATAGGAAGAATAGCACTATCCCTTTCTCTCACCGAAAAGATAATGGTTTTAAGACGTCATGGTAGGGCTGGCTTGTTTTATCGTAAAGGGAATAGGAGGTTCAAGTAAATCAATACAGGGTTCCGTAAAAATTAAAATTAATTATCGTTTTGATCGTAAAAATTATAATGTTGAATCGTTAGTAGTAGATAAAATTGCTGAACGTTTGTCAACTGCCGCCGTTGATACTTCGCTTTTGTCTAATTTAAAATCTTACCATTGACAGACGATATATATTTTTTCCAGGCCTGATTCAGGTATTGATCGTTGCTTCGATTTTCCCGCATTTACTCTTGTCGACCAAAGTTCAAAGACAGCCTCCGCATGTTTCGCCGATCGCTTTAGAAACTGTCCTTGGCTATGTTATTGTAGGTGACACTCCAGCCCATTTTGACAGAGACTCGAACGTTTCGTATTGCTATACCGCGGCCGCGGATCCGTTGGACTTTGTGGTCCGAAAATTCTGGGAATTGGAGGAAGTGGACGTCCCCCCGGTACTATGACCGGATGACAAATTGTGTGAGGAGTTTTATACCCGCACTACCACTTGGGATAGTGACGGACGATACGTGTTAGCTTAACCTTCCAAGCGTGATGTCAAAGCAAGTGAACGTCGGTTTTATTTCTTGGAAAGAATGATGCAAATTTCTCCACATTTAAAGGTCGCGTAAGACAATGTCATCCTCGAATGCTTGGAAAAGGGTTAAATTTCACCTACTAATTCGGATTCTTCCGAAATTTCGTATTTTTAACCGACTTCGAAAAAGGAGGAGGTTATCAATTCGGATGTTTGTATAGTTTTTTTTTTTTTTTATGTATGTTCAGGCATAACTCCGTCATTTATTGACGGATTTGCAAAATTCTTTTTTTATTCGAAAGGGGTTTATTCCGAAATGGTCTCGTTTAAATTTCAAAAAGATCTGATGATGGGTTTCGGAGACAGACAACGGAACTCTTCAAAAATTGACAGCAAATCAACCGCGATTGCTGCTATCGTATGTCTATGAATTGTTAACACAGTTTAATGGGGAGCCACAACTAAAAAGTGAAAAATAAAAAACTTTTTTACAAAAACACCGACTTCCGAAATTAAAGTTATTTTGCACTTTTTTTGGAAGTCGGTTCTATTTTTTTGTAAAAAAGTTTTTTATATTCCACATCATGGTGTGATCCGAGACGATAAGATCGCAACCAAACTTCGTGTCATTCTCGATGGTAGTTGTAAAACATCCACCCGCGTCTCGCTTAATGATCTCTTGTATGGTGGGCAAAACTTAGAAGGGAATTTGTTCGATATTATTATTGGCTTTCGTTTGTTTTCGATCGCGCTCTTTTGGTTCTTTCGTTTTTTCTCGGCATTGGAGACCGAGAATTTGATCGGCGTTTCCAACGCATTTTGTATCGTACCGCAAGAACCTATGCACGTTTAGGAATTTAATCGCGTCGTTTTTAACCGTTTTCGAAAACGGCGGAGGTTCGGCGGTATGTTTTTTTTTTATGTGTGTCCACCGATTTCTCTGTCACTTGTGGACCGATTTTTAAAACTCTTTCTTTATCCGAAAGAATATTCTCCCGAAGTGATCCCATATATTTTTAATCGAAATTGCATTAGCGCTTTTTGAAAAACTGAACAAAAACAAAAAGCATGTATGCGTTTTGGTTTCCTCCAATTACGAGTATGTTTAAATTCCACGTTCCATTATTTTGGGGTTTTGAGTTCTGGGATATAACAACTAAAAACTGAAAAAATCATTTTTTACAAAAAAAAAGTCAGTGTATGTATTTTATTTCTTCGTTATTTGACACTGACTGCCGAAATTAAAGTTATTTTTAAATTTGTTGTGTATTTTCTTTTTTGGAAATCGGTTGTTTTTATAAAAAAGTTTTCGTTTGTCACGCTCGACTTGAGCTACGAACTATTCGTGTGCTAGCTCAACTCAAAAAAAATGTCGTTTTCGTTCTCGATTGTCGTGAGCTATGTGCTATTCCTGTGCTAGCTCAACTTACAAAAAATGTGGTAGTCGCTTGTCAAAACCGCATTGGTTTTTGTAATATATTCGCATTTTCGGATTCGACAGTCGCTTTCTGTTGGGTACATTTGTCGCCCCATCGGTGGAACACCTTTGTAGCCAACAGTGTTCAAAATACAAAGCGACTTATCTCCGCAAAAATTGTATCACGTGTACGGTGCGGGTAATACCGCCAATTGTCTGTCACGTGGACTCACACCCACTCAAATTGTTAATCATCTGCTTTGGTAAAGAGGTTCCTCGTGGGCTCACTTAAACGTCTCGCAGTAGCCTGCTGTTCCCTTCAATCCTTCCTTGGTGTCTGAGGCACTCGAACAGAAGAAACATTCGTAGCTTGCTGATACACCAAATGAAAGTTCTCCTGTTCTTTCTCGATTTTTTTGTATTTTTTACTCGTCTTTCTTTCGTTTGAAGAGTACCCTTCTTACTCAACTCATACGCGAATCGATAATGAATACTAGACCGCTTAGTTGGACACTCTCTAGTTATCCTTCGGAACCGTTAGCTTTAACTACAGCGCACTTTCTGAATCTTACGCCTTTGAAATATTTGCCTGCCGAGGAAATAGATGAATGAACTATAGCACGGCATCTATGACGCTACAAATGTACTAAAACAGCAAAAACCTACATCGCGCAAGCAAGGTTCTCCGCACGATTTGAAAATATACAACAGCCCGTAATCTACTACAACCATAGGGGCAGTTGCCCGGACCAGACACAACACCCGTCTGATCGAAGTATCCTCCTCTTTCAATGGAGGTTTGCGGGTCTTTACACCCTGTTCCGCATACCTCCACACTGGTGACCCTTGACTATGAATGCGAGTGCAGCCTTCGTCATGACGTCATCACCTCTACACTGGTGACCCTCGACTATCAAAGTAAGCGCAGACTTCGTCATGACGTCATACCTCCTGTACTGGTGACCCTCGACTATAACCGTGAGCGCAGCCTTCGTCATGACGTCATCACCTCTTCGAGCATGAACGTCAGCGCAGCCTTCGTGCAGCTACTCCAGCGTGACGTCATCATAATCACTTCCTCCAAGCTCTTCAGCAACGAGTCATACAGTCAGCCAGTACCAACGACTTTTACGAGTATCCTGACCACCAACATGCAGCGAACGCGCATTCCTGGTCAGCATCCTCAGCTTCATTCATCATCCTCGATGATGAGGACAACAATAACGACGACAACGACGACAGCGATAACGACGACGACGCACCACTCAGACTCATTGGAGCCCGCAGCAGTACTCCGACTCACTGGAGCCTGCAACATCATCCCGACTCAATGTTATATCATCACCACAGACAGTTCCGACTCACCGTGAACTGTGCGGCTTTTTTTTTGCTCGCGTTTGACCACTATCTCACCTGATGGTAAGCGATGATGTGATCGAAGATGGAGCACGCTTGCCTAGAAGTAACCTATTTACTCTTGACTTAAAGACTCCCAGGTTGTAGCTTACAGGAAACACAGACTCCGGCAGAGAACTCCACTCCCTAGCTGTAAGCGCAATGAATGTTTTCTCAAAACGCTTTGTGCGTATGGATTGGATGTCCACCATGAACCGGTGGCACTTCGCCGTACGTCTTGTGGTCTTTTGATGAAACGGGCTTGCCGGAATCATATCATGCAATTCCGTCGCACACTCCCCAAAATGTAATCGATAGAAAACCGACAGGCTAGCAACTCGGCGTCTATGTTCAAGACTTTGGAGTTTCGACTCAACGAGCCTATAATTGCCGATGATCCTCTTGGCTCGTCTCTCAATTGACTCAAGGGCATCAAGCTGGTATCTGGCAGATCCGTCCCAAAGATGAGAGCAGTACTCCATACACGATCGGACTTGCTCTTGATAGAGTTGGAGACGCTGTTCCGGCGTGAAGTATCGTCTCACCTTTGCGAGGATCCCCAACTTTTTGGCAGCCACTTGAGCCTTTGCCTCTATGAAGGGACCAAAATTGAGGGTAGATGTTAAAGTAACACCAAGAAGATCAAGTTGGTCGGTTATCGGCACGGTCACACCTCGGAAAGATGGAACCGGGTGAAATTGGCTCCTATTAGCAGAAAAAAGACACGCCTGGGTTTTAGCAGCATTGAACTTAACCAGATTGGCATCGCCCCATTCTGAGACAGCCTGCAAGGACAAGTTCAAGCGCCCAACCATAGCCTTTCGGAGATACCGGACCTGAGACCCACTAACGCGTGAGTCAGGCACGTATCTCTCGGCAACAGTGCTGTCGTCTGCATACCCAAAGGTACAGGGTTTTAGCAGATCGTTAATATTCAGCAAAAATAATGTTGCCGAGAGCACCGACCCCTGAGAAACACCGGCATTAATAGCCAGCAGTCCGGACGAGCAGCCATCTATGACTACTCGGATAGACCGATTCCTCAGGAAATCTGCAATCCAATCACACAAACCAGCGGGCAGACCGAAAGAAGGAAGCTTGCCAAATAGGCTGTCGTGCCAGACCCGGTCGAAGGTCTTCGAGATATCAAGGGAGACCGCAAGGGCTTCCCCTTGTTTGTCGATGGCCTCACTCCAGATGTGAATGGCATACGCTAGAAGATCTTCTGTTGACCGATTTCGGCGGAAGCCGTATTTTCGGTCACTTAGGATATCGTTAGCGTCTAGGTATGCCAGGAGCTTACCATTCAGTATACGTTCCATACTCTTACAGAGTACGGAAGTTACGTTAGTTAGTTAAGTTAGAGTAAGGGTAGTCAGCTCGACTACCCTTCTTGGGTACGGGTTGCACGTTAGCTTGCTTCCAAGCCATCGGCACTTTTCCAGTCTCAAACGAAAGGCGATATGGGCGTGTCAAGATCGGAGACAACTCAGGCGCACAAGTCCTCAGTACAATTGCCGCTATCCCGTCGGGGCCACTAGCATTGTCCACGTCCAGGTTACGCAGTACCCTTCGGACATCCTTCTGATGAATGCGAATGTCTGACATAATCGACTCGCATCCACCAAGAGTACCAGGGGGCCTCGCGCCACCAGGATCAAGACGCGAAGATACCGCAAACAGAGAGGCAAACAAGTTTGCTTTCTCCTCAGCGGAGTGGGCCAGCGACCCGTCGGGTTTCAGCAGTGGAGGTAGTGAGGGGCGGCAGAAGTTCAATTCAAACGACTTAGCCAGGGACCAAAACGCCTTACTACCAGCTGGGTAAGAAGCAAGTTTGTTCCCAATTCGGCCAATGTGGTCAAACTGAGCCCTCCGCAACACCTTCTTGCAGGACTTGGCAGCCCTGTTGAAGGCTCTCTTCTTCTGATTCACGTTATTTGCTTTACGCGTCCGAGCGTCGACCCATGCCAGGTAGCCCGCGTGTTTAAGCGCATCAGCGCGATTGCACTCGACACCAAACCATGGTCGAGCCTCGCCAGACATTGTTACGTCAGAGAATAGAATGTAGTACTCCATTCCCCGCCGCAACACATCCGTCACGGCGTCCGCGCACGACGAAACATCAGTTGAAGAAAAGCAAGTGGGCCGCCAAGGATAACATGCGAAGAAAGATCGCATGCCATCCCAATCTGCTGACCTGTATCGCCAAACCCACCTGGTGCCTCTAGGGCTAGGATCGGGCGGGGAGTAGACGGATACAGACTTCACCAGACAGTGGTCGGAAGTACCTAATGGTGAAGAAATCGACACTGAGTAACGGTCTGGATCTGTTGTCAGCAGAAGGTCCAAGCAATTGGCTGTGTGCGAATCAACATCCGGCACCCTCGTTGCCCCCTGGACCAGCTGGGTGAGATTTAACGCCAGCGCTAGCTTATACGTCTCTTGTCCAGCATGGTCTGTGCACTGGTATGGGAAGAGCCACTCCTAATGGTGGGCGTTGAAGTCCCCCAGTAACACCAATTGGGCAGAAGGGTACCGCTGCTGAGCCACATCCGCCGCTTTACTGAGGTGTTGTGTGAGCCTAGTTGTCTACAAATCACCGCTGTGCGAACGGTAGACACAGGCGTAGACAATTTTATCTAGGCCTGTGTCCACTAGGACCCAAAGAGATGAGGACCTGGAGTCCTCAAGGTTACGGAGACGCCGATAGTAGATGTCGTCCCGGGCGTACATGCATATACCAGCGCGTGGCTTAAAATTGTGCTCCAGGGTAAACCCTGGGTAAGATAGGTACGCCACGTCAGACGGACATCTGATCTGCGTCTCCGAAAGGAATAAGAGAGCTAGTTTCTCAGTCTCTAGATGGTGGTGGACTGCGGCAAGATTTGAGTGCAGACCTCGTATGTTAGATAGGTGCACTTTGTGTGAGAGGGAGTGCTGCCGCTCTACAGCTTTTTTCTTTTTAGTTCCTTTTTTCATTAATGTGAAGAGTGAAGGAAGGAGAGGAGAAGGAAGTGAAATGAGGTTCCTTGCAGGCTACCTTCAGGCACGCACTGACATGACGGTATCATTGGGGGACTAGTCTGGAGACTGCGGGGACGCCCGAGCCCCCACGGGAATGTCCATCGGGCCCTCTCGTCTGGTCGCCAACCAGCACGATGGTGCATTTCGGGATTTTTCGTCAGTTGGCGGGGCAGCCTTTCGTGTGTGGCTAGTACACTACTTGGGCCCCCAACTAACTGCGTGCCTCGGATCCCGCTACCCTCCGCGACTAGTCTCCCGATACATCCATATCAGCGCGAGCCCAGTTGGTCTGCCTGAATTGGAACAACTATTTCGACCCAACTCCTCTGGGTTGGCTACACTGAGCATCGTACCGGAACACGGCCAGGCCGCTTGGCGGTACGTCTTTGCCCAGTGGGTGGTCGCAAGCCATCGGTCGAAACCTACCACCAGTTAGTGTCACCTGATTAGCACCACCCGGGGACCACGTGTAGGGACTCAATGCGTATACTCCTACGGACGTGGGTGACTCGGCCACCAATTCGGCTCTTCCGGTTCGACTCACTGGAACCAACCTTCCACCGGCCCGGCAAGCATCACGTATGGAAGACTCATCAAGAACTATCGATCTCCGATCTCCAGAAGGGAGTAATGTAGCGGCATCTATGACGCTGCAAACGAACTAAAACTGCGAAAACCAACATCGCGCAAGCAGATTTCTCCACGTGATTTAATAATAATAAATTTATACTATACTTTGCAATTGCGTCGCAAGTGGAACACGCCGGCCGATCTTGTCTATGTTGGTACGGTCGTGATTCTTATAACCGATAATTCGCCTCCACTACACTGGCGTTTAGGTGTCGTGGAGGAAGTTTTCCCTGACTTCACCGGAGTCACTCGCATCGCTCGGGTTGAGACATCGAGTGGATCTTACTTGCATCCCGTCGTTGCACCTTGACCTACACCAAAATTAATAATTATTCGAGTTCGTCATTTAAGGTTAGGTTAATGGTTGTTAGGAATTTAGTTTACAATGTAATATGCAATGTTTATCGTATATAATAGTTTCGTAGATTTGCTTTAATTTTTGAAGGCATCCCTTCAATCCTCGGGGGAATGGTTGTTCTGATTGTAATTTCGCGGTAAATTCACTATTTTAATTTGGTAGCATTACTCGAGTATTTATTCGGTTGGTTTATATCGCATAAGCCTGTCGAACTCATGCGAGTGAGAAGGAACAAATGACCAATCGTGTGGTCCCCGCTCGAAAAAACTTTAATGGCTTATCGTTGATTGTTGTGTAAATGTTGCGCTGTCAAACTTTATTCAAAATAGTGAAAATCTGTCAGTGCTAAAAGTGGCAAGTGAGCTGTGAAAACGAAAAGGAGGACTGCTACGAAGATATCCAGATAGATACTGTGCTTTCCATTTCCTAGGGCGCTCTACCGTTTCCCATGTCTTTCCCTTGCAGCGCGTAACTTTGTACTAACCGATATTCAAAATCGTTCGCTTTTTTAGCTTACACCGCACCACCAAGAGAGACTTCTCAGACGCCCAGGGCGTCCATTGCGGAGGCTGCAGCTAGGGGCGTAAGGGAGACTCCATTGAGTCTCCCTCACCCATTCCGCCTCCTCCTTTGCGAGCATTACTGCTTCGCAGGAGGAGACTGCTTTCAATTCTCTCTCGCTCCTTACCAGAGGTTGCTGCCACAGATCGCCTCCATGAGGATACGGTGGTGCTCCGCCCAAGCAGGACAAATCTTTAGCGTATGCTCCACCTTGTCCACTGGGCGATCTGCACAATAGTGACACCCGGGCGTTTCCTCCCGCTTTTTTTGACACAGGAACTTTTTTGACTGTCCGGTGAGGACCTGCGTCAGGTGGAAGGTGATGACGCCATGGCGCCTCTCCAGCCGCTCCTCAAAGATTGCAATACCACCGCAATTGTGGCGTGCCCAGCGCTGGGTTGCGACAGTCGCTCTCTACATATCGCCATGAGATCCTGCCGGAGCTCTGTCCGCCGAGCCGCGAGATTTCGCGGCAGCGGAGTTTTACCCCGGCGTTTAGCCACCTCGCGACACTCCCAGAGGTGGGCAAGGACAATGACCTCCAGATCCCATGGCGACAGTCCGGCAAGGACAGACGGCTGGGTATCAAGGTTCGATAATCAGAACGTTACTTTTACTAATTTATGTAAACCATTTTAATAAAATAGTAGCCCTATTTACACCGCCTACAGGACTCCTAAAACTATATGCAGACGACACCTGTCTCTTTTACTTTGACAAATCAATTCATACCTTCCTCATGATGACCTTCATCATGATTTATACCACTAAAAATAAGCATAGACTTCTCACCTTTCAAAATAAATAACGAAATAATATAACGATCAACTAACGAAAGATGTCTTGGACAGGAGGAGGTCTTAGAAGAAAAAATAATTTGGAATGTACACATCGACCATCTCAGAAGTAAATTAACATCGTTATTGGGAACATTACCGAAAGTAGCAAACTGTTTGCCAAGTCGGTGTTCCTGTTTTGTGTCTTCGTTTTTTGACACCGACTTCCGAAATTAAAGTTATTTTGCACTTTTTTTGGAAGTCGGTTCTATTTTTTTGTAAAAAAGATTTTTATTTTTCACTTTTTAGTTGTGACTCCCCATTAAACTGTGTTAACAATTCATTGACATACGATAGCAGCAATTGCGGTTGATTTGCTGTCAATTTTTGAAGAGTTCCGTTGTCTGTCTCCGAAACCCATCATCAGTTCTTTTTGAAATTTAAATGGGACCATTTTGGAATAAACCCCTTTCGAACAAAAAAAGAATTTTGCAAATCCGTCAATATATGACAGAGTTATGCCCGAACATACATAAAAAAAAAAAAAAAAAAAAATACAAACATCCGAATTGATAACCTCCTCCTTTTTCGAATTCGGTTAAAAAAAAGTGCGCACTTTGATTGATAACTCGTTAGTCAAATCACATTTAGAATATTTTAATTGACATAATCATCCGCAGCAGTAAATAATTTAAAATCACTTCAAAGAGTTCAAAATAAAATAATTAAAACTCTGTTCTATTATCATTATCTCTCGCCATCAAAGACCTTATACTTACGAAAAAACGAAACTATTAAATATTAGACAGCTATATACGAGTACATATACATTTACTACACGTGCATTTTTGTCAAAAACATAACTGTTAACTCATTATAAACTAATATACAATTAAAGAAAAAAACTATGTCATATAACCTTAGAAATAGAAATAAAAGTTTAAAGTCATCAGCGTGCGCACTAATTACGGTAGAAAGGCCATAATGTACGAAGGAGCTCAGCTGTTCAATAGTTTGCCGAAAGATGTAAAAGAATGCGATAGCTTAAATATATTTAATAATAAATGTACTCGTATGTAACTTCTAATACTCTGGAGGAAATTGTATTGTACTGTATTATCATACTTACTACTTTGTATATACGAACTTATATGTGAGAAATAATTTCTTTTATATTAGCAACAACATCTAGTAGTAACAAAATTCTTTATAGTACACAAAAAAAAAAACAAGAGGCCGTACCCGAAATTTTGGCCGATTTCACTGATTTACGTGATTTTACAGATGTAATTTTACAGTTAAAATAATGCATTTCTACAAGTTTTAATGCACTACATGAAAGATCATTTCAATAATGATCTAATGAATGAGCTAGATTTGAAGCTTGCGTTGCGTATTATAAGTCGAGATTTGGGTTGTTTTAAAAGATTTTTTTGTGCCAAATTTCTGTAATTTTTACAATTTATTCTCAAGAAATGGATTGACTGTGAACTGAAGTTTATTTTTATCTGTTTTAATTTTATGAAAGAGAGTTCTATATAGCCAAAATCAAAAGCAATTGTTTGCCCATTTTCTCAAAAATTTGATTAAGTTAAAAATTTTTTTACTCAAAATTTTTATATGAAAGTTCTAAAAACTGATTCATACATTATATAGACGACTTTTACAACAATACATTACAATTTTTTTAAACCGTTTAGACATCAAAACGATTCGTAATTTTGTGATATTCTAAATCCCTTTATCAAAAATTTACATAACCGTCGTCAGTTTGTGGTCGATTAATCGTAATTATAATAATAAAAAAAAACTAGCTCATGCATTTGATAAAAATTGAAATGATCTTTCTTGTTGTGCATTAAAACTTTTGGAATTACGAGTACATTATTTTAACTGTAAAATCACGTCTATAAAATCACATAAATCAGCGAAATCGGCCAAATATCGTGTACGGCCTCTTAACATACGAGTACTCGTATTACAGGAATCACACAATTCATGTACAAAGACGAGCTTAACCCAACATTTAGTTTTCTCCCTGAAAACCTTTGAGTTATAGAGACAGATCACATTCGAAGATGGGGTCCAGTGTACAATGTAAATCTACATAATTATATAATTCCAAATATATATTATTATTAAACATACTAATAAAATAAACACCAATACATATATATTTATTTATTTATTTATTTTAACAATTGCTTGCTGCACTTACAGTAAACATCAAAGCGAGAAAGAAGAGCGAGCGAGAAGGGCTGTCGCGTAGGGAGTGTGAGAGAGAGTTCCAGAGACGCACTGCAGTCACAGAGAGCTGTGGTGGCCTAGTGGTAATGGCCGCGTCTTACAAGTTGTAGGTCGTGAGTTTAAACCCAGGCAGGCGCTTTACTTTGTGTAAATTATTTCGTCACCACTGCTCTCAAAACGGTGAAGAAAAACATCGTGAGGAAACCGGCATGTCCTAGAACTAAAAATTCGAAGACATGTGACATCCACCAATCTTCATCGGGCACGCGCGGTGGATTACTGCCCACACCCTCTCACAGAGAGGAGGCCTATGCCCCAGCAGTCGGGACATTTAAAGGCTGATGATTGCAGTAACAGAAAAAAAACCATTATAAAGGCTGGAAACGTGACGCGGAGTACGAAGGAGAAGAGAAATTGCAGTGCGACAGGGTGTACGGAACGAAGTACTAAAGCGTTCTCGAAGGTATTGAGGAAAATTGGTTATGCACAATATGTAAGAACTAAAACTAGTGCTTTTATTTGCATAACAATGAAAACAACGTAGAATCTTGCTCTCTGTTCCCAGGGTTTATGCTTAGGTCCCAGGTGTGAAAAGAGTTACTCGTAATGGGTTTTATCGTCAGTAGAATAAAAAATAGCTGTCCAAGTGCATATCGGTTTTGATATTTGTTAGAAAAGTATACGGAATAATAAACATTATAACCAAATTTCAAGTTCATATGTCAATGGGAAGTTAAAAAATTCTACGTTACAAAATTTTGTGACAGACGACGGAAGGACTGACAGACGGACACGTGAGTGACAACAATAGGGTTCGGTTTGGACCCTTCAATTAAAGAACCCTAAAACCTGGCCAAATTGTGTCGGATTTCGCACATTAAGGGTTCCGTACCAAACAAACACCACAACAAACAAAACAAACAAACATTATCACCACATTTCAAGTTCATAGGTCAATGGGAAGTTAAAAAATTCTTCGTAGCAAAATTGTGTGACCGACAACGGACGGACAGACACAATAGGGCTCCGTTTCGACCCTTCGGGCACGGAACCCTATAAACCAGAGTCTGAATTCTGCTCGAGGTTGATTCATTTAAATTCTTGTAAAAATCTCACTTCAGCAAAATAAAACTGTCACCTCCATAATTTTATTAATTCTCGTGAAAGTCAAGGCTTTCCCTTAATTGGGATGTGGCTTCTATCGGCAGCCATTTTAAAAGCTATAATGACCTCCACTGGCGGGAAAACTACGACTTTTTTGGTGATCCGTAGCATTTTAATTTTTTAATTTTATCGAATTAAGTTTCAGTCATTGTAACTGAAGAAAATTACGTAATGACGTAGTAAAATTATTAACTACCTAGACAATGCTGCCGATTCTGTTGTGCACAAACTAAACTTAATTTAACTTATTTTATAACTATTTTTTTCTCTCTAATAAAACAGAAATAAAGTAAAAGACGGACGTAGATTAGAGCTGTCAAATTTAGTTGAACTATTGTTTCCATACAAATTATAAAAAATACTTACGTAAAAACATGTCGATTAAAAGAAAATATTTATACGGTCGAATTGAGAAATCCACCTTTTTTTTCGTCGGTTAAAAACACGGTGAAGCGCAAGGCGTAAACCAGTTTGACATTTCTAACTTAGTTCTTAGCTGTAGCCGTCCTTTTCTCGTTTTAGTAAAAAATAGCGAAACTCTATATTTTTTTTTTGTTATTGAACAAGAGAATCACCACCACTATCAGATAAATTTTAACTAAAAGGAAGACTGGGAAGGACTTCTTGTTGCACTTTGTTTTTGGTCAAGAGCGGACTCGTGGGGAATAAAAGATAATAATATAGAACTACATAACTACTAATACTAAAATAAAATAAAGTAATAGTTGAGTTATATAGGAGCACTATAAATATATATACCTCGAAAAATTTATTGAATATCTAGCAGACTTGCAAGCTGGCATTACAACATACGGAACCATCTTGACTACTACCTTAACGAACTTGCCCATAATTTTAATTGACCTCTTTTGAAATTGTAATGCAAATGTAATATGGTTTCAAAAGAGGACCGAACGGTTTGCATCGTAAAATTGAGACGAGTCGTGTTTCTTTTTTAACCCGTACCTACTCTGCAGATTCTGTGATTTTTTAACCGACTTCGAAAAAGGAGGAGGTTATCAATTCGGATGTTTGTATTTTTTTTTTTTTTTTTTTTTTATGTATGTTCGGGCATAACTCCGTCATATATTGACGTATTTGCAAAATTCTTTTTTTGTTCGAAAGGGGTTTATTCCGAAATGGTCCCATTTAAATTTCAAAAAGATCTGATGATGGGTTTCGGAGACAGACAACGGAACTCTTCAAAAATTGACAACAAATCAACCGCGATTGCTGCTATCGTATGTCTATGAATTGTTAACACAGTATAATGGGAAGCCACAACTAAAAATTGAAAAATAAAAAACTTTTTACAAAAAAATAGAACCGACTTCCAAAAAATGTGCAAAATAACTTTAATTTCGGAAGTCGGTGTCAAAAAACGAAGACACAAAACAGGAACACCGACTTCCGAAATTAAAGTTATTTTGCACTTTTTTTGGAAGTCGGTTCTATTTTTTTGTAAAAAGTTTTTTATTTTTCAATTTTAGAGAGAGTAGAGCATCTTTAATTGATTGATTTAGGGCTGTCGCAGACAGGCGACAACACGGTAACGCGTTTTCATGTTTTTTTTCTATGCGTAGAACAATGTTTTTTCATATAAAACAAGCCAAGTGCGATTCAGACTCGCGCGCAAAGGGTTCTGAACAAATAATTTATTTTCAGGTTTAAACTACATATAGATACTTCTCCTAAGTTTTCCTGTAAGCTCTATGGAAAGAACTATTTCCAGTACTTTTTTCAAAATTTTATACTCAGTAGTTTCGGAGATAAGGGCAATGGTAAATTTTCGAATTTGTTGTATAACTTTAAAAGATTTATTTTAAAATTATGAAAAAATTAATATTTGATACCCGTCTGCGCCCTTCGAGTTCATATGTCGCATGCTACAGTTTGAAAAACTTTATTTTTAAATTTTCCCCCCAAAAGTGACCCCTGAGCAACGGTTCCTTCCATCCCGGTAGTACGAGAATGTCCCATGAGTTGATTTAGACTTTTACGCGGGTGAAGCCGTAGATATTAAAATACATTTTTTGCTGACTCCTAACCTTGGCGAGAGTTATCTACGTTCCGAGACATTAACCCATGCGTCGATAAGAACATGAGCATCGGATATAAGAGAAGGCGCACGAAAACGATTGAGGGCTGATTTTTCTAACGTCATATTAAACACCGTGTAAGACACATAAACACACATACGTGTACCAGTGATTCAGTACATGATTTGTAGGTTGGAATTTTTGTTCGTCTATTTCCTATTTTTTTTCTGCGGTTTTTTTTACTTTAGACTTCAAAATCGTTATTCCTATCTAACCTAATGGCAGTTTTACTTAAAAAGTAATTAAATCAATAATTAGGTATATTAAGAAACAGCAATGTAAATAAAATATGAAAGTTCTACGCACAGCTGTGTCGCTAGAGTTCATTTGTGATGTCACGTCGCCGGCCTACATACTCGTACCTACATGCGCTCGGCGGCGCGTGTGTAGGTAGGTAGTAAATCGGAGCGATGAGATCGCATTGTTTACAATACATTCCGCGCTCAAAAATGACAATTTCTGTAACCGATCATTAACGAGATTAAGACTATCATAATTTTGTTAGTAGCATGATGTAACCTTTTCGCGAAGTTTGCGGTATCTTGTCCGTTACATCCTGTATAATATATTACTGGTTTTTGTCCGAGTTGAACAGTACCCTATACAATATAAACAGCATAGCATAATCTGCCTGCAATGTTCCCACTGCTGGGATACAGGCCTCCTCTCTGTAAGAGGGTGAAGGCCGTAATGCACCACGCGGACCCAATGCGGGTTGGTGGATGTCACATGTTCTTGAAGATTTGGTTCAAAGACATGCCGGTTTTGTCACTATGTTTTTCTTAATCGTTTTTGAGAATAGTGGTGATGAAATATGTAATTTACACAAAGTTAAGCGCTCGCCTATGTTTAAACTCTTGACCTACAATTCCTAAGTTACAACCGTTACCACTGGGACAATAACTGCTGTCCATAAAATATACATACCTACATATAATATAGCATGCGTCCATCTGGAATAATTACCCTTTCGTTTTCGTTTCGTAGATTTACCTTCTCATATACCAACACATACTCATAGATTTCTAGAAAATCAGTAATTTATTTTTCTCTATACTTGTTGCCCTGGCTTTGGCTGGTTTTGGTTTTTTTAGTGAAACAAAAAGGTCTAAAAATGAGAAACCAAATATTAATTTTGACGACAATCTTTAAAGTCGACAGTTGGACTTGAAAAATAGAACTTACGGATTTTTCTTTTGAAAAAATAATAATCGTTTAGCAAAATCTTCAGTTTGATCTATCTCTAAAAATTCAGATTGGACTATTAGAGAAACGTCAGCATTTACCTACCCCAATCTCAGCAGACGCAGCAGACTTTCAGGGGAAGTTTTTACCACCCCATCTGACATAAATAACATTTTTCCTTTTTTCGATCATTCAGTCTTTTGTAGTTTACAAAGATATTAAAAAAGGTTTCCGTTTATTTCAGTGTGTTTAATATCTATCACCTCAAGGCCCTGCTTCGACGAGTTGCGACAGTGATCAGCACTGTCGTCGGGCCCCGCCGTCCCCTTATGGCGACGGCGGGGCCGGAGTAAAACCGTTCCTTATTAGTAATAATAGAGTTTTAAAGCGCGCGAAACTGCCGCCGCTTATGGCGACGGCGGGGCCTGACGACGGTGTTGATTGCTGTCGCCTCTCGTCAACGTAGGGCCTTGAGGTGCTATGGACCGTTGGTATCCATCGATCTAACAAAAAAAATCCTGTAAATCGACACACACATCCAAGATAAATCCGCTTAGGTGAGATAGAAAAACTGAATCCAGTGTTGTGTGTCAAATTGTTAAATACGCTTAAAAGCCCAACCAGCACGTCATCCAACACATCGTAGATCTACACCAAAGTAGTAGGCAAAAGAACCAAACAGGGCCGTTTCTGACACTTTTGCGTACTACTTTTGATACGAAACATTCTGAGACCTGTTTTAACAACGTAAAAATACTTTATCCTCTTTGTAACAAACGTGACGTTGGATTCTTTAATATTTATTTTCTAGGCTATGCTACGGTTTTTTATTCAATGAGGGCACCACTTGGCCGGTAGTAGACCCTTAAATGAAACAGGATCATTAAAATGCGTGAGTGACCTTGACGAACGTAACGATGACGTATCGGCTTCTCATTTTGTCTAAGTGAGCTTATTTCGCGTGTACACAAGCCGGCGTCTCATTCTGGTACTTCAGATAGCTGGATTTTGACACTCCATCTATAACCTTTCATAGTCTAAGTCTACAAAGATATTTGTAGACACAATAGGTACCTATCTCGAAACTGTAATAAAATTTTACTTAAGTACCTACATCTAGTAAACAGAATTTTAAACTTATCGCCATTCTTTCATCTATGGCATGGTATTTTTTTGTGATAAATTTTATTTAATGTTTTGCCACATGTGTGAGTAAAGACCACTTATTATTTTGTTCGACGATATACTTTATTTTATTTTTAGGAAACAATCCAATTACCTTAAGCGTTATAAGGATTGCTAATAGCTCCACCTAGGTTCTATCCGGAGAACTAAGGTTAATTTTACCTGACTAAGCAGTAGTTGTGGCAAGCTGATAGATGTCAGCACTACAGAATATAGCTCATGTTGCTATGAAACTTATCTTTACATTTTTCATTAAAACACAATTTAGTTGTTACTGTCATGTCAATGAAATGCTATTCTAACGTCCTGCTGGTTAGAATTCTTATAATTTTCGCTAGATGGGGTTGCATTAAATAACATGAATTAATCCGATTACATTTTCACGAGATTTCATTTTGACGATTTCAAATTTGTTTGGTTATAAAAACTAAATATTAAAGTTATGCCCGTATGGATAACCCCAATAACATGAAATTTGAACATTTGGAGAAAACCAAAAGGTCATCTGTGTATACATATTTTTTGTTTATGTTGATTTTTTCAAAAAGTGCTGAATCGATTTCGATAAAAAGATTTTATGGAACCACGTCTGAAGTATGGCCTACCAAACAAAAAAGGAATCACCAAAATCGATTCACAAATAGTGGAGATATCGCGTAATAAACATACAAAAAAAAGGCATACAGACGAATTGAGAAACTCCTCTTTTTTGAAGTCGGTTAAAAATGAAATTATTTTTTGAAGGACAACATTTTAATCTGTTTTGTTTGTATTTGTTCACAACCATAAAATAATAGTAACGATGAATGTTTTAATCTCACTCAGAGGACCGTCTTTTTTAATCGACTTCGAAAAAAGGAGGAGGTTCTATGTTTGACTTACGTATGTTTTTTTTTATGTATGTCCACCGATTTCTCTGTCAGTTGAGGACCGATTTTCGAAATTCTTTTTGTATCTAAAAGTACCTATATTCTTGAGGTCTCATATAAATTCTATCGAAATTACTTCAGCCCTTTTTGAAAAAATCAACAAAAATAAAAAATAAGTAAACATGATGTTTTGGTTTCCATGCGTTCCTACACTTGCCGGGGTTGGTCCATTGATGGGTGACTATCTTTACATACCCAGACTCTGCCTCGGAAAATACGTTAAGCCGTTGGTCCCGGCTGTCAATCGTGTATATTTGACAGTCGTTACGGGTCGTCAGAAGCCCGAAAGTCTGACAACCAGTCTTACCAAGGGGTATCGTATTACCCAGTCACTGGGTTGTAGAGGTTAGATAGGCATCCGGTTAGACTGGAAGCCGACTCCAAGATAGTTGGGAAAAGGCTAGGCAGAACGATGTTTTGGTTTCCAATTACGAGTATCTTTGAATTCCATGTTGCACATTGGGGTTATCTATTTGTGTGTGACTTTAATATTTAGTTTAGGTCAAATAGTGGCAAGATTTCTTAATGCGGAACTTACCTATATGAATTTTAATCGATTTTTTTATGAATTTCTAAGAGCTTCCTTAATACCTATACCTACCTATTTATAGGTTTTATTTTGTTGATTTTATGAAGACCAATTATTTTTATAATTATTTCATAGGTTTTACCGTGTTGATTTTGTGAAATCTAATTATTTTTATAATTATTTCATAGGTTTTACCTTGTTGATTTTATGAACACTAATTATTTCTAAGTTCTTGTTTAGTTTTAATGAAAACAATTTAAAATAATTAAATAAGGAGGGATTAAAGGTAACATTTTGTTACCAAAATTTTTTATAGCATGCATCTGCATCTGCCTAGCCTTTTCCCAACTATCTTGGGGTCGGCTTCTAGTCTAACCAGATGCAGCTGAATACCAGTATTTTACATGGAGCGACTACCTATCTGACCTCCACAACCCAGTTACTGGGTACCAACATATTTAAACAAAAATTGTTTATTTTTCGATGACTTTATCTCTTCTAGATCAAAGTTGACAAAAATGTAAATATTTATATTTTTTTTTTTTTCCAGCTGACAGACTTTGATTTTTAAAATTTGATTGCCATCATAATTGGGGTTATTTTGTAGTTACGTATTATAATAGGGGGGTATCAAAGTGACCCAGTCCTACGTATAACTTTGATCAGACAGTTTCTATTTTTTTTCTCAAAATCAAGCCACATTTTTTGTATTTATTATTACAGGAATCGAGAGTAATAAAAAACGGTTACTAGACTTTTTTAGTTTTTTTTTACACTCACAAATTTAAAAGATAATAAGGACCACAAATAAGGACCTTCAAAGTTCAATATTGATCAAAGTAACCCCGATTTACGGTGTGGTTTTATACCATACAGTGTGAACCCTTCTCTAATGACAGTTTAATAAAGTATTTTTTCCAGTAATCGTAGCATATATTTTTAAATTTTGGTAATAATTCTGAATAATCTAATATAATATTTAGTTCTTTTGCATTCCTAGCCGCTATTTTCGTACAGTACGTAATTCAACGTGTCAGCCTGTTCGTTGCCCCGCAAACCAATATGCGATGGTATCCACTGCAATCTCAGTTCAGATCCCTTTTAAACTGATTTTATCAATTTTAGATAAAATAACAAAAGCTATCGATGCACCTCTGTGGCCAGAAGCGCATCGAGCAGTATGTGTGTTTTACTGTCTGTACAAATGACAACATTTTTATGTCCACAGTGATTAATTATATAAGTCAAAACCTCTGAGATTGCAATGAGTTCCAACGTCATAATGGATGTAGGTTCACTTATTTTAAAACAATTATACTGAGTGCTATGTTTAAATTAGGTAAATAACATACCAGACCCATGACCTTCTACACTCTTCGACTCATCTGTAAATATGTAAAGCCAACCACTATACTTTGTATATAATTCACTAATAACTTCATGTTTTAATATATTACGGTCGTATGAACTTTAAGATTTTTTTATTGATTCTAAATTTACTATAATTATTTAATTAACGGGCGTAGAGATTCTCTAGTAACTGACAGGTTAAATTATTTTCCATAGACTTTGACTTCAGACAATTTATAAGCTAAATATTTCCTTCGTAAATCCCCCCCTCCAGTTTTCATGATAGAAAGACGGGTGCAAGACTGTAGAGTTCAATGGCCTTATCGGCTTTTGTTTTTTTCTAATAGGGAAAAATTAAACAGATTCGTCTCGTTTGGATTCATAAGTACCTACCTACGGCAACCATTACTCAAATGTTTCATACATAGGTTGAAAACTCTGATTTTTACACACTGTAAGTATGTTAATGTCTCGATTACGAACCATGTCCAGGACCGCCGCCGGCCATCGATATTTTTGAATTCAATTTAGCAAGAGCTTAAAAAATTGTATGACACGGGATAACCTTCAGTAGCATGTCTTTACTACCTTTAGATATACTTTTCTTTAGGAAAGGAAGCCACAATTCTAATAAATTGTCGTGATAGCTGGTAATCAAGAGAGTCCGACGTGGACACGACGCGGGCTGACAGTATATAAAGATCTAGGTAACTACCTGAGCTTCTGAGCTACTATTGATTTCCTCATGTCAAATACCGTTTACCAACCGCGGCGTCTTTTAGTCAATAAATGTCTACCGAGCGAACTACGTATTTTACTTCTCAATATCACAATGGCGACGAGGATGGCTAAATTTGGCGAATTCGATATGAAGACCGGGAGTTGGCAGTCATATTGTGACAGACTGGACATGTATTTTTTGATTAATGCAGTGAAGGAAGACCTAAAACTACCGACGCTAATAGCATTCATGGGTGAAGCGGCATATGAGTGTAGTCCGAAGAAGCCAGCGAACATGACCTTTATCGAGGTCGTGAAGGTACTCGTATATATGTACGTGTATATATATCAAAGCAATCGATGAATTTGTGTCTCCCCATAGCAAAATATTCGCGCATATTACTTTGATTTTCACAAGCAACATCATCAAATACAATTACAGAATTCGGATTTGCGGTCTGAACACTCAGTACTTTCTCATGTTCATGATATTTCTGAAATGAAATGTCTGGTACTCGTTGCAAGACTTTTTCTAAAAAAACGTACTTGGGTTGTTGCAAGGTTTTCGAGTAAACATAACGTTTTGAAATCTTAATCCATTCTCATGTATTTCTTATACTAACGTCCAACTAATAAATTGGTTTTTCCACAATTTGACGACCCGCAAATGATGCATCGTATGGATTTATGTAATAATTCTCCATAACGAAAACCAGTTTCCTGAGACTGAACGCAGAGTTTGTTTACATGTAACGATTGTGGTTGTTTTATAAATTTCATGATGACTCATTGAAACGGTTATATCAATAATAAATCTATTAAACAATTACATCGACATTTATACATCGTTATAACTTTTGTGAACCCTCTGAACAGCGACAAATGCGAGTGGTGAGATAATATTTACTCAAGGTAACAAGGTTTTTTTTTTTTTTTTTTTTTTGGGGGGTGGGAAATCATCTTATGACTCTTTCCGCTCTGGGGTGTGCGGAGCGGAAGGGCGTGTCAGACTCTTACTGACTAAAACCCACCCCTGTTCCTCCCTGCCCTACGCGCCCGGGGGCGAGGTAACTCTTTCGAATTTATCCTCCACCCCCGGGCAGGCACTGGCCGTGGCAGGCCCCGTCCTTTGCTGACAACTCTTTGAGGCGCGCGTGGAACACTACGCGCCGTCGACTCTCGGGCCTGGTGCTGATCGGACGGCGAGTTACCCGCTACTCGCCGTCCGCAGGCCCGGGTCTACGGTGGCCGGAGATCGTCTCGCAGCCCCCGGCGTCTCCTGCGACGGCTGCTGCTGGGGGCGCTAGGGCAACTCGGTCTCTGTTGAGTCTCCCTAACGTGTGCCGCCTCCCTCTTCGCGAGCATTACTGCTTCGCAGAAGTTGGAGACGGCCCCCCATTCCCTCTCACTCCGTACCATGGCCTGAACCAGGGCACGGCGCGAGAGGTCGCTGCCGCCTATCGCATCCACGAGGACACGGCGGTGTTCTGCCCAGGCGGGGCAAACCTCCACCGTATGCTCCACCGTGTCCACGGGGCGATCCTCGCAGTGGAAACACGCAGGGGTCACCTCCGCCTTGATCCGACACAGGTACCTCCCGAAACAGCCATGTCCGGTGAGCACCTGCGTCAGGAGGAAGGTGAGGGCGCCATGGCGCCTCTCCAGCCACTCCTCAAAGAGGGGCACTACCGCCTCGATGGTGGCGTGCCCAGCGCTGGGTTGCGACAGTCGCTCTCTCCATGTCACCATGAGATCCTGCCGGAGCTCTGTCCGCCAAGCCGCGAGTTGTCGCGGCAGCGGAGTAACGCCCCGGCGTTTAGCCTCCTCGCGCCACTCGTACAGGTGCGCGAGGATTTTTGCCTCCAGATCCCACGGTGACAGTCCGGCAAGGAGGCTCGCTGCCTCACGGGAGACCGTGCAGTATCCGCGGATGATGCGGATGGCCATGACCCTCTGGGCCGCGTTCATTTGGCGCGTTGACCGCTGCGTCAACGAACGCGCCCACACCGGTGCCCCGTAGAGGGCCATGGACCGCACGATCCCCGCGTAGAGCCTCCGGCAGGAGGCGTTTGGCCCCTTCAGATTGGGTAGGAGCCGCTTTAAGGCGGCCCCGGCCCTGTCCACTCTGGGAGCCAAACGTCGAAAATGCTCGACGAAGTTCCACCGGCTGTCGAGGACGAGTCCCAGGTACTTCATCGTACCCTCGACGCCGATGCGAACCCCTCCTACCGTGATCTGGGAACCCGCCGGTGGCTCGTTCCGATAGCCATGAAAGCACATGGCCTCGGACTTGTGCAATGCCACCTCGAGTCCCAGTTGCCGGATCCTCCCTATGACTGTCGCAACCCCGCGTGTCATACGGTCGGCCGCCGCCTCGTGCGACCACCCCTGCGCTAAGACTAGCGTGTCGTCAGCGTAGCACACTACGCTGACGCCAATGGGGAGGTCGCAGCGCAGCACCCAGTCGTATCCGATGTTCCACAAAGGCGGCCCCAGGACCGATCCCTGTGGAACACCGCACGACATCTCTCGCCGGTTCCATTCTCCCTGATGACCGGGGTAGATGACGGCTCTGTCCGTCAGATACGCCTCGACTACGCGACGGAGGTAGGGCGGCACCCGGTGATACCGGAGTGCCTCCACTATGCAACTCCAGGGCAGGGTGTTGAAGGCATTGGAGATGTCCAAAGACACCGCCAAGACGACCCTGCCCCGGGCAACTGCCTCCCCCGTCGTGAGGGCTCGTACGCGCATGATGGCGTCCACCGTGGAGCGCCCCCTGCGGAAGCCGTACTGGCTCTCCGCCAGATCCGGCCCCACCCGCACCATCTGCCCGACGAGGCGGTCTGCAATTATTCTTTCAAAGAGCTTGCCCACCTCGTCGAGCAGCACAATGGGCCGGTAAGCGGACGGAGAGTCCGCAGGGCGCCCCACCTTCTTGATCAGGACCAGCTTCCCCGTCTTCCACCGACGTGGAAACTGGCCCCTCTCCAAGCATGCGCTTAAAAGCCCCCTGAGTCGAGGCCCGAGAGCCTCTTGCAAGGCCAGGACCCAGGCTTTCCCATGAAAGCCGTCGGGTCCTGGGGCGGTGCTTTTGGCGTTCAGCCTACGCACCGCCGCTCTCAGCTCTACCTCGGAAGGTAACAAGGTACCAAGATTAAATAAGGTAACAAGGTAGTTGATTCTATGAAACGATATCTTAGACTACTTATACTAACGGTGGTAACGAAACCATAGCGAGATCTAACTCGATGTCAACGCCATCTATCAAATAGCGGTAACCAATATTTTCATATTATTATATTGGGCATTCTACTCCATTGAGTTTTAGAACTGAAATGGTGGAATAGGCGCCGAACCAGTATTTTCATTTATATTATTGGGTATTCTACTCCACCGAGAGTGACGAGGCGAACGAAGTAAGCCGATGGAACGGAAGGTGGGGTAGAATGCCCAATAATATCCTACTCATATCTATATATATAAAACAAAGACGGGTTTGTTACAACACTTATAACTCGAGATCGGCTGGATCAATTTTCATGGTTTTTGTTTGGTTGGATTTGTCTCCGCCCTGAATAGCAGAATACATTTTAAAAACAATGAAAACTTGACGAATACATAATTATGAAAATGAATCATTTTCCATTTAATTATGTTGCTTTGTTTCGTACCTGTCAAACATTTGTTTTCCTCCTGTCATTCTGTCAAATACTGTGATTGACATTTATGCATGCGTTCAGAAATGTATTTTGTGTAAACTATTTAAAAAGGGTGAATAAACTTTTGTCTGTATTTTTTTTAATCAATTAAAAAGGTTGAAAAGTGTATTAAGCAGATTTGAATAGAAGTTCCTCAAATATTTATGCGTGCGTTCAGAAATAATGACAAATGGTTAACATTTACGCGTGCGTTCATAACTTTATTTTGCGTAAATTAAAGTTTCTATTTTCGAAAACAATTTCTAAGATTTATTATTTAAGTTATCGAAAGCGTAAATGTCTTTTTATGTTGTCTATGATTTTCTAAGATATTATAATTACTAAGGTTAAAAAGTGCAGTATTCAAAGTAGTAGCCTATGATTTAAACTATTGTCAATCAATGTCTGTCACGAAAGTTCAGCTACTGTTATATTTGTTTGTTTTGTGTGGTTTTGTGCGAGTACATCTGTGGAGTACATATTCAGTATTAGTAACAATGCCACGTCCTAGAAGATCTAATCTTTCCCAGCGAAGCCGTACTGCAATTAGGCAACGGAACATCGCGAGTCAATTATCTGATGAAGAACGAGACATTGCACGAGAAGAGCGCCGCGTTAGTATGGAGCGAAGAAGGGCTTTAATTCGTGCCTCTCAAACACAAGAGGAAAGAGAGGCAGCCCGTGAAACGGCTAGGTTAGAAACGAGGAATCATCGAGCTTATCGTACAGATCAACAGAGGGATAATCTTCGACGTGCAAGAAGAAATGGTTCAAGCGTTGATTTGAATCGAGCAGCGTTTCTATATGATTGCACCATCGACTACAGCTTGCATCGTTTAGTTTGCATTGGTCCAATGGACGTTGTTTGCCAGCATTGTGGCGCATTGAAGTTTGCTGGTGAAACGCCTGGTTTGTGCTGCCTTAGTGGTAAAGTGAAATTGCCATTATTGGTTCCGCCACTAGAGCCATTGTGTTCCTTGCTTAATGGCGAAACTCCAGAATCACGACATTTTCTAGCGAACACTCAAAAATACAATGTCTGTTTTCAAATGACTTCATTTGGGGCGGAAATTATCGAAGAACACGGATATAATCCGACATTTAAGGTAATTGCTGGAATGTAGTTTGTTAGATTTCTATATTTGTCTCTAAAATAAAAATGGCATGTTATCATTTGAAAAAAAAAATTATTGTAAATCTAACTATGCCTTCGACTTTACAGATTCAAGGCCAGATTTACCATCGCATTGGATCATTGCAACCTCATGAAGATGCACAGCATAAATTCTTGCAAATATACTTCATGGGCAATATGGAAGAACAACTTGACCGGCGTCAAGGGATCAACACAGCTACAAAAAGAGCAATTCTCCAAGATCTGCAGCAACTGCTTCATGAACATCATGCATTGGTCAGGCTGTTCAAGACTCCGTTAGAGCGCATGCCAAGTGATGATTATAAAGTTTTGATCAGAGCAGATACCCGACCAGCTGGAACACACGAACGCACATTTAATGCTCCAACAATTGATGAAGTGGCAATCCTGATTGTATGTGAAAACTTAGAAACACGTGATATTGTACTTACACGACGCAATACTGGGCAACTACAAAAAATATATGAAACACACCGTTCATATGACGCATTACAATACCCGCTGATGTTTTGGCAACGAAACGATGGATATCACTTCAATATTAAAATGATTAATCCATTGAATGGTAAGTGTCATAGTTTTCATTTTAACTTGATATACATTTTATTCTGTTTGCTTTTGGTAACTTTCCGACAACCACTACCAGTCATTCCAAGAGCTACTGCTGCCGACGAAATAAACGCTTGCCTTAAAGCATCAAATCTGTGGCAATATGTGAAGAAACTTCAACTGTCAGTAAATATGAGAGTTGCATTGTTGAACGATCTATCTGCTGATGATTTCTCTAAGCAATTGCTGACTATCGGTAATGGCCGTGTTCCTGTTGACGAATCGAGCGGATTGATGTCATTTCCTCCAAATTTTTGCAATTTCGTCTCATCGAAAGACGAGCTTATCAACAAAGTATTCCCGGATATCATTGCTAACCACAAACATACTAAATGGTTAAGTGAGCGTGCAATTTTGGCGGCTAAAAATAAAGATGTAGATGACCTAAATTTTATCATTCAGAATCAAATCGCAGGTACTCTGCATTCATTGAAATCTATCGACTGTGTAACAAACGAAGATGAAGCCACTAATTATACAACTGAATTTTTAAACTTGGATGTGCCTGGTTTACTACCGCACAATTTACAACTGAAGGTTGGCTCGGTAGTAATTATGCTTAGAAATTTAAACCAACCAAAACTGTGCAATGGAACGCGTTTGGTGATAAGAAAACTGATGAGCAATGTGATTCACGCGTCGATACTCAAAGGAAAATTTAAAGATGAGGAAGTTCTCATTCCAAGGATTCCGATGATCCCAACGGATATGCCCTTTGAGTTTAAAAGAATTTAATTCCCGATTCGTCTTGCCTTCGCCATGACGATTAACAAATCACAGGGCCAATCCTTGACTATTTGTGGCCTCAATCTAGAAAATTCATGTTTTTCTCATGGTCAATTGTACGTGGCATGTTCACGTGTCGGCAAATCATCCGCTTTATTTGTTCTTGCGCCTGACAAAAAAACAAAGAATGTCGTTTACCACAAGGTGCTTGAATGAAAAGAGTTAATCGTTTAATTCAGTCATTTTTTGCTGACACGTGTTTGAAGTACTTAATTTTTTTTTTTTAATTCTCTTTCTGTATGTATTATTATCATAATAAAATACTTTTTTATATCTATCTGTATTTTTATTTTGTATCATTGTATTACGTTCATCAAAGCCTAAATTAGTTCAGCTAAAAGGTAACACGACATTCATTGACTGTTAGGCGGTACGAAGTTCGCCGGGTCAGCTAGTTATAAATAAAGCATACTGTTAATAATGAAATATACGTCTTAACTCTTCGTGTGTTATTCTTCATTCAACTCCTCATCTACGGTCCTTCTACTCTACGTCCTCCTCTGCGTGTCACACAACCTCCGGCTCCTCAACGTGTCACACCACCTCCACCTCCGTTACGTGACACTGGCGCCCACTACGTGATCGAACCCAGCCCATCCCATACCAGAGCCCAGCAGCCGCCTCATCGTGAACCCAGCACATCATCCCGGAGCCGGCAGCATCAGCAATTCAGCAGGATAAGCTCTGGTCGTGAAGCTTTTGTGGATAAGTCTCGACCCCCTGTCGAGTGAAGCCCATCACATCGTCTAAAATATTTATTTTTATTTTTATAATATTTTGTTGTTTTGTGTTATTTATTGTTTTAAGATATTGTTATTTAATTATTTCTCAAAATTCTAAAAATAACTAGTTTTTCCAAAATATATTAGCGGCCCCTTTTGACTAAAATCATTCCAATAAAAATCAAGCATTAATTTATTAACGTTTCTTACAGGTTCCAATTTCCATACTACCTAACAAGTTTTTACCCGAAAAACTATTTTATATAATTATTATTCTGCAACACACATATCCAATCAGAACATGGTGCAATACTAACTAACAAAACTCAAAACAAAACATAACCACCCCATCCTACAGACAGTATCAATACCTCTTCTAGGGCATCCTGCCGACATGCTAGGGGTCACTGTATAGTCAAAGTTGGCTACTTTACACGCACAACACAAATTACTATTTTAATAAATAACGTAACACTTCACTTTCGAATTTATTTAATCATATTACATAGTTATTATAAACGTACCAACCCGTTAATAAACTTTAAATCTATTTTGAGTCCCACTTTATTACAAATCAAAGCTTATAGAAGACTTATAGCTTCAACGTATTAATTTCCCTTTTTCCTCCTCAAGCTCTGAAGAACTCCGTAGGCATGCATTACTATGGTGTTTTCACATCATCTCACTATGCACCTTAAATAGTATGCATAATAGATAAAATACATACTTATTTAAATCTACTACTGAATATTTAAATAGATAATTATTTAATTCACTCAAATCTGTCTGCGAAAAATATTTCAAATGTCACACAGATTTTGACAGAACAAATCTTTCTTTTAATTTTCATTACGCAACCTCCGTACAATACTGAATTAGAACTCGGTTCTATTACTATTTCTTTTTGATATTATGTTATTTTTTATATAATAGGTTTACGTCATTACGTCATTAATCCATTATTTTCCCTTTTAATTAACATAACACACGATTGCTACATCGGTGGTTATAGTTTAAGTATTCTATGGAGCGGTTGATTACTCCTAAAATAAGCCAAAAATCGTAATATTGTATGGAGCGGTTGATTACTCCCTAAATAAGCCAAAATCATTACCGATAATGGTCTACCCCTTGATCATTACTTTAATCTATGTCTTTAAACCATAAGAATCTTTCGGGGTACTACTACTCCATAAATAAGCCATAATCACACTACTTATGGTAATATTTTTGCCACTTCATATTTAGAGCGGCTAGCTACTCTTTAAATAAGCCTTAGGTCCGTTAAATATACACATAGATATATTTTATTAAGGTTATTCCCTTAATAGTTACTTAACGTGCATAGCACGAAGGCTTCTTCGTCTTGTTATTTACTACTTGTTACAGCAGGTAATTAAACTTGTATCATAGCTTCTTATCATCATAGAATTTAATATCAGCGGTTGGTAACTGATAAAATAAGCCTACACTACTGAAGGGCAATCTAACGAGCTATGCCTAATAATAGGATAAACTCTTTTTGAGTTTTGCACTTATCTTTAAGCGAACATAACTATGAATGAAGGAAGTATGGAAGGTATTATTTTTTTTTTTTTTTGGGGGGTGGGAAATCATCCTATGACTTCTTCCGCTCTAGGGTGGAGCGGAAGGGTGTGTCAGACTCTTACTGACTAAAACCCACCCCTGTTCCTCCCTGCCTCGAGTGCCCGGGGGCGAGGTAACTCTTTCGAATTTATCCTCCACCCCCGGGTAGGGAAGATATTATAGAAGGTAATATGGAAGTGGTAGATTGTTCCTTTTGTAAATACTCGTTGTACATAACATCCTCGTCTTCTAAATTTTCACCTCACTCATGACCATCCTATTAAGTTATATATTTTTTTTATATATCGACGCTGGAAAGGAAAAATTATCCAAGCAACATTTTTGGCCATTAGAGTTATATATGTTAGGTTTTGTTATTTAATCTGAATATCAATTGTTTATATTCGACTATTTATTGCAATCGACTAATTGTGCTGGCAGCACCGAAACGTTGAATTTGTGATTGTCTGTGGAAAGTTGTCGGTGTAGCGTTATGGCGGGCGACGGCTTGAAGAATGGGCTTGTTCATTTGGCGCTCGTCGAGATCGGTCACACAATTGGTCTATTGCCTTATTGGTGTACAGTTAGCATAATTTTATATTAAAGCTAATAGAAGTAATAGCAATATAATATTGTATTATTGATAAAGCTGTAAATATAATATTCTATACTGGAGTGAGCGGTTTTATTACAGTTCAGAAGTGGTAAGTACACGCCTATTTATAAGTGCTTGAATTTCGTTTTAGAATCATGGTTACGATTATATTAGATTACACTAACAAAATGTTGTGTTATAAACTACATTTCATACGAATTTAGGTTTTATGGTTCTTTCTACGGGGTTTTTGTGTGAAGATTTTGGTTATTTTAGAGCTGATGGTTTCAAAGATATTGTCAAAATACCCTGCAAAACTTTTCGCAACGTTTATTGCTTGTTTTTTTTTTACAAAGAAATCGTGAGGGTAGAACGAAATGATCTTTTATAAATTTAGGTTTTTAACCGACAAAAAAAAATGGATGGATCCTTCTACAGGGTTTATTAAAGGGGGTGAAAATTTTGGTTATATGTGAGCTCAGACGCACCGTTTCAGAGATATTGTCAAGATACCCTGCAAAACTTTTCGTGACTTTTATTGTGTGTGTGTTTTGTTTTAAACCCTTTTTATTATTTCTGTTTTATGAACTTCGCACCATGCCACGCGATGAAGGGACTAGCGCGTGGCGCTTATCGACGCCGACGAGGGGTCAATCGCACCATACAACTGAAGCCAGATCGATAGCAACTAACGACGGCAGTGCGAGGCCGAGCAGTAACAGGCGCCCTCGGATTCGAAGTCGGCATACAGCTCAAGCTAGATCAAGAGCTCTTAGCGGAGGCAATGCGAGGCAAAACGGTCTCAGGCGTCTCCGAAGTCAAAGTTGCAGTCTTCGCCGGCACCCTACGTCGTTGAGTCTACGCGAGAAGGAGAAGGAGCTGGAACGAGAACGAGAGCGTCTCAGAGTCATGGAAAGCGGGGTGAGCAGTGCACTTAGTCGTTTATCGTCAAAGCGCCGTTTTCGTCCACATTCTCGTGAATCGTCTGTACATCGTGAAAACTTTGCGAAATTAAGTCGTCACGTTTAGGCGCCTACGACTTCTAATGATTGTAAATTGAACATCACGTCTAAACGACTAGTTTAATTTCTTTGAAAAAAATATGTTACTCTAGACAATTTTATTCGTAATTTGATATGTGAATATTTGAAATTGTATTGTTTTATCATAGTGTAATTAATTTGTAAAGTTATGTCTAACGCGGATAAAAAAAAATGAGAATCACGCAAAAAAAAAAACATTAAGCGTAAGTTTATGAAACTTTCACCATATTGAACATAATTTAATTATTTATCTTTTAGTATTATAGTTTCAATGTAGGCGAAAGCATAGCTGATTCTCGGTTTAAATCCAGGAATGATTCAGATAAAACAAATGTGCCAACAACCAAAATCAATGATTCGTCAGTTTTTAACTCCTTCAATTGGGTATTTTCTGTTACTGATAGTTTCCCCTTGTACTAGATTTGAAAGGTTTCCAACTTATTTTTAATGCATTTCAAAAGTTCTTTCTGTTTGCGATTTCAGTTTGTTTCTTTTTGATACAAATACCTAATAAAATAAATTAGAGTCAACTTATCTAAATGTAAGGAAAAGGAACATACTTTCTCTAGATACCCAAAGCCCCTCATAACGTGTACAAAGTGTATTAAAGTTGGTCATAGTGCTGAAGAATGTTATTCTACTTCAATAAAATAAAAATTAGGTTTAGGACTAATTCCATAACTCATATTCAGTTTAGTGAAGCACAATATTCAATGGTTATGCTGTTAAGTAGGTAGTGCTAATTGGTGGCTTACACTCAAGTATAGGTGATTCCAAGTTGAATAGATACATGGTCTTAATCTACTTTCTATCACAATCATGGACGTAGAAATGTTAAGTCTTTTACATTGGTGATAAACAGCTATTATTAATTATAGTTCAAATTAGGGATGTCAGTAAGAAATATAATCATACTAGCTGCGTCCCACGGTTTCACCCGCGTAGACCGTGATAAAAAGTTACCTATGTGTTAATCCGGGGTATAAGCTTACTTACCAAATTTCATTCAAATCGGTCTAGCCGTTTGCGCGTGAAGAAGTAACAAACACACACTCTCACAAACTTTCGCCTTTATAATATTAGTGTGATAGGTATTATGTAAATAATAATTGAATAAATTAAGATGTCAAAGAGCCATTTAAGAAGTAATTTAAATTATAGCAACATTACTTTTTTTCATTTCTTTTTCAATCTAATCGTATATTTTTTAAATTTTATTATAAACTAGCGACCCGCCCCGGCTTCGCACGGTTGCAATTTTGTTTATTTGATTTCCCGAAATTTTCTTTCATACAAACCTTGTCTTGACAAAACACGAACAATGAAAAAGAATGATCAAATTTGATGCAGTCGTTCGGAAGTTATGCGCGTAAATACATTTCGGCGATTTATTTTTATTTATATATATTTGCGGGGCTCGGCATAATATTAATTTTTCACATGAGAGCTGTACTGGCTTTGCATCAGCGTAGCTTGTTGTTTCTCCTGTTACGTTAAACAGTATCAGATGATAAGGCAACTTTGAATTTAATCTTACAAATAAGTTTCAAATACATATATACAAAGCTGGTAGTGTCAGAATTTTGTGTTTTCTGAAATATGGTACCGAAAAGGGCATCAAGCATGCGTTGAATGCTGTCGCTAGCCCACAAACGAAAGAGCAAGTAGAACGGTACGACCGGACTATTCTAAGTTCTTAGATAGCTCAGAATCTCGGGGACGACAAAGGGTTGGGGATACCAAAGTTGGCAAAATTCAATGAGGTTTAAACTATACCGTCCAGAAGATGACGCGAAGGACCCTAGCGGAGGTAACGTTCGGTACTCACATGAATAGTAAAAATGATCCACGTTTGAATGACATATGAAAAGCTACTATAGAGACGCGACTAATCTTGTTACCATTCGCGAGCAGATAAAAGGATCGTTATGGTAGTAATAGACATCCAGCTCGTAAGTAGTAAAATTAGTAAAGATTACGAAAACTACATTTAAAAAAGAAAAACTATGGGCCTATATAGGGTCATACCGAGTAGTTGCGTCGCTCGGAAATGATAGATAGAAGTTAGCCGCGATGCCCGGATTAAGGAGCTCGAAAAACAAAAGAATGTTACGAGTACCATGGGTTCATGTAGCTGCTTTAGATCTTAATGAGATAGTAGTAATTGTGAATGTACTGATGATGAAATTGGTGATTGTAAAGAAAATTAGAACAATTAAGTAGATAAAATATTCAAGTTATTGGTTGTATAATGTCAATTTGCTGTTTATTGAATTAATTGTTTGAAGTTTATTAAGGTTGCGTGATTTCTGAGTTTGTTATAAAAAGAAAATGGAGAAGAGATTGTAAACTGTTAAGTTGTTTGTTGTTGTTTTGAGTGATAATGAGTTGACTGATGGGAATGACTTGTGGGAATGACTTGTGGGAATAACTTGTGGGAATGACTTGTGGGAATGACTTGTGGGAATGACTTGTGGGAATGACTTGTGGGCATGACTTGTGGACATGACTTGTGGGCATGACTTGTGGGAATGACTTGTGGGCTGGAGACTTATGGGGTGACTGGCGCTTAGGGAACTCCATGCAAATGTTGGAGGACTCCAAAAGTTGGAGACTTATGGGGTGACTGGTGCTTAGGGAACTCCATGCAAATGTTGGAGAACTCCAAAAGTTGGAGACTTATGGGGTGACTGGCGCTTAGGGAACTCCATGCAAATGTTGGAGGACTCCAAAAGTTGGAGACATATGGGGTGACTGGTGCTTAGGGAACTCCATGCAAATGTTGGAGGACTCCAAAAGTTGGAGACTTATGGGGTGACTGGCGCTTAGGGAACTCCATGCAAATGTTGGAGAACTCCAAAAGTTGGAGACTTATGGGGTGACTGGTGCTTAGGGAACTCCATGCAAATGTTGGAGGACTCCAAAAGTTGGAGACTTATGGGGTGACTGGCGCTTAGGGAACTCCATGCAAATGTTGGAGGACTCCAAAAGTTGGAGACTTATGGGGTGACTGGCGCTTAGGTAACTCCATGCAAATGTTGGAGAACTCCAAAAGTTGGAGACTTATGGGATGACTGAAGCTTAGGGAACTCCATGCAAATGTTGGAGGACTCCAAAAGTTGGAGACTTATGGGTGACTGAAGCTTAAAGAACTCCATGCAAATGTTGGAGGACTCCAAAAGTTGGAGACTTATGGGTGACTGAAGCTTAGGGAACTCCATGCAAATGTTGGAGGACTCCAAAAGTTGGAGACGTATGGGAACATCAGAGTTGTTTGGGTAGCTCCAAAAATTGTACAGATGAGATGTATTAAGCATTTATAATTGATTGATTTGTAATTGACTTCACTATTTGTATTTACACTATTGTATACATTTTGAAATATGTGTGTTAAGCAGAGTGTTAGGTTTTAGTCTTTACTTGATACCGTATATGAGGACATACACGTTGTCAGGATGGACGAGTGTTAGGTTTTGTTATTTAATCTGAATATCAATTGTTTATATTCGACTATTTATTGCAATCGACTAATTGTGCTGGCAGCACCGAAACGTTGAATTTGTGATTGTCTGTGGAAAGTTGTCGGTGTAGCGTTATGGCGGGCGACGGCTTGAAGAATGGGCTTGTTCATTTGGCGCTCGTCGAGATCGGTCACACAATTGGTCTATTGCCTTATTGGTGTACAGTTAGCATAATTTTATATTAAAGCTAATAGAAGTAATAGCAATATAATATTGTATTATTGATAAAGCTGTAAATATAATATTCTATACTGGAGTGAGCGGTTTTATTACATATACATTGTTGGAATCGCCTGATTTTTCTGCGTCGTTTGGTCTTACTCACGTCCTTCTACAAAGACGTTTGATGTCGCTTCGACATTTTGAAGTTCGCGTGAGTTCACTTTTTTTTCCTAACTAACCGACAAAATTTTCGAGCATTTCTGAAAATTTGGTGGCTGTCGTAATTGTGAAATGCTAAATTTGCCTTTGGTCAAGTTTGACATTTCTGTTCGTACGGTTATTACTCCACTTAGTTAATTTTTCCAGTATCTGGCACTATAGTGTTAGGCGCATAGTATATTTTTTCCTCAGAAAGGATTTATTGTTTTATCACTTAGGTAATTTTGACTTATTTGGTTTTTTTCCTACATGGCGTTTAGTTAAATTTGGCAGTTTTCGTTTTTTAATGTTCAACTGGTTCAGCAAATATTACCTGCTTAAAAATACAACTGATTGTCGGTTAGTCAATTTTTACCTGTCGTTTTCAAGTGTTATTTTATTATTTAGGCAACTTTTACTTGAACGTATACGATTATCCAATATTGGTTATATCCTATGGTAGTGTCACGCACAGGCGCAAAGTGTATTTTTACCTAAAATAATTCACATAAAAAACGTCGGTTACACCTACGGATAGCGCGTGAGCAGTCGCTTGAGCATGCAGTGAAGTTAGTATCAAAGTAACTTAGATACTTCAGTGCACGGCCGGTCGTCGCTTGGGAGACACGCGCACGCTGCAATTCCGTTGTCAACTGTCTCTCTGTCACTCTGTCAAATTATAGGATGGTTGTTACCTGACGGCTGTTAGATTCATACTATTTTTTTTTCTTTTGTTCTTGACATTTCATTTAGTTTCTTATCTGGTTACCTGCCACCAGGAGAACCATACTATAATTGATAGAGTATAGTTGATATACTGTTATTTTTAGAATTTGAATTTAAGTTCGTTTTATAGAAGTTTTCTTTTTATTACGTATAGTTTTCTAAATTCCTAAGAGGTAAATTTGATTTTAATTGTTACTGAGCATCGAGTTGTGACTGAAATGTTACTAGTTTTATATTGATTATAATAATTAATAGGACTAAAATTTGTGATCTCAATGTGCTTAAAACACATAGTATTATTATTGTGATAATATATATACTAATAGATTTATTATACCTACTGATGCTAATACTGTGTACCTTAGTGTTGATTTGTTAAAATTAATAAAACTCAAGACAGTTTAAGTGCATTTTATTTACATTCTTTAATGAAATATTAATCCATATTTCGGTAAAAATATCGTTTATGTCAAAATTACGGAAAAAAATTATATTAAATTAATATTTAGGTTGTTTTGCCTCAACTTCCACATGTTTTTTATTTTGGTAAGGCAACTTTTACTCTGATATAAATTGTAAAAAAAGATATATATTACATTTTACCGTACCTTCCTTAATCAAAGCTTGTCGGTTAGTCAATTTTTCCCGTTTCTACTTTTAGAGAAAATTTTACTAAGCGACCCTAACTTTAAAACTAAGCACTAATTTTAATAGTTACGTATACTATAATGTAGATAAAAAATATCCAAATATTTTTTTAATAATTAGGCTTTTTGGACCATTACAAAAATTTACACGATTTTTTTTCTGAAAATTCAAACTTTAAACAGCTCTACTGTAAAGTTAGTCTGATGTCGCTTGGATATTTTTTTCCTTTACAGCGTCGATATTAATTTAAGTTAACGAAAAATCGCTCACCTTTGCTGCACGATTTTTCTTTCCGGGGCAGCCGCGGGGTATTGTAACAAGGCAGTGTTAAAGCCTTGTTTATTTTATGACCTCTATTCCAAAATTACGTTATTTCCTACCTTTTTTAATTTAAAATTCAAATATTACTTGTTTTCTGTGTTAATATTCTCTGTTTTTATATAAAAATTAGTTCTAATTCTGCTGCCGAGCTAGAGTAAGCTCCTAGCTATCATTTTCATTTTCCTTCTATTCAATTACTGACAGTTACGTTTTCAAGAGTTTTCAGGCATGGTCCTGACAATAATACAATTTCAATATGTACCTAATCACAGTGTATGGTGTATACGTCTTAACTAGTCGTGTGTTATTCTTTATTCAACTCCTCATCTACGGTCCTCCTACTCTACGTCCTCCTCTACGTGTCACTCCTACGTCCTCCTCTGCGTGTCACTTCTACGACCTCCTCTTCGTGTCACACCAATACTCCGGCACGCAACGTGACAATATGCCAACAAACATGGTGTCAAGAATACAACTGCATCAGTGAAATAAAATTGTAAAGCTTAGGGCACGTCAGTTGCATAGGGTTTCGTGTGATTATTATGATAGTATCACAACTTTAATGACAGATTACCTATAGGGATGTTTCCTGGTTATAAGATAATAAATAAATTTAGTCCGTTGGATGGATAATCAAAAAAATGGACACGTATTTTTTGTTTTTTATCAAATCATTAAAAATTGACAAATATAAAACGCATAAAAGTTCAGGAGTAGAAGCTCATTACGTCACTCCTAGGTACAAAGTGGTACAATTATTGTTGAGGCGTAATTACATGCGTTTCAACGTTATGATCTTCATTTTTCGTGTACTTATGTGACAAAAGAAAAAAAAAACGCGTCCAATAAATTTTTGGTAATCCGACTGACAGACTAAATATATATTTTTAGGAATCTACCCTATTGTGCAAGCAAAGGTAGCTTTGATGCGGTCTCACATTGCACAGTGTGGCTTCCCTCTTAGGAGGTCTTCAGAGTGACCTTGACTTTCCACAAAATTAAAGAAACGTTAATCAGTTTTTACAAATGAAACTAACTCGTTAATTATGTAAAGTTATTTATTACTATCAGGTTGAGTTTTAACCCAACGGGTACAAATCATGCTGAACCTGCCAGTGAGGCAAAGTGGGAGAGTTCTGATAAACACTATTCATTAAATTACCATAATACATACCCCATTGCGGATAAGCGTATTCGTAATACTCACCAGGATATATGCTAGCGATTTTATATATCATATCATAATAATAACGGAGATCAGTAAACACATAAATCCTGTCTTCGTTATAACGAATATCAAAACAACCCAAACCAACTAACAGGTCGCGTTTGTTTTGGTTATGCAATCCTCCTCCATTCTGAAGTCCAGCAAAATTATTTATATTTACTATACAGATAAATTTTCCCCACCACTTAGGGATATATTTTGAACAATCTATAATATCTTGGCGGAACACTTTAGTGATAAATATTTTGTAATTTTCTCTGATATGCTGCAGGTATTCATAACCAGATCCTGTAAACCATAAGTCTTCACGAATTATAGCATTTTTAGGAATTAAAAAACTTCTGTACGGATAGTGGCCATTGTGTCCCACATAAGTAAGAGTCATCAACATGTCCAATGTATGGATTATACACACGTCATGCCTTGGTGAGAAAAGGCCTCTTGGTCCGTGCCAATGTTCAGGATTCAAACTTTTCGGGTACAACCTTGTGAATCTCCAAACTCTGTATCTATAGGGAGTATTGTATTCTCCTCGAGACCCCAATGCCCAAATACGAAGTTCCCTTGGGATATTAAAATATTGATCTATTAAATTGCACGCAGTGATAATGGTTCGTTTATTAAGTATCGTACCAGTACCGATACATTTAAACTCTGAAAAAATAAAAAAACAGTTAAACCGTTTGCAAAGAAGTCTTTCGATTAAATATTTTATTATACTATGCACAATAGGGTGTAGCGTCATCTTCTTTTTTATTTGGAATTGTTTTAAAAAACACAATGGCCGTGAGCAACACAAAAAAAAAAAAAAAACAATTTCTATAAAAATATGAAAAATAATATTATGAACTTCGAACTCTACGAGAATTAAAAAAAAAATACACTAAAATTTGCAAAATAACTTTAATTTCGGATGTTGGTGTTAGTATTTTGTTTCTTCGTTATTTAACATCGACTTCCGAAATTAAAGTTATTTTGCAATTTTTAGTGTATTTTCGTTTTTGGAAGTCTTTTTACACTTTTCAGTTTTTGCGTACCCCAAAACTAAATAGTTAAGTTATTCCAAATTGATAACGCCAATAACATGGTATTTCAATATAATTGGAGAAAACCAAAACGTTATCTGTGTACCTAAATATATTTTTTGTTGTTCTTGATTTTTTCAAAAAGTGCAGTGAATCAATTTCGATAAAATATATTATGGAACTATCCGTTTCCGTCTGTCTGTCTGTCCATCGTCTGTCACAAAATTTTGTTTCTAAGAATTATTGGAACGAAGTTCCTTATCGCGCGTTGTGAAAGGGGGCTAGACGGAAAAAATTCTTACGAAAAGTCGAGACGACACTAATGACGCTGTCCATCCAAAAAGATTGTGTTGGAAAAACAATCTAATAAAAACTTCTTGTATTTTTGGTGGGTAGGTACAAAGTTTGCAAGCAGATCAAGCATTATCTAACCAATTTCGTGTGTTAAATCTAGCGGAGCTTGGAACGCTGAGCTGAGCTGAGCTGAGCTGTGCTGTGCTGAGCTGAGCTGAGCTGAGCTGAGCTGAGCTGAGCTGAGCTGATCTGAGCTGAGCTGAGCTGAGCTGAGCTGCGATGAGATGAGATGAGATGAGATGAGATGATGAAGTATAACTTCTTACGTGCGTGCATGTGTGCGTAGTTAATAATAAAAAAAAATATTATAAATTAAAAAAATAAAATTATATTACAATTCCTTCACTAATTAATCGAAAGGAACTTCGTTCCATCCGGGTGTCCCTTGACACCTCTCAAGTTTTTTTTTTAACTTTCCATTGACCTATGAACTTGAGGTGATAATATTGATTTCCCTGTGGTACGGAACCCTAAATGTGCGAAGTCCAAAACGCGTCTTTTTATTTAAAGAGATAATTTAAGAATCACGAAAAATATAATCTTACTATTTCCACAAGCCGAAGTAATTAAAATAGTCTTTGAAGAGAAGAGCGTGCAGCTGGAATAAAGTTAAGTAAAAAATGTATTGCAATAACATTACCGCATTTGGCGTGAACGCTAACAGAAAAGTTATTTGTCTGGCTTGTTTGTGTTTTAAAATTATTTAAAAAAAAAAGAAAATGTAGCTGTCAGATTAGTAATACCCCTCAAAATAATCATCAGATTTTAGACTACCATGACTGGAACATCAAGCTGAACTTTCTGTATAATAATCTGACACGCTCGAGTATTTCAAAATGGCGATTTTTTTGCATTTTCAAAAAATCGCTACGAGCCTATGTCACTTCTGAATCGTCAGTCTTTTGAATAGGAGCATTTTTAGGGTTCACTTAACATCCTCTCTGAATAAGTGACGCGCTCAAAACTATTTTTTTTTTAAATATTTTCTGTCCTTCCGGATGGCTACCCTACCACGCAAGTCGGCAGATGAACATAATCCTTGATAACAGAGATACGTTGGAGCATTTAAACTATCAATATCTGACACGCATAAGTAATTCCATGTGTAACACTTAAAAATAGAATAAATTTAATTCGTGGAATGGAGCGTTATTTTGCAAGTTGACAGATTTACAGATTGTCGTTTGACGTTTCTTTTTTTTCCAACTTGATCTGAAGCGAGTCTGACTCTTAAACTTTAGTTATTGGAAAAGACTTCTTAAAAGCACTTTATCATGTCTCGAGGAGTTAAAGGGACCAGAGTCAAGTACAAAAATGCTATAAGCATAAGAATGGAGACGCTGTAAGTACTCTTTTTGGGATTTTTCTGTAGTGACACTAAATCTTGAGCGTGGCATTTATGAGTCTCACCGAATTCTTCTTTTGTTGGCAGGGTTCCTAGGATTTACTGAAGATCTTATAGATTAAACTAACTAGAAAATGGTCGGATCTTAACCTCACTTATTTTTGGAAGAACAATGCGGTCTTGTCAATGGGTTCTGAACACGCGTCCACGTGCCCGAGGATGATCAGGATAGTAGGTATGATCATAGCCTGCTGCGATATTACTTGTGGGATCTTCTCTCTGGACCTGGGTCATTGATCTTAGAATGATGGGTAATAATTGTTCACCATCAACTGTAAGTGCTACATATAATTTTCTATAATATTCTAGTGTGATGCAGTGTTGCTAATAAATGTGAGAAGTGAAGACCAAATCAATGGACTCTTATTTACTACAAACATACCTCAGTGCAATGAACCTGTAGATAGGCAAATAGAGTCACATGCTGAAATATATCTTTGACGCTAGCCGGTGGACGAAAAATTTTACTTTACACATGTAATTGAATTTTTTTACATTTTCAAAATAATTTGTCTGTAGTCGTTTTCCCCACCACTAAAAGAGTGGTGAGGAAAATCAAAAAGAAGAATAAAGCTTGAAATAACCTTTTATTCTTCTTCCTATCATCTAAACTACAAAATTCAATATGTCCCCACGACACTCGAGTAAATCCCCGTTTAGTATGGCTCCACAAATAATAGTGAAATCCTGCATTTTCAATCGAAATTTTGCATACACAAGCGTGAACGCTCTTAAGGCGCAGCTATACGACTCCTAATGATTTTAAATTGAACTTCACGTCTAAACGACTAGTCTTATTTCTTTGAAAAAAATATAAACTTTGGTTAATAGATCATTCGAAAGAGAAATCGGAGCACTTTTGTGGTAGTTAATACAACGGTGATTTCAGTCATTTTCGTATTGTGTTTTGAATCCAACCATTTTCGTCATTTGTTTCATAAGCCGTACGTAACGTTAGAAAATTGACCGTAATACTTTTTTAGTTTAAATAAGAAAAAGTTGAAATAAAGTTGAAATAAAGATCTAATGTTAAAACAGTTTACCTAATCATTTTTAATTTTTTTTATCACGGAAACTGTCTGTCCTTTGTCGTCTGTCACACAGGTTTTACAGCAAAAAGGTAGGAGCTACAGTCTTCAAATTTTCACAGTAAAAGCATCTTGTTAACCTGAAGCCATACAAATAGTCAAAAATACATTTGGTACGGAACCCTAAATGTGTGAAGCCCGACACGCACCTGGCCGGTTTTTTTATCAATGTTGTAAAGTTTATTTCAAGATACTGGACCCAATAATTACTTTATGGAATATTCTACGCTTAAACCGTTGTCGCCAACAATAATAATAAATAAGGATCGTACTCGGAATGACGTGTATATACACTTCTGGACACATCTATTGGCCCACCTTGTATTTTCAGTTTCGTTTGGTCCTAGCTAAAATTTTATATTAGTCGAGCAAAAAGTTTTTATGCAGTTTTGAACCTGGCACATTCACAATTTCATTCAATAGTCTTTTTTTGAATTTCGAACACAGAATTTAAAGAAACAAAAGACAATTTGGAGCCTGTTTGTTGATATCAAACAATCGAATACTAAGAAAACTTGGTTTTATTGGTTTACTTGGATTTAATTCTTGAAAAAGTGATTGATATCTTTGGGTTTGCAACAAACATTACTTATTCTTAACATTAAGGTGAGGTTCTATCAATAATCTATCGATACTTCACCTGAAGTCGCCGCCCAAGCTGTGGCACTTATTCAGGCCGGACACAGCCAAAGAAACGTGAGTGCTCAACTTAATTTAAGTCGATCTGCGGTCCGAAATGTTTATCGGAGGTACCTAGAGACTGGCGGCCTTGTTCGTCGCCAAGGAAGGCCACGATCTCGGGTCACAACTGAAAGGCAGGATCGATTCATCGTGACGACCAGCTTGAGAAATCGTCACCTTACCACCATTGAGATACAAAACCAACTTCGCGACTTCCACGGAGTATCTGTGAGCGCTTGAACTGTTCGGAGAAGGTTAAAAGAACGCGATATGGTACCACACAAGCCAGCTAATGGGCCCAAACTAACGCGAGCCCACCGAACAGCGCGCCTTCATTTCGCACGCAGTCATTTAAATTGGACACAGCAAGATTGGAGCCGTGTACTCTTTTCTGATGAGTCTAAAATTGTGTTACATGGCAATGATGGAAGGAAGAAGGTCTACCGACGTAAGGGAGAGCGTTTCGCACAATGCTGCTTTGAAGAGAGCGTTGCTTATGGCGGTGGTTCATGGACTGTCTGGGGCGGTATATCCGCTAGCGGCAAAACTCAACTTGAGGTTGTTACAGGACCACGGCTGCCAACATTAAATGCTGAAAGGTACATTCGTGAGTGCTTAGAACCTCACGGGAAGGAGGAAAGGAAATTTGGGCCCACATAGTCCGCGTATGGTATCAACCATACGCGGACTATGTGGGCCCAAATTTCCTTTTTATGCATGATAATGCAAGAGCCCATGCGGCCGGCATCGTCAGGGAATATCTTCGGGATGTGAACATCACAGTTATGGACTGGCCAGCCAGAAGCCCAGACATGAACCCCATTGAGCACATGTGGGACGAGCTAAAAAGACGTGTTAGGGCTCGTCAGCCAGTTGCCCAGACGATGCAGGAGTTGAAAACTGCCATAGAAGAGGAATGGGAGATGATCCCTCAAAATTTCATAGAGCGGTTGATAAACTCTATGCCTAATCGTATGAGAGCTGTGGTAGATGCCCATGGAGGCAACACGCGTTATTAAATTAAACCTTTATTTGATAAAACATGTTTTTTATTCAAAAATCAATTGCCTTTAACAAGGCGCATATCCGACTTGTTAGGCGTAGCTCCATGTCGTATGGTATTCTGAATTCAAATTTAAAACAATACGATCGAAAAAGATGGTAAAATGTATCAGGTTTAAAACTGCATCAACAGTTTTTGTTCAATCTAGCAATCATATTTCGATAGGGGCCATCGAAACCTAAACTCTAAGGTGGGCCAATAGATGTGTCCAGAAGTGTAATTATTAGTTTTATTTGTAAGATCAAATTACCAACGTAAGTTGATGTTTTTATACAATCTCATCATAACAGTCTTTATTTTTTAAATTCGGGTTTATTGTTAAATATTGCCTAGGAATCGATTTCAACAATATTTTCGTTTTTTTTAAAAATGGTTTTACTTTCTATTACACTACTAAAACTTAGTCCCTATTAAGAGCCTACTAGACGCATAGTATCTAATCTACTGAGTTATATTTATAAACCATAATTTATAATTGTTGAAACATCTAATTATGCTGCTAAGACCCAGGCGTGTCTCTTTTCCGCCAAAGAGAGCCAATTTCACCCAGCTCGATCTTTCCAAGGTGTAACCGTGCCGATAACCGACCAACTGGAGCTTCTTGGTGTTACGTTGACATCAACCCTCAATTTTGGCCCTTTCATAGAGGCGAAGGCTCAAGTGGCTGCAATAAAGTTGGAGAGCAAAGGTGAGACTGTTCTGTTGGTCCCGGCTGTCAATCGTGGATCTTTGACAGTCGTAACGGTTGTTAGAAGCCCGAAAGTCAGACAACCAGTCTTACCAAGGGGTATCGTATTACCCAGTAACTGGGTTTTGAAGGTCAGATAGGCTCCTTATAAAATACTGGTATTCAGCTGCATCCGGTTAGACTGGAAGCCAACCCCAAGATAGTTGGGCAAAGGCTAGGCAGATTGGCAAATTCTTTATCTGCCAATCTGCCTAGCCTTCTACAATAAACTATTAAAAGCGTAATTTTTTTTTATGCTATAAAATCTATAAAACTATGTTCAAGTAACCATTTATATCATGAAGAAAGAATGAATGAATTAAGAAATAATTTTGTATTAATATTTTAAAATTTATTATAAATGCGCACACACATTGCTAGGCAGTTATTATTGTATTTAGGTAGTCTAGGCAAATCATTCAACACTAATTCATAGGGATCTCGTCTGTTCCGAGGATTCACTTCATTTTCAGTATTTTAATTACAAACAAACATATTTCGTAAATGTCTAACAATATAACTAAGCTGATACGTAACGTAATAGAGTAAAGAGGCTAAAAGAAAAAAAAAGAAAAACATATGAACAAGCGGCATAAAAAAAGGAGGAGTATAATTAATTGGGCATCAAAAAATTCTTCCACATCGTTATCAATGGGTTGCATGGCAATGCTGATTTTTTTGGCCGAGTAAAAGGCCAGCCCTCTGGTCACGTGAAAAGTTGTCTTAAAGCTTGCTGATGTCACGAAAAACTCGATGAGCACTTGGACCCCATGGCCTGGTGCACACAAACACTAGTGTTTCAACCCCAAACGGTTCAAACATATAACTCCCAATAAGGTTGTTATATTTGCACCGTTTGAGGTTTTCTTCACCAGTAGCCACCCCAGCACAGCCCGCCGTGCCAAGAACATGGGAGGGCGCAAGGGTGTCGACACACATGTTGCATCCCACACCAAAGGGCTACCCAGTTTCCAAGGTATTATAGTCATCCCGTCTGGCCTCTTTCCTCTTTACGCCGCACCAGGGTGAGATAGAATTACGACCGAAATTTTGAAACAAAATATTGTTTCCGTCACACCACCAATCACATTCCCGTCTATATTTAAAAAGGCAGTCGTTTGTCCTATTTTTAAGTCTGGAAACAAAGTTGAGCCAAATAACTATCGCCCCATATCTATTCTATCAACTTTATCTAAGATCCTTGAAAAAATTGTGAACAAGAGAGTTATTAAATACTTAGAAAATAACAAACTACTGAGTAACTCTCAATTCGGGTTCCGACAGAAGAAATCAACTGAAGATGCAGTCTTGACATTAACGTCAACTCTTGTTTCTTATCTAGATAGGGGGGACAAATGTTTGGGGGTCTTTTTAGACCTCCAAAAAGCTTTCGATACCGTTTCTGTCAAAATATTAATAACAAGATTGGAGAACGTTGGTATAAGAGGGCTGGCTCTTGACTGGTTTAAAGATTACTTAACGGGCAGGTCTCAACGCGTTAGAGTAGCTGGCTATGAAAGTAACGACTCTAGATGCAAATATGGCGTTCCCCAGGGTAGCACGCTAGGACCTACAATATTCCTCATTTATATTAATAATCTATGCAGAATAGCTGCTACCCTACCACACTTGGATCTACTAATGTTTGCTGACGACACGGTGCTGATCTTTCATAGTCACACTTGGGACATGGTCTTTAATCTGGCTGAAACTGGATTGGCAAGGGTAACCTCCTGGCTGGAGAACAGTCTTCTATCGCTGAACACTGCTAAAACAAAATATGTCTGCTTCAGTAAAACGACTGCAGGAAAACCAGCTGCATCGCACGTTCTGAAAATACATACCTTCCCGTGCAATAGAGGAGAGTTCAGTAGCGGCTGTGACTGTGCGACGCTTTCCCAAGTCGCCTCTATAAAGTATTTGGGTGTAACGTTGGATAACCTACTTACCTGGACTGTGCATCTCTCGTTGACTATGGCTAGAATAAGAAAATTGGTATATATTTTCAAAAACTTACGGACAGTAGCGAGTGGTACTCTGCTTGTACAAATTTACCGAGCCTTGTGCGAATGCAATATTAGGTACTGCATTTGCGCATGGGGAGGTGCGGCAAAAACTCATATGATTGGAGTCGAGCGGGCACAGCGGATGGCTCTTAAAGTTCTTTTATACTTACCGTATCGTCATCCTACATCTTCAGTGTACGAACTGGCAGGAGTCTTACGAGTATCTGTGAGAAAAATATTTGTGTACGAAATGCTACGAAGGTACCACAGACGAGTTCCTCCTAACCTCACCATATCACGAAAGCGAGTAGAACGCTGCCCTGTGCCTCGTAGAGAATATTATTATTATTATCGTCACGTGCCAGGCCATGAGGTTCTAAAACAGCTAATACAACGGCGGTGACAAGAGCCCGAGGGATGATGTCATTAACTCTGGCGTGCCGTGCCATACGACCCGCGCTCCGACTGCAGGATAGGCCATGGTATCCGAGGTAGTCGACTGCTACACCACATTGGCAGCAATGTAAAGCTCCACAAGGAGCACCTAGACGCAAACATGTAGCGATCCGGAAGGTGGTGTCTCTCAGCATAGTACCTATTTTGAGTGACAGTAGTACCTGTAGCCAGAGACTCGTCTTTTCACCCACAGCCAGCAGGCGGACACGCTCAGCAGTATTGGTTGACGTATTTAAGAGATTATTCCGTACCAATCTACAGAGCGGCTCAACCCACTAACTCTGGGAGAATGGGTTCTCGGGCAACGCCATGTCCGGGCTAGCCTTTTTCCAAGCGGTTATTGCCCTATCTAGGTGTAACGTAAGAGCCATATTACTGCACACAAATTTTATATGTTCACTGGCTTCTAAGATACAGGTACATAAACCTAGTTTAGAAGTCAGGGGTTTTAATTATTGTATATCTTTAAGCCTTTTATTGTCGTGTACAAAATCTTTTTGATGTTAAATATTGAGAAATAAATTATTATTATTATTATTTCGTTTATTCATTTGTAAATACATATAAATTATATTTTTAAATATTTCAATGAAAAAATAAAAAAAAAACATTTAAAAATATAAAAAATAGTATCCCACCGGTATCGGGAACAGGGTCAAAGCTACCGGCGGTCAGGGCTCCAGAGAGAGGAACCGCCTGACAATGCGAGCCGTGTCCAGAAGTACTGCTTTCTGAATCAAGCCCTTGATCCAGCCGCCTAACGAGAGCCTCCTGAGGTGTTGGTCGAGGCTTGTGGCTATTAAGCCATTGGCTGACATGACTATCGGTACAATGATCGCTGAGTCCACATCCCACATGTCGACAACCTCGCGAGCCAATTGATTTGTTTATCTTTCTCGGCTTTCACGAGGTTCTCGTCATGTGGGACGGTAATGTCAACAATCATTGCACGCCTCTCGATTCGGTCCACCACCACTATATCAGGCTTATTGGCTATAATAGTCCTGTCAGTGATGATGGACCGATCCCAGTACAATGAGATATGACCATTATCGAGAACTGGGTCGGGCGCATATCTGTAGTACGGCACTTCCGATTCCACAAGAGAGTATTTCAGAGCAAGTTGCTGATGGATAATCCTGGCTACGAGGTTGTGCCTATGCAAATACTCACCGTTAGCTAGACGAGAACAACCAGAGATTATGTGGCGGATTGATTCTCCCGGACGATGACATGCCCGACATATGTCAACCGTGCCGTCCTTCACAATAAATCTCCGGTAATTTTTCGTCATGATAACTTCGTCCATAATTGCACAGACAAATCCTTCGGTTTCCCCAAAGAGGTCACCAACACGCAGCCAGGCTACGGACGCTAGTTGGTCTACATCAGGCCCATGTAGGGCCCGGAAAAAGCGTCCGTGAAGTTCCTTACTCTGCCATACTTCTCTGCGATCGTTAGTGTCAAGCACTAGAGGTTTGCGCCAGTTCTCGTTTAGCCAAGGAGAGTGGAGTAAGACCCTTGTCCACTGCCACTACATCTCGATGCATACCCACGTCAGCAGCTAGGAAATATTCTCTTAGACTGCATACCTCGCGGTTGTGTAGGGTCTTAGCATTTAAAAAGCCTCGGCCTCCACACTTCCGCGGGATATACAGTCTCAACACCGACGAACGTGGGTGATGCATTCGAAATGCAGTCAGCAGCGAACGGACTCGCCTATCCAGGGCGTCAAGTTCTGTTTGAGTCCATTTGAGTACGCCGAAAGAGTACATCAATACCGGCATGACCCAATCGTTGAAGGCGCGCACCTTGTTTCCGCCCGAAAGAAAGCTATTAAATACCTTCTTCAGGCGGCCAAAGAAGCGCTCCTTCAACGATTGCTTTATGTCAGCAACATTGATACCTAACGCTTCCGACATACCCAAATACTTATAGGTTTCGGTTGGAGAGAGGATCTCAGGTTTATGGAATCCGAGAGTTGTGTTCCCACGGATTCCACAATCTCCCCTCGCTTTACATGCATGACCGCACATTTATCCACACCAAACTCCATCCTGATGGCACTACTGAAGGTTTCAGTTACCTTCAGTAGCTCCATCAGTTGCAGATTGTTGGGGGCAAAAGTTTCAAGTCATCCATGTAAAGGAGGTGAGATATACCTGACCACCTCTCTTCAACCGATAGCCTAGCCTGAATTCTCTAGCAGTATGCTTAGAGGATTCAAAGCTAGGCAAAACCAAAGCGGACTCAAACTGTCACCCTGGAATATACCCCGCTTCGATCCTTATCGGTTCGCTATTCCTCTGGATTTGTCGACATCCTGGATAGCGAAGGACCGTCCTCCATTGCCCCATACATGACATCAGGAAGGTGCGTAGCGTTGCATCAACTTTATACAATTCCAGCACCCTCATGAGCCATGTATGAGGAACTGAGTCATAGGCCTTCTTATAGTCTATCCAACATGTCGACAGATCCTTTCGGAAACGCCGAACCTGTTGGCTAATGGTCATATCTATGAGGAGAAGCTCCTTAGTACCGCGGGACCCATTCCTACATCCATTTTGAGAGGCAGACATGATACAGTTACTATCTATATGTGTGTTAATCTTAGCTCTCAAAATGGATGTAAGAACCTTATAGACCGTCGGTAAGCACGTGATCGGTCTATAATTTTTAGGTTCCGCAGTACTACCTGATTTATGGAGCAGGTGGGTTATTCCTGTAGTTAGAAATTGGGGCAGCGACCCTGACTCTAAGGCAGACTGGATCTGAGATGCCAAGTGGGTATGCGACCTTGTAAACCATTTGATCCAGAAGTTGTGCAGCCCGTCCGGCCCTGGAGATTTCCAGTTAGCTAACGGACGGACTGCACGAGCTACATCTTGGGGGCTGATGATAATTGCCCCCATTTCTGGTATTGGATCGCATACGCGCTCAACATCCCGAATCCAATCGCCCTCGGTATGACAGACAGGCACCGACCAGATGCTGCGCCAGAACGAGTATATGGCGTCATCATCCGGCAGGTGCGTATTAGTCACACCTTGGTCCGGTCGCTCCCAATCCCTATACACCCACCTTTCATTACTTCGGAATGTGCGATTCTGGGTGTATCGTTCTACTCGCCGCTTATACCTGCGAATACGGTTTGCCCATGCATATACTTTCTGCTTCAGGAAGTCGATGCGCTCTGTGACACGGGACATATAGTCTCGGGAGCTGACATCAGTCCCCGAAAACGCCCGTCTCACAAAGCGCATCACTCTTGGGCGAGTGTTGCCCTCCCTGAAGCAGATTAGTTTGCCTATGAGTGCTCTGGCCCCACAAATACGACGCTCGATTCTGCACTGCCAAGCCGGCACGGCTGGCTTCGGTCGTGTAGCTCGGTCATTAGGAAATTTGACGTGAGCTACACGACATGCCGCTACAGCCGCGCAGTACAGCATCGAGTGTGTATCGGTGAGGTCTTCGCAGTCATCTAAATAATTTGACAACTGCGAATCCAGAGCAGCCACCAGCGCCCTATTCTTGTTATGCATGGGCAAACGAGGTAAACGTGGCCTAAGTTCGAGCGGCATGCTGCGATACTCCCGAATAGCACACTCCAAAGCACTCCTCAATTCATCATTGCAGTGGGTACTTACGTTTGTAACCATGTCATTACACTCTTCGTCAGCGTGGCTGGGAGCATAGTTGGACGGTGGTACCACAACTGGTAACACAGTCTGCGACGGAGGGGCAATAACATGGCTACCCATTTCAGTTCGGAGGCGATCAAGTACAGTATCATCTAACATATGATTACGCAGGATGACCCGCACCTGATCCGACAGTCGTTGGGCCGAAACGTTGACGGCTGGCTCAAGCACCTGGAACAAAGAGAGCATCCAAACACGGTACGCGGTCAGGTTGCTACCTCCCTCTGTAGCCCCATAGTATGAGCGCATGACGTTTTCATTGATGGATTGCGTCCATCGCATGCGCTGCACACTTCCGCCGGGAGCTGGGACCCTATCAGAGGCCGGCGGGCCTCGAGGTCCTAAGCCGCTCGGCGGCCGGCATCCTCTCCGTCGACGCGCAGGTGGTGGTGTCGTCGGTGGCGAGAAGAACTCGTCGCTGGAGCTCGACGCAACTGCCACGGCCGGTGTCACAGCACTCACGATGGGGCTGGGTTCCGGCGGCGGCGAGGCGGAGCTGAGCGACGAGGCCGGAGGTGGTGGGCGTGCACGGCGAGCTGCTGATCTCGTCAACATCTAGGGTGTGTTGTCCAATATTTCGGTTTTTTGTTCATTTGTAGCTTTGTTCATGACAGCTTAGCTGTCATTTCTATGTTTTTTAGTTGTTTGGTGTAGAGTTGGTAGTTTTTCATATTATTTATCTATATGGGTTCTTGCTTTATTGATATTAAATTTTGCTTTTGGTTGAGGGCAAAATAGTTGATAAAATATTACTGAAATTGAAAAATATATTGGACAATTTTCTGACACGTCTGATGTTGTTGGTGTTGCCAGCTTTATTATTATTATTATTTCGTTTATTCATTTGTAAATACATATAAATTATATTTTTAAATATTTCAATGAAAAAATAAAAAAAAAACATTTAAAAATATAAAAAATAGTATCCCACCGGTATCGGGAACAGGGTCCAAGCTACCGGCGGTCAGGGCTCCAGAGAGAGGAACCGCCTGACAATGCGAGCCGTGTCCAGAAGTACTGCTTTCTGAATCAAGCCCTTGATCCAGCCGCCTAACGAGAGCCTCCTGAGGTGTTGGTCGAGGCTCGTGGCTATTAAGCCATTGGCTGACACGACTATCGGTACAATGATCGCTGAGTCCACATCCCACATGTCGACAACCTCGCGAGCCAAGTCAATATACTTGATTTGTTTATCTTTCTCGGCTTTCACGAGGTTCTCGTCATGTGGGACGGTAATGTCAACAATCATTGCACGCCTCTCGATTCGGTCCACCACCACTATATCAGGCTTATTGGCTATAATAGTCCTGTCAGTGATGATGGACCGATCCCAGTACAATGAGATATGACCATTATCGAGAACTGGGTCGGGCGCATATCTGTAGTACGGCACTTCCGATTCCACAAGAGAGTATTTCAGAGCAAGTTGCTGATGGATAATCCTGGCTACAAGGTTGTGCCTATGCAAGTACTCACCGTTAGCTAGACGAGAACAACCAGAGATTATGTGGCGGATTGATTCTCCTGGACGATGACATGCCCGACATATGTCAACCGTGCCGTCCTTCACAATAAATCTCCGGTAATTTTTCGTCATGATAACTTCGTCCATAATTGCACAGACAAAACCTTCGGTTTCCCCAAAGAGGTCACCGACACGCAGCCAGGCTACGGACGCTAGTTGGTCTACATCGGGCCCATGTAGGGCCCGGAAAAAGCGTCCGTGAAGTTCCTTACTCTGCCATACTTCTCTGCGATCGTTAGTGTCAAGCACTAGAGGTTTGCGCCAGTTCTCGTTAGCCAAGGAGAGTGGAGTAAGGCCCTTGTCCACCGCCACTACATCTCGATGCATACCCACGTCAGCAGCTAGGAAATATTCCCTTAGACGGCATACCTCGCGGTTGTGGAGGGTCTTAGCATTTAAAATGCCTCGGCCTCCACACTTCCGCGGGATATACAGTCTCATCACCGACGAACGTGGGTGATGCATTCGAAATGCAGTCAGCAGCGTACGGACTCGCCTATCCAGGACGTCAAGTTCTGTTTGAGTCCATTTGAGTACGCCGAAAGAGTACATCAATACCGGCATGACCCAACCGTTGAAGGCGCGCACCTTGTTTCCGCCCGAAAGAAAGCTATTAAATACCTTCTTCAGGCGGCCAAAGAAGCGCTCCTTCAACGATTGCTTCATGTCAGTAACATTGATACCTAACGCTTCCGACATACCCAAATACTTATAGGTTTCGGTTGGAGAGAGGGATCTCAGGTTTATGGAATCCGAGAGTTGTGTTCCCACGGATTCCACAATCTCCCCTCGCTTTACATGCATGACCGCACATTTATCCACACCAAACTCCATCCTGATGGCACTACTGAAGGTTTCAGTTACCTTCAGTAGCTCCATCAGTTGCAGATTGTTGGGGGCAAAAAGTTTCAAGTCATCCATGTAAAGGAGGTGAGATATAACCTGACCACCTCTCTTCAACCGATAGCCTAGCCCTGAATTCTCTAGCAGTGTGCTTAGAGGATTCAAAGCTAGGCAAAACCAAAGCGGACTCAAACTGTCACCCTGGAATATACCCCGCTCGATCCTTATCGGTTCGCTATTCCTCTGGATTTGTCGACATCCTGGATAGCGAAGGACCGTCCTCCATTGCCCCATACATGACATCAGGAAGGTGCGTAGCGTTGCATCAACTTTATACAATTCTAGCACCCTCATGAGCCATGTATGAGGAACTGAGTCATAGGCCTTCTTATAGTCTATCCAACATGTCGACAGATCCTTTCGGAAACGCCGAACCTGTTGGCTAATGGTCATATCTATGAGGAGAAGCTCCTTAGTACCGCGGGACCCATTCCTACATCCATTTTGAGAGGCAGACATGATACAGTTACTATCTATATGTGTGTTAATCTTAGCTCTCAAAATGGATGTAAGAACCTTATAGACCGTCGGTAAGCACGTGATCGGTCTATAATTTTTAGGTTCCGCAGTACTACCTGATTTATGGAGCAGGTGGGTTATTCCTGTAGTTAAAAATTGGGGCAGCGACCCTGACTCTAAGGCAGACTGGATCTGAGATGCCAAGTGGGTATGCGACCTTGTAAACCATTTTATCCAGAAGTTGTGCAGCCCGTCCGGCCCTGGAGATTTCCAGTTAGCTAACGGACGGACTGCACGAGCTACATCTTGGGGGCTGATGATAATTGCCCCCATTTCTGGTATTGGATCGCATACGCGCTCAACATCCCGAATCCAATCGCCCTCGGTATGACAGACAGGCACCGACCAGATGCTGCGCCAGAACGAGTATATGGCGTCATCATCCGGCAGGTGCGTATTAGTCACACCTTGGTCCGGTCGCTCCCAATCCCTATACACCCACCTTTCATTACTTCGGAATGTGCGATTCTGGGTGTATCGTTCCACTCGCCGCTTATACCTGCGAATACGGTTTGCCCATGCATATACTTTCTGCTTCAGGAAGTCGATGCGCTCTGTGACACGGGACATATAGTCTCGGGAGCTGACATCAGTCCCCGAAAACGCCCGTCTCACAAAGCGCATCACTCTTGGGCGAGTGTTGCCCTCCCTGAAGCAGATTAGTTTGCCTATGAGTGCTCTGGCCCCACCAATACGACGCTCGATTCTGCACTGCCAAGCCGGCACGGTTGGCTTCGGTCGTGTAGCTCGGTCATTAGGAAATTTAACGTGAGCTACACGACATGCCGCTACAGCCGCGCAGTACAGTATCGAGTGTGTATCGGTGAGGTCTTCGCAGTCATCTAAATAATTTGACAACTGCGAATCCAGAGCAGCCACCAGCGCCCTATTCTTGTTATGCATGGGCAAACGAGGTAAACGTGGTCTAAGTTCGAGCGGCATGTTGCGATACTCCCGAATAGCACACTCCAAAGCACTCCTCAATTCATCATTGCAGTGGGTACTTACGTTTGTAACCATGTCATTACACTCCTCGTCAGCGTGGCTGGGAGCATAGTTGGACGGTGGTACCACAACTGGTAACACAGTCTGCGACGGAGGGGCAATAACATGGCTACCCATTTCAGTTCGGAGGCGATCAAGGACAGTATCATCCAACATATGATTACGCAGGATGACCCGCACCTGATCCGACAGTCGTTGGGCCGAAACGTTGACGGCTGGCTCAAGCACCTGGAACAAAGAGAGCATCCGAACACGGTACGCGGTCAGGTTGTTACCTCCCTCTGTAGCCCCATAGTATGAGCGCATGACGTTTTCATTGATGGATTGCGTCCATCGCATGCGCTGCACACTTCCGCCGGGAGCTGGGACCCTATCAGAGGCCGGTGGGCCTCGAGGTCCTAAGCCGCTCGGCGGCCGGCATCCTCCCCGTCGACGCGCAGGTGGTGGTGTCGTATTATTATTATTATTATTGCGTCGGTCAAGCACGGCTCTTCACAGCTAACCAGTGATGGAGTCAAAATCATTTTGTTTAACTTTTCAGTGCTGTGGACCATGGACAGGAACCGGCCGGTAGGCTTATACTAGAAATTTTGCGGATGCCGAACCCATCAAAACAAATGGGTAGTGTGGTTTGTAGCCACGCTCGGTTATCCAGAGCCATGTTAAAAATAGATAAAATAGTATTTCGAATAATTTCATTAATTTTGTCCAGGAGATGTCAATGCTTCCAGAGAGGGGGAGAGCGGAGAAAATACAGGCTGTAAGGAACAAGATACCGCAAACTTCGCGAAAAGATTACACCTAATGTCAGTAACAAAATTATGATAGTCATTAATCTCGGTAATGATCGATTACAGAAATTGACATTTTCAAGCACGCAATGTATTGTGAACAATGCGATCTCAACGCTTCACAATGAAGTAGGCGCGCGCGAGCGCGTAGTACGTAGTTACCTACCACGTCTTATACACACAGACACACCTGTGTCTGTGTGTATAAGCATTGCGGTGCGACCACCCGGTCGTGCCGCTGCGCCCTTGTACCTAGATAGACTTTCAACTTTGTGATAAAAATACATATACGTCGATGTTTCCGATCGATGTGATAAACAACTAGATCAGATACTTAATAGACATAAGCGCATACGTGCGTTAAACGTTTAAAGCGACAAATGCGTATAATGTTCCGTGGCACCTTTAACTGTTTATTCTAATGACGACAACATTGATATCACATACATTTTTAATCCCTCAAGAATACTGACGATAAGGTTAGATAAAGATTAGGATAGATAATAATAAAGAAGCTTGTAAGTACCTACATTGCGCTCCAGGAATGTAGTATAAAGCGCCTGCTACACGGTCGCCAATCGCGTCCCTACAGAAGTGACCTTGGTGATTTTGAATTTTGAAATTTCGTAGGTACCTACAGCTCTGCCGCTCGCCAACCACGACCACCTCTGTCAGCGATGCGGATATTAACCGTGTACTTAACTAATGAACAAACTTACCCTTAAGTTCGTTCATTTCTTACGAGGGAGGCTCCTACATGCTTCATGCATGAAAATTTTCCTGGGCACTGAGGTGTTGTTTAAAAACACTCTCGCACACAACAAGCACACACTCAACAAGCAAAACAAAAACACACATACTAACAAACACATAAAATAACTTGTTTTTGATAACTTTACGCTACTAACCTAAATTTGCTACCAACTGCACATCCGTTTGCGATGAACGTAAACACGGAACTAACAAATAACAAAAATTCGTCGTCGGCGAAATGCTGAAGAAATAAAATTTTATTTATTAGTGTAGGTACGCTTCTGAACGTGCCGACATGGTCATAGATCAATAAAATTGATAGACTGTACAATCGCATTAAGTTGTACCTACTACCTACTCACTCAGTAATTATTTGGATGTAGGTATACGAAACAGTTAACATCGGCTCCGATAAAAATATTCAAAATAAAATATTTAAAAAGTATATAAAATCAAAATAAAGAGATAATGTGGAAGGAAACTTGATAAATATCGTTATGTATTGAAAATACCAACAAAGACATTATCCGAAGAAATTTAAACGACAAAAAACCCAAGTGACTTGTGAACTATTTCGTGTGAACAGTTTGTGTTTATTACAAAGTGTAAGACATTTTGGCCGGTCTTTGATCATTATTTGGTGCTTAGGAGTGATTAAAAGCGAACAACAGTGCTAACAAATACATTTTAGTGAAAACATAACCTATTTTGTAATAAGAAACCACGTTTTCAAAGTCATCCAACAAAACTCTGATTCTAACAACGCCATCTGTTAAAACAAGCACGCACTACTTTCAAGTCTGACAACGCTACTTGGGTTTTGAGACAGCGCATCGATCTAACGATCAGCTCAAAATAAATACCAAGACACGCCACTAGAGGGCGACACGTACATGTAAACAAACTACTACTGTTAAACGATAACAACAACCATGGATGAAATTATAAAAGCTCTAAAAGAAATCCAACTGGAATTAGATGATCACAAAAAAGCGATCAGAGAAAGTGGTAAAAACGTGACAGAACAAGTTACACAAAATATAAATAAAATATTAGAGGAAAAAATTTTTGCATTAGAAGAGAAACATGAAAAATTAAAGGAAGTAGTAGATAATCAGCAGAAAAGAAATTACTTCCTAGAAAAGCAGGCAAGACATAGAAATATTGTTTTCTTCGGCATTAAAGAGCTGGAATCTTCATATGATACTCTAGAAAAAAATATGCTCAAATGGTTAGAACAACTTTTGTCAGTCAAACTATCTTATAGGGACCTACAAGAAGTTAAAAGGCTAGGGAAGAAAAATGATAGACCACGTCCAGTAGTGGTATCTTTCTTAAACCTGGGCATAAAGATCAAAATCTTTAGACAAAAAAGAGCACTGCAAAACACAAGTTACTATATGAAAGAAGACTACCCTCAACACGTTTTAGAAAAGAGGAAACAACTACAAGAACAGCTAAAAATAGAGAGAGAAAAAGGAAACATGGCTTTCCTAAAATGTGACAAACTGGTCATACCTAAATAAACATCTAAAAGAAAGCTTTCTCCCTCACCAACAAAATCTACCGAGGACATGCCAAAGGAAAAAAACACACAAACAAAAAAAAAGAACAAACCACAATCACAGCACGACCCCATGGCGAGAAGAACACACAGCACCTCAGAAGGAGTGATTAAACCGGGCATGCTAAACTTCTTAATAAATAAAAACACTGCAATTAATAAAGAATTCTCCAAAAACAATGCATAGCAACTAGCTGGTCCTCTCCACATAGAACCAATAAAGAAATATTCCAATTCAAAAAACATAACAAATCCCCCAACCCGGTTGGTCACCGTGGAGGATTATAACCACAACCCTCCAAAGAAAACCACAATCCCAACGAACACAAACATCAAACAAAATCATCAACTAAAAATATTAACTGTAATGTTAAGACTCTATCTTCATATGAACGCTTATTGGAACTAGAAAAATGCTTAAGTACTATAAAATATGACATTGACACGAAACCTACATCTCGCATTCATGGATTTAGAAAAAGCGTTCGACCGAGTACCGCGACAGTTGTATGGCAATCTCCTCGTGCTCAAAAGGTTCCAGAACACTATGTTAGGGTTATCATCGACATGTACTCCGACGTCTCTACAAAAATAAGGAGCCCAGCTAGAATAGGAGACGAGTTTCAGGTAGGAGTAGGTGTACACCAAGGGTCGGCTTTGAGCCCATTACTCTTCAACCTTGTAATGTAATATCTTACAGCACACTTCCAGAAAATGCCACCCTGGGACCTACTCTACGCAGACGATATCGTCCTCGTCAGAGATAGCCCGGAAGAACTAGAAGCATCTCTTGAAGTCTGGAGATCTGCCCTGGAGACTGCTGGATTAAAAATCAGCCGTAAAAAGACGAAATACATGCGGTGTTGCTACTCAGCATCCAACCAACACCACTCGGTTAAACTACAGAGCCACAAGCTGAAGGAAGTCGACCATTTCAAGTACCTAGGCTCTGTTGTTGCAAACGATGGTACGATTGACGCCGAAATAACCCACCGCGTAAACACTGGGTGGATGAAGTGGCGAGAACTATCGAGCGTGTTATGCGACAGCAGAATGCCGATACGAATAAAAGATAAAGTTTACAAAACCGCGGTGCGCGCTGCGCTCATCTATGGTGCTGAGTGCGTACCTATGAAATAGGTCCACACCTTGAAACTGCACTCGACGGAGATGAAAATGTTGAGGTGGGCAGGAGGTGTCACTCTGCTTGACAGGGTAAGAAACGAACATGTCCGTGGAAGTTTTAAGATCCGCCCAATCCAAAAAAAGCTCACCGAAGCACGCTTGAAATGGTACGGGCATGTGATGAGAAGACCCGAAGAACACATGACCAGACAAGTTCTGAGCTTCGAAACCGGTCCGAAAAAGCGGGGAAGACCCCTTTTAACCTGGATGTCCCTCGTAAACAACGACCTGAAGGCAGGGAACTTGTACGTTTTGACGACCCAGCACAGACACGTCTGGCGAAGAATGACGAGGAGAGCCGACCCCTAATAATGGGATAAGGCTAGGCAGAGAGAGAGAGAGAGAGACTATAAAATATGACATTATGGGAATCTCAGAAGTAAGTCGTCGTGGTTGTGAAATTAAAGAACACGAGAACTTTATACTCTGCTACATGGGACAAACAGCAGGTCAGTATGGGGTGGGCTTCATAATAAACAAGGCAATAAAAAACAATATCAAGAGCTTCATTGGTATATCAGAGCGCCTAGCTATACTCAACATAGACATAGGAGACCACAAGATATCCATTCTGCAAGTCTACTTCCCTACGGCAGATGCAAAAGAAACTGAAATTGACGAATTATATGAGTCAATTGAGAAAGCACTAACTACGGCGCACACACATAATCATACTAATGGGCGATTTCAACGCTAAGGTAGGAGCTCCTAAAGAAAACGAAGATTTGGTCGTGAAACAATATGGTCACGGCATAAGGAATAGTAGAGGCCAGAAACTTGTAAACTTTGCACTCAAACATAAGTTGACAATAATAAATACCTGCTTTAAGAAAAATTCAAACCGAAAATGGACTTGGATTTCGCCGAATGGGCTTCACAAAAATGAGATTGACTACATTCTCACAAACCAACCAAAATCATTTGAGAACCTCGAAATTTTAAGCCTGAACTACCCGTCTGACCATCGTGCAATAAGGGGAACAATAAAGGTCTCCAAACATAAACTAAGCAGAGCCCGATTTACCAATAAAAAAGGATACCAACTTAGAAGTGTAGAGGAAATAGAAAAGTATAAGGACAACCTTAAACTAAAACTATCTGAAGCAGTAAATTACCAAACAAACGACACGGTAAATACTTGTTACGATAAAATTAGTAATGCTATTTCTGAAAGCCTAAAACTTGCAAAAATAAACAAGAGTGATCATAAACATAAAATACTACAGGAGAGAACTGAAATACTGCTACAAAGAAGAAAAGCACTACAGTCAACCAAAAATAAGACTCGTTCCATGAAAAATTAACTCTCTGCCTAATACAAAGTAGTCGACAAATATATAAAAATAGATTATTCAAAATACAGATAAGACACTATAATGAGACACCTACAGCTTTGCGATAGCACGAAGAAACCATTTACGGAGCTTTGAACAAATAAATGCTGGATAAAAGGATTGAAAAATCTGGACAAAGAGGTAAACAAACGAAACGATATTGTAAATACTGCTACGGAGTTTTATAAAAATCTATACAGTCGCAATAATAACAACATAACAACACCAAACAACAGCAAAGAAAGCCAATCTAAAGACTATATAGAGGTCAATGAAACCGAAGTTATAGAAACAATAAAAAAACTTAAATTAGAAAAAAAGCCCAGGCTCCGACAACATCACAAACGTAGCACTGAAAGCTGCTCAATTAATTCTGGCTGCACCGTTAGCCAAACTCTTTAACTTGATACTCCAACACTCTATAACTCCCACTCAGTGGTCGGAAGCAAACATCATATTATTATATATAAAAGGAGACATTAAAAATATTGGCAACTATAGACCAATCAGCCTACTTCCTAGCCTCTACAAATTGTTCTCTACAATTTTTAATAAACGAATAAGTAAAACACTAGAAACAAAACAGCCAGTAGAACAAGCGGGCTTTAGAAAAGGCTTTTCAACAATTGACCACATCCATACAATAGGTTAATAATAGAAAAATATCAAGAACAGCTGAGAACTCTATACATAACTTTTATTGACTACCAAAAAGCCTTCGACACCGTTTCACACAACAGCACATGGGAAAGCTTGGCAGAGCAAGGAGTTAAAGAAGTTTATATAAAAACTATCCAAAGTATATACAATAACAATAAAGGAAGGATCAAACTCGAGTCCATCGGCCCACGTTTTCCCATAAAAAGAAGAGTAAGACAGGGGGACCCCCTTTCCCCAATACTATTTATATCAATCCTGGAAAACATCATTGGCAAGCTGGATTTTTGAAGTCTAGGACTCTATATAAAAGGTGAATATTTAAGACATCTTAGGTTCGCAGACGACCTGGTACTTCTGTCAGAGACGGCCGGCCAGATGCAACGCATGATAGAGTCTCTACACCAAGCCAGTACCAAGGTGGGACTTGAGATGAACCTAACTGAAACCAAGATAATGACCAACAACAGATGGAAAAACGCTATAATAATCAATGGAAAACCACTAGAACATGTTGAGAAATACATATACCTGGGAAAATTACTAAATTTTGCTAAAAACAGCGACACACTAGAAATAGAAAGAAAGGTTCAATCAACATGGAATAAATATTGGAACCTAAAAGAAATTTTCAAAAATGCCTGACGTATGGGTTCCAGATGTGGAAGTTCTCCTCTAAAGAAACAAATAAAATCAGGACCTGTCAAAGGGGGCTAGAGAGGAGTATGCTCAACATAAAGAAGATAGATAGGGTAAGACATACTAAAATAACAAAAACCACTAATGCGACCGACGCCCTAACTTATGCACTAAAACTAAAATGGAAATGGGCTGGCCATGTCGCGAGATATACAGACCAGAGATGGACTGCGATAGTAACAGCGTGGAGCGGCCCAGCGGGTAATAGAAGTCGAGGGAGACCACCAACCAGATGGGAAGACGACCTCAGACGGACAGCTGGCCCAAACTGGATAGACGTAGCACAAGATAGAGACACCTGGGCATCTTTGGAGGAGGCCTTTACCCATTCCGGGGTTCTTGCTAACTAAATCTAAATAACTTTTTAAATTACAATACTTTTTTTTTAATTTGCAACCCAACTATTAATACATACATTTATATTTACTATTTTTTTAAAACTTTGTAAAAGCAAGAAATAAATGGCTTATTTATTAATTTATTTATTTATACGAAATGTAGGAATGTGGTTTTAACGAAATGAGTAAGTAACGTTGTTGTATCTTATTACTTAACTTAACTTTATTGATAACAAAAATGTACGAGTATCTAAGAATTATGTCGTTATCAGTAAACTGTAACACATTTTTTTTTAGATTCTTTACTTATTTCGATGAAGGTTTATAAAAATAACCTCCCCTCAAAATAAGTTCAAATAAAAGTAGTCAATGGGATATCAGTTTTTGTAGACACTTAAAATGCCTAACGTGTCGCGTCTGTTAGATTCATAGGTCTGTGTGAGCATTTGCCGACAAAGGATCGTCGGCCCGCAATGACCTCCGGTGAACTTAGGAAATCAGCTGAGCAGGGAGCTTCTTGTAATTTTATTTACATTGCGTTTTTTTGCGACAAAAGCGAACTAATTATTTTTTAATTAAAAATTTCATTGAGGTAGATAGGTATAACGATTTTATACAGTTTAATGGAAAAAAAACGCTGATTTTTTTTTTAAAAATTAGGAAAAAGCTACGAAAAATTCCAACGCTACCCCTAGCGTTGGAATTTTGGAACACGTATGTGCGTTCATGTACCTTACAGCCTGTATATAAAAGGTCCAAAACAGCAATATCTAATTAGGGTGAATGCCGAATTTGAATTAATTTATTTTTGTGAGTCCGTCCGAAATATCATTAATTTGATTAATTTTCAATGAATGGAGAAAAACTTTTTTCTAAAATGAAGAACCTAGAAGGTGCAGAGAACTTTTTTTTTAAATTTTATTTCTGGTGCAATTGTGTTGAATTTATTAAGGATCGATTGTCTGTCGGTACTGTCACAAATAAAAATTTTATACTTCGAGTGGTTCATGGATTGAAAATGTTTCTTCAGGAATTGAAAATCTTTTAATACGGTATTGACGTCACCTCCTAATGTTTCATCATCCAAATACCATACGTTCAATTTTGAATTTAGCTGTTAAATGACTGGATGAATAGCCAAACTGAAAATGATGGGCCTGAGAGGGTGGGTCACTTTGTTGGCATCAAACTGTAGATTCTAAAAAGTGTTCTCTATATAATAATTTAGAAGGGTGCCTGTAAAATTGCCAAATAAAACTGAAAATTTCTGGCAGCCCTTTTTTTACCTTGGCTAACAAAGTGTTCTTGTTGACTGAGTTGAAAGCGTTCTTGACGTCAACCTTGTGAATGACCTTTTTTTATTTTTGATAGGCAAGCGTTTGACCAATACCTCACCTGAAGGTAAGCGATGATGTAGTCGAAAATGGAGCATACTTGCCTAGAAGTAACCTATTCACTCTTGACTTAAAGACTCCCAGGTTGTAGCTACCAGGAAACACAGACTACGACAGGGAATTCCACTCCCTAGCTGTGCGCGCAATGAATGTGTTCTCAAAACGCTTTGTGCGTATGGATGGGATATTCACCATACCGGTGGCATATCGCCGTACGTCTTGGGGTTCGTTGATGGAACGTGCTTGGCGAAATCAAATTATGACATTCTTTGTTATTTCACACACACAAAATGTAACCGATAGAAAACCGACAGGCTAGCAACTGGGCGTCTATGCTCAAGACTTTGGAGCTTCGACTCAACGAGCCTATCATTGCCAATGATCCTCTTGGCTTGTTTCTTGATTGACTCAAGGGCATCAAGCTGGTATCTGGCAGATCCGTCCCAAAGATGAGAGCAGTACTCCATACACGATCGAACTTGCGCTTGATAGAGTTGGAGCAGCTGTTCCGGCGTGAAGTACCGTCTCACCTTTGCGAGGATCCCCAACTTTTTGGCAGCCACTTGAGCCTTTGCTTCTATAATGGGACCAAAATTGAGGGTAGATGTTAAAGTAACACCAAGAAGATCAACTTAGACGGTTATCGGCACGGTTACACCTCGGAAAGATGGAGCCGGGTGAAATTGGCTCCTCATAGCGGAAAAAAGATACGTTTGGGTTTTAGCAGCATTGAACCTGACTAGATTGGCATCGCCCCATTCACAGACAGCCTGTAAGGTCAAGTTAAAGCACCCAACCATAGTCTCTCGGAAAGACCGGAATTGAGACCCGCCAACTCGTGCGTCGTGCACGTTTCTCTCCGTAATAGTGCTGTCGTCTGCATACCCAAAGGTACCGGGTTTTAGCAGATCATCAATATGCAGCAAAAACAATGTTGCCGAGAGCACCGACCCCTGAAGAGCACCGGCATTAATAGCCAGCAGTCCGGACGAGCACCCATCTATGACCATTCGGATAGACCGATCTCTCAGGAAGTCTGCAATCCAATCACACAAACCAGCGGGCAGACCGAAGGAAGGAAGCTTGCTAATTAGGCTGTAGCGACATCTATGACGCCGCACACGAACTAAAAATAGCAAGAATTCTACATCGCGCAAGCAGAGTTCTCCGCGCGATTTGAACATATACAACAGTCCGAAATCAACCATTGGGCAGTTGCCCGGACCAGACACAACACCCGTCTGGTCGGAGGATCCTCCTTTTTCAATGGAGGTTGTGGAACTTTACACCCTGTTCCGCATACCTCCAAACTGGTGACCCTCGACCATGAACGTCAGCGCAGCCTTCGTGCAGCTACTTCAGCGTGACGTCATCATCATCGCTTCCTTCAAGCTCTTGAGCAACGAGTCATACAGCCAGCCAGTACCAACGGCTTCTACGGGTATCCTGACCACCAGCATGCAGCGGATGCGCATTCCTGGTCAGCATCCTCAGCCTCTTTCATCACCATCAACCTCATCAGCGATCTTGGCGCAGCGAACAGCACCTTCGGCCGGTCGAAGAACCTCTCCTGGTCGACGCCAGCAGTCAAGCCACTACGTCGCACAGCACCGCTCCGACCCACTGGAGCCTGCAGCATCATCCCGACTCACTGGGACATCATCACCCCGACTCACTAGGGCATCATCCCGACTCACTGGGATAGCAACATCCCGACTCACTGGGGCATCACCGCAGACAGTTCCGACTCACCGTGAACTATGCGGCTCTTCCGGTTCCGACTCACTGGAACCAACCTTCCACTGGCCCGGCAAGCATCACAAGATGTATGGACGACTCATCAAGAACCATCGATCTCCGATCTCCGGAGGGGAGTGATGTAGCGACATCTATGACGCCGCACACGAACTAAAAATAGCAAGAATTCTACATCGCGCAAGCAGAGTTCTCCGCGCGATTTGAACATATACAACAGTCCGAAATCAACCATTGGGCAGTTGCCCGGACCAGACACAACACCCGTCTGGTCGGAGGATCCTCCCTTTTCAACGGAGGTTTGCGGGACTTTACACCCTGTTCCGCATACCTCTAAAAGGCTATCGTGCCAGACCCTGTCGAAGGCCTTCGAGATGTCAAGGGAGACCGCAAGGGCATCCCCTTGATTCTGGTTGGCCGCACTCCAGATGAATGGTATACGCTAGAAGATCTCCAGTTGACCGATTTCGGCGGCAGCCGTATTGTCAGTCACTGAGGATATCGTTAGCTTCTAGTTATGCCAGGAGCTTGCCATTCAGTATGCGGTCCATACTATTACAGAGTACGGAAGTTACCGAGATGGGCCTATAATTTGCTGGGTCAGCTCGACTACATTTCTTGGGAACTGGTTGCACGTTAGCTTGCTTCCAAGCCATCGGCACTTTTCTAGTCTTAAACGAAAGGCGAAATAGGCGTGTCAAGATCGGAAACAACTCAGGCGCACAAGTCCCAAGTACGATTGCCGGTATCCCGTCCGGGCCACTAGCCTTGTTCACGTCTAGGTTACGCAGTACCCTTCGGACATCCTTCTGATGAATGCGAATGTCCGACATAATCGACTCGCATCCACCAAGAGTACCAGGGGGCTTCGCACCGCCGGGATCTAGACGCGAAGATTCCGCAAACAGAGAGGCAAACAAGTTTTCTTTCTTCTCAGCGGAGTAGGCCAGCAACCCGTCGGGTTTCAGCAGTGGAGGTAGTGAGGGGCGGCATAAATTCAATTCAACTGACTTAGCCAGGGACCAAAACGGCACCATCAGTTAAAATTAAAACCATTTAAAACCTCACCCTTTTCAGAATTGAGAAAAGGAGATAGTGTATAATGTATGGCTGTCTCTCAGCTCCCTCTGGAGCTAAAGCTAAGCTGCAGGGGCTGGAATTTGTCTGTAAGTCTTTCGCCGTAAAGTTTACAACACATTTTGGCTGCCATACCCCTGTAAGTGCACCCTACGGTATTGGGACTGAAGATTAGACATAGACATTAGACTTATTTTTTTACTTTTTTTTGCGATGAGTTTGCTCTTGACTCTAGTCTAGTGCACTCAGAAATGACACAGGCAGACTCGAAGATGGAGCGAGTTTAACCAGAAGAAGCGTGTTCACTCTAACTTTGAAGAGAAGTTGTATGTGTTCGGAAACAAAGACGCAGGTTCACACGCAGAGAGTTGCACTTCTTTTCTGTGCACATTATGAAAGACGTTTGGAAACTTTTAGTGCGAATTGGTGGAATAGCAACTAGGTAGGGATGGTTAATTGCTGTGCGACTATTATTTTGTAACTTTTATTTTATATAAAAAATGAAAATTGTTACTAAGGTGCGTTATTCTTCTCATTTTTTTATTTATAATATATGTCGCCGCGAGAGCGTCTGGCTGTTAAGATAACAATAATAACTAATTACTTTTACTAACTTCCGTACGCTGTAAGAGTATGGAACGTATACTGAATGGCAAGCTCCTGGCATACCTAGAAGCTAACGATATCCTCAGTGACCGACAATAAGGCTTTCGCCGAAATCGTTCAACTGGGGATCTTCTAGCGTATGCCATTCACATCTGGAGTACGGCCATCGACAAACAAGGGGAAACCCTTGCAGTCCCAATTGACATCTCGAAGGCATTCGACCGGGTCTGGCACGACAGCCTAATTGGCAAGCTTTCTTTCTTCGGTCTGCCCGCTGGTTTGTGTGATTGGATTGCAAATTTCCTGAGGGATCGGTCTATCCGAGTAGTCATAGATGGCTGCTCGTCCGGACTGCCGGCTCTTAATGCCGGTGTTCCCCAGGGTTCGGTGCTCTCGGCAACATTGTTTTTGCTGCATATTAATGATCTGCTAAATCCCGGTACCTTTGGGTATGCAGACGACAGCACTATTACGGAGAGATCCGACGCACGTGCCTGACGCGCGAGTTAGTGGGTCTCAGATCTGGTCTCTCCGAGAGGCTATGGTTAGGCGCTTGAACTTGTTCTTACAGGCTGTCTCAGAATGGGGTGATGCCAATCTGGTCAGGTTCAATGCTGCTAAGACCCAGGCGTGTCTTTTTTCTGCTAAAAGGAGCCAATTTCACCCGGCTCCATCTTTCCGAGGTGTAACCGTGCCGATAACCGACCAACTTGATCTTCTTGGTGTTACTTTAACATCTACCCTCAATTTTGGTCCCTTCATAGAGGCAAAGGCTCAAGTGGCTGCCAAAAAGTTGGGGATCCTCGCAAAGGTAAGACGGTACTTCACGCCGGAACAGCTGCCCCAACTCTATCAAGCGGATCTTCGATCGTGTATGGAGTATTGCTCTCATCTTTGGGACGGATCTGCTAGATACCAGCTTGATACCCTTGAGTCAATCGAGAAACGAGCTAAGTGGATTATTGGCAATGATAGGCTTGTTGAGTCGAAACTCCATAGTCTTGTACATAGACGCCGAGTTGCTAGCCTGTCGGTTTTGTATCGATTACATTAAGGGGAGTGTGTGACGGAATTGTATAATTTGATTCGCGCGTACAGCTAGGGAGTGGAATTCCTTACCGGAGTCTATGTTACCTGTTAGCTACTACCTCTTCTCGTCTTTAAGTCAAGAGTGAATAGGTTACTTTTTTTATTTATTTTTTTATTGATAGGCACGCGTTTGACCACCATCTCACCTGATGGTAAGCGATGATGTGGTCGAAGATGGACCACGCTTGCCTAGAAGTAACCTATTCCCTCTTGACTTAAAGACTGCCAGGTTGTAGCTATCAGGAAACACAGACTCCGGTAGGGAATTCCACTCCCTAGCTGTACGCACAATGAATGTTTTCTCAAAACGCTTTGTGCGTATGGATGGGATGGGGGGTTTGTATGTATGCTTTTGCGGTTGCACAAAGACATGCTTGCTTTGCTTGCTTGGTAGTGTAGATGCAGACCTATTTTACCTCCTCCTTCAGAGAGGGTAGGATGGCGTGGCTTTGAGGGAGAGCGCTACAGTCGTGTAGATCCTCAAGGCAAGTCCGGTCGGTTACCTTCCCGTGGTGCCACCCGTTTTTGGTCTAATTCCCTAAGAATTAGACGTAACCAAAACCACGGGGCGACCCGTAGAGTAGCGGGCTTTCTACTCCTTCCCATCCTTTATCCCATTCACCCCATACTCTCCCGTCTATGAACTTCCTGTCCCAAGTTTCACCGTCACCTCCTACCCCATCCTTTGAGTATTCTACCCATATCCTAATTCCTCTCCTAACCGCGACCCTTCCGTGACTGGGTGGTTGTGGGCTCGGCCGTCACTAAAACCAGCTGACGGTGAGTAGGAGAATTTAGTCACCTGCGCTAGGACCTGCACAGTTGAGCGCCGTGAGCAGGGATGAAGGAGTCCTGGGGGGTTGAGCTGATCGGCACTGGCGTTTATGTGTCCGTGAGGCAATACGCCCTCTTTGGTCTGGATTTCAGGCAAAACGGTGGCCCTGCCAGTTAGCCAATGGCAGGAAAATGGCCACGTGTCCCGTCAGAGGGCTACAGGCGAGGTGCGTGGGGTCCACTGAGGACGTCCGCGGAAGCGGTGGGTAAAGGTCATGTTGACGGTGTAAGTGAGGGTTGATCAGTTCGTTGCGGGTAGGCCTTTCGACCTCCGCCGACCAACCCGATCGAGCACCCGATGTCGCACCGTAAGCCAGCCTTGCGCACCTATATCTCTCTGGTAGTCCTAACGTCCGCTCTTTTCAAAAGTGCGACGTTCCCAGGTGCAGGCTCCATGGAGGATGGGAGCCAGAGAGATGAACATTATATACCAAACAACTCTGGACAACAAAAGGCCAATAGAAAAAAATACAGGGATGGAGTCGGCGAAAGCTGACGAAACTCCTAGGCGAGGTGCTTGCACTTCGTCCGCCCCTGGAAGCCCTGTGGCTAATGCTGCAGGCTCCAGCGCGAGTGCCAGTCTGGCTGTTGTGAAAACCGCAGCTAAGACCAAAGCTAAGTCCCACTCTAAACGGAGGACCCTGGCGCTGCATGGGACCAGTACCGGACCTTCCTCACACGCAAAGTCGTCAGCACCGGCGACGACTAATACCACTGCCGGTGCTCGCCTTCCTACGCACCCTCCTTCCCTTCCCGTGGCTCCTCTAGCCAACTCCCAAGCCGCGGACGTCACCGGTCAAACGGAGACGGTCTGCACCGGGGATGAGTTTAACACCACCTGGCAGGTGATAAAAAGGAAAGGAAAGGGCAAGACTGCATCTCCACAGGTCCACTGCTCGAAGGCAGGCCCATCAGGCCAGCCAGCTCCAGCAAACCAGGGCAAAAAAGAGAGAAAGGCTGACGCGTAAGGAGCGGCGTCAAAACGCAGGAGAGGGGGCAAAAGCAAGCCTCCCCCCAAAAAGCAGGTTGCAGCCGCTGGTAAGCTCAGCTTCTCGGCAGTTAAGCGATCGGCTGAGGCAGGCACTAGCCGACCAACACCCGAACAATCGCAAACTGTTACAGGAGGTAAGTCGCAAACAGCAACCAAAACGCAGCAACCCGCTCGGAGTGGTCAGGCCATGGCCAAACGAGCTCTCAACGAGACCTTAACACCTCGTGGGGAGCACAAGCGGCCGCGGCTTGATCAATCCAAGCGGGATTCCAACATAAGCTACGCTCAAGCTGCCAACGCACACCTGAGCGTCGCGATAACCTGCGACCGCACAGGGGCTATCAGTCAGGCAGTATCGGACAAGGTCCTCGCAACTATCCACAAGAAGATTATCAGCGAGGCCTGCTCCGCTATGCGGGACCTGGACCTACGTACCGCTACGTACTACGTAGCTACGTGCTACGTACTACGTACTACGACCTACTTAATAAGAAATGGACTAAAATTTAAATCTATTGGTGAAGTTGCCAAACACAGTATATCAAACATAATTGAATGTTGTGCTGTGGAACTGACCGAACATAAAATTGTGATAATATGCATCTATAGGATCCCGAACAGTACAGAAGTAAAAAGTAGGTTCGATACGTTTATTAGAATTTTAAATAACATACTCCAACTGCATTCATTTAATTCAAACAAAAAATTGATTTTACGTGGAGATTTTAACATAGATCTTTAAAAAAAAACTAAATATTCAGAACAATTTAAGCGTTTCTTAACAGGGTTTAATCTTAAAATTCAAATGAATGTTCCCACGCGTTTAAGAAGTGGTACCTGTATTGATAATATCATACACAATGTAAGGGGGTGTCAGGGTGAAATTGTAGAACTTGCAGTATCAGACCACACAGCACAGTTGCTAAAATGCCCTGTTAAGAGGTCATGCCTAAGTAGTTACTGGTTTTGCACACAACGTGATTATTCGAACGAAAATGTATCTAAATTTATTGACTGCATAAAAAGTTTGAGCTTCTTAGAAATCTACGAAGAAAATGAACCTAATATTGCTTTTAACAAGTTTTATGAGTTATTCAGACTGTTCTACGACTTGTGTTTCCCAGTTATAAAACTAAAAATATCTACTAAAAAGCGGCCTAAGTGGATACGTCGTGGAATAAATATATGCCGTAAAAGGAAAAGAGAGTTACTGTGGAAATATAGGTTGGCACCGACAAAGAAAACACCGAACTTACTCAGAAATCGCAAAATAATAATTGCATTAACCAAGCACAAAATAAGTCTAAGGCGATATGGCATGTTATAAACAAAGGTAAAGACAGGGTACCGACTGAAAATATAATGCAAATAAATGTAAACAAAATACTAACAGATCCATCTCAAATTGCCCAAGCTTTTAATAATTTTTATACTGACTGGGTTCAACCTACTGCCTCGGCTAATACTGTTCGCAGATCAGCATTGCCCAGTGAATGTTCTTCCATGTTTATATGTCCAACAACTCCTCAAGACATACATAATATTATTATGAACTTAAAAAACACGTCTAGTACTGGCTATGATAACATTTGTACCAAAGTATTAAAATCTGTTTCTACTTATATTGCGCATGTATTAAGTCATCTTGTAAATATGTGCATATCAAACGGCACATTTCCTGATAAATTAAAAATTACAGTCATAAAGCCTATTTTCAAAAAAGATAATATTGAGGATATGGCGTGTTACCGGCCAATAAGCACTTGTGCCAGTATTATCCAAAGTTTTTGAGAAGGTGGTCTATAATGCTATAAATCAATACTTTGAGAAAAATAACTTATACACTGATAAGCAAAAAGGTTTTAGGAAAGACAAGTCCATTAATATGGCCATCTATGATTTTTTGAACATAGTCACCTCTAGAGTAGATAAAAGGTTGCCAGTGCTGGCTCTATACATGGACATGCCAAAGGCATTTGACTGCGTAGACCACAAAATTCTGCTTCAAAAGTTAAACTCGTATGGCATAAGAGGTAATGTCTATAGCTTTCTCGAATCCTATCTTAAAGACAGAAAACAGTTTACAATTATTAATAGAGTATGCGATAAGACTAAAAATGAAATTTACTATGAATCTAGCGTCAGAAGCGTGGCGTATAGAGTACCTCAAGGGAGTGTCCTTGGACCTCCATTGTTCATTATTTTTATTAACGACTTGCCTACAGCATCTAATTATCCCATGACAATGTTTGCAGATGATAGTACTATAATTTTTGACAGTAATAATACTGATAAACTAGAATCTGACATAAACAAAAATATTGAATCCATAATTAATTGGTTAGAGAATAATAATTTGAGAGTGCCTGGCCTGTAAATACGTTCCAAAGGTATGGAGGGAAGTGAAAGTAATATTCATTCCTAAACCAAGTAAGAGTGATTATACAAACGCCAAATCCTACCGACCCATAAGTCTAACCTCCTTCTTGTTGAAGACGATGGAAAGACTATGTGAAAGGGAGATGCGAGATGGCGCCTTAAAAGCAGTACCGCTACACGGTAACCAACATGCATACAGCTCGGGTTAGTCGACAGAGTCTGCTCTTCACATGGTGGTAAGCCAGATAGAAGAAGCGATTCACCAGAAAGGTACCTGTCTGGGCACGTTCATAGACATCGAAGGAGCCTTAGACAAGACAAACTTCTCCAGTATTGGTGCCGCCCTCACAAGGCATGGTGTGGAACAGGTATTAATTGACTGGATTACCAACATGCTAAGCAAACGAGTTATTCGCCTTGAGGAAGAACGACAGCTGGCCATGATAGCCCGGGGCTGCCCACACGGTGATGTTATCTCACCCTTCTTGTGGAATCTGGTAATCAATGACCTGATTACCAAACTCAACGCGAATCGTTACTACACAATAGGTTATGCAGACGACCTCGCAATCCTCGTACCTGGGAAGGTGACTGGAACGGTCTGCAACCTCACTCAACAAGCGCTACGCATCGTGGAACGATGGTGCAGGGAGTATGATTTGTCAGTAAACCCTATCAAAACTGAGTTAGTCATGTTCACCCAAAAACGAGCACTGGGCCGCTTCAGCCTGCCTAAGCTATTCAATACAGAACTCCAGTTATCTAACGAAGTCAAATACTTAGGGGCCACATTAGACAGTAAGTTAAACTGGAGTGTTCATCTAGACAATAAACTAAGCAGGGCCTGCATCACCTTTTGGCAATGTAGGAAAACGATAGGTAAGAGGTGGGGCCTATCTCCCAAAATTATACTCTGGCTGTATAGCGCAGTAATTCGGCCCATGATCACCTATGGTGCCGTGGTATGGTGGCCCCGCACCAAGCTAGTCACAGCCGTTAACAAACTACAACACATGCAAAGGCTGGCCTGCATGGCAACCACAGGGTGCATGAGGACCACTCAAACGGCAGCGCTTGAAGCCATGCTGGGCCTCCCGCCGCTTCATCTGTTTATTCAGCAGGAGGCGACGATGGCCGCGGTACGCCTTAAAACACTGGATCTCTGGGGTAAGAGAGAAACTCAACACACCGCTCTGCTCACGGGACTACACAACGATCTCCCAATAACTAGAGCAATCAACGACCGGATACCCAAGCAATTTGTCTTTGACAAAAAATACAAAATCCAATTGCATGAGGACCACCGCTGTGAGGGGCTGTGCCCCGCAGAACTGAGCATCTTCACTGATGGATTCAAAACAGGTACTGGCACGGGTGCGGGGATCTTCTCGGAGGACCTCAACATCCATATAGCCACACCACTGGGGGTCCATATCACAGTCTTCCAAGCAGAGTGCTTGGGAATTTCCCTGGCAGCCTCTGTTATCCTAGCTAGGGATATTAAGGTCAACTCGGTACGTATACTCTCGGACAGCATGGCAGTCCTACAAGCGCTAAACAGCTAAACAGTTAACTCTGGGCTGATATACGAGTGTCACCAACGCCTCAACCAGGTAGTTAAACACAACAAAGTAACCATTCAATGGATTAAAGGACATAGCGATTCCCGTGGCAACGATGCAGCGGACGAACTCGCCAGAAGGGGGTCGAGTATGGCAGCGATAGGACCTGAACCCATTGTGCCTCTCCCCTTTGAATACTTACGCAATCTGGTAAGGAAACGCACCAGAGATCAACACAACAAGCTATGGGATGATCATAGCAAGTGTAGGCAGGCCAAGGAGGCGCTCCCCTCCATTAATGACCGCTTCACAAAGCAAGCCCTACGACTGACCAAAGTTCAGTTGCGGAAAGTCACGGCGTTACAACTGGCCATGGGTCTTTTAATAAGCATCTCTCTGTTATAGGAGTCACAGACAGTCCACTCTGCAGAGCCTGCATGGAGGAGGACGAGACAGCGGCTCATCTGCTGCTAAGCTGCCCAGTAGTCGCTGCATACAGGGCAAAACACTTCGGACATCCAGGTAACCTAAGCGAGATGGTCAGTAACACCAGTGTGCTGCTGGCCCTCCTCGAGGAGCTGGGGTGGATCGAATGACAATGCAGTCCCACCTCTACGCAAAATACGCGCCATGGGCGTGGAGTTGCGGAAACCAGCCCGACACATACATACATACATGGATGGGATGTCCACCCTGAACCGGTTGCAATTCGCCGTACGTCTTGTGGTCCGTTGACGAAACGGGCTTGGCGGAATCAAATTGTGCAATTCCGTCACACACTCCCCAAAATGTAACCGATAGGAAACCGACAGGCTAGCAACTCGGCGTCTATGTTCTAGACTTTGGAGTTTCAACTCAACGAGCCTATCATTGCCGATGATCCTCTTGGCTCTTTCCTCAATTGTCTCAAGGGCATCAAGCTGATATCTGGCAGATCCGTCCCAAAGATGAGAACAGTACTCCATACACGATCGAACTTGTCTTGTGCTTTATACAGTTGGAGCAGCTGTTCCAGCGTAAAGTACCGTCTCACTTTTGCGAGGATCCCCAACTTTTTGGTAGCCACTTGAGCTTTTGCCTCTATAAAGGTGAAGTGGGGTACGTACGTGAGAAGAATGAAGCACAGATGTCCTCTTGAATTGGTATACTGACCAAAGTCCACATACACAACACTTATACAGTTAAGAATGGAAGGTGAAAGTCAGACACAGATAGAAGCACAAAGTTTCCACAGCACGAGAAAAGGATGATAGAAAAAGTACTTGAACAATAGCTTAGTAGCAAGCGCGCGAGAAACATAAAATATTAAAAGCGGGTAGGCGTATATTAGCGCAGGTGGGTAATCGTCTCGTAAGCACGGCAACGTTCTACAGACTGACGTGACGTAAGGCGAGCGCCCGCTGCGCGGACGCCGCCAGCGGTCGTTAGCCCGCGGACCTGCTACTCGCATAACATTTAGATATAAACAAAAAACATCTGTTTGTCCGTGAGTCGACAAACAGTCATGTCGTTAATAAAGTTAACGTTAATATTACTTGTTAAGATATTTTACATGTTGTATTTATATTCTATTGTACAATATTAAGTTTAACTACATAGGGACGCTACAAAGGGACCAAAATTGAGAGTAGATGTTAAAGTAACACCAAGAAGACCAAGTTGGTCGGTTATCGGCACGGTCACACCTCGGAAAGATGGAGCCGGGTGAAATTGGCTCCTCTTAGCGAAAAAAAGACACTCCTGGGTCTTACCAGCATTGAACTTGACCAGATTGGCATCGCCCCATTCTGAGACAGTCTGCAAGGACAAGTTCAAGCGCCCAACCATAGCCTCTTGGAGAGACCGGACCTGAGACACACTAGCTGGTGCGTCAGGCACGTATCTCTCGGCAACAGTGCCTTCGTCTGCATACCAAAAGGTACCGGGTTTTAGCAGATCGTTAATATGCAGCAAAAACAATGTTGCCAGCAGTCCGGACGAGCAGCCATCTATGACTACTCGGATAGACCGATCCCACGGGAAATCTGCAATCCAATCACACAAACCAGTGGGCAGACCGAAGAAAGGAAGCTTGCCAATTAGGCTGTCGTGCCAGACCCGGTCGAAGGCCTTCGAGATGTCAAAGGAGACTGCAAGGGCTTCCCCTTGTTTGTCGATGGCCTCACTCCAGATGTGAATGGCATACGCTAGAAGATCCCCAGTTGACCAATTTCGGCGGAAGCCGTATTGTCGGTCACTGAGGATATCGTTAGCTTCTAGATATGCCAGGAGCTTGCCATTCAGTATACGTTCCATACTCTTACAGAGTACGGTTGTTACCGAGATGGGCCTATATTTTGCTGGGTCAGCTCGACTACCCTTTTTGGGCACGGGTTGCACGTTAGCTTGCTTCCAAGCCATCGGCACTTTTCCAGTCTCATACGAAAGGCGAAAAAGGCGTATTAAGGTCGGAGACAACTCAGGCGCACAAGTCCTCAGTACAATTGCCGGTATCCCGTCGGGGCCACTAGCCTTGTTCACGTCTAGGTTACGCAGTATCCTTCGGACATCCCTCTGGTGAATGCGAATGTCTGACATAATCGACTCGCATCCACCAAGAATACCAGAGGTCCTCGCGCCACCAGGATCTAGACGAGAAGATTCTGCAAACAGAGAGGCAAACAAGTTTTCTTTCTCCTCAGCGGAGTGGACCAGCGATCCGTCGGGTTTCAGCATTGGAGGTAGTGAGGGGCGGCAGAAGTTCGATTCAACCGACTTAGCCAGGGACCAAACGCCTTACTACCAGCTGGGTAAGAAGCAAGTTTGTTCCCAATTCGGCTAATGTGGTCAAACCTAGCCCTTCGCAACACCTTCTTGCAGGACTTAGCAGCCCTGTTGAAGGCTCTCTTCTTCTGACTCACGTCATTTGCTTTACGCGTCCGAGCGTCGACCCATGCCAGGTAGGCCGTGTGTTTAAGCGCATCAGCGCGATTGCACTCGGCACCAAACCATGGTCGATCCTCGCCTGACATTGTTACGTCAAAGAATGGAATGTAGTGCTCCATTCCCTGCCGCAGCACATCTGTCACGGCAACCGCGCACGACGAAACATCAGTCGAAGAAAAGCAAGTAGGCTGCAAAGGATAACATGCGAAGAAAGATCGCATGCCATCCCAATCTGCTGACCTGTATCGCCAAACCCGCCTGGTGCCCCTAGGGCTAGAATCGGGCGGGGAGTAGACGGATACAGACTTCATCAGACAGTCGACAGGTCGGAAGTACCCAATGGTGAAGAAATTGACACCGAGTAACGGTACGGATCTGTTGTCAGCAGAAGGTCCAAGCAATTGGCCGTGTGCGACTCAACATCCGGCACCCTCGTTGCCCCCTGGACCAGCTGGGTGAGATTTAACGCTAGCGCTAGCTTGTGCGTCTCTTGTGGTGGTCTGTGCACTGGTATGGGAAGAGCCACTTCTGATAGTTGGCGTTGAAGTCCCCCAGTAACACCAATTGGGCAGAGAGGTACCGCTGCTGAGCCACATCCGCTGCCTCACTGAGGTGTTGTGTGAGCCTAGTTGTCTCCAAATCACCACTGTGCGAACGGTAGACACAGGCGTAGACAATTATATCTAGGCCTGTGACCACTAGGACCCAAAGAGTTTAGAACCTGGAGTCCTCAAGGTTATGGAGACGCCGATAGCAGATGTCGTCCCGGGCGTACATGCTGGTAAACCCTGGGTAAGATAGGTACGCCACGTCAGACGGGCATCCGATCTGCGTCTCCAAAAGGAACAAGAGAGCCGGTCTCTCAGTCTCTAGGTGGTGGTGGACTGCGGCGAGATTCGAGTGCAGACCTCGTATTTTAGAGAGGTGCACTTTGAGAGAGAGGGAGTGCTGCCGCTGTTCAGCTTTTTTATTTCCTTTCTGCATGGTTTTGAAGAGTGAAATAGGGAGAGGAGAAGGATGTCACGGTACGGAGGGCGTGTCTCGTTGCGGGACCGGAGTGGTGGTGTGACGCGCAGAGGAGGACGTAGGAGTGACACGCAGAGGAGGACGTAGGAGTAGGAGGACCGTGGATGAGGAGTTCAATGAATAATAACACACGACGAGTTAACACATTATGTTTGTTATTTACAACAATGGGCTTTATTATAATATTACGAACACATACACTGTGATTAGTTACGTAATTTAATTGTATTAATGCACAATTCTAGGAAACTGGTAACTGACACTTGAAGAGTCGAAAAATGATAATGAGGAGCTTCTACTAGCTCGGCTCCAGAATTTGAACTGATTTTTTATATAAAAAACAGAGACATGACAGAGAAAACTAAGTAATTTTGAATTTGAAATTAAAAAAGGTAGCAAAGAACGTAATTTTGGAATAGAGGTCAAAAAATAAACAAGGCTTTAACACTGCCTTGTTACAAGGAAGTGAAATGAGGTTCCATGCAGGCTACCCTCAGGCATGCGCTGACAAGACGGTATCATTGGGGGACTAGTCTGGAGACTGCGGGGACGCCCGGGAATGTCCATCGGGCCCTCTCGTCTGGTCGCCAACCAGCACGTTGGTGCATTCCGGGATTTTTCGACAGTTGGCGGGGCAGCCTTTCATGTGTGGCTAGCACACTACTTGGGCCCCCAACTACCTGCGGTCGGCCAGTGTTGCACCGTGCCTCGGATCCCGCTACCCTCCGCGACTAGTCTTTCGATACATCCATATCAGCGCGAGCCTGGTTGGTCTGCCTGCAATGGAACAACTATTTCGACCCAACTCCTCTGGATTGGCTACACTGAGTATCGTACCGGAACACGGCCAGGCCGCTTGCCGGTACGTCTTTGCCTAGTGGGTGGTCGCAAGCCATCGGTCGAAACCTACCACCAGTTAGTGTCACCTGATTAGCACCACCCGGGGACCACGTGTAGGGACTCAATGGGTATACTCCTACGGACGCGGGTGACTCGGCCCCCAAACTCACAGTACAGTACTTCTAGGCAAGCGTGCTCCATCTTCGACTACATCATCGCATACCATCAGGTGAGACAGTGGTCAATCGCGTGCTTATCAACAATAAAAAAAGGAAAAAAACTGTAGCTAATATTTGGGATTTAAAATTAATTAGTTTGGTTAATAAGTTATGAGAAATGTTTCAGCATTAGTAATTAATAGCTATTGTTTATTGATTACATAATTAATTACGAGTAATAAGTGTTTTGGTATTGTTTGTAAATATTCTTAAATAAGTAATGAAATTCTGTATTGAAATATGGGGTGTTTCCGCCCACTTTAATTGGACGTGTGTGTGCTGTGCGCGGGTCTAAAGAGTATGCACTTGCAGTAGTTTTGTGTAGACTAAAAAGAAAAAGGAATCGCGATAGATTGTGTTTCTCGACAAGTGTTGTAATATTGAAAAGAATGTCTCCAGAGTTTCTTTTCTGTCAGTTCTTCTCTGAGAGAACAATGCCTTGGAACTGGCAGGCCACATATTATGTGGTTTTAGTTTGTTAGCTTCAGATGACTGATCAACTCTTATGCAGTTCCACAAGTGTATGTACATGGTTTAAATGAAATAAAACCCATGAGTTTCAGTCAAGTGTTGTGTTTAATTGGAGTTGAACCACTTTTTCTATCAACAATGAGAATTTGTACCGGAGGCACCTTAGTACGAGTGATCTGAGTAGTGATGCCTCGTCATATATAAGTTGTTTTATTTCCTATAATGAGAACTCGGAAAGACTTCCCTTAAGTGTACTTAATGTTTAAAAAGCCTGCCTAACTTTGTTTCCTATGGTGACAACTCTGAAAGATCCTGCTTATAGTTACGTATGTAATGCTCAAAAAGCCTGCCTAACTTTGTTTCCTATGGTGACAACTCCGAAAGATCCTGCTTATAGTTACCTATTTAATATTCAAAAAGCCTGCCTAACTTTATTTCCTATGATGACAACTCTGAAAGATCCTGTTTATGGTTATCTATTTTATGCTCAAAAAGTCTGGCTAACTTTATTTCCTACGGTGACAACATAACTCTGAAAGATTCTGCTTATATATACCTATTTAATGCTCAAAACGCCTGCTTAACTTTATTTCCTATGGTGACAACCCCTTAAAGATTGCCCATAGAGGTACTTAACGCTCAAAAAGCCTGCCTTAACATGTGAGACACCTAAACGCCGGGGCGAAACTCTGCTGCCGCGACAACTCGCGGCTCGGCGGACAGAGCTCCGGCAGAATCTCATGGTGACATGGAGAGAGCGACTGTCGCAACCCAGCGCTGGGCACGCCACCATCGAGGCGGTAGTGCCCCTCTTTGAGGAGTGGCTGGAGAGGCGCCATGGCGCCCTCACCTTCCGCCTGACGCAGGTCCTCACCGGACATGGCTGTTTCGGGAGGTACCTGTGTCGGATCAAGGCGGAGATGACCCCTGCGTGTTTCCACTGCGAGGATCGCCCAGAGGACACGGTGGAGCATACGGTGAAGGTTTGCCCCGCCTGGACAGAACACCGCCGTGTCTTCGTGCATGCGATAGGCAGCAGCGACCTCTCGCGCCGTGCCCTGGTTCAGGCCATGGTACGGAGCGAGAGGGAATGGGGGCCGTCTCCTCCTTCTGCGAAGCAGTAATGCTCGCGAAGAGGGAGGCGGCACATGTTAGGGAGACTCAACAGAGGCAGAGTCGCCCTAGCGCCCTCAGCAGCAGCCGCCGCAGGAGACGCCAGGGGCTGCGAGACGATCTCCGGCCACCGTAGACCCGGGCCTGCGGACGGCGAGTAGTGGGTAACTCGCCGTCCGATCAGCACCAGGCCCGAAAGTCGACGGCGCGTAGTGTTCCACGCGCGCCTCAAAGAGTTGTCAGCAAAGGACGGGGCCTGCCACGGCCAATGCCTGCCCGGGGGTGGAGGATAAATTCGAAAGAGTTACCTCGCCCCCGGGCGCGTAGGGCAGGGAGGAACAGGGGTGGGTTTTAGTCAGTAAGAGTCTGACACGCCCTTCCGCTCCACCCCAGAGGGGAAGAAGTCATGAAAAAAAAAAAAAAAAAAAAAAACATGTGAGACACCGGGCGCTAAAAACTTCAACAGGTCAAAACTTGCCTACAGCTTTATTCTTTTTTTTTGGAAGGTCTTCTAAAAAAAAAAGAATAAAGTTTTAGACTTATGACATGGCTGAGTGATTATTGCCTAGGCAAAGTGGAGGACACCTGGGCCTGCGGATGGCGACCAGTGGGTAGCTCGCCGTCCGATCATCACCAGGCCCGTGAGTCGACGGCGCGTAGTGTTCCACGCGCGCCTCAAAGAGATGAGTGTCAGCCACCACTGACGGGGCCCATCGTGGCCGGTGCCTGCATGCCTAGAGGTAGCGAATAAATTCTGAAAATGAGTTACCGCACTCCTGAGCACTCAGGCAGGGAAGGAACAGGGGTTGGTTTTAGTCAGTAAGAGTCTGACACGCCCTCCCGCTGCACCCAGAGCGGGAGAAGTCATTGGATGATTTCCCACCCCACAAAAAAAAATCCATTAACTTTGCCAGACTTTTCAAAACTTATTTCTCAAAAAATATAATAGGTGTAGGCTATAAAGAAGGAGTTGATTTGCTAGGAGCACAAAGTTCTATATGAATTTTGTACGTCTAAGTCAAAATAATTCTAAAACTCGAAACCCGTGTAATGTTAGGGCATTTTACGGTACCTAATAAAGAAAAGAGTTACCTATTATATATAATAACAAATCGCAATTCTAAAAAAAAATAAAATGACGTTCCACCCTAATGCATAGCCATGCTAATCTGTAAGAAAAATACTCACCGTGAGATATACCAGCAACGACATTAAGTCGTCTATTGTAATCAAGCCAAGCCCAATCCCAACCCCAAAAGAACCAAGCTCTCCACGCAGGTTGGGTTTCCTGCCATCTGAAGAAACTTTGTCGTGGAGTGGTATCAGTCCTTATTGGTTCTATCGTTGTCGATCCGAAATCCCAAAAGCCTGATACGCCAACTAGGAAACAGTTCAACGCACTACAGAGTATCACAAAATTCATTGATACTGTTTTTTACTGTTACGATTATTCGTGCAACTGCAAATTTACAATGTTATGAAGTCTCGAATGTCCCTACTCTTTTATACAGACTGAATTGTTTTTATAAATACATCAGAGTTATTTATTGTTTTTATAACAACAAATATATACATATGCCACAATCACAACAAACAATGAGCATTAATTTAAGTAAATAAGACGTAGTAGTGTCGGAGAGATCGAAATAATACATGTTATGGTGTCACGAAAAGAGTCTACAATTTGCTAATGTCCCGAAAAACTAAATGAGCACTCTAATCCAAAGGGCTTGTTACTATGTGGTTGTTTTGGGTCTAAACTTTATAGCAGATTTTTTTTTTAAAACGTTGCCCCACACTAGGAATTACTCCTGTATCATGGGTGCGTTCACAAACATATAAACTCACATACACAAGACACCCAGACCTGGAACAACTATCTGTAGGTGTCTATTATTTCATAAGTGCAAAAGTTGCCTGACGCTTCCCTAGATGGCGTTGGGATCGAAATAGATCGCGCTATGGTTTCGTTACCGAGCCAACCATATATAGTTTTGGAGATTTTTTGTAGTGTTCTACGGCCGCCACCGGCCCGCCGACGTCATCAGCGACTGCGCGCGTTTCGCCGGCGCCGTCGTCGAGCCGGCAGCCGGCCGTCCCGGTCCGTCCTCCGGCCTTTCGTCCCGTACCCACGCAGGTGCCGCTGCCTGCCGCGTTGGCGAGTCGGCCGCGCGCCCCGGGCGTGACACGGCCCCCCGCCGTCGCGTCGGGGGCGCGCGCCGCCGCACCGTCCGCGCGCACTGCGGTACCGCCTGCTAGGCCCGCCCGCACGGAGCCCCGAGCAGCCATATCCTGCCCTAATATAGGGCCGCGGGACCCGCGCCTCGCCGCGCGGACCGCGGGCCCTATCGCGCCAGTGCAGCGTGGCTCGGCCCCCGTGCCGAACGCGACTGCGCCCATGTCGCGCCCACGCACCGCTACGCCCCTGGGCATAGAAGTTGCGTCAACTAATTCATCGCTGGCGCCCTCACCGACGCCACCACGAGCCCCGCCGCCGCCGCTGACGCCACACGTCATTGCGGTGAGTAGCGGCGCTCTTTCACCATCACCACCAAGGGTCTCCGCCCAGGATTCCCCGGCGGTGTCGGCGTGTTTTTCCCCTCGCGAGAGCGAGTGGTCGGACATGTCGGCATCGTCGGGCGAGTCCGACGCGGAGGAGGCCCACTCACGATCAAGATTCCCGCTGCCGCTTCCGCTGGGGCTGGAGCACGTGCCCCCGCCCGTAGCTCGCCCGCAGCGGAGGCCGAGGAGCCCCGACGAGGAAGAGGATGCAGAGGAGGCGAAGCGGCGCCAGCTGCAGCGCACACCGCGCAGGCGCAGCGGGGCTGACGCGCCGTCCTTCGCCTCCGTCACAGGCGTCACGAGCGGCACGAGCCGCTCCCCACCACAACAGCAGAGGTCCCACCCTTCGGCTGCCACCGCCCAGGGCGGAAGCGCCAGGGGTGCTACTACAAAGAAGTCACGCTACCCGCCGCTGGTAGTGGAGAGGCTGCCGGACTGGCAGACCCACTTCAGGGTCTTGCGCGATATGCTGGGTCGCCCTCCGAGTGCCCGCCCTTACCAGGGCGGCATTCGGTTCCTTCCCGGAGACGAGAAGGAATTTAGGGTGATCCAGCGCTATCTGTGCGACCTGGAGAGGGATGCTGGTCTGGTATGGTTCTCACACTCCCTGCCGGCGGAGCGTGGCTTCAAAGTGGCCATACGCGGCCTGCCGGTGGATACCGAGCCGGCCGCCATCGAAGAAGACCTGCGCGGGCTCGGCTTCCAGCCCGAGTACGTGCGGGCCATCAAGGCTCGCGACGGGCGTCCGGGCTGCATTTATTATGCAGTCCTGAAGCCCCAGCCGGACGTCCGTCGTATCTACGACACCACGCAGCTGCTGCTGATGGAAGGCGTAAGGGTGGAGGGGTGGCGTGGCAAGAGGGGGCCAGCCCAGTGCCACCGCTGCCAGCGCTTCCATCACTCGAGCCATCAGTGCCACCGCCCGCTCGCCTGTGTGCGATGCGGAGGTGGGCACGTCGCCCGAGATTGTCCCCGGCCCCGAGAGGAGCCGGCAACGTGCGCCAATTGTGGCGGACCGCACCCCGCGTCGCACCGCGTGTGCCCTGTCTTCCGCCGGGAGACCGCCAACAGGCGAGCGGGCACGGTGGCGCTGACGAGTACAGCACCCCGCCCGGCCGCAACAGCGGCCCGGGCCACGAACGTAGAGGACCACGAGGCCTGCGGCGCCTCTTTGATGGCGGCCGCAAACGGGCCGAGTGGAGCAGCTGCCCCCCTGCCAGGACGCAGGAAGAAGAGGAGGAGACGTGGGAGGAAGCCCCCTCCCCCCACCGACACCGACGACCAGCCTCCCCAACCCCTACACTCCGCACAGGGTGCGAATCTGCCAGGGGCGGCCTCCGTAACAGAGGTCGTCCCTACGGTAAAGGTTCGCACCATGTGCCCCCGTAAGCAGTCTCAACAACAGATGCCAGAGGGCGCCACCGCTGCCGTTCAACAGAACGTGGCCGCCATGCGTCCACACCACGCGCCATTAGGCGCCACTGTGGCCGCCGTGACGCAGTCGGAGCTCCATAAGCGGGCCACTGGCCTCCTGCTGGACTTGATTAAGGCCATCAGGAGGGGTCAGGACCCGCTTATCACCGTGCTGGAGGGCATGGTGGCCATCCTGGCCCTATATCAGGGCGGGACCGCCGCCAGCAGCCTACCAGCAGCAACTGACGCCGAGTAAGTCGCTTACACCTACACGCGGCTTACCCAAACAAGTATACTCCACATACAGTACATGCACTGTGCGCGACGTGTTCTAAGTTAATATAGGCACGTCGCGTATCGCAGCCAGACACACATGACTCCACACACATTGTGTACTCACGCGTTGTATGTGCGGCTAGCCCGCATATACAGCGCATACATGGGCGGCGTTACACATACAATGCCGCCCACACATACACCTTCGGCCCTGCGGTCCGGACGGTAACCGGCTAGACCTGGAAACCGGGCGGACGGGGGCCACTCACTAAATACTGTAGGCTCACTGTAAGCCGGCGGCCGTGAGCTGGTCGTCATCCGCTGGGCCTCCCACAGGGAACTGTGGGTCTCACCCGGCGGTGACAGACCGCCTAGCTGCCGTGAAAACATGTTTCGAGCCTGCAGTATCACACATGGGCGATTGCTGTGAGAGCATCGGCAGGTGTAGTTCCATCGCCTGCCTAGTAGGCTCTTATGGCAGTCACCCAAGGCATCCACACCGATAGGTACCCCCTTGAAGCACCCGTTTTTGCGGGTGGCAACAGCCACCGCGTTTTAGAGGGCCAAGCCCTGGTAACGCCCACCACACCCCCCCTTCGGGGGGGTCTAGTGAACGTCAGCGAGGTGTAGTGTTCTAAGTTAATATAGGCACGTCGCGTAACATAAGCCATACACTCACTGACTCCACACACACGTGAACTCACGCATTGTATGCGTGGCCTGTTCGCTCATACAATGTAAACATGGGCGGTGTTACACACTCAATACCGCCCACACATACACCTACGGCCCCGCGGTCCGGACGGCAACCGGCTAGCTCTGGAAACCGGGCGGACGGGGGCCACTCACTGAATGCTGTGGGCTCACCGTAAGCCAGCGGCCTTGTGCTGGTCGTCATCTGCTGGGCCTCCTCCAGGGAACTGGAGGTCTCACCTGGCGGTGACTGACCGCCTAGCTGCCGTGAACATACGTTTCGAGCCTACAGCATTACACATAGCAATACACATGGGTGATTGCTACGAGAGCCTCGGCAGGCGTTAATCGCCTGTTTGGTAGGCTCTTGTATGCAGTCACCCTAAAACCGCCGCACCAATATTGGGACCCCCAGGAAGCACCCGTATTCACGGGTGGCAATAGATCCCACGATAAAAGGCCATGCCTATTCGTCCGTCGCGCCCCTTACGGGGTAGCAGCGATTTTCCGAAGTAGTGTAAGTGGATTCCTTGTGAATTAAAATTGTACCATTCGAAACAGTTTGTGCGTTTCATTGGGTGTTCACGCCTTCGGACCTTGAAATCCTGTTCATGGTCCTTCGAAGTCGGATTGGCGTGAAGGTGTTTTTGTGTTAGTCATCTGTGGTGGTGGTGATTATCACCCCGCAACGTCAGTACTGGGCAGTGGATTGCTGTCCAGAGCATCCCTACAGCGAGGCGTCAGCGGTGACGTCATCGAAGCAGAGGATCCGGCTGGGTGCCGGAGGAGTGACGTTGCGTGGAGGAGCCAGGCAGAGGAGTTCGCGGAGCGGCCACCAGAGGGCGCTACAAGTGCGGTGTGAGACGTCGAGTATCAGTGTCAGTGAGTGTTTAGTGGAAAAACCGTGAGTACATTTTCGACCTTATAAATAGGAACAATTTAACTTATACAATTCAAGAAAGTGCATTGAAATTTGAACCTTAAAGTCACTAGATAAATAACTTCGTCGTTGGTAAAATTAGTTTGGACTTGTACTAATTTTAAGCAAAAAGTGGTTCAGACGGCCTGCGGACGACGAGTAGTGGGTAACTCGCCGCCTGATCAGCACCAGGCCCGAGAGTCGACGGCGCGTAGTGTTCCACGCGCGCCTCAAAGAGTTGTCAGCCAAGGGAAGGGGCCTGCCACGGCCGATGCCTGCCCGGGGGTGGAGGATAAATTCGAAAGAGTTACCTCGCCCCCGGGCACTCGAGGCAGGGAGGAACAGGGGTGGGTTTTAGTCAGTAAGAGTCTGACACACCCTTCCGCTCCACCCTAGAGCGGAAGAAGTCATAGGATGATTTCCCACCCCCCAAAAAAAAAAAAAAAAACGGGGAACCTATGCCCGATTTTACTCAGAAATACAAGTTTGAAACACTTGTAAAATTAAAAAAAAAGTATTCATCTGTTGGGACTTAGAAAAATATTGGAGTGCTATAGAGAAACTTAGATTTGTGGTGTTATTGAACGTGATTACTGGACAATAAGCTTATAGTGTTTTAAAGATCTAGTTGCAAGAAAATTGTGTATTGTGACCTATCCTAATTGTGTTGTTTAAAAAACGGAGTCACTTAGCGACATTCAGGCAGACATTCAAGCTAAAATGTTCAAGTCAAAATCAAACTTTAAAAATGTCCTAAAGAGCGCATAACGGTTTGTTATATAGAAACTAGGATTGAAAACTTAGAGCAGCAATGGCAATTATTCTACAAAACACATGTAAAAATAATTAGTGACGTAAAAAAGTCTGAGTTATTTGGATCGAATTATTATAAGAATAGCTTATATGATGAGGTCGAAGAGTTTTATATACAAACTGTATAAAAAAGCGAGCTGAAAGAAATGTTAAACAATATGAAAATGCCTAGTGAAATGTGTAATGATAGTCCAGGAGCTAGCTGTAGTACAGGTTTTAGAAACTTTAGGTTACCTGAAGTTAAGATACCTGTGTTCTCTGGAAATTATAGTGAGTGGCAGACGTTTAGAGATTTATTTTTAGGGTTAATACACAATAATAAATCTCTAGACGATGCGCAGAAGTTGTACTACCTTAAAGGTTACTTAACCGGTGATGCAGAGCACTTATTAAGAAACATTAATGTAACATCGGATAATTATACGGCTAGTTGGGCAAAATTAGAGGCAATGTATAACAATAAAAGATTTTTAGCAAATGGAATCTTAAAACGTTTGTTTAATCAAAAGAGTTTAACAGTAGAATCAGCCACTGAAATAAAAAGATTACTGAGCACCACATCTGATTGTTTAGGATCAATAAAAAATTTAGGGATAGACGTTACTTCTTGGGACATCCTAATAATACACATTGTTAGTGTCAAATTGGATAAGGACACCAGGAAAGCCTGGGAATTAAAGGTAGCTTCGGATGCAACGGATGATTTTCCTAATTTTACTCAAGTTACTGGTTTTTTAACTGGCTGTTTTCGAGGTCTAGAAAATTTAGAAAATAAACCACATGCTCAAAAGAGTTCGCAATCATGCCATGTGGTAGGGAAAGTAAAGGCGGAGTTATCTTGCCCGTTTTGTTCTGCCGCTCATAAGGTAACTGCTTGTAAAGGTTTTGCTAAAGAAAATAACGATACCCGACGTGATTTCGCACAGAAAAATGGGCTATGTTTCATTTGTTTGGGTAGTAACCACTCTGTCAGATTTTGTAGAAACACCGTCAAATGCCATTTATGTAAAAGACGCCACCATACTTTACTCCACCCTAGCGGTGTTTCTGGGTCTGTTGGTGAGGACACGGGCGTTGTACAGAAGGAAGCAGCGTCAGCTGCTACTAGGAATAATACCTCAATGGAGGAAACTCAAAAGGCCGCTATACAAGCGGAGGGATCTACTAAGCCAATTGTTTCATGCCTTTCGACAGGAAATTGTAAGGATACGGTTTTAATACCTACGGCTTTAGTAAAGGCCAAGTCAAAGGATGGAACATATCGTGTGGTTCGCGCATTAGTAGATCAAGGGTCACAAGGATCTTTTATCACTGAGTCAATGGCTCAATATTTAGGGTTAAAGAAAACTTTAACAAAACACCGTGTGACAGGTGTAGGTGGAAATAAAACAGTTATGTCTAATTCTTCCGTAGTTGTTAATATATGTTCTCGAGTGAATCCAGACTATAGCATTCAAGTAAATGCATACGTTTTGAAGTCTATCACATCCCTTCTCCCAGTTGTAACAGCAACCAGGGTAGAATGGGTTAAGTTGAGTGAAAACGAGTTGGCAGATCCTGAGTATCACAGGCCTAATAAAATTGACGTTTTATTAGGTGCTGAAATATTCAGCCAAATTATTCAAGATGGAATCAAAAGGAGTACTAGTGGATCGCTCGTAGCACAACAAACAGAATTCGGATGGATTCTTTCGGGTGATGTCGGTACAGAAAATTCGTCCGACATCAATTCATATCCTTGCATCACTGTCATGCATTCAAATGTTCAGGCTGATGAATTGTTACGTAAATTCTGGGAGCTAGAAGCGGAGCCATTGGGATCTGAAAAAATACTTAGTAAAGAGGAAACGGAACGTGAGAATATTTTTACCAATACCACAAAGCGAGACGAAACCGGTCGTTACATTGTAAGGTTGCCATTCCGGGATAGTAAGCAAAGTTGTAAGGATGGTGAGTCTAGGTTCATATGTGAAAAACGGTTAAAGAGTTTAGAATTTAAACTTTCAAAGAATCACAAATTAAAGGCGGATTACACTGCGGTGATGCAGGAGTATATAGAACTTAACCATATGGTATCTCCAGAAGAAAAGAACAAAGGGTTGTACTTACCTCATCACGCAGTAATCCGGGAAGATAAGCAGACAACTAAGGTGCGCGTGGTATTTGACGCTTCCTGCAAGGGAATAAATGGGGTATCGTTGAACGATGACTTGATGGTTGGCCCGACATTGCAAGCAGAATTACGACATACGGTTATGCGTTGGAGAACACATCCAATTTGTATAGGTGCTGATATAATTAAAATGTATAGACAGATTCTGGTCAATAGAGACGATACAATGTTTCAGAGGGTTCTTTGGAGGGAAAGTCCTGAAAAAGAAATTGAAAAATTTGAGCTAGTGACGGTTACATTTGGTACTTCATCGGCGCCATTTCTAGCAGTGCGTTCTTTACATCAGGTTGCTTATGATGAAAGGCAGGGTCATCCCTTAGCAGCAAAAATCATCCTTAATGATTTCTACATGGATGATTTAATGACAGGGGCAGAAAGTGTAGAGGAAGGATATAAAATTCATACAGAAATAAAAGAGATTCTAGCTAAAGGGGGATTTCAATTGCAGAAATGGATAAGCAACAGCGAAGAATTACTATATAAAATAAGAGAAAGCAAAAGGGATAAGGCTGAGGAAATAAAAATAAAAATAGATAATATTACAAAAATACTCGGACTTACCTGGGGTCCTCGCGCTGATGTTTTCCAGTACTCTGTAGAACTGCCTCTCCCGACGGAACCTGTAAGTAAACGGAAAATTATATCGGATATTTCTCGACTTTTCGACCTGTTAGGTTGGTTGTCACCTAGTATCATTTTAGCTAAAATTTTGATACAAAAGCTATGGTTAGCAGGTATAGGTTGGGACGAAGAAGTGCCTCGTAGTTTATTAAAGGAATGGATTACCGAAAGGACTTATCTTCTTTAGCGAATGTTAAAATCCCACGTTGGCTTAACACTAAATCCAGCAATATAAAGATGGAGCTACACGGTTTTTCAGATGCCTCAAAAATGGCCTACGCTGCAGTGGTATACGTCAGAGTTATAGATGCAGAGTTAGTTACCTCAAAAACCAAAGTGTCTCCCATCAAACAGGTGTCAATACCTAGGTTAGAACTGTGTGGAGCCGTTCTATTAGCGAAGTTGATGGTAGAAGTTGCTAAAACTCTGGATGTAAATATATTGGATGTGCACGCTTGGACGGATTCCGAAGTTGTTCTCGCATGGCTTAATAGTCATCTAAGCCGTTGGAAAACGTTTGTGGCCAATCGTGTCGCAGAAATCTTAAACACATTGGATACACAATATTGGTCATACGTTCCATCCAAACAAAATCCAGCGGATTGTGCCTCTCGCGGCGTGGATCCAGGAGAACTCGGCAATACTGCGATATGGTTCAATGGACCAGATTTCTTAAGGCAATCTGTTATAGAATATGAAAAGCCTAAACACTTAATGACTAAATTGGAGGAAGTGAAGGTCCATTCGGGTATCTATGACATTTCCTTTTGGGACCGGTTTTCATCGCTTTCCAGGATGATCAGGGTAGTAGCTTACTGTAGAAAGTTCTTGCACATAAGAATCCATGGTGCTAACAAGGAAAGAAATAAACAGTTGTCTACGACAGAACTCGAGGAGGCGATGGAAGTATGTATTAGAAAAGGTCAAGAAGAAGAATTACAAGAAGAAATACAAGAACTTAAGAGGACGGGATCTCTAGGTAAAAAGGGGAAAAAGTACAAAGCGTTAAATTTATTTTTGGACTCAAGGGGAGTAATTAGAGTGGGAGGTAGACTAGAGATGTCTCAGCTGAGTTATGATCTCAAACATCCAATACTTATACCTAAAGATTCCTTCCTAACGAAGCTTCTCATAAGCGAGGCGCATCAAAAAACGATGCATGTTGGCCCTCAAGCTATGATCGCTTACTTGAGATCTCGATATTGGGTTGTAGGGATTAAACCTTTAGTAAAGGCCTGCTTTAGAGAATGCGTTACTTGCTTTAGGTACACAAATAAAGCCCGAATCCAACTAATGGGACAGCTACCATCTCCTCGTGTTACACCAAATAAAGTTTTTCTGTACAGTGGCGTCGATTACGCTGGCCCGCTAAACGTCAGAGTATCTAAAGGACGTGGTAATAAGTCGTACAAGGGGTACATCGCACTCTTCGTCTGTCTGTCTACGCGGGCAATTCATATCGAAGTAGTCAGTGACATGACGTCAAATGGTTTCTTGGCCGCTTTTAAGAGGTTCGTGGCGAGGCGTGGACACTGTGCAGAACTACACAGTGATAACGGCACAAATTTTGTGGGCGCTGCGCGAGAGCTCGGCTGTGAAATATCAAAACCCAGTATCTGCATAAAACTAAATGTTACAGGAGAGCCGAAAAACGATTTCATATCTTTGACAGCGTGCCGTTTCAATAATATTAGTCGTTCCTACTTGGGAGTGATTGCAAAATTTGAGGTACATAACAGGCTTTATAAAAAAGTAGTTTTAATGCGTCTATCACAAAATATGTACGTAGAGAAGCAGTTACTAATAAAAACATTGTTTTCTTAGACCAAACTTTATGAGTGTGACAATTTCAAAACCTAGTAAGATCACTTGCTTTGTTTTCATCTAGTTCTGAAATATACTGAGTGGGGACTAAACGCAAATAAATAGACCTAGTAAGATCACTTGCTTTGTTTTCATTTAGGTCTGAATTTACTGAGTTGGAACTAAATGCAATATTATAAACCTAGTAAGAAACAACAGAATAAAACAACATAAATATGGCCAGTAATAAGTAGTTTTAATGAAAAAGATAAAAAAAAAACAGATAATCGGAAGCCACAATATTTGTTCACAGTAAAAAATCAAAAAATAATCACTCAAAATATTTGTAAACAGTCAGTATTGTTTTTTTGTAGAAAGAAGGATCTGATTTCATTTTTCCTAAAATTAGAGTCGGGGTTGTCGTTCTTTATTGTTCTTCTTTGTATGTTTTTGATTGCAATACATTTATTTAAAAACTGTCTTCGTAAAGCATAATTCATGTTTCAATAATTATTGCATATGACTTTTCTTTCATCCACAGTAAATAAATTACAATCTCTTTTACATTTTCGCCACAACCATTTTGTATGAAAGAGTATTTAGCTTTATTACGGGTTATTCTTTTTTTTGCAATATTTGCACGAGCAGGACTTACGGACGCTTCTTATTGATCGTTTCCATCGCTATCATTATTTATAACTCTGGAGTTGTTGTTATTGCAATTTAAAGCTGTGCTTATATAAATGGGTTCTGGATAATTAGTAATAAAATTTACTGTTTTTGTGTACGTTGCTTGTATATGCGATGCAGCAAGTTCCTGATTAGTAAATGTAAGTGAATTCGGGTAAATTGCTATGAATATTGAATGTTGCGGTACGTTACATGGAAGTGTCGGAATGTTATTCGTAATTGAAGGGTTGCAATTAGTATCATCATCAGATTCACTAGTTTCTTCTATGTAGCGTTTTAATATTTAGATACTTTTGAATTGAGAAACTTGGATCCGCTACCGAATCATCACTGTCCAAAAAATCTTGAAATATCCGAAATATTTTCAATAAACTCTTCCATGCTTCCATCACTTTGCTGAGAAGAACATGGTATCGGATTGTCGTAGATGTTGAATGGAGCATCTACAGTTACCAAAGGAGTGTTATTAGTTGAGTTAGTAAGCGAAAGGTTGTTGCAGGATATTTTAATTGCTATGCAATGCATTTGAAGATGGTTTTGTTAAGGTCTGAGGGGTGTAAGCATCATTTTTTTCTTGTATTTGATTACTGCTAACTGATGAAGGCAAACTTGAGGTGTTTTCATTTAATCACACTATCACACTTCACACTAATACTATAAAGGCGAAAGATTGTGAGTGTGTATGTTTGATACTTCTTCACGCTCAAACGGCTGGACCAATTTGGATGAAATTTAGTATGAAGACAGCTTATACCCTAGATTAACACATAGGCTACTTTTTAACCCGGTTTATGCGGGTGAAACCGCGGGGCGCAGCTAGTCTGAAATAAAATGTTTTTTAGAGCCATGCCATCACCAAAACGTTGCTAGTGTGTAGGAAACAAAAAGCAAAGAAAATAGAGATATCTTTACAGAACGTTTCTTGTAGCACTAGGTATCCACAGGGTGTTTTAGAAGTGCGTGGTCATATTTAAGGGTCCTATTGGTATTTTTTTAGAAAATACCAGAATATTTAGAAAAAGTCAATATTATTTCTCTAATCAGTTACCCAACACAACCCTTAAATATAACCACGCACTTCTGAATCAACCTGCATAATACCAGAGTAAAGATGAAATCACAATAGTGACCACCCCTTCGGGGATAATGGTCGTGAGCGCATAATAATATTGTTGGTAACGAAAAGTGAGGTGACATCTTAGAGATGTCAGATGACTAACTGTCAACCGATGGCAGGCTATATAATTAAGGAGGCACGCGGTGCAGCAACGGCCCCTTTTTTTGCTTGGACGGCGCTCGGAACGAACGTGTTACCTGACCATAATAGTGTGCTCGGTTATTTTTATTCGTGTAGGTACTTAGTGATCATTTCTTTGGCTAGTGTAATTTATATTCGAATAATAGTTACTGTGTTTTGGTATTTTCATACTTTTGTTAAGAATATTTTAGAGCAATTAAAGATTGTTTATTTTATTTTAATTTTATTTCACTTCTGATTCCTAACATCAGAAGTGGGATAAAGATTCATTTCGCCCACAAGTTAGAAGTAGTTAATAATGAATAGATCGAGTCGTTCATGTTCAAAAGGTACTGCCCCACGTCCTAACCGATCTCGTAGCCGCCATAAGCGGAGCAGAAGGTCACGTAGCAAGTCTCGGGGTTGCGATCGCCGTTCCAAGCGCAAACTAGATCGGCGTGGGAGCCACGTGAGGACGCGAAGCCCTGTGTCACCGCTTCACCAACGATCGGTTGAGACGATTGTCTCGCGGTTAAAGGCTTTAGAAGATCGTTCACGGGTAATAGCTACGCCGGAAACTACAGGTACTGTTACTGATGTCTCGATTGCAACCACGGAGAAAATAGTGGAGGCAATACAGTCGTTAACCTGTGAAGCCCCGAAACTCACCGGTGAGTCGGACCAAAAAAAAAAAAATTAAAGAGAATACAAAAAAAAAAAATCGGCTGTCAACCCGGGTTGTCCTCGGGGTTTAATTTGACAACCCGGATTTTGCCATGGGGCTAGTCAGTAAGCGCTCATCATTTTTATATTTCTAATTTTGACCCAAATGTGCATGATGTTGATCAGTGGTTTGACGAGGTTGACAGGGCTCAGTTTTTGAATCGCAAAATGAGTGCCTGTCTCGCTTTGGGAACTGTCTGAAGGGAGATGCTAAGACTTGGCTTAGTGAATGGGTTACAAATGACCGTTCGTGGAGCAATTTTAAAAAGGACTTTCGGTCACTTTGTGGAAAAAAAATTGATGTGGCGGGTATTTTGTACGAAGTAATGAGCTCTGATTCGGACAGTTATCTAACATATGCTGAATATGCACGTAGATGTTTATTACGTTTACGAATTGTAAAAGGCCTATCAGACGAGTTGATAGTCGCGATTGGGATTAGAGGGATTAAAGACCCTCAAATCAAAGCAGCTGCTATTAATGCGAATCTAACACCAGACAACCTCGTTAGTAATCCATCTACCTTCATAAAGCCAAATAGTGAGAGTACGCAGTCAAAACATAACAAGAGCTTACATAGGGATAACCACGCGTTCTAAGCCGTTTTTGCCATCTAAATACCTAAGTGTTTGATTATTTTATCCTGTCAAAGTGAAAATCAAAGTGAAGTGCTGTACTTTTAATCGTAAAGTGCAGACTTCTCAACCGTAAGTGAGTTTTGTTTCCTTATAAAGTGTCGAGAGCGTGTCTCGGTTCAGAAGACTTAAGAACTCGTTGGAGCGACAATTTGCTAGTCTTAGTTCTTACGAATCGCGCTGCGATAGTTACACTACACGCTACACGCCACTTTTTATCACGCACTATCCTCAACATAGATTGATAGACCATAGCGCTTAGCGACAGATTTTATAAGCATTAGTGTTTTTCAAACTGTGTGTCGCGACCCCAAGGGGTCCCAAAGTTTTGCTTGGGGGTCACGGTCGCAAGCCAGGTAAAAGTAAAAAGCGAGTATTGCTAATCTTGCACTAGAAGAAGGCCCATGCCTGTTAATTTTTCAATATTTTTAAATTCTTTGTTCTATTTTTGTCACGCAAATAGTGTGATTTGAAACATATTCGACTTAGACGTTTAGATTTAAAAATAAATCACAAGAGTGCATAACGCCCGCTTGCTCGCATTGTTACGGTCCTAGGGGGTAGCCACAATATTTTATTACTTAATAATTGGTCGCATGTTCAAAAGTATTGAAAAGTAGATATTGCAAAACTTGACGACTTGTGTGACGGTGCTCTTGGTCGAATTCTTATGAGGTTAGAACTTTAGAAGTTATTGAGCGTAAGTTACCGAGTATTAATTAGTTGAATGTCCGTTGCATTCAAATACCGAAAGCCAGTTATTTTTATCAAATACGGTTGAACGAACCCCTGATTGCAAACAATGTTCAAGTTTTTAAGCGACTACACTTTTTAAGTTGAAAACTACCTACCTGTTGATGTTTTAACTCTTTTTGGGATGGTACGAGTAAGTCAATAGTTACCAGGGGCGACTGATTCTACATGGTCAGGTACGGCCGAGCCCAGGTAAAGTGAATACTCTCGTTCGATCATCGGAACCTACTAACGTTACCGGTCCTGTAGTTTCTGGGGCTTGCAAGCTATTTTCGCTGTTACATTGCAGGCCATGCCTCTTATGACAGCAAGCATATCAAAGCTGCTGAGGAAGGGTAAACTTATTTTGTGTGGCGCTGAGCAGTATGCTGCTCGCGACTACCCACATACATAAACTGCTTGACTAACGAACCGTTTTTAGCAATATTTGTTACCACTGTCCCATGGAACTTCATACATATGCCAGTGCTATTGGAGTTGTGTGAGTTGGGCGACTTCAGCCGCACTGGTCAACTTTTAAGGTTGAGCAACCCATGAAGGGGTTGGTCCGTGGATGGGTGACTGATTCATTACATACCGAGACTCCTCCGTGCCTCGGATTGGACCTGTTTCAGGATAGTGCAGACCAGATGTGCAGTCGCTCCATGTGAGGTGCTGGTGCTTGCCAGCATCCGCTGTGTCATGCGCAGTGGCCCGCGTCGTGGTGTGCGGTGGCGCCCTGCGTGATACGCATGGTGTGCGCTCCGTGGTGCGTGCTGATGCGCTTCATGGTGCGCATGGAATGCGCTGTCATGCGCAGTGGCCACCGTCGTGGTGTGTGACGCCACCCTGCGTGAAGCACTATGGTGTGCGCTGCGTGAAGCGCTATGGTGTGCGCTGTGTGAAGCGCTATGGTGTGCGCTGCGTGAAGCGCTATGGTGTGCGCTGCGTGAAGCGCTATGGTGTGCGCCGCGTGATGCGCATGGTGTGCGCTCCGTGGTGCGCGTTGGGGCACTTCATGGTGCGCTGGGTGAGCGCTTCGTGGTGTGCTGTGCTGCGTTTCATAGTGCGCATGGAATGCGCTGTGTCATGCGCAGTAGCCGCGTCGTGGTGCGCGGTGGCGCCCTGCGTGATGCGCATGGTGTGCACTCTGTGGTGCATGGCGACGCGCTTTATGTTGCTCTGGTACGGTGAGTGGACTCCTGAGACATGTGCTGCATTTTTCGAAGGCAAGTACAGTGTTTGAAGTCTGGGTGATATGCTAACAATGTGCCTATGTCAACAGCCACTGGGTGGTATGCAAACTGAGAGCCTATGCCTACAGTGTTTGAAGTCTGGGTGATATGCTAACAATGTGCCTATGTCAACAGCCACTGGGAGGTATGCAAACTGAGAGCCTATGCCTACAGTGTTTGAAGTCTGTGCGGTACGTTAGCTAACTAGGTGTCTATGTCGACAGCCGCTGTGGGACACGCTAACTAGGTGCCTCTGTCTACAGTGCGACCAAGTTGCCTATTTGGTATGCGAGTCTTGGCTAAGAATTTGACGTGACTTGCTTTATACGTAATTCGCATTACCTCTTACATATCTGAGATGTTTTTACATCTCTCTGTTCTCATCTGTTGTCTTTTATGTAATGCGACTGTCTGATTACAGGGGACGGTGAAGACTCTAGCATTTTATTGGAAGGCACCACTACCGATCAGACAGGGCCATCTTCTAGACCTGACGAGGACGTCAAAGCGTCAGGAGAGGCCGTGTTGGTAACGAAAAGTGAGGTGACATCTTAGAGATGTCAGATGACTAACTGTCAACCGATGGCAGGCTATATAAGGAGGCACGCGGTGCAGCAACGGCCCCTTTTTTTTGCTTGGACGGCGCTCGGAACGAACGTGTTACCTGACCATAATAGTGTGCTCGGTTATTTTTATTCGTGTAGGTACTTAGTGATTTTCTTTGGCTAGTGTAATTTATATTCGAATAATAGTTACTGTGTTTTGGTATTTTCATACTTTTGTTAAGAATATTATAGAGCAATTAAAGATTGTTTATTTTATTTTTATTTTATTTCACTTCTGATTCCTAACAATATGTTAATTTGTGTCGTAGTAGGTTGCAGTAGAAACTGTGATTTAATCATTACTCTCGTGCTGCAAAAAACGTATGAAACCGTAGGTAGCAGAAGGTACTCGTACATAACATAGCTATAACAGAAATGTTTGGTGCAAAATAAATCGAAATAAAGTATATTTGTGCATAAGCAATATGTAATACCCAATTTCTAAACATTTAATGTTGTATTTGAATGGATAACGTTATTTTTCTTCTCGGTATCTTTAAACTTTAGTTATAGAAAAAAAACCAAACTTACAAATACCATGCAATCACATATTCATTAAAACAAAACAAGAAACAAAACAAAATCTCGCCAATTACTAACAGCAACATGCTTGTGTAATTATTTTGAGGTAAAGCCTTTTATTCATAAAAAACCTTGGAAAACAAAAAACCTTGACAATATTATACACCGAAGCGTGCTTACATTTCACCATGTGGTTCTTTTAAAGCACTCACGATCAATTTCGACCTATAAAACTGATTTTTACTCATTTTTATAGACAAAAACACGCACGTGCAACGACTTCTTCTCACTTACTAAAGTTGCGCGGGAGTTTTGACGTTTATTTCAACCATTTCATTGACTTAGTATCTACATGAACCATTTTATATCCAAGTAACTACAAGCACTTACTAGGTTTTTAAAATGGTTGATGTTAGATACTATGTTTTAATGTTGTAATTTTTGCATTTTGGAAACGTTTACTGTAGATACTAGGTTTCCAACTTTGTGCAACTTCGATTTAGAGTCATTTTTGGGAGTTTTTGCTATCCTAGTATGTGGAGAGTGGTCTATAAGGTCGAAAAATGCAAAAACACGCTTTTTTTTTAATTTGTCAGATACTAGGTTTTGAAATTGGACAGCCGAGCTGCAGGAATTATTTAATGAAGAAAAATCTAAATTCATTCCCGAATTGGTTGAGTGCTTAGCAAATAATGGTACAAAGTGGAACTTTATTCCTCCTCACGCTCCAAACTTTGGCGGTCTATGGGAGGCAGGAATAAAGTCCACAAAATACCATCTCAGAAGGGTTATAGGGAACTCTACACTAACGTTCGAGGAACTAACGACGGTGTTGGCACAAATTGAGGCGTGCCTCAACTCGAGACCGCTTTCCTGCGTGGATCAAAATGAGTTATCGGTTTTAACTCCAGGCCATTTGTTGATTGGGGAACCACTCGTCCTAGTACCTGATTCAAATTTCGAAAATGCTAACACATCTAGTCTCAGACGGTGGCAACTTACCCAAAGAATGTTACAGGACTATTGGCGGCGGTGGTCACAAGATTACCTAAATCAATTTTTACAACGCCATAAGTGGGCTCACCAAAACCCAGAACCATCCGTAGGTGGCATAGTTCTGATAAAAGAGGATGATTTACCTCCTGGTAAGTGGTTGCTGGGAAAGATCGAGTTAAAACATCCTGGCCCCGACGGAATCACTCGAGTCGTTACGGTTAGAACCAAAAATTCACTGATAAAGAGACCTATTACCAAATTGGCTATTCTTCCTGTAGAAACTTAAACTTTGTGTTTGTAGGGTATCATTTGTTAAGACTCCTGTATTGTTCATAATAGGAGGCATCTAGTTTATAAGAATTACGAAATTGCTTTTTTTTTGTATTTGTATCATAATATGTATACACCCATGTTAATATTACATCAAAATGTTGTACCTGTGCACCCTTTAATACTAGACATGCTGCACGGTGGGCGGTTTAGATTAAGAGAAGGACATTATACAATACATCCTTGGTGGGCGGTATGTCTATTATTTCATAAGTGCAAAAGTTGCCTGACGCTTCCCTAGATGGCATTGGGATCGAAATAGATCGCGCTATGGTTTCGTTACCGAGCCAACCATATATAGTTTTGGAGATTTTTTCTAAGTGGATTCCTTGTGAATTAAAAATTGTACCATTCGAAACAGTTTGTGCGTTTCATTGGGTGTTCTCGCCTTCGGACCTTGAAATCCTGATCAGTAGGTCATACAAATATTTGTTCCGTGCGGGAATCGAACCCGCAACACGCAGCACAGCAGCCGAACGCTCAACCAATATTATATAATTGCATAACAGCGGATAGAACAATCTTCATTGCAGACAATATTTTGGCAAACACTCATTTATCATACACTAGCTGTTGCCCGCGACTGCGTCCGAATCAAGCTCGTAAACCTGTACAAATTATAAAACCGAAAGGATCTTATTCATTTATTTTACTTTCACATAATTTAAGTCGGTAAATATGTTACGTATGTATTGGAAATGGAGAGAGCTAAGTCCAGAGTTGCGTTGCTTGATTGAGTCAGGAATTAAGACATCCGCAGGAGAACCAAGGTTACCGACATAGACCGAAAAATAGCCATTACATACACAACTGAAGTGACATTGGGCAGGGCACATTGCTTGCCGAACAGATGGTCGATGGGGCCGGAAGGTTCTGGCGTGGCGGCAATGTACCAAAAGATGCAGCACTGGAAGACCTCCCACAAGATGGACCAACGATCTGGTGAGGGAATCTGATGGATGCGAGACGCACAGGATCGGTCGTTGTAGCGACACTTGGAGGTGACCTATGTCCATCAGTTGAATGATGTAGTTTACAGTTTTCTCAACGCCACAACCCGTAAGAGTTTTTCACCTCGATGAAATATCTTTGCAGAGTTTAAGCCAGGATTCGTTACAGAACCCAGGCGGTGTTAATTCCAAAGTAGTGAAATCGGGACACTGACTTCAGCAGGATGACGTACGCTGGTAGTTTACTTGATGTTAGCGAATGCAAATACAATACAATACAATAAATCATCGCATCATATTGCTCGGCAATATTGGGTGTGATTGAAAGAGTCACCGCAGCTCTGGCACAGGCAACTGAAGGAACACGTGTGGGTTTTAGTCAGAAAAAGTCTGATACATCCTCTCGCTTAGAACAAAGTGGAAGAAGTTAGTTGAGGATGCCGAACCCAATAAAAAAAATCTTTGTTTGGGCTGTACGCAGGTATAAAATGCCATTGTGTGCCGTCAAATGCTAGCGTGTCTGCGATTGCTCCAGAGAACTCTAAACTTGCTTCCTTCCACATGGCTACCAATTTTTTATTTGCACTGATGAAGTTCCTCCCCTCATCACTCCATAAATGTGCACACTTGCCTCTTCGTGCACAGAATCTTGTATATGCGCCGATGAACGCCTCTGACGTCATATCTCCAACTAACTCCAAATGTATGGCCTTGGTCGCCATGCAAACAAAAATTGAGATGTATGCCTTATGCGTTCTGACTCCTCTTCCCTTGCTCCATAGAACTTGGAAGGGTCCAGAAAAGTCGACGCCGGAATGTAGAAATGGTTTAACTGGTGTCACACGAACCATTGGTAAATCACCCATTACTTGCGTTCTAGCAGTCGCGTTCTGTCTAGCACATACTAAGCATCGCTGCGTGCACTGTTTGACTTGTCTCTTAGCTCGCGTTATCCAGTACTTCGATCTCAAATAGCTTAACCTACCCGGGCCTGCGGATGGCGAGTAATGGGTAGCTCGCCGTCCGATCAGCACCAGGCCCGAGAGTCGACGGCGCGTAGTGTTCCACGCGTGCCTCAAAGAGTTGTCAGCAAAAGAGACGGGGCCCGTCATGGCCGATGCCTGCCCGGGGTTGAGGATAAATTCGAAACAGAGTTACCTCGCCCCTGTGCACTCAGGGCAGGAAGGAACAGGGGTAGGTTTTAGTCAGTAAGAGTCTGACACGCCCTCCCGCTCCACCCAGAGCAGGAGAAGTCATTGGATGATTTCCCACCCCACAAAAAAAAAGGAATTGTAATATAATTTTATTTTTTTTTAATTTATAATATTTTTTTATTATTAACTACGCACACACGCACGCACGTAAGAAGTTATACTTCATCATCGCATCTCATCTCATCTCATCTCATCGCAGCTCAGCTCAGCTCAGCTCAGCTCAGATCAGCTAAGCTCAGCTCAGCTCAGCTCAGCTCAGCTCAGCTCAACTCTTTAGCAATATCTGGCTTGCTTTCTATAAGAGAGAGAGAGACAGACAGAGAAACATGCGACGCCACACAGCTTACAATAGCTTACTATAGCAAAAAGTGTCGTGACAACTTTTTTCGTAAGAATTTTTTCCGTCTAGCACAAACGTGCGTTTTTTCACAACGCGCGATAAGGAACTTCGTTCCAAAAAAAGTAGCTTTACATTGGTTGGATTCCACCGCGTAGGGTTCTTGAGTGTGCATCGGCAATGATCAAGGGAGTAAGTTTGTTTCTATGACCCAATATGATTGGATGCTTACTTTGATCCTCTATATTAGCCAATCTTAGGCGCCCGCCGACCCGAAGCATCTGTAACTCATCTAAGTACGGATCTAAAGTCTTCAGTATGCTAGTTCCTTTAACTTGTTTACCTTTTCTTAAAGACTCAATTTCTTTTGTATATTCTTCATCTTGTATCTTTTTTATGCATATGTTTAGTGCACCTTCTAATTCTTCCATTGTCATAGAACTACCTGTCTTCTTTTAACATTTTATGTTTTAAAAATCTCCTACAAAATGCAATACTTCTAAGTAATTCCTTCAATGGGTTGTATTCTTTAAATTGTTCAGAAATTCTTCTCGGTTTGTATAGTTGTCTTCTCTTCTAGTTCTGTAGGTATGATTTCTGTAAAATAAATGTCTCCATTTGAAAGCCATTCTGGCTCCTTCCACCATAACTCATATGTTTTCAACTATGATACTAGTGCATCTCTAGACGCTATATCAGCAGGGTTCTTTTGCGATTGTACGTGATACCATTGTTCTTTCGAGACATTGCTAGTTATTTCCACTGTTCGATTGGCAACGAAAGTTTTCCATTTGCTAGGCTCCTTTTGCAACCAAGCAATGACTATTGAAGAATCAGTCCAAGCAAAAATATTAGCTGATTGGACCTTCATGGCTGTCGAAATTTGTTTTAATAGTCTTGACACCAAAACAGCTCCACACAACTCAAGTCGTGGTAGCGACACGGTCTTTAACGGTGCGACACGAGTTCTTGCTGCGATTAATCAGGTTTTGACTATACCATTCAAGTAATGTACGCGACAGTACACCACAGCTGCGTATGCTCTCATCGATGCATCACAAAAACCATGTATTTGTATGCTGTTCTTGTTAGAACTGTATATGCCCATCGATCTATTTTTATTCCATTAAGGTTGGCCATATCTTTGCGTATGGTTTTCCACTCTCCTTGTATAATTGGAGTGATTTCTTGATCCCAATCAACTTTAGTTTGCCATTGCTTCTGAATCAAAATTTTTGCTTGTACGATGCGTGGCGCTATCCAACCGAGCGGGTCAAAAAGCTTTTGGACATCTGATAGTATACTTCGCTTTGTAACGATTGCAGGAAGGGGAACGGGGGGTTCAGTTGGTATTTAAATTGATCGCTGCATAAGTTCCATTGTACCCCTAAAGCCTTTATGGTACCATGTATATTTAAATCCAAATGGGCATTAATAGATCTGTCTTCTTGTTCTATGGACTTTAAAAAATTTAAGTTGTTTGAAGACCACTTTTTAAGCTGAAAGTCACCTAGTTGTAATAAATTCTTCAAATCTTTGCTAATTTTAATGGCTTGCTCTAAATCCTCACATCCTGACATAACGTCATCAACATAAAAATCTTCTTGTAACACCCTTGAAGCTTCAGGATACTTGGCACCTTCATCATTAGCAAGTTGCATGAGTGTTTTTATCGCTAAATACGGCACAGACGCTGTACCGAAAGTTACAGTTAGGAGTCTTAAATCTTGAATGATTTCAGATGAATCGCTTCGCCATAGTATTCTCTGGTAATCAGTGTCTTCTTGGGCTACCAAAATCATTCGGTACATTTTCTGTATGTCAGAATCAAAACACACTGCGTGTGTTCGCCATCTTACAATTAGGCTTCACAAGTCGTCTTGTAGAAAAGAACCTGTCAGTAACTCGTCGTTCAGGAAAACTCCATTGTAACCCTTGCAGGAGGCGTCAAAAACAACGCGGGTCTTCGTGCTTTCTTTATCGTTTCTGACTACTGCGAGGGGGGGTAAGTAGACAGACTGTTTTGCATTTATTTCATCTTGTGGTACCCTTTCTATGTGTTTTAAGTGTATGTATTCTTCAATAACCTTTTTGTATTCTTCTTTCAGGTCTCTCTTGTTTTTCCGTCGGGTGATTTTATATTGTTGTTTTCAAAGGCTAATTTCACTATGTATCGTCCTTCCTTGTTTCTTGTATGTGTTTTTTCATATATCTCTTCGCATAATTGCTCTTATTTAGTAAATCTCCTCTCTGTATCGGTTTCTAACTCCCACATAGTCTTCAATAGTTCTTTCACATCGACTTGTTCATTTATCGCCATTAAACAGTTTTCTTTTGCGTTTGTTTTTATGCTTATTTCTCCAAATATTATCCAGCCGAGGTTTGTTTTCTGAGCTATAGGTGACCCCGGTGAAGCTTAAATTAGACCTTCTAGTAATATTTTTGCATATCCCTTGACGTCTAGAAGCAGATCAATATTTCCTGACACTCCATACTTTGGGTCTGCTAAGTCTAGATCTACCAAGTGTGGCCATTTGCTTGTTGGGCATGTATTTGCAGGTAATTGTACTGTCAAGTGCTTGGACGTCACGTAGGCTTGTATAGCTAGAATGAAATTTGATTCCCATCTTGATAAAACTTCTATGCTTACTTCATACTTGACAGCAACCTTCATGGATTCCATTCCAGCTACTATGCAGTTAGTCCTTTTGAGTTTTTATAATTGAGCCACTTTCTGACTTATAAAGCAGGCTTGTGATCCTGGATCTATGAGTGCCTTGAGCACAATGGGGTGTCCTTGCTCACTTCTTACTATCACCATTGCAGTTGCTAGCATTCTTATATCTTTTCTGGCATTGTAGTACGACGCAATAATTGTATTAACTTGCACATTATTTTCTACATACTGTCGGCATTGGTTGTACAGTTTCTAGTGACGCCGAGGGATCTGTCTTTTTCGTTAGATGTATGAGAGTATGATGGTGTCGTTTACACGTGCGACAGGACATTGGGACACGGCATCTGAAGACCGAATGTCCTGATGCCAGGCAATTAAAACAGAGCTTGTTATTATTAACACAATCAACTCGTTTTGAAGGTTGCATCTTCGCAAACGACTTACAGTGAGACAGGGTATGATTCTCTTTACATATTATACAAGTGTTTTTCCTTTCATTCGTTGAAACATGGAATGTACTCCGTTCTTTGGAGGGTTTTTCTCGCGTAGTTGACATTGAAGAGGGTGCTATTAGTTCTAATGCACGAAATTTGCCGTCTAGGAAAGTCTTCAACTCATTCCACGTAGGTAATTCCTCTGAATTGCCCTTGTAGGCGTGCTCTTCCCAATCCTTGTGGGACTCCGGGTCCAGCTTCTGCACGACCAGAAATATGATTATAGGAGTCGGTGTTCACGTTGGAGTTTTTAAGTTTGACTAAGATTTCAGAAGTTGTATCCAAAATTGACTTCAGTTGACTGGCCGATTGAGCGTTCGCCTTTTTTTGAAAAACTAATAACTTCAACATTAAGTTAACTATGAATCTTCTATTGCCATAACGATTCCTTAATGTTTCCCATGCTTGTACATAGTTACCTTCAGTTACTTGTTTATGTTTAAGTAAGGTCGCTGCTTCACCGCTGATGCTGGTTTTCAAATAATGCAACTTTTGAACATTGCTCAGTGACTTGTTATCATGTACTAACTAACGAAACATATAAATCTTTGAACGCAGGCCAATCTTCATAGGTTCCAGAAAACGTAGGTATCGTTATACGTGGCAGTCTCACTTGTGTCTGTTGGTTACATTCATCCGCGTTATCGATGTTCATCGATTGCGATGGTCTAGTTACCTTTTCTAACATATCCCGTAATTCACCCAACAAACATAAATAAAGATCTTCGTAAATAAAACTCTTCATTAACGAAATACGATATCAAATTACGTTTATTCGTTTCTCTCGGTGTTATTCTCGCTAAGTCTTGATGCGCACCGTTAAATGTTTTCCAGTAGTCTTCAAAGCTGTTGAGATGTCGGGCACTTCACTATCTGACATTTGGTCAATGTGACAGTTGACATAATATTTATACTCTCTGCTCTTGTCCTAAAAATACGCAAAACGACTCGTTGTGATAAATTCCTTTCTATAACTAATAAACGCCAATAAATTGTGAATGCATCATAGTTTTATTTTCTACATGGTAGCAGAGCGTGGTTGCTGGCAAAATAAAAAAAAAATCGTTATTACTGGGTTGCGATCCACGTGGATGCAATACGAAGCACTAAAAAACAAAAATCAAGACAACGCAAACATGGCGTCGGGGGCTGCGGTCTCGTCAATTTCGTTGTTGCCGTGCTTGGGTGAGAAAACAAACTTTAGCACGTGGAAGTTTCGCAAAAACAAGTTGCATATGTATTAAACGAAGGAGAAAAAGAAAAATCCACCGAATTTATCAAAGACGATTCGAGGGCGAAGTATTTAATTGCACAGTGCGTTTCCGATCGCTACATTGAAATAGTAAAGGATGGGAAAACAGCGAGAGAGATGATTACGTTATTGGAAAATACATTTGAAAGAAAAAGTGTCTACAACAGGTTCTACCTAAAACGCAAATTAATAACCCTAAAGTGCAATGAGCCATTGGAAACCTTATAAAGTTCTCGTCCATTGTCAACGATCTCCAGGCGATTGAAGTTAAAATTGGTGATGAAGATAAGATTTGTTACCTGCTGTCATCGCTGCCCAAGGAATATGATCCTGTAATTACATCCATTGAGACCATGGCTACAGAGAAGAGACTGTCATTTGATTTTGTAAAAGCCAGATTGCTGGACGCTGAGACAAAAATCATTACAAACAAGGACACGACCGAGGAAGAGAGTGCATTCATCACATGTTTTACCTGTGGTAAGCCGGGACACAAAAGCTATGAGTGTAAAGAGAAGACCAATGAACGGGTGCCACATCGAGGCAGGGGCCGTGGGAGAGCTGCTGGCCGAGGTCGCAGAACCGCACGAGGTCGAGGACAGTGTGGTCAAGCCCGAGAAACATCCCTAGCTGGTAAGGCAGAAGTTGGATATTTTGCTAGTGAATACATGCTCGGATTAACTGACAATTATAGTATTACATTTATTGTTGATTCTGGTTGTACCCAACATATTATAAGTGATCAGTATGAACAATATTTAACTGATATTAAAGAATTGCAAGAAAGTGTTAAAATATATGTTGCTAATGGTCAATACATAGAGACTAATAAAAAGGGAAAGTTAAAGTCTATGTATAAACATATAAAAATAAATATAGAAGCATTGATTGTAAAGAATATTTCATATAATTTATTGTCAGTAAATAAAATAACTAAAGCAGGATTTCATATAAAGTTTAATAAAACAAAAGCTGTAATAAGAGATAAAAATACATATGTTATTTGTTATGGTGAGGGAATGTTATATAAATTAAATGCTCAATTATGTAATGAAACATGTAATATCGGTAATATCAAGAGTGATGATGTTCTTTCTAATATTTGGCATAGACGTTTAGGTCATTTAAATAAAAAAGGTTTAGGTATTATGAATTTACCTGTTTCTGAAAAAGTTTGCAGTCCATGCATAGAAGGAAAAGCTACGAGAGCACCATTTAAGCAGACACCGAGACCAAGATCGAGGAGAGTAGCAGAGTTGCTGCATTCAGACATTGCAGGACCCACCAAGAACTGTGGTTTAAACGGTGAGAAATATTTTATGGCTGTAATTGATGACTACTTCCTTTTTTGTGTAGTATATCCATTGGTGCATAAGTCAGAAGCGACAGAGAAACTTATTAACTACATAATTAAATTGGATATGAAACTGGAAATAAAGTGCAAAGAATAAGATGCGATAATGGTGCAGAGTATACAGCAAATAGACTAAAGAATAAAGGGATAAATATAGAATATACTCTACCTTATACTCCGCAGCAAAATGGAGTTGCACAGTGCTTTAACAGGACTTTCTGTGATAGAACTAGAACTTTTTTTGCTGATACGAATTTACCTAAATTTTTATGGTGTGAAGCCATTCAGTGTGCTGCATACCAGTTGAACAGATCTCCATCCTGGGCTTTTAACTTTAAAACACCATGCTTCATGAAAAATGGACATAATGATTTATCAAGACCACGAGTATTTGGATCAAAAGCTTAGACAACTATAATACCGAAACAGGATAAGTTAAGCAAAAGGGCAAGACCTACAAGAATGGTTGGTTACAATACTGTGGGTTATAGATTATGGAATCCAGAAGACAATACAATAATAGTATCAAGAGATGTCATATTCGATGAAAGCGATTTTCATTATAAAGAATGAGAAGAAAGTAAAGAAGAACAGCTTATTCAAGAAGAAATAGACTATGAGGTACAGAAAACTGCAGAAGCCAGAGACAAGGAAATTAGAAGCACAGAATGTCAAGATATTCAAGAAGAAGAAAAAGAAGAGAGCTTAAATAGAGAAAATGGACTAGAAAAGAAGACAAGATCAGGCAGAACAGTAAAACAACCAGCGTATTTAGAAGATTATGCATCAAACATAGTCACATGTTTGAGTGCTATTACACCGAACTCATTTGAAGAAGCAGTGAGTAATACAGAGTGGAAACAAGCTATTCAAAAGGAATTACAAGCACTGGAAAAATTATATACATGGGAGGAAAAGGAGCTGCCTACAGGAAAGAAAGCCATAGACACAAACTGGATTTTTAAACAAAAAGAAGAAGGAACTAAGAAGGCAAGATTAGTTGTAAGGGGCTTTCAACAGAAGAAAGAAGATATTTTTGACAGCAATTATGCTCCAGTTGCAAGACACTCTACAGTTAGGATGTTCATATCTAAAGCTCTACAAGAAGATTTAAAGATTAATCAACTAGATACTATACCTACCGCTTTTTTGAATGGAAAATTAAAGTCAGAAGTCTATATTAAAGTGCCACAAGGATTGAAGGTCAGAATTCTAATTGTAAAACAGTATTTAACTAAAAAGAGCACTTTATGGATTAACAGAATCTCCAAAATGCTGGAATGAGACAATAGATGATTTTGCGAAGAACAATGAATTTCAACGTTCAGAATATGATTATTGTATGTACTACAAGAATGATTGTTGGATGTTAATATACGTAGATGATATTCTAATAATTGGAAATGGAGATGACATTATAAAAGAATTAAAATAGAAGTTCAATGCGAAAAATCTAGGAAAAATGGAAAGATTTTTAGGTATGGAAATACAAAAAAGTGAAGACACTATAATCGTGAAACAAACTAACATGATAGAGAAAATATTACAGAAGTTCAATATGACTGACTGTAAAGGAATGAAAACACCTATGGAGATAAATTATAATATACAGATATATGAAAATGAAGAAATACTGGATGTACCATATCGTGAACTGATCGGTAGTTTAATCTACTTAACTGTAACATCAAGACCGGATTTGACATTTGCAGTATCTTATCTAAGCAGATACCTTGACATACCAACTGAACAACTATGGAAAGCTAGTAAGAGAGTTATACGCTACCTGAAAGAAACTAAAGATAAAGGACTAGTATTTAGAAGAACTACAGATAATAAATTGTATGGATTCTCTGATGCAGATTGGGCCGGAGATAGAAATGATAGAAAAAGTGTAAGCGGTGGCATAATTTTACAGGGAGTAAATCCCATAGCTTGGTTCTCAAAGAAACAGTCATGTGTTGCTCTTTCAACAGCAGAATCGGAGTACATTGCTGCTGCAGCCACAGCTCAAGAGTTGGTGAATCTGAAAGGTCTCAATCAGCACTTAAAGTTCAAGAATGATGCCATCTTATTTGTGGATAATATAGGAGCAATTTCTATGTCTAGAAGTTATGAAAATTCGAAAAGAACCAAACACATAGATATTAGAGCTCATTTTATTAAAGATATTGTTGAAAAGGGCATCATTGCTATTGAATATGTTAATTCTAATGATAACTTAGCTGACATAATGACTAAAAGTTTACGTGAAGACAAGTTTTTGAAATTTAGAGATCAATTTATGTGTTAGAAAGTAATAAGATAGGAGGAGTTCCATTGTAAACTGATATAGAAGTTATTATTATGTAATATTAAGTTGCTATTTGCTATGTAAAACTGAAGTTAATTAAGACAAATAGTTCAGGTTAATGTAAGTTAATTTTTTTTAAGTTGAAATTGTTTTGCAAGAAGTACCTAAGTATATTTGATAGGTGATGTGCATAATACCTAATTTAAATTTGAGAAATGTTAAATTCGAGGAGGAGTGTTGAGATGTCGGGCACTTCACTATCTGACATTTGGTCAATGTGACAGTTGACATATATACTCTCTGCTCTCGTCCTAAAAATACGCAAAACGACTCGTTCGTCGTCAGAGGGCACGGTGGAGCATACGGTGGAGGTTTGCCCTGCTTGGGCAGAACACCGCCGTGTCCTCGTGGATGCGATAGGCGACAGTGACCTCTCGCGCCGTGCCCTGGTTCAGGCCATGGTACGAAGCGAGAGGGAATGGGAGGCCGTCTCCTCCTTCTGCGAAGCAGTAATGCTCGCGAAGAGGGAGGCGGCATACGTTAGGGAGACTCAACAACAGCCGAGTCGCCCTAGCGCCCCCAGCCGCGACCGCCGCAGGAGACGCCAGGGGCCGCGAAACGATCTCCGGCCACCGTAGACCCGGGCCTGCGGACGACGAGTAGTGGGTAACTCGCCGTCCGATCAGCACCAGGCCCGAGAGTCGACGGCGCGTAGTGTACCACGCGCGCCTCAAAGAGTTGTCAGCAATAGGGACGGGGCCTGCCACGGCCGATGCCTGCCCGGGGGTGGAGGATAAATTCGAAAGAGTTACCTCGCCCCTGGGCACTCAAGGCAGGGAGGAACAGGGGTGGGTTTTAGTCAGTAAGAGTCTGACACACCCTTCCGCTCCACCCTAGAGCGGAAGAAGTCATAGGATGATTTCCCACCCCCCAAAAATATAAAAAAAAACTTGAGAGGTGTCAAGGGACACCCGGATGGAACGAAGTTGCTTTCGATTAATTAGTGAAGGAATTGTATTTTTTTTTAATTTATATTATTTTTTTTATTATTAACTACGCACACACGCACGCACGTAAGAAGTTATACTTCATCATCTCATCTCATCTCATCGCAGCTCAGCTCAGCTCAGCTCAGCTCAACTCAACTCAGCTCAGCTCAGCTCAGCTCAGCTCAGCTCAGCTCACCTCAGCTCAGCTCAGTTCAGCTCAGCTCTTTTTTTTTTTTTTTTTTGGCAGGAGTGGGAAATCCTCATGGACGGACGGGCTGACTCGCGAGCGAGCCAGCCCGAGCAGTGTCAGACTCTTACTGACTAAAACCACACTCCTGCCATGCTAATTGTCCTCTGACGTGGTCAGAGATCTCATGATGCGATTTGAAGTTATTATTTATTAATGATTTTTTACTATTTTTGTTTTGGTGTAAATTGTGCTTAAATTTTGAAAAGACTGATTTTATATTGCCGCTATTAGTAGTTTTTAATTTAATTGTTGCCAGTTTAGTACGATGCTTCACATGCTATATACGCCTATATAGTGTAAGCAAAGTTTTAATTGTCTTTGTTTCTTTTGATAACTATTGTCGCAATTTTTATACAGAATTCTAAAACTAATTGCCTGGATTTCCTGTTTTTTATTAAATCACTCATATTTCTTCGATTTATGTTGGTCTCTAGTTCCTGCTCCAAATCGTTCCTTTCTTTTGCAAATGTGGGACACTCAAAAACAATGTGTGGAATCGATTCCACCGCGCCGGGCTCACAGATGCACGATGGGCTCCCCTTACGCTTGAAGCGATGCAATTATTCGGAGAACCCACCGTGCCCCGTCATAAATTGTGTGACCACCCCGACTGGCTTAATTTTTGACACAACTCTGAAGGCCTCTATTGCGTCTGGGACGAAAACCTTGGTGACCGAGGCGGTTCCACCATCCTTGTACCGGCGGTTCCACTCGTCAAGCGACTCCAAACGGATCTGCCGCTTGACGAATGAAACCGGGCAGCGGTCGCAGTCGGGCCTTCTTTTTAACTTAAGGGCAGCTTCCTTGGCAAGGTGGTCCGCGCGTTCGTTGCCATCCAGTCCAGCGTGTGCCTTTATCCAGAACAAGGAAACATCTTTACTCTGGGATAAAGCCACGTTGAGGTTCGCTCTCGCCTCCACTGCCAGGGCGTGGAGGGAACCCTGATTTGTGACCGTCTCCAGTGCGGCCTTCGAGTCACTATAGATACCAAAAGTTCCCTCCTTTCGCCGCAGTATATGGCGTGTCGCTACGCATATGGCCAGGAGTTCTGCCTGGTAGACCGTACAGCACGTCGGCAAGCTAAGCTTCACGGACTTGGTCTCGGCTTCCCTGTCCCACAGGGACAGTGCTGCTCCGACCTTGCCCGCTATCTTGCTGCCGTCGGTAAAGAACCGGATTTCCTGGCTGTTGTGGGCCTCCACAAGTGACTGGTCTACCAAACTCACGAACCCCATGGCCACATGTTTCGCCGGGTGCGGAGTCTCCGCAAACGCTACCACACGCTCCACCTCCCGACCAGCTAGCGATGGCTGGGGTACTCCTCTCTTTGCCTCGTACAGTGCGGCTGCTTCCTGTATTCGGAGGTCGAGTGGGAGTAACCCAGCCAGCACAAGAGCGGAGTTTAGTGAAACGGTGCGGTAAGACTTGCAGAGCTTTTGAGCGAACCCCCGCTGAACTGAATTTAGCTGCTTTTGCACTCCTGCCGTTCTAGCTGCCGGTGCCCACGCGCTGGCCGCGTACAAAATCACCGGCTCCACCGCCGCGGTGTATATGTTGCGGATTACTTCGGGGTGTAGACCCCAGCTCACTTTGGCTGCTCTTGACAGCTGTTTGTAGAAGGCAATGGCCTTCTTGCAAACGTTAACAGCGTGGGTATTGAAAGTGAGCTTGTGGTCCACCGTTAGCCCCAGTATCTTAATTTCCTCGGACATGCCAATGTCGACCCCGCCCTTGCTCAGGAGTGGGACATCATATTTCAGCTTCCTCGTTACTACCATCGCACAAGTTTTATGTGGAGCAAATTTCAGCTTATTTCTGATGCCCCACCCCCGAACAAATTCGAGGGCGGCATTGGCCTGCCATTGGACTTCTAGTGCTGTATCCCCGTCGAAGATGAGCACCACATCGTCGGCGAATGCCTGACAGTAGTCACCCCGCTCTTCGAGCTCCTTCAACAGAGGATCCAGCACCAGATTCCAGAGGATCGGACCGCCAATTGACCCCTGCACGCGGGGTGCGTGTTCGTCCGTCTCAGGCACTCGGCCCCAGCATACCTGACCCGGACACTCCTATCATTCAGGTAGCTGTCCAGTAGCCGTCTGATATTTACCGGACACTTTTCCTCAGCCAGTCTGGTTCTGATGGCCGGCCACCATGCGCTGTCGAAGGCTCCCTCTATATCAAGTGAGACAACAGTGATCAGCTTCTTCTGGTCAAGTTTTTCCTTGATATGTTGTATCATGGTATAGAGGGAGTCCTCGGTGCTCTTCTGGGGCATGAAGCCAAACTGGCGAGTACTCATCCGTGGGATCAGATGCCACTTCAGACGCGCTACCATCATTTTCTCAAAAATTTTGCCCAGGACTGGCAGGAGGCCGATCGGCCTGTAAGATTTCGGGGTGGTGTAAGTGTCCTTACCCGGTTTTCGAAGCACCACTACTGTGGCCACCTTCCAGGCCCCAGGGAAGTGACCCCGCTCAAGGCACTTATTAGCCAGCGCGAGGAACATCTCCGGATCCCGGAAAATGGCCTGGCTGCAGATATCGGCTGTGAGACCATCTGCCCCGGGTGCCTTCGTTGGGTTAAAGCTTTCCACCGCGGTTCTCAACTCCAGAAGTGTAAACGGCGGGTCATGGTGTTCATCATGCGCCCACTCGTTTACACGACTGGCCGCATCTCGAGTCCGACGGTGGTCAGCATTTTCGCCCTCCTCCAGGTCTTCCGGATAGAAAGTCTCAACAATAAGTAGAGCCGAGTCTTGAGGGCCCAGTGGTACTCCATCTTTTTCCATCGGCAAATCCTCGTGCCTTTTTGTAGTCCGCCCAATCACCCTGTAGATTCCTTCCCACAGTCCTTCCCCATCCTGCTTCTCACAAAACCCCTTCCAACTATCTATTTGGGCCTTTTTTGCCTGGAACTCATAGTCTTCTTTGGCTTGCAGATACTCCTCGACGACTTTCTGTCTCCGGACCGGTGCAGCACATCGAATGCGGCGTCTCCTGGTGTTGACTTTTTTCTTCATCTCAGCGAGCTCGGTTGACCACCACGGTAAGGTAAGTTTGTTTTTTGTTTTAATTTTTGGAATCGTTATGTTACAGGTTTTTATAATTGTATCAATGTATTTATTAATGTAATTTTCTAATTGTGTTCTGTTATTTATTTTATCTATTTCTGTTTTGTTTAAATTTCTATCAGCTTGAAATTGGGCCAGTTTCTCACGAAACTGGCTCCAATTCGCTTTTTTTGTATTAAATATGCGTGTGGTTCTTGTTATGGTAGTACTTCTTGATTGTTTCAGGTTAATTTTGAATTCAATACCGTTGTGGTCCGAGCTCGTGATGTCTTCGTCAACACTCCAGTCCTCCACCAGTCCTAGCATTTCCGTTGAGCAGACTGTTAAGTCAACAAAACTGGTGTAGGACTTGCCGCCTCTGATGGTGTCGTAAGTCGGAGTGCTGCCGACGTTGAGTACCTGCAAGCCCATTTCCTCCAAAGCTCCAGACATGTCATCGCCCCTGTCGTCGATGACAGTACTGCCCCACCAAGTGCTTTTCGCATTCGCGTCGCCACCCATGACTATTTTTAGCTGACCCATTTCCTCACGAATCCGCTTGAGGTGCTCCAGGTATGGCTCTATGGGCGAGTCCGGTTCAAAATAGAAGGAGACTACCGCGATTTCCCAGGCGCTGGTTCGGATCCTCACCACCACGATGTTGTTGGTAGTGAGTTTTGGACACTGTGAGACGTCGAGTTCGTGATCGAAGACAACTATGGCCGCCTTCACAGTTCCACTTCCTTGGTCCGCGCACTGGTAGATTCTCGCTCCACGGTAGTCTCGCATCTTCCTGATCCCGCCCATATATGGCTCCTGGAGCAATGCGAATGCAACCCTCCGCTCGCTAGCTACTGATAAGAGCTCTTGGGTTGCTAATTTCTTCCTCTGCAGATTCGCTTGGATTATCCGGTAGCTTGAACGGGTATCGGGGTCAGTAGTACCTGGGTGGCTGCTTCCTGGTGTGGCCGTTTCCACCTTAGCAGTACGCCACCGACAGGCGTGCCAGTGCGTCCCACTTTATTCGGACCGGGCACTCGCTGTCGAAGGCGTTGTGGTCCGTTCTGGCCATTTTAGCCGTCATGCAATTTCGGCATGACGGTTTACCCGCCGACAAACGCGAGGGGCAGTCTGCGCGTAGGTGAGGGTCACCACAATGGATGCAGAGATCGGCGGGCTCGGTGCACATTTTACGGCTATGGCCGTAGTGCAGACAGCGAGTGCACTGCACCAGTGGCGACTGGTCCAGTACACGCACTCTCTGCAGGTCTATGTGCACTCGACCCACCGTTGTGAGCCTCTGCCATAGCGCTGGGGACACCTGCAGGATGATGTGGCATAAGTGGACTCCTTAACTATCTCGTACAGCCGGTTGATGGCACCAAGCACCTCCGTCTTGATCTCAGTTTTGAGATTGCGAGAGTTGCCCAAATGTAGCTTTGCCTTACTTAGGCAAGCTCTCGCCTCCGCTGTGAGATTGGGGTACTTGGTGTCAGCCTTTTTTATAGAACCCGCAGCGTCCGCAGAGGCCCGGCGCGTCACCAGAGAGTCCGGAATTCTCTGGGTGACAGGTTGAGACGCAGAAACCGGCTTGGGGTAGGCCGGGGACTTGGCCTTGGGCTCCGCTCGCCCAGCCTCCCATTCACCAATGCTGCGCCTCACGCTCAGCAGCGAGGTCTCAGTCTTCTCTGACGATCGCGGCGAGCCCCCGGAGCCCTGCGAGTCTGCGTCCTTCTTGGCCGGTGTACGGATCATGTTTTGCGTTAAGGTTGTTAGAGTCAGAGGACAATTTAAAAGTAATTGACTGAATCCCTGTAAAGGGGGGATCAGCCAACTATATAAAAATACGCCAAAATCACGTCAATATCCCTGATAATCCCTGTAAAAAAGGGGATCCGTCAGATATATAATTAAAATATAAAATAAAATAAAATAAGATAAAATAAAGAATTGGTCAAATTTTGTAACTAATGAATTAGTTACGTCCAATGTCCGGTAACAGACAGTCCACTGAAAATCGACTTCCGTAAACAAATTTTAAAAATTTTAAAAATATTTGTCAAAATTGTCCCTGTCCGTATAGTACAGTATAAAAGACCACCGGGTGGGCGGGTGGTCAATTTTTTGACGTTTTGTGAGAGCTAGGCTCACGTGTGGGGTGTCAAAAGTTGCGTCTCCGTGCGGGCTAACAGATTTCATAACAATAATTTTTTTTGTAGAACGAAAATTTTTGAAAATGAACCAAAAACAAGATTTTTTGAGAAAAATTTGGAAAATTTATACCAAAACCAGGACTCGGATACGCAAAACACGCACCGGGACACAGGTAAGGGTTGGTGGAGTCCTATAAAGTTTAAACCAAAAGAATCTATCCAGTAGAATTTAAGATAACTAAATTTGAAAATTAAAATTTTGAAAAAATTACAATTTGTGAAGTATTCGAAAAATAAAGCCGCGATGGTCTATTTCTATCGTCGGGATAGCAGGAGCTTGCCTGTCTTATAATTACTACGCAAAAAACTAGGTCAAAATCGCATTCCTGGAAGCTGAGAAATCGATGCTCAGCTCAGCTCAGCTCAGCTCAGCTCAGCTCAGCTCAGCTCAGCTCAGTTCAGCTCAGCTCAGCTCAGCTCAGCTCAGCTCAGCTTAGCTCAGCTCAGCTCAGCTCAGCTCAGCGTTCCAAGCTCCGCTAGATTTAACACACGAAATTGGTTAGATAATGTTTGATCTGCTTGCAACCTTTGTACCTACCCACCAAAAATACAAGGAGTTTTTATTAGATTGTTTTTCCAACACAATCTTTTTGGATGGATAGCCTCATTAGTGTCGTCTCGTCTTTTCGTTAGATTTTTTTCCGTCTAGCCCCCCTTTCACATCGCGCGATAAGGAACTTCGTTCCAAAAAAAGACTCGTTGTGATAAATTCCTTTCTATAACTAATAAACGCCAATAAATTGTGAATGCATCATAGTTTTATTTTCTACAAAAGCACTGAATTCTAGATTGAATGTATCCTTTAGACAAACGTTCTTTAGGACATTTTCGTAAGTTTATTTTTGTTTTCTTTAGTAACTCTGCCGTATCTTCTAAGACACCAAGTGCTTCTTCGGCTGATTTAGACACATTTCAATGTTAATTAAGTAAACATTAATTAATATACGCAAACTCTGATGTATTCAACAACGTTTTATTTGGTTAAAAAATCACTAACTACTTGTTTACGTATAACGATTCACTCGCCCCGGCTTCTTATCTCTGATGGAATGTGGTTCTTTTGTATTCACTTCACTAACGATGCGGCTCGATTATGACCATTATGTTGTGTGGAATATGGTTTAATTTGGTTTGGCGAGTAGTTGTCTCAGTAAAACAAGCGTCTGTCTTCGATGGTGTTTATTGGCAATTAAACTTAAAATTACCCATACATCATATTTAGTTGAGTCAGCGGCTAGCTACTTACTCTAATTAAACGTGGACTGTATGTACAACAAGTTAAGCCTTAAATTGCTTCAACACAATGATATAGTGATTGCGCGTGAAATAAAAATTTAGAATTTTCAAATAACACGATTTCTAGTAACCTTTCATTAAATAAAGTTTAATCGTTGACCAATTCATTATGAGTACGGCTAGGGAGTGGAATTCCCTGTCACAGTCTCTACAACCTGGGAGTCTTAAGTCAAGAGTGAATAGGTTACTTCTAGGCAAGCGTGCTCCATCTGCGACCACATCATCGCTTACTACCAGGTGAGATAGTGGTCAAACGCGAGCCAAATAATGATAAAAAACAAAAAAAATGTGAGGGTGCTCAATTTATTAGATAATGGTGCCAATTCTCTTATTCACTAACTAAACAAAAATTAGAGAATCGCTATTTTTTACTAGAAGGCTGTGTGAGAAAAGGACGGCTATAGCTATGAACTAAGTTAAAGATGTCAAACTAGTTTACGCCTTGCGCTTCATCGTGTTTTAGTCAGGGCTCGGAACCGGTTTTGAAATACCGGTTAATATTGTTCATAAAACCGTTATAATATCGTTCATCGATTAACCGGTTAATTACAAAAACGGTATCCATAAAACCTAAATAATTTTGGTTACCGGTTATTACAGAGAATAGAATTTTAAAACTCGAGCTAACCTGAATAAACCGGTTCTACTCGGAGCTCGCGCGCCGCCGCCGTTAGTCACATTCTCGCGCGTTTACTTGTTCGTGTTTGTTTTCTTTCGTCGTTCGCCGCAGAGAGAATTGGGTTCGCATCTTTCATTCAAGTGTCGTGCGACCGCTACTTAATTCGAGTTTTATAATAACATAGACAGTGTTACTAAAATATATTCTATGTTCGATTATAACCCAGACAAAAAAATCTAAGTGTTTGACGAAGGGTGTAATTAGGGTTGTCAACTTTTTTCAAAAGAACTAAAATATGTCTGATTTCAGAGACAGTAAACAAAGCGTACCAACTTAGAAAAAAGAGGCCTTTAGAAAAAATAGTGAAATATAGAAATTTGCATGGGTAGGGTGACTGGCAATTAGTGACCGATACTTAAACATGTGATTGTACTCATGATTACAATCAACATTCTAAAGAAACTTTTTTTTTTCTACGTATTCACTTTTTTCACAATATCAACAGTTTAAAAATCGCGCGCGCGTGATGGCAGTGACCGCTGCGATCAGCTGTTAGCACAAAGACAAAGGGAGCGGTGTGGGCGGCGGGGGAGTGTGCGACGCTGCTACTAGTACATTTGCCCTTTCCCGAGGTCAAACTATCAGCTGATAGATCGTGCCTACTTTAAGGTTACGGCGTGCGCGTTCTTAGATATTTTGTAGTAATGCGGACATGCGTTGCATCTTAAAAGTATTAGTCAAACACGCTGTCTTTGAAAATATTTTTTTAATTTAGCAACAACCGAAACATGTACGAGTAGGTACCTACACTGCTTAGGTACATCGAAAACGGCACGTGGTGCCCGGCCGAGCGGGCTTGCGAGCCGTGCTCTGTACGATACGAGACCGCGTCTAACAGCTGATTGCAGCAGTCACTTGCCTCGCGCGCACGCGTATTTCAAACTGTTGTTATTGTGATAAAAGTGAATAAGTATAAAAAAAAGTTTCCTTGGGAAAGTTGTTTATAATCATGAGTACAATCACGTGTTTAAGTATCGGTCACTAATTACTAGTCACCCTATATATTAATTACGCAAAGAAAACGAAACAACACAATTAAAAAAAAAAAAGGCAGATTCCCTACATGTAAAGTTACTACTAGTTACTTATAATTTATTTTTCTTGCCTATCCTATTGTGTGAGGTATCGTAGGATAGGTCTTTCAAAATCATTGCAGGGTTGTGCAGACTATTTCTTGATTCAGAGATTCGTTTTCGAAATCATCATCATTTCACCCGACCGACGTCCACTGCTGGACATTGACCTCCCTTAAGTGTCGCCGCAATGACCGGTCCTGTGCGGATACCCGCACGCAACCCTCACCAGGTCATCGGTCCATCTTGTTGGAGGCCTTCCAACGCTGCGTCTTCCGGTACGCGGTCGCCACTCCGGAACCTTTCGGCCCCATCGACCGTCCGTTCTGCGGGCAATGTGCCCAGCCCACTGCCACTTCAGTTTAGTCATTCTTCGGGCTATGTCGGTAACCGTGGTTCTCTTGCGGATATCATCATTCCTGATTCGATCACGCTAGGACACTTCAAGCATAGCCCTTTCCATTGGCCTTTGGGTGACTTTAAGCCTTCTGCTGAGGCCCATTGTGAGCGACCACGTTTCGGTTCCATATGTCATCACTGGCAACTCGTACTGGACTTTCGTCTTGAGACACTGTGATATGTGGGAAAAGATACCGCGCAGCCTCCCGAATGCCGCCCAGCCGAGTCGGATTCGACGTAAGGTCATCGAGCATTATACTGAAGTCTTGGGATGATTTACAACCCCCCCCCCTCCGCTCCTGCTCCGTCCAAACGGGGCAGACCTCCACCGTAGCCCTCTAGGCTAAGTTAGCTCTGTTAGTTTACGAGTAATAGTCGTCCAACTTATAAAATGTACCTACCTGGAAAATTTCGTACAAAACTCAAAATCCTTCGAAAAAGACACTTAGGTTAAGCTGTTACTTATTTAATACTTAAAACAAGTAATAACATGTAAAATTTTAGAAAAATAAAACCGGACTTTTCGTTTTTAATTTAAACGTTATTGTCCGTAAAACCGTAATTTCAATTAATGTTTACTCATAAAGCCCCCTTCTAAGTCCACATGTTATAACGGGCGTCTACGGAACCCTACACTGCGCGTGGCCCGACACGCACTTTGCCGATTTTTATTAACTTCAATGAACACATAAGCTACTCAAAACAAAATAAGGGCTAATAAAATTAAAACATTAAATTGTAGGTACATTTTAATGTTTTAATTTTATTAAATCAGCCTGTTTTCTGTAATTTTCAAGATATTTACAATGGATTATTTTACGTTAAATTTAGGAAAAATACAGTATATTTATCATTTATTAGAGAAAATGCGTTATTTTGGATAAGTTAAGAAAATTAAGGAAAACAACGATTTGAAAAAATGTTACATTTTACACCCTCGTTAAAATTTACGAGCCCAGTTTTTCGTGGTAGCACCCCAGACCATAATCTCTGTCTACCAAAACGGCCTGTTTCGTGTATGCAGGAATCTGAAACCTTTACTCCAGATCTTCTCCACATTTTAATGCGTCAATCATCATTCGAAAACCTAAAGAGCACTGCAGCCTAGTCCGAAACACTCCAATCCGTATGTTGCTTAGCAAACTTTAACCATTTGCACGATATTATGCTACAGTTAACTGAATATTGACTAAGCGTCTTCTTGAGTATTTATGGTCTTCATGAGCTCAATTTCGTACCATTTTGTCGTCCACACGAGTGCGTGAAACTGTGACGCATTTTGTATAGTCAGTGCCGTGGACGCTCGTGGTTTTCACACAGTTAAACGGATATACCAGTCTTCTTGAGCTTTTGTTTTTTTTTTTTTGAAGGGTGGGAAATCATTCAATGACTTCTCCCAATCTGGGTGAAGCGGGAAGGCGTGGCAGACTTTTACTGATTTAAACCCACCCTTGTTCCTACAGTTGCCTGTGTGCCAAGGGCTGCGAATTCTATTTCTATTTCGAATTTATCCGCGACCCCAGGCAGGCAACGGCTCTAACGGGCCCCGTCAGGTACTGCTGACATCTCTTGGCGGCGCGCGTGGAACACTACGCGCCGTCGACTCTTGGGCCTGGTCCAGACGCCCAGGGCGTCTCCTGCGGTGGCTGCTGGGGGCGTGAGGGTCTCTGTTGAGTCTCCCTCACGCGTTCCGCCTCCTCCTTCACGAGCATTACTGCTTCGCAGAAGGAGGTGACTGCTTCCCATTCCCTCTCGCTCCGTACCATGTCCCGGACCAGGGCCGGGCGCGATAGGTCGCTGCCGCCGATCGCTCCACAAGGACACGGCGACGCTCCGCCCAAGTGGGGCAGAACTCAACCGCGTGCTCCACTGTGTCTTCTGGGCGATCCGCACAGTGGTGACACCCGGGCGTTTCCTCCCGCTTTATACGACACAGGAACCTCCAGAAACAGCCGTTTCTGGTGAGAACCTGCGTCAGTAGGATGCCGTGGTGCCTCTCCAGCCACTCCTCAAAGATGGGCCTTACCACCGCAGCCGCAATTGTGGCGTGCCCAAATCTTCTTGAGCTGTTGTAACCCCAACTTTTACAGAGCCACGACATCTGGCGACACACACCGTCTCCTGGTACCAGTTTCAAACATTTTGAACAGCTCACCGCGAATACCCCGCCATTAAACCTATAGCGCGCTGTGGCCCTCCTGGATCAAGGTTACGACCCTAGTCGCTTTAAGTGCGTCCATATGTATCCTTACAAGAAACATTATGAAATTTAGGAAATGTTATAAAATCAAACGTCACAAAAACAAAATTTTCATGTGCACTTTAAGCAATAAAACCAAATGTTAAGCTTTCCCACTGGATCAATTTGTGACTAGAAACGTTAGGGCAACTTTAAGGAATCCATAATTTAACATTTACAAATTATTACAAGCACAGAATCATACAACATGAGTTATGTGTTTATTATACAATTTTATACTGTGGTATTTTGTTTTGAATAGGTATAGTAAACATTGTGTAAAATAAACACATAACCCTCCTTTGCGTTCCGCAGTCGGGTAAAAAGAGTATTTATCGTACTCTATTAGTTTTACAGATTATAAAGTACACCTACATGAAATAGAGTACAATACTCTATTTTAGAATACGTTTGGCAACCCTAGTTGTAATCAATACATAAGGTAAGTTTTAATGTTTATTAATAAAATTATTGCAGGGTATGGTAAAAAGGCTTACGAATTTAGTAAACCAATTTTATTTATTTATTGTCACGGAAGACTTGTGAACACAAATGATATAATATTACCCTATAACTAGTATGGTATGACAATATACACCATAAAATAGCAACACAATTCATGAAATTCAAGTGCACACACGACAAACGCCGCACAGAACGAAACTACTCAGCCAGCAAAGTAGTCGAATACACAAACTTGTGAGTGCGTAATTGCGTATTCGTTGGCGTAGAACGAGAGCTTTGTTATTGTAAGAGAGATAGCGTAGTAGGTAGAACTCGTTTATACCGTCGAAACTCAAATTAACCGGTTAATTTCACTCAACAGAAACGGAATTTGTGGAAAAAACGGTTTCTCCATTAACCGGTTAAAATACCGGTAACCGAAACCTTAACCGCAATCGATTCAGGTTCGGGGTCAATGACCAAAACCGGTTTGGAAAATTAACCGGTTTCCGAGCCCTGGTTTTAGTCGACATGTGTTTACGTGCACCCTTATTTGTATGGAAATATTACTTCAACCAAATTTGACAGTCCTAAATTACGTCCGTCGCTTTCTTGTTTTATTAGAGAGGAAAAGATAGCAATAGCCTAAACCAAGTTTAGTTTGTGCACAAAAAAATCGGCACCAATGTTATTTAACGAACGGTTGATTTAAGTGCGATTGATACTAACTTTTCGTAGATTCTGCAAGCGTTCTCCGACAGTCCTTTCTCCTTTGGACTGATCACCGACAGAACGTTTCGTTTTTGAGAGATTCGTCGATGGATCGTTTCACCTATGGATGTTTCGCCGACGGAATGGTTCGCATTTGTTTGTTTCGACGACAGGTTTTTTTAACTATGGAATATTCACCGTCAGCTCGTTTGGTCTACGATTGTTTTGACATGGCTTTTTTCACTATTTAACTACTAAGCCACCAATAGGCTACTTGCTTGCTATAAAGACGTGAAGAAAGAAAATGTTTTAATGTAAGACCGCTTTTACTTTTAATGAATGATATTTATCTATTACCTACCTGTATTCTTGTATTTTGTTATTGCAAACATTGGGAAAATATAAAAACAAAATATGAAAGAAACGTATTTATTTATTTATAGTATAAAGTGGCTATTACAAAGTGATTGAAAAAAATGTCTTCAATTTACAGTTTTATTATTAGTAGGTAAGTAGTTTAGTATACTTACTTAGGTTTAAAAAATATAAAAATTATTTAATCAGGTGGCAAATATGTGCCCATCCATTTAAATATGATTTTAAGTCCATTTGATTATTTTCAGATGAATGTGTCGCAATCCTTTTCCTATAATAATCTGTACCTCCACGCTTTCGCTTAGACATAGGTTCTGCGGATTTTATTCTTTCAATAATGTTCTCTGTATTCTTTTGCTCCTTTTTAAACTCTGAGATAGTTTTAAATATGTTCCACTTCTGTCGATTTAGTAGTGTGTTCCATCTATTATGCCACGATTCAGGGGCGTTCTGTGATAAAGGACAGATATAGAGCAGATATAGAGAGAGGGAGAGAGGGTGGGAGGGGAGATATTGAGTATTGAGTATTGAAAGGAACATATGATAATATACCATCATGTACTAAGTGTACTGACCACAGAGTAGGTGGAAATTGCGGTGGAAGTCGTTTCACTGTCATTATAGAGCTAACTGATTTTGTAAAAACATGATTTCTTAGTAATAGCTTAAAATGAGACAGCTGATCTACAATCGGAAAACTGCTGTCTTAAAAAACAAATGTCTATGTACCTTCAAATTAATCAGTTAAACATATTTGTAAATCCACGCCCAAAAGAGCATCACAAAAGAAAAGAAGCAAAGGTCCCATCCAAACTAAACTAGACTTCTCAGAGCAGCTTTTTGTTCCAAACGCACAATGCTCACAAACAGAGGTCGACGTGCAGGGTACACATAGTCAGAATCAGGATACAGACCAGGAAATTAGCAACGACATGACTCTAAAAAACTCTCCAAATGAACAAGGACATAAAAACTTAAAGCAGACAACCTTATCAAACCGCAACACAAAAAGAAATATCTACATAATTGGAGATGAAAAAGTAAGAGGTCTATCAGCACAACTACCGAATCCGAATCGTTCTATTTCGCCATCGCTTTGCACGAGTGAACCGAGATACCGAAAATCGGAGCAGACTGGGAGAAGCGCGCCATCTAGCACTACAGCTCCATAACTGGAGAGACCGCCGAATCGCAGAACATGTATTCAGTTTTGGTTCTGCTGATTTTCAAGCCAACTTTCTCCAGCTTCTGTTGCCATTTCTTCAGTCTGCTCTGGATCTCAGGTCCATCTTCACCGACCAGAACAATGTCGTCGGCAAACAGCATGCACCAGGGTGCCTCTTCCTGTATTTCCGACGTAAGAGCGTCCATAATCAACAGGAAGAGGTAAGGACTTAAAGCCGACCCTTGATGTAAGCCTACAGTCACACTGAACTCACCGGTGTTGCCAGCAGCCGACCTAGCACGAATCAACTCAACATACTTCCCAGGCAAACCTTTCTCTTTCAAGGCCCACCACAACACATGCCGAGGTACCCTATCATACGCTTTCTCAAGATCAATGAACACCATGTGCAAGTTCTAGTGCACACGTCTGTACTTCTCGCACAATTTGGCCGTCGACCTGGCATAAACCCAAACTGGTTCGGGGTAATCTCACTCTCCTCTCGCAATCTTTTCTCTACCACCTTCTCCCATACTTTCATAGTACCTATGTGACATGAGCTTTATCCCTCGATAGTTGTTGCAGTCCTGTACATCCCCTTTATTCTTGAAGATGGGCACTAGCGAACTATTGCACCATTCTTGTGAAATCACTTCTTCATACAACAACTTATTGAAGAATAAAGTCAGCCACATACATCCATCCTCTTTTAAACACTTCCATACTTCTACTGGTATGTCATCAGGACCCATGGCCTTTCTATTTTTCATACATTGAACTGCCTTTCTTACTTCATCCATGCTAATTTCTCTCACCAAACCCATATTTACTTGTACCTCTTTGAGCACACCATTCCATTCATTCTCTTCGTTCATCATCTTTTCAAAATAGACCTTCCATCGCTCTTTTATTTCGTCATCTTTCGACAAGACTTTACCGAGTTCATCTTTCATACATTTTATGTGCATTATATCCCTCGTTCTCCTTTCTCTTAATTTTCTTCTCCTAATTCTTTTGCTTTTGCACCCTTCCATTTCGTTTCTTGCAAACACGCTATATTTATCCGTCGCCTTTTTAAAACATCTGCTAACTCTCTTCCTTTTCCAGTCATAGTACCTACATTCCTGCTCGCACACCTCAATCTTAATTCTCTCACTCTCCGAGCTTGCGTCTTACGTCACACCCGCCCGTCCTGGTGCGACAACCCTTGTCCATTTCCCACAGAAGCCAGGTGCTGCCCCTGCGCGTCACCTGTGGGGTACGCCCTAGCCTTATCGCACATCATATTTTTCCAGACCATGTTGCAAAAAGGTTTTGGCAGAAGTTTTATAGCCGGCCGCCTGCCTGACGCCAATCCTCCTTGGGAATGCTGTTGTTGGTGGTTTATCCGCTTCCGCGCGGGTGGCCCCAGGTGCTTTAGTAGTATGCACTAGGGCTCAAGCTCCCTTAGTCGCCTCTTACGACACCCACGGGAAGTGATGGATTGGTACTATTCTTTGACGTCCGACACCATACGGAACTATTAGCACAGAATATATCGGACTGTTAAGCACAGAATTAACACTGGATGGATGAAATGGCGGCAGGTCACCGGGACTATCTGTGACTCCCGCATTCCCCTAAAACTTAAGGGGAAGATTTATAAAACAATGGTCAGACCTGCTGTCTTGTATGGTTCAGAATGTTAGGCCACAAAAGGGATGAATGAAAAGCAATTGCATGTAACTGAGGTGAGAATGCTAAGAGCGATGTGTGGTGTTACGCGCATGGATAGAATTAGGAATGAGTATATAAGAGGAAGTCTGAAAGTGGCACCGCTGACTGAAAAGTTGTGTGGAAATCGGTTGTCGTGGTATGGGCATGTGATGCGGAGGAATGAAGAAAATGTCGTGAGGAAAGTTTTGTGTATGTATGTGGATGGCTATAAGAGTAGGGGAAGGCAAAAGAAACTATGGTTGGACTGTGTGATAGAGGATATGGGTAAAAAGGGGGTGACTACAGAGATGACGACTAACAGAGGAGTATGGAAGAAAAAGACATGTTGCGCCGACCCCAAATAAATTGGGATAAGGGCAGGAGAATGATGTCTATCAGCACAACTAATACAAACAAATCCAGGAAAAAGGAATGACAAAAGTTTGCTGAACATGCTGATTTGTTAGAACGAATATTTTCCAACTATCCACAATGTGTTTCTACGGATCTTACTACACTTGGTGAGACATCTTTTGTAGAACTGAATATAGAGTTGACAACTAATAAACCAGTGTATCAACGCCCGTATTGAATGTCCGAGTCCGAAAAACATATTACAAAAGAAAGAAAAGAAAAAAAAAAATGATTGACGAATTATTACAGGCAGGTTTAAAAAAAAAAATAACTTGAAACATAGTCTGACTGAAGAAATCTGTCAGAACCGCAACCACTACCTTTGGATTCATATCGAAAACTATACTCTGGATATAGGTGTTGTATACAGAAAACCAAAACAATCAAACGTCAAAACCTTTTTAGATAGCTACTCCCAACAACTACATAAAAACAGACGAGGGCTGATCTTTGGTGACTTTAATTTCAACTTATTAAATACAGAACGCTCAACTGCAATGTATAAAGAAATAATCCAAGAAAACGGTTATGAATTTTTGAACAAAATATTTGAAGAATACTGCACAAGAGAAACAGCAAAATCAAAGAGCATAATTGACCAAATTTTCTCAAATTTTAAACTAAATGATTTCCATCTAGCCTTTGTCGATACACCCTTGTCCGACTACAAACAGATATACTTAGAATTGAAACGCTTTAAACCAGAACCTCTGAAGAAAATAAGCTACTACAATACTGATTATGAAATACTTTCAACACACTTTGAACCTACTGCATGTTTAGTTTTTCGTTAAGCTTGAATCTTGAAGATTATTTTGATATATTACACTAATACACAGGGTTTTAAATACAATTGTATTTACATTGTAAATGCAGAGCTCCTGTCAGTTTGGCAACAACAGAAAATGACCACAGAAAATCAACTTTTAACTTTTTTTTCTGGTATTCTCGTAGCTTGCATAACAGTGCGCCCAGTATTATTTGACGCAAAATTTAGTTGAGTAACGTCTCTAATAGAGAAAACTGACTAAAAGCTGAGGACCATAGACAAAAACCGATTTTAATGGGAACACACCGCGGTTGCCATAATTGCGGTAGCGACGGTCCTGAGCCATTTTAAAAATGCTGAGATTCTGGCACTAGACGGGCCAGTGGATAAGAAAAATCCTACAGACAAGCAAAAGGAAGATCTATTTAGAAAGAAAAGAAACGAAGTATCAGGGTTTATTTATCCAACGAACGAAATCAAGTTACTACAGGAAAGCCTTTGAAAACTGCAAGAAACAGCCATTGAAAATGTGGCGACTGATAAACAGCCTGTCCTGCAATAAATTTACTGAAAAGTCCGCCCCCCGGAAACTTCATACCCAAAATGGCACTGTTACTGACGTAAAGGACATCTGCGAATGTTTTAATGATTTCTTTGCAAATGTTGGTTCGATACTGGCAAATCAGATTCCCGTAGAATATCACCCATCGGGTACTGCCTTGGCAGGTTCATCTGAATCTAGCTCGTCTACCCTTAGTGATCTAGAACCAGCCACAACATGAAATTCTAAAAATAATTAATAATTTAAATAATAACACCAGCTCAGGTTTAGAAGGTATCACCACAAAATCATTGAAATGTGTTGCGAACATAATTCTTGATGAACTCACTAATTGCATAAACAATTAATGTATGAAATTGGGAACGTTTCCAAATAGTCTTAAGGTTGCGAAAGTTACGCCAATTTATAAATCCGGAGTTAAATCAGAGCCAGGCAACTATTGCCTTATTTCAGTACTTCCCGTGCTTTCAAAAATTTTTGAGAGGGTCTTGTTTAAACCACCTCGAAAAATACCTAACTACTCTAAACTTTATATATGAAAAGCAGTACGGTTTTAGACCGAAATTAAATACACTCTCAGCCACAATAGACCTTGTGACAACTACAGAACTTAATATTGATAAGAAGAAAATGTCTGTGGGTGTCTTTATCGATCTAAAGAAGCCGTTTGACACAGTCAGTCATGAACTATTGTTAAAAAAACTTACAGAAATCGGGATAACAGGCCCTGCCCTTGACATTTTTAGGTCTTACCTGTCAAACCCCATCCCAGAACTTTAACATACGGTGTGCCCCAAGGTTCAATTTTGGCTCCCTTGTTATTTCTCCTGTACATAAATAGTGTCCACAATTTTGGTCTAAAAGGTGACTTAACATTATAAGCAGATGACACATGTTTGTTTTACTTCGGTCACTCAATCGATACTATTATTAAGTAAGCACAGAACGATTTGGACTTACTCAACCTGTGGTTTCAACAAAACCTTCTCACCATCAATACAGATAAAACAAATTATATGATATTCGCAGCAAAAAAAAAAAATTGGCATTTATACACCATTAAAGATAAATAACCAAATCATAAAAAAGTGAATCAAGAAAAATATTTAGGGCTAATTTTAGATACTAAATTATCGTGGCTTCCAAATATTCAAAAAATAAAATCTAAATTACAGTCACTCACGGGTACCCTACGAGGTATCGTTCGGTGCTTACCACGTCAAGTTCGTTATAAAATCTACTTCTCCCTTGTTAAGCCACATATTGACTACCTAGTGGAAGTATGGGGTACCACCGCTAAAACACATATTAACCTACTACAAACTGCTCAAAATAAACTACTAAAAACGTTATTTAATTATGACTATCTAACTCCAACAGAAACTCTACACAAAGAAATTAAAGTAATGAACATAACACAAACATACATATATAATACATGCGTACTAATTCGAAAAATACTAAATAAAAATATACACACAAACATAACCTTCACCAAAAATATAAAAAAAACACAAAATGAAACTGAGACGTGACCAGGACTTTTTACAATTACACCAAACCCGCACAAACTACGGAAGAAAAACCATTATGTATGAAAGATCTAAAATATTTAATCGAGAGACCTCAAAGAATCTAAATCCAAAACCACTTTTCAAGCACTTTATATTAAAAAACTCACTTTCCTTAAAATAGTGGCGAGCCACATCCAGTTACCGCTGATCTATGTTGTATAGAAATTTGTTTACGTATTCTGACTGTTGAACCCGTGTATCGAACTAACATTTGCTCATATATTTTTGTAACCTACCCTCAAAACATAATCGATGCCAAGTCTTTTGTAATACGTCCAACATTTAGTTTTGTGAAATATCTAGTTTTAAATATTCTCATGTAAGTGAATTCCAATTCTTATGGTATAGTGCGGGAAAGTAATTCACCATATGCAAGTCCCGTACTTTTGGTAGATAAACCGAATGGTCAGAGGAGATTATGTATTGACTATCGGGCCTTAAATAAAGTTACAGTTCACGAAAAATATTCCATGCCTATAGTTGAAGAGTTAATTGATAGGCTACGGGATTGCAAATATTTTACGTCATTAGATTTAAAAAACGGCAATTACCAAATCAAAATAATAATAATAATAATCTGTGGCCCGCCTGTCAAGCCGACTGTCATAATTTTTTCCAAATATTTTTCCTAAACTATTTATATTTATTATCATGTTTACAATAGTGAAAATAAGACCGAAAACGAGAGAAAAAAAAATATATATTACCAAGTGCAAATCATAGTGAACAACAGTGAGATGAGAACTACAAAAATAAAACGGAACTTATGACAACGTGAAAATGATAATTAGGAACCGGGCCAAATTGCTGACCACACACCCAACATCTTCGGGTTCGTCGCTCAGCTCCGCCTCGCAGCCGCCGGGACCTGCACCAGCCGTGAGTCGAGTGATTCCGGCCGCTGCAGTTGCGTCGAGCTCGAGCGACGAATACACCACTCCGCCGACGACACCACCAGATTATCTGACCCGCGTCACAGAGCGTGTCGACTTCCTGAAGCAGAAGATCTATGCATGGGCAAACCGTATTCGTCGGTAAAAGCGGCGAGTGGAGCGGTACACTCAGAATCGCACATTCGAATGCAATGCATACAATTCGAATGGGAGCGACCGGACCAAGGTGTGTCCGATACGCACCTACCTGATGACGACGCCATGAGCTCATTCTGGCGCGGCATCTGGTCGGTGCCGGTCAGGCACACCGAGGGTGATTGGACTCGAGAGGTCGAGCGCGCGTGCGATCTTATACCAGAAATGGGGGCTATTACCATCAGCCCCCAAGATGTAGCTCGTGCAGTCCGTCCGTTGCCTAACTGGAAATCTCCAGGGCCGGACGGTCTGCACAATTTTTGGATAAAATGGTTTCAAAGATCGCACGCTCGCTTGGCAGCTCAGTTCCAGTCTGCCCTAGAGTCAGGGTCGCTGCCACAGTTCCTTACGACAGGAGTAACCCACCTGCTCCATAAATCAGGTAGTACTGCGGAACCCAAAAATTATAGGCCGATCACGTGTTTACCGACGGTCTATAAAGTTTTTACATCCATCCTCAGAGCCAAAATTAACAATCATATTGACACAAATTTTATCATGTCTGCCTCTCAGAATGGATGTAGGAACGGGTCCCGTGGTACTAAGGAGCTGCTCCTCATTGATGTTGCCATTAGCCAACAGGTTCGTCATTCTCGAAAAGATCTGTCGACATGTTGGATAGATTATAAGAAGGCCTATGACTCGGTGCCACATACATGGCTCATGAGGGTGCTGGAGCTGTACAAAGTGGATGCAACTTTGCGCACCTTCCTGATGTCGTGTATGGGGCAGTGGAGGACAGTTCTTCACTATCCAGGATGTCGACAAATCCGGGAGAACAGCGAACCGATAAGGATCGAGCGTGGCATATTTCAGGGCGACAGTCTGAGTCCACTGTGATTTTGTCTGGCCTTAAACCCTCTCAGTACTCTACTGGAGGGTTCGGGCCAAGGCTACCGGTTGAGAAGAGGTGGTCAGGTCATATCACACCTCCTTTACATGGATGATCTGAAACTCTTTGCCCCCAACAACTTGCAACTGATGAAGCTACTGAAGGTAACAGAAACCTTCAGTAGCGCCATCAGGATGGAATTTGGTGTGGACAAATGTGCAGTCATGCATGTAAAGCGAGGGGAGATTATGGAATCCGTGGGAATTCAACTCTCGGATTCCGTCCACCTTAGATCCCTCTGCTCAACCGAAACCTACAAGTATTTGGGTATGTCGGAAGCGTTAGGCATCAGTACTGCTGAAGTGAAACAGTCGTTGAGGGAGCGCTTCTTTGGCCGCCTGAATAAAGTACTGAGTAGTCTTTTATCAGGCGGGAACAAGGTGCGCGCCTTCAACGGTTGGGTCATGCCGGTATTGATGTACTCTTTCGGCATACTCAAATGGACTCAGACGGAACTTGACGCCCTGGATAGGAGGGTCCGCACACTGTTGACCGCAAATCGGATGCATCACCCACGATCATCGGTGATGAGGCTGAATATCCCGCGGAAGTGTGGGGGTCGTGGGTTCTTAAATGCTAAGACCCTACACAACCGCGAGGTATGCAGCCTTAGGGAGTACTTCCTCAAAGCTGACGTGGGTATGCATCGAGATGTGGTCGCTGTGGACAAGGGCCTCACCCCGCTCTCCTTGGCAAAAGAGAACTGGTGCAAACCTACAGTACTGGATACTAATGACCGCAGGGAAGTATGGCAGAGCAAGGAGCTTCACGGGCGCTTTTACCGGGTCCTACATGGGCCCGATGTAGATCTCTTAGCGTCCGTATCCTGGCTGCGCTTTGGTGACCTCTTCGGGGAAACCGAAGGTTTTGTCTGTGCGATTATGGACGAAGTTATTATGACGAATAACTACCGGAAATATATTGTGAAGGACGGTACGGTTGACATCTGTCGAGCATGCCACCGGCCCGGAGAATCAATACGACACATTATTTCTGGTTGTTCTCGTCTAGCTAACGGAGACTATTTGCATAGACACAACCTTGTAGCCAGGATTATCCACCAGCAACTTGCTCTTAAATACAATCTTGTGGAATCTGAAGTACCGTATTATAGGTATGAGCCCGACCCAGTTCTCGAAAATGGCAATATCACGTTATATTGGGATCGATCTATCATCACTGACAGGACTATTGTTGCCACTAAGCCTGACATAGTGGTGATAGATCGACAAGAGCGTCGCACAATGATTGTTGATATAGCTGTCCCTCATGACGAGAACCTCGTGAAGGCTGGAAGAGATAAAAAAACAAAGTATCTTGATCTGGCTCGCGAGGTTGTCGACATGTGGGAGGTGGATATAGCAGTCATTGTGCCGATAGTCGTGACGGCCAATGGCTTAATTGCCAAGAGCCTCGACCAACATCTCAGGAGGCTCTCGTTAGGCAGTTGGATCAAGGGCTTGATCCAGAAAGCAGTACTCCTGGACATGGCTCGTATTGTTAGGAGATTCCTTTCTCAGGAGCCCTGACCACCGGTAGCTTGGACCCTATTCCCGATACCGGTGGGCTACTACTTTTTATATTTTTAAATGTTTTTGTATTTATTTATGTTTTTATATGTAAGTACCTAAATATTTGAAAATGTAAAGTGTATGTATATAAGATTAAATAAATGGAATAATAATAATAATTTATTTCATCCACTTATGTATTTAACATTATATAGATAGGAATTACCTTTTAAGCAAAAATTTGCTTGTGTTAGGTACTTCCGTTCTTCCAGTTTACAGTATCACATAAATATAAATGTGAGAAATTTAAACAATAAATTCAATTAAAATAACAATAAAAATTTAAATCAGAATTAAAATTACAATAAAAATTAAAATCAAAATCAAAATCCAAATTAAAAATAATCAGAATCAAAAATATAATTCAAACCGAACCAAAATTAAAATCAAAATCCAAATTAAACATAATCAAAATTAAAACAAAACGAATACTAAAATTATACAGCGTGTAAGGTACATCAACGCACATACGTGTACCAGTGATTCAGTACATGATTCTGGACCGCGTAGCGTTGGAATTTTTCGTCGGCTTTTTGCAAATTTTGAAAAAAAAAATAAAAAAAAAATTCACTTTAGACTGTATAAAGTCGTTATACCTATCTACCCCAAAGACATTTTAAATGAAAAAATAATTAATTCAATTTTTTCACAAAAAAACGCAATGTAAATAAAACATAAAGAAGCTCCTCGCTCAGCTGATTCAAAGTCAAAGTCAAAGTCAAAGTTTTATTTGCAGATAAATATGGTTACAAAAGTTCTTCCAATGCAAAATGTATGCTGATTTTCTGAGTTCACCGGAGGTCATTGCGACAGACACCGACAAAGTACCGACTCCGCCACGAAACTACTTGGTTTGACGCTACTCATTTAGGGATGGGACACGTCGATAAACTAGATCGGAATCGATATTTTCCAAGTACAGTACGACAAGACTTAAGCAAGGAAGACTATGAACAGAAGGATGAAAACTTAGAAGAAATTGATCTTCATCTGTCCGATTTTAGCAATGAAACTAACTTAACTGCCCATAATAGAAAAGTGATATGGCTAGGGCCATATTACTTTTCTATTATCGTTTATGCTAACGCTTAGTACAAAATGTATGGCGATTCGATGACATTACCTACCTGCAATAAGTCACGTGACACATCTACGCGGTTAAAGTCATTGCCATACATTTTGTACTAAGCGTTAGCGTAAACGATAATAGAAAAGTAATATGGATATGGGAGGCTGGTTACATAACAAGAATACTAATTTAAAAAATAAGTGGGAAATTAGAGTTGGTGCTTTAGTAACAGAAAAAAAATCAATCATTACATAGACATCAGAAGATGTCATTAAGATATGCCAGACGTCCCGTCTGAAGTATTTTTAAAAGACTCACATAAAGATATTGTCATTACTAAAATAATGCACTAATTTATTGGGTCGTCGATATACCAAAAATAGTCTATCATCTGTTAGGAGAATTTCCTACGTGAAATCATATTACCAACTTAATGACATTTTCATCACTTATTAAAATATCAAAACGGCAATTATTAAACAAGTATGTGTTACTTTAAGGTGAATAAATGTGTATTTTAATACATAGTTCTATCTACGTTACTACGTTACGTTCGTTTTATTTAACATTTAGACCTGTTTAAAGACAATCATCTTTTTCCATAACTCAAAACAATTGAGTGATGCTAACAATAATTATTACATTCGTTCGCATAACAAAAATAAACGTTGAAATTGAAATATCGATGTTGTTCGACATCTCTAGCTAAGTGGCAAAAGAGATAACTATGCATGCGAATATGACATCTATTTCAAAGACGTTAGCGTTCTAGAATAATAATTTGGTTTAAGCTCCCTCTAGCGTTGAGTAGCTGAACTCGTTATAAATTTATTGATTGTGACCATATGCATGCGAATATGACATCTATTTCAAAGACGTTAGCGTTCTAAATACTCGCTTGCTGAAATTTATTGATTGTGACAATGTAAAATAATAACTTTTGCAAGTTGTTATAAGACTTATTTTATGACAACAACAAAACGCAAAACTCGAAATCGGTACCCGCTCAGCTGTTTCACTAGAGTTCCTTTGTGAGGTCAATGCCTAATACCTATCGGGAACTTACAAACGCGCCGCAAATTGCCGACAAAGGGCCATTGCGCCAAGCAGACTAGGTATTGTAGGCACTGTGCGGTGAATTCAAAGGAATGATGAAAACTTAGGTAAAGTACATTTCTTTTGCATTTCGCCGATTTTAACGGATTTTTTGTCAGTTCCTCGTTGACGTTAATCGCGAACGTGTGCTACTCGTTGCGAATTACGGTTATCGGAAATTTATCAAAACAATCTTTCTGTGTTTTATTTGTGTGTTGTTCTGTTTTCGTGTGTTAATCTTTCTATGTAAAAAAGTGTGTTAATCGTTCTGTGTTTTATTTGTGTATTGTTTCTGTGTTTTATTTGTGTGTGATTTTTAAGATGCCTTCTGGACCTAACGATATTTACAGTGCCCAAGAATACGGAAGTATGCTTATGTGTTATGGAGAAGCACGTGGAAACGCACGTCAAGCACTGCGTATCTATGTCCAAAGATATCCAGACGCTCGTCATCCACGAGATTCTCGCGTAATAACACGAGCTTACCAACGTATCTTGGACAACCAACCAATTGTGCCTCAGCGCGAGGGAGCTGGAAGGCCCATAAGACCGGCTATAGCGAACCGCATCCTGACTGTCGTGCGGCAGAACCCACGACTGGGAGTACGCACGGCAGCTCGTGTAATTCGTAACCGTGACAGGACCCGCGTCTCGCACTGGACTGTCCATCGGGTTTTACGCAGAGATCGGCAGAGTGCGTATCACATCCACAAGGTGCAAGCGTTATTACCTACAGACAGGGTATCCCGCGTTAGGTACTGCCGGTGGCTGCAACGACAGCACGACGAAATCTCCGACTTTAATGCAAATGTGATATGGACGGATGAGTCCACATTTACTAGAAACGGAATGTGGAACAGGCGCAATTCTCATATCTGGGCTCATACCAATCTGTTCGCATTGCAGCAGACGGGACACCAAACTCGATGGTCAGTGAATGTTTGGGCTGGCATTTATAAAGACCTCGTGATTGGACCCATTTTTCTCCCGGAACGATTAAATGGGATCCGATATCACGAGTTCCTGAGAACAACTCTCTAGGACATACTTCTGGACGACATGCCTCTAAGCCAGTATCGAGTGTTATGGTTTCAGCACGACGCCGCTCCCCTACACGTGACTCTTCCCGTTAGACGATGCCTCGCATGCAATCAGTGGATCGGAAGATTTGGTCCGGAGCCATGGCCAGCTCGGTCACCGGACTTGACCCCATTAGATTTTTTTCTTTGGGGTTACGTCAAAGATAAAGTGTTTGTGTCCGAGTGTAATTCAGCAGCAGATATGAGGAATCGTATCGAGAACGTGTTCACGATGCTGCGTGAGGAGTGTATCCAGGACCCCACCTTTCTGCCACGTGTCCACGCCGAAACTTTGCGCCGTGCTCAGATTTGCGAGCGAGTTAGTGGCGGACACTTTGAACCCTATTTGGTTAGAGGTGAGCGAGCTTGAGGTAAGTTCATTAATTTATACCTACATCACTGGATCGCAATGTACCTAGGTAGCTACTTACAAGCTTCTTTATTATTTCTAACCCTAGTTGGAATCGTATTGAGTGATAAAAAATTAACAAAAACACAAAAAAAAAAACAAGCGCAAATACTAGGTACTTACTTAATAATAATGTTTAATACAATCTAGGTTACATACTAGGTCTTCTAATGTTATTAAATGTTTTGTTTTAATCAGTACATTAATTACGTTAAGTTTTTTTTACTGTTGTTGGTTGTGCGTTAAATACTTAGTGTTCGTTTGTCGTAAACATAAATGTATTTTATGACAAAGTACTTTGAAAGCTTTTGTTTTTTGTTTACATTAGGAGAAACAAAGACATAGTTACATTTGTTTACATTCCCTTCGCAGTAGACGGCGCTAACATTATTGTTGCATTTATGCTAATTAGGAAACAAGGTAGGTAGTAGGTACCTTAAAGCTCTTAAAATATTCACAGAACTTTAGTTTTAAAATGCAGCCTAAATTACTGACTTGACTGTACCTGCACTTGCACCTAAGTTCAAAGATGTCTTTAACTTTTGTTCGACCTTGTAGGTAGGTACATTCATACAAACGGAGCGAGGCGGCCCGCGTCGCGCGCGTCTCCACGTCCGTGTCTGTGTGTGTTCTCTCGCTCTCGCGCGCCTATATTCATTGCGAAGCGTTGAGATCGCATTGTTCACGATACATTGCGTGCTCAAAAATGTCAATTTCTGTAACCGATCATTACCGAGATTAATGACTATCATAATTTTGTTACTGATATTAGGTGTAACCTTTTCGCGAAGTTTGCGGTATCTTGTCCCTTACAGCCTGTATATTAACAAAATTAAGTTTGCGCACAGGATGTGTATGTGATGGTGTGTATGTGTGTGTGTGTGATTGTGTCAATGTATGTATCTGCCGAATTATGTGATCGTATGCGGATTGACTCGATTCCTTCGTAACTTTTGTTTGTCAGTCATTGAGTGAGTGTTTTTTTGCAGTCATGGTATGTCATAGAATATATGTTTTGTTCTTTATTTAGAATATTGTATATGTGTGACGATTGTTTTGTATATTGTCTCTTAGCGAATTTGGTTTTAACAGGTGTTTCTGGAGCGACATTATTCTTTCTCCTAGAATGTGCCCTGGAAGAGATGAAGGGTAGGGATTTATGTTTTGTTAAGGCAATTTGAAGAATATATAATTTTCTAACCGACAAAAGATTCGAGGTTAAGTATAGATTTTTAGTGGGGAATCTCGGTGGTTTGAAGAACATGACCTTCAGTAGTGCTCTCTGCGCCCTATCCAGTTCCGAAAATTTTGTTTTTGTTGCACCGCCCCAGATTGACAAACAGTACATTATTACTGATTGCCCCAGGGAGATGTAGACTTGCCTGATTAGATCCTTAGTAGCCACGTGACGAAGTATGTTGAAGGTCCATATTAGTTTCCTAACTCTACCCATTATTAGTTCTAACTGCAAGTGCCATGATAGTCTTTGGTCGAGCATAACACCAAGGTATTTAGTATTATTGACCTTGTTTATTTTTAGGCAAGTGCAGGTATTGTTGGAGGAGTCGGCGCATGTGTGGATTTTAATCTGGAGATCTTGTGATGGTTGTGAATTGTTGTATATGGAGAAACAGATGTAATTAGTCTTTGAAACATTTAATGTTAAAAGGTTGCGATCGAGCCAGGCAGCTATCGTAGACAAGCCACGTTCGGCAGTGTGGCCAACGCTATCCCATGATCCTCCCGAAAAAACTATTGCTGTATCGTCTGCGTAAGAGAATATGTGAGCATCTTCTAAAGACATATTGCACAAAGTGTTTATATAAACAAGAAACAATGTTGGGCCTAACACACTACCTTGTCCTACTCCGTATGTGACGGTTTCTTCAGAACTAGTAACCGATCCGATTTTAACCACATATCTACACTCACTAAGGTATTCCTGAAACAGCTTAAGTGGTACTCCTCTCACGCCAATGTCTTCTAACCTGTGTAGATGTGTGGGAACAGAGACTGTGTCGAAAGCTTTTTTCAGGTCTAGAAACACTGCTGGGCACTTACTTCCATTGTCCACTTTTTCAGTGACAATGGAGGCAAGCGCCATGACTGCATCTTCTGTAGATTTGCCCTGTCTAAAGCCAAACTGCGAGGGTGAGATTATATTATTTTTCGAAAGATATCTAATCAAGTGTTGGTTAATTAATCTTTCGATTATTTTAGATAAGGATGGGAGAACTGATATTGGCCTGTAGTTTGACGGGTCAGCTCTGTCCCCACTCTTGTACACAGGTGTTATTACTGCATGTTTTAGAGCAGTGGGAAACGTTCCTTGTTCAAAGCAGAGGTTAACAAGGTGAGAGATAATTGGCGAAATAATTAGTTGTGCAGCCTTTAAGAAACTTACGGGAATTTTGTCCCAGCCGGAGGCACTATCAGATTTTAGGCTCCGGATTACGGCTGCGGCCTCATCAGGTTCTGAGTTGAGTAAAACGAAAGACGAGACTGGCGGATTTGGATCTCCTATAGGTACATTACATCGGTCGTGATGGTCGTTGTCAACTATCCTTTCAGGGTTGTTTAATATGTCATCAGCCAGGTGCTTGCCTATAGTGGAGAAGTATTTGTTAATGTTGTTTACTGCTTCGCAAGGGGTTGCGGCTGATTCCAATAATTCTGTATTTTGCGTTTTCGGTGGCTTTCGTTGGGTAATAGTGTTAATCGCATGTCATAATTTTTTAGGGTTTTTGTTTGTGTTATACAATTGATCGCAATCATATTTACGTTTTTGTTTTTTTATAGTGCAGCTACAGTAGTTCCGGTATCTCTTAAAGGGGATTTTCAGAATTTCATTGCAAAGGTCTAGTTTTAACTTTTTTTGCATATTGTTACGGTTCTGTATGCAGCGCAATAAGCCTATCCATGGTTTAATCAGTCTATTTTTAAGGGGAATTTTTCTAACATGAGTGCTGGCAATGAGTGTTTTTTGTAGTAAACTTATTAGCTTATCTGCTAAAACATTCGGGTTAGTTAAGTTTAAAAGGTCTTGAATATTGTTGTTTTTTAAGAGTTCGATTGCATTATCAACGTTTGTTATTGATTATATATAGTCTTATTTATTTGATGTTTTTTCGTTAAATCAGATAGTTTTAGAAAAATCATAAAGTGATCGGTAATAGTAGTGTCAATAATTCCAATAGATGCAGACCTTTTGTTTGGTCTCAGCTTTAGAATAAAGTGATCTAAGCAACTTTTGTCTCTAGTTGCAAGTGCGTGTCCGGGGAGCAGACCGTGCATTGCCAACATATTTAAATAATTCAGTCTATTTCAGCGCTCGAATGATTGCTCTTTTTGCCTATGAATTAAGTTTATATTGATGTCACCAGTAATTATTATGTTTTTATTAGAGGCCACTGTAGCTAAATGGAGAGATATAGAGCTTATGAAGTCATCCGCGTTTGTTTTTGATGGAGAGCGATATATACCTAAGACCATGAGATCGGGCTTAATGTTTACTTGCAGGCAAGAAGCATGAGTTAATTCAATTTCTTTTATTTGATACTTATGTTTATTACTAACGAAGACGACGACACCGTCAGCTTCATTTAAATGTTTAGTAGTGCGGTCTGCCGAGTAATTATTTAATTGAGGAATATTTTTATTGGGATTCAGCCTGCATTCACTTAGAACAATAAGGTCAGTAGTGAAGTTGAGATTAGCTAAGTTAAGTTGTAGGTCGTTAAAATTAGAGTAGATACTCGTACTTCTGATATTCTGTGAGATAATCGTAAAGTCAGTGTTTTTAATCTCCATTGCAGTGGAAGCTATGAACAAGCTTTTGAAAAATTAAAGAAGGCTTTATCAGAAGCTTCGTTGACAATTTTTGACCCTAAGTTGCTAGTTATAATGTATACAGATGCTAGCCGTGACGGTATAGGTTGTATTTTAGTACAAATTACAGAAAATGGCGAAAAACCCATTTAATTTTATAGTCGTCAAACAAGTAAGGAGGAAAAGAAATATCACTCATTTGAACTGGAATTTTAGCTATCACAGTAGGACTGCAGAAGATTATACATTATCTGTTGGGAATAACTTTTACAATTGTAACAGATTGTAATGCCGTCAGATATACTATTAACAAAAATGAAATTAATTCACGAATAGGTAGATGGGTATTACAAACACAGGAATTCACATTCAATATAGCACATAGACCGGGAACACAGATGCAGCATTTTGATGCGTTAAGCAGAAATCCAGTTTGTAAATTACCTGTCACAAACCAAAGTGTGATGTCTATCACGGTTACTGAGTCCGATTGGCCACTTTCTGTACAGTTACAAGATCCTAGTATATGTGCTTTAAAAGAGATATTAGAGTCAGGTGATGCCGAGGCGCATAAGCAGATATTTAAACAATATGAGTTGCTGGGCAACAAAGTATATCGTAGAACTGAATATGGGCGTCGCTGGTTAGTACCAAAACAATGCATCTGGCAAATAATAAGGCTAAATCTTGATGATGTGGGGCATTTTGCGGTACATAAGACTCTTGAAAGAGTTAAAAATAATGACTGATTTCCACGCATGAAAAAGGTTATTTCAAAATATATAAGAAATAGCCTAAATTGTATATATTACAAAAACCTCCATGGTAAAAAGCCGGGTGAATTGTTTCCAATACCAAAATATGCAAGACCATTTTATACATTACATGTGGGCCATTTAGGTCCTTTTGTAAAAACGACAAAAAATAACACATACTTGCTAGTAGTTGTGGATTCTTTCACCAAATTTGTATTTATTGCTGCAGTTCGCAATACAAAAAGTAAAGTAGTTATTGATGAATTGAATAGAATTTTTAAAATATTTGGGAACACAAAAAGATTAATATGCGATACAGGTAGTGCATTTACATCTAAGGCATTTGTTAACTATTGCAAGGATAAGAATATTAGACAACATGGTTATTGCTACTGTGATGCCTTGCTCTAATGGACAAGTGGAACGTTACAATGCGACAATTTTAGAATCTCTACGTAGCATGGGCGTAAATACAGATTACAATCAATGGGATAAACATATTGATAAAATTCAGCAGGGCATCAACAGCACTGTTAAAAAAACCACATCAGCAATTTCAAGCGAAGTGTTCTTTGGATACAGAATACAAATGGATTCTGATAAGGTAATTACAGATAATGAGCAACAACCTGTTGATGTGACAGAACTTCGAAAATTGGTTGATGACAAAATTGAAAGATGTGCGGCAAAACAGAAAGAAAATTTTGATGCGAAAAAAAAACAGCTTATCAATTCAAAGTAGGCGATCTGGTAGTTATAAAGATACCAAGCCAATCTAATGATGGTCAGAGTTCGAAATTGTTACCTGTATTTAAAGGTCCTATTGAAGTGATCGAGATTTTAGGCCATGACAGATATAAAGTAGCGAGATGCAGAAAGAACATCTAGACGCTATGAAGGTGTTACTTGCGTAGAAAACGTGAAGCCATGGATAACCATTGGTGATATGGTGGTGTAAAAGTAAACAAGACAGTGCTCGGATGTTGTCAAGGTTGACAGGTACTTATGTGTATTAGTCACAGAAAAAAATTTTATTGAGTCCTATCAAAATAGTTTAATTTGGAGATCTGATGCACAAGCTTCGAACACGAACGTTAGCATAGCATTATTCTGTAAAAAGTAGACTGTTCATGGACGAAATAATGGAATGAAGGGATTGCATTGATGTGAATAGTAGGATTCTATACGACTGGCCGCTGATGGAACAGCAAATATTGAATTAGGTGAATTGTTAAATGGCTGGCCGTCGATGGAACAGCAAAGAACAGTACGGTTCTACATTGCTGGCCGCTGATGGAGTAGCAAATGTAGAATCGGGACAAATGTTAAATGGCTAGCCGTCGCGTCGATGGAACAGCAAAATATAGTACGATTCTACACGGCTGGCCGCCGATGGAATAGCAAATGTAGAATCAGTTCAAATCTTAAATAACTGACTGTTGATAGAACATAAAAGGCTATACGGCTAGGCGCCGATGGAATACCAAATATAGAATCTGGTTAAATGATATATGGCTGACCGTTGATGGAACAGCTGAAGAGATTGGTGATGCTATGTTAATGTCAAGGTGTTTAAGGCTTAAATTTATTCTTGGTTTGTTTGCCGGCGAGGGAAAACCAACCAAGGATAAGATATGGAAACACATTTAATGATTACCGAATACATTTTAAAATAAGGTTTTTGTTCTCAGATGATGCACCAGACCTAACGCATGCGAGGACGTATGTGTATGCAGGACGGCCGGATGTTGTCACTACAAAGAATCAGGACCTTTGTACATTACATTTTAGCTTAATGGCCCTAGAATAGGTGCCTTGTTTTACAATGTAATTTAGCTTAGGCGGTAAAATCATTTATAGGGATAAAAAACTGAATGGCACAATACAAGGCACATTTTGTAGAGCAAATTATTGCACTACAATATGTGCTTTGTATTCCTACAATGTAATTTAGCGTAGGTGATCAAAATTATGTACCAGGGTAGGGAGGAAAAATAATGGGATTGCATAAGAAGGCATGGCAGTCGCAGCCCGACCTCTGTAGCAAGTGCCTTCGGCATATTGACTTAATATTGTGGAGCCTAGTATAGTATACTCTGCATTAAATGAATGAGAAAGTGTAAAATACTATAATAATAAATACGTATAGTGGTCACAACGTCTTTGATTTTAATATTGCAAACAACATTTTTAGCAGTTTAAAGAACATTCAAGATTATTTTCTGGATACGATTATTATCGTCCGACATCTCAATGTTCAGATTATAACACCGGTTCAACTACAAGATGAGCTAAATATTATTTCAAATCAGTTGCCCAAAGACCTATCATTACCTAACAACAGAATTGTGTCAGGTATGTACAAGATCTATCAAATTATGCAAGTAAGAGCACGCATGACTCGTGAATACTTCATATTTGAAATAAAAATCCCATTAACAAATAAAGAGAGTAACGACATTTATCATATGATACCTATTCAACACCAAGATAGTAGTCGTATGATTAATGTAGTACTAATATCTGAGTTTATAGCAATAAACATCAAAAGAGATACATACTCGTACTTACCCATTTCCGCAAGTGAACTTTAAAAATGCATACAGTTAAATACTAATACACTATGTCAACTACAAAAAACCAATCTATCGACGAGACTCAGACAACAACTTTTACATCAAAAATCAAGAAACATGCAAAACAACATGGACAGAACTGAATGTAGTAAACACATTCATAATTACATGTTGCGAACAATGCACTCTAAGAATCATATGTGGGGATCAAGTTACAACTGAACAGGTGACCGGAGTCAATGCTATCGCGCTTGGAAACAACTGTGTCATCAAGGGTGAGAGCTTTATTATTACGGCACACAAACAACAAACGATTGACATGAAAGTTAAGCCCGATGTAATTGCCGTAGAGACCGCTCCTGTCAATAACATAATCAATTTATCAGTACCACACTACGAGTACAAAGAAGAAAATTATCAGTCATCAATACAAAGTATCTCCAAGCAAATAGAAGTGATGAAAGCAGCCTCGGAACAGGTGACCATCATCTCGGTAACTTCCGTTCTCTGTAAGAGTATGGAACGTATACTGAATAGTAAGCTCCTAGCATACCTAGAAGCTAACGATATCCTAAGTGACCGACAATACGGCTTCCGCCGAAATCGGTCAACAGGAGATCTTCTAGCGTATGCCATTCACATTTGGAGTGAGGCCATCGACAAACAAGGGGAAGCCCTTGCGGTCTCCCTTGATATCTCGAAGGCCTTCGACCGGGTCTGGCACGACAGCTTAATTGGCAAGCTTCCTTCCTTCGGTCTGCCCGCTGGATTGTGTGATTGGATAGCGGATTTCCTGAGGGATCGGTCTATCCGAGTGGTCATAGATGGCTGCTCGTCCGGACTGCTGGCTATTAATGCCGGTGTTCCTCAGGGGTCGGTGCTCTCGGCAACATTGTTTTTGCTGCATATTAACGATCTGCTAAAGCCCGGTACCTTTGGGTATGCAGACGACAGCACTGTTGCCGAGAGATACGTGCCGGACGCACGAGTTAGTGGGTCTCAGGTCCGGTCTCTCCGAGAGGCTATGGTTGGGCGCTTGAACATGTCCTTGCAGGCTGTCTCAGAATGGGGCGATGCCAATCTGGTTAAGTTCAATGCTGCTAAGACCCAGGCGTGTCTTTTTTCTGCTAAAAGGAGCCAATTTCACCCGGCTCCATGTTTCCGAGGTGTAACCGTGCCGATAACCGACCGACTTGATCTTCTTGGTGTTACTTTAACATCTACCCTCAATTTTGGTCCCTTCATAGAGGCTAAGGCTCAAGTGGCTGCCAAAAAGTTGGGGGTCCTCGCAAAGGTGAGACGATACTTCACGCCGGAACAGCTGCTCCAACTCTATCAAGCGCAAGTGCGATCGTGTATGGAGTACTGCTCTCATCTTTGGGACGGATCTGCAAGATACCAGCTTGATGCCCTTGAGTCAATTGAGAAACGAGCCAAGGGGATCATCGGCAATGATAGACTCGTTGAGTCAAAACTCCAAAGTCTTGAACATAGACGCCGAGTTGCTAGCCTGTCGGTTTTCTATCGATTACATTTTGGGGAGTGTGCGACGGAATTGCATGATCTGATTCCGCCAAGCCCGTTTCATCTAAGGACCACAAGACGTACGGCGAAGTGCCACCGGTTCATGGTGGACATCCCATCCATACGCACAAAGCGTTTTGAGAAAACATTCATTGCACGTACAGCTAGAGAGTGGAATTCTCTACCGGAGTCTGTGTTTCCTGTAAGATACAACCTGGGAGTCTTTAAGTCAAGAGTGAATAGGTTACTTCTAGGCAAGCGTGCTCCATCTTCGACCACATCATCGCTTACCATCAGGTGAGATAGTGGTCAAACGCGAGCCTATCAAACATAAAAAAAAAAAAAAAAAAAAATCACTGACGGGGTGTCGGTTCACGATGTACATGAGTACGTGGCCACCTACTCCGTGGGGGCGGCAAGGCTAGCCTTCGCTGTGTTCACATGCATACACTGGCGAAAGCGCTGCATCGTGGAGCCTACACCTGGGCAACCCTCCGTACACTACTGAGCCAGTACCAGTGACCTTAGTGCGAGTGATGTACCAAATCAAAGTGTACAGTGCGTGAGTGAAGTGTTTTGTAATGATTAGTGCGCAATAGTAGAAACCAATTCAAGTGCTTCCGTAACTCTGCCCGGGGGTTGAGAATAAATTCGAAACAGAGTTACCTCGCCCCTGGGCACTCAGGGTAGGAAGGAACAGGGGTGGGTTTTAGTCAGTAAGTCTGACACGCCCTCCCGCTCAACCCAGAGCGGGAGAAGTCATTCGATGATTTCCCGACCCACAAAAAAAAACAAAAAAAAAGGCATGCAAGTTAAAAAATTGGGTGAAACAGTCATTAAACTGTCCCATCATGCTATTGACATTTAGCAGTGAGCTTATTTCAAACCATGGTATTAATTTTAGATCCACTACGAAGTAATCCATCAATATATCCCTTAAAGGTCGATAAATAACCAACCTAGGCTTGCTATTTAACTTCTTGATAACTGTATCACATACAATAAGTTAATGAGTGATGGCTAAGTCCACTTTTATGACTGCAGTATATTGCGAACCCCTACATGGGTACAGATCACGTCTATGAGAGTACTACTGTCCCCTACAAAATGAGTTGGTGACTGTACTACTTGATTTATGGCGTTGTGTGATAGTTGTGGAATATTATTATTTCGTTTATTCATTTCTTTCATATTACATTATATTTTTAGATATTTCAATTAAAAAAAGTAAAAAAAAAACATTTAAAAATATAAAAAATAGTATCCCACCGGTATCGGGAACAGGGTCCAAGCTACCGGCGGTCAGGGCTCCAGAGAGAGGAACCGCCTGACAATGCGAGCCGTGTCCAGAAGTACTGCTTTCTGAATCAAGGCCTTGATCCAACTGAGATGTTGGTCGAGGCTCGTGGCTATTAAGCCATTGGCTGACACGACTATTGGTACAATGATCGCTGAGTCCACATCCCACATGTCGATAACCTCGCGAGCCAAGTCAATATACTTGATTTGTTTATCTTTCTCGGTTTTCACGAGGTTTTCGTCATGTGGGACGGTAATGTCAACAATCATTGCACGCCTCTCGATTCGGTCCACCACCACTATATCAGGCTTATTGGCTACAATAGTCCTGTCAGTGATGATGGACCGATCCCAGTACAGTGAGATATGACCATTATCGAGAACGGGGTCGGGCGCATATCTGTAGTACGGCACTTCCGATTCCACAAGAGAGTATTTCAGAGCAAGTTGCTGATTGATAATCCTGGCTACAAGGTTGTGCCTATGCAAGTACTCACCGTTAGCCAGACGAGAACAACCAGAGATTATGTGGCGGATTGATTCTCCCGGACGATGACATGCCCGACATATGTCAACCGTGCCGTCCTTCACAATAAATCTCCGGTAGTTTTTCGTTATGATAACTTCGTCCATAATTGCACAGACAAAACCTTCGGTTTCCTCAAAGAGGTCACCGACACGCAGCCAGGCTACGGACGCTAGTTGGTCTACATCGGGCCCATTTAGGGCTCGAAAAAGCGTCCGTGAAGTTCCTTACTCTGCCATACTTCTCTGCGATCGTTAGTGTCAAGCACTAGAGGTTTGCGCCAGTTCTCGTTAGCCAAGGAGAGTGGAGTAAGGCCCTTGTCCACCGCCACTACATCTCGATGCATACCCACGTCAGCAGCTAGAAAATATTCCCTTAGACTGCATACCTCGCGGTTGTGGAGGGTTTTAGCATTTAAAAAGCCTCGGCCTCCACACTTCCGCGGGATATACAGTCTCATCACTGAAGAACGTGGGTGATGCATTCGAAATCCAGTCAGCAGTGTACGGACACGCCTATCCAGGGCGTCAAGTTCTGTTTGAGTTCATTTGAGTACGCTGAAAGAGTACATCAATACCGGCATGACCCAACCGTTGATGGCGCGCACCTTGTTTCCGCCTGATAGAAGACTATTAAATACCTTCTTCAGGCGGCCAAAGAAGCGCTCCCTCAACGATTGCTTCATGTCAGCAACATTGATACCTAACGCTTCCACCATACCCAAATACTCATAGGTTTCGGTTGGAGAAAGGGATCTCAGGTTTATGGAATCCGAGAGTTGTGTTCCCACGGATTCCACAATCTCCCCTCGCTTTACATGCATGACTGCACATTTGTCCACACCAATCTCCATCCTGATGGCACTACTGAAGGTTTCAGTTACCTTCAGTAGCTCCATCAGTTGCAGATTGTTGGGGGCAAAAAGTTTCAAGTCATCCATGTAAAGCAGGTGAGATATAACCTGACCACCTCTCTTCAACCGGTAACCTAGTCCTGAATTCTCCAGCAGTGTGCTTAGAGGATTCAAGGCTAGGCAAAACCAAAGCGGACTCAAACTGTCACCCTGGAATATACCCCGCTCGATCCTTATCGGTTCGCTATTCCTTTGGATTTGTCGACATCCTGGATAGCGAAGGACCGTCCTCCATTGCCCCATACATGACATCAGGAAGGTGCGTATCGTTGCATCAACTTTATATAATTCTAGCACCCTCATGAGCCATGTATGAGGAACTGAGTCATAGGCCTTCTTATAGTCTATCCAACATGTCGACAGATCCTTTCGGGAACGCCGAACCTGTTGGCTAATGGTCATATCTATGAGGAGAAGCTCCTTAGTACCGCGGGACCCATTCCTACATCCATTTTGAGAGGCAGACATGAAACAGTTACTATCTATATGTTTGTTAATCTTAGCTCTCAAAATGGATGTAAGAACCTTATAGACCGTCGGTAAGCACGTGATCGGTCTATAATTTTTAGGTTCCGCAGTACTACCTGATTTATGGAGCAGGTGGGTTATTCCTGTAGTCAGAAATTGGGGCAGCGACCCTGACTCTAAGGCAGACTGGATCTGAGATGCCAAGCGGGCATGCGATCTTGTAAACCATTTTATCCAGAAGTTGTGCAGCCCGTCCGGCCCTGGAGATTTCCAGTTAGCTAACGGACGGACTGCACGAGCTATATCTTGGGGGCTGATGATAACTGCCCCCATTTCTGGTATTAGATCGCACGCGCGCTCAACATCCCGGATCCAATCGCCCTCGGTATGACAGACAGGCACCGACCAGATGCTGCGCCAGAAAGAGTATATGGCGTCATCATCTGGCAGGTGCGTATTAGTCACACCTTGGTCCGGTCGCTCCCAATCCCTGTACACCCACCTTTCATTACTTCGGAATGTGCGATTCTGGGTGTATCGCTCCACTCGCCGTTTATACCTGCGAATACGGTTTGCCCATGCATATACTTTCTGCTTCAGGAAGTCGATACGCTCTGTGACACGGGACATATAGTCACGGGAGCTGACATCAGTCCACTAATTTATATTATTATTATTATTTAAATTAGTGTAATTTAATAAATCCATCATCTCTTTAGTTTTTGTAGTGTTTATGTCCAGTAAATTAACATTGAAATCCCCCAACAATACCGAGTGATCATAAGGTGCCAATGCGCTAATACTGTCAGTTATTCCATCCAGATATTTTGATAGTTCAAACCAGGGCGGCCTGTATGCAGTTCCTATCAACAGCTTTCTACCCTTGATAATAAGACTCAACCACATCTGCTCCACATCAGATTGCTCTGAGCGTAGCCGTACGCGCGTCCCGCGCCAGCAAGGGAATCGACTTGAGGAGACAAGAGTTGTAGAAGCATGCCTGCCGGAACCCCGGCCTCAAACGGGTCGCACACTGTCCGCGATACGTAGAGCTAATCGAATATAATTTACGAATGTTTTACAAGACTTACCCGAGGTGTCTGAAGTCTTCCGTCCGGGGACCAAACTGGCTATATGTGTGTATGTCAAAGTTAAATGAGAAGTGTAGTGTTTGTTGCTGATTTATCACGCGATAGGCCAGCGTATGTTGCCTTACGGCACAGTCGGGATGAGTGAGCGGGCGGGTTGTAAATGAAGATAAAATGACCCAGTGATGATATAAAAACATGTATATTAACACAGAAATAGTTCACGGACACAAAAGTTTAAATAGTCAAAAACACAAAAGTCATATACACAGAATTTAAGTCGGACACACAATTGAAGACACATACTATTAAAACATAAGACAAAGACATATAAACAATAGAGAGACTTGTTGACTTCTTTTTCTTGCTATTACTATAGCTTACCGCGGACTGCTGAGGACTGAATTTATTACTGACTGAGGACATCCCTGCGACCCCGCAGGGGGCGCGGCGGACGGCTAGGCTAGGCCTTTTACCGAAGCATCTGTTGCCACCAGTAGCTACGGGTGCTTCGGTGGGGTCCCATATAGGTATGGATGAGTTGGGTGACCGCATACAAGAATCTACCAGGCAGGCGATGGAACTCTGCCTACCGAGATTCTCATAGCAATCACCCATGTGTATTGCTAAGTGTAATGCTGTAGGCTCGAAAGGTATATGGGCAGGATGGCCACCATGCCCTCCAGCACTGTGGTGAGCGGGTCCTGGCCCCTCCTGATAGCCTTGATGAGGTCCAGCAGGAGGCCAGTGGCTCGCTTGTTCAGCTCGTTCTTCAGTACTGCAACAGCGGCGGCGCCCTTGGGCGCGTCTTGCTGTGTGCGGGCTGTTGCTGGCTTCTGAGAGGCCGCGCTGTTGCAGCGGGCTCTTTTGGTGGTTGCTGGGCGGTGGGAAGTTGGGGTTTATCCCCACGGTTCCTCCTTCTCCTCCTCTTCGGGGGGGCTGCGTCCCTGCTGGAGGGCCCGTTAGCTGCCGCCATGAGGGTGGCGCTACGGGCCTCGTGGACATTCGTGGTGATGGCCTGAGCTACAGTGGTGGCAGGCCGGGCAGCTCTGCAGGTCAGCGCCACCGTACCAGCTCGCCTGTTGACGAGCTCCCTGCGGAACACAGGGCACTCGCGGAGCGACGCGGGGTGTAGCCTGCCGCAGTTTGCACACGTGGCCGGCTCCATACGGGGCCGGGGGCACTCACGTGCGACGTGCCCTGCCCCGCATCGCACACAAGTGAGCGGGCGGTGGCACTGATGTGAAGAGTACCGGAACTGCTGGCATCGGTGGCACTGCGCAGGACCCCTCTTCCCGCGCCATGCCTCGATCCTGACGCCACCTAACAATCATAGAGGTGACATCATAGATTTGCCTGATATCCGGCTGGCTCTTCAGCACCGCGTGATGGATGCAGCCTGGGCGTCCTTGGCGGTCCTTGATGCTCCGCACGTACTGCGGCTCGAACCCCAGGCTGCGGAACTCCTCTTCGATGGCTGCCGGGTCCGTGTCCGCCGGCAGCCCTCGGATAGAAAGAAAGAAAAAGAAAGTATTTATTTGCCACATAGTAACGACATACACAACAATATCAATTTGCTAGCTTAACCCTTATCGATAGTGAAACCCTTCTCCGCTAGCAGTGAATAGGAAAACCAGACTAGGCCGGTTTCCTTCTCCAGGCCGCACAAGTACCGCTGGACCACCCGGTACTCCTCCTCGTTACCGAAGAAGAATCGAATGCTGCCCTGATAAGAGCGGGCAGTCGGCGGGCGGCCCAGCAGGTCTCGCAAGGCCCTGAATTGGACCTGCCAGTCTGGCATCCTCTCCACTACCAGCGGCGGGTAGCGTGGCTTCTTCCCTGCTGGTGGTGCTGGTGCTGGGCCCGCGGTGTTTCCGCCCTGTGTGGTGGCTGCCGCGGGAGGAGTTCTTTGGGCTGGTGGTGTGGTGCTCACGACGGTGGCGAAAGACGGCTCCTCAGCCCCGCTGCGCTCGCGCGGAGTGCGCTGCAGCTGGCGCCGCTTCGCCTCCTCCTCGAGGTCCTCTTAATCGGGGCTCCTGGGCCCCCGCAGTGGGCGAGTCGCGAATGAGCTGCCGAGTATCTGCCCGAGTATGGGCCGCATAATGAAACGGGCAAGGGCTTCCGCTTCCGTCTCACCCTCCGACGCCGACATGTCCGACCACTCGCTCTCGCGAGGGGAAAACACGCCGACATCGCAGGGGAGTTTTGGATGGAACCCCTGAGCCTATAGACAAAATACTTTTCTGTAAACGTTAACGCTAACGCTTCGTGCAAAATGTATGGCAAAGACATTACTGGGCGTGAGTCACGTGACAGTTCTCTGTCTAACGCTTCGTGCAAAACGTCGTTGCCATACATTTTGCTCGAAGCGTTAGCGTTAACGTTTACAGAAATGTATTTTGGCTAAGGGGGCTGGGCGGCCACAGTGAGAGCGTGCCGCTGCTAACCGCAATGACTTGCAGCGTTAGCGGCAGCGGCGGGGATATAATTATAACTATGACATATATGTCTATAACATACTGTTTCTATTCTGCGAGCTACGCCATCAACATGCCGCTGAAGGAGAAGTCCGGTGCCCGTCGCTCTCAGGAGCAGGGGGCCGGGCCGTCTCCTTCACCACCGGATTGTACGGTGACTGGCCAGACGCCGCCGCCCCCAGCAAGAGGGGACGCTTCGCCGGCGCTCCACCGGCCGCACCACAATATAAAATAAAATAAAATTCTATTGCAGGCTATATCTACGCTAGGTATCTATTTTTCCCCCGTTATAACAACTTCTGGCTTGGCTGACAGAATGGCGTTGATAGTTTTCCTGCTTCCTAAAACCATAAACTTAGATTTCTGTGGGTTCAAAACCAGTGAGTTATTATCTTAACAAACCACCACTCTTTCAAGATCGTCATTGATTTTCTCCAGTCCCTCTAAGATATCAGCTGGTTTAAATGATATATTTAGTTGGATATCATCAGCGTACATGTGATACCTGCAATGATGGAATAACCTAATTATATCTGCGCTGTAAAGGATATTATAGAGGGACCCTAAAAGTGATCCTAGAGGCGTACCATGTGACACCTCACAAGGGGCGCAAGACATCCTCGATCCGTCCTCCTTCTGAATTTCCACGAGCTGTGACCTATTTTGCAAGTAGCTAGCAAACCACTCTACTGTTTTCCTTGTAAAACCATAATACTCGTAGGTCAACTTGGAAAGTAGCAGAGTGGTATTTCGTGCATCGAAGGTCCGTGAAAAATCAAAAAGTGTAAGGATTGTTCCCTCGCCCCTATCCCGTGCCTCCAGGATATTCCCTACTCGTCAGAAACGGCTGTGGCCGTCCCACGGCCTTTCCTAAAACTTAACTGAAATTCGGGAAGCATGTTGTTTGCTTCTAAGTATTCCAACATTTGGTTGCAAACGTCTCTAAGACTTTCGATAAACAAGGCAAAATGCTAACAGGACGTAATTCTTCAAAAGTACTTGGGTTGGCAATTTTGGGTAATGGTCGCACAATAGCGAATTTCCATAAGTCAGGGAAAGTGTGGGTATCTATCGACTTATTTACTATTGCCGTAATAGCCTGAAGGGTGGTTGGTAACGTTAGCTCATTAACATTACGAAGCTCGAATTGAGTTTCACCAAATCTACTCTTATTGAAATATGTTAGCTGTGATGTGAGCAGTATGGACTGTCTTGGTACATTCGAAATGCTCTCTTTGTCTCGTCTGGGGTATTAAATTGTCCGGGAAGCATTCGTTCTGAGAATACATCTGATTTAAGATTTTTCCAAAGTTTTTTAGGATTTAGCTTATTTTTTGGATAATTATATTTCGCCTCGTCTCGCAGCTTAAACATTAGTTTTATGTTATCGGTTACCTGTGGCGTGGGATGGTCTTTAAAAATCTTACTATCTATAGGCATGCAAGTCTTAATCCTGTCCGGGGGTTGAGAGATAAATTCGAAACAGAGTTACCTCGCCCCTGGGCACTCAGGATAGGAAGGAACAGGGGTGGGTTTTAGTTAGTAAGAGTCTGACACGCCCTCCCGCTCAACCCAGAGCGGGAGAAGTCACTGGATGTTTTTCCACCCCACAAAAAAAAACAAAAAAAAAAGGCATGCAAGTCAAACAATTGGGTGAAACAGTCATTAAAATGTCCCATCATGCTATTGACATCTATCAGTGAGCTTGTCTACGCCTGAACGCAGCTCTTCTTTAAAATTTGACGTTATTACGAACGCACCCTAAGAACATCGCTCGCTGCGGGCTTCACGGCGGCGGAACGCGACTAACTTAACTTCGCTTTGCACGACGAAAGGAACGAACCGCCATATTTTTGTCGCGATCACAATTTACCTGTGTTTTTTACTTTTTACCACTGTAATTTTCAAAAAATAAATCTTTGAACCTAAAATCGAGGTCGGTCTTTATTGTATCGCCCACAGAGCTTATTTCAAACCATGGTATTAATTTTAGATCCGAATACGAAGTAATCCATCAATATATCCCTTAAAGGACGATAACTAACCAACCTAGGTTTGCTATTTACCTTCTTGGTAACTGCATCACATACAATAAATTAATGAGTGATGGCTAAGTTCACTTTTATGACTGCAGTATATTACGTTCTAACAGCACATTACATTCTAACAGTAGGTTCGGGTGCCCGAACTTCTCGTCGAGCGCCTAATGATGTCAGCTGGATTGATGCAGGTGCGCAGCAGGTCTTCCACTGCCCGCTTTGCGTCATTCATTTCATTTCATTTCATTTATTTATTCATTAACAATCACCAAACCCTCGAACCTTCGATCTTTCATCGAAGTTCGCAGCCGAGCCAAGTTTTCAAACGACTTGAACTTGTATAGAGCAGTCGTTTCTCAGTCCATATTTTTGTTGGCCAACCAGTCTGCCGGGTTACAGCCGGCGTAGTAAAGTGCGTAAACATAGCCGTACGATGAGCGAACAACAGCTGACTGGCTCCGTTTGGCAATCTCTCGGGCGGCCACTTGCCTGCACCTTACCTCTACGTCCCTCGACCACTGCCACCCATCCTTTATTGAAGTGAGCGTCTCAACAGAGATTAAGGTTGAACTAGTCGCAGGCTCAAACTCACTGGTGGGCGTGCCCGACAGAAAAAATATCAGTGATGAGCAGTTAGACGCTAGTCTTCATGCAAAATGTCTAGTTTGCACGCACATAAACACCGCTGCATCGTTCCGAATCTAAAATTATGAAAAGTCATTTGGAAAATTGAGTTATATGAAAAATTCACTGCATAAATCAATTACAAATAAAGTTAATTGAACTCTTCTATAATTGAGGTTTGTCGGTGCCGACTTTGTTTTGGAGATTTTACACTTTTTTAAACGACTTCGAAAAAGAAGGAGGTTATCAATTCGGATGTTTGTATTTTTTTTTTTTTTTTTTTTTATGTATGTTCGGGCATAACTCCGTCATATATTGACGGATTTGCAAAATTCTTTTTTTGTTCGAAAGGGGTTTATTCCGAAATGGTCCCATTTAAATTTCAAAAAGATCTGATGATGGGTTTCGGAGACAGACAACGGAACTCTTCAAAAATTGACAGCAAATCAACCGCGATTGCTGCTATCGTATGTCTATGAATTGTTAACACAGTTTAATGGGGAACCACAACTAAAAAGTGAAAAATAAAAAACGTTTTTACAAAAAAATAGAACCGACTTCCAAAAAAAGTGCAAAATAACTTTAATTTCGGAAGTCGGTGTCAAAAAACGAAGACAAAACAGGAACACCGACTTCCGAAATTAAAGTTATTTTGCACTTTTTTTGGAAGTCGGTTCTATTTTTTTGTAAAAAAGTTTTTTATTTATTATTTATTTACGCCCAAAGTTGCGTTAAAATTAGCAAGAAAAACGAATCTTTGTTGGCTTATAACTTTTTAACGGCTTTTTATATTATACTATTCTGTTACCACACAGACAAAATTAATAATGAGTCAAACGATATCATGTTTAACTTTGAATGTACAATGTCAAACAGTGGAGTAACCCCTCCCAAAATTTGTATGTACAAAACTTTTTTACAAAAAAATAGAACCGACTTCCAAAAAAAGTGCAAAATAACTTTAATTTCGGAAGTCGGTGTTCCTGTTTTGTGTCTTCGTTTTTTGACACCGACTTCCGAAATTAAAGTTATTTTGCACTTTTTTTGGAAGTCGGTTCTATTTTTTTGTAAAAAAGTTTTTTATTTTTCACTTTTTAGTTGTGGCTCCCCATTAAACTGTGTTAATAATTTATAGACATACGATAGCAGCAATCGCGGTTGATTTGCTGTCAATTTTTGAAGAGTTCCGTTGTCTGTCTCCGAAACCCATCATTAGATCTTTTTGAAATTTAAATGGGACCATTTCGGAATAAACTCCTTTCGATCATAACAAGAATTTTGCAAATCGGTCAATATATGACGGAGTTATGCCCGAACATACATAAAAAAAAAAAAAAAAAAAAATACAAACATCCGAATTGATAACCTCCTCCTTTTTCGAAGTCGGTTAAAAATATTGACTAGTGCTTTTTTCGCAGTCAATGCCATGTAATTTTGACTTTTGATAATCGATATGCATAGCTGACAGAGTGACACTTTGTTTATAATCCATTGTCCAAAGCGATCAACAACGTTTTCGCAAGACATTGTTTTGTGGAATACGAGTTTCAAGCAAATCAATCACAAATTGAGCAATTCAATTCTTTATTTTCATAGGCATCTAGAATTGGGTAAGATCTAAATCAATATTAAAATAATTATTTATTGCAAAACTTAACATTTAAAAGTACACATTTTAACAATTGAATGCATAAAAAATTTGGTAAGAAGATCATATTAGTAATTTAATAAACTAAAACAATATATTTATAAGTATAACATACATTGACGAATAAATCGACTATGGATATTATTTAATATGTCTTAGGACCTTAACTCGAATCAGACGACGTAACAATAGAAAAAAACCATCGATTAATGTCAATATATATTTTTAACAAGCTATAACTGTCAATTTTATGATTCGAGGTGAAATCGAGTTGGATGTGGGTTAAAAAACATAGACCATTAAATAATTTAATAAACCACTGAATTGACATATTTTTTAATCCTATATGAACAAAACCCTAATTTAAACTACAAGATACCATAGTGACCGGTGAGCGCTCTAGCTGCTAGTAGACACTGTACCGTGGTGACGCATCGCTCGCTCGGCTCGCGCACTCACTTTCACACAATCACGGTTCTAACCTAATTCTTACTCGAAGTATCTTAATCTAGTAGCTGACGAATTTTGGTAGCTACCTAACCTATCCAATTATATAAAATTGTAGACCATTTCTTTGTGATATGAACATTTTTTGTATAAACATTTTTGCAATCACTCAATTTGACCCAACATGTACTTTTAGCTGATGTTATCTAGTTTGTTCCCATGTTTTTTATTGCCGTTCATACATAATTATTCTTTTTATTTATGGTTTTGACAACAGTGGTCCAATGATTAGTCTTATCAACTAATGATTATTATTACAAATCATACGGGTATATATTTTATTCAATTGACGTCACACAATTCAACGTATCCAAAACAATTCAGTTTAATATAAATTTCACTCAAATAAATAAAATTAAACAAGTTAGTCAAGTAAAAAATCTTTAGAGTGCAAATTTGTTTAATTAAAAGCAAGCAAATAATAAAGCACAGTTTGAATCAATGTCGGGCAAGGCCGAACGTATACTGTGCTGTGGTTATGTTGCTTCAGATTAACACACGAGGACGTGTATCCTCGATTCCTCGCAGGATGGCCGTGTCGCATCCGGTAGTCAATTGACAACAATACGAATCACCTTACCTAGCGGCAACTATAAACATTTCAGTTGGCACGCTTTGACAGAGACGGCGTTTCCGGTTTACTTCGAGGTTGGAGTGGGGTGCCTAGTCGGGCAGTCTTAATCTGGAAGTCACGGAATGAAGAAGCATCGGACTGTCTTACGTTTTGTTGCCACTAGTATTTTTAACCGACTTCCAAAAGGATGAGGTTCTCAATTCGTCTGTATGTTTTTTTTTTTTTTTTATATATATATGTTACGCGATTTCTCCGTCATTTGTGAACCAATTTTCAAAATTCTTATTTTATCTGAAAGAATATACTCTCGAGGTGGTTCCATATAAATTTTATCGAAATTACTTCAGTGCTTTTTGAGAAATTAAACAAAAACGGAAAATACGTGTACCTCGATGACGTTTTGGTGTTCTCCAAATGTTTAAATTCCAAGTTCCATTATATTGGGGTTTTTAGTTCTGGGGTATAAGAACTAAAAAGTGAAAAATAAAAAACTTTTTTACAAAAAAAACAACCGACTTCCAAAAAAAAAATACACTAAAAATTTATAAATAACTTTAATTTCGGAAGTCGGTGTCAAATAACGAAGAAGTAAAAATACAAACACCGACTTCCGAAATTAAAGTTATTTATAAATTTTTAGTGTATTTTTTTTTTGGAAGTCGGTTGTTTTTTTTTGTAAAAAAGTTTTTATTGTATTTTTTTTTTTGGAAGTCGGTTGTTTTTTGTACCAAGTGAAGTGAAGTGTATTATTGCCTAGCCGTTGTTGTTTATTGCACGATATACCTACACAGAGCCATCTGATGGCTGATTGTAGTTTGATACATCCTGGCTATCCAACATAAATATACTAATGTGAAATTGCAGCTTTCTAGCACCAGCAGTTTCTAACCTATGACTCGGACGGACAGACGGACAGACTGAAACTATAAGGATTCCTTGTCCTTGATATGTTAGGACTTTGGAACCCTAAAAATGGAGCTTTGGGTGTGATCTGGCCTCGTACCTACCGCGCCGCATAGTAAATTTATTTATTTCTGCAAGGTTCATTTTTTGCCCAAAGGGTACAAATCTTTCAGGACTTGCCAATGGGGGTTATTAGGTTGGTTTGCACTATATGTATTCCATAAATAGCCAATACTGACACCCCATTGAGGATAAGCATATTCATAGTACTGACCGTGAGATAAATAAGCGAATAGATATATCCAATCCACATAATAACGAAGATCAGTGAACACGTAAATCCTGTCTTCGTTATATCTTATTTCAAAACAACCTAAACCAACTATATAATCGTTTCTTTGATGGTAGTTATGTAATCCTCCACCATTCTGTATTCCGGGAAAACTTTCAAGATTTTTAATACATATAAATTTTCCCCACCACTTGGGCAAGTACTTTGAACAATCTACAACAGCTTCCCGATACGTAGCATGGATAAATATTTTATAATTTTCTCGAATATGCTCGAGATATTCAAAACCAGAACCCGTATACCATAAATCATTCGAAAGCTCTTGATGTTTCCACGTGAGTAAACTTTTAGTTGGATACATGCCTCTATAGGAAACATAATTCAACATAAACATCTGATCTAAGGTATGGATAATACAAACGTCGTGCCTCGGTGAGTGGACGCCTCTTGCCCCATGCCAATGTTCTGGATTCAAACTTTTCGGGAACACTCTTGTGACTCTCCAAACTCTGTATCTGTAAGGAGTTTTATGAGTTCCCATATTGCCCAACGCCCAAACACGTAGCTCCCTTTGTCTATTAAAATAGGGATCAATTAGATTGGCAGCAGTGAGCACGGTTCTTCTATTCAGTATCGTAGCAGTACCAAGACACAAAAAGTCTGAAAAATAGAGATGTATTAAAATCATTAGCAAAGGAGTGTATCACTGTAGAGGTCAATCTGCGTTATTGACGTTAGGAGTATGCCTAGTGAACCGTATAACATGACCGTGCTAGGAACGTATTAAGCACGGAGAGAAACACAACACCGACCACTAGACCGTACCAAGGCTAAGCCTCTAACGCTGATGCTATGCCGTGGCCCGTAACAATGGGCCCATCATTAGGCAGTTTTTTTTTTGTGGGGTCGGGAAATCATCCAATGACCTCTCTCGCTCTGAGTGGAGCGGGAGGGCGTGTCAGACTTTTACTGCCTACCTGCCCAGGGGCGCGGTTACTTTGATTCGAATTTATCCACGATCCCTGGGCAGGCATCGGCCAAGACGGGCTCCGTCATTGTATTGCTGAAATCTATTTGAGGCGCGCGTGGAACACTACGCGCCGTCGACTCTCGGACCTGGTCCTGATCGGACGGCGAGCTACCCACTACTCGCCGTCCGAAGGCCCGCGTCTACGGTGGCCGAAGTTTGTCTTGCGACCACCGACGCCGCGGGCATCTCCTGCGGTGGCTGCTGCTGAGGGAGTGAGGGAGACTCTGTTGAGTCTCCCTCATCCGTTCCACCATTTCCTTAGCGAGCATTACTGCTTTGCAGAAAGAGGCACCTGCTTCCCATTCCCTCTCACTACCATGGCCTGGACCAGGGCCGGGCGCAAAAGGTCGCTGCCATCGATCGCCTCCACGAGGACTTGATGGGGCTCCACCCAAGTGAGTCACAAGTCCACCGTATGCTCCACCATGTCCTCTGGGTGATCCGCACAGTGGTGTCACTCGGGCGTTTAAAGCGCGCCAAACGTCAAAAGTCCTCCACGAAGTTGCAGTGGCTGTCGAGGACGAGTCCCAGGTACTTCATGGTCCCCCCGACGCCGATGTGAACCCCTCCTATCATTATCTGGGAACCCGCCGGTAGCGCATTCCGAGGACCATGAAAACACATGGCCTCGGACATGTGCAGGGCCACCTCGAGTCTCAGTTGCCGGATCCTATCGATGACTGTCGCAGCCCCGCGTGTCAACAGATCGGCCGCCACTTGGTGCGACTCCACCGTCGTCACCCTGCGCCAGGACCAGCATGTCGTCAGCGTAGCAAGCAACGCTGACGCCGCTAGGGAGGTCGGCGTGCAGATCAGAGCCTGTGTTGGCGAAGAGATTACAATTAAAATAAAGCTAGACTAGCCTAGAGTCAAGGTAAACCCATATAAAATAAAAATAAATAAAAAACTTGAGAGGTGTCAAGGGACACACGGATGGAACGAAGTTCCTTTCGATTAATTAGTAAAATACAAGAAGTTTTTATTAGATTGTTTTTCCAACACAATCTTTTTGGATGGACAGCCTCATTAGTGTCGTGACAACTTTTCGTAAGATTTTTTTCAGTCTAGCCCCCTTTCACAACGCGCGTTAAGGAACTTCGTTCCAAAAATAAAAAAAGAGTTGTTCAATATATATTTACCCGAATGCCCCAGATGGAGGGAAATGTTTTTCAAATGCATGGACGTACATGTATATAAGTATATCTTTAAAAATAAAAAATGTATTTACATTTTTTATTTTTAAAGACGTTACCTCACACGGTATTACTCCTGTATCGTGGGTGCGTTCACAAACATTTAAATTCACATAAACAAGACACCTAGACCCGAAACAACTATCTGTAGGTCATACAAATATTTAATCCGTACGGGGATCGAACTCGTGACACTTAGAGCGCAGCAGCCGAACGCTCAACCACTGCACCAACCGTGCCGTCAAATACATTATGTATGTATGTATGTGAGTGAGTCTATTTTTTTTTGACACGCCCTATAGTCTAAACGGCTAGATGGACTTTAACAAATGAACATTAGATTGGTCTTCACTGCCTGGGTGCTATATGAATTTTGAAAAAAAAAGTAAAATCGCGACCGCCATTATGTTAATGTGGTCGTTTATTTTTGTGACATAGTCATGTAAGTTATCAAAATAAAAGGCTTGACAAGCGATTTCATTTCAACTATTCAAATAACTAACTAAAATGTAGGATACAACAAAAAAAATTAAAACTCGACCTCAGAAATTGGTTGAAAAGTTATTGGTTTCGAATAAGGGCTTTTTTTAATTTTCAATGTTTGTTGGCATCGCTTGACAAAATGTTGGGAAAAGTTGCTTTTTTTCTTCAGTCTTTTTCCGTATAATAACCGATGCCTGGAATGTTTTTTATGGAAATACAAAATTAGGCAGCAACTGTATGAGAAACGACGGCGACGCGTCGGTGATTGAAGGAGTCACCTAAAGGATCACGGGTGGGTTTTAGTCAATAAGAGTCTGACACGCCCCGCTCCACTCAGAGCGGGAGAATTTATGTTATGATTTCCTACCAAATAAAAAATAAGTTGGTACAGACTTTTGTCAACATTATCTGACCCACGCTAAATTCAAACGACTTTGGACCCTCTGCCTGTAACATTAAGGTTTATTTAATTTATATGAGCTTATCACACAAGTGCACGAGGACTCGATGAACAAAAATACGATAATATCACAGACACTCAAATTTGATCTTTAACACGTAACGTTAAGGTAAACCCACCCAAGATAGTCGGAGCCACCGGCATTATTTATGTTTTTGTTAAGCTATTTTAATCTTTATCTCGTTAACATTAAAGTTGAAAAGCTTTTAAGTCACACTACATAATTACAACCCAATCTTTAATTTCACGTATTCCCAACAAGTTCTTGTGGCTTAGCGGTTTGATGCTGGATTGACGACGAACAGCATGTGGGATCGAAAACACAGTCCACCTATACATCAGTTTCTTTTTTAATTTGTTTTCATTTCCACAATATTGCTTGCAATATTAAAGAACGACCAATATGATTTTCGCCTAATAACTTATCTTGTAAACGGGTGGGTAATTTAAAAAAACTTTAAGTTCATAGTTCTTTATAATGAATACGAATATTTATTTTTCAACTACCCACCTATTACAAGTTATGTGAAAATATTACCATTTTAAAAAGTTTATGTATAGTCTGTAGTTGTTTACAATAATACAAGAAATAGTTTTGGAATATAAATTCTATATTGAAAGCAAAACAATATCTTTGTCGCAGGATTTGATCTCGAACCTTGTTTTTCTCAGTCTTATACACAGACCAAGAGACCAGAATTACTTGAACTCAATCATTAAAATAAGCTATTACACTTATCATATTATAACAAATAGTTATAAAAAATTACATAAAGCTAACGTTTTAAAGATCAAATTTGCGTGTCTATATTAGATATCACTCATATAAATTAAATAAACCTTAATGTTACATGCAGAAGGTCCAAAGTCGTTTGATTTTCGGGTGGGTCAGATAATGCTGACAACAGTCTGTACCTGCGTAGCGGTGTCGGGTAATGCTGACGTAAGCTAGTTACAAATATGTAATTTAAAAATAATATTTACCAATAGACAACCCAGCAACGACAATTGTTCTTCTATTATTATTCATTGTAGCCCAATCCCACGAAGGGAAAAATATACTATACCAGTTAGGTTGGGTTTCCTGCCACCTGAAGAAGCTCTGCCGTGGTACTTTATCTTTATCGTGGTTTGAAGGTATAGTTGAAGTTGCGTCATCCCAAAAACCTGACACAACAGTCAAGGGGTAGAACAACGCACAAGAAAGCAACACAGATTTCATTGATACTGTGTTAAATAGACTATAAAAAACTTATTCGTGTATAAGCGACTAAAAAAATTACAATGATCGAAAGACTTGAATGCTCTCTTTTATATCGACAAACTGTATATATTATTAAATCTCAGTTATTTATTATTTAGGGTTCCGTACACGTAAAGTGAAAACTGGAGCGCTGTTAGCGGAGGGACGGAGGAGTGACAAGTAAAGGACGACCGTAGAGAAGGAGTTGAATTAGGGATAAACACAGGACGAGTTAAGACGTATATTTTATTTTTTATAGTAGGCTTGATTATGGAGCACTTATTAATCGAATGTACACCATGCACTGAGACTAGGTACGGGCTAAATTGTATTATTGCCAGGACACATGCCAAAATCCATCTGGTTATAAAAACTGCACTTCTATGTTTAGTGACTCTCACAAACTGTTAACTGTCATTTACTGAAGAGTAAAAAAATGACAATGATAAGGAGGAGTTTATTGCAGCTTGGCAGCTGAATCTGAACTGACTTTTAAAATAAAAACAGAGACTAGACAGAAGGCAAAGGAATATTTGAATTTGAAATTTAAAAAAAAACAACCGTGTTCCAAAAAAGAAAATACACTATTAATTTACAAAAAAAAAACAACCGACTTCCAAAAAAATACACTAAAAATTAAAAAATATACTTTATTTTCGGAAGTCGGTGTCAAATAACAAAGAAATAAAATACAAACACCGACTTCCGAATTTAAAGTACCTCAGAACTAAAAACCCCAATAACATGGGACGTTGAATTTAAACATAGTCGTAATTGGGGAACACCAAAACGTCACCTAGGCATACGTAATTTTCGTTTTTGTTCAGTTTTTCAAAAAATGCTGAATCAATTTCGAAAAAAAAATTATTTAATTTAATTTAAGGGTAGGATCCACTGCGCAGTACATATAAACCTACTTAAATAATTCCAAACATATATTATACCTACATACTAATAAATACCAATAATAGGTACTAATATTATGTCAATTTGAAAGGAAGCGCTCTTCGATTTTCTTCTTGAAGACATCTAGAGAACGACTGTCGCATAGGGAATGTGAGAGAGAGTGCCAGAGACGCACTGCAGTATCAGAAAAGGAGCCATTATAGCGGCTGGTAGTCAAGTCAAGTCATACTTGCCAAAAAACGCATAAATGATAAATGATGTTTATTCAGTAAATAGGTTACAAAGAACACTTTTACACGTCAATGTTTTTTGTCAGTTTAAGCTAGATGAGGCCGGTGTTTCCTAGCTGACTACCCTGAGAAGAAACACCGAAACAAACTCAGATGTCAAAGTCTCTTTTAGTGTTCAAATCCATACAATGTGTACTGGTTAAATCATATGAGAACCATGTACGTTAATGTCTGCGATGAGCTTTATGAAGAAAGCAACACACGAATTTGAGTGGACCTGTCCAGACAGTGCAAGCATTTGTCAGTCATCGCGAAGCTCAACTCAGAACTTTGAGGAGCTCAACGAACCTACGAACAATACCAAAGTAAGGACAATCATAAAATCTACATGAATATAACGAAATAAAAAAAAATAAAAATATAATACTTTACAAAGTAAATATTTGTGTCAAGCAAAATAGTAATCATAATATGTCAATCAAAAAATAAAAAATAAATATAATACTTAACAAAGTATTCAAGACAAAAAAAATATAATAATAATAAAATGTCAATAAAAAAAATATAATATAATACTATACAAGTATTCATGTCAAAAACGAATATTACAAAAAATATAAAAAATTTCATCAGTAAGTAGTACATATGAAAACAATGGCTCATGTATATCATTGAAGCAGCTCAATAGCCCACGCCTTTTTGTCCTCAAGAAAGTCATTAATTGTGTAAAAAGCTTTCTGGCATAGCTTACGTTTAATAAATGATTTAAATTTATTTATGCTTAGTTCTTGAATTTGGCTAGGAAGTTTATTATAGAAACGTATACATTGGCATCTAAACGAACCACCTATTTTTTTCTTGAGCCTGGTTTTAGGTACAATAAATTTGTGTTTGTTCCTAGTATTTATGCTATGGATATCACTGTATCTTTTAAACAGATTAATATTTTTATGTGCATACATGAGATTCTCATAAATATATTGAGAGGGAACAGTCATAATATTAATCTCTTTAAATTTGTCTCTGAGGGAGTGTCTGGGACTTAATTTATAAATTGCACGAATAGCCCTATTCTGTAAAACAAAAATTGTCTGAATATCGGCGGCATTTCCCCACAGCAGAATGCCGTACGAGATCACACTATGAAAATAACTAAAGTATACTAAACGAGCTGTCTCTAAGTCAGTTAAACCACGAATTTTCCTTACGGCGTATGCTGCAGAGCTAAGTTTTTTGGACAGTTTATCTATATGAGGGCTCCACTGAAGCTGCGCATCCATAGATAAACCTAAGAACACTGTGGAATCCTCGGGTTTCAACTCTTCACCCTTTATTGACACACTAGTGTTCACTTGTATTACATTGGATAATGTGAACTTTATGCATTTTGTTTTTTTCTCGTTAAGGAGAAGATTATTGATGTTGAACCAGTTAACTAAAGTTGAAAGAGCATTATTTACATTATCATCAACCACCTGCTGACGTTTGAGTTTAAATAAAAGTGAAGTGTCATCTGCAAACAGCACTATATCATGTTTATCCTTTATGAGGTAAGGCAAGTCGTTGATATAGATTAGAAACAAAAAAGGACCCAGAATTGAGCCTTGAGGTACCCCCATTCTGACTACAGACCCGGGAGACCTTTTGCCGTTCACATCAACTCTCTGAATCCTATTACTCAAGTATGAAGTAAGAAGATCCAGAGAGGCGCCCTGGACTCCGTAGTAGTGCAGCTTCCTGATCAATGTATCATAGTCATCAGAACTGGACCTACTTGTAAAAATTCAACTCCGTTGAATAAGTGGTTGTAGTTCAGTTTCAGTTCAGCACCCCAACCAAACAAAAAAATACAATTGAGACAGACTCCGAGAGTGTCTCCGACTTGCAAACCACCGATACCCAAATCAACATAAACTCGCGGCGCAAAAATATGAAAATAAATATGATGATGATCTAAATGGTTTCATGGAAGAGGTACGACATATGTTCTCAATATTTGCATTAGAACAAAAGGCCAGACTTGACAGTTTGGAGGTGTCTTTGACAAAAATTGAAACTCAAAACGAAACAATAAATTTGGCAATGTCGACTTTATCTACCAAATACGACGAATTGCAAAGGGAGTTAGAAACCTCAAGACTGGAACGCAAAGACCATGTCTCCTACATAAATATACTTGAAAATAAGCTGGAAATTATTGAAAAGCAGTCATGCGCAATCAAATTGGAGATAAGAAATATTCCGAAATTTCACAATGAGACTAAATTGGACCTATGTAATGCTGTTAAAAAAATTGGAAAATCCTTAAATGTGCAACTGCAGACAGCGGAAATAAAAGATGTCTATCGTCCGTTTGCTAAACCGGGTGTCATCAAACCGATTGTCGTCGAATTTACTTCGGTTCTTACTAAGGAAAGTTTAATTAAAAATCTCAAAAAATTCACGCAACAGGAAAAAGCCGAAAAATTAAATACAGGATTATTATGCACCGAAACAACACAGAAGCCAATCTACATTTCCGAATGTCTTACCTCAAAGGGAAGGCGACTGTTTTTTCTTGCAAGAGATTTCGCAAGAACTCATGGCTATACATATTGCTGGACATCTTATGGCAAAATTTACTTACGCAAGACAGAAGGTATGGCACATTGAAGAAGAGACTGATCTCACTAAGCTGAAGGCGACCACTGCCTGACTGTCTTTAGAAACTGATTACTTTTTAATAACTCTTATTAATGTCCATTGTTTTCTATATTTCATGTTGGGCCATTTTATTTTGCATGTGATCTCTAATGAAATATTTTTTGCCAATTTTTTACTGTATGTTGTTTGCTCACAATTACTACACTACGCAAATAAGTTGTGTTTTCGGTTCTCATATGTCTCATTTGCGCTTAAACTGATTGTTATATTACCAATATCGTCTGGAGTGAATAATTATTTAAACAAAATATGTAGGTATATTTATTACTATCTATTGTGTGGATGTGTTCTCAGCTCTAACACGCTGAGTATAGACTGCGACATCCAATTCATAATCTGCCTATATATTATTCCTAAGCTTCTGAATTATGAGTTTGGTCATTTGCTATTGTACAATTGGATAAATGGATGATATATCTTTGGAAATAGATGGAATATCAGTTTCGGAATCATCTTCCTGTTATGTTGAGGATTATAGGAATTTTATAGCTCAGCCAGCGGAATGTCTTACTGTCATAACTCAGAATATACGCAGTATTACACGTAATTTTGATGACTTCGTTGTAATGTTACATAGGCTTCGTTTTGAGTGTGATATTATTATTTTAACGGAATGCTGGTTATCGTGTAGTTCTCAGATACCTAAATTAGACGGTTACAATTCCTATGCATCGTCAAAATGGGTAAATTAAAATGACGGTGTATCTGTATACATTAAAACCAACCTTACTGTGAAAATTGACGAACCGCCATGTCAAGACTGTAACTGTCTCATCCTGAAAATTGATACTGAGACAGCAATTCTAGCCATAAATAGGTCTCCCTCAAACAAGCTCATGGATAACTTTCTCCATTCACTCAACAATATTTTGGCTGGGCTCTCCTCCTTCAGGAACATAATAATTATGGGAGATATCAATATAAACATCTGTCCAGATCAAAACTCCAGATCACAAATGGATTACTTAAATCTGTGTTCATTTCATAGTCTTTTACCAGCGCATACACTGCCAACGAGGCATGGCAGAACATGTCTTGATCACGTGATTTTAAAATATAAATTTCCCGCTCTTACGCTGGTCCTGCAGTCCACAATCACTGATCATGAAGCGGTTCTACTTTCCCTCAATTATAAGCAAAAAAGAACCCTTGCCCAAGTTACAGTAAATAGGATTGATAAGGAAGGACTAAATAAAGACCTGGCCAACATTGACTGGGAACCAATTTATTTATCTAATGATGCTAATACTGCCATGGAATATTTTAATAAATCCATCCAGCCTGCTATAGTTGATAACTGTCATGTGGTAAAACTATCGAAGCGAAATAAAATTATTAAACCATGGATAACACCTGGACTGTTACGGTGTATTAGGCATAGAGATAAACTCCACAAAAAGGTAAAACAGTCTCCTCAAAGCGAATCCCTTAAATTAACCTACACTAGATACAGAAATTTTTGTAACAATTTAATAAAAAAAGTTAAAATATCTTACGATAAAAAATTATTAGAGGAAGCGGGTAAAAATAATAAAAAAATATGGGATGCAATAAAAAATATCACTAACACAAATAAAATGAAAAATATCGCTACCGAATTAATAAATACATCTTGCCCAACACAATCAATTGAAGGTGTGAATGAGTTCGTTGTCACGGTAGGCAAAACACTAGCCAACAAGATCATTAGCCACCAATATCTATCTGATGACAGTGGTGCTTTTGGTGATCAGTACAAAAAGACATTAAAATCTTTTGTAATGTTGGATACGGATGAAGCTGAAGTAGAACGCCTTATACTGGAACTCAAAAATGTCTGCAGCCCTGGATCGGACTCTATACCTAATTATCTGCTAAATATCTAAAATCGTCACATATTCGTGCCTGCTCTAACACATATTTTTTACTTGTGTCTGGACCAGGGCACATTCCCGACTGCTTTGAAGAGGTCAGTGGTACACCCGATCTATAAGTCTGGTGACAGGGACCGTGTTACTAACTATAGGCCCATTTCCATCCTTCCAGCAGTCTCTAAGCTCTTGGAACATATCATAAACACTAGACTGGTTGGATATTTGGAAAAGAACAACCTTCTTTCTTCGAACCAATTTGGTTTTAGAGCAGGAAAGTCAACTTGTGATGCGGTCCATGAGCTTGTTGATTATGTGGTACAGAACATTGACTCCGGTAAAAAAACTCTGGGCATATTTTTAGATCTGGCGAAGGCCTTTGACACGGTCTCTGTACCGCTCCTTCTCAGGAAGCTGGAATGGGTTTGCATAAGAGGAAATCAATTAAAAATATTTGAAGGTTACCTCACTGGTCGCTGTCAATGTGTCAAAATTGGTGATTTAACAAGCGGTGACTTACCTGTTACGTACGGTGTACCGCAGGGCAGTATATTGGGTCCGAGTCTTTTCCTCGTATATATTAATGATCTCTGTGCACTGACATCTGTGGGTGGAAAGATAATCTCTTATGCCGATGATACCGTGCTGCTGTTCTCGGCTGATACGTGGGAACAAGTGTTTGGTGATGCTCAACGGGGTTTGGACGTGGTGTGTCACTGGCTAAAGGGCAATATTCTGACGCTAAATGCGGATAAGACGCAGTATATAACGTTTTCTATTCGTAACTGTAACGTACCTTCTCCATCGCTCTCCTTGATTGCTCACAATTGCTGTAACAGTGATGTCTGCCAATGTTCAGCTTTAGTCGAAACCAGAGAGGCTAAATATTTGGGAATTATAATAGATAACAATTTATCTATTAAATCATATATTGAACTACTTACAGCTCGCCTGAGGAAACTAATTTACGTATTTAAGAATCTGAGACATGTTGCTGATCCCGGATTGATTGGGTGGATATATCTGGCGCTCGCTCAGTCTGTTTTGGGTTAATGCATTTCAGTATGGGGAGGCGCGCCTAAAACTATGATAAAACCTCTTCAAATAGCGCAAAGAGCTATTCTTAAAGTTAGCACTTTCCAACCTTACTTGTTTCCAACTTATGAGCTTTACCAATCATGTGGTGTTCTCTCGGTTCGGCAATTGTTCATACTACTGACTATCTTGAATCAGTATTCAAAAATAATTTATCTCGAACCTATTATACAGCCTATTCGACATAAATTTATAGCATACGCCGTCAAACCCGCGTTTAGATACCCGTTTGTACATAGGTACTTTTGTACTTTTGTTTCCTAGGTCCGTATTTGTATAATAGAATCAATAAAACTCTTGACATACATGCTTTAACCTACAAAAGATGTAAGAATAAATTATTTGAATATATCCATGACCTAACCTATGATGAGACTGAGAACCTCCTATCTGTTCCTTGTTAGGTATCGTACTCACCCTCCCACGCACACCCATTCACTTACATTCTACACACAGGGAGGCCTCTATTTCAACATACTTTCTTTTGTTTGTGATGTGGAGTAAAAAGAACTGGCTAGCTTTAAAATGTCCATATTTTTAGGGAAGAGCGCTGATGCCTGAGTTACAGATATTTATTTATCTAGTTCAGGCACAGATGGCTTACTGTTTTATTCTAGACTAAGCTTAAAGTGATCATGTAATTGTATTTGTTTGGTATGTAATTTATGGAAAAAATAAATTATTATTATGTCGTTTATTCATTTTCTATACATATATAAATTATAATTTTAAATATTTCTTACAAATCATATAAAAAAAGAAAAAAAAACATTTAAAATTATAAAAAAAATAGTAGTCCGCCGGTGTCGGGAGCAGGGTCCAAGCTACCGGTGGTTAGGGCTCCAGAGACAGGAACCTCCTCACAATGCGAATTATTATTATTATTATTATTATAGCTTGCAAGAAAAAAAAATGCAATTTAAATAAAAGCCTGTAATAAAATAATAAAGGGTGGTCAAGTGCAAAAGAGATTCACGCACTAAGTTTTCACTTTACGCTTCAGGCATGCAGCATGCAAGCGAGCATGCAACATGCAGCATGCAAGCAAGCATGCAGCACGCAAGCGACCTGCTCCTCAGCTCGTGGGCCGCCTCGCCCCTATTTCGGCACTCCTAAAACTTATGGGTAGTTGCAATTGAAATAAATTCGTGAATTTTGCAGAAGCAAGGTGTGAAACCCGTTTTTTTTTTTTTTTTGGGGGCGTGTGAAATTATCCTATGACTTCTTCCGCTCTAGGGTGGAGCGGAAGGGTGTGTCAGACTCTTACTGACTAAAACCCACCCCTGTTCCTCATTGCCCTGAGTCCCCAGGGGCGAGGTAACTATTTCGAATTTATCCTCAACCCCCAGGCAGGCATCGACTGTGGCAGGCCCCGTCCCTATTGCTGACAAAAAAAAAATCGAAATTCGTGAATTTTGCAAAACAAGGTGTGAAACCCTTTGATTGCGATTATGACTCGGACTTGACGGGTTTTTTTTTGTAAACATCAACGAAAACGTGACACTGCTTTTGTTTTAAGCCAACGTTTTTCTCAGATTACACCAAACATGCAAATTCAACAACTGACTGATAAAACATACTTAATTATATTTTTATTAACTAGCGGCCCCAACCGCGACGGGCGTTTTCTTGCCCGACCGTTGACTTTTAATTTGGGTTTTTAAGTGAATTTAAACCAGGAACCTACTCAATTTCATTAAAAAAAACTTATTAACAAAATATTCAACCGACGAAAAGGAACTAAAAAGCAAAAAATAAATAAACCTTTTAAGTCTTGAGTATTGAGCTTATTTACCTACATAAAATATCAAATTTTATGTAAACTAATTTTGAGTCGGCGCCATAATAAAATGATTAATTACCTACATCTAGCCTTCTTCATTTCTACGTACATATAAAATTTTGATATTTAATAATCAGATTGTTGTTTGGCGCCGACTATACGAAATGTAGGAATGCGGTTTTAACGAAATGAGTAAGTAACGTTGTTGTATTGTATTACTTAACTTAACTTTGTTGATGTATCTAAGAATTATGTCGTTATCAGTAAACTGTAACACATTTTTTTTAGATCTTCTTTACTTATTTCGATGAAGGTTTATAAAAATAACCTCCCTTCAAAATAAGTTCAAATAAAAGTAGTCAATGGGATATCAATTTTTGTAGACACTTAAAATGCCTAACTTGTCGCGTCTGTTAGATTCATAGGTCTGTGTGAGCTTTGCCGACAAAGGAACGTCGAAGGTCTTTGACCGATGTTGCGTGCGTACCTACTGGGCCCGCGATGACCTCCGGTGAACTTAGGAAATCAGCTGAGCAGGGAGCTTCTTGTAATTTTATTTACATTGCGTTTTTTTGCGAAAAAAGCGAATTAATTATTTTTTAAGTAAAAATTTCATTGAGGTATATAGGTATAACGATTTTATACAGTTTAATGTCAAAAAAACGCAGATATTTTTTTCAAAAATTAGGAAAAAGCCGACGAAAAATTCCAACGCTAGGGGGTCCAGAATCATGTACTGAATCACTGGAACACGTATGTTCGTTCATGTACCTTACACCCTGTATACAAAATAAAAAAGATTCCGACTAAATTGAAACCTCCTCATTTTTTAAAGTCCGCTAAAAAAAGTATTTATGGTACTGAATTGTGGAGATAAATTTTTGAATATATTGTTTACTGTTTTTTTCTGTCTTATCGTATTTTTTTTAAATATCTGGCCTAAGGCCAAGCGGCAGAAGGTATGATATTTCTTTTTTTGATCCTTAAAATCTGTTATAATAATCTTTTCATATGCATTGATACCATTAATTATGTGTTCGACGACGGTGGTGATTTATCCTCGTCTATGGTTAAGAATTTTTGAACACCGGCCTCTGGACTATCTATAAATAAACTATTTTTGGAGCAATTATCTAGGTCATTGACGTAATAAAAATTCACATTATATGCTATAGCTCCCTGTTCATGCAGACAAGGCGTGAATCATAGTCCGCGCCAGGGGGCATACGACTGTCCGCGACAGGGGACATATCATCCTGTGTTTACATTCGATACATTAATACCGTCTATTTTGCAAGCTTGATCAAAACCCTCCAGCTCAAAATGGTCGCTTCGGGAACCCCAAGTTTAAACAAATAAGGTGATATGAGGTGGCCAAATTATACAATCAGCTCTTACATCTAGTAAATGTTTGCGTAATGAGTGTACTTCCGTCATTAAAGGTTATTTGAAGTGCGTCTCTTAGTGCAAAAATTTAAAGTAAGTCAATTTATTTTCTCCGAGCCTTTTCATTTCCAAATGAACTGCACTTGTTTCTGATCCCTTTACTGGGGGATTAAAACCACCATCAGATATTACCAGATAAAGAACACTCTGATGTAGCTTGAGAACAGGTTACATTATAGCATTGATCACTTTACGTTTTTATATTTGATTAACAATACTTTTTTCATAACGGAACCTTGTGATTTATGAATCGTCATTCCATTCAGCTGGAAATTGAGACAATGCACTTTTAGGTCTGACGACTTGCATCTTTTCCCTTTATATTTATATTATAGAAGTATATATCGGTTTCCACTGATATTCTATATTAATAGCGGTTAATATCAATTTAATTTAAAAAAAAACAAACGAAATGACTAATTAGTAGTCTTTAATCAAATTACATAACATAACACAATTTCACATATATTAAATATAGTTCCAGATTTATATAGTGACAATAAATACTCTTACGAAACGATGTTATCACGACGGCTGCTTGCGACGAAATGAGGGCCGAGTACTGCCGCGCTCTGCTTTTATAGTCTCGACCGCACGGTACTTTAAAAATAACGTTTTGACGCTAATACGGCCTCTCCTGACGTGTGGTTGTCCTCAGCCACATTGTCCTGACGATGGTCCTTGCTGCAGTTCGCTGCAGTCATCTTCGGCAACTGTTCCCGGGTGACGTGAAGGGCTCACGTCCTCAATAGCTGCATCCGTACTTGGTGGACCCTGGTGTATGTCTGCATTTCCACGACTTGAATGGCCTTTGCAGCTAGTTGCACTGATAAAAGGTGCTGTGAAATTTTCCTCTTCAGCTAAAAATGAGAAAATGACACACATTAGTAATATCCTTATTACACAATGTAAACACATGTTATGTTGTAATTAAATACAACATATCTAGACAGAGGCACCCAGTTAGCTTGTCTTGGCAGAGACACATCTCAATGCCCTTTTGAATAAACAGACAGAGGCACCCAGTTAGCTTGTCTTGGCAGAGACACATCTCAATGCCCTTTTGAAAAAACAGACAGAGGCACCCAGTTAGCTTGTCTTGGCAGAGTTACGCCATAACTCAATGCCCTTGTAAATAAACTGAGACGGAGGCACACAGTTAGCACGTCTCGGCAGAGCCCTCGCTCAATGCCCTCACAAATAAACTGAGACGGAGGCACACAGTTAGCACGTCTCGGCAGAGCCCTCGCTCAATGCCCACACAATAAACTGAGACGGAGGCACACAGTTAGCACGTCTCGGCAGAGCCCTCGCTCAATGCCCACACAAATAAACTGAGACGGAGGCACACAGTTAGCACGTCTCGGCAGAGCCCTCGCTCAATGCCCTCACAAATAAACTGAGACGGAGGCACACAGTTAGCACGTCTCGGCAGAATTTCACTATAATTCAATGCCCATATAACCATTACGCATTTACACATGACTCTTTCAGTCCGTGTCATATAGATTGTATCAAACATATTTCATAAAATGCACGACTATGCATCTTTTAGACCAGTGTTTTTCAAACTGTGGGTCACAGATTCAAAAATATTGAGAAACACTGCTTTAGACAAAAAGTAAATACAACGGTCTACTTACTCTCAAAATACGTGGCATACGACTCAGGGGTCCACTCTTCTCTCCAAGCAACCATACGCTCAGCGGCAGCCTGAGTGACTTTACCATACGAACCGGTTAACAGCTGTTAGTAGTTCGTATCCATCGTGTGGAAGGATTTTCATTACACGATGTGGCCCTCGCATCCCCGAGTCCAGCTTGACTGTCACTTAGGAAGTTTTTATTACAAACACATCATTTAGATTAAATGTACGCTTGACCTTCAGACTCCTATTAACATATTCATCTTATTTACGTATATTTCAAGTAGTTCACTAGCACGCTATCTTTGTAACTATCTTAACCCTTCGCGATTCGGTCGCAAGTCATCAACAGCAACATCGCAAATAAGAGATCGTATGACTGGCGTGACTGCTTCAACACCAATAAGCAATTGTGAGGGTGAGATCTGAGTGGTCAAGCTGCATTTTCCACAAAGAATTGGATCATGTGTTCTCTGGCTTAGACGTCTCTATGCATAACATATTGAGTAAAGTACGACCGTAGCTTTCGACCTGACCATTCTCACGATGCATCTCAGAGGGAAATCAATTAAAACTTTAATTTTTTTGTTCGCTCGGTCTAACCTGACCCACAGAGATAGTTTGACCTAGCTACACAAGCTCTGTAGCCAGAAATGTACCTACCTACTTTTCTTTAAGTTAATATGAAACTTCGCAGCAGTAAGTGATTTCAATACCTCCCGTACAAATACGTTCAATTTTTCGTTGATTGAAAATCTGTACTGAACTCTATGCGCTTACTACCAGTTGTGACTTTTGATAAAACAGTCACAATTGTGAACAATTCCTTCAACTGATTTAAAACAGACATTAATTTTTCACGATCGCTACCTTGAAGCGGTGTGGACACTTGAAAACGGTTCACTTGAGTTTAGACCAAATGAACTAGGAGTTCGAGTAATGCGTGGCTCATTGTTTACACGAATGTACGTTACCCCGTCATGGTTCAAAACATCTTTTACTATTAGTACTGGCACGTCTAGGCATTTCAGGGGAACAACAAAAAGATCCACCTTAAGCGAGATACCGCAAAATTCTATAATTAATGTTACGCGGCTATTACACTCAATGGTGCGGATTCTGTTTAGTACGAACTAAACTTAATTTATGCTATTCACATCTTTTTCTCTTTAATAAAACAAGAAAGAGACGGACGTAAATTAGAGCTGTCAAATTTAGTTGAACTAATATTTCCATACAAATTAAGGGTACACGAAAAAATATGTCGATTAAAAACACGGTGATGCGCAAGGCGTAAACTGGCTTGACATCTTTAACTTCGTTCAAAGCTATCGCCGTCCTTTTCTCGCACTGCCTTTTAGTAAAAGACAGCTATTCTCTAATTTAAGTTTAGTTATTGAATAAGCGAATCGGCACCAATATTTTGATTACTAATGTCACGTAATAAGTGGGTAGCCGGGTACACTTAAAATATGTATTTCGAAATAAATGAAACGCGTGATCCGCAATCTATCAGTACGTCTGTATTATAGCCGTTGTGACGTCACTATCTGTTGATGCAAATTTCAACTTTTACGGGTATGCCGTCGGGCGTTCAGGGGTTAACGCTATTTTATTTTAGTTACGCGTTTCGGATCTTTGTTTAGCAAAACAGACAGAAATGTCATGGCCTGGCTTTTCACAGAATGAACACGGCATATTCGGTTTCTTATTAATCGTTTCCGTCGGTTCATCGATTTTAACAGTTTTCGATTGTTTAGGGCACGCACGCTGCACGTGACCCACACTACCGCAAGAAAAACATGTTACTTTGCGATTTTCATTATGATGTGGACGTTTTCGAGAGTTTAGGTCAGACTGTTTACTTTGGGAAGATTTTACAGAGGTGTCAGATGAGTTGGGTTTCGGTTTGGTATAAATAGAAAAGAATTCAACAAGATTTTTGGTCTTTAAATGAGCGTTAGTTGCAGCGGCACGTACTTGTGCGTCAGTTACACCTCGTATGACAATCGCGACCGTTAAATCATCGCTTAACCCTCTAACAATATTTAGTCTTAAGATGGAGCGCCTGGCATATTCTGCGTACGTGGAATACTTGTCGGAGCTAGTACTCATGACGTCAAACAAAATATTTGCAACATCGATTCGTCGTGAGCAAAGAGGTTTAAACTCGATCTTAAAGTTAGACCAGGTGCGGTCGTTTGTGACCCAGTCGTTTAACCAACTACGAGCATCTCCTTTCAGGCAATTTGCAATTCGGGATAAACACTCGTTGTCGTCCCATCTATTAATATCACGTGCCCTTTCAACCTCTTCACACCAAGAATCAATATCATGTATACTGGGATCAAAGTTTGATATATAATAGTGGTTGGATCTGACCTTGGTTAACGCACTCAATGCTCCAATGAGGCGATCTGTAGCATCCAGTGACGTCGAAGTACTTGCAAGCGATTCTCCAACGATGCTGGTATTAGACTCTGGCACTGCTGGTTGTACCACCTGAGGCGAACACCCGAAGATCTGCCCAGGTGCCACAATGGCACGTTCTTCTGGATTTGTTGTTGTTGCCGACAAGGTACTAGTTGCGGGTAGGCTGGTGTTTTCTAGCGCGGTTAGTCGCGCCAGAATAGCTCCAAGAGTTTCTTGGAGCTCAGTTGCATCATTATTTTGATCACGCCTGTTTCTACCTCTATTACGAGTGGTAGCTCTTTCGGACATGATTGAAAAGTTTTTCGCACGACACAAAAATAAGATAGGCAATGGAGCCTATCCCACTTCTGATAATAGCGGTTAATATCAATTTAATTTAAAAAAAAACAAACGAAATGACTAATTAGTAGTCTTTAATCAAATTACATAACATAACACAATTTCACATATATTAAATATAGTTCCAGATTTATATAGTGACAATAAATACTCTTACGAAACGATGTTATCACGACGGCTGCTTGCGACGAAATGAGGGCCGAGTACTGCCGCGCTCTGCTTTTATAGTCTCGACCGCACGGTACTTTAAAAATAACGTTTTGACGCTAATAATATATATACAGAGTGGAAAATATTAATGGGCTCTGAAGGGTGTCACGTTGCGGAGGGACGGGGGAGAGACACGTAGGGGACGACCGTAGAGAAGGAGTTCAATTAAGATAAACACACGACGAGTTAAGACGTATATTTTATTATTTACAGTAGGTTTGATTATGGAGCACTTATTAATCGAACGTACACCATACACTGAGACTAGGTACGGGCTAAATTGTATTATTGCCAGGACACATGCCTAAATCTGCCTGGTTATAAAAACTGCACTTCTCTGTTTAGTAACTCTCACAAACTGTTAACTGTCATTTATTGAAGAGTAAAAAAATGACAATGATAAGGAGGAGCTTATTCTAGCTTGGCAGCTGAATCTGAACTGACTTTTAAAATAAAACAGAGAGTAAACAGAAGGCAAAGGAATATTTGAATTAGAAATTTAAAAAAAAAACAGCCGTGTTCCAAAAAATACACAGACTATGTAAAGGTAGAAATTGTATTATTCTCAGGACACATGAGAACACATGCCTGAATCTGCCAAGTTATAAAAAATACACTTCACTATTCTACAAAACTCTTTGCAAACTTGCAAGCATCATTTGCTGAAGAGTCGGAAAATTTAAAATAATAAAAAAAAGAGTGATACTAAATCAAGCTTATAAAAACGCATCAAAGTTCAGGAGTGGGGGCTCGTTACGTGACTTAGTGGTAAAAAGTGTCACACACCGTGACGTCACGCAAAATTTCAACGCACTGTATCAAAGTAACAAAAGAAAAAATACGTGTCCAATCTTTTTTGTTAACCTGTGAAGCCCCATGGCAAAATCCGGGTTGTCAAATTAAACCCCGAGGACAACCCGGGTTGACAGCCGATTTTTTTTTTTTAATTATTCTCTATAATTTTTTTTTTTTTTGGTCCGACTCACCGGTGAGTTTCGGGGCTTTACAGGTCTACTTACGGACTAATTAAAACGCTAGCTTAGCACACGAGGTTGTCGATATGTGGAATGTGGACTCGGCTGCCATTGTGCCGATAGTCGTTACCGCCAACGGCCTGATTCCCAAAAGCCTCGACGACCACCTGTCGAAGCTGTCGTTGCACGGTTGGATCAAGGGCCTGATACAGAAGGCTTCTCGATACGGATCGCATTGTTAGGAGAATCCTGTTCCTCGAGCCCTAACCACCGGTAGCTTTTACCCTGCTCCCGATACCGGCGGACTACTATTTTTTTATATTTTTAAATGATAGAATAGAATAGAATAAAACTTTATTGTACACCAAAACAGTTACACAATTGTTTTACACGAGCTTAAATCTATGGGTACTACTACTACGGCGGTCTTATCGCTGAACAGCGATATCTACCAGACAACCTTGGGATGGACTGAAAGAACTTAAAATCTAAAAAGGGGTAGTCTGTGGTGTACTGCTAATAAAAAATGGATGTCAATTTTTTTTTTATATACATACATATCAAATGTTACACAATTTCGTAGGAGGTGAGAAAAAAAGGAGAACAAAGAATAAAAGGAGGACTAATTATGGAAGAGATGAGAATATATATAAAAAGAAAGGCATTAGAGAGAAAGGAAATGATCTTTTACTAGATTTTTAAAAGAGGCGAGTGACTGGGTTTGTCTAACTGGCATCGGCAACGCATTCCACAATCGCACAGCTTGAACTGCAAATGATTTGTCATAAAATTTGGTGGAATGCAAGGGCATCAAAAGTATCAAGTTCTCCGATGATCTCAAGTGTCTAGAATGTGTGTCATGAAGGAACTTAAAACGTTCTTTGAGATAACAGCGGGTTGTAGGAATAAACAGAACACTGTACAGTAATGACAAAACATGGGCATTTCGGCGAAGGCGGATTGGCAGCCACTTGAGCTTAATACGAAATTCAGAAACGTGGTCATGTTTGCGTAAACCAAATATGAATCTAATGCAAAAGTTTTGGAGTCGCTCAAGTTTATCAAGCTGCACTTCAGTAAGATCTAAATAACTAACATCAACATAATCAAGGATTGGGAGAAGGAGGGATTGAGCAAGCGCGGTTTTGATGGCAGTTAGAAGAAAGTTGCACAGTCTTCGTAAAGACCCCGCAGAAGCAAACAACTTGCGGCTAACTTCCTGCAATTGAGGACCCCATGAAAATCTTTGTCTATGAAAATACCCAGGTCTTTCACTGAGTCGCTGTATGAAATAATTGAGCCATCAAAAACAATCCAGGGGAGCTGTGTCCAGTCAATTCTTGAGCGCAACTTAGGGCTGCCGACAACAATGACCTGAGTCTTCGTAGGATTAACCTTCAGACCATGAGCCAAACTTCACTCAGAGATACGAGCTAAATCTGTATTGACCATATTAAAAACCTCAGTTAGTTTATCTAACGGAGCTTGCGAATATATTTGCAGATCGTCAGCGTAAACGTGGTAGGATGACAGAAGTTCATTGGAAATTGAATTAATAAAAATAGCGAAAAGAAGAGGAGATAGAACGCCCCCCTGTGGTACGCCGGCAGAAGTATTACACCATGATGAGGATGAACCATCGATTCAAATACGTTGCCGGCGGCGTTGGAGATATGTTTAGAGAGCTGAGTAAGGCGAGTAGGATATCAAAATCGACGGTGTTAAAAGCATTGCTGAAGTCTAATAAGGATAGGACTGTCAAATTACCATTTTCCATCCCAAGTCTAATGTCGTCCGCAATGCTAACGAGTGCTGTTGTAGTGCTGTGACCTGGACGAAAACCAGATTGGAAAATATTAAGGAGGCGGTTTTTGCACAGGAAAGCACTAAGTTGGCTATGGATAAGGCGTTCCAGGACTTTGGAAAGAAACGGTAATATGGAGATAGGACGGAATTCAGAGAAGGATATAGAATTACACTTTTTTGGAAGTGGAGTAATCTGGGCGTCTTTCCAAGAAGAGGGAAAAACACCACAGGATACGGAATGATTAAGGATATGACAGATGACAGGAAGGATTTCGTCGAGGATAGGGAGTATCATCTTGCGACTAATATAGTCACTACCAACAGCATTGGATGAGATTGATTCTATACTCTTCTAAACATCACAATCGGAGAATTGATTAAAGAAAAATGGTGAATAATCGGGAGCAGGAAGAGCAGAAAGATCATTTAGAGTTTTTGCTTTGATAGCACCATCGAAGCTAGAAGAAGTGGAAAAATGCTGGTTAAGTAATTCAAGATCTATATCTTTAGGAATAGAATCTTGGCGTGACTTTCCGACTCCCACTGACCTAAGAAACTTCCACACTTTGGCTGGGTCACCGTTTTCAACGGACTTATGAATGTGGCGGTGTTGGGCATCTCTACACACCAAGTTGCTGCGATTGCGGATTGCAACATATTTTTCTCGACTCAAGGCATTTGGTCTGCTTTTGAATCTTGATTTAGCCGCTGCTTTCCTCCGCAACATATCTTTTAGGTCGTCCGTTAGCCACGGAGCCGGCAGGCGTTTAATTTTGACTGGTCGAACAGGTGCATGTACATCGTATAGCTGGAGAAGCTATGTATTGAGTACATTGACTTTACTCTGCTTAGCTTGGGACTAGATGGCGTTGTGTGATAGTCGTGGAATATTATTATTATATTATTATTATTATTACTTTTACATCAATTGACTCAGCGGAAATTAGATCTGACCAGTCGATGCAGCTAGCATCCTCACAAAGACTCTCAAGGTCCATACCACCAAAACTTCGCTGGAGAAGTATCTTGGGTTTCGCTTTAGGAGGGCGAATTTTATAGGAGAGGAAGATAAGGTCATGATAAGAGAAGGCATCAGCTGTACATTGTCCATGGTAAGCGACATTTTGCGTAGAAGAAACAAGTATGAGATAAAGTAGCGAAGGTGTACAGTTAGGGAAGTGGTGAGTGGCACTTAAAGGAAGAAGAGACAAATTGCAGGCGTGTGAAGTGGACTGGATTGAGGAAGATCGTGCATCATTTTTAAGAAGACACGTGTTGAAGTCCCCCATTATAATAATAATAATACGGCCGTGGCAGTTGTGTCGAGCTCCAGTGACGAGTTCTTCTCACCGCCGACGACACCACCACCTGCGCGTCGACGGGAAGGACGCCGGCCGCCGGGTGGCTTAGGACCTCGAGGCCCACTGGCCTCTGATAGGGTCCCAGCTCCCGGCGGAAGTGTGCAGCGCATGAGGTGGACGCAATCCATCAATGAAAACGTTATGCGCTCATACTATGGGGCTACAGAGGGAGGTAACAACCTGACCGCGTACCATGTTCGGATGCTCTCTTTGTTCCAGGTGCTTGAGCCAGCCGTCAACGTTTCGGCCCAACGACTGTCGGATCAGGTGCGGGTCATCCTGCGTAATCATATGTTGGATGATACTGTACTTGATCGCCTCCGAGCTGAAATGGGTAGCCATGTTATTGCCCCTCCGTCGCAGACTGTGTTACCAGTTGTGGTACCACCGTCCAACCATGTTCCCAGCCACGCTGACGAGGAGTGTAATGACATGGTTACAAACGTAAGTACCCACTGCAATGATGAATTGAGGAGTGCTTTGGAGTGTGCTATTCGGGAATATCGCAGCATGCCGCTCGAGCTTAGGCCACGCTTACCTCGTTTTCCCTTGCATAACAAGAATAAGGCGCTGGTGGCTGCTCTGGATTCGTAGTTGTCCAATTATTTTGATGACTGCGAAGACCTCACCGATACACACTCGATACTGTACTGCGCGGCTGTAGCGGCATGTCGTGTAGCTCACGTCAAATTTCCTAATGACAGAGCTACACGACCGAAGCCAGCCGTACCGGCTTGGCAGTGCAGGATCGAGCGTCGTATTGGTGGGGCCAGAGCACTCATAGGCAAACTAATCTGCTTCAGGGAGGGCAACACTCGCCCAAGAGTGATGCGCTTTGTGAGACGGGCGTTTTCGGGGACTGATGTCAGCTCCCGAGACTATATGTCCCTTGTCACAGAGCGCATCGACTTCCTGAAGCAGAAAGTATATGCATGGGCAAACCCTATTCGCAGATATAAGCGGCGAGTGGAACGATACACCCAGAATCGCACATTCCGAAGTAATGAAAGGTGGGTGTATAGGGATTGGGAGCGACCGGTCCAAGGTGTGACTAATACGCACCTGCCGGATGATGACGCCATATACTCGTTCTGGCGCAGCATCTGGTCGGTGCCTGTCTGTCATACCGAGGGCGATTGGATTCGGGATGTTGAGCGCGCGTGCGATCCAATACCAGAAATGGGGGCAATTATCATCAGCCCCCAAGATATAGCTCGTGCAGTCCGTCCGTTAGCTAACTGGAAATCTCCAGGTCCGGACGGGCTGCACAACTTCTGGATAAAATGGTTTACGAGGTCGCATGCCCGCTTGGCATCTCAGATCCAGTCTGCCTTAGAGTCAGGGTTGCTGCCCCAATTTCTAACTACAGGAATAACCCACCTGCTCCATAAATCTGGTAGTACTGCGGTACCTAAAAATTATAGACCGATCACGTGTTTACCGACGGTCTATAAGGTTCTTACATCCATTTTGAGAGCTAAGATTAACACACATATAGATAGTCACTGTATCATGTCGGTCTCTCAAAATGGATGTAGGAATGGGTCCCGCGGTACTAAGGAGCTTCTCCTCATAGATATGACCATTAGCCAACAGGTTCGACGTTTCCGAAAGGAGTTGTCGACATGTTGGATAGACTATAAGAAGGCCTATGACTCAGTTCCTCATACATGGCTCATGAGGGTGCTAGAATTGTATAAAGTTGATGCAACGCTACGCACCTTCATGATGTCATGTATGGGGCAATGGAGGACGGTCCTTCGCTATCCAGGATGTCGACAAATCCAGAGGAATAGCGAACCGATAAGGATCGAGCGGCGTAATATACCCCGCTCGGGGTGACAGTTTGAGTTCGCTTTGGTTATGCCTAGCTTTGAATCCTCTAAGCACACTGCTGGAGAATTCAGGGCTAGGCTATCGGTTAAAGAGGTCAGGTTATATCTCACCTCCTTTACATGTATGACTTGAAACCTTTTGCCCTTAGCAATCTGCAACTGATGGAGCTACTGAAGGTAACTAAAACCTTTAGTAGTGCCATCAGGATGGAGTTTGGTGTAGACAAATGTGCGGTCATGCATGTAAAGCGAGGGGAGATTGTAGAATCAGTGGGTACTCAACTCTCGGGTTCCATAAACCTGAGATCCCTCTCTCCAACCGAAACCTATAAGTATTTGGGTATGTCGGAAGCGTTAGGTATCAATGTTACTGACATGAAGCAATCGTTGAAGTTGAAGTTTTTTTTATCCTTTATATTTAAATATTTAAAAATTTAAATAATATGTCTATAAAATAAATTAACGGAATAATAATAATAATATAATTTTTATTTCAGACCAGAGATGTTGTCCACTTTGTTAGTAACAATGTTCGTATAGACTAGTGTTAATAATACTTAAAATTACCCACAACCAAACACAAAAAAAGAGAGTAAACCCATCTATCAAAACCTCGCCATTCCATGACAAATGGCGCAGCAATGACGGATGTAATCACAGTCCAGCCGACTAGCAATCATGCTAAGGATGCTGTTGGCGCTGCCACGTACTCTACGCACCAGGGATGCGCATAATGGTGTGAATGTAAGAAGGAATGAGTTTAACTAGGAGACTTTCGTACGAGGAAAAATAGTCGATGTGCAAAGAGGGAGAGTAGTAAACACCAAGCAGAATCTTCGTATGATAAAGATTAAATTCTAAGAAGAGATGCTCGCCAGCATTTTGCGGCGGTGGCTGTGATGACATATCAACAATTGAGAAAGGAATGTTAGTTCGAAGATATATAGCAACACCACCACCAACGCGGCCACAGCGATCATTTCTAATTAGTTGGTATCAGGGTAAAGAACAGGAAGTGGAAGGCAGACATGATTCAGAGACTATGATTGCATGGCTGTTCTTACAGTCTAAATTAGCCAGCATGTCAGGGTAATGGGCCGGAATACTTTGGGCATTAATATGGACTACATTAAGATTCTTTGGAACATCGGAAAAATGAGACTCAGGCGTGTCAGCAAGAGACGGGATACTGCTAAAACTGTCGCTGTCACAGCACGCTGATAAAAAAGAATCATTCTCAGTATCCGTCATTATGTACCACTAAAAATATATAAGAACAAATATATATAATTATATAAAAAAAAACAACTTCTAAAAGGTAGGTAGATAAAGTCCACCCGCCAGTTGTATGTTAACAAATAAGAAAAAGGAACAACATGTCCCGCATGTCCACGTCCTGCAGCTTTACCAAAATGGGCCTAGGCTTGCCAGTGTTATTCTGATTGCCCATTCTATGGCATCTTCGTATGGCAGCAGCAGAAAACGTCTCCAGCTTTAGTTTACATTTGAGAGAGACTGGTGCTTGAAATAGGCATTGAAAGCAACGCCTGTGGTATAAGTCACCACGCCGCCCGACGCTTTATTATGTACAAGCTTATATTGGGTGCTTTTATGGGACTGAAGAGATTTAACAATATTGTAACGTAGTGGCGTTACAATCTCAATTAAAAATAAACATAAGGAAAAAACCACAGAGACCAAAAGCCATTATTACAGTTTTGGAAAACAATAAACAATACTACTTTGCTGACTACACTATTGTCTTTGGATTCGTTGACATCTGTCGATGACGGCGTAGATATAAATAGCCCGCCAAGGCAACGTGGATTCCTATTTCTTTTTTATTCCAACTGCTGGCGGTGGATTCACGTTTTCTGGTTCTGTCGAACACTTCTAAGACTTCATTCGTGATCCGCTCGCCAAGTTCTAGCAATTGCAGTTTACATTGGCAAATATTTGCCAACCTCAATAAATTACGTGAAATCTACCCCATTAATTGGGTAAGTGCTGAACAGCATACAAAAGCTTTGTGCATTCTGTGTTCCTATTTTTGTGTATAAATTCCTTCCAGAACATGTTTTTCCTATTTCTTTTCTTTGCATTGTAAAATCAAGGTTTATAACCTACAATAAAACTGTCGTATTATTGTAATCACGCCTTCCGCGTGGTTAACTTTATAAGGCCTTTGCTATGCGCATATTGACTTGTGCGTACCATGCTGCTGCGCTCTAATGTGCATGTCATCGTATTTTTCACCTCACCTTTGTAAACTCCGTCTGATTTTGACAACCACACTTATTAGCGCTTGTACAGCCGCTTTGCTCATGCCTAAGTGTCAGAATCAGCGGAGAAGCTCATCAGCCATCCTTATGACACGCTGGGCATTATTTCCAGGGTCCCAGATCCGGATTCTCAGATCCGGATTCCCAGATTCGGAGTCGCAAGTTCAAAGTCCCTGATTCCGAGTTCCGGCTCCAGGCACTCAGATCAAACCTGAAGATGGAGGGGGAATACTTGGAGCCCTACGCTCCGAGCCCGTACAGTGAGGCCGCAAAAGTCCATAAGAACGCTAAAGATTACATTGCTACGAACCGAGCGAACACGATACTTCCGTACGTATGTGTGCGCGTGTATGAGTATCCACATTCCACAGATGACACACACTAAGGAACTGTCGTCGCACTGAGCTTAAAAACATTATTATTTTTCTGTGCCATTGAATACGCATCACACAGTCACAGAGGCGACTTGTTCTTACCATTGCATTGATAAAATGCGCGCAAATATGTCATGTGCTGGTAGCCGTATGAACTAAGTGTTGGATTCGCAAATAACGTAGCCCGAGTTCAAATCATGGTCGGTTCGTTGCGGTTATTTCTTACTTTGAAAATTCCCAATCTATATTAATATAGTTGTTTTTTATATTTCTAGGAAAAATACTATTACATTTTTTGCACTAAATAGTTGCAAATTACGAATATGATCTATTAACCACAAGAATAATCACATTTGTAATTTGCAATTATTTGGTTGTTACATCTTTTCGATGTTGTAAGGTGGAAATAAAAAGACGTGTTTAATAAAAATGTTTATTCTTTATTATTTACAAATTAAACATTTATGAGAATTGTGACGTCTAATTCTTGCCTAGACAAAAAAGTTATCTTGTAACCGTTATCTATGTTACGTATAAGATTGTTTGTTGGAAGTATACCCACTTATACCATTCATAATATGAATAACGTTACAATGAAAGGATTTTAAAATTTTAATAAAATAAAATATAATTGTTTATATCCAGTTAGTTATTGAAAAGTGATATATGATTTAGACTTTGTAAACATTTTATTTTTATGTAACGTCATAATGAATTTATTGAGGTCATAGCTTAATTGTTCATTTTCTTGACGAAAAGAAGATTGAATCTAAACCTCAATTTCTGTTAAAAGAACTTTAGTTCTCACAAGATAATCGTCAATTAGATGAGAAGAAAAATTTAACTATTATGTTAGAACAGTGCGGGTAGAAGAATAAAAACAAAATAGAATCATGATTATTGTCAACAAAATTGATAGCGAGTTCACTGCATTCTTAAGATAATGCGATGGCACAAGTTAAAAGATATAGCTGTTTTAAACGAAAGTAAACACAATATAATACCTACAGTGTTTGTTAACGACGGATATGTTAAAACAAAATGGCCTACTAAACATTTAGCTACACCGACTGATTTTACTAAAACTTAATATTTTGTATAACCATTATTTTCGATACAGTCAAGTAGACGTTAGCACATGGACCCAACAATATTACCGCATATTTCACTCCCTCTAAAACTTTCCCACACCTCCATGCAGTAGGTTTTTAATTGTTCCGTAGACCTCTCATTCCGCGAGTCCCACCTTTGCACCATCAAACCCCATAGATTTTCTATGGGATTGAGGTCGGGTGATCGCACTGGCCACGGAATAACAATTATTTCCGGGTGATTGTGAAATCACTCACGCACAGTACTCGCTCGGTGAATAGGACAATTGTCCTGGACAAACAGAAATTCTGCTAACTCATCAGCTGGGTAAATGTTGCGCACAGTAGGTAGCATAATTGAGTCTAACACTTCCACATACGTTGAACTGTTTGCGCGTAGAGGAATGAAAGCCAGTTCTGCTGGTCCTGCTGCACTCATCCATCCCCACATATTAATTGTGATTCGACCTGATTCGGTGTTAGGAATAACGTTGTTATCACACCAGCGAGTGTTTATCTTGCGCCATAAGTGAAGCCTGCCCTTTTGACTGGGTTTAAATGTTTTTTCATCTGAAAATACCGCAGTATTCCAGTCAAAATCTAAATAATCACGTGCGAAACGTAATCATTCTTGTTTGTGCCTCTGTCAAGTACGGCTTTTTAGCAGGTTTTCTGTGATGCACGCCTTCAGCGTGAAGTGCACGGCGAACAGTATCCATCGAGGTGTCAAATAATTCCGCAAAATGTCTCGTTGGTGCGAAACCATTCGTTTCGTATACGTCCACCATATTTCGTCGCTGCGCCTCGCTAATAAGCTTCGGTCTCCCACTTCTCTTTCGACTAGCAAGGCTACCTTCTTTCTCATATCTTTTTATCCAAAGACTTACAGTATTTTTCTAAAACATAAAAAAATTATTAGGCAGCTATACCTACTTGACTTCATTTTCATTATATAAATGTTAATAATCATAATTATTGAATATAAATTTAAAATAAAACTGCATTTATAAATCCAATAACCAATCCAATAAACCCAACGATTTATGTATTTCTCTTTTAAGCCTCATCAAGATACGATGAATGGATTCATAAATGACATACATTTTAATTAGAAGATTAATTTACAATAAAGTTACAATTCATTAACAGCTATTATACTCACATTCAGTCCGGTTTCTTCAGATATTTGTGTTTTATTAAGACCACTTTTATGCAGCCCAATGATAGTCGCCCTCACTTCAATACTAATATTAGCCTGCATTTTGCGAATATTACAATACTGTTAACCACACGTCACTAACCAACAACTACAACCAAACGACAGTTCATTTCGGTCAAGTTAAAACTCATGTCTACCTCGCAGAAATCTAATTCTTTATTTAGTTTTTTTGCGATCTACCATTCTAACTCTAAGAAATGTGTGAACAAGGTAGAGAATAATTTAATATATGTAATGCTAATCCACAACTTCCAATCGGGTAAGAACTTACAAAAAGTCAACAATTGCGTGGGATTTGAACTTGCGGCACACTGGTTTGCGCTTCAATCTGTGTGCTCTATACCACTGGGCCATCTTGACTTATGCTAACTTGATGAAATTGTGAATTTCAATCATTTGTTGGCGAAAACTTGAAAATAGAAGGTCGTAAGTCAAACTAAACGATAAACTAGTACGTTGTGAGAATACTTATCGACTTTTGCTGGCGTCTGTACCTACATCGTCCTCCATCGCGGCCATCCCGCCGCAGTGCCTCGTGCCGTCACCACTAGGCCACTTACTACAACGGCGGCCTCCACGCTGGGTGCTTATTTACCCGCGTGGCCTCTGCTGGCCGTCTCCGAACCGCCAGGACCACCTGCCGGCCGATCCTTCCAGGCTCCTGTCGACCCTACGAGCCGGCGCTACCACCTGCCGGCCAACACCTCCGGGGCGAACGCAACGTGGCTCCCCCGAGTCATCCGTCATAAGGCTGAGCCAGGGCAGAACCGTGCCATCTCCCAGGGAATACGAAATCTGTGACTATAAACCTTCCCACGCCCTTTCTCTATACAATATATATTTTTAATGTTGACCGAGGTACGTGTTGTCATTTTTCACTTCCCACGTAGCTTCCTTACGTCACAATATAAGAAAGAAAAATACAAATACATCATCATCCTGCCCTTATCCCATGTTACTAGGGGTCGGCGCAATACGTTTTTTCTTCCATTCTGTCCTGTCAGCCGTCACGCTATCACTAACTCCTTTTTCTTTCATATCTCTCCTCACACAATCTATCCATCTTTTCTTTGGCCTCCCTCTCCCACTCCATCCATCCACATTTATATTCATAATTCTTTTAGTTACATGTGTTTCATCCCTCCTCTATACATGACCATACTAAGATAAGCGGTTCCCTGTCAACTTTTCTGTGACTGGCGCCACTTTTAAACTTCCTCTAATGTACTCATTTCACACTTTATCCATTATCGTTACTCCACACATCCATCTCAACATTCTCATCTCCACCACATGCAGTCTTTTTTTAGCCGTCTTTTTCACAGCCCAACATTCTGAGCTACACAGTACGACAGGTCTAATCACGGACTTATAGATTTCCCCCTTTAACTTAAGGGGCGTCCATCGGCCGCAAGTTGTTCCAGTGATCTGTCGCCATTTCATCCATCTTGAGTTGATCCTGTGCGTTACGTCTCGGTCTATATCGCCATCCCCCTGAACAAGCGACCTGAGATACCGAAAGTCGGAGCAGATCGGTACAGGCGTTCCATTGAGAGCTACAGGCATAGGACTGGAGACACCGCCGAAACCGCAGAACAGATATTCCGTTTTGGTTCTGCTCAATTTCAGGCCCACACTCTCCAGTTTTTGCCACCACGTCTCCAATCTGCTCTGGACCTTTGAGCCGCTTTCGGCAACCAGCACAATGTCATCAGCAAACAGCATACACCAGGGAGCCTCTTCCTGGATATCCAACGTCAGAGCGTCCATTATCATCAGGAAGAGGTAAGGGCTGAGAGCCGACCCCTGGTGCAAACCGACCGCTACACTGAAACTGTCAGTAGTGCCCACTGCAGACTGGACTTGGGTACGGCATCGACTGTACATCGCTCTGATCAACTGCACATACTTCCTAGGCACACCTTTCTCCTTAAAGGCCCACCACAGAACCACTCGAGGCACCCGGTCATATGCCTTTTCATAGGTCAATGTCATAGGTCAATGAACACCATGTGCAAGTTTTTATGCACAGCTCTGAATTTTTCGCACAGCTGGCGTATAGCGAAAATGGCATCCGTTGTACCCCGACCAGGCATAAAACCGAACTGGTTTTGTGAGATTTCACTCTCTTCTCTCAGCCGCTTTTCAATAACTTTTTCCCATGCTTTCATATTATGTGACATTAACTTTATTCCTCTATAGTTGTTGCACTCCAGCACATCACTTTTGTTCTTGAAGATGGGTACCAACGAACTGTTGCACCATTCATCAGGTATGGCTTCTTCCAGCAACAACTTATTGAAGAACAAAGTTAACCACGTCCATCCATCTAATCGTAATGACTTCCACTTTTCAATTGGTATTCCGTCTGGACCAATTGCCTTACCATTCTTCATTCCATTCACTGCTATTCTCACTTCATGCACACTGACCGCCTTCGCCTTCCTCTCTCTGGCTCGAGCAAGCCGGTACAGATTTTTTTTTTATAATATAATACGATAAAAAGAAAAACATCGTGACGTAATTAACATGAAAAAAAAAAAGATAATGGAAACATAAAAAAACTTTTTTACAAAAACGACTTCCAAAAAAGTGCAAAATAACTTTAATTTCGGAAGTCGGTGTCAAATAACGAAGAAAACAAACTAGAAACACCGACTTCTGAAATTAAAGTTATTTTGCATTTTTTAGTATTATTTATGGAAGTCGGTTGTATTTTTTTGTTTGTAAAAAAGTTTTTTATTTTTTACTTTTTAGTTGTGGTTCCACATTATTCTGTGTAAACAATTCATAGACATACGATCGCATAAATTGCAGTTGATTTGCTGTCAATTTTTGAAGAGTTCCGTTGTCTGTCTCCGACACCCATCATCAGATCTATATGAAATTTAAATGGGATCATTTCGAAATAAACCGACAAAAAAAGAATTTTGCAAATCTGTCAATATATGACGGAGTTATGGCCGAACATACATAAAAAAAAAATTACAAACATCCGAATTGATAACCTCATTCTTTTTGAAGTCGGTTAAAAATCGTGAATTTGGTTGAGTGTTGTGTAAACGTGTAGGAGGAATGTGATCATAATTTAATAAAATTAATTTTGCAGTTAATGTCAATAATTATGAAATGATTGTGATGACAGAGACATGGCTCAATGTTCAACGAAGGAGAACTATTTAATGCCCTCTGTAATAATTACAGGCGAGATAGGTTGACTAGTACACTAACAGGAAGAGAAGGAGGTGGCGTTCTTATAGCGGTATCCAAGGCATATGATTCAGCGCGAGTCGGTCAGTGGGAAACTGCTGCAGAAGACCTCTTTTTTTTTTGGCGGGGCGGCAAATCATCCAGTGACATCTCCCGCTCTGGGTGGAGCGGGAGATGTGTTGTGTGGGGGTGTTAGACTCTTACTGACTAAAACCTACCCCTGTTCCTTCCCTGCAAGCCCAGGGGAGCGGTAACTCTGTTAAGAATTTATCCGCTACCCCTAGGCATGCAGAAGACCTCTGGGTACGCATAAAGGTAAATGAGAGGAAGAAAATAAACATTTGCGCTATCTATTTACAACACCCCGAGTGTCATAGCAGCATCTGGATATATTTCTCAGTTCAATCATAAGTGTTAACGATACCACTGGCGAAGAAATTATTATAGTCATAGACTTTAATCTGACTACAGAGATGACGACTAATAGAGGAGTATGGAATAAAAAGACATGTTACGCCGACGACAAAACAAATTGGTATAAGGGCAGGAGAATGATGATGAATATTATTTTGCATAGAAAACATTGTGAGGAAACCGGCATGTCCTGGAACCAAAATCCGAAGACATGTGACAGCAAGCATTGGGTCCGCGTGGTGGATTACTGCACACACCCTCTCACAGGGAGGAAGCCTGTGCCCCAGCAGTGGGGACATTTAAAGGCTGATGATGAGGGGGCTCCAATACAAGAAATGTAATACGGAACCATTCGTGCGCGACTCGGACTCGCACTTGGCCGGTTTTTTTCTATCATTTATTCCGCTCAACACAGCAATCTGTCATGGACATTTAGCTGCTCTTTTGTTCAAATCACTTCTGTATTTGGCATTTGTAGCACTGACGAATTAACCATTGACCAGTCTGAAATATTCTGCTGGGTATCTATTTATTCAAGTTGGAACACTATGCGCTTTAGGGCAATAAATAAGGACAATGTATATAATACTTCCGGGTCCCGATATGTTAGCGGAAGTGAGTTGACATGTTTAGTTAGTTTTCAACCGACTTCAAAAATTGGAGGAGTTTCTCAATTTGACTGTTTTTTTGATGATGATTATATTGCATAGCAACGGATAGCATAAATTTCATTTCGTAGGAAATCGTTTGGCATACACTCATTAACCATACATTCAAAACTCATAATTTTATAGGCCAGAATCATCTTTATAAAAGCATGAATTTCATATCCATAATAATGAAAAAGAAGAACCATTATATCGCAGAAAGTTCACAGTCAGAATCGTCTCTTGGCATAAATTTCATATCGATAGTCATTAAAAGGCAGAACTATCATATCTCAGAAAGTTTAGAGTTAGAATCATCTTTTGGCATCCGTTTCATATCTATACTAATTGAAAGCATTGATTGAGATTGAATGATTTTTGAGATTGTTTATTTCATTATTAAATTATCTGTAATTATTATGCACTGAATAAAACAGTCGATTGTGAACATTTATGTGATTTTTAACCGACTTCAAAAAAGGAGGTCCTGTATTTCACCCGTATAGTATGTATCTTATTTGTCCGCGATTTTCTCGAAAACTCCTGATCAGATTTGGATGGAGTTTTTTCGTTAGAAGCATGCAAGCAAGCATTCACCATGCAAACAAGCATAAACCATGCATTTTTTTTTGTGGGGTGGGAAATCATATTGTTGTGTATGTCGTTAATTTGTGGCAAATAAATACTTTTTCTTTCTTTCTTTCTTTCAATGACTTCTCCCGCTCTGGGTGGAGCGAGAGGGCTTCTCAGACTCTTACTGACTAAAACCCACCCCTGTTTCTTCCCTGCCTGAGTGCCCAGAGGTGCGGTAACTCATTTTCAGAATTTATCCGCTACCCCTAGGCATATAAACCATGCATACACCAAGCACGTAGCATGCAAGCAAGCATACAGCATGCAAGCGAACATGCAACATTCAGCAGGCTCCGGCGGTCCCACGCGAGCTTATCGTCGCAGATGGTTTCACTACCGCAGTTTCGGCTTGCAACCACCTGCTCCTCACCTCGCGGTCTACGTGCAGTTGCTTTTGCAGCAATTCGTTTCTGTCACTAACTTTTGTATAAATAATATTGTATCGTATTGATAACTTGTAATAATTACCTTGAACGCTTTTTTTTTTAGTCCCCAATTCTTGTCGACGTGTAACGAAATATCATATTGACCAACGCGTTTAAAATCGATAATATTGTTTTCATAAAGCAAAATTCACGTGCTATTATGAAACCCGATAGTATAAGTTTAAGGGTCCATGCGTTGTAACTTTTATTCATGATAATGTATGATATATTGTTAAATTTCATAGTACTGGAAAATATTTTTTATATTGTTTCACACGAAAATTTCTAACAGAGACATGTTTTTCCTGATGCGAACTGACAGAATCACTAGATTTTGAAAATACTTTTTGCCTACGCACCAAATAAAAGGATTTACTGAAAAAAACACGAAAAATAAATAAATAAGGTGTGTTATTAGATTTTTTTTTTAATTACAGAAAAATAGTATGTCGGACCCTGCAAATTAAGTATTTTACAACAACGCCATCTATTTGCGACCCGTTTACTTAATATGATAAATGACATCTGTGAGTGAACAATTGAACTAATAGATGTAAATATTCCTGAGTGGGATTTGATGCAGGTCCGTTTGGCGCTGTCTTTGGCAACACCAAAATCCTCATGGCTGCTCAGGTAGATGGCGCCTCAATATGTTGGTAAACATAGGGCACGTGACATCTAGCACAAAATCAATCTGCCTATACTCCGTCCAAGTATGTTGGGTTCGGCTTCCAGTCTAACCGGGTGCTGCGAGCTCCACAACCCAGTCATTGGGTAACACGATACCCCTTAGCAGTTTTTTTATATAACCTAATTTTTGCCCCACTGCTAGGGAAAACCTCCCATTTCTCTTTCCGAACCTCTCTGTCTTGCGTGAACTCTGGCCAAGTTTGACTCGCAAATGTGATCAGATCGTAACACCACCGCAACATTTTTTTTTGTTTTTCACACTAGGAATTATTCCTGTATCGTGGGTGCGTTCACAAACATGTAAACTCACATACACAAGACACCCAGACCCGGAACAACTATCTGTAGGACATCAATATTTGTTCCATGCAGGAATCGTACTCGCAACACGTGGCGCAGCAGCCGAACGCTCAACCACTGCGCCAACCGTCCCGTCAAACATTTATTGACTTCTGACTGTCAATAATCTGTAAAAGACAATACTTTTGTACCCGTATTTTTCTTATCTTAATAATACTAACATTTTTTTTTTAACCGACTGAAAAAAATGGAGGAGGTTCTCAATTCGACCGAATATATATTTTTATTTTTGTGTATGTTCTCAGCTCTCACTCCGTCATTTATGAACCGATCTTGATGATTATTTTTTTGTTAAATAGGGGATACCTCAAGAGTGGTCCCATGTCAAGGAAATCAGGATCTGATAATGGAATCCTGATAAAATTAAGAGGAAACCTTGAAAATTGTGGGCACGTGTTCGGCCCTCACTCCGTTGTTTATGAACCGATTTTGATGATACTTTTTTTGTTAGATACCTCAAAAGTGGTCCCATATCAAGATAATGAAATCCTGATAAAATTGAGAGAAAACCTCGAAAATTATACACAAATATTGTTTCTGTTTACTTTTCATAACTTAATCAGGTATTTGCATTTAGGAATCATCACACCATGAAACTGAGCCGATGATGGAAACAAAAAAAAATATCTTAATTTTTTATTAAACTAATTTTGAGTCGGCGCCAAATAATAAGATAATTAATTACCTACATCTAGCCTTCTTCATTTCTACGTACATAAAAAAATAAGGTATTTAATAATCAGATTGTTGTTTGGCGCTGACTCAAAATTAGTTTGTATAAAATTTGATATTTTATGTAGGTAAATAAGCATAATACTGAAGACTTAAAAGGTTTATTTATTTTTTGCTTTTTAGTACTTTTTCGTCGGTTGAATTTTTTGTTAAAAAGTTTTTTTTTGTGGACCTTCTATATTATCTCTATCACCCTTGGTTGACTGGTAGAGTAATTTAACTTTGTACTTTTAAACCAACTTCAAATAAAGGAGAAGGTTCTCAATTTGAACGTTTTTTTTGTATATTATGTGTGGTGTGGCGAGCTGCCGCCACTCTGCAAGTTGGATGGGGTTGGTATCACGTCGCGTGTGTGTCTCGCTTTAATTTGTAAGACAGGTGTGTGTAGCCGGCTTGACGGGAACCATAGATAATTCAGTGTGCCTATCGCCGCGAGGCAGAGCGCATCTCACCGCAGACTAAATTAATGTCTTATTAATATTGTCCCCGCAAATACACTAAAATCCCGAGTAATATCCCGTAAACGTTGGGGATTCTCAGGGAATAATAAATAACCCATATTTACCGCGTCCGTTAACTAGTGAACAAGAATAATCAAGAGTGTTGGTGTGAAGAAACGAGTGACCACTCGTCGTCGTCCAGCGTGAACAGCCAGGAAAGTCAGGTAACGCTTGTTCTTGATAGCTTAGAGTAAGGCCACATGCGCCGACTACTGCCAACCACTCCTAACTTGAAGTTATACAGACAAATATAGGCAATTTTGAACCAGCATTCAATCCAAGTGTTTGGCCGTAATTAATGTCCTGCATCCTGCAGAGAACCACGGCTATTTACACGCCTGGGCATCTCCATTAGATGGTCCTTTCGAGCCTGGATAGACATCAGTAAAATTCAGTACAAATTAAGTACAAGTCATTACAGTAGGTAGGCACATAACTTTATTAGTGCCCCAAAATGGCGTCCCGCAAGCAAGAAGCTAAATTGGCTCAGCTTACCGCTAAAAAACAAATGATTTTCGAGCGAGTTAATCGCATTTATAATGATTCCAGAAACATCTCGAACTTTGATTCACGTTCAAATGAGACATTCTTAGCGCAGTCAGAAACAATTACTGAGCAATACAACAAATTTGAGGAAATAGTAGAACAAATGAATGAATTGCAATTCGAGATTGACCAAACCGCACCAGACTATTCGAGTCTATATTCTATTGAAGACTTATATTCTAATATTAAATATAAACGTAATCTCATACTTTCGAAAAACGAAACATCGGAACACAAAGTGGGTACTCGGATAAAATTACCGCCCATAGATTTGCCATCGTTTGATGGTAAAGCGGAAAACTGGCCCATATTTTATGAAATGTTTCGTAGCAATGTTCATTTAAATACCGATCTGGTTGACTCGCAGCGTGTCCAGTACTTGATCAGTAAATTGACTCATGATGCCTTAAAACTAACCGCAGGCATTGTTCCTACAGGTGATACATACAACGTTATGTGGAACAGTCTCGTTAAAAGGTATCAAGATAAGCGTAGTTTAGGGATTCATTATCTCAATAATATACTGGATATTAAACAATGCGCCGGAAATGCCGCGAGCCTCAATACTTTTGTGGAACGATATTCAGCGTCCGTCGCAGCCTTGAAGCAGTTAGACATTCCAGACTTACTGGATTTTGTTTTATTACACTGTGGTTTAAGAAAGGTTGACGCGCAAACTGTCTTACAGTTTGAATCACGTGTGAGTGAAAAAGAATTACCTTCCTATGCGGAGTTTATAACATTCATGCAAGCATATGTTAAAGTGCTGCAGCGCTCATACGGTAATAATTTACAGACGGAACCGCGCGCTAATTCTAGTTCAGTTAATCATCAAACAAAAAATAACACCGCTAAGTCATTCGTGTCGCGTAATGAACCGGTTTCAAATAGCAAATGTATGCTATGCGATAAGGATGACGTACAACATCAGCTGTTCGATTGCCCGCAGTTTAAAAATATTAGTACACCGCTTGCACGTTTTGAATTTATTAAAACTAAACGTGGCTGTATAAACTGTTTAAGTCTATCCCATTCTTTGGTTAAATGTAAGTCACGTAACTTTTGTAAAATTTGTAAAAAGACCCTTCATTCTCTCTTACATTTCCGAGAAAAACATGAGTCATTATCGCCCGAGCCACAAGTGCCTACTAAGGATACATCTGTTTCGCTCACTACAGCTGTTAAAACTGGGTCAACCATTTTGCTAGCGACCGCGCAGTTATATGCATACTATAGCGACATCAGAGATAAGGAGGTGGTTCGGTGCCTACTAGATAACGGATCGCAAAATAATTTAATTACTGTGGACTGTTGTAAACGTTTGAACTTACCCATAATTAAATTACGCAATTCATTTTTACAAGGTGTTGGAATGTCATCGAAACCAATACACGGTTTTATTCATCTAAACATAGAATCTCGGTTTGATCCTCATACGAAGTTTTCGATACAAGCGTTAGTTGTTGATTGTATTACAGATAGACTTCCCGCGAAATTAATTAGATTACATAACAATGATAACATGTCATACTTAAATAGCTTACCGCTCGCCGACTCGCTCTGGAATGTTCAGAGCGGAGTAGATCTTGTGCTTGGAGCACAATTGTTCCCCTTTATTTACCTGGGAGACAGGGTCGACTCAGGTACCCGCGCACCCCCTGCTATACTGACTAGCTTCGGTTATGTACTTATGGGTGATATTGATTGTTGTAGTAGTGATGTGACACACATTGCATCTTCGTTTACCGCGCAGGCCGATATTGAAGTCGAGTCAAATTTACATAAGTTTTTTGAGCTAGAGGAAATTCCATCTCAACGTTTTATTAGTCCGGACGAATTAGAGTGTGAAAATAATTTTAATTCTTCAGTCTTATTTGAAGACGGCAGATATTTTGTCGATCTACCTTTTGCGCGCTCACCCAGCGAGCTAGGTAGCTCGCGCGGTTACGCCCATCGGCGCTTACTTGCGCTCGAGCGTAAGTTTACGTTAATGCCGACCCTACGCGAGAATTATAATAAAACTATCGCGGATTATATAACTCAGGGGTATTTAGCGGAAGTGCCCGACTCTGAATTGACAGAGGAGGGTTATTATATACCGCATCATGCCGTCATTAGACCGGACAAGGACAGCATTCGAGTGGTTTTGGACGCTAGCGCCAAAACTCACTCAGGGTTGTCGCTCAATGACATTTTGCATGTCGGACCTAATTTGCAAGCAGACTTGTTTTTGTTATTACTTGATTTTCGTACATTCCCTGTCGCGATGACAGCGGATATAAAACAAATGTTCTTACGTATCGGTGTAAAAGAGCACCACCGCAAATATTTACGAATCTTGTATCGTTTTAGCAAAGGTGAGCCTATTCGCACCTTTCATTTTAACCGCGTTCCCTTCGGACTAAAACCTAGTCCTTATTTAGCGATGCGCACACTGCGTAACTTGGCGTGTGAGCAAAGCGACCGCTTTCCTGAGGCTTCTAAATTGGTAGAAACTCAGTTTTACATGGACGACTACGTCTACTCTGTTTCGGACGAACAGACAGCTATGCGTCTATCCCGCGATTTAATTGATTTAATGAAGGTAGATTCCTTTGACTTAGTCAAATGGGCTACCAATTCACCCGCTTTATTAGAGATTCTCCCAGAGTCTCACCGCTTACCAGTTAATTTTTCTGGCATGGATAATGATGTCCATAATTTCAAAATCCTTGGATTAACCTGGGAACCCGCTGATGATTATTTTTCTTTGACAACAATCGCCGTGGATGATAAATGCACGAAGCGCGCGATTCTATCGCTAGTTGCCCGCTTGTTCGACGGGCCTCTACTGGGCCTTGTAGGACCCGTTGTGCTGTACGCGAAGGTATTAATCAAGGAACTTTGGTTAGCTAAAGTAGGATGGGATGAGGTTCCACCGGAATCCATCACAAATCGGTTTGCCGCTTTTACGCGCGATTTTCCTTCACTCTCTTCTCTAAAGGTTCCTCGCCACATTGGCGTCTTTAGAGAAGCTGTAGTGAACATCGTAGCCTTTTGCGACGCCAGCTTCACTGGTTATGGCTGTTGTATTTATTTACACATTACCAACCCTACTGGTGATATCACTGTCCGACTCTTATGTGCAAAGTCCAAAGTCTCCCCCGCTAAAATAACAACGCTAGCTCGATTAGAACTTGTCGCCGCTTTACTTCTATCTAAACTTGTTCGCGTAGTCAAGGAGAAACTTTCCGTTCGTGTACCTATTGCAGGTGTCCGCGCTTTCTCGGACTCCACCATAGCTCTCTCGTGGATCCACTCATCTCCCCATAGATGGTCTATTTTTGTCAGCAACCGCATTGCTCAAATACAGGAAAACTTACCTGCCGCTTGTTTCCGTCACGTGTCCGGGAAAGAGAATCCTAGCGATTGTCTGTCTCGCGGCATGCTGCCGTCGGATTTAATAAGACACTCGTTGTGGTGGAACGGCCCCACATGGCTCCATCAGCCCATGAGCGAGTGGCCTTTAAAGTTCTCTCCTGCTCAATGTGAAACATTGCCGGAGTTTAAATCAAAGGTTTTTCTTGTAGAAACTTCGAATACTGAACCGCGTATTTTAGATACTATAGCTGACCGTGTTTGCTCATGGAATAAACTGTTACGTGTATTTATGTACATTCTTAAATTTACAAACAGACTACATAGTCATAGTTCTGTTGAAAACATTCAAACCGCCGAAAATTTCATTGTTCGAATAGTTCAAAGTTTACATTTTGCGAGCGATTTAAATTTAATTAAAGCAGGTGAACTTCCAGCTAAGAAGTTGCGCTGTTTATCTGTCTTCATTGATAGCTTCGGAATCTTACGTATTGGGGGCAGATTGTCTAAATCTGACTTACCGTATGAAGCCAAGCATCCCGCGCTTTTACCTAAACGCGACCGCGTAGTCGATCTAATTATCGATCACTATCACAATACGTACTGCCATACGGGCCCAGGGTTATTGATGTCCATTATAAGGCAGCGGTTTTGGATATTGGGTGGCCGAACGGTTATACGTTCTCGTTGTCGGAAATGTAATACTTGTTTCCGTCTAAATCCTAAGCATCCAGTACCCAAAATGGCTGAACTTCCTGGATACCGCGTCCGTGATGCTAAAGCCTTTGTACACACCGGCGTAGATTTCGCCGGGCCGCTTGCTTACATACCTATTCGACATAGAGGTCAACGTTCGCAGAAACTTTACATATGTTTGTTCGTATGCATGGTGACTAAAGCCATACATATCGAGCTTGTTTCGGATCTCACATCTGAGGCTTTCCTATCCGCATTTAAGAGATTCATTTCTCGCCGCGGTCCAGTGTCTGTTATGTACTCAGACAATGGTACCAATTTTGTTGGCGCTAAGGCGCAATTGGATGATATTTATTCTTTTTTATTAAATTCAATTGTTCAAACGGATATTAAAAATGAGCTTCTTAAATCACGCATCAAGTGGACAAGAATACCGCCGCGAGCTCCACACTTCGGAGATATTTGGGAGTCGAATATTAAGAGTGTTAAAACTCACTTGTTTAGAGTCGTAGGTAAACAACTTCTCACTTACGAGGAATTCTCGACCGTATTGGTGCAAATTGAGTGCTTTTTGAACTCTCGACCACTTAGTGTCATTTCGTCAGACCCACATCCGGAGATACTCACGCCCGCGCATTTTTTAATGTCCAGTCCACTCACGTATTTGCCTTCTTCTGAATTGACAGAAGAAAACATAAACCTAAACAACCGCAAAAGGCTCTTGGATCAACTTGTGTTATCCTACTGGAATAAATGGCGAATTGAGTACTTGCACACGCTGAAGTTCGCCAGAAGTGGTGCACTCCCGATCGCCCTATAGAGATAGGTACTGTCGTTCTCTTGGGTCAAGATAACGTACCTCCATTGACTTGGCCATTGGGTATCATAGAGGAAGTTTTTCCGGGATCGGATGGTGTAATTCGAGTCCCTTCAATAAAAACCGCGTCAGGCACGTATAAACGTCCTGTCACTAAGTTGTATCCTTTGCCAACTCAATAGATTATTATTACTACGTAATTTAGTTTAATTTAGTTTAGGGTTCATAGTATACGTTCCAATGGTACGCCATTACATAGTTGTAATTTAGTTTATTCGACTTACCATAGTCAAGTCGAACCGCAATTCATTCTCAGGACACTGTTATTTATTTTTCCCGAGCATTATATCAATGCGATGGTGTTTCGGACTGCTGCTTGGATTTCCCTCAAAGCTCTTCAACAAGTAAATGCTTACATATCATCACCGCTTCTTGAACCTCACTCGCTCCGCATAGATTAGCAGCTTTTGAAAGCTCCTGGACCTTTCAAGGCGGGGAGCATGGTGTGGCGAGTTGCCGCCACTCTGCAAGTTGGATGGGGTTGGTATCACGTCGCGTGTGTGTCTCGCTTTAATTTGTAAGACAGGTGTGTGTAGCCGGCTTGACGGGAACCATAGATAATTCAGTGTGCCTATCGCCGCGAGGCAGAGCGCATCTCACCGCAGACTAAATTAATGTCTTATTAATATCGTCCCCGCAAATACACTAAAATCCCGAGTAATATCCCGTAAACGTTGGGGATTCTCCGGGAATAATAAATAACCCATATTTACCGCGTCCGTTAACTAGTGAACAAGAATAATCAAGAGTGTTGGTGTGAAGAAACGAGTGGCCACTCGTCGTCGTCCAGCGTGAACAGCCAGGAAAGTCAGGTAACGCTTGTTCTTGATAGCTTAGAGTAAGGCCACATGCGCCGACCACTGCCAACCACTCCTAACTTGAAGTTATACAGACAAATATAGGCAATTTTGGGCCAGCATTCAATCCAAGTGTTTGGCCGTAATTAATGTCCTGCATCCTGCAGAGAACCACGGCTATTTACACGCCTGGGCATCTCCAATGTGTGTTACCTCAGAACTTTTATCAGGATAGACGTATTTTGATGATTATTTTTTTTAATACTCCTTTTGCGTCTCTATAGTCAAGAATAATCAGATAACGTACTTTTAGTTAAGTAAAAGATTAGAAAATAATCATCAGATTTGGCAGTTAAGGTATTTTAAAGTACATTAAGCGAAGAAGTGTGGGTTAGACGATGGAAATCTAATATGATGGAATCGTCATAAATTATGTTACTTAACGGCCTACAAAATGTTCATATCTTTGGAACTGTTTATATTCTAGAAATGTTTCTTAGACAGAAAGATAGAGAATTTTGAACTCTGTTCCTCTCTATTAAAAAATAAAAATTGACCATTTGAGGGTTAACGGCTTCCTAGTTAAAGGACGGCAGCTTTGTATACGAAACATTTTGAGTCATGTCTTAACAACGTAAAATAATTTATCCTCTTTGTAACAAACGTGACGTTGAATTCTTTAATATTTTTTTTTTAAGCTATGCTAAGATTTTTTATTCAATGAGGGCGCCACTTGGCGGGTAGTAGATCCTTAAGGGCCTACCTCCCCATAAGTGGCGCCCTCATTGAATAAAAAATCGTATCTTTGCAAAGAAAATAAAGACTAAAGAATCTTATGTTGCGTTTGTTACAATTAGGATATGGTATGATTACGTTGTTAGAACAGGACTCAAAATAATTCGTATCCAAAGTAGTAAGCCGAAGTACTAAAAACAGCCGTTTTTAACACTTTTGATACCTACGAAACTACTTTGGATATGAAACATTTTGAGCCCTGTCTAAATAAAATGGTAAATTCCTCATTCACTGCTTATGTAGTAATGAATCAGGAATTTACAGGCACTGATGATGTGGGTAAAGCTATTACGCCGCCGATTCTCAGTTTATGTTCTCGAAAATCTATCGAAGACGCAAGTCCATTCAATTCACGAAACCATTAGGTACCTATTACCCAAAAACATGATTAGGTAGTTTCTTTCCATGAAACAAAAACCAGTACTCGTACCTCAGGTAAATAATTTACCCCTTGATGCTTACACCGGTAAACAAGCCCCAGTAAGAGAAACTTCTACCTTTCGCCTTCTTAGTTAATTTACTTCGGGCCCTTACAATCAGGATTCCGTAAGTTAGAAAATTAGTTTGCGCCGAAAGTTTTTTATTGTATTGCAAATACTTGTGTGGAATTTTGGGATCGATTTGGAAGGTCAGAGAAATATTTTGTAAGACTAATTAACTTGCGGTGAAGGAAGTTATAGACGCTTCACAAATATACGATTAGCAGTTGAAAATTCATTCAACCACATACAGGCTGTTCAAAGACTCATCACAAAGCCGTCAACTACCTATACTGTACATCTAAAAAATCATTGCTGAGAAACGACTTTTATTTTTAGGCATAGACTGTGAAAGGTTATAGACGGAGTATCAAAATCCAGGAATCTGAAGTACTAGAATGAGAAGCCGGCTTGTATCTGTACACGCGAAATAAGCTCACATAGACAAAATGAGAAGCTGATACGTCATCGTTACGTTCGTCAAGGTCATTAACACCTTTTAACGATCCTGCTTCATTTAATGTCCAATGACGTTCGTTATATAACCGTTCATAGTCTAAGTTTTTAGGTATGAAAAAAAGCTACTTTTTATTGCGCGCAATGTGTTGCGAATCCAGGCAAACGAAGTTAATAATAATAATACATTTATTTAGTTAATAATAATAATAATATATATATTTTTTTAAATGAATTTTTTTATCTTGTTTATGAAATATTTAAAAATATATAAATTATGTATATAGAAATGAATAAACGGAATAATAATAATTCTTTATAAAGCCTCACCCCGCCCCGCCCCGCCTCTTCGCTATAAATCGCGTTGGTACTTGTCGGATACGATTGATATTCATTACGTTTTTGTAACTTCAAATGCGTAATTTGTCAAGAAAAATCGAAAATTCAGGTAATATTTGTTTGGAAAAAAATACACTAAAAATTAATAAATAACTTTAATTTCGGAAGTCGGTGTTTGTATTTTACTTCTTCGTTATTTGACACCGTCTTCAAAAATAAATAGTAATACCTAGTGTGGGGCAATGTTTAAAAAAAAAAATGATTTGTTCAGAACTCTTTGCGTGCGAGTCTGAATCGCTCTTGTTACTTCCTTTAATGGTACCCTTGTCACCCAGGCATAGTGTAGGGCTATGCGCCTAAAACACTTATTTATTTACTGAAGTATCTCACTTGAAAATTCACCAGATATTTCGAACAACGTATGTAAATGTCACTTTGAGACTGGTTTGCACGACCCTTTCGACCGGGCCGTATTAAATATTCTAGTTCAACACCAAGTAAAGATTCGTTTCAACTAACCTATGTATCTAATAAAGGAATACTGTATATTACTATTGGTAGGTATCTACAATAGTAAAATAATGAGTTAGCCTTGCTTTTAAACCGACTTCGAAAAAGGAGGAGGTTCTATGTTCGACTGTATGTATATATATAAATAATTTTGAAAATCGGTCCTCAATTGACAGAGAAATGGGTGGTGACTGCTTATAATGTGTAGTGTTATAAAAAAAGGGGAATAGCGCACTCAGAATAACTATATTGATAGAATATAATAACATGTGTGCCCTTTTCGGCCGGGCTAGCTGAACTGAACCCTAAACCAAATGTCTTCTCTACTCTTCGTAATTTCAACCGGCTTTCCAACAATTCTAGAACGTTCCAACCTGCCAGTCTCCACCATAAGGTCGCCAACATAAGGTACACACACAGTACCATCTGCATCTGTTTCATAGTGCCACTTTCCATGTTTTACGTGTAATAATGTATTAGTATTTCTACGTGTCTTTCATCAAATAAATGCTTTCCATCTATCTTTAAAGGCAGCGATAGTCTCATACTATTCATGGATTCGCCTTCATCTTATTTGTAAGACGCCAAGAATACAAGGTCAGGATTCGCGCCAAGACCTTCAAGTTCATGGCTCATAACGTCTTCGAGACTTGGCACGGCTTGCCGGCGCCAGTCCGTCTCGCTGGCCAAGGTGGCGGCGGCGACGCGGATACATGACGTACCATTTTAGTCTCATGGGGAGAAAGTTCTTTTATTGAGCCGAACTTACACTGCGAAATTGGGTCATTACTTGGGACATGTTACTCAATATATTTATTGCTTTTCCATAATGCTTAGATGGTAGTGTTTATAATTAGGAATATTATGGACTCTGTCGCGTACAGCAATAGGGTAGTAGAGAGGAAGCTCTGTTCTAGGTAATTATTAGATACTTTTTATCGTAACTTACAAACTAATTATTTAATTTAATTTTATAACTATAGCTGATAAAGGTTGTATTTTTAATAATAATTGTTTGTAAAATATAACACTAGGTCAATGCCATTCAATTCAATTCTATTATAATTATATACTTAGCATTTAAATATTTATAGTGGAATTTGTTGTGTTTGTTTATCAGAAATTCTTTAATCTTTTTATAAATATTTTTAACTTTTCTTCTTTCTATATTATTTCGGGTAGTTTGTTTTATATTTTCATAGACATTGCATTGTTATTCTGGTTAGAAAAAATTGGGATAAAATTTCAAGCCAGTTTCTACTGACGGTTCTTCGTAGACACACGGTTTCTTTACATACATTACTTATAAACAATCACGCCTTTATTTCCTTGAAGGTAAGGCTGAGGTACACCTTTTTTACCTATACCCACTTTTCCCAATTTAATGCTTGATTTTCATATAATTGGCGCGAACTTTGGTCTGATGCCCGGTTGATAGCAATAGGTACTATCTACTGGGCACCAGTCCAAACTCCGGGCTGCAAGGTAGTACTTCACGGGACCTCATTACCAGACTGCTCCAGAAGAAGGGTAATATTTTGAAAGTTTGTATGTATGTGTGTATGTCTATTTCTTTGGCACGCCCTGCAGCCTAAACAGCTGGGAGGATTTTAACAAATAAAGTGTCATTCGATTTTCCTTGACCCTGAAGTGATATAATAATATGTATGCCACAATGCCCCCACCATGCCGCCGTTCTCGACTCCCTTCTCCCTAGCAACATCTATGCGAAAAAAAATAACACAACACACAACTACATCAACAATAATACAACCAAACAACACCACCAACAACAACAACAACAACACAACACCACCACCAACAACAACAACAACAACACAACACCACCACCAACAACAACCAATGACAACAACAACACAACACCATCACCCAAGTAGCAATCAAATGTCCTAAAAAGGTATTGTAGATATCTTGAAGGCAAGTAGACGAATTCCAGCTGTTGTCTTGGCTAAAACTAATATTATGTCCCTCAAGATATCTCCAAGATACACTCCAAGGGTCAGTTAAGTAAAAGTGGGCACAGAATTAAAAAAAGTTAAGAAAGACTTAATACTACTGTTTAGATAAACTTTAACCCTATTTAAGAATGTGGTTTTGCAGAACTCTAAACACTGATTTCAAGTTATCTTGTAGGTTGACTTCAGATCATGAAATAAACTTAAAGACATTCGACCTTAACTTAGTGAAGTAAAATTTAAAACTTATTTTGCTTAAAGTGGTTTAGGTAACTTTATTTTAGAAAATATGGTGAACTTAAAAATTATTACAAAAACTGTTTTAAGATTTATGAAAATGGCGATTAAACAACAAATTTTTATGTATAAAAAGGTTTTCTTATGTCGTTGAATGCATTGGAAATTTAAAATGCATTATTATTTCTCGTGTAAAATCTACAGATAGTGCTATAAAACAGACGGGCTTTTAAAATACTAGAAAACAAATAATACAATTTTGTTTAACAATATTGCAAATGTAAAATTTTGTGGCATAGAGTGCATAATCCTACATTTTCAATAAATATGTAAATTATTAGTATAGTTACAATTACTATAATATAAATATAAACTAAATCTACTCTAGTTTTTGATGAAGTGTTGTCGGAAAATGTTTTATTATTTTTTCATCTAAGGTGCAAAAAGGTGTTAAATCTTATTTTTCCTAACGAAGTAAGATTTTAGACAATACTGATTTTGTAAGGCTAGTACAGACATAGTAAAGACAAGCCTTGAAGTAGTACTAATTAAGAGTTAACGCGTCAGGCCCCCCGCGTCGACATAACAATAGGTTTTTAATTGTGTCTGCTAATGAGGGACTTGACGCGTATACTAAATTTATACTAAAAAACCGTATTGGTGAAGTACTATTTAATTTTTGTGGTATTAAGTGATTCTATACTTTGATCTAGTTAAGACCAGATTACGTCTTAATATTTTCTTAACTTGTCATTTCACTGTTCTTGTTTATTTTGTGGTGGAAACAAGTTTATGCAAGAAGTGAATATTATTTAAATTAATAAAGGTACCTAATATTTAAAATTATAAAACACAATTGTTAATATTATTGATGTAGCACAAATATTTACCTACCAATAAATTACCTATTTTAAATTTTTGATTTTTGCGGCGAAACTCTGCTGCCGTGACACCTCGCGGCTCGGCGGACGACGCTCCGGCAGGATCTCATGGCGACATGGAGACAGCGACTGCCGCAACCCAGCGCTGGGCACGCCACCATTGCGGCGGTAGTGCCCCTCTTTGAGGAGTGGCTGGAGAGGCGTCATGGCGTCCTCACCTTCCGCCTGACGCAGGTCCTCACCGGACACGGTTGTTTCAGGAGGTTCCTGCATCAGATCGGGCGGGAGGAAATGCCCGGGTGTTACCACTGCGCGGATCGCCCAGAGGACACGGTGGAGCATACGCTGGAGGTCTGCCCCGCTTGGGCGGAACACCGCCGTGTCCACGTGGATGCGATAGGTGGCGACGACCTCTCGCGCCCGGCCCTGGTTCAGGCCATGGTACGGAGCGAGAGGGAATGGGAGGCAGTCTCCGCCTTCTGCGAAGCAGTAATGCTCGTGAAGGCGGAGGCGGGACGCGTGAGGGAAGCTCAACGGAGTGGCCCTCGCGGCCCCGGCCGCTACCACCGCAGGAGAGGTACTGGGCGTACTAGGCGTAGGACGTCGCGAGACGATTTCCGGCCACCACAGACCCGGGCCTGCGGACGGCGAGCAGTGGGTAGCTCGCCGTCCGATCAGCACCAGGCCCGTGAGTCGACGGCGCGTAGTGTTCCACGCGCGCCTCACAGAGATATAGTCAGCCATCACTGACGGGGCCCATCGTGGCCGGTGCCTGCATGCCTAGGGGTAGCGGATAAATTCTGAAAATGAGTTACCGCACCCCTGGGCACTCAGGCACGGAAGGAACAGGGCTGGGTTTTAGTCAATAAGAGTCTGACACAACCTTCCGCTCCACCCAGAGTGGGAGAAGTCATCGGATGAATTTCCCACCCCACAAAAAAAAAGTGTTAATTCTAACAGTCCGATCTATTTCGCCATCGCTTTGCACGCGTGAACCGAGATACCGAAAATCGGAGCAGACTGGGAGAAGCGTGCCATCTAGCACTATAGCTTCAGAACTGGAGGGACCGCCGAAATAACAGAACATGTATGTAGTTTTGGTTCTGCTTATTCTCAAGCCAACTTTCTCCAGCTTCTGTTGCCATTTCTCCAATCTGCTCTGGATCTCAGGTCCATCTTCACCGACCAGAACAATGTCGTCGGTAAACAGCATGCACCAGGGTGCCTTCTCCTGTATTTCCGACGTAGGAGCGTCCATAATCAACAGGAAGAGGTAAGGACTTAAAGCCGACCCTTTATGTAAGCCCACAGCCACACTGAACTCATCGGTGTTGCCAGCAACGGACCGGACGTAGGTACTAGATTGTCTGTACATAGCACGAATCAACTCAACATACTTATCAGGCACACCTTTCTCTTTTAAGGCCCACCACAACACATCCCGAGGTACCCTATTATACGCTTTCTCAAGATCAATGAACACCATGTGCAAGTTCTTGTGCGCATGTCTGTACTTCTCGCACAATTGACGGAGAGTGAAGGTGGCGCCCATTGTCTCTCGACCTGGCATAAACCCAAACTGGTTCGGGGAAATCTCACTCTCCTCTCGCAATCTTGTCTCTATCACTTTCTTCCATACTTTCATAGTATGTGACATAAGCTTTATCCCTCGATAGTTGTTGCAGTCCTGTACATCCTTTTTATTCTTGAAGATGGGCACTAGCGAACTACTGCACCATTCTTGTGGAATCACTTCTTCATATAACAACTTATTGAAGAATAAAGTCAGCCACATACATTCATCCTCTTTTAAACACTTCCATACTTCTACTGGTATGGCATCAGGGCCCTTGGCCTTTCCATTTTTCATACATTGAACTGCCTTTCTTACTTTATCCATGCTAATTACTCTCACCAAACCCATATTTACTTGTACCTCTTTGAGCACACCATTCTTTTAATTCTCTTCGTTCATCAACTTTTCAAAAATAAACCTTCCATCGCTCTTTTATTTCGTCATCTTTTGACAAGACTTTACTGATTTCATCTTTCATACATTTTATATGTATTATATCCCTCGTTCTCCTTTCTCTTACTTTTGTAATCTAGTACAGCTCCTTCTGGCCTCTAGGGCTGTTCAGTAAATCATATAACTTTGCCTGCGCCTTAGCCCTGGAAACTGCAACCGCCTTTTATGCCTTTCTCTTCCATTCTTTATAAATTTTCTTTTTATCTTCTTTCAAATTATCATTTCCGGTTTCTACATTCTGCCATACTTTAAACGAAATTTTCTTTTCTTTCAGCATCTTTTGCACATCTTCATTTCACCACCATTTATCCTTTTCTACCATGCCTTTCCCTTGCGATTCTCCAAACACATATTTTGCTACTTTCCTTATACAATCCGCCATCTCTTTCCAACATTCATTCACAGATTTTCCTTCCATATTCTTCATTTATATCATTTTATCTACCACTGACTCTTAAACATACTTGCACACTCCTCATTTTCTATCATACACCATCTGATTTTGGGTGGGGGCCATTCTTTGTTCCTACTGGACGAGACACTGACTGTTACGTCCATTATTATGAGCCTGTGTTGAGAGACTAAGCCTTCGCCCGGCAACACTTTACAGTTTTTCACTGTTTTAAGACTGTTTCGTCTCACCAAGAAAAAGTCAATTTGGGTCGCGTGCTGGCCTCTTTTGTAAGTGATCAGCTGTTCCTCTTTCTTTTTGAATCAGGTGTTAGTTATTGCCAGGTCAAAAGCCGAAGCAGCTTGCAGCAATGTCTCGCCATCAGTATTACGGTCCCCGTACCCCTAACCACCATGCACTCTCTCATAACCATACTTCAGACTTCCTACATGCCCATTAAAATCACCCCCCACAAACACCTCTTCACTCTCCTGTACATTCATTATCACACAGTCGAAGTCCTTCCAAAACTTCTCTTTTACACCATCCTCACATCCTGATTGGGGTGCATACGCACTAATAACATTTACTATCATACTCCCCACAACCACTTCAATAGTTATTACTCTATCACATACTCTTTTAACATTTATCTCTTTTAACTATACACATTCTTTTAACTCACTATCCAAAACTATGCCCACACCATTCCGATTGCCATCACTTTCACAGTAATAAAACTTATATCCTTCCCCTAATTCTCTTGCTATTGCACCCTTCTATTTCGTTTCTTGCAAACACGCTATATTTATTCGTCGCCTTTTTAAAACATCTGCTAACTCTCTTCCTTTTCCAGTCATAAGTACCTACATTCCAGCTCGCACACCTCAATCTTAATTCTCTAACTCTCCGAACTTGCGTCTTACGTCGCACCCGCCCGTCCTGGTGCGATAACCCTTGTCCATATCCACAGGAGCGGGGTGCTGCCCCTGCGCGTCGCCTGTGGGGTACGCCCTAGTCCTATCGCTCATCACATTTTTCCTGACCATGTTGCAAAAATCTTCCTCGACACTGAGGTCCGACTCGAAGATACCGCATTGCTAACGTTTGCAACAAGTCACATCGATGGAATTATTTTTTGTAGTTTACAACAAGCCGACGAAAGCCACCAGATCTTTTTAAGTTTTCAACTTCATCCATGTTTCTACTTTGAAGAGAACGTCCCGTTAAATGTATTTTTTACTCATACTCTAAACTTACTAATTTTAGTAAAAAAGGAATAAAATTATATTTATTTATTATATTCTTTATTGTACACCACGCATGATACATAACTAAAGAAAATTAAAAACTAAAGCAAATACAATCGGCGGCCATATTGCTTGCCGCGATCTCTTCCAGGCAACCTAGAATGGAGAGTAATTGCCTGGACAAGATATGGGGCTGTCCTTGGTGTGACAATACAATATTCAATACAATACAACAGATACACATATACATACATATGCTGTTTAATATATATACACATATAATATATATACACATATAAAGTAAAAATAAATGACGGCCAACGATAATCACAGTGACAGGCAGTGTTCCTTTACCAGCCTTTTAAACACAGGCAACAATTGATCGCGTTTTATTGCGTCAGGCAATGCATTCCACAGACGAGCAGCTTGGACAGCAAAGGATTTATCCAAGAAAGTCGTGGAATGCATTGGCATTTTCAGTCGTAAGTTATCTGACGACCTGAGACATTTCGTGTGGGAATCACAAAGAAACTGAAAACGATTTTTGAGGTAAAGAGGGGTGAAAGGGGAAAAGAGTATTATACTACAGAAAAACAGTTCCTAGAACTTTATATAACAATTATTATCTTAAATTTATCTACAAAATCATTTTTTTCTTTGTGAGTTTACAAAGTAAAACAATATTTTTGTTAACTGTAGGCATACTTAATACAAACTAGTTTTGAGAATACTAAACCTGGTTTTTGGTATTCCTAAGTTGCTTAAGCAGCGGTAGTTTGAAACGATTTAGTATTAAAGAAAGAAAAGACGAAATCATTTTTGATTTAGCAAAACCCAACTTTAGGTAAAGTACAGATAAATAAAATAAAATAAAAAATTGGTTGCCTGTAAAGTCGGTATACGGGCGAAAGTTTTACGTGACAACGACTTTGAGTGGTAAAATAATTTTAATGTGAATATTCATTCATTCGTATACTCTCACTCTCTCTCTCTCGCTCTGTCTCTCTCGCTCTTAGGCGGGTTAACTGTGCTCGAGTGGAAGGGACGCGTGCCTTTCACTTTTTATGTCTGTCTCTCTCGCTCTTAGGCGGGCTAACCATGCCCGAGTGGAAGGGACGCGTGCCTCTCACTCGCTTTCATTGTGAGCGCATAACGTGAGCGAAGCGTAACGCAGTTTCTTGAAGTGTCACCCGGCAAACCAATTTATAAGACGTTGTCACGTCAAAAAGCCTTTATTGTTGATCTTAGTTATAACAAAATTTACTAATAAATAATACTATCTATACTTCGGCAAACGGCATTTACTCCTCAACTTGTCTTCCGACAAAGGCCTCCTCTAAAGATCGCCATTCAATTCTATCCCTTGCCGTTCGAGTCCATGTTGGTTCCGGCAGTAAAACGGTCAATACGTACGTCAGTTAGCTTCGTAACTAAATATCGATAATAAGTGTTCAAAGTCGATTAAAAAGTGCCATTTTGGAAACAAAGTGCGAGTAGATCGTCGAAGACTGTGGACAGTTGGAGATTTAGTGATATAAGCAAGGATTAACCTAAAAAAGTGCAGTGAAAACATAGTGATATAACCTAAAAAATAATGAAAAGTGAAGTTTCAATCTAGCTGTCAGTTGCAATTAGAGTGCGCTCACGATAAGTGCGCGCGGTCGAAGTCGGCACTAAACGTGGCTCGTCTTTTACATACGTGTGGAAGTGTTGATCTCACGTAATCCTGGACATTAAATCGTATATTTACAAGCAAGACGATAACTGGATTGCTAAATTGAGGTCGGAAATTGAGTCAACGTCAAGACGTTAGCTGACAGTAGCATATAGCTTAGTGTTTCCAACTCAAGAAAAATAAAACTACCATTCATTACGTTCCATTAAACTCAAATTACATTATATTCTATTATATTAGAAAATATTATACTAAAGATGTCCTAGAGAAAAGGAAAATGCTACTGCCACAACTGATAGAGGAGAGAAATAAAGGAAACATTGCATATCTTAAATACGACAAAATAATAATAAAAGGGAAAAGTGTTATAAACAGTGACAATCGGCAAAAAGAAAAACATTAACATCTCCTGAAACCAATAACCAACCAAGAAAACAACAAACCTTAATGCCGCTGAACAACAAAATATTAAATGCTTATGATTTACTGAGGACTAGATGCAATTCTCTCCCTTCCATCACAACAGATAAAAAACAATAGCAACTAAATGTCGGTAAACGGAAAACACAACAATCATTTAATAAAAATAACAAAGTAAAAACAAATCATAATACTCTCCCAAGCCGACTGGTCCTCGTGGGGAAAAATGACCACGACCCTCTAAAGGTTAAAAGTACAGATATGTAAGGTTTAATCACTATTTTTGTTTGCTGCTTGGGCAACATTAACAACAACAACAACCAACAACAACCAATAGCAATAATTTTGAATCCTAATATTAAAATAGAGGTTCCACATCTGCCGGGTGTCCCGAGGTAGCGGCCAACATTTTTTAACCGACTTCAAAAAGAAGGAGGTTATCAATTCGGATGTTTGTATTTTTTTATTTTTTTTTTTATGTATGTTCGGGCATAACTCCGTCATAATATTGACGGATTTGCAAAATTCTATTTTTGTTCGAAAGAAGTTTGTTCCGAAAAGGTCCCATTTAAATTTCATATAAATCTGATGATGGGTTTCGGAGACAGACAACGAAATTCTTCAAAAATTGACAGCAAATCAACCGCGGCTGCTGCGATCGTATGTCTATGAATTGTTAACACAGTTTAATGGGGAACAACAAATAAAAAGGGAAAATAAAAACTTTTTTACAAAAAAATAGAACCGACTTTCAAAAAACGAAAACACAAAACCAGAAACTCCGACTTCCGAAATAAAAGTGCAAAATAACTTTAGGAATACCAAAAACCAGGTTTAGTATTCTCAAAACTAGTTTGTATTAAGTATCCCTACAGTTAAGACTAAAAATATTGTTTTACTATACCAGATTATCTGAAAGCTCACTTATAACTTAAATTGAATAATTGAAGTATCTTTGTAAACTCATCAAAAAATAGAACCGACTTTCAAAAAACGAAAACACAAAACCAGAAACTCCGACTTCCGAAATAAAAGTTATTTTGCACTTTTTTGGAAGTTGGTTCTATTTTTTGTAAAAAAGTTTTTTTCTTATGGCAGTCATGGTCATGAGTATAAAATTTTAAAACCCTCTCTACTGACAGAAAACATAAGCATAAGCTCATCGGTATTATTTAAATCGATAATTCAGTTTCAAATTTGATTTATTATAAGAATGAATGGTTAGTATTATTATTTATAATACTAACCATTCATTCTTATTATATACTAGCTGCTGTCAGCGCCTTCGCCCACGTGAAAGTTGAAAATCATACCAAGAAAGTATTGTTTGTCCTAATTTCATCCCCATCCATTCAGCCGTTAAGGTGTCAAAAGATTACGAACAAACAGACAAATAGACACACAAAGTATCTTTCACATTTATCATAATACTAACTTCTGACAGTAAATTATTGCATATGTGTTATTCTTACGTATAAGTTATATTACTGTAAAGTTTTATCAAAATCCGTTCAACAGTTTTTGTGTGAAAGAGAGAGAACATCCATACATCCACACATCCTCACAAACTTTCACGTTCACTTTTACATTTTTTAGTAAGATTAGTATTTTTTTTTATTACTATACCCATACTAAGTATGGATTAGACTTGAATTAGAAAACTCTCCATTCAGGAAAAACCGCAGAACGCGTAACCTAGATTTTTAAATGAAATAAATTAAAAGTAATACTCACTGACCTACACCTACAAAAAATTGTTCTTACATTAACCAGTTCCCGTCATTCCCTTCATGTTAGGTTCCTTTAAGGACCAAATACGACCGTTTTTTGATACTTTGCCTACTACTTTGGATACGAAACATTTTGAGACCTGTTTCAACAACGTAAAAATACTTTATCCTCTTGGTAACAAACGTGACGTTGGATTCTTTAATATTTATTTTCTAGGCCATGCTACGATTTTTGACGCCGGTAGTAGGGCCACAATCTGTCAGGCCCCTCGCGTTTCCTTAAGGAGACGCGACAATAGGATTTTAATTGTGTCTGATAATGAGAGGCTTGACGGGCCATGCAAACAGAAATAGGAGACCCGCGCGGCGGGGCTCCGTCGACTTATCTTACTTACGACTGTCGTTAGCACTTCGCTGGCTAAACATCCAGCATTGTTTATGATGTTGGAAAAGTATAGAATAAATATTCAGTTCCGCCTTGGTCAAAACAGAAAAAAAAACAAGTTAAAAGTTAAGTAAAAAGAGGTATATTTACTGTTTTCCGCGCTTTAACGGTGTAGCATCCTTTATTATGCAGATTAACTCGGCAGGGTACAGATATTTGGTACTTTCATTAAAATTTCGCACTTTAACGGATTGTACCCAGTAATTTGCAGATTACCTTGTTAATGCGCACATCAACGTATTCTGCACTCTAACGGTAACATATACGTTGATGAGTTTTCTAAGATTAATTATTGTTATAAAATCGTAAAGATGATTATGTTTTTTTTATTTTTATTTATGTTGCCTTTGAAATAATATAACATTACATTACGCAATCACGAAGAATTGCCAAATTGAAATGATAGTGGGCAGGGCACATTGCTTGCAGAATAGATTGTCGATTTGGCTGAAAAGTATTGGAGTGACGAGCGCGTACTGAAAGACGCAGCGTTGGAAGGCCTCCCACAAGGTGGACAGATGAGAGTCGCGGGAATTCCAGGACCGTTCGTTGTGGCGACACGTTGGGGAGGCCTATATCCAGCAGTGGACTTCTTTTGGCTGAAATGATCATGATGATGATGACATCACGCCTGTGTCCCGTTAGGTAAAGTATTTTTTTACATTTTTCACGTGAGAATCGAGTCATCTTTTGCTGGGAATGGGCGCCGCGTTTCACTATATCGACTGGTCCTGTGCTCCTCGCAACTAACAAATTCTAACGGCCTCCTCATGTCATCGCCATCACATGAGAATTATAATTACAAAAAATGCGTTTGTTAAAAAAAGAAGAGGGCTCTATGTTTATTGCTATGATCATATTAATTGAGTTTACGGTTTTACGGACAAAAAGTTTAAATTAAAAACAAGCCAACGACGGCACGGTTGGCGTAGTGGTTGAGCGTTTGGCTGCTGCGCTGCGTGTCGCGGGTTCGATCCCCGCATGGAACAAATATATGGCCTACAGATAGTTGTTCCAGGTCTGGGTGTCTTGTGTATGTGAGTTTAAATGTTTGTGAACGCACCCACGATACAGGAGTAAATCCTAGTGTGCGGCAAAGTTTAAAAAAAAAAAAAGAGCCAAGAGCGAGTCGGACTCGTGCGAGTCGGACTCGTGCGAAACGGATTCCGAACGAATCATTTGTTTTAGGGAGTGCCTCTACCGTTCTAAAAAAATGTTTTTTTTTTGTGATGTAACTACAAAATTAAGGTTTTCGGATTTTTCCCTTTACAAATACTCTATGCCAATGCTTCTGGCCAAATTTCATGATTTTAGGTCAACAAGAAGTAACCTAAAGTTTTTAATTCCCTTGAGAGTGTCAAAATATGAGTCATAAACGGCCGTATCTTTTGATTTTGTTGACTTAGAATTTTGATTTTTTACTGTTCCAACGGATTGGAGACCTGAGTATTTGATATTTATTTCAGCTTTATACCTCTTTCCGTATATACGCGTGCCTGATAAAAAGGATCTTGACAGACGGACAACAAAGTGATCATTATAGAAGGGTTCCATTTCGATGGCAGCAAAGTAGAAACGGACATCTACATTTTCGCGAAAATGCTTTTTTTACAAAAATGATCTTATTTCAACCCTATCTACAAATCTGTATTAAAATTATTTCCAATTTCAAAACAATTAAGAAAATCTGGCATGTAAATAAGGACATCTACACTCAATTTTAAAAAGACATCGCTGTAGAAACGGACATTTGTATTTGTCCGCCTTTACTTCGGAGCTATGACAGATGATTGAAACGGAAAAAAAAGTCATCTGTCACCTGTCAATCGTGAATTTTAATTTTCTGCTAATAATAATCCTTTTTATTTTTTTAATTATATATTTCGCGTGGTTTGAGAACTTAATAAATGATCCCTTCTGCCCCAGCGGCCAAATCCGGGTTGTCAAATTGAACCCTGACGACAACCCGGGTTGACAGCCGAATTTTTTTTTCTTTTTTCACTTAAATATTTTTTTTTTGTAAAATTCACCAGTGAGTCTCAGGGCCTAACAGGTTAACTAACATAAGTAGCTGAAGTTTGGCGGTAGAACTCATTTAGTGAAATGTGTAAATTGATAAATTTATCCTACTAAAATTATAAATGTGAAAGTTTGTGAGTGTGTATGTTTGTTACTTCTTCACGCTCAAACGGCTGGACCGATTTGAATGAAATTCGGTATGTAGATAGCTTATAGCCTAGCTTAACATATAGGCTAACTTTAATTCCGGTCTAGGCGGGTAAAACCACGGTGCGGAGCTAGTAGGAAATAAAGACATCTACAAAATTTTGTTAAAAAAAGCGAAATACTGATACTCTGGATATTTATATCCAGATATGTATTACTGGAGATTGTTATCTTAGGTATTCGATATTTTAGATAACGTAGGAATGGATATCAGGCACATGTCTTCTTCTACGTAGAAGACTTTTCAAAGTAAACAAGTACATGCCTGCCCGGGGGTTGAGGATAAATTTGAAACAGAGTTACCTCGCCCCCGGGCACTAAGGGCAGGAAGGAACAGGGGTTTTTTTTTTGGGTTGGGTTTTAGTCAGTAAGCGTCTGACACGCCCTCCCGCTCCACCCAGAGCGGGAGAAGTCATTGGATGATTTCCCAGCTCTCAAAAAAAAAACATGTCTTCTTCTACGTAGAAGACTTTTCAAAGTAAAAAGGACATTTACGAGTACATTATTTCAGTAAAACAACGATATAGTGATTAATTCTTTTATAAAATCAATAAAAAGGTTATTGCATCATAGAAAATTTCATGTTATTCAGACCACAACTCTCAAAATAGTCACAATTTTTTTAGTAAATATGCTCTCCTGTAACTGTACTTTGCTGCCATCGATTTAGTCATTCGAAGGTTCGGAACCCTAAAAACGAAAAAAAAAAAATATTTTTCCAAAATTTTACTTGCTTACTATTCCTTTGAAATATGCAATAAGTAACAACTTCACCTGAACAGTTTTTTTTAAGCATTTTGTGATTTGTACGATATTTTCCAAATAGGTACATTTTATATGTTGGGCGACCACTACTCTTAACCTAATAAATCACTTCACCGTGATTTATGTGATTGCCTTCAAAGTTTGTGATATAAACTGCCATCACAATTTTTTTCAGATTTTTCAAGCCAACAGGGAGGGGGGACGCACGACTCGAACAAAAAGTAATATTATAATTATGTTTAATATTTCGCAAATAAATCACTGAATCGAAAAGTAGTCTGTCTTTGAAAGCCCTATCCAACGATACCCCACACAAAGTCATCCCCACTTTACATGTATAGCTACCATAAAAAACATTTTTCAAAAGATATTATCATTGTTTCGTTATTGTGGCATGATTAATATTATATTAATATAATATAATATTAATACCCACTTTTCCGATATCCCTTTCTCTAAGCGGATTGGGAATATTCTTTCGTTAAACCAGCCCGACATACATACATACATACATATTCTTTCGTTGCTCTTACCCTTGCCCTGGTTTTATCTTCGTTTGGTCCAAACCCACCTTAACTCACTCATTCATCACACACGTATACAACACACTACACACGTTTAAATTTAATTTAATGCAACTAAGTTTGTTAATGTTTATTTGAATTTATTGTAGGTATTTGGCTAACACTCGATTATTGTCGCCTCACAAATCGTACCGACCGACGCACGTTGCGTTTGTGTCCCCCTTCAGTACCTACATATGTATGTTATAAAATTGTAAGACGAAAGAGACTAGTCTCCACGACACAGGGAATCCTAGTGTGGAGGCTAGTGCTATTTTGAATCTGCACGGCTTTCTTGAACAATATATTTCTATGCAAAATTGCAGGTTTGTAGTACTAACAGTCTGTTAGCTATGCCTCGGAAGGACAGATCGAAACTAGGGTTTCGTAGTCCTAAACCTTAAAAAAACTGGCCAAGTGTGTATCGGATTTCGCACATTAAGGGTTCCGTACCAAATATTGGTATTTGTTAGTAAAGTATACCCAATAATAAACATTATCACCAAATTTCAAATTTATAGGTCAGAGGGAAGTTAAAAAATTCTTCGTAACACAATTTTGTGACTGGCGACGGACGGACAGACAGACGGACACGTGAGTGACAACAATAGGGCTCCGATTGGACCCTTCAGGTACGGAACACTAAAAACTAAAATTCTTAAAACTGGCCACTTTCTAAATTGAAAATTTGGAGTTAATGTGTCAAATCCTACCATAATCCTTTAGTTTGAAAGGATTTGAGGCTGAATTAGAGTTGAAATACGTAACTATTTTTAATTTACAAATCGGGACCTAAAATTGAAACAGGAACCTACCGCTCTTTTCTGCAAAATCTCACCATGAAAACTTGGGTAGATTAAGTGAGCTGTCATTCCAAATAAATTAATGCTAGGGATTGGCAGGTCCTGAGGTCCACTCGAAGAAGAAGGCGCGGAGGAGGTAACCACCTCAACGCCGCAATCAATCTGCCTAGCCTATTCCCAACTATCGTGGGGTGGCTTCCAGTCTAACCGGATGCCTCTGAATACCAGTATTTTAAATGAAGCGACTGTCTATATGATCTCCACAACCCAGTTACTGGGTTATACGATACCCCTTGGAAAGACTGGTTGTCAGACTTTCGGGCTTCTGACGATCCGTAACGACAACGCCTTAATGTGCTTTCCGAGGCACGGAGGAGACTTGGTATGTAAAGACCCATCCATGGACCAACCCTGGCAAGCGTAGCTTAACCTGCGCGGCGGCTGGAGCCTGCGGCTGGTATTACTTTAGTCACGAGCTCCTCCTCCAACCACCTCAACGCCTCCGTGAAACCCAACCTGCATTAAATGAAGGTGGGACTCTCGGGAGCTCCGAGTGGGGACTCCGACTCCCCAGTGAGTGACGTATTCCCTAGAATGGGATCAAATGGTACCACCGTGTGATCACGTACTACCACGCACAGCAAAGCTCTGGAAAGACCCCTCACCTGGGACCTTAACACAGTAAACGTCTGACACGCCCTCCCACTTCACCCAGAGCGGGAGAAGACATTGGATGATTCCCAACCCTCCAAAAGAAAAGGACCCTAACCGACGTCGCATAGAGGAGGTACCGTAGTAATCTTTTAAAAGGTAAAGGGACCCTTTTCATGTACGGATGGTGATCACCGGGGTAGTTTAGCGAAGTAAAAATCACACAGGTCTTTTCCCTAAAAGTCTAGGTGCCTTTTAAAGGGTTCTACCGAAATCAAAAGGAAAATAAGGTGAAGTGAGCTGTCATACTAAATTGACACTAGTAATTGGTTGGTCACTTCACCTAATACTCCACGATGAAGTGCTTACAGTACAGCACTACTGCTGCTGAAAGTCTAGCCAAACACAAAACATGAAGTATAAAGACTATTTACCGTTCCTTAATTAGGGTTCCGAAAGTTCGAATGAAAAAACGGAACCATTATGGGATCACTCGTGTGTCTTTCTGTCTGTCTGTATGTCTGTCCGTCCGTCTGTCACAGCCAAATCTGCTGGACTAATTGAGTTGCAATTTAGTACGCACATGAATATCTGTGACCCAAACACGAACGTGTACCTACCCTAAATATATTATTTTGTAGTATGGCGGTTACTTTTGAGGTAAATTTTTCAAACTGCATCGTGCGATATATCAAATATAATAATATATTACATTGTGAGAGTCTCGAACGTATTTTTTTTATAATTTTAAAATATAGTATTAAAGTTATTTAAGAAAATAAATGAAAAAATGACCATTCCCCATCCTTATCTCCTAAACCACTGGAGCTAAAATTAAAAAAAAATACAGAAAATAGTTTTTACCTAAAGATTACAGGAAAACTTAGAAGATAATTTGAAAAAAAAGTGAAAAATAAAATACTTTCTTACAAAGAAACAACCGACTTCCAAAAAAATACACTAAAAATTAATAAATAACTTTAATTTCGGAAGTCGGTGTTTGTATTTTACTTCTTCGTTATTTGACACGTTTTTTTGTAAAAAAGTTTTTTATTTTTCACTTTTTAGTTGTTATACCCCAGAACTGAAAACCCCAATATAATGGAACGTGGAATTTAAACATCTGGAGAACACCAAAACGTCATCGAGGTACACGTATTTTCCGTTTTTGTTCAATTTCTCAAAAAGCGCTGAAACAATTTCGATAAAATTCATGTGGGACCACCTCGGGAGTATATTCTATCAGATAAAAAAATAATTTTGAAAATTGGTTCACAACTGACGGAGAAATCGCGTAACATACATACAAAAAAAAAAAAAAAGCATACAGACGAATTGAGAACCTCCTCTTTTTTGAAGTCGGTTAAAAAAAGACCTGAAAAACATGATTTGTTCGGAACCCATTGTGTGCGCGAGTCCGACTCGTTCTTGACCGGTTTTTTGGCATCACCGCAGTCGGTTACTAAAGTTTTCTATAGATATTTCTCTCTGTTTCGACCAAAACCGCTTTATTAAAGTCGTGACCGCAGTAACCACTTTCCGTGACGGCATTGACAAGCCTTAGACAAAGGGAAGTCTGTTTCGAATAACTTATACAAGCTAAATTTATTGTATGGCAGCCAAAACCGTAAATTATGATTTAGATCAAGTTGGTGCTACAAAGTAGGTTGATGCCTCGTTGGCTTTGTGGTCGCCAGTCCTACTGTTAATCATGAGGTCCTGAGTTGAATTCCTTTGTCGGGCAAAGTTTTTTTTTTCTGCCTAGCCTTTTCCCAACTATCTTGGGAACGGCTTCCAGTCTAACCGGATGCAGCTGAGTACCAGTATTTTACATGGATGGAGTATTTTACATGGCGACTGCCTATCTGATCTCCACAACCTAGTTACTGGGTAATACGATACCCCTTGGTAAGACTGGTTGTCAGACTTTCGGACTTCTGACGACCCGTAACGACTGTCAAAGATCTACGGTTGTCAGCTGGGACCAACGGCTTAACGTGCTTTCCGAGGCATGGAGGAGTGTCGGTATGTAAAGATGGTCACCCATCCATGGACCAACCCCGGCAAGCGTAGCTTAACGTGATGGATTGACCCGTGTGGCTGTTATTACTTTAGCCACGAGCTGCTCCTTTGTCGGGCAAAGTATCATTGAGTTTTTCCATATTTTGTAATGTCTCAGTCCAGAGTCTTTATTGTACCTGGCTGGTTGAAAAAGGTTGCCCGCCGTCCCCCTTTTTATCCGACTAAGAGATGCAATGGAACCCTCCATGTGCTCTTCAGTCTATGTATGTGTGTAGGTTTGTTTCTTTGTGGCACTTTAGAGACCAAATGCGTGGGCTTATATTGATAATTCTTACGTCAATCGATTCGTTTTAATTTTGCATGTGTTACTAAAGACATAACAGTGATCAAAATACAAGCAGACATCAAATTGTGAAAAAAAAATTAAGTCGACGAATTATATTAAGTGGGGTATCAAAATTGTTGAATTTGTGTTTAAATTTCCCGCCTTACCATCTCGTTCAACGTATGTCTATGATATAGTCTGTGCTGTGTGCTTATCTGTTTCTGATAGATAATAAACTTCCCTTCAATAATCTATGGTATCAACGAGTGTTTCATTTTATTCTTTTATTCTACTATAAAATATTTTAATTGATTAATTAACAAAGTTAACAGGTTATGGGCCCAGTAAGCCAAAGTACTAAACGGTGTTTGTAAAGTCTTTCGTGAAAAACATATAAAGAACAACTTTCTGCCGGCAAATTGTATCGACATAACCTAAAAGCAACGTGGTAAATTTTTGCAAAGTTTAAAATCTATTATTCGAATAGATTTTCTCAAGAAAAGTTATCATCATGGCTAGTAGCCATCCTCAGGCATTGATTGAAAAATTGACTGGCCGAGAAAACTATAATACTTGGTGTTTTGCTGTAAAAACTTACCTTCAACATGAGGAGCTTTGGTTCTGCATTGAAAATCCCAACAACGAACCTATAGATGCGAAAAAGGACACTAAAGCCAAATCTAAGATAATATTACTGGTCGACGCAATAAACTATGTGCATATACAAGAGGCAGAAACCGCAAAAGAAGTTTGGGAAAATCTTTCCCGCGCCTTTGATGACTCAGGGCATACACGCAGAGTCGGTCTACTACGTGATCTCTGCACAACTACACTCTCTGGATGCCAAAATATAGACGAATATGTGAGCAAGATGAATGTCTACAGCACATAAACTTCGTAATATTGGGTTCAAGGTTGATGACGAATGGCTTGGGACCCTTCTGCTCTCCGGGTTGCCTGAATCCTATAAACCGATGATCCTTGCTATTGAAAGCTCTGGAATAAGAATAAGTGCAGACTCTGTTAAATCTAAACTGCTCCAAGAAGTGAGATCTGAAAACAATAACTCTGCTTTTACAACTGCGCATGGTTCACAAACCAAGAATGTGAAAAAGAAGTTCAACAAAGGTCCAAGATGTTTTCAGTGTAACAAATATGGACACAAGAGCACAGAATGTAGGTCAAAACCTAAAGAAAAGGTTACTAAATCAAACAGTTCATATGCTGCCGCATTTGTCACTCCCGATGACAACAACAGCTCTGGTTGGTACATTGATTCCGGGGCAACCATGCACATGACAAGACATCACAACCTTCTTCATAATGTGCATTCACCACCTGTACAACAAATCAAAGTTGCTGATAACAAAACTCTTGCAGTAAGTAGCTCCGGTGATGTAACTTTAAATACATTGAATGGAAAAGGTCAGTCAAATAATATCTTATTTACAAATGTCTTGTACATACCAGAACTTGCAGTGAATTTAATATCTGTGCATCAGATTACAGAAAATGGTGGCCAAGTAAAATTTGATTCCAAAGGCTGTGTTATACTGAACAAACAAAAAGTTATTGTAGCTACAGCAACAAAAGTTAACAACATGTACCGGCTTAATATGAATACTGATTATGCATGCATGTCCGATGTTAAACATAATGATATATTCCTATGGCACCAACGAATGGGTCATCTGAACTTTGAAAGTGTAAAGAAAATGACAGGAAGCACAGAAGGATTAACATTATCTGGTAAAAGCAACAATATGACTTGTATCACGTGCAAAGAAGGCAAGCAGGCAAGATTGCCTTTCAAGAGTCAAGTGTCACATTCCACAAAAGTATTGGAACTGGTGCATTCGGACTTATGTGGCCCCATGGAAACACGGTCACTAGGTGGGGCTAAATATTTTTTAACATTTTTGGATGACTATTCTAAAAAAGTTTTTGTGTACATATTAAACAATAAAACCGAAGTTCTGTCAAAATTCAAGGAGTTCAAGACTGAAGTAGAAAATCAAACAGAATGTAAGCTCAAGTGTATTCGAACTGACAATGGCCTGGAATATATCAATAAACCATTCTCTAACTATCTGAAAGAATATGGAATAAGACATCAGACAACAACACCATATACTCCAGAGCAAAATGGAGCTGCAGAGAGGCTAAATAGGACGCTTGTTGAGAGAGCAAAATGCATGATACTGAATGCTGACTTGCCAAAGTTTTACTGGGCTGAGGCCATAAAAACTGCGGCATATATCATAAACAGATCTCCAACTAGATCCCTATCATTCAAAACTCCTGAAGAGGTATGGTCAGGTCATAAACCTAATGTCAGTCACATGAAAGTATTCGGATGTGAAGCTATGGTCCATCTGCCAAAAGAGAAACGCAAAAAGTGGGATCCTAAAGCTCAAAAGATGATTTTTATTGGCTACTGCAACGACACAAAAGGCTACAGGTTCATAAAACCAAATTATAGAACTGTTATAAAAAGCAGGGATGCTGTATTCTTGGAATCCACTGTGAAGAGACACTATGCTGCACTGGAATTGTCTGAAACAGAAAATACAACAGACCTAAATTGTAAAAATAATGTAAGTTCAATGTCAAATAAAAGTAATGAAAATAGCAGAGAAGAATCATATAACTCAGATAGTTCATGTAGCACCGTCAAAAATAAATCAGATTCAGAGGAATACTTACCAGCTGTTGAAATTGATACTCCTCCTCGAAGTAACATAACCTTAAGACCTAGAAACAAAATTAATGAACAAACTTACCTATGTTGTGATGAACGCTTATTACCTGAAGAAGTCCCTGAAACATACAAAGATGCTATCAGCTCTGTTAATGCTGACAAATGGAAAGAGTCTATTAAAGAGGAACTTGAAGCCCATCTAAGGAATGGTACATGGATATTGGTAAATAAACCTGAAAATGCAAATGTCATCGGCTCCAAATGGGTTTTTAGAGTCAAAGATCAACCAACTGGTCCTCGCTTCAAGTCCAGACTCTGTGCAAAGGGGTATGCACAGGCACAAGGTATAGATTATAAAGAAACATTCTCGCCTACAGTCAGGTATGATTCTATCCGTTTACTATTATCTCTAGCTGCTCAAAATGGTTATGAAATTCTTCAACTTGACATTAAGACAGCCTTCTTGTATGGGGAACTGGAGGAAGACATATTTATGTATCCCCCTGAAGGTCTGACATGTGAACCCAATAAAGTATGTAAATTGATAAAGTCACTGTATGGCCTCAAACAGTCACCACGGTGCTGGAACACTACTTTCAATTCAGTACTTCAGAAATTTGGTTTTACAAATAGTAAAGCAGATCAATGTGTTTATGTAGCAAATATTAAAGGAATAAAGTGTTATCTCTGTATATATGTTGATGATGGACTTCTATTTTCAAATTCAATGTCTGTACTGCAATCTGTAACAAATGACTTGCAAACAATATTTGATATGACAATCTGCCCACCAAGAAATTTTGTTGGAATGGATATTCAAATCTCTGACAAATACATCTTTATACACCAAACAAAATATATTAAACTGTTATTATATAAATTTAATATGGAAAATGCCAACCCTAACAGCGTCCCAGTTGATCCTCACTCAAAGCTGGAGAAAAGTGATCATCAGCCTGACAAGAACATTCCTTACCGAGAGGCAGTTGGTTCTCTGATGCATGTCGCCATAGTAAGTCGGCCGGATATAATGTTCGCTGTAAGCCTGGTGAGTCGATATTTGAATTGCTATAATGAAACTCATTGGACAGCAGTCAAGAAAATTCTTAAATATCTCAAAGATACTGTCAATTTTGGTTTATGTTATTTATCTGAATCGAAGTCCTCTGAATTGACTGGCTATAGTGATGCTGACTACGCCAATGATGTCACAACTAGACGTTCAACCACAGGATATATCTTCATTAAAAATGGAGCTGCTGTGACATGGTCTAGCCAACGCCAACACACAGTTGCCTTATCGACAACTGAAGCAGAATTTATGGCAGCATGTGCTGCTACAAAGGAGGCAATTTGGATTAAGCATCTACTGTGTGATCTAGGTGAACTTGACCAACAACCAGTGTGTATTAATATAGATAATCAGAGTGCTATCAGTGTTATTAAAAATATAAACTTTCACAAAAGATGTAAACACATAGACACTAAATATCATTTCATTAAAGAAAAATATTATGCTAAAGTAATTGATCTAAAATATGTATCGACTAATAACCAATTTGCTGATGTACTAACTAAGGCTTCGCCTAGAGATAAATTTCAATTCCTGCGAAAGAAAATTGGAATGTTAACATTGGATAAACTAAATAAGTAATATTTGTAAGTGATCATTTTTAGTTATTGCTGTAATTGTGTTACTAAGTTAATGCATACACATGGAAGGCTTAAATTTGGCAGGAGTGTTGAATTTGTGTTTAAATTTCCCGCCTTACCATCTCGTTCAACGTATGTCTATGATATAGTCTGTGCTGTGTGCTTATCTGTTTCTGATAGATAATAAACTTCCCTTCAATAATCTATGGTATCAACGAGTGTTTCATTTTATTCTTTTATTCTACTATAAAATATTTTAATTGATTAATTAACAAAGTTAACAAAAATAAAGGGTTCGAGGTGGCGATTCCAATATAACTCACTAAAATGTAGAAAAGGTCGGAGAAAACCGGTGTAATTTTACGTTTATCTTTAGAAGTATCGGGTAAATTACAGAAAAGAATACGAACCTTTTATGTAAATAATGATAATCCATGGTCCTAACCCGGCCACACTTAATTTAAGAATTAACTGGTATAATATTCGGTGCAGGTAAGCGCAAACCTCTACGGAACCCTTACGTTATTACTAAGCAGCTTGTGGGTTAAATTAATTTAAATCATGTACAAAAAGGTCTGTTTCGTACAGCGAAATGGTTCAAATAATCCCTGAATTAAATATAAAGGTGAGGGGTAAATTTTATTTACGCGACCCTAAGCCATGTACACCACAGTCCACCCGAAAGGTCTTCGTACTATGCACGTATCCAAAGTTGACCACATTTCGTATGTTTCAAGAACTGCAAAGAGTTACGTACTTAATAATAATCCTTCTGACTGAATTCCGATCATAGTGGCCAACCTTAGAGGAGATCAGCCAAACACGCAGGAGATATTATAGTGTACAAGCGTGTGCGACAATCTGACACGACCGAGAAGAGATCAGGCGCACGGCTTTACGTGCCGTCCGAGACACGAAGGTGTTACACCAACAACTTTTTTTTTATTTTCATTTTCATTTTTATTTTCTACATTTTAGTGAGTTAAGTATATTTTTGGAATCGCCTCCTCGAACCCTTTATTTTGATACCCCACTTAATATAGTTCGTCGACTTTTTTTTTCACAATACGGCTTCTGATTTTCGCCAAATTGTATTTTAATTACTATCATGACTTTAGTAGCACTCGCAGATTAAGATGAATAAATTGACGTAAGAATTATCAAAATTGGCCCTCGCGTTAGGTCTTTAAAGCGCCACAAAAGATCAAACTTACATAGGCTGCTAGACTCATAAGGCAAAAAAAAAAATACCCTCCCTTGCGTCGCACAGTCGGATAAAAACCCAAAAGCCCTTTTTACCCGATTCGGGAATCGAGCCCAAGACCTCACGCTAAGCATACCCACCCACAAGTGTTAAACGTTTCGGGCACACATTCATTCTGCGTACACATAAAGAGTGGTATTCTCTACCGGAGTCTGTGCTTCCTGATAGCTACAACCTGGGGGTCTTTAAGACAAGAGTGAATGGTTACTTCAAGGCAAGCGCGCTCCATCGTCGACCACATCATCGCTTACCATCAGGTGAGATAGTGGTCAAACGCAAGCCTAACAATAGTAAAAAAAATATGCTGCTGAACGGATCCAAATGCATGCAAACGCACACGTACATTTTGCAACAGACATAATCAGATCTAGCCTAAGTAAAAATTGTATATGAACTCACGCGCAACTAGTGCATGGCAGTGTAGTAGGTAGTGTAGTGTAGAGCATGGTAGTGCATCCATTGAGATGCCGGTAGCGTAGTAGTATCACTGTCAAATGAGGGGTATAAAAGCAAAACCGCTTCAGTCCAAAATTGAAATTTTTTAAACTGGTATAACCAAATTGTAGTACTTGAAAGCTGGAACAATATGCCATAAACGATAAAGTGCAAATCCACCTCAATCAATGGTAAATGTACTGTAAAAGTAGCGTTGACGTGCAAAAACGCTTTGATCCAAAATTTGTTAGAATCAAATCCGCCACTGTCACAATCGACCAATCATATGGCACCATTTCAAAATTTCTAAGATGGTGAATCTGACACTTTTCGTAGTAAATCGACTGGAGATACAGTCCATTTTTTTTGTTTTTTCTGTAATTACCATTGTAATGGAAGAAATTATTACATCGGCTCGTCCAGGAAGAGCCAGAAAACGCGCTGGAAATGTAGACTAGGTGGTGACGAGTGGGGGAAAAGGCAGAAAGGGAACAAATAATTCACTAGTATTTTGCCTATTTTGGTAGGGTCTGCAAAAATATTTTAATATTTTAAATAATACTAATGACGACGATTTTGTTGACAGCTGAATAAAATTTTATGATTCAAAATTATGAACGAATAGCTTGTTAAAAGGGATAGTTGACGGCACGGTTGGCGCAGTGGTTGAGCGTTCGGCTGCTGCGCTGCGTGTCGCGGGTTCGATCCCCGCCACGGAAGAAATATTTGTATAACCTGCAGATAGTTGTTCCGGGTCTGGGTGTCTTGTGTATGTGAATTTACATGTTTGTGAACGCACCCACGATACAGGAATATTCCTAGTGTGGGGCAACGTTTTTTAAATAAATAATAAAAAATAAAAAAAAAAGTAGTGAGATGCAAACTTGCTTCGATCCAAACCAATATAAAGCAAACATGCTTCAGTCCAATATTTAAATGCAAACACACCTTAGTCCCAAAGTATTTCTTAATTATTATGGAACTGATGAAAATTTGATTAATGCTAGTGTGGCGACACCAACAATAAAGTCGGACTCTTGTTAATCATCGTATTAAGGTTGCACCCAAACCAAGCGCGTCGACTGTATACCTCGCCGCCTGCGCGCGCGCACCTCTCTGCCGCGGTGTGAGACAGCTGATCAGCGATCGCTCGGTCACGCGAAGCAGTGCCCTACCTGCTCTGACGGCGAATGCACGCACAATTTTTCCTCGCGCCTAATCACTCATGCTTAAATGTTATTGCCTTAATCTAGACTTTCCCGTGTTGTCACAGTGCTTGCTTTACTTTCTCTATTTTCTTCGTGTCTTCCTCTATATCTACGTGCTGTTTGTAACTGTACATCTGTGCTCAAAGACTGTTAATAAACGTTTTCTTAAAACTCAACGGTGTTCGTGATTTGGCAGTTTTAACCATAGCCTAGCCTACAAGTGGTGACCCAGACAAAGGAACTCAAGAGTCGAAAAAACAAGATGGCTACCGGTTCTGGAGTAGGCCAGAAGGCTACGGAAGGAGATACAGGCGATATTTGGCGTGTTGGAGTGCGAGTACCGCCAATTTATCCAGACGACGCGGAACTTTGGTTCGCCCAGCTGGAAGCCCAATTTACGCTGTCAAATATTACCAGTGATTCGACAAAATTTTATTACGCCGTGACTCAACTGGAACGTACGTACGTAATTCACGTAAAAGATATACTGTGCAATCCGCCTGTGACCGGTAAGTTTGAAAAGCTAAAGAGTGAGTTGATCAAGCGTCTTAGTGCATCAAAAGAAAAGAAGCTGCAAGCAGCTGTTCCTTCATGAGGACATGGGAGACCGTAAGCCCTCACTATTTTTAAGACAGCTTAGGAATCTGGCTGGTCCAACCGTAACAGATGACGTGTTAACCACGTTATGGACCGGTCGCTTGCCACATAGCTTGCAAACTGTCGTACCTTCACAGCCCAAACTTGCTTTAGACGATCTGGCCAAACTAGCAGACCGAGTTCACGAAATAGCACCATCAACGCCTCATCACCAAGTGGCTATGGCTTCAACCACATCATGACCATCCTCATCCTCGCGCATGGACGAGCTGGGTCAGGAGATTTGTGCTTTGACTAAAGAAGTTGCTAAACTTACCTCTTATGTGTACAGGCAGTCACGCGCGCGTTCCAGATCCAGGTCCCAGGGCTCCCACAGCCGCAACCACAGCCGCAGTCAGTCGCGTAAACGGCAGCCACCACCAGACCACCTTCACTGTTGGTACCATTTTAATTTTGGAGCAAGGGCCAGGCAATGCAAGAAACCATGTAAGTTTTACGCGGGAAACGATGCGGACAGCCGGAAGTAGCGGCCAGCGACTGCCCAGTCCAGAAAGGCCATTTATTTGTAACAGACCGGACCACTAAGATGCTGTTCCTTATAGACACGGGATCAGATTTATGCGTCTACCCACGTTCAGCAAACAGAGCACCATATTGCAAGAGTAAATATGATCTTCCTGCAGCAAATGGCACAACTATACATACTTATGGCCCTTTAATGCTACATTTAAACCTAGGACTGAGGCGTGAGTTTACGTGGCAGTTCATCATAGCAGATGTGTCTAAACCAATCATTAGAGTTGATATTTTAAGCTATTATAATATTCTTGTGGATTTTAGAAACCAGCGCCTCATAGATGGGAAGACGTCACTATCAATAGCTGTACCGAAGCAAAATATTCCAGAGAGCATTGTGTCCATCAAGACTGTCACTGGGGAATCAAAATACCATGACATACTGCGCGAGTTCCCTGAAGTTACGCGACCTACTGGAGTGGTACGTACCATTAAACACAATACAGTTCACCATATTAACACCACTCCAGGCCCTCCTGTCGCCGTCAGACCGCGACGCTTGGATCCCGTTCGATTAAAAGGGGCAAAGAAGGAGTTTGATGAAATGTTGGCTAATGGCACAGCCAAGCATTCGGAAAGCTGTTGGTCAGCGCCTTTACACATGATCAGGAAGGAAGATGACGGCTGGAGACCCTGTGGAGATTACAGGGCACTCAATGCAAGGACCATTCCAGAAAGGTATCCAGTTCGTCACATTCAGGATTTCTCACACCAGCTGTCAGGTTGCACAATCTTCTCTACAATAGACTTAGTTAAAGCATACAATCAGATTCCAGTCAATCCAGAAGACATCAAGAAGTAATAATAACTACACCATTCGGGCTCTTTGAATTTAACTTCATGACGTTTGGCCTAAGGAATGCTGCACAAACATTTCAAAGATTTATAGATGAAGTTCTGCACGGTCTAGAAGAATTCAGTTACGGATATTGCGATGATATTTTAATCTTCTCTTCTTCAGAAGAACATCATAAAGACCATCTACGGCAAGTTTTCGAGCGACTCACAGACTACGGTGTTCTCATCATCACGTCCAAATGTGTTCTGGGAAAGCCTGAGCTGAGTATTCTTGGGTACAAAATCTCCGCATCTGGTACTCGCCCCTTGGAGAATAAAGTACAAGCCATTATGGACTACCCAGTACCGAAAACTGTGATGGAGTTAAAGAAGTTCCTGGGAATGCTTAACTTCTACCGTCGTTTTGTACCAGAAGCAGCAAAACGACAGGCACCACTAAATTCACTATTGGAAGGCACAAATGTCAAGAGTTCACATCCAGTCCAGTAATCTGGACTGGAGACATTACAGGTTTTTGAGGAATGTAAAAAGTCTCTTTCGAACTACACGCTGCCAGCTCATCCAGATCCAAACGCTGAATTAAGCATTGCTACGGATGCTTCAGATGTAGCGATCGGCGCAGTTTTCCAACAGAAGAAGAATGGAAATTGGGAACCTTTAGCGTTCTTCTCAAAAAAACTGGCATCACCACAGAAAAAGTATAGCCCATTCGATGAGGAACTGTTAGCCATGTACGAAGCAATTCGATATTGCCGCTATATGGTCGAGGCCCGTGACTTTTCGGTCATAACCGATCATAAGCCACTCACACATGCATTCAGAATAACACTGAGAAACACTCACCTAGGGAGTTTAGACATCTGGAGTTTGTTGCGCAATTCACAACTGATATACGCTATATTCCCGGAAAGCAGAATGTCGTCGCAGATACCTTGTCAAGAATCGAGGAAATCACTTAAGGCATTGACTATTACGGTCTGGCAAAATCACAGGGCGATGATTCAGAACTGTAAGGTCTGCTGAAAAAAGGGTCTTCGCTAAAGCTGCAAAAAATCAATGTACCAGGGACATCTATTAAATTATTTTGTAACGTTTAAACTCAGCCACCACGTCCGTATATCACGCCAGAATTTCGATAGCAAGTCTTCGACTCTCTCCATAACTTGAGTCACCCAGGAAGAACAACTACAGTGCGACAGGTCGCGCAGAGGTACGTGTGGCCAGGGATTCGAAAAAACTGTAGGGAGTGGTCTCGCAAATGCCTTAAATACCAAGGCACTAAAATAACTCGCCATACCTCATCTCCAATTTTCCCATTCCTACCTCCTTCATCCAGGTTCACCCACATCCACCTCGACATTGACGGACCATTACCAATTTCTTCTGATTACAGGTACTGCCTCACTGTCATTGATAGATGCACGCGATGGCCTGAGGCGTACCCCATTAGAGACATCACAGCAGAGACGTGTGCAGCTACGCTCGTGTCTGGCTGGATCGCCAGGTTCGGCTGTCCACTGAAGATAACAACAGACTGTGGGCGACAGTTCGAGTCTCATCTCTTCAGAGCCATCACTTCAATGGTTGGTTCGCAGCACTTTCATACGACCGCCTACCATCTGCAAACGGCATGGTCGAGCAACTGCACAGGCAGTTGAAGGCAGCCATCATGTGCCACTCGACGACGCAATGGACAGAGGTCCTTCCATTGGTACTTCTTCGTGTCCTCTTCTTTTCTTCGTGTCTTTTTTTTTTTTTTATATTTGATAGGCTCGCGTTTGACCACTATCTCACCTGATGGTAAGCGATGATGTGGTCGAAGATGGAGCACGCTTGCCTAGAAGTAACCTATTCACTCTTGACTTCAAAGACTCCCAGGTTGTATCTTACAGGAAACACAGACTCCGGTAGAGAATTCCACTCTCTAGCCGTACGTGCAATGAATGTTTTCTCAAAACGCTTTGTGCGTATGGATGGGATGTCCACCATGAACCGGTGGCACTTCGCCGTACGTCTTGTGGTCCTTAGATGAAACGGGCTTGGCGGAATCAAATCATGCAATTCCGTCGCACACTCCCCAAAATGTAATCGATAGAAAACCGACAGGCTAGCAACTCGGCGTCTATGTTCAAGACTTTGGAGTTTTGACTCAACGAGTCTATCATTGCCGATGATCCTCTTGGCTCGTTTCTCAATTGACTCAAGGGCATTAAGCTGGTATCTTGCAGATCCGTCCCAAAGATTAGAGCAGTACTCCATACACGATCGGACTTGCGCTTGATAGAGTTGGAGCAGCTGTTCCGGCGTGAAGTGTCGTCTCACCTTTGCGAGGACCCCCAACTTTTTGGCAGCCACTTGAGCCTTAGCCTCTATGAAGGGGCCAAAAATTGAGGGTAGATGTTAAAGTAACACCAAGAAGATCAAGTCGGTCGGTTATCGGCACGGTTACACCTCGGAAACATGGAGCCGGGTGAAATTGGCTCCTTTTAGCAGAAAAAAGACACGCCTGGGTCTTAGCAGCATTGAACTTAACCAGATTGGCATCGCCCCAATCTGAGACAGCCTGCAAGGACAAGTTCAACCGCCCAACCATAGCCTCTCGGAGAGACCGGACCTGAGACCCACTAACTCGTGCGTCTGGCACGTATCTCTCGGCAACAGTGCTGTCGTCTGCATACCCAAAGGTACCGGGTTTTAGCAGATCGTTAATATGCAGCAAAAACAATGTTGCCGAGAGCACCGACCCCTGAGGAACACCGGCATTAATAGCCAGCAGTCCGGACGAGCAGCCATCTATGACTACTCGGATAGACCGATCCCTCAGGAAATCTGCTGTCCAATCACACAATCCAGCGGGCACACCGAAGGAAGGAAGCTTGCCAATTAAGCTGTCGTGCCAAACCCGGTCGAAGGCCTTCGAGATATCAAGGGAGACCGCAAGGGTTTCCCCTTGTTTGTCGATGGCCTCACTCTTGATGTGAGCAGCCCTGTTGAAGGCTCTCTTCTTCTGACTCACGTCACTCGCTTTACGCGTCCGAGCGTCGACCCATGCCCGGTAGGCCGCGTGTTTAAGCGCATCAGCGCGATTGCACTCGGCACCAAACCATGGTCGAGCCCTGCCAGACATTGTTACGTCAGAGAATGGAATGTAGTACTCCATTCCCTGCCGCAAAACATCCGTCACGGCGTCCGCGCACGACGAAACATCAGTCGAAGAAAAGCAAGTGGGCCGCCAAGGATAACATGCGAAGAAAGATCGCATGCCATCCCAATCTGCTGACCTGTATCGCCAAACCCGCCTGGTGCCTCTCTGGTGCCTCTAGGGCTAGGATCGGGCGAGGAGTAGACGGATACAGATTTCACCAGACAGTGGTCGGAAGTACCTAATGGTGAAGAAATCGACACTGAGTAACGGTCTGGATCTGTTGTCAGCAGAAGGTCCAAGCAATTGGCTGTGTGCGAATCAACATCCGGCACCCTCGTTACCCCCTGGACCAGCTGGGTAAGATTTAACGCCAACGCTAGCTTAAACGTCTCTTGTCCAGCATGGTCTGTGTACTGGTATGGGAAGAGCCACTCCTGATGGTGGGCGTTGAAGTCCCCCAGTAACACCAATTGGGCTGAAGGGTACCGTTGCTGAGCCACATCCGCCGCTTAACTCAGGTGTTGTGTGAGCCCAGTTGTCTCCAGATCACCGCTGTGCGAACGGTAGACACAGGCGTAGACAATTTTATCTAGGCCTATGTCCACTAGGACCCAAAGAGTTGAGGACCTGGAGTCCTCAAGGTAACGGAGACGCCGATAGCAGATGTCGTCCCGGGCATATATGCATATACCAGCGCGTGGCTTAAAATTGTGCTCCAGGGTAAACCCTGGGTAAGATAGGTACGCCACGTCAGACGGACATCCGATCTGCGTCTCCGAAAGGAATAAGAGAACTGGCTTCTCAGTCTCTAGGTGGTGGTGGACTGCGGCGAGATTTGAGTGCAGACCTCGAATGTTGGATAGGTGCACTTTGTGTGAGAGGGAGTGCTGCCGCTGTACAGCTTTTTCTTTTTATTGCCTTTCATTATTGAAGAGTGAAGGAAGGAGAGGAGAAGGAAGTGAAATGAGGTTCCATGCTGGCTACCTTCAGGCACGCACTGACAGGACGGTATCATTGGGGGACTAGTCTGGAGACTGCGGGGACGCCCGAGCCCCCCCGGGAATGTCCATCGGGCCCTCTCGTCTGGTCGCCAACCAGCACGATGGTGCATTCCGGGATTTTTCGTCAGTTGGCGGGGCAGCCTTTCGTGTGTGGCTAGTACACTACTTGGGCCCCCTACTAACTGCGGTCGGCCAGCGGCGCACCGTGCCTCGGATCCCGCTACCCTCCGCGACTAGTCTCCCGATACATCCATATCAGCGCGAGCCCGGTTGGTCTGCCTGCAATGGAACAACTATTTCGACCCAACTCCTCTGGATTGGCTACACTGAGCATCGTACCGGAACACGGCCAGGCCGCTTGGCGGTACGTCTTTGCTCAGTGGGTGGTCGCAAGCCATCGGTCGAAACCTACCACCAGTTTGTGTCACCTGATTAGCACCACCCGGGGACCACGTGTAGGGACTCAATGGGTATACTCCTACGGACGCGGGTGACTCGGCCCCCAAACGCCTCGGTCTTCCTCTATACCTACGTGCTCGTGATTGATTGTGACGGTGTTTGTGATTTGGCAGTTTCAACCATAGCCTAGCCTACACTAGCTAATGCTACTTATCTTACAAGTCCTGATGAATGTACCATTAACGTAACAATTCAAAAATAGCAATGTCTTCCGAAAGAGTAGAAAATTGTGAATTACTCAGTTTAGATGTTTTGTGTCTGAAGCGCCTTTGCTTTTATACCCCTCAAATAATAATTGGTTAAAGCTAATTTAGAGATTTAAGGCTGACTTTGCAATCCATACTTTGTAGGGCCTTTATAATGCAAATGGTCACTTGAAAACCAACTTAAGGCGCAGTTATACGACTTCTAATGGTTTTTAATTGAACATTACGTCTAGAAGACTATTTTTATTTAGTTAAAAAAATATTATGTTACTCTAAACAATTTCCGTCGTAATTTGTTATGTGAATATTTGAAATAATATTTTTATAACATAGTGTAATTAATTTGTGAAATTATGTCTAACGCGGATAAAAAATTGAGAATCACGCAAAAACTGTTAAATTTATGTTTATGAAACCTTCACCATTTTAAATATATTTTAATTATATATATTTAAGTATACGTTTTTTAGTATAATACTTGTTGTTTTATGTATAATGTATAATAAATGAATAACGTGTTTAATTTCGGACAGCGCTACTTGATGGGCGAGTCCTATTACTGGGTGGACGTACGACGCGTTACGTGAGCTCAGCACAAAATACGCAAGCTAACCACTCAAGGTCATTGGCAGTTAATAGCGCCTTAAGGGTCTACTACCGACCAAGTGGCGCCCTCATTTAATAAAAAATCGTAGCATGGCATAGAAAATAAATATTAGAGAGTCGAACGTCACGTTTGTTAGAAAAATGATAAAGTATTTTTACGTTGTTAAAACAGGTCTCAAAATGTTTCGTATCCAAAGTAGTAGGCAAAAGATCAGGCAATCCGAAAAACGCCCATTTGTTGCTTCCTAAATATATTTAAAAAAAATTGTGTTTTCTTATTAAGCACTTTGCACGCGACTTTAAAAAATTATAAACTATGACACTCACAAATAACGTTGCTTTCTATTGGTAGAAGAATTTTCAAAATCTGTTCAGTAGATCAAGAGATTACTCCCTACAAACTCACAAACTCCGAAATTTGACCTATTTATAATATTAGTATAGATTTATCACTACATAATATAAAACAAAAAAATCATGCCGCGTCTGTCTATTTAATTGTTCGCGAGAAAGTCAAAAATTACTCAGATTTTCATGCGGTTTATACTATTAGATAGAATGATTCATGAAGAAGGTTAAAGTGATTAATTCATACCCGTGTAAAGAGGGGGCGTGTCACTTGTTCTACTTATATAGCGAACTCTTCAAGTAAAATTATGATTCTCCTATCATTTTCCCAACAATATCTAAGGCGTTATCCATCCTCACCAGATGCTGCTAAATATCAATATTTTACATGAAACGACTACCATCTAACCTTCGTAACCTTATTAGAGAGGAAACGGGTATCTAAAGGTAAGATCGCTTCTATAAGTTATTATACTGTAGTACCTAAATTAATCGCAGCCTACGACCTGCTAAGTTCAATATTTTTCCATCCCTTAGTACTCAATCTACAGTCGTATAAAACAACAATATCGACGTCTGTTTCTAGTCCGGAAAACTCTGTTAAAAGTTTTTTTTAACCGACTTCGAAAAAGGAGGAGGTTCTATGTTCGACTGTATGTGTTTTTTTAATTTATTTTTTTATGTGTGTCCACCGATTTCTTTGTCAGTTGTGGACCGATTTTCAAAATTCTTATTTAAACCAAAAGAATATACTTTCGAGGTGGTCCCATATAAATTTTATCGAAATTGCTTTAGCGCTTCTTGAAAAAATGAACAAAAACTAAAAATAAATGTACATAGATATCGTTTTTGTTTTCTCCAATTACGAGTATGTTTAAATTCCACGTTCCATGTTATTGGGGTTTTGAGTTCTAGGGTATAACAACTAAAATGTGAAAAATAAAAAACGTTTTTACAAAAAAAAAAAACAACCGCCTTCCAATAAAGAAAATACATAAGTACACAAAAAAATACAAAAAAAAACTTTAATTTTGGAAGTCAGTGTCAAATAACGAAGAAATAAAATACAAACACCGTCATTTTGTGTAGGCATTTTCTTTTTTGGAAGTCGGTTGTTTTTTTTTTTGTAAAAAGGTTTTTTTTCTGCTGTACTTTAATTTATTTGTTACTATTGAACCGCCGGGCTCCGCATTATATGTATAAAGTATGTATAGTATGCGTTGTATACACAAACCTTCTTCGTTTATCAATTTTTCTATTACTGAATACTGTATTGTTAGATATTCCCCCTTCCAACCTACCCGGAACGAGTGGAAGTGTATAAAACGGTATGGCGCGCTGTCAACTCTCTCATCATCAAAAAACAGTTACAGATTGCGCTCGGTACGGAGTGGTCACGATCGTGCGCGCTCCGAACGCCTTACGTAATTTCGTAACTATGCCCGCCCTGTCCCTGCTGACATTGTTCCTGCCTGCGCAGCCCTACGACTTCCGAAGCGGCCTTTTTTAAGGTAGCTAAGGTTAGTTACGTCTATCGAGCCGCCGAGTCGCCGAGCTACATCTGCGTGGAAATCGTCGATTGTCTTCGTACCTACGGAGTCATCGTCGATTGTTTTCGTCGTGTCGCCGCGCCAGCAATCTCCTAAAGCGGCCTGTATTAAGGTAGCGGAAGGGATTGTCGCTCGTGTCGCCGATTCGCCCGCCGTGTGACGTCACAACCGAAGCGGAATTTTTCAAGGTAGCGGAGGTATTTCTTATTTCTTGGCCGCCGTGCCACTTATTATCCGAAGCGGCCTTTTTAAAGGTAGCGGACGATACTATTTCTTTTCAAGTATTGTTCAAAACACCCTTGCCCCCTCAGGGAAAATCCACTGTTTCGTGGTACTTAGCGGGATACCTCACGGTGCCAACGAAGCTAAGTGGGTGTTGCCCCAAGACACCCTGCCGAGCCCCTTCAGGGTAAGGCAGTAACTTGGATTCGGGTGCCGGGGCTTGGCCTTGGGGGCTCCCCTAGCCAACCGGTTAGCCGCTACCTTTCTTACAGCGTACACACCTGGTGTCGGTTGGGTGTATCTACCCCTTCGCACCAGACCCAATAGGACCCGGCTTGCACATTAAGACTGGCAGCCGGCAAAAGCCAAGCTTAGGGTCACACAGTAGGCACTCAACCTCCCAGCTGATCCCGGCTGGGAGGGTTTACACATCCCCAGGCTTGCCCACCTGGGGAGTTAGTTAGGTGCTTAGCACTAGTTTGTACGCTTACGTACTTAGATAATTTATTAAATAAATCTTTGATTTTTATAATCAAGATTTTTGATTTCTTTTTAGATTTAGATTCTTATTGGAGTTAACTCCCATTTATCTAAAGACCGTGACCCCTGAGTTTGTTCCGGCAAATTCTTCTCAGGGTGAGTCCTAGGAATTGCCGATATCCCATACTAGGTTAGGTCCCATTCCCCCTAACATAAAATGTCTGACGCAATTATTGCGTTTTTTACGGAGGTCCTCCTAAAGGACCCCGATTTTCAGGCGAAATATGGCCAAAGGTTTGCAGCTCTGCAAACAGAAATATTCTCTGACGCTCTAGTCAGCCCCTCCTCCCCTCTAGACGCCGACGAGTCGTCTAACAGCTCGTCCGACGCTGGCGTAACGCACTCACCGTGCGTTAGCCTAGCTTTAAATTGTGACCTCACTCCAGTAATGGAAGAAGTGATGGACACGTCCGCCCCTGCCCCTTCCCCCTCTACCTCCGACTCGGAATCGTCCCAGGTCACCTCCTCCTCAGAGGATGATCACTACATTCCGGTTACCGGAGGGAAGAGGAAGAAGAAAGGGAAGGCCTCCAAGCCCTCCAAAATGAAGTGTCCAAAATGTGTGTGGATCGCAAGATCCAATACACGAAAGCCACTGCCTGTGCTAATGGCATCAGGGTGACGGTGAAGTCCTCGGACGACTACCGCAGCCTGACCCGCGCACTTAAAGAGAGGAGTGTAAGTTTTCATACTTACACCCTCCCCGAGGACACGCCCACCAGAGTGGTGATTAGGCGTGTTCCTAAGGAACTCACCCCAGAGGAGATCAAGGAAGACCTCCTTCTTCAGAAGGTCCCAGTGATCTCCGTCCACCGTCTCCACAGAGCCAGAGGTGGGGAAGTATACGCCATGGTAAGTGTCGTATGCGAACCCACGGAGGGCCACCACTCCATCTTCGGGGTAAAATCTGTATGTTCGCTTTCCGGCATCTCGATCGAGAAGCCGCATAAGCCAACCATAGTTGGGCAGTGTCATCGCTGCCAACTATATGGACATTCCCAGTCCAACTGTTTCGCCAAGCCTAGATGCGTCAAGTGTCTAGGCGAGCATGGCACAGCGGATTGCCCCCGACCCAAGGACCGTGCGCAATGCACTAGCCTCCCAGCTGTGTGCTGTGCGGCCAATCAGGGCACCCGGCTAACTACCGGGGCTGCCCCAAAGCGCCCAAAATCGCCCCCAAAGTGGCCAAGCGGGCAGAGGCCCGCCACCAGAGGGAGTGCCCATCTGGGAAAGCTCCCTCCTCCCAACTCCCTAACCGTCTCGCGCCACAGAGACCTTCCCCGTGGAACAGGCTTACACACCTTAAAGCCTTCCCAGCCTTAGCGGCCCCCTCCACCTCAAAACCCTCCCCGAAAGCCGCTATCCCCGCGCTGATGGACGCTCCCACAGCAGCGCTAACCCCCACGCCGGCGGCTACAGTCGCCCCCCAAGCTGCATCACCAAGACCTGCTGCCTCAGCAGCTGCTGCAAAGAGGCCCAAGGCCCCCGCAGCCAGTGCAGCTTCCCCCGTTACCCCCTTCACTTACTCCCCAGATGAGAGTGTAGCCTGCACTATTTTGAGGGCATACTCCATATTCCTCACCCCCGAGGCGAAAGCACTTGACGCAGTGCTTAAACAAGCCTTCGCGTCAGGCAATTACAACCTTATGTCGGCCCATAAAATATGGTCCGACTTTGCCGGCATTGCCAAGTCCCTCGACAATATGAATTGCGCACCGTAATGGATAAGCACGCAAAAATATGTTGTCTCAAACCCCGATCCCTTAGGTTAGCAACATTTAACGCTGACGGCTACAAAAGCCAGCGTGATGAGATCGCGAAATTTCTTCGCGACCATCAAATAGACATCCTCCTCATACAGAAAACCTTCCTGAAGCCCTACCGCAGTGACCCTAGAATTGCCAACTATCGCTTAGTTCGCAATGATAGACTGCAAAAACACAAGGGAGGCACACTAATTTACTACAGGAAGGAACTTCACTGTGTCCCTCTCGCCCCTCCCGCCCCCCAATCTCTCCTTGAGTACTCTGCCTGTCGGCTAGGCATGACTGGCCATCAGCCAATCACAGTCATTTCCGCCTATATCCCACCTGACTCAGCATCTTCTCCTGATGAGATTGATGCCATCTCCAGCGACCTCACTAAACTCTTCGGCATGAGTAGTTCCGTCATCTTAGCAGGTGATCTCAATGCCAAGCACCCTATATGGGGCCACAATTACTCCAATTCCAAGGGTAGGCTCATACATAATCTGAGCTCTACCCTCAACTTCGACGTCATCGTACCGATGAGCCCCACTTATTACCCCCACACCGTAAGTTACACTCCCAGCGTCCTAGATGTAGCACTTCTAAAGAATGTAAACTTACGTTTGCATTCGGTGGAAGTGTTGCATGAACTGGACTCTGACCACCGGCCGGTGTTCCTACACCTGGGCTCCCGCTCAGGTGAGACCGACCCAAATCTCCCCCCCCCCACCCAAGTAATCACTGACTGGAAGAAAGTAAGCGAAAGTCTGAAATCTACCACGTCGGTTCACTTGGACTCTATCCCAGACCACATAAGCTCTGTCGCTGACACGTCAGCGGCGATCGACTCGCTTACGGATCACGTGCGAACCGTCTTGAACGACTGTTCAAGAGAGGTACCAGTGACGGAGGACCGTCGCTGGAAACTCCCAGCGGATGTACGGAGTCTGATAACTGAGAAGAACGCTGCCATTCGTGCATACAGCAATTTTCCCTGTCACGCAAACAAGGTTCACATGCGTCACTTGCAGCGTGCTGTAAAGAGATGTACTGCTGAGCATCGTTCTGCGAACTGGGAAAAGACGCTGAGTGAACTCGAGCCCAACCACCTAGCTTTCTGGAACCTCCAAAGAAAGCTACGTTCCAAGTCTGAGGCCTCAATGCCTCCTCTCATTCGTCCTGACAAGAGTGTCGCTTTTGATAACGACGAAAAGGCGGAATGCCTGGCCGACAGTCTAGAGTCCCAATGCTCTCCCAGCTCTCAACCAGTAGACCAGGCACACCTAGACATAGTGGATGCTGAGGTCGAAAGGAGAGCTTCCCTCCCCCTGGTCGAAGATCCTGATAACCCGCTACTCCCCGTCACCCCCGACGAGGTAGAAGACGTCATCAGGAAACTTCAACCCAGAAAAGCCCCAGGCTCTGATGGAATATCCAACAGAGCTATAAAACTATTCCCAGCCCAACTTATTATGCTTTTGACCGCCATCTTCAATGGCGCCTTAAGTAATAATATGTTCCCCCAAGCGTGGAAACAGGCCACTGTCATTGGTATTCCAAAGCCAGGCAAGCCAAAATCCGACCCCACTAGCTACCGCCCCATTAGTTTACTCAATGTCCTCGGCAAGATTTACGAGAAGCTTATTCATAAGCGACTCAAAGATTTTGCTGAGGCTAAGAGTCTCATTCCCAACGAGCAATTCGGATTCCGCTCCGAACACTCGTGCGTCCAACAAGTATACCGAATGGTCGAGCATATGAGCGCTGGGTTCCAGCGCAAATACTCGACCGGTGTCTTGTACTTCGATATAGCGAAAGCGTTCGACAAAGTCTGGCACAATGGCTTAATTTATAAGCTGTACCAACTAGGTGTGCCAGATCGTCTCGTACTCATCTTGCGAGACTACCTGTCGGATCGCACCTTTCGCTATCGCGTTGAGGGCGCTCTATCCTCCCCCCACCCTATAAAGTCTGGTGTCCCCCAGGGCTCTGTGGTATCCCCCCTAGCCTTCACGCTGTTCACTAGCGATATCCCCAAACCCAAAAAGGCCCAGTTAGCATTATTCGCTGACGACACGGCCATCTTCTATTCGGGTCGCTCACCCGCTCAGATAGGTCTCAATCTCCAAACCTACACTACCCAGCTGGGCCAGTGGTTCAGGAAATGGAGAATTGAGGTCAACCCTGAGAAAAATCAGGCAGTCCCCTATTCTAGACCGCGACACACGGTCAGACCCCCTCGTCCGATTACCATGTACGGTAGGCCGATCCCTTGGGAGAAGCAAGCCAAGTACCTAGGCGTAATCCTAGACCAGCATCTCACCTTCGTCGAGCACATAAAGCAAGCTCGCTCGCGGGCCGCCTTTGCTCAAGGTAGACTCCACTTCATCCTAAATGGTAAAAGCAAATTGTCACTCAAGTGCAAATTGCGTACCTACACCGCGGTCATCCGACAGAGGTCATGATTGTGACCTATGCTTGCCCAGTGTTCGCACATGCCAAGCCCCGTCACCTCCACAAGTTGTCGACACTGCAGCACCGCTTTCTCCGCAGGGCAGTGGATGCCCCCTACTTTGTGAGGAATGAGGAGCTGCATGTTGACCTCAAAATCCCCACCTTGCAGCAGTTCATGAAACGCTCCACCAAGCGCTTCCTTGAAACTGCTGCTAAGCACTCGTTGAGTCAAAACTACAAAGTCTTGAACATACTCGTAGACGCCGAGTTGCTAGCCTGTCGGTTTTCTATCGATTACATTTTGGGGAGTGTGCGACGGAATTGCATGATTTGATTCCGCCAAGCCCGTTTCATCTAAGGACCACAAGACGTACGGCGAAGTGCCACCGGTTCATGGTGAACATCCCATCCATACGCACAAAGCGTTTTGAGAAAACAGCACGTACAGCTAGAGAGTGGAATTCTCTACCGGAGTCTGTGTTTCCTGTAAGATACAACCTGGGAGTCTTTAAGTCAAGAATGAATAGGTTACTTCTAGGCAAGCGTGCTCCATCTTCGACCACATCATCGCTTACCATCAGGTGAGATAGTGGTCAAACGCGAGCCTATCAAATATAAAAAAAAAAAAAGCATCGTAACCCCCTTATCGCATCGGCTACTCGATACGTTCCCTCCCAAATTTCTAGGATTCGCCGCCCCCGGCATACCCTCCTAGTCCCTGATGACGCCACAACCCTGCTCCAAGAGAGCCGTAGGGAGACCAGCACTATCAGAAAACACTTCAGACCGCCGATTTTCCGACCTCGCCGGCGAGGCCCGTTGCCAAATCTAAGTCATTGCCCTCCCCGTCTCTCGCCAGCACGTGCCGCTGAGCCAGTAAACTCCCCAATTAATGGAAACCAGATTCAGCCTTCCCTTGCTGCCCCCCAGTGACGCCCTAAGCCGAGGCCCGTACTCCGCTGGCTGGAGGCTTTAATATATTAAAGCCTACACAGGCAAGCCCGGTTAAGCAGACGACAGCCCCAGGGGCTGACCTGCGAGACGTCCCACAGAAAAAAAAAAAAAAGAAAAAAAGTCAACTCTCTTCTTCGTTTGGCTCCGGACGCGACTGACGTATTTTAGAGTCGTTATAATATTATTCAAAGGTCGTGTTTTTAATGTTGTAGAAGTAGGAACGTACTTGTTATTGTAAAACGTTTTTAAGCAATAAAACTTTCTTGGTTGATGAGTCATTTATTTTCATTTAAATAATAACCGCTTCTGGTCCTTAAGATCAGAAGTGGGATAACCACGCGTTCTAAGCCGTTTTTGCCATCTAAGTGCTTGGTTATTTTATCCTGTCAAAGAGAACGTTAAAGTGAAGTGTTGTACTTGTAAAGTGCTGACTTGTCAACCGTAAGTAAGTTTTGTTTCCTTATAAAGTGTCGAGAGCGTGTCTCGGTTCAGAGGATGTAAGAAGTCGTAGGAGCGACAATGTGCTAGTCTTAGTTCTTACGAATCGCGCCGCGATAGTTTTAACTACACGCGACTTTTTATCACGCACTACCCTCAAAATAGATTGATATTTTGAGGGTACGTGCGTCACGTGATGCGCATGGTGTGCGCTCCGTGGTGCGCGCTGGGCACTTCTTGGTGCGCTGGCTGTGCGCTCCGTCGTGCGCAGTGAGGTGCTTCATGGTGCGCATGGAATGCACTATATGGTGTGCTGTGCTGCGCTGCATGGTGCGCTGGGTGTGCGCTTCATGGTGTGCGCTGCGTGGTGCACATGGTTTGCGCTCCGTGGAGAGATGTCGACTTGATGCCTGTGTCTTCATGACGCATTACTCAGTACCGCAGACATATGAGAGACATGCGGACTCAATGCCTCTGTCTCTATGACGTGGTTGGTAAGTGACGACGAGCCTTCGTGGGGCCTCTGTCGTAGTTAATTGATGAGCATGCTAACGTTTGGGCCTCTGCTCTGTTTTGCGGTCATGGTGGAGACATGCAGAACTTTTGGGCCTCTGTCTCAATGACGCAATTTGTCACAAATTCATAGTAAGCATAACCTTTGGGCCTCTACTATCTATTCGTGAAAACGACAAGCGAACGTTTGGGCCTCTGTCGATAACAATGTATTGCGAGTGATGGAAATCCGGATTCTATCATTAGCTATGCACTGAATGTCTTGGGTTTGAAGCTGTTTCAACTTTAAAAATCACTATTGATGGTCCTTGTTGCTGGCGCTTGAGTGCACGCTTGCGCCTGGAACACTGAACAAATTCGTGAATCCTTACTTATGAAACTACTTCAGGCTGAATAAGCTTCAAACCATAGTGGTCATGTTATTTAATTACTCATGTACTCTGTATTTTCAGATAATGATGATGGTCAAAATAATTATGATGTGACAGATGGATCTGATGGGAATGAAGTTGCGGTCGAGGACGTCACGCTATCAGGAACGGCCGTGTTAGATATTCCCCCTTCCAACCTACCCGGAACGAGTGGAAGTGTATAAAAAGGCATGGCGCGCTGTCAACTCTCTTCTTCGTTTGGCTACGGACGCGACTGACGTATTTTAGAGTCGTTATAATGTTATTCAAAGGTCGTGTTTATAATGTTATAGAAGTAGGAACGTACTTGTTATTGTAAAACTTTTTTAAGCAATAAAACTTTCTTGGTTGATGAGTTATATATTTTCATTTAAATAATAACCGCTTCTGGTCCTTAAGAGTATCATAATCCGTTGCATGCTTTAGGGTGCGTTTTCACTGAAGCGGAGCTGGGCGCAGCATGGCGTAGATGTGCAAGAATCGACCAATCACAATGGTTGAAATCCTCATCGTGTCACTCGTCTCGTCTGTTATTGGACGATTCCTTCAGTGGAGACGCACCCTGAAAAGGATTTAGCCGCAAAACCGACCGAAACGAAAATTTACTTTGTTTTATACTATGTAGAGAAGAAGTTGAGTCGTCTGGTGAGTTGCAAAGTAGAACTAACATTTTAAAGTATACGTACGTGGCCGCATTGCTCGCTTGGTACATGGCGCACTCTTGCGAAGACTACCTTTTGTTCGGGTTCCGTACCCAAAGGATTTACACGGAGCCCTATTGCTGTCACTTACGTGTTCGTCTATCTGTCTGTCTGTCGTCTGTCACAAAATTTTGTTCCGAAGAATTTTTCAACTTTTCATGGACCTGCGAACTTGTTGGCGATAATGTTTATTATTAAGTTTGTATTTTTCTAACGAATACCAATATTTGATAAGTAACTTTATCGGTTTTTTTTTGAAGTGGGAAATCATCAAAATTACTTCACCACAAAACAGCATCAAAATCAAAATTACTGATACGAGGAAGAGTGGTAGAACATCTCGCTATCTCTTTTGTACGCGCGTAACCTCTGCCCGGGGGTGGAGGATAAATTCGAAAGAGTTACCTCGCCCCCGGGCGCGTAGGGCAGGGAGGAACAGGGGTGGGTTTTAGTCGGTAAGAGTCTGACACGCCCTTCCGCTCCACCCTAAGAGAGCGGAAGAAGTCATAAGATGATTTCCCACCCCAAAAAAAAAAAAAAAAACGCGCGTAACCTAATGTCGCTGACGTCACATGTCAGTTGGTATATCTTCTTTCCGTTACTTGACGGTATCCCCTTCTTGAGATTTGAATGGTTTCTAACTAACTCAATTTAGAATGGATTGGAAAAATTCTTTCTATTTTCTATTATAAATGACATAACATTTTGATTCAATTGATTAAATTAATTGAACCAACCCGATTAGTGTTACCCGTGTGAAGCCGGGCGAGTTGCTAGTTTGAGATAACTTGAATCTACGCCACCAACTACTGTACGTTCTATAAGACTGTAGTATTTTGTATTTTAAGACCCTACTAACGGCCAAGTGGCGTACCAAAAACGGCCGTTTCTGAGACTTTTTCCTACTACATTGGATACGAAACATTTTGAGACCTGTTTTAACAACGTAAAATTACTTTAACCTTTTTGTAACAAACGTGACGTTGGATTCTTTAATATTTATTTTCTATGCTATACTACGATTTTTTATTCAATGAGGCGCCACTCGGCCGTTAGTAGGGCCTTAAAATACAAAACAATACGTGGAATTTAAACATACTCGTCGAGAAAACCAAAACGTCATATATATGTATACTTATTTTTCGATATTGTTCAATTTTTCAAAAAGCGCCGAAGCAATTTCGATAAATTTTTATATCGGACCACCTCGGAAGTATATTCTTTCGGATAAAAAAAAAAGAATTTTGAAAATCAGTCCACAACTGACAGAGAAATTGGTGGACATACATACAAAATAAAATTTAAAAAAAAACACTTACGTCCCTTGTTGGCGGTGATTGAACAGTAAAACAACTTAAATTCCAACACAAGTTTATTAACAGTTATATAGCCATAAGATGTGCCAGACTAAAGTAAATGACAGCTTACTACTACAACTTTATATGATATTTTAATTATCAGATTATTTTAAGTCGAGTATACATTATATATACAAACTAACAATAATACCTAACATGTACAAATGCGTATGAAAACAACTCACTGGGCATCAAAAAATTCATACACACCGCTGTCTATGGAAAAAGTGCCCAAAACGCTAGCAGCATTGCCACGTTGAATAGCAATGCTGATTCGTTGGCCAAAGAAAAGCCCAGCCCTCTGGAACTAGAACTTAATTACTTAAAACTATACCTAACTTAACGCTAAACAAGAAGGGCGCCAGGACTGCCAGGAGGGTTTTAGACAGGTGACGATAGGTGCATGGAACCCTTCCAGTCCTCAGTACTGCCGGCTGGCGTGAGTCCTTGCCACAAAGTGGTGAACAATTTAGTTTACTAAGTAGAATTAATGTACAGTTATACATACGGTTTGGTATGCGAACATGGAGATTTCCATAAAAATTCTCCATCAATCAAAGGGCGTGACGGTATGCTAGAACAATTGACATCAATATGTAAAAACAAATAACATTTCCGAATGAGTTAACCGACTAGTAATTCGTAATGCAACTCACCCCTTTATTGTTTATGTTATTCACTAACTAAAAACAGAATCTCCGTATAGATTGCTGGTTAAAATATTTATAAATTTGACATGACGGTATATTGAGAACATTCGCTCATAGGCGAGCGACGCACGTCTGTCTTCGACTAGTCTTTGCGATGCTATGCACAGAGTACATTATAATATATATGCTATGTCTCCCTCCAACACACGGTCGTCTTTATAAGTATTATTTTCATATTGAGCTGCCTAAAGTTGTTTAAACTTCTGCCTTCCAAATCAAGCCACAAACTCGTAATCCAAAAACTGGACTATTTGGGGAAGGAACGGGCAAATTCTATAAATCTATTTCAAACCCGTTAGTAAATACTAAGTGTTTAGCAAAGGAAATTAATTAGGCTACGAATCTTAAGTTAGGGTTAGTCAATTATTCAATGGATTAAAAGAACGAAGAAACTTGGCAGTTTCTACGGTAAATAGCCTTTGCTCCAGTCTAAGAGGGTCAAGACATTATTTTGTTTGCTATTGCCAAATTATTATATTAATAAGGTCAAAGGATTGCCCTTTGGAAAGGGCTATGCTCGGAGTTTCCTTGCGAGTACGAATCAAGAATGATGAAATCCGCAACAGACCCGAGTTAACCGACATAGCCCAAAAATCGTCAAACTGATGTGGCAGTGGGCAGGGAACATTGCTCGCACAACAGAAGGTCAATGGGGCTGAAAAGTTCTGGAGTGGCGACCATATACCGGAAGACACAGCGTTGGAGGGCCTCCTACAAGATGGACCTGGTGAAGATCGCAGGTAGCCGATGGATGCGAGACGCACAGACCGGTCATTGTAGCGACACTTAGGGGAGGCCTATATCCACCAGTGGACGTGTATTTCGGTTGAAATGATGATGATGATGATGAATTTTGACTTGATGGTCTTAAATTTTTGATATTCGAAGGGTATTGGTAATGCATAACGCGGGCGTACCCCCGATAAGGTAGAAATTGAATTATATCCCAATAAAATATTGTGAAAAGTTCAAAATAAATACACGACGCGATGCGACAGGTGCTACAAAAGTGTCACAAACGGACATGGGATAGAAAATGAATGACGTTTATGTTTTTCAATACGATTGTATTATCTAATTATTTTTTAAGATGAGGTTGTGTATTTTGCCAACGGGCTTTAGCTGCCTGACAATAAAAAGATATTATAATTATAACGTCACGACCTTTATTCCAAACAGGCTGCTCAAAACATTTCGCTTGGGTGTTCCAAACATTGTAAGCTGAAATGCAATGATATCGGACTTTTAACTCCTTCTTCAACAACCATCGTTATATATGGGCCTGTTATTAAACATCATTGTCGTCATCTGTTGAACCGTGAACTCAATTAATATGTTCATAGTAATAAACATGATGCCATCTCCTAAGAATGCAAGTTCTAACAGGCGACTACTGAACCCTACACTGCGCGTGGTCCGACATGCACTTTACCTGTTTTTAATGGTCTTACATAACGCAGGTATCCCCCTTCCATGTGCTGATGATCATTAGGTGGTTTTAGTTAGGTAAAAAGCCTGCATTCCCTGGTCTTTGTTCCCTAAAAATCTAGGCGTCTTTTGAAGGTTTCCCTAAAAAAACAAAAAGGCGGCAAAGTGCAAATCGGACTCGCGCATCAAGGGTTTCATACCATCGTACAAGATTATACGCCATTGTTGCCATTATTAAGATCGAGCAAAAAAAGCCAAAAAAATCGTGTTTCTAGCCCCCTTTAACTTTTAATTTATTTTTTCTATTTGTTGGGCAACAGAAATACAGATTCTGTGAAAATTTCAACTGTCTGCCTATTACGGATTATGAGATACAGCCCTCTGACAGAAAACGGACGGACGGACGAACGGACGGATGAACAGACGGTCGGACGGATGAACGGACAGAGGAGGTTTAGTAATAGCGTCCCATTGGTAACCCTTCGGGTACGAAACACTAAAAAGAAAAGCCCTAAATATGTACCCACTTTTTTAAAAAGTTAAATATGTACCCACTTTTTTAAAAAGTTCGACTCATTATGTCGCTTAAAAAACCTACAAGGATAATAACGACTCTAAAAGCAAAACGGAAACAAATGACGAACCAAGAACCAACAATTTCCTATTCAAGTCAAAAGAGGAGTTCTAAAAAAACTCTCAGCAAGAAGTCGATGCGTATTTCCCTCCTCTTTATGAGGCGTAAATTTTATCGTGTTTGAAGTTCATTCGAGAATGAACGAAATTTCTCGACATTTTGACATGTCATTAGTGCTGAAAGCAAATACGGACCGGTGAAGATAAAGTAGCCAGAATTTCTTGAACGACGATAAAATATGAAACTTTGAAGGCCCTGAATTTGGCATATTTCTAGTACTGCTTCATCACGTCCACCAAGTAAACTACAGAAGTAAGTATTGGTATCTTTTACTGACTTAAAGAGAAGAGTAGTGATAATTTAAGGCCTTAAAATTAAGATAGCATACACAGCTTAATCTACCTTGTAACATTCCACTGCTGGGATATAGGCCTCATCTCTGTGAGAGGGACTGGGCTTTAATCTACCACGCAGGTCCGGTGTAGTTTGGTGGATAATACAAATGAATGCCATCATTCTCTTGTCCTTATCTCAATTTGTTTGAGGTCGGCGTGACACGCCGACCTCAAACAAATAATTTTACTTTCGGAAGTCGGTGTTTGTATTTTATTTCTTCGTTATTTGACATCGACTTCCGAAATTAAAATAATTTTAAAATGTTTGGTGTCTTCTTTTTTGAAAGTCGGTTGTATTTTTAGTAATAAAATAAATAAATTTTACTTTTTAGTTGTTATGACCCTAGAACTAAACCGCCAAATTGATAACCCCAATAACATTCGAGGCAACCAAATCGTCAACTATGTACACATATTTTTTTGTTTTTGTCAATATTTATAAAGTGCTGAAGCAATTTCGATAAAATTTATATGTGACCACCTCTGTGTTTACTCTTTTGTATAAAAAAATAATTTTGAAAATCGGTAATAAAAAAATAAAAAAAAACATACTTAGTCGAACATCCTCTTTTTTCGAAGTCGGTTAAAAAGAAAACAATATCCGTAGTGAGTTTTTGCAAGAAATTTAAACACAAGTGAGTTACAATGTTGACATTGGTCTTTCAAAGCATCGCCGCCTTGACGTCTCAAATTATACTGGATACACTTGAATGTGTATGCTAGAGACAAAGGGAGGGAAAGGAAATCTCACCATGATAAAAGAATAAGTAATTTTAGATAGCGATCGAATAAAATATATATTGACTGTTTTAACTTTTAATTAATATTTTTATTATCCGATTCCTTTTAGAATTGAATCCTACTAATATTTTAATGCAAAAATTTGGATACATGTATGTTTGTTACTCAATCACGCAAGAACGGCTGAACGGATTTGGATGAAATTTGAAACAGAGATAGCTTATAGCCTGAAAAAGAAGGACTTATTCAGAAGCTGTTGAAATTCTGAATTTCTTTCTAGGGTTTCGTCCCCGTAAGGTGAAAACTGAAACCATATTACGAAGCCTCCGCTGTCCGTCCATCTGTCTGTCAGCGGGCTGTAGCACCAGGGAGCCCCCCTTAATTTTTATAATTATTTGTTACTAGCTGCCCAACAAAAACACGTTGAAAAAAAAACCCAACAAAAACACGTTTCTAGAAACGTGTTTTTAAGGAGTTTTTTTTGGGCTCTATCTCATGATCCGTTATAGATAGACAGTTGAAATTTTCTCATAGCGTGTATTTCTATAGCCGTTATAATCCTACTAATATTATAAATGTGATAGTTTGTGAGTGTGTATGTTGGTTACTTCTTCACGCTCAAACGGCTGGACCGATTTGGATGAAATTTGATATGTAGATAGCTTATAGCCTTTTATTGCGGTCTAGGCGGGTAAAACCTCGGGGCGCAGCTAGTAACAAATAATTATAAAAATTAAGGGGGGCTCCCTGGTGCTACAGCCCGCTGACAGATAGATGGACAGTGGAGTCTTAATAATTGGGTCTCATTGGTTACCATTTGGGTACGAAACCCAAAAAGAAATCCTCTTACGAGAAACATCACTTTTTCGTAGTCCATTCCATGCTCACCAAAACGAATAAATCCGCCAACTTTTCGTTACATGAATGCGCAGTTATCCACCATTCAACCATTCTGATCCTAATTGAAAAACTTACTTCCCAGAGGTCAAAACAAACACAAAAATGTTCCATTCACCATTCGTTTTAATTAATGAACAAAAACTTTTTATACTTTCTCCATTTTGTTTTTGTTTATCGTTTATGTTTCGAATTTAGAATTAGTATTCTGTAAAATGTTGGGAATTTACTAAATTAAATGTAAGTACTTTTTGGGTGATCATGTTTGTTTTCTTTTTATTTCTTTTTGAGAGTTTCTGGCTGCAAGGCAATGGTTTGGTTGAGCGGATTATGATGACATCCTCATGCTATTAGATATGATGGTAAAGAGCCTGCAGGGCTCTAGGAACACTGCTGTAGTTTTGGGGAGCTGTCTCACTCGCTGGCTACGAGGGTATCATGTATTCAAGTGTACCTATTATTGATTTAATACCTAACTTCAAATATTATCAACTGCCAGTTAAAACCCAGTGCGCACACGCTGTCTATAAGCTGTGTATACATACGCCACAGTACCGTCAAACAGGGTGAATAGTAACGCAAGGTTGAATAGAAACAAAACTCTGAAAGGGTTTTTCACGTTATTTAGAAACTGTTTGTGGCATTTAAGTACTCCGATTTATTCATGAATTGTTGTAAAAACTAAATCGATGCTTTGCTAGAAACCAATAATAAGTTATCATAGTGAAAATCCTAATCAAATTTTTGTTTCTATTTACCCTTTCGTTCCTATTCACCCCATTTGTAGGTACTGTAGAACCTGTAGGGCTCCAGGGGCGTTCTCGAAGCTTTGGCTTTCTCACTCGCTGGCATGCGAGAGTGTCGTGTAAGCAAGTGTAACTCGTAACGTGTGGGCACTCAATACTATATTAATTATAAAAATCTTCCAAGTGCCCACTGGGACAGGCCGAGTTTAACTGAAGCTTAAACAAAAAACATCGTTCAACTCGAACTATTCTAATCTTTTGAATTCTCTATCCAAGCATCGAACGCCAACCAGCCAGCTGCGCCCGGTTCCCACATGCCGTCTGCGGGCTGTGTGTACACGCGCCACAGTACCTACCTATCTACTTTTCTCACGCCACGTCATCAAAAGTTATAATCAGCACAAGTGGGAAAAAAAAAAAATCTTCTGACAATTAGGGTTTATGCAGTTGTCTAAGATTGACGCTTACTTTTTTAGATGTATGCAGAACATGGTGTGAAGTACCGCAAACCTCAATTGAAAAGGAAGGATCCTCCGTACAGACGGGTGTGGTGTCTGGTTTGGGCAACCTGATGGTTGATTTCAGACTTGTATGTACATACTGCGGGGAGAACTTACTATGCTTGCGTGTTGCAGGATTTAAGTGTTTAGATTGTTTGTGGGGTCATAGATGTCGATACACGTTGGTTAAATCAGATATTTAATTACGGTTGATTACAATCGAATTTCTACTAATCGATTTCTAACGTAATCCACTACAGCTACTCTGGACTTTTTGCTATAAGGACAAATTCATAATGCACGGTCTGGATTACACTTAAGGCAATTTATTCCAGATATTTCAACGTCCATTACCTCAAACTATACACTTTTTGCATATCTTTCAATGCAAAAAGAATGGCATGGGTTACCGCAAAAGCGTCATTACGCCTTTTGCGGTAACCCATGCTTTGTTCACTCTAAATCGTTTTTATTTTGTGGTCGTCAACTATACCTAATATAAGTAAATATAGCTGTATCTTTGTAAATATTATAGGGAAATCTATCTTCATCACTGTGAGAGCAGTTGTGGCCCAGTGGTATCGGCCGCAACTTACAAGTTGTAGGTCATGAGTTCAAACCCAGGCAGGCGCTTTACTTTGTGTAAATTAATTCATCACCATTGCTCTCAAAAAGGTAAAAAAAAACATCGTGAGGAAACCGGTATGTCCTAGAACCGAAATTCGAAGACATGTGACATCCATCAACCCGACCCGCGTCGTGGATTACGGCCCACACCCTCTCACAGAGAGAAGGCATGGGCCTAGCAGTGGGAACATTAAAAGGCTGATGATGATGATAATGTTCGGGCGATGATGTAAGTAAGCCTGGGTTTAAACTCACGACCTACAACTTGTAAGTCGCGGCCGTTACCACTTTGTCACGAGTTCACGACTGCTCTAACATACATATAAAAAATAAAAAAAATTGATTAACTCCTCCTTTTTGAAGTCGGTTAAAATGTTTTTTTTTTTCAGTTTATAATACGCAACCATTCATGTGCGCCGGTTTTCTTTTTCTTTTTTTTTTTGAGGGTGGGAAATCGTCAGTTGACTTCTCCTGCTCTGAGTAATGCGGGAGGAAGTGTCAGACTCTTCCTTACTAAAACCCACTCGTGTTCCTTCAGTTGGCCTTTGCGTTCCAGCAGGTGTATTCGCTAACTCAGTTGACATCAATTTGATAGGCACTATGCGGTACATTACTGCTTTGACATATAAGAAAACAAAAATGTACAGACCGTTGTCAACATTATCTAACCCACCCTAAAATCAAACGACTTTGGACCCTCTGCCTGTAGCATTAAGGTTTATTTAATTTATATGAGCTTATCAGACAAGTGCACGAGGACTCGATGAACAAAAATACAATAATAATACAGACACGCAAATTTGATCTTTAACACGTAACGGTAAGGTAAACCCACCCAACATAGTCTGAGCCACCGGCATTATATTTGTTTTTGTTAAGCTATTTTAATCATTAACTCATTAACATTAAAGTTGAAAAGCTTTTAAGTCACACTACATAATTACAACCCAATCTTTAATATTCCCAACAAGTTCATGTGGCTTAGCGGTTTGATGCTGGATTGACGACGAACAGCATGTGGGTTCGAAAACAAAGTCCTCCTATACATCAGTTTCTTTTTTAATTTATTTTAATTTCTACAATATTGCTTGCAATTTTAAAGAACGACCAATATGGTTTTCGTCTAATAACTTATCTTGTAAACGGGTGGGTAATTTAAAAAACTTTAAGTTCACAGTTCTTATAATGAATACGAATATTTATTTTTCAACTATCCACTTATTACAAGTTATGTGAAAATATTACCATTTTAAAAAGTTTATGTATAGTCTGTAGTTCTTTACAATAATACAAGAAATAGTTTTGGAACATAAATTCTATATTGAAAACAAAACAATATCTTTGTCGCAGGATTTGATCTCGAACCTTGTTTTTCTCAGTCTTATACACAGACCACGAGACAAGAATTACTTGAACTCAAATAAGCTATTACACTTATCATATTATAACAAATAGTTATAAAATATAACCTAATGCTATCGTTTTAAAGATCAAATTTGTGTGTCTGTATTGTTATTGTATTTGTTAATCAAATCCTCGAACACTTGTCTGATAAGCTCATACAACTTGAATAAACCTTAATGTTACATGCAGAGGGTCCAAATTCGTTTGATTTTAGGGTGGGTTAGATAATGCTGACAACAGTCTGTACTAGGTGGTGCTAATAATAATCGATGTCCACCGAGAAATGTACTGCAAAGTGCCTATCAAATTAATGTCCACTGAATTAGCGAATACACCTACTGGGCCACGGTGACTCTTTGAAACAATCCCGCGACACTGGCAGGCATCGCCCTTAGCATATCTTTCACGCTCGCGTGGAACACAAGGCGCCGTCGAACCAAACCTGGTATTGGCTCATAAGAGTGGCCCCCACGTCCCCAGCAGCAGTCGCCGTAGGAGACGCCCTGGGCGTCGGAGGTCGCGAGATAATCTCCGGGCACCATAGACGCGGGCCTGCGGATGGCGAGTAATGGGTAGCTCGCCGTCCAATCAGCACCAAGCGCGAGAGACGACGGCGCGTAGTGTTCCACGAGCGCCTCAAACAGATGTCAGCCACCACTGATGGTGCCCATCATGGCCGATGCCTGCATGCCAAAGGGTGCGGATAAATTCCTAACAGAGTTACCGCGCCCCTGGGCACTCAGGCAAGGAAGGAACAGGGGTGGGTTTTAGTCAATAAAAGTCTGACACGCCCGGCCTGGTCCTTATTAGACGGCAAGTTACCCTTTGTCACCTTCTAAGCGATTGCTAAGCAGTTCATAAAAAAAGATCTACTAAACATATTTCAAAGTGAAAACTTAAGGGTCTACTACCCGCCTAGTCGCGCCTTCATTGAATGGTAAATCGTAGCATAGCATAGAAAAGGGGTAGCGGATAAATTATTGGCAGAGTTACCGCACCCCTGGGCACTCAGGCAGCGAAGGAACAGCGGTGAGTTTTAGACAGTAAGAGTCTGACACGCCCTCTCACTCCACCTAGAACGGGAGATGTCATTGGATGATTTCCCACCCCGCCAAAAAAAAAAGCATTTCATAGAAAATAAATATTAAAGATTCCAACGTAACGTTTGTTACACAGAGGATAAAGTAGTAGGCAAAAGTACCAAAAGCGGCCGTTTTTGACACTTTTGCTTACTACTTTGGATACGAAACATTTTGAGACCTGTTTTAACAACGTAAAAATACTTTATCCTCTTTGTAACAAACGAGACGTTGGATTCTTTAATATTTATTTTCTATGCTATGCTACGATTTTCTATTCAATGAGGGCGCCACTTGGCGGGTAGGGCCTTAAGACTTACAACTCCACTTAAAATATGTAGATGTGAATAAACCGTTCTACTTAAAATTAACATGCCAAAACACCAGAATAATTATAAAGAATCTAATTCGATACTTCATCAAGGATTTATTAATAGTTCGAGAATTTATTTAGCTCTCTTAGATCATAGTTTTGCAACTTCTTCGTTTTAAGCTGATTTCATGCCCGGATATAGCTTTTAACGCGGCATCAAGTTTAAATTTCATTTTGGTGTAGTCAGCGGTGATGACGAACTCGCGCACGACATGCGCTACAGCAATCTTCATTGATGTCATAGCATATGTTTTACCTGTGACAGTAAAAAATAAGTATCACACTTTCAGTTTTATTGTCAAATCACTAAGTTAGTTATAAAAATATTTAATAAAAGAAGTTAAGCCGTCCATCACGGCGGCCATTTTTTGTTCTCATTGTTACGGTGTTTTAAGCCCAAAATCAAACAACTAAGAAATATCATCCAACCCAGTAACCCCTTGTGAAGTTCAGATGTCTATCTCATATCTTACTTAGAAATACTGCCTAGTATTTCTAAGTAAAACACTCATCATCATCCTCAAACTACAGCTGTAATCTACTGCTTGATAGAGACTTTTCCAACTGCACGACATCTATCTTGACTTTCGATAACTCTCATTCAGCTGCAATCAGACACCAGCTGCGCTCCACCTTGCCCGATGGCGTCCAAAATACTGGTCCCTATATGGCTGCTTTAAGTGAGACTGGAAGCCGGTCCAATATTTTTGAAATAAGACTATGTCTGAATTGTCTAAACAAAACGACATATAAATAATTAAAACAGTCGCAACCTACCAAGACAGGATCGCTTGCCAAAACTGAAAGCGCCATCCGACGCAATGTAGGGTGGCAACGTTGTGGGATCCAGCCATCTTTCTGGTCTGAACTGGTCAGCATCAGGTCCCCAACATGGGTGATGATGCAAGCCATAAGGTACTATGAGACACTGACTACCAGCACGCATTGTGTAGTTCTCTAAAAGAAAAATGAAGTTTGAGAAGATTAACAACAATCCTTAATAAAAATAGAAGCATTTGCTGTACACACATCATCATCATTTTAACTCAAAGACGTTCATTGCTGAACGTAAGGCTCCCTAAAGTGTCACCACAATGACCGGTTTTGTGCGTCGCGCATCCATCGGCTACCCGGAACCCCTAACCAGGTCATCGGTCCACATTGTTGGAGGCCTTCCAACGCTGCGTCTTCCGGTACGCAATCTCCGCTCCAGAACTTTTTGGCCCCATCGACTATCTGTTCTGTGATCAATGTGCCCTGTCAACTGCCACTTTAGTTTGCTGACGTCGGTAACCTTGGTTCTCTTGGTACACACAAATAACTGTGGCAAGTTCAAGCTCTTCTACGGAAAAAAAATCTAAGAACTTACTTAGCTTTACATCTTTGTCTACAAATCTAGCTATAACTGGAACTGTCGGTATCATTCGCATGCTTTCCTTGATCACTGCCTCTGTATATACTAACTTCCGTAAATCATCCTTGTCTACATCTCTATCTGTTCCTACTACTTGCATTATTCTGAAAATGACAAAAACCAATATTACTAGTAACCTCGGTCCTAAATTTTTGTATTTATTTATTAAATGAAATGGCATTGTAACATTTTTTGTTCTTCACAATTTTCTTAAGCATTGCTGTTTGTCCACTGCTGAATATAAGCCTCTACAACTCTACACATTTAACTATCCTCAGCCCTGGGCTCGCGATTAAATTGGAAAGAGAATTTTAGCGGCCCTTAGCACAGGCAACTGAAGGAACAAGGGCAGATTTAAGACAGTAAAAGTCTGACACGCCCGGAGCTCCACCTAGAGCGGTAATAGTCATTGAATCATATCCCACTCTCCAAAAACAAAACCACCCTGCTAAAAACACCACTCTATCTTGATTGAGTGTATCCTTTTTTACAGTTCTTTGTTATCGGCGACGTGAAACCTTCGAAAGTCTCTTAAAGTTGTGAGGACAAGACCAGGGAGTGTAGGATTTGTAGCTCACTAAATGCACCCCGGTGATCACCATCAGCACTTTGAAGGGGTTCCGTGACCTCTTAAAAGACCACCCCGGAACTACCTCTATACATCGACTCCCCTGATGAGCCTCCCAGTGCACGGCAGCACATGATCACTGTGCCATCGTCTTTCCCAAGGTTAGATTACTGGTGGATGGACAGCATCTCTAGTCTAAGCGCCTGCGACCCCAAAGTCCCACCTGCCTTAAATAGTGCCTGCGGTGTTTCGGAGTTTTAGGCGCCGTGCTTGTTGACTTTCCGATACCTCTGTTTTCGAAGTTCGAGAAAATCCTACCCTAAGTTTGTTGGTTCAAAGTCCATCTAATATGCAGATATGTTCTTGTCTACCGTATGGGTTATGGGCTGTACTGCTAATTATAGTAGGTCTATTGCCACTTCAGATGGCTAGTAAGCCATTAAGGACTAAGACGGCCACTCTTATTCGCTGACAGATCACTCACTCTGAATTAGATACTAAAGAGAGATTCCAAACATAGGCTTATCAGTTCGCTAAGATTTGAATTAGAAGATAAGTTATTGGTATTCTAGTCATAGCATATCACATAAAAAAATTAACATACTCTTCATACATCTTCTCTTGAACTTCTGGGTATGATCCCATCAGTACCAAAGTAGTTTGTAATGAACGTGATGTGGTGTCAAACGCAGCCACAATAGTAGTATGTAGTTCTTCTGAAATTTCCTGGTCGGTAAAGGGGTTTGTAGTGTGTTGTTCCAGCATTAGGTGTAAGAGAGGCTGGTACGGTACATCTGTAATGATGAAATGAAAGTTTCTTACAACTTGTTTGATATTTTAACCAGTAATAAAGTGCAATAAAAATTATTAAATTAAATATACTTACATGTAGACATTTTATTTGTTACATAAAAAAATGATTTCTTCGTTTGTATTATCTGAAGGAAAAGATGAAAAGTATTATACAAAATGTTTTGAGATTTTAGCTGTCTGAAAAAAATACTCTAAAATATTTTTGGTCTTGCAGCATTGTCTTAATATTCTAAAGGTCGAGTTACGTGACTTCTTGTTCGTACATAAAATGGTGTTTAGATTATGTGTTAGGGCACCTATTTACAAATTGAGATATTAAAGTAAAATAAAATTAATGACATTGATATTCTGCTGTACATATTCATTTCAAAATATTCATAAGTAACATTTTTATTTATAGGTGATGCACAATGATACTGTATCTTACCTCATCTGATATTTCATTTATCAATCTCACCAGTTCAGATTCCTGTTTTTTATATCCAAGCAGAGTATGTAAAAAATCATTGTGTATCCAAAACTTTTGGAATCTTTCCATTGCAAGACGCAACATTTCATCGTAGGCTTGCAAATATTTTGGAATATCCTCATCATTTGCGGTCTTTCCAAATGTTGTCACTGAAATCGAGTTCACAAATTAAGTGGTCTCACAAAGATAAGTTAAGCACTCCGGACACTTTTATCTTCAAGTTATGGCCAGAAGCAACACGTATTAAGCTGTTTATGACAAAAGCGCAAATTAGGTTTCAAGCAACGTCTTTTTTGACGTTTCGCGTGACCCAAGGTTTTGTCTAGCGACAAAGGATGAGCATTGCCATACAACGTGGACATGCCACCAGTCTTTTGGGCACATTACCAGTCGACAGCGATGCGGAGAAATTTTTCGATGCCATGTTTTAGATGATTTTTAATTTTAATTAGTTTAAAGTTTTTATTTTATGTTTAAGTGTATATAGGTATACAAGGTGTAAGGCAAATGTTCCCGAAAACGGAGATAGGTGGTAAGGCTAGTAATTCTTGATACTATACCATCAATAAATCTGAAAAATAAAAACTATTATTTTTTGCATTTTGCGTACACTATGCTGTGAGAACAGTTAAATGAAACCGTTATTTGCAGTTAAAGGCAATTTTTTTACGACTTTATCATGCAATGTAATATACGTAAAATATCAGCTGTCGCCCGCGCAATCCTCAAGTCCAAAGTGCGCGCGCTCTCGCCGACAGCCGTGCGGCCAACTACCTCACGTCCACGCGACGCCGAAATAAAGCGAAAGATCACTGGTATCTGTTTGCATTTAGATTGTATAAAATCTACGTTCTGGCTACGGAAGCGTTCCCCTGACACCCTGTACAGTTATAAATAGTTAAGTAAATTTTTTTCATGTAAATAATTTAATAAAAGAGAGGAAAATAAGAAATCGAGAAAATATAATGCCTCATGCTACTTATGTTTCAAGTTTCGGTTATCGACAACAGTTTTCGGTTGCTACTTTGGCTGGCTTTGTACTATTTTCGTCTAGTTACTGGTTTACTGCGACGGCCAACCGCATCGCGTAAAGCAACTTCAGTCTTCCCTGCTCCCGCCAGCCCATACTCCAATATTGCTAAACATCAATCAAGGCCCCCGATAACTGGTACTAGAAACTTAAATTTTTCTGTAGTCAAAACCACACGAATGACCATTCGTGTGGTTTTGACTACAGAAAAATTTGACCGACCGCGCTAAAAATGCGACCGCATTCAGGTCTTTTGAGAAGCAAACATTTGACATCATAGTTGGGGTAAAACTAGTTCTGTGATCGTGTTTAGTGATAAATGCTTACAGTAAGATGATCCCAGGGCAAAGTTTTTGAGAAGTGGTGAAGGATAAAACTTCCCTTTTTCAAGGGAACTGTCTAAAGCGCTTAGCAATTTTCTTGATTGGCTGTTGAACACTTCGAGGTACCTATTTATTATTGGCAGGGCGAAATGTGATTTTAACATTTGTCGGTGACGATGCCAATGGTCTCCTGGGTTAAAAAAAAAAATAACATAATTAGGTATAGTACCGACACACTTGCTTCTCCCCGCGTGAAAAGTGTCTTGTCCAAGGCAACTTTATACTGACATAACTCATCATCTTCATCATCGTCCGTTTAATGTCCCCACTACTGGGGCACAGGCCTTTTCTCTGTTAAGGTGTGGGCCAACGCGGGTTGATGGATGTCACATGTCTTCGAATTTTTAGTTCTAGGACATGCCGGTTTCCTCACGATGTTTTATTTCACCGTATTGAGAGCAGTGGTGATGAAATAATTTACACAAAGAAAAGCATCTGCCGGGGTTGGAACTCGCCACCTACAATTCGTAAGTCGCGGTCGTTACCACTCGCCGACACAACTTAAAAGATAAAAATAAAAACTTTTTTTACGGACCTTTTTTTTTTGGAAGTCGTTTCTATTTTTTTAAGTTTTTTGTTTTGATCTTCTTAGTTGTGATTTCCCATAAAATTGTGTTATTAGCAATACATGTACATACGATCTCCGCAATCGCGAGTCAAAAGCTGTAAGTGATTGAAGAGTTCCATTGTCTATCTTCGAAGATCTCAGTTCCAAATGTATAATACATGCATACTTAAAACTTCCTTGAAAAATATGAATTCAAATAACGAAAATCCTATTAAGATTGGATGAGTAGTTATTGAGAAAATCGTACACAGACATACATACGGGTCGAAAACATAACTTTTATTTTTGAAGTTGGAAAATAGAGAATAATTTTTACTTTTAAAGTGTATATATTTCCGGCAATCTTGTGTTATCCGACATTCTATAGAATCCCTAAAACGATCAGGCAATGTATAAATTTCTATTTATTTTGCACTTTGCCTTGTATATATATGATATATGCAATACAATGCCGAATGTTCAGCAAGCAATGTGCTAACGACGGTCTTAAATAAGGAACGCTGATGAAGCGCCGCTGCTCGGAGTTCCTGTTTATTTCTGCTGGGTTTTAAAGGCACCGTATGAGTTCAGACGTAAAAGAATAGCACCACCCCATCCCTTCCCGTGGGTGTCGTAAGAGGCGTCTAAGGGAGCTTGAACCCTAGTGCATACTATTAAAGCACCTTGGGCTACCCACGCGGTGGCGGGTAAACCACCAACAGCAGCATTCCCAAGGAGGGTTGGCGTCAGGCAGGCGGCCGGCTATAAAACTTCTGCCAAATCTTTTTGCAACATGGTAAGGAAAAATGTGATGTACGATAGGACTATGGCGTACCCAACAGGCCACGCGCAGGGGCAGCACCCGGCTCCTGTGGGAAATGGACAAGGATTGTCGCACCAAGACGGGCGGGTGCGATGTAAGACGCAAGCTCGGAGAGTGAGAGAATTAAGATTAGGGTGTGCGAGCTGGAATGTAGGTACTATGACTGGAAAAGGAAGAGAGTTAGCAAATGTTTTAAAAAGGCAATGGATAAATATAGCGTGACTACAAGAAACGAAATGGAAGGGTGCAAAAGCAAGAGAACTAGGGGAAGGATATAAGTTTTATTACTGTGGAAGTGAAGGCAAACGGAATGGTGTGGGCATAGTTTTGGATAGTGAGTTAAAAAAATGTGTGGTGCATATTAAAAGAGTAAGTGATAGAGTGATAGCTATTAAAGTGGTTGTGGAGAGTATGATAGTAAATGTTGTTAGTGCGTATGCACCCCAATGAGGATGTGTGGATAGTGTAAAAGAAAAGTTTTGGAAGGACTTCGATTGTGTGATGATGAATATACAGGAGAGTGAAGACCTCTTCACTCAAACACCTGTTTGTGGGGGGTAATTTTAATGGGCACGTAGGAAGTCTGAAGTATGGTTATAATAATAATAATAATGATGACGGTAGCCTTTTGGTGTTCAAGCTATGCAATAGCTTCAAATTGATGAGAGATTGATGATTGATGCTATAGCTATTGAAAGCATGTCAATAGTTATAGCATCGCCGACACTGACGACATCGTCAATGTCATTTGCAACACCTTGTATAACAACTATGTTCCTTGTGGGTAGAAACATAAACAGAAATTGTGGCAATGGTATAGCAGAGACATGATAGAACACCAAAAGCTGCAAAATATACTGTATCGAAGGCACACAATAATAATAATAATAATAATAATAAGGGCAATATCAATATCGCAGCATGCCGCTCGAGCTTAGGCCACGCTTACCTCGTTTGCCCATGCATAACAAGAATAAGGCGCTGGTGGCTGCTCTGGATTCGCAGTTGTCCAATTATTTTGATGACTGCGAAGACCTCACCGATACACACTCGATACTGTACTGCGCGGCTGTAGCGGCATGTCGTGTAGCTCACGTCAAATTTCCTAATGACAGAGCTACACGACCGAAGCCAGCCGTACCGGCTTGGCAGTGCAGGATCGAGCGTCGTATTGGTGGGGCCAGAGCACTCATAGGCAAACTAATCTGCTTCAGGGGGGGAACACTCGCCCAAGAGTGATGCGCTTTGTGAGACGGGCGTTTTCGGGGACTGATGTCAGCTCCCGAGACTATATGTCCCGTGTCACAGAGCGCATCGACTTCCTGAAGCAGAAAGTATATGCATGGGCAAACCGTATTCGCAGGTATAAGCGGCGAGTGGAACGATACACCCAGAATCGCACATTCCGAAGTAATGAAAGGTGGGTGTATAGGGATTGGGAGCGACCGGACCAAGGTGTGACTAATACGCACCTACCGGATGATGACGCCATATACTCGTTCTGGCGCAGCATCTGGTCGGTGCCTGTCTGTCATACCGAGGGCGATTGGATTCGGGATGTTGAGCGCGTATGCGATCCAATACCAGAAATGGGGGCAATTATCATCAGCCCCCAAGATATAGCTCGTGCAGTCCGTCCGTTAGCTAACTGGAAATCTCCAGGTCCGGACGGGCTGCACAACTTCTGGATAAAATGGTTTACGAGGTCGCATGCCCGCTTGGCATCTCAGATCCAGTCTGCCTTAGAGTCAGGGTCGCTGCCCCAATTTCTAACTACAGGAATAACCTACCTGCTCCATAAATCAGGTAGTACTGCGGAACCTAAAAATTATAGACCGATCACGTGTTTACCGACGGTCTATAAGGTTCTTACATCCATTTTGAGAGCTAAGATTAACACACATATAGATAGTAACTGTATCATGTCGGCCTCTCAAAATGGATGTAGGAATGGGTCCCGCGGTACTAAGGAGCTTCTCCTCATAGATATGACCATTAGCCAACAGGTTCGACGTTTCCGAAAGGATCTGTCGACATGTTGGATAGACTATAAGAAGGCCTATGACTCAGTTTCTCATACATGGCTCATGAGGGTGCTAGAATTGTATAAAGTTGATGCAACGCTACGCACCTTCATGATGTCATGTATGGGGCAATGGAGGACGGTCCTTCGCTATCCAGGATGTCGACAAATCCAGAGGAATAGCGAACCGATAAGGATCGAGCGGGGTATATTCCAGGGTGACAGTTTGAGTCCGCTTTGGTTTTGCCTAGCTTTGAATCCTCTAAGCACACTGCTGGAGAATTCAGGGCTAGGCTATAGGTTGAAGAGAGGTGGTCAGGTTATATCTCACCTCCTTTACATGGATGACTTGAAACTTTTTGCCCCCAGCAACCTGCAACTGATGGAGCTACTGAAGGTAACTAAAACCTTTAGTAGTGCCATCAGGATGGAGTTTGGTGTAGACAAATGTGCGGTCATGCATGTAAAGCGAGGGGAGATTGTGGAATCCGTGGGTACTCAACTCTCGGATTCCATAAACCTGAGATCCCTCTCTCCAACCGAAACCTATAAGTATTTGGGTATGTCGGAAGCGTTAGGTATCAATGTTACTGACATGAAGCAATCGTTGAAGGAGCGCTTCTTTGGCCGCCTGAAGAAGGTATTTAATAGCCTTCTATCGGGCGGAAACAAGGTGCGCGCCTTCAACGGTTGGGTCATGCCGGTATTGATGTACTCTTTCGGCGTACTCAAATGGACTCAAACAGAACTTGACGCCCTGGATAGGCGTGTCCGTACACTGCTGACTGCATTTCGAATGCATCACCCACGTTCGTCGGTGATGAGACTGTATATCCCGCGGAAGTGTGGAGGCCGAGGCTTTTTAAATGCCCTCCACAACCGCGAGGTATGCAGTCTTAGGGAATATTTCCTAGCTGCTGACGTGGGTATGCATCGAGATGTAGTGGCAGTGGACAAGGGCCTTACTCCACTCTCCTTGGCTAACGAGAACTGGCGCAAACCTCTAGTGCTTGACACTAACGATCGCAGAGAAGTATGGCAGAGTAAGGAACTTCACGGACGCTTTTTCCGGGCACTACATGGGCCCGATGTAGACCAGTTATCGTCCGTAGCCTGGCTGCGTGTCGGTGACCTCTTTGGGGAAACCGAAGGTTTTGTCTGTGCAATTATGGACGAAGTTATCATGACGAAAAATTACCGGAGATTTATTGTGAAGGACGGCACGGTTGACATATGTCGGGCATGTCATCGTCCGGGAGAATCAATCCGCCACATAATCTCTGGTTGTTCTCGTCTAGCTAACGGTGAGTACTTGCATAGGCACAACCTTGTAGCCAGGATTATCCATCAGCAACTTGCTCTGAAGTACTCTCTTGTGGAATCGGAAGTGCCGTACTACAGATATGCGCCCGACCCAGTTCTCGATAATGGTCATATCTCATTGTACTGGGATCGGTCCATCATCACTGACAGGACTATTTTAGCCAATAAGCCTGATATAGTGGTGGTGGACCGAATCGAGAGGCGTGCAATGATTGTTGACATTACCGTCCCACATGACGAGAACCTCGTGAAAGCCGAGAAAGATAAACAAATCAAGTATATTGACTTGGCTCGCGAGGTTGTCGACATGTGGGATGTGGACTCAGCGATCATTGTACCGATAGTCGTGTCAGCCAATGGCTTAATAGCCACGAGCCTCGATCAACACCTCAGGAGGCTCTCGTTAGGCGGCTGGATCAAGGGCTTGATTCAGAAAGCAGTACTTCTGGACACGGCTCGCATTGTCAGGCGGTTCCTCTCTCTGGAGCCCTGACCGCCGGTAGCTTGGACCCTGTTCCCGATACCGGTGGGATACTATTTTTTATATTTTTAAATGTTTTTTTTTTATTTTTTCATTGAAATATTTAAAAATATAATTTATATGTATTTACAAATGAATAAACGATAATAATAATAATATTCCACAACTATCACACAACGCCATCTAGTCCCAAGCTAAGCAGAGCTTGTGTTATGGGTACTAGACAACTGATAAACATACTTATATATTTCTAAATACATACATAGTATAGATAAATTACACCCAGACACAGAACAAATGATCGTGCTCATTACACAAACATTTGTCCTGGGTGGGAATCGAACCCACGACCTCCGGCATAGCAGTCAGGGTCACTAACCACTAGACCAACAGGACAGTCCAATGAAAGACACGAAAGTGTTTTGTGTTTTAGTAAAAATGATGTGTGAGTTTTATGTTTCGATGTGTGATGATGATGAATGTGAGTAGATGAACAGTAAAAAGAACAATGACAGAAATACTTACTTACTAACAATATTATCATATGAGATAATTTTTGTTGAATACAGAGCATGCAAAATTTGAGAATAAAAAACTCATGATAGTAATACGGGTTTGCAGAGTAATAGGTGTATAAATGCTCAGCTAGTCATTTAGCTTGATGTAGGAGGTCTATGTATGAGATGTTGGAGATGAGTCATGGTTATGAGAGAGTGTATGGTGGTTGGGGTTACGGAGACCGTAATATTGATGGCAAGACATTGCTGCAAGCTGCTTCGGCTTTTGACCTAGCAATTACTAACACCTGGTTTAAAAAGAAAGACAAAAACCTTATCACTTACAAAAGCGGCCAGCCCGTGACCTAAATTGACTTTTTCTTGGTGATACGAAACAGTCTCAAAACAGGTGCTGCCAGGCGAAAACTTAGTCTCTCAACACAGGCTTATAATGATGGACGTAACAGCCAGTGTCTCGTTTAGCAGATACAAAGAACGGCCGATGTTGATGTTGTGCAAAAAGAATACCAAGCCATTTTAAGTCTAAAACTATAGACGTTATGGGTACCTCCATTGGCTTCAACCAATGGGCCACTGCTGGTATATATAAAAGTAGAGCGAGACTATACGAGTTATATGGTTTATAAAAATATAGGTTCGATACTCCTTTTCTGGAGTATGTTAAAAAATATTCTAAATTGCTTAAGAAGATTTGTGGTGCTGCTAAATCAAATTTTTTCAGCAAGACAATTAAAAATTTTAGTAATAAAGTAAAAGCCACTTAGAAAATTATAAATAATGAAACGGGAAAGTCAGTTAAATAAGTAAATCAGCTAGAGATTCTATTCGACAACAAATTAGTTAGTAAACCAGCTGACGTAGCTCAAGTATTTAATGAGTTTTTTGCCAATATACCTATAACTACAACTCGCTCCTTAAATTCAACCTCGTCTAAAGCTGAAAGTCTTTTGAACGGTAGTGTGCCTAAGTGCAACCAATCATTTAGTTTTGAGCATGTAACACCACTTGACGTAGTTAACGTTTTTAACTCTCTAAAATAAAAAAAATACAGGTGATTACTGGGGCATCTCAATCAAACTTTTGAGTAATATAAAAGAAATCGTAGCGCCCTATCTTGCTGTAACTTTTAATAAATGCGTGGACTCAGGTACTTTTCCTGATTTTTTCATGAAGTGTAGTAAAGTTATACCTTTATTTAAATCAGGCAATAAAAATGACATAGGCAACTTCAGGCCTATTTCCATCCTGCCTGCATTTAGCAATTTTTTTTAAAGTTAATACTGAAGCAGTTGCTAAGATATTTTAATGTAAATAGCCTCCTTCATAATGATCAATATGGCTTTACAAAAGATCGATCGACTACAGATGCGGGTGTTGCTCTCCGAAAACACGTATTCAACGCATGGGAGAACTCGCAAAATGCAATGGGAGTTTTCTGTGATCTCTCCAAAGCTTTTGATTGCGTACAGCATGCCACGCTTTTGCGTAAGCTGCTGTCATTATGGTCTCCTAAACGAAGCTCTAAATTTAATTGATTCATTTTTACGTACTAGGTTCCAATATGAAGATATCAATGGTGTAAAGTCTTCCGGGCTACCAGTTCATTTAGGTGTGCCTCAAGGCTCGATATTGGGACCATTCTTGTTTTTGGTGTATATTAATGATTTACCACATTTTTAAAGGGTATCTGTGACGTAGTACTGTTTGCAGATGATATCTCTCTTATCTTTAAAGTAGATAGGAATAGACAAGATTTTGATAACGTAGATAGCTCTCTCTCAATGGTTACGGATTGGTTTACGACAAATAACTTAGTTCTTAATGCTAAGAAAACTAAATGTTTGACTCGGCAGTTTTTTAGGTATAACTGTTGATTCCAAACTTCAATGGGACGCACATATATCAAGCCTATCGGGAAGGCTCAGCTCTGCCGCCTACTGACGTTGACACAGCACTGTTAGTCTATTTTAGTTATTTCCATAGTGTTATGCCTTACGGTATTCTTTTGTTGGGTAAAGCTGCGAACATACAAAATATATTTATTTTACAAAAGCGTGCTGTACGAGCAATATACAGGTTAGGGTAAAGAGTTTCTTTAAGAGAAATTTTCAAAGAAATTTGAAATCTCACAATGGCATCTCATTTCATTTTTGCACACATATTAATATAATAATAATAATATTTTTTTATTGCCATAGTCAAGTTACAGAAAAGTGTGAGACCCTGGTTCCAGAGCTAGGCAAAATTACCTGTATTTCAGGAGCCAGTGACTTCTTCCAATTTTAGGTTACACTAAGCAAGTCATATAAGCAAAACTTGTTAAAATTATATTACTTAAAACTAAGTTTAATGGTAAACATTTAATTTAAGTACTAAAAATGTGTTAGAAAATAAAATTAGAACAATTTAAATAATCTTATAAAATAAAAAAATAAATAAACAAAATTAGGTTAAAATTAAAATAAATAAAATAAGGTCAAAAACAAATTACAATAAAGACATATTATAAATTAGACAAAATATACATTTATACAAAAAGACCAGTGATATCCACAATTCTAACACCAGAAATAAGTATAAACTTCATGTTCCTTCCCACCGTGTTCGTAAGGTTCATGATTTGTTTCAGGGTCTCGGTATCGAATTTTACAATTATACTACACCGTTCTTTCCTTGACCTGCCTTTTCTGCCAATGTCTTGGCATCAAATTTTGACATTAGTAATAATTTAAATTAGAAATTAAGACAACAGAGACAATCTCTAGCAATTATTTAAAGAATGGTGAAAACAATGTTTTAAAATCAACTAATAGTATCAACCTGGTGCACCAAAATATTTATGGTTGTATGGGCAAGGATTTAGAAATAGAATTATTCCTTAAATTTAACAATGTAGATATTCTTTGTATAACTGAACATTGGCTTAGAAGCCATCAGATTATGTTTAATTATAGTAATCACCAGGTTGGTAGTTCGTTCAGCAGAGTAAACGCTATACATGGTGGCTCATTAATTTTCATAAATAATATACTTAAGTTTAAAGACCGCAAGGATATTGTGAGCCTCTCTGTTGAACAGACAGTTGAAATTGCCTGTATTGAATTGGAGCAGTTTGTTATATTAAGTGTGTACAGACCACCTAAAGGATTGTATGATTGTTTTGAAAAAGTAATGGATGAAGTGTTGCAAAAAATTTGTAACTCTAGTAAGTCTGTCATCGTTTGTGGCGACTTCAACGTTAATTTGTTAGAAACTTCTAGCCTAAGCACTAAAATTATAAGTTTGTTTCAGTCATACAATCTTGTAAATCTATTTATGGAGCCTACTAGAATAACCCCCACTACTGCATCTTGCCTAGATAATATTTATGCAGATATTTTACCTACCCACAAAAAAATTATTAATTTATTAGACTCTGATCATAGTGGACTATTGATCACTATACCAAATATAAACAAATATAAACGAAAAAAAGATATCACTGTTAACCCAAAATCTAAAGGTCGCTTGGAAACATTTAAAACTAAACTCTCAAATAAAATCCCACTTTTGTCAACTAATGATGACCCTAATCAACATTATAATGATTTTTTCAAAATGTATTGCACGCAATTTGATACTACTTTTATTCCTAAGACGATTTCGGTAAATAGCAATACTTCCTTCAGTGACTGGGCCACCATTGGTATTAATAAAAGTAGAAAACGGCTGTATGAGCTGTATGAAGAACGGACTTATATTAACACTGTAGAATTTAATTTATATGTTAAGAATTATTCTAAATTATTTAAAAAAGTATGTTATTTGGCGAAATCTCGCTACTTAAGTTCAAAAATTAAAAATAGTAGTAATGTAATTAAAATGACTTGGGATATTATTAATAGCGAAACGGGAAGGTCTTGCAACCGAAGTAGTGATTACAGCCTTGCTATTGACGACAGTATCATTAAATCAGATTCGCAAGTCGCCGCGGCATTTGAAAATTTCTTTGCAGAGATTCCCGTATCGACTACAAAATCTCTAAATTCATCACCAACTGCTGCAGAAATTTTACTTAAAGAAAACGTTCCAGTTTGTGAATCCCAATTTTATTTCCAATATGTCACTTGTAATGATGTAATCAAAACTTTTAATACTTTAAATGTTAAAAAGACTGCAGATCTATGGGGTAATTCTGTTGACGTTGCTAGGTCTATTATAGACATTGTAGCACCTACTTTAGCAGTAATCTTTAATAATTGTATAGATTGTGGTGAGTTTCCTGATCTAATGAAATATAGTAAAATTATACCATTGTTTAAATCGGGTAGTACATCAGACCCTACTAATTATAGACCTATATCAGTGCTACCTACTTTTAGTAAAATTTTTGAGAAAATTATTTTAGATCAAATTCAAAGATATTTTAATAAACACAAATTATTACACAACAAACAGTTTGGTTTCACAAAGGGTCGTTCAACAACTGATGCTGGTGTTGAACTTTTGGGACACATTTATAATGCATGGGAAGATAAATGCGATGCGTTGGGCATTTTTTGCGATTTGTCTAAGGCTTTCGATTGCGTTCTCCATGATACATTGATCAGGAAGCTGCACTACTACGGAGTCCGGGGCGCCTCCCTGGATCTTCTTACTTCATACTTGAGTAATAGGATTCAGAGAGTTGATGTGAACGGCAAAAGGTCTTCCGGGTCTGTAGTCAGAATGGGGGTTCCTCAAGGCTCAATTCTGGGTCCTTTTTTGTTTCTAATCTATATCAACGACTTGCCTTACCTCATAAAGGATAAACATGATATAGTGCTGTTTGCAGATGACACTTCACTTTTATTTAAACTCAAACGTCAGCAGGTGGTTGTTGATAATGTAAATAATGCTCTTTCAACTGTAGTTAACTGGTTTAATGTCAATAATCTTCTCCTTAACGAGAAAAAAACAAAATGCATAAAGTTCACATTACCCAATGTAATACAAGTGAACACTAGTGTGTCAATAAAGGGTGAAGAGTTGAAACCCGAGGATTCCACAGTGTTCTTAGGTTTAACTTTGGATGCGCAGCTTCAGTGGAGCCCCCATATAGATAAACTGTCCAAAAAACTTAGCTCCGCAGCATACGCCGTAAGGAAAATTCGTGGTTTAACTGATTTAGAGACAGCTCGTTTAGTATACTTTAGTTATTTTCATAGTGTGATGTCGTACGGCATTCTGTTGTGGGGAAATGCCGCCGATATTCAGACAATTTTTGTTTTACAGAAAAGGGCTATTCGTGCAATTTATAAATTAAGTCCCAGACACTCCCTCAGAGACAAATTTAAAGAGATTAATATTATGACTGTTCCCTCTCAATATATTTATGAGAATCTCATGTATGCACATAAAAATATTAATCTGTTTAAAAGATACAGTGATATCCATAGCATAAATACTAGGAACAAACACAAATTTATTGTACCAAAAACCAGGCTCAAGAAAAAAATAGGTGGTTCGTTTAGATGTCAATGTATACGTTTCTATAATAAACTTCCTAGCCAAATTCAAGAACTAAGCATAAATAAATTTAAATCATTTATTAAACGTAAGCTATGCCAGAAAGCTTTTTACACAATTAATGACTTTCTTGAGGACAAAAAGGCGTGGGATTGAGCTGCTTCAATGATATACATGAGCCATTGTTTTCATATGTACTACTTACTGATGAAAAATTTTTTATATATATATTTTTTTTTAATATTCGTTTTTGACATGAATACTTGTATAGTATTGTATTATATTTTTTATTTTATTTTTTTATTGACATTTTATATTTTTTTTTTTTTTTTTTTTGACTTGAATACTTTGTTAAGTATTATATTTATTTTTATTTTTTGATTGACATATTATGATTACTATTTTGTTTGACACAAATATTTACTTTGTAAAGTATTATATTTTTATTTTTTTTTTTATTACTTAATTATTGTAAATGTGAGGACTATGTGGGTTATTATTATTATTTTCTCCTCCTTTTTACAGTAATTTTCAACGTTGTCTGACAGTTTGAGTACTTTTGCGGCCTACCCAAATGTCTTTTCTTTGGTATTGTTCGTCATGTCATTGAGCTCCTTAGTGGTTTTTAAGTTGAGCTATTCGACTATTGACAAATGCTTGCACTGACTGGACAGGTCCACTCAAATATGTTTGGTTCTTTCTTCAAAAGACCACTACAGACACTAAGCTGCATGGTCCTCATATAGAATAATGTGAATGCGAGAACTATGTATGTCGTTATATTCATGTAGATTTTATGATTGTCTGGCAGTTTGAGTATTTTTTGCGGCCTACTCAAATGTCCTTACTTTGGTATTGTTCGTCGGTTCGTTGAGCACCTCAGAGTTCTGAGTTGAGCTTCGCGATGACTGACAAATGCTTGCACTGTCTGGACAGGTCCACTCGAATTCGTGTGTTGCTTTCTTCATAAAGCTCATCCCAGACATAAACGTACATGGTTCTCATAGGATCTAACCAGTCCACATTGTATGGATTTGAACACTAAAAGAGACTTTGACCTCTGAGTTTGTTTCGGTGTTTCTTCTCAGGGTAGTCAGCTAGGAAACACCGGCCTCATCTAGCTTAAACTGACAAAAAAACATTGACGTGTAAAAGTGTTCCTTGTAACCTATTTACTGAATAAACATCATTTATCATTTATCATTTATCATTTATCATTTTAGTGCATTTAAAACTAAAGTTAAATCTAGTCTCCGTTCGAAGGCATACTATTCCATAAACGACTATTTAGAAGATAATAAAAGTTGGTCGCTGTGTTGAACTCATGACAATATTACACTTGATGTTCTTTCTCCATATTTAGCTTATGATTATGACAGATTATATGAGTTCATTTAATAATTGTTAACTAATTCTAGTGTGGTGGCCCTAGTTCATCATTTGTGGCTTCGAATCACAGCCCTTTGATAGATTCTATCTTTGCACGTGTAAGCAGGCACACCAGTTATGTATGGAGGCTTATTTAATTTGGCTTAGTGTTTATGCTTGAGTTTGTTTTTAATGGCATAATTGAGTGTGCTAGCTAACAAGTGGCGGTTTTTTTTTAATTTATGATTATATTTTAGACGATATATCTTTATTTTTCTGTTTTACATACGTTACATACACATATGTTAAGATTGTTGCATATAATTAAATAGATTCAAGTTCTTCAAACTTAACAGACAGATGTGTTGCTGGGAAGTTTGTTGGCTTCTTCACAGCTAATACACTAGGAAGTGTAAACGGGCAGCGTTTTGGGGGACTGTCTTTATGTAGAACTTTGACGTTCAAAAAGTGCTGGCTCTCAGCCTAGGTTGAATAAATGACTTTTGATTTTGATTTTGGTCTCCAACCAAAAACAAATGGCGTATTATAGAAAATGAGGAGTGTGCAAGTATGTTTAAGAGTCAAGTGGTAGATAAAATGATAGAAATGAAGGATTTGGTAGGAAAATCTGTGAATGAATGTTGTGAAGAGATGGCGGATTGTGTAAGGCGAGTAGCAAAAAATGTGTTTGGAGAATCGCATGGGAAAGGCATGATAGAAAAGGATACATGGTGGTGGAATGAAGATAAGCAAAAGATTCTGAAAGAAAATGAAAATTGCGTTTAAAGTATGGCAGAATGTAGAAACTGGAAATGATAATTTGAAATAAGACAAGAAGAAAATTTAAAAAGAATGAAAGAGAAAGGCAAAAAAGGCGGCTGCAGTTTCCAGGGCTAAGGCGCATTAAAACTTATATGATTTACTAGACAGCTCTAGAGGCCAGAAAGAGCTCTACCGGATTACAAAAGTAAGAGAAAGGAGAACGAGGGATATAATCCATATATGTACAATATATGAATGATGAATTCGGTAAAGTCTTGTCGAAAGATGACGAAATTAAAGAGCAATTAAAGGTTTATTTTGAAAAGTTGATGAATGAAGAGAATGAATGGAATGGTGTGCTCAATGAGATACAAGTAAATATGGATTTGGTGAGAGAAATTAGCATGGATGAAGTAAGAAAGGCAGTTCAATGTATGAAAAATGGAAAGGCCATGGGCCCTGACGACATACCAGGAGAAGTATGGAAGTGTTTAAAGAGGATGGATTTATGTGGCTGACTTTGTGTTTCAATAAGTTGTTGTATGAAGAAGTGATCCCACAAGAATGGTGCAATAGTTCGCTAGTGCCCATCTTCAAGAATACAGGGGATGTACAGGACTGCAACAACTATCGAGGGATAAAGCTCATGTCACATACTATGAAAGTATGGGAGAAAGTGATAGAGAAAAGATTGCGAGAGGAGAGTGAGATTACCCCAAACCAGTTTGGGTTTATGCCAGGTCGAGGGACAATGGACGCCACCTTTGTTCTCCGTCAATTGTACGAGAAGTACAGACGTGTGCACAAGAACTTGCACATGGTGTTCAATCATCTTGAGAAAACGTATGATAGGGTACCTCGGGATGTGTTGTGATGGGCCTTGAAAGAGAAAGGTTTGCCTGGGAAGTATGTTGAGTTGATTCGTGCTATGTACAGACAATCTAGTTTCTACGTCCGGTCGGCTGCTGGCAACACCGATGAGTTCAATGTGGCTGTAGGCTTGCATCAAGGGTCGGCTTTAAGTCCTTACCTCTGCTTGTTGAATATGGACGCACTTACGTCGGAAATACGGGAGGAGGCACCCTGGAGCATGCGGTTTGCCGATGACATTGTCCTGGTCGGTGAAGATGGACCTGAGATCCAGAGCAGATTGGAGAAATGGCGAATGGAAAAGCTGGAGAAAGTTGGCTTGAAAATCAGCAGAACCAAAACTGAATATATGTTCTGCGATTTCGGCGATCTCTCCAGTTCTGAAGCTATAGTCCTAGATGGCGCTTCTCCCAGTCTGCTCCGATTTTCGGTATCTCGGTTCACTCGTGAAAAGCGATGGCGAAATAAATCGGACTGTTAATCACAGAATTAACACTGAATGGATGAAATGGCGGCAGGTCACCGGGACTATCTGTGAGCCCCGCATTCCCCTTAAACTTAAGGGAAAGAATTATAAAACAATGGTCAGACCTGCTGTCTAATATGGTTCAGGATGTTGGGCCACAAAAGGGATAAATGAAAAGCTATTGCATACAGCTGAGATGAGAATGCTAAGAACATTGTGTGGTGTTACCGACATGGATAGAATTAGGAATGAGTATATAAGAGGAAGTCAGGAGAATCAGAATCAGGCGGACATATTCAGAGGCTGGAACTTCAGCGATGGGCCCAGATCATAACAAACTGGACCCCCAGATCTGTAAAAAGGAGAAGAGGATGGCCTTTTAAGAGGTGGGAAGATGACATTGTCAAAACTGCTGGAAACCTTTGGGGCAGGAAAGCTAGAAATCGCGACTAATGGAAACATATGGAGCAGGCTTTTACCGCCTCAGGCGGTCCTTACACTGAGATAGGATAACGGGGGTTTCGTTTGCTCGCCGTGCTCGATCTTTCTAACCCCTGTCATCTTCTTCGAACCTTACTTGTCCGTGCTGGGTTGCCCTAAGTTCCCACACTTGCTCCGCTCGCTCTTGGACTAATTCACCTACTCAGTATAAAATTCCAACTTTTTAACACAAGAGATGTTTTATTTGTATTCCAATTTATACGTTGCCTGATTTCCTCTTGGTATTCTATATAATGCCTACATAGTGTGCATTAACTAAGGGTACATAATGAAAATGTATAATGTTTTGTATATTGCATAGATGAGCTCGGCATTATATACCCGTTCTCTACTTACCAGATCCAGTAATAAGTCCTTCACCCAACCAATATTTTGCAAAGCTATACAAGTAATGTTTCTTCAAGCAAGTGTTGGCAGCTACAAGAGCATCTTCAGGATCTGATATGACTGTAACAATCAATGAATTGCCTAAAAAGAGACACATTTGTACAGAAATAAATACAAAAAATGCTTATGTAAATTATTTCATAGTGTGAAAACTAAATGGTTGAATAGTATACTGAGAATTACAAAATATTATATCCATATATTAAGTATTCAGATGAGCACAATCGTGTTTAAGTAATTTAACAAGGCTTATCGCTTATAACCAGTTATGTTTCACGTTCAATTAATTCCCTACTGTGGCTTTTTTTTAGTTTTTTTTTTAGGGTTCTAAACCTCCGAATGTAAAAATGGAACCCTTATGGGATCATTCGTGTATCTGTCGGTCTGTCTGTCCGTCGGTCCGTCTGTCACAGCCAATTTACTCCGAATCTACTGGCCCGATTAAGTTGAAATTTGCTATACAGGCTTTATAATCTATTACCCCTCACGGGCGAATTATTCGCCCGTTAATAAATTAATTTGGAATATGGGGTCACTTTTGGGGTGAAAATCGGAAACTTTAAAAATAAAGTTTTTCAAATTGTACCGTGCGACATGTCAAATGAAAGGGCTGATTGCGAGGGTCTCAAATATTTCTATTTTATAACTTTAAAATGAACCGTTTGTTCACGCGTCTACATCGTGACCCGCACGCATACTACAGCTGACAGGCGCGGGGAAGGCAAGAACGAGGGAGCGCAGGACAGGAGCGAGCCGCACGGCCGGTCGCCCTGAAGTCTGAACGACGACGACACTTTGTACTGGCTACTTGCTTGTTAGATATACCTATATTTCTGTTGTACTTGCTAAGTTAAAATAAATCACAATTATTATCAAATTAAATAACAAAACCAATCAATGAAGAGTCCCTGTATTAGTTCCTGACCTCGCACACAAGAAGAAAAGCACACAACCCAAACATATTGTCCTTCGAGCCGCATCGCTGCATGAAGATTATCATTCGAGATCAGCGCAATTCAGAGGACAGTGTGACGATTAAATAATATAGAAGCGAAGGTAGGTCCACGCGGGTATAAGTGTTGCTAGATAGCTGTCTCTGTTACCGGCTAGACGTGCGCTCAGCTTGCTATTGCAAGACATCAAATGATTGTTTTATTGAACCATCTGTGCTTACCTCTGTGACAAGTGGACGTCACAAGAGGCGACGAGGTTTTGTGTAAGTACACCAATATACGAAAAAAAAAAACAAGAAAAAGGAGTGAACCAACGGGAAATGTTATCCCATAATTTAGCAATATGCTAAGCGGTGTTTACGTGCAACTTTTATGTACTTGGTTAATTATTTACGATAGGCACAAAATGGCTCAATAAGTGTTTAGCTAATGATAACTACGCGGCGGAGCAGCGCCGGCGGATCGGGCAGTGGCCGCGCGGCTGGCCGCTTGGCGGTAGGCGAGCACGTGCAGTGCGCCTCGGCCGCAGCCAGGCCGAGCGGCAACAGCGGCGCCGGCGGTGCCTGCTTCCATGTCGATAGAACGGGAGCGGCAACAGCGAGAGTGTCGAGCGTGTGGCGGGCCGCATGAGGTGGCCGCTTACGAGTTCGGGCGCTACGTATGCCGTGTGTGATGTGCAACAAGCCGGGCCATTTGCGGCGTATGTGTCCGCGACTGCCACAGCATTATACCGTCGACGCCGACTTCAAAGAGGACGTAGTGAACAGCGAAGATAGTGACGAGGTAATAATAATTGGACTTAATGAATTGACAGTAACGCAGTGTAAACCTATTTTTGTATCATTAGATGTTCAGGGGAAAATACTAAAATTTGAGTGCGATACGAGTAGTGCCATCTCATGTATAAACGAACACACATGTTATAGGTTATTTAGAAACTTAACAATAAAAAAAAGCAATATTGTTTGATGTATTATACGGCAGAAACCACAAAACCACTGGGGGTTATTAAACCTCAGGTCAAATATAAAGACAAATGTATGCAGTTAGACTTGTACGTGATAAAAAATAGTAAAACAATGTTACTCGGGAGGCAATAGATGGCAGCGTTAACAAGACAACTGCCGGTATTAGATTATGATTCATACGTAAATAATAATAATATCTGTAATGCAGCAAATTTTTATGCAAATATATTTAGTTCCAGATACTCTAAAGTATTCGCGGACGGTTTGGGGCGATTCACTAGTGGGTTGGAATTCACTTGTGGCCTGGCGCCCGGCCTGTGTTCATGCGCGCGCGCCCACTCGCGTATGCGCTTCGCGAGCCGGTGGAGCGCGCGCTGGACCAGCTGGTGCGAGACAACTTTCTCACTCCGGTTGAGCGTTTGGACTCAAAAAGAATATAATTTCAGAGGCGGCACTTAGAACATTCGGTTTTCGTGAATTGTTAACCTTCTTTAGCCAACCACATGAAAAAAAAACATGAGTACCAACATACAAATTCTAAATAGCACCAACAATGACAATCATGACCTTGAAAGGATAGAACTGTCATAGCTAGGGATGCGCAACGTATAGAAATCAAAACTTATCGATATTTGGAATTTATCGATATCGATAAAATGCATCCTATGCAGCTATACGGGGTTACTAAATTCCCAATTTATTTTGAAAAAAAAGGGTATAATAAAACACTGTTTGATGATTTTATTTATTTAATACTTGTACAGGAGCGGACTTCATGGCGTAGGCATTTTCTACTAGTCGAAACTTATTTACTTCTGTATAAATGAAGAAAATAGATGATAAATCAGGTGGAAGCGCCAGGGTAGCCCTCAAAATTCAAATTTTCTTACGTTTTTTGCAATTTGCAGGTCAGTGTCAGGTTTTATCTTGGTCAAAATTTGATTCACGGCCGTAGAAAGTATGTATTTATAGAATTATAATCATTAAAATCATCAATACAACACTTTCAGTTAGAATTGATGTCATATGTAAGTATTTTATGAAATCATGACATTTGGCATCAATTATAACTGAGAGAGTTGTATTGATGATTTTAGTTATTACAGTTCTGTAAATATACGTACATGCTACGGCCGCGAATCATATTTAGACCAACATACAACCTGATACTGACCAGCAAATTGCAAAAAAACGTGAGAAAATTTGAATTTCGCGGGCGAACCTGGCACTTGCCCCGTAAGAAAAAAAACTCAACTTTTACAATAATGGTAGCTCGCGAAATTCATTTTTCCTTGCGTTTAAAATAGCGTCACAATATAAAGACCCTTTGAGATAGGAATATTGAATTGTTTTACGAGAAAAAGGTCTGATACTTATGTCAGCGCTCTTTGAAAGCAATTGTCCATGACAATTAATATGTCATGGGTTCTAACAAATTCTATGAAACACCATTCAACGACTCATTCGGGCAAAGTGCACGTTAAGTGTAGTAAAAAATAGTGTCTTGGCGACACACAGCCGACCCTCTGCTGATTAGCAAAAGTTGGAGCAGACAAGCGTCACTATAAAAAAAACGAGAGTGTGTGCGCGGGCGATGTAGGCGGAAGCTGGGACGCGAGAGACGGCGGCGTTGAGACCGGGTGGAGCGCAGGTCATAATTGTGGAGTTAGGAGGTACTAGTACTGTTATTAGGTTAAATATAAGTGGACTAGTCCAATCTTAGGTTAATTTAGTATTTAAAGTGTGTGTGTGGTTACGTCTCTGAAGAGATTAGGCAAGACTATTAGTTCATACTTGAATATTATGAGTGTGGTTTATACTAGGGTTTAAATATCAGTAAGTAGAGTGTAAAGATACGTGTGTGAATCTCGGTGGCTGTGATGGAAAATGAATGGGAGAGTGTTATTTTGTTTATATATTACTAACCGTGAATTCCCAATATTAATCTAACCTTGTGTTCCGACCTTGTTCCCTAGTTTATATTAGTCGGAACAAGGAGCTGTAGTATGGGAATTCACTTCGAATAAACGGTGGAGGATCATCCAAGTAAGGAATGGTCGCAAATCCACAAGGGTAAGCGGGGAGTGAGCTCATTCTCTTCCCTGTAAGGGAAGCCGTATCAAAACCAAAATATATATCTATTTAGGGAAATCTAAAATTTTAATCAGCCTGGGGTCATTTAGGAACAGTCACATATTACAAAAGAGGAAGGTATGGTAGGCAAGGGTAGTAGTGATCCTTAAATTAATATTGTGACTCCGATACCTCCGGCCAATGACCCACCTACTTATGATACTGAGCCGACGACGACGCCACCAGAGACCCACTCCAAACGAATACGCAGACCGGTCGTGCGATTTGAAATAGATTAATTGTATAAGTAGCTGATCAGTTTAGTATGTATAAATATGTATGTGTATATGCTTAAGTATCCTAAGAATAAGACGGGAGGTGTAATGTATGTATTTAGTAATAGGTTATTGTGAGTTAGTTGATATTGTGGATTATTAAATTATGGAAGGTAGTCCGGTTGATGTAACTTTTAGACAGTCATTAAACTTATGCCTGAACGTTGCTACGTGTATTATTTGTTCCCGTATCCAGAGTGCACCCAATCCAGGAATTCTTAAATAACCAAAATACATTAAAAGATATATACCACACCGTTTTTAAAGTTTTAGGTTCGGGATGTTTCATGTTACGTAAACAGGTATTTAATCACAACCCTTACACGATCGAAGCAAATAGTTCATCAAAAAAGCAGTCTATAGGAGAAAAATGTCAAAATAAAACTTTAGGGTTAGGTTGGTTTAATACGATGAACTGTATTTTACAACAAAACTTGAAGATCAACAAGGTACTGTCATAACCATCAGAAGTATTTTGTTGATCGGTTTAATCGTCTCACAAATCTACATAGCTCTGATAAAACCGGTTAGTATTCCGCGCCTTGAGCTATGCGGTGCATTGTTGGGTGCGAGATTATATAGTGGAATAATTAAGGCGCTTAAAATAAAATTAAACAAAGTTTATTTATGGTCTGACTCAACAACAGTATTAGGTTGGCTGAACATAACTCCGAGTTCTTTAAAACAGTTTGTTCAGAATAGAGTCTTACAAATTAGTGATTTCACCGAAACGTGTTCATGGTTACACATAAATGGTTGACAAAATCCAGCAGACTTACTTTCGCGCGGTGTCCCAATAGACGCGCTTCAAACATCCGATTTATGGTAGTACGGCCCAAGTTGTTTCCTTTAATTAGTTTGATGTTTTTTATTTTTAATACAGTAGTCTTGACGTGTTTTAGATATCACAATTTATTTATTTATTATATACTTTATTGTACACCACAAAAATACAAACACATTAAGGAAAACTTATACTAAAAAACATACAATTGGCGGCCTTATCGCATTCTGCGATCTCTTCCAGGCAACCTGGCACAATATAAAATTTATTTTATTGCCTCCAAATTAAAGTTTTAAGCGTATAAATATGTAATGGCAAGCCAAAGTTATAGCAATTTTGATTTTCAAAAACTTTAACCCTCATTATCTCAAAACTTGATTTTTGGACTTAATGACTTTTCGCTCTATGGGAACGAAATATTAAAATCTTTTTAATTCGTCAGCTACTGGAATAACATACACAATTAAAAACATATTGTCTCGTCTCCGATCGGAGACGCGCGGGAGCAGACGGGTAAGGCAAGTTTCAATCAAATAAAAACGTAAACTGAAAATGTTATAGTTGTACCTAACTCTTACATTTCTTTAAAGCTTGAGGCGTGAACGTCTTTTACACTGTTTTTAGGATATGCCTAAAATATTATAGTAGTAGGTACTGTAGGACCCCAAGTCACCAGTACTGCCTGAGGAATACTGGGACGCAGTAGTATCTTCAGGGTAGAGGTCTCACTCGCTGGCAACGTGAGAGTGCGGTGTATAAAAGGGTAACTGGCTACGGGCGGATAAGAAAAAAGCTGAGGGCGTAATAGACTCTATATTGAGTTTAATAAGAATAAAATGTGTGACAATTATTCCAACGACTCTCCAATATTCTTAACTGCCAGCCAAAGGCCGGTGCAGACCCGCTGAGTTAAGGCTGTGTCTAGAATCGCCACAGTACCTACACATAAGCGTAGGTACAATTATAAAAAAGTAAAGTATGCTTTAAAAATATTTTTACTTTTTTAAAAGCCATTTAAAAAAAAAGTAATTTGTTCGGAACCTCGCCCTTGGCCGGTTAAAAAAATAAAATAATAAATAAACAACAAATAAAAATAAAAATACGATAACATGTGTCGTCATAGCAACTTGTAAGACGAGTTGGCAACCAGAAATGCATGGAAATGCGAAAATATGGAGTATAGTAAGTCCCGTAATCCATATTATCAAAAAATAACAAGATCTTGCAAAGGGACTGCGTACAAATAATTTAATAAGGCAATTCTTTGTAAATAAATGTAATTTCCAAAATTTAAATTTATTTACAAAGGACTGTTTTATTAAATTATTTGTACCTACGCAGTTTATGATTCCCTTTGCAAGATCTTGTTATTAAAATAAGTAATAAAATAAAAAAGCCTTTTATTGCATGCAGAAGAATAAATATCATTTTTACATGAGTGTTTACATTATTTAAACATCGTAATAATTTTAAAAGAATTGTTACATGTTTTTTTTCCGTTTTATTATTGTTTTTTATTTTTCTTTACAACTATTCATTTAAATTTTGATTTATTGATTTCAATTAAAAAAATACAAATAATAACAATATTTTAAATGTTAAAATTAGATTCCAATTTCAATTTGATGCCAATAAATAGTATAACAATTTGTATAAATTAGATTCAAGATTAGATTTCAATATTAATATTCATTATGTAGATTTAATTATATTAGAGACTAGCAAACCCGGCGAACTCCGTTTCGCCACCAGATGGCTTCGTTTTATGTAACATTTCGTTTGGTGATTAAAAGAAGAAGAAAAATTATTTTTTTGTTTTATATTTGAAAAGGAAAAATTTTATTTCATTTCACAACAGTAATGAATTCATTTCGATTACAAAAATGAAGTGTTATTTAGTTGAACTTCTCTAAGTAAATTAAAGTGAATCCAAAGTAAATACTGAATCGAAGCGTTAAATACGTGTCCGCAAATTATCCGTTTCATTGAAGTGCTCTTTGGTAAACCACATTTTTTGTTTTTTGGTCTGACATTAACACAAACAAAGCGGATGGTTTCCCAACTCGTGAAAACGCAACGTATAACTGCCCATGTGAAAAACAATGATTTTCTAAATTTATCCCGCAAACACTAAGCGATTGGCATTGCGACTTGTTAATTGTCATTGCGAACGCCAGGCGAACTGGAAATTGCAATCGTTTGAAGTCAAACCGAAGATCAGTCGGAATCATTGGTATTCGAGGAATACATACATTTTCACCTGCGTACTTTCCGTTAATAATGGTTGCCTCAATCAAATTCGGCATAAGTCTTTTTACCGAAAGTCGAGTACCGTTGCAAAGTCGCGGTGGATTCAAATTACGCAATATCATAATAACTGTACCAACTTTGAGTTGCAAGTTATGTGGTGGAAATCCTGGTAACTCCAGAGAGTTCAAAAACTCCGTTGGATAATTTACTACATCGATGTTTGGTGGGTAGTTGTAACAGTTGGACAAAGAAAAAGTTGCTCATATTTTTAAATTCAATATAATATAAAAGATTCATTATTTACAACTCTTTATGCCATATTTCAAGTGCTAATAGTTGGTACCTGCTGGTGTAGCGTTATATTTGCTTAATTTCCACTACAAATTATTTTCACTTCACATCACTGTTATGGATTCACTTACAAGCACTCTGAGTGAATTAAAGGAGTTGTTTCACACAAGGATGTCCAACTTTGAAGAAGAGCTACAGAAGACTCCTCAATCACCCATTACAGCTTCTAGCCTGGCTTCGGAGTTCACATTGTTCCGTAAGTTCATAACGCAAGCTCTCAACAGTCTTCAGCAACAGGTGGGATTGTTAGCGCGAACTGTGGATCAAATTGAGATGCGCGGACGAAGAAAAATCCTACTGTTGCATGCACCGGTGTGGGCGCGTTCGTTGACGCAGCGGTCAACGCGCCAGATGAACGCGGCCCAGAGGGTCATGGCCATCCGCATCATCCGCGGATACTGCACGATCTCCCGTGAGGCGGCGAGCCTCCTTGCCGGACTGTCACCGTGGGATCTGGAGGCAAAAATCCTCGCGCACCTGTACGAGTGGCGCGAGGAGGCTAAACGCCGGGGCGAAACTCCGCTGCCGCGACAACTCGCGGCTCGGCGGACAGAGCTCCGGCAGGATCTCATGGTGACATGGAGAGAGCGACTGTCGCAACCCAGCGCTGGGCACGCCACCATCGAGGCGGTAGTGCCCCTCTTTGAGGAGTGGCTGGAGAGGCGCCATGGCGCCCTCACCTTCCGCCTGACGCAGGTGCTCACTGGACATGGCTGTTTCGGGAGGTACCTGTGTCGGATCAAGGCGGAGGTGACCCCTGCGTGTTTCCACTGCGAGGATCGCCCCGTGGACACGGTGGAGCATACGGTGGAGGTTTGCCCCGCCTGGGCAGAACACCGCCGTGTCCTCGTGGATGCGATAGGCGGCAGCGACCTCTCGCGCCGTGCCCTGGTTCAGGCCATGGTACGGAGTGAGAGGGAATGGGGGGCCGTCTCCAACTTCTGCGAAGCAGTAATGCTCGCGAAGAGGGAGGCGGCACACGTTAGGGAGATTCAACAGAGACCGAGTCGCCCTAGCGCCCCCAGCAGCAGCCGTCGCAGGAGACGCCGGGGGCTGCGAGACGATCTCCGGCCACCGTAGACCCGGGCCTGCGGACGGCGAGTAGCGGGTAACTCGCCGTCCGATCAGCACCAGGCCCGAGAGTCGACGGCGCGTAGTGTTCCACGCGCGCCTCAAAGAGTTGTCAGCAAAGGACGGGGCCTGCCACGGCCAGTGCCTGCCCGGGGGTGGAGGATAAATTTGAAAGAGTTACCTCGCCCCCGGGCGCGTAGGGCAGGGAGGAACAGGGGTGGGTTTTAGTCAGTAAGAGTCTGACACGCCCTTCCGCTCCACCCCAGAGCGGAAAGAGTCATTAGATGATTTCCCACCCCCCAAAAAAAAAAAAAAAAAAAACTGTTGCATGGAATTGATGAAAAGCAGAAGGAGGACACTGCCAAGGTGATTGGTGAGGTAGTACGTGATAAGTTGCAGCTGAGTGATTTCACTGTTGCTGACATCAGCCGATGTCACAGGATGGGGCGAGCAGTGGCCAGTAAAACCAGGCCTATCTTATTCAAGGTTGGCAGTCTTGCGGTCCGAGATAGGATTTGGTTTTCTAAAACCAAATTAAAATCTTCGGGCGTCACCATGTCCGAGTTCCTTACTAAGGGGCGACATGACGTGTTCCTGGCTGCGAGGGAAAGATGCGGCGTCACCAAGAGCTGGACTAAGGCGGGCTGTGTTTATGTCCTTGGTCCCAATGATACGCGGCAACGAGTTGAGTCCCTTGCTGAGTTGGACAAGATTGCGCCACTTCCACTGATTCTCAGTGAACCCGAGCAGAGCGATCCAAAAACCGCGACCACTATTGCTGTGAAGAACTCAAGGTTGAAGCGTACTGCAGCTTTAAAGAAGTGATCTACTTAGTGATGCTGTAGCTATCCCGGGTTCGGGTAATAATTATTGTGTTTTGTTTTAATTACCTACACTTTAGATTTTGTTTTGTGCTACATGCAAGCTACTCGTACATGTAATTGTTTTGACATGAATTTAATTTTTTAAGTTGTCAGTGTCAGTAACTCAGTACTGTCAGTGTCAGTCAATCACACATGTCAAACTGAATATTTAGTACGTTTCGTTATAGGTAGCGATTTATTATTTTAATGTTTATTTTAATTCTTTTGTTGAAATTTCTTGTTCCCTCAATGTATTCCTTTTTATTTTATTTTTACCCGGGCTGCAAAAATGTATTTTTTTTTTGTTTAATAGCGCAACCGGCAGGTTGACTATAAATTTTGTATTAGTAACTCTAATTTTAGAGGTTTTATCTATTTTTATTTTATTTGTTTTATGTCTTGCGTTAACAGCAGTGACAGTAATAGTTTTTTCTCTCTTACAAGCAACTATGACAGTTTTGTCAGTGTTCCGTCTCTTGCAGAAAGTCTTACAGCGCAGTTTTCTGATGTTCCTGAGAATTTTAACGTGGTGCATATCAACGCCCAAAGTATTCCGGCTCATTTCCACGATATGCTGGCAAGCTTTGACTGTAAAAATATTCATGCTATTCTTATTTCCGAGTCATGGCTTAAACCTTGTCTCCCTTCTATTAGTTACTCTCTTCCCGGTTTTGTTCTGATAAGAAACGACCGGACGGTTGGTGTTGGTGGTGGTGTTGCCATATATCTCCGTGCTCATATTCCCTTCTCTGTTATCAATGTGTCAGCGCAGCCACCGCCATCTAATGCGGGTGAACACCTTTTCCTTGAAGTCGAACTACATCATACGAAATTACTTCTTGGTGTCTATTACTGTCCCTCTTTACGTATCAATTTCTTTTCATCGTTTGAAAAACTCTTAGAAATCCTGATCCCTTCTTGCAGTCATAGTATAATCATGGGTGATTTTAATACTTGTCTCCTAAAAAAAGACCATCGCTCTTCTTCTCTGACTAATGTTTCCGCTTCTAGTAATCTTTCCATTCTTCCACTAAGTGCGACTCACCATTTCCCAAACTCTACTCCTTCGCTGCTTGACTTGATTTTTGTCTCCTCTTCTGATCGCGTTGCTAAGCATGGTCAATGCTCAGCCGATGCCTTTTCCTATCACGATCTGATTTTTCTTTCTTACAAAATTCGCCCGCCTAGGGCTAAGGCCAAAACTCTCATGCTACGCAATTTTGGTGGTATGAACGTTGACAGTCTCTGCGAGGATGCCAGCAATATAAATTGGTCTCCTCTGTTGGCCTCTGCGTCTGTCGACGAGAAAGTTGATATATTTACAGCTAAACTTGTCGAGCTTTATGATCGCCACGCCCCTGTTCGAGCTGTTAAAGTTAGACATTTGCCGGCGCCGTGGTTGACAGATGAGATTAAAAAGTTGATGAACAAAAAAGTGGCGGCGAAGTCTAAATTTAAGCGTCGGCCTACAGATGCTAATAGGGACAGATATGCTTCAATTCGCAATCACTGTAATAAGGTGTGTAGGAATGCTAATCGCCAACACATTCATAACTCCGTCCAAAATGGGGACGAATCCAAAGTCTGGAATTTTCTAAGATCATTGGGGGTCGGCAAAACTCGACAAGAGTCAATCCCTAAAGATTTAGCTAGCGATGCAATGAATAATCATTTCACAACTTCTTCCAATTTCGAGAGGACATTGAAATTGAATACATTGAATTATCTTTCATCTCTTCCGACTCCCAGTTATTCTCCATTTGTTTTTAGCCAATTTTCCGCTTGTGATGTTAAGAAGAGCATACTAGCGATTACTTCTAATGCAGTAGGAAGTGACTGTATCAGCCGTAAAATGTTGATCCCAGCAAATGCAAAAAAAAAAGAAAAAAAAAAAAAAAAAAAAAACAAATGCAAATGTTGCTCGTAATCCTTCCCGTCATTTGCCACATCCTCAACTTTTCTATATCAAGCAGTGTCTTTCCATGTTCATGGAAAGATGCTCAAATTATTCCTTTACCAAAAAGTCCAACCCCACATCCTTCTCTGAATACCGTCCAATATCCGTCTTACCTTTCCTGTCCAAAGTTCTAGAACGATTAGTCCATAACCAAATTAGTACTTTCCTATCCAAAAATAATCTTCTCAACCCTTTCCAATCCGGCTTCCGTCCTGGTCATAGCACCACCACAGCCCTTCTCAATATTACGGATGATATTAGGTCAGCCATGGAAAACAGTAATCTGACGGTCTTGGCATTGCTCGATTTCAGTAATGCTTTTAATACTGTTGATTTTGATGTTTTGCTTGGCATTTTATGCTCTCTTAATATATCTCCATCGGTGATTGACTGGTTTCGTTGTTACCTGTTCGGTCGCCGGCAACGTATTTGCATCGGAGAGACCTTGTCTTCCTGGTGTAGTACCTCAGCCGGAGTACCACAGGGTGGCGTATTATCCCCTTTACTTTTCGCAGTTTTTATAAACTCAATCTCCCATGATCTAAGTTCTTCCTACCATCTTTATGCAGACGATTTACAAATTTACTCGCAAGCTCCGCTTGGAAATCTTTCTGAGGCAATCGTCACCATAAATCGTGATCTGGCCCGCATATGCGACTGGAGCAAAAGATTTGGACTCATGGTCAACCCCATAAAGACTCAGGTCATTGTAGTTGGTAGTCCTAGGATGGTTTCAAGGATTGACTGGACGAGTCTCCCCCAAGTTTTTTTCGATAACTCTGGTATTCCCTTCTCTGAAAAAGTTAAAGACTTGGGGATATTCATTGACAAGACCTTCTCTTAAACTGCCCAACTGCAGGCAGTTAGCCGCAAGCTATTTGCATCTGCTGCATCATTGAGGAGACTGCGTAATTTTCTTCCGACTGCCACCAAGATTGCGCTTGCACAATCGCTTCTTCTGCCCACCCTTGATTATGCTGCTGCCAGCTATCTTGACCTTACTCAAGAACAACTCGATAAACTTGAGCGGCTTCAAAATTTTTGTATAAGGTTCAAATTCGGTTTGCGAAAGTATGACCATGTTTCCGAATTCCGTATGAAGCTCAAGTGGTTGCCAATTCGCCTTCGCCGGAATGCCCACATTCTTTCCCTTTTGTATAATATACTCTTTTCCCCTTTCACCCCTCTTTACCTCAAAAATCGTTTTCAGTTTCTTTGTGATTCCCACACGAAATGTCTCAGGTCATCAGATAACTTACGACTTAAAATGCCGATGCATTCCACGACTTTCTTGGATAAATCCTTTGCTGTCCAAGCTGCTCGTCTGTGGAATGCATTGCCTGACCCAATAAAACGCGCTCAATCGTTGCCTGTGTTTAAAAGGCTGGTAAAGGAACACTACCTGTCACTGTGACTATCGTTGGTCGTCATTTATTTTTACTTTATATGTGTATATATATTGTATTTGTGTATATATTATACAGCATATGTATGTATATGTGTATCTGTTGTATTATATTGAATATTGGTATTGTCACACCAATGACAGCCCCATATCTTGTCCAGGCAATTACTCTCCATTCTAGGTTGCCTGGAAGAGATCGCGGAAAGCGATAAGGCCGCCCATTGTATTTGCTTTAGTTTTTAAGTTTCTTTAGTTATATATCATGCATGGTGTACAATAAAGAATATAATAAATAAATAAATACATCATCGGGATTTGTTATGGAATCAACGAATTTGTATGTCACCAAATCGCCAGCAATTTTTGATTGAATGGTAAAATTCAGTGCGTGTACATCATTATTCTTTGCGGCAAGAATTGCTCGTTGACTTAACCAAGCATAATTCTGATAATTCTCACTAATTTTTGTGAAAACATTTTCAATAAGAGCTAATTGAGAGTCTACAAATCGGCAAAAGTCGTTGGTAAGAGTGACACAGACAATAATAGTAGTATAGTATAAGTCCACCGCTTGCATTAATGTTTCGTATACTTGTTTTTGCTGTTCATTCAGCAACGGCACATTATTTCGAACGAATTCCTGCAATGTATCAACATTGTATTGCAGCTCTCGATTTAATTCTTGGTTGAATGCATCGTGCATCGATCGATTTGGCGCAATCATTCCTACTTCAATCAGTAGCTTGTTTGCAATAGTCAAGCATTGATCCTCAATCAGAATCAATCCTTCATTGTAGATTTCATCGGTTATTTGGATGTCAGGATTATTCGTTTGAATGCGCAAGCGATGCAAGATATCTTCACATATGTCGTCTTTGTATTTGTTCCATAACTGAATTGGTTGTGAAGGAAAACATGTGGTGATGATAATTGCGAACAGCGTTCGTATTTGGTACGCATTTGATGAAACAACTGAATCCGCAAGTGTTAAATCCCAATGAGAATCGTTCTCCAGCAAACCCAATAGTTGACATGCTTCTCGATATGTTTGGCATTGGTGGCCATTCACAGTTTTCAAATGCGCAAATGATTTTGGTCCACGTACATTTATCAACAGCGGTCGCAAATAAAAACATTCATCATTTCTAGGATGAACAGTATACATGCGACTTATTGCATCAGTGGAAAACACCTGTGGCCAATCTGGAACTGGGGTTCCTTGTTTGCGACGTTGGAATTTCTTTGTTGATTGATTCCAAGTGTAATACTTGGGCATTTCAACGTACATCAGCGTCGCTGCGAATGGATCTGCTTCACACATTGCAAAGAAGCTAATCAATGTTGTCGATGGTGGTCTCTCAGCTCGTTGTGCCGCATTAGCCTCAGTGAAGTAAACTCTTTGACCATTTTCCAAATGCACTGCTAAATGTACAATTGAAATTGAAATTGAATAAAAATTTGCACAATACACGTGATTGATTTGATGGTTTCCAATTGTAATGTTAGGAAACGAATAATTTATTGTTTTTACTTTTTTTCACAATTTCACAGTGAACACAATACCGGTTTGTCACATGAAATTAACTGAGCAGAGAACAATGAGTAGCTGTCAAACAATGTATCACGCACTGGCGCCATCTACTTAAAATATTGGTTTGTAGTACATGCTATGTATCAGAGATGGCGCTGTATGTGAAAAAAGATTTTCCCGCTTTTCTGTTGAAATTTTTCCTGAATTTTCTTTGCTATAAACCTCACGGAGCCCAAGACCTTTCCAACGAATGCAAAACCTTGGAAATCGGTTCGTGCGTTCTGGAGTTATAGCGTCAGGAAGGAAAACCCGACTTATTTTTATATAGTAGAAGATTTAAAATATATTGTTATTATTGGGTATTTCACTTAATTTAAGAAAACTGTACCTAACTTATATGTATTGTATCAAATCTATGTCCGGGTCAGAAAACATAACTGTTAATTTGTTAGAAAAATAAAATGCCCTTAATCAAACTGGTTATTGGAGAACTAAAATAAATTTGTTACTGCTTATAACATTAGTGAATGCAGTTTATATAAATTCATTTATCCAACCCATTTTCAGAAATATTCACACTGCACTGACTACTTGGGTAGTTTACCTACAAACGAATAAAATTGTTGTGGATAATTTAATAATGCACTAAGGTTTCAAAAACGAACGAATATTTGTTTTCTATTAAATATCATGTAATTGAAGAGCTACATAATAATTATCTACATTTAATTGACTTTACTAATTGAATTGACTATATACTCATGGTTCTAAGAGCAAGGATGGTCGCGGAGTCGCTATGTTTGATCCAGTTACTCAGTCTGCCAATGGTTTTACAACTAACTGTTATGTATCTATAATATCCCTGGAACTCCTTGCCATTTCAGAAGCTCTAAGTTTATAAAACATATTTTTGTTTTTACAAAAAAAAACAACTGACTTCTAAAAATTACAAAATAACTTTATTTTCGGAAGTCGGTGTTTATATTTTGTTTCTTCGTTATTTGACACCGACTGCCGAAAATAAAGTTATTTTGTAATTTTTAGAAATTGGTTGTTTTTTTTTTTTTTTTTAAATATTTTACACTTTTTAGTTGTTGTACCCCAGAAGTAAAACTAAATATTAAAGTTATGCCCAAATAGAAAACCCCAATAACATGGAATTTGAACATTTGGAGAAAAGCAAAACGTCATCTGTGTATACATATTTTGTGTTTATGTTGATTTTTTCAAAAAGTGCTGAATTGATTTAGATAAAATTTATATGGGACTAGTTCTGAAGTATGACCTACCAAACAAAAAAAATATCATCAAAATCGATTCACAAATGGCGGAGATATCGCGTAACAAATATACAAAAAAAAAACATACAGACGAATTGAGAACCTCCTCTTTTTTGAAGTCGGTTAAAAAGTAAGTGAAAGTATGTAAAACTGCTCTTCAACACTTGGCTCGAGTTGCTTCTGGATTAGTTAAGAGGTTCATCGATAGTTAAAAAAAATTAAAACCCATTTATAAATTTAGATTTAAAAAGTCGATTCCACAAATTTTGACATATTTGGAGTCATCGATGATGTCCAGCAACTTTCGGTGAAATGTGTCTAGAACCAGACAGGTAGGCACCTATTGTTAAGATTGTGCAAACTCGACGTGGGCACTTTTTTTTTAAACCAGGCTGATCCAGGAAGTGATGCTGCTAAGTCAGTTTGTGTTATGACAATGTGTCGGTAGCCCAGATTTTTGTATAAAATATGTTAAGTCGAGTTAATTATAAGTTGATATTGTAAACTAAGGTTAGGTAACGATGCCTTAGAGCGCAGTTATACGACTTCTAATGATTTTTAATTGAACATCACGCCTAAACAACAAGTCTTATTTCTTTGAAAAATATATGTTACTCTAGACCTTTTTCTTCGTAATTTGATATTTGAATATTGAAAATATATTTTTAAAACATAGTGTAGTTACTTTGTAAAGTTAAATCTATCTAACGCGGAAAAAAATTAGAATCACGCAAAAATTATAAAGCGTATTTCTTTACCTGTGAAGCCCCGCGACTCAAAAATTAAAGAGAAAAAAAAATCGGCTGTCAACCCGGGTTGCCGTCGGGGTTCAATTTGACAACCCGGATTTGGCCGCGGGGCTTCACAGGTCGATTTTTTTTTTTTTTCTCTTTAATTTTTTTTTTTGTCCGACTCACCAGTGAGTCGCGGGGCTTCACAGGTTCTTCACCATTTTAAAGATTATTTAATAGTTTATATTTTAGTATATGTGTTTTAGTATGATACATGTTTTTTTATGTATAATATAATGCGTCTAATTTCGGACAGCGCTCCCTGATGGGCGAGTCCTATTACTGGGAGGACGTACAACGCTTTACGTGAGCTCAGCACAGAACACGCAAGCTAACTACTCGAAGTCGTTGGCAGTTAAAAGAGCCTTAAAGAATAAATGACTGGTCTTTTTCATCTCATATCCAACGGATTTCAACACTGTCTTCCGTTACGCGGTCGCCACTCGAAAACCTCTCGGCCCCATCGACCATCTGTTCTGCGAGAAATGTATCGTACACACGTAACTCAATAAATCACTTACAATAATGAATTTCGGATCCAAATTTCAAGTACGATACGCCACCACAGTGTTGCACGGAGTACTCACAAATCTTTTTTAGTAGAAGCCATAGTTCTGAAAATAAAACAAACAAATTCTTCAGTTTTCTGCACCTTCAGTAGTCACCCCAGCTCAGCCCACCATACTAAGAAGATGGAATAGTGCGAGGGTGTCGACACATGTTGCATCCCACCAAAGGCCTTTTTTTTCTTTTTTTTTTTGTGGGGTGGGAAATCATCAATGACTTCTCCCGCTCTGGGTGGAGCGGGAGGGCGTGTCAGACTCTTACTGACTAAAACCTACCCCTGTTCCTTCCTGCCCTGAGTGCCCAGGGGCGATGTAACTCTGTTTCGAATTTATCCTCAACCCCCGGGCAGGCATCGGCTATGACGGGCTCCGTCTCTTTTGCTGACAACTCTTTGAGTGCGCGCGTGGAACACTACGCGCCGTCGACTCTCGGGCCTGTTGCTGATCGGACGGCGAGCTACCCATTACTCGCCGTCCGCAGGCCCGGCCACCAAAGGCCTTGCCAACTTCCAAGGCATTATGGTCATACCGTCTGGCTTCTTTCCATCGTAACCTGCCAAGCCTTTGGGTTCTAAAATATCTTGCATTCCGACGAATGATGTCATTGATAACGATGTGGAGCTCCACTAGGAGGACTCATATAAAGAAAGAAAAAAAAAATATTTGCGGTAAACATGACACAAAGACAGAGAAACACAAAAAAAAAGAAAAGGCTGGGGTAAAAAATGCGTCATATCCACGTAAAACGGCCATCGCTCAGCATAGATGCTGCGACCCTATGCGAGACAGAGCCCCAGGGGCTGCAGGGACGTCGATCGATGCAGCGGCGGCGGTGATTAGGTTGAATATTTGCTTCAGGCATTTTTTACACTTATTTATCTTTGGCACTTGAATTCAAGTTAGAATTTTCTTTTTACTATAAAAATAAACTAAAAAGACACTTACTTGATGTGTCATTAAGCAGCAAATATGTATGACCAATGATGGGTAGAAGACCTGAGTACGCAGGTGGCAGCGGATGAGCTCGCGACTCCACGAGTCGCGCGCGGCAATATATAAGTGTGCAGATCAATACAATTAGACACCCTGCAACTGTTCCCAACATTCTAAGTCCTATTACACATCTACTCTGAGCAAAGGTAAGGCAAGTAACTAAAGCAAAATGTGAAAAATCTGTTTCATTTATTAACTTTGTCCTATAATTTATTACTGTTGAGTTCTAAGATAGTTTTAGATATTCTAAAAACATTATACAGGGTGTAACGTAAAGATGTGGTTAGTGAAGCTTTTAAATAGCCCACACTTTACTTGGACCGTTTTTAGGAATTGGTCAAAATATTGCGGAATCGAATAATTATATAAAAATTTATATTTAAAAACTGTATCTGTCCGTCGAAATGAACAACTTTTTTCAAGGATAACATAGTTAATTCCCAAACAAAAAAAAGTAATTTCCAATCTTATCAACGGAAGGTGCAATATTTTTAAAGTGAAAACTTTTTTAGGTGCGTTGGGCATTTTTGAGATGGCAATAAACTATTACGCCACCGACGCCTTCAGTTGCTACGACACTACGCGTCGTAGTACTCGTAGCGGTTCGCGTAGCGGATTCTTAAGGTGCGTTGGGCGTTTTTGAGATAGGAAAAAATAATTGGATCCACCACCGACATCGACACCGTCACCGACACCGACACCGACACCGACACCGACACCGACACCGACCCGACACCGACATCGACACCGTTATTTGGATTGAAGGGAAAACTTCTTTGGCGCTATGGGTATTTTCGATCAAGTTTTCACTTCTGTTGGAACTCCCGGATTGCCACTCTTTTCTTTTTTTGAGGAGGAATTGACAAAGACTTCCTTAAAGAAAATTATTAATTTCCATGGGCAAAATAAGTGTTTAAAATTTGGCCGCAGCTTTCCGATACACCCTGTAGGCATACGAGTAGAAAGGATGTATAAAAAACAAACACTGACTTTAGCTTTGAGGAGGTTCTCAATATTCGTCTGTATGTTTTTTTCTTTTTATATTTTTGTTACACGATTTCTGCGCCACTTATGAATAAATTTTGATAATTATTGTTTTGTTTGGTAGGCCTTACTTCAGAAGTGGTCCCATACCAATTTTATTTAAAATTGATTCAGCACTTTTTGAAACGTTTTCAACTTATACAAAAAATAAATGTAAACACAGATGACGTTTTGGTTGTCTCCAATGATTCCATGTTATTGGGTTATCCATACATTTATTATTTAGTTTAAAAATAAAAATAAAACTTTTTTTACAAAAAATGCAACCAACTTCTAAAAATTACAAAGTTACTTTAATTTCGGAAGTCGGTGTCAAATAACGAAGAAATAAAATACAAACACCGACTTCTGAATTTAAAGTTATTTTGCAATTTTTAGAAGTCTGTTCTATTTTTTTGTTTGCGCCTTTGCGTCACTACAGTGCTAACCGCTAAAAATAGATGTTGTGGTTTTTGTTGCTTATTATTAGAATTACTGCATTTTTTTTGTGGTTTTAAGCAATTTTTAGGGTTCCGTACCCGAAGGATCCAAACAGAGCCCTATTGCTGTCACTCACGTGTTCGTCTGTCCGTCTGTCTGGCTGTCCGTCTGTCTGTCTGTACGTCGTCTGTCACACAGATCTTACAGCCAAACGGTTGGACCTACCGTCTTCAAATTTTCACAGTATATGCATCTTATTGACCCAAAGCCATACAAATAGTCAAAAATACATTTAGTCCGACCCGCACTTGACAGGTTTTTTAATTTTGTTGGTAGTATGAATTAAAACCGAGCAAGTCCGAGTCGGACTTGCGCGTAAAGTGTTCCGAACGAATATTTTTTTATAAAGGTATGAATTTATTTAAAACAATATTATTTGACTTTTAGACGCCGTGAATGACACCGTTTATATAAACTTCCTACTGTCTGTCACTTCACTAAACTGAGTGCAAGTTTACCTGTCCGTAATGTGGTTTCATGATTAACCCTAACAAATGTCTTTGAGAGGTCGCAAAAGATACAGTGTGAGAAGAGACCGAAGATGCGATAGCAAATATATAAATAAATATGTGCTTTAATAAGGTGAAACCAGTGTCAGTAGTACTAAGTCCTTTAGTGAAACCAAGCTCTCACTCACTACACTCACACACACATGAAAGGGCTGTTCTATATTGAACTTTATGTCGTACTTTTGATGTGGCACTTGGTGTGAAGAATTACTGTGAGAATACTGGTACCCATACCATAAGTTAAATCTTTCTTTGGGTACCAGAACTCAATATAAATACTTCCGACACGACTGATATTTATTGTATTTAATCTTTGTGAATGTTGTCCGTAAGTGTTTTAATTGTACCAATGCTGAAGCACAATAAACAATTTATTTTCTACTCCATTTGCCAAGAAACTGTTTTATTTGGCGCGACAGCATGCTAAAAGACATTCGTTTGTGGGTTGCTGGCACTCTTTTGGGAAAATATACTTGAAAAAGAGTGATGATCACCCGACCATGCGCATTGATAGTGAAGATGATATTCAAAAACTTGTTCAAACATGACTATCTGCGTTAAGTCTGCAAATCATAGTAATATTTTTATTTTTTAAGTTTGTTAATTATACTGAGAGTAACTTTATTCTTTGTCATATTTATAAAGCTTTGACACTACACATATTATCAATACTCTTACATGTTCACACCTTAATTATTTGCATTATGTTCTGTATCCGGTATGTTTTTACTATCATAACCGATTTTTTTCACGTAAGCACCCTTAGACTTATGGATACTGTTACCCAATTTTCAATAGTATAACCACTCGAACGTAGAAACCCACGCGAACGAAACCTTGCTGTCACTTTGTCCGTCGTCCCCCCGCTCGGCAATTCCTTCCGCGCCAGCACCCCGTGCCGCTTCCAACTTAAAGCTTAATATCTATTAAACTGCTGTAGCCACACACAAATAAAAATACATGTGTATAGCTGAAACTACAGAGAAATGACTTATGTGAATACTAAATCACAACACTTAGTCCTAAGTACTTCAAAAAAAAGTTAAACTTGAGATTACGGGTTGAAAAACAGCAAAATATATTATGTTCTTACTAAGTTTTTACTAATATGTTTGTAGTTTTCATCTCTTAAACCTATTTATTATGAAACTAGATTATATAAGCTTTCTTTTGATATCCCTATATCTTTACTTAGACTGTTTTATGTAGCACAATAAATGAAAACAAACCACCCTTTCCCTCGTCAATTTCATGCCACCTGCGCTAGCGAAAATGAGGTAAAATACGGCAAGATGGCCGCCCGTAGGGCTCTTACGCATAAATGTACATGATTAAATATAGATAGTTTGATAGGAATTATTTATTTTGTGATTGTTATTGAAATGAGACAATGATACATGTACATAGTTATTTAATAATAATATAAATGTATTTTACATTAAAAATAAACTTTTTTTTCCATGTTTTTTATTTTTATTTACATAATTACCTAAAACGATCACAATATACACACATTACAAGGCACTTATAATAATCACACTAATATTATAAAGGCGAAAGTCTGTGAGTGTGTTTGTTACTTCTTCACGCTCAAACGGCTGGACCGATTTTGATGAAATTTGGTATGTAGATAGGTTATACCCTGGATTAACAAACATTTTTTATACCATTTTACGCGGGTGAAACCGCGGGGCGCAGCTAGTTGAAAATAAATCAGCCAGCGAAACTCCGCAGACGTGGAGATTATCGAGTATAGAAATTTTCTGCCTGTGTAAGATACATAGTTAAAAAAGATACGTACGCCTGAACACCTTGACCTTGCCCACGCCCACGTGCACGCCCCGGCCACGCCCACGCCCACGCCCACGTGCTGTTCCTGCCGCCTCTTCATCACTTGAAGATCTAAAATATAAATTACAACAAAATTACATACTACTTACCACAAGCTCATAACCAATCTGAAGTAAAAATACTCACGGTTGGTATAACGACGAACCCTGATCAGCCAACTCATCGCTCTCCGCATCTCCAGCCTCCGATCAGCCAAATTAAATTTTGAGACCTAAAATCGAAACTTGATTTAGATTCCATAGTTTATTTTTAATATAAGACAGCAATTAGGCATTAAAAAAACACTGTTCTCATGCCCAACACCATTGAAAGACAAGACAGAAAAAAAAACTGCAAGAAAAAAGTCATCTCTTTAGTAGTACTCCGTAGTTGGTTAAACCGTTGAAAAAATCAAAAAGGAATGAGCGTTCAATTATATCCATAAAATTAGTAAGCATTATTAAAGACATTTTGCTCGAGCTCAAATCTTAACACTCCGTTTTCATAGTCAGTTAAACCGTTGAAAAAATCTAAAAGGAATGAGCGTTCAATTATATCCATAAAATAAGTAAGAATTATTAAAGACATTTTGCTCGAGCTCAAATCTTAACACTCTGTTTTCATAGTCAGTTAAACCGTTGAAAAAATCTAAAAGGAATGAGCGTTCAGTTATGAGTGCTCTGGCCCCACCAATACTCCACAGACACTCGATCCTGCGCTGCCAAGCCGGCACGGCTGGTTTTGGTCGTGTAGCTCTGTCCTTAGGGAATTTGACGTGAGCTACACGACATGCCGCAACAGCCGCGCAGTACATTATCGAGTGTGTGTCGGTGAGGTCTTCGCAGTTATCAAAATAATTTAACAACTGCGAATCCAGAACAGCCACCAGCGCCTTATTCCTATTATGCATGGGCAAACGAGGCAAGCGTGGCCTAAGTTCGGGTGGCATGTTGCGATATTCCCGAATAGCACACTCCAAAGCACTCCTCAATTCGTCATTGCAATGGGTACTTACGTTTGTAACCATGTCACAACTTTCCTCGTCAGTGTGGCTAGGAGCATGGTTAGACGGTGGTACCACCACTGGTACCACAGTCTGCGACGGAGGGGCAATGACATGGCTACCCATTTCAGTTCGGAGGCGATCAAGTACAGTATCATCCAACATACTCGTATGATTGCGCTGGATGACCCGCACCTGATCCGACAGTCGTTGGGCCGAAACGTTGACGGAACGTTGAACACGGTACGCGATCAGGTTGTTACCTCCCTCTGTAGGCCCATAGTATGAGCGCATGACATTCTCGTTGATGGCTTGTGTCCATCGCATGCGCTTCACACTTCCGTCGGGAGCTGGGACCCTATCAGAGGCCGGTGGGCCTCGAGGCCCTAAGCTGCTCGGCGGCCGGCGTCCTCCCCCTCGACGTGCTGGTGGTGGTGTCGTCGTCGGCGAGAAGAACTCGTCGCTGGAGCTCGACGCAACTGCCACGGCCGGTGTCACAGCACTCACGGTGGGGCTGGGTTCCGGCGGCGTCGAGGCGGAGCTGAGCAACGAGGCCGGAGGTGGTGGGCGTGCTTTTAGAGCTGCGGCTCTCGTCAACATTTTATTTTCTCACGTCAACTTCTTGTGATTAATATGTTTTCCATTATTGTACATGATTTCATAGAATTTTTATGTGTTGTTTTTCGTGTTATGTCTATTTTCCTTTTTGTGATTTCTTTATTTTTGGTGTTTTATTTATTTAATGTGCTTATTTGGATATAAAAATATTAATTTTGGTAAAAAATACGCAGAGAAAATTTTTCTGTCACCTTGGTTGACACTCGGGCCACAGATTATTATTATTATTTTTATTATTATTTCGTTTATTCATCTTTCTTACTTATTAAATACATTTTTTTAATATTTCTTAAAAAGAATATATAAAAAACATTTAAAAATATAAAAAATAGTAGCCCACCGATATCGGGAACAGGGTCCAAGCTATGACATATATTGTATATATATGTCATAGCTTGGACCCTGTTGCGAGCCATGCCCAGAAGTACTGCTTTCTGAATCAAGCCCTTGATCCAGCCGCCTAACGAGAGCCTCCTGAGGTGTTGGTCGAGGCTCGTGGCTATTAAGCCATTGGCTGACACGACTATCGGTACAATGATCGCTGAGTCCACATCCCACATGTAGACAACCTTGCGAGCCAAGTCAATATACTTGATTTGTTTATCTTTCTCGGCTTTTACGAGGTTTTCGTCATGTTGGACGGTAATGTCAACAATCATTGCACGCCTCTGGATTCGGTCCACCACCACTATATCAGGCTTATTGGCTACAATAGTCCTTTCAGTGATGATGGACCAATCCCAGTACACATGACATGCCCGACATATGTCAACCGTGCCGTCTTTCACAATAAATCTCCGGTAGTTTTTCGTCATGTTTTCATTCATTCATTCATCATTGAACCGAAGGTTTTGTCGGTTTCGCCAAAGAGGTCACTGACACGCAGCCAGGCTATTATTATTAAGCTTTTTCAATCGCGTATGACTTTATTAATATAATGATTGAGCATCAGATTGAACATTTACACTTTTTTAACGATTTTTAACGATGAACACTTTTTTAAACACTAGCAAAGTGTTTAAAAAACCGGCAACACCGGTACAGGTCTATAATATTATTGAGTTCTTTATTGTAGCCGGATTTAAATCTTAATCTTGAGTAGTCTTCTATGTCACTACGTTGGCGTGCTGGATTGGATGCATCTCAATAATGGCGAGAGTTACTATTTGCAGTTATCGCTACGCACAGAATGGGTCCCAATGACGTTTGTATTCCTGAGGGTTGATGACAAAGTGTCCCTAATTTTGTGCAGCCTTACGTTGGCGTCCTTGCTTGACGGTGAGTGGTAACCTACACTGAGACGACACTCTAACGGAGGCAACGACAGGTCCAGTCGGCTGCAATATTTTTTTGCCATCATGTTAGTGTTTTATGGAGTCGCAAACCCAGGGCTATAGTGGGAAAAACAAAAGATCCTTTCGGAATGAATCGCTAGCACACAATTATTGGTGTATGGAAATAGATCCACAAGGGCATAGAACAAGTTCGATACGGACAAAGACGCGGGCAAAAGGTCATTTCCAATAATATGAATAATATTTATTATTAACAGATTGTTGATATGTTACGTCAATTGACATTCCTTTAGCTTTCCTTTAGCTGCATGGTCCTCATATAGAATAATGTGAATGCGAGAACTATGTATGTCGTTATATGTATTCATGTAGATTTTATGATTGTCTGGCAGTTTGAGTATTTTTGCGGCCTACTCAAATGTCCTTACTTTGGTACCTATTGTTCGTCGGTTCGTTGTGCTCCTCAAAGTTCTGAGTTGAGCTTCGCGATGACTGACAAATGCGTGCACTGTTTGGACAGGTCCACTCGAATTCGTGTGTTGCTTTCTTCAAAAAGCTCATCCCAGACATAAACGTACATGGTTCTCATATGATTTAACCAGTACACATTGTATCGATTTGAACACTTTAAAAGAGACTTTGACCTCTGAGTTTGTTTCGGTGTTTCTTCTCAGGGTAGTCAGCTAGGAAACATCTAGCTTAAACTGACAGAAACCATTGACGTGTAAAAGTGTTCCTTGTAACCTATTTACTGAATAAACATCATTTATCATTTATCATTTAATCTTGAATTTAAATGGCAGCTTATGAGCCATTTTTTTTAAATCATCGTTGTCCTTGAAATTTTGAAATTGTCAGATAGTTATTCATACTGGAATTAAAATTAAATTTTATGGGTCTTTGTTTAATAAAAAACTTAATTATATATTTCAGACAAAGTCCATTGTTGGTCCATAGTCATAAAACTCAACTTAAAAACCGGCCAAGTGCGTGTTGGACTTCGCATATTTAGGGTTCCGTACCTTATGACGGAAATCAATATTTTGGTATTTGTTAGAAATATACGTAATATTAAACATTATCACCAAATGACATGGCCGCATCCTGCCCTCTGAATGTACATTAAATTAATTATTTATCTGTGAAAAATACTTTTAAAATAAACTAAAATTAATCGCAACAATAATATTTCTCTAGAATAAACGAGAAAAAATGCAAAATAATATGTGCGTTGTTTTTGTGTGGTTTTTAATTTCAACATAATTCTATGCAATGCAACACAATCCCATAATCCCATTTGCGTTTAGATGCACGCATAAGACAGACACTGTATCAAGGCACGCCTGAAGGTCCGATTAAAATTATAAAACACCCACGACTGCTAGAATCGTATTGCTAACCTCTAGAAGTTAGATTAGCTTATACGATTATCGCAAACACACTTTTTTGTGCTACTGCCGTGCGTCATAAACTCATAATGCTCACATTGTGCGTCACGTATCGACAATGGGTTCACCTTTTATAGCAGAACTTTTTATGTCATAATATTATTTTGCATAACAGCGGATAGCATAAACTTCATTTTGCACAAAATCGTTTGGCAGACACACATATAGCATACATTCAAAACTCATAATTTTGTAAAGCAGAATCATCCTGAGGCATAAATTTCATATCTGTAATAATTAAAAAGTAGAACCACCATATCACAGAAAGTTCACAGTCAGAATCGTCTTTTGGCATACATTTCCTATCTATAGTCATTAAAAGGCAGAATTATCATATTTCAGAATTATGCTAGAATCATCTTTTGGCATACATTTCAAGACTCATCTATCACATTAGAATAATTTTGTATTTCTTACCACACTAAAAAAATTGATTTAAGATTAGTTTTACGTAAAATGTCTATGTATTATTTTAATGAATTATTTTTCTGCATGTATTATTATCACTATAACGGGTGTAAAAAGACAGTTTCCGAAGCCGAAAGCCACCATTATTTGGATATTTTTTTTCCACTAGACCATACCTGTGACACCACTGGTTCTGGAGATACTGAAGGTCAAAGTCGCAATCTTTTTTTTTTACTTTTTTAAGAAAATTAATTCTAAGTATTATTACTAAACTTTTTTCCAAACAAGCATTACCTGAATTTTCAATTTTTTTTCGAAATTTCGAAATTATGAATTTGCGGTTACGAAAACGCAATGAATATCAAACGTATCCGGTAAGTACCTACGTGGCTTAGAGCGTAGGGGCGGGGTTTAACTCCACTTGCCTGTGTTCACGTTACATTGCGCGGAATAAAAAATAGTTTTATTTTTCACCTAAAAATAAAAGACGTTTCCTAGCAATACTTTTTGTGTAAAGCTACAGCTATATACACAAGAGAAGTTGAGTCTCATAATCCAAAATCCAAAACCGACACAATTTAAAAATCTCGTTCTACTTTGTCGAGTACAATATTTCAAGTTTTTCAGCTTCCTTCAGATGGAGTTATTTTCAATGTATTGATAAATCAACGCTTCGAAGAAGGTACACACCATAATGGCAGAGTACTTGGCTACCCAATGTTGTGTATTGGTTGTGGATGCTCTGTTATGTTGTGTTGTTGTTGTGTGTGTGTGTTGTCTGTAATGTTGTGTTTCATAATAATATATTTTGTTTGACAGGGAGCTATCTACATAGTTTCACCAGTACACAGTACAGTACCTTTTTTTTTTGTTTTTTTTTTTTTTTTGGGGTGGGAAATCATCCAATGACTTCTCCCGCTCTGGGTGGAGCGGGAGGGCGTGTCAGACTCTTACTGACTAAAACCAACCCCTGTTCCTTCCTGCCTCGAGTGCCCAGGGGCGAGGTAACTCTGTTTCGAATTTATCCTCAACCCTCGGGCAGACATCGGCCATGACGGGCCCCGTCCCTATTGCTGACAACTCTTTGAGGCACGCGTGGAACACTATGCGCCGTCGACTCTCGGGCCTGATGCTGATTGGACGGCGAGCTACCCATTACTCGCCGTCCGCAGGCCCGGGTCTACGGTGACCGGAGATCGTCTCGCGGCGCCGGAAGTGCCAGGCATCTCCTGAGGCGGCTGCTGCTGAGAGCGTGAGGGCGACTCCGTTGTTGAGTCTCCCTCACGCGTCTCGCCTCCACCTTCGCGAGCATTACTACTTCGCAGAAGGAGAAGACGGTTTCCCAATCCCTCTCGATCCGTACCATGGCCTGAACCAGGGCAGGGCGCGAGAGGTCGCTGCCGCCTATCGCATACACGAGGACACAGCGGGGCTCTGCCCAAGCGGGGCAAACCTACACCGTATGCTCCACCGAGTCCTCTGAGCGATCCTCGCAGTGGAAACACCCGGGGGTCACCTCCCGCTTGATCCGAAACAGGAACCTCCCGAAACAGCCGTATCCGGTGAGGACCTGCGTCAGGCGGAAGGTGAGGGCGCCGTGGGGCCTCTCCAGCCACTCCTCATAGAGGGGCACTACCGCCGCAATGGTGGCGTGCCCAGCGCGGGGTTGTGACAATCGCTGTCTCCATGTCGCCATGAGATCTTGCCGGAGCTCTGTCCGCCGAGCCGCGAGTTGTCGCGGCAGCGGAGTTTCGCCTCCTCACGCTCCTCATAGAGGTTCGCGAGGATTTTTGCCTCCAGATCCCACGGCGACAATCCGGCAAGGAGGCTCGCCGCCTCCCAGGAGATCGTACGGTATCCTCGGATCATTCGGATCGCCATGACCCTTTGGGACGCGTTCAGACGGCGAGTCGATCGCTGCCTTAAAGAACGCGCCCACACCGGTGCCCCGTAAAGGGCAATGGACCGCACGATCCCCGCGTACAGCCTCCGGCAGGAGACGTTTGGCCCCCTCAGATTGGGCAGGAGTCGCCTCAAAGCAGCCCCGGCCCTGTCCAGTCTGGGAGCCAAACGTCGGAAATGCTCGACGAAGTTCCACCGACTGTCGAAGACGAGCCCCAAGTACTCCATCGGTTCCCAATCCCTCTCGATCCTCGACGCCGATGTGAACCCCTCCTACCGTTATCTGGGAACCCGCCGGTGGCGCATTCCGAGAACCATGAAAAAACATGGCCTCGGACTTGTGCAACGCCACCTCGAGTCCCAGTTGCCGGATCCTGTCCACGATTGTCACAACCCCGAGTGTCATGATGTTGGCCGCCGCCTCGTGCGACCACCCATGCGCCAGGACCAAGGTGTCGTAGCATACTACGCTGACGGCGCTAGGGAGGTCGGCGCGCAGCACCCAGTCGTAACCGATGTTCTACAGAGGCGGCCCCAGGACCGATCCCTGTGGAACACCGCATGACATCTCTCGCCGGTTCCATTCTCCCTGGTGACCGGGGTAGATGACGGCCCTGTCCGTCAAATACGCCTCGACTACGCGACGGAGGTAAGGCGGCACCCGGTGATACCGGAGTGCCTCCACTATGTTACTCCAAGGCAGGGTGTTGAAGGCATTGGTGATGTCCAGAGACACCGCCAGGACGACCCTACCCCGAGCTTCTGCATCCCCCATCGTGAGGGCTCGTATGCGAATGACTTCTGATTGTCCTTAATACAGGCTACTAAGTAAGGTTACTTAGTAGCCTGTACCTGTGAAGCCCCGCAACTCACTGGTGAGTCGGACAAAAAAAAAAAAATTAAAGAGAATAAAAAAAAAAAAAAAATCGGTTGTCAACCCGGGTTGTCGTCGGGGTTCAATTTGACAACCCGGATTTGGCCGCGGGGCTTCACAGGTTAAGGACAATCAGAAATCATACGCTAGGTAGCTAGGACATCAGATCCTTGAATTATATTGTTACCTACTTATCTCAGATGTTAACAAATTTTTAAATTGTCATCCTACTTTGTAACAGACTGTACCACTTTTTATGAAATAAATTATTATTATTATTATTCTAGTAGTAAAAAAAAAAAAATAAAAAAAAAATAAAAATTATGGCATCCATCGTAGAGCGCCCCCTACGGAAGCCGTACTAGGTCTCCGTAAACTTAATTATCTATTTGAAAACACGGCAGTTGTTCTAAATACGTCTTCGAACAACATCACCTAATAGAGGAGACTCGTACCTCCCCGCTATGGTCTTTAGGATGGAGTTGGAGCTCCCCGCACTCTGCAGAGCAAAGAGGCAGATTTCTGTCTGACAATGGCATGGAAGCCATCAACATGTGCTTGTGCAAACATACCTGATGCACTGCAGAAACGGGGCAGCCCCATCAACATCCTGAACCCGTTATTATATTGGACCCGTAGGGCGCTGATAGCCCTCTGAGTATAGTTGGTCCACAGTCTGCACGAGTAAAACACTTGGCAATAAGCTTTAAAAAGCGTTATTTTGACTGCCCTGCTACAGCGCGCAATCCTACGAGCCAACATGTTACATCGGACTGCCAGCACCCTACGTTCCCTCTCAATATCCAGTTTTTTTTTTTTTTTTTTATGTTTGATAGGCTCGCGTTTGACCACTATCTCACCTGATGTTAAGCGATGATGCGGTCGAAGATGGAGCACGCTTGCCTAGAAGTAACCTATTCACTCTTGACTTAAAGACTCCCAGGTTGTATCCTACAGGAAACACAGACTCCGGTAGAGAATTCCACTCTCTAGCTGTACGTGCAATGAATGTTTTCTCAAAACGCTTTGTGCGTATGGATGGGATGTCCACCATGAACCGGTGGCACTTCGCCGTACGTCTTGTGGTCCTTAGATGAAACGGGCTTGGCGGAATCAAATCATGCAATTCCGTCGCACACTCCCCAAAATGTAATCGATAGAAAACCGACAGGCTAGCAACTCGGCGTCTATGTTCAAGACTTTGGAGTTTTGACTCAACGAGTCTATCATTGCCGATGATCCTCTTGGCTCGTTTCTCAATTGACTCAAGGGCATCAAGCTGGTATCTTGCAGATCCGTCCCAAAGATGAGAGCAGTACTCCATACACGATCGGACTTGCGCTTGATAGAGTTGGAGCAGCTGTTCCGGCGTGAAGTATCGTCTCACCTATGCGAGGACCCCCAACTTTTTGGCAGCCACTTGAGCCTTAGCCTCTATGAAGGGACCAAAATTGAGGGTAGATGTTAAAGTAACACCAAGAAGATCAAGTCGGTCGGTTATCGGCACGGTTACACCTCGGAAAGATGGAGCCGGGTGAAATTGGCTCTTTTAAGCAGAAAAAAGACACGCCTGGGTCTTAGCAGCATTGAACATAACCAGATTGGTATCGCCCCATTCTGAGACAGCCTGCAAGGACAAGTTCAAGCGCCCAACCATAGCCTCTCGGAGAGACCGGACCTGAGACCCACTAACTCGTGCGTCTGGCACGTATCTCTCGGCAACAGTGCTGTCGTCTGCATACCCAAAGGTACCGGGTTTTAGCAGACCATTTGGTCATCAAGGTCGTCGGTTACATAATCCCCCAAGTACTTGAACTGGTACACTCTCGATATGTCATTCCCATTTAGTTTAATCGGGGGCATATACTCAGGACATTTAGCACCGCCAGCTTTAACGACCAGGAACTCGCCTTTCAAATGCTTAATGATGAGCGATCAGGATTTCAACCATTGTGATTGGTCGATTCTTGGACGTCTCCGCTCCGCTCCGCCCAGCTCCGCTTCAGAAAACGCATCCTAAACCACGAAACGGATTATGATGCAGTATTCAGTAATAGAAAATTCGATAAACAAACAAGGTTTGTGTATATAATGCATAGCTAGTATACCTACCTTATACATATAATGCGGAGACTGGCGGGTCATTAGTAAAAAACAAATTTAAGTACGACTGTAGATTGAGTACTAGGGGATGGTAAAATATTAAACGTAGCTGGTATAATTTAGGTACTCCAATGTAGGTAATAACCTATAGAAGCGATCTTACCTTTAGATACCCGTTTCCTCTCTAATAAGGTTACGGAGGTTAGATGGTAGTCGCTTCATGTAAAATATTGATATTTGGACTGTAAAGAAATTTTTCTTCCACCGGCTAGCGTCAAAGATAATATATGGCATGAGACCCTAGTTACCTATCTTCGGGTTTATTGCATGAGGGATGTCTGTAGTAAATAAGAGTCCTTTGATTTGGTCTTCACATATCGTCACCTCTACGGCAAACTTACGAATCTGCAGTTTTTGTAAATTTGACATTTCCATTAAAAACTACACCTTATGTTGTCCTACACATGGTGTAAAATTTTCAAAATTCTATCTCTAACGGTTACAGAAATGTCATAGTGCGAATCTAACTTTTTTGTTGATACACCCATACTAAACTTACGAAACTGATATCAGTTGTTTTGGCGTAGTTGAAAACGTAAAGTCCGAAAAAAATGCACCACGGTCAACCTACGAATCTGTCATATTCGTGAGTTGAGATCATAGCACACTTTAATAAATCGATCTAGCGACTCACAGCAAACATACGAATATGTAAGATTCGTAAGTTCACATTGGTAGAATATATTCTTTAAGAGACTCAAGTAACCCATAGCAAACTTACGAATCGAGCAGTTTCGTTAATTTACATTGGTACCTTGTTTGACAAAGAGGTTCAAATATCCCATAGTAAACTTCTGAATCGGGCATTTTCGTAAGTCCGCATTGGGAGTTTTTTTTAAGAGAGTCTATAATGCCCCATAGCAAACTTACGAATTGGGCATTTTCGTAAATTTACATTGGTAATTTGATTAGGAAAGAAATAAATTATTTTTAGTAGCTTCATATTAATCAAGGTTTTAAGTAATACTAAATACAAGGAAATATTAATATCACAACATAGCAAACATAATAAAAAAGTAACGATATTAGTTCGAAGTTATGCATAATCGGGAACGCAACTGCCGAACGTTGTATTGGTGAAAGCGAGACAGAGTATTTTATTATCGTCATTGAATTCAAAAGTATCGGGCAACGGTCAATACAATACAATAATTGTAACAAACGTCAGGGAAGACGGTAGTGTCGTCGTCTTTTGTTTGCTATTATCCTTATTTCGTTTGTAACAAGTGTTCTGTGTTTTAATTTAAAATTTGTGAAGAGGTGTGTATCAATAATAACAGAATAAAAAATGGAAGCTAATGAAAACGTGAGTATTAAATGATTCAATTGTTAAATATTATTATATTTGTAATAACATAACTATTAATTTTATCGGAAGACGATTTTAACTAATAATTGTTATTTAATTTTACAGATTTTGTCATTAGAACAGTTATTGGATAAAAAACAGAAATTAATGGATATCAGAAAAAAAATTATCCATCAAGGACAATTGGCTCATGTTGACTCAAGAAGTACGTTGGAATTTCTTATAATATTTCATAGAAATCTTAGGGCGTTTTAACTATTTGTGTCTTAATTTGATAGTTTCATTCTAATACAGTGTCTATGCTAAAAGTCGACGAGTCAACATTGCAAATGCTCCGCGAGGGAATAAAAAGCGCTCCGTGACAGAGATTGGTTCGGGTTAGGTACTTATTGCAATATGAATCGTATAATATTCTGCATGTAGGTGTTGGAAATGTTTTGTGTATGCTTTGCTTTGTTAACGAGCATGATTTTTGTTTATAGCGGGACTCACAAATAGGTATCAAATTAATAACAGTAATTTTATTAATTGCAATGAATAAACGACTTACTCATACCTTCTTGATTTAATAAGGGTTATACCTACTGTGGAATGGAAAATTAACAAACTATTGCAGCTAATGGCATAAATCGCGAGTTAGTATGTTTACATTCCTGATCAAGAAGGTGGGGCGCCCTGCGGACTCTCCGTCCGCTTACCGGCCCATTGTGCTGCTCGACGAGGTGGGCAAGCTCTTTGAAAGAGTAATTGCAGACCGCCTCGTCGGGCAGTTGATGCGGGTGGGGCCGGACCTGGCGGAGAGCCAGTACGGCTTCCGCAGGGGGCGCTCCACGGTGGACGCAGTCATGCGCGTAAGAGCCCTCACGACGGGGGATGCAGTGGCCCGGGGTAGGGTCGTCTTGGCGGTGTCTCTGGACATCGCCAATGCCTTCAACACCCTGCCCTGGAGTTGTATAGTGGAGGCACTCCGGTATCACCGGGTGCCGCCCTACCTCCGTCGCGTAGTCGAGGCGTATCTGACGGACAGAGCCGTCATCTACCCCGGTCATCAGGGAGTATGGAACCGGCGAGAGATGTCGTGCGGTGTTCCACAGGGATCGGTCCTGGGGCCGCCCTTGTGGAACATCGGATACGACTGGGTGCTGCGCGCCGACCTCCCCGCTGGCGTCAGCGTAGTGTGCTACGCTGACGACACGCTGGTCTTAGCGCAGGGGAGGTCGCACGAGGCGGCGTCCGAACTTATGACACGCGGGGTTGCGACAGTCATAGAGAGGATCCGGCAACTGGGACTCGAGGTGGCATTGCACAAGTCCGAGGCCATGTGTTTTCATGGTCGTCGGAACGCGCCACCTGCGGGTTCCCAGATCACGGTAGGAGGGGTTCGCATCGGCGTCGAGGGTACGATGAAGTACCTGGGACTCGTCCTCGACAGCCGGTGGAACTTCGTCGAACATTTTCGACGTTTGGCTCCCAGATTGGACAGGGCCGGGGCCGCCTTGAAGCGGCTCCTACCCAATCTGAGGGGGCCAAACGCCTCCTGCCGGAGGCTCTACGCGGGGATCGTGCGGTCCATGGCCCTCTACGGGGCACCGGTGTGGGCGCGTTCGTTGAGGCAGCGATCAGCTCGCCTGATGAACGCGTCCCAGAGGGTCATGGCGATCCGTATCATCCGCGGATACCGCACGATCTCCCGTGAGGCGGCGAGCCTCCTTGCCGGACTGTCACCGTGGGATCTGGAGGCAAAAATCCTCGCGCACCTGTACGAGTGGCGCGAGGAGGCCAAACACCGGGGCGAAACTCCGCTGCCGCGACAACTCGCGGCTCGGCGGACCGAGCTCCGGCAGGATCTCATGGTGACATGGAGAGAGCGACTGTCGCAACCCAGCGCTGGGCACGCCACCATCGAGGCGGTAGTGCCCCTCTTTGAGGAGTGGCTGGAGAGGCGTCACGGCGCCCTCACCTTCCGCCTGACGCAGGTGCTCACCGGACACGGCTGTTTCGGTAAGTACCTGTGTCGGATCAAGGCGGAGGTGACCCCCGGGTGTTTCCATTGCGAGGATCGCCCAGAGGACACGGTGGAGCATACGGTGGAGGTTTGCCCCGCTTGGGCAGAGCACCGCCGTGTCCTCGTGGATGCGATAGGCGGCAGCGACCTCTCGCGCCGTGCCCTGGTTCAGGCCATGGTACGGAGCGAGAGGGAATGGGAAGCCGTCTCCTCCTTCTGCGAAGCAGTAATGCTCGCGAAGGCGGAGGCGGGACGCGTGAGAGAGCACCAACAATGGAGTCGCCCTCACGCCCTCAGCAGCAGCCGCCTCAGGAGACGCCGGGGGCTTCCGGCGCCGCGAGACGATCTCCGGCCACCGTAGACCCGGGCCTGCGGACGGCGAGTAGTGGGTAACTCGCCGTCCGATCAGCACCAGGCCCGAGAGTCGACGGCGCGTAGTGTTCCACGCGCGCCTCAAAGAGTTGTCAGCCAAGGGAAGGGGCCTGCCACGGCCGGTGCCTGCCCGGGGGTGGAGGATAAATTCGAAAGAGTTACCTCGCCCCCGGGCACTCGAGGCAGGGAGGAACAGGGGTGGGTTTTAGTCAGTAAGAGTCTGACACACCCTTCCGCTCCACCCTAGAGCGGAAGAAGTCATAGGATGATTTCCCACCCCCCAAAAAAAAAAAAAAAGTATGTTTACATTGTTTTTTTTTCAGCTGACTCCAATCCAGTAACGCCAAATTCAAACACGCTACTTTCAGTTTCTCCACCACCATATTCTCCAATTACCCCACTAAATATGAATAAAAATAGTAATGATAAAAATTTACCAGGTAAGATTATTCTATTTGACATTAAACGGTAAGATTATTCTATTTGTAACATAAACCAGAACACACAAACAGAACGATCCGAAGACTTTGGCATTTAATTTCGACCTAGAAGCAGTCCTCCAAACTCCTAAGGGTGCGTCTGGACCATTCTTTTATGTACGGAAATTAGCTGTATACAATTTAACATTTTATAAATTTGGCGATCAAGACGTAGACTGTTTTACTTGGGACGAAACGGAGGGTAAACGGGGAAGTACTGAAATTGCAACTTGTGTTTTCAAATATATTTGTAGTCATAAACAAGGCGTAACACATGTGAGAATGATGTCAGATAATTGTGGCGGCCAACAAAAAAATTATAGTTTTTGCTGTATGTTGCTCCACTTGGTAACGAATCATTCCACACAGTAAACATAATTGATCATGTTTTCTACGAGTCTGGACATAGTCACATGGAGTGTGATTCTATTCACTCGAAAATAGAATAGAAATGTAAAAATTCAGCAATTTACACTCCGGATGGGTGGATACAGGTGATGAGACTAGCCAGAACTAATCCTCGGCCATTTAATGTGAATGTCTTAGTTCAGGACGATTTTTTAGATTTCAACCCCAATCAGTGTCAGTTCGTGGAAGCGAGAAAACAAAGTTCGAAGAAGAAATGCTCAAATAAAGTTAAAAGAAATAATGAACAAGAAGACAATGGAGCACTAGAGGAGATAAGACCCAAAGTGAAGATAAATTTCCAAGATGCTGTGTGGATTCAATACCGTAAAGACAACCCTAAATCAATATTTATTAAAACTGACTACAATGACGAGACCTTTAAAGAATTTAATATAAAACCAAAAAGAGGAAAAAGTACGTGCATGGTACCAAAACATATTTACACAGAAAGAATACCCATTTCCAAACAACAAAAAAAGAGATCTCTTAAAACTCTGTACCGATAACCAAATCCCAAAATATTACCATTACTTTTATAAAAACCTCCCAGATTCGGAAGCTATTGAAGATCGCTTGCCTGAACCAGATGCTGAAGAAGATGAGAAACTGTAGGAGTACCTACAGTTCCTCTTTATCTTCAGCATCTTACACAATCTTTAAATACTTTTTTCTACGATTTCCTCTTACTTTGATTGTTTTGTGAAAGTCGCGACTATATTGTTTTTGTCTTAAATAAATAGTTACGTATAGGTACGTATTTTATTATTACTCTAATAATACTCCAAACATAATTATATGAATTCACTTGTTTTTTTTTCTGAAACGTGTTATTACTATTATTTATCTTATGAGATAAATCACGTCTTTTAAAGGAATAATTAGTATAATTATAATATCGTGAATATATTATTCTAATACTACAAGAATAACAAATAAATGCATTTTCATTACTTTACACCTTCATAAATTAGAGTTGAAATGTATTATATTACGCTTTAGCAAACTTACGAAATTGGCGCTTTCGTAAGTTTACCAAAATATTTATTCAATAGTTTTCTTATGAAATTACGAAACTACCACTTTCGTAAGTTTGCTAAAGCGTAATATAATACCTTTGAACTCTCGTGTATGAAGGTGTAAAGTAACGAATATGCATTTATTTGTGATGCGTGTTATATTATGTACAATCCATTCATGGTAAATAAAAACAGGCGGATTTTGAAACTGAAACTTATCGCAGAATTTATTACATCCCTTTCCTAAAAATAAATATCGTCAATCTAAAGTTTCAAAACGCTCCCCTGTAAAATTTGGTTTTTGCAGTTTCGTAAGTTTACCATAAAGGTGACGATATATCACATTTATTGTCAACACTGCATCACACTAGATAGTATTTAGTACACAGAAAATTGTATGTTGAACTTACAATTTATGATGAATCACTATTACCCTATCGTTCGAAGATCGAAGATCCGAAGATTAAAGGTCCAGTGAGGAGATCCACAAGCAGTATCTAAGCCGTGGTCATCTAACCTTAGTCATCTCTGGACACTTGGACGTTTGTGTTCAGAACCTTTTGCTAAGACCGAATTGTTCTTCCAAAATAAAGTGAAGTTTATGATCCGACCATTTTATGAAGTTTTTTCCATAATAAATTAAATGTAAAGTAGGAACCCTGCCAACAAGAGAAAATTTCGGTGAGACTCATAAATGCCACGCTTATTAAGATTTAGCATCAGTACAGAAAAATCCCAAAAAAAGTACTTACAGCGTCCTACATCCCAATGCTTAACACATTTGAACTTAACTCTGGTTCCAGCTGCCTTTCGAGACATCAGTTAAATAACTTCTTAGATCTTTCCAAGACACGGAGATTTTGTTCCATCAACGTATCAAAGCCAAAAAAAGGGCGAAGCGCCATCTTCCCAAGATAACGTTCCGTTCATCGCTCGTCAAACGTTTCATTTCACATTTTAACATTATAAATTTTAATTAGGTATTATTTATTTCTGAATTAAATCTAAATATAGTAGGAACCATTGTGTTTATTTTAATAGATTTTAATAACACAATTTCCATAGTTACGATTTCAAGTAAGTTGGTCAAACGCCATGTCTTCGTAGTATCTATTGATTCGACATTCGCAGTACTACACCCGTTCTCGGCCAGATGGCACCACAAACCCCGAACCAACAGGTACACTTATTATAACACCGTCTGGTGAGGAAGGATAACGCCTTAGATATTGTTGGGAAAATGATAGAATAATAATTTTACTTGAAGAATTCGCTTTACAAGACTAGTATAACTAGTGACCACCCTGTCTTAGCACGGGTATAAAATATACACTTAAACCTTCTTCAAGAATGTGCTGCTCGACGAGGTGGGCAAGCTCTTTGAAAGAGTAATTGCAGACCGCCTCGTCGGGCAGATGGTGCGGGTGGGGCCGGACCTGGCGGAGAGCCAGTACGGCTTCCGCAGGGGGCACTCCACGGTGGATGCAGTCATGCGCGTAAGAGCCCTCACGACGGGGGATGCAGTGGCCCGGGGTAGGGTCGTCTTGGCGGTGTCTCTGGACATCGCCAATGCCTTTAACACCCTGCCCTGGAGTTGCATAGTGGAGGCACTCCGGTATCACCGGGTGCCGCCCTACCTCCGTCGCGTAGTCGAGGCGTATTTGACGGACAGAGCCGTTATCTACCCCGGTCATCAGGGAGTATGGAACCGGCGAGAGATGTCGTGCGGTGTTCCACAGGGATCGGTCCTGGGGCCGCCCTTGTGGAACATCGGATACGACTGGGTGCTGCGCGCCGACCTCCCCATTGGCGTCAGCGTAGTGTGCTACGCTGACGACACGCTAGTCTTAGCGCAGGGGCGGTCGCACGAGGCGGCGCCTGACCTTATGACACGCGGGGTTGCGACAGTCATAGAGAGGACTCCGGCAACTGGGACTCGAGGTGGCATTGCACAAGTCCGAGGCCATGTGTTTTCATGGTCGTCGGAACGCGCCACCGGCGGGTTCCCAGATCACAGTAGGAGGGGTTCGCATCGGCGTCGAGGGTACTATGAAGTACCTGGGACTCGTCCTCGATAGCCGGTGGAACTTCATCGAGCAATTTCGACGTTTGGCTCCCAGATTGGACAGGGCCGGGGCCGCCTTGAAGCGGCTCCTACCCAATCTGAGGGGGCCAAACGCCTCCTGCCGGAGGCGCGATAGGCGGCAGTGACTTCTCGCGCCGTGCCCTGGTTCAGGCCATGGTACGGAGCGAGAGGGAATGGGAGGCCGTCTCCTCCTTCTGCGAAGCAGTAATGCTCGCGAAGAGGGAGGCGGCATACGTTAGGGAGACTCAACAACAGCCGAGTCACCCTAGCGCCCCCAGCCGCACCCGCCGCAGGAGACGCCAGGGGCGCGAGACGATCTCCGGCCACCGATTGGGAAACCGTCTTCTCCTTCTGCGAAGCAGTAATGCTCGCGAAGGTGGAGGCGAGACGCGTGAGGGAGACTCAACAACGGAGTCGCCCTCACGCTCTCAGCAGCAGCCGCCTCAGGAGATGCCTGGGACTTCCGGCGCCGCGAGACGATCTCCGGTCACCGTAGACCCGGGCCTGCGGACGGCGAGTAGTGGGTAACTCGCCGTCCGATCAGCACCAGGCCCGAGAGTCGACGGCGCGTAGTGCTCCACGCGCGCCTCAAAGAGTTGTCAGCAATAGGGACGGGGCCTGCCACGGCCGATGCCTGCCCGGGGGTTGAGGATAAATTCGAAAGAGTTACCTCGCCCCTGGGCACTCAGGGTAGGGAGGAACAGGGGTGGGTTTTAGTCAGTAAGAGTCTGACACGCCCTTCCGCTCCACCCTAGAGCGGAAGAAGTCATAGGATGATTTCCCACCTCCCAAAAAAAAAAAAAAACCTTCTTCAAGAATCACTCTGTCTAATAGAGTTAACAGCATGAAAATCCGTTCAGCAATTTTGAGTTTTTTTATTTTACATTTTGACGCGTCCGTACCTACTTCAAAGGTTAACAAATTTCACTACCTACGTTCGTCACTTAATGGCAGCGCGGCACTAGTAATTAAAAGTTTAGATTTCAGAGGGGACAACTACGATAATGCGTGGCAGTTGTTGTGGGAAAGGTACGATAACAAGCAATTATTAATAAATAATCACATTCAAGCTTTATCCATCCATCCATCCATCAAGAACAGATAAAAATGGACTTGATGGCGACACACTACACGAATAGGGACTTTAGTAATTTTTGGAAGTGTACAAATAAATTAAATGCTAGGCCTGGCATCCCAGTGAGTGTCGGCGGTGTTTCTAGCCCTGAAGACATTGCTAATGTTTTTAAGGAACAATTTGTAGTAAAGTCACCCTTAGGACCGGCATGCGGACGGTTCGATGCTGAGAGTCAGGGGATGAATGTTTCAGTTTCAATATTTGCCAAGGATATTGAACGTGCTATCGGGAGTATGAAGGGAGGAAAATCACCGGGGTATGACGCACTCAGCGTGGAACATCTAAGGCATGCTGGTTTCCACCTTCCTAGAGTACTTGCAATGTTATGTAATTTGTGCATAAATCACTCACACCTACCCCCTGGCCTGATGAAGACTCTGGTGGTACCGATTGCCAAGAGTAAAACGGGGGATGTGTCTGAAAAATCTAACTACAGACCTATTTCGCTAGCCACGATTGTAGCGAAGGTATTTGACAGTGTGCTTAACTTATATTTGAACAAGCATGTTAAGTTACATGACGCGCAGTTCGGCTTTCGCCCTGGCTTGTCGACTGAGACTGCTATTCTTAGCCTTAAGCACACTGTGAAATATTACACTGACAGACAGACCCCGGTTTATGCTTGCTTTCTAGACCTCTCGAAAGCGTTTGACCTAGTGTCTTATGATATGTTATGGCAGAAGCTAAAGGACACGGGCCTAGCGCCAGAGTTGACATCACTTTTTAGGTATTGGTACCTTAACCAAAATAATAATGTAAAGTGGGCGGGTGAGTTGTCGAGTGAATACAAACTGGAGTGCGGAGTGAGGCAGGGGGGGTTGAGCTCGCCCTTGCTTTTTAACCTGTACGTAAATGCGCTGATCGAGGAACTCAGTCAGATGCCAGTGGGGTGCTACGTGGATGGTGTCAGTGTTAACAACCTTAGCTATGCCGATGATATGGTTCTGCTGGCTCCCTCGATTTGTGCATTGCGGAAGTTGCTTGCCGTATGTGAAAAGTATGCGGCCACACACGGTCTGGCATATAATGTTAAAAAATCAGAGTGCATGGTCTTCAAGGCGGGTACAAAGTGCCCAATTATTGTTCCACCAGTGTTACTTGATGGTATTCCTCTTAATCGAGTATACCAATTTAGGTATCTTGGGCATTTGCTTACCGAAAACCTTGGAGATGATGTAGACATGGAGAGGGAGCGCAGGGCATTGTCAGTCCGGGCGAACATGCTGGCACGCAGGTTCGCTCGATGTACGGACGCGGTGAAAGTAACTTTATTCAAAGCGTATTGCACATCTCTGTACTCAGCGAGCCTGTGGTTCAGATATACCCAAAGGGCTTACAATTCTCTGCGCATCCAGTTTAACAATGCCTACAGGGCGCTGTTACGTCTGCCGCGCTTCTGCAGTGCGTCAACAATGTTCGCTGAGTCTAGGACAGACGGCTTTGAGGCCACCTGGCGCAAAAAGACAGCCTCACTACTAAGCAGATTGCGTGGGAGCAGTAACAGCATCCTGAAGGTAATAGGCAACAAGTTAGACAGCCCACTGGTGTGGAGCCTCACCCAGAGGACTAAGTCTCTCTTAGTTATTAGGTACTAACATAGTTTTTAAGCTCATACTAACAATATAAATTTAAATGTATATGAAATGGATCAATGGTTGTCTGAATAAAAATTATTATTATTATTATTTATTTAATGTGGACCCACTTCAAAAGGAGAGTAGTCAGGGTTTACGACAAATTGTTGATGTAACTATCAAGAACCTGCGGTAACTGGCAACGCTAGGGCTGTTCGTACTGCATTGGGGTGAAATAGTTATACATTTAATGACATACAGTTGATACTCCAATCACAAAACGACACATACTTTCCACGATAGCGCAAGTATTCGATCCTCTGAGTCTTGTCTGTCCGTCTATTATCGAAGTCAAAATAATATTGCAGAAATTATGGATAAAGAAGTGTGCATGGGACGACGAGGTTAGTGTGGACATTAAAAAGTCATGACTGAAGTTCACACAGACTTTACCACAGTTTAATAACCTCAGCATACCACGCTGGGTGGTATGTGATGACCATATATCAGTAGAGGTACATATTTTTACAAATGCGTCAGAAAAGGCATACGGAGCTTGCATATACATTCGTTCTGTGGCTGGTAGCGGCACCGTCCATACACTCTCCATACGCTCACGTCCAAGAGTAAGGTTGCACCGATCAAGTCGACCACAATCCCAAGGCTAGAGCTTTGTGGTGCCTTATTAGGGACCAGGTTGTGTGCAAAGGTATTTGAATCGTAAACACTTAAACCTGAGAAATGCATATTTTGGTGTAATTCAATGATTGTCTTAGGTTGGCTGTCTGCTTCACCTGGCACGCCGTTCGTCAGGAATCGAGTTTCGGAGATACGGCAAGGCTTTAGTATGTACCTGGTGGTATGTGCCGTCCAAGGAAAACCCTGCTGGTCTTGTCTCCCGTGGTCTAAGCGCTGACCTCATAGGTCAATCTTCCATGTGGTGGTCAGGGACTTTATTTTTACTTACAGATCCAACTCTTTGCCCTTCATTGCCTAACACAGACGTAAACACAATATTACCTGAACTATTAAAATCACATTCTATTAACATTAACAACCAATCATTACCTATCACTGATCCTTATAAAGATTTATGCACAGTAATTCATTTCAAACTTTGATCAATAATTCCTCAAATTATCTACATTTACAACGTCTATTAGCATAGGTACGTATTTAGATTCATTAATCGTTGTAAAGGGGTACATAGTCATAGTCTTACTCTTACTAAATCAGAGTTGTCCTGTAGCGCTGTTTTCATAATTAGAACAGTTTGTCAGAGAGAAATGTTTCCTGAAGAGTACGACCTGCTTTCATCAGGTAAACCATTACCAAATAAAAATCGCCTTAAGAAATGATCACCCTTTATTGAGACTGGTATTATACGAGTTGGAGGCAGACTAGATAATTCTTGCTACGATTATAATGTCAGGCACCCTATCATTATTTGCAGTAAACATAACTTTGCTAAACTTATTTTTATTACTTACCACTTACGCCTATTCCATGCTGGTCCACAGCTACTCTTAGCCACAATTAGACACGAGTATTGGCCTTTGGGTGGTAGAAGCCTTGCCAAATCAACTGTTTATAAGTGCGTAAAGTGTCAGCGATTAATGAATGATGAAGAACAGTTCAACCCATTGTGGGTAATTTGCGTAAGGAACGAGTTCAGTTAGAGTTTCCTTTCTTAGAGACTGGCACAGACTATGCCGGACCCATCCTTCTAGCTGACCGCAAGGGTAGAGGATGTAGATTAGTAAAATCATACTTAAGTGTTTTTGTTTGTCTAGCCACAAGAGCGGTTCATCTGGAGCTTGTCTCAGATCTAACAAAACATGCCTTAATTGCAGCACTGAACAGGTTCATTGCTCGTCGTGGTAAACCAAAGACCATTTACTCCGACAATGGTACAACCTTTATTGGCACCTGTAATGAAATAGCTGGCATATTACAACAGGATTATTCTTCAGAAATGGCTGATACAGGTATCAATTTTAACTTTATGCCGGCATACACCCCACACTTCGGTGGCCTATGGGAGTCTGCCGTAAAATCCGTGAAACATCACTTGAGGCGTATACTAGGCTTCGCACATCTCACTTACGAAGAGATGTCTACGTGTCTGATTCAGGTCGATGCAATACTAAACTCTCGTCCTCTAACTCCTCTTTCCTCCTCTTTCCTCCACTCCGATGGGGCACTTGAAGAGGGAGCCATGGTAGTACTCAAAGAGCAGCAGTCACCACCACTGATGTGGCCACTCAGTCGTATCGTACGTCTCATACCTGGGAGAGACGGAATAAGCAGAGTTGCAGACGTAAGGACGAAAAAGGGGATAGTCCGACGCACTTACAACACCATCTGTCCTCTTCCAGTATAATCATTGAAGACAAGTCTTCAACGCCGGGAGCATGTCAAGAACATCACTACGCGCCGGGTGACCGCGGGTGGCAGGTGCGGTTGCGGAGGGGGCGTTTGAGCAGCAGGCGCGCACCGGCCGGTGGCAGCGCCAACACTTCGAAATCGTCCGAGCTACTGAGCGATAGCACTTACATTAGATTCTCGCTATTTCAAATTGAGTTGACCGATGTTCTCCTGTAGAATTCTGTAAAGTACACTAGAAAAGTAACCGTGTTTTTGTCCTCGTACCACCTGGAGGATACTACCACTCCTGTTTACGACCTTTACCCAAACGGGCTGCTCAGAACATAAGCACTTGGGTATTCCAAACATTGTAAGCTTCAATGCAATGATGTAGGATTTTTAACTCGTCCTTCAATAACCATCGTTAAATCTGGGCCTGTTGTTAAACATCATTGTCGTTATCCGTTAAACCGTGAACTGAATCAATATGTTCAGAGTAATAATAATGAGTCACCTCCTAAGTATGCAAGTTCTAACACGCGACTACAGAACCCTACACTGCGCGTGGCCCGACATACACTTGTCCAGTTTTTAATGGTCTCACATAACGCAGGAATCCCCTTTCCATGTGCTGATAATCATTACCAAGGTGGTTTTAGTGAGGTAAAATCCCGCATTCCCTGGTCTTTGTTCCCTAAAAGTCCAGGCGCCTTTTGAAGGTTTCAAAAAAAAAGGAAAAAGCCGCAAGTCGGACTCGCGCATGAAAGGTTCTGTACCATCATACAAGATTATACGCCATTGTTGCCGTTATTAATATCGAGCAAAAAAAGCCGAAAAAACATGTCGCTACTTAAATACAAAACAAAATAAAATTTATTTCTTTTTGATTTTGTGGTATGTATTTTTTTCCTAATATAGGTATTATGTTTATACATCATTACATTCGTTTAAATGTACTGTATATATATATATATATAATTATGATATGAACTTTGTGATAACTATTATCCGTACCGAGAAAATCGCACAAAAGTGCCTTTTGCATATAATTTTTGGTACCTTATCACAGGTTATATTTCAAAAATATATACAAAATTATATTAAAATTATTTTTTATTGAATTGTTTTACTGCAAATATATTAAATATCATTCAAACAAATATTATTGTGGCAATCATCAAAACAGCAAAATAATCCCTTTTAAGGATAAAAATAACAATTAAATTGTATGAATATACTACAATCCAAAACTTTAAAATTTAACGGAATTTTTGGTTGTACAATCTTCTTTGTATTCATGTACATTAGTAGTTTATTTAGACTGTTTATTTTGTTAGTGTGGATACCGACCTGCTCCTCATTGTCGTAAGAAGTCTGCCGTAACATACGTAAATCGCCGGTTTGCCAATTATCTTGAAATATGGCTATTCATTGTTGAAATGTAAATTCATTTAAACAATTTTTGAGTTTACATTTATCTGTACAGACAAAACCCATTTTTTTGGTTTTATTAATCTTTTTGTTGTAGACATAGTTGTATAAGCCTTACCACAGTTTCTTAGAGCATTTGCCTTGTTTCGCCTCAACGACTCTGGGTTAGCTTTCATTTTTCGAGATCAATTCTGAGTGTCAATGCTAGGTGGCTGAATGTCAATACTGGGAGGCTGAGCGTCGATGTGGAATGGCTGAGCGTCAGTGCTGGGTGGCTGATTGTCAATGCTGAGTGGTTGGTTGGTTTTCAACGCTGAGTGGCTGAATATCAGCGTTAGAAACGGTCCGGACTGGGGTGATGATGGTATTGGATTCATAATATCTTCTTCGGTATTTGAAGATTTTGCAACGTAGGGCTGAAAATTAGAATCTGCAACACTTGGTTCATCAACAATTGTATACACTGGTACTGAGAGAGCAAATGAGACAGAAGCAACAAATCAAAATAAAGTGTAAGAATCACTTACAGGTAAACTCTACATGCATACCAAACGTCGTAACTTACAAAAAAAAATAGAAGTAGAAGACTACGTATATTATCAAAGTTGCACTAAACTTAATAAATGAATTAAACTTAATTAAAACAAATTAAACTAAATAAACCTAGGTAATACAAAAATAGGTACCTATTATTATAGCCTTAATTAACCTACCCAGTGAGGTAATGCAGGGCTAAGAAACTCAATGTTCGGAGAGATACTTATCTATATATATAAAACAAAGACGGGTTTGTTACAACACTTATAAATCGAGATTGGCTTGATCAATTTTCATGGTTTTTGTGTGTTGGATTTGTCTCCTCCCTGAATAGCAGAATACATTTTAAAAACAATGAAAACTTGACGAATACATAATTATGAAAATGAATCATTTTGCATTTTTGCATTAATTATGTTCCTTTGTTTCGTACCTGTCAAACATTTGTTTTCCTCCTGTCATCCTGTCAAATACTGTGATTGACATTTATACATGCGTTCAGAAATGTATTTTGTGTAAACTATTTAAAAAGGGTGAATAAACTTTTGTCTGTATTTTTTTTAATCAATTAAAAAGGTTGAAACGTGTATTAAGCAGATTTGAATAGAAGTTCCTCAAATATTTATGCGTGCGTTCAGAAATAATGACAAATGGTTAATATTTACGCGTGCGTTCATAACTTTATTTTGCGTAAATTAAAGTTTCTAGTTTCGAAAACAATTTCTAAGATTTATTATTTAAGTTATCGAAAGCGTAAATGTCTTTTTATGTTGTCTATGATTTTCTAAGATATATAATTACATAGGTTAAAAAGTGCAGTATCCAAAGTAGTAGTCTATGATCTAAACTATTGTCAATCAATGTCTATGTCACGAAAGTTCAGCTACTGTTATATTTGTTTGTTTTGTGTGGTTTTGTGCGAGTACATATTCAGTATTAGTAACAATGCCACGTCCTAGAAGATATAATCTTTCCCAGCGAAGCCGCACTGCAATTAGGCAACGGAACATCGCGAGTCAGTTATCTGATGAAGAACGAGACGACACAGAGCGCCGCGTTAGTATGGAGCGAAGAAGGGCTTTAATTCGTGCCTCTCAAACACAAGAGGAAAGAGAGGCAGCCCGTGAAACGGCTAGGTTAGAAACGAGAAATCGTCGAGCTTATAGTACAGATCAACAGAGGAATAATCTTCGACGTGCAAGAAGAAATGGTTCAAGCGTTGATTTGAATCGAGCAGCGTTTCTATATGATTGCACCATCGACTACAGCTTGCATCGTTTAGTTTGCATTGGTCCAGTGGACGTTGTTTGCCAGCATTGTGGCGCATTGAAGTTTGCTGGTGAAACGCCTGGTTTGTGCTGCCTTAGTGGTAAAGTGAAATTGCCATTATTGGTTCCGCCACTAGAGCCATTGTGTTCCTTGCTTAATGGCGAAACTCCAGAATCACGACATTTTCAAGCGAACACTCAAAAATACAATGTCTGTTTTCAAATGACTTCATTTGGGGCGGAAATTATCGAAGAACACGGATATAATCCGACATTTAAGGTAATTGCTGGAATGTAGTTTGTTAGATTTCTATATTTGTCTCTAAAATAAAAACGGCATGTTATCATTTGAAAAAAAAAAAAATTGTAAATCTAACTATGCCTTCGACTTTACAGATTCAAGGCCAGATTTACCATCGCATTGGATCATTGCAACCTCATGAAGATGCACAGCATAAATTTTTGCAAATATACTTCATGGGCAATATGGAAGAACAACTTGACCGTCGTCAAGGGATCAACACAGCTACAAAAAGAGCAATTCTCCAAGATCTGCAGCAACTGCTTCATGAACATCATGCATTGGTCAGGCTGTTCAAGACTGCGTTAGAGCGCATGCCAAGTGATGATTATAAAGTTGTGATCAGAGCAGATAAACGACCAGCTGGAACACACGAACGCACATTTAATGCTCCAACAATTGATGAAGTGGCAATCCTGATTGTTGGTGAAAACTTAGAAACACGTGATATTGTACTTATTTTATTAATATTTGGTGGAAAATCATCAAATAAGTTCTACCGCTCTTCGTGTCAGACTCTTACTGACTAAAACCCACCCGTGTTCCTTCAGTTGCCTGTGCCAGAACCACGGTGACTACTTCAAATACTCCCGCGACCCTGGCTGGCACCAGCCATAGCGGGCCCCATCACTGTTTGCTGACATCTCTTTGAAGCGCGCGTGGAACACTACTCGCCGTCAATTCGGGCCTTGGTCTTATCGGTCAGCGAGCTACTCATTAATCGCCGTCCGCGAGTCCGCGCCTGTACACGTGTAAATTTTTTGATCCATTAAAAGGAATAATAGCATTAACAGTCTGTTCGTTCGGATGGTTCGGCTTTAAAACGTTATTTTTATGTTTTGGCATTTATTTTTGTCATTCTGCTTTTAAGCGAAAATTGTCAGTCATGAATATAATTATACGAGAAATGTGTACGTGGACATCAATTCGCCATTGTAGGTAACAAGCCCATAGATAAGTTCTTATAAGCTTGTTTACGTAAGTCATTTTTGTTATTTTTCCTTTATTAGTTAATAATTAGTATTTACAAACAGATAAATAGTAAAATATAACGAAAAAATAGGTAAATATTCCATCTTGCCGTAACTTAAATCGCCGTCGCCGCTAAAATTGTGTGGGGATGGGTTGATTGCTGGGGTCTAATGTGGTACTTAGAATATTTCACGTAATGACTCAGGGGTATCAAAAAGCTTACATAGTCAAGTTATAAATAGATTTTAAAGACAAAAACTACAAAATTATTGGTGAAAACTTAGGCGGTAAACGTTAACGTTTACATTTTTTTTTAAAGTACTTAGAACAAGTTATTGGACTTTAGTTTTCACTTATGTCGATTCTTAGTTACAGCCATACACACGTATTTTTTATTTGTATGTAGCTTCAGTAGTTTACTAGATATTAAGCTCTTTGAAGCGCGCGTGGAACACTACTCGCCGTCAATTCGGGCCTTGGTCTTATCGGTCAGCGAGCTACTCATTAATCGCCGTCCGCGAGTCCGCGCCTGTACACGTGTAAATTTTTTGATCCATTAAAAGGAATAATAGCATTAACAGTCTGTTCGTTCGGATGGTTCGGCTTTAAAACGTTATTTTTATGTTTTGGCATTTATTTTTGTCATTCTGCTTTTAAGCGAAAATTGTCAGTCATGAATATAATTATACGAGAAATGTGTACGTGGACATCAATTCGCCATTGTAGGTAACAAGCCCATAGATAAGTTCTTATAAGCTTGTTTACGTAAGTCATTTTTGTTATTTTTCCTTTATTAGTTAATAATTAGTATTTACAAACAGATAAATAGTAAAATATAACGAAAAAATAGGTAAATATTCCATCTTGCCGTAACTTAAATCGCCGTCGCCGCTAAAATTGTGTGGGGATGGGTTGATTGCTGGGGTCTAATGTGGTACTTAGAATATTTCACGTAATGACTCAGGGGTATCAAAAAGCTTACATAGTCAAGTTATAAATAGATTTTAAAGACAAAAACTACAAAATTATTGGTGAAAACTTAGGCGGTAAACGTTAACGTTTACATTTTTTTTTAAAGTACTTAGAACAAGTTATTGGACTTTAGTTTTCACTTATGTCGATTCTTAGTTTCAGCCATACACACGTATTTTTTATTTGTATGTAGCTTCAGTAGTTTACTAGATATTAAGCTTTCATTTGGAACCAGGGCAGGGCGCTTGCGCGGAGAAATTCCCGTGCGCGCGGGGTAACGTTGGAGGTATGTGCAATGCCACCGGCTGGACGGGCCAGTGGATAATAATAGTTGGTCGCTGTGTTGAACGCAAGACAATGTTACACTTGATTTTCTTTCTCCATATTTAGCTTATGGCTATGACAGATTATATGAGTTTATATTATAATTGTTTACTTATTCTAGTATGATGGCCCTAGTTCATCACTTGTGGCTTCGAATCACAGCCCTTTAATAGATTCTATCTTTGCTCGTGTAAGTAGGCACACCAGTTATATATGGAGGCTTATTTAATTTGGTTTAGTGTTTAAGCTTGAGTTCGTTTTTAGTGGCATAATTGAGTGTGCTAGCTAACAAGTGGCGGATTGTTTAATAAAATTTAATTTAATTTTATGATTATATTTTAGACGATATATCTTTATTTTTCTTTTTTACATACGTTACATACACATATTTTAAGATTGTTGCATATAATTATATAGAATCAAGTTCTTCAAACTTAACAGACAGATTTGTTGCTGGGGAGTTTGTTGGCCACTTCTTCTTCACAGCAAAAACACTAGGAAGTGGTGACGGGCGGGCGTTTTTGGGGGACTGTCTTTATGTAGAACTTTGACGTTCAAAAAGTGCTGGCTCTCAGCCTAGTTTGAATAGATGACTTTTGATTTTGATTGTTAATTAAAACTACTAAAACAGGAGGCATTTATCAGGAGATTTAATTAAAAAGTTTAAGAGTATTATATTTTTTTTTTATGACATTGCATGGGCCAAACCCTATCTCGAACCGTCGTAACGCTTCTTAAATACTTTTTCTATAATAAATAACTAAGCCGTTGTCGTATCTTGCGTCCATTGTTCTTTCGACAGAAAATTCCAAAAAAATAATAAAAAGAAACTTAATAGATTAAAAAAGTAAATTTAATTTAGTACATTCCCAACCTATGAAAGAACACGAATTCTAAATCGAAACACTAACGATAAACAAAAACAAAATAGAGAAACTGTAGTCGGAACACCTCGGCATTGAATTGAAAATAGGCATACAGCCTGTTTTTTAGGATCTGAGATGCGCTTTCAATCTGATTATCCGGCTGTTTTGTCATTTAAAAAATCTTTGACAACCGTCAAAGATGTTTAAATAAGAAAATAACCGGGACCAACGCCTTAATGTGCTTTCCGAGGCATGTAAGAAACTCAGTTTACAATGAATCCATCCACGGACCGACCTCGGCAAGCGTAGCTTAACCTCGAATTTCGACCCAGAAGGTTGTTTTTATGTATTTAGCCACAATAAAAAAAAATCACAAATTAATGTTTATTAACCACAAAAATATCTACAACAAACGCACTGATACAGCAATATTGGTATACATACATAATTTAAAGAAATAACTTAAAAGTTTTCTATTTCTTTGTTATAAATATAGGTACAGAGATGTAACCAGAACGACGTGGACGTGGATTTAAATAAGTTTTATTAACAATTTCAGAGAAAACAATAGAAATACTTCCGAAACAAATTTGGTATCTACGAAACTTTTTAGGGTTCCGTACCCAAAGAGTAACCAACGGCACCCTATTACTGAGACTCCGCTGTCTGCCTGTCTGTCAGCGGGCTGTATTTCACGATCCGCAATATCTACACAGTTGAAATTTTCACAGAATGTGTATTTATGGTGCGGCTATGGCTATATAGCCCAAATAAAGGAGTAATGCTGGCATACGGAAACTTTTGTTTTTTTTTTTCAGTTTATGATACGCAACCCTTCATGTGTGAGTCCGACTCGCACTTGGCCGGTTTTCTTTTACTTTTTTTTTGAGGGTGGGAAATCGTCAGTTGACTTCTCCTGCTCTGCGTGAAGCGGGAGGAAGTGTCAGACTCTTCCTTACTAAAACCCACTCGTGTTCCTTCAGTTGGCCTTTGCGTTCCAGCAGGTGTATCCGTAACTCACTTGACATCAATTTGATAGGCACTTTGCAGTACATTACTGCTTTCACGTATAAGAAAACAAAAATGTACTACGTAGTGCTATTATAATCGATGTCCACCAAGCAATGTACTACAAAGTGCCTATCAAATTGATGTCCACTGAATTAGCGAATACACCTGCTGGGCCACGGTGACTCTTCGGAACAATCCCACGACCCCGGCAGTCGTCGCCCTTAGCATATCTTTGACGCTCGCGTGGAACACAACGCGCCGTCGACCCGGGCCTGGTGATGGCTCAACAGAGTGGCCCACACGCCCCCAGCAGCAGCCGCCGCAAGAGACGCCCTGGGCATTGGAGGTCGCGAGACAATCTCCGGCCACCGTAGACGCGGGAAATGGGTAGTTCACCGTCCAATCAGAACCAGGCCCGAGAGTTGACGGCGTGTAGTGTTCCACGGGCGCATCAAAGAGATGTCAGCCGCCACTGATGGGGCCCATCATGGCCAATGCCTGCATTCCAGGGTCGTAGATAAATTCGTAACAGAATTACCGCGTCCCTGGGCACTCAGGCAAGCAAAGAACAGGGTGGGTTTTAGTCAGTAATAGTCTGACACGCCCGGCCTGGTTGTCATTAGACGGCGAGTTACTCTTTGTCACCTTCTAAGCGATTGCTAAGCAGTTAATAAAATACGATCTACTAAAAATAGTTCAAAGCCTTCATTGAAAGTTAAATCGTAGCATAGCATAGAAAAGGGGTAGCGAATAAATTCTTAACAGAGTTACCGCACCCCTGGGCACTCAAGCAGGGAAGGAACAGCGGTGAGTGTCAGTAAGAGTCTGACACGCCCTCCCGCTTCACCCATAGCGGGCGATGTCACTGGATGATTTCCCACCTCGCCAAAAAAAAGCATTGCATTGAAAATAAATATTAAAGATTGCAACGTCACGTTTGTTGCAAAGAGGATTAAGTAGTAGGCAAAAGTACCAAAAGCGGCCGTTTTTGACATTTTTGCTTACTACTTTGGATACGAAACATTTTGAGACCTGTTTTAACAACGTAAAAATACTTTATCCTCTTTGTAACAAACGTGACGTTGGATTCTTTAATATTTATTTTCTATGCTATGCTACGATTTTCTATTCAATGAGGGCGCCACTTGGCGGGTAGGGCCTTAAGACTTACAACTCCACTTAAAATATGCAGATGTGAATAAACCGTTCTACTTAAAATTAACATGCAAAAACACCAGAATACTTCATCAAGGATTTATTAATAGTTCGAGAATTTATTTAGTATTTAATTAGCTCTCTTAGATCATAGTTTTGCAACTTCTTCGTTTTAAGCTGATTTCATGCCCGGATATAGCTTTTAATGTGGCATCAAGTTTAAATTTCATTTTGGTGTAGTCAGCGGTGATGACGAACTCGCGCACGACATGCGCTACAGCAATCTTCATTGATATCATAGCATATGTTTTACCTGTGACAGTAAAAAATAAGTATCACTCTTTCAGTTTTATTGTCAAATCACTAAGTTAGTTATAAAAATATCTATTAGAAGAAGTTAAGCCGTCCGTCACGGCGGCCATTTTTTGTTCTCATTGTTACGGTGCTTTAAGCCCAAATTCAAACAACTAAGAAATATCATCCAACCCAGTAACCCCTTGTGAAGTTCAGATGTCTATCTCATATCTTACTTAGAAATACTGTCTAGTATTTCTAAGTAAAACACTCATCATCATCCTCAAACTACAGCTGTAATCTACTACTTGATAGAGACTTTTCCAACTGCACGACATCTATCTTGACTTTCGATAACTCTCATCCAGCTGCAAACAGACACCAGCTGCGCTCCACCTTGCCCGATGGCGTCCAAAATACTAGTCCCTATATGGCTGCTTTAAGTGAGACTGGAAGCCGGCCCAATATTTTTGAAATAAAAGTATGTCTGAAATGTCTACACAAAACGACATATAAATAATTAAAACAGTCGCAACCTACCAAGACAGGATCGCTTGCCAAAACTGAAAGCGCCATCCGACGCAATGTAGGGTGGCAACGTTGTGGGATCCAGCCATCTTTCTGGTCTGAACTGGTCAGCATCAGGTCCCCAACATGGGTGATGATGCAAGCCATAAGGTACTATGAGACACTGACTACCAGCACGCATTGTGTAGTTCTCTAAAAGAAAAATGAAGTTTGAGAAGATTAACAACAATCCTTAATAAAAATAGAAGCATTTGCTGTACACACATATCATCATCATCATCATTTTAACTCAAAGACGTTCATTGCTGAACGTAAGGCTCCCTAAAGTGTCACCACTATGACCGGTTTTGTGCGTCGCGCATCCATCGCCTACCCGGAACCCCTAACCAGGTCATCGGTCCACATTGTTGGAGGCCTTCCAACGCTGCGTCTTCCGGTACGCAATCTCCGCTCCAGAACTTTTTGGCCCCATCGACTATCTGTTCTGCGAGCAATGTGCCCTGTCAACTGCCACTTTAGTTTGCTGATGTCGGTAACCTTGATTCTCTTGGTACACACAAATAACTGTGGCAAGTTCAAGCTCTTCAACGGAAAAAAAATCTAAGAACTTACTTAGCTTTACATCTTTGTCTACAAATCTAGCTATAACTGGAACTGTCGGTATCATTCGCATGCTTTCCTTGATCACTGCCTCTGTATATACTAACTTCCGTAAATCATCCTTGTCTACATCTCTATCTGTACCTACTACTTGCATTATTCTGAAAATGACAAAAACCAATATTACTAGTAACCTCGGTCTTAAATTTTTGTAATTATTTATTAAATGAAATGGCATTGTAAAATTTTTTGTTCTTCACAATTTTCTTAAGCACTGCTGCTTGTCCACTGCTGAATATAAGCCTCTACAACTCTACCCATTTAACTATCCTCAGCCCTGGGGTCGCGATTAAATTGGAAAGAGAATTACAGCGGCCCTTGGCACAGGCAACTGAAGGAACAAGAGCAGGTTTAAGTCAGCAAAAGTCTGACACGCCCGGAGCTCCACCTAGAGCGGGAATAGTCATTGGATGATATCTTACTCTCCAAAAACTAAACCACCCTGCTAAAATCACCACTCTATCTAGTTTGAGTGTATCCTTTTTTTTTAGTTCTTTGTTATCGGCGAGAAACCTTCGAAAGGCCCTTAAAGTTGTGAGGACAAGACCAGAGAGTGTGGGATTTGTAGCTCACTAAATGCACCCCGGTGATCACCATCAGCACTTTGAAGGGGTCCCGTGACCTCTTAAAAGACCACCCCGGAACTACCTCTATAAAACGACTGTTAGGGTGCATTCCTAGACCGAATGTAAAGGGGTCTCCCCTGACGAGCCTCCCAGTGCACGGCAGCACATGATCACTGTGCCATCGTCTTTGCCAAGGTTAGATTACTGGTGGATGGACAGCATCTCTAGTCTAAGCGCCTGCGATCCCGAAGTCTCACCTGCCTTAAATAGTGACTGCGGAGTTTCGGAGTTTTGGGCGCCGTGCTGGTTGACTTCCCGACGCCTCCGTTTTCGAAGTTCGAGAAAATCCTACCCTAAGCTTGTTGGTTCAAAGTCCATCTAATATGCAGATATGTTCTTGTCTATCGTATGGGTTATGGGCTGTATGCTAATTATAGTAGGTAAATTGCCACTTCAGATGGCTAGTAAGCCATTAAGGACTAAGACGGCCACTCTTATTCACTGACAGATCACTCACTCTGAATTAGATACTTAAGAGAGATTCCAAACATAGGCTTATCAGTTCGCTAAGATTTGAATTTGAAGATAAGTTATTGGTATTCTAGTAATAGCATATCACATAAAAAAATTAACATACTCTTCATACATCTTCTCTTGAACTTCTGGGTATGATCCCATCAGTACCAAAGTAGTTTGTAATGAACGTGATGTGGTGTCAAACGCAGCCACAATAGTAGTATGTAGTTCTTCTGAAATTTCCTGGTCGGTAAAGGGGTTTGTAGTGTGTTGTTCCAGCATTAGGTGTAAGAGAGGCTGGTACGGTACATCTGTAATTATCAAATAAAAGTTTCTTACAACTTGTTTGATATTTTTAACCGACGAAAAAAAAGGAGGAGGTTCTCAATTCGACCGTATATATGTTTTTTTTTTTTTTTTTTTTGTGTATGTTCAGCCCTCACTCCGTCATTTATGAACCGATTTTGATTATTCTTTTTTTGTTAGATAGGGTACACCTCAAGGGTGGTCCCATGTCAAGGAAATCAGGATCTGACAATGGAATCCTGACAAAATTGAGAGAAAACCTCGAAAATTGTGGGCACGTTTAGCGTTTCTGTATGTGTGTTCAGCCCTCACTCCGTCATTTATGAACCGATTTTGATTATTCTTTTTTTGTTAGATAGGGTATACCTCAAGGGTGGTCCCATGTCAAGGAAATCAGGATCTGACAATGGAATCCTGACAAAATTGAGAGAAAATATCGAAAATTGTGGGCACGTTTAGCGTTTCTGTATGTATGTTCGGCCCTCACTCCGTTATTTGTGAACCGATTTTGATGATTATTTTTTTCTTAGATAGGGTATACCTCAAGGATTGTCCCATGTCAAAGATATCAGGATTTGCTCTAGGGATCCTGAAAAAATTGAGAGAGAACCTCGAAAATTGGGCACGAATATTGTTTCTGTTTACTTTTCATAACTGAATCAGGTATTTGCATTTAGGAACCATCACATCATGAAACTGAGCTGATGATGGAAACCATACCTTTCCTAAACAATAGAAGTCAGATATAAAAACTGGTTTTAGTGACAAATACCACTTAATATGCTTTGACGAAAAGACGTCTTTACAATATTGGAGGTAACCTCAACTGGTCAGTATCCTGGGAACTTCATGGAAGGATTGTTATATCATCAGCTCAGTGGCAAGAGGAATGATGAAGAATTAGAAATTAGCCTCAGAGTGTTTAAAGATGATGCGAGCCACAAAAAATCATGAAATAAAAAACTTTTTAACAAAAAAATTAACCGACGAAAAAGAACTAAAAAGCAAAAAATAAATAAACCTTTTAAGTCTTGAGTAATGAGCTTATTTACCTACATAAAATATCAAATTTTATATAAACTAATTTTGAGTCGGCGCCAATTAATAAAATGATTAATTACCTACTTACAGCCCTCTTCATTTGTAAGTACTTATAAAATTTAGATATTTAATAATCAGATTGTTGTTTGGCGCCGACTCAAAATTAGTTTATATAAAATTTGATATTTTATGTAGGTAAATAAGCTCATTACTCAAGACTTAAAAGGTTTATTTATTTTTTGCTTTTTAGTTCTTTTTCGTCGGTTAATTTTTTTGTTAAAAAGTTTTTTATAACCAGTAATAAAGTGCAATAAAAATTATTAAATTAAATATAGGTACTTACATGTAGATATTTTATTTGTTTCATTAAAAAATGATTTTTTCGTTTGTATTATCTGAAGAAGAAGATAACAACTATTATTCAAAATGTTTTGAGACTTTAGCTGTCCGAAAAATATACTCTACTGTTACACATTTTTGGTCTTGCAGCATTGACTAAATATTCTAAAGGTTGAGTTAATGACTAAGTTTAATGACTTTTTTTCGTACATAAAATGATGTTTAAATTATGTGTTAATTCACGTATTTACAAATTGAGATTTTAAAGTAAAATTAAATTAATGACATTAATATTGTGCTGTATTTATTTCAAGATTTTCTTAAGTAACATTTTTATTTATAGGTGATGCACAATGATACTGTATCTTACCTCATCTGATATTTCATTTGTCAATTTCACCATTTCAGATTCCTGCTTTTTATAACCAAGCAGAGTGTGTAAAAAATCATTGTGTATCCAAAACTTTTGGAATCTTTCCATTGCAAGACGTAACATTTCATCGCAGGCTTGCAAATATTTTGGAATATCCTCATCATTTGCGGTCTTTCCAAATGTGGTCACTGAAATCGAGTTCACAAATTAAGTGGTCTCACAAAGATAAGTTAAGCACTCCGGAGACTTTGATCTCCAAATTATGGCCAGAAGCAACACGTATTAAGCTGTTTATGACGACGGCGCAAATTAAGTTTCAAGCAACGTCTTTTTTGACGTTTCGCGTGACCCAAGCTTTTATGTTGCGACATAGGATAAGCATTGCTATACAACGAGGAAATGCCACCAGTCTTTTGGGCACATTACCAGTCGACAGCGATGCGGAGGAATTTTTCGATGCCATATTTTAGATGATTTTTAGTTTTAGTTAATTTAAAGTTTTTATTTTAAGTTTCAATGGGTATACAAGGTGTAAGGTAAACGCTTCTGAAAACGGAGACAGGTAGCAAGGCTATTGGTTCTTGATACGATACCATCAGAAAATTCGTTTTTTTTTTTTGCATTTCACGTACACTATGCTGTGAGAACAGTTAAATGAAACCGTTATTTGCAATTAAAGACAATTTTTTTATTTACAACTTTCGCATTTCTCGAGTTCAAAGTGCGGGCGCTCTCGCCGACAGCCGTGCGACCAACGACCCCACGTTCACGAGACGCCAAAATAAAGCGAAAGATCACTGGTATGTGTTTGCATTTAGGTTGTAATAGTCTACGTTCTGGCTTCGGAAGCGTTCCCCTTACACCCTGTACAGTTATAGATAGTTAAGTATATTTTTTTCATGTAAATAATTTAATAAAAGAGAGGAAAAAAAGAAATTTCCAGCCCATGCTCCAATACTGCTTAACATCAATCAAGGCCACGGATAACTGGTACTTGAAACTTAAATTTGTCTGTAGTCAAAACTACAGGAATGGTCGCATTCATGTCTTTTGAGAAGCTAATATTTGACATCCTTCTCGGGGTAAAAATAGTTCTGTGATCGTTTTTAGTGATAATATGCTTACAGTAAGATGATCCCAGGGCAAATTTTTTGAGATGTTGTGAAGGATAAAACTTTCCTTTTTCAAGGGAACTGTCTAAAGCGCTTAGCAACATTCTTGATTGGCTGTTGAACACTTCGAGGTACCCATTTATTATTGGCAGGGTGAAATGCGATTTTAACATATGTCGGTGACGATGCCAATGGTCTCCTGGGTTTAAAGAAAATAACATAATTAGGTATAGTACACACTTGCTTCTGCCCGCATGAAAAGTGTCTTGTTATTCCAAGGCAACTTTATACTGACACAACTCATCATCATCATCATCAGCCTTTTAATGGACCCACTACTGGGGTACAGGCCTCCTCTCGGAGAGGGTGTGGGCCGTAATCCACCAGGCGGACCCAATGCGGGTTGCTGCATGTCACATGTCTTCGAATTTTTAGTTCTAGGACATGCCGGATTCCTCACGATGTTTTCCTTTACCGTATTGAGAGCAGTGGTGATGACATAATTTACACAAAGTAAAGCACCTGCCGGGGTATGAATTCATCACCTTTAACTCGTAAATCACGGCCGTTACCACTCGCCAACATAACTTAAAAGATAAAAAAAACTGTTGTTTTTTTTGTAAAAAGATTTTTATTTTTGACTTTTTAGTTGTTATACCCCAGAACTAAAAACCTCAATATAATGGAACGTGGAATTTAAACATTTGGAGAACACCAAAACGTCATCGAGTTACACGTATTTTCCGTTTTTGTTCAGTTTCTCAAAAAGCGCTAAAGCAATTTCGATAAAATTTATATGGGACCACCTCGGGAGTATATTCTTTCAGATGAAAAAATAATCTTGAAAATTGGTTCACAACTGACGGTGAAATCGGGTAACATACATACAAAAAAAAAAACGTACAGACGAATTGAGAACCTCCTCTTTTTGGAAGTCGGCTAAAAATAATAAACCTTTTTTTTTGTTTTTTTTTTTGGAAGTCGTTTCTTATTTTGTAAGTTTTTTGTTTTGCTCTTCTTAGTTGTGGCTTCCCATAAAATTGTTACTTGTCCGTGCTGGGGTGCCCTAAGTTCCCACGCTTGCTCCGCTCGCTCTTGGTACTAATTCCTTATTAACTCAGTATACAATTCCAACATTTTAACAAGAGATGTTTTATTTGTATTCCATTTTATACTTTGCCTGATTTCCTCTTGGTATTCTGTATAATGCCTACATAGTGTGCATTAACTATGCAGGGTACATAATGAAAATGTATAATATTTTGTATATTGCATAGACGAGCTCGGCATTATATACCCGTTCTCTACTTACCAGATCCAGTAATAAGTCCTTCACCCAACCAATATTTTGCAAAGCTATACAAGTAATGTTTCTTCAAGCAAGTATTGGCAGCTACAAGAGCATCTTCAGGATCTGATATGACTGTAACAATCAATGAATTGGCTAAAAAAATACACGTTTGTATAGAAATACAACAACATAAAGAGCAAGCCCGTTGTCATTAGAATACGTAAACCAAGAGATAAATTGTAAATAAAAAAATGTGTAACAGCCAGGTTAAGCCGCAACAAAATAACGTTGCAGTGTTACTGACTGACACTGCAGCGTTATTCTGTTGCATACAGGATACGGATTGGATACAGTTTAATTACAGAACAGTGTAATTAATTTGTAAAGTTATGTCTAATGCGTATAAAAAATTGAGAATCACGCAAGAACTATAAAGCGTATTATTATGAAACCTTCACCATTTAAAAAAAAACCTTTAAATTATTTACATTTTAGTAGTGTTTTAGTGTAATACATGTTGTTTTATATATAATAAATTAATAATGCGTCTAATTTCGGACAACGCTCCTTGATGGGCAAGTTCTATAACTGGGTGGACGTAAAACGCGTTACTTGAGCTCAGCACAGAACACGCAAGCTAAAAGATAAACAACTGGTCCTGTGCGTTTCGCATCCGACGGATTCCAACGCTGCGTCTTCCGCTACGCGGTCGCCACTCGAGAACCTCTCGGCCCCATCAACCATCTGTTCTGCGAGCAATGTATACACACGTATAGCTCAATAAATCACTTACAATAATAGATTTCGGATCCAAATTTGAAGTATAAAATGCCACCACAGTGCTGCACCGAGTACTCACAAAACTTTTTAATTTGAAGCCATAGTTCTGAAAATAAAACAAAGACGTTCTTAATAAGTTAATTAGTCATTTGCGCCATTTGAGGTTTTCTGCACCTTCAGCAGTCACCCCAGCACAGCTCGCTGTACTGAGAAGATGGGATGGTGCGAGAGTGTCCACATAAAATATGTTGCGTCCCACACCAAAGGCCTACCCAACTTCCAAGGCATTATGGTCATCCCATCTGGCCTCTTCCCATCGTGACGTGCCAAACCATTGGGTTCTAAAATATCTTGCACTCCGCCGGTGACAAGAGCCCGACGAATAACATGTCATTGACAACGATGTGGAGCTCCACTGGGAGCACTCATATAAGGAAGGAAAGAAAGAGAATACATTTATTTGCGGTAAACATGACACAAAGACAGAGAAACACAACAAAAAAAGAAAAGACTGTGGTAAAACATGCGTCAAATCCACGCAAAACGGCTAACGCTCAGCATAGATGCTGCGACCCTATGCGAGATAGAGCCCTAGTGCTGACGTGAAGACGTTGACAGGTTTTTTTTTTTTGTGGGATTTGAAATCGTCCAATGACATCGCCCGCTCTAGGGTCGAACGGTAGGGCGTGTCAGACTATTACTGACTAAAACCCACCTGTGTTCCTTCCCTGCCCTCAGTGCCCAGGGGCGCGGTAACTCTGTTTCGAATTTATCCACAACCCCTTTTTTTTGTGGGGTGGGGAATCATCCAATGACTTCTCCTGACCACTCTGGGTGGAGCGGGAGGGCGTGTCAGACTCTTACTGACTAAAACCCACCCCTGTGCTTCCCTGCCCTGAATGAGCAGGGGCGAGGTAAGGGCAGGCATCGGCCATGACGGGCCCCGTCATTATTGTTGACAACTCTTTGAGGCGCGCGTGGAACACTACGCGCCGTCGACTCTCGTGCCTGGTGCTGATCGAACGGCGAGCTACACATTACTCGCCGTCCGCAGGCCCGGGTCTACGGTGGCCGGAGATCGTCTCCCGGTGCCGGAAGCCCCAAGCGTCTCCTGTGGCTGCTGCTGCTGAGGGCATGAGGGCGACTCTGTTGTTGAGTCTCCCTCACCCATGCCGCCTCCCAAGACGTTGAGCGATGCAGCGGTGGCGGTGATTAGGTTGAATATTTGCTTAAGGCATTATTTACATTTAATTAACGTTGCCACTTGGACTTTCGTTTGAATTTTCTTTTTACTATAAAAATAAACTAAAAAGACACTTACTTGATGTGTCAGTAAGCAGTAGATATGTATGACCAATGATGGGTAGAAGACCTGGGTACGCAGGTGGCAGTGGATGAGCTCGCGACTCCACGAGTCGCGCGCGCCAATATATAAGTGCGCAGATCCATACCAATATACACCCTGCAACTATTCCCAACATACTAAGTCCTTTTGCACATCTACTCTTATCAAAGATAGGACAGTAACTAAAGCAAAATTTGAAAAAAAATCCGTTTTATTCATTACTTTGTCCTATAATTACTGTTTTGTTCTAAGATATTTTTTGTCTTTAATTATTTAACACTCATGAGCGTGTTTTCTAAAAACATTATACAGGATGTAACGGAATAATGTGATTATATATATATTTTTTTTTTGTGATTGTTGGACTGTGTGAAACAGGATATGGATAAAAAGGGGGTGACTCCAGAGATGACTAATAGAGGAGTATGGAAGGAAAAGACATGTTGCGCCGACCCCAAATAAATTGGGATAAGGGCAGGAGAATGATGATTTTATAAATTGTTTCGTCGAAACGAACAATTTTTTTCAAGGAAAACCTAGTTAGGTCCCAAACAAAAAAAAAGTAATTTCCATACAAGTTATTTCAGCTGCTCAAAATTACTAAATGTACAATTTTTTTTTTTTTTGAGAAATTGTCAATTTAATGACTTCCTTAAAGAAAATTGTTCATTTCCATGGGAAGAAGAAGTTTTTAAAATATGACCACACCTTTCCGGTAGGTACACCTCTTTTTTTCACCCTGTATAGATAATCTTTTGTTTGTTTAAAAAAATGTTTGCGCTGTAGCGTGACTACAGTGCAAACCGCTGTTGTTAATTTTGTTTCTCATTATTAGTATTACTGCATTTTTTTTGTGGCTTTAAGCTATTTTTAACCAAACATCCAAATGTCAAAACGGAACTCTTGAAGGACGCTTTGTGAGACTAATTTTTTTTTAAATGTATCCTTTTAAAGTTATTTAAGAATAGACCAAAATTGACCATTCCCCCACGCCTTAATCTCCAAAATTTCTTAGTCTAAAATTTTGAAATTTTGATTTGCTTACAGGAAAATCTGTAAGAAGTCTATATTTTTACAAACTTTACATATGTTGATTTGGTGATTTGGTGTATCCGGTTACAAAATAGTCAATCACTTTCTGGTCTTTGATTAGGCTGAAACTTGCTTTACTTATAAAATTAAGTGCACGATGTAAATTATAAAGTACTATGAAGCTGGTCTGATGATGGAACTGGAAGGGGGCCATAGGATCTCCTCCACCAAATATGATGGCACCAACGTGTTTGGTCTCATTGCATATGTTTTGACAAGTTACGTTTGACTAGGTAATGCCTCATTCGATGTGTATTGAAAAGTGATTTTACACTTGGTAGTACCCCGAGTCTGCCATATGCCGCCACCATCAATAGACCCCAGGTCTATTGATGGTAGCGGAATATGGCCATTGGATCTCCGCAACCAAACAAGATAGCACTATCGTGTTTGGGTTTATTGAATTTGTACTAACTAGTGTTATTAAACTAGAAGGTGATCAGGGTCTCATGATATATATATAGAATCTTCAACCATACAACATAGCAGTGTTTAGACTCATTGAATATGTACTTTCTGACAAGTGTTATTAAACTAGGTGGCGACTAGGGTTCGATGATAGAACAAGAAGGATGCCACAGATACAAGGTGGGCCAAAAGAAGTCATCCGATGTTGTTTGGCTCTCTTTTTTTTTCTAAATGAAAAACTTCGATTCTGTTTTTTGATTATGTTTATTTAAACCTTTAGAATTTTATTGATCAAGTCGAGAAGATCATATCAGCCAAATGGGCGCCGTTACAATTGATTGCCATACGGGCTCGTTTTATGGCATTTTTTTGGAACCAAAAGTTCTAAAAAGCAAGCCAGTTATTTTCGTTTCGTCTTTCTTTTCGGCTACTCGGCTTTTTAGCTTTTCGGCTACTCGGCTTTTCGGCTATTCGGGTTTTCGGCTTTTCGGCTACTCGGCTTCTCGGTTTTTCGGCTTTTCGGCTACTCAGCTACTCGGCTTTTCGGTGTTTCGGCTACTCGGCTTTTCAGCTACTCGTCTGCTCGGCTACTCGGCTTTTCGTTTTTTCGGCTAGTCGGCTATTCGGCTATTCGGCTTTTCGGCTACTCGGCTTTTCGGCTACTCGGGTTTTCGGCTACTCGGCTTTTCGGCTACTCGGCTTTTCGGCTACTCGGCTTTTCGGCTACTCGGCTTTTCGGCTACTCGGCTTTTCGGCTACTCGGCTTTTCGGCTACTCGGCTACTCGGCTTTTCGGTTTTTCGTCTACTCGGCTTTTCAAATTTTCGGCTTTTCGGTTTTTCGGCTACTCGGCTTTTCGGTTTTTCGTCTGCTTGGCTATTCGGTTACTCGGCTTTTTGGCTACTCGGCTTTTCGGTTTTTCGCCTAGTAGGCTTTTCGGTTTTTCGGTTATTCCGCTTTTCGACTACTCTGCTTTTCGGCTATTCGGCTATTCGGCTACTCAGATTTTCGGCTACTCGGCTTTTCGGCTTTTCGGCTACTCGGTTTTTCGGTTTTTCGGTTTTTCGGCTATTCGGCTATTCAGCTTTTCGGCTACTCGTCTACTCGCCTACTCGGCTATAGAGTATTCTAAAGATGTATCTCGAACGCTTAGCAGATACAACAAAAATTTAGATAAACTTCCACTCATTTTGGCCGGTGATTTTAACATCAACTTCAGTAATGAAAAATGAAAACCACTGCTACAGTTTATAATGGAAGAATTTGATTTAAGAATAAACAATAATCTAGCATAATCAACAACAAAATATAATACTATCATTGATGCAGTTTTTTCATGACATTTAAATAAAATAGAATCCGTTTCCTACTTTAGTTACCACAAGCCAATTATTACTAAAATTGAGCCTACTGATTAAGTTTATAATACATTCTATTTGTTAATAATAAAAAAAATATTATTATAACTTAACAAAAATATAATTTTATTACAATTCCTTCACTAATTAATCGAAAGGAACTTCGTTCCATCCGGGTGGCCCTTGACACCTCTCAAGTTTTTTTTAAGCTATTGCATAGCTTCTATCGCAGGCCTTGAGCGCCTTGAGCATGGAAATCCAGAAATTCCGTAACGAAAATAACCTAACACCTCCCACTCCGACCGGCACAGCGGTGATACTTTTTAGTTTTGCCATCTATCGATGAATACCAGAACTTTTGACTTTTGATGATATTGTGCTGTTGATATTGATGATGATGATGATGATGATGATGACGATGATGATAGTGATGATGATGATGATGGTGATGATGATGATGATGATGATGATGGTGGTGATGATGAAGATGATGATGATGATGATGATGATGATGATGACGATGACGATGATGATGATGATGCTGGTGGTGATGATGACGATGACGATGATGATGATGATGAAGATGATATTTATCTTGTTACGCCAAAGAAGTGCAACTTCTTACGTGCGTACATAAGTACACACACACATAAATAAAATAAATAAATAATTATAATTGAATAAGTTGATAAAAAATGCTATGCAATAGCTTTACCGCGGTTTTTTTTTTTTTTGTATTGCCTCTTTCGGCCTTAGAGTTGATTCGCTCCCGGTGTGAGGATAAGTGTTTTATAATTATATTCTAATGCCAAAAAGTATAAAATTAATTATAGATAAATTAAAATATTTTTAAGGCAAGCTTCAATCAAATAAAAACGTAAACAAGAAAATGTTATAGTTGTAACTATAACATTTTCTTTAAAGCTAGAGGCGTGAACGTCTCTTACACTGTTTTAAGGATAAGCCCAAAATAATATTTAAGTTTTAATTGGTATTATAAGTTCATGTAAAAGTTAGTATAACATTTTTATAAGCCATTTAAAAAATATGTGATTCGTTCGGAACCCTTTACGCGCGAGTCTTACTCGCACTTGGCTGGTTTTTAAACTTTTTCCAAACAAACAATACCTAAATTTTCCATTTTTCTTAAAAAAATACGCATTTGAAGTTATAAAAATGCAATGAAAATCAAACGTATCCTACCAGTACCTACGCGGCTTAAAGCGAAGGGGTGGGGGCTTAAAGGTCATAGCACACATATCAACTCGGAAAGGGATCGTCATCGTATCGCCTTGTAGTCAAACAGGCGTCAACATAACGTAAGCACGTAACCAAAGCGGATCATCACCTCCGGCACGTCAACTTGGCTACGGCTATGCGACGCCACGCTTACGGCTCGTTGACCGCTGGTTGACCTGGCTGGCACACAGTTTGAGTCTGTTTTGTTTGTTTGAAATCTAATCAAGAAATTCAATAAAATACGCGCGCAACACGACTGGAAGTTATCTTGTGAATGACATGACAGCACGTTCGTGTACAACAGTAGTGTGCTGTAAGCGCGAGGACGACGAGCCGTAAGCGCAGGAACTGCAAGCTGACCACGCACCGCACCGCGGTTCGTGAGCGTGTCCCGAGGCGAGGCAATTACGTTACTATTCCGATTAGTGTGCGTTGCAGTAGGGAGTTTCATATAAAGAATACGAATACAGCTCGAGTTGATACGGTGACGATCCCTTTCCGAGTTGATATGTGTGCTATGACCTTAACTCCGTGTATAACCTTGGTCGCACTGTATCGATAAAATACCCTAGGCACACTGTTGTAAATTAGCTCCGCGATGCTTCGACAGATGGTGTTGTTAGATGAGCACCGATTTCTACATCGCGGTGTTAAGATTTTCCGCCGATAGTATAAGGACCCTGTGTGTGTTAGAATATTTCTCTTTGTCTTGCGAAATATACCGTTGGAAGTTTGGAACAGGGTTACTGCGTTTTATTCATTGGCTCCCTGGTTCCATCCGAAGCCCTGTGCTGACCCTGGCTGGACATCATCAGGTCGTACATGGTCCTTCGAGCCGGATACATCAGTATCTGGGCACCTTAGCGGTGGTGCATTTTTTGCGTAACTGAGTTGGGAGGGGGGGTCTTCCGAGCAAGCAGACCAGCTCGTGAGAAGCTGCTGCAGCAACAATCAGGAGCCAGGGTTTGGTGGTGAATCCTGCCTTGAACTTCGAGACAGGCACTGGCGCTGTCAGGATACGGGACCCGGAAGACACCTGAAGAACTGAGGGTGACATCACGAGGTTAGTGCAATCGTGAGTGAGTGAACCAAGTGAAAGAAACGTGAGTGTTTGAACAATTTAAATTAGTGACTGTCAATGTGACATTTACTGTCACTGTCAAATAGTGACACGGACTGTCATTTGAAGTGACGTTGACAGTGACACGGACTGTCATTCAAAGTGACGTTGACAGTGATACGGACTGCCATTTGAAGCGACGTTGTCATCGGTGTTACAATTCTGCAAAATTTATAAAAACGTTCCAGAGACTTTACCCTTTTGGATATTTAACAAAAATATTGTGTTTAATTTTGTGTGGATTGGGTTTGGACTTGAGTCCTTTGTGTTTCTTTACAGGTAGTTTAGTTAAAAGCTGAACTTAGATAATTAATTTTATCCTTGTTTGATTATTTGTGTTTATTTTTTTTCACGTCTATTGTTATTATTTTACGATGAAGTCCAAACTGTTACTTCAAAGTGACAATTTCAATAATATTGTTAAAGCCAGACGTAACTTTAAAAAGTCTCCTAAGGAAAGGATCACGGATGTTTACCTTCAAGTGAGATTAGAAGCTTTAGAAAAACTATGGGATGTATTTACTAATACTCACAGAACGTTAATCGAAAAATTTGGTTCTCAATTACGTGATCACGAATATTTAAAAAGTGATATGTATGATGAAGCTGAAGAATGTTATTTAGAATATAAGGCAGAATTAAAATCTGTTTTGCTGTTATTTAGTAAAGACTCAAAGAATGAAAATGTACACGCTGGGACTCCACAAGATGAAACAAAATCTCAGACCGTCCAATTACCAAAAATAGTTATTCCTAAATTCTCTGGAAAGTATGACGAATGGGTTTGTTTCCGAGATTTGTTTATTTCGTTAGTACATAATAATTCCAAATTAAGTAATGTCCAAAAAATTCATTATTTGAAAAGTTACTTGACCGGTGAAGCCGAACAATTAATAAGGCAAATACCGATCGCAGACGACAACTACGAAAGATGTTGGTCGTTATTAAAGGGTAGATATAACAATAAACGATATCTATCCCACAACTTAATAAGGCGACTTCTTAGTCAGAAAAACATTACTGTAGAATCAGCATATCACTTAAAGGAATTAGTGGACACTACCAGTGACTGCTTAAGTGGGTTGGCAAACCTCGGTATAAATGTAGCAAATTGGGATAATAATAATAATAATAATATCTCATTGTACTGGGATCGGTCCATCATCACTGACAGGACTATTGTAGCCAATAAGCCTGATATAGTGGTGGTGGACCGAATCGAGAGGCGTGCAATGATTGTTGATATTACCGTCCCACATGACGAGAACCTCGTGAAAGCCGAGAAAGATAAACAAATCAAGTATATTGACTTGGCTCGCGAGGTTGTCGACATGTGGGATGTGGACTCAGCGATCATTGTACCGATAGTCGTGTCAGCCAATGGCTTAATAGCCACGAGCCTCGACCAACACCTCAGGAGGCTCTCGTTAGGCGGCTGGATCAAGGGCTTGATTCAGAAAGCAGTACTTCTGGACACGGCTCGCATTGTCAGGCGGTTCCTCTCTCTGGAGCCCTGACCGCCGGTAGCTTGGACCCTATTCCCGATACCGGTGGGATACTATTTTTTATATTTTTAAATGTTTTTTTTTTATCCTTTATATTTAAATATTTAAAAATGTAATTAATATGTTTAAAAAATGAATAAACGGAATAATAATATTCCACAACTATCACACAACGCCATCTAGTCCCAAGTTAAGCAGAGCTTGTGTTATGGGTACTAGACAACTGATAAACATACTTATATATTTCTAAATACATACATATTATAGATAAATTACACCCAGACACAGAACAAATGATCGTGCTCATCACACAAACATTTGTCCTGGGTGGGAATCGAACCCACGACCTCCGTCATAGCAGTCAGGGTCACTAACCACTAGACCAACAGGCCAGTCATTATGATTATTCAGGATTATTCAGGATATAATGATTATTCACATTTTAACTTTAAAATTGGACTTGGAATCGAGAAAACAATGGGAGTTTGAATTTAGTAGTAGCAACAGTTCCGATGACTTGCCAACTTACCAGCAATTCCAAAATTTCCTAACAAATAGATACCCTATATAACAAATAGGGCCCTAGAGTTTATTGATAATAAACCTTCAGCAAACAAGATTAACAACAATAATAATTCCAAATTAAAATCATTGCATGTATCCGAAGTTGTCTGTTCATTTTGTTCTGAAGATACACATAGGTTAAGTAACTGTAAGAATTTTGCTCGTGAAATAGTGGACAAACGTCGCGATTTCGTCACTACAAAAAAATTATGCTTTAATTGCTTAGGCAATAACCATACAGCGAGGGTTTGTCGCATTAGTACCAAATGTAAATTAAGCCATCGTCGTCACCACACACTATTACACCCAAAGAACTCAGATACGCCTGAGACCACTGATGTCATTACAAACGGGGAATCGGGAAAGAGCGTTTCGCAGCAGGAGCCGGAGTCTCCTAAGGCAGGGGGCTCTGAAAAAATAGAAAGCCAAACGTCGGTAGTTAGCTGTTTTTCGACAGGTAAAATTTGTAAGCAGGTTTTGCTAGCGACGGCGCTAGTCAAGGCAGAGTCGAAATTCGGAAATCTTCACGTTTTAAGAGCGTTACTGGACCAAGGCTCGCAGGCAAACTTTGTCACAGAAAGCACGGTTCAGGACCTGAAATTAAAAAAGATTTCGTTGAGAAGTAAGATTTCTGGTCTAGGGGAAGATCAAGAATTACTTTCCAAATCAATAGTGTACATGAAAATTCGATCTAGAGTCAATCCACAATGCATATTCACCTTTAAGGCTCATGTTCTGTCCTCAATCACTACTCTCCTTCCAACGAGGAAAGTAGATGTATTGGAATGGTCAGAATTAGGAGGGTTGATCTTGCTGATCCGAAGTATCATCAACCTAATAAAATTGATCTTTTATTAGGAGCTGAGATGTATAGTCAGATTATAAATGAAGGGTTGATGCATAGTCCTACGGGTTCGATTATTGCTCAGTCTACAGCTTTAGGTTGGATTTTATCTGGAGTTGTAGATTCATCGGTTACTCAAACTGAAGGTGTACTGTCATTACATTGTCAAGTACAAAAGGAAGAGGACTTACTAAAACGATTTTGGGAACTGGAAACAGATCAAGAACTATCTAGTCAACAGAAAATGACAAATGAAGAGATAAAATGCGAAGAGTTGTTTAAAGCTACGACGGTCAGAGATGTAAAGGGCCGTTACATAGTGAACTTACCATTTCGAAGCGAAGATCCAGGCTGCAAATATGGCGGTTCAAAACCCATAGCCATAAAGCGATTTCATGCCCTGGAAGCTAAACTTAATAAAAATTTGGAGCTTAAAGCAAATTACGCTGAAGTAATACAAGAATATTTACTATTGGGTCATATGAAGCCATTAGCCGAAGCGGATACAGAAAATAAACATGCGGTCTACTTACCTCATCATGCGGTTGTGAGAGACGACAAGGACACAACAAAGGTCCGGGTCGTCTTTGACGCTTCCTGCAAGGGAAGTAATGGGATATCTCTTAACGATGATTTAATGATCGGTCCTCGGCTGCAAGCCGATTTGCGGCATTTACTAATTCGATGGAGAACCCATCGTATTTGCCTAATATCGGACATAATTAAAATGTACCGAATGGTGCGCGTGGCCGATGAACACACAGACTTTCAACGCATTGTGTGGAGAGACCACAAGGACTCGGCCATATAGGATTATAAGTTACTTACCGTAACCTTCGGAACGTCTTCTGCACCGTTCTTAGCGGTTCGAGCGATGCATCAAGTGGCATACGATGAAGGTGCAAATTACCCACTGGCGGCTGAAAGAGTCCTCAATGATTATTATATGGATGATCTTCTGACCGGTTGTGATACTATTGAAGAAGGCATACAAATTTACAGTCAAATGGAGGAGTTACTGGCTAAAGCAGGATTCAAGTTACAGAAATGGTCGAGCAACAGCGATGAATTGTTGGAGAGAATAATCGGTAAAAGGTGTAAAGGACAAGAAAGGGTAGGTAAAGAGATCTACATTAAGCAGGATGCGATAATAAAAACACTGGCACTTACCTGGAACAGAAGCTGGGACGCATTCCAGTACTCCGTCAAGTTGCCTCCGCTGCAGGAACCTGTAATAAAAAGAAAGGTATTAACGGAAATAGCAAGACTATTTGACCCTTTAGGATGGGTAGCTCCCGTGATTGTACTAGCGAAAATGCAAATTCAAAAATTATGGATTTCTGGTATCAATTGGGATGAGGAAATTCCATCTGATATAAAAAAGGAATGGTATACTTACCGCAGTAGTTTAGGTGAGTTAAAAAATATTGCGGTTTACCCACCTGGGTGGTGGGTAGGTACCAACTCTAGCAATGCCAGAGTAGAATTGCACGGCTTCTGCGATGCCTCGAAATCGGCATATGCTGCCGTTATTTATCTCCGTGTGATTGATTCGACGGGCAACATTCAAATTTCGTTGATTACTGCCAAAACTAAAGTCGCGCCGATAAAACAAGTATCGATTCCACGACTAGAGTTGTGCGGGGCAGTATTGCTGAAAACACTTTTATTAGATGTAGCCAAGGTATTGCATATAGAAAAACATAATGTGCGAGCTTGGACCGATTCCAGCATTGTGCTGGCTTGGCTTAATGGTTTGCCGAATAAATGGAAGGTATTTGTCGCGAATCGGGTTTCGGAGATACTTACCTCGTTGGATCCATGGCAATGGTCGCATGTTTCTACAAAACAAAACCCTGCCGACTGCGCATCCAGGGGCATGCTCCCTGCAGAGCTAAGCAAGCATTCATTGTGGTTTCAAGGACCTGATTTCTTGCGGGAAATAAACATTTGTTATGATAAATCTCAAGATCTGAACACTGACTTGGAGTCAGTCGTAGTGCATCACGTTGTAGAAGATCCGGATATCTGTGCTCGATATGCAACGTTGACGCGGCTTACTAGAGTTATAGCATATTGTAGGCGTATGTTGACAATAAGAAAAATCAGATCTGAAAAAATGTGGAAAGGTTATTTACGAACCGAAGAAATAAACGAAGCTTTTGAGACATGCGTAAGATTGTGTCAGAGAAAACATTTTGAAGAGGAAATAAAGGCATTACAAAAGAAAGAACAAATTAAATCAAACAGTATTTTAAAAACATTAAATCCATTTCTAGATGTAAAAAATATTTTAAGGGTAGGCGGCAGATTAGAATCATCTGAGTTAAATTTTTCAAGAAAACACCCCATTATTTTACCAAAAAAATCACATTTAACCAATTTGATTATTGCTTTCGGACATAGACAAACTCTTCATGGGGGTACACAATTAACTTTGAGTTACATTTATAATAAATTTTGGATTTTTGGAGCAAAACAGCTTGTATCTGGCCATATACGGAAATGTGTTTTATGCGTTAAAAACAATGGGCTTACCTGTAATCCACTGATGGGACAGCTACCTGCAGCTCGTGCCAAGCCCTCTCGCGCATTTCTTCGTAGTGGTGTAGACTTTGCTGGACCTATTCAGTTACGCACAGCAAAGGGTCGCGGGCATAAAGCTTATAAAGGATATATATGTTTGTTTGTCTGCATGTCAACGCGTGCAGTTCATATTGAAGCAGTAACTGACCTTACGTCTGAAGGATTTTTGCAGGCCTTCAAAAGGTTTGTAGCGAGAAGGGGCCATTGTCAGCAGGTGTGGAGCGACAATGGCACAAATTTTGTAGGCGCTGCAAAAGAACTGGGTATTCTCTTTACCAGGGAAAAGAATAGTGTCTTATCGGAGATTGCAGAAACTTTAGGAACTAATGGAACGTCCTGGCATTTTATTCCGCCTCACGCGCCCAATTTCGGAGGACTGTGGGAGGCTGTAATAAAATCGGTGAAATACCACCTGAAACGCGTCGTTGGCACTTCCACCCTGACTTACGAGGAAATAACAACTGTTTTAGCTCAAGTGGAAGCGTGTCTAAATTCCCGGCCGCTATCTAGATTGGGAACCAGTTCTGAAAATACAGAAATTTTGACTCCTGGCCACTTTCTGGTTGGTGAGCCTCTTGTTACGCCACCAGATTATAACTTTGAAAATTCGAACATTAGCTCGTTAAAGAGATGGCAGTATACCCAACGTATGCTGCAAACATTCTGGCGAAGGTGGTCTCAGGAATATTTGAGGCAATTCTTTCATAGACATAAATGGACCTCGGAAACTCCCTCTCCGAAAAGAGAAAATGTGGTTTTAATCAAGGAAGACGGTCTTCCTCCGTGTCGTTGGGTTTGGGGTATAGTAGAGGAAGAGCATCCAGGTAATGACGGGATCGTACGAGTAGTCACTATTAAAACGAAAAACTCGATTATTAAAAGACCTGTATCCAAATTATGTTTGCTTCCTGTTACTGAATAACATATTTAATTTGTGTAATAAACGGATTTTATACTTGGGAAGGAGAACTCAAAAATAAGTGTGCACGATTGTTAATTTTTGTTGTTGTTACTATTTTTATTTACACCTATACAATTGTTCTATTTTTATTTACACCTATACAATTGTTAATGTTACATTAGTTTAACTGGTTAGTACGTAATATTTAATGTTTGTTGTTGCTCGAACTTGTTATAATATTAAGGTCAATTTATGCTTGCCCTTAATGGGGGGAGAATGTATAACCTTGGTCGCACTGTATCGATAAAATACCCTAGGCACACTGTTATAAATTAGCTCCGCGATGCTTCGATAGATGGTGTTGTTAGATGAGCACCGATTTCTACATCGCGGTGTTAAGATTTTCCGCCGATAGTATAAGGACCCTGTGTGTGTTAGAATATTTCTCTTTGTCTTGCGAAATATACCGTTGGAAGTTTGGAACAGGGTTGCTGCGTTTTATTCATTGGCTCCCTGGTTCCATCCGAAGCCCTGTGCTGACCCTGGCTGGACATCATCAGGTCGTACACTCCGCTTGCCTGGGTTCACGTTTCATAGCGCGCAATAAAGAATTGTTTTTTTATCAGCAATAATTTTTGCGCAAAGCTACTTTGTTAGATCTGCAGTATGCGTAGTTTACGACTTTTTGATGTGTCTTTTTACACTCTATAAATCAGTAAACCAATTTCTAATAAAAATGGTTTGTTGCATTGCGCCCATCTGCTTTGTCTTTAACCTTTAAACTTTATCACAAATCGTTTTGTAAGTCCATAACTTTTTAATTAAATGATCATTACTTTAGAATTCTAAAAGTTTTACGGTTTTTGTTTTAAAATAGTTGACGCAGATAAAATTGGGATTTAGCTGACGTGGTTTTCTATATGGACTTCATTCTGTTGGTGGAAACCATTTGTTTTAGCGTACGTGCAGTATAATTTTATTATTTTAGTAGATAGGGATTTGTTTTCATATTTCAGAGATTTTCTCTGGATGAAAGGCTTTGTCTCTGAACACAAGTGATGCCACTCAATTCAATTATTTTTGAAGTTAGACATATAACCGTTATAACTTAGATGAAGTAAAGTGGAGTGTGCTGAACCGGCCAACTGCGAGTCGGACTCGTAAGCAAAGAGTTCCGAACTTCTTATAATTTTTTCAGTATTTTATATGTAAAAAACAACATTATTTTTGGAACGAAGTTCCTTATCGCGCGTTGTGAAAGGGGGCTGTGAGACGGAAAAAATTCTTACGAAAAGTTGTCACGACACTAATGAGGCTGTCCATCCAAAAAGATTCTGTTGGAAAAACAATCTAATAAAAACTTCTTGTATTTTTATTACAATTACTTTTGTTATAGTTGTTGTTATTGCTAAAGAGTTGAGTTGAGTTGAGTTGAGCTGAGCTGAGCTGAGCTGAGCTGAGCAGATGAGATGAGATGAGATGAGATGAGATGATGAAGTATAACTTCTTACGTGCGTGCGTGTGTGCGTAGTTAATAATAAAAAAAATATTATAAATTTAAAAAAATAAAATTATGTTACAATTCCTTCACTAATTAATCGAAAGGAACTTCGTTCCATCCGGGTGTCCCTTGACACCTCTCAAGTTTTTTTTTTTAATTTTTGGTCAGTAGTTTTGTAGATGCTTTTCACCTATTTTATAAAATTACTTAAAAACAAGTTTTAAAGTTGAGAAATTTTATCTTAGTTTTATAGTTTGTCCCCCAAAAATGACCCCATATTTAAAATTTATTCATTCACGTTACACTTCCGTATTTGGGTCACAGAAGTTCATGTGTGTCCCAAATTGCAACTGAGCAAATGGGCTGTGACAGACGGATAGACAGACAGACCTACGAGTGATCCTATAAGGGCTCCATTATTACATTCGGATGTTCAGAACCCCAAAAATCTCACCGTGAAAACTATGGTGTCCCACATAGGTAAAATGGCAGCTCATTTCAAGGTCACTAACCAAATGATTCACGATCAGATTTTTCAGAATTGCACTGCTGGTGCTAGGGACTGACACCGCAATAAAGGTTCACTTCAAGTTCACTTTGCCTAAGTTTACACGGTGAGATTATTACAGAAAAAAGGTACTATGATGTATACCAAGCCGCTTCTTCATAAATTTATAACAATTTGTATATATAAGTATGTTTCTGGGGAATTGGTTGCACGACTTCTTTTTTCCAGCTAAAACTCTAGGAAGTGGTGACAGGCGGGCGTTTTTGGCAGACTGTCTTTATGTAGAACTTTGACGTTAAAAAGTTGTGTCTCTCAGCCTAATTTGAATAAATGACTCATGATTTTCAATTTTTGTATTTTCATTTTTCCCATTTCTTTTCAGTATGACTTTTAATTCATTGGCAAAATTTAAGGGGTAGTAATCCTGATTCTAATAAAAATTTACTATGAAATTAAAAGAATTAAGAAAAAATACGTTAGTCCAATAAATATGTTTCCTGGGTATAAATACAATAATTCAATTTTTTTTTTTCCAAAACACTTAATTTTATTTTACAATGGTATTGCCATACACGCAAACCTCTCAGGGCTTATCTGTGTGCTGGCGAGTCAGTCTTATATTCTCAAATACATGCTACTTTAGTTGAGTTACTTTCAATGAATATTGTTATACAAAAACTAAAACACCTTATGACTATAAAAACGCTTGAATTTGTACTTGCAACTTTTCGAACCTGTTTTATATAAATTTTGCAAATCATCTGGAAGTTTGTATTTTTCATTTAGTACTTTACTTACGGGAAGTTAGATTGTCAAAAAATATTGTACACTAATTTTTGCTTTTCCAAAGCAATAAAAAATTAAAAAGATAAAACGAATCAAAGTTTAGGAGTAGCGGTTTGTTACGTCACTAAACGGTACAATGTATATCTTATTTTTGGTTTACGCGACAAAAGAAAAAATATACGTGTACCTACAATATTTTTTGGTAATATAACTGACGGATCAATTAGATTTTTTTAGAAAACTATAGGCTAGTTTATTTTGTTATGTTAGCATAACTCGACAAAATGTAGAGACAGTTGTTTTCTTTCTCCTACCTATATCAGGGTGTCCCATATTATAGAAAGTTGTATTTATTTAAGAGCGTTTACTTTTCATGGTATTTCATAAAACTCAAGAATAGAGGATAATAGAGGCTCATGACACAGCTGGGAGTACGGGACAGGACGAAAATTGAGTGCGGGCAACTCTTGCGCACACATGTATTGATGATGGCGCTGTCCCGCTCACATAAGTGAGCTGCGTAATGAGGAGCGGCACGTGGAGGCCAATTATTACACCGCGGTTTCGAACAACGAAAATCCGCTTGTGACTGAGCTGCGAGCAGGCCTCACTACGGACACAGGCGCGTGCATGAATCATTGGATGGCATTGACGCGTAAATAACAAAACTTTCGCGCAAATTGTATCTACAGATGGACAATGTAAGGATAGGAAGCAGACTGAGGAATGGAAATTGGTACAGCGAAATAGGTTGAGGAATAGCCATAATACTGTTGAGGGCAAAGCCCTTAATAACCCTAGCGAAAAATTTAAAGCCGTGGTTATTAGAATACCATTACTTTTAAATAATGTAGATACAAGTAAATCGGAGAGTGTTAAACTGGCTTACATCTCCATATATAAAATAAAGTCGGGTTAATTAAACCATTTATAACTCAAAAATGGCTGGACTGATTTTAATGATCTTTGATTTGTTGAATTTTTCTCCGCCCCGAGTAGCAGAATAGCTATAAAAAAACTGGAAAAATTAACAAAAAAAAAAAGAACTATGAACACTACAAAGAAATATGAACACTACATATAAGCTACGCCGACGATATGGTACTGCTGAGCCCATCGATTAGTTCCCTCAGGCGCCTAATAAAAGTGTGTGAGTGCTATGCGAAGGTCCATGGGCTCAGGTATAATACGAGCAAGAGCGAGATGATGGTGTTCATGTCCAGTGCAAAGAGCTATGACACCGTCCCGCAAATCATTTTGAACGGCAGTGCCGAAGTTCAAATACCTGGGCCACTGGGTCACCGAGACCTTCACAGATGACGTGGATGTAGGAAGGAAACGCAGGGTATTGTCAGTCAGAGCTAATATGCTAGCCCGTAGGTTTGCACGCTGCACTGCACAGGTGAAAATAACCTTATTTAAGGCGTACTGTCAGTTATTTTATACATGCAGCCTATGGGTGCAGCAAATGCGGGGGGCTTATAGTACCCTGCGTGTCCAGCACAATAACGCGTTCAAGATGTTGATGGGGTTTCCGCGCTTTTGTAGCGCATCAGGTATGTTTGCAGACCCACAAGTGGATAACTTTACACCAATACATCGCAAAGAATAGCGTCCCTGATGCGCCCCTTACGGGGCACCGTAAGGGGCGCATCAGGGACGCTATTCTATTCTTCTTATTCGCCCCAATAGCTTCCTGCAACTCATTGCGGGGAGAATGGACACTGACAGCTCCTTCATGGAGTACTGGACAAGACAACATGTCAGGCGTTCCTGATTCGGTGTGTCTATTAATTGCATACCTGATTAATATTGTGTTTGTTTTAATTAAATGTAACGTGTAATTTATTACTGTTTTAATTTATTGATATTTTATGTATAAATTCATTGTATTACGTCTGATTTTATTGATTATTTTTAGGGTGTGTTATTGTCTCTTCTTTAATAATAATGTATGGACTATGTCTGAAAATGAATGAACATAAATTTTAAATACTTGGAAATTAATGAACCGACTTTAATGAAATTTGGTACGTAGACGCAAGGTACCGCTACAAGGTAGGTCTAAAAAGGTAGTAACGAACATTTTGGAAAAAGATTTCAGAGAGACATTAAGAGCAATTTTAAGTTTCCTATAAAATGTGAAAAATCATTCTCTCTTCCTCTCTAAACACTTTTTCAAAAAATTTTGAAACTAACTTTTTAGACCTACCTTGCGTGTGTGTACCAAGTTTAATTAAAATCGGTTCATTCATTTTCAAGAATAAGGGATTGACAGTTTGTATGAAATACCGTGAGGATTATGCGCTCTTAGTACATTCTTTCACACTAAAAGATTGCCAGAAAAATAAAAGTCACCTTGTATTGTCACAAATGGTAAGAACTTGTCTATCTGCATTAATCAATTCACTTACAGATAATTGATTATATAGGTAACACGATGCTCCGTCCCTAACCGACTCTTTCATCAGTTCCCAATATGCTAAAATCCTTTGACAATACACCCATCCTTTACTATTCTACGTCACCCATCGACCATCAACCCTTATTCCCAATAAATCAGACCAACTCTTCAGAGTATCGTCATAGAATAAGTGTGTAAGAAGCGAAAGGTCTCTCTATCTCTGAATGCATTACAAATGTCCACTTTTGGAGCGCAAAATTTTAGATGTTATAAGGATAGCATATCTGGAAAGGATAGAAATCCTGCCGTAGTCTGTGTTTCCTGATAGCCGGTGATGATGAATAAAATGAACCTGCAGGTGTATTCGCTAACTCAGTGTCAGTCAGGCACTTTGCAGTATGTTGCTGCTTTGCTCGGTGTACATCGATTATAATAGGCACTACGTAGTACATTTTTGTTTTCCTGTACGTCAAAGCAGCAATACACTGCATAGTGCCTATCAAATTGATGTCAACTGAGTTACCGAATACACCTGCTGGTCTTTACGACAAGAGTGAATAGGCTACTTCTAGGCAAGCGTGCCCCATCGTCGACCACATCATCGCTTACCATCAGGTGAGATAATGGTCAAGTGCGAGCCTAACAATTATAAAAAAGAATAGACATTAATTTGGGCACTTTGAACGCTCCACGCTCAAAAAAGGTGCTTATACTACTCTGTCAAGAAAGTACCGGGAAAAGGTCAATAATACACAAAATGTTAGTTATTCTTCCAAATTTATATGGTCAAGCGCGAGCCTATCAATGACAAAAAAAGAATAGGCATTTGAACACTTTTAACCATGCTCAAGAAACGTGCCTATATAATAATATAAAACTTTTTTTAATTACAAAAAAATAGGACCAGTTTCCAAAAAAACTGCATAATAACTTTAATTTTGGAAGTCGGTGTTTCTGGTTTTGTGTCTTCATTTTTTGATAACGACTGCCAAAATTAAAGTTTTTAGGACCCCATTAAACTGTGTGAACAATTCATAGACATACGATCGCAGCAATTGCGGTTGATTTGCTGTCAATTTTTGAAGAGTTCTGTTGTCTCTCTCCGGAACTCATCATCAGATCTATTATGAAATTTAAATGCGACCATTTCGGAACAAACCGCTTTCGAATAAAAAACGAATTTTGTAAATCCGTCAAATTATGACGGAGTTATGCCCGAACATACATAAAAATATATATATATATATATTATATAAACATCCGAATTGATAACCTAATTCTTTTTTAATTCGGTTATTAAAAATCAATCTCCCTGGCATTTTCCTATCTAAAACAGGGTCGACTTCCAGTTTAACTGGATGCAGTTAAATACCAGTATTTTACATGGAACGACTACTTTACCGACCTCTACAAACCTTAAGTGGGTAACACAATACCCGGGCCTGCGGACGACGAGTAATGGGTAGCTCACCATCCGATCAGCACCGGGCCCGAAAGTCGACGGCACATAGTGTTCCACGCGCGCCTCAAAGAGTTGTCAGCAATCATGGTCATGGCCAATGCCTGCCCAGGGGTTGTGGATAAATTCGTAACAGAGATACCGCGCCCCTGGGCACTCAGGGCAGGGAAGGAACAGGGGTGGGTTTTAGTCAGTAAGAGTCTGACACGCCCTCCCGCTCCACCCAGAGCGGGAGATATCATTAGATGATTAGCCACACCACAAAAAAAAAGTACCGCAGTAAGACTGCTGTCAGATTTTCTGACTTCTGTCCAACCGTAACTACCGTATTGTCTAAAATCTACAAATGGCAGCCATGACTAATAGCTAAACATGCCTTTATATATCTGCCTAGCCCTTTCCCAACTATCTTTTTTTTTATCTTGGGGTCGGCTTCCAGTCTAACTGGATGCTGCTGTATACCTACAAGTATATCGTAATAAGGTCTAATTTGAAATTTCTCTGCATTTAGAGTTAAAGTCTTTCTTTAGGATACAGAAATCACCATCTGGTCATCGACAGTCACATGGTAACCGTTAACTATTTTTTTTGTTTTCGGTGGGGGAATCCTTCAAAAGGCACTTGGACTTTTGTGTAAAAAACCAGAGAGCGTGGGATTCTTACCCCGTCAAGCCCCTCATTAGTAGACACAATTAAAAACCTATACAGGGGCCTGATGGATTATCTGACTGAAACCACCTCGCTAATCACCATCAGCTCATGGCACCCAGTTAGATCTTAAAAATGCTCAGGTCACATAGAAAAACTGCGATATCTCCTAAAGTTATGTACCTACATAGATCGAAAGTTTAAATACTCGTAACATGTTATAAATAGAATAGTAATGCTTACACGCGCACTGGTATTAGGCGATTATCAAACTGCCACGCATCACGCTGCATGTTGCGTGTTAACGCACCTACGAGTACGCGCGTACTTGCGGGAGTGTTTTCTATACAAACGGAGACACTTACAAGCAGTTAGTACACGCATTCACGCGCTACACTGCGTGGTACGTGGCAGTGTGTTAATCGGTTTAGCCCGCCATTTTAACGGGCCTTAAGTGTACGTTACTCCAGCAGGAAAGTAGCTTGTATGCAACCAAGCCAGGGCAAAGAATCCGACTTGAGGAGACAAGAGTTGTGGAAGAGCAAATCCCAAGGTTTCTGAAGTCTTTCGTCCGGGGGACCAACCTGGCTATACGTGTGTATGTCAGAGTTAAATGAGGAGTGTAGTGTTTCTTCTGTAGATATACCAGATTCTAAACTTGACCCCAACAGGCGCCGGTGCATCCCACACAGCGCGTGATCTATTATTGCTACTTTGCCCTTTGTTACTTTGCCCTTTGCTACTTTGCCCTTTGCTACTTTGCCCTTTGCTACTTTGCCCTTTGCTACTTTACCCTTTGCTACTTTGCCATTCTTCCCTTTGCCATTCTGCCCTTTGCCATTCTGCCCTTTGCCATTCTGCCCTTTGCGGACCAACCAAACTTAAGTTTTACAAAATAACCCGTTTCACCACTACATCAAACGGGGTTTTTATCAAAATTAGTTCAATCGCATACAATTAGGTCCAAAACCAATAGATTTGGCTAGATTTAAATCACAAGCCCAAAAATTATATTTGTTCAAGTTTTTAACTATGAACGTCAAAAAGTCACAAGTGACAGCCTAAGGTTGCGTTCGGAAATGCACTCCTATGAAACATGGCTCCTAGAGTGATATGAGTGGAACGTATTCAAAACAGGAAGAGAACCTTATTATCTCAAAAGAGTTTCATTTGTATTGCTTTACTCGTTGCATTAATTCAGAATTTTTGCAGCCCAGTGTAGTAGATGGAAGAAACTGACTGACTGTTTCTGATTTAAGAATATGAAAGACCTTGTCAAAGCTAACTCTATTTTATTTAATATTTGAACTTGCTATCTGAATAGAGATCGTCAAATTATAAACTTCTTTATTGATTCAGCAACCATGTGTGAATATTCTTTGTATGTACGAGTATATACACAAAAGTGTCGCTTCTACAAAGATTTCTTACTCTTTGACTTCTACTACATATCCTTCAGTATAGTACTTAGGAATCCGTACCGAACAATATACTACCCTTATCATTCGTCTGTCCGTCTGTCACTCGCTATTTGCTCCATGTAGGTAGATTATGTGCGTTAAAGAATGAAGGTACAGTGAGTTGCGTATCTATGAGTTTTGGTGTTCTTACCACGACTTTTTCGGGTACTTTTAGCATAGCTAAGTTTACTATTCCTTATTGGGAACAGCAATATGACTACGATTAGTCACTCAAAATCAATGATATACTTAAAAATAAAATAAGGAAGGCCCAGCTTTTTTTTTAATTTACGATTACTTTTTTTAATTAAGTGCCCTTTCTATGTGTAGTTTTTAAAATATGACCACGAACATCTGTTATAGACTGTATAACGCCTGTGTCCAGTAGTTTGATAGATCATAAGTACTCGTACATGTTCGATAACTAGACTAGGCTAGACTAGTCGGAGATTTAGGCGGGATTTGTTCGAGTGAAGTTCAGTGGCTGTTTTAATTATTTGCAAATTGATTCCTAGTGAATAAGAAGTAAAATTTGTGTAGTTTTGTGTCTCAAGTGTCTACGCAATCATTGAAACAGGCGCGATCTCGGTAAAATAAAGCTGAGAATTTTGTTGTAGTATTGATTACCTCAGCGAAACTTGTTGAGAAGGCTGACTCGACTCATTTCCATGTAGCCGTTTCCAAGATTCAGATTAGATATATCTATAGGTACATACAGGGTGTAACGGAAAGGTTTGGTCATATTTTAAGAACTGCATCTGCCCATCGTTAGGAACAACTTTTTTCAAGAAAATTCGAGGAAATTCTAAATAATTTTTTTTACTCCCCATACAAATATTGATCAGCTGATGATAACTTTGTATGGAAAGTCCAATTTTTTTTTTTGGGAATTTTCTATTTTTCTTAGAGAAAGTTGTTCATTTCCATGGGCAGAACTGACTCCTAAAATATGACCACACCATTCCGTTACACCATTCCGTTACACCCTGTATATACAAAAATTGCTCGTTTAAAGGTTTTTTTTTTTGGGGGGTGGGAAATCATCCAATGACTTCTTCCACTCGAGGGTGGAGCGGAAGGGCGTGTCAGACTCTTACTGACTAAAACCCACCTCTGTTCCTCCCTGCCCTGAATGCCCAGGGGCGTGGTAACTCTTTCGAATTTATCCTCAACCCCCGGGCAGGCATCGGCCATGACGGGCCCCGTCCTATTTGCTGACAACTCGTTGAGGCGCGCGTGGAACACTACGCGCCGTCGACTCTCGGGCCTGGTGCTGATCGGACGGCGAGTTACCCTCGCCGTCCGCAGGCCCGGGAAAGGTATTAGATAACATTTATTACATAGTAAAACTTTTGGTTTATTCTTAAATCCATTTAAATTTAACTCTTAACTTGCAGGACCATGCAAAATATGCTTTTTGGCAGTAATATACGTGTTCATAATGTGTATGCCACGTAAACGCTAAATAGTCTCTATTCCTACTAAAAGCAGATTAAGGGAGGCCATTAATGTAGCATAAAATCGTAGGAAAGTGACTTGCGTATCTATAAAGTTGGGTTTTAGTAATGAATAGTGATGCATTCATTATGCATGAAAGAATGAAATTCTTTCATACATTACTTTAGGTACGGGTGATTACTGAATCACCCGTACCTATAATAATGATACAGTTTTTTGCTTGTCAAGAAAATTCTAAAATTTAAATAAATCTATAATATAAAAATGAATCGCAAAATGTGTTGGTAAGCGCATAACTCAACAACGCCTGGACCAATTTGGCCAATTCTTTTATTTAAATGTTCGTTGAAGTTCAAAGATGGTTTTTACGGCGAGAAAAATTCTAATAATTGCCGGAAAAACCCTTAAAACAGCCCTTTTCTTTTTCCCATACAAACGTTTTCTAACTAAAACGTAGAGTCAATTTGAGCTTTATTGCTATTGTATAAAGTTCATATTAAATTACAAGCACTCACTGTTGATTAAACAATGTAGACCGTATGTTCCTAACGTCAAAGAGTCAATTTGCACTTTATTACCGCTATACAAAGTTCAAATTCAATCAATCAATTTGGTCGGCTTCGCGATATTATTTCATTTGTTTTACTTTAAAATGCATAAGAAGGAAGGATCTCTTGAAGGATTTGACTCCAAGTCATATCAAATTAAAAAAAAGTTGAAAAAACAATAAACTGTCAATGTCAGTGATGTTTTTCTTGGATTTTCGGTTACCTACTCTACTGAGTTTGGTTTTGTCAACTGATACACGAAACAAATTTGTACCTATATATCGTGTTTTGTGCAGTGTTTAGTCACCTATGATCACTAATTATTGCATGTGATACAATAATCTATAATATAGATATGCCTCCTATTAGACGAAGCAATTTCGGTAGAAGAACCCGAAATGCTACAAACCATGCTAATTACCGACTGTCAACGTTTGCAATTGCTAGAAAATGACGCTCATTGGGATCAAACTCTCAATGATGCTGTAATATTATCACACGCTCATCAAATACGAACATTGTTTTCTATAATCATATCTACATGCTTCCCATCAAACCCAATTGATTTGTGGATCAAGTACAAAGATTATATGTGTGATGATATTTTGTATCAAATACGAAATAGAATGGGAAATCCAAATATACAAATCAGTGAAGAAATTTACAACGAAGCATTGATTTCAATTGAGGTCATGTGCTTGATGATGTCAAACAAACTATTAATTCAATTAGGCCTGGCCGCGCCCAATCGTCCAATGCATGATGCTTTTAACCAAGAGTTGAATCGAGAAAAACTGTATGATCTCAACACTTTGAAAGAATTTATTCAAACAAATCTTCCACTGTTGAATGAACAACAGAAGTATGTATTTGATACTCTTATGAAAGTAATAAATGATGAAACTGGAGGGATTTACTTCTTAGATGCACCTGCTGGTACAGGAAAAACTTTTTTGATTTCATTAATATTAGCAACGATTCGCTCACAAAATAAAATTGCACTTGCACCCGCTTCGTCGGGAATCGCAGCAACTTTTCTTGAAGGTGGTCGAACAGCCCATTCAGCATTAAAATTGCCATTAATATGCAAAGCAATGAAACTCCGACCTGCAACATTTCGACGAACTCTGCAATGGCAAAGGTCTTGCAGCAATGTAAATTAATTATTTGGGATGAATGCACGATGGCACATAAAAAATCTTTGGAGGCTTTAGACAGAACCTTAAAAGATCCTATGGAGCAATCATAACCAATTTGGTGGTGCAATGATTTTATTAGCAGGAGATGTTCGTCAACCATTGCCAGTGATTCCACGATCAACACCAGCTGATGAACTCAATGCATGTCTAAAGTCCTCCAATTTGTGGAAACATGTCAAAGTACTTCATTTAAGCAAGAATATGCGTGTCGAGTTGCAAAATGACCAATCTGGAAACATATTCTCTAAACAACTCATTGACATTGGTAATGGCAAATTTCCTATAGACATGTTGACTGGCTGCATTAACTTTCCTCAAAGTTTTTGTCAGTTAACTCGATCAAAAGATGAACTTATTCAGAAGGTGTTTCCAGATGTTTCTCAAAATTACAGAAGCTATGATTGGTTGAGCGAACGAGCTATATTGGCTGCAAAAAACATAGATGTAAATGAATTAAATTTAAAAATTCAAGAACAAATTACAGGCGAATCAAGGATATATAAATCAGTTGATTCGGCTACTAACCAAGATGATGTAGTGAACTATCCACCAGAATTTTTAAACTCGCTGGATTTGCCAGGATTACCACCTCACAATCTTCAATTAAAGGTTGGATCGGTAGTTATAATGTTGCGAAATATCAACCAACCGCGTCTTTGCAACGGCACACGGTTAGCGATAAAAAAATTACTAAAGAACGTGATAGAAGCAACTATACTGAAAGGAAAGTATAAAGGAGAAGACGTTCTCATACCGCGCATCCCAATGCTTCCGACTGATGTGCCGTTTGACTTTAAACGACTACAGTTTCCAGTTCGGCTTGCTTTTGCTATGACCATAAACAAGTCCCAGGGGCAATCATTAAGTGTTTGTGGTATTAATCTGGAAAACCCATGTTTCTCACATGGTCAATTGTATGTTGCCTGTTCCCGTGTTGGAAAACCATCAGATTTGTTTGTCTATGCGCCAGGTAATCAAACAAAAAACATCGTATATCACAAAGCACTACAATGAAAATAAAACTGATTTTTGTTAATAATTATGATTCACATGATTAACAATAAAGCGATTACTTATTTTTAAATGCTTATATATGTTTTATTTAATTATATTTCTTATTCACAACGCCTTATCACCAGGGTGACGGTTCTGTTCAGGAGATTTTTTTGCCCCGACTATAAAATATGTAGGAACAAAAAAATGTCACATTACAAATCATTTTGACAGGACTTTATTGCAATTTAATTAGGCAGTACGAAGTCTGCCGGGTCAGCTAGTAATAATAATAAAAAGCGTTTACTTTCCTCCACCATGGAATGAAAGAAATTACAAATTCATAGAAAGTAGTACATGCTTACAATAAGTATAAATATTTACATTGATGTTGTTTAAACTTGAGCCTGTACTAGGAATACCTGTGTGATAGGTTTCCAGGCCTCAAAACTCCTTTTTTTTTGTGGGTTGTGAAATCATCCAATGACTTCTGCTCTGAGTGGAGCGAAGGGCGTGTCAGACTTTTACTGACTAAAACACACCCCTGTTCCTTCCTAACTCTATTACGAATTTATCCGCGACCCCTTGACATGCATGCATCGGCCATGACGGGCCCCGTCTTGATAGCTCACATCTCTTTGAGGCGCGCGTGGAACACTACGCGCCGTCGACTCTCGGGCCAAGTCCCTGGATGAGTTAAAGCTGTAAGAGCAAAAATAATGATCTGATAAAAAAATGGAGCCACCAACCGCAGAAGACCTCTTGAACAGTGACTTGATTGGAACTTTTTAGTTGTCTTTTTTTTGCAGTCAGGTTTTATAAACATATGAATTATTTTTTTCTACATTTTGGTAAGTAATATTTTGGAATCGCCTCCTCGAGGCTTTTATTTTCATACACTATAATAATTATGATCATGTCACAAAAAAATATGACGTCACTAACTTAGTGGCGGCTGCCATTTTGTTTTTTTTCCTGATTCATTTATACACAATCAACAACAATCAAAGACGTAAATACGTTTCTTATCTATGAGACAAAAACGTATTTACGTCTTTCAAAAACTTAAATGAATTTTAAAGATAATTTTGGGTTCCTAAGTGCATGTTAGTGTGGAGTAAATGATTATCTGATCGATATATTTATTTCGTGTAGGTAAATAAATAAATAAAATATAAAAGTCTTTCATTTCTTGTAAGTAACAAATAAGTAAACTTGTTATTACTATTACACTAATTTTCATTTACATTTTATGATTACATTGCTATAATTAAGTTATAATACTTTTAATATTGCTCATTCCGCAAGACAACACACACACACACACACACACACACACACACACACATACACACACACACACACATACATGTTGCGCCGACCCCAAATAAATTGGGATAAGGGCAGGAGAATGATGATGATTGCTCATTCCGCAAGAATCTCTTCGCAGGTGAAGGCCTCCTCCAAAGAAGACCAACTTTCCCTATTTTAACCTGTTTGCATCCAGCCCAGGCCTAATGTCATCCACCCATCTCGTAAGCGGTCTTCCTCATAATTATCATTTCCCTCTTGGCCTCTCCACAATGTTACTCTTTTTGTCCATAGCTCATCTGATAGTCTCATTTAGTTTCATTTTAGTTTTTGGGAATATTTTAGCGCATCGATAGCTTAAGTTACACTCCTTGTTTTTTCAAGTTGCATTTTAACGATTTTCTTAATGTTTTAGCATGCTTCGTTCTAGGCCTCGTTGACACGTCGTAATTTTTTTCTTTATTTTGGCTGTGTACTTTCAGGTCTGACAAGCATAAGTTAAGCAGGGTAAAAAGCAACTCGAAATAACCTTAGTTTTAATTTTTACTAAAATACTACTTTTGAAAATTTCCATAAGGCTGTATTCGTTCTAAGTTAGTTGGATACGCCTCTCTATTTTTGAAAAGGTGCTCTCCTTGTTGAAGCTGATTTGTTTGCCTAAGTATAAGTAATTACTTGTAATATTCAGTATTTCGTTGTCAATAGAAATGGTTGTTTCCGTGGTTTTTGTTATAACCATTGTTTTTGTAAGATTCATCTCGAAGCCTCCGGACGTCATAATATGATTATCTAAATTGCTTGAGAATAAGGTTAATTATGCCTAGCTGCGTAATTAAAATATAAGGTATGCATATAATGTAACTATTTATATATAAATTTAAATGTTTATAGTTCTTTTAATGACTGTATTGTTGAGACAAAAAAGTGATACCTACCTACTCGTTAAAGGAGGTTGTTAATAAGTTTTTTTTTCACGGTGCACCATATAAATTTTATTAAGTACCCCAAAAAAACCATTTCAGTATTTTTTCATTAACATGGTTTGAATTTATATAATAAATACTCAAAATCACTACGTAAGTTGGGTTTTCTATTTATATGACTGGCAAAACAAATGCAATATTATTGTTACTACTTGAAATAAAGATACTCGTAATTATACTATTGAAAGAAACAAAATAATATTTATTATCATGAAATAGTAGATTTTTGAATCGAACGCTGCCCGAGCGCATGTGAGGGCACTAAATTAATACGAGTGCATTGACTAATTACTCACTTTAGAAAGTTGCATAATCTACTTATTTACCATTGCCACTAGAAAAAGGGCATTTTATTCATCGTTGACAGTGAATAAAACTCCCTTTCAGTCACCACATTTTGAATTTGGAACAAGCACGAATATACGAATTATATAAACAAATAAAACATGCTGAAAGTAAATACTGGCTGGCTAAATGGAGCTATTCCCTAGAGCTACAAAATTTAATTAAAAAATAGCCCGCCAATTTAAGTTCTTTTCTATCTGTTACCGTGGTTGTTATAAGTCATTGGAAAATCTAATAACATAAATTGTAATAAAATGAGTTCTTTCAGAGACGAAAATGAGACATTGACTCCGGACACATTTTGAAATAAAGCACCAATTATAGTAGCTAATTTGTTGCCGCCAAAATCTCGGGAGTTGTACCTGAAAACATAGAATTTGTTCTGCGACAGGAAAACCATGAATGGCACCAATTCCTTCTCAGAGTCCATATTTCTTAACTATTTCAACGAATTAACCAAGACTAAGAAGCCATCGACACTTTGGAGCATATTATTCTATGCTAAAAGCCACAGTGAGAATCAAAAGCATCATTATTTCAAACTAATCAATGTTAGTGACATCCTTAAAGCAACTATCCGAGGGTAATAAGCCAAAGAAATCTAGAGTGCTAACCTCCCGAAACATTGATCGTTTTCTAAATGATGCGCCTGACCACAGTTTTCGGGCCATAAAAGTAAGTACCTCATCATCTGCCTCGCCTTTTCCCAACCATCTTGGGGTCAGCTTCCAGTCTAACCGGATGCAGCTGAAAACCAGTATTTTACATGGAGCGACTGCCTATCTGACCTCCACAACCCAGTAACTGGGTAGTACACCTCCTTCCTGGGTCCCATTCCATACCATTATATATACCATTCTAACCAAGTATATGTCCCATACCATTCTTACCAAGGCGTATGCCTTGGTAAGAATGGTTGTCAGATTTTCGGGCTTCTGACGACCCGCAACGACTGTCAAAGATCTACGATTGACAGCCGGGACCAACGGCTTAACGTGCTTTCCGAGGCACGGATGAGTCTCAGTATGTAAAGATGGTCAGCCATCCATGGACAACCCCAAGTCCACACTCTGAAGGTAAGTATAGGATCTCTTTGACGGTACTACGTGGAACCATCGTGTTTGGACTCATTTGAAAGAGCTCATGGAGAAATTTGTGACTGATTATGTGGCCCACATGATGGTGGACTCTGAAGGTGGGTATAGGATATCATTGACGGCACTATGTAGAACCACAGTGTTTAGATTCATTTTAAAGAGTTCATGGAGGTCTTGGTGACTGATGATGTGACTGACTTTATGGTGGACTCCATAGGTAGATATAGGATTTCATTGATGGCACTACGTAGAACTATCGTGTTTGAACTCATTTGAAAGAGTTCATGGAGACCTTGGTGACTGATGATGTGGCCTACCTGATGGTGGACTCCGAAGGTAGGTATAGGATCTCATTGACGGCACTACGTAAAACCATCGTGTTTGGACTCATTTGAAAGAGTTCATGAAGAACTTTGTGTCTGATTATGTGACTGACCTGATAGTGGACTCCGAAGGTAGGTACAGATTTTCTTACTACACTACACTGCACTAAAAACTCTTTCAAATGAGTCAAAACACGATGGTTCGAGGATTCAATCGGAAACATAGCCAAAAGATGCAGCCGAATAATAGTTGACAGTATAAATCTAAAACCATCTACTGTTGACCCTTGGGCACCACTATCTCCTGCGCGCCCTTCAACATCGAAAGGATAACCTTGTGGAACGACTACATTACAGCTTTCTCAGCAACAGCAACCACAAAATATGGCGAATTTGCTAAACACCTAAGTCTTATCTAATACGACCGTTTCAAAACCAAACACAACATTACAATGAATTTAGAAAACTGTTGTAATTTCACTATTATTTTTTAATGTTTATAAATTATTCCTTTGTTCTGTATAAAATCGAATGTGGTAAATACTATACTACTGGCCGCACGGGTCGATCCGTCAGGTTAAGCTATGCTTGCCGGGGTTGGTCCATGGATGGGTGACCATCTTTACATACCGAGATTCCTCCGTGCCTTGGAAAGCACGTTAGACCGTTGCAACGGCCTCGGCTGTCAATCGTGGATCTTTGACAGTCGTTACGGGTCGCCAGAAACCCGAAAGTCTGATAACCAGTCTTACCAAGGGGAATCGTATTACCCAGTAACTGGGTTGTGGAGGTCAGATAGGCAGTCGCTCCATGTAAAATACTGGTATTTAGCTGCATCCGGTTAGACTGGAAGCCGACCCCAAGATAGTTGGGAAAAGGCTAGGAAAATGATGACTATGCTACTATCTTTTTTCTATTAATATATACTATCGATGAAAACTTATCGTTCAAACAACACATCTCACACCTGGTCCATAAAACGAGAAAACTCGTTCATATTTTTAAAAATCATAGGTTAAATGCTAGTTGGAAACTTGTTAAAACTGTGTACGAATCGCTTTGCCAATCAAGCTTTTCGTATGGTATTTCCACTTGGGGCGGCTCGTACAAAACGAATATCTTAAACATTGAAAGAGCTCAGCGCCTTCTCCGAAAAGTCTCTTCAAACCACGATTATATGCTACAACTGCCCTCTATAACGAAGCAAATGTCACAATCAGGCAGTGTTGACAATCAGGCAGCTTTATGTGTTAGTAACTGTTTTAAAAAAGCATTCCTCCATAGACGCTGGTACAGCTAAACAGAAAGTTGACACTAGGCGTTTTTATGAAGTCTGTGAAACAACTGCGGTAAAACATCTTTTGCCCAGAACTTCTTTAATTTCAGAGCAAGCAGACTTCATAATAACGTTAACAGGGTGCTAGCAATTGTTAATTTGTCTAGGGTAGAGTGTAAAAAGTAGCTTACCCAGTGGCTCTTGGGACTGAATTATGAAGAAACGGAAAAGCTGCTAATTATCCTATCCTAGTGTAGCTTTTTCCATAAAGCCCTACCGCCACCTCATCACGCCCATGTGCGCATACATATCCTCCACTATACGTACACGCACAATACACTATCATACTCTCTCTCACATATACACACAACACAACACCACACACACGACACCTTCCACTTCACATTCACACTTCACACAATAACAAACACACCAGCACACACACACACACCACACACGCATTTTAATGTTATTTTTTTTTATATAATTTTTTGTTTTTTTTTTTATTTTAGTTTGTAAGTACTTCTCTTGTTGTTCTCTTCTTACAATAGTCCTATGTTCCGAAATTATTGATAAAATCTCATTCTCGGCGAGGGGGGCCAGGAGTCCATAGCACAGGGTACCCTAGTTTGGATTCCTGTCTCCCACAAACTATTGTACCGGCAATATATTTTATAACATAAATATTATAATTTGTACTTTGTGGGAGAAAATAATGAATCTTATCTATCTATCTATCTATTTGCTAGCATTCAATGGTAAACAGTAGACTAGTACATAACACAACTCGTGAAAAAAATAATTCATCCTCGTATCCCTCGCTCCGCTCAGGATTCTAATCTAGAATTCTTCGTTGCTCTCAAATATGAAGTATTATTAGTTTTACAATGGTATAAAATACGCGCCATTTTTTTTTTTTACCAATTCGGTTTTATTCAGCCGATTTTTATTTTCAGCCAGTACGTATCCTTTTGATCTAATGCATACATTTTATATTAAACATAATGGGAGACTTCAAACCTCTGTGGTAAATTTATATCTATATAAAAAAATAAAAAACTGTGCAACCATAAGATTTCGTATAACATTTCTGCACTGTTTTGGTTCTAGAAAAAAAACCTTTTTACAAAAAAAAACAACCGACTTCAAAAAAAAATAAGTAAGTACATACACTAAAAATTTAAAAATAACTTTAATTTCAGCATTCGGTGTTTGTATTTTATTTCTTCGATATTTGACACCGACTTCCGAAATTAAAGTTATTTTTAAATTGTTAGTGTAGGTTTTTTTTTTTTTGGAAGTCGGTTGTTTTTTTTTGTAAAAAAGTTTTTTTATTTTTCGCTTTTTATTTGTTATACCCCAGAACTAAAAACTCCAATAACATGGAACGTGGAATTTAAACATTTGGAGAACACAAAAACGTCATCAAGATTTGCGTATTTTTCGTTTTTGTTCAGTTTCTCAAAAAGCGCTAAAGCAATTTCGATAAAATTTATATGGGACCACCTCGGGAGTATATTCTGCGCGGACATACATAACATACATACAGTCGAACATAGAACCTCCTCCTATTTCGAAAGTCGGTTAAAAAAATACACCATTTGTGATCGGTTTGTAGTGATGTAAGGATGATTCACGTAACTCCGTGTTGCGACCGGGCCGGATCCCGGCCAAGCCCCAGCCGGGACACGGCCAAACATCTATAGTATGCTTTTTGTATGAAGTGATTCATGTTTGATCGTAGCCTGGCCGTGCCCCGGCCGTGTGCCGCGGAATGGCGTCGAAATGTCGGTGAGTATTGTTTCCCGGCTCCGGCTTGGCCCGGCCCCGACACGTTGTAAGATGAACTTGTGCGCCGGGCCCGGCCGGCGCACGGTGTCGTTCGATGGAAGATATAGGCTTTTGAAATCTTGAAATTTTTTTGGTTAGGTCTGGTTTTACTTTTTCAATTTAAAAAGTAAAGCATTCTTTAGACATTCTAAAATAACCATAAAACTTGCTCTCGTCATCTATTACTTCTTTGTGGAGTAAAGCGAATTCTTCTTCTGCTTCTCGCTTTCTCCAGATTGGATGTACACCCCATCTTCTTTTAGTAGTTTCGCTTCGTGCTTTTAATTTAATTTTTTATTTTATTTTATTTATTAGGGAAAACAAACAGTGACACATTGTAAATTACAGAAAACAATAAAATAAAATGTGATCTAATGTGTAACCAACAAGATTTTCCACAGAATACTAATATAATATCTTTGCATTGTTTACGATTTAAACTATAAAACTAACAAACTACAATAGTTCAGAATTTTAAACACATTGTTTAAGCTGCTTTTAGATTGAGTACAAAAACATTAGTGGAACATTAAAAAAACATTAGAAAAATAGGAAAAATACGTGAAAATAATATATGATTATTACAATTTTACAATTTAATTAAATTTAAAATTTCTAATACTTCATCATCGATGGCAATTGCAATAGCTGCCAATTCTAGTTGTGAAAATTGCATAGTTACTCAAGTGTCACGTCTATCGACTGATGAAATCACTAGTTGACACAAAACACCTAACACAGACACGGCCGTGCAAAGAATACACGCAAACAGCCCGGTGTAGCAAGAATGACTGTCCCGGCCGGCGCACGGTGGACGTGCCCTGGGTCGAGCACGGCCCGGTCACGACACGGTGTAAACAGCCCGGTGTAGCGTGAATGACTGGCCCGGCCGGCGCACGGTGGACGTGCCCCGGGTCTATCCCGGCCCGTTCGCAACACGGTGTAACGTAAATCATCCTTTATGATAACATTACTACGTAGTTTAAAGAAATAAAGATTGCACCAATAAAAGCAAATATTGCGTTTCTTCTTTATTAGCTGTGATTATTTCGTTTATATAATCTCTATACATAACAACAATTTTAAATATTTCTTGCAATTCGTAGGGCTAGCTACCGGTGGTTACGGCTGCAGAGACAGGAACCTCCTCATAATGCGATACTGCCTGCTGTATCAGGCCCTTGATCGAACCGCGCAAAAACAGCTTCGACAGGTGGTCGTCGAGACTCTTGGACAGCAGGCCATTGGCGGTAACAAATATCAGGACAATGACAGCCCAGTCCACATTTCACATATCGACAACCTCGTGTGCTAAGTCCAGACATTTTTAAAACGGGTAGTGAACCTGTAAAACTTTTGGAAAAAAAATATTGTTTATAATGTAAAAAACCGTGAAGTCTATTAAAATGTTCATAGTAATAAAAATTAAGCCCCTTTCTAAGTCCGCATGTTATAACGGGTGATTACGGACCTACACTGCGCGTGGTCCGACACGCACTTGGCCGTTTTTTTTTCATAAGGTGGGAAATCAAATAACTTCACCCGCACTGGGTGGATCGGGAGGGCGTGTCAGACTCTTACTGACTAAATCCCACCTGTGTGCCTTTAGTTGTCTCTGACTCTTTTGAACACTGACCCTGCCCGCGTATGTAACAACGAAGCAGCGGCCGGCGACCTTTGTGGGTCATCTGTAAATTTTTTAGACGAAAGCGATAATATATTGTTAACTCATTAGCGAAGAAAAAGAAACAAACAATAAACTGGCAGTTTATTATTTGTTTTACTGCACATTTGCTTAACTCCTAGTCTCTATTTTGTTATTTACTAAGCGTTTTTTAATCTTATATAGCGTAAGTTTCAAAACAATGCCTGTGAAGCCCCATGGCAAAATCCGGGTTGTCAAATTAAACCCCGAGGACAACCCGGGTTGACAGCCGATTTTTTTTTTTTAATTATTCTCTTTAATTTTTTTTTTTTTGGTCCGACTCACCGGTGAGTTTCGGGGCTTCACAGGTTAATATAATATACCTACCTATTTATTTTTAACCGATTTCGCAAAAAGGAGGAGGTTCTATGTTCGACTGTTTGGATGTTTTTTTTTTTATGTATGTCCACTTGTCCACCGATATCTCTGTCAGTTGTGGACCGATTTTCGAAAATTCTTTTTTATCCGAAAGAGTATACTCCTGAAATTGTCCTATATAAATTTTATCGAAATTGCTTTAGCGTTTTTTGAAAAAATCAACAAAAACAAACATGTGTATACGTAGATGACGTTTTGGTCTCCTCCATTTACGAGTATGTTCAAATTCTATGTTCCATATTATTGGGGTTATCAATTCGGACATAACTTTAATATTTAGTTTTAGTTCTGAAGTGAAACAACTCAACATCTTCCTGCCCATATCCCATGTTACTTGGGGCCGGCGCAACATGTTTTTTTCTTCCATTCTGTCCTGTCAGCCGTCACGCTATCACTAACTCCCTTTTCTTTCATATCACTCCTCACATAATCCATCCATCCTTTCTTTGGCCTCCCTCTCCCTCTCCATCCATCCACATTTATATTCATAACTCTTTTAGTTACATGTGTCTCATCCCTCCTCTTTACATGACCATACCAAGATAAGCGGTTCCCTTTCAACTTTTCTGTGACTGGCGCCATTTTTAAACTACCTCTAATGTACTCATTTCGCACTTTATCCATTCTCGTTACTCCACACATCCATCTCAACATTCTCATCTCCGCCACATGCAGTCTTTTTTCAGCCGTCTTTTTCACAGCCCAACATTCTGACCCATACAGTACGACGGGTCTAATCACGGACTTATAGATTTTCCCCTTTAACTTAAGGGGCATCCGTTGGTCGCAAGTTGTTCCAGTGACCTGTCGCCATTCCATCCATCCTGAGTTGATCCTGTGCGTTACGTCTCGGTCTATATCGCCATCCCCCTGAACAAGCGACCCGAGGTACCGAAAGTCGGAGCAGATCGGTATAGGCGTTCCGTTGAGAGCTACAGGCATAGGACTGGAGAGACCGCCAAAATCGCAGAACAGATAACTAAAAAGTGAAAAATAAAAAACTTTTTTTCAAAAAATACAACCGACTTCCAAGAAAGAAAATACATTTAAAATTATTGAAAAATAACTTTAATTTCGGCAGTCGATGTCAATTAACGAAGAAATAAAATACAAACACCGTAAGTAATGTTATTATGGACATACTTATTAAACCAGTTTATTTATGTAAATCGACTACTTAGTACATAACTATCTTCCACAGCAGCTTCAACCGCGTAGAATTAGTAGTTCCCCCACTATATTATATTATAGCCTGTACTATTCCAGACTATAATCTATCTCTGTGCCAAATTTCATCAAGATCCGTTTAGTCGTTTTTTTTTTTTTTTTTTTGGGGGGTGGGAAATCATCCTATGACTTCTTCCGCTCTAGGGTGGAGCGGAAGGGCGTGTCAGACTCTTTACTGACTAAAACCCACCCCTGTTCCTCCCTGCCTCGAGTGCCCAGGGGCGAGGTAACTCTTTCGAATTTATCCTCCACCCCCGGGCAGGCATCGGCCGTGGCAGGCCCCTTCCCTTTGCTGACAACTCTTTGAGGCGCGCGTGGAACACTACGCGCCGTCGACTCTAGGGCCTGGTGCTGATCGGACGGCGAGTTACCCACTACTCGCCGTCCGCAGGCCCGGGTATCCGTTTAGTCGTTCTGTTGTGATTTAGTAACAAACATCCATCCTTCCATATATGCATGTAAATTATCACATTATTTTTATTAGGTATATTGTTATGGACGCCGAACTCACCTTTTCTGTAAATAAATTAGGAATAAGCAATACCGGGCTCACTAAAATGTAAGTGAAAATGGTTTTTCAGTATTATGTAGCATAATAAAATTATGTTACATTCGTTTAGTTTTTTTTTTTAACCGACTTCAAAAAAAGGAGGAGGTTCTCAATTCGACTGTATTTTTTTATTTTTTTTATGTGTGTTACCTCATAACTTTTTACTACGTGAACCGATTTTGAAGATTTGTGACATGTAGTCCCATTTTAATTTGGTGAAGATCTGATGAAGAACTTCGGAGATACACAATGGAACTCTTCAATAAATGATAGCAAACCTTCCAGAATTGCTGCAATCGCATGTCTGTATATTGTTTTCACCACTTCACAACAATACATCACGCTGATACGAAGGGGTATACAGATGTGTACAGTTCACCCTGATACACTCTAATTTCACCAACTATGTTAAAATTCCCTATTTTTGGGGGCTATCAATTCGGGCATAACTTTACTATTAATTTAGTTTTAGAATGGGGTACAACAACTAAAAAGTGAAAAATAATAAACTTTTTACAAAAAAAATACAACCGACTTCCATAAATAATACTAAAAAATGCAAAATAACTTTAATTTCGGAAGTGGGTGTCAAATAACGAAGAAACCAAACTAGAAATACCGACTTCCGAAATTAAAGTTATTTTGCATTTTTTTGTATTATTTATGGAAGTCGGTTGTATATTTTTTTGTAAAAAGTTTTTTTTGAAGTGATCAATATTATACCCATGCAAAATTCCAGTTTTTAGTACAAACAGTTTCTAAGCTATGCTTTGGACGGACAGATGGACAAACCGAAACTGTAAGGGTTCCTTTTCCTACTAAGACTAAGGAACCCTAAAAACAGTCGCGTTTAAAAACTAGAAACACCAAATCATTCTAAAAGTCAAAGAATTCAGTGTTTTCTTAGCAAAATTATACTTATTTATTCCAAAACCTTGTTATTCTTACGAAGACTCGTTAAACTTATACAGAAAACTCATCAATAATATTCAAATGCTTAGGTAAACACCAAAAAACTTTTAATTTCTCAAATGATTGTTTAAAGGCGCTATTAACTGCCAACGACCTTGAGTTGTTGATTTTGTGCTGAGCTCACGTAACGCGTCGTACGTCCACCCAGGAATGGGACTCGCCCATCAAGGAGCGCTGTCCGAAATTACGCATTATTAATTTATTATACATAAAACAAGGTACTATACCAAAACACGTATACTCAAATATAAATAATTAAATGATATTTAAAATGGTAAAGGTTTCATAAAAATACGTTGTATAGTTTTTGCGTGATTCTCATATTATTATCCGTGTTAGACATAGCTTTACAAATTATGACCACACCTTTCCGTTACACCCTGTATACAGCTTTCTAATACTAATAGTCTCTACGCTATACTCGGACGGACAGATGGACAGACCGAAACTATAAGGGTGCCTTGTCCTTGTTAGAACCTCTACCTACAGAGCCTTAAAAAACATTACCCTCCTTCTGGGGTAGTTGGGTAAAAACTACTTGAATAGACGAACTTCGGTTCGTATATAGACGCGATAGACCTCTTAAAAAGATTCCATTTTCCCCTATGAAGTTCGGAACCCTAAAAACAACGCCAACTCAAAAGAATAAATCTCCTTATTTTTTACATAAAAAATCTTTCTGTAAGAAATGAAACGCTGTTCAAAAATAATGGGTAATTGTTTAAAATCAGACTGTTTTATTTTACATACAAATTATAGGTATTACTTGCTAACATTGCAGTGCAGTGACTATCAAACACTTTAGTGTTTTAATAAAAAATGCAAATCTTAGTGACATGGCTACGGACGAGAGAAGAGACACACGGTCTCGAAAAATTATAAACATTTTCCTGCCATTTGGGTATAGACAAAAACGGGCATGCGGACGGCGAGTTATGCGTAGCTCACCGTCCGATCACCAGGGCACCAGGGCCGAGAGTCGACGGCGCGTATTGTTCCACGTGCGCCTCAAAGAGATGTCTGCAAATCATGACGGGGCCCGTCATGGCCGATACATGCATGTAGAGTTACCGCGCCCCTGGGCGCTCAGGCAAGGAAGGAACAGGGATTGGTTTTAGTCAGTAAAAGTCTGACGCACCCTCCCGCATCACCCAGAGCGGGAGAAGTCATTGGATGATTTACCACCCCACAAAAAAAAGAGTCTAGACAAAAGGATGTTCTATCACAAATAATGTTTTTTTTTTTTGTTAAGTGGGAAATCAATCATCTAATGACATCTCCCGCTCTAGGGTGGAGCGGGAGGGCGTGTCAGACTCTTACTGACTAAAACCCACCCCTGTTCGTTCCCTACCCTGAGTGCCCAGGGGCGAGGTAACTCTTTCGAATTTATCCTCAACCCCTGGGCAGGCATTGGCCATGACGGGCCCCGTCACGTTTTGCTGACAACTCTTTGAGGCGCGCGTGGAACACTACGCGCCGTCGAATCTCGGGCGTGGTGCTGGTCGGACGGCGAGTTACCCACTACTCGCCTTCCGCAGGCCCGGGTGCGGCGGCCTGCCTCACGCCACAATTAATTATATTTATTGTATTAGGCTGGCCGCGCCAGGCCCCGCCAAGGCGAATGAAAAGAGAGTTACCGCAGCCATTGCACAGGTAACTAATCCTTTAGTTGCTTGTGCCAAGGGCCGCTGTATTATTCCTATACTGAAGATAGTAGAAATATTATGTTTAGCCCAAACTTTGCCTAGGCATTCTATACAATGCCGAATGTTCAGTCGGAAATGTGCTAACGACAGTCGTAAGTAAGGTAGGTTGACGGAGCCCCGCTGCATGGGGCTCATAATATTTCTGTCTTCAGGGCTTAAAGGAACATTACACGAAGGGGATGTCGGGGGCTGCGTTCACTCACTCACTGTAGCGGCCGTCTTCCCCTTCGAACCTAACCTGTCCGTGTCGGGGTGCCCTAAGTTCCTGAGCTCGATTCGCTCGCTCTCGGACAACATATTATTTATGTCGCAATGGTAAACTTTCGCAGTAACGTACACCACGTTAAAAAACTTTCGCGACAACGTACGTCACAATGGTAAACTTTAGCGGTAACGTACATCGCGGTAATGAACTTGGCAACTATGATTTACCTGAACATTTAACGTTTTAAAAACTACCTATATTTGCCTTTGAATATAGAAAATCATTTTGTATCAACGGAACCCTAAATCTAATTGTGTTGACAAACGATTTTTTTCGGAAATCACCATAAATTTTACGTAGGTGTTAAAACAGCCGCCGAGCGAGATAATGCTGTCATTATCTCGCTCGGCGGTTGTTGTGGTTGTTGTTGTTGTTGTGGTTGCTGTGGGCCGATCCCGCTCGGAGAAGAAGACGTCGAGGAGGCAAACGCCTCGAGGACTAACACGCCGAAATACCACCTGCATCATTTAATGCTAGCGGTGTATTTCAGGCGCTCAGATTGCTCACCAAGTGATTCCAGAGAATAGGGCGGCACTGTGATCATGTGCTGCCATGCAGAGCAAGGCTTAGGGGAGACCCCTTTATAGTGTCCTCGGGGATGTGCCTTAACAGGTCTTGCACAGAGTGGGTTCTGTACTGTTATTTTAAGAATTAACGCCTTTCCATGTGCTGATGGTAGGTTTAGTGTTTTTTCTCCAAAAGTCTAAGCGCCTTTTGATGAAAAAAAAAAATCTTAAAAAAAAACTGCCTGCTGGGGTACGACCGACGAATCTACGATTACCAAAGCTTAGGTGGCCAACGATGTTACAAGCCATTACATTTTTAACAGACTTTCGAAAAAGGAGGAGGATCTATGTTCGACTGAATGTATGTTTTTTTATTTTTTATTTTATAGTTTCATAAATAACGGGGTGAAAGCCGAAGATAGGTACAGAAACGCTAAACGTGCCCACAAGTTTAACTCCTCGAACCCTTTATTTTGATACCCCGCTTAATATACTTCACAATATGGCGTCTTACGGTCGCGTATTTTGATAATTATTATCATGTCTTTAGTAGCACACGCAAGATTAAGACGATTCCATTGACGTAAGAATTATCAATATCGGCCCACATGTTTTGGTCTCAAACGCGCCACAAAGGAAGAAACATACATACATAGGTTCATAAACACATTTCCCTCCCTTGCGTCGCTCAGTCGGGTAAAAAGGCAAAAAGTTAGGAAAAGGTGTATTGAGGTATGTGGAACAAGGTGTAAAGTCCTGTAAACCCCCATGGTTAAGGGAGGATCTCTCAACCATCGTGCAGTTGCCCGACTAGAGACAGACTACTCTAAGCAACTGCCCAATGGTTTTATGTTGATGGATTTCGGACTGTATTCGTTCAAATCACGCAGAGAACTTTGATTGCGTGATGCAGGATTTGCGTATTTAATTCGTATGTGGTGGCCTAGATGCCGCTATAGGTCTTACTAATAGTATGGTCTCAGGAATATTTTGAAAGAGCCACCGCGGCCCTAGAAATTACAGGCAACTGAAAAAACACGGGTTTTTTTTAGTGCTACGGGTTTTTTTTTTTTTTTTTTGGGGGTGGGAAATCATCTCATGACTTCTTCCGCTCTAGGGTGGCGCGGAAGGGCGTGTCAGACTCTTACTGACTAAAACCCACCCCTGTTCCTCCCTGCCCTACGTGCCCGGGGGCGAGGTAACTCTTTCGAATTTATCCTCCAGCCCCGGGCAGGCATTGGCCGTGGCAGGCCCCGTCCTTTGCTGACAACTCTTTGAGGCGCGCGTGAAACACTACGCGCCGTCGACTCTCGGGCCTGGTGCTGATCGGACGGCGAGTTACCCACTACTCGCCGTCCGCAGGCCCGGGTCTACGGTGGCCGGAGATGGTCTCGCATCCCCTGGCGTCTCCTGCGACGGCTGCTGCTGAGGGCGCTAGGGCGACTCTGACTCTGTTGAGTCTCCCTAACGTGTGCCGCCTCCCTCTTCGCGAGCATTACTGCTTCGCAGAAGGAGGAGACGGCCCCCCATTCCCTCTCGCTCCGTACCATGGCCTGAACCAGGGCACGGCGCGAGAGGTCGCTGCCGCCTATCGCATCCACGAGGACACGGCGGTGTTCTGCCCAGGCGGGGCAAACCTCCACCGTATGCTCCACCGTGTCCTCTGGGCGATCCTCGCAGTGGAAACACGCAGGGGTCACCTCCGCCTTGATCCGACACAGGTACCTCCCGAAACAGCCATGTCCGGTGAGGACCTGCGTCAGGCGGAAGGTGAGGGCGCCATGGCGCCTCTCCAGCCACTCCTCAAAGAGGGGCACTACCGCCTCGATGGTGGCGTGCCCAGCGCTGGGTTGCGACAGTCGCTCTCTCCATGTCACCATGTTATCCTGCCGGAGCTCTGTCCGCCGAGCCGCGAGTTATCGCGGCAGCGGAGTTTCGCCCCGGCGTTAAGCCTCCTCGCGCCACTCGTACAGGTGCGCGAGGATTTTTGCCTCCAGATCCCACGGTGACAGTCCGGCAAGGAGGCTCGCTGCCTCACGGGAGACCGTGCGGTATCCGCGGATGATGCGGATCGCCATGACCCTCTGGGCCGCGTTCATCTGGCGCGTTGACCGCTGCCTCAATGAACGCGCCCACACCGGTGCCCCGTAGAGGGCCATGGACCGCACGATCATCGCGTAGAGCCTCCTGCAGGAGGCGTTTGGCCCCTTCAGATTGGGTAGGAGTCGCTTCAAGGCGGCCCCGGCCCTGTCCAATCTGGGAGCCAAACGTCGAAAATGTTCGACGAAGTTCCACCGGCTGTCGAGGACGAGTCCCAGGTACTTCATCGTACCCTCGACGCCGATGCGAACCCCTCCTACCGTGATCTGGGAACCCGCCGGTGGCTCGTTCCGATAACCATGAAAGCACATGGCCTCGGACTTGTGCAATGCCACCTCGAGTCCCAGTTGCCGGATCCTCTCTATGACTGTCGCAACCCCGCGTGTCATACGGTCGGCCGCCGCCTCGTGCGACCACCCCTGCGTTAAGACTAGCGTGTCGTCAGCGTAGCAAACTACGCTGACGCCAATGGGGAGGTCGCAGCGCAGCACCCAGTCGTATCCAATGTTCCACAAAGGCGGCCCCAGGACCGATCCCTGTGGAACACCGCACGACATCTCTCAACGGTTCCATTCTCCCTGATGACCGGGGTAGATGACGGCTCTGTCCGTCAAATACGCCTCGACTACGCGACGGAGGTAGGGCGGCACCCGGTGATACCGGAGTGCCTCCACTATACAACTCCAGGGCAGGGTGTTGAAGGCATTGGAGATGTCCAAAGACACCGCCAAGACGACCCTGCACCGGGCAACTGCATCCCCCGCCGTGAGGGCTCGTACGCGCATGATGGCGTCCACCGTGGAGCGCCCGCTCTGGCGGAGAGCGTACTGGCTCTCCGCCAGATCCGGCCCCACCCGCACCATCTGCCCGACGAGGCGGTCTGCAATTACTCTTTCAAAGAGCTTGCCCACTTCGTCGAGCAGCACAATGGGCCGGTAAGCGGACGGAGAGTCCGCAGGGCGCCCCACCTTCTTGATCAGGACCAGCTTCCCCGTCTTCCACCGACGAGGAAACTGGCCCCTCTCCAAGCATGCGCTTAAAAGCCCTCTGAGTTGAGGCCCGAGAGCCTCTTGCAAGGCCAGGACCCAGGCTTTCCCGTGAAAGCCATCGGGTCCTGGGGCGGTGCTTTTGGCGTTCAGCCTACGCACCGCCGCTCTCAGCTCTACCTCGGTCACTTCGGGAACGTCGTCGTCGTCGGGTTGGTCCGCGTCAGTTACCGCAGGAGGCGGAGCCATAGGTGGAGGGGTATGTCCCCTCGCGAGGGGAACAGAGCGCTCACCACGCCCTCCACGAGCTGCGGCCGGAGACTCTGCGTCAGCGGTACCTGGTGTACCGGCGTCGCGCGGCAATACACCCATGGCGTAAAGCCGTAAGCGCCGCTGACCATCAGTACACCTGGCGCCGAGCACAAGGCCGGAACCGGGGCATTGCCACGTCACAAATCTAGGACAAGGCCTCCTGGAACCATTCTGCCTCGTCGTTTATGTCGGTAGGCCTGTCCGGTGATGTCACCCAGGCCTGCACGATCGAGGCTTTCAGGAGTAGCTCCCGGTCCAGCTGCTTCAGCGACCAACGCGGACCACTCGGGGTCTGTCGGACCGGCACGCTGGAGGTCTGGGCGGAGACGTCAAACCGGATATATCGGTGATCGGAATACGTCTCCACCTCCTCCATGACGTGCCAGTCAACTACGCACGGTGACAGGGCGGGGCTGGCGAATGAGATATCCACCACCGATTCGCCCTGCCACCGCACGCACGTGGGGACAGAACCCCGGTTCAGGACGACCAGGTCTGTCTCCAGAGCCCAGTCCTCCACCATCCTGCCCCGCGCGTCCGTGTACCGGGAACCCCAAGCCAAGCTCTTGGCATTGAAGTCCCCGAGTACGAGCACGGGGAGGGAACGGTACCCGACGACGACGACGTCTCTCAGCTCCACGAGAGAGTTTTGGAACTCGGCGAGAGATCGGTTCGGGGAGAAGTACACCCCTACTACTACTATCTCCCCGAATCGTGCTGCTACGAAACCCCGACCTCTCTTGACATCCTCAAGGGTCGGGGTACCGGCGGCGGCCGACGAAATGATGGCCACCGAGCCGTCCAGGTCCTCCACCCAGTCATCCCTGGGCGGGACATAGTACGGCTCAGCGACCACAGCGACGTTAATCGACCACTGCGCCATGCTTTGGAACAACAGGTCCTGAGCAGTGGCGCAGTGGTTGAGATTCGTCTGGAGGAGGCGTAATGGGGCCGTTATTGGCATTCCATTACAGCCTCCTCCTCCCCAGCCCTCTGCGAGGGTCCAGCCACCGCGATGTTTGCGGTGGCGACGATGGCTGTGGGGGCAGCATCGGCGGAAGCGGCGACGGCGGCGGCTGCGACGGTGGCGGTGGTGGTGGTGGTGGTGGAGGGCCTGACCCTGGCCCTGGTCTTGGCGGGTGGGGCGCAGGTCTTGCTCCCAGCCCGGTGATCGGCCGGCTTGCCAGTTGCCGCACATGCTGTGCAGTGCGGCGCGGCCTCACAGGAGCCAGCCTTGTGACCGGGCTGACCACAGCGGAAGCACTGGTTCCCTCTGTCCACCTCCGAGGTGCACCTCGCTGCCACGTGGTCGCCCACATGGCAGCGGAAGCACCTCAGAGGTCTGGGTTCCAGCAGCTTGACCTGCGCAGACACCTAGCCCACCAAGAGCCTTCGGCCCTTCCCAGTTATCTGGCTCGCCGCCGACACGGGGCAGCTCACCGTTACGGTAAGGAGCCCCGCGTGATCAGGACGGAGAGTGCCTACCCTCACCTGCTCGGCAGGGCACCCTCCAGTCCTGGCGACGGCGGCCGCCACCTCCGCCTCCGTCACAGAGTCGTCCAGGCCCATTATGTGCATGTCTGCGCTCTTGGTGGGCCTGGACACTCGAACCTCGTTGACCAGCAACGCCCTGATTTTTTTAGCCAGGGCGTCAGCAGCTGGGCCGCTGGAGGCGCCGGGGACCTCCAGCATCCGGGCTCCGGTCTTGGTGACCTTCACCCGGACGCCGTCGGCACACCCCACCTCCTCGAGGCTCACCGCCGCCTTGGTTTTGGCGAGCACGCTGCGGTAGGTCACGCCCTTCTGTACCGCTTCTGGCTGTAGGGTTATGACTACAGCCGCGGACTTCGGGGCGCGGAGCCTAGCCGCAGCGGCCAGCTGCTTGCGCCGCTTCCGCCTCTCCCGTCGTTTGGCCGCCTTTTTTGCCTTTCCCGCCTTCTCTTTCTCCCCGGCCACTTGCCATTCGGCAGCCTCGGCCGGAGGAGGTTGGGAAGTCGGGGCAGGCTGTGACGGCCGTCTCGCCGCCTGGGCTGGGGCCTTCGGGGCTTTCGCCGCTCGTGCAGCCGCTCCACCCGGTTTGGGCGGCGCCTTTGACGCCTTCGGCGGGGCCGATCCCGCGGGTCTCAGCACAGACCCGCTGTCGGCCCGTCCCGCCGAACTCTGTTTGGGCGCAGCAGCCGCAGCGGCGGCAAACGAGCCCGGTTGCCGCTGGCCCGAGGCCGGCTGGCTTGCCGCTAGCGGAGGGCGCAGGACGATGCCCTCCAGCACGGTGAACCGTCTGTTAAAGGCAGCCAGCTCCTGCCGCACCAGGTCGAGAACCTGGTTCTCCGCGGTGGGCAGGGGCAGGCTTGGCCCGTGCTAGCGCTCATCCCGCGCGTCCCTCCGGGGGCCAGCTCCTTGGAGCTCGGCCAGGTCCGCCCGGAGCTTCTGGTTCTCCTTGACTAGAAGCTCCGTAGTGGCGGTCAGGCGGGCGACCTCCGCCCGCAATTTGGACGTCTCGTCCAGCAACGGAGGCCCGCCGAAGCTCGCCTCCGCCGCCGCCACAATGGAGGCCGTGGCCGCGGATGTGGCCCTGTTCCTGGAAGAAGCCAGCTTCTTCTGGACCACATCCTTGATCGCGGTTTCCACGACCCCCGCAAGCCTGGCCACTCGCTCCGACTTGGAGGTGACAGCGGCGCCAGATCCGCAGCTTGAGGACCCTGAGATTGACACCCGAGATCCCTCCACGGCGGGGTGGCGCCCCTCCTTGGCAAGCCTCAGGGCTCGCCTGCCAGACTTTGACGATTTGGATGGCGGCCTCCCCGATCCCCTACCCCTCACGCTGGTGGGAACCTTGGGAGGCGGCGCCATAACCTCCACATCAGAGGACGACTCCCCGCCATCCCCTGATTTGGAATGCTTCTGGTTCCGGAAGAACCACGAGCCCTGACTCACGGCGCTTCCGGAAGCGCTCCCCTCCTCACGCTCCAGGCTCCTAAAAGAGCTTAGAGCGGTGAGAAGTGGTGCTGCGTCGGTCGCCGACGCCGCACCACTCTCCACCTCTTTGCCGACTTCACATTGGCTTGTATCACCCGACCGCGGCTTGTCGGGCGTCTTGAAGCTGAAGGAGATCATCTCCTGGAATGTAGGAGATGATCTGGAGCCTCCTCGGCTCTTGTTGTCGGGATTGTCCCCGAAAAGCGGATACAGGTCGTCGTTGGCATGCGGAAGACTAGAGCCGCCCCCCCCAGTACACGAACCGGGGCGTGACTGGGAGTTATTTACTTTCGTCTTGTCTGTCATGATTTTTTGTTCCTTTGGAGGGTGTGGTCCCTGTCTCCTCCTCTCTACCTCCCTATCTTTCCTCTAACATATCGCATGGTCCACATTCACTCTCTCTCATTCACTCACTCACTCACACACTCTGCCCTTATGGGCCCCCCCCAGTTTCGACGCCACTCTCACGGTCGCATCTGATGAACAGATGCGTACCAGAGAGTAGCGACGAAGATTCCCCTAGGTTCCACGCCGTTAGGAGGGTCGAACAGCTTGCTCAAGTCTCCCAACGGCGCGGCCCTCTTGTGAGGCGCTAGCATCCGGACTTCCCTCCGGTACGCATCCCATAGCCACGCCTCCAAGCTTAGGATTGGGTGGGGGTCGCATCCACTGGCAGTCGACGATGGTCGACTGACAATGGACGCGACCCCCGGTGTGTTCCTCTTAGTCGGGCCTCTCCCCTGGAGCCTTCCGGCACAAGTGAGTCACTCATGCCGGAAGTCCCCAGGATCATGGAGACCGACAAGGCCCACCACGACGGCAACGTGGAAACACTCGGTGGGGTTAGTGCTACGGGTAGTCGACGAGCTCGTGGCTAAAGTAATAACAGCTACACGGGTCAATTCATCAGGTTAAGCTGCGCTTGCCGGGGTTGGTCCATGGCTGGAAGACCATCTTTACATATCGAGACTCCTCCGTGCCTCGGAGAGCACGTTAAGTCGTTGGTCGCGGCTGTCAATCGTGGATCTTTGACAGTCGTTATGGGTCGTCAGAAGCCTGAACGTCTGACAACAAGTCTTACGAAGGGGTATCGTATTACCCAGTAACTGGTTTGTGGAGGTCAGTTACCAGTTGCTCTATATAAAATACTGGTATTCAGCTGCATCCGAATAGACTGGAAGCCGACGAGTGGGTTCTAATCAGTAACAGTCTGACATGCCCTACCGCTCCACCCAGAACGGAAGAAGTTATGGAAAATAGATGCCACTAACACCAAGTACATTCATTTAGTTCCCCAAAATACAGGTTTAGCCAAGATTGGGTACCACCCCTCAAATTTAAATTCATTCTGTAACAATGAACAAAACAAACTTTTTCATATTCTTTTTTTTCTAGATATAATTATTACATGTACGAGGGTGCGAGCCTTTAACCAAAACCGGACAATGTATTTAGTAAATAATTTACTAAATAAATATTATTTATCAAGTCATACAAATGAATCGTCGGTCGGATCTAGTACTGCACTATACAATAACAGTGGTGTGGCGAGTTGCCGCCACTCTGCAAGTTGGATGGGGGTGGTATCACGTCGTGTGTGTGTCTTGCTTTAATTTGTAAGACAGGTGTGTAGCCGGCTTTACGAGAACCATAGATAATTCAGTGTGCCTATCGCCGCGAGGCAGAGCGCATCTCACCGCAGACTAAGTTAATGTCTTATTAACATCGTCCCGCAAATACACTAAAATCCCGAGTAATATCCCGTAAACGTTGGGGATTCTTCGGGAATAATAAATAACCCATATTTACCGCGTCCGTGTAACTATTAAACGAGAATAGTCAAGAGTGTTGGTGTGAAGAAACGAGTGGCCACTCGTCGTCGTCCAGCGTGGCAGCCAAAGGAAAGTCAGGTACCACTTGTTCTTACTAATTTGGAGTGGGGCCACATGCGCCGTCTACTGCCAACCACTTCTAACTTGAAGTTATACAGACAAATATAGGCAATTTTGGGACAGCATTCAATCCAAGTGTTTGGCCGTAATACTGTCCTTCACATCCGCAGAGTCCCACGGCTATTGCCTTGACATTGATTGCATTAACGCTTGGGCAACTCCATTAGATGGTCCTTTCGAGCCTGGATAGGCATCAGTAAAATTCAGTACAAATTAAGTACAAGTCATTACAGTAGGTAGGCACATAACTTTATTAGTGCCCCAAAATGGCGTCCCGCAAGCAAGAAGCTAAATTGGCTCAGCTTACCGCTAAAAAACAAATGATTTTCGAGCGAGTTAATCGCATATATAGTGATTCCAGAAACATCTCGAACTTTGATTCACGTTCAAATGAGACATTCTTAGCGCAGTCAGAAACAATTACTGAGCAATACAACAAATTTGAGGAAATAGTAGAACAAATGAATGAATTGCAATTCGAGATTGACCAAACCGCACCAGATTATTCGAGTCTATATTCTATTGAAGACTTATATTCTAATATTAAATATAAACGTAATCTCATACTTTCGAAAAACGAAACATCGGAACACAAAGTGGGTACTCGGATAAAATTACCGCCCATAGATTTGCCATCGTTTGATGGTAAAGCGGAAAACTGGCCCATATTTTATGAAATGTTTCGCAGCAATGTTCATTTAAATATCGATCTGGTTGACTCGCAGCGTGTCCAGTACTTGATCAGTAAATTGACTCATGATGCCTTAAAACTAACCGCAGGCATTGTTCCTACAGGTGATACATACAACGTTATGTGGAACAGTCTCGTTAAAAGGTATCAAGATAAGCGTAGTTTAGGGATTCATTATCTCAATAATATACTGGACATTAAACAATGCGCCGGAAATGCCGCGAGCCTCAATACTTTTGTGGAACGATATTCAGCGTCCGTCGCAGCCTTGAAGCAGTTAGACATTCCAGACATACTGGATTTTGTTTTATTACACTGTGGTTTAAGAAAGGTTGACGCGCAAACTGTCTTACAGTTTGAATCACGTGTGAGTGAAAAAGAATTACCTTCCTATGCGGAGTTTATAACATTCATGCAAGAATATGTTAAGGTACTACAACGCTCATACGGTAATGATTTGCAGACGGAACCGCGCTCTAAGTCTAGTTCAGTTAATCATCAAACTAAAAATAATACCGCTAAGTCATTCGTGTCGCGTAATGAACCGGTTTCAAATAGCAAATGTATGCTATGCGATAAGGATGACGTACGACATCAGCTGTTCTATTGCCCGCAGTTTAAAAATATTAGAACACCGCTTGCACGTTTTGAATATATTAAAGCTAAACGTGGCTGTATAAACTGTTTAAGTCTATCCCATTCTTTGGTTGAATGTAAGTCACGTAACGTTTGTAAAATTTGTAAAAAGACCCACCATTCTCTCTTACATTTCCGAGAAAAGGATGAGTCATTATCGCCCGAGCCCCAAGTGCCTACTAAGGATACATCTGTTTCGCTCACTACAGCTGTTAAAACTGGGTCAACCATTTTGCTAGCGACTGCGAAATTATTTGCATACTATAGCGAAATCAGAGATAAGGAGGTGGTTCGGTGCCTACTAGATAACGGATCGCAAAATAATTTAATTACTGTGGACTGTTGTAAACGTTTGAATTTACCCATAATTAAATTACGCAATTCATTTTTACAAGGTGTTGGAATGTCATCGAAACCAATACACGGTTTTATTCATCTGAACATAGAATCTCGGTTTGATCCTCATACGAAGTTTTCGATACAAGCGTTAGTTGTTGATTGTATTACAGATAGACTTCCCGCGAAATTTATAAGATTAAATAACAATGATAACATGTCATACTTAAATAACTTACCGCTTGCTGACCCGCTCTGGAATGTTCCGAGCGGAATAGATCTTGTGCTTGGAGCACAATTGTTCCCCTTTATTTACCTGGGAGACAGGGTCGACTCAGGCACCCGCGCCCCCCCTGCTATACTGACTAGCTTCGGTTATGTACTTATGGGTGGTATTGATTGTTGTAGTAGTGATGTGACACACATTGCATCTTCGTTTACCGCGCAGGCCGACATTGAAGTCGAGTGAAATTTACATAAGTTTTTTGAGCTAGAGGAAATGCCATCTCAACGTTTTATTAGTCCGCACGAATTAGAGTGTGAAAATAATTTTAATTCTTCAGTCTTATTTGAAGACGGCAGATACATTGTCGATCCACCTTTTGCGCGCTCACCCGGCGGGCTAGGTAGCTCGCACGGTTACGCCCCTAGGCGCTTGCTTGCGCTCGAGCGTAAGTTTACGTTAATGACCCTACGCGAGAATTATAATAAAACTATCGCGGATTATATAACTCACTCGAGGTTGTCGCTCAATGACATTTTGCATGTCGGACCTAATTTGCAAGCAGACTTGTTTTTGTTATTACTTGATTTTCGTACATTCCCTGTCGCGATCACAGCGGATATAAAACAAATGTTCTTACGTATCGGTGTAAAAGAGCACCACCGCAAATATTTACGAATCTTGTATCGTTTTAGCAAAGGTGAGCCTATTCGCACCTTTCATTTTAACCGCGTTCCCTTCGGACTAAAACCTAGTCCTTATTTAGCGATGCGCACACTGCGTAACTTGGCGTGTGAGCAAAGCGACCGCTTTCCTGAGGCTTCTAAATTGGTAGAAACTCAGTTTTACATGGACGACTGCGTCTACTCTGTTTCGGACGAACAGACGGCTATGCGTCTGTCCCGCGATTTAATTGATTTAATGAAGGTAGGTTCCTTTGACTTAGTCAAATGGGCTACCAATTCACCCGCTTTATTAGAGATTCTCCCAGTCTCACCGCTTACCAGTTAATTTTTCTGGCATGGATAATGATGTCCATAATTTCAAAATCCTTGGATTAACCTGGGAACCCGCTGATGATTATTTTTCTTTGACAACAATCGCCGTGGATGATGGATGCGCGAAGCGCGCGATTCTATCGCTAGTTGCCCGCTTGTTCGACGTACTTGGCCTTGTAGGACCCGTTGTGCTGTACGCGAAGGTATTAATTAGGGAACTTTGGGTTGCTAAAGAAGGATGGGATGAGGTTCCTCCGGAATCCATCACAAAGGTTCCTCGCCACATTGGCGTCTTTAGAGAAGCTGTAGTGAACATCGTAGCCTTTTGCGACGCCAGCTTTACTGGTTATGGCTGTTGTATTTATTTACACATTACCAACCCTACAGGTGATATCACTGTCCGACTCTTATGTGCAAAGTCCAAAGTCTCCCCCGCTAAAATAACAACGCTAGCTCGATTAGAACTTGTCTCCGCTTTACTTCTGTCTAAACTTGTTCGCGTAGTCAAGGAAAAACTTTCCGCTCGTGTACCTATTGCAGGTGTCCACGCTTTCTCAGACTCCACCATAGCTCTCTCGTGGATCCACTCATCTCCCCATAGATGGTCTATTTTTGTCAGCAAACGCATTGCTCAAATACAGGAAAACTTACCTGCCGCTTGTTTCCGTCACGTGTCCGAGAAAGAGAATCCTAGCGATTGTCTGTCTCGCGGCATGCTGCCGTCGGATTTAATAAGACACTCGTTGTGGTGGAACGGCCCCACATGGCTCCATCAGCCCATGAGCGAGTGGCCTTTAAAGTTCTCTCCTGCTCAATGTGAAACATTGCCGGAGTTTAAATCAAAGGATTTTCTTGTAGAAACTTCGAATACTGAACCGCGTATTTTAGATACTATAGCTGACCGTGTTTGCTCATGGAATAAACTGTTACGTGTATTTATGTACATTCTTAAATTTACAAACAGACTACATAGTCATAGTTCTGTTAAAAACATTCAAACCGCCGAAAATTTCATTGTTCGAATAGTTCAAAGTTTACATTTTGCGAGCGATTTAAATTTAATTAAAGCAGGTGAACTTCCAGCTAAGAAGTTGCGCTGTTTATCTGTCTTCATTGATAGCTTCGGAATCTTACGTATTGGGGGCAGATTGTCTAAATCTGACTTACCGTATGAAGCCAAGCATCCCGCGCTTTTACCTAAACGCGACCGCGTAGTCGATCTAATTATCGATCACTATCACAATACGTACTGCCATACGGGCCCAGGGTTATTGATGTCCATTATAAGGCAGCGGTTTTGGATATTGGGTGGCCGAACGGTTATACGTTCTCGTTGTCGGAAATGTAATACTTGTTTCCGTCTAAATCCTAAGCATCGAGTACCCAAAATGGCTGAACTTCCTGGATACCGCGTCCGTGATGCTAAAGCCTTTGTACACACCGGTGTACATTTCGCCGGGCTGCTTGCTTACATACCTATTCGACGTAGGGGTCAACGTTCGCAGAAACTTTACATATGTTTGTTCGTATGCATGGTGACTAAAGCCATACATATCGAGCTTGTTTAGGATCTCACATCTGAGGCTTTCCTATCCGCATTTAAGAGATTCATTTCCCGCCGCGGTCCAGTGTCTGTTATGTATTCAGACAATGGTACCAATTTTGTTGGCGCTAAGGCGCAATTGGATGATATTTATTCTTTTTTATTAAATTCAACTGTTCAAACGGATATTAAAAATGAGCTTCTTAAATCACGCATCGAGTGGACAAGAATACCGCCGCGAGCTCCACACTTCGGAGGTATTTGGGAGTCGAATATTAAGAGTGTTAAAACTCACTTGTTCAGAGTCGTAGGTAAACAACTTCTCACTTACGAGGAACTCTCGACCGTATTGGTGCAAATTGAGTGCCTTTTGAACTCTCGACCACTTAGTGTCATTTCGTCAGACCCACATCCGGAGGTACTCACGCCCGCGCATTTTTTAATGTCCAGTCCACTCACGTATTTGCCTTCTTCTGAATTGACAGAAGAAAACATAAACCTAAACAACCGCAAAAGGCTCTTGGATCAACTTGTGTTATCCTACTGGAATAAATGGCGAATTGAGTACTTGCACACGCTGAAGTTCGCCAGAAGTGGTGCACTCCCGATCGCCCTATAGAGATAGGTACTGTCGTTCTCTTGGGTCAAGATAACGTACCTCCATTGACTTGGCCATTGAGTATCATAGAGGAAGTTTTTCCGGGATCGGATGGTGTAATTCGAGTCGCTTCAATAAAAACCGCGTCAGGCACGTATAAACGTCCTGTCACTAAGTTGTCTCCTTTGCCAACTCAATGGATTATTATTACTACGTAATTTAGTTTAATTTAGTTTAGGGTTCATAGTATAAGTTCCAATGGTACGCCATTACATAGTTGTACTTTGGTTTATTCGACTTACCATAGTCAAGTCGAACCGCAATTCATTCTCAGGACACTGTTATTTATTTTTCCCGAGCATTATATCAATGCGATGGTGTTTCGGACTGCTGCTTGGATTTCCCTCAAAGCTCTTCAACAAGTAAATGCTTACATATCATCACCGCTTCTTGAACCTCACTCGCTCCGCATAGATTAGCAGCTTTTGAAAGCTCCTGGACCTTTCAAGGCGGGGAGCATGGTGTGGCGAGTTGCCGCCACTCTGCAAGTTGGATGGGGGTGGTATCACGTCGTGTGTGTGTCTTGCTTTAATTTGTAAGACAGGTGTGTAGCCGGCTTTACGGGAACCATAGATAATTCAGTGTGCCTATCGCCGCGAGGCAGAGCGCATCTCACCGCAGACTAAATTAATGTCTTATTAACATCGTCCCGCAAATACACTAAAATCCCGAGTAATATCCCGTAAACGTTGGGGATTCTCCGGAAATAATAAATAACCCATATTTACCGCGTCCGTGTAACTATTGAACGAGAATAGTCAAGAGTGTTGGTATGAAGAAACGAGTGGCCACTCGTCGTCGTCCAGCGTGGCAGCCAAAGGAAAGTCAGGTACCACTTGTTCTTACTAATTTGGAGTAGAGCCACATGCGCCGTCTACTGCCAACCACTCCTAACTTGAAGTTATACAGACAAATATAGGCAATTTTGGGCCAGCATTCAATCCAAGTGTTTGGCCGTAATACTGTCCTTCACATCCGCAGAGTCCCACGGCTATTTACACGCTTGGGCAACTCCAAACAGTATTTTTGTAACGACTCAAAGGTATTTGTTGACGTGTAAAAGTGTTGTTAAAACCTACTTACAAAAATTAAAATCAATTTTTATAATTTTATCATTTATAATAAATTACCAAAATGTCTAGGGAGTAAAGATAATGTCTGCAAATTCAACAGTAAATTGTATTTATTTATAATAGATCGTATTACTTTATAGAAGAATTTTTTAATGAGAAAATTACATTACCAGCTCTTTAATATAATTTACGAGTACAATATTGATATGCATGTGAAAATAAATTCTAATTTACTAATTATTTATTAATAATACAATTAATTGACATTATTTACTCGAACTTGACTTTGTAGTGTATAGATTCAGACTTATTACTAAAAAAACTAATATAATTGTACACCGGACGCAGAGATCGACTATACTGTATCCATAGGGCCTTGTGTTCACAAATAAAGATTGATTGATTGATTGAACTTTTCAACCAACAACCTAACTTTCTAACTTTAAATATGTATCCTTTTCAAGTGTCTATTTAGTTATTTACATCAAACAAACTTTATATTTTTAGGGTTCCGTACCCAAAGGGTAACCAACGGGACTCTATTACTAAGACTACGCTGTCCGCCTGTCTGTCACCGGGCTGTATCTCTTGATCCGTAATAGGTAGATAGTTGAAATTTTCAGTGAATGTGTATTTTTAGTGCCGCTACAACAAATACACATAGTAAAAAAAGCAACCGACTTCCAATAAAAAAACACTAAAAATTATTATATAACTTTAATTTCGGAAGTCGGTGTTTGTATTTTACTTCTTCGTTATTTGACACCGACTTCCGAAATTAAAGTTATTTATTAATTTTTAGTGAATTTTTTTTTGGAAGTCGGTTGTTTTTTTTTTTTGTAAAAAAGTTTTTACTTTTCACTTTTTAGTTGTTATACCTCAGAACTAAAAACCTTAATATAATGGAACGTTTGGAGAACACCAAAACGTCATCGAGGTTCACGTATTTTCTGTTTTTGTTCTGTTTCTCAAAAAGCGCTTAAGCAATTTCGATAAAATTTATATTGGACCACCTCGGAAGTATATTCTTTCAGATAAAAAAAGAATTTTGAAAATTGGTTCACAACTAACGGAGAAATCGGGTAACATATGTACATACAAAAAAACAAAAAAAAAACATACAGACGAATTGAGAACCTCCTCTTTTTGGAAGTCGGTTAAAAAATAACAACAACGAAAATCACAGCACAGGCCTCCTTTCTCTGAGAGGGTGTGGGCCGTAATCCACCACGCGGGCCCAATGCGGATTGGTGGATGTTACATGTCTTCGATTTTTTGGTTCTAGGACATGCCGGTTTCCACACGATGTTTTCCTTCACCGTTTTGAGAGCAGTTTCAGAGCAGGTGATGAAATAACTTACACAATGTAAAGCACCTGCCTGTGTTTGAACTCACGACTTACAACTTGTAAGTCGCGGCCCAGTGGTATTGACCACTGGGCCACCACTGCTCACATCTATTCATATCATAATACGTTACCTACCTTTAATCTCAAATAAAATATTTGTTCATAAAAGCGAGTATAAAACTTTAGCTGAATAGAAGCCCAATGGATGACGAATAAAAACCAAAGTTTAGGATCCTTTTGGCTGAAAAAGTTTGAAAAGGCTTTTTATGCCAAATACGGGAAAATAGCAAAATGGAAAAACGAAAGACCTGTTTGCTGGCAGAGTTATCTACTGTTCAAAATTTTGAGTTTTGCTGCTACATATTTAACCCGCGGACAGTCGCGCCTGGGTCGAAAAGTACTCTAGTTTTTGTGCCATAACTGTTTTTGTATTAGTTCATCCGTATCGTCACACTAAGTACCTTCAAGTATCCGCATCATCCGCGGATACTGCACGGTCTCCCGTGAGGCGGCAAGCCTCCTTGCCGGACTGTCACCGTGGGATCTGGAGGCTAAACGCCGGGGCGAAACTCCGCTGCCGCGACAACTCGCGGCTCGGCGGACAGAGCTCCGGCAGGATCTCATGGTGACATGGAGAGAGCGACTGTCGCAACCCAGCGCTGGGCACGCCACCATCGAGGCGGTAGTGCCCCTCTTTGAGGAGTGGCTGGAGAGGCGCCATGGCGCCCTCACCTTCCGCCTGACGCAGGTGCTCACCGGACATGGCTGTTTCGGGAGGTACCTGTGTCGGATCAAGGCGGAGGTGACCCCTGCGTGTTTCCACTGCGAGGATCGCCCCGTGGACACGGTGGAGCATACGGTGGAGGTTTGCCCCGCCTGGGCAGAACACCGCCGTGTCCTCGTGGATGCGATAGGCGGCAGCGACCTCTCGCGCCGTGCCCTGGTTCAGGCCATGGTACGGAGTGAGAGGGAATGGGGGGCCGTCTCCAACTTCTGCGAAGCAGTAATGCTCGCGAAGAGGGAGGCGGCACACGTTAGGGAGACTCAACAGAGACCGAGTCGCCCTAGCGCCCCCAGCAGCAGCCGTCGCAGGAGACGCCGGGGGCTGCGAGACGATCTCCAGCCACCGTAGACCCGGGCCTGCGGACGGCGAGTAGCGGGTAACTCGCCGTCCGATCAGCACCAGGCCCGAGAGTCGACGGCGCGTAGTGTTCCACGCGCGCCTCAAAGAGTTGTCAGCAAAGGACGGGGCCTGCCACGGCCAGTGCCTGCCCGGGGGTGGAGGATAAATTCGAAAGAGTTACCTCGCCCCCGGGCGCGTAGGGCAGGGAGGAACAGGGGTGGGTTTTAGTCAGTAAGAGTCTGACACGCCCTTCCGCTCCACCCCAGAGCGGAAAGAGTCATTAGATGATTTCCCACCCCCCAAAAAAAAAAAAAAAAAGTACCTTCAAGTAGTTTCACAGGCTATCCGCACACCTCGCCTCAGCCAATCCCCGTGTGCATTTGGACAGTATGGACGTGTCAAGTGAGTATGGGTCGTTTCGACCCTTGTGCGACGTAATGTGTTAGTGTTTTATATCAAAAATATTATTTTGATTTTATTTCTTTGTAGATATGTCGTCAAATCGTTTGATTGACCAGAGAATAGCAAATATATTAGAAGAGGAAGACATTAAAGGTGAAATTTCGTCAGAAATTGAAGACCATTTGGATATTGATAATTACGATTCAGATTCCTGTCAGAGTGGTGAAGATGAACTCCTTGAGGACAATGAAGTTTCTGAGTCTGCAAAGACCCGAATTGAATGATGTGCCTCTGAAATACGTCCGTCAAGGGTAGGATTCCTGGGTAGGAATGGCACTCATTGGAACATTGAAGAGCCTCAAAGAAACGTTCGCACCCATAGTCACAATATCATAAGCCAAGTACCAGGGCCAATCAATATTTAGAAGATTGTTGATATTTTTGATAATATAAAAGATTTTTTTTATGTTTTTAGATTAAATAAAAAGGTTTAATTTTTTTTTTTAATGTAAGATTTAGCAGTGATCTCTTTAATTTTGTGATTTAAATTACTTTTTTTCTCTAAATTATAAACATTTATTATTATCCTCTTTCTAAATAATTTACAAATAATCCCGAAACTTAATTAAGTTATTAAAAACAATACGTTCAAAATCTGGGTCTTCTCGACCCTCGCGCGACTATTCATGACTTAAAAGAAGACGCGAGTACCGGTAGGTTAAATTTAACACCACTAACACGGCTAAGGCTAAAAATAATTTGGATGTATCAAGGTAAATTGGTAGTTTTGAGTCAAATCAAATAAAACATTTTATTCGGCGTATGAATCTTATTTGCAAATTTGTTCGAAAAAAGTCACGTAATCACCGACTTGGGTCACTGAGACTCATGGCGATGGTTTTAGACTTGAACCTTTTTTTTTTTTTTTTCTTGTTACCTACCAGAGAAAAACATCTGATCACGATGAGTACCGGGAAAAGATAGAGGAAAGAACAAAATGACAAGAACTACGAGCGAAAAAATATTCACAATTTTAAATTCGTTGGGATCTGTGATTGTATTTTCACTTTGATGGTATATCTCTCTAAAACTCTAATATGGTAGTCATTCAAACGGCGGGGAACACAGACCACCAATTAATAGTTAAAAAAAGGCTAGATTAGTTGAACCCGCCCAATGCGGGTTGGTAGATATCATAATGTCTTCAAATTTTTGGTTCTAGGTCATGCCGGTTTCCTCACGATGTTTTCCATCACCGTTTTGAGAGCAGTGGTGATGAAATAATTTACGAGTACCCACACAAAGTAAAACGTCTGCCTAGGTTCGAGCCCACGACCTACATTTTGTAAGTCGTGGCTGTTGACACTAGATTATACACTTCCGTAAATAGAGATTGATCTTTCACCCAATGACGCTTTGGCACTGCCAACACGTTTTCTAATTGATTAATTACAGTGTTAATCATATTACATTAGTTTCAATTAAAAATTATCGGGGATTTGCCGCCCCGGCTCATTATTAATGCAGCACTAATTAGTTTGTGTACCTATGTTTGTTGCTGGTAGCAACAAACATAGGTAGTAAACTTCCGTATACGGAAGTTTTGATGTTTAACAGTTTTGTTTAGGTACGAGTACCTATTCAGTTTGGAAAGGTTTTTAATCAAAGTTTACATACATTAGTTTACGTATGCCTCTTTTTGTTTGTGTATAGTACATTTGTTTTCAATGAATGTTACAGAATTAGTTCATGCTTTGATACAGAAGTTACAGAATAAATATGAGGGACACATATTTGTATGGTGAGCTCATTAAAATAGGCTTCGTTTTATTCCGAAACCAGTTAGAACAACGAGATCTATTTAAAATTGAAAATAAAGTCTTCGCCTTGCTGTGAGAAAACACTGGTTTTAAATATATGTATAAACTTAAAGAAACAAATAATCAAAGAATTATTTGTATAAATATATGATAGATCGAAACATTCTCATGGGTATAGAAACTATAGAACTCGGAAGGATATTATACTCCTGAGGTACCTGGTGACGTAACTTTAATATTTAGTTTTAGTCCTGGGGTATACCCCAGAACTAAAACTTAAGGGCCTACCTCCCCGTAAGTGGCGCCCTCATTGAATAAAAATTCATATCTTAGCATAGAAAATAAAGATTAAAGAATTCTATGTTCCGTTTGTTACAAAGAGCGTAAGGTATTTTTAACCGACTTCGAAAAAGTAGGAGGTTATCAATTCGGATGTTTGTATTTTTTTTTTTTTTATATATATATATGTTCGGGCATAACTCCGTCATATATGGACGGATTTGCAAAATTCTTTTTTTGTTCGAAAGGGGTTTATTTCGAAATGGTCCCGTTTAAATTTCAAAAAGATCTGATGATGCGTTTCGGAGACAGACAACGGAACTCTTCAAAAATTGACAGCAAATCAATCGCGATTGCTGCTATCGTATGTCTGTGAATTGTTAACACAGTTTAATGGGAAACCACAACTAAAAAGTGAAAAATAAAAAACTTTTTTACAAAAAAATAGAACCGACTTCCAAAAAAAGTGCAAAATAACTTTAATTTCGGAAGTCGGTGTCAAAAAACAAAGACACAAAACAGAACACCGACTTCCGAAATTAAAGTTATTTTGCACTTTTTTTGGAAGTCGGTTCTATTTTTTTGTAAAAAAGTTTATTTACGTTGTTGAAACAGGACTCAAAGTGTTTCGCATCCAACGTAGTAAGCAAAAGTACCAAAAACGGCCGTTTTTGACGCTTTTGCTTACTAGTTTATTAAAGTTACGTCCGAATGGATAACCCCAATGACAAGAAACATGGAAATTGAACATAATTGGAGGAAACCAAAACGTCACCTGTGAGTACCTACATATTATTTTTGTTTTTATTGATTTTTTTTTTAAACCGCTGAGTCAATTTCGATGAAATTTATATGCCACCTCAGGAGTATATCCTTCCGAGTTTTTTAGTTTCTATACTCATGAGAATTTTTTTACTCGTATCTATCTCGCGCTTATTGGTCAAATCAAATAGCGCGCGCTTCCCCGGCTTCCTGTTACACACTTCCGTCCCATTTCACGAAATCACTCCCAAAGATTGCGGGAAAGCTACAGAAAAGATAATACATATCAAAAATGTAGCAGGGACTGGAATTCCCTGCCGGAGTCTGTTTTTCTTGATAGCTACAACCTGGGAGTCTTTAAGTCAAGAGTGAAAACGATACTTCTAGGCATGCGTGCTCCATCTTCGAACACATCATCGCTTACCATGAGGTGAGATAGTGGTCAAACGCGTGCCTGTCAACAATAATAAAAAAGGAACAAATTGTTTTGCTCTTCATCACACAAGCCTGTGTGTCTCAAGTGAAGGTAGCTCAAGCGACATGAATAATATTAACTCCTTCGAGTCAAAGGTTTTTGTGAGACGGGAGAATTTTCATATAATCCTCGACGTTCACAATGCATAAAAAATATAATGGAATATTGAGATGCTTTATTTATTTATCAGTTTTTCAATATTTTTCTAAAAGAAACATAACATTATCATGCCTGTATTCCTTGAAGTGTGAAGCAGAGGAAGTGTTATTTTTCTTCCTCGTCGTCCTCATGCTCTCGGAACAGTGGTTGTGGTCGTCATATCAGGGGTAAATTCGAAACAGAGCTACCGCGCCCCTGGGCATTCATGCAAGGAATAAACAGTGGGTTGTAGTCAGTAACAGTCTGACACGCCCTCCAGCTCCACCCAGAGCGGGAGAAGTTATTGCATGATTTCCAACTGCACAAAAAAAAGGGGTGGTGGTAAGGGTCGCGGGTGTGTTTGATGGAGTCACCGTGGCCTTGGAATGCAAAAGGCAACTGAAGGATCACGGGTAGGTTTTAGTCAGTAAGAGTCTGACGTGACGCCCTCCTGCTCCATCCAGAACGGGAGAAGCCATTTGATGTTCTCCCACCCTCAAATAAAAAAATGTTCTAAACAAATCATCTATTGTGAAAGGAGGCTGCCTGTTGCCCAACCGGGCACACAGTCATACAAAATCCGGGCTGCTCCCGAGTCAGAACACTCAAATAAAACTTTGCCTCAAGCCATAGTCTAACCCAGGACGTTATGCTAAAAATTAACTAAAAGAAAAAGAATTAGTATTGAAAATGATGAGTTAAATAACAAAAACTAGATTGACTCGTAAAATTATAATAACGACGTGTAATTTGTACTAAACCCCTCTATAAATGTCATGGCCGGATCCTGCCCTCGTCTACATTTATGTACAGTAATTATTTACATGTGAAAATTACTTATTAAATAAACTAAAATTAATCGCAACAATTACATTTCTCCAGAATAGGCGAGAAAAAATGCAAAAAAAACTATGTGCGTTGTTTTTGTGTGGTTTTTAATGTTGACATAATTCTATGTAATGCAATACAATCACATTTGCGTTTGGATTCACGCTTATGGCAAACACTGTATCCAAAGCACGCCTGAAGGTCAGATTAAAATTATAAAAGGTCCACGACTGCTAGAATCGTATTGCTAATCTCCAAAAGTTAGGTCAAAAACGGCCGTTTCTGACACTTTTGCCTACTACTTTGGATACGAAACATTCTGAGACCTGTTTTAATAACGTAATAAAAAACTTTTTTACAAAAAAATAGAACCGACTTCCAAAAAAAGTGCAAAATAACTTTAATTTCGGAAGTCGGTGTTCCTGTTTTGTGTCTGTGTTTTTTGACACCGACTTCCGAAATAAAAGTTATTTTGCACTTTTTTGGAAGTCGGTTCTATTTTTTTGTAAAAAAGTTTTTTATTTTTCACTTTTTAGTTGTGGTTCCCCATTAAACTGTGTTAACAACTCATAGACATACGATAGCAGCAATCGCGGTTGATTTGCTGTCAATTTTTGAAGAGTTCCGTTGTCTGTCTCCGAAACCCATAATCAGATCTTTTTTAAATTTAAATGGGACCATTTCGGAATAAACCCCTTTCGAACAAAAAAAGAATTTTGCAAATCCGTCAATATATGACGGAGTTATGCCCGAACATATATAAAAAAAAATAAAAAAAATAAAAAAAAAATACAAACATCCGAATTGATAACCTCCTCCTTTTTCGGAGTCGGTTAAAAATACTTTATCCTCTTTGAAACAAACGTGACGTTGGATTCTTTAATATTTATTTTCTATGCTATGCTACGATTTTTTGCCATGCCATTGCCATGCCATTGCCGTGCCATTGCCGTGCCATTGCCGTGCCATTTCGGTGCCATTGTGGTGCCATTGCGGTGCCATTGTCGTGTCATTGAGGTGCCATTGCAGTGCCATTGCGGTGCCATTGCGGTGCCATTGCGGCGCCATTGCGGTGCCATTGCGGTGCCATCGCGGTGCCATTGCGGCGCCATTGCGGTGCCATTGCGGTGCCATCGCGGTGCCATTGCGGTGCCATTGTGGTGCCATTGCGGCACCATTGCGGCGCCATTGTGGTGCTATTGTAGCGCCATTACAGTGCCATTGCAGTGCCATTGCGGTGCCATTGCGGTGCCATTGCGGCGCCATTGTAGCGCCATTGCGGCGCCATTGCGGTGCCATTGCTGTGCCACTGCGGTGCTATTGCGGCGCCGTTGTAGTGCCATTGCGGCGCCATTGCGGCACCATTGCGTTGCCACTGCGTTGCCATTGCGGTGCCATTGCGTTGCCATTGCGGCGCCATTGCGGTGCCACTGCGGTGCCATTGCGGTGCCATCGCGGAGCCATTGCGGCGCCATTGTGGTGCCATTGCGGCGCCATTGTGGTGCCATTGTACCGCCATTGCGGTGCCATTGCGGCACCATGGCGGCGCCATAACCGTGCCATTGCGGTGCCATTGCGGCACCATTGCGGCGCCATTGCGGTGCCATTGCGGTTACATTGCGGTGCCATTGCGGTGCCATTGCGGTGCCATTGCGGTGCCATTGCGGTGCCATTGCGGTGCCATTGCGGCCCCATTGCGGTGCCATTGCGGTGCCATTGTGGTCCCATTGCGGTGCCATTGCGGTGCCATTGTGGCACCATTGCCATGCCATTGCCGTGCCATGGCCGTGCACTTGGCGTGCCATTGCCGTGCACTTGCCGTGCCATTGCCGTGCAATAACCGTGCCATTAAGGTGCCATAACCGTGCCATTGCAGTGCCATTGCGGTGCCATTGTGGCGCCATTGCGGTGCCATTGCGGCGCCAAAGCGGTGCCATTGCGGCGCCTTTGCGGGGCAATAGCGGCGCCATTGCAGCGCCATTGCGGTGCTATTGCGGTGCCATTGCGGCCCCATTGCGGTGCCATTGCGGCCCCATAGCGGTGCCATTGCAGTGCCATTGCGGTTACATTGCGGTGCCATTGCGGTGCCATTGCGCTGCCATTGCCGTGCCATGGCCGGGCGTGCCATTGCCGTGCACTTGCCGTGCCATTGCCGTGCAATAACCGTGCCATTAAGGTGCCATAACCGTGCCATTGCAGTGCCATTGCGGTGCCATTGTGGCGCCATTGCGGTGCCATTGCGGCGCCAAAGCGGTGCCATTGCGGTGCCATTGCGGTGCCATTGCGGTGCCATTGCGGCCCCATTGCGGTGCCATTGCGGTGCCATTGTGGTCCCATTGCGGTGCCATTGCGGTGCCATTGCGGCACCATTGCCATGCCATTGCCGTGCCATTGCCGTGCCATTGCCGTGCCATTGCCGTGCCATTGCCGTGCCATTGCCGTGCCATTGCCGTGCCATTGCCGTGCCATTGCCGTGCCATTTTAGGCTTCTGTTGCAGCTGTTGCTGCTGCCTAGTTGGAAATTGTTGTTTTATTGTCTATCCAATTGTATAGATTTTTTTTTTTCCTCCTGTGAAGGTCATAACTTCCTGATATATCTGTAAACGATGAGCTCTTCTTCGCGATCGCAGCCTTACTATGACGACGTTTGAAAGGTCTATTCAGAATTTTTTACTACTGACCACTACTACTTATTGATTACCAATAAGTTTTACTTGGTAAACTTCACTAGCAGACACGACGCGTAATTCTATGCAAATGTATGGAACACCAAGAGACATGTTCTATATATTTTCATAGAATACCACATTTCTAAAACGGTTCTCAATTGTAAGTGTCACTGTCACTTTAACGTGTTATTGTTAGGAGCGTCTTAAAGTTAAGGGTCTACTACCGGCCAAGTGGCGCCCTCATTGAATAAAAAATCGTAGCATAGCACAGAAAATAAATATTAAGGCGCTATTAACTGCCAATGGCTTTCGTTCCGGTTTTTCGACTATGGACCACATCCATACACTAGAACAAGTCATAGAAAAATATGTGGAGTTCAAGAAAGACCTCTACATAGGTTTCATTGACTATACAAAAGCATTTGATAGTCTCTATCATAACTCTATCTGGCAAACTTTGAATGACTGCTACATAGATCCGATAATAACGAGAACCCTAAAACACATATATGAGAACAATGTGAGCAGAGTTAAACTAGAAACTAGAGGTGATGAGATCAGAATAGGTCGAGGTGTCAGGCAGGGAGACCCTATATCTCCGAAACTCTTCATAGCGGTCCTGCAGAGTGTATTCATTAAACTGAATTGGGTCTCTGAAGGCATACCAATCAACAACACACGTCTCACACATCTTAGATTTGCTGACGATATCGTAGTCTTCGCCGAAACCCATAAGAAGCTAGAAACAATGATATCCCAACTGAACACAGAAAGCAAACACGTAGGCTTACTTATGAATCTAAATAAAACAAAAATAATGATAAACAGCAAAAGAGGAAAAATCATGTTAGACGGTGTTGTTCTGGATTATGTGAACCAGTATATATACTTAGGAAAGCAGGTATCTTTTTGTAAAACAAATAGTGAAGATGAAGTCAACAGAAGAATCACATCCAGCTGGAACAAATACTGGGCACTTAGGGAAATACTGAAGGGTAACTACGACCTGGATATGAAAAAGACGATCATGGACACTTGCATTCTGCCTTGTTTGACATATGGCTCCCAGACTTGGACATTTACAAACAAAATAAAAAACAAAATAACAACTTGTCAGCCGGCAATAGAAAGAAGCATGTTAAACCTAATGAAAATTCATAAAGTAAAAAGTCACGAAATAAGAAACCCTACATCGAGCAATAAAACTAAAATGGCACTGGGCCGGCCATGTAGCGAGATACACCGACCAGCGTTGGACTCTTAAGATTACTAAATGGACCGGCCCACAAGGAAAGAGAAACGTGGGAAGACCACAAAAAACGATTGGTGGACGATATAGTATCAGTGGCGGGCAAAAACTGGATCGGAGCAGCACAGGACAGGGAAAAATGGAAGAAGTTGGAGGAGGCCTATACCCTATCAAGGGATTTCTGTAAAAATATTTAATATTATAAAGATGCATAAATTATAACTAACACTAGACTAGAGTCATTTACTAACATTAGATTAAGAACACTTTTTTGTAAATATTTTATAAGATTTTTATAGAAAATTAAAAGGCTTTTTTATTTTTATTTATTTATTTTATAATTAACTGCCAATGAACTTGAGTGGTTAGCTTGCGTGTTCTGTGCTGAGCTCACGTAACGCGTCGTACGTCCACCCATAATAGGACTCGCCCATCAAGGAGCACTGTCCGGAATTAGACGCATTATTAATTTATTACATATACAAACAACAGGTATTAAACTAAAATAATGAGACTAAATTGTAAATAATTAAATGATCTTTAAAATAGTGAAGGTTTTATAAAAATACGCTTTATGGATTTTGCGTGATTCTCAATTATTTATTTGCGTTAGACATAACTTTACAAATTAATTACACTATGTTATAAAAATATAATTTCAAATATTCTGAGAACATTACGATGGAAATTGTCTAAACTAACATTTTTTTTTAAAGAAATAAGACTAGTCGTTTAGACGTGATGTTCAATTAAAAACCCTTAAATGTCGTATAACTGCGACTCCAAAGTAATAGGCAAACGTACCAAAAACGGCCGTTTTTGACACTTTTGCCTACTACTTGGGATACGAAACATTCGGAGACCTGTTTTAACAACGTAAAAATACTTTATCCTGTTTGTAACAAACGTGACGTTGGATTTTTTTAATATTTATTTTCTGCGATTTTTTATTCAATGACGGCGCCACTTGGCCGGTAGTAGGGCCTTAAGTCAATCTGCCTAGCCATTTCCCAACTGCGTTGGGTTCGACTGCCAGTCTATCTGGGTGCAGCTGAATACCAGTATTTTAACTGGAACGACTGCCTATCTGACCTCCACAACTCAGTTACTGGGTAACCTGTGAAGCCCCGAAACTCACCGGTGAGTCATACGATACCCCTTGGCACAGATATTATAATACTAGCGTACAGATGCCTCATCCCATACAAAAAAACGGTACCGCCGTAACTACGGGTTTTCGACTTGCAAAAGCAACTTTTGTTGTTCGTTCGTGCCCGTCTTCTACACCTCGCTAGATGGTGTTAGCAGCGACGGCTTGCAAGTTGAATGAATTTACATAAAGTCTTACCGATATTTTCTCACACATTGACGCATTACTTTATAGTATTTTTAACACTTCATAACAGTTTTACTGTTTCAAAATATGTCACCATCTATTGGTACAAGAAATATAAATGCCTAATGTTTAATTCCAATAAACATCTAAATTTGAATTAGGAGCCGATTATTCCAGTTTTATGCTTGGGGTAGTTTATTAAATAAGAAAATACAGTTTTGACCATATTTTTTTTCCAAAATATTAATGTTACTTAAATTTCAATAAGAAATACGCCATCTATTGACATTTATTTGAACTAAATTTTCTTTGTTCGAGATGAGTCCCCGTGCCCTTGGTAAGACTGGTTATCAGACTTTCGGGCTTCTGACGACCCGTAATGACTGTAAAAGATACACGATTGACAGTCGGGACCACCGGCTTAACGTGCTTTCCGAGGCACGAAGGAAATTCGGTATGTAAAGATGGTCACCCATCCATGGAGTAACGCTGGCAAGCGTAGTTTAAGCTGATGGATCGACCCATGCGGCTGTTATTACTTAGCTACGAGTCACGAGCTCCGTTTTAAAGTTAAGTGTCGTTATAAAATTCGGGAGTTAGACATTAATTCAATGTCGTGTCGGCTAGTGGAGAAACAGCTCTTACATCAATTGATTTCTCGTATTATTTTATTTACATTTAAAACAATAAAACTCGTTATTTTTTAACATTGCTATTCAAAATGTTTAGGCGTATTTTTTTTCCAATTTAAAATGTCTCTCACTTCTTCTATGCTCATAAAACTTAAACTATTGTAAATACATAGCTGTAAGAATACGACATACTGTTAGTCAATGGACATGTAAATTTTTTGTTAGGGCTCAGCTCCTTACAAATTCCGGCCACGTCCTTTAAACTAAACGTAAGCTATAATAATACTTTAAAGTTATATCAAAATCCGATAAATTTCGTGAAAGAGTAACAAACATACCTAAATACATCCATCCTCACAAACTTTCACATTTATAATATTAGTAGGATTAATCCTACCAAAAACAATGCTTTCGTTGAAAAAAAAATTTTTTTACAAAAAAAACATCCGACTTTCAAAAAAGAAAATACACTAAAAATTAAATAATAATTATATTATAATAATAAATATATTACTAAAAATTAAAAACTTTCTGAAGTCGGTGTTTGTATTTTATTTCTTCGTTATTTGACACCGACTTCCGAAATTTAAGTTATTTTTAATTTTTAAGTGTATTTTCTATTTTGGAAGTCGGTTGTTTTTATTTGTTTCTTTAAAACATTTTTCAATTTTTAGTTGTTATACCCCAGAACTAAAAACTCCAATACTATGTCACGTGGAATTTAAACATACTCGTAATTGGAGAAAACAAAAACGTCATCTAGGTATACGTTATTTTCGTTTTTGTTCAGTTTCTCAAAAAGCGCTAAAGCAATTTCGTTAAAATTTATATGGGCTTATATGCTTTCGGATGAAAAAAGAATTTTCAAAATCGGTCCTCAACTGACGGAGAAATCGGCGGACATACATAACAAAAAAAAAATAAAAAAAAAACATACATATAGTCGAACATAGAACCTCCTCCTTTTTTGAAAGTCGGTTAAAAACCAGTTCACCTAGAAAAAAAGACATAAAATAACTCGGCCAAGTGTGAGTTGAACTCGCGCATAAAGGGTTCCTTACAATTGTACAAGATTATACGAGTCTACTGGTTGCCATTATTAAGTGGCCGTACACGAAATTTTGCCGATTTCGCTGATTAACGTGATTTTACAGTTATAATAATATATTTCTAAAAGTTTTAATGCACAACATGAAAGATCATTTCAATTATGATCCAATGTATGAGCTAGATTTTTTTTTAATTATAATAACGATTAAATCGACCACAAACCGACGACGGTTTAAAAATTGTGAAATTGTGTAATTCCGTCGCACACTCCCCAAAATGTTACCGATAGAAAACCGACAGACAAGACATTGGAGCTTAGACGTTGAGTTGCTGAGACTCGACGAGCCTATCATTGCCGATGATCCTCTTAACTCGTTTCTCAATTGTCTCAAGGGCATCTGGCTGGTATCTGGCAGATCCGTCCCAAAGATGCGAGCAGTACTCTATACACGATCGAACTTGCGCTTAATAAAGTTTGAGCAGCTGTTCCTGCGTGTAGTACCGTCTCACCTTTGCGAGGATCCCCAACTTTTTGGCAGTGGAAACGTAGACCGACGTTGACAAACAAATTAATCCAAGTAGCTAAAATGCGCTGCGTGCCCGTGCACAGCATGTGCCGCGGTGGGTCTGAGCCTTAAAACTCCTAATGCGAATGTGAGTTTGTTACTTACGCTTTGAAGCCTTAACGGCTGAATAGATTTGGATGAGAATTGGCACACGGGTAGACCATGTCCTGGAATAGGACATGGGGTACTTTTTATTCCAGGATTATGCTCCCTTGGGATATTTTCGACTTTCAGGCAGGCGAAGGCGCAGAAGCTAGTATAGGCATGAATCCGAAATGGTACCAAAACTTTTTCACATTTAATTTAAACAGTTTTAGTAGGTTTTAAGAAAATTCTCTTAAGGGTTCCGTACCACAAGGGTAACCAACGGGTCCCTATTGCTAAGCCTCTGTTGTCCGTCTGTTCGTTTGTCTGTCAACGGGTTGTATCTCATGATCCGTAATATTTCGGGTGCCACAAAAAAAAAATAAGGGGGCTTCCCTAATAGAATTGATATTGCTTATGCTCTATTTTAATAATGGCAACAAGTAGACGGGTATAATCTTGTACGATGGTACGGAACCCTTCATGTGCTAGCCCGACACGCACTTGGCCGATTTAATTTAAATTTTCACAAACATTTATCGTGCATATTTGTTCAATAAATATCCTACAATTTGCTCACAGAAATGCCGAAAATCTACGACATTTACAAAGCAATGTTTGCAAATAAAATCAGATCGTGAAATAAACAGCCTAACAGTCTGTTGTCGTGGGTACGGACTGTTAAGAAAGTCGCACAGCACTTCAATTTGCACTTAGCCTGTTTTATTTTCTCCGACAATTTTTAATTAAAATTATTCTAGAAAAGTCTGATCGATCCGGGGAATGAATACAAAGGAAATACTTTGAGGAACGGTACCTATTCTAGGTAGCCTTATTAAGACATTGGCATAGCGAAACTAACTAAAAACCTATTAGCACGCTTCTTAGTCCGCTATCTTTGGAAGTCCGCCATATTAAATTTAGAGTGACGTCATTTTATTTTTCGTATAAATTCTTCTCAGCGAACCCTTTTATGTGATTCCTCCTTTTTTTTTTGTGGGGTGGGAAATCATCCAATGACTTCTCCCGCTCTGGGTGGATCGGGAGGACGTGTCAGACTCTTACTGACTAAAACCCACCCCTGTTCCTCCCTGTCCTGAATGCCCAGGGGCGAGGTAACACTTTCGAATTTATCCTCAACCCCCGGGCAGGCATCGGCCATCACGGGCCCTGACCTGTTTGCTGACAACTGTTTGAGGCGCGCGTGGAACACTATACGCGCCGTCGACTCTCGGGCCTGGTGCTGATCGGACGGCGAGCTGCCCAGTACTCGCCATCCGCAGGCCCGGGGCATTTGATACCCCCATCATGGGAATGCATAAAAAATAACTAGTTTGCCATTTTTAGAACTCTGCCATATTCGATTTAGAATGACGGCTAAGCTAAGATACGCTATACAGGCTGTAACGGAAAGGCGTAGTCATATTTTGAGAACCGGTTCTGCCCATTGAAATGAACAACTTTCTCAAAAAAAAAACACTAAATTCCCAAAATAAAAAAAAAAATACTTTCCATACATAGTTATCATCAGCTGATCAATATTTGTATGGGAGGTAATTTTTTTTTTTGAGAATTGCCTCAGGTTGTTTTGAAGAAAGTTGTTCATATGGATGAGCAGATGCAGTTCTTAAAATATGACCACACCCTCCCGTTACACCCTGTGTATTGTAATTCAAATTAAACATGTATGCAAAATTTCAGCTCAATCGGAAACTGAGAAGAGGGTCAAATTTAACTTCTAAGGTTTTTTTTTACATAATTACTATGGAAAAAAGGTGACGTTAACAAAAGCGTGTAAAAAAAAAGAAAGATGAACTTTCTGTCATCATCAGCTGTCTAGCCAACCAGATGAAGCTGAATAAAATATATTATGTGTATATTCACTTTAAGAAGCTGCATATCTGCAAGTTTTGGAGCACAAAAGTGGATTAGTAGACTGCCTTGCAGTGACACATACACACCATTCCACCATTCAGCCGCTGCGTCGAGCAATCTCCCCTTCACCAGGTTGGCGTTACAGCTACCAACTTGAGTTACTTTTTCTTACTCCGCTGTTCTTTTCTGATTACTTTTGTTGCGGGATCCAAGACAGGTTTAGTCGTTTCGCCGGAACTCATCGAGCTTCATTGCTTTAACGTTTTCATTGTGTTTGCCATTGTGATTCTGGTTTTCAGGCGTTGCAGTTGTTAGGAATAGTTTGGCGGGCATGTCCAAATTAGATGCAGCTGAATACAATATGTGCACTTCATGAAACTGCATATCTGCAAGTTTTGGAGCACAGAAGTGGGTTATTAGACTGCCTTGCATTTTTCTTAGTCCTCCGTTGTTATTTTCTGATTAATTTCGTTGCGGGACCCAAAACAGGTTTAATGGTTTCTCCGGAACTCCTCGAGCTTCATAGCCTCGGCAGTCAGGAGTTCAGTGGTTTGGAAATAGTTTGGTGGGCTTATGTTTAGCGGACTGGCTTGCAGTTACACATGCCTACACGCCATTCAGCCGTTGCGTCGAACGATCTTAGCTTTCCGTATCAGATTAGCGTTGCAACTACCAACTTGGGCTCACATTCAGCATTTTCAAGGACTTCTAAGTAAAGAACCATCAGCCAAAGTAACCTACACGCTGCCACCGACGAGTGGAGAAGCTTTGGGCCAATAAAATCGAAATGTACCATCAACACGAAGTAGAATGAATATCTGATCTCCACAATCTAGTTACTACGGACACTATAACACCCATTGTTAAGACTGATTCTCAGAATTTTGGGTAAAAAACAATACCCTACTTTTGGGGCAGTCGGATAAAAAACCCGACTGTAAAATACAACAAAAAATTCCAACGTATTTGATTTATTTCAATCACAAAATAACATAAACTGCGTAACACACTGCTTGAAAGTTGAAAGGTACTTAACTTGTTTGGAACCCTTTTGCTGTTTTTTGCAGTAGGGTCTTTTTTAATGTTTATTTTTTTGATTCACTACATTTTAGTTAGTTTTTAAAATCACTTCCTCGAGCTCTCTATTTTGATATCCACATAGATATCTCTGTAAATGACTATGTCACAAAAAAGACCACACTTACCTAATGTCGGCCGCCATTATGTTTTTTTTTTAAGTGAAAACTTCTTTATGCGCGTTGGGCATTTTTGTTCAAGTTTTCACTTCTATCAGCACTCCCGGAGAGCCACTTTTTTTTTGAAAATTAATAATTATAACCCATAACACTTCGGTGTCATTCCGTGTCTGTCTTCCTCATTTGTTAAAATACATCCAGCGGTTTAGGCCACATGGTGTACCAAAGAAATAGAAACACACTTACATACACACGTACGTGTAACTTCGATAAACTTTACCCTCCTTTTGGGACAAACAAATGAATTTTCTTACCCTGACATGCATATTACGTAACTTCCTACTCACACAACTTAGAAAACCCTTTCACTAACCATATCTATGTGTGTGTTCATCTTTCAGTGCCAAATCTCGAAAACTACGTCGCGCCGGCACACACTACGTCTTTGTGACGTATCTGTGTCACGGTCAAGATTTTAACTTTGACTTTTTTATGAAAGCCTTCAGAGGTCGAGCGGAATGCATACATCGTTGGTTCGTTTTAGCACAAGGACGGTTTATGGCTATTTTTCTGTGGGACTGTAAATTTCTATATTTATCGTGGCATTGAGTTTATAATAATAATAATAATAATAATAATAATTTATTTCATAACCATAAATCGATACATTTTGTTTGTAATGGCGCCTCCTTTTAAGCAGATAATGCTTGTGTTAGAAGACGCCGCTCTCTCTTAATTACTTACATTTTGGTTTATTTATGTTATGCTATAATTATGTGTTGGCATGTGAGGTAGGAAAGGTGTGGTGGGGTGTGTGTAGAAGTGGTGTGGTGTGGTATGATGTGGCGTGTGTGGTATGATGTGGTGTGGTATGGTGTGATGTGATGTGATGTGATGTGAGGTGATGTGATGTGATGTGATGTGATGTGATGTGATGTGATGATATGTGGTGCGATGTGAAAGCTCCAATGGCTTTGTACAGTTATACTCGATTTAATTTTTACATGGAGCCACAGTAACACAGATGAATAGTTAAGGAACATGTCAATCTAGTGAGTTTTTAGTACATAAATATATATAACCACAAATCTTTTATTTATTTATAAGGTACACCAACAGCAGTACATATATAGCAATTAGGAGGAAACATTGTGTATTTTAAGTACTTGTGTGTATGCCTAACTTACACCATATAAGAACAATGATAATTAAAATTTAACAAAAAAATTAAAACATAAAAGTAAAATATAGAAAAACACAAAATAAAACGAAATAACAATAAATATAAAAATTAAAGAATAGGTACAGATAAATCTTAGTTGTGTGTCTATGTTCACGTACACTTTTTCTGTGTGCGTATTCCCACGCTCGTAGCGCTCGGTGTCAAAGAAAAAAGTACAACTGACTTCCATAAAACACAAAAAAAAAAAAATTTTTTTTTTTAAATACTTTTTATTTTTCACATTTTAGTTGTTGTAGCCCAGAACTAAAGCTAAATATTAAATTTATGCCCAAATTGATAACCCCAGTAACACAGAGTTTGAAAATAATTGGAGGAAACCAATACGTCATCTGTGTACACATATTTTTGATTTAGTTGTTTTTTTTTTTTTCAAAAAAGCGCTGAATCAATTTCGACAAATTTAAATGGGACCTTCTCAGGATATATATAATAAACACAATTGACAGAAAAATCGGTAAAAATACATTAAAAAAAATATATTATACATACAGGCGAACATAGAACCTCCTCCTTTTTTTCCAAGTCTGTTAAAAATAGCCTACACACACAGAAACCATGTGCATGTGAACCTACTCATACATTCAAAAACAACACGCCTTCGTGAAACAGAATATCTAGAAGATGTTCATAATTATCATATCACACCCAAATGACATGGTCCAGCTTTGTCTTCGAGGTGACATAGTTTGTTTGGTTCTCAAATTAAAGTAAACACACATAAGTTCACGCCTATTTCCCATGGAGGTAAGTAAAAATTACAGAACCCCCTCTCTACATAATAGTTCGTACTTCCCTAGTTATAAATAATAATACTTTCTTAGTAGATACCTACTCTTCACATAAAACACATGTCTCTAGGACCAGCGGTTTAGGCTGTGCGTTGATATATCAGTCATCCAGTCAGTCAGTCAATCAGTCAGGACTTTGAATTGTATATATACAGATTAATAATATTATTAATGATTATTATATTTCTACTTCTGCTTTTTCGTTTCTATCATTTAAAATTCCATGCTCCACACTAGGAATTACTCCTGTATCGTGGGTGCCTTCTTTGTGAAGGTAAACATGTAAACTCACATACACAAGACACCCAGACCCGGAACAACCATACAAATATTTGTTACGTGCGGGAACGGAACCCGCGTCACGCAATGCAGCAGCCAATCGCTCAACACTGCGTCAACCGTGCCGTCAAACCGTCCTGAGCTTTGTATACGCAGAAAAGAAAAGTAATGATTGAAAAAGTTAATATTAATATAAACAAAACTTTTTTTTAAACAAGTTTTAAACCGGCTATCATAGTTAAATGCGTAGAGAATTGAAGAGTTCCTTTATCTGGAGCTAATCCTGGATGTCATTTCAGATCATACTTACCATAAAAATGCATTGTCATCGGAACTGAATCCACATGTAAAAATTCAACTCCGTAGGATAAGAGGAAGTAATTCTAATCAGCTTGCAAGATTTGACCCGAACACACATACATACTTATATACATACACTAGCAGTGCCCTCGGTTACACCCGCGTTTATGGTGACGGTTTCGTAGCGTGATGTTTTATAGTCTATAACCTTCCTCAAGAACTGGGTTATACAGTGCTAAACGGTACAAGTAGCGGCACGTAAGTCTAGCGCTGAACGATAATTGCTGCGCATGGGTGGGTGGCGCGGGTGGCGCGGGTGGCGTGCGGGGAACAGAATGCGACTGGAGAGCCAATCGGCGCTACGCACGCTCGCCTTTCATCCCACTAGCCCCCTCAGATACCATAATTTTTACTTCTGCGCAATAACGGTCAGCGCTAAAGTTTCGTGCCGCTACTTGTACGCTTGCAGAGCTACTGGCGGCGGCCGGCCAGCGCAAGCGCACCGGACATCCCTCATGATTGCCCGCCTTGCACATCATGAATATGCGCGTGGTACTTGATTAAAACTGTGAAATCTCCTAAGATATTCGTTGAAATCAAATGGGCAATTTTGTTCAAAATTAAATACTTATAATGAATAACTATTTATTTGGTTAAGGATTAATATGGTGCTTATAAAACACCTTCGCAAATAATGCATTATTTTAGAACAATTTTGATTACCATAAAAAAGATTATATTGAGTTAACCTTAAAAGATATACATATGCTGTTACAGACTTTTTTTTTAGAACTTTTAAAGGGAAACAATTCCATCATATACAATTTTTGCGAACTTTATCCGTTTACGCAGCGCACGCAACTGAAGCTCTCGAAAGGATTTTTTTTTCCGGTTTTGCCACATTATCCATTGGTGCTCCGCTCCTATTAGTCGTAGCGTGATGTTATATAGCCTATAGCATTTCTCGATAAATGGAATATTCAACACAAAAAGATTTTTTAATTCGATCCAGTAGTTCCTGAGATTAGCGCGTTCATCCAAACAAATAAACAAACAAACTCTTAAGCATTATAATATTATTATAGATAACTAATCTGAATATATAATAAAGATACAAACATTGCAAGTTAAATAAAAGCTTGTAGAAATACTGTTCCTTTCATAAAACATGTTTTAATGATAGGGAACGCTATGTAGGTACACTATAAATGAGAGATTATACTTTTTACGTAAGAAAAAAAAACCAGGATTCGTGTACGGGAATTCCCTTAGGGTAAAACTGTGGGTTCCCCCCACGGTTTGCAATAAAAGAGTTATAGAATTCCTTGTGCAAGAATGTCTGCCACCAAGTAGATTTTTGTGTTCTGGTTTATAGAACACGTGTGCCGGTGAAGTGACATTACTGGCGGATGAGTTTATAAACTTTGTCTGTTTGGTTCTAGCCATTGGACGTAATCAGGAAAAATATTTCATTTGGCCGTGTCCAATGTCATCATCAGCCTTTTAATATCCGCACTGCTAGGCAGAGGCCTCCTCCCTGTGAGAGGGTGTGGGCCGTAATCCACCACACGGGCCCAATGTGGGTTGGTAGATGTCACATGTCTTTGAATTTTTAGTTATAAAATATGCCGGGTTTCGTGACGATGTTTTCCTTCAACGTTTTGAGAGCAGTGGTGACGAAATAATTTACACAAATTAAAGCGCCAGCCTGGGTTTGAACTCATTACCGACAACTTGTAAGTCGCAGCCGTTACCACGGGGTCACCATTGCTCAAAATGTCGTGTCCAATAGAATAGAATAGAATAGAATAGAATAAAACTATATTGTACACCAAAACAGTCACACAATTGTTTTACACGAGCTTAAATCTATGGGTACAACGACGATCTTATCGCTGAACAGCGATATCTACCAGACAACCTTGGGATGGACTAAAATAACTTAAAATCTAAAAGGGGGTAGTCTGTGGTGTACTGCTAATAAAAAATGAATGTCAAAATTTTACATTTTAAAATAAATACATACATACATATCAAATGTTACATAATTTCTTAGGAGGTGAGAAAAAAAGGAGGACAAAGAATAAAAGGAAAAACTTTTTTACAAAAAATACAACCGACTTCCAAAAAAGAAGACACTAAAAATCGCAAAATAATTTTAATTTCGGAAGTCGCTGTTTGTATTTTGTTTACGTCATTTGACACCGACTTCAGAAAATAAAGATATTTTGCAATTTTTTGAGTATTTTCTTTTTTGGAAGAGTGTATTTTTTGTAAAAAAGTTTTAGTTTTTCAATTTTTAGTTGTTGTACCCCAAAACTATAACTTAATAAAAAATTCGGGCATAACTGCCTGAATTTTATAACCCCAATAATATGGAACATGGAATTTGAACATAAGTGGAGGAAAAAATACGTCATCAGTGTGTACATATTTTTTGTTTTTGGTGATTTCTTCATAAAGCGCTGAATTAATTTCGATAAAATTTATATAGGACTACTACTTAAGAATGACCTGACAAAAAAAGAATTATCACAATCTATTCACAAATGGCGGAGTAACCGCGTTACAAACATTAAAAAAAAACATATAGACGAATTGAAAACCTCTTCCGTTTTGAAGTCAGATAAAGAGGGATAGCGTTACCCAGGAACTGGTCTGTGCAAGGCAAATTAGCTGTCGTTCTTTGTAAAATACTGGTACTCCCGTTACTGGTCGTTGGTGGTAGGTTGATTAAAATGAGGTTGATTTGATTGATCTTGACGCACACTGGTGGTTCAATTCACCAAACCAAAAACTGTAATTAATAAGCCTTTTATTCTGAACTATGATGCAACATACAGTGTGTAGCAAAAAGATGTGGTCATATTTTGGAAGCTGCTTCTATCCATCGATATGAACAACTATCTAGGAAGTCATAAGCTATTCTTAAAAAAAATTTACCTCCCTTACAAACTTTGATCAGCTGATGATAAGTTTGTATGGAAAGTCATTTTTTTTTTTAAATTTGAATTTACTATGAATTCCTTACAGATAGTTGTTCACAAGCAGTTTCTAAAATAACGTTAGTGACCACACCTTTCCATTACACCCTGTAGAGGTGAAATGTGATTTTGGTTTAATTATTTGATGTCAAGTTATAATTCAGCGTGCCTCTTAACAAAGGCCTCCTCTAACGTTTTCCACTGGGTTCTGTCTCGCGCCACCCTTCTCCAATGACGTCCAGCAGTGAGTTTTAGATAGTCTTCGCATCTTGTATGTGCGGTCCTCTATGACATTTCCCATCTCAGGCGGATAAATTAGACAGAGAGTTACCACGACCCTGGCATAAGCAACTGAAGGAACAGGGATGGGTTTTAGTTAGTAAAAGTCTGACATCCACCCAGAGCGGGAGAAGTAAGTAGATGATTTCCCAACCCCACAAAAAAGAAAAAAAAGGGATATTAGTCAGAGAAAGTTTTACTTATTTTTAATACTTATATTACCTCTACTTGTAACTATGTTTTTTTATGCTGTTATTGACTGGCTCAATCTTAATCTACTCACACTGAACGTCTCAAAAACCAAGTTACTTAGCTTCTCGATTCGCAATTCCACAACCCCAACTGATGCACTCCTCAAAATTATGTCTTCTGATAGGAGTATAGAAAAAGTTACGCATATAAAGTATCTTGGCATAGTGATAGACGGTAACTTAACATTCAAAAAGTATATTGAACACCTCTCTAACCGTGTACGCAAGCTAATATATATATTTAAACAATTGCGCCAATCCGCTAATGCAGATGTTATGAAGATGGTCTATCAAGCGCTATGCCAATCAATTCTGAATTATTGCAACACCACCTGGGGAGGTGCTGCGAAATCTAATCTTATTAAAGCTGAGCGCGCCCAAAGAGCGGTCCTTAAAGTTTGCTGTTTCAAGCCCCGCTTATTTCCCACAGTCGAACTTTATCAATACTGCCAAGTGTTGACTGTTCGACAATTATTTATTCTGGCAATCGTCATCAAGCGACACTCCTTGACGCAGTATCTACCAGCGCTTACGCGTCGTAACCACCTTGTTGTCAAATCTGTTTCTACCAATACAGCTTTAAGCTGTCGATTCTTTGTTTTCCTTGGCCCTATCTCTATAATAATATCCATAAAAAATTAGCTGTGCACCAACTTAACCAATACAATCTCAAGATTATTGTTCAGGATTGGCTCCTTAAGCAGTCGTATACTGCAACAGAAGGCCTGCTGCAGGTACTAACATAGTTAACCTAATCCCACAGTCACACATTTTACACACACATACACCATCACACGACACACACCATCACACAACAATCACCTACACACAGTATTTCACAAATTATTTTAATTTGCTTGCCTACCTTGTATTTTTTTTAATTATTGGTATCATTCAATGATTCTATGTGAAACAATTTCTGAGAGGTGAAATTCTGGTGACCTGTAATACAGGTTTTTAATTACCTACCACAGGCACCAGTGTTTCACGACCAATGTAATGTGTGTTCTTGTTTATGCCAATAAATTATTATTATTATTATTCCATTTATTTTATAGTTTAAACATACAATTTACATTTTTAAATATTAAAATATCAAAATATAAAAACATTTAAAAATATAAAAAATAGTATCCCACCGGTATCGGTCCAAGGGTATATAGGGTCCAAGCTACCGGTGGTCAGGGCTCCTGAGAGAGGAACCTCCTAACTATGCGCGCCGTGTCCAGGAGTACTGCCTTCTGGATCAAGCCCTTGATCCAGCTGCCCAACGAGAGCCTCCTTAGGTGTTCGTCGAGGCTCTTGGCTATTAAGCCATTGGCCGTCACGACTATCGGCACAATGACTGCTGTATCTACCTCCCACATGTCGACAACCTCGCGAGCCAGATCAAGATACTTTGTTTTTTTATCTTTCTCAGCCTTCACGAGGTTCTCGTCATGAGGGACAGCTATATCAACAATCATTGTGCGACGCTCTTGTCGATCTATCACCACTATGTCAGGCTTATTGGCAACAATAGTCTATATTATTATTATTATTATTTATGTACACAAATCTTAGAAGTTAAATTAGACCCACTTCCCGGTTTCTGATAAGCTGAAATTTTGCGTACATGTTCAGTTTTGATTACAATGCATGGTTAGCTAAGTGACGTCATTTTAAATCCTATATGGTGGACTCTAAAAGATGGCGGACTTGTTATTTTTTATTAATTCCAATGATATGGGTACCAAACACGAAAAATTAAAAATAAGGCGTGTTTTTTTAGTGTTTTTAAATATTATTTATTTATTTCAACTTCATGTACAATAGTGTTACATAGGCGGACTTAATCCCCCCCCCCCCTTTTGTTGGTCTATTCGGGTAGCAATATTATAACTTTAACAGTTTTTTCTCTAAATTCTGAACCAATAACTAATACAAGAAAAGTTACCATAGCTCAGGCAAAAACTACATTCGTATATCCAAACCTTAGTCCAAAAGGAAAGACCTAAAATTTATAGCCCAATTACCAATTTCTATTTCAATATTTTCAGCAAGCTTGCAGCAATAAAAATAATTCTGTCGTCCCAACACAACCCTCATAAAACACCGAAATATTAAAACGAATATTAACGCTATAAAATATGATAATGTTCATTCAGAAAATAATTCCCTTAAAAGATCTAAAAACCGCCTTTGTTTTGAATATTTCAAATAAATCCGACCACAGGATAAAACTCGGGTTATCAATCCGTACATACCATGTATTAAAACCAAAATACCCTCAAACGGAACCCTTTTACATTGTCAATTTACATAAACCCTTTTCACACCTCGCGCATATAAGAATCAGGCAATGCTCTAAAGTCACACACACACTGGAATAAAAAGAAAAAAATCCTACCGTTTAAAACGGCAACAATGATTTCAGTTCAAGCCTTCACCAAACAATCTACTCTTATTTGAGATACCGTATTTAGTAACAAGGACGGATATAGAAAAACAATACTGAGGGAGCGGGACGGGTGATGGTAAGATGTCGTAGCTTCGTAGCGGGCTGGAAGCTACGGCAGTTGGTTCGTAGACTCGTGTCGTAGCGCGCCTACGCGATCGGGAAACTTTCGTAAATTGTTCATACTGTATCATAGTAAGGAATTATGTATGTGTGCGTAGCAAGCGTTCGGTTTTTCCTTGTGTGTAATATTGTTATGTAAAAAGTGGATAAGTTTTTGTCTGATAGTTCTACGTACAATATAATTGTGAAAGCGAATGGTAGCGGCTTGTACGGATTGGACGATGGTATGAAATGCATTTATTTTTTCAAACTTGTATAGTGAGCTATTTCCGTAATTAAAAAGTTTAAGTATGTTTTATTTTAGGTACTGATTCTGAACGTAAAGTTGTCCTTTATATTTTAACGTGTATTGAAACCTTGTATTTTGGCATTATTAAATTGGTTTTGGCTTCCTTTGTGATAAAGTTTTATTGGAGTTTATAATTACGAACGAATGTAACTTTTTGTTGGATTTTACATTTAATAAAGAAGATTTATGAAAACTTTTTGATCATTTGCTATACCATTCTAAAAATATATGATAACTTAGCGACTAAACTACTAAATATGCGCTTTTGTTAAGAAAAAAAACAGGTCAAGTTTCTGTTGGACTTCGCATATTTAGGGTTCCGTACCACATGAGGGAAATCAATAGTTTGGTATTTGTTAGTAAAATAAACGTAATTATACGTAGTTCATAGGTCGATGGAAAGTTAAAAAAATCTTTGGAAAAAACATGACAGACGCATTTCCGTCTGTCCATCTCGGACAGACGGAAACGTGAGTGAGAGACAGCAATAAGACTCCGTTTGAACCTATTGGATACGGAACCCTGAAAACATTGTTTTTTTTTTTTAATCTTCATTCGTAAGTTTTTACAACGACAAAAGCAAATGTCACACTTATTTTTTACAAAGAATACCTTTCAAGAGTTCGGGGTAAGAACTTGCAATAAAATATTTCAAATTCTTACCCTTGTCACGTGCTAAAAATTTACGAGTAAGTAGATACTAAATAACAGGGATGAAATTTACCCTTTTATTATTTACCTTTACAGCATAAATCGTTTTGGAGTGACTTGATTATAAACTATCGTTTATCTAAGATTAGCAGAAATCGAGCATGGTTGAATTATTTTTTTCTCCATTACTTTAAATTACGGTTTTTAACAGGGATTACGGTAACCATTACGACGTATGACCTTTTTATTGCTGTCACTCACGTGTCCATCTGTATGCCCGTCGTCTGTCACAAAACTTTGTTCCTAAGATTTTTTTAACTTCCCTATGAAACCTATAAACCTATGAACTTGAAATTTGGTGATAATGTTTATTATTACGTATATTTTACTAACAATTACGATGGTTTTTTTTTTATAAGTCCCTCATTTGGTACAGAACCCTAAATGCGAGAAGTCCGACACGCACTTGGGCGGTGTTTTTTTATTATTGGAGGTAAGCCTTCAAAAGACCTTTACACTTTTGTGAAAAAAGACTTAAAGAATGTTTACATGACTAAAACCACCCGGTGATCACCATCGTAAGCTGTATGACCTAAAAATGACTAAATCATTTGATTTAGTACCTTAGTCTTAATATTTAAACTGATATTATAAAAAAACCTTTTTGTTTGGACGTCCACAGTTATTTGTTGTATGTATGTACTGCTTCTGCCCATATAAAAAAAAAACTTTCTATAAAAAAGTTATACTTAATAGCGAAAAAATTTTGGACCTCCTATACTAACTTTGATAAGCTGATGATAAATTTGTACGGTAAATCAATCTGCCCAGCCAATATTTTAACATGGAGCGACTGCCTATCTGACCTCCACAGCACAGTTACTGGGTAATACGATACCCCTTTTTTTGGGGGATGGGAAATCATCCAATGACTTCTCCCGCTCTAGAGTGGAGCGGGAGGGCGTGTCAGACTCTTACTGACTAAAACCCACCCCTGTTTCTCCTTGCCCTGAATGCCCAGGGGCGAGGTAACTCTTTCGAATTTATCCTCAACCGCTAGGCAGGCATCGGCCATGACGGGCCCCGTCATGTATGCTGACAACTCTTTGAGGCGCGCGTGGAACACTACGCGCCGTCGACTCTCAGGCCTGGTGCTGATCGGACGGCGAGCTACCCATTACTCGCCGTCCGCAGGCCCGGGTAATACGATACCCCTTGGTAAGACTGGTTGTCTGACTTTCGGGCTTCTGACTCTCAAAGATCCACGATTGACAGCCGGGACCAACGGCTTAACGTGCTTTCCGAGGCACGGAGGAGTCTCGGTATGTAAAAATGGTCACTCAGCCATAGTCCAACACCGGAAAGCGTAGCTTAACCTAATGGGTCGACCCGTGCGGCTGTTATAACTTTAGCCACGAGCTCTAATATAAAATATAATTATACGGTATTATTCGATAATTTTGATAAATTAATTTAGATAATTTTGTACGGTAAGCCCATTTTTTTTTGAGAATTGTGTATGGGTATGGTTATGGGCCAAAACGATATCGCAAATATGACCATGAAATTTATTGACACCCTGTATAGGTACACTGCGTATTACAAATTACGTAACAGTTGATAAAATCTATTTCCTTTAACAAATAGCAAGTTTAAACAAAACAACATCAACAAGATTCCGCTACCTTGTTTACATTAAGATTAACGTAAAGATTAATTAAACCCACCCTTTGTCTAAATCCAATTAAAATTCTCGCGTTCTCATTGTGAAGATCAATTCCTTTTATTTTTTTATTTAAGGGTCTTTTTCGCTAAATTGTTGCAATTAGTCTTACTAAGTGAAAGGAAGGTTTATCCTTATTTAGGACCGTTTTCTGTGACAAGAAAGGTTTTTAAGGAATCGATACCCGGGCTCCTGTTTTTTTTTTTTTTTGGATGGTTGGAAATCATTCAATGACTTCTCCCGCTCTGAGTGGAGCGGGAAGGCGTCAGACTTTTACTGACTAAAACCCATCCTTATTCCTTCAGTTGCCTGTGCCAAGGGCCGCGGTAACGTTTTTTCAAATTTATTCGCGACCCCAGGAAGGCAACGGCCCTTATAGGCCCCGTCAGATTGAGGCGCGCATGGAACACTACGTGCCGTCGACTCTTGGGCCCGGTCCTTATCGAACGGCGGCTTTTCATCTGATCTTAACTTTTAAAATTGGGTCTTTTTCAGTAAGAAAAATGTTTATTTTGATTTTCCTTTTGTGTATGTTCATGTTCTGATGTTTGTAATCTTCACCTGCAAATCTTCGAAGACATAGGCAACTCCCAACCCGCACTGGGTTCGCTTGGTGGGTTACGGCTCTTTCCCTCATATAGAGGAGGCCGGAGTCCCAGCAGTGGGAACTTTGTAAGGCTCACTAATTTGATTATGTTATGTTAATCACCTCTTTTTAAAGGGCGCACTTTATAAGTTGGGATTTGCCTGAAATATGACCGTTTGACCACTATCTCATCCGATGGTAAAGGATAATCTGGGCGAGGACGGAGCAAGTTCGTCTAAAAATTACTTCTTCATCATCATCTTCTTGCCCTTATCCCATGTTACTTGGGGTCGGCGCAACACGTTTTTATCCTCCATTCTGTCCTGTCAGCCGTCACGCTATCACTAACTCCCTTTTCTATCATATCACTCCTCACACAATCCATCCATCATTTCTTTGACCTCCCTCTCCCTCTCCATCCATCCACATTTATATTCATAACTCTTTAATTATATGTGTTTCATTCCTCCTCTTCACATGACCATACCTCTTCAATCTTATCAAAAGATCCGAAATCTTAAAGTCTATAGGCTGTGGCTATCAAGAGACCTCAGCAGGGAAATTCACTTCTTAGCTGTACGCACAATGAAAATTTCAAAATCTCTAGTGCATTATTACTCATTAGGCTAAATGTTATGATTCAGATACTGGGATGCCCTATGTGCCCATACACCTGCACTGTGGCGGACCTAATAAACGCTACAGACGCTTCAATTAATTTGGCCAGCTTCTGGGCCCAAATTATTTAAGAAACCGTTCAAATTATTTAAGAAAACGAAATCGATTTGAAAGAACACAAGTTAAGTCACTCAAGTCTAAAATTCAACAACGAAAGAATCGGGCAAGTGCGAGTCGGACTCGCACATAAAGGGTTCCGTACCATTCACGTCATATAGAATAATGCGAATGCGAGAACTATGTATGTCGTTATATTCATGTAGATTTTATGATTGTCTGGCAGTTTGAGTATTTTTGCGGCCTACTCAAATGTCCTTACTTTGGTATTGTTCGTCGGTTCGTTGAGCTCCTCAAAGTCCTGAGTTGAGCTTCGCGATGACTGACAAATGCTTGCACTGTCTGGACAGGTCCACTCGAATTTGTGTGGTGCTTTCTTCAAAAAGCTCATCCCAGACATAAACTTACATGGTTCTCATATGATTAAACCAGTACACATTGTATGGATTTCAACACTTTAAAAGAGAGTTTGACCTCTGAGTTTGTTTTGGTGTTTCTTCTCAGGGTAGTCAGCCAGGAAGCACGCCCTCATCTAGCTTAAACTGACAAAAAACATTGACGTGTAAAAGCGTTCCATGTAACCTATTTACTGAATAAACATCATTTATCATTTATTAACTGAAAAAATGACAAAAAAACATTGTTTTTTTTGGCATGATTAAAATTAAAGCAAACTAGAATTTATTTTTATTATTTTTTGTTACAGCGGCACCAGAAATACACATTCTGTAGAAATTTCAATGGTCTACATAATACGGATCTTTAGATTCAGCCCGCTTTTTTTTTTGTGGGGTGGGAAATCATCCAATGACTTCTCCCGCTCTGGGTGGAGCGGGATGCCAGACTCTTACTGACTAAAACCCACCCGTGTTCCTCCCTGCCCTGAATGCCCAGGGGCGAGGTAACTCTTTCGAATTTATCCTCAGCCCCCGGGCAGGCATCGGCCATGACGGACCCCGTTCAGCCCGCTGCCAGACAGACGGACGGACGAACGGCGGACGGCTTAGTAATTGGGTCCCGTTAGTTACCTTCGGGTACGGAACCCTTAAAAATAACCGCATTTTATTTTATTCAATGACCCATTAACAATCAGGAATCATTTACATTGTAAATGTCACTGCTTCAGTACAAAATAATTATCAAACTAGGAAAGGAAATAATTCCACTTTCCGAAGTTCGGAACGTAAATGCTAATTTTAGTCTGAAATAGAATAGAATCAGGGTAACGGTTCAACTAAGGGTAATTTATGTCATTTCTGCTTCCGTCACAAATAATTTAAAGCATTTTACGATTGTTTTAATTTATACTAATATTATAAAGAGGTAAAGTTTGTGAGGATGTAGAGGGTAATCTCTGGATCTACTGAACCGATTTTAAAAATTCTTTTATCAATATAAAACCACGTTATTTGTGAGTGTCATAGACTATACATTTGTGATTGATTGATGGGGTAGGCAGAGAGTAATTTATTTCATCACCACTGCTCTTAAAATGGTAAAGGAAAACATCGTGAGGAAACTGGCATTTTCTAAGAACCAAAAATTCGAAGACTTGTGACATCCACCCGTACTGAGCCTGCGTGGTGGATTACTGCCCAATAGAGGAGGCCTTAGACCCAGCAGTGGGACAATTAATTGTAATGTTGATTTTGCTTCACTCACCACTTTTTGTAGGGCATCTTATGTGACGTAGCTAATTTAAACAGCTTTATTTATAAAACTCGCAAACCTTAGCCTACAAACGCTAAGTTTAAATATCGATTAGCTGATTCTAATTCAAATTCTGCACAGAATGTTTTGAATTAAGAAACTATTAATCAGTGTTTAAACTAATCCCACGTTTGTTTTTATCGAAATAAGGCGCAAAAGGCATAGTCCCTTCCTTCCCTGCATGAGTGTCCAGGGGTGCGGTAACTCATGTTAAGAATTTATCCGCTACCCCTAGGCATGCAGGCACCGGCCACGATGGCCCCGTCGGTGGTGGCTGACAATAATCTCTTTGAGGCGCGCGTGGAACACTACGCGCCGTCGACTCACGGGCCTGGTGCTGATCGGACGGCGAGCTACCCACTGCTCGATAGTGTGTGAAATTTTTATTTAAAAATATAAGTTAAAAGTATGTTTTATTAACAAGCTTTTAAATGCTCGTGGCTAAAGTAATAACGGGTCGATCCATCAGGTTAAGCGACGCTTGCCAGAGTTGGTCTATGGATGGGTGACTTCCATGCCTCGGAAAGCACGTTAAGCCGTTGGTCCTTGCTGTCAATCGTGGATCTTTGACAGTCATCACGAGTCGTCAGAAGCCCAAAAGTCTGACAACCAGTCTTACCAAGGGGTATCGTATTACCCAGTAACTGGGTTCTGAAGGTCAGATAGGCAGTCGCTTCATGTAAAATACTGGTATTCAGCTGCATCCGGTTATACTGGAAGCCTACTCCAAAGATATTTGGGAAAAGGCCCGGCCAGATTGATACCATATTTTATGACTGCGCTGTTGATCGTTGAAGAGTTCCTCTCAATCAATCAACTCAGCCTAACGCAGTCCACTGGTGGACATAGGCCTCCCGAAGGCTGTGCCACAACACCCTGTCCTCCGCCTTTCGCATTCAGTATATCCCAGCCACCTTCTTAAGGTCGTCGGTCCATCTAGCTGGAGGGCATCCCACACTACGCTTGCCGATACGCGGTCTCCACTCCAAGACTCGTCTGCTCCATCGGCCATCGGTCCTTCGACAAACATGACCAGCCCACTGCCACTTCAGCACTGCCTCTATCTGGAGCTAATCCAGAATGTTAATTCAGGTCATGCTTACCATGAAAATGAATTGTCATCGGAGATGAACCAACAAGTAAAAATTAAACTCCTTAGGATAAGAGGAAGTGTTTCTAATTCAGCTTGCAAGATTTGACACGAACAAACAAACATCGTGAGTTAAATAAAATAATAATCGTTTATTGCAGGAAAAACACTCTTAACACTTAAGACTCCATGGAATCACCAGTGAGCCAGTGTGAAAATGCCGTTTGCCTTGCCCAAAAAATTGCCAAAAACCCGATTCACGCGTTTTAAACCTCTATTTTTACTACTATTTAAGGTATTTTATCCTGTGGCAAGGTTCACACACTTGAAACATTACATAGTCAACGGCGCTTGACAGATGTTGACGTTTGACGCGCGCAGGCCTTTAAAATTAAAACATGGTGGCATGCATAGGTACCTATCCATAGCCTTCTAAAAATCCAGTGCTGAAATATAGGACTAGCCAGGTTGCAAGTGACAGCCCTCAAAATATTGTTACTGGAACGTCTCAAATTGTGCCAAAAAGATGCGACTCGCGACCTCATGATGGCGTAAAAGTCTGGGACCCTCGCTTCGGCATACATGCTCGAGGCACTGCAGTATCTCTAACTAAACTCTTAATGAACTGTATATCTTTTTTGTGAAATTAAATCTTTTGAAAACCAAAAAACAAAACGACAGGAAACCGGAACCCTTCTACCAAACACAAAATTTCAGTCTCATTTACCACAAAGATAATCCTTTATAACTCACAACCGCCATTCGATATTATTTTCTGAGATGATCATTAAGAGCTAATGTTCTTGTCATAATGACTGACCCTTATCAAGGAAGTTATTATTAGATACTTCTCTTACAAAATCTTACTCGACGGAAAATGTTTTCGTTTGTGCTCATTCATCTTGAACGTCCACTGAGTCAAAAGAACTATTGTTGCAGTTACAGTTCAGACACAAAATTCATCACTATTATCATCATCATCATCATCATTTCAGTCACTCTGGACATAGGCCTCCCCCAAGTGTCGCCACAATAATCGGTCCTGTGCGTTTCGCATCCATCGGCTACCCGCGACTCTCACCAGGTCATCGGTCCACCTTGTTAGAGGCCTTCCAACGCTGCGTCTTCCGGTACGCGGTCTCCACTCTAGAACTTTTCGGCCCCATCGGCCGTCCTTTCTGCGAGCAATGTCCCCACTGCCACTTCAGTTTGGCGACTCTTTGGGCTGTGTCGGTAACCTTGGTTCTCTTGCAGATTTCATAATTCTTGATTCGATTACGCAAGGAAACTCCGAGGATAGCCCTCTTCATTGCCCTTTGGGTGACTTTTAGCCTTCTAATGAGGCCCATTGTGAGTGACCACGTTTTTGTTTCATATGTCATGATTGTGATCATCATGACATATGGAAACAAAATTAGAAATAAGAATAAAAAATAGTAAAAAAAACTTTTTTTAAACAAGCTCTTAAATACGTACTTATATAAAATTTCGTGGCTGTGCTGTTGACCATTGAAGAGTTCTTATATCTGAAGCTAATCCTATGTCGATTCAGTTAATGCTAACCATAAAAATGCATTGTCATCAGAACTGAACCAAAGGGCTCCCCTAAGTCAATTTATAGGATCGCGTTTGACCACTATCTCACCTGATGGTAAGCGATGATAGAGTCAATGATAGAGCACAATTACCTAAAAGTAACCTATTCACTCTTTACTTAAGATGCAGTTATATTATGACTTCTAATGATTTTTAATTGAACATCACGTAATTTGTTATGTGAATATTTGAAATTCATATTGTAATTAATTTGTAAAGTTATGTAATTTTTTTTTATGTCTAACTCGGATAAAAAATTGAGAATCACGCAAAAACTATAAAGCGTATTTTTATGACATCTTCACCAATTTAAAGACAATTAAAATTTTAATATACGTGTTTTAATGTAATACCTGTTGTTTTATGTATAATAAATTAAAAATGTGTCTAATTTCAGACAGCGCTCCTTGATGGGTGAGTCCTAATTACTGGGTGGATGTATGACGCGAACCACTCAAGGTCGTTGGTTAATAGCGCCTTAAGGGGGAAGTGCTAACCCGGGCCTGCGGCCGGTGAGTAGTGGGTAACTCGCCGTCCGATCAGCACCAGGCCCGAGAGTCGACGGCGCGTAGTGTTCCATGGGCACCTCAAAGAGTTTTCAGCAAACAGGACGGGGCCCGTCATGGCCGATGCCTGCCCGGGGGTTAAGAATAAATTCGAAGGAGTTACCTCGCCCCTGGGCATTCAGGGCAGGAAGGAACAGGGGTGGGCTTTAGTCAGTAAGAGTCTGACACGCCCTTCCGCTCCACACTAGAGCGGGATAAGTCATTGGATGATTTCCCACCCCCCAAAAAAAAAAAGGGGGAAGTGCTAGGGTAACCCGTGAAATACAATTTTTCTTACGTTTTTTGCAATTTGTAGGTCAATTTCAGTCATTTTGATCAAAATATGATTACAGAATATATCAGATAAGTATGCTTATTTACAGAACTGTAGTCAAATCAAGACATTCGACAACGATTCTAATCTAAAGAGTTGTAAAAAACGTGAGAAATTTTGAATTTTGCGGAAGTAATATGGTTAGGGGGCTGCCCGGGGGTGGAGGATAAATTCGAAAGAGTTACCTCGCCCCCGGGCGCGTAGGGCAGGGAGGAACAGGGGTGGGTTTTAGTCAGTAAGAGTCTGACACGCCCTTCCGCTCCACCCCAGAGCGGAAAGAGTCATAAGATGATTTCCCACCCCCCAAAAAAAAAAAAAAAAAAAAAAAGGGGGGCAGGGTAGTCCCCATGGTAGTAACCATATTACTTTTCTATTATCGTTTACTCTGACGCTTCGCTTACGCTTAGTACAAAATGTATAGCTTAGTACAAAATGTATAGCATTATCTGCGATAAGTCAATTGACACTTCTCTACGCAGGTAATGTCATCGCCATACATTTTGTACTAAGCGTTAGCGTAAACGATAATAGAAAAGTAATATTGCTAGGGGGACAGTACATTTCACCTTAACGACTCCCAGGTTGTAGCTATCAGGAAACACAGACTGCGGCAAGAAATTCCACTCCCTAGCTGTACGCACAATGAAAGTGTTTCCAAAACATTTTAATTGCCTTAAGCTACTTTTATCCCTATAAAACACAAAGCCGCGGGGAAAAGCAAATTAGTTAGTAATTATTTTCAAATTGGAGATGGGATAACGGAAAGTAACACAGTAGTATGCAACTCATATTACTAGAACTCCTAAAAACCGCAAACTCAGAGATGAAGTCGAACTTTCGCTCTTTTCCCCCCACAAAACGGATATGGAATCCCCGTCCAATATCGAAGCGATATTAACTGCTTTAGTGGTGAGAACTCAACCTAGAGATACACAGGATGAGGTTTTATTGAAATTAATGTGGATGCTGTCTCAATAGGGAAATAGAGTTGCGTGGTGCAAAGACATTTATCTAATACCTTTAAACGAGCAATTCTTGTATAAAATATGTGAATATATAATCTGAATTTTGGAAACGGCTAGGTTTCATGTTTAGAAAATGTCGTTTTATCCAAAAAAAAAAAACTGAGCAAAGCTTGGTCATCCAGGTACTTTGCCTTAAATGCGGTACAAAAGATGGTAGTTGCAAAATTGTTAGTGCAGTAACACATATTATTTTGCCACAGATTGCCATGCTATCTAATTAAATCGAATCATTCATTTGCTTAGCAAATTTGCTTAGCAAATGAATGATTCGAGCATTCTTTTTAGCACTTTTTTTTGGTATTACAGAAAAGGAAGAAGTAGACAGAAGGATACAGTGTGTATCTAATAAGATGTGCAATATTAATGCATAGAACATAATAGTATAATATAAAATTCAAAGTCCTGACTGACTGACTGATATATCAACGCACAGCATAAACCGCTGGGCTTAGAGACATGAAATTTGGAGGTTGTATTCTTTTTGAAGAATAAGTATTCCATAAGTAAGGGTTATTCAAAATTCAACTCTTAGGGGGTGAAAAAGGGATTGAAAGTTTTAAAACGGGGAAGTACAAAAACGCGGGCGAAGCAGCTGGCAGAAGCTAGTAATTTAATATAATTACTCATTCAAATAATATGGTATGTTATTAAATAAACGAATCTCTATACAAATTAATACAATTATAATAGTAATACAGTTAGAGTTTTTGAATGTTGTTGAACCAGGGATTGTTGAACAAATGTTATTTTATGGTTTTAATCATAAATACCTACTTAAGATTTTTTTTAATGATACACGTTGTTGTAAATTTATCACGAATACAAGCTTTACTAAAACACCGACGGAATGCAAAGTTGAAAATTGATGACAATCTTCTCTTTTCTAAATTTCTCCTTACTAAGATTTTTATACTCTTAATTCCATTATTTATTAGTTCACATTATTTACATTATTCTTCACACTATTCACATTATTATTCAAATTATTTTTTTAATTACTAACGGCTACCATGTTGACACAATAATTCAAATTGAACTCTCACCCTGTATTCGACAACGCCTTTCTGGAGAGGGTTGTCACCGTAGTATATGAAACGTCGTGGCAATATGGGTGCATCGATTGGAAACCATTCATGGTGGCAAGGAGGTGGCAGATATTAATATTATACTTGTGGCTTCAAATTTTATAATTTTCAGAAGATTTTCAGAAACGGGACGGTGGAGACTCTTGTGCATGCCTCTCCATAGAATAGACGATTTCGGATTCAAATATCCTCTGATGCACAGCAAGCACACCTTAAAGAAACAAGCATGCCTTAAAGAAACAATAAGATAAACAGCCCAAATTCGGACGTTACAAAAATTAGGGACAAACAGACATGAAATATTTAAGCTTTTTTAATATTTTGCTTTGGCGTATTTTTATAAAAATCCCTAAAATAATGACGGAAATTGAGTATACACGTGTTATGTAAATAAACTCTTTCTTTTTCTTTTTTTCAACCGACTTCAAAAAGATTTTTATTTGTATGAATGTTACGCAATTTCGCCGCCACTTAAGAATAGATTTTAATATACTTTATGAAAAAACATGTAATACACAGATGAGGTTTTGGTTGTTTCCAATTATGTTCAAATTCTATGTTGTTGAGGTTATCCATTCGGATAACTTTAATATTTAGTTTTAGTTCTGGGGTACAGCTAAAAAGTAAAACAAAAAACTCTTTCACAAAAAATACAATCGACTTTAATTTCGGAAGTCGGTGTCAAATAACGAAGAAACAAAACTACAAACACCGACTTCTAAAATTAAAGGTATTTTATTTTTTTGAAGTGGGTTGTATCTGTTGAATACAAGTTTTTTTTTTTTTAAATCGTTTCCCTACTCTAGGAATTACTCCTGTATCGTGGGTGCGTTCGCAAACATATAAACTCGCATACACAAGACACCCGGACCCGGAACAACTATTTGTAGGCCATAAAAATATTTGTTCCGTGCAGGAATCGAACCCGCGACATGCAGCGCAGCAGCCGAACGCTGGACCACTGCACCAATCGTGGCATCAAAATGATAAAATTCTAATCTTCATAGAGAGCGAACATAAAGCCTATCAAAGTAGAATATGAAGTTCTGTGCCGATATGTATGCATCGATTGATACCCATTCACGGCTGTGTTAACACAGAGAAGGCTTAGGGACATATGAGTACGTTTTCATTATGTTCAATACGTACGAATTGATATTGAGGTTAATATAGGAAACATTTTGATCTGATTCACGTTTGTTGGCAACATTAAGCTATCAAATACGTTATCAAAAGCATTGTTAACTATAATATAAAACTCAGCAATGGCTCGGATGCTCTCGACGATATTAAAGCATACTCTGATAATAATCAAGCAGTCTTATTCGGAATATTTTGAAAAAAGAAAGTAAAAATAAATATTTATTATCAAGGTGCATACTAATGGACAGGGGGATACAGCTAGAAACGTTTTGGTTTATCCCGTCAAGCCCCTCATTAGCAGACACAATTAAAAACCTATTGCCGCATCTCTTTAAGGAGACGCGAGGGGCCTGGCAGATTAAACCAGAATACATTGAAATATGGATAGAAATGGAGGAACAAATTAGTGGTTATTCTTTAACAAGACTGCTAGGTATACTAGTCATCATCAACTACACTAGGCATAGGCGTCTCCCAAACTAAGTCAAGAAAATAAAATATACACCCTTAAACATAATATTTTTTTACCGGCAATCTCTTTAATCTAGCTTTATATATAATGCCCAGGCATTCTATAGAATGCCTGAAACGTTCAGGCAATTTATGAAATATTATTTGTCCTTAACTTTGCCTAGGCATTCTATACAACGTAATACCGTATGTTCATCCGGCTAACGATAACGACTGTGCTAACGGACGGTTGCATGTAAAATAATCGGACAGAGCCCCGCTGCGAGAGGCTCCTATTTCTGTCTACAGGGCTTAAAGGGACCTAGCACGAAGGGGATGACGACTATCCCCTTCGTGCCTAACCTGTCTGCATCGGAGTGCCCTAAGGTTTCGAGCTTGCATTGCTTGCTCTTGGAGTAAATTGTTTCAGGCATGGTCGGAGTCGAGTGCCCATTTAGTACCAATACACTTCCCACATTAAAAAAAAAGTGGTCTCATCTAGGTGCAATGCCTAGGCATTATATACATTGACGAAGTAGGATGTAAATATTATGATAAGATGATAAACGATGAATACAATATTTTAAACGTTAGACGATTTTATATCTACATGAGCTCGGCATAGTATAAAATGACTAGGTCTTAGGGGTAGGAACTCTGCTTTATACAAGTTTGCCTTTTTTTTTGTGGTTGGGAAATCATCCTATGACTTCTCCCACTGTAGGTGGAGCGGGAGGGCGTGTCAGACTCTTACTGACTAAAACCCACCCCTGGTCCTTCCCTGCCCTGAGTGCCCAGGGGCACGGTAACTCTGTTTAGAATTTATCCGCGAAAGCTTTTTTTTTTTTTTGTGGGGTGGGAAATCATCCAATGACTTTTCCCGCTGTGGGTGGAGCGGGAGGGCGCGTCAGACTCTTACTGACTAAAACCCACCCCTGTTCCTCCCTGCCCTGAATGCCCAGCGGCGAGGTAACTCTCGGGCCTGGTGCTGATCGGACGGCAAGCTACCCATTACTCGCCGTCCGCAGGCCCGGGTCTACGGTGGCCGGAGATCGTCTCGCGGCGCCGGAAGCCCCTGTCGTCTCCTGCGGCGGCTGCTGCTGAGGGCGTCAGGGCGAGGCTGTCGTTGCAGCCTCTCCCTAACCCGTTCCACCTCCTCCTTCGCGAGCATTACTGCTTCGCAGAAGGCGGAGACTGCTTCCCATTCCCTCTCGCTCAGTACCATGGCCTGAACCAGGACCGGGTGCGAGAGGTCGCTGCCGCCGATCGCCTGCACAAGGACATGGCGGGGCTCCGCCCAAGCGGGGCAGATCTCCACCGTGTGCTCCACCGTGTCTTCTGGGCGATCCTCAGTCGGGACATCCGGGCGTTTCCCTCCGCCTTATCCTAGACAGGAACCTCCCGAAACTTCCGTTTCCGGTGAGGACCTGCGTCAGGTGGAAGGTGAGGACGCCGTGGATCCGCGACCCCTGGGCAGATACCTTTTTGTATTTATACAGATTGTACATATAAAGGAACAAGCTACATTATGTATTTAACTTAAAACCGCGTTAAATAAAAAAGAAAACCCATCTATTACGTCTAATTTAGTACCATGGGATAGAATGACCGCATAATGTGTTGTCCGAAAATACGTGGAAACAAACGGAAGGTTCCAGTTATTTTAAACCAACGTTTACATCTATTTAATTATTCGCATTTTAGCCACCCAGATTTACAATCGTTGCATAAATTAAAGATTTAAATTATTTTGGCGCAGTGGAATACAGAAAGCTTCTCTGTTACATTTTTGTCTCCTATAATTAACATATTGTAAAATGTTGGATTAACAAAATATCATAATAAAAATCTTTTATGAGACTGTCATATCTCAAACTGTTAATTTTAGTGAAACTTGGTGAAACCAGAAAAATCAAAGTCGATTTGTATGATGTTAATCCTGTTATGAATGACACAAAAGCGTTCGATTGACTCATTATTAATGTTCAACCGCATCATCATTTCAGTCGAAAGACGTCCCTGCTGGACATAGGCCTCACCCAAGTGTCTTCACAACAACCGTTTCTGTGCGTCTTGCATTCATCGGATTATGTGGGAATCCGATGAATGACTCACCAAGTCATCGGTCTACCTCGTGGGAGGCCTTCCAACGCTGCGTCTTCCGGTACGCAGTCGCCACTCTAGAACCTTTCGGCCCTACCGACCACATCGGCCATCTGTTCTGCGAAAAATGTGCTCACTGCCAGATTCTTTGGGCTACGACGGTAACTTTGGTTCTTATTATTTATAACTTCTTTAAAAGAATGTTCTCGTTATGTTATGCCTCGACTCAGTTCTCATTATTATTTGTTTTACCTTTTTCCAACTATGTTGGGCTCATCTTGCAGGCCAACAAAGTATCTACTATGGTAGGCGCCAGATAAATGTGGAATAAAGTACATTTACCTTTCTCTAATAACCCTTCATAATTATGTACCTGAATAATTAGATATGAATCGTTTTCGTTTTTGAGAGATGTTGATTCGGGACAACTTTGTGTCTTTATTTCCGTTTTTCAAACAAAAAATGTTAATAAATATAGGCCAATGACCGTTAATCCACGTTTATCTGGCGCCTACCATAGTACCTATCTCACACGGAACAAGTGGCAACTCAATTCAGCTACTGAATAATACGATACACCTTAATCCATTTAGGTGTCCTCAGCTCAAAAACAAGCATTTACAAAAAAAATGTGTCATCACCATGAAACAACTAGACTTAATTTTGTGCTGCCCTCTGCTCAACCCATATGACAAATTAAGGCATAAACATACACACTGTAATCATATTATATGTCACAGCTACAAATTACTCTACTGTCCTACAAAACATGGCGCACTATTACGGTACGGACTGTTTGTGTATTGTGCTCGTTTACTTTGGCAGAGTAAATAGGAGAGTACTAGTGGTAGTGTACCTACTGAGAGCGTTTAGTCTGAACCAATATTTAAATGCTCTGAGCTAGTGAGGCTACTGGGTAGAATAAAATATACCTAGTAGTAATGTAAACTTGGGTTTGAGTTTGACTATTTACTTCGTAGTACTAGAGACCCGCCCCAGCTCCGCACAGATATAAATTATACACACTTACGTTCCTCGTTTATCGTTCTTTCTATTAGTGAAATGTATGACTTAGCGGAGAAACAGACAGACACGAAAGCGACTTTGATTTACACTACATTTATGTAATTAACTACCTATATCTACACTAAAACAAAAAAAAAAACCTTACCAAACTACGTAAATATATACAAAAACAAAATACGTTCAAGCGTCGAAGTACTCTTCCACATCACTGTCATCTGAAAACGTGCCCAGAAGACTGGAATCATTGCCACGTTGAATGGCAATTCTAATTCTTTGCAAAGAACGAGCCAGCCCTCTTTTCACGTAAAGTGTCGATCAGTCGGCGAGAAATATCCTTGAAAAGGAGACGCTCACTCGGACCCCATGACCCGAGCGTTTCGACCCCAAACGGCTCAAAACTGTAATTTCCAATAAGGTTACAGTATTTGCGCCGCTTGAGGGCCTCAGTAGCTCCAGCGGCAGCACCGGCACAGCCCGCCGTACTTGGAACCTCATGTTCCAAGTGGAATGGAATGGCGAAAGGGTGTCGACACAGGTTGCGTCCCACACCAAAGGCCTACCCACCTTCTACGGCACCAACGTCATATCATTTCATGGCATGTCTCTTCCCATCGTCACGTGTCAAGCCACTTGGTTCTAAAACGGGAGGTACGCTGGTGGTGACTAGAGCTCGACGGATAATATCGTTGATGCTGGCGTGCCGTGCTACGCAACCTGCACTCCACCGCTGGAAAAACTATGTTGCCCGAGGCTGTCGACAGCTTAACCGCAGTGGCACCGAAGACAGGTTATTAGTTATAGAGATAGAGATTTGGAATATTCCAATTAAATATTACTCAATCCCAGCTTCTAAATGATTACCATTTTGTCAGCGCAAATCAAATGTGGATGGATGGAGAGGGAGAGAGAGGCCAAAGAAAAAATGGATAGATTGTGTGAGGAGTGATATGGAAGAAAAGGGAGTCAGTGATATCGTGACAGTTGACAGGATAGAATGTAATAAAAAAAGGTGTTGCGTCGACCCTAAAGAACATAAGACCAGGACAGGAAGATGATGATGTCAGCACAAAACTACCCACAGCAGAATAAGAGATATTTAAAATTTAATGACACCTTCACTGCTCTGAATTACATAAAAGGAACTTTACTATGATTGACGCTAGTCACGCTTACCTTTACGTGTGTAGCTTGTATGATTCACTTATTTATTAATCAAGGTTTTTTACTGCTTGTGTTGGTGATCTGGTTCACGAAAAGTCTGCTCTGCTCCTTATTATTAAATTTTTCTTTCACTTTTTATTTCACCTAAATAAATAGGCAAAAATTTTTTTCGAAATTCACATCGAATTGCAGTTTTCAAGTAAACCACTAGCATGAAACGAACCTCCTGCACTCTACCTATCTAAACGTACTGCGGTGGACTTATACGAACTCGAGCGGTAACAGTACACATCTTAGGGCCGATTTCACCATTCGCTCTATAAACTAAGTTTCACTGAACTAAGCTTAGCGTAAAAAATAAAAAAAATAATAATCATAAATAAGATTATAGTGATTTAACCATCAAAGATAGGCATATGCTATCGCAGACTTTTTTTAGAACTTTAGAAGGAGAACAATTCCGTCATACATGTTTTTGCGTAACTTTATCCGTTTACGCAGCGCACGCAACTGAAGCTCTCTCGCTCTTTTTTCCCGTTTTTGCCACATTTTTATTAATGCTCTGCTCCTGTTGGTCGCAGCGGAATGTTATACAGCCTTCCTCGATAAATCAACTATTCAACTCAAAAATAATTTTGGAATTCGATCCAGTAGTTCTTGAGATTAGAGCGTTCAACCAAACAAACAAACTCTTCTGCTTTATGACAGCGGCTAAACGCGTTTAAGCTCGCTTATACGCGTTTAACTGGGCGTTTAGAATTGGTGAAATCGGCCCTCAGAATGCAAAATGTATTGTCTGTTCTCACCGTCACTACTTCCACCACACAATGTGCGGAGCAAACATTTTCAGGAAAATGTACCACGAGATATTATTTTGAAATAAGTCAACCGGCAAAAGTCCTGCCGCCACTGAATAAAATAAATGGAACTTTCACGGACTAGTAAAGAGCCGTGACGGTAAGAATTGTAGAGAGAATAGTGTATATGGTCAATATACTGCAGAATATAAACTATCTTTAGTTCCATTATTTAGATAAATGTAAGGTGAAACAGATAACTGATGTTTTAATCAGAAAATTGTTGTTTTTGGAATATTTTTACATCTAATAAATGATTATTATAACTTTAATAAAGTTAGTTTACTAACTAAATTATTACATAATGGTGCCGATTCTCTTATTCATTAACTAAACTTACTAAAAGGCAGTGTGAGAAAAGGACGGCTATATAACTAAGTTAGAGACGTCAAACTAGTTTATGCCTTGCGCTTTATCGTGTTTTTAGTCGACATGGAAATATTAATTATTAATTTGTATGGAAATATTAGTTCAACTAAATTTGACAGCTCTAATTTACGTCCGTCTCTTTCTTCTTTTATTAGAGAGAAAAATATAGCAATAGCCTAAAATAAGTTTAGTTTGTGCACAATAGAATCGACACCAATATCGTGAACATTATAGGCTTATTAATGAAATAAAAAACGCCGGTCGAAAAAAGTGCGAGTCGGACTCACGCACGAAGGGTTCCGTACCACTATCTATAAAAACGGCAAAAAAATCATGTCTGATTTATGGAAGCCCCACTTAAATATTTTTTTATTCTGTATTTAATATTTGTTGTTATAGCGGCAAAAGAAATACATTATCTGTGAAAAATTCAACTGTCTAACTATCACGGTACATGAGATATAGCCTGGTGACAGACGGACAGACGGACGGACAGTGGAGTCTTAGTAACAGGATCCCGTTTTACCTTTTGGGTACGGAACCCTAAAAAATCGTGATTAGTATAAATATTGATTAGCAGGTTAATTTTAATATTTTCTACCCATAAGAGGGAGATGTGGGTAGTTAAGTACAGCTTAATTTAAAGGAGTTTTTGTCCTGTAGACAGATGAATTTCAGAATAATCAGAATTTAAACTAAGTATTTGGTTAGCTTTGGAAGGTCTCCCACAAGGTGGACCGACGACCTGGTGAAGGTCGGATAGGAGATGCACAGGATCAGCAGTTGTAACGACACTTGGAGAAGGCCTATGTCTAGGAATGGACTTGCGGCTGAAATTAATGATGATAATTATGATTAGTGAATTGCATAAATAAGGCTGCATGTAGAAAGTGGTTGATTCGTGAGTTGAGCCTAATGGGTTTTTTTTCGGTGTTGAAAATCATCAAATAATAATAATATGTTTATTCATAAAAAATTACAGATAGTTACGGCAACAAACAGTGGATAGAGAGTAAAACAGTTTTTCAGGTTTGTAGTAAAATCTGTACTAAACATTTTTAAAACCCTGCCTGTCAAACTAGGTTATAACCTGTGTTTTGAGAAACAGTGTACGACCACAAAATTCTTATACACTATTACTGTAACAACATTTAATGAACGGTGTCGTTCTACCGCTGCCACTGCAATGATCTATGTGATTCTGTAACTGTTGTGACGTGTATATTTGTGTGGGAGGGTGTGTATTCATGTAGTGGAAGGTGAGTATTGTGTGGGGGTGAGTGCATGTGTGATAAGGTGGGGTGGGCGGGGGGTGCATCCGCGCATGTTTAAATTTGTGATGTTATGAATTAGGGGTGCGTGAGAGATTAGGTGGGCTCCGTGTAGGCATAGTCCTTTTCTAGAAGCCACTCTTTTACTTTAGTTTTTACCGCGTGGGTGTTTAGTCTTATGATTTTTAATTGATTATTAATTTATTGTAAATATAATTACTAAGTGTATAAAATTGATGCGTTGCAAAAGTGGTTTTATGCTGAGATCCAGTGATGAGTTGTAATCGCTTATTTAGATTTGGCGGTGGCAGTTTAGCATGAGTTCTTAAAATCGATCGAAGCACGAAAAGCTGACGTACCGTAAGGACTTCGCAGTTAGAGTATAGTTCAGCTGTTATCTGTAGGGTTTTCTGGTCATTACTTTAAGGATGGCTCTTTGTGCTCTTTCTACTCTTAACATTTTAGTTTTTGTTGCTCCGCCCCATGCTGTAATACAATATCAAATAACTTCTCCCATATGTATTTATTTTTTTATTTAAATATTTATATAAACTATAAAACTGATTCACGTTCGTCAGACGCCCTCGTAGCATAGGGTCCAGTTGAAAACAGCGTCAGGCACTAGTTGCCCGGCATTTATGCTGAACTGGGCCTATTTGGCGCAGCCGTGGGGCACATAATATTATTTTAGGTTATTTCTATAAGTGTTTTTGTGTTTCTTTCTTTCTTTCTTTCTCCCGCTCTGGATGGAGCGGGAGGGGTGTCAGACTCTAACAGACTAAAACCTTCCCGTGTTCCTTCAGTTGCCTGTGCCAAGGCCGCGGCGACCCTGGCTGGAGCCTGGCTGGACCCTACTGTCTTATAGAAGAAGTCTCAAAAATAAATTGGGTTAAAAGCGAGTGAAAGATGATACTTTAAAACGTGTAAACATTTTTGAAACCTGTGCACGATAAAAAAAAGTCTCAATTAGCATCAACAATTATAATTTAAGTAACGAATTAGTTAATGAAGCACGCTTTACGAGCCGGAACGTACAAGACAAGCGGTAATAACTGGGAATGAATATTTAACAGTTCAACACGGTGCGGTTTAAAATTAACAGCGTGAGGTAATTGGCGTGTTATGTTTTTAAAAGGTCGAGTAAAGACTGAAAACGGAAGTTTGATGAAAAGGTAGGTTAGTGGTGAGAATTAATTATATTTTTATTTACGGTTTACTGAAAGCACGTTAGAGTGGTAATGCGGAAACAAACCTCCATTGAAAAGTTTCAAGTCTGTGTAAATTGGAGGATTATATCCTTGATAAAAATGCTTGGCTTAATATCCTGCTCCACAGTCACAGCCACTTGCGTCCAATAGTTAGTTCTTTTTTTTTAATATTTTTATATTTGGAAGAGATGCTCTTCCTTTTATTTTTATAGACATGGTTTTTTTTATCATTTGTTTTTAACTTTTTAATGTTAGAGTATTGTAAAATTGCGAAGCATTTTTAATTTTGTAAATATGGGTACCATGGGGCATAATCGTAATGTAACTGTTTTTTTGACATGAACGAGCATGGCAGTTGAGTTTGTCATGCTCACTCAAATGTCTCGGTGGCGCGTGACTTGCGTCATTCCCTTCAATAGGGTTGAGCTGAGTAGTGCAGATCCACGCATCATGTTTGTGAACGGGTGCGGTCATCTGAGACTGGTCATCTCTTAACTGCACTGGCTTATTTTAATCTAATTTTAGTTTGTTTTTTAATTGTTTATTTAACATTGTTCTCATAATAATAGAAGCAACAAGACATATAACCAGGATTTCTGTAATACATAGCATGGTTTAAAAGAGTGTCCATGGAGTTTCTTGCGCGTTCTTCTTCATAGAGATCTACACCTTGGAATGTGCAATTAGCTTCATCTTTCTGACTAACCGACTTATTGAAAATTCAAAAGTGCATGTAAATGGTCGATTTTGCGCTGCTGTTTTAACCGACCTCCAAAAGGAGGAGGTTATCAATTCGGATGTTTGTATTATTATTATTTTTTTATGTATGTTTGGGCATAACTACGTCATACGTATAAACGGATTTGCAAAATGAATTCCGAAATGTTCCCATTTAAATTTCATATAGATCTGATGATGAGTTTCGGAGACAGACAACGGAACTCTTCAAAAAATGACAGCATATCAACTGCGATTGTTGCGTTCGTATGTCTATGTAGTATTAATACTATTTCTTGGGGAACCACAACTAAAAAGTGAAAAATAAAAACATTTTTACAAAAAATAGAACCGACTTTCAAAAAAAGTGCAAAATATCTTTAATTTCAGAAATCGGTGTCAAAAAACGAAGACCCAAAACCAGAAACCCCGACTTCCGAAATTAAAGTTATTTTGCACTTTTTTTGGAAGTCAGTTCTATTTTTTATAAAACAGTTTACATTGTATATTCAAATCGCGTGGAAATTTTCGATTGCGCGATACAGATTTTTTTTATCATAAATGGGCACGCTCTTGACCACTATCTCACCTGATGGTCAGCGATGATGTGGTCGACGATGATGCTCACTAGCCTAGAAATAACCTATTCACTCTTGTCTTAAAAACCCCAGGTTGGTGTAGCTATCAGGAAACACAGACTCCAGCAGGGAATTCCAAAACAAAATCAGGTTTAGTTTTTCGATTAATACTCTCAAAATGGAGTTAATAATTTTCAATAGGAACTATAACTACTGAAAAAAGTACTCCATAGCAACATAGTAGGTAGACACGATAAATAAGTTAATAAATACGATAGCAAAAAATGTTGCCCGTGTCAAAAAACGCTCGACTTATTGTCGGCTTGATTTACAAGATAAACATCAAAATAAAACTTGTAGGTACACGTAGTCTTTAAAATAAACATGGATATTTCTTTTCTTTTTGGCTACAGAGAATTTATGCCGACAGTTTGTATTTGCGAGATGAGATACAACAACTCTATTTGTTTTGTTTGAGTTAAACGAATTATGTACATTTTATTATGTATGATTTATGAATATAATTTATCCTACTAATATTATAAATGTGAAAGTTTGTAAGGATGTATGTTTGTTACTATTTGACGCAAAAACTACTGAACGGATTTTGATGAAACTTTACAGTAATATTGCTTATACATCAGAATAACACATAGGCTATAATTTATAATAAGGGAAGTACTAATACTATACGGGCGAAGCCGCTGGCAAAAGCTAGTATTCAGATCATTCACAGCCGCCGAGGCCGGCCTCGGAAGAGGTGACGAGTCGTAGACGTGCCCAGCAGTGGGACAATAAAGGCTATATAACAAAATATTAGAGAATTCACACCAGTCTTTTATTGTTTTGCTTTGGGCAAAGGCTCTCTCTCCACGTTTGTTTGAATCGGATAAGCGATTTCAAAACTATTTTTTTTTTAAATATGACTGATATATGGTTGCTGTTAATCATTACAGATATCATCATTCTCCTGCCCTTATCCCAATTTATTTGGGGTCGGCGCAACATGTCATTTTCTTCCATACTCCTCTATTAGTCGTCATCTCTGTAGTCACCCCCTTTTTGCCCATATCCTCTTTCACACAGTCCAACCATCGTTTCTTTGGCCTTCCCCTACTCTTATAGCCATCCACATCCATACACAAGACTTTCCTCACGACATTTTCTTTATTCCTCCGCATCACATGCCCATACCACGACAACCGATTTCCACACAACTTTTCAGTCAGTGGTGCCACTTTCAGACTTCCTCTTATATACTCATTCCTAATTCTATCCATGCGCGTAACACCACACATCGCTCTTAGCATTCTCATCTCAGCTACATGCAATTGCTTTTCATTCATCCCTTTTGTGGCCCAACATTCTGAACCATACAAGACAGCAGGTCTGACCATTGTTTTATAAATCTTTCCCTTAAGTTTTAGAGGAATGCGGGAGTCACAGATAGTCCCGGTGACCTGCCGCCATTTCATCCATCCAGTGTTAATTCTGTGCTTAACAGTCCGATCTATTTCGCCATCGCTTTGCACGAGTGAACCGAGATACCGAAAATCGGAGCAGACTGGGAGAAGCGCGCCATCTAGCACTACAGCTTCAGAACTGGAGAGACCGCCGAAATCGCAGAACATGTCATGAGTTTTGGTTCTGCTGATTTTCAAGCCAACTTTCTCCAATTTTTTATTTTTTTATTCATTACAGATAGATTAAGAAATTAATAATTAACGTGTCAGGTACCATGGCGTTTATTTTTTTTTTTTTTGCGTTTTTAATAATAACAATTAATTTGCACGCCGTTAGGTAGAATGTAGCCGGTCTCATTAAAATTTATGTACAATATCTTATATTTGTACCTACATTCATAGCAAATAAAGTTCTGATTCTGAATCTCATTCTGATTCTAATAATTATTATAATTTTTAATAATAATATTTTTTTTTCGCCAAGCCTCACTGATGCGGCGTAGAGTCCCTGTATAAAATAATTATAACCATTTGTAATCAGACTATGCATGCTGAAGCAAAATGAGAAGTTTTTGTTTTTCAAAAACAGGAACCTCACTGAGTAATTCCTAATGGAAAAACCCAATAGAACTTTTTGCTCCACCCGGAAATCGAACCCAAGGCCTCAGGCCTAGCAGTCATGCTTGCGTCCGGGAAACCAACGAGGCAGTCATAATTATTACAAAACAATTACTTACAAACCCGCATGGATAGAATTAGGAATGAATATATAAGAGGAAGTCTGAAAGTGGCACCGCTGACTGAAAAGTTTTGTGGAAATCGGTTGTCGTGGTATGGGCATGTGATGCGGAGGAATGAAGAAAATGTCGAGAGGAAAGTCTTGTGTATGGATGTGGATGGCTATAAGAATAGGGGAAGGCCAAGGAAACGATGGTTGGACTGTGTGAAAGAGGATATGGGTAAAAAGGGGGTGACTACAGAGATGACGACTAATAGAGGAGTGTGGAAGAAAAAGACATGTTGCGCCGACCCAAATAAATTGGGATAAGGGCAGGAGAATGATGATTACTTACAAACCCAAGAAAGAACACTTTAAAAAATTCTCATAGAATCAAGTCTTAAAAACCTTAGCAATATTTCTACAATCACATATCTACACAATACCAAGAACACTAAACAATTAGAATCTAAGCAATGTATTATTACGAAAAACATTAATATACCGTGTAAATGGTAACAAGGGAATAACTATCTCTGCCATAAATCAAACCGCAGGTTAATTAAATACACGCTGGTGTACATGTAAAGCAATAAATAATAATTATTGTGACACAATTAGTAAGGTCAGCCACATGTCACCAGTAATACTTGAACTGGGAAAAATACCCTTATTGCCACGAAATAAAGGCCCGGTCGATGTCAAACTTTAACCATGGTTGTGTGCTTGATTGTACTAGTTGTGATGTGAAATGGTTCCGTATATTATATTAACAAAAGTTTTTGATATAATTATAACATCTTTCCTCTCGCTTTCCTGCAATCTGTGGGAGTTATTTTGTGAAATGGGACGGAAGTGTGTAACAGGAAGCTGGGGAAGCGCGCGCTATTTTATATGACTTGACCAATGAGCACGCGCTGTGGTAGAGTTGGCCGTCAGATGGTAGAGCGCGCGCACGATAAGTCTGCGCGCGGTCAAAATTAAAACTTAATTCGTTAATTTTATTTTTCAGGATAGAATGTTAATGTTGCTTATTACCAAGGTGAGATGTCAAATGTCACACATCATATGCGACTACTGAAAGTCTCCTTTTTAACCGACTTCGAAAAAGGAGGAGGTTAACAATTCGGATGTTTGTATTTTTTTTTTTTTTTGTTATGTATGTTCGGGCATAACTCCGTCATATATTGACGGATTTGCAAAATTCTTTTTTTGTTTGAAAGAGGTTTATTCCGAAATGGTCCCACTTAAATTTGAAAAAGATCTGATGATGGGTTTCGGAGACAGACAACGGAACTCTTCAAAAATTTACAGCAAATCAACCGCGATTGCTGCTATCGTACTCGTATGTCTATGAATTGTTAACACAGTTTAATGGGGAGCCACAACTAAAAAAGTAAAAATAAAAAACTTTTTTACAAAAAAATAGAACCGACTTCCAAAAAAAGTGCAAAATAACTTTAATTTCGGAAGTCGGTGTCAAAAAACAAAGACACAAAACAGGAACACTGACTTCCGAAATTAAAGTTATTTTGCACTTTTTTTGGAAGTCGGTTCTATTTTTTTGTAAAAAAGTTTTTTTTTGTGTTATTGTGAGACAAACAACCTGACCATCTGTAGTGTTATTATGTAAATATTTTTCCGTTTAAACTAGGGTTTTTAGGGTTCCGTATCCGAAGGGTCCAAACGAAGCCCTATTGTTGTCACTCACGTATCTGTCCGTCTGTCTGTCCGTCCGTTGTCTGTCACAAATTTTTTTAACGAAAAATTTTTTAACTTTCCATTGACCAATGAACTTAAAATTTTGTTTAACTATTTATTATTACGTATTCTTTACTAACAAATACCAATATTTGGTACCGAACCCTTAATGTACGAAACCCGATACGCACTTGACCTGTTTTTTAACATTCATAGGTTCGTGCTTGACCACTATCTCACCTGATGGTAAGCGATGATGTGGTCGACGTTGGAGCATGCTTGACTAGAAGTAATCTATTCACTCTTGACTTAAAGACCCCAGTTAGCTGTCAGACACGTAAATCCATAGTATTACTGTCATGTGTCATGACAACTCATTTGGTTTTCACGATTAGATTTAACCGGAGTAATCCAGCTGACCTTTATATAGTCAATACTGAAATTACAGAGACATCGCAAATACGTTGCCATCCCAATGACTCCTAAAATGTCTCGTGTGCTCTGTAATTACACTGGCATCCATATCTTTCAAACCGGAATAAACAACACCGCGCGAAATATTCACTGAATAGGAGCCTCTTTCCGCTCCACATGTTTCTTTTATCACCAAAACCCGAACCACAGATCACGAAAATAAATAAACATAAGCCTACAACCCATAAGCCGCTTCACATTACAAACAAAGAATAAAACGATAATAACAATAACCCAGACGTAAAATATAATAACCACAACAAACAAGAGGGGCTTTTGTATACCATTTACGGAACCCTAAAAGGGGAACGCGATTCGTGCGTCGACACGATAAATTCGACCGTAACGCATTGGCTGATCGTATTTTTTTTTTTATCTTTCTAGGTTCATGCTTGACCACGATCAAACCTGATGGTAAGAGATGATGTGGTCGACGTTGGAGAACGTTTAACTTAAAGATCTTCAGGTTGTAGCTATCAGAAAACATAGAATCAGGCAAGGAACAGGGAACTACTGATATCTAAAATAAATACTGAATAGGTCAGTAGAAAAAAAGGATTCAGGTCATATATTTCCACTACACCGCAATCATTTCAGCCGAAAACTTCCACTGTTAGACATATCCCCAAACCGTCCTCACATCTCCCGTTGCTATGCTTCTCGTATCCAACGGATTCTCCTGCTGCAGCTGTCTGGTGACCTGCAGGTGTATTCTACGGTAACTCAGTTGACATCAATTTGATAGTCACTTTGCAGTACATTGCTGCTTTTTCACCTCATGGTGGTAATCGGTCCACCTTGTGGGAGGCCCTCCAACGCTGTGTCTTTCGGTACGCACTCGCCATTCCAGAATCTTCTGCGGCAAATATGCCATACTGCTATTTAAAGTATGACAATAGGCTAGTAAGGTAAAAAATCGAGTGGCACTCCGGGAGTGCTGACAGAAGTGAAAACTTGATCAAAAATACCCAACACACCTAAAGAAGTTTTCACTTCAAAAATCGAATTAGTCCGTCAAGTAGATTACCAAAATATATTGGACACGTATTCTTTCTTTTGTCAATGAGAACGATACAGTGCATTGAAATTTTGCGTGACGTCGATACACTTTGTACTGTTTAGTGACATAACAAGCTCTCAAACTTTGATGCGTTTCATCTTTGCCAGTTTTTATTGGTTTGGTAAAGCAAAAAATACGTGTCCAATATTTTTTGATAACCTATCTTACGGACTAAATTGAATTTTATTTTTATATCCAGTAAACATCCCTATTCTTCAGGCTTTGTTGGTTACCTTGGTTATCTTGCGGATCTCGTCACATTGACAATGTTCATATTAATTAGGTGCATGATAACTTTTCAGACTTGAACACTCATTTTAACGACAAGCATTGCAAGTTTGTACTAACTATGCGATGTACCACTGGTACATGATGGACATCCCACCTATACGCACAAAACGTTTTGGGATTAAATTCATAGTGCGTACGGTTATGGAGTGGAATTCCCTGCCAGACTCTGTGTTTCTTGATAGCTACAACCTGGGAGTCTTTAAGTCGAGAGTGAATAGGTTACTTCTAGGTAAGCGTGCTCCACCTTCGATCATATATCATCGCTTACCATCACGTGAGACAGCAGTCAAATGCGAGCCTATCAATGGTTAAAAAAAATATGCTAACTAACTAGCCTATTTTATTCCACGGCTGGACAAAGGCCTCTCTCTCTCGCTCTTCGACACAACTCTGTCCTTTGCTATTACGGGCCAGTCTCTTCGGGAGGAGTCGAGCTCATCCCGCCATCTTTGCTTTTGTCTACCGCGTCGCCTAGCATTTAATGGGACCCATATGGTGCCTTTTCTCGTTTGACATGCGGTCGATATGCCTAGGGGTAGCGGATAAATTCTGAAAATTAGTTACTGCTCCCCTTGGCACTCAGGCATGGTGGCAACAGGTGTGGGGTTTAGTCAGTAAGAGTTTGACACGCCCTCCCGCTCCACCTAGAGCGGGAGAAGTCATTGGATGATTTCCCAACCCCAAAAAAAAAAAAAAGCCCACTTACGCTTAGCGGCTTTTTGGTTAACGGCCACGATTTTGGTTTTGGCGCGCAGCGCTGTGTTTCCTATGACGGCTGTACACCCTTGTCTCTTCGCCTCGCGTGCTTCTCTTTGAGTCTCGTCACATCGAGCCTCGACACGAGAGCACACCATGTACATTTTCATGGCGAGACTGCGAGACTCTTTGACTCGAGCGCAAAAACCGTCACGCTTCCGAAAGCCACGAGACGCCACGACACGCGACGCGCGGGCATCAATACACACTCACACGTCTCGACGCGCGTGTACAACCAGCGTTCCATGGTCCGAGAGGCGGACCCCAGTATAATAAGACTGTACATTGTCTATGAAAAGGCTGGAATCTTTAATAAAGTGAACTGAATCTCTAAGGCATGTTACAAAATATGTGTTTTACTTACAATATTTTCTTCGTTCAAATCCTTCCATGTTCAAGCTTATTAACCGAGTAGATATTGTGGTCATCTGAGAATGCTAAAAATCTGAGATTGGTATTTTATGTCAGCAATATTAATATTGGACTCACGTTTATTGGATTATTTATTATTAATTGTTAATTTATCCTGGATAAAAAAGCTTAGGAGACTCTTTTAGTATAGCTTTTTATTAGTCCAAGAATTCAGGATCAGTACTTCTAAACTACATACAATTACTTTATAGAATATTAGTTTCTACACTCTAAAAGCATAATATATGTCTGGAGTATTGTGAGATAAGTGTACGACTGGGGTGTAGTTGTATTTCATTCTTATTTTTACCCGACTTCAAAAAGAAGGAGGTTATCAATTCGGATGTCTGTATTTTTTTTTTGTATGTTCGGGCATAACTCTGTCATTTATTGACGGATTTGCAGAATTAATTTTTTGTTCAAAAGGGGTTTGTTCCGAAATGGTCCCACTTAAATTTCATATAAATCTGATGATGGGTTTTGGAGATAGACAACAGAACTCTTCAAAAATCTACAGCAAATCAACCGCGATTGCTGCTATCGTATTTCTATGAATTGTTAACACATTTAAATGGCGAACCACAACTAAAAAGTGAAAAATAAAATACTTTTTTACAAAAAAATAGAACCGACTGTCAAAATAAGTGCAAAATAACTTTAATTTCGGCAATCGGTGTCACAACACGAAGACACAAAACTAGGAACACCGACTGCCGAAATGAAAGTATTTTGCACTTTTTTTGGAAGTCGGTTATAATTTTTTGAAAAAAGTTTTTATTCTTATGTTATGTTCATAACATGTCTTTAACCGATTTGAAAAAGGAGTAAGTTCTCAATTCGGTTGGTATATATTTTTTTAAATGATAAATGATGTTTATTCAGTAAATAGGTTACAAGGAACACTTTTACACGTCAGTGTTTTTTGTCAGTTTAACCTAGATGAGGCCGGTGTTTCCTAGCTGTCTACCATGAGAAGAAACACCAAAACAAACTCAGAGGTCAGTCTCTTTTAAAGTGTTCAAATCCATACAATATGTACTGGTCAAATCATTATGAGAACCATGTACGTTAATATGTGAGATGAGCTTTTGAGAAAAGCACCATGCAGGTTTGAGTGGACCTGTCCAGACAAGACAATTTCATTGTAAAATAATTGCTGCAATCGCATGTTCTATATTTACACATGTCGTTTATTGTTTACGCCACTTCATAACATAACATCACGCTGATATACGCTCTGAAGGGGTATACAGATTAACTCGCCGCCCGATCAGCACCAGGCCCGAGAGTCGACGGCGCGTAGTGTTCCACGCGCGCCTCAAAGAGTTGTCAGCAAAGGACGGGGCCTGCCACGGCCAATGCCTGCCCGGGGGTTGAGAATAAATTCGAAAGAGTTACCTTGCTCCTGGGCATATAGGGCAGGAAAGAAAAAAGGTGTGGGTTTTAGTTAGTAAGAGTCTGACACGCCCTTCCGCTCCACCCTAGAGCGGAAGAAGTCATAAGATGATTTCCCACCCCTCAAAAAAAAGAAGTATACAGATTTGTACACTTCACCCTGATACACCTTAATTTCACCAATTATGTTAAAATTCCTTTGTTTTTGGTGCTATTAATTCGGGGATAACTTTTTTATTTAGTTTTAATTAATGGGGTACAACAACTAAACAGTGAAATATACTATTTTACAAGGAAAATAAACAGTGGGTTTATTTTTTTTTAAATTTCTTTTTGGGAAAAAGTCATCATCATGACTGCATTCGAAACGGTGAAGGAAAACATTATGAGGAAACCGGCTATGTGCAAGAACCAAAAATTCGAAGACACGTGACATCCACCAAACCGCAGTTGGTCAGCGTGGTGTATCACAGCCCAATCTCTCTCCTAGAGAGGAGGCCTTTTTTTTGGCGGGTTGGGAAATCATTAAATGACATCTCCCGCTTTGGGTGGAGCAGGAGGGCGTGTTAGACTCTTACTGACTAAAACCCACCCCTGTTCCTTACCTGCCTGAGTGCCCAGGGGAGCGGTTACTCTGTTATGAATTTATCCGCTACGCCTAGGCATGCAGGCACCGGCTATGATGGGCCCCGTCAGTGGTGGCTGACAATTATTTCTTTGAGGCGCGCGTGGAACACTATGCGTCGTCGACTCACAGGCCTGGTGCTGATCGGACGGCGAGCTACCCACTACTCACCGTAGGCCCGGGTCTACGGTGGCCGGGTCTCGCGACGTCCTACGCCCAATGCGTCTCCTGCGGTGGTTGCGGCCGGGGCCGTGGGGGCCACTTCGTTGAACTTCCCTTACCCGTCCCGCCTCCGCCTTCGCGAGCATTACTGCTTCGCAGAAGGAGGAGACTGCTTCCCATTCCCTCTCGCTCCGTACCATGGCCTGAGCCAGAGCCGGGCGCGAGAGGTCGCCGCCGCCTATCGCATCCACGAGAACACGGCGGTGCTCCGCCCAAGCGGGGCAGACCTCCACCGTATGCTCCACCGTGTCCTAAAGAGGAGGCCGGAGTCCCAGCGGTGGGAACATTATAAATGATAATGCTATGCTGATATAATGTCACTCTGTCTAGGTCTATATGCTTGTGCGGCCACTGACCTTGGCCAAAACCCCCTAGTCATAAAAGTAGAATATTTTAACTGCCCATAAACAACAATAATCACATACTTTAATTGCGAAATCGAAGCATTTATTGCTGTATCTAAACACCATTTATGTAAGCTCCAATTAACGAAAAAAACATTATTTAGGTAATAACTGTCATCATGAATGAAACATAAAGCCTTTGCTAAGTGGCGACTAGATAAAAAGAAAGTTATGGGCTTCGAAGCAGCTGGTACTTAGCTATTTAAGTTATATGACTCATCATAAAATGTTAGAACTGGGCTGGTTATAGTTAAGTAGGTGGAACACATGGCAATGAACTTAATAACCCAAGGACTGGCTTTAACCTCGGACAGAGGTTAAGCAATGCCATTGCCAGGTCGTGGGAGTGTTTTGAATATTCAACACAGACTTGGAACGCATTGGCAACTGAACGAACACGGGTGGATTTTAGTCAGTAAGAGTCTGACGCGCCCTCTCGCTCCACCCAGAGCGGGAGTAGTTATTTAATAATTTCCAGACTTCAAAAAAAATATCGGCCAAGTGCGTGTCAGAATTCACACATTTAGGGATCCGTACCATGTGAGGGATGCCCGGGGGTTGAGGATAAATTCGAAAGAGTTACCTCGCCCCTGGGCACGTAGGGCAGGGAGGAACAGGGGTGGGTTTTAGTCAGTAAGAGTCTGACACGCCCTTCCGCTCCACCCTAGAGCGGCAGAAGTCATAAGATGATTTCCCACCCCCCAAAAAAAAAAAAAAAAACCATGTGAGGGAAATCAATATTTTGGTATTTGTTGTTAAAATATACGTAATACTAAAAATTATCATCAAATTTCAAGTTCATAGGTATATAGGTGGTATAAACTTAAAAAACAATGGGTAGTTAAAAAAAAAATCGGAACAATTTTGTGACAGACGACGGACAGACATACAGAAGTACAGACGGACACGTGAGTGACAGCAATAGAGCGCCGCTTGGACCCTTTGGGTACGGATCCCTTAAAAACCACTGCCATACAAAGTGGCAATGCCGCCAATCTTTTGGGCACACTTCTAGTCGTTAGCGATTCGGAGGAATTTTTAGACGACTAAGTTTTATTTCGTTAGAAGTTTTTATTTTAATTATAGTTACTTAATTACTGTATAGGTACGTAAATACCTAGTATACCTGTTTTATAAACATTCAAATATTATTTAATTATGAATTATTCAACATCTAGCGACCTGCCCCAGCTTCGAACGGGTTTTTTTTTGTGGGGTTGGGAAATCATCCTATGACTTCTTCCGCTTTGAGTGGAGCGGGAGGACGTGTCAGACTTTTACTGACTAAAACCCACGCCTATTCCTAAACATTCATCATAAGTCACTCTGTCTATTATTGAAAACTGCACGAACATCCATTCAGTGGTTTTTGAGTTTATCGCATACAGACGCGGTGTGGGACTTTCTTTTTAACCGACTTCAAAAAGAAGGAGTTTAGGAGGGTTATCAATTCGGATGTTTGTATTTTTTAATTTTTTTTATGTATGTTTGGGCGTAACTCCGTCATATATAGACGGATTTGCAAAATTATTTTAATCAACCGACGAAAAAAAAGGAGGAGGTTCTCAATTCGACCGTATATATATATTTTTTTTTGTGTATGCACAGCCCTCACTCCGTCATTAATGAACCGATTTTGATGATTCTTTTTTTCTTAGATAGGGTATATCTGGGATGGGATCTGATCATGGAATCCTGATAAAATTGAGAGAAAACCTCGAAAATTGGGTACGAATATTGTTTCTGTTTACTTTTCATAACTTAATCAATTATGTGCACATCATGAAACTGAGCTTATAATGGAAACTATACCTTTCCTAAACAATAGAAGTTAGATATAAAAAAACTGGTTTTAGTGACAGATACCACTTAATATGCTTTGAAGAAAATACGTCTTCAGAATATTGGAGGTAACATCAACTGGTCAATATTCTGGGAACCTCATAGAAGGATGGTTACTTCATCAGCTCAGTGGCAAGAGGAATTATGAAGGATTTGAAATTAGCCTCAGAGTATTAATAGATGATGAGAGTCACAAAAAATCATAAAATAAAAAACTTTTTAACAAAAAATTCAACCGAAGAAAAAGACCTAAAAAGAAAAAAATAAATAAACCTTTTAAGTCCTGAATATTGAGCTTATTTACCTACATAAAATATAAAACTTTATATAAACTAATTTTGAGTCGGCGCCAAATAATAAAATGATTAATTACCTACATCCTTGCCTTCTTCATTTCTACGTACATATAAAATTTAGATATTTAATAATCAGATTGTTGTTTGGCGCCGACTTAAAAGGTTTATTTATTTTTTGCTTTTTAGTTCTTTTTCGTTGGTTGAATTTTTTGTTAAAAAGTTTTTTGAAAGGGCTTTATTTCGAAATGGTCCTATTTAAATTTCATATTGATCTGATGATGAGTTTCGGAGACAGACAACGGAACTCTTCAAAAAATTACAGCAAATCGCTACTGCGATTGCTGCGATCGTATGTCTATGTAGTGTTCACACAATTTAATTGGGAACCACTACTCAAAACGTAAAAATAAAAACATAAAAAAAGAAACAGAACCGACTTCCAATAAAACTGCAAAATAACTTTAATTTAGCTACACTTACTCATATATTATGCTACATACACATATCTTTGTATAAATAAGTCCATATATGTACCTGCTGCCCCACAAATACAATTTGTGACGGATTAGAAGCCACTGGCAGAAGCTAGTACCTATTATACAATTGGGTGAATGCTAATAACTAAAATGTACATAACCATAAACATATTTTCTTTTGCCGCCATTTTTACTGTAGAATTCTTTCATACGTACACTACTCAGTGAATAACGCATTTCTATTTAAGTATTTCAACCAATACATTTACCTTTTACTTCTTTATGTGGATATATCAGAAGTCGATCGGGCCCATCTAAAAATGGAGACCCAGGGTCCGTGTACAAAAGCCATACAAAGCCGGTAGGCACAAGCGTGCTTTGATAAATAATTCATTATTATTCCGTACGAAATATCACGGAAATGTGATGGGTTATTAACCGACTTCGAACAAAGGAGGAGGTTCTATGTTCGACTGTATGTATGTTTTTTTTTTAATATGTCCACCGATTTCTCTGTCAGTTGTAGACTGATTTTCAAAATTCTTTTTTTTTTACGAAAGAGTTATACTCCAGAGGTGAACCCAATTTAAATTTATACCGAAATAGCCTCTGGGCTTTTTGAATAAATCAACAAAAACAAAAAAATATGTAAACATAGATGACGTTTTGGTCTCCTCCAACTACGAGTATGTTATTGTTGTTATCAAATCGGGCGTATCGTTAATATTTAGTTTTAGTTCTAAGGTATAATAACCAAGAAGTGAAAAATATACAACCGACTTTCAAAAATGAAAACTTTAATTTCGGAATTCGGTGTCAAATAAGAAAGAAATAAAATACAAACACCGAAATTAAAGTTGTTTTTCAAGTTTTAGTGTATTTTCATTTTTGGAAGTCGGTTGTATTTTTTGTAAAAAAAAAAAAAATTGTTGGGCAATCGTAAGAAAATTTAATGGAAGTATAGTACATTGTGAACATAAATATTACAAAAAAATATCTGTGGTTTTCTTGTATTTTCGGAAACTCCCCGCAAGCTACGGACCCAAACGGAACCTTTATTCATGACCGGGGAGAGTCGTAACCTTACCCCTTGATTATTTTATTTTATGGGATTCATTTGACTTTCAAACTATTCGAGGAGTCTAGTACTAACACCCAATCAAATCAACAACATATTTTTGGTCATGAATCGTACAAACAGAGAGAAAACATTCACACACATAATACATGTTTTCTCCTTTTTTATACGTTGTATATTATACATATTTTTTATAATATTCGAAAATATGTATATATGTTTTCTGTATTTCATATACTGTGTAATAGAATGCGTATAAGGACACGTTTCAAACACATTTTTAAATTATTATTGTGGTCGCTAAAGTGGTTTCATTTCACGGGTACACCTTAACTATTTCAATTTTAACCTCAAATGGCACTGGCATGCCCTTCAACCGAAAATTCAGACATATAAAATCCCACAACCCGCACTGGATCAGAATGGTGGTCACTCCATCTCACGGAAAGGTGGCCTGTAGGTATCCCAGCTGTGGGAACATTATACGCTGATTATTCTATGCTATCGATGATATCTATGTGTATATATAGATGCTATGCTTAGTCTAAAGTGACATTAGGGGCGCTCGTAACGTGCTTTGACTGTAATGCAAGAAACACCGCTGTCAAACACTTTGGATTTCAGCCGCATATTTTTCGTAGACTTGTCACTCATCACTAGCCTTTTAATGTCCCCACTGCTAGGGCACAAGCCTCCTCTCTGTGAGAGGGTGTGGGCTGTAATCCACCACGCGGGTGCAATGTGGATTGGTACTTGTCAATAGCCAGACATAAATCAATCTACCTAGCCTTTTCCTAACTGTATTGAGGTTGCCTTCCAGTATTTTACATCGAGTGACTGACTATCTGACTGACACAACCCAGTAACTGGGTAACACGATACTCCTTGGTAATACTGGTTTCAGACTAACTGGCTTCTGACAATCCGTAACGGCTGTCAAAGATCTACAAATGACAGCCGAGACACCCATCCACTGACCGACCTTGGCAAGCGTTGCTTAACCTCGAAGATCAACCTTTGCAGCAGTTATTATATAGACACAACTACCTCCTTTAGTCACTAACTAGACATATTGCTAAATAAAAAATGAAGACGACGAATGATGAAGACTTATTTTATTAATACTCAAGTCAGCAAGAGTGGCTCGTGGTTATATCGCGCAGATCGATCGAGTCGCAAAGTACAGGCCTATTGCTGTCAAGTGGCGAGACAGCGCCTAAACAAAGTATTTTGAACATACCGAAAATATTTCAATTTGTTGCGGGCAGATAGGCAATTGCTGCATGTAAAATACTGGTATTCAGCTACATCCGGTTAGACTGTAACCGTCCCTAACAAAGATGGGAAAAGTCTTGTCTTGCCTTGTCTTTCCTTGTCTTGCCTTATCTTGTCTTGTCTTGTCTTGTCTTGTCTTGTCTTGTCCTGTCTTGTCTTGTCTTGGCCTTGGTTAGGTAATCAGAATTTTAATGTTCCCACTGCTGGGACACAGGCCTCCTCACTTGTGAGAGAATGTGGGCCGTAATCATAACACGGGGGCTCAATGTGAGTTGGTGTATATCACATGTCCTGTCGATGTTTTTATTTCTAAAACATGCCGATTTCCTCACGATGTTTTCCTTCACCGTCTTGAGAGCAGTTTAGATGAAATAATTTACAGTAAATAAAATGGCTTGTTATCGCGGCCCTTACCATTGGGCCACCACTGCCTCCCACTGGGTCACCACTACCTCAAAGGCTTGGCAGATGATGATAGTGCGCTTAGTTTGACTAAGCCTTTACAAGATAAACCTCGTAGAACTCTATGTGAAGGAGTTCGTCCGGTACTACCACCAATCAACATTACTACCTTATTTTGGTTCCGTAACCGAAGGGTCCAAATAATCTTTTATTGGTCCTTCAGCAATTTAATTGAATGCTGGCATTTAATGAACGGCCTTGGCGTCTAATTCAACCAGATGGCTGCGACATATGTATTGACATGTGGCTGTGACATATATATTTGTGTGGCCTATAGATAGTTGTTTCGGGTCTCGGTGTCTTGTGTATGTGAGTTTACATGTTTGTGAATGCACCCACGTTACAGGGGTAATTCCTAGACGGGGAAAAGTTTCATTTAAAAAAAATGTCATGTTATTTCAACCAGATGGCTGTGACACATACATGCGTGAAAACTTAGGTGGAGTGAGCTTGTAGTAAACTATCATTCCACCTTTAATTGAATGGAATATTGACAGCCATATTGAGAGATCTTCTCATGTTCACTTGACCAAAGCTTTCACTAGTTACATTGATTTTTGTCATTTGTTATTTGTATTCGTTATAAAGGTAGAAATTTATAAATTTTATTTTATAACTAAGTTCAGGCATTGGGCACATTGAGTTATAGAAATTGACTGTCATAATGAGTGACACACCCAACGCTCCACAAAGCTAAACTTTTTTTTATATAACTCTTTGTGCTAGATAGAAACTTTCATCTCTTCTTTTAGACACTTTGTCAAGTCAATGTTTTTAAATGAAACGTCTGCTGTTAGCGTTTCATTTCCATCTGTGTGTGGTTAACAATCCCAGTTACAGTTTGATATTCTAGCAGTCAATCCAATCGTAGGATTTCGGTCTACCGCAGTAATTGGATAACGCCAGGCTGTATTTGCCCCTTTGAACAATAGTTTCTGACTAGAGAATGCATTCTCTGAAGAAAATTTCAGTCCCGGGATTTGCGGGATTGGATATTTTAAAACAAATTATAAACAACGCCAATATTTGACGGAACTTAAATGAAACAAATCAAATTATAAGTAATTTTAACAACGTCTTTCAAAGACACTTATTAAATATTACAAAAAACAGACACTTTCGTACAACAAGACAAAGACAGATGTTTCGTTAATACACAATAAAGTAAAAACTAGCTTCGCAAAATCGTTAAAACATTTATTGTTTTGTTGGTTAAACTAGTTCTCACTTTGCATATTACATGACCAGCAGCTAGTTCTTCTTTCACAAATAACAGATACGTATGAATTTCACATCTCGTCAATCCCTCCAAAATTGCGTGGCACCCCATTACTAAATTCGTTGTCAATTAACGGCCGGGATTAGTCCCAAACATTACATGCGGGATTCCGGTATTTCTTTTCCCTACTTCTGACATTTAGCTGCCTCTAGATAAACTCGAAACTGGTCCGTATATTTATTATTGAAAAAAAATTTCAGACTCAACTTGCGCTTGGCTTCCCGCGTCAAAGTCGATAATCTTTCTACAGAAACGTAATTTCTAGATAAAAAGTCTGTAATATCCTAATCCAGGCCCCGATCTACTTGAGTTCCAATTGACGTCTATATCCGTTCAGCCATGACGGATTAATAAACATCCAAACATACAAAACTTTCACATTCATCAATTATTTGCAGAAAATGCCGACCCAAAGATAGTTGGGCAAAGGGTAGGCAGGCAGGCAAGGCATATTTGTAGAAAATATAACCAAAAAGCGACCACTGCACTACACTACCTACCGATATTCCAACGAATTTACTAATTACTGGTTTACTGGGCAATTTCTCGCTAAAGCCGCCAAAATTCATTTCCGTCAGGTCTGACTACGTCCCTCAAATTTAAACTAATTCAATTACTTCAATTCTCTGTAGGACGGCTTGTACCCAAAAACTTTACCACGTTTTAAACATGTACTGGTAAACTATCAAAAACCGCAAACGAGGTCATTTCGATATTGAAATCCAGAACCCGATGATCGGATTTTAATAACATTGATACACCTTAAAGGTAACGGCAGAAGATCTACACTTTGCATGTTTTGATGAACACAAAGCATCTCACTTATTTTCTTCTAATGCGTCTGATACTTGGCACGTTTTAGATTATGAAAAAGACTTGACCATTTTTATTTTTAGTCTTTGTTTCTTGAGTGTGTTCGTGGCATCGTAGGCCCAATCAGAACACCAGCACTGCGTATTTTTTTAAATATAATTATCGCAGTATTTGCTGAGATTGCATTTTTGGCCTCGCACAGGTCATTTTTTATAGTGTATGTGGCCTATCCTAAAAGGAAACTTGCATTTTAAGGGTTCCGTAGTCCTAACAGGGAGAAGGAACCCTTTTAGTGTCGGTCTGTCCGTCTGTCAGTCCAAGGCAAAGCTGAGAGAATGTTGGTACTAGAAAGCTGCAATTTTGCATGGGATTATGTATTAATCACGCCAAGAAAACGAAACAATAACATTATAAAAAATATTTTTTTTATCGAAGGTACTTCCCTACATGTAAAGTATATTTATGTTGTTCTCGCCGATCCTATAGCGTGGGTATCGTTGGATAGGTTTTTTCTAAATTATTGCGGGGTTATGAAGACTATTTTTCGATTCAGCAAAATATTAAACTTTAAAGTAATATTTTTTGTTCGAGTCAAGCGTCCCCCAAACACTTATTAAAAACTAAACTGTTGGGAAAAATCTTTAAAAAAATCATGATGGCTACTACCATACCTACGGTATATACGTAATGAACTTTGAAGGAAAACTAATACGGCTAAGTTAGCTCTGTTACTTTAAGAGTTATAAAAAAAAAAGAGTAATAGTCGCATAACTTATAAAATGTACCTCCTTGGCAATTTTCGCAAAAAAACACAAAATCCTTAGAAAAAGAATACTTCGGTGAAGTTATTATTAGTGTCTGCTTGTTTTTACTTTAGTGATTTAATTTCATTTATATTAATGATTTTATTTTATTTAATTTTGATGATACATTTTATTTGATTTTTGTTTATTTTATTTTAATGTTTAATTTGATTTTTATTTGATTTATTTATATGTAATTACCTGAAAATAAATGAATTATTTATTTACGTAAGACCTATTTAAAATGGGTGTAAAATTTTGGAAAATTAAAATCTTTTTAATTTCGTACTAATTTAAAGGTTATTAAATTAATCTTGATCAAATTTAATACGACCACATGAGAAGTAACAGCTTTCAAATAAAATATGAATCATCAAAATCAGTTCAGTTCTGAGGAAAAAAAATATGGTCGAATTAAAAATCTCCTCCTTTTTTTTTGAAGTCAATTGAAAAATGTTTCCCTGTCTATAAAATTAGTTTAATTGGATCAAGTAATACCAAACCTTCTGCCAAACTTATTATATTACCACGAATATAATTCACAGCAAAGCCTGAGCCTTGACATGAAGCAGTCGACAGGAAATATGGCCAAAACCCGCTTGGCAAATGGATTAATGTTGGCAGTTTGTTACTTATATTATACAAAGTGGACTATTTGTGCTTATCGAAGGTCATGGCTTTAAATACACTCACCATTTCCTTATCCTGATATTTTTTTTATAGAAGCAGAACTAGTCCGTTTCTCTAGAATCATTAGCAATATATTGTGAATACTAAGAGCAATGCTCAAGACCTTGACCATTGCAGATTCAGCCAGAGGCGGACGACTGGTCTAACCTAACAAATACTGCACATTGGGTTCTAGAAAAGGTGATATTTTATCAGCGATAAACAAGCATCCATAGTGATAACCAGAAGACATCTGACATCTACCATCACGCACTGGGACCGCGTGGTTAATATAGGCCCATTCCCTCTCACAGAGTGCTTTTTCCCAGCAGGGGGAACGAAATAAAAAAAATATTGGAACCTTACTACGTGACATTTCAGTCTGTTCCGGATTCGCCCCTAAAAGTTCGCCTCATTTTGGATTTTCCGTTTTTGCCCCATTATTCATTTTTCGCCACGTTTTCGGTAGTATAAGTTAATCTGAGCTAGACTTTTAAACTGATACTTTGCTGGTACCTTGTTGGATTGTGAAGAAGGTACTCAGCCTAACACAGATCCAGACTATTCTTAAAATCAAAACTATTTAGTGCAGTTGCAGTGCGATGTTTGAAGCGTGTGCGAAAATTAGTTGTGATTATACAAATTTATTTGTCAAGCAATCTTACGCGATTTGTCGCAAATGTAGCAAATTGAGCATTTGAATTTATCAAACTCTTTCTAGGAAGTATTATTTTTCAGCGGTCCGAACGCTTTACAGAGGAGACAGGAGAAGTGTTTTCACTTTGATGGTGATTATTTTGTGTGACTTTTTTGGTGTACAATAAAGTTTTATTCTATTCTATTCCGTACAAAGAATATGCTATAGTTATTTTATACCAGTTTATTTTCTTGGCCAGGCCAAATACCATGTAATTTATCCTCGTAAAAAATCACTTTGTCCTAGGACTTATCAGTAGCTCGAGGCATAGATAAGTAGGAGATTATGGGCCTTTGCCCTTTAGTGGCTTAGGCAATATATGTAGTTACTAAAACCACCCCAAAAGTTTAACCTTCTGTTCCGACTTTACGTAATCCTACGGTTACCGCTCCCATGACAATTAAGTCACGCGAACCTTCAAGTAAAATTATTGCCAATTTAACGTTTTTTCCCTTAATCGTTTAATACTGTTACCGAATTACTATCGTTGCGTGAGCAGATGGCTTTTAATAAAACAGATTAGGTTATAAATAGACGGGCCCATGTCGAATTCGGTAACTTTTACCTTTGAGGTCCGTCAAACCCAATAAAACTTTGCTTTTTCCGTGGGTTGTCAAAAAGTGAGCATTGTAATAGGTATTTATATGGAGAGAATGGGTGTTATAGAAAGACATTACAGATGCATCACGAATTAATTGCAAGTCACAGATGTGAATAACTGTTGAAAACATGTAGATTCATCCAATCACACGTTTGACAATTTGTTTTTTGAAGTGAAAATTTTTTTAGGTGCGTTAGACATTTTTTGTTCAAGTTTTCACTTCTATCGACACTCCCGGAGTGCCGCTCTTTTTTTTAACTATTATAGGCTCACGCTTGACCACAACTCACCTGATGATAAGAAATGGCGATGGTACCAACGTTTTATTTGCAGATAAATATATCTGCAAATAAAACTTTGACTTTGAATGATGTTGTTGACGATGGAGCTCGTTTGCCTAGAAGTAACCAATTCACTCTTGTCCTAAAGAGACCCAGGTTGCTGAGAAACACACTCCGGCAGAAAATTCGCACAATAAATATATGTTAAATGATATTTTTCGTTCCAGAAACTGGGCCTAATATTGATATTATAATATAATAATAATAATTTTTATTTATTGCGAGTAACAATGAGACTCATAAAATGTTAGTAACAAAAACAAACTTAAATAACTATGTTAGTGACATAAAAATAACAAAAACATTGACACACAAATAAGTAACCATTGCTTCAGCATTCCAGCTGAAATACTGAAGCAACGATTCAACACAACACAATAAATTATTTATGATCAGCGGATCACCGTTGCGCCAACCCATGGAAGACGGCACAACAGCGACCCACGTACTCACAGTCCAGGCGACTTGCTATCATGCTTAGGATACTGTTAGTGCTGCTTCGCACCCTGCGCACCAGGGAAGTGCACCTCTTGCGTAATGTTGTGCAAAAACAATCAACATGCGCATCCGCGAACATCCCCGACGCACTACAGAAGCGGGGCAGCCCCACCAGCATCCTAAACGCGTTATTAAATTGCACGCGGAGAGCGCTGTACGGTCTTTGCGTACATTTAGCCCACAAGCTGCACGTGTAGAAAGAGGTACAGTAGGCTCGAAAGAGCGTAATTTTAACGGGCAATGAACAACGTGCAAACCTGCGAACCAGCATGTTCGCTCTAACCGACGACGCCCCCCGCTCCCGCTCAATGTCATCATCATGTTTAAGGTCGGAGCAGAATATAAGCAGAACAAAATTAATTACTGCAAATCAATCATCGTCCTGCTCTTTTTTCAATTTGCTTGAGTTCGACTTAACATATTTGTCTATTAGTCTTTATTTTTTCACAGTCTCTACAGACCATAATTTATTATCATAATATTCACAATTATTTATCCATTGCTTCCTGAGTCATCTCTTACTCATACATCAACATTTGCTATTACATAGATCACTAATGTGTCGAGATGACCCACCACCATCATCATTCATGGTTCAACTAACCCAGTTCAAACCCAGTGGGGGTAAGTTGTCCCTAAACAGATGTTTCCTCGTATGCTCCAGTTTCCATTATGCCCGGACACCTGCGCCACATTTAATCACAATCCAGGCCACTGACATTGCTAGTCGCGTGACCTACATTAATTTTGTCACATTCAATGCTCGTTGGATACGGGCGTGTCTGTGAAATTGGCTACTGTTAATCTTACTTCTGTAACTATAGTGTATTTAGAAATTGAAAGAAATCTCGTTGAAATAAGTGTTGTGCATAAAAACTTCAAAGATGCTTTCGGGGTCGAATATCGTGCTTTTTAGTGTTGTGTTCCGTACCCAAAGGATAAAACGGGACCCTATTTCAGAGACTCCGCTGTCCATCCGTCTATCTATCGTTCTGTCTGTCCGTCTGTCTCCAGGCTGTATCTTATGAACTGTGATATTTAGACAGTTGAAATTTCACAGATGATGTATTTCTGTTGCCGCTATAACAACAAATACTAAAAAACAGAATAAAATAAATATTTCAAGGGGCTTCCATACAACAAACGTGATACGGGACCATTCGTGCGCGACTCGGACTCGCACTTGGCCGGGTTTTTTCTATCATTTATCACGCTCAACACAGCAATCTGTCATGGACATTTAGTTAGTTGCTCCTTTGTTCGAATCACTTCCGTATTTGACATTCAAATTAAAATTAAAAAATCATTTATTTCAGTCCATTTTTAAGATCATTCCATTTCAAATATGATTAAAATTATAATAATAATAAATGTCGTAATTATTTTAAAATTATTAATTAAATAATTTAAATAAAATTAAACATTAAAATTATAAATTATCCATTGACCAGTCTCAAATATTCTGCTGGGTATCTTATTCAAGTTGGAACACTATTCCTTTTAAGGCAATAAATAAAAATAATGTGTACAATACGTGCGGGTCCCGATATACTCGTATTAACGGCGGCGGTGAGTTGACATGTTTGGTTAGTTTTCAACCGACTTCAAAAATTGGAGGAGTTTCTTAATTTGACTGTTTTTTTATGCCTAAGAACTTTTTTCTAGATGAACTGATTTTGATGATTCTTTTTTTGTTTGAAAACTGGTGCTCCTCATTGTGGTCTCATTTAAATTTGATCTAGTAGTTTTTGTGTTATCGTTAATAATGCGTATTTAATTTATTTTAACCTCTATTTTATTTATTAAGACTATCAGTTTGGGCACAACTTTATTATTTAGTTGTAGTTATGGGGTACAACATTTAAAAAGTGAAAAATCAAAACTTTTATCCAAATAATTACGACAGGATTCCATAAAAAAAAAACACAAAAAATTGCAAAACAACTTTAATTTCAGAAGTCGGTGTCAAATAACGAAGAAAATACAAAATCCAGTAATATTTTTTTTAGTATTTTTATTTTTTTTTCATTTATCTATACTTTATTTTACACCATCTAGTTAATAAAAAAAAATAAAAACTGAAACAAATACAATGGGCGGCCTTACCGCATTCCGCAATCTCTTCCAGGCAATCTAGAATGGACAATAATTGCCTGGACATGAAGATGAGGCTGTCATTAGTGAAACAAAACCATAATTAAATTAAATATATTACAATAGATATTCTTATACATAAATAATGCTGTATAATATATACAGTTATGTATGAAAGTGATAGAGAAAAGATTGCGAGAGGAGAGTGAGATTACCCCGAACCAGTTTGGGTTTATCCGTCGGTCGAGGGACAATAGACGCCACCTTCGCTCTCCGTCAATTGTGCGAGAAGTACAGACGTGTGCACAAGAACTTGCACATGGTGTCTATCGATCTTGAGAAAGCGTATGATAGGGTACCTCGGAATGTGTTGTTGTGGGCCTTGAAAGAGAAAGGTTTGCCTGGGAAGTATGTTGAGTTGATTCGTGCTATGTACAGACAATCTAATACCATCCGGTCGGCTGCTGGCAACACCGATGAGTTCAGTGTGGCTGTAGGCTTACATCAAGGGTCGGCTTTAAGTCCTTACCTCTTCCTGTTGATTATGGACGCTCTTAAGTCGAAAAGACAGGAGGAGGCACCCTGGTGCATGCTGTTTGCCGACGAAATTGTTCTGGTCGGTGAAGATGGACCTGAGATCCAGAGCAGATTGGAGAAATAGCAACAGAAGCTGGAGAAAGTTGGGTTGAAAATCTGCAGAATTAAAACTGAATACATGTTCTGCGATTTCGGCGTTCTCTCCAATTCTGAAGCTATAGTGCTAGATGGCGCGATTCTCCCAGTCTGCTTCGATTTTCGGTATCTCGGTTCACTCGTGCAAAGCGATGGCGAAATAGACTGTTAAGCACAGAATTAACACTGGATGGATGAAATGGCGGCAGGTCACCGGGACTATCTGCGACTCCCACATTCCCCTTAAACTTAAGGGGAAGAGTTATAAACTAATGGTCAGACCTGCTGTCTTGTATGATTCAGAATGTTGGGCCACAAAAGGGATGAAAGAAAAGCAATTGCATGCGGCTGAGATGAGAATACCAAGAGCAATGTGTGGTGTTACGCGCATGGATAGAATTAGGAATGAGTATATAAGAGGAAGTCTGAAAGTGGCACCGCTGACTGAAAAGTTGTGTGGAAATTGTTGGTTCGGTTGTCGTGGTTTGCCCCATGTGATGCGGAGGAATGAAGAAAATGTCGTGAGGAAAGTCTTGTGTATGGATGTGGATGGCTATAAGAGTAGGGGAAGGCCAAAGAAACGATGGTTGGACTGTGTGAAAGAGGATATGGGTAAAAAGGGGATGACTACAGAGATGACGACTAATAGAGGAGTATGGAAGAAAATGACATGTTGCGCCGACCCCAAATAAATTGAGATAAGGGCAGGAGAATGATGAAAATATACAGCTATGTCTGGTAGTGCTGGGATCTTACTTTATTACATTTCTATACCATACAATTTTAGCAATCATGATACTGTATACACACACTCGCAACAGAGACCTAATAATATCCCAAATGACACAAAATGCGGACCAGGCAAAATGTGATTATGTTATTTCCCGAACGTTCGTTTTGTTAAGTAAGTCTAGCGGCAATGCGGAAATTCTGATGATAAGTGTTATCTCGGGATTTAAATTAACATAATACAGGGTGTAAAAAGACACATGACACAGCCGTCAATTACGCATACTGTACATCTAACAAAGTAGCTTTGCGCAAAAATTATTGCTGGGAAACGACTTTTATTTTTGGATATGAAAAAAAAACTTTTTTTTTGCGCGCAATGTAAGGCGAATCCAGGCAAGTGGAGTTAAACCCCGCCCCTTTGCTCTAAGCCACGTAAGTACTTGTTAGATACTTTTGATATTCATTGCGTTTTTTAACTTCAAATGCGTAATTCCGAAAATACGAAAAAAAAAAAACGAAAATTCAGGAAATGTTTGTTAGACGTTAGACGAAATAAATGAAGTAGCTCGAAAAAACTGGATTACAAAGGCAAAAAACAGAGATAGTTGGAAAAAAATGGAGGAGGTCTTTACTCGTTAAGAGGTCCTTAATAATTATATAATAAGAATAAATAAATAGTGAAATTTGATGAATTAATTAATCGTATACTCGTAATAATGGTAAATAAATTTAATGTATGTTTTATTGTAAATTTTAGTAATTTTAATTATTTATTTGAATGAATTGCAATGACATAATAAATATAAGTTTTAAATAATAATGAATGAGCATTTGTCAGTCATCGCGAAGCTCAACTCAGAACTCTGAGGTGCTCAACGAACCGACGAACAATACCAAAGTAAGGACATTTGAGTAGGCCGCAAAAATACTCAAACTGCCAGACAATCATAAAATCTACATGAATATAACGACATACATAGTTCTCGCATTCACATTATTCTATATGAGGACCATGCAGCTTAGTGTCTGTAGTGGTCTTTTGAAGAAAGAACCAAACATATTTGAGTGGACCTGTCCAGTCAGTGCAAGCATTTGTCAATAGTCGAATAGCTCAACTTAAAAACCACTAAGGAGCTCAATGACATGACGAACAATACCAAAGAAAAGACATTTGGGTAGGCCGCAAAAGTACTCAAACTGTCAGACAACGTTGAAAATTACTGTAAAAAGGAGGAGAAAATAATAATAATAACCCACATAGTCCTCACATTTACAATAATTAAGTAATCAAAAAAAAATAAAAATATAATACTTTACAAAGTAAATATTTGTGTCAAACAAAATAGTAATCATAATATGTCAATCAAAAAAATAAAAATAAATATAATACTTAACAAAGTATTCAAGTCAAAAAAAAAAAATAATAATAATAAAATGTCAATAAAAAAATAAAATAAAAAATATAATACAATACTATACAAGTATTCATGTCAAAACGAATATTAAAAAAAAAAATATATATATATAAAAAATTTTTCATCAGTAAGTAGTACATTTGAAAACAATGGCTCATGTATATCATTGAAGCAGCTCAATCCCACGCCTTTTTGTCCTCAAGAAAGTCATTAATTGTGTAAAAAGCTTTCTGGCATAGCTTACGTTTAATAAATGATTTAAATTTATTTATGCTTAGTTCTTGAATTTGGCTAGGAAGTTTATTATAGAAACGTATACATTGACATCTAAACGAACCACCTATTTTTTTCTTGAGCCTGGTTTTTGGTACAATAAATTTGTGTTTGTTCCTAGTATTTATGCTATGGATATCACTGTATCTTTTAAACAGATTAATATTTTTATGTGCATACATGAGATTCTCATAAATATATTGAGAGGGAACAGTCATAATATTAATCTCTTTAAATTTGTCTCTGAGGGAGTGTCTGGGACTTAATTTATAAATTGCACGAATAGCCCTTTTCTGTAAAACAAAAATTGTCTGAATATCGGCGGCATTTCCCCACAACAGAATGCCGTACGACATCACACTATGAAAATACATCACACTATGAAAATAGAAAAGTAGTATATAAAAGTTTTTTATTTTTCAATTTGTAGTTGTTATACCCCAGAACTAAAAACCCCAATAACATGGAACGTGGAATTTAAACATTTGGAGAACACCAAAACGTCAGCTAGGTATACGTATTTTTCGTTTTTGTTTAGTTTCTCAAAAAGCGCTGAAGCAATTTCGATAAAATTTATATGTGGTCCCATCCCATCCATTCATTACCCTCGGAAGTATATTCTTTTGGATAAAAAAAGAATTTTGAAAATCTGTCCACAACTGACGGAGAAATCAGCGGAAATACATAAAAAAAAAAACATACACTCGAACATAGAACCTGCTCCATTTTCGAAAATCGGTTAAAAATTGAAAAAATTTTTAGGCACCTTTAGCGGTTGCCTACGTAACTAAGTTCAATCACGATTCAGTTAAGCTTCAAGGCTTAAGCGATTATTAACAAAAACCTTTCAATGGTTTTCTTTAAAGGACCGAAGCAAATTTTCACGAATTTCCCTAAGAAAAAAAAATACTAGCAAGGAGATCGGACCTTTCAAACAAAAACAAAACTTTAAAGTAACTGTAAGTCAACGTTTAACTTGAAAGTAACAAGTTTTTCGAAGAAAATCTATTGAAACTAGTTTCTAAGTAGTGGTGGAGCTCCTCCACGGCTTTTATGCATTTTACATTCTCAAGTAACTGTCAGATGTTCAAGTGAACTTTTACGGAGATTTTCTAACTTATTTGAATGTGGACATTTTATGAGGTGAGATGTGGAATGATATGTATTGTAGGTATGGAGGACTTTGTAGAATTGAATTTTACATATTGTAAGATCGACAGTAGAGGGACAAAACTTGTTGACATTAGTATAGAATAGTGTTTAATATACCTAAACTAGTGACCTGCCCCAGCTCCGCACGGGTACAAATTTTACACTTAAATATACACTTTCTTATGCATTACCCTTGTCTATTGGTCTGAACAGAACCCCATGAAAATCCGTTTGATAGTTTTATAATTTATTGCAAACAAACAGACAGACAGACGCGGCCGGGGACTTATTAGGGTTTCGTACCCGAAGGGTAACCAACGGGACCCTATTACTATGCTTCCGCTGTCCGTCCGTCAGCGGGCTCTATCTCACGATCCATATTAGCTACACAGTTGAAATTTTCACAAAATGTGTATTTCTGTTGCCGCTTTAACAAAAAATAATAAAAATTTATTAAAAAATTAAGGAGGGGCTACCTAGGGAGCCCTCTTAATTTTTAATTTAGTGTGGTGCGTAGATAGGGTGTCGTCGCCGACAACAGGAATTAATTAAATGTTAATAGAATAATATAAAAATACCTATAACTTTAAAAACTACTAAAAAAAACTTTTTTACAAATTAGAACCGACTTCCAAAAAAAGTGCAAAATAACTTAATGTTTCTGAAATAAAAACTTTAATGTTTCTGGTTAGTGTTTCTGGTTTTATGCCTTCGTTATTTGACACCGACTTCCGAAATTAAAGTTATTTTGCACTTTTTTAGTAAGTCGGTTCTATTTTTTTGTAAAAAAGTTTTTATTTTTCACTTTTTAGTTGTGGTTCTCCATTAAATTGTGTTAATACTACATAGAAATACGACTGCAGCAATCGCTGTTGATTTGCTGTCGTTTTGTAAAGAATTCCGTTGTCTTTCTCCAAAACTCATCATCAGATCTATATGAAATTTAAATGGGACCATTTCGGAATAAAGCCCTAGCGCCCGTCGCGCGCGAAACTCGCAAATCTGGCATACCCGTGCTATTTTCCCGCCATTGACATGTTTATGACATTGTTTACATAAAACGGTTCGCTGACGCTTCTATTGGTGCTAGGCACTTGAAGTTTTTTTTATTGGGTTGTTGAATAAACAGACCTTATCATAAAATGTAAACAATACTTGTGTTACGAGAGTTGAATTCTAATCAAATGCTGTTATCAACGATTTGGCGGGAATAGTTTTTGTTCACGTATTAGGTTCATTTCTGATAAAACCACTGTATCAATTTACACGAAATTTTGCATGTTATACTATGAATATACAAGTAGTTTAATAACAATGTTTTTTTTGTAGAGTCCGATACAATATTTTCCTATTATTCATTCTCAAACTTCATATCACGAAAACCAAACCAAGTAACGGCTTTTTCAAATTACGTTACTGCGTTTGCGTTGCGTTTTGTGATGCGTTTTTTTTCTAATACTATGTAATAACTACCTAACACTGTGTTCAAACACACAGAAAGTCACATCATTCACCCTCACAATAACAATGTAAACAAAACCGTTTGACCTTGACAAGAAATGTCATAACGTAATCATTTTTCAAAATATTTATCTATAACGATATTATAATGACGTAATAACAACATAGTAATGAATATATAAACACAACATATCACATAAACAAACACGAAACTAATTAAAACACACAATATCAACAAATTGTCGTCCGCCGTTGACAAACATAAACATGCAAATAAAAACATTTTTTAAAAATTTTCAAAACAGTATTTCTCTATGGAAATGTTTGTAAAAGTACGATACTATCACGCTCCGAGTGAGTAAAAATTTCCACAGGAATATGACGTTTCGTTATGTAATCATAGAGGTTGAAAGAACGCGTGCCACCCGCGGTCCGAAAGGGCCTTACGGGAAGTGGTCCGTATTCTGGGTTCGCGGTCCGAAAGGGCCTTACGGTAGCTGACGGGATAAAGCCCTATCGAACAAAAACTAATTTTGCAAAACCGTATACAAATGACGGAGTACTGCCCGAACATACATAAAAAAAAAGAAAATACAAACTTCCGAATTGATAACCTCCTCATTTTGGAAGTCGGTTAAAAAATATCTAAAACCACTTGCAAGCTAAGCTAAGTTACTTTTTTTTTTTATTTAATTTTAAGTAATTTAATTTAAAAAAAAAGTTAAGTTACTTTAGCGTAGTTCACAAAACTGATGCAACTTTCATACTTTTGTGCAGTTTGCATTTTCGACAAACGTATGAAAATTTGCCAAAACTAAAACTTTTAAACTGTATATTTTCCGCTTCCTATACCACAAAGTCATAATAACAAAAACAGAAATGCGCATTATACATTATGAGGAAATTCGTTTACAGAAACGAAGTAACTAAAGTTAGTTTTAATACATTTAACAAAACAGAAGTTTGCTCATACAATTTCGTGTTTATTGTTTGCACCGGGTGGCGGTAACATTTTCAGTTCTGCCTTTGTTAAGGCGCAGATATACGACTTCTAATGATTTCAAATTAAACGTGATGTTCTCGTCTAAACGACTAGTTTTATTTCTTTGAAAAAAATGTGTAGGTTACTCTTGACAATGTTTTTCGTAATTTGATTTTTGAATATTTGAAATTATATTTTAATAACACACTGTAATTAATTTGTATAGTAATTTCTTACACGGATAAAAAATTGAGAATCACGCAAAAACTATTTAGCGTATTTTTATGAAACCTTCACTATATTAAAGATAATTTGATTATTTGTCTTTTTGTTTACATGATTTTGTATAATACCTGTTGTTTTGCGTATATATCGTTGATGGGCGAGCTCAGCAAAAAACATGCAAGCTAACCACTCAAGGCCGTTGGCATGTAACTGCGCCTTAAAACGTCCATATAAACTAGAGAGAACTATGCGGAAATTCTTAATTATACAGGTCCCATGTGGTTTTAATGGAGAGGAATGGACTACTGTTTATTGTCTACTAGCTTCCGCCAGCTGCTTCGATCGCGTGGGATTAATACTTCTCCAATATAAATTATAGCCCAGCCCACTTCTTCTTCTTTTCGTGTCGATTTTGACTCTAATTTTGTCCTACCAGTATGTAGCCACATGGATAACCTTTTTTTGAGGGGGGGGGGGGGGGGGGGTGGGAAATCATTCAATGACTTTTCCCGCTCTGGGTGGAGCGAAAGGTCGTGTCAGACTTTTACTGACTAAAACCCAGACCCCTGAGCGCCCAGGGGCGCTAAAACTCTTATTCGAATTTATTCGCGACTCCTTGGCATGCATGCATCGGCCATGACGGGCCCCGTCCTGATTTGCTGACATCTCTTTGAAAGCGCGTGTGGGACACTACGTGCCGTCGACTCTCGGGCCTGGTGCTGATCGGACGGCGAGCTGACCATTACTCGCCGTCCGTAGGCCCGCGTCTACTACAAATCGTCTTACGACCCTCAACGCCCAGGGCGTCTCCAGCGGAGGCTGCTTTTTTTTTTTTTTTTTTTTTTTTTTTTTTTTTTTTTTTTTCTTTTTTTTTTTTTTTTTGGGGGTGGGAAATCATCCAATGACTTCTTCCGCTCTGGGGTGGAGCGGAAGGGTGTGTCAGACTTTTACTGACTAAAACCTACCCCTGTTCCTCCCTGCCTCGAGTGCCCGGGGGCGAGGTAACTCTTTCGAATTTATCCTCCACCCCCGGGCAGCCTGCGGAGGCTGCTGCTGGTAGCGTGAGGGCAACGCCATTGAGTCTCCCTCACCAGTTCCGCCTCCTTCTTCGCGAGCATTACTGCTTCACAGAAGGAAGAGACTGCTTCCCATACGCGCGAAAGGTTGCTCCCACCGATCGCCTCCACAAGGACTCCGCGGTGCTCACCATATGCTCTACCGTGTCCTCTGGGTGATCTGCACAATGGTGACACCCGAGCGCTTTAAGCCACATGGATAGCCTTGTCATTGGCTTCTTTTTAATTATCCAAGATGCAGGTCGATGTGCATGCTAGGCAGTCAAGGTGAGGGGATCCACACATAGAGTTTAAGATGGGTCAAGGATAACCCATTTGGCTAGGTTATTTGTACAATGACCAAACCTGGGTCCGCAATCGGTTAAGAGATTTCCAGGTCGACCACAGCAGTTCCTGTCCAGGTGGTAGATGTTCTGCCGGAGTGATAAAGTGTGGAGGGGTGGGATGTCTGTTTCCCAAGTTCGCAGATCACATCTGGCTCTCTGCCTTTCAAGATGGCCGTACATGTCAGGAAGCTTTTACGGCTCTTTAGGTGTGCAGGTGGGATTTGATGTCCATACAGGGGTGACGATGGTCTCGTTCCTGTTTTCCCTTCTTGTTGCGTCTGGTTTTCTCGCGACGAATGTCTGGAGGAGCTATACCCGCCAGTGGGTACAACAGACTATAATCTACATATGTGTCAAATTTCATGTAGATCCCTACAGCTGTTCTGAGTGCTGTCCTGCTTATCCTCTGTTATAAAAACTAGCTTTTTTCTCGGGATGGCTCCCATGGCATATCGCACAGAAATCAAGCATTTTTCGGAATAAAAAGTAGTAATGAAATACGGCGGTCATATGGCTTCCTGTCTTGAATTTCTCAGAAGTAGCCCTACATCTGGACTGGTACCCGCTTTATGGCAATAGGCTTCCTCCAAGAACGTTGGCTTGCTCCCTATAATATGGGACTTAAATATAACCGACGAATTCCGACCTCTGCCGTCATCGTAATTATCAACATTTCAGCCGAAAGACGTCCACTGACATAGACCTCCCCCAAGTTACCCCATAACGACCGTTCCTCTCCATCTCGCATGCATCGGCTACCCGCGACTCCTCCACGACACCGAAACTGACACCGACGCCGACGCCGACTCCGACACAGACACCGACACCGACGCTGACATCAACACCGACACCGTAACCGACACTCGTAGTAGATCGCGTAGCGGATTGAAGGGAAAACTTCTTTAGGCGCATTGGGCATTTCTGTTCAAGTTTTCACTTCTGTCGACACTCTTTTTTTTTTTGGAAGGTGGTAATTCATCCAATGACTGCTCCCACCCACCTCCGCCTTACCTACTCTTCGGAGAACACAGACCCAATGTAACATTATATTTTTTTCTACTGGTAATTTTAGTGATATTCGGTGATTTAATTGTTTAAACATAACTGACTGTAACAGAAAGGTGTGGACATATTTTAAGAAGCGGTTCTGCCCATGGAAATGAACAGATTACTCTAAGGAAAAATAAAATTCCCAAAAAAAAAATCCTACTTTCCATATAGTTATCATCAGCTGATCAATATTTCCTCAGTTTTCCTTGAAGAAAGTTGTTCATATCGATGGGCAGATGCAATTCTTAAAATATGACCACACCTTTCCGTTAGGTACACCCTGTATATAAAAATATTCTACAATTTTGGAATGTTTGGAGTCGATTTATTCGCGGCATTTTCGATTGGCGTTTGACACATTGATAAATGAAGTGTTTGGCCAGATACATTATGTTCCGAGCGCTTGATCTCTCCATTTTGTAACAAATCTATGTTTCACACGAGTATTCACTTAGAGAAAAAATGCCAGTTTTTCGTAGAGAAAAATGTGATCACAAAAGTATGAAAGGGGTCTTTTTGATAAATTCCAATTGACTTGGAATTACGAATTCAAAGAAATTCAAATATCTAAGACATACTATTTCTTTACAGGGTTCCGAACATTAGAATGTAAAATTAAAATTCAAATCATTTATTTCATATAAACCATTTACAGGCATTTTTGAATTGTCAATAAGTCGGTCAGTCAGAAAGATGAAGCTAATTGCACGTTTCAAGGCGAAAATGTCTATGGAGAAGAACGGGCAAGAAACTCCATGGACACTCTTTTAAACGTAATGCTATGTATTACAATAAATCCTGGTTACATATTATGTCTTGTTGCTTATATTAATGCAAAAATGGAACCCTTATAGGAGTACTCATGCGTCTTTTTGTCTGTATGTCTGTCTGTCACGGAACGGCTTAGGGCCGATGTCACCATTCGCTATAAAATCTAAGTTTTACTGAACTAAGCTTAGCGTAATCTTATTTTACCATATAATTACCATAAAAAAGTATAGCGAGTTAACCTTAAAACGTAGACATATTCTGTCGTGGACTTTTTTTTAGAACGCTAAAAGGAATGTAATTCCGTACATAATTTTTGCGTAACATGTACCGTTTTTCAGCATGCAACTGAAGCTCTAAAAAGGTTTTTTTATATTCCCGTTTTTGCCACATTTTTCATTAATGCTCCGCTCCTGTTGGTCACAGCGTGATGTTATATAGCATATAGCATTCCTCGATAAATGGACTATTCAACATAAAACAGTTGAATTTATATTTTTTCAATTCAATATAGAAGTTCCTGAGATTAGCGTGTTCAACCAAACAAACAAACAAACTCGTCAGCTTAATGACAGCGGCTAAACGCGTTTAAGGGCCAATTTCACCATTCGCTATAAAAACTGAATTTTACTGAACTAAGCTTAGCGTTATCTTATTTTACCATACAATTACTATAAAAAAGATTCTAGTCAGTTAACCTTAAAATATAGACATAATTGCTGTCGCGGACTTTTTTTTAGAACTTTAAAATCAAAAGTCATTTATTCAAACTAGGCTGAAAGCCAGCACTTTTTGAACGTCAAAGTTCTACATAAAGACAGTCCCCCAAAAACGCCCGCCCGTCACCACTTCCTAGTGTTTTCGCTGTGAAGAAGAAGTGGCTAACAAACTCCCCAGCAACACATCTGTCTGTTAAGTTTGAAGAACTTGAATATATATAATTATATGCAACAATCTTCAAAAGGACAACAATTTCGTCGTACATATTTTTTGCGTAACTTTAGCCGTAACACGCAGCGCCCCCAACTGAAGCTCTCAAAAGAATTTTTTTTTCCCGTTGATGCCACATTTTTCATTGATGCTCCGCTCTTGTTAGTCGCAGCGTGATGTTATATAATCCATAGCCTTCCTCGATAAATGTACTATTCAACACAATAATATTTTTTCAATTCAATCCAGGAGTTCCTGAGATTAGTGCGTTCAACCAACCAAACAAACAAACTCTACAGCTTTATGACAGCGGCTAAACGCGTTTAAACGAGCTTAAATACCAAAACTGGTCTTTTAGAATTGGTGAAATCGGCCCTTAACGTGCTTTCCGAGGCACGGAGGAGTCTCAGTATGTGCGGGTCTGCCTGCATTGTAGGAGAGATTGAAAGAGTCACCGTGGCCTTGGCACAAGCAACAGAAGGATTACGGGTAAGTTTTAGTCAGTACTAGTGACCCGCCCCAGCTTTGCACTAGTAAAAATAATAGACCTAAACCTTCCTCATGAATCATTGTCTATGGGTGAAAACTGCATTAAAATCTATTGCATAGTTTAGATGACGTAAGCATAAAAAGGTCTTTAGAAAAACGATCTTTAGAAGATTTATAAAAATCTTTAGGAAGACCTTTCGGAGATTGATTAAACAATGGTCAGACCTGCTGTCTTATATGGTTCAGAATGTTCGGCCACAAAAGAGATGAATTAAGAGACCGTACCCAAAATTTTGCCGATTTCGCTGATTTACGTGATTTTACAGACGTGATTTTACAGTTAAAATAATGTATTTCTAAAAGTTTTAACGCACAAGATGAAAGATCATTTCAATTAAGATCTAATGTATGAGCTAGTTTTTTTTATTTTTTATTATAATTACGACTAATCGACCACAAACCGACGATGGTTTTGTGAATTTTGCTGTAAGGGGTTTAGAATATCACATAATTACGAATCGTTTTGACGTGTAAACGATATGAAAAAATTAGAATGTATTGTTGCAAAACTCTTCTACATAATGTATCAATCACTTTTTGCCACTTTCATATAAAAAAATTTAGTAAAAAAATATTTAACTTAGTCAAATTTTAGAGACAATGGGTAAAGAATTGCTTTTTATTTTGGCTATTTAGAACTCTCGTTTATAAAATTAAAACAGCAAAAACTAAACTTTAGTTCACCGTCAATCCATTTCTTGCGAAAAAAAATTAAAAAAATTGGCAATAAAACATCTTTTAAAACAACCCAAATCTCGACTCGAATACGCAACGCAAGCTTCAAATCTAACTCATTAATTAGATCGTAATTGAAATGATCTTTCATGTTGTGCATTAAAACTTATAGAAATGCATTATTTTAACTGTAAAATCACATCTGTAAAATAACGTAAATTAGTGAAATCGGCCAAAATTTCGAGTACGGCCTCTTAAAAGCAATTGCATGCAGCTGAGATGAAAATGCTAAGAGCGATGTGTGGTGTTACGCGCGTGGATAGATTTAGGAATGAGTATACAAGAGGAAGTCTGAAAGTGGCACCGCTGACTGAAAAGTTGTGTGGAAATCAGTTGTCGCGGTATGGGCATGTGATGCGGAGGAATGAAGAAAATGTCGTGAGGAAAGTCTTGTGTATGGATGTGAATGGCTATAAGAGTAGGGGACGGCCAAAGAAACGATGGTTGTACTGTGTGAAAGAGGATATGAGTAAAAAGAGGGTGACTACAGAGATGACGACTAATATAGTCGTACGGAAGAAAAAGACATGTTGCGGCGACCCCAAATAAATTGGGATAAGGGCAGGAGAATGATGACTTTACATGATCTAAGCGTACAGACAGACGGAGCGACTTTTTGTTATACTATGTAGAAATGAGTCTGACATGCCCCCCAACTCGCACACGAAGGGTTCCGTACCTTACCTTTTCTAGAAACGTGTTTTTTTAAACGTGTTTTTTTTTTTTGGCTGTATCTCATGATCCGTAATTGGTAAACAGTTTAAATTCACACAGCGTGTACTTCAATAGCCACTATAACAACAAATAATAAAAATAAAACTAAATTAAAAATTAATAATAATAACATTCCACAACTTCCACACAACGCCATCTAGTCCCAAGCTAAGCAGAGCTTGTGTTATGGGTACTAGACAACTGATAAACATACTTATATATTTCTAAATACATACATATTATAGATAAATTACACCCAGACACAGAACAAATGATCGTGCTCATTACACAAACATTTGTCCTAAATTAAAGGCTCCCTGAAAATTTCAACTGTGTAGCTATTACGAATTGTGAGATACAGCCCACTGACAGACAGACGGACAGCGGAGTCTTAGTTATAGGGTTCCGTTGGTTACCCTTTGGGTACGGACCCCTAAAAAGTCCTACTATTACAAATTTATTATTTGATTAGGATTGCAATTGCTGTTTTCTTGTCAGCTAACTCTTACTCTGAAGGTTGATCAATAATTTATTTCTCTTTTCTTTTCTCCGAGCTGAAATACAATAAAATGTTAACAAAAAAGTTTAACTTAAAGCAAAGTTGTGTTAATTATTAGATAGCAGTTTGTTATAACAAGAAAGTCTTTTAACTTTTTATTTGGTCCATGGCTATCTTTTTGTACTTTTAATTAGTTATAAATAATGTGTTTGCTTATCTGGCAAAGTACTTTTTGTTTAACATTTTTTTTTTTAAACATTTTGTTACAATGAAATTGTTACATAATGAAATCGAAAGAATATTAAAATCGAGCTTTCATGGCTATTAATCCTTTATAATCCTTTGTCTTTTATTACAATTCTATTCATTATTAAATAATAATACAATTGTTTTATTATACTTATTTACTTTATTTGGTTTTATTCCGAGACAGAACGAGCAATTAGAGATGATTAGTTCAAGTTAATTACACTAATAACTAGCTAACGGACAGCTAATTGTGAACAAAAGTAGAAAATACAGAGAGAAAAGAAAATTGTTTTCTTTATATACCATATAAATTGGATCTCATTACTTTCCTGGATACGAAGATGTTTCCTAGGTTAGAGAGAAAATCATCAGATATTTTGTTTTCTTTTTTATTCAACCTGAACTGCACTGTTGAGCAGTGGTGGCCCAATGGTATCGGCCACAACTTACAAGGGTCGTAAGTTCAACCCCAGGCAGGCGCATTACTTTGTGTAAATTATTTCTTCATAACTGCTCTCAAAAACGGTGAAGAAAACCGGCATCTCCTAGAACCAAAAATTGAAAGACATGTGACATCCATGAACGGCCCAAACCCTCTCACAGAGAGAAGACCCCAGTAGTGGGGACATTAAAAAGCTGATGATGATGAACTGTCCCACTCCTGGGCAACAGCGTCCCAAATTCCTTTTCGTCCCTCTGAGTTATGTTCTTCACGTTAATTCGCCAGAAAGGCGTCCCACCAGCTTTTTTTTTTGGTCTGCCGCGAGCCAATCCAGCTGTGTCAGAGCTCCAGTGTTGCACCTTATATTATTTATCTCTCACTCAACACACACACATACCCTCACATAGGTACTTTAATAGGTCACATCATATTTGCGTTTACTAGTACTTAATTATTTGTCTTAATAGTAATATACTGTGCTCGTCTTGCAACTATTGATATATTTTGTTCAAATTATAGGCGAGGACGCTGGCACCCTAAACACAAGTTAAATCTTACATTGGGTGCCAGAGTTCATCGAAAACACTGTGTCTACTATTAGTTGTAACGCTGCATAGTGTTTAGATAAGTGTTTGTTTACAATTGAAGGTAATAAAAAATCTTTTTCTTTTTTTTTAAATAATTACAACAATAATTGCTCGCCCAGGTCCATCGAAGGTTAAACTACGCCTTTCTGAAGTCAGTTCACAGATGTACCCGGATGGGAGTGCAGTCTATTACATATTATTGAGAACCCTTTTGTGAAGCATCCCACTCTTCAGTCGCAGACCTGGATAAAAAAAATTGAAATAAGCAGAACTTTCGTGCTCTCTCTCTCTATATACATATAACTTTCATTTAGTAAACAATGGACCTGATGAGAGCCATGGGAGTCCGTTGGATGGGAGAAGCATAGAACCAGTCAATGTCACCACATTGACCTCGCATTGTGAAGAGGTTCATGTCTCTGGAGCCCTAACCACCGGTAGCTTGGACCCTGCTCCCGATACCGGTGGACTACTATTTTTTTTATATTTTTAAATGTTTTTTTATGTTTTCTTTTAAACATATTTAAAAATGTAAATAATATGTGTAAAAAGAAATAAACGAGATAATAATAAGCTTCCGAACCGAGTTCGACAACGGTGGTCAATCTCAACGGCGAGGGATATGCCGCAAGACCAACGACCTTTCGTGCTTTCCAAGGCACAGGGTTGTCACACAAACTTTCAAATTCCAGGCTGCTACAGAGTAACTCCTAATGGACAAACCTAACAGAACTTTTTTCCCCACCCATCGCGCTTCCGACCTCAAGACAAACGAAACAGTCCGATGCGTTGTAATAATACCCACAAGTCTAATCATAATTACCTTGAACCCTTAGACAGGTAGAACCCATTAAATATACTAACTTCAGAGATAAGCATTTTGAATGAACTTCAGATACGAAGCCAACTTCACATAAATGTCATTTAGTGAAAATTAATGATAGAGAATCAAAAACTGATTGTGTTTATAGCAGTTATTGTCTGGAGCGAGATAGTTTCAATTTTATTGGCGTCTTAAGTGTTATCTTTGTGACTGTACTTTGGAGTATAGGGAGCTATGAGCTATGAAGAATAAATAAAGTGAAACAAGCGTTCGCTTTTATCATAGACTCGTGCTTGACCACTATCCCACTTGATGGTAAGCCATGATGATTGTGGTCGTAGTGTTGTCATAGAAAATCAATTTTTGATGTGAAACATCTATTGGCGCGGCTTGGAAGTAAAATCGACTCAAATGACGTGACGGCAAACTGCATGACGCCGTCGAGTCACGATGCCACTACGCCGCACAATTAAAACAACTACAACAACCGACCAACTATAACAACAAACAACAACACCCAACAACACCCATCAACACCCATCAACACCAAACAACAACCAACAACAACAACGCACAACAACAACAACAAACAACAACAACTACAAATACAATAACTACAATAAAAACAACTACAACCAGTACAATACAAAAAATAAATGTTTCTCATCTGCCGGGTGTCCCGTGACGGCCAACTTTTTTTTGAAACGGCGTCTTCAACTTTTCATAAATAATTTTTTTAATCATACTTTTCGGGCGCAGTAGATGGCCACGTTTATGGCTACGTTCAAGGTGTTGTGAACGTCCTCCAAGGTGCAGAGAAATGGACATTTGGGGCACTACAGCAAATGGATCATAGGTTAATCAGGAGCTCCGTACTCGCACTGGGTGTTGGAGGGATCAATAATTCCCAATTCGCCAAATTAAATTTGGAACGGCCTACTTGGGTCCGCAATCGATTCAGTGCATAACACATTAGGCCACTGCAAATCACGAAACAATTAAATTGAAACGGCGTGGCGTGTTAAGAGCGTTCATCGCGCGCGGGCTGGCAACGTCGCATTTCTAGAGGTATTTTGTGATTATTTTATTAAATTTAAATGAAAGTACTATTTTTTCTCACTCAATTAACTAGACCGTTATAATTTATTATTATTTTTAACATTTACTCCAAAATATTTAATCGTAATACGTGGTAATACTGCAAAAAGTACCACCGAAATGAAAAGAAGAAAAATACTGCAAAAAGAAAATAACTGACTGTAATGTAATTTTTCCTGCTTATGCTTATAAGTACACCAACGAACTAGTAAGTGAGAAAAAAAGAAAATACACTAAAAATTCAAAAATATCTTTAATTGCGGAGGTCGGCGTTTGTATTTTATTTCTTCGTTTTTTGACACCGACTTCCGAAATTAAAGTTATTTTTTAATTTTTAGTGTATTTTTTTTTGAAGTCGGTTGTTTTTTTTTAGTAAAAAAGTTTTTTATTTTTCTCACTTTTTAGTTGTTATACCCCAGAACTAAAATTGCCAGGAAAATGGAACGTGGAAATTAAACATACTCGTAATAAAATTGGAGAATACCAAAACGTCATAAGTATTTTTCGTTTTTGTTCAGTATTTCAAAAAGCGCTAAAGAAAATTAGATAAAATTTATATGGGACCTCGGGAGTATATTCCTTCTTGGGAATTTTGAAAATCGGCTCACAACTGGCAGAGAAATCGGTGGCGTTAGGTACATAAAAAAATATATACAGTTGAAAATAAAACTTCCTCCTTTTTCGATGTCGATTAAAAATAGTAAGTACTTTTATTTAAAATACTATAATAATCACAAAAAACCTCTAGAAATAAGACATTGCCAGCCCGTGAGCGATGAACGCTCTTATTCAGCCAACTCTAACGAAACTGTATAATAATAATTTTCGAATAATACCCCAAAATTCATTTTATTGCGTTTACAATACGTCTGTCTCAAAACTATACAAAATCAAAGCGTTACAATTATCTACTTATTTAACCCATTCTTTAACACAACACCAAATCTCATAAATCTTATAAAAGAATCAACTCAACATTTTAATATTCAAACACTAAGTAAGCAAGGAAATGTCATGTTACGAGTAGCATAGGATTCAAGTTAATTAACACTGAAGCTAATCAGTGTACACGGAGCTAATCGTATGACGTCGTGTGCAAACGTTTCAGTTCAATTAGAAGTCTGTAGAGATTTTATGACTAAGTTCAGAGTATTTTGCATGTTTTTATACGTAATGTTTTTTTAAACATTGCGTTCTCTTTTGGGAATTGGGCCGCCATTTAATTGACGTTACGTCTGTCAGTCCACCAACAACCTCCACCGTATGCTCCACCGTGTCCCCTGGGCGATCCTCGCAGTGGAAACACCCGGGGGTCATCTCCCGCTTGATCCGAAACAAGAACCTCCCGAAACAGCCGTGTCCGGTGAGGACCTTTGTCAGGCGGAAGGTGAGGACGCCGTGGCGCCTCTCCAGCCACTCCTCAAAGAGGGGCACTACCGCCGCAATGGTGGCGTGCCCAGCGCTGGGTTGCGACAGTCGCTCTCTCCATGTCACCATGAGATCCTGCCGGAGCTCTGTCCACCGAGCCGCGAGGTGTCGCGGCAGCGGAGTTTCGCCCCGGAGTTTTGCCTCCTCGCGCCACTCATACAGGTGCGCGAGGATTTTTGCCTCCAGATTCCACGGTGACAGTCCGGCAAGGAGGCTCGCAGCCTCACGGGAAACCGTGCGGTATCCTCGGATCATGCGGATCGCCATGACCCTTTGGGACGCGTTCATCTGGCGAGCTGATCGCTGCCTCAATGAACGCGCCCACACCGGTGCCCCGTAAAGGGCCATGGACCGCACGATCCCCGCGTAAAGCCTCCGGCAGGAGGCGTTTGGACCCCTCAGATTGGGTAAGAGCCGCTTCAAGGCGGCCCCGGTGACCACCATGCCTTTATTTTCGAAAATTTGTGTATTTTTTTTTTTACATAAAAAACCACTTTCTCTCTCTTTCGGTGTTCTTAAATTGCAGTCAACTTCTCATCAAGTAGATAAACCCGTGTTTTAAATTTTCTTTCTATATATTTTATAAAGTTAACTGCAATAATTTAAAACCAATCCATCAAAGTAATTCTCTTTATTCTGTTTTTCAGCATATTATGTAAGTTAGGCTTTTTGGCTTCGCTCAATTTATTTTAATTTGTATTGTTAGTTTTAATAAGTTCTTGTGTGAGGTATAAATAAATATATTTAGAGTTCCGTACCCGAAGGGTAACCAACGGGACCCTATTACTAAGCCTCCGATATCCGTCCGTCCGTCCGTCTGTCTGTCAGCGGGCTGTATCTTGATCCGTAATAGGCAGACAGTTGAAATTTTCACAGAATGTGTAGTTCTGTTGACGCTTTAACAACAAATAATAAAAAATTAAAGGGGGCTCTCCTAATAGACACGTGTCTTTTTTTTGCCTTTTTTTGCTCTAGCTTAGTAATGGCAACAAGAAGACGCGTATAATCTTGTACGATGGTACGGAACCCTTCATGCGCCGGTTCTTTTTTTTATTGTTGATAGGCACGCGTTTGGCCACTATCTCACCTGATGGTAAGCGATGATGTGGTCGAAAATGGCGCACGCTTGTCTAGAAGTAACCTATTCATTATTGGCTTAAAGACTCCCAGGTTGTAGCTATCAGGAAACACAGACTCCGGCAGCGAATTCCACTCCCTAGCTGTACGCACAATGAATATTTTCTCAAAACGCTATTTCTTTCAAATACCGAAAAAAGAACTGTAACTGCTTTAAAAATAGCCTTAAAATCACAAAGCTAAAAAAGGGTGTATGAACTTGTTTTGTTGACAAGCGAAAATTACAACCAAAATGTCTTCAAAGTGTTTGTGTCAAGCAAAATTGATATATCGATAAGCAAATTGCTGTCGACGCTTTTCAAAAGACTGTAATAAATTGCGCCAGTAATGATGTGTCTAAAAATTTTGATAAAATATTTTGTCTAAAGTGAGTAGAGGTCTGTGAAATGATTTTCAGTGAACTAAAAATTCAATCAATCGTTTAGATTGAAACAATTTAGTTTTGTACTTTTCTTTATTTTATTTTTTTAAACTTCTTATAGGACTTTTTCCAGTTTAAGTCTGTTTATTTGATTACAATATACATAACTAAACCAATAAAAAACTTAATGAGATAAACAGATTTTAAAAGAAAATAAATAAAATAAGTACAAGCGGCATAAAAGAGGAAGAAACTTTTTGTACTTGCCACTATCTGAAAAATATTTTGAGAACACATTCATTGTGCGTACAGCTAGGGAGTAGAATTCCCTGCCGGAGTCTGTGTTTCCTGATAGCTACAACCTGGGAGTCTTTAAGCCAAGAATGAATAGGTTAATTCTAGGCAAACGGGCTCCATCTTCGACCACATCATCGCTTACCATCAGGTGAGATAATTGGTCAAATGCGTGAATATCAACAGTAAAAAAAAATATCACAGAAGATACATTTTATCTAAAATCAGGAAGCTCGATTAATATTAAATTGACTGTCTAACAAATCACAACTGCCTGGCAAAATTTCTAACTCACTCATACTGTTTATGTCTATCTATATTTTTATCCAACTGCCAGGCGTGGGGGCCCAAGGTTCGATTCACAGGTCAAAAAAAAATTAAAGGTAAAAAGTGAAATTGTTTTTTCCATTACGAATAACTGTCATAGCATCAGTCAGCATACCGTCTCAGAATCAATAAATGAGACTCCGTTCTCGAGGTATCATCAAAAAACCCGTTCCATAAAAAATATTATGAGAACATGATTAAAATTTTATAACATACATTTTTTTCCTGAATTTTTGAAGTTTTAGAAATTATTTTGCTATTCGTGTCGAAGGTAAAACAAACAAATCAAAATAAAATAAAAAATATTTTTACCAAAAAAAAAAAGGAAACTAACCTTAATTTCGGAAGTCGGTGTTTCTAGTTTTGTTTCTACATTATTTGACACCGACTTTCGAAATTAAGGTTATTTTTTTTTTTTGGAAGTCGGTTGTATTTTTTTGTTTATAGTTTCATTTTTAACTTTTTAATTGTACCCCATAACTAAAACTAAATATTAAAGTGATGCCCGAATTGATAGCCCCAAAAACATGGAATTTGAAAATAATTGGTGAAATTATGGTGTTTCAGGGTAAATTGTAAAAAAAAGGTTAAACTGTACAAATCTGTGTACCCTTTCTGAGCGTCTCAGCGTGATATTATGTTATGAAGTGGTGCAAACAATATACAGACATGTGATTGCAGCAATTACGGAAGGTTTATTGTCATTTACTGAAGAGTACGATATTAAAGTTGTTCATAAGATCTTCACCAAATTTAAATGGGAAAGTATACCCTTTTAAATAAAACAAAATATTTTTCTAATCGGTCCAGGCGGCTTCGAGTAATCGGGCAACATACATTAAACTTACTTAAAAAAGGAGGACGTTAACAATTCGTTGTTAACCTCCTCCTTTTTGAAGTTCAGTTTAAAATTTCGGTCCAGCCGTTCTTGATTTATAGGTGAATAAAAAATAAATAGTGTAACTAACCGAACTTGTAAGAAGTTCGCCAGGTAAGCTAGAAATTTCTAAAATATTTTTCTTCTAATTTTTCTTTACCAAACTTACAAAGAGACACACATAACCACGTAGTTTAGTCGTTGCTATAAAAGGTACATACACCACAGTATCTACGTGATCCCTAGAGGATTACTAGCGTGAAGTTTGTGTTTACACTGTAACACCTTTATAAGCTGAACATTGTTGATGTTGTAGCAAGTTTTCGCCGTATTGAGGTGATTTGCATTAATTCGCGATGTTCCATGATCGTTTCTGTAGGTACTTAAATGTAACGTGTTATGATGATGAAAACACTTTATCATTGAGGTAAGTGACTGAAACTGTCGTTAAAATAAGCCTTAGGATCAAAGTGGTACCATATTTATGATTGGCTAATTTATACACAGTGCGTCACTGCGGGGTGCCAATTGGAAACCAGTGCTGGGTGTCCGACGCCCAGCAAATGCTGGGATGATACCCTTTCGGTATGGACACGCTCAGCACAATTGTACTGTATCTTTGTGTCTGACTAGCTTTTTCCCCACTATCTTGGATTGGCTTCCAGTCTAACCGGATGCAGCTGAATGCCAGTATTTTACATGGAGCGACTGCCTATCTAACAACCCAGTAACTGGGTAATACAATACCCCTTGGTAAGAATGGTTGTCAGACTTTCGGGCTTCTAACGACCCGTAACGACTGTCAAAGTTCCACAATCGACAAACGGAACTAACGGCTTACGTGCTTTCCGAGGCACAGAGGAGCGTTGTCTTGTATATGTATCGATTTTTTTTTTATTTTTCTATTCTACGTACACATTTCATTTCCCGTTGCGTTCACCATCATAATTTATATTCTTTCTGAGTATTCTCCATTAGGCTTCCTTGTCAGACTGCTACAATTTCTCCAAAAGTTCTGGAAAATTTATTTTTATCCAGGAACAAAAACAAAGAACAGGGAAAATTTCAAACACACCGAATAACACCAAGATAAGTGTCCTAATTAGCATATTATTTGTTTCACAACACTTTGGAGCCCCTGGAAAGCACCCAATTATAATACGAATTTGAATCTAAGCAGTAATCCTTTTACAAACTCTTCCAACTCAGTTGAGCATATAAAATGCTCTGCCGACGAACGACTAACACATTAGGCATAACTTTTCTGCCAACGCAGAGTACGAAGGTACCTGAGCGGCCACTACTCGAGGTGATATTGTCAATAATTTGCATAGAAATCTAGCACATCACCGTTTAATCGCACAACAACACATTTATAACCAACTAGCTGACCCGGCAGACTTCGTACTGCCTAATTAAATTGCAATAAAGTCCTGTCAAAATGATTTGTAATGTGACATTTTTTTGTTCCTACATATTTTATAGTCGGGGCAAAAAAATCTCCTGAACAGAACCGTCACCCTGGTGATAGGGCGTTGTGAATAAGAAATATAATTAAATAAAACATATATAAGCATTTAAAAATAAGTAATCGCTTTATTGTTAATCATGTGAATCATAATTATTAACAAAAATCAGTTTTATTTTCATTGTAGTGCTTTGTGATATACGATGTTTTTTGTTTGATTACCTGGCGCATAGAAAAACAAATCTGATGGTTTTCCAACACGGGAACAGACAACATACAATTGACCATGTGAGAAACATGGGTTTTCCAGATTAATACCACAAACACTTAATGATTGCCCCTGGGACTTGTTTATGGTCATAGCAAAAGCAAGCCGAACTGGAAACTGTAGTCGTTTACAGTCAAACGGCACATCAGTCGGAAGCATTGGGATGCGCGGTATGAGAACGTCTTCTCCTTTATACTTTCCTTTCAGTATAGTTGCTTCTATCACGTTGTTTAGTAATTTTTTTATCGCTAACCGTGTGCCGTTGCAAAGACGCGGTTGGTTGATATTTCGCAACATTATAACTACCGATCCAACCTTTAATTGAAGATTGTGAGGTGGCAATCCTGGCAAATCCAGCGAGTTTAACAATTCTGGTGGATAGTTCACTACATTATCTTGGTTAGTAGCCGAATCAACTGATTTATATATCCTTGATTCGCCTGTAATTTGTTCTTGAATTTTTAAATTTAATTCATTTACATCTATGTTTTTTGCAGTCAATATAGCTTGTTCGCTCAACCAGTCATAGCTTCTGTAATTTTGAGAAACATCTGGAAACACCTTCTGAATAAGTTCATCTTTTGATCGAGTTAACTGACAAAAACTTTGAGGAAAGTTAATGCAGCCAGTCAACATGTCTATAGGAAATTTGCCATTACCAATGTCAATGAATTGTTTAGAGAATGTTTCCAGATTGGTCATTTTGCAACTCGACACGCATATTCTTGCTTAAATGAAGTACTTTGACATGTTTCCACAAATTGGAGGACTTTAGACATGCATTGAGTTCATCAGCTGGTGTTGATCGTGGAATCACTGGCAATGTTTGACGAAAATCTCCTGCTAATAAAATCATTGCACCACCAAATTGGTTATGATTGCTCCATAGATCTTTTAAGGTTCTGTCTAAAGCCTCCAAAGATTTTTTATGTGCCATCGTGCATTCATCCCAAATAATTAATTTACATTGCTGCAAGACCTTTTCCATTGCAGAGTTCTTCGAAATGTTGCAGGTCGGAGTTTCATTGCTTTGCATATTAATGGCAATTTTAATGCTGAATGGGCTGTTCGACCACCTTCAAGCAAAGTTGCTGCTATTCCCGACGAAGCGGGTGCAAGTGCAATTTTATTTTGTGAGCGAATCGTTGCTAATATTAATGAAATCAAAAAAGTTTTTCCTGTACCACCAGGTGCATCTAAGAAGTAAATCCCTCCAGTTTCATCATTTATTACTTTCATAAGAGTATCAAATACATACTTCTGTTGTTCATTCAACAGTGGAAGATTTGTTTGAATAAATTCTTTCAAAGTGTTGAGATCATACAGTTTTTCGCGATTCAACTCTTGGTTAAAAGCATCAAGCATTGGACGATTGGGCGCGGCCAGGCCTAATTGAATTCATAGTTTGTTTGACATCATCAAGCACATGACCTCAATTGAAATCAATGCTTCGTTGTAAATTTTTTCACTGATTTGTATATTTGGATTTCCCATTCTATTTCGTATTTGATACAAAATATCATCACATATATAATCTTTGTACTTGATCCACAAATCAATTGGGTTTGATGGGAAGCATGTAGATATGATTATAGAAAACAATGTTAGTATTTGATGAGCGTGTGATGATATTACAGCATCATTGAGAGTTTGATCCCAATGAGCGTCATTTTCTAGCAATTGCAAACGTTGACAGTCGGTAATTATCATGGTTTGTAGCATTTCGGGTTCTTCTACCTAAATTGCTTCGTCTAATAGGAGGCATATCTATATTATAGATTATTGTATCACATGCAATAATTAGTGATCATAGGTGACTAAACACTGCACAAAACACGATATAGGTACAAATTTGTTTCGTGTATCAGTTGACAAAACCAAACTCAGTAGAGTAGGTAACCGAAAATCCAAGAAAAACAACATTGACATTGACAGTTTGTTGTTGTTTCAACTTTTTTTTAATTTGATATGACTTGGAGTCAAATCCTTCAAGAGATCCTTCCTTCTTATGCATTTTAAAGTAAAACAAATGAAATAATATCGCGAAGCCGACCAAATTGATTGATTGAATTTGAACTTTGTACAGCGGTAATAAAGTGCAAATTGACTCTTTGACGTTAGGAACATACCTACATTGTTTAATCAACAGTGAGTGCTTGTAATTTAATATGAACTTTATACAATAGCAATAAAGCTCAAATTGACTCTACGTTTTAGTTAGAAAACGTTTGTATGGGAAAAAGAAAAGGGCTGTTTTAAGGGTTTTTCCGGCAATTATTAGAATTTTTCTCGCCGTAAAAACCATCTTTGAACTTCAACGAACATTTAAATAAAAGAATTGGCCAAATTGGTCTAGGCGTTGTTGAGTTATGCGCTTACCAACACATTTTGCGATTCATTTTTATATTATAGATAGAAACTACAATATAGAAAAACAAAATAGAAACGAAAATTTGCAAAGCAGTCCGTATCAAAAGTTATGCGCTCAAAATATTTTCGGTGCCAAGAATATACATACATACATTAACTCACGCATAGTTTTCATTGAAAACTTGGAAAAACTACCAAACGCCACCTATTTTTAACCGACTTTCGAAAAAGGAGGAGGTTCTATGTTCGACTGTATGTATGTTTTTTTTTTTTTTTATGTATGTCCGCGCATTTCTCCGTCGGTTGTGGATCGATTTTCAAAATTCTTTTTTATCCGAAAGAATATACTCCCGTGGTGGTCCCATATAAATTTTATCGAAATTGCTTTAGTGCTTTTTGAGAAACTGAACATAAACGAAAAATACGCATATCTTGATGACGTTTTTGTGTTCTCCAAATGTTTAAATTCCACGTTCCATGTTATTGGGGTTTTTAGTTCTGGGGTATAACAACTAAAAAGCGAAAAATAAGAAACTTTTTTACAAAAACAACAACAGACTACCAAAAAAAAAAACTAAAAATTTAAAAAAACTTTAATTTCGGAAGTCGGTGTCGGTGAGAAATAAAATACAAACACCGACTTCCGAAATTAAAGTTATTTTTAAATTTTTCGTGTATTTTTGTTTTTGGAAGTCGGTTGTTTTTTTTGTAAAAAAGTTTTGTTGTTTTTTTTTTGGGGGTGGGAAACCATCACATGACTTCTCCCGCTCTGAGTGGAGCGGAAGGACGTGTCAGACTGTTACTGACTAAAACCCACCCCTGTGTCTTCTTTTCCTGAGTGCCCAGGGGAGCGGTAACTGGTACATCTTTTGCTTCGTTTACGTTCATACCCTCTCACATAGAGGAGGCCTGTGCCCCAGCAGTGGGGACATTAAAAGGCTGATGATGATGATGATGATGACGTTCACACCAAGGTCAGACACGCGAAGATTTTATTAGAAATACCGTCTTTCGACGCTGCTGGTGGCGCGTTGGTTCCGTGCTCTGTGCCTTCTAAGAACGTATAATTCGCAAATTCATTAATACTTCACAAATACAAATTTATTCGCACCAACCGTATTCATTTCCTTTGCGTAACGCGAAAATCGAGTACCATTAAATTAAATTCTATATACTCCATCAAAATAGGTGCACCCTCCTCATTCACACTTGGCTACTCTCGAACATAATAAATCATGACCTTTTTACCCCACTCCAATTGGCGTGACAAGCTGATATAGCTCTTATGATAAGGGGATAAGGTCTGATAACTTTACCTGATGTCAATCCCTATGACAGATGTCATGGGAGAAAATTAGCGCGATTCGGGGTAAAGCTTTTTAAGGGAAACCGCACTTTCGGTCATTGGGAGTATTTTTAGTTTCTATAAAAGGTTATTACTGTATGGATGGGTTTTAGTATGAAGAAGTTTAATCATCTGTGATAGTATTGATTGCGAAATATGAGTCAAAATTATTTCCTACTCACAGAACACTAAGTTTAGGGGACATAGCGCCGTAAAGGTTGGTCGGCAAATAGGTGGCATTAAATTATTGGAGAAAATTAACTTTGCGGTTCAGGTGCCATCAAAGGTGTGATTCCTTTAGACTTCGAAAAAAGGAGAAGTTATTCGACCGTATGTATGTTTTATGTAGGTATGCCCACCGATTTCTCTGTCAATTGTGGACCGATTTTCAAAATTATTTTTTTATCTGAAAGTGGATACCCAGAGGTGGTTCTGGAATTTTATCGAAATTGCTTCAGCGCTTTTAAAAAAAAAACAACAAAAACAAAAAATGTGTACCTATACATAGATGACGTTTTGGTTTCCTTTAATTCCGAGTATATTAAAATTTAATGTTCTCTGTTATTGGAGGTATCAATCCGTCCGTAACGTTAGATTTAGTTTTAATTCTGGGGTATAACAATTAAAAAGTGAAAAATAAAAAACCTTTTTACAAAAAATACAACCGACTTCCAAAAAAAAATACACAAAAAATTTAAAAATAACTTTAATTTCGGAAGTCGGTGTGAAATAAAGTACAAACATCGACTTCCAAAACAAAAGTTAGTTTTTAAATATTTTGTGTATTTTATTTTTTGGAAGTCGGTTGTATTTTTTGAAAAAAAATTTTAATGTAACATTCGCATTCGCACCTCAGTGGTAATCTGTCAATCACCTCCCCTACGTTTTAACAAATTGATTTTAGAAATTAGAAAAAATAGTGCAGTTTCATAATCATAAAATACTCAGGTTTCTTGAAGATAATATGTATTTTTACCTGTATGTAGTTTAGTAAGAATACCAATTTTAATTTCAATGTGACTCTCAAATATTAGCCTGGTAAAAATTGGTGATGGTCTCATCACAACTGTAAAATATGTGAATGACATTCTTGCTACGGCTAGTTTGAAGACATCCTATTCATCATCATCATCATCATCAGCCTTTCAATGTCGCCACTGCTGGGCACAGGCCTCCTCTTTGTGAGAAAGTGTGGGCCATAAAACCACGCGGGCCCAATGCGGATTGGTAGATATCACATGTCTTCGAATTTTTGGTTCTAAGACATGCCGGTTTCCTTACGATGTTTTCTTTCACCGTTTTGAGAGCAGTTGCAGGGCGCAGGTGATGAAATAACTTACACAACGTAAAACACCTGCCTGAGTTTGAACTCACGACCTACAAATTGTAAGTCGCGGCCAATACCACTGGGTCACTGCCACTGCACCGCACAGACATACTATTGGTATGGTTTAATAAAGGTTTTTAAACAAAAAACATTTAATAATATCGCAGTCCCCTCGTCATCGGTTCTCATAAGTAGAAATGTAATATGTTCTTGACAGGCTGATGTCAATACTCCATTGTCTAGTTAAGTAATATGCATTGACAGGTTCAACATCTTCAATATGATGAGGATACTGAAGACGGGTGTCAAGATGTTAACGTGTTTAATCCAAAGCAAATTGTTAAGGCACTCATCAAAATTGATGAAGGAAGATTAATTGAAACGTAAGTACATAAGATGAAACAGTACTCATGCCATGTAACCAAATTAATTTGATCAAGCTGTAAGTTCCTTCATCGAACCTTAACCTCCAATCTGTCTAGCAAAAGTAAACAAAACCGAATAAATAATAGGAATACCGACTCGTACTTAGGTATCTGAAAATGAAGGAGAAATGAAATTGCCATATTTAACAAAACTCATGATGACAGAAACCATAAGGCAAAAACCATATACCTACATAAATATATCTTCAGAGGCCATACGCTGAAACATCCTAAGCAGAACCACTAGGCTGCAGAACTGTCTGTATATTTCTACCATATCGCTTAAATGTCATCTGACAACCTGGAAAAACTTATGGTTTTCACAGAAGATAAAATAATGGAAGAAAAAATACTCAGGGGACGTCACCCTGTAGGATTGTCCGATCCAACTTGTACACCAATATTTCCGCACTACAAAAGGTTAAAGATTGTGACAAATAAAGACAGATTGTTCAAAACTTTAGACGAGCACATCACGGAGCTCTTAAGGCGCAGTTATATACCAACGGCTTTGCGGTTAGCTTGCGTGTTTTGTGCTGAATTCACGCAACGCGTCGTACATCCACCCAATAATAGGACTCTCCCATCAAAGAGCGCTGTTCCAAAATAGACGCATTATTAATTTATTATTAAGGAACCTTATCTGAAGTAACTTGAAGGGGTTGGTGCTGTAATCCAAAACACAGGTTCGGTTCCAGATGCTAAAACTTTAGTGTACATAATATTGTTCATAGCAGTTATTTGTAACTTATAATTAGTACTTTCTGTGAATGAAATAAATTATTATTATTATACATAAAACAACAGGTATTATACTAAAAACGTATACTAAAAGATAAATTATTAAATTATCTTTAAAATAATGAAAATTTCATAAAAATACGCATAATAGATTTTTCGTGATTTTCAATGTTTCGTCCGCGTTAGACATAACTTTACAAATGAATTACACTATGATATTAAATAAAAATATAATTTGAAATATTCAGATATCAAATTACGAAAAACAAATTGGAGAATTAAGTAAAATTTTTTTAAGACATGAAATTAGTCTTTTAGACGTGATTTTCAATTTAAAATCATTAGAAGTTGTGTATCTGCGCCTTGAACAATTGACTCAAGCAAACAACCAAACATGATCATCATTCCAAAAACATTCTTGACGCCATCTCATTTATAATAATTTCCGCGTCTTCTATCAACATCTGTTAATCTTATTTCCGTTGACTCACAGTAACTTTCGTCGCTCCAAAAAAAAATCTTTTCGTCCGTAATTTATTCGGTCTCTATATAAAAATAACGATCCACTTCGTGCCGTCGATCTTTAACAGATGGAGGTCCGACGTTTTCTTCAGGCACTCCAGTTGGGTCCCTTGATACCCAAAGACGGGCGAAAAGTATTATAACTCCTCAAGGTGTGATTTGTAGTTGATTTGTTTTGGAACGAGATATAGCGTCTGTTTCATCTTTTGTAAAGTCGTTTGTTTCTGGGTTCTCTTCTTTTTGAAAGCTACCATAGTAATTATACAACTTTGTGTTCTTGCTTTCATTACTTTTTAAATTAACATTTTGTTGTGAATTTCTTCGTATTGGTGTTCATGGTTTACTGCAGCTCCTTTATTATTGATATCCACTGCAACGCAAAGCGTGTTGACAAAAGACTTATGTTCACTGATTTCATATTTTTAGTTTACCACAATTATTAAATGTGAAAACTGTTTCGCGTAATGAGTTTCTCAAATATAATTTCGACAATTCAATGCAAGAAAATATTCTAAGCGATAAGACTAAAATTCCACGCCATTTTGTAATTTCCTCCGATTGTTTACTTGTTCAATAAAAATGTGTAATGAAGATCGTTGCCTAGGGAAAAGTAATATCTTTGTTAGATTAAAATCGAAGATTAATTCGGGGTCTTCCTGGAGATGAAGAGATATTCGCCGTATTTTTATTCCTTACTTTTAGCGCAAGCTTGGACGGGGATTGAAATTTATATGGGTATACATTATACTTATCTGAGTTGGTTTTGTAGTGTATTGTTACGTTTTGGTGAGAAAAATGAAGACAGAATTGAGTACCTACCGTTCGCACGGTTCGCTCATAATTAGAAAAATGTGTGGTGTACGAATGGCATATTGCAGAATGATGTTGTAATTTATAAAACAATTTGCATTCAACTTAGGAAAGTATTCCCAGACTGTTTTGGGTCATACTGAGAGAATACAAGGTGATTTTAAATACATTAATATGTAGTACACGACAAAATTTTGTGGAGGCAGGGGGTGTGATAGCAGCGACCCCGATGTCATAGAAGGACAAACATTGACCTTATTTTTTTTTTTTTTTTTTTTATGTTTGATAGGCTCGCGTTTGACCACTATCTCACCTGATGGTAAGCGATGATGTGGTCGAAGATGGAGCACATTGGTGAAGTCCTTCGGGAAGGTCAGGTACGTAGTATTCACAACAAGTGTGAGTGTATGAACAGATGCATGTGCACAAACGTAGCAACAGAAGTATGTATGGGATCTTAGCTGGTCATGTCCTGTGGTTTCGAGTGAACCCCACGGGTCAAAATAATTGAATGCTGAAAATTCAAATATTGTTTTGTTAAAAATTTACCTTGTGAAAAAAAATAACTTGTTTTTACAGGGATAAAATTATATGCATACAATGTACAAAATGCTCATTTAATTAACTATATAATAAATACACTTAAAACCAAAAATAAAGCCTAAAAATAAACTAAAATATGGCGTCAAAAAATCGCTGTTGACTGGTAATGTGCCCAAAAAACTGGCGATATTGCCACGTTGTGTGGTAATGTTTATCTTTTGACCAAGATAAAAATCAGAAACATTATGAACTCAATAACTGGATAAGAAAACTGCTCAAAACAGTAAAAAACAGTTCATCCAGCTAAACTTGTTTGTCTTTTGGAAAGGATTCTCATAGGGAATAATTGAAAGCTATTTGTCCTCAACAATATACAGTTTAGTATAGCTTTATAGTTTAGCTATTTTGTTTTACATTTACATTGCACTGGGCAGTGTTACTGGACGATTGGGAACTTAATGTAACTAGTATCGTGTGATAGTGTAAGACTATTCAAGAAATTGTCTTCGAGATTCTCAGAGAATAAATTCCTCAAATTCGGTATAAAAATAGCTGGAATACCATGACTATATTTTTTATGTTTGTAACATTGTTAAGTATATTTTTTTGCAGATAAATACGAAATTGAAGTTACAAAATGTGTACAAGCAACAAAAAAAAATATATGTACAAGCGACTTAAAAAGGAGAGGTGAAAAACTAAAAACACACGCAAAAACACACACACACACTTCTACACGTGCAGCCTATGGGTCAGTTTCACTCAGCGGACATACAGCGACCTACGCGTCCAATATAATAATGCACTGAGAGTACTGTTGAGGCTGCCGTGGCGTTGCAGTGCATCAGGGATGTTTGCGGACACAAACATTAATGGTTTCGCCGCCATTATTAGGAAAAGATGTGCCTCTCTGATGACGCGTGTTCGCGGCAGTACCATCACTATTCTCAGTGTGTTCGCAAATCGGTGGAATTCTCCTTTGATGCAGAGGTGGATGCAGCTCCACGCTGATGTGCAGCTGTATGTTTTAGCTTTATTATCTCTGTACCTACTAACACTAGTTTTTAAGTAATTTGTTACTAACCCTATGGACTTAGTCTGAAATATTTTTTTTATTATTATTATAATTTTGTCGTTTATTAATTTTCTATACATATATAAATTATAATTTGAATATTTCTTACAAATCATGTAAAAAAAGAAAAAAAAAACATTATTTATTATTAATCAAAAAAATATTTCCAATCAAGGGGAGTAAACCTAAAAACCACAACTTATGAACTAAAAGGAGATGTGAAGTATAAACATTTTGCCATGTAGCCACAGTCACGATATATGAGGGTACAAACTAACAAACGAAAATTTGGGTGCCAAATGAAACCTATACCTTATAAAAGTACATTTTGATGCAAGTGAGCAAATTTTATCATTACAGCCGAGGCTACACGCCCGAGCCGACGGTGAGGCCATTTTGGAGCCGAGATCCTGCAATGACACTTGCCCACGAGTCATCAAACGACGTTTTTCAACTCTTACTCGAAAATAATAAGTAAAACTCCGTAAATATAATAATTATGTAATAAAGAATTTGTGACAAATGGCTCGCGCTTTTTTTTTTCATGCGCGTTGGCGTGCTGGGGGCTGTTCGGCGACCAGCCCGATAAAATAAATAAAATAAATTGTGGCGTGGGCTGGCCGCCACACTTTTCTGCACAAGTACAAAATATATCTCCTACACTGCAAGACTAGAAACTTTAGTGGTAGGAGTGAGTTTTCGAGTAAGTGTGTTGGAACACTTCTCTTTTAGTTAATAATCTATGTATCAGCCAAAGATATTGATTTCGGGGCTCGCACGGAATACCCCGTTAAACAAACAGTACTTTTCTTGCCATTTTCCTCCGAAATAACACCAACGGAAGCCAAAAAACCTTTTTATTATTACACCGTATTGGTAATCTGGATATACGCATATGCCGCCCATTTGAAATTCTTACTGAGTAATATCCCAAAGGGGCATACCGTACGTAGTATTAGAATAAAAACAAGAATAATTCTTTTCTCTCGTAAATGGAGGATCAAAAACATGTTATTTATATCCTATTATAATAAACGGGTGATAATTCGTTTCTTTTACTGTTTGTTTTGCGGGTGTGGAGATGAATTTTGTGGGTAAAATATTTGTTTACGCAGGTGAAAGTTGGCTTTTTAAATTGGCCGTTTCAGATGTAAGGTTACTAATGGTAACTTTTCAAACACGTTACCTACTTACTTTTGGAGTTCTTTTTATCAATGATGAGCTCGCGCTGACCACTATTCCACCTGATAGTAAGCGATGATGTGGTCGACGATGGAGCACGCTTGCCTAGAAAAAAACTTCACTCTTGACTTAAAGGCCCCAAAGTTACCCTGGCCTACGGACGGCGAGTAATGGGTAGCTCGCCGTCTGATAAGCACCAGGCCCTTGAGTCGACGTCGCGTATTATTCCATGCGCGCCTTAAAGGGAATTTGACAGCCACCATTGAGGGGGCCCATCATGGCCGGTGCCTGCATGCACCCAGGCACTCAGGCAGGGAAGGAACAGCGGTGGGATTTATTCAGTAAGAGTCTGACACGCTCTCCCACTTCACCAAGAGCGGGAGATGTCATTGGATGATTTACCACCTCAAAAAAAAGGCCCCCAGGTTGTAGCTATCAGGAAACACAGACTCCGGCAGGGAATTGCACTCCTTAGCTGAACGCACAATGAATGTGTTACCAAAACGTTTTATGCGTGTGGATAGGATGTCCACCATATATACCGGTGGCGCATCGCTGTACGTCTAGTGATCATAATTATGAAGGAACGGGCTAGGCAGAATTAAACTATACAATTCTCTATAAAATCAACTCGGCGTCGATGCTCCAGACTTTGCAGCTTCGACTCGACGAGTTCATCATTAAATACATAAACAAATATAGTCTTTATTTTACACCATAACAAATTTCAATAGGAGCTTAAGTATAAACAGCCTCTTGGCTTGTTTCTCAATTGACTTAAGCTCATCAGGCTAGTATCTGGTGGATCCATTCCAAAGATGAGAGCAGTACTCCTCCATACTCACAGTTCTGTTTTAAGGGACTATTAGCTGCCAACGACTTTGAGTGGTTAGCTTGCATGTTCTGCGCCGAGCTCACGTAACGCGTCCTATGTCCACCCAGTAATAGGACTCGCCAATCAAGGAGCGCTGTCCGAAATCAGACGCATTATTAATTTATTACACATAAAACAACAAGTTTTAAACTAAAACGCTGCGACCAAATTATAAATAATTAAATGATCTTTAAAATTGTGATGGATTCATACAAATACGCTTTATAGTTTTTGCGTAATTCTTAATTTTTTATCCGCGTTAGACATGACTTTACAAATTAATTACACTATGTTATAAAAATATTATTTCAAATATTCTCAAATCAAATTACGACAAAAATAGTCTAAAGTAACATATATTTTTTTAAAAGAAATAAGACTCGTCGTTTAGACGTGATGTTCAATTAAAAACCTCTAAAAGTCGTATAACTGCACGTTAAGCTTGCTTTTGGCAGCTATTTTCTCTGACACCGAGCACTCCAAGCTTACGCACTCAGAACAAAATGTGTACGTGAACCTATACACACATCGAATACCCTAGAAAAGGTTTAACATTCAATTAGCAATTCACGTAACGTGACATTTCAGTAACGCAAACCAATCCCACTCATTTTAGACTTTTTGACAATCATTGTTGCTAATTGATAGAAAACTTTGTATAGGCTTCAGTGGTAACCTTTCACTGCCGTATGCCTTCGATGTTTTCCAGTTTTACAGTAGCGCTATTCTGTAAAATCTCACCGTGAATACTTAGGTGAAGCGAACGTGAAGTGGGCTGTCAATCCATACAATCAAGGTGGAATGACAGTTCACTTCACGCTCACTCCAGTTAAGTTTATTCCAATTTCAGTTCTTGAATTGTGTTTGTTTTATACCCCTAGATTGGAAATCATTATCTTTCTGTTTTATAGTCATGACTGCTGAAAAAATTGTAAATTTTATTTTATTTGTAAACAGAATTTGTAAGTAAGATAAGCATTGCCATACAACGTGGCAATGCCGCCAGTCTTTTGGACACATTACCAGGCGGCAGACATATTTTACATAAATTTAGTTTCAGTTAGTTAAAAGTTTTTGGTGTGGCGAGTTGCCGCCACTCTGCAAGTTGGATGGGGTGTGGTATCACGACGTGTGTGTGCCCGGCTCTAGCATGTGATGCAAAGTGTGTAGCCGGCTTTACTGGAACCATAGGCAATCTAAAGTGCAGCAGTCGACGTTAGTGCGCCTTACGCCGCGAGGCAGTACGTTCGTGTAAGCGCATCTCACCCGCAGACTAAATTAATGTCTTATTAACATCGTCCCCGCAAATACACTAAAATCCCGAGTAATATCCCGTAAACGTTGGGGATTTTCCGGGAATAATAAATAACCCATATTTACCGCGTCCGTGTCTCTAGTGAACAAGAATAACCAGGAGTGTTGGTGTGAAGAGTATCGAGTGGCCACTCGTCGGGATCCTGCGAGGCTGCCGAAGGAAGAGTCAGGTACCGCTTTGTTTTACTCGCTTGGAGTTGGGCCAACATACGCCGTCTACTGCGAACCACTCCTAACTTGAAGTTATACAGACAAATATAGGCAATTTTGGGCCAGCATTCAATCCAAGTGTTTGGCCGTAACAATGTCCTGCATTCTGCCGAGAACCACAGCTATTTACACGCTTGGGCAACTCCAGTTTTCATTATTTGTTTAAGTGTACCTTTAAATAGTTATAGTTAGTTAAGTATGTTATTGTTTCATGAAGATAAATGTAATTACTTTGATTCTTTAGGAGAAGTATACCAATTCTAAATTTAAGCACCTAAATCTCAAATAATTTCAATTTTTAACATTGTCCTCGCTATTAGATAAATGTCTTTTTATCTAGGCTCTACTTTTCTAGGTAGGTTTGGTAAAGGTTTACAGGGCTTCTTTGCGTATCGATGGCAAATTTAGATTTCAAATATAATGTGTGGCCCAGTATTAAGCCACGGCAACAGCATTCACTGATGCAGCCATAAGGTCCTCACATGAACAGGTGACAGGCCATGTGGCGCAAGATGAGAGGTGTGCCAGGACTGCAATATCGTAATTCTGTACGCTTTATAGCACATATCTTCCCTTAAATCAAAGGATATAAACATTATTATTTGCTATTTCCTGATCAGCTATATTGGGTGTATTTACGATTTGATGACTAATAAACTTTATCCTCCAATAATGTTATCTTTATTGTTTGGCTACCCGTTACGAAAACATAATTGCTTCCCATGGGTCTTTTATGAAGGGATTTCGTAGCTATGAGCTGAGTTTAGGTACCTACTTGAATTTTATTAGATTTACCAAGACGTTATTCTTTCATTAATTGCTGAAATTCATAAAATACTATATAACATAACACCTGTTCTGCCTTCAGAGGTAGGGAGAGTTGTTTTATTTAATGTAGAAATAGGATATTAAATGATATTATAAAAAAATATAATACTCTATATATTTCAATACAGTAATTTCAATCTTGCTATTTATTTATTTTATCTTTTTGTTTGTTCTGTTTTTGTGTGCCTTTGTGTTTGTACCAAATGAACGTATTTTTTTTCTTTAATTTTCTTAACATTACGTACGCTCATCCTACCACTAGACCAAACAGACAGTTATACCTCTATATTCCTAGACTTGTAACATATTTTATGCTCCTCTTGATTTCGTGAGGAAAGTCTTTTGTATGGATGTAGATGGCTATAAAAGTACGAAAAGCCCAAAGAAACGATGGATGGACTGTGTGAAAGAGGATTGGGTAAAAAGGGGGTGACTACAAAGATGATGACTAATTGAGAAGTATGGTAGAAAAAGACATGTTGTGCCGACCCCAAATAAATTGGGTTAAGGGCGGGATAATGATGATGCGTCCTCTAGATTTCGGCCATAGCAACGCACTACAACGGAGACTAGGCATTACGGGAGAAATTACAGTGCACAAGTTGTGCGCAAACACAGATACAGTTGGACTCTTGGAAGAAGAAGCAATCAATATTCATCAAGTCACCTTGGTCATACATAGGTCCTTAATCACAAACACAGAAGGCATGAAATAGCCTAGCTTTGTGACGCAAACTGAATCACTATATGATTAGGTATTAATTATAATAATACACGGTGAAATGTCCGAGATTACTCCCATTGTGGGTCTGTCATCCGCATTCATTGTGTGATGATGTATCACAATAACACTTCGATGCCTTACTTGTGTTTGACATTTGACTGTTGTGTTGGATTGAATGGCCTTAGTTCCATGTTAAAATATACAGGCTGACTTGAATGCAATGATATTTTTAACTGACTTCGCAAAAAGGAGGAGGTTCGATGTTCGACTGTATGAATGTTTTATTTTATTTTTATGTATGTCCACCGATTTCTCTGTCAGTTGTGCACTGATTTTCAAAATTCTTTTTTTATCCTAACGAATAAACTCTAGAGGTAGTTCCATGTAAATTTTATTGAAATTGCAAAAAATATATATACATAGATGACGTTTTGGTTTCCTTCAATTACGAGTATGTTCAAATTTCATGTTCCATGTTATTGGGGTTATCGGGCGTAACTTTATATTTAGTATTAGTTCTAGGGTTTAACAACTAAAAAGTGAAAACTTAAAAACTTTTTTACAAAAAATACAACCGACTTCCAAAATAAAATACACGAAAACTGAAAAATAACTTTTATTTCGGCAGTCGGTGTCAAATAACGAAGAAATAAAATACAAACACTGACTTCCAAAATGAAAGTTATTTTTTAATTTTAAGTAGAAAATACATGTCGCACTGTACCTACAGTTTGAATAACTTAACTTTTGTACTTTCTTTTTTTAAAGTTCAGGTTTGCTCCACAAAAGTGACACCCATATTCCAAACAAGGAAGTGTAACTTCCGTGTTTGTGTCACAGATATTCATTTGTGTACCAATTTTCAAAAAAAACCTAATTGGCTGTGACAAACGGACAAAAAGACACGCGAGTGATCCTATAAGGCTTCGTTTTTGTCATTTGAACGTGCGTGACTTTAAAAATGTCAGTATCTGTTAAACATAATTATTTATTTGTCATTAGTTAGACTCAACATAACTTTTGCACTATATCAACACATTTATACGCCTTTACGAAATATAAGGAAGATGCAACGGAGTACTATGATCTCCGAGCGACTGCCATCTGACCCCCTCGACCTAATTATACGGCAGCACAGATATTCTGCGGGTAAACCGCTTCACAGACTCTTGGGCTCTTTACTTACTCGTTTTAATAACCGACTTTCGAAAAAGGAGGAGGTTCTATGTTCGACTGTATGTATGTTTGTTTTTTTTATGTATGTCAGCCGATTACTCCGTCAGTAGTGGACCGATTTTCAAAATTTTTCTTTTATCCGAAAGAATATACTCTCGAAGTCGTCCCATATAAATTTTATCGAAATTGCTTTAGCGCTTTTTGAGAAACTAAATAAAAAGGAAAAGTACGTGTACCTAGAATGACGTTTTGGTGATCTCCAATTACGAGTATGTTTCAAATTCCACGTGCCATGTTATTGGGGTTTTTAGTTCTGGGGTATAATCTATGTAACGGAATCCTTGAACGTGATTTTCACTCACTTCAAAACGTCGGATTGAATTGAAACTTCGCATACTTATCAAGGACCGATGAAAATGCATGGCTGAGTGACGTCATTTTAAAACAAATATGGCGAACTCCCAAAGATGCTGGACTAGATATTTTTCATGCATTTTAACGTTAAGAGTATAAAATTAATGAAAAGGTTTGCTAAGCAGAATACGGAAAATAAAAATAAAACGTGTTTTTATTTTTTATTTTTTTAAACTAAGAAATTTTTTAAAGAACATTCTAAGTAGTAATCTCGATCTCAATTTATGAAATACACCTCAAATTTCACTACATTTTCACCAGTTTTTAATTAGATTGATTGTCGCCAAGATGGCATTGCGACTTTGAACGTATTTTACGAAGTTCAAATAGTGGACTTCTGGTCTGATAGTTCAATTTACTATCTGACTTGAAAGACAAAGGGTCAATTTAAATTGAGGTGAATGAGAAGGGCAGGAAAACGAAGTACCTATTAAAGTGTTTTCAACTTTATTTTCATTGTGAAACGCAAGTCTGCCGTACGCTAGTGGTAACATACCCTGAATAAGCTGGAAAACTCCTTGCTAATCTAGGTAGTCATTGATAATATTTTCACGCCATAGTATGTTGGCAAACATGTCTGAACTTGTCTTATAGTTTTGTTTTCTATATGCTATCTTGCATGCACGATATAATTATACATGTAGGTGTAAAATTGTTTTTGCAAATAAATATTTTTAACATTCTTATTCAGGCTACCGCTGATGTAGGAGCGACTTAATTAAAAATTAAAAAAAAACTAGTGACCCGCCCCAGCTTCTCTTGGGTACAAAATAAATTAGACACGTAATCCTTCCTCATGAACCACTCTTTCTATTTTTAAAAACCACATGAAAATCTGTTCTGTAGTTTTTGAGTTTATCTCAAACAAACAAACAAACAAACAGACAGACAGACAGACAGAGGCGATGGGAGATTTTTTTTCTAAAATGTAGTGATAGAATTATAACCTCTCAATCAGTCTCACATTATTTACAAAATAATACTCCTTTTGTGTTGTCCCCATTCTTAACCACACACACGTGCTTGATTGTGAGTACTACGCACGTGACCTTTTTGAAGGAAGCCAACAATAAGGTTAATATTTAACCTTCTAGGACATCCCCCTTGCTGATGTAATCCACCATGTAATTTGGTTAATGGCCCTAAAAGAATAAAGCATAGTATTGAGCTAATTTTATATAATTATTATCTCTAGCTATTAAAATAAGTCGGGTTGGTTACACCATTTACATCACAAGAACGACTAAACCGATTTTAATAACCTTTGGATTTGTCTCCGCCCCGAATAATAGAATAACTATTAAAACATTAAAAAATCTGTTTTTAAAAAGAGTTGAGGCATCATCTTGTCTGTTGCTTTTTGTTTGGTAGGTCATACTTCAGAGGTCCCATATGAATTTTATCGAAATTGATTCAGACCTTTTTCAAAAATTCAACATAAAAAAAAATATGGATACACAGATGATGTTTTGGTTGTCTCCAAATGTTCAATTCCACGTTATTGGGGTTATCCATTCGGGCATAACTTCAATATTTAGTTTTACTTCTGGAGTACAATAAATATAAAATGAAAAATAAAAAACTAGTTTACAAAAATACAACAGACTTCTAAAAATTGCAAAATAATTTTAATTTCGGAAGTCAGTGTTTGTGCTTTTTTTCTTCGTTATTTGACTTCTTGAGATTTTTCTGAGGAAAATATAAACACAGGGAAAAATCTGATATATAAGACGTTTCTGAACAAGACATTATAAATTGCGTAACTTAATTAAATTGGGGACCGCATCATTAGGATAACGAAGTAAAGCTTCGGTTGGGATCGGCCGCTAATTGGATGGGTGACCGGAATTAAGACAGTCGGCTGAATTATTTGTGACTTTACCGTAATTAAGTTATTCGTGTCAATGTTGTTTTGGGGCTTGGTTGTTGGCCAAAATTAAAGCCCTCAATGCTAATTTGGCAAGATCGGAGGTACCTAATTTAGGATACAAAGATCTTTGAAGCATTTCTGCCTTATCGGATCGGCACGAAATTTAAAGTAATTCGTACTGTGGGAAAAAAGTTTATTCTTAATTTTTTTTTTTAATATGTCAACTTGAAATATCCTACTCCTGGGCAAAGGCTTCCATCATTCCTTCCCCTTTTCTCTGAGCTGTGTTTCTTTACGCTTATTCACCAGGAAGCCATAAAAGGCGTTCTCCCATCTTCTCCTCGTCTATTATAACATTATTTAGTTCCCATCCCCTCTACGACCACTCTACAACTACGGGTAAATTAAAAAGTCGCAAGAGTTTTATGAGAACGACACAAGCAATCCAGGACAGCACACCTAAGGAGAGGAGTAAGCGGTGGCAAGAGCAGTGCCCACCACCACGTGACTTTCTTGGGCCCAAGGAGCACCTGCCTCCCGGTCGTGATTTGCAGTGGCCTATTTGGAATGCGCTGAATCGATTGCGTACCCAAGTAGGCCGTTGCCAGTACAATTTGTCGAAATGGGGGATAGTTGATCCCTCAAATACTGAGTGCGAGTGCGGTGCTCCTACTCAGACTATGACCCATTTACTGGAGTGCCCAAAATGTCCATTCACCTGTACCCTGGAAGACCTGAGTAAAGCTTCCACTGAAGCAATAAACGTGGCCACCTTCTGGGCACAAACAGTATGATTGTATAAGCACAAACAATGTACCACCGATACGAAAAGAAAAAGAACATTATTTAGTGCATAAAAATACATTATAAACTTTCCAGCCCTCTAGTACTGTATTCCAAATGTCAAGATGTGCACAAACCGATTTTATATTTAAACACAAGATCAGTTCTATATCCACCAACCCACATTGGGCCCACTCCCTCTCACAGAGAGGTCTGTGTCCCAACAGTGGGAGCATTATAGGCTGATTATGTTATTCAGCAACACAAGATCACACTAGTACCTATTCAAGAAAAGGATAAGAAACCCAAACTTCATGAAACTACTGAGACTGAATCTAATAGAACAATACAGATTCACTGTACCCGACCTGAAATTTAAACTATCAGGATTTTAACTTTGCGATAACTAAATCAACGCGGCAGTAATTGCACTAAGCCAAAATATTTCATACTAAAAAAAACTTTTTTATATAAAAAATTGAACCGACTTCCAAAAAAAGTGCAAATAACTTAAATTTCGGAAGTCGGTGTTTCTGGTTTTGTTTCTTCGTTTTTTGAAACCGACTTCCGAAATTAAAGTTATTTGCACATTTTTGGAAGCCGGTTCCATTTTTTTGTAAAAAAGTTTTTTATTTTTAACTTTTTAGTTGTGGTTCTCCATTAAATTGTGTTAACAATTCATAGGTATACGATCGCTGCAATCGCGGTTGATTTGCTGTCAATTTTTGAAGAGTTCCGATGTCTGTCTCTGAAACCGATCATCAGATCTATATGAAATTTAAATGGGACCATTTCGGAACAAACCCCTTTCGAACAAAAATTTTGCAAATCCGTCAATATATATTACGACGGAGTTAGGTTATAAAAAAAATACAAACATCCGAATTGATAACCTCCTCCTTTTGGAAGTCGGTTAAAAAGAAAAATAAATCGAAATTAACTCTTTCGGTCTGTTTGTTACCTCTTGATATCTCAACAGCTAAACGGATTTGGATGAAACTTGATATACGGTAGACCATGTCCTGGAATAGGTCAAAGAGTACTATTAACCCGGAAGTGTGTTCCCTTGTGATGGTTTTTTTACTTTAAGGTGGCCGAAACCGCAAGCAGAAGCTAGTTTTCACTAAACCAGAATATCTATAGATACATAAGTAGGATAACGACGGTTTCCATAGCTAAGTTTGGCGCGCAAATTATTTGCAAGCCATTGAGTCTCTAATGAGCCGTGCTGCGAGTTGACTTAAGATTTAATGATTAGATGAAATTTATTAGTACCTTTTGGGGTATTTTCGGGGATGAGATCCAAACCATTTCATCCAATGTTTAGGAAGAGAGAGACTTGGAGGTCAGGGGATGCGTTTCGTAAACATTTTTGGAACGAAGTTCCTTATCGCGCGTTGTGAAACCCGCTAGACGGAAAAAAATCTTACGAAAAGTTGTCACGACACTTTTTGCTATAGTAAAAAAAATAAAATTTTATTACAATTACTTTTGTTATAGTTGTTGTTATTCCTAAAGAGTTGAGTTGAGCTGAGTTGAGCTGAGCTGAGCTGAGCTGAGCTGAGCTGAGCTGAGCTGAGCTGAGCTGAGCTGAGCTGAGCTGAGCTGAGCTGAGCTGAGCTGAGCTGAGCTGATCTGAGCTGAGCTGAGCTGAGCTGTGATGAGATGAGATGAGATGATGAAGTATAACTTCTTACGTGCGTGCGTGTGTGCGTAGTTAATAATAAAAAAAAAATATTATAAATTAAAAAAAATAAAATTATATTACAATTCCTTCACTAATTAATCGAAAGGAACTTCGTTCCATCCGGGTGTCCCTTGACACCTCTCAAGTTTTTTATTTTAAATTAGTTTCTACCAGCTGCTTAGCCCGCGTGGAATTAATACTTCCCCCGTTATAACTTTCAACCTCATTTTCACCCGCTTAAGGTTTGAATTTCGAAAGAACATTTCTTAGTAGATACCTACTCTTCACAAAGAACACACCCTCCAAATTTCATGTGTCTAGGACCAGCGGTTTAGGCTGTGCGTTGATATATCAGTCAGTCAGGACTTTGAATTTTTTATGTACAGATAGGTTTATTTTAAGTAGCCTTAATACGCGTTAAAATGAAATATGTACCTTTTATATCTTTATACGCTTGACCACCATCTCTCCTGATGATAAGTGATGACATGGTCGATGATGGAGCAGGCCTCCCTAGCAGTAACCTATTCACCCGCGACTTGAAGACCTTCCGGTTGTAGCTATCAGCACAGCTATACACACCGACTCCGGCAGGGAATTCCACTCCTAAGCTGTACGCACAATTAATGCGTTCCCAAAACCTTAGAGAAACTTGTTTTTTTTTTTAATAAAAAACATTGCCCCACACTAGGAATTACTCCTGTGTCGTGGGTGCGTTCACAAACATATATACTCATAAATACAAGACACCCAGATGCGGAACAACTATCTGCAGGTCACACAAATATTTGTTCCATGCGGGAATCGAACCGACGACACGCAGCGCTTCAGCCAAACTCTCAACCACTGCGCCAACCATGTCATCAATTGTCGTCGTTCATCGTCAATCGATTTACAGTGATAAGTGAGTTCCAATCAGCTTTTTTTTTGTGGAGTGGTAAATCATCCAATGACATCTCCCGCTCTAGGGTGGAGCGGGAGGGCGTGTCAGACTCTTACTGACTAATACCGACCCCTGTTCCTACCCTACCCTGAGTGCCCAGGGGCGAGGTAACTCTGTTTCGAATGTATCCTTAACCCCTGGGCAGGCATCGGCCATGACGGGCCCTGTCTTTATTACTGACAACTCTATGAGGCGCGCGTGGAAAACTACGCGGCGTCGACTCTCGGGCCTGGTGCTGATCGAACGGCGAGCTACAAATTACTCGCCGTCCGCAGGCCCGGGTAACCTGCTTCAAATGATTTAATAAGTTAAACTGTCGTCATCACCCTCAAATTAAAGGAGAAAATCTATGAGTCCATGATAAGACTTGTCATACTGTAAGGATCAGAATGTTGGGCTGTGAAAAAGACGGATGAAAAAAGATTACATGTGGCGAAGATGAAAATGTTGAGATGGATGTTTGGAGTAACGAGAATGGATACAGTGAGAAATGAGTACATCAGAGGTAGTTTAAAAGTGGCGCCAGTGACAGAAAAGTTGAAAGGAAATCGCTTATCTTGGTATAGTCATGTGAAGAGGAGGGATGAAACACATGTAACTGAAAGAGTTATGAATATAAATGTGGATGGATAGAGCCCTCTCCATCCATCCACATTTATATTCATAACTCTTACTACTGCTGCTCTTCCAACTGCTCTTGCTACTGTTCTTGCTACTGCCTTTTGAGAGGGAGGCCAAAGAAAAGATGTATGAATTGTGTGTGAAGTGATAAGAAAGAAAAGGGAGTTAGTGACTGACAGCCGTCACGCTATCACTAACTCCCACACAGACACAGACATGACAGAATGGAAGAAAAAAACGTGTAACGCCGACCCCAAGTAACATGGGATAAGGGCAGGAACACATTCAAAATTATGCTTCAGACCAAGAAAAAAAACCCAGTTGATCAGACTACATTCAATGATTAAAAAGCACCATTACTTCATGGGCCAAAATCGTTACGAAATGATTGCTTTTATTAGAAAATCTATTTAAATATTCATTAACGTGGACGGATACGTTGTAATAACATTGTAAATTGCTACACAGCATGTCAAAACCCTCACGGGTACTGAGTGAAAGGAATTTCATTAGTGTAACTGGCTTGTTGCCATACTAATAAATCACAGCATATTACACGGTGAAGTTTCAACCGCCTTTATAATATATTTAGCTTTTTTTTTTTTTTTTTTTTTTGGGGGGTGGGAAATCATCCAATGACTTCTTCCGCTCTAGGGTGGAGCGGAAGGGTGTGTCAGACTCTTACTGACTAAAACCCACCCCTGTTCCTCCCTGCCTCGAGTGCCCGGGGGCGAGGTAACTCTTTCGAATTTATCCTCCACCCCCGGGCAGGCACCGGCCGTGGCAGGCCCCTTCTCTTGGCTGACAACTCTTTGAGGCGCGCGTGGAACACTACGCGCCGTCGACTCTCGGGCCTGGTGCTGATCGGACGGCGAGTTACCCACTACTCGCCGTCCGCAGGCCCGGGTTTATAATATATTTAGCTAGGAAGTAATTTTGTGAACTACTGAAATTAGGTCAGTTTCTCATGAACGGCTAGAATTCTAGCCGGAACTTCTTGTTGTCTGTCAGAAATTTGGTATTAGTTGAGTGTGGCTAGAGTTGTTAAGCTGCGTGTTGGTCTTTGATACCGATAAAATACTCTTTCATGTGTTTTTAACCAACTTCCAAAAGGAGGAAGTTCTCAATCCGTTTGTACGTATTTGTTTTTGTATGTTTGTTACGCGATTTCTCCGCCACTTGTGAATAGATTTTCATGATTCTTTTTTTTGTTTGGTAGGCCATACTTCAGAGGTGATCCCATATAAATTTATTGAAATAGATTCTGCACTCTTTGGAAAAATCAACATAAATAAAAAGATATGTATTACATATACACGTAATGTTTTTGTTGTCTCCAATTATGTTCAAATTCCATGTTATCGGGGTTATCCATTCGGGCATAACTTTATTATTTAGTTTTAAGTTCTGGGGTACCTACATCAACTAAAAAGTGAAATATAAAAACTTTTCAAAAAATACTTCCGACTTCTAAAAATTGCAATATAATTTTAGTTTCGGAAGTCGGTGTCAAATAACGAAGAAACAAAATACAAACACCGACTTCCGAAATTAAAGTTTTTTTGCAATTTTGAGAAGTCGGTTATATTTATTGTAAAAAAGTTTATTTTTTCTTTGTAATCAATGATGGCATTTTGTACTTTCCAATAGCTGCCTGATTCATTGCTAAGTAAAATTATTTTAAGACACAGACTGTGTTTGTGCAAGTAGCACTTATATTTTTATTTATTGAGAATCGGTCTGTGGGACCGACGCCAGTATTGGTGTCCCAGTACGATTTTCTGTGATTTTGTACTAAAAATAATATTATGAAAATAATTAACCCTAATTGTTTTTGAGTGTTTTTTGTTCTATAAGTAGTCACAAAAAAGATAAAAAAAAATGGTTTTTGGAGAAAAACAAGTTGCTTGCATTTACTTTGTAAACACAACACACACACACGACACGACATTTTTGACTTACAAAAGACTCTTACTCAGAAAATGAATTGTAAATTGGGTATATTCTGTTCACAAAAGTATATATTTTCTTGATACCTGTGAACATCTTTACGCGCGAAACCGCCACATCCGTCAACATCCGCGCTGTTTCCCGCCATTGACATGTTTACGACTTTGTTTACATAAAACGGATCACTGACGCTTCTATTGGTGCGAGGCACTTGAAGTATTTTTTTGTGGGTTGTTGAATAAACAGACCTTATAACAAAATGTAAACAATACTTGTGTTACGAGAGTTGAATTCTAATCAAATGCTGTTATAAACGATTTGGCGGGAATAGTGTCTGTTCACGTGATAAGTTGGTTTCTGATAAAACCACTGTATCAATCTACACGAAATTTTGCATGTTACACTATGAATAGACAAGTAAACTAATAACATTGTTTTTTTTGTACAGTCCGATAAAATATTTTCCTATTATTCATACTCAAACTTCATATTACGGAAACGAAACAAAGTAACTGCTTTTTCAAATTGCGTTTCTGCGTTTGCGTTGCGTTTTGTGTTGCGTTTTTTTTCTAATACTATGTAATAACTACCTTAGAATAAATACATACCCTCAAACTTTGAATAACACATACAAGCTCACATCATTCACGCTCACAATAACAATACGAATAAAATCGGCTGACCTTGATAAAAATGTTATTACGTAATATTTCTTCAAAATATTTATCTAAACCGATGTTATTACGGCGTAATAATAACACAGCAATAAATATAATACTCAACATAACACATAAACAAACACAAAACTGTTTAAAACACACAATTCTAGCAAAATTTCGTCCGCCATTCACAAACGTAAACATGCTACTAAAAACTTTTTTTAATTTTTTTCGAAACAGTATTTGTCTATGGAAATGTTTGTAAAACTACTATACTATCACTCTCCGAGTATGTAAAAATTTCCACAGGAATATGACCTTTAGTTAATTAGTAATAGAGGTTGAAACCGCGCTAGTCGGATCGGCACACTGGGGCCTATTGGACGTTGTCGGATAATTCCGTTTACCGGCACTCTGGGGCCTATTGGATGTTGACAGGTTAATTATATGAAATTACGTTCCAAACTTTCGGTCTCAAAATACGGCGCGGGTATAGGAAGGTTATTCGGAAGTTAATTCTACCGGAAGGTAGCCCTAAGAGTAGATAGGAAGCACCTGGATGAGAGTAACTGAGGACAGAGTTAAACAATGAAAGAAAATTATCATCGCTTGCCATCAGGTGCGATAGGGGTCAACTCAACGCGAGCCTATCAATATTTAAAAAATATATATTATAGTAGTTAAGTTAGCAGTCGAAAATACAGGAGGAGGCACCCTGGTGCATGCTGTTTGCCGACGACATTGTTCTTGTCAGTGAAGATGGACCTGAGATCCAGAGCAGATTGGAGAAATGGCCACAGAAGTGGAGAAAGTTGGCTTAAAATCAGCAGAACCAAAACTGAGTAGGTACATGTTCTGCGATTTCAGCGCTAGATGGCGAGCTTCTCCCAGTCTGCTCCGATTTTCGGTATCTCGGTTCACTCGTGCAAAGCAATGGCGAAATAGATCGGTCTGTTAAGCACAGAATTAACACTGGATGATTGAAATTGCGGAAAGTCTCCGTGACTATCTGTGACTCCCGCATTCCCCTTAAACTTAAGGGGAAGATTTACACAACAATGGTCAGATCTGCTGTCTTGTATGGTTCACACTGCTGGGCCACAAAAAGGATGAAAGAAAAGCAATTGCATGCAGCTGAAATGAAAATGCTAAGAGCGATGTGTGGTGTTACGCTCATGGATAGAATTAGGAATGAGTATATAAGAGGAAGTATGAAAGTGGCACCGATGTCTGAAAAGTTGGGTAAAAATCGGTTGTCGTGTTAGAGGCATGTGATACGAAGGAATGAAGAAAGTCTTGAGTATGGAAGTGGATGGCTATAAGAGTAGAGGAAGGCGAAATAAACGGTGGATGGACACTGTGAAAGAGGATATGGGTAAAAAGGGACTACAGAGATGACGACTAATAGAGAAGTATGGAAGAAAAATACATGTTGCGCCGACCCCAAACAAATTGGTAAGGGCAGGAGAATGATGAGAATGATAATAGATTTAAGTGGTTCGGTTCAGCGCAGCTTAGAATTAAAAGTCGTTCGGGTCGAAAAATCAAGGCTAAGCTATTGAGATCACTCCTTGGATAGGTAACAATCCGTTTTATATGACGACCGATTCGGCTTCCGTCCCTATGAAAGGATGTTAGGGTGTTTGGTCCCTGCCGTCATAGCCGACATAGAGAAAAACTTGAGAGGTGTCAAGGGACACCCGGATGGAACGAAGTTCCTTTCGATTAATTAGTGAAGGAATTGTAATATAATTTTATTTTTTTTAATTTATAATATTTTTTTTTTATTAACTACGCACACACGCACGCACGTAAGAAGTTATACTTCATCATCTCATCTCATCTCATCTCATCTCATCTCATCGCAGCTCAGCTCAGCTCAGCTCAGATCAGCTAAGCTAAGCTAAGCTCAGCTCAGCTCAGCTCAGCTCAGCTCAGGTCAGCTCAGCTCAGCTCAGCTCAGCTCAGCTCAACTCAACTCAACTCAACTCTTTAGCAATAACAACAACTATAACAAAAGTAATTGTAATAAAATTTTATTTTTTTTACTATAGCAAAAAGTGTCCTGACAACTTTTCGTAAGAATTTTTTCCGTCTAGTACCCTTTCACAACGCGTGATAAGGAACTTCGTTCCAAAAACCCAAAAATTCGAAGACATGTGACATCTACTAATCTGAACTGGGCCCACGTGGTGGATTACAGCCCACTCCTTCTCACAAAAAGGGAGGCTTGTTTCCCAACACTGGTAACATTAAACGATTATGCCCGATTGTGATTGCAAATTGCCAATCCTGGCAAGAGTTAACATTATAACCAGGTACTAGATTAGGACTTGGGTTGATATAGACGTTTGAAGAAGAAGTAAGAAATAATCCAGGATTCACTCTACGAGAATTATATATTGAAAATCTATTGATTGGTAACATCTTTCTTCTCGCTTTCCTGCAATCTGTGGGAGTGATTTCGTGAAATGGGACGGAAGTGTGTAACAGGAAGCCAGGGAAGCGTGAGCTGTTTGACTTGGCCATTCAGCGCACTCTATTTGATTTAAAGTTGGCCGTCAGATGGTGGGAGTGCGTGCGATAAGTCTGTGCGCAATCGAAATCGGAACTAAACGTTTTAATGTTAATGTTGCATATTACCAAAGTGAAATGTCAAATGTTACACAGCATATGCGACTATTGTAAGCCTCGCTCGTTTTTTTTTTACATTTATATGATGTGTCGGCACTCACTAAGGCCCTACTAACGGTTCAGTGGCACCCTCATTGAATAAAAAATCGTAGCATAGCACAGAAAATAAATATTAAAAAAACCAACTTAACGTTTGTTACAAAGAGGATAAAGCATTTTTACGTTGTTAAAACAGGTCTCAAAATGTTTCGTATCCAAAGTAATAGGCAAAAGTGTCAGAAACGGCCGTTATTGATACTTTTTTATGTTTGATAGGCTCGCGTTTGACCACTATCTCACCTGATGGTAAGCGATGATGTGGTCGAAGATGGAGCACGCTTGCCTAGAAGTAACCCATTCACTCTTGACTTAAAGACTCCCAGGTTAAAAAAAAACACAGAACTTTTGCCTACTACTTTGGATACGAAACATTCGACCCTTAACCCTCGAATCCACCCTATTATTGTATTCTCTAATGTGATTGCTAAGCAATAATGACATTTTGATCGAACCAAAACGATGACAGTTTTTTTTTTGTGGTGTGGGAAATCATCCAATGACTTCTCCCGCTCTGGGTGGAGCGGGAGGGCATGTCAGACTCTTACTGACTAAAACCCACCCCTGTTCCTCCCTGCCCTGAATGCCCAGGGGCGAGGTAACTCTTTCGAATTTATCCTCAACCCCCGGGCAGGCATCGACCATGACTGGCCCCGTCCTGTTTGCTGACAACTCTTTGAGGCGCGCATAGAACACTACGCGCCAAAACGATGACAGTTAGGAAATCTTACCGATTTTCTGTAATTGACATTTACTGGCTTTTGATTGGTTTAATTCTACCCATTGATTGTGATTTTGACCCCAAGTTTGATTTCCTGGTAGGTACGAAGCGTTTCTTTTGTTTTTCTCTACTCTTCTTACCATCGACCATGGCACGTGGGAGTTGTTTTTTTTATTTCAGCTAGTTTAATCTATAAATAAGCATTTTTTACGAAAACATAACATTAACCAGGAGTCTGGGGAAATAAGATAATTGTTTACCTAGATTATTTGCTAATTTATTTAGGCAAGAAAATATACAACTATAATAGGTACTAATTACCTACAGACACTTTCTAACATAATTATTTTACGTAATTAGCTTCTAAGACGAACGAAAGAAAATTATATTAAAACAGGCTCGCATTATGTCTGAACCAAATTTAGTTATGGCTTTGTTCCGAATAACTCATTAAATTAAGAAATATTCTAAGATGGCTTCCAAGAACTGCGTAAAATTATTAAATTCCGTTATTAATTTTGCTACAATTTATCAATTGTCGTAAAATAATATAAAACCGGTTAAGTGCGAGTCTGACTCGCACATGAAGGGTTCCGTACGATTTTATTATTTGTTGTTATAGCGGCAACAGAAATACACATTCTGTGAAATTTTCAATTGTCTACCTATTACGAATCATGAGATATAGCCCGCTGACAGACTAACAGCGGAGGCATAGTAATAGGGTCCCGTTGGTCACCCTTCGGGTACGAAACCCTAAAAATGGTACAATTTAGCATAGCTTTTATGTTGTCCATAAAAGTAAGAAAAAATGATGCCCAATGAGCTTTACCACTACCGGATTTTTTATGCCTCTTGTACATATTTTATTTATTAAGTTATTTATTAGTTTAATTAGCTATTTTAATTAGAAAAAATTAAGAAAGTTGCGCGGAAAATTAACGACTATTTAAACTCAGCGCGTTTGACAGTTCATAGCTAAGACAGGCAAACGTCTGGCGGGTCAGCTAGTATTGGTACAAAGAAGAGTAGGGGCGTACTGGCGACTTCACGCTGTCTCTTTTCTACTTACGATACCTAATTCCGGCAACTGCATACGTCAGTGTGTGCATCGTTTTCCTTTTCTTAACAGTTTGCTTTTCAACTAGATTTAAAGGGTTTCTTTCTTAATTTTAAACGGATGTGATAAATTCTTTCTATTTTCGATTTTGTATAAGTTACTTTTTGACACAGATGACACAAAAAAAATTTAATACCCTCGTGGCTAAAGTAATAACAGCCGAACGTGTTGATCCATCAGGTTAAGCTACGCTTGCCGGGGTTAGTACATGGATGGGTGACCATCCTTACATTCCGAGACTCCTCCATGCCTCGGAAAGCACGTTAAACCGTTGGTCCCGGCTGTCAATCGTGGATCTTTGACAGTCGTTACGGGTCGACAAAAGCCCGAAAGTCTGACAACCAGTCTTACCAAGGGGTACCGTATTACCCAGTAACTGGGTTGTGGAGGTCAGATAGGCAGTCGCTCCATGTAAAATACTGATATTCAGTTGCATCCGGTTAGACTGGAAGCCGACCCCAAGATAGTTGCAAAAAGACTAGGCAGATTTACCCTAATATGTAAATAAGTTTCTATGTATTACAGGAGACCTTGCTAACAACTGGGCTGTATAATGTATGGTACATAATCAGTCTAAAACCTTTCCTCTACTGTGACACAGGTCTCCTATTTGTGAGAGGAACTGTATCATAATCAGACACTCGGTCACAATGCGAGTAGGAGGTTGATAAATGACTTCGATTTTTTTGGTTCAGTTCAGAACATGTCATTTCCCCAAAAAAAAGGGATGTGCCAAAATAGGCACAGAAGCACACACACAAAAAGCACAAAAAAAAAGTTGAACACGTTTCGGGGCTCGTGGTTGTTGTTGTTCGTTATTGTTGTTTGTTATTGTTGTACGTTTGGTTTTTTGAGCGTTGCACAGAAGTGGTTCCGGGGTGGTCTTTAAGAGGTCACGGTGCCCCTTCCATGTGCGGATGGTGATGATCCCAGATCATGACCCCAAAAGTTCAGGAAGTAGGGGTTTACTCTCGATATTTCGTCACTGTTTTGAGAGCAGTGAAATGTGGTAGTGGTGTAGTGGTAGACCATTATAGTCATTTAGCCTTATAACCTGTTCCTGACAAATAACAAACTCAACCAAAAAAGAAATAGCGGTATCGGTCCTACCGTTCACGCGTAATGACCAAGAGAAATAGGGATTCATTTTTATATACACGGTATAATGGTGGTCATATCTTATGAACCGGTTCTGCCCATGGAAATGAACAAACTACTTTAAGAATAAATAAAAAATTCCCAAAAAAAAAATTGGAGTTTTCATACAAAAATACATCAGCTGATCAATATTTGTATGGGAGGTAGAATTTTGTTTTTTCAGATTTTTCACGTTTTCTTGAAAATTTTCTATAAAAATGAAAAAATAATAAAATATTAATAAATAAAATTTTGATGAATTCTGTTTTCAGAAAAAAAGAGTTATTTTTTGTGTTATTTGTTGTTTCATAATCAGAATGTCTAAATCACGTAAGCCTAACTAAAGATTGGATGCTTGAATACACTAGCACAGCTTGGCAAAAAAGAGTTTGGAATAAATGAGGTCGCCAGTATCACACCTCTGGCAACCCGGAATATTACAACTGAACAGTTTTTGATACTTGTTATTTTTGGGGATATGATCCCAATCCCAAGTGGGTGGTTCAGTCCCTCGGACGCAAACACCATGGAAGGTGTAAATGTTCAGTTTCATTTTTAGTTTCAACTGTCACCGCGTCACTGTTTTTTGCCAAGCTGTATATTAAACAAGATAGATGAAAATCATAAGTGAACACAGAAAAATATCTTATTAGATAAAAAAAATCTAGCAGATATTTTTAGTAGTGCCACTTGACCGTCTTTTCTTTGTGCTTTCTTTGATCAGTCAACTCTTAACTGATGACATAGAACTCAAGGTTAATGAGACGTCGTACTTATCAGAAATTCTTGTGTGACTGCGTCTTGTGTCATGTTTTGCCCGAAAACTTACTGTAGGGTAATATTATTGGGCCTTATTTATAGTTTAAACACTGATTAGCAGATTCTTAATTCAACATTTTCTACCCGTATCAAAAAAAAAAGGATAGTTATGTGTTTTTTTTTGTGGGGTGGGAATTCCCACAATAACTTCTCCCGCTCTGGGTGGAGCGGGCGGAGGCCATGTTAGACTTTTACTGACTAAAACCCACCCCTCTTCTTTCAGTTGCCTGAGTGCCCAGGGGCGTGGTAACTCTGTTTCGAATTTATCCACAAACCCTGGGCAGGCATCGGCCATGACGGGCCCCGTTAGGCTGACATATCTTTGAGGCACGCGTGGAACACTACGCGCCGTCGACTCTCGGGCCTGGTTCTGATCGGACGACGAGCATCTCGCCGTCCGCAGGCCTGCGCAGTTAAGTGCTAACTAACCATTTGAAGGAGGTTTTGTGTAATAGACAGTTGAATTTGATGGATCTAACGTATGTTATCTTTAATTCCCCGCAAAACAAAAACCAAGGTAATGATCTGGCTACTGACACAAGACTGTTACGCAACTGAAAGTCTAATGCAACCAAATTAAATATAATCATAAGAACACAAAACTCCTGGTATTCCTCGCATACATTCAGACATAAGCTTGACTTTTTAACGATTTCGACGTCTGCTGTTGAGTTACATTAATTTTAAGTTAATCCTTGTTTAGTTTTTGACTAATTAATCCCTATATCTTTAGTTTAATTTTAAGGTTTACACATCTCCTAATTTTAAATTAATTTCTCTGTTTTATTGATTAATTGACATGCTATAAGATTTAATTTTTGTTTTTTAACCGACTTCGAAAAAGGAGGAGGTTATCAATTCGGATATGTTCGGGCATAACTCCGTCATATATTGACGAATTTGCAAAATTCTTTTTTTGTTCGAAAGGGGTTTATTTCGAAATGGTCCCATTTAAATTTAAAAAAGATCTGATTATGGGTTTCGGAGACAGACAACGGAACTCTTCAAAAATTGACAGCAAATCAACCGCGATTGCTGCTATCGTATGTCTATGAATTGTTAACACAGTTTAATGGGGAACCACAACTAAAAAGTGAAAAATAAAAAACTTTTTTACAAAAAAATAGAACCGACTTCCAAAAAAAGTGCAAAATAACTTTTATTTCGGAAGTCGGTGTCAAAAAACACAGACACAAAACAGGAACACCTTTTTTTGGAAGTCGGTTCTATTTTTTTGTAAAAAAGTTTTTTTGATTACTTAATTTTTCTAATGTTATTTATATTTTTCTTTTTTCCTTTGTTTATAAAGTTATTTAGATTTAAATTTTTTTTTAGAATTATTTTTTTTACGTGCTAAATTGCACGTAAAAAAAATAATTCATTATACATTGAAGATGTCACTGGCTCCTGAAATACAGGTACTCTACTCAGGATTTCATTTATCTGTAAACTGTGTTTGTCCCAATAAAGAATTATTATTATTATTAAATAAGAATCCGCTAATCAGTATTTAAACTAATAATATGGTTAGCGATTTTTATTTAAAAAGCCTGTATTTTTACAAACTTTTATTTAACTTGCAATGTTACTTAGATTGCAAGTTAAATAAAAGCATGTGCGTGTGTAACTATGTTTGTTCGGGTGGAATCTTGCAACTTAAATTAGACCCACTTCCCGATATCCGATTGGACTCAAATTTGGTTAACTTATGTATCTTCGATGACAATACAATGATATTGTACCATGAAGCTGGTTTGATGATGGAGACGAAATATGGCCATAGGAACTTCTGAACCAAACAAGATAAACCACCGAGTCTGGACTCGATTGATTCGTCTTGAGAAGTATTTTACGCCTACGTGATATTCAGCGTCTGATGATGAAGCTGGAAGGTGACCACGGCATCTCAGTGATAAAACAACATAACCGCACCGAGTTTGGGCTCGATTGATTCGCCTTGAGGAGCACTTTACATCACATCATAATATCCGTAGAATATTTTAAAACATCACGCCTACTCTAAAATACCCTCCTAACCTTCCCCCTTTCCTTCCCCTTTTCCTTTTTTTTCTTTTTTTTTTCTTTTTTCCTCCTTTTTTCTAACTAAAAAGTTAAAAAAAGTTTAACGGAAAAAAATATTTTTAAAAACAAGCTTTTATCTGGGACAATGAACAAAAAAGTTAAAAATATAACTTACTAGAATAGTAAGTATTTGGCGTGTAGGTACTTATATCCTTAAGTGCTTGAGGCACAGAAATTTTGTAAGTACCTAACCTGTAACCTGTAACGGGTAGTGCCTCAAGCTTTTAAACCACACACACCCACAGAAAAGTTACCAAACAACTAAAAACCACACAAAATAAACCCCTCACTCAAAGTTACGCGTCTCTTAAAAGCAGTAAATTCAAAAGCCAGGCTTAACGTGGGCCACGTGAACTTCGAGCCAAGATAAGTAGCCCACATCACTTACTGTGGGAACATGTCGGAACTTGTCTCGCGTGAGATATTGCTGGCTCTACATGTAACTGAAGATGGCTTCAGTTGGCAGTACGGTTGTCGCGTTTATTTATTTATTTACACTTCATGCAACAAAAGTACAAAGGCGTACTTAATGCCTTAGGCATTCTCTACCAGTCAACCAAGAGTGGTGGAGAGATAATATGGCAGGTGCATAATAAAATACAAACAAAGTAAAAATAATAAAAAACGTTGTTGTTCGACTTTTTGTTATTGTGGCGATGCATGTGGGGTGCCTTTTGTGCAGAGTAGGGTGTATCTTTCACCTGAAAATATGTAAATGCTTCAATATTTTTTCTTTTATTTAAATCACAACAACTTGTGTGGCCTCGCACAGGTCTTTTCTATACTTTATTATGTTCATTTTAGGGCCAAACGGAGCCCTATTGCTGGCCTGGCTTTTTTGCTGGCCTGTTGGTCTAGTGGTTAGTGACCCTGACTGCTATGCCGGAGGTCATGGGTTCAATTCCCACCCAGGACAAATGTTTGTGTAATGAGTACGATCATTTGTTCTGTGTCTGGGTGTAATTTATCTATAATATTTATGATTTCAGAAATATATAAGTATGTTTATCAGTTGTCTAGTACCCATAACACAAGCTCTGCTTAGCTTGGGACTAGATGGCGTTGTGTGATAGTTGTGGAATATTATTATTATTATTATTGCTGTCACACACGTGTCCGTCTGTCCGTCTGTCTGTCCGTCGTCTGTCACACAGGCTTACAGCCAACGGTTGGAGCAACAGTCTACAAATTTTTACAGTATAAGCATCTTGTTGACCCAAAGCCATACAAATAGTCAAAAATACATTTGGTACGGAACCCTAAATGTGCGAAACCCGACACACACTTGACCGGTTTTTTTATTATTTCTTTCTTTATTCTCTTACTTTGTTGTCATGCCTTGAAAACCTTTGTGTTTTTCTGTGTTAGTCACAAAACAAACTGTTATCTTTTTTTTCTTCTTTCTTTCTATAAATTAATTACTCACATCTAGATATTATTTGCTGGAACCATTTTTACGCATTAAGTGAGTGTGCCTTTTTTAAAAGCTTAAGATGTCCATGAAAACCGGGCCTGCGGACTGCGAGTAGTGGGTAACTCGCCGCCCGATCAGCACCAGGCCCGAGAGTCGACGGCGCGTAGTGTTCCACGCGCGCCTCAAAGAGTTGTCAGCAATAGGGACGGGGCCCATCATGGCCGATGCCTGCCCGGGGGTTGAGGATAAATTCGAAAGAGTTACCTCGCCCCTGGGCACTCAAGGCAGAGAGGAACGGGTGGGTTTTAGTCAGTAAGAGTCTGACACGTCCTTCCGCTCCACCCTAGAGCGGAAGAAGTCATAGGATGATTTCCCACCCCCAAAAAAAAAAAAAAAGATGTCCATGAATAGGTATGTACTTGGGCAGCTTAACCGGAATACCACGTGTTATGCTAAAAGATGCAACAACTCAGTTGTTACGCGCGAAGCCAGTGGCCGCAAGACGATTTATACTTTAATGTCACGAAAATTGTGAAGACTCATGAATTCATGATACTAAAACCTCATTTTCACATTTACATTATTTTTAAGCTTTATTGTAATCAATCTACATAGCCTTTTAGCTGTATACCAGTTTATTTTTTGTCATTTATGGGTTTGCGTTTGACCACTATCTCACCTGATGGTAAGCGATGATGTGGTCGACAATTGAGCACGCTTTCCTAGAAGTAACTTGTTAGCTCTTGACTGAGAAATTTCATATGGAACGAAGTCTATCTGACCTCTACATCCCAAATAATGGGTAACACGATACATACCCCTTGATAACTTTGGCTGTCAGACATAAGGGTGCCCTAGTAGGTCATTCTTCCATAAAAACGTAGTATGGCGATTTGATGGTGTAATATCAAAACAAAAAATTATATTGATTTGGGTGGCACCGGGCGCGACAAACGTCAATTCGTCTAAATCCGTCAGGCACAGCGGGCGATCCCCGCATTTGACACTTTTACGTATTAAAACTTTTATTTTTAAATACCCTCAATGCATATTTTTGGTAAAAATCTATGTTTACTACTCTACTCATGCCCCGAGTGATTGAACCTTGCCACAGTATAAAAACCTTGCATTATAGTATTAATAGAGGTTTTAAACGCGTGAGTCGACATGACATAATATACAAGTTTGTACATGCGGTGCCTGAGGATAGCGGAGTCGACATGTACAATTTTGAACATGTCGGTGCCCATAAAAGTAAAAAAAAATAATTGGAAGTTATTAGTTAGTTCAACATCGTTGGACACTATTTCGCGGTATTTGCCTTGTTATTGAATTTTTTGTTTTGTTATTACACAACGAAATAGTAAAATAATCGCCATACTACGTTTGTATGGAAGAATGACGGACTAGGATACCCTTATAGGGTTCTCACGACTCCAAACATCAACGAATTAAGATAATTTTCGAGACACTGAGGTGAACATAACCAAGCTATTTTGTCCGTGTTCGAAGCTTCATACCCACGACGAGTGTCAACACGTGAACGTAAAACAAGGCTTAACTGACCCAGAATAATTGACCTGCCAAAAATAAACATATGATAAATATATGCACGTGTAGCATGTAAACGGCCTCCGAATTTTTACACTTGAACTAGCCGTCACATAAAAATAACATCAATAAAGCATATAAACAAAAGTTGCTCAACATGTTTTAGCAACGGGTTTCTTGTTGCATGAAACATGTTGCTGGTAAGGTTACTGATAAGACTGGGGAGAATGCAAGAAGCGTGTACCGCTGACTGCAAGTAGTAATATGGGACAAGTGTAGACAAAAACGATGAATGAAAAATGTTGCTGACAACTTCAATATTGTAATTGCTGGCAAAATGGAATGTTGCACAGTTGTTGCTTTGAACATAGTTGCTTTGCATGCACTCAAATGACTTTCTTAGAGAAAATGGTTCATTTCAATGGGCAGGCGCAGTTTTTAAAGGGGAATGCCCATCTGCCATACAAAAAAATGCCTGGAATGGACAGAAACAATTAATAGTCCTTAATTCTATTTTGAATAAAACACGTATAGTAAAATTATTCTTGAGTTTGTTTAACTAGGGTAAAAATATAACGATCACTAAATATATTTAACTTGATATCCGCTTGTATTTTTAAGGAAGTCGTGTTAATTTGACATGAGTAAGTGACATTCAGCCAAAGAGGAATCATCAAATAATCCATATGGAACTATTTTATACATTTAGTGCACAGTTATCATTAATTTAGTATTATACGATCCATATGTACCGTAAGTCTAATTAAAATAATATATGCTTGTCAATATTAATTCAAATTAATAATTTTTAAAAAGAAAACGTGTCTAGGCTGTATGGACCACATGTCCTTTGCTTTAGTGACAGTTTGACATTACTGCTCATGTCAAATAAACACGACCTCCATTATACATATAAGCGGATATCAAGTGAAATATATTTAGTGATCGATATATTTTTACCCTAGTTAAACAAACTTAAGAATTATTTCATTATACCTATTTTATTCTAAATAGAATTAAGAACTATTAGTAGTTTCTGTCCGTTTCAGGCATTTTTTGCGCATTCCCCTTTGACCACGTGTTTCCGTTACATTCTGCATACAAAGACTTTCCTCGATTCAATTTATTACACCACGGCTAGTCATCATGACTAAATTACGTAGTTCATTCATTTCCCCCATAAACTCGTACTTACTATGAGTTTTACGCATTTTTACTTCAGAATTTATAAATGACTGCTATTTATTTAAACCGTAAGAGGAAATGATTGTCGTTACAGCGGTTCGGGAATGTAAGGAATGGGTTTATTTTTGTTTTGCCCACGTTAATAGGGTTCCGTAACCGAAGGGTCCAAATGGAGCCCATTGCTGTCACTCACGTATCCGTCTGTCCGTCTGTCTGTCTGTCTGTCTGTCTGTCCGCAATATTGTTCCGAAGATATTTCAACTTACCATTGAGCTTGAAATTTGGTGATAATGTCTATTATTACGTATATGTTTCAAACAAATACCAATATTGATAAATCAGATTTTTTCGGTGATAATTCCCTCATTTGTTACGGAACCCTAAATGTGCAAAATCCGACACGCACTTGGCCGGTTTTTGGTTGGTATCCAAATAATAATTATCTACATGGTTCAGTGACATTTATTTATAAAACACTAGCACCTGCCCGGCGGCTTAGCCCGAGTGAAATTCGTAGGTACGAGTACTTCCCTCATTATAAATTATAGCTTTAAGTGCTATACCAGATTATAATTTATCTTTGTTCCAAATTTCATCCTGCAGGTGTATTCGCTAACTCAGTTGACATTAATTTGATAGGCACTATGCAGTACATCACACTTATATTATAAAGGCGATAATTTGTTGATTATAGAAGGTACCACGTATTACATTTTTGATTTCATAGACAAAAAAAAAAATATAAAAAACAGACCTCAAAGCAGCAATGTACTGTATACAGGAGTTTTTTGGCGGGATTTTGTCGAGTGAAGTTCAGTGGCTGTTTTAATTATTCGTTTATTGATTCCTAGTGGATATTGTGATGTAAAATTGGTGTTGTTTTGTGTCTCAAGTGTCAACGCAAATGGACAATATGTGGAATCATTGAAACAGGAGCGATCTTGGGAAAATGGAGCTGAGAATTTTATTGTAGTATTGACTACCTCAGCGAAGTTTGCCGAGAAGGCTGACTCGACACATTTGTTGCCAAATACTGCAAAAAACATTAGAATGTGTTACATCTGCATTCTAATGGAAAAAAAAATATAAATACACTATGTAAGACTAGGCAAAAGACTTTAGCCTTCCCTTCGGGGATAATAAAATAAAATAAAAAAAAGTACTATAAACCGAGTGCAATGAAAAGGTGTGGTCATATTTTAAGGACTACATCTGCCCATCGATATGAACAACTTTCTTCTAAAAAATCTAAGGAAATTCTCATTTTTTTTTATCTCCCATGCAAATATTGATCAGCTGATGATAACTTTGGAAAGTCCAATTTTTATTTTGGGAATTTTCTATTTTTTCTTAGAGAAAGTTGTTCATTTTCATGGGCAGAACCGGTTTTTAAAATATGACCACACCTTTCCGTTACATCCTGTATAGTGCCTATCCAATTGATGTTAACTGAGTTAGCGAATACACCTTTTTTTTGTTTTGTAGGGTTGGAAATCATCCAATGACTTCTCCCGGTCTGGGTGGAGCGGAAGGGCGAGTCAGACTCTTACTGACTGCAACCCACCCCTGTTCCTCCCTGCCCTGAATGCCCAGGGGCGAGGTAACTCTTTCGAGTTTATCCTCAACCCCCGCGCAGTTCCATCCATCCATTCATCTAAATTGTCGCATTTGTAATAGTAAAAAGATAGAATTGTTGTATTTTCGAGGCAGCACTGATTTATTATATCTGTCACGGGTGAATAAATTAGTTGTAGGCTAGCGTTCACTATCGTCGACCGATTCATCATTTAGTCAGTTAGGAATTAAACGCAAGCCCCCACTCTGTTTCGTCTAGATTTCATGTTTCATGTGTGTGTTTTTTTGCAAGCTCTAATTAAATTAGGTTGTGAAACGCCGCAGACAACAAAACAAAAAATAAAAGTTCTAAACTCATAATTGGAGTTTTAAAAGCTATACAGCATGTAACAAAAACCCTGTCCGATCCTGTAGGGTATTACTTGGTGTCGTACTGCGTACGTAAACACGTAATCATTTAAAGGATACGAGATAATTATTTTTCCCCAATAAAAATAATTAATTTACAAAAAAAAACTTTTTAACAAAAAAATTAACCGACGAAAAAGAACTAAAAAGCAAAAAATAAATAAACCTTTTAAGTCTTGAGTAATGAGCTTATTTACCTACATAAAATATCAAATTTTATATAAACTAATTTTGAGTCGGCGCCAAACAACAATCTGATTATTAAATATCTAAATTTTATAAGTACTTACAAATGAAGAAGGCTGTAAGTAGGTAATTAATCATTTTATTAATAGGCGCCGACTCAAAATTAGTTTATATAAAATTTGATATTTTATGTAGGTAAATAAGCTCATTACTCAAGACTTAAAAGGTTTATTTATTTTTTGCTTTTTAGTTCTTTTTCGTCGGTTAATTTTTTTGTTAAAAAGTTTTTTATTTTATGATTTTTTGTGGCTCGTATCATCTTTTAACACTCTGAGGCTAATTTCTAATTCTTCATCATTCCTCTTGCCACTGAGCTGATGATATAACAATCCTTCCATGAAGTTCCGGATATTGACCAGTTGAGGTTACCTCCAATATTGTAAAGACGTCTTTTCGTCAAAGCATATTAAGTGGTATTTGTCACTAAAACCAGTTTTTATATCTGACTTCTATTGTTTAGGAAAGGTATGGTTTCCATCATCAGCTCAGTTTCATGATGTGATGGTTCCTAAATGCAAATACCTGATTAAGTTATGAAAAGTAAACAGAAACAATATTCGTGCACAATTTTCGAGGTTCTCTCTCAATTTTTTCAGGATCCCATGATCAGATCCTGATGTCCTTGACATGGGACCATCCTTGAGGTATACCCTATCTAAGAAAAGAAGAATCATCAAAATCGGTTCATAAATAACGGAGTGAGGGCCGAACATACGTACAGAAACGCTAAACGTGCCCACAATTTTCGAGGTTTTCTCTCAATTTTATCAGGATTCCATTGTCAGGTCCTAATTTCCTTGACATGGAACCACCCTTGAGGTATACCCTATCTAACAAAAAAAGAATAATCAAAATCGGTTCTTAAATGACGGAGTGAGGGCTGAACATACATACAGAAACGCTAAACGTGCCCACAATTTTCGAGGTTTTCTCTCAATTTTATCAGGATTCCACTGTCAGATCCTAACTTCCTTGACATGGGACCACCCTTGAGGTGTACCCTATCTAACAAAAAAAGAATGATCAAAATCGGTTCATAAATGACGGAGTGAGGGCTGAACATACACAAAAAAAAAAAAAAAAAAACATATTTACGGTCGAATTGAGAACCTCCTCCTTTTTTTCGTCGGTTAAAAAAAACAACCGACTTCCAAAAAAGGTAAGTACTTTTATTACACTAAAAATTAAAAAATAACTTTAATTTCGGAAGTCGGTGTCAAATAACGAAAAAATAAAATAAAAACAACAACATTACAACAACAACAACAACAGCAACACACAACAACAACAACATTATATTAATTATTACAAACATTTCAATATTCAGTATTTTTTTTTTTCAAGGAATTTTACACAGTAATATGCCTTTTTAATCAGGAAGTCTTTCATCTTCCTTTTAAAAGTAACAATTGAATTTAGGTTTTTATTGTATAAGTATAACTTATTATATATTTTTATGCCCATACAAAAATACTATCGTTCTTGTCGTTGTTCTCAAAACGGTGAAGAAAAACATCGTGAGGAAGCTAAAGTTCTAGAACCAAAAATTCGAAGATAATATGTGACATAGGTACTCGTACGGTACTCGTATCTACCATTCTGCACTGGGCCCTCTTGGTGGATAGTAGCCCACTCCCTCTCGAAGAGAGGAGGCCTGTGTTCCAACAGTGGGACTATTAAAAGACTTATTAAGCTCATGCTTATATTCAGTAGTTCTATCAACCGCTTTTAAAAATGCACAATCAATTCAAAATCAACTTGTCAAGTATAAAGGGGACTTAAAACACCTACGCTGAATATTACCCATCTCCGATAAACGATATTGGTGCCGATTCTCTTGTTCAATAACTGAACTAATATTGAAGAATCGCTATCTTTTACTAAAAGGCAGTGCGAGAAAAGGCGGGTATAGCTATGAACTAAGTAAGAGATGTCAAACTAGTTTACGCCTTGCGCTTTACCATGATTTTAATCGACATGTTTTTACGTGTACCCTTTATTTGTGTGGAATTATTAGTTCAACTAAACTCTATTTATGTCCGTCTCATTCTTTTTTTACTAGATAGAAAAAGATAGCAATAGCCTAAATTAAGTTTAGTTTGTGAACAACAGAATTGGCACCAATGTCTGCCTTTAACTACCATATTCCATCAACGAAAAGCTTTGAGTTGGTCTATAAAGGGCACAAGAACAAAGCATTCAAAGGTAAGAGATCAATATAATATCCATTACCAACTATAAAGTAGTCATGTGTTTTAGTACACACACGTTTCATACTTTATATATGTTGTAGTTATGTACAACAGTACCTTCATAAAGTATTATTGAAGTGGTTGAGAAGACAAATGTACAGCGTCGAACTTTCTCGGCCTACAAAGTCGATGAAACATTGAGTTTTTCTCACTGTAGTCGGCTGGGAAACACAGGCCTCGTCTTATTTTTGTCGAGACGTATGTGACGGACAGGGCCGTCATCTACCCCGGCCACCAGGGAGAATGGAACCGGCGAGAGATGTCGTGCGGTGTTCCACAGGGATCGGTCCTGGGGCCGCCTCTGTGGAACATCGGGTACGACTGGGTGCTGCGCGCCGACCTCCCCATTGGCGTCAGCGTAGTCTGCTACGCTGACGACACGCTAGTCCTGGCGCAGGGGTGGTAGCACGAGGTGGCGGCCGACCATATGACATGCGGGGTTGCGATAGTCGTGGAGAGGATCCGGCAACTGGGACTCGAGGTGGCATTGCACAAGTCCGAGGCCATGTGTTTTCATGGTCCTCGGAACGCGCCACCGGCGGGTTCCCAGATTACGGTAGGAGGGGTTCACATCGGCATCGAGGGGACGATGAAGTACCTGGGACTCGTCCTCGACAGCCGGTGGAAGTTCGTCGAGCACATCCGACGTTTGGCTCCTAGACTGGACAAGGCCGGGGCCACTTTAAGGCGCCTCCAGCCCAATCTGGGGAGGCCAAACGCCTCCTGCCGGAGGCTCTATGCGGGGATCGTGCGGTCCATGGCCCTTTACAGGGCAACAGTGTGGTCGCGTTCATTGAGGTAGCGATCAGCTTGCCAGATGAACGCGTCCCAAAGGGTCATGGCGATCCGCATGATCAGAGGATATCGCACGGTCTCCCGTGAGGCTGCGAGCCTCCTTGCCGGACTGTCACCATGGGATCTGGAGACAGAAATCCTCGCGCACATGTATGAGTGGCGCGAGGAGGCGAAACGCCGCGGCGAAACTCCGCTGCCGCGACACCTCGCCGCTTGGCGGACAGAGCTCCGGTAGGATCTCATCGCGACATGGAGAGAGCGACTGTCGCAACCCAGCGCTGGGCACGCCACCATTACGGCGGTAGTGCCCCTCTCTGAGAAGTGGCTGGAGAGGCGCCAGGGCGTCCTCACCTTCCTGCCTGACGCAGGTCCTCACCGGACACGGAAGTTTCGGGAGGTTCCTGTGTAGGATAAGGCGGAGGCAAACGCCCGGATGTCCCCACTGTGAGGATCGCCCAGAGGACACGGTGGAGCACACGGTGGAGATCTGCCCCGCTTGGGCGGAGCCCCGCCGTGTCCTCGTGCAGGTGATCGGTGGCAGCGACCTCTCGCGCCCGGCCCTGTTCCAGGCCATGGTACGGAGCGAGAGGGAATGGGAAGCAGTCTCCGACTTCTGCGAAGCAGTAATGCTCGCGAAGGAGGAGGCGGAACGGGTTAGGGAGAGGCTGCAACGACAGCCTTGCCCTAACGCCCTCAGCAGCAGCCGCCGCAGGAGACGTCAGGGGCTTCCGGCGCCGCGAGACGATCTCCGGCCACCGTAGAACCGGACCTGCGGATGGCGAGTAATGGGTAGCTCGCCGTCCGATCAGCACCAGGCCCGAGAGTCGACGGCGCGTAGTGTTCCACGCGCGCCTCAAAGAGTTGTCAGCAAAAAGGACGGGGCTAGTTATGGCCGATGCCTGCCCAGGGGTTGAGGATAAATTCGAAACAGAGTTACCTCGCCCCTGGGCACTCAGGGTAGGGTAGGAACAGGGGTCGGTTTTAGTCAGTAAGAGTCTGACACGCCCTCCTGCTCCACCCTAGAGCAGGAGATGTCATTAGATGATTTCCCACCCCACAAAAAAAAAATGGCTTAAGTGTGAGTCAACACTAATACATCTACCTACTACTGTAGAAAATACAAGCGTAATGTTACTCTACGTAAAAATCCCGAACGTCAAAAACCAACAACGATACACATTTTAACAATCGCATGCATGAACTTAAACAAAGTAATCGAAAACTTGAAGAAAAAATACAACGGCCCCCGTAAGTGCCAAGGTTGGAGAAATTACCCCCGGCCCAGCACGCCATGGCTGCCCTTGGCCAGAATAACCTTGATTCACAAGGGCAAAGTTGCAATTGATCTATTTCTGATGGCCGTTTTAACGGGAAAGATTATCGGAATCCACAATAATGGCTTACTTTTGTATTTTTATGGGGTTTGTCTGTTGAATGGCTGTAAGTGGATTATCGCTTATTGTTGTAGTTTTTATTTGGTTAAGGAAGATTAATAGACTGTCGCGTTTTGATCGAAGAGGGTAGTGGAAGTCAGATAGGAGTCACACCGAGCCTTGAAAAGCTTGTTAAGCTGTTGGTAACGGCTGTCGTTTGTAGAACTTTGGGAGTTGTTAAGGATAGTGAAAAGCCAGGAAATCTAACACTAGTCTTGCCAAAGGGGTAGTGTTACACAATCACTGGATTGTGAAGGTCAGATAGGCAGTCGCTCCATGAAAAGTACTGGTATTCAGCTGCATGACTGCAGACTGGAAGACGACACTCTCTTCAGCTTTTTTAACCAACTTCGAAAAGGAGGAGGTTTTCAATTCGTCTGTATGATTTTTTTTGTTTGTTACGCAATCACTCCTCCACTAGTGAATAGATTTTGATGATACTTTTTAGTTTGTAGGTCATACTTCCTTCAGAGGTTGTTCCATATAAATTTTATCGAAATTGATTCAACACTTTTTGAAAAAATCAACAAAAACATAATAAAGCATACACAGATGATGTTTTGGTTTCCTCCAATTATGTTACAATTCCATGTTATTCGGGTTATAAATTCGGGCATAATTTTAGTATTTATTTTTAGTTATGAGGGTACAACAACTAGAAGTCAAAAATATTTTTTTTTTCAAAAAAAAGCTACCGACTTAAAAAAAGAAAATGCACTAAAAATTTCGGCAGTCGTAGACAAATAACGAAGAAACAAAATAAAGTTATTTTGAAATTTTTATTGTAGATATTTTCTTATTTGGAATTCGGTTGCATTTTTTGTAACGAAAGTTTTTTTTAACGTCTCCACCACTTTTAATAAAAGGACTTGATTTTGTAAGTTTACAATCTCAGATTAAGAAAGGTTATAGACGGATCGTCATTGGACATTAAATGAAGCAGGATCATTAAAATGTGTGAGTGACCTTGGCGAACGTAACGATGACGTATCGGCTTCTCATTTTGTCTATGTGAGCTTGTTTCACGTGTACAGATACAAGTCGGCTTCCCATTCTGGTACTTCAGATTGCTGAATTTTGACACTCCGTCTATAACCTTTCATAGTCTAAGTCTACAATATGGTTTGGTCCTTATTGACTTTTCTGAAGATATTTTATTGCCATGCAATACGTATATATGTATTTTTTTGAGGAGCTCGTGGCTAAAGTAATAACAGCCGCATGGGTCGATCCATAGGTTAAGCTACGCTTGCCAGGGTTGTTCCATGGATGAGTAACCATCTTTACATACCGAGACCCCTCCGTGCCTCGGAAAGCACGTTAGGCCGTTGGCCCCGGATGTCAATTGTGGATCTTTGACAGTCGTTACGGGTCGTCAGAAGCCCGAAAGTCTGACAACCAGTCTTACCAAGGGGTATCGTATTACACAGTAACTGGGTTGTGGAGGTCAGATAGCCAGTCGCTCCATGTAAAATACTGGTATTCAGCTGCATCCGGTTAGACTTGAAGCCGACCCCAAGATAGTTGGGAAGAAGCTAGGCAGATGATGATGTTAAAACTGTTATACAAAAATCTCGTGTCACAGTGTTTTTGGTTGCATTCTTCCGTAACGGATCAACCGATTCAATTGTTTTTTTTTTAATATATATTTGGTAGGTATGAGAATAGGTCGGAAAATATTTTTCTCCTTCCTACCCCCACCCCCTCATTAGCTGCGCTGGGTCAACTAGTTATAATATAAAACACTTGGCTTATGTATTATTGATAATTTATCACAGTATGGGCATTATGATGCACAGATGTTTTTAGGTATGAATATGAATTTCAATATTTCTGTAGGTAAGGAACAGGGGTGGGTTCTAGTCAGTAAGAGTCTGAGACGCCCTCCCGCTCCATCCAGAGCGGGAGAAGTCATTGGATGATTTCCCAGCCCAACAGAAAAAAAAAAAATTAAAAAAGCGAGAATGTACTAAGATAACAATTGATACAGAAGTACGACAGAAGAAGACATGTGACAACTACCAACCCGCACTGGGGCCGCATGGTGGCTTACGGCTCACACCCTCTGACCAGTGGAGCCTTGTGTTCCAGCAATGGCATCATTAAAAGGCAGATTATGCTATATGATTATTATTTGGATTAACCTAAGCTATGAGTATTTACATTTCCATATCTCATCAGGTAAGGGAACAGTTTATTGTATCCCGTCTGTCATCACATCAGATGGCAGACGGGATACTCATTTTCATGATTAAACGATAATCAATCTGCCTAGCCTTTGCCCAACTATCTTGAGGTCGGCTTCCAGTCTAACCGGGTGCAGCTGAATACCAGTATTTTACATGGAGCGACTGCTTATCTGACCTCCACAACCCAGTTACTGGGTAATGAAATACCCAATGGTAAGACTGGTTGTCAGACTTTCGGGCTTCGGACGACCCGTAACGACTGTCAAAGATCCACGATTGACAGCCAGGACCAACGGCTTAACGTGCTTTCCGATCCACGGAGGAGTCTCGGTATGTAAAGATAGTCACCCATCCATGGACCAACCCCAGCAAGCGTAGCTTAACATTATGGATCGAGCCGTGCGGCTGTTTTTACTTGAGCCACGAGATCCTCTTAGTAACTGTTAAATGATGCCCGATCAATATAATTTAATAATGTACACAACGTTATGCATACAATGCACACAATTAAAACAACAAAATTATTAACATGCAAACAAACAGTTGGCCATTAATACATTATTTATTACCACAGAGCCAACTAGGTATTACTAAAGTAACCACAGAGCACGGAGACGCCAAAGTAGGCCACTGCTACAGACGGAGCACTGTCCTATACTTCACAGACAAACCAAGCGTGAGAGTGTCTACTCAATTCTGGGGGTCTACTCATTAATTAATTAGTAGACCCCAAATCTAGTATTTTTTAGGTATGGCACATTCACTTTAACACTTCCCACAAATATGTCCGTACTTTCGGCCGATACTTCGTAAAACACTTCGGAGTAGACCCCCTGTTTTATTTTTAGAATTGAATAGACACTCACTGACACGCTCAGTTACAGCCTGGCCACGGGAACTGGCGACGCGACAGGCGGTGCGTCTGGCGAGGCGTCTATTCGCGTGGCATAGTTTGCAGGCCACGGGCACTTGCGTTCGCCGTCGCGACCAGTATAGACCAAGAGCGAAATGTCATTATCAAAATTTATCTCGCTATTGCTTGGAAAGTAGTAGTTTTTTGGTTCAATATATTATATTTGAAATAGATTGTGGAGTACATGATTTGAATAAGGATCGGGGTACAAGTGGAGAATTCCACAAGAAGTAAGATAAATACAGACTATATCCAGATTTTAAAAGTAAAAACTTCTTTAGGCGCGTTGGGCATTTTTGAGATGGGAAAAAACTATTGAACTCGCGCGTCACCGATACCAACACTGACGCCAACACTGACACCGACGCTGACACCGACACCAACACCGACGCCAACACCGACGCCGATACCGACAACGACACTGATACCGCTACGCGAATTGAATTGAAGTGAAAACTTGAGTTTTCACTTCAATTCAATTCGCGCAGTGAAAACTTGAGATTTCACTTCTGTCGGCACTCCCAGAGTGCCACTCTTTTTTTTCAAATTATACCCGCATGAGTGTCGAAACCTTTTATTCTATTCTTATAAATATACAACCAGAACTGGAGAAAACGGTAAATGCAGTGCTGCAGAAAAAATAATTTTGACTTTAAGGTATGTACACTACATACGACATAATGTATGTAGGTATATAAAATATTTAAAGATTTAGGGACACATATCTAGAGAATAATGTTATTTATTTGAATTTGAATAAGTAATATTATATGACATCGACTCATCGAAAATAAAATTATTTCTAACTTTTTAATCAGCCTGTTTCCTGCACTATATGCCATGGGGCATGCGCCGCTGTACTGATCCATGCATTTGTTTCCGTCGCCCGCCGCGCCGCCAGATGCTCTTGCGATTCGCTCGGCAAAATTTGCCGGTCGCGCAGCCGGTCGCCGCTACACGTGGCATGATTAGTATGAGTACATTTCTATTCATTTGTTTTAGTCGCCAGACGCTTCGCTGGTCGCACCGCGCGAAAATTCGCAGCAGCGAATGTCCCGTGGCCAGGCTGTTAGTGTCACCGTTTCCTCATAGTAATTGACAGCCCGTGACAATAGGGTAGTTGACTCATTTTTTTAATCATTTATCTCAAAAAGTAACTTTATCCAAAATCGAAATTAAGATTTTTTTTTTAATTATTTTCAGCGACGAAGTCATAAATCTTATAAGTTGATAAAAAAAGACATATTTGACATAAACTCTGACGTCAAAGTTCATCGTGCCCATTCAGTTGCCATAAAAATGGCGTTTTTGTGAGAGGGACAGATAAATTATATTTGTTTAAATTTTTAATAATTATGTTGTTTGTTTTTCAAATTATGTTTCTGATTTCACTACAAGTATTCTAGTTTTGTATATTTATCGATAAATTGGTTAGCTATTAGGTATTTTTCCATGCTTATTCCCTTTTGTGCGGTTTCGAATATTTTAGCAATGGCGTTTCTACTCGCTGCCGAATTGGTATTCCGTGCTCTGTGAATATAAACAAATATTTAAATAACCAACTCACAAACCAAACAATCGTTTTAAGTTCAACAACAATTGGCTTAAATAAGCTTTCATATTTTAATAATTATTTACCAAAATGGTTGTGAGTTTCATATTTGTGACCGCAGCTAATATTTTAAAATGGATTCCATTTAAAACCCAGTCGCAGCAGCAGTAAAATTGGAAAGTTTTTTAAATATGTTGCCTTTATAGCATTTGCAAGCGCAATTTATTGTTTTAAAAGGAAATCTGCAAAATTTATGCGGTTAGGGACTTTGTATATTTTTTTTACATTTGTATCTTTTACATTCTTCCTCTTTTTGAGTCGATGTTAACATTTTAGATAATTTGGGTTCAGAGGTGGCCAAGATAATAGCACCGACAGTGGCGTTCATAAAATTTTTAAAGATCCACGTGTAGCAACACATGTGGCTCTCCAGAACGTTGGTCAGGTTCTGAATAGGAGCACCGCACGCACGGTCATCACCATCCTCATCATTTGAGCCGAAACACGTTCACTGCTGAACATAGGCCTCTCCCAAGTGTCGCCACAGCGACTGGTCCCGTGCATCTCGCATCCATTGGATTCCCGCAACCCTCACCAGGTTATCAGTCCACCTTGTGATAGGCCTTCCTACGATGCGTCTTCCGGCACTCAGTCACCACTCCAGGACATTTCAACCCAATCGATTCTCACATTGGGCATCAGAAAAATTTCGCCAAGTTGTGTCTTTTTTCAACGAACGTTGATTATATTCAACCAACGTATTCCAGTAACCTTTCGTTTTACGTCGGCGTCGTGTGGACATGGGGTCGTTGGCAACGCGGCTGTTGGCGAGCGCGCGTGCACTTTTTACTCTTGTTAATGCGCGAGCGTCAGCTGATATTTTAAGAATACATTGTATGCTATAGTTGTAAAGACCCGCAAATAACTTATAATAACAGCATAGTGAACGCAAAATGTATTTTGTAACATTTTCCGTTTACTATGCTGTGAGAACAGTTAAATGAAACGTTTAAAAAAAATCCAGATTTTTTGATGGTATCGTATTGAGAATCATTAGCCTTATCACCTGTCTCCGTTTTCGGAAGCGGTATATTATTTCTAACTTATTTTACTTTGACTAGTTTTATGTATTTACAGTTATCATCCAAGCGATGCATAGGCGTACGATAAATCACCTGCCGGTTCTCGCTTTAAAAAAACTCTTTTCGTGCAAACTCACCTTTACGTAACCCATTGTCCTTTTCACCCAAATTATCCTTATTTCGTGTTACAAATTACTTCCTCTGCCAAATTACATTTTCTTGCCGTGAAACAGACAAACAACCTTGCATTTATAACAGCTACTTTGTTCACCTATAAGAGGAAGAGATCATGCATAAAATATGAAGAAAACTGGAAAACGGAGCTAAGTTTGTTCAGGCGAGTTTTAAATTACAATGACGTATTGTGTTTGAGGAAAGTAAGTGCGCATCTGGGGATGGGGCGGATAGAATTTATAGAGGGAAGTAAATGCGTAGTGTTTGTGGACTACAAGAAAGCCTTTGATTCAATCGAGACTGGGGCTGTAAAGCAGTTTCTCCAACGATGCCAGATTGAATATTGGTTTATTGAGGTGCTGGTGTTTGTGCAAAAATGCCACTATGTCTGTCCGACTTCAGGACCAGACCTCGAAGCCTCCACAACCTAATTTTGGGGCTTCTGTTGCAACGAACGATTGAAATAGTATACAGAGTGTAACGATAATGCGCAGTCATATTTCAGAAACTGTTTCTACCCATGGATAAATAACTTTCTTCAAGGTAGTCATAGTAAATTAACAAAAAAGTACCTATCTATATATATATATATATAGGTACTTTTTTGTTAATTTATATATATATATAATATTACAAAGACTCAAAGTGTCTCGTATCAAAAGTAGTAAGCAAAAGTGATACGAAACACTTTGAGTCCTGTTTCAACAACGTAAAAAGTAAAATAAATACCTTAAGCTCTTTGTAACAACATAGGATACATAACATAGGATTTTTTAATATTTATTTTCTATGCTAAGATACGAATTTTTATTCAATGAGGGCGCCACTTACGGGGAGGTAGGCCCTTAACTCCAGATAACTACGGACGACCGAAGTCACCTGGAATGAGAATAGAAATTTATATGATTAATATTTCTAGGTTCAGGTCGATAACACAAAACAAAATCTCAAAAGTATAAAAGTAGAAAAAATATAAGAAAGCACATAGATGAAAAGATTCTAGCCCAGTTCAAGAAAACGCCTGACCAACATTCGTTCCTATAAATTCAATGGCACGAAAAATCCCTAATATTTTTCTGTCATTTTCAAAACATTAACAGACATAATATTTCTAACATAACGCTATTATATTCTTGAGAGCGGAGAAAAAGCTCATAATCTTCACACTCCATTTCCCTCAGCGGAAATTCAAGCGGCTACAGCGCTACGTGGATACGGCGCGCAGCGCTTGCAGCCACAATATTTAATAATAACTAGGTGGAATTAAAAATATGACAATAAAGTTATTATTTTAAGTCGTACGTTAAAAAATCTTATTTGGTTGGATTTTAAGAATGTACCAACAAAAGACGGTGCTATTTTACTTGCAATGTCATTTACTATATACTGTTTGAATTTCGGAGTTGTGGGGATGATTTTTATTTTTATTGACAAACAAACGACGATTGCCCGAGTACCAATGTACAGGATCACTTTATATACATTTGCAATCTTTAAGAGGGTAAGACTAGTCATGAATATGAACAACTTTTACTAGGGCATCAACTAAATAATATAGTAAATAAAATGTGAACACATACATGTTTAATACTACTGAACGTACTGAACTGCAGATTTTGTTGTTGATTCCAGAATTGGTCTCGTAGTAAATTATGACACAGTAAAAAAAACGCTTAGACACAGACCATGCATACCTATAGCAAAATTTCAGTTCAATGGCACATTACATTCCTTTACACATTCACCATGCTTTTATTGAACTTCATTCATACCTAGCATTTCAGGTGTACCTATTAAAGCAATAATTACATTTACTACATGAGTACCTATGGAACGTCTCCTCATTGAAAGTTTGTTTTCCATGTAAAGCCACGCAAACAGGAGCAATTTTTTAGCAATTATTGGCGACAATTTATAGTCGTTAGAGATGGTGGAGCAATCAGTGAAGGCAGTGAAGTGATATATATCAATTTGTTCCTCTCAGGATCCGAAACTCACCGGTGAGTTTGAAAAAATAAAAATTAAGTAAGTGAAAAAAAAAGCGTGAATCGACTGACAACCCGGGTTTGTCCGCGGATCTTAAGAGGTTAACTAGGAAGGCTTTAATAGGTCTTATCTGCAAATCTTTATATCATGTACATCTTTGGTACTAGTAATTGCTACAATCTTTGCATGAACACTATATTGCTCAGTATTGTCACATTTTACAACTTCTTCTTTGTCGTTACACTCCTGCTAGTGGTCGTGAACATCAGGTCGTGACTTGTGTAGAGGTCGATGATATTCAGTCCATGATCCTTCGCCACCTCTCTCTGCTGTCCAACATCCTGGTGTACTTGTGCAAGGGACCACCTACACCAGACCTAATTTTATCAGTCCATCACAAAGGTGACCTTCCTCGTATTCTGGTGCCCTCCACCTTTCCCTGCACAACAATGCGCTCGATGGAGCAGCTCTTGCGCCTGGAGACGTGTCCAAAGAATTTTAATAAGCAACTTTGAACTACCTACGAAAGACGTCGCTAATGCCGAGTTCCTGGAGTGTGTTGGTGCGAAATTTTGGTCCATACTGTCGTTCATACCATACGTAAGCATGTGGTTAGCGATTTTTATAAATAAGACTAAATGGGTCTAGATAAGATTTGATTATTGAGATGACTAAAAATAGAGATGTATGGAAAAAGACATGTTGCGTCGACCTCAAATAAATTAGTACACGGTCTGGAGGACAACTTGAAAGTTGATATAATATGTTTCTAAATAAGTAGCTGTCAGTTAAAATTAATGGTAACGAAGCAGTCGATATCGAACCACATTCTATGTACCTATTAAAATTTATTTGAATTTTAATCAATTTATAAAAAAAATATATAATGAAGAGTTTGTATTTCCAGTGTCTAAAATAAGTGGCATAATTATGTCTAACAAACGAAGTATTAACTTGATCTCGAGTACAGTGGCACATCGTTAAACCTATAGTATACTCTATATTTAGACGGCAAAAAAGTAAAATTCCTGTTGGCTGGTAGGTGGTTTTGGCTAGGTGTTAATGTTACGTATAATAATACTGAAATACGGAAGGAAGGTTCATGTAGTAGTAGCAGTGTTGTACTAAAAGTATACCGAGTACCTTTGCTAGTCAAGTTCCAAAAGCCTAGGACACATAATCCTACGACACACGGCAAAATCAAACAGCATACGACGGCATCGTCAAAGAAATCATGCCGCCACATGTAACGTAAGTGTTACGGAAGTCAAAAAGCGTCGGTTCCACAAAACTTCGACGCTACTGAAGCTGAAAGCTGACTCAAACAATTTTGAAGGAGGAAATTTTTCCTTCAATTTTCCATTCAGAGAGAAAAGTTTCGGACCATTTTCGTCGATTCCATATTGCGTGATTTTCACGTTGCATTTGCGATCGCGTGTTTGAAGTTTTGGTGGATCGTTTTATTGATGTGAAACATCTATTGGCGCGGATTGGCAGTAAAATCGACTCGAATGCCCAGACGGCAAACGGCATGAAGCTGTCGTGCCACGATGTCCCCACTACACCGCCGCTCTCGACTCCCTTCTCCCCAGAAACATCTATGCGAAAAAAAGTAACACAACATACAATAACAACAACCAATTACAACAATAACCAACACAACAACAAATACAACACCAACAACAATTTTAAATTGTTTCATATCTGCGGGGCGTCCCCGGACGGCCTACTTTAAAAAAAAAAATTATTGACTTTTTGTTAATCCTTTTCTTTACCGAATGAATCATAATTAAGTTTTTTTTTAAACCTTAGACTTCTTATAGGGTTTCGTGTAATCAATAAGTACCTCTACCTACTTTTTATATTTTTTTAAAGTATATATATTATTATTTATAGTTATAAGTATATAGCTCAATAGTTTCAGAGATAAGGGAAAGAAAATATATGTAAAATTACCATACCCTGGTAACTTTTCATCTATTTTCTTAAATAATTCAAAAACAATTTATTTTGAAATTATGAAAAAACATAAATTTTAGACCCTCACAGGAAGCTTTTTCATTTGACATGTCGCACGGTCAAGCCTCTCATTAGCAGACACAATTAAAAACCTATTGGGGGAGAGGCTTGACGGATTAAGAACTTATTTTGTAAATGTTCTAGTTTTTTCCCTATAAGATACCTTTTATTGAAATTTTATTAATTTACGTTATATGTACGTTTTAAGTTTGGGTCATAAAAAATCATGTCTGTACCAAATTCAAACTGAATCGGACCAGTAGATTCCAAGAAAATTGGCTGTGACACACGGACAGACAAACAGACGCTCAAATGATCTTATAAGGGTTCGGCTTTTATTTTCGCATGTTCTGGATCCTGAAAGAGGTTAATTGTATGTTTGTAATCACCTAATTGTGGGTCATCTCAACTATGTTTCTTTCACTTAGTACCTAGTGATCAATACAGAAATTAAAGCCTTATTTAGACGATGCTAGAACCTGCATGTGAGTTGCGTTACATTGCGGACTATTGAGGGACAATGAATTCAGTTGATCAAACAAATACCGCAATTTAGTGAAACTTGCCTGCAAGTTCTTGCATTGTATAAATGTGACTTAAATCCACAAAAATCTCTCAACAAAACCAGCAGAGCTTCTTCACTATCAACACAACTCATCCCAAAAATAATTGGCGGTTACAAAGCGATGGATAACAAGGGACCACTAACTGTATTTGTTTGTAAAGGTTAACCTTTAATTAACTCAATTGGCAGTTTTAGCTGACGGATATCTTTCTTAGAAAACCGTTTGAAGATTTGGCTGGCGGATGTGCTGATGATGAAAGGACAAGAGTATTTATACCCAACTAGCGATTCGCCCCGGCTCCGCGCGGGTACAAATTATACATTACACTTAAACTTTCCTCATGAATCACTGTCTATTTTTTATCTTATTTATCATTTATATCTCACCTGGTGGTAAGCGATGAAGATGGAGCACGTTTGTCTAGAAATAACCTATTCACTCTTGATTTAAAGGCTCCCAGGTTGTAGCTATCAGGAAACACAGCCTCTGGCAGGTAATTCCGTCTATTGGTGAAAACCGCATGAAAATCTGTTCAGCAGTTTTTGAGGTTACCGCCAACTAATATACAGACTGACAGACGCGGCGGGGGACTTAGTTTTCACAGTATAACGCTGAGTTAGGAGCCATTTTGGCCTCGCACAGTTTATTTTTATTTGTATATAAAGTTAAAAGTTAGTTCTTTATTCCTTTTTTATAATATGTAGTGATGATGATCTTATTCCCGGTTGATGGCGATACGATCGCCTTCTATTACAACTGGCGAAATTTATGTGTATGCTATAGCTCATCATCATCATTTCAGGCGAAAGATGTCCACTGCTAGACGCAGGCCTCCCACAAGTGTCACCACAACGGCCTGTGCGTCTGTGCTATAAGCTTGCCCTCAGTCTAGTTCTTCGGGAATACAGCATAACCTAACATAATTAGTCTACAATGTTCTTGCTGCTGACACACAGGCCTCCTCTCTGTGACGATGTGGACCGTAATCCAACACATGGGCCCAATGCGTGTTGAGTTGGATATGCACCATATGTCTTCGAAATTTTGGTTCTACGACATATGTCTCTTGATATTTTCCTTCACCATTTTGGGAGTAGTAGTGATGAAATAATTTACACAAAGTAAATCACCTGTCTAGGTTGAACCAAGGGAATTGATGGAAAAGGTACATTTACTCGTATATGTTAAAATACAAAAGTAGTTTTATTTGGCATTTTTTGGGTGATACCGTTTTTTCAGAGGATTAACGGTTTTTTGGTAGTCTGCAAAATAATGGGTTCCAAAAAAATAAATAATTCACAAAACGTTGTAAAACGTTTCGTTAATAATCTCCTGTATTATATGTAGTAGTTAGAGTGTATCAAGAAACGTAGGAGTATTCCGACCAGCGATAAAGGCAAGTGAGCTGGGAACTAATGATCCCTATGTTTTAAGTGGGTAATTAGTATCTTATTGTGTGTGGTATTACTTAAATAACAATATTAAGTACAGGCTCAGACAGCCTTTCAGAACAGATACACTGTCTGCGGAAACTTAGACGTTTTAGGTAGCTTGTGTACATTTGCAGCCGCTTAAAACTTTGATATCATGAGTAAGTACTTATCTACATTAACAAAAAATATTAACATTTTCTTCATCATCACAAACCACTGTACTTAATAGTACATTGTAATGAGTCGAGTACGTGTGATCAAAAATACATTAAAAATTAGCGCGAAGCAAATTTAAATCATCGTTATATTGCTGTCAATACATAGTTTTAAGAGGACAGAGGTTCTTCGCGAAGGCGGAGGCGGGACGCGTGAGGGAAGCTCAACGGAGTGTCCCTCACGGCCCCGGCCGCTACCACCGCAGGAGAGGTACTGGGCGTACTGGGCATGGGACGTCGCGAGACGATCTCCGGCCACCGTAGACCGGGGCCTGCGGACGGCGAGCAGTGGGTAGCTCGCCGTCCGATCAGCACCAGGCCCGTGAGTCGACGGCGCGTAGTGTTCCACGCGCGCCTCAAAGAGATAGTGTCAGCCACCACTGACGGGGCCCATCGTGCCGATGCCTGCATGCCTAGGGGTAGCGGATAAATTCTGAAAATGAGTTACAGCACCCCTGGGCACTCTGGCAGTGAAGGAACAGGGGTGGGTTTTAGTCAATAAAAGTCTGACACGCCCTCCCGCTCCACGCAGAGCGGGAGAAGTCATTGGATGATTTACCACCCCGCCAAAAAAAAAAGAAGAGAGTCAGCGAGTCAGTTAGATAAAGTCAGAACGTTTGCTCGTTCCAAAGCGTAGTTCTTTCTCTGTGGAAAAGAACGAGCAAGAAACTTCAAGAAACAAACTTCACTTTGAATCTCGCTAAAGTAATCGCACTCAATCATACAATTCGAAAGCGAATCATTTGATATTAAAGCAAATCTTCGTTTCAGACTTCCAGATCATTCGAAATTCGAAATGAAAAACTTTGTACGGTGTTTCTGGTTTTGTGTCTCCGTTTTTTAACACCGAATTCCGAAATTATAAAAATGAAAGAAAGAAAAAGTATTATCATTAGAAAGTAATAGTTGTTGTTGCGTCGTAAGTTGTTGTTGTTGTTTGTTGTGTAGTAGTTGTTAGAAAGTATTTTTATTAGTATTATTTTGTATTGTTTTGTTTTTATTAAATTAAAGTTATTTGTTTGTTTTTTTTTTGGAATTCGGTTCGGGTAGTATTTTTATTTTTCACTTTTTAGTTGTAGTTCCTCATTAAATTGTGATAACAAGGCATAGATCTATGATAGCAGCAATCGCGATACATTTGCTGTTAGTTATTTAAGAATTTCACTGTTTATCTTCGACGGCCTTCATCAGATCCTAATGTATTATATACTAAACATTCCTTGAAAAATATGCGTTTAGAATAACGAAAACCTCATCCAAATCGGAGCAGTAGTTTTCGAGAAAATCAAGAACAAACAAGATACATACATACATACGGTTCGAATACAGAACCTCCATTTTTTAAGCCAGTTAAAAACCTAACAGGTCGGCCGTAAAGCCTACTATCAATAATTTTGATATTAATTTCAAATTGCGACTCAGAATCTCTTACAAGTAAAAATAATATTACTGAATGCCAATTTTTCAATAATAAGATAAGTTTTATCAGCTGAAATAATTCGGCGATTCGACATTATTATTTTTAATAAGATAAAAGTTATCTGAATTTGATTGAAAAATCGACTCTTAAACTAATACCAATTATTTTTAAGGAAAGTCATTCAAAGAGCAGATTAAATAATACCCATCAGCCACACATTATCACTTTTATATATCGAAAAAATCTTGAATTAAAAAGAAAAGCTCTGATGAAAAGCTTCGTGAAAAACCATTGTTAAATTTCAATCCAATTAAAGAAAAAAAGTCAGATGACAGTGATTAAAATCAAAATGGCTGTAATAGGCTCAATTAAGGGCCTTTGTGGATGGACATTTTTCATTTTCATTCCGTTCATGGTAATTTACTAGCTGTTTCAAGTGACTTCGTTCGCATACATAACTCCACGTTCGTACGGCCGGGCTTTTATTGAAAATTTGCTAATGGAAATACCCCCCGCGCTGCAGTTATTTGTTTTTTAGTTCAACTTTTACGTTCCTTCAGTAGGTACTTATTTAAATCTATTGTAATAGTTTGCAAGATAAGAATGTTATATTACAATAACTAGCTGATCAAGCAAACGTTGTTCTGCCATATAAAAATCGCGATTAAAAATGGGGGCTGGGGGTAGGAGGGTGAAAAATACTTTACGACTGATTCTCATACCTGTCAATACACAAGAAAAAAGATAAAAATCGGTCCAGCCGTTTTGGAGGAATGCAACCACAAACACCGCGACACGACATTTTTATATATTAGAAGAAGATGTGCAATAACGGCTGACTGACTTTTTTGTGATAATAATATAATATGAACTCCATAGCTGTTATTTACGTTATTATGGTATATTTTATTTTCATAATAAAGTCTGCTTCATTTGTGTTTTCTTAGTATATAAATACAATGTACTCATTAAATTTTGTAGGTACCCATAGTGCCTAACAATTTCTGTAATTAATATTCTGTTTTAATTTAAATTTTAGTTTTTAGTCTATAGAGCCTATAATTTGCATGCCTATCAAACCCACTTCTCATCAACCAACAGAACCCAGACATTCCTTCAAGAACTCAGTAATTAGCGACGCTAATTAGGACCTCTCATTATCATTATCTGAGTGTCTCGGTAACTTCACTTAGAGTGCTATTACGTACAGAGGTAGGTAGGTACATTTTATTACCTCCTTTGAAAGCCTTCTTAGGACCGGCTCTGGTTTTTATTGCTACTGAAGGTTTTAGTTTGATTCTTGAGTACCTACCTGAGTTTAGCAAAAGTAGGTATTAGAAGAGAGGTCCACTTTTCATCCTATTTACTGAGAATATTCGATGTCTTTTCCCAACTATCTTGGGGTCGGCTTCCAGTCTAACCGGATGCAGCTGATTACTAGTATTTTACATGGAGGGACTGCCTATCTGACCTTTACAACCCAGTTACTGGGTAATACGATACAACCAGTCATACCAAGGAGGGTAAGACTGGTTGTCAGACTTTCGGGCTTGTGACGACCCGTAACAACTGTCAAAGATCCACGATTGACAGCCGGGACCAACGGCTTAACGTGCTTTCCGAGGCACGGAGGAGTCTCGTGTCGCCACAATGAACGGTTATGTGCGTCTCGCATCCATCGGATTCCCGTGACCTGGTCATCGGTCCACCTCGAGGAAGGCTTTCCAACGTTGCGTTTTCCAAAAAAATATTTCCTACTTTGGCTGCTCTCCCATGGATTACTTCACAGGAACCACACATTTGCCGTTAAAAAAAATTGTATAATACTCAAAAATATGTGTAGATTTCTATCAGTGAAATAATTTTCGCTATCGGATCAGCGATTCCCAAGATTATCACTACAAACAATCTTTTTATAACCGACTAAAATAAAGGAGGAGGTTCTCAAATAGTCGGAATCTTTTTTATTAACCGACTTCGAAAAAGGAGGAGGTTATCAATTCGGATGTTTGTTTTTTTTTTTTTTATGTATGTTCGGGCATATCTCCGTCATATATTGACGGATTTGCAAATTTTTTTTTGTTCGAAAGGGGTTTATTCCGAAATGGTCCCATTTAAATTTCAAAAAGATCTGATGATGGGTTTCGCAGACAGACAACGAAACTCTTCAAAAATTAATAGCAAATCAACCGCGATTGCTGCTGTCGTATGTCTATGAATTGTTAACACAGTTTAATGGGGCACCACAACTAAAAAGTGAAAAATAAAAAACTTTTTTACAAAAAAATAGAACCGACTTCCAAAAAAAGTGCAAAATAACTTTAATTTCGGAAGTCGGTGTCAAAAAACAAAGACACAAAACAGGAACACCAACTTCCGAAATTAAAGTTATTTTGCACTTTTTTTGGATGTCGGTTCTATTTTTAACCGACTTCCAAAAGGAGAAGGTTCTCAATTCGTCTGTATGTTTTTTTTTTTTTGTATGTATGTTACGCGATTTCTCCGTCAGTTGTGAACCAATTTTCAAAATTCTGTTTTTATTTGAAAGAATATACTCCCGAGGTGGTCCCATATAATTTTTATCGAAATTGCTTCAGCGCTTTTTGAGAAACTGAACAAAAACGGAAAATACGTGTACTTCGATGACGTTTTGGTGTTCTCCAAATGTTTAAATTCCACGTTCCATTATATTGAGGTTTTTAGTTCTGGGGTATAACAACTAAAAAGTGAAAAATAAAACACTTTTTTACAAAATAAACAACCGACTTCCAAAAAAAATACACTAAAAATTTATAAATAACTTTAATTTCGGAAGTCGGTGTCAAATAACGAAGAAGTAAAATACGAACACCGACTTCCGAAATTAAAGTTATTTATTAATGTTTAGTGTATTTTTTTTGGAAGTCGGTTGTTTTTTTTTATGTATGTTCCCCGATAACTCGAAGAGATCTGAACCGATTTGGAAATTCTTTGTATGTTTGACAGGGTATACTCCCCAGGTGGTCCCATTTGAATTTGGTGAAGATCTGATGAAGAAATTCGGAGATAGACAACGGAACTCTTCAATAAGTGATAGCAAACCTTCTGGAATTGCTGCAATCGCATGTCTGTTTATTGTTTACACCACTTTACAACATAACCTCACGCTGATACGCTCTGAAGGGGTACACAGATTTGTACAGTTCACCCTGTTTTTTTTTTTTTGGTGGGGTGGGAAATCATCCAATGACTTCTCCCGCTCTGGGTGGAGCGGGAGGGCGTGTCAGACTCTTACTGACTAAAACCCACCCCTGTTCCTTCCCTGCCTGAGTGCCCAGGGGTGCGGTAACTCATTTTCAGAATTTATCCGCTACCCCTAGGCATAACAGTTCACCCTGATACACTCTAATTTCACAAATTATGTTCAATTTCCATGTTTTTGGCATGGCTACCAATTCGGGCATCAACAAGTAAACAACTAAAAAGTGAAAATAAAAATCTTTCGGTGTTTTTTTCCTCTTTAAAAATTTCTTCGATTAGAAGATCCTAAAATTTATAGTCCACTTATTAAAGACATAAAGGTATATGTCAAGTAAATGGCAATGTACATCCGATTAAATCTAGCGTTCAACATCAAGAACGAGCATTAAAAATGCTATTATTTAAACCTGAAATTAATTGCTGCGCAGCAGACATAAAAATCGTCTAGTCTCTTGGAGCGTGACAAATTATTCCTAACTTTTCAAACCATTATTTTACTCGAACTCTTTCAAAATTACAAACACCTGCCACTCGCTCGAATCAGAGAAGAAAAATTATCAAAAAGAAATTACGGCATATTTCACTCAAAAAAAGATCCCATTTCCATAATCCGAAAAAGCGATTCTTTGGAACGAACTTATTGTAACATTTTGCGGGTCGCCATTTTGGTGGAATCGCGAGAATTAGCAAGTTTGTTTATAAAGTTACGGCCGAAGTTTTACGAAGTTGGCCGAAGCCAATGGCGTCACGATCAGCGAACAAATACGAATAATTCAAGGGAATTACGGTTCTGCTGCTGTATTGTTAGAGGGCTGCAACAATGGCTGGTTTTGGGTTAATTTATTATTCCCACACTTTAAATAGGCTGTGCCTGTATTTCCCTAAAGGTGATTTAAAAAGATGCCAACAATATTAAAAGGGCTACTTTTTAGGGTTCCGTACCCGAAGGGTAACCCCCCGGTGTTTCTAGTTTTGTTTCTTCGTTATTTGACACCGACTTCCGAAATTAAAGTTATTTTTAAATTTTTAGTGTATTTTCTTTTTTGGAAGTGGGTTGTTTTTTTTTTTGTTAAAAAGTTTTTATTTTTCACTATTTAGTTGTTATACCCCAGAACTCAAAATCCCAACAACATGGAACGTGGAATTTAAACATACTCGTGATTGGAGCAAACCCAAACGTCGTCTATGTATACATATTTTTCGTTTTTGTTCAGTTTTTCAAACAGCGCTGAAGTAATTTCAATAAAATTTATATAGGACTACCTCGGGAGTACATTCTTTCGGATAAAAAAAGAATTTTGAAAATTGGTCCACAACTGACAGAGAAATTGGATGACATAAATAAATAAAAAAACATAAGAAAATAGAACCTCCTCCTTTTTCGAAGTCGATTAAAAATGCATGCAATGCAAATAGATATCTTATTCATGAAAATTCATAAATTACCTTAGCAATAACAATATAGAATTAGTATTAGAACAACTTAACTTTCATCAAATTAAACTTAAACAATTACTAGTTTGATAACCTCAACCAAAACTTCGTTAATTACTATAAGACAATTTAGAAAGCGCACAAAAAAGATTTATAATCAAAACTTTTCAATGACTTGAACCCTAATTTACCATTCTTCAATTCAAGTTTTAATTACTTAATGAAATTTTCAAGTAAGGCTTTGGACATTAGAATGCATAGTAGCTATACCATTGCCTGCAGTTCTAAGAAAAATCGATAGTGTTGTGGGTATATTAAAGCCATGGAATCGGTCTAGTTCAATAACTGTTACGGTTTTCAGGGTTAACGGTTTTATTGCACGATAGTTTAATAGGAGAATTATTGACAAACTACAGGGCAGGAACCTCTTTCAAGCGATAACTCGCTATTTGTCTTTTCTTTACTATGTGGTCTGGGGTTTGCCTCCAGTCTAACTGGATGCAGATATCTGACCTCCGCAACTCACTACATAGTGAAAGCATGATCAGTCTTTTAATTTTCCCACTGCTGGGAATCAGGTCTCTCTAGGAGAGGGAATGGGCCGTAATACAACATACGGGCCCATTGTGAGTTGGTGGATGTCACATATCTTCGATTTTTAGGGTTCCGAACATCGAATGTAAAAATGGAACCCTTATAGGATCAGTCGTGCGTCTGTCTGTCTGTCTGTCCGTCCGTCTGTCACAGCCAATTTACTCCGAATCTACTAGACCGATTGAGTTGAAACTTGGTACGCACATGAATATCTGTGACCCAACCCGAACGTGTAGGTACCGTAAATAAATGAATTTGGATTACGGGCGTCACTTTGGGGGTGCAAATCAGAAAAATAAATAAAATAGAATTAAAACTGTAATGTGCACATGTGAAATGAAAGGGCTTATTGTAAGGATTTCAAATTTTTTTTTTCATAATTCCAAAAAATTAAGTTATTTTAGAAAATAGATAAAAAATTACCATTCCCTCTCCCCCCGCCCCTTATCTCCGAAACCACTAAGCTTAAAATTTTGAAAAAAATACAGAATGTGGATCTTTACTTATAAATTACAGGAAAACCTTTAATAAGTACCTATATGTAGTTTAAATCTGAAAAAAATATGATTTGTTCGGAACCCTTTGCGCGCGAGTCCGACTCGCTCTTGGCGAGTTTTTTTGGATTCAGGACATACCTATTTCTTCACTATGTTTTCCTTCACCATTTTGAGAGCAGTGGTGGTGAAATAACTAACACAAAGTAAAACGCCCGCCTGAGTTTAAACCCACGATGTACAACTAGTAGGTCGGGGCCATCGGGGCACTACCACTCTTCACTATAACTGCAGTTAGGTAACTGTGATTGTTTGTTATGTGTTGGCAATTTCAGATCATCAAGAACGGGATGGTTTATGTTGTTACTTTATGATAATGGTGTTTAGATTAGCTTCTTATGTAGTAATTATTAATTATCATCATTATAACATTAAAAATTTTAAATATTGATCAAATTATTGTATTGTAATTCGTAGATATCAAACCTAATTTTAGTCTAATTTATTTGTGTCATCTTATTTTATTTACTTTCTTTTACTGTCTTCTTATTTTTTTATGGAAGGCGCTGGTACCTGTGATACAATGTTTTTCATTAGTACAGGTACCAACGATACTCTATTTTATTATTACCTGTAACCTTAGCAAAACTGTTTTGTATTTGATCCTTCTACATGTGTATTTTCTGAAATAAAGTTATTATTATTATTATAGCTTGAAAGTTCATTAAACCCCTGCCCTTATTCTACTATAGTTGGGGTATACTTCTCCCATACATCTCTGCTTGCCGTCATTTTAAAGTTAATGTCCTTTCTGGCTATACTATGTCTTATACACAACCCATCTCTATTTTCTTTGGTTTCTTATCCATGTTATTGATTTCTTATCACAAACTTCTTAATCCATATAAGCTTAGAAAACAGACATAAAAAACCGTCATATTGATAAAGTCGTAATTTCAGATTCACAATCTTTTCCGTGACTGTTTGTATCCATAAACTTCAAAGTTGAAACTTCAAAACACGAAGCAAACAAAAATGTTAGGAAACAAATAAAAACATATTACTCTTTGTTGACGTTGGGAAATTTGTTTCTATTTATATCCCTGTTTTGATTTATAGTCGGTCTTGCGCTAAATATGGACGAGAGGCTCAAACTGCGGCTTTCCAATCTTATAAGCATAAAGTGATTAATCTGATTAAGATTTAACACGACAAGCGCAGGCGAAGAACGTTATAATTAGGCTCATTAATATGCAATTTACTGAGTTCCGCTTCAAACATTTTGCCAATATACCTACATTTTCATGTCCCTTCCTTCAAACGAGTCCTCTCATTGCCTTATTAAATTGGATATCGGAACGACCAAAGACTTCGGATCCGAATATCCGAAACTATCGGGTTTTCGCATCCCTAATTGAAACCGCAAAAATGAACACGTATTTTAGGTGGACGAGATATTGCGATATAGGGTGGATCAGAACGTTACATGGCAACATTATATGAATACCTATTTGATGTCAGATGATACTATTAGCTTCTTCATGTTGACGATGTCTCGACGGTCATGTAGGTACCTATTCCATTACGATTTTTTACCATTATAATATTTAATCCGAGAGCCACTGCTCTCGGATTAAATATTATAATAGAAAAAGTAGCCCAGTGGTAACAGCCGCGACTAACAAGTTGGTCGTGAGTTCAAACCCAGGCAGGAAAAAAAAGGTTTACTTGTGTAAAATTATTTCATCATCACTGCTTTCAAAACGGTGAAGGAAAACATTGTGAGGAAACCCGCATGTCCTGAACCAAAAATTCGAAGACATGTGACATCCTAAAACCCGCATTGAGCCCGCGTTGTGGATTATGGCCCACACCCTCTCACAGAGACGAGGCCTGTGCCCCAGTAGTGGGGACATTAAAATGCTGATGATGATGATGATGATTATCCGTAGCTTTGCTCTCGTGACATACAAGTAAACCACAAGAAAAAGCAGCCTTTACACAGCAATAGTGTAGTTTATAACTAGTAATTTTTTGAAATCAAATCAGTTCTTTCTTAGATTATCTCTTGAAAACATAACAAACAATTTCACTTTACGTAATAGAAAATAAGAAAAGAATATGGAGAAGGAGATTTATAAAACAATGGTCAGACCTGTGGTCTTGTGTGATTCAGAATGTTAAGCCACAAAAGGGATGAATGAAAAACAATTGCATGCAGCTGAGATGAGAATGCTAAGAGCGATGTGTGGTGTTACGCGCATGGATGCGGAGGAATGAAGAAAATGTTACAATACAGTAAATTATCGTTCTCAGAACACATAGACCTTATGCGCAAAAGCTTAGAAGAACCTGAGATTTGTTCTTAGATCTTGTAAGGTATTTAATAACATTGGGGCTCTTAAATCGGTATATTTTGCATACGTGCGCAGCGTCTTGAAATATGCGTGCCCAATCTGGTCCCTCCAATACAAAATGTATAAGAACCAAATAGAACGGGTTCAACAAAAATTTATTAACCATCTCAAATATCGCCTCCACAAACCCCCGATATCGTACGAAGATAGCTGTCGTACTTATGGTCTACTAACACTCGATGAGAGGCGTAAAGTGATGGACATGTGTTTACTTTATGACATTATCAATGGACGGCTGGATTGCCCGCATTGGTCATACAGGTTACTTTTAACGCACCACTACGGCGCACTCGTCACACATCCATGTTGCACGTGTCTCAGCACTCCACAATTTTTTCCAAAAACTGTGTAATGACTAGCATTGCTTGTGTTTATAACACAGACTTCTCTCAAGTTAACATATTTGTCTGTAATAAGCAAACATTCAAAAAAACGAAGTGTTAAAACTATAACCGAAGGCAAATGACATGCATTAAATAAAATTTAACTTTAATTATTACCGTTTTGAACTGTGTAATTTAATTTTCTCACATCCGTTCGCATCATGTTTATCCCAGATATAAAGGGAAACCTATTATTGGCCAATAATACTGTGACACATTTATTCTGTAATATATTTTATGTATCGCTGTTGGTTGCCTAAATAAAGATAATAAAATAAAATAAAAAATGTCATGAGGAAAGTCTTGTGTATGGATGTGGATGGCTATAAGAGTAGGGGTAGGTCAAGGAAACGATGGTTGGACTGTGTGAAAGAGGATATGGGTAAAAAGGGGGTGACTACAGAGATGACGACTAATAGACGAGTCTGGAAGAAAAAGACATGTTGCACCGACCCCAAATAAATTGGGATAAGGGCAGGAGAATGATGATTATAAGAATATGAAGATAAAACAAATAGGATGTAACCCTAATGGGTGGCCATATTTTAAAAACTGCTTCTGCCCATAAAAATTAACAACTTTCTTCAAGAAATTCATAGCCAATTCCAAAAAATAAAATTGTCAGTCACATACTGATTTTGATCAGCTGATGACAACTAAGTATGGGAAGTCCAATTATTTTTTTGGGAATTAACCATAACTTCCTTGAAACAAGTTTACCATGGGCAGAAACCTAATAAAATAAAATAATAAATAAATAAAACAGTATCTGAGGAGAAGCTCGTGGCTAAGTAATAACAGCCACAAGGGTCGATCTGTCAGGTTAAGATACGCTTGTCGGGGTTGGTCCATGGGTGGGTGACCTTTACATACCGAGACTCCTCCGTGCCTCGGAAATCACGTTAAACCGTTGGTCCTGGCTGTCAATCGTGAATCTTCAGTCATTGCGTGTCGTCAGAAGTCCGAAAGTCTGACAACCGGTCAAACCAAGGGGTATTGTATTACCCAGTAACTGGGTTGTGGAGGTCAGATAGGCAGTCACTCCATGTACAATACTGGTATTCAGCTGCATTCTGCTGATTGATTTTTATGGGAAGAAACAATATCTTAAATATGAGCAACCATTTCCATCACACCCTGTAGATAAACTAGAGAAAATTTATATCTTGAATTATTCCCGTAATGCCACCTGCGAAAAATAACGAAAGGTGCTGTCTCAGACTATGAAAGGTTATAGACGGAACGTCATTGCATATTAAATGAAGCAGGATCGTTAAAATGTGTGAGTGACCTTGACGAACGTAACGTTGACGTATCGGCTTCTCATTTTGTCTCTGTGAGCTTATTTCGCGTGTTATGTGTGTTATATACAAGCCGGCTTCTTATTCTGGTACTTCAGATTGCTGGATTTTCACACTCCGTCTATAACCTTTCATAGTCTAAGGGTGCCGTATGTGGAATACCTCAGGTGCCATTCACTCGGGTGCCATTAAAGCGGGTGCCCAATGTGGAATACCTCTAATCAATGTCTTCTCCGTAAAAACCACAGACCTACAAGATAACATGAATAAGGTTAGCCAATCATCCTATCCAATATAATCCTCTTAGCAATCCTTTACACATCCCCTTGACGTCACCACTTAATCCCTCTAACAAACCCCTAAGGAAGGAGATGGTAATGAAACAATGTATTCCCAGTTCAACCAAACCGCTATAATATTTTAAAATATGGTACATTTTCGCCTTTTTCTAGTATCTTGTTCTGCTGCTTCTACTATATTTATTTAAAGAGGCTTATTTTTCTGAAAAAAAAATTAAGAACATACTCAGTACATTGGTTATTATAGATGAAAGAAAGTTAGGAGGCCCTTGTTTCTGGGTCTCACATATCTTACATAAATAGGGGCTTGGAAGTTCTTAAATAAACGCCTAATTATATTGTCTGGAACACTGTTATTCGTTTAAAAATAGATGAAAACTTCTAATTGGCCTTGATTTGTATTAGAATATAAGTTAACATACATTACTCGTAGCAGAAAGTTTTTCAAAGAAACTAAAATAAAATAATAACGTCGGTAACTTTTGTTTCCAAATATCAATAATTTAAGGTTTGTTCTAATTAGGGATGTCAATGAGACGGTCTTCTCTTCATTATCATTATCTGTCTGCCCTTGCCCCTTAAGGTTCTGTGTTCACTTTTTTATCGTTTATAGGTACGCGTTTGACTGCTATCTCACCTGATGTTAAGCGAGCGATGAGGTCAAAGAAGGAACACGCTAGCCTAGAAGTAACCTATTTACTTTTGTCTTAAAGACTCCCAAGTTGTAGCTATCAGGAAACCGACTCTGGCAGGGAATTTCACTCCTTAGCTGTACGCACAATGAACGTGTTCACTTGGGTTTTCTTCTTTCATTCCATCCAGTTAATCGTTACGATATTATTCTTTACCTTTTTATCATTTGATAATCCTCACACATTCTTTACATCTTTCTTTAGCTTTTCTCTCCTTCTTCATCTATCAACATTTATACGAACCATCAGAACTCATTTGTCGTCCGATTCGCTTTGATGTATTCGCTTTTTATTTTTTTAAACAAGTAAACATTGAGTATGTATAATGTCACCGGATAATAAAACTGCTAATACCGTAAGACCGTAATCATATCTTGTGAGTATTAGTCTTGATATATTATGAAAAGATCATTTGAAAAACAATCCCCATCTAAAGAAGATCATCGAATCGAGGCCCACAATTTAAGAGCAGACATGGTTCAAATAATTATCAAAAAAAAGTAGCCATTTTATAATAATTTTTAGTGGTAGATCATTTATTGTGTATACGAGTCGTATTAAAAATAAAGAGTTTACAATTTTATGTAATAACGGATAGTTGTAAATAGTGTTTACAACTATCCGGGGACATACATATAACCAATGAATTGAAAGTTTCGGTACGCTATCCGCTATCAAAAAGTTTCCAATCGAACAGCACGCTTTTCAAGCTATCGCTCAATCAATCAACTTCAAAAAATATCTCTTTCGTATAGCGCAATCACTCTCGAACGTAGCTAGATTTGATATTCGATATAAAATCCATTTTAAATCCTCACAGCATTCTGTGTTATCTTGTTTTGAACTTTTAGATCACAGTTGAGTTTCCTGCACGAGAGTTTATTTTCAACAAGATATTATGTTACCCAAGCGATAAGTATAGGTATGTTGTCGTAAAAACCAAGTCAAATAAACATTCAAAAGATATGATACAACATTGTTGAAAGTACATACATAATTATTATATAAATATTTTTGTGTTGAATAGTCCATTTATCGAGGAAGGCTATAGGCTATATAACATCACGCTGTGACCAATAGGAGCGGAACATCAATGAAAAATGTGGTAAAAACTGGGGAAAAAATATTCCTTTTGAGAGCTTCCGTTGCGTGCGCTACGTAAACGGTTACAGTTACGCAAAAATTATGTGTGACGCAATTGTTCCCCTTTAAAAGTTCTAAATAAAAGTCCGCGACAGCATAATATGTCCATCTTATAAGGTTAACTCACTATAATCTTTTTTATGGTAATCAAATTCGTTCTAAAATAATGCATTATTTGCGAAGGTGTTTTTATAAACATGACATTAATCGTTATCCAAGTAAATACAATATTCATCATAAGTGTTTCATTTTGAACAAAATTGCCCTTGACATCATTTATTATTTTGATTTCAACGAATATCTTAGGAGATATCATAGTGTTAATCAAGTTCCACACGCACATTCATGATGTGCAAGGCGGGCGATTATGAGGGATGTGGGAGAGAGGTAACATTTTGCACTGTATAGCCTATTTATTGAGGAAGGTATAGACTAGACGATATAGTATAGACTTTATATATAATCACGCTACGACACAGTAACCATAACCGCGGGTGAAACCGCGGGCAAAAAAAAAAACAGCTAGTTAAAACAATAAACATATGAATTTCATAAAACAAGAACACATTGTACTGAATACATTTTACATTAGTCACACTATATAATATGCACAATTATATATTCATTCTTTAAACATAAAATACAATCGCAAAATCCAACACTCACATACACAACACACTATGTAACCTACCTACACTAATAACACACACACAGAATAATACACATATAATACAGAATGTCAAGTATTTATTGCTAAAGTTATTCTGTTAAGTTAGAGTAGGTAGGTTACTTAGTGTGTTGTGCAAGTAAGTGAAAATTCGTGTATGTGAGTGTTGGTGTGAGTGCGTGTGTATGGGTGTATCTGTGCGTGCATGTATGTGTATGTGTGCGTAGATTTTGCGATTGTATTGTTTGTGAGGTAGTCCTGTTGCAGTAGCCATTGAGTGATTTTGTGGTTTAACATGTGTCTGTTTAAATCAAGTATGTTTAGGGTTTTGTGTAGTTTCTTAGATATAATATACTATGACGTAATATTGGCGTTCAGCAAATGTAGGTAACCTTTTTTTATTTTTTTTGGGGAGTATGGAAATCATCGAATGACTCCGCTCTGGGTGGAGCTGAGGGCGTGTCAGACTTTTACTGACTAAAACCCACTCCTGTTCCTTCAGTTGCCTGAGTGCCCAGGGGCGCGGCTGAAATTAAAGGAGTGGTGACCGCGTACCTACCGAGTCGCAGCGTTGGTGACCGCGAGACTCCCCTGTTCCTTTAGTTCCCTGTGCCAAGGTGCGTGATGACTCTCTTTCGAATTTATCTACGACCCTTTTTTTTTTTAACGACCCCTAGGCAGGCATCGGCCCTGACAGGCTGTTATATGTTACACCTGATGGGACATTTGTGCGTTTTTTTGGGTTGGATCTGGGCTCTATGAGTTCTAAGGACAGACTGCAAAATGAACAGCTGTCTAACTGTTATTACATATTATTCATCATTAAGTTGTTTAGTTGGATATAAGTACGGTTTCTTAGACATAACCATATATACGGCTCTATGAGCTCGTTCCGCCCTCAGACCCCATGCAGTAATGCAATATCCTATAATCGACAGACAGTGCATTACAGTTATCTGCAAAAACCTTATTTGTTAGATAAGTCATTTAAAAGAAATACTCATCTATGCTATATATATAATATACTTATATTATAAAGAGGTAAAGTTTGTGAGTTTGTGACGTTGTGGGGGGTAATCTCTGGATCTACTATACCGATTTAAATATTTTTGAAGTGAAACTTCTTTAGAATCGTTGTGATTTCAAACCGTATGCAACGGAAAAAACGACAGGTAAGAGACACAAATACAAAAGAGCGAGAGAGCAGATGACGGCGAGAGGAGAGGGCGCGCGCGACGCGGGGCCTGGAGTCCCGTCACTTCGCTACCGATCATCAACTTTAGACAACTATTGCTCACCTTTGGCCACCTTTGTCAATCTTTTCCCACCTATGACCACCTTTGACCACCGATTGCTCACCTTTCGCTCACCTTTGACCACCTATTGCTCACCTTTGACCACCAATTGCAAACCTTTGACCAACTTTTGCTCACCTTTGGCCACCTTTTGAACATCTTTGCCCATCTTTGCCCACATTTGCCCATCTTTGTCCACCTTTGACCACCTTTGATCACAGTTTGCTCACCTTTCGCTCACCTTTGACCACCTATTGCTCACCTTGGACCACCAATTGCAAACCTTTGACCAACTTTTGCTCACCTTGGGCCACCTTTTTGCTCACCTTTGGCCACCTTTTGACCATCTTTGCCCACATGAAGTTTCACTTCAATCGTGTGTGAATCGCACACACACCTTTTTTTTACCAATAGACAGTCACGTTACTTGTGAGTGTCATAGGCTATAAATTTTTGAAATCCACGCAGACAAAGTCGCAGGTAAAGTGCTAGTACTATATTAATATTATAAAGAAGGTAAAGTTTGTGAGTTTTTGAGGTTGTAGGGCGTAATCTCTGGATCTCCTGAAGTGATTTTAAAAATTCTTTTACTAATAGAAAGCCACGTTATTTGTAAGTGTCATAGGCTATAAATATTTGAAATTACGCGGACGAAGTCGCGGGCGAAGTGTTAGTTCTAAATAAACACATTAATTAAAAAACTAATCAATCACCAGTAAATACACTACCAAATTGAACATCCGTTAACTCTTGCTACGAACTTTATAATTACTTCACTAAAGTAGTACGCACAGAAGCTAAAATCAACAAAACTTCCTAACACCCCAGCTGGAATCGTAAAGGTTAAAGTGCAGTAGGTAGGTACCCCTGATACCCAAACCCTTGTAATCCACAAAATAAATTTAAGTTTTCAGTCCATTTAGTATTTGTGGACACTTGATCCTTTACGTAATCCTTTTATGTTTGTTGGAAGTTCGGGTCACCTTGAGAAAATAAGATGAGCAGGCACAGACACATTAATAAGGCTTGAGATGGTACTTTCTGGGAGACAGATTGTTTAGCCAGTTTTGTTCTAATAGACAGCAACTTATTACTGGGGACGTCTTTTTTTACAAAATTATCTGTGATTCAATTTTATGATGATTATCTCGAAAGAATAATGGAAAAAAGGACGTTACATCATACCTATACTTCCCGATTTTATGGTACTTTTTATATAAAAAAAATACTTGTGAAAAAATATAATTATAATGATTAATACTGATTTGCAGGTTCTTAATTCAAAATGTTCATTGGATAATTTGAAATTCGAATCCACTGATATCAGTCTATAAACTAAGCATGGTTCTCGAGTTTTATTAGTAAGACTGTTAATGTTTAACACCCATGTAATATGGGGTGAGCCTATTGCTATCAACCGAGAACAAATTCAGAGCCCTGGTTGCAGATGATGAAACCCTCTGCCACGCCTGGTAATCGAACCCAAGACCTAATTCTTAGCAGTAGACCAACAAGGTATTCAAAAGAATATTGATCGATACACTATTACCCTATTTGCTGAATTTTCTCACTTCCTTTTAAAAGTAAAAACATCTCTATTTCTTGGAACAGCACTACTAAAACCACTCACGAACACAAAGAGATCCAATTCCACTCATATAATGTAATACCAAAATAAGATTATTATATTGCCTCACATCGGGCTCATTCATTTCGATCTCATTAAATACGATTCGGTTCAGTTGTATTGAAACAGCCACGCTATGTTAAAGTGTTACTGGGAAATATTTAATAACGACCTGCATAAATAAACATGGGCACGTTAAGTGTTCGTGTTTTTCATCGTTAACGGAATTACGACTATTTGTGGGAATGTTGTACCTTGTCGAATGCTTTTGTGAAATCGATAGGTCCTAGGGGGACACCTTTATCTTACTACTAATAAATTGGTAACATTTATGTTTAACTATCATTATTTTGAATAAAAATATATCATGATCATCATTTCCGAAATACTTCCATCTTTGAACATAAGCGGGAGTCCATGTCCAGCAGTGGAAGTCTGTCAACGCATTGGAAAGCCGCTACATTGTCTGGTCATATGTTTCATCCATCCAGCCATATCCATCCAGAACTCTCGCGACGGTCATGTTATGGCGGTTATGTTGGGTGCCAGGGAAATAATATTGAAACACGTTGCTCGATCAATGACTGGTTTAAATAAACCCTCTCCCTTACTCTATTATAAAGGTTAACGTAGGCTTTAACATGCCTTATTAACATACAATGGTGCCGATTCTGCTGTGCACAAACTAAACTCAATTTGGGCTATTGCTATCTTCTTCTCTCTAATAAAACAAGAAAGAGACAGACGTAAATTAAAGCTGTCAAATTTAGTTAAACTGATGTTTTCATACAAATTCGACATGTTTATACGTGTACCCTACACGTAAAAACATGTCGACTAAAAACACGGTGAAGCGCAAGGCGTAAACTAGTTTGACATCTCTAACTTAGTCCATAACTCTAGCCGTCCTTTTCTCGCACTGCTGTAAAAGATAGCAATTCTCTAATTTTAGTTTAGTTATTGAACAAGAGAATCGGCACCAATATCTAATTTATCATGGTCATCGATCTATCTTGTGAGAACTAATCTACTTCTAACACTGCAGGTGTTTAAGCACACTCGTTTTAAAAAACGGTCAAGTGCGTGTAGGACTTCGTACGTTTAGGTTTCCGTACCAAATGTATTTTTGACTATTTTTATGGCTTTGGGTCAATAACATGCTTAAACTGTGAAAATTTGAAGACTGTAGCTGCAACCGTTTGGCAGTAAAACCTTTGTGACAGCTGACGGACTGACAAACGGATAGACAGACGGACATGTGAGTGACAGCAATAGGGCTCCGTTTGGACCCTTCGAGTACGGAACCCTAAAAAATTAATCAATGAATTCTTTAGTTTTATAGAAGCCAAATTACTGTTACTGAAATCATATCACCATGTCAAAAAATCTTGCTAAGTTAAGCATAAGTCAAGTAATTGGCACACAAAACACTGGCACCAACATAACGAAGCGTAAACACAGAAAAGAACAAAACGAATCTTATTTCAGTTACATAACACAAGCACAACTCTCACTAATTCAAGGAACATTCTGTCAAACATCTGTGTACGCAGTAATTTTTTTTGGCACCAGTATTATTTATATTTAGGCTTTTCTCCGCTCTACGTGACCAATATATTTGGTATTAGTGTCATACAAAGCTTTATTTATTTTATAAGGAAAAATAGCAAGGAAACACGGTACTCTCGTTCCTCGTTTTTCTTCCGTACAGTCAAACAAAGAGATTAGAAGGTAGCTTACTTACAACTTTTTTTCAAGAGTGAGCTGAGTTTTTAATTCCTTGACATCACTCTTATATGACATCAATTATTCTCTTGCCCATGCATTTATAAGCTGATCCCACTTTTTGTTGTTGGTTTAAATACCAATTTTTTGAGTTATTTCTGTTAAAGATTATACGTGCGATTATCTTTAAACCGACTTCAAAAAAAGGAGAAGGTCCTCAGTTCTACTGTATTTTTTTTCCCAAAGTAACCTCTATATTAATCGTCATTTCAGTCAGTCTCAATCCATCAATCTTATATTCTGTGTTCTCCTACTTTGTTATGACATAAAATGAATAATGCCAGTGCAAATAGAAAAAAAAATATCGCGTGCAAAAATATTCAACTCATGACTACACTGACACTCAAATACCAAACAGCTTGTCCAACTATACCTACCTACACGTCAACCTTTTTCTTCCACCAGTGATTAATCTCGACTAGTGCCAGGCCTGTTCCTGATGCGTAAATTAAGGTCCGTTGAGACGATGGACTGCCGCTGACTTAATTGCCAATAGAGGCAAGACATAGGGCAGGGTTGTTAAGTGTTGTCCGTAGGTAAACGATGGTTTGTAGGTTATATCGTGGGCATGTACACTCAGAGCTTATTTATTAGGAAAAAAGTGATCAGTATATGGCAAAAATTAAACGGTTTTTATACTTACATAAAAACTCTCTCTACTAGGGTTTCAGAGTAAACGCAGACGGCTGTCGTCATGCTTGTCAGTCTGAGCTGAACTTTATACAATCCCATTAAAATTAATTTTTCTCATTTTTTTTTTGGAAATTACACTACATTAAACTCCTTCTTTACAGTGGGAATTTAAGGAAAACCAAATTCAGAAATTTTCTGAAAGTCGAACAGACATATTTTCATTATTCAATTTGTTATAGATATCTTGTAAGCTTGATTAAAAAAAAAACTAAACAAACTTTAAAGACAAGAAACTAGCCCGAAAAAAATTTCATCTTCTTACACAGTATACCTCGCACAAGAAAAACATTAACGTCAGCAAAAGCACCCGGAAACCGCACGGCAAATGAGCAAAATAAAAAAGTAAAACATAATTGCGCTTAGATTGCAAACGGACTCCAAGAAAAAATACATTTATATATTTTCAAGCTCATTGAGGGCATAATGAGAGCTATGTCTGGCGAAACGCCATTTAGCAAAACGACGGAAAACGTTTGCCAGGGTACGCTGCAATCGTCGGAATGCGACGTCTTTTTGCTGGTATTACAGAAATTTTTTTGGTGAAAATGCATTTTTCTGAGTTCGAAAATTCGTCTTTTGTTGCAGGAATATTATAACGTCGTTATTTAGTTATCTCAAATAAAAATAAATGCAATTTCTCTTGGAAGAAATATCTCGCTAGTTTTATTAAATAGAAAAATGTTTTATGTTATTTTTGCGCCGACTATTAATTTCTGTGCCAGCGTAATTAGGATTAAAATAATAGGACTTTGATAAATAGACTTGCATGAAAATAAAGTAACTATGATTAATTTACTGAAGGTAAGAACCTATCATGGCGAACTGAAATAAAAAAACAATTTACCTATACACAAATAGATCATAGAATATAACTACTTAACTATTGTATGTTTCGAGCATCCGAATGTAAAAACGGATAGGATCACTCGTGTCTGTCTATCTGTCTGCCCGTCTGTCATAGCCAATTTGACAGCTGTCAGACTGATTCAGTTAAATATGATACACATAATTATGAATTTTTATGACCCAAATGCGGATGTACGAGTATACCAATCGTAAATACTTAAACAAATACATATTCAAAATTGGGTCTCTTTTTGGGGAAAAACTAAAAAATGCTCTACGTCAATTATATTTTTTTTTAGTTTAGGTTACAGGAAAAAAGTATATGGCACTTGGCCGGTTTTACTAAAAGACATGGTTAAAAAAATTGACAAGAAATAAACTTCTGGATACTTCAAAAGAGAACCTACTACGAGTACATTAGAACTGCATCAAACTGGCCAGTCAGAATTTGCACTGAAGCCATATAAATAAATTCGACGCATTGCGCTACCGATCTCCGCTGAGCACGTTCTACTAACGATGCTATACCCGAGTACATACACGTGTATTTTACTAGCACACAACTGCCGGTAAACTTTCATACTTAATTTTACGACACACTTGGCTCCACACTTTTTCTTGTACTTGAAAAATGTTCGAGAGACTTGGCAACGCTAGAGAATCATGTGTAACTTGTTGGATTAAATAAACTTATCTGCAGTGATAAATTGGTTTAAACTATGCTAGCTGGGAGATGGCATCAGAAAAGTCGGTGCAGAGTAGATGGAAACTGTTGACGTTTATAAAATAAACCTTATACCCAGTAATGATGTAGATGTGTAGCTGGATATTGAAGAAGATGATCCACAAGGGAGGTAATCAATACTGGGCATTTTTTTTAAATCTAAAATAATCCGACGTTCAGAATGTCTGATGATATCAGGAACTAGGTCTAGTTTTAGTCAAACAGTAATTTATCTTGATATCTTAAAATTATTTACAATTTAAGTACATGGGAAAACATTAAGAACGTTAAAAAGACAGCTGCAGTTGATACAATCAATTAGGATAATAAATACAGACAAGATATTCTGCGGACCACAAATCCGTATTATGAATAGCTCTCATCCGCAATCTCGTCCCATTCTCCCGCCATGAGCATATTATCATAAAAACAATAAGTTCCCTTAATAACGCCTATTTTCCTCCCTAGCAGCCCAACGCTCAAACAAGAACTAAAACAATATTACCTGGGACCGTTCTTGACTCTGAAAGGTCAGATCGGAAATCCGACCTTGACTCCTAAAGAACCCCTCATAAAAATTACACTACATTTCAGACAATAAAATTTCATCCCTCCCCTGTTGCTCGTTTCCCGATGCGGTCCAAAATCGGTCCTGGCCCGTTTCCAAAACTGTCTGCCAAATGAGGGTCAAATAATGACCTTCAGCTGTTCTCGGTCGATAACGGATTTTGTAACTACGCTTTCGTACGGAATTCGATATTAGATTATATCGAAAACGGTAATAGGTTTCGCCTTAATGTATTTTCATATTTTTAGTGCTCCTTAGAGAATTTGTCTGAGGAATAAAATTATAATGAAGGCTGGTAGAGAAATATCTGAAATTGCGTAAACAAGCAATAAGGTTGGCGGGCGAAAGTTATCTAGGCCAATATTGGTTATCATAGAATCTTCAACGCTTAAAGGTCAATCCCAAAAGACATCGCAACATAATTATGTTTGAAATAAACCACAAAGAAGACGCTATTTCTGATCATCACAATCCCTAAGATGATTTTAAGTCAACTGAAGAAGAGGTAGAAGACCAAAAAACACGTTCCAGAAAAGAAGTCATCAGTAAAAATTCTGTAAGAAACTTCTAAACTAACATTTAAGATAACCACCATCTGTGGCACAAAATACAGCTTCATAAAGACTCTAAAAGCCTCGTATAACTACAGAATGCAGCAGAAGCTTTCGAACCTGACCCACTAAACTTCCACGTGGCTTTTAACAACACCTGCTTCCAACCGCCCGTTCTAAGGGCAAACATATACATATACATATTTAAATTTTATTGCCTGATTTGCGTGCTACCTACCTGGATCCACTTAAACTGTTCGCAACTGGTGCAATAATAAAAAGGAATTGGGAGGCATGTAAATGTCTAATATTGGCAGCTTCTATCTTATAAGCATTTATTAATCCGGTATATGAAAGACTAGATACACGTACCTACTTGTTTACTTTATTTACCCTGAGTACCCCGAACTGCGGTTTTGTGATCCTTTTTCACACACTTTAATTTATCTTCAGCTTCTACTATAAAAAAATCTTAGAAGTTGAATTTAACCCACTTCCCGGTTTCTGATTGAGCTGAAATTTTGCAAACATGTTTGGTTTGGTTGACAACGGTGTTGATTTTCTTGTTCAATAACTAAACTAATATTAGAAAATCGCTATCTTTTACCTAAAAGCAGTGCGAGAAAAGGACGGCTATAGCTACGAGTATGAACTCAGTTAGAGATGCAAACTAGTTTAAGTCTTGCACTTTAATGTGTTTGTAACAGATTTGAAAGCGCTAATTTACGTCCGTCTATTTCTTGTTTTATTAGAGAGGAAAAGATAGCAATAGCCTAAATTAAGTTAAGCTAGTGCACAACAGAATCGGCACCAATTTATGGTTAGCTAAGTGAGTCTGACACCCCTTCTCACTCCACCCAGAGATGGAAAAGTTATTAAAATTTGATGATTTCACAACCAATAAAAAAATATATAAAGCCAAGTTACGTCTTTAAATTTAAGACTCCCAAAGATAGCAGACTATAGTCATATGCGTATTTTTTTAGTTGTATTAACTAAATACAATGATTCTCCTTAACCGTTCCAGTTGCCAGAACGAAAGTAAAGAATTTTTAACCGACTTCGAAAAAGGAGGAGGTTATCAATTCGGATGTTTGTATTTTTTTTTTTTTTATGTATGTTCGGGCCGTCATATATTGACGTATTTGCAATTTTTTTTTTCGAAAGGGGTTTTTCTTCGAAATGGTCCCATTTAAATTTCAAAAAGATCTGATGATGGGTTTCGGAGACAGACAACGGAACTCTTCAAAAATTGACAGCAAATCAACCGCGATTGCTGCTATCGTATGTCTATGAATTGTTAACACAGTTTAATGGGGAGCTACAACTAAAAAGTGAAAAATAAAAAACTTAAAAAAAAAAAATTGAACCGACTTCCAAAAGAAGTGCAAAATAACTTTAATTTCGGAAGTCGGTGTCAAAAAACAAAGACACAAAACAGGAACACCGACTTCCGAAATTAAAGTTATTTTGCACTTTTTTTGGAAGTCGGTTCTATTTTTTTGTAAAAAAGTTTTTGTAGTTCAGATCGTTATGAAAAATGCTGTGGTTTCTTAAGATTTATGTCATTTTTACTAGGAGCAAGCCCCAAAATATCACAAGAAATTTACGGCATTTCCTTGTCACGTTACCTCGCGCCTTTAATCCATTAAGGATGACTCAGGGATATCAATTTTTCTTTCAGTAATTGCATAAAGTGTACTGTGATTACTAAGCCATTCATGGTGAAAGAAGTTGCCAGTCAGCATAGTTGCTATTGGAACTCTAGGTGTGCCGAACTGGGCACGCCACAATGGCGGCGGTAAGACTCTTCTTTGAGGAGTGGCTGGAGTGGTGCCACGGCGTCCTCACCTGGGTCATCAGTAAGCCGAAAATCTGACCAAAGTCTGACCCAGTCTTACGAATAGGTATCGTGCTATCCAATAACTCGAATGTATAGGTCAGATAGGCATTTGACCAGGATCGCGTGATTTTTCCATAGAGTTACCGCGGAACGCAAAGGGCGACTGAAGGAACACGGGTGTAGGAGAAGTCTTTTGATCATTTTTCAACGTGAAAAAACTACTACCAAAAGAAAACAAAAAAAAAAGAGTTTAAAATTTCGGAAGTCGGTGTTCATGGTTTTGTTTCTTTGTTAGTTGTGATTCCACATTAAATTATGTTTACAATGTATATTTATGCGATAGCAGCAATCGCGGTTGAAAGGTAAATGGGACCATTTTGGAATAAACCCCTTTCGAACATAAAAAGAATTTGGCGAATCCGTTTCTAAATGACGAAGTTATGCCAGAACACACATAAAAAAATACAGATACTCCTCCTCCTTTTTGAAGCCGATTAAATAGATAGGTAGTCGAGTCAAGTAAAATACAGATATTCCGGTGCATCCGCTTAGACTGGAAGCCAATGAGTGTCAGGCGTATGATTTAAATGTTGGATCATGAACCTTATTTACATACCAAAACAGCACACTATTCCAATCTTAAAAGAAAGATTTTGAATCAGCATTTCCCAGTTCGGGTAAACTGTGATTGGCTTTTGCAGAAACAAGATTGGATTTGCGTCGCATAAACGGCGGGCAACCAATCACAATATGTATTGGTGTATTGTTGTGTGAAATGTTTGATAGTCAATTATCTGCTTTTCTATTTTGCATAGTCAGATTGGAAAAGCTTTATTTCTGATTCTTCACAATTACTAACAGTAAGTATAACCTGGTGATTTTAACTCATTGGCAATCTGTTAGGGGGCGAAAGTACACCCCATGTAAAAGTTGTAAGGGTTTGTCTCCACCAACCCTGATAATACGACCAATGATTTTGTTCCATAGGTTTCGTCGAGTTATATGAACGTAAAATATACCAATGATCCCATAGTATTTGTTTATCGTATTCATGAGTCCATTTTTCCCTTGAAAGATTGCTAATGAATCAAAAATCCCTGTAGTTATATTTGAAGACATGTAATATTTCCAATATTCTTTAAAAGTAAACGACACTGTGTCTACATCTCTCATCCAACTTGTCTATCACAGGTCTACTGGAAGAAATTTATTTTGATATAAGCAACACCTTTGTACTCCTATCTTTATTCGGTATGTAGCGACATCTATGACGCCACTTACGAATTAAACACCTAAAAATCTGCATCGCGCAGTTGCTCAGACCAGACACAACACACGGTTTTCGAGACTTTTTACCCTGTTCCGCATACGTTCAAGTCTTTCCTCTTTTAATTATTTAGTGTGTATATTAATAAATAAATAATGAGTATTTTGCATTAGTAAAATAACAATGTAGTACAAGTAATTGCAAAAGCATTAATAAGTTACCATCAGAACCAGCTCCTTTTTAAGCCGTCATAATTAATTTGCCCATGAATTATGAAAGCACCTCCACCATTTTGAAATGTCTTATATCTTTGGAACGTAAGCGGCTTAAGAACTTTCAATCTAATCAAACACCTCTGTAGACCTCAGGGAATCCTCTTCTGGGTCACAAATGTTCCAGATACGAAATATATCATGTTCATGTTACATCTACAAAAAGTAGAACAACATTTCGATACGGGAAAACCTTTCTACATCATTGGGATTTCTGTTAAAGCCTTTTATACCTTTTTTCTAGATAGTATTGACTTTGCAACAGCAGAAATAAACTTAAAAGATTCCAGCTGCATTATGGTCTTAGTTTAAAAGTCAGCAAATAGCTGAAGGAAGTAAGTTCTTTGTCATTGAAAGTTGCCTTTCAAAACTTTATAAATTGGAGTCACAATTAAGAACACTTGGAACTCGGGAATTGTAGTCTCTTAATTTAATTTGTAACGAAGGTGTTTGTAAAATTAAATTTAAATAGAGCACGGATATAGACTTCGAAGCTTTGATCCAATAACGGGACAAATGAGATTCTAGATCGGGACATAACCACCTGGCCTGGTTCTCCTAAGAGACCGGTTTTAAGAAAAATTGGAAAACTGATCTCACAAATGTTTATACAGGTAAACAATAGGATGTCGACTCGTAACCCTTTTTTGTCGCAATTACGACACCTATTATTATGACATTTTTTTTAAAGCATCTACTATTTACCTATTTGTTTAAAAGCTTACGTCTTTCTCCCGTAACAGTTGGTTGAAACTGCAGAGCGCCAGCTGCTACGATCTTTACGTAATCCTTTTGCGTATGCCAATTTTCAGCAAAATGTGTGTATCTGTATCATCTATGTCGCCAGATTCGAACTAAACACACAAATCTTGCATCAATCAATAAAACCAGCAATCAAAGTTCTCCTCGGGATTTGAACATACAACAGTCCAAAATCAACCATTGGGCAGTTACCCAGACCAGACACAGCACCCGTTGGTTCGGAGAATCCTCCCTTTTTAACCGACGAAAAAAAAGGAGGAGGTTCTCAATTCGACCGTATATATGTTTTTTTTTGTGTATGTTCAGCCCTCACTCCGTAATCTATAAACCGATCTTGATGATTCTTTTTTTGTTAGATAGGGTATACCTCAAGGGTGGTCCCATGTCAAGGAAATCAGGATCTGATAATGGAATCCTGATAAAATTGAGAGAAAACCTCGAAAATTGTGGGCACGTTTAACGTTTCTGCACGTATGTTCGGCTCTCACTCCGTTGTTAATGAACCGATTTTGATGATTCTTTTTTTTTTAGATAGGGTGTATCTCAAGGGTGGTCCCATGTCAAGGACATCAGGATTTGATAATGGAATCCTGATAAAATTGAGAGAAAACCTCGAAGTTTGGGCATGAATATTGTTTCTGTTTACTTTTCATAACTTATTCAGGTATTTGCATTTAGGAATCATCACATCATGAAACTGAGCTGATGACGGAAACCATACCTTTCCTAACCAATAGAAGTTAGATATAAAAAACTGGTTTTAGTGACAGATACCACTTAATATGCTTTGAAGAAAAGACGTCTTTAGAATATTGGAGGTAACCTCAACCGGTCAATATCCTGGGAACCTCATGGGAGGATGGTTACATCATCAGCTCAGTGCCAAGAGGAATGATGAAGGATTAGAAATTAGTCTCAGAGTATTAAAAGATGATGCGAGTCACAAAAAATCATAAAATAAAAAACTTTTTAACAAAAAATTCAACCGACGAAAAAGAACTAAAAAGCAAAAAATAAATAAACCCTTTAAGTCTTGAGTATTGAGCTTATTTACCTATACAAAATATCAAATTTTATATAAACTAATTTTGAGTCGGCGCCAAATATTTGACTCAAAATTAGTTTATATACAATTTTAATATTTTATGTAGGTAAATAAGCTCAATACTCAAGACTTAAAAGGTTTATTTATTTTTTGCTTTTTAGTTATTTTTCGTCGGTTGAATTTTTTGTTAATAAGTTTTTTATCAATGGAGGTTTTCGAGACTTTACACACAGTTCCGCACACCTCTTATACATTATGTCAATTTTCATTAGCGTTATTCTGTTCGTTTGAAACTTTGAACTGGGTCACGCATTCCATAATCCCTTTATTTGATTACATTTTGAAGCATGTATAAGAGACTACCATTGTCATACCTTTGATTAAAATTTACTCAAAATTAATTGAAAAATTTAATAAATTAGAATGTTGATTTAATTGGTTACCGCATTACTGGCGAATATTGTTTATTCATGCATGCCCTTTCAATGTTCTTCAGCATAATCATTTTGAACTTTGATATTTTCTTGCTATTATTTATTTAATCCTTTATGCACATACAAGTACAGAGGCTAACTTAATCACGGCTTAAGCGGATTTTTCTTTTTGTCTATGTTGGATTAACAATTAACTTATAATAAGGTTATTATTTTCAAAAAAAATGGTTGTAGGTGTATTAGAATTTCATTTCGATTTTTTGTATCTCATGTGTTAAGCTATTATCACAACAAACTGTCAATGAGAAGTAAAAAAGAAAAGAAAGATAGCAATGGGTGTGAAAATATTTGATTAATTAGGTGAATATTGTTATTATTCCTATTCTACTAACTTCAGAAAGGTACAGACGAAATAGAATAAAATTATATTGCGATCATCAACAAAATAATAAACAATTGCTCGCAATAGCCACAACGTTAACACCATTATCGATAAACGTGGCACAGCTTATTTTTCCTTGGTTGGTTTTTCTTGAATAATTGAACAATCAAACTACGAGTAGCTTACCTGTAAGCCGTTCGATTAAGAATATTCCTGTTGTTGTCTCATCCGAAGTAGTATATTTCCTGGTTACCTGAGTGACGACCTCAGGTGACCAGGAAATACACTACCTTAGTAACATTCTTCATCATCGAGGACGTGACAACAACAGGTATAATTGACATTTAGTCGCATGTTCTACGAAAAAATAAATCGGTTTCCAATTAACGTGAAAACGAAGATAATGAAATAAAAATACATAAACACACATAGATAACAATAAATAATAAATAATGGTATAATAATCGGCGTATGGTAGAACTGCTACCTTGATGAAACGGGCTGTCGTCCCAGTCTCGTACTGCCGCCACCAAGGAGTTAGCAGAGCCATGTATGGCGGAGCATACGGCGACCAAGCGGCTCCTCAGCAGCGCTGGCCAGCCGGGCGCGCGGTGCTCACAGAACATGGCGCTCGCGCTGCACCACCGAGGCAGTCGGAACATGACACGCCACGCGTCGTTATACTGCAATAAAGTGTCGCTGAATGCAGCTTTGGTGACTCGATTGTGTAGATGCTTGTGCAGTAACTAATAAAGAGCTGCGATTTCATGGCGTCGCTACAGCGGCTAAACCGCCTCGCTAGCAGGCTGCCACGCACTGAGATGGCTCGTCTCTGCCTATCTATATCAGCGTGATTAGACAGGTCGGCTGCTATACGACCTAAGTATTTCACACGGTCGACCTTTTATGTACTGGCAATGGGTGCGTAATTACCTGAATTAATAAATTAATTTAATTTTAACAGCGCAGTGCCGTAGTGTTGAAGTGGCGGCAGATTCGACTAGCTGTTTGGGCTTTCAAAGACCATGTATGTATGTATATATGACTGGTATAGGATGTACGTCATGTTGTAGTCTTTAGCATAAATTTCACTCTCCGCCAATAGTTTGCGTATTGCTGATATTGATGAAGACAACATAACCATATAATCTGCATAACAAATATGATTTATTAGATTCCCGTTAATTGAAAAACCTATACCTGTTTGACTGAGTCTGACCGATACCCCATCCATGTATACATTGAAAAGTGCAGTTGAGAGTAGAAAATAACTAAATCCACAATCACTTAAATACTATCTCAATATTAACTGACTATTTATAACATATCTACATAAATATCGGGTGTAGAAAGACATTTTCCGAAGCCGAAAGCCACATATTCTACCCATTATTTGGATATTTTTGAAAAATCATCCTGTGACGTCTCCTGCTCTTGGTAGAGCGGGAGGGCGTGTCAGACTCTTACTAACTAAAACCCACCCCTGTTCCTTCCCTGCCCTGAGTGCCCAGGGGCGCGGTAACTCTACTTCGAATTTATCCACAACCCCTGGGCAGGAATCGGCCCTGACGGGCCCCGTCATGTATTGCTGTCAACTCTTTGAGGCGCGCGTGGAACAATACGCGCCGTCGACTCTCGGGCCTGGTGCTACCCACTACTCGCCGTCCGCAGGCCCGGGTGTACGGTGACCGGAGATCGTCTCGAGACGTCCTACGCCCAGGGCGTCACCTGCGTCGGCTGCTGCTGGGGGCGTGAGGGCGACTCTGTTGAGCCCCCCCTCACCCGTTCCGCCTACTCCTTTGCGAGCATTACTGCTTCGCAGAAGGAGGAGGCTGCTTCCCATTCCCTCTCGCTCCATACCTTGGCCTGGACCAGGGCCGGGCGCGAGAGGTCGCTGCCGCCGATCGCCTCCACGAGGACACGGCGGGGCTCCGCCCAAGCGGGGCACAACTTCATCGTATGCTCCACCGTGTCCTCTGGGCGAACCTCACAGTGGTGACACCCGAGCGTTTCCCTATGCCTGATCCTACGCCTCACGAAGCTTCCGTGACCAGTGAGGACCTGCGTCAGGCGGAAGGTGAGGACGCTGTGGCGCCTCTTTAGCCACTCCTCAAAGAGGAGCCTTACCGCCGCAATTGCGGAGTGCCCAACTGTACTTGCCTGGGTTCGCGTTACAGTGTGTGCAATAAAAAATAGTACACCACGCTCGGTAGTCTCGTATCTTACCCCTAGAAACACACGCACAACGCCTTTGGGTCACGGGAGTGTTTGGAAGAGTCACCGCGGCTTTGAAACGCAAAAGGCAACTGAAGAAAAACGGGTGGGTTTTAGTCAGTAAGAGTCTGACCCGCCCTCGCGCTCCACCTAGAACTGGAGAAGTTATCTAATGAATTCTAATCCTAAAAAAAAAAGGTCAGCGATGCTCGCTTGGCGGTCAGAACGGTTTAGTCCACGTTCAACCCCCACAATCTTTACCCCCTGTTGAACCCCATCACGCCGAGAGACCAACCCGAGCGCGTGGTGCTAGTACTCGCTTAAAGCCCAGCAACAAATCTGTCGGAACTACACACTCGCTACTCGCTGCTCGCCAACTCGTTTTTATTTTGAAGCTCTACTCGCTACTCGGTCATCGTTATTTATATTTAATAGAAAAAGTTAACTGCCTGTACCTATCTCTTTGTTTGACTGTACTTACAAAAGAAAACCTATCATGAGACCGAAACCCCTCTTAATTTGATTGTACGCTGAAGTTATACCTTTCTTTGGATAGCAGGAAATATTGGATTTCCGAAAACGCTTTCCGAATATCGCTTTACCTTTGTTATTTTAGGCGATCTTTATTATTTACCTGGCCGATTTACTCTTTTCTGATAAAAGAAATCTTATAAGATGAAACTAGTTAAAAGTAATCGAATAGACACGAGGAGAATCTTGTGCTTTTCTCTTTGTTTGTTTTAGAGTTTTGTTTTTGTTGAAAATACAAACTGGAATATTTTTTTATTGAGTTTGATAAATGAATGTGACTTGAACAGTTTTTTTTGTGTCAGTTGTTTTCAGAATATCGCAAAATAACTTAAGTTAACAAATGAAACTTTCAACGTGAATATATATTTAACGTGACATAAAACGACTGTGTTACTTCTAATTTAAAACAGAAGCAACATCAGATTTTTATTTGAATTGAAAATAAACATTTTAACTCATAATTTTAAAATGAAAATTCTTGTTGACTCAATGCAATTAATTAATTTATGTACTTAATACATAAATATACCTTTGTAACTATAACTATACAGACATACACAAAAAAAATGAAAACTCTTTCTTTTTTCTAACTAAAACTAATAATAATCTAAAATATGGCGTCGAAAAATTGCTCCACATCGCTGTCGGTTGTTAATGTGCCCAAAAGACTGGCAACATTGTCACGTTGTATGGCAATGCTTATCCTCTGTCCAAGCAAATAGCCAGCCCTTGGGTCACGCGAAGTGTCAACGAGGCGTTTAGATATTTCTTTAAATAATTTGTGAACCCCACGATCCGAGAGTTTTAACCTCAAACGGCTCGAACAGTTCGGCTCTTTCGATTATTTACTTAATTTTAAAAATTCTGTCAATAAATACAACAATAACTTAATTTTATTTATTTATTAAGTAGCTTACTGTGTCCCACTGCTGGGCACAGGCCTCCCCTTTCTCCTTCCAGACCTCTCTATCTTGTGCAATTGCTCGCCAAGTTTGCCCCACATAATCAGATCTTCACACACCACTTTCGCCGCTGTTGACCTCGACAGTCCCCATTGTCGACTTAGATGGGTGAAGACCGTATCTCGCTGCACGCCTGAGGACCCCTCCGCAGGCGTGCAGCGAGTGACGTTTTTCATCCATCTCATCAATTTTTATTTCACTTTTATAAAAACCACTATTTTCCATTGTTTCCAGATGGCGTCTTCAGGCACGAGGTAGAAGCGCGCGGGCGCGGTACGGAGTCAGCGTTCCTTGGCGAGCTACACTCGACGCTGGCGCCCCCTGCCGCGCCCGATCACGATTGGCAGCACACCCTCTCACTCATCCTCAAAGGCCTCATCTTCACTACCATCATCATCGGAGCACTCTTCGGCAACGCCCTCGTCATCATCTCAGTCCACAGACACAGAAAACTTCGCGTCCTGACGAACTATTACGTCGTCAGCCTAGCCGTTGCTGACATGCTCGTCGCTCTTTGTGCGATGACCTTTAACGCGAGCGCTGAATTGACTGACACTTGGCTATTCGGCCCTTTAGTCTGTGATATCTTCAACTCCCTCGACGTTTACTTCTCCAGCGCGTCTATTCTTCATCTTTGCTGCATATCTGTTGACAGATACTACGCTATAGTCAGGCCATTGGAATACCCAGTCACAATGACCCACAGAACTGTATGCTTTATGCTGGCAAATGTATGGTTGTGGCCTGCTTTCATCAGTTTTGTGCCAATATTCATGGGCTGGTACACGACGGAACAGCACCGGCTAGAAAGATTGCGTCATCCGGATGTGTGTATGTTCAAAGTTAATATGGTCTACGCTATTGTATCATCCAGTGTTTCATTCTGGATTCCAAGTTTAGTTATGATTTCAATGTACTGTCGAATATTTAGAGAAGCTATCAGACAAAGAGAAGCACTAACGAGGACTTCATCGAATATTCTTTTGAACTCTGTCCATATGAAGCATACTTCGCATACGGCGCATCATTCTCACTATTTGCATCCTGAAAGAAGACCGTCTGATATCAGTCCTAACTACAGCACGTTTACAGAAGTAGGACCAGAAGAGACTGAATTTGGTGGAGAAGTTATGATGGCTATCGGGGACATTTGTCCAAGTAAGGAGGCTAGTCCGAGGAAGTCGGTTAATGTGAGCTGTGATACTGCAAGCTCTGGGTATTGTTCTGGAGGGTCTAACAAAAGGTCTTCGAGTGGACAGCCGCCTCCAGGCTGGAGACCGAGTTGTTCTTCTGCTGTGGCGACAAGAGACTTGGCGAAAGCTGCCACAGAACTGAATGCTCAAGGTACGTTGACATAACTTATATTTTATCAAATAAAATCAATTTCACATTAGGGATTTCTGCCTTAGTCAGTATATACTAAAACAAAGCGGATTGTGTTGTCCAATTATATAGCCTAAATAGTATCTATCCAACAAGAAAGGGTCGGGATACATCCGGCTAAGCTAGGATCGGCCCCTTTAAATCTAGTATCATTGAAATACGATTATTGTACGTACTTGTTATACTTTGGTCGTAAATCCTTGATTTATTTCGTCTTTTCTGAAACAATAACCATTCTTAGGAAAAACAGTCGAAAATCCTAGTAAATCTTTGAAAACTGCCCATCTAAAAGGGAAAAAAAATATAACTGAGTTTACGTCTGGAATAAATTGAGCGTTGTTTCTTAGAAATTGAGAACGATACACAGGTTGGCGATATGTCTTCAAATCTTTTTATTTTTTTGAAGTGAAAACTTCTTTAGGCGCATTGGGCATTTTCGAAATGGGAAAAAACTATTGAACTCACGCGACACCGACCTGCTACGAGTGCTACGATCCGTAGCGTCGTAGCACTCGGTGGATTGAAATAAAAAATTCTTTAGGCGCGTTGGGCATTTTTGTTCAAGTTTTCACTTCTGTTGGCACTCTCGGAGTGCCACTCTCTTTTTTTTTAATTCGAGATAGTGTTTAAGGGATTAATACGCGAACTTCCGAACTTAGGCCGGGATTCTCGAAGCAAAGTGAGTCATCTGAACTAATAAAGATAGCAAATCGGAACTAAATGGATGTTCAGGCATCTAAAGGGTGGAAAGTTAAATTTTACCGTTTGTCATGAAGATATCATCAGTTTGACAGTTTCTCGATACCGGGATACCCTTGTAATAGCCAAAAGTTTGAACTATGTGTACGGAGTTTGAATTTATAGGAGAGGTTGTATTGAAAACGTAGTAGGCGGCAAAGTGGTTTATTTATTTGTCGGCTTTGTGCAAGCACCGTAAGATTGTAATAAATCTAGCGAAAGTGTAAACTCTCAAAACATTATGAATAGACTTTATTTAAAATAACACATTTATTATAATATCTAATTAAAATAGCTAATTAAACTAATAAATAACTTAATAAATAAAATATGTACAAGAGGCATAAAAAATCCGGTAGTGGTAAAGCTCATTGGGCATCAAAAAATTCGTCCACCTCGCTGTCAATGGGAAAAGTGCCCAGAACGCTGGCAGCATTGCCACGTTGAATGGCAATGCTGATTCGTTGGCCGAAAAAAAGGCCAGCCCTCTGGTCACGTGAAGAGTCGACTAAAAGTTTGCTGATGTCATGGAAAACTCGATGAGCACTCGGACCCCATGGCCCTAGTGTTTCAACCCCAAACGGCTCAAACATATAACTCCCAATAAGGTTGTTATATTTGCGCCGTTTGAGGTTTTCTGCACCTGTAGCAGCCGCCCCAGCACAGCCCGCCGTGCTAAGAAGATGAGATGGCGCAAGGGTGTCGACACATGTTGCATCCCACACCAAAGGCCTACCCATCTTCCAAGGCATTATTGTCATCCCGTCGGGCCTCTTTCCATCGTCACGTGCCAGGCCATGAGGTTCTAAAACGGCTGACACACCGGCGGTGACAAGAGCCCGACGGATGATGTCGTTAATGCTGGCGTGCCGTGCCATACGACCCGCGCTCCTACTGCAGGATAGGCCATGGTGTCCGAGATGGTCGACTGCTTCACCACATTGGCAGCGATGTGGAGCTCCGCAAGGAGCACCCAGACGCAGACATGTAGCGATCCGGAAGGTGGTGTCACTCAGCATAGTACCTATGTTGGGTGACGGCAGTGCCTGTAGCCAGAGGCCCAACTCCCATTCACCCACAGCCAGCAGGCGGGCACGCTCAGCAGTATTGGTTGACGTATTTAAGAGATTATTCCGTACCAAACTACAGAGCGGCTCGTCCCACTGCCTCTGGGAGAACGGGTTCTCGGGCAACGCCGTGTCCGGGCAAGCCATTTTCCAAGTGTTCATTGCGTCGGTCAAGCACGGCACTTCACAGTTAACCAGTGATGAAGTCAAAATTCTTTTGGTTAACTTTTCAGTGCTGTGGACCGAGGACAGGAACGCCGGTAGGCTTATACTAGAAATTTTGCGGATACCGAGCCCACCAAAACGAATAGGTAGTGTGGTTTGCAGCCACGCTCGGTCATCCAAGGCCACATTTAAAATGGTTGTAAGAGTGCATCGAATGATTTCATCAATTTTGTCCAGGAGATGTGAATGCTTCCATAAAGGGGAAGAGCGGAGAAAATATATAAAATTTGGTCCAAAACAGCAAAATAGAATAGACTAGCTGCGCCCCGCGGTTTCACCCGCGTAGACCAGGATAAAAAGTAGCGTAAATCCAGGGTATAAGCTAACTACATACCAAAATTCATCCAAATCAGTCCAGCCATTTGAGCGTGAAGAAGTAACAAACATACACACTCACAAACTTTCGCTTTTATAATATTAGTGTGATAATTTCAAAAACAATAAATCTCACCCAAAATTTGATAATTTACAATGTATTCGAGGCCTAGTAAAAAATAAAAATTCACAATTTTCCGTATTTTTTTCATAAAATAGTAGTGTTTACAATCATACGGTGTCATATACATATTTTGTTAACAGTGTTCATGTAAATAATATAGATAGATGTAGAATAAAAAAAATTGCTCAACAAGAAAACTTGACAACATGTAACAAAAACCTTGTCAGATCCAATAAAGGCGTATTCCTGGTTTAACATATGTACTTACTAGAAAAAGTTATAAAAACCAAAAGTTATAGATTTTTTATTTTTATAAAATATGCGAAATCACTAAATATGGCAAATTTTCATAAGTTGACAACATTCCACCGGCCGGCGAAATCTTTTCATTTTTACCTATTTTTATTTCAAACGATACCGCCCTGCATTAGCCGCGCTGTAGGCACTCTGTCTCGTCTCGCTCAGGCGGCATCTTTGAAACGAAACAGTAGGTGAACTTTGTCGAGCGCTCAGTGTTGCCTTTGATAAGTTTTCTTTTTTTTAAATTAATTATTTTCATTTGGGAAAAATAATTAGCTCGTATCCATTAAATGATTACGTATATTATGTGTACGTAGTACGATAGCAAGTAATAACCCTTCAGGATCGGACAGGGTTTTTGTTACATGCTGTATACACGAAAATTCGATATTATTATTATTTTAATGCCGTGGTACATTTAATAAAGTTATACTGTTTGGGCCCAGTAAGTAAGGAAATTCGATTCAATACTAAAACGTTGGCTACTTTGGAAAAAAATATTATATAAAAGCGACCCGCTCCGGCTTCGCACGGGTGCAGTATTTTATTTTTTTGATTTCCCAAAATTTTCTTACATACAAAACTTGTCCTGACAATTACAAACACAAAAAAAAATGCCATATAGGGGCAGCTGTTCCGAAGTGAGACGCGTACATACATTCGGCAATTGATTTTTATTTATATAGATATCTCTCATTTGGAGGAACATACACGTAGCAATATACATGTCGCAGCCAGATCTGGTTGAATTTGGCATTCAATTGGACGCCTCGGCCGTTCATTAAACGCCGGCTCAATTAAATAGCTAGGTCGATAGTTAATTCAACTAGAATCACTGAACGTTTAACAACTTGGCGTGTTGAAAGTCAGCCCTTTGAAGATGACTGACCAAGACTCAGCCAAGTGATTCAAAATTTCAAGTTAAATGAAAAATTATGAAAGATGGGGATTATTAAGGGGGGCAACTTTTTCATTATTCTTGCGATAGTATACCCGTTTTTGAGATATTAGAAAATTTAGAAAAAAAAATACTAATAGTGATTCAATTTATTTATAAGGCGTAGTCAGAGCCCTGCTTGGTGGGGCTCAGTGGTTTATAAAAAAATAACCATTCGAACCTAGCCTATCCGAGTCGGGGTGCCGCATGTCCCGAGCTCGCTACGCTCGCTCTTGCATCCTAACATGGCCTTTTGTACACACATAATCATGACCAGCGGTATCACAAATTCATTAATATCCAATTTAACTAAATGACCAGATGACATCCAGCCATCTGGTTAAACGTTGCGTTCAACGGCTTGGCTGGTTGTCCTTCAGTAATTTAATTGAATGCCGGCGTTTAATGAATGGCCTAGGCGTGCGATTGACTGGTGGATTCAACATGGCTGCGACATACATATTACCATTTTCTACCCAACAAGGACTATTCTCAACAAAAATGTGCTTTTCACGTCAGATCTTTTTCAAGAAAGTTAAAGCTAGACAGGATCAGAAATAGAATCAGAATGCTTTATTTGTAAACATAGATATTACAACAGAGTGTGAGATGTTACAGATAAGTAGATCTTCTATATTTTGCCCAGAGGCGAGCAAATATATTTAATTATGTTTAATTAACATTCTCAAATGTTTACTTTTTAACAAATATTTAACCTTTTGAATATCATTAAGTAGTGTTGCTTGTAGAATTTTATGAACATTCACATCGGTAATAATGTAATTAAAAGGCACATGCATAGAAATTTAATATACAATCAATTTAGAATGACCCACGCAGCCCGTCAGTTTAAAAACCAACCTAATGTTAAGTTATACAAACCAGCAAAAGAAGCCACTTAGCACCTATAACACCAATATATTTAGGGCCAACTTCACCATTCGCTCTAGAAACTAAGTTTTTCTGAACTAAGCTTAGCGTAAAAAATAAAAACTATAAAAAAGATTACAGTGAGTTAACCATAAAAGATTACAGACGTATGCTGTCGCGGACTTTTTTTTAGGTCTTTAAAAGGAAAACAATTCTGTCATACATAATTTTTGCGTAACTTTAACCGTATACGCAGCGCATGCAACTGAAGCTATCAAAAAGATTTTTTTCCCTTTTTTGCCACATTTTTCATTGATGCTCTACTCCTGTTGGTTGCAGCGGGATGTTATATAGCCTATAGCCTTTCTCGATAAATGGACTATTCAACAAAAAAAAAAACTAATTCGATCTAGTAGTTCCTGAGATTAGCAAACAAATAAACAAACTCTTCAGCTTTATGACAGCGGCTAAACGCGTTTAAGCTCGCTTACACGTAATTAACTGGGTGTTTAGAATTAGTAAAATCGGCCCATAGTGTGTTTGCAAGTTCACGTTCAGGGCTTGGGCCACATTAATTTCCGCTGAGTATCCCACCTATTTTTGCAAATAGGTAAAAGGCATTCGTTCTTAAAAATGTATAAACATCCAAACTTTCACATTCATCACCTTACCTTCCCATTGCAACAATCAACTGGCTAACTGAAAATAAATTTAGAATTTATATCACTTGCTCAAACTTAAGTGCCACTTGTTAAAATAGCTGCATTATTATTATCCCACAAAATCATCAACAAAATAACATTTTGTGTGAGCACGCACTCATTATTTCTTTAAATAAATTATGATGGAGCAGCTCGACTAATGACTACTTGACAATGTCATGTTTATATTTGAACCCGGTTCAAACAGAAAAAAAAATCTTTTCTCAAAAAATACAGCATAAGGAAAAATCTACCCTACACCCTGCAAAGTTTGTTCAAAGTCCCTAATGAAATGAACCTACTTGACCTCTCTCAATGACACTTACTTAACGTTTCTATTACACTTTCTTCCTTCCCTTTTGGGCGCAAAATTTGAAGTGTGTGTGCAGAAATACAGACACTTGTACTATTTGTATAACTATACTGTTTAGATGCAGTCTGTTCATGTTTTAATACTGAAGAAATCTTATTTTCTTGAATATTTAGTTCAATGTGAAATCTAACTGAGACTAGACTTGGTAAGTGCTTTGGTGGTTTGGTTGAAGATTGGTAGTGTTTTTAGTTTCCATTTCTGTCTAATAATACCTTCAAACGAGCAATTCTTGTATTTATATAGTATATTTATATAATCTAAATCTCGGAAACGGCTCCAACGATTTTCATGAAATTTGGTATGCAGGAACCCCTGCATACCAGTACCATTCGGGAGCGATAAATCGATCTAGCTAGGTTTCATTTCCAAAAACACGCTTTACCAAAAAAAGACCGAGCCAAGCTCGGTCATCCAGGTACTTTTATATATATACATTCATTCTCCTGCCCTTATCCCAATTTTTTTGGGGTCAGCGCAACATGTCTTTTTCTTCCATACTCCTCTATTATTCGTCATCTCTGTAGTCACCCCCTTTTTACCCATATCCTCTTTCACACAGTCTAACCATCGTTTCTTTGGCCTTCCTCTACTCTTATAGCCATCCACATTCATACACAAGACTTTCCTCACGACATTTTCTTCATTCCTTCGCATCACATGCCCATACCACGACAACCGATTTCCACACAACTTTTCAGTCAGCGGTGCCACTTTCAGACATCCTCTTATATACTCATTCCTAATTCTATCCATGCGCGTAACACCACACATCGCCCTTAGCATTCACATCTCAGCTGCATGAAAAAGCTTTTCATTCATCCCTTTTGTGGCCCAACACTCTGAACCATACAAGACAGCAAGTCTGACCCATTGTTTTATAAATTTTCCCCTTAAGTTTAAGGGGAATTCGGGCATCACAGATAGTCCCGGTGACATGCCGCCATTTCATCCATCCAGTGTTAATTCTGTGCTTAACAGTTCGATCTATTTCGCCATCGCTTTGCACGAGTAGTACTTATCATTACATGACACCTGTATTTTCCAAAGGCAGGCAGAGGTGTATCTTACACGTACATTTGGTAGTTTATATCCAATGCAAAAGGAACATTGCAACAAATGGTAGATGCGACCGATTTTTTTTTTGTTTCGTTGGGAAATTATCCAATGCCTTCTCCCGCTCTGGGTGGAGCGGGAGGGCGTGTTAGACTTTTGCTGACTAAAACCCACTCCTGTTCCTTAAGTTGCCTGAGTGCCCTGGGGCGCGGCTGAAATTATAGGAGTGGTGACCGCGTACCTACCGAGTCGCAGCGTTGGTGACCTGGAATCGGATTAATGCGAGACAGTCCAGTCATTGTGGCGACACTTGGGGGAGACCTATATCCAGCAGAGGACGACTTTTGGCTGAAATGATGACGATGATGAATACGGGGCGTGCCTATTGATGTTAATTGGATATAAATCCAAACTCTCGTATGCGACTAATGTCCAGACTTTTGTTTCTTTTTTTTTTTAAATGAACGATATATGGGTGAATAGGATATTTTACTGGGTATAATTCTATTAAGTACGCTATTTAGATTATCAAAAAAGATAGTTCACGTATTTTTTGCTTTACCAAACCAATAAAAATTGACTAAGATAAAACGCATCAAAGTTCAGGAGTCGGGCTCGTTACGTCACTTTGTTGGTCACGCCAAATTTCAACAATAGAAAAATAACGTGTCCAATATTTTGGGTTATTTAACTGACGTACTAATTAGATTTTTTTAGTATATAAACTACCCTATTGTGTATAAATAATATGTGTGGCTAGACTAGTAGATAGTAGAGAAGCAGAAGAAAGCATAGTGCAACGACCCCAAATAAATTGGGATAAAGGCAAGAGAATAATGATATTATAGACGAAAAATCTGACCCAACCCAAAACACTACCATCATGAAACCTTGTTAAGAGATCTGTGTCCGCCATTTCGGGTACAAACCTTCTATGTATAGTGAACTATACATTATTCTAATGAAGGGTCCGGGTCACGTTTCAGATCACTCCCTCGACGGCACTAAAACTAATTGCGTTAGACTTTCTAGACTCACTATTACAGCTGGATCGGACATTTAAATTGCGAGAGAAGACAGATTGTTGGCATCGTTTTGCGAAGCGAATGAATAGTGTTCCCATCTGAATTGCAACTTGAAAGGGGATGCCAATAAGTAACAGTTGGTGTTTCAGTTCTGGGAGCTTCGTTGAGCAAAAGACTTGCAAGCAAGTAGTATATCATTAAAGGCGGAGTTATATGACTGATGACTGAATATTATTGATTATATGACTGAATGGTTTTTAATTGAACATCACGTCTAAACGACAAGTCTTATTTCTTTGGAAAAAAGAAAACCAACCAACTACTCTAGACAATAATTGCCGTCGTAATTTGAAGTGGATATTTGAAATTATATTTTTATAACATTGTGTTGAAAGTTGATTGTACTAATGACACTTGTTAGAAAGTAGGTACATATCCAATTAGTCTAAACACGACGGTGCTATATTCTATGGTTGAAGATCCTATATATTATTATCAGACCCTGATCACCTTCTGGTGACAGTATATATATATATATATATACACTAGTCAGTACAAATTCAATAAACCCAAACACGATAGTGTTATCTTGTTTAGTTGAGGAGTTGTTATGGATGGTCACTTTCTGGTTTTATCATCAGACCCTGGGTACCACGACCACTCAATGTAATATTGCTTGTCAATACATATCCAATAACACCTTATTCACCAAACCCGATGGTTTTATCTTAGTCGGTTGCGGAGATCCGATGGCCTCATTCTGATTCCATCATCAGACCTTGGGTACTACCAAGTGTAAAATCACTTTTCACTATACATCAAATGAGTCCAAAAGTCCCTGTTCCTTCCCTGCCTGAGTGCCCAGGGGTGCAGTAGCTCATGTCCGTAAACCAAAAACTTTCAAAGTGCGTGTCGTGTTTAGCACATTAGGGGTTCCGTACCATATATTGGTATTTGTTAGTAAAGAATACGTAATAATAAACATTATCACCAAATTTCAAGTTAATAGGTCAATGGCAAGTCAAAAAATTATTCGTAACAAAATTTTGTGACACGTGAGTGACAACAGTAGGGCTCCGTTTGGACCCGTCGGGTACAGCCCTAAATATGAGGACAATACAGTACGTTGAAATTTCACGTAACGTCTCACCTCGATACACTTTGTACCGTTTAGTGACGTAACAAACTCACACTCCTGAACTTTCATGCATTTTATCCTTGTCATTTTTTATTGATTTGGTGAAGTAAATAATACATGTCTAATATTTTTTGATAATCTTACTTACAGACTGAACAGAATTGTTATTTTTATATCTAGGGAGATTAATCGCGATTTTGACTTCGTGCCAAATGATTCTCGTACAACTACATATATTATATACTTTCAGGCACGGGGCGCATAAAAACGTCAAAACCCGTCAAGAATCGCGGGCGGTCCCCGCATTCACCCGATGCCTGACGGTAGTGAGTCGACATGTACAATTTTGTACAGATCGGTGCCTGAACGGATATTTCATCAATCAATCAATCAATCAATCATTTATTTTGTAAAACATAGGTATGGTTACAGATAGTATATGGTCAAAAATATGTGCACTATGTTTTGCCAATATATGGCGTACAAAATCAATATAAATAAACAATTTCAATTAAGATGGCATATCAATTAAAATAAAAGATTACAATATAAAAAATAGAAAAACGATTCAATTAAAATATGTCAATAAGGTAAACAATTTCAAGGTAAACAATTTCATAATTGTTGATTTATTTAATGTGATAGTTACATTCTAAAACTTTATTTGAGATACTGTAATGGACATTTCTAAAACAGTCATGATTGCTCTTTTTTCAAACGTATTAAAATGCATGAGAAACACTGTTATTAAACTTAATGATAGTTTTAACCGTTTCCAGCTGAATCTAACTGAAACTAAAAGACCCTTATAAGTACCTCAATGGTATTTTGAAGTTCCCAAATTAATCCCTATAAGGCTGTTTGTACAACCCTTAGCAGTCCTGAAGCTCAAGATTGAGTTAATGCAATCAGATTTGTCTTTAATTGCTTAAGACAGAGGTTCGTTAGGAGCAACTCTAAATGTTCGGCAGAAACTTGAAGAGACTCAGAAATGCGATTAATCGTGTTTTGGTCTGCGTAATCGATTTCTGTGTTTATGGTGATTTTCAAGCTTGTCTTGAAAATTATTTATTATTTTAGGGATTAAAAAAATTGACTGCTCCGTTGTTCACAAGAGCTCTTGCAGGGTTTAAGGTAATAGGTTCGATTCCTGGATAGGGAAAAGTGTTATTGGGTTTTTCAATCTGAAATTTCTCAATAGCAGCCCGGTATCCGGATTTGAGATCGGTTGATGACATTATTACATGCTGTCTTGTATGGTTCAGAATGTTGGACCACAAAAGGGATGAATGAAAAGCAATTGCATGCAGCTGAGATGAGAATGCTAAGAGCGATGTGTGGTGTTACGCGCATGGATTGAATTAGGAATGAGTATATAAGAGGAAGTCTGAAAGTGGCACCACTGACTGAAAAGTGGTGTGGAAATCGGTGGTCGAGGTATGGGCATGTGATGCGAAGGAATGAAGAAAATGTCGTGAGAAAAGTCTTGTGTATGGATGTGGATGGCTATAAGAGGACGGGAAGGCTAAAGAAACGATGGTTGGACTATGTGAAAGAGGATATATGGGTAAAAAGAGGGTGACTACAGAGATGCGAATGTACCGCCGTCCTTAAGCTCAAGTGCTGCTATCTGACATTTGGCGGGTTTTTTTTATTTTTTAATGTCAAGGTAATCAGCCAAAAAAAAAAGGGTCACGGGTGTGTTTAAAAGAGTCACCGCGACCCTGGCACTGGCAACTGAAGGAACACGGGTGGGTTTTAGTCAGTAATAGTCAGATACGCCCTCCCGCTCCACCCACAACGAAAAAAAAAACCCACCACCACAAATTAAAAAACCGACCAAGTGCGTCTCGGACTTCGCACATTTAGGGTTCCGTACTAAATGTACACTACACTAACGTGCACTATTTGCGCACTTTGTGCGTTTAATGTGCACTATTTGTATGGCTTTGGGTCAACAAAATGGTTATATTGTGAAAATTTGAAGACTGTAGCTCCAACCGATTGGCTGTATTACCTGTGTGACAGACGACGGAAAGACGGACAGACGGACACGTGAGTGACAACACTAGGGCTCCGTTAGCACCCTTCAGGTACGGAACCCCAAAAAGGTAATCTGCCAAAAATTGTCTATCGATCTGTCCAAGTAGTAGTATTTTTCTACTATCAATAGATTTCGACAAAATAAATAAAATCACCGTTAATTTTCGTTTATTTTTAGAGTTCCGTACCCAAAGGGTAAAGCGGGACCCTATTACTAAGACTCCGCTGTCCGTCCGTCTATCATGAACCGTGATAGTTAGACAGTTGAAATTTTCACCAGATTCAACAGAATAAAATAAATTTTTAATCTGCTCCAATGCAACAAACGTGATTTTTGGCCGTTTTTATAGATAACGGTACTGAACACTTCGTGCGCGAATCCGACTCGCACTTGGCCAGTTTTTAATTAATTTAACACTGTTCTTTTTGTGTAACTCAAAATGTGACTTTGTCATCATTATAGCTTGTGGACTACCTACTGACTCATAGTTACACCTGTGCCTATCCTTTCGGGGTAAACAAGCACGTTGTTATGTTATTTTGAAAAAGTAATTATGTTGTTAGAATTGAGCACAAAAAAATAAGTGTAATATCTATAATATATATTTTCGTAAATATGTACCAAGAATATTTATGAAAATATCTACACTTTTGAGAAATATATATTATAATAAATGCTAGCTCATAAAATTGGTTTTGATCCGTTCTAAATTGGGATGTCTATAGAGAAATTAATGAGGCCGTAGTATAGGTAGATACGGGTCTAGAGTTCCTAATTAATCGTCTCGATACTGAGTTTAAATATTGATATTGAAAAAAAGTTTTATGTAACACAGATTTGACTAGGCAAAACTCGTTGATTGATATTATAATATTTAATATAAAAATACTATAAAAAAAATCTAATCTCCTCATCAAATTTCCTAGAAAAAACAGCACAGAAGTAATGGGTATCCAATGATGTTAACCATACAGTTCTACACAGTACAGTACCTACACAGCAGTAGGTACAGTTTCTTTATATTTTCTCCTAACCAAACGACTTCGAAAAAGGAGGAGGTTCTATGTTCGACTGTATGTATTTTTTTTTTATTTCTTTTTTATGTATGTCCTCCGATTTCTCCTCCAGTTGTGGGCCGATTTTGCGCTTTATGAAAAACTGAACAAAAACGAAAAATATGTGTACCTCGATGACGTTTTGGTTTTTCTATAATTACGAGTATGTTTAAATTCCTCGTACCATTTTATTGGGGGTTTTAGTTCTGGGGTATAACAACTAAAAAGTGAAAAATAAAAAACGTTTTTACAAAAAAAAAACAACAGACTTCCAAAAAATAAAATACACTAAAAATTAAAAAATAACTTTAATTTCGGAAGTCGGTGTCAAAAAACGAAGAAATAAAATGCAAACACTGGCTTCCGAAATGAAAGTTATTTTTTAATTTTTTGTGTATTTTCTTTTTTGGCAGTCGGTTGTTTTTTTTTGTAAAAAAGGTTTTTAATTTAATTTGTTGTTATTTAAATTATTTGTGTGTATTGTTTACTTAAATTGTTTTAATTCAAATTTTCTTCATTAATATTATGTATTGAAATTGTTGACTCTCTGCACGTGTTGGTTTTGAACTGCAAGTGCAGAGAGTAATTGTAATAAATAAAAATAAATAAATAAATTCGGGTAATGAGACTACTTTGTGGTAGGTGTAATAATTTTTTGTCAATCAATACCGTGACACTTTCATAGATAGAATGTCATTTTTTTTTTGTTGGGGCAAGCCCGCCACACTATTCCCACTGTAACTTCTGTACATAATAAAGAGTATTCTATTCTATTCTATCAATAATGGTGACCACCAGAAAAAACGCCGAGGCTATGAAGCTCGACGAGTCCCAGAGAAACGGTTAAACTGTCTTGGGTCCCGCAACGAAATTAATCAGAAAAGACAGCGAAGGAGTAAGATAAACATAATTTCCACTTCCCTCCTAATCAATCGGGAGACAGAACAAAGCTAGGCCATTTGACACAAAGGGGGTTATTTACAACTGGGGTAAACCCAGTTGCCAAGCACCACTGGTTAAAAACACTAATATTAATGGGTCCTAAAATTGTGAGATGTTGTATGTCACATGCCTAAAGCCTAACCTAACCTAACCTAACAGTATCGATAATCACGTCAATATCCCACCTCTACAATTCATTACCCACATACTCCACAATCCTGCACGGCTTGCAAATTGCTTCTATCGATTCCTAATTGGGTGCCATTCACGGAGCAAATGCATACCATTCAATATCCACTGCCTCGCCTCAGTCAGTACCAAGTGAAATCGCTTTCTGGAAGCAGGAGCATTGAAAGCGTTTAGTTTGTTAGCAGCAGATTTAATTATGTTTCACTAATTAACGCTTTCTAGGTCATTTATTACTGGAACGGCTTTTTAAAGTTTTGTTTAATAATTGGGTTAGTAATGGGTTGTATGTTACCGGCCCGCCCCAGCTTTGCACACGGGTATAAATTATACTTTTAAACCTTCGTCATGAATCACTCTAACTATTGGTGAAACCGCATGAAATTCCGTTGTTTTTTTTTTTGGCGGTGTGGGAAATCATCCAATGACTTCTCCCGCTCCGGGTGGAAGACTCTTATTGACTAAAATCCACCCCTGTTCCTTCCCTGCCTGAGTGCCCAGAGGTGCGGTAACTCATTTTCAGAATTTATCCGCTACCCCTAGGCATGCAGGCACCGGCCACGATGGGCCCCGTCAGTGGTGGCTGACACTCATCACTTTAAGGCGCGCGTGGAACACTACGCACCGTCGACTCACGGGCATGGTGCTGATCGGACGGCGAGCTACCCACTACTCGCCGTCCGCAAGCCCGGGAAATTCCGTTCAGTGGTTTTTGAGTTCATCACAAATAGACAGACGCGGCGAGGACTTTGTTTTATAACATGTGTGTGATAGTGGTCAAACGCGTGCCTATCAACAATAAAAAAATGTGAATGTACTCGTAGTGATGATGTTATGGTTTAGTAATCATGTAAGAGAATGTCTGAAAGTGGGATTTGACTGAAAAGTTGAGTGGAAATCGGTTGTCCTCGAATGAGGGTTGTGATTCAATATGAAATGTCCAGCAGTGTACTTCTATTGGCTTCAATATTGATGATAATAGTTTTTAGTTAAATTAGTTTTCTGTAATGACTGTGTCACAGGCAAATCTTGACAAAGTGGCATTCTACCAGTGATTAGTATAGTCAGGCTTTCTAATTTTCCCACTGCTGGGACCCAGGCCTCCACTCTATGAGAGGGTGTGGGCCGTAATCCACCACGCGGGCCCAGTGCGGGTTGGTGGATGTCACGTGTCTTCGAAGCTTTTGGTTCTAGGACATGCTAGTTTACTCACGATGTTTTCCTTCACCGTTATGAAAGCAGTGACGATGAAATAATTTACACAAAGTAAAGTGACTGCCTGAGTTAGAAACTCACGGTCTTATAACACACCACATAAACACATATCAAATTGCCAAATCTAAAACAGAACCTCGGCTCACAAGATTTTCATTAGTACTTTGTTCATTTTCTCGTTTCTTCCTGTTCATATTAATAATATCTTCACGTTATTACACCATCTGAGTCTCCATTAACGCTACACGAATCTTATTAGCCCCAGTTAAGATTGCAGTGCCATCTGGCTAGTTGATGACATATCATCTGGCATAACACGTTCCTCAATGACATCATTTTATATACTCTGAATCTGAAGTACAGTCGAACAAGCTATTTGGTATAATTATTCCCGCCGAAAGATTCCTCTGCTCAACATAATGGGGAAGCTCTCCCTACTTACTTGTCTTGCTAATCAAATCATCCCACTCAAACATAATTGTGTATGTTAGTAGTTATTGAACAAACACACACAACACTTACACACAGACACACACACACCATCACGAGCACTCATCACACTGTCATCCACACTTACACACGCAGTAAATCCTAGAAACTATAGATTCACATTCCTCATTTAAATTATCTTTTGTTCCTTTTTATTTTTCTTACAACAAGGTCATGTAATTAATTAGGTTCACTACGAACAAGGTGCGATGAAAATGAGTATTTGTGCACGAAGTTACAGTAGAACACTGTCTTCTAAGGCACAGGTTTCCCCTAGTTTAGGAGGATGGGTTTCCATCATTCCAGACACCTTTTTATAACCAATTGTTCTTGTAACCTATTTACTACTATTTGTAACAAAGGTATTTAGTATCAATAAAGTTATTATTATTATTACTTGTGATCGTGCGAGTGTTCGAAAGAGACACCGCGGACCTTTTTTTTTTTTTTGGAATGCGAAGAGCAACTTAAGGCCCAGATGTCTATAAAGCGCGGTCACTCTCGGATTGCATAGAAAAGAAAGAGATGCGCTACGACAAGTGGTCGCAATTAATTGCAAAATATGAAGTACTTTATCGATTTACTTAGGATTTACTAATAAATTTATAAAAAATAATCCATCACTGGATGCAACTTAGCATTTGAAATTTTACGGTATATCTTTTATTATGATTATAATTGTTAACGAAGGGATAAACTGCTTTTAAAGATAATTTAGAGGTATGTTAGAAGATTTTTTTGATGCATTAAAGTATGTTAAATTATGTTTCTAGCTCCATCACTGTATGCAAGTAGGACTTGAAAATATCCTATTTTTTTTTATTTCTCAAAACTATTTACGGTTTAAGAGATACACTGCTTTTAAAAACCACCTTTTTGACCATTTTTGGGAACCTCCGCCTTAAAGAATACGGGTGGGTTTTAGTCAGTAAGAGTCTGACACGCCCTCCCGCTCAGCTTCACGCAGTCATCTGAGGATTTCCCATCAAAAGGGGAAAACTCCCCGCTTTAATCGCTATATCGACCACTTTTGGCCTGCCTGGGGTGACGGATAAATTCTTACGGTACGTATTTGAAATTCTGAATCCGTCAATCTCAAATAATCTTTATAATTTCACTTACGTCCAAATTGTTTATTAAGTTACAGTTCGATAAAAATTCTTCAAGAAATAAGTTCAATTTTATCTAATTTTCCTTCATTAAACTCAGACAGTTAATTACTAAATTATATTAAAGTCACTTTACTTATATAATGGATTGCATTAAGAAAATTGATGTGCATATTTTGAAGACATTATTTCATGAAAGATGGAAGTTAAAAGCATTACCGTTGAGAGGCGCATAATAAAGTTAACATTTTTATTAAACTTTTATTAAAAACCTAGCAAAAGCCCACGCAACATACGGTACCTATAACTCCATTTGTAACAGCATTAGAAAAAACAGTCACGTAGAAGCAGGAATGCAAAACATTTTATTTCAAAGTTAAGTTAATACAATTTCAGTTTTAAGGTTCTTTATTTATTCTAAAAGAACATAAATTGTTCACTTAGCGAATAAATATATAATTAGGGTTATTGTAGTTAACAGTTTTGTTTTCTTATTGTAGGTAGGTGCGGTGTCGACATAATATTATTGTGTGTAAGACTAGCTTATATCGTTAACTTAACAGTTTTGTGTTGTTTTATTAATTCTTTCATTTTAATTTTAAAACAGTAGGTAATTTCGGCAATAACAATTAACGGGGCGTCGCATTCCCAAGTATTTTACTAGTGAATGACAATCACAAAATTTTAATTTACGTCAATAAACAGACGACATAAACCGGTAAAATTGGATAATCCCGGCTGTCACAACTTATGAAGAAATAGGTAACATTTTAATTTTGGTAGAATTATAGTAAAATGAAAATCGTTCCCGGTATGTTAACCCCTGCTTTTTTTTGGTTTTTAGCATTGACACTGTAATTTTAAATTGCAATGAATTATTACAACGAAATTAAAGCCAGATAATTACATAAGATAAATAGTTAAAAATAGTTGCAATTAAGTGTGACAGCTGCTGTATACATAGATTATAACAAATTTGGCGTCTCTCGTAACTGTAACATGTTTATTGTACTTTTGTTACAAAGTGTGCATTAAAAAACATCTTTTTTAATTTCTGTCTAATGTTATTAAAAATAGAGTACAGTATACATGAATATTTAATAGGTTTACAACATCAGAGGTAGACGTGAACAAATGGAATACACATTTTGCTAATAAAGAAATGGTTTTCGATCAAACGGATTTTCAAAATGTTTGTAATACTTTCATACGAAGCACGAAGCGTTTGACTGCCGCATTTAAAACATGGTCTCGTACTAGACTCCTACATTATAAAATAAAGAAAGAAAGAAAAAGTATTTATTTGCCACAAATTAACGACATACACAACAATTATGATTTTGCTAACTTAAGTCTTAACCCTTATCGATAGTGTTAGTAGATCTTATATTTAAATACTATGCAAAATAGTAAAGTTAGTACTGAATTAGTAGCCCCAAAAATATGGAATTTGAACTTAATTGGTGAAATTATGGTGTATTAGGGTGAACGGTACAAATCTGCGTACCCCTTCAGAGCGTTTCAGCGTAATGTTATGTTATGAAGTGGTGTAAACAATAGACAGACATGCGATTGCAGCAGTTCCAGAAGATGTGCTATCATTTTTTTAAGAGTTCCATAGTGCATCTCCAAAGTTCTTCGTCAGATCTTCATCAAATTTATATTTATTCCAAGAACACCTAAGCAAAAGTTCTGAGCTAAAACACATATAAAAAAACATTCGAATTGAGAACCTCCTTCTTTTTTGAAGTCGGTTAAAAATGATGACCTTTCACATTATACAAATCAACTCTCAATCAAACCAGAACCATGTTTACCTAGAAATATATAAATCTCTGTTCATTTTCTACGTTATAATGTTCTACAACTTGAAACGTACTTTTATCTCGAAAGACATTAGTGTATGAGTCGCGGAGTAAAATGAGGCTATCCATCATATTTTTATCTTCTCATTACTGTAGCTGGGAGTAATGTAGGTTTGTATTTTAATTAAATGTAAGAAGTAATGTCTCACGATTGTAGTTTTAATGTTATATAGGATGTAAAAAGATACATCACAGAGCCGTTAACTACGCATACTGTACGTCTAAACAAAGTGATTTTGTGCAAAAATTATTGCTGGGAAATGACTTTTATTTTTAGATATGAAAAAACATACATTACTATTTTTTATTGCGAGCAATGTAACGCAAACCCAGGCAAGTGGAGTTAAACCGTGCCCCTTGGCTCTAAGCCACGTAGGTACTTGTCAGATTCGTTTGATATTCATTGCGTTTTTGTAACTGCAAATACGTAATTTCGTAATTTTGAAAAAAATTATCGAAAATTCAAGTTATGTTTGTTAAGAAAAAAGTTTTGTAATAACACTTGGAATTCATTTTTGTAAAAAAGTTTAAAAAAGAAATGCAAATTTGACCTTCAATGCCTCCAGAACCAGTGGATTGCCCAGGTATGGTCTAGTGGAAAAAAATGATCAAAATAATGGCTAGAATAGGCTTTCGGCTTCGGAAACTGTCTTTTTACACCCGTTATAATACTAGCAACCCGCCCCGGCTTGGCATGGGAGCAAAATGATTCGAGAGATACGTAGCGCCATTTAGCGTCTTATAGCAACCATCGAATGTTATTGTTTTTTCCCTCGGGAACAGTGTTTTTTTTCTGAATTCATTCGGTATCGGTATCGTTTGTCTTTTTCTGTACTCTATTTAGGGTTCCGTACCCATAGGGTCCAAACGGAGCCCTATTGTTATCACTCACGATTCCATCTGTCCGTCTGTCGTCTGTCACAAAATTTTGCTACGAAGAATTTTTTAACTTCCGATTGACCTATGAATTTGAAATTTGGTGATAATGTTTATTATTACGTATACTTTACTAACAAGTATCAATATTTGGTACGGAACCCTTCATGTGCGAAATTGACACGCACTTGGCCAGTTTTTTTTATTTTTTATTAAGCTATCATCAAATAACTTCTCCCGCTATGGGTGGTACGGGAGGGCGTGTCAGATTCTTACTGACTAAAACCCACTCTTGTTCCCTCAGTTGTCTGTACCAGGGTCGCAGTGACTCTTTCAAATTTACCCGTAACCCAGGCAGCATCGGCCCTACCCCTAATAGCATTTAGTGTTGGCATTTGGTTGGGCCAACAATAAATGCTTTCGTTTTAGTGTTGGCCCAACAATAAATGCTACTAGGGACCGGACCCCATCAGTTACTGCTGACATCTCTTTGAGGCGTACTACGCACCGTTGCCTCGGGATTAGTCTTTATCGGACGGCGAGCTACCCAATACTCGCCATCTGCAAGCCCAAGCGAATCAGCAAGTGATTCCCGATGCCCAGGGCGTCTCCTGCGGCGGCTAGGGGCGTGATGGCACGAGGATTGCATCTTCCTAACGCATCCCGCCTCCTCCTTTGCGAGCATTACTGTTTCGCAGAAGAAGGTGACAGCTTCCCATGCCCTCTCGCTCCGTACCATGGCCTGGACCAGGACCAGACACGAGAGGTCACTACCGCCGATTGCCTCCACGAGGACACGTTGAGACAAGCAGACCTCCACCGTATCCTCCGGGCGATCCACACAATGGTGACACCCGGGCGTTTTCTTCTGCCTTATGCGGAGACAACGTACATATAATAATATCCAAAATTTCATGACTCTCGACTCCTTTCTCCCTCGAAACATCTATGCGAAAAAAAGTAACACAACTACAACAAGTTGTTGTTGTAGTTTTTGTGTTATAACAAAAACAACCAACAACAACAACAAATACAACAACATCCAACAACAACAATTTTGAATTCTAATATTAAAATTAATGTGTGATTTTGATGCTTCTTTTTATTTGAAAGCTGGTGCTTCTCATGTGGGCCCATTTAAATTTGGTGAAGATCTGATGAAGTACTTCAGAGATACACAATGCTGCCCCCGATAGTTAAAAAGACGTATCTAACAAAAAGTAAAAACGGAGAAATAAATGTTTTAATGAATGAAACGGGAAATCGTTTGCTGTCTTCGAGTAAATTAATATTTTACATACTAAAATTTGAAAATAATACCCTCTAAAAATAGGCTTTAACTTGCTTTAGTAATAATATGAATTTATTAAATTATTATAATAAAAATAATGAAAAAACAGTTTCATCTTAGCATAAAAAATTAAGGAAAATATTACATACTTAATTGAATAGACGTAAACCGCTAGATGCGTCCTTTAAATTTCAAACGCTTTTGGCTGTACTTTTTTTCTAAGTATTTAGTTTATCTATCTAATAAATAATTTTAACATAAATGGGCGCATATAGGTATTTCCGCCTTTTTTCTTAAGAATTAGAAAGTATGTAGATAGCCCTTGGCTTAGGTAAAATGTTTATAATTTTTTTTAATAATCCTTTTATATAAGGTAGTATATCAGAAATAGTACAGTAGATTCGTGGTTATCATATAAGTCATAGACTAATTTATTATTTGTAAATGAAACACAATTGATATAGTCAAGTATTTATTTTAAAATCTTTTGACCCACATAAACAAAAATGCTATCCATGGCACAGTAAAATCAGAACTATTTATTAAATTTGAGCAAAGTTTAGCTTAATCAGTCTTAAATAGATACAGATCTATTATAATTATCTCCTTAATCTTTATTTTAACAAACACGTCAAAAAAAATAACATTCTTAGGCTAATAATCACACTACTATTTATACTCGTAAGTGTTTACACAAACAATATTATGATTATTATGTGACTAAAATATCAAAGTGAAAAACATTATAAAATCAATATCAAAAAATTAAAAAAAAAAACATCAGTCTTAACTGCCTCTAGATTTTCTTAAAATCTAACTTTAACGTAAGATCACAGACATTATTAATCCTTGGACAAATCTTAAAAGTAAGTGTAAAAATTGTTTTTTTGAGAAAATACTGTCTAATCTAAAAATTCTAAATAGATAGCACTAACCAGCGAAGTAAATATAGTTTCACTGCCACCAAAGAAAAAGAGCTGCTGTTGCTTTGTGTGCCTATTTGTCAACATCTTCCTCATATTCGTTAATCAAATCGACAGAGTTGTCATTAACTGGCAAATTTCGCCAAAACGCTCTTCGATTCTCTGGCATAAGAGAAAGTAACTGATTGATTATATCAGATTTTCGCTTTTCATTAACTCCTCTGAATTGAGTTTTTATTACTGGTCTTGGAATGCCAATTTTAATATTTTTCACTCTCAGGAAGTCCAGTTCTCTTTCTAAGCCATCAAAATCAGTTCTGAATGCTAATGTATTAGTTCCTCTTCGAAAAATGACTTCGCACATGTTACTCAGGTATACTCTTGGTATCATATTTTGAAGTTTGTAGGAAGAAGAGCAATCTTCAAATCTGCAAAAGTCGCTGACGACCATTTTCTTTACAGTGATTTTGCGATGAGTATCAGAAACCGCGTGATGGAAGTCTTCAAAGTCATATATTCTTTTCTTCTTTTTGAGTGACAACTCGACCTGGTGATGAAATTCATCCGCTGACATGTAAGTGTGTCCTACTTCCAAATATTTCAGAGTGATCATTTCCAAATTAACATCGCTTGAGTTTATCAGATTCAATAAATAGGAAAAAAGACTCCAGTTCTTGTTTTGAGCGGCACAATTGTCTAGCCACAGAGTTATGTGCTTGACATCACGATAATGCAAAAAAAAGGCTCGGAAACAGCTTATGATGTCGTCTTTTTTCCTGCCAGCAATAGCTTCGTGCCAGATACAAGCAAATGTGTCCCTCGCGCCTCGAAATTTCTTGTCTCCCAGAGGTACGAAACTCTCGTTAAATAATATCAGTCTTGGGCAAAATATAGCAACCTTGAATTCATCTAGACGAGGGCACATTATAACCTTTTCTAGGTCTACTGAGTAATACATAGCGTCACTGGTTTGGTCTTGCATACTCATTTGACGAGATTTATCTTCATCGTATTTCTGTCGTGCTAAAATGTATCTTCTGTGATGTAATTCGTATTCCTTACATCCGGTGCAATTTCGATGACGGATCTCCATAATATCAGGGTTATGTAATTTATATTTTTCGCATATTTCGCACTCCTCATTGCCTAGTTTTGCGAAAGAGATATTAAGTTCTTTAATAACTCGTCGGTAGTGATCGTAAGATACACAATCTTCGGGAGCGGACTGCTCAGTTATACCCATCTTTTCACAAAAGTCTTTGTACATATCACGAATATTTAGGTCTGACGGTAAATATTTTCGATTGGGTGCATGTACCCTTCTGTAGTGTGATACAGCAGGATGAAAAGAATTAATGTGATCAATGATGGGCTTATTATCGATCTTTTTAGGGTTGGGATTACAGCCTCGCAAATCCGTTATTTCTTGTGCTTGCGCTTGTTTTAAAGCGTTTCGCAGAACCTTGTCGTTTTTTTTCTCAAATCCAAGGGTCGTCAAAAAAAAAATTTTGCACACCGTTACTCTCTCATTATTTTCATTCAACATAAAATATGTAATAGTTTTTCCTCGGTTAATTACTTTTGAGTTAGGATTTTTTTTTGTTCGCCTGGCCGGTATAGTTTGAGATGTGTTGTTAATTATATATATGTATTGTTCTCTCCAAGTGAAATTACGAAACTGCTTATTTATAATACCTCGCTGGTTTTCAGATATATTTGAAGAACACTTTTTTTTACATTCTTCGCCACAACCTGGTTTAACGCAATACTTGGTAATAGTCTTTAACTCTTTCTTAGCTTTAGTACGCTCTCGCAATGAAGTACCGTAATGTTTGCGTTTACGTACACTTCCTTTTTTGGTAAGTTGGATTACATTTTCAAAAGCCTGGTCAGTCTGATTTTCGGGCTCAAAATCTTCTCTTTCAGGTGACTCTGATACGCGAATGTTGTTTTGTTGTGAATTTTCTATAAAATCAATATCTGAATCTGAGTCAATAACACTATTTTTGTTGTTTTTTCTTTGTGGTGGAATGTAATCTTTGTCAAAAATTGAATCATCAGAGTCAAAATCACTTTCTGTTGAACTGCTGCTGCTGCTGATAGTAGTTGCAGTGGTGGTATTATCGCAGACTTTATTCGGAAGAACATTGTCAGTTGTAGAGACGTGGTTAATTTCTTCATCATGGCTTATTTGGTAAGGGTGTTGGTCGTTAATGAAGGGATACAGCGAAATTGGCTCTGTATTTTCGGCTGCAGTACTATTTGTACTTTCCGTACTTGTGGAAGCTAAAGCTTTAGTAACTAACTCAAAGCATCGACCTTTTTTCATGTTAGTTTTAGCTGTAACAACAGTAATTAATAGTGTTAGAATGCATTATAAACACACACAATTCAATAAGATTATCTCAATAAATGCTTACTTCAGTTAGTATCACTAATGTATTATAAATCTTATTCAATGAAATGATATAATTAATGTAAGTACCTAATAAAAATGTTTATGAATAAATTAATTTTCATACACCTAAATCCGAATGAAGTACTTACTTTAATTTATTGATTTTAGTATATAATGGTACTTGGTACAACTTAGGTAGAAGTAAGACATTGATATTTTTTTTTCTATCAAAACAAGTCTTATACAATTTGTATTATTGTTTGGCACACTACGGTTGAATAAAATTGCACACATAAATAACAAACACACTTATCAAATCAAAAATACTTACTTTGTTACGACGAATCACGCTGCGAAAAATTGCGCGACCGCGACACGTCGTGCTCCTAAACCTCCTCGGGCGCAACTGACATAGAAACTGGTCAGGCGCCGTACTAAACATACCCCGCCCGACCCCCGCGCAATCTCCGCTTGATTCACAATTCTAGGAAAAAAGGACGTTTCTGTACACTTGCGCCTTTTTTATTAAGTATCATATTGTAATTTTTTATTCAACGTAAAGTATTAAGACGCTTATGGCAAATGCGCCTATACTAAAACATTTTTACGAAGTAGAAAGGGTGCATGTGGTCAGATGTGGTCTTTTTTTCTTAATGTGAAAATAGTTTTTTTTTAGCACGTTAGTCGCAAATACCTATTTGCGTCTTATTAACTTCCTCTTAGAAATATGAACAAATATGCGCCTTTTATATTACTGAACTAAAAAAAAAACTATAAAGTATAAAGACATTATCTACACAAATGCAACTTTTTAATTAAGTTTCACATAAATTCGTCTTTTCATCTTCAATCGGGTGTAAAAAAATGAACAGAAGCGCCCTATTTTGTTGTGCTAAAACCGCACTGGAGGAAGTTAGAAAAATATAAAAAATACAGGCAGATGCGCCTTTTTTTTCTGATTTCGGCAATATACATAACTCAAATCTGGAAAAAATGTTAGATGCGCCTTTTTTCCTATCGGGGGCAGAATGGAACTCTTCAATAAATGATAGCAAACCTTCCGGAACTGCTGCAATCGCATGTCTGTTTATTATCACGCTTTTATTATCTTCACCAGTTACATATGTAAAAAAATTTAAGAAGTTAAATTTGACCCAGTTCCCGGTTTCCGATTGTGCTCAAATTTTGCACACATGTTAAGTTTGGATGACCATGCATGGTTAACTAATTGACTTACATTCTAAATCAAATATGGCGGACGCCCAACGATGTTAGACTAGTTATTTGTTATGCATTCCTATGATATGGGTAACAAATTAAGGCGCTATTAACTGCAAATGACCTTGAGTGGTAAGCTGGCGTGTTCTGTGCTGAGCTCACGTAACGCGTCGTACGTCCACCCAGTAATAGGACTCGCCCATCAAGGAGTACTGTCCGAAATTGGACGCATTATTAATTTATTATACATAAAAAACAGGTAATATACTAAAATACGTATACTAAAATGTAAATAATTAAATGTAATTTTAAATAGTGAAAGTTTCATAAAAATACGCTTTATAGTTTTAGCGTGATTCTCAATCTTATATCCACGTTACACATAATTTTACAAATTAATTACACTATGTTAAAAAAATATAATTTCAAATATTATCTAACTTATCAAATTACGACAAAAAAATTGTCTTGAGTAACATATATTTTTTTTCAAAGAAATAAAACTAGTCGTTTAGGCGTGTTTTTTTACTAATAATATTTATTAATCTTAAAAGTATCGTGTCTGCAATACCCGTTTCTCATGGAAGCTATTTAAATTTTCTACATTGTTCTGATAGTTAAAGTTTCGCAATTAACTACATATATAGAGTTCACACATGCAATTTGCTAAAAGTACTAGGTGTTAGTTACACTGTTATTTAAAGTTCGTCCTAAGTTTTGCCTCAGTATTGGCAGGTAATCAGGTACAAGTTTACACTGTTCGTCGTATAGATTTTCTTAGTAAGGTTTAGTTAGACAATTAGTTAAACTTTACCCGGTAATGTATAATTATTATGTGGAGGTGGAATAAAATAATTCATGAAACCCCCCACTACGGAAAAGCATAAAAAATACATTGTGATGTAAGCTGATAACTTTGCATTCGTTATTTTTTTGAAGTAAAACTTCTTTACGCACGCTTGACTTGGGGAATAAGCTGGTGAATGAATGACGAGAGCGTTACGAAATGTGTGATCGGGTGAGGCAAACAGAAATTGGGGAGGAAGCTGGTGAATGCGTGACGAGAGCGTTCCGAAAAATGTGATCGGGCGAAGCGAACGGAAGAGATGGAGCTAAAGAAGTTTTACTTTAGTCGTGTGGTCTAAAGCGCACTCGTTTTTTTATTTTTTATTTTTACCACTATCCCACCTGATGGTTAGCGATGATGTGGGCGAATATGGAGCACGCTTGCCCAGAAGTAACCTATTCACTGTTGACTTTTTTTATTTTAGTGGGATGGTATGGAGCGGGAGGGCGTGACATAATCTTACTGACTAAAACCTACCCCAGTTCCTTCCCTGCCTGAGTGCCCAGGGGAGCGGCAACTCTGTTACGAATTTATCCGCTACCCCTGGTCATGCAGGCACCGGCCATGATAGGCCCCGTCAGTGTTGGCTGACAAACATCTCTTTGAGGCGCGCGTGGAACACTACGCACCGTCGACTCACGGGCCTGGTGCTGATCGGGCGGCGAACTTCCCACTGCTCGCCATCCGCAGGCCCGGGTCTACGGTGGCCGGAGATTGTCTCCCGACGTCCTTCGCCCAGGGTGTCTCCTATGGCGGCTGCGGCTGGGGGTGTGAGGGCCACTCCGTTGAGCCTCCCTCACCTGTTCCGCCTCCTCCTTCGCGAGCATTACTGCTTCCCATTAGGAGGAGACTGCTTCCCATTCCCTCTCGCCACTTACCATGGCCTGAACCAGGGCCGGATGCGAGAGGTCGCTGCCAGCTATAGCATCCGCGAGGGAGGCAACACTTGTTCTCCCGGTAAACATCATCAGTGGATAGATTGCACTTCTTCATGTATTTTTACCGTACCAGAAGGGTCTAAATGTCTCTCTTGTCCATCTGTTTGTCTGTCCGTCCGTCGTCTGTCACTTTTGTTACGAATAATTTTTTATCTTCCCATTGACCTATGAACTTGAAAATTGGTGATTATGTTTATTATTACGTATACATTACTAAAAAATACTAATATTTGCTACGGAACCGTCAAAGTGCGAAATCCGACGCGCAATTGGTAAGTTTTTATTTGGCTTTTTATGCTCTATCTTAATAATGGCAACAAGTAGACGCGTATAATCTTATAAGATGGTACGGAACCCTTTATGCACGAGTCCGACTCGTACTTGGCCGATATTTTCTTTTGCAACCTCAGTTATTGGTTTCACAATAAAATCTTACTTAAGTCATTACAATCGTCGAATCCTCATCCTATTAATATTATAAAAGTGAAAAATTGAATGAATGTATGTTTGTTACTCAATTACGCCAGAACTACTGAACGGATCGTTTGGATGTTTGGCACAGAGTTAGATTATAGTCTTTGTTTTTTTTTAAGTATGAATTAGCACATAGGCTTTTAATAGAACTACTAATTCCACGCAGACGAGGCCGCTGGCAGAAACTACAACTCATTATGTTCCTGTTGACGCCTTGTTCCTGATAATAATCCCCCAATCCGCCATTCCGACACTTGTGGGGAATAACAAACTTTTCTTTCCAAGACAATTCCGCAATATTATCTTCACGAAACAAGAAAACTTTGAAAGTTTTGTGTAAGACCACCTGTTGTGAGTTCCCAACTCGTAAGAAACGTTGCATGCGAAATGAATTTTCCGTGTTAGCGTCTTTTTCTTCATAAAAACATTACCATCTTGTGGCGTAGTCGGGTTATAATGGAACTTTTTTGATACAAAAAATGACCACATCATCGCTTACCATCAGGTGAGATAGTGGTCAAACGCGTGCCTATCAACAATAATAATTAAAAAAAAATAAAGACGTTTGTCTTTTTTTGGGTTTCGTACCCGAAGGGTCCAAACGCACCGCTATTATTGTCACTCACGTGTCGACCTGTCTGTCCGTCCGTCGTCTGCCACAAAATTTTGTTCCGAAGATTTTTTTAACTTCCCATTGACCTATGAACTTGAAATTTGGTGATGTGTTTATTATTGTGTATACTAATAGCAAATACCAATATTTGGTACGGAACATACAGTGGAGCATATACACCGTGTAAGACACATAAACGCACATAGGTGCATGTACCTACCAGTGATTCAAAGAGTTATTTCCCATCTGTAAAATTATACCCATAGATAAAAAAGTAGAATATTTGGTCGGTCTGGAATATTATTACAATGATGAATACAAAGTGACTGGCCTGTTGGTCTAGTGGTTAGTGACCCTGACTGCTATGCCGGAGGTCGTGGGTTCGATTCCCACCCAGGACAAATGTTTGTGTAATGAGCACGATCATTTGTTCTGTGTCTGGGTGTAATTTATCTATAATATGTATGTATTTAGAAATATATAAGTATGTTTATCAGTTGTCTAGTACCCATAACACAAGCTCTGCTTAGCTTGGGACTAGATGGCGTTGTGTGATAGTTGTGGAATATTATTATAAAAAAAAAAAAAAAAAAAAAGTTAATGTTAAAAACAAGTACAACACACGTAAGGTTAGAGAGAATAAACTGGTTCAACCACAGATAACAAATTATTATGGTAAGAGAACATCTAATTATTTGGTACCTAAAGTGTTTAACAAAATAGATTTATTAAGAGAAAAAGTAAAAATTAGTAAAAGAAAACACAGAAGACAAAATTAAAAAAAAAACATTGTATAGGATTGCAAGCAGAATTAAATACATTATGAAACCATAACTGTATAATATATAAGTAGTAGTTAAGTACATAAGGTGGTTCATTTTTTATGTAAAAGAGCGCCTCTTGCCATCAAACGTAAAAGTTTGGTGAGTTTAAAAATAAGTTACACCTCTATATTGTAATTTCATTAATTAAATAAATTAAGAAAAAGAAATCATGATTCTGGACAGTTGGAATTATTCGTCGGCGTTTTTTTAATTTTTTTCTGCAATTTTTTTACTACAGTCTTCAAAATCGTTTCCTATCCAACTCAATGAGAGTTTAGTTAAAAAGTAATTAAATCGCAAATAACACTAAAAACAGCAATGTAAACAAAATACGAAAGTTCTACTCACAGCTGTTTCGCTAGAGTTCATTTGTGAGGTCATGTCGCCGGCATACATACCTACGACGACGTGGCGCGCTCGGCGGCGCGTGTGTAGGTAGGTAGTAGAGCGGGGCGTTGAGATCGCATTGTTTACAATACATTACGCGCTCAAAAATGACAATTTCTGTAACCGATCATTACTGAGATTAATGACTCATAATTTTGTTAGTGGCATTGGGTGTAACCTTTTCGCGAAGTTTGCGGTATCTTGTCCCTTACAGCCTATATAATTATGACGATGAAACATACATCGGTATGCAAATGCCTAGGCCTTCGGGGAAATTCAGCCGTGACATAGGTATGTCACTTTCAGGCTTCTTGTGCAGGGATCTTTTCCATTTTGAGTGTCATCTGTTTTGGGTCTAAGTGGTTATGGATAAAATTGGAATCATGAAACATAATATCTTAGAGAAACTATAGTGATTTATTTACAATATAATATTTCATGAATATCAATAAAGCGGGTTTTGAGCCAACAAGAATACGAAGACCTAAATCCTATATTGACTCTTTGGTTTTTCTCAAAGGCTGCACGAATGAAATGTAAATGAATTTGTATTGGACACAGATAATAGTCATTTAGATACAATATAATATTTCATGAATATCAATAAAGCGGGTTTTGAGCCAACAAGAATATGAAGACCTAAATCCTATGTTGAGTCTTTGGTTTTTCTCAAATGCTGCACGAATGAAATGTAAATGAATTTTTGTATTGGACACAAATACATTTTAATGTGAATTTTTATTATTTATCTTGATTATCCGTTATTATTTTTAACATAATAACCCTTATTGATAAAAAAAATAAATAAAGTACTGATTAGCATGTTATAAATTCAAATTTGAAAATTTAAATGTCAATAAAGTTTGAAAACATGGAGATGTTGAATTTAGAATCCGCTTCTCAATATTTAAACTAGGCACTGAAACTCACCGCTGAGTTTGACAAAAAAAAAAATATTTAAGTGAAAAAAAAATAATAATCGGCTGTCAACCCGGGTTGTCGTCGGGATTCAATTTAACAACCCGGGTTTGTCCGCTGGGGCTGAAGGGAGGCTGGCAAGTTTTATAAATAAAGCTATAATTCTTTAACTTCAACAGGTGCATCTCTACGAGCAGCCGGCAAGTCTTGGCGAGCGGAACATAAGGCTGCGCGCACGCTGGGCATCATCGTTGGCGCATTTTTGTTATGTTGGCTTCCGTTTTTTCTTTGGTGAGTAAATTTCACAAGCTTTTTTCACGCAAGGATTGTTTTTTAATTCACTTTGAAACTCTGGACTAGATACCTATTAGTCATGGGGTCTAGTTTATTTAAGGCAGAGGACAGCTGACATAGTAAAGGGTAAAAAATAGGCAGTCATGGGGACTGTCAACAGAACTTAAAATTGCACGTCGTCACCAGTTAGGCATAACACGTCACTAGCATGTCGGTGACGTGAACCCATAAGTTCTGCTCAACACGACTAAAGAAATTTTCACTTCAAAATGAAAAGAAAATGTACCTACTGGCATGAAAAAATAATAAATTAAACAATTATGAAAAACATCTTGCTTTTGTGTGAGTAGCGTAGCGTCTATAACATCAACGTCAATATTACACTTCCCCAAGAACAAGCACAGTGATACCAGATCCCATAAATTCAGTTTGTAACTATGAATGATATCACTTATTATGAATGAATTAAAATCACTTATTATTTTACAGGTACGTCACAACAAACCTATGTGGCGAGCCGTGCGAAACACCATCAGTCGTCGTGGGCGTTCTATTCTGGATCGGCTACTTTAACTCAGCCCTCAACCCGCTCATCTACGCGTATTTCAACCGCGATTTTCGAGACGCGTTCAAAAACACGCTCATGTGTGCGCTGCCTTGCTGCTTCAGTTGCTGGAAGGACACGGGGACGGCACAGTTCGTGTAGTAATTACAGAGATGCGACTAAAAATCGCAGTCGCAATGTCGTACGAACGATATGTGTGTAGTGTGTAGAATATAGCATCGAATATTGCTAAAATTTTGTATCTAAGCTTTTACTCAAGCGCGTCGAATAAGTTTTTTGTATTTGGAAAGTTGATCTGCAAAACGTGGTCCCAAGTGGGTTGTATGTATGAAAAATTCTTGAAAAATTCAAGCGGTAAAATACTAAATTTCGCTGTAGTAAAGTTGTAAAAATAACGGCAATGTTACCTAAGTTGTTTTACAAATGCTGTAAAATGTTTGTGTTGGTTTGTATGTCAGTTTGCGCCATATTTAGTTAGGCTTTGTCTAAGAAAATGTCAAGATGGTGTATGTATGTAATGTCTATTAGCTGATAGTATAACCACAGTGTGCATATATTACTTTGTACAGTTTATCAAGGTCAGTGACGAAGTGAGCACAAAAAAAACTGTATGTTTATACGATAACTACCTACTCTGTGAAACTGTGTGTCGTCTACTCGTATTATCAATTTCAAAAGACTTGAAAATTGGTAAGTGTAATTATTATAAAAAGAGAGGGTGAATTTTATTAGTTTGTGACTTCGGGTCTTTATGGTGTTCGTATTTGGCAGTACACTCGTTGATGCCAATACACTGTCTTGGCAGTAACACGAAGAAGCTGTATGATATTAACTGTACAAAGTAAGTATTTTACTGTGGCAACACTTGAAAAGTCCTTCTCTAGGTAAAGTGGTAGTTCTAAATTCGATAAAATATGCGATTTTAAATCGCGAAGTGAGGGGTTAGACCGTATTTTGACGTAAGCATAGTGTGTAAAGTTCCATTCGCTTTGCAAAGTGTCGCAAGTTCGTAGTACGGGTGCAATATCTAGTCAAATATTTAGCCAGTAATTATTATAGTATTATCGGTGACATAGCAATAATCTGACATTATTTCATAGTGTTTTTATTTTGTGGGGTCAATCTGTACCCCAAATATTATAAACCTTGGAATTGATGGGGGTACAAATAGACCCCATGAAATATAGTAATGTATTACGTTTGTAGATAATCTGCTATATTAATAATAGTTTTGTAATACTAAATAGTTGCTCAAATTGTCCATTTGATGGCAATAAGCATTATGAAAGCAAGTAGACTAACATAAAAATTTGATATTACAGAAATACTTAGTACGGTTAATTGTTGAAATGATTGTAAATACTGCCTAGCGATAGAATTTCCTCTTTATTCTTAGAACTCTATTATAACTACAGAGTCAGTATCACAACTACTTCAACACATTTTTGTTACATTACACTCTTACTCGAGTAAAAGCTGCTCTCATATCGATTAAAATAATCGGTATATAAAACCGAGACATCTTGAGGTAGTTGTTGTGTGTTGGTACCGAGGGGTGAGACAAATTACTTTTCTGTTAGCGTTTGCGCTAACGCTTCGGAAAGAACTGTCACATGACTCACGTTCAGTAATTTCATTGCCATACATTTTGTACTAAGCGTTAGCATGAACGCTAACAGAAAAGTAATTTATCTCAGGCCACAAAAGTATAAATTCTAATCAAACGTCCTTTAGTGTACAAATCTATTACTCTTATCTATCTCCTTTTGAGACTTTTTTATTATTGTGTGCCACCACTCTTCATTTTTACAAGTTTTTATTTAAGTTGCAATGTAAAAGCTGTCTGCTTCAAAACAATTTTTTTTTTGTAATTATTTTTATAAGTATTTATGTTTTTAGTTTTTTTTATTATTTTTGTGTACCACCACTCTTCATTTTCACCAGTTTTATTTAACCTGTAATGTAAGCTGTCTGCTTCAAAATTTGTAAACCATTTTTTCAACCACTTTTTGGTTTTCGATAGAGCTGAAATTTGGTATACTTTTGTAAGTTCGGTGACATTGCAATATTATGCAACGAGCATCGAGCTGATCTGATGATGGCGCCGGGATGCAGGGACTGGAATTCCCTGATGACAAAAATAGTAGTAATGTAATGGTAGTAATTCGGGCTAGTATGTTTTGTTATCTTAAGTATGAAAAAAAAACATAACTATTTAAAAAAAAAATACTTTTAACTTATTCAAAAATTTGTTTATCGTATGCTGATTTGATGGTAACTCAGCTTTTTTGTCACTGTTATAATTCTCAACTGCCTCTTGTCATGACATAATTATGCTACCGATAAGTCGTGAGTCCCATTCCAACCATACTGAACTTTGATCATACTTATGTCTAGACTCTATGCTGCTAACTTTCACCATTGTACATTCAGATATGGTTGTTTTCAGACCTCCTCATCTCGAGTGTTTAAGGACTAAGCCCTCTTTTAATGAAATATCACATTAACCGCTTCAACTTAGTCAAAATGCTAAGAAAATTTTCATGATCATCAAGCTTTTGTACTAAAACTTTTCTTAATCAAATATAATTAGTCATATTCCCGACCCAATTAAAGCGGGCAACTTTAAGATTAGGGTCCCTAACTACCCGTGACGAATTTGTGACTGTCACATTATTCTCCCAGACTATCCTTATCTAAGGGCCTTAACAGACTTGCTACTTTTAGCAACGGTGACTTTGATATGTACGAGTACCTACGAACGGGGTGAATAGAAACGAAGGGGTTGAGTAGAAACAAAATTTTGAGTAGGATTTTCACTATGACACCCTAATATTGGTTTCTAGTAAAGCATCGATTTAGTTTTTATAAAATTCATGAAATAATCGGAGTACTAAAATGCTACAAACAATTTCTAAATAACGTGAAAAACCCCTTCAAAGTTTTGATTATATTCACCCCGGCGTTTCTATTCACCCCGTTTGACGTATTGCGTTGTTTTCATAGCAAATGTTTTGCGATTTTTTGATGCTGCATCGCGGTATGGTTACGTACTTGCTGGCGATTGCATTCAGTATCAAAATAACGTGTTATTATCTATATTGCCCTATACTGACGGTTCTTGTTTCAATGTCCTGAAAAGAGACTAAATGACTGGGGGGGGCGAGGGGGGGGGGCACGAATCTCCTCTCTGTGAGAGGGAGACAGTGCCGTAATTCATGCAGGCCCAATGCGAGTTGAGAGATGTCACATACCTTCGATGTTTTAGTTCTAGAACATGCCAATTATCTGCCGATATTTTCCCACACTGTTGCAAAAGCAGAGGTGATGAAATAATCTACTATAGTCAGTGCCTAGGTTCGAACCTACAACCTTAAACTCGTAAGGCGCAACCGTTCTCACTGGGCCACCACAGCTTCTAAATCACAGATTTCTTTTCTGAAACGATCGAATAAATAGTTGATTGCAGACACTAAAAGTAGCATTTCTATGAAACCCCTACCTGCGCGTCCTTCCATCGTAAAACGCACATAAACTCTAAATTATCTACTTAACAGGGGTCGCAAACATTAAGATACGTGTACATGTAATTAAAACAGAAATCATGCTGGAAATAGCAACCATAATTATTTAGTATGGAGCCTCAACGGTCTATTAACATGCAAGGTTACGTGATTAGTGTGAAAAATAACAAAATATTACATTATATTTAGTAGTTTGTGGCGACGGAAATAGAACTTTGAGGTTTGCGTAATTTTGTTACGCTTGTTATGTGTAACATTAAAGGTAGGGTACATAACATTCTAGAGATAATTATCCCAATAAGTTAAACCTAAAAACATGGTAATTTTTCTCACGACTATTACAAAAAAGCTTTAGGCGCACTTTGTGACTAAATTTTTTTTTTATCCGTTGTCCCACCCGAATTACTCCTGTATCGTGGGTGCGTTTACAAATATGTAAACTCATACACAGTCATACACATGACACCATTGACACCCAGACCCGGAACAGCTATCTGTAGGCCACATAAATATTTGTTGCATTCCGTTTTGAGAACACATTCACTGTGCGTACAGCGAGGGAGTGGAATTCCTTGCCGGTGTCTGCTTGCTGATAGCTACAACCTGGGAGTATTCAAGACAAGAGTGGATAGGTTACTTCCAGGCAAGCGTGTTCCATCTTCGACCACATTATCGCTTACCATCAGGTGAGATAGTGGTCAAACGTGTGTTTATCAACAGTATAAAAAAAGGAATCGAACCCGTGACACTGCAGTCAATCGCTCAACCACTGCGTCAACAGTGCCGTCAATGTCGGCTTTAATCATCATATGTAAGGGTTAATTGATATCCTGAAAAAGAGGAGCAGTATTTTATTTGAAATTGCTTGCCATCTTGCCTCGCAACCTATATAACTACTAAATATACCTACCCACTCAAAACGGTAAAGGAAAACATCGTGAGGAAAACGGCATGTCCTAGAACCAAAAATTCGAAGACATGTGACATTCACCAACCCGCATTGGGTCCGCGTGGTGGATTACGACCCACACTCATGTTAATCCTGATGATGATGATACCCACCCATTCAAGTTATTTTTTTTTTTTTTTTTAAATCTTTGCAAAAAGTTTTAAGTATATAAAAAAGTGGGTATCTCGCCATCTATGTAAATCAGCATGTATATTTTGGAAACTGGTTCACATCTGAAAATAAACATGGAATTGCCAACGTCCATACATATACATTTCAAAAAACATCGTCTACTCGTGTTCAAAATAAACATAAACAGAAACAGGAAATGTCAAAAAATAGCACCCATATATTTTTACGGAAGTTTTCAATACATGAAAACCTAATCTCCATTTTATTCAATCATAAAAAAATCTAAGCGTCGTCGTCGCTAAAATAATTGGTGCTTGCTGAACCGTTCCAATTCACGTACGGAGAGTAAAGACTCGAGTCGAAAAAATTCCAGCCAAATGCGTGGGGTGGACCACGCACAAGAGGGTTCCGTGGTTCGGATGACTATTTATGTCTCAGACACTCGCATTGAACTTACAGATTACGCCATGCAATTGTCTCTCAAATTTCATTGAAATTAAAACATTTAGCAGTGTTTTATTTAAATTTACATGTAAAAGAAAGTAAGAGAAAGCACATAATCTAGCAGGGATTTCTTTTCCTTAGCTGTACGCACAATAAATTTACTATATTTTTTTTACTATGAATTTTGCAAAAGAAAATAGTTTAAAATGAAGATTATATTCGTTTCTAACTTTAGAAGCGCATATCTCGTTGAAATCCTTCGCAATTATCATCGTTTAGTGCCGAATAGTTTTCGAGTAAAACGACTGAAAAATCCAGGCAGACGGATAAGGCAAAATTATAACAACTCCAATTTTGCAATTTGGCTGCAGAACCCTATAAAAATTCGTTTCACGCGTGGCAGCGTTTCGACACGGCGGTTAATAGCCCGTGAATATTTAGCCGATTTGTCAAATAAATGTTTGTAAGAACATTATGTGTATATGAGAGCATAATATAGATCGTTTGATCAAAGGGAGCGAACAGGCATATTGGAAAGAAAACACATTGGTATATCGTGAGTGTAACTCTAGGGTATGGATTTGGTATTGGTACAAAAATATTTTGTTTTAAAGTTAACTATCATTGATAGGCACGCGTTTGACCACTATCTCACCTGATGGTAAGCGAAGATGTGGTCTAAGATGGAGCACGCTTGCCTATTTTTTTTTAAATCATCATTCTCCTGCCCTTATCTCAATTTATTTGGGGTCGGCGCAACATGTCTTTTTCTTCCATACTCGTCTATTAGTCGTCATCTCTGTAGTCACCCCCTTTTTACCCATATCCTCTTTCACACAGTCCAACCATCGTTTCTTTGGCCTTCCCCTACTCTTATAGCCATCCACATGCCTAATTTTTTTAAATTTGTTAAAGTTATCCTACCTTTAACGGTAACCCAAATGTTTAACAGTCACCCAAGTGTTTAACAGTCACTTATAAGACACCCAAGTGTTTAACGGCTACCCCAGTGTTTAACGGTCACCCAAGTATTTAACGGTCAACCAACTGTTAAGCGGTCACTTAACAGACACCCAAGTGTTTAACGGTTACCCTAGTGTTTAACGGTCACCAAAGTATTTAACGGTCAACTAAGTGTTTAACGGTTACCCAAGTGTTTAACGGTCACCCAAGTGTTTAACGGTCACCCAAGTGTGCACCTATATAATAATAATTATTTTCGGTGGCATTGTTAGTCACAGCCGAAGTACGTTTATAACGAGATGTACCTACTCGTATTAACGTAAATGAAGCAATAGGAGTATGTAAGGATCGTAGCAGAATTTCTATAGTTTCTGCCTTCTCTCACGGGAAAAAGACGCAAGCTTTTTTCATTTAGGTATAGATATTGCATCGCTTGTGTCATAGTTAGTCCTTGTTATGATTGGTTGACAAACATGTTTGACATAAAATCCTAAATAAAATACAAATCGAAAAGGATTTGGAATTAAAATGATTTGTAAACTGAGTCGCATAAGTTGGGTAAACTTTCACCAGGGATTTGTAAACGCAACCTGTTGCTAAATATCTGATGTTGTCTGCTATGACCAAAGAGCATAAGCATTATCAGCATATAATATTCCCACTGATAGAACACAGGCAAGTATGTAGGCTGTAATCTACCACGCGGGTCAAATGCAAATCAAAATAGTCAAGAAAAACCTTGGTGGAGAAACCACCACTAAAATTTGAGGACATGGTGGTGTCCGAGTTTACCAATTTGTAAGAATAGTTTGTTTTCTAAAATTAATCACAAATTCGTTTTTAACATCTCATCAAAATGATGGTTTCCGTTTACCTGATATTATAATACCTGGCCTTCAGAATTCAAAACGTCCAACAACATGCATAATAATAACAATTTTCACAGCCCATGAATCAATCTATCCCTCACGTTACGTTCCGATTTAGTTGAGTGATCTAACAATGGAAGTTGCAACGCATCGCCGCTCCCCACCAATCGATGCGTGAATCGGAACGCAGCCGACTACTATTGGCTAATGTACTGAACAGAAAACCTAACGGGTTGGACTTTTTTAAAAGGTTTATTTTTGGTGTATTGATGCTACTTTTTAGGGTGCTGATGAACACTAGATTGATAAAATGTACAGCATCAAACAATTCGCAGGGCCGTGGGAGTTTTCGAAAGAGTAACCGTGGCCCTGGATCGCTAAGGGAAACTTAAGGAACACGGGTCCGCCTGACGCAGGTCCTCACCGGACACGGAAGTTTCGAGAAGTTCCGGTGTAGGATAAGGCGGTGGGAAACGCCCAGGTGTCCCCAGTGTGAGGATCGCCCAGAGGACACGGTGGAGCATACGGTGGAGATCTGCCCCGCTTGGGCGGAGCCCCGCCGTGTCCTCGTGGAGGCGATCAGCGGCAGCGACCTCTCGCGCCCGGCTCTGGTCCAGGCCATGGTACGGGGTGAGAGAAAATAGGAAGCAGTCTCCTCCTTCTGCGAAGCAGTATTGTTCGCGAAGGAGGAGGTGGAACGGGTGAGGGAGGCTCAACGACAGAGTCACCCTCACGCGCTCAGCAGCAGCCGCCGCAGGAGACGCCTAGGACTTCCGGCGCTGCGAGACGATCTCCGGCCACCGTAGACCCGGGCCGTAATGGGTAGCTCGCAGTCCGATCAGCACCAGGCCCGTGAGTCGACGGCGCGTTGTGTTCCACGCGCGCCTCAAAGAGAATTTGTCAGCCACCACTGACGGGGCCCATCATGGCCGGTGCCTGCATGCCTAGGGGTAGCGGATAAATTCGTAACAGAGTTACCGCTCCCCTGGGCACTCAGGCAGAGAAGGAACAGGGGTGGCTTTTAGTCAGTAAGAGTCTGACACGCCCTCCCACTCCACCCAGAGCGGGAGATGTCATTGGATGATTTCACACATCAAAAAAAAAAAAAATAACACGGGTGTGTTTTAGTCACTAAGTCTCCCACTCCACGCAGAGCGGGAGAAGTCATCTGATGCCAATCCATATTAATAGGAATAGAATAGAACACTCTTTATTATGTACACCATATAATAAATTTAAAATAGTTTGGTTTTTGACAAAAAGTGGAGAAGGACTAATCATAGAAATCGCAGACTATTTACCATCTGATGTTACATAGTAGATTTCGATGGTCAGCTTTCGAAGCATGGTCGACCTCACCATTGCTTACCATCAGGTGAGATAGTGGTCGCGTGCCTATCAGAAAACGTAAAATAAAGACCACAAGTGGAGCCCTTACTCCATCTGGTTTAAGTCAGACAAGACCACAGCAGATGAGAAGGTTGCATAACTAGCTTTATTAATCGTAAGATTGCACTCAAACGACTTAACCCGACGAACGGTCAGAAAATCAACTCTTTTGTACAACCGCACCCGTCGAGCGATCATCGCGCTTTTTACTTTAAATCGTTTTTGTTCTGTGGTCGTCAACTTTAGTTGCTCAGACTCTATTAAAAACGATACTCGACTAAATTCCGCGTCTTTCGCGAGCCCATTAGAAAATGTGAAATAAAAACCACAAGTGGAGCCCTTACTCCATCTGGTCTATATAGAGATCACAGGAAATGAGAAGGTGGCATAACTAGCTATACTTATAAATTGTTTAATCTTTTAAGGCACTCATCCCTCTATTCAAGCCAAAATGCAATACAGGTTTATTTAATCAATGATAGGCTCGTGCTTGACCACTATCTCACCTGATGGTAAGCGATGATGTGGTCGACGATGGAGCACGCTTGCACAGAAGTAACCTATTCAAGTTTCAAGATTTCTCTTCAAAACTTTATATCAATGAAACTCAAGATTGGCACGGTGCCCGATGGATGTTACGATAAGCTTCTTTATCGCATTTGGATCTTGTACCCTCGCAGCTAAATGAGGGTAGGACACAACACCTGTGTCTTCGACTAAAGGGAGGGTACAGTTATACCTTTACTTACTAGCTATGGATACGTAATTAAAGTATTGGTTTTAAAAGTACTGTAAGTCTGATGTTTTGATATGAAAGTTATCATAGGTCACAGTTTACAGTTTTTTTGCAATTTGCAGGTCAGTATCAGGTTGTATGTTGGTCAAAATAATGATTCGCGGCCTGTAATCATTAAAATCATCAATACATTCTTTCAGTTAGAATTGATGCCAAATGTCATGATTTCATGAAATACTACATTTGACATGAAACAATGAAATGCTACGCAAAAGTAAGTGTAATGTGTAAAACGTTAGAAAATTTGAATTTCACGGGCTACCCTGGCGCTTCCACCTTAATGTCTCGTCTTGTAAGTGATTATCTGACTGATAAAAACACAGCGTAATCAGCTTGTAAGTATCCTATTGCTGGGACAAAATATTCCTCTCTATGAGATGGAGTGGTCTGTATTCCAATACGCAGGCAAAGTAGAGATTGGTAGATGTCATGTCTTCGAGATTTATTTTTATTTTTAACTGTCGTACATGACGGTTCGGTTTTATTTCGAGGAGTGTGCGTTGGAATTGCATAGTTAAAATCCTCCAAGCCCGTTCCATCATCGGACCACTAGACGTACGGTGCGCCGTACGTCTAGTGTTTCTGTGCCAGAGTTTGTGTTTCCTGATACCTATAACCTGGAAGTCTTTGAGTCAGGAGTGTATATGTTACTGCCTTCTAGTCAAGCGTGCTCCGACGTCAACTACGTCATCACTTACCATCAGGTGAGATGGTGGAAAAGAGCGAGTGATCAAAAAAAAATATTAAAGTTTCCTCACGATATATATTCTTGCATCGTTTTGGAAGCAAATAATCGACGACCTGTGAAAAAGTTTTTTCCAAAAAATTAATAGTTTGTTTAAAAAACCTCCAAGAAGTCCTATGTTTCCGAAACCCGTGTGAATTTTCGATCAAAACCTTTAAAACTTTCATAACTTTTAAAAGCATCTACTTGGTTTCAAAGACCGAAGTTAGTAACTGCCTTTAATCTCATAATGTGAAAGTGGTCTATAGAAACTAAATTAATTTGAGAGCTTCGGGTTTTCATTAAGAGGCTCTGACAGGCGTTGTGGCCTAGTTACAAAATCTAGATTATGGGGTCAAAAAGTAGGAGATATCAAATCAGCATACTAAATATTTTAGAAGGTTGAATTATTTTTTTATTATAATAGGGACAATGTCAAAATTATTATTTATTTACTTACTTTAGTAGTTTGAATAGTCAGATAAAATATCAGAAGAATTAATATAATATGGCGGTTTGACATAATTATTTTCTAATTAAAACTTGCCAAACCGCCATTTAGTTTTTATCTGAACATGTGAGTGCTTAAATAAAACGGCCCACGAATATAAATATTTAACGCTGAGTTAACCCTAATTGTGAAAAAAAAAAAATTGAGTCAATGTCAATGTACAAGTCACAAGTGACAACTCTAAACAGGACAGGTTTCAAAGTGACAAGTGTCAAAGTGACAGGTGTCAAACTATGAAACGTCGACTGAGAGTGTAACATGGGTAAAAAATACTTTCCGTGGTACTACTGGATCGCTAGGTAGTTCTACGGTTTTTTTTTACCGTGGTACTACTGATAGTAACCCTGGTAGTACCACGGGCAACAAACGGAGATTACAACTTATGTATATTTTTTACTGTAAATAATGCTTACGTTTAGGCTAAAACTCACTTCACAAAAATAGATCTCAGGTGCAAAAATACTTAGTTGAAATACTACCAAAGTCTGCGTTTTATGCCTAAAGCTTTATAACGATTGTTTCCACCATGTAAAATATTCAATCCTCGTTAACCTAACCACTGCTTAAAACTTTCCTTCTATCCTTATCTACTATTATTAGAATTAAATGTTTAGGCACTTGTTTTCTATAATCTAGTCACTTATTAGATTGATTGTGATACTATTAGTAGGCGTGTTTAGATAATGACAGATTTTATTGTAATTTTTGTACTTCGAAGATAGTGAGATTATTTTTGTTTTTTTAACCGACGAAAAAAAGGAGGAGGTTCTCAATTCAACCGTATATATATATATTTTTTAGATTGTTGTGATTGTATTTACTCTTACTACAACTACTATTTAAAAATTGTGCAAATGCAGTCACGTAATTATGTGTGAAGCTTTGAAAAGTTTCAAGACAAGTTTTTATGCTTCTTATATGACGTCCAAAGTTAATTTCTATTTTATTGTGATTTTGTTGGTAACTTAAAAAAACGTCTTTAATATCCCTCGTATAAAACTATTGACTCCAATTAAACTAACCTAATTTAAGTATTTTATATAAATCTGTCATATTATACTACGCTAAGTCTTAGAACTATATATGCGTTGTACATCGCAGTATCAATTTATATCGGCTAGTGTTTAAGCCGAGGCTTATATATGATTAAACTGTGGATTTAACTTTAGTCTTAGTGGCGTTTTGGGTCGGTTGCACCAAACTTTTTATGTTAAGCTTCGTTAACATACACATAAATGTGTATTATATTTTTTAATTAAAAATCTTCTTTGTATTTATTATTATTAGATGAATTTTTCACACCAACTTTCACCTAAAATTCAACGTGGAATCCAACACACGATAAAAATAACTGCAGGTAGTGCATGTGCAATGTATGTCTGACGTTTCTCGCTTTGAATATTTTCCACCACATTCAGAGTTTGAATAATTTTATGTATTGATATCCGAGCAGTTTGCACATGTGACCGATATCAAATACCAGATTCAGAATATTGCATTTCCATATTTTAACCAAGCGAAAAATATATCACAATATTTTTGTCGGTTTATATAGTAATTTTGAGCAGATCTGTCAACTAAAATACTACAGCAGCTAGTTTCGAAACTTTGACTATTACCTGCTGCTGCTGTATCGAGAACAAGAAAATTCAACTAAAACCAATGAACTTCAATTATTAACTGAGGTTAAAGTTGTGATTAAAGATTGAGTTTGGTGCAGCCAACCTTTGTAGGAAGTTTGCAAAAGGGGAAAACAAATACGTAACTAATAAGTGTTAAAATAATTATTATTAAGTTGGTTTACGGTTGTATAATAAAGAATTTGGTTGTAAACGAAATCTTTTTATAGAAAGCTTAGGTTAAAATGTATTTACGTAAATGTATCAAGTTTTTAAGTATAGAAAATGTAAAAGAATCTGAAGTTTATGTTTTTGCTATTAAGTATTGTTTTTTTTGTAGCTTTTTATCTTTTTTTTACTTTAAAGATAGATGGTATTTTGAACGATACCTTATCGCTAGTGATAGAAATTACTGCCACTTTAAGTCAATTTTATTATATTTTCATAAACACAAGCGTACTGGGCTTTCTAACATCTTAATTAATTCTATGTTCATTCTTGTGGGAAACTGTCTCTGATTGGAATTAAGTTGTTGAAGTTAACTATAAAAGTAGACAATTTATTGGACGAATACGCAAAATTTTTACTTGAATTTTGAGGGGCTCTGTCTACTCTGTCTGGTTTTACAGCAATCATGTAGGTTATACATAAATGCTTTCACATCACACATCACATCTCAGCCTTTTAACGTCCCCACTGCTGGGGCACAGGCCTCCTCCTCGTAAGAGGGTGTGGGCCGTAATCCATCACGCGGGCCCAATGCGGATTGGTGAATGTCACATGAATGCTTTACCAGCTTTAATTACCAAACAAAATAAAATACTGAGTTTGTAATATCTTGGGGCGTAGACTCAATGGTGTGTGGGTACTTCTTGTGTATGGTTTTAGGTTTCCAGTGTGTAAGAAAAGAAACACTGGTTCACAATACTTGCTATTCTTACTCTGCTTACAAACTTTTTTCTAATTTATTATTTGACCGACCAGTCTATCTGCTGACAAGGTTCGTTTTTTTTTTTTTTTGTGACCTCTTTAGATATCACAGTATCTACATCTTAGTTGAATGTATACACAATTTCTTCATTAATTCCCTGAAAATATATTCGTGTACCAAAAGTTGTTTTAGTTTTCTAAAACATTTATTTTGTACATTTACAGTATTTCGATATACTTAATGGTCTCTTAATTATAATGCATCAAGCGCTTTTAATAAATTAATTAGCATAACTGTATATATTGTAAATCGGAATAATATTAACATAAAGAGCAATAATAGATGTAAACAGAAATAATAGTTGTGTGTAAATTCAATAATAATGTTTTTATGTTTAAATACAATTAATAATGGTATATTGTTGCAACGTGTTATTGTCGTAAATTAGTTTTAATGTAATTATACAGTAATAAAAGTATAAAATGTATTGTTTTGTTTTATTATTCCTGATTTTTAACTTGTTCCTTACCCAAGGGCTTGTGGTATTCTAAAGTTTGTACCTACGCCCGAAGAATAAAACATTATACTTTAAAAAGCCTAAGAAACATGCTAACCCTTTCATTTGATATCCATATCAAGGGAATGCATAAAAATAACTGGTCTGCCATCTTTGAGAGTTCGCCATTCTGGATTTAGAGTGACGTCACTTAGCTAACCACGCATTGTCATCCAAACTAAACATGTAAGCAAAATTACAGCTCAATCGGAAACCGCAAAATGGTTTCAAATTTAACTTTTAAGTTTTTTACAGAACGAGTTAGTTACAGGTGAAAGTAATAAAAGCATATTGAATCAATTTCTGTAGTTTAAAAAAAATAATTTAAAAACAAACTTATTTTTTATTACTAAGAGTCCGCTGTCCGTCAGTCTGTCTGTTTGTAACTAGGCTGTATCTCATGAACCGTGATAGTTAGACAGTCTAAATTTTCACAGATTATGTATTTTTGTTGCCGCTACAACAACAAATACTTAAAAAAAAAACAGAATAAAATAAGTATTCAAGGGGGCTCCCATTCAACAGACGTGATTTTTTTGCCGTTTTGATAGTTAATGGTACGGAACCCATCGTACGCGAGTCCGACTCACACTTGGCCGGTTTTTTTTTACTTTTCGTGTTCTTCTAAGCAAACCCTTCCATTTGTTATCCATATCAAGGGAATGCATAAAAGTCCACCATCAAGGAAAGTCTACCATCTTTGGGAGCCATTTTGGATTTAGAATGACGTCACTTAGCTAACTATGCATCGTCATTGGTTCTTTATAATTGTGCGAAGTTTCAATTAATTCGACTTTTTGGAGTGGGAGAGCGAAATCACGCTCAAAGATTCCATGCTTATAAAAGCGTGTTAAAAAAAGGCGTGAGTTTTTGTTTGTAAAAGCTGGTTATAGAACTTATAACAGATTTACGTAGTTGAAGAATTAGCCTAGATCTGCTCAATGGATTTCCTGTTATTTACTAGTAGCCACCGCATCCCGGCAGACAGCGTTGATAGGCCTCCCACAAGATAGACCGATGACATGGTGATAGTCGCGGGAATTAGGAAGCGAGACGCACAGGTTCGTCAGTTGTGGCGATACTTGGGGAGGCCTATATCCAAAAGTATCCACTGCTGTCATCATCATGTAAAAATATAGTTAACATTAAAGAATAAGCAAGTAAGAACTATGCTCTATAAACACAATTCTACCTTTTTATTTTGATACTATCTACGGAGTGAGCCTTGATCTCACCTTATGCATAGCAATGGAAGAGGTTACCGTTGGAGGAAGAAAGCCCAGAAAATTCATTTAACTCTTGCTTTGAAAGCTGGCAGGTTATAGGTGGTTGGGAAAACCAACGAAATTGAATAGGTTCTTAACTGAATAGGTTCTTCTTCTCAAATATATTAGGATTGCGTTGACACGGTGTAAACATGTAACCCTAAATAAGTAATCAAACCTATTGGTATGGAAGTAACTCTTGCAAAACGTCCACCAACACGATTTCCAGGATATTCACGGAGGCAGAAATCTGGTAATTGTACTTTGATATCGTAACTATCGATTTTTCCAAAGCTTTTTCCGAATTTAGACCAATGTCCTCAATATGTTAAAGTAGGTCACACTGCATTTTTTATCGTATCTATAAATAAAACCAGTCTCCCAGCTTTGTACTAAAATATTTTCATTTCAATACAGCCTATGTCGTTGGTATACCTACTGTAAGTAATCCTCAGATCCCCAAGTCTAACAGTGTATTTGGGTTTTTCATTATAGAAGCACTAAGTGTTTAAAAGAGGATGGATATATGTGGTTGACTTTATTCTTCAATAATTTGTTGTATGAAGAAGTGATCCTACAAGAATGGTGCAATAGTTCGTTAGTGCCCATCTTCAAGGGGTTGTACAGGACCGCAACAACTATTGAGGGATAAAGCTAGTATAGCATAACGTAGTAGTGCATAGTATGAAAGTATGGGAGAAAGTGATAGAGAAAAGATTGCGAGAGGAGAGTGAGATTACCCTGAACCAGTTTGGGTTTATGCCAGGTTGCCACCTTTGCTCTCCGTCAATTGTGCGAGAAATACAAACGTGTGCACAAGAACTTGCACATGGTGTTCAATGATCTTGAGAAATCATATGATAGGATAGGGAAGTATGTTGAGTTATAGGCGATGGCGAAATAGATCGGACTGTTAAGCACAGAATTAACACTGGATGGATGAAATGGCGGCAGGTCACCGGGACTATCTGACTCCCGCATTCCTCTTAAACTTGAGGGGAAGATTTATAAAACAATGCTCAGACCTGCTGTCTTGTATGGTTCAGAATGATGGGCCACAAAAGGGATGAATGAAAAGCAATTGCATGCAGGTAAGATGAGAATGCTAAGAGCAATGTGTGGGGTTCCGCGCATGGATAAAATTAGGAATGAGTATATAAGAGGAAGTCTGAAAGTGGCACCGGTGACTGAAAAGTTGTGTGGAAATCGGTTGTCGTGGTATGGGCATGTGATGCGGAGGAATAAAGAAAATGTCTTGAGGGAAGTCTAGTTAATTGATATGGATGGCTATAAGAGTAGAGGAAGGCCAAAGAAACGATATTTGGACTGTGTGAAAGAGGATATGGGTAAAAAGGGGTGACTACAGAGATGACGACTAATAGAGGAGTATGGAAGAAAAATACATGTTGCGCCGACCCCAAATAAATTGGGATAAGGGCAGGAGAATGATGATTATAGAATTACTAACTAACAGTTTGGACTCTTGAGTTGCGAGTGGTTGAAGGCAATAGGCTCGATTCCTATACAATGGCAGTTATAATAAACCTCTATATTTTAACTCTTGCTTTAGCGAAGTCTCGCGCCCGGCCCTGGTCCAGGCCATGTTACAGAGCGAGAAGGAATGGGAAGCAGTCGCCTCCTCCTGCGAAGCAGTCATGCTCGCGAAGAAGAAGGCGGAACGAGTGAGGGAGATTCAACAGAGTCGCCCTAACGCCCCCAGCAGCAGCCGCCGCAGGGTCGCGAGACGATCTCCGGCAACCGTAGGCGCGGGCCTGCGGACGGCAAGTAGTGTGTAGCTCGCCATCGGATCAGAACCAGGCCCAAGAGTCGACGGCGTGTAGTATTCCACGCGCGCCTGAAAATGATGTCAGCAATACATGACGCGACCCATCCTGGCCTGCCCAGGGGTTGCGGATAAATTCAAAAGAGAGTTACCGCACCCCTGTGCACTCAGGCAACTGAAGGAACAGGGGTGGGTTTTAGTCAGTAAAAGTCTGACACGCTCTCCCGCGCCACCCAGAGCGGTAGAATTCATTGGACGATTTCCCAAGCAAACAAAAAAAAAGGCAATTCTTGGGGTAGGCCTATGTCTAGCAGTGGACGTCGTTCGGCTGAAATGATGATGATGATGAGTGGTGTGGCGAGTTGCCGCCACTCTGCAAGTTGGGTGGGGTTGGTATCACGTCGCGTGTGTGTCTCGCTTTAATTTGTCAGACAGACGTGAGTGGCCGGCTTTACGAGCTATAGACAATTTAAAATGCAACAATCGACGTCACGTCAGTTTGACGTCAGTGTGTGTGTCTAACGCCGCGAGGCACAGCGCGCATCTCACCGCAGACAAAATTAATGTCTTAAAAATAATATCGTCCCCGCAAATACGCTAAAATCCCGAGTAAATCCCGTAAACGTTGGGGATCCTCCGGGAATAATAAATAACCCATATTTACCGCGTCCGTTAACTACTGAACAAGCATAATCAGGAGTGTTGGTGTGAAGAGAACGAGTGGCCACTCGACAATTCGACGTGCAATCATCGAGAACAGCCCGGAAAGTAAGGTACCACTTGTTTTACAAATTGTAAGTAGGGCCACATTCGCCGACTGCTGCCGACCACTCCTAACTTGAAGTTATACAGACAAATATAGGCAATTTTGGGCCAGCATTCCCTCCAAGTGCTTGGTCGTAACACTGTCCTTCATCCTGCAGAGAACCACGGCTATTTACACGCCTGGGCAACTCCATTTGATGGTCCCTTCGAGCCTGGATAGGCATCAGTAAAATTCAGTACAAATTAAGTACAAGTCATTACGGTATTTGGTTGGCAACACTGGCAGCCGGTTGTCATAAATTTTCGTGTTAGAATTAAATTGAAAAACTAATATTTTTCGTGCTAAATTAATGTTAAATGTGCCTAAATACGACAGATTTAGTTATAAATAATGCGCACCAGTGTTTGTGAGTTGTTTCGTTGCAAAAATCAATGAATAATCATTAAACTAGTTCCAGCTGTCATCAAACGGTCGGATTTGAAACCATCACATAACCCGGGGAGTATTTGATATAATTAGTTTTTGATTCTAAGCCATTCCTTTTATACATATTGCACATTATCGTGTCAAATCCCGCCTCAGCGAGCTTAGTGTTAAATAACCCTTTTAGTGTAGGTATAAAATTCATGCAGAAACATTTACAAAAAATAAAAATAAAAATCGTGAATTACTATCAATACCTTAGATTAATCATTGTAATTAGTGTAGCTAATTAAAATTGAATGTTTTCTTGTAAGTCTAATAACTGGTTATAGTCAAAACAATCAAAAATTTGAGAAAGAAACCAGATTTAATAAAGAGTAGTAGTACCCTCAAACTTATTTTATGTCTTTTCCCCTTTAATTTTTTTATTTTTTTTTTCGTTTACTAATATTAAAATATCAATTTAGTAGGTAATACATATTTATTTAATAATTAAATTAACATTCCTAATTGAGATTAATTCCCTTTTTGACTTTAATTTCTTTTATTTTAACCTTCTAATCTACTTGTCATCCTAGATACTTATTATATTTATCTGTCCCTTCCTCTTTTTTCTTTCACATTCTTAGCTGTCTCTTCTCTCATTCCAGGGTGCCTCTTGGGTTGGCCTGTCAACATGTTGACCCGTAGAGCTGCATCCTTTGAGGAAAAACTGAAGGCTACGTTAAAAGAGTTAGGATCTATTAAGGAGCAGTGCAATAAGCTGCTTCAGGAAAGGGATGATAGTGAGAAGGAAATAGAGCTTATTAATCAGAAGAACACTGATCTAAAAAAGCAGTTGGCTGAACTTCACACACAGCATATGGACGTACTTGACCAGCATCAACACCTCCGTCAAATTGTGTCAAATTTCCAGCAATGTAGTGACACCCATGAACTGGCTTTGAGACGCATATCTGAGCTTGAGCTTGAATTAAGCAAGGCCCACAACACTTTAAGCCACTTAAAATCTCTTAAAGCCGGTGAAGAGTCTGCGAACACCTGCAGCCTATATGATGAGTTGGTTGGTAGCGGGTCCGGTCCCATATGTGTTGAGCCAATAGTAACAATAGATTTAACTGATGACACCATCACCAAATGTAACTTGTTAAATAGCCACAACAAAATAAAGAAATATATTAAAATTAATAGATTAATTAGAAAAATTAAAAAATCATTAAAACATCAAAAATTAAACAAAATAAATAATAAACTTAGACAAAACAAACTTAATTTATTGCAAGAATTAAAGGATTGCAATAGTGAATTAGAGCTTTGTAAAATAATGTATGATAATGACACTCAGCGCCTTCAGAATGAACTGTTTGTTAGGGAATATGCTCTAAACGATATTTTTAATAAATATGAGGCTTCTCAACAAGATCTGAGTAAGCGCATGCAGGAGGCCAATGAATTGGTTGACCTGGTTACGTACAATGCAGAGAGGTATGAGTCTCTGACAAATAACCTGTCTTGTAACTGTGCATGCTCTCAGGCACCACAGCCTCAGCACATAGCACCCAGACCCTCAGCGGCTCAGCCTGTCGATAGCTGTAGTGATAATCTTAATATAAATAATGTGAATACCACTACTTATGTTTTTTCTGACAAATTTGGTCAAGGTTTTGGTACTGTTTTGAACCAGTGTTCACAACATAGTATAATAAATAATTGTTTACCCGGTGCCAGTTTTAGCCAATTAGTAAATAATATTAGATTGACAAAAATACACCCCAGTTCAACTATTATACTATTGTGTGGGGACAGTTTAGCTATTAAGAAAAAGGATGTAATTGATTGTGTCAATTTGATGTTACATCTCAGTGAGACAAATAAGATTAAATTTATTTTCTGCGCTTTGCCTTATTCAAATTATTTGTCTGATGAGCAAAATAGGCACATCTATAATTTAAACTTGCTTTTTTATAATAGGACCTATCGTCACAGTGACGCTATTTTAGATTTTGATTGTAATCAATTTATTACTGATTACAAACTAACCAATACTAATATGTATTTATCACCTAGTAGTAGGAGACAAATTGCTAATCTTTTAGCATACAATATACAGCGTGACACAGGTACATGTTGTGTACCAATGATTACAGTTAGTAATAATTCTAAAATTTCAATTGATACCCCTAGTTCTTTAAACTATTAGATGCGACAACGGGTAAGCCTCATAATATGTTGAATGTTGTACATCAAAACATGCAAGGTCTGTCCGGCAAAGAACTAGAGTTATGTTTATTTATAGAGAACTATGACGTTCAGGTTTTATGTTTAACTGAACATTGGTTGAAAGAACATGAAGTAGTTTTTATTAATGATGATTATTTTACTGTACAAAGTGCATTTGTAAGAAAAAATATAATTCGCGGTGGATCATTAATCCTTGTTTCAAATAACTTGAAATGCAAACAACGTTTAGATTTAGTTAATCTTTCCATCGAGCACATTGTTGAGTTGTCTTGTGTTGAACTTGAGCGATACGTTATAATTTGCGTTTATCGACCCCCGTCTGGTGATTTTGGCCTTTTCGAATCGGTAATGGAGGATTTAATTAATAAAATAAAATCAAGTAATAAAAGTATAGTGATATGTGGAGATTTTAATGTTAATATTTTAGATGATACTTCATTAAGTGTCAGGTTAATCAATCTGTTTAGGTCTTATAATTTAAACAACTTGTTTTATGAACCTACTAGGATTACGGCATCCTCATCGACTTGCCTTGATAACTTTTTTAGTAATTGTAATTCAGAAAAAAATTTAGTGTTAAGTGACTTAACGTCTGACCACTGTGGACTATTAGTTAGCTTTCCTATGCCACAAAATAAAAAGCCGCTTAAAATAGAATGCAGGCCTTATACGGTAAGCCGTTGTAATAAGTTTAAAAATAATATAGCAAATAAACTTACACCATCTTTAGTAGACAACGATAATCCTAATGAAATCTATAGAGCCCTTTTTGATGTTGTGCAAAAAGAGTACCAAGCCATTTTTAAGTCTAAAACTATAGACGTTACGGGTACCTCCATTGGCTTCAACCAATGGGCCACTGCTGGTATATATAAAAGTAGAGCGAGACTATACGAGTTATACGGTTTAAAAAGATATAGGTTCGATACTCCTTTTCTAGAGTATGTTAAAAAATATTCTAAATTGTTTAAGAAGATTTGTGTTGCTGCTAAATCAAAATTCTTAAGCGAGACAATTAAAAATTCTGATAATAAAATAAAAGCCACTTGGAAAATAATAAATAATGAAACGGGAAAGTCGGTTAAAAAAGTAAATCAGCTAGAGATTCTATTCGAAAACAAATTAGTTAGTAAACCAGCTGACGTAGCTCAGGCATTTAATGAGTTTTTTGCCAACATACCTATAACTACAACTCGCTTCTTAAATTCATCCCCGTCTAAAGCTGAAAGTCTTTTGAACGGTAGTGTACCTAAGTGCAATCAATCATTTAGTTTTGAGCATGTAACACCACTTGACGTAGTTAACGTTTTTAACTCTCTAAAATCAAAAAACACAGGTGATTACTGGGGCATCTCAATTAAACTTTTGAGTGATATAATAGGCATCGTAGCGCCTTATCTTGCTGTAACTTTTAATAAATGCGTGGACTCAGGAACTTTTCCTGATCTCATGAAGTGTAGTAAAGTCATACCTCTATTTAAATCAGGCAATAAAAATGATATAGGCAACTTCAAGCCTATTTCCATCCTGCCTGCATTTAGCAAAATTTTTGAAAAGTTAATACTGAAGCAGTTGCTAACATATTTTAATGTAAATAGCCTCCTTCATAATGATCAATATGGCTTTACAAAAGGTCGATCGACTACAGATGCGGGTGTTGCTCTCCTAAAACACATATTCAACGCATGGGAGAACTCGCAAAATGCTATCGGAGTTTTCTGTGACCTCTCCAAAGCTTTTGATTGCGTACACCATGACACGCTTTTGCGTAAGCTGCGTCATTATGGTCTCCAAAACGAAGCTCTAAATGTAATTGATTCATATTTATGTAATAGGTTCCAATGTGTAGATATCAATGGTGTTAAGTCTTCCGGGCTACCAGTTCATTTAGGTGTGCCTCAAGGCTCGATATTGGGACCATTCTTGTTTTTGGTGTATATTAATGATTTACCATATTTTTTAAAGGGTATCTGTGACGTAGTACTGTTTGCAGATGATACCTCTCTTATCTTTAAAGTAGATAGGAATAGAAATGATTTTGATAACGTAGATAGCGCTCTCTCAATGGTTACGGATTGGTTTACGACAAATAACTTGGTTCTTAATGCTAAGAAAACTAAATGTATAAAGTTTGCCTTACCTAATGTTATAAATCTAGGACCTAATGTCATCTTAAATAAAGAAGTGCTTGAAACTGTGGACTCGGCAGTTTTTTTGGGTATAACTGTTGATTCCAAACTTCAATGGGGCGCACATATATCAGGCCTATCAGGAAGGCTCAGTTCTGCCGCCTACGCCGTCAGAAAAGTTAGACAATATACTGACGTTGACACAGCACGGTTAGTCTATTTTAGTTATTTCCATAGTGTTATGTCTTATGGTATTCTTTTGTGGGGTAAAGCTGCGGACATACAAAATATATTTGTTTTACAAAAACGTGCTGTACGAGCAATCTATAGGTTAAGGTCAAGAGTTTCTTTACGAGAAATTTTCAAAGAGATTGGAATTCTCACGGTGGCATCTCAATTCATTTTTGCAAACATATTATACATTAGACAAAATATACATTTGTACAAAAAGACCAGTGATATCCACAATTTTAACACCAGAAATAAGTATAAACTTCATGTTCCTTCCCACCGTGTTCGTAGGGTTCATGGTTCGTTTGAGGGTCTCGGTATCGAATTTTACAATAAGCTACCCCGTTCTTTTCTTGACTTGCCTTTTAATGCATTTAAAACTAAAATTAAATCTAGTCTCTGTTCGAAAGCATACTATTCCATCAACGACTACTTAGAAGATAATAATAGTTGGTCGCTGTGTTGAACGCAAGACAATGTTACACTTGATGTTCTTTCTCCATATTTAGCTTATGGTTATAACAGATTATATGAGTTCATATAATAATTGTCTACCAAATTTAGTGTGATGGCCCTAGTTCATCACTTGTGGCTTCGAATCACAGCCCTTTGATAGTTTCAATCTTTGTTCTTGTAAGCAGGCACACCAGTTATGTATGGAGGCTTCTTTAATTTGGTTTAGTGTTTATGCTTGAGTTGGTTTTTAATGGCATGATTGAGTGTGCTAGCTGGCGAGTGGCGGATTATTTTATTTAATTTTATGATTATATTTTAGACGGCATATATTTATTTTTCTGTTTTACATAATGTTAAGATTGTTGCTTAGAATTATATAGATTCAAGTTCTTAAAACTTAACAGACAGATGTGTTGCTGGGGAGTTTGTTGGCCACTTCTTCTTCACAGCTAAAACACTAGGAAGTGGTGACGGGCGGGCGTTTTTTGGGGGACTGTCTTTATGTAGAACTTTGACGTTCAAAAAGTGCTGGTTCTCAGCCTAGTTTGAATAAATGACTTTTGATTTTTTGATTTTGGTAGGCACATAACTTTATTAGTGCCCCAAAATGGCGTCCCGCAAGCAAGAAGCTAAATTGGCTCAGCTTACCGCTAAAAAACAAATGATTTTCGAGCGAGTTAATCGCATATATAATGATTCCAGAAACATCTCGAACTATGATTCACGTTCAAATGAGACATTCTTAGCGCAGTCAGAAACAATTACTGAGCAATATAACAAATTTGAGGAGATAGTAGAACAAATGAATGAATTGCAATTCGAGATTGACCAAACCGCACCAGACTATTCGAGTCTATATTCTATTGAAGACTTATATTCTAATATTAAATATAAACGTAATCTCATACTTTCGAAAAACGAAACATCGGAACACAAAGTGGGTACTCGGATAAAATTACCGCCCATAGATTTGCCAACGTTTGATGGTAAAGCGGAAAATTGGCCCATATTTTATGAAATGTTTCGAAGCAATGTTCATTTAAATACCGATCTGGTTGACTCGCAGCGTGTCCAGTACTTGATCAGTAAGTTGACTCATGATGCCTTAAAACTGACCGCAGGCATTGTTCCTACAGGTGATACATACAACGTTATGTGGAACAGTCTCGTAAAAAGGTATCAAGATAAGCGTAGTTTAGGGATTCATTATCTCAATAATATACTGGACATTAAACAATGCGCCGGAAATGCCGCGAGCCTCAATACTTTTGTGGAACGATATTCAGCGTCCGTCGCAGCCTTGAAGCAGTTAGACATTCCAGACTTACTGGATTTTGTTTTATTACACTGTGGTTTAAGAAAGGTTGACGCGCAAACTGTCTTACAGTTTGAATCACGTGTGAGTGAAAAAGAATTACCTTCCTATGCTGAGTTTATAACATTCATGCAAGAATATGTTAAGGTACTACAACGCTCATACGGTAATAATTTACAGACGGAACCGCGCGCTAAGGCTAGTTCAGTTAATCATCAAACAAAAAATAATACCGCTAAGTCATTCGTATCGCGTAATGAACCGGTTTCGAATAGCAAATGTACGTTGTGCGATAAGGATGACGTACGACATCAGCTGTTCTATTGCCCGCTGTTTAAAAATATTAGAACACCGCTTGCACGTTTTGAATTTATAAAAGCAAAACGTGGCTGTATAAACTGTTTAAGTCTATCCCATTCTTTGGTTAAATGTAGGTCACGTAACGTTTGTAAAATTTGTAAGAAGAACCACCATTCTCTCTTACATTTCCGAGAAAAACATGAGTCATTATCGCCCGAGCCGCAAGCGCCTACTAAGGATACATCTGTTTCGCTCACTACAGCTGTTAAAACTGGGTCAACCATTTTGCTAGCGACCGCGCAGTTATATGCATACTATAGCGACATCAGAGATAAGGAGGTGGTTCGGTGCCTACTAGATAACGGATCGCAAAATAATTTAATTACTGTGGACTGTTGTAAACGTTTGAACTTACCCATAATTAAATTACGCAATTCATTTTTACAAGGTGTTGGAATGTCATCGAAACCAATACACGGTTTTATTCATCTCAACATAGAATCTCGGTTTGACCCTCATACGAAGTTTTCGATACAAGCGTTAGTTGTTGATTGTATTACAGATAGACTTCCCGCGAAATTAATTAGATTACATAACAATGATAACATGTCATACTTAAGTAACTTGCAGCTCGCTGATCCGCTTTGGAACGTGCCGGGCACGGTAGATCTCGTGCTTGGAGCACAATTGTTCCCCTTTATTTACCTGGGAGACAGGGTCGAAACAGGTACCCGCGCACCCCCTGCTGTACTGACTAGCTTCGGTTATGTACTTATGGGTGATATTGATTGTTGTAGTAGTGATGTGACACACATTGCATCTTCGTTTACCGCGCAGGCCGACATTGAAGTCGAGTCAAATTTATATAAGTTTTTTGAGCTAGAGGAAATTCCACCCGCCGCCACCGCCGCGCCGCGCCGCGCCGCGCCGCGTTCCGTTATTGGTCCGCACGAATTAGAGTGTGAAAATAATTTTAATTCTTCAGTCTTATTTGAAGACGGCAGATACTTTGTCGATCTGCCTTTTGCGCGCTCACCCGGCGGGCTAGGTAGCTCGCACGGTTACGCCCCTGGGCGCTCACTTGCGCTTGAGCGTAAGTTTGCGTTGGTGACCCTACGCGAGAATTATAATAAAACTATCGCGGATTATATAACTCACTCGAGGTTGTCGCTCAATGACATTTTGCATGTCGGACCTAATTTGCAAGCAGACTTGTTTTTGTTATTGCTTGATTTTCGTACATTCCCTGTCGCGATGACAGCGGATATAAAACAAATGTTCTTACGTATCGGTGTAAGAGAGCACCACCGCAAATATTTACGAATCTTGTATCGTTTTAGCAAAGGTGAGCCTATTCGCACCTTTCATTTTAACCGCGTTCCCTTCGGACTAAAACCTAGTCCTTATTTAGCGATGCGCACATTGCGTAACTTGGCGTGTGAGCAAAGCGACCGCTTTCCTGAGGCTTCTAAATTGGTAGAAACTCAGTTTTACATGGACGACTACGTCTACTCTGTTTCGGACGAACAGACAGCTATGCGTCTATCCCGCGATTTAATTGATTTAATGAAGGTAGGTTCCTTTGACTTAGTCAAATGGGCTACCAATTCACCCGCTTTATTAGAGATTCTCCCAGAGTCTCACCGCTTACCAGTTAATTTTTCTGGCATGGATAATGATGTCCATAATTTCAAAATCCTTGGATTAACCTGGGAACCCGCTGATGATTATTTTTCTTTGACAACAATCGCCGTGGATGATAAATGCACGAAGCGCGCGATTCTATCGCTAGTTGCCCGCTTGTTCGTCGTACTGGGCCTTGTAGGACCCGTTGTGCTGTACGCGAAGGTATTAATCAAGGAACTTTGGTTAGCTAAAGTAGGATGGGATGAGGTTCCACCGGAATCTATCACAAATCGGTTTGCCGCTTTTACGCGCGATTTTCCTTCACTCTCTTCTCTAAAGGTTCCTCGCCACATTGGCGTCTTTAGAGAAGCTGTAGTGAACATCGTAGCCTTTTGCGACGCCAGCTTTACTGGTTATGGCTGTTGTATTTATTTACACATTACCAACCCTACTGGTGATATCACTGTCCGACTCTTATGTGCAAAGTCCAAAGTCTCCCCCGCTAAAATAACAACGCTAGCGCGATTAGAACTTGTCGCCGCTTTACTTCTATCTAAACTTGTTCGCGTAGTCAAGGAAAAACTTTCCGCTCGTGTACCTATTACAGGTGTCCACGCTTTCTCGGACTCCACCATAGCTCTCTCGTGGATCCACTCATCTCCCCATAGATGGTCTATTTTTGTCAGCAACCGCATTGCTCAAATACAGGAAAACTTACCTGCCGCTTGTTTCCGTCACGTGTCCGGGAAAGAGAATCCTAGCGATTGTCTGTCTCGCGGCATGCTGCCGTCGGATTTAATAAGACACTCGTTGTGGTGGAACGGCCCCACATGGCTCCATCAGCCCATGAGCGAGTGGCCTTTAAAGTTCGCTCCTGCTCAATGTGAAACATTGCCGGAGTTTAAATCAAAGGTTTTTCTTGTAGAAACTTCGAATACTGAACCGCGTGTTTTAGATACTATAGCTGACCGTGTTTGCTCATGGAATAAATTGTTACGTGTATTTATGTACATTCTTAAATTTACAAACAGACTACATAGTCATAGTTCTGTTGAAAACATTCAAACCGCCGAAAATTTCATTGTTCGATTAGTTCAAAGTTTACATTTTGCGAGCGATTTAAATTTAATTAAAGCAGGTGAACTTCCAGCTAAGAAGTTGCGCTGTTTATCTGTCTTCATTGATAGCTTCGGAATCTTACGTATTGGGGGCAGATTGTCTAAATCTGACTTACCGTATGAAGCCAAGCATCCCGCGCTTTTACCTAAACGCGACCGCGTAGTCGATCTAATTATCGATCACTATCACAATACGTACTGCCATACGGGCCCAGGGTTATTGATGTCCATTATAAGGCAGCGGTTTTGGATATTGGATGGCCGAACGGTTATACGTTCTCGTTGTCGGAAATGTAATACTTGTTTCCGTCTAAATCCTAAGCATCCAGTACCCAAAATGGCTGAACTTCCTGGATACCGCGTCCGTGATGCTAAAGCCTTTGTACACACCGGTGTAGATTTCGCCGGGCCGCTTGCTTATATACCTATTCGACGTAGAGGTCAACGTTCGCAGAAACTTTACTTATGTTTGTTCGTATGCATGGTGACTAAAGCCATACATATCGAGCTTGTTTCGGATCTCACATCTGAGGCTTTCCTATCCGCATTTAAGAGATTCATTTCTCGCCGCGGTCCAGTGTCTGTTATGTACTCAGACAATGGTACCAATTTTGTTGGCGCTAAGGCGCAATTGGATGATATTTATTCTTTTTTATTAAATTCAACTGTTCAAACGGATATTAAAAATGAGCTTCTTAAATCACGCATCGAGTGGACAAGAATACCGCCGCGAGCTCCACACTTCGGAGGTATTTGGGAGTCGAATATTAAGAGTGTTAAAACTCACTTGTTTAGAGTCGTAGGTAAACAACTTCTCACTTACGAGGAACTCTCGACCGTATTGGTGCAAATTGAGTGCCTTTTGAACTCTCGACCACTTAGTGTCATTTCGTCAGACCCACATCCGGAGGTACTCACGCCCGCGCATTTTTTAATGTCCAGTCCACTCACGTATTTGCCTTCTTCTGAATTGGCAGAAGAAAACATAAACCTAAACAACCGCAAAAGGCTCTTGGATCAGCTTGTGTTATCCTACTGGAATAAATGGCGAATTGAGTACTTGCACACGCTGCAAGTTCGCCAGAAGTGGTGCACTCCCGATCGCCCTATAGAGATAGGAACTGTCGTTCTCTTGGGTCAAGATAACGTACCTCCATTGACTTGGCCATTAGGTATCATAGAGGAAGTTTTTCCGGGATCGGATGGTGTAATTCGAGTCGCTTCAATAAAAACTGCGTCAGGCACGTATAAACGTCCTGTCACTAAGTTGTATCCTTTGCCAACTCAATAGATTATTATTACTACGTAATTTAGTTTAGTTTAGTTTAGGGTTCATATTATACGTTCCAATGGTACGCCATTACATAGTTGTAATTTAGTTTATTCGACTTACCATAGTCAAGTCGAACCGCAATTCATTCTTAGGACACTGATAATTATTTTTCCCGAGCATTATATCAATGCGATGGTGTTTCGGACTGCTGCTTGGATTTCCCTCAAAGCTCTTCAACAAGTTAATGCTTACATATCATCACCGCTTCTTGAACCTCACTCGCTCCGCATAGATTAGCAGCTTTTGAAAGCTCCTGGACCTTTCAAGGCGGGGAGCATGGTGTGGCGAGTTGCCGCCACTCTGCAAGTTGGGTGGGGTTGGTATCACGTCGCGTGTGTGTCTCGCTTTAATTTGTCAGACAGACGTGAGTGGCCGGCTTTACGAGCTATAGACAATTTAAAATGCAACAATCGACGTCACGTCAGTTTGACGTCAGTGTGTGTGTCTAACGCCGCGAGGCACAGCGCGCATCTCACCGCAGACAAAATTAATGTCTTAAAAATAATATCGTCCCCGCAAATACGCTAAAATCCCGAGTAAATCCCGTAAACGTTGGGGATCCTCCGGGAATAATAAATAACCCATATTTACCGCGTCCGTTAACTACTGAACAAGCATAATCAGGAGTGTTGGTGTGAAGAGAACGAGTGGCCACTCGACAATTCGACGTGCAATCATCGAGAACAGCCCGGAAAGTAAGGTACCACTTGTTTTACAAATTGTAAGTAGGGCCACATTCGCCGACTGCTGCCGACCACTCCTAACTTGAAGTTATACAGACAAATATAGGCAATTTTGGGCCAGCATTCCCTCCAAGTGCTTGGTCGTAACACTGTCCTTCATCCTGCAGAGAACCACGGCTATTTACACGCCTGGGCAACTCCAATGAGTCAGAGCTATTATTATTGAGCCATGATCACCTCCAAGACAGCGACAGTTCAAAGTTCTAGTTTTATAACTAACAAAGTGATAAGAAAAACTTACTTTCTGTTTCAGTTTTCTCTGAATACAATAAAGTACCTTTTACTTCAAAGTTTGTTTGTTTTTATTACTTTGTTCACATTTAGTTCGTATCGAAGTGACCTATTTAAAATGTCTACATAAAGTCTTTTGCTCTGGAATAATATTCTATCTGGAGGGACCTCATAAACGTATGAGTATCTGTCTCGCTAGGAAACGACAACGCGGCGGGCACTGAAAAAGATGACGGGACGAGTTAAACTATTTCTTAAAGAACTGGTCTTAAATCTTAGAAGACCAGGAAAACTGGAAGCGGGGAAGGGATGCCTGTTATACAATAGAAAATACAGGCTCATTAAAAAACAACTACTTTTCAAGCAGTCCGATGCAGTTGGTGGTATTTGTTTTAATTCAATCGCTGATTTAATACCAATTTAGTGAGTTACATTTTTAAATGGCATCAAGCACCTTAATTTGATTTCTTACATTTTTTTTTGGGGTTGGGATATCATCCAATGACATCTCCCGCTCTGGGTGGAGCGGGAGGGCTTGTCAGACTCTTACTGACTGAAACCCACCCCTGATCCTTCCCTGCCCTGAGTGCCCAGCGGCGCGGTAACTCCTCTGTTTCGAATTTATCCACAACCCCTGGGTAGGCATCGGCCATGACGGGCCTCGTCATGATATGCTGGTACTCTTTGAGGCGCGCGTGGCACAATACGCGCTGTCGACTATCGGGCCTGCTGTGCTGATCGGACGGCGAGCTACCCACTACTCGCCGTCTGCAGGCCCGGGTCTACGGTGGCCGGAGATCGCCTCGCGACGTCTTACGCCCAGGGCGTCTCCTGCGGCGGCTGATGCTAAGGGCGTGAGGGCGACCCAGTTGTTGAGCCTCCCTCACCCGTTCCGCCTCCTCCTTCGTGAGTATTACTGCTTCGCAGAAGGAGAAGACTACTTCCCATTCCCTCTCGCCCCGTACCATGGCCTGGACCAGAGCCGGGCGCGAGTGGTCGCTGCCACCGATCGGCTCCACGAGGACACGGTGGGGCTCCCCCCAAGCGGGGCAGATCTCCACCGTATGCTCCACCGTGTCCTCTGGGCGATCCTCACATTAGGGACAGCTGGGCGTTTCCCTCCGCCTTATCCTACACAATAACTTCCGTGTCCGGTGAGGACCTGCGTCAGGTGGAAGGTGAGGACGTTGTGGCTCCTCTCCAGCTACTCCCCAAAGAGAGGCACTACCGCCACTATGGTGGCGTGCCCAGCACTGGGTTGCGACAGTCGCTCTCTCTATATCGCCATGAGATCCTGCCGGAGCTCTGTCCGCCGAGCCGCGAGATGTCGCGGCAGCGGAGTTTCGCCCCGGCGTTTGACCATGTCACATTAAAGTTACTACACTAACCTAATGACGATCGCCATTATTATTTTTTCAAAATTTATATTGCCTTTATCACTTCGGGGGTGAAGACCAATCTAAAATCCATTCAGCCGTTTAGCCTACAGGATGTTCTAAAGAAATATACATACATATGTATGTATGTATGTACATTTCTCCAATGCATCCTCGTATGTACGAGAATATTCTATCAAAAAACATTACCCTCCTTCTGGGGCAGTCGAGTAATAACTTAGCATTAGACTCTTCAATATCTCTAACCTCTCATCAAATTGTTTATCATCTTTCTACTACCACACCTGGAAAAATACTTCGTTTTGAGGAAGATTTCCTTCGCTTAGCTTTAACGCGGTCTGACCTAGCTACCTCTTTTGAATTATTCAGTAGCTTATGACCTTCAAACAAGTTGAGTAGACCTCAATATTGATCCTTATGGTAGCCAAAATAACTTTTTGTGGACAGGCCTCTGTTATATATTCTTAGCGTAAAAACGTATCTCAACTTTTAAAAAATATCTTTACAGAAACAGTAAAACCTGTTTGTTATTCTATGAGAAAACTGATTCGATTAAAACACATATTTCACTTAATGAAAGCTCCACAATGGCAGATTTATAGGTTATATTTCATGGTAAGTACCTATAGTCAAATTCCACGCCGACGAAGTTGAACAAAATCTGATATCCTAACTGAAATTCTAATCTTAACTTCCTAACTAATAGTATACATGCGAAATATTTGTTTAATTGTTACCTTTCACGCAAAAACACTGACCCGATCATCATGAAGTTTTGCATTCACGTTGCGAGGGGTACAGAAAAGGAATAATAATATATTCATCCAGAAAAAAGTACTGTTCCGGAGGGAAAGAACAATAACTTTTAATAGTCACAATTGCTTTAGGCCACTAGATGGCGCTTGTCGTGCGTGTCTTTCGAATAATTTTGCTCCTGTGCGAAGCAATGGCGGGTAACTAGAACATGATATTTGTCATCAGCATTATTTCAGCCGAAAGACGTCCACTGCTGGACATAGGCCTCCCCCAAGTGTCGCCACAATGACCGGTCCTGTGCTTCACGCATCCATCGGCTACCCGCCACTCTCACCAGGTAATCGGTCCACTTTGTTGAAGGCTTTCTAACGCTGCGTATATATGCGCTGATATTTGTAATATACATAAATTAGAATATAGATATCTCGTTTGTATGAACTTTAAGGTAAGACTTACTTTAAATGACTACACAATTTTATTTTATACTTGTCGCCTACGACATCACTCGCATTGTAGAAAACAAAAAATACAAATGCAAATACAATAATCACAAACACCATTGCAGATTACATTATAATATCAGTCGGATTCAATCCAAGATCTTTCTTTTTGCATGCAAATTGTACCCTCTAACCATTTCAGACATATCTTGACCTCAAAATCAATCTCGAAACATCAGCAAATACTGTTTTGATATTATGGTAGATATATCTGTTACAATTACTTTAAATGTCCCAGATTCATGTCAATAAATAGCCATACCCATTAGCAAGATTAAAGGGCCACTGATGGAACTTGTACATGTCGCTAAGCCCGTCCTTTTAAAGAGAAACTTCGTCTGTGCAAATACAGACTTTGCTATTTTGGGTTATTTAGGTTGTTAGGTAACCCAGGTGCTACTAATTGCTGGGTTATTATTCCGTTTTCATATTAAAGGTAAAGTAAAAGTTTAAGCAGTAAGTATAGCTTCACGATATGGCTACAAACTGTGGCTATTGGTCAAACTCGCTTTTGTTTTGTCCAGACAAGAAAAAAAAAATAGACGAGACTATAAAAAAAAGACATTCTACCAGACAAAGTAATAAAAAAAGTGCCCGGCAGATATGAAACATCTATTTTAATATTAGTATTCATAATTGTTGTTAGTTGTTGTTGGTGTCGTTGGTGGTATTGTTGTTGTTGTTGTTGTTGTTGGTGGTGGTGCTGGTATTGTGTTGTTGTTGTCGTTTGTTGTAGTTGCGTGTTGTGTTACTTTTTTTTCGCATAGATGTTTCTAGGGAGAAAGAAGTCGAGATCGGCGGTGTAGGGGGGGGGGCTCGATGCACGACGCTTGCCGTTTCTGTCACGGCATTTGAGTGGATTTTACTTATCAAAATATTAGTTACCTCATCTGTCACGTAGGTCATATGTGACCACGAACAATAGATTTTCTTTTGTGTCTGTTGTCTGACAGGTCAGCCATTAAGTATTTGTTTTAGTTCACAGATTTAATGCCAAAAACTGTATCAGACTGGTTGAAAAGTAACTTGTTAGTTAGGAAATGGATAGGCTGATTATTTTTACTGAAATATGTAGGTACCTATGCCTTCACGGAGGCAGTTTGGAGGGATCATGATGACTGCTATTATTTTGGAATTTGGATTACCCCGTTGTCATTTTTGTGTTCGTGTGGCTACTACGTTTATTATGTGCTTTATATAAAATAATGATTTCATATCTGAGGAATAGAAATGGCAGTTTTGCAGCTTTTGTTAAGTAAAATAAAATAAAAAACTTTTTAACAAAAAAATTAACCGGCGAAAAAGAACTAAAAAGCAAGAAATAAATAGACCTTTTAAGTCTTGAGTATTGAGCTTATACTTATAATATCAAATTTAACATAAACTAATTTTGAGTCGGCGCCAAACAACAATCTGATTAATCATCTAAATTATATTTGTACGTAGAAATGAAATAGTCTCTACGTAGGCAATTAATCATTTTACAATTTGGCGCCGACTCAAAATTAGTTTATGTTAAATTTGATATTATAAGTATAAGCTCAATACTCAAGACTTAAAAGGTCTATTTATTTCTTGCTTTTTAGTTCTTTTTCGTCGGTTAATTTTTTTGTTAAAAAGTTTTTTATTTTATGATTTTTTTGTGGCTCGCGTCATCTTTTAATACTCTGAATATTCAGAGGCTAATTTCTAATCTTTTATCATTCCTCTTGCCACTGAGCTGATGATGTAACCATCCTTCCTTGAGAATCCCAGGATAATTGACCAATTGAGGTTATCTCCAATATTGTAAAGACGTCTTTTCTTCAAAGCATATTATCTGTCACTAAAACCACAGTTCTTATATCTAACTTCTAATTGTTTAGCAAAGGTATGGTTTCCATCATCATCTCAATTTCATGATGTGATGATTCCTAATATCGCATATATCTGATAAGTTATGAAAAAGTAAACAGAAACACTATTGTGCTCTCAATTTGCGAGGGTTTTTCTCAATTTTATCAGGATGCCCTCATCATATCCTGGTTTCCTTAACATGGAACCACCTTTGAGATATACCCTACCTAACAAAAAAATAATTATCAAAATCGTTTCATAACAAACGGACTGAGGGCTGAACATACAAGCAGAAACACTATTCGTGCCTACAATTTTCGTGGGTTTCTCTCAATTTTATCTGGATTCCATCATCAGATCCTGACTTTCTTGACATAAGACCACCCTTTAAGTATACCCTATCTAACAAAAAAAGAATTATCGAAATCGGTTTATAACTAACGGAGTGAGGGCTTAACATACAAGCAGAAACACTATTCGTACCCACAATTTTCGAAGGTTTCTCTCAATTTTATCAGGATTCCATCATCAGATCCTGACTTCCTTGACATGGGACCACTTTTGAGGTACACCCTATCCGACAAAAAAAGAATTATCAAAATCGATTCATAAATAACGGAGTGAGGGCTGAACATACACAAAAAAAAAAGAAAAAAAATATATATATATACGGTCGAATTGAGAACCTCCTCCTTTTTATTTCGTCTGTTAATAAAAATATGTCAAACCGCCATTACTCTTCCAATAAAACTTATCCGACTATTGCAAAATCTGCCCTTGGTCAAATTCAACTTATTGTCAATACTAAGAAGTCCAAGTGGCCCGGGGGTTGAGGATAAATTCGAAACAGAGTTACCTCGCCCCCGGGCACTAAGGGCAGGAAGGAACAGGGGTGGGTTTTAGTCAGTAAGAGTCTGACACGCCCTCCTGCTCCACCCAGAGCGGGAGAAGTCAATGGATGATTTCCCACCCCACAAAAAAAAAAAAAAAAAGAAGTCCAAGTGAAACGAAAAATAATTTTCATTTAACTTGACAGTTACTTATTTAGTTAGCAGTAACTTAAATTTCAACTAGCTTCTCCCAGCGGCTTCGCCCTCGTGAAACTAGTACTTCCCCTAAAAAATTCTGACTATAATCTATCTCTCTGCCAAATATCATCCAGATCCGTTAAGCCGTTATAGCGTAATTGAGTTACAAACATCCATACATCCAAACTTTCGCATTTATGATATGAGTAAGGATATAAACTAAATATGAGTAGGATATAAATTCACAATGCAAAAGTATTCTAAAAATCTTCACCTAAAATATTTTCTCAAAACGTTTCAGAATATCTGCTTTTCTAGTTCTTATTTAAAGTATTCGTTTACTTTTGTCTAAAACAATGGTTAAGCTATTTTTAAATTCCTATCTAATAATAACGTCGTAATAAAAGTTTTCCAGTATTGTGGCCAGCGGCTAGAGTCTAGACTAAGCTAAAATAAATTATAACTGGTCTATAAAGTTTCAAATAATTTCTGGCACAACTGTGGGAAGGTTGAATTTTGCTGTTTATTTTAAATAGTTCACTATTGTTTTAAGAACCTACCTATCATTACAATGATTACACATTAGGATCAAAATTAACATCCATTTATTCATTAGGAAAAGCATTTTTCTTTGAAAATTTTGCTTCTTAGTAAAACCGGCTTAAGTCCAATCAGTAGGAGATCCTCCTTAACCGACATATCCTGAATAACTGCCGAACTTAAGGAAAAGAGACACATCAGAAGAAGAATTGTTCTAGAGTAGCGACTGGTACCGGTGATGCCCTGGTGGAAAGGTATCCACAAAAGTAACGGAAACATGATGTGGACCACAGGACACTTATGGATGCGAGAAAAAAAAATTGAAAGTATCAAAAACCCGACTGATAAAAAACAACTAAAAAGTTCCAAAAGAGTCACTTTCCAAGCAATCTGATGCAGTAGGTGGAGTTTATTTTATTACATGTTTTTTAATTACAGATTTTATGCTGAGTTATATTTTTGGATTCGTCTCCTCGAGCTCTTTACTTTAATACCCCACATGACCAGGTCACAAAAAATACGACTACACTTACCTAATGGAGGTCGCCATTTTGTTTTTTTTTTTTACAAAATTCATATTATAGCCTATGTCACTTCGGTGGTCAAGCTCATAATAATAACACCTCATCTAGTAAAATCAATCATAAGAATTAGACATACAAACATACACACATATATACATTGTGACGTAGGGAGCCTACGTGGGATAGAAAAAAGAACACGTACCTCGGTCAACGTTAAAAATATATATTGAAAATAGAGAAAGGGTGTGGGGAGGTCTGCAGTCACATGATTCAGTATTCCCTGGGAGATAGCACGCTACTGCCCTGGCTCAGCCTTGGTGTCTCGGGGAAGCCACGTAGCGCTTGCCCCCGGAGGTGTTGGCCGGCAGGCGACAGCGCCGGCTCGCAGGGTCGACAGGAGCCAGGATGGATCGGCCGGCAGGTGGTCTAGCCGGCTCGGAGACGGCCTGCTGAGGCCACGCGGGTAAATATGCACCCGGCGTGGAGCGGGCCGCCATGATGAGTGGCCTAGTGGCCGCGCCACGAGGCACTGCGGCAGGATGGCCGCGATGGAGGACGATGCAGGTGCGTGCCCAGAGTGCAGGGCTCCAAGTCCTCTCCCTCCATTTTTGGAATTTGGGAAGCCGGGTCAGGAAAACTGGAACTGGTAATCCGGATCTAGGACCCTGGGAACAATGTCCAGCGTGTCAATGATGGCTGAATGAGCTTCTCCGCTGATTTTGACACCTAAGCATGAGCAAAGCGGCCGTACGTGCGCTAATTTGTGTGGTTCTCAAAATCAGACGGAGTTTACAAAGGTGAGGAGGAAAAGCATGATGACATTCAAGAGCAGCAGCAGCCACGCGCAAGTCAGCATACGTACATAGCTAAGGCTATATGTATGTGCATAGTAAAGCTGATCACGCGGAAGGCGTGATTACAATGTGCGACAGATCTTTTGTAGGTTATGAGCCTTGATTATACAATGCTAAGAAAAGAAATTAGGAAAGACATGTTCTGGAAAGAATTACACAAGATTAGGAACACAGAATGCACAAAGCTACCTGTATGCTGTTCAAACACTCACCCAATTACAGGGGTTGAAGATCACTTAATAAAGTTGGCAAATATTTGCCAATGCAAACTACAGCTGCTTGGATTTGGCGATCGGTACACGGCTCAAGGATTTTTTTTTTTTTTTTTTTTTAATCTTTATTTATTTAGAGGCTTTTACCTTACAAAGGTACGTCAGCCTCATCATACCCTAATCTAACTAATTAAAACACGTGCTTATATTATTACAAATATATTTATTATTGCGTAAGCGACGGAGTTAGTGATGCAGCAACCATTTCATATATCAGTTTAGCTTCGCCCGAATTAGGTGTAGACAATATTGTAATGAAAGCCCCAACATCATACATATTCATTTTTAACTCCCGCATCACTATCTCCCTCTCTCTCCTGTTTTTTTCACATTCCACAAGCAAATGTTGGACATCTTCGACTTTATTACACACTTGACAACTAAGGGAATCGACTTTTTTCATAAGGTATCCAAATTTCCTGGATGGAAAATGACCGGGACGCAATCTATGTGCCATAACAACATAAGACCTCTTTGTATGACTTTCAGCGAACCAAGGGATTCGAAGAGGCTCACTTTGCATAGTCTTATACCATATGCCTTTTTCTTTAGACTTCCTGTCGAAATACTCTTTAAAACTATTGTAGCATATGTTCTTGTAATAGCTAAGTATTTCTGTGTAGAACGAAGCGATGTCTATTTCCAGTCCTTCCAAAATAGCTTTTTTTGCAAACATGTCAGCCTTCTCGTTTCCATGTATACCAATATGAGATGGAATCCATTGCAACCTCAAATTAATATCAGTAAGTTCATAAAGTAGTCCAAGAATTACATAAGCTATCGGTATACCTCTGCAACCAGAGGCGCATCGAGCTAAATGCATTAAACCACTTTTGCTATCCGTGCATATAACAATGTTTTGATTCACAGATTGGTTCGCAATGTCCCGACAAATTATGTTCTCTAACGTTTTTGAGATTGCAACGAGTTCCACTGTCATTACAGATACGTTTTTATCAATAGACTTAAATAAGGCCGAAGTTCCATCGCTCAAACTATAATAAGCGGCACCGCATCCACTTTTGCTCTTAGACCCATCAGTATAGTACATTTTCCACCCCGGGTACTTGTCACTAAGTTCTTTGATAACATCGAATTTAAGTGATGTAACCTCATGGCTGCGCTTAGCTACTTTGACACATTCTAAATTACAATTAATTTTATCCCGTACGTTTATTCCTGTCACCCATTTCTCCAGTGAGTACATGTCTAGGATACTTGAACAATATATATTACGGCATTTACACTCGTTGTACACGGTCACAAGCAACGGTTTTTTCTTATTGTTCCAGTATCTTGCAACTGATTGATCATTCAAGTCATTTATTAAATTAATAGTTACATTGTTTGAACACGACATACTTTTTATACAAAATTTGTAAGCTAAATATAATCTCCTAACGTACAAAGGAGGAATACACATTTCAGCTTCCATTACGTGTATTGGAGAGCTTTTTATAAAACCACCTATACACCTCAAATACTGGTTCTGAATTTTGTCCAGTTTACTTAAATGACTCTTTGCACTATTACCATAGAGAAAGCAACCGAAGTCAATCCTACTGCGTACCAATGAAATATACAAAGATCTCAAATGTTTTGGATGGATTCCCCAAGTCGGGCCCGCCAAAACTTTAAATAAATTTAAAAACTTTGCCGTCTTTTCCTGTATTTCATTAATATGCTTTTTCCATAGAAGTGATCTATCTAACCAGATACCTAAGTGTTTCACACAATCTACTGAGGGAATTGGTAAGTTGTTGATTGTAAGTTGCAATTGTCGTCTTCTTCTACCTCTACTAAAAAGACACAGCTTTGTTTTGTCTGGTGACATGTCTAGACCCATATCATCTAGCATCACAACCATAGAGTTAATAGCAACTTGCATTTTTGATTCGGCGTGGTTTAAATCTTTATGGCTGAGGTACAATACGAAATCATCCGCGTACTGTGAAACAATTACAGTCTCAATTTGTTGGCAAATTCTTGATGTAATAATATTAAAAAGCATCGGTGACATTGGGTCGCCTTGTGCCAATCCCCTGCTTGCTGCTCGTCTAACATCAACAGTTCGTCCATCACTACTACTTCTTATAATCAAGTATCGCTCTAATAAAAATGAATTTAGATAACTACAAACTTTTGCGCCAATTCCTAAATCATCCAATGTCTGAACAACCTTTTCCACTAAGACATTGTTATAAGCATTTTTAATGTCCAGAAAGCAAGCCAACGTAGGGTCATTTTTAGTGAAACCCAATTGAAGATAAGTAGATAATCTTGAAATGCAATCTAAACAAGATTGAGCTCTCCTAAAACCGACCGTGTAAGGTGACAAAATTGAATGTTTCTCAATATACCATTCTATTCTTTTTCCGATCATATTATGGAATATCTTACAGACACAGGATATGAGAGATATTGGCCTAAGTTTAGTTTCTCTATTCATGTCGTGCCCAGCTTTTGGAATAGCAATAACAGATATCTCACGCCATTGTTTTGGGATATCTCCAGTTGAGTAAATGTCATTAAATACCCGGAGGAGAAACTCCTTGGCCTCACACGGAAGATTATAAATCATAGAGTACGTTATTCCATCATTACCCGGAGCAGTGTCTTTCTTTTTTAAACTATTCTCAAATTCTCCTATTGTAAATGCTGACTCTATTAAAGCGTTCTGTGATTTAAATATTGGTGGTAAATTTATCACGGAATCCGGTGTGAGTGAATATAACAAACCTTTTAGTTTTTCCTCCGACACACTAAATTTAGCCTGACGATAACCTTTAAGCCATCTCATCTTTCGCCACATATCAGAAACTGAAGAAGTTTCATCTATGCTACTACAAAACTTTTTCCAACCGCTATCTCTGGCTTTCATTATCAAATTATGTGCATGTGCTCCTTTCTCTTCTAATCTTGTAAGATTGTCAGGAGTAGGATTTCTTCTGAATTTAGCTAAAGCCAACCTACGTTCAGCCACTGCTTTAGATAATGATGGATCCCAATACTCTTTTGGCTTAAAATTCCTTAAGGGGCTAGTACATATTTTAATCATAGGTATGTGTTTATTCGCTGCCATATCAACTTTTTCTAAGAAATAGTCGTACAACGCCTGAATATTATTTGTTGACGTCAGCTACTCTAGTAAAACACTCCGTAAGCTCATGGCGATAGGCATCCCACTTTGCTTTTTTGAAGTTTCGTCTTTTATTATACTCGATGTGTTCTTGATAATTCATCGAAATCTTCAGTATGAGGTGATCACTACCTAAATTTTCGTTCATTACTGCCCAATGGAATTTAATAGCGATATCCGATGATGCCAGTGTGATATCCGGTGATGATCTTTGTATATTTCCATTAACTAATTTGACCCGGGTTGCCTCTCCATTATTCAATGTCACAAAGCCGTGTTCCAAAGATGAGTCCAAAATTTGAGTTCCACGCTGATCCGTTTTATAAGACCAGTTCTTATGGTGACCGTTAAAGTCACCTGCAACTAATGATTTTTTAGGTACTAACGAGAAAATATTATCCCAATCTGATGATGTTGTACGCACTGAAGATGGGCAGTAAATAGATACAACATGTTCCAAACTCTTACAATTCTGTATCTTCAAACATATAACCTCTATACCTATATTACTTAAGCTAATTGGGCATACTTGCGCCTGTATAGATTTATGGATAATTATCGCGACACCACCGTAAGAATCGTCTCTGTCTTTTCTGTATATATTATAACCTCTCATATTCAAACGAACGTCTGGATTAAGCCAAGTTTCACTTACAATAACAATATGTATTTTTTCTTGCCCAAGTAACGCATCTAAACTAGGTGATTTTGGCTTTAAACTTTGACTATTCCACTGTAGTATATTAATCAAAGCGTCCTTGCGATAATTATCCATTTAGAGATTTTAACAGCCATTGACCTAATTTTCCTCCAATTAAAAAATCCACAACAAATACCTTGCATTCCTCATAAATTACTTTCAACACCGACATTATTATTTCTTCAAATCCTTTCTCTGAATAAATGATTTCTTTAATTGTCGTTTAATTGTCGTTGTGTTGTTGTTGTTGTCTCGTTGTCGTTTATCGGGTTTTTATATCTACGCCGTCATTGACAGATGTCATAGAAACCAAAGACAACAGTGTTGTCAGTCAACTAAAATTGTCTATGCCTACCAAAGCCATCACAATGGCTTTTGGTCTCTGGGTTTATTCCGTATGTTTATGTTTTATTAGAATTGTAACGCCACTACGTTACAACATACATAGGTACTCTTGAAAAACATTACCCTCCCTCTGGGGCAGTCAGAAATGGGGATGTAATATGATGGGATGCTTCTTTGGAAAAATCTGTCAGTTTGACAGACGAAATTGTAGCGCCATCTATGCCGCCACATATGTAACGTAATTCAAAAATAGAATTGACGTCACACAAACCCTACATCGGGACATTAAAGTTCTCCGCCCGATTTAAATATACACAACAGTCCGACATCAAGCATTTACTCATCAGACACAACACCCGTCTGATCGAAGGATCACCCTTTTCAATGGTGGTTCTGGGACTCTACACCCTTTTCCGTATACTTCTATAAAATCATTAATTCATCTTATGCAGGTGTCTAAACTACCAGCCGGTATATTGCAATACTTTACTGCAACACTATACGATCAACCCCAGAGATAAATGAGGCTGTCGAACTCAACAGCTCTTCATTTTTTATGCACTACTATCGGCTTTGAAGCCAACATGTTGCGCTAGCTCGTGCCAGCTTTTAGCATTCAGCAGCTCATTTATAACTCTATCAACGTCCACAGGTGTATATTGGTCGTATCTATAAACAAGGTAGGTAAGACAGCATATTACAGCTGCATCTGGCCGCAGTGCATCGAGAAAGGGGCCTGTTCGATCTGGCCGAGATATGCGGTGATTCATAAAATGTACGTATGACTAGGTATAGAATTATTGCAAAGCGTTGCAGCCTATCCAAATGTAAGTTAGTATGTATTGATAAACCGTTGTATAAAATATATATCTACAATGAAACCGATCGTAATTTTACCAGTAATTTTGCTTAATATTTTCAACATTTATTAGCTTTAACCAACGGCTTTGCACGCGTGAGTAGTGAAAGAAATATTTCAAACAAACTTCGACACATTTTTCACCGCCTTAGGGATTCGTTTGCAAGAAAATCTTCCTGATTCCTGGTATGTATCATAAAGGGAACCACTGTGTATTTCAGGTTTCTAATTACAAGGGCTTTTTTTTTTGATGGTTGGGAAATCTTCCAATGACTTTTCCCGCTCTGGGCGGAGCGGGAGGGCGTGTCAGGCTCTTACTGACTAAAACCCACCCCTGTTCCTTCCCTGCCTGAGTGCCCAGGGGTGCGGTAACTCATTTTCAGAATTTATTCGCTACCCCTAGGCGTGCAGGCACCGGCCACGATGGGCCCCGTCAGTGGTGGCTGACACTAATATCTTTGAGGTGCGCGTGGAACACTACGCGATGTCGACTCACGGGCCTGGTGCTGATCGGACGGTGAGCTACCCACTGCTCGCCGTCCGCAGGCCCGGGTCTACGGTGGCTTCGCAGAAGGTGGAAACTGCTTCTCATTCCCTCTCGCTCCGTACCATGGCCTGAACCAGAGCCGAGCGCGAAAGGTCGCCGCCACCTATCGCATCCACGAGGACACGGCGGTGCTCCACCCAAGCGGGGCAGACCTCTACCGTATGCTCCCCCGTATCCCCTGGGCGATCCGCGCAATTACAAGAGCCTAGCCTGGGTTTAGATAAGTCAGTGATTCAAAACTTTTCTTTTTCTAAATTATGTAGATTTCTATTTCCTTCAACACTTTTATTTATTTATTTTTAAAAACTTTATGCAATGGTGAAACACTGTACAAACAATTACAATAACTACTTCAAGAAAATGCTCACTTGACTTGATAAAAGGATTTTGTTAAGCACTGCTTTGAACTTTCAAGATAGGTTCCTACTCAAGATTGTTAGGTACGATACCTAAATTACGAACTTGAGTAACTGTACCTATATATCTTTAAGGTATGGAACTAAGCCTACCAGATTCTTAAAAAGATCCATTCCTTTTCTTTTGGCTGTAAATTCCGCACGTATCACTAACAAATCTGCTATCTCGCCAGAAGATTACAATGACATACTACACAGGGTAGGAATATGTGCGCAATCGACACCCATAACTCTTTTCCTTCCAATATATTTTTACGATCTCAGAAGATATACAGGAGATCCATTGGGAACGATTGACGATATCGAACCGATTGGAAAGAGAGGTTATTTGATTAAAGAAGGTTTGTTATTTTGCGGATTAAAGAATGTTTCCAGAACTTCTGGTAGTTCTTTGGGAAGGAGCTCGAACGGGAAAGTTTTCCCAGCAACATTGCTAATTGAAGAGATATCGTTGTAATGAGGAGACATGAAATATTTTATCTGTATTTTAAAATCAGAAGTCATTTATTCAAACTAGGCTGAGAACCAGCACTTTTTGAACGTCAAAGTTTAGTCAGTCCCCCAAAACGCCCGCCCGTCACCACTACCTAGTATTTTAGCTGAGAAGAAGAAGTGGGGCACCAAGCTCCCCAGCAACACATTCACGTTGCCTCTGGTATTGCAAAATACCATAGGTGGCTGACCACTAGCATCAAATGAGCTGTTGTCTTTTTTCACATAAGGACCTAAAAACTTTAATTGTTATAGAAATTGTATTGTTTTTTCAATTGTTAATTGAATTGTATTGTTATTTGAATTATTTATCGAATTGTATTGTTCACTGAACGAACAGATATTAAATTTATTATACGCTATCGAATTAGGCTACCCAGTGGGCCAGCAATGATAGTTGTAAGTTAGATATATAAATAAAATAAAACTAACAGGCAATATTGCATAATACCTTAGCTTCATTTTCATTATTTTCTCTTTATGCTTCCTACGTATAAGCTTCATTGCTAAACCACTGTCATTAATCTTAACAAGCTTTGCTAAGGTTTAATAATTGACAGAAGCCGTTGCCTTGGCATGCATAGCGAACTGATTGGCGCGGGTTGCATCATCTACATATCCATGTATGATCCATATGTATCGTACTGATGGGCACGATGTTTTGATATGGCAAGTCGCTTTTACTAATTAAATGGACATCATTAATTAAGGCGCAGTTATACGACTTTTAATGGTTTTTAATTGAACATCACGTCTAAACAATGGCTTGACCGCCAAAGTGACATATGCTATATTAATGTTAAATATGTTAAAAGTTAAAAACATTTTTTTAAACAAACTTTTACATCATGCACGTGTCCGTGCTGTAGCTAATCTGGAGCTAATCCTGGATGTCAATTCTGGTCATGCTTAACATAAAAATTCATTGTCATCGGAACTGAATTATCACGTAAAAATTCAAATCCTTAAGATAAAAGGAAGTGGTTCTAATTTAGCTCGCAAGATTTGACCTGAACATACATACATACAAACTTATGATTTTAGGCTTGCCACTGACTTGTGATTTTTGACATCGTGACTTTTTGTCACTCTCACCTACTGTGCGCCCACTTGAAAAGTGACTGGGCAACAAAACGCGCTCATTCTTGAAATGGATTCGGTACAGATTGCTGTAATAAGTGCTCTTGAAATAATAAGAAGAAAAATGAAACGAAAAAAAAACGCTACTGGGTGCATTCCATTTACTTATTCTGAAAAATTGTTGCAACGAAAATTTTACACTCTATATTCTAAACTACGTCAGTATCCTTCAAAATTCAGTCACCTTGGAACTATTGGTCACCGTATTGTCACGTCACCAAGATCAGCGCACTCCCATGTATCTTCATAGCACTCGACTGGGTAATAAAAAGTCACGGTGACAAAAATCACAAGTCAGTGGCTAGCCTTAATCACACTAATATTATAAAAGCGAAAGTTTGTGAGTGTGTATGTTTGTTACTTCTTCACGCTCAAATGGCTAAACTGATTTGGATGAATTTTGGTATGTAGATAGCTTATACCCTGGATTAACACATAGGCAGGTGAAACCGCGGGGCGCAGCTAGTTAAAAATAAAAACAAATCAAAATGGCGTCTACCATTAGGTAAGTGTAATCGTATTTTTTTGTAACATGATCAAGTGGGGTATCAAAATAATAAGCTCGGGGAGACAATTCCGAAAATATAACTCACTAAAAATTAAACTTTATATGTCACTTTTCAAGCAGTCCTGATAGAGTCATTAGCATCAAATCTGTGATTGAACTAAAATTAATTCCTCCAACTGCATCAGACTGCTTGAATATTGACTTGATTGAAACCGTTTAGTCGTTTTGTTGTTGATTTTTGGAAGTCGGTTGTATTTACTTGTTTTTTGTTGCAACTAAAAAGTGAAAAAAAGATTTTTTTCACTTTTTAGTTGTTGTACACCATAACAAACTAAACTAAATCGTAAAGTTATGCCCGAATTGATAGCCCCAAAAACATGTAATTTGAACATAATTCGTGAAATTATGGTGTATTAGGGTAACCTGTACAAATCTGTGTGCCCCTTCAGAACGTATCAGCGTGTTATATTATGAAGTGGTGTAAACAATAAACAAACATGCGATTGTAGCAATTCCGGAAGTTTTACTATCATTTATTTAAGATTAGAGAGAATTCCATTGACTATCTCTGAAGGTTTTCATCAGATCTTCACCAAATTTAAATGGGACCACTTGAGAAGTATATGCTTACAAACAAAAAAAGAATTTTTCAAATCGGTCAAGGCGTCTTCCAGTAATCGGGCAACATCATCATCATTCTCCTGCCCTTATCCCAACTTATTTGGGGTCGATGCAACATGTCTTTTTCTTCCATTCTTCTCTATTAGTCATCATCTCTGTAGTCACCCCCTTTTTACCCATATCCTCTTTCACATAGTCCAACCATCGTTTCGTTGGCCTTCCTATACTCTTATAGCCAGTCACATCCATACACAAGACTTCCGACGAATTGTTAACCTCCTCCTCTTTGAAGTTCGGTTAAAAAATTAGCTAAAGAAAGACAATTAATTTGCCATCCCTTTCTCCAACTATGTTGGTATCGGCTTCCAGTCTAACCGAAGGCAACTGAATACCAGTATCTTACATGTAGCGACTGCTTATCTGACCTCCACAACCCAGTAACTGGGCAACACGAAACCCAGATATAGTACAAATACAAATAATGTATTGTTCTTTTACAAATGTGTACAAGAAAGTAAGAAATGCATGTAGTAGGACACTTCGCTCTTCTGAAACTTATTATTAACACTAAGGTAAGTACACGACTTAAAATTTTAAGGATACAGAAATTTTAGATTAATAAATTCTAAAGTTACAAAATATATATAATTTTTTTATACATAAACAATGGAATAAATAATAGCGTACTATGAGATTTGTGAATGTGTGTGTGAGACTGACTTACATGTGACACCGGTGTCCATTCAGCGGTTACGAGATCTCATCATGCTGTTAGTCAACATAAAATATTAAAAGCCGTCCTCACAGCTTGGTGCGAAGCATAACAATATTTCCCGTTGGCCTGAGTAGCCTGAGAACCCTAACAAGGCTTCAGTTTTCAACATTGCAGCTACAACCTGAAACTCTGCCGAGTTCATTATTAAATAGAACAACTAGGATGGCCTATTTCATGAAGAAATTATTGGACAAGTTGGAGAGCTCAAGTTTTGTTGTTTTGTTTGAACTTTACTTTAAAGTTTATTACATTGGATTTTGATAGAAATGCCAGGCGAAACGTCGTATAAGAACATACACTGACTATTTTTTTTGTCTTCTCCCACTCTTGGTGGAGCGGGAGGGCGTATCAGACTTTTACAGACTAAAACCCCTGTTCCTTCAGTTGCTTGTACCAGGGCCGTGGTAACTCTCTTTTGAATTTATCTGCGACTCAAACAGGCATCGGTCCTGGCGGACCCCGGCAGTAGTTGTTGATATCTGTTTGAGGCGCGCGTGTAACACTAAGCGCCATCGATTTAGGCCTGGCTCTTATCGGACGGCAAACTAACCATTACTTGCCGTCAGCAAGCCCGCGCCTACGATGGCCGGGAGTCAGCTTGCGTCTCCGGACGCCCGGGGGGTCTCCTGCAGCGACTGCGAGGGGTGAGCATTACTGCTTCGCAGAAGGAGGCGACTGCTTCCCATTCCTTCTCACTCCGTACCATGGCTTGGACCAGGGCCTGGCGCGAGAGGTTGCTGCCGCCGATCACCTCCACGAGGACACAGCGGTGCTCCGCCCAAGCGAGGCAAACCTCTACGTATGTTCCACCATGTCCTCTGGGCGATCCAGTCAGTGGTGACACCCGGGCGTTTCCTGTCGCCTTATACGGCACAGGAACCTCTCGAAACAGCCGTGTCCTTTGAGGACCTACGTCAGGTGGAAGGTGAGGACGCCGTGGCGCATTTCCAGCCTCTCCTCAAAGAGGGGCCTTCCCGCCGCAACTATGGAATGCTCAAACATACACTGACCTGTCGCTGTCATTCACAAAAGCTCAAAAATTGCTGGTTTTCTAAAAATTTCGTAGTCTGTAATTTTGTGAATTTAGTTTGAAACTGCGGAAAAATATGTTATTTCAAGATTATTATATAATTTCCAAGAACTTGGTTCTTTCAGAACAAGTTTACAAAAACAAATTCTGGATAGAAATGATTGTGAAACTTACCTTTAAATTTGTTTTCCCGTATTAGTAGCCAACGCACGTTGGTACAGTAAATAAAAAATAATGAAGCAGAAGATGGTTGTTTTAGATATTTAATAACACAATTTTGCCATCCGAAGTAAAGAAATAGAGTGAAAGTATTTACTGGGATATTTATTTTAAGCTGAAATTCCAAATCAAATCAGTCTATTAACTACAGTAATGCGTAGGTGTTAGTTCGTATACAGTAATTAGCATATTAATGAGACCAGTTAACGTCTATTAATACGTGTAGGCATTCTAATGACTCCAATCTTCTAATTGTCGATCAGGTGAGGTCTTACTGTTAGCGATGGAAAGGTATGTTATGAAAACTTATTCACAAATAAAAATATATTTTTAAGGTGCCAAAAGTCCGAATGAGAAACGAAACCCGTATAGGATCACTCGTCTGTCTGTCCGTCTGTCACAGTCCATTTGCTCCGAATCTACTGGACTGATTAAGCTGAAATTTGATACACACATGTTTATTTGTGACCGAAATACGGAGGTGTAACGCAAATGAATGAATTTGGAATAAGGGGGTCACTTTTGGGGTGCAAATCAGAAAAATAAAAATAAAAGTTTACTAATCTGTACCGTGCTACATATCAAATGAAAGGGCTTACTGTTTAATGGTCTCAAATATATATTTATTATAATTTTAAAATGTATTATTTTTAAGTTATTTTAGAAAATAAATGAAAAATTACCATTTCCCCCCTTATTTCCGAAACTTACTAACTACTTAAAGATGCCAGGAAAACCTATAAGAAATATACAGTTTAAAAAAACCTGAAAGAGATTTGTTTGGAGCGGTTTACGTACCGTCTCGCTCTTGGCTGGTTTTTTTAGGACGAACGTGAAAGAGAATGTAGGTACTTAGTATTTTTTTCTTACAAAATACAAACTTTATTTATTTAATAAAACTTCATGCACAAGTACAATAGCAGACTAAGTATTTTGACGAAGTATTTTTTAACAGTCGACCTTAGGGTAGTGCAGAGACGGAACGTGCCAGGTACAAAATTATGTCACTATTGCTACAACTCATCAGAGTACAGGCTGGATAGCTTCTGATCGTTTTGTACAGCAATCTTCAGAGGCAGTGATGCTATGATCAAACCAAAATGCAAAAGCCAAATCTTTCTCAAAGATTCAGAAGTGCTCCCATGTCTTAGGTTAGGTTGTTTTTTATAAAAGAAATTGCATAAAGCATGATGCGTCTGCCCGCTGCAGCATGGTCACATCCTTTCTCGATCGTTAACCGTTGACCGATCAGGATTGACCTCTCCTTAGGTCTATTTTAGTCAGTTCTCTCATTTAGACCTTGCCAGCATTGAGACGCGCAGGCTTCACCACGACGAGAACGTGGAGACACTCTCGGTGGGGGCAAAGAAGCATTCTGTGTTAATTTTTATTTCCCATTAAAGTGTTGCCTCTCAGATCAAGGTGAGATGATAAAAAATAAAAAACTTTTTACAAAAAATAGAACCGACTTCCATTATAAAATTCAAAAAAAGTGCCAAATAACATTAATTCGGAAGTCGGTGTCAAAAAAACTTTTTTACAAAAAAACAAAACCGACTTCCAAAAAGAAAAATACACTAAAACTTTAAAAATAACTTTAATTTCGGAAGTCGGTGTCAAATATCGAAAAAATAAAATACAAACACCGACTTCCGAAATTAAAGTTATTTTTTAGTTTTTTATTTTTCGCTTTTTAGTTGTTATACCCCAGAACTAGAAACCCCAATAACATGGAACGTGGAATTTAAACATTTGGAGAACACAAAAACGTCATCAAGATATGCGTATTTATCGTTTTTGTTCAGTTTCTCAAAAAGCGCTAAAGCAATTTCGATAAAATTTATATGGGACCACTTCGGGAGTATATTCTTTCGGATAAAAAAGAATTTTGAAAATCGGTCCACAACTGACGGAGAAATGCGCGGATTTACATTTAAAAAAAAAAAAAAAATTGAACCTCCTCCTTTTTCGAAAGTCGGTTAAAAACGAAGAATATAAACCAGAAACCAACTGCCAAAATTAAAGTTATTTTACTCGTAGTTATAAAAAAGTTTTCTAGTTTTCACTTTTAGTTGTGGTTCCCCATTAAATAGAGTTAACAATACATAGACATAAACAAACGATCGCAGTAATTGCGAGTCATTTGCTGTTAGTTATTGAAGAGTTCCACTGTCTATCTCCGAAGATCTTCACCAGATGTATTATTTATTTAACCTTCCTTGAAAAATATCCGTCTGAATACCGACCCCAAAAAAGCAAAGTGGTGAAACATCCAAAAGCTGATCATGGTAAGTACTTAACCTGGTGACTTCGCGAGTTTAATCAGTTCACAATTTGTCGTACGGAGAGATTATAAACTATCGATATTAGAGAAGAAATGTTTAGGTCACAATTTATCGAGAGTTTCTAATCTCTCAGGGTACCTATTTTACAATCTTACAGAGTTTGAAATTTTTCGGTGACATATGCATGCCAAACCGGCGCAGGTGGGAAAACGTGAGCTTATTGGTTATAACCGCTTATATATAATGATCGATAAGCACGGGTATGATACTCTGTTGATACGTCATAGTAGTGCGTGTTGTGTTTCTTTCCGTGCTTAATACGTTCCCAGCACAGTCATAGTATGTGGACACGGTGGAGCATACGGTGGAGGTCTTCCCGCTTGGGCGGAGCACCGCCGTGTCCTCGTGGATGCGATAGGTGGCGGCGACCTCTCGCGCCTGGCCCTGGTTCAGGCCATGGTATGGAGCGAGAGGGAATGGGAAGCAGTCTCCACCTTCTGCGAAGCAGTAATGCTCGCGAAGGCGGAGGCGGGACTCGTGAGGGAAGCTCAATGGAGTGTCACGGCCCCGGCCGCTACCACCGCAGAAGAGGTACTGGGCGTACTGGGCGTAGGACGTCGCGAGACGATCTCCGGCCACCGTAGACCCGGGCCTGCGGACGGCGAGCGGTGGGTAGCTCACCGTCCGATCAGCACCAGGCCCGTGAGTCGACGGCGCGTAGTGTTCCACGCGCGCCTCAAAGAGATTAGTGTCAGCCACCACTGACGGGGCCGATCGTGGCCGGTGCCTGCATGCCTAGGGGTAGCGGATAAATTCGGAAAACGAGTTACCGCACCCCTGAGCACTTAGGCAGGGAAGGAACAGGGGTGGGTTTTAGTCAATAAGAGTCTGACACGCCGTCCCGCTACACCCAGAGTGGGAGATGTTTGTATGATATCCAACCCCACAAAAAAAAGGGTAGCTATTTTACAATTTTACAAAGTTTGAAATTTTTTGGTTATATATGTATGCCAAACTGGCGCAGGTGGCGAAACGGTGAGGTTATTAGTTATAACCGCTTATATAATATAATGATCGATAAGCACGGGTATGATACTCGTACGTCATAGTAGTGCGTGTTGTGTTTCTTTCCGTGCTTAATACGTTCCCAGCACGGTCATAGTATGAGGACACGGTGGAGCATACGGTGGAGGTATCCCCGCTTGGGCGGATCCAGGCCGGCGTTCCCAGCACGGTCATAGTATGGATAACCTTTAGGTCACGACATTAACTTGAAAATCAGACGAGCTAAGTCCTCGTAACCTAACGTCAATCAATCGCGCCTCCCTTTCTCTCTGACCAAACCCAAAACAAACAAACTCGTATCCATTAACCAGCGCTCTTAACGCGCACTTCGACTTGGAATCACAAAGATTAAACTCATGTTAATTTAAATGACTGACAGAGATGAGCGAGGAATGAGCTAGGTATTAGCAAAGTTTTGGTAAAGTTATCGAGAGAGACCTTGGTTGAGATTGGCAAGACAGACTATAGCGTACGGTTTTAGCTACCTACTAAGAATACTATTGCTGACAAAAGTGAAAAAACTTTTTTACAAAAAAAAACAACCGACTTCCAAAAAGTCGGTGTTTGTATTTTATTTCTTCGATATTTGACACCGATTTCCGAAATTAAAGTTATTTTTAAATTTTTAGTGTATTTTTTTTTGGAAGTCGGTTGTTTTCTTTTGTAAAAAAGTTTTTATTTTTTTTTATTTTTCGCTTTTTAGTGGTTATACCCCAGAACTAAAAACCCCAATAACATGTAACGTGGAATTTAAACATTTGGAGTACACAAAAACGTCATCAAGATCTGCGTATTTTTCGTTATTGTTCAGTTTCTCAAAAAGCGCTAAAGCAATTTCAATAAAATTTATATGGGACCACCTCGGGAGTATTTTCTTTCGGATAAAAAAAAAAACATACATACAGTCGAACATAGAACCTCCTCCTTTTTTGAAAGTCGGTTAAAAACTTAACAAGCACATGATACATTCGAGTATATAGGGTTACTGGTAATTAGTGACCGATACTTAAACACGTGATTGTACTCATGTTAACAAACAACTTTTTTAAAGACCTTTTTTAAACTCCTTCACTTTTATCACAATAACACAACAGCCGTATGAAATTTGCGCGCGCGCCTATGACATATCAGCTGTTAACGGCGCGACACCGTTCTTTTTTTGGGAAAGTTGTTTGTTATCATGAGTACCATCATGTGTTTAAGTATCGGTCACTAATTACCAGTCACCCTATATACAATGTATCAGTGTATATTTGCGTGTATTCATGTACGTCACTAGCATATCGGTGACGCGAATCCATAACGTGGCTAAAGAAATTTTCTCCTCAATAATGATGTTCACGAATAATACTTTACTGAATATGATCAAGGAATGTTGCATGTTTCGTTATGATAAAGAAGGTATTTGACCTTGGATAAAAGAACATGGTCACTTATTAAAGGTTGCCTTTGTGAGAGATGTATAGGTAAAGAACCAGAAGATGAGTGAGAAATGAGCGAAGGTATGTTATGTCATGGTAGGGAAGTTTGCAATGCCTTTTGACCTTGACGGAGATTGGGTGGTGATTTATGGGAGATATCCATTAGACGAGGGTAAACTTGTATAACTGTTGTGAGATGAGCGAGAAATAACTGAACTTCCAAGGCAATGTCGTTATATGTGCCCAAGAACTCCACGACCTCATCCCACCGGCCCCCTTCTACCATCGGACATCTAGACGCACTGCAAGTTACCATCCCTACCTCGTTGCTATTCCACGTATTCGCACTAACCGTTTCCGAACGTCTTTCATAATGCGCACAGCAAAGGAGTGAAACTCTCTACCTGCGTCTGCATTTTCGAAAGCATACAAACCTAATCTCTTCAAAATTAGAGTGAACAGGCTTCTTCTGGGTAAGCTCGCTCTATTGTCGACTTTGTCTCTGTCATCTCTGACCTAGACTAGAGTCAAGAGCAAACCTATTTAAAATAAAAAATAAAAATAGGAAGGTTTGGCAGCCAGGCACTTTACTTTGTCTAAATTATTTCATCATTACCACTGCTCTCAAAACGGTGAAGAAAAACATCTGAAACTGGGATGTCCTAGAACCTAAAATTCGAAGACATGTGACATCCACCAACCTGCATTGGGCCCGCGCGGTGGATTACCGCCCAGACCCTCTCACAGAGAGAAGGCCTATATATCCCAGCAGTGGGAACGTTAGAAGGTTGATTATGTTGTGTTTGTGTATGTTCTTCTAAGGCATTGTTGAAGGTTGTGTATTAGTCCAGTAGCCAGAAGAATATTCCCTTCGATAATTCTAAAGTTTTTTAGATTCGCTGGGTAGATAACTTAAGTGAATTTGTAGCTATGTACAAAAATACTAACAGTTTAGAGTTATGCAATAGGTATGAAGTAGGTATTTCGTATTATTTCGTGTTATAACAATAATATAAAATTTAAATTAAAATACTTTACTGTTTCTTTATTAGTACTATCTAAACTTTATATTAGTGAAAATGCTAACAGCTATGTACTGTGGAACAATGGAAAACTGAAAATGACCCGTAACTCTTTCAATAAAAAATTTAAGTTTTTTAAAACATTTCCTCTATGCCTATACGGATTAGTTATACCTTACAACAAAAGTTCTAACAACTAAATAATATGCTGCACAAGTAATTGTATTTTTATTTTGCGCTATGCGAAATATTGAATTTAAGTTTATAATTTTGCGCCTACGTAGTCGTAATAATAAACTCTGCTACCATACAAAAGTTTCAACACATACGTGCTATGCTTTTTGTCTAATAAATAAAATACAATTTGGGTATTGTGGCGAGCGGAGGCGCGCGCCGCCGCCGCGCGGCTTGGTGACATTCCACTGCGAACGTATTGAATGAGGCGCGAAATCATTTCATTACTACCACATCTCGCAAATCACTACTCTGTTCCTATCCGTGACTTCGCCGGCATGTAATTATCAAAAAGTATCAAAATCTCGTCATTCCCGTTTTAAGTCTTGTTTTGAAAAATACGTTGTTGATTATTTATTTCAAAGAATTTAATACCTATCAAAATCGTAATAGATACTAGATAGACTATAATTATTATATTAATATTAGATAGTTACTTATTATAGTGATAGAGGAACACAGACAAAAAGTGGAGATTTCATTACGACAACATTTTTTTTCCGGGATATTGGTCACGGTTTTTGGGACCAATATCATATCATACCTTTAAGCTCTAAAATAATTTAATTCAATATGTAGGTACTTACTCCTAAGAGTTCTGAAATCCGAAACAATAGTCCGGTAAAAAAAATATGTCCAGAGATCGGATTATCGGATGCATATTTACCTAAAGTAATTTTTAGGTTAAGAAACCATGGAAGCGGCTGTTTAATTTTTTTCTCTTAATATTAAGAAAAACCGGGCATGCACAACTAATCGGTTCCATGGTATAGAAGCGACTTCTTTAATATGTAATATTATGTACTAAAAAAATACCGGGATTCCGGGATCACAAGAACTATTCTTGGGCTTGTTTACTTGAAATTCATTTTTAACATTACTTACCTTGAAGTTTGCTATGCCAGTTTGGCAACCTACTTTACAATATTAGCTAGATTTCGATTCTAGTATCAAAAAGTACTAAATTTACCAATTCCGGCATCGCGAGATTTTCTCGATCGATAGAAAAGTGCATTCCATGTTAGCCAAAACAAGTAAATGTACATTCGATTCTATAATCGGAACTCTAAATTTATCGATCTCGGAATCCCGGGGCTTTTTCGATACAGAAGTGCATTGCATAGTTGCCAACTCCTCAACTTTAGGTAAATATGCATTCAAATATCCGATCTATAGTTATATCGTAAGAGTATCCACTTTTTGTCTGATACTCGAAGTTTCTCTAAAACATCTGTTTTAGAGAAGCTTCGAGTATCATAAAGTCTTTGAGTATAAAAGCACTATCTAGTGCTTTTCAATTTTCATAGGACACTAGCGCCTTTGGGTGCGTTTGTGACTAATTTACAGTTGCACTTTCTAGTATGCCAGCCATCACTCTGTTACGTTAGTATGTACTGCTCTGAAGTATTTATTACGTACCGCAGAGTGTGGCATCTCCCCGCCTCCTTACGATATACTCCAACACTACTTGGCGATAAATATAATACTAAAGAGGAGTAAAGTGACGGCGCCAATGTTACTAGTATGGATCGTTTCTCGATCGATAGAAAAGTGCATTCCATGTTAGACAACACAAGTTCGATTATTATATAATCGGAACTCTAAATTTGTCGATCTCAGAATCCCGGGGGTTTTTCGATACAAAAGTGCATTGCATAGTTGCCAACTCCTCAACTTTAGGTAAATATGCATTCGAATATCCAAGCTATAATTATATCGTAAGAGTATCCACTTTTTGTCTCTGATACTCGAAGTTTCTCTCAAACAGATAGTGCTTTTAAATTTTCATAGGAAACTAGCGCCTTTGGGTGCGTTTGTGACTAATTTACAGTTGCACTTTCTAGTATGCCAGCCATCACTCTGTTACGTTATGTACTGCTCTGAAGTATTTATTACGTACCGTGTAGTGTTTCATGAAATCATGACATTTGGTACTAATACTAACTGAAAGAGTTGTATTGATGATTCTAATGATTACAGTTCTATAAATATATGCTTGCTACGGCCGCGAATCAAATTTTGACTAAGATACAACCTGACACTGACCTGCAAATTGCAAAAAACGTAAGAAAATTTGAATTTCGCGGGCTACGCTGGAACATCCACCTTAATGTGCAAACTATGGATGGACACAATACGTTTCATACAATGGGTGGTCATCATCTTCCTGCCCTTATCCTATGTTACTTGGGGTCGGCGCAACACGATTTTTTCTTCCATTCTGTCCTGTCAGCTGTCACGCTATCACTAACTCCCTTTTCTTTCATATCACTCCTCACACAATCCATCCATCTTTTCTTTGGCCTCCCTCTCCCTCTACATCCATTCATATTCATATTCATAACTCTTTTGGTTACATGTGTTTCATCCCTCCTCTTTACATGACCATACCAAGATAAGAGGTTCCTTTTCAACTTTTCTGTGACTGGCGCCATTTGTAAACTACCTCTAATGTACTCATTTCTCACTTTATCCATTCTCGTTGCTCCACACATCCATCTCAAAATTCTCATCTCATACCCAAATGTCTTTTCTTTGGTATTGTTCGTCATGTCATTGAGCTCCTTAGTGGTTTTTAAGTTGAGCTATTCGACTATTGACAAATGCTTGCACTGACTGGACAGGTCCACTCAAATATGTTTGGGTTCTTTCCTCAAAAGACCACTACAGACACTAAGCTGCATGGTCCTCATATAGAATAATGTAAATGCGAGAACTATGTATGTCGTTATATTCATGTAGATTTTATGATTGTCTGGCAGTTTGAGTATTTTTGCGGCCTACTCAAATGTCCTTACTTTGGTATTGTTCGTCGGTTCGTTGAGCTCCTCAAAGTTCTGAGTTGAGCTTCGCGATGACTGACAAATGCTTGCACTGTCTGGACAGGTCCACTCGAATTCGTGTGTTGCTTTCTTCAAAAGCTCATCCCAGACATAAACGTACATGGTTCCCATATGATTTAACCAGTACACATTGTATGGATTTGAACATTTTAAAAGAGACTTTGACCTCTGAGTTTGTTTCGGTGTTTCTTCTCAGGGTAGTCAGCTAGGAAACACCGGCCTCATCTAGCTTAAACTGACAAAAAACATTGACGTGTAAAAGTGTTCCTTGTAACCTATTGAATAAACATCATTTATCATTATCATTTATTGTCTTCTTAAATATTTTTCGTTGTGAGTGAAATTTTAAAAGAGTACAACTTGAAAAGTAATTAACGTGAAAAGTTGTACTTTTTTAAAATTTATACAATTTTTATATTTGTTAAAGTTAAGTCGTACACGTAAGTTGAATTATATGCCAGTGTTGTGCATTACGTCTCAGTTATTAACGATATTGATGATATGCAGCTGTAAGATTGATTTAGTTCTATAGTTTTTGATTATAATAAAAATTCATAAAATCATTATTGTTCTATTGCTACTTATTCAAGAACTTGATCCATACTAGTAACATTGGCGCCGTCACTTTACTCCTCTTTAGTATTATATTTATCGCCAAGTAGTGTTGGAGTATATCGTAAGGAGGCGGGGAGATGCCACACTCTGCGGTACGTAATAAATACTTCAGAGCAGTACATACTAACGTAACAGAGTGATGGCTGGCATACTAGAAAGTGCAACTGTAAATTAGTCACAAACGCACCCAAAGGCGCTAGTGTCCTATGAAAATTGAAAAGCACTAGATAGTGCTTTTATACTCAAAGACTTTATGATACTCGAAGCTTCTCTAAAACAGATGTTTTAGAGAAACTTCGAGTATCAGACAAAAAGTGGATACTCTTACGATATAACTATAGATCGGATATTTGAATGCATATTTACCTAAAGTTGAGGAGTTGGCAACTATGCAATGCACTTCTGTATCGAAAAAGCCCCGGGATTCCGAGATCGATAAATTTAGAGTTCCGATTATAGAATCGAATGTACATTTACTTGTTTTGGCTAACATGGAATGCACTTTTCTATCGATCGAGAAAATCTCGCGATGCCGGAATTGGTAAATTTAGTACTTTTTGATACTAGAATCGAAATCTAGCTAATATTGTAAAGTAGGTTGCCAAACTGGCATAGCAAACTTCAAGGTAAGTAATGTTAAAAATGAATTTCAAGTAAACAAGCCCAAGAATAGTTCTTGTGATCCCGGAATCCCGGTATTTTTTTAGTACATAATATTACATATTAAAGAAGTCGCTTCTATACCATGGAACCGATTAGTTGTGCATGCCCGGTTTTTCTTAATATTAAGAGAAAAAAATTAAACAGCCGCTTCCATGGTTTCTTAACCTAAAAATTACTTTAGGTAAATATGCATCCGATAATCCGATCTCTGGACATATTTTTTTTACCGGACTATTGTTTCGGATTTCCGAACTCTTAGGAGTAAGTACATATTGAATTCAATTATTTTAGTGCTTAAAGGTATGATATGTTAATGGTCCCAAAAACCGTGACCAATATCCCGCAAAAAAAATGTTGTCGTAATGAAATCTCCACTTTTTGTCTCTGTTCCTCTATCACTATAATAAGTAACTATCTAATATTTATAGAATAATTATAGTCTATCTAGTAACTATCTATTACGATTTTGGTAGGTACTAAATTCTTTGAAATAAATAATCAACAATGTATTTTTCAAAACAAGTCTTTTTGAAACGGGAATGACGAGATTTTGACACTTTTTGATAATTACATGCCGGCGAAATCACGGATAGGAACAGAGTAGTGATTTACGAGATGTGGTAGTAACGAAATGATTTCGCGCCTCATTCAATACGTTCGCAGTGGAATGTCACCAAGCCGCGCGGCGGCAGCGCGCGCCTCCGCTCGACTTTTCGTACCTACACCGCGCCCCACAATACCCAAATTGTATTTTATTTATTAGACAAAAAGCATAGCACGTATGTGTTGAAACTTTTGTATGGTAGCAGAGTTTATTATTACGAATAAGTAGGCGCAAAATTATAAACTTAAATTCAATATTTCGCATAGCGCAAAATAAAAATACAATTACTTGTGCAGCATATTGCTTAGTTGTTAGAACTTTTGTTGTAAGGTATAACTAATCCGTATAGGCATAGAGGAAATGTTTTAAAAAACTTAATTTTTTTATTGAAAGAGTTACGGGTCATTTTCAGTTTTCCATTGTTCCACAGTACATAGCTGTTAGCATTTTCACTAATATAAAGTTTAGATAGTACTAATAAAGAAACAGTAAAGTATTTTAATTTAAATTTTATATTATTGTTTTAGCACGAAATAATACGAAATACCTACTTCATACCTATTGCATAGCTCTAAACTGTTAGCATTTTTGTACATAGCTGTGAATTCACTAAACACCCTGCGAAATTTAAAAACTTTAGAATTATCAAAGGTTATATGGAAAAATATGATATCCCTACTGGACTATATTCCCAAAATGGATTTGGAAAATGAATAAAATTGCGATAGAATTCATGAGTTACTTGCCAACATCATAATGTATTGTATGAAAATGAATTCGGCAAGTAGAATGATGTACTGGCGAATTCTTTGCCAAGAACCGTCCACGTGTATTTGGCAACTAGAACAGCGTATAGGGAGTGAATATTATATTATTATGTTATTAAAAATCTTTTTAACCAATAAATAGAACCGACTTCCAAAAAAAGTGGAAAATAACTTTAATTTCGGAAGTGCCGTTTCTGGTTTTGTGTCTTCTTTTTTTGACACCGACTTCTGAAATTAAAGTTATTTTCCACTTTTTTTGGAAGTCGGTTCTATTTTTTTGTAAAAAAGTTTTTTATTTTTCATATTATAGTTGTGGTTCCCCATTAAACTATGCTAACAATTCATAGACATACGATCGCAGCAATCGCGATTGATTTGCTGTATATTTTTGAAGAGTTCCGTTGTTTGTCTCCGAAACCCATCATCAGATCTGTATGAAAGGAGATTGTCGGAAATGGCCCCAGGACCAACAAACATCTGACATACATAGTAATTATAAGTATATTTTATTATACTTATTGCGAATATCTGTTTCTATAGAATTACTACACATAAGGACGTTTGTGCACTACCTCGTATTCGATTCAATTCGTGTTTTTTACGAACAGCATAAAAACGGATTCACGATTGGGTGCTGTGTACTTACTCATAGTCGATTCGTATTCGTGATTTGTTTTGGAGAATTTTTCATGGCCCGTTTTTAAAAATACGAATCGAATACGAAAGTTCACGTGCACCAATCCGAGATTCGAGTATTCACTAAAAACAAACAATCGAATCGAATATGAGTGCACAAAACGCCATTTATTAAGCATGACGGCTACTTCGGACCGTAAAAACTTACTCGATGTGTGAGATTCACGAATATAAAAAGACGATAACGAAGCAGTGCACAAACAACCACACATTTATTATGACGGATAGTTTGAATCGTATTTTCACGAATACGAACCGAATACGAGGTACGGCGCACACGCCTCAGGTGAGATGCATTGTAATATTTCAAATAGAATAAATAGCACGCTGGGTACTGAACGGTGTCGATTTTGTTTAAAATATATCGATAAGGATTTTATAGGGCATCCCTAATCCTTGTCATGTCAAATGTCAATCATCTCAACTGTCATCTGTCTGACTGCATTGTGTAGTGATTTCATTTTGTTATTTTTGGAATACATTCGACGACCTTGCTATTTTTTTACGGACTCTGATTGCTTTTATTAACGTGTTAACTGGCTGTGATAATAAATAGCTTTAGTGACAGGCATTTACTATCATATTTATAAGTATTGAAGGGATTAATTCTTACTAAAAATAACCTCAAAATATTTGTTTTCTTTTTAAATAAATGCTTTCTACGAGGTGTCGGTCATTAAACTTTGTCTTCATGGGAGTTTACTCGTAATTTAGAACACGCAAAGTAAATTTCCTTCGCTTCGCGAAAGATGTATGGAAGCAGAACCATCTCCTTTAAATGGGACTATTTCGGAATAAACTCCTTTCGAACAGAAAAAGAATTTTGCAAATCCGTCTATAAATGACGGAATTATGCCCGAACAAACAAAAAAAATCAAACATCCGAATTGATAACCTCCTTCTTTTTGAAATCGGTTAAAAAACCGGACAATTGCGAGTCGGACTCGCGCGCAAAAAGGTACCGACGACTTAAAAATCTTTATAGAACAAAGTTTTACATGAACTTAAAATTACTAATTAAAAAAAAAAGATACATAAGCGTACAACTATAATATTTTACGTTTCAAGCTTTAAAGAAAACACCAAAAAAATATGTTTACACTATTCAGAATCGTATAGAATATTTTCGCACAAAGCTTCATAAACTAGGTATGTCCGTAGACACATCTCCTTACTAACCTTCAATCATGTATAATGTTCTCTTAAATAATTCAATAACATACACCATTAGCAGAAAACTTTCACATGTCAAAGTTAGAGAGTTTAATTTATGTACGGCTCATTTAGTTACAGTTTCAGGGATTATTTTATGTCTTTGAGAAACAAACTCTGGTAGGTTTAGACTTGGCTCAAACTTTGTTCAAGTAGTATAATTTAATTTACAAGATATAGTACTGGGGCGATTTGTTTTCATGTCAGTGTGGAGTGCTTTTAATATTAATTTAGTACTTAAGTGACGTAAGTACTAAGTACTGTAGAGACTCTTTCATCGGGACCTCTTTAGGTTTAGAATTCATGGCCTTGATACAAAAAATAAAATCATATTCGAGTTTTCAAATAAATAAGATTGTCAGATATATAAGGAGCGGCTGCCAGGCCCACAGATGCAAGTGAATTTTATAGTTATATAAATATTGCGTTCCAGTGTTTCTTTTCACACGCAGTAGAACCTAGAACTACATACAAGGAGTACACATCTTGAGTCTACGTCCCTTCTAATTACAGTTAGAAAGAAAGAAAAGAAAAACTATTTATTTACGTGAAAGCGACGCATATACATTTTGTTAAATAACAGAAGCCTAAAAGCAAAACAAGAGCAGTGACTTTATTAAAAAAAACGTCACTACCACGAGAAACGGCTAACGCTTACGTACTTACATCTCACTGTACACTAAGTAGTAGTGTACAGTGAGATGTAAGTAGTGTTCCCTTTCTCTTTTCAAACCTCTCACTCCAAAGCATTTTCCCGTGAAGATAACCCGCGAACATGAAGAAAATTCTCGTATTTTTGAGGATCGTTCACACTCACATCACAGTCGGAATCTGTTAAATCTGTCTGTCTGTGTTTTTCCAGTTCACAAGTTTTTTTCCCGTGGCCTGGCTGTCATGGTCTCGTCTCTTCGACTTTCGGTAACTGGGGTCGCTTGTTCAGGGGGATGGCGATATAGACCGAGACGTAACGCACAGGATCAACTGAGAGAGAAGCGACAGGTCACTGGAACAACTTGCGACCGAAGGATGGTGGTGATGTGATGGCGGTGCAGCGATGTGCTGCAATGTACTATTCCACATGAAAGACTACGGACCCTGACTTTTTATTTCAACGTGATCGTGCCAATATTTCTAGATTACTTAAACCTCAAACTGACGTTTGGGAGGACCTCTTATCCGAATGGCAATGTAGGTGGGAAAGTTCCATCAAGGGCAGACACCTCCACCAGTTCTTCCTATCGGTTCGCGAACGGCTGTATGGGAGATGGCTGGGGGTGGATCACTGCATTGTCCAATTTCTCACAGGTCATGGCAACTATAAGGGTAAATTATTTTCCTTTAAGCTTGTTGCCTCACCTTTACGTCAATGTTCTATACCTGATGGCGAATACGAACAATCCGCACATCATATCCTGTGGGAATGTACTCTTTGGCAAACTGAACGCAATATTATGTTGGAAAGAATTCAGCCTACGGCTGGAGTTTCCTATTACACGGACATTGTGGAAACTAGATCGAATTTCCGTGCGTTCAAGCTTTTTTGCCATACCTATTATTGGAATCAAGTGTAACAGCTCACAATTTTAGGACCCTAGTGTTTTTAACCAGTGGTGCTTGGCAACTGGGCTTACCCCAGTTGTAAATACCCCCTTTGTGCCTAATGGCCTAGCTTTGTTCTGTCTCCCGCTTGATTATGAAGGAAGTGGAAATTGTGTTTTTCTTACTCCTTCGCTGTCTTTTATGATTAATTTCGTTGCGGGACCCAAGACAGTTTAATCGTTTCTCTGGGGCTCGTCGAGCTTCATTGCCTCGGCGTTTTTTCTGGTGGTCGCCACTTTTGAGTCTGGCTTACAGAAGTTACAGTGGTTTGGGAATAGTGTGGCAGTCTTGTCCCAAAAAAAAAAAAAAATTGCGACTGACGGATGCCCCTTAAGTTAAAGGGGAAAATGTATAAGTCCGTGATTAGACCTATCGTACTGTATGGGTCAGAATGTTGGGCTGGGAAAACGACGGATGAAAAAAGATTGCATGTGACGGAGATGAGAATATTGAGATGGATGTGTGGAGTAACAAGAATGGATAAAGTGAGAAATGAGTACATTAGAGGTAGTTTAAAAGTGGCGCCAGTCACCGAAAAGTTGAAAGGGAACCGCTTATCTTGGTATGGTCATGAGCAGAAGAGGGATGAAACACATGTAACACACTAAAAGAGTTATGAATATAAATGTGGATGGATAGAGAGGGAGAGGGAGGCCTAATAAAGTATGGATGGATTGTGTGAAGAGTGACATGAAAGAAAAGGGAGTTAGTGATAGCGTGACGGCGGACAGGACAGAATGGAAGAAAAAAACGTGTTGCGCCAACCCCAAGTAAAATGGGATAAGGATAGGAAGATGATGAGATGAGTCGCGGTCTCCCTTAATATCTCGAAGGCCTTCAACAGGGTCTGGCACGACAGCCTAATTGGCAAGCTTCCTTCCTTCGGTCTGCCCGCTGGTTTGTGTGATTGGATTGCAGATTTCCTGAGGGATCTGTCTATTCGAGTAGTCATAGATGGCTGTTCGTCCTGATTGCTGGCTATTAATGCCGGTGTTCCTCAGGGGTCGGTGCAAACATTATTTTTGCTGCATATTAACGATCTGGTGTAACCCGGTACCTATGGGTATGCAGACGACAGCACTGTTCCCGTGAGATACGTGACCGATGCACGAGCTAGTGGGTCTCAGGTCCGGTCTCTCCGAGCGGCTATGGTTGGGCGTTTGAACTTGTCCTTACAGGCTGTCTCAGAATGGGGTGATGCCAATCTGGTCAAGTTCAATGCTGCTAAGACCCAGGCGTGTCTTTTTTTCCGCTAAGAGGAACCAATTTCACCCGGCTCCATCTTTCCGAGGTGTAACCAAGCCGATAACCAACCAACTTGATCTACTTGGTGTTACTTTAACATCTACCGTCAATTTTGGCCCCTTCATAGAGGCAAAGGCTGAAGTGGCTGCCAAAATTTAGGGATCCTCGCAAAGGTGAGACGGTACTTCACGCTGGAACAGCTGCTCCAATTCTATCAAGCGCAAGTTCGATCGTGTATGGAGTACTGCTCTCATCATTGGGACGGATCTGCCAAATACCAGCTTGATGCCCTTGAATCAATTGAGAAACGAACCAAAAGGATCATAGGCAATGATAGCCTCGTTGAGTCAAAGCTCCAAAGTCTTGTGCATAGACGCCGAGTTGCTAGCCTGTCGGTTTTCTATCGATTACATTTTGGAGAGCGTGTGACGGAATTGCATAATTTGATTCCGCCAAGCCCGTTTCATCAACGGACCACAAGACGTTCGGCGTAGTGCCACCGGTTCATGGTGGACATCCCATCCATACGCACAAAGCGTTTTGAGAACACATTTCACAAGCGTTTTGACGGCACGGTTGGCGCAGTGGTTGAGCGTTTCGGCTGCTGCGCTGCGTGTCGCGGGTTCGATCCCCGCACGGAACAAATATTTGTATGGCCTACAGATAGTTGTTCCGGGTCTGGGTGTCTTGTGAATGTGAGTTTATATGTTTGTAAACGCACCCACGATACAGGAGTAATTCCTAGTGTGGGGCAACGTTTTTTAAAAAAAAAAAAAAAAAAAAGACATTCATTGTGCGTACAGCTAACAACTAACTACCAGAGTCTGTTGCCTGATAGCTTCCTGGTTACTTCTAGGCAAGCGTTCTCCATCTTCGACCACATCATCGCTTGCCATCGGGTGAGATGGTGGTCAAGCGCGTGCCTATCTACAATAAAAAAAAGATGATCCAAACAAAAAAAGAATCATCAAAATCTATTCAGAAATGGCGGAGTAATCGCGTAAGAAACATACAAAAAACATTGAATATTTTCAAAAAACCCGACTGTAACAAATAACTTAAAAAAATCCAAAAAAGTCACTTTTCAAGCAGTCTGGCAGTTGGTAGCTGTTTTTTTAGTTCAATTATTGATTTCATGCCATCAACCGCACCAGACTGCTTGAAAAGTGACTTGTTTGGAACTTTTTAGTTATTTTTTATTTATAGTCGGGTTTTTTGAAAATATTTTTATTTTTTATTTTCTACCTTTTAGTGAGTTATATTTTTGGAATCGCCTCATCGAACCCTTTATTTTGATACCACACTTAATATAGCTCGTCCACTTTAATTTTTTTTCTGGTTCACAATATGGTGTCTGGTTGTCGCCATAATGTATTTTGATTACTGTCATGTCTTTACTAGCACTTGCAAGCTTAAGATGGATCAATTGACGTAAGAATTATCAAAATCGGTCCGCGCGTTTGGTCTCTATAGTGTGGAGGTATGCGGAACAGAGTGTAAAGTCCCACAACCTCCATTGAAAAGGGAAGATCCTCTGACCAGACGGGTGTTGTGTCTGGTCCGGGCAACTGCCCGATGGTTGATTTCGGACTGTTGTATATGTTCAAATCACGCGGAGAACTCTGCTTGCGCGATGTAGGATCTTGTTATTTTAGTTCGTGTGCGGTGTCATAGATGTCGCTACATCACTCCCCTCCGGAGATCGGAGATCGATGGTTCTTGATGAGTCGTCCATATAATCTTGTGATGCTTGCCGGGCCAGTGGAAGGTTGGTTCCAGTGAGTCGGAACCGGAAGAGCCGCACAGTTCACGGTGAGTCGGAACTGTCAGCAGTGATGCCCCAGTGAGTCGACCGAAGGTGCTGTTCGTTGCGCCAAGATCGCTGATGAGGTTGAAGTTGATGAAAGAGGCTGAGGATGCTGACCAGGAATGCGCGTCCGCTGCATGCTGGTGGTCAGGATACCCGTAGAAGCCGTTGGTACTGGCTGGCTGTATGACTCGTTGCTCAAGAGCTTAAAGGAAGCGATGATGATGACGTCTCGCTGAAGTAGCTGCACGACGGCTGCACTGACGTTCATGCTCGAGGGTCACCAGTTTGGAGGTATGCGGAACAGAGTGTAAAGTCCCACAACCTCCATTGAAAAGGGAGGATCCTCCGACCAGACGGGTGTTGTGTCTGGTCCGGGCAACTGCCCAATGGTTGATTTCGGACTTCTGTATATGTTCAAATCGCGCGGAGAACTCTGCTCTCGATCTTGTTATTTTAGTTCGTGTGCGGCGTCATAGATGTCGCTACAATAGTGCCAGAAAGGAACAAACATACATACATATATACATACATAGGCTGATAAACACATTACCCTCCCTTGCGTCACGCAGTCGGGCAAAAATAAAAAAAAAAACATACAGACGAATTGAGAACCTCCTCCTTTTTAAAGTCGATTAAAAATAGACATATTCTACACAGGCCATTTTAGTCCAGGAACCTATTAAATAAACATGATACACAATCCTAATTTCATATCACAAATCATTCATCTCATATCCTTACTTTTCAACTTGGTACGTTTTTCATCTCAGTATTTCCCGAACTTGCCACCAACTTAGATTACCTGCGTGTTTGTTTGAAAAAGTATCGTGGATTTATACCATCATAAAGGTGGTTCCTTATTCCTATATCGAAAACAAATCGTTATTTCCAATCATTGTTCTATATATATATTTGTAAAAACAAATAAAAAAAATTAAAAAAATTTCAACATTTTAGTACCTTACTATTGGTGTAGTCTACAAATAGTTGTTCCAGGGTGTCTTGTGTATGTAAGTTTACATTTTTACTTACCCACGATACAGGAGTAATAATATTCTTAGTGTGGGCACGGGATCTCATCTCGAACAAAAAAAAATTAGTTGAAATAAATTTCAATAGATAGCGTAATATGCATCGATTTCTTATTAAAGTTAAGTAACATTAACATTTTGAAATAAAATATGGTAAAAACTGTATTTTCTTATTTAATAAACTACCCTAAGTATAAAATTGTGGAATAATTGTCTTCTAATTCAAATTTAATTCTAATAATAGATGGCGCTGTTTGAAGTTGTAGAGTTTATCTATTAGCCTCTTAAAAATTTGTATAGTGACACATTTTAAACAGTAAAACTGTTTTGAAGTGCCAAAAATACTATAAAATGATTCCTCAATGTGTGAGAAAATATTGGTAAGACTTTATGTACATACATTCAACTTGCAAGCTGTCGCTGCTAACACCATCTAGCGAAGTGTAGAGGACGGGCCCGTACGAAGAACAAAAGTTGCTTGTGCAAGTCGAAAACCAGTAGTTACGGCGGTACCGTTTCTTTGTATGGGATGAGGCATCTGCACGCTTGTATTATGTTATCTGTGGTGGGGGCAACGTATTTAATAACAAAAAAATGTTTTATTAATGCCTACGTTACATAGATCTCGAGAAAAACTGTGAAAAGGAGACAAAAAGAGATCTAATAAAGATATAGTTATTTACTTTAAAATTAGAATCAAATCAATTTCTGATACACGTGCCTATGATTACTTAGGAATCCACAAAAATAAAACCTACCTTCTTAATAGAAGCGATGTATTGTAAACCATTTTGATTAAAACGAGAACGTATCCCTTAAAGCCCATTTTATATAAACAATTATAATAAAAATAAATACGAAAATAATACAAAACAATTTCAAAAGATCGGACCTATTTAAAACTATTCATTTTCACTGTATTGGTATTTTAGTAAATCTTTATTTATTCCTTTCAAATAATAATATCAGGGATTGAACGACTGAATAGGCTCAAAGGGTTCTGTGATTGAGGGTCAGAATATAACAGCCAGTATTAAAAATCTTGGACAACCAATGTAACTTGATCCTCGAATTTTATCGAAATGGCTAACATTGAGAAAAACATGGACATTGCTTCGTAGTCAGTTTCGGGACAAAAATAACTTTTCTATTTGATACAAGTAATACCATTCAGAATTTTTTTGTAGAGCATAAAAAAGGATGGTAACCTTATATTGATCTCTAAATAAACAGGGTCAAACGATATTCCAAAATCTCTGCGTCTATACAGGGTGTAAGGTACATGAACGCACATACGTGTACTAGTGATTCAGTACATGATTCTGGAATCTGGACCCCCTAGCGTTGGAATTTTTCGTCGGCCGTTTCCTAATTTTTGAAAAAAAAAATTTTTTTTTTTCACTAAAACTGTATAAAATCGTTATACCTACCTCAAAGACATTTAAAATGAAAAAATAATTAATTAATTTTTTTCATTTAAAATGTCTTTGGGGTAGATAGGTATAACGATTTTATACAGTTTAAAGTGATTTTTTTTTATTTTTTTTTTTTCAAAAACTAAGAAAAAACCGACGAAAAATTCCAACGCTAGGGGGTCCAGAATCATGTACTGAATCACTAGTACACGTACGTGCGTTCATGTACCTTACACCATGTATATTTTTAAGGAATGATAAAAATTTGAGGAAATCTAGTAATTTGAAGATGTTACGTATCAATTCGTTCGTTTATTGTGGTATTCTTTAGTCACCCTCCCAAAGACCGACCTTGGCTAGTGTCGTTTAACCTTGAAGATCGTGCCTTGTGACTTTTACCACGATTCCGTACTATAACTGATCAGGCTAGTTTCCTAAAAAAATCGAATTATTTCGTCAGTTAGATTACCAACAAAATGTTGAACATGTAATTTTTGTTTTGTCACGTAAACTAAAAATGAGGACGATACAGTGCGTTGAAATTTCTCGTGACGTCACACCCGCTACACGTAACAACAAAAAAAAAAAAGTAACAAGCCACCACTCCTGAACATTGATGCGTTTTATCTTTGTAATTGTTTATTGGTTTGGTAAAAAAAATACGAGTCGAATATTTTTTTAATAAACTAACTTACAGACTAAATGGAATTATTATTTTTATACCCATGAAACATCCCTATTACACAGGGTGTAACGGAAATAGATGGTCGCATTTCAAATACTGATTCTGCCCATACAAAATAACAATTCCTTGAAGAAAGTCACAGGCAATGCCGAACCAAATAATTGGACCTCCCATACAAATTTTGATCAGCTGATGATAACTTTGTACTGGAAGTCAAATTTTTTTTTGAATATTATACAAATTCACATTACATAAATACCGGTGGTCTTACAACAAAGTGATCAACTGATCAGCTATGTACCGCCTTATAGGCGTACAATACCAACAACATTAAAATAATGAAATAAGACTCATTTTTAAAGTATTGTACATATTGGCATTCTTCATCTACATTAACATTAAATTTAAAGAAACAATTAATCAGTCAAAAACAATCAATAAATAATGTCACAAAAAATAGGTAGTGTAGAAAAATTAAATATCATAGTGTAAAAAACAATAAGAAATTATAATAATTGAAAATAAATTATACAGGCTGTAAGGTAAACGCTCCCGAAAACGGAGACAGGTGACAAGACTAGTGATTCTTGATACAATACCACAAAAAATCTGAAAAAAAAAATGAATTTTGCGTACAATATTCGCAAAATATTAGCTGACGCCCGCGCATTTCTCGAGTTCAAAGTGCGCGCGCTCTTGCTGACAACCGTGTGGCCAACGACCCCACGTCCACGCGACGCTGAAATAATGCAAAAGATCACTAATATTTGTTTGCATTTAGGTTGTATATAATCTACGTTCTGGCTTTGAGAGCGTTCCCCTTACACCCTGTATTTATGTCAAAAATATTTATCCCTTCAGCTGTTTTTGCGTAATTGAGACACAAACATACAAAATCAAAATTAAAAGTGATCTATTCAAATTAGGCTGATAGCCAGCAGTTTTTGAACGTCAAAGTTCTACATAAAGACAGTCCCCCAAAAACGACCCCCCGTCAACAAACTTACAAATATACAAACTTTCGCATTTACAATATTAGTAGGATATTATACTTACCTCTATTCCTAGAATTATGGCTGGTGCCAAAGCCAAATAAGAAAACACGTGCCAACTGAAGAATGCCTATTTTTTACCCGACTATGTATAGAAATGAAATAAATCTTAAAATTCAACTAATTGAATTGCATATCGATTACGCATATCACAATGTTAAAAGAAACGCAGGTATTTTTTTAAATTTTTCTAAATGCTTATTCTACGTAAAGGGTAAACGTATTACGATCGGCGGCAGCGACCTCTCGCGCCCGGCCCTGGTCCAGGCCATGGTACGGAGCGAGAGGAAATGGGAAGCAGTCTCCTCCTTCTGCGAAGCAGTAATGCTCGCGAAGGAGGAGGTGGAACGGGTGAGGGAGATGCTGCAACAACAGACTCGCCCTCACGTCCTCAGCAGCAGCCGCCGCAGGAGACGCCCTGGGCGGAGGACACCGCGAGATGATCTCCGGCCACTGTAGACGCGAGTAGTGGGTAACTCGCCGTCCGATCAGCACCAGGCCCGAAGTCGACGGCGCGTAGTGTGCCATGCGCGCCTCAAAGAGTTGTCAGCAAACAGGACGGGACCCGTCTTGGCCGATGCCTGCCCGGGCGTTGAGGATAAATTCGAAAGAGTTACCTCGCCCCTGGGCATTCAAGGCAGAGAGGAACAGGGGTGGGTTTTAGTCAGTAAGAGTCTGACACGCCCTTCCGCTCCAGAAGTCATTGGATGATTTCACAACCCCAAAAAAAAAGGGGTAAACGTATTACCATGTTTTGAACGCGTCTCAACTACCTACCCTTTTCTACGACGGTCCAAAATCAAAATTAAAATCAAAATCATGTAATTGTTTCTTTATTAGTCTTTGTATAATACAGATTAATTAAAAATGACATAATAATTAAATAAATAAATCATGCAGTATGTAATAAGCTCGCACGACTGAAACGATTTTTTTTTTACATTTGACAGTTCTTCACTCAATTTAAAGTGACCACCATCGAGAGTTTAAGCAGTGACGTAAAGTTAGTTTCAAAGAATTCACAAAGTAAAAAAGACGTATTAGACCATAGCTAGTTAAGTATCCCTATTTTAGACTAAACTTCGAGCGTTAATAATTTTATTAGTTCTCGCATATTTATTTCTATGTTACATATTTGGTAACTGCAAATCCTAACCTAAAAAGAAACATTAATATTTGTTGGTCTTCGTAGCGTTTAAATCGCAAAAATTACTAAATGACATTATATTACCTAAACTCACAGTTAGTCTTTATACTAAACCTTATAACTATACGTAAACTTTTCTTATCAGGTTTTTAAATGTATGTGAACTCGGCATGGTTCTTTAAAAGTCGGTAATTACTGAATCACTAATCTAAACTGTCCATAGATTTAAAAAAAATCGGGTTCTAGTACAATTTTGAATTCAGAGGCTTTAAACGGGTATTTAAAAAAAAAACTTTACCCCACACTAAGAATTACTCCTGTATCATAGGTGTATTCACAAACATTCAAATTCACACATGAGCAAACAAGACACCCAGATCAGAACAGCGATCTGTAGGCGATACAAACCTTTGTTCCGCATGGGAATCGAACCACCCAGACCCGGAACAACTACTTTTAGGCCATACAAATAATTGTGCCGTTAAATTAATTAAAGTAACTCTCAAGTTTTTAACTCCAGTGTTCTTAAGTCAATACAAAACTTGTAAAGTAGGGAAATAAAATGTTTGAAACGCTTGCAAAGTATAGTTTTTCTAGCATTTCTGCTGTAAAACGCTTTTAGTTGAAGTAGACTTCATCGTACAAACGCTTGCTTTGGAACTCAAGCTGTGCAGTTTCTTTGAAAAAGCCTTATCACACTAATATTATAAAGGCGAAAGTTGTTGTTTGTTACTTCTTCACGCTCTAACGGCTGGACCGATTTGGATGAAAATTGGTATGTAGATAGCTTATACCCTGGATTAACACACAGTCGCTTTTAATCCCAGTCTACGCGGGTAAATAAAAATAATAATTCACGTATAAAACTCACTTACCATAATAATAAGTTTAGTTTAAGGCCGTACTACCGGCCAAGTGGTGCCCTCATTGAATAAAAAATCGTAGCATAGCATAGAAAATAAATAAAAAAGAATCCAAAAAATACTTCACGATTGTTACAAAGAGGATAAAGTATTTTCACGTCGTTAAAACAGGTCTCTCAGAATGTTTCGTATCCAAAGTAGTAGGCAAAAGTACCAAAAACGGCCGTTTCTGACACTTTTGCCTACTACTTTGTCGTGACGTTGGATTCTTTAATATTTATTTTCTATGCTATGCAACGATTTTTTATTCAATGTGGGTGCCACTTGGCCGGTACTAGACCCTCAATACTGATTAGCAGATCCTATTTTTTTAAGTTCTCCATAGAAAATTTTGAATTAGGAACCCGCTGATCAGTGTTTAAACTAATCACATGCTTGTTTTTAGGGTTCCATACCTCAACAGGAAAAAAGTACCCTATTAGGATCATTTTGTTGTGCGTCATTTTTCTCAGGAACGTCTGGAGATATCAAGTTAAATTAAAATAGTCTGCAGTCCCTTCTAAGCTAACGCAACCAAAAGATACAGCTGATCATGCCACATATTGTCGCATCATTTGACTTTCGCAAGAAAATCAAAACTATAGTATAGGGTACCTACTTTCCGTTGACCTACAAAAATTGTAGATTTTTAATTACATCACAAAAAAATAGGCACTTATACAAGGAATTCGGATCCAAATTTTAAAGTCAGGCAACAGTATCATGTGGGGTTTCGAATGAAAGGGCTTCATTAGCAAAAGCTAAAACCGATTTTTATAAATTATTTTTACGACGTCTAATTTTCGATACCAACATGACGAAAAATTAAAAAAAAAACTGTTTTCCTGTTAACTCCGAAGTTTGCAGAACGATAATACCTATATTAAGGCCGTTTATCTTGCATATTGCCACATATGTTGACACTTATAAGAGAATCTAAAGCTATGGGGTACTCCTGTTCATACTCGCAAGTTTGTACGGAAACCTCGGTGCGTGAGTCCGACACGCACCTGACCGGTTTTTTTTCTAAAATCGGCCCTTGGTTTAAAAGGAAGATAATTTAAATAAGTATCTTACTAAACGCTACACGGATAGGTGTTACTTATATTATATATCGGGTGTAAAAAGACAGTTTCCGAAGCCGAAAGCCACATATTCTACCCATTATTTGGATCCTTTTTTTTCCACTAGACCATACCTGGGAATCCACTGGTTCTGGATATTGAAGGTCAAAGTACCAATTTTTTTTTTTTACTTTTTGACGAAAATTAATTCCAAGTGTTATTACTAAACTTTTTTCCAAACAAACATTACCTGAATTTTCAATTTTTTTTTCAAAATTTCGAAATAACGCATTAGTATTTACAAAAACGCACTGAATATCAAACGTATCTGACAAGTACCTACGTGGATTAGAGTGAATGGGGCGGGGATTAACTCCATTTGCCTGGGTTCACGGTACATTGTGCGCAACAAAAAAAAAGTTTTCTTTTTTTCATACCTAAAAATAAAAGTCGTTTCTAGTTAACGTAGTTAACGGCTATGTGATGTGTCTTTTTACACACTGTATGTAGATCAATGCACCGTATATTTTTAACTGAAATAATTTTAACATGTCACATCCACCAACCCGCACTGTGCCACTCGGTGGATTCCGGCCATTTCGGCTCATTGCGGGTTTGGATCCATCAAACCTGCAATGAGTCACATGTCTTCGAATTTTTGGTTTTGGAACAGTTTCCTCACTATGTTTCTGTTCCTTCACCGGTTTGAGAATGTTACTCGCTCACAATGTGCCTCATCAGAAGGCTTAAAGTCATCAAAGGGCAATGGAGAGGGCGATGCTTGGAGTTTCTTTTCTTTCCCTAAATTATCTTTTCCCTAAATTATAGAAATTGTAAGGCAACTCTTAAAGTAGCTCTTCAAAGTTTGTCTTATGAAGATACAGAGAAGTTGTTAGCTGTATTGAAATAAAGGTTGTTCTTTTTAAATTCTTTAGCTAAGTTAGTATACTAAGATTTTAGGAAGTAAGATTTTTTATACTATTTACACCTTTTTTACATACCTATAAGATTTTTTTTTTTTTTTTTTATGTTTGATAGGTTCGCGTTTGACCACTATCTCACCTGATGGCAGGCGATGATGTGGTCGAAGATGGAGCACGCTTACCTAGAAGTAACCTATTCACTCTTGACTTAAAGACTCCCAGGTTATAGCTATCAGGAAACACAGACTCCGGTAGGGAATTCCACTCTCTAGCTGTACGCACAATGAATGTTTTCTCAAAACGCTTTGTGCGTATGGATGGGATGTCTACCATGAACCGGTGGCACTTCGCCGTACGTCTTGTGGTCCTTTGATGAAACGGGCTTGGCGGAATCAAATCATGCAATTCCGTAGCACACTCCCCAAAATGTAATCGATAGAAAACCGACAGGCCAGCAACTCGGCGTCTATGTTCAAGACTTTGGAGTTTCGACTCAACGAGTCTATCATTGCCGATGATCCTCTTGGCTCGTTTCTCAATTGACTCAAGGGCATCAAGCTGGTATTTGGCAGATCCGTCCCAAAGATGAGAGCAGTACTCCATACACGATCGGACTTGCGCTTGATAGAGTTGGAGCAGCTGTTCCGGCGTGAAGTATCGTCTCACCTTTGCGAGGATCCCCAACTTTTTGGCAGCCACTTGAGCCTTTGCCTCTATGAAGGGACCAAAATTGAGGGTAGATGTTAAAGTAACACCAAGAAGATCAAGTTGATCGGTTATCGGCACGGTCACACCTCGGAAAGTTGGAGCCGGGTGAAATTGGCTCTTTTTAGCAGAAAAAAGACACGCCTGGGTTTTAGAAGCATTGAACTTAACCAGATTGGCATCGCCCCATTCTGAGACAGCCTGCAAGGACAAGTTCAAGCGCCCAACCATAGCCTCGCGGAGAGACCGGACTTGAGACCCACTAACTCGTGCGTCAGGCACGTATCTCTCGGCAACAGTGCTGTCGTCTGCATACCCAAAGGTACCGGGTTTTAGCAGATCGTTAATATGCAGCAAAAACAATGTTGCCGAGAGCACCGACCCCTGAGGAACACCGGCATTAATAGCCAGCAGTCCGGACGAGCAGCCATCTATCACTACTCGGATAGACCGATCCCTCAGGAAATCTGCAATCCAATCACACAAACCAGCGGGCAGACCGAAGGAAGGAAGCTTGCCAATTAGGCTGTCGTGCCAGACCCGGTCGAAGGCCTTCGAGATATCAAGGGAGACCGCAAGGGCTTCCCCTTGTTTGTCGATGGCCTCACTCCAGATGTGAATGGCATACGCTAGAAGATCTCCCGTTGACCGATTTCGACGGAAGCCATATTGTCGGTCACTTAGGATATCGTTAGCTTCTAGGTATGCCAGGAGCTTACCATTCAGTATACGTTCCATACTCTTACAGAGTACGGAAGTTACCGAGATGGGCCTATAATTTGCTGGGTCAGCTCGACTACCCTTCTTGGGTACGGGCTGCACGTTAGCTTGCTTCCAAGCCATCGGCACTTTTCCAGTCTCCAACGAAAGGCGATATAGGCGCGTCAAGATCGGAGACAACTCAGGCGCACAAGTCCTCAATACAATTGCCGGTATCCCGTCGGGGCCACTAGCCTTGTTCACGTCCAGGTTACGCAGTACCCTTCGGACATCCTTCTGATGAATGCGAATGTCTGACATAATCGACTCGCATCCACCAAGAGTACCAGGGGGCCTCGCGCCACCAGGATCTAGACGCGAAGATTCCGCAAACAGAGAGGCAAACAAGCTTGCTTTCTCCTCAGCGGAGTGGGCCAGTGACCCGTCGGGTTTCAGCAGTGGAGGTAGTGAGGGGCGGCAGAAGTTCGATTCAACCGACTTAGCCAGGGACCAAAACGCCTTACTACCAGCTGGGTAAGAAGCTAGTTTGTTCCCAATTCGGCTAATGTGGTCAAACCGAGCCCTACGCAACACCTTCTTGCAGGACTTGGCAGCCCTGTTGAAGGCTCCCAACCCCCTCCCTCCTCCTCCTCCTCCTCCTCCTCCCTGGGCTCCTGTTGGTGTCCCATTGTGTTTCTGTATATGTTTTATGTGTACAATAAAGAATAATAATAATAATAATAAGGCTCTCTTCTTCTGACTCACATCATTTGCTTTACGCGACCGAGCGTCGACCCATGCCAGGTAGGCCGCGTGTTTAAGCGCATCAGCGCGATTGCACTCGGCACCAAACCATGGACGAGCCTCGCCAGACATTGTTACGTCAGAGAATGGGATGTAGTACTCCATTCCCCTCCGCAACACATCCGTCACGGCGTCCGCGCACGACGAAACATCAGTCGAAGAAAAGCAAGTGGGCCGCCAAGGATAACATGCGAAGAAAGATCGCATGCCATCCCAATCTGCTGACCTGTATCGCCAAACCCGCCTGGTGCCTCTAGGGCTAGGATCGGGCGGGGAGTAGACGGATACAGATTTCACCAGACAGTGGTCGGAAGTACCTAATGGTGAAGAAATCGACACTGAGTAACGGTCTGGATCTGTTGTCAGCAGAAGGTCCAAGCAATTGGCTGTGTGCGAATCAACATCCGGCACCCTCGTTGCCCCCTGGACCAGCTGGGTAAGATTTAACGCCAGCGCTAGCTTATACGTCTCTTGTCCAGCATGGTCTGTGTACTGGTATGGGAAGAGCCACTCCTGATGGTGGGCGTTGAAGTCCCCCAGTAACACCAATTGGGCAGAAGGGTACCGTTGCTGAGCCACATCCGCCGCTTTACTCAGGTGTTGTGTGAGCCTAGTTGTCTCCAAATCACCGCTGTGCGAACGGTAGACACAGGCGTAGACAATTTTATCTAGGCCTGTGTCCACTAGGACCCAAAGAGTTGAGAACCTGGAGTCCTCAAGGTTACGGAGACGCCGATAGCAGATGTCGTCCCGGGCGTACATGCATATACCAGCTCGTGGCTTAAAATTGTGCTCCAGGGTAAACCCTGGGTAAGATAGGTACGCCACATCAGACGGACATCCGATCTGCGTCTCCGAAAGGAATAAGAGAGCTGGCTTCTCAGTCTCTAGGTGGTGGTGGACTGCGGCGAGATTTGAGTGCAGACCTCGAATGTTAGAAAGGTGCACTTTGTGTGAGAGGGAGTGGCAGCACTCCCTCTCACACAAAGTGCACCTTTCTAAAAAGAAAAAAGCTGTACAGCTTTTTTCTTTTTAGTTCCTTTTAGCATATTTGTGAAGAGTGAAGGAAGGAGAGGAGAAGGAAGTGAAATGAGGTTCCATGCTGGCTACCTTCAGGCACGCACTGACAGGACGATATCATTGGGGGACTAGTCTGGAGACTGCGGGGACGCCCGAGCCCCCCCGGGAATGTCCATCGGGCCCTCTCGTCTGGTCGCCAACCAGCACGATGGTGCATTCCGGGATTTTTCGTCAGTTGGCGGGGCAGCCTTTCATGTGTGGCTAGTACACTACTTGGGTCCCCAACTAACTGCGGTCGGCCAGCGGCGCACCGTGCCTCGGATCCCGCTACCCTCCGCGACTAGTCTCCCGATACATCCATATCAGCGCGAGCCCGGTTGGTCTGCCTGCAATGGAACAACTATTTCGACCCAACTCCTCTGGATTGGCTACACTGAGCATCATACCGGAACACGGCTAGGCCGCTTGGCGGTTCGTCTTTGCCCAGTGAGTGGTCACAAGCCATCGGTCGAAACCTACCACCTAAAAATATGAAAAGATATAAGATAATAAAGATAAAGATGACTATTTTACTTTATTTTATATAATTACCGTGATTATTTCATAACATTTTTACTTCATTTTGTCTGAAAATCCTGTGTTTCATTCAGTCCTAGTTCAGGCACATAACACTAGTGAACTTAACATAGATTTAAGCAAAAATGTATTTACTGTTTTACCAGATAACATGAATAAAATTTTATTATTAGTATTATTATTATTCTATGCGTGATCGAATCAGGAATGGTGATATCCGCAAAACAACTAAGGCTACCGCCATAGCCCGAAGAATCGCCAAACTGAAGTGGCAGTGGGCAGGGCACATTGCTCGCAGAACAGATGGTCGATGGGACCGAATAGTTCTGGAGTGGCAACCGCGTATCGTAAGACGCAGAGTAGGAAGGCCTCTCACAAGGTGGACCGATGACCTGGTGAGGGTCGCAGATAGCTGATGGATGCGAGACGCACAAGACCGCTTGTTGTGGGAGGCCTATGTCCAGCAGTAGACATCTTTCGGTTGAATTGATGATGATTATGGTGATGTGTTACTAAAACTTCCAAAACAAAATACCAAAATTTCCTAGCTCACTCATCACGTACTTAGAAAATATTTGGTTTTGAGCTATCAACATAAGCTTGGGAAACTACTAACAATTAACACGAGTTTCAAACTAATTCTACGTAGAGTGTATTCTTGCGCTCGAGCTGTAAGAATTAACGCCAGTATTTCTTTGCTGGTTATACGCAATGAATGAGAAATGGGGCAACTAGAAAAGCGTTATTTTCTTTTCGTGGTGTCTTTTTCGTTTTTTTGTAGATATTGAACGCGAACGCAGAGCGCTAGCTGCTAAGTGTAACATGTTGGCGCATAGGTTTGCCCGCTGTAGTACAAAGGTCAAAATAACACTTTTTAAATCCTACCGTCAGACTTTTTACACGGGCAGCCTATGGGTTAACTATACGCGGAATGCGCTAGACGTGCTGCGGGTGCAATATAATAATGCTTTCAGGGTGCTGTTGGGGCTGCCGCGTTACTGTAGTGCATCTACAATGTTCGCGGAAGCGAGAGTAGATGACTTTTACGCCTTAAGGCGGAAAAGAACCGCTTCACTTCTGACAAGAGTGCGTGGCAGTTCCAATAGCATTCTGAAAGTCTAATCCTATTTTCTACTAATAATTATTATTATAAATGCAAAAGCATGGATGAATTTTTTATTGGAAGGACGGTTATTACTCAACTAGCTTCTTACAGCAGCTTCGCCCGCGTGGAATTAGTACTTCCTCCGTTTTAAACTTTCACCCCCTTTTTCACCCCCTTAAGGGTTGAATTTCGAAAAACCCTTTCTGAGTAACTTACTCTTCACAAAGAACACACCTTCTAAATTTTCATGTCTCTAGGACCAGTGGTGTAGGCTGTGCGTTGATATATCAGTCAGTCAGAACTTTGAATTTTATACAGGGTGTAAAAAGACACATCACAGAGCCGTTAACTACGAATACTGTACGTCTAACAAAGTAGTTTTGCGCAAAAATTATTGCTTGGAAACGACTTTTATTTATTTATTTATTTATGCACACACAAAAACAATTACAAGAGAAAAATGAACAAATACAGATAAAAGAGCACAAAGGTGCTGCGTTGCGTTGCGTTGTGGTTTTATTTTTAGGTATGAAAAAATATTCATTTTTAATGCGCGCAATGTTACGCTAACCCAGGCAAGTGGAGTTAAACCTTCGCTCTAAGCCACGTAGGTACTTGGCAGATACGTTAGATATTCATTGCGTTTTGTAACTGCAAATGCGAAATTTCGATTTTTTTTTTCGAAAGGAATACATTTTCGTAAAAAAGTAAAAAAAAAATTGCGACTTTGACCTCTAATATCTCCAGAACAAGTGGATTTCCAGGTATGGTCTTGTGAAAAAAAATGATCCAAGTAATGGGTAGAATATGTGGCTTTCGGTTTCTGAAACTGTCTTTTTACACCCGTTATATACAGATCACGCCAAAAGGGCTGAACGAATCTGTATAAAATTTAGCACAGGCCATAATTTATAGTGGGAGAAAATACTCGACGCCGGGCTAAGCCACTGGCAGAAGCAAGTAAAGTATTAAATTAAATTAACTTTTTTTTGTGTCGACGAGAAAGATTAAAATTACCGTCATTACCACATTATCTTGCCCGTAAACCAATTCATTAAATCTGGATCGGCCCTAAATATAATATTTACTCTCGGTAGATTAAAATGACCATGCGGAAAGCTTGTGGCTAAGTAATAACATCGCCATGGGCCGATTGCCGAGGTCATTCAATGGATGGGTATCCATCGTAACAAGACTTCTTCATACTTTAGAACATTGGTCCCAGCTGTCATTTTTAAATCTTTGACAGTCGTTACGGGTACTCAGAAGCCAGAAAAATTGACACCAGTCTTGCTATGTTCGGAGTTTCCTTGCATGATCCGCAGGAGAACCAAGGTTACCGACAAAGCCCGAAAATTCGTCAACTTAAGGCCCTACTACCGTCCAAGTCGCGCCCTCAATGAATAAAGAAAATAAATAGTAGGAGGTAAGTACCAAAAACGGCCGTTACTGACACTTTTGCCTACTACTTTGGATACAAAACATTCTGAGACCTGTTTTAACAGCGTGAAAATACTTTATCCTCTTTGTAACAAACGTGCCATTGGATTCTTTAATATTTATTTTCTATGCTATGCTACGATATTTTATTCAATGAGGGCACCACTGGGCCGGTAGTAGACCCTTAAGTGGTGGTGGACAGTTCACAATGCTCGCAGAACAGACAGTCGATGTAACCCAAAAGATCTGGAGTAGCGACCGCGTACCAGAAGAGGCAGCGTTGGAAGGCCTCCCTCAAGGTGGACCGATGACCTGGAAGGCTCGCGGGAATCCGATGTAGGTATGCGAGACACACAGGACTGGTTGTTGTGGCGACACTCGGGGGAGGCCTATGTCCAGCAGTGGACATCTTTCGACTGAAATGATGATAATGAGTCTTATACAGGGTGTAAAAAGACACATCACAGAGGCGTTAACAACGCATAATGGAAGTCTAACAAAGTAGTTTTGCGCAAAAATTATTGCTGAGAAACGCCTTTTATTTTTAGGTACCTATGAGAAATAAAACTATTTTTTATTCCGCGCAATGTAATGCGAACACAGGCAAGTGGAGTTAAACCCCGCCCCTTCGCTCTAAGCTACGCAGGCACGACAATTACCCTGACTTAACGTATCCGACAGGATACGTTTGCTATATATTGCGTTTTCGTAACTGCAAATTCGAAATTTATAAAAAAAAATCGAAAATTCAGGTAAAGTTTGTTTGGAAAAAAGTTTATTATTAACACTAGTCTAGTGGAAAAAAATGATCCAAATAATGGGTAGAATTTGTGGCTTTCGGCTTCGGAAACTGTCTTTTTACACCCGATATTGGGGTATTATTTTACCCGCCGATCCCACCATAGTTGGGTAAGGCGCCTGGAACTTTGGGGAACAGACCAGGGAGCATGGGATTCTTACCTCACTAAAACTACCCCAGTGATCACCATCAGCACATGGAAGAGGCCCCGTTAGCTCTTAAGGTGAAAGCTCCAGGGAAGCCCGCGAAATTCAATTTTATTTTACGTATTTTGCAATTTGCAGGTCAGTATAAGGTTGTATGTTGATCAAAATTTCATTCTCGGCCGTAATAAATACGTATTTATAGAACTGTAATCATTAAAATCATCAATACAACTCTCTCAGTTTTTTTTTTTTTTTTTTTTTGGGGGGTCGGAAATCATCCTATGACTTCTTCCGCTCTAGGGTGGAGCGGAAGGGTGTGTCAGACTCTTACTGACTAAAACCCACCCCTGTTCCTCCCTGCCTCGAGTGCCCGGGGGCGAGGTAACTCTTTCGAATTTATCCTCCACCCCCGGGACAACTCTCTCAGTTAGAATTGATGCCAAATTTCATAATTTCATGAAATACTTACATTTGACGTCAATTGTAACTAAAAGAGTTTTTTTTTTTTTTTTGTGGGGTGGGTAATCATCAAATGACATCTCCCGCTCTGGGTGGAGCGGGAGGGCGTGTCAGACTCTTACTGACTAAGACAAGCGTGCTCCATCTTCGACCACATCATCGCTTACCACCAGGTGAGATAGTGGTCAAACGCGAGCCTATCAAACATAAAAAAAAAAAGACCCACCCTATTCCTTCCCTGCCCTGAGTGCCCAGGGGCGCGGTAACTCTGTTTCGAATTTATCCACAACCTCTGGGCAGGCATCGGCCATGACAGGCCCCGTTATGATTGCTGACAACTCTTTGAGGCGCGCGTGGAACGCTACGCGCCGTCGACTCTCGGGCCTGGTGCAGATCGGACGGTGAGCTACCCATTACTCGCCGTCCGCAGACCCGGGTTAACTGGAAGATTTGTATTGATGATTTTCATGATTATTATTCTATAAATACATACTTGCTACGACCGCGAATCAAATTTTGACCAAGATACAACCTGACACTGACCTGCAAATTCCAAAAAAACGTAAGAAAATTTGAATTTCGCGGGCTATCCTGGCGCTTCCACCTTAAATGACACCTAACAATTTCAAATCGCTTACTCTAAAGCCCCAAAACCGATATTTCAGCACAATAAGCAACCCGAGCAAGTTACCCAATAAATTTCGAACCTTTGTTCTAGAGCAATTTTATACTTTACACCAATTAACGTCTTGCTTCTATACAGTGTTTTATGTTCGTCGAGTTGCGGTCTTGACAACGATTAGAAGTTGCGTTGTTTGCCTTCAGCCACTATACCTATTGTCTTGATTAAAATGTTAACCTAACGAATTGATGATCGATGGAAATCCAACGCAAAGTAGATTGGTTTCAGAGGTTCGTGGGTGGTCGCGGAAGACAGAGTTCAATGAATACAACGAAAAAGATTAGGAAAGATGAAAAAAAGTCGGCTATGAAGGATATAAAGACAGCCGACTTCTAAAAATTGCACAATAACTTTAATTTCGGAAGTCGGTATTTGTATTTTGTGTCTTCGTTATTTGACACTAACTTCCGAAATTAAAGTTATTTTGCAATTTTAGGAAGTCGGTTGCATTTTTTGTAAAAACGTTTTTTTATTTTTCACTTTTTAGCTGTCTGGGGTACAACTAAAAAGTGAAAAATAAAAAAACGTCTAAACTAAAACTAAATAATAAAGTTATGCCCGAATGGATAACCCCAATAACATGGAATTTGAACATAATTGGAGACAACCAAAACGTCATCTGTGTGTACATATTTTTTGTTTATGTTAATTTTTTTAAAATGTGCTGAATCAATTTGTATCAATTTATAATCGATAAAATGTATTTATGGGGCCACCTCTGAAATATGCCCCACCAAACAAAAAAAAATACATGAAAATCTATTCATAAGTAGCTGAGAAATCGCTTAACACACATAAAAAAAAATCATACAAACGAATTGAGAACCTCCTCCTTTTGGAAGTCGGTTAAATAGAAGTTGGCTATAAAAGATGCAGAATTGACGCCTACTATCTATGAAATTATTGGGTAACTAAACAAAATGACATTCTATCAGCGATTATCATTGTTGAAAAGTAGGTAGAGCATTGACATTCTTCTTCGTCGTTAAACCCTTGGCACCCTTGGCTGGCATCAGGGTAGTTGCAACGCCATGGGATCTGGAGTTAAAAGTCCTGGCGCACATCTGGGAGTGGCGCGAAGAGGCAAAACGTCGGGGCGTCACTCCGCTGCCGTGACACCTCGCGGCTCGGCGGACAGTGCTCCGGCAGGATCTCATGGCGACATGGAGAGAGCGACTGTCACAACCCAGCGCTGGGCACGCCACAATTGCGGCGGTAACGCCCCTCTTTGAGGAGTGGCTGGAGAGGCGCCACGGCGTCCTCACCTTCTGCCTGACGCAGGTCCTCAGTAGACACGGCTGTTTCGGGAGGTTTCTATGTCAGATAAGTTTCTATTTCGAGAGGAAACGCGCAGGTTACCACTGTGTGGATCGCCCAGGGAACATGGTGGAGCATACGGTGGAGTTCTGCCCTGCTTTGGCAGAGCACCACCGTGTCCTCGTGGTGGCGATCAGCGGCAGCGACATCTCGTGCCCGGCCCTGGTCCAGGCCATGGTACGGAGCGAGAGGAAGTCAGAAGCAGTCAACAGAGGAGGTGGAACGCGTGAGGGAGACTCAACGGAGGGAACGCGGGTTTGCGGACGGCGAGTAGTGGTCCGAGACTCGACGGCGCGTAACATTCCACGCGCGTCTCAAAGAGATTGTAACGTAGTGGCGTTACAATCTTAATTGAAACATAAACATACGGAAAAATCCAGAGACCAAAAGCCACAAAGCAAGCATAGACAATTTTAGTTGACTGACAACACTATTGTCTTTGGTTTCTATGACATCTGTCAATGACGGCGTAGATATAAAAACGCCTTCCAGTACAACGAGGAGCCCTTTCCAATCTGAATCCAGCTGTTGGCGGTGGACTCGTCTTGTTCTGTAGAACATCCTTGAGCCGTGTACCGATCGCCAAATCCTAGCAGCTGTAGTTTGCATTGGCAAATATTTGCCAACTTAATTACGCGATTCCAACCCCTGTAATTGGGTGAGTGTTTGAACAGCATACAGGTAGCTTTGTGCATTCTGTGTTCCTAATCTTGTGTATAAATTCTTTCCAGAACATGTCTTCCTTAATTTCATTTCCTAGCATTGTATAATCAAGACTCATAACCTACAAAAGATCTGTCGCATACTGTAATCACGCCTTCCGCGTGGCTAGCTTTAGAGGCCTTAGCTATGCACATACTGGCTTGCGCGTGGCTGCTGCTGCGCTGGAATGTGTATGTTTTCATGCTTTTCCACCTCACCTTTGTAAACTCCGTCTGATTTTGACAACCACACTTGTTAGCGCACGTACAGCCGCTTTGCTCATGCCAAGGTGTCAAAATCAGCGGAGAAGCTTATCTTCCACCTCTGACACGCTAGACATTGTTCCCAGGGTCCTAGATCCGGATTACCAGCTCCAGTTTTCCTGACCCGGCTTCCCAAATTCCATAAATGGAGGGAGAGGACTTGGAGCCCTGCACTCTGGGCATGCACCTGCATCGTCCTCCATCGCGGCCATCCTGCCGCAGTGCCTCGTGGCGCGGCCACTAGGCCACTCACCACGGCGGCTCGCTCCACGCCGGGTGTATATTTACCCGCGTGGCCTCAGCAGGCCGTCTTCGAGCCGGCTAGACCACCTGCCGGCCGATCCATCCTGGCTCCTGTCGACCCTGCGAGCCGGCGCTGCCGCCTGCTGGCCAACACCTCCGGGGGGCAAGCGCTACGTGGCTTCCCGAGACACCAAGGCTGAGCCAGGGCAGTAGCGTGCTATCTCCCGGGGAATACTGAATCATGTGACTGCAGACCTTCCCACACCCTTTCTCTATTTCAAATTATATATTCTTAACTTTGACCGACTTACGTGTTGTTATTTACCATCCCACGTAGGCTCCTTACGTCACACTGGCGCCCAAAAACGTGGTTTTGTAGTCACATTTTTTCATTGTTCCCTGGTGGGTATTTTTTTTTATTTAATTGTGTGTTGTCCAGTTGTAAAACGTTTTTTTTTTTCTCATGGTTGACAGCAACTAATGTGTACTCACGGCTATTAAGATAATATCGTAGTAGTAGAGCTATTAGTGAACGGCTCGCCCCGGGGAAGTACTACCACCAATCTTATTTCTATCGGTTAGCAACTAGCGGTGTGCCGGTAGAAGAGATTGGGTGCCGGGTATAAATTACAGGCACAACCAGACTAAACAACTAGTCTTGGAAGGAAGACAAATTCTAGCAACTTCTATAATCCTTGCTAATAAATTTTTAACCTACCTTCTTTTTATTTTTTTTTCATTTTTCAAAGTTAACTTCAAATTTAAAATCATACTATAAATAACTTAACTTTTCATAACTATTAAATAATTTACTGTAACAATAATGTTTTTATAGAACACTTTTAATAATTCAGTATCATATATCCTGTACCATAACCTAGAATACTACAAGATCATAACAAACATATTTTTGTATAGAACTTAGTATGGTTATCTTTAAAAGTACAGTCAACAACAAATTTTGCTTGAAACACTTGAATGTTCAAACAAAATTAAAATTTTAAACTTAGTTTTTTTTTTTAATTGATATTCTCAATAACTATTAACTTAATATTCAAGTTTGAACACTTAGGTTTAAAACAATTTTTTTTTTTTTTTGAAAAAAACAAAATAATTATTTTACAACAGTTTCTCACAAGAGAAAACTAACTTATAGAAGATATTTAGCCAATGTACACACTAGTTGTACAAGTTACTTTTTTTAAACAAAATTAAATTTGTTGAAAATATTTTTTTTTTTCTCAGTAACTCGCTTGAGAATTTAACTTTTAGTGGTTACTTAGCCTGTGTACACACTAGTTGCACCAGTTGCTTAACAAATCATTAAACTTATATTACATTTTTCTTTTAAAACAAATCATAACTTTAGGAATTCAACCATAGCGTTCAATAGTTAGAATTTTTTGTAACAGACGGAGTAATTCACATTACTTTTGTATTGCTGTATCAACACTCACCATCTTGCATAATATTACCTAATATCACAATTGATTAAACTTGTTTACATATGTTAAACACATTACAGTTTGATCAATAATCCAATGAAATTTTTGTCCGCTCAATAATCAGCGACATAATTTATTTTTCTTAGTGGTTCAGAAATTGGTCTCGTGACTCGTTGTGGGTTCGATTTGTGATTCCGTTTATATTAAGGCCCTACCTTTTCTATAATGTTCTTTACTTTGAACCAAGTTTTTTTTTTTTCTATATACAACTATGGGTCCTTTTTATCCATAGTTTTTATTTATTTTACTATCTGAGCTGTTTGCAACTCATTAAATAAGCCATTGCAGGGGCGGTATAGTTACTCCTTAACCAAAACCAAAACTAGAAAAAACTTTATTACTTGATTTTATATATCTATTTGAGCGGTTTGCAACTCAGTAAAATAAGCCTCTGCAGGAGCGGGCGGAGACTCCTTAAACAAGCCTTAATCCAAAACAATATTTTATTTATTTCTTTATTAACTTTGATATATATATTGGTTCTTAGTAATAAACATTCACTAACTAAGTCTGATTTACGCGAGTATTTAGTCAAATAAGGACGATCTACTCTTACATACTTGTTAGGAAGCGGACTCACTTCTTTAATAAGTGGTCTGCTGGTATGATAGGTTTATGAAAGGATGAAATGAGCTAATGATGAATGAATGAAGATGAATAAAAGGGTTGTATTTCAGATGGTGGCTAGTGCAACACCATAAGGATTTTTACCCAGGTAAAAATCCTACCTTTTTTGGGGGGTACTGTAACGTAGTGGCGTTACAATCTTAATTGAAACATAAACATACGGAAAAATCCAGAGACCAAAAGCCACAAAGCAAGCATGACAATTTTAGTTGACTGACAACACTATTGTCTTTGGTTTCTATGACATCTGTCAATGACGGCGTAGATATAAAAACGCCTTCCAGTACAACGAGGAGCCCTTTCCAATCTGAATCCAGCTGTTGGCGGTGGACTCGTCTTGTTCTGTAGAACATCCTTGAGCCGTGTACCGATCGCCAAATCCTAGCAGCTGTAGTTTGCATTGGCAAATATTTGCCAACTTACTTAATTACGCGATTCCAACCCCTGTAATTGGGTGAGTGTTTGAACAGCATACAGGTAGCTTTGTGCATTCTGTGTTCCTAATCTTGTGTATAAATTCTTTCCAGAACATGTCTTCCTTAATTTCATTTCCTAGCATTGTATAATCAAGACTCATAACCTACAAAAGATCTGTCGCATACTGTAATCACGCCTTCCGCGTGGCTAGCTTTAGAGGCCTTAGCTATGCACATACTGGCTTGCGCGTGGCTGCTGCTGCGCTGGAATGTGTATGTTTTCATGCTTTTCCACCTCACCTTTGTAAACTCCGTCTGATTTTGACAACCACACTTGTTAGCGCACGTACAGCCGCTTTGCTCATGCCAAGGTGTCAAAATCAGCGGAGAAGCTTATCTTCCACCTCTGACACGCTGGACATTGTTCCCAGGGTCCTAGATCCGGATTACCAGCTCCAGTTTTCCTGACCCGGCTTCCCAAATTCCATAAATGGAGGGAGAGGACTTGGAGCCCTGCACTCTGGGCATGCACCTGCATCGTCCTCCATCGCGGCCATCCTGCCGCAGTGCCTCGTGGCGCGGCCACTAGGCCACTCACCACGGCGGCTCGCTCCACGCCGGGTGTATATTTACCCGCGTGGCCTCAGCAGGCCGTCTCCGAGCCGGCTAGACCACCTGCCGGCCGATCCATCCTGGCTCCTGTCGACCCTGCGAGCCGGCGCTGCCGCCTGCTGGCCAACACCTCCGGGGGGCAAGCGCTACGTGGCTTCCCGAGACACCAAGGCTGAGCCAGGGCAGTAGCGTGCTATCTCCCGGGGAATACTGAATCATGTGACTGCAGACCTTCCCACACCCTTTCTCTATTTCAAATTATATATTCTTAACTTTGACCGACTTACGTGTTGTTATTTACCATCCCACGTAGGCTCCTTACGTCACAAGATGTTAGCAGTAACTGACGGGACCCGTTAGGGCCGATGCCTGCCTAGGTTCGCAGAAATAGAGTTACTGCGGCCCTTGACACATAGGCAACTGAAGGAACAGGGGTGGGTTTTAATAAGTAATAGTCTGACACGCCCTCCCGCTCCACCCAAAGCGGGAGAAATCATTGGATCATTCCCACCCCACAAAATAAAAAAGGGGTTGGTGGCAATCTTCACCACTCGTCGCCATTTCTCGCATTGGTGACCTGACGCGCGCTCTTGTGAATTCAAATTTGCCCTGCACCACATGTCGCTCCACGGATGTGTCTTCTTGACGTATGATAATGTCCATTGCATGTCCATTGACATGCGCTTTCGAAAAGATAAGCATTTTGGCATTTTGAAATCCACTTTCGCCCAATAACGCCACTTTGCCTCTAGGCAGAGAACACTCCAAGAATTTGTGGTACAGAAGACTACAAACTACGAAATCAGACTGTCTGCGCTTAGTGTTCAAAAAAACCTTTGCGCATAGTTGACCTGTTAAGAAAATAATGCATTATCCACCTTACACTACACATAGAACTACATTAAAGATCTGAACACACACACACGTCGTATATTTCACCACAACAACATGAAACAGCTCGTAAAACCATTGTTTCCGACTGTAAACGATCCTGGACACAAGACTACAAGAAATTTATGTACAGAAGGCCGGCTCTATACAACAACCAAAAAGCAAGTGCCAATCGAGATTGAGAATACCTGCTTGCTGTAGTTGACTCGATGGAACGCAGAACTAAGAAATGACGAAGCTCTGGTGACCGGGTAACTCTTCGGCGAACTACAGTAATATTATTTCGGCCTAAGATAGCAGGTGTGCATACGATCAAAATACTTACTAACACTACTCAATCCCACTCATTTTGTTAATCAGAAAATAAGTAATGTATGCGGGCTCTGGGATCTTGGAATAAAACGTTTTTTGCGTGTCTGTCTTTTACACAGATAGTACATACACCAGAGAACGCACCATCGCTCTTTCACTATCGTAGTATCTGCACTGAGTTGAAATCTTAGCTTGTCGTACTAAGTGCTTCTCCAACACGTTTATTCGAAGAAGCATAAAACTAACGCAAACCTCATCCATCACTGACCATGCAGTGAGTTCCTGGTTAAGAACAGGTTCATCAGATTCAAATTCAAATTCTTTATTGAATCCATAATGTACATAGAGATGGTATTTTTTTAGTATATTTACTGAAACAATTATGGACCCTGTCGGGCACAGCAAAACTTAAAAGTAGGAGAGGGGAAGACCACTTTAATATTATCTTTTTTAATTTATGTACTAAATTCAATTTCAGTTTTTCATATCTGTCTTATTAATATTACTATTTGTTTTACTTATTTTATATAATTATTCTAATGTTATTTTATAAATTATCTATTTTATATTATTATCCATTCGCTTACATATTTTCTAAATCTATTATTGTATTTATTATTTCAATTAATATTTAATATGTTCGTCTATTTTAACTCGTTTATTTTTTTTTTATTTTTTACTTATCAAGTAAACTGTTGTATCTATTTATTATTGAATTTATCCGTTAGATATTCGTCAATTGTATAATAGTTTTTAGTAATTAAAAACTGTTTTAGTTTATTTAAAAATCTACTTATTTTATTTTCTTTTTTTAAGTTTGCCCGTTATTTATTGTATATTTTTATTGACATAGCATATGGACTGGAAGAGTGCAATTTAAGGCGGGATGGAGGTAAATTTAGTCTGTTTTTATGGCGCAGCGAATATTTCGTTTGTATTTTTGCTCGGGTGGTGTAGAAATCTGGGTGTTTGCGGACTAGTTTGCATAATTCTAAAATATAAATATCAATTAAGGTAAGGATTTTGTGTTTCTTGAAGTAAGGCTTGCAACTATCTGTTTGATCTATGTTGGTTATTATTCGTATGAGCTTTTTTTGTAGTGCAAATAGGGAAGAAATCAGAGTACGCTTGCTCTCGCTGTACATGAAGCGTGTATATGTGTGCGTGCTTTTTCGCTCGTTGCATGGGGTCGACCTTCTCTACCTGTAGTCTGTATTGTGACAAGGCTGCCATATAAAACTAGCACTACACGAACATTACAGGAGCTTTCATATTCCATTGTTTTGTGGACGTGCACGTACCAATACAGGAGACGTTCCACAGCACCCTACAGCTATGCTTGTACAGCATATAACTTAGCTTCACTTTGTATGAAAATGTTGACGGGATCGTTCACCCACGGTACGCACGGATGCGTGGCCGGCAAACATTTGAATCGCATAGCTAACGTGGCAAATATCTCCGAGTTCAGCAGTGGAAGGTTGACGTAATACTAGGTATAACCAAGTACTAAAATTGGCACATGCAAGTACTGTTATGTTGTTTGAAATAGGGAATCATTTCACATCCAACGTGATCTATTGGCTCTTTCAGATAACGTAATTTCCGGGTTGGCCTCATAGAAAAAGTGGTTTAGATTCAGTAAATACCTATTGCCAGTGTATTAAAAAATGTTTAATTAATAAGAGCCTAATATTAAGTTTAGTGCCTCGGAAAGCACGTTAAGCCGTTAGTCCCGGCTGTCAATCGTGGATCTTTGACAGTCGTTACGGGTCGTCAGAAGCCCGAAAAGTCTGGCATCCAGTTTTACCAAGGGGTATCGTATTACCCAGTAACTGGGTTGTGGAGTTCAGATAGGCAGTCGCTCCATGTAAAATACTGGTATTCAGCTGCAACCGGTTCGAATGGAAGCCGACCCCAAGATAGTTGGGAAAAGGCTAGGCAGATGATGATTAAGTTTAGTGGTACTAATTACTAATTTACTTTGTAATACATAATGACATAAATACATCATTATAGTATAACATATAAAAACCCTACACACTACCTAAAACACATATACATATAAACAAAATATATACATACTCGTACATACACTACATTTTAATCTACTTAGAATTATGTTTAAATAAAGACATCTACTAATTATAACTATTTCAATATTTTAATATACATATTTGACACTACACTAACTCTATAGATATGATTATTATATATGATGAATACTTATATAAAACTCAAGTAATCATAATAAATTAATTGATTGAAGTTATTTATCCCAAGTCATAACCTAACAACAACAAGTTAAAAATATAAATTTATGTACACAGTAACAACAACCATCTAATTTCTTTTAAACGCAGTGAAACAATCACTGTGTCATAGGCCTTAATAGACATGTATGTATTGTATCCCTCAGCTCTCGCACACCTACCTGCAGTGGCGATGCGCATACGACGTCGTGCACTTAGATTCGAGTGAACATTGTTCTACAACTACCCGCTTACTGAAACTGTTACGAAAATTCTAATGTAATTTGTCATGGTACCAATCCACTGCGTCAATCGGCTTAGTGTATTTTTATAAGTTAAAATATTGTATTTTCTCTGTAAGTGATTATGTAAATCTATTGAGAAAATAAATGTCTAAAACCGTAAAAACCGTAAAAGTAATTCTTGTACGCGTCAAAACTCGAAGAAGCTAGATTGCCGTGTCTTCGGAGTCTAATCTTGTAAACCAAGCAAGATAATGAACACTCACATACGAGTATGTATTCTATTCTTCAATAAAGATTTATCGCTCTCTATACAATCCATAAATTAAGCTGTATCCATTATCAACCATTGTGTGGAAGGCCACGCCATGTCGCGCACTAACATACAGCAGTAATTTATGCATAGTTGCAGTCAGTGAGCCATTACACTATATTGCGACATGTGTTGAGGATTGAATCATTTAACGCTCGTTTTACTGCATTCGTTCTATAGATTTGATTTATCTTGTTTAGTTCAGAAGTTCCTCTTGCCATATTCCGTCTCCATTATCAGAACAGCTCCATGGTACTGTAGGACCCCAAGGCACCATTACGGCCTGCAGGGATCCTGGGATGCTGTAGTATCTTCAGGGTAGAGGTCTCACTAGCTGGCAACACGAGAGTGCGGTGTATAAAAGGGTAACTGGCTACGGCCGGATAAGAAAAGAGCTGAGGGCGTGATAAATAACTATATTGGTATTCATAAGAAATAACATTTGTGCCCACTTGCAAGGGCAAAACTCTAGACTGACATAAAACAACATTCACACCTACTCTTTATAATTACCCCATCGACTCTCCAATATTCTTAACTGCCAGCTAAAGGCCGGTGCAGCCCCGCTGAAATTAGGCTGTGTCTACAATCGTCACAGTACCATAACATTGTATTGTCACCGAAGATACATAAGTACACCAAATTTGAGTAAAATCGGACATCAGGAAGTGGATCTAATTTAGCTTGCAAGATTTGATTACAAACCGATAACGGGACAGGTGAAACTAAACAAAAGCTTGTAATAGATTACATAGTACGAATTATGTAATCGGCGGTTGATAGGACTGCCACTTTTGGTGTAACGGGCTGTTGCCCCAGTCTCGCACCGCCACCGCCGCCACCAAGGAGTTAGCAGAGCGATGTATAGCGGAGCGTGTGACGTCGGAGCGACTCCTCAGCACAGCAGTGCCAGCCAGCCGGGCACTCGGCCCTCGCAGAACATGGCGCTCGGGCTGTACCACCGAGGCAGTCAGAACATGGCGCGCCACGCGTCGTTGTACACCAAGGTGCACTTGCATGTTGCTAAGTGCAGCCTTGGTGTAGGTAGCCCACAACTTGCCCGTGTAGACGCTTGTGCAGTAACTAATAAAGACTTGTGATTTCACGGCGTCGCTACAGCGGCTACACCGCCTCACTAGCATGTTGCCACGAACTGAGATGGCTCGTCTATACCTATCTTTATCAGCATGATCGGACAGGTCGGCTGTTATTACAATACCTAAGTATTTCACGCTTTCAACCTTTGACAGCGCAATGCCGTAGAGTTGAAGTGGCGGAAGATCAGACCAGCTGTTCGGGCTTTCAAAGACCATGTATACTTGTCTGGGTTGTACGTCATGTTGTGGTCTTTAGCATACATTTCACACTCCACCAATAGTTTGCGCATTGCCGATATTGACGGAGCGAACAGAACCATATCACTTTTTTTGTTTGGTAGGCCATACTTCACAGGTGGTCCCATATAAATTTTATCGAAATTGTTTCAGAACTTTTTGAAAAAATGAACATAAACAAATAATATGAATACATAGATGATATTTTGGTTGTCTCCAATTATGCTCAAATTCTATGGGGTTATCCATTTGGGCATAACTTTAAGATTTAGTTTTAGCTCTGGGGTACAACAACTAAAAAGTTTGTCCGACTTCCAAAAAAGAAAATACTCTTACAATTTAAAAATAACTTTAATTTCGGAAGTCGGTGTTTGTACTTTATTTCTTCGTTAATTGACACCGACTTTCTTTTTTGGAAGTCGGTTGTATTTTTTGTAAAAAAGATTTTTATTTTTCACTTTTTAGTTGTTATACCCCAGAACTAAAACTAGCATAATTAAAATAACTAATTAGAATTGATAACCCCGGGATCAATATTTCCTATATCAATCAGCGACAGTGTAGCCTCTATCAGTGAAACAATTTTCAACATACATACTCGTATATGGTACCTACCTAATATAGCACTTCTGCGCTACGTGGTACTGTGCTTCACAATATGCATAGCGTTAAGGTGCGTAGCACTGTAATAGCGTAGCGCATAGCACGATAGAGCTACGGCGTAGCACTGTAATAGCGTAGCGCATAGCACGATAGAGCTACGGCGTAGCACGTAGCATAGCACATTTTCGTGCCGAAGTATATTTTTAACCGACTTCGAAAAAGGAGGAGGTTATCAATTCGGATGTTTGTATTTTTTTTTTTTTTTTTTTATGTATGTTCGGGCATAACTCCGTCATATGTCGACGGATTTGCAAAATTCTTTTTTTGTTCGAAAGGGGTTTATTTCGAAATGGTCCCATTCAAATTTCAAAAAGATCTGAAAATGGGTTTCGGAGACAGACCACGGAACTCTTCAAAAATTGACAGCAAATCGACCGCGATTGCTGCTATCGTATGTTTATGAAATGTTAACACAGTTTAATGGGGAACCACAACTAAAAAGTGAAACATAAATAACTTTTTTACAAAAAAATAGAACCGACTTCCAAAAAAAGTGCAAAATAACTTTAATTTCGGAAGTCGGTGTCAAAAAACGAAGACACAAAACAGGAACACCGACTTCCGAAATTAAAGTTATTTTGCACTTTTTTTGGAAGTCGGTTCTATTTTTTTTTTTTAAACTTTTTTTACTACTTGCTTTTGCCCGCGGCTTCGCTCGGGTTAACGTAGTTTTTTTAACGATAGGACTCCTTTCCTATACTCCTGACAACGTGTATGCTAAATTTGACGATGATCGGTGAAAGTGTAACAAACAAACACACTATAAATTAAGTCAGAATTTAGTGTTTCCGATCTTTTAATGTCGCGGAGCCATGCGAACGCAAATTTACACTAAACATGAATAAGTTTCCTTATTGTTTACTGAACCATTTTAGAAAATAGAATTGAAAAATATTTATGTCGGATGGCAACCCTGTACTTTGATGCAGTTTTTTGTCCGTTAGTGTACTTTAGTGTACTAATGAGTTTATAACCCGTTTTATAGTACAAGTTCTCGAGGTTCGCGATGTCTAAAACTTTTCTATTTATTTGTTGTGAAGATATACCGAAAACTAAATTCCGATTTTTAATCGACTTCGAAAAAGGAAGAGGTTCTATGTTCGGCTGTATGTATGTTTTTGAAGTGAAACTTCTTTAGAATCGTTGTGATTTCAAACCGGATGCAACGGAAATGAGAACCTCCTCCTTTTTTTTCGTCGGTTAAAAAACGACAGGTAAGAGACACAAATACAAAAATGTGTAGGATGAAGCAAGGAAAGAATGAGACAGAAATATATCTCCAAATTGAAACTAAAACATTTGTATCGTATTTTAGTTATCATAAGCCTCTTGTATCATTTGTTGAAACTGAAAATATGGAACTTGAGCAATAGATTATGTAACATATGTTAAATAAAATATAAAATATCTTTTAAAATTAATCAAAATACTTTCATTTTTAAACAATTAAACTTTGTAATTATCCTACCCCTGTTATACTCGTATGTATTCATCTCATTCTTTTGTCGATTTACTGAAGTTTCACTTCTATCGTGTGTGAATCGCACACACACCGTTTTTTTAATGTATGTTCGCCCATGTCTCTGTCAATTGACCACTGTTTTTCAAAATTCTTTTTTTATCCGATAGTATATACTCGCAAGGTGGTCCCATATCTATTTTATCGAAATTGCTTTAGCGCTTTTTGAAAAACTGAACAAAAACGAAAAATACGTATGCCTAGATGACGTTTTGGTGTTCTCCAATTACGACTATGTTTAAATTCCACGTTACATGTTATTGGGGTTTTTAGTTCTGAGGTATAACAACTAAAAATTGAAAAATAAAAAATAAAATCACAATAAAAACAACCGACTTCGAAAAAAGAAAATACTTACATAAAAAACTGAAAATTATCTTTAAATTCGGCAGTCGGTGTCAAATAACGAAGAAATAAAATACAAACACCGACTTCTGAATTTAAAGTTATTTTTTAGTTTTTTATGTTAATATTTTCTGTTTACGTGCCTCGGAAAGCACGTTAAGCTGTTGGTCCCGGCTGTCAAAAGACTCTTGTCCTCAACAACAAACTTTTTAAACAAAACAGCAAAATGTGGGTGTATTACATAAATCACAGCTGTCTACCCTTTCACAGCGTACAGGCGTGATGTTACATTAAAGGGGTAGTAAGTTGACAAGTAAAGAGCGCAGCTGCGGGAACAAGAGCCTCGCTTAAATATGTATGTTCTGTGATTGTAGGAGTGGGTTCACTTAGGTATTTTGTATTGAGGGACAACCCGATTTCTAAAAGCCTGGTCCAGTCTTTGATCAGAAAATCTGTTAATGTAAATTGGTTGACCGAAATATCAAGCGATGGTTTGACATGAGATTTTACGAGACAAATTAAAAATTCTCCAAAACTTTTTTACAAAAAAAACAACCGACTTCGAAAACAGAAAATCAATCAATCTGCCTAGCCTTTGCCCAACTATCTTGGGGTCGGCTTCCAGTCTAACCGGATGCAGCTGGATACCAGTATTTTATATGGAGCGACTGCCTATCTGACCTCCACAACTCAGTCACTGGGTAATACGATACCCCTTGTTAAGACTGGTTGTCAGACTTTCGGGCTTCTGACGACCCGTAACGACTGTCAAAGATCCACGATTGACAGCCGGGACCAACGGCTTAACGTGCTTTCCGAGGCACGGAAGAGTCTCCATATGTAAAGATGGTCACCCATCCATGGACCAACCCAAGCAAGCGTAGCTTAACCTGATGGATCGACCCGTGCGACTGTTATTACTTTAGCCACGAGCTCCTCTGACAATAGACTGTACAATAACTTCACTATTTATACAATAATCAACGAAAACCATCTGTTTTCATCCGCCATTCTTTGAAGCCTTTCCAAAGTAATCGTTCTATTTTTTTTTTTTTTATGTTAACACAATTTTACTCGCCAAACTTTCCAGTTTGATGGCGAGAAGTGCAAAAACACCTAAAACCCATAAAAACCATAGAATAAAGACATAAAAACCTTCGTCTTCCCATAACAAATTTGATTCGCATAGACAGGCTACTGTTGCCACGAGTTCCTCTACTGCTGTCATCATTGTTTAAATTATACCAGGGCCTGCTAAACTACGCTTTGTTTTGTACATTACGTCACCCTCGGTCCGCTAGTAATGAGACGGTAGTGGTTGGCACAAAACTTTACTAATTATGAAATACGTGATCCGAGCGTTACTGGCTTTTGTGTAAATGGAATCTGTAAGGCCGTGGGTACGAACTCAGCGGCTGGCGGGGCAGCAGCGGCGGCAGTGCGGGGTGCGGCGCGGCGACGCAGACCCGGTCACGAAGCCAGCGGGCAGATCGCGCGGCGTTAGAGCAGCGTAGTGTTGTATTATGAGAAATTAGTGTCTTTGTTCGCGAACAAGATTTATTTAAATAATTTGATCCTTTTGCGTTGGTTGGTATTTTGAAACATCGGTCGTTAAAAAGCCAAAAAATAAAACACACAACACGACGTCAATGCAGACGCGCTGGCAAAAAAAAAGAACCGGTAGACAGGCGCGCATCGCTCGTACGCCGATCCCCGCGCCGCCGCCGCGCCGCTGCCTTCGTAAAAGCTCAATTACACCTTCTGATTTCCAGGGACCCAATTTAGGAACAAGCTAACTAGGAAGTAGGAAGCTAGCGATTAGGTACATTAATTTAAAAATATTAAATTATTAAATTGGACTCCTAAATCGGCAGTGTTTCCAACTCTTACAAATTCAAGCCCCTAGACAGAATAATAAAAGTCGCTAGAAAGTCTCTAAAACTGATTCTATTCAGGAATGGACCAAAAAAGATAAAGAGCGGACTCAGATTTTTTTCTTCGAAAGGGACCTTGGGAAATTTAAATTTATTTTAAACACATGAAATACTAATAGCCCATTTGAAGCGACAAAGTCGCTAAATTGGCAACACTTAGCTCTAAATCTTAGTGATGCGATTACACTATCCTAAATCGTACACAATTTAGGAAGTCAAATCGGGACCTCCCAATCTCACTAAATCAGACACTAACTGCTCTAACTGTTATTACACCTTCCTGTTTCCTAAATTGGGTCCCTTGAAATCGGAAGGTGTAATTAAGCCTTAACCAGTTCCATATAAATCTATGCATTGGAACGCGCCGGATCCGCGCCGCCGCCGTTCCCGCCCCGTCGGCCGCTGAGTTCGTGTCCGGGACTTCAGTCTGAAGTCGTTCCATGGTACTGTTTAGCTATGGAGCTGTTTTGCTATTTCCTGGTTTCGGTGATGTTATTAAACAAGTTCCGTAGCTTAATGTTTGACATCATAAAGGCTTAATGGCTGACGAAAGAAATAGTTTCAAGAAATTATAATTAAATTCTTCAAAAATAATTAAATTAGCATAAATAACCTATCCAACTATATATGTATTGAATTTCCTTGCGTGATAGAATCAGAAATGATGATGTCCGCAAAAGAACTAAGGTTACCGACATAGCCCGAAGAATCGCCAAACAAGGCGAAGTGAAGTGGCAGTGGGCAGGGCACATTGCTCGCAGAACAGATGGTCGATGGGGCCGAAAAGTTTTGGAGTGGTGACCACGTACCGGAAGACGCAGCGTTGGAAGGCTTTCCACAAGGTGGACCGATAACTCGGTGAAGGTCGCGGGTAGCCGATGGATGAGAGACGCACAGGACCGATCATTGTGGCGACACGTGTGTGATGTCGTACGGCATTCTGTTGTGGGGAAATGCCGCTGATATTCAGACAATTTTTGTTTTACAGATAAGGGCTATTCGTGCAATTTATAAATTAAGTCCCAGACACTCCCTCAGAGACAAATAAGAGATTAATATTATGACTGTTCCCTCTCAATATATTTATGAGAATCTCATGTATGCACATAAAAATATTAATCTGTTTAAAAGATACAGTGATATCCATAGCATAAATACTAGGAACAAACACAAATTTATTGTACCTAAAACCAGGCTCAAGAAAAAAATTGGTGGTTCGTTTAGATGCCAATGTATACGTTACTATAATAAACTTCCTAGCCAAATTCAAGAACTAAGCATAAATAAATTTAAATCATTTATTAAACGTAAGCTATGCCAGAAAGCTTTTTACACAATTAATGACTTTCTTGAGGACAAAAAGGCGTGGGATTGAGCTGCTTCAATGATGTACATGAGCCATTGTTTTCATAATTATGTTACTTACTGATGAAATTTTTATATATTTTTTTTTTTTAATATTCGTTTTTGACATGAATACTTGTATAGTATTATGTATATTATATTTTTAAATTTTTTTTTTTTTTGATTGACATTTTATTATTATTATTTTTTTTTTTTTGACTTGAATACTTTGTTAAGTATTATATTTATTTTTATTTTTTGATTGACATATTATTATTACTATTTTGTTTGACATGAATATTTACTTTGTAAAGTATTATATTTTTTTTTTTTATTGATTACTTAATTATTGTTATTATTATTACATATTTTCTCCTCTTTTTTACAGTAATGTTTAACGTTGTCTGACAGTTTGAGTACTTTTGCGGCCTACCCAAATGTCTTTTCTTTGGTATTGTTCGTCAAGTCATTGAGCTCCTTAGTGGTTTTTAAGTTGAGCTATTCGACTATTGACAAATGCTTGCACTGACTGGACAGGTCCACTCAAATATGTTTGGTTCTTTCTTCAAAAGACCACTACAGACACTAAGCTGCATGGTCCTCATATAGAATAATGTCAATGCGAGAACTATGTATGTCGTTATATTCATGTTGATTTTATGATTGTCTGGCAGTTTGAGTATTTTTGCGGCCTACTCAAATGTCCTTACTTTGGTATTGTTCGTCGGTTTGTTGAGCTCCTCAAAGTCCTGAGTTGAGCTTCGCGATGACTGACAAATGCTTGCACTGTCTGGACTGGTCCACTCGAATTCGTGTGTTGCTTTCTTCAAAAAGCTCATCCCAGACATAAACGTACATGGTTCTCATATGATTTAACCAGCACACATTGTATGGATTTCAACACTTTAAAAGAGACTTTGACCTCTGAGTTTGTTTCGGTGTTTCTTCTCAGGGTAGTCAGCTAGGAAACACCGGCCTCATCTAGCTGACAAAAAAACATTGACGTGTAAAAGTGTTCCTTGTAACCTATTTACTGAATAAACATCATTTATCATTTGACATTTGGGGGAGGCCTTTGTCCAGCAGTGGACGTCTTTCGGCTGAAATGATGATGATGATGAAATAACCTATTCCTACTTATTATAATAAATGCGAAAGTTTGTTTGGTTGGATGGATGGATGTTTGTTACTCAGTCACGCCAAACGGCTAAACTGATCATATGTAATTTCTACAATTTATTTGAAACTGGTACTGACAGGCCAAATGACCGAACACGGCATAAAGATAAGGAAAATGTTTACTGCATGTCGATTATTATTTACAATCATCTACCAATTAGTTTTCAAGACTTAACGCTGGCAATGTTTAAAATAATACTTTTCAAACTAGTATTTAAAAGAAAGAAAAGAAAAGAAAGAAAAATAATTTATTCTGCACAGATTTAACGCACATTACAGAAAAAATAGATTAAATAACGTAAACATACATGCATGCTAAAAGCCTCGTATTCAATCAATGTAATTCTTCTGTTCATTGCCTAATGTCAGAGTCCGCCAACAACCAAAGACAATACATATATTGCGTAATACTATGATGTAATCTGTACTGCGACACTGGCAAATGACAACAAACAGACCATCAAAACGAAACACAAAAAAAAAACAGTTTGTGAAAGTGGAAAAACAACTAGACTAATCTCTTAACAAACACGAACAAATTGAGCGGTGCGTCGCATCCGTGCAAGAACAGGTCGTTGCTCAGCAAAAATACTGCGACTTCAGGCGAACTTATCGTCAACAGCGCTGGTTTTCAGCAAAGTACCTATCACGTGAAAGATATATATATACAGATACAAGTCAATAGAGTCTGTCCTCCTTGTCGGACTGTCGCCATGGGATCCGGAGGCCAAGGTCCGTGCGCTGCTCTGGGAGTGGGGCGAGGAGGCCAAACGCCGGAGCGAAACTCTGCTGCCGCAACACCTCGTGGCTCGGCGGACGAAGCTCCGGCAGGATCTCATGGTGACATGGATACAGCAACTGTCGCAACCCAGCCCTGGGCACGCCACCATCACGGCGGTAGCCGCACTTTGAGGAGTTAAAAGTGTTGAGTGAGAATTCTAATCAAGAATAATTTGATCAATCTGCCTAGCCTTTTCCCAACTATCTTGGGGTCTTTTCCAGTCTAACCGGATGCAGCTGAATACCATTATTTTACATAGAGCGACTGCCTATCTGAACTCCACAACCCAGTTACTGGGTAATACGATAACCCTCGGTAAGACTGGTTGTCACTTTCGGGCTTCTGACAACCCGTAACGACTGTCAAAGATCCACGATTGACAGCCGGGACCAACGACTTAACGTGCACACCGAGGCACGGAGGAGTCTCGGTATGTAAAGATGGTCACCCATCCATGAATGTTTTCCTATATCGTTATGGGTGCAGTGGTGATGCAATAAATTACACAAAGTGAAGTGCCGGAGTTTGACCCCACGACGTACAACTCGTAAGTTGGGGGCGTTACAACATTTTTTTTTTTGTGTGTTTGAGTAATCATCCATTGACTTCTCCCGCTCTGGGTGGAGCGAGAGGGTGTGTCAGACTTTTACTGACTAAAACCTACCCTTGCTCCTTCAGTTGCCTGAGTGCCCAGGGGCGCGGTAACTCTGTTTCGAATTTATCCGCGACTCCCCGGGGGCGGGGCCGTTACACCTGAGCCACCACTGCTTTACGTATATTTACGTAAAAATAAAGATAAAACTGTTCCCTCTCGTATATAAACAGCCAAAAATAGGTTTCAACACATTCCCATATATCAGGCTTACCACGAAAAGCCTATAAAACGCTACAACGATAGTTATAAAATGATTTTATGGGCGATTGAGTCTTCAAATATATCATGATGACGGCGTTTTGTTGCAGCGATACAGATCCTTTTAGGTTGCTGGGTACCTGATCTGTGCAGGGACGGATTAAGGATGCTAATGTGGGTCCCAAGTAAATTAACCTGACTAGCTGTTGTAGACTTGTTGGGTACAAAAAAAAACTGGTGTATATATTTTTGTTCTTCGTTATTTGACACCGACTTCCGAAATTAAAGTTATTTTGCAATTTTTAAAAGTCAGTTGTATTTTTTGAAAAAAGTTTTTTATTATTCACATTTTATTATTATTATTTTTTTAATTGTTGTTGTACACCAGAAGTAAAGTAAATATTTAAGTTATGCCCGAATGGATACATGGAATTTGAACATTTGTTGACAAGTATAACGTCATCTGTGTATACATAATTATGTTTTGTTTATGTTGATTTTTTTAAAAGTGCTGAATCGATTTCAATAAAATTTATATGGGACCACCTCTGACCTACCAAACAAAAAAAGTATCATCAAAATCGATTCACAAATGGCGGAGATATCGCGTAACAAACATACAAAAAAAAAACATAAGACGAATTTAGAACATCCTCTTTTTTGAAGTCGGTTAAAAAGCAGAAGAACTTTTGAAGATAAAGACGAAAGAAGATAAGGTCAACAACTATGCATACAATGGTACGTTAGAAGCTTACTCTTTTTAGGGTTCCGTACCCGAAGGGTATTAACGGGACCCTATTACTAAGCCTCCGCTGTCTGTCCGTCTCTCAAGTCCATCCGGCCGTCCGTTCATCCGTCGGTCTGTCTAAGCGGGCTGTGCTGGGCTGGAATATAATATTGAACTGAAATATTAACAGGTTTAAGCCAGCAACACATAAAGTTGATATTGAGAACTGTTAAAATAGTAGTAACAAAAAAACTTTTTCACAAATAAGAACCACCAACTTCCAAAAAAGAAAATACAATAAAAATTAAAAAATAACTTTAATTTCAGAAGTCGGTGTTTGTATTTTATTTCTTCATTATTTGACACCGACTTCCGAAATTATAGATATTTTTTAATTTTTAGTGCATTTTCTTTTTTGGAAGTCGTTTGTTTTTTTTTGTGAAAAAGTTTTTTGTTTTCCAATTTTTAGTTGTTATACCCCAGAACTAAAAACTTCAATAACATGGAACGTGGAATTTAAACATACTAGTAATTGGAGAAAACAAAAACGTCATCTAAGTATACATATTTGTTCGTTTTTGTTCAGTTTCTCAAAAAGCGCTGAAGTAATTTCGATAAAATTTATATGGGACCACCTCGGAAGTGTATGCTTTCGGATAAAGAAAGATTTTTGAAAATCGGTGCACAACTGACGGAGAAATCGGAGGACATACAAAAATAAAACATACAGCCGAACATAGAACCTTCTCCTTTTTCGAAAGTCGGTTCAAAAATATCACAAGTATAGTCTACTCTGTACTTTTATAGAACACTAGCGATCCGCCCCGGCTACGCACGGGCAGAAATTATACACTTAAACCTTCCTCGTTAATTGATCTTTCTATTAGTGAAAACCATATTAAAATTCGCTGCGTGGTTTAGAAGGATTAAGCGGAGAAACAGACAAACGCGGAAAGCGACTTCAATTTATACTAGGGAGAGACAGAAAAGAAGAGGTAGTCTAAAAAAACTTTGGTCCCGCAAGACTTATATTTATTTACTAAAAACTTTATGCATGAGTAAAAACACTGTACAAAGGCGGACAAAAGCGCCGACGCGGCGCGCGGAAGGGGGGCGGCTGTGTAAAGCAAAGTTGTGATAAAACTGTAAAGTCATTTGAGTAGAAGACATCCTCATGCCGCAAAATTAAAATGACAAAAAAGTTGGCCTTCATGGGATACCCAGCAGATGTGAAACATCTATTTAAACATTAAAATTCAAAATTGTTGTTGGTGTCTTGTTGTTGATGGTGGTGGTGTTGTGTTGTTGTTACTGTTGTGGTTGTTGTTGTTGTTTATTGTTGGTTGTTGGTTGTGGTTGCTGTAGTTGTGTGTTGTGTTACTGTTTTTCGCATAGATGTTTCTAGGGAGAAGGGAGTCGAGAGCGTCATCGTGGCACGACAGCGTCATGCATTTTCCGTCACGGCATACGAGTCGATTTTACTGTCAAGCCGTGCCAATAGATGTTTCACATCAAAAGCTTCAGTCCTAAATCCGCCCCTGGCCCACTAAAGACAATAACATATTGTTTAAGGTTAACACTAACTAACGTAATTCAACATATATCTGTCCTGCTCTAGCGTGCCGTTTCGCTCTAATGGAACGATTCATCTCTGTCTCACGCGATCTAGGCAGACGGTGGTATATAAGGTGACTGTTTAAACGATTAACGTTATTAAGTGCCAATTTTTCAATGGTCGTAGTAGTAGAAAATATTTTCTACACAAAAGCAGTTTAACCGCCATTTTTATTGCAGGATAAAGTTATCTCAACATCATTAGCCTTTTTAATGTTCCCACTGCTGGTGCACCGGCCTCCTCTCTGTGAGAGGTAGTGGGCCGTAACCCAGCACACGGGCCCAATGCGGGTTGGTGGAGGTCACTTGGCTTCGAATTTTTGGTTCTAGGACATGTCGGTATCCTCACGATGTTTTTCTTCACCGTTTTGAGAGCAGTGGTGATGAAATAATTTACACAGAGTAAAGCGTCTGCCTGTGTTTGAACTCACGACCTACAATTTGAAAGTCGCATCCGTTACCACTGAGCCACCACTGCTTTTTAAAGTTATCTGTGGATTGAAGAATCACCATATTTTTTCCTGCTACCTCTCCTCATGATTTGCGCGCAATTATCTTGCAGTAGGTGTCAAAGTAGATTATGCCCCTCGGGGATAAAGGTGTCTTTGCCTTGGGCTAGCTTGTATCTCTCACTGTATTAAGAATTCTAGTATTAACTCCCTTGCTTTGCTCGCGAGTTAAACTCTGAATTCCCTCGCGACACTCGCGACTTAACTCTGGAATCATTTAATACGGTCGGGATTCAATATGACGCCCGTGAAATAAGACACTGCTTTATCCCCTCGCTGCATAATCTACTATTAGATGTCTGTCTTTTCAAAAGTCATTAGCCCGCTTCGGTAGGTACTAAAAATAATTTTTCGGGTTCCGTACCCGAAAGGTCCAAACGGAGCCTTATTGTCCGTCTGTCCATCTATCTGCGTGTCCGTCTGTTCATCTGTCCGTCTGTCTGTCTGTCCGCCGTCTGTCACCCAGGTTTTACAGCCAAACGGTTGGAGCTACAGTCTTTAAATTTTTACAGTATAAGCATCTTGATAACCCAAAGCCACACAAATAGTCAAAAATAGATTTGTTACTGAACCCTAAATGTGTGAAGTCCGACACGCACTTGGCCGGTTTTCGTAAATTACTGTACACATCAGGTATGATTTCTGGGTACAAAAATAACAATTATATTTAGTCAATATGTTAGATTATAAAAAAAAATTGGAGACTTCTGCTTTACCAAATCAAAGATTAAAAAAGATAAAACACCTCAAAGTTCAGGAGTGGGGGCTTGTTACGTAACAAGGACGTTGAGGTAAAATTTGGTACTTATATTTTTGTACGTAGGTATGACGTCACGCGAAATTTCAACGCACATTATCGTCCTCATTTTTTGTTTACGTGTCAAAAGCCAAAATACGAGTCCAATAGTTTTTAACCGACTTTCGAAAAAGGAAGAGGTTCTATGTTCGACTGTATGTATGTTTTTTTTTTTTTTTTATGTATGTCCGCCGATTTTTCCGTCAGTTGTAGCCCGATTTTCAAAATTCTATTTTATCCGAAAGAATATACTTCCGAGGTGGTCCCATATAAATTTTATCGAAATAGCTTCAGCACTTTTTGAGAAACTGAACAAAAACGAAAAATACGCGTACCTCGATGACCTTTTGGTGTTCTCCAAATGTTTAAATTCCTCGTTCCATGTTATTGGGGTTTTTAGTTCTGGGGTATAACAACTAAAAAGTGCAAAATAAAAAAAAAAATTACAGAAAAAAAACAACCGACTTCCAAAAAAAATTTTTGGTTTTTTTTGGTTTGGAAGTCGGTTGTTGGTAAGCTTATTGACGAACCAAACCTATTTTTAATAATCTACCCTATTTGCACCATAATTGTAATATGAGCGCCATCTAGTGACAATAACCTGGCAGCGTCTTATGTGCGTTTTGTCGTTGCCCATGAGCATCTCTGTCTTCACCGACCGGTCACAGCGTGTAGTTGCCAGAAATTAGAGTTGGTGACTCATCATATGTACCTTGGTATTACAATAGATAGTAATTTCCACTGGCGGCCACACATTGATCGTGTATGTAATAAGCTTAGGTCTATTTTGGCAAAGTTATCAATACTTAAGTATAAACTACCCTATAGAACACTTAGAACATTGTACTTGGCACTGGCCGATTCCGTAATTAATTATGGCCTAAGTAGCTACGGACGTACATACAAGACTTACGTCGAGGACATTTACAAGTTACAATTACGCATTTTAAAAACGATTGTCCCCACAAGAATAAAACAGGAGTTCCAAGATAATGACACGGGTTTATTTAAGCACTGTCAAATTGTGAATGTCTTTGATAAGGTACGTTTGTGTGTTATAAGCGAAAATTACTATAATTTAAGTAATATCCGTAAATACGAAAGGCCAAAGTCGTTGCGTAGTTTGACATATTTACCCAAATTTATCGTACCTAAATCTAATAATGTTTATGGAGCGAGGACCTGGGAATGCATGCTACCATATTATTTGAATGATTTACCCCCAGAAATTTGTAATGCAATAAATGCAAAAAACTGCTCAAGAGTGCTGAAGAGATACTTTCTAGATTGTTGATACCTACTGTTTTACTTAAAAGTATGTAGTGGTAACGAGTTGATGCGACTGACATACCGCTGTTAAACCCGCTATGGTTTGTGTTGGTATGTTTATGATTAACAAATGGTTGTAAAAAATGTTCTTGGATAATAAACGAAAAAAAAATGAAAAATCTCTTTTTTAGGGTTCCGTACCCGAGGAGTAACCAACGGGACCCTATTACTTTGCCTCCTCTGTCCGTCCGTCTATCAGCGAGCTGTATCTCACGATCCGTAATAGCTACACAGTTGAAATTTTCACACAGCGTGTATTTCTATAGCCGCTCTATCAACAAATAATAAAAATTAAAATAAATTAAAAGGAGCTCCCTAGGAAGCCCCCCTTAATTTTTAATATATTTTTATTATTTGTTGGTACAGCGGTAACAGAAATACACATTCTGTGAAAATTTCAACTGTGTAGCTATTACGGATCATGAGATACAGCCCAAATAAAACCACATTTCTAAAAACTCATGATAACATACAACTTTCCTAAAGAAAGATTTTTTTTATACACATTCATATCACAATAACACAACAGCCGTACGAAATTCGCGCGCACGCGCCTTGTATTTATCACCTGTTTGCCGCGTGACGCCGTTCTGTCTCATTAAATGTTTCTTTGGAAAAGTTGTTTGTTATCATGAGTACAATCACGTGTTTATGTATCGGTCACTAATTACCAGTCACCCTATATATACACACACACGTAAAGGCAATGAGCCTTTTCCTTCATCCCCATTATTTCCGGTGTACAGTCACGAGCAAAAATATATACACAAGCAAACTTTACTTGTAAGCTCGAGTATCTTAAAACCGTCCATTTAAGATACTCCAGCTTACAAGGAAAGTTTGCTTTTGTACATATTTTTGCTCGTGACTGTACCTACTAACGATTTTGAAGCATCTCTTTCCTCGTATCCCTTCAGAATGTCCCTCGTTTAACCAGCCAAGTCGGTATAATTAATTATATTACATAGCTATTTCATTCGTACAACGCAAAATGGAATCTTCAGTTAATAGAGTTAAGTATTCAGTTTATGTACTGAAGCGATGAAATATTATGATGTTTCTGTTTTAGAATTGATTGAATTCTTGGCTTTTGAGCCTTCGAAGCTTTGACTATAAATAATTGGGTTATGAATTGATATCCTTTTGTACCCTAGTCATAGTCATAGGTTTCATTGAGTTCTCGTCCTGCAAATGACGTATTGTTTATGTTTACTTCTTGTAGTACTTAATCATTTCGGCCGAAAGACGTTCACTGTTGGACACAGGCTTCCTTGAGGTGTCAACACATCTACAGGTTCTGTGCCACTCATCCCGACGTCTCGGAGGTCCCCGGCGCTAAAGGCTACATTAAATTAATGTAGCTGTTAACGAACACAAACAATTTTTGTAAATTGGTTTGTTGTTATAATTAGCATTTTTACTATTTCATTTATAGGATTGAGGATAAATTCGAAAGAGTTACCTCGCCCCTGGGCATTCAGGGCAGGGAGGAATAGGGGTGGGTTTTAGTCAGTAAGAGTCTGACACGCCCTCCAGCTCCACCCAGAGCGGGAAAAGTCATTGGATTATTTCCCACCCCCCACCAAAAAAAAAAATGTTACAAACATCCGAATTTAAAAACGGAACCCGTATAGGATCACTCCTGAGTCTGTCTGTCTGTCCGTCTGTCACAGCCAATTTACTTGAATCTACTGGTCCGATTAAGTTGAAATTTGCTACACAGGTATATTTCTATGATCCAGACACGGGCAAGTAACGTAAATAAATTAATTTGGAATATGGGGGTCAATTTTGGGGAAAAAATCGGAAAATTTAAAAATAAAGTTTTTCAGACAGTACCGTGTAACATATCAAATGGAAGGCGCATTGTGAGGGTCTCAAATATATTTGTTTAAATAATTTTAAAATTAATCCATTTGTATGCAATACACTAAACAAATTCTAGGTGTGAGTTTGAATTGCTTTCGCTCAATCTGAAACTTCAAAGATAATAATATTCTGGTGAGTAAACCCATACATAAATCTAATCTAGTTTTATCTATTAAACTTTCAGATCAGTTATATTCAAACACACTTAAAACTTCTATCTTTATTGCCCCATAACAAGTCTTTTATGCTTTTAAAACAGCTTACATAAAGAGGGCCATTCGAGAATCCATATCGTGTCATGAAATATTGATAATTCTAACAGATACATAAAGCAGTGCCCCTCAATATATTATTATTATTATTTACTATTATTTTATCCTTTATTTCAGGCAACGAAGGCCTATAATACAATACATATATAGGTATAAAAACAGTTATTACTTTATACTAATACATAATTAAAACAATAAAAATAATATATGAAAAATATACAGAATGTAACGGAAAGGTGTGGTATTTTATTAAGAACTGCATCTGCCCATCGGTATGAACAACTTTCTTCAAGAAAAGCCGAGGAAATTCTTCAATGTTTTACCTCTCATACAAATATTGTACAGCAGGTGATAAATTTGTAAGGAAAGTCCAATTTTTTTTTTGGGAATTTTCTATTTTTTCTTATAGAAAGTTGATCATTTTCATTGACAGAACCGGCTCTTAAAATATGACCACACTTTTCCGTTACACCCTGTATATTATTATTTATAATAATATTTTTTAGGATATATTTTAAAATGTATAAAATATGTAAATATGATTAATAAACGGAATAATATATTTATATATGTTGGTGGTGTATATCTAGTTCATTGTTGGAAGAAAATTAGAGTACACCCAATATTTTGATAACGCTGTCTAGCGTTTTAGTGCTGACGTTTCCCCAATCGAGTATTGGCGTCCACGGGAATCGATTACTCATTTTTTGGCACATCAATATAGCGCTTCATTGCTTTCGTTTTTATCATCTGACGACATAAAAAAAAACAGTGGCACTCTAGGAATGCCGACAGAAGTGAAAACTTGAACAAAAATGCCTAACGCGCCTCGCGATCCGCTACGAGTGCTTTTTTTTTTTTTTTTTTTTTTTTTTTTTTTTTTTTTTTTTTTTTTTTTTTTTTTTTTTTTGGGGGTGGGAAATCATCCAATGACTTCTTCCGCTCTAGGGTGGAGCGGAAGGGTGTGTCAGACTCTTACTGACTAAAACCCACCCCTGTTCCTCCCTGCCTCGAGTGCCCGGGGGCGAGGTAACTCTTTCGAATTTATCCTCCACCCCCGGGCAGCCGCTACGAGTGCTACGACGCGTGAATCGACTCGAGATATAAAATCATAAATATCACTCTATTTGGGTTCCCTTTATAAAACCGCGTAGAAAGATCCTTATGATAACATATAAAATCATAAAAACAAAAAAAACAAAAACAATCACATGTGCTACGAAGTGCTACGGTGGTCGATCGGCGATGGTGTCGCTCGAGTTCAATTGTTTTTTCCCATCTCAAAAATGCCCAACTATTCTTTATAGTTGGGCATTTTTGAGATGGGAAAAAAACGTTTTCACTTCAAAAACGTAATGCTGTTGTTCCTCTAAGGTCTTTTTTCAATTTAATTTTAAAAGATTTATTGGAGTTTTAACTTTCTTTCCGCAACATTTTTAGGTTTAACAGGTTTACCGGTTCATGGTGGACATCCCATCCATACGCACAAAGCGTTTTGAGAAAACATTCATTGTGCGTACAGCTAGGGAGTGGAATTCCCTGCCAGAGTCTGTGTTTCCTGATAGCTACAACCTGGGAGTCTTTAAGTCTAGAGTGAATAGGTTACTTCTAGGCAAGCGTGCTCCATCTTTGACCACATCATTGCTTACCATCAGGTGAGATAGTGGTCAAACGCGTGCCTATAAACAATAAAAAAAAACCTCGAGGCAGGTTTACCTACATTTTGTTTTCTATTGGGATGAGAATGTAGCACATTCTAATGTTTTTGCATTATTAGGCAGCAAATGTGACTTCTCGGTAAGCTTCTCTGAGGTAGTCAATATTACAATAAAATTTTCAGCTTCATTTTATCGAAATCGCATCGCTGTTTAATATGTGGAATCACCACATATTGTCCAGTTGCTCGTGCAGAGGAGCTCGTGGCTAAAGTAATAACAGCCGGACGGGTAGATCCATCAGGTTAAGCTACGCTTGCCGGTGTTGGTGCATGGATAGGTGACCATCTGTTCATACCGAGACTCCTCCGTGCCTCGGCAAGCACGTTAAGCCGTTGGTCACGGCTGTCAATCGTGGATTTTTCTTCTTCTTTCTTTGACAGTCGTTACGGGTCGTCAGAAATCCGAAAGTCTGACATCCAGTCTTACCAAGGGGTATCGTATTACCCAGTAACTGGGTTGTGGAGGTCAGATAGGCAGGCGCTCCATGTAAAATACGCGAATTCTGCAGCAACCGGAGGTTAGACTGGAAGCCGACCCCAAGATAATTGGGAAAAGGTTAGGCAGATGATATTGTCCAGTTGCGTAGACACTTGAGACACAAAACTACACCCATTTTACTTCACAATATCCACTAGGATTCAATTTGCGAATAATTAATTAAAAAGTTTTCCCGCCAAATCGCTAATCGTCACTACTGTATACTGTCACAATTTCTTAATTATATAAACACAGAAATAATTCTCAAACACAATTTACTACATTCCCAAACCTAATGCAAATCAAACATAAATACAAGGAACATCTAAAACGTTACTTTATAAACAACCCGATCCGCTAGTCAAAATGAGTCAACAGTTCCAGAGTTAGATTTGCACAAACAACTGAATGTCTCCGTATCTGATTAGGATGGTTCCGAGCGAGCGATTGAAATGCTAATACTGAAATGTCGTTAGTTTAATATTTATAAGTAGAAAAGTACGGTTATTTTTCAAACTTCATTTAATTTGCACTGAATAGGTACTAGAGAGGTAGAGGGAGGTCAAAAAAGGATTGATGGATTGTGTGAGGAGTGACATGAAAGAAAAGGAAGTTAGTGATAGCGTGACGGCTGACAGGACAGAATGGAAGAAAAAAAACGTGTTGCGTCGACCTCAAGTAACATGGGATAAGGGCAGGAAGAAGAAGAAGCACTGAATACAGTTATCCTCAACCGATTGAACTGAAATTTTGCAATGCATGGTTAGCTAGTGAAATCATTCTATATGCAATTTTTTTTTTCTTTTGATAGGCTCGTGTTTGTCCAGCATCTCACCTGATGGTAAGCTGATATGTTGTCGATGTTGGCGCATGCTTTCCGAGAAGTAACCTATTCATTCTTGATTCCTCCAGGTGATGACGTGTGTGTGATGTGATGTATGAGACCTCCAGGTTTTAGCTATAAGGAAACACAAGACTCCGGTAGAAATTCCACTCATTCCTTTGTAAACAAATGGCGCAGCACGCACTATTCTCGAGCTTCGGGTAAGATATTTCAGATCGGTCAAAGTGTTGGGTTTGTTCATCTGGCATTCCTTAATAGCGGGCCGTACCAGCCAAGTACTTCAAAACCAATACTTTAAAAGATATCCTTTAAACAAAAACAACAATTTGCCAAAATAAAAACTTTTTTTACAAATAAAAAACAACAGATTTTTTTTATTTTTCACTGTTTGTTGTGTTCTACCCCTTAATTAACTAAAACTAAATAATTAATTAATTAATAATTAATTTTACATCGTTAAGTAATAAAATGAGAACATCACCAACGTAGTTAAAGTCAATTAAATACGCATTGTTAAGGATAACTCAAAAACTACTGGTCAAGTCTTGATCAAATTTAAATGGGAAAAAGTAGAGGTAACACAAAAAATATACAGTCGAATTAAGAACCTCCTCCTTTTTTATGGTTCCATACCCGAAGGGTCCTAACGGAACCACATTGCTGTCACTTACGGTCGTCTCTGTCTGTCCGTCATCTATCACACAGGTTTTACAGCCAAACGGTTAGAGCTACAGTCTTTAAATTTTCACAGTATAAGCATCTTGTTGACCCAAAGCCGTGCAAGTAGCGGCACGAAACTTTAGCGCTGACCGTTATTGCGCAGAAGTAATAATTAAGGTACCTGAGGGGGCAAGCGGGATGAAGGGCGAGCGTGCGTAGTACCGATTGGCTCTCCAGTCGCATTCTGTTCCCCGCGCGCCACCCACCCATGCGCAGTAATTATCGTTCAGCGCTAGACTTACGTGCCGCTACTTGTACAAACAGTCAAAAATACATTTGGTACAGAACCCTCAATGTGCGAAGTACGACACGCACTTGGCCGGTTTTGAAATCAGTTAAAAATAATACGATTTTTTTTAACATAGGCACGTGCTTGACCACTATCTCACCTGATAGTAAGCGATGATGTGGTTGAAGATGGAGTACACTTGGGATTTACTAAATTCATCGCTAAGCTCTTGTGGACGCGACTCAATAAATAGACAACTAGTCGTAGATTTGTAGTCAGCTTTTCTATCGGTATATTACTGCCAAGGTAAATTCTACGATGTCGTGTGTAGAATGTGTAACTACACTGAAAGCGTAGTATTTAGCACTAAACGTACCTATGGGACTATAAACTTTATGATAGGAACCATAAAGCTGATATTGGCAAATAAAATGGTGTCAATTGAAGATTTTTACGATTTTTCTATGTGAGCTGTTAGATATGTTTATCTTGGAGGTCGTTGGCCTGTATAAGTTACTCGTAACAATAAAACCATCTATATAATTCAAATTCTACCAAGCCCATAAAAGATTTGGACCACGATAAAACTATGCTAGTTTTGTAAACCGTAGATTTTCTATTCATTCAAACTTTTTTATCAGTAGGTAGGGACCAGCCTACTAGCATTTTTCTAACTATGTTGGGGTCGGCTTTGTGTCTACCCGGATGCAGCTGAATACCAGTATTTTTACCCGATATCAAAAAAAAATCAGCTGTTCAGTACATTTATGTACGAATAACTCGACAAAATGTACTTAAAGATGATCACCCATCCATAGACCAACCCCGGGAAGCGTAGCTTAACCTGATGGATCGACCCGTGCGGCTGTTATTACCTTAGCCACGAGCTCTACACACATAACACTACACACACACAACACACATACAACATACACATATACATTACATTATATTTAATTAAATTTATGAATGCGTAAGTTACAATGTTTGAATGTTACCCACTCATGCTTCAACGACTGGATGGATCGGGATGAAATTTTTTAGATACATAAATACATAGTAAACTATAAAAGAGCCTAAATAAAAAAAATCGTTCTCAAAGTCAAATCCTGTATTCATAATATTTCAGTCAAATAAAATAAAAATAATCAACTATTTAAAAAAATTAAAAAATATTAATTAAAAAACAAATAAAAAATAATGAGATATAAGTAAGTATTACTATTTAAATGAATATTTATTTATTTGATTAAAATGTACCTACCTTTTTTAATTTTTTTGTGGGATGGGAAATCATCCAATGACATCTCCCGCTCTGGATGGATCCTCAACCATGGATTGACCCCTGCGGCTGTTATTACTTTAGCCTCGAGCTCCTCTGACAATAGACTGTACAAAAGCTTCCCTATTTATACAATAATAAACGAAAACCATCTGTTTTCATCCGCCATTCTTTGAACGCACCTGCCTTTCCAAAGTAATCGTTCTAATAGCAAAAAAACCTTCGTCTTCCCATAATAAATTTGATTCGCATCGACAGGCTTGCGTGCGTGGTGTCCATTGCGCGTTATCTTATAACTAGCTTCTGCCCGCGGCTTCACCAAAGTGAAATGTGTTTTGTTATCCTAGGGGAACGTACTCTATCTGCCTATTATTATCACAACATTTTTTTTTTCTTTTTTGAGATGACTTTGCTCTTGACTCTGGTCTAGGTCAGAGGTGACAGAGGCAGAGTTGACGATGAAGCGAGCCTACCCAGGAAAAGCCTGTTCACTCTAACTTTGAAGAGATTAGGGTTGTTTGCCATCGGAAATACAGACGCAGGCATAGAGTTCCACTCCTTTGCTGTGGACATTATAAAAGACGTTTGGAAACGCTTAGTGCAAATTGGTGGAATAGCAACAAGGCAGGGCTGGTAACTTTTCGTGCGTCTAGAAGTCCGATGAGGTCTTGAAGCTCTTTGGCACACTCTCCGATGTACATTCTGTAGAAGACCTACAAGCAGGCAACCTTGCGGCGCATTGGGACATTCGTAATGGGGTCGCCTCCAAGTCCCTCAAGTAATTTGATGATTTCCTAGTAAAAAAAGGGTCTAATCTTCCGTGGTCCTCTCGGAAGTCGTTAAATTGCCTTAGGACCCAAGTAGGAAAGTCTAACCCCAAACTTGCAAAGTAGGGCTTCCTTAAAGGAACGGCAGCAGGGTATGGATATGAAGTCGAGTTGCAAACTATGAAGCACGTTATGACCTGCCCTCAGTGCCCCGAAACATGTAGCACAAACGACCTTTTTTTTTGTGGGTTTGGGAAACTACATCCTATGACTTTTCCCTCTCTGGGTGGAGCGGGAGGGCGTGTCAAACTTTTACTGACCAAAAACCCACCCCTGTTCCTTCCCTGCTCTGTTTCACCCCTGGGTAGGCATCGGCCATGACAGGCCCTGTCACGTATTGCTGACATCTCTGTGGAGGCGCGTGGAACACCACGCGCCGTCGACTCTCCTGCTTGATCCTGATCGGATGGCGAGCTATCCACTACTCGCCGTCTGCAGGCCCGCGTCTACGGTGGTCGGAGATCATCTCGTGCGGCGTCTCCTGCGGCAGCTGCTGCTGGCAGCGTGAGGGCGACTCTGTTGAGTCTCCCTCACCCGTTCCGCCTCCTCATATAGTATAATGTGAATGCGAGAACTATGTATGTCGTTATATTCATGTAGATTTTATGATTGTCTGGTAGTTTGAGTAATTTTGCGGCCTACTCAAATATCCTTACTTTGGTATTGTTCGTCGGTTCGTTGAGCTCCTCAAAGTTCTGAGTTGAGCTTCACGATGACTGACAAATGCTTGCACTGTCTGGACAGGTCCACTCGAATTTGTGTGTTGCTTTCTTCAAAAAGCTCATCCCAGACATAAACGTATATGGTTCTCATATGATTTAACCAGTACATATTGTATGGATTTGAACACTTTAAAAGAGACTTTGACCTCCGAGTTTGTTTTGGTGTTTCTTCTTAGGGTAGTCAGCTAGGAAACACCGTCCTAATCTAGCAAAAAAAAAAAAAGGACTTGTAAAAGTGTTGTTAAAACCTACTTACAAAAATAAAATCATTTATAATTTATTCACAAGTGACCTCTGCACTGCCACTGATGACGCCGTGGAAATAGCAATGTTCTGGGCCAAGAAAATATAAAGTATTGCCATCGTGCCAGCGACAAGAAGATGAAGAAGAACTTTTGAGACGCGATTAATGAACAAACATCCAAACGTACAGATTTTCATATTTATTGTATTAGTAGGACACTATTCTCATTGACCTCCACTTTTATACTCGTTTGGTTCAATGGATACGGAATTAGATCATCGTTTGTATTATTAGAAGATTTTTTGTTATAGATTCTAGTTTGTTTTTTTGCCATGCTTTTGTCGCTCGCTCTCGAACTATGGAATATTTTGAATAGAATAGAATATTTATTGAATGAATGAAAGGTTTACAAAAAATGTACATTTAGTCTGATTTCCAGTAGTAAGATTTCCTATACAATTATAGAGCCTAAAAATAAACTAAAACATGTTTTATTTATTACTGGTGCAAGTTCTGATGGTTCGGAATTACAATGTTAGATTGCGACCAGGCTGATTTAAGTTACTTCAAGCCGGTGTTTCATGCAACTATAGTGTAATTTTTTTTTAAACAGTAAATCGTGACGTTCAAAAGTGCCTTTTAACGGTCTAATTAAAATAAATATTTGGACTTTGATGATAATTTTTGTTTGATACAAGCTTTTTGGAGTGACATCAATTACTACTATTGCATATAAAACTGGGTGTTTTTTATGGTACCCACATCAATTTTTAGCAACCTATCGTCATAAAAAAATGTCATGAGCTTTTTTCTAAAGTCGATGTTACTTTGAAACGGTTACGAACTGTATATGTCTCATCATCATCATCAGCCTTTTAGTTTCCCCACTGCCACTAACTTCCTCTCTGTGAGAGGGTGTAGGCTGTAATCCACCACGCGGGCCCAATTCGGGTTGATGGAGGTCACATGTCTTCGAATTTTTGGTTTGAGGACATGCCGGTTTCCTCAAGATATTTTCTTTCACCGTTTCGAGAGCAGTGGTGACGAAATAAATTACACGAAGTAAAGCACTTGCCTGGGTTTGAACTCACGACCCACAACTTGTAAGTCGCGGCCGTTAGCACTGGGCCATCTAGTTCCATCTTAATTTTTTTTTATTGTTGAGAGCCAAAAGAAAAAAAATTGATGGAAACTACGGAGAAAATCGGAAGCCAAGATCGCCATCATACAATGGGCAAACTCAGTCATCTATTATTTTCATACTCTGTACAGTGTGTGCGGTAATATTTTATAGATATTGTTTCTGTCCATGGAAATGAACAAATTTCTTCAAAGAAGCCATTAGTCAATTCTCATAAAAAAGTTATCATCAGCTGACCAAAATTAATAATTGAGAAACAATTTTTTGATGTGTAACATCTTTCCTCTCGCTTACCTGCAATCTGTGGGAGTGATTTCGTGAAATGGGACGGAAGTGTGTAAAGGGAAGCCGGAGAAGCGTGCGCTATTTTATTTGACCAACGAGCGCGCGCGGTGGTAGAGTTGGCCATCAGAGGGTAGAGCGCGCCCACGATAATTCTGCGTGCGGTCGAAATCGGAACTAAATGTTTTAATTTTATTTTTCAGGATAGAATGTTAATGTTGCTTAATACAAAGGTTAGATGTCAAATGTTATGCGTCTACTATTAGGCTCGCTCGTTTTTTTTTCTGTGTTTACTATTACTTTCTTAAAGGTAAATCATTCATTTTTTATGGGCAGATGCGGCATTTAAAATAACACCACACATTTCTATTATACCCTGTATTATGCTTCTACTATATATTATAGTAAATACAAGCTGCTACAAGGGTGAAGCTCATCGAATGTGTTGTGGTGGGCCCCGTAACAAACCTAGCACCGACATCAAGGATTTACGTCAAAGACGGATAGATTGTGGCTAATCTGGTCAGATCCTTGCTAATTGGTTCATCGTGTAACGGTAGGCTGAAATACACAGGTACCTGTACTACTAGCTTCTGCCAGCAGCTTCGCCCGCTTGGAATTAATACCTCCCCCGTAATGATTTCTAGCCTATGTGCTATTTCAGACGATAATCTATCTATGTGTCAAAGGGGAATGCAAAGAAGATGCCTGAAATGGACAGAAACTACTAGTAGTCCTTAATTGTATTTAGAATAAAATATGTATAACGAAATAATTCTTAACTTTGTTTAACTAGGGTAAAAATATATGGCTAAAATATTTAATTTGATATCCGCCTTATTTTTGAAGTTAAACTTCTTTAGGCACGCTATGAAAAAAATATGAGAGTGAAATTTTAAGATGAGCGCATCTCTGTCACACAAAATTCACAGGTTGAAGTTAGCTAGAACCGACCACCCTGAAGTTAGCGATGGTCTGTGGTTCATGAAGAATGATTGTTTTCCTTTTGTAAACTTTGTGACAGTTTGGTTTTTATCTTGTTACACCAAAGATGTATGACTTCTTACGTGCGTACATAAGTACACACACACTTTTTTTATTGGAGGTCGTGTTTATTTGACATGAGTAAGTGACATTCAGCCAAAGAGGAATAGTCAAATAATCCTTATCGAACTATTTTATTGAATTAATGAACAGTTATCATTAATTTAGTATAATGCGACCTATAGGTACCGTAAATCCAATTAAAATAATATTTGCATGTCAACATTTCTTAATCAATTTCTTTTAAAATAGAAAACGTATCGTAGGCTGTATGAATCACATGTTCTTTGCTTTACTGACTGTTTGACATTACTGCATTTCTTGTTATTTTATTGTTTACTTGACATAGTTTTGCGCTATAAGGCGGATATCAAGTTAAATATTTAAGTTATCGTTTTATGTTTACCCTTGTTAAACAAACTGAAGAATTATTTCTTTAGGCATATTTTATTGTAAATAAAATTAAGGACTGCAGTAGTTTCATCCAGATTCAGGTATTCCCCTTTCATCCAGATGCGTTCAGCTGTTCTGGCATGATCAAACATCCATCCAATGTTACCGCGCCCCAGGGCACTCAGGCAGGGAAGGAACAGGGGTGGGTTTTATTCAGTAAGAGTCTGACACGCCCTCCGCGCTCCACCCAGAGCGGGAGAAGTCATTGGATGAATTCCCACCCCCAAAAAAAAACCCCTGGGCTCTCAGGCAGGGAAGGAACAGGGGTGGGTTTTAGTCAGTAAGAGTCTGACACGCCCTCCGCGCTCCACCCAGAGCGGGAGAAGTCATTTGATGATTTTCCACCCCTAAAAAAAAAAACGCCTGGGCTCTCAGGCAGGGAAGGAACAGGGGTGGATTTTAGTCAGTAAGAGTCTGACACGCCCTCCGCGCTCCACCCAGAGCGGGAGAAGTCATTGGATGATTTCCCAACCCCCAAAAAAAAAAATACACTTGGGCACTCAGGCAGGGAAGGAACAGGGGTGGGTTTTAGTCAGTAAGAGTCTGACACGCCCTTCCGCTCCACCCAGAGCGGGAGAAGTCATTGGACGATTTCACAACCCCAAAAAAAAATACACTTGGGCACTCAGGCAGGGAAGGAACAGGGGTGGGTTTTAGTCAGTAAGAGTCTGACACGCCCTCCCGCTCCACCTAGAGCAGAGCGGGAGAAGTCATTGGATGATTTCCAACCCCAAAAAAAGTTAGTAGGGTTGATGCTTATTTACAACTTACTCACCGTATGAAAAGCTAAAGTTTCCAGATAATGAATAAATGAATTTATTTAGTGTTTGTAGGTAAGTCATCTTTGTGAGCGTTTTGCAGATATAGAAAAGTGGCAACTACATTAATCTGCGTATTGTAGATTGAAGGTTTGATCCTATGCACAATCTGTAAAGTGACCTCAACCAAGTACGAAATTAACTGTAAAAAATTAAATGTATATCTGTATACGCACTGAATGATTAAGGGGCCTTTTACAGTCCACTAGCGCTGCCAATCGAAAAAATGTCATAACTCGTAAATAGAATCAAAAATACAAAATGTGGTCTATTATTAGTGTAGAAAAGGCAATAACGTAATTTTATAACACATTGTCAACACTTGAAATATAGCTGTTTAGCTAAATCGTGCATTTGTAACAAAAACGGCCGTTTATGTTTTGAATGCACGATTTAGCTAAACAGCTATATTTCAAGTGTTGATAAGGTGTTATACAATTACGTTATTGCCTTTTCCACACTAATAATAGAACATATTTTGTATTTTTGATTCTATTTACGAGTTATGACATTTTTTCGATTGGCGGCGCTAGTGGACTGTAAGAGGCCTCTTAAGGCGCAGTTGTACGACTTTGAATGGTTTATAATTGAACATCACGTCTAAACGACTAGTCTTATTTCTTTGAAAAAATATATGTTACTCTAGACAATTCCCGTCGTAATTTGTTTTGAGAATATTTGAAATCATATTTTTATAACATGGTGTAATTGATATGTAAAGTTATGTTAGTTGTTTTGTTTTGTTTCTTGAGTTTTGTTATTTTGTTAAGTTTAGAATCACAAAAACTATAAAGCGTATTTTTATGAAACCTTCACCATTTTAAAGATTATTTATAATTTAGTCTAAGTGTTTTAGTTCAATACGTGTTTTTTTATCTGTCATAAATTAATAATGCGTCTAATTTCGGACAGCGCTCCTTGATGGGCGAGTCCTATTACTAGGTGGACGTACGACGCGTTACGTGAGCTCAACACAGAATACGCAAGCTAACCAGTCAAGGTCATTGGCAGTTAATAGAGCCTTAAAACCAAAAATTCAAAGAATTTCACAATCACTTGCCCGCGCTGGGCCCGCGTTTTGAATTATGGACCACAGTCCTTTTCTGTGAGAATACAGTACTTAGTCCTTAGTAAGTAGTGCTGCATTCCCAACTTAAAGTCAATGAAAACATTTTTACAATTTTTTTTTTTTTTTTGTTGTTGTATATATAATAACCCTATAGCTAAAACTAATTAGTAAAGTAATTAAGCCAGAATTGATAGCCCCAAAAACATGGAATTTGAAGATAATTGGTGAAATTAGGGTATATCAGGGTGAGGATAAATTCGAAACAGAGTTACCTCGCCCTTGGGCACTAAGGGCAGGGAAGGAACAGGGATGGGTTTTAGTCAGTAAGAGCCTGACATACCCCCCCCGCTCCACCCAGAGCGGGAGAAGTCATTGGATGATTTCCCACGACACAAATAAAAAAAAAAGGGTGAACTGTACAAGCCTGTGTACCCCTTCAGATCGTAAGATCGTATCTGCGTTATGTTATGAAGTGGTAAAAACAATAAACAGACATGCGATTGCAGCAATGCCGAACGTTTGCTATCATTTATTGAAGAGCTCCATTGAGTATTTTCGAAGTTCTTCATCAGATCTCCAAATTTAAATGGGACCACGTGACAAGCACCAGCTTTCAAACACATAAAGAATTATCAAAATCGGTTCACCTAGAAAAAAGTACTGAGGTATAACAAAAAAAATATACAGTCAAATTAAGAAACTCCTCCTTCTTTTGAAGTCGGTTAAAAATAGCATACAACATACTTGCAATGGCAAAACAGGCCGATATTCGTTACAAACTATTTTCGCAAAACAAGCATTGTTCTGAGAATGAATAGATGGTAATTTATTTTCCAATGTTGCATTCCCGTTCATAGAAATCCAAGTTACGAGTATGACGGCTTCGACCGATTCGCCGAAAAATAACAATGGTAAATCGTTTGAGTTGAATAACTTTATGTGCGGGAAAATAGAAGAATATCAGTTACTGTGTTATCTTATAAAATGTCAGCGGTGAAGATATTTGAGAAATGATTCTTCAAAAATTCTTTGGAGTATCATCTGACAAGGATCTTGGCTTTCTTGGTTATTTTTTTGCTGGTAAGCTACATTAATACTTAATGATGTGTTTAAAAGGTGTTATGGTTACTTGTGATGGGAAGATATAGGTATTTCTGAAGAGTTTGTTCTGCTCCTTCTTCTGCCTAGGTAAAACACTAGGAACGTTTTTGTTGTTTTTACGACTGAGTTTTTTGAAAATATTCAATTTTTAATTTGATGATATCTCGAGGATTTTTTTTTGTGGGTTTGGAAATCATCCAATGACATCTCCCGCTCTGGGTGGAGCGGGAGGGCTCGTCAGACTCTTACTGACTAAAACCCACCCCTGTTCCTTCCCTGCCTGAGTGCCTAGGAGAGCGGTAACTCTGTTACGAATTTATCCGCTACCCCATTTTTTTTTGTGGATTCGGAAATCTTCCAATGACATCTCCCGCTCTAAGGTGGAGCAGGAGGGCGTGTCAGACTCTTTATGACTAAAACCAACCCCTGTTCCTTTCCTGCCCTGAGTGCCCAGGGGCGAGGTATCTCTGTTTCGAATTTATCCTCAACCCTGGCAGGCATCGGCCATGACGGGCCTCGTTATTATTGCTGAGAGTTGTCTCTTTGAGGCGCGCGTGGAACACTACGCGCCGTCGACTCTCGGGCCTGGTGCTGATCGGATGGCGAGCTACCCACTACTCGCCGTCCGCAGGCCCAGGTATCCGCTACCCCTAGGGATTCATATATTGATTCTTAGGTGGTACGAAGTTCACCAGGTCAGGTTCTAATAGATGTGCTCCCTTATTCTCGTCTCTCATCCTCAAATCTATTGCTTTCCCACTTTTTTGACATAGAAATGATAAAGACAGCATTTACAAACCAAGGAAGTGCCCACTTTTTACTAATGCAAGGATTCCCGTGAATGAGGTACCACATTCTAAAACACCCCTAGAATTATTTATGACTCTACAAACGACTCGCCTAACAATCGTTCTAAGAATTATTACAGCCAGTAAACCGTACGACAAAGTCAGACCGTAAAACAGGCTGAACCAAAATAAGCTGATTTAGCAATAGTGTTAAGACTCTGACAAGACCTTTTTTTTACCCGACTTCGCAAAAAAAGAAGGAGGAGGTTCTATGTTCGACTGTATTTATGTGATTATTTTTCCGACCCAAATATCGACCAATAGAATTGCACCATTCGACGTCACGTGGTACAACCTACATGGTATTATACTGAAAATTTTTTGAAAATTTTCTCTGGTAGTTGCTATATATAAAATAATCCCCCGAATACCACACGAGCTTCAAAATTATCTGGTATTTCCCGATAGGTTCCCTGCAAACAAATAAAATCGTCAAGTTTTTCAGGAAAAATCACTCGCGCTTCGCGCTCGTGATTTTTTAACCTGAGAAACTTGACTCCTTCATTTGTTTGCAACGAACGGAAATACCCGATAATTTTGAAGCTCTTGTGGTATTATAAGTGATTATTTTATTTCTTTTTTTATGTATGCCCACCGATTTCTCTGTCAGTTGTTAACCGATTTTCAAAATTCTTTTTTTATCCAAAGAGTATCCATTTTTATCGAAATTACTTCAGCGCATTTTGAAAAAATCAACAAAAACAGAAAATGTGTATACGTAGATGACGTTTTGGTCTCCTCCAATTACGAGTATAGTCAAATTCCATGTTCCATGTTATTGGGATTATCAATTCGGACGTAACTTTAATATTTAGTTTAACAAATAGAAAGTGAAAAATAAAGAACGTTTTCCAAAAAATACAACCGACTTCCAAAAAAGAAAACACACTAACTTTAAATTTTCGAAGTCGATATCAATTAACGGAGAAATAAAATACACTATAGACTTCCGATATTAAAATTATTTTTCAATTTTAAGAGTATTTCCCTTTTTGGGAATCGGTTGTATTTTTGTAAAAAAGATTTTTTTTAGGGTTGGAAATCATGAAATAACTTCTCCTGCTCTCTGAGTGGAGTGGGAGGACGTGTTAGACTCTTACTGACTAAAACCCACTCGTGTTCCTTCAGATGCTTCTGCCAGGGATGCGGTAATTCTTGTCCCTAGCGTGCCCCGTCAGTTCTTGCTGACATCTCTTGAACACTATGCGCCATTGACTTGGCAAACCCGCGCCTACGGCAGCCGGGAATCAGCATGCGACTCCCGACACCAAGACTTTGACAAGACCTAAAGCGCGACTAATGTCAGACTATGAAGAAAATAAAGACGCGTTGACACAACGGTTGTAATTTATTGCAAATTATAATGCATCAATATTCTTATAATATTATAATTATAATAAAACTCGACATGAAACGTTATTGTTATATTCATCAACATAGTACGTTGTCGGCAAGTGAATCAATCCTTTTCCCAACTATCTTGGGGTTGGCTTCCAGACCAACCGGATGCAGCTAAATACCAGTAATTTACATGGATCGACTGCCTATCTGATTTCCACAACCCAGTTACTGGGTAATACGATACCCCTTGGTAAGACTGGTTGTCAGACTTTTGGGCTTCTGACGACCATCCAATCCAAAAATGTCAAAGATTCACTATTGACAGCCGGGAGCAACGGCTCAACGTGCTTTCCGAGGCACGAAGGAGTCTCACTATGTAAAGATGGTCACTCATCCATGGACCAACCCCGGCAAGCGTAGCTTTACCTGATGGATCGACCCGTGCGGCTGTTATAACTTTTGCCACGAGGTACGTTGTCGGCAAGTATTTATGATTTAAAGAATGTCACAGTAGATAAGAGATAAGTTCATTGTTCAACTGTAACGGGTTTTTTAACAACTTAATGTGTTCAAGATTAAAATATTTTAACGCAACTTCAAACTGAATAGATTTTTACTGAACTTATTTTTCTGTACAAGTCTGTTTTGAGTTATTGTCTCTTGTCTTCGCCTTAAAACCCTTGGTTTCTTTATAGGTAACGTGACGTTGAAGCAGTAAAAAGTTTTTCACTTTTAATGCAAAAGTTAGGTTCTTCAAGGTGGAATTTTGCGGGTAGTAATGGCAAATGAAGAAATTAATGCCAAAGTTTTTTATGAACGTTCCGAAATAGGCTAATTTCTGTCACCGGCATGAAGGTTAACGGTACAGTAGGCCTCACGTCACTTGTAGTAGTACTTACTGGTTTTGTTAGAACTGACGTGCGGCCTACTGTACCAGTTATAACAAAAGCTGAAGCAGATTTAGACGAGGCCACTACCCACGCTTTGCTAAAATTCTCCAACATCACATTCGTACATTTTAAATTTGAAAAAAATGTTTGTAGCGCGCTTTTTGATGAGAAACATCCATTGGCAGTAAAATCGACTCGAATGCCGTAACGGCAAACTGCTTGACGCCATCGTGCCACGATGCCCCCACGTTGCCGCCGCTCTCGACTCCCTTCTCCCTAGAAACATCTACGCGAAAAAAAGTAACACAACACACAACAACAACAACCACAACCAACAACCATAACCAACAACAACACAACACCACCAACACCAAAAACAACAAATTAATTTTGTTTCAAATCTGCGGGCCGTGACGGCCAACTTTTTTAGGATTAAAACGTAATGCGCTACGGCCCAATGTGACTTTAATACGCTTAGCTTTCATTATTATCAACATCATTTCAGCCGAAAGACATCCACTGCTGGAAAGGCCTCCCTCAAGCGTCGGCACTGTGCTTCTCGCATCCATTGGATTCCCACAACCTTCATCAGGTCATTGGCTCACCCTGTGAGAGGCCTTCCAACGCTGCGTCTTCCAATACGCGGTGACGACTCCAGCACCTTTCACAAGGGTCGCGGATAAATTCATAAATTGGAAAGAGCACCTTTGACACAGGCAACTGAAGGAACAAGGTTGGGTTTTAGTCAGTAAGAGTCTGACGCGCCCTTCCGCTCCAACCAGAGCGGGAGAAGTCATTTTTTGATTTCCCAAACTCAAAAAAAAAAAGAGCCGTTCACTTAGTGCACATTTAGTTGTAAAACAAACTCATTTTTCAGCCTTCAGGTCAGCTACAGATCTGCAAACACTGTGGTGTAGCTGTATATCAGTTCATAAAGTCGGCGGTCACAATAAAAATAGCGTGGCACAGCCTGGGCCCGGGCTGACCTCCATCTATCTATGGAATATAGATCAATGCCCTCAATATAGGCGGCTGGGACAGACTGAGATCGGACGGAGGAAAACCGGGTATTGTGATGAAGCTTGAGAGAATTATGTCCAGTTATAATATTAATAATATAATAATAATAATCTTTTATTATCAAAAAAAATTACATACATAGAAATTATTTTGAAACATAGTCATTAAATTTAAAAACAAAATCTATGCACAAACAATATAAACCCTGCCTCTTAACCTAGGATGCTATATAGCTATGGACATTAGTAATAAATCAATTAATTTAGTCTATTTCTTTTTTCGACAATCCGTCGACGTGTAGGTCAACCACACTAAGAACTACTCCTGTATCGTGGGTACGGATTCAAGTATCTGTAGGCCATAGATATATTTGTTCCGTGCGGGAATCGAACCCGCGCCACGTAGAGCATCAGCCGAGCACTCAACCACTGCGCCAACAGTGTCACGTATTGATAAGTAAATTAATGATAAAATATAAAGAACGAATAAATTTCTGAACACATATGTATTTTTGAACTTGAAGAACTCGTGGCTAAAGTATTAACAGCCGCACGGGTCGATGCATCAGGTTAAGCTACGCTTGCCGGGTTTGGTCCATGGATGGGTGACCATGAGATCTTGGTATGTAAAGACCAGGTGATCTTTACATACCGAGACTCCTCCGTGCCTTGGAAAGCTCGTTAAACCGTTGGTCCCGGCTGTCAATAATGGATCTTTAACAGTCGTTACGGGTTGTCAGAAGCCCAAAAGTCTGACAACCAGTCTTACCAAAGGGTATCGTATTACCCAGTTACTGGGTTGTGAAGGACAGATAGGCAGTCGCTCCATGTAAAATACTGGTATTCAGCTGGAGCACGCTTACCAAGAAGTAACATATTCACTCTTGACCTTAAGGACCCCCTGGTTATAGATATCAGGAAAAACCACTCCTTAACTATTCGCACAATGATTGTGTATATGAGAAGAGGCTACTGATCTGCATTCGCAGGAATAATTTTACTGTTAATAACTGATACCATTTTTTTTTTTGGGCTGGGTTATCATCCTATGACTTCTCCCGCTCTGGGTGGAGTGGGAGGGCGTGTCAGACTCTTACTGACTAAAACCCACCCCTGTTCCTTCCCTGCCCTGAGTGCCCTGGGGCGCGGTAACTCTGTTTCGAATGTATCCACAACCCCTGGGTATTGCTGACAACTCTTTGAGGCGCGCGTGGAATACTACGCACCGTCGACTCTCGGGCCTGGTGCTGATCAGACGGCGAGCTACTCACCGTCCGCAGGCCCGGGTCTACGGTGGCCGGAGATCGTCTCGCGACGTCCTACGCCCAGGGCGTCTCCTGCGGCGGCTGCTGCTGTGGGCGTGAGGGTGACTCTGTTAAGCCTCCCTCACCCGTTCCGCCTCCTCCTCAGCGAGCATTACTGCTTCGCACAAGGAGGAGACTGCTACCCATTCCCTCTCGCTCATCACCATGGCCTGGACCAGGGCCGGGAGTGAGAGGACACGGCGGGGCTCCGCCCAAGCGGGGCACAACTCCACCGCGTCCTCAGAGCGATCCTCAAAGTGGTGTCACCCGGGCGTTTCTTTCCACCTCATCCTACATAGGAACGTCCCGAAGCTTCCATGTCCGGTGAGGACCTGCATCAGGCGGAAGATGAGGACGCCGTGGCGCCTCTCCAGCCACTCCTCAAAGAGGGGCCTATAAAAATAGAATAGAATAGAAATCATTTATTCGACACAGACACAACACAACAGCAACAAACAAAAGGAAAAAAGAAGTACACAAAAAAACAATAAAATTGTGCTGAGCGTGCCCATACCGAAAGGGTTACCATCTCAGCATTTGCTGGGCGTTGGACACCAAGCGCTGGTTTTCAGTTGGCACCATAACTAATACCTAATTTTACAACCTGATATCCTGACCCAAAAACAGGTCATAAATTAATTGATATGTACATAAAAGAGAATATCAAATTCCATAAATTAATGCTCAATTTGTTTCGACCAATATACGACATGTAAATAGTTATAAAATTACTGCAGAGAGCCTATTAATTAATTATTTTCAGGCCGTTTGATAGACTTTTCAATGGAAATTCTGTGGAAAATATTTCTGTGTTTCGTGATATTAATAATTAAGTTTAATGATTGGCTGCCATTGTACTCTAGATCATTGACCTCTTTGGATATAGAAGGCGATAAAATTGAACGTTGACCAGACGAGTTCGTGACCAATTCGTTTTGTTTTTACCAAACTTCGTTTTGTACAACAAACAAAAGCATGAAACAGTATCCACGAATAATTTAGCAACTAGTATTGTTTGGTGTTTGCTGTTCACGATCATGATTATCATTCCAGCCGATAGTCATCCACTGCTGGTTCTAAGCCTCCCCCAAATGTCACCACATCGATCGGTCTATGGTTCTCACATCCTGCATCTCTCACCAGGTCATCAATCCTTGTGGTAATGGATTGGTGAAATTACCAGTTTCTCAATTAGTAAGAAAGGAAGAAAAATTGTTTATTCTGCACAAACTTAATGCACATTAGAGAAAAAAAATACTAGAAATCATACAGGGTGTAAAAAGACAAATCACATAGTCGTCAACTACGCATACATCTAGCGGAGGTGACCCCTGCGTGTTTCCACTGCGAGGATCGCCCAGAGGACACGGTGGAGCATACGGTGGAGGTTTGCCCCGCTTGGGCAGAACACCGCCGTGTCCTCGTGGATGCGATAGGCGGCAGCGATCTCTCGCGCCGTGCCCTGGTTCAGGCCATGGTACAGAGCGAGAGGGAGTGGGGAGCCGTCTCCTCCTTCTGCGAAGCAGTAATGCTAGCGAAGAGGGAGGCGGCACACGTTAGGGAGACTCAACAACGGCAGAGTCGCCCTAGCGCCCTCAGCAGCAGCCGCCGCAGGAGACGCCAGGGGCTGCGAGACGATCTCCGGCCACCGTAGACCCGGGCCTGCGGACGGCGAGTAGTGGGTAACTCGCCGTCCGATCAGCACCAGGCCCGAGAGTCGACGGCGCGTAGTGTTCCACACGCGCCTCAAAGAGTTGTCAGCAAAGGACGGGGCCTGCCACGGCCAATGCCTGCCCGGGGGTTGAGGATAAATTCGAAAGAGTTACCTCGCCCCCGGGCGCGTAGGGCAGGGAGGAACAGGGGTGGGTTTTAGTCAGTAAGAGTCTGACACGCCCTTCCGCTCCACCCTAGAGCGGAAGAAGTCATAAGATGATTTCCCACCCCCCCAAAAAAAAAACGCATACATCTAACAAAGTAGCTTTACGCAAAAATTATTACACGACTTTTATTTTTAGGTATGAGAAAAAAACTATTTTTTTATGGCACGCAATGTAACGCAAAACCCAGGCAAGTGGATTTAAAAGCGGGCCCTTCAAGTCTCTAAGCCACGTAGGTACTTGTCAGATACGTTTGATATTCATCGCGTTTTTGTAACTACAACAGCGTAGGTAATTTCGAAAAGTCGAAAAAAAAAATCGAAAATTCAGGTAATGTTTGTTTGGAAAATAAAGTTTATTAATAACAACTTTGAACTCATTTTCGTAAAAAAAGTAAAAAAAGATATTGCAACTTTGACCTTCAATATCTCCAGAACCAGTGGATTCCCAGGTATGATCTAGTGGAAAAAAATTATCCAAATAATGGGTAGAATATGTGGCTTTCAGCTTTGGAAACAGTTTTTACACCCGATATAACCTATGACGAAGGCAAAAGCCTCATATACAACCAGTGAAAGTCTTTTACCTGACAGGTTAAATGTTTCTGATGTCAGGATCAGCCAACAACCAAAGGCAATACACATTGCGTAATACTTTATGTAATCTGTGCTGTGACACTGGCAAATGACAATAGAAAAACCATCAAAACAAAGCAAAAAGTGAAAATGCCGATCAAAATGGAAAAACAACGAAACTACTTTTTTTTTAACGAAAACACGAACAATTAGGCTCCATTTGTGCAAGAACAGGTTGTTGCTCAGCATAATGTTGCGACTTCAGGTGAACTTATCGTCAACAACGCTTATTTTGTCGCGTAAAACAACGTCAGTGGAAAAACTGGCCAGTACGTTGGCAGCATTGCCAATGCTGATTCGTTGGCCAAAGAAAAGTCCAGCCCTCTGGTCAAGTGAAGAGTCGTTTTTAAGAGATTTAACTCAAAATTGAATTAAACTCATTAAATACTTATAAACTGTTTATTACTTAATAAAAGAAAGTTCTCATTTAACTCCAGTCGGTGAGCAACCGAATCACCCTTTGTTTCTATTCAGTTCTGTAATTTGATTGACAGACAAAAACTTACGAGCTACGCTCCTGAAAATAGACATTATATTTGGAAGATAATATTTCTCAACATACTGCCTCTTTGATCTAGTGGTCGCTAGGGCCACTGCTGATCATGAGGTGCGGGATACGATTCCCTGGTCCGACAAAGTGTTATTAGGTTTTGCATCTAGATTTTCTAATTCTGGACTTGTGTCCAATTGCTGGCAATTTCGTTATCCCTACGCGACTTTAATATAACATAACTGGCGAATGTGGCTTTATTATCAAATGATGTTTCATTGGATTGGTCTTGACAGCCGAAGTGAATTGTGGCATAAAATCTACGAGTATGATTGTATGAAAACAAATACGACCAGACTGCTTGATAACTTTAATTTCGGAAGTCGGTGTTTGTATTTTATTTCTTCGATATTTGACACCGACTTCCGAAATTAAAGTTATTTTTAAATTTTTGTATTTTTTTTTGGAAGTCGGTTGTTTTTTTTTGTAAAAAAGTTTTTTATTTTTCGCTTTTTAGTTGTTATACCCCAGAACTAAAAACCCCAATAACATGGAACGTGGAATTTAAACATTTGGAGAACACAAAAACGTCATCAAGATATGCGTAATTTTCGTTTTTGTTCAGTTTCTCAAAAAGCGCTAAATCAGTTTCGATAAAATTTATATGGGACCACCTCGGAAGTATATTCTTTCGGTTAAAACAAGAATTTTGAAAATCGGTCCACAACTGAGGGAGAAATGCGCGGCATACATAAAAAAAAAAAACATACATACAGTCGAACATAGAACCTCCTCCTTTTTCGAAAGTCGGTTAAAAAGCAGTGAAAAGTAAATTGTTTGGAACTTTTTAGTTTTTCATCGCAGTCTGGTTTTACATGGAGTATGTATACCTATCTGACCTGCACGAGATAATAGATGTAAAGTCAGATTTATAGATATGTTGGTATTCTTCGGTACAAAATTTTGGGACAGATGACGGACAGACAGACAGACGGAAAGACGGACAGACGGACACGTGAGTGACAAAAATAGGGCTCCGTTTGGACTCTTCGGGTACGTAACCCTAAAAATGCACTAACAATTTTTTGTCGAAATTACGACGTCACAACACAACAAGTATTTAGTAACAAAAGCGTACGTTATGTTAACACAAGTATATACAAGGGTTTACTCACCGAATCATTAGTAGGTAAGTATGAACCAATAGCTCTGTTTGTCAAACAATAGCTTCACTAATTAGTCAACAATAATAATTATTAACTGCGGATATCAATTTAGTTACCGCATTTGTGAATTGTAGACCGTATTAATAAGGGGTTTAGCAGACACAACTATCCTATACGACCGCGATACCAAAATGCTACTTGAAATATTCGTGGAGTGGAGCGGAGCGGAGCTGTGCCAATATTAACCAATGAAATTGCATACAATCTCCGCTCTGCTTCACTGGACAGGGACTTGCGAACTAGTTTAAAAAATCATACAAAACCGGAAAGCGGAGAAAAGAAGCGGAGCGGGGAAGCGAAAAACAAACGGCCGCGGAGTATTTTAGCCGGTTCCAATTTTTAGTCGCGTGCCCCTCGGCCTAGCTCCGCACAGTCCACAACTCCGCTCAGCACTCCCTCGATCCACTCCACTGCCTCGCTCCGTGTTAATGGACAGGCAGCCGTAGATTGTAGACAAAGTGAAATTTTGTCGTAGTATTGACTACCTCAGCGAAGCTTGCCGAGAAGGCTGACTCGACTCATTTGCTGCCAAATACTGCAAAAACATTAAAATGTGTTACATCTGCATTCTAAGGGAAAAAAGTGACAGTTTTCTGTATCTAAAACTAAATACTTTATTAACTTGACGCTGGCTGAATCCACAAACCGTGCGAAGCCAAAATAAAAAAGTAAACAATTGCCGAAAAGTCAAAATGTCAGATTTCTGTGATGATAAATGATGCATGATTTGACAACTTTCTGTATTCGCTTCTTTCTGATTTGACAACTTTCTGTAGCCCCTGCATTTATCAAAATTGCCGTTGCCGATGGATGCAAAACGCACAGGACCGGTCATTGTGGTGACACTTGGGGGAGGCCTATGTCCAGCAGTGGACGTCTTTCTGTTGAAATGATGATGATGATCAAAATTGCGCATTTTTAAACTGCATCGCATTACATAATTATGTACCTGAAGCCTTTAGTGTAGATATAATTAGTTGAGTATTTTATAAATATGTAAATTTATAAACATATTACATTAGATTTGCAATATAAAACTGTTTACAGATAACCTGAAGGGTGTTTCTATTTCTTCTTCCTCGTGTTACTAGTAATGTCAGTTATCATAGTTAAACAGATTTGTTTTGCCTATATCTTTGCACCTTGCACGGCATAGACGGTGACAGTGAAGATGCCACTTTGGCTGTATATAGGATGACTGGTAATTTGTGACCGATACTTTAACACGTGATTGTACTCATGATAACAAACAACTTTTACTATATGAACCTGAAATCGTGAAAAAAATCTGCTATTCAGTACACTTATGTTTGCCTACTGACTGGTCAAAATGTACTGTACTGCCTATTTTTTTTGGCGATTTCAGGTTTGGTCCCATAGTAAAAGTTGTTTGTTATCATGAGTACAATCTCGTGTTATAGTATCGGTCACTAATTACCAGTCACCCTATATATCTTGGGACACAGAGGGCAGGATAGAAGGTAGAGCAAAGTTTGCGGCTGACATTCAAACCCTGCTGCCGTTTTGTCAACGTAGCCCACAGTTTGTGGATGGACGCAGTATCAAGCACTCGAATAAAAATATCAAGCACTCGAATAAAAATATCAAGCACTCGAATAAAAACAAAAACCGGCCAAGTGCGAATCGGACTTCGAACATTTAGAGTTCCGTACCAAATGAGGGAATTTCAAAGAAAAAAAAAAAAAACATATATACGGTCGAATTGAGAACCTCCTCCTTTTTTTTCGTCGGTTAAAAATCAGATTTATCAATATATTGTGACGACCTTATGTTGGCAACCTTATGGTGGAGACTGGCACGTTGGAAGTTTGGAACATTCTAGAAACTCTTGGAACGCCGATTGAAAATTAAGAAGAATAAAGAAGACTTTTGTTTTTTGGGTTGACTTCTCCTAGCCCGCTCGAAGAGGGCACTTGTATTAATTTTATTATTCAATATAACGTATTAGTGCGCCATCCTTCGTTCTTTTATAACACAACACACATAAGCAGTCACTCTTGTACACCACACTCTCGCACCGCCAGCGAGTAAGACAAACCCCCAGGAACGTGAAAGGAATCTCCAGGGACCTAGCACTAAGAGAAGCTGCTCCAGGTCCCTATAATATTTAGTATTTGTTAGTAAACTATACGTAATAATAAACATTATCACCAAGTTTCAAGTTCACAGGTCAATGGGAAGTTAAAAAATTCTTCGGAACAAAATGTTGTCACAGACGACGGACAGACGGCCAGACGGATACGTGAGTGACAGTAATAGGGCTCCATTTGGATCCTTCGGGAATGGAACCCCTAAATAAATAAGATTAAAGTAAAAACTAAAACTATTAGTTCATCTATTCTTGGACGAATGCCTCCTTCATCTGTTACCATTGATCTCTGTCACTAGCCACCCTATTCCAGATATTCTGGGCTATACAGGTAATGTTGTCTAGTCATCTTTGTATGGTTCTACCGCACTGTCGCTTTCCATCTCGTGGGTACCAGTGTTGAGCTGTCGAATAGCGATTAAATCGCTGTCCGCCGTAGCACGTCTGCTAACGCCCTTAGGTATGGCTTTGATTTGAAGTGTTTGAATAGTTGTAATATCAACACATTGCTACTTGAATAATATTCCAATTCGACTGCCTTAATTAATTGTATCATTTGTTTCATTGTATCATTTGTTCTGTGTCTGGGTGTAATTTATCTATAATATGTATGTATTTAGAAATATATAAGTATGTTTATCAGTTGTCTAGTACCCATAACACAAGCTCTGCTTAGCTTGGGGACTAGATGGCGTTGTGTGATAGTTGTGGAATATTATTATTATTATTGTGGAAATAATAATTTTGGTAGCTATTCATTTGTATTTAGCTCTTTCATTTGAGGTAATACATTGACAATACATGAGTTAACAGTTTAACCTATGAACCCCCACGCGCGAGCAGAAAAAAAATAGCACCAAACGCCCGAGCCTCTTATCGCAGTTTGACATGTTTACGACCTGGCGCACAAAAAACAATTTGCTGAGGTTTCTATTGGAGCAAGGCACTTAAAGTAAACTTTTTTGGGCTGTTGAATAAACAAACCTTAGAATAACATGTAAACAATACTTGTAATTCGAGAGTTGAATTCTAATCAAATGCTGTTATCAAAGATTTGTCGGGAATAGTTAATAGTTCACGTGTTAAGTTGGTAGTTGATAATACCACTGTATCAATTTACACGAAATTTTGCATGTTACACTATGAATAGACAAGTAATCTAAAAACAGTATTTTTTTTTGTAGAGTCCGATATCATTTTTTCCTATTGTTCACACTCAAACTTCATATTACGAAATAAAACAAAATAACGGTTTTTTATAATAGAGTTTCTGCTTTGGCGTTGCGTTTTGTGTTGCGTTTTTTTTCTAATGCTATGTAATAACTACCTAAGAATAAATACATACCCTCAAACCTTGAATAACACCGAAAAGGTCACATCATTCACGCTCACAATAACAATGTCAACAAAACCGGTTGACCTTGACATCATGTTATTACGTAATATTTCTTCAAAACATTTATCTATAACTATGTTATAACGACGTAATAATAACATAACAATGAATATAAAAGGCGTGGGATTGAGCTGCTTCAATGATATACATGAGCCATTGTTTTCATATGTACTACTTACTGATGAAATTTTTTTTATATATTTTTTTTTAATATTTGTTTTTGACATGAATACTTGTATAGTATTATATTATATTTTTAATTTTTTTTATTGACATTTTATTATTATTATTACTATTTTATTTATTTTTTTACTTGAATACTTTGTTAAGTATTATATTTATTTTTTGATTGACATATTATTATTACTATTTTGTTTGACACGAATATTGACTTTGTAAAGTATTATATTTTTATTTTTTTTGATTACTTAATTATTGTAAATGTGAGGACTATGTGGGTTATTATTATTATTTTCTCCTCCTTTTTACAGTAATTTTCAACGTTGTCTGACAGTTTGAGTACTTTTGCGGCCTACCCAAATGTCTTTTCTTTAGTATTGTTCGTCATGTCATTGAGCTCCTTAGTGGTTTTTAAGTTGAGCTATTCGACTATTGACAAATGCTTGCACTGACTGGACAGGTCCACTCAAATATGTTTGGTTCTTTCTTCAAAAGACCACTACAGACACTAAGCTGCATGGTCCTCATATAGAATAATGTGAATGCGAGAACTATGTATTTCGTTATATTCATGTAGATTTTATGATTGTCTGGCAGTTTGAGTATTTTTGCGGCCTACTCAAATGTCCTTACTTTGGTATTGTTCGTCGGTTCGTTGAGCTCCTCAAAGTTCTGAGTTGAACTTCGCGATGACTGACAAATGCTTGCACTGTCTGGACAGGTCCACTCGAATTCGTGTGTTGCTTTCTTCAAAAGCTCATCCCAGACATAAACGTACATGGTTCTCATATGATTCAACCAACACATTGTATGGATTTCAACATTTTAAAAGAGACTTTGACCTCTGAGTTTGTTTCGGTGTTTCTTCTCAGGGTAGTCAGCTAGGAAACACCGGCCTCATCTAGCTTAAACTGACAAAAAACATTGACGTGTAAAAGTGTTCCTTGTAACCTATTTACTGAATAAACATCATTTATCATTTATATAAACTCAACATATCCCATAAACAAACACAAAACTATTTAAAACACACAATTTAACAACTTTTCGTTCGCCATTGACGAACGTAAACATGAAACTTAAAACTTTTTTTTTAATTTTTCGAAACTGTATTTATCTATGAAAAGGTTTGTCAAAGTACGATACTATCACTCCCCGAGCATGAGAACCATGCCACAGGATATAAGACCTTTAGTTATTTAATAATAGAGGTTAAAGCCGCGTAATCTGGTACGGCATATGGGCATGCCATCGGGCGTTGACGGAGGTTTACATACACGGCATACGGGCATGCCGTCGGGCGTTCAGGGGCAGTAATGTTACGTGTTGAAATAGGTGTAGTCTTAAATTTAACGTGAACTAGCTTGTGCCAGCGGAGCGACATCGCCCGCATATTAATTATGGATTATGAAGCATGTAGGCTATAATTTATAACGATTAGGTATAGTCTTTTTTTTTGGGGGGAGGGGGGGGGGTTTGGAAATCATCCAATATCTTCTCCCACTCTGGGAGCGGGAGGGCGTGTCAGACTTTTACTGACTAAAACCCACCTCTGCTGTTCCTTCAGTTGCTTGTGCCAGGGCCGTGGTAACTGTCTTTTGAATTTATCCGCGACCCAGATAGGCATCGGTCCTAGCAGACCCTGTCAGCTGTTGCTGTCATCTCTTTGAGGCGCGCGTGGAACACTACGCGCCATCTACTTGGGCCTGGTCTAACAATTATAGTCTCTTATAATCTCTGTGTCAAATTTCATCCCGATCCATTCAGCCGTTTTGGCGTAATTGAGCAACAGACACGAATGCATCTATCTTTGGATTACTTTTAATCGGAAGACCCAGCGTTGGAAGGCCTCCCAATAGGTGGACCGATGACCTGGTGAGGGTCGCGGGAATCCGATGGATGCGAGACGAGCAAGACCGGTCGTTCCTGGTGACACTTGATTAAGGCCTATGTCCAGCTGTGGACGTTTTTCACCTGAAATGACTTTGCAAAATACAACCCAACTAGTTAGTCTTTGAAGAGCCTCACAACTGTTCAAGATTAAAAATATTACAGTGCATGCATTTTTTAAGCGAAGGCTTGTTGTTTAGGTGCATACCCACCGCAGCGCACGAAGAGACCACGCACGTGCGTTAAGGGTATACTGCCGGCCAAGTGGCGCCCTCAATGAATAAAAAATCGTAGCATAGAAAATAAATAGTAGTAGGCAAAAGTACCAAAAACGGCCGTTTTTGACAGTTTTGCCTACTACTTTGGATACGAAACATTTTGAGACCTGTTTTAACAACTTGAAAATACTTTATCCTCATTGTAACAAACGTGACGTTGGATTCTTAAATATTTATTTTCTATGCTATGCTACGATTTTTTATTAAATGAGGGCGCCACTTGGCCCGTAGTAGACCCTTAAGCTTCGCATGCGATTGTATCCACTGCAACCCACGGAAACGCTACGCATCAATTGACGTCATTGGTACATGTGTGCCTTGCTCGTATATGGTGCTCACATGGCTAAACGCTGTCAAAGACATGCGCGCTGTGCATGCAGTACACACTATACACGAATTTTAACCAACGAAAATGGCAGTGAAGCTACGCACGATATTATTGCAAAAACATGTGCGTAGTCTTTTCGTGCGCCGCGGTGGTGGACCACGCTACAGTTGTATAAATATAGTTGTAGGTGAGTAGTGTGAGTCAAACAAATGAATCCACCCCGCTCATGTGCGCCGCGTGCCCGTGCACAGCATGTACCGCAGTGGGTTTGCGCCTTTATTGTTGACTAGAGAATGTACATATTTCCTTCAATATACAGGTTGTGATAAGGACACGTAAAAAAAAAAAATAAACAACGAGTACCTCTTTTGATATCTCAGTAACCAGAACCTAACCAGTAAAAGTAGTCATGGGGACTTTGGAATAGTATACAGGCCACTGCGCGTTGCCATTCTGGCGCGACACGTCACTAACATGATGGTGACGCAAAACCATAAGTTTTGCTCCTACCAAAAATCGCTCAACGTGGCTAAAGAAGTTTCCACTTCATAAATATCACAATTATTCGTGGCTAAAGTACTAACAGCCGTACGGGTTGATCACATGGATTGGTAACCATCTTTAGATACCGAGACTTCTCCGTGCCTCGGAAAGCACGTTAAGCCGTTGGTCCCGGCTGTCAATCGTGGATCTTTGATAGTCGTTACGGGTCGTCAGCGGCACGAAAGTCTGACATCCAGTCTTATCAAGGGGAACATATATTACCTAGTAACTGGGTTGAGGAGGTCAGATAGGCAGTCGCTCCATGTAGAATACTAGTATTCAGCTTCAAACCGATCCCAATATAGTTGGGAAAAGGCTAGGCAGATTGATTAAAATATCACAATTACGGGAAAAATAGGTGACACGCATTTTTACTTTCATAAAACTTTTGACTTTACTGTAAACTAAAAATGTAACTTCTTTCTGAATGAAACATTACAAACGCATAAAACAAGCAATTTATTTCCAAAGAATTCTCAGCTCGATCTCAAATATCAAAAAAAAAAATCAGAACCATTGTAACTGTATCTACAACATAATCCGATCAATTTCCCGTAGTTAATCCGTCATCCAATTCATCTCCGTGGACAACCAATCAACCAATACGAGGTACAGTCACAGTAAAAACAGGTTCGTCACATATTTTTAACACGCTTTTATTATCTATGTAACGGAATCTTTGAACGTGATCTTCACCCACTTCAAAACATCAGATTGAATTGAAACTTCACACACTTATCAAGGACCGATGACAATGCATGTTTAGTTAAATGACGTCATTCTAAATCCAATATATCGTACTCCCAAAGATGGCGGACTGGTCATTTTTTATGCATTTCCATTATTATGGGTATCAAATGACAGGGGTCGCAAAAAGAATACGAAAAAATAAAAACAAAGCGTGTTTTTTTTTTTACTATTGAAAATTATTATTTGCTCCACCCATGACAAATTCTGCTACTGTACCAATAATGTCAATGTCACAAAATGACACGTTGGTTTTTTATTTTGGCTTCACACAGTTTGTAAATTTCGTCATAGTCATCAGCCTTTTAATGTCCCCACTGCTGGGGCACAGGCCTCCTCTCTGTGAGAGGGTGTGGGTCCTAATCCACCACGCACGCCCAATGCGGATTGGTGAATGTCATAAGTCTTCGAATTTTTGGGTTGGTTTGTAAATTTAGCCAGCGTAAAAATTTGAAAGTATTTAGTTTTTAGATACCTACAGAATACACTTTTTTATCCATTACAATGAGGATGTCACACATTCATGTTTTTGCAGTATATGGCAGCAAATGTATCGAGTCAGCCAGCCTTCTCAGCAAGCTTCGCTTTCCTTCTTTTAATCGTGTCGATTTCCACTCAAATGTTGTCCGACCAGTATGTAGCAACCTGGATAGCTTTGTTTAAATCATCCGAGGTACAGGTGGTTGTGTATGCTGGGCAAGCAAGGAGGTGACGCATGTCCTGTAAAAAATTAAGCATGGGATTAGCCGTCAGGCCTCGGAATAGCAGACACAATTAAAAACCTATTGTCACGTCTCCGATTGGAGACGCGCGGGGCCTGACGGATTAAACACTGATTGGCGGGTTCTTAATTAAAAATTTTGTATGGACAATTTTAATTCAGAATCCATTAAACAGTATTTAAAATAAAAATTATGGTTAGTGAGTTAGACTGTACCTACCTGTAATACTTCACTCTAACTTGTATTGGTAGATTAAGTTATTGGAGATTAACTTGAACCTAGGTAAGGGCTATTTTCTGGAAGGCAAGTTTACGAGTGTACTTCTAGAAATAGTTGTGTCTTTGGACGTCAGTGTTTTAGATTTGAAGTTTGGAAGATTTGTCGGTAACAGTTTCTTTATAATTGGCGAAAATTTTAATGTGCCTGTCACCAAGTAGTTTTTTACCAGACTTCGCGACGCAAAGGAGGGTAAATGGGTTTATCCGCCTCGTGGGCCAATATTGATAATTCGTATATAAATTGATTCGTCTTAATCTTGCGAGTGCTAAAACTACAATACGCGAGTATACAAAATACAATATGGCGACAACGAGACGCCATATTCTGAAAAAGAAATAAAATAAAGTTGACAAACAAAATAAAAAGTGGGGTACCAAAATAAAGGGTTCGAGGAGGAGTGCGGCAGTGGGCGGGTTTTTTTTTTTTGGTGGGTTGGAAATCATCCTATGACTTCTTCCGCTCTAGGGTGGAGCTGAAGGGCGTGTCAGACTCTTACTGACTAAAACCCACCCCTGTTCCTCCCTGCCCTGAATGCCCAGGGGCGAGGTAACTCTTTCAAATTTATCCTCAACAGGCCCCGTGACAGGCCCCGTCCTTTTGCTGACAACTCTTTTAAAGCGCGCGTGGAACACTACGCGCCGTCGACTCTCGGGCCTGGTGCTGATCGGGCGGGGAGTTACCCACTACCCGCCGCCCGCAGGCCGGGGTCTACGGTGGCCGGAGATCGTCTCGCGGCGCCGGAAGACCCCGACGTCTCCTGCGGTGGCTGCTGCTGAGGGCGTGAGGGCGACTCTGCTGTTGTTGAGCCTCCCTCACATATGCCGCCTCCCTCTTCGCGAGCATTACTGCTTCGCAGAAGGAGGAGACGGCCTCCCATTCCCTCTCGCTCCATACCATGGCCTGAACCAGGGCACGGCGCGAGAGGTCGCTGCCGCCTATCGCATCCACGAGGACACGGCGGTGCTCTGCCCAAGCGGGGCAAACCTCCACCGTATGCTCCACCGTGTCCTCTGGGCAGTGGGCGGGTTGGAGGAGTTGGAAGCAGTTATTTTTATTTCAATTATTGATTTCATGCTACCAACTGCATCAGACTGCTTGAAAAGTAATTTTTTGGAATTTTTTAGCTGTTTTTACAGTCGGGTTTTTAAAAAAAAATTCTATCTTTCTTTTTTTGAAATCCCGAATTCTTCATAATAAGTTTTTTTTTTTTTAAATCTAATTTTGTTTAGGGGCTTTCATATGACGTTCTTGTTAATTTCTATTGCTTTATTTCTCCAACGGTGGGTGTTGTGATGAGATTCCTTTCTCCTACTTTCAGCAAAATGGACATACATCCATTCTGTCTTCATCTCATAAGATATCTGTTCAGTTTATAAGACTCCTTTCTCTTGGTTTTGTATGCACAAATCTTAAAGTAACATAGATAACTAACCAAACCGCGCCAGAAAATCAATTTGTGTTTTAGAATTTGGTCTATTGTTAATTTGTTTTGTCATGCTAAAAAAATGTCCATGCACTTCGCCTTTTGTCATAAAGACTTTTGACAATACCTTCTTCACAGAGCTAGCTACTAGCTCAAATGGAAGACACATTTTTTATTATTAATCATTTAATTCAAGTAACAAGACTGGGCATAGTGTTAGTAACATTGTACTTATAAACTATGTTAGTAAAACATTAACACAGAAACCAATTTGTGTCATCACTGCTGCAAGGTGACAGGTCCAGTCGATACCTTGCTGCAGTGGTTCACAAACGCACAATCTAGCCTGCTTGCTACCATTTTTTTTTGGGATTGGAAATCATCCTATGACTTCTTCCGCTCTGGGCGGAGCGGGAACGCGTATCAGACTTTTACTGACTAAAATCCACCCCTGTTCCTTCCTTGCCTGAGTGCCCAGGGGCACGGTAACTCTGTTACTAATTTATCCGCGACTCCTTGGCGTGCAGGCGTCGCCCATGATGGGCCCCTTCAGTGGTGGCTGACATCTCTTTGAGACGTGATTGGCGCCGTCGACTCTCGGGCCTGGTGCTGATCGGACGGCGAGCTATCCGTTACTTGCTGTCTGCAGGCCCGCATCTACGGTGGCCGGAGATCATCCTGTGACCCCCGACGCCCAGGGCGTCTCCTGTGGCGGCTGTGGCTGGGGCGTGAGGGCCACTCCGTTGAGTCTCCCTCACCCGTTCCGTCTCCTCCTGCGCGAGCATTACTGATTCGCAGTAGGCGGAGACTGGTTCCCATTCCCTCTCACTCCTTACCATGGCCTGGACCAAGGCCGGGCGCGAGAGGTCGCTGCCACCTATCGCATCCACCAGGACATGGCGGTGCTCCGTCCAAGCGGAGCAGATCTCCACCGTGTCCTCTGAGCCTGCTTGCTACCATAGACATCTGATTTTCACATTCGATCTGCGTTTTTCATTGAAATATTGTTAAACTATTCAAGTATCCCAACAATATTGAATATGTTATATTATTACTACAAGCAAGTGACTACATGCAACCACACCCTTGGACGTCACAGTACCCACCCTTCCTTGGCTCATAAACTGCGGCCATGCAAAACAGACTTATTCCTACGCCCAAATAATGCCCTCATAAACCCAGCTCATTAATAATTCAGTACATTACAGCCATTTAATTGGTTATAAACATTTTTACTTCTCGACATTAGCCCTTTACGGCATTTCGTACGTGCAACCCTTAAGAGCCGGCCCTTAAAATGGTTACGATGTTGTTTAACTAAATTAGTTATTCTGCCATTGTAACTTTTTTGAGGGTTACGAATTTTATTCATGACTTTTTTGTAAGTGTGTACTGTCGTTGGTTATGTAAGCTCGACACTTTGCTGATGATAACTTTGTACGGAGTGTCCATTATTTTTATTTTGGAAATTGTCTTTGATTCTCTTGAAAAAAAATGTACACTTCCGTGTGCAAAAGCAGTGTCTAAAATATGACCACATTGAAATTAAAAAAAAATTAGATGACCCGTACATTTACGTTTGCATAACTCGACAAAATATTCTGAAAACCTGTGTTTTTGTCGTGTTTTCAGTGTTGGTCCCAGACGACCGAGATGTAATGCACAGGATCAACTCAGGATGAATAAAATGGCGACAGGTCACTGGAACAACTTGCGACCCACGGATGCCCCTCAAGTTAAAGGGGAAAATCTATAAGACCTGTCGTACTGTATTGATTGTGTGAGGAGTGATATGAAAGAAAAGGGAGTTAGTGATTTCTTTTTTTTTAGCGTGACAGTTAACAGGACAGAATGGAAGAAAAAAACGTGTTGCGCCGACCCCAAGTAATATAATAATATAATAATAATAATAATAATAATATAATAATAATAATAATAATCTGTGGCCCGCCTGTCAAGCCGACTGTCATATTTTTTTCCATATATTTTTCCTAAACTATTTATATTTATTATCATGTTTACAATAGAGAAAATAAGACCAAAAACGAGAAAAAAAAAAATATTACCAAGTGCAAATCATAGTGAACAACAGTGAGATGAGAACTACAAAAATAAAACGGAACTTATGACAACGTGAAAATGCTAACTAGGAACCGGGCCAAATTGCTGACCACACACCCAACATCTTCGGGTTCGTCGCTCAGCTCCGCCTCGCAGCCGCCGGGACCTGCACCAGCCGTGAGTCGAGTGATTCCGGCCGCTGCAGTTGCGTCGAGCTCGAGCGACGAATACACCACTCCGCCGACGACACCACCACCTGCGCGTCGACGGGGAAGAGGCCGACCACCAGCCAGTTTGGAACCTCGAGGCCCACCGGCCTCTGATAGGGTTCCCGCTGCCGGTGGAAGTGTGCAGCGCATGCGATGGACACAATCCATTAACGAAAACGTCATGCGCTCATACTATGGGGCTACAGAGGGGGGAATTAACCTGACTGCGTACCGTGGTCGGATGCTCTCTCTGTTTCAGGTGCTTGAGCCAGCTGTCAACGTATCGGCCCAACGACTGTCGGATCAGGTGCGGGTCATCCAGCGTAACCGTATGCTGGATGATACCACACTTGATAGACTACGCCTCGAATCACGGAGTAGCCGTGTCTCACCTGCTTCGCCACCGGCCGCGGTGCAACTGCAACCTAATGCACCACCGCGACCTGACCACGTTGGTGAAGATGATGATGACGTGGCTATATCCGTGAGTACCCAGTGTAACGAACGATTGAGGAGCGCTTTGGAGGATGCATTCCGAGAGCACCGCTCCACACCGCCTGGGCTTAGGCCTCGTCTACCTCGTTTGCCCATGCATAAGAAAAATAAGGCGCTGGTGTGTGCTCTAGATTCGCAGCTATCAAATTTTTTTGATAGCAGCAAAGACCTTGCTGATACCCACTCAATCTTGTACTGCGCGGCTGCAGCGGCATGTCGTGTAGCTCACGTCAAGTTCCCCAACAGTGACAGAGCTACACGACCAGCTGTACCAGCTTGGCAGTGCAGGATCGAGCGTCGTATCGGTGAGGCTAGAGCACTCATTGGCAAGCTTATCTGCTTCAGGGAGGGCAACACTCGCCCTAGGGTGATGCGCTTTGTGAGGCGGGCATTCTCGGGGACTGATATAAGTTCCCGAGATTATCTGACCCGCGTCACAGAGCGTGTCGACTTCCTGAAGCAGAAGATCTATGCATGGGCAAACCGTATTCGTCGGTACAAACGGCGAGTGGAGCGGTACACTCAGAATCGCACATTCGAAAGCAACGAAAGGTGGGTTTATAGGGCTTGGGAGCGACCGGACCAAGGTGTGTCCGATACGCACCTACCTGATGACGACGCCATGAGCTCATTCTGGCGCGGCATCTGGTCGGTGCCGGTCAGGCACACCGAGGGTGATTGGATTCGAGAGGTCGAGCGCGCGTGCGATCTTATACCAGAAATGGGGGCTATTACCATCAGCCCCCAAGATGTAGCTCGTGCAGTCCGTCCGTTGCCTAACTGGAAATCTCCAGGGCCGGACGGTCTGCACAATTTTTGGATAAAATGGTTTCAAAGATCGCACGCTCGCTTGGCAGCTCAATTCCAGTCTGCCCTAGAGTCAGGGTCGCTGCCACAGTTCCTTACGACAGGAGTAACCCACCTGCTCCATAAATCAGGTAGTACTGCGGAACCCAAAAATTATAGGCCGATCACGTGTTTACCGACGGTCTATAAAGTTTTTACATCCATCCTGAGAGCCAAAATTAACAATCATATTGACACAAATTTTATCATGTCTGCCTCTCAGAATGGATGTAGAAACGGGTCCCGTGGTACTAAGGAGCTGCTCCTCATTGATGTTGCCATTAGCCAACAGGTTCGTCGTTCTCGAAAAGATCTGTCGACATGTTGGATAGATTATAAGAAGGCCTATGACTCGGTGCCACATACATGGCTCATGAGGGTGCTGGAGCTGTACAAAGTGGATGCAACTTTACGCACCTTCCTGATGTCGTGTATGGGGCAGTGGAGGACGGTTCTTCACTATCCAGGATGTCGACAAATCCGGGAGAACAGCGAACCGATAAGGATCGAGCGTGGCATATTTCAGGGCGACAGTCTGAGTCCACTGTGGTTTTGTCTGGCCCTAAACCCTCTCAGTACTCTACTGGAGGGTTCGGGCCAAGGCTACCGGTTGAGAAGAGGTGGTCAGGTCATATCACACCTCCTTTACATGGATGATCTGAAACTCTTTGCCCCCAACAACTTGCAACTGATGAAGCTACTGAAGGTAACAGAAACCTTCAGTAGCGCCATCAGGATGGAATTTGGTGTGGACAAATGTGCAGTCATGCATGTAAAGCGAGGGGAGATTATGGAATCCGTGGGAACTCAACTCTCGGATTCCGTACACCTTAGATCCCTCTGCTCAACCGAAACCTACAAGTATTTGGGTATGTCGGAAGCGTTAGGCATCAGTACTGCTGAAGTGAAACAGTCGTTGAGGGAGCGCTTCTTTGGCCGCCTGAATAAAGTACTGAATAGTCTTTTATCAGGCGGGAACAAGGTGCGCCTTCAACGGTTGGGTCATGCCGGTATTGATGTACTCTTTCGGCATACTCAAATGGACTCAGACGGAACTTGACGCCCTGGATAGGAGGGTCCGCACACTGCTGACCGCAAATCGGATGCATCACCCACGATCATCGGTGATGAGGCTGTATATCCCGCGGAAGTGTGGGGGTCGTGGGTTCTTAAATGCTAGGACCCTACACAACCGCGAGGTATGCAGCCTTAGGGAGTACTTCCTCAAAGCTGACGTGGGTATGCATCGAGATGTGGTCGCTGTGGACAAGGGCCTCACCCCGCTCTCCTTGGCAAAAGAGAACTGGCGCAAACCTACAGTACTGGATACTAATGACCGCAGGGAAGTATGGCAGAGCAAGGAGCTTCACGGGCGCTATTACCGGGTCCTACATGGGCCCGATGTAGATCTCTTAGCGTCCGTATCCTGGCTGCGCTTTGGTGACCTCTTCGGAGAAACCGAAGGTTTTGTCTGTGCGATTATGGACGAAGTTATTATGACGAATAACTACCGGAAATATATTGTGAAGGACGGTACGGTTGACATCTGTCGGGCATGCCACCGGCCCGGAGAATCAATACGACACATTATTTCTGGTTGTTCTCGTCTAGCTAACGGAGACTATTTGCATAGACACAACCTTGTAGCCAGGATTATCCACCAGCAACTTGCTCTTAAATACAATCTTGTGGAATCTGAAGTACCGTACTATAGGTATGAGCCCGACCCAGTTCTCGAAAATGGCAATATCACGTTATATTGGGATCGATCTATCATCACTGACAGGACTATTGTTGCCAATAAGCCTGACATAGTGGTGATAGATCGACAAGAGCGTCGCACAATGATTGTTGATATAGCTGTCCCTCATGACGAGAACCTCGTGAAGGCTGAGAGAGATAAAAAAACAAAGTATCTTGATCTGGCTCGCGAGGTTGTCGACATGTGGGAGGTGGATACAGCAGTCATTGTGCCGATAGTCGTGACGGCCAATGGCTTAATTGCCAAGAGCCTCGACCAACATCTCAGGAGGCTCTCGTTAGGCAGTTGGATCAAGGGCTTGATCCAGAAAGCAGTACTCCTGGACACGGCTCGTATTGTTAGGAGATTCCTTTCTCAGGAGCCCTGACCACCGGTAGCTTGGACCCTATTCCCGATACCGGTGGGCTACTACTTTTTATATTTTTAAATGTTTTTGTATTTATTTATGTTTTTATATGTAAGTACCTAAATATTTGAAAATGTAAATTGTATGTATATAAGATTAAATAAATGGAATAATAATAATATTCCACAACTATCACACAACGCCATCTAGTCCCAAGCTAAGCAGAGCTTGTGTTATGGGTACTAGACAACTGATAAACATACTTATATATTTCTAAATACATACATATTATAGATAAATTACACCCAGACACAGAACAAATGATCGTGCTCATCACACAAACATTTGTCCTGGGTGGGAATCGAACCCACGACCTCCGGCATAGCAGTCAGGGTCACTAACCACTAGACCAACAGGCCAGTCAACATGGGATAAAGGCAGGAATATGATGAGTGTTGGTCCCATAGTAAAAGTTGTTCATAATGATAAGTTTTGCCAGTGTTTTAATTAATTGCTGTTTTGTCGTCTTTACCTAGTATAATCTAAGACTAACACTATATTTTCCAGCACCAGTGTTAAAATTTATGAACTAATTCAACCCGTTTGTGAAAGTAGAGCAAGTGTAAAACGCTAAGAGATTGCGACTTCGTCTAGACGACTTACATTAAAGTGAACTGCTGAAACTTTTCAACTTATTTTCCCCTTTAGTGGCATCCGTTTTCTTATACAGGCTGTAACAGAAATGGGGGGGGCATATCTAAACACAGATTTTGCCCAGTGAAATGATCAATTTTCTGTAAGGAAATCATAGATGAGCCACCTTCTCGGGTGCTGATTGATGGGCGACGGATATCCCCGAATCTGTCGACCGTAGACCCTTTTTAGGGAGGCCGGAAGAGGGCGTTATCCGCACCCTTCTCCAACGCCCGGTGCACCTGGTTTGGAACGGGAGTCCACTAGTCATCTCCCTCTCCCGTTCCGCAGCCTCCAGCGAAGGATAGAGGAAGGAGATCACCGCATCCCAGGACCCTGCACTGCCGACCATGAAACAAACCACGGTCGGCAGCGATAGGGACGAAACGAGGGCACGACGTGGCACTCTCGGCCAGCAAATGCCACGCCGTGTCCTCCGGACAGAGGCATCTGGCTCACTGTTTAGGCGACACAGTTACTTCCCGTACCAAACATACCCCGAAATCACCTGCGTTATGCAAAACGTTAGGGAGTCGTTCTTCCTCCCAAACCAGAAATCAAGTACCGGCCGGACCGCCTTGATTGTAACGATGCCGGCGGTAGGATGCAAGAGCCTCCTCCGCCACTGCGCCACCAAAACCTGACGGAGCTCTGACCGGCGCAGCGCGATCTGTCACTGCATCAGTATTTCGACCCGTGTCTTCGCTTCTTCGCGCTACAGATGTAGTGTCACGAGTGCTTTCGCCTCCAGGTCCCAGGGCGGGGATCCAAACAGAACGCAAGCCACCTCGTCGGAGGTCGTGCGATATCCTCTGCTGACTCTGAATCATCTCAAACTCAGTGCCAGTGTCAGTGTCGGCCATATAGGGTACCATATGGCCAGATTATTTCTGGCCATAATGGTACAGTGACCAAATTTTTTTAATTTTTTTCTATTCTGGGTTTGCAAATGGTTTAGAGATTCCCGAGTCGAGGTATTAATTTCAACTAATAGCAAGCAACAATTGTCAATTTTTGTGAGTTGAGGTTGAACAAATGAAATAAATAAAACGAGATGGCGGAATAAGGGTTAAAGGAATACAAAATAAGAGAGAAAGCTGTCGCGAGCGAGATTTCCCGCAAAAATAGTTAAAAATATAATAACTTGTATCTTTTCAAGTCACGTTCCACAATAACAGGTCGGGTTTAGTGATAGCGAAAATCCCAGCTAAAATATAACCGAAATACCCGCCGATTTCCGGTTTAAAATAAGCTCGTTTAAATGCAAGTAATATAGGCACAAATAATATTTTATGACACCAACGACCGACGCCGGAACTTTGCTAGGATGAACATGAATCCTATTAGTATAATATAATAACCGATAGCTTTAATACTATTATTTTGACGGCAAAAAGGGATTGTAACCATATCATTATCTTCAGTGAAAATGCGAATTATAGAAAGAGAAATTATTAAAAAAATTGAACAATATGTTCAAAAAATCCAAAAAGCAGTCTGATGCAGTTGGTGGCTCTTATTTTAGTTCAATTATTATTTTCATGCCACCAACTACATCAGACTGCTTGAAAAGTGACTTGTTTGGAACTTTTTAGTTGTTTTTTACAGTCGGGTTTTTTGAAAATATTCAATTGTTTTATTTTCCACATTTTAGTGAGTTACATTTTTGGAATCGCCTCCTCGAAACCTTTATTTGGATACCCCTCTAAATATGGTTCGTTGACTTTCTTTTTTATCTTTTTCGCAAAATGGCGTCTGGTGGTCGCCATATTGTATTTTGATTACCTAATGTCATGTCTTTAGTAGCACTCGTAAAGTTAAGACGAATCAATTCATGTAAGATTTATCAAAATCGGCCCACGCGTTTGGTCTCTATAGTGCTACAAAGAAACAAACATACATACATACATACTTATATACATACATTCATAGGCTGATAAACACATTACCCTCGCTTGCGTCACGCAGTCGGGTATAATGAATAGTCAAACATTTTTTTTTACACATAATAGTATCTAGCGTGAAGGAAAACATCGTGAGGAAACCGGTTTGTCTAGAACCAAAAATTCGAAGACATGTGACATCCACCAACCCGCACTGGGCTCGCGTGGTGGATTACGGCCCACACCCTTTCACAGAGAGGAGGCCTGGCCCCCAGCAGTGCAGTGGGGACATTGAAAGGCTGATGATGATGATGATCTAGCGTGATCTGAGGTTAAATAACTTAAGGGCAAGTATATCATATACCATAATCATCCTATAATCTGCCCATTGCTGGGACACAGGCCGCCGCTCTATGAGAGGGTGTGGGCGTGTGTGCCCAATGCGGGTCATATGTTTTCGTAGTTTTTTGGTTCTAGGACATGGCCGGTTTCCTTACGAACTTTCCCTTCACCGTTTTGGGAATAGTGGTGACGAAATAATTTACACAAAGTAAAGCGCCTGGCTGGGTTCAAACCCACGACCTACAACTTGAAAGTCACGGCCGTTACTACTAGGCTACTACTGCTCAAGCCACTGCACGGACAAATATAGAAATACAATTTGTGGATTTAAATAAGCTTTTTGTGAGGAAGTAGAAATTATAGAACGCCGCGCGCAATGATTCTTATATAGGGTGTAAAAAGACACATCACATAGCCGTCAACTGCGCATACTGTACATCTAAGAAAGCAGCTTTGTGCAAAAATGATTGCTGGGAAACGACTTTTATTTTTAGATATGAAAAAAACTTTTTTACAAAAAAATAGAACCGACTTCCAAAAAAGTGCAAAATAACTTTAAGGGCCTACCTCCAGTAAAGTGCCATAAAACGGGTACTTTCTAAAGCCTACTCCTTGGTAACGGCTAGGGTAATGGTTTTGAATAAAATATATATTTAGCATTGATTCATGTACTTTATTTGTAACATTACGGTTTTTCAATGTAACTAATAGTTTTGGCTTAAAAAAATATTTAACAACATGCTACTCTATTTGCTATTTTGCCTACTCCTCATAAACGGCTATGATATTTAAAACTATTTTTACACAGACTAATTGATCGTTAGATGTTCTTTTGATGGTGCATAGCTTATCTAAATCAATCAATATTTTTCAAAGAAAGTCTTACAAAGTAAGGTCTAATCCGTTTAAAGTATATATTCTGGCTCATTATGGGGGCGGAGTCAGTCGCGCGCTAACATTGAGACGGGATGGCTGTGTCGCTCGCTGCTCCGCCGTGCTATCGTCCGACTAAGCGAATACGTATGTGTTGGTGCAAATATTTACTAAGTTTTTGTTTTAGTGTGCGCTTAGAGACTAGCTCGCCGCAGAGGACCCAGCGTGATCGTGCGCGTGGACGCTTTAGATTTGTAGACTACTTTCTTTTTTAATTTGTAAATACTTTTGTTTACTTATATTATGCATTGTGTAAATAAATAATAATGCCAAGACCAACTAAATCAAGAAAAAATGCAGTTCTAAAGGCTAATAAAATGCATCTGGTTTTGTTAGTACCTACCTACTTATTATACCTAAATAATATCTATACCCACTCTATTCGCTGAGAGAAAAAATGAAAGATAAACAAACCATAAAAAGTAAAATATCATGAGAAGATGTTTATTTCATTGAACAACCAAATACACATATTTCAAACATTTGAACTATTATTTTCCTGTATTTTACAATAATATCAATATATTTAATGTTTAAAAAAAAAAGGTATTATTAAAAACAAAACCAATAGTCGACATTCAAAAGCATCTCGAAAGTTCATAACTAGGTATTATGATAACAAATTAAAGAGAGCTACAAAAGTAACCATTTTGCATTGTAAGGTGTTAAAATTAGTCTGATTATAACCGTCTGACGTTTGTTTGTTTACGAAAAGATTTTTTCCTCAGCGAATAGGGTGTATGTACGTCTTTAGTTTTTGTTATTATCTGATGTTGAAAAGAATATACCTACTTTATTTTACATCAAAATAGTTACACATCTCGACGACTTACATTTACGAGTAAATATTAATTTATTTTAATGTTTTTCCTTTTTTTGTTCACAATTGATTTTAATAAGTTATTACGAAACGGTTCCAGGAAATCTAGATCATAGAATCATCAGAATCGAAACACGAAGACCATGATCCGACTACATCTGCAGAAAATGTTGATAGTTCTATTCTGGTAAATCATTGTAGTATACTAATAGTAGGTAGATACAACACGATAGCAGCCGGTAAATACTCGTAGTCACTTGTTTCATTCATATTTCTAAATACTACTAACAATATTATAAATGCGAAAGTCTGGATGTTTGTGTTTCAATCACGCAAAAACGGCTGAAGGGATTTGAATGAAATTTTGCACACAGATAGATTATAATCTGGATAACATAGGCAACCTTTTACCATGCGGGCGTAGCCGCTGGCAGAAGCTAGTAGTAAGTATAAAATAAAGTCGCTGTCCGCGTCTGTTGACATGTCTGTTTCTCCGCTAACTTCTTCTAAACCACGCAATGGATTTTTCTCAACTGTATAAACTTTCCATGCGACTTACCAAATGAGGGAATTATCAAAGAAAACATCTGATTTATCAATATATTGGTATTTTTAGTAAAATATACGTAACAATAAACATTATCACCAAATTTCAAGTTCATAGGTCAATGAGAAGTTAAAAAATTCTTCGGGACAAGAAGTTGTGACTGTTCTGTCCGTCATTCCGTCTGTCCTTCTGCTCGTCTGTTCGTCCTTTTTTTCTGTCCGTCTGTCCGTCAGTCCGTCTATGCGACTGTCTGTCTGTCCGTCTGTCCGTCAGTCCGTCTGTGCGACTGTCCGTCTGTTCGTCTATCCGTCTGTCCGTCTGTCCATCTGTCCGGTGATTCTACATTTGAACCACTCGCTTCGGTTATCGGTTCAATCCTAGAATCCTTTGCTTGCTCAAACTTCAATACAAGTACTCGCACCAAAAACCAGAAAACTGATAAAAAAGAAATACAAGTTTTAGCAGAGCAAAACTGTGAAAGAGTATTAAAATTTACTAATTTTTAGAATAAGCTGTGTTTTATTTGTAACATTATAAAGAGAGTATTGAGTAGTAAACTGTTACCAGTACCGTTGCAAAAACCGTCTAAAGTACGATACAACTTATATTATTATGTAGTATCGACAAAATTCGTAAAACCGATCACGAAGTGAAGAGTTCCGTAATTAGGATGCATAGGTATTTATGCATGCACATTATTGTTTTTATCAATCACAATCGAGAAATTTAATGAAATACAAACTTACATATTTAGTTTTTATTTCATTGAATCTCAAGATAAAATTGTGAAAATCAAAGTTATCCTTGGGGTTGTAACCGAAAATCATACTAACAACCAATTGTCTTGAATAAAATATGTTTATACGGAACCCAAGGCGCGCGTGTCCAACTCGCACTTTGTCGATTTTTATGTAGGTACCTACTTATAGTCTATGCAAATGACGTACTTTTCTATTCTAAAGAAAATGTTTTTTTTTTTTTTTTTTAATCTTTATTTATTTATAGAGGGTTTGATCAGTATGATCACGCCACCCTCATAAGTACAATCTACACAGTTATCTACGTTTTATTCCTAAATTTACAATGTTATATAGGCCTTTGGCGGCTTTTGACAGGGGAGCCGCCAGAACACTATTATAAATACCAATATTATTACAATCCAAACTATTCTCTAATAAATAATTACTCCTTTCAACCTCGTTCCGGACGCACTCCGCTAAAATATGAGTGACGTCCTCTATTTTATCACACTCGGAACAGTTGGGTGAGTCAGTCTTCTTCATCAAAAACGCAAAGCTATTTAAGGGAATATGTCCAGAACGAAGTCGGAACGCAGTCACAATGTCTCTACGAAATATCTCCGTGCCCCTAAACCACGGAAGGCGGCAAAGGCTGGGCTGAATGGTCCTGTACCAAATCCCTTTACTCAGTGACCTCTCATCAAAGTATTCTTTCCACAATACCAAACATTGTTCTCGTACTCGAAACAACAGATCACTAAACAAGGGTAGGCATTCGAAAATTATTCCGTCTGTGATCGCCTCTTTCGCTAATCGATCAACTTCCTCATTACCATAAAGGCCAATATGGGATGGAATCCATTGCAAAGTAATTTTACTCCTCCTTTGGACCCTGGTAAGGGATTCCAAGATGCTGTAGGCTATCGGTGCACCTCGACAATTCGAGGTGCATCGAGCCAGGTGTTGGAGAGCACTCCTGGAATCCGTCAGAATTACATAGTTTCCTGATTCGAATGAAGAAAATGTTACAAATCATTTATAAAGTTTTGAGGGTGGGATATGAATGTAACTCTAAAAAGCTGAATCAATCTTGGTTAAATTCGAAAGAGACTAGATAACTGGATTTGAATTTATGCTATATTGCTATCATTCCAGTTTGAGTTTTTTTTTTAAGTAATTATTTATTTATTAATTACCTACTTAGTATTTATAAACGAATATAATAACTTAAAACATAACACAATCAATACTCACTTCTCCAATGTCTGAAAATGCTAAACAGTTGTTGTTGTTGTTGTGTTGGTGTTGTTGATGTGTTGGTGTGTTGTGTTGTTGTTGTTGTTGTTGTGTGTGTCTTAAGGTAGAATGTAACAATTTTGTGATTTTTCTGTACTGTTTACAATTTAAAAAAAAAACCTGTAGGTACGTAAGTAGATTTTAATCTACCCTATTTTGTTGTACTTGACCTACCTATATTCCTAATATGATAAAAAATGTTGATCAAAAACTTAAAATATACGTAAATATTTATTTACGGAATCGTAGGCAAGAATGCCACCTGCTAGTCGCATCTTTGCGTCCACGCATATTCTTTGAACACTGTCCGCGCGCGATAAGCATTTCCATGTGTGCGTGAATCATGCGGCGAGTGAGCTTAGCTCCGCCCTACGGCTCAAGGCCATTGAGGAATATATACACCTTAATTTCGGAAGTCGGTGTTCCTGTTTTGTGTCTTTGTTTTTTGACACCGACTTCCGAAATTAAAGTTATTTTGCACTTTTTTTGGAAGTCGGTTCTATTTTTTTGTAAAAAAGTTTTTTATTTTTCACTTTTTAGTTGTGGCTCCCCATTAAACTGTGTTAACAATTCATAGACATACGATAGCAGCAATCGCGGTTGATTTGCTGTCAATTTTTGAAGAGTTCCGTTGTCTGTCTCCGAAACCCATCATCAGATCTTTTTGAAATTTAAATGGGACCATTTCGGAATAAACCCCTTTCGAACAAAAAAAGAATTTTGCAAATCCGTCAATATATGACGGAGTTATGCCCGAACATACATAAAAAAAAAAAAACAAACATCCGAGTTGATAACCTCCTCCTTTTTCGAAGTCGGTTAAAAAGGAATAATGAAGGAAAGATAAAGCCTGTAAGTGAATTAAATAGAACTCGTTATCCTGAAGTAGTGACGAGGCATATATATTTTTTTAATTAAGGATCGATTGTGGATTTGAGTTTTTCTATGTATTGTTGATGTTGTTAAAAAAAAATAGAACCGACTTCCAAAATAACTTTAATTTCGGAAGTCGGTGTTTCTGGTTTTGTTTCTTCGTTTTTTGACACCGACTTCCGAAATTAAAGTTATTCTGCACTTTTTTTGGAAGTCGGTTCTATTTTTTTGTAAAAAAGTTTTTTATTTTTCCCTTTTTAGTTGTGGTTCCCCATTAAACTGTGTTAACCCATCATCAGATCTTTTTGAAATTTAAATGGGACCATTTCGAAATAAACCCCTTTCGAACAAAAAAAGAATTTTGCAAATCCGTCAATATATGACGGAGATATGCCCGAACATACATAAAAAAAAAAAAAAAAAAAAAAAAAAAAAAAAAATACAAACATCCGAATTGATAACCTCCTCCTTTTTCGAAGTCGGTTAAAAAAGAAAGCTACATATAATGCGCGCAATGTAACGCGAACCCAGGCAAGTGGAGTTAAGCCCCGCTCCTTCGCTCTAAGTCAAATAGATACTTGTTAGATAGTTTTTATATTCATTGCGTTTTTGTAACTTCAAATGCGTAATTTAGAAAATTTTAAAAAAGAAAACGAAAATTCAGGTAGGTAATGTTTGTTTGGAAAAAAGTTTTGCTATAACACATGGAATTCATTTTTGTAAAAAAGTGAAAAAAAATATTGCGACATTGACCTTCAATATTTCCAGAACCAGTGGATTCCCAGGTATGGTGTAGTGGAAAAAATTATCTAAATAATGGGTAGAATATGTAGCTTTGGGCTTCGGAAACTGTCTTTTTACACCCGATAAACTCGTTTAGCTTCGTTTACACATTCATACATTATGAATAAAAAAGTAAATTTAAAAAACCAAAATACCCTCCTGCAAAAATGTAAAATCAAATAGAAAGGCCGACAAAAGTTCAAACATTAGGGGCAAATTTTAAAAATATCGATGGTAGTCCTTCGAAATTGAATGCAACATGATAACACACAGTTGGAGGCATGCATATAGTGACCATAAATGATTTGACTTATCATTCAATTCCATGCCTCCGTCTCACCGAGGATATACATATATAATATGATAAAATAAAACTCGTAAAAAATTCTGCTCAAACCAGTTAAACATAAATTATTGAACAGATTTAAAAAATATCATAAAAGCTACGCTCAAAATATCTAGCATACATGACGTAAGATTCACAACCTACATTCTAGCAACCTACGTTCCTCTAGTCAAGTAAAAAAGCATTGATTGATCACCCAATGTCTTAAAACAAAAGATAACCACTTCCCAAAGCCTGGATACTACCCGTTCAATAAGTTTTTGTGACAGATGGTTTCAAGATTGATAATACCACAGTGTAACTACATACAGTAGTTCAACGCGAGCATTTTTCCTAGTTGTCGCTCTTAGATTTGCCTTCTTGCGGTATTCATCCTATCTTTGGGAATACGCTTTAGAACGAGCAAAAACACGCACAAAATGTTTTGAAAACACATTCATTCGTACAGCTAGGGAGTGGAATTTCCTGCCGGAGTCTGTTATAGCTTTTTTTTATATTTTAGATGGGTTTTCTCTTGGCTCTGGTCTAGGTCAGAGGTGACAGAGACAAAGTCGACGATGGAGCGAGCTTACCCAGAAGAAGCCTGTTCACTCTAGCTTTGAAGAGATTAGGGTAGCTGCATCCTGGGAGTCTTTAAGCCAAGAGTGAATAGGTTACTTCTAGGCAAGCGTGCTCCATCTACGACCACATCATCGCTTAACATCAGGTGAGATAGTGGTCAAACGAGTGCCAATAATTGAAAAAAAAACTGGCGTCAACTTTCTGCCTGAACTAGTTGACAATTCAAAAGTGCCTGTAAATGGTCTTCATCAACATTTCAGTCGAAAAACGTCCTGCCAGGGTCGAGGGTGTGTTTAAAAGAGTCACCGCGACCCTGGCACAGGCAACTGAAGGATCAAGGGTGGGTTGTAGTCACTAAGAGCCTGACACACCCTCCCGCTCCACCCAGAGCGGGAGAAGTCATTAGATGATTTCCAACGCTCAAAAAAAAAACCAGCGAAGAGCGAGTCAGACTGGCGCGCAAAGGGTTCCCAACAAATCATATTTTTTACAGGTTTTTTTTTTTAAACTGCCTCCTCCTTATAGGTTTTCCTGTAATCTATAAGTAAAGAACTACTTGCTGTATTTGTTTCAAAATTTTAGGCCCAGTGGTTTCGGAGATAAGGGGATTTTTTTTATCTATTTTCTTAAATAACTTCAAAATTATATATTTTAAAATTATGAAAAATATATATTCGAGACCCTCACAATGTGCCCTTTCATTTGGTATATCGCACGATACTGTTTGAAAAACTTTTATTTTAAATTTTTCGATTTTCACTCCAAAAGTGACCATTATTCCAAATTAATTTATTTAGGGTACACGTCCGTGTTTGGGTCACAGATATTCATGTGTGCTCCAAATTTCAACTCTATCGGTCCAGCAGATTCGGAGCAAATTGGCTGTGACAGATGGACAGATGGACAGCCAGACAGACAGACAAACAGACAGACACACAAGTGATCCCATAAGGGTTCCGTTATTTCATTCGGACTTTCGGAACCCTAAAAAAGATTTCCCAACCAAAAAAAGCCGAAAAATGTCCACTGCTGGACAAAGACTTCCCCCAAGCGTCGCCACACGACACATCGTATGCGTCTTGCATACATCGGATTCCCGGGACTCTCATTAGGTCCTCGGTCCACCTTGTGGAAGGCCTTCCAACATTGCGGTACGCGGTCGTCACTCCAAAACCTTGTAAATGTGTGCACGTGTGTATGCGCACACGCTTGTTCACTATAATATATCATGCGTACTTGGCTAATCTCCGTTCCGAAATAAGGTTTGGAGGATTGCCTATCCACGAGTTCAAAGCATAAGTACCTATGTAACAAAATATTGAGAAATATCAACATCTTTGAAATGTCAAAGATGTAGTGTTGTCATATTTATTTGATTATATTTATTTTGCCTAAAACAATAATGATGTCTAAAAAAATAGAACAGACTTCCAAAAAAAAAAAAAAACAAAAAAGTGCAAAATAACTTTAATAATATGAAGTCGGTGTTTATAATTTTTGTCTTCGTTTTTTGACACCGACTTCCGAAACTAAAGTTATTTTGCACTTTTTTGAAAGTCGGTTTTTTCACTTTTTTGTTGTGGTTTCCCATTAAATTGAATTACACACGATTGCAGCAATCACGAGTCATTTGCTGTTTAGATACTGAAGAGTTCCACTGTCTATCGCCGAAGATCTGCATTAGATCCTAATGTAATACTAACACCTTCCTTGAAAAATATGCATTTGAATAACGAAAACCCATCCAAATCGAATCAGGAGTTTTCGAGAAAATCGCGGACAAACAAGATACATGCATACATACGGGTCGAATACAGAACCCCCTTTTCTGAAGTCGATTAAAACTTAACGCTGGACCACTGTAAATAGATACAATGTGACAATACCATCATATATAGTTTGGTATACATAACAGTTATCGTTTTTCTGTCGTGTGCCGGACGCCAAGCAATATGCTGCCTTTCTGGCGTCTTATCTGGGAAAATTGTGATTGCTCAGGCAGCTTGCGTGGAATAATGTAATAAATATGGCACACTGTGTTTAGGTTTTCTAGTAGCTTTATGAGTGAAGCTAAAGGAAATAGCAGCCATTTTTAAAGTAAGATGAGCTCTTAAAGTTAATATTCTTGTTATGTCGACGGTATTACGAGATCATTCACGAATCACATTCCAGACGATTCCACTACGTTCGAGAATATTTCATTATGATACTGCGTAAAGGTTCAAAGACGTTTCTAGAACATTCCACTTTGACAATGTTCTGGAAACTTCTATGACTGTATAAATAGGTCAGGCGGGTGGCGAGTCTTATATTATATAATAATACGTTTATATTCAAATAAAATAAAAAAATAAATAATAATAATTTGAGGACCTCGTGGCTAAAGTAATAACAGCCTTCCATCAGATTAAGTAACGCTTGCCGGGGTTGGTCCATGGATGGGTGACCATCTTTACATACCGAGACTCCTCCGTGCCCCGGAAAGCACGTTAAGCTGTTGGTCCCGGTTGTCAATCGTAGATCTTTCACAGTCGTTACGAGTCGTCAGAAGCCCGAAAGTCTGACAACCAGTCTTACTAAGGGGTATCGTATTACACAGTAACTGGGTTGTGAAGGTCAGATAGGAAGTCGCTCCATGTAAAATACTGGTATTTTCTTAAACATACGGTTTCCAACTCTCTTCAATGGGCATCATTTTAACGCTAATGTACGAGTATACTAAGGTTCCTTGCATCTTTTTACATCCAAAATATTTTAGCTGACATAAAACTTTTAAAACGAAAGTGATTGGAGTGGCACAGCTGCCTTTTGTGTAAAATACTAAAGTATTTCGGTTTACCCTAGAATAAGTTTTTATTTTTTGTTCTAAATATGTAATATCGCAGAAATTTACGAGCAACAATATTATCTTTCATACATTCACTAGTTCTATAACACAACAATAGGGATGTTTACTGGGTATAAAAATAATTATTCTATTTTGTCCGTCGGTTAGATTATCAAAAATATTTGACAAGTATTTTTAACCGACTTCAAAAAGAAGGAGGTTATCAATTCGGATGTTTGTATTTTTTTTTCTTTTTATGTCTGTTCGGGCATAACTCCGTCATATATTAACGGATTTGCAAAATTCTTTTTTTTGTCTGAAAGAATATACTCCCGAAGTGGTCCCATATAAATTTTATCGAAATTGCTTGAGCGTTTTTTAAGAAACTGAACAAAAACGAAAAATACGCATATCTTGATGACGTTTTTGTGTTCTCCAAATGTTTAAATGCCACGTTCCATGTTATTGGGGTTTTTAGTTCAGTGGTATAACAACTAAAAAGCGAAAAATAAAAAACTTTTTTACAAAAAAAAACAACCGACTTCCAAAAAAATACACTAAAAAATTAAAAATAACTTTAATTTCGGAAGTCGGTGTCAAATATCGAAGAAATAAAATACAAACACCGACTTCCGAAATTAAAGTTATTTTTAAATTTTTAGTGTATTTTTTTTTGGAAGTCGGTGGTTTTTTTTGTAAAAAAGTTTCTTTGGTTCTAGGACATGCCGGTTTCCTCACGATGTTTTCCTTCACTATAGGTAGTAAATAGTAGCAAATAGGTATTGAATAGTGCACATGGTTTCATGTAAATACCTCGTTTGATCCAGTCATCCTGACGGTCACTTTATTATTACGTATACTTTACTAACAAATACCAATATAATAATATGGTACGAAACCCCTATATGTGCGAAATCCGGCTCGCACTTGACCAGTTTTTTTAAAAACCCTAATTTCCAATATTAAGTTCAGACATTGCCCAACATTGCTTAAATTCTCTTTTTAACCGACGAAAAAAAAAAGGAGGAGGTTCTCAATTCGACCATATGTATATTTTTTTGTGTGTATGTGCAGCCCTCACTCCGTTATTTATGATCCGATTTTGATAATTCTTTTTTTATTAGATAGGGTATACCTTAAGAGTGGTTCCGTGTCAAGGAAGTCAGGATCTGATGATGGAATCCTGACAAAATTGAGAGATACCCTCGAAAATTGTGGGCTCAAATAGTGTTTCTGCATGTATGTTCAGCCCTCACTCCGTTAGTTATGAACCGATTTTGATTATTCTTTTTTTTTAGATAGGGTATACCTCAAGGTTGGTTCCATGTTAAGAAAGTCAGGATCTGATGGTGGAATCCAGTTAAAATTGAGAGAAACCTTCGAAAATTGTAGGCACGAATAGTGTTTCTGCTTGTACGAGTATGTTCAGCCCTCACTCCGTTTGTTATGCACCGATTTTGATAATTATTTTTTTGTTAGGTAGGGTATATCTCAAAGGTAGTTCCATGTTAAGGAAACTAGGATATGATGAGGGCATTCTGATAAAATTGAGAAAAACCCTCGAAAATTGAGAGCACAATAGTGTTTCTGTTTACTTTTCATAACTTATCAGGTATTTGCGATTAGGAATCATCACATCATGAAGTTGAGATGATGATGGAAACCATACCTTTGCGAAAAAATTAGAAGTTAGATATAAGAACTGTGGTTTTAGTGACAGATATGCTTTGAAGAAAAGACGTCTTTACAATATTGGAGGTAATCTCAATTGGTAAATTATCCTGGGATCCTCAAGGAAGGATGGTTTCATCATCAGCTCAGTGGTAAGAGGAATGAGATTAGAAATTAGCCTCTGAATATTCAGAGTATTAAAAGATGACGCGAGCCACAAAAAAATCATAAAATAAAAAACTTTTAAACAAAACAATTAACCGACGAAAAAGAACTAAAAAGCAAGAAATAAATAGACCTTTTAAGTCTTGAGTATTGAGCGTAGACTTATATTATCAAATTTAATAGAAACTAATTTTGAGTTGGCGCCAAATTGTAAAATGATTAATTACCTACGTAGAGCCTATTTCATTTCTACGTACAAATAAAATTTAGATGATTAATCAGATTGTTGTTTGGCGCCGACTCAAAATTAGTTTATATTAAATTTGATATTATAAGTCAATACTCAATACTCAAGACTTAAAAGGTCTATTTATTTCTTGCTTTTTAGTTCGTTTTCGTCGGTTAATTTTTTTGTTAAAAAGTTTTTTTACTGTAACCAAATATGTATTTACATTGTTTAGGCCTCGCAGGTTTTCTGTTGAATATGTATTGATCCCTACTCGACTTCATATTTAGATAAATACGAGGCCAAAACCTATGAATCACGCCCTTTAGAATGTTTGGTTTTTGATATTTTCTGAATGTTAAGTCTCAGACATGTTTTTTTTTACATAAATATGTACCTATTTAAATATACTTTTGAACAGGCAATTGCACGAGGCAGCCTTTTAAGGGATTTTCTGAGGAAAATATAAGGCAACTGCATAAAACTCCAGAGACTTACAAATACGTCGACTAGAGACAAATTGTTTATGTTCACGATCCCTTACTACTGGTTCTCCCAGAATAAACCTGGAAGTATTTGGTTGATTAAATTACATTATTAATAGTATCCGACCGAAACACGATGTTTATCCGATCAGTCAGTCCTAATATGGGGCAAACATAAACCGGCCAAAAGCGAGTCGGACTCACGCGCAAAGCGTTCCGAACAAATCATATTTTTTTTCAAACTACCTCCTCCATATAGGTTTTCCTGTAATTTATAAGTAAACTTTCCGTATATCTTTCAAAATTATTTAAGGTCCAGTGGTTTCGGAGATAAAGGGGAGGAACGATAATTTTTCATCAATTTTCTTAAATAACTTTAAAATTATATACTTTATAATTATGAAAATATACATTCGAGACCGTCACAATGTGGCCTTTCATTTGATATATTGCATAATAATTTTCCGACTTTAACCTAATAAATGACCCCCTCGTGTTTGGGTCACAGATATTCATATTATTATGTGTACCAAATTTCAAATCTTTCAGTCCAGTAGATTCGGAGCAAATTCGCTGTGACAGACGGACGGACAGACAGACAGACAGACACTCGAGTGATCCTATAAGGATTTCGTTTTTGTACGTGAACTTTTGGAACCCTAAAAACTCCTCGAATAATTATACTGAGCTTGTCACAACAACGCCTATCATTCAAATAAATTCAAAAGCCACCCGCCTCCACTACCATCACAAAACCCTAATCAGTTTGTAGATAAACACAGTAACTATGTATTTAACCCTATGCCTTGCCGCCTCTCTAACGAAGGGTAATTGACAGTAATGGACTAATCTGTAACTATAATATGTGCTTAGCACTTTACCGCCCTGTGTAGAGGCGTTGATGAGCGTTGATTAAGGAAAACTAGAGTGGGAAGATATAATACAAGTTTCTGCCAGTGGCTTCGCCCGTATGAAATTATTACTTCCCCCGCTATAAATTATAGCAAAATCAAAATCAAAATCAAAAGTCATTTATTCAAACTAGGCTGAGAACCAGCACTTTTTGAACGTCAAAGTTCTACATAAAGACAGTCCCCCAAAAAACGCCCGCCCGTCACCACTTTATGCTATTACAGACTATAATCTATCTCTGTGCCAAATTTCATTCAGATCCGTTAAACCGTTCTGGCATGATTGAGCAATTAACAATCATCTATCTATCCATTCAAACTTTCATATTTTTAGGATAGTAGGATTAACATCGCTAGCATTACTGAAGAGGTATGTAGAGATTCAGCCACATTTCTTTGAGCCTGTTATACCCGAAGGTATAGGCACAGTGCACTTACATGTTTTTCTGAACTTTTATCCTCACACTCCACACATTAGCCAGTTACTCTTACACACACGTAGCCAGCGAGTGAGACAGCTCTCCAAACTATAGAGCACGCCTAGAACCCCGCAGGCCTTACTGGACCTTACTGGCCTTGGGGTTCTACAATTGGCGCTGGTCGCCGGGTAACGATGACGACGTATGTGATGACATATGAGGAGGAGTGTACAGAGGACAATCAAATCTGAGTTGTTTTATTTATTATAAGTGTCACTCACATAATGGAGTGAAAAATGTTGTACTTCTCAGGCCACACATCGTCGTATCCTACGAATAGGGGCGTAACTGCATAATAGCTATTTTTCAGGAGACACTTTTTTGTGTTTATTTAAATAAATTATGACCAAATATGTTTTTGTGATTTCATATAATGTGTATTAGTATTTTAAGGTTCTGCTAGGATTATTTTCAATTTATTATTATTATATTTAATACGCATTTTGTCCCTTAAATCCTTATTCTCTGTTGTGTTAATGCGAAGTAGGGCTGGACTTAAGCAATAAGTTACATTATGCCTTTTATCTGCGGAAACGTCGAGGCCCCAATCGCCTTTATATCATTTTATAGTATTCTGTTGCTGGTATTTATTTTTGTGTCATAGAAATTTGTGTACATTAACTATTTTACTATTACTGGGAACATGTGAATGTAGTAAAAGCAAGTAATTATAGAATTACAATATATTATTCGAAACTAAATCAGAATTTTATTAATCCATTTGCTTTTGTAAATATTTAAGCATGCCAAGTGAATCGACATTAACAAGAAAAAGTGGTTTCATACAAAAAAATATATGAATAGGATTAAAATACACATATTTTTTATTCAAGTACAAATAATAAAACGTCTAAAAAACAAAATAAAAGAATAGTACTTATAACTCCATAAACCAAACAATTGTATTTTCTTATATGATACGATTATGTTAATGTTTGGCAACAAACCTTTATTTTTAAAAAATCAGAGTTTAATATTAAATATTTTTCATTCAAGCACAAATAATAAAACGTCTAAAAAACAAAATAAAAGAATAGTACTTATAACTCCATAAACCAAACAATTGTATTTTCTTATATGATACGATTATGTTAATGTTTGGCAACAAACCTTTATTTTTAAAAAATCAGAGTTTAATATTAAGCGACACGTAATCATAATCACAATCAGTCCTTAAAATCAAATTTAACGTAATCAAAATCAGCCTTCAAAATAAAATTGCACATTATAACAATCATAACTTAAAATCAAATAACACAACCGAAATCAGTCAAATTCACATTCAGTCGTCTTCTTCGTCAGTACTCTCAGAAATATTGGCATTACCAGCCTGCTCATGAGGCAATGTTATAAAAACTGTGTGGTATTCCTCTGGAATAATTTTAGCTTCACACATTGACAACAGGTCTTTATATTTATCATAATTTATTTTTAATGAAATTCCATTTACTGGCGTGAGCTTTTTTCCCTCTAGTACCCTTTCTTAATGTAGTAATTTTTTTTGTAATCCTCATCCAGTCGATATTCATATTTTTAACGTTTATCCTTACTGACTTGCACTTCTTTAATTTTATTCCATACAACTTTTATACCATCATCATTCTTTCATCTTGCTGCCCTTATCCTATGTTACTTGGGGTCGGCCCAACACGTTTTTTCTTCCATTCTGTCCTGTCAGCCGTCACACTATCACTAACTCCCTTTTCTTTCATATCACTCCTCACACAATCCATCCATCCTTTCTTTGGCCTCCCTCTCCCTCTCCATTAATTCAAATTTATATTCATAACTCTTTTAGTTACATGTGTTTCATCCCTCCTCTTCACATGACCATACCAAGACAAGCGGTTCCCTTTCAACTTTCTGTGACTGGCGCCACTTTTAAACTACCTCCAGTGTAAGTACTCATTTCACACATCCATCTCAACATTCTCATCTCCGCCACATGCAATCTTTTTTCATCCGTCTTTTTCACAGCCCAACATTCTGACCCATACAGTACGACAGGTTTAATCACAGACTTATGGATTTTCCCCTTTAACTTAAGGGGCATCCGTCAGTCGCAAGTTGATCCAGTGACCTGTCGCCATTTCATCCATCCTGAGTTGTTCCTGTGCGTAACGTCTCGGTCTATATCGCCATCCCCCTGAACAAGCGATTCGAGGTAGTGAAAGTCGGAGTAGATCGGTATAGGCGTTCCGTTGAGAGCTACAGGCATGGGACTGGAGAGACCGCCGAAATCGCAGAACAGATATTCTGTTTTTGTTCTGCTCAATTTCAGGCTCACACTCTTCAGTGTTTGCCACCACGTCTCCGATCTGCTCTAGACCTCTAAGCCGCTTTCGGCAACCAGCACAATGTCATCTGCAAACAGCATACACCAGGGAGCCTCTTCCTGGATGTCCGACGTCAGAGCGTCCATCATCAACAGGAAGAGGTAAGGGCTGTGGGCGGACCCCTGGTGCAAACCACTCTGCAGTGGGCACCACTGACAGTTTCAGTGTAGCGGACACTGAAACTGTCAGTGGTGCCCACTGCAGACCGGACTTGGGTACTGCATCGACTGTACATCGCTCGGATCAACTGCACATACTACCCAGGCACACCTTTCTCCTTAAGGGCCCACCACAAAACTCGTCGACACCCGGTCATATGCCTTTTCGAGGTCAATGAACACCATGTGCAAGTTTTTATGCACAGCTCTGTATTTTTCGCACAGCTGGCGGATAGCAAAATGGCATCCGTTGTACCCCTTATGGATGTTGCTTGTCCGAAATAAAGTTTTTTTTTTTTTTGTTTATTTGTACCCCAACCAGGCATAAAACCGAACTGGTTTTGTAAGATTTCACTCTCTTCTCTCAGCCGCTTTTCAATAACTTTTCCCATGCTTTCGTACTATGTGACATTAGCTTTATTCCTCTATAGTTGTTGCACTCCAGCACATCACCTTAACCCCTCTTTGAGGAGTGGCTGGAGAAGTGACACGGCGTCCTCACCAGACACGAAAGTTTCGGGAGGTTCCTGTGTATGATCAGGTGGAGGGAAACGCCCGGGTGTCCCCACTGTAAGGATCGCCCAGAGGACACGGTCGAGCATACGGTGGAGATCTGCCCCGCTTGGGCGGATCCCCACCGTGTCTTCGTGGAGGTGATCGGCGGCAGCGACCTCTCGCGCCCGGCCCTGATCCAGGCCATGTTACGGAGCGAGAGGGAATGTGAAGCAGTCTACTCCTTCTGCGAAGCAGTAATGCTCGCGAAAGAGGAGACGGAACGGGTGAGGGAGGCTCAAAAACAGATTCGCCCTCAAGCCCTCAGCAGCAGCCGTTGCAACCATTCATCACACATTCATTAATTTCATATTCGAATAAATTTGCATGTATTCTTACTACCATTAAATAACCATAACATATAAAACAGAATTCTTCTAAAACTATAGGAAAAAGGTAAAATAATAAAATAAGCATAATTGTAATTTTCGTGCGGAATGCTAATAGTGCGGCCACAAATGCTTTTATATCAATTTTCAAGCAATAGAAAAAAAACCTAAGTGCACTTAAGCCCCAAACCAGAAAAAGCATGAAATTATGTATTCAGTGTTTAAATTAGTACAGCAGGGTTAAAATCATGTGAGCGTAAAAAATATTGTACTTAAAATAACAATATGGACATGTCAAATGCATCAAAGAAAGAATAAAAGACAAAGACATAATTCGAACGTAGAATAAAGACACAAACGTAATTAGGGCTTCGTCTCTTCTATACATACGCAATTTATCCATTCCATAGAACACGGCCACAATCACCATGAGGGTTTTTTTCTATGTACCCAATATTGAAAATTGAATAAGTAATTAGAATGACTTAAATTAAGTATAAACTCGTTGATATTAGGTTATTTGAACGAAATCAATACAATACAATTTAATAAAACATAATTTCAACCTTAAAATCCCTTGCGCTATAAAATATTTTGATACTTAATCTTTGTCTGTTTTATTTCAATCACAACATATCTTCCTTTCCAACCAATTCCACCAAATTTCGTCTTCGGCGTTTCATTATAAAATACTATGACTAAACTAGTAGTATAGGCCTAGGGTAGGTAATGTTATTTATTTAAAATTCAGTTAACGCTGATCGCCACAGCTAACAATCTCTACGTTCCGCCGACTAGTGGCCGATTGGCGCTAGCACGCTCTGCCCGCGCCCGCGCACCCCCACTTCTCGCGAAAAAAGAGGACGCGACGGCGATTGTGGCTTTCTTCTTCGTTGAAAACGTAGTCCTTAAAATTGTGGCTTTTTAGAATACCTAATAATTTGATAACCTGAACTGTTTTTAATTATTTTGTTGAACTGGTTATATGTGGTATGATGAGTAGAATTGAATTATGCAATAAAAAAAGAAAGCCCCTATGTTCGTTAGGGCACTATTCGTAGGATACGACGACATATCAGATGTGCCATGAGGAATTTATCGACGAATTCTTATCGATGACCATTGCCAACGAGTAGCGAAAGAGCGATTATGCGCTCATTTTAGGAGTTTGGCTCCAGGGCGCAGCCCAAAATTTCTTCAGATATACGTACCAGAATGGTAGGGCATTTGAATCGCATTGTGAAAAGCTTAGGAAGGAATGCCCACGCAAATGTGTCGTTTTCAAGGAGCAAAATAATCAATATTTTTATACTTTTGAGAAGCCGGACGTTGTGTCCGAGGTTCGTGAACAGTCAGAGGATAGGAACAAAGATAATGATACACTTTTATTTTCTAGCATAACGATGGCCCAACCACAAACTGATATGAATGATGACTTTCATGACCAGAGCTGCGTTGAGGACAGCCCAGTCGATGATGTGCAAAACTATGGGGAGTGCGGTCTAGGCATGATGGTCAAAGGTCAATTTGAGGATGAAGCGGAAGTGAATTACATGGATGAAAAGACAGAAGTGGGTCAGTCCTTTCCGATTAGTTTTGCAAATTATATTTCAGCGAACCAGGAAGCAACTTTATTGGAAGAAACACATGGCGAGCATGAGTCGAACGAGAATTGTATTCATTTAGATATGGTTTCGTCTGATGTCATCGGGATGGAAAGCTGCGAGATATAGGTTCCGTCGAAAACACATGTTTCCCGTGACGTCGAATCAGACGATAATTTTTTTTTAAATAGAGTATGTTTCTGCTGACGTATGCGAGCAAGAGAAATTCGAGATAAAGATAGAGTCAGAACAGCGCTGCATACCAGGAGAAGCGATGCAGGTTCCTTCTATTATAATTCCACTAGGTGATAGTCCAGCGGATATCTTCCTGGGTGATGACTGCAACGTCAACTTCACAGCGTTCCAGAACGAGCGGAACGACATTTTTCCCGGGATATTCAGGAGAAGGAGGTCTGTACCCGCCCGAGTTTTGCTAAGAGGGATGGTGTCCATTCAATTGTTAAAAATAAAGTTATTTTTGGGTTTATTTTATTTATTCTGGCTGGCGTGTGTTGTCATAGCAACTTAATAAACGAGTTGACAACCAGAAATGCATGGAAGTGAAGATGTAGTAAATCCTTTAATCCAAACTACCCAATAATGACGAGATCTTGCTAAGGGAATCATGAACTGCATACAAATAATTGAATAAAGCAGTCCTTTGTAAATAAATATAAATTTTGGCAATATAAGAAGAAATTTACAAAAATTGTCTTTGGAAAATTCTCATAGTTTTTTTTTTAAATAAACTGTAGAGAATAGACAGCGGTGTCAGATGTCATTTGACACGACAAATTGTCAAAAGACTTTTGGTACGTCAACGTCAAAACGTATGACAATATGTAAATAATCGCTGTAATTTTGTGTAATATTAATCATTGTTTTATGTTCAAATTCAATGAGGGACGCGACCGTCGAAGTTTGCAGACAGAACATACTGTGTGATATTGTTAATGTTATACGTTTTTTCGATTAGCTTAGGATACGAACGCGGTTCAGGATGACATTGTTTCTAGCTTGATTAGTTCAAATTATTTCATGTCGGCACCCAGTCGACGCTTATACCGGCTTCGTTAAAAGGGGCATAGCCTTTGCAAAGGGTGTCTGGTTGACACCATCGGTTCAGCTGATGATTGAGGGTCCACAGTTCAATCAATATGGACTGATACTTAGTTAATATAGAGATTAACACCTCACGATTTTTGAAAAGTTTTGCCACTGGAGCGGGATCAACGTTTAATGATTATTCGAACTGGCACAGTTATGTCTATTTCTTCTCTGACACGATAATCGTCCGATAAGTTAAAGTCATGATTGTAAAGGTTTAAGTTAGTCACTAAACCCTTTTTGGGTTGATGTGTGCTGACACATCATTTTATTTTTATTAGAGGGATGCTTGGCATCTTTTTCGCCAGTTTTGGTGCCAAGGGTTTCAAACATGACGATGTTAGTTTGCACATTAGCACCATAGTTAGTATTAAAGTTGCAGACACATGCTGTAGAGTAAGTTGTGGCGTCTTTTGCAAGAGACATACCCTTAATGTAAAGTTATTTCTGACGTTAGGTAAATGTTCGTATTAGCGTACCTAATGTTTCGATCGACTCTTCAAAGGTTCAATTGAATAGAAGACTTACCAGCGTTTGTGCTTCTATTCGTAGGGGCGTAGCTCATGTGGCGATTGTAGACACAGCCTAAACTGGCTGACTGTAACACCAGCCTTTAGCTGGCAGTTGGGAATATTGGAGAGTCGTTCAAATGTTGAAAGAGTAGTTTTTTTTATGGCAGAGATCAGTTTAGCCCTTAGAAGTGGGCACACATGTATAACTGAGTTAATTATAAAGTTAAGAGTGCCTTATCTTCTTTCTTTCCTCACACTCCACACAAAAGCCAGTCACTCTTACACACCACACTCTCGCGTAGCCAGCGAGTGAGACAGCTCCCCAAGCTATAGAGCACCCTTAGAACCCTGCAGACCTTACTGGAGCCTTGGGGTTCTACAGTACCTACACGCCAAATACTTACTCGAATTTATTTTCAACTTGTTGTTTTATTTTTATTTTCTTTAATTTATTTTTATCTTTTTAGTAGTTAAGTATTTTACATTAGGCGTGATGTTTTAAAATATTCTACGAATATTATGATGTGATGTAAAGTGCTCCTCAAGACGAGTCAATCGACCCCAAACTCGGTGGGGTTACGTTGTTTTATCACAGAGATGCCGTGGCTATCTTCCAGCTTCATCATCCGACCCTGGATATCGTCTAGGTGATTTTTTTATTTTTTATATAGTAACTGACGTACTAAATAGATTTATTTAGTCATCAACCCAATTCTTAGTTACAACATATTTTTTTTAATTAAGTCTAATATAAGACCGTACCGGTACCGACAAACCACCACAGCCAAGACTTTCGGGAAATAAAGACGTGCAGTTATGAGGACTGGTTTACTAGTAGAGGAAAACTTAACTGCAAACACTGCGAGAGCAAATAGTAGCTCTACAGTTCCAACATTCTCCACATAAGTGGCTCAGAAAGCACTCTACGCTCTAGAGTGGCGATGCATTTCTTTAACCGCAGCCATTGCTTCGTATTGACTATTTACTCTTGTACCGAACGGGTAAGGGATTGAGGGCAAAGTTTGAAGATGTGTTTATTTTTTATCTTTTGTTCTGATGTGATGTGTAGGCCAAGTCCAAAGGTAAAAAAGGGGTATCGTATTACCCAGTAACAGGGTTGTAGAAGTTAGCCTGAAGCCGACCCCAAGGTAGTTGGGAAACTGCCCAAAGTGGAAGATGTCATTGGATGATTTCCAACACCACAAAAAAAAAGGTAGTTAGGAAAAGGCTAGGCAGATTGATTGTTCTGATTTTATGTGTTTCAGATCCATTTATTACTAAAGGCTTAGTAAAGTTACCTATTTTTTTAATTTAGTAAAGACTACTTTGATCCATAATAATACCTGTGTTTGATTCGCAATTTATTTTACAATAATGCTAAATGGAGCGGATGGCTGTTTAAATACAATGGATTTAAATTCAACTAAATTTGATAACAAACTTAAAGTAGCTGTGTTTTGATTAGGAAAGATGACCTATACCCACCTTTCTGTTAATAAAAAAAAAATATTTCATCAACACCAGCAGCTTTTTAATGTCCCCATTGCTGGGGCACAGGCCTCCTCTTTGTCAAAGGGTGTAGGCCGTAATCCACCACGCGGGCCCAATCCGGGTTGGTGGATGTCACATGTCTTCGATTTTTTGTTTCTAGGACATGCCGGTTTCCTCACAATGTTTTCCTTCACCGTTTTGAGAGCAGTGGAGATGAAATAATTTACACAAAGTAAATCGCCTGCCTGGGTTTGAACTCACCACCTACAACTTGTAAGTCACGGCCGATACCACTGTGCAACCACTGCTCTGTAAAAGCAAAAAATATGAGAAAATCTCTCAAAATCTTATATTATATAAATACTTATTTTAATATTTTCATCAGTTTCTTTGCCGCGCTCTTAAGAATACCCACTTTCAAAAATCTACCAGCAAAAACTAAAGTGATGCTTTAAAGTGCTCGTAGCCGTAAGAAGAATCCCATGTTTTTCTAAGAATGAAAGAATAGTTTCTTGAATTTGCAAAAAAAAATCTTATATGCAGTTAAAATGTTCCAAAAAGCCACAAATAATAAAAATAATGTTCTTTGTATAAAAATTCTTCAAAAACAAGCTCCTAAAAATCCAAAAATTAAACGGTTCAAGCTAGGTTTAAACTTACAATATCAAGCATAATTATCACTTGACCCAACGATTTATGGATTCGGTTAGGCCCACATGTAACAAAAAAGGTGAAATAGGGATATGTAATGTGCTAACGCAGGTCATAAGCAAGGGAAGCCGACGGTGCACTGCTGGGCGGGGCTCCTATTTCTGTCTGCAGGGTTAAAGGTAACTAACACGAAGGAGATGAAAGGGGGCTAAAGAGAGCGAGCAAAGCGAGGGAACGAAGCCCCCTTCATCGCCCCCTCCCTAATCACCTAAATAACCCCCCCACCCCCCTAATCTAACCTGTCCGTGTCGGAGTGCCCTAAGTTCCCGAACTCGCTTCGCTCGCTCGGACTTAATACTTCAAGAGTTATCGGGGTGGTGTAGTCGCCCTTTCACTTCATAAAAATGAACATTGCTCATAAGTAAGGTAAGCTGACGGAGCTGCCGGCAGCAGTGTACTGCCGGTTTCCAACAGCATTGTTTTTGAGTGCCGCCGTTGGCTGTGGAAGCACTCCCGCAAAAAAACAGATGATTATTTAGAATAGAGTATATAAAGTAAATTTGACATTGTATTTGTGACTCCATTGACTGGAATATGACGTGCTGCACCGACCCCAAATAAAGTGATATAAATGCAGGAGAATGATGAATAATGCCTTAGTAGATGAAGTTCAAAATCAAATGACAAACAACGAAAACGAAAAGTTTCATAAACTACGGCTTATGGAACTTCTCACTGATGTGACGCACATTTTATCAATGTCTATGCTATACGTAACCTAGACATTAATATTAATATCTTACGACTGACCTTTAAAACGAATAAATTGTTCATAAATGACACAATACATCAATCAAAAACAATTCCTAAGAAGCTAGCCTGCCCTTTAACAAACTAAGTAGTTAGTCAATTGTTCAATAGTTAAGACATTAACTAGCCATAATTTGTCATATAAAGTTCAAAAAGTCTTCTCTCCATCCTTTTCTAACGTAGAAGTAAGACAGAGACGGGGAATATGGAAATTAGCAGTTATAACCGAAGATATTGCAGTCCAAAGTTGCACAATTTGTGCAAACTTCTTGACAAAGCTTGGTACACATTGGCGGACTTTGTTTGAAGACCAAAATGGCGGAACATGGAACGATCAGCAAGTTTGCTTACACTATTTAAATGTATTTTATGAAGTTGGGACACAGTGTGAAACTTATGTGAAATTGCTTGAACATTAACATAAGGACGATGTTGAAACACCAGTTCCATAAAAAGTACGGCCAAAATTTTCGAAGACAAGACTGCCTGTGGGGCATGTTTTGTTGAACATGGGTCGTTTTATAGAACGCTACAACGAACATCATGTTTGACAAAATGTACCTACATAAAACGTTCACAGATAGAAAACAAGACCAGACAGATTTTATTTTTATATTAAGAAAATATAACGAATAACGAACTAAACTATTTTGCCATTCAACGTGGCAATGCTGCCAGCGTTCTGGACACTTTTCCCATTGACAGCGATGTGGACGAATTTTTCGATGCCCAATGAGCTGTACTCTTCCCGGATCTTTTATGCCGCTTGTACATATTTTATTTCTTTTATTTATTAGTTTAGTTACGTATAATATGTGTATTGTAATCAAATAATAAAACCTAAACTATTAAATTGTTAAAGCTGTAAGGGCTACTCGCGGTATCTTAATATACAATTATTTATAGTCATAGAGAAACTATGAGAAAATGAATATAGTTGGGCTACAAGGGCTTTTTTTTATAAACTCCATTTCTTTTTACTTGCGACGTATTTCATATAGTTACTAGAACTCCATGAACTTCTGGGGTTAGATTTTATTAAAGCCTTCTTTCAGGCATCTTCAATGCCTCCCGTATGACACTCCTATGTCTTCCGAACGTGTTCCTCTCTTCAATCCACAGAATTATTATTATTTTACAGAAAGTTACAAATATTATTTAACTATTGATCTAAATATTACTGAACCTTCCACTTGCTATGTTTTCACGCCAAAACTGCGAAACCTATTTTCATAAAAATGACTTTTTTACAAAAAAATAGAAACTACTTCCAAAAAAGTGCAAAATAACTTTAATTTCGGAAGTCGGTGTTTCTGGTTTTGTCTTCGTTTTTTGACACTGACTTCCGAAATTAAAGTTATTTTGCACTTTTTTGGAAGTCGGTTCTATTTTTTTGTAAAAAAGTTTTTTATTTTTCACTTTTTAGTTGTGGTTCTACATTAAACTGTGTTAACAATTCATAGACATACGATCGCAGCAGCCGCGGTGGATTTGCTGTCAATTTTTGAAGAGTATCGTTGTCTGTCTCCGAAACCCATCATCAGATCTATATGAAATTTAAATGGGACCATCTGAGAACAAGCCCCTTTCGTACAATCATTTTGCAAATCCATCTATATATGACGGAGTTATGCCCGAACATACGTAAAAAAAAAAAACATCCGAATTGATAACCTCCTTCTTTTTGAAATCGGTTAAAAATTGATAATTATAACGACATATTGAACCTTGGCGAAGCAGATAGAATACTTTTTATCCCTGTTTCCTTGGGATAGTTTATATACCCACTAGCTTCTGCCAGCGGCTTCGCCAGCGTGATATTAGTACTTCCCCCACTGTAAATTATAGCATATGTGTTATTCTAATGTATAAGCTATATTATAATAATAACATCCCCTCAACGGCCGCGCCTCTTATAGCAGTTTGACATATTTACGACCGGGCTCATAAAAAACAACTTGCTGAGGTTTCTATTGGAGCGAGGCACTTAAAGTAAACTTTTTTGGGTTGTTGAATAAACAGACCTTAGAATAACATGTAAACAATACTTGTAATTCAAGAGTTGAATTTTATTCAAATTCTGTTATCAACGATTTGTCGGGAATAGTGTGTGTGTGTGTGTGTGTGGGTAGTTGTTAAAACCACTGTATCAATTTACATGAAATTTTGCATGTTGCACTATGAATAGACAAGTAATAGAGTTGTTGTGTTGGAGTTGTAGAGTCCGATATCATATTTTCCTATTATTCACACTCAAAACTTCAAATTACGAAATCAAAACAACATAACGGCTTTTTAAAATTGCGTTTCTGCGTTTGCGTTGCGTTTTGTGTTGCGTTTTTTTTCTAACACTATGTAATAACTATCTAAGAATGCATGTGCACCATGCCACAGGATATAAGATCTTTAGTTATTTAATAATAGAGGTTTAAGCCGCGTAATCTGGATCGGCATACTGGTATGCCCGTGGACGTTCAGTCGGTATACTGGTATGCCCGTGGACGTTCAGGGGTTAATAATAATAACATTTATTTATTTTCCAAGTAACAAAATAATGATATACAGTTCATGAAGGGAACAATTTGAAGATGGGAGACAGGAGCCCATACTAAGTAAAACCTGTGCTATGGGTCACCTGGTCTCCTTATCTCGAATGCATGTAAAGATTCATAATAAAGATTTGTATTACTGTAGTAGGGAGCGCTCATAGCTCATCAATGATAAAAATTAGAATATAACATTTAAAAATGAATTAAATTAAGTAGAATTAAATTAAGGCATTAACATTAATGAAAGGTAAGTTTGTGAAATTGTTGGTGGGTGTTTAATGTTTGTATAGTGTTTTGTGTGTGTGATATATGAGTTGTGCTTGTTAGGTTTTGGGGGTGTGTGTGTATTGCATGTTTGTTATACTTCTCTGTTAAAGCAGTTTCTCCGTCTCGTCATAGGTAAGAGTTAGGAGCCAATTTGAGACCTTACGCCTGCATTCAAGTTTCGTTGACGAATATAATATTATTGCAAAGTCTCATCAAAATCCGTTCAGTAGTTTTTGCGTGAAATAGTAACAAACACCAATACATCCTCACCCAATTTCACATTTATAATATTAGTAGGATAAGTAGGATGGAAATTTCAAAGAAAAGTTGAAAGGGAACCGCTTATCTTGGTATGGTCATGTGAAGAGGAGGGCTGACACACATGTAACTACAAGAGTTATGAATATAAATGTAGATGGACGGAGAGGGAGAGGGAGGCCATAGAAAAGATGGATAGATTGTGTGAAGAGTGATATGAAAGAAAAGGGAGTTAGTGATAGCGTGACGGCTGACAGGACAAAATGGAAGAAAAAAACGTGTAGCGCCGATTCCAAGTAACATAAGGGCAGGCAGATGATGATGAAGTAGGATGGAAATTATTTTATATAGAAATAGTTATGGATAAATGAAAATGAAGAAAACCTCATACATATTCAGTTAACCCTTCATAACGACTTTATCTAGAAAAATCAACAACCAGTGTGTCCGTACCACTACACTCATTACTAACAAATCGTCGGGGTCATTTGCAAAATGTCGCTCTCCGTGCTAGACCGCTTCTATTTGATAGACGATGGCTTCTTTTCGTTCAACCTTAAATATCTTTTTTTTGTCGGATTATGGCCAGAAAAAACTCTCACCAGAAACCAAAAGTTCTTTTACAAAATCTACGAATTATTCATTCATTTTCTTACTACAACTTTTCTCATATTAGCTGGCATTGGGACTTATCAGCATAAGGATGACCTTGTAGTCGTTTTTTCCAATTTGGATAAATGCCTGGTGGTCTACAACTTCTTTTTTAAAACCTTGATATTTTTGATTAAGAGGGACGAACTCAGAGAACTCATAGACGAAATTGAACTTTCTGGAGATGAAGTTACTGAAGAACGGAAGAAGCTGATGGCAAATTATGTGATGATTATAACAGGAATGACTGCTGCTGTAGTCGGGGCTTTCAGTCTCCTAGCACTATTTGAAGGAACGATGTCTATAGAAGCCTGGTTACCATTCGACCCAATGGAGAGTTCAATGAATTTAATACTATCACTGCAAATTCTAGCGTTCTGCGTGTTCCCTGGTCTCTGCAGGGCGTTTGCGATGCAAGGGCTGGTGTGCAGCTTGATAATGTACTTGTGTGATCAGCTAATCCATCTGCAGGAAGAGCTAGGGAACTTGGAGTATGTGAAGGAGACTGAGATGGAGACGCGGATGAAATTCAAGAGGATTATTAGGAAGCATATACGTTTGATGGGGTGAGGAATTGAATTGTTACTTTTTGTATTGAACGTGAGCTTACATTTCCGTCGCAATTCATTGCTAATGACATTGAAGGATTAATAACTGTTTTAACAGTTAGTCGAGCAGAGTTAGAGCAGTCGTCAATATTGTACATAGAAATCTGTCTCTCGATTTGTAATCGGCGCACGTACGTACGTATTTGATAAATGGTCGCTAGTATAATTATGTATGTGGTACAACTACATTAACGTTCGTTTTGTTAAAATAACACACTTTATTCGATTAATACAATATAAACGTATCAATACAATGTTTGCTCTTAGATTTTCGGCATTTTCGTCTTTTTTTTTTGTTTGCTCTTTTGTTAGACGGTCTAAAAGACCAACATTTAAATGTTTATACTCGTTTTATTTTACAGGTACTCAATGAGGATGGAAAATATTTTCAAAGAATATTTCCTGGTTCAGAACTTGGCAGTTACTGTGGAATTATGTTTAAATGCAGTCATGGTGACTGTGGTAAGTACATATCCCGTTATAACCGAACTAGTAGTACCGCTAAGTTTGAATAGAAATGCACATATAGTATGCATGTGGAGCCCTTTTTTTTGGAGAGTGGAAAATCATCCAATGACTTTTTCCGCTCTGGGTAGAGCGGGAGAGCGTGTCAGGCTTTTACTGACTAAAACCCGCCCTTGTTCCTTCAGTTGCCTGTGCCACGGGCCGCGGTAACTCTCTTTCGAATTTATTCACGACCTCAGCGATACTTTGTTTGTATAGGTATGTCTTTTTCTTTGCTACGCCCTGTAGCCTAAACGGGTACCATTTTAGATTGGATTTGACTGCCAAAGTGATATTGGCTATACAATTTTGAAAAAAAGAAATAGTAAGCGCGGCCGCCATTAGATTAGTGAGGTCGTATTTGATTTTATTATACCCCACAAACCATTTCTCTTTGTGTGGGGTATAATAAAGGGCTCGAAGAAGCTCTCCTAAGAATATAACTCACTAAATGTTTAAAATAAAAAATGAGTAGATTTTTTTACAAAAACCTGACTGCAAAAATAACTAAAAAGTTCCAAACAAGTCAAGTTTCAAGCAATCTGATGCAATTGGTGGCATAAAATCTAAGATTGCTTGAAAAGTGACTTGTTAGGAACTTCTTTAGAACTTAATGTCCCTTAGAACCAGCACCGCTGACTATACTATTTATGAAGAGAACCGCAGGAAAACTGAACTTACCAACATAGCCCGAAGTAATGCCAAACTTAAGTCACATTGCTCGCAGAACGGATGGTGGATGCTAAAATATTCTGGAGTGGCAACCGCGTACTGGAGGCATAACTCTGGAATGCCGCCCACAAAGTGGACCGCAGTTATCAGCTGGTTGTAAGAAACTGAGGACAAATCGGTGTGACTTTGATTGATGGACGTCTAAGTCTAACAGTGGATGCCTTTCGGCTGATATGATGATGAATGTACTATTCTGATCTTGATAGTCCACCACGGACTACCTGCGTATTTTTTCTACTTGTCTGTCAAATCCATTCAAAAGTTTATAACAAGGCAGTGTTAATGTCATATTCCAAATTACGTTATTTCTTACCTTTTTTAATTTCAAATTCAAATATTACTTGTCTTCTCTCTCTACCCTCTGTTTTTATTTTAAAAATTAGTTCAAATTCAGCTGCCGAGCTAGACTAAGCCATTGATACGAACAACTTTCTTTTTAACAAAACTTGAAAAATGCTCAATTTTTTTGAATTTTCTAATTTTTTTTAGAGAAAGTTGTTCATTTCTATGAGCAGAACCGGCTCTTAAAATATGACCACACCTTGCCGTAACACAATAAAATAAAAAAATAAAAAAAATCTATCTATCTTATCATTTGCATAAAATTATTGCAATCATTTTTAACCGACTTCCAAAAAGAGGAGGTTCTCAATTCGTCTGTATGTTTTTTTTTTGTATATATGTTACCCGATTTCTCCGTCAGTTGTGAACCAATTTTCAAAATTCTTTTTTCATCTGAAAGAATATCCTCCCGAGGTGGTCCCATATAAATTTTATCGAAATTGCTTCAGCACTTTTTGAGAAACCGAACAAAAACGGAAAATACGTGTACCTCGATGACGTTTTGGTGTTCTCCAAATATTTAAATTCCACGTTCCATTATATTGGGGTTTTTAGTTCTGGGGTATAACAACTAAAAAGTGAAAAATAAAAAACTTTTTTACAAAAAAAACAACCGACTTAAAAAAAAAATACACTAAAAATTTCTAAATAACTTTAATTTCGGAAGTCGGTGTCAAATAACGAAGAAGTAAAAATACAAACACCGACTTCCGAAATTAAAGTTACTTAGAAATTTTTAGTGTATTTTTTTTTAAGTCGGTTGTTTTTTTTGTAAAAAAGTTTTTTAAAATTGAATATTGAACTCTAGCATAATAAAACTGAACAAAATAAGTTTATTTGTTGCAGGTCGGTGTACAACAAATGACCCTGCTGATTACCTTCCTAACGTACTTAATTATTGCACTTATAAATGCCTACATCTACTGCTACTTAGGGAATGAGCTTATTATACAAGTAAGTAAATATTACAACTTTTTACCTGACTCTTTTGACTGTGTGGTATCCTCGGACCAGCCGGATGGTCTTGACCCTTTGGAACGCACTGCACCGGCGAGCTGGTCGCCGCCTCAAGGAGCGCGCCCACACCAGTGCCCCGTAAAGGGTCATGGACCGCGCGACCCCCGCGTAGGGCCTACGGCAGGAGGCGTTTGGAGTCCCCAGATTGGGCAGGAGTCACTTCAAGGCAGCCCCGGCCCGCTCCAGTCTGGGAGCCAAACGTCGGAACAGCTCCACGAAGTTCCACTGGCTGTCGAGGACGAGTTCCAGGTACTTCATTGACCCCTCGACGCAACCCCGCGAGTCATTAGGTCTGCCGCCGCTTGGTGCGACCTCCCCTGCGCCAGGACCAGCGTGGCTTCAGCGTAGTATGCTACGCTGACGCCGCTAGGGAGGTCAGCGCGCAGCACACAGTCGTACCCGATATTCCACAGAGGTGGCCCCAGGACTGATTCCTAAGGGACACCGCACGAAAGCGTGAGGTCCTGGGCTCGATTTCCGTGTCGTAAGTAAAAAATGATATTGCGTTTTCCGTTAGAAATTACTCAGTAGCAGCCCGGAGTTTGGAAGCTCGTGGTGTGACACCCCTGTACCTTGAAATACATGTGAATCTGTGTGTGTTGGTCCTGCAAATGATCTCTCCCCAGCTGTATTGGATTGGCGTCCCATCGGACTATGAGCGTGTAGGTAGCGGAGATGTGTGAAGATGTATGTAGGAAGATATACGAAGGGATTAAGAATAGTCCGAAGTACACAAGAAGAAGGAAGAAAGTTTATTGCACAGACACAGGTTACAGTTCATACACACAAGAGTTCCACTAAGAAGAAGGAGTGGTAGAAATGTAGAATAGATAGCACGAAATTAAGCGAAAAAACAGTCAATATTTAGCGCGGCGAAACTATGTGTTTTTAATCGCAACGGTCGGTATTAGTTTTTAAAACGCGCTTGCGCCAGCGCAATGCCATGATAGTGCTGTCCTGCTCGCGCAACCGGTTGGAGTGACGTAGTGGACCCGCTGGCCGATAGAACAAAAGACGCGTCATAGCTACGCCGGCCAGCTGATAAGTAATATAATACAGAAAATGTGTTTCTATGTTGAACATTAATTTAAGTTGATTCTTATTAATATTTTATTTTAGTTTTTGATTTTATATAATACTAGGTGTTAAGTTACTTTGTTAGTTATTATGTATATAAATTACTATTGATTTTACTTTTTAACAATTTCATAATTTACATTTTAAGAGTGATATTTTAGAGTAGGTCACTACAAGCGTAAAGGACAGAGAGACACAAGTGCGTGTCTCGCGCACACATTTGTGCACTATAATATCTCCTGCTTACTTGGCACATCTCAGTTGAGATTGGCTTCCAGGATCGAAATTCAGTCGGGAGGATAATTAATACTATTTGCCGTCAACTCAATAGTCACCTCTTTCTAGACATATAATCTTTCACACAATTCATACATCGTGTCTTTTGCGTGTCACTACCCTTCTTATAGCCTTCATCCATCACACTTCCAACCATTCATAATAAAAAAAACCACACCAAAAATGATTTCTCAATTCTTAAATTGATTAAACTATTATACTTGTGGCCATTCACCTCTTTAAGTACAATTTGAATTCAGATTGAATTTATTTTGAGAAAAAATCTATAAATCACTGCATTCTAACTTATACTGGCTTCTGATCTTCCAATGTTGCCGTATTAATCCGCTTGTACCCGCCATCATTAAAAGAAAAAAAGTTAAGTAAAGGTAATACCGTCGTAGATATGAAAATGTCAAAGCCCCATCTTTTATCTTGTGAAATATTAGAAATAATTTTTGATATTTCTGCCATTCAAAAAGTACTGAAGCACCTTAAATTTAGAGTTATCACAATCCAACGGTATTCTGACATGACACTGAACCATATAAGGAGGTTGCATGAAATATGAACCTTGTCAGCAGACAGGCGTGTCGGTCAAGTATAGGTTTAAAGTGAAAGCAAAACACAGCAGCTTTTTCCAAATACTTTTATTTCAGCAACACTTGTACATGTACATTCAGTTTTCACCTCACAGTTCAACCGCCAACCAAAAACTGACCTGCCCTCTCGTATTTGATTTGTTGATAGCTCAGTGCCCACGTAACAAAAAAGTGGGGAAGAGCGCGCGAATTTCAAGTCAATAGATGGACATTAACTAATTAATAAATTAAGACTATTTTAAATTCATCATAAATATATTGTACACGTTTTTTAAACTAATTTTGATGTATTCAAACAGATCATAACATTTAATCAAACTTTCAATATTTTATCGAACCAAATTACCATTACTAGTCAAATTGCGTACTCATAAAACCTTTAAATGTCTTTATTTACTTTCATTTATGTTGAGATTTTATGACTTATTTAATAATTGCTTACATTCGTCCATCCTGACCATTAAGTCGCGCCCTCGCGATTATTAATTAACAAAAATAAACGAAATAATAATACAACAATTGCAAAAAAAAAAAAAATACATAAAATTTACATAACAGTGTAAATTTCATCACTAAATGATTAGCTTACAACAAATCAACATTTAATACACTTTCCATCGATATTCGGGTAACTAAATCAGGGAATTTTAGTGTCATGATATCACATAGATAATTTAACATTAGTATCAATAACTCATAATCAATACATCAATAAATGTATCAAACTCAATGACACGTGTACATCAACAATATTATTTTTCTTTATTTATAAACAAATTATTTCTTTCTGACAATCTTAATTCACACTTCACTTTAATCACTACACTTCACTTTACACTTTACGTTTTTCCTTACTGCATTACACTGATCCTGCCATACTACCATACTGCCATACTACCATACTACCATACTACCATACTACCATACTACCATACTACCATACTACCATACTACCTTACTACCATACTAGCCATCTCAGATTCTAGCCTGTTAGAGGCGTTTACCAATACTACCATACTATTTAATTGAAAAAGCTATACTATTCGAAGCTAATAAGAACGAAACTGGTGATACGAATCTCTATTTATTGAACCGCTTAGGCTCATGTGTTTTCAGGTGACACAACTTCAATATACAACATGTTACAATATATTCACAATTTAGTGATCCATATCCACATCCGATACTTTATTGTCATCGTCATTACTCTCATTATCGTCATCATTAGTCTCATTATCATCATCATCATTACTCTCATCCACCGACTGATACACTAGCCAGGGGTGAATTTTATCTACCGGGAAAACACCAACATATTTTTGTTTCCCCTTTTTTTTTGTGATAGGCGTATCTTCTACTTCATATCTGTCATTCTGTAATACTTTGGTAATGCGATACGGGCCTAGACATTTCGGCACTAACTTCTTACTCTTTCCTTTCTGACCTACTTCTCTTTCTACCCTAACCAGTTGTCCTATATTAAACTGACGTGGAGGAATTCTTGCCTTATCAAACATTTTCTTTTGCTTTTTCTGAGTACGTTCTATTTTATCTAATGCTTCTTTTCTAATTTCTTCTACACCACTTGTGTTTGTAACAACGTTTTCCTGCGCTGGTAAAGCCAGTGCACTCTCAGTCAGTCCCTTCAGTCTTAACCCATATAACACTTGCGCTGGGGTTTTACCTACTGCTTTGTTGATGGTATTATTTAAACCCCATTGTACTTGTTGCAAATAATCATCCCATAATTTTTCATCCTTTCCGTAAATCATAGTCGTTAACGAATCTAATACCGACCTATTGTAGCGCTCTACTTGACCGTTAGCGCGAGGAGTAGCAACCGCATTTAAAATGTGTTTCACACTTTTTCCAGACAAAAACTCTTTGAACTTCGAGCTGGTAAAAGTAGTACCTCTGTCCGTTATTACTCGAGAAGGTACACCAAATAAACTAAAATATTCACTAAAAACGGAAATAGTCGTTCGAGTCTTCGTATTTTTGACTGGTTTAAGAATAATAAATTTTGTGAAAGCATCAATAATGGCTAAAATATATTTATTCTTTCTTTTGCTCTCATTGAAAGGACCCAGGTGGTCGGCATGTATGGTGTGGAAAGGTTCAGGTACCTTTGGTATTGGATGTAAAAAGCCGGACCTCTTTCCAGCCGGTATTTTTCCATGAGCACATTGAATGCATGCCTGGCAGTACTTTTTAACTACTTTATTTACTTTTGGGAACCAGTAAGTTGTTTTAACTTTGTCTAAGGTCTTCTCATATGAAAAGTGACCAATATCGTCATGACAAGCACGTAAAACTTGCCATCTAACATCTTTTGGCACATACCATCTAAGTCCTTCATCCGTTATTTTATAAACTAAGCCACGCTTCAAAGTAAAATTTTGTTTAATATATTTAATTTTATTTGAATTTAAATCCTCTAACATCCGTTTAATCCTTTGTGTTTCATCGTCATTCATTTGAACCGTGGCTAACCAATCTACAGAAATATGGAAAACTTGTAATTCAACGGGGTCGGTACTGGAAGTATTTTCTTGCAAAGGGTTCCTACTTAATGCATCTACGTGCATCATAGAAGTCCCTGGTTTATAAATTATATTAAAATCAAATTCTTGGATCATACTCCACCAGCGAGCAACACGTGGAATCATATCCCTTTTAGTAAAAGTGGCTCGCAAAGAGTTACAATCGGTCACAATAGTGAATTTTAACCCTATTAAGTAACATCTAAATTTAGTCAAACTATTTACAACCGCTAGGGTTTCCAACTCGTATGATGAAAAATGCTGCTCTTCTGGTGAAGTACGCCTACTAAAATAAGCGACTGGTTTCATAAGCTCATTATCTTGTTTTTGTAATATCATTCCACCTACACCATGTTTACTCGCATCCGTATGTAATTCTGTATCTGCATTAGGATTGTACAACGTTAAGATAGGTCGAGAGACTAGTTGGGCTTTTAACTGAGTGAACGCAGTCTCTTCATCTTTGCCCCAGGTCCATAAGACATTCTTTTTAAGCAAGTTTGTCAATGGTCGGGCTATTATCGCAAAATTTTTAATAAATCGCCTAAAAAAAACTGGCCAGGCCTAAGAACTGCCTAACATTATGGACATCTTTAGGGGTAGGAAATTTATCAACCGCATCTATTTTACACTGTCCAGGCTTTATACCGTTTCCCGAGACTTCGAAACCCAGGAATTCTATTTTAGAATTAAAAAAGTTGCATTTCGAGAGCTTCAATGTAAGACCTGCATTCCTAATTTTATCAAATACGGATTCTAGTTTTTTAAGCCCATCATCAAATGAAATCGAGGGGACAAGGACGTCATCCATGTAGATGACAACGGCATCAAATCTCAAATTGTCAAGGACTTTATTAATAGTTCTCTGAAATACCGCTGGTGCATTTGTCAGCCCAAAGGGCATCCTATTAAATTCGAATTGCCCTTCTGGCGTGACGAAAGCAGTTTTTTCTTTATCACGTTCAGCTAACTCTATCTGATAATAGCCTGATGCTAAGTCTAAAGTCGTATATAGATTATATCCTGCTAACCTATCCATCTGATCCTCTATCCTAGGTAAAGGGTAATGTTGTTTTACAGTCTTTCTATTTAAAGCCCTGTAATCTATACACAGGCGCTTTTCGCCGTTCTTCTTCCGTACTAAAATTATTGGACTTGCAAACGGGGAACAAGATTCTCTTATAATACCACATTGTAATAACTCATCGGTCATACCCCTAACCTCTTGTTTTTCTTTATGAGACAACCTATAAGGTCTGTAAACTACAGGTTGGGAGTCTGTTAAATCTATATTCATTGTCTCTACGTTGGTACAACCTAACTCTGTTAGTTTAGTAGCGAAACAAGTTCGATAACGATTTACAAGAGCCAAAAGTTGCAATTTCTGACTCTGATTTAAGCTATCGTCTAAGCACAAATCGTTTAAGTTAAAAGGTTCTAAAGGATTCCCAACAATATCTATCTTATTAATATTAGAACAATTCATAATTTGAATTCGCAAAAATTGCCCTCTAGCTATTAATTGATCTTTGCTATAAGTTATTTCATTAGATGAAATATTATCAATTAATAGAACACCCTTGCCATTTTCAATTGAGTAGACACCTTCTTCTATGTTATGTTCTAAATTAGGGATAGATCTATAACTACCATATACCAATATGGCCCCCGTTATATTTTGAGAAGAGTAAACCTCTACATAGGAACATCCGGGTAGAATTGAACAATGCTGTTTTGAGTACAGTTTAACTACGCCAATAGTTTCTGGAAACTCCCGGGAAATTATTAACTCGTTATCAGTTTTTAAGATTTTAACCCCCGGTGCTTCGGTAAACGACTGACCAACTAATAAAGGGTATTTTAAGAAATGGTCTGGCACGACAATAACATCTAATTGCACAGTAACACCTTGAATTTCTAATGTTACCGGACACCGACCGATTGCATGTACTACTGCTCCACCAAAACCAGTCATGGCCACTGCATAAGTCCTATCCCATTCGCCTAATATTTCGACAGCATCATCATTTCTAATAAGCGTACATTCGCTTCCTGAATCTAAATAACCCACTTTTTCACGACCGTTGATCAAGACAGTTTGTACATACTTATTATTTTTAGGTTCGGTAATTGAAATTTCTAAGACAGATTTTGCTTCTTCCTTCTTTCGATAACACTCACTAGACTCATGACCAACTATTGAACAGTTGGTACACTTCTTTAACGGTTTAGTACACTTATTCATGATATGTCCCTCCTCCTTACAATTATAGCACCTGATTGTTATTGATTTATTATTGGCAGATAGTTTATCCTTAGTTGGAAATTTTCTAGTTGAAATTCTCTGCACATCATTTCTTTTACTTATACTTTTTGCGTTTCGCAAGTATGCCAAAAGTTTGTCAGGGTTATCAAACTGAGCTGCCTCTGCTCCTATTCTAATGGCCCTATCATCTATGCCAAATATCACGCATTCTACTGCCCTTTTCCCCATAATTTCACACCTATTGAGTAAAGCCATTTTATCGTAATAATAGTCCTCTAAAGATTCTCCGAACTTCGCTCTTTTTTCTAACATATCCGAAAGCATTTGGCCGTAATTTTCATCAGATGGAAAAGCTGCTTTGAGCTTTCCTTGCCATTCGATCCAGCTGTAACTAACAGTTGTTAGACCCTCGTACCAACGTTTTGCATTGCCCGCAAGTTTAGGTATTGTATTATGTATGATTTGCCGGTCTGTCCAACTATAAATGCTCGCTATTTCATTTACTTTATAAATCCAATTATCTATGTTCTGATTTTTAGAAGAAGGATCAAACTCTGGGACGACATTGAAATTACTAATACGCTCGTGACCTCTAGTCGAAATTTTGTCAAGAATATCGGTAAATTCAGAAAACATATCAGCAACCGGAAGTGACTCACGTGAGCTGGTACCCTTGATTGGCGAACAGGCGTCGCGTCTATGACGTGAATGCCCACCTCGCTGGCGAGGCCGGGTGTTGCTCCTGCTGCACCTCGACTGCGTTCCGCAGTCATGCCGCTTCCCTTGATCCCTGGCAGGGCTCCGATGAATTGCAGCCGGTGGCGGTGTCTTGAGCCGTCGAATTCGGTGCCCAGGACTCCATACGCGGCTGCGCTCGCGGCTGCGCTCCCGGCTGCACTCGCGGCTGCGCACCCGGCTGCACTCGCGGCTGCGCTCCCGGCTGCGCTCGCGGATGCGCTCGCGGCTGCGCTCGCGGCTGCGCTCGCAGCTGCGCTCGCAGCTGCGCTCGCGGCTGCGCTCGCAACTGCGCTCGCGACTGCGCTTGCGGCTGCCCTTGTAGCTCTGCCTGCTGTCCTGGCCGCGGCTCTGCCTCCGGCTTCGCTTGCGGCTTGGCTTACGGCTCCGCCTTTGGCTCTGCCTGTCACGCACAGGCGATGGAACTTGCAGAGGTTGAGCCAACCCTTGATCACCATTGTTTTCCATTTGTAGGCCTGGTCAACAAAAATAATATACAGACATAGCTATTCTTTAACACCTATACAAACTTAAGAAAGTATGCTACTATTGGCATCATTATAAGTACCACAACAGTTCATGAAGGTACCTACTAGGACGATTATTGAATGCTTTAATCAACACACTGAACTATAATTTAATTGATAATGAAGGTACAGTGTGATGTTCTCATACTTATATTTCAAATTACAAAGACCGTTGGTCTCACGAAATTACAAAAAAAAAAACATAATATGCTAGACCAATTCCTAATTCGCAGTAATAAATTTAAGCAAAACTCTTTTCAAATTCTGGACTAGCAAACGGCTCTAATAAGTCGCCCTAGTTCTTAAGTATAAACACTATTTCTTTTTGGTTTTTGAAATGCACAATATAAAGTTACGTACTATTTTAAGACGTGAGATTCACTGTAATATCGTTTCTTAAAAGCAATATAAAACAATAACACTTACGTGAATTTATCCCACTTCTGAACTGAAAGCAAAACACAGCAGCTTTTTCCAAATACTTTTATTTCAGCAACACTTGTACATGTACATTCAGTTTTCACCTCACAGTTCAACCGCCAACCAAAAACTGACCTGCCCTCTCGTATTTGATTTGTTGATAGCTCAGTGCCCACGTAACAAAAAAGTGGGGAAGAGCGCGCGAATTTCAAGTCAATAGATGGACATTAACTAATTAATAAATTAAGACTATTTTAAATTCATCATAAATATATTGTACACGTTTTTTAAACTAATTTTGATGTATTCAAACAGATCATAACATTTAATCAAACTTTCAATATTTTATCGAACCAAATTACCATTACTAGTCAAATTGCGTACTCATAAAACCTTTAAATGTCTTTATTTACTTTCATTTATGTTGAGATTTTATGACTTATTTAATAATTGCTTACAAAAGGGTGATGCAGAATTTAAAATAGGAATTAAAAGAGACATCAGCGAATAGTTTTAAAAAAGTTCATCCAAATTGGTCTAGCCGTTCTCGAATTTTGCGCTTAGCAGCAAAGCATGTATTTAGCCATTCATTTTTATTTAGATTTACTCGACTCGTATTTTGTGTTACTTTTCAGGGTTCCGTACCCGAAGGCTAACCAAAGGGACCCTATTACTAAGCCTCCGCTGTCCGTCTGTCTGTCAGCGGGCTGTATCTCATGATTCGTAATAGGTAGATAGTAGAAATTTTCACAGAATGTGTTTTTCTGTTGCCGCTATAACAACAAATAATAAAAATACCGTACAAAAAACGTAATATTTTCAGCCTATGGTACGGAATCCTTCGTGTGCGAATCCGACTCGCATCCAATGACTTCTCCCGCTGTGGGTGGAGCGGGAGGGCGTGTCAGACTTTTACTGACTACAACCGATCCCTGTTCCTTCAGTTGCCTGAGTGCCAAGGGCCGCAGGAACTCTATTTCGAATTTATGGGACCTTAGAGGGGGTAGGTACTGTAGGACCCCAAGGCACCAGTACGGCCTGCGGGGATCCTGGGACGTTCTTCGAAGCTCGGGGACTCGCTTGCTTACTGCGAGAGTACTGTACGAAAGGATAACTCGCTACGGGCGGATAAGGAAAAGAGCTGAGGGCGTTTTAAATAATATTATATTGGGTTTTATAAGAAAATCACATAAGTGCCCACTTCGGCCGGGCCAGCCTAACTGATCCCTAAAACAAATGTGTTGCCTACACCTTCTAAATTCAAATAACTCTCCAACATTCTTACCAGCCCGTTGAAAGCCGGTACAGCCCCCTTTGCCAAAATATATTTCTGTTAACGTTGAGAAACGAGCCAAGAGGATCATCGGCAATGATAGACTCGTTGAGTCAAAACTCCAAAGTCTTGAACATAGACGCCGAGTTGCTGGCCTGTCGGTTTTCTATCGATTACATTTTGGGGAGTGTGCGACGGAATTGCATGATTTGATTCCGCCAAGCCCGTTTCATCTAAGGACCACAAGACGTACTGCGAAGTGCCACCGGTTCATGGTGGACATCCCATCCATACGCACAAAGCGTTTTGAGAAAACATTCATTGCGCGTATAGCTAGAGAGTGGAATTCTCTGCCGGAGTCTGTGTTTCCTGTAAGATACAACCTGGGAGTCTTTAAGTCAAGAGTGAATAGGTTACTTCTAGGCAAGCGTGCTCCATCTTCGACCACATCATCGCTTACCATCAGGTGAGATAGTGGTCAAACGCGAGCCTATCAAACATAAAAAAAAAAAACGTTAACGCTAACGCTTCGTGCAAAATGTATGGCAACGACGTTTTGCACGAAGTGTTAGACAGAGGACTGTCACGTGACTCACGCCCAGTAATGTCGTTATCATACATTTTGCACGAAGCGTTAGCGTTAACGTTACAAGAAAAGTATTTTGTCTAAAAGCTCAGACCCGCTAAGATTAGGCTGTGACTACAAACGTCACATGAGCTACTCCCCTACGAATAGAAGCACAAACGCTACTAAAGCTTCTATTGAATTGAACCCTTGAAGAGCCGGTTGAAGCCTACCTAACCCTTACCAGAAGGCCCTACCTATGGAACGTAAACGAAGAAGCAGAAGACCTTTTTTTTTGTGGGGTGGGCGGGAGGGCGTGTCAGACTCTTACTGACTAAAACCCACCCCTGTTCCTCCCTGCCCTGAATGCCCAGGGGCGAGGTAACTCTTTCGAATTTATCCTAAGATTAGGCTGTGACTACACGTCACAGTACCTATTAACTTATTACGGATTAAACTATTACAAAATTTCAATATACGAGCATTACATAACAGCATGTCTCTATTGTCTGTAGAGGTGAGCAGAAGTGTTTTCAGTTATCACATGTGCAGATAGTAAAATTGTATCAATCCGTCAGTTTACTGTCACGCTAGGTTTATAAAAGAAGTGTTGACAATAGGTACCGTTTCTAGCTGCAGCATGTCTCCAGAATCTATGTAATACAACCACATTTCATCAGTTATGTTTTAATTAGAAGATCAAAAAAATAAGTGTCCAAAAAATATTGGACACGTATTTTTATTTAGTGTGTGTTGAAGTTTCGTGTGACGTCACACCTACGTCAAAAATGTACCAGTTTTTACCCAGAAGTGACGTAACAAGCCCCACTCCTAAACTATACTGCGTTGTCTTTGTATTTTGCATTGGTTTGGTAAACCAAAAAAATACGTGTATTATAATATGTATTTACAATAAAAAATGTACAATATTTTTTGATAACGTAACTTACGAACTTAATAGAATTCTTATTTTTGTGCCCAGGTATCATCACTACTTTAGCCCCTAGGTCGCAAATGCGACGATTAAGCTGAATGAATCTATTTGAAATAAAAATCAATGGCTACATGTGTTACTAAGCGCAAAACTTGAGAACGGCTGGACCAATTTGGATAAACTTTTTTATACTAATGGTTGAAGTCTCAGGAATGTTCTTATGGACAGAAAAAAAATGAAAATTATACGCGGGTATCACCACGGGGCACAGCTAATAAAAAATAATCTTCTTATCTTCCACAGAGCCAAGCCATCGCTCTAGCAGCCTATGAGTCAACCTGGACCGCCTGGCCGGTAGACCTGAAGAAAGATCTGTTGATCGTCATCATCGCTGCTCAAAGACCTCTGAAGCTTAGTGCTGGTGGTATGGCACTGCTGTCTATACAGACTTTTAGCCAGGTACAGTTTATTATTTTAATGTGCAACATCAATTGGCGCGGCTTGGCAGTAAAATCGACTCGGATGCCGTGACGGCAAACGGTATGACGCTGTCGGCCTCCACTATGCCGCCGCTCTCGACTTATCTCTAAGCCTTATCCCTAAAACTACCTAGAACTAGTCAGAAAAAAATTAACACAACACACAACTACAACAACAACACATCACCACCAACAACACAATACCACCAATAACAACCAACAACCACAACAAGTAACAACAACCAACAACCAACAACAACAATCAACAGCCAAAAACAAAAACAACCAATGCCAACAACAACAAACAACAACAACTACAACACCAGCAACAACTAACAACAATTTTGAATTCTAATATTAAAATAGATTTTTAACATCTGCCAGGCGTTCCGCGACGGTTACTTCAATATCATATAAAAAGCTTTTTTTAATGATATTGAAATCATACTTCGTATAGATGCCACAGCACACACCAGGGAGCAGTGGTGGCCCAGTGGTATTTGCCCGGGGGTGGAGGATAAATTCGAAAGAGTTACCTCGCCCCCGGGCACTCGAGGCAGGGAGGAACAGGGGTGGGTTTTAGTCAGTAAGAGTCTGACACACCCTTCCGCTCCACCCTAGAGCGGAAGAAGTCATTGGATGATTTCCCACCCCCCAAAAAAAAAAAAAAAAAAAAAAAAAAAAAAAAAAAAAAAAAAAAAAAAAAAAAAAAAAAAAAAAAAAAAAGTGGTATTGGCCGCGACTTACAAGTTATAGGTCGTGAGTTCAAACCCAGGCAGGCACTTTATTTTGTGTAAATAATTTCATCACCACTGCTCTCAAAACGGTGAAGGAAAACATCGCGAGGAAACCGGCATGTCCTAGAACCAAAAAATCGAAGACATGGGACATCCACCCACCCGCATTGGGCCCGCGTGGTGGATTACGGCCCACACCCTCTCACAGAGAGGAGGCCTGTGCCCCAGCAGTGGGGACAATAAAAGGCTGATGATAATAGATACATGCCACACTCCCGTTACGATTTCGTTCAAACTCCCTGAGTTTTTTTAGTGGCAATCCCACCACAACATTCCCAACCACTGCAACTCTTGAAATCCAGAATGAACAGTGGCAACCACCAGAAAAACGCAGAGGCAATGAAGCTCGACGAGTCCCGGAGAAACGATTGGTCTTGGGCCACACAACGAAAATAATAAGAAAAGAACAGCGGAGAGGTAGGACATGACATAATTTCCACTTGCCTCGTTATCAAGCAGGAAACAGAACAAAGATAGGCCAATAGGCCGCCCAGACTAACGCGAAGCGAGGTCTTGTGGACAAGGCCCGTAGACATGCCTGGGGGAAAGTTCGTCTAGTAAATTTCCCCGCTATACCCAGTACTTTCGGGGTTAGGCATAATATTATTTTTAAGCAGTCAAGATTGTACCTAGTAGAATCTTGTCGGTTGTAGGTTTACTCCTAAAACATGCTTCCAATGTGTTCCAAAATGCGTTCTGCGTTAGTCCAGAACTGACCCCCCTTAAATTTTATAGCTCATATTTTTCCGGCCTAAAGGAGTTTTCACAACACTATTTTATTATGGAAACTGCCAACATCCTATGTCACTCTACACAAGACTATGATAACTCGTAACTTGACGGCATGGTTGGCATAGTGGTTGAGCATTCGGCTGCTGCGCTGCGTGTCGCGGGATCGATCCCCTAACGGATCAAATATTTGCATGGCCTACAGATAGTTAGTTGTTCCGGGTCTGAATCTCTTGTGTATGTGAGTTTAAATGTTTGTGAATGCACCCACGATACAGAAGTAATTCTTAGTGTGAGGCAAAGTTTAAAAAAAAAACTGTCACACACAGAAATGAGAAAAACTACTGCGTCGCCAACTAGAGTAATACTTTAAACTAAGTTAATAATATCCAGCGAATAACAAAATAAGGCGAAGACATACCTTAATTAGTTTCTTCAGGACACCTTTAATTAAGGTGTCCTGAAGAAACTAATTAAGTATTTAGATTTTTAAAACTTTCACAGATAGGTGAGACGCGACAATTCGCAAACTATGCTACGACGCATTTTCATGAAAAATAACTCTAAAGTTTCCGGAGTTGCCCAGGCGTGTAAATAGCCGTGGGACTCTGCGGATGAAGAACAGTAAGTACGGCCAAGCACTTGGAGGGAATGCTGGCCCAAAATTGCCTATATTTGTCTGTATAACTTCAAGTTAGGAGTGGTCGGCAGCAGTCGGCGAATGTGGCCCTACTCACAATTTGCAAAACAAGTGGTACCTGACTTTCCGGGCTGTTCTCGATGGTTGCACGTCGACTTGTCGAGTGGCCACTCGTCCTCTTCACACCAACACTCCTGATTATTCTTGTTCAGTAGTTAACGGACGCGGTAAATATGGGTTATTTATTATTCCCGGAGGATCCCCAACGTTTACGGGATTTACTCGGGATTTTAGCGTATTTGCGGGGACGATATTAATTTAAGTAAAGACATTAATTTAGTCTGCGGTGAGATGCGCGCTGTGCCTCGCGGCGTTAGACACACACACTGACGTGACGTCGATTGTTGCATTTTAAATTGTCTATAGCTCGCGTAAAGCCGGCCACTCACGACTGTCTGACAAATTAAAGCGAGACACACACGCGACGTGATACCAACCCCATCCAACTTGCAGAGTAGCGGCAACTCGCCACACCATGCTCCCCGCCTTGAAAGGTCCAGGAGCTTTCAAAAGCTGCTAATCTATGCGGAGAGAGTGAGGTTCAAGAAGCGGTGATGATATGTAAGCATTAACTTGTTGAAGAGCTTTGAGAGAAATCCAAGCAGCAGTCCGAAACACCATCGCATTGATATAATGCTCGGGAAAAATAATTATCAGTGTCCTAAGAATGAATTGCGGTTCGACTTGACTATGGTAAGTCGAATAAACTAAATTACAACAATGTAATGGCGTACCATTGGAACGTATAATATGAACCCTAAACTAAATTAAACTAAATTACGTAGTAATAATAATCTATTGAGTTGGCAAAGGATACAACTTAGTGACAGGACGTTTATACGTGCCTGACGCGGTTTTTATTGAAGCGACTCGAATTACACCATCCGATCCCGGAAAAACTTCCTCTATGATACCTAATGGCCAAGTCAATGGAGGTACGTTATCTTGACCCAAGAGAACGACAGTACCTATCTCTATAGGGCGATCGGGAGTGCACCACTTCTGGCGAACTTGCAGCGTGTGCAAGTACTCAATTCGCCATTTATTCCAGTAGGATAACACAAGTTGATCCAAGAGCCTTTTGCGGTTGTTTAGGTTTTTAACAGAACTATGACTATGTAGTCTGTTTGTAAATTTAAGAATGTACATAAATACACGTAACAATTTATTCCATGAGCAAACACGGTCAGCTATAGTATCTAAAATACGCGGTTCAGTATTCGAAGTTTCTACAAGAAAAACCTTTGATTTAAACTCCGGCAATGTTTCACATTGAGCAGGAGCGAACTTTAAAGGCCACTCGCTCATGGGCTGATGGAGCCATGTGGGGCCGTTCCACCACAACGAGTGTCTTATTAAATCCGACGGCAGCATGCCGCGAGACAGACAATCGCTAGGATTCTCTTTCCCGGACACGTGACGGAAACAAGCGGCAGGTAAGTTTTCCTGTATTTGAGCAATGCGGTTGCTGACAAAAATAGACCATCTATGGGGAGATGAGTGGATCCACGAGAGAGCTATGGTGGAGTCCGAGAAAGCGTGGACACCTGTAATAGGTACACGAGCGGAAAGTTTTTCCTTGACTACGCGAACAAGTTTAGACAGAAGTAAAGCGGCGACAAGTTCTAATCGAGCTAGCGTTGTTATTTTTGCGGGGGAGACTTTGGACTTTGCACATAAGAGTCGGACAGTGATATCACCAGTAGGGCTGGTAATGTGTAAATAAATACAACAGCCATAACCAGTAAAGCTGGCGTCGCAAAAGGCTACGATGTTCACTACAGCTTCTCTAAAGACGCCAATGTGGCGAGGAACCTTTAGAGAAGAGAGTGAAGGAAAATCGCGCGTAAAAGCGGCAAACCGATTTGTGATAGATTCCGGTGGAACCTCATCCCATCCTACTTTAGCTAACCAAAGTTCTTTGATTAATACCTTCGCGTACAGCACAACGGGTCCTACAAGGCCCAGTACGTCGAACAAGCGGGCAACTAGCGATAGAATCGCGCGCTTCGTGCATTTATCATCCACGGCGATTGTTGTCAAAGAAAAATAATCATCAGCGGGTTCCCAGGTTAATCCAAGGATTTTGAAATTATGGACATCATTATCCATGCCAGAAAAATTAACTGGTAAGCGGTGAGACTCTGGGAGAATCTCTAATAAAGCGGGTGAATTGGTAGCCCATTTGACTAAGTCAAAGGAACCTACCTTCATTAAATCAATTAAATCGCGGGATAGACGCATAGCTGTCTGTTCGTCCGAAACAGAGTAGACGTAGTCGTCCATGTAAAACTGAGTTTCTACCAATTTAGAAGCCTCAGGAAAGCGGTCGCTTTGCTCACACGCCAAGTTACGCAATGTGCGCATCGCTAAATAAGGACTAGGTTTTAGTCCGAAGAGAACGCGGTTAAAATGAAAGGTGCGAATAGGCTCACCTTTGCTAAAACGATACAAGATTCGTAAATATTTGCGGTGGTGCTCTCTTACACCGATACGTAAGAACATTTGTTTTATATCCGCTGTCATCGCGACAGGGAATGTACGAAAATCAAGCAATAACAAAAACAAGTCTGCTTGCAAATTAGGTCCGACATGCAAAATGTCATTGAGCGACAACCCTGAGTGAGTTTTGGCGCTAGCGTCCAAAACCACTCGAATGCTGTCCTTGTCCGGTCTAATGACGGCATGATGCGGTATATAATAACCCTCCTCTGTCAATTCAGAGTCGGGCACTTCCGCTAAATACCCCTGAGTTATATAATCCGCGATAGTTTTATTATAATTCTCGCGTAGGGTCATTAACGCAAACTTACGCTCAAGAAACTTATGTAAATTTGACTCGACTTCAATGTCGGCCTGCGCGGTAAACGAAGATGTAATGTGTGTCACATCACTACTACAACAATCAATATCACCCATAAGTACATAACCGAAGCTAGTCAGTACAGCAGGGGGTGCGCGGGTGCCTGTGTCGACCCTGTCTCCCAGGTAAATAAAGGGGAACAATTGTGCTCCAAGCACAAGATCTATTCCGCTCGGAACATTCCAGAGCGAGTCGGCGAGCGGTAAGCTATTTAAGTATGACATGTTATCATTGTTATGTAATCTAATTAATTTCGCGGGAAGTCTATCTGTAATACAATCAACAACTAACGCTTGTATCGAAAACTTCGTATGAGGGTCAAACCGAGATTCTATGTTGAGATGAATAAAACCGTGTATTGGTTTCGATGACATTCCAACACCTTGTAAAAATGAATTGCGTAATTTAATTATGGGTAAGTTCAAACGTTTACAACAGTCCACAGTAATTAAATTATTTTGCGATCCGTTATCTAGTAGGCACCGAACCACCTCCTTATCTCTGATGTCGCTATAGTATGCATATAACTGCGCGGTCGCTAGCAAAATGGTTGACCCAGTTTTAACAGCTGTAGTGAGCGAAACAGATGTATCCTTAGTAGGCGCTTGCGGCTCGGGCGATAATGACTCATGTTTTTCTCGGAAATGTAAGAGAGAATGGTGGTTCTTCTTACAAATTTTACAAACGTTACGTGACTTACATTTAACCAAAGAATGGGATAGACTTAAACAGTTTATACAGCCACGTTTTGCTTTTATAAATTCAAAACGTGCAAGCGGTGTACTAATATTTTTAAACTGCGGGCAATCGAACAGCTGATGTTGTACGTCATCCTTATCGCAAAGCGTACATTTGCCATTCGAAACCGGTTCATTACGCGATACGAATGACTTAGCGGTATTATTTTTTGTTTGATGATTAACTGAACTAGACTTAGCGCGCGGTTCCGTCTGTAAATTATTACCGTATGAGCGCTGCAGCACTTTAACATATGCTTGCATGAATGTTATAAACTCCGCATAGGAAGGTAATTCTTTTTCACTCACACGTGATTCAAACTGTAAGACAGTTTGCGCGTCAACCTTTCTTAAACCACAGTGTAATAAAACAAAATCCAGTAAGTCTGGAATGTCTAACTGCTTCAAGGCTGCGACGGACGCTGAATATCGTTCCACAAAAGTATTGAGGCTCGCGGCATTTCCGGCGCATTGTTTAATGTCCAGTATATTATTGAGATAATGAATCCCTAAACTACGCTTATCTTGATACCTTTTTACGAGACTGTTCCACATAACGTTGTATGTATCACCTGTAGGAACAATGCCCGCGGTCAGCTTCAAGGCATCATGAGTCAATTTACTGATCAAGTACTGGACACGCTGCCAGTCAACCAGATCGGTATTTAAATGAACATTGCTTCGAAACATTTCATAAAATATGGGCCAATTTTCCGCTTTACCATCAAACGTTGGCAAATCTATGGGCGGTAATTTTATCCGAGTACCCACTTTGTGTTCCGATGTTTCGTTTTTCGAAAGTATGAGATTACGTTTATATTTAATATTAGAATATAAGTCTTCAATAGAATATAGACTCGAATGGTCTGGTGCGGTTTGGTCAATCTCGAATTGCAATTCATTCATTTGTTCTACTATTTCCTCAAATTTGTTATATTGCTCAGTAATTGTTTCTGACTGCGCTAAGAATGTCTCATTTGAACGTGAATCATAGTTCGAGATGTTTCTGGAATCATTATATATGCGATTAACTCGCTCGAAAATCATTTGTTTTTTAGCGGTAAGCTGAGCCAATTTAGCTTCTTGCTTGCGGGACGCCATTTTGGGGCACTAATAAAGTTATGTGCCTACCGTAATGACTTGTACTTAATTTGTACTGAATTTTACTGATGCCTATCCAGGCTCGAAAGGACCATCAAATGGAGTTGCCCAGGCGTGTAAATAGCCGTGGGACTCTGCGGATGAAGAACAGTAAGTACGGCCAAGCACTTGGAGGGAATGCTGGCCCAAAATTGCCTATATTTGTCTGTATAACTTCAAGTTAGGAGTGGTCGGCAGCAGTCGGCGAATGTGGCCCTACTCACAATTTGCAAAACAAGTGGTACCTGACTTTCCGGGCTGTTCTCGATGGTTGCACGTCGACTTGTCGAGTGGCCACTCGTCCTCTTCACACCAACACTCCTGATTATTCTTGTTCAGTAGTTAACGGACGCGGTAAATATGGGTTATTTATTATTCCCGGAGGATCCCCAACGTTTACGGGATTTACTCGGGATTTTAGCGTATTTGCGGGGACGATATTAATTTAAGTAAAGACATTAATTTAGTCTGCGGTGAGATGCGCGCTGTGCCTCGCGGCGTTAGACACACACACTGACGTGACGTCGATTGTTGCATTTTAAATTGTCTATAGCTCGCGGAAAGCCGGCCACTCACGACTGTCTGACAAATTAAAGCGAGACACACACGCGACGTGATACCAACCCCATCCAACTTGCAGAGTGGCGGCAACTCGCCACACCAGTTTCTGTGAAAATAGAACTTTTTTTTTTTCATTCAGCATTATATAGCATTGTTTAGCCCTTAGTAATAACTAGTTTTTGACAGCGGCTGCGCCTGCATATAATTATATGTGCTATTCCAGACTAATCTATATCTGTGCCAAATTTCATCCAGTTCTTTTTAGCCGTTCTGGCGTGATTGAATAACAAACATTTCCATATATATTTATACACACTGTGTCTACATTTCTCATCCAACTTTACAGTCGCAGGTCTGCTTGAAGAAATTTCTTTTGAAATAAGCAGCACCTTTGTGATCATTTATCTGTATTTGTTTGTTTTCTCTTTTAAGTGTTTTTGTGTGTGCATAAATAAATAAATAAACATCCATCCATTTATCCTTCTGTCTAAACTTTCACTTTGATAATATTAGTAGGATTAAGCTATTATAATAAAACTACAAACATCCAAAAAACTAAAAAGTTTAAAATTTTTAAAGATTAATTTGTTGTTGTTTTTGAAGTGAAATTTTTTTAGGCGTGTTGTGCAGTTTTGAGATGAGAAAAAACAATTGAACTCGCACGCCACCGACACCACTACGAGAGTGCTACGAGACGTAGCGTCGTAGCACTCTCGTAGCAAATCGCGATACGCGTTGGACATTTTTGATCAAGTTTTTTTTTCACTTCTGACGGTACTCCCGGAATGCCAGGTTTTTTTTAAACTTTGCTCCTTGCTATTGTTTACTCCTGTAACATGAGGGCGTTAACCAACATGTAAACTCACATGCACAAGACACCCAGACCCGAAACAACTATCTCTAGGCCATACAAATATTTGTTCCGAGTGGGAAATGAAACAACTCAATCACTGCGCCAACCTTGCCTTTTTTTTTTTGTGGGTGGGAAATCATCCAATGACTTCTCCCGCTCTGGGTAAAGCGGGAGGGCGTGTCAGACTCTTACTGACTAAAACCCACCCCTGTTCCTTCCCTGCCTGAGTGCCCAGGGGTGCGGTAACTCATTTTCAGAATTTATCCGCTACCCCTAGACATGCAGGCACCGGCCACGATGGGCCCCGTCAGTGGTGGCTGACTACATCTCTTTAAGGCGCGCGTGGAACACTACGCGCCGTCCACTTACGGGCCTGGTGCTGATCGGACGGCGAGCTACCCACTGCTCACCGTCCGCAGGCCCGGGTCTACGGTGGCCGGAAATCGTCTCGCGACGTCCTACGCCCAGTACACCCAGTATCTCTCCTGCGGTGGTAGCGGCCGGGGCCGTGAGGGCCACTCCGTTGAGCTTCCCTCACGCGTCCCACCTCCGCCTTCACGAGCATTAGCGGAGACTGCCTCCCATTCCCTCTCGCTCCGTACCATGGCCTGAACCAGGACCCGATGCGAGGGGTCGCCGCCACCTATCGCATCCACGAGGACACGGCGGTGCTTGGGCTTTGGCGGCAAGCAGGGCAGACCTCCACCGTGTCCACTGGGCAATCCGCGCAGTGGTAACACCCGGGCGTTTCCTCCCGCCCGATTTGATGCAGGAACCTCCCGAAACAACCGTGTCCGGTGAGGACCTGCGTCAGGTGGATGGTGAGGATGCCATGACGCCTCTCCAGCCACTCCTCAAAGAGGGGCACTCAATTGTGGCGTCCTCAAGGCTGGGTTGCGACAGTCGCTGTCTCCATGTCACCATGAGATCCTGCCGGAGCTCCGTCCGCCGAGCCGCGAGGTGTCGCGGCAGCAGAGTTTCGCCCCGGTATCCGCGGATGAGCCGAATGCCCATGACCCTTTGGGACGCGTTCAAACGGCGAGCTGGTCGCCGCCTTATTGAACACGCCTTTACCGGTGCCCCGTAAAGGGCCATGGACCGCACGATCCCCGCGTTAAGCCTCCGGCAGGAGGCGTTTGGACCCCACAGATTGGGCAGGAGCCGCTTCAGAGCAGCACTGGCCCGCTCCAATCTGGGAGCCAAACGTCGGAAATGCTCGACGAAGTTCCACCGGCTGTCGAGGATGAGTCCCAGGTGCTCCATCGTCCCCTCGACGCCGATGTAAACCCCTCCTACCGTTATCTGGGAACTCGACAGTGGCGCATTCCGAGGACCATGAAAACACATGGCCTCGGACTTGTGCAATGCCACCTCGAGTCCCAGTCGCCAGATCCTCTCAACGACTGTCGCAACCCAGCGTAACATCAAGTTGGCCGCCACCTGGTACGACCTCCTCTGCGCCAGGACCAGCGTGTTGTCAGCGTAGCAAACTACGCTGACGCCGCTAGGGAGGTCAGCGCGCAGCACCCAGTCGTACCCAATGTTCCACAGAGGTGGCCCCAGGACCGATCCCTGCGGAACACCGCACGACATCTCTCGCTGGTTCCATTCTCGCTGGTGACCGGGGTAGATGACGGCTCTTTCCGCCAAGTAAGCCTCGACTACGCGACGGAGGTAGGGCGGCCCTCGGTGATACCGGAGTGCCTCCACTATGCAACTCCAGGGCAGGGTGTTGAAGGCATTGGCGATTGGACATCGCCAATGCCTTCAACACCCTGCCCAGACACCGCCAAGACGACCCTACCCCGGGCCACTGCATCCCCCGTCGTGAGGGCTCGTACGCGCATGATTGTGTCCACCGTGGAGCGCCCCCTGCGGAAGCCGTACTGGCTCTCCGCCAGATCCGGCCCCACCCACACCAGCTGCCCGACGAGGCGGTCTGCATTACTCTTTCAAAGAGCTTGCCCACCTCGTCGAGTAGCACAATGGGTCGGTAAGTGGACGGAGAGTCCGCGGGGCGCCCCGGCTTCTTGATCAGGACCAGCTTCCCCGTCTTCCAACGGAGCGAAAACTAGCCCCTCTCCATGCATGCGCTTAGGAGCCCTCTCAGTCGAGGCCCGAGAGCCTCTTGCAAGGCCAGGACCCAGACTTTCCCATGAAAGCCATCGGGTCCTGGGGCGGTGCTTTTGGCATTCAGCCTACGCACCGCCGCTTTCAGCTCTACCTCGGTCACCTCGGGAGCATCGTCGTCGTCGGGTTGCGCCAAACGTGCCTGAATTAACACAAAACTATAGCAGTCATTACCCTCTCCCCTATAACTTTTCACCGGAAAACAAACAACAAACTAAAATACGTTTTAGAATCGGATTAGTCTGAGTGAACTGTTTTCAAACCTAACCCCTATCCTATCCCTATGTGTTTGTACCTATGTTGTTATTTATGCATATTGAATTTATTCCTATGAGTATAATTATATTTACATTATAGATGTGTATCTTTTAATTTAGTGTAGCTCGTGGGTAAAGTAATAACAACCGCACGGGTCGATCCATCAGGTTAAGCTACGCTTGCCGGGGTTGGTCCATGGATTAATGACAATCTTTGCATATCGAGACTCTTCCGTGCATAGAAAGAAAGAAAAAATATTTATTTGCCACACTTAAAGGCACACACAACAATTAATAAAAAAAGAAAAACAAAAGTAGGAAACCAAAAAGCACGTTAGGCCCCGGAATGCATCGGAAAGCACGTTAGGCCTCGGAATAGCAGACACAATTGAAAACCTATTGTCGCGTCTCCACGCGTGAGGCCTGACGGATCAAGCCGTTGGTCCCGGCTGTCAATCGTGGATCTTTGCTAGTCGTTACAGGTCATCGGAAACCCGAAAGTCTGACAACCAGTGTCACCAAGGGGTATTGTATTACCCAGTAACTGGGTTGTGGAGGTCAGATAGGCAGTCGCTCTATGTAAAATACTGGTATTCAGCTGCATCCGGTTAGACTGGAAGCCGACCCCAAGATAGTTGGGAAAAGGCTAGGCAGATTGAGATGTGTATTTTCTAATTTGAATTATCGCGTTTAATTTTCTATATTGCACCTATCACTATTTTGTCTCTGCATCAATCAAAGGTTGACTGGTATAAAACGCCTGAGGCATTAAGTCTGCCTCTGTACTTATGTGCATAAAGAATAAATAAATACTATTCTATTTAACCAAGGCAGGCGCTTTACTTTGTGTAAATTATTTCATCACCACTGCTCTCAAAACGGTGAAGGAAAACATCGCGAGGAAACCGGTATATCCTGGAACCAAAAATTCGAAGACATGTGACATACACCAATCTGTGTCGAGGCTGCGGGGTAGATTACTGCCCACACCCTCTCAAAGAGAGGAGGCCTGTGCCCCAGCAGTGGGGACATTAAAAGGATGATGATGCTGATGATTATTCTATTTCAACGCTGAATACAGAACAATAATAGTTTAATAATAGTTTATTTGTAAAACAAGTTTAAATAAAACAACATTTTTGATTGGATCCTCCTTTTAGGCTGATAATGCCTATAGTAGGAGAACAAACCGCGGAACATCCTAGAAATGCCTATTAGCCTACTTTCTGCTGAAAGCCGAAAGTATATACAAATAAAAAACAGAAAATCTGATACCAGTTCCGTTTCTAAATAATTGCCTGAGAGGCAACGGAGTCAAGTTCTATTTGAGTAAACTCCTAATGAGGCATTCGTAAAAAAATACCGTATTTTTCTAAATAATTTATGATTTTTATAAATATGGCTTCAAATTAATTCTGTGGAGGACTTTTGAAGTAAATTACTAGAGCGGAATAAGTGATGGATAAATAATGCGACTGACATGAAGTACCTAAGTATTGGAATTGCGTAATTCTGTTTGGGCGATTCTTTTTGTTGGATTCGTTGGTAATGTAAATTATTATATTATGATTATTAAACTTCATGAAGAATAATAATCCTCCCGATCAAATTTCAACAGAGATTGGTCAAGTACGCAAGAGATATTATAGTGAACAAGCATTTGCGCAAACACAAGTGCACTCTCTGTTCCTTCACTATCATAGTCCGATGGGACGGCAATCTGACACGAACGGGGGGAGATCAGGTGCAGGACCAACGACTTTACGTCCTTTCCGAGGCAGGGAGGTGTCACACCACCAACTTCCAAACTCAGATCTGCTACAGAGTAATTCCTAATGGAAAAAAAACTTTTTTACAAAAAAAAAAACAACCGACTTTCAAAAAAAAAATACTCTAAAAATTAAAAAATAACTTTTATTTCGGAAGTCGGTGTTTGTAATTTATTTCTTCGTTATTTGACACCGACTGCCGAAATAAAAGTAATTTTTTAATTTTTAGAGTATTTTTTTTTAAAGTCGGTTGTTTTTTTTGTAAATAAGTTTTTTATTTTTCACTTTTTAGTTGTTATACCCCACAACTAAAACCCCAATAACATGGAACGTGGAATTTAAACATTTGGAGTACACCAAAACGTCATCGAGGTAAACGTATTTTTCGTTTTTGTTCAGTTTCTCAAAAAGCGCTTAAGCAATTTCGATAAAAAAAATTATAAAATTAATTAATTAATTATTAAAATTATATGGGACCACCTCGGGAGTATACTCTTTCGGATAAAAAAAGAATTTTGAAAATCGGTCCGCAACTGACGGAGAAATCGGTGGACATACATAAAACATACATACAGTCGAACATAGAACCTCCTCCTTTTTCGAAAGTCGGTTAAAAACCCAATAACACTTTCACTCACGCTCAGCAGTCACGCTTGCGACCACGAGACCAATGAGGCAGCTAAACTAAAGCTAAACCTAAGTAAACTTCATTCACCATAGTGGTACATAGGCGGACTTAATGTAACAATACATTCTCTACCAGTCAACCTTTGGAGCCTTTGGCTTGGGTTTTGGGTTGGTGACGTGGATCTAGCTTGCTTTATTCTTTTAGGGTTCCGTACCTGAAGGGTCCAAATGGAACCCTATTGTTGTCACTCACGTGTCCGTCTGTCCGTCTTTTCGTCTGTCCGTCTGTTTGTCTGTCCATCGTCTGTCACAAAATTTTGTTGCGAAGAATTTTTTAACATAACTTGAAATTTGGTGATAATGTTTATTATTAGATATAATTTACTAACAAATACCAATATGTGGTACGGAACCCTAAATGTCCGAAGTCTGACACGCACTTGGCCAGTTGTTTTTTTTTTTTTTTTGTTAAATTGAGAGCCTAAAATGTTATTTGAATAAAGAATGGCTAGACTTATGATCTTCTTGTTATAATTAACTCAATCGATCTACACCATCTGCCCCCTCACCGGACATGGCTGTTTCGGGAGGTACCTGTGTCGGATCAAGGCGGAGGTGACCCCTGCGTGTTTCCACTGCGAGGATCGCCCAGTGGACACGGTGGAGCATACGGTGGAGGTTTGCCCCGCCTGGGCAGAACACCGCCGTGTCCTCGTGGATGCGATAGGCGGCAGCGACCTCTCGCGCCGAGCCCTGGTTCAGGCCATGGTACGGAGTGAGAGGGAATGGGGGGCCGTCTCCACCTTCTGCGAAGCAGTAATGCTCGCGAAGAGGGAGGCGGCACACGTTAGGGAGACTCAACAGAGACAGAGTCGCCCTAGCGCCCCCAGCAGCAGCCGTCGCAGGAGACGCCAGGGGCTGCGAGACGATCTCCGGCCACCGTAGACCCGGGCCTGCGGACGGCGAGTAGCGGGTAACTCGCCGTCCGATCAGCACCAGGCCCGAGAGTCGACGGCGCGTAGTGTTCCACGCGCGCCTCAAAGAGTTGTCAGCAAAGGACGGGGCCTGCCACGGCCAGTGCCTGCCCGGGGGTGGAGGATAAATTCGAAAGAGTTACCTCGCCCCCGGGCGCGTAGGGCAGGGAGGAACAGGGGTGGGTTTTAGTCAGTAAGAGTCTGACACGCCCTTCCGCTCCACCCCAGAGCGGAAAGAGTCATAAGATGATTTCCCACCCCCCAAAAAAAAAAAAAAACACCATCTGCCCGGGGGTTGAGGATAAATTCGAAAAAGTTACTTCGCCCCTGGGCATTCAGGGCAGAGAGGAACAGGGGTGGGTTTTAGTCAGTAAGAGTCTGACACGCCCTTCCGCTCCACCCTAGAGCGGAAGAAGTCATTGGATGATTACCCACCACCCCAAAAAAAAAAATCGACCTACAACATCACTGGCTTTAGAAACATTAAACTTTTATTTGCAAAAGAGATCTTATAAAACGAATGTTAGAGAAGAAAAGAAGGAGTTTTGATAATAGATAATAAGTGAGGTAAAGGACATGGCTAAATTGAAGTATGGACGACTGCCCCCGCAATGAAAACGCATGTATAAACATGGTACCTAGCAATATGTAATGCTAAATAGCTGAAATTAGTATTTTGAAATTTAAAAAGGTTCAGGAACTTTTAATATTTGCACAATCCTAAAAACAAAATCGCGCAACTCCTACGACAAAGGTACAAAAACTTCAAACAATGACATTGCTATAAACTTTTATCTAGGCGTTTTAATGTGTCTGCGACGACTTTTATTGATAATTGTGTTTTTGACTGGCGATTTTGCACTAAGGTACTTGAAGTAAATATCTACATAGGGGTAATTGCAGCAAAAAAAAACTTGATACAACGAAGTTTCGGTATATAATCCCCAGCTCTCCAGCAAAAATCAAAATAATATAAGTATTCTGTTGTAAAACCTAAACTACTTATCCAAATGAGTTGAAATAAAGACAGTATTCACAGACAATGTAAATAATATTATGGCTGAAATGATGAACGTATTTGAAAAAGATCTTAGATTAAAGCTAGAACTACATTAGACCGACGCACACGTTTAAGACGCCTGATTTGTACGTAGACGTTGCGTGGCGTGGATCAAGTGTAGCTCTACAAGTCTAGTTTCCATATAAAATGAAGGAGATCGACGCGCCCAGATCGGCGTGTGGCACATCACGTGTGCACAGTGTAGTTCTAGCTTTACTGACCCAAATATTTGTAGATTTCAGTATTGAGGTAGGTAGGTAAACAATTCTGCCTAAATTAAATAATAAACGCACTGAGTACATATAAGATATTGAAATAAAACAACAATAATGCGATCTAAATATTTTAACTTGAAAATCACATTTATTCATTGTTTCTTATGTTTATTAGTTATAGAATTATTCTAGCGATAGATGACTTACCTCGATTGTTAACCATCGTGCTAGGTTCATGAGTAGAAGAGCAGGCAAAGAAGAGGTGAAATGCCGCCGCAGTCACCATAAGTGCATAAGTTGTGGTGTAGTTGTGGCTACACCACAACTTATGCACCGCATGATTGCAATTCAAGTTCGTGTCGAGTAGCGAGAGGTCAGTAGGTAGGCGAGCAAACAATAAGTCCAATAAACAAGCGAGGGTCAATGAAAATCCAAAATAAAAAGCACAACGAATAAGTAAACGGCAGAGCGTTCAAACGACGTCTGACGTTTTTTTTTTCATAGAGTAGAGATGGAATCTGATTTAAATCGATAAAATAATCGAATGGACTGACAGAAAAAGAAATTGTTTTTGTTGACCTCGACGGAAAGAAAATATGTATTAAGATTGTGCGCCTGAAGTGTTAGTAATATGCTTATCCAGATACAATTAATCAACCCCTCAACGGCCGCGCCTCTTATCGCAGTTTGACATATTTACGACCGTGCTCATAAAAAACAACTTGCTGAGGTTTCTATTGGAGCGAGGCACTTAAAGTAAACTTTTTTGGGTTGTTGAATAAACAGACCTTAGAATAACATGTAAACAATACTTGTAATTCAAGAGTTGAATTTTATTCAAATTCTGTTATCAACGATTTGTCGGGAATAGTGTGTGTGTGTGTGTGTGTGTGTGTGTGGGTAGTTGTTAAAACCACTGTATCAATTTACATGAAATTTTGCATGTTGCACTATGAATAGACAAGTAATAGAGTTGTTGTGTTGGAGTTGTAGAGTCCGATATCATATTTTCCTATTATTCACACTCAAAACTTCAAATTACGAAATCAAAACAACATAACGGCTTTTTAAAATTGCGTTTCTGCGTTTGCGTTGCGTTTTGTGTTGCGTTTCTTTTCTAACACTATGTAATAACTATCTAAGAATTCATGTGAACCATGCCACAGGATATAAGATCTTTAGTTATTTAATAATAGAGGTTTAAGCCGCGTAATCTGGATCGGCATACGGGTATGTCGTCGGGCGTTCTTCAGAAAATAAATCGTTCTGATAACTGTTGTTTAATATCGATTGAAGTTCAACTTATTCGATTTGGCATTTTGGTAATGCAATATGTCTCTTCCCTAGCTGTCAGTATTCCTTGACCTTGTCATGTCAAACCAAAACAAAGCATAAATACAATTAAGAAACTTTTTTATGTTTATTAGTTCACGAAAGTTATAAGAAATTATTAAAAACTAAATAATTCATGAATTAATATTTAAATATTACTGGTTAGTGTGAGGTTCTTATTTGTGCTAGTCATGTTGGGGGCAGTCGTTTAGCCATCTCTTTTGTTTGAAATGTCATTACAGCCGATGGAATCTTTGAAAAATCTGAGCCATCTCGATATTTTCATTATGTTACCATAGATTGTATTCGTGTGAAGCAATTTTTTTTTACTGTTAATGCCTCATGTGTTTGACCATTATCTCACCTGATGGTAAGCGATGATGTGGTTAAAGGTGGAGCACGCTTTCCTAGAAATAACCTATTCACTCTTGACTTAAAGACTCCCAGGTCGTAGCTATCAGGAAACACAAACTCTGGCAGGGAATTCCACTCCCTAGCTGTACGCACAATGAATGTGTTCTCAGACCCACACGCACAATACGTCCACCATGTACCGGTGGCGCATCATCATACGTCTTGTGGTCCGATGATGGAACTGGCTTAGCGGAATTAAATTATGCAATTCCGTCGCACACTCCCCAAAATGCAACCGATAAAAAACCGACAGGCTAGCAACTCGGCGTTGTTGCTCAAGACTTTGAAACTTCGACTCAACGAACCTATCATTGCCGATGATCCTCTTGGCTCGTTTAATTAAAGTGGGTCAACACTAATGCCTTTGTCTATATTTTTATGCTTTTACGCGTTTGCTAATACATTGAATGGGGAATACAATAATCTTACAGTGCCCTCCGAGTCCAATTTAATAATGCATTCAGGGTGCTGATTGGGCTGCGGCGATTTCGGAGTGCATCAGGGATGTTTGCGGAACATCGTGTAGACTGCTTTTACGCTACGATGCGTAAATATGCGCATCCCTGGTGCGTAGAGTACAGTAACAGTATCCTTAGCATGATCGCTAGTCGGCTGGACTGTGATTACATCGGTCATTGCTGCGCCATTTGTCATGGAATGGCGCAGTAGTGATAGATGGGTTTACTATATTTTTATGTGTTTGGTTGTGGCTAATTTAAGTATTATTAATACTAGTCTATAAGAACATTGTTACTAAAAAAATGGACATTCATTTCTGACATTCATGTCTGAGATGAAAGTATATTATTATTTCGTTTATTTATTTTTTCACATATAATTTATATTTTTAAATATTTTTAAAAGAAAACATAAAAAAAAACATTTAATAATATTATTATAATTATTAATAATCGTCAATGACAGCTTTTCAAGCAAAGAGTAGTGACATACAAGATTTGTTTCTTACCTCAGCCGTGGAAACATTTTAAACCACAACCATACTAAGACGACTTACTAAACCTCTCATACAAAAGTATCCAGGGATAACGAACCCTAAGGCTAGATTACTATTTATTTTTTATCTTACATTTCATTTTTTATTTTCCAGGCTCTCTACAATGGATATTCGATCTTCGCAGTTCTCACAGACACCGTCAATTAAATCTGATTGAGTCAGCAAAATGTTTACAGTCCCTTATTTCTTGTATTTAATTCACAATTCTGCTTGTTTGTTCGAGCACTTTGAAGTAGGAAAATAAAAGTCACGTCTTGGAGTTACTGAAATGTAGTCGGCAGTAAATGTTTTATTTTATTACGAAAAAGAAGAATTTTGTAATTGGTAATCAATGTAAGTTCCACAAAATACAGCACTAATTAATGAAAATACTTATTACATTTACTTATACTTCCTCCTCGAAACTTGGTATATACTACTCGTTTTGATCATTTTATTTTTGAACCTTCACACATACAGCCTTGTTTATAAAACCCACTAACCATACAATGATTAGCGGATTCTAAACTCAAGTCAATACTCCTTTGAATGATTAGTCAACACTTTAACACCCACATCTACCCTTATTCTGGGTAAAAATGTTGAAATAAGTATTTAAATTAATCACACACACATTTTTTTTTATATGATTAGTAATTTTATATTTACTTAAATTATATGATCCAAAGTTGATTGAAATAAATAAATAATAATGATTGTGTAAATAGTTGTCATTTTTTACCATCTAAATTACCTTGTCTGTTAATATCTTTCATTTTTAACCGACTTCGAAAAAGGAGGAGGTTCTATGTTCGACTGTATGTATATTTTTTTTCCATTTTTTTATGTATGTCCACCGATTTGTCTGTCAATTGAGGACCAATTTTCAAAATTCTTTATATCCGATAGAATATACGCCCGAGAAGTTCCCACATAAATTTTATCAAAATTGCTTCAGCGCTTTTTGATAAACTGAACAAAAACGAAAAATACGTATATGTAGATGACGTTTTAGTGATCTCCAATTACGACTATGTTTAAATGACACGTTCAATGTTATTGGGGTTTTTAGTTCTGGGGTATAACAACTTAAAAGTGAAAAATAAAAAACATTTTTACAAAAAAAACAACCGACTTCTAAAAAAAAATACACTAAAAATTTAAAAATAACTTTCATTTCGGAAGTCGGTGTTTGTATTTTATTTCTTCGTTATTTGACACCGACTTCCGAAATAAAAGTTATTTTTTAATTTTTAGTGTATTTTTTTTAGAAGTCGGTTGTTTTTTTTTTGTAAAAATGTTTTTTATTTTTCAATTCAATAGTGTGTTTTGAAACAACAGTGACTAAAAATGGCTTGTATTTTGAAACAAAGACGACAACGTACAAAGTTGACAACGACGTCAACGTTTTGACTTTGACTTGAGTTTGAGTCACTAAGAATGATTAGTTTCTCCAATTATTAAGTACTTACATAATCTCCTTATTTCTGAAATTGTACATAAACTGTTTCTGCTGATAGTACTAAAAATGTTTTTAATTTTCTTGCAATCTTTCCTTTCCTGATACCTCTTGAATAGTGCTAAATGAGCACTACAAGATATGAATTTTACTCACTAATTAGATTATTCAGACACTTTTACAGTACAGCTAGGTTAATATAAAAACCAGCCAAGTGCGAGTCGGATTCGCACACGAAGGGTTCCGTACCATATACTGAAAAAAAAAACTGATAAAAACACGATTCTAGAAACGTGTTTCTTTTTTTGGGCTGTATGTCATGATCCGTAACAGATAGACAGTTTAAATTTTCACACAGCGTGTATTGTTCTAATTAAAGGGGGCTCCTTAGGGAGCCCTCTTTAATTTATATTTATTTTGATTATTTGTTGTTAGAGCAGCAACAGAAACACACATTCTGTGATGTTTCTGTAAATTTCAACTGTGTAGCTATTACGGATTGTGAGATACTGACAGACAGACGGACAGCGGAGTCTTAATAATTGGGGTTGGGTACGAAATCCTAAAAAGGGCTGTGGTCTTTTTCATCAAAATTAACTTAAATAAAATAAATTACATAATGTACCTGCATGGTGAAGCTCGTGGCTAAAGTAATAACAGCCGCACGGGTCGATTCATCAGGTTAAGCTACGCTTTCCGGGGTTGCTCCATGGATGGATCTTTACATACCGAGACTCTTCCGTGCCTCGGAAAGCACGTTAAGCCGTTGGTCCCGGCTGTCAATCGTAGATCTTTAATCGTTACGGGTCGTAAGAAGCCCGAAAGTTTGACAGTCTTACCAAGAGGTATCGTATTAAACAGTAACTGGGTTGTAGAGGTCAGATAGGCAGTCACTCCATGTAAAATACTTACTGGTATTCAGCTGCATCCGGTTAGACTGGAAGCCGACTTCCAGATAGTTGCGAAAGGCTAGGCAGATTGACATAATGTACCTTCATTAGTGTGTTGTAAAAAACGACTTGTGTCGTGTGTACTAAGATGAAGAAAAGAAGTCAGGAACAAAATCTAAACCACAACATAGTACGAAAAACATTTTTTATGTTTCCTGAAAACTTCAGTTTCAAAAATGAAACCCTTTTTTTAAATTACTATTCAGATTTATGAAAGCAGCAGAAAACGACGATATCATTAAGTTCAACGAACTTTACTTGTCGAAAAAACCTTGCAGTCGCCCTAAAAATTTATTTTTCGTACCGATAAGGGGCCTTTGAGGCCGGGGCAGGTACCCAGATTGTTAGTTTTACCCTTTCCCCGTACAGGATAGTTCCCAACTCTCCAGTATCTGCGAGTTCTGTTAAATTAATGTTATGGGACGCGATTTGGCTGATTTGTTTTATATTTTATTTCATTAATATCCCTCAATTTTAAATTGTTTACGAAATAAAAGACCGAAAAACAAAGAATTTCAGCTAAATATAATGTAATAATTTGGGCCTCTCAGGCCCCACGTTGGTACTTATGTTACAATAAATCCACGTCAGTACTTATGGGTAAGTCATGAAAAAATGCAACGGTCCGTGAGTAAAAAATATTTCTTCGTGACCAAAAAAATACAATTTCTAAAATGTACTCGCATTAGTTAGAGCCCAAAGGTTGACGGTCTCTGCTGAGCGCTGTTATTAAACTTATTGTTGGGGAAAACATTTGACAAAAGTGTTTGTTTATGTATCATTAAAGAGGAATAATAAGGGACTGGTGTCACAGAGTAAAATTATCAGTGGGGTAACGTGAATTATGGCCGTCACACACGGTGAAGATACTATGATATTCATCATCATTCTCCTGACCTTATCCCAATTTATTTGGGGTCGGCGCAACATGTCATTTTCTTCCATACTTCTCTATTAGTCATCATCTCTGTTGTCACCCCCTTTTTACCCATATTCTCTTTCACACAGTCCATCCATAGTTTTTTTGGCCTTCCTCTGCTCTTAAAGGCATCCACATCCATAACACTTTCCTCGTAATATTTTCTTCATTCCTCTGCATCACATGCCCATAACATGACAACCGATTTCCACACAATTTTTCAGTCAGCGGTGCCACTTTCAGACTTCCTCTTATATACTCATTCCTAATTCTATTCATGCGCGTAAAATCACACGTAGCTCTTAGCATTCTCATCTCAGCCGCATGCAATTGCTTTTCATTCATATTAAGGTATTCATATTAAGATAAAATATTACACTAACTTAATCTATCACACATGGTTAAGATACGATAATAATTATATAGCACCTTCATCGTGTGTAACGGCCTTTCTGATGTTGAATGATTAAACCACTACGTTTTTTAATCAAACGGAATCGTTTCTTTGTTTCTCAGAAATAATACATGTAAAATCTACACATGTCTTTATGAGCTGCATCTTTTGAAAACTTACCTCTTGTCTTCTAAGATACACAAAAACCAAATAGGACACACACTGTGGTTAAAATAAACGGGACAAAAAAAATTTAGAAAAAAAAAAACTGAATCTTATAATTATGCTATATTTTTCTAGAGAACAAAATGAAAATCCTTTCATAGCGAAAACAAAAAGATTTATCATAATCATAAATCATTTATTTGCCAATAACGTAGGTAAACAGATAAGATGGTAATTTTAAGGATAGTCCCGATACATTTTGCCTTACGGCATGCAAAAATTATTTAACACAATACACCACCAAGATTTATCATTTGTCAGGATTTGCATACAGATTATATTACCCTTATTATTATTGTGACTGTACTATTAAACAAAACAAAAATATATATAAATTCAGAATTACGCACTTTAAACCATTATGACACAAAACTGAAATTAATGGTCATTATTTTCACAATGCGAGGCCACTAACCTAGCTAGTCAGTGGCCGGTGTGAACGCTTAGTCTAAGCCAGGTAAACTTATGCAAAACATTCAAATCCTACTTTGAAAAAGAATGAAAGGAATTAACATTATTATTTACCCTAACAAATTCATATTAAGGCAAATTAAAAAGGTCAAAGTCACCTATCTGCAGGGGTATTCGCTAACTTAGTTGACATTAGTTTGATAGGCACTATGCAATACATTGATGCTTTGTTCGGTGGACATCGATTATAATAGGCACTACGTAGAACATTTTTGATCTCCTGTACTTCAAAGCAGCAATGAACTGCATAGTGCCAATCAAATTGATGTCAACTGAGTTAGCAAATACACCGGCACTCTGTCTAATTAAAATCAAGCCTGCAGTGGTGGCCCAGTGGTAACTGCCGCCGCTTAGAAGTTGTAGGCCGTGGGTTTGAACCCAGGCAGTTGCTTTACTTTGTAATATTTATTTCATCCCAACTGCTCTCAAAACGCGCTCTTACAGGCCTGAGTCCCAGCAGTAGGTTTAAAAAGCTGATTATGCTTATTTTGCTAGGTAAGCTTAATCCGTCAGGCCGTGCGCGTGCCCATAATCGGAGACGCGACAATAGGTTTTTCATTGTGTCTGCTATTCCGGGGCCTGACGGGTTTATTTATGTTTTGTCTGTATTTACTAACTGTTTAACTAACGACGTTAAGGGACTTACTTAAATACAAAAGCAGATTTTTTATTAATAATATTATTTTGGTAAACTGCATGTAGCTACACTATGTCAATTTCTCTGAAAGTAGGCTCAAAAATACAGCATTTGAACCCGTCGACCGCTCAACGGCGATATAAAAAAAAAACTGTTAGTGCAAGAAACTCGTAATTTCTGTGGACATATCTTGCTTCTGAATTGTTTGTTAAGATGTCAAGTTGGATATACTTTCGCCTATAAATTTTACTTTATAAAGATGTGAGAAAATAATGAATTTTATGAAAGTGGTCAAGAATCTTAGTGGTGTACAAAAATATGCAAATGCTGAGATTTCATGACGATGGCCTTTTCGGTATAGGCATGCTCAGCACAATTTTTTGTATTTTTTTGTATTCGTTAAAATCTCAGAAATGTTTTTATGAAGAGAAAAATTGGAAATATTGTACGAAAAACTACATTTTTAGGGTTCTGTACCCGAAGGGAAACCAACGGGACCCTATTACTATGCCTCCGCTGTCCATCCGTCTGTCAGCGGGCTGTATCTCACGATCCGTAATAGCTACACAGTTGAAATTTACACAGAATGTGTATTTCTGTTGCCGCTATAATTGTTGTTATAACGGCCATAAACCCTGAGTGAAAATTTCAACGGTCTACCTATTACGGATCATGAGATACAGCCCAAAATAAAACACACGTTTCCAGAAATGTGTTTTTTTTATGGTAGTGAACCCTTTGTGTGCAAATCCGACTCGCACCTGGCCGGTTGTTCTTCATAACATTCAAACTGTTCCCAGCTGGTCAATATTAGGATAAGCTGTCAATCCTAAGGATCGTGATCTGAGATCAATTTCGGACCAGAAAACGTCTGTCGGGACCGCTAGTCTATAATGAAAATGAGCTACCACGTAATAGGTACCATGAAAGGCAATACCAATTGATAAGATTACTCCGGGCCCTATAACGCTGCCTTTAAACAATAACATTCAGATTTTATTATTGAGACCTCTTTCATCTGCAAAAAGGGGACTTTCTATATCTCCGCCGCAGACTCTTCCGCGGGTTACCTCGTTAGCTGTCATAATTCATGAAATCTTTCTTTTGATGAAGGTAACATATTGTTATGTAATGGGAAAACCAACCATACTGCCAGTTAGATTATAACTGACAATGAATTGGGTCTTCCTTGATTGCCTTGCCATTTGCATTGTTCAGATAATATTGAGATTTTAAACTTGAAAAGCGGTTACCTATTTATATATCAAGCTTGTTTTTAGAATTCCTTACCCGAAGGTTCCAATTGGAGCCCTATTATTGTCACTCACGTGTCCGTCTGTCTGTCTGTCCGTCCGTCGTCTGTCACAAAATTTTGTTACGAAAATTTATTTTAACTTCCATTGACCTATGAACTTGAAAGGTGATAATGTTTATTATTACGTATACTTTACTAACAAATAACAATACATGGTACGGAACCCTTAATGTGCAAAATCCAACACGTACTTGGCCAGTTTTTTTGTTATCTGCACGAGTCGTTATGAATTTTTCAAGAGTATGTATGTGAAAAATTCGGTCGAAATGGCGATACTTGGGGGAGGCATAAATCCAGTATAAGACGTCTTTCAGTTTAAGTGATGCATTATTACTGATTTTCATAAGCATATTTTGATTTGGATGTGGATGACTACATGAGTAGGGGAAGGCCAAAAAAACGATGGTTGGACTGTGTAAAATAGGATATGGGTAAAAAGGGGGTGACTACAGAGATGTCGACTAATAGTATGGAAGAAAACCACATGTTGCGCTGACCCCAAATAATTTTGGATAAGAGCAGGAGAATGATGACATAGATAATTGATACTTCTTCGACTGGTAGGATGATGGCTAGTGTATTTTTTTTATGAGTCAATCCGACACTATTTTCAGCCACAGCAAGTTCTGAAAGCCAGAACCAACAGTCGCAACTACCAGAAAAACACCGAGGTAATGAAGCTCGACGAGTCGCGAAGCAACACAACGAAATTAACCAAAAAAGTAAGATAAGAAAATTACTTTCAATGTGGCTTGAAAAGTCTTTACAATTAATATGCTGTGTTTAATAATGTTCATTTTCCCTTTCACCAAACTCCATACAAAAGCGGTTCAGTTTACGTATACATTGCAACATAACAATTGACATATGCCGGGGATTAACAGCAGATTTCGTAAAAATGCGCGGGATGGAGTTTAGAAGTGGAACCGCGTTATAAATCTACTTGTCTACATAAGGACTATACTCGTATTAATTTCTCAAACTTATGCAAGGTGGACAAAACAATAAATGAAACCACTAGCAATACTCATCATCATTATGAGCAACTTTTAATAAGGGACTAACACCGAAATCGCGAAAAAATAAATCAGCTATTCAGGACATTTTGTCAAGTTATGCAAACATAAATAATAATAATAATCAGAACTATTGTTGCCAATAAGCCTGACATAGTGTTGATATTTTTTTTTGTGGGGTGGCAAATCATCCAATGACATCTCCCGCTCTAGGGTGAAGCGGGAGGGCGTGTCAGACTCTTACTGACTAAAACCCACCCCTGTTCCTTCCCTGCCCTGAGTGCCCAGGGGCGCGGCAACTCTGTTTCGAATTTATCCACAATCTCTGGGCAGGCATCGGCCATGACGGGCCCCGTCATTATTGCTGACAACTCTCGCGCGTGGAACACTACGCGCCGTCGACTCTCTGGCCTAGTGCTGATCGGACGGTGAGCTACCCATTACTCGCCGTCCGCAGGCCCGGGTGACATAGTGGTGATAGACCGACTAAAGCGTGGCACAGTGATTGCTGATATAGCTGTGCTTCATGACGAAAACCTCGTGAAAGCTGAGAAAGATAAGCAAACAAAGTATCTTGATCTGGCTCGCCAGGTTGTCGACATGTGGGAGGTGGATACAGCAGTCATTGGGCCGATAGTCGTGACGGCTAATGGTTTAATAGCCAAGAGCCTCGTCGAACATCGAAGGAGGCTCTCGTTGTGCAGCTGGATCAAGGGCTTGATCCAGAAGGCAGTACGCCTGGACACGGCGCATATTGTTAGGAAATTCCTCTGTCAGAAGCACTGACCACCTCCTGTCCTGAGTTCTATTATATCAGTCCCGAGCCCAGGACTGACATAATAGGCAGATTAAGTGTTCTGAATTTTGTTTCGTGATTTCGGGGTTTGTCCCATAGTTAAAGCTGTCTCATCTTCATTCATATAAATGGTTGACTTTCACAGACAAATGAGCTCTAATATTTTTATCGCGTCATCTTAAAATTTAAAAAGCGCCCACTCAAATGTTTTTTTGAAGGGTTCAGATATAATAGCAAAGGAGTCCGTCGTTAAAACTTGCCGAGTCGGGTTACCAAAGAAATAAAAGTTAAAAGTTACGGCTCGGTAACAACCTATTAATTTACCCGTGGAAAGTTTGCGAGGACTCGCGATTAAGTTATGGTGACATTGTTACTTAGGCTTACTAATAATAATAAACCATTTATTTTCAAGTTACAAAGACCCCACACATAAACACCTTAACCTAACTATACATATAATAAAAATTATAACAATTGTTTTAGTAAATAAAACTTAAAACTATGTTAGTATCACTGAGTTGCACTAAGTCTTTGTGCGTTCCGGCGGCACTTGTCCGCAAAAGCGGCGGAATACCACATCCTGTGGCCAAAAGCTTTCTTCCATCACCTGATGCAGGCATACTCAATATTCAATAGGTACTTTATTGCATTCCATAACATATGGCTAGCATGTTGGTATGCGCACCACAAACGCCTTAGTCAACGTTGCGATGCGACTCCAGCAGCTGCACTCTACCCGGGCCTGCGGACGGCGAGCAGTGAGTAGCTCGCCGTCCGATCAGCACCAGGCCCGTGATTCGACGGCGCGTAGTGTTCCACGCGCGCCGCAAAGAGGTTAGTGTCAGCCACCACTGACAGGGCCCATCGTGGCCGGTGCCTGCATGCCTAGGGGTAGCAGATTCATTCTGAAAATGAGTTGCTGCACCCCTGGGCACTCAGGCAGGGAAGGAACAGGGGTGGGTTTAGTCAGTAAGAGTCTGACACGCCCTCCCGCTCCACCCAGAGCGGGAGAAATCATTGGGTGATTTCACACACCCTTAAAACCTATGTTTTATCGGTATTTTTATCGTTATATGATACTCGTAAATGATTTTATTTTTGTAAGTAGGTTTTAACAACACTTTTACAGGTCAACATTTTTTTTTGTTAGTTTTAGCTAATTGAGGCCGGTATTTTCTAGCTGACTACCCTGGGAAGAAACACCGAAACAAACTCAGAGGTCAAAAATATGTTGAAAGTGTTATCGTTATGTGACCATTTTTTTCGTCCAAATGCAAAGATGTTCAGTCTGCATTAACGTTCAGAGCGTACGGCGTGCGTTTTGTCAGAGTTCAGAGTTTACAAAAGTGATATTTTTACACTCTCGTATCTCTCCTAGGTTACGTTAGGTTAGGTGAACGGTATCAAGCCCTGACCAGAAGAGCACAAACGGAGCCCCAGTGCTGTCACTCACGTGTCCGTCTTTCCGTCATCTGTCACAAAATTTTGTTCCGAAGAATTTTTTAACTACCCAAAGACCTACTCGTATGAACTTAAAAGGGAAATGCCAATTTGATAAAGAGGTTTTGGCCAAGTGATGCCCATGAAAGAAACCAATTGTAGGCATTAGGGTTGACGTTATAGATAAAGGAACAACCACTATTTTTTATATAGAACTCCGTTGAACCTTTATAAATCTTATATGAAAATTCGAGGTTAATGAAAACTTTTTTCCAAAAAAATAGAACCGACTTCCAAAAAAAGTACAAAATAACTTTAATTTCGGCAGTCGGTGTTCCTGTTTTGTGTCTTCGTTTTTTGACACCGACGTCCGAAATTAAAGTTATTTTGTACTTTTTTTGGAAGGCGGTTCTATTTTTTTGTAAAAAAGTTTTTTATTTTTCACTTTTTAGTTGTGGTTCCCCATTAAACAGTTTTAAAAATTCATAGACATACGATAGCAGCAATCGCGGTTGATTTGCTGTCAATTTTTGAAGAGTTCCGTTGTCTGTCTCCGAAATCCATCATCAGATCTTTTTTAAATTTAAATGGGACCATTTCGGAATAAACCCCTTTCGAACAAAAAAATAATTTTGCAAATCCGTCAATATATGACGGAGTTATGCCCGAACATACATAAAAAAAAATTCAAAAATACAAACATCCGAATTGATAACCTCCTCCTTTTTCGAAGTCGGTTAAAAAATCTATTTTAGTTTTCTGATATTTTATTCGTTCTTATTTAAATAAATGACTAGCACGTTATGTAGGAATTGGGCTGGCGGATTTATATTTGATGGAAACCTTGCCCAGCCCAAAAACCACACAATAGTCATAACGCGGGCACAACATTACTGTCCGGTATCCATTGGCAAGCCGGGGTCGTCATCCGGAGTGGTAACAGGGTCCATAATCGTAATTAAGGCGTCGGAAAATCAAATATAAAACGCAGTAGACAAAAAAAACGCAAGTTGCATGAGCAAAGCACCAAACAAAATCTGAAATGTCCACCCTAGAGCGGAAGAAGTCATAGGATGATTTCCCACCCCCCAAAAAAAAAATCGAAAATATTTTCCAAAAATCGAATTTTGGTAACCGGTGTATCGATTTTTTCAGTAAAAGGTGCCATCTCTATTGAATGACAGGACTGATAGTAACCGGAAGTGTTAAAAAGGCAATAAACGATTGAGCGTCTTGATTAAATTGGCTTTTAATTCCGGAGTTTTCTTTTCAAATAAGTAATAGCAATATTTTAGTTACTAAATGGGTATTTTTTTTTATTTGCCACATTGATGGGCAAAACATGGCCAGGATTGGGCGGTTCCCTTTGGTGATAATATTTAATATTACGTAAGTATATATTTCTAACAAATACTAATAGATACATTGATAAATTAGATTTTATTCGGAATTCCCTCATTTGGTTCGGAACAAAGTCTTGGACGGGTTTTTTATCATTAATAGGCTCGCGTTTGACCACTATCTCACCGAATGGTAAGCGATGATTTGCTCTAAGCTTGCCTAGAAGCAACCAATTCGCTCCTGACTTAATTAAATACCCCCAGGTTGTAGTTACCAGGAAACATAGACTAAAATTAATCAGGGCCTTTTTGTAAGATTTTTGGACAGTTATGATAGTGATGCCAATGCAAATCTTCTTTTTTCTACCCAATAGCCAAAGTTCAAAAACCAAACTTTTTAAAAACAACACATGATAAAACCTCATGATGTATAACACCCCAAACAGATCATATTAAAATATTCTAGTACCCTTTTTGTTTTAACCCCTGAACAACAGACGTTAAATAATTCAGTGACTCAAGGAGGAGAGGGAATAACTTGATATTGCTGTTTTTTCTGATACAGTATGATAACATTTACAGAGATACATTATGTTATTGATGATGCTCGAGTCTGTCAAAAAAAGAAACAATGGCATCCTGGGAGTGCCGATAGAAATGAAAACTTGAACAAAAATGTACAACATGACTCGCGTAGCGTCGTAGCACTCTCGTAGCGAATCGCGTGGCGAATCGCGTAGAGATCGATTCGAGATATAAAATCCGTAAGTTCTAAATTCATAAACAAAAAAATAACGAGAGCTACGAAGTGCTACGCGCCACTACGACGGTCGGTTACGGTGACGCGCTACGATGATATTGCTCGAGTTCAATTGCTTTTTCCCATCTCAAAAATGCCCAACGCGCCTAAAGAAGTTTTCACTTCAAAAAACGGTGTGTGTGTGAAAAAAAAGACGTACAAAATAAAATAAATGGTTTAATAGAAGGAAGGATCTACGGAGATTTTTAAGGTTCCATACATACGATACGTCCGAATGAAAAAAAGGAACCCTTTTAGGATCACTCGTGTTCGTCTGTCACAGCCAATTTGCTCCGAATATACTGGACCGATTGAATTGAAATTTCGTTCATACTTGAATATTTGTGATCCAATCACGAACGTGTGACTTCCATAAATAAATTTGGAATATATGGGTCACTTTTTAGGTACCCGAAGGGTCCAAATGAAGTCCTATTGCTGTCACTCACGTGACCGTCTATCCGTCGGTCAGTATGTCCGTCTGTCTGTCTATCATCTGTCACATAGGTTTTATAGTCTTTAAATGTTCACAGTATAAGTATCTTGTTGACCCAAAGCCATACAAATAGTCAAAATAATTGAATATTTTCAAAAACCTGACTGTAAAAAACAACTAAAAAATTCCAAACAAGTCACTTTTCAAGCAGTCTGATGCAGTTTATGGCAGTTATTTTAGTTCAATTAGTGATGTCATACTACCAACTACATCAGGCAACTTGAAAAGTGATTTGTTTGGAACTTTTTAGTTGTTTTTTAAAGTCTGGTTTTTCGAAAAAAAATATTTTTTTTATTTTCTACATTTTAGTGAGTTATATTTTAGGAATCGCCTCATCGAACCCTTTATTTTGATATCCCACTTAATACAGTTCGTCGACTTTATTTTTGTTCTTTTTCGCATTATGGCGTCTGGTTATCGCCATATCGTATTTTGATTACTGTCATGTCTTTAGTAGCACTCGCAAGATTAAGACAAATCAATTGACGTAAGAATTATCAAAATCGGCCCACGCGTTTGGTCTCTATAGAAACAAATGCACAACGGGGCCGGCGGCGGGGAGGGGGGCGCTTTGTATCAAAGTGGTCTTTGAGACAAAGGCTTATAAACACATTACCCTCCGTTGCGTCACGCAATCGGGTAAAAATACATTTGGTACGTAACCCTAAATATGCGAAGTCGAAGAAACCGGCTGATTCCGAGTTGGACTCGCACTCCGCCGGTTTTGTATTGTAGATTCACACCAAAAATCAATAGTTCAATAGTAGCTTTCATGCCACGTAATGCATCAGACTGCTTGAAAAGTGTCTTGTTTGAATATTTCTAGTTTCATTTTGCAGTCGGGTTTTTTAAAACTATTCCATTTTTTTATGATGACAGAGAGTGCCAAAGAAATAAATAATCAAACATAGATTGGTACGCCATCATCTGGGGCAGTTGGGTAAAACCCCTTGGCCCTTGTGCAGATCGAACCCAAGACCTAGCAGTAGCTATTGCGACCATCACACCAATGAGGTAGTCTTGAGGGATTAAACTGTCTCTATAACTTTGGTTAGCAAGAAAGGTCTCGATAAAACAAAAATTCACACCAAGTTTTTGTTCAACTTTCATAAAATGCCTTTGCAGATCTTTATCAAGCGCAAGTTCGATCGTGTATGGAGTACTGCTCTCATCTTTGGGATGGATCTGCCAGATACCAGCTTGATGCCTTTGAGACAATTGAGATACGAGCCAAAATGATCATCGGCAATGATAGGCTCGTCGAGTCGAAGCTCCAAAGAATTGAGCATAGACGCCGAGTTGCTAGCCTGTCGGTTATCTATCAGTTTCATTTTGGGGAGTGTGCGATGGAATTTCATAATTTGATTTCGCCAATCCCGTTCGGCCACCGGTACATGGTGAACATCCCATCCACACGCACAAAACTTTTGAGAACATAATCATTGTGCCTACAGCTAGGGAGTGGAATTCCCTGCCGGAGTCTGTGTTTCCTGTTGGCTACAACCTGGGAGTCTTAATGATGACATATTATAGGTTACTTCTAGGCAAGCGTGCTCCATCTTCGACCACATCATCGCTTACCATCAGGTGAGATAGTGGTCAAACGCGTGCCTATCAAGAATAAAAAAAAAGATAAAAATATCAGACTTCCAAAAAAACGCCTTACCATAAGACATGACCTCCAAAAGCAAAGGTCAGGAAAGATTACAAAGGAAATGAAGGTCGTTGAGTTCATCATGACCGGTACCTAAAATAAGAATGATTCTTTGAAGCGAACCTAAAGCCAAGGTTCCTAAGATCTTCTTCATTATAAAAACAGGCCATGTGCGTGTCGGGCCACGCACAGTGTAGGGTTCCACAATCGCTTGTTACAACATGCTGACTAAGAAGCGGGCTTTATGATAATGAACATATTAATTGCGTTCATGGTTTAATGGCCAATAAAGTTTAAAAACGGGTCCACATAGGATGTTGATAACTTCATTGCATTGAAGTTTTCAATGTTTGGAACACCTAAACGCTTATTTTTGGTCAAAGGATGGTTTGGAAAATTCCTAGAGTGGGGCAATGTTTTTTTTTAAAAAGAGAGAGAAAGAAAGATACGATAATTTTACACATTTAATATCTGTTTTACCCCATACGACGGAACTGACGAAAAAAGCCCCACAATTCTTTTTTCCCATGTTTTTATCTATGTTAATATTAAAAAGAAGTAATCTCTGGAACTACTCAACTGATTTTAAAAATTCTTTCACCAATCAAAAGCTACATTATTTCTGAATGACATAGGCTATATTTTTTTCAAATCAAAGCCTTTAAATAAATTTGCTCTCATGTGAAGCTGGGGCGGGTCGCTAGTTTATTATATACCTATAAAACTAAATCACAGCACGCACAGACTGAAACTATAAGGGTTCCTTATTGCGACTATGGAACCCTAAAAAACTTAACACAGAAACACTGGCGAATTTTATGTTTCTTCGCACTTAAGTCGTTCGTTTAAATTACTTATATTTGATGGTTTGGTTTTTTTTAAAAACAAATGGAGGCGAGCCTTTGTAATGTGTTGAAGTATTGCTATGTTTCAAGTAAGTCTTAAAAATAATATCTTTCTTTTTAAAAGGGTTCGTCTTAATAGCATTACCGTTATCACTATTTCTGCCCCAAAAAGCTTTTTGATAGGTATTTTAATAACCGGGAAGTATTATAGCTTGGCCTCAGGAATTGCTAAAATATCCAAGCAAAAAGAGTCCAGTTCTCAGCATTTAGTTCCGAGATATAGGCAGTTTTGTAAAGTTGAGTAAAAAATTGAATTTCGCGATTTTAATTCATATTAATTCTCAGTTATCTACAAGTTCACAAATGACTTTATATGATGTTTTTAAGTACGTACCAAAAATTACTTTTTTGTTTAATTTTTTTTTTTGTTAGAGTTTTTTCTCAAATCAAGCTTTATCATAGTTTTAGCTTCAAATGTCTGATAAAAAGTGCCAGTTTTTGAATATTTTTTAATCCTTGTTCTCAATTGTCTACTCTAAATAATCTAGTATTAACTCAATACCCCACTATTGGACCCTTAACGCTTGGACACCCACATTTGTGTTTTTGTTGAGTGTAACGAATAAAAAACTGGATCTTGATTATTATATAACTCCATTCTATTTCAAATCACAATTCATGTCTCAGTAAGTTATAACAAAAAATCTTTTCTTCTTTGTCTAAAAACCCTATTCTCCATTTTTATCACCCTAGTATATAAAACCAACCAGTCTGCTAATAAAGTTAATATTCTCATTTATGACGTCCTCAGATAGTATTCCAGTTTCAAAGTTATGAGCTAAATAGATACCGAAACCCACTGAGTTCCGTATTTAGAAATAAAACTTGAGAGGTGTCAAGGGACACCCGGATGGAATGAAGTTCAATGAGTATATATAAGTAGGATAGTATATATATGCACACGAACACACAGAGAAACACGCAAACACCGCACGGTTTACAACTATAGCAAAAAGTGTCGTTACAACTTTTGGTCTTAATTTTTTCCGGCTAGCCCCCTTTCGCAACGCGCAATAAGGAACTTCGATCCAAAAAGCTGTGTTTTTAGTTCGGCTGTCTTTAATAAATTTTTGACAGTCACTACTGGTAGACAGAACCACGTAATTTTGACAACAAGTTCTACCAAATTTTGTTTCCCAGTAACTGGATTGAAGAAGTCAGATAGGCTGAAGCACCATATTGGTACTCAGCTGAATCCTTGGTCTGGAAGTCGACCCCAACGTAGTTGAAGTAAGAACTAAGCAGATTGAGTTTCGAACCAATGAATGTCAGTGAAATCGAAGGTTATTTGTGACAGCTGCCTGTTGGGCACCGACATGTACAAATTGGACATGTCGACTCCGCTACCCTCAGGTACCGCATGTACAAAATTGTACATATCAACTCACGCGTTTAAAACCTCTATTATTACTATAATGCAAGGTTTTTAATACTGTGGCAAGGTTTAATCACTCGGGGCATGATATAGTCTGTAGTAACCATAGATTTTTACGAAAAATATGCATTGAGGGTATTTAAAAAAAAAGTTTTAATACTTTAAAATGTCAAATGCTTGGACCGCCCGTGGTGCCTGACAGATTTAGACAAATTGACGTTTGTTACGCCCGGTGCCTCACAGGGAGGCCAAATCCATTACTAACAAATAAATAAAGTAGCCATCACATAATCGTAGTCGATAAAAAAATTTAACGGGACCACCTGAGGAAAATGCTTTTCCAAACATGAAGAGAATCATTCAAATCGGTTACCATTTGGCGATTATCGCTAAATATGCCCCAAAAACATTTTAGTATGCTTCAAAGTTATGAGCTAAATAGATCCCGAAATCCACTGAGCTCCGTATCTTGGAAAGCACGCTGTGCTGTTAGCTCGGCTTTCGTTTGTAGATTTTTTTAGTCACTACTGGTACAAAGAAGCAAGAAAATCTAAAAACCAGTCCCACCAAGCTTTTAACCGACTTCTACAAAGGAGGAGGTTCTATGTTCGACTGTATGTATGTTTTTTTTTTGTGTATGTTCACCGATTTCTCTGTCAGTTGTGGACCGATTTTCAAAATTGTTTTTTTATCCGAATGAATATACTCACGAGGTGGTCCCATATAAATTTCATTGAAATTGCTTCAGAGCTTTTTGAAAAACTGAACATAAACGAAAAATACGTATACATAGATGACGTTTTGGGTTTCTCTAATTACGAGTATATTTGAATGCCACGTTCCATGTTATTATGGTTTTTACGAGTAGTTCTGGGGTATAACAACTAAAAAGTGAAAAATAAAAAACTTCTTTAAAAAAAAAAACAACTGACTTCCAAAAAAGAAAATATAAAAAAAAATTAAAAATAACTTTAATTTCGGAAGTCGGTGTCAAAAAACGAAGAAATAAAATACAAACACCAACTTCCGCAATTAAAGTTATTTTTTAATTTTTATTGTATTTTCTTTTTTGGAAATCATTTGTTGTTTTTGTTAAAAATGTTTTTTTGTTACCCTGTAACTGGGTTGTGGAAATCAGATAGGCGGACACTCCATGTAAAATATTGGTATTCAGCTGAATCCAGTAAGTCTGGAAGTCGACGTTGAGAAAATACTCCTCCTCACATCATTTTCCTCATTACTGGGGGTCGTGATCCCCTGAACGTGGGGTAATTTTTGACTTGCAAGTATAGCATGCCCAATGCTGTCTCTATTCTACCAAGAACAGACAAATTTCTTTTTATTTAACTTGATATCTTTTCTGCCCGAGCATCATACTTTACATTGTAGACTTTTATCGACTGAAGAACAGAAACATTTCTTCTGTTCAGTTTTTAACATCGCCATGCTTAGGACGGTAGAAACCTTTCTAAAATTTGTAATTTTGTCTATTCTTCCGTCGACAAAACCTGTTTCTATAAAGGTCATGCTACTCGGGCCTGCGGATGGCGAGCAGTGGGTAGCTCGCCGTCCGATCAGCACCAGGCCCGCGAGTCGACGGCGCGTAGTGTTCCACGCGCGCCTCAAAGAGATGCGTGTCAGCCACCACTGACGGGGCCCATCGTGGCCGGTGTCATGCTACGGGTGTTGATGATGTTGTGCCAACATTGGTATCGTGGAGCGCATCATGAAGCTTCGTGTTTAGCGTAGAGTAGATTTGGTCCAACCATCTGAGAGGACTACGACCTCTCGGACGTTTGCTCTCGACTTTGCCAGTTACCATCAGCTGTTCGAGGTTATGTCTGTTCTTCCTGTACTCGGCGCAGGCAGATGGTGGAAAGCCTGTTTTTATTTTGAGAAAATAATGAGGAGGTTGAGTTTCGAAGCTATTAATGTCTGTGAAATCAAAGGTTACTTGATTACTACAAAAGAATAACTACTTATTAAGAGGCCGTACACGAAATTTTGGCCGATTTCACTAATTTACGTTATTTTACAGATGTGTTTTTATAGTTAAAATAATGCATTTCTTTAAGTTTTAATGCACAACATGAAAGATCATTTCAATTATGATCTAATTAATGAGTTAGATTCGAAGCTTGTGTTGCGTATTATAAGTCGAGATTTGGGTTGTTTTAAAAGATTTTTTATTGCCCATTTTAGTAATTTTTACATTTTTTTTGCAAGAAATGGATTGACAGTGAACTAAAGTTTAGTTTTTGCTGTTTTAATTTTATAAACGAGAGTTCTAAATAGCCAAAATAAAAAGCATTTCTTTGCCCATTTTCTCTAAAATTTGACTAATTTAAATAATTTTTTACTATTTTTTTTTATATGAAAGTGGTAGAAAGTGATTCATACATTATATAGACGAGTTTTGCAGCAACACATTCTAATTTTTTCATATCGTTTACACGTAAAACGATTAGTAATTATGTGATATTCTAAACCCCTTACAGCAAAATTCACAAAACCATCGTCGGTTTGTGGTCGATTAATCGTAATTATAAAAAAAAAAAAAATAGCTCATACATTAGATCATAATTGAAATGATCTTTCATCTTGTGTGTTAAAACTTTTAGAAATACTTTATTTTAACTGTAAAATCACTGCAAAATGAGCGAAATCGGCAAAATTTCGGGTACGGCCCCTTAATAACTAGCTGTCCCGTCGAACTTCATATCGCCTCAGAATCAATGAACATAGTATTCATTCCATACAAAATGTAAGAGAAAATGAATTAAGAGTCTGACACGCCCTCCCGCTCCACCCAGAGCGGGAGAAGTCATAGGATGATTTCCCACCCCAAAAAAAAAAAAAATAATAAAAAAAAAAAAAATAATTAATAAACACCAATTCCAGTTATAAAATACCTAGGCATGATGGTTTTTGGCGGGGTTTTTTCGAGTGAAGTTCAGTGGCTGTTTTAATATTCGCAAATTGATTCTTAGTGGGCATTGTTGTGTTAAACTGGTGTAGTTTTGTGTCTCAAGTGTCTAAGCAACTGGACAATATGTGGAATCATTGGGCGCGATCTCGGTAAAATAAAGCTGATAATTTTGTCGTAGTATTGACTACCTAAGCAAAGCTTGCTTAGAAGGCTGACTTTACTCATTTGCTGCCAAATACAGCAAAAACATTAGAATGTGTTACATCTGCATTTTAATGGAAAAAGTGACAGTATTCTGTATCTAAAACTAAATACTTTCTTAACTTGACACTGGCTAAATGCACAAACCGTGCGATGCCAAAACAATTTTATAATTATGTTAAAGTAACTAAATAGGAATAAATCCTGTCCTCATTTTCTCTTCCAAAGAATATTCAAAGTCGGTTAAATGCCACCAATTTTGATGATTCTTTTTTTGCGAAGACATCATCATCAGTCACCTTGAACATAAAACTAAAACAAACTTTCAGTCGAATCGAGAAACACCTTCTTGTTATGAAATCGGTTAAAAAGTAATTTAAAAAGGAACATTTTAATCATTCGTAAACACACGTTTCATTCCAAGAAAAGCTGTGAGTTATGAATGAATTCCTCGGAAACCCGTAAACCAACATTTTCCCTTTCTATCTGCACCATTGAGTTTTCTTTTTGTAACCGAACCATCGTATATCAAAAGACAACTCTCCCCATCATTTTATTTTAAGGCTTCAATAAACCTTTTCAGGGTTCCGTACCCGAAAGTTCTAAACGGAGCCCTTTTTTTCTATTGCTGTCACTTACGTGTCCTACTGTCTGTCTGTCCGTCTATCCATCTGACCGTCTGTATGTCGTCTGCCACAAAATTTTGTTTCGAAATTTTTTTTAACTGCCCATTAACCTATGAACTTCGGACGGCGAGCAGTGGGTAGCTCGCCGTCCGATCAGCACCAGGCCCGTGAGTCGACGGCGCGTAGTGTTCCACGCGCGCCTCAAAGAGATGTAGTCAGCCACCACTGACGGGGCCCATCGTGGCCGGTGCCTACATGCCTAGGGGTAGCGGAAAAATTCTGAAAATGAGTTACCGCACCCCTGGGCACTCAGCCAGGGAAGGAACAGGGGTGGGTTTTAGTCAGTAAGAGTCAGACACGCCCTCCCGCTCCACCCAGAACGGGAGAAGTCATTGCATGATTTCCCACCCCACAAAAAAAAAAACAAAAAAACCTATGAACTTGTTTGGTGAGAGGTGTTACCATGATGTATATTTTACTAACAAACACCAATATTTGGTACGGAACCCTAACTGTGCGAAATCCGACACGCGCTTGGCCGGTTTTTCTTTGTTTTTTTCTTTGAAGATCAATACCTCTGTAAAATAAACCAATATCCGAGCAGGGGTTTCAATATCAGTTAAAAGTATTCTCATTTTCCTTATTCAATACTAGTTTTTGCCCGCGACTTCGTCCCAAGGGAAATTTTGCCGGAAACAAAAGTTTTCCATGTATTCATTCAACTAGGCTTTTCCTAACAGAGTTTGTGTCGGGTTTTAGTCTAACCAAGTGAATCTGAATATCAATATTTTACTTGGAACCGCAATTTGAGCTTCACAACCCGAATACGACCTAGAAAAATTTAATACACTTTACTGTCAGAAAAATTGCAACACAACTCTTCTAAGATATTCTTAATTCAACGGGTACAATGGCGGTCGGTCACCAAACTGTAGTGGCAGAGGGCAGGGCATATTGCTAGCAGAACAGATGATCTAAGAGACCGAAAGGTTCTGGAGTGGTGACCCTCACGTACCGAAAGAAGCAGCGTTGGAAGCCAACCCACAAGGTGGACCTATGACCTGGTGAGATTCATATGGACCAGTCATTGTGAACGTCTTTCGGTTTGTAGCGATATCTATGACGCCAACTACGAACTAAAAACTCGCAAATCCTAAATCGCGAAAGCAGAGTTCTTCGCGAACATAAACAACAGTCCGAAATAAACCATTGGGCAGTTCCCCGGACCAGACACAACACCCTGGTTCTGACGATCCTCCCTTTTCAACGGAGGTTTGCAGGACTTTACACCCTGTTCCGCATATCTCCAAAGCTGAAATGATAATAATGAAAGGTGGTCTTGCCACTGACAGCCACATATTAGAACCGTATCCTATGTATTACTCATATATACTTACTTTCTCGTACCACAAGTAGACCGTGGAGGTTTTACAAAATTTTGAAACCCTCCGAGGTGAATCTAGTAACGAATATCGGAACTAAAGGGCGGGCGTCGCGTTGTCAAGGTGATGTCGAACTGTCGTAGTATTTTCTCTGTATTAAATTCTCCCTAACGGTAATTATTTTGATTCCACTCAGCTCAAGTTCGTATGACAAATTAATTTTATAGTGAAACATTGAAAAATTTTGATAGAAAAAAGTCTGCAAACTCATGCTTGCAAATGTCACTCATTTTTTAATCTATTCCTTTACGAAAACGTAATTGGATTTCGCTCTAATGTTTTACACACAACTGTACCTGTGTAAATTCGATAACTTCAAATAAATTTTGATTATCGTCACCAAAAATTCAATATGACAATGCAAAAGGAATCAAAAAACGCACTGCTATGAAAAACGTGAAATTATCGAAATTGAATCAAAAATCCCCTTCGAAGGAAAGCAAGAACAATTTACTAGTGAAATTCAGAGATGAAACCACAGAACATGGAAACACTGCGGCGGCGACAAGAGATGCCATCTATACTAATGCATTTATAATATTATTTATTATTTGCGTAGAGTGCTGCTCTCCATAACCCAAGAAGCGGATGTTGGGGAAAAATCACCTAAGCTGAAGCGGAAATAGTCTGGTCCCATCGCAGGGTTGCAACCGGCGAGATAGGCGGAAATCGTTACTCCCTGGACGCCTGAGGGAGGACGTCACCGTCGAGATTGACAGCGGCGAAGGTGGTGTGGCAAACTGATCACGTGTGCGGGTCAAACTTAGCCAGAGATCGCGCGAAATAGAGAGGTTTACAAGGAGAAAGAGGAAGGCTTTTACCCAGTAGTGGGACACAAACTAAGTCAGGTAAAAAAAAAATAGTAACTCTATCTGTATGTGTTATATTTTGTCGCGTTAACCACAATATTATACGAATAGAGATAGATTGAATCTGGAAGAAGGACATTGGACAATTTTATCCCGGGACTATATTCCCTTGGACTTAACACGACTTGGTTTAACTTAACTTATCTTAACGCGGGCAAAACCGCTGGCAGAAGATAGTAATATTGGTGGTGGTGGGCTATTAATATTATTCTTGACGGCACAATACAGCTACAGCTCTATGCACAAGATATAACTGTCCTAGCCATAGTCAAATTTGTCATGGGCCGTCACTTTCTAAGAGCAAATGGTGACATTGACTGACACGCCTGGTTTGCTTGAAATCATTTGACAATGTCGTTTCCACCAACGGCCACTTAGTCGTTTCCGTGCTCTGTGTGAAAAAAAGTTGTACCAACGATGACAATAATAGAAATTGTGATGAAGAATTTAACTTGAGAAGGGGACCTTTGTCAACTTAATAGCATCCAGCCTTTGAATATTTACTCTGTATTCCAGTTTTTTTCGGTACAATTCTTGAGGCAATGTTAATTTCGACTGGAGGTTTTTCTTTTTTGTTAATGTGTCTGTTAACTTTGTAGTAAGTTATATTTGTAGAGGTGGTAGTATATTTCAGGATTAAGAGTTTCCCATGTAGGATGATATACCTACATTTTTAGTATGTACCTAGTAGAAATTTATTTTTGTCAAACCTTTGTATAAGATAGTACTTACGTGTCTTTAGTTGTTGTGCCATTTTCTTTCCTTTAGTAATGTAACAGACTAAAGTAAGGCCAACTAGCAGCGATACGAAAGGTCATTAACCTAAAGAACAACTGTGGCGTTGACAATCTAATATTTATCTCTTTCCATCTTGTGCCTTTGTCGTAATGTCTCGTTCTCCCGGCAAAAACATGACAACGTTAAGACGGGTTCGCCAACATTCGGGCGGCCATTTTATCGCCCATTTTCGCATGGGTTTTGTTTACATTTGGTATCGCTTCTCGTTAGCCGTACTTTAGTGTAAAATCCTAACTAATATTAAAAATGTGATAGTAAGTTTGTTTGTTTCTTACCTTTTCACGCCTGATCCACTGAACCTATCATCATGAAATTTTGCATAAACGTTGTCAGGTTTAGGTACAGAAAAGAAAACACTAGATTTAAACTAAATGAGGCCGGTTTATCCTGACCACCTTACGAAGGAATACCGATATCATCTCAAAGTTCAAAATCTCTTTTAAAGTCCATACATTGCGTACTAGTCAAACCATATATTTTATGAACCATGTAGGTTAATGTCTTTTTTTTTTGGGAAGGGGGGGGGGGAAATCATACAATGACTTCTGCCGCTCTGGGTGGAGCGGGAGGGCGTGTCAGACTCTTACTAACTAAAACCCACCCCTGTTCCTTCCCTGCCTGAGTGCCCAGGGGTGCGGTAACTCATTTTCAGAATTTACATCAGAATAACACATAGGCTATAATTTATAATGGGGGGAAGTAGTAATACCACGCGGGCGAAGCAGCTGGCAGAAGCTAGTACACTCTATAATAATTAACGAAACCAAGACGGTGTCTATGAATCCAAAACCAAGACTGTCTATGAATCCAAAACCAAGACGGTCTCTATAAATCCAAAACCAAGACGGTGTCTATGAATCCAAAACCAAGACGGTGTCTATGAATCCAAAACCAAGACGGTGTCTATGAATCCAAAACCAAGACTGTCTATGAATCCAAAACCAAGACGGTCTCTATAAATCCAAAACCAAGACGGTGTCTATGAATCCAAAACCAAGACTGTCTATGAATCCAAAACCAAGACTGTCTCTATAAATCCAAAACCAAGACGGTGTCTATGAATCCAAAACCAAGACGGTGTCTATGAATCCAAAACCAAGACGGTCTCTATAAATCCAAAACCAAGACGGTGTCTATGAATCCAAAACCAAGACGGTGTCTATGAATCCAAAACCAAGACGGTGTCTATGAATTCAAAATACGTACCTGTCTATCGAAGTAGGTACCTTTTTTGTGGGTTCGGAAATCATCCAATAACTCTCTTCTGGGCGTGTCAGACTTTCACTGACTAAAATCCAACCCTGTTCGTTCGTTGTCTGAGTGCCCAGGGGCTTTGTTTGGAATTTATCCACTACCAGGGGTAAGCGGCAAGCATCGGCCATGACGGGCTTCGTCACGTGTTGCTGACATCTCTTTGAGGCGCGCGTGGAACACTACGCGCCGTCGACTCTCGGGCCTGGTGCTGATCGTACGGCGAGCTACCCATTTCTTGCCGTCCGCGGGCCCGCGTCTACGGTGGCAGGAGATCGTCCCACGACCGCCGACGCCCAGGGCGTCTCCTGCGGCGGTAGCTGCTGAGTGAGGGCGACTCTGTTGAGTCTCCCTCACCCATTCCGCCTCCTCCTTCGCGAGCATTACTGCTTCGCAGAAGGAGGCGACTTCCCATTCCCTCTCGTTCCGTACCATGGCCTGAACCAAGGCCGGGCGCGAGAGTTCGCTGCCGCTATCTAATCTTTAAAACCTCAATAGCAAAATTCAAAAAGGAACTTATACAGGGTGTACAGAAATGCGTGATCATATTTTAAATACTGCTGTTGCATAGACATGAAAATTTTTCTTGTTTTAAGAAAGTAATAGTAAATACGGAAATTAAAAATTGATCAGCTGATGATAGCTTTGTATGGTAAGTCCAATTTTTTTAAGTGAAAACTGCTTAAGGTGCGTTCGATATTATTGAGATGGGAAAAAACAATTGAACTCGTGACAATGTTACCGACACCGCTACGCGATCCACTACGAGTGCTACGCGTCGTAGCACTCGTAGTGGATCGCGTAGCGATAGCTTTTATCAAATTTTCGGTAACAAAAGGGCGTTTCTATGTTATTGCTCGTAACTGTATAAGTACCTAAATATGTAAGCTTTACAAAGATACCAGCTAACAATACACTGCTGACAAAGTTTCGCAATTTGGCAGTTTTGTTTGCTTCCACTTTGCTTACCACAAGATACTAACAACCACACTTGTTTCAAACGAACCCAATTAAAGACTTGTCTACGAAGCCTTTTCTTACCATTTTCTTTTTCAGCTTTATTTCAAGTCTTCTTATCATCAGCCTTATAATGTCCCCACTGCTGGGACACAGACCTCTTCTCTGTGAGAGGGTGTGGGCCGTAATCCACTACGCGGGCAAAATGCGGGTTGGTGGATGTCGGATGTCTTCGAATTTTTGGTTCTAGGACATGCCGGTTTCCTCACGATGTTTTCCTTCACCGTTTTGAGAGCAGTGGTGATGAAATAATTTACACATATAGTAAAGCGCCTGCCTGGGTTTGAACTCACAACCTAAAACTTCTAAGTTACGACTGGGCCACCATTTCAATATTTCACACGAATACGAATGCCTACATACTGTGATATACAATGTAAGGGTGTGTCCAGATCCGGCGAAAGCGCCGATCGCGAGCTGCATGCGTTCATTTCAAGCTCGCGCGCCGCTCGCAAACTGTGCAAACTTCGCATGAGTTGCGCTATAGAGGCTCAACGAACAATTGCAGTAACTGCACGCGTGCAGCGCACGGCTCGCAAGCGGTGTATTCGCCAGATCTGGGCGCACCATATGGAAGTCGCATGAATAACGAACCTTGTCAGCTGTGTAAATGTAGGACAGGTTTCAGAAAATATGATAGTCAGATAGTTTTGAGGACGGCTGTCAGGCCGAGTGTGCGTGAATTTTACAATCTTTTATTTTACTTGTTCGGGTCAAATCTTGCAAGATGAATTTGAACCTCTTCCTCTTATCCTACGCAGTTGAATTTTTACAGGATTAGCTCCAGACGAAGGAACTCTTCAACTTTCAACTGCACAGACATTTTTTTGTGTATGAATTTTAAAGCTTGTTTAATTTTTAAAGTGATAACTTTTTAGGCGCGTTGGGCATTTTTGAGATGGGAAAAAATAATTTGAGCTCGAGCGACACCGTCACCGACCGTCTGCTGCGCCGCGAGCAACGTTGGGCATTTTCGTCCAAGTTTTCACTTCTGTCGGCACTCCCAGTGTCACTGTTTTTTTTTTTTACTACAAGGTGACGCAAAATTTATCACTTTTAATTTATTTAAATTTTTGTATTAACTTTTTATAGTTTGTAAAAGTATCAACACCAAATTTAAATATTGCGGTCCAGTCACGGTAGGTACACACCACTGAGTCTACGTCCCAAGATATCACAATACATAAAGTCCTAGGCAAGAAATATGACGCATCGAGATTTGGAAAAGTTTGGTTTTATGCTCGTAGAGCGCCATCTTTGTCACTCATCTCTTTACAGGATTATTTTTAACCCCCGACGCAAAAAGAGGGGTGTTATAAGTTTGACCGCTATGTGTGTGTGTCTGTCTGTCTGTCTATGGCACCGTAGCTCTTTGAGTGCGTTTTTTTTAAAGCAGGATTTCTAGCCATGGTTCTTAGACATGATTGTTTTATCAAAATCGGTTCAGCTGTTTCAAGGTCATTAGCTCTTTTGTGTTTTTAAATGTTCGTTTTTCTTTTAAGCGTTGGGTTTTTTTTTAATTCTTAATTTAATGATTTTGTATGGAAGTTTGTAGACAGAATTTTGGGATTCTTTTTTTTTTCTTAAGCAATTTGGGTGGATTCGAATGGGGATTAAATATTTAAATATTCTAAAACTCTTTGAGTCATCTAAAGTAAACGAATATTTTGATATATTGTGTATAAAAGGGAAAACCTATCTATAAATGACTTAAAATCTAAATAATAATGAACTGTTTATAACACAACTACGTACCTAAATACAAAAACAGAATACACATAGGCATCGAAGTACTCCTCCACATCGTTGTCGTCTTTGCAAACCGTTTGTACTGTATCTTTGAAAAGATGACGTGTGCACTCGGATCCCATAACCCCAAGCGTTTCGACCTCAAACGGCCCAAAACTGTAATTAACCATAAACAAGACTAACTATCAACAAGATGCTTATACTGTAAAAATTTGAAGAGTGTAGCTCCAACCGTTTGGCTGTAAAACCTGTGACAGACAGACAGACGGCCAGAAGGACAGACGGACAGACGGACACGTGAGTGATGGCAATAGGGCTCCGTTTGGACCCTTTGGGTACGGAACCCTAAAAAACAAGCTGACTCGGTGAACTTCGTACCGCCTCAAAATCAATAAAAAAGCCGTTCTATTCAAAATGTATGAGAAAATGAATTTTCTTCATACTTTTTTTTCGTAAATTTTGCCCGTGTCTTAATAGTTATTCAGCTATTCGGAGCCAAGTCAAAGTCATCAAAGACCGTTAAAATCAGTCAAGCTGTTCTTGAGTTTTTAATGGCGTAACTAACCCGACTTTGTTTTATTTATAAAGATATTTATATACATTTCAAATTGCGGATGGAAAAAAGCGGAAAAAGTAGTAATAAAATAATTATATTCACGCCAAGTTATGGCGGTCATTCACCTAAATGTGTATATTTTACCATCTATCGTTTTCGCTAAGACTGAATGTCATCGTCATCCATCATATTTTGTCACAAACGTTTCAGTACCTATCAAACAAATTAACTGTCGAAATGGTATCGTCACAATATAAATCAAAATCTAACATTGTAAGGAAGTCAAGACCAACCCGCACTGGGTCCGCGTGGTGGATTACGGCCTCACCCTCTCACAGAGAGGAGGCCTGTGCCCAGCAGTGGCGACATTAAAAAGGCTGATGATGATGATGATGAAGGAAGTCAAATTGTTTATTTGTAGGAGTATTTCTGAAAGTATTTAAACTAATCCAATTATAGAAAGCTACACTACCGCTAATAAGGAATATGCATGATATTTTTTATTTGTTCAATTGAAGACTTATTAACTACAGTGAACAAATATGAAGGAATTTTACAAATATGAAAATATCATCATCAGCGACGAAGTTATAAAGCTTTAAAGTTGATAATTAGAAAGAGAAGTCCGATGTGTTCTTTGACGTCAAAGGACATGAGGCCCATACAACTGCCATAGGAAACAGCGTTTTCGAGAGAGGGACAGATATATTTGTTCAAAATTGTTATATCCCGCTTAATTTTTGATCAATTTTGATTCTGCTTTCACTGTTCATACTCTATTTTAGTATATTTATCGATAAACCGATTAGATAACAAATATTTTTTTCATGCATATTCCCTATTGTCGTATGATACTTTCTTCAGGAAAAGTGTTCTTCTCTCGGGAGCAAAGCAGTGGGGAAAGTGTAGTAGACAAATAATATATCAAAAGCATTGGGTCAGGTTCAACACCCATTTGCGGGAACAATTGTAATGTCACACGATCTCAACGATCAAAGGTAGTGGCTACACCATCCCGCTATACGGAAATAGAATTATATTACTCGTACGTAAGGCGCCATCTAAACCAGCGAAGAAATCGCCACGATTCCGTCTTGCTATCGTCAGTAATCTCCACGAGACGATTTATTCTTCCACCTACGTATAGGTTGTAATACACAATCATGCCTGTTACTTGCACAAAATTATGCAAGTAGATTGCATGCCATAGTGATATACACTAATCAAAACTTATGGCACAATGGCATGCAAGATTCTTGGCTACTTTTCTGCAAGTTCCAGGCAGTTATATTACGGCCTTATCATCACGACTCTCGACAGATCATCGCTTGACCGCAAAAACTCGTAGCGAGTCGCGTCGTACCACTGCGTGACCGCAAAAACTCATCGTCAAAATTATTTTGTTGAAAAAGTTTTGCAGCAAGTATGTTTCGAAAACATCGGGTCTTGCGGTAATCGCACTGCAAGTAGATCATGTCACGCGGTGGGTGCACAGCGAGCAGTCGACGTTTTTCTCGTCAATGACTTCGATTACACTGTAGGTATTGCTGTCAGTGTAACCACAGTCAAGGTTGTGACTGACGGATAACCTTCATATACACGACTGATGGATGCATAAAAACAACTTCGATTCTTTGGTGTTTGCATCATGCAGCCATCAGTCAGAACTTTTGTAATTGAGTGACGCTTGCATGAGCCTGTAATGGACGCCAATGTCACTCGTCGCAACGCCGCGATAATATCGTCATGTCGAGTCACTTTCACAGAGTTGTTATAGAATGAAGCGGCAGGACGATAATATCACCGCGATACACCCGCTCGTCGAGGTGGTGCCTAAGAGTTTCTGAGGAAACAATTGACGATCTCACAGGGCGGGCGCGGTATTGTTTCGAGTTATCTTTTGTTACAGAAATACTTACGTAAAGGCAGACACGCATGTCTTACAATGTAACGTTTCAGATAACACTGAAGGATATATCGCAAATAATGGGTTAACGAAGGATGAATGGATGTTAAAACATATTCTAAAGATAGATTTATGAATTTTCTTATAAGTTTAAAGGTCTTTCTTGAATCTTAAAAAAAAACATTTATGACAATAAAAATAAATCACAGTAATAATCAAATTATTAATTGTCTTTCCTCGTCATTGGCTTAACCATATCTCATCTTCATTTGATAATAACATAAGTAAGTACTCTGACCAACTGCTCACGTCTGAATACCGACTTTTAGGCTTCAAACTGAAACGTTTGGTACACCATTCATATGTTAATCAAGACCAGTATATCATACAGAACGAGCCTTTTTGGTATCTATCTAGCCGCTTCAGCTCCTTTAACGCATAATATGGCCATCAAAATCTCATAAACCCATCTTGGACGACCATAGCAAAATCTCCACATAAACTGGAACTATTGACGACTTACCTATCCGACGTAAAACCTAAATCAATATTGGTCCAGTGTCCGACGATTCGCTCTACAATGCAATAGGTATCAATAGAACTATTGTCACATCCCTAAGACAGCCTATCCATATACTCGGAACGAGGCAGCAGAGCGGAGCGAGGAAGTAATGCGGAGTGGCGTTGCGGACAGTGTCTGTCCATTGATGAGGAGCGAGGTAGTGCAGAGCGGAGTTGTGGACTATGCAGAGCTAGACCGAGTTCACGTGACGAGGATTTTTATCGGGCGGCAGCGGGAGATCAGTTAAGTTATACGAGCTGCAGCCGGTTTTTCCCGCTTCCTCAATCCACTTCCTCGCTCCGCTTCCCCACTCCGCTTCCCCACTCCGCTTCCCCACTCCGCTTCCCGGTTTTGTATGAATTTTTAAACTTAGTTCGCTAATCCCTGTCCATTGAAGTAGAGCGCAGATTTTAATTCTATTGGTTAATACTGGCATAGCTCCGCTCCGCTCCACTCGTCTCCGCTCCAGTAGACAGTCGGCCTAAATATACCTCACGTAAAACCGCGAACGGATATTGCTGTGAAAATATCCGAAACTTTTTTTGCCGACCGTAGAGGGTTGAGTGTTACGTCAAAACTGTCGTGTAAGGAAGTTAGTGAAATGTCTAACTTAGAAGTTATGAGCTAAGACAAATAGCTTCGGAGTTTGTTTCGCGGAGTCGGCATAAGTTTTAAAAGTTTGATAGTAAATAAAGTGGGTAGTCAGTTTTATTATTGCGTCGGGTTTCAGTTTTCTTAGTTTATTGTTATTTATTAAGTAGGTGTTGTCCGCGAGTTTGTGCGCGTGTGAACCCTCCCTAGCTAAGGGTTGCTTTGTTTTTACTGAAGTTTTACGTCCTTTTCGGAACATATTCATCCATATTTTATGGTTTATAGCACCTAAATTCTTTTGTTTGTCAGTCATCCAGTCAGTAAAAGATTTTCTGAAGCTTTGTTTCGATAATATTTTTTTATTATCTGGGAAATAAAACGAGCAGCGTAACGTTGTTATTCTTTATTCTGCCCCAAACTATCTCCAAAAATCCACAGACACGTGCTTTTATACAATTTTCAATCTAAAAATTTCTTATTTGTGGCATACCAAGTAACTTGTGGAAGTAAAGCTTTTAAATATTATTTTATCAAGTTTGCAACCGACTTCCTTTTAAATAAAAGTTGATATTCATATCACTGGAAGTCAGTTGCAATAACTATTCAAATAATCAATTAAAACATCAACAAATTAGGTCTGCACCCTATATTTAGTGACAATAAAATATAAAGCTAATAGGAATATTATAATAAGCATTTAGCATTCCCAATGTCATGATTCTGGATCTTGTGGTAAAAAAACCTTAAACTTTAAGGAAGATACATAGATATATTGTATTGTTTGATTAGATAGTCTTTTCGTTTATTCATTGTATTTTCCTTAAAAAACATTTTTTAAATATTTCAATAACAAATAAAACAAAACATTTAAAATATTAAAAATACTATCCCACCCGTATTGAGAACAGGGTCCAAACTATCCGGGTCAGGGCTCCAGAGAGAGGAACTGCCAAACAATGCGACACGACTATCGGAACAATGATCGCCGAGTCCACATCCCACATGTCGACAACCTCGCGAGCCAAGTCAAGATGCTTGATTTGCTTATCTTCAGCTTTCACGAGGTTCTATTTCTAATTGTGAGTTCCGTCTACTAAGCAATAATAAATAGAAAGATTTTGATCACCTCTTTTTTAATTCACAACCATATAATTATTACAATAAGTATTTGACAGTAATGAACGGTATAGATATTGTTTCTACGACGAGGCGCGAGTGAAAAGAAAGCCCAATCCGCTAAGCTCCGGGTTTTAAAAACTTGTGTTCCCCCGCCAAAGTGACGTCAGCCGCGGTAGCTAGTGACTCGTCAACGTTCCAACGCGCAACGTCCGGTCCGACGCAGGTGGCAGCACTGGACCCACGGTGCGTCACTTGACTCGTGATACTGACGCTTTGTTTGGTCGCCGCAAGCAGTGGCGCCAACATAATAGTCCTTTATTGTTAGTATATATTATTATATTCCTAGTAAAACAGTTATGAACCGCTTTTATATAACTATATTACGGTATATTGCTTTAGTTCTTGAGATGTAACTATAACACGGCTTCAACCATCTTACTGCGATATTTATACAGTATGAATTATTGTCAAACCGTACGTGCCACATATTATACAGGTTTATGCAAGGCTTTTTCAGGTAAGGCTTTTTTTTTTTTGTGGGGTGGGAAATCATTCAATGACTTCTCCCGCTCTGGGTGGTGCAGAGGGCGTGTCAGACTCTTACTGACTAAAACCCACCCCTGTTCCTTCCCTGCCTGAGTGCCCAGGGGTGCGGTAACTCATTTTCAGAATTTATCCGCTACCCCTAGGCATGTTGGCACCGGCCACGATGGGCCCCGTCAGTGGTGGCTGACTACATCTCTTTGAGGCGCGCGTGGAACACTACGCGCCGTCGACTCACGGGCCTGGTGCTGATCGGACGGCGAGCTACCCACTGCTCGCCGTCCGCAGGCCCGGGTCTATGATGGCCGGAAATCGTCTCGCGACGTCCTACGCCTAGTACGCCCAGTACCTCTCCTACGGTGGTAGCGGCCGGGGTCGCGAGGGCCACTCCGTTGAGCTTCCCTCACGCGTCCCGCCTCCGCCTTCACGAGCATTACTGCTTCGCAGAAGGCGGAGGAGGAGTAAAAACAAGATAGCTTATAAAAAACTAAAAAACACGTTTTCGTATTCTTCCCACTCTTTCATTTGATATCCATATCATGGGAATGCATAAAAAAAACATCAATTCTGCCGTCTTTGGAAGTCCGCCATATTAAATTTAAAATGACGTCATTTAGCTAACATTGCATTGTCATGCAAATTAAACATGTTTGCAAAAATTCAGCTCACTAGAAAACCGGTAATTGAGTTTTTTTACATAGTTACAGATGAAGATATTAAACGTGTGTTAAAAATAAAGGGAAACAAAAAAAAAAAAATCAAAAAAAACAGAAAAAAAAACAAAAAAAAAAAACAGAAAAAGTAAACAAAACAGAACAAACAAACAGCACAACAAACACAAAACAACTAAACTGTTCTCTCTTTCCAGACACTTAACTTTTCCAAGTATAAAAGTAATACAACAGAATGTGAACAAGGCAATTAAAATACGTCACACCGTTTTTAATTGGCAGAACTATAATTATTCACACTTTCATTTGCTTTCATACTTCACGTGCTTAACTATTTTATTTATTCAACAAAAGCCCTTGAATGTTACGAGGGCCCTTTTTCACACTTGAACGGCAACCGCAAAAAGTAGTTTAAGTTGATTTCATGCCACCAGACTGCTTGAAATGTCACAAGACAACACGACCTCACTGACCAAATGGCGGCCGCCATTTTGTTTTTCTTTCTTTCAAAATTCATATCGCCTACAGGCAGTCAAACTTAATCTAATGACCAGAGGTCGGAATAAGGTAGAGTTATTTATGTACTTGCATCGAAATGTTGATATTAATATGGATCTTCCCGGGATTTCTAATAGACAATCCCGTGTGGCCAACAATATTACAAATAAATAACAATAGAAACCTCTATTGTTTTCTTTTGTTCTCACAAGCTATGTTGTGCGAACTACAAATGTGGCAACATCGCGCGAATTTTGCAACTTCGGACATCCGATGTCGTTGATGTAAATTTGGCAACGTAACGCGTGCAGTAGTTTCAATTGTATAAAAGTAAATAGCTTTTTTATTAATAAATGACGGGATTTTTCTGCTCTTTAAAATTAATCTCGGGATTTGAGGCATATCTACTTTATTCTTTCGCTGTATGAAATCAGTGTAAGTACATAAATAACTCTACCTAATTCCGAGCTCTGTTAATGATACCTCTTTTATTGAAATCCATCCAGCCATTTAGGTTACAGGGCGAGCCAAAGAAATAGACATACATACTTACATATATACAGGGTGTAAAAAGTTTCTTTTTACACCCTGTATCATAGACTACGCATACTGTACGTCTAACAAAGTAGTTTTGCGCAAAAATTATTGCTGCGAAACGACTTTTATTTTTAGGTATGAAAAATAAAATTATTTTTAATTCTGCGCAATGTAACGCGAACACAGGCAAGTGGAGTTAAACCCCGCCCCTTCGCTCTAAGCCACTGAGGTACTTGTCAGAGACGTTTGATATTCATTGCGTTTTCGTAACTGCAAATTCGTAATTTCGAAAAAATAATCGATAATTCAGGTATTGTTTGTTCAGAAAAAAGTTTATTAACATTTTCGTAAAAAAGTAAAAAAAAAATTGCGACTTCGACCTTCAATATCTCCAGAACCAGTGGTTTCCCAGCTGGTATGGTCTAGTGGAAAAAAAATATCCAAATAATGGGTAGAATATGTGGCTTTCGGCTTCGGAAACTGTCTTTTTACACCCGATATACTTAGTTTACCAAAATAATTACATACATACATACACACAAGTACATACTTTCGAAAAACATTACCCTCCTTCTGGGGCAGTTGGGTAAAAAGACTTGAATGTTACAAGAGCCCTTTTTTCACACTTGAACCGCAACATAAACACTTGGCTAGATCAATAGCACTGATTGCTTCGCTACTTGTGAGCAACGCTCTTTATTAGTCTCGTCACGAAAGTGATACGCGAAGAACATACGTATACATTTTAATGTTTTGGGGGTCGCAGGCATCTGTGACAATTTAATAAGACTGCTGAAAGATAGAAGATTTGTTAGTCTCTGATTTAGCCCATTTCTGTGTCAATTGAGGACCGATTTTTAACCGACTTTCGAAAAAGGAGGAGGTTCTATGTTCGACTGTATGTATGTACTTTTTTTTTTTTTATGTATGTCCGCGCATTTCTCCGTCAGTTGTGGACCGATTTTCAAAATTCTTTTTTTATCCGAATGAATATACTCCCGAGGTGGTCCCACATGAATTTTATCGAAATCGCTTTAGCGCTTTTTGAGAAACTGAACAAAAACGAAAAATACGCATATCTTGATGACGTTTTTGTGTTCTCCAAATGTTTAAATTCCACGTTCCATGTTATTGGGGTTTGTAGTTCTGGGGTATAACAACTAAAAAGCGAAAAATTAAAAACTTTTTTACAAAAAAAACAACCGACTTCCAAAAAAAAAATACACTAAAAATTTAAGAATAACTTTAATTTCGGAAGTCGGTGTCAAATATCGAAGAAATAAAATACAAACACCGACTCACGAAATTAAAGTTATTTTTAAATTTTTAGTGTATTTTTTTTTTGGAAGTCGGTTGTTTTTTTTGTAAAAAAGTTTTTTATTTGTTTTTAATTCTTTTTTGATCCGATAGAATATACTCCCGAGGTGGTCCCATAAAAATTTTATCGAAATTGCTTCAGCTTTTTTTGAAAAACAACAAAAACGAAAAATACGTATGCCTAGATGAAGTTTTGGTGTTCTCCATGTTATTGGGCTCCTCAAAGTTCTGAGTTGAGCTTCACAATAACTGACAAATGCTTGCACTGTCTGGACAGGTCCACTCAAATCGGTGTGTTGCTTTCCTCAAAAGCTCATCCCAGACATTAACGTACCTATATGGTTCTCATAATTATAATTTGACCAGTACATATTGTAGTCTTTGACCTCTGAGTTTGTTTTGGTGTTTCTTCTCAGGGTAGTCAGCTAGAAAACACAGGCCTCATCTAGCAAAAATAGACAACAAAAAAAATTGGCGTGTAAAAGTGTTGTTAAAACCTATTTACAAAATAAAACTTTTTTTCAAAAAAATTTAAAACAACCGACTTCCAAAAAAGAAAATACACTAAAAATTTAAAAATAACTTTTATTTCGGAGGTCGTTGTTTGTATTTTATTTCTTCGTTTTTTGACACCGACTTCCGAAATTAAAGTAATTTTTTTAATTTGTAGTGTATTTTTTTTTAAAGTCGGTTGTTTTTTTTTTTGTAAAAAAGTTTTTTTTGGGTGCCGAAAGTCCTAAAAAACCGTTCAAGTGCGTGTTGGGCCACACGCAAGGTAGGGTTCCGTAAACCATACTTTACCTAAGTAGTTTTTAGGGTTCCGAAAGTCCGAATAATAAACGGAACTCTTATAGGATCACTCGTGTGTCTGTCTGTCTGTCTGTCCATGTGTCCGTCAGTCACAGCCAATTTGCTCTAAATCTGCTGAACCGATAGAGTTGAATTTTGGAACACACATGAATATCTGTGACCCACAGACGTGTATCCTAAATAAATTAATTTGGAACATGGGGGTCACTTTTTGGGTGAAAATCGGAACATTAAAAATCAAAGTTTTTCAAACTGTATCGTGTGATATATCAAATGAAATGGCACATTGTGAGAGTCTCGAATATGTTTTTCATAATTTTAAAATATCTAATTTTGAAGTTATTTCAAAAAATTGACGTAAAATGACCATTCCTCCCCTCTTATTTCCGAAACCACAGGGCCTAAAATTTTGAAAAAAATACAGAAAGTAGTTCTTTTCATAAAAATTACAGGAAAATCTATAAAGTAGGTAGTTTAAAAAAACCTGAAAAAAAAATGTGATTTGTTCGGAACCCTTTGCGCGCGAGTCCGACTCGCTCTTGGCCGGTTTTTTTCCAAGGATTTTGTACGAAATTTAACAAGTAGGTACATTTTATAGGTTGGTCGACTATTACTCTAAAACTAACAGAGCTATCTTACCCGTGATAGTTTTCCTTTTAATTAATTTCGTTATATATACTACTGCCGTGATTTTTCACATATCCAAAAGCAAGCATTTAGCTGGCAAAAAAAAATAAAGTGGCAACAATTAGCATATAAATGCTTAATTTTACGCAAACGGATTCCTGAATCGAAAAATGGTTTTCACAGACCTGTAATATTTTTGAATGGCCTACCCAACAACACCCCACACCATAGGATAGACGAGAGAAAAAACACCCTCAATTTAATTGTACAGGAGGTACCCTAACAAAACAAGACTTCCAAAAAAAGTGCAAAATAACTTTAATTTCGGAAGTCGGTGTTTCTGGTTTTGTGTCTTCGTTTTTTGACACCGACTGCCGAAATTAAAGTTATTGTGCACTTTTTTTGGAAGTCAGTTCTATTTTTTAGTAAAAAAGTTGTTCCCCATTAAACTGTGTTAACAATTCATAGACATATACGATCGCAGCAATCGCGGTTGATTTGCTGTCAACTTTTGAAGAGTTTCGTTGTCTGTTTCCCAAACCTATCATCAGATCTATATGAAATTTAAATAGAACCATTTCGAAACAAACCCCTTTCAAACAAAAAAATAATTTTGCAAATCCGTCAATTTGTGACAGAGTTATACCCGAATATACATAAAAATAAAAATACAAACATCCGAATTGATAACCTCCTTCTTTTTGAAGTCGGTTAAAAATAAAGTGTTCCAACTGTATCGTGCGACCCGGGCCTGCGGACGGCGAGCAATGGGTAGCTCGCCGTCTGATTAGCACCAGGCCCGTGAGTCGACGGCGCGTAGTGTTCCACGCGCGCCTCAAAGAGATGTTGTCAGCCACCACTGACGGGGCCCATCGTGACCGGTGCCTGCATGCCTAGGGGTAGCGGATAAATTCTGAAAATGAGTTACCGCACCCCTGGGCACTCAGGCAGGGAAGGCACAGGGGTGGGTTTTAGTCAGTAAGAGTCTGACACGCCCTCCCGCTCCACCCAGAGTGGGAGAAGTCATTGGATGATTTCCCACCATCCCAAAAAAAAAAATAGAACTGTATCGTGCGACATATCAAACTGTAGTCTCACATGTATTTTTGTCATAATTTTAAAATAAATAGTTTTAAAGTTATTCACGAAAGTTGATGAAAATTGATCACTTCACTTCACATAACCGCATAAGGCGTGAGGAAACGCCCGAGAGTTACCATTGTATGGATCGCCCAAAGGACACGGTGGAGCATACGGTGGAAGTCTACCCCGCTTGGGCCGAGCACCGCCGTGTCCTCGTGGAGGCGATCGGTGATAGCAACCTCTTGCGTCCGGTGGTGGTCCAGGCCATTGTACGGGAGGGAATGGGAAGCTGTCACCTCCTTCTGCGAAGCAATAATGGTCGTGAAGGAGCAGGACAGTACAGAAATAAACGTTGAGTTATTCATCACAATCATCGCGCTTCCTAATTTTCCACCATATTAGAGCCTATTTCACCAATGAAACTAATCGCGATTAGTTAAACTAAACTCAGTTTATGCATTTAATGTAGATTAGAGCTTCATTTTGCGTTTCACCATTACAAACTAAACTAGTTTAAGCTTAACTTAGTTTAAATTCTGAACGCCCAGTTTTCGGTGAAACGAAAAATGAAGCTCTAATCTCGATTAAACGCATAAACTGAGTTTAGTTTAACTAATCGCGATTAGTTTCATTGGTGAAATCGGCCCTTAGTGAAGAAGGTTAAATCCCAAAATATTCTCTATGGCTACGATATCAAAACCAGTAAGTAACCTAAGGTCCACTATTAACTGGTTGTTAGCCTAATGAAGCGTAAAACGTAAAAATAATACCATAAAGTCCAGAGGAAGTCTCCGCCGACAAAAGATAAAAATAATTTTTCGGGAATACTACGTTTTCTAGGAAAATGTGGCGTTTTTCGCAGAATTTACGCTCACATCTATATGTACACTTTGTTTAACTTTATAACGGTTCCTGAGGGTCGTAAACTGATTACGTGGTGCTATTTTTCAAAGTTATGGTGTTATATTATTCAATTTGACAATTATTTTTAGGCTCGTGTCTTACGTAACCGTTTTTTTTAAACGAATTCGAAAAAGGAGGAGGTTCTACGAGTATGTTCGAATGTATGTATGTTACGTTTTTTTTTTTTGGAATAGAAATTACTGTAGTAACTTATGTACTAACAACGAGCTTTCGCAAAAAAAAACATGCTGTATCTAATCAGAATTTTTTTAACGGTTTTCTTAGTTAAATACCGCTTTAACTGTACTTGTATTGTGACTATACCTAATTTCATTTCTTAATTATTTATGCAGCCTTCCTTTTTAGGGTTCCGTACCCGAAGGGTAACCGACGGGACCCTATTACTAAGCCTCCGCTGTTTGTGTCTGTGTCTGTCTGTCAGCGGGCTGTATCTCATGATCCGTAATAGGCAGACGGTTGAAATTTCCAGAGAATGTGTGTTTTCTTTGGATTTTTTTCAGTTTGTGGTACGGAACCCCTCGTGTGCGAGTAACACTCGCACTTGGCCGGTTTTTTTTATTGTCATCATATTCCCACTGTTGGGGCACAGACCTCCTCTCTGTGAGAGGATGTGGGCCGTAATTCACAACGCAAAAAAAAACGGTTTCCTCACGATGTTTTTCTTCACCGTTTTGAGAGCAGTGGTGAAGATGTGATATTTTTCTTTTTAACAATATGAATATATATATGATTATTTTTGCTAGAAGTACACCACTGACTACCCCTCTTTTAGTTCAAACGGAACCCTATTGCTGTCACTCACGTGTCCTTCAGTCTGTCTGTCCGTCGTCTGTCACACAGGTTTTACAGCCAAACGGTTGCAGCTCAGTATCAAAATTTTCACAGTATAAGCATTTTGTTGACCCAAAGCCGATTTTTTTTGTTTTGTGAGGTGGGAAATCATCCAATGACTTCTCCCGCTCTGGGTGGAGCGGGAGGCGTGTCAGACTCTTACTGACTAAAACTTAAGAAGTCCGACACGCACTTGGCCGGTTTTTGTATTTTTAGTTCTTTCAGTCCATCCAAAGGTTGTCTGGTAGATATCGCTATCAGCGATAAGACCGCCATTGTACCCATAGCTTAACACTTCAGGACCCTGCGTTTACGAGAGGCGACAGCATACGACAGTAATCCCCCGCCTCGCCATAAGCGGCGGCAGTTTCGCGCGCTTTAAAACTCTATTATTACTAATAAGGAACGATTTTACTCCGGCAGTGCTGATCCGGCGGTGCTCCGGCGGTGCGGGGCGACAGTGTTGATAGCTGTCGCCCCTCGTCGACGCAGGGCCCTGACGGGTTAAATTTAAGATTGTGTATTTTGTGTTACTTTTTTTGGTGTTCAATAATGTTCATTCTTTTCTATTCTATTCCTTTCCATTGCCACCATAGCTGCATATATAACCAGTTATGTATTAAATACATTATAATATTATTCTTTCATTCCGTAAACCTTGGGTGTTATATCTTAATAAACTTCAAATTACACTGAATCTACGTCAATATTTACCTAAAGCTGAGCTCACACAGGGCCGACAAACACAAATTAGCGTGTTTACTCACCTACGAAAGCGTTTATGAAATCTTCACAGACTAAATAAAATAAGGTTTTCGAAATCTAGGGCTGTGTGAGGAACTATTTGCCCATTAAGTTGAGTTGCAGTTTTATCTTAAGGCGCTATTAACTGCAAACGACCTTGAGTGGCTAGCTAGTGTGGTCTATGCTGAACTCACGTAACGCGTCGTACGTCCACCAAGTAATAGGACTCGCCCGTCAAGGAGCGCTGTCTGAAATTTGACGCATTATTAATTTATTATACATAAAACAACAGGTTTATATTAAAACTCGTTTATTATAATGCAAATAATTAAATGATCTTTAAAATGATGAAGGTTTTATAAAAATACGCTTAATAGTATTTGCGTGATTCTCAATTTTTTATCTGTGTTAGAGAGAACTTTACAAATTAATTACACTATGTTGTAAAAGTATAATTTCAAATATTCACAAAATAAATTATGAAAAAAATTGTTTAGAGTAACATATATTTTTTTCAAAGAAATAAAACTAACTGCGCCTTAATCAATTGAGTACCAATAGGATATTCTCATGTTTATTTTTGTACATTTTATATTAAACAAGAAATAACACTAAAAATAAATCTTTTTTTCTGAAAACAGCATTAAAACTGGTTATTAATAAACAGTTTCATGTCATGAAGCAGCAATAAACATTCAAAATATTGGTATGGAGGAAGAGTGGGGACATGATGGGGACATCTCGCTATCCGTTTTCTATCCACGTAACCTAATGGCGGTGACGTCAGACGTCAGTAATAAAATAATAATAAATAATAAAATCTTTATTGTTCAAGAACGCCGTGCAGATTCAAAATAGCACTAGCCTCCACACTAGGATTCCCTGTGTCGTAGAGACTAGTCTCCTTCGTCTTACAATTTTATAACATACATATGTACTGTAGGGGGACACAAACGCAACGTGCGTCGGTCGGTACGATTTGTCAGGCGACAATAATCGAGTGTTAAGCCAAATACCTACAATAAATTCAAATAGACAATGGTGTTGATTCCGTTGTGCACAAACTAAACTTAATTTAGGCTATTGCTATCTTTTTCTCTCTAATAAAACAAGAAAGAGACGGACGTAAATTAGAGCTGTCAAATTTAGTTTGAACTAATATTTCCATTCAAATTAAGAGTACACGTAAAAACATGTCGTCTAAAAACACGGTGAAGCGCAAGGCGTAAACTAGTTTGACATCTCTAACTTAGTGCATAGATATAGCCGTCCTTTTCTCGCACTGCCTTTTAGTAAAAGATAGCAATTCTCTAATTTTAGTTTAGTTATTGTACAAGAGAATCCGCACCATTAACAAACTAAAATAGACATTTACAAAACACAGTGTGTGCATCGTTTTTCTGCTACTTGACAGCTTCCCCTTCCACCAGATTTGAAAAATTCATTTTGAACAGATTTGAAAAATTCTTTCTAATTTCAATTTTGGTAATGTTATTTTTTTAACCGAATAATTTAAAAAAAAATGAGTCTCCTCTCCTATTTTTTTTTAATATTTTATATGGGTTGCTCTTTACTCTAGTCTAGTTCATAGGTGACAGAGACAAAGTCTATGATGGAGCGAGCTTACCCAGAAGAAGCCTGTTCACTCTAACTTTGAAGAGATTAGGGTTGTATGCATTCGGAAATACAGACGCAGGTAGAGAGTTCCACTCCTTTGCTGTGCGCATTATGAAAGACGTTTGGAAACGCTTAGTGCGAATTGATGGAATAACAACAAGGTAGGGATGGTAAGTTGCGGTGCGTCTTGATGTCCGATGGTAAAAGGGGACCAGAAGGATGAGGTCGTGGAGTTCTTGGGCACACTCTCCGAAGTACATTCTGTAGAAGACCGACAAGCATGCAACCCTGCGGCGATGAGCCAAGCTGTGAAGGTTGGCATCCACCAATTTTACGTCGCTAATGAGCCTCTTAGCTCTGCATTCCACTGAGTCAAGCGCAGCATACCCTATTATTATGAGTAATGGCCATTCGAAAACCAAACAGTACATTAGTATCTATTGTATGAGAAAAAGTAAAAATATTGACTTACACTGTATAAATTCGAGGCACACAAAAATGTTAATTGTAACAAACTGAGATTCATTCAATCGTTTGAAGTTAGCGTTTGCTAGTCCTGTCTATACTCAGCATTATTCAAATATTCTGCCTACTACTAGGCAGATAGCGTAAAGCGGAGAGCGAAGGCTTTAGAATAACTTATGACATGTAATTTAGTAGGAGCAATTTAGTAGATATCGTTGTAGTTATAGAGCTATGAAAGTTTCACTTATTAGAAGAGAATATGAAACGTGTAGATATTATGTTGGTTTGCGGTGAAATACACCACGTTTAGAAAAAAAAACTGTTTCACATATATATTTTTAGAAAGAAAGAAACAAAAAGAAAATACGTTTATTTACGGTAAACATGACGCAAAAGACAGAGAAACACAACAAAATAAAGAAAAGTTGGGGGAAAATATGCGTCACATCCACGCAAAACGTTCATCGCTCAGCTTAGTGCTGTGACCCTATCCGAGACTTAGCCCCAGCGCTAATTTTTAGCGACAGCCGGCCCTGACGTTATGACGTCGACCGGTGCAGCAAACAATGCGTGAAAAATAAATACTATACAGCGTAATAAATATTAATATTTAAGTGGCCACCGTTTCTTGAACGTAAAATTCCAGTTTTTTTTTTATTTTTGGGATGGTTAATCATCAAATATGTAACTTCTCCCGCTCTGGCTGGAGCAGGAGAGCGTGCCAGTCTCTTATCGACTAAAGCTTATCCACGTTTCTTCAGTTGCTTGTGCCAGGACCGAGTTGACTCCTCCGAATACTTCCGTGACCCTAGCAAGCATTGGCTCTAGCGGGCCCTGTCAATTGATGCTGACATCTCTTTGAGGCGTGCGTGAAACACTACGCGCCTTCAACCCGGGCGTTAACGGACGGCGACTGACCCATTGCTCGCCGTCCGCTAGCCCGCGCCTACGGTGCCCGAAAATCAGCTTGCGAAGCGCTTAAGGTGGAAGCGCCAGGGTTGCCCGCGAAATTCAATTTTCTTACGTTTTTTGCAATTTGCTGGTCAGTGTCAAGTTGTATGTTGGTCAAAATATGATTCCCAGCCGTAGCAATTCCGAACTTACAGTACTGTAATCATTAAAATCATCAATACAACTCTCTGTTGACTGACATACAACCTGACACTGACCTGCAAATTGCAAAAAATGTAAGAAAATTTGAATTTCTTCTACCTTAAACAGCTGTGAGCTGTGTGTGTGTGCTCTGTAAAATTTAAGTTTTTCAGTCCCTCGTTTTATTATCTGAAACTATGCCAATATTTAGATTGTCTCCAGGATTTGCAATTCTTACTGAATAGGTATGATTCATGGGTACCAAAATAATAATTCTATTTAGTATCTACTTTAGTTAGATTATCAAAAAATTGGACACGTATTTTTTGCTTTACCAAACCAATAAAAATTGACAAAGATAAAACACATCAAAGTTCAGAAGTAGGGGCTCGTTACGTCACATCTAGGTAAAAAAAATAGAACCGACGTCTAAAAAGAAAAACAAAAAATGAGGAAAATAACTTTAATTTCGGAAGTCGGTGTCTAACTCTTTTTTATTGTATTTGGTATTGTCAGGAGTAGGGTAAATTAAAAAAAAAAAAGTTGCGCGGAAAATTACAGAAAACTTAAACACTAACTTGGCGCGTTTGACAGTTCACAGATAAAACAAACAAAAAAAAACAATAAACGTCTGTCGGGTCAGCTAGTGTATTAATATATTTATATTACTTAATATGCATTTGTGACGAAGGTGTGACGTTTTCTACGTGACAAATGAAAAAATACGTGTCCATACGAACAAGATATTTTTAGTTATCTACCTTTTTACGAGAAACAGGAATACGGAACGGGAGAGATATAAAATCAAATCACTCACACACAAATTTTTAGATTTTCAAATCCGACACAGACGGATTTGAAAATGAATAAATCCTATTTCAAATAGTTAAATTCTCCAACTAAATACTAGGAATAATAAGTATTTTTCTCCTCTTCATTCTAGTCTCTAAGCACTCAAGTTCCAACTCTAAAACTCTAAGCCTCCTCGTCAAAACGACCCTCATATTGACTTTCACGACATTCTACAAGTATACACACTTTACAGACAAAATCCCTTTTGTCTGTTTAACTTTTCACTGTGTACTTAATAAAGTACTGAGCGTAAAACTCACGTACTTATGTAAACAATTAAAATGGCTTAGTCAGGGAAATAAAAGGTTCACCACTTTTAACAAAAAATCTCATTAAGGGCCTACCTCCGCATAAGTGGCGCCCTCATTGAATAAAAAAACGTATCTCAGCATAGAAATTAAAGATTAAAGAATCCTATGTTGCAAGCAAAAGTACCAAAAACGGCCGTTTTTGACACTTTTGCTTACTACTTTGGATACGAAACATTTAGAGTCCTGTTTTAACAACGTAAAAATACCTTATCCTCTTTGTAACAAACGCAACATAGGATTCTTTAATCTTTATGTTCTATGCTTTTAATCTTCATTTTCTATGATTTTTTATTCAATGAGGGCGCCACTTGGTGGCTATATACGCCTTAAACTAAACCTCACTGAGCTTGAAACCACCTAACAGTTATTTATAAAACTTGCTTACCATATTATGGTGACCGTCTCCATGCATGCTCTCCACAGGAGAATAGTCCCCTATAATAGGCGTAACGGATAACCATAACGCCTATTGTGTGTAAGTGTCTTCTGGCGGGACCATCAACGGACACTACACATTAAAGTGCAGTGTCCGGTGATGGTCCCGCCACCAGGCATAGACTGCCTCTGTCCAGTTTTAGATTTTTTTTGTTTAGGGATGTCATCTCTGAGAACAGTCGTGTGCGCGAGGCTTCAAAAATGCCGTGTTTCTTGTATGATGGTGTAAGCAAACGTTCGGACGCTCTATATTCACTATTTAAATCACAGCGTTCAACTGACATTAATCATCAAATCAAATCTTAATGTGGTTAAAAATTTATTTCTCTGACTGTACATTTTGTGAAACAATGTTTATTCGCGAAAATAGAGAGAAGGGGAAAACCTCTGCTCTTTGATGTTTTCAAGTCATTTTGTTAAAAGCATTCGTGTAAGTGGGCTTGGATTATCATAAGGTAATAGGTGACAAAGGAGGGTAAGCAGGCAGGAAATGAGTCGACACTTAGGAAAGTATATGATTTCTTACATGTGAGAGCACCTTGAAAGTTATCTAAGAAATTGTCTCTATAACGTCTTTTTAGGTGCTACTGGACACATTGAGTTGAAATTTGGTACCTACATACATTAATATCTGTGACCCAAATACGGACGTGCAACGTAAATAAATTTCGGAGGAATTCGGAGGTAGCTTTTGGGTGCAAATCGGAAAAATAAAAAATAAACTATACTGTGCTACACAGTTGATCTTGATAGTGGCGCCCACTCGCTCGCTTAAGATTAATATTACAAAAAATCACACCAATATAAATTGCGAATCACATATTCGAGCAGAATTATTTAAACATAACTATGAAACAATAGGTTTACTATTTAATTTTAAATAGCATTATTTTAAAATAAATAATGTTAATGTAATTTAAGAAAATAAACGAAAACGTACTCTCTTATCTCTGAATGTAACGAGTCCAAAATTTTGAAAAAGAATCAGATATTACTTAAGTATAAAATACGTAGATTACCTCTCTCGCGACGTCCTACGCCCAGTACGCCCAGTACCTCTCCTGCGGTGGTAACGGCCGGCGCCGTGAGGGGCACTCCGTTGAGCTTCTCTCACGCTTCCCGCCTCCGCCTTCGCGAGCATTACTGTTTCGCAGAAGGCGGAGACTGCCTCCCATTCCCTCTCGCTCCGTACCATGGCCTGAACCAGGGCCGGGCGTGAGAGGTCGCCGCCACCTATCGCATCCACGAGGAGAGAAACCTACCATGGACAAATAAAATAAAGTAGTTATTAAATATACCTTATTATACTTTATTTACACATTGTTAAAATACTTGAACTAACTATAACAGAGTGAATTTTTCAAGTAGGCGTGAATGACAAAATCCGAAACTATGAGAAATAACGAAAAGTACCTACTCAAAGGAGTCTCGGTCCCGATTTTGATGAAATATTTAACACGTTTTATGCGTGTACCTACACATATACGTCACACATTTATATTCCGCGTAAACTGAATGACTACACGCAAGTTTGATTGCATTGATTGAAACAGAAAAAAAATAACATTGACAAAAATAAACATACAGCCTATATATATAGCCCCATTCAATTTTCGCCGAACATCTGTACTTTCCCATTCAAATCTGTAAAGCCGAAACCAAAATATTATTTAGGACCTACATTTCCGATGAAACCCGAAAGATCCCGAAGTTAAAATCCACGAATAATAAAGTAAATCGCTAACTCTAATAATTCTCAGCTCTGTGATATTAAAGTAACTATCTCAGAACTAAAGGTCTTATTTACTCTGTCATGAGAAAAGATTTTAAAATGAAGACGGTAGAGTTGATTTTGAATTACATTTCAATGACACATCCGATGAAAGTTTGATATTTACAAATGATTCTGAGGGAGGTCATAAAGCAACACGGGCCACCGGTGAACCGAAGTCCGCCGGTGGCCCGTGTCTCTATAGTTGGAGGTAACCTCTAAAAACAATAAACCGCATTTCGAAAATTCTTTCACTGATGAAAAGACTACAGTATCACTGTGTGACGTAGGCTGAGTGGGTCTGGATGGAATTCAACACCGAGATAGATTTTAGTCTGGAATAGCACATCCTACTTATAGTATAAATGCAAAAGTTTGGTTGGATGGATTTTTGTTACTCAATCACGCCGGAATGGCTGAACGGATCTGGGTGAAATTTGGCAGTGAGATAGTTTATAGTCTGGAATAGCTATAATTTATAGTAGGAGAAATACTAATTCCACGCGGGCGAAGCCACTGGCAGAAGCTAGTAGGCTTTAATTTATAATGGGGAAGTGCAACAGTACAGACTAATCTTGACATGAACCGTAGTCCTGAGTTGGTTAGCGCTCAGACCTTTTAGGTTTATTTTTATTTTTAACCGTCTTCAAAAAGAAGGAGGTTATCAATTCGAATGTTTGTATTTTTTTTAAACGACTTCAAAAAGAAGGAGGTTATCAATTCGGGTGTTTTTTTTTTATGTATGTTCGGGCATAACTCCGTCATTTACAGACGGATTTTTAAAATTCCTTTTTTTGTTCGAACAAGGTTTGTTCCGAAATGGTCTCCCATTTAAATTTCATATAGATCTGATGATGGGTTTCGGAGACAAACAATGGAAGTCTTCAAAAATTGACAGCAAATCAACCGCGATTGCTGTGATCGTATGGCTATGAATTGTTAACACAGTTTAATGGGGAACCACAACTAAAAAGAGAAAAATAAAAAACTTTTTTACGAAAAAATAGAACCGACTTCCAAAAAAAGTGCAAAATAACTTTAATTTCGGAAGTCGGTGTCAAAAAACGAAGACACAAAACCAGAAACACCGATTTCCGAAATGAAAGTAATTTTCCACCTTTTTTGGAAGTCGGTTCTATTTTTTTGTAAAAAAGTTTATTTCTTACTCTTCCTTCCTGTATACGTCCGTTTCCATTTTTCTTTTAAAATCGATATTAAAGAATAAAATTAAAATTGATTTACTTCAACCCATATCAGAAAACTTACACATGTCGTCAAGAGATTCCGTATATAGAATACATTACCAAAAATTAATTAATTAAAATTCATTACTGTTACAGTAGTCTCTTAAATGCGACACTTTAATATGTAACTTGATATTATTCCGTGGACAATACTGTGGGCTATGCGTTTATTTACTGTTATAACTAAACTAAAAATGTATTAATATAACTTTTTTTTTTCAAAATTTAACTGTTTATTGTCCCAAACAAATAAATTTAAAAAAAAACTAAATCCAAGCTGGCAAAGCCGCTGTTTGACTTTTTTCTAAGCACGACTGGGTTTACACTTGCACGTGTTGAACGAAAGGACAGTATTTCAATCGAGCGGTTTATATCAATATCCCCTCCATCGCTCAAGATTTGGAATGAAAAGCTCTCTAAATTCCCATTTCCCGGAACGATTTCCTTGTAACACTAATGCGACTTGAGAAAGACGTGATAGGTACCAGGAAAACAGCACATCTCAGAAGTTTGAAAGTAAATTACGAGTGGCTTCTGCCAGCTACGAAGGTCGATGTATAAGACTCTTACCCTGGTCGATCCGTGAATGGGACCATCTATTACGTTATACTAGATGCGAGTAATTATTACAATAGATGGTCCGTAGACTCAGGGTGTGTAGTTCTAGGTCGCGCAAAAGACAACTGAAGGAACAGGGGTGGGTTTTAGTCAATACGAGTCGGACACTCTCGCTCCACCCAGAGCGGAAGAAGTCACCCGATTATTTCCTACACTCAAAGCAAAATGGGTGTGTACTTCTGGTGTGCAGTTCTAGGCTCTGGTGTGTATGAAAAGAAACATAGGACCGCTGTATTTTATTTATATCTTCTATTGTTAGTTAACTTTTACATCATTAGAAAATTCTATTCTATTTTATTATTAACTCAACTGCGCGACGCGAGGTTGTTTTTTTTTTTTTTTTTTTTCATCCTATGTATGTATGTTTGTTCCTTTGTGGCGCTTTAGAGACCAAACCGCTTGGCCGATTTTCATAATTCTTACGTCAAATGATTCGTTTTAATCTTGCAAATGCTACTAAAGATATGACAGTAAACAAAATACAGTATGGCGACCTACAGACGCCATATTGTAAAAAGAAAAAATTTAATGTCAACGAACTTTATTAAGTGGAGTATCAAAGTAAAGGGGTTGAGGAGGCGATTCCAAAAATATGACTCACTAAAAAATTCAACCGACGAAAATGAACTAAAAAACAAAAAAATAATAAATCTTTTAAGTCTTGAGAATTGAGCTTATTTACCTACACAAAATATAAAATTTTATATAAACTAATTTTGAGTCGGGGCCAAACAACAATCTGATTATTAAATATTTAAATTTTTTAAGTACGTAGAATTGAAGAAGGCTAGATGCAGGTAATTAATCATTTTATTTGGCGTAGCATTTGTTGCCAAATACTGCAAGAAACATTAGAATGTGTTACATCTACATTCTAATGGGAAAACGCAAGAAATTAAGGGCGTAAGACTAGGCAATACCCCGGGCCTGCGGACGGCGAGCAGTGGGTAGCTCGCCGTCTGATCAGTACCCGACGCGTAGTGTTCCACGCGCGCCTCAAAGAGATTAGTGTCAGCCACCACTAACGGGGCCCATCGTGGCCGGTGCCTGCATGCCTAGGGGTAGCGGATAAATTCTGAAAATGAGTTACCGCACCCCTGGGCACTCAGGCAGGGGAGGGACAGGGGTTGGGTTCTAGTCAGTAAGAGTCTGACACGCCCTGCTGCTCCACCCAGAGCGGGAGAAGTAATTGGATGATTTCCCAACCCCCCAAAAAAAAAAAAAAAAAGACTAGGCAATATGGTCAAAAGCCTTCCCTTCGGAGTAAATAAAAAAAAAGCAAACCCCATCACAGTTGAGAAAAAAAGGCTTGAACTTATTATGACTGAACATCTGTAGGATTTTCAAATGAAATTATCGCTTTCCAATACATTTTCTCCAAACATTAACATCATTACAAACATCGAGGTACCAAGCTAACAGAATATTGCAGTAGTTTAAATAAGGAACAATCAAGTGGAGATCAAACTGACAACATAATAATAATAATAAATAATAATAATATTGTGAAGGACGGCACGGTTGACATATGTCGGGCATGTCATCGTCCGGGAGAATCAATCCGCCACATAATCTCTGGTTGTTCTCGTCTAGCTAACGGTGAGTACTTGCATAGGCACAACCTTGTAGCCAGGATTATCCATCAGCAACTTGCTCTGAAATACTCTCTTGTGGAATCGGAAGTGCCGTACTACAGATATGCGCCCGACCCAGTTCTCGATAATGGTCATATCTCATTGTACTGGGATCGGTCCATCATCACTGACAGGACTATTGTAGCCAATAAGCCTGATATAGTGGTGGTGGACCGAATCGAGAGGCGTGCAATGATTGTTGACATTACCGTCCCACATGACGAGAACCTCGTGAAAGCCGAGAAAGATAAACAAATCAAGTATATTGACTTGGCTCGCGAGGTTGTCGACATGTGGGATGTGGACTCAGCGATCATTGTACCGATAGTCGTGTCAGCCAATGGCTTAATAGCCACGAGCCTCGACCAACACCTCAGGAGGCTCTCGTTAGGCGGCTGGATCAAGGGCTTGATTCAGAAAGCAGTACTTCTGGACACGGCTCGCGTTGTCAGGCGGTTCCTCTCTCTGGAGCCCTGACCCCGGTAGCTTGGACCCTGTTCCCGATACCGGTGGGATACTATTTTTTATATTTTTAAATGTTTTTTTTTATCCTTTATATTTAAATATTTAAAAATGTAAATAATATGTCTATAAAAATAAATAAACGGAATAATAAATAATAATAATAATAAATGTTTATTTCAATAACTTAAGAATACGTTTACATTTGGTCTTCAGGGAATTTCCATTTAAGTAATAAGTTTACTTGTGTTAGGAAGTTCCGCTCTTCCAGTAGTTACAACTTGTATAAGCTATTGAATAGACATTCCATTACAGTAGGTATTAGAAATATAAAAATAAAATAAAAAAGTGACATAAATCAAAAATATAAAGTATAAGTTAAACATTATAATGATTAATCAAAGGCGCGCTTCAGTGTGAGGTGTGTAATGGTGTGTTTGTGTGTGTGAGTGAGTGTGAGTGTATGTATGTTTAATGATAGTATATGGTACGTAAATAGCATTAGATATGTGGTAGTGAAGAAAGAGTAGTCTCCATTAGTAAAAACCAATTATTATGAATATGCATCTAAGAACATATAGTTTGGACTATATTCTCAATCTCGTCGTAAGTTTTTGTCTTTAGCCATTCAGTCAGAGCGTTTTTGCAGTCTCGATACGAAAGTAGATAAATATTTAATTCCTTGTTTATAAAGTTATATAAGTGAGAAGATTGCCTAGCGTACTGTCTTATAGCAAAAGTTGATTTATTAGGAACATTGGGGATCATGTATTTCCTTCTTCCTTGACGAGTCGTGGAGTCGAAGGTGAGAGATTTATGTTTTTTTAAAATAGTTTGGAGCACATAAAGTTTTCGAACCGTCAGAACATCAAAAGTTAGGTATAGAGTTTCAGTTGGGAACCTAAAGGGCTTAAATAGCATAACTTTTAGTAGTGATCTCTGAGCTCTTTCTAGTTCTAGGAATCTAATTTTTGTTGCTCCTCCCCAAACTGGTAAACAGTACGCTAGTACCGACAGCGCCAGTGATGTGTAAATTTGTAACAGAAGGTTTTTAGTAGTCACGTAACGCAGCGTTTGAAATGTCCAAATAAGTTTCCGAATTCTTTTCATTATCAATTCAGTATGCCAATGCCAATATAAACGTTGGTCGATCATTACACCTAGATATTTGGTATATTGGACTTTTTCAATTTCCATGCAAGGGCAAGCAAAGTTAGAGTTTGAAGGAGTCAGGCAATTGTGAACTTTTATTTTGAAATCAGCTAAAGAAAGAAAGAAAGAAAGAAAGAAAAATTATTTATTTTGCACAGATTACAAAACGCACCGGTAAAGCACGTGAAAGGTTATATTTAGAGAAACAAATGAAGGTAGTTTTAGATTTATTTAGGGTCAAAAGATTGTGGTCGAGCCATGACGCTATCCTAGACAGGCCGGATTCAGCAGATTTCTTAACGTTGATCCAAGTTTTGTCGCTAAACACTATGGCAGTATCAGCCGCGTATAAGTAGATGTGCCCCCCTTCTATGTTCATATTACAGAGGCTGTTTATATAAACTAAGAACAAAGTGGGGCCAAGCACGCTTCCCTGACCAACGCCGTAAGTAGTAACTAACAATGTCGCCAAATTTGACTTTTTGTTTTCGACCACATAGATAGTCCTTGAATAAAGCAAGTGGCTGACCTCTTATACCATTGCTTTCCAACACGTCCAGAAGAGTGGAGACAGAGACAGTGTCGAACGCTTTTTTGAGGTCAAGGAAGACGGCAAGGCACCTGTGTCCGCTGTCTACTTTACTGGTTACAGTGGAGGCAAGAGCCAAGGCTGCATCCTCCGTTGACATTCCTCGCCGGAAGCCAAACTGATTGGGTGACAATAATTTATTTTTATTAAAGATAATTCATTAGACGGTAGTTTATTAGTCTTTCTAAAATTTTGGAGATGGACGGTAATATTGATATGGGTCTATAGTTCGATGGGTCTGTCTTGTCTCCACTCTTATGTACTGGTGTTATTAAAGCAAGCTTCAGAGCCATTGGAAATGTCGCATGGTCAAAGCACAAATTTGCCAAATGAGAAATAATTGGAACAATCAGTCCATGGGCAGCCTTTAGGAAGCTAACCGGGATACCATCCCACCCTGGGGCGCTATCAGACTTTAAAGTCATTAGAGTACTGTAAACTTCTTTATGATCAGTTGAGAGAATTACGAATGAAGATAAAGGGGGGTTGTCATTTGCATCAGGATGAAAAGCATGTGTTCTGGAGGTGTTCGAAATGATTTCGTTGGCGAGAGCGTTTCCTATGCTAGAAAAATATTCATTTACTGCATTTGCAGACTCCTGTGCAGTTGATTTTAGATTTAATAGCTCCGTGTTTGGTGTTTTATTAGGTTTACGTTGAGTTATATTGTTGATAGTGTCCCATAGTTTTTTAGGATTTTTCTGTGCTTTGGTTAAGAGCTCTCTATCATAAGTTTGCTTTTGTTTTTTGATTATATAGTTACAATAATTACGGTATCTTCTGTATGTGACTCTTAATATTTCGTTATACCTGGTCTGTCTTAAGCCTTTTTTGCATGTCATTCCTATTACGAATGCATCGAAGTAAGCCAATGGTCATCCATGGTTTAAGCAGCCTATTCTTCACAGGAATTATTTTAGTCACAGTACTGGAGATAAGGCTTGTTTGTAATATATTTATTAGGCGATCAGTAAGTATATTAGGGTCATCTAAGTCTAACAGATTTTGAAGGTTACTTTGTTTTAAATATTCTAGTGCGTTCTCTATATTTACAGTAGTTTTTGTGACAGTGCTCTTATGTTTATATTCCTGGTCAGATATTTTTAAAAGGGTCATAAAGTGATCAGTTACAGTAGTATTGATAATAGCTATAGTTCCAGTTTTGCGTGGCGATTTTAACTTTAGGATAAAGTGGTCAAGGCAGTTTTTCCCTCTGGTAGGCAGTGTGTGACCTGGCAGCAACCCGTGCATTGAAAGCATGTTTGAATAACTTAACCTTTTTGAGCGATCAACAGCTTGCTCGTCTTGATTACATATTAAATTAATATTTATATCGCCAGTCATTATTATGTTTTTATCTGGCTTAATTGTAGTAATGTGTTGATTAAGGGAGAAAATAAACTCATCGGGATTTGACGTAGAGGGCGATCGGTAGATTGCCAAAATAATTAAGTCAGGGTTGATGCTAATTTGTAAACAGGATGCTTGTGAAAGTATCACTTCATTTACTATAGCACGGTGCGTATTTTTAATATACGCGACCACTCCATCTGCTCTATTTAAATGGTTTGTCGTTTGGTAGGATGAGTAATTGTGTATTTCTGGTATTAATTTGTTAGGGTTTAGTCTGCACTCGCTTAGTATTATTATGTCAATTTTAATTTCTAGATTTACTAGGTTAAGTTGAAGGTCATTGAAGTTGGAATAAATACTTCTAATATTTTGAGACACTATTGTGATATCTTTTGGTTTTACTCTTAATAATTTGGCGACTTCTTGAGGTGAGCATTCATAAGCTTGGGCAATCTCTGTACTATCAATTTTATTCAAGGCTTGGAGGGTGTTATCCATAATTAAAATTGTTGGAAAGGTATGTGTACATAACTATATTGCGACTGGGTGTGTAAGTGATGTGAAAGGTTATTGTGTATATAGCGTGAGTGTAGTGAGGGGTAATAATACTTGGGATACTTATTTTATACTTAAAGATTGACAACATAATATAAAAGATCCTTGCATCAATCACTGTAACTCTATTTTCAGTGGTTTTTATTCGTAGGATTTCCCCACTTACTTATAAATAAAATACTAAAGCTTTCAAACGAAAAGATCCACACGTCTCAATTTTCTGGTACATTTCCTCCTGAAACTAACATGATTTGAGACATCGAGGTACCAGGCTAACAGAATAGCTCAGGCGTTCACAAGTAAATTACATAAGAAACAACTGCCAAGTTGATAAGAAGTCAATTTACAACCCTTTTTACTCCGGATAAAGGGATGAAATAGCAGCCCGGTAAAACCCGACGATTTTGATAAATTGGCCTAAAAGACCTAATTTATGATAAGGCTGCCTTAAAACATTTTTTTCACGATTTTCGGAAGGAAATACCTGCACATAACAGCTGTATTTTGTTATCAGAAACATAAAATTGAGGAAAAAATATGCTTAGGACATTTTTGTGGGCTTTCATAATGTCTTTTTTTTTGTTTCAAATTTTGTTTTTGTTTAAAAGAACATTCTTTTTATACTTTCGGAAATCTGGGCATTTCTAAAATGCCTTGGGTGTGATTATAATTTGGTGTAGGTAAATCTTACATACGTACAGAACTTAGATCGGGTACAGATATTTTCCATTGGTCGCATAGATCGCACAGCAGCTATCTGACCTCCACAATTCAGTCACTGGTTAATCAGATACCCTCAGCAAGACTGGTGTAAAATTTCATGACTTCTGAGTACCGTAATGACTGTCAAAGATCTTCAAATGACAGCCAGGACCGACTGTTTAACGTACTTTCCGAAACAAAGAGAAGTCACGGTATACAATGGACTAGCGACCCAGCCCGGCTCCACACGGGTACAAATCGATGGCAGCAAAGTAAAGACAGACATCTACATTTTTGCCAAAATGTTTTTTTTTTTTAAATAGCTTACATCAACCCTGTCTACAAGTCTGTATTAAAATTATTTCAAGATTCAAAATAATTACAAAAATCTGGCACGTAAATAAAGACATCTATATACAGACACTCAGTTTCGAAAAAATATCGCAATAGAAACGGACTTTTGAATTTGGTCGTCCTTACTTCGGAATATTGACAGATGATTGAAACGTAAAAAAAGTCATCTGTCACCTGTCAATCGTGAATTTTTATTTTCTCCTAATAATAATCCTTTTATTTTTATTTAAATTATATATTTCTCGTGGTTGGAGAAATAAATAAATGATTTAACTGACATAAATAGATGAAGTTTGGTGGTAGATAACTCATTTAGTGAAATGTGCAAATTGATAAATAAGTAATTATATATATCTACAAAATTTGGTTAAAAAAGCGAAATATTGATTGCATGTTGCTTAGATTTTGATGATTTTGTTTTTAGATGTATTACTGGAGATTGTTACCTTAGTTATTCGATATTGAAAAAAAAGAAATTGCGATTTTGTAGATGTCTTCTTCTACTTTGCTGTCATCGAAATTATGCACACAAACCTTCTACGTTTATCTATTCTACGAGTATTAATTCTTAATCTATTAAAATCCGTTGCGCGGAATGCGAATTTGATTTATGCTATGTAGAGAAAAGATAGAGAAGAGATGACCACCCATCCACGGACCGCCCTCAGGGAGACTCAACAACAGAGTCGCCCTCACGCCCTCCGCAGTAGCCGCCGCAGGACGCCAGGGGCTTCCGGCGCCGCGAGACGATCTCCGGCCACCGTACACCACCCGTGCCTGCGGACGGCGAGTAATGGGTAGCTCGCCGTCCGATCAGCACCAGGCCCGAGAGTCGATGGCGCGTACGCCTCAAAGAGATGTCAACAATAATGACAGGGCCCGTCATGGCCGATGCCTGCCCAGGGATTGTGGATAAATTCGAAACAGAGTTACCGCGCCCCTAGGCACTCAAGGCAGGGAAGGAACAGGGGTGGGTTTTACTCAGTAAGAGTCTGACACGCCCTCCCGCTCCACCCTAGAGCGGGATATGTCATTGGATGATGGACCGCCCTCGGCTAGCTTTTCTTAACCTAGAAGAACCCAACCCGTGCGGCTGGTATAAGATAAAGCTAATAAATCACCCGCTTAACTAATAATTCTAACTAACAAAGTTACCAAAATGCTCCCTTAGTTAAACAGGCACTTTATTACAGAGTACAAAAAAGTCGTATAAGAAGCAAAAGTCGTGAAACGGTAACTTCACAGAATTTCCGGAGGTTTTGAGAAATGGCCTTTAAAGACTTAATTTATTACCGTCCTTTACCCACAAATTCTCTTTTTATAGGGTTCCGTAAAAAAGGGTGAAAATGGGGTCTTGCCCTATAACTGTTCCAAAGACAGTTGTGGCTGACACAGGGTTGTATAGTTTTAAACTGATAGGTAGTTGAAATTTTCACAAAAAATTAGATCCCCATTTTTCATGACAATTTTTAACAGAAATATTCCAAAATCAAGAATATAATAATCAATACACAATAAACCTTAAAAGTAATATATCTAGATATCTAATAATCTTCTACTTTAAATGATATAACATTTTTCAACTGTTTATTTTGAAGACTTGTAGAGGTACAGAACCCGCAGTGCGCGAGTCGAATTCACATTTAGCTAGTTTTTATGCCCACCCTAAGCAAGGTGAGCGCAAAAACCAGAATTCCAATCCGCGATATTTTTTAATTTAAAAAAGAAAACACGGGATCCAAAGCTATGGGGGTAGAGTTAATTAAACGCGGGGTTGAAATTAGGGTTGTTTGCTCATCAATGAGGCAGGTTTATTTATAACTTTGGGTTACGGTATTCTGGGATACCTATTTTTATACAGACGTAGTTCAGATAAACAAGGTTTTTAATGAGGATCACAAACATCTTGTTAGAGATTTCGTTCGGAAAAGTACCAACTTGGCAAATTGAAAACATAGATATTTTGATTGGAAAAGATGCCGTTGGTGCAGATGAAAATACAGACTTAAATCCTAGGTCGACACCGATTTGTGCACCACAATTGCGTTCTTTGAGGAGTAGTTGGAGAGGCGCCACGGCGTCTCCTCACCTTCCCCCTGACGCAAGTCCTCACCGGACACGGCTGTTTAGGGAGGTTCTTGTACCGAATAAGGCGAGAGGAAACGAACGGGTGTCGCCATTGTATGGATTGCCCAGAGGACACGGTGGAGCATACGGTGGAGGCGATCGGCGACAGCGAAATCTCGCGCCGTCCCTGGTCCATGCCATGGTACGGAGCGAGAGGGAATGGGAAGCTGTCACCTCCTTCCGCAAAGCATTAAAGCTCACGAAGGAGGAGGTGGAACGCGTGAGGGAGACTCAACGGAGACGTTCTCACGCCCCTAGCAGCCGCCGCAGGAGACGCTCCGGGCGTCGGGAGACCCAAGGCGACTCCCGGCCACCGTAGGCGTGTCCTTGCGGACGGCGAGTAATGGGTAGTTCGCCGTCCGAAAAGGAGAAAGCTCGAGTCGACGGCGCGTAGTATTCCACGCGCGCGTCGGATAAATTCGAAAGAGAGGTGACTCTCTTTATCGTTCTCTCTCGATCTTCATTATCGTCATAACTTCAGCCGAAAGACGTCCACAGCTGGACATACACCCTTATGTGTTGCCACAACGACAGGTCCTATGCGTCTTGCATCCATCGAATTCCTACGACTCTCACCAGATCAACCTTCTTGGAAGCCTTCCAACGCTGCGTCTTCAGGTACGCGGTTGCCACTTCAGAACGTTTCGGCCCATTGATATCTGTTCTGCGAGCGATGTACCCTGAACACTGTCATTTAAGTTCTATATATTTTTTTTTTTTACTCTTCCACTAAAACTTGAAGACCAAGACAAAGTAATATTCCACCAGCGATAAAGAATGACTTTTTGTCTTTCGAAAAACAACGTGAAATTTCAGTAGCTCATGTTTTGGACTTCAGGGTGACAAAATCTAAAATCAAAAGAATAGAAATAAAATTTTGTTTTTTAATTTTTTATCTCCGTATAGGGCCTAGATAATGGCGAAATAAAATTGATATTATTTTTTTGTTTTGTTATTACACCATCAAATATTAAAGTAATCGCCATACTACGTTTATAAGGAAGAATGACCGACTGAGCCCCATGACATTTCCACCGTGAATTTTAATGTAAATGTGTGACGTCACGGACGTTGGTAACAGCTGACTGGATTGCTCACTTACGCGTTTAAAAAAATATAAACAAAGTGTCTTTTGATAATCTTTATTTATAAAGAGCTAGTGCTCGATAAAATTGTTCACATATATTGGAGTGCAGTGTCAGTGCTCAGTAAAACATTAGTTATAACAAGAAAACTAAAATCTAAATACATTAAGTGCAAATCGCCTACCCGAAACTTTACAAAGTTAAAAACTTATAGCTTAAAACAAATAAAAATAAACTTTACAATCGTAATATAAGTGCAACGTGTTGTGGTGACGATTGGGTTCTAAGTTTGTGCTGAAAACCAAGCTCACAGCCTCTACAGGACCTAATAGTTAACAATTTGCCGTTTAACTGTTGACGCCATCTGTGACTCCCCAGTGGTACTAATCTGCAAAATACTGATTTTCGAGCGTAGTAAATAATAATAAAGCCTACGATTATGGCAAAGTGTGGTGGCTGTGGTCAGTATTTGGCCAGGGCTGAGTGTATTCGCTGCAGCAAGTGTCCTGGGTCGTATCATCCCAGTTGCATAGGCATTACGTCAACAAAGGTGTCTCCTAATTGGTTGTGCCCAGACTGTAAAATGAAAATTCCAAGAAGAGACAACTCGGCTACACCTGTCAAGGGCCCGTCTGACGGTGTCTCAGAGAACAGCAGGCCCAATGCAATCCAGCCTTCACCGAAAAATCAGCCAAAAGCGGTAAGCCATAGTGCTGGGGTTGTGCAAGCAACCGTGGAACCAACAATCAGCCAGCATGTTGAGCCCGTCTCGTCTATTACAACAGAGTCTTGCGAGCTCAACGTAGCATACGAGATACGCTGTTTTCGTGAGGAACTAAGTGCTATGAGGGGGGAGTTGCGACTGTTCCGGGATGAAATCGCGAGTTTAAAGGCTGATGTCGGGCTGTTTGGGGAGCGTATGGATGTGGTTGAGGGAAGGGTTTTCAACCTCGAGAAACGCTTTGAGGAGAAGGAACCATCATCTCTTGCACACTTTGAAGAGACTATTTCTGAGCTGAAGTTGCAGTTGAACGAACGAGATCAAAATCTTCTCCTCAATGACGTCATAATTTCGGGCATACCGGAAACGAGAGATGAGAGCCCATTACATCTAATAAAGCTGGTGTCTATAAAGCTGGGCGTAAACATCGACGAGCGCGATATTGTGAACGCCGAGCGTATTGGCATGGTGCGCCGCAACTTCACCGAGCCCGGCAGTGGAGACACGTTGGAGCCGCCGAGGCCGCGCGCGCTCGCTGTGCGTCTGTCGCGCCGCGCTGCCCGCGATCAGCTGTTGCGAGCGGCGCGCGTGCGTCGCGGCCTCACCACGACGGACCTCGAGCTGCGCGGGCCTGCGAAAAGGTTTTATTTAAACGAGCGGTTGACGCCGATTAACAGAAAGATATTTTTTAACGCGCGTGAGGCTGGGCAGAGGCATAACTTTAAATACGTGTGGACCAAAGATGGCCGCATCTATGTGAAGAAAGAAGATGGTGCACCTCCACAACGCATTCGTTCTGATTTTGACATGGTCCGAATTTTTGGCAATGGTCCAGTTTGACTGGAATATTATTTATTATAAAAGTTCTTTTTAAATTACACACACGCTACTACGTTTGTTACTTGCCCGTGCTTATTGTTGTCTGTTTTGTCTTTTTTCTAATCATATTTTGTTCTGTGTTTTTTTGCCCGCAGCTTGCCCAGCCTAAGGGGCGCATTGTTTTGGTTGGTATTCTCCGTAGTGATGCGGGTTCGTTGGTACCTATCTCTCATCCTAACAAGTTTTTATTATGTCCCCTCATATTGAATGTTATTTATTTATCACAGGCTGCTCCCTTCTGTTATATTTCTATATATTATATACCCACAATTGATCTACAAGTCGAAATTATTCTATTAGCATTTTATATAATTTTTGTTGTATGTATACTTATTATAACAGTGTTGAATAATATTTTTTATTTTTATTTTGAATGTAAATTAAGTAGTTGTTGTTATTTCGATAAGCCATTAAAAGTTTACCACCTCTTTGAAAGTAAATGTTTCCAATGTTGTTTTGAGTTATTTGGAAATACTGATTCACTGTAATGAGTGCAAAGTATTTAAAATTTGGCTTTCTGAACCCTGGCTCATTAGGCACTAACCATGATGAGTTTGTCGCTGCATTAGAGCATCATGATGTCAGTATAATGGCAGTCAATGAGACTTGGCTTAGGGCCGGAGAGGAGAGGCGCGCGCCCGCCGTGCCCGGGTACCGGTTACGGCATGTTCCGCGACCGGTGAGCGTGCGCGGCGGCCGCGGCGGGGGCGTTGGGTTTTACATCAAGCGTGGGGTAAACGTGCGTACCCACGAGCACCCGGTTGACCCTCGTCATGAGATAGTTGACCAAATGTGGCTCATTTTGAGCACAAATGGTTTGAAAATCGCTGTCGGCACTGCGTACAGACCACAATGGATGGATGTTGATTTGTTTTTGGATGCGCTAACTTGTTCAATAAACTCTTTAACGTCATGCAAACACACAGTTCTTTTGGGCGACTTTAACATTAATTGCCTAAATAAAGTAGACCCCAAAACGAACAAATTAAACACATTTCTTCATAGTCTCGACCTAATGCAACTGGTGACATCTGCTACTCATTTTACTTCCACAAGCGAGACTCTTATAGACCTGGTGTGCACAGATGCGAGAGCGCGCGGCATTGAGGTGGACTGGATTGGTGCGCTAGGTGGGCATGCTTTTATTACTGCTGTTTTTTATTTTAAGAAGGAGAAAATGCCACCTAACGTTATGGCTCGTAGAAACCTAAGAAACATACCGTTGGTTATGTTTAAGGAGGACATGGTCTCAGTGGATTGGCTTGCGATAGCTGGGTCAGGTGACGTAGACGCTATGGTGGCTAAATTAAACCATGATATTACTACACTTTTTGACAAATATGCTCCACGTAAGACTCAGATCATTAAGGAAAGGTCATACCCATGGATAACGGATAACATCAAGCTTATGATGCGCCTGCGCAATCAGGCCCATTTACGATGCAGAAATTCAGATTCAGAGAGTAAAATATTGTATTACAAGGAGCTAAAAAGCCTAGTGAAGAAGTCTTTATATTACGAAAAAGTGGCTTATTTTAAACACAACATTAACAGTAAAATACGTCATCCCAAAATTCTATGGAAAAATCTAAAATCAACTTTATTACCATTTAAAAGTGTGTCGCACTTGCCCTCTCATTTCAGCGATCCTGATAAAATTAATTCCCACTTCCTGAATGTTCCAGGTGGTACGGTACCAGCATCATATCTGGCTTTCTATGAGTCTCAAAGATTTAATCAGGGTGTTTTTTCTGTTAATACTGTAGACCAATCTGACATAATCAAAGTTTTATCGAATTTTAAATCTAATGCAGAGGGTTTTGACCTCATTACTCTTGACATGTTTTTTCTGACTCTTCCTCAAACCTTAGATATCCTGACTTCTATTATTAACTCTTCCATTTCTACGTCGACCTTTCCTGACCTATGGAAAATTGCAGTTGTGCGTCCTATTCCTAAAGTCGCGAACCCTAGTACTATAAAGGACTTAAGGCCTATAAGCATTTTACCCTTCTTGTCAAAAGTGCTGGAAAAAGTAGTTAATGCCCAACTAACGACATACCTTGAGCAAAATAACATTCTCCCGGAGGCACAATCTGGTTTTAGGAAGGGTCGTAGCACTGCAACAGCTTTATTAGATGTTACAGACAACATATTATCGGCTCAAAATGAAGGATGTTGTACCTTGTTGGTTCTACTGGACTTTTCCCGAGCATTTGATGCTATTAATTTGTCTCTTTTACTCTCTAAGATGACGTATTATGGTTTTGACGCTCCTACGGTGGCATGGTTCAGGAGTTACCTAACCAATCGTAAGCAGTTGGTTGAAATTCAAGATGCCAATGGATCTACTGTTCTATCTAATATGACTCCAGTGGTAAAGGGTGTTCCCCAGGGATCTATACTGGGTCCTCCTTTGTTTATCTTGTACTGTGCAGATATTGTCAATGTTCTGAAAAATTCGAAATTTCATATTTATGCAGATGACATTCAATTATACATTTCATTTAAACCTGAAGAATATGATACCGCAGTAAAATTGTTGAATGAAGATCTGGACAGAATCGTCGACTGGTCGAAACAAAACTCCCTATTACTTAACCCGGCCAAAACAAAATTTATGCTTTTAGGTCATAAAAATCAACTGGAGAAAATAAACTCTTATCGTTCAAACGTGGTCGTAATGGGACAATCTATTGATCGTGTTTACGAGGCGAGAAATCTGGGTTTGATCATGGACCAAGAACTACGTTTTGAGGCTCATATTGCAAACTGTGTGCGAAACTGTTTCTACCGTCTAAAAGTCTTGTATAACATGCGCCCGTATCTAAGCGAAGACCTGCGTGTACAGTTAGTTGAAAGTCTGGTTCTTTCGAAGTTAAATTATGCCGACACCGTTGTGGGACCTCGACTATTGTCACGTACCGTAAGACTTATTCAAAGAGTTCAAAATGCTTGCGCGCGATTTTGCTTTAATGTGCCACCAAGGAGCCACATTACACCATTCTTAAATAAGCATAACATTTTAAAAATGAAGTCACGACGGAAGTTACACTTAGCCTGTCTTCTATTTGGCGTCATCAAAAATAAATGTCCGTCATACCTGTACTCGAAGCTTTCGTGGATAAATAGTCACCGGCAGCGCAAGGCTAGGCGTTGTGCTCAGCAGCTGGCTACCCACAGTCATCATACTGCAGCCTTCCGAGGAAGTTTTCGGTACGCGGCCTCCAAATGTTGGAATAATATTCCCCCACCCATTAGGGACCTGAAAAATATTAGTACTTTTAAGGCTAGACTCAAGAAATTCATTTTGAGTTCACAAATCGAACTTGATGATGTGAACGAGGATAAATCGTTTATTTAATTCATTAATGGATACATAATTATTATTTAATTTCTAGAAATATAATCATCAACCTATTCAATCACAAATTTAGGTATTTGAATTTGAATTATAATAATTTTATTTTAATCACATATTTAAATCACTTTTTAATTATATAACTTACCATTAGGGTATGTACCTAATTCTAGATACTAAGGGGGTAAAAGGTAGGCTAGATGTGGTGAGCCCGTTGCGTCTGTGGCGCCAGGAACCACATAGTTCACTTTCACTTTTCTTTTGTTATCGTCCGTCTCCTTTCTAAATCCAATCAAAAATTTAGTTCGATTTTAAGCAATAACTGTGTAGTTTGGCACTTGGAAACATTTTCTTGAGGGCAACGTTTTCTTTTCTGTACTGGCTTCAAAAATTTATTTATTTGTCCTAGTCCTAGGTGACGGCTACTTGCCGAGCCGGTATCAGCATCGATTATGCGTCATCGCGTCGAACTTCGAGTCGACTGATGTGCATTGTTCGCGCGTTATTTTATTTTATTATTTTAGTATTGTGGGTATGGTAGGAATTTAATAACTTCTATATAAACGTGGCACATATTATATAATATTTTATCATTATTTTACATTAATTAGTTACGTATTTTTAATTATAATATTACCTAAGGTACATAAACATCGATATGTAATTATGTAAGTATATATTTTGTTAACCCTCGTCCGTGCGTCACTGCGGGGTGCCAACTGAAAACCAGCGCTGGGTGTCCAACGCCCAGCAAATGCTGAGATGGTAACCCTTTCGGTATGGGCACGCTCAGCACAATTTTATTGTTTCTTTGTGTACTTCTTTTTTTCTTTTGTTTGTTGCTGTTGTGTTGTGTCTGTGTCGAATAAATGATTTCTATTCTATTCTATTCTATTCTTTAAATGGCCAACTTTTCGATAACCTTGACTTATTGAATGATGGATAACAGTTATTAGTATAGTTCGTAGCGTCCCCGCTTTTCGCAATTTTTTCTTATCCTACTAATATTAGAAATACGAAAGTTTGTATGTTTGTTTCAATCACGCAAAAACAGGTGAAGGGGTTTATAATGAAATTTTGCACGCAGATAGATTATAACCTGGTTTAAAACATAGTGACTACTTTTTACCATGACATAAGATACTCTACTCTACCCTATTCATAAAAAAATCGAATAAAAAAAAGAAAGCAAATCTCAAAATTATAATATGCACAGGCATGTCTTTGAATATCTAGAAAAAACAGCACATTCAAAACCATAAAACTGCTAAAAACGCTGAGAATTAAGAGGGAACAGAGCCTGCGAGGAATTTACAAAATAGGTATTTGAAGAAACTATTGCCATCGTGCCAAGTCTGCCCCCGTAGAGTGCGATAGGGATAACTGCAACTCAGACCGATTTTTTCACAAAATTTTTGATGAAATCGACGTTTCGTATTCCCCTTTTTTCTCCTCGAAAACTGAGCCGATTCAATTATTTTTGACACCAATTTTTTTTTAAAGAGTATGTGTGTAATGTCCCTATTAAATGTTTTATGTTAAAACTTTTCGAATTTATCTGGTCCTCTAAGAACGACGGTAAAAATAGGGCCATTTTTTGTCATTTTTGGAGGGTCATATTTTCTTTACTTATTAGTTGCTGAGAAAAAAAGAAATGACAGGGACGTGTCAACAGCAGACCTTGACTTTATGAAAAAAAAAATGATTCCTCTAGAGGCATTATTCAGGATGTAAAAAGGGGAATACACTTGTATGGAGAATCGCAACCCCTGTTCCCTCTTAACTGACTTTCTCCTTACTATATTATTACGTTAAATATAATAATTATAAATCTTTAAACAAACGTAATTACAACTGCAAAAATGCTACATAATGCAATGCATCGGCTGTTTGAACTTCGTATGTCTGAAAGAACGAATTTTTCTCATTAAGGCCCTACTACCGGCCAAGTGGAGCCCTCATTGAATAAAAAATCGTAGCTTAGCATAGAAAATAAATATTAAAAAATTCTACGTCACGTTTGTTACAAAGAGGATAAAGTATTTTTACGTTGTTAAAACAGGACTCAAAATGTTTCGTATCCAAAGTAGTAAGCAACAGTGTCTAAAACGGCCGTTTTTGGTATGATGATGGCGCCACTTGGCCGGTAGTAGAAACTTAAGGAATGAGAACGTTGTCTTTCACAATGCCACTTTGTTTAATACCTCTTCTTTTTTTTTGGTGGTGAGAAATCATCCAAAGACATCTCCCACTCTGGGCGGAGGGCGTGTCAGACTCTTGCTGACTAAAACCCACCCCTGTTCCTTCTCTGCCCTGAGTGCCCTGGGGTGCGGTAACTGTCTCTAATTTATCCACAACCCCTGGGCAGGCATCGGCCATGACGGCCCCCGTCATGATATGCTGACAACTCTTTGCGGCGCGCGTGAAACATTACGCGCCGTCGACTCTCGGGCCTGGGGGCTTAGACAAAGTAACAATTTAAAAACGATAACGAAGTTAGAAAAGACTAAAATGTATGAGATTGACATAAACCGCGCTAAGTCACGTGGTCAGTCGACTGTCGACATCGTTATCGCAAGTTGGTAGACAATGTTATAATTCGTAACGAAACCATAAAGAAACGAATTGCTATCGTGTTTATCCCATACAAATGCGTAGACAAGCAGCGCTTTCAGAGTTCGCCTTCACCTCGATCGTGATCGCCAAAAAAGATAACGAAGGAACGCTAACGCTAGGAAATGTTTATCGATATCTCAGAGACGATGACGAATTTAGATATCGTTTCGCTACGAAGCGATGTTACTTTGTCTACAGGGCCTGGTGCTGATCGGACGGCGAGCTACCCACTAGTCGCCGTCCGCAGGCCCGGGTGGTCTTCAGAACTGTGCTGCTTCGGGACCTACCTTATTTTTAACCCTGAAAAGATCTTATTGAAACTATAACGTAGGTAGATGAAACAAGAAAACCGGCCAAGTGCGAGTCGGACTCGAACACGAACTTTTTTTGGGCTAGGGAGCCCCCTATTATATTATTTGTTGTTATAGCATTCTGTGAATATTTCTACTGTCTAGCTATTACGGATCGTGAGATACCGCCCGCTGACTGACGGACGGACAGCGGAGGCATAGTAATATGCTCCCGTTGGGTACCCTTCGGGTACGGAACCCTAAAAAAGAGATTTTTCATTTTTTTTTTCGTTTGTTATCCAAGAACATTTTTTACAACCATTTGTTAATCATAAACATACCAACACAAACCATCGCGGGTTTAACAGCGGTATGTCAGTCGCATCAAGTCGTTACCACAACATACTTTTAAATAAAACAGTAGGTATCAACGATCTAGAAAGTATCTCTTCAGCACTCTTGAGCAGTTCTTTGCATTTATTGCATTTATTTCGTTCTGGACACTATCCCACCAGAAGATTTGGTCATCTGATGAAAAAACTAGATTCCCCAAATTGTGATGTATGTGGAGTTATTGATGATGTCCAGCATCTCTTAATGGAATGTGTCAAGAACCAGACGGGTAGGGAAAGATTGTCAAGATTGCGTAAACTCGATATAGTTACGTTTTTAAACTCCTGGCAAATCCAGGCAGTGATTCTGCTAAAATTGTTTATGACATGGCAATGTGTCGTTAGTATAGTTAGTATAACCTCTTGTTAAGATTTAAATTATAAGTTGAAATGTAAAATTAGGTTAGGTTACGATGGGGCTGACATGCCTTAAAAGGATAAAAGTCCTTAAAAAAAAAAAAAAAAAACCCTAAAAACCAATAAACAGCTACGAGGACATTATCTAAAGGGGAAATTCATCCAGGAAGAAGTTCCTTAATGAATTTCTCCTTTAGAACAATTCCTGCCTAACCGAGTCGTAATAGCATAGAACAGGCTCCCGGAAAGTATTGTGCTATCTCCCACACTGAACTGCTTAAAGGACAGATTGGACAGACTAAACATCTTCAAGCTATTTGAAACACACGCATCAGCTAATAGCTACTAGTGTGTCATATCAAATAATATTAATAATGCAGGTGAGACCAAAATTACCACTTTCCAGAAAAACCTTCCAAAATCAAGCCCAATCAGGTAAGCACACAAAAAACATAGGTATCACTCCACGTTTAACATATTCGTTTATATGCCACAATGCGTATGTATACTCTAACGCATTGCCGCAATTTTATTTTGGACGTGAGAGGCGTGCTAATATTGTTAACCTTGCGAAGGGATTTGGCGTAAGAGTATGGAACAGACAAGCTTAAAGGGCTCGGAAAGGCGCCAAAACTCAAATGGAAGCGAAAGGTGGAAGCCGACATAACGTTTTGGAAACACATTCATTGTGCGTACAGCTAAGGAGTGGAATTTCCTGGTGGACTCATTGTTTCCTAATAGCTACAACCTGGGGGTCTTTAAGACAAGAGTGAATAGGTTACTACAACGCAAGCGTGCTCCGTCGTCGACGACGGAGCACGCACACGTCACACGCACATACACTGTGGGCATCATCGCTAACCATCAGGTGAGATAGTGGTCAAGCGCGTCCCTATCAAAGTAAAACAAAAGGTGAAAAACTTAGCTATGGCGCAACTTGGAAGACGTTTGTGCCCGGTTGTGGCTTGTGGTAGAATTATACAGGACAAATAAGAGATTATAGAGGTACAGACTATTAAGGAAGACTATTGAACGAGGTATCTACGGAGAAAACTAAGGGCACGCAAAAGCACTGCTGTAAACGAAGATATGAAGTACCTACGTGATCTCATGCTGTCTAAGTTTGCACATACATAAATATTAAATGCACCAGTGATGCAAGCAAGGCTACGCTTTCTGCTTTTGCATGCTAAAATTCATTAATTACTTTGAAGATTTGATGACGTCGAAAGTTAAGCACACTTTTAGCGAATATCAGTGTTTATTTTTTTAATTTATTTTTCTCTTCTTTATCGACCTGTTTTTTGTTGTTCACCATACTTAAGTGGTAGGATACTTGCTTGTAGAATAAATGGTCGATGGTGGAAAGGTCCTGGAGGGGCAACCGCGAACCAGAAGACGCAGTGTCGGAAGGCTTCCCACAAGGTGGACCCAAGACCTGGTGAGGGCCTCAGAAATCAGATGTATGCGAGACGCACAGGACCGGTCGGTTTAGTGACATTTGAGGGAGGTCTATGTCCAAAATTAATAAAAGTATTGTGTTCTGGAACCCCAGAAATAAAAAAAGAAAACAGGGAAGACAATGTCGTAGGTGGGAAGATGAAATTAAGGCAACAGCAGAAATGACATGGACGAGGACAGCACTTGATTCAGTTGAGTGGAAAAACATGAAAAAGGCCTTTGCCAAAGCTGGGCAAACAGACCAGGTGCTTAATGTCGACTCATTATAAACCGAGTCAACAATGTGTAAAATGTTTAATATTATGTGTTAATATGTCTGAATAAAGGCTTATATTATATTATTATTATGTCCAGTAGTGGCAAATGATGACGATGATTATGTAGGCCTAAGGAATCAGTTAGCTCTTCTTATTATTCTTTTATATTCAATTTAGGACCCATTAATATTAGTGTTTTAATCCGTGGTGATTGGTAACTCAGCTTACCCCAGTTCTAAATACCCCCTTTGTGCCTAATGGTCTAGCTTTGTTCTGTCTCCCGCTTGATAAGGAGGAAAGTGGAAATTGTGTTGTTGTTACTCCTTCGCTGTCTTTTCTGATTACTTTCGTTGCGGGACTCAAGACAGTTTAATCGTTTGTGTGGGTCTCGTCGAGCTTCATTGCCTCGGCGTTTTTTCTGGTGGTCGCCACTGTTAATTCTAGCTTACAGAAGTTACATTGGTTTTGGGAATAGTGTGGCGGGCTTGTCTCCTTATTCATACTCTAACGTTATACAGTGGAGAAACAGTTACGCTTATGCTGCTGATAAGTTCCCTATGGGAGCCGTCGGGAAGTTTGATCAACGCGGTACCTTTTCCTAGGCTTTTAGTGAGATTGAATCGAAACAAAGAACAAGAATAAAGGTAACTATGCTTATCAAAGTTCGTCTCATTGGTTCTTCTGAGTTTGGCGTTACTCAAATCCAAATTTGATAGACTCTTGAAGCTATTCGGAGGGCTTTTTTAATATTACTAAGCACCCGTTTGACCACTATCCCACCTGATGGTAAGCGATTATGTCGTCGAAGATGGAGCACGCTTGCCTAGAAATGACCTATTCACTCTTGACTTAAAGACTCCCAGGTTACGACCTGGGAGTCTCAAGAGTGAATAGGTTATTTCACTATCACAATAGTGAAATAGCACGGTAATTTACTATCCTACATATTGTAAAAGCAAAAGTTTGAATAAATATATGTTTGTATAAGTATAATAATAATATGTTCCCTTGAGATAATTTTTGAGTTTCACGCGGGTGAAATTGCTGGCAGAAGCTACAGCAAAGAGTAAACAGGGTGTAACGGAAAGGTGTGGTCATATTTTATTAACTGCATCGTTATGAACAACTTTCTCCAAGAAATTCTCAAAAAGAAAATCTGCTGATTATAACTTTGTCATCATCGTCTGCCTAGCCTTTTCCCAACTATCTTGGGGTCGGCTTCCAGTCTAACCGGATGCAGCTGAATAATAGTATTTCACATGGAGCGACTGCCTATCTGACCTCCACAACCCAGTAACTGCGAAATACGATACCCCTTGATGACAACTTTGTTTATAGTCATAATTATTTTTTTGGGAATTTTAAAGTTTTTCTTAGAGAAAGTTGTTCATTTCCATGGGCAGAACCGGTTCTTAAAATATGACCACACCTTTCCGTTACACCCTGTATATTATAGACATAATTATGTTATTCTACAGAAAACAGATTTTTTAACACTGACAATGCCCTCTAGTAGACTTATGACCAGACGTTCTTATTTTAGTATCTGTTATTACCAATGTAACAGCTGAATACGATCAACTTTCATCCTATAGGGAGAATGGTAAAGTTTTATTGTTTAGCCTTGGGGTATTTGCTTGTGGGTACGACTTTAGTGAAAGACGGAGCGGGCATAATCGGCTAAGTTATTTTCTTGAGACTATTTAAAAGGTTTTCACCTCTTGCGTGTCTGGCGCCCAGCGCATGGGCCGTACACAATTAAAAAAACTATTGTGTCTGCTAACTAAACACGCGACAAGTTATAAATCCTACTAATTTTATAAATGTGAAAATTTTTGAGGATGTATTTTTGTTACCCTTTCACGCAAAATAACTTTAATTTCGGAAGTCGGTGTCAAAAAACGAAGAAATAAAATGCAAACACGTCACATTAAAGTAATTTTTTTAATTTTTAGTGTATTTTCTTTTTTGGAAGTCGGTTGTTTTTTTTTTAATGTTTTTATTTTTCACTTTTTAGTTGTTATAACCCAGAACTAAAAACGCCAATAAAATGAAACGTGGAATTTAAACATACTCTTAATTGGAGAAAACCAAAATGTCATCTAGGTATACGTATTTTTCATTTTTGTTCAGTTTTTCAAAAAGCGCTGAAGCAATTTCGATAAAATTTATATGGGACCACCTCGGTAGTATATTCTTTCGGATAAAAAAAGAATTTTCAAAATCGGTTCACAACTGACAGAGAAATCATTGGACATACATAAAAAAAAAAAACATACATACAGCCCAACATAGAACCTCCTCTTTTTTCGAAGTCGGTTAAAAACTACTGAACGGGTTTTGATGAAACTTTGCTTATACATCAGAATAACAAATAAGCTATAATTTAAAATGCAGGAAATAATAATACCAGGCGGACGAAGCAGCTGGCAGAAACTGGTTGGGATATACTAGCGACCCTCCCCGGCTTCGCACGGGTGCAATGCTGATACTGAATATACTACAGAATGTCTTTATATGTATTTAAGGTACTTAATTGGATAAGAATTAATGCTGTATTGCTAAAAATCGATTCGTAAATAAGCCATTATTTCTCGTAAAAAGTAAAGGATGAAAAATGGTAATTGTGGGTTATCCCTAAGAGATAGACATATACCATTGCAGACTTTTTTGAAGACCTTTTTAAGGTGTACAATAATTTAGTACATTATTTTGATCTATCTTGTATCTTGCCAGCGTCAGCAATGTAAGCGCAAAAAAATGTGTTTATTTACAACATCACATTAGAAACCTCTAAAATTATCAGTGTTTCTCTACTATATTATGCATGTATTATTAATATAAACCTTTCTCTTTAATCACTCTATTTATTTAAAAAACCGCATCAAAATCCGTTGCGTAGTTTTAAAGATCTACTCATACATAGGGACAGACAGAAAGCGGAAAGCGACTTTGTTTTATATTATGTACCTAGTGAAATCTAGGGTTTATCGTATTAAAGGAAAGTCCATCACACGTCCAAGATTTATTTGAAATTGAAAGCTCATTTATCTAAGATACATGTTTAAAAATAGTATACTACATAAGCCCATAATTGGGCTCAAACTTATATAATAAAATCTTGATTGCTCTTGTATTTACCTATTATATACAACGTGACGCTACAATGGAGACATTAATTTAACACACGGGTAGGGCTAGTGCCCATTAATCATAAAAAATAATAATAGGTTCAAATAACTCGAAAATAAAAAAATAAAAAATTTCAATCTAAATAGTAAAACGTTTTTACGAAAAAAATGACAAAAAACGAAGAAACAAAACCAGAAACACCGTCTTCCGAAATTAAAGTTATTTTGCACATTTTTTGTAAGTCGGTACTATTTGTTTGTAAAAATGTTTGCATTACTACGAGTATTTAGTTTGCTTGATTATTTTTTTCATAATTTATTTATATGATGGCACTAGCCCTACCCGTGTGTTAAATTAATGTCACCATTGTAGCGCCACGTTGTATATTATGTTTAAAAGACAAAGAAATCTTTTCTTACGTACCTCAAACCTTTTGAGACACTAGGCTGAACAACCTTTGTAAATTATAACGGTCACTCTTCAAGGGACAATTTTGTTTTTAATGCTGTTATAGACCGGCCTTCTTTACTCAAAATAAAACGTACATCATATGTTTCTTCTGCCAGCGGCTTCGCCCACGTGAAATTAGTACTTCTTCTTATAAACTTTCAACCCTTTTTTCACCCCCTCAAGGGTTGTATTTCGAAAAAACTCTTCCTTAGTGAATACCTGCTCTTCACAAAGAACACACCCTCCAAATTATAAGTCTCTAGGATCAGCGGTTTAGGCTGTGCGTTGATATATCTGTCAGTCTGTCAGTCAGGACTTTGAATTTAACAAGCTTTTATTTTATATACAGGGTGTAACGGAAAGGTGTGGTCATATTTTAGGAGCCGGTTCTGCCCATGGAAATGAACAACTTTCTGTAAGAAAAAATTAAAAATTCCCAAAAAAATATCGGACTTTCCATACAAACTTATCATCAGCTGATCAATATTTGTATGGGAGGTAAAAAATTTTTTTTTTAATTTCCTCGGATTTTTTTGAAGAAAGTAGTTTATATCGATGGGCAGATGCAGTTCTTAAAATATGACCACACCTTTCCGTTACACCCTGTATAGGTACAGTTATTTTAGTCTGTGTAGTATTTATTTTATTTTTATTTATAGACCGGTCTTTCTTTCTTTCTTCTCATGATTGTGAAGTTTCGCCAAAAATCAAATCAATCATGTACTGGTACTGAAAAATCACACAAAAAACCGGCCAAGTGCGAGTCGTTGATTTATTCATCATGATGTAAATTAACAATTAAAGGGGGCTCCCTAGGAAGCCCCTCTAAATTTTAATAAAGGCAACAGAAATACACATTCTGTGAAAATTTCAACTGTGTAGCTATTACGGATCGTGAGATACAGTCCGCTGACAGACAGATAGGGAGCCCTCCGCAAGATTTTTTTTTAATAGCGGCAACAGAAATACACATTCTATGAAAATTTCAACTATGTAGCTATTACGGATCATGAGATACAGCCCGACCAACTCTAAAATTGATGCACCGCTAGAATCGAACGCTATTCTCTCACTACCAATAAAACATAACAAAAGTTCAACAATTATCATTAGCATTCAAAGTTAACTACCGTCGACTGTTTGCGAATGAAAACGATAAAATTGATCAGTTACTCGGTGGCTATCGAATAAAATGCCTCGTATGTAATTGTTTTAGTGATTGCCAATATTTGTTGTGCTAAAAATTAATACCGAAATTTGCCAGCTATATGCAAATTGTTGAATATTGGTAAAGCAGCGAAAAATACAACAATAGAACTTTTAATAAAATAACAGTGAAACAAAATCATTTGGAAGCATAATAAACACCTGAATTTTGACCTGGGTCGTATGAAATCATGTGTACCAGTTCAATTGAATCAAGATTTGGAGCAAATTTTCTGTGGCAGACAGACTGACACACAGATAAACCGACAGACACACGAGTGATCCTGTAAGGGTTCCGTTTTTTCATTCGGACTTTCAGAACCCTAAAAATAACCTTATAATTAAAAAACCCTCCACCTACATACCTCTCATTATTGCACATAAAGCTGCTAAATAAGCTTGTTTGCAGCGCACGCAGCGCTCGCGGCGTAATTTTCAATGAACGCTTTCAATGTCCCAGTTCCCCACAGCGCAATTTTGTCAGGCAGATTAAACGGTAAGTTTGTTGTGGTGAATTTCGAACCAGTAAATGTCCCATTAATGATGGATTGAAATGAGTAATTTATTTGTATGTATTCGCCTACTAGGGCAGAGCAGCTTTTTCAAATCATTGTGGAGGCGGAGAGATTTATTTCATTCGGTTCATTTTGGCGTATCTGGATTTTAAGGAATTTTCCTAATGCGAACCTATCTACCCAAAATAATGTATTCGTACAGACCTACAATTGCTTTGTATATGCGAAAAAACTTTTTTACAAAAAAAAACAACCGACTTTGAAAAATTAATATACACTAAAAATTTAAAAATAACTTTAATTTCGGAAGTCGGTGTTTGTATTTTATTTCTTCGATATTTGACACTGACTTCCGAAATTAAAGTTATTATTTAATTTTTAGTGTATTTGTTTTGAAAGCCGGTTGTTTTATTTTGTAAAAAAAGAGTTTTATTTTTCACTTTTTAGTTGTTACACCTACTAAAAATCCCAATAACATGGAACGTGGAATTTAAACATAGTCGTAATTGGAGAACACCAAAACGTCATCTAGGTATAGGTATTTTTCGTTTTTGTTCAGTTTTTCAAAAAGTGCTAAAGCAATTTCGATAAAATTTATATGGGACCACCTCGGGAGTATATTTTTTCGGATAAAAAAAAGAATTTTGAAAATCGGTCTTCAATCGACAGAGAAATCGGTGGGAATACATAAAAAAAAAATATACAGTCGAACATAGAACCTCCTCCTTTTTCGAAGTCGATTAATAACGATGAGAAACTGATTTAATTATCCAATTTTTATGAAAATTGACTTCGAGATGACGTCAGTAAGAAAACCATTCTTCGAGGATCTACTGCCAAAAGACTCCGTCTAGCAAAAAGGACATCGAAAGATTAAAAGTTTTGACGTGCCACGTGCGCACTTTGAAACGAGAAACGACTCTAAGAATTAGAAAATGACTAGGAGTATGTTAACTGGACTGTTAAGACGAGAAGGCGAAAGTATAGAAGAACGAAGAAACAGCATATTTTATTACAACGGGGTTACCAACACGAGGCATGGGGTCAGCTTCTCGTTTTGAAACGTTGGAAAAATCATAATCATCATTATTTCAGCCGAAAGACGTCTACTGCTGGACATAGGCCTCCCACAAGTATCGCCACAACGACCGGTTCTGTGCGTCTCGTATCCAGCGACTACCCGTGACCCTCACCGGTACGCGGTCGCGGTCGCCACTCCTGAGCTTTTCGCATCATCGACCATCTGTTCTGTAAGCAATGTGCGGTGTGCCCTGCCCACTGCGAACCACCGCGCTCAAGTTTCACATCTCTGGAACAAATACAATTACAAAAAGCAAAGATTAAATTGAAGAGTTTTATGACGTATTAAAAATAAAACCTGTGATGAAAACAGAGGAACTTGGACGTTGGTTATGATTATTGTACACATTTTCCCAGTTATCCGAGTAAACCACATCCAATGAGATGCTGACTATAATATCCCAAATACAACTAGAACTGTTTATACGATTTAAATATTTTTTTAAACATTCTTTGGACCGTCATCAGCGTGTGTAATGGCAAGTGCCTACTCGTGATAACAAAACATACTAGCACAAATTCAACTGTTCTGCTATTTGTCATTAGATAGTTTTAATCCCTATATCCCGGCGCCATCATCAGATCAGCTGGATTGTATCATAATATTGCATTATCACAGAACTTACATGAGTATGCCAAATTTCAGCTCTATTGGAACAAAACAAGTCGTGGAAAAATGGTTTTCAAATTTTGAAGCGGACAACTTGCCCTTTAGTTATGTCCTACAAATTTTATAATAAGTTGCCAGAAAATATTAGAGAATTATGCAAAACAATAATATTTATTAATAAATTGAAGCGATATCTCGAGTCAAAGTCATACTACAAAGTAAAGGAGTTCTTAGACGATAAATCGATTCTTAAATTTATAAAAATTCTCGCTCTTTTACACCAAACATTTTGTAGAAAAATAGAAAATCCAATATAAACATAAATACATAAAAATTACAAAAAATATTAATATAATATAAGAATAAGTAGAATTATTTAATAATAATATAAGAATTTCATATGAATTACTTACAATTAATAGGAATATACTATACCTACATACACAAACCTTATTTATATAAATAATATTATACACCCAATAAAACACAACTTATAATTTATATTGCTTGAATAACTACTTAGCCCTCTTCCTCTCTTCTATTTTGCTGTGCCCGACAAATGAAATTTTATTATATTATACCACCTATTTAACACATATGGAATGCAATAAAGTATTGCGTATTGAGTGCATACCAACATTGCAAGTTTAATAAAAGCTTGCAATTATAATTTTATAGTTAAAAAGTTTTTTAACAAGCTTTTATACCGACTATCTCAATTAAATGTATACACAAAATCTCGTGTCCGTGCTGTTGAGCATTGAAGAGTTCCATTATCTGGAGCTAATCCTGAATGATGATTCAGGTCATGCTTATAATAAAAATGAATTGTCACCAGAACTAAAGGTGTATGCAAAAGTGGTCAAAAATGGTTTCAAAATTTAGAAACGGACCACTTATATACGAACACTAGCTGACCGGACAGACGTTGTCCTGACGCGCGAACTGTCAAACTCGCGAAAATTAAGTAGTCGTTAAGTTTTCTGAGATTTTCCAATTTTTTGCGCAACTTTCATAATTTTTTCTTTCATAAGAATTTTTTCCTGACAATAACAAACACAATAAAAAAGTGTGTGTGTACTTACATACGCACGTAAGAAGTCATACTTCTTTGGCGTAACAAGATAAAAAACCAAACTGTCACAAAGTTTACAAAAGCAAAACAATCATTCTTCATGAACCACAGACCATAGCGAACTTCAGGGTGTCGGTTCTAGCTAACTTCAGGCTGTAGGTTTTTTTGTGACGGTGTGCGCGCGCATCGTAAAAATTTACTCTCATCATTTTTCCCTAACGTGCCAAAAGAAGTATAACTTCAAAAAAAGAATTGGTGAAATTGGTCCAGCCGTTCACGCGTGATACCGTGACCAAGGGAAATAGGTATTCATTTTTATATACATTATTATAGATTGCAAGTTAAATAAAAACTTGCAATAATAAGTCAAAATTACTTATGACACCCGCTTACGCCGACACTGTGTTCTGACTGCAAACCAAAAGAGAGTACAAAAGTAAGAATTATCGGACTCAAGAGAGGAAAGTTGGGGCCTGCGTAATTGTCTTAATTGGGCAAACGGTAACTTCATGAGACTAAGGTTTTTGGTTGCTCACAGTCTGTCCCTTAGGAAAAGAGTTGGGATGAAAATGGTGTCTTTATGAATTGGCTTGAGACTTTTAGTTAGTTTTTAGGAGTCTGGATGGCACACGTTACAGTACCTAATTCGTTACCTTTTGGGGCACCTAGGTAGATTTCACATTTTACTCTCTAAACGGTGAAGGTAAACATTGTGAGGAAACCGACATGTCTTAGAACCGAAACTTCGAAGACCTGTGACATCCACCCCTTACGTGACGGATTACGGCCCACACCCTTACACAGAAAGGAGACCTGTGTCCCAGCAGTGGGAACGTTATTAGCTGATTATGCTTTGCTTTTACTATGCCGAAATTTGTTATACAATTAAAAAAAGTTGTCCGTCACGGGACGCCCTGCAGAAGTGAAACAAAGAAAAAATTGAAAATTATTGTTAGTTGTTGTTGTTGTTGGTGGTGGTTTTGTTGTTATTGTTGTTGTTTGTTGTTGTGTTGTTGTTGGCTGTTGTTGTGTTGTTGTTGTTGGTTGTTGATGTTTTTGGTGGTGGTGTTGTGTTGTTGTTGGTGGTGGTGGTGTTGTGTTGTTGTTGTTGGTGGTGGTGTTGTGTTGTTGTTGGTTGTTGTTGTTATAGTTGTGTTACTTTTTTCGCATAGATGTTTCTAGAGAGAAGGGAGTTGAGCGGCGGCATAGTGGGGTCATCGTGCCACGACAGCGTCATGCCGTTTGCCTTCACGGTATTCGAGTCGATTTTACTGATGTTTCACATCAAAAAACCAGCCAAATCTGAGTCGACTCGCACACAAAGGGTCTTCGTCTTTGTGCAGGGGTATCTTATATCCAATCCCTCGAAATAAATTATAGACATGCCACAAATTAACATGTAATTGGTTAATGATAATTATAATTAATTTAGCCAGACACAGCAGGTAACCCGCGTTTGACAATTAGCCACACTAATTTTGCGATAATTTTCTTTCCAGAAGCTGGGCCCAAAATATGTGTGTAGGTAGGTTTACCACAGTATGATCTAATTTTGCTTGCTGAAAAAGTATACTAATAATAAAAACTTTTGTCCCTCGTCAGCAGCAGCAAATACTCATAATAACAAAACATACTTCCCCAAATTAAACTGTCCTACCATTTGCCATTAGGGAGTTCCAGACCCTATATCCCAGCGCCATCATGATCATCAGATCAGCTTGATGGTATCATAATATTGCATTGTCAGCGGACGGTGACAATGCAATATTATGATACCAAATATATAATAAATATTAAGTATGCCACTCAGCTCTATCGGAAACCAACGAGTGGTCGTAAACCAAAATGATTTACAAATTTTGAAGCGGGTAACTTACATACGAACGTTGGAAATAATTAAAAGCTTGTAATGAGTGTGTGTTACTCGTACAGCACAGTATGCAACTCATCCTCATCATCATCAGCCTTCTAATGTCCCCACTGCTGGGCTACAGGCCTCCTCTCTGCGATAGGGTGTGGGCCGTAATCCACCACGCGGGCCCAATGAGGGTTGGTGGATGTCACATGTCGTCAAATAGTAGGAACTGAATAAAATAAAAACAAAAAAGCATCACCATAAAAATAACAAAACGCAGCTCAACAAAAACTCCTGGTACACACACATGTAACATAATAACGTATAACGTAACGTAACTCGTATCATTTAATTCGTACAAAACTGTCATAAAAGCCTATGCTCTGTAACTCGACGTTACAACCTCGTATGTACGCCGTACCTTTATCTGATTTAGTGTGGGGCTAGAACAAAAGCGTGAGTTGGAAAGGGCGAAGATAAATGCTCTAGAGACGAGGTGCTGGAGGAAGATGCTTGGGATATCGTGGATGGATTTACGTGATGAAGGCGGAGGCGGGACGCGTAAGGGAAGCTCAACGGAGTGGCCCTCACGGCCCCGGCCGCTACCACCGCAGGAGAGGTACTGGGCGTACTGGGCGTTGGACGTCGCGAGACGATTTCCGGCCACCGTAGACCCGGGCCTGCGGACGGCGAGCAGTGGGTAGCTCGCCGTCCGATCAGCATCAGACCCGTGAGTCGACGGCGCGTAGTGTTCCACGCGCGCCTCAAAGAGATGTAGTCAGTCACCACTGACGGGCCCCATCGTGGCCGGTGCCTGCATGCCTAGGGGTAGTGGATAAATTCTGAAAATGAGTTACCGCACCCCTGGGCACTCAGGCAGGGAAGGAACAGGGTGGGTTTTAGTCAGTAAGAGTTTGACACGCCCTCCCGCTCCACCCAGAGCGGGAGAAGTCATTGGATGATTTCCCACCCCACAAAAAAAAAAAAAATGTTAACACACAACACTGGTACTCAGTTTCGTCCTGTTTGACTGAAAGCCGACTCCAATATAATATTATCGAAAAGGCTAGGCAAATAATGATGATCTAGAAATTGAAAAGTCATCCAGGTTCTCAAGTTGCGTTTTTTTTTTTTTTGGGGGGGTGGGAAGTCATCCTATGCCTTCTTTCGCTCTAGGGTAAACCCACCCCTGTTCCTCCCTGCCTTGAGTGCCCAGGGGCGAGGTAACTCTTTCGAATTTATCCTCCACCCCCGGGCAGGCATCGGCCGTGGCAGGCCCCGTCCTTTTGCTGACAACTCTTTGAGGCGCGCGTGGAACACTACGCGCCGTCGACTCTCGGGCCTGGTTCTTAACTTGCGTCCGGGTCTCTTAACAAGTTACCATAGGACCTTAATTAGTTAAAACAACTAATTCAGTCTGATTGTTTAATTTCAATTGAAGAAACCATATAGCAGAATGCAGAATATAGCTGCTCTTAGCTTTCTCTTTTGCCAAAACCATACCGCATAGAATTACTTTGCAAGGCAAATCTATCCAGATTGGCAACTCAAAGCAGTACCTAGACACTGCAGAGATTTTACTTATATTGGCTTGGTAACCAACCTCCTTGAGTACGAAGTTATGTTACTGGAATAAATACTAATTCATATTGAGAAGATGAAAAACAGGGAAGAAAAGTTTAGACCAGTCATTCCCTAAGTAATCCACCTGGACCCCAAGAGGTCTACACAGACTTTTATTTATTGATAGATATTTGGATTGCATGAGAGGTAAACGGGGGATTTCGTGACCGGACACCATGTAGGCAGACCGTCATCAACATTAATTTAAGATTCGTTTGATATTTCAATCCTCTTATACAGAAAGTATGTGGATGGGCTGTAGGTACCTACATATGCTACACATTTTAATGCTGAAGGATGGAACTAGTGCCCACCAAACGATATTAAAGCTTTGTTTTTGGGAAACTCTTTTCTCCTTTCTGTAACTTGGTAAGCACGGCTCAGTTCGGCTGCAATAGCAGGGGTCTACCAAAACAGAAAAATAAGCCAAGTGGTTCACAGGACAAAAAAGTTCGAGGACCACTGCTTTAGATGGACTAATATTGGCTGACAGCCGGTTTGACATGTGGAAATGAGTACATTGGTTATATAGCAAAAAATCATAATAATGATAAATAGAATGCGAAGGAATTTTTTGACGCCAGGTTTTAAGTTTTATTTAGTTACAGTTAGTTAAGTATATTATTAATATCTAAATACGTTTTTTTGTTATTACAAGGCTCGCGTTTGACCACTATCTCACCTGATGGTAAGCGATGATATGGTCGATGATGGAGCGCCTAGAAGTAACCTATTCACTCTCGACTTAAAGACTCCCAGGTTGAATCAGGAAACACAGCCTACGGCAGTGAATTCCGCGCCTTGCACGTACCGCAAGAGCGCCGCGATCGGTACTACAAGAGTCAGAGTTATTTTGCAGTGCCTACCTCAGTTTGTTGCGAAACCTCAAGTTAGACTTTTAACCAAAGAGCGTTTCCAAAATGGCTTCCACAGACGCAAAGCCCGTTTTAACAAGCTAACTTCGAGGCCCCAACACATCTGTTCAACCAAAACCACTCGCGATGCGTGCCTCAATTTCGTCTAAAATTGAATAGTACCCTCACATAACCAGATCACGTCCGCAAGACTTAATTACCGAACTTTTCTTCTACGATTTTTGTTTTGCAAATCGTTTCAAGAGTACCGATTGGCTAACGAGTTTTTGTGAGGATGGAAACTGAATAAGTAAGAAATGGGAGATGGTGACTGAGAAGTTTAAGTGCGATGAGAGGAGCTCGTAGCGTATAATATAGCATATAGACTCCGTTGTCCGTATTTAGGCTCTCATTTCGGTTCGTTGTGGGTGGGGGTCGTAGCTAACAAAGCCAGCCCTTTTTTTTGTAACGTGTGGAAATCCTCATGGAGTTCCTCCGCCCCGGGGTGGGTGCAGGGGTCTGTCAGACTCTTACTGACTAAAACCACACGGTGTTCTGCAGCTACCTTTGGCCGGGGTGCTGGAGTGCTTGCGCATTTCGTCCCACTCCCCCGGCCAGCTATTGATCCGCATAAACTCATGCGGACCCCGTCACCCTTTACAGCAACACCAGCTATGAACAAAGCCAGCCTAACACAGCCCAGAAGCACAGAAGCTTCCTGGAAGCTTCACATGTTTCGCGGACCGATCTCACTGTTTCGAGGACTTGTACTACGAGTGCTACGCGTCGTAGCACACGTAGTGGGTCGGTGTTGCGTGAGTTCAATGGTTTTTTTCCATCTCAAAAATGCCCAACGCGCCTAAAGAAGTTTTCACTCAATACGCTACGCGATGCGCTACGAGTGCTACGCGTCGTAGCACTCGTAGCGGGTCTGTGCGAGTTCAGTAGTTGTGTTTGTTATCTTAGATTACCAAACCAAAAACCAAAAATGAGGACGATACAGTGCGTAAAATTTCGCGTGTCGTCACACCTCGATACACTTTGTACCGTTTAGTGACGTAACAAGCCACTCCTGAATTTTGATGCGTTTTATCTTAGTTATTTTTTATTGGTTTGGTAAACCAAAAAATTATTGTCCAATATTTCTTGATAATCTAACTTACGGACTAAAAAGTATTATTATTTTTATACCCAGAACACATCCCGTTTGGGAAAAGGTTGGGCAAATAAAAAATTAAACGGTTGTAGTTGACAAAGCTCACAGAATAAGCAAGGGCAATGGAGAGGTCTATGCTCGGACCTTAGACTATGAAAGGTTATAGACGGAACGTCATTCGACATTAAATGAAGCAGGATCGTCATGTGTGAGTGACCTTGACGAACGTAACGATGACGTATTGGCTTCTCATTTTGTCTATGTGAGCTTATTTCGCATGTACAGATACAAGCCGGCCTCTCATTCTGGTACTTCAGATTGCTGGACTTTGACACTCCGTCTATAACCTTTCATAGTCTAAGGCTCGGACCTTATAAAACTGCAAAAAAATAATCTGTTTAGCGAACGTGTTAAAGTAGCTAGCAATATTAGCCGTAGAACCGATAACTGCTGGGGTAGACGTGTTTTTGAGTGAAGACACAGGGTAGGACGCCCTCTAACCAGTTTTTTTTGTTAGGCACGAATTTGACCACTATCTCACCTGATGGTAAGCGATGATGTGGTCGAAGATGGAGCACGCTTGCCTAGAAGTAACCTATTCACTCTTGACTTAAAAACTCCCAGGTTGTAGTTATCAGGAAACACAGACTCCGGCAGGGAATTCCACTCCCTAGCTGTACGCACAATGTATGTGTTAGTTGGATCGACAATCACCGAAGATGACTGATCTCCTAAAATGGCATGCAATTGAAGAGGCTTATCACCAGCACTGATATGCTATAGATTAAAGATGAGATTTAGTATTCAAATGAACATTCAGTGCATTCAGTGATCAACTTTTGTGAGCACATTTCTTTTTTAGGGTTCCGTACCCAAAAGGTAACCAACGGGACCATTATCTCACCCTGACCTGATGGTAAGCGATAATGTGGTCGACGATGGAGCACGCTTGAAGTAACCGATTTACGTTAAATCTTAAATACCTACCCCCAAAGTAGCTATGGAGGATAGAAAACAAAAACACATTCACAAACATTTTAAAACTATTCATCATCTTCTGTTGTGAACTTAGATAGAACTTAAATCAAAGCAAAGCCTGGGGCTTCAAAAACTACTATAAACATATGTAACATTATTTTAACCACTTTAAATATCTTCGTACTTATTTTAAGACATTCCATTTTTTGCCAAAATACAACATGGTCGCCTGTAACTAAGCAAAGTCAAGCAACAGCCTACGAGTTACCAAGATAACTGAGCGAACAAACAACATTTCAGGGATTTCTTTTTTCGTATTTTTGCCACGAGTTCGTTTGGCATGTTGATTGGGAAATCTGAAAGGCATTGAATCTGCGAGGTAAAGGGGAAAGCTTTTGTGCTGTACGCAGTCGGTTTGTGAAGGAACTTATCGTACTACCCTATCGCTATTTGCTTTTGGAACGGCACAGAGCAAAAAACTGTCGAGCTGGCAGTAAATAAAGACGCCATCCTACTATAAATTAACGAAAATCTTTTAACTTAACTTTTAATTCGCACTTGTATTTGTATCCGGCCAAACCTTATTTAGGCCAAACTAGTTTATCCTACGCGTGTCAGGATATACTAGTTTAGCCCAGGAAAATCTAGTATGGCCTAGGTAGAACTGAAATATTATTAGACATTCTATACTATCCCGGATGTTCAGAGGTCGTAAGTAAGGTATTATCTTCGCGCGTCGTTAGCATATTGCCAGCTGAACACGACTTATATACCCGGGCCTGCGGACGGCGAGTAGTGGGTAACTCGCCGCCCGATCAGCACCAGCCCCGAGAGTCGACGGCGCGTAGTGTTCCACGCGCGCCTCAAAGAGTTGTCAGCAAAGAACGGGGCCTGCCACGGCCAATGCCTGCCCGGGGGTTGAGGATAAATTCGAAAGAGTTACCTCGCCCCTGGGCACGTAGGGCAGGGAGGAACAGGGGTGGGTTTTAGTCAGTAAGAGTCTGTCACGCCCTTCCGCTCCACCCTAGAGCGGAAGAAGTCGTAAGATGATTTCCCAACCCCCAAAAAAAAAAAAAAAAACACGACTTATATAAGTCGACGGAGCCCCGCCAGGCGGGGCTTCTATTTCTGTTATTTCTGTTTGCAGGGTTTAAATTAAAGGAACCTAACACTTCAAATCTAACCTGTTCGTGTCGGGGTGCCCTAAGTTTCAGAGTTCGCTTCGCTCACTCTTGGAATTATTCGTTCAGTGCAACTTTAACAAATTTAAAAAATAATTACAATGTATTTGAATGTTTTATTCAAGCAAAAACCAGTTTTATTAACTTTACCGTACCGCTTGGTCGTTAGTCTGCAAACTACCTAGGAAGTCTACAGATTACCTAGTCAATTTAAGGACTGAAGCATTTTTTTCCACTTTAACGGACTCAGCTAGATAATCTGCAGATTAACTAGTAAATCTTCAGTCTAAATGATTTACGCACATTAGCAGTAACGGTACAATATCTAGCTTCTACTAGTATCTTTTCCCATGTGAACGTCGGAAATCTTCGGGACTCCTGAAGTTAAAAATATCTCTTGTTCTTTTCCAAGTTCCAATCTATTTATACATCAAAATTCAGAAAAATTTGTACAGCGGTGTAGGTGTGACAATGTAACAAACAGTCATATATATAGATAGACAAAGTTACTTTCACATTTAAAACACTACTATAATGTATGATATAGATTAGTACAATACACTACAATTATTGAGAGGTCGCACAATGTCACAACTAATCTTTAGTTGCGAAATGTAGGTCTGCTATTTAAGTTGGGTCGAGCATCTCCCTCTTACTTCCTCGAAGTAGGTAAACAGTCAAGGAAACAGTTTAATATTTTTCTTACTATTCTGAAATAACTAGAATCTTGTGTCACGAACTCACGAATTATAACTTCACATTTTGTTTCAATACAGAACATAATTATGACATTGGCCTGCATTGAATTTGACTTATTAATTTATTCCTAGATTCTAGCTACTTTCAACATTTTTTTTTTCTGGACCATGGAGTGTGGGATTCTTACCCCACTAAAACCACCCGGGTTATCACCATCAAGGACGTGGAAGGGGCCCGTTACCTACTAAAAGACCTCTCCGGAACCCTTTATGTGCAACGCGTGTTAGGGTACATCCCTGAGTAATTCAAGACTGTAAAGGGGTCTCCCCTGAGCCTCGCTGTGCACGGCAATACGTGATCACTGTGCCACCGCCGTGCCAGTCGGTGGGCAATCAGTGTCTCCAAACTGAGCGCCCGAGATTCCAAAGTCCCGCCTGCATTAAATGATTCAGGTGGGGTTTTTGCGTGTTCTTCTCCGAGCGGGATTGACCCTCTCACGATCCCACTCGAAAGCCTCCTTCTGGACCATCACAGTGTCACAGAAGAAATCAACTTCCCAGAGAATAAAAACCACTTAAGCTGGGGTCCCAGGGCCTGTGAATCGACGGGACGCGCCGCGCCAGGCTGACAGGCCGTGGGAACCGTTGCATCCGATGAAGCCCGCGGTGGCCTGTCATCCGATCCATCGCGAGTCGATAAGTTCAAAGGCGCGGCACGGCGCTGCGTGGCACGAAGTTGCGCTGCACTGCGGCTTTGCGCGGCACGGCGCTGCCCGGTATGGCATTGCGCGGCCTGTCGATTAACGGGCCGTGGGACCTCATCGGCGCGGCACGGCACGGCCCAGTGTATAAATGAATGCGATGATAGATGACTGGCAGCCAGCAGGCCGCACCAGACCGACTCACGCCGTGGGAACACTTGGCATGGGCCGCGCCGTCCGTCTATTCAGGGCCCGGGAGACCGCAGCTTTAGACGAGTTTCTGCAGCTGCTAAAAAAATAAATAACAAACTAATTATTGTTTGCATAACATGAGAGACCTTCGCCTACTTTTCCAGCTAATTTTAATAGCTGTAACGACCAAAATAATTCACAGCTTGGTCATAACTCTTGTAGCTCGGACTATCTATTTTCCGCAGTTTACTTTAAACTAATGTCCTGCGGGAGGTGGGAATGCAGTTTTAAACTATGCGAAGTTTTATCAAATTTAACTCTGAACAGGTATTGTGACACTGATCACCATAGACTTTAGGCATAGATAATGGATTGAGCAGTGGTCGAGCAGTGGTGGCTCCGTGGTGACAGCCGCGACTTACAAGTGCAGGCAGGCGCTCTATTTTGTGTAAATTATTTGAACACAGTGGTGTTGAAATAATTTACACACGTTCTTTACTCAACTTTACGTGGTGCTCTCATAACGGTGAAGGAAAACATCGTGAGGAAACCGGCATGATCTAGAATCAAAAATTCGAAGACATATAACATCCACCAACAAGCATTGGGCCCACGTGGGCGATTACGGCCTACACTCTTTCACAAAGAGGAGGTCTGTACCCCATCAGTGGGCACATTAAAAGGCTGATGATGATGATGATGAATGGACTGAGCATTTCTTTTCTAGGTATGAAGCGTGACTGCTGAGTGTGGAATCCTCGGTTGTTTTTTTGTTTTTTTTTTTTTTTTTTTTTGTAATCTCAGGTAGGGTAAGTATGATATGGTTTTCCCATAATGGAATATTTAATTGACAGCCTGGAGTTTGGAAGTTGCGGTTGTGGTGCCTCCAGTTCACAGTTTACAGTAGCAGAGTCCAATTCGTATTATTTTTTTAAACTATAGGACATCGCTATTCACGTCTCTATCTTTGTCTCTATAGCTGATGCTGTTCCATTTTCGGTTCACAATGTGAACCCAAAAGGAGCGTAATGTTATTAAACTAGCTTAGTCCCACGTCTAGATTAAGTATCTCCACAGCTATATTATCATTCGAAATAGGAATTTCTCAGTGATAGTCCGTAGTTTGGAAGTAGTTGTGCCTCGGAAAGGTCGCTAAGCTATGGCTTAGCGACCTTGCCGAGGCACCACTACTGGTGCCGGTGCAGGACCTATGGGTCCTGCGTTTCTCTCTCCGGTCGTGCTAGACTACCCTCCCATCAGGTTATGAGAGTGATGGAAGAGAAAGAATGTACAATATAAATATCTCCCGCACCGATGGCTAGTCTCCGTTGAGCTTGGCCAACATGGCTGAAATAAGCGGAGCGAAAAGTGTGAAAAAGATAAAGCAAATTCTGATTAGGCCAACGTCACAGGTTACAGTAGTGGAATAGCATATAGTCATGAAAATGTGGAAAGATAGAGAGAGGTATTGGCCACATAGTCAATTTGTTTCATTTTCCAGAGTAGTCAGTTTTGTGATGGTATTGCGCCGTCCATTCTCCATATCCATCAATCAATCTTGTAAGTTGTCAAAGGTCGGCTTTCAGTCTAATCAAATGCAGCAGAATTATTTACACCAGTTCTTATTTATTTTACATGGAGCGCCTGATGAGACGGTCGCCTCAAAAGCGGCGGGCGCCAGCGTTAGGCCGCGGACATGAAGTCAGCTGGCGGCAGGACGGCGGCAGTGGTGGCGCGGGGAGTTTTTTAACTTCCCATTGACATTATCTTTATTATTACGTATATTTTAGTAACAAATACCAATATATCAATACATCAGATTTATTCTTTGATAATTCCCTCATTTGGTACGGAACCCTAAATCTGCGAAGTCCGACACGCACTTGACCGGTTATTTTAAAAAATAAGGCGGGATATGTATGTCTATGCTGGAACTAACGTGATATGAATGCTGACAAAAAAAAAATATAACGAAAAAAATATTCTAAAATCGAATTCTTTGACCAAAATAGTAACCGTCTTTGAAATTCTAAATGACACCATTAGCATTTTCGGTCAGAAATAGCAACGCACGAATTCTCCTAGAAAATTCTTTCTTCACTATATTTTTTTGTGGCCAGGACCGAATACAAAGTGCCTCCGGTCTTTAGACGAAAAGTTGGGCAAAACCTTCTTTATCATGTAAATAGAGTAAGAACGTGTGAAAAACGTTTCAGGCGATAAAATAATTTGCTACTTTTATGGTTTTTTCTGGCAAGTTTATATATTTATTTTTATTACGTTTGCTGGGTTATATGGAGAATTTTGTTGGCCTCGAGGTTTGTGTCCATTGTTTGTTTTTGTTGCTGCAATAAATTGAGAAAAAAGCTTGTTTTGCACATTCTTATCAGAATTATAGTTTTTGTTATTTTGTCTTTCTAAAACTAAAGGTTGGTTGGTTGGAACGGCTGGACAAAAGTTAATGATATTTGATTTGTTTGATTGGTCTCCGCCCCGAATAGCAGAATAACAAAGCAATATGCCTAGCCTTTTCCCAACTATCTTCCAGTCTAACCGGATGCAGCTACATACCAGTATTTTACATGGAGCGACTGCCTATCTGACCTCCACAACCCAGTTACTGGGTAATACTATACCCCTTGGTAAGACTGGTTGTCAGACTTTCGGGCTTCTGAAGACCCGTAACGAATGTCAAAGATCCACGATTGACAGCCGGGACCAACGGCTTAACGTGCTTTCCGAGGCACGAAGGAGTCTCGGAAAGTAAAGATGGTCACCCATCCATGAACTAACCCCAGCAAGCATAGCTTAACCTGATGGATCGACTCGTGCGGCTGTTATTACTTTTACAACAACAAATAAAACAGAAAAATCACGAAAAAAAAATAATGAAGAAAATTCATTTTCTCATACATTTTGTATGGAACGACTTTTTAACACGCTTTTATTAGCTTTGTATGTATCTATGTAACGGAACCTTTAAACTTGATTTTCACCCACCTTTAAACGTCGCAAAGAATTGAAACTTCGCACACTTATCAAGGACCGATGACAATATATGGTTGGCTAAGTGACGTCATTCCAAATCAAATATAGCGGGCGGACTCACAAAGATGGCGGAATAGTTAGTTTTTATGCATTTCCATGATATCGGTATCAAATGAGAGGATTTGCTAAGATTAATACAAAAAATAAAAATAAAGCGTGTTTTTAGTTTTTTAGTAACTGTAGAAAGTTATTATTTGTTTAATGATTCTGAGGCGGTACGAAGTTCGACATGTCAGCTCGCTAATAATAAAATCTGCATGTAACCGTGCCACTGCTGGGCAAAGGTATCTTCATCAGTTTGGTTATCAGTGCTCTTGCCTTCTCTGTATGACAGAAAAGGTGCGAGCACTGATCATCACGCTTTTTCAAGGCGGTTATTTTCATTTTCATCATTCTCCTGCCCTTATCCCAATTTTTTTGGGGTCGGCGCAACATGTCTTTTTCTTCCATACTTCTCTATTAGTCGTCATCTCTGTAGTCACCCCTTTTTTTAACCATTTCCTCTTTCACACAGTCCATTCATCGTTTTTTTTTGCATTTTCCTACACTTATAGTCATCCACATGACTTTCCTTACTGTGGTAATCCATTGGTCACATTTCAGACACTGAAACTCAGTGCTTTGCTATAAAACGTAAAACATTATTTGACAGTATTAAACTAAGTACGCCCTCGCAGCATCACAGGATCCACATGGATGAGCATCCATTGTAGTGGAAACAAAAAAGTATATGATCAGCCGAGCAAGCTTCGACGCAGCAGATGTAGTGACGGCTATTTAATTTTTATACACTGGTTTTATGAATAGCCTTAAACTTGATTCACGAACATTCACTTCATTCACAAACACATTCATTTCTTCATTGACAATTAAACCTATCACAACATCAGGCATGTCTTTCTTGAAAGGTAAGGCAGAGATTCAGCTATGAGTATTTAGTACTTACACCCACATTTAGCTTCCTAATCTAAATTATGTGTAGTTCTTTCTTTAAAAGACCATTACAGACACTAATCTGCATAGTCCTCAGCATATTGTGATTGTGAGAACTATTTAGGTCGTTATATTCACGTATATTTCATTATTGTCTGGCAGTTTGAGAACTTTTGCGGCCTACTTTGGTATTGTTCGTCGGTTCGTTGAGCTCCTTAAAGTTCTGAGTTCTGGTTCTACACGATAATTGACAAATGCTTGCACTGTCTGCACAGGTCCACTCAAACCTGCGTGGTGCTTTCCTCAAAAGCTCATCTCAGATACACACACACATATGATTTGACCAGTACATATTGTATAGATTAGAACACTCTAAAAGAGACTTTGACCTCTGAGTTTGTTTCGGTGTTTCTTCTCAGGGTAGTCAGCAAGGAAACACCGGCCTCATCTAGCTTAAACTGACAAAAAACATTGACGTGTAAAAGTGTTCCTTGTAACCTATTTACTGAATAAACATCATTTATCAATCTCATGCCAGAAGGTGCCAAGGTACCGGGCACAAATCATTGAAGAGTCCAGTGGTAATCGCCCTGACTTACGAGTCGTAGGATCGAACATAGGTAGGCGCTATACTTTGTGTAAATTATTTCATCACTACTGCTCTCAAAACGGTGAACAAAAACATCACGAGGAAACCGGCATGTCCTAGAACCAAAACTTCCAAGACATGTGGCATCCACCAACCCGCATTGGGCCCGCGTGGTGGATTACAGCCCACACCCTCTAACAGAGAGGTGGCCTATGTCCCAGCAGTGGGAACTTTATGGGCTGATTACGCTATCTGTATCTGTATATATACAAAATTCAAAGTCCTAACTGACTGATTTAACAACACACAGTCTAAACCGCTGGTCCTAGAGACATGAAATTTGGAGTGTGTGTTCTCTGTGAAGAGTAGATATCCACTAAGAAATAGTTTTTCGAAATTCAACCATTAAAGGGGTGAAAAAGGGGTTGAAAGTTTATAACAGAAGCTAGTGTTATATGCTATGAGAGACGCGCAGGACCGCTCGTTGTGGCGACATTTGGGTGAGGCCTATGTCCAGCAATGGACGTCTTTCGGCTGAAATGATGATGATGAGCTAATCATAAAAAAATGGCAAAGTGCGTATCGGATTTCGCACATTAAGGGTTCCGTACCAAATATTGGTTTTTGCTAGTAAAGTATACGTTATAATAAACACTATCACCAAATTTCAAGTTCATAGGTAAATGGGAAGTAAAAAAATTCTTCGTAACAAAGTATTGTGACAGGCGACAGACGGACAAACAGACAGACGGACAGACGGACACGTGACTGACAACAATATGGCTCCGTTTGGACCCATCGGGTACGGAACCTTAAAAACTGGCCAAGTATCGAATTTCGCACATTAAGGGGTCCGTCCCAAATATTGGTATTTGTTAGTAAAGTATATGTTATAACAAACATTATCACTAAATTTCAAGTTCATAGGTCAGTGGGAAGTGGGAAGTTAAAAAATTCTTCGCAACAAAATTTTGTGACAGACGACGGACAGACAGACAGACGGACACATGAGTGACAACAATAGGGCTCCGTTGGACCCTTTCGATACGGAACCTTAAAAACACAAACTCATAAAGTTTGTCTTGTAACGTTTAATTACTTACTTGTGTCTTCGTTCTTGTACTAATTTTGTTGACATTTAATAAGTATTAAAACATCAAACAAGCAATCAAGGTGTCTTATCTTAATATTTGTTTACTCGAGAATTTATCACGGGAATTTATTTCATGTAATTTGCCAAAATCTGGAAATATTTGCTTAAGCCATCACAGTTTAATTAAATGAGATTTGATTTTGAATTTACAGAGTTACTCCAAGCTATGTTGTTTTTCGAACACTTTCAAAATAATCTTCTATTGTATGAAACATAAATAATTATTATACTATGCATGTATGGAATGCTCAATTGCTTAAACCGTATTTTGTCTTTCACACAGGTAAAAACTATTCCCCAAAATTGTCTTTCATACAAACCTTGTCCTAATAATTACGAACACAACAAAATAAAAAGGCCAAGTGCAAGTCGGACTCGCGCAATAAGGGTTCCGTACCATCGTACAAGATTTTACGCGTCAACTGTTGGCATTATTAAGACCGAGCAAAAAAAGCAAAAAAAAAACACGTTTTTACTAAAGGAGCTCCCTTTAATTTAAAACTAAACAGAAATACACATTCTGTGAAAATTTCAACTATTACGGATCATGAGATACATCCCGCTGACAGACAAGTAATGGTCCCGTGGGTTATGGTTCGGGTACAGAACCCTAAAATAGGTGCAGCTGTTCTAAAGTGGATGCACTTACATACAATCGGCAATTTATTTTTATGTATACAGACTGAAGGCAGTACCGGAAACCGCAGCGTCGGAAGGCCTCCAACAAGGTAGACCAATGACCTGATGAGAGTCGCGGGTAGCCGATGGATGCGAGACGCACAGGACCGGTCGTTGTGGTGACACTTGGGGGAGGCCAATGTCCAGCAGTGGACGTTTTTCGGATGATGAGAGGAGACGGGTCGATCCATCAGGTTAAGCTACACTTGCCGGGGTTGGTCCATGAAAGCACGTTAAGCCGTTGGTCCCGGCTGTCAATCGTGGATCTTTGACAGTCGTTACGGGTCGTCAGAAGCCCGAAAGTCTGACAACCAGTTTTACCAAGGGGTATCGTATTACCCAGTAACTGGGTTGTAGAGGTCAGATAGGCAGTCGCTCCATGTAAAATACTGGTATTCAGCTGCATTCGGTTAGACTGGAGGCTGACCTCAAGATAGTTGGGAAAAGGCTAGGCAGATTGATGATGATGAGAAGGCAGTAAGGTTAATATTAGAGAATCCATATTTATATATTGTATTATATTACTAGCTGTTCCCGCGGTTATGGTTACAGTGTCGTAGCGTGATTATATATAAAGTCTATAACCTTCCTCAATAAATAGGCTATACAGTGCAAAATGGTACCTCGCTCTCCACATCTCTCATAATCATCCGCCTTGCACATCATGAATGTGCGCGTGATACTTGATTAACACTATGATATCTCCTAAGACATTCGTTGAAATCAAATGATGACAAGGGCAATTTTGTTCAAAATTAAATACTTAGGATGAATAACGTATTTATTTGGATAAGGGTTAATGTCATGTTTATAAAAACACCTTCGCAAATAATGCATTATTTTAGAACGAATTTGATTACCATAAAAAAGATTATAGTGAGTTAACCTATGTTGTCGCAAACTTTTTTTAGAACTTTTAAAGGGGAACAATTACGTCATACATATTTTTTGCGTAACTTTAACCGTTTACGAAGCGCACGCGACGGAATCTCTTAAAAGGAATATTTTGTCCCCCGTTTTTACCACATTTTTAAGTGATGCTTCGCTCCTATTGGTCACAGCGTGATGTTATATAGCCTATAGCCTTCCTCGATAAATGGACTATTCAACGCAAAAAGATTTTTTCAATTCGATTCAGTAGTTTCTGAGATTAGCGCGTTCAAACAAACAAACTCTTCAGCTTTATAATATTAGTATAGATAAATGCGAAAGTAACTCTGTCAGTCTGATACCTTTTCACGTATGTTACGACTAAACGGATTTGGATGAAACTTGACAAATTAATAGGTAGATCATGTCCTGAAATAGGACATATGTAGGAAACGTTTCATCCCGGGAGTATGTTCCTTTTTTTTTTTTTTTGGAGTACATACTCTAAAAAAAAAAAAGGAACATACTCCCGAAAAGTCGAACTTGACAGTTATAAGAAAAATAATATTACGTGTTTTCGTGTTTTTGAGAAAAGTTATTTTAAAATAAAAAGTTTGTTAATAAGTACATTACTGATGTTCATTCAATTTCGTTCATTCTTACACCAACTCACTATCTGTTTTTTGTCAAAATCTGCCCCCCTAGCCATATTACTTTTCTATTATCGTTTACGCTAACGCTTAGTACAAAATGTATGGCAATGACATTACCTGCGTAGATAAGTGTCACGTGACTTATCGCAGATAGTGTCATCGTCATACATTTTGTACTAAGCGTTAGCGTAAACGAAAATAGAAAAGTAATATGTCTAGGGGGGCTGCTGGTCCCTTCATCTGTCAAATATAATTAAAAGTGGAACTATAGTAATATTTGACAAAAGAATTTGACATTTTGACGTCTCAATGAAAATGAAAACTATGTTGGGATCGGCTCTCAGTCAAAACAGATGCAGCTCAATGATACTGTATTTGACCTCTGTTTTATTGAAAACAAAATTTCTTAAAAATATTTTTAAATGAGATACCGTATCAAATAAAGGACAGCTGTAAACCTAAACATTATTTTACAGGTCCATAAAGGCTTGATGTTTTTCTTTCAAATTGTGTGCTTTAAAACGTTAAATGATCGTCTTCAAATGGCTTCCTACCGTTCAGGAATTTAAATGGATCGTTGACTAAGTGGTACGTCACGGGCGTGAAATTGCTATTGATTGGAGAGACGACATCCTGTAATATATGAGCGCAGATGCTGGGTCGAGGTATTTTAATTTGGGGTAAGAGAATTTAATGGTTATTCAGAGCACTTGTAAAGATGCTGATGTGAAAATTTACAGATAAATACATACTATTTAATTACAAAGCATGTGATGCGGAGGAATGAAGAAAATGTCATGAGGAAAGTGTTGTGTATGGATATGGATGGCTATAAGAGTAGAGGAAGGCCAAAGAAGCGATGGTTGGACTGTGTGAAAGAGGATATGGGTAAAAAGGGGTTGAATACAGAGATGACGACTAATAGGATATGGAAGAAAAGACATGTTGTGCCGACCCCAAATAAATTGGGATAAGAGCAGGAGAATAATGATGATAATGAATGATGATGATGTACCAGATAATAACAATAAATAAAATATGTACAAGCAGCATAAAAAGGGGAGGCAAAGAAGTCATTGGGCAATTCGCCCACATCGCTGTCAATGGGAAAAGTGTGCCACCACCAGCATCGCCATTCAACGTGGCAATCGTTGAATGGCGATGATGATTCTTTAGCCGAAAGGCCAGCCCTCTGGTCGCGTGAAGAGTCGACTCACTGCTTGCTGATGTCACGAAAACTCGATGAGCACTCGGTCCCCATAGTCCTTATCTGGTTCCAAACGGAAGTTTTGTGTAGCAACAAAAGGCAAAATACGTGTAATGTCAAGAGTTAGCTCGTTAGCAAGTCTACGTGATGGCTTGCAAAATACGAGTAATGTCATAAGTTAGCTCGTTAGCAAGCTTACGTAATGGCCTGCAAAATTCGAGTAATGTCACGAGTTAGCTTGTTAGCAAGCTAACGTGATGGCTTGCGAAATTCGAGTAATGTCACGAGTTAGCTTGTTAGCAAGCTCACGTGATGGCTTGCAAAATTCGAGTAATGTCATGAGTTAGCTTGTTAGCAAGCTAACGTGATGGCTTGCGAAATTCGAGTAATGTCATGAGTTAGCTTGTTAGCAAGCTTACGTGATGGCCTGCAAAATGCGAGTAATGTCATGAGTTAGCTTGTTAGCAAGCTTACGTGATGGCTTGCGAAATTCGAGTAATGTCATGAGTTAGCTTGTTAGCAAGCTTACGTGATGGTTTGCAAAATACGAGTAATGTCATGAGTTAGCTCGTTAGCAAGCTTACGTGATGGCTTGCAAAATGCGAGTAATGTCATGAGTTAGCTCGTTAGCAAGCTTACGTGATGGCTTGCAAAATACGAGTAATGTCATGAGTTAGCTCGTTAGCAAGCTTACGTGATGGCTTGCAAGATTCGAGTAATGTTATAAGTTAGCTCGTTTTTTTTTTTTGGGGAATGGGAAATCATCTTATGACTTCTTCCGCTCTAGGGTGGAGCGGAAGGGCGTGTCAGACTCTTACTGACTAAAACCCACCCTTGTTCCTCCCTGCCCTACATGCCCAGGGGCGAGGTAACTCTTTCGAATTTATCCTCAACCCCCGGGCAGGCATTGGCCGTGGCAGGCCCCGTCCTTTTGCTGACAACTCTTTGAGGCGCGCGTGGAACACTACGCGCCGTCCACTCTCGGGCCTGGTGCTGATTGGACGGCGAGTTACCCACTACTCGCCGTCCGCAGGCCCGGGTATGAGTTAGCTCGTTAACAAGCTTACGTGATGGCTTGTAAAATCTTTAACACACTTCCTAGGTCTTTAATCGTTTCCAAAGTAGGATATCTCTAGGTATTCGGTTTGTAATAATAGTATTGCTTCAGGTCTAATATAGCTAAAGGCTAAGAGATTTTTAGTAGCAGCCCGGAGTTTAGAAATTGGTGAAGTGACATCGTTACGCCTCGGAAAACACGTAACCCTAATTGTATTTATTGCTGGCATTTGGTTGGGCCAACAATAAATGCTATCATTTTATTGTTGGCCCAACAATAAATGCTACTAGGGAAAGCCGTTAGTCCAGCGCCTGATCTCTCTCCGGTCGTGTCAGAAAGCTGTCCCATGGCACTATGAGAGCAAAGGAACAGAGAGTGAACGCACACACTTGTGCATTATAATATCTCCTGCGTAGGAATTTGGTTCATCTCTCTTGGGATTGACCACCGAAATCGAATTTCGATCGGGAGAACCCAATAAACTGGAACAAACATAGCAGAGGATCCTTTTATCAGCATGTTTGCCACTTGACCTTAAGACGCAGTTGTACGACTTTTAATGATTTTTAATTGAACATCACATTTAAACGACTAGTTTTATTTCTTTGAAAAAAATGTATGTTACTTAAGACAATTTGTTCCGTAATTTGATATGTGAACATTTGAAATTATATTTTAATAACATAACATAATTAATTTGTAAATTTACGTCTAAAGCGGATAAAACATTGAGAATCACGCAAAAACTATAAAGCGTATTTTTATGAAACCTTCACTATTTTAAAGAGCATTTAATTATTTATATTTTAGTGAACGTGTTTTAGTATAATACGTGTTGTTTAATGTATAATAGCGCTCCTTGATGGGCGAGTCCTATTACTGGGTGGACGTACGACGCGTTACATGAGCTCAGCACAGAACACGCAAGCTAACCACTCAAGGTATTTGGCAGTTAATAGCGCCTAAAATGCCTTCCTAGTTAGTTCCGCCATCACTGAGAACGGAAAAGTCCAAACTCATAGTAGGAGACATGACTCTTAACATCAAGAGGAAAGCAACTGTGACTCTGAAGTTCTCTTCAAAGTATTTCAAAGACTAAAAGCCCATTACCAAGTAACAAATGAAATACGCCACACAGACTGAATTTTTATCAGTTCTAGAACTTTACTAACAGCTTTTATTTAAATGGCCAAGTTTTGTTCGAAACTTTTAATGGGTACGTGCGTGTTTTTTTGAACCAAGTACCTACTTCAGCAAGTTGCCCAAAACTTATATCCTAGATAAGTTATATAATGAGGCGAGACTTTGCGGAAATCCATGACAAGTGGGTCTAGTGTTTTATTTTATTTTATTTTATCATATTTGGAAAACTTACAGCTAATACATATACATGCTATCCGGTATCACCGGGTACCGCCCTACCTCCGTCGCGTGGTCGAGGCGTATTTGACGGACAGGGCCGTCATCTAACCCGGTTTTTTTTTTTTTTTTGGGGGGTGGGAAATCATCCTATGACTTCTTCCGCTCTAGGGTGGAGCGGAAGGGCGTGTCAGACTCTTACTGACTAAAACCCACCCCTGTTCCTCCCTGCCTCGAGTGCCCGGGGGCGAGGTAACTCTTTCGAATTTATCCTCCACCCCCGGGCAGGCACCGGCCTTGGCAGGCCCCTTCACTTTGCTGACAACTCTTTGAGGCGCGCGTGGAACACTACGCGCCGTCGACTCTCGGGCCTGGTGCTGATCGGACGGCGAGTTACCCACTACTCACCGTCCGCAGGCCCGGGTCTACGGTGGCCGGAGATCGTCTCGCGGCGTCCGAACCCCCTGGCGTCTCAGGCGGCGGTTGCGGCTGGGGGCGCTAGGGCGACTCGGCTGTGTTCGAGTCTCCCTAGCGTATGCCGCCTCCCTCTTCGCGAGCATTACTGCTTCGCAGAAGGAGGAGACGGCTTCCCATTCCCTCTCACTCCGTACCATGGCCTGAACCAGGGCACGGCGCGAGAGGTCGCTGCCGCCTATCGCATCCACGAGGACACGGCGGTGCTCTGCCCAAGCGGGGCAGACCTCCACCGTATGCTCCACCGTGTCCTCTGGGCGATCCTCGCAATGGAAACACCCGGGGGTCACCTCCGCCTTGATCCGACACAGGTACTTACCCAAACAGCCGTGTCCGGTGAGCACCTGCGTCAGGCGGAAGGTGAGGGCGCCGTGACGCCTCTCCAGCCACTGCTCAAAGAGGGGCACTACCGCCTCGATGGTGGCGTGCCCAGCGCTGGGTTGCGACAGTCGCTCTCTCCATGTCACCATGAGATCCTGCCGGAGCTCGGTTCATCATCTAACCCGGTCACCAGGGAGAATGGAACCGGCGAGAGATGTCGTGCGGTTTTCCACAGGGATCGGTCCTGGGGCCGCCTTTGTGGAACATCGGATACGACTGGGTGCTGCGCGCCGACCTCCCCATTGGCGTCAGCGTAGTATGCTACGCTGACGCGTGACATATAGGCTACGCGGGTGAAACCGCAGGGCGCAGCTAGTAGGTAAATAAATCTTTAGGGACTCTGATTGTTCATCGAGTGATTCCAGGGAATACGGCGGCACTGTGATCGAGTGCCTCCGTGCACAGCGAGGCTCATAGGAGACGCCTTTACAATCTCCTCAGGGATGTCCCATAACAGGCATTTCACAGAGGGGGTCTCTTAAGAGGTAACGGGGCCCCTTCCATGTGATGATGGCGAGCACCGGGTTTTTTTTAATGAGGTAAGACCAACTCCCCGGTCTTTTTCCCAAAAAGTCCAGGCGCCTTTTGAAGGTTTTCCCCCAAAAAACCCCAAAAAAATCTTTGTTTAAACTCATGAGTTTAAACAAAGATTTTTTTGGGTCCAACACCTACACACACGTAACATGTTACGAGTAGGTGTTGTGAGTTTTTGTTGTGGCTGAAATACTAACAACCAATTCAAAGGTTTAACCTTTATAACCCCAGCGGCTCTCATGTGTGCCGCTAGTTTGCCTCGCCAAAAAAATTACCAAAAACCCGATTCACACACACATATTATTTATTTATTATTATTATTTTTTATGTCTTTACCTGTGACAAGGTTCATACACCCGGAGCCTGACAAAGTCTGTAGTTACACGATGGCCGCCTGTCAACGGGGACTGACAGATGCTGAAACGTGACGCGTCTCTGGTTTGAGAGGTATGAGTTTTAATTAGTTAAAACATATCGGAAGTAAATAAAAACCGGCCAAGTGTGTGTCGGACTTCGCACATTTAGGGTTCCGTATTAAATGTATTTTTACTGCCTTGTATTACTTATAGATGTGAAACGTGGGCGCTTACAAAGCAACATAGGAACAAACTCGAGTACTGCCAAAGATCCATGGAACGAAGCATGATAGGTACGAGTAAGGTAGACTGAATTAGAAACGAGGAGTTGAGAGCCAGAACAAAAATGACCGATGTCCTGTCCAAAATTGACCAGCAAAAGTGGAGATGGACTGGCCACATGATGAAAGAACACCGAGAGAAATGGTGTAAAATCGTAACTGATTGGTACCCTCGTACTTACAAACGGAGCAGAGGAAAACAGAAAAGGAGATGGGAGGACGAGCTGAAGCTTACAGCGGGTCCTAACTGGAGGAGAGTGGCTCGTGATAGATCGCAATGGAAATTGCTAGAGGAGGCCTTTGCCAAGAGGCATGCTGAATTGAGAGACTTACTTTAAATAACAAACTATAAAAACCAAAAATAATTCAGAATAAAAGGGCATTATTATTACTATTATTATCAAATGTGTTTTTGACTATTTGCATGGCTTTGAGTCAACATGATGCTTAAACTGTAAAAATTTGAAGACTTGTAGCTCCAACCATTTGTCTGTAAAACCTGTGTGACAGACGACAGACAGACGGGCAAACGGACACGAGTGTGACAGCAATTGGGCTCCGTTTGAACCCTAAAAACGAGCGCGCCTTACAGTAGTCGCATACGATGTGTAACATTTGACATCTCAACTTGATAATAAGCAAAATTAACATTCTATCCTGAAACATAAAATTAAAACGTTTCGTTCCGATTCCGACCCCGCGCAGACTTATTGTGCGCACGGTCTACCATCTGACGGCCAACTCTATCACCGCGTGCGTTCATTGGTCAAATCAAATAGCGCGCACTTCCCCGGCTTCCTGTTACACACTTCCGTCCCATTTCACGAAATCACTCCCACTGTTTGCAGGCAAACCTATCCTATGCTATCCGGCTATCCTATGAGATTTTATGATCACTTTATTAAACAAAAATCATTTTGAATTGATTTGAATCTATGAAGCGGGATTTATTGAGAGATTGAGGATTTAAAATAAATATAGTTTTTACTAGCTTCCGCCCGCGTGCAGTTAGTACTTCCCCAACTATAAATTATAATAATAAGTTTTATTATAATAATAATAAAACTTTATTGCAGACCATAAAAGATCCATAACCACATAATTTCTAAAAAAAAGTACAAAAAAAATACTATTTAATTAATGCACGAAGTTTAAAAACAGTAATAATTCGATTAAATTAAGTTAGAAGATACAATAATGTCAAAAACAAATCATTATAAGTAATTAAATGTCAGTTAATTAAAAAAAAAATAAAATAATAAATTTATTACAAAAAAAAACAATGTCAATAAATTAAATAAAATCAATAATACAATATAACAACCATGTAAAAAAGAAAAACAATACTATTTTATATATATATAATATATTTTACATTATAGCCACCAGACTATAATCTATCTCTGTGCCTAATTTCATCCAGATCCATTCAGCCGTTCTTGCGTAATGGACTAACAAACATCCATCCGTCCAAACATTCGCAATTATAAAATTAGTAGGATTTTAACTAACAGATGAGGGTTGGGTTAGAAGAGGCAAATTAATGAATTCAGTCTAATTAGTCAACCCGGGCCTGCGGACGGCGAGCAGTAAGTAGCTCGCGCTCCGATCAGCACCAGGCCCGTGAGTCGACGGCGTGTAGTGTTCCACGCGCGCCTCAAAGATATTAGTGTCAGCCACCACTGACGGGGCCCATCGTGGCTGGTGCCTGTATGCCTAGGGGTAGCGGATAAATTCTGAACATGAGTTACCGCACCCCTGGGCACTCAGGCAGGGAAGGAACAGGGGTGGGTTTTAGTTAGTAAGAGTCTGACACACCCTCCCGCTCCACCCCGCTCTGGGTGGATCAGGGTCAGAGAAGTCATTGGATGATTTCCCACCCCACAAAAATAAAAAAAGTCTCAGTAGTCAAGGTTTATCGACAGATTGATTTAAGACATTTATATTAGCTTGTAACTAACTATTTAAACAAATCTTAGAATTTAAATTTGACCCACTTCCCGGTTTCTGATTAAGCTGATTGAAACAAGAAAAATAAAAATTGAATATTTTCAAAAAACCCAAATAAGTCACTTTTCAAGCAGTCTGATGCAGTTAGTAGCAGTTATTTTAGTTCAGTTATTGATTTCATGTCACCAACTGCATCAGACTGCTCGAAAAGTGACTAGTTTAGAGGTTTTTAGTCGTTTTTTAAAGTCGTATCTTGAGAAAATATTCACATAATAATGAGTTATATTTTTGGAATCGCCTCTTTATTTTGATAGCCCACTTACGAGCCTTACCACCTACCTAAACTATAGTTCGTCGACTTTTCTTTTTCACAATATGGCGTCTGGTTGTCGCCATATTGTATTTTGATTACTGTCATGAATTGACGTAAAAATTATATTACAATCGGCCCACGTGTTTGGTCTCTAAAGTGCCACAATGGAACAAACATCGAAAGTCGACGGCGCGTAGTGTTCCACGCGCGCCTCAAAGAGTTGTCAGCAAAGGACGGGGCCTGCCACGGCCAATGCCTGCCCGGGGGTTGAGGATAAATTCGAAAGAGTTACCTCGCCCCTGGGCATGTAGGGCAGGGAGGAACAGGGGTGGGTTTTAGTCAGTAAGAGTCTGACACGCCCTTCCGCTCCACCCTAGAGCGGAAGAAGTCATAAGATGATTTCCCACCACCCAAAAAAAAAAAAAACTTGAGAGGTGTCAAGGGATACCCGGATGGAACGAAGTTCCTTTCGATTAATTAGTGAAGGAATTGTAATATAATTTTATTTTTTTTAATTTATAATATTTTTTTTTATTATTAACTACGCACACACGCACGCACGTAAGAAGTTATACTTCATCATCTCATCTCATCTCATCTCATATCATCGCAGCTCAGCTCAGCTCAGATCAGCTAAGCTCAGCTCAGCTCAGCTCAGCTCAGCTCAGCTCAGCTCAGCTAAGCTCAGCTCAGCTCAGCTCAGCTCAGCTCAGCTCAGCTCAGCTCAGCTCAGCTCAGCTCAGCTCAGCTCAGCTCAGCTCAGCTCAGCTCAGCTCAGCTCAGCGTTCCAAGCTCCGCTAGATTTAACACACTGTTATAAGGCCGACCCCGTTTGTCTTTTTAAAAAAAAAGGCAATTATTTAACTTACACCACTTTAATCACCACAGACACAGATACACGAATTTGTACACTTAATTTAGGCAATGTCTCTCTTAAGTGCTCCCTAATTTTGGGCACAATAGGTTACGCGGCGGCGTCCAGAATCTAACTAACTAATTAATGCATATTATAGGTACCTGGAGCAGCTTCTCTTAGTGCTGGGTCCCTGGAGATTCCTTTCACATTCCTGGGGGTTTGTCTTACTCGCTAGCGGTGCGAGAGTGTGGTGTATAAGAGTGACTGCTTATGTGTGTTGTGTTATAAAAGAAAGAGGACTTGCACACTAATACGTTATATTGAATAATAAAATTAATACAAGTGCCCTCTTCGAGCGGGCTAGGAGAAGTCTTCCTAAAAACTAAAATCTTCTTTATTCTAAATTCTCAATTGGCGTTCCAAGAGTTTCTAGAATGTTCCAAACTTCCAACGTGCCAGTCTTCACCATAAGGTAGCCAACATAAGGTCGTCACATGAGCTACGCCCCTACGAATAGAAGCGCAGACGCTAGTAAGTCTTCTATTCAATTAAATATTTGAAAAGCCGATTGAGACCTACTTAACCCTATCCAGTTTTTCCCTGCCTAGGTGAGGAATTATGGAGATGCAGAAGTCCATCTATGGATAACCATACTGCACCCCGAGTGATGTGGTCAACTTTCTTTTTATTAATTTGAGCCATTCGGCACACCACATATCCCGGCAATGCACATGGCTTCAGTGAGGTAAAACCTCACTAAAAGGCACACTGCTCTGCTAAATTTTTTGACCTAAGATGCTCTAGTTAGCATCTACCCAGAAGGGGTTTACAAAAAATAAAATTCAAAACTGTAATAATTTTAACTCCATTGGACGCTTATGAAGACCAGGAGAAAAATACGACCACTGTTCTGAACACCTACTCACTGTTCCTGAACTTCCCCCAGAGTGCTCCATAAATATAACTTGAAGTATACTCTCTAAATGAATAATACATAAAAATTGTCATGGGCTCGGTCACACCATACAGAATCAACTCGATCCTACTTTGCGAAGGCATTATACCCCATAAACAAAGCTGGTATTAACCGACAAAAACCCGGACACATTTTTCCCTAGGAGAGAGGACCGCAATTCCCTCTACCTCCTAACCGTAGTAACATCTTTATTAAAATCGCACTCTGGAGAAACTCATCCCTATTTCTCACTAATAATCGCCTAACAAATATATTTCCTTGTTCATGATAGGTGGTCACATCTCCCATCAGTCTTCATTCACGTCCGTGCAGCTCATCATATCGATTACATGAAACACACAAAAACACAACGATTAATATCACATAAAAAACAAAACAAATGAGAACCTCCTACTTTTGAAGTCGGTTAAAATTTAAACTTTTACTATATTGTCAACCGTAATATCGTTGACGTACCAGATATCTGACAATTATTTGTCATGTCAAATGACATCTGACACCAATGTCTATTCTCTAAAAATCTTTTTTAAAAATAAAATAATTTTCAAAAAACAATTTATAATTTTTTTCTTAAATTTCCAAAACTTATATTTACTTACAGAATATTGCTTTAATAAATAGTTTACAAGCAATTCTTGACCTCTTTCGCATATTTTTATTTTTATCGAAGAATTTGGGTCATCGTAATTACTATTTCCATACCTTATATTTATGGTCGAAAACTTGTTTGTCACGTTGCTATGACAATACACGTCAGCTAGAATAAATAACATTGATACAAAAATAATTTTATGTTTAGCAAAGAAATGGAAATTATCCTTCTTCGTACAATATGGGAGGGCCCATATCTCCTCCTCCAGCCTATTCTGTGAAAAATGCTGTTCCGCTTGTTGTGAAATGTTGTGATGTTGTGAAGTGATATTTATGATGCAGTTTTCATCCCGATAGATATCCGCTGGACCATCACCTATTGGAACAATAATAGCAGGATTTTGCATGACTTCCACCGGCACGCACAGCTCTTTGGACTCCACCGCCATTTCGAAGCTCTCCTGCTCACAAACATCAGCAGAAACATACTCAACTTGAACAAAATCATCGTTACAAGAACCATGTGTCTCCGACGGAACTTCCACCTCACAGCTTTCCATGTCGACGACATCAGCCGAAACAACTCCCAAACAAATAAAATTTTCATTCGACTCGTGCTCGCCAAATGTTTCTTTTACTACAATTATCTCTTGTTTCTCTGAAATATTATTACTAGGAATAATTGTAAATAACCGACCCGATTCTGTATCTTCATTTTCACAGCTTCGGTCATCATCGTCCAGACCGCAGTCTTCACATTCCTGGACATCATTGACTAGGCCGGCATCAGCGCAGCTCTGGTCATCATCGTCCTCCTCCTTTGCTTTAATTGTTGAGCTAGAAAATAATATTACTTGATGCAATGGCCATCGACACAAACTCGTCGATAAATTCTTCGAGGCACACCTCATACGTGTGTCCCGAAAAGTATCGCATTTTGCTCTATTTATATTATTTAACACTTATTAAAAACAGAACCACTCAGCTTGGACTATACTCCTCTTATCCTGGTGGCTGTCACTGCATCAGTCCTCAGTTTGTCCACCGCACACCGTTACCGTTGCCGTCACTCTTACATACGGCGCTCTTTCCCGGCGCTCGCCGCCACTTATAGGTACCTGGAGCAGCTTCTCTTAGTGCTGGGTCCCTGGAGATTCCTTTCACATTCCTGGGGGTTTGTCTTACTCGCTAGCGGTGCGAGAGTGTGGTGTATAAGAGTGACTGCTTATGTGTGTTGTGTTATAAAAGAAAGAGGACTTGCACACTAATACGTTATATTGAATAATAAAATTAATACAAGTGCCCTCTTCGAGCGGGCTAGGAGAAGTCTATCTAAAAACTAAAATCTTCTTTATTCTAAATTCTCAATTGGCGTTCCAAGAGTTTCTAGAATGTTCCAAACTTCCAACGTGCCAGTCTTCACCATAAGGTTGCCAACATAAGGTCGTCACAATATTATTTCCATGCACTAGGTTTTTTTTTTTTTTTGGGGGGTGGGAAATCATCCAATGACTTCTTCCGCTCTAGGGTGGAGCGGAAGGGTGTGTCAGACTCTTACTGACTAAAACCCACCCCTGTTCCTCCCTGCCTCGAGTGCCCGGGGGCGAGGTAACTCTTTCGAATTTATCCTCCACCCCCGGGCAGGCACCGGCCGTGGCAGGCCCCTTCCCTTGGCTGACAACTCTTTGAGGCGCGCGTGGAACACTACGCGCCGTCGACTCTCGGGCCTGGTGCTGATCGGACGGCGAGTTACCCACTACTCGCCGTCCGCAGGCCCGGGTCTACGGTGGCCGGAGATCGTCTCGCGGCCCCTGGCGTCTCCTGCGGCGGTCGCGGCTGGGGGCGCTAGGGCGACTCGGCCGTTGCTGAGCCTCCCTAACGTGTGCCGCCTCCCTCTTCGCGAGCATTACTGCTTCGCAGAAGGAGGAGACGGCCTCCCATTCCCTCTCGCTCCGTACCATGGCCTGAACCAGGGCACGGCGCGAGAGGTCGCTGTCGCCTATCGCATCCACGAGGACACGGCGGTGCTCTGCCCAAGCGGGGCAAACCTCCACCGTATGCTCCACCGTGTCCTCTGGGCGATCCTCGCAGTGGAAACACTCAGGGGTTCCATGCACTAGGTAAAAGTGCAACATCAGCATGTTTGTAAAGGAAAAATACATTGATTAATAGTAAAAGCTGATTTAGGCTTTATTGCCTTGTAATAAGGGTTATAACAGCTCCCCCTTTGAAACGAAGCTTTATCTCATTAAGATGAAGCGAAGTAAGTAAGATTAAAGCTGTAGCTATCTAAGAGAGACATTAGCATTTATATTTGATTACATATAAAAGTTACTTAATTTTATATTAAAATTAATAACATAATGAGTTAATAGTTATACATTATATTAAAAGTTTAGATTTCTATTTGACGAAAATCTGACTTTATTAACGTTTTTTGATTATAACATTGGTTAAATATTTGCACACAGCATCCAGCATTAGAAGAATTTTTGTTCTTAAAATACCTATATAACTTATAAGCTACGTATAAAAATAAACACACAATTAGAATATAAGTAAAAGTAGAATAGTAATGGCCATATTTAATAAAATGAGACTCTTTTTCCAGATTATTTAATTCTTGCTCTAAACTATCCATTTGATGAGTTGCATATTTGAGAGATTCTAAGTTAATTTTACTTATAGAGATTGGAGACAAATGTGGTAAACTTTTATTAAATATGTCCTTCTTACAACAGTCATCTGCTGTTATATCAAAGCTTATATCTAAAGGAGACTTAGTAAATAAAGAATAAGAACTAGTTGGTATTAACTGCACAGTTTTAGAATACCCAATACAATTAGGTGATAATTTTACAATTCCTGTACCTGTAATTGAATGGTCATTTATGTTTTCATCACATTTAATAGTCAATTTATTTGTATTTGATTGAACATATATCCATTTGTTATTTCTTAAATTTCGCCAAATATCAATCTGACCATATAATATTTTAGCATTGCATTCTGTAGGTAATGACAATGTTATCTCAGTTAAGATTTTAGATTCACAATTTGGGTTACTTATACATGAATATATAGTACTTAATTCACAGATAGAAAAGTTACTACTTACTATTTTACATTTATCAAGAGTGTCCAACATGGCATAATGCATCCTGTCATCACTTAGTGCAATATGAGAGTTAGAAGGTTGAATCAAAGCACATGTATTATGTGAGTCATCATGAGGTGTAGGTAATGGTATGTTTTTATAGGTCATGAACTTATCAGAAGTGATCAAAGGGATCTGTAATATAAAAATGACCTTATTGTTGTAATAATAAGAACTAAATTCGGAAACGTCAATTATAGAATGAATATTTTGAATGTTTAAGGGAACTGGAAAATCTAACCTTTTGCTTATCTGACTGCTATGTTTAATTAGTTCTAAATAAAGATTTGAGGGACTTATAACACTAGGATGTAGTACATTAACCTTAGAAAATAATATAGAATTAAGTGTAGTATCTAGTAAGTTAGATATAGCAAGTAAAGAACCTTCGATAATATTGAGAAGGTTGTTTAACTTTGAAGTATATAGCATAAATGAAATGGGAAAATATTTCATTCATCTGATTAATTTGGGCGTTTAATTTCATCTCATTTTGATTGAGATTGTAAATGGTAGTGTTGAAATTATTTATAGTGGACTTGACAACATGAATGTTGTCTCTCATTAAGCGAAATATTTCTGTTTCACTCTTTTTGCATGATTCTATTGCAGCATCGTATTTTCGGGCATCATCTGCATCCAATGTGCCGAAAAAGAACTTTAAGATTTCACTTCCGAATTCTAAAGATCGTTTAACTTTAGTTGTCAACTGATTAGAGATGATGTGCGATAATGATTGTAATTTGATAGAACTGGACTGAACTAAAACTTCGATAGGGCTGGACATGTCTTTGCATGTACCTAACTCTTGAGGTTGAATTTTGTTGCACAAGTTTAGAGTATCGTGTAATAGAGATTCGATTTTATTAAGATAAGGTTCTAAAGAAACTAAATCTACGTGGGTGATCACTTTCCAATGATCAGTATAAAAGTTAATATTAGTAGTAGGTTCAAAATAAATCCCTGGGCTATGATAAATTGGAACGATGCTTGATTCGGTTCGGCTGAGGCATGAAGTGCCATTGCAGCATATTATTCTGAAAAGAAATATAATATATAGGTTAAGATGTAGCAGGCTTAATTTCATTGGTATGGTATTTAATAGCCTTGCGACCTACTTGTAGGGTCACATTATGTTTGTTATGAACTTTAATAATTTTATAGGGGCCTTTCCATATAGGCGATAAGGCCTTTCGAAGTCTATGATGGTGTTTGAGATAAACCATATCTCCTACCTTATAAGTAACGTCACGAGAGTTTGCATCATAATATTGTTTTGATTTTTCTTTACTATTTAAAATGTTTTGAATGGCATTCTCGCGACTAAAGCGCATTCTATATTGTAAAGCTCGAATATATTCGTTGTATGTATTGCCAGAGCTTTCATATAACGAGTTTGGAATGGATGGTTTATAACCGTATAATAACTCGTGAGGAGTAAAGTTAGTTGTACTATGCGGCGTGGTATTATAAGCTAGAATTACAGTGAATAAGTAACAATGCCAGTCATTCTGGTTTTCATTAACAAAAGATTTTAGGTATTCTTTTAAAGTAGAATGTGAGCGTTCAAGAGCTCCATTCGTTTGAGGGTGATACGGAGTAGTAAAAAGAGCCTTGACCTTAAGTATTTCGATCAATTGTTTAAATAATTCGGATGTAAAACATGTACCTAAATCTGTTAGAATAGTTTTGGGAAAACCGAAAAGAGACATAAAATGAACAAGGTTTCTGGCTATTTCCTCACTAGTAGCCGTAACCATTGGATAAGCGCTAGTAAATTTAGTTAAGTCATCTTGTAAGGTCAAGATGAATTTAAAGTTTTGGAAACCTGCATCAGGTAAGGGACCTACGACATCGAGTGCCAATCTTTCAAACGGCCTGGTAGATGTCGAAGTTATCTCCATTGGAGCTTTGTTTGATTTTCTCAAAGGTTTATTAATTTGGCAAAGGTTGCATTTCTTTACTTATTGTTCGATATCAGACCGCATGCCTTTCCAATAGTAGGCAGCTTTAATACGCGAGTACATTCGTTGTGACCCTGGGTGACCAGCTATAACAGAGTCGTGGTTTTCTTTTAATATTTTAGGAACTTCTACAGGAGTAGGATAGATTCATTTATTTTTATAGATGTGAATTTTAATATTGGTTTCATGAAAAATATAGGAAATCATATTATATATTTTAGTATATGTAAGCTTTGAGAATGGGTCCGTGAAATCAGGTAATGCAAGATCGGTAATATTTTGGCAATTAATTAGTAAATTTCTAAGCTTAATTAGTAAGTTATAAATATCTCTATAATTTGTTTCTTCATAGTGATGTACTTTTGTAAATAGAAAATAGTAGGTTTTATTTTTGTCATTAACACATTGTATTGAAAGTGGCTCGCGTTCAGAATTAAGTAGATTATCAGAATTATCGAGCCGCGATAATATTTCCTCGCAATGAGGCATAGAATAGTCAAAGTCTAAGGAGACTGGGCAAGCAATTGTACTTAATTTAGATAAATGTAGTCCTTCAATACACTCTTCGATGGTTGTATTTGGGACTGGAAGTTGATTTGTAAATTGAGCCTTGAAATATTTTTCATAAGAAAAGTTATTTAAATGGTTTACGTCAATAGCGTTGACAGGGCAACGGGATAGCGTATCGGCGTTAGAATTGAGACGACCTTGTTTGTAAACGATTTCGTAATCGTATTCTTCAAGTTTGAGGCGCCAGCGAATGAGTCTGCTACCGGGATCCTTTACGTTAAATAACCATACGAGGGGCCTATGATCTGTTATTATTTTAAATCTATTGCCATATAAATATGGTCGAAAAGTTTTAACGGCGAATATAATTGCTAATAGCTCTTTTTCCGTAGTTGAGTAGTTTCCTTCGGGCTTATTTAAAGTACGTGACGCATAAGCGATCAGTTTATCTTTGCCGACGGGACCCTGAGATAATATTGCGCCAACGGCAAAATTGCTAGCATCAGTGGTGACATTAAACGGCTGCGAGAAGTCAGGGTACTGTAGAAGAGGAGCGGTAATTAATTTTTCTTTTAAAATATCAAATGCATGTTGTTGTTCTGTGTCCCAATGGAACTCAACATCTTTTTTTAATAGAGACGTAAGCGGTTTAGTTAACTTAGAAAAGTTTTTAATAAATCTGCGATAATAGCCTATTAGGCCTAGAAACGACTTAATATTTTTAGGATTTTTAGGAACTGGAAATTGTGATACAGCGCTAACCTTTTCAGGATTTGGAGATACACCTTTATCGGTGATAATATGGCCAAGGTAAGTTACCTCATGCCTTAAGAACTCACACTTGTCCGGTTGGAGTTTTAGGTTATATTCACGAAATTTATCGAATACTAATTGTAGTGTTTGTATATGATCTTGTAAGTTTTGGCTATAAACTATACAGTCGTCAAGATAAATATAACAATGAAGGCCTTGTAAGCCTGATAGCACAGTATTCATAAGACGCTGAAAAGTAGCAGGGACATTTTTCAGGCCGAAAGGCATTCTGGTAAACTCGTAGTGACCAGACATATCTGAATTTGTGCTAATTGTGAAGCCTGTTTTAGGCATATCTTTGGGACAAGTTCTCAATTGGTGGAAACCACTTGCGAGGTCCAGTGTACTAAAATATTTGGAGTGACCTAATTGGTCTAAAATGTCAGTGATAAGAGGCAGTGGATAAGATTCGGAAACAGTGACATCATTAAGACGACGATAGTCAATGACTATCCTGCACTTTTTCTTGCCGGAAGCGTCCATTTTCTTCGGGACTACCCAAACTGGGGCGCTCCAAGGCGAAGTTGAAGGTCGAATAATATTTTGTTCTAGCATTTTACGAATTTGGGAATCTACTTCCTCTTTGTGGCATTCGGGGAAGCGATATGATTTTACATTGATAGGTAGCGCATCACCTGTATTAATAGTATGCTCGATAGCATTCGTGAAGGTTAAGGGTTCACCTTCGACATGGAAAATATCTGTATAGCGCGAACAACATTCTAATAGAGCCTTTTTCTCTTCATCATTTAGATGAGAGCACCGGATGAGATTAAGTTCTAAAACTGATCGCGTAAATAAGGTAATAAATTTTATTACCTTATTTACGCGATCAGTTTTAGAACAAGAAGCAGTGTTAATATTGTAGGAGTTAATAATTGAACAGTCAAGTTCAAGGGGCGTCGCTGTAACCTGATAATCTTTTATTTCAATGTCACACTCTGTAGTGTTCAAAATAGTCACGTTTGTTTTCCCATTCGGTTTAATTGAGACCATGCAATTAGCGACATAAACGCCTTCACGTAAGATATGATCTAGTATGAGAGCTTCATTGTTGTGATAAAGTTCAGGAGAGTAATTTGATACAGTGCACTCGATAACTACTTCAGATCGAGCTAGAATATTGTATGAAGGTTGCTTATAAATAATAGGAATAGAATGATTTAATATAGAAATTGATTTTAAAGAATAATCGATATTTGTTTTAAAATAGCTGCAAAAATCGCTACCAATTATCCCATCGTAATTAATAAGATTGATGTCATCCTTAGTGACATGAAATTTGTACTTATATATACTATCTGATAAATTGAACTCCATTTGGAAAGTACCTAAAGTTTCAACAGGAGTTTCTGAACTATTAATACCTTTTAATTTAACAGTTTCGGTAGATAGTTTTGGAAGTTCTTGTAAACAAGACGCTTTAACAATACTTATTGTCGATCCTGTATCAATAAGAAAACATAGCTTTTCGCGAGCGTGATTAGTATGTAGATAAGTATGAGGTAAAGCTACCTTTTTGCAGTAGTCATTAATTTCGTATATAGGTTTAGAATTAGTATTAGATGTTTGTAATTTTCCAATACATAATTGGCATTTTGTTTTATTACTAGGAGTATTAGAACTCAGCTTATTTGGCTGAGATGAAGTTTTGATAGAACTCATCTCCTTTGGATGAGATGCAAATTTAGAAGAACTCATCTCCTTAGGATGAGATGTAAATTTAGTAGAACTCATCTCTTTTGGATGAGATGCGAATTTAGAAGAACTCATCTCTTTTGGATGAGATGCGAATTTAGAAGAACTCATCTCTTTCGGATGAGATGCGAATTTAGAAGAACTCATCTCTTTTGGATGAGATGTGAATTTAGAAGAACTCATCTCTTTTGGATGAGATGCGAATTTAGTAGAACTCGTTTCTTGTGAACGAGGTGTTAATTTAGTAAAATTAGTGTAAGAATTAGCATAGGTCGTGTCATTTAGAGCTTTGTTCGATTTTGGCGGACACGGTACCAAAATCTTGTTTAGTTTAAATTGTCATTATTAATTTTAGCCGTATTTTCACATGTATGTGTAGGTGCGTTATTAGAGTTAGTAGGTGCCGAGTTACGGTCACGTTCTGCATTTTCAGCGGTTTGCCGTTGTTTCATATTATACTGAAGTTTGCGACACTCTTTAATCGTGTGACCAACATTTTTGCAGTAATTGCAAGATTTAGGATTATCTTCGCGATTAGTATTAGAATTAGGAGAGTTACTGAAAATTTTAGGATCTCGGTCACGCTTTTTATTCTTAAAACATTCTGATGAGTTGTGACCCATCTTGTTGCAGGTAGAACACTGTTTAGAGGATCTTATTTTAGACCTAGATAAATTATATAATTTTTCTTCGTCAATAGCATATTGTATAGCTTCATTGAGACTAGAGGGGTTTTTGCAACGAACAATAGTTGATATGGAAGGGTGGGGCCTAAATACCTTTATGTTAGGGTTAACCTAACATAAAGGTATTTAGGGCAAGGTCCTCCATGGCTGCTATTCTGCCTGTATACGAGTGAAAGTATGTCTGACTGTATACGAGTTAATATTGACTCCACTCTTAAAGAATATTTAGTAACATCCTCATCGGATAATTGTTTACAATGTTGCAGATCTGATAATAAGTGTGTAGCATGTTTTTTCTCCCCGAAAGTGGCCTTCAGGAAGGTCTTTAACTCCGACCACAACGAAAATGATTTAAGGCTACATGCAACTTGTGCTTTACCTTCTAGCTGTGAGATGACATATTTACAAAGTACAGTTTGTTGGTCTGAAGTAGCTAAGGACATGGCGTTCTCGCAATTTGTGAGAAATGCAGGGAGAGTTTCCCTGTCACCATTATAAGGTTTTATAAATTTGGTTAAAACTGGTAGTGTAATTTTGTCAGACATTTCCTTTGATTTAGATGTTAATTCTTGTTTAACGAACATAAAAGATTATGATATGTTGGACAAATTAAGTTAGTAGTAAAAATGACAATTTAAGATTGATTTGAAATAGAATAGGCAAAACAATTAAAATCAGTGAAAATAGAAAAGAAATTAGATAAAGTCTTTAAAATTAGGTTGTCCAATTCAGAGACACTTTGAATTAGTAAAAATATGGTAATTCACAAGAAACACTCACAGTAACACGATAATTGCCGACACTCGCATTATCAGGTGCGCAGTGGGAACTCGAAGTCCGGAGTCACGTTGCGCTGCCGTTGTGACGTTTCGGAGTAGAATTTTCTCACGGTTGACTGTGGAATTTCTTGAGTTTGAAGGTTGGTGAGTTAGACCTGAAGCTGCTGGTGATGCCGTCTGGAGAAGTGTCGATGTAGGTGGAGCGGGCTCAAGCTGTAGAGCTGAGGCTGACCGTCGTCCAATTTCTGATGTGGCTGGAGCGGGCTCAGACTGAAGGGCTGAGGCTGACCGTCGTCCAAGTAGAGACGCAGGCTTGACCTTGGGTCAAGTCTCACTGTCGATCAATTTAACGGAGGGGCTATAGGTTCGGGATACCAGCGTCTGTTTGACTCAACGTCGTAAGACTTCGTCTCTGGTATCCCACTTCTGACACCAATTTGTTATAAGGCCGACCCCGTTTGTCTTTTTTTAAAAAAAGGCAATTATTTAACTTACACCACTTTAATCACCACAGACACAGATACACGAATTTGTACACTTAATTTAGGCAATGTCTCTCTTAAGTGCTCCCTAATTTTGGGCACAAGAGGTTACGCGGCGGCGTCCAGAATCTAACTAATTAATGCATATTATTTCCATGCACTAGGTAAAAGTGCAACATCAGCATGTTTGTAAAGGAAAAATACATTGATTAATAGTAAAAGCTGATTTAGGCTTTATTGCCTTGTAATAAGGGTTATAACAACACGAAATTGGTTAGATAATGCTTGATCTGCTTGACCTACCCACCAAAAATACAAGAAGTTTTTATTAGATTGTTTTTCCAACACAATCTTTTTGGATGGACAGCCTCATTAGTGTCGTCTCGACTTTTCGTAAGAATTTTTTCCGTCTAGCCCCCTTTCACAACGCGCGATAGGGAACTTCGTTCCAAAAAAAAATGGAACAAACATACATACATACATACAATAGGCTGATAAACACGGCAAACATCACAAAGTAAAGTTTTTTAGTTTTTTTAAACCACAGAAAATTATATTATTTTACAATAACACCTTTTTACCACCTGAAAATAGATTTTGAATCTCGAGTCAATGACCGAAAACGACCATTTATTTTCCCTAAACAATCTGAGTTTTTCAACAAAACTTCGAATTATTTCAAAATAATTCAAATTTTCAGGTATTTTCACACTCTCGCTCGTGTTAGCTGCCAGTGGCAAATGTTAGAATTTAATTAAACAAAACAGATTGTGTTGATAAAACACGATATTGAAAGCATAGACGAAAGGGTTTATTTTCTAATACAAATATTGGAAATTGAAAATGTGTGACAATAACGTGTGAGAATTTATTGTTCGATTTGAAAAATTCCTGTCTATTCGATTGGAATTCCAGAAAAAAAATATATTACAAGGGAGAGATCAGGCGCACGACCAACCCAATCTCTGTACGTGCTTTTCGAGGCATGGGTGTGTCACACAACCAACTTCCTAACTCCCGGTTGCTACAGAGTAGATCCTTATGGAAAAACCTAATAATAACACGTTTTCCCCGACCCGGGAATCGAACCCCTCACACTCAGCAGTCATGCTTGCAACCAACAGATCAACAGTAACCAGATTAGAAAACACCATTTATCAAAAACTTTTCACAGAACAAAACACAGATATTTCAAGAAAGAAAACAAAACCTTAATCCTTTTATTTTCTGTAACAATAGCAAAAATAATACTATTTTTAGGATAAAGATAGCCGGACAAATACAATAAAACATAAAGTCATTGGCAGCCGGATCCTTTTTTTTGCCAACTGTACCGAACAAAGATGTCTCTGGGAAAACAACAGAAAATATTGTTGAAGAAAGTATTGGATGTAAAAGTTAATCGTGCGTGACTTTTTGTCTGACCATACGCAGGGACGGACTCGTGTGACCTGAACAAGAAATGAGATCTTCAGTTTTTTAAAGAAATAAAAAACTTTTTTATAAAAAATACAACCAACTTCTAAAAATTGCAAAATAACTTTAATTTCGGAAGTCGGTGTTTGTATTTTTTTGTTTCTTCGCTATTTGACACCGACTTCCGAAATTAAAATTATTTTGCAATTTTTAGAAGTCGGTTGTATTTTTTGTAAAAAAAAAAATTATTTATCACTTTTTCGTTGTTATACCCCAGAAGTAAAACTAAATATTAAAGTTATGACCGAATGGATAACCCTAATAACATGGAATTTGAACATTTGGAGACAACCAAAACGTCATCTGTGTATACATATTTTTTGTTAATGTTATTTTTTTCAAAAAGTGCTGAATTAATTTCGTTAAAATTTATATGGGACTACCTCTGAAGTACGACCTTAAAAACAAAAAAAGAATCATCAAAATCTATTCACATATGGCGGTGATATCGCGTAACAAATATTAAAAAAAAAACTTGAGAGGTGTCAAGGGACACCCGGATGGAACGAAGTTCCTTTTGATTAATTAGTGAAGGAATTGTAACATAATTTTATTTTTTTTAATTTATAATATTTTTTTTTATTATTAACTACGCACACACGCACGCACGTAAGAAGTTATACTTCATCATCTCATCTCATCGCAGCTCAGCTCAGCTCAGCTCAGATTAGCTAAGCTAAGCTCAGCTCAGCTCAGCTCAGCTCAGCTCAGCTCAGCTCAGCTCAACTCAACTCAACTCTTTAGCAATAACAACAACTATAACAAAAGTAAATGTAACAAGAAGTTTTTATTAGATTGTTTTTCCAACACAATCTTTTTGGATGGACAGCCTCATTAGTGTCGTGACAACTTTTCGTAAGAATTTTTTCCGTCTAGACCCCTTTCACAACGCGCGATAAGGAACTTCGTTCCAAAAACTAACACACGAATTGAGAACCTCCTCTTTTTTGAAGTCGGTTAAAAAATAACGGTCGGTCGGTCGGTTAATCATACACCACTTCGCAGGATCGCCCACACCACCACGGACAGATCGCGGACGAGCCGCTAACACCGCACACTAACATAATGTAAGTACGTATCCGTCTTTAGGTGTCCGTGTCCGCGACCAGCCCGCGCCGCCCCGACCAAATCCCTAGCGTGAATCACAGATTACTTAATTATTATTACAAATTAGGTACTTTATGATACCATAAAGTGTGAATTTATTTTTCAGTAACGGCAGATTTCTCCTCGTTATCGAGAAACAAACTCCTTAATTTTGATTTTAAAATACCTTTACTTAATTTAGGGTTTTATCTTAGCAGATCTATTTTATTAAATTATTTGGGCACCACATATTTTGAAGTTTTCTCTTCATAATATAATATATTAATAGTTGATGGCTGACTGTTCACACCGTCGGTGAGGATCCGCTCCATAAGTTTGTCGCTGAGCGACAAGAGCTATCTAAGCTTACTCGCTCAGCGTCACTCGGTCAGCGATGTTCGTTCGGCCGCCAGAAGTCACGCCGAGAGACCAACCCGAGCGAGAGGTGCGAGTAACCGTCTGTCACACTCGAACACTCGCTTAAAGCCCAGTGACAAAACTAACGCAACTACACACTCGCTACTCGCTGCTCGCCAACTCGTTTTTGTTTTGAAGCTCTACCCGCTACTCGCTCATCGCTGGCGGTGGGACAAATGCCTTGTCCTACTTCCGACCAATATTATAAATGTGTAAGTCTGTATGAGCCTCATCAGAAAGCTCATAGTCACCCAAAGGGCAATGGCTAGGCTATGCTTGGCGTTTTCTTGTGTGATTGAATCAGCAATTAAGATATCCGCAGGAGAACCAAGCTTACCGACATAGCCTAAAGAATCGCCAAACTTAAGTAGCAGTATGCAGGGAATTACTCGCCGAACAGATGGTCGATGAAACTGGAAAGTTCTGGAGTGGCGACCGCGTACTGGAAAACGTAGTTAGCTGGGAGCTTCACAGGCTTCGCGGAGTGACCTCACTATTCCCAGGATTTGTACGTTTGAACGTTGAGTAGCCACAGCCTCGCACTCCAGGATGACGTAAGCAGCCGATTCCTCGGTGTCAAAACAGCCTCTACTGAGTGGGTTGTCCGTAACTATATCAAAAAAATCCTTTTCCCAAGTATCTTGGGGTCGGCTTTAAGTCTAACCGGATGCAGTTGAATACCATTATTTTACATGGTGCGACTGCCTATCTGACCTCCACAACTCAGTTACTGGATAATACGATACCCCTTGGTAAGACTGGTTGTCAGACTTTCGGGCTTCTGATGACCCGTAATGACTGTCAAAGATCCACGATTGACAGCCGGGACCAATGGCTTCACGTGCTTTCCGAGGCACGGGGGAGTCTCGGTATGTAAAGATGATCACCCATCCATGGACCAAACCCGGCAAGCGTAGGTTAACCTGATGGATCAACCCGTGTGGCTGTTATTACTTTAGCCGCGAGTTCCGCTGCCAGCTCGAGCCAGTCCATGGTAAGTATATGTTATATGGATATAAAATGTTTGTTTAAGAGGCAATTATGGCCTAAATGGCCCAATATTTTTTTTATGTTATTCCTGTTTGAAGATTATGAATATCTACGCGTTTGATAAAACAGGAAATCGGAAAAAAAAACAAATTATAAATTCTCTAACGTAATTATCAATCCAAAATAGAGATAAAAAAATCCACAATTATTACTTTTAATTTATTGAACATGTATTTTTTCCTCATTTGTGTTTATTTAGGGACCTGTACAGCTTAATTAAGATGTTTGCTTTGATTTCTGAGCACGTAAATATTTGCTCATTACTGAAAATTAATTAGGAAATAATTGATTATGATTGACTAATTTTAGAAATAAAATGGAAAGAGGAACAAATTACCAAATTATAATTTTAAGTATGGCTCACCTTATACATTAGACTAGGAGCCTTATTTATAAATATACTCGCTGCGCGCCGCGGTTTCAGCTGCGTAAACCGGGATAAAAGCAGCCTATGTGTTGATCCAGGATTTAAGCTGTCTACAAACTAGGGTTTGGGTCCCAGGACGTCTCGTGTCTCGAAGTCCCGGGGTCTTATCGTAATTTTAGTTGTCTCGAGTCCCGAGACTTTCGGGTCGAGACTCGAGACGAGGCAAGATTGTCGAAATTGTTAATTATGACCAATGATTAGATATTAGAATTACTAGATAACAGTAAAGCAAACTAGTATGATTTGTAACGTAGTTCGTTTTATATCTATAAGATTTAACTGCTTAAAAGTGAATCTATGTGTGATTAAAAGAAATAAACAAAGCAATTATTAAGACTGAAATTAACGTTAAAGTTATTAAGATTTAACTTTTTGTTTTATTAAATGTTGATTTTTGTTGACGTTTCACTAGAAAAAATTAAAATTCCCAATTAAAATTCTTCAAAAAAGGCTCACCCCTCTTAAAAAAAAAAAAATATAATAAAAAAAAACTTAAAAGTCTCGAAGTTCTGCGAAGTCCCGGGATTTTGATTATTGGCTGTTTCGTGTCCCGGGACTTTGAAATTATCGGCAGTTCCTAAACCCTACTACAAACCTACCAAATTTCATCCAAATCGGTCCAGCCGTTTCAGCGTCAAGAAGTAACAAACATACAAACACACACACTCACAAACTTTCGCCTATATAATATTAGTGTGATAACCATGTGATTTGTTTAAACACTGATTAGCAAGTTCTTAATTCAAAATTTTCTATGGAGAATTTGAATTTAGTATCCGCTAATCAATATTTAAACTAAGCATATGGTTAGCTATTTTTAACAGACTTCAAAAAGGAGGAGGTTCTCAATTCGTCGGAACCTTTTTTATTTTTATACATAAGGTTGAAATAGATATTCTATCAACGAAACAATAATTGTCAAGAAGAAGTGAAGTTCAGTGGCTGTTTTAATCAATTGTTTATTGATTCCTAGTGGATATTGTGATGTAAAATTGATGAAGTTTTGTGTCTCAAGTGTCAACGCAAATGGACAATATGTGGAATCGTTGAAACAGGCGCAATCTCGGGAAAATGGAGCTGAGAATTTTATTGTAGTATTGACTACCTCAGCGAAGTTTGCCGAGAAGGCTGACTCAACACACTTGTTGCCAAATTCTGCAAAAAACATTAGAATGTGTTACATCTGCATTCTAATGGAAAAAAAAGTAAAAATACACTACGTAAGACTAGGCAATATGGTCAAAAGACTTTAACCTTCCCTTCGGGGTAAATAAAAAAAAAAAACAATCTATGGTCAACTGTCAGGATGATATCTCAAAATTTTCTGTTTTAAGAGTTCCGTACCTAAAGGGTCTAAACAGAGCCCCATTGTTGTTACTCACGTGTCCGTCTGTCCGTCGTCTGTCACAAAATTTTGTTCCGAAGAATTTTTTAACTTCCTATTGACTTGATAAATTCCTATTAACTTGAAAGGTGGTAATGTTTATTATTATGTATCTTTTACTAGGCTGTACGAGTCATGTATCGCACAGGGCACGTGCGCATTCACAACAGCAGCACTTTTCCATGTAGTTTTACTCGAATTATACTGTTACGCGCTAGTACACGTTTAGCATTCATAATCGCCCGGGGGTGGAGGATAGCCCGGGGGTGGAGGATAAATGCCCGGGGGTGGAGGATAAATTCGAAAGAGTTACCTCGCCCCCGGGCGCGTAGGGCAGGGAGGAACAGGGGTGGGTTTTAGTCAGTAAGAGTCTGACACGCCCTTCCGCTCCACCCTAGAGCGGAAGAAGTCATGAGATGATTTCCCAACCCCAAAAAAAAAAAAAAAAAAAAGCATTCATAATCAGCTGTACTCGCCACATACACATAAATATAGCATTAGTTACCTGGTAGTGAAGTATATAATAAACACGCGCCACAATTCAGCTGCGCATACACAGGCAATACCAATATATATTGATGATTCAGATTATTTCTAAATAAATTTTGTACGGAACCCTAAATGTGCGAAGTCCGACACACACTTCGTCAGTTTTTTTTACAATTTAAATTATTTTATTTTAGTTTAAAGAACCCATTCAAATCTTAAAAATTTTCTTGAAGAATATGTGCGTTACGGATTACATGTGGAACCCTGGAGAAGAGGTGGTCAGATGCTGCGAAACCAAGCCTGCGTGACCCATCGCCATATGATACATGCGATGTCTACCACACCGCCCGTGCACATGATGTTGGAAACGTTGGAGATGAAAATGATTATGAATTAATTTGTGCTCCATAGACGTAATTGCTGTAAGTCGTTCCGATGCGAGGAAAACCCAATAAAAAAAAAAAACTTGAGAAATGTCAAGGGACACCCGGATGGAACGAAGTTCCTTTTGATTAATTAGTGTAGGAATTGTAATATAATTTTATTTTTTTTTAATTTATATTTTTTTTTTTTATTATTAACTACGTAGACACGCACGCACGTAAGAAGTTATACTTCATCATCTCATCTCATCTCATCTCATCTCATCGCAGCTCAGCTCAGCTCAGCTCAGCTCAGCTGAGATCAGCTAAGCTCAGCTCAGCTCAGCTCAGCTCAGCTCAGCTCAGCTCAGCCCAAGCTCCGCTAGATTTAACACACGAAATTGGTTAGATAATGCTTGATCTGCTTGCAAACTTTGTACAAAAATACAAGAAGTTTTTATTAGATAGTGTCGTGACAACTTTTCGTAAGAACTTTTTCCGTCTAGCCCCCTTTCACAACGCGCGATAAGGAACTTCGTTCCAAAAATATTTCCAAAAAAAACCCGACTGTAAAAAACAACTAAAAAGTTCCAAACAAGTCACTTTTGAAGCAGTCTGATGCAGTTGGTGGCAGTTATTTTAGTTCAATTATTGATTTCATTTTAGTGAATTATACTTTCGGAATCGCCTCCTCGAATCCTTTATATGTCCTGATACCCCACTTACCACTTATACACATAGTTCGTTAACTTTCATTTTTTTCTTTTTCACGACATGGCGTCTGGTTGTCGCCATATTGTATTTTGATTACTGTCATGTCTTTAGTAGCACTTGCAAGATTAAGACGAATCAATTGACGTAAGAATTATCAAAATTGGCCCACCCGTTTGGTCTCTAAAGTGCCACAAAGAAAAAAAACATACAGTCATACATAATTAGGCTGATAAACACATTACCCTGCCTTGAGTCGCGCAGTCGGTTAATAAACGTATGGGAATGAAAAGCGCTACCGCAATGTCACTTGGTCAAATCTCCATTTTGATTTTTGTAAAATTGTTATCTGAAAATTGACACTCATAACTACACTACTACACTACACTTTGTGACATTCTCCTCCTCTTACCTTCTCAGATAAGAAGAGGAGTAAGCGGTGAGAAGAGCTGTGTCACGTGACTTTCTTGGGCCCACTAAATCGATTGCGTGCCCAATTACTTACGCCGTTGCAAATATAATTTGACGAGATGGGAAATAATTGATCCCTCAAACACTCAGTGCGAGCGCGGTGGTCCTGCTCAGACTATGACCCATTTCCCGGAGTGCCCCCATAATATAGCCCATAATATAGTATAGTATAGGGACTCCGTTGTCCGCACTTAGACTCTCATTTGGTCCGTTATGGGCCCGTACCCACTCCTTCCTCTACCTTGCTATGTTAGCCAGGACCCCCCATCCTGGCTAACATAGCAAGGTAGAGGAAGGAGTGGGTACGGGCCCAGCACTACCATCACGGAATCTCTCTTCGCAAGCTAGTCCGCGGCGTCATTGCCTAGAGATCCACTGTGCCCCTTGATCCACTGGAGGGTGATTCGGTTTGATATCGAAATACTCTCCAGGGCGAGGTGACATTCATAAATTAATTTACTGTTAGTTTGTTTGTTACTTAAGGCATAACCAAACTGTCCGACAGGAATCTGATTCCATAATTATGTATCTCCAAGCATTTTACAGCTGTTGCTGCTTCTGTCAGGGCGACACATTCACATTGGAAGATCGAGCTGTGTTGGCCTAGTGGTATGTGAAAGTTAATCTTGAGGTCTAGAGAGCATACGGAGTTCCCCAAATGTCCATTCACCTGTACCCTAGAAGACCTTTTTTTTGGGTGGTGTGAAAGCATCCAATGACTTATGGCGCTCTGGGTGGAGCGAGAGGGACGTGTCAGACTTTTACTGACTAAAACTTACCCCTAGTCCTTCAGTTGCCTGTGCCAAGGGGCGTGGTGACTCTTTTTCGAATTTATCGACCCCTAGGCAGGCATTGGTTCTGGTGGGCCCTGTCAGTTATTGCTGACATCTCTTTGAGGCGCGCGTGGAACACTAAGCGCTGTCGACTCACGGGTCTGGTCCTTATCGGACGGCAAGCTTCCAATTACTCGCCGTCCGCAAGCCCGCTCCTATGGTGGTCGGAGATCGGCTTGCGACCTCCGACGCCTAAGGCGTCTCCTACGGAGGTTGCTAGAGGCGTTAGGGCGTCTCCGTTGCATCTCCCTCACGCGTTCTGCCTCCTCCTTCGCGAGCATTACTGCTTCGCAGAAGGAGGTGACAGCTTCCCATTCCCACTCGCCCGTACTATGGCCTGGACCAGGGCCGGGCGAAAGAGGACGCTGGCACCGATCGCCTCTACGATCTGACTTAAACCTGGAGTTAAACCCGGTTATTTACGATGGTTGCAGTTCAAAATATCCTTCGGAAAAGTAAGGAATAGTTTTACTCACAGTTCAGAAAGAGTATGATTATTACATGTAGTACCAGTTTCATCTTAATATTCCTGAATCGTAAAAAATAATAACACCAATATTTTCCGAACTAATTCCACTGAATCCATCTCTGCTCGTCCGTTTCAATGGCAGCTGACAAAGCGATTAGCCTGAAAACTAATAGTAGGTTTGCTGGCAAAGCATTTTATTTGGATAGGACGAAATAGGACATCGTAATTATAGCTCAAAAGTTGTCCCATGGTTTTTGGCTACTATTTATCCCGAAAACTACACCGTTTCACCGTGGTCACGAGAAAAAGTTGATAGGTATTAGGTGTATACGAGATATTGCAGAAAATAAAAATCCCAAAGAAACAAATTAATGAGTTATTTCTAAAAAGGAATCATCAGCATTTTAATGTCCCCACTGCTGAGGCACAGGCCTCCTCTCTGTGAGAGGGTGTGGTCCGTAATCCACCACGCGGTCCCAATGCGGGTTGGTGGATGTTACATGTCTTCGAATTTTTGGTTCTAGGACATGCCGGTTTCCTTACGATGTTTTCCTTCACCGTTTTGAGAGCAGTGGTGATGAAATGAAATTACACAAATATGAAATTTACACAAAGTAAAGCGCCTGCCTAGGTTCGAACTCACGATATATTTAACTTGTAAGTCGCGGCCGTTACAACTTGGCCATCACTGCTCCAAAAAGAATAACATTCCTTAAAAATATCTGTGTGAATGTCAATTATAACTAAAAACTCTAAATCAATCAAAAGGTATCACAGCTCAAAGTGACCCCGTTTTTCGGTTTCATAGGTAAAGACTTAATACTCGTATTTATATTCTAGCTTTAAAATCGCCTGTGACATAAATACTCCTTTTATTCCCCGGTCCCAAGTCATTTGTCGCCCAATTAAATAATAGGAGGCTCTGAATCAAATTAATTTTCAGGCGTTTTGTCCGCGTTATTATTAATTTCGTTTTTCTATTTGTTCGAGGACTACTCAATGCTGTCAACGGCCTGGTTCAAGCCTGTATTGTTTAAGGGAATTGGTTTTTCGCTCGTTAGCATACGATCAGATTCCTGAATCGTTTTATTATGTTTGGTATCCATTAAGTCGAGCGTCCACTGCTACTTATGATATGTGGGGAAAGGTTTGCCATTTTGCCATTGTACCGATCTATGTCGGCATAAATTAACTAATCACAAAAATCCTGCGTTGCGCAAGTAGAGTACTCCGCGCGATTTGAACATATACAACAACCCGAAATCAACCATCGGGCAGTTGCCCAGACCAGACACAACACCTGTCTGGTCGAATGAACAACCCTCCTCCTTTTCAATGAAGGTTTGCGGGACTTTACACCCTTTTCCGCATACGTCTAAACTAGGTTAGCTTTTCTCTTTTTTTTTGGGTTGGTAAATCATCCAATGACTTCTCCCGCTCTGGGTGGAGCGCGCGTGCCAGACTTTTACTGACTAAAACTCACCCCTGTTCCTTCAGTTGCCTGAGTATGTAGGGGACGCGGTAACTCTGTTTCTAATTTATCCGCGACCCCCTGGGGGCAGGCATCAGCCATGACGGGCCCCGTCCTGTGTTGCTGACATCTCTTAGAGGCGCGCGTGGAACACTACGAGCCGTCGACTCTCGGGCCTGGTGCTGATTGGACGGTGATTTTTATTAATTACCCATTACTCGCCGTCCGCAGACCCGCGCCTACCTGTGGCCGGAGATCTTCCCGCAACCCCCGACGCCCAAACTACGTTAGCTGAGTGGTTCATTTGTTTATAGCATTTTGTTTATAAAGCCACAAACCACGCTTCCGTGCTTATGCGTGGCCGTGGCCAGCAGTGGACGATTGTACTATTGATGACAAAGGTGCATGGAGAGCCTAAGGTCGACTTTTGACTGTGAGGTTTTGCATTACGTATCATGACTTTCATGAGACGACTAGATGGCGCTGTTCAATCATGAAAATAACACTGCAAAGCTTATAAACCTTATTATGCAGAGGCAGATAATAAGGTTTTTAATACCTAAAATAATTAATAATAATAATATATTTATATTCAAATAAACAAAAATTACTATATTTTCTTATTTCCGAGTACTTAATACAGCGCCATTTAAACCAAACTAAATAAGCCAATTGGTATATCGGTTAATTCGACTACAGATGGCGTCGATCATAAATAATAAAAATCCCTACATTCACAAAGTAGCTCTTATTTTCACGTTCCAGAATAAATAATCAGTAGCTCAGGTGGATAAGCATGGCAGAATAACATAGATCGTTCAACAGGGCACCGGTTCGCAACCCAGCTCTCTGTCGACTTTTTTTAAATTTAGTTATTATAATACATAATTTATATTCTATTTTTTGTATTTTTAAACGTTTTTATTTTATTTTTTGTTATAAATAATATAAAAAATATGAGGTATAAGATGTATAAATGAATATAGGGATAATATACAAGTACACATATACTACTATATATAACATTATATAAATATATATTATATAAATTACTTTCATAATTGGTGGTAAGTATTAGTATTATTAGTAAAAACATTTATGTAAGAAGATTTAGATATATTTTTCTTACAGCTTAAGATTTACTAAGTTTAATTCTCGTAAAGGATAAGAAATGAAACTATTTTATTGATTATAGTTTAAGACATTTAATTCTCAAAGAAGAATACAATTTATGTATTTCTTTCTTATAGAATGTATAACCTAACCTAGCAGTTTTACATCCAATTAACAATGATTTAATTCACTTGTTAAGGAGAAATACAAGTAAAATTTATAACTGAATAACTCTATTACAAAATAGAAGACCTTAACAAAGTAAAACTGTATAATAGATATTATAAGTATTCTAAATCACAACTGTGTTGTGCTATTCTTCTATTATTTAGTTTTATTTACATTATGTTATAATAACTTTCACTATATATGCAACCTTAGTTCTGTAAATATTTTACCTACTCATAAATTATAAAAATTTTACGTTTTGCATAATTATGTTTAGTGGTATTGACTATAATGATTGATTTGTGCATTATGTTATGACTAAGGTTCATAGCTTAAGTATTCGTTCCAGAAGGAGGAAGAAATTGAAGCTAAACCTAAAATCAATAACAATTGTAAGACCGGGTTATAGCTGTCATTTTGGGACCGAGTTGTTTATAATAATAAATAAATAATTTATTATGTTGGAAAGGAATCTATATTTATATTGTTTTTATTTTAATTTCTTATATTATATAAGAAATCAAAATCATTAGTGTAATAACATTTTGTTGTTATAAAGTAATGTATAAATTTATCCAACTTACACCAAGTTTGATTACTGTAATTTATCATATAAATTATAGCTACCCCGGTCTTTTCATTTTTACTCAATCATTATTACTCAATTCAATAGTCAACACTTTATATTCTTTAATATTTCGTGTATCCGCCATTTTGATCGATTACAGCTTTCAACCGCGAACCCATGGAGTCTATTAATTTTTCACATAAATTGTGACCCCGTATAGAATCCCATACCTCCATGCAGTGAGTACTCAGTGCTTCCTTAGTCCTTTCGTTCCTATTGTCCCACTTTTGAACCATAACGCCCCATAAATTTTCAATGGGGTTTAAATCTGGCGATCTCGCAGGCCAAGGAATAATTCGTATGTCCGATTGCTGGCTAAACCACTCTTGCACAATTATGGAACGGTGTATAGGACAATTGTCCTGCACGAACGTTATTACTGGCATGTCTTCTACAAGAAAAACATTCCGCACAGTGGTCAACATGACGTCATTCAGCACATCTAAGTAGTTAACACTGTTTGCACGACTAGGTATTACAGTAAGTTCTCCTGGTCCTGCAGCTGTCATCCATCCCCAAATGTTCACTGTTATACGACCGGATTCAGAGTTAGGCACAACGTGATCACTATCATAACGCGTATTATTCCTACGCCACAACCTAACTCGCCCGTGCTGGCTAGACTTGAAACTCTTTTCATCACTGAAGATAACGTTGCTCCAGTCGAAATGTTTGTATTTCAAAGCGAACTCCAATCGTGCTCTTTTATTAGCTTCGGTTAGCAATGGCTTAACCTGTGAACATCTTTACGCGCGAAACCGCCACATCCGTCAACATCCGCGCTGTTTCCCGCCATTGACATGTTTACGACTTTGTTTACATAAAACGGATCGCTGACGCTTCTATTGGTGCGAGGCACTTGAAGTATTTTTTTGTGGGTTGTTGAATAAACAGACCTTATAATAAAATGTAAACAATACTTGTGTTACGAGAGTTGAATTCTAATCAAATGCTGTTATAAACGATTTGGCGGGAATAGTGTCTGTTCACGTGATAAGTTGGTTTCTGATAAAACCACTGTATCAATCTACACGAAATTTTGCATGTTACACTATGAATAGACAAGTAAACTAATAACATTGTTTTTTTTGTACAGTCCGATAAAATATTTTCCTATTATTCATACTCAAACTTCATATTACGGAAACGAAACAAAGTAACTGCTTTTTCAAATTGCGTTTCTGCGTTTGCGTTGCGTTTTATGTTGCGTTTTTTTTCTAATACTATGTAATAACTACCTTTGAATAAATACATACCCTCAAACTTTGAATAACACATACAAGCTCACATCATTCACGCTCACAATAACAATACGAATAAAATCGGCTGACCTTGATAAAAATGTTATTACGTAATATTTCTTCAAAATATTTATCTAAACCGATGTTATTACGACGTAATAATAACACAGCAATAAATATAATACTCAACATAACACATAAACAAACACAAAACTGTTTAAAACACACAATTCTAGCAAAATTTCGTCCGCCATTCACAAACGTAAACATGCTACTAAAAACTTTTTTTAATTTTTTTCGAAACAGTATTTGTCTATGGAAATGTTTGTAAAACTACTATACTATCACTCTCCGAGTATGTAAAAATTTCCACAGGAATATGACCTTTAGTTAATTAGTAATAGAGGTTGAAACCGCGCTTGTCGGATCGGCACTCTGGGGCCTATTGGACGTTGTCGGGTAATTCCGTTTACCGGCACTCTGGGGCCTATTGGATGTTGACAGGAGCATGTCGACGATAATGCAGACCTTCACTATGAAGAGCACGATACACCGTCCGCAAAGATGTATCAAACAACTCTGCGTAATATCTTGTTGGTGTAAAGCCATTTTCCTCATAACCTTGCACCATAAGTTGACGCTGGTCTGAGTCAATATGGCGTCTTCTGCCAGATCTACTGCGGTGTTCCAACGAACCCTCTTCTTGGAACCGCTTTATCCATAAAGTGACAGTCTTTACCTATAAGGGAAATATATTATTTATTATTTTCGTGTATCGATAACCATGGATAATAAAATAAATAACGAACAGTGATTTTAAAACATTACTTACGTTTAAGCCAGTTTCTCTCGAAATTTCAGAATAATTTAGGCCTTGATTATGCAATGCTATTATTTGGGCCCTCGTAGCCATATCAATATTAGAACGCGAACTCATGGTAAAGATAAATATTAAAAAATTGTTAAATGCAATCGTAACTGAACTCACTCAAAGATAGTAAAGAACGTTATGATTGAACAAAAAGATTTAATTTTTATACAGTCAATATTAAACTACCCTCAAATCTTTTGAGATTTATGATACAGGTTAAAGTCGCTAAACAACTTCGATATAATAAAGAGTAGGATAATTTCAACTCATTGCGTAATGACGCAATAGTCCAGTGGCTATGGTATCGGTAAATTTTATGCCACCGAGTTCGAATCCTAGTTATTACGAGCTTTGCTTTATAAGGTTTGTAATGTCGTAGGAGAATTTGTGTTAAAATTAAGTAATATTGTAACTAGCAAAAAACAAGATAATGTTCTTTAACGAGAGATGTATATTTTCCAATCCAACTACTATACTAGCGCCATCTATGTCGTTCAAGACGTATTATTAAGGCGATGAAACCCTGTACAAACGATTTTGGTTTGGAATTCTCCATGCAGTTCTGTCTTCATTAGTACTTACATTTTCATACAAAGCAAAGCTAAGTACACGTGAGTAGCTTAGCCGTTGGCTGCTGTGGAGCGCAGTTTTTATGTTCGCTCACCAACAATTTCGCACATTCTGCTTTATCGTGGCGACAGTTTTTATACCAACAAAGGTCACGCTACCGTAGTGGATACCCAGCTTTTGATTCTTGTTTAACAGCGTATTGATGTTCCCAGTCCTACCGAAGGACTGTTTATGTGTACTTTTGTCTTAAGGTGCTTTAGAATATTGATAGCTGTAGGTACTCGAATGTGAATCTGTCGGCATTCTATTGCACCCGGGCCTGCGGACGGCGAGTAGTGGGTAGCTCGCCGTCCGATCAGCACCAGGCCCGAGAGTCGTTGGCGCGTAGTGTTCCACGCGCGCCTCAAAGAGTTGTCAGCAATCATGACGGGGGCCATCATGGCTGATGCCTGCCCAGGGGTTGTGGATAAATTCGAAATAGAGTTACCGCGGCCCTAGGCACTCAGGGCAGGGAAGGAACAGGGGTGGGTTTTCGTCAGTAAGAGTCTGACACGCCCTCCCGCTCCACCCAGAGCGAGAGATGTCATTGGATGATATCACACACCCAAAAAAAAAAAAGAAGGCATTCTATTGAAAAGAATTCACCGTTATAGAGAAGTATAACTTAATATCTATCTATTAAAGAACTTAACTACAATAATAGTCCTCACAATCGGCTTCCAAACATGGTGGTCAATCGCAACTGAGATTACTCAAGTACGCAGGTGATATTACAGTGCACAAGCGTGTGCTCAGATACAGGTACACTCTTTGTTCCTTTACTCTCATAGTCCAATGGGACGGCTATCTGACACGACCGGGGAGAGATCAGGTGCAGGACCAACGATTGTACAGACTGTTGTCAACATTACCTGACCCACCCTAAAATCAAACGACTTTGGACCCTCAGCCTGTAACATTAAGGTTTATTTAATTTATATGAGCTTATCACACAAGTGCACGAGGACTCGATGAACAAAAATACATTAATAACACAGACACTCAAATTTGATCTTTAACACGAAACGTTAAGGTAAACCCACCCAACATAGTCGGAGCCACCGGCATTATTTATGTTTTTGTTAAGCTATTTTAATCATTATCTCGTTAACATTAAAGTTGAAAAGCTTTTAAGTCACACTACATAATTACAACCCATTCTTTAATTTCGCGTATCCCCAACAAGTTCTTGTGGCTTAGCGGTTTGATGCTGGATTGACAACGAACAGCTTGTGGGTTCGAAAACACAGTCCACCTATACATCAGTTTCTTTTTTAATTTGTTTTCATTTCTACAATATTGCTTGCAATATTAAAGAACGACCAATATGATTTTCGCCTAATAACTTATCTTGTAAACGGGTGGGTAATTTAAAAAACTTTAAGTTCACAGTTCTTTATAATGAATACGAATACTTATTTTTCAACTACCCACTTATTACAAGTTATGTGAAAATATTACCATTTTAAAAAGTTTATGTATAGTCTGTAGTTCTTCACAATAATACAAGAAATAGTTTTGGAATATAAATTCTATATTGAAAGCAAAACAATATCTTTGTCGCAGGATTTGATCTGGAACCTTGTTTTTCTCAGTCTTACACACAGACCACGAGACCAGAATTACTTGAACTTAATCATTAAAATAAGCTATTACACTTATCATATTATAACAAATAGTTATTAAATATAACCTAATACTAACGTTTTAAAGATCAAATTTGCGTGTCTATATTATTATTCTATTTGTTCATCAAATCCTCGAGCAGTTGTCTGATAAGCTCATATAAATTAAATAAACCTTAATGTTACATACATAGGGTCCAAAGTCGTTTGATTTTAGGGTGGGTCAGGTAATGTTGACAACAGTCTGTACATGCTCTCCGAGGCACGAGGGTGTCACACTACCAACTTCCAAGCTGCGGGCTGCTACTGAGTCATTCGTTATGGCGAAACCCTTTTTCGCTGACCCGGGAATAAAACCCAGGACCCCACGCTCATGCCCAGGTGTAGCGGATAAATTCGTAACAGAGTTACCGCTCCCCTGGACACTCAGGCAATTAAGGAACAGGGGTGGGTTTTAGTCAGTAAGAGTTTGACACGCCCCACGCTCAATAGTCGCGTTTGTGACCATGAGACCAACGAGGCAGTTAAGTACTTAACTACAATAATCATTCCAGAAAATTAATTAGCTACTCATACGAGCTGTAGTAAGTACTACCTGTATTCCATTTTAACCAACCAACCACAAAATACGACACAATAACATCGCAAAAGCGAATTCCATTGCTGCATTCCTACATACCATTTCACGCTACTATCTAACAAACGCTGCAATGGAATGGAAACAGTGTACGAATACCTATATCACCCGGTACTGATAATGTTCGCTGTGGCCGTAAGAGATTTATGACCGACACATGCAGTGTAAAAGCGAGCTCTAGCGTGAATTTTAAAACAATTTTCGAGTACATTTATGGTTTTGTTTTGATATTGAAAAGATTCATGATTAAGGGGTTTGTTGGTAGACAGGCGGCTTTTGTCACAACATTATTAACTTCCTGAATCAAAATTTTTTTTAAAGGTAATTATGGTTGGCAGTCGCTTCATGTAAAATACTGGTATTCAGCTGCATCCGGTTAGACTGGAAGCCTGATTGAAGGGGCTGAAAAGTTCTAGAGTGGCGACCGCGTATTAGAAGACGCAGCGTTGGAAGGCAACCCACAAGGCCGACCGGTATGTTACGCACAAATATGTTAAGATGGTTGCTTATAATTATATAGATTTAAGTTCTTCAAACTTAACAGACAGACGTGTTGCTGGGGAGTTTATTGCACCACTTCTTCTTCACAGCTAAAACACTAGGAAGTGGTGACGGGCGGGCGTTTTTGAGGGACTGTCTTTATGTAGAACTTTGACGTTCAAAAAGTGCTGGCTATCAGCCTAGTTTCAACAAATGACTTTTGATTTTGATGACCTGGTGAGAGACGCGGGAATCCGACGGATACGAGTCGCACAGGACCCGGTCCAGCAGTGGACGTCTTTTAGCTGAAATGATGATGATGATGAATTATGGTTAGCCTTTTAGTTCCAGTTTTAATTCCAGGATCCGTCTCTTCTGCCCAGGGGTCGCGGATAAATTCGAAAGAGAGTTACCGCGCCATTGGGCACTCAGGCAACTGAAGGAACAGGGGTGGATTTTAGTCAGTAAAAGTGTGACTCCTCAGTTAGTCTCCCGCGAAGTTATTTGATGAATTCTCATCCTATAAAAAAAGGCTCGAGAGATGCTCCATCGAGCGCCTTGTCGTGCAAGGGAAGGTGGAGGTCACTAGGGGCAAAGAAGGCCACCTTTGCGACGGAGCGATCAACGATCAGACTGCACGAGTGCACCAGGATGTCGGGTAGCAGAAGTATCGAAAGATCGTGGGGCGAGTCTCATCGGCCCCTGCAGAAATCACTACGTGAGTATCACGACTACTCAGACAAGAGTTTCACGACAGAGAAAAAGGTTTCCTGGTGTCAAAAAAAAGGATCCGTCTCTTTCTTCCCACTGAAACAATATTGAGTTTTACACTTCCTTATAAAATTACTTATTACTTTATTAAGTGTATGATCATTACTCGGAGTGTTCTCGCTATTTCTAAACACCTCTGTTATTATCTGGTTCAAAATTGGACAAGCCTACTTCCCTTCAAAGAAAGAGAACTTGTGTACCAACAGTGGGAAATATGCTTAAGGACGATTTTCACCAGTGAAAGTGTAGGCACAGTTTGCACATGTGTCCAATGGTTTTAACCCAACATCACATCTAAATAACTAGTCTAACTTCTTTGAAAAAAATATATGTTACTCTAGACAATTTTCGTCGTATTTTGATATGTGAATATTTGAAATTATATTTTAGAACTTATTGTAATTAATTTGTAAAGTTATGTCTAACGAGGATAAAAAATTAAGAATCACCCAAAAACTATAAAGCGTATTTTTATGAAACCTTCGCTATTTTAAAGATCATTTAGTTATTTATAGTTTAGTATACATGTTTTAGTATGCGTCCAAATTCGGATAGCGCTCCTTGACGGGAGAGTCCTATTACTGAGTGGACGTACGACGTGTTACGTAAGCTCAGCACAGAACACGTTAGCTTACCACTCAAGGTTAACAGTTAATAGGTTACGGTTAATAGTGCCTTAACCGGTGGCAATATTGTTAGTGGCAATATGGAATCGCTTCTGCCAGCGGCTTCGGCCACGTGAAATTAGTATATGCCCCGCTATAAATTATAGCCTATGTACTATTCCAAACTATAATCTATCTTTGTGCCAAATTGCATCCAGATCCGTTCAGCCGTTCTGGCATGATTGAGTAACAAGTAACAAACATTTATCCATGCAAACTTCCGCATTTATAAGGACAAGGATAAGATTGATACCATCAGCTCTTTAACGTGACTTGCTGGTTGCATTGAGATTTAGTGAAATTCACCCAAAGCCTAACTTATGAATAGTTTTTCTATAGGAACCAGCATTTTTACACATCCCCACAATAAATCAACCCACAAACCATGAAATGCTTTTAAGATTCAAGTCCTGTACTCAACGGTTGACAGTTTTATAGGAGCTCAAGTGTCGGAAGTAATACAGAACTGCTGTAAATCACGAGGTGTGTTCCAGAAACACTCTGCTGTCAGGTACCGGAGCACGTCGAGGGATTTGAAAGTGGTTTAAAACTGATTTTAGAAGAGGGTTTCACGAATTTGACGAAGTTTTTTTTAATAAAAAAGTTTAGTGTTTGTAAATTCTCAAGACCGAAATTTCTAGATCGTTTTCATAAAACAGTTTATGCTTTTAACCAGTTTGAGCTTGCTAGTAACGAATATGCAACTTCTCTCTACTTCCCAAATGGGTGTAAGAATCGACTCAAACATTACTTTTACAAGAATATCAGCAGCATTGTCTCTGTTTGAAACTACGAGCCTTCGTTGTAATAACAACAGTATTTTTTCCTGTGCATGTTCATTAAGATCCATACCACGAAATAGGTATGACCCTCTTAAGAGCAATGGTGGCCCAGTGGTCACAGCCCAGACTTACGGGTAATACGTCGTGGGTTCAAACCAAGGCATGCGCTTTACATTGTGTAATTTATTTCATCACAACTGCTTTCAAAACGGTGAAGGAAAACATCGTGAGGAATCCAGCATGTCCCAGAACCAAAAAATCGAAGACATGTGACATCCTGCACTGGTCCCGCATGGTAGATTACGGCCCATTTCCTCTCCAGGAGAGGAGACCTGAGTCCCACTAGTGGGAACATTATAAGGCTGATTATGCGTTTTTTTTTTTTTTGAAGGGCTGGGAAATCATCCAATGACTTCTCCCGCTCTGGGTGGAGCGGGAGGGCATGTCAGACTCTTACTGACTAAAACCCACCCCTGTTCCTTCCTTGCCTGAGTGTCCAGGGGTGCAGTAACTCATTATCAAAATTTATCCGCTACCCCTAGGCATAAAGGCACCGGCCACGATGGGCCTCGTCAGTGGTGGCTGACACTAATCTCTTTGAGGCGCGCGTGGAACACTACGCGCCGTCCACTCACGGGCCTGGTGCTGATCGGACGGCGAGCTACCCACTGCACGCCGTCCGCAGGCCCGGTTCTACGGTGGCCGGAGATCGTCTCGCGACGTCCTACGCCCAGTACGCGCAGTACCTCTCCTGCGGTGGTAGCGGCCGGGGCCGTGAGGGCCACTCCGTTGAGCTTCCATCACGCGTCCCGCCTCCGCCTTCGCGAGCATTACTGCTTCGCAGAAGGCGGAGACTGCTTCCCATTCCCTCTCGCTCCGTACCATGGCCTGAACCAGGGCCGGGCGCGAGAGGTCGCCGCCATCTATCGCATCCACGAGGACACGGTGGTGCTCCGCCCAAGCGGGTCAGACCTCCACCGTATGCTCCACCGTGTCCTCCGGGCGGTCCGCGCAGAGGTAACATTTGGGCGTTTCCTCCCGCCTGAAGGCTAATTATGCGTAAGCTAGCTTTGTTTCTCATATATTTATTAATTATTTACGCATTTGAAAACAAAACTCAAACTTTTAACGGTTTATATGTTTCAACATGATGTCCCTATTAAAATAACGACATTTGAAATGTCGCCGCAAACGTCAACCTTCGGTGCATAATCACCATAAACACAAGTGGTACACGTAAACGTACCAAAACTGAATTTCCCAAACCGTGGATGTCCCAAATCATGAATGTCCCTCGTCCTAGTTCTCTGTCATTTGTCCGGATCTTACTTCGGGGGACGATAATAAAGAATATTTATGCGGGTGTTGATGAAACTCTGTGTGTTACCGTTATTATGTCGCATTACAGAATAGATGGGTTCAGAAGGCCAGCTCCAAAGACAATGGAGACACTGGAAAGGATTTGTCAAAACTTTTCTTATACGGTAAACTAACTGTGTCAGTGAGTCACAGACTCATAGAAATTGTGAGGACGGGGGCGGTGTAGCTCGGCAGCGGTATTCCTATCCTAGTATATTTATTCTTGCTTTGGGAAGTGTGGTAACAGAAAAGCAATACGGAATATGCTATATTGTTGATACAAGTGATTCACTGCTTCGGAAGTTCCCTCTTGAATGCCTTACAAACAAAACAAATATCTGTTCTTACTTTTAAAATGTTTTAATTTTGCATTGCCCTTTAAAAGTGTATTTCACCGACCAACCAGTCTCCTGACAAGATTAGTATTCTCATATGACCTCCTTGAGACGACACAATATTGACAGCCAGTGACATTTCTGGCAATAGCTATGACAGTCGAAACTTGTGCTCAACGCAAAAGTGCGGCCACAAATAGTATTAGCAATTACGTCTCCAGACGCTGCGCAGCTTTCCATGATCTGTGGCCAGCTCCTCATAATGAATAAAAACAGTCACACGTTTATAGAACTCGCTAATCATAATGCTAAGATTAAATAATGATTAGTGGATACTAACTTCAAGGTCATTCAGCTGTCTATAGAACAATACCTCCTTGCCTCCCTTCCGGGTAAAAATTTTTGAATTAAGAACCTGGTAATCAATGTTAAATCTTTTTTTTTGGACCGAAGTTCCTTATCGCGCGTTGTGAAAGGGGGCTAGACGGAAAAAATTCTTACGAAAAGTTGTCACGACACTTTTTGCCATAGTAAAAAAAATAAAATTTTATTACAATTACTTTTGTTATAGTTGTTGTTATTGCTAAAGAGTTGAGTTGAGTTGAGTTGAGCTGAGCTGAGCTGAGCTGAGCTGAGCTGGGGCCCGACGACAGTGCTCACTGTCGCCTCTCGTCGACGCAGGGCCTTGAGGTGTTAACCTAAACCAAAGACTATATTTTTGTATTTATTTTTATATACTATATTTTTATAACATTGTGTAATTAATTTATAAAGTTATGTCTAACGCGGAAAAAAATTGAGAATCACGCAAAAATAAAAAGCGTATTTTTATGAAACCTTCACCATTTTAAAGAGCATTAATTATTATATACTCTATGACCTAAACACATACAATTTTTTTTTTTATAAACAAGGCCATTAGAAGTGTACGTGGAGCGATCTCAAACAAATGTAGGTGGGGAGTGCGCTTGCACTCGCTATACGTAAAGCGTGTCTATGTGTGCGTGCTTTTTCACTCGATGTATGGAGCCGACAGAGATGCTTTAGAAATGTGGTGCTGGAGAACAATCCTTGGTATTTCATGGTCAGAATTTTGCGCAAAACGCCTTCATACTCCAAGAACTCAGCATCAAACAGCGTCTATCAGCATTAGTACAGTCTCGAATACTGAAATTCTTTGACCATGTCACGAGGCGGAATAACGACGCCATAGAGCGCCTGGTGATACAGGGCAGAGTGGAGGGTAACAGGCTATGCGGGAGGTCACCGATGAGGTAGACCGACCAGGTTAAATCCGCGGTTGGAGAACCTGATGATTGCGCCTAACTATCATCATACAGAATTGGATGACAACAGATCATGAGGCGAGTTACATCAACATCAGTGATTGGGCAGAACTCATAGTAATTCCGACCACTCTGTCAAGAGCGAAACTAGGAAGAAGAAGAATAGAGCCGACCTACTGTCCCTATCTTTTCTGTGATCGCACTGTAGAGAACTGGAACGGATTTCGGCTCAGATACACGCGGCGCGAATAAATGAGGCATTGTTATAACTGTGATAATGTTAAAGCGTTGTTTATTTTGAATGGTTGCTTATTTTCAGTCGCTCCATGTAAAATACTGGTAAAGAGCTGCATCCAGTATCCAGTTGGATTGAAATCTGACTTTTTTATGTTTACAGATAGGCTAGTCTGATAAAGATGATTATGTTTATGAAGTAAAGGCTTTTTTTTTGGGGCGTGGGAAATCATCCAATGACTTCTCCCGCTCTGGGTGGAACGGGAGGGCGTGTCAGACTCTTACTGACGAAAACCCACCCCTGTTCCTTCCCTGCCTGAGTGCCCATGAAGTAAGGGCTACAGAGTAATTTTTATGTCACTGGTGCTGATTCTCTTGTTCAATAACTAAACTAAAATTAGAGAATCGCTATCTTGAAAGGCAGCTATTCTCTGAAGTGCGAGAAAAGGACGGCTATAACTATGAACTTAGTTAGAAATGTCAAACTAGTTTACGTCTTGCGCTTTAGCGTGTTTTTAGTCGACTTGTTTTTACGTGTACTCTTAATTTGTATGGAAATATTAGTTCAACTAAATTTGATAGTTCTAATTTTCGTCCGTCTCTTTCTTGTTTTATTAGAGAGAAAAAGATAACAATAGTCTAAATTAAGTTTAGTTTGTGCACAACAGAATCGGCACCATAGGCAACCTTCCAGTAAGCGAAAGTACTTGTGAATATTGTAAAGTTTTAAAATTGTAGGGAACCCCTGTTTTTGTTTCACGGTATTTATAGTATGGGACTTACCTAGGGCGCTACTTACCGGTCGGCATTTTGTTTTATTTGGAATGGTAGTTTATATATATATATATTTTTATTTTTTATTCTATAAATTACTCCTGTATCGTGGATGCATTCACAAACATGTAAACTCACTCTAGACAAGACACCCAGACCCGGTATTATAACTATCTGTAGGCCATACAAATATTATTTTGTTCCGTGCGTGAATGAAACCCACGACACGCAGCGCAGCAGCCAATCGCTCAACCACTGGGCCAACCGTGCAGTAGGTAATTCTTTTAACTATCAGAGGTAGAGATATTGAGGAGGTAGATATATTGAGGAGGTCGTGGCTAAGAAAGGAGCTCGTGGCTAAGGTAATAACACCCGCACTTGCAGCTTGCCGGGATTGGTCCATGGATGAGTGACCATCTTTACATACCGAGACTCCTCCGTGCCTCGAAAAGCATGTTAAGCTGTTGGTCCCGGCTGTCAATCGTGGATCTTTGACAGTCGTTACGGATCGTCAGAAGTCCGCAATTCTGACAACCAGTCTTACCAAGGGGTATCGTATTACCCAGTAACTGGATTATGGAAGTCAGACAGTCAGGCAGTCGCTCCATGTAAAATACTGGTATTCAGCTGCATTCGGTTAGACTGGAATCCGACCCCAAGATAGTTAGTAAAATGCTAGGCAGATTGATTTTTATTTGAGGTAGAGAAATTATTGTTGTTTGTCATATAAAACTTTATCAACCGGATCAAAACTGCCCGGCAGTTGATATGACCAAATAAATTACGGAAGCGGAGATATTGGAAACTTAAAATGTAAATAATATGCAACCATAATCGATGCGAACACCAATTTACACATTTGTGAGGGCAAAAGTCACTTAAACAGATTACTCCCTAATTGAACGGATGAAATTGAACGATGCATTTTATTTATTTTCATAAACCCTCGTTGATTTTCCTCGATATTTAAATTAAATCCATTCGCCAGCCAGTAATCCATTCTTTCTTTATTTTAAAACCGTTTTTCAAATCCGGAGTAAGGCTGACTGTTCACTGGAGCAGAAAGGAGAGGAGAGGAGCGGAGCTGTGCCAATATTAACCAACGGAATTGCATAAAACCTCCACTCCGCTTCAATGGACAGGGATTTGCGAACTAGTTTAAAAATTCATATAAAACCGGGAAGCGGCAAAACCAGCCGCACGGTATTGCAGCCCGCTCAAATTACTCGTCGCGTGTACTCAGCCTAGCTCCGCACTGTCCGCAACTAAATGGACAGACACAGTCCACAACTCCGCATTGCATTACTCCCTCGCTCCGTTCCGCGCCTCACTCCGCGTCAATGTACAGGCAGCCTTAACGGATTTCGGATCTGTGCAGCTCTAAAATTCAGTTCGGACAATCGTTAAAAATCAAGCCGAGTTTGTTTCATGCATCGCTGAAATTGATAAGTTTTCACGTGGATTGTAAAAATTGGAAACTGAATTCTGTTGTTATTTTATTCCAGTTTGATGCCTCTTGATATAAAACTTTAGTAGCCTCTCCAGGGTAGCAAAAGAAGAGTAGCAAATGGATGGAAGAGATATTGATCACTTAAAGAGGTTATGAAATCAACAGACCTCAGTAACAAAATCAAGTGCAAAGTCTATAAACACTTGTATTCTTGCCTAACAAACGGATGCGAAACTTGGACACTCTTCAAACACCACAGGAATATGCTAGAGCATTGTGAGAGGGCTATGGAAAGGAGCATGCTGAGAATAAGGAAACGAGACAAAGAATGGAACACGTCTATAAGAGCTAGGACAGGAGTGACAGACATCCTCATTAAGATAGACAAAACGAAGTGGAGATGGGCGGGTCATGTTACAGAGCCCTCAGAATAAATGGAGCGAAATCCTTACCGAATGGTACCCTAGAAATGGCAAAAGAAATAGAGATTGACAGCGCAAAAGATGGGAGGATGAACTTAAACTCACAGCAGGTCCAAACTGGAGAAGGTTGCAAAGGACAGGACACAGTGGAAATCGTTGGAGGAGGCCTTTGTCAAGAGGCACACTGAACTACTAGACACTCCTTGCCGGACTGTCACCGTGGGATCTGGAGGCAAAAATCCTCGCGCACCTGTACGAGTGGCGCGTGGAGGCTAAACGCCGGGGCGAAACTCCGCTGCCGCGACAACTCGCGGCTCGGCGGACAGAGCTCCGGCAGGATCTCATGGTGACATGGAGAGAGCGACTGTCGCAACCCAGCGCTGGGCACGCCACCATCGAGGCGGTAGTGCCCCTCTTTGAGGAGTGGCTGGAGAGGCGCCATGGCGCCCTCACCTTCCGCCTGACGCAGGTGCTCACCGGACATGGCTGTTTCGGGAAGTACCTGTGTCGTATCAAGGCGGAGGTGACCCCTGCGTGTTTCCACTGCGAGGATCGCCCCGTGGACACGGTGGAGCATACGGTGGAGGTTTGCCCTGCCTGGGCAGAACACCGCCGTGTCCTCGTGGATGCGATAGGCGGCAGCGACCTCTCGCGCCGTGCCCTGGTTCAGGCCATGGTACGGAGTGAGAGGGAATGGGGGGCCGTCTCCAACTTCTGCGAAGCAGTAATGCTCGCGAAGAAGGAGGCGGCACACGTTAGGGAGACTCAACAGAGACCGAGTCGCCCTAGCGCCCCCAGCAGCAGCCGTCGCAGGAGACGCCGGGGGCTGCGAGACGATCTCCGGCCACCGTAGACCCAGGCCTGCGGACGGCGAGTAGCAGGTAACTCGCCGTCCGATCAGCACCAGGCCCGAGAGTCGACGGCGCGTAGTGTTCCACGCGCGCCTCAAAGAGTTGTCAGCAAAGGACGGGGCCTGCCACGGCCGGTGCCTGCCCGGGGGTGGAGGATAAATTCGAAAGAGTTACCTCGCCCCCGGGCGCGTAGGGCAGGGAGGAACAGGGGTGGGTTTTAGTCAGCAAGAGTCTGACACGCCCTTCCGCTCCACCCCAGAGCGGAAAGAGTCATAAGATGATTTCCCACCCCACAAAAAAAAAAAATGGATTCCTTGTGATTAATGATAAATGATTTTGTTTTTAAGTAGGTTTTAAACAACACTTTTCTACATCAACATTTTTTTTGTCAGTTTTAGCTAGATGAGGCCGGTGTTTCCTAGCTGACTACCCTGTGAAGGAACAGCCTGAAGAAGCTACCCTGTGCAGATGGCATTTACCAGGGTGGTTTTAGTAAGGTAAAAATCCCACACTCCCTGAAATTGCGACTAAGACTGTCTGCGTGTCTGTTTGTCTGTTGTATTTCTGTTCGTCCGTCTGTCTGTCTGTCTGGCTGTCCGTCTGTCACAGCCAATTTACTCCAAAACAACTGGACCGATTCATTTGAGGTACATATATGAATATCTGTGACCCAAACACGAATGTGTTCTGTTCTGCCTAGCCTTTTCCCAACTATCTTGGGATTGGCTTCCAGTCTAACCGGATGCAGCTGAATATCAATATTTTACATGAAGCGACTGCCTATCTCACCTCCACAACCCAGTAACTGGGTAATACGATACCCCTTGGTAAGACTGATTGTCAGACTTTCGGGCTTCTGACGACCTGTAACGACTGTCAAAGATCCACGATTGACCCCCGGTAAGCGTAGCTTAACCCGATGGATCGACCCGTTCGGTTGTTATTACTTTAGCCACGAGCTCCTCCACACACATGAATATCTGTGACCCAAACACGGACTTCTAACGTAAATAAATGAATTTGTAATAATTATGACGGTCACTTTTGGGGTGCAAGTCGAATAAGACATTGCCGGTTTTTTTTTTTATATTTCAACATTGATCCTATAGAAAAAGTTCTTCACATTGACTACTGTGACGATTGTAGACACAGCCTAATTTCAGCGGGTCTGCACCGGCCTTTAACTGGCAGGTAAGAATGTTGGAGACTTGGAGAGTCGATGGATTATTTTAGAAGAGTAGGTGTGAATTTTGTTGTATGTCAGATGAAAGTTTTAGCCCATGGAAGCACACATGTATTTCTTATTAAAATCAATATAGAGTATATAACGCCCTCAGCTCTTTTCCTTATCCGCCCGTAGCGAGTTATCCCTTCGTGCAGTACTCTCGCAGTAAGCAAGCGAGTCCTCGAGCTTCGAAGAACGTCCCAGGATCCCTGCCGGCCGAACTGGTGCCTTGGGGTTCTACAGTACTGTCACTTGTTGAAAGATTGCAAATATATTTAAAATCACCCTGTACATCCCATTCCCATTAAAACTCAAAACATGCACAAACAAACAATCTCATCAGAATGCTGATAGCTGTTTCCACATATCAGTTTGACGGATCACAAGTTGTGCGTTGTTGCGTGCACTTTAATTAACTTTAGCGCGATTTCGAAGAACGTCCCAGGATCCCTGCCGGCCGAACTGGTGCCTTGGGGTTCTACAGTACTGTCACTTGTTGAAAGATTGCAAATATATTTAAAATCACCCTGTACATCCCATTCCCATTAAAACTCAAAACATGCACAAACAAACAATCTCATCAGAATGCTGATAGCTGTTTCCACATATCAGTTTGACGGATCACAAGTTGTGCGTTGTTGCGTGCACTTTAATTAACTTTAGCGCGATCATCGTTTGATCTGCTATCTGAACTTGTTTGTTTACAGTAGATAGAAGCCTATTAACCTGAAAGCTTTAACGATAGGTGGCCCAGTGGTAATGGGCCCTATTTACAACTTGTACGTACTGAGTTCAAATCCAGGCAGGGCTTTAGGGTCCCGGGCCTGCGGACGGCGAGTAATGGGTAGCTCGCCGTCCGATCAGCACCAGGCCCGAGAGTCGACGGTGCGTAGTGTACCACGCGCGCCTCAAAGAGTTGTCAGCATACATGACGGGGCCCGTCATGGCCGATGCCTGCCTAGGGGTTGTGGATAAATTCGAAAGAGTTACCTCGCCCCTGGGCATTCAGGGCAGGGAGGAACAGGGGCGGGTTTTAGTCAGTAAGAGTCTGAAACGCCCTCCCGCTCCACCCAGAGCGGGAGAAGGCATTGGATGATTTCCCACCCCACAAAAAAAAGGCAGGGCTTTAGGGTCGCGGGAGTATTTGAAAGTGTCACCTCGGTCCTGAACGCACAGGTAACTGAAGGAACACGCGTGGGTTTTAGTCAGTAAGAGTCTGACACACCCTGCCGCCCCACCCAAATCAGGAGAAGTTATTTGATGAATTCTCAAACTAAAACAAAATAAGAGGTTAGGGACTTTGTGTAATTTATTTCATCATCATTTCTCTCAAAACGGTGAAGGAAAACATCGCGAGGAAACCGACATTTTTGGTTTTTGGGGGGTGGGAAATCATCCTATGACTTCTTCCGCTCTAGGGTGGAGCGGAAGGGCGTGTCAGACTCTTACTGACTAAAACCCACCCCTGTTCCTCCCTGCCTTGAGTGCCCGGGGGCGAGGTAACTCTTTCGAATTTATCCTCCACCCTCGGGCATGCATCGGCCGTGGCAGGCCCCGTCCTTTTGCTGACAACTCTTTGAGGCGCGCGTGGAACACTACGCGCCCTCGACTCTCGGGCCTGGTGCTGATCGGACGGCGAGTTACCCACTACTCGCCGTCCGCAGGCGCGGGTCTACGGTGGCCGGAGATCGTCTCGCGGCGCCCGAACCCCCTGGCGTCTGATGCGGCGGCTGCGGCTGGGGGCGCTAGGGTGACTCGGCTGTTGTCGAGTCTCCCTAACGTATGCCGCCTCCCTCTTCGCGAGCATTAGTGCTTCGCAGAAGGAGGAGACGGCCTCCCATTCCCTCTCGCTCCGTACCATGGCCTGAACCAGGGCACGGCGCGAGAGGTCGCTGCCGCCTATCGCATCCACGAGGACACGGCGGTGCTCTGCCCAAGCGGGGCAAACCTCCACCGTATGCTCCACCGTGTCCTCTGGGCGATCCTCGCAGTGGAAACACCCGGGGGTCACCTCCGCACTGCCCAGGGGTTGAGGATAAATTCTAAACATAGTTACGCTTACCTATATAAAGGTTGTAACAAGACACATCACAAAGCCGTCAACTACGCATACTGTACCTCCATTTAACAATGTAGCTTTGTGCGAAAAATATTGCTGGGAAACGACTTTTCATTGCTCGCAATGTATCTTTGGGAGTTCGCCATATTTGATTTAGAATGACGTGACTTAGCTAACCATGCATTGTCATCGGTCCTTGATGAGTGTGCGAAGTTTCAATTCAATCCGACGTTTTAAAGTGAGTGAAAATCACGTTCAAAAATTCCGTGACATAGATACATACCAAGCTGATAAAGCGTGTTAATAAAATAAAACAAGTGAGCATACTACCGTTTACATACAACCAACAAATGAACTCTCCAACAAATCTTAGGTCGTCAACCTTTTTGCTCGTTAGCCCTTCTTCTTTACGACGCGACGCCCTAAAAACTCTGACACATGTCATGTCAAATGTGTGCGACCTCTGACTTTCTGACGTCATAACCCGATCACCAAATCCCTGCACAAATTGCGGTCTCCGACATATTGCTGGGATAACGATATGTCGGTAAAGAAAAGGTTGGCCAATATTAGGGGAAATTGCCTAAAATGCGTTCCTCTGCCGTGGCGATGAGAAATGAAGGAGGATTACAGAGAATCGTTTTCTTTTCCTGTTATTTTAAGGTAGGAAAACTGCTGTGCTCTGTGACTTTTGAAAGGTAAGGTTTTGTAGGTAAGTAATTTGTTTAGGCTGCAATTTTATTGCCTTATAAGTAATACAAATACAAGAAACTCATGGACAATTCAGAAAAAATATTATAATTAAAATATATTTTTAAAACCAACTTTTATCTGGGACAGTGAACTAAAAAGTTAAAAACAAATTCTGGTAAGCATTTGGCGTGTAGGTACCGTGGCGCTTTCGTGAGATAGAAAACCTATACACACCGTTTATTTCCTTATTAGAAATTCAAAGCCAATCTTCAAAAGCACGTAACTCCAATCCACACACCCATTCAAGCTTGAAAACAACTGACGACCGCAAAACCAAGCCATAGGTCTTCCAAAAACAGCCAAACATTACTCTACGACGGTTTAATCTAACGTGAAACGGCGTATAAAGCCCTTGTACGTAAAACAGTGAGAAATCGCTAGCACGGTGCGTGTGAGTTTGGGAATTGATGTCGTAAATTATACAACAACAGTCACCTGCGGTGTCGTTTTCGTCGCGAGTGTGGTAAAGGTGGGGTGGCTGTGATAGCGGGCACGGGTTTTTGATGTGTAACATCTTTTCTCTCGCTTTCCTGCAATCAGTGGCAGTGATTTTGTGAAATGGGACGAACGTGTGTAACAGGAAGACGGGGAAGCGCGCGCTATTTGATTTGACCAATGAGCGCGCGGTTGTAAAGTCGGCCGTCAGATAGTAGAGCGCGCGCACGATAAGTCTGCACGCGGTCGTAATCTGAACTAAACGTTTTATTTTTATTTTTCAGGATAGATGTTAATCTTGCTTATTACCAAGGTGAGATGTCAACATCATATGCGACTACTGTAAGGCGCGCTCGTTTTCTTAACTTTGTACTGTCACAACAAAATCAAACAACATACACAGTTTAGCAGCTGTTTAGCTGTTGCTATGGCAATACCACAGAATTACGTGGTTTTAATGTAGTTTGTCTGACTACACTGATACGTATTGTTTTATTGTGTTAGATCACGTATTACCGTTAGTTCAAATCCTCGTGTATTAATGATCAAAAGCTGCGTTGTTCAATAGGGAATATATGCTGGATTTTTTTTTTCATATCTATCCAGTTATCGATAAATATCGGGTGTAAAAAGACAGTTTCCGAAGCTAAAAGCCACATATACCTACTACCCATTATTTGGATCATTTTTTTCAACTAGACCATACCTGGGCATCCACTGGTTCTGTAGATGTCGAAGGACAAAGTCGCATTTTTTTTTTAACAAATTGTGTTACTACCAAGTGGTATTACTAAACTTTTTCCAAACTAATATTATCTGAATTTTCGAATTTTCTTAACAAATTAAGCATTTTAAGTTACAAAAACGCAATGCGACAAGTACCTTCGCGGCTTAAAGCGAGGGGGCGGGGCTTAACTCCACTTGCCTGAGTTCGCGTTACATTGCGCGCTGTAAAAGTAGCTTTTTTCATACGTAAAAATAAAATCGTTTCCCAGCAATAATTTTTGCGTAAAGCTACTTTGTTGCATGTGCAGTATGCGTAGTTGACGGCTTTGTGATGTTTCTTTTTTTACACCTGTATAAGTACTAAGATAAAATACCAACAGTAAAAACAGAATCAAATTTGATCGCAAGGTTTTGGTGCTAAGGCACCAAATGGGAATATACATCACAATATAATATCACTTTAGATATCACAGAAAATAAACACTTTACTAGTCAAAAGATGTATCCAAGATAAACGAAGAAGGTAGCACAAGACTTTAAATAGTAGGCAAAAGTACCAAAAACGGCCGTTTCTGACACTTTTGCCTACTACTTTGGATACAAAACATTCTGAGACCTGTTTTAACAACGTAAAAATACTTTATCCTCTTTGTAACAAACGTGACGTTGGATTCTTTAATATTTCTTTTCTGTGCTATGCTACGATTTTTTATTCAATGAGGGATTCACTTGGCCGGTAGTAGATCCTTAATACAAAGATGAATTTAACCACGCCGTAATAGATTTAGACAGGCATCCCTGATCCTTAACACAAAGACCTGACAGCCGCTTGATACACACGCATAGACAAACACACAAGCGAGCAAGCAAACTACTACTTAACAAAAAAGTCCACTAGCGAAAATTCACACGATACTAAAAATCTTTTCCATCACCCGCTTCCACTCGACCCCATCTAACAATTCGACGTCTCTCGCCCGCCTATAAATCTAATCCCTGAAGCGAGACGTACACAAAAATTGGCTCCACACACACACACACACCATCACATACTACCTACATTCTACCCGTTCCCTATGGATGCATCTGTTGAGAGATCCTCCTTATTTATTCTCAAACTGATACGGGGTAACGGGATTTGGAGATTAACTGATAGGTTGCGGTATATCTTTTAAAGGTAAACCTATTTTGTTTAGGTAAATTCTTTGGTTTTCAAGTCCCCTAACGTAAACGTTCCTTTATGCATGTCGTAGAGAAATGAGGATACCAGGGATTTCACGAAATCCCTAGGGATGCCACGAAATCCCTAGGGATGCCACGAAATCACGGTAGATGTTGAACATTCTTGTTTATTACGTCTTCTTACTAAAAAAATATTTTTAACCCCTCCCGTGTCTGGCTGCCTATCATGTTGATCTATTTCAGAGATTTTTTTTTGGGCCAATGGCAGTTGTGGCGTAGCTTACGCCCACATGGTCTCCCCTTGACATTTCGAGCACTTTCTCTTACGCCCACTTGATCAGGAACACTCCAGATGTTGTTTTGTCCAGTACACCATGAAGGAAATGTCAGTGTCCATTCTCCTTGCAATGAGTTGCAAGTAGCTGTAGGGGCTACACCGCAAGCTGCGCCTCAGGGACTCTATTATTTTGCGATATAATGCAAATGATTGAAAGATGAAAAATGAAATTTATTATTGCAATTAGGCTAAAATTAAATCATGACTCTCAGTATGATCGTTCAGTTTAGAATAAATATTTAAACCTTTCATTTCACACACTACAAGAATAAAAAACACCTTCCAAGTTTTGTGAAGCAAAGGCAAGCATCCAATATGCCTCTTTGACAAAAAGTCTCTTGAAAATAAAACCTTATTGTTATGCATTTTAAGGCTCTATTAACTGCCAACGACCTTGAATGGATAGCTTGCGTGTTCTGTGGTGAGCTCGCGTTTTGCGTCGTACGTCCACCCAGTAATATAGGACTCGCCCATTAAGGAGCGCTGTCCGAAATTAGACGCATTATTAATTTATTATACATAAAACAACAGATATTATACTAAAACACGTATACGAAAATATAAATACTTAAATGATCTTTAAAATGATGAAGGTTTCATAAAAATACGCTTTATAGTTTAAAATTTTCTAGACTAACATATCTTTTTTTCAAAGAAATAAAACTAGTCGTTTAGGCGTGATCTTCAATTAAGGCGCAGTTATACGACTTTTAATCATTTTTAATTGAACATCACATCTAAACGACTAGTCTTATTTCTTTGAAAAAAATATATGTTATTTAAGACAACTTTTCTCGTAATTTGATCTGAGAATATTTGAAATTACATTTTCATAACATAGTGTAATTAATTTGTAAAGTTATATCTAACGCGGATAAAAAGCTGAGAATCACGCAAAAACTATAAAGCGTATTTTTATGAAACCTTCACCATTTTAAAGATCATTTAACTACTTATAATTTAGTTTCAGTGTTTTATTTTAATACCTGTTTTTTTATGTGTAATAAATTAAACATTAATTATTCATTAGTTACTCGGTGGACGTACAACGCGTCAGGTGAGCTCAGCACAGAACACGCAAGCTAACCACTCAAGGTCATTGGCAGCTAATAATAATAATATAATAATAAAATTTATTTCAGACTTTGTCCATATGTTTTTTAGTAACAATATTCTTAGCCTAGTGTTAGTAAAATAGAATTACAATTACAATTCAAGTGAAGTAGTTAGGCGCTTGCTCTCGCGTATAGGCCTATCCAGTGCGCCATCAGTACCGAGTCCCATCGGCCGACGCACGCGTTCAGGATCATCGCTTACGTATAATCGCGTGGAAGCCGTCTACGTGCGCCTCCGCGAACATGCTACTCGCGCTACAGTGTCGCGGCAGCCCCATCAACACCCTGAACGCATTATTATACTGCACACGCAGGGCGTTGTATGTCCCCTGCGTGTATTTAGTCCACAAGCTGCACGTGTAGGTCTGGCAAAACGCCCTAAGTAGTGTGACTTTTACTTGTGTAGTACAGCGTGCGAATCTGCGCACGCGCCAAAAAGCGCCAATAAAAATAATAATAACACCTAATAATAATAATAGCGCCTTAAAAATCATTAAAAGTCGCCTAACTGCACCATAAATGCTATTTTCGAGTAGGTCTGAGTTTAGAGATAGCGCTGGTCTGATTCGCTCTTGGCCGATTTTTTTTTAAATTAGGTTACCTTTACTTTCTCTGCGATCCGATAGTAAGCAGTTAGTAATTTATCAGTTGGTTATTTAATTAGTGAAATTTAGGGATAATTTTTAATGGTCTATTAGCTTTATTCGAAATATTCCTATTTGAATTTTTGACAGTTTTTCTGTTACTACGTAAGTTTTGGTCATGGTTTAGGCTGAAAATCTAACACTATAATTTGTTTAAATATTTTTTAAATATTATATGTTTTAGTGAATGTTTCCTGGGTATAAGAATATAATTCTATTTACTCCGTTAGCTATATTATCAAAAAATATTGGACACATTTATTGCTTTACCAAACCAATAAAACCAGACAAAGATAAAAGCACCAAAGTTCAGGAGTGGGGTGTTCTTACGTCATTTCGTGGCAAATAGCGTAGCATGGCATGACGTCACGGAAAATTTCAACGAATTGTATCGTAGTTTTTTTTTTGACGTGACAATAGGTAACTACCCTATTATCTGACATTTAAATCCAGTTTCCTTTTTCAGTTTGGGCTGCAATTTTTGAAAAGTCAACACTTTTGCTGACTTAAAATACGTTGTGTCTATTCGCACATACTCGTACTATTGGCATTGGTCGTTTATAAGTTGTAAAGGTTTCGTCCCCTTACTCAGCTTCATGACCTGTGTGGGTACCTACCAAAAAAAACAAAACGGAACGCTGATTTATGATCACTATTTTAACCGACAAAAAAAGGAGGAGGTTCTCAATTAAATACGGCACCTACTCTAAAAATTAAAAAAATAACTTTAATTTTGGAAGTCTGTCTTAAATATCGAAGAAATTAAATACAAACACGGACTTCCGAAATTAAAGTTATTTTTAAATTTTTAGTGTATTTTTTTTTTGGAAGGTTTAAATTTTTTCGTTTCGTAAACTTGTTTTATATTTTATCATGTTCAACGGCAAAACCAGGCTGGAAAAGTCTCAAAAATACGAGCACCATTAAAATCTCCGCCACCTAATTTACATGAAAACTTATAACCTATGGAAGTTATTAAACATAAGAATGACATCTTTGGTTGTGATCTTTATCACAATTATTAATCATCGGAAGTACGTTCGGGTAGTCAAACTATAGTGGGTTAATTTTTTTTTTTGGGGTGGTAAATCATCCAATGATATCCCGCTCTAGGTGGAGCGGGAAGGCGTGTCAGACTCTTACTGACTAAAACCCACCCCTGTTTCTTCCTTCCCCGAGTGCCTAGGGGAGCGGTAACTAACCGCTACCCCTGGGCATATAGTGGGTTAACTGACAACAAGCTGAGAGTTTGTTTCTCTGCGGTCTAAATATCAAAATCATAATCATCGACATTCAAGGTAGTGAATGGGGACCTTTACAAACCGAGACTCTTCCATGCCTCCAAAGGCACGTTAACCCGTTGGTTCCGGCTGTCATTTGTAGATCTTTTACAGTCAAGTTAGAAGCCAAAACATGTTATTTGTAGATCTTTTACAGTCAAGTCAGAAGCCAAAACATGTTATTTATAGATCTTCTACAGTCAAGTCAGAAGCCAGAACATGTTATTTGTAAATTTTTTACAATCAAGTCAGAAGCCAAAACAAGTCGTTTGTAGATCTTTTACAGTCAAGTCAGAAGCTAAAACATGTTATTTGTAGATCTTTTACAGTCAAGTCAGAAGTCAAAACATGTCATTTGTAGATCTTTTTCAGTCAAGTCAGAAGCCAGAACATGTTATTTGTAAATTTTTAACAGTCAAGTCAGAAGCCAAAACATGTCGTTTGTAGATCTTTTACAGTCAAGTCAGAAGCCAAAACATGTCATTTGTAGATCTTTTACAGTCAAGTCAGAAGCCAAAACATGTCATTTGTAGATCTTTTACAGTCAAGTCAGAACCCAAAACATGTTATTTGTAAATCTTTTACACTCAAATCAGAAGCCAGAACATGTTATTTGTAAATCTTTTACAGTCAAGTCAGAAGCCAAAACATGTCATTTGTAGATCTTTTACAGTCAAGTCAGAAGCCAAAACATGTTATTTGCAGATCTTTTACAGTCAAGTCAGAAGCCAAAACATGTTATTTGTAAATCGTTTACAGTCAAGTCAGAAGCCAAAACAATCTACACTCAATGCAAGAAAAGTACAAAGGCGGACTTAATGCCTTAGGCATTCTCTACCAGTCAACCAAAGGTGGTGGAGAGATAATATGGCAGGTGCATAAAAAAGAAAAAGAAAGTAATATTAAGTAAAAATATAATTCTCCCGACCGAATTTCGATCATGGTGACCAATCTCAACAGAGATTAGCCAAGTACGCAGGAGATATTATAGTGCACAAGCGTGTACGCAAATACAGGTGCACTCTCTTCTCATTTCTTTTTTTATACCGACTTCAAAAAGACTTCAAAAAGAAGGAGGTTATCAATTCGGATGTTTGTTTTTTTTATGTATGTTTGGGCATAAGTCCGTCATATATTTTTATAATTTTCTTTCTCTCCAATTACTAGTCTGGAATAAATGAACTATATTTTTGTCCTGGGCGTTGATAGCTGCGCCACAGTTTTAACTTTTGTAGCTATCTTCGTTTCCTTTTGTAAATTTGGTTCCTGATGCATGTTCCAAATAAACTTTTATTATTATTATTTCGTATATTTATTTTTACACATATTATTTACATTTTTAGATATTTTTAAAAGGAACCATATAAAAACATTTAAAAATATAAAAATAGTAGTCCACCGGTATCGGGAGCAGGGTCCAAGCTACCGGTGGTTAGGGCTCCAGAGACAGGTACCTCCTCACAATGCGAGCCGTATCAAGGAGTACTGCCTTCTGAATCAGACCGCGCAACGACAGCTTCGAAAGGTGGTCCTCGAGGCTTTAGGCCATCAGGCCATTGGTGGTAACGACTATTGGCACAATGACAACCGAGTCCACATTCCACATATCGACAACCTCGTGTGCCAGGTCAAGATATTTAATTTGTTTCTCTTTCTCAGCTTTCACGAGGTTCTCGTCATGTGGGATGGTGATATCGATTATCATTGTGCGGCGCGCTAATCGGTCTATCACCACTATATCTGGCTTATTGGCAACAATAGTCCTGTCAGTGATGATAGACCGATCCCAGTACAACGTGACATGGTCGTTTTCGACAACTGGGTCGGGCACATACTTATAATACAGTACCTCAGAATCCACAAGTTTGTATTCCAAAGCAAGTTGCTGGTGGATAATCCTGGCCACTTGGTTATGCCTGTGCAAATACTCGCCGTTAGCCAGACGAGAACATCCAGAGATAATATGTCTGATGGACTCACCCGGACGGTGGCATGCCCGACACACGTCAACCGTCCCATCCTTCATAATATGCCTCCGGTAGTTGTTCGTCAAGATAAATTCGTCCATAATCGCACAGACAAGACCTTCAGTTTCCCCGAAGAGGTCACCAATCCGTAGCCAGGCCATGGACGCCAGGCGATCTACATCAGGCCCATGAAGATCCTGATAAAAGCGCCCGTGAAGCTCCTTTCCTTTCCATACCGTCGGATTCTAAAAAGTATTCTCTGAGGCTGCACACCTCGCGGTTGTGGAGAGTCTTAGCATTTAAATTTTTTAATTTTTTTATTATTATTCCGTTTATTCATTTGATATACATGTTCTATTATATTTTTAAATATTTAAATAAAAAAGATAAAAATATAGAAAATAGTATCCCACCGGTATCGGGAACAGGGTCCAAGCTTTATTATTTATTATTATTATTGTATAGGATTTGCAAAATTCTTTTTTTGTTCGAAACGGGTTTATTAAATTTCATATAGATCTGATTATGAGTTTCGGAGACAGACAACGGAACTCTTCAAAAATTGACAGCAAATCAACCACGATTGCTGCGATCGTATGTCTATGTATTGTTAACACAATTTAATGGAGAACCACAACTAAAAAGTGAAAAATAAAAAACTTTCGGAAGCTCACCGACTTCCGAAATTAAGGATTCTTTCGATTCATTCGGTTCTATTTTTTTGTAAAAAAAAAGTTTTTACTCTCATAGACCGACACAGGACGGCAATCCGACACGACCGGGGAGTGATCAGGCACCTGACCCACCGGTTTTCAGTGCTCGTTTCGGTTTTCAGGCTCGGAAGTGTCACACTACCAACTTCCAAACGCCGGGCTACTATTCAGTAATTCAAACATCTTACACCTGTGTTGCCGTAGGCAATGTTACTCAGTTTTGGAGGTCCCAACATACTAAGGAGAAGTGTATCTTATCCACAAAACTGACTTTAACATAATGTAGGTCTGTACTCTTATCTACCAACTATCTCATATCGATTTGCTTTCTACAGTAGCTGTATCATTATTCAAACCACACTCCGGAGCACTTCGACAGAACTGTTTTGTACAACTCTCCAAAACTTCTGTTACCCTGGTACCTTGTCGACAATACTGACACAATTTGCATTTTCTCTTTGAATACGACACTGTTTCCTTGTTATGAACTTCAAGGAAATTTCTATACTCTATGTAGTCTATGTTGAAAGAGTTATGAAACAATATTGCTAAGCTTGATGTAGAAAATAGTTTTCATTCAGACTTTAGTGGCATTGTGGTCTTATGAGCTGCTGACATGTGTTTCGTATTTTCTACCCTCCATTTTGGGGATGTGAATGGACAGACAGACGGATGTGAAGAAAAACCCCAATATACACTTTACTGCAGAAGCTACATTTTCCAATTAACTTTTATATACGAGTAATTAAAACAGAAATTCCTAAAAACTCGTAATTACATAAATCTTAAAATATGGCATCAAAAAATTCGTTTATTCACCTAAACATGCAAATATATTACATTTTCAACATATAAAAAAATAGCCCACTGGTATCGGGAACAAGGTCCAAGCTACCGGCAGTCAGGGCTCCAGAGAAAGGAACCTCCTAACAATACATAGGTACAGTGTCCAGTAGTACCGCTTTCTGGATCAAACCTTAGACGCAGCCGCCTATCGAGGCTAGTCAACTGGTAGGGCACGTACTTGTAGTACGGCACTTCCGATTCCACAAAAGAGTATTTCAGAGCAAGTTGCTGATGGATAATCTTAGCTACAAGGTTGAGCCTATGCAAGTACTCGCCGTTAGCTATACGAGAACAACCAGATGTATCGAATTGATTATCCCGGACGGTGACATGCCCGACAGATGTGAACTGTGTCGTATTTAGTTGTTATTGTTAGCATTTTTTTATGAAGTCACTTGATACCAAGACGAATGCCGCTGTCTGCAGGTTTTTACCAAGTTTGACTGCACATATATTACACAGGCTGGAAAATATCAATGGCCCTGAAGGGAAACACTTTAAATCCTGATAGATTATTTTACATAAAGGAAACATTCCTTTATTTTTAAAAAGAAACAAAACTGCATTCACAGATTTCTCGACAAGCTTCCTTAACCGTGAATCGAACCAGCTAAAAATTAAAAAAATAAACACTCGATATTTTATTGTATTAATCGATAGGATTATTGTTCATGATAAAAGCTCTCTAATAAACATTTGGTCTTAGATCATGAAATCTAGCATTAATTTTATTTTATCATCCATTCTAATATGAAGGAAACTTAACGTTTTATTTTTGAACTTTTCGTCAGAACGCATCGTCTCAGAATGCAATGCAATGTGCATAGAATTATTATTAACGATAGGGATGTTTCTTATGTATGAAAATAATAATTCTATTTAGTCCGAAAGTTAGATAATAATAATTGTATTTAGTCCGATAGTTAGATAATCAAATCAAAAAATCTTGGACACGTATTTTTTGCTTTGCCAAACAATAAACTATGACAAAGATAAAACGCGTCAAAGTTCAAGAGTCCCCACTCCTAAAATTACGTCACTTAGTGTTAAAAAGTGTCGCTCGTGTTTGTATTTTATTTCTTCGTTATTTGACACCGACTTCCGAAATTAAAGTTATTTTTTCATTTTTAGTGTATTTTTTTTTGGCATTAAAATTTGGTTGTTTTTTTTTGTAAAAAAGTTGATTTATTTTTCACTTTTTTTTGTTATACCCCAGAACTAAAAACCCCAATAACATGGAACGTGGAATTTAAACAAACTCGTAATTGAAGAAAACCAAAACGTCTTCTATGTATACGTATTTTTCGTATTTGTTCAGTTTTTCAAAAAGCGCTGAAGCAATTTCGATAAAAGTTATATCGGACCACGTCGGGAGTATATTCTTTCGGATAAAAAAAGAATTTTGAAAATCGGTCCACAACTGACAGAAAAATCAGTGGACATACATAAATACATACAATCGAACACAGAACCTCCTCCTTTTTCGAAGTCGGTTAAAAATATAGGAATGTTTCTTTTAAGTAAAATAGGGTTCCTTTTAGGGCCCATTGATATTTTCCAGCCTGTATATTATGTTCACAGGGTATTGTTTTAAAATTATAGCCTCCATAAATTTTTTAATTTTTTTTTTGCTCCCGGGCTGGTTGGAAAATTATTTAAAAAATATGGAATGTAATTCTACTTAGTAGCTTTCATCTCTTTATGGTTTTATTCAAATATCTATCATATTCGTGGAAAAACGATTTTATGTTAGAGGTTGCAACACCTTTTCTTGCAAAACGAATAAAGCTAGGGGTTTGATAATTGGCCAAAAATTATTTCCAACAACTAGCAAACATAATAAAGGCACCAATGTCAACAAAGACGCCAGTGCAGATTTTATAAGGAAACCCGGTGAGACCCTTTTAATTCAAACTATCTGGCGATGATTTTGGGCACAAGTAAATAACTCTAATTGTAGCTGATAATATAATTTCAAATATATTCCATGACTTTAGAAATCAATTTATTTTGTGAAAAACAGAACTCCCTCTTCCTTCTTAATTAAATTACGGTTAAATAATCAATTTCCAGAACCACTTTTCAATGTAAACCTATACTGATATGGAGAAGGAAATACATCAAAGCCACATTTTCACTTTAAAAGCCATTCAATGCCGATGTCAAAGAGACCCAGTATATTTGTTCACCGCCTCGTGCCAGTTAACGGCCAAATAAACATGAGTTGATCAAACAGTTAGCTACGGACTATTGTGATGGACTGGACCTAATTTAAAGGTATGTAGTGTATATTCAATAGCTTTGTTGCTAGCTGTAGTATCAAACGGTTGCTCAAAGCTTTACCAGTAAAGCTGCTCTGTCAAATTTCAAAAGACATTGATCATAGCATTTGAAATATATCAAATTGCAACCGCTTGTTCAGGGGCATGGAGAGAGCGATTGTTGCCACCCAGCGCTGGGCATGCCACAATTGCGGCGGTAAGGCCTTTCTTTGAGGAGTGGCTGAAGAGGCGACACGGCGTCCTCACCTTCCGCCTGACACAGTTCCTCACCGGACACGGCTGTTTTGCTAGGTTCCCGTTCAGGATTAAGCGGGAGGAAACGACCGGGTGTCAGCACTATGTGGATCGCCCAGAGGACACAGTGGAGCATACGGTGGAGGTCTGCCCTGCTTTGGTGGAGAACCACCGTGTCCTCGTGGAGGCGTTCGGCGGCAGCGACCTCTCGCGCCTGACCCCGGTCCAGCCCATAGTACGGAGTGAGAAGGAATGAGAACCTGTTACCTCTTTCTCGTAATGCTCGCGAAGTAGAAGGGGGAACGCGTGAGGCAGACTCAACGGAGACGCCCTCACGCCCCTAGCAGCCGCCACAGGAGACGCCTTTTTTTATATAGTTCTATATAGTTTAATTATATAGTTCTAATTAATCTTACTAACCTAATTTCGACCACGGTGGCCAATCTCAACGACTAGCCAAGTGCGCAGGAGATATTATAATGCACAAGTGTGTGCACAAACACGGGTTCATTCTCTGTTCCTTCACTCTCACCGGGGAGAGATCAGAGAGAGAGATGCTCGCGCTCCATCTTCGACCTTATCATCGCTTACCATCAGGTGAGATAGTGGTCAAACGCGTGCCTATCAACAATAAAAAATGTGATCTTTCGGAGGCACGAGGATCTCGCATCACCAATTTCCAAACTCCGTTCCGCGGTGATTCTTTTAAACACTTCTGTGACCCTAACAGGCATCGGCCCTAGCGGGCCCCGTCAATTATTGCTGACATCTCTTTGAGGCACGCCGGGCCGACCAGGCTTGGTCCTTATCGGACGGCGAGCTACCTATTGCTCACCATCCGCAAGCCCGCGCTTACGGTGGCCGAGAAACGCGCGCTCTGCGACTGCCGAAGCCAAGAGCGCGTCTCCTGCGGCGGCTAGGGGCGCGAGGTTCTCGCAACCTACCTAGTTGTCTAATCTACCTAGATTGCCTCTCGCTCACGCGTTTCGCCTCCTCTTTCGCGTGTATTACTGCTTCGCAGAAAGAGGTAACGGCTTCCCATACTCTCTCACTCCGTACCATGAGGTGGACCAAGGCCGAACGCGAGAAGTCACCACCGCCGATCGCGGCCATGAGGACACGGTAGTGCTCTGCTCAAGCGAGGCAGCCCTCCACTGTATGCTCCACCGTGTCCTCCCATGTCATGTGCCTTGTCCACAACGGTGACACCTGGGCGTATACTTCCGTCGAATCCGAAAAGGATACCTCCCAAAACAAGCGTGTCCAGTCAGGACCTGGGTCCATAAGGTGAAGACGCCATGACACCTCTCTAACCTTCAAAGAGGGGAGTTATTGCTGCTATTGTGGCGTGCCCAATACTAGGTGGTGACAGTCGCTCTCTACCTGCCATCATGAGATCCCGACGGAGCTCTGTCCGCCGTGTCGTGATTTCTCGGAGCAGTGGAGCTACGCCCCGGCGTCGCACCTCCACGCGCCACTCAAAGATGTGTTCTTAAAGCCTATGTCACTTCGACAGTCACACCCAATCTACGAGTAATGTTACCTCATTTAAATGCATCAAGCCGTTTACAGACATACCTAAATGCATACAAACGCATTACCCTCCTTCTGGAAAGTCGGTTAAAAAAGTTCCGACCTTAGGCACATTTCAGGAGATCACTAAAACAGAAAAAGAAATTCCTCACCAAAACCTAAACATCAATTCAGGCCAAAAACTAACAAATAAAGAAGGTCTCGAAATCGAATCACTCGAAACCCGAAAAGGTCAAGTCGAGGTAAAGAATAACAATCGTTCAGTGAAAGGGTTACCGATGCGTGGTCGTTAATAGGATGGTTTTACGAGCAGAACATCCCGGATATTGATGTGTTTCAGCGTACAGTCGAGACGTATATACCTTCGTCAGTTTTCAAATTCTTTTCTTTGTTAAGCCAGCAGGCGTTGCATGACCAATTCTATCTCTATTCTACCAAGAATAGACAAAGTTCTTTTTATTTAACTAGACATCTTTTCTGCCCGAGCATCATGTTTTACATTGTAGACTTTTGTCGACTAAAGAATAGAAACATTTCTTCTCTTCAGTTTTAACATGGCTTGCTTAGAACGGTAGAAATCTTTCTACAATCTGTCATTTTGTCTATTCTTCCGTCGACAAAACCTGTTTTTATGGTGTTCATGCTACGCGTGCAGGACACATGATTTCTTTTGAAGTTACAGCACTGAGAATTGAAACTATATGGACTGAGATTACTTTCTAGGGTTCCGTACCCAAAGGGTCCAAACGGAGCCCTATTACTGTCACTCACGTGTCCGTCTGTATGTCTATCCGCTGTCTGTCACAAAATTTTGTTCCGAAGAATTTTTTAACTTCCCATCGACCTAAAAACTTGAAATTTTGTGATAATATTTATTATTACGTATATTTTATTAACAAATAAGTACTAGTTTATTGATTAATTAGATTTATTCTTTGATAATTCCCTCATTCAAGAGCGTGTCGGACTTTGTATATTTAAGGTTTCTTACCAAACCTTAAATATACGAAGTCCGACACGCACTTGACCGGTTTTTTTACTTTGATAGGCTCGCGTTTGACCACTATCTCACCTGATGGTAAGCGATGATGTGGTCGACGATGGAGCACGCTTGCCTAGAAGTAACCATTCACTCTGGACTTAAAGACCCCCACGCTTTTTAAGACTTTTCATGTGGAAAAAACTTTTACTCTTTAACTTTGGCTAACTAAGACACATAGACCTGTGTTTGTACATCTGCATCCGTACCCTAACAAAAATAAAACTTTGTCCAAACGAGTTACTTAAATTGACAATAGGTACAACAATCAAAAATCTGCAAACTGCCTATCTGACCTTCAAAACCCAGATACTGGGTAATACGATACTCTTGGGTAAGACTAGTTGTCAGACTTTAAGGCTTCCGACGAACAGTAACGACTGTCAAAGATCCACGATTGACAGCCGGGACCAACGGCTTAATATACTTTCCGAGGAACGAAGGAGTCTCGGAATGTAAAGATGGTCACCCATCCATGGACCAACCCCGGCAAGCGTAGCTTAACCTGATGGATCAACCGGTGCGGCTCTTATTACTTTAGCCACGAGCTCCTTAACAAGATACAAGATACAACAATAAACATACTAAATAAAAACTCACCCTTCCTATTGAACCTACAGAATAAATACTCCCAACTATTCAACACGTAACACACTCGACTAACGATTCGTATCAGCATTATCATTCTACGCAAATAACGGAGCCAAATTCCGGGAAAATGTCCCCGAATCTCCTAAATAGAGCACGACCATAGACTCAGAGAGCACCTAGACGCCTCTGTGACCCCTGCTAGAGATGCCACTGTCGAAACTTCCGGTCCTTCTGACCATAGTCAAAATTGTCGCGCACCAGATCTGTCAAACCCAGCCTTTTTCAACTATATTTCAGTCGACTTCCAGTCTAACCGGCATGGCAGCTGATGAAGCACGGCGCGGGACGCGGGGGCGGGCCGCTGGCGACGGCGCTCGCGCTCCCATTCGGCCATCATCGGGCAGACTCGTCTACGACTCACGGACGAACGCACGCGTACCGACTTACTGTCGCGCCGGTTCAAATATTGTAACCGTCATTTAATTTCTATTATACCTAATCAATTTAGACAATCCAGTTGTTATTATTTAACGAGGCCTAGGGATCCAACTATTACTATAGCGGACCGGGCCCAACAGCAGCAGTTTATTTTTCTCTTTTTTCTATACCAGTAAGTATTTTACATGGACTGACTGGCCTATCTAACCGCCACTACCCAGCTAGGTTACACAATACCTTTTAGCAAGACTGGTGTCAGATTTTCTGGGAACTCTCTTGACTTAAAGACTCCCAGGTTGTATCTATCAGGAAACACAGACTCTGGCAGGGAATTCTACTCCTGCAGCTGTTATGATTGAGCCACGAGCTCCTCGTAGCGTCTAGAGTCGTTGCCAGCGCTGGCGTTCCGTGTTCTATGAGCATACCCACCGACCATTCACATTACCATAATTAAAGCACTGGACAGCCGTTTGTCAATGCGCTGAATGTTGAATAAGCCGAAAATGTTATTTTAACGCTCATAGCCTAGCATTGCTAAGAGTAGCTTGTGACTAATTTTGTTGCTGCAGGTAACCATCAATTTGCGAAATTAAGCCACGAGTGTCAGCTTAATTGTGGTAATGTTCTTTGCACATCGAGAGCTAAGCTGAGCTGAGATGTTTTGTGGTTAGATTCCAGAGTTATCCGAAATAGTGACTGCCTTAAAATGTCAAAATGTTTGAGAGAAAACTATTCGGTTCTTTTTCTATTTCAAAGAGGGAATATCGATAAAGCTAAACCAAATCTGCAAGGAGGGGCAGGGGCAGAGGGCTGGGCTCTTCTTTGGCCAACAAATCAGCATTGCTATTCAACGTGGCAATGCTGAAAGCGTTCTGGGCACTTTTCTCAATGACAACGATGAGGATGTTTTTTTTTATTCCCAAGGAGTGGTTTTCATATGGTTGTGGAAGTCAGATAGGCAGTCGCTCCATGTAAAATACTGGTATTCAGCTGCATCCGGTTAGACTGGAAGCCGACCCCAAGATAGTTGGGAAAAGGCTAGGCAGATGATGATGATGATGAGTGGTTTTCATATAACGCGTTTGTACATGTACCGGCCGCGGCCGTGCCCCGGCCGGGGCACGGCCAGGGCTCGGCCCGGTGGCGACACGGTGTAACATGAACGTGTGCACCGGGCTCGGACGTGCCCCGGCCGGGAAACAATTGGCGGTCAAACAATTGCACGGTCAAATATCTATAGTATACTTTTGTATGAACTGATCCATGCTTGGCCGTGCCCCGGACGTGCCCCGGCCGTGCCTCGGCCGTGCCCCGGCCGGGGCCCGGTGGCGGCACGGTGACAGCCCGGTGTAGCATGAATGACTAGCCCGGTGGACGTGCCCCGGTGGCCGCACGGTGTAACGTGAATCATCCTTAAAACTAGTTTGACATCTCTAACTTAGTTCACAGCTATAGCCGTCCTTTTCTCGCACTGCCTAGTAAAAGATAGCGATTCTCTAATTTTAGTTATTTAACCATAAAGTTATTCATTAGTTCAGTTGTCAAAATATATGTTTATAATATTTAGTCTGCAAAGTCAATGACATGTTTCACCTCCGAATAATGTCCACTAACTTGGCAGATAATTTAACTTTGTTTTTCCAATACTCAACTTATTTTACGTACCTACCGAACGCCTATCCGAACTTTCGTTGTCACGTCTATCCAAAACACCTAGGTAAGCCTGACTCACTCGATTATCACTCTTTTCTATCATCACAACCAGAGTGCCAGAGAAACGGAGCCAGATCACAGTTTCACGCCTAAAAGGACCATCAAAAGCTGCAAAACAATTTGCCATGCGGTTTTCACGCCTAAATGGCGTACACTTCGGACATATGGACTTAGCATGCGTAGAGGACCACTAGGACCAGGCAGAGAGACCACAAGTTGATTACTGTGGTTGGTAAGGATCGTACACTCGAGCTGTGGTATGGTGGTGGAGCTATAACTGTTTAACAATGTGGTAGCGAATAGCTATAGCCGCCTTGCTATATGACGAATAGTAAATGTGTCGTGCTTGTATTTCCCGAAAGAATAGGCAGAAGTATATCTCATCAGCACCTACCACTATTTGTCTCTGCATCACCCAAAGGTTGACTGGTAGAAAATGCCTGGGGCATTTTAAGTCTGCCTCTGTACTTCTGTGCATGACGTGTTAAATAAATAAATAACCTAAGATTCAGTAGTAAACCAGCGTCAGGTACTAGTTTTCTATCTATCTGACATTCATGCTGAACTGTACCTATTGGGCGAATCTTTGAGTCACATTATGTTTATTTTGCTAAACAAACATAATGTGACTCAAAGATGCTAACGGTAAAATTGTGAAATGCTAACTGTTTCATTTAAGTAAGATTGGGGTTGAAACCCTTGGGCCGTGGGGTCCAAGTGTTCATTTAGTATTTAAAGATCTATCTAAACGCCTTGATGACACTTCGCGTGACCCAAGGGCTAGGTTTTTCCTCGGCCAGAGGTTAAGCATTGCCATACAACGTGACAATGACCCCAGTCTTTTGGGTACACTTCCAGTAGACAGCGATGCAAAGGAATTTTTTGACGCCAGATTTTAAGTTTTTGTTTTAATTACAGTTAGTAATATATATACAGATGGAAATGTATGCATTTAAGTTGGTTAATTAACTTTTATTTTGTTTCTTTTCGTTTGTAATTGTTTATGTGCGGCTTTATGTTTGTGCCAAATAAACGTATTTTCTTTCTACCTAAATTCCAATTTCGGGGCTGATGATGGTAAAGGTCTATCTGGTCTGATTATCTTAGTTTCCAAGGGAGTCAGCACCAAAAATTTTGAGCAATTTATGCTATGATCGTCATAAAATTTTGAAGAATGAATTTATTTGTTATCAACTCAAAGTCATATTTTGTTACCATCACCATTTCAGATTATATCCATTTAAAGCAAAGAATTTTCCAAATTATTCACATGAAAAGTATACGAATAGTAATTTGCGGTTTAACAAATGTAAGTAACGCACCATTTTCAATATTAACGCCGACATAAATATTTACCAGTGGTTTACAATGGGTTTAAGGGGCAGACGCGCTCTGAAATTAAAATGGATCGACCCTTTTGTTAAGAGGAAAAACCCCATACAATTGTTTATCCTAATGTGGCTTTTATACAATTCCACAGGAAGATAATTATGACGACTTTTAATGATGTGGCTTATTGTGTCTCATAATTTACTGTTTTAAGCAAAATCCAAACTCGAGGTCACATTCTCTCATCCTCCTATTTCATGGAAATAAAACACTGTTCCTTAGCCACAAAAAGCTTAAAGAACCCGAGTTTGTAAACTTTCTCAGCTTTACCTAATTAGATTTTTCTGCTACATACTCTTTTACAACCAGAAATTAATCAACTTACTTCAAAAACTTTACATCATTAGGGACATGACAAGCCAAACCCACTTTTCAACAATAACTTTAGAAAAAATGGGAAGTTACAGGTCTGGCTTGCGTATTAAAGGTTCTGTACCACAAACACTGCTGTAAATTTCCTTCAGTTTATTGGTAATGATAGAGCCTATTAGTAGAACGTATTCTGCAAAAACGGTTACATTTAAACCTCCATCAAATGATGATAAGTTAGTACTTTGCCACCCTGAGCACGCCACAATTACGGCGGTAAGGCCCCTCTTTAAGGAGTGGCTGGAGAGGCGCCACGGCGTCCTCACCTTCCGCCTGACGCAGGTCCTCACCGGAAACGACTGTTGTCGGAGATTCCTGTGTCAAATAAGGCGGGAGGAAACGCCCGGGTATCTTCACTATGCGGATCGCCCAGAGGATACGGTGGACCATATGGTGGAGTTCTGCCCAGCTTGGGTGGAGTACCGCCATGTCCTCATGGAGGCGATCGGCGGCAGAAGGATTGGAATTCGCTGCCAGAGTCTGTGTTTCCTGATAGCTATAACTTTAGAACGGAGTAGTTAAGTCAAGAGTGAAAAGGTTACTTCTAGGCAAGCGTGCTCTATCTTCGACCACATCATCGCTTACCATCAGGTGAGATAGTGGTCAAACGCGTGCTTATCAATAGTAAAAAATAATAAAAAAAATAAAGACAGCTTTTGTGAGTAACTTTATGGCAGATAGTCATCGTAGGCTTATAATTAGAACCCCGTTTCCTCCCTTCGATTAAAGCACCCTAAAAATCTGTTTACCAAAACTTTCAAACTTGCAAAAAAATGATTCTACATTTTATCGGACGTGCCATGCCCTTAACACATTCGCTGGGCCCGGTGAAATGATTGATGGCCGAGTCCAAATTGCTCGGGGCCGTCTGCGCCTACCGGCCAACATTTTGGACCGCTCTCTTTACTTCAATTATGGCGCAAGTCAGGAGAGGACTAGTAGTGAAAAGTTTGTGGTAATCTATAATTTTCGTGGTCGTGTAAATATTGTTTCTTTCTTTCTTTTCTTTCTTTACCGCAACATACGAAACACAAAAAAACCGGCCAAGTGCGTGTCGAACTTAGCACATTTAGGGTTCCGTACCATATGAGGGAAATCAATATTTTGGTATTTGTTAGTAAAATTTACGTAATAATAAACATTATCACCAAGTTTCAAGTTCATAGGTCAATGGTAAGTTAAGAAATTCTTCGTAACAAAATTTTGTGACAGACGACGGACAGATAGACAGGCAGAGTGACAGACGGACAGACGGAAAGACGGACACGTGAGTGACAGCAATAGGGCTCCGTTTGGACCCTTCGGGTACGGAACCCTAAAAAGACCTGACGTAACAGAAATCCTACAATCCGCGCAATTAAAGTTCCCTGCGCGATTTGAACAGATAACACGGCCCGAGTATAACCATCGTGCAGTTGTCCAACACATATAACACTCGTTTGGTCGGCGGATCCTCCCTTTTCAAAGAAGGATACGGTACTGTGACTCTTTTTGAAGTTGTGATCGAAGAGCGGAAGGGAAACTCCAACTTGCAGTTAATAATATTATATTTGCCACACACGTATTTTATTTTGTAAATAGGTACACTATTTGACAGTCATAAAAGTAATTAAACTAGGAGGGACAAAATAAACTAATTACTTAAAATTTAGTCCGTGGCCCACGGCGGTTGACAAGCAACATACATTGGTTTCTTGAGAACGCTATGGTACCTACGTCCCGGCGCGACGAGTCGTAGCTTAGTGTTAGATACAACTTAAGGCGCTATTAACTGCCAACGACCTTCAGTGATTAGCTTGCGTGTTCTGTGCTGAGCTCACAAAAATATAAAAAATTAAATGATCTTTAAAATAGCGGAAATTTCATAAAAATACGCTTTATAATTTTTGCGTGATTTTCAATTTTTTATCCGCGTTAGACTTAACTTTACAAACTAATAACACTTTATTATAAAAATATAATTTCAAATATTCACATACCAAATTACGAAAATTGTCTAGAGTAACATAAAATATTTTTTCAAAGATATAAGACTAGTCGTTTTGACGTGATGTTAAATTTAAAATCATTAGAAGTCGTATAACTGCGCCTTAACAAGAGTGCGTTCCTGACTTACTTTTAAATACTTATAAACATAATACAGACGACGCCATGTATTTTAAGGTGCGTTCACAAATGCACAAGACGTGACGACACACTGGTATACTTCCACAATGCACCGTTCTTTTAGCTGAAATAAAATTATTACTTACTCACAGTAAAAAATTATGTTCTAAATTCTTTTTTTTTACCTAAACCTAACAACCGAAAACTCATCGACATGCTAAGGCGAAAACTGAAAACTGCGACAGCCAATCAACAAAGCAAAACAAAAACCCAAAAATCCCAACCCACAATTCTACCACAATTATTCATAATCTACTAAAAGGCAATTAGTCGTTTGGTTACAATCTTCCTTAACTTTAACCCCTCCTTACCGTAACCTCTTCTCCCTTACACCATCCAGGCAGTCATGTCCAACACGCCAGCTCCAATTTGCATGCAATCAGCCAATGGTAACTGGATATTGTACCTGTTCTATTAGATTATTAAACACCTTTGCTTTTACCGAATCCCAGTAAACGCAAGCTGGGATGATCGGGTCGAGTTGAACTTGTTAAGTATTGAAGGCAATTGATGCGAGGGTCAATTTGACGCTTCGGAATTGTGTGAGTGAGATGGAATGATGGAGAGGGATATAAGATCAGTGTGTGGAAAATTATGGTATTGTTACGTCGACCGTATTACACTGGAACGTTCGAGAATGTGGTCGAAGTTTCCAGAAGGTCGAAAACATTCCATTGTGGTACTGTGCAGAAGTTCATAGATGTTTCTAGAATTTTCCACTACAGGATAGTTCGACAATGTTCTGGATACTTCTATGGCTATATAAATAGGCCGGACGGGCGGCGAGTGAGTCAGTCTATTTTCGACTACGGAAGCGAACGGAAGCAAATACAAGCGATTACGAAGAGAATTGTGATTATTAGCGAATTAGTGATTGTGTAAAAAAGTTGTTGAGTTAATAAAGAATATTTGGTTAATTAATAGGTGTAAAATAATTTATCCCATACCCAGCTCGTAACAGTTGGAGTTGCCCAAGCGTGTAAATAGCTGTGGTTCTCTGCAGGGTGAGGACAGTGTTACGGCCAAACACTTGGATTGAATGCTGGCCCAAAATTGCCTATATTTGTCTGTATAACTTCAAGTTAGGAGTGGTTGGCAGTAGACGGCGCATGTGGCCTTACTCTAAGTTAGTAAAAACAAGTGGTACCTGACTTTCTTTCTTCGACGGCTTGACGAGTGGCCACTCGATTCTCTTCACACCAACACCTGGGTATTCTTGTTCACTAGTTACACGGACGCGGTAAATATGGGTTATTTATCATTCCCGGAGAATCCCCAACGTTTACGGGATATTACTCGGGATTTTAGTGTATTTGCGGGGACGATGTTAATAAGACATTAATTTAGTCTGCGGTGAATGCGCTCGGTCTCGCGGCGTACAGCGCACTGACGTGACGTCGATTGCTGCATTTTTAGATTGCCTATGGTTCCCGTAAAGCCGGCTACACACTTGCCTCACATGCAAAAGCAAGACACACACGTCGCGATACCACACCCCATCCAACTTGCAGAGTGGCGGCAACTCGCCACACCATGCTCCCCGCCTTGAAAGGTCCAGGAGCTTTCAAAAGCTGCTAATCTATGCGGCGCGAGTGAGGTTCAAGAAGCGGTGATGATATGTAAGCATTTACTTGTTGAAGAGCTTTGAGGGAAATCCAAGCAGCAGTCCGAAACACCATCGCATTGATATAATGCTCGGGAAAAATAATTATCAGTATCCAGGGAATGAATTGCGGTTCGATTTGACTATGGTAAGTCGAATAAACTAAATTACAACTATGTAATGGCGTACCATTGGAACGTATACTATGAACCCTAAACTAAATTAAACTAAATTACGTAGTAATAATAATCTATTGAGTTGGCAAAGGATACAACTTAGTGACAGGACGTTTATACGTGCCTGACGCGGTTTTTATTGAAGCGACTCGAATTACACCATCCGATCCCGGAAAAACTTCCTCTATGATACCTAATGGCCAAGTCAATGGAGGTACGTTATCTTGACCCAAGAGAACGACAGTACCTATCTCTATAGGGCGATCGGGAGTGCACCACTTCTGGCGAACTTGCAGCGTGTGCAAGTACTCAATTCGCCATTTATTCCAGTAGGATAACACAAGTTGATCCAAGAGCCTTTTGCGGTTGTTTAGGTTCATGTTTTCTTTTGTCAATTCAGAAGAAGGCAAATACGTGAGTGGACTGGACATTAAAAAGTGCGCGGGCGTGAGTACCTCCGGATGTGGGTCTGACGAAATGACACTAAGTATTCGAGAGTTCAAAAGGCACTCAATTTGCACCAATACGGTCGAGAGTTCCTCGTAAGTGAGAAGTTGTTTACCTACGACTCTAAACAAGTGAGTTTTAACACTCTTAATATTCGACTCCCAAATACCTCCGAAGTGTGGAGCTCGCGGCGGTATTCTTGTCCACTCGATGCGTGATTTAAGAAGCTCATTTTTAATATCCGTTTGAACAGTTGAATTTAATAAAAAAGAATAAATATCATCCAATTGCGCCTTAGCGCCAACAAAATTGGTACCATTGTCTGAATACATAACAGACACTGGATCGCGGCGGGAAATGAATCTCTTAAATGCGGATAGGAAAGCCTCAGATGTGAGATCCGATACAAGCTCGATATGTATGGCTTTAGTCACCATGCATACGAACAAACATATGTAAAGTTTCTGCGAACGTTGACCTCTACGTCGAATAGGTATGTAAGCAAGCGGCCCGGCGAAATCTACACCGGTGTGTACAAAGGCTTTAGCATCACGGACGCGGTATCCAGGAAGTTCAGCCATTTTGGGTACTGGATGCTTAGGATTTAGACGGAAACAAGTATTACATTTCCGACAACGAGAACGTATAACCGTTCGGCCATCCAATATCCAAAACCGCTGCCTTATAATGGACATCAATAACCCTGGGCCCGTATGGCAGTACGTATTGTGATAGTGATCGATAATTAGATCGACTACGCGGTCGCGTTTAGGTAAAAGCGCGGGATGCTTGGCTTCATACGGTAAGTCAGATTTAGACAATCTGCCCCCAATACGTAAGATTCCGAAGCTATCAATGAAGACAGATAAACAGCGCAACTTCTTAGCTGGAAGTTCACCTGCTTTAATTAAATTTAAATCGCTCGCAAAATGTAAACTTTGAACTATTCGAACAATGAAATTTTCGGCGGTTTGAATGTTTTTAACAGAACTATGACTATGTAGTCTGTTTGTAAATTTAAGAATGTACATAAATACACGTAACAGTTTATTCTATAAGCAAACACGGTCAGCTATAGTATCTAAAATACGCGGTTCAGTATTCGAAGTTTCTGCAAGAAAAACCTTTGATTTAAACTCCAGCAATGTTTTTTTTTTTTTTTTTTTCACATTGAGCAGGAAAGAACTTTAAAGGCCACTCGCTCATGGGCTGATGGAGCCATGTGGGGCCGTTCCACCACAACGAGTGTCTTATTAAATCCGACGGCAGCATGCCGCGAGACAGACAATCGCTAGGATTCTCTTTCCCGGTCACGTGACGGAAACAAGCGGCAGGTAAGTTTTCCTGTATTTGAGCAATGCGATTGCTGACAAAAATAGACCATCTATGGGGAGATGAGTGGATCCACGAGAGAGCTATGGTGGAGTCCGAGAAAGCGTGGACAGCTGCAATAGGTACACGAGCGGAAAGTTTTTCCTTGACTACGTGAACAAGTTTAGACAGAAGTAAAGCGGCGACAAGTTCTAATCGAGCTAGCGTTGTTATTTTAGCGGGGGAGACTTTGGACTTTGCACATAAGAGTCGGACAGTGATATCACCTGTAGGGTTGGTAATGTGTAAATAAATACAACAGCCATAACCAGTAAAGCTGGCGTCGCAAAAGGCTACGATGTTCACTACAGCTTCTCTAAAGACGCCAATGTGGCGAGGAACCTTTAGAGAAGAGAGTGAAGGAAAATCGCGCGTAAAAGCGGCAAACCGATTTGTGATGGATTCCGGAGGAACCTCATCCCATCCTACTTTAGCTAACCAAAGTTCCTTAATTAATACCTTCGCGTACAGCACAACGGGTCCTACAAGGCCAAGTCCGTCGAACAAGCGGGCAACTAGCGATAGAATCGCGCGCTTCGTGCATTTATCATCCACGGCGATTGTTGTCAAAGAAAAATAATCATCAGCGGGTTCCCAGGTTAATCCAAGGATTTTGAAATTATGGACATCATTATCCATGCCAGAAAAATTAACTGGTAAGCGGTGAGACTCTGGGAGAATCTCTAATAAAGCGGGTGAATTGGTAGCCCATTTGACTAAGTCAAAGGAACCTACCTTCATTACATCAATTAAATCGCGGGATAGACGCATAGCTGTCTGTTCGTCCGAAACAGAGTAGACGTAGTCGTCCATGTAAAACTGAGTTTCTACCAATTTAGAAGCCTCAGGAAAGCGGTCGCTTTGCTCACACGCCAAGTTACGCAGTGTGCGCATCGCTAAATAAGGACTAGGCTTTAGTCCGAAAGGAACGCGGTTAAAATGAAAGGTGCGAATAGGCTCACCTTTGCTAAAACGATACAAGATTCGTAAATATTTGCGGTGGTGCTCTTTTACACCGATACGTAAGAACATTTGTTTCATATCCGCTGTCATCGCGACAGGGAATGTACGAAAATCAAGTAATAACAAAAACAAGTCTGCTTGCAAATTAGGTCCGACATGCAAAATGTCATTGAGCGACAACCCCGAGTGAGTTTTGGCGCTAGCGTCCAAAACCACTCGACACCAATGCTGTCCTTGTCCGGTCTAATGACGGCATGATGCGGTATATAATAACCCTCCTCTGTCAATTCAGAGTCGGGCACTTACGCTAAATACCCCTGAGTTATATAATCCGCGATAGTTTTATTATAATTCTCGCGTAGGGTCGGCATTAACGTAAACTTACGCTCGAGCGCAAGCAAGCGCCGATGGGCGTAACCGCGCGAGCTACCTAGCTCGCTGGGTGAGCGCGCAAAAGGTAGATCGACAAAATATCTGCCGTCTTCAAATAAGACTGAAGAATTAAAATTATTTTCATCCTCTAATTCGTCCGGACTAATAAAACGTTGAGATGGAATTTCCTCTAGCTCAAAAAACTTATGTAAATTTGACTCGACTTCAATGTCGGCCTGCGCGGTAAACGAAGATGCAATGTGTGTCACATCACTACTACAACAATCAATATCACCCATAAGTACATAACCGAAGCTAGTCAGTATAGCAGGGGGGGCGCGGGTGCCTGAGTCGACCCTGTCTCCCAGGTAAATAAAGGGGAACAATTGTGCTCCAAGCACAAGATCTATCCCGCTCGGAACATTCCAGAGCGGGTCGGCGAGCGGCAAGCTATTTAAGTATGTCATGTTATCATTGTTATGTAATCTAATTAATTTCGCGGGAAGTCTATCTGTAATACAATCAACAACTAACGCTTGTATCGAAAACTTCGTATGAGGATCAAACCGAGATTCTATGTTGAGATGAATAAAACCGTGTACTGGTTTCGATGTTATTCCAACACCTTGTAAAGATGAATTGCGTAATTTAATTATGGGTAAATTCAAACGATACGGACTGTTGTAAAAGTCCACAGTAATTAAATTATTTTGCGATCCGTTATCTAGTAGGCACCGAACCACCTCCTTATTTCTGATATCGCTATAGTATGCAAATAACTGCGCGGTCGCTAGCAAAATGGTTGACCCAGTTTTAACAGCTGTAGTGAGCGAAACAGATGTATCCTTAGTAGGCACTTGTGGCTCGGGCGATAATAACTCATCTTTTTCTCGGAAATGTAAGAGAGAATGATGGGTCTTTTTACAAATTTTACAAACGTTACGTGACTTACATTTAACCAAAGAATGGGATAGACTTAAACAGTTTATACAGCCACGTTTAGCTTTAATAAATTCAAAACGTGCAAGCGGTGTACTAATATTTTTAAACTGCGGGCAATCGAACAGCTGATGTTGTATGTCATCCTTATCGCATAGCGTACATTTGCTATTTGAAACCGGTTCATTACGCGACACGAACGACTTAGCGGTGTTATTTTTTGTTTGATGATTTGCTGAACTAGACTTAGCGCGCGGTTCCGTCTGTAAATTATTACCGTATGAGCGTTGTAGTACTTTAACATATCCTTGCATGAATGTTATAAACTCCGCATAGGAAGGTAATTCTTTCTCACTCACACGGGATTCAAACTGTAAGACAGTTTGCGCGTCAACCTTTCTTAAACCACAGTGTAATAAAACAAAATCCAGTAAGTCTGGAATGTCTAACTGCTTCAAGGCTGCGACGGACGCTGAATATCGTTCCACAAAAGTATTGAGGCTCGCGGCATTTCCGGCGCATTGTTTAATGTCCAGTATATTATTGAGATAATGAATCCCTAAACTACGCTTATCTTGATACCTTTTAACGAGACTGTTCCACATAACGTTGTATGTATCACCTGTAGGAACAATGCCTGCGGTTAGTTTTAAGGCATCATGAGTCAATTTACTGATCAAGTACTGGACACGCTGCGAGTCAACCAGATCGGTATTTAAATGAACATTGCTGCGAAACATTTCGTAAAATATGGGCCAGTTTTCCGCTTTTCCGTCAAACGATGGCAAATCTATGGGCGGTAATTTTATCCGAGTACCCACTTTGTGATTTGATGTTTCGTTTTTCGAAAGTATGAGATTACGTTTATATTTAATATTAGAATATAAGTCTTCAATAGAATATAGACTCGAATAGTCTGGTGCGGTTTGGTCAATCTCGAATTGCAACTCATTCATTTGTTCTACTATTTCCTCAAATTTGTTGTATTGCTCAGTAATTGTTTCTGACTGCGCTAAGAATGTCTCATTTGAACGTGAATCAAAGTTCGAGATGTTTCTGGAATCATTATATATGCGATTAACTCGCTCGAAAATCATTTGTTTTTTAGCGGTAAGCTGAGCCAATTTAGCTTCTTGCTTGCGGGACGCCATTTTGGGGCACTAATAAAGTTATGTGCCTACTGTAATGACTTGTACTTAATTTGTACTGAATTTTACTGATGCCTATCCAGGCTCGAAAGGACCATCTAATGGAGTTGCCCAAGCGTGTAAATAGCTGTGGTTCTCCGCAGGGTGAGGACAGTGTTACGGCCAAACACTTGGATTGAATGCTGGCCCAAAATTGCCTATATTTGTCTGTATAACTTCAAGTTAGGAGTGGTTGGCAGTAGACGGCGCATGTGGCCTTACTCTAAGTTAGTAAAAACAAGTGGTACCTGACTTTCTTTCTTCGACGGCTTGACGAGTGGCCACTCGATTCTCTTCACACCAACACCTGGGTATTCTTGTTCACTAGTTACACGGACGCGGTAAATATGGGTTATTTATTATTCCCGGAGAATCCCCAACGTTTACGGGATATTACTCGGGATTTTAGTGTATTTGCGGGGACGATGTTAATAAGACATTAATTTAGTCTGCGGTGAATGCGCTCGGTCTCGCGGCGTACAGCGCACTGACGTGACGTCGATTGCTGCATTTTTAGATTGCCTATGGTTCCCGTAAAGCCGGCTACACACTTGCCTCACATGCAAAAGCAAGACACACACGTCGCGATACCACACCCCATCCAACTTGCAGAGTGGCGGCAACTCGCCACACCAACAGTATTATAAGTACTGGGTTTTTTATACTCATACCTAAGGGGTTTTTTTTGTGGGGTGGGAAATCATCCAATGACTTCTCCCGCTCTATACCTAAGGGGTACGGTCAACATGAAATGGTTTGATCCTAAAAAAATCTATGAGTAGGTATAGATCATAATATAGTTGATTCGGTGTAAAACTTTTTAATTTGGCCTTTTGCCTAACTATGAAGTCCCTACGTATAGGGTGTACGTCTCTTGAGAGCGAGCCTAAGTCATGACGAGTGATAAGCAATATTCATAATATTATCGTTTACCAAATTATCATGACCAAGGACTATTTTCAGGTCACATACACGTTACAGTAGCGACGGTTGGGAAAATGAAAAAAAAACGACTATAAAAAACAAATAAAAAGTTCCAAACAGGTCACTTTTCAAGCAGTCTGACGTCATGCCACTAACTGCATCAGACTGCTTGAAAAGTGACATGTTTGCACGGATATCATGTTTGGAACTTTTTAGTTGTTTTCTACAGTCGGTTTTTTTAATACATATATATATATTTTTAATACATATATATTTTTTTTACATTTTAGTGACATTTATTTTTGAAATCGCCTCCTTGAAACCTTTATTCTGATACCCCACTTAATATAATATATTGTATTTTGATTACTGTCATGTCTTTGGAAGCACTCGCAAGATTAAGACGAATCAATTGACGTAAGAATTATCAAAATCGGCCCACGCGTTTTGTCTCTAAAGCGCACAAAGGAACAAACATACATACTATTCTTTTTGATGTGAAACATCTATTGGCGCGGCTTGGCAGTAAAATCGGCTCTGATGCAGTGACGGAAACGGCAAGCGTCGTGTCACGATGCCCCCACTAAGCCGCCGCTCTCGACTCCCTTCTCCCTAGAAACATCTATCCAAAAAAAATTAACACAACACACAACTACAACAAGTTGTTATTGTAGTTGTGTGTTGTAACAACAACAACAACTAACAACAATTTTGAATTCTAATATTAAAATAGATGTTTCACGTCTGCCGGGCGTCCCGTTTTTTTTTGGGTGTATGGGAAACCATCCAATGACTTCTCCCGCTCTAGGATGGAGCGGACGGGCGTGTCAGACTCTTACTGACTAAAACCCACCCCTTTTCCTCCCTGCCCTGAATGCCCAGGGGCGAGGTAACTCTTTCGAATTTATCCCTCAACCCCCGGGCATATCGGCCATGAACTAACAACAATTATGAATTCTAATATTAAAATAGATGTTTCACATCTGCCGGGCGTCCCGTGACAGCCAACTTTTTTTAAAACGTATTTTTATTAACTCTAAATTATTTACTTGTACTAATTGTATCTGAATTACACCCGATATTTTGCTAAGTTGTCGTTGCACTTTTCAGACGTATTTTGCTACGTTTGTTGTGAATTTTAATAATGGTTATTGATGTTTTGTAACATAACATCTAAAATATTGTCTTCACTATGCCAATCTTGCCATCGATAAGTATTTCAAACGGATCGAATTAATATTATATTAGTTTAATATATTAAAATATTAATTATTGAATCCAATAAGAAATACAATCAAAACCGAGACAAAAGCACGACCATCTAAAATGCAATTTCCCTCCCACGTTTAACGGAGAAAAGTTTTAACTAAGTTGTAATTTTCTTATTTCTATGCAAATATTTTAAAAGTCACAGTACCCGAAAATGACTTTTTTGTAACTTCACAAAAGTTTATACGAAATGAATTTGACAAAGAGTCTGAAAGGGTTTGCACACAAGGACGAGGAACCCTTATAGTTTCAGTCTGTCCGTCTGTCCGTCCGTGGTGAGAGGTGAGAGGAGCTAAGAGACTGTTAGTACTAGAAAGCTGTGTGGGGTAGGTATCGTTAAATAGAGCTAGAATATTTTTCGATTCAATGATTCTTTTGAGAAATATTAAACTTTAAGTGATATTTTTTGTTCGAGTCCAGCCCCCCCCCCCCCCAAACCTCCCCCCCCCCCCCTAAAAGTTAAGCTGTTGGCTTGAAAAATACGAAAAAAAAACATGTTGGTAGTATATACAGGGTGTAACGGAAAAGTGTGGTCATATTTTACGGACCGATTCTGCCCATGGAAATGAACAACTTTCTCTAAGAAAAATAGAAAATTCCCAAAAAATAAAATTGGACTTTTCATACAAAGTTGTCATCAGCTGATCAATATTTGTATCAGAGGTAAAAAAAAGTTGAGAATTTCCTTAGGTTTTCTTGAAGAAAGTTGTTAATATCGATGGGAGGATGCAGTTCTTAAAATATGACCACACCTTTCTGTTACACTCTGTATGTTATGAACCAAGTAATAAATAGGGTCATTTTGCATAATGCCCTCGCATTATGAAAAAATACAAGCTACTTAGGGCGAAATAAATAATTTTATTATAATTTGAACTTTCTTATTTATCATTATAAATATTGACGTGTGGTCTCTGGGTAATCTGATAATACACAGGCAACCTTATGTTGCCGACTGGCAGGTTGGAAGTTTCTAGAAACTCTTGAAAAGCCGTTTGAAATAAAAATTAGAAAAAAGGTTAGGCTTGACGTTTGTGTCAGAGGGAGAGAGGGGATCCGCAAGCCCGAACGTGTGGGTTAAAATGGTGTTATGAAATATTATCATGAATATAGTTAATTGAAGTCGCCCTCAGCTCTATAATTTGTCCTCCCCGTAGAGAGATCCCATCCACACAGTCCTCTCGCACCGTGCCATCGAGTTGGAGTGCTACGTGACGCCCCCGATAACGTCGTCGTGCTTCTTTAGTAAGGAGCCCTACAGCCACAAGAGGGCTAGGGTTCTTACAGTATCCACTAAAAGACAATAGTTACAACACGAGGAACAGTTTAATACTGATGCACAATAACTTGACACAACAGAACGATAAGTTTATCTTTACGGGTCACGGCGCTGGCTGTGAAGGCACTCCCGAATTGGGAGTGCCTCTGCAGCCAGTGCGGATCCAAAAATAACGCCGTTCGAAACCGGCAGTACTTTATTCTTTTTTTTTCATTCTATTTTTTTTAGTATTTAGTCTAAGAGCGAGCAAAGAGATCTCAGGAACTTAGGGCACTCCGACACGGACAGGTTAGGTTAGAAGGAGATGGCAGGGTTCAGTGAGCGAGCGAATCGAGCGAACAGACCCTGCCAGCCCCTTCGTGGTTATTTTTTTTTTAACCATTCAGAAGTAGGAGCCCCTCGACCTCCTCATCTTATACCGGGCTCCGTCGTCATTCCTTGTTTATGACCGTCGTTACAGAACATCTCCCACATAACATCGCCCTATAATATTGATTCCACGTTTGAAATAAAAATAACAGTAATAAAACCAGGTTTTAATTGTTCTGCCCAATAGGTGACTATTGCGTTATAAAAATGCCCGGTCAATTTGATTAATTCAATAGTTGTTATCACACTGCCCTCTCATATTGGTCATATTTCAAACTGCCCGGGCATTTTTATAATGTTCTAATATTCACTTTTTCCATAACATATCGTAAAACGAACTTTGACGGAAAAATATCACGGCTAAGGGTTCTCTTTTAGTTTGAAAGTAATAGTCGACCAACTTATAAAAATATCAACTTGGAAAATTTCACACAAATTATAAAATCCTAAAAAAATGAAAAGGTATCAAAACTAAAATAAAAACAAAAAATTATAAAATTACATATTTATTACGCACTTAAAAATATTTACAAAGAATCTTAAAATTCTTAAAACTAATTGTAATGACGAAATTAAACGATGTAAGCTAGTAATTAATTTTAAAAATAATTACAAAGAACACGTCAAGAATTTAAATGGAGTCTCTTGTTGTTGAGCAAAATAATTTTAAACGTACAGTTTATAGGGTTCCGTACTAATTAACTGCTGTCAGTCACGTGTCCGTCTGTTTGTCACAAAATTTTGTTCCAAAGAATTTTTTAACTTTCCATGGAACTTGAAATTTGGTTATAATGTTTAATAATACGTAGATTTTAACAACAAATACCAAAATATTGATTTGCCCCATATGGTACGGAACCCTAAATGTGTGAAGTTCGACACGCACTTGACCGGTCTTTTTAGGTTTAGTGTAATGAGACAAGCCCACTATTCCCAGCCACTGCAACTCTTGAAAGTCAGAATCAACAATGGTGACCACCAGGAAAAAGCCGAGGCAATGAAGCTCGACGAGTTTCGAAGAAATTATTGAACTGTCTTGGTTCCCGCAATGAAATTAAAGAACAGCGCAGGAGTAGGAAAAAACATAATTTCCACTTCTCTCCTAATCAAGAGACAGAACAAAGCTATGCCATTAGACAGAAAGGGATATTTACAACTGGGGTAAGCCCAGTTGCAAAGCACGGATTTAAAACACTAATATTAATGGGTCATAAATTGTGAGCTGTTACATTTTCACCAATTCTAAACGCCCAGTTTTCGACATTTAAGCTTGGGAAAGTTGTTTGTTATCATGAGTACAATCACGTGTTTAAGTGTCGGTCACTAATTACCAGTCACTCTATATAAAGTATGCGCGTAAAATTAGGATATGAAGATAAATAGGAAGCCGCATAAAAGTACAAATATCGCTAAATCTTTTCTAACAGAATAGTACTTTTTACAGGATTTTATGTAACTTACAATGTTCGTATGTAAGTTGTTCGCTTCAAAATTTGCAAACCATTTTTCGACCACTCCCCGGTTACCGATAGGGCTGAAATTTGGCACACTTTCAGACTTATGTACGTCCGCCGACAATTGCGGCGTCGATGAAGGTGATGAGAATATCGACCCGATATCGACTGGCCGGTTGGATTGTTGGACTTATAAAGACTGATTTAAATTTGAAATTAATTAAAACATACAGTAGAATATCGTTTTGTTTGGCGAGCCACTCGAGAAAAGCCTCCGAAGAAGACGGATGTTTGTGTTAGCAGAAAATATAAGATTTATTTGGTGCTGTGCCAGCGTTTCCCATATTATCATATGAAGTACCTTCGCTGAAGTGTAGCTCTACACACCTCCACCTTCTCACACAAGGCAATGAGACCATCGAACTGATCTGCTGATGGCGCCAAGTTGTACGGGCTGGTACCCCTGATGGCAAATGGAAGGACAGTTAAATTTGGGCATATATGTTTTGTTATTTTGTTAGCTCGTGGCTAAAGTCAATACAGTCTACAGTCGCACGAATCGATCAATTAGGTTAAGCTAGACTTGCCGGGGTTGGTCCATGGCTGGGTGACCATCTTTACATACCGAGACTCCTCCGTGCCTCGGAAAGCACGTTAAGCCGTTGGTCCCGACTGTCAATCGTGGATCTTTGACAGTCGTTACGGGTTGTCAGAAGCCCAAAAGTCTGACATCCAGTCTTACCAAGAGGTATCGTATTACCCAGTAACTGGGTTGTGAAGGTCAGATAGGCAGTCGCTCCATGTAAAATACTGGTATTCCGCTGCATCCAGTTAGACTGGAAGCCGACCCCAAGATAGTTGAGAAAAGGCTAGGTAGACATATATGTTGTGTTATCATGAGAACTATCCATAACACATGATGACGAGGGATAGATAAAGCTTGTTTAATCTTTAACTCTTTTAATTTCTTTTTTTGGGTAAGTTATGCTGACTAAGTGCTTTATATCCACACGGTTCGAGCCCCAATATTTTATTAACCACTCCACTAAAAACTAGAGATATTATGGATATGAAATTTCGGATCTGGATACAGATACGGTTACAGAAATAATAATTATTATACCGGTTTCAGATACGGTTACGGATATAAAATTATTTCAGATTAACCGCGAGTTTCGGATAGTTTCGATTACGGATATTAGATTTTTACAGAATTATGAAAGTAAGTAAAATGTGGCTAAGCAATAGAAATAATAAAAAAATGCAGAGGACGCGCGGGGCTTGTGTGTCGACTCTGCCAGGCAAAAACAAAAAACCTGTCATAACATGTATCATTTAAACTCCACCCCTATCCAAAATTATTCGAAACTCTTTTATCAGTTTCGGTTACGATTACGAATATTTTTTTATTTCGGATATCCCATAACATCTGCTAAAAAATGGTCACCTCACTAAAGAACCCTATCGTTAGTACAAGAATATAGTTCCATCAGAATGGTTCTCCACCTTGATCGTAGGAGGCGGAGGGTCCCTCTCTAAGAGATACGCTCTCACTTGAATGAGGACCACGTTTGTTGCGGAACAGAGGCATGCGACTATTAATAACCTGGAAAAAAAGAAGACAAGATTAACCATGGAGAAACATGACAAAAATATTTTTAACACGCTTTTATTTTGCTTCACTTATAACTATGTAAAAAAAACTTAAAAGTTAAATTTGACCCACTTCCAGGTTTCCGATTGAGTTAAAATTTTGCATACATGTTTAATTTGGATGACAATGCATGGTAAGCTATGTGACGTCATCCTAAATCCAATATGGCGGACTTCCATAGATGGCGGACTAGTTATTTTTATGCATTCCCATGATAATGGGTATTAAATGAAAGGGTTTGCTGAGAAAATGGAAAAAAGCGTGTTTTTATTATTTAAACTATATTTTTTCATTGCTAAGTTAAAAGGCCGTACACGAAATTTTGGCCGATTTCACTAATTTACGTTATTTTACAGATGTGATTATACAGTTAAAGTAATGCATTTCTATAAGTTTTAATGCACAACATGAAAGATCATTTCAATTACGATCTAATTAATGAGTTAGATATTCAAAGATTGCGTTGCGTATTATAAGTCGAGATTTGGGTTGTTTTAAAAGATTTTTTATTGCCAAATCTTTGTAATTTTTACATTTTCTTCGCAAGAAATGGATTGACGGTGAACTAAAGTTTAGTTTTTGCTGTTTTAATTTTATAAACGAGAGTTCTAAATAACCAAAATAAAAAGCAATTCTTTGCCCATTTTCTCTAAAATTTGACTAAGTTAAACATTTCTTTACTAAATTTTTTATATGAAAGTGGTAAAAAGTGATTCATACATTATGTAGACGAGTTTTGCAACATCATCATTCTCCTGCCCTTATCCCAATTTATTTGGGGTCGGCGCAACATGTCTTTTTCTTCCATACTCCTCTATTAGTCGTCATCTCTGTAGTCACCCCCTTTTTACCCATATCCTCTTTCACACAGTCCAACCATCTTTTCTTTGGCCTTCCCCTACTCTTATAGCCATCCACATCCATACACAAGACTTTCCTCACGACATTTTCTTCATTCCTCCGCATCACATGCCCATACCACGACAACCGATTTCCACACAATTTTTCAGTCAGCGGTGCTACTTTCAGACTTCCTCTTATATACTCATTCCTAATTCTATCCATGCGCGTAACACCACACATCGCTCTTAGCATTCTCATCTCAGCTACATGCAATTGCTTTTCATTCATCCCTTTTGTGGCCCAACATTCTGAACCATACAAGACAGCAGGTCTGACCATTGTTTTATAAATCTTCCCCTTAAGTTTTAGGGGAATGCGGGAGTCACAGATAGTCCCGGTGACCTGCCGCCATTTCATCCATCCAGTGTTAATTCTGTGCTTAACAGTCCGATCTATTTCGCCATCGCTTTGCACGAGTGAACCGAGATACCGAAAATCGGAGCAGACTGGGAGAAGCGCGCCATCTAGCACTACAGCTTCAGAACTGGAGAGACCGCCGAAATCGCAGAACATGTATTCAGTTTTGGTTCTGCTGATTTTCAAGCCAACTTTCTCCAGCTTCTGTTGCCACTTCTCCAATCTGCTCTGGATCTCAGGTCCATCTTCACTGACCAGAACAATGTCGTCGGCAAACAGCATGCACCAGGGTGCCTCTTCCTGTATTTCCGACGTAAGAGCGTCCATAATCAACAGGAAGAGGTAAGGACTTAAAGCCGACCCTTGATGCAAGCCTACAGCCACACTGAACTCATCGGTGTTGCCAGCAGCCGACCGGACGTCGTCGGAGTTTTGCAACAATTCATTCTAATTTTTTCATATCGTTTACACGTCAAAACGATTCGTAATTATGAGATATTCTAAACCCCTTACAGCAAAATTCACAAAACCATAGTCGGTTTGTGGTCGATTAATCGTAATTATAATACAAAAAAAAACTAGCTCATACATTAGATCATAATTGAAATGATCTTTCATTGTGTGCGTTAAAACTTTTAGAAATCCATTATTCTAACTGTAAAATCACGTCTGTAAAATCACGTAAATCAGCGAAATCGGCAAAATTTCCGGTACGGCCCCTTAAGGTACCTATGACAGAAACTAACTCTTAGTCCGCTACGTGAGAATCTAATCACGAAAAACTTTTTTACAGAAAATACAACGGACGTCCAAAAAAAGAAGAAAAATAACTTTAATTTCGGCAGTCGGTGTTTGTTTTTTATTTCTTCGTTATTTGACACCGACTTCCAAAATTCTGAATCGATATTCAGGATTAGCTCCAGATAGAGGAACTCTTCAACAGTCATAGGCACAGATACGAAATATTGATGACGATTCGCTTTTTCAGTAACCAATCTTAAATTAGAGAATCGCTATCTTTTACTGAAAGGCAGTGCAAGAAACGGACGGCTATAACTATGAACTGAGTTAGAGATGTCAAACTAGTTTACGCCTTGCGCTTCACCGTGTTTTTAGTCGACGTGTACCCTTAATTTGTATGGAAATACAGTTCAACTAAATTTGGCAGCTCTAATTTACGTCAGTCTCTTTCTTGTATTATTAGAGAGAAAAAGATAACAATAGCCTAAATTAAGTTTAGTTTGTGCACAACAGAATCGGCACCAGTGTGTATTGTTGTGTGTGTTGTTGTCTGTGTGTTGTATTGTTGTTGTGTGTGTGTTTTGTTTTTGTGTGATTGTATTTTTTTTCTGTTTTTTTTTTTTGTTTTGTTAATATTAATTTTTCTTCTTACCAATATGAGTAGCCTAGACCCGGCCCCGGCGCGAACAGACCTAGCGCTATATGTGTCATAGCGAGGTGATCCTTTAGCCCTGACGTGAGCCAGTATATGCCGAACATCAGCATCACTGCCACGCCAACCACTGCGGCTGCTGCGTTCGTCCAGAGGCATCCTGGAATATGGGAAAAGACTCAGATTAGTAAGCAGAAATTGGATTTTCCTCGTTATTCTGATTAGACTTAATTCCTTCTAGTCCGCCTCGGGAAGTCCCGGTAGTCAATCGTGGATATTTGACAGTCGGCACGGGTCGTTAGAAGCCCGAAAGTCTGACAACCAGTCTTACCAAGGGGTATCGTATTACCCAGTAACTGGGTTGTGGAGGTCAGATAGGCAATCGCTCCATGTAAAATACTGGTATTCAGCTGCATCCGGTTAGACTAGAAGCCGATCTCAATATAGTTGGGAAAAGGCTAGGCAGACTAGATTCCTTCTAGTATGAGACTAACTGTTATCCTATTAATAAATGCGAAAATTTGAATGGATGGATGAATGTTTGTTATTCAATCACGCCAGAACGGCCGAACGGATCTGGATGAAATTTTGAACAGAGATAGATTATAGTCTGGATTAGCACTATAGCACACTAGGCTATAATTTATAATGGTGGAAGTACTAATTCCACGTGGGCCAAACCACTGGCAGAGGCTAGTGAGAAATAATATTGCCATGTATAGGCTCGTTACTAATGGTACGTTAACACGGGTAAATAATTCTGCTATGAATAGGCTTGTCACTAATAGTACGTTAACACGGGTAAATATTATTGCTATGAATAGGCTCGTTACTAATGGTACGTTAGCACGGGTAAATAATATTGCTATGAATAGGCTCGTCACTAATAGTACATTAACACGGGTAAATAATATTGCTATGAATAGGCTCGTCACTAATAGTACATTAACACGGGTAAATAATATTGCTATGAATAATAATAATATCCCACAACTATCACACAACGCCATCTAGTCCCAAGCTAAGCAGAGCTTGTGTTATGGGTACTAGACAACTGATAAACATACTTATATATTTCTAAATACATAAATGTTATAGATAAATTACACCCAGACACAGAACAAATGATCGTGCTCATTACACAAACATTTGTCCTGGGTGGGAATTGAACCCACGACCTCCGGCATAGCAGTCAGGGTCACTAACCACTAGACCAACAGGCCTGTCATGCCTGTATGAATAGGCTCGTCACTAATGGTACGTTAACACGGGTAAATAATATTACTATGAAAAGGCTCATCACTAATGGTACGTTAACACATGTATATAAAATGCAAAATTTATAGCCATTTTCATACAATCTTGGCATTAGTTACTTAAGAAACTAGAAGAATTGGAATTCCTGTATCTAATGCCTTCAATATGTTTTCGCACTGTTGACCTTTAGCTTGTGGTCGGACTTCGCCCACTTCTGCTCTGATACGGAAAACCATTAATTTCGTTTGTGGGTTTTTCTTAAGTGCTAAGTGAGACAACAATCTTTGCTGGGTGCAAGGTAGAAGCATAACAGTAGCCAAAGATCGAGTTAATAACTTAACACAACAACTGAAGAAGACTTTTTTTAGGAGGGTGGGAAATCGTCAGATGACTTCTCCCACTCTGGGTAGTGCGGGAGGGCGTGTCAGAATCTTACTGACTAAAACCCACCCGAGTTCCTTCAGTCGCCCTTTGCGTTACAGAGACGCGGTAACTCTTTCCAACAGTCCCGCGACCCATTTTTTTTTTTTTTTTTACTGGAGTGACTGAAGAGGCTTATTACCAGTGGTGGACTGCTATAGACTGATGATGATACAAGTGTAGCGGCGTAATATAAATTAAACTTACCCGGCAAACCAAAAACAGGTTCTGTAGGATTTTTAGTAGCGTTCAAGATGGCGAGCCCAGCTGAACCCAGGGCTAACACCAGCTGGATGATGATCAAAGCTATTTGGCACACGTAGAACGCGTAGGAAATCACCGGAGGAGTGGTTACTGAAAATGAAGTAAATAATTTTAATTCTTGTTCCTTAATATCTTCGAAGGGTGGGATATCATCAAATAACTTCTCCCGCTTTGGAGCGGGAGGGCGTGTCAGACTCTTACTGACTAAACCCCACCCGTGCTCCTTCAGTTGCCTTTTTTTTTGTGCCAGGAGCGCGGTAACTCTTTCAAACGCTTGGGCTGTCTTTTCTGTATGAGAAGATACTTTTGGCCTGCAAAGGGGCAGTGTCAGGCCGGTATTAAAATTGTCTAGTTAAAAAAAAAAGTTGGCCGTCACGGGACGCCCGGAAGATGTGAAACATCTATTTTATTTTTAGAAATCAAAATTGTTGTTAGTTGTTGTTGGTGTTGTAGTTGTTGTTGTTGATGTTGGTTGTTGTTGTTGATTGTTGTGGTTGTTGTTGTTTTTGTTTGTTGTTGTTGTAGTTGTGTATTGTGTTACTGTCTGAGATCTCAGACCTGAACGTAAAATTTTGAGTAGACCTATCCAGACAGTGCAAGCATTTGTCAGTTATCGTTCAGCTCAACTCAGAACTTAAAATTTGATATCTAAAAAGTAATACATACATGGGTCGGTTTGATTGATGGTAGTAGTTCCCCCGCAAGCGGAATTCGGTCGAAGCCCGAAAGCTAGAGCTCGCACCTGAAATCGTGTTATATTTTTATCAAGAGGGAAATTGTTTGGCAAGGAAGGCTCCAGGCTATTGTTGGTTATTTTAAATCTAGTTTTAGCAATTTCCAATGTGGATGGAAGGAAGAATAAACAGTTAGAAAAAAACCGGCCAAGTGTGAGTCGAACTCGCGCATAAAGGGTTCCGTACCGTAATACAAGATTATACGCGTCTACTTGTTGCCATTATTAAGATCGAGCAAAAAGAGCCAAAAAAACACGTATTATTTATTGTTATAGCGGCAACAGAAATACACATTCTGTGAAAATTTCAACTGGCTATCTGTTACGGATCATGAGATACAGGCCGTTGACAGACAGACGGGCGGAGGAACGGACGGATAGCGGAGGCTTAGTAATAAAGGTAACCCGTTGGTTATCCTTTGGGTACAGAACCCTAATCATAGAAGAACAAGTCATTAAAGCACCTACATACAGAGTGTAGGCGGAGACTCCTTCGAATACCAAGGACCGCCATGAGAACGAACGAGTCAATACTGAAGGAACTCAAAATCACCAAGCGGCTGTCAATAATATGCCTCAGCTTTTTTCAGACATATTATGCGCTCACCTAGGCATAGTCTGGAAAGGCTCACAATACTGGGCAAGGCGGAAGGTAAACGCGCTCAAGGCCGCGCACCGGAAAGATGGTCTGACAGGATAAAGAAGGCTGTTGGAGGCAGCATATACCGAGCGGTCCACATTGCAGAAGACCGCAAAACTTGGAGTCACGTCGTATGTGGTCGCAATCCTCAGCAGTGAGGGAACGACGAAGAAAAAGATGAAGAAGATACAGGGTGTAACGGAAATGCGAGCGGATCGTTTATTTTTAATGCTGTTTCTACCCATGGAAATGAACAACATTATTCAAGAAAGTCATATAGACAACTTCAAAAAACAACAATTGAACTCCCATACTAATTTTGATCAGCTGACGATAACTTTGTCCAAACGGCCCTATTACTGTCACTAACGTGTCCGTCTGTCCATCTGTCCGTCTGTCTGTCTGTCGTCTGTCACACAGGTTTTACAACCAAACGGTTGGAGCTACAGTCTTCAAACTTTCACATGATGTCTGTGGTCGACCATGTGGGAGGCCTTCCAAATTAATACTCGAACTCAATAATACTTTGATATTTACCTCTGCCTCCCTGGCGAACGCATTTGTTTTACAGCTCACAGCACACACTCCCAAATCCGGTATACATGTCACTGAAATAATACAAATTGGAATAGGTACAATTAATAATGTCAACAATGCAACTGACAGTATACCTACAGGGTAGCCAAATCCTAATATTATAAAAGGGTAAAATTTGTTTGTAAGTTTGTTTGTAGGGGATAATCTCCGGAACTACTAAACCGATTTTAAAAATTCTTTCACCAGTAAAAAGCTACATTATTGTGAACGTTCACTCGTGTGTCTGTCTGTCTGTCTGCTATCACAGCCAATTTACTATGAATTTACTGGAACGATTGACTTGAAATTTAGTACACACATGAATATTTGTAACCCAAACACGGTCTTGTAACATAAATAAATTAATTTAGAATTCGGAGGTCACTTATGGGGTGCAAATCAGAAAATTTTAAAGTAAAGTTTTACAAACTGTACAGTGCAACAAATCAAATGTAAGGGCTTATTGAGAGGGTCTCAAGTGTTTTTTATTTTCATAATTTTAAAATAAATAATTTTAATGTAAGTAATTTAAGAAAATAGACAAATATTGATCATTCCCCTCAGTACGAAACTACTACTAACAACACGTTTAGTAATAGGCTACTTCTAGGAATAGGACTTCGTTGGTTCAGTCTTCAGGTACGGAACCCTAAAAATTGATGGAAGGCCAAAGAAAAAATGAATGGATTGTGTGTGAAATGATATGAAAGAAAAAGGAGGGAAGGGCAGCGTGACGTTTGACCCTTAGAATGGAAGAAGAAAACGTGTTGCGCTGAATACAAGTAACATGATAATGATGATACATAATCATAGCATAATCAGCCTTACAAAGTTTCCACTGCTGGGAGTCAGGCCTCCTCTCTAGTAGAGGCAATGGGCCGTAATCCACCACGCGGGCCCAGCAGCCCTACCATGACGTCTTAAAACCATCGGTGAGAGAAAGGGATAGTGCAATTCGTCCTGTATAACGACGTCTCTCTCTCACCGAAAAGATGATGGTTTTAAGACGTCATGGTAGGGCTGCTGTGCGGGTTGGAGGATGTCACTTTTTTTTTTGTGGGTTAGCAAATCATCCAATGACTTCTCCCGCTCTGGGTGGAGCGGGAGGATGTGTCAGACTCTTACTGACTAAAACCCACCCCTGTTCCTCCCTGCCCTGAATGCCCAGGGGCAAGGTAACTCTTTTGAAATTTATCCTCAACCCCCGGGCAGGCATCGGCCATGACGGACCCCGTCCTGTTTGCTGACAACTCTTTGAGGCGCGCGTGGAACACTACGCGCTGTCGACTCTCGGGCCTGGTGCTGATCGGACGGTGAGCTACCCATTACTCGCCGTCCGCAGGCCCGGGTCTACGGTGGCCGGAGATCCTCTCGCGGCGCCGGAAGCCCCAGGCGTCTCCTGCGGCGGCTGCTGCTGAGGGCGTTAGGGAGAGGCTGTCGTTGCAGCCTCTCCCTAACCCGTTCCGCCTCCTCCTTCACGAGCATTACTGCTTCGCAGAAGGAGGAGACTGCTTCGCATTCCCTCTCGCTCCGTACCATGGCCTGGACCAGGACCGGGCGCGAGAGGCCGCTGCCGCCGATCGCCTGCACGAGGACACGGCGGGGCTCCGCTCAAGTGGGGCAGATCTCCACCGTGTGCTCCACCGTGTCCTCTGGGCGATCCTCACAGTGGGGACATCCAGGCGTTTCCCTCCGCCTTATCCTACACAGGAACCTCCCGAAACTTCCGTGTCCGGTGAGGACCTGCGTCAGGCGGAAGGTGAGGACGCCGTGGTGCCTCTCCAGCCACTTCTCAAAGAGGGGCACTACCGCTGCATGGTGGCGTGCCCAGCGCTGGGTTGCGACAGTCGATGTCACTTGTCTACGAGTTTTTGGTTCTAGGACATGCCGGTTTCGTTCAACGTTTTGATTGCTCTCAAAACGTTGAAATAAATTATACAAAGTAATATGCCTGCCTGGGCCTGAACGCACGACGTACAACTTGTAAGTCGGGGTCTTTACCACTGGGCCACCAGTGCTACACACTGCAGATGATGTAATAAATATACTGTTTCTTTCTTTCTAATGATATAGATATAAATGATGTAATGTGCTCACAATACACAACGCATACCACACAACAGCTCATAATTTGCTCACAATTTTAGGACCCATTAATCTTAGTGTTTTTAACCAGTGGTGCTTGGCAACTGGGCTTACCCCAGTTTTAAATACCCCCTGTGTGATTAATGGTCTACTTTTGTTCTGTCTACCACTTGATTAGGAGAAAAGTGGAAATTATGTTTTTCTTACTCCTCCGCTGTCTTTTCTGATTAATTTCGTTGCGGCATCCAAGACAGTGTAATCGTTTCTCTGGGACTCGTCGAGCTTCATTGCCTCCGCGTTTTTTTCTGGTGGTCACCACTGTTGATTCTGGCTGACAGAAGTTACAGTGGTTTGGGTATAGTGTGGCAGGCTTGTCCCAAATTTAAACTCCTCAACGGTTACCACACCCAAACGAATCGTGTAATAGGAGATAGAAATTTTGATGAAGCTAAAGTATTTATTTTAATTAAAGTCATACACCATTGCCTGAGATACAAAGAAGTTTTTTTATACAAAACATTTGTTAAGAGTTATAATCATAATCAACAGCCTTTTTAATGTCCCCACTGCTGTGGTACAGGCCTCCTCTCTGTGAGAGGGTGTGAGCCGTAATCCACACGCGGGCCCAATGAGTGATGGTGGATGTCACATGTCTTCGAATTTTTGGTTCTAGGACATGCATGTTTCCTGACGATGTTTTCCTTCACCGTTTTGAGAGCAGTGGTTATGAAATAATTTACATAAGCGCCTAGCTGGGTTTGAACTCACGACCATCTTGTAAGTCGCGGCCGTTACCACTGGGCCACCACTGCTTGTTAAGATTATGACAGACGAAGATGAATTTATCTAATGTTGCAAACAAAAAGCCTATTGTCTTCTGGTTTAATTTGTTCCTTACTGTTGGGCCACGAAACCAATGGCAAAAACTTTTTCGCATACCCACCAATTTCTTGTGTTCCAAAAGTCCGAATGAAACGGAACCCTTATAGGATTAGTCGTGCGTCTGTCTGTTCTGTCTGTCACTGTCAATTTGCTCCGAATCTACTGGACTGATTAAGCTGAAATTTGGTACACACAAAATGAATATTTGTAACCCAAACACGGTCTTGTAACATAAACAAATTAATTTGGAATTCGGGGGTCACTTTTGGGGTGCAAATTACAAAATTCTTCATAATCCTTCATTTTACAATTTGCATCCCAAAAGTGACCCCCGCTTGGTTTATTGCGAGGGTCTCAAATATTTTAGATTACAGGAAAACCTGTAAGAAGTATAAAAAAAATTAAAAATCTTGCAAAAAAAACATGATTTGTTCGGAAAAAGGGTTCCTAACAGATCATGTTTTTTATATCCAAATTTTCACGTTTATTATATTAGTAGGATTACAAAGATAACATAATCTTATCACATCAGGAAAGTGACGACATCGAGCTTTAAACAATGGGTATCCCCGCTACGTTCCTCACTGATTGGCTTATCTTTTCAAGATATCATGAGCTATATTCGTCAAGTGAACCAATCGTAAAGCATCCTACTCAGTGTATGAGAACATCAATCAGTCTCTTGCCGTTATCCCAATTATTTGGAGTCCATAGCATGTGCTCTCGACCCGATTGTCCCAGAAGGAAGGCAATGTTTTTTTAAGAGTTTTTATTTATTTATTTATTTATTTATGCACACACAAAAACAATTACAAGAGAAAAATGAACAAATACAGATAGAAGAGCACAAAGGTTTTATGTATGTATGTTTGTTTGTACTATCAGACTTCCTCTTACTAAGATGGCACAAATAAAACAAACATTTTCAATCAGTCTGCCTAGCTTTATCCAAGCTACGTTGGGGTCGACTTCCAGGACAACCGGATACAGCCGAATACCAGTATTTTATTTGGATCAATTGCCTATCTGACATCCACAACCCAGTAATTGGATAACATGATACCCCTTGGCAATACTGATATTAGATTTCCTAGCTTCTGACCTTCTGACTATCCTAATGACAGCAGGGAGTATCGAGGCAAGGAGGAATCTCGGTATACACCATGCATGCAGCAAGCATGCGGCGTACAAGTAAATATGCAGCATACAAATGAGCATGCACCATCTAGCGTGCATGCAACCGAGCATGCAACATGCAGCAGGCATGGTTTCTGTCACGGCGCCAGCGCTGCAAGGCTCTGGCGGTCCCACGAGAGCTTATGGTCGCAGATGGTAGTAACGCTCACCACCGCGGCGTCGAGCGTTAAAACCACCTGCTCCTCAGCTCGCGGGCCGCCTCACCCCTCCGCGCCTACGCGGGCTTTTAAATTACACTCTAGGGGTAGGACAGACAAGACTACGTGGAGTCGGTTTTGCAGTGATTCATTTCTGTCACTAATTTTCGTAGCACAACATATTGACTTTTTGGACTGTAAAAAACAGAAATGTAAAAATATTTAAGAAATAAATGTATTATGAACGCAGCGATGAGTGAATGAGAAAGTATGTGTGGGAGGAGAATGGCAAGCGAGTTAAGAGGAATATGACGTTTCATTGTAAGAAGTTTAAAATAATATAAGAAGTTTTCAAGAAGTGAAGATAATATTTCGGTCGTCCATTCACACCACCTTTATCTACCTTTAATAAAATTATAATCACCGCTTACTTCGTGGCCTCAAGAAAACCCGACACTCCCTCGCGCAAAAGTTATTAGTTTTGCAATTTTACTCGAAAATGTATTGTAACGAGCAACAAGAAATTTTGATCAAAATGATTTATTAATAAATAGAACCCCTGAACTCTTGAAGTTTGTAAAGTTATTATTTTGTTAACCCTTTTAAAGGTAACTGACATGACTTTGTCGTCCTTTAGGCTTTTAAAGACTGGTTTTTGATCTTTAGATAACTCTTTTAAAGTATCTAGACTTTTTAGTTCAGTTATTGTCAGGGTACGTTCTGGTGTGAGGTGTAATCGTGAGCTAGATTCTCATGTTGGATTTTGAAGTTATGAGCCAGGTCATCATCATCATTTCCACTGCTGGTCAAAGACCTACCCATTTTTTTTTCCGGGGTGGCAAATCATCCAATGACATCTCCCGCTCTGGGTGGAACGGGAGGGTGTCGGACTCTTAATGACTAAAACCCACCCCTGTTCCTTCCCTGCCCTGAGTGCCCAGGGGCGCGGTAACTCTGTATCGAATTTATCCACAACCCCTGGGCAGGCATCGGCCATGACGGGCCCCGTCATGATTGCTGACAACTCTTTGAGGCGCGCGTGGAACACTACGCGCTGTTGACTCTCGTGTCTGGTGATGATCGGACGGCGAGCTACCCACTACGCGCCGTCCGCAGGACCGGGTAAGGCCTACCCATGTGTCATCACCCAACCGGACCAACGACCGGTCCTGTGCATCTCGCATCCATCGGATTCCCGTGACCGGGAGCCTTCCAACGCTGCGTCTTCCAGTACGTGGTCGCCACTTCAGAACCTGTCGACTATCTGTTCTGCAAGCAATGTGCCCAGCCCACTGCCACTTAATTTTAGCGATTCTTCGGGCTTCGTAAATGAGCTAGGTATGGTACTTGATATGTCTCATGAGTCAGTGGTCGCAGTGATAAGTGATGCTGAGGACTCGAAGGTCTTGTCACTAAATTCAGGACTGAACTATGTCTTTATAACTCATTTGAACATTTTTGCTGAGTATGAGTAGTCTTGGTCGGTGGCACGGATAGCCCAGTTTTACAAAGGCCTCATTTCATGATAGCTTAAGAAATTGATTTGTTGTGGTCCGTGGCACGAATAGCCCAGTTTTACAAGGGCCTCATGTCATGATAGCTTAAGAAATTGAAAAAACATAAATTGTTTATTTTTTCCTGATTATTATCCAAACATAGATAACAATATATAATAAATGTGAGTTCTGGTTTTCTTATAACCTCTACTTATTCCGTCGGATAGTATAGGCGTAATTATAATGCGGTGTAGTTAGAGTATTTCAAATAAATAAATAAATCACTGGTTTTATCGTTATATATTGATAATTTTTTATTTAATTTTTGATTTATTTTAATTTTGGTTACATAATTCTATTTTACTTTTGATTTTAATTTTATTTTTGACAAAATATTTTTTTTTATTATATTTCGATTAATTTAATTCAATTAATATGTCAATTTTTCGTTGCTTGTAAGTTCAAGTAAGTTCAAGTAAGTAAGTTCAAGTAAGTAAGTTCAAGTAAGTAAGTTCAAGTAAGTTCAAGTGCTTGTAAGTTGCTTGTAAGTCGTTGTAAGTCATGCATCATGTTCGTTACAGTGCCGGGCGTTAATAACTGCGACTCAGTGTTACACTTCTGTGTCGCGAATAAATTCGAAATAGATTACCGCGGCACACAGACAACTGAAGGAACAGGGGTGGGTTTTAGTCAGTAAGAGTCTGACACGCCCTCCCACTCCACCCAGAGCGGGAGAAATCATAAGATAATTTCCGAACCACTAAAAAAAAATGTGTCGTACTTCTGCTGCTATTATCATTACAATTGATTTTGTATACAAATAAAGTTCCAAATAAATAATTATATTATTAATAAATTACTATTTGCGTATCAAATATTTCCCATTGACCACAAAAGCCAAGAATGAAATCAATTATAAAATAAACCTCAACAGTATTAACATGACATTTGATACCACATTCACTGTCTGATCCGTAACCAGAAATTTTGTTATGATGAAAATATTTTCATAACGTGGCAACATCAAGAGATTAAATCACAAAAGTTTCCCGGAGAATTCGTATTAAACAACATTTTGTGGTAAATTATATTAAAGTGAACCAAAAATGCACTGACCCGACCTAATTAAAGTATAAATCATTCTTTATTAATATCATAAATCAGTTTACAGTGGCGGGAAATTGGAAATGTTTTATTAAAATTAAAAGTGGTATCGTTCGTGTAATATCGGTAAGCACGGGCCTACAATTTAATCTTTGCTGGAAGTTTTTCAGGACGCTTCTACTAAGCCTTGTAAAGACTGAAACTTTGATATAATGATCACATAATGTTATAATTAGTAATTATTTATTACAAGCTTCTCCCAGCGGTTTCGCTCGCATGAAAGTCTGGAATTATACCAACGGAACGTATTCCCGGAATTTGCATGTCCTTCTCTACTACTACTAATCTCTATGCCAAAATTAACCTTTGGTTTAGCGGTTTAGGCAATGATATTATATTTAAAAACAAAACATTTTTACAAAAAAAAACAACCAACTTCCAAAACAGAAAATACACTAAAAATTAAAAAATAACTTTAATTTCGGAAGTCGGTGTTTGTATTTTATTACTTCGTTTTTTGACACCGACTGCCGAAACGAAAGTTTTTTTGAATTTTTAGTGTATTTTCTTATTTGGAAGTCTGTTGTTTTTTGTAATTTTTCACTTTTTAGTTGTTATACCCCAGAACTAAAAACCCCAATAAAATGGAACGTGGAATTTAAACATACTCGTAATTGAAGAAAACCAAAACGTCATCTATGTATATGTATTATTCGTTTTTGTTCAGTTTTTCAAAAATAAAATTTATATGGGACCACCTCGGGAGTATATTCTTTCGGATAAAAAAAGAATTTTTGAAAATCGGTCCACAACTGACATAAAAATCGGTAGATATACATAAAAAAAATACAGTCGAACATAGAACGTCCTCCTTTTTCGAAGTCGGTTAAATAGATGTACATATCGCACTAGAGTTGTCAGTCTGTCACTCACGTTCCTCGCTCGCGTCGCTCGCTTTTTAGGGTTCCGAAAGTCCGAAGGAAAAAACGGAACCCTATAGGATCACTCGTGTGTCTGTGTCTGTCCGTCTGTCACAGCCAATTTGCTCCGAAACTGCGATAGAGTTGAAATTTAGTACACTCATGAATATTTGTTACCCTAACACGAACGTGTATCCTAAACTAATTAATTTGGAATATGGGGGTCACCTTTTGAGGAGAAAATCGGAAAATTAAAAAACCAAGTTTTTCGAACTGTGCCGTGCGACATATCAATTGAAAGGGCATATTGTAAGGGTCTTTTTTCATAATTTAATTTATGTACTTTTAAAGTTATTTGAGAAAATAGAAGGAAAATTTCCCTTCCTCCCCCCTCCCCCCCTCCTTATCTAGGATACCAGCAGGGGGTAGTTTAAAAAAAAAAACCAGCCAAGAGCGAGTCGGACTCGCGCGCAAAGGGTTCCGAACACATCTTAGTTTATTTCAAAATTTTAGGCCCAGTGGCATCCTAGATAATGGAATGGTGGAATGTTCATTTTTCATCTATTTCAAAAACTTTGATTTGAACACAGTTTGAAAAACTTTGTTATTTATTTTACGATTTTCACCCCAAAAGTGACCCTCATATTCCAAATTAATTTATTTAAGGTGCACAGATATTCATGTGTGTACCAAATTTCAACTCTATCGGTCCAGCAGATTCGGAGCAAATTGGCTGTGATAGACGGACAGGCGGACAGACAGACAAACAGACTCACGAGCGATCATATAAGGGTTCCTTTTTTCATTCGGACTTTCGGAACCCTAAAAAACCTGAAAAAATATGATTTGTTCGGAACCTTTTGCGCGCGAGTCCGACTCACTCTTGGCCGGTTTTTTGTATAATTACCTAGCTCACTGCCCAGGACTTGTTTTTTGTATAATTACCTAGCTCACTGCCCAGGACTTGTTTTTTGTATAATTACCTAGCTCACTGCCCAGGACTTGTTTTTAGTATAATTACCTAGCTCACTGCCCAGGACTTGTTTTTTGTATAATTACCTAGCTCACTGCCCAGGACTTGTTTTTAGTATAATTACCTAGCTCACTGCCCAGGACTTGTTTTTTGTATAATTACCTAGCTCACTGCCCAGGACTTGTTTTTAGTATAATTACCTAGCTCACTGCCCAGGACTTGTTTTTTGTATAATTACCTAGCTCACTGCCCAGGACTTGTTTTTAGTATAATTACCTAGCTCACTGCCCAGGACTTGTTTCTAGTATAATTACCTAGCTCACTGCCCAGGACTTGTTTTTTGTATAATTACCTAGCTCACTGCCCAGGACTTGTTTTTTGTATAATTACCTAGCTCACTGCCCAGGATTTGTTTTCGATAACAAAATATACCTGACGAATTAAGAACAAAATAATTAAAAATACTTACTGTAAAGGGTGTTTTCATTGGGTGTGAACATTTCTCGTATGATAAACTCGCCTCTGAACAGGCCATATCTAATGCTGCTGTCATCCGCTTGATTTGGTGCCGTGGCTGATGATGTCACCTGAAACAAAGCTCTAATTTATTAACTGCTAAACTACTTGGTTACTGGAAAGAATTTAACAACATTAAGTAGTTCCAACCAGTATTGCCTGGTGAAGTCAGTGTCCGTACTCCCCGCCCGATCCTAGCCCCACACACACTCGGCGGCGGGTTTGGCGATACAGGCCCTGTAGACACAGTAACATCGCTTCGTAGCGAAACGATATCTAAATTCGTCATCGTCTCTGAGATATCGATAAACATTTCCTAGCGTTAGCGTTCCTTCGTTATCTTTTTTGGCGATCACGATCGAGGCGAAGGCGAACTCTGAAAGCGCTGCTTGTCTACGCATTTGTATGGGATAAACACGATAGCAATTCGTTTCTTTATGGTTTCGTTACGAATTATAACATTGTCTACCAACTTGCGATAACGATGTCGACAGTCGACTGACCACGTGACTTAGCGCGGTTTATGTCAATCTCATACATTTTAGTCTTTTCTAACTTCGTTATCGTTTTTAAATTGTTACTTTGTCTAAGCCCCCTGGTCAGTAGATTGGGATGGCATGCGATCTTTCTTCGCATGTTATTCTTGGCAGCCTATTTGCTTCTCTTCGACTGATGCTTCGTCGTGCGCGGACGCCGTGACGGATGTGTTGCGGCAGGTGGATGGAATACTACATTCCGTTCTCTGACTTAAATTGTTCACATTGTGCTGTCACAAACGACGCCAACGACCAATCCAGACTAATGTCTGTACATTGGTCTGGCGACGCTCGTCCATGGTTTGGTGCCGAGTAAAATCGTGCTGATACGCTCAAACACGCGGCCTAGCATGGGTCGACGCTCGTACGCGCAAAGTGAATGTTGTTAGTCAGAAGAAGAGAGCCTTCAACAGGGCTACCAAGTCCTGCGAGAAGGTGTTGCGGAGGGCTCGGTTTGACCACATTAGCCGAATAGGGAACAAACTTGCTTCTTACCCAGCTTACTAGTAAGGTGATTTGGTCCCTGCCTAACTTCTGCCGCCCCTCACTACCACCGTTGCTGACAGGTTGCTGGCCCACTCTGCTGAGGAGCAAGCAAACTTGTTTGTCTCTTTGTTTGCGGAATCTTCACGTCTAGATCCGGTGGCGCGAGGCCCCCTGCTTCTTCTTATGAATGCGAGGCAAGTATGTCAAACATTCGCATTCATCAGAAGGACGTCCGCAGGGTATTGCGTAATCTAGACGTGAACAAGGCTAGGCCGCGACGGGGTACCGGCAATTATTGTTCTGAAGACTCGTGCGCCTAAGTTGTCTCCGACACGCCTATTTCGCCTTTCGTTTAAGACAGGAAAAGTGCCGAAGTGAAATGGGTGGTTAAATTTTAGATAAGGCTTCTGCTCATGGAAATGAACAACTTACTTCAAGGTCACAGTAATCCTCAGCCAATCATGGCGATTATGAGGAGATGAGACAAAAAGATTAGATAATAAATATAAATGTGAATGTATTGATGAGCTCGTGGCTAAAGTAATAACAGCCGCACGTGTCAATCAATCAGGTTAAGCTACGCTTGCCGGGGTTGTTCCATGGATGGGTGACCATCTTTATATACCGAGACTCCTCCGTGCCTCGGAGAGCACGTTAAGCCGTTGGTCCCGGTTGTCAGTCGTGGATCTTTGACAGTCGTTACGGATCGTCAGAAGCCCGAAAGACCGACAACCAGTCTTACCAAAGGATATCGTATTACCCAGTAACTGGGTTGTGGAGGTCAGATAGGCAGTTGCTCCGTGTAAAATCTAGTATTCAGCTGCATCCGGTTAGACTGGAAGCCGACCCCAAGATAGTTGGGAAAAGGCTAGGCAGATTGATTGATGAAAGAGAGAGGCGCCAAAGAAAAGATGGATGTATGTCGGAGGAATGATGAAAGAAAAGAGAGTGAATGGTAGCGTTGACAGGGACAGGTGTAAAGAAAAAGTGTGCGCCGACCCCAACTAGGTAACATGGGACCAAAGGCAAGAAGATGATGAATTTATGATATAATATATTTTGATGTCTCACATACCACAGTGTCTCAAGATGAAAGTCTAAGACCAGTGCGTGTTGCCAGTGATGACTTATGGAACCGAAACGTGGTCGCTCACAATGGGCCTCATCAGAAGGCTTACAGTCACCCAAAGGGCAATGGAGAGGGCAATGCTCTGAGTTTCCTTGCGTGATAGAATCAGAAATGATGATAACCGCAAGAGAACTAAGGTTACTGACATAGCCCGAAGAATCGCCTTACTGAAGTGGCAGTGGGCAGGGCACATTGCTCGCAGAAGAGATGGTCGATGGGGCCGAAAAGTTCTGGAATGGCGACCACGTACTGGAAGACGCAGCGTTGGAAGGCCTCCAACAAGGTGGACTGATGACCTGGTGAGGGTCGCGGGTAACCGACAGATGCAAGACGCACAGGACCGATCATTGTGGCGACACTTGGGGGAGGCCTATGTCCAGCAGTGGACGTCTTTCGGCTGAAATGATGATGATGATGATAACATGTTGATGCAAGTGGGCAGACTTTTCATAGCAGCCGTGGTGGAAAACACGCCCGAGCAGAAGACGATGTCGTTTTGTAGCCAGTTTCTCGGCAATGACAATTTACCACGTGTTTCAACACACTTACTCGAATATAATAAGTAAACCTTCATAGACAAAATATTTAGTTACGACAAATTGTTGTAAGTTTTATTTTCATGCGTCAGGACCCAGTGACCAGGCTAGTACAAAAAATATAATAAATAGTGGCGGGGCCTGGCTGTTGTACTTTTCCGCACTTTCTGTGTTTATTTTGGGCGAAAGGGTAGGCACCTACCTAATAAAATTCTCGGTGTAGTTTATCAACTGATATAACTTTATTTTATAGACACATTTATTTTTATAGCCCACTAGCATGGCCGCGACATCGTCCGCGTGGATTTCAAAAACTCATAGCCTAAGAACTTTACCTCTTTATAATATTTAGTATAGATAAAAAATATATGGACGATGCGTTATTAATATTATCTACTACTCGTTGATAAGTATTTAAATTATTGTTTTCCTCCTTAAGATTTACAGTAGTAGGGTCAAACTCTTATCATATTTTTAATCCATTGGTATTTGTTCCACTTCTGAGTCAAGGTCATTCACCTCTCTTTCATCTGACGCTGTTCCATTTCCGGGCCACGATCTCCTCATATTCTTTCAAACCATCCTCATTCTGTCTCTTTCTACCCAACTGCAGTGTACCCAAAAAGAGCGTAAACGTCTCACGTGTGGTATCTAAATAGCTATTCTACCATTCGAAATAGGAATATCTCAGTGACAGTCCGGCGTTTGGAAATTGGAGGTGTGATGCCCTCGTGCCTCAGAAAGTACGTGAAGCCGTTGGTTCTGCGCCTGATCTCTCCCCGGTCGTGTCGGATTGCCGTCCCATCGGACTATGAGAGTGAAGGAATAGAGGGTGCACCTGTGTTTGTGCACATGCTTGTGCACTGTAATATCTCCCACGCTGATGTTTAGTCTTCGTTGAGATTTACTACCATGGCCGAAATCGGTCAGTGAGAGTATTGACATCCACAGAACACCTCTTTAACTGTTTTGTTTCTTAAACCACTTATCAATGGCATCTCACCTAAAAGTATTTGGAATTCCTGGTATTTTTTTACCTACTATCTTTCAGATAACTACTTATAATTTACTTTAATTTGAAATATGTATCACATTTAAAATTATTGTTGATTTATGTAACGATAAAACTAAACAACAGGATGCAGTTATAACGTATAATTTAGTCACCGAATTTATATATAATTATTGCCCCTGGATGACCGAGCATGGCTGCAAGCCACGCTACCCATTCGCTTTGTTGGGCTCGGCATCCGCAAAATTTCTAGTGTAAGCCTACCGGCGTTCCTGTCTTCGGTCCACAGCACTCGACAGTTAACCACACGAATTTTAACCCCATCGCTGGTTAACTGTGAGGTGCCGAGCTTTACTGATGCTGTGAACGCCTGGAAAGCGGCTTGCCCGAACACGGTGTTGCCCGAGAACCCATCTTCCCAGAGACAGTGGGCTGAGCCGCTCTGCAGGTTGGTACGGAATAATCTCATTAATACGTCCACAAATACTGCTGAGCGTGCCCGCCTACTGGCTGTGGGTGAATAGGAGTCGGGCCTTTGGCTACAGGCACTACCGTCACCCAACATTGGTACCATGCTGAGTGACGCCACTTTCCGGATCGCTACATGTTAGCGTCTGGGTGCTCCGAGTGGAGCTCCACATCGTTGTCAATGCGATGAAGCAGTCGACCGCCTCGGACACCATGGCCTATCCTGCGGTAGGAGTGCTGGTCGGATAGCACGGCACGCCAGCATTAATGACATCATCCGTCGGGCTCTTGTCACCGCAAGGGTGCCAGCTGTTTTAGAACCCAATGGCTTGGCACGTGACGATGGGAAGATGCCAGACGGAATGGCCATAATGCCTTGGAAGTTGGGTAGGCCTTTGGTGTGGGATGCAACATGTGTCGACACCCTTGCGCCATCCCATCTTCTTAGCACGGCGGGCTGTGCTGGGGCGGCTGCTGCAGGTGCAGAAAACCTCAAACAGCGCAAATATAACAACCTTATTGGGAGTTACATGTTTGAGCCGTTTGGGGTTGAAACACTAGGGCCATGGGGTCCGAGTGCTCATCGAGTTTTCCGGCATATCACCAAGCTGTTAGTCGACTCTTCACGTGACCAGAGGGCTGGGCTTTTCTTTGGCCAACGAATCAGCATTGCTGTTCAACGTGGCAATGCTGCTAGCGTTCTGGGTACTTTTTCCATTGACAGCGATGTGGATGAATTTTTGATGCCCAGTGAGTTGTTTTTTCATACGCATTTGTACATTTTAGGTATTATTGTTAGTTTGTATATATATATCTTTTAAGTTATTTCTATGAAAATAAAACATTATTGTATAATATTATACACAATAAATGCACTATTTTTATTAATTTTTAAACTCACGGAAGAGACTGGACGTCACGACACGACACAGGGAATCCTAGTGCCCCACACTAGGATTTCCTGTGTCGTGACGTGTCCAGAGATATATTGTCTTTTTTTTGTGTCTAAGTCCTACCTTTTTACTGTCAAACTGATTTAATATGTGTATTGTACTGTACTAATGTTTTAATGAATAAAGATTATTATTATTATTATTTATCTTCTGTACATTTAATAAAACAAAGTCGCTTTCCGCGTAAGTCTGTTTCTCTGCTTACTCCTCCTAAACTACGCAACGGATTTTGATGCAGTTTACACTAATAGAAAGAACAATAAACGAGGAAGGTTCTGTATATTTTTTGCGCTATGTTTACAATATTCAAGTGTGTTCAAAGGATTAACTTGGACGCAAACGATACTGCCTCTAAAAAGATCTCACGTTGCTGCATCTAGAAGATCAATAAGCCTGCCAAAGCTTTTCCCAACTACATTGGAGTTACTTTCTAGTCTAACCGGACGCAGCCAAATCAGTACCTATTAAAGTAAAGTGAGGAGGTTATGAATTCGGATGTTTGAATTTTTTTTTAATGTATTTTCGGGCGTAACTCCGTCATATAAAGAGTTTGGATTTGCAAAATTCTGTTTTTGTTCGCAAGGGATTTATTCCGAAATGGTCCCATTTAAATTTCATATAAAGGTTATGAGTTTCAGAGACAGACAACGGAACTCTTCAAAAAATGACAGCAAATCAACTGCGATTGCTGCGATCGTATGTCTATGTTGTGGTAACACAATTTAATGGGTAACCACAACCAAAAACTGAAAAATAAAAACTTTTTTCTACAAAAAATAGAACCAACTTCCAAAAAAAGTGCAAAATAACTTTAATTTCGGAAGTCAATGTCAAAAAATTAAGACACAAAACCAGAAACACCGACTTTCAAAATTAAAGTGAGTTACCGCGCCCCTGGGCACTCAGGCAACTGAAGGAACAGGCGTGGGTTTTAGTCAGTAAAAGTCTGACACGCCCTCCCGCTCCACCCAGAGCGGGAGAAGTCATTGGATGAATTCCCACCCCTTACAAAAAAAATGTATGTGTTAGACAGTTAACTGTAACAACAATCAGTACTCTGAATGCTGAGCCTGCATTCCCGTACGTGGATAACCTTACGAGCCAAGTCAACATACGAACCAAAAGCAACTAGACTTCTTAATCTTTCTCTGGTTAATTAATTCATCATCTGCCTAGCCTTTTCCCAACTATCTTAGGGTCGGCTTGCAGTTTAACCGGATGCAGCTGAATACCAGTATTTTACATGTAGCGACTGCCTATCTGACCTCCAAAACCCAGTTGCTGTGTAATAACGACAGTCCTTGGTAAGACTGGTTGTCAAACTTTCGGGCTTCAAACGACCCATAACGACTGTCAAAGATCCACGATTGACAGCCGGGACCAATGGCTAACGTGCTTTCCGAGGCACGGAGGAGTCTCGGTATGAAAAGATGGTCACCCATTCATGGACCAACCCCGGCAAGCGTAGCTTAACCTGGTGGATCGACCCGTGCAGCTGGTATTACTTTAGCCACGGCTCGTTAATTAGTTAAATAAGTAATAATAATCCTCCCGACCGCATTTCGGCCACGGTGGCACTCACTGTTCCATTATTATCTTATTCCAACGGGTTGGCAATCCGACACGACAGAGATCAAGCGCAGAACCAACGGCTTTACGCGCTTTTCGAGGCACACCACCGACTTCCAAACTCCGGGCTGCTACTGACACATACACACAGCCCTTTTTTTTGTGGAGTGGAAAATCATCCAATGACTTCTCCAGCTCTGGGTGGAGCGGTACTAAAACCCAGACCAATACACCTGTTCCTTCAGTTGCCTGAGTGCCCAGGGGCGCGGTAAGTCTGCTTCGAATTTATCCGCGACCCCTGGACAGACATACACACAGCCTAATATGAGGATTTTATAAGAAGAAAATGTCTCAACTCACCCAACTATCACTTGCAAGGGCTATAACAATAACTAAAACAGAAAGCACACTCAACAAGAACGCACCAAAAATGTAATTGCGACGGGTGACCGCCATTTTGACCGAAATACACAATACTAAAAGGAATTTCGCTTTATTTCTATCGACAATTATCACTGATAGGGATAATCTTCTGATAATAAGTGAATATTTTTCGTTGTGACTCAGTGCGTTAGTCGTGTTTTGTTTGATAATGCATTGCCCGATTATCTGAACTTCTATCTACTAACCTTATTGTAGTACCGTATAGTAGGACATAGGCCTCTGTTCTTTTCTTTCCGGATTTCTCTTTAGGAACAGTCTGTAAACGGGCAATCTTGTTCTATAAATGCAAATAGACGTATGGCGATGCGCCACCGGTTCATAGTGGACACCCCACCCATCCGCACCCTGGTCGCAGGACGATCTCCGGCCAACGTAGACGCGGGCCTGCGGACGGCGAGTAATGGGTAACTCGCCGTCCGATCAGCACCAGGCCCGTGAGTCGACGGCGCGTAGTGTTCCACGCGCGCCTCAAAGAGATGTCAGCCACCACTGACGGCGCCCATCATGGTCGGTGCCTGTATGCCAAGGGATAGCTGATAAATTCGTAACAGAGTTACCGCTCCCCTGGGCACTCAAGCAAGGAAGGAACAGGGGTGGGTTTTTGTCAGTAAAAGTCTGACACGCCCTCCCATAGCGCGAGAAGTAATAAAAATAATAATAATAAAATTTATTTCAGACTTTGTCCATATGTTTGTTAGTAACAATATTCTTAGCCTAGTGTTAGTAAAATACATTACAATTACAATTCAATTGAAGTAGTTAGGCGCTTACTCTCGCGTGTAGGTCTATCCAGTGCGCCATCAGTACCGAGTCCCATCGGCCGACGCCATGACCGGATGTAATAAGATGATATCCAACCTCCAAAAAAAAAAAGGGTCGCGGGTGTGTCTGAAAGAGTCACCGCGCCTCTGGCACAGGCAACTGAAGGAACAGGGGTGGGTTTTAGTCAGTAAGAGTTTGACACGCCCTCCCGCTCCACCCAGAGCGAGAGAAGTCATTGGATGATTTTTTTTTTTGATTTGGTGATTGGATGGTTTTTTGATGATTTTCCCTCCCTATAAAGCCCATCCGCACAAAACGATTTCAGATTCATTTTGCGTACCTACAGCTAAGGACTAGAATTCCCTGCTGGGGTCTATATTTCCTGATAGCTAAAACTGTGGGGGTCCTCAAGTCAAGAGTGAAGGTTACTTCTAGGCAAGCGTGCTCCAACGTCGACCTCATCATGCTTAGCATCAGGTGGGATAGTGGTCAAACGCGAGCCTATTAAGGCTCAACTAAAAAATCTTAGCATAGCTTATAAAATGAATATTAAAGATAGGATTCTTTAATATTTATTTTCCCTGCTATGCTCTTAGACTATGAAAGGTTATAGACGCAACGTCATTGGACATTAAATGAAGCAGGATCGTTAAAATGTGTGAGTGACCTCGACGAACATAACGATGATGTTTCGGCTTCTCATTTTACATGTGTGAGCTTATTTCACGTGTACAGATACAAGCCGGCTTCTCATTCTGGTGCTTCAGATTGCTGGCTTTTGACACTTTGTCTATAACCTTTTGTAGGCTTTTGACACTCTGTCTATAACCTAATGTAGGCAATTCATTGTAAACCATTTCTATTATTTCTTTGTATCAGGTATAGCTAGCAGTATAGCTGTAAGAGAAAGTTAGGTTTAATAATTCTATTGTTAATTCTATTGTCTTTTTTACTTTGTGTGCAACATGTGGTATGAGATGCGATTGCGCATACCATTGTTCGAGTATAGCCATCTTTGTCATTCCTACGCGAGCGTGTATTGCGGTCCCTGTCTGCGCCGCTGCTACCTGACGCGGCTTGCGCGCGAGTGTCTCTGATTGGCTGAACGGCGCGGGAAAGCGTCTGAGTGGCCCGTGCTAATATGTAGCCCTGGGAGGGAGACACCGCTGAGCCAAAGGATTGCGTGCCAACGTATCCGATTGGCCTACGCTGTGACTTTAGGGGGGGCTGCAGTAACCGTAATAAAACCGCTAAACGCGCACGGAGTAGCCCTGTTCGAGTCCAACTCTGCGCCTTGTCATGTAAGTCTTTGTTCTGCTGTATTGTTATAATATACGAGTTTGCCAGTAATTTGGTGTTTGACTTCGTTGTGTCTAAAATAATCCGGCCCTATATCGTCAATATTGGTCCTTCGAGCCGGATCCACAATGGAATACCAAGTTACTGGCGTTATCACACGGAGCAAAGCCGCTGGAACCGAGCAGCGACCTGGAGTGGACGTCGCGATTGTGACACGTGGTAAAGAAGATGCCGCGTGTGCGTCATCCAGGTCAATAGCGAACCGCCTTAGCCACGAAGCGCTAGACCATGACAACACCTGTGTTCCCACTATTCCACGTGGTGAAGAAAATGCCTCGTGCTTGTCTGGTCGATCGAGGTCAAGTCGTTTGAGCCACGAAGCGCGGCGCCGCCGTGCTGCCGCCGTGTATAAAGCCGAGGAAGAGCTGTTCAAGTTGAGGGAACAGCTGATAAGGAAAAGGCTGGCATTAGGAATTGCCAAAATCGAGGATGAAGAAGCAGACAACAATGTGGGTGAGTGGCTAGGAGCTGGTGATGTCCGCGGCGAACGCGTGAATGTACCGCCGGCTCCTGTCGCGTCGGCTTGCGCGTGTTCCATCGATGGCGAACGCGCGGATGTACCGCCGGCGACTCTCGTGCTGGCTGGCGCGTGTTCAACCGATGACGAACGCGTGAACTTGTCGCCAGCATCACCCGCGCCGGCTGGCACGCGTTCAACCGATTGCGAACGCGTGAATGTACCGCCGGCTCCTGCTACGCCGTCTGGCGCCTGTTCCCCCGATGGCGAATGCGCGAATGTACCGCTCGCGCCGCCCGCGCCAGCTGGCACGTGTTCAAACGATGGCGAATACGCGGATTTGCCGTTAACGCCTCCCTCGCTGGCGGGCACGCGTTCAACCGATAACGAACGCGGGGATGTACCGCCGGCGCCTGCTGCGCCGTCTGGTACCTGTTCCCCCGATGAAGAATGCGTAGACTTGCCGCCGGCGATTCTCGCGCTGGCTGGCACGCGTTCTACCGATGTCGAACGCGTAGATGGATCGCCGGCGCCTGCTGCGCCGCCTGGCACCTATTCCTCCGATGGTGAACACGTGGACTTGCCGCCAACGCCGCCCGCACTTTCTGGCACCTGTTCAAACGATCGCGAACACGAAGACTTGCTGCCAATGCCGCCCGCGCTGGCTGGCACGTGTTCAAACGATGGCATGATTCGTGGGCTCGCACATGCGCCGCATGCCGTGATCGGCGCCCACGTGTCATTCGCACCCACGGCGTCCTTTTCCCCGTCATCTAATAGTAACCGAAACCGAATCACCGCACCTGCCAACCTCGCTAGCTCCCTCGCCGCCAGATTCAGGGCGCTAGCAAGGTGCCAGGCCCAGGACTCAACGCGTCGGCGGGATCCTGCTCGCCGTGTACACATCACTAACGAGGAAGCTGCGTCATCGAATGCGTCGTTGCAAGCTAGTGTGTGCGCGTTGTATAATAGTGCGGGTCACCGGTTATCCAAGTGCGTAAAGTTTGTAAACAAAAGGGAAAACAAAAAGTGGAACTTTGCTAAGGATACTAAGTTATGTCGTAAATGTTTTGTGATAACCCGTGCTCGTTATAAGTGCCGCGCAAAACGACGGGACAGGTGCCGTTCCGTGGCCCGGGTGACGCCACCGCCGCCTCACCTGTGGGCGCCGCAGCGCATGCGGCTACGCCCTGCGTACGAACGCTGTGGAACGCAAGCACCGCTGCGCCGCCGCCGAGTCGGTAACGAGTATGGGTGAACGATGTAGAGACACTAAAACTTAGTTGTAAATTGTGCCTGTTAGATAGTATTTTAGTATCATTGTAAATAATCTTGATTATAGTTGTTTTGCGCTACTTGGTGATGGTGCCACACTGTCGTTGATCCATTCAAGTGTTTTTGAGCTTAGTGGACCACAATCCCCGTAAAAAAATTGTTAGTGACAGCGCCCCGTTGTAAAAATTATTGTATTGCCTACGAACGAGAGTGTTCAGGAACAAGGGGGTGGAATGTAGGCAATTCATTGTAAACCATTTCTATTATTTCTTTGTATCAGGTATAGCTAGCAGTATAGCTGTAAGAGAAAGTTAGGTTTAATAATTCTATTGTTAATTCTATTGTCTTTTTTACTTTGTGTGCAACATGTGGTATGAGATGCGATTGCGCATACCATTGTTCGAGTATAGCCATCTTTGTCATTCCTACGCGAGCGTGTATTGCGGTCCCTGTCTGCGCCGCTGCTACCTGACGCGGCTTGCGCGCGAGTGTCTCTGATTGGCTGAACGGCGCGGGAAAGCGTCTGAGTGGCCCGTGCTAATATGTAGCCCTGGGAGGGAGACACCGCTGAGCCAAAGGATTGCGTGCCAACGTATCCGATTGGCCTACGCTGTGACTTTAGGGGGGGCTGCAGTAACCGTAATAAAACCGCTAAACGCGCACGGAGTAGCCCTGTTCGAGTCCAACTCTGCGCCTTGTCATGTAAGTCTTTGTTCTGCTGTATTGTTATAATATACGAGTTTGCCAGTAATTTGGTGTTTGACTTCGTTGTGTCTAAAATAATCCGGCCCTATATCGTCAATACCTTTCATAGTCTAAGGCTATGCTACGGTTTTTTATTCAATGAGGGCGCCACTTGGCGGGTAGTAGACTCTTTTTTTTGTGGGGTGGGAAATCTTCCTACGACTTCTCCCGCGGGAGGGCGTGTCAGACTCTTACTGACTAAAACCCACCCCTGTTCCTTCCTGACCTGAGTGCGTAGGGGCGAGGTAACTCTGCTTCGAATTTATCCTCAACCCCTCGGCAGGCATCGGGCCATGACGTGCCCCGTCGTTATTGCTGACAACTTTTTGAGGCGCGCGTGGAACACTACGCGCCGTCGACTCTCGGGCCTGGTGCTGATCGGACGGCGAGTTACCCATTACTCGCCGTCCGCAGGCCCGGGTAAGAAGTAGACCCTTAATAGTAAAAAAAAAAGCCAAATCGTGAAGTTTACGGCCGAGAAAATTTCTTCCAACCGTGTTCTCGTGAAGTGTATCTAACACAGTTTGCTGAAACGCCAGAAACTTTCTACAGACTTGATACCAACGTCATTCGCCAAGCCTTTTCCCAACTATGTTGAGCATGGTTCCCAGTGTTACTGAATGCAGCTGAAAAAAGTATTTTACATTGAGTGACTGCCTATTTGACTTTTACAACGCAGTAGGTACCTATCTGTGACAGCGCACCGTGTGTAAAATGGCGGCACATCATCCACAGCTGATCGGTTGATGTTGTTTGTCAAGTCGGGAATGTTGATCTTATTATCTCTTTGATGTTGATTTTGGCGCCATATTTGCGATATTATAACTTTTGTTTTTGATGAGATCAGATAAAGTATTTATAGTGTTAGCACATAATTGAGTGGTGTTAAAGCATTCGTGCTGCGGCTTCGCTTATAAACATACTACACACACATAGGGTGACTGGCAATTAGTGACCGATACTTAAACACGTGATTGTACTCATGATCATAAACAACTTTCCCAAAGAAACTTTTTTTTTATACTTATTCACTTTTATCACAATAATAACAGTTTGAAAAACGCGCGCGCGTGAGGGCAGTGACCGCCGCAATCAGCTGTTAGACGCGGTCTCGTATCGTACAGAGCACGGCTCGCAAGCTCGCTCGTCCGGGCACCACGTGCCGTTTTCGTTGTACCTAAGCAGTGTAGGTACCAACATGTTTCCGTTGTAGCTAAATTAAAAAAATTGGTTGTCTGTAAAGTTGGTTTACGGACGATAGTTTAACGTGACAACGTCATAACAAAACATTGATGAAATATAGATGCGGAGCATGCGTACAATGAGCGTAACGGGACACTTTTTCGTGCATGCAGCCGGTGTTCATTGATTTATTAGACGTAGTCGCGTCAAAAATATTTTTAAAGACAGCGTGTTTGACTAATACTTTTAAGATGCAACGTATGTCCGCATAACTACAAAATATCTAAGAACGCGCGCGCCGTAACATTAAAAGTAGGCACGATCAATCAGCTGATAGTCTGACCTCGGGAAAGGGCAAATGAACTAGTAGTAGCGTCTCACGCTCCCCCGCCGCCCGCACCGCTCCCTTTGCCTCAGTGCAAACAGCTGATCGCGGCAGTCACTGCCCACACGCGCGCGCGAGTTTCAAACTGTTGTTATTGTGAAAAAAGTGAATACGTATAAAAAAAATTGTTGCTTTGGGAAAGTTGTTTGTAATCATGAGTACAATCACGTGTTTAAGTATCGGTCACTAATTACCAGTCACCCTATATTTTAATATCTTTTATTATGTGACAATAACATAGACCACTATTTTGAATTCTAGAACCAAATCTATAACTAAATAATTTAATGATTTAAAAATTATAATAAAATTATCTATAAACAATAGTCTTAGTTAAAAGATAAAAATCTTATCGAAATCAGTAGACGTACCTACCTACATTTTTACAACAAAAAATCAAAACTTTTCAAACCTACAAGATAAGTCGCGATAATAGATATTAGAGTTCGTATTTACTTAGCCACCATTAGAGTTCATTGAAGATAACAATGTTTTGACTTCATTACCTTGTTGGTTTACGCCCGATCCCAATCAATAGGTACATATTATATTAAAACAAAATCCTCCGCCACGTCTCTTTGTCTGTCTGCTGTTCACAATAAACTTAAAAAATAGTGAACAATTTTTCATGCGGTTACCACTAATAGAAAGAGCAATTAAGGGTCTACTACCGGCCAAGTGGCACCCTCATTGAATAAAAAAGCATAGCTTAGCACAGAAAATAAATATTAAAGAATCCAACGTCACGTTTGTTACAAAGAGGATAAAGTATTTTTACGTTGTTAAAACAGGTCTCAGAATGTTTCGTATCCAAAGTAGTAGGCAAAAGTGTCAGAAACGGCCGTTTTTGGTACTTTTGCCTACTACTTTTTCTATGCTATGCTACGATTTTTTATACAATGACCCTGGGCCTTAACGAGGTTTGTTTGTATAATTTGTACCTACCTACCTGTGCGGAACCGGGGCGGGTCAGTAGTAACATAGATTTTAGTAGATTTGCATATTGGATATAGGACTTTGGTCTAAAGTCCATACAAGTAATGTCAAATTCCTCTCAAGTAAGCAAAGCTACTGGCGGATGTGTTATTGGATTCGGGCGTGAGTGGTCGCAAGCTGTCGGTGATTTTGCCAGCACTTGATGGGCCAGCCACAGCAATGTCGTCCATCTTCAGCCACCTCCGTTTGCAGTTTCCAAACATATAACATAAATCACTCATTTGTTTCTACAAATGAGTGATTTTCAAACATAATGATTGCGCTAAAAATTCAATAGATATTATTTTGTGACTGTATATCACTCTCCTGCCCTTATCCCAATTTATTTGGGGACGGCGCAACATGTCTTTGTCTTTCGTACTTCTCTATCACCTCAAGGCCCTGCGTCGACGAGAGGCGACAGTGATCAGCACTGTAGTCGGGCCCCGCCGTCCCCTTATGGCGACGGCGGGGCCGGAGTAAAACCGTTCCTTATCACTACATAGTATAAAACAAATTCGCTTTCTCTGTCCCTATATCCCTATGTATGCTTAAATCTTTAAAACTACGCAACGGATTTTGATGCGGTTTTTTTTAATAGATAGAGTGATTGAAGAGGAAGGTTTATATGTATAATTTGTACCCGAGCGAAGCTGGGGCGGGTCGCTAGTTAGTAATAATAGAGTTTTAAAGCGCGCGAAACTGCCGCCGCTTATGTCGACGGCGGGGCCTGACGACGGTGTTGATTGCTGTCGCGTCTAGTCGACGCAGGGCCTTGAGGTGCTATTAGGTAGTCGTCATGTCTGTAGTCACCCCCTGTTTAACCGACTTCGAAAAAGGAGGAGGTTCTATGTTCGACTGTATGAGATTTTTTTTTTATGTATATCCACCGATTTCTCTGTCAATTGTGGACCGATTTTCAAAATTCTACTTTTATCCGAAAGAATATACGATATCCGAGGTGTTCCCATATAAATTTTATCGAACATGCTTTAGCGCTTTTTGAAAAACTGAACAAAAACGAAAAATATGTAAGTACTTATACATAGATAACGTTTTGGTTTTCTCCAATTACGAGTATGTTTAAATTCCAAGTTCCATGTTATTGGGGTTTTTAGTTCCGTTGCATCTTCCAAAAAATAAAATACACCGACTTCCGAAATTAAAGTTATTTTTTTAATTTTTAGTGTATTTTCTTTTTTGGAAGTCGTTTCCTGGTGTGGCGAGTTGCCGCCACTCTGCAAGTTGGATGGGGTGTGGTATCACGTCGTGTGTGTCTTGCTTTAACTTGTTTGGCAAGTGTGTAGCCGGCTTTACGGGTGCTGTAGGCAATTTAAAATGCAGCAATCGACGTCACGTCAGTGTGCCTATCGCCGCGAGGCAGAGCGCATCTCACCGCAGACTAAATTAATGTCTTATTAATATCGTCCCCGCAAATACACTAAAATCCCGAGTAATATCCCGTAAATGTTGGGGATTCTCCGGGAATAATAAATAACCCATATTTACCGCGTCCGTGTAACTATTAAACGAGAATAGCCCGGAGTGTTGGTGCGAAGAGAGTCGAGTGGCCACTCGTCGGAGTCCAGCGTGGCAGCCAAAGGAAAGTCAGGTAACGCTTGTTCTTGATAGCTTAGAGTAAGGCCACATGCGCCGTCTACTGCCAACCACTCCTAACTTGAAGTTATACAGACAAATATAGGCAATTTTGGGCCAGCATTCAATCCGTGTTTGGCCGTAATTAATGTCCTGCATCCTGCAGAGAACCACGGCTATTTACACGCCTGGGCATCACCACTAGATGGTCCTTTCGAGCCTGGATAGGCATCAGTAAAATTCAGTACAAATTAAGTACAAGTCATTACAGTAGGTAGGCACAAAACTTTATTAGTGCCCCAAAATGGCGTCCCGCAAGCAAGAAGCTAAATTGGCTTAGCTTACCGCTAAAAAACAAATGATTTTCGAGTGAGTTAATCGCATATATAATGATTCCAGAAACATCTCGAACTTTGATTCACGTTTAAATGAGACATTCTTAGCGCAGTCAGAAACAATTACTGAGCAATACAACAAATTTGAGGAAATAGTAGAACAAATGAATGAATTGCAATTCGAGATTGACCAAACCGCACCAGACTATTCGAGTCTATATTAAGAAAGAAAGAAAAAGTATTTATTTGCCACAAATTAACGACATACACAACAATATGATTTTGCTAACTTAAGTCTTAACCCTTATCGATAGTGTATTCTATTGAAGACTTATATTCTAATATTAAATATAAACGTAATCTCATACTTTCGAAAAACGAAACATCGGAACACAAAGTGGGTACTCGGATAAAATTACCGCCCATAGATTTGCCATCGTTTGATGGTAAAGCGGAAAACTGGCCCATATTTTATGAAATGTTTCGCAGCAATGTTCATTTAAATACCGATCTGGTTGACTCGCAGCGTGTCCAGTACTTGATCAGTAAATTGACTCATGATGCCTTAAAACTAACCGCAGGCATTGTTCCTACAGGTGATACATACAACGTTATGTGGAACAGTCTCGTTAAAAGGTATCAAGATAAGCGTAGTTTAGGGATTCATTATCTCAATAATATACTGGACATTAAACAATGCGCCGGAAATGCCGCGAGCCTCAATACTTTTGTGGAACGATATTCAGCGTCCGTCGCAGCCTTGACGCAGTTAGACATTCCAGACTTATTGGATTTTGTTTTATTACACTGTGGTTTAAGAAAGGTTGACGCGCAAACTGTCTTACAGTTTGAATCACGTGTGAGTGAAAAAGAATTACCTTCCTATGCGGAGTTTATAACATTCATGCAAGCATATGTTAAAGTGCTGCAGCGCTCATACGGTAATAATTTACAGACGGAACCGCGTGCTAAGTCTAGTTCAGTTAATCATCAAACAAAAAATAACACCGCTAGATCGTTCGTGTCGGGTAATGAACCGGTTTCAAATAGCAATTGTATGCTATGCGATAAGGATGACGTACGACATCAGCTGTTCTATTGCCCGCAGTTTAAAAATATTAGAACACCGCTTGCACGTTTTGAGTTTATTAAAGCTAAACGTGTCTGTATAAACTGTTTAAGTCTATCCCATTCTTTGGTTAAATGTAAGTCACGTAACGTTTGTAAAATTTGTAAAAAGTCCCACCATTCTCTCTTACATTTCCAAGAAAAACATGAGTCATTATCGCCCGAGCCGCAAGTGCCTACTAAGGATACATCTGTTTCGCTCACTACAGCTGTTAAAACTGGGTCAACCATTTTGCTAGTGACCGCGCAGTTATATGCATACTATAGAGACATCAGAGATAAGGAGGTGGTTCGGTGCCTACTAGATAACGGATCGCAAAATAATTTAATTACTGTGGACTGTTGTAAACGTTTGAATTTACCCATAATTAAATTACGCAATTCATTTTTACAAGGTGTTGGAATGTCATCGAAACCAATACACGGTTTTATTCATCTAAACATAGAATCTCGGTTTGATCCTCATACGAAGTTTTCGATACAAGCGTTAGTTGTTGATTGTATTACAGATAGACTTCCCGCGAAATTTATAAGATTAAATAACAATGATAACATGTCATACTTAAATAGCTTGGCGCTCGCTGATCCGCTGTGGAACGTGCCGGGCACGGTAGACGTCGTGCTTGGAGCACAATTGTTCCCCTTTATTTACCTGGGAGACAGGGTCGACTCAGGTACCCGCGCACCCCCTGCTGTACTGACTAGCTTTGGTTATGTACTTATGGGTGATATTGATTGTTGTAGTAGTGATGTGACACACATTGCATCTTCGTTTACCGCGCAGGCCGACATTGAAGTCGAGTCAAATTTACATAAGTTTTTTGAGCTAGAGGAAATTCCATCTCAGCGTTTTATTGGTCCGCACGAATTAGAGAGTGAAAATAATTTTAATTCTTCAGTCATATTTGAAGACGGCAGATACTTTGTCGATCTACCTTTTGCGCGCTCACCCGGCGGGCTAGGTAGCTCGCACGGTTACGCCCCTAGGCGCTCACTTGCGCTCGAGCGTAAGTTTACGTTAATGACCCTACGCGAGAATAATAATAAAACTATCGCGGATTATATGACTCACTCGAGGTTGTCGCTCAATGACATTTTGCATGTCGGACCTAATTTGCAAGCAGACTTGTTTTTGTTATTACTTGATTTTCGTACATTCCCTGTCGCGATGACAGCGGATATAAAACAAATGTTCTTACGTATCGGTGTAAAAGAGCACCACCGCAAATATTTACGAATCTTGTATCGTTTTAGCAAAGGTGAGCCTATTCGCACCTTTCATTTTAACCGCGTTCCCTTCGGACTAAAACCTAGTCCTTATTTAGCGATGCGCACACTGCGTAACTTGGCGTGTGAGCAAAGCGACCGCTTTCCTGAGGCTTCTAAATTGCTAGAAACTCAGTTTTACATGGACGACTACGTCTACTCTGTTTCGGACTAACAGACAGCTATGCGTCTATCCCGCGATTTAATTGATTTAATGAAGGTAGGTTCCTTTGACTTAGTCAAATGGGCTACCAATTCACCCGCTTTATTAGAGATTCTCCCAGAGTCTCACCGCTTACCAGTTAATTTTTCTGGCATGGATAATGATGTCCATAATTTCAAAATCCTTGGATTAACCTGGGAACCCGCTGATGATTATTTTTCTTTGACAACAATCGCCGTGGATGATAAATGCACGAAGCGCGCGATTCTATCGCTAGTTGCCCGCTTGTTCGACGTACTTGGCCTTGTAGGACCCGTTGTGCTGTACGCGAAGGTATTAATTAAGGAACTTTGGTTAGCTAAAGTAGGATGGGATGAGGTTCCTCCGGAATCCATCACAAATCGGTTTGCCGCTTTTACGCGCGATTTTCCTTCACTCTCTTCTCTATAGGTTCCTCGCCACATTGGCGTCTTTAGAGAAGCTGTAGTGAACATCGTAGCCTTTTGCGACGCCAGCTTTACTGGTTATGGCTGTTGTATTTATTTACACATTACCAACCCTACAGGTGATATCACTGTCCGACTCTTATGTGCAAAGTCCAAAGTCTCCCCCGCTAAAATAACAACGCTAGCTCGATTAGAACTTGGCGCCGCTTTACTTCTGTCTAAACTTGTTCGCGTAGTCAAGGAAAAACTTTCCGCTCGTGTACCTATTGCAGGTGTCCACGCTTTCTCGGACTCCACCATAGCTCTCTCGTGGATCCACTCATCTCCCCATAGATGGTCTATTTTTGTCAGCAACCGCATTGCTCAAATACAGGAAAACTTACCTGCCGCTTGTTTCCGTCACGTGTCCGGGAAAGAGAATCCTAGCGATTGTCTGTCTCGCGGCATGCTGCCGTCGGATTTAATAAGACACTCGTTGTGGTGGAACGGCCCCACATGGCTCCATCAGCCCATGAGCGAGTGGCCTTTAAAGTTCTCTCCTGCTCAATGTGAAACATTGCCGGAGTTTAAATCAAAGGTTTTTCTTGTAGAAACTTCGAATACTGAACCGCGTATTTTAGATACTATAGCTGACCGTGTTTGCTTATGGAATAAACTGTTACGTGTATTTATGTACATTCTTAAATTTACAAACAGACTACATAGTCATAGTTCTGTTAAAAACATTCAAACCGCGTCAGGCACGTATAAACTTCCTGTCACTGAGTTGTATCCTTTGTCAACTCAATAGATTATTATTACTACGTAATTTAGTTTAATTTAGTTTAGGGTTCATACTCGTAGTATACGTTCCAATGGTACGCCATTACATAGTTGTAATAGTTTATTCGACTTACCATAGTCAAGTCGAACCGCAATTCATTCTCAGGACACTGATAATTATTTTTCCCGAGCATTATATCAATACGATGGTGTTTCGGACTGCTGCTTGGATTTCCCTCAAAGCTCTTCAACAAGTGAATGCTTACATATCATCACCGCTTCTTGAACCTCACTCGCGCCGCATAGATTAGCAGCTTTTGAAAGCTCCTGGACCTTTCAAGGCGGGGAGCATGGTGTGGCGAGTTGCCGCCACTCTGCAAGTTGGATGGGGTGTGGTATCACGTCGTGTGTGTCTTGCTTTAACTTGTTTGGCAAGTGTGTAGCCGGCTTTACGGGTGCTGTAGGCAATTTAAAATGCAGCAATCGACGTCACGTCAGTGTGCCTATCGCCGCGAGGCAGAGCGCATCTCACCGCAGACTAAATTAATGTCTTATTAATATCGTCCCCGCAAATACACTAAAATCCCGAGTAATATCCCGTAAATGTTGGGGATTCTCCGGGAATAATAAATAACCCATATTTACCGCGTCCGTGTAACTATTGAACGAGAATAGCCCGGAGTGTTGGTGCGAAGAGAGTCGAGTGGCCACTCGTCAAGTCGACGGAATCCAGCGTGGCAGCCAAGGAAAGAAAGTCAGGTACCACTTGTTCTTGCTAATTTAGAGTAGGGCCACATGCGCCGTCTACTGCCAACCACTCCTAACTTGAAGTTATACAGACCAATATAGGCAATTTTGGGCCAGCATTCAATCCAAGTGTTTGGCCGTAATTAACGTCCTCCATCCGCAGAGTCCCACGGCTATTTACACGTTTGGGCAACTCCATTTCCCATAGGTAGAGATTACTTATGGGAAACGACTTTTACTCAGACCATCCATTTCTTTGGCCTTCCCTTTCTCTTATAGCCATCCACGTCCATACGCAATACTTTCTTCACGACATTTTCTTCACTCCTCTGCATCACATGCCCATAACGTGACCACCGATTTCCACACAACTTTTCAGTCAGCGTTGCCACTTTTCAGTCAGCGACGCAGACCCTCCGGTTCCATATAAATCTATGCATTGGAAGGCGCGATACCGCGACGCTGCCGCCGCCGCCCCGCCCCGGTCGCTGAGTTCGTACCTGGCGCCTCAGACTTACTCTTAAATACTTACACATTGCTAATTCTATCCATGTGCGTAACACCACACATTGCTCTTAGCATTCTCATCTCAGCTGTAAGCAATTGCTTTTCATTCATCCCTTTTGTGGCCCAACATTCTAAACCATACAAGACGCAGGTCTGACCATTGTTTTATAAATCTTTCCCTTAAGTTTAAGGGGAATGCGGGAGTCGCAGATAGTCCCGGTGACCTGCCGCCATTTCATCCATCCAGTGTTAATTCTGTGTTTAACAGTCTAATCTACTTTGCCATCGCTTTGCATGAGTGAACCGAGATAAAAAGTGTAAAAATTAAATTGATCTGCGTCCTGAGACAAAATACTTTTCTGTTAGCATTCATTATAATGGCGAAAGTACAGCTTGGCAAAAAAGAGTTTGGAATAAATGAGGTCGCTAGTATCGCATCTGTGGCAACCCGGAACCCTACGGCTCAACAGTTGTTGATACTTGTTATTTTTGGGATATGATTTCAATCCCAAGTGGGTGGTTTAGTCCCTCGGACGCTACGCAAACACCATGGAAGGCTTCAATGTCCAGTTTCATTTTTAACCGATTTCAAAAAAAGCAAGAGGTTCTCAATTCGACTGTATTTTTTTTTACCTCATTAATTTTTACTACGTGAACCGATTTTAAAGATTTTTTTTTATTTGAAAGCTGTTGCTTCACATGTGTGGTCCCAATTTAATTTGGTGAAGATCTGATAAAAGACTTCGGAGATACACAATGGAACTCTACAATAAATTAATTAAAAGAATTAGAAGAAAAATTGGAGGCAGTAGAACGTAAATCTCGTGTTACTGGTATCGAAATACGGAACATTCCGAAACAGGGCATAGAAACAAAAGAGTTTCTATGTCAGGAAGTTATCCAATTGGGAAAAATTATTGACGCTGGTATAGATTGTTCTAGTATAAAGGATATCTACCGGCTTAAGTCAAAAGATGGATCAAACCCGGTTATTGTTGACCTGACTACGGTAATGCTGAAAGACAAAGTCCTCAAGGCTGTCAAGAGTTTCAACAAACCGAAAAGTAAAGGCAATAAACTTAGTACCACTCACTTGAACCCCAAGTATCAAGCAAAACCCCTGTTTGTAGCAGAAACCCTCACGTACAAAACCCAAAAGATATATTATATGGCGAGACAGTTTAAAAATAGCCATGACTTTAGATTTTGCTGGACGGCAAACGGAATTGTTTATCTCAAGAAAAACGAAGAAACCTCACACATTCGTATAAACAACATTATGGACTTGAATAAGCTAAGAATGTCAATATGACTATCAGTCATTGTTCTTGAATGTCTCTATACTATAATGTTAGAAGTTTTTATATTGCATGCTTTTCTTTATTTTAATAACATAAGTAACTCTTTTTATATACATTGTAATGTAATTCGCAAAACATATTTTCCTTACTCCTATAAAAAACTCTCACATACACTTAAAAACCCACTACAAAACCACTTATTCTCAAAACCAAAACGCATACTAGCACATCACATAATTCACATCACATATATTACAGCATGCATGTGGCATACTTGTCGAACGAGGATATTTAATCTTATTTTACGCGAATACAGACATACATTCTCAAACGCCATATTTAACTACGCCTTCAATTCTATTAGAAAACTTACTAAATTATAAAATTCTCAGATATTAACTACTTACTTAATAATATAGATAATTACAAACCAAGTGAAGTAGGTATATGTCTGTGACCCATGTCAATGTAAAGATATAGTTAAAAACCCTCAATCTTATGTTAAAATCCTACATCAAAACATTCGAAGCATTAATAAAAATTACGATAGTTAATAATAGTTAGTAATAGTGAACAAATTTTCATGCGGTTACCACTAATAGAAAGAGCAATTAAGGGTCTACTACCGGCCAAGTGGCGCCCTCATTGAATAAAAAAGCATAGCTTAGCACAGAAAATAAATATTAAAGAATCCAACGTCACGTTTGTTACAAAGAGGATAAAGTATTTTTACGTTGTTAAAACAGGTCTCAGAATGTTTCGTATCCAAAGTAGTAAGCAAAAGTGTCAGAAACGGCCGTTTTTGGTACTTTTGCCTACTACTTTTTCTATGCTATGCTACGATTTTTTATTCAATGAGGGCGCCACTTGGCCGTTAGTAGGGCCTTAACGAGGTTTGTTTGTATAATTTGTACCTACCTACCTGTGCGGAACCGGGGCGGATCGGTAGTAACATAGATTTTAGTAGATTTGCATATTAGAGATAGGACTTTGGTCTAAAGTCCATACAAGTAATGTCAAATTCCTCTCAAGTAAGAAAAGCTACTGGCGGATGTGTTATTGGGTTCGGGCGTGAGTGGTCGCAAGCTGTCGGTGATCTTGCCAGCACTTGACGGGCCAGCCACAGCAATGTCGTCCATCTTCAGCCACCTCCGTTTGCAGTTTCCAAACATATAACATAAATCACTCATTTGTTTCTACAAATGACTGATTTTCACACATAATGATTGCGCTAAAAATTCAATAGATATTATTTTGTGACTGTATATCACTCTCCTGCCCTTATCCCAATTTATTTGGGGACGGCGCAACATGTCTTTGTCTTTCGTACTTCTCTATCACCTCGAGGCCCTGCGTCGACGAGAGGCGACAGTGATCAGCACTGTAGTCGGGCCCCGCCGTCCCCTTATGGCGACGGCGGGGCCGGAGTAAAACCGTTCCTTATCACTACATAGTATAAAACAAAGTCGCTTTCTCTGTCCCTATATCCCTATGTATGCTTAAATCTTTAAAACTACGCAACGGATTTTGATGCGGTTTTTTTTAATAGATAGAGTGATTGAAGAGGAAGGTTTATATGTATAATTTGTACCCGAGCGAAGCTGGGGCGGGTCGCTAGTTAGTAATAATAGAGTTTTAAAGCGCGCGAAACTGCCGCCGCTTATGTCGACGGCGGGGCCTGACGACGGTGTTGATTGCTGTCGCGTCTAGTCGACGCAGGGCCTTGAGGTGCTATTAGGTAGTCGTCATGTCTGTAGTCACCCCCTGTTTAACCGACTTCGAAAAAGGAGGAGGTTCTATGTTCGACTGTATGAGATTTTTTTTTATGTATATCCACCGATTTCTCTGTCAATTGTGGACCGATTTTCAAAATTCTACTTTTATCCGAAAGAATATACGATATCCGAGGTGTTCCCATATAAATTTTATCGAACTTGCTTTAGCGCTTTTTGAAAAACTGAACAAAAACGAAAAATATGTAAGTACTTATACATAGATAACGTTTTGGTTTTCTCCAATTACGAGTATGTTTAAATTCCAAGTTCCATGTTATTGGGGTTTTTAGTTCCGGGGCATCTTCCAAAAAATAAAATACACCGACTTCCGAAATTAAAGTTATTTTTTTAATTTTTAGTGTATTTTCTTTTTTGGAAGTCGTTTCCCATAGGTAGAGATTACTTATGGGAAACGACTTTTACTCAGACCATCCATTTCTTTGGCCTTCCCCTTCTCTTATAGCCATCCACGTCCATACGCAATACTTTCTTCACGACATTTTCTTCACTCCTCTGCATCACATGCTCATAACGTGACCACCGATTTCCACACAACTTTTCAGTCAGCGTTGCCACTTTTCAGTCAGCGACGCAGACCCTCCGGTTCCATATAAATCTATGCATTGGAAGGCGCGATACCGCGACGCTGCCGCCGCCGCCCCGCCCCGGTCGCTGAGTTCGTACCTGGCGCCTCAGACTTACTCTTAAATACTTACACATTGCTAATTCTATCCATGTGCGTAACACCACACATTGCTCTTAGCATTCTCATCTCAGCTGTAAGCAATTGCTTTTCATTCATCCCTTTTGTGGCCCAACATTCTAAACCATACAAGACGCAGGTCTGACCATTGTTTTATAAATCTTTCCCTTAAGTTTAAGGGGAATGCGGGAGTCTCAGATAGTCCCGGTGACCTGCCGCCATTTCATCCATCCAGTGTTAATTCTGTGTTTAACAGTCTAATCTACTTTGCCATCGCTTTGCATGAGTGAACCGAGATAAAAAGTGTAAAAATTAAATTGATCTGCGTCCTGAGACAAAATACTTTTCTGTTAGCATTCATTATAATGGCAAAAGCACAGCTTGGCAAAAAAGAGTTTGGAATAAATGAGGTCGCTAGTATCGCATCTGTGGCAACCCGGAACCCTACGACTCAACAGTTGTTGATACTTGTTATTTTTGGGATATGATTTCAATCCCAAGTGGGTGGTTTAGTCCCTCGGACGCTACGCAAACACCATGGAAGGCTTCAATGTCCAGTTTCATTTTTAACCGATTTCAAAAAAAGCAAGAGGTTCTCAATTCGACTGTATTTTTTTTTTACCTCATAACTTTATACTACGTGAACCGATTTTAAAGATTTTTTTTTATTTGAAAGCTGTTGCTTCACATGTGTGGTCCCATTTTAATTTGGTGAAGATCTGATAAAAGACTTCGGAGATACACAATGGAACTCTACAATAAATTAATTAAAAGAATTAGAAGAAAAATTGGAGGCAGTAGAACGTAAATCTCGTGTTACTGGTATCGAAATACGGAACATTCCGAAACAGGGCATAGAAACAAAAGAGTTTCTATGTCAGGAAGTTATCCAATTGGGAAAAATTATTGACGCTGGTATAGATTGTTCTAGTATAAAGGATATCTACCGGCTTAAGTCAAAAGATGGATCAAACCCGGTTATTGTTGACCTGACTACGGTAATGCTGAAAGACAAAGTCCTCAAGGCTGTCAAGAGTTTCAACAAACCGAAAAGTAAAGGCAATAAACTTAGTACCACTCACTTGAACCCCAAGTATCAAGCAAAACCCCTGTTTGTAACAGAAACCCTCACGTACAAAACCCAAAAGATATATTATATGGCGAGACAGTTTAAAAATAGCCATGACTTTAGATTTTGCTGGACGGCAAACGGAATTGTTTATCTCAAGAAAAACGAAGAAACCTCACACATTCGTATAAACAACGTTATGGACTTGAATAAGCTAAGAATGTCAATATGACTATCAGTCATTGTTCTTGAATGTCTCTATACTATAATGTTAGAAGTTTTTATATTGCATGCTTTTCTTTATTTTAATAACATAAGTAACTCTTTTTATATACATTGTAATGTAATTCGCAAAACATATTTTCCTTACTCCTATAAAAAACTCTCACATACACTTAAAAACCCACTACAAAACCACTTATTCTCAAAACCAAAACGCATACTAGCACATCACATAATTCACATCACATATATTACAGCATGCATGTGGCATACTTGTCGAACGAGGATATTTAATCTTATTTTACGCGAATACAGACATCCATTCTCAAACGCCATATTTAACTATTACCCGCCTTCAATTCTATTAGAAAACTTACTAAATTATAAAATTGTCAGATATTAACTACTTACTTAATAATATAGATAATTACAAACCAAGTGAAGTATATGTCTGTGACCCATGTCAATGTAAAGATATAGTTAAAAACCCTCAATCTTATGTTAAAATCCTACATCAAAACATTCGAAGCATTAATAAAAATTACGATAGTTTTTGCGTTTTGTTAAAACAAATAAAAATAGAGTGTGATATTATAATTTTAACAGAATGCTGGCTGTTTTGTGTCGCTAATCTACCTACTTTAGATGGGTATGATACATACAGCAGCTCTAAACACCATAATCAAAATGATGGAATTGTTTTACTCATTAATAAATCTATCTGCTATAAAATTGAAGAACCAGCTTGCATGGACGCCAATTGCTTAATCATTAAAAAAGGAAAGGATACAGCTATTATTTCAGTGTATAGACCACACTGTTTTAAAAATATAGATAATTTTTTAAATTCGCTGAATACTATTTTGACAGAACTATCATCTTTTAGGAATATTTTCATAGTTGGTGACATTAATATTAATATATTAGATATTAACTCAAACACTTCGTGCTATCTTGAATTACTATCTTTTCATGGCTTGATCCCTGCCTATGACACTGCAACAAGAGGCAGAAGTTGTATTGATCACATTATCTTGAAAACAACCTTACCTTCCTTGTCAATCATAGTCACCGCGGCTATCACAGATCATGAGCCGGTATTATTTTGTTACAAAAATAAAATAAATAAATTACCAAAAACCGGGCAAGTTAGCAAAATTAATTTTGACAATGTTATACAGGACTGTAAAAACACTAACTTTGACGAACTGTTGCCTTACCAAGACCCAAACCTGGCAACTACTATCCTCGTCGAGCTCTTGCAAAAAATAATTGTTGCTAACACAATTAAAATTAAAATGCCACGTATGAAAGCTACTCTTAAACCTTGGATTACTTCTGGCTTATTAAGATGCATTAGAAACAGGGATAGGATGCATAAGAGACTTAAAACTGAACCTAATAATCAAACACTTGCCATTACCTACAAAAGATATAGGAACTTCTGTAATTCAATACTTAAAAAATGTAAAATTACCTACAACAAACATGAACTTGAACTAGCAAAACACAATAGTAAAAAGCTCTGGAACAGTATAAAAAGTATCACAAACTCGCATAAAGTTAATGAAACAAATAGGGAACTTTTGACACTAAAAACCACTGCAATCGAATCTGTCAATGCTGTAAACGAATTCTTTGCAAATGTTGGCGAAAATTTGGCAAAGAATATAAGACCGAGGCCAATGGCGTCAAACTTTACGTCGGAAAGTGTCCCAAATATGTCTTTTGCCCTATTGGATACAGACTGTGATGAGGTAGAGGACATTATTAGCACTTTGAAGTCGGGAACTAGTACCGGTTGGGACAATATCTCTAGCGAAATATTAAATAAAATTAAAAAGTTTATAGTCCCACCTCTAACGAAGATTGTCAATAGCTGCCTAGCGCTCGGGGTATTCCCAGATGCTTTCAAGCGATCCATATTGATACCCATCTACAAGAATGGGAGGAGAGATTGTGTCAATAACTATCGTCCGATATCTATCCTGCCTTCTTTGTCTAAGGTTTTAGAGAAAATTATTAATAAGAGACTCACAAATTATTTGGAAAAGAATAACCTATTGTCTGACGCCCAATACGGCTTTAGGCCAAATAGATCAACCGGTGATGCTGTGCACTCGTTCATAGATTTTATTGCAACTAATCTAGACAAGAAAAGCAAGTGCTTGACAATCTTTTTAGACCTGGCAAAAGCTTTTGACACAGTCTCTCTTCCCAACCTATTGCTTAAACTTGAAACACTGGGTATCAGAGACAAACAGCTGCTTTTATTTAAAAGTTATCTCACTGGTCGAATGCAGCGGGTAAGGATAGATGACAATTTGAGCAATGAGCAACCTGTTAAGTTCGGAGTACCACAGGGAAGTATTCTGGGTCCCTCTTTATTTCTGTGCTACATTAACGAACTTTTTCAACTAAATCTCAATAGTTGTAAAATAATTTCTTATGCTGACGATACTACTCTCACCTTTTACGGGGAATCTTGGGAAGACGTCTTCGCAAATGCCCAACAAGGTTTTGATAGGGTTTGTCAATGGTTAGCATCTAATTCATTAACCTTAAACGCAGATAAAACCAAATACATAACCTTTTCGTTCAGGAATTATAATATTAATAACTCTGACCTTTTGCAACGCCTAATAGTAGCCCATTGTTGTAACGTAATACCAGATTCAATCTGCAACTGTCCACACATAAATAAAACAAATTCAATAAAATATCTAGGGGTTACAGTTGATCGAAATCTTAGTTTTGCGGAACATATTAGTAACGTAGCTATGAGAGTTAGGAAGCTAACATATGTTTTCAAACAGTTAAGACATGTAGCGGATCCTAAGATAGTGAAAACTGTCTACCAAGCTCTCTGTCAATCTGTCCTTGCTTACTGTATCTCCTCTTGGGGTGCAGCAGCTAAAAGTCATCTAATTGAACTTGAGCGGGCTCAAAGACTAATATTGAAAATAAGTCTATTCAAACCGAGACTTTTCCCTACAGTGGAACTTTTTAACCTAGCGGAAGTTTTATCAGACAGGCAGCTTTATATACTGAATGCTGTCCTAAAAGAACATAAACGCATACAATTTGATCCAAACAACCAAGTGCTTACCCGACGTCGTAACTTCCAAGTCTGTCAAATAAATCCAACCAAAACAGCTGCTAGCGCAAATTTCTTCTTTTTTCAAGGGCCAAGACTATACAACCATGCCAACAGAATGCTGCATATTTACCACAAAACCAGAATGGAATGCAAGATAAATATTACTCAATGGCTTCTCACTCTTGGCTACCATGAAACAGAGACACTCTTAAACAGACACAGAGACATCTAGGGTCACCAAAAAACAATATGTTAGCGAGAGATTGCTTATTCTAATACACACAAACTCTCCCTCTCTCTCATAAACGCACACACTTGCGAACACACACACACCTACCCAAACATACACACACACATACACTAATATATATAAATACGTCGTCCAGTACTCCCATACACATCCCTTCGAAGATTAAATAAGTAGCGTTTAAGATCTCCGGTTGGGGCCAGGAGACCCAAGACACAAGCTTTGCTTAGTTTGGGCTCCTGTCTCTCTTCCAATTTTGTACTAATTCTAATTGTTAATATGTTTTAAGGGAGAAAATAAACGAATTTATTATTATTATTATTATTAATAAATGATAGCTAACCTTCCAGAATTGCTGCAATCGCATGTCTGTATATTGTTTTCACCACTTCACAACATTACTTCACTCTGATACGCTCTGAAGGGGTATGCAGATTTGTACAGTTCACCCTGATACACCCTAATTTCACCAACTATGTTCAAATTCCCTATTTTTGGGGCTATCAATTCGGGCATAACTTTACTATTAATTTAGTTTTAGAATGGGGTACAACAACTAAAAAGTGAAATATAAAAAACTTTTTACAAAAAAAATACAACCGACTTCTATAAATAATACTAAAAAATTGTATTTTTTTTTGTAAAAAGTTTTTTTAGTTTCAACTGTCACCGCGTCAGACACCTTTTTTGCCAAGCTGTAAGTTTATTTGTTACCTTTCATGCCAAAAAAAACACGGAACTGATAATCATGAATTTCGAAATTTTGCAGATACGTTTTCAGGGGTACAGAAAAGGAGATTTCCTTTTCTGTACCTGAAAACGTATCTGCAAAATTTCGAAATTCATGATTATCAGTTCCGTGGTTTTTTACCGGATACCTTTTATCCAGATACAAAGTAGTTCCTGAGGGAAAGAACAATAAGTGATAGCGCGCACGAGCAACTTTTATCTCCACAACTATTTTGCCTCTCACATTAAGTCTATGGGCTTGTTTGAAAGAGCGCGCATGTAGCGACGCGACAGCCGGGAACCAAAAAAGAGAATCTTTAAGGCACGGTATTACCTCAATAGTCAAAACAATTGGTTTCTTGGATCTATAAATCTAGATATTAGTCTAGCATGACGTAATGCAATGAAAATATCCTTTCCAAAAAATACAGTGGACAGAGAATGGTTTCAAGAAAAATTTTAACCGAATAGAATAGTAAAAAATAGTTTGATATTCCCATTAAAAAATTTGGAAGTTGCTCCACAAAAACAAACTTTGGGGTCGAACATCTCTGTATTTTCAGCGATAACATTTTTTTTTTAAGTATTGAATAGAATTAGCATTTTATTTAAATTTTGACCGGACAATTATTTAATTTATTGTGTATATTCTGGATAATCTAAAGAAAAACCGTAAAAGAAATGCCTATTCGCATCGTCAACACAACTATTACTTATGTTCAATTCTCAACCTTATTTGAAGCTATCTCAAATCGTAGTCAGTCCGCGCCTTAAGAAAATCTCAGATTTTTTTTACAAAAAGTCTCATTTTGTCTCTCCTGTGTGGGCATCGTCAAAATCTTGGCGAAGATACAGCGAAAAAGACAAAAAAATACTGGGAAAATATGTTACTCGTGGGGGCCATCCCTAACTTTCGATGGTCACCATTGCTTCAGGACGCTAGATGGCGCTACGTGTACATCCAATCATTTTGCTCCTGTGCGAAGTCGGTGCGGGTTGTCAGTTTGATTTAAAATAAAATAAAACGCACAAAAACGTTACACTATTTATTTATTTAACTTGCTGAAGCTTCGAGTTAAAAATATAATTATAATAATTTCAATTACATAATTTCATAAAATATACATATTGTACAACATTATCATACAGTTTTACAGTGAAATAATTTATAAGACACTAGAGAACAATGACGTCATTTTGACGTCTCTCGCGATTGCCATCCAAAGGAAATAGAACTTTGTCAGTAACTGAATAAGGATTTTACTGAAAGTGAAAAAAATTAGGAATAAAAGAGTTTCTGTACTTCTTACAAATACATAGTTTTCGTTTAGGAGTTCAATAATCTTTCTAATTAGCGACGAATAACTGTCTATGAAATCTACATGCTTATAACGAGATGTAAGCATATCAAAACATATTTCTATTCATCGTTTTTGAGAAAAAGAGTTTCATAATAAACGAGAAATAATTGCTTTTAAAAAACAAAAGTTATCTACAGTTATTTTACTTACATATTTTTTTCGGTGTAAGACTGCGTACATGCATGACATTAATTTGTTTTTGCTGAACGAATCTAGTCGCAAGAAAAGGAATTCACTAAGGATTCCACCAAAGCGGAGTTACATTGTGCAGATATGTTAGAAGCGGAGACGAGAAGAAAAGTTTTTCAGCAGGGTGTACCCACCGAAGCTGTGTGGAGATCCGTACTGGCTAGAGCGAAAACGAACTGCGAGCATTGGATGTTGACATGAACGCACAGTTTACTACATTAGTGGCGCCGCTCAATGCACGCCACTCACATCTCTTCTCGTCTCCGCTGCGCGCCTTCGCCAACTTGTGAGGCACAGCTCACATCTCCGCTTTGTACCGCGGCCCAGCTCAATCTCGGCGAGGCACAGCTCAAATCTCCGCTTTGATCGCGCCATACAAATATGATACATCTCCGCTCAGTGGTATCCACTGTAGCTGAACGGAGACGAGAAGTGTGAATAACGAAATTCTATTGGTTGTTTAAAACACATGTCCTCTCCTTTCGTCTCGTCTCCGCTTTGGTGGAGTCTGGGCTTTATGGACTTGCCAAAACTCGCTAACCATATGATTTGCTTAAGTACTGATTAGCGGATTCTTCATTCAAATTCTCCTATAAAAAAAATTGAACTAAGAACATGCTAATCAGTGTTTAAACTAATCACATTCTTATTTTTTTGTGAATAAGGTCCTATTTGTCTATCCTGTTCGATGCTATCATACTATCGAATGTCTGTTTAGTGTGTGACCATCGCAGACAGACCTATTAGCAGCCAGAGCCGGTGGACATGGCCTTTCAAAATACCCGTGTACAAGTCCGTCTATTGAATTCCCCGCTATACAGCATGTAACAATAACCCTGTCCGTTTCATTAAAGGCGTATTCCTGGTTTAACATACTTACTAGAAAAAGTTGTAAAAAAATGTAACTCATAAAAAACAAATTATAGATTTTTTATTTTTATAAAATACGGCAAATTTTCATAACTTGACAACACTCCACCGGCCGGTGAAATCTTTTCAGTTTTACCTATTTTTAATTCAAACGATACCGCACTACACTAGCCGCGCTGTAGGCACTCTGTCTCTCTCAGGCGGCATTGTTAAAACGAAACAGTAGGTGAACTTTGTCGAGCGCTCAGTGCTGCCTTAAGTTTTTCTTTTTTTTTTTAAATAATTATTTTCATTAGGGAAAAATAATTATCTCGTATCCATTAAATGATTACGTATATGTGTACGCAGTACGATACCAAGTAATACCCCTCAGGATCGGACAGGGTTTTTGTTACATGCTGTATACAGACATGTATTAACTGCTAAGCTCGGGATATATTCCCAAATAACATAATTACTTTTTGTCTATGTGATATTAGCTTTCGTAAACGCACCCAAGATAACTTAATTGAGAAAAGTTAATAGTAAAAAATATTTTTAAAACAAGCATTTGACTGGCCTGTTGGTCTAGTGGTTAGTGACCCTGACTGCTATCCCGGAGGTCGTGGGTTCGATTCCCACCCAGGACAAATGTTTGTGTAATGAGCACGATCATTTGTTCTGTGTCTGGGTGTAATTTATCTATAATATGTATGTATTTAGAAATATATAAGTATGTTTATCAGTTGTCTAGTACCCATAACACAAGCTCTGCTTAGCTTGGGACTAGATGGCGTTGTGTGATAGTTGTGGAATATTATTATTATTATTATTTCAATGCGTAGGTATACAAAATTTCGGGTCTGTGTTTTTGATCATTGAAGAGTTCCTCTATCTGGAGCTAACCCTGAATTCAGGTCATGCTTACCATAAAAATGCACTGTCATCAGAACTGAACCAACATGTGAAAAATCAACTCTGTAAGTTATGAGAAAATGGTTCTACCTAATTCAGCTTGCAAGATTTGACCCCACCAAACAAACATTCCAAGTTAAATAATCAATCAATCTGCCCACGCCTTTTCCAACTATCTTGGGGTCTACTGCCAGTCTAACCGGATGCAGCTGAATACCAGTATTTTACATGGAGCGACTGCCTATCTGATCTCCACAACCCAGTTACTGGGTAATATGATATCCCCTGGTTAGACTGGTTATCAGACTTTCGGGCTTCTGACGACCCGTAACGACTGTCAAAGATCCACGATTGACAGCCGGGACCACGGGCTTAACGTGATTCCCGAGGCACGGAGGAGTCTCGGTATGTAGGTAAAGATGGTCACCCATCTATGGACCAACCCTGGCAAGCGTAGCTTAACCTGATGGATTGACCCGTGCGGCTGTTATTACTTAAGCCACGAGCTACTCATAGCAAATAAAATAAAAGTTTGAAAAAATGGACCATGTTACCTACATGTACGCAATCACAGAACCTCCTTTATTTTGCTGTGGTAAATAGTCATTCTTTAAACATTATATATTATTATTGCAATATTGTTACCTCTAAGGATTTTCAAAATATCTTCTCTTATAATGGAATTTATATTAGTTTAGAAATTAATAAATTAATCTACATCGAAAAATATAAGCGCGATTATTTTAATTTATTGTTATTATATCAAGCCCCCAGTTTCCCGAACGAAAATTAGAGTAAAACTAATATGATATTATTGTAAACAGCCAATCATGCTGTGATTTTTTTTTATCATTGATATATAGGCTCACGCTTGACCATCATTGCTTACCATTAGGTGAGATAGTGAATTAGAGATCTCACCTGATAGTGTGCTTGACGATGAAGAGCATTTGTCTACAAATAACCTATTCACTCTTGACTTAAGGGTCTACTAACCATCCAGTGGCGCCCTCATTGAATAAAAAATCGTAGCATAGCACAGAAAATAAATATTAAAAAATCCAACTTCACATCTGTTACAAAGAGGAAAGTAGGCAAAAGTACCAAAAACGGCCGATTCTGACACTTTTGCCTACTACTTTGGATACGAAACATTTTGAGACCTGTTTTAACAACGTAAAAATGCTTTATCCTCTTTGTAACAAATGTGAAGTTGGATTTTTTAATATTTATTTTCTGTGCTATGCTACGATTTTTTTATTCAATGAGGGCGCCACTGGACCGTTAGTAGGGCCTTAAAGACCCCGGAGGTTATAGCTATCAAGAAACACAGAGTACGGCAGGGAATTTGATAGACCAACACGCGTTTAGAAATTTGTCACATTAGTTTTAAAATACTTTTCGTTTCGAGAAACTGCAGGTAAGTTAATTAGTATTTGAATAATTAAAGAACATTGTTCATTAAATTTGTACTATGTACTAATAAAATATTGCTGCTGTATAAAAATAACTGTTAGGTTAAGCGCCTCGCCCTAAGTTCTTGTAAAAACTATCAAACTCGACACTGGTACATGTCTTAACATTGGCATAAAAATGTCGATTATCGAGTAGACGAGAGTTATAAAAGAGTTATAAAATTAAAATTAAAATATTGTTACAATTTAATCAAATTATAAAAAAAAACATTTTTTTTTTGAAGAAAAATCGGAAAATTTCAAATTTTCCAACTGAAAAGTAATATTGATGTATACTGATTTTAGGTCTATATCAGAAATTTTGTGACATTTGTGACATATATGACAATGCTAATACATTTGATTTGAAAAAGAATAAGTGTACGTACTTACTAGAAGTTTTGAATTTAAGTATGATTGTTTTTTTTTTAGATGAATACAGTTACATTTTCTACTGGACTTCTGGTCTACTAACAATAAATAAACCAAAGTGGTCCGCGGTCAAAAAAAGATTGGGGACCACTGCACTGCATGGGTGAGACGCTTACTCAAACTTTGTTCTTCAAATCTCTCTAATAAGTTGCTGAAGACATTATTTTACTTAATCTGATTTTCTTAAACTCACGACGTTGTCTTCAAAGGGTGAAAAGAGAATCAAGCAATATACTTTCTAATTTTTCTATAGACTTTCTCTAACGCACTTAGCAAGCAAGCAATATAGATAGTGCCATCCTCGAAGACGCGCTCATTCCTCTTTATTGCTTTATAACCCTGCAATAACCTAGTGGTGGGGTGCTTCTACGTGGATGACACTACCTATACACTGTTATATAATACCAATTTCACCCAATCATTCAGCTTATTTCTGACCGCTATGAGATAATAAAACCCGTAATATAGAACCTTACTGAAGATTTAAGTCCTACTAATACTATAAATGTAAAAGTTAATTACGTGGCGCTACAATGGTGACATTAATTTAACACACGGGTAGGGCTAATCGGGGTGTTAATCATATAAATTATGATAGGTTAAAATAACTAGTAGAGTACCAGCACCCACCTCCAGGAGGAAGAAGACGGCAGCGTTCCAGATAAGGTAGAAACAAAAGAAAAATTACTTAACTAAAGTAGTTGTGTGTATTGAACATGAAGTTTTAACATGAATATGTATGATTGAAAGTGCGTCATCAATTTAGTAAACACAATTATAGCTTGCCTGCTCAGCGAGTTCTTCCACTTATTCTACAACGATCAATCTCAAACTCTCAATCAAAAATACCTACAAATTTGGAATGAAAAATTTAGCTTTGAAGGAATTTAGAGAATTAAGTGAACATAATAAAAATTGCCTACAATTACTAACACGCTTTACCTTTCTATAAAGTGCATTATTTATAATAAAAAAAGTGTGTGTGTACTTAAGTACGCACGTAAGAAGTTATACTTCTTTGGCGTAACAAGATAAAAAACCAAGCTGTCACAAAGTTTACAAAAGGAAAACAATCATTCTTCATGAACCACAGACTATAGAATATTTTTCCCTAACGCGCCAAAAGAGGTATAACTTCAAAAAAAATAACCATGTTATTAGTTCAAACACTGTTTAGCATGTTCTTAATTCAAAATATTCTAATTTGAATTTAGAATCTGTTAATCAGTATTTAAACTAAGGCTATTTAGCGAATTTATAAATAAGGCTGTATGTGTTTTAATGGTACCTTAAATTATGGTAAAAATCGATTATGTTGCGCCAAATCCAAATATATCTGGATAAGAGCAAGAGGATAATAGAAGTTTAGCATGATTATGCTAAACTTCTAGCTGATTAGCCATATAATGGCATAATCAGCCATATAATGATCCCACTGCTGGGAAGCAGGCCTCCTCTCAACCTGCCAGGGTCGCGGGTCTGTTTGATAGTAAAGTACCTATACGTTATAATCAGAGGTCGGAATTAAGTAGAGTTATTTGTGTACTTGCATCGAAATGTTGATATTAATATGGATCTTCCCGGGATTTCTAATAGACAACGTGCGGCCAACAATATTACAAATAAATAATAATAAAAACCACTATTGTTTTCTTTTGTTCTCACAAGCTATGTTGTGTGAACTACAAATTTGGCAACATCGCGCGTGTGCGCATTGAAATTTTGCAACTTCGGACATCCGATGTCGTTGATGTAGATTTGGCAACGTCGCGCGTGCAGTGGTTTAAATTGTGCTAAACTAAATCTTTTTTTTTTTAATAAAAGACGAGATTTTTCTCTATAAAATATTAATCTCGAGATTTGAGGCATATCCACTTTATTCTTTCGCTGTATGAAATCAGTGTAAGTACATAAATAACTCTACCTAATTCCGACCTCTGGTTATAATTAACATTATCACCAAATATCAAGTTAGATAATGTCGTAATAGAGTCACCGCGGCTCTGGCATAGACAACTTAAGGAACAAGGGTAGGTTTTAGTCAGTAAGAGTCTGACAAGCCCGCCAGCACAACCCGGAGCGGAAGAAGTCACTGATGATTTCCCAATCCAAAAAAAAAGAAAAAGGCCTCTCTAGGAGACTGCTGAGATTTCGAATTCTAACATTATTTTGATTTTTTTTAGTACATAGTAAGTAAGACGGAAATGATAGTAGACAGAGATAAGGAAATTTATTCAGATAGTAAGTTCTAATCGAGGAAATGTCCGATAAAGATTTTAGTGAATGGTCTGACCTCTGAAGCCAATTGTATTGTACATGTTTAGCATAATAATTCAAGGAAAATGATAAGCAAAGTGACTGTCACTGTGATTGTGTGTATTATTCTTTGTTAGTCGTATGACATGGATTTTTCTAATTACAACCGTTTTTTCGAAAGAAAATCATCGATACGAGAAAATTTGACGCGAATCAAGTGATGCGATTGACTTGATGATAATTCATTATATTGATCACAGCAATTAATACGCTAGGGTTCCGAAAGTCCGAATGAAAAACTGAACCCTTAAAGGATCACTTGTGTGTCTGTCCGTCTGTCCCAGCCAATTAGCTCCGAATCTACAAGGCCGATTGAGTTGAAATTTGGTACACCCATGCATATCTGTGACCCAAAAATGCGCGTGTAACGTAAATACATTAATTTGGAATATGGGGGTCACTATTGGAGTGCAAAAGGGCAAAATAAAAAAACTGTACCGTGCGTTATTTCAAATGAAAGAGCACGTTGTGAAGATCTCAATTGTTTTTTCATTTTCGTGTTAATTTTCGTTTCGAGTAACCGGGTGGTTTCGAGCAGGGTTCCTAACTGTATATTCTATTATTTAAACATATACAACGTTGATGTGACAGAGGGGCATTAAATTAAACTACGTATACTATACGTGTTTAGTATTAATTCGATACGGTATAAAAATAAAAATAATAATAAATGAGGTTTTTTTTTTTTCAAACAAACTAAATAGCTTACAATTCAGAGTAAAACGCAACCACCCTTTATACCATACTTTATACTCATTATCCTTGTTTGCATTGCCATCTTATAGCGAAAATGTACTTGTGACTTGCGTGAGAACGGCAACAACGCGTCGTATCGTAGGTTATACACAGATTTATCGTTTTAAGGTGCATGACCTGTGCGTAGACATAATCAGCTGTTAGGAAAGATACATCGTGTTCAAACGAGGCCAAAACTTAAAAAATCGTTTGTGACTAAACTACTGCTCCGATTTAATTGATTTTTGGTACAGAGCTTGAAAATAGTACCTAGTATAGGCAGTTTAAAGGAAAGCCCCTCTGTCGTATCAACTTTGTATAAAGGCTCTGACACATTATTTTATCTATTTAGTTTCTCCAATCGCTTTCAATCTCGACAGATTGAAAGCGATGATAAAAACCAAGTAAAATGATTTGACTGAATACGCTATTTAGTTTATTCAATAAATCTGCAAGATAGTCAAATTAATGTAATAATTTCCAAAAGCCAAGAAGATTACATCTTCAAAGCAAAGTGGACTTTATAATTTCTTCTCCTTTGTTTCTCTTTCATAGAAATAACAAAATGCTTGTGCTTGTACTTTAAACTGCTGTAATGTACCGTATGAAGACCTAAACACTGGGAGCCTGGAGGTCCGTAACACAGGGTTTCCCTAGTACGGACTCCAGTCTCTCGCAAAGGAGCTTTGTCTACTTAATATATATTGTCTAGTCCTAAGATGTTAGTTCTAAGCCAACCTTTGTGGAGAGAGAAATAAATAAATTTATTATTATTATTATTATTATTATTATAATCCGGGAAAACGCTTACCTAAGCAGCAAAATTCAAGGTACCATTAAAAAAAACCTTCAACAATCCATCTAAAAACTACAAATTCAAGCACAGAGCCAGATCGGCCAAACACTCGTTATTATTACAAAGTTCCTTCAATCTTTCAATCTGAGATCCCGTAAAATGAGACTTTATTGACACCACACACAACAACCTTCTATCTGAGAAAGACATACCTACCTTACTAGTCAAAAACTCCTTAAAAATACCCCAATTTGCCGACATCTCCCCGCTTTTGAGGAAGCCTATCCTTAATATGTGGTAACACAGAGGAGATACATGTCTTATGAACTGGTTCGAACTGGCTGAAACTAGTAAGGTTTGTAAGCAGTACGGTAGAAGGTTTGGTGTTACTTTTCCGGTTAATAAATGGCATAACGCTTCGAATATCCACCCGGACAGCACTGGCAGCTGGTCTTGAGTTATTGATGTTTGGAATACCTGTGGAAGAACAAGCGTATGTTATTAATTTATTATGATACTATATCTGGCTCTCAAAACGGTAAAGGAAAACATTGTGAGGAAACCGGCATGTCATAGAACAAAAAGTTTAAAGACATGTGACATCCACCCCCGCCCGCATGGTGGATTACGGCCCACAACCTCTCACAAAGAGGAGGCCAGTGCCCCAACAGTGGGGGCATTAAAAGGCTGATGATGATGATAACCAGAATTTAATATTTATAGGGCTTTCGTTCTTTTATTTCATGTCGATTTTTACTTAAATTCTCAACCAGTATGGAACCTGGATAGCTCTGTCACTTGCTTCGTTCAAAACTCTTTTTTTGTGGGGGTCATCCAATGACCTCACCCGCTCTGGGTGGAGCGAGATGGCGTGTCAGACTTTTACTGACTTTAACCCACCCCTGTTCCTTCCTTGCCTGAATTCCCAGGGGCGCGGTTGTTACGAATTTATCCGCGACCCCTTGACATGCAGGCATCGGCCATGACGGGCCCCGTCAGTGGTGGCTGACATCTCTTTGAGGCGCGCGTGGAACACTACGCGCCGTCGACTCTCGGGCCTGGTGCTTATCGGACGGCGAACTACCCATTACTCGCCGTTCGCATGCCCGTGGTTGTGAATGCTGGGCAGGCAAGGAAGTGACATGTCCTGTGGAGGAACTCCACACTAGCACTGAGGTTAAGACGTGTCAAGGATAGCCCATTTGACCAGATTATTTCTACAGAGACCAAGCTAGGTCCGCTATCGGTTAAGAGATTTCCAGATTGGCCACTGCAGTTCCTATCTAGGCAGATGTTCTGCCGGAGTGATGAAGTGTGGAGGGGTGGGATGTTCTCACGCCTGGACCACTGTCTTCTAAGAGGTCGTATGTCTCAAGAAACTTTTCCAGTTAGTTTATTGTAGAGGTGAATGTGTATTTATGTTCTATTAATAAACACAATCTCTAGCTGTCGACATTACATATCGATACCACATTGTACTGTGACCAAAATGCACCAGTGCAAATAAGAATAGTGAAACACGTGAAAAATACAAAGTCTGTATTGTGAACCCTAAATACAGTGCAATAAGAGCCAGTTTTCGAGTTTGTGGCAAGCTGCAATATTTTCTATAGAAGATAGGAGAACGTAGCTGACTATCTTTTATTATTGCCTTAGGCAGCCACCCTGGTGAGTCGACGGCGCGTAGTGTTCTACGCGTGCCTCAAAGAGCTGAGTGTCAGCCACCACTGACGGGGCCCATCGTGGCCGGTGCCTGCATGCATAGGGGTCGTGGATAAATTCTGAAAATGAGTTGCCGCACCCCTGGGCACTCAGGCAGGGAAGGAACAGGGGTGGGTTTTTGTCAGTAAGAGTCTGACACGCCCTCTCGCTCCACCCAGAGAGGGAGATGTCATTGGGTGATTTCCTACCCGACAAAAACAAAAAGGCAGTCACCCAAGCGAACCAAAGTAGACCGTTGTAAATATGATTTGGCGAAACAGGAGATTATTGATCCCTCAAACACCCAGTGCCAGGAGCACTTAGTGCCCCACGTGTCTAGTTTACCTGTTCCCTAGACGACCTGTGCAACGCCTTCAACGAAGCAATAAACAACAGTATGATAAATATAATGTACCATTGAAACAAAAAGAAGAAGAAGGAGTGATAGAACAATTTATAAACCAAAAAAAATCTTACCTCAAAAACAATCTCAGCATTCATAACCGCGCAATCAATCCAGCGACTTCTCTCCGACGCGATCTCCATCCTAATCTTCTCACTCTCCTTACAACACTCTACAAACTCTATGACAACTCTACTCAAAGTGGCCGCCGGCGGTAGAGTCTCTCTTAAAAAGTATTTGAGGGAAGTTGTGATGATCTTCTTTGATTCTCTCTCTCTTGATTGACGGAGAACTTTGTAGAGAAGGGTTATGCGTTCCATTGAGTTCATCAGTATGTCTGGATCCATGTTTGAAACGTCTGAGGTTAGTTTTGGACTTAGGAGTTTGCTGTCGGCTGTGGATATGAAAAATAAAGGATTATTTATAGTGTCCGACCGTAGGTTCGGTTTCGACCAAAAAAAGTTTCGTAAAGTTTCAGCTGGAGTTTAGGTTTCTTCTAGGCAAGCGTGCTTCATCTTCGACCACATCATCGCTTACCATCAGGTAAGATAGTGGTCAAACGCGAGCCTACAGATGATAAAAAGAGTGGCATTCCGGGAGTGCCGACAGAAGTGAAAAGTTGAACAAAAATGCCCAACGCGCCTAAAGAAGTTTGACTTCGATCGCGAAGCGGTAACGGTGTCGATGGCGAGTTCAATTGTTTTTTCCCATCTCAAAAATGCCCAAGCGCCTAAAGAAGTTTTCACTTCCATCCGCTACGCGATCCGCTAGCGTCGTAGCACTCGTAGCGGTGTCGTTGGCGTGCGAGTTCAATAGTTTTTTCCCATCTCAAAAATTCCCAACGCGCCTAAAGAAGTATTCACTTAAATCCGCTACGAGATCCGCTGGCGTCGTAGCACTCGTAGCGGTGTCGTTGGCGCGCGAGTTCAATAGTTTTTCCCATCTCAAAAATGCCCAACGCGCCTAAAGAAGTTTTCACTTCAAAAAAAAAATCGGTTTCGGCAAAAATGAAGCCGATTATTCGGCTTGACCGAAACTAGTGTCTTTGAGCTGAAGGTTATGAATTGTGATAGAGAGCGTATATGTGTGTAATCATCTTTTTATTAACATAATTTAGTATTTTATGAAAGTTGCGGCGTTACGGCAGTGGTGGCCCAGTGGTATTGGCCGCGACTTACAAGTTGTAGATCGTGAGTTCAAACCCAGGCAGGCGCTTCACTTTGTATAAATTATTTCAACACGACTGCTCTCAAAACGGTGAAGGAATACATCGTGAGGAAACTGGCATGTCCTAGAAATTCGAAGACATGTGACATCTACCAACGCGCATTGGGCCCGCGTGGTGGATAACGGCCCACACCCTCTCACAGAGAGGAGGCCTGTGCCTCAGCAGTAAGGACATTAAAAAAGCTGATGATGATGATGACTAATTATTTACTTTATGGTTGGATATTCAAAGATCCAAGTCGATACAAAAGACTAACTATTATTATTATTATTGTATTTTGAGAATTTCTTTCACTGGAACATTATCATAAGTGTTATGTTTTCACCCCCCAAAGGCTGGTAGAGAAGAATTTCTGAAGCCTAAAGGGTGCCTCACTTACAAGAAGTCTTTTTTCACATTGACAGGCTCGCGCTTGACCACTATTTCACCTGATGGTAAGCGATGATGTTATCAACGATGGAGCACACTTGCCTTGAATTTTGTTTGAATTAGGTGAACATATATGGATGTGTCTGTAATGTCCATCTTTTGTCTGTGCGTCTTGCTATATGTCCTGCCCACTGCCACTTTTGTTTTAGGGCGTATTGTAAGGCATCTATAACTTTAGTCTTTTGTCTAATTTTCTTGCTTTTTACTTTTTGTATTCTTCTTATTTTTAGTACGCTTCTTTCCATTGATCTTTGACATGTTACTAGTTTAGTTTTTATTTTTGTGTTGTATGTCCACGTTTGGCATCCGTATGTAAGAGTAGGTAAGACACAACTATATGGAAAGGACCCAGAGGAAAAAGAAGAAGAGGGCGCCCTAGGAAAAGGTGGATAGAAGATATAAAAGCGATAGCAGGAAGCGATTGGAGAAAGAAAGCCATGGACAGAGAGGTTTGGAAGAAGCTGGAGGAGGCCTTTACCCGAGAAGGGGTTCCGATCAATGGTACTGAAGAAAGTAACGATGGCGAGTAAAAGAAATCTTTATATATATGATTTTTTAATCATATAATTAATGTTAATGTAATTTAAAACGCATGTAATAACAATTATTATTGTGGATTGGAAATAAATGGGCTTTATTATTATTATTATTATTATTATATGGATGTGTAGAGTAACGAGAATGGATAAGGTGAGAAATGAGTACATTAGAAGTAGTTTAAAAGTGGCGCCAGTGACAGAAAAGTTGAAAGAGAGCCGCTTATCTTGGTATGGTCATGTGAAGAGGAGGGATGAAACACATGTAACTGAAAGAGTTGTGAATATGAATGTGGATGGATGGTGAGGGAGATGGAGGCCAAAGAAAAGATGGATGAATTGTGTGAGGAGTGATATGAAAGAAAAGGGAGTTAGTGATAGCGTGACGGCTGACAGGACAGAATGGAAGAAAAAAACGTGTTGCGCCGACCCCAAGTAACATGGGATAAGGGCAGGAAGATGATGATTAGGTGAACATATAAACTTGAATCGGATTTGCTTACCTGAAAATAAATGCACCATCAATATTTGTACCGCATGGTGTTCTGAATAACTCTTCATATTATCTAAAAGCTTCTCAATGATTGTGTTCTTTAGATCTTTTGGTAGAACCTGCTGTCTTATTGTCGTTGTGATACCCTGAAATAAACAATGATCTCAAAACGGTGAAGGGAAGGGAAACATCGTGAGGAAACTGGCATGTCCTAGAACCAAAACTTCGAAGGTATCTGACGTCCACCAACCAGCACTGGGCCGAGAGAAACTTGGTGTCCCAGCGGTGGGAACATTTAAAATCTGATTATGATACCCTGAAATTAACATTATAGTAGTGTCAAACTTTGTTTTCTTTGTATTGAATCTGAATGCCTCAGATTTCTTTTTTCTAGAAAATTTTATGGTCACCAATGGGAAAGGACGGAAAATCTGATAATTAAGTATGTCAAAAGGTTAGGCTGCAGAACCGTTAACTATTAATACATACATTCTTATTTATACAATTCATTAACCCTAACATGCTTAGTTTAAATAGTGATTAGCGGATTGTACATTTCAACTCTTCATATAAAACTATGAATTAAGAACCCGCTAATCAGTGTTTAAACTATGCATGTTAGGGTTAATGAATTGTAGTCGGGCATTATTCCATACAAACGTAGTATTTCGATTACTTTAATATTTGATGGTGTAATAACAAAACAAAAAAATATATCAATTTATTTCGCCATTATCTAGCCCTATATGGAGACAAAAAAGTAAAAAAAAAAATCTAAAATAAAAAAAAAACAAATTTGAAGAAATTCAAAGAATGACCGACTAGGGCAATCTTTTTTTTGTAGGGGTGGGAAATCATTCTATGACTTCTCCCGCTCTCGGTGGAGTGGAAAAACCCACCCCTGTTCCTTCTCTGCCCAAGCTTATAACCTGCTTATTTTTTTATAAATTATTATTAGCAATTAAATGTAAGCAATCGTAAATCTGGCATCCCGTTTTTTAAAAGTTCGGCTGAGTAGTCTTATCTCATTTCAACTCATTACGGAGGAGATCCATATTGAAATACCACTACGCTACTTATTATGAACTCAATAAAAATAGAGATAAGTTCTAAATTACCTTAACAACTAAGTCAATGCAGTAATGCCTAGGGTTCGTCAACACGAAGTCCACAGCAATGTTGATTAGCTCAGGATGCCCGAGTTCTATGAGTGTGAATAGCACCGTCCAATATAGACTTTGTTCGTAGAGGGATATTCTGAAAATAAAAATAAATGGCGTCGATTCTCTTGTTCAATAATTAAACTAAAATTAAAGAATCGCTATCTTTTACTAAAAGGTAGTGCGAGAAAAGGACGCCTATAGCTAAGAACTAAGTTAGAGATGCCAAACTAGTTTACGCCTTACGCTTCATCGTGTTTTTAAACGACATGTTTTTACGTGTACCCTTAATTTGTATGAAAATATTAGTTCAACTAAATTTGACAGCTCTTATTTACGTCCGTCTCTTTCTTGTAAAAAGATAGGAATAGCCTAAACCAGATTACACTCTGTCTACGCATGACATTCATCAGTATACTATTTGTTACTGCCTACTGGGTGCAGCCGTTTTGGTGCCAGCTTACTTCATATGGAGGAGGTGTCGAGCAGTTTCTTCAGTGGAACTATCTCAAAGTGTGGCAAATAGTGTTGTGTTTTCGCGAAAGCAGAGTACGGCTGACAGTCAGCCAAGTGAAGTGAACATAACTAGTGCGGACACTCATTGTAAACGGGACATAGCTACGTCACCTATATCTAAAACGTGTCGCTTTAGAATAGAAGACGCGTAACATTTTTGTATCTTTTTGGCCCGGGAGCATGTACGGTGAAACCATACACTAATAATGCACTAATGCTTATTCGTGCATTTTTACCTCATTTTACTAATTGATATTAGTCGAGCATTAAGTACACGATTAGCGGTCATCGCGTGTGCTCCCTCGCACCTTTATATCACTAACCTTTGGTCCGGATAATATACTTAATTTGGTTTTATAAGCAGCAGTATCATTTAGCCATCTTCCAACCTTCAACATTAAGTTTAGTTTGTGCACAACAGAATCCGCACCACTCTCTTATTTACTTACTTTGTATTAGGTGCTAGATACTGTTTCACAGCCACATTCAACTGCGACACCAGCTCATGGTAAGGGTTGGGCTGACCGTGCACGTTGGCCAGCAGGTGCGCCTTCCCCGTCAGCTGTAGGAGGCAACCGTGTAGGGCTGCTTGGCGTAATGGCGCGTAGCTTGAGGAGAGCGACTTGAGGAGTTTCTGGTGGACTGTTGATAGTTCCTGGTGAGCAAAATAAAGTATAATAGTTTAAGAAAATAAAAAAACAGGCTTTCTTACTTATCGCATTCTTTTTAGCAACAATTAACTAGTCCGCCATCTTTGGGAATAATATAGGCTTTAAAATGACGTCAATTAGCTAAAATTACAGTTCAATCAGAAACTGGAAAATGGGTCAAATTAACTTCTGAGAGATTTTTTACATAGATACAGGTAATAAAAGTGTGTTAAATAAAAAGAGATTTAAGCTAGATGAAGTTTGTTTTGATTTTATTTTATTTTTAAGTGAAAAGTTATGTCCCATATTTTTAATCATAAGTGATTATGATTAAAAATAAAATAAAATCAAAACAAACTTCATCTAGCTTAACACTTCAGGACCCTGCGTTTACGAGAGGCGACGGTAATCCCCCGCCTGGCCGGGCCCCGCCTCGCCATAAGCGGCGGCAGTTTCGCGCGCTTTAAAACTCTATTATTACTAATAAGGAACGATTTTACTCCGGCGGTGCTCCGGCGGTGCGGGGCGACAGTGTTGATAGCTGTCGCCCCTCGTCGACGCAGGGCCCTGACGGGTCAAATTTCTTTTTAACACACTTTTATTACCTGTATCTATGTAAAAAAAGTTGTCATTTTTCAAAACTGTTTCAATGTTAATTCGCGTCCTAATGGTTTAAACATGGTTGATGTAGAAACCGTTGACCGGCTCAGCCGGAATAGGGTAGCTGACTCATTTTTTTTTAACCGACTTCGAAAAATGAGGAGGTTCTATGTTCGACTGTATGTATGTTTTTTTATCTTTTATTATGTCCACCGATTTCTCTGTTAGTTGTGGACCAATTTTCCGCCGAGTACTGTGTGAGCGTGGCGTGCGCGGCTGTGCTGAGCGAGATGAGCTGTGAACACTAACCGACACTAAAACTAACCTGTAGCCCCTCGAACCCGTCCAACACACACATACAGTGGGACAGCGCGAGCAGTAGCGCGCGTCCGGCCGCCGAGTACTGTGTGAGCGTGGCGTGCGCGGCTGAGCTGAGTGAGATGAGCTGTGAACACTAACCGACACTAAAACTAACCTGTAGCCCCTCGAACCCGTCCAACACACACATACAGTGGGACAGCGCGAGCAGTAGCGCGCGTCCGGCCGCCGAGTACTGTGTGAGCGTGGCGTGCGCGGCTGAGCTGAGCGAGATGAGCTGTGAACACTAACCGACACTAAAACTAACCTGTAGCCCCTCGAACCCGTCCAACACACACATACAGTGGGACAGCGCGAGCAGTAGCGCGCGTCCGGCCGCCGAGTACTGTGTGAGCGTGGCGTGCGCGGCTGAGCTGAGCGAGATGAGCTGGCCGGCTGCCCAGCACCAGTGCGCTGGTTGCGTGAACACTGCGCTAGTTTGCGACATGCAGGACAGCAGAGCTACACGGGCGGCGAGGCCAGTTGGTGCCTGGAAATGAAGATGAAACGACTTATAGATATTCTAAAGGCTGGATGTGCGTGTAGATTCACATGCACATTTCTGTGTGCGTAAGCACGGTCGCTCAGTCTTCGCAAATGAGCTCTAGAGTGTCCAGACTCGACTGCATTATTTTTAACGTGATAATTGTTACAACGGGATAGATTGAGCTCTATTATGTTAGTGCTTTACAAATTGCTATCCTCAGAAATAAGCGTTTTAATCAACTTCTTCAAAAAAAGGAAGGTTCTCAATTCGTCTGTTTAATATTGTTTTACTCTTTAAACATATAGTAAAAAAACCGCTTAGTGACGTCACGGGGTCTCATCTCGAACAAAGAAAATTTTGTTCAAATAAATCTCAATAGATGGCGGAATATGCATCGTTTTCTTAAGTTTTGATAAGTAAAGTTTAAGTAATATTATTATTTTGAAAATAAAAATGGTAAAAACTGTATTTTCTTATTCAATTAACTGCCCTAAACATAAAATTGTGGAATAATTGGCTTGTAATTTAAATTTAGACGATTATTGAAACGAATCCTTAGACATCTATATTTCTTGTACCAATAGATAGTGGTGTGGCGAGTTGCCGCCACTCTGCAAGTTGGGTGGGGTTGGTATCACGTCGCGTGTGTGTCTCGCTTTAATTTGTCAGACAGACGTGAGTGGCCGGCTTTACGCGAGCTATAGACAATTTAAAATGCAACAATCGACGTCACGTCAGTTTGACGTGTGTGTGTGTCTAACGCCGCGAGGCACAGCGCGCATCTCACCGCAGACTAAATTAATGTCTTAAATTAATATCGTCCCCGCAAATACGCTAAAATCCCGAGTAAATCCCGTAAACGTTGGGGATCCTCCGGGAATAATAAATAACCCATATTTACCGCGTCCGTTAACTACTGAACAAGAATAATCAGGAGTGTTGGTGTGAAGAGAACGAGTGGCCACTCGACAAATCGACGTGCAACCATCGAGAACAGCCCGGAAAGTAAGGTACCACTTGTTTTGCAAATTGTGAGTAGGGCCACATTCGCCGACTGCTGCCGACCACTCCTAACTTGAAGTTATACAGACAAATATAGGCAATTTTGGGCCAGCATTCCCTCCAAGTGCTTGGTCGTACTTACTGTTCTACATCCGCAGAGTCCCACGGCTATTTACACGCTTGGGCAACTCCAGATAGCGCTGTTTGAAGTTTTAGATTTTATCCATTCGCCTCTTTAAAATTTGAATAGTGACACATTTTGACACAGTAAAACTGCTATGAAGTGCTAAAAATACTATAAAATAATTCCTCAATGTGTGAGAAAATATTGGTAAGACTTAAAGTAAATTCATTCAGCTTGCAAGCCGTCGCTGCTAACACCATCTAGCGAAGTGTAGAGGACGGGCCCGAACGAAGAACAAAAGTTACTTGTGCCAGACGAAAACCCGTAGTTACGGCGGTACCGTTTCTTTGTATGGGATGAGGCATCTGTACGCTAGTATTATATTATCTGTGGTGACGTCATTTTAATTTTCGTATTTTTTCCAGCAAACCCTTTCATTTGATACCGATATCATGGAAATGCATATAAAATATCTAGTCCGCCATCTTACAGAGTTCGCCATATTGGATTTAGAATAACGTCACTTAGCTAACCATGTATTGTCATCGAAATTAAACATGTACGCATCAGTTTAATCGGAAACCGGAAAGTGGGTCAAATTTAACTTCTAATATTTGTATACATAGTCACAGATAATATAATACTAGCGTACAGATGCCTCATCCCATACAAGAAACGGTACCGCTGTAACTACGGGTAGTATAGTTAGTGATTAATAAAAAAATTGCTTGAATGAAGCTTTAGTCTCGATTAAATGCATAAACAGAGTTTAGTTTGAACTAATCGTGATTATTTTCATTGGAGAAATCGGCCCTTAGTATAATTAAAAGTGAAGCTTCACTTATTAAGAGTGATAAAAATGATGACGTCCTTCGCAATATTAAGTGCACAGTCATACCTTAGGCTCCAACATCTGCGAGGTGACGTCCATAAGTATTTGCAAACAGCTGTTGATGTCAATCTCTTTATTTCGCCGCACCCGTTTCACTTCCCTCTTCACTTTGTAGCTCGCGTCGTCTGTTATGTCTGTTCATTATTACAAAAAAAAAATATGAATTAAAAAATAGTCCAGAAAGTAGCGCTAATAAAATGCGCCATTTCGTTTGTAAGATTTCAATCTCCGTTAATAGGGATGAATCCGTAAGTTAGATAATCAAGAAATCTTAGACACGTATTTTACTTTATCAAATAAATAAAAAGTAACAAAGATAAAAAGCATCAAAGTCAGGAGTGGGAGCTAGTTACGTCACTTCTGAGTAAAAAGTGATACAATTTTAATTCAGGTGTGACGTCATGCAAAATTTCAACGCACTGTATCGTCTTCATTTTAACCAACTTTAAAAGGAGGTTGTGTATTCGAACCGTATGTATGTATGGATGTTTTTCCGCGATTTTCTCGAAAATTACTTTACTGATTTGGATGGGGTCGTTATTCTAACGCATATTTTTCAAGGAAGGTTCAAAACAAAGGGTTCGAGGAGGCGATTCCAAAAATATAACTCACTAAGATGTAGAAATCAAAACAATATATATTTTCAAAAAACCCGACTGTAAATAAACAACTATAAAGTTCCAAACAAGTCACTTGTTGAAAGCGACTAACTATCGGCTATTTTAACGCTCAAGAAAAGTACAATAGATATACAATCCGTGTAAATAAAAGAGATGCATATATTAATAATTGATCGCTAACTCTTCACACTGCCGGCGAGGATTCGCTCCACAAGTTTGTCGCTGAGCCACAAGATCTATCAAAGCTTACTCGCTCAGCGATACTCGCTTGGCTGTCAGAACTCACGCCGAGAGACCAACCTGAGCGAGTGGTGCGAGTAATCGCCCGTCGCACTAGAACACTCGCTTAAAGCCCAGCGACTAAACTATCGGAACTACACTCGCTACTCGCTGCTCGCCAACTCGTTTTTATGCCTTGATCACACGTACCGAGCAAACCGGCGAGACAGTGCTCTCATAGAGCGCTATGTTTATACGTACCGAGTACTCGACCGAGAGCACTGTCTCGCCGGTTTGCTCGGTACGTGTGATCAAAGCATTAGTTTGAAGCTCTACTCGCTACGCGCTCATCGTTGGCGGTGGGACAAGTGCCTTAGATCAAAAGACTATGGGCCTAGCTTATTTATAAAAAAAAATAACCATGTCATTATTTGAAACAATGATCAGCAGGATCTTAATTCAAAACTTTATATCCGAAAGAAGGATAGATGTGGATGGTAAAGTACTGACCAATCATTTGAAGGATGTTTTATTTTTGTCCTATAAACAACTGAATTTGATGGATGCAATATTGAATTTGATGGATGCAATATTGAATTTGGAATCGATGCAATATTGAATTTGGAATCGATGCAATATTGAATTTGGAATCGATGCAATATTGAATTTGGAATCGATGCAATATTGAATTTGGAATCGATGCAATATTGAATTTGGAATCCGCTCAGTATTTAAACTAAGCATATTGTTACGTTATTTTTAAAAAGGCTCTCAGTGTAGTTCCAACTAACCTGAAGCCAATTTCAAGTACTCAGCATTGAACTGCGCGACGTGATACCCGTCGAAGCCGTCGTTCATGAGAGGTATTCTCTCTAAGTTGACACACTCGAATAACTTGTATGATGACGTGCCGACTAGGATGTTGCGGAGGCGCTGCATTCTGGAGAAAAACAATAGGTATTTTATTATAATGCTTTAGAAATTCGCTGCTCATGTAGCGACATCTATGACGCCGCAAACGATGCCTCCAAACTGGTGACCCCGACGTGATAGTGTGGAGGGATGCGGAACAGGGTGTAAAGTCCCGCAAACCTCCATTGAAGAGGGAGGATTCTCCGACCAGACGGGTGTTGTGTCTGGTCCGAGCAACTGCCCGATAGTTGATTTTGTAAGAAGTATGTCTCACCCTTTGTTACAGCTGTGCCTACTGCCTATGTCTGGGCACATGCAGCAGCTCACGGCAGCGCCGAAGCGCTGTGGGCGCAGCGCTTGCAGCAGCTGAGTGGTCCCGGTAACTTGTATTATATTTTTTTTTTTTTTTTTTTAATAATAATAATAATCTTTATTGAACAAAAATACCTTACAATTTGCTTAATATCTAGCACTTGTTACACAATTTGTGAAAGGCATACAAATTTAAACTCTGCCTCCTAAACTAGGATACCCTGTGTCTTAGGAGTCAGTGTTCTACTGTCGCTTGGACTTATATCATGACCCTTATATAAATAGTACTAACGCTAAATCAGCAGACTATACACGGTAAATACACATACAAATTATATAAGCAAGAATAGAAAAAACAAAGTAGAATAAATGAAGATAAGGTATAAACTGTGAGTGAGTGTGAGTGCGTGTGTGTATTTGTGTGTGTGTATGCGCGAGTGTGTGTGTGTACAGTTGTTGTAAATGTCATAAATATATTACACGTGAAGGAAGTTAGTGTAGTTATGCAGTGACGTTACAGATAAATTATGACATAGGGAGCAGCAGTTCTTCGGTCTGTGCATAGTCAAGAAGATACAGCAGATTCAGTAATTTATTTTTAGCGTCGTGTTTGCTGAGTCTAGTTATAGATGAGGATCTATTTATGTTTCTATAGATTATTGAGCTCAACACGTACAAATGTCTTCTAGCAAAGGCGGTTTTATGCGACTCACTCGGGCAATTTGTACTGTTTCCCCGTTTACTTGGGTCTGGTGGTGGTATTTGCTGATGCTTCCACAGTGTGGCTCTGAGCACAAAGAGCTGTCTTACCGTTAGAATTTTATGTACGGCGTATAGCTGATGTGTAGGATACCGGAAAGGTTTATTTAACATTACTTTGAGGACAGCCCTTTGTGCCCGTTCCACCTCTATGAACTTTGTTTTGGCGGTGCCACCCCATACTAGAATGCAATAGTTGGCGGTGGACTGGCAGAGGGCAGTGTATACCATTTTAAGAATCTCAGGGTCTGCAGAGTGCCTTAACGATTTGACAAGGTGAATGGTTTTCCTAATTTTGCAGGCGGTATTTTCTATCTGACTATACCATTTCAGTCCATCATCAACCATCACACCTAGGTACCTGACAGATGTAGCTTGGGGCAGTGAAGAGCAAGTGCAGGTCATGGGATCCAGACAAGTATGGGCTATGATAGAATATGTGTTGGGGGGTTTCGTTTTCGCATTAATCGAGAAAGGAATATAGTGAGTCTTTTGGAGGTTTAATGTTAGAAGATTCCTGTGTAACCACTCTTTTATTATTTGTAGGGATGTTTCTGCGTTTATTTTTATTTCGGACCAGTTCTTACCATGTACCACAATGGCAGTGTCATCGGCATATGTAAATATATTAGCAGTTGGTAATATTAAGGTGCACAGATCATTGATATAGATTAAAAATAGTGTTGGGCCAAGGACACTACCTTGTGGCACTACGTAAGTCATCGTCTCCTCAGCGCTAATGTGTGATCCTATCCTAACACAAATTTTCCTGTTCACTAGGTAACTCTCGAAGAGATTATGCACAATACCTCGTACACCGATACTCTCCAGCTTGGAGAGGAGGATGGGAACAGAGACCGTGTCGAACGCCTTTGTCAGGTCCAGAAATAGACCTAGGCATTTCTGTTTGTTATCTAACTTCCTTGCTATAAAGTTTGTTAGGTCTAATACTGCATTTTCAGTAGATACGCCTTTTTTAAAGCCATACTGGTTGTTTGCTATAATATTGTGTTTGGTTAGATAATTTACTAGTTGTTTATTAATAATTTTTTCCATTACTTTGGACATTAGCGGAAGTACAGCAATAGGTCTATAGTTATCTACACAGTCCCTGTTACCACTCTTATGTATAGGATGGACAACGGCTTTTTTGAAAGTGTTCGGGAATATACCTGAGTCAATAGAACAGTTAATAATATGTGTGATTAGTGGTACAAGGATCTTTTCACATAGTTTTATAACTTTCATGGAGATCCCATCCCAGCCAGTGGCACAGTCTTGTCTTAGGCTTGAGATAGTACAAGCAACCTCCACGTTATCCACCGGTAGAAGGACCAAGGAACTAGAATATGACCTGCTTGTATGGCTATGTGGCTCGGGGGGCGGTGCCGAATTCGCTATCGTAGATGCCAACTTTTTACCTATGCTAGCAAAGAAGTTACAGACTTGGTTAGCTGCCGCATCTTGATCAGGGGCTATTTTTAATAGTTCGAGGGGGGGAGATTTTTTCTTGGTAGTGTATGTAATATCTTTGATTTTGTTCCACAGTGTTTTTGGGTTACTTTTGGCTTTGCGCAGTTCATTTTGATCGTATACCCTTTTAAGCTTTCTTAGTAAGCCATTGCAGAAGTTCCGATACCGTCTATATGTAGTTTGTATTATTTGATTGTCAGGGGCTTTTCGGACTTGTTTGTGGAGTTTATCGCGGTGACGTATGCATCGTAATAAACCAGGGGTTATCCATGGACGAATATTGCGTGCTTTTTTAGGGACCGTTACTAACTTAGTGTGTCTCAGTGTAGCGTTGTATAATATTTCAGTTAGTTTGTCTGATGCTAAGTTAGGATTATTTGTATTTAATACTTCTGAGAAATCTTGGGCTTCAATATCTATTTTTAAACTTGAGTAATCTGTTTTAGGTATTTTATAGGCAGGTGTCATAGGCGGACGTGTGTTACTGATTGATAATAGGATTGGGAGGTGATCGGTGATATGCGACTGAATCACGAGTAAGGTGGCTGTTTTGTTCGTTTTCAGTAATGCATGATCTAAACAATTATCAATTCTGGTGGGTATACGGTGTGCTGGAAGTAAACCGTGTGTGGCGTTTAATGTTAGATAGTCACTAGCACGTGCTTGTATGCCTAAAGGTTTGATATCTATATTAGTGTCCCCGATTACACTTATATTTGTGTAATTTTTGAAGGACGTAAGGACATTGTCTAGGCTGTTCAAGAAGTTATCATACTCAGCTCTAGTTTTATATGACGGTGAACGATATACCGATACAATTGAAATTGTATTTGCTATTTCACATGTTAGGCAATTTCCGTTTTGAAAGTTAGGTTCCTGAACTGTGCAGTCAATATTATCTTTTATAAATAGGACAATACCGTCATTTTGGTTAACTGTGTGTTTCGTATAGTATGACTTATAGCCTTTCATCACCGGTAAATTGGTAACATTGTTTAACCAGCACTCAGTTAGTATTATAGCGTCGCAGCAAATTTTGAGTGACGTTATTAAAACCAGTAATTCATTAAAGTTTTTATTGATGCTTCGTATATTTACGTGAAGAATATTAATCGTATCGCTCGATCCCATCAAGTACTTTGAGCAATCGGACGGAGAACACTTGTGTGATTGCGCAATTTCAAATTCATCTAAATCAGTATTAATAGAAGATTGGATATGGTTAGCCATTTATAGTAAATGATTTATGACTTAATATTATGACATTAAACGTTAGTGTGCGGTAAGTATATAACTGTGGCTTGATAGAATGAAGATGCACCGTGAGATATACGAGTAGCATAACGTGTGGAGTGTGTGGTAATAAAGTATAACGTGGTGAGTTTGGTTTCATTATGTTGTGGTATAGGTCTATGTGATGTATTATGTGTGTTTTTTTGTGTGGATTGATAGTGTGTTTCTTTGTACATATGTATCTAGTAAGCATTAAGCTTATATTTAATCTGTAGTTAAACACAAAAATAGCAAAAGTGAGAGCCTCATCGGCCAAGAGAAAACAAATACGGCTTACTGATAGATTATATAGTCAATCTTGAAGTTCCCTGAGCGTTGTTTCTGATTTAATCAGAATTTGCTTGTCTCCAGGTTGCCTTCGAAGGAAAATATTGCCATTTGAACTCCAGCAAAATTGGTACTTCCTCTGCCGCGCAAATTCTCTGGCTAAATAAAATAGCCTTTTGCTTGCGTTTGATAGATGTTCTTCCACGTAAACGGCTTGTTTTTGTCCAGATATTCCAAGTGTTTCAGTATTCAGTTTGTCCTCTTTATTTGTCTTTTTATTATTGTATGATCGGACACGTGAAATAAATTCATATTTTGTCTGAACGTTACTAAATTCAGCAACTATGGCTTTGTTAGTGCCACGATTTCCTGGTATCCGATATATGTCTCGAAAATGGGAAGCGGTTAGTGGTAGGTTCACTATATTTCCCATGTTTGTTACAATTTTGGTCAGATCTGCCGTCGACTCTTTTTCCTGTGCAGGTATGTTGCGCACTTCAATACTGGACGACCGGGACTTATGTTGAAGGTCTTTAATAGCTAATTCCAGAGATTCTGAATACCGCTTTTGCTCCTTATTCTCTTCTTGCAGAAGCTTAATCTCCTTTTGAAGGTCTTCGTACTGATCGCTAAGGAAAGTGATGGATTTCTTGATCTCGGTATTGGCCTTCTGAATTTCCATATTGGTGTTTTGGATTTGTACGGTTTGACGTTTTAATTCAGATATATCGGAGACAAGCTTTGTTATTAACCCGGTTTGTTCAGCAATTTGGCTTGTGACGTTTGCGTCTAGGTCGGCCTTCCACGCCACCAACATCTCCTTAATCTCCGATTTAAATTCATCAAATAGGCCCTGGCTGCGTGGCGAGTCATTTAGTCGCGGTCGCTAGTGTCGTAGGTTTGTATTGACAAATTCTGGGTCATTTGCAGCCAGTGGGATATCTGGCACTGATTGGGTTTGATCCATTTGAGTTCGTGAGGTGGCCGGTGGAGAGCGCTGTACTCTAAACGCCACAGTAGATAAGCAAATAGGGCCCTCCAGTCGAAGCTAGAGAGATTTTAATTATCACTTATAATCGCACCAGCAGCTCAAGCGCAGCACTGCGTCCGTCCGCTACGAATGTGTTTTAGCACGTAGCACCGATGCTTTGTGACGTAGTTGCTGTCGTAGCTGTAGCTCGTAGCAGATGACGGAACGCTTTCGCTGCACTGCACCGCCGAGCGCCGCTGTACAGCACCGCCGAGCGCCGTTGCACTGCACTGTCAAAAACACCGCGAGCAAGCAACGCACACCGTTTCAGCACTTATGTCCTGCGCCCAGCGGCGACAATCCGCTGCACTCGACGTCTAGTCACTGTGATTCAGCACTTCTTCCGATGTGTGATTTCCCAGTTGTTGTTGTTCGAGATAGCTTCCAAAACTCAAAAACAACAGTCGTAGATGACAGAATCTTGTTTAGATGGACTTTATTTGGTTGCCCGAGACTTTAATGCACGTAAAAGTGGCTAAACAAATAAAAACAAAACGGACAAAAAACTGTGAGTATTGTACTAGAAACGTTCCGAGGGTAGATTGAATATTATTATGTAAGAAGTATGTTTCACCCTTTGTTACAGCTGTGCCTACTGCCTATGTCTGGGCACATGCAGCAACTCACCGCTGCGCTGAAGCGCTGTAGGCGCAGCGCTTGCAGCAGCTGAGTGGTCCCGGTAACTTGTATTATATTATTAAGTAAGAAGTATGTCTCACCCTTTGTTACAGATGTGCCTATGTCTGGGCACATGCAGCAGGTCACCGCAGCGTTGAAGCGCTGTGGGCGCAGCGCTTTCAGCAGCTGAGTGGTCCCGATAACTACTATTGTATGTAAGAAGTATGTCTCACCCTTCATTACAGCTGTGCCTATGTCTGGGCACATGCAGCAGCTCGCCACGGCGCTGAAGCGCTGTAGGTGCAGCGCTTAGCAGCAGCTGAGTGATCCCGCGCACGGCCCAATGAGTCCCGTTCCCTTGTAACGCACCGAGGAGACCTACCCACATCTCTTCGAATTGCTTCTTCGATGACCAGCCTATTAGATTTACCCTGGGGGAAAAGTATTGAAATTTATTCATGACTAGTAAGTTATTGTGTTGTGTTGGGAGAAATTCAGCGTAGTGTGAAGTGGTTAAATGTCATATTTGCATGGTATATAAATGAAAGTAAGAAAGAAAATATTATTTACGGTAAACATGACGCAAAAGACAGAGAAAAACAAAAAAGAAAAGCTAGGGGAAAACATGCGTCACATCCACGCAAAAAAATAAATAACAAATAAAAATAAACTGGCCAGATCTGTAAGCACGCCGCGGTAGCCTGTCGGCTACCACATTACTACCACGCAATTATGACATTTAATAGCTTCATGGTCGGATTAAAATCAATTGACACATTTTAGAATCCTCTCAGGCGCGGCTAGCGACACGATACAAGAATCGATACTTGGTGGTATCGAGTACTTTCCTTTCGATGCCGATACTTTTGAACTCAATACTTTTGCTTTTTTCTTTTTTTTAGGGTTCCGTACCCAAAGGGTCAAAATAGAGCCCTATTGCTGTCACTTACGTGTCAGTCTGTCCATCTATCTGTCTATCCGTCAACTGTCACAAAATTTTATTCCGAAGAATATTTTAACTTCCCATTGACCTATGAACTTGTTCGGATATAATGTTTATTATTACGTATATCTTACTAACAAATACCAATATAAATCATATTTATTTCTTTGCTAATTCCCTGATTTGTTACGGAACCATAAATGTGCAAAGTCCGACAAGCACTTGGTCAGGTTTTTTTTTTAAGTTACCCCACACTAGAAATTACTCCTGTATCGTGGGTGTGTTCACAAACATGTTAACTCACATACACAAGACACCCAGATCCGGAACAACTATCTATAGGCCATACAAATATTTGTTCCGTGCGGAAAACGAACCCGCGACACGCAGCGCAGCAGACGAACGCTCAAACACTGCGCCAACCGTGTCGTCACTCAATGAGTAAGATTTGTTTGACGTCAGGTCTGAGTTTTGTTTGTCGTTTGTTTGTCTCTATTGTGGCTTCCAAAGGCACTGTTCTGGTTTACGAAAAGCTCTTCATTTTGCACCTTTGATTGACACATGATGATTTTCTTTCAATGGGCCCCCAACTCGATGATACTCACTCAGAGAAGGATTTAGATTAAATAAACACATGATTGACAAATGTTCGCTCAAGTGGCAGGGTCGCCATATAAGGACGGGACTTTAAAGAGAATGAAACATCTCAGATGCCGAGTAAATACTGAGTATATTTGATGTATTGATACGTCATATAAGTACTCACAGAGGTAGAATATAATATACTTATCTACTACATCACAGCAGTATAGATGGCGCTTCAATGACTTACCTGAACAAGAAGGCTTCTAGCACATCCATGTCCTGTAAAGCTTGTAGAGGTAGATCGATCTTCTGTATTTGATCCTTCTTTGAAACCACGTCTACTGACGACCACGCTATGGGAGGTATCACGGCTATGTGGCTCACTATGTCTAGTCTAAAAAGAAAGTGTTTTTATTGATTCCAATGGTGATTCTTTGGTTCAGTACAAGGTCATTTGAGCTTATAAAAAAACGTGTATGAAGGAACAATCGTACACAAATCGTATTCCGCCTTTGTATTTTTGTTGCATGAAGTGTAAATAAATAAATAATAAATTAAATCGGTGAAATAATTAAGAAGTTTCGCTCTTTTGAAGTTATTCTTCTATCTTTGTCACGGAAAACGACGTTTTATAAGACTGGATGGCGTGAAGTCACTGTTGCGTTACTTTTCTGTGACGAAAGACACATGTAGAGCTGTCTGTTTATCAAAGATTTAAAACCGCTTACAACTTCACCATATTTTGAGTTTTTCTTATCTTTGCTCAAGCATTTAATATCCTACTAATAGTTTGGATGGATGTTTGTTACTTAATCACACCAGAACGGCGGAACAACTTTGACACAGAGATAGATTAGTCTGGAATAGGACTTGAAATTTAACAGAGATAGATTAGTCTGGAATAGGACTTAGGCTAAATTATAAGCAGAGGTCGGAATTCTGTAGTTTTTTATGTACTTACACTGATTTCATACAGCGAAAGAATAAAGTGGATATGCCTCAAATCCCGAGATTAATTTTAAAGAGCAGAAAAAGCCCGTGAATTATTAAATAAAAAAGCTATTTACTTTTACACAATTTAAACCACTGCACGCGCGACATTGCCAAATTTACATCAACGACATCGGATGTCCGAAGTTGTAAAATTCCAATGCGCACCACGCGCGATATTGCCACAGTTGTAGTTCACACAACATAGCTTGTGAGAACAAAAGAAAACAATAGAGGTTTTTATTATTATTTATTTGTAATAATGTTGGCCACACGGGATTGTCCATTAGGAATCCCGGGCAGATCCATATTAATATCAACATTTCGATGCAAGTACATAAATAACTGTACCTAATTCTGACCTCTGATTATAAGGCATAATTTAAAGTGGGGGAAATATTAAAACCACGCGGGCGAAGCCGCTGGCAGAGGCTAGTAATACATATTTAAAAAAAAAAACAGTCAAATATCTATTGTAGCTGCTTAGCGAACAAGGAAACTGTTCTGCCCCCTTAGCCAAATAACTTTTATAATAGCGCTAACGCTAACGCTTCGTGCAAAATGTATGGCAACGACATTACCTGAGAGAGAACTGTCACGTGACTCACGCCCAGTATTGTCGTTGCCATACATTTTGAACGAAGCGTTATCGTTAACGTTAACAGAAAAGTATTTTGTCTAAAGGCTCTGATACAAATCTATTAAATGATACCGAACATCGAATACAACTCACCTAGCCAGCGAAACAAGCAAACTCTCAATGGGTTCTCTGTAGCACTTCTCTAGGAAATCTCCAGAACTTCTAGAATAGAAGTTGGTCTCCCAATACTCCAGTAATGTTATCAGTTTGTCCCCAGTTATTATCATGTCGGGTTTAGGACCCGGCTCTTGTGGTTGCATGTAGTTCTTAGGTGTTAGTGGCCTTGTGTCCTGGAAAGCAAAAGTTTAGTTTAACAACCAGAACTGGGCGCACGTGGTGGATTACGGCCTACTCCTGCTCACAGAGAGGAGGCTTGTGTCCCAGAAGTGGGAATATTATATTCATTAGATCATAATTGAAATGATCGTTCATGTTGTGTATTAAAACTTATAGAAATGCATTATTTTACCTGTAATATCACGTAAATCAGTGAAATCGGTCAAAATTTCGTGTACGGCCTCTTAAAGAAGATATTGACTTTAATGAGGTGTGAAATACATTATTGTTAATAGATGGTTACGGATGTAGTCAATGCTGTTAACTAATCTCAACAAGTGTAGTGTCTATGACAATATGCAACTGATCATATTTTATCCAGGTACGGAAAGGCGAAAAGGTCTAGAGTAGACCTTCTGGTTTAGCCAGCATAATTATGTCTGACAAAGAGAATCAAGACTGACAACTTTATAACTGTAAAACGCAAGATCTTACCTTAACCAAATACTTGACAACCGCATACAAACAGCTAACAGCCGACTGCGTCCTATTCACATTCGAGTCAGTATTCAACTCGGCCCAAATCTCCTTGAAGCTCAGCGCCCTAGCAACATTGTCAATAGTGACACTGACAACGTTGTCAACGACAATATTGTCAGTTACTGACGCCGTCACTCTGAACGACACATCAGCATTCACAGGCGTTTCAACTATTTTTTTATTTTTGATCAAAAAAGATAAATATTGTAAAGAAATTACGGCAAATATTGCCATGTTTTTTGCTAGTGATGTAGGTAGGATGTTTTCGATACATTTATCGAGTAAATCACAGTCGGCTTCATCGACAAATGATATTATTCTGTCTAGTGATGACAAGAACCCTGTCATGATTGTTTGTAGTATGTTAAATTCTTGGTAGAATAATTTATCTTGAAAAACTTGATGGCATCGTCTTGTATATCTATCTATAGTCAGTTCTACATTCAAACTGAAATTCTCTGACTGACTCAAAGGTCGTATTTGCTTGGGAAATAGTCTTATTATGTCCGACAACGATTTTTCTAATGTAGCAATACCGACAGTGTATAAAGCTGGCAACTCTGGAGGATCAATTTCCAAGTCTTCGTCAGAGATTTGTAGATTACCGAAGTTTTCTTTCAAATTCTCGTTATCTGTGATAGGTATGAAGAATTGAGATTTCGATTCTTTGTTGTCACTCTTCTTAAAAACATGTAGTGTGTTTACAACATTGATTTTGTTACTATCAATAGAAGTCGTCATATCTTCTCTCATTTTTATCTCCCTCTGTTCTCTTGCCATCTCTTTCTCATACTCTTTTATTTCATGTACTGATAGGATATTCAGAAACTCTCTTAGATGATTATCACAGGCAATTCCAAAGGCGGGGTTTAGTATTTTTCTGTCGAATTCTGGACACGCCATGACGGTTGTTAAGTCTTCCTTGGATAGGTTAGACAGGAATAGTGCAAGTTCGTTTTGTTTCAGTGATTTTGGTGTTGTGCAATCAGCTTGGCAGCATCTGTTGATATGAACAATTTATAATTTTACATCCAGATGCAGCTTATCAAACTATGATATTTATTGATGTTTTTTATTACCTCGATATATTATCCTTTGTTTTTCTTTGGAATATATAGTAAAAAGGTAGAGTAAAACTTTTTTTGGTAATGGAAAAATCACCCTGCATCCCATAATGGGTTACCATGTGATGAAATTTGGTGTTATTGTTGAAAAATATTTTTTAAGAGAATGCACGGTTCTTAAGAAAAATATTTTTTGCAAGATATTGAAGGCACAAATTTCTTGATCGATTATTTTATAGAATAAATGCGTATGTCTAATCTAAATGGTATTCGAAAATATATAAACAATATTTACAAACTAAATACCGACTGAAATACAGCTTTGGTTATATTATAAACAGCATAGGTTAAAATATACCATAAACCCATGCCATGTCATTGAGTACAGCACTCAATGACATGGCGCCGGTTTATGGTATATTTTTCTTACTATTATTTTTATTTGGTAACGTTATGATAGCAAAATAAGTATTTCGTTGACGAAACCCTTCAGTTTATGTTTGACGCCTAATGGGTTAAGTATTTTAAATATTTGGTCACGGTTCGATTTCTAAGTGCCGCCATAGACGGACTGCTAGGAGCAGTCAGTGTCCACAGCTTCAAGCGGTCGCTGTCGGGCGATCTGCAGTTTCAATACAAAATTGACATTCGCCATACACGGACCGCAGAAAAAAAAAAGTACTGACTGCTCCAAGCAGTCCGTCTATGGAGGCATCAACCGCAACACGACTGCTCTCGTGCAGTTGGTGTCGACTGCTCTAAGTAGTCCGTCTATGAAGGGCCTAAAACAACCCGGTCCTGCGGACGGCGAGTAGTGGGTAACTCGCCGTCCGATCAGCACCAGGTCCGAGAGTCGACGGTGTGTAGTGTTCCACGCGCGCGTCAAAGAGTTGTCAGCAAAAGATGACGGGGCCCGTCATGGGCGATGCCTGCCCAGGGGTTGAGGATAAATTCGAAAGAGTTACCTCGCTCCTGGGCATTCAGAGCAGGAAAGGAACAGGGGTGGGTTTCAGTCAGTAAGAGTCTCACACAAAGAGCGGGAGTTGTCATTGGATGATTTCCCGCCCCACAAAAAAAAGGGCTTAAGACAAGTATCTAACCTGTATTAAAGTCAAAAGTTAATAACGTCTTTCCTTACCTGCTCTTCACTTGATTCAGTAACCATTTGCCATCAATATTCGTCGTCACAATGTACTGGGGGTTGATTGCTCTATCTTGAGATAAATCTAACGGTGATAGGTCAAACACGCTAGATGCCAGCGTGTTTAACTCCACTACTAAAGCCGAGTACCTGTTGACAAATAATTATTTATCATATATTAATTAATTAATGATTCCAGGGTACAAAAATAATTATTCTATTTAGTCCGTAAGTTAGATCACGAAAAAATATTGGTCACGTATTTTTTGCTTTTACCAAACCAATAAAAAATTACAAAGATAAAACGAATCAAAGTTCAGGGGGTCTACTCCTTCACGGCGTCCTCACCTTCCGCCTGACGCAGGTCCTCACCTTCCGCCTGACGCAGGTCCTCACCGGACACTGTTGATTCGGGAGGTTCCTGCATATCAAATCAGGCGGGAGGAAACGCCTGGGTGTTACCACTGTGCGGATCACCCAGAGGATACGGTGGAGCATACGATGGAGGTCTTCCCCGCTTGGGCGGAGCACCGCCGTGTCCTCGTGGATGCGATAGATGGCGCGACCTCTCGCGCCCGGCCCTGGTTCAGGCCATGGTACGGAGCGAGAGGGAATGGGACGCAGTTTCTGCCTTCTGCGAAGCAGTAATGCTCGCGAAGGCGGAGGCGGGACGCGAGAGGGAAGCTCAACGGAGTGTCCCTCACTGTGGGTAGCACTGTGGGTGGCTGACCATCCAATACAAATTGAGACTCCTCCGTGCCTCGAAAAGCACGTTACGGGCAGTCAGAAGCCAGAAAATCTGATACTAGTCTTGCCATCGTGTTACACAGTTACTGGGTTGTGGGGGTCAGATAGGCAGTCGCTCTATGTAAAATAATGGTACGCATCTGGGTTAGACTGGAAGTCGACCCCAACGTAGTTGGGAAAATGCTAGGTAGACTGATTTAAATACTGTAAAAATATACTACTATAATGTGAATCCGGCTTTAGTCTAGCTAGCTCATCGCGCTATCTACTTTGATATTTAATATTTTAGTGTATATTTTAGTAATATTCAATCATTAAAATCACCAATACAACTCTCTCAGTTAGAATTGATTCCAAATGTAAGTATTTCATGAAATCATTACATTTGGCATCAATTCTAACTGAGAGAGATGTATTGAAGATTTTAATGATTATAATTTTATAAATACATACTTGCTACGGCCGCGAATTAAATTTTGACCAAGATACAACCTGACACTGATCTGCAAAATGCAAAAAACGTAAGAAAATTTGAATTTCGCGGGCTACACTGGAGCTTCCACCTTAAGGGCCTACCTCCGCTTTAGTGGCGCCCTTATTGAATAAAAAATCGTTCTTAGCATAGACGATAAAGATTAAAGAATCCTATGTTGCGTTTGTTACAAATATGATAAGGTATTTTTATGTTGTTGAAACAGGACTCAAAATGTTACGTATACAAAGTAGTAAGCCAAAATGTCAAAAACGGCAGTTTTTGATACTTTTGCTTATTTTCTATGCTTTGCTACGATGTTTTATTCAATGAGTCCGCCACTTGGAGGTTAATACGCCTTAAATAAATCACGATCAGACCAGTAGTATTCTGGCCGCGACTTGTAGAACAATTTTATTCGAAATTCTTTCTTTGTTTTTATTAAATCTACTTTTAACGAAATTGAATACGCTTACCGTGTATGAACCTTGTCTCTTTGTAGTAGCTCCAGAGCCACTTGGACATCTTCCTTCGACAGCTGCACGTGTATCTTATCAACTGGCATCTCTTTCAGTATCCTACATCTATCTATTGCTAATTTGGCGAATCTGTAAATCGTTAACACATTCAAATTAATATAATGCTTTATTTATTGCCAACTGTTATGAAAATCATCATCATGATCATCAGCCTTTTCAATGTCCCCACTTCTGGGGCACAGGCCTCCTCTCTGTGAGAGGGTGTGGGCCGTAATCCGCCACGAGGGTCCAATGCGGGTTGGTGGATGTTACATATTTTCGAATTTTTGGTTCTAGAACATTTTTTTTTCGTGTTTTTTTTATTGTTGATAGGCACGCGTTTGACCACTATCTCACCTGATGGTAAGCGATGATGTGGTCGAAGATGGAGCACGCTTGCCCAGAAGAAACCTATTCACTCTTGACTTAAAGACTCTCAGGTTGTAGCTATCAGGAAACACAGACTCCGGTAGGGAATACAACTCCCTAGCTGTACGCACAATGAATGTGTTCTCAGAACGCTTTGTGCGTATGGATGGGTTTTTTTTTATGGGACAAGCCCGCCACACTATTCCCAAACCACTGTAACTTCTGTAAGCCAGAATCAACAGTGGCGACCACCAGAAAAAACGCCGAGGCAATGAAGCTCGACGAGTCCCAGAGAAACGATTAAACTGTCTTGGGTCCCGCAACGAAATTAATCAGAAAAGACAGCGGAGGAGTAAGAAAAACATAATTTCCACTTCCCTCCTAATCAAGCGGGAGACAGAACAAAACTAGGCCATTAGGCACAAAAGGGGGTTTTTACAAATGGGATAAGCCCAGTTGCCAAGCACCACTGGTTAAAAACACTAATATTAATGGGTCCTAAAATTGTGAGCTGTTACACTTGATTCCAATAATAGGTATGGCAAAAACGCTTGAACGCACGGAAATTCGTTCTAGTTTCCACAAGGTTCGTGTAATAGACAACTCCAGACGTAGGCTGAATACTATCCAACATAATATTGCGCTCAGCCTGCCAAAGAGTACACTCCCACAGGATATGATGTGCGGATTGTTCGTATTCGCAATCAGGAGTAGAACATTGACATAAAGGTGAGGCAACAAGCTTGAAGGAAAATAATGTACTCTTAAAGTTGCGATGACCTGTGAGAAATTGGGCAACACAGTGATCCACCTCCAGCCATGTCCTTACCAGCCGTTCGCGAAATTATCTAAAATGGTGAAGGTTACATAAAAATACGCTTTATAGTTTTTGCGTGATTCTCAATTTTTTATCCGTGTTAGACATAACTTTACAAATTAATTACACTATGTTATGAAAATATAATTACAAATGTTCTGAGATCAAATTACGACGACAATTGTCTAAAGTGACATTTTTTTTTTTCAAAGAAATAAGACTAGTCGTTTAGACGTGATGTTCAATTAAAAACCATTAATAGTCGTATAACTGCGCCTTAAGGAAATATGACCATGTCTCGAGCCACAGATCTGAGCTCATGATCTGAGATCATTCGCCAGAGAAGAAGTTTGCGGGCTCTGACTACATTTTTCTCTCTGCTGAACTCACCCACTTCTCCTTGTTATCTTATATCTCACTTTCAATTTCTGTGTTATTCACACGCCAGGAATCTGCGTTCTTCTAATAATCTCCTACTGCTTTGCCCTTCTCATACTTCTGATTTTCTTCATTCTTCCTCTCATATTCAGTCCATCCTTCTGTGGAATGCGCTTCCTCTCGATATCATTACGGCCACCAGTCAGTATGCATTTAAGCGGCAGTCGCGGAATTATTTTCTACACAAGAATCTACTCCTTGTCTGTCGTCTCGAAAAACTTTTCTATTACTTTTTATTAATAAATATATTTATATTTATCTAGTTGTTTATAAAATATGTATGTTTATTATTAGCAGTATATAAATATTTTCGTTCCCGTTTTTTATTATTTTTAATCTTATTTAATTTAACCTATTGTTTTTTTTTTTTATGCACCTGCCTTATTATCTCTCCACCACCCTTGGTTGACTGGTAGATAATGCCTAAGGCATTAAGTCTGCCTTTATACTTTTGTTGCATGAAGTGTAAATAAATAAATAAATCAATGAGGAATCTCACCCACACGCACAAACGTTTTGGGAACACATTCATTGTGCGTACAGCTAAGGAGTGGAATTCCTTAGCGGGGTCTGTGTCTCATGATAGCTACAACCTGGGGGCACAGATAATATAATACTAGCGTACAGATGCCTCATCCCATACAAAGAAACGGTACGATGCCTCATCCCATACAAAGAAACGGTACCGCTGTAACTACGGGTTTTTTTCTGGCACAAGTAACTTTTGTTCTTCATTCGGGCTCGTCCTCTACACCTCGCTAGATGGTGTTAGCAGCGACGGCTTGCAAGTTGAATGAATTGACATAAAGTCTTATCAATATTTTCTCACACATTGAGGAATTACTACATAGTATTTTTGGCACTTCATAACAGTTTTACTGTTTCAAAATTTTTCACTATACAAATTTTAAAGAGGCGAATGGATAAATTCTAAAACTTCAAACGTATAAGAAATATAAATGCCTAACGAATCGTACCAATAAACATCTAAAGTTTAATTAGGAGCCAATTATTCAACAATTTTATGCTTAGGGTAGTTTATTAAATAAGAAAATACAGTTATAACCATATTTTATTTCAAAATATTAATGTTACCTAAACTTCAATACGAAATCGATGGATATTACGCCATCTATTGTTTGTTTGTTTGAACTAAATTTTCTTTGTTCGAGATGAGACCCCGTGCTGGGGGTCTTTAGGTCAAGAGTGAATAGATTACTTCTAGGCAAGCGTGCTCCATCTTCGACCTCATTATCGCTTACCATCAGGAGAGACAGTAGTTAAACGCGAGACAATGATTTAAAAAAAAACAGCCAAGTGCGAGTCGGACTCGCGCACGAAGGGTTCCGTACCATTATCTATAAAAACGACAAAAAAAATCACGTTTGTTGTATGGGAGCCCCCTTAAATATCTATTTTATTCTGTTTTTTAGTATTTTTTGTTATAGCGGCAACAGAAATACATCATCTGTGAAAATCGGACAGACAGACAGACGGACGGACGGACAGCGGAGTCTTAGTAATAGGGTCCCGTTTTACCCTTTGGGTACGGAACCTTAAAACCCGGCCAAGTGCGAGTCGGACTCGCACACGAAGGGTTCCGTACCATAAACTGAAAAAAGAAACAAAAAAAACACGTTTCCAGAAACGTGTTTTTTTTTAGGTTTTGTCAAAAGGTGAGCCCAAAGGCTGTATCTTATTATCCATAATAAGTAGACAGTTGAAATTTTCACAGAATGTGTATTTCTGTTGCCACTATAACAACAAATAATAAAAATAAATTAAACTAAAAATAAACGCTGACAGACAGACGGACAATCTTAGTAAAAGGGTCCCGTTGGTTACCCTTCGGGTACGGAACCCCAAAAAAAACCCTTCTCATGACTTACCTGCTAGCGATAGCCGGTTCCAGTTTCCCAATGATCCGACAAATAAGGAACACAAGTGGTCCCGACTGGCTATCATGACATAAAGACAGTATCTTGTACGTATTCAGCGCGAATTCGTCCTGAAAGGTAAAACAATGATTAAATTATATACTGACAAATAAATCAATCTGCCTTACCTTTTCCCAACTATCTTGGGGTCGGCTTCCAGTCTAACCGGATGCAGCTGAATACCAGTATTTTACATGGAGCGACTGCCTATCTGACCTCCACAACCCAGTTACTGGGTAATACGATACCCCATGGTAAGACTGGTTGTCAGACTTTCGGGCTTCTGACGACCCGTAACGACTGTCAAAGAACCACGATTGACAGCCGGGACAAACGGCTTAACGTGCTTTCAGAGGCACGGAGGAGTCTTAGCTAGAGATGAACATGAACAACAGAATTAAAACATAATTCTTCAGACCGTTTATAGCAATCATCATCATCATTTGAGCCGAAAGACGGGAGGCCTATGTCCTGGATGGACATAAGCCTCTCCCAAATGTCACTATAACGACCGGTTCTGTGCGTCACGCATCCATCGGATACCCGCGATCCTTACCAGGTCATCAGTCCAGAGATATTTTACGTATCACCTTTTTTTATCGGGAGGAACCTTCAAAACTTTTGGTGAAAATACCAGGGAATATAGGATTTTTACTTCCCTAAAACCTCAGTAATCACAATTAGCACATGGAATGGCTCCCATCACCTATTAAAAGATCACCCCGGAACCGCCTCTGTATAATGCCTGGGCTGGATAATCATCAGAGGTCGAAATTAGGTAGAGTTATTTAATAACTTACATTGATTTCATACAGCGAAAGAATAAAGTGGGTATGCCTCAAATCCCGAGATTAGTTTTAAAGAGCAGAAAAATCCCATCTTTTATTAAATTGAAAAGCTATTTACTTATACACATTTCAAACCACTGCACGCGCGACGTTGCCAAACTTACATCAACGACATCGGATGTCCGAAGTTGCAAAATTCCAATGCGCACACGCGCGATGCTGCCACATTTGTAGTTCACACAACATAGCTTGTGAGAACAAAAGAAAACAATAGAGGTATTTATTATTATTTGTTTGTAATATGTTGGCCACACGGGATTTTCCATTAGAAATCCCGGGAAGATCCATATTACTATCAACATTTCGATGCAAGTACATAAATAACTCTACCTAATTCCGACCTCTGATAATCATCCTATGACTTCTCCAGGGCGTGTCAGACTTTTACTGACTAAAACCCACCCCTGCTCCTTCCTTGCCGGAGTGCCCAGGGGCGCGGTAACTCTGTTACGAATTTGTCTGCTACCCCTTGGCATGCAGGCATCGGCCATGACGGGCCCCATCAGTGGTGGCTGACATCTCTTTGAGGCGTGCGTGGAACACCACACGCCATCGACTCTCAGGCCTGGTGCTGATCGGACGGCAAGCCATTACTCGCCGTCCGCAGGCCCGTAGAGCACATCCCTGAGGAGACTAAAGGGTCTCCCATTAGCTTCGCTGTTCACGGCAGTACATGATCACTGTGCCACCGTATTTCTTGAGCTCACTCGGTGGACAAACAGAGTCCCCGCTCTGACCACCCGCGACCCCGGAGTCCCATCTGCCTTCAATGATGCAGGTGGGATTTCGGCGTTTCAGGTGTCGTGGCACTTCCCACTCCGACTCGTTTCTAGAAGTGGCCAGAATACGGTTAGTAGTTTACCTTCAAACAGCTCTGACATCTTGCCGCGATAGCTTGCAGCAGTAACCCAGAAGCTCCCGCCATCTGCTGTACTTTAGCTATCAGGGTCTGCACTATCTCTTCTTTGTACTGACTAACGAGGATATGTACTCGGTTGACTAGTAACCAGGTTAGGTGTACCGCTTCTGTTAGACCGTTTTCTACCTGAAACGAAAAGGGTGTTAGGTCTTGATTTTTTGGACGGAAATTTACATGGAAATTACCATAAGTTCGTTATTTTTTGTCCTGTCTGTCTCTGTATTAACGTGTTTTAATTTAGTTGGAAGTCAAAACGTTTTGGGGATACTCCATTTCGCGTAAAGCTAAGGAGTGGAATGCCCTGCCGGAGTCTGTGATTCCCCGGGGGTCTTTGAGTCAAGGGTTAATAGGTCTCTTCTAAGCGTGCTCCATCATCCACTACTTCATCGCTTCTTAGCGGATGAAATAGTGGTCAAATGGGAGCCTATGAATTGTGGCCAAGTGCGAGTCGGACTCGATCACGAGGGGTATTTAAACAGCAAAAAAATCATGTCTGTTGTATGGGAGCCCCACTTAAATATAGTTTTATTCTGTTTTTTAGTATTTAACTTCTTCAGTAATTAAAATTTCAACTGTCTAACTATCACGGTTCGTGAGATACAGCCCGGTGACAGACGGACGGCCAGCGAAGTCTTAGTAATAGGATCTCGTTTTACCCTTTGGGTACGGAACCCTAAAAAAAGTCTTTACATTATTTTTATAGCTACAGCTAGCTCTATAGTATCTAATTTCTTTATTCCAAAATGTTATTTAGTGTAACCCCTGGTCTCTTGAAGTGTATTAGACGCCGCGATGAGTTGCATAGTAAAGCCAGAAAGAAACGTAATGATCAGAGTTTACAGAAAAAATACAGACAGTACAGAAACTTCTGTACCAATATATTACAGAACCAAAAAGACAAATACGAACAAAAACTGCTAACTGAAAACCAAAATAACATAAAAAAAACAATGGAACTCAATTAAACTATTTGTAACATCAGTAAAGTAGACAATAAAAATGAAGCCTTGCTCAAAATAAAACCCAACTCTACTGAGTCACTTAATGAAGTCAATGGGGCCGATTCTGCTAGGTACAAACTAAACTTAATTTAGGCTATTGCTATCTTTTTCTCTCTAATAAAACAAGAAAGAGACGGACGTAAATTAGAGCTGTCAAATTTAGTTGAACTAACATTTCCATACAAATTAAGACGACACGTAAAAACATGTCGACTAAAAACACAGTGAAGCGCAAGGCGTAAACTAGTTTGACATCTCTAACTTAGTTCATAGCTATAGCCGTCCTTTTCTCGCGCTGCTTTTTAGCAAAAGATAGCGATTCTCTAAATTTAGTTTAGTTATTGAACAAGAGAATCGGCGCCAATAACTATTTTAGCTCCATCGGCAATCAGTTGGCTAGTAAGGTACTTAGTAGATTAGAACAAACAGAAACTGAACTAGCGAATAACATAAGTTATACAGGAAACATATCACCAGATTCACTATTTCTGTCACCAACAGATGAAATTGAAATCATTAAACTAATTAGTACACTAAAATCAAATACAACCATTGAACATGACACAATTAGCAATAGTATGCTGAAGTTGACGAAATATGTTGTAGCAAGCCCTATATCATATATTTGCAATTTAAGTATATCCTCTGGTGTTGTACCTAGTGACCTGAAAATAGCCAATGTAATACCGATACTGAAATCAGGTGACTCATGTCAACCAACAAACTACAGGCCTATTTCGCTTCTGAGCACTTTATCAAAAGTAATTGAAACGGTAGTTAACGTAAGGTTGCTTAAGTATCTTGAACAAAACGGTCTATTGGCCGGGAACCAGTTTGGTTTTCGTGCTGGCAGGTCGACGGAGGATGCCGTCACACATCTAGTTGATACTGTCATTAGTAAAATAGAAAATGGGCAAAGATGCGCCGTAGTCTTCCTGGACCTAGCAAAAGCCTTCGACACTGTTTCCCGGCCGATACTGCTAAGAAAACTAGAGACCTTTGGGATCAGAGGCCTAGCTCTAGACTTAGGTAGGCTCTAGGTTTACGTCCTATTTATGTGAGCGAAAACAGCGCGTTCGTATCGGTGAGCACGTCAGTGATTTTGCGGATATTGATTTCGGCGTACCGCAAGGCAGTGTCCTAGGCCCCACGATGTTCCTGATCTACATAAACGACCTATGTTCTTTTGAACTTAATAATGCCAGCATATTTACTTTCGCGGATGATACCGCAATTATCTTTCATGCGAAAACCTGGAGTGATGTCGTGCGTGTGGCTCAGGAAGGACTTGGGTTGGAAGGTTGCCAATTGGCTACAAAACCACTTGCTAACCTTAAACGTCGGCAAAACTAAATTGATGTGTTTTAGCGTTACTGATCGGTCTGCGCGGACCAGAACCTGCAAATTAAACTGCATGATTGTGGTAGTGTCGACAGTGAGGGCTGTCTCTGCTTGCTAATTGAAGAAGTTGCGACCATAAAATACCTAGGGTTACAAATTGATGAGCATTTAACATGAAAAGCACAAATTGATTCACTCGTGAAACGCACCAGAAAACTTTCACACATTTTCAAAAAATCAAAGACTATCGCAACACCTAAGCTGATCCGTATGGTGTACAGACTGTTGTCAACATTACCTGACCCACCCTAAAATCAAACGACTTTGGACCCTCTGCCTGTAACATTAAGGTTTATTTAATTTATATGAGCTTATCACACAAGTGCACGAGGACTCGATGAACAAAAATACAATAATAACACAGACACTCAAATTTGATCTTTAACACGTAACGTTAAGGTAAACCCACCCAACATAGTCGGAGCCACCGGCATTATATATGTTTTTGTTAAGCTATTTTAATCATTATCTCGTTAACATTAAAGTTGAAAAGCTTTTAAGTCACACTACATAATTACAACCCAATCTTTAATTTCGCGTATTCCCAACAAGTTCTTGTGGCTTAGCGGTTTGATGCTGGATTGACCACGAACAGCATGTGGGTTCGAAAACACAGTCCACCTATACATCAGTTTCTTTTTTAATTTGTTTTCATTTCTACAATATTGCTTGCAATATTAAAGAACGACCAATATGATTTTCGCCTAATAACTTGTAAACGGGTGGGTAATTTAAAAAACTTTAAGTTCACAGTTCTTTATAATGAATACGAATATTTATTTTTCAACTACCCACTTATTACAAGTTATGTGAAAATATTACCATTTTAAAAAGTTTATGTATAGTCTGTAGTTCTTTACAATAATACAAGAAATAGTTTTGGAATATAAATTCAATTCTATATTGAAAGCAAAACAATATCTTTGTCGCAGGATTTGATCTCGAACCTTGTTTTTCTCAGTCTTACACAATTCTGGTCTCGTGGTCTGCCACGAGACCAGAATTACTTGAACTCAATCATTAAAATAAGCTATTACACTTATCATATTATAACAAATAGTTATAAAATATAACCTAATGTTAACGTTTTAAAGATCAAATTTGCGTGTCTATATTATTATTGTATTTGTTCATCAAATCCTCGAGCAGTTGTCTGATAAGCTCATATAAATTAAATAAACCTTAATGTTACATGCAGAGGGCCCAAAGTCGTTTGATTTTAGGGTGGGTCAGGTAATGTTGACAACAGTCTGTACCTTACTCTATGCCAACCCATATTAAGTTACTGTGTATCAGTGTGGGGAGCAGCAAACAAAACCACTTTGCTTATGCTGGAGCGAGCTCAACGAGCTATTCTAAAGATAGCGTACAAAAAGCCATGGCGATACTCTACTGATACTATATACTTGGAATGTAGCCTCCTCCGTGTCAGGCAATTGTTCATCCATGCGACACTACTACGATTTCATAGAAATACTAAAAAACTGGCTCGTCATTCATCTAGAACTTTAAAATGGGATCGACCAAGAGTACACTCTGATTTTGCACGGAGATCTTTTGCATTTCTTGGGCCCTACCTATACACAAAATTATACTGTCACAATAAAACTATATTGATGCTTACCTACAGAAGTTTTAAGAACGCTATATTTAAATGGCTGCATCCAAAAAATTATAACTTAACCAAAGACATTTTACACATACAGTCCTAAAATTATTTGCAAAAAAAAAAAAATAATACTAACGAAAGCATAAACATGCAGCCACCTGTAAACTCTACCCACACCCCTACAAACTACACACTCCACAATTACATATATTTACTCACACAGAACACCCCATAACAATCACCTACCCTTTTAATTCCAATTTTTCTTTTTTCTTTTTTTTTAATGTAAAATCACAGTTACATACTTATAACTTCTTGCTAGTTTGTCTAGTTATTAATTCATCAATAAATAAATATTGTTTCCCTTATTTGGGAAGAGACTGGACCCCACGACACAGGGAATCTTAGTGTGGGATCCAGGGAATTTGAAGAAACCTAGCACTTAAGGCTCTTATGTATCGCAATATTGTATAATTATCTATTATTATTTATGTATTATGTTCATCTAGTGGCAACCATTGATTAATTATTATTTTATTATTTATGTTTTATCAGCACATTAATAATAATCATAAATAAGTTAGGCGGCTGGATCAAGAGCTTGATTCAGAAACCAGTACTTCTGGACACGGCTCGCATTGTCAGGCGGTTCCTCTCTCTGGAGCCCTGACCACCGGTAGCTTGGACCCTGTTCCCGATACCGGTGGGATACTATTTTTTATATTTTTAAATGTTTTTTTTTTACTTTTTCATTGAAATATTTAAAAAAATAATTTATATGTATTTACAAATGAATAAACGAGATTGTAAATAATAATTAATCAATGATACACCAGCAAAATCAGACAGTAAGTGTATCTTTACATGGTGCAACGGAAATTCATTGCTTAGTAATGTCACGGAGTCTCATCTCGAACAAAGAAAATTTAGATCAAAAATGTCAATAGATGGGGCTATACATCGATTTCTTATTGAATTTAACATTAATATTTAAAAAAAAATATGGTAAAAACTGTATTTTCTTATTTAACTTTGACTTTGACCCTAAGCATAAAATTGTGGAAGAATTGGCTCCTAATTCAAATTTTGATATTTATTGCAACGAATCCATAGGCATTTATATTTCTTGTACCAATAGATGGCGCTGTTTGAAGTTTTAGAGTTTATCCATTCGCCTCTTTAAAATTTGTATAGTGACACATTTTGAAACAGTTAAACTGATATGAAGTGCCAAAAATACCATAAAGTAATTTCTCGATGTGTGAGAAAATATTGGTAAGACTATGTAAATTCATTCAACTTGCAAGCCGTCGCTGCTAACACCATCTAGAGAGGTGAAGAGGACGGGCCCGAACGAAGAACAAAAGTTGCTTGTCCAAGTCGAAAATCCGTAGTTACGGCGGTACCGTTTTTTGTATGGGATCTGCGCATGATGACCATCTATACGCTAGCTATTATATTATCTGTGGTAATGTATAATATTGTATACAAACTCACAAAGTACTCGCAGTAAGCCATGACACAGGCTATCTGTAGTATGTCAACTCGTAACAACTGTGTATCTCCGCAGTCAGCAGTCAAGGGAAGGTTGCGAGCGAACCCGATGAGCTTCTGCCAGTATTTGTGGGACAGGAAGTTTAGTCTAAAACAATAAAATCACCGAATTAAATAAATTCTCTTTTAAACAAGCTTTTATTGGCTTCACCTGGTCTAGTCTAGTCTTCACTTACTATGTAAAAAAAATCTTAGAAGTTAAATTTTCCCCACTACCCGGTTTTCTATTGAGCTGAAATTTTTCATATATGTTTAGTTTTCAAAACTTTCATTTGACCCTGGTTTCAGTCTAAATAAGCGTAGGGCGGAAATAGTTTGTCAGACTGAAAGGGCCAATGTTGTGTTGTTAAGACGTCAGTATCACTTCTATGCCCCTGTTCTGTATAATAAAGTGAATATTTAATGTCTATCCACTTACCTCGCGGAAATGTAAGGACGTCACCGACAAGTGGCTCCATAGCCAAACATATGAGGAGTTAGAAAATCTAATGAATAGGTAATACTTGATTATGATTTGAAATATAAAATACAATTTGACTTGGCTTTTCCTTCCGTACGTTTTCTGATACACTTGAAACAAACATTTACCTTCACACACATACACTTACACATACACAGACCATAACTCACACTCACAGAACTGGACTTTAACCTTATTTTTATTTTCTAATTTCAAATACTTATAATAATTTCTATAATATGTAATTTAATTTAATTTTTTTTTTTTTTATTATTATTATTTTTTTTTTTTTAAAACGTTGCCCCACACTAGGAATTACTCCTGTACCGTGGGTGCGTTCACAAACATGTAAACTCACATACACAAGACACCCAGACCCGGAACAACTATCTGTAGGTCATACAAATATTTGTTCCGTGCGGGAATCGAACCCGCGACACGCAGCGCAGCAGCCGAACGCTCAACCACTGCGCCAACCGTGTCGACTAACTTAATGATTATTTTTAAATGTATAAATTTTAATAATTAGTTAAATAAAATTTATAATTAATTTATTGATCATAATTAAATTAAAATTGAATAATTAATTATTTATTTTAGGTTAGTTTAAGATTGTAATTGTTTAATTGATATTGCTTAACAACTCTACTTTTAATTTTAGGTTAAGTCTAAATATTTTGTTAAATATTATTATTTAAAAAAATATTATTATTATTTATTAAATATTATTATATTATTACACATGTTGTAACGCCGACGTCTCCCCTCTTCCAAAAGGTGAGACGTCAGCGTTACAACATTTTGTTTTTCAACGCATTTGTTGATCAGGTGTATACTGCTTTTACCTTATCAGCCAAAATGGCACAAAGCCTCCTACTCAACGAACAGAGCGGCCTGGACAGTCCCGAAGAGAACATTCCTTTAGATGTGCTCAACTTGTTCTGTTTGAAGTCGGCGCATAGGATACCGCTGCTGACTGTGCATTGGTCGCATTTGTTGAGCAGGTGTATACTGCTTTTACCTTATCAGCCAAAATGGCACAAAGCCTTCTAGTCAACGAACAGAGCGGCCTGAACAGTTCCGAAGAGAACATTCCTTTAGATGTGCTCAACTTGTTCTGTTTGAAGTCGGCGCATAGGATACCGCTGCTGACTGTGCATTGGTCGCATTTGTTGAGCAGGTGTATACTACTTTTACCTTATCAGCCAAAATGGCACAAAGCCTTCTAGTCAACGAACAGAGCGGCCTGAACAGTCCCGAAGAGAACATTCCTTTAGATGTGCTCAACTTGATTTGTTTGAAGTCGGCGCTTCGGATACCGCTGCTGACTGTGCATTGGTCGCATTTGTTGAGCAGGTGTATACTACTTTTACCTTATCAGCCAAAATGGCACAAAGCCTTCTAGTCAACGAACAGAGCGGCCTGAACAGTCCCGAAGAGAACATTCCTTTAGATGTGCTCAACTTGATTTGTTTGAAGTCGGCGCTTCGGATACCGCTGCTGACTGTACATTGGTCGCATCGATCAGGTTTGTACTGATTTTAGCCGACTGCAAGGTAAGGGTTATGTTTTTCGCACGTATCTTGTAGGTATGAATTTAATATTTTAGCTCAAGCACAAGTATTCTTAGATGGGTGACGTTAAGAAAACAAACAGGGACTGTGAGATGCCCTTGTATGAAGTGTTTTTTTTTACTTGGTCATTTGGGGTATATATAAAAGACTCTGGAGACGATTCCAAAAAATATAAGTCACTAAAATGTAGTAAATAAAAAAACTGAATTTTTCAAAAAATCCGCCTGCTTGAAAAGTGACTCTTTTGGAACTTTTAAGTTATTATCTTTCAAAAAGAATAGACCAAGTCTTGTTTTAACATTATTTTTTGCGGGTTCGGCTACGCTCGAATGCATTCGGCAAGTCTTGCTGCGTAGTTCGAAGGTTTGATAACATATTATGTTGATTTGAAGCATGTAACAACTCAACAAAGTGCTGGCCAAAGCTTTAGGAAGGATGTATTTGTCAACTCTATGTTTCTCAAACCTATGCTAGAAAGTGAGGTTCAGCAGGAAATAATGTGTCTCTGCAACACCAGAGCAGAGGGCTATAATGAAATTAGCACAAAAATCGTAAAAGCCTGCTGTAATGAACTGACTGGTATCCTAACTCACCTAATCAATAATTGTCGCTTTCATCTGGAACTTTTCCCGATAAATTAAAACTATCTATAATAAAACCCTTATTCAAAAAGGGTGATAAATGTGATATCAATAATTATCGGCCTATAACTTTAATACCTATCCTGTCCAAAATATACGAAAAATGTATGTATAAAAGACTTCTTGATTTCTGCAACAAGTTCCAAATAATAAGTGACGAGCAGTTCGGATTTCAAAAAAACAAATCCACATCATTAGCCGTTTTCTCTCTTATGAAAGAAATACTTTCAAATATTAACAATAATCATCTGACTACTGGTCTTTTCTTTGATTTATCGAAAGCCTTTGATCTGGTGTCACACGATTTATTGCTAAACAAGTTAGAAATTATCGGAATTAGGGGACCTGCACTTCAGTGGATATCGTCCTATTTAAATAATAGACAACAACGCGTCATTATCAATAAAGTTACCAAAAATAATGATATGATACCCTACTCATCAGGGTATAAACATAATAAATATGGTGTTCCGCAAGGAAGCGTACTAGGTCCAATATTATTTATTTTATACATAAATGACATTATAAACATAACCAAGCATAAATGCATATTATTCGCTGATGACATATCTATAATAGTGACATCTGATAAAAAGAAAAGTACCATTGCAGATCATACGTTTGACATTAATAATACAATAGACACATTATTGAACTGGCTTGACATGAACCATTTGAAAATAAATTTAGAAAAATCTGTTTACATTCAATTTAACCAATCGAATAATAATAAATACAACATCAAAATTAATATAAATAAAATCAATAAAGTAGCAATCACAAGGTTTATAGACATAATAATAGATAAAAATATTAACTGGAAAGAACACGTAGATAATGTTAACACTAGAATTAAGAAGTTTGTGTATGCACTGAAACAAGTTGAAAATGTAACGAACGTAAAAACTGCTATTATAACATACCACGCGTATGCAGAATCATTACTACGAGGGCGGGTCAATAAGTCCGTGACTTTTTGAATTTCTGACCTCTTTACTGAAAAAGCAACACTACTCCTGTCAACAGGCATCTGTCAGTTGACTCCTGTCAAAATTTGAACTTGCTGCGTCAGTTAGTTTGTGTTTGACAGCTATCTTTATCAGACTACCCAGTAATTTGAGGAAAAAATGGAAAAAAGTGAATTTCGTGTGCTTATTAAGCATTATTTTTTGCGAAAAAAAACCATTACCGAGACCAAGGCTAAGCTTGATAAATACTATGGGGACTCTGCACCATCGATTTCAATGGTAAAAAAGTGGTTTACTGAATTTCGTTGTGGCCGTGGCTTGTAGCACTGAAGATGCCGAACGTCCTGGACGCCCAGTTGAGGTCTCTTCACCCGAAACAATCGAAAAAATTCACGATATGGTGTTGGCCGACCGAAGATTGAAAGTGCAAGAGATTGTGGAAGCCGTAGGGATCTCGCATGGCTCAGTGGTTTCAATTTTGAATGATCACTTGGGCATGAGAAAGCTTTCCGCAAGATGGGTGCCGCGTTTGCTCACAGTCGACCACAAACGCAATCGTGTAACAACTTCACAGGAAGGTTTGGCGTTGTTTAATCGCAATATGGAGGAGTTTTTGCGCCGTTTTGTAACCGTGGACGAAACATGGATCCATCACAACACACCAGAGACCAAACAACAGTCAAAACAGTGGGTTTCTAAGGGTGAATCGGCGCCAAAGAAGGCCAAGGTGGGTTTGTCAGCCAATAAAGTGATGGCGACTGTTTTTTGGTATGCACGCGGGATAATCCACATTGACTACCTTCAAAAGGGAAGAACAATCAATGGGGAATATTATGCTAACTTATTGGACCGATTCAATGACGATTTGAAAAAAAATCGACCTCATTTGGCCAAGAAAAAAGTTCTTTTCCACCAAGACAATGCAAGGGTGCACACATGTGCAGTTGCCATGGCAAAAATCCATGAATTGGGCTATGAATTGCTCCCTCATCCGCCCTACTCTCCAGATTTGGCTCCGAGTGACTACTTCTTGTTCCCAAACCTGAAGAAATGGCTTGGTGGAAAAAGATTTGACTCCAATGATGAAGTCATCTCGCAAACAAAGGCCTATTTTGAGGACCTCGACAAATCATATTTTTTGGAAGGGATAAAAAAATTGGAGAAGCGTTGGACAAAGTGTATAGAGCTCAAGGGAGACTACGTTGAAAAATAAAATGATTTATTTATCAAAAAATCTGTGTTTTATTCCAAAAGTCACGGACTTATTGACCCGCCCTCGTACGCTATGGTCTTGTAATGTGGGGTAATAGTACCGATCTAAATAGAGCGTTTGTCGCTCAAAAAAAGTGCATAAGAGCAATATGTGGCCTTCAGCCTGAAGACTCATGTCGACCAGTGTTTAAAAAATTTGGTTTGTTACCATTACCATCTCTATATATTTACGAAGTATGTGTATTCGTAGTTAAAAATAAAGAACTGTTTAAGAGAGCCAATGATGTATATCCTCGAAACAGACGAGATCCTCATAAACTAGTCCTTAATGATTTGCCAAGACATGCTAAATACAATAAAAACTAGTCTAGGAATGTGCGTTCGTATTTACAACAAAATACCACGCCATTTCAAAATATTAAATTCAAGATTATTTAAGCTAAAAACGTACAAGTGGTTAAATGAGTGTAGCTTCTACAGTTTACAAGAATGTATAGAAAAAAAGTGTTGATACCTGTTGTCATTCAAAAACCCAGAAATTTTGCATGTTAAGTTTTAACTTAGCTAAGCATGCTAACAACATTGTATGCCATGTTTTATGCAAATAAATTATTTATTATTATTATTATTATAGCGTAACATCTGTCATATGAAGTGTGTTATTAAGGAAACTTATTTTCCTTTAAATGCATTAATTTACAGGAAATAAATCTACTACGCTAGACTAGCTAACAGAATCAGATGGCGAGAGATCACGAGGCGAGTTACATCAATACTAGCGATTGGACAGAACTCATAGTTACCACGACCACTCTGTCCAGGGCGAAGCGAAGAAGAATAATATATTATAGTTAAAAACTAAAAAAAAACACGCTTAAGAATGACGTGATTTTATTTTTCGTATAATTCTCAGCGAACCCTTTACCACAATATAAGTACCTAATTCAATTTTTTTTATTTTTTAAATATTCATTGTATTGGACCATAGAAACAATGTGGTACACTTGTTTGATTTTTTTAAATTCATCGCATACTGTACAATTCATTATTCTATGTCGCATGTTTTTGATGAACTAAACGTAAATTCAAAACGTATCGTTCTAAATAATGCCGGTACTGACGAAAAATATATGTGTCAAAGTAATTATTTTACTTAATTCGTAAAACGTTCTTTAAATTTCACTAAAATTTTATAATAATGTTTAAATTGCAATTTCTGCTTGACTAAATCACATACAAGTAGTAAAATTATTCATTTAAGGACAAAAAAAAATGTAAACAAGGCGTATCGAGGTAAGTGACGTCACAGTACAGCATTGACAGTCACGAACGTTTGAAGTGTAGTAGAAAATTGTAGGAGTTAAATAACTTTTTTGAGCGACATGAAGTACCTACTTAAATTTATTTTTAAATATTTTTTCTTGAGTTATTGCTTTATGTGGAAAAAAAATTAGATGCATATTTCCCTATTAGTCCGCCATATTGAATTTAGAATGACTTCACTAAGCTTAATTAAAGGTTCATAATTTTATTAGAACAATAAACTGGTTTACAAAATTGTTTGTGTTCGTTAACAGCTACATAAGTATAAAACTGTGTTGTAGCCAGCAGTATACACCTGCTCAACAAATGCGACCAATGCACAGTCAGCAGCGGGATCCGAAGTGCCGACTTCAAACAGATCAAGTTGAGCACATCTAAAGGAATGTTCTCTTCGGAACTGTTCAGGCCGCTCTGTTCGTTGAGTAGGAGGCTTTGTGCCATTTTGGCTGATAAGGTAAAATCAGTATACACCTGGATTAACAAATACGATCAATGCACAGTCAGCAGTGGTATCCGATGCCGACTTCAAACAGATCAAGTTGAGTACATCTAGTGGAATGTTCTCTTCGGGAATGTACAGGCCCGTGTTCAGGCCACTCTGTTCGTTGAGCAGGAGGCTTTGTACGTTTTAGCTGATAAGGTAAAAGTCGTACACACTTGATTAATAAACGCGATCAATACACAGTCAGCAGTGGTATCCGATGCGCCTACTTCAAACAGATCAAGTTGAGTACATCTAATGGAATGTTCTCTTCGGGAATGTACAGGCCCGTGTTCAGGCCACTCTGTTCGTTGAGCAGGAGGCTTTGTACGTTTTAGCTGATAAGGTAAAAATAGTACACACTTGATTAATAAACGCGACCAATACACAGTCAGCAGAGTATCCGATGCGCCGACTTCAAACAGATCAAGTTGAGTACATCTAGTGGAATGTTCTCTTCGGGAATGTACAAGCCCGTGTTCAGGCCACTCTGTTCGTTGAGCAGGAGGCTTTGTACGTTTTAGCTGATAAGGTAAAAATAGTACACACTTGATTAATAAACGCGACCAATACACAGTCAGCAGAGTATCCGATGCGCCGACTTCAAACAGATCAAGTTCAGCACATCTAGTGGAATGTTCTCTTCGGGACTGTACAGGCCCGTGTTCAGGCCACTCTGTTCGTTGAGCAGGAGGCTTTGTACGTTTTAGCTGATAAGGTAAAAGCAGTACACACCTGATCAATAAATGCGACCAATGCACAGTCAGCAGCGGTATCCGATGCGCCGACTTCAAATAGATCAAGTTGAGCACATCTAAAGGAATGTTCTCTTCGGGACTGTACAGGCCCGTGTTCAGGCCACTCTGTTCGTTGAGCAGGAGGCTTTGTACGTTTTAACTGATAAGGTAAAAGCAGTACTAACCTGATCAATAAATGCGACCAATGCACAGTCAGCAGCGGTATCCGATGCGCCGACTTTAAACAGATCAATTTGAGCACATCTAAAGGAATATTCTCTTCGGGACTGTACAGGCCCGTGTTCAGGCCGCTCTGTTCGTTGAGTAGGACGCGCTTTGTGCCATTTTGGCTGTTAAGGTGTTTGCGACCAAGCCAGGGCAAGGATCCGACTTAACCCCTGAACGTCCGACGGCATGCCCGCATGAAGACGGGCGTTCAGGGGTTAAGGAGACAAGAGTGTATAAGCGTGCCGTTCGAATCCCCGGCCCCAACCTGATCACAAACTTGTCTGCAAATACGCAGAGCTAAAAGAATTATTTGAAAAAAGAAAAGAAAGAAAGTACGTTTATTTACGGTAAACATGACGCAAAAAACAGAGAAACAACAAAAAAAGAAAAGCTGGGGGAAAATATGCGTCACATCCACGCAAAACGGCCATCGCTCAGCTTAGTGCTATGACAGAGCCCCAGCTCTGGTTTCCAGCGACAGCCGGCGCCGACGTCATGACGTCGACCGGTGCAGCAAACAATGAGTAAAACTAAATATTAGACAACGTAATAAATAGTAATATTTAAGTGGCAACATTCTGTTCCCTGCAACATAACGCACGCGCCGACGGCTTTGATTTTAATATGTGCCACTCAGCTGTCAGTAAACTATCTTTGACAATGTTAGTATAGGATAAATAATAAAAAAATACGCAATATCATGGCAGCACTTAGCAGGCATTACACAATGACATTATTTAATGAATGATATGATGAGATAATAATAGACAGTTAAAGGAAATTGTGTAGTGTGTAGTGTTATTGTTTTTGGGAAAAAAGTGTTTATGAAAGTAGAATGGTGTAGATCACAAACACGTTGATTTAACACAGACCGGAACAACAAAGATGGTAAGTAAAATTAAATATATCTAATCACTGCACGAAGACATAGTACTAAATTATAAATATAGGCATCGTATTGATTCAATACAAATGAAATTAAAAAATTGGATTGTTTTAAATTACGTAAGTAAGGATTCATATGAATAAATTGTATAATTTGTATACTCGTATAATAATGTGTAAAAAATTACAGGAACAAAGTGGTGCACATAATTATAAAGTACAATAAAGTATTGAGTATAAAGGAATAAAAGAAGAAACGAGACAGACAAATACAGGGACCCACAGAACCGCAAAGTTTCCAGGTTAGCTTTTCATAGAGATTTTGTGGTTTTTGAAAAGCAACAATGCCAAACAACAAGTTGGCCAAATACAGCTTCCTCCTGGCGGCCATCTTTAATAATTTAAGTTCATTAATATATGGAGTAACATGACTTCTTCGCGGAACGTTGGCACAAAAACGAACACAGGCATTTTGGATACGTTGGATCACACGCCCCGTTCTTGAAAGCAGGCATGGTTCATACACTATGTCACAGTAATTTAACTTGGATAGGATGAGACTGTCAACAAGTTTTTTCCGTACTGGTATGCTCAGGTATTTTCGTATTCCGTATAAGACCTTTAGCCTATAAAAACAGGTTCGGAGAACATTGTTAACATGGGCCTCAAAGCGCAGCTCTGGATCCAAAATTAGGCCCAGATTGCATGCCTGCTCCACTCTTTCAATTTTCTCTCCCATGATAACTATCTCAGGGTTAGCAGACATAATTACACTAACTTGATTCCTAGAACCCAGCACCATAAATTTAGATTTAAGGGGGTTCAAAACCAGAGAGTTCTCCTCAGATATTTACAGTTAATAAAGGACTTTATGATATCTGCATTGTACAAAATATACAACAAAGGCCCCAGAATCGAACCCTAAGGGACATCCTTTGAAACTTGGAGGGGGGAGGATGACACCGTTGACCCGTCCTCCCTATGTATCTCTACATATTGAGACCTGATGGTAAGGTAGCTTTTAAACCACTCCACCGCATCACTGTCATGCCATAAAATGCTAACTTTGACAGCAGTAGAGCGGTATTAATTGCGTCAAAAGCCCGAGAAAAGTCTAGCTGAGCCAGAATTGTACCCTCCCCCCGGTCACGTGCTTCAAGGATATTTCCCACAACATCAGCTAGAGTCGTTGCAGTACCTCTACCCTTTCTGAAACCCGACTGTAGGTCAGGAAGTATGTCATTTGTTTCGAGGTATTCAATAACCTGTAAGTATACCACACGTTCCAAGATCTTAGACAGGCAAGGTAGAATACTAATAGGTCTTAAGTCCTTTGTATTAGCTGGGTTATTGTTTTAGGGATAGGGCGTACAATAGCGCATCGCCAGAGTTCGGGGAACGTACGCGTGGCTATGGACCGGTTTATGATGTCTGTGATGGCTTGCAAGGTAGCTGGCAACGTGAGAGCTATCATATCGAGACTTATACCATCGACACCCTATGCATTTGACCCTAGTCACTTGATTATTTTTAGGACTGTCTCGGGACTGGTTGTTGTGAGTGTGAATGAGGCAGGACCATACCTATGAGACTCAAAGTAGGACAATTGTGAGATGTTGTGATGACAATTACCTGGGACGTCCAGAAACGCCGCATTAATTTCATCAGGGTTGTTGAAGTGACTTGGCAGCAATCTTTGCCTATGGTCTGGAAGCACATCCGATTTTAAGTTGCGCCACAACTGTTTTGGGTCCTTCATTTTGTCATTTATGCTCTTGGCGAAATATCTTCTCGTTAGCTAGTGCCGTGATTGCTTGGTGCTTCAGATCAAGATAAATATTCCTATATGACCCAGTAGTTTGGATTTACGAAATCTGTTCCTGGCTTCATCTCTCAACTTCGAAATTAGTCTGATGTTAGCAGTTATCCATGGAGTAAGGCGGGTCTTAAAGGTCTTCCTTTTAATAGGTGCATGGAGATCGAATAATTGGATCATAAATGCGTTAAATGTTTGTACCATACTATTGACATCACTCATGTCACCAATAATCGACCATGGTATAGTTTCCAAATCTATGTTAAAATAGTCCTCTAATATGTCTCTGAGCGGACGAAATACGACAGATCTTGGTTTGGACTTATCTCACATGTAATAAACGAGTGATGGCTAAGTTCACTTATATGATTCACCACAACATTCCGGATTGAAGCATCAGTGCAGATTATGTCAATAAGCGAGCTACTATCACCTACAAAATGAGTGGGTGTTTGAACTACTTGGTTTAGTTTAAAGTGGTCAAAAAAATCTAATAGTTGTTTTATTTTGGGCTATTGACATCTAGCAAATTAACATTAAAGTCCCCTAATAATATTACATTATCATAGGGGGTCAAACCACCAACACTGGCAGTCAAGCCCCCGAGAGAAGATTCCAAATCCAACCATTGTGGACGATATGCAGTGCCAATGAGTAGTTTTTTCCTATTGACCTTAAGAGTTAAGTTAGATGATCAGGATGAGCTCTTCAACGCGCAGCTACCCCGTTTTTAATGTAAAATGCGACTCCTCCGCCGTGCCCATTACGTACAGACGTAGTTTGCGGTATGTGCTTGAGCTTGTACCCAGGCACACTATGCGCTCGGTTCTCCTCACCCTTACGCAACCAAGTCTCGTTGATAGCCATTATATCCACAGAATGGTTGATTATGGCTACCAAAAATTCATCCTGACTAGTCCCTAGAGAGCCTGCACTCAGTAGACCAAACTTAATAAATTTACTCGGAGTCATTTGCATTTGTCATCTGTGTATTATATGTATGTCTTGTGTATCTGTGTTTGTATGTGTAAGTTTATGTGGATGTAGGAAATATTTAACAGAGAGAGGGTTTCAGTGAGCTTAAATGATTGAGTGATGATGTACTGTAATTGTAATACATTAGAATAATTGTAAATAATTTGTTTGTGAATAATTTTTGGATAATATTAGGATATGTTGTAATAATAATAAGTGTATAGATATATAAAACAGATATATAAAAAAGTATTAACTGTAACTGATTATACGTAGGTACTACCCGAACTGTGGTGAAACACCCGATAGAAACAGTTGAGACGCATATTTTCCCAATTAGAAATAATTAACAAGAACTTAAAAAATAACACAAAGAAAAATAAAACCAGAGAGTAATCATGCATATTCATTGACAGTTCCGAAAAACCGAGATATGTCTTCATCAGTGCGGATTCTTTGTGTGGAGTCACCCGGCTTTTTCCCGGCAAGTATGCGGCCGCGCTTCGTCCATACAAATCTCGAGTCGAAGAGGCCAGCAGCGTCCCGTGCCCTCCGAAACAACTGGCGGTTGGTTTTTGTAAGACGCTCGTTGAGAAAGAAGCGTCGTGCCGGGCCGGGCACTCGTGCGCTCGCCAGCAGCTCGTCGCGCAGATCACGACGCGCCAGGCGCACGACAATGGCGCGCGGGCGAGTTTCTGCCGCACCAGCGGAGCTCGTCGCATTGAGCTGCCTCCGGCCGACTCGTTCCGCACTGACAATGTCGCGCTCCTCAAACTTGACCCCCAGCTTAAGGCCTATGACCTTGGTATGTGGATCGGGTTATCAACCTTGGCCTCGGGGATATTTGTTATTTCAATGTCATTCGCCACAAGATCCTGATCCCTGTCGTTGAGCTCGCGCCTCAACTCCTCCACGATCCCGTCCACTGCCCCGGCGTTCACCGGGCCCGAAGATGCAGCATGCGCATCGATGGCCGCTCGAGGCCATCGATGCGCATGCTGCATAGAGGTTTTGAGCTCCATCATCTCCACCTCCATTTCCTTGCGAAAGACTTGGATCTCCGCACGCACTGCCCTCAAATCCTCCATGATTAATTTCATGTCGGAGCCGGCGATCAGCGATATTTCCCGTGCCGTGACATCGACTATAGAGGCACTGGTGGCGGAGTAGCAACGTGAGATAGGCACGCAGACCGCATAGGTGCAGGTTTGGAACAGTTTTCAGAAATATTAGGTGTAACAACCGTTTCCATGCAGGCTTGTTCTACGGGGGTGTTTCCAGCTTGAGAACCCTCCGCATAGACTCTGATCTCAGTCCTGTTAGCACTAATGAGGTCCGTTTTACATTCGGGGTAACGTCAGCTTGCAGTAATAATTGCTTTGGTAGCAACGCCTACACATACTCGGTGATATTGGGCCTGACATTTACCACACCTAGCGCCCTCCACCGTCGAGATGAAGCGACCGCAACCTCCACACTTAACACCCGGTATGATGGCAACAGACGATTTGTAAGTGGTTCTAGGTTGGCAGGCTATATGGCCCAAGAGATGACTCGATACGGATCGTTAGTCAGATAACCACGAGAAAGACAGATGGCACTGTTAGCACGTCACGTTAAGAATATGGTACAAAACATACAGAGAACCCAAGGTTTATGAAGTCTTCGTCTAGGGACCAATCCGGTTAAATGTGTGTATGTCAAAGTTAAATGTGAAGTGTTGTGTTTGTTCAATATGTATACCAGTTCTTGACCCCAAGAGGCGCCGATGAAATTCACACAGCACGTGGTCTCTCGCGAACCAACCAAACTTTCAACTATTTCACTCCCAATCTGACACAGATTCACGCACACAAGAAGATAAGCTTCCAAGAAACACGCGGCGACTTCACATTACTTTTTAACAAAATAACCCGGTTTACACCTATATCAAATGGGGTTTCAATCAAAATTATGTCCAAAACAAATAGATTCAGCTATATACGAGTATGAATCCCAAACTCAAAACCAGACTTTTTTAACACGTTTTTTCACTATGGTCAAACCAACAAGTGACAGATGACAGAAAAAAGTCAGAGTATTAAAAAAAGGGTGTGACAGCCAAGGCAGCGTTCGGAAATGCACTCGGACCGAACATATTCTCCCCCCGGACGGGCCTTCCCGTCCGCTAATTAATTGGCAATCTTGACAAGGTTGCGACTTCTCTCTTCATGACCGATCCGTCCACCCAAAACCTCAGAAAAAAGAGAAACCCCGTCGGTGCCAGCCACCAAATTGAGAATGCGCCCCCGGCGCCAATACAAAGGCATGAGGTTGGCATCCTTAATCAGGACGACGTCTCCAATCTTGGGCGGATGGATTTTATCCGTCCACTTGACGCGCTGCTGGAGGATGTGCAAATACTCCAAGCTCCAACGATTCAAAAGCTCTGAAGTGAGCAGTTTCAGTAACTGAAACCGCGATAGCCGAGTTCTTAATGTGACGATCAGTCACCAACAATTTGACCAAATGACCCATCTTCTTGGGAAACAAAAGGGGGTGGCCAACCCCATACGGAAGGCTAGAATGACTCAAACGTCCTCCAACACGCAAAAGACCCGTGTTGTCCAAAAAGGGGTTCAACTTACTAACGGCTCCCGACAACTTAGCCCTACCAGACTTCAAAGTCTCGATCTCCTTCTCAAAGTGTGCAGCCTGCACAGAGCGGACCCAAAAAAGGAGCGACTCCTATCGCTCTTGAGGAGAGAGAACCGGTGACTGGCGTTTGTCCCCTAGATTTCTAGCATTATGGCCAAGACGCCTGATCCACGAAGTCACGTTTAACAATTTGTCAAGGGAGCTGTATCGATTCAACAAAAAATCAGGATCAAACAGAGGGTCCTTCATCTCAACAGCGAGCATCTTTAGCGCGGGCAAAGAATCCGTCACCAAGACTGGCGTTCGTGGCATCATCATCCTCAGAGCGAGTCAGCCAGTCTGATCCCCACCCGAGGGGGTGATTAAACCATGATCAAGCGGGGGGCCATGCACGCAGGTGAGGCTACGTCACCGGGGTTCAGTTCTCCACGCATGTGCCTCCAAATCAAAGGCGTTTAAGAATTTTGTATCTGTGACACTCGGTTCGCCACAAAAACCGCCAGAGTTGATGGACGTTTTCAACCAACACAAAGCAATTTCACTGTCCGTCCAGGCGTAAGAAGTCCGAATGTCCACAGTTCTACCCAAAGTCTGTGCAACGTGGTTCAATAGACGCACAAGAAGCGCCACCTCTGACAACTCTAACTTAGGGATGGTCAATGCTGTCCGGAGAGGAGCCACCTTGCTCTTGGCCACGACCTCCTCACGAGCTCCTGTACGTTGATGACATTTGTACTGGAGCTCCCACAGTTGAGGAAGCTATCCTATTGCATGACGAGTTCATTGGAATTTTGGCCTCCGCTGGTATGAGTTGCGTAAATGGGTGTCCAACTCACCAGATCTATTGGAAGATTTGCCGGAAGATCATAGGCAGGACTCGCATTCAACCCCGCTAGGATGGTCGTTCTCGGCGTTCAGTACCGACCAATCCACGACATCTTTACATACGATGTCGACTTGGAGTCACCTCACACTTGGACTAAACGACTTGTGTTGTCTACTGTCGCGAGGACCTTTGACCCGAATGATTGGATATGTCCGGTATTGTTTTGGGCGAAATGCATTCGTCAGCGCCTTTGGACCGCGAGACTTGGGTGGGACGAGCCACTTCGGGCAATCCTGTTGGAAGATTGGCTTCAATTTGTATCCACCCTCCCTGCGGTCAACGAGGTTCTGTTACCCCGCGCTATCCTCCCCCCACGGGAGCTACACTGCTACCCTTCACGGGTTTTGTGATGCGTCTTCGCACGGTTACACAGCCGTTGTTTATCTGCGCACCGTCAGCGCGACAATTCAGGTGAAGTTGTCACTGGTAAAATGTTTGCGACCAAGCCAGGGCACGCTTCCACACTCTTGTCTCCTCAAGTCGGATCCTTGCACTGGTTTGGTCGCAAACATTTTGGTAGCAGAGCGTGGTTTTCATGGCACCATAGTCGGAACCTTAGTATGTTGGTTGGTTGGTGTCGTTGGAGGCAGTGTTTTGGTCGGTAGTCCCACGCAGGGTGCTCCACCCACTGTTGGGAGTTACCTTTTCTGTCACCGTGGAGACGCCATATTGGTGACATTTTGCGTAGCGATGCCACCGTAGCATACGGCGCTTTCACTGGCGGTTCGGGCCGCCTTGCTCACCGACGATGCAAACATAGAACATCCTTTGGCTAAAGAGGCGATGGTGTTATCAAGCGCCTTATTTCCGGAGTGCACCAATGACATGGGGGTCGAGTGAGCTTTCTGATTACCGAATCCCGTGTAGCGTCCGGAATAATACTGACTACTGTGATATAAAATATTGTTATAAGATCCGGAGGTTGTGTGAAAGGCGCTATCACCGAAGTATGTGATATTGTTAGAACTCCAATCTTGCGTTCTGGCTATTGTTTCAGGTTTGAAATCAAATACTACTTAAGGCTTTCACTCAGCCAGCGAGGAGATCTTCTGCCGGTACATGGCCGCAGCTTTGGTGTTGTACTTCTGCGGTATAGTCAGCCCCGGCTGAAAGCCCGGGAGTTCTGCAAGAGCTCCCCAGACTTTAAGCCGGGGCTGACTATACCGCAGAAGTACAACACAGAAGCTGCGGCCATGTACCGGTAGAAGATGTCCTCACTGGCTGAGGGAAAGCCGTAGGTAGTATCTGATTTCAAACCTGAAACAATAGCCAGATCTCAAGACTGGAGTTCTAACGATATAACATATTCCGGAGATAGTTCCTTCCACAGAACCTCCGGATCTGATAACAATATTTTATATCACAGTAGTTAGTATGGTTCCGGACGCTACATGGGATTCGGTAATCAGAAAGCTCACTAGACCCCTACGTCACCGGTGCACTCCAGAAATGAGGCGCTTGATAACACCTTCGCCTCTTTAGTCACGGGATGGTCTATGTTTGCATCATCGGTAAGCAAGTCGGCCCGAACCACCAGTGAAAGCGCCGTACGTTACGGCGGCAGGGCTACACAAAAGATAACCAATATGGCGTCCACGGTGACAGAGAAGGTCACTCCCAACAGTGGTTGGAGCACTCTAGGCGGGACAACCGACCACAACACTGCCTCTAACGCCAGCGCCAACACAGACCAAGGTTCCGACTATGGTGCCATGAAAACCACGCTCTGCTACCAAAATGTTTGCGACCAAGCCAGGGCAAGGATCCGACTCGAGGAGACATGAGTGTTGAAGCATGCCGGTCGGATTCCCGGCCCCAACCTGATCACAAACTTGTATGCAAGTACGCAGAGCTAAAACAATTATTTAACAAGAATATGGTACAAAACATACAGAGATTTACCCAAAGTAAGTCTTTGTCTAGGGATCAATCCGGTTAAATGTGTGTATGTCAGAGTTAAATGTGAAGTGTTGTGTTTGTTCAATATATATACCAGTTCTTGACCCCAAGAGGCGCCGATGAAATTCACACAGCACGTGGTCTCTCGCGAACCAACCAGACTTTCAAGTATTGCACTCCCAATCTGGCACAGATTCACGCACACAAGAAGACAAGGGCTTCCAAGAAACACGCGGCGACTTCACAATACGTTTTTACAAAATAACCCAGTTTACCACTACATCAAATGGGGTTTCAATCAAAATTAGTTCAATTGTAAACAATTGTATCCAAAACAAATAGATTCAGCTAAATATGAATCCCAAACTCAAAACCAATTTTTTTTAACACGTTTTTTCACTACGGTCGAACCAACAAGTGACAGATGACAGGAAAAAAGTCAGAGTATTAAAGAAAGGGTGTGACAGCCAAGGCTGCGTTCGGAAATGCACTCGGACCGAACATATTCTCCCCCCGGACGGGCCTTCCCGTCCGCTAATTAATTGGCAATCTTGACAAGGTTGCGACCGCTCTGTTCATGACCGATCCGTCCACCAAAACCTCAGAAAAAAGAGAAACCCCGTCGGTGCCAGCCACCAAATTGAGAATGCGCCCCCGGCGCCAATACAAAGGCATGAGGTTGGCATCCTTAATCAGGACGACGTCTCCAATCTTGGGCGGATGGATTTTATCCGTCCACTTGACGCGCTGCTGGAGGATGTGCAAATACTCCAAGCTTCAACGATTCAAAAGCTCTGAGTGAGCAGTTTCAGTAACTGAAACCGCGATAGCCGAGTTCTTAATGTGACGATCAGTCACCAACAATTTGACCAAATGACCCATCTCCTTGGGCAACAAAAGGGAGTGGCGAGCTCCATACGGAAGGCTAGAATGCCTCAAACGTCATCCAACACGCAAAAGACCCGTGTTGTCCAAAAAGGGGTTCAACTTACTAACGGCTCCCGACAACTTAGCCCTACCAGACTTCAAAGTCTCGATCTCCTTCTCAAAGTGTGCAGCCTGCACAGAGCGGACCCAAAAAAGGAGCGACTCCTATCGCTCTTGAGGATAGAGAACCGGTGACAGGCGTTTGTCCCCGAGATTTCTAGCATTATGGCCAAGACGCCTGATCCACGAAGTCACGTTCAACAATTTGTCAAGGGATCTGTATCGATTCAACAAAAAATCAGGCTCAAACGGAGGGTCCTTCATCTCAACAGCGAGCATCTTTAGCCCGGGCAAAGGATCCGTCACCAAGATTGGCGTTCGAGGCATCATCATCCTCGGAGCGAGTCAGCCAGTCTGATCCCCACCCGAGGGGGTGATCAAACCATGATCAAGCGGGGGGCCATGCACCCACGTGAGGCTACGTCACCGGGGTTCAGTTCTCCAAGCACGTGCCTCCAAATCAAAGGCGTTTAAGAATTTTGTATCTGTGACACTCGGTTCGCCACAAAGACCTCCAGAGTTGACGGACGTTTTCAACCAACACAAAACAATTTCACTGTCCGTCCAGGCGTAAGAAGTCCGAACGTCCACAGTTCCACCCAAAGTGTGAGCAACGTGGTTCAATAGACGCACAAGAAGCGCCGCCTCTGACAACTCTAACTTAGGGATGGTCAATGCCGTCCGGAGAGGAGCCACCTTGCGCTTGGCCCCGACCTCCTCACGAGCTCCTGTACATTGATGGCATTTGTACTGGAGCTCCCACAGTTGAGGAAGCTATCCTATTGCATGACGAGTTCATTGGAATTTTGGCCTCCGCTGGTATGAATTGCGTAAATGGGTGTCCAACTCACCAGATCTATTGGAAGATTTGCCGGAAGATCATAAGCAGGACCCGCATTTGTTTAAGAACGTTGACAATCCCGCTATGATGGTCGTTCTCGGCGTTCAGTACCGACAAGTCCAAGACATCTTTACATACGATGTCGACTTGGAGTCACCTCACACTTGGACTAAACGACTTGTGTTGTCTATTGTCGCGAGGACCTTTGGCCCGAATGATTGGATATGTCCGGTATTGTTTTGGGCGAAATGCTTTCTTCAGCGCCTTTGGACCGCGAGACTTGGGTGGGACGAGCCACTTCGGGAAATCCTGTTGGAAGATTGCTTTTAATTTGTATCCACCCTCCCTGCGGTCAACGAGGTTCTGTTACCCCGCGCTATCCTCCTCCCCGGGAGCTACACTGCTACCCTTCACGGGTTTTGTGATGCGTCTTCGCACGGTTACGCAGCCGTTGTTTATCTGCGCACCGTCAGCGCGACAAGTCAGGTGAAGTTGTCACTGGTAAAATGTTTGCGACCAAGCCAGGGCACGCTTCCACACTCTTGTCTCCTCAAGTCGGATCCTTGCACTGGTTTGGTCGCAAATATTTTGGTAGCAGAGCGTGGTTTTCATGGCACCATAGTCGGAACCTTAGTATGTTGGTTGGTTGGTGTCGTTGGAGGCAGTGTTTTGGTCGGTAGTCCCACCCAGGGTGCTCCACCCGCTGTTGGGAGTGACCTTTTCTGTCACCGTGGAGACGCCATATTGATGACATTTTGCGTAGCGATGCCACCGTATCGTACGGCGCTTTCACTGGCGGTTCGCGCCGACTTGCTTACCGATGATGCAAACATAGACCATCCCGTGGCTAAAGAGGCGATCGTGTTATCAAGCGCCTTATTTCCGGAGTGCACCAATGACATGGGGTTCGAGTGAGCTTTCTGATTACTGAATCCCGTGTAGCGTCCGGAATAATACTGACTACTGTGATATAAAATATTGTTATAAGATCCGGCGGTTGTGTGAAAGGCGCTATCACCGAAGTATGTGATATTGTTAGAACTCCAATCTTGCGTTCTGGCTATTGTTTCAGGTTTGAAATCAAATACTACTTAAGGCTTTCACTCAGCCAGCGAGGAGATCTTCTGCCGGTACATGGCCGCAGCTTTGGTGTTGTACTTCTGCGGTATAGTCAGCCCCGGCTGAAAGCCCGGGAGTTCTGCAAGAGCTCCCCAGACTTTAAGCCGGGGCTGACTATACCGCAGAAGTACAACACAGAAGCTGCGGCCATGTACCGGTAGAAGATCTCCTCGCTGGCTGAGGGAAAGCCGTAGGTAGTATCTGATTTCAAACCTGAAACAATAGCCAGATCTCAAGACTGGAGTTCTAACGATATAACATATTCCGGAGATAGTTCCTTCCACAGAACCTCCGGATCTGATAACAATATTTTATATCACAGTAGTTAGTATGGTTCCGGACGCTACACGGGATTCGGTAATCAGAAAGCTCACTAGACCCCTACGTCACCGGTGCACTCCGGAAATGAGGCGCTTGATAACACCTTCGCCTCTTTAGTCACGGGATGGTCTATGTTTGCATCATCGGTAAGCAAGTCGGCCCGAACCACCAGTGAAAGCGCCGTACGTTACGGCGGCAGGGCTACACAAAAGATAACCAATATGGCGTCCACGGTGACAGAGAAGGTCACTCCCAACAGTGGTTGGAGCACTCTAGGCGGGACAACCGACCACAACACTGCCTCTAACGCCAGCGCCAACACATACCAAGGTTCCGACTATGGTGCCATGAAAACCACGCTCTGCTACCAAAATGTTTGCGACCAAGCCAGGGCAAGGATCCGACTCGAGGAGACATGAGTGTTGAAGCATGCCGGTCGGATTCCCGGCCCCAACCTGATCACAAACTTGTATGCAAGTACGCAGAGCTAAAACAATTATTTAACAAGAATATGGTACAAAACATACAGAGATTTACCCAAAGTAAGTCTTTGTCTAGGGATCAATCCGGTTAAATGTGTGTATGTCAGAGTTAAATGTGAAGTGTTGTGTTTGTTCAATATATATACCAGTTCTTGACCCCAAGAGGCGCCGATGAAATTCACACAGCACGTGGTCTCTCGCGAACCAACCAGACTTTCAAGTATTGCACTCCCAATCTGGCACAGATTCACGCACACAAGAAGACAAGGGCTTCCAAGAAACACGCGGCGACTTCACAATACGTTTTTACAAAATAACCCAGTTTACCACTACATCAAATGGGGTTTCAATCAAAATTAGTTCAATTGTAAACAATTGTATCCAAAACAAATAGATTCAGCTAAATATGAATCCCAAACTCAAAACCAATTTTTTTTAACACGTTTTTTCACTACGGTCGAACCAACAAGTGACAGATGACAGGAAAAAAGTCAGAGTATTAAAGAAAGGGTGTGACAGCCAAGGCTGCGTTCGGAAATGCACTCGGACCGAACATATTCTCCCCCCGGACGGGCCTTCCCGTCCGCTAATTAATTGGCAATCTTGACAAGGTTGCGACCGCTCTGTTCATGACCGATCCGTCCACCAAAACCTCAGAAAAAAGAGAAACCCCGTCGGTGCCAGCCACCAAATTGAGAATGCGCCCCCGGCGCCAATACAAAGGCATGAGGTTGGCATCCTTAATCAGGACGACGTCTCCAATCTTGGGCGGATGGATTTTATCCGTCCACTTGACGCGCTGCTGGAGGATGTGCAAATACTCCAAGCTTCAACGATTCAAAAGCTCTGAGTGAGCAGTTTCAGTAACTGAAACCGCGATAGCCGAGTTCTTAATGTGACGATCAGTCACCAACAATTTGACCAAATGACCCATCTCCTTGGGCAACAAAAGGGAGTGGCGAGCTCCATACGGAAGGCTAGAATGCCTCAAACGTCATCCAACACGCAAAAGACCCGTGTTGTCCAAAAAGGGGTTCAACTTACTAACGGCTCCCGACAACTTAGCCCTACCAGACTTCAAAGTCTCGATCTCCTTCTCAAAGTGTGCAGCCTGCACAGAGCGGACTCAAAAAAGGAGCGACTCCTATCGCTCTTGAGGATAGAGAACCGGTGACAGGCGTTTGTCCCCGAGATTTCTAGCATTATGGCCAAGACGCCTGATCCACGAAGTCACGTTCAACAATTTGTCAAGGGATCTGTATCGATTCAACAAAAAATCAGGCTCAAACGGAGGGTCCTTCATCTCAACAGCGAGCATCTTTAGCCCGGGCAAAGGATCCGTCACCAAGATTGGCGTTCGAGGCATCATCATCCTCGGAGCGAGTCAGCCAGTCTGATCCCCACCCGAGGGGGTGATCAAACCATGATCAAGCGGGGGGCCATGCACCCACGTGAGGCTACGTCACCGGGGTTCAGTTCTCCAAGCACGTGCCTCCAAATCAAAGGCGTTTAAGAATTTTGTATCTGTGACACTCGATTCGCCATAAAGACCTCCAGAGTTGACGGACGTTTTCAACCAACACAAAACAATTTCACTGTCCGTCCAGGCGTAAGAAGTCCGAACGTCCACAGTTCCACCCAAAGTGTGAGCAACGTGGTTCAATAGACGCACAAGAAGCGCCGCCTCTGACAACTCTAACTTAGGGATGGTCAATGCCGTCCGGAGAGGAGCCACCTTGCGCTTGGCCCCGACCTCCTCACGAGCTCCTGTACATTGATGGCATTTGTACTGGAGCTCCCACAGTTGAGGAAGCTATCCTATTGCATGACGAGTTCATTGGAATTTTGGCCTCCGCTGGTATGAGTTGCGTAAATGGGTGTCCAACTCACCAGATCTATTGGAAGATTTGCCGGAAGATCATAAGCAGGACCCGCATTTGTTTAAGAACGTTGACAACCCCGCTATGATGGTCGTTCTCGGCGTTCAGTACCGACAAGTCCAAGACATCTTTACATACGATGTCGACTTGGAGTCACCTCACACTTGGACTAAACGACTTGTGTTGTCTATTGTCGCGAGGACCTTTGGCCCGAATGATTGGATATGTCCGGTATTGTTTTGGGCGAAATGCTTTCTTCGGCGCCTTTGGACCGCGAGACTTGGGTGGGACGAGCCACTTCGGGAAATCCTGTTGGAAGATTGCTTTTAATTTGTATCCACCCTCCCTGCGGTCAACGAGGTTCTGTTACCCCGCGCTATCCTCCTCCCCGGGAGCTACACTGCTACCCTTCACGGGTTTTGTGATGCGTCTTCGCACGGTTACGCAGCCGTTGTTTATCTGCGCACCGTCAGCGCGACAAGTCAGGTGAAGTTGTCACTGGTAAAATGTTTGCGACCAAGCCAGGGCACGTTTCCACACTCTTGTCTCCTCAAGTCGGATCCTTGCACTGGTTTGGTCGCAAATATTTTGGTAGCAGAGCGTGGTTTTCATGGCACCATAGTCGGAACCTTAGTATGTTGGTTGGTTGGTGTCGTTGGAGGCAGTGTTTTGGTCGGTAGTCCCACCCAGGGTGCTCCACCCGCTGTTGGGAGTGACCTTTTCTGTCACCGTGGAGACGCCATATTGATGACATTTTGCGTAGCGATGCCACCGTATCGTACGGCGCTTTCACTGGCGGTTCGCGCCGACTTGCTTACCGATGATGCAAACATAGACCATCCCGTGGCTAAAGAGGCGATCGTGTTATCAAGCGCCTTATTTCCGGAGTGCACCAATGACATGGGGGTCGAGTGAGCTTTCTGATTACCGAATCCCGTGTAGCGTCCGGAATAATACTGACTACTGTGATATAAAATATTGTTATAAGATCCGGCGGTTGTGTGAAAGGCGCTATCACCGAAGTATGTGATATTGTTAGAACTCCAATCTTGCGTTCTGGCTATTGTTTCAGGTTTGAAATCAAATACTACTTAAGGCTTTCACTCAGCCAGCGAGGAGATCTTCTGCCGGTACATGGCCGCAGCTTTGGTGTTGTACTTCTGCGGTATAGTCAGCCCCGGCTGAAAGCCCGGGAGTTCTGCAAGAGCTCCCCAGACTTTAAGCCGGGGCTGACTATACCGCAGAAGTACAACACAGAAGCTGCGGCCATGTACCGGTAGAAGCTCTCCTCGCTGGCTGAGGGAAAGCCGTAGGTAGTATCTGATTTCAAACCTGAAACAATAGCCAGATCTCAAGACTGGAGTTCTAACGATATAACATATTCCGGAGATAGTTCCTTCCACAGAACCTCCGGATCTGATAACAATATTTTATATCACAGTAGTTAGTATGGTTCCGGACGCTACACGGGATTCGGTAATCAGAAAGCTCACTAGACCCCTACGTCACCGGTGCACTCCGGAAATGAGGCGCTTGATAACACCTTCGCCTCTTTAGTCACGGGATGGTCTATGTTTGCATCATCGGTAAGCAAGTCGGCCCGAACCACCAGTGAAAGCGCCGTACGTTACGGCGGCAGGGCTACACAAAAGATAACCAATATGGCGTCCACGGTGACAGAGAAGGTCACTCCCAACAGTGGTTGGAGCACTCTAGGCGGGACAACCGACCACAACACTGCCTCTAACGCCAGCGCCAACACATACCAAGGTTCCGACTATGGTGCCATGAAAACCACGCTCTGCTACCAAAATGTTTGCGATCAAGCCAGGGCAAGGATCCGACTCGAGGAGACATGAATGTTGAAGCGTGCCGGTCGGATTCCCGGCCCCAACCTGATCACAAACTTGTATGCAAGTACGCAGAGCTAAAACAATTATTTAACAAGAATATGGTACAAAACATACAGAGATTTACCCAAAGTAAGTCTTTGTCTAGGGATCAATCCGGTTAAATGTGTGTATGTCAGAGTTAAATGTGAAGTGTTGTGTTTGTTCAATATATATACCAGTTCTTGACCCCAAGAGGCGCCGATGAAATTCACACAGCACGTGATCTCTCGCGAACCAACCAAACTTTTAAGTATTGCACTCCCAATCTGGCACAGATTCACGCACACAAGAAGACAAGGGCCTCCAAGAAACACGCGGCGACTTCACAATACGTTTTTACAAAATAACCCAGTTTACCACTACATCAAATGGGGTTTCAATCAAAATTAGTTCAATTGCAAGCAATTATGTCCAAAACAGATTAGGTTTAGATTTAGCTAAATATGAATCCCAAACTCAAAACCAAACTTTTTTAACATGTTTTTTCACTACGGTCAAACAAACAAGTGACAGATGAAAGGAAAAAAGTCATAGAGTATTAAAGAAAGGGTGTGACAGCCAAGGCTGCGTTCGGAAATGCACTCGGAACGAGCATAAGGTAAAAGCAGTACACACCTGATCAATAAATGCGACCAATGCACAGTCAGCAGCGGGATCCGATGCGCCGACTTCAAACAAATCAAGTTGAGTACATCTAGTGGAATGTTCTCTTCAGGACTGTACAAGCCCGTGTTGAGGCCGCTCTGTTCGTTGTGCAGGAGGCTTTGTGCTGTTTTAGCTGATAAGGGGAAGAGGCAGCCGTCTGAAATTGGATAATATTAATAATAAGACTTTATATTTTTTTATTTGGTAATAATGAATTATTAACCTGTATATAAGTGTCTTGACTTGGCTCGTGAGGTTGTCGACATGTGACCAACACTTGGCATTTCGAACTTTGAAACGTAAAAAAACTTTTTTACAATCAAAATAACCGACTTCCAAAAAAGTAAATCGGTAAGTAGCTGTACACTTAAAATTTAAAAATAACTTTAATTTCGGAAGGCGGTGTTTGTAGTTTATTTCTTCGTAATTAGACACCGACTTCCGAAAGAAAGTTATTTTTACATTTTTAGTGTACAGCTACTTACCTATTTTCTTTTTTGGAAGTCTGTTTTTTTTTTTTGTAAAATAGTTTTTTATTTTTCACTTTTTAGTTGTTATACCCCAGAAATAAAAACCCCAATAACATGGAACGTGGAATTTAAACATAGACGTAATTGGGGAAAACTAAAACGTCATCTATGTATACGTATTTTTCAGTTTTTCAAAAAGCGCTGAAACAATTTCGATAAAATTTATATGGGACCGCCTCGGGAGTATATTCTTTCGGATAAAAAAGAATTTTGAAAATCGGATTACAACTGACAGAGAAATCGGTGGACATACATAAAAAAAAAAACAAAAAAAATAGAACCTCCTCCTTTTTCGAAGTCGGTTAAAAAGGTATTTTATTGGTAACTAGCAACCCGCCCCGGTTTCACACGGGTGCAATTTTTTTTCTATATTCCGAAATTCTCTTCATACAAACGAGATTTACGAACAACAAAAAAGAATTAGACTGATATTTTGACATAAAATGCGTTGCTAAAACTATATTGTTCACGAAAAAAGTTACACACTTTTTTGGTGTACAATAAAGTTCATTTTATTCTACTATTTCAGATGTGATTCAGTCCTAAATAAAGTTTATTGAGTAGGATCATAAAAAACTTACCCGTCAAATGCAGCATATGCTTCACCTGCACGATGATATTCACACACACCGCATACAGCAACTTATTCTGCTCACTCTCCATACTCTCATAGCAATTGTCCATCTCCACTATCGCATACGTCAAGGTTTTAAACAAAAACCGTACAAGAATGACGTCAGGCGACAGATTCGCACAGTTCTCGTTCACATTCTGAACGTTTAATGGATCTACATCAGTTTTGACGTTGAAGAAGATGGATAATGGAGATATACAGGTTGCTTTTAAATAGTTTATTGTAAGGAGTATTTCGCTCTCTGGTATGAGGACGAGGATTTTTCGTAGGAGTACCATTATTATTGAGAGGTAGCGGAGTTTTAGTTTTAGAGGTGTTGTTGCCTGAAAACGATATTAATTATTACCAAGACTTAAAGAAAAGTAGCGAATAAGTAACAAAATTATATGGAAGACAAGAAAAGTAGTAACTTTTCTTTATAGACCTAAGTATTTTATTTTATGTTCATGCTCAAACATGTTTATAATAATGCATTTGGCCTTTGGCCGTATAGGCCGGAAAGGCGGTATTTTCGCTTGCACTTTTAATAGCCATACATGTATATGTATACATTTTTTATTATATAAAATAAAAAATATGTATTCATATTTTTTTTATATGAACAATGTATTTTAATATTAAATAAAATCGATAGAAAACTCAAATTAGCCCAATTGCCAGAGACGACAATCCAGGATAGAATAATTTGGCGCAGATAAGTGAGGAGACCCGACCCCAAATAACAGGAACAGAAGAGGTCAAAGAAAAAGAAGAATAAAGAAAATAAATAACCAACTCACCTGATCCGGCGGCGCCTTAAACAATATCTTCAACAAAATCTCAACCCGACTCTGCTCTAGTAGCACATCTTTATACACCGTATCTAGTAACCTCTCCAGAGATCCAATCGCTCTATGACAGTGCAACTCTATGGACCTCTGTGTCAGTAGGTTGAGTAGAGTGTCGCTGGCTAGCTCCGACCAGCGGTAGTAACTCTCCGGGTGCTCTTGTGAGAGAGACAGCACGCACGATACTAGTTCTAACACCTGGAGAGAGTGAGAGAGAGATTGAAGATATAAAAAACCGGCCAAGTGCGAGTCGAACTCGCGCGCCGGGGGTTCCGTTAAAACCTGTAGGTATACAGGTTGTAACGGAAAGGTGTGGTCATATTTTAAGACCTGCATCTGCCCAACGATATGAACAACTTTCTTCAAGAAAACCTGAGGAAATTCTAATTTTTTTTTTACCTTCCATACCAATATTGATCAGCTGATGATAACTCAGTATGGAAAGGCCAAGTCCTTTTTTTTTTTTGGGAATATTCTTTTTTTGTCTTATAGAAAGTTGTTCATATCCATGGGCAGAACCAGTTCCTAAAATATGACCACACCTTTCCGTTACACCCTGTATAAGTAAACAATATTTTTATTATATGATGTAACTAAAAATGTATGCTTTTCGCAATTTTTCCTTTATCTGTGCTATAAGGACGTTGCTTCGTACCAAATTTCAAGATTCTGAGTTCACGGGAAGTACCTACCCTGTAGGTTTTGATTCCCATGCGAGTGTCGAAAATTTATTATTATTATTATTTTTTTTTTTTTAACGCTTTTTTATTATTATTATATTTTTTTTTGCAGCATAAACGGCTGTATCTTTTGATTGTGTTGGCTTAGAAGTTTGATTTTTTCACAGCTCTAAGGGACAGTAGACATGAGTATTTGATATGAATTTCAGCTTGATACCTCCACGCGTTCCTGAGAAAAAGGGTCTTGACAGACAGACAGACGGACAACAAAATGATCCTATAAGGGTTCCGTTTTTTTCCTTTTGAGGTACGGAACCCTAGAAGTAGGTACTGGCAGTGAGTTTGTTTTTTCTAATATCTACAGGGTATAACAGAGATGGGTGGACATATTTTAGACACTGCTTCTACCCATGGGAAAGAAAAACTTTCTTGAAGGATGTATAGTGAATTCCCAAAAAAAAAGAGAGCCTATCTACATATACTAAAATTATAAAATTACACGAAGCATTATAAAATTACATAGCTCTCTCACTCTGTACAAGACTAAGTAAGGTCTTCCTTACTTAGTCTTGTATAGAGTGAAATAAACTTTACTGGCGAAACTTTTCAGTTATCAAATTCAATCAATCAATCTGCCTTTTCTCAACTATCTTGGGGTCGGCTTCCAGTCTAACCGGATGCAGCTGAATACCAGTATTTTACATGGAGCGACTGCCTATCTGACATCCACAACCCAGTAACTGGGTATTACGATACCCCTTGGTAAGACTGGTTGTCAGACTTTCGGGTTTCTGACGACCCGTAACAAATGTCAAAGATCCATGATTGACAGCCGGGACCAACGGCTTAACGTGCTTTCCGAGGTACGGAGGAGTCTCGGTATGTAAAGATGGTTACCCATCCATGGACCAACCCCGGCAAGCGTAGCTTAACCTGATGGATCGACCCGTGCGGCTGTTATTACTTTAGCCACGAGCTCCTCAGTCCTCCTCTTCTCAGTTATCAAATTATAAAAACAATATTTCTTCATTCATAATTTCAAGTAACTACACTACTAGCGGCCTCTATCTCCTTAATCTGTAGTACAAATAACTTGAAATGTCATTTTATTCATCTTCATAATAGCATATTACGCCATTTATTGTTCCCACTGGGATATAGGCCTCTCTGTGAGAGAGAATGGGCCTAAATCCACCACGCGGGCCCAGTGCGGTTTGGTGGAGGTCACATGTCTTCGATTTTTTTCTTCTAGGACATGCCGGTTTCCTCACGATGTTCCTTCACCATTTTAAGAACAGTGACGATGAAATTAATTTACAGAAAGTAGAGTGCCTACCTAGGTTCGAACCCACGACTTACGACACGTAAATTAGAGCCATTGATACCTCTGGTCCACCTCTGCTCTCGATTTAACTTCACCAACAGGCTATCTGACGATTGAAAATGATCCCTCAGAAGTTAACAACTAAACTGACCTTATGTTGATGCATAGTTTTCTGCAACATGTAGAACAGCACCTCTCTAGTTGCCTGTGCTTCTTGTTGCTGGGCTCTGCCTAGTACACTTGTACCTAGAACCAAATTAAATTCATATAAGAAGCATATTGCTCGTACTTAAATCTGCCGTCCATAAGCTATAATACCGTTAACAGACAAAAGCAAATTTAAGTTACGCACAAAAAAGCAGCGTTGAATTACATAGAAATAAAAGGAACTTAACGGTGATTTTATTTATTTATCATGGAATCCATTAATAGTAGAAAAATACTGCTTAGACAGATCGATGGAGAATTTTTGGTTGATTACCGTACATCAAAAAACTAAAACCCACCAATTTTCTGATAAAGGGAATTTAGCTTAAGGACGGCAGAAATTTTCACAACAGAAATCTCACATTGCTCAAAGGGATCTATCTATCTGGTGATCTGGGGCACAAATTCTGTAACTTTGAGTTAAGCAACACGCCATCGACACTCTATCGACACACAACAGACATTATTTTGCCACTGTTGCAAATTTGGTATTCCGCAAAAACTTCAAAATGATATTGACATATTATAGTAGACCAGACTACCAATTATTACAATAGTCTTATTATAGCGTTTAAATGGCACTACAGTGGCAAGTCAATGACCATAAATAATTTATAGAATACCAAATGTCAATGACTATTTTATTGAGACACCACTGACACACTACCGACACACTATTGACAAGTTAGTTATTTTACAGAATTGGGCCCCTGGTTTCCGTACTCAGTCCATGGCGGAACATTGTACGTGGGCTCATCAAAGGGAATCTAGAGTTGGCATCGTCCACAATTCGAAAGTTATGTTTTAGTCCTCCCGGACACAAATCCGGGCTGTTTCCACTTATTTTATTTCTTTCCTCACCTCCCATATTGCTAAACACCTTCACAGCTACAGGCTCCAAACCCGCTATACATTCTAAGTGAGCACCAGATGCCATCAAACCATCGCATAGTTGTATGAGCTGGAACGTAGATAAAACGTATTGCAGTGACCACAAGCAAGCAATATAGGAAAAGGGCATTTCTTCCATATTTTTTCTTGTATTTCTTCCTGATGTTATTTTACGTGATTAAGTTAATATTCACACGAGATATGGCGGGATGACTTAGACGTCTTCCTTGAGAATTGGAAAGAGGTAACACAGAACCGAGAACAAAAAGAGACGAAATAGAAGCAGACTATTGCCTAGCAATGGGACAATACATGATAGATATTATAGAAATAACAGTTAATATTCAACAGGAAGAGATACAAGAAGAAAATTTAATACAGTCGTTGCAAATCATAAGCGCACATAAACAGACTTGTCGGATATAAGATTTCAATGACAGTTTTCAGGAATATTTACGCCACAAGTGAAACAAGAGGTTTTTTCTTTGAAAACGCAACACATACGCCGCGTTCCGAGTCACGCCAACATCGCTATTAGCGACCACAGCGCTAAAAGGCGTCCCAGAGGACACGGTGGAGCATACGGTGGAGGGTTGCCCCGCTTGGGCGGAACACCGCCGTGACCTTGTGGATGCATTAGGCGGCTGCGACCTCTCGCGCCCGGGTCTGGTTCAGGCCATGGTACGAAGCGAGAGGGAATGGGAAGCTGTCTCCTTCTGCGAAGCAGTAATGCTAGCGAAGAGAGAGGCGGTATGGGTGAGGGAGACTCAACAACGGAGTCGCCCTCTCGACCTCAGCAGCAGCCGCCGCAGGAGACGCCTGGGGCTGCCGGCGCCGCGAGACGATCTCCGGCCACTGTAGACCCGGGCCTGCGGACGGCGAGTAATGGATAGCTCGCCCTACGATCAGCACCAGAGCCTTTAGACAAAATACTTTTCTGTTAACGTTAACGCTAACGCTTCGTGCAAATGTAAGACAAAGACATTACTGGGCGTGAGTCACGTGACAGTTCTCTGTCTAACGCTCCGTGCAAAACGTCGTTGCCATACATTTTGCACGAAGCGTTAGCGTTAACGTTAACAGAAAAGTATTTTGTGTAACCGCCCAGGCCCGAGAGTCGACGGCGCGTATTGTTCCACGCGCGCCTCAAAGAGTTGTCAGCAATAATGACGGGGCCCGTCATGGCCGATGCCTGCTCAGGGGTTGTGTATAAATTCGAAACAGAGTTACCGCGCCCCTGGGCAATTAGGGCAGGTAAGGAACAGGAGTGGGTTTTAGTCAGTAAGAGTCTGACACGCCCTCGCTCCACCCTAGAGCGGGAGATGTCATTGGATGATGGCCCACCCCACAAAAAAAAAAATCGATGTTGGCATGACTCGGAACGCGGCGATAATGACGTAAACACGACGTAAATTTTTTGACGTAAATTTAACAAATTTCAGTTGTTGACATAAGTTAAAGTGTTTTGACAGGTATCTGGGCCTGTCGACTTAGTGCTGCCACCTGGTGTATGTCATTACAGAAAACCCTCACTGCCATGATCGACGCAGATTTTTAATATGCAACAACTGTATGAAACAAATGAAAAGTCTTTACCTTAGGTATTTCTATAATTTGTTTTGTGTGATGTTTAGAAGAAGATAGTTGTACTAAGAACATTAGGATACTGTTTACTAGATCGCAGCAATCTCTGAAAAAGAGCAGCAAATAAATTAAGACTACTTCTAGCAAGTTCTCTAAAAATACTGTCAATCAAAAATATATCTTGTTTTCTGCACAAAAGCTAATTAGCTAGTCACATTAACATATTTTTTTAATTTTTGTAGTGATATTACCAAGTTTAATTGACAACGGGTGGACACACGTCGAATGCGTGGTATTACAAATAATACCGTATGTCGCACGAAATTCTGTTCTATTTTGGGTAAATCTCATAATATCAAATTAATTTTCAAGTTACGGTATCTCCTGTTGTTTAAGGCGTATATATCCCCCAAGTGGCGCCCTCATTGAATAAAAAATCGTAGGAAAGCGTAGAAAGTAAATATTAAAGATCCTATGTTGCGTTTACTACGGCAAAAGTACCAAAAAGTGCCGTTTTTGACACTTTTGTCTAATACTTTGGATACGAAACATTTTTAGTCCTGTTTTAACATCGTAAAAATACCTTATCCTCTTTGTAACCAACGCAACATAGGATTCTTTAATCTTTATTTTCTATGCTAACATATGATTTTTTATTCAATGAGGGCGCCACTTATGCGGAGGTAGGCCTTTAATTTGATCCAGCTGCTTTATTCGAAACCCAATGAAAATGTCACTGTTTAACATAAGTAGTTTACTCGTTACTTTCTAAAAACACTTATTCCTATCAAGATAGAGTTGAAATTAACGTATCACCCTAAAATACTTCTACCGTACAAGCAATGTAAACGTAAACTTTATTATCATGACTGTAGAGTTGAAATTCTAAAGATTTGATCATGGTACTTACGGTATCTCATGCTGTTCAACCAAATCCAACTGCTTCATGAGAAACCCTATGAAGATCTGATCACTGTCCAACATACAGTAGTTTACTCGTAACGTTAGAAGCTGGTTCAGTAGGTTTAGGACTTGGCATTGAAGTGGGATGTCGTTTTGCATTGTGTAGCTCTGAAATCGTAAGAATTCAATTATGATTGTTCAAAAGCAAGAATCAGTCAGGAAGTCTGACACTCCTTCCTACTCTACCCGGAGCGGGAGAAGTCATTTGATGATATTGATTACCAACAAAAAAAAAGAAGAAAATTTAACTAAACTGGCAAGCACGCATTGCTAAAAACAAAATACTTCTAGAAGAAAAATACTTGCTCATGGAGCAACAAAGAGGTGGCAGAAAATAGGAGTTGCGCAATAATGTTAATCTAGAATTCTTAACAAGTTTAAAAAACTAACCAGGTGCGTGTCCGGGCAGTATGTGTGATAATAAACATTATCACCAAATTTCAAGTTGATAGGTCAATGGGAAGTTAAAGAGTTAAAAAATTCTTCGTAACAAAATTTTGTGACAGACGACGGACGGACGGACAGACAGACAGACGGACACGTGAGTGACAACAATTGGGCTCTGTTTGGATCCTTCGGGTACGGAACCCTGAAAACAACACTGAAGCCCAGCTTCTGGAACGAAAATTAATGCGACAAATTGACTTAACTGCTGTGACTGGTTGAAAGAACCGTGAATAGACAATCGCATCACCTAAGTGTAATTTGTCAAAGGATTCACCCGTGTGGAATTAGTAATTCCCTCATTATAAATTATAGCCTATGTGCTATTCCAGACTATAATCTATACCTGTGTCAAATTTCATCTAGATCCGTTCAGCCGTTCTCGCGATCTTAACAAACATCCATCTAAAGTTTCGCATTTATAATATTAGTAAGACTAGGTAAGATGGTTTCATTCCAATAGTTTTACAATCAAATTCGAATACAATAAAAAACTTTTTTTACAAAAAAAAATGGAACCGACTTCCAAAAAAAGTGCAAATAACTTTAATTTCGGAAGTCGGTGTTTCTGGTTTTGTGTCTTCGTTTTTTGACACCGACTTCCGAAATTAAAGTTATTTGCACTTTTTTTGGAAGTCGGTTCCATTTTTTTGGAAAAAAGTTTTTTATTTTTCACTTTTTAGCTGTCGTTCTCCATTAAATTGTGTTAACAATTCATACACTCGCTCATACGATCATACAATCGCAGCAATCGCGGTTGATTTGCTGTCAAGTTTTGAAGAGTTCCGTTGTCTGTCTCCGAAACCGATGAAATTTAAATGGGACCATTTCGAAACAAACCCGTTTCGGACAAAAAAAAAAGAATTTTGTAAATCCGTCAATAAATGACGGCGTTATGCCCGAACATACATAAAAAAGTACAAACATCCGAATTGATAACCCCCTCCTTTTGGAAGTCGGTTAAAAAGCTACTAACCTTCAAAGCCTGTATAACAACCGGCTCAAACAACCTGATATACCTCTCCAACTCCTTCTTATTCGTACTCCACTTCCGATCAGACTTATTCTTCGCAAAATTCTCCATAGTCATCAACAGCTGTCTCTCAGCCACCATCCTTGGGTTCTTACTATCTAAAGACAACTTCTGACTAGCATTGGAACAAACACTACTCCTTCTAGACTCTTCCTTTAAAGAACCCAACATATTGACCATCATAACATCTTGGAAAAAACTTGATTTATTATTGACTTCAGTTTTGTCTAGAATACTCATAAAATCCGAGTATTGATTCACCATGTTGGTACCAAATAGGCATTTTAAAAGTTGCGTAATGCAGTATACAGTTATGTCTGGGCATAGAGGCATGATGACTTTGAGGTAGAATAAAACCTCCTCGGTTACGTTGCCTATTTCCTTTTCTGTGGCCAGTTCTAGTTGAATTGCTAGCGAGTTTAGTACTGTTGATAGGAATGTGTGGAAGATGCTGCTTTTTGGGTCGAGGTTTATCTGTGAAAGAAAATGTTGAGTTCGGTAATTCGGTTATTCTTGATGCCTTATTGACACTATGATTTTCTGCTTCTAGATACAAAATATAGCGGAGAAAACTTGGTGGAAAAAGACAAAGTCATTAGATTGCGCATCATACATTGGCCCGAAAGCAGATTTCTGATGGCAACTGGTGATAATGCTTTTGTAACCAGCTATTTGACCTATTTGTTACGACATCTCTGTCAGCCATGGTTTCTCGATTAAACTTTTAGAACAATAGGTAACAAGCTCATCTAGTCTAGATGATATTATAACTCTACAACTGCAATAATGTACTCAATACTTTATTGCATTCCATAATATATGTGCTAAACATTAACTTACAGAACAATCATGGACCTTAGCGGGCACAGCAAAAAAAGATAGAACCTAGGTAGAAATGGGGCTTATCGTTAATCTTATAATCTAATTTATAACAAAAAAAAAATGTGTATTTTACATAAGTTTTAGGGAATTATCATATAATATTCATAAATACTGTAATAACATTTTCATATTAATAGTTTGTATTCTTAAGAGGGAACAGGGCCTGCGAGGAATTAGAAAAATAGGTATTTAAAGAAACTATTCCCGTCGTGGTTTCTCAAGCCTGCCCCCGTAAAAGCGATAGAGACAGCTGAAGCTCAGACCTATTTTATCACAAATTTTTTTGACGAGATCGATGTTTCGTATTCCTCTTTTTTCTCCGCGAAAACTGAACCGATTCAATTATTTTTGGCACTAATTTTTAAAAAGAGTATGTCTAGGTTCCTATTAAATGTTTTAATATGTTAAAAACTCTTCCAATTTTTCTGGTAGTCCTCTTATCACGGCGGTAAAAATGGGCCATTTTTTGTCATTTTTGGAGGTTCATATTTTCTTTACTTTTTAGTTACCATTTTTGGAGGTTCATATTTTCTTTACTTTTTAGTTACCGAAAAAAAGAAAAAGACAGGGGCGTGTCTACAGCAGACCTTGATTTTATAAAAAAAAAACTATTCCTCTAGAGGCATTATTGAGGAAGAAAAAAGAGGAATACAGTTGTATGAAGAATCACAGCCCCTGTTCCCTCTTAACTTACATACATACCTTATGATTAGAATAAGTAGCTCTCAAAGTCTCATAGAACTTCATATAAAAAGGTTCGTTAAAGAAATGTCCCACGAAGTTAGCTTTAAGACTGGACGCGGGAGCTGGAAGTTTCTTGCGAAGAGAACCTTTGTCATCCAGTTCAGGAGGATTGCTACCTCTTCGTGGCATTCCATCTAGAAGGCAATAGATTGTGATGATAACAGCCTAGTTTCCTAAAAATATCTGATTAGTCTGTCAGTCAGATTACCAAAAAATATTGGATAAGTACATATTTTTTCTTTTGTTACGTAACCAAAAAATCAGGACGATACAGTGCGTTGATATTTCGCGTGAGGTCACACCTCGATTCTTGTACCGCTTATTTTAATCTTTTTCTTAATCCTTTTTTTTTAATGTTAATTTTTGTTTTACATTGTTCTTGCTTAATAAAGCACAGAATTAACACTGGATGGATGAAATGGCGGCAGGTCACCGGGACTATCTGTGACTGCCGCATTCCCCTAAAACTTAAGGGGAAGATTTATAAAACAATGGTCAGACCTGCTGTCTTGTATGGTTCAGAATGTTGGGCCACATAAGGGATGAATGAAAAGCAATTGCATGTAGCTGAGATGAGAATGCTAAGAGCGATGTGTGGTGTTACGCGCATGGATAGAATTAGGAACGAGTATATAAGAGGAAGTCTGAAAGTGGCACTGTAAAGTTGTGTGGAAATCGGTTGTCGTGGTATGGGCATGTGATGCGGAGGAATGAAGAAAATGTCGTGAGGAAAATCTTGTGTATGGATGTAGATGGCTATAAGAGTAGGGGAAGGCCAAAGAAACGATGGTTGGACTGTGTGAAAGAGGATATGGGTAAAAAGGGGGTGACTACAGAGATGACGACTAATAGAGGAGTATGGAAGAAAAAGACGTGTTGCGCCGACCCCAAATAAATTGGGATAAGGGCAGGAGAATGATGGAGAATGATTGTTCTTGCTTAATAGAAGCAACAAAAATAATATACTTAACCAAAAATTTTTTTAACACATAACATGGTTAAAAAGAGTGCCCATGGAGTATTGTGCACGTTCTTCATCATAGAGATCTACGCTTAGGAATGTGCAATTAGCTTCATATTTTTGATTGACCGACCGCGACGTGACAATTCAAAAGTGCCTGTAAATGGTTTATTTGAAATAAATGCTTTGAGTTTTGACTTTGACTTTAGTGACGTAACAAGCCCCCGTTCCTGAACTTTGATGCGTTTTAGCTTTGTCATTTTTTATTGGTTTCGTAAAGCAAAAAATACGTGTCCAATGTTTTTTGATAATCTGACTTACGGACTAAATAGAATTATTATTTTTATACCCAGGGAATAAATAAAACCATGTAATTAGTTTAAACACTGATTAGCTGGTTCTTGTTTCAACAACTTATACCCGGAAGAAGGGAAGTTGTGAGTGGTAAAGTGCTTTTTTGTAGGGTGGGAAATCATCAAATAACTTCTCCCGCTCTGGGTAGAGCGGCAGGGCGTGTCAGACTCTTACTGACTAAACCCCACCCGTGTTCCTACAGTTGCCTGTGCCTAGGGCCGCGGTAACTCTTTTGATCACTCCCGCGACCCTGGTAGAAGTGTAACTGACTAAAGTGCTGACTAATCATCAGAGGTCAGAATTAGGTAGAGTTATTTATGTACTTGCATCGAAATGTTGATATTAATATGGATCTTCCCGGGATTTCTAATGGACAATCCCGTGTGGCCAACAATATTACAAATAAATAATAAAAACCTCTATTGTTTTCTTTTGTTCTCACAAGCTATGTTGTGTGAACTACAATTGTGGCAAAATCGCGCGTGTGCGCATTGGAATTTTGCAACTTCGGACATCCGATGTCGTTGATGTAAATTTGGCAACGTCGCGCGTGCAGTGGTTTAAATTGTGTAAAAGTAAATAGCTTTTTTATTTAATAAATCACGGGATTTTTCTACACCTTAAAATTAATCTCGGGATTTGAGGCATATCCACTTTCAAACTAGCCGCCTGGAAAACGGAACAAGATAGCAATATGTCTAAATTTTTGGCAGAGCAGACTTCTATAATGACCAAATTGGCTTCCGATATTAGTGAAATTAAGGCTCAAAATGTCCAGATACAGTCTTCTAATGCGGAGTTTCGGAAATCAAATGAAGAAATGATGCAGTCTATCGTCTTCATGAACAAGAAATTTGAAGATATGAAGAAGGAGGTGGAAGAATTAAGAAAAGAACGCCAGGAACAACACAAATATATTCAAAGTTTGGAACAAAAGATTTCAGATCTTCAGCGAATATCTCGAGGGTCGGGCATTGAACTTCGTAATATACCGCCGGATAGTTCGGAAAATATAGATAGTTTGACCAAAACCATATGCACCATCGGCGAACTTGTTGGATTGCGCATAGCGGAAACTGATTTCCGCGACATACACCGTCTACCAGGAAAGCTAACCACTTCAAACACCCCGCGCCCCATATTAGCTGAATTTACCTCAGTAAAAACGAAGCAAGCACTTTTGTCAGCTGTCCGCACGTATAACAAAGGAAAAAGTAAAGAAAATAAGCTAAACACGAAACTTCTTGGAATGCCGGGCGAACGGAAACCGGTGTACATCGAAGAGCAACTTTCCGCCAGTACCAAGAAACTATTCTACCAGGCTCGAGAATTCGCTAAACAAAACTCGTACAAATACTGCTGGACCTCAAATGGTAACATTTTCTTACGCAAGTCAGAAGGTGACAAACAACAATTAATAAACTCCGAAAAATGTCTCCAGGTACCCGACAGTAATAATCTGTGACTAACCATGCTTAACTACGCAACATATTTTTCCTATTTGTATAATTATTCCACAACAACAACAATCTTTCACATCACTCAACACACGCACAAAATTCCAACACACACAAAAAAGCAAAGTAATTACTACTTACTAGCACATACTCGTAGCTCTCTCATAAACTTTCAGTCACCTTATGTCAAAGAATATTTTAGTATAACCTACATATATCAATGGCTAACATCACTAACATAAACAATGACCTCGACCAAATCTGCGTAGGAGATGCGTCTATCTGCAGCCCTGATAATTGCAAAAAATATGTAAAACATTTTGACACAAACAATATAAATCTTTTACACATAAATATACGCAGTATAAATAAAAACTTTGATTCACTACAAGTATTATTGAGCCGAACTGATATAAATCAAGACATCATAATACTGACCGAATGCTGGCTCAGTAAAACAAATAATTTACCTAAACTGGATGGTTTTCAATCGTACTGTACAAAAATAAATTCAAATCAAAATGACGGCGTAGTTTTCTATATAAAAGAAGACCTAAACGGTACAGTGTGGGAACCGGACTTTGAGTGTGGAAATTGCCTGGTGTGTCAATTGGATAACAAACTGGCAGTGGTGGCAGTCTATCGCTCGCCCTCATACGATTCTAAAGAAAATCATGATAACTTTCTACTAAGTCTAAATAACGTCTACAACAAAATGCCCTCGCTTCCTAATATCGCTCTTGTTGGGGATCTTAACATAGATATAAGTCAAGATAACAGAAACCAGCGAAGCCTGGATTATTTATTGCTTAATGCCTCTCACGGTCTTCTGCCTACCCACTTATTCCCTACCCGGTTAGACAATTGCCTAGATCACACACTCCTAAAAACCAACTTACCCGTAAGCACACTTGTGCTGGACACCCACATTACCGACCATAGACCCACTCTTTTATCTATTGCTGACCCCAAACTTGTGCGTAAGTTACGCCACACTACCACCCGTATAAATCATGACGCTATTGTGCAAAATCTACAAAACACGGACTTTTCAGATATTTATGAAACCACCGATCCAAATGTATCCATGAATAAATTCATCACTATAATCACATCTACAATATCTAATAACTCAGTACAAATTAAAATCCCCAGACGCAAACGAACTATAAAACCGTGGATAACTCCAGGTCTTCTGAAATGCATGAAAAACCGTGATAAACTTCATATTAAGTCCAAAAACGCACCCGATAATGTTATACTTAGGCTAACCTACACTCGATATAGAAACTTTTGTAATTCCTTACTTCGAAAGCTAAAAATCTCCTATGAAAAAAGTGAACTGGAGAGAACCAAAAATAATCCTAGAGAGTTATGGGAAACTATTGAGAATATTACAAACACATCCAAAACTCGAACTATACCTGAAGAGCTACTGAGTTTATGTGATAATCCTTATTCTTCCGTTAACAAGGTATGTCATTTCTTTGCTAACGTTGGCAAAAAACTGGCGGAAAATATCGAATCTGGTGCACAATCCCTCCTGATCCCAGAACAGCGTTCGTCGTCTTGTAACATCTCCAACTCGCCTATCAATTCATTGGCTCTGCTAGATGTAGATGAAGCCGAAGTAGAGTCACTTATACTTCAATTAAAAAATGACAGTGCTGTTGGCTGGGATGGTATATCACCCTTAATGTTAAAGAACTGCAAAAAGGTGTTAGTTCCTCACATTACTTACCTTTTTAATTGCTGTTTGCAAAAGGGTGTCTTTCCCGAAGCCTTAAAAAAAGCTATAGTGCATCCTATTCATAAGGGGGGAGACAGAGACTGTGTCAATAATTATAGGCCCATTTCGGTGCTACCGGTTCTTTCTAAAATTCTCGAAAGGATACTCAACAACCGCCTCAAAGATTTTTTGGATAGGTATAAAATAATCGCTGAGAATCAGTACGGCTTCCGGAAAAGAGTATCAACAGAAGACGCAATACTTGACTTGACGCAACATGTTGCGAAAAACCTGGATAGCAAAACTAAATGTCTAGGCATATTTCTGGACCTGTCCAAGGCCTTTGACACAGTTTCTGTTTCCTTACTGATCTCTAAGCTGGAACTGCTTGGTGTGCGAGGAATTGCCCTACAAATATTTAAAGACTATTTAAGTAACCGCACTCAACGTGTTAAAATCAGTACTTACCTCAGTGACGAAGAAATTGTCTCCTTTGGCGTCCCGCAAGGTAGCATCTTGGGGCCTAGTTTGTTCCAAATTTACATAAATGACCTATGTAATTTAAAGCTCCCAAAATGTAAAATTATTACTTACGCTGACGACACGGCGATAATAATACATGGACCTACATGGAATAGTGTTAAAACTGCAGCAGAGTCTGCATTAAGTACGATAATGACATGGCTAAACTCAAACCTACTTACACTTAATTTACGGAAATCCAGCTACATACCGTTTGCCATAAAACGGAATAACTTACCTCCAGACACTTTCTCGATTACTGCTCACTCATGTCAGGTCCCTTCTACTTCGCCCACGTCGTGTTCTTGTCCTAATCTTACCAGAACAACCAGCGTTAAATATCTAGGTGTACAAATAGATAGTGAACTAAAATGGGATAAACAAATTGATGCTCTCACCACCAGAACCCTCCGTCTCTTACATATCTTTAAGTCCCTGAGGGAATCTGCAAATGTCGACACTTTAAAAATGGTGTACTTTGGCCTGTGTCAATCGGTACTAGGATATTGCATAACGGTGTGGGGAGGGGCGAGTAAAACATTCCTTCTCAAACTAGAGAGAGCTCAGAGAGCTATACTAAAAGTTATGACCAAAAAACCCTACAGATTCCCAACAACTCAACTGTATTCCGACTGTAAAGTTCTCACAGTACGTCAACTCTTTGTGCTCTACTCAGTCCTTAAGAAACATTCATCTCTACCCCCTTCCAACCGAAAAAAACGCACCTTTATCCCACCAAGTACTCCTCATAGAACAGTTTTTGCCACACATCAGTATCTTATTCTGAGCAGTCACATTTACAGAAAAATAAATAAACAACTAAACATACTAGATCTGACAAAATGGAATATTAAACAAAAACTTACAGCGTGGCTACTTCGACAAGACTATAATCACACAGAATCAATATTAACCTACATAACCTAGCACATGCACACACACACATACATACACACACATACACTTACACCCTTAGGAATAAAAAAAAAAAAATTGAGTTCATTATTTGATATTAAATTGATTTTAATTTGATTTAGGTTTGATTTACATTTGATTTTCATTTAGTCTTAATTCTATTTTAATTTGATTGTAATTTGATTTTAAATAAATTTTAATTAGATTTTAAGTTTATTCTATTTTATTTGATTTCAACTTTAATTTTAATTTTATTTTGATTGTAATTTTATTGTATTTGATTTCAACTTTAATTTTTATTTTTATTAGATTGTAATTTTATTGTATTTGATTTCAACTTTAATCTTAATTTTATTAGATTGTAATTTTATTGTATTTGATTTCAACTTTAATTTTAATTTTATTTGATTGTAATTTTATTTTATTCAGTTTTACTTACCATTCATTTCCTGACAATTCTTTAATTGTGGGTAGATCGACAACTCCTCACTTAATAAAAAGGTAATATTAGAACATAACCTTATGGCCGTCCACTGTCTCTTAAGATACAGGCATACCCTAGTTTAAGAGACAGGGTAACGTTAATCGTCAACAGATACACCAGCATGTTCTACCATATGTTTGTGACATAACTTTGTATAACTTACTTGTAACTAGTTTAAGTTTTTTTTCACACCATCTGTACCTTTTTGATCAATAAACAATTATTATTATTATTATTATTACTTTATTCTTTCGATGTATGAAATCAGTGTCAGTACATAAATAACTCCTAATTCCGACCTCTGCTAATCATTTAAAGAGGTTTTTGTCCTATATTAATTTGACGATAATATAATTTGACGGATGAAACGTATGTTGCCTTGAGTTTAGAATCCACTTATCACTGTTTAAAATAAACATATGATTAGTGAGTTTTATAAATAAGGCTGGAAATGTATTACAGTGGTAATATGAACTTTTGGCTTTAAACTGTAAGAGGGTGAAATCCTGTGATTATTAGATAATTTAATCATTTTATTTACGTAATCAACAAGGTTTACCAGTTTTATGTAGAGGCCTTCTTATTAGTATGGAGATACCTGTAACAGAACACCTCACTCTTCCATATCTATGTACATGTATACAGAGGCTGTTAAAAATATAATCAAAAATAAAGTACAAATATAAATTAAACCGAAGATCTTATCTCTTTGATGTAGGATCGCAAGCGCATGAGGTCGGACAAAATTATATTAGGTTTTTACGTCTGGAATTTCTCAGTAGCAAGCCCTCGTCTGGATCCGTCCCCGGTTGATGCCAGTTACCCTCTCTCCCCCTCCCCCATCACATGAGACTTAAACATAGCTAAGCTAACATGAACAGTGGTGGCCCAGTGATAACGGCCCGAGTTGTACGTATTGGATTCAATTCCAGGCAGGCGCTTTACTTTGTGTCATTTATTTCAGCACCACTGTTTATAAAACGGTAAAGGAAAACATCGTGAGAAAACCGGCATGTCCTAGAACCGAAAATTCGAAGACATGTGACATCCACCAACCCATACTATAAAGGCTGATTATGCTTTATGCTAAACATAACTAACAGAATGTGGGTACTTATAGCACAGTTCTGCTTCACCTTTCAGGGGATCAGGCGTGTTGTAATATGAACAAAAAGCTTACCTGTAGTTTTCCTCCTAACCGGACTCCCAGGCAGAGCAATCCCAACCTTATTTAAATGCACATTAGGATTAACTTCCTCTATCAAATGCACCAACACATTCAACATCTTCAGTGTGACTTGTAGATACTTTTCAGCTAAACTGGCAACCCTCTCACATTCTAAGTGTTGCCATTTGTCTTTCGTATTTTGTGTGTCACGTTCGAATATGTCTCGATTTGTTGTTTTGTGACGCATTATGTTGTGGATTTCAACTGAAAACAAAAAAAAAATAAAAAAATTAGTCTTAGACCACAGAATGGTAAAGGTACGCTTGCCAGGGATGGTCCATGGATGGGTGACCATCTTTACATACCGAGACTCCTCCGTGCCTCGGAAAGCACGTTAAGCCGTTAGTCCCGGCTGTCAATTGTGGATCTTTGACAGTCGTTACGGGTCGTCAGAAGTCCGAAAGTCTGACATCCAGTCTTACCAAGGCGTATCGTATTACCCATTAACTGGGTTGTGGAAGTCAGATAGGCAGTCGCTCCGTGTAAAATACTGGTATTCAGCTGTATCCAGTTAGACTGGAAGCCGACCCCAAGATAGTTGAGAAAAGGCTAGGCGGATTTTTGAGTCTTAGATCACAGAGCCGCCAGAATTTACTTATTTTGGCAGTTATGTCCAGACATTTATTTCTTTAGTTCTGTGATCTTAGGCCCTCCCTAGACGGACTACTTAGAGCAGTCGAGACTAACTACACGAGAGCAGTCTTGTTGCGGTTGGGGCCTCCAATCAATACATTTTTAGTTGCGAAAACAAATTAACTGCTTGAGCGGTCCTTGTATGGCGATAGTCAATTTGTATTGAAACTGCAGATCGCCCAACAGCGACCGCTTGAAGCTGTCGGCACTGACTGCTCTAAGCAGTCCATCTATGGCGGCACTTACTCTACTATTTAGTGTTTGATAATACTGTTTACGGCCTCTGTATATGAAGAGGTTTTTACCTTGCAGTGGGAGAGTAATAGGAAGGTTATAATTTGATACAGGGTGTAACGGAAAGGTGTGGTCATATTTTAAGAACCGGTTCTGCCCATGGAAATGAACAACTTTCTGTAAGAAAAAATAGAAAATTCCCAAAAAAAAATTGGACTATCCATATAAAGTTATCATCAGCTGACCAATATTTGTATGGGGGAGTAAAACATTTTTTCAGTTCATATCGATGGGCAGATGCAGTTCTTAAAATATAACCACACCTTTCTGTTACACCCTGTATAGACTGCAGTAAACTAAGTCAATGAGGGTTTTCTGAAATGACGTACACCAGATGGCACCACTGAGGTGTCAGGTCCAGACTTGTCAAAACGCTTCAGATAATTTAAAAAACTGACATTAGTTAAGTTGACGTCAACATTATGTTTGTGTCATTAATTATGTTTCCGTCCGCAAGCCAGCGCCTACGGTGGCGGTGGCCGGGAATGGGCTTGCGACTCCCGACGCCCAGGGCGTCTCCTGCGGCGGCAAGAGGCGCGAGGGCGCGAGGATTGACTCTCCCTCACGCGTCCCGCCTCCTACTTCGCGAGTTTTATTGCTTCGCAGAATCGCAGAAAGAGGTGACAGCTTCCCATGCCCTCTCGCTCCGTACTATGGGCTGGACTAGGGCCGGACGCGAAAGGTCACTACCGCCGTTCGCCTCCATGAGGACACGACGGTGCTCCGCCCAAGCGGGGCAGACCACCGTATGCTCTACCGTGTCCTTCAAACCATCCACACAATGATGAATTCCAACAAGGCGACGCCAAAACTGTCAGCAAGATACTAAAACAATGCAGCGTACTAATCTAGGCTTTTATGTATATCATCATCATCTTCCTGCCCTTATCCCATGCTACTTGGGGTCGGCGCAACACGTTTTTTTCTTCCATTCTGTCCTGTCAGCCGTCACGCTATCACTAACTCCCTTTTCTATCATATCACCCCTCACACAATCCATCCATCCTTTTTTAGGTTTTTATGTGTATAAACCACAACAAATAGTAGCCACAAGGCTATAAAATTCAGAAGTCTGGTATCAGTCTCCAGCAGTCCACTGCTGGACACAGGCCACAGCAATCTTTAGTCACTCTTATCGTGCCATAAGAACTTAAACAACCTAAGAACGAAAAAAAACAACAAAAAAAAAAATCAAACAATCTCTGTCTGGATGCAGTTGGTGATATTTGTCAAAGTTCAATCGCAGATCTAATGACTATTTTGTTATTACCAGTGGTCGGAGTAGGTAGATTGATTTTACGTACTTGCATCATGAATAGTCATAGAAATCATAACATGGATAAGCCTTTTTTTCCGGGATTTCATTTTGGTACTCACGGGATTGAATCAAATATTGTGAATGTAAAGATTTCTAAACTACTACATTTGAAATTTATAGAATGCGATAGTTAAACGTTTAAAATTGTTTTTTTCTTATTTATCAAGTAATAAAGTGAATCTTACTTTTGTGCGTCCATAAGAAACTTACAAATGACTAATTTAGTAGTTATTTCTTACAACTTTATTATCTGCTGCTTGTAATTATTATATATTATGTTCTTGAATAAATAAATAAAAATAACTTTTTATACTCCTTAATATTTTTTCGCATTCAGTTTTCTTCTTTCCGCCACCCGCTGTCGTTGACAACCGTTGTCAGTAGGATAGCGGAGAGGCAAGTCCCATCTTTCGTCGCACGCACGCACATGTAACTATTATTAGTAGAATCCCACTTTATGTTTGCAACGTTTTTACTCGAGTTTAGCCATGCCATAGTTTTTTTTTTATTATAGAAGGCCGATCACATATTCTATTAAAAAGACAGCAAAAAGGTTAAACATTCCTTATTCATATTGATATATTCTTTATCTTACACATTAAAATATTTGAAATTCCTAAAAATCTTAATTATTACAAAATCCCGGAATCCCGGAGGCATATCCATATTAATATATACGTGCCAGTTCATTGACCCCAAATCAATCTACCTACTCCGACCACTGGTTATTACCTACATTTTGTGAGCAATATTTTTTAATTTATGGTTTGAGTATCTAATTGTTCTTTCTGGGACTGTCGGGTAAAAAGGAAAAATCTCTCTGGTTTTCAGGATATTTCTAGCGGCATGTATATTAAGAAAAGCTTAAAGAACTCTTACCAGGATATAACAACGAACACAGGTCCATAAGTATAGTCCTAGCCACCACGGTGCCATTGCAATAGTCAAGACTATCGAGGCAGTAGCTCAGCAGTCCTTGGTCGGAGTACGCTTCTATGTGTTTCCATGGCGACCACTTATGGCAAATCGCTTGGAGGGCTTCGAGAAGACCTTGCTAGAAAGAAAGTCATAATTAGTTTAACCCCTTGCGTGTCAAGCGGATACAGATATCTATAATATGTATGTATTTAGAAATATATAAGTATGTTTATCAGTTGTCTAGTACCCATAACACAAGCTCTGCTTAGCTTGGGACTAGATGGCGTTGTGTGATAGTTGTGGAATATTATTATTATTATACCAAGTGGGCGTGGGCAACGTCCTCAAATGTGAACTATGGATAATTTGGGCATTCCAACAAGCATGCCATCATCTGATCAGAAGCATTGCCCCGACACTAGTATTCATCAGGTCGCCATCACAACAAACTCACCGAGTAATATTTACAATGCGCGGCCACCAGTTACCCCACTAAGTTAATTTTTTGCATAGAGCTAGTATAGAATAGAATAGAAAACATTTATTCGACTCAGACACAACACAACAGCAACAAACAAAGGGAAAAGAAAAGAGTAGTACACAAAGATACAATAAAATTGTACTGAGCATGCCCATACCGAAAGAGCATTGTTAGCATCTCACCATTTGCTGGGTGTCGGACACCCAGAGCTGGTTTTCAGTTGGCACCCCGTAGTGACGTACTCATATGTGCCTGGCATTAATCTAGGCTACGTTTCATACGGAAAAATGAATCGCACGGAAGCAAAAGCGAGTTCGTACTCACCGAAAAATATTGTTACGAGCTGGGTATGGGATAAATTATTTTACACCTATTAATTAACCAAATATGCTTTATTAACTCAACAATTTTTTTACACAAACACTAATTCGCTAATAATCACAATTCTCTTTGTAATCGCTTGTATTCGCTTCCGTTCGCATCCGTAGTCGAAAACAGACAGACGCACGCGCCGGCCGCCCGGCTCATAGAAGTTTCCAGAACATTGTCGAACTATCCCGTAATGGAATATTTTAGAAACATCTATGAACTTCTACACAGTACCACAATGGAATATTCTCGAACGTAGTGGAAACTTAGACCACATTCTCCAACGTATCATTGTAATACGGTCGCCGTAACAATATTTACAATGCACGGCCGTTTGCTCCCCTACTAGGTTCCCAACGATCATGTTCAGTCTCCAGTCTACAGCTGTTCACCGCGCCTCAGTTGTGGAGGCACCTATCTCGCTATAGATGTTCCTTACCAGCTCAAAGCCTACGCCTTCGCGTTCGAAGGCAACCACAGACAAATTGACTTTTGAAAAGCCAGTTTTGAAGGAATTGCCGATTTAGTGCTTTGCTATTTAACAATTTCATTACTCTATGTTACATATCCGATATTACAATCCGATGTTACTATCGTATGTTACTATCATACGTTACTATCGTATGTTACTATCATATCTTACTTCTCTTTGTAACTATTATAATACTATTACTAACCCGTACTGTCCCACTGCTGGGCAAAGGCCTCCCTCCATTCCTTCCAACGGTCACGATCTTTTGTTATTATCCTGTTACTATCCTATGTTACTAATTCTATTCTACTATCCTATCCCACACGGGCCTGCGGACGGCGAGCAGTGGGCAGCTCGCCGTCCGATCAGCACCAGGCCCGTGAGTCGACGGCGCGTAGTGTTCCTCGCGCGCCTCAAAGAGATGTTGTCAGCCACCACTGACAGGGCCCATCGTGGCCGGTGCCTGCATGCCTAGGGGTAGCGGATAAATTCTGAAAATGAGTTACCGCACCCCTGGGCACTCAGGCAGGGAAGAAACAGGGGTGGGTTTTAGTCAGTAAGAGTCTGATACGCCCTCCCGCTCCACCCAGAGCGAAATCAAAAAAAACTATCCTATCCCACTTCCTACTAATACTACATATATGCAAAAGTGTATATGTTTGGTCTTCTTTCACGCAGCAACCTATCAACGGATCGACCAGATTTTTTGTATAGAGCTTGTATATACGCTTGACATTAATCTAGACTATGTCATATCACGGAAAAATCCCACGCACGGGAGCAAAAACTAGTTCATACTCACCGAATAATATTTACAATGCGCAGCCATCAGCTCCCCCACTAGGTTCCCGATGATCATGTTCAAGCTGTCTGCAGTCTGCAGCTGTTCGCCGCGCCTCAGTTGTGGAGGCAGGTCGCTATAGAAGTAGATGTCCCTCACCAGCTCTAAGGCTAGACCTTCATGGTCGAAAGTAAACTGCTTGCTTTGTTCTTTGGCTAACTGTGAGATTTTGGAGGTCGGGGAAGAATGTTTTGAGGGGTGTATTATTGGAGTTATGCTGTCGAGAGAAAAACCACAATATTAGTTAGTTTAGGGATTTTTCATAGATTATGAAAGTCGATTTTACGTCTCTGGTCTTTTAAACTATACTAGTGGTCGCCCAGTGGTCGTAATTCGACCATAATTCATTTAAATTGTGTGTGAGTCAAACACAATGGTAAGTATGTAATGTTTTAATTTTATTTATTAATTTAATTTATTTTTAAAATGCATATTATATAAAGATGTTAGCTTTCTGCACTGCTTCTCCATATTAACTATAACTGTGTCAAATTTCATACTCCTCCCTCCACATAATTATCGTAAAAAGCTTCAGGTATTAATATATAGATATTAGACGAGTCTGCTTGTGTTTAGCATAAAAAAAATACAGTTTCCAGGCGATAATAAAATACACACAACAGTCTATTAGCACTAATGCCCATTTTGAGCACTAAATATTTGAGGATCGATGTGATATAAATGATGGTGGCTGTAATATAAACTGAAGTGGCAGTGGGCAGGGCACATTACTCGCAGAACAGATGGTCCATGCGGCCGAAGGGTTCTGGAGTGGTGACCGCGTGCTGAAAGGCGCAGCGTTAGACGACCTCAAAAACGCACAAAATGGATCGATGACCTGGTGAGGGGCGCGGGAATCCAATGGTTGCGAGATGCACAGGACCGGTCGTTCCGACACTGGGGGGAGCCCTATGCCCAGCAGTGGACGTCTTCCGACTGAAACGAATGTGATATATATAACTTACTTTGCTATAGCTTGAGCAGCTGCTTTCCTCACTTTCTGATCTTGGTCGGCGAGTAATCTTATTAGTGTATCCATGATCAGTTTACTTCTGACGTAATACATGGGGTAAAGCATGTATAACCTGCAAAATACACAATAGAAATTATTAAAAAAAGACCAGAAACTAGCTTTAAAGCGCATTTAACTCGATGCATCGCATACCCAAGCATATAATTGTCGAATAATTGGCTCCTAATTCAAATTTAGATGGTTATTGGAACGAATCCTTTGACATCTATATTTCTTGTACCAATAGATGACGCTGTTTGAAGTTTTAGAGTTTATCCATTCGCCTCTTTAAAATTTGTATAGTGACATATATTGATACAGTAAAACTATTATGAAGTGCCAAAAATTCTATAAAATAATTCCTTAACGTGTGAGAAATTATTAGTAAGATTTTAAGTAAATTCATTCAACTTGCAAGCTGTCGCTGCTAACACCATCTAGCAAGGTGTAGAGGACAGGCCCGAACGAAGAACAAAAGTTACTTGTGCCAGACGAAAACCCGTAGTTACGGCGGTACCGTTTCTTTGTATGGGATGAGGCATCTGTACGCTAGTATTATATTATCTGTGGTACGAATATGTAAGTGCTAAAATAACAAATATATTCTCTTCTTACTTCTGATAAGGCAGCTTCTCATACAGCCTACACAGGTTAACTCTACACAACCAGTATTTGTTCGTCTCCACATTGACCAGCGCGCTCAGTACGTCTATGAGCTGTGCCCAGTGAGAGCTGTGGCAGAGACATCTGGACAGAACCGTGAGCGAGGAGAGGGTGTGGTTCACCGTTGAGTGGATGTCGTCGGAGAGACCCTGGAATAGAGAAAGTTCGTTATAAAGTATAGGCAATTTTTTTATTAGCGCTAGGTTTGAATGACACCATGCTAGATCACTTATTTTAGCAATCTTCATTGTCATAGTATAGAGGTATGCAGAACAGGGTGTACTGTAAAGTACCGCAAACCTCCTGTTCTTTATCTAGCCCATGATTGGACGAATTTAATAGTAATTGGCTGTTTACGCTCGCTAACTCGGGCGTGATTGGTCGTGACCTACCCGCGATCTGTCATCGATCAGGACGAGATGCTTTTGTGCGAGCCAATCAAAAAGGAGCCTGGCCCGCGCACTCGTACATTCGATTCGGTCGCCATTGTAATCCCAAGAACAATCTATCTCTTTACTCCGTGAGTGAAAATTGATAAAATAAGGACAAATTGTGCATTACCGTGTGGTGTCACTCGTGCCTAGCCCCAGGATCGACGGTCCACCCAGAAGACCGTTTAGATCATCCAGGAGGCCGCCGCAGCAGAATAAAGGTGAGTCGTACTCAGTCAAAAACACTGTTGAATTTGTTCCTTAATTGGGAGAACGGCGAACCCCGTTCGTACAGAACTACTTATCTACAACCAGCTAAAACTTACAGTCCACTCCTCTATCCCACATTCTGGTCCATTCGCGCAGGATTTCTTAATTTTTAGTTTCGCTAAAACCACGCTTCCAAAATGGCGGAAGTTTTAGAAACGAAAAGGAAAAGCTTAATAGTTAAAAAGGAATATTTATTTACGAAGATACAAAAGCTTTATGACTATTCCAAAAAGTTGGGAACAGAACCAGATAAATTGCAATTGTTTAAGATATTATTGTCGGAAATGGAAAGTGTTCGTGCGAAGTTTGAATCCGCCATATTTAGTTTGTACGAAATAGAAGTACAAATAAAACCTACTGCAAAAATGTCGTTAAGTGAGCTCGAAACATTTGACGAAATGTATAATACATGTCAGTTAATCGCTAGTAAATATTCAAAATCAGAATCCGATTTCTATCCAGCGTTAAAAAAAAATGAGTTAGTAGTACCTACACCAGCGTTACCAAAGTTAACGTTATTTCAATTTGACGGTGAAGTTGAAAATTGGATAACTTTTTATGACACATTCTCATCATTAGTTCATAATAGAAATTTCTCAGATATCGATAAATTTCATTATTTACTTTCATGCGTTAAAGGTCCTGCATTAAATATCGTAAAAAAACCTACCAATTACGGCCGCAAATTATACATTAGTTTGGCAAAGTTTAGTTGATAAATATCACGACCACAGAACACTAGCATGTAGGTATTTCGAAAAAATGTTGAATTTTTCACCGTTAACAAAGGATACTACGTCGAACTACCTGTGAAGCCCCGCCAACTCACCGGTGAGTCGGACCAAAAAAAAAAAATTAAAGAGAATAAAAAAAAAATAATAATCGGCTGTCAACCCGGGTTGTCCTCGGGGTTTAATTTGACAACCCGGATTTTGCCATAGGGCTTGCTTGACAGGTTAAAACTTCATTTATAGAAACCTTTGATTATTCACTTAAAGCGATTCAAGCATTAAACATTGAGAACTTAGACGATTTCTTATTGTGTCATTTGGCATTACAACGACTCGACCCTCATACACGAAAATTATTCGAAGAATACCGGGATCAGAAATTGATACCTACGTTTGCGGAACTAATAGCTTTTGTAAACAAACAAATTAAAGTTCTCGAACACACTTTTAAGGACAACTCTTCGAATAACACGTCGAAATCTAGTAATACACAAAATAAAAACCAAATTAAATCTTCGTCTAAGTCGGTTCTTAATACGGCGCGAGCTCCGCACGAAAATAACAACCGTAATAAAAATAACTTAAGTTTGACTTGTGTGATTTGTAAACAAAATCATATGATTTAGCGATGTGATCAATTTCGTAAATTGTCTGTCGATGAAAGAATGAACCGTGTTCATTCATTAAAACTTTGCCTTAATTGTCTTAAATCTGATCATCAGTCCAGTGCTTGTAAGAGTACAATGAATTGCGGGGTCTGTACATTACCGCACCATTATTTATTGCATAAAGATAACTTTAATACTGAAAGCGCGGGCATGTCGTCCGTGGCGAGCTCCCTGACGGCGGCGCAGCCGTCTCTTTCACACGCGCAGCAAGCGCTAGTGTCGTCTCACTTCGTAAGCGAAACAACACAAACACCATTAATAAGCAATAACTGCGAATACGGAGTAGTGTTAGGTACTACACTTACGCATGTTATGGACGGTGTCGGTCAATATCAAGACTGCCGTGCAGTCATCGATTCCGGCGCTCAAAGTTCTTTTATAACTACTGAGTGTGCTCAGAGATTAGGATTAAAACGTAAAAAATGTCCGTTTACCATTCATGGTATAGGTGGGGGCATAGTTAAAAGTCAAGGCATGGTTACTTGTACACTAAAACCAAGGCATGCCATCGGTCCAACATTTCGTGTTAATTTAGTAGTTATTTCAAAAGTTTCCGCTGATATGCCTAATATCTCTTTCACAGACAATGTCATTAACGAGTATGACACTTTTATGTTAGCGGATCCACTGTTTTTCAAGCGTTCTCGCCTAGATATTTTGTTAGGTAACGACATAGTACCAGATATCATTAGCGATAAACCATTAGTAATTAAGAATGGTATTCGAGTGTTACTAAAACAGTTTTTGGATATGTTATTAGCGGAAAATTGTATCCACATAATAATAATAGTACGCAAAATCTTAATTTATCGGTTTCATATGACGAAGAACAGTCGATTGGAAAATCTTTACGCAGTTTTTGGGAAATTGAGGAAGTGCCGTGCACACCTTCAATAAATCCAATGGATCAGTTAGCCGAGGAGATATTCTCTAATGAACATACTCGAGAATCGAACGGGCAATACGTGGTGCCGCTGCCTTTTGCGCCCGAACGCTCGCCGCTAGGTGCAACGCGTGCTGCAGCTGAGCGCAGGTTATTGTACACGGAACGTAAACTCGCGCGCACTACTGATCTAGAAAAGAAGTATAAGGAATTCATGCGTGAATATGAAGAACTTGGTCATATGGAACTTTATCAGGGTGATACGCCTAGCAAATACATTATTCCACATCACAGTATTTTGCGACCTACTAGTACCTCCACTCCTCTACGTGTAGTGTTCGACGCATCGGCGAAGAGTAGCAATAACGTGTCTTTAAATGATATTCTGTTAGTCGGGCCTAAACTGTATCCAGATATTGCTGCAATAATTTTGAAATTTCGGCTATTTGAATATTGTCTAGTAACTGATGTTTGTAAAATGTATCGGGCTATCTCCTTAAGAAAAGAAGATCGCTTATATCAACACATTTTATATCGAGAATCGCCTAACGATCCAATTAAATTATACGAATTAAAAACCGTAACGTACGGACTTAGTTGTTCACCGTTCTTAGCAATTCGGACGCTAGTACAATTAGCTAACGATGAAGGAAAACGTTTTTCATTCGCTGCTCAGGTCCTCCGTGAGGGAGTTTACATGGACGATATTCTATATTCATGTAATACTTTTGAGCAAGCTTGCTTAGTACAGGATCAATTAATTGGTATTTTTGAAAGTGCCAATTTTGCTTTAAAAAAATGGATGAGTAACAGTGAGGAGTTACTGCGACGCGTCCCCTTCGAAAATAGGGAAAATTCCGTAACATTCGTTAAAGATGAAAACGATAGTACCATTAAAGTTTTAGGTCTTAAATGGATTCCAAATTCCGATATTTTCATTTTTTCGGTTAATTTAAAAGACAACGAGCCAACCAAACGATCAGTGCTAAAATTGCTAGCATCTATTTACGATCCCGTGGGCTTTATAGCACCATGCACTTTTGTGGCGAAGCAGATCATGCAGGAGCTATGGAAGCTAGGCATTGGCTGGGACGAAAGGTTGCCAGATAATATAAATAAGTCTTGGCAAAATTTTATTTTGGAACTGCCTCAGTTAAAGCAGTTACATATTGAGCGTCACATGCTCTTGCCAAGGGAGACGGAATGCGATTTGGTTGGATTTTGTGATGCGTCGTTGCGTGGCTATGCAGCATGCGTGTATGTTATCAGTCGCGATAAAAAGGGTAAGGTAAAGGTTCGTCTAGTTACCGCGAAATCTAAAGTTGCGCCGATAAAACCCGTCACGATTCCTCGGTTGGAATTGATGGGTGCCGTTTTGTTGAGCAAACTAATAAAGTTTGTAGTCGACACATTTACCCGCGTTAAAATCAACAAAATTACAGCAGCTTCAGACTCGACAGTCGTACTGTCGTGGCTTCAAACGGAACCTTATAAACTGAAAACTTTTGTTAGTCATCGCGTCACGAAAATTCTTGAGGTGTTACCCCCTCACTTTTGGCGGCATGTGTGTAGCGAACATAATTTAGCCGATATTTGCTCTCGCGGAGCGTCTCCGGCACAACTTGTTAGTTGTAATCAACGTTGGTTACAGGGCACAGATTGGATGTATGAAAATTATATCGATTGGCCACTAACGGTGTTTGTGAATGCGAGTAATAATAAATTACCGGAATTGAAACTGTCTGTTAATTTCTTGACCGAAAATAAAATTAATGATAATTTTAAGGAATCTAAGATAGAATTTTGTGAAAGAATCTTTCGACAATTTTCATCATTTTCAAAATTGCAAAGATCGTTCGCTTGGATTTTACGATTTAGACGAAAGGGGAATGAGAGTAACACTGCTTACAAATCGGGAGTATTATCAACCTTAGAATTAAATAAAGCTAATGATGTGTTGATAAAATTAGTTCAAACCGCCTATTTTGAAGCGGAATTAAAATTGATTAAAGATAAGAAACATGTTTCCTCATTACGAAAATTATCTCCATTTATTGATTCCGACGACTTCCTCAGGGTAGGGGGTCGCATCGGTCATTCAGAACTGCCGTATAATTCTAAACATCCGCGTCTGCTTCCGAAAGGTAGTTTGTTTACTAAACTATTAATCAATTATTTACATAAAAAATATTTACATGTAGGTCCGCGAACATTACAAAGTATTATCAATGAGAATTTTTGGATATTGTCCGCTCGTAGCGTAATTAGATCTGTTTTATCTAAGTGTAAAACTTGTTTTAAATGTAAACCGTCTTTATTGCAACCCCAAATGGCACCCTTGCCACCAACTCGGTTGATACCTAATAAGGTATTTTTTAACGTCGGAGTTGACCTCGGAGGTCCTTTTTTCATTAAAGAAAGTTTACGTCGTAACGCTAAAGTGACAAAGGCGTATTTAGCACTGTTTGTTTGCTTTTCAACAAAAGCAGTACATCTGGAGGCGTTATCTTCTCTCTCCACAGACTGTTTCCTGGCGTGCTTAGACAGATTCGTGTCTCGTAGAGGTTTATGCGCTGTTCTATATTCGGATTGCGGTACTAATTTTGTTGGTGCAAGTAAGCATCTTTCGGAAATCCAAAGGTTTTTGCGTGAAAGTCAAAATGACATTTCGGATGGCTGTTCTAAAAGGCAGGTTAACTGGAAATTCAATGTTCCCAGTGCTCCACATATGGGTGGTCTCTGGGAAGCAGGCATAAAGTCGGCAAAATATCACTTAGTACGAAGTGCGGGTGAAAAGTCCTTAACGTTTGAGGAACTCTCCACGATATTTTGCAAGGCAGAAGCCATTTTAAATTCGCGTCCCCTCTGTCCACTACCTACTAGTGATAATCCCAACGAATTTAATGTCTTAACCGCCGGACACTTTCTCATTGGTCGAAGCTTGATCTCTATACCCGAGTATAACGTGCAAGAGGTAAACATCAATAGATTGTCACGTTGGCAGTACATCCAGAGATGATCCCAACTTTTCTGGAAACGTTGGAGTCACGAATATTTAAACACTCTTCAGCAGAAAGCTAAGTGGTTTACGTCTTGCTCGAACCCAAAGGTTGGAGATTTGGTGATAATAAAAACGGATAATGTTCCCTCCTGTAATTGGCCTCTCGGCAAAATAGAAAAATTACATCCAGGCCCCGACGGTATAGTTCGGTGTGTGACTCTGCGCACCGAAAAAAGTGTCTTACAAAGACCAACCAATAAACTCAGCCTGTTACCTTATACAAACTAGATTCAGACAAACGTTTTTGTTAGATATAGGTACCTAGTTTAGTGTTTAATTTAGGGTTCTCTTTAACAAGATAGGTAATAGGTTAATCTTAGTTTTATAGAAACCATAACTATGGTTTCGGTAGGGGGTATGTTCTGTATCTAGCCCATGATTGGACGAATTTAATAGTAATTGGCTGTTTACGCTCGCTAACTCGGGCGTGATTGGTCGTGACCTACCCGCGATCTGTCATCGATCAGGACGAGATGCTTTTGTGCGAGCCAATCAAAAAGGAGCCTGGCCCGCGCACTCGTACATTCGATTCGGTCGCCATTGTAATCCCAAGAACAATCTATCTCTTTACTCCGTGAGTGAAAATTGATAAAATAAGGACAAATTGTGCATTACCGTGTGGTGTCACTCGTGCCTAGCCCCAGGATCGACGGTCCACCCAGAAGACCGTTTAGATCATCCAGGAGGCCGCCGCAGCAGAATAAAGGTGAGTCGTACTCAGTCAAAAACACTGTTGAATTTGTTCCTTAATTGGGAGAACGGCGAACCCCGTTCGTACAGAACTACTTATCTACAACCAGCTAAAACTTACAGTCCACTCCTCTATCCCACACCTCCATTAAAAAGGGAGGACTTTCCTTCCAGACGGGTGTTGTCTGCAGCTCTGGGTTGCCTCTGCCTAAGGGTTGATTTCGGACTGTTATATATGTTCAAATCACGCGGGGAATTTTGATTGCGAGATGCAGGATTTGTGTTTAGTTCGTATGTGGCGACATAGATGCTGCTACAGTAGTTATAAGGTTGCATTCATTTGCAAAGAACAGTGAACGGCCTTATGCTAGAAGTTTAAAATAGAAAGAAAGAAAAAGTATTTATTTGCCACAAATTAACGACATACTCAACAATATGATTTTGATTTTGTAACAATTTTGTAAAAACCATTGGAAGAGTTCATTTATGGAGTGGGCCTCTGTGGTCGGCCTTGTGTATTTGAGTTCCGAGGTCAATGTTTCGCATCACTTTAAGTGTGGTGTTAAGTTATCGAAGATAGCCACGCCACCTAGTTGTAGCTTAAACATCAAACGTCGAAAACTAACTGTCATGTGACAGCGCCATAAAGATGTTAATTCCGCCATTTTATTTTGTCTCCCATTAAATTACTTAGCCATAGAAAAAATAAAAAAATATATACAGGGTGTAAGGGAAACGCTTCCTAAAACGGAGACAGGTGATAACACTAGTGATTCTCGATACGATAACCATAAAAAAATGTGGAAATAAAATTTACTATTTTACCTTTTTTTTTGCATTTCGTACACTATGCTGTGAGAACAGTTAAATGAAATCGTTATTTGCGATTAAAGGCACTCTTTTTCTTTACAAATTTAGCATGCAATGTATTCGTAAAATATCAGCTGACACTCGCGCATTACCTCGAGTCCAAAGTGCGCGCGCGCTTGCCGACAGCCGCACGGCCAAAACGATCCCACGTCCATGGTATCCGTTTGCATTTAGGTTGTATATAATCTACGTTCTGGCTCTGGAAGCGTTCCCCTTACACCCTGTATAAATCTGGGTTAGGGAATCCTTAAGTCAGTATAAAACATCAAATTCCACATACCTTCAAAATAATTCCAATCAGCTTATCCATACTAATAAACTCCGACACATCTTTCGGCAGAGCACTGTAACTCCTCCAACGATGGTAGTACCCATGGGAAAGATCCAAAGCAGCCACCAGATAACTGGCAATACACACCCTCACCAACCCTCTGATTTGGGGGTCATTATGACCCTCTAACAGGGTAAAAACATCACTCAAGTGCTGAAACTCGAAATTTTCGGTTCCCTCTACAACTTTCATCACAACCTCCGCTACATTATCATTGGCAATATCCATTGATTCTTTGGTTTGGACTTCATCAGTTCTTTTCAAAGGTCTTTTGACCCTTTCCTCTTTCTTTTCAAAGTCTTTCAAAGCATCTAGGTGGTCCAAATTCGTAGTGCTTTCACCAAAATGGTCGAATTTCATGTCTAAATCTATGCTCGAAGACAAAACGTCTCCACTGCTAGACATTGGATACCCAGTTGACAATGCATTGCTACCTGTCATGTTGGAATTCATTGTGAAATTGCTATTGGTCATATTAGGGTTGGTACTATCAGTTGTGACGCTTGCGAGCAGATCATTTTTAGGGTACACTTTGCTGTCTAAAATATTACTAGGGGCATCCTTAGAACTTTTCTGTTCTGTGCTCTCAGATTTGCTGTCTTTCTTCGATATTTGGTGGGATTGCGTGGTCTGTTGGCTGTCTAAACTTCGGTTAAGGAGGTCCTGGCTTAAGGAGTCCGTTAAGGAATCCTGGTAGCAAACATTTCTTTCTAGTATGAAATCGTTTATGTGATCTTGGTTGGTTGTGTCTTCGGATGAACCTGGAAGAAATGGAATCTAGGTTATAAAGCTCTTTTTTTTAAAGGTTTTTTTTTTTTGTGGGGTGGGAAATTATCCAATGACTTCTAGCGGGAGGGCGTGTCAGACTCTTACTGACTAAAGCCCACCCCTGTTCCTTCCCTGCCTGAGTGCCCAGGGGTGCGGTAACTCATTTTCAGAATTTATCCGCTACCCCTAGGAATGCAGGCACCGGCCACGATAGGCCCCGTCAGTGGTGGCTGACAACATCTCTTTGAGGCGCGCGTGGAACACTACGCGCCGTCGACTCACGGGCCTGGTGCTGATCAGACGGCGAGTTACCCATTGCTCGCCGTCCGCAGGCCCGGGTAAGCTCTTGGTATGGTGGACTGGATTTTGATAAGCTTTTAAAACCACTTCAAATGAAGAAAAAAATTTAATTAGAGTCGGTTCAAGCCAGTCATTTCAATGATCTACAAATGAAATAAGTTTCGGACTTCGTACATTTAGGGTTCCGTACCATATGAGGGAAATCAATATTTTGGTATTTGTTATTAAAATATACGTAATAATAAACATTATTACCAAATTTCAAGTTCATAGGTCAATGGGAAGTTAAAAAACTCTGTGGAACAAAATGTTGTGACAGACGGAGCCCTATTGCTGTCACGTGAGTGACAGCAATAGGGCTCCGTTTGGATCCTTCGGGTACGGAACCCTAAAAAAGGGAAATTAAAAGTATTCGGCCTAACCAAATAAATAAAGTCATATGAAATTATTTTTATTTTTATTTTTCTACGTAATCACTATTAAAAACTTGAACGTTTCGAACTTACCAGAAATATTATGATGTTTTGCATCAGCATCCTTGTCTAGGAACAACGTTATAGCTTGAGGATACAGTTGTAGTATCTCAGACAAACAGTTCAGTGCTGATGATTTTAAAGACACTCTTATCTGCCTGGAAATAAAAGTCACAATATAATAGGGTATTTCACTAAACAAAATCTAATTAGTCCTGACATTTAAAAAGATATTGAACACGTAGTTTTTGCTTTACTAAACCAATAAAAAATTAGTAAGATAAAACACATCAAAGTTCAGAATTTACGTTACGTCACTTTGGTGGTAAAAAGTGTCGCGCAGCGTGACATCAAACACACTGTATCGCCCTCATTTTTGTTTTTTTTTTTTCATTTTTAGGCTTGTGTACATGTACTAACTATAAAAAATATACGTCTCAAGTCATCATCGAGTTTTCTTCGCATCTGTGTCGACATCGACCAACCCTCCTACAATCTGGCGCCCAACTTGGGGCACGAAGAAAAACCGAAGTACGTCACACGATCCGGAAGAATCACGACTACAATTGCAAGAGGGAAAGCAGACATGTCGGTGACCATGACTGACGCTCAGTTCGAGGGGCTGCTGTCGAGACTTTCACCAGGAAGACACGGTTCTTTCACCACCTGCAAAGCGGAATTCGACGAAACGAAGGACACCGTAGAGACGGAGGCATTTTTGGCGGCAGATGAAACGAAGCCCTATACCCTCAAGACCGATGCCAGTAGCTACGCGCTTGGAGCAGTTCTGGTCCAGGGGGAGAAGGAAGATGATCACCCGGTTGAAAATGTGAGTAGATTGCTCACGTCAGCTGAGAGAAATTACTCACAACGAAAGATATGGGATGCCACAGCGAGTAATAAGTGATAATGGTACTCACTTTTTGAGTGCTGTAATGCAACAAGTTATATACTTGACGTACGGAAGGGAAATAAGATCCCCACGAGATAATAAAGTAGACTTCCGAAACATAGTTATTTCTGAGAATATAATACCAGAGATAACTTCGAAACTTGTGCAACTAGCAGGGGCCTTAAACAAGGCAAGAGAAGTGCAAGAAATGAAGCAGGAGACACGCAAAGCATGTTGATAAACACAGGCGTTAACATCCCCAATATCAACCAGGAGACCTGGTACTTGTTAACCTACATCCCATTAGCAAGGGAGCTCAAGGTATAACTGCAAAATTTGCATCTCGTAGAGATGGGCCATATGTTATCATTAATAAACATGGTCCTGCCTCTTATAAAGTAGCTTCTCCAAATGATCCTACTAACTCTATTTGACTTTTTCATGCTTCCGCTTTGACCCCATATAAAGACGGAAGCCATGAAACACTACCAGAAACCGTGCGTCCACTGCGAAGAAGAGGACGATTTAGAAAGGAGAGAGTTGTCAGCAAGCCTCTCCCTGAAGCCAAACGAGGACGTGGACGTCTTAAGAAACAATAGCGACCCATTATCCAGCCCTTCTCGCCGGGACGTCTTCGAGGACTGAGGGGGAGGATTGTAACACACGTACTTCGTACTTAGTGTTAATTATGAATACAGCCTGTTAAGTAGTATATCCCTAGATCATTTATACCTATTGTAATAGTCCCGCCGGATGCTACTAGATGGCGCTGTGCAATAACGTCATGATCCTGAATCGCGGTGTTAAGATTTGCCGCGAATTAGTGACCCACGACAGATTAATTATAACTCCTCGACGCTAGATGGAGCTGTGCAATAACGTCATGATCCTGAATCGCGGTGTTAAGATTCTCCGTAACTTAATGACCCACTAAGGAAATTGTAAATCTAATCAAGCTATTTCTCCTGATATCAGTGAGGCGCATCCGCGGATCTCGTCCTACTCGGAAAGGTCACGTAGAACACCCCTGATAGTTTGGTGGAGTAGCCGAGCCATTGTATTTTTTTGGTTTAGAGGACTACGTCCCCAGCCCTCGACCGAGCGGACTTGGCTGTGTGGAACTGCGCCTATTTTATAAAGTTATAAAGTTTTAATCACTGCTTAAACATTGTATAATCCTGCTGCAAAAATATATGTCTCAAGTCATCTTAGAATTTTCTTCGCATCTGTGTCGACATCGACCAACCCTCCTACACAAGTATATTAGGCACATAATTTCAATAAAAATACACACATAAGACATTAAATAAAATTACACTGATTCATTTACATTATTAAAACAAACACTACAATTATAATTTTCTAACCGGCATTAGTACAGCAACATGCCAGCCACAGCAATGCCGGATATAAGGGCAGTCCAACCTGTTAGCGATCATCGTAAATTATTTCATCATCATTGCTCTCAGAACGATGAAGGAAAACATCATGAGGAAACCGGCCATGTCCTCGCACCAAAAATTTGAAGACATGAGACATCTACCCACCCGCACTGGCCCGCGTGGTAGATTACACCCCACTCCCTCTCGCAGAGCCTTGTGTCCCAACAGTGGAACCATTAAAAGGCTGAGTATGCTTTTACAATACACTTCTGCCCGTGTATTCCCGATTGTTACCACCGATTTTGTCACTACTGGTGACCAATGGGAAAAAAATCTCATCTGTTGCCAGTTGTGACATATTGTTACGAGCTGTGATTAAATCTGCAGGCAACCGTAATTCCCTTCCAAAGTTCGCGAAGGCTGGTGTCACAGTCGTACTTTCGTGAACTGCACTACGATAGGACAAAGGAAATGGCTGTATGTGCTTATCCCAATCCCTTTGCCTGCTTTCCACAACTTTTGCCAGATATCTCTCCAACGTTTGGTTGAAGCGTTCTACCATTCCATCAGATTGTGGAAGTTTTCTTCATTTATATGTTCTGTAATCTAAATGGTGTACATAATAAAGAGAGTATTCTATTCTAAGAAGTAGTTCTGGTCTTGTGAGTACCCATCATTCGACAAGTCTCCTGGAATACTTGCGATTCAAAATTTCTCCCTTGGTCGCTGTGAATTTCCAAGGGTACTCCAAAACGACAGAAGACTTCCTGAACCAATTTATCTGCGACGGTTGTAGCTTCTTGGTTAGGAATGGCGAAGACTTCTGGCCACTTTGTGAAGTAATCCATGACAACCATGAAGTAATTGTTTCCGTTTTCACTTTCCGGAAATGGTCCTGCAACATCTAGTGCTATCCGTTCCCAGGGGGCTCCCACGTTGTATACTTTTAAAGCACCTCTGCTACGTGTCTGGGGTCCTTTCACAGCCACACAACTGGTACATTTGCGACACCAGTCCTCAACATCCTCTCGACAGTGAGTCCAGCAAAATCGCTCTCGTATCTTCAGTAGAGTTCTTTTTACCCCCATATGTCCTCCTGAACATCCATCATGGAAGAGCCGTAAAACATGCGGTACTTTGGCTTTGGGGACAGCAATTTGTAGATGTCAGTTGTCCCTTCGAGCGTTTTTCCATTTACGATACAAGACTCCATCCTGGATAACCAAGCTGTTCCATTGTGCCCAATAACTCTTCGTGATGGAACTCAATGCCGCAACATCACTCCACTTGGGTTTAGGAGCACTAGCTTTAATTCAGTCGAAGATCGGTTTGAGGTCCGTGTCATTTTGCTGAGCAAGCTGTAGGATTCCCTTCCATTCATTGCCGACATCCATTCTTAGCATCTTCGCTATCACACAGTCGTCCTTCTTGGAGGCCACGGCGTTGGCAACACCATCCGCGCCTGCACTCACTTTACTCTTCACTTGCTCCTGTTTTATGCACTTGTTTGGTGCCGCACCGACCTTGACGACATCCGCCAGTCGCGCTCCTCCACCGAACTGGCCGAGCCGCCCTTCCTTGCTGGGATTGATCTCCTCGCTTTGGACAGCTTAACCGAAGATGACCCCTTTCTCCACAAGTGTAACACCTAAGGCTATATACCCTTGCGGACGATCGCGTACAGGTGATGCCACAACCTCCCTGATACGGTGTTTTCGATGGTCTTGCCTCACTGCCTCTACTTCCAAGGCATGGGCCAAGGCGTCATTCAGTATCTCATGATGCCCAAGTCTTACAGCGGCTCTAACCTCCAAGTCACGAATTCCGTCGACGAATGCCAGTACCAGATTGCCATTGATGAGTGCAGGGGCGGACTGGTATGCTTTCTGATCCAGCTTTTCAACTTCCAAAGCCCACTTTTCTAGGTTCTCGGCACTACGTTGAACGCGATCCCTTAACTTAGCGCGAAATACGTGCTCCAAGTGCGCGTCGCCGTATCTGGACTCTAACGCCTCCAGCAGCTGTTCGTAGGTCACATCCTTGCCAAGAGCCTCAAGTATGGTTAGGGCCTGGTCTCGGAGTCCTAAGGTGAGCGCGGTCATAGCTTGCTCTTTGGTTCGCCCATTCGCCTTCATAACGGCCTCAAATTCAATTTTGTAGGCCGACCATGAAGATGTTCCGTCGAAAGGCGGTACCTTAAATCCACGTGCCGAAGGTCTAGCAACCACAGAAGGCACAACCCCGTCTCCAGCCCTAAGTTCACCTAAAGTCTTCTTCACCCCAGCAATCTGAACTTCAGCTTCTGAGATACGATTCTCATACTGGAGAACCTGCTCCTTCATCACCTGGAGCTCCTTGCCAAGTGTTGAGTGAAGGTCTTTTATGAGGAGCATCTGCTTTTCTTGACGGCGAGCCTGCTCCTCTTTATCTTGTTCTTGACTCTCCTTGTCTACATGGGGCGCTGTGTAACATTTTTATTCCTGACAACTATAATTATTTCCGAGCGAGACGGTATAAATTATTTATGGTGCCACGTTGCCGCACGGATGCACGAAGTATGTCACCCATTCCGCGAATGCTAAGTGCACTCAATGCTCTCCTAGAGTCCAGTCCTGGATTAGATCTGTTCGCTGATGAATGGAAAAAGATACTGTCTGAATGTCTGACGATTTGCGAGAAGACTGAGTGAAAGGCTTAAGTATGTATAATATTGTGCAATTGTAATATTTTATTTTATTCTTAATGTGTTTTATACAATTTGTAATGTGTATGATCAGTGTAATTGGCATTTTGTCGTTCTGGTTAAATAAATAAATTGTTGAAGCTTCTCTTCCATCCGACGGGCCTGTTTTTCTTGGCTACGGGCCTGCTCCTCTTTATGTTGTTGAAGCCCGTCGCCGCCAAGAAGAGCAGGCTCGTCGGTTGGAAGAGATTCCAACGGACGAGCCTGTTCATCTAGGCAGCAGGCCTGCTCCTCTTGACGGCAGGCCTGCTCCTCTTGACGGCGAGCCTGTTCCTGCAACAGCACAGACAACTCCGGCACCGCTGGTGCTGAAGAAACTCTACATGGGCGAGCGACTGGCTCTGTCGCAGGCTGAGCACCACACGGCGTCTGTATTGGGGAATCTCTAAACCGCCCCTGATCCATGTCTTGCTGCCGTTGACTCCTTTTACGAATACAGTCCGTGTCGTCCTTTGCTAAAATTGGCATAATTTATCCCTCACTTTTGACACCAATTTTTCAAATATCCTTTATTAACTCAACAACTCATTTACACAAACACTAATTCGCTACTAATCACTATTCTCTTCGTAATGGCTTCTATTCGCATCCGTATTCGAAAACAGACTGACTCCTTTCGCCGCTCGCCCGGCCTATTTATACAGTCATAGAAGTTTCCAGAACATTCTCGAACTATCGTATAGTGGAATATTCTAGAAAAATCTATGAACTTCTACACAGTACCACAATGGAATGTTCTCGAACGTAGTAGAAACTTCTGGAAACTTCGACCACATTCTCGAACGTTCCAGTGTAATACGGGCGACGTAACAATATATAAGTGAAGAACTACTTTCTGCATATTTTTCAAAGTTTTAGGCAGTGGTTTTGGAGATAAGGGCGAGAACGGTCAATTTCCATCTATTTTTAACCAACTTCGAAAAAGGAGGAGGTTCTATGTTCGACTGTATGTATGTATTTTTTACTTATTTTTATATATATTTATGTCCACCGATTTCTCCGTCTGTTGTGGACCGATTTTCCAAATTCTTTTTTTATCCGAAAGAATATACTCCCGAGAAGGTCCCATATTAATTTTATCGAAATCGCTTCAGCGCTTTTTGAAATACTGAACAAAAACGAAAAATACGTATACCTCGATGACGTTTTGGTGTTCTCCAATTACGAGTACTCGTATGTTTAAATTCCACGTTCCATTTTATTTGGGTTTTTAGTTTCGGGGTATAACAACCAAAAAGTGAAAAATAAAAAACTTTTTTAATAAAAAAAAACAACCGACTTCCAAAAAAGAAAATACACAAAAATTAAAAAATAACTTTAATTTCGGAAGTCGGTGTCAAAAAACGAAGTAATAAAATGCAAACACCGACTTCCGAAATTAAAGTCATTTTCTAATTATTGTGTATTTTCTTTTTTGGAAGTCGGTTGTTTTTTTTTTTGTAAAAAAGTTTTTCTTAAATAACTTTAAATCTATATATTTTAAAATTATGAAAAAAAAATATTCGAGACCCTCACAACGTTCCCTTTCATTTGACATGTCGCACGGCATATTTTGAAAAACTTGTTTTTTTAATTCGCTGATTTTCACCACAAAAGTGACCCCCATATTCCTAATTTATTTATTTAGGGTACACGTTCGTATTTGGGTCACAGATATTCATGTGTGCACCAAATTTCAATTCTATCGGTCCAGCAGATTCGGAGCAAATTGGCTATGACAGAGGGACGGACAGACAGACAGACACACGAGTGATTCTATAAGGGTTCCGTTTTTTCATTCGGACTTTCGGAACAATAAAAAAAAACTTGCCAGTTTCAGCTTGTTGCGGTCGGTCGCCCACCGACTATAGGTAAGACCTATCCTAGCTGACTCTTATCGCACGGTGCCATTGGCTTCGCATGATGTTTGTTTGCGACCACCACGAATATCGAAATAAGTGATTGATCGTAAAGTCAAGTAAAGTACAAGTCACATAAATGATATCCATAATGGCCTCTGAAAGGCCGTGAATTTTGTAATTAAAATTCAAAATTTATTTAGATCCAAACATTCTTTTTATCTTGATTTGTGAACAAAATGCTAGGGAAACAATACAATGTTCAGTGATAATTATCATAAAAGGTTATATGAAAGAACGAGTAGCATTACCTTCTTTTTTTTTTGAGTTAAATTCAACATGGACACACCTTCCCTTTGCAATCAATACTTTTTCCTCAAAAGATAGCTTCGAAAAATCGGCACATTTTAATTTATTTAAACGCACTTCGCCAGCACAGGTCTCACAGGTATAATTTTCCATTTTTTAACAGTAAACTTACTAAATAATTACACTAAATATTGATACACAGTCAATTACTTGCGCTATGAAAGCAATATGGCGAAAAACGCAAACGAATGAAAATTAATGATCATTTGGTCAATCATACTAAAAAAGTAGATCCTGTGCAGTTAAAAATTAGGGGTGCTTTTACGGCTTCTCAATTTGGACTAGTTGCAACGAAAGCGCGGCTTATCTGTCTTGAACCACACCCACAGATTTTTATGCACAAAGTCACACTTTCGCAATGCACTGCACGAGATACGTTTAGCGAAGCGTAGTATTAGCCTTTGTCCACTTGCCAGTCGTGGCGCGGCCTGCGCCCTGCGAACTGCGCAGTGACGGCGCGCGTCCGAGTTAGTTCCAACAAAAATAAATAGATGGCGCGTAAACCACGTTAGGGAGCAGTATGGTGGTCCAGTGGTAACGGCCGCGACTTACAAGTTGTAGCTCGTGAGTTCAAACCCAGGCAGGCGCATAACTTTGTGTAAATTATTTCATCACCACTGCTCTCAAAACGGTGAAGGAAAACATCGTGAGGAAACCGGTATGTTCTAGAACCAAAAATTCGAAGACGTGACATCCACCAAACCGCATTGGGCCCGCGTGGTGGATTACCGCCCACACCCTCTCACAGAGAGGAGGCCTGTGCCCCAGCAGCGCCATTAAAAGGCTGATGGTAAACCACGTTATAAAAATGCGATTAAGTTTATGATATTTTTTGAGTTATAGTTTGAAATTAGAGAGGCACGTATGTATGGGACTACAGGGTATGCATACCTTATTTGCATGTATGGAGTGCACGCCGCTGAATGAAAGGGCACATTATGAGGTCTCGAATGTATTTTTTTTCATAATTTTAAAATTTAAAGTATTAAAATTATTTAAGAAAATAGAGAAGATGAAAAATTACTATTTCCCCTTACCTCTAAAACCGCTGGGCTTAAAATTTTGAAAAAAATACAGAAAGTAGTTCTTTACTTGTAGATTACAGGAAAACTAAAGAGGTAGTGTAAAAATAACCTGAAAAAACATATGTTCGGAACCCTTTGCGCGCGAGTCCAACTCGCTCTTAGCTCGTTTTTCTCATTCGTCACCAGCGGTAACAAAACCTGTGGCGACAGCTGAAAAAGTATGTGTTATATGTCATCACTGGCAACAGATGGGATTTTTTGAAGTGAAAACTTCTTTAGCATCGTTGTGATTTGAAAGTCGATGAAACGAAAAAGCGACAGTAAAAAGAGACAGACACATAAATTCATAAGATTTAACGTGGGAGAAAATGAGATAGGAAGCATTATAGTGTTTCGTTTTTGTGTTTTAAAATTGAGATAGCAAGCATTATACAGTGTTTTGTTTTTGTGTTTTAAAATGAGATAGGAAGCATTATACAGTGTTTTGTGTTTTAAAATGAGATAGGAAGCATTATACAGTGTTTTGTTTTTGTGTTTTAAAATGAGATAGGAAGCATTATACAGTGTTGTTTTGTTTTAGCCAAAATTTTTGAAGTTTTCACTTCTAATACGTGTGAATTGCACACATGTTTTTTTTCCATTGGTCACCCGTGGTGAAAAAGTCGGGGGTAACATAAATAAAATAAATAAATAAAAATCTTTATTTTTGCTAATTAATACATTATCTTATCTTAGAGTAATCAAACATATGCATCGTAATAATGTTTTGCACAAAAGGTACTGCTACTGATTCCCAAGCTAAGCTTGAGCTTGTATTATGGGAAACAGTGTTCAGCCGCAAGAAGTATCACATAATAAAAACTTTTTTACAAAAAAATAGAACCGACTTCCAAAAAAAGCGCAAAATAACTTTAATTTCGGAAGTCGGTGTTCCTGTTTTGTGTCTTCGTTTTTTGACACCGACTTCCGAAATTAAAGTTATTTTGCGCTTTTTTTGGAAGTCGGTTCTATTTTTTTGTAAAAAAGTTTTTTATTTTTCACTTTTTAGTTGTGGCTCCCCATTTAACTGTGTTAACAATTCATAGACATACGATAGCAGCAATCGCGGTTGATTTGCTGTCAATTTTTAAAGAGTTCCGTTGTCTGTCTCCGAAACCCATCAGGTGAGATAGTGGTCAAACGCGAGCCTATCAAACATAAAAAAAAAAAAATCAGATCTTTTTGAAATTTAAATGGGACCATTTCGGAATAAACCCCTTTCGAACAAAAATAGAATTTTGCAAATCCGTCAATATATGACTGAGTTATGCCCGAACATACATAAAAAAAAAAAAAGAAAAAAAAAAAAATATAAACATCCGAATTGATAACCTCCTCCTTTTTCGAAGTCGGTTAAAAATACAAATACATTGGTTTCAATTGAATGTCGCTGCAGTAGACTTACAATAATCCTAGAATAACTATCGGTAATTCTTCTTCTATAATCTAATCTAATTATTAATTTTATTTAAGTTTAACAATCGGGAATACACGCTTCCGCCTAATACAGGCCCGATGTTATGATGTTGAACTCTCCTAGAATTCTATTCAAGATAAAACACTTACCTATCTGGAATAATGCCACCCTTATTTCCAGTTAGAAGAAACTTCGATGTCAACAATCGGGCGCAGTACTTTAGTGGAATATCGTCGTCTTTCGATGTTCCAATGTTGACCTACAAAAAATAAATTTAACTTTTGTCTAAGGTTATTTTCAAGACTTAATTATTGTGTCATAGTGCTTTACTACTTAGCGATTCAAATATGAATCTTATCGTCAAGTAAATAAATTTCACATATATATGAATCGCATGCTCTGCCAGCGCGTGCTAACTGTGAACGTCGCCCGTAATAGGTATATTAACTCTTGACACGTCTATTGCAGAACTGCCTGGGGTTGCTAAATTCGAAAGAGAGTTACCGCAGCCCTTGGCACAGGCAACTGAAGGAACAAGGAACACAGGAACAACAGTAAGGTGGGTTTTAGTCAGTAAAAGTCAGACACACCCTCCTAGCTCCACACAGAGCGGGAAAAGTCATTGGAAGATTTACGAAATTCCATAAAAAAAAATTTGGCCATGTGCGTGTCGGCTTTCCTACATTAAGGGTTCCGCACCAAATATTGGTATTTATTAGCAAATTATACGTAATAATAAACATTATAACCAAATTTCAAGTTCATAGGTCAATGGGAAGTTAAAAAATTCTTCGTGTCAAAATTTTGTGACAGACGACGGACGGACAGACAGACGGACACGTGAGTGACAACAATAGGGCTCCGTTTGGACCCTTCGGGTACGAAACTCTAAAAAAAGGTGTGCAGATAACAATTATTAAAACCTATTGTGTCTGCTAATTGAGCGTGGGACGGGTTAAGGTGGAAGCGCCAGGGTAGCCCGCGAAATTCAAATTTTCTTACGTTTTTTGCAATTTGTAGGTCAGTGTCAGGTTGTATTTGGCCAAAATTTGATTCGCGGCCGTAGGTAGTATGTATTTATAAAATTATAATCATTAAAATCTTCAATACAACTCTCTCAGTTAGAATTGATTCCAAATGTAAGTGTTTCATGAAACCATGACATTTGGCATCAATTCTAACTGAGAGAGATGTATTGATGCCGCTAGGACCGATTCCTATCTGGGTCGCAGATAAATTAGAAAGAGAGTTACCGCGGCTCTGGCAAAAGCAACTGAAGGAACACGGGTGGGTTTTAGTCAGTAAAAGTCTGACACTGGAGAAGTCATTGGATTATCCCCACCACAAAAAAGGGCCTCTCCCAAGTGTCACAACAACCGATCCTGTGCTTCTCGCATCACAAGTAGGCTAATTCACGTAACTAAAGAAGTGCTGTTGCAGTGCAGTTGCAGTTAAGTTTCGATCAAAACTACGTTTTACGTATTCTCTACCGCTGTCAGACACGCTCGCGACAATAATGACGCGCAACAGTAGAATGCCGTTTTTGCTCGCGTGACGCGCACTTGACGCGAGCGTGTATAAAAGCTGTTTTTTTTTTTTAGTTTTGGCTTCGCACGGTTTGTGCATTTAGCCAGTGTCAAGTTAAGAAAGTATTTAGTTTTAGATACAGAATACTGTCACTTTTTTCTTCACCATTAGAATGCAGATGTAACACATTCTAATGTTTTTGCTGTATTTGGGAGCAAATGAGTCGAGTCGGCCTTCTCGGCAAGCTTCGCTGAGGTAATCAATACTACGACAAAATTCTCAGCCTTATTTTACCGAGATCGCGTCTGTTTCAATGATACCACATCTTGTCCAGTTGCGTAGACAATTGAGACACAAAACTACACCAATTTTACATCACAATATCCACTAAGAATCAATTTGCGAATAATTAAATAATTAAAACAGCCACTGAACTTCACTCGAAAAAATCCCGCCAAAAACTATAAAAGCATTGTTTTAATCGAAACTTAACTGCAACTGCACTGCAACAGCACTTCTTTAGTTACGTGAATATCCCTACAGGTCATCGTTCCACCTTGTGGGAGACCTTTCAACGCTGGTTCTGCCGGTACGCGCTTGCCACTCTAACACACAATATTTTAACGTACAGTTCTTACCTTAACCGCGCCATCTGTAACAGTATGCGCATGATCAACTTGATCACTGTCTTTATGCTCAACCTCTTCAATCTCTTGTAACTTCTCCGATAAATCCTTAGACAGTTGTTCAGAGTTCGGCATTTCCATTTCTTGGTCACTCACCGGAGAATCTGGTGTCTGCAGAAAAGGAAACATTAATTAGACTTTGGGCCTTATTTACTAATACACATGCTGTAAGGGACAAGACACCACAAACTTCGCGAAAATGTTACCTACACCTAATACTACTAACAAAATTATGATAGTCATTAATCTCGGTAATGATCGGTTACAGAAATTGTAATTTTTGAGCGCGCAATGTATTGTAATCAATGCGATCTTAATGCTCCGCACTGCCTACACACGAACCGCCGCGCGCCGTAGGTATGTAGGTATTACGCCGGCGACGTGACCTTACGAATAAACTCTAGCGAAACAGCTGTGCGTAGAACTTTCGTATTTTATTTACATTGCTGTTTTAGTGTAATTAGCGATTTAATTACTTTTTAATTCAAACTCTCATTGGGTTGGATATGAATAACGATTTTGAACAGACTTAAGTAAAAAAAACTGCAGAAAAAAATAAAAAATTTAGGGAAACGCCGACGAAAAATTCCAACGCTGGGTGGTTCAGAATCATGTACTAAGTCACTGGTACACGTATGTGCGTTTATGTGCCTTACACGGTGTATAAAAGGAGAAACTGACTGACTGTTATATCAACGCACAGCCGAAACTACTAGATACGTGAAATTTTGCACACAAGGCTTCTTTTATAATGTGGGGGGACATTAAGAAGGGGTTTTTGGAAATTCGACCTTAAAGGGGTGAAAAGGGGGGATTTTGTTTGTATCGGGTGTTTTTTTTTTAGAGGTATAGTTAAATTCACATAATTACAGGTAAATGTTTTTAATATCAATGAAATTAGTTTTATTTGAGGGATATGTTCATAGCATTTATGGTTAAATATGATTTCAGGCAAATGCCCACCGCAACTAGCGCGTATATGGCATAATCCGAAAAATCAATGCGAATGTCCGAGACATGAATTCTAACTTTTTCGTGAGTTTTTCGTTTTTCGGCCTTCTCGTTCGTGCGATTTGACGCCATTAGATTATCTTCTTTGGGGATATGTAAGGTCGCAAGTCTACGACAATAAACCAGAAACCATTGAGTACTTGGACGCCAACATTCGATGCGTTACTGCCGAAATTTAGCCTGATTCACTGCGAAGAGTGTGTGAAAATTGGACCTCCAGATTATGCCTTGTATCCGCTAGTCGCGCTGGCCATTTATCCGAAATCTTATATATACATAAATGCCATAAACCTGTCTCTCAAATGAAGTCAATTTCATTGATATTAAAAACATTTTCCTGTGTTTTATTTCAATTTTAATTTCTATACCTCTAAAAAAAACACACTTTATGAAACTTCGTCATTCCACGCGGGCGAAGCCGCTGGCAGAAGCTAGTTTACTAAGAAATAACCATGTGATTAGTTTAAACACTAATTAGCAGGTTTTTATTCCAACATTTTCTACTCAGGAGAAGGATAGATGTGGGTGGTAAAGTACTGATTAAACATTTAAAGGAGGTTTTGTCCTATAGACAGTTAATTTTGACAGATGCAATTAAATTAACAATAAAAAATAAAGCTGAATCGTTTGTTATCTTGCATTTCGAAACCGTAACATCTTTCCTCTCGCTTTCCTGAAATCAGTGGGAGTGATTTCGTGAAATGGGACGGAAGTGTGTAACAGGAAGCCGGGGAAGCGCGCGCTATTTGAATTGACCAATGAACACGCGCGGTGGTAGAGTTGGCCGTCAGATGGTGGATGGGGTGGATTGGAACTAAAACGGTTTAGTTTAATTTTTCAAGATATCATGTTATGTTTCTTATTACCAAGGTGAGATGTCAAATCTTACACATCACATGCGACTTCTGTAAGGCACGCTCGTTTTTTTTATGTTTCACGAGTTTTATAAATAAGGTTGTTTGATACTTGCGTCGTGGCATATACCACAAGCATAAAGATGGTGGTGGTGGTGGATGGTCTTGGAAAGATTAGTCAGTCAACAATATTGATACAGAGGCTGACAGCCACTGCGTGCATTGAACACCTCGTTGGTGTCGTAGTCGCAAACGCAACTGCCGAGCGTGGGGTCCTGGGTTTGATTCGGGCAAAAGTGTTAGTGTATTTTTTTATGCCGAAAATTATTTTTTTATTTATTGGCCTATCTACAATAGAGTATTACACTCATTTTTGAAAAGTGTCTGAATTAGATTCAATAGTGATAATAAACCATTAAAAATAATACAAAGCTTTTATTTTATAAAAATGCATTAAAATTTTACATTTTCAAATTTCGTGCGTAATTTGACGAAAACGCAGAACGCAGTGGACGCCATATTGCTCTGTGATCATGACGTCAGTTGACCGTGTAAATAAAAGAACAAAGCCACGCTGATCAATTGACAGTAAACTATTTTTAGTTTACACAGCCGTATGACGTATAACAGGCTATTAATGGGTGTCTCAGAAAAAACTAACTATTGTAGGTTCATAAAAAAATATGGATGAAGTGTTGCAAAAAATTTGTAACTCTAGTAAGTCTGTCATCGTTTGTGGCGACTTCAACGTTAATTTGTTAGAAACTTCTAGCCTAAGCACTAAAATTATAAGTTTGTTTCAGTCATACAATCTTGTAAATCTATTTATGGAGCCTACTAGAATAACCCCCACTACTGCATCTTGCCTAGATAATATTTATGCAGATATTTTACCTACCCACAAAAAAATTATTAATTTATTAGACTCTGATCATAGTGGACTATTGATCACTATACCAAATATAAACAAATATAAACGAAAAAAAGATATCACTGTTAACCCAAAATCTAAAGGTCGCTTGGAAACATTTAAAACTAAACTCTCAAATAAAATCCCACTTTTGTCAACTAATGATGACCCTAATCAACATTATAATGATTTTTTCAAAATGTATTGCACGCAATTTGATACTACTTTTATTCCTAAGACGATTTCGGTAAATAGCAATACTTCCTTCAGTGACTGGGCCACCATTGGTATTAATAAAAGTAGAAAACGGCTGTATGAGCTGTATGAAGAACGGACTTATATTAACACTGTAGAATTTAATTTATATGTTAAGAATTATTCTAAATTATTTAAAAAAGTATGTTATTTGGCGAAATCTCGCTACTTAAGTTCAAAAATTAAAAATAGTAGTAATGTAATTAAAATGACTTGGGATATTATTAATAGCGAAACGGGAAGGTCTTGCAACCGAAGTAGTGATTACAGCCTTGCTATTGACGACAGTATCATTAAATCAGATTCGCAAGTCGCCGCGGCATTTGAAAATTTCTTTGCAGAGATTCCCGTATCGACTACAAAATCTCTAAATTCATCACCAACTGCTGCAGAAATTTTACTTAAAGAAAACGTTCCAGTTTGTGAATCCCAATTTTATTTCCAATATGTCACTTGTAATGATGTAATCAAAACTTTTAATACTTTAAATGTTAAAAAGACTGCAGATCTATGGGGTAATTCTGTTGACGTTGCTAGGTCTATTATAGACATTGTAGCACCTACTTTAGCAGTAATCTTTAATAATTGTATAGATTGTGGTGAGTTTCCTGATCTAATGAAATATAGTAAAATTATACCATTGTTTAAATCGGGTAGTACATCAGACCCTACTAATTATAGACCTATATCAGTGCTACCTACTTTTAGTAAAATTTTTGAGAAAATTATTTTAGATCAAATTCAAAGATATTTTAATAAACACAAATTATTACACAACAAACAGTTTGGTTTCACAAAGGGTCGTTCAACAACTGATGCTGGTGTTGAACTTTTGGGACACATTTATAATGCATGGGAAGATAAATGCGATGCGTTGGGCATTTTTTGCGATTTGTCTAAGGCTTTCGATTGCGTTCTCCATGATACATTGATCAGGAAGCTGCACTACTACGGAGTCCGGGGCGCCTCCCTGGATCTTCTTACTTCATACTTGAGTAATAGGATTCAGAGAGTTGATGTGAACGGCAAAAGGTCTTCCGGGTCTGTAGTCAGAATGGGGGTTCCTCAAGGCTCAATTCTGGGTCCTTTTTTGTTTCTAATCTATATCAACGACTTGCCTTACCTCATAAAGGATAAACATGATATAGTGCTGTTTGCAGATGACACTTCACTTTTATTTAAACTCAAACGTCAGCAGGTGGTTGTTGATAATGTAAATAATGCTCTTTCAACTGTAGTTAACTGGTTTAATGTCAATAATCTTCTCCTTAACGAGAAAAAAACAAAATGCATAAAGTTCACATTACCCAATGTAATACAAGTGAACACTAGTGTGTCAATAAAGGGTGAAGAGTTGAAACCCGAGGATTCCACAGTGTTCTTAGGTTTAACTTTGGATGCGCAGCTTCAGTGGAGCCCCCATATAGATAAACTGTCCAAAAAACTTAGCTCCGCAGCATACGCCGTAAGGAAAATTCGTGGTTTAACTGATTTAGAGACAGCTCGTTTAGTATACTTTAGTTATTTTCATAGTGTGATGTCGTACGGCATTCTGTTGTGGGGAAATGCCGCCGATATTCAGACAATTTTTGTTTTACAGAAAAGGGCTATTCGTGCAATTTATAAATTAAGTCCCAGACACTCCCTCAGAGACAAATTTAAAGAGATTAATATTATGACTGTTCCCTCTCAATATATTTATGAGAATCTCATGTATGCACATAAAAATATTAATCTGTTTAAAAGATACAGTGATATCCATAGCATAAATACTAGGAACAAACACAAATTTATTGTACCAAAAACCAGGCTCAAGAAAAAAATAGGTGGTTCGTTTAGATGTCAATGTATACGTTTCTATAATAAACTTCCTAGCCAAATTCAAGAACTAAGCATAAATAAATTTAAATCATTTATTAAACGTAAGCTATGCCAGAAAGCTTTTTACACAATTAATGACTTTCTTGAGGACAAAAAGGCGTGGGATTGAGCTGCTTCAATGATATACATGAGCCATTGTTTTCATATGTACTACTTACTGATGAAAAAATTTTTATATATATATTTTTTTTTTAATATTCGTTTTTGACATGAATACTTGTATAGTATTGTATTATATTTTTTATTTTATTTTTTTATTGACATTTTATATTTATTATTTTTTTTTTTTTTGACTTGAATACTTTGTTAAGTATTATATTTATTTTTATTTTTTGATTGACATATTATGATTACTATTTTGTTTGACACAAATATTTACTTTGTAAAGTATTTTATTTTTTTTATTTTTTTTTATTACTTAATTATTGTAAATGTGAGGACTATGTGGGTTATTATTATTATTTTCTCCTCCTTTTTACAGTAATTTTCAACGTTGTCTGACAGTTTGAGTACTTTTGCGGCCTACCCAAATGTCTTTTCTTTGGTATTGTTCGTCATGTCATTGAGCTCCTTAGTGGTTTTTAAGTTGAGCTATTCGACTATTGACAAATGCTTGCACTGACTGGACAGGTCCACTCAAATATGTTTGGTTCTTTCTTCAAAAGACCACTACAGACACTAAGCTGCATGGTCCTCATATAGAATAATGTGAATGCGAGAACTATGTATGTCGTTATATTCATGTAGATTCTATGATTGTCTGGCAGTTTGAGTATTTTTTGCGGCCTACTCAAATGTCCTTACTTTGGTATTGTTCGTCGGTTCGTTGAGCACCTCAGAGTTCTGAGTTGAGCTTCGCGATGACTGACAAATGCTTGCACTGTCTGGACAGGTCCACTCGAATTCGTGTGTTGCTTTCTTCATAAAGCTCATCCCAGACATAAACGTACATGGTTCTCATAGGATCTAACCAGTCCACATTGTATGGATTTGAACACTAAAAGAGACTTTGACCTCTGAGTTTGTTTCGGTGTTTCTTCTCAGGGTAGTCAGCTAGGAAACACCGGCCTCATCTAGCTTAAACTGACAAAAAAACATTGACGTGTAAAAGTGTTCCTTGTAACCTATTTACTGAATAAACATCATTTATCATTTATCACTTATAACAAATATATTTATACTAGCTGACCCGACAGACAAAAACTTCGCGCTTTTGATAGTTCATAGCTAAGACAGGAGTCTTAGCTATGAACTGTCAAACGCGCGAAGTTTAAATGGTCGTTTTTCTTTCATAAGAACCTTCTGCTGACAATAACAAATACAACAAAAAAAGAATTAGCGAAATCGGTCCAACCGTTCACCCGTGATGCTTTGACCAAGGGAATAGGGATTCATTTTTATATACACGTTAAATTACAAAATCAGAAACTAAAGACATGGGAAAATTACTTTTTCAAAATAAAATTATTCAAATGTCGTCTTGAAAACCTTGTCGAGCCCTAAGTTCCCGAGCTCGCTTCGCCCGCTCTTGGACAATTATTGACCGTCTCACAATTTAACGGCCTTGCACATACAGTGAAATTGTCAAAATATTACTGCCTTTCAATATTACTGCGTGGGTCCAGTGAAATTATAATGTCACTGAAATGAGCCCGTGAAATTGAAAGAAATGGATGCAGTTGACAAAGTTTCGTGCAATTATAATTTCACTAGTGAAATTATGTTTGACAATATCCCTGCTACATATATATATACTTATCTACTAAGTAATATACCTGTATAGTAAGATCTTCAACGCTCAAACTGGGCGTATTGAACTGCAACAGACTCCCAAGCTGCAATGCTCCTGAGAACGATATCTCTAACGGATCCTTTAGCTCAGACTGAGGACTGGGGGCGTACCGCGACGATATAATGCTTGAAGTACCTGCAAATAGAATTATTGATATAATTTTTTTTTTTAATAATTTTTCAAATCCGTTCAAAGTTGAGTAAGTTTTTTTTTTACCTTTCAAATTTGGTGGAAGAGGAAACTGTCAAGAAACAGAAAATGATGCACAAACTGACGTATGACATCACCGCCATTTGATTACGGGCTGACCACAGACATAGCGAGATATCCCCATCATCAAAATGGGTTTTTAGATATAATCACTACATAGTATAAAACAAAGTCGCTTCCCGCTGTCTGTCTGTCTCTATGTATGCTTAGATCTTTAAAACTACGCAACGGATTTTGATACGGTCTTTTTAATAGATAACCCCACAATAACCATTTTATATCCTTTACTTTTTATGAGAAATAATGCGAAGCAATTTTAAGCAATACCTTAAATACATATTAAGACATTCTGTAGTATATTTAGTATCATCATTGCACCCGTACGAAGCTGGGGAGGGTCGCTATATAATAAATAATATACTAGCATTTTGTTTGCAGCTTCGCTCCCGTGATCTAACGGGTCGGGTCGGGTACGGGTCGGGTTCGTTTTAGCGATAAGGCCACTCATTGTATCACCCTATGTATTGTTTTCCTCATATTTTTATTGTAATTTATATGGTGTACATAATAAAGAGTATTCTATTCTATTCTATTCTATCTATCCCGCGGGAACTGTTACTTTTCCCGGGATAAAAAGTAGCCTATGTTACTCGCTGATAATCTAGCTTCCTATTGGTGAAAAAATGGTTAAAATCGGTCCAGTAGTTTTTAAGCGACTTCAAAAAAAGGAGGAAGTTCTCAATTCGACTGTATTTTTTTTTTATGTGTTTCGTCATAACTTTTTACTAGGAGAATCGATTTTGATGATTTTTTTTTTGAAAGATGGTGCTTCACATGTGGTCCCGTTTTAATTTGGTGAAGATCTGATGAAGAACTTCGGAGATACACAATGGAACTCTTCAATAAATAATAGCAAACCTTCCAGAATTGCTGCAATCGCATGTCTGTATATTGTTTTCACCACTTCACAACATTACATCACGCTGATATGCTCTAAAGGGGTATACAGATTCGTACAGTTCACGCTGATACACCCTAATTTCACCAACTATGTTCAACTTCCCTATTTTTGGGGCTATCAATTCGGGCATAACTTTACTATTAACTCAGTTTTAGAATGGGGTACAACTGAAAAGTGAAAAACAAAAACCTTTTTACAAAAAAAATAAAACCGACTTCAATAAAAAATACTAAAAATTCAAAATAACTTCAATTTCGGCAGTCGACGTCAAAAAACGAAGAAACCAAACCAGAAACACCGACTTCCGAAATTAAAGATATTTTGAATTTTTTAGTATTTTTTATTGAAGTCGGTTTTATTTTTTTTGTAAAAAGTTTATTGTTCAGTTTATCCGTTACATACAAAAATACAAATCTTTCCTCTTTATAATATTAGTGTAGATGAGGAAGAGTGAGGGTCATGGTGAACATCTTGCTATATATTTCGTACGCACGTAACCAAATGACGGTGGCATCAGTATGTGCATCCTTTCTCTGTGACTTGACAGTTTCCCCTTCCACCAGATCTGAAAGGTTTTTAACATAATTGGGAGGAATGGAAGGAGTCTCGGTTTGTAATAGATGGTCACCTCGGCAAGCTTTGCTTACCCTTGAAGATAGACCCTGCGGCTGTTAATCCTTAGCCACAAGTTTCTCATATTTTAATGTGAACTACTTACTAAAATACCCAAACAAGCTTGGACTGGAATCCCCAAGGGAAAATAAAGCATGGCCGTCCTCGTCAAACCTGCCCTAATACCAATTAGTGTTGGCATTTGGTTGGGCCAACAATAAATACTATAATTTTATTGTTGCACCAACAATAAATGCTATTAGGGTGGTGTCGCATCGTGTTGTCAGAGCAACGGAATAACGTGGAGCTAGGTGAAGCGTGAAGCTCTAGACCGTTCGTGATAGAGGACCACTTAACTGTGGATGCCTTCTGCCCTGTCTAGGAGACATAGAATATTAAATCAAGCAAGTCACTTACTAATATTCCTCCTATGTCCCTTCTCGCTGTGTGTGTTATCCAAGGACACGTGGTTCGGATGTCTGTCAAGCAAAGCTGTCTTGTACTGCCCGGAGGCTAGAGACAGGATCACGGTGAAACACTCCATGACGGCGTTCTGAACGTTGTGCTCGTTCGTGTGCTCTATGTAGTAGACGCAGAGGTTGTAGAGCTGGAACAGAAGAATTATTTTTATTGTTAAACATTCATCCAAATTAGGCATGGGCAAAGTGTATCATTTTTGCGATTGGAACATTTGCATCTGGATCACTGAAATGATCCGAATCACTGATATGTTTCATTTGGATCATCGGCTCAAATGATATAAAATACAGAACGAAACAAAAGATATGAAATACAGAGCGTTTACTACTGATGCAGAATTATATGTAAACAATGCCGAATGTTGCATTGTATTTTTTTTAAGTTTACAAAATGTACTAAGGAAGAATTAAGATTATAAATAAAATCGATCTTCCTTCATACTTTATCCAGGCTTAGGACTGGCGGCTATTCGATAATTTATGGCCAGAAGGCTAAAACGCTTGTTAGGGCAAACATTAAAAATAAGCAAATAACAATCATATAGTATTTGATATGTTAGCGCCATATTGGTCATTTTTACGTACATGGATAACGACAACGAAAAACTGTGAAAGTATGAGTGATACACATGTCATTTGGTATCTCTTTCTGACCTGTATAGATCACACCCGCCACCCGCGAGTCGCGGTCCAGTAGTAAAGTAAATCAGTGTGTCTCAGTCTCCCACTCTCGCTCACTTTTCAGCGCGGAAAGAGCACGGAGCAAAGTAATGACTCAGATCCAAATGATGCGTTTGAAACGTAGTTACTAAACCAATCTTTTGAATCACTTCAAAGATCCGGATCAGTGAGTCGGTTGCGTAAAGAGTTACACCTCTAATCCAAATCCAATATACATCCAATTGGCCCAGCGGTATTGGCCGCAACTTACAAAGTTGTAGGTCGTGAGTTCAAACCCAGGCAGGCGCTTTACTTTGTGTAAATTATTTCATCACCACTGCTCTCAAAACGGTGAAGGAAAAAAATTGTAAGGAAACTGGCATGTCCTAGAACCAAACATTCGAAGACATGTGACATCCACCAATCCGCATTGGGCCCGCGTGGTGGATTACGGCCCATACCCTCTCACAGAGTGGAGGCCTGTGCCTGTGTGTGCCTTTTAATGACCCCAGCAGTGGGGACAACCCTTCAGCCCCAGCGGACAAACCCGGGTTGTCAAATTGAATCCCGACGACAACCCGGGTAGACAGCCGATTTTTTTTTTTTCACTTAAATCATTTTTTTGTTTTTGTCAAACTCACCGGTGAGTATCAGTGCCTAAGAGGAAAGCTGATGATGATTCATCCAAATATTATATATTTTTCAACACATTTACGAGGCCTGTATACATTGTTTGAAAGTTAAAAATTACGCACCATACAATGGAACGTGCGGTAAAATACGTACTCTTACCTAAGTACCTATTTTACCGCATACTTCGTTGTATAGCGCCGTGCGTATCCTTTACGGTTTTATTTTAATTCCATAAAAAATATATAAGAATTCCACCAAGGAGAAATCGATTTTTAATTAATCAATTTTTTCCTCTTTATGTCACGTACACCTACCCCTAACCGTGACTATCATTCTAAAATAGTTGGACAAAAAGAGATATTTTTGTATGAACAAGAACTGGCGTCGTTTTACTCTTTGAAGTGCAGTTCTAGCTTGGGCTTTTGTGTGTGGATAAATTCGAAACAGACCTGCCCAGTGGTCGCGGATAAGTTCTAAACAGAGTTACCGCGCCCCTGGGCACTCAGGCAGGAAAGGAACAGGGGTGGGTTTTAGTCAGTCAAAATCTGAGACAATGACCCTTTCAGTCTCCTTAAAGGCGCTCCCTCACCGGGAGCATTCGCGTGCAATGTAACATATAGATTCGACTTTGAGCATTACATTACAATACTACCTCCTTGACCGACGAGCGTTCGCGTATAATGTAACATTTAGTACAGATTTGAATTTGCGAGCATTCTGATTTAGTTGTTTCCGTAATGTTGCAAGTAGTATCAAAATATTACACATTGTATCATTACAAGGTGCGCATTATAATGCTCGGTTCTCCTCCTTCACTGATGTAAACTCGTTTTGTATCATTACAGTTAGTGCACTGTAATGCTCAGTTCTCCTCCCTCACTGATGTAATGCTCGACTCTGTAACGTTACATTACTCGCGAATGCTCCCGGTGAGGGAGCGCCTTTAGAATGTGCCCTCACAGGTGTTGCACAGAGAGGGTGCCGGGGTAATCTTTGAAGGTCTTGGGGGCCCCTCCCAAGTGCTGATGGTGATCACCTGGCTGGTTTTAGTGAGGTAAAAATACCACACTTCCTAGTCTTTTTTCCCCAAAAGTAGCTCAGGCACCTCTTGCCTACAATGACATAAACCAACTATAATTATGAAAAAACCGGCCCAGTGCGTGTCTGACTTCGCATATTTAGGGTTCCGTATCAAATGAAGAAATTTCAAAGAATAAAACTGATTTATCAAGATATTTGTATTTGTTAGTAAAATATAAGTAATAATAAACATTATCACCAAATTTTCAGTTCATAAGTCAATAGGAAGTTAAAAAATTCTTTGGAACAAAATTTTGTGACACGTGAGTGACAACAATAGGGTTTTTTTTAGTGTGGGAAGTCATCCAATGACATCTCCCGCTCTGGGTGGAGCGGAAGGGCGTGTCAGACTCTTACTGACTAAAACCCACCCCTGTTCCTTCCCTGCCCTAAGTGCCCAGGGGCGCGGTAACTCTGTTTTGAATTTATCCACAACCCCTGGGCAGGCACATTTAGGGTTCCGTATCAAATGAGGAAATTTCAAAGAAAAAATTTGATTTATCAATATATTGGTATTTGTTCGTAAAATATACATATTATTAAACATTATCACCAAATTTCCAGTTCATAAGTCAATGAGGAAGTTGAAAAATCCTTCAGAACCAAAATTTGTGACAGACGGACACGTGAGTGACAGCAATAGGGCTCTGTTTGGATCCTTCCTTTCAAAATCAAAAGTCATTTATTCAAACTAGGCTGAGAACCAGCACTTTTTGAACGTCAAAGTTCTACATAAAGACAGTCCCCCAAAAAACGCCCGCCCGTCACCACTTCCTAGTGTTTTAGCTGTGAAGAAGAAGTGGCCAACAAACTCCCCAGCAACACATCTGTCTGTTAAGTTTTAAGAACTTGAATCTATGATACCTATCCTTTGAGTACGGTACCCTAAAAAGTTATTTTAACGTAGCTATTGCACTAAAACAAAATCTATTTTTACATACCTCTAAATAATCGCGAACGCCGAACAAGTCGTTTTCGGAAAACTTCGTAATGTCGTTGATTTGGAAGATGGCTTTTATGACGCAAAACCATCCCATCACCACTGTGCTGTCTGGTGTCAGCGGCCATAGCTTTTCTGTAAAAATAAAAATATACAAGGTGAAGAAGACAATATATGTGCTGCTAAGCGCAAAAGTCGAGAATGGCTGCACCTATCTGGCTAATTCTTTTCTTGTTACGTTCATAATTATCAGGACTAAGTTTTTATGAAGAGAAATTTTTGGATATCAATAAAATATTTATTGCACCATGTGAAGCCTGGGTGAGTCGCTGGTATTATATAACAATAAATGAAAGCACTGGAAATACTCATCCTTACAAACAAGTTTTATTATGAGACCAAACTAAAATCGCGAAATCAAAATCAACTGACCCATAATGTATGGGTAATGTCACAGTATCTACCAGTATTGTGACTCAGCCCTGACCTTGAAATAATTAATTATTTTCATCTTCTATTATCCCCAAATAATAAGTACTTGATGCTATAATAAGTTTTGAAGACCGAAGTGCTCTAATACAGGCAATTTTTGCTTAAAAGGGCACTTGCAACACTAGTTTATATACAGTGTGTAAGGTACATGAACGCACATACGTGTTCCAGTGATTCAGTACATGATTCTGGACCCCCTAGCGTTGGAATTTTTCGTCGGCTGTTTCCTAATTATTGAAAAAAAAATCTGCGTTTTTTTACATTAAACTGTATAAAATCGTTATACCTCAATAAAATTTTTAATTAAAAAATAATTAGTTCGCTTTTTCGCAAAAAAACGCAATGTAAATAAAATTACAAGAAGCTCCCTGCTCAGCTGATATCCTAAGTTCACCGGAGGTCATCGCGGGCCCAGTAGGTACGCACGAAACATCGGCCAAAGACCGCCGACGTTCCTTTGTCGGCAAATGCTCACACAGACCTATGAATCTAACAGACGTGACAACGTTAGGCATTTTAAGTGTCTACAAAAATTGATATCCTATTGACTACATTTATTTGAACTTATTTTGAGGGAAGATTATTTTTATAAACCTTCATCGAAATAAGTAAAGAAGATCTAAAAAAAAATGTGTTTTACTGATAACGACATAATTCTTAGATACATTTTTGTTATCAACAAAGTTAAGTTAAGTAATACAATACAACAACGTTACTTACTCATTTCGTTAAAACCACATTCCTACATTTCGTATACCTACATCAAAATAATTACTGAGTGAGTAGGTAGTAGGTACAACTTAATGCGATTGTACAGTCTATTAATTTCATTGATCTATGAACATGTCGGCACATTCAAAAGCGTACCTACACTAATAATAAAATTTTATTTCTTTAGCATTTCGCCGACGACGAATTTTGTTTTTTGTTAGTTCCGTGTTTACGTTCATCGCAAACGGATGTGCAGTTGGTAGCGAATTTAGGTTGTTCTCGTAAAGTTATCAAAACCAAGTTATTTTATGTGTTTGTTAGTATGTGTGTTTTTTGTTTTGCTTGTTGAGTGTGTGTTTGTTGTGTGCGAGAGTGTTTTTAAAAAAAAAACACCTCAGTGCCCAGGAAAATGCTCATGCATGAAGCACGTAGGCGCCTCTCTCGTAAGAAATGAACGAAATTTAAGGTGAGTTGGTTCATTAGTTAAGTACACAGTTGCTAATCGCGTCCCCGACAGAGGTGTTCGTGGTTGGCGAGCGGCAGAGCTGTACCTAAGAAATTTCAAAATTCAAAATCACCAAGGTCACTTGTGTAGGGACGCGATTGGCGACCGTGTAGCAGGCGCTTTATGCTTACCTACATTCCTGGAGCGCAATGTAGGTACTTACAAGCTTCTTTATTATTATCTAACCTATACATTGCGTGCTTCAAAATTGTCAATTTCTGTAATCGATCATTACCGAGATTAATGACTATGATAATTTTATTACTGACATTAGGTATAACCTTTTCGCGAAGTTTGCGGTATCTTGTTCCTTACAGCCCGTATAGTACACACTTGTGAATGAAATAAATTATTTGTATTTGTCTAGTCTATAACTTCTCTTTGCCATCTTAAGTACATCGTAAGTACTTGTTCTTATTTCAATAGTTGCACACCGTTCGTTCGTCACTGCGGCGCAATCGCGACTGTTTGTGTACCGAGTGTTTACCGAACTCGAGGCGCATAGGTATGACTCGCGTTTCGATCGTTTGTATGAAGATGATGATGATGATGTTTGTATGAGAATAATGTAGTAATTTTTACTGTGGTAATGGAAGAAATTATACAGACCCTGCCCCCTTAGCCAAAATACATTTCTGTTAACGTTAACGCTAACGCTTCGTGCAAAATGTATGAAAACGACGATTTGCACGAAGCGTTAGACAGAGAACTGTCACGTGACTCACGCCCAGTAATGTCTTTGCCATACATTTTGCACGAAGCGTTAGCGTTAACGTTAACAGAAATGTATTTTGTCTAAAGGCTCTGCAGTCTCCACATTGATAGCGATCGCTACGTCCTAACGATTGGTCGCTACATCGGAAAAATAATTGATTTCTTGAAATATGTACAGATACCAGCAGATCAGTTGATCAGTTTTCATGAAAAATAGTGCTTGCAAGTTAAAATTTACGCCGTCTCTGTACATATTTCAAGAAAATCAATTATTTTTCCGACGTAGCGACCGATCGTTAGGACGTAGCGATCGCTATCAATGTCGAGACTGCAGGGCCTGATATTGTTCTCTGAGAACATGCTGGTAAAGACAAAATATAAAATTTTAACTGTCTGTTGCATGAGCTATTTACTTTTTTTTATATCCGATACTGTCCCACTGCCGGAAAGCCTCCCTTAAGTCCTTCCAGGAACTCTTCTTCTGTATCTCTTCCAACCAGGCAGGGCTTAGTAAAAGTTGTTTATAATAATAAGTTCAATGATTTATTTTCAGGTTTTCAGACACAGAGTCACAGAGCACTCGCAAGATTAAGACGAATCAATTGACGTAAGAGATCAAAATCGGCCCACGCGTTTGGTCTCTATAGCGCCACAAAGGAACAAACATACATACATAGGCTGATAAACACATTACCCTCCCTTTTTTTGGTGGGGTGGGAAATCTTCCAATGGCATCTCCCGCTCTAGGGTGGAGCGGGAGGGCGTGTCAGACTCTTACTGACTAAAACCTAACCCTGTTCCTTCCCTACCCTGAGTGCCCAGGGGCGAGGTAGCTCTGTTTCGAATTTATCCTCAACCCCTGAGCAGGGAGACATTACCCTCCCTTGCGTCGCGCAGTCGGGTAACAACGAAAGCCGCCAAATATCAAATAACGACAGTCAGCATTACCATTCTGTTTTTAAAGACATCACATAAATATCAAAACACATAACATAATTCTCTTGTTCTTACACACTTATGTATACATTTCTCCTTTCGCAGGTCTACTGCAAGAAATAAGCAGTAACTTTGTTCTCAAAGGTATAATGAAGTCGTTTCCTATAGTTAAAACATTAAAAGTATTTATTAAAAAAGAAAAAACAAGCCTCAGACCCTCGACATCATGTGTAATGGAAAGTTCTCATGATAACAAAACATACTATCCCAAATTCAACTGTCCTGCCATTTGCCATCAGGGAGTTCCCATCCCTACATCCCGGCGCCATCATCAGATCAGCTGGATGGCATCATAATATTGCATTTTCACCGAACTTACATAAGTATGACAAATTTCAGCTCTATCGGAAACCAACTAGTGTTCGAAAACTGGTTTGCAATTTTTGAAGCGGACAACTTACATACGAACATTGCAAGTTAAGTAAAAGCTTTGTAAAAATGAATATACAGTGTGAGTCTTTATAATGTGCACATATCGAAATGAGGGAATCTATGCTTAAGGCGCTATTAGCTGCCAATGACCTTGAGTGGTTAGCTTGCGTGTTCTGCACTGAGCTCACGTAACGCGTCATATGTCCCTCCAGTAATAGCACTCGCCCATCAAGGAGCGCTGTCCGAAATTAGACGCATTATTAATTTATTACACATAAAACAACAGGTATTAAACTAAAACACTGAGACTAAATTATAAATAATTAAATGATCTTTAAAATGGTGAAGGTTTCATAAAAATACGTTTTTGCGTGATTCTCAATCTTTTATCCGCGTTAGACATAACTTTACAAATTAATTACACTATGTTATAAAAATATAATTTAAAAAAAAAATCCTGAGATCAAATTGCGACGGAAATTGTCTAGAGTAACATATTTTTTTTTTTCAAATAAATAATACTAGTCGTTAACTCGTGATGTTCAATTAAAAAACATTAAACGTCGTATAATTGCGTCTTAATTTTATTAACGGCAAATATTAAAAAAAAAAATCTAAACATTTTTTTTATATTAAAAAACAAACGAAAACAAAACGGTGTAATTTTTAAAGTTAATGATCGATCGCGATAAAACAACCTCCATTATGATTGGAAGTAATTAGGCGTCCTCATAAAATGAAAAGTGTAAAAAAAACTACCCTCAATTGAAAATAAACATGTTTTTTCAGCAAAAATCTGTTTTATTTTCATAAATTAAAAAAAATATAAAGTAATTTAGATTTTTTTTATATTTTTTCCATCGATAACATTAAGCATCGATTCCCTCATTTCGATATGTGCACATTATAAAGACTCACACTGTATATTTATAAGTCTAACTTACCAAACACTTTCGCCAATATATTGGTGAGCAATGGTTCCCTGTGTGAACAGAGGTGGGCCACGCACGTAGCTATGCCACGTTTCACAGCTGGGTCAGACGTCTCCACGTGCGATAGTAAGGCTTTTGATAACTCTGGAAATAAAACAAAACGACAGTTTAATTATTATTGTAACGAGACACGGCGCTCGACTGCTCATTTAAGTTTTTGGCGGGATTTTTTTTTTTGAGTAAAGTTCAGTGGCTATATTAATTATTCTCCAATTGATTCCTGGTGGATATTGTGAAGTAAAATTGGTGGTTTTATGTATCAAGTGTCAACGGAACTGGACAATATTTGGAATCATTAAAAATGGGTGCGATCTCGGTAAAAGGAAGCTGAGAATTTTATTTTAGTATTGACGACCTCGGCCGCAGGGTCTCATCTCGAACAAAGAAAATTTAGTTCAAATAGATTTCAATAGATGGCGTAATATGCATCGATTTCTTAATAACGTTTAAGAAAATTAATATTTAGCAAAAAAAATATGGTAAAAACTGTATTTTCTTATTTAATAAACTAAGTACCTTAAGTATAAAATTGTGGAATAATTGGCTCCTAATTCAAATTTAGATGATTATTGGAACGAATCCTTTGGCATTTATATTTCTTGTACCAATAGAAGGCGCTGTTTGAAGTTTTAGAGTTTATCCATTCGCCTCTTTATAATTTTTATAGTGACACATTTTGAAACAGTAAAACTGTTATGAAGTGCGAAAAATACTACATAGTAATTCCTCAATGTGTGAGAAAATATTGGTAAGACTTTATGTCTTATGTACTTTTGCTTGTGCAAGTCGAAAACCCGTAGTTACGGCGGTACCGTTTCTTTGTATGGGACAAGGCATCTGTACGCTATTATTATATTAGCTGTGCCTCGGCGAAGTTCACCGAAAAGGCAGACTAAACTTATTTCCTGCCAAATATTGCAAAAACATTAGAATGTGTTACATACGCTTTCTGATGCGCTGATGATTGCATGCGGCTAAGATAATAATATAATAATAATATAATAATAAAAATAATAAAAATGTTTATTTATATCTCCACAAAATTACTTAATGCTAGTTAAGTATGTTGACAGATATTATGGCTTATGATAGATGAGAATGCTAAGAGCGATGTGTGGTGTTACGCGCATGGATAGAATTAGGAATGAGTATATAAGAGGAAGTCTGAAAGTGGCACCGCTGACTGAAAAGTTGTGTGGAAATCGGTTGTCGTGGTATGGGCATGTGATGCGGAGGCATAAAGAAAATGTCGTGAGGAAAGTCTTGTGTATGGATGTGGATGGCTATAAGAGTAGGGGAAGGCCAAAGAAACGATGGTTGGACTGTGTGAAAGAGGATATGGGTAAAAAGGGGGTGACTACAGAGATGACGACTAATAGAGGAGTATGGAAGAAAAAGACATGTTGCGCCGACCCCAAATAAATTGGGATAAGGGCAGGAGAATGATGAAATGATGACATACGCTTTCTGATGGAAAACAAAGTGACTGTATTCTTTATCTAAAACTTACCAGAAATCTCCTCATCAGTAGTATACTCAGCCAGCGCGGTCAGTATCCTGGGCAGGTTATTCTCCAACGCCTCCACTATCAGCTGGATCTCGCTTGTCTGCCGCACTATCTGGCTCAGCTTGGGGAAGAGAGTCTGTGCTTGTGTGCGGATCTTGCCGACACCGGGACGGAGCCAGCACTCTCCGAGGCATATGCGGGAGAGGGCGGCGCGGATCCATCTAGAAATAGGATTTGATCAAGGTTATTTTTTTGAAGTGAAAACTTCTTTTGGCGCGTTGGGCATTTTTGAGATGGGAAAAAACTATTGAACTCGCGCGCCACCGACACCGACACTGCTATTTGGATTGAAGTGAAAACTTCTTTAGGCGTGTTGGGCATTTTTACCCGACTGCGCGACGCAAGGGAGGGTGGTAATGTGTTTATCAGCCTATGTAAGTATGAATGTTTGTTCCTTTGTGGCACTATAGAGACCAAAAGCGAGGGCCGATTTTGATAATTCTTACGTCAATTGATTCGTATTAACCTTGCGAGTGCTATTAAAGACATGACAGTAATCGAAATACAATATGGCGACAACCAGACGCCATATTGTGAAAAATAAAAAAAATAAAGTCGACGAAATATATATTAAGTAGGGTATCAAAATAAAGGGTTCGAGAAGGCGAATCCATAAATATGACTCACTAAAATGTAGAAAATAAAAAAATTGAATATTTAAAAAAAAAACCGACTGTAAACACATCTAAAAAGTTGCAAACCAGTCACTTTTCAAACAGTCTGATCTGATGAATTTGGTGGCTTGATGAAATTAATAATTGAACTAAAATAACAGCCACAAATACTGTATCAGACTGCTTCAAAAGTGACTTGTTTGGAACTTTTTAGTTGTGTTTACAGTCGGGTTTTTTGAAAATATTCAATTTTTTTATCGTTCAAGTTTTCACTTCTGTCGGCACTCGTAGCGGATCGCTTATGGGACTGAAGTGAAAACTTCTTTAGGCGCGTTGGGCATTTTTGAGATGGAAAAAACCACTCAACTCGCCACCGACACCGACACCGGTTGGCGCGTTGCGCATTTTTGTTCAAGTTTTCACTTCTATCGGCACTCCCAGAGTGCCAGTTTTTTTTTTTACTATTGATAAGTTTGGCGTTTGACCACTATCTCACCTGATGGTAAGCGATGATGTGGCCGAAGATGGAGCACGCTTTCCTAGAAGTAACCTATTCACTCTTGACTTAGACTCCCGAAGATGGGTCAATTAAAAACGTTCGTATTCACGTGAGAATGTCATGTCTGCAGCATCAACTTAATGTAGATAAACGCTAGGCAATAGGGATGAATCCTTGGTACAAAAATAATATTTAGTCAGTAAGTTACATTATCAAAAAATATTAGACATGTATTTTTTGCTTTACCAATAAAAAACCGGTCAAGTGAGTGTCGGATTTCACACATTTAGGGTCCCATACCACTTGCGGGAGAAGTCATTGGATGATTTCCCACACCCCCAACAAAAAAAAAAAAAACTAAAAAGGGTCCCATACCAAATGTATTTTTGACTATTTTTATGGCTTTGGGCTTGAAATTTGGTGTTCCTGAGATTAGCGTTTTCAACCAAAACAAACTCTTCAGCTTTATGACAGCGGCTAAACGCATTTAGGCGAGCTTAAACGTCGAAAACTGGGCGTTTAGAGTTGGTGAAATCGGCCCTAAGAAGCACAGCGGCACATTAAACAAATAATTCTTCTTAATGGCCGAAAGAATACTAAGAAGCACAGAGGCACATTAAATAAATAATGCTTCTTAATGGCCGAAAGAATACTAAGAAGCACAGAGGCACATTAAACAAATAATGCTTCTTAATGGCCGAAAGAATACTAAGAAGGCTAGCAATCAAGAATTCAAATACTGTTTTAGTTTTACTGTTACTATACCGCAAGTACCATACACATTGTATGACTCAATGTCCATAGCCCCACCCAATTGTCCTAATTAACGTGTTGTAATTACTTAATTAATTGGTTAGACACATTTCACTTACCTACATAATTGAAAAACATTTTATTAAAACAAGTTTTCTACATTACATGATCAATATTTTCTAGAAATCTAGTTTATTTTCCTTATTATAAGTGATTATTCAACAAGCATGAAGAATTAATTTTTCATTGTTAGGGACCTTTTCAAGACAGTGAACAATACTTTATAATTATCATAACTAACTTCTGCCAGTGGCTTCGCCCGCGTGGAAGTAGTACTTTCTCAGTTATAAACACTTTCAAACCCTTTTTGACCCCTTTTTTTTTTTTTTTTTTGTAGGAAAATCATCCAATAACGGACAAGTGAGTGACAGCAATAGGGCTTTTTTTTTGGTGTGGGGAGTCATCCAATGATATCTCCCGCTCTGGTTGGAGCAGGAGGGCGTGTCAGACTCTTACTGACTAAAACCCACCCCTGTTCCTCCCTTGCCTGAGTGCCCAGGGGCGCGGTAACTCTGTTTCGAATTTATCCGCGACCCTTTTTGACCCCCTTAAGGGTTGAATTTCGAAAAACCCTTTCTTAGTACCATACCTACTATTCACAACGAACACATCCTCCAAATTTCATGTTTCTAGGACCAGCTGTTTAGGCTGTGCGTTGATATATCAGTCAGTCAGGGTTTTGAACTTTATAACGGGTGTAAAAAGACAGTTTCCAAAGCCGAAAGCCACATATTCTACCCATTGTTCACCGACTGCCGAATTTAAAGTTATTTTTTCATTTTTAGTCTATTTTCTTTTTTGGAAGTCGGTAGTTTTTTTTGCAAAAAAGTTTATTATTTTTCACTTTTTAGTTGATATACTCAGAACTAAAAACCTCAATAACATGGAACGTGGAATTTATACATACTCGTAATTGGAGAAACCCAAAACGACATCTAAGTATACGTTATTTTTCGTTTTTGTTCAGTTTTTCAAAAAGCACTGAAGCAATTTCGATAAAATTTATATGTGGTCCCATATAAATTCCTCGGGAGTATATTCTTTCGGATAAAAATAGAATTTTGAAAATCGCTCCACAACTGACAGAGAAATGCCACCCAGCCGCGCCCATCAGGGAGCGCTGTCCGAAATTAGACGCATTATTAATTTATTACACATAAAACAACAGGCATTAAACTAAAATATAAATAATGAAATGGTAGATTTCATAAAAATACGGTTTATACTTTTTGCGTGATTCTCAATTTTTTATCCGCGTTAGACATAACTTTACAAATTAATTACACAATGTTATAAAAATATAATTTAAAATATTCTTAGATCAAATTACGACGGAAATTGTCTAGAGTAACATATTATATTTTTTGAAAGAAATAAGACTAGTCGTTTAATCACGTCTAGACAATTAAAAACCATTAAAAGTCGTATAACTGCGCCTTAATACTAAGTTTGGTTGGCAGCCATATAGATAGTGTCATTCCCATTAAAATGTGTAACTAATACTATAACAAGTGTAACTAATACAGAGAATGGAGTCTAATGCACTTATAAAAATTGACAAAGCTTTGAGCTCAGCATTTGTGGGTGTTATTAACACCTCAATCACAGACCACGCCATGGTATTAATCAACATAACCCGATCACTAAAAATTAATAAGTACACCAAAACTAAAACTGTTGTTGATTTTGATAGTGCCTACACTTACTTGATAGGTACTGATATGTTATTTTTTAATACGTGCAATGACCCTGAGATCATAGCTTATAAATTTATAGATTTGATAAAAACCTCACTATTATCAAATACTACAACTAAATCAGTCCCAAACGGTAGGCGGGTTACCAAGCCTTGGATGACTGCTGGTGTACTTCGATGTATTAATCTCCGTAATAAAATGCAAGTGCAAACTAAGAAAGATTCTTATAATATAATACTAAAAATCACTTTCAGACGTTTTCGTAACTATTGTACAAACTTAATAAAAAAACTAAAAAGAAAATCACAAAGAGAACAAATTACTAGGTCAATAAACAATCCAAAACAGCTGTGGCTAAAAATTAATGAAATTACACAATTTAAAACCCCTAAATCAGACAACTCTAACCTACTTAAGATCACACCACACCCTCTTGATTCTCTAAACCGTATTAACCAGTTTTTTGTTACAATTGGTAAAACGTTGGCGGAAGAGATAATTAAAAAATCTGACCTCTCTAATCCTGGCTCTTCCTATCTAAGGAGTGAACAGCATACTACATCGTTCGTTTTGCTTGATACTGACCCGCAGGAAGTAGATGGCATACTCATGGGACTCGATTCTGGATGCTCGCCTGGCTGGGACGGTATACCAACTAAGTTTTTGAAAATGTCTAGGGACTTCATAGTCCCTCGAATAAGCCAACTTGCTAACCTGTGCTTTGGAACTGGGATATTTCCAGAGGCTTTAAAGCGATCTATGGTTACGCCTGTGCATAAGGGAGGGGACCGGAACGATGTCAATAACTATCGACCTATTTCAGTTATATCATGCATCGCCAAAATTTTGGAAAAATTACTAAATAACAGATTAATTAGTTACCTTAATAAACATCATATTTTATCTTCCTCGCAATATGGATTCAGACGGGGTCTATCTACACAAGACGCTGTGAAGGCATTAACTGGCGATATAGTCAATAATGTTGATCAAGGACTGAAGTGTCTTACAGTTTTCTTAGACCTAAAAAAGGCATTCGACACCGTTTCTGTCCCCATCCTTCTGCAAAGACTCGAAACAATTGGTATAAGAGGTACGGCTCTTTCTCTTTTTGGTAGTTACCTATCTAACCGAAAACAGCAAGTTAGGGTCGGAAACCTCACTAGTGACGTAGAAATTGTATGTTTTGGAGTACCTCAGGGAAGTGTGCTCGCCCCGACGCTGTTCCTGATTTATATAAACGAGTTGTGTAATATTAGGAACAGTGGCGGACAAATTTTTTCATACGCAGATGATACAGCGGTTGTTTTCTCTGGTGAATCTTGGGCAACCGTGCGTGCTGTTGCTGAACGTGGACTAGCGGTAATAGCAAGTTGGTTAAATGCTAATCTTCTAACCCTCAACGTTGCTAAAACTAACTTCATCTGCTTTACTCCTAATCAGAGGACACAGCCAGGTGCTGATTTTGGGATCGTGATCCATGAGTGTGCAACCTCTCACTATCCTTGTAATTGTCAAAGCATACAGCGAGTTAATTCCACTAAATATCTTGGTATAACTGTAGACCAAAGACTGTCCTGGCACACCCATATTGAAAATACCATGGCCAGGGTCAGAAAACTTATATGGATTTTTAAAACGTTACGGCATGTGATGCCACCGTTGCTACTAAACAAAATATATACTGCTTTAGCACAATCGGTCATCACATATTGTATACCGATCTGGGGAGGGGCCACCAAGACCAAACTTCTAGACCTAGAAAGGGCTCAAAGGTCTCTCATTAAATGTATGTACTCTACAGACAACCTTTACAAGGTTAGTAATCTTCTCTCTGTAAGGAAATTATACGTATTGAACATAACCATCCAACTGCACAAGACCCTTTCTTTTGATCCATCTAAGCTCGATAAAAGACGTAAAGACATTGTGTCCCGTTCCACTCCGGTCCGTACGGTATTTGCCAGGCGTCAGTATAACACTCAATCTACCTATATTTATAATAAGTTGAACCACATATTGAATATTTACCCCATGTTGCGGTATGAATGCAAAAATACTCTATCGCAATGGTTAAAATCACAAAAATACGATGAAATTGAACTACTATTAACCAGAATATGTTAAAGTTTACCTGCACCCAATCATAACATACATCACCAGATCAATCATTAACACATACATGTACTCACACCCATACACCACTCACACCCACCTTCCACACACACACAAACATACACATACACACACACACAAATACACACACACACCCACAAACCCTACACATACCTGAACTTGCTATAGCAATTTTGTAATCATCCTAGAATTCTAAATTTGTTTATTTTATTTTTCATTTCCTTTTAATTATGTCTCAACAGTATAAATTATTACCCATGGGAAGTTGCGAGGTAACCCCATCACTAGTATCCTTATAACTTACTGGGGTTGCCTCAATTTTGTGCTGTAGAACAATTGTGTGAGAAACAATAAAGTTATTTTATTATTTTATTTTTATTATAAATGGTATGGCAAGTCCTTTTGAGAGTTAAATGCTAGGTTAATGATACGGAGTACTAATTATGTTTGTATTTGTTTATACTTCAACAAACTTCTGACAGCTGCTTTACCCGTGTGGAATGAGTACATCCCCCATTACAAGTTATAGCCTTTTAAGCTATTCCAGACTATAATCTATCTCTGTGCCAAATTTCAGACATTCGCATTTATAATATTAGTAGGAAGGAAAGTAGGAAATGTAGAATGTCAATGGTGGATAAACACAAAGTTCTTAAAAATGGTGCGTCGCCATTTTAATGGCAGAAAATCTATTTATTTCTTTATTATTCAATGCCTATGGTGGCATAAAGTTAGGTTAGGTTAGGAGTTTTGAAGCTATAGTGCTATTTAGATGGCGCGCTTCTTCCAGTCTGCTCCGATTTTCAGTATTTTGGTTCTCGTGCATGTAATATAGGGTATTCTTAAGCTGTGTTCCAATATTGTATAAATACCGTTTACCAACTGCGGTGTCTTTTAATCGATAAATGTCTACCGAGCGAACTACGTATTTTACTTCCAAATATTACAGTGCAAAGCGATGGCGAAATAGATGGGACTGTTAAGCACAGAATTAACACTGGATGGATGAAATGGCGGCAGGTCACCGGGAATATCTGTGACTCCCGCATTCCCCTTTAACTTAAGGGGAAGATTTATAAAACAATGATCAGACCTGCTGTCTTGTATGGTTCAGAATGTTGGGCCACAAAAGGGATGAAAGAAAAGCATGTGGCTGAGATGAGAATGCTAAAATCGATGTGTGAAGTTACGCGCATGGATAAAATTAGGAATGATGAGTATATAAGAGGAAGCCTGAAAGTGGCACATCTGACTGAAAAGTTGTGTGGAAATTGGTTGTCGTGGTAGGGGCATGTGATGTGGAGGAATGAAGAAAATGTCGTGAGGAAAGTCTTATGAATGGATGTGGATGGCTAGAGTAGAGGAAGGGCAAAGAAACGATGGTTGGACTGTGCGAAAGAGGATATGGGTAAAAAGGGGGTGACTACAGAGATTACGACTAATAGTGTAGAAGAAAAAGACATGTTGCGCCGACCCCAAATAAATTGGGATAAGGGCAGGAGAATGATGATGAATTTCACCTTGTATTGGCCGCTCTAATTTGAAAAATAGAAAAGGCAACTTATTTATGTTAATGAGTGTAAATAAGGTAAAAATAGGCCCAATATAAAACTATGATATGTGTAACATTATAAATACCTTGCATTCTTAGTGTGGTCTATTTGATTCTGCAGCACAATATTGGTTTTGTGTGAATGAAAGGCAAATCCTCCGACCACAGCTCTATTTAATGCTTCATCACCAACAAGACGTACTTCCGCCTAAAAAGGAAAAGAACTAGTGTTATTAAAATGCCAAAAAAACATTATCGACCTAGCCTTTTCAAAACTATGTTGAGGTATGCTTCCATCCCAAGTGCCATGCCACTGAACATTATTTTTATATTGAATTTTGTAGGAGATGGAAATGTACGACGTAGTAACTGCGAAACATGTACAGCAATATTTATTTTGCATCAACATTTCACTTAAAGACTAACATTTCCATGTTATTCAGTTTCTTAACAACGGTACATAATAATCGTTGAATACAGTTGAATCATCCTTCATGCTATTTGCCTAAAAAACATTCAAGGTAACTTACGCTATCGTTACTAGCTAATAAGAGGAGCGTTGGAGCAGCTGAATGCAATAAGTTTGCATAGTGACGAGCGCAGTTTGAACGGCTCCCTAAGGCTCCCAGACAACGTCCGAGTGTCCCAGCCGCCGCCTGGAGCTCATGACTCCTAAAAACAACACACATATAAATAAACCATCACAAACTTCTACACAAAAACGGAAATATTATGCAAAAACTTACTTAGCTGTATTCTCATTCGCTTTTAAGAATTCCAAAGCTTTTTCAGCTTTTTCCAACACGTTCATGGCTTTTGTTAGTCAGCCTGAGTTTTTTGTATGTATTTCGATCATAATTAAAGCAATTTAATGTTTTATAAACGAATTTCTTTCGTGAAAAACGCAAACAAACGTGAAGAAAATCAATCGAGGAGTTGACGTTTGCGTTTAGTTCGGAAATAAACTAATAGGAAAGTGGATCAACTGTGTATTCAAAATGTGAAGTTGTGTGTGTATTCAAAGTATGCGCCCTTCTATTGTAGAGTAAATAACAAATTACAAGTGTATGGTATTTATAATTCTGTGTGGTTAATTTATTTATACTTATTCTTTTTTTAACCACCTTGAACTTCTAAAACTCAATATGTTTCAGAACGAAATAAGAAGGAGTCCACCACGAGAATTCTCTATCTACGGATTCTACGGGCTAGATGAACATTTACGTTCGGGAGTTGAACGATAGATTCCAGTAGTTCTCATATCCACAGAACTTTTCAACTCTTCCTGGCCTGGAAAGTTCGCAAACTATTGGTTAAAAATCTGCCATGGTTTGATTCTCATGTGACAAGGAGCATGTTTGTGTCTTCCAGGCTTTTTGTTTGAACCCAATGGCGCCGACAGAACTATTTTCAGGAGAGTGAATCTTCAATACCCTGCTTGAAATAGGATAGATTTTATTTGCCTATTCATGCAGAGATTGAACTAATTCTGTCGACTTTTAAACAGAAAAGCCTGGGGGCCTAGACAAAATTACATTTAAATTATCGTTAAAAAGCGAAACGATAGCGAAATTACATTTCGAAAGCTGACATTTCCGTACATTTTAAATTTATCTTTTTTCCTTATCGTTTCACAACAGTTCAGCGTTTCGCTGTCGTTAGTGTAAATGTGACTGTGTCTAGGTCCCCGGTGAAAGCGTCAGGTTAACCCACGATATTCAAATTTACTTATGTTTTTTGCAATTTGCAAGTCAGTATCAGGTTGTATGTTGGTCAAAATATGATTTGCGGTCGAAGCAAGTACGTATTTACAGAACTGTACAATTATCAACTGTAATCATTAAAAGACAGGCCTATACAAACCAAAAATATATCTAAGGTAAATGCTGCAAGAGCAATGGGACAGGTTACGTTAAAAATTAAAAATAAAGTAGTCGACGAGGTTCTTCACAAAACCGTTTTAACACCTCAGATTCAATTGTATCCTTAGTTTTTTGTACCATGGTTCGGTGTACACTGAGCATACCTAGGCCGTTCAAACGCTTGACAACGTTGATCTCAATCATGTTTTAACACGACGCAGTGTAGAAAAGGACCACTCTAGGCTTAAGCTTCCTTTGCTGCCTGTTTAATTTCGCTCTTGACCACTAAACCTTTCACAATCTTTTAATTCGCCTGTCAATAGAATCAACTTTGTTTTCGTTTATTAATAGGCTACCTAGAGGTAATATTACTTTACCATTTTTGAGCAGTCCTGCATATTTTATGGCCATTCCTGCCCGTACCTCGCTACGCCCTTGCAAGTGTTTCCCCTTGCGCCCCTGAGAGCCGAACAAATATTTCAGTGCTGGAAGTCCTCCTCCTTAACTCATGGTAACATTGGCAACACACTACACAGTCACACAAGACATGCATCACATGCATGGGATTAATTTTACTGTATTAGTGAAAACTTAAAAATTGAAAGAAATATTGATGCAATTCCTATGGTTATCTGACTCATAGCTATTTTTTTTTTTTAAATACTTAAAAACTTCCTGCTGGACCTGCCTCATGAACACGAATAGTATTGATTTTATTTGTTGAGTGTAGTATAGGTAGACATTGACATTTCTGTTTCTGGTACGAAGTTGTCAAAGTAAGTAGTAGTTTCTGTTTCTAGTTAGATTATGTAGATAATTGACGAAATATTCTAATTATTATTAATCATAAAGTGTTATAGCGATAATTATGTCATCAGGAGATCAGCAAGTCAACGTTATGTTTGGGTTAAAGAACGTTTTATTGCAGATTGAGGCCGCTGTTGCTAGGCGTAGTAAGGTACGTAAATCGTCCCTTACACCACCCAGCATCCCATAAAATCAATAATGTTGGCTATCAATGAAAACGATGTCTTTGTCTTTTCGACATCGTCTTTATTGCTTCAGTCAGTCAGTTTACTGAAAATAGTCTCGCTGGTCATCACGATTATTAAAATCTCATTTTTTTTTAAATTTTTCTTCAAAATTGGCAAAGGCAATCTAAACCAAGATTTTTTTTAGGATCTGCCACAAATTGCGCCAAGGTTGGTGGCAGTATCCAAAATAAAACCTGCTTCTTTGATTGTTGAAGCTTATGAAGCTGGACAAAGAGATTTTGGAGAGAATTATGTCAATGAATTAGTTGAGAAAGCCAATGATCCACTAATATTGGAGAAATGCAAGGATATAAAATGGCATTTTATTGGCCATTTACAAACCAATAAAATTAACAAATTACTTGGAGCACCAAAGTTGTACATGATTGAGACTGTTCATTCTGAAAAGTTAGCTGATAATTTAAACAAACAGTGGCCCAAATATAGAATTAGTGAGGAGAAATTACCAGTTATGGTACAGATTAATACAAGTGCTGAAGAAGGTATTGTAATTCATTTAAATTTTCTGCTAGTATTGTTATCTATTTCTTGTGGACAAATAAAAACCTAAGTATTTTAAGGTGTATTAGGGTAGTTTCCTGGGTATGTAACTAATAATTCAATTTACTCCGTAAGTTAGATTATCAAAAAATATTGTTTGCTTTACCAAACCAGCAAAAATGACAAAGATAAAACGCATCTAAATTCAGGACTGGGGGCTTGTTATGTCACTTTGCGGTAAAAAGTGTCACACACTGTGTTGTCATGTGGAATTTCAACGCACTGTGTCATCCTCATTATTTATAAAGAAAAAACATATGTCTACTTTTTTTTTGGTAATCTAGCTTATGGAGTAATTAGATTTTTTTAGAAAACTACCCTATTCTGATGCAATTTCTTACCAAGAAAACCTTCAGAAAATCTTATCATCATTGTCAACTAATGATGTATACTTCCGACTTATTCAAAGCAGATCTTATTTGTAATTTGGTCTATGACAAAGAGTGGCGTGGCCTGAGTTCCATCCATAAACAATTTTTTTTTTTTCATATCAATCAGCTAAAAATGGAATACAACCATCTGAAGCAACTAAGGTTGTTGAACATGTTTTGAAGAAATGTCCAAACCTAGATTTCAAAGGCTTGATGACTATAGGTATATATGACTATGATACATCCCAAGGGTCAAACCCAGACTTCCTGACCCTTGCTAAATGTAGACAGGAAGTTTGTCAAAATCTGAAGCTTGATATTAATGAAATCGAATTATCTATGGGGATGTCTACTGATTTTGAACATGCTGTAAGTGTATTTTGAATATTTATACCATTGAAACAGGATGGATGTCTAAATGGACAGAATGTGTCTGCACACTAAATTTATCATTGTAACTTTTTGGGCCTATCATATTTGATGACTTGCGAATTGATTTGATAAAAAAAATTACAATGTCACTGGAACATAGTCTTTACTGTTATAGTGATTAAGAGTATAGTCTTGTCCACCTTATGGAACTTTGATTGATAACACAATACAGAAAGTCATAATAGTCATAATTAAGAGTGAATAGGTTAATTCTAGGCAAGCATGCTCCAGCATCAACCACATCACTTACCATCCGGTGAGATAGTGGTCAAACGCAAGCCCATCAATGATAAAAAGGAAAAATTTACACCAGCCATCATTTTCCTGGCCTTGTGCCGTTTCATTGGGGTTGGGACAAAGTTGATAGGAGTGATGAAACTAAGACCAATGAAATGACTCTATTTTCCAGATTGAACTCGGCGCTACAACGGTTCGTGTTGGATCAGTAATTTTTGGTGTAAGACCACCAAAGGAAGACTTGTCCAAGCAATAGTTCAATTTAGCTAAACACGATCAACTATAATACAATTTTATAGTTGTGGATGAAAAATGAAACTAAGATGTTACAAATTTGAGAATACTTAGATATTCCGTTGTTTTAAATTACGTAAGTAAATAAAAGGGCTTCCAAATAATGATTTGTTCTAAATAAAATTATGATTTTGTTTCTTACAGAATGTGCATTTATTTTTGTTAGCTAATCGTAAATTTGTAAGTGTTGCCAACTGTTCTATTACCTTTTTAACTAGTATGATGGAAACAACTGCAGCTGTCTGGATCAAAATGTCAGTCGTGTAGGAGGGAGAAATTGACTCGACTTTATTATGTACTAGTCAGTCTTTTTCTCTCTCACATATGGCTGGCATGTAATAATCATCGAAATACTGTGCCTGAGTCGTCCACTCATCAATTCAACCAATGAAAACGTGGCTGTCTGCAGTGACGTCAGGAATCATGTAAGTTGTCAGTTGATAAAGCTGTTTGGAAACTAGTAAGAGGTACTTAACACGATTTTGAACGCGTACAAAGTAGGAGGCTCATATAATTATCATTTCAGCCGAGCGACCTACACCGCTGGAAATAGTCATTTTTCAAACATCTCTGCATCGGCTGGTCCTCCATGTCACTTCTTCACCTTCACCAGCAGGTGTATTCGCGAACTCAGTTGACATCAATTTGATAGACACTTTGCAGTACATTTCTGCTTTTCACGGTGGACATCGATTATAATAGGCACTACATAGTACAAAGCAGCAATGTACTGCGTAGTGCCAGTCAAATTGATATCCACTGAGTAAGCGAATACACCTGCAGGTCATCAGATAACCCTGTGTGAGGCGCTCATAATAGGGAGAATGTTCAATTTAAATCTATATTCTGAAGTTACTTTGACCACATCATTGCTTACCATCTGTTGAGATCGTGGTCAAACGCGAGCCTACTATCAATGATAAAAAAAAAACTATTAAACAACTTCAATATCGTAGTATTGACTACCTCAGCGAAGCTTGCGAAAGGGCTGACTCAAGTCATTTGCTGCCAAACCTGCCAAATAGGTAGGTACTGCAAATGCAAAAACATTAGTATGTTACATCTGCATTAAAATGTTATAGGTAAGTGACAGTATTCTGTATCTGAAACTAAATAAGTACTTGACTGGCTAAATACACAAACCGTGCGAAGCTAAAACTAGATAACAAAAAAAAAAACCAACCCACCCGGCACCCATCCTATTCCAAGTGTTTAGATGGGGTGGGGTAGCTTGCCGAAAAGGCTGATTCGACTCTTAAGCTGCGAAATATGTATTGCATTAGATTGGATTATGCCTTTATTCCCATCTGCCCCCTTTGAGCTTGCCACTGGGGTGGTGGTTGGCACTAATAGGTGGCGTTTACCGCCCCGGTGGTCAATGGTACCTATTTATTTTCATCTGTCCCCTTCGTAGTTATTGTACAGGGTTTTATTCGCATTTCGTATTGGATATATTATACCTATTACACTACACACTAAACTTAATATTCACTCACTTAATAAAAAAGCAATGACAACTTAGGATGCAAGAGCGAGCGAAGCGAGCTCGGGGTTTAGGGCACCCCGACTCGGGAAAGGTTAGGTTAGGTTTGTTCGCTCGCTCTCTTGACCCCGCCATCCCCTTCGTGGTTATTTTTTTATAAAACACTCAGAAGTCCGTCGAGATGAACCTGAATAGGTACCATTGCGGCGGTATCACCGGGGCGGTAAACGCCACCTATTAGTGCCAACCACCACCGCATTGGCAAGCTCAAAGAGGGCAGATGGGAATAAAGGGTGCCAACCACCACTCCAATGGCAAGCTCAAAGGGGGCAGATGGGAAAAAAGGAGATTATGTAAATCTGCATTGTAATGGGAAAGAAGTGACTATTTTGTATCGAAAAATATATAGGTACTCTTGACACTGGCTAAATGCACAAAACGTGCAAAGCAAAAAAAAAGTTTATATCATATTCTAACTAGAATTTAATTAGTTAGGTTTAGGCGGGCTTTTCTCGAGTGAAGTTCAGTGGCTGTTTTAATTATTCGTTTATTGATTCCTAGTGGTTTGTGATGTAAAATTGGTGTAGTTTTGTGTCTCAAGTGTAGACTTAAAATAATTGTAGTTAATATGGGAATTTGTAGTCAAATATATTAAAAACTACAGCCCCTAAAGTGCGGTCCCTCAGTCCTCACAGACCATTAGCCAGATCTCGGAAAGTATCTGAAAAATGAAGGTATTTTGACTACAGATATTTAGTAAAGAATTTGTAAAGATATTTACTAAAAGCAGACCACAGAGCATCAAAGATAAAAAAAATATAACGACTAAACTGTGGTCCCTCAACCCACACAAGAAAGATAAACATTTTAGTTAATATTACGCAATCTAATAAATAAAATCCTAAGATAAAATCTTTCTTTTTCTACATAATTATAGTTTTAGTAAAAGACATTTTGTAAAAAGAAATGGGAAAAAAATATCGACACAATTAAAAGAGCGATCCTCACCTCCACTGACATATGTGCATGTACTAGCTGCTACACGAGAGGCGTATCAGAAAGTCTAGTGTACAGTGTACTTAACTTTTAGTACCGTCAACTGCCCTGATTTTGCCTCTCGTCCTGTGTTTGCCTAAAATGAACAAATGGTAATATCTTTTTCAATTTATTAGTTTGGCAATCGACGCATTTGTCAGTTTTTATTACAATTATTATCTGGCAATACTAAATTGGTGACGTTAAGTTGGTAACATACATAATTTTTGACAGTTGCGTGTCAACCCAAAGTGCGGGAAGTTTGTTATTATTTGTTTCAGAAAAACTTTTCAAGTAACTCTTTAAAATATGTATATTTCTAACTTGTTTTTAACTTATTCTATAAAAAGTTGATAGCTTTATCGTTTTTCATTGTTATTGATGGAAATAACGCGGTGTTTAGCGTGAAATGTTGGAATAGGCAAAGTCAGGTTTTTTGAACAAGTAATTGTGACTTTGCAAGCTAGGGTTGATTGAACCTTTTTTAACCGACGAAAAAAAAGGAGGAGGTTCTCAATTCGACCGTATATATGTTTTTTTTTTTTTTTACTTACTGACATCAAAAAAGGAAGATGTATTTTTGTGTGTATGTTACGCGATAACTCAGATAACCATATAAATAATATAAGTTGTTTGAAGGTGTAGTTTTTAATTAATTAATAAATAAATATCAACTCAATTAATTTCTTGTTTTTTAACCGACGAAAAAAAAGGAGGAGGTTCTCAATTCGACCGTATATATATATATATATATTTGGTGTATGTTCAGCCCTCACTCCGTCATTTATGAACCGATTTTGATTATTCTTTTTTTGTTGGATAGGGTATACATCAAGGGTGGTCCCATGTCAAGGAAGTCAGGATCTGACAGTGGAATCCTGATAAAATTGAGAGAAAACCTCGAAAATTGTGGGCACGTTTAGCGTTTCTGTATGTATGTGCGGCCCTCACTCCGTTATTTATGAACCGATTTTGATTATTCTTTTTTTGTTAGATAGAGGGTACCTCAAGGTTGGTTCCAAGTCAAGGAAGTCAGGATCTGACACTGGAATCCTGATAAAATTGAGAGAAAACCTCGAAAATTGTGGACACGTTTAGTGTTTCTGTATGTATGTTCGGCCCTCACTCCGTTATTTATGAACCGATTTTGATGATTCTTTTTTTTTTTAGATAGGGTATACCTCAAGGGTGGTCCCATGTCAAGGACATCAGGATCTAATCATGGGATCCTGAAAAAATTGAGAGAGAACCTCGAAAATTGAGCACGAATATTGTTTCTGTTTACTTTTCATAACTTAATCAGGTATTTGCATTTAGGAACCATCACATCATGAAACTGAGCTGATGATGGAAACCATACCTTTCCTAAACAAAAGAAGTAAGATATAAAAACTGGTTTTAGTGACAAATACCACTTAATATGCTTTGAAGAAAAGGCATCTTTACAATATTGGAGGTAACCTCAACTGGTCCTGGGAACTTCATGGAAGGATTGTTATATCATCAGCTCAGTGGCAAGAGGAATGATGAAGATTTAGAAATTAGCCTCAGAGTGTTAAAAGAAGATGCGAGCCACAAAAAATCATAAAATAAAAAACTTTTTAACAAAACAATTAACCGACGAAAAAGAACTAAAAAGACACCAATCTGATTATTAAATATCAAAATTTTATATGTACGTAGAAATGAAGAAGGCTAGATGTAGGTAATTAATCGTTTTATTATTTGGCGCCGACTCAAAATTAGTTTATATAAAATTTGATATTTTATGTAGGTAAATAAGCTCAATACTCAGGACTTAAAAGGTTAATTTATTTTTTGCTTTTTAGTTCTTTTTCGTCGGTTGAATTTTTTGTTAAAAAGTTTTTTATTTTATGATTTTTTGTGACTCGCATCATCTTTAAATACTCTGAAGTTAATTTCTAATCCTTAATCATTCCTCTTGGCACTGAGCTGATGATGTAACCATCCTTTCATAAGGTTCCCAGGATATTGACCAGTTGAGGTTACCTCCAATATTCCAAAGACGTCTTTTCTTCAAAGTATATTAAGTGGTATCTGTCACTAAAACCAGTTTTTTATAACTAACTTATATTGTTAAGGAAAGGTATGGTTTCCATCATCAGCTCAGTTTCATGATATGATGATTCCTAAATGCAAATACCTGATAAAGTTATGAAAAGTAAACAGAAACAATATTCGTGCCCAATTTTCGAGGTTTTCTCTCATTTTTATCAGAATTCCAAGATCAGATCTTAATGTCCTTGACATGGGACCATCCTTGAGGTACACCCTATCTATAAAAAAAAGAATCGTCAAAATCGGTTCATAAACAACGGAGTGAGGGCCGAACATACGTACAGAAATGCTAAACGTGCCCACAATTTTCGAGGTTTTCTCTCAATTTTATCAGGATTCCATGATCAGATCCTAATGTCCTTGACATGGGACCACCCTCAAGGTATACCCTATCTATGGAAAAAATAATCATCGAAATCGGTTCATAAACAACGGAGTGAAGGCCGAACATACGTACAGAAACGCTAAATGTGCCAACAATTTTCGAGGTTTTCTCTCAATTTCATCAGGATTCCATTATCAGATCCTGATTTCCTTGACATGGGACCACCCTTGAGGTATACCCTATCTAATATAAAAATAATCATTAAGATCGGTTCATAAATGACGGAGTGAGGGCTGAACATACACAAAAAAAAAAAAATATATACGGTCGAATTGAGAACCTCCTCCTTTTTTTCGTCGGTTAAAAAGAATAAACAGTACAGGATAAATGATTTGGGATGTATTTTGACGTTGAGTTAATGTAGTGAGCGTAGGGTGAATGGGAGTGGGTGAATGTTAATGAGGAGTGCGAGGGGTGTTTGAGGTGTTTGTGGCATGTGTGTTGTGTATGGTTTGGTTGGGGTGTGTGAGGAGTGACGAGTATTTACATTTCCAGAAGTTTCTCTGTTTCATCATAATTTTGTGATTTTAACCAGGAGTCAAGTTTCATTTTGCATTTGCTCTTGGTTGGTGTGTAGATGTGTAAGCTTTTGTTTAGTTTTTTGTAGATTTTAGAACTTATGTGTTTGTAATGACGACCTGCAACTACGGTACTACGAGACTCAGTGTTACAAACCCTATTCGAGCGGCGTGTAGAACAGCATTTAGGGTCAAAGATAAGCTGACTGTGTTTGCGAAGAATAGTTTGGAGGATAAATAGCTGTCTGACGGTGAGGACCTGGCAGAGAGTTTAAAGAGAGGATGTCGAATATCGGATCGGTTTCCTTGTTAGCACCTTCAGGACAGCTCTCTGCGCTCGTTCGACCCGTAGCATCACTGTTTTACCGGCACCACCCCAGACCGTTAGGCAATACCCTAGAACAGACTGAGCGAGCGCAAAGTAGATGGTCTATATATAAGTTTTCTCACACGAGCTACAGTTGAAGCAATATGTTGCTTCCATTTCAGGTTGCTATCAAGAGTAACTCCAAGATATTGTTGCGTCGAACGTATTTCACTGGAACGTTCGAGAATGTAGTCGAAGTTTCCACTACGTTCGAGAACGTTCCATTGTGGTACTGTGTAGAAGTTCATAGATGTTTCTAGAATATTCCAGTGTAGGATAGTTCGACAATGTTCTAGAAACTTTAATGACTGTATAATTATGCCGGACGGCGGGCGAGTGGGTCAGTCTGATTTCGACTACGGATGCGAATACAAGCGATTACGAAAAGAATAGTGATTATTAGTGAATTAGTGTTTGTGTAAATAAGTTGTTGAGTTAATAAAGAATATTTGGTTAATTAATTGGTGTAAAATAATTTATCCCATACCCAGCTCGTAACAATATTTGATACTAGAGGTATTTTCCAATTGTTGACAGCCACAGTTTGCGTGTAAGTTTGGGCAGGTGTGCGCACGAATTTCAATCGGTGTAGGGGGTTGACTTGACTTCATAGTACATAATGTGATAAATTTGGTCTTATTGACATTTAGAGAGAAGATTTGTGGTCAGCCACCTCATGACGGTGCTCAAGACAAACTCCGAGTTGAGGCGAGTTTCAGTCCAGTCTGGGCCATGAACAATTAGAGCTGTGTCATCTAAGCTATAATTTTGCAGTTGGGTAAAGATAACTGACACAACTCATTCACGTATATGAGAAAAAGTGGGGGTCCTAGAACACTGCCCTGGGGTACACCAAAAGTAATGGTCTCCTGGTTGCTGAAGTAGTTTTCACTTTTAATTATTTGTTTACGACCTGTGAGGTAGCTCTTGAAGAGATCGTGGGCCGTCCTGCTAATACCAAAATGCTCTAGCTTCGAAAGAAGTATGGGAATAGAGACAGTGTCGAAGGTTTTGGATAGGTCTAAAAAGATGGCAAGAGTTTTAGATTTATTTTCCCAATGGCCAATAATTGTATCTGTTAGTTCTAATACAGCATCTTCGGTGGACTTTCCAGTTCTAAAGCCATACTGATTATTAGAAAGCAGGTTAAATTTATTTAGGTATTTGGTGAGTCTATAGTTTATAACTTTTTCGAGAGGGTACTCAACACTGAAATGGGTCTGTAATTAGCGACATTGTCCTTGTCTCCCGACTTATAGGTGGACGACTGCAGTTTTGAAAACATTAGGAAAAGTTCCTGTTGAACAGCACAGATTGAAGATGAAGACAAGGATCGGAGTAAGACAACCCTACCCATTCTTTGTCAATGTATGGAGATTGTATAAAATGGTGTCCAGACATTGCCTAAGCCTTTTTACCTGCAAAAATACTCCCAAATTGTCTTTTCCGAAGGCTTACTATACACATTTGTTGCCAAATACTCCAAAAAACATTAAAATATGTTACATCTGCATTCTAATGAATAACTTAATAAAAATACGCTACTGATGACTATGTAAGACTAGGCAATATAGTCAAAAGACTAGCCTTCCGTTCGGGTAAATAAAAAAAATATAAGTTGGCAGCACTGGTGCAGCACTGCATTTCAATGTTGTCGTACTTTCGCCTCCCCTTCGGGGTAAATAAAAAAAAAAAAACAATGTTGTCAGGCAACAAAATAATAACATTTTATCTGTGGAAGTTTTGAGTTGGCAATTTACTACTTGGGATTTCTCATTCTCATTGGCCGATTAATGTAATAGGTAATGATAAGATAATAATGACAGACAGACTACTAGCTAGAGTGAGTTTTCGAACGCAGTGATTGACGCACGCATGAGACGAGTTCTAAGAAAGTTTTTGTGTTGTGATGTAGCGTAAAATCAACGACTTTAATCTAACAAGTCTAATTAATAACTCAATTAAACAGTACTGACAGTAAGTCTGGACGGCTTGTGAGCTACAAGTACAACTTCGTGTTGTCGAACACACAGTGAAGTGTTCCGAGTTTTATTTTTTGTGTCAACAAGTTAACATCCTTTAAAAGTTGAAAGTTTTGAAACAAGGCCGTAGCAAAGAGGTAAGGATAACAACTTTTATAAATCCAGGAAATACTTGAATTCCTAGAATAACATCTCGAATAATGTTGTTTGTATAATTTGCGTAAATAGGTGAGATATTCCGTTAAGTTTATGCATAATATTTTACTCGTGAGAAAGTGTAAATAATTACTTGCTAGTTACGAGCGGTTGGTTTATTTAGCAGGCCTATGTGATTATAAAGTGTGGTAGATTATAATCGTGTTGTTATTACTATGCATGCATGTCTATCATGGAATCTGCAGTAGGTCAATGAATGTTAAATAGAAAAGTTTTATGGTAAAATATTAACACATTGCCCACGGCATCGCTTAAGTACAGATTTTTATTTTGCCCCAAAAAAAGTTTAATCAAAATGGCTTAAATATTTTTTTTTCTTTCCGCAATATAGTTCAGAAGTTTCTGAGTGAAAATCAGCTCATCGTCTAAATTAGCTTCTGCCACCGGCTACGCCCGTGTGAAAGTAATAAATTATTCCAAAGGAACATACTCCCGGACTAAAAGTTCTATCTAATAGGTGCAGGCTTTTTGCCTTCAACTGGCACAAACCCAGACTACAGGCCGCTACTGAGAATTTCCAAGTAGAGATACCAAAAAACACTACCCAAGACCTCATGAATTCACAACCTCTTCAGTACTATTAAATTACTAAGAATTTGTCTGCAGCTTTAGGTAAATCTCTGCCTCGGGTTTTAGGTTCAAATGTCCTGTCCTTTTAGTTATTTCAAAATTGCTTTCAAAAACTGCTAGTTGTGTGGAAAAGGGAAAGGGCTTTGCCCAGCTGTGTGGCATAATAGGCTAGGTAGAATAGAGAAGTGGTGTCCAAGGGTAACTGGACCGCAACCCACCTAACAAAAATTACAAAATATGGGACTCACTACTTGGCAATCGTGAAGAAAAAACGGGCCAAGTGCGAGTGGGACTCATGCGTGAAGGTTTCCATACCATTTTGTACAATTGATTATCACCTTGTCATTAGGTTTTTAATTAAATACATGCAGTGATACGTCAATAAAAAAAAAAATTGGTTCAGCTATTATTTGTCATTATAACACTTGTTTTTCAGGGCTCATCGAATATTCACTCACAACTCACCAGTAGGTCACAACTCATAGTTTAGGAAATACTGGAATAGAGTATTTGAAAAGTAAAAAGTTGATAGAAATAAAACAAGTTTCAAAACGATTCACGTTGACATCGCAAACTAAACAATTGATTGCACCATTCAATCACACATCGCTGCAACATAGCAATCTCTTGAGATGTGCCAAGTAACCTTGCTGAAGCAAATACTGTGTGAATAAGTATGTTGTGATATTAACAGAAAAGGACATTGTTATAGCAGTTCATATACTGAATGCTAGTAGAACAGTGGTGGCCCAGTGGTAACCGCCACAATTTACAAGTTGTAAGGTTGTGAGTTCGAACTCAGGCAGGCGCTTTTCTTTGTGTATATTATTTCATCATCACTGCTCTCAAAAACGGTAAAGAAAAACATCGTCAGGAAACCCGCATGTCTTAGAACCAAAAATTTGAGGACAATCACATCCACCAATTCGCATTGGGCCCCGTGGTGGATTATGGCCCACACCCTCTGACAGAGAGGAGGCCTGCGGCCCAGCAGTGGGGACATTAAAAGGCTGATTATGATGATACTGAACACTGCAGGTCAATAACACCACCAAGCCGCATGGGGCCCGTGTGCTGGATAGACACTCGGAAATAATGTTGCTTTCTATTAGTAAATACATTTTCGTAATCAGATTGTACTTCCCCCACTATAAATTATAGCATATGTGATAATCTAGACTGTAATCGATCTCTGCCAAATTTTATTGAGCAACGAACATGTATTCATCCATCCATACTTTCGTATGTATTATATTAGTAGGTTTAGTAGAAAGTAGGATAATATATATCCTCACCTTGTTTGTAGTAAACTTCAAGCATTCTCTTAAAAACAAATCTCTGAACACTAATATTTAATTTCATTATTCGGTAGTTTTTATTAAACTGTTAGATTGTTTGTCCATCAAATCAATCATAAATCTGTTGTATAAAACTCGGATAGGTACCTAGTTTAGAACTTAAATTTATATTTTAAATTTGGATATAAAATATTACCATTTACGTTCACAGTTCACACCAACAGCCTACAAACATTGGTATTTAATTTTTTATGAGCAGTGTTTATTATGGGTGTGTCTTCATGTAAGTGGGTTTCACTTTCCACTTTCTAGCATGTGTCTTTAATATAGTGTGCAAGGGCTGAATTTACAATTATTTAAAATCTGCAGCCCAGAATTTAGCTGCATTGTCAATATGTATACATATGTTCTTTGTATGAGAGGGCACTCCAGGGTATGTGGCGACCTCTCGCGTCCGGGCTTGGTCCAGTCCATGGTACGGAGCGAGAAGCGGTATGTATGGCGGTTAAGGGAAGCTGGTACCTCCTTCGCTCCGTGGCTTGGCTTTTCCTTTAATCCTCGCGACCTCACGCCCCTAGCCGCCGCAGGAGACACCCTGGGCGTCGGGAGTCGCAAGGCGACTCCCGGCTGTCGTAAGTGCGGGCTTGCGGACGGCGAGCAATGGGTAGCTCGCCCTCCGATAAGGAAGATGCCAGGGTCGACGGCGCGTTGTGTTCCACGCGTGCCTCTAAGAGATGTCAGCAGTAATTGACGGGGCCCGCTAGGGCCGATGCCTGCCAGGGTCGCGGGAGTGTTTGAAAGAGTCACCGCAACCCTGGAACGCACAGGCAACTGAAGTAACATGGTTGGGTTTTAGTCAGTAAGAGTCTGATACTCCCGCTCTACCAAGAACTGGAGAATTCTCTGAAGATTTCACAAACTCAAAAACAAAAATAATGGTGTGCACTAAAATTGAATAAAATGTAGTTTTTAACCGATTTCGAAAAAAGAAGGAGGTTACTATGTTCTACTGTATGTTTTTTTTTATGTAGGTATGTCCATCGATTTCTCTGTCAGTTGTGGACCGATTTTCAAAATTATTTTTTTATCCAAAAGAGTATATCTACTCCAGAGGTGGTCCCATATAATTTCATCGAAATTCAGCTCCAGCGCTTTTTGAAAAATTTAACAAAAACAAAAAATATGTATTCATACATGACGTTTTGGTAGCCTTGAATCACATTAATTATTCCATGTTATTGGGGTTATCAATTTGGGCGGTTTAGTTCTGGCGTATAACAACTAAAAAGTGGAAATAAAAAACTTTTTACAAAAAATACAACAGACTTCCAAAAAAGAAGACACTAAAAATTATAAATAATTTTAATTTCGGAAGACACCGTCTTCCGAAATTCAAATAACGAAGACATAAAACACAAACACCAACTTCCAAAATTATTTATAATTTTTAGTGTCTTCTGTTTTGGAAGTCGGTTGTATTTTTTGTAAAAAGATTTATTCAGTGTTGTCAACGTTTGAGGAATGCTTCATGTAAGACCCCAGTCTTGTTTCACTCAATTATAACTTTAAGTAGCTCATGAATAATGACTCATAAGACTCACGAGGAATGTCTATCTCGAGTTTTGACATGATAATATCGAAAATCAAAATTGTACCATCTGTACCAGAAACTAGACTAACTAAAAATACCTACAAGACAATGTGACATTCAAGATTAGAGACACATTCCCTTTTTTAATCAACAAAATACGAACATGTGGATTTCCTTGAGTTTCAGTTTTCCTTTCATTGTTTGAACTCAGAATGCGTAGACGTCTAAAGTTATAATAATAATTATGCAATCTACTGGATGTAAAAGGTCGTCTGGTAGCCATAAGTCGGTTCACCCACTGAAGATGCGTCCCGTCGCGGTGCGCGGATCGCCTTCTGCCTGCGCGCGGAGCGCCTTCCCGCGCATTTCCGCGTCGGCACTTCGGCAGTGTGTTGTGCTAGGCGTGATTTCTATATAAATTGAGATACTTGCATACAATGGTAAAATCTGCCAGCCCGCACTACGCGACGGGGCGCGGTGCAGTGGGTGGAGCGCCTAAATGTCTTATTTTGGCCTAGTTTGAGTATTGAGTGTCCATTTGTTTTTGGTATAATCTTGCTTAAACTGCGACTTCAACTGTATCGTTGGTCAGTGTTTTAGGTTTTACCATAGCAGTTTCTCAGTAACAGCTCGGGTTTGGCAATTTTTAGTGTGACAACCCCATGCCTCGGAAAGCACGTAAAGTTGCGCGCTGGTTTTGCACACCTGCCCCCTTAGCCAAATAACTTGTATAATAGCGCTAACGCTAACGCTTCGTGCAAAATGTATGGCAAGGACATTACCTGCGGAGAGAACTGTCACGTGACTCACGCCCAGTAATGTCGTTGCCATACATTTTGCACGAAGCGTTAGCGTTAACGTTAACAGAAAAGTATTTTGTCTAAAAGCTCAGGATTTCTCTCCGGTCGTGTCAGTTTGTCTTCCAATCGAACTTTGAAAGTAAGGAAGAGGGAGTGCTTGCGCACATACACTGTAATATCTCCTGCGTACTTGGGTCGTCTCAGTTGAGACCGGTCATGATCATTATAAGTATCATGATGACATTAGTCTTCTTAGTTCTTGTCTAGTCCCCTGTGACCTCTTCTTGCAAACAAGATTTCAATATGTGGCTGAAATCTGGATGCCTCTGTTCTTACTGCAGACTGATTTAGGCGAGTGCAATTGTGCACTAGGCTTGTCTTGACACTATTACCGAAACACCATCTGTCTCGAAACTGTTGACATATTATAGAAAGCCTCAGTTTTTTCTGTAGATCTAAAGGTTTCTTTCTTTAACATTTTGTTTGAAAAAAGTTTGTCTTTTAGATCTTAAACTTCAAGCACTGAGGTACTACCATTGGATGGGTGCAACTTTTAGCGCCTTCGTAATAAAGTTCAACAATACGCAAAAACATCGTCGTTTTTTGCATCACTCCTGCACATTAAAATATTGTCTAAACACTAGAGCAATAAAGCTTAAAATAGCTTGAATTTAATCGTCCGAAATATACAACGATTACTATTGTTTACCTGCAAGAATCCGTCACACTCTGTGCACCAGTTTTGTCCACAAAGCAGGCTAATTTCTTTATTTTTTCTCTTCCTATGTTGTAACTTAAACGTCAGCCAAATGTTAGATTACGTAGACGTTATTGTTAGCGTTACAGTTTCACGTTTTGCTCTCAATGGAGAAAGAAATCGGTCAAGTACATTAGCAGGTGTACGGTAATTGTTTGGTACTTAGTACAATGAACGAAAATGTTGATTGAGGTTTCCATAACTGAGGCTCCTACACAATGAGTGCTTTTTCCGACTACCTCCATTCATTAGTTTTTGATTAAGTTGGTAGGTACCTAGTTACGTCTCTGTGAATTACAAGAAGCAGACGCAACAGGTAGATAAGAACGTGACGATCATCGCACGTGCCTTTCTGTAGTTTCCTCATTGATAAATTATGATAATGTTACACTGTTGATACTGCATCGAGATTTGTAAACCATTCACGAAGAAAAAGGCATTGCAAGTGTTAACCTATCAGGGAATCAATTCTTCAATGATTACTTTCGAGGCTTCTAAAAAGACTTTTTTACAAAAAATACAATACGACTTCCAAAAGTCGGTGTTTGTATTTTGTTTCTTCGTTATTTTTGACACCGACTTCCGAAATTAAAATTATTTTGCACTTTTTAGGCTTCCGTATTGGGTATTCGGTTGTATTTTTTGTAAAAAAGATTTTTATTTTTCACTTTTTAGTTGTATCCCAGAACTAAAACTAAATATTAAAGTTATGCCCGAAATCCCGAATGGATAGCCCCAATAACATGGAATGTGAACATAATTGGGGACAATCAAAACGTCATCAGTGTATACATACTCGTTTTTTTTTTGTTTATGTTGATTTTTTCAAAAAGTGCTGAATCAATTTCGATAAAAGGGGAGTGCCCATCTGCCATACAAAAAAATGCCTAGAATGGACAGAAACTACTAATAGTCCTTAATTCTATTTAGAATAAACCATGTATAGTGAAATTATTCTTGAGTTTGTTTAAATAGGGTAAACATATATTACGATCACTAAATATATTTAACTTGATATCCGCTTATATTTTCACGGAAGTCGTGTTTATTTGATATGAGTAAGTGTCATTCAGCCAAAGAGGAATCATCAAATAATCCATATGGAACTTTTTTATACATTTAGTGCACAGTTATCATTAATTTAATATTATACGATCTATATGTACCGTAAGTCTAATTAAAATAATATGTGCTTGTCAATATTAATTCAAATCAATTATTTTTTAAATAGAAAACGTATCTAGGCTGTTTGAATCATAAATAAAATTAAGGACTATTATTAGTTTCTGTCCGTTTCAGGCATTTTTCTGCATTCCCCTCTATATGGGACCACCTCTGAAGTCCGACCTACCAAACAAAAACAGAATTATCAAAATCTATTCATAAGTGGCGGAGTAATCACGTTACAAATATACAAAAAAAATACAGACTTGAGAATGAATGAAAAACCTTCTCCTTTTTGAAGTCGATTAAAAAGAGGATGAGAACAAAAAAGAAAGCAGATTATAAGCAAACACTGAAGGCTGCAAAGTGGAAAACTCAGATAGACAAGTTAAAATAAGCATATCTGCACGCAATGTTTCCATTGCCACTGAACAGCGCAGATATAATAAACAATCGACTTTTAAGTGTATTTTCTTTTTTGGAAGTCGCTTGGATTTTTTTGTATATAAGTTTTTTATTTTTAACTTTTTAGTTGTTATTCCCCCGAACTAAAAACCCCAATAACATGGAACGTGGAATTTAAACATACTCGTAATTGGACTCGGAAACAAAAACGTCATCTAGGTATACGTATTTTTCGTTTTTGTTCAGTTTCTCAAAAAGCGCTGAAGTAATTTCGATAATATTTATATGGGACCACTTCGGGAGTATATTCTTTCGGATACAAAAAGAATTTTGAAAATCGGTCCACAACTGACGGAGAAATCGGCGGACATACATAAAAAAAACACAAACAGTCGAACATAGAACCTCCCCCTTTTTCGAAAGTCGGTTAAAAAGATGACTTCACGATCACTCAAAATCTCTTACCTTATAGTGAGCAGTCTAACCACTTATATTACTTGAACAACGTCTTTAAATAATGAAGGAAACTCGTGAGAAAAATCACACGTTAATAAATGAATTGCAGACATGCACTGCCCGAGAAGAAATAGATTGCTCCATACATTGGTTATTATAATAGGGTAGCTGACTAAAAATATACAGGTTGTAAAAAGACACATCACAAGGCCTTTAACTACCTATACTGTACGTTTAACAAAGTAGCTTTGCCCAAAAATTTTTTATTGCGCGCAATGTAACGCGAACCCAGGCAAGTGGAGTTAAACCCCGCCCCTTCGCTCTAAGCCACGTAGGTACTTGTCGGATACGTTTGATATTCATTCCGTTTTTGTAACTGCAAATGTGTAATTTCGACATTTCGAAAAAAAAAAAATTGGTAATTGTTTATTTGGAAAAAAGTGTTATAATAACACTTTTTTTTTGTGGGGTGGGTAATCATCCAATGACTTCTCCCGCTCTGGGTGGAGCGGAAGGGCGTGTCAAACTCTTACTGACTAAAACCCACCCCTGTTCCTTCCTGCCCTTAGTGCCCAGGGGCGAGATAACTCTGTTTCGAATTTATCCGCTACCCCTTGGCATGCAGGCATCGGCCATGATGGGCCCCGTCAGTGGTGGCTGACATATTCTCTTTGAGGCGCGCGTGGAACACTACGCGCTGTCGACTCTCGGGCCTGGTGCTGATCGGACGGCGAGCTACCCATTACTCGCCGTCCGCAGGCCCGCGTCTACGGGTGGCCGGAGATCGTCCTGCGACCTCCGACGCCCAGGGCGTCTCTTGCGGCGGCTGCGTCTGGGGGCGTGAGGGCTACTCCGTAGAGTCTCCCTCACCCGTTCCGCCTCCTCATTCGCGAGCATTACTGCTTCGCAGAAGGAGGAGACTGCTTCTCATTCCATCTCGCTCCGTACCATGGCATGGACCAGGGCCGGGCGCGAGAGGTCGCTGCCGGCTATCGCATCCACGAGGATGGGAAGGCGATGCTCCGCCCAAGCGGGGCAGACCTCCACCGTATGCTCCACCGTGTCCTCTGGGTGATCCGCGCAGTGGTGACACCCGGGCGTTTCCTTCCGCCTTATCTGACTTAGGAACCTCCCGAAACAACCGTGTCCTGTGAGGACCTGCGTCAGGCGGAAGGTGAGGACGCCGCCGTGGCGCCTCTCCAGCCACTCCTCAAAGAGGGGTCTACCGCCGCAATGGTGGCTTGCCCAGCCAGTCCTAAGATCCGAAGCTATGTTAAGACAAGATCTTTATAAACCACTAACTTCTGCCAGCGGCTTCGCTCGCGTGGAATTCTAAACTTCGCCCACGCCACTTTTTTTTTTGTGGTGCTGGGAAATCATCCAACGACTTCTCCCGCTCTTTCGTGTCAGACTTTTACTGTTTAAAACCCACCCCTGTTCCTTCAGTTGCCTGAGTGCCCAAGGGCGCGGTAACTCTGTTTCGAATTTATGCGCGACCCCTGGGCAGGCATCGGTCATGCATGACGGGGCCTGTCCGGTTTTGCTGTCATTTCTTTGAGGCGCGCGTGGAACACTACGCGCCGTCGACCCTCAGTACTTCCCCACATAATTATGTGTTATTCTAGACTATAATCGATCTCTGTGCCAAATTAATCCTTTCTGGCGTGAGTTACAAACATCCATCCTTTTGCATTTATAGTATTTGTAGGATATAGCCCAAGCTTAAAAGAGAAATGTTAAAAGATGTTAAATCATCCCAATATCATATTGATATCAACTCCTTAACATCTACAGACAAACTTGCGCACAACATTGAAGTCATAATAAACCGGATAATTAAAATAAATGACCGTAAACGCTCACCGAAACCGTAAAAAGACACTTTACACTCGGGAGCACTTAAAAGTGTCGCTTTCGAAGCAAAGTATGAACATAAAAGAAATTATAATACTCAGAGCAATGATTTAGAAATTCACCCAGCGACACTTTCGAATACCCAGTAGCTGGCACTCATTAAATTTAAAATGGCGGATCATGTTTTCACTTGATTTCAATGAACGTGGATCAGGTGTAATGAGGTAAATTGAGAGTATTATGTAAGACTTAGGTCGTTGGCTGAATAATAAACAGTTTACGTGGTGAATTGACCTTAGTGAAAATCTTTGATTGCCCAGAAAAGTAACGACAACAGTGTCCAATATTTTTGGTAATCTAACTAACTCTACAAATAATATTAGACACCGATTTTATCTTTTGTCACGTAAACAAAATAAAAATCTTTTTTCAAAAGATACAACCTACTTTTAAAAATTGCAAAGTAACTTTGATTTCGGAAGTCGGTGTATACATTTCTTTTAAGGGTCTTCTCGCGGTCCAGTGGCGCCCTCATTGAATAAAAAATCGTAGCATAGCACAGAAAATAAATATTAAAAAATCCAACTTCACGTTTGTTACAAAGAGGATAAAGAATTTTTACGTTGTTAAAACAGGTCTCAAAATGTTTCGTATCCAAAGTAGTAGGCAAAAGTGCCAAAAACGGCCGTTTCTGAAAATTTTGCCTACTACTTTGGATACGAAACATTTTGAGACCTGTTTTAACAACGTAAAAATTCTAAATCCTCTTTGTAACAAACGTGAAGTTGGATTTTTTAATATTTATTTTCTGTGCTATGCTACGATTTTTTATTCAATGAGGGCGCCACTGGACCGCGAGAGGGGGGGGCCTTAAGCTATTGCATAGCTGCTATCGCGGGCCTTGAGCGTGGAGACCGAATCCAGAAATTCCGTGACGAAAATAACCTAACACCCCCCACTCCGACCGGGACAGCGGTGATACTTTTTAACCGACGAAAAAAAGGAGGAGGTTCTCAATTCGACCGTATATATGTTTTTTTTTTTTTTTTGTGTATGTTCAGCCCTCACTCCGTCATTTATGAACCGATCTTAATCATTATTTTTTTATTAGATAGGGTATACCTCAAGGGTGGTCCCATGTCAAGGAAATCAGGATCTGATAATGGAATCCTGATAAAATTGAGAGAAAACCTCGAAAATTGTTGGCACGTTTAGCGTTTCTGTACGTATGTTCGGTCTTCACTCCGTTGTTTATGAACCGATTTCGATGATTCTTTTTTTCATAGATAGGGTATACCTTAAGGGTGGTCCCATGTCAAGGACATTAGGATCTGATCATGGGATCCTGATAAAATTGAGAGAAAACCTCGAAATTTGTGGGCACATTTAGCGTTTCTGTACGTATGTTCGGCCCTCACTCTGTTGTTTATGAACCGATTTTGACGATTCTTTTTTTCATAGATAGGGTATACCTCAAGGATGGTCCCATGTCAAGGACATTAGGATCTGATCATGGAATCCTGATAAAATTGAGAGAAAACCTCGAAAATTGGGCACGAATATTGTTTCTGTTTACTTTTCATAACTTTATCAGGTATTTGCATTTAGGAATCATCACATCATGAAACTGAGCTGATGATGGAAACCATATCTTTCCTTAACAATAGAAGTTAGTTATAAAAAACTGGTTTTAGTGACAGATACCACTTAATATACTTTGAAGAAAAGACGTCTTTGGAATATTGGAGGTAACCTCAACTGGTCAATATCCTGGGAACCTTATGAAAGGATGGTTACATCATCAGCTCAGTGCCAAGAGGAATGATGAAGGATTAGAAATTAGCTTCAGAGTATTTAAATATGATGCGAGTCACAAAAAATCATAAAATAAAAAACTTTTTAACAAAAAATTCAACCGACGAAAAAGAACTAAAAAGCAAAAAATAAATTAACCTTTTAAGTCTTGAGTATTGAGCTTATTTACCTACATAAAATATCAAATTTTATATAAACTAATTTTGAGTCGGCGCCAAATAATAAAACGATTAATTACCTACATCTAGCCTTCTTCATTTCTACGTACTCGTACATATAAAATTTAGATATTTAATAATCAGATTGTTGTTTGGCGCCGACTCAAAATTTGTTTATATAAAATTTGATATTTTATGTAGGTAAATAAGCTCAATACTCAAGACTTAAAAGGTTAATTTATTTTTTGCTTTTTAGTTCTTTTTCGTCGGTTGAATTTTTAGTTTTGCCATCTATTGATGAATAGTGATGACGATGACGATGATGATGATGATGATATTTATTTTGTTACGCCAAAGAAGTGTAACTTCTTACGTGCGTGTAAAAAATGTAACTTGAATTAATATCAAAGAAAAAAAAAAACAAAGGAAAAAAAATACTGCATAAATAAAATAAATAAATAATTATACACACGTCTTTTTTTTATTTCTTCGTTATTTGACACCGACTGCCGAAATTAAAGTTATTTTGCATTTTTTAGAAGTCGGTTGTATGTTTTGAAAAAAGTTTTTTAATTTTTTTCTGTACACCAAAAATAAACTAAATACGAGTATTAAAGTTATGCCCGAATATATAACACCAATAACATGGAATTTGAACATTAGGAGACAACCAAAACGTCATCTGTGTGTAAATATTTTTTATTTATGTTGATTTTCTCAAAAAGTGCTGAATCAATTTCGATAAAATTTATATGGGATCACCTCTGAAGTATGACCTACCATACAAAAAAAGAATCATCAAAATCTATTCACAAATGGCGACGATACCGCGTAACAAAAAAAAACGTACAGACGAATCGAGAACCTCCTCTTTTTTGAAATCGGTTAAAAATTAGGACGATACAGTGCGTTGAAATTTCGCGTGACGTTACACTTACGAATAAAAAATGTACCACTACACCTTCTAGTGACGTTACAAGCCCCACGCCTGAACTTTGATGCGTTTTATGTTTGTGATTTTTTATTGATATATGATATATACTCGTATGATATGATATATTGGTAAAGCAAAATAATACGTGTCTAATATTTTTTGATAATATATTTTACGGACTAAATAGAATTATTATTCTTGTACCCAAGAATCATCCCTTTTTTTTGTGTGGGGTGGGAAATCATCCAATGACTTCTCCCGCTTTGGGTGGAGCGGGCGGGCGTGTCAGACTCTTACTGACTAAAACTCATCCCTGTTCCTTCCCTGCCTGTGTGCCCAGGGGTGCGGTAACTCATTTTCAGAATTTATCCGCTACTCCTAGGCATGCAGGCACCGGCCACGATAGGCCCCGTCAGTGGTGGCTGACACTCATCTCTTTGAGGCGCGCGTGGAACACTACGCGCCGTCGTCGACTCACGGGCCTGGTGCTGATCGAACGCGAGCTACCCACTGCTCGCCGTCCGCAGGCCCGGGTAGGAATCACCCCTTCCCTATTCAGTATGAATTCACATTAGTCTGTCTGGAATTCGCAAAGGTAATTTTATCGCCACCGTTTGTCTTTTATCTAGCTATTAGAATATTCTGCGTGCCGCTAAGCAAATTTACTTTTTAAACAGCATGCAGTGTACAGACTTATTCAGTCTTCTTTTTCAAAAAGCACTGATATCAATTTGTCTGTCGTTTTCAGGGTTCCGTATCCGAAGGGTACCTAACCAACGGAATCCTATTACTAAGCCTTCGCTGTCCGTCCGTCCGTCTGTCTGTCTGTCAGCGGGCTGTAACTCATGATCCGTAACAGGGAGACATATGAAATTTTCACAGAATGTGTATTTCTGTTGCCGCTATAACAACAAATAATAAAAATAAATTATAATTTAAAGGGGGCTCCTCTACTAGAAACGTGTTTTTTTTTTGCTTTTTTGCTCGATCTTAATAATGGCAACAAGTAGACGCGTATAGTCTTGTACGATGATACTACGGAACCCTTCATGCACGAGTCCGACTCGCACTTGGCCGGTTTTTCTATTAACGCAAAACTGCTTTAGTTATTCGTAGGTTTTTTTTTACGATTTTCTAGAAGACTGGCCAACTGGAAGGTTTCCATCTGTTCTAAGACAGTGTTCTGCATATTGTACTTCAGCTTGATTTACGCACATCGCAAAACAGGTTGAACGCAGCCAATTCAATGAATGACGCAAAAACAATGGGAGCTGATAATCATGTCGTGCAACTTAGAATCTTCAGTTAATTCAGGTTAATGGATTGCGGTAGACCGATTGCTGGCTCTGTTTATTTGTACATTATTCCTATCTTTATCTAGGGGTATCGTTAGATCCCGTTTACAATCTAATAATAATACCTTGCAAATGCGTATGAAAACATTGGGCATCAAAAAATTCATTCACATCGCTGTCAATGGAAAAAGTGCCCAGAACGCTAGCAGCATGCCACGTTGAATAGCAATGCTGATTAGTTGGCCAAAGAAAAGCCCAGCCCTCTAGTCACGTGAAGAGTCGACTAACAGCTTGCTGATATGCCGAAAAACTCGATGAGCACTCGGATCCCATTCTTTTTTTTTTTTTGTGTTGTGATGTTTCTAGAATATTCCACTATTGGATTGTCGAACTATCCAATAGTGGAATATTCTAGAAACATCTATGAACTTCTACACAGTGGAATATTCTCGAACGTAGTGGAAACTTCGACCACATTCTCGAACGTTCCACTGTCGACGTAACAATACTTTAGGTCCAGAAGCTGGCCACATCAATTGCAGCGTCAGTAGCGTTCATCAGGTCCTTTATAGTGAAGGTGTATGAGCACTTGTCAGGCGTGTCTTTTTTACCGTAAAAAGGAGTCGTTTCGACCTACGAGTAACTCCTACTTTTCGGGGTACATCTATTCCTCTTATAGATCGGCTCGAGCGCATAGGCATGGAGTTGACATCTAGTCTCAACATCAACATCTAGTACAAAACCCAAACTGCGGCAAAAAAACTTGGCATTCTGAACAGAGTGAAGCGATACTTCACGCCTGGACAGCTTTTAACCCTTTACAAAGCACAAGTCCGATCCTGCATGGAGTATTGCAGCCACCTCTGGGATGGTTCAGCTGAATACCAACTTGCTGCGCTTGACTCAGTGGAACGCAGAGCTAAGAGGCTCATTGGCGACGTAAAACTGATGGATGCCAACCTTTACAGCCTGGCTCGCCGCAAGGTTGCCTGCTTGTCGGTCTTCTACAGATTGTACTTCGGAGAGTGTGCCCAGGAACTCCACGACCTCATCCAACCGGCCCCCTTCTACCAACGGACATCCAGACGCACTGCAAGTTACCATCACTACCTTGTTGCTATTCCACGAAGTCGCACTAAGCTTTTCCGAACGTCTTTCATAATGCGCACTGCAAAGGAGTGGAACTCTCTACCTGCATCTGTATTTCCGAATGCATACAACCCTAATCTCTTCAAAGTTACGAGTGAACAGGCTTCTTCTGGGTAAGCTCGCTCCATCGTCGACTCTGTCTCAGTCACCTCTGACCTAGACTAGAGTCAAGAGCAAACCAATCTAAAATAATAAAAAAAACTTGTGACATTCCAGTATGTGAGTTATATTCTGGACAGGAGGACCGCACTCACATTGGGTATCAGACAAGTCTATAAAACCCCATTTTGCCAAGTAATGTATGGAGATGATTATCTTGGTTCACATTTCCATTGCTTTTTATTTTTTTTTGGAGGGTGGGAAATCGTCAAATGACTTCTCCCACTCTGAGTGGAGCGGGAGGGGTGTGACTTAAACCCACCCTTGTTCCTTCAGTTGCCTGAGCCAAGGGCTGCGGTGACTCTTTCAAATTTATCCGCGAGCGACCCTAGGCAGACATATCAATTGCTTGACTAGTGAAATGTGGCCCACATTCAAGCGACAAGACTGCAATATACACAATTTTACACGTTACGTTAAGAGGGAACAGGGCCTGCGGGGAATTTGAAAAATAGGTATTTGAAGAAACTATTGCTGTCGTGCTGCCTCAAGCCTGCCCCCATAGAGTACGATAGGGACAGCTGCAGTTCATACCGAATTTATCACAAAATTTTTGACGAGATCGATGTTTCGTATTACCGTTTTTTCTCCTCGAAAACTGAGCCGATTCAATTATTTTTAGCACAAAAATTTTAAGAAAGAGTATATTAGGTTCCTATTAAATGTTTTACGTTAAAACCGTTTCGAATTTGTCTGGTTGTCCTCTAATAACGGTGGTAAAAATGGGCCATTTTGTTGTCATTTTTGGAGGGTCATATTTTCTTGACTTATTAGTTGCTGAAAATAAGGAAATGACAGGGACGTGTTTACAGCAGACCTTGACTTTATGAAAAAAAAATTATTGCTATAAAGGTATTGTATGTATATTATTATTCAGGAAGAAAAATGGAGAATACATTTTTATGGAGAATCGCAGCCCCTGTTCCCTCTTAATCGATTCTCGTAATTCGAAAACTAAAAGCTAGTGCGTAACATTCAATTGAAAATAATCATGAGAAAACCAAACACGGCAACCACTACACAATGAAATAACCCTTTAACTTAACAACTATCGAAAAGTACGATATCCAATTGAAAGCGGCCATTACCTCTGACAAACAACCGAACGGATTCACGTTAACCGTAAACCGATGTTTAACTGCTCTGAGAACTGTTAACTCACTGTGAATAATTAACTGGTTATGACCAGTTATACAATAAGTTAACTGAAAGCATGACTGAGTTAACAAAGGCTTGAACTAAGCAACAATGAGTTGACTCTTCAAGGAAATACGAGTGGAGGAAAGCAAGGAAATGGTGTAATAGGTCTTAGATGGAAATGAAGTAATATTGAGATTGAGGAAATGGTTACCTAATGGCTTTTAGTTTAACTGCCAGACTATTAAGTGTGTTTTAGCAATCCTAATACAGGGTGTAAAAAGACACATCACATAGCCGTCAACTACGCATACTTACTGTACATCTAACAAAGTAGCTTTGCGCAAAAATTATTGCTGGGAAACGACTTTTATTTTTAGGTATGAAAAAAGAACTATTTTTTTTTCTATTGCACCCAATTTAACGCTAACCCAGGCAAGTGGAGTTAAACCCCGCCCCTTAGCTCTAAGCCACGCAGGTACTTGTCGGATACGTTTGATGTTTAGTGCGTTTTTGTAACTTCAAATGCGTAATTACGAAAATTCGTAAAAAAAAAAAACGAAAATTCAAGTAATGCTTGTTTAGAAAAAAGTTTAATAATAACACTGAATTCATTTACGAAAAAAAAAAATTGTGACTGACCTTCAATTTCTCCAGAACCAGTGGATTCCAAGGTATGGTCTAGTGGAAAAAAAAACCAAATAATGGGTAGAATATGTGGCTTTCGGCTTCGGAAACTGTCTTTTTACACCCGATATATTACCCAGTTCACATTATTCCAGTAGTATTCCAGTCCTGCAATCAAATCCAGCGCTGGAATGCCATAGCAATAATGTAAACCGGCACTGGAATGTACTCATTCCAGTGAACAATCCAGTCCAGTGACTGGATTGTCATTGTCGCCGTAGTGTTACCAATTCAAAAATTCAAAAACAGCTTTTGGAAAACTGGTAAAAATTTAAACTGTGTACCTATATAATCCAATCCATATTAGTGGTATGCTGTTTTTTCTCATATCAAGAAATAACAAATTAAAATGCAGAAGTATTTTGGAAAACACTGCAATACTTCTCGGCTATCCGTAGATTTCAATTTTTGTGAGGGCTCGAATCGCAAACGTATTTCTTGTCTGCAGCCCTACCAAGACTGCACAGAACGGGATAGTGTTATTCGTCCTGTATAACGACGTCTCTCTCTCTCTCTCACTGAAAAAATTATGGTTTTAAGACGTCATGGTATCCCAGCTGACGTTAATTTCAAATATAGAGTGTAACAGAATCAAGACAGCTACATATTATATTTCCATTATTCTCATAAGTCACAACACAGTAAATTGCAAACAGACACACTTAACTGTCCGTAACTAATTCCGAAGATTAGCCATTAAAAATCCAAGTTCATTACTGCATTAAAACTCAACGAGTTTTCAAAACACATCAAGACTATTCGCATCATGTAATCCATTAGCAAAGAGGCAACGAATTTCAATAACACTAAAAGCCAGCAATAGTTTCTATAAAGGTAATTAAAATAGCCGTATCAAAGCTAATGGCTGCAAACAATAATAGGGACCTCAATACGTATTGTTTGGTAGACTGGAAGGTCGAAAATGGTGAAATGTATGATGATACAATAGATAAATAGGTGGATATAAACATTTATACACATTGTGTATTTAGTTCATGTTAGTACTGGCGGGGTTATTATTGGTATAGTACTGATTTTTATTTTTGAAACGTCATTAGAACCATTTAACTTTGACGGCACGGTTGGCGCAGTAGTTGAGTGATTGGCTGCTGCGCTGCTTGTTGCGGGTTTGATTCCTGTACAGAACAAGGCCTACAAAATTACAGTTGCTCGGGGTCTGGGTATCTTGTGTATTTATGTGAGGTTACATGTTTGTGAACACACCCACGATACAGGAGTACATAATTCCTTTTTTTTTTTGTGGCGTGTGTTATCATCCTATGACTTCTCCCGCTCTGGGTGGAGCGGGAGGGCGTGTCAGACTTACTGACTAAAACCCACCCCTGTTGCTTCCCTGCCTGAGTGGCCAGGGGTGCGGTAGCTCATTTTCAGAATTTATCCGCTACCCCTAGGCATGCAGGCACCGGCTACGATGGGCCCTGTCAGTGGTGGCTGACAACATCTCTTTGAGGCGCGCGTGGAACACTACGCGCCGTCGACTCACGGGCCTGGTGCTGATCAGACGGCGAGCTACCCACTGCTCGCCGTTCGCAGGCCCGGGTGTACATAATTCCTAGACTGGGACAAGGTTTTTTTTTTAAACTTGTCATGTCTGGGTTAGAATGAGTTTAGAAGAATTGACATTAGAAAAAAATGAAAAGGTGGATTTTATTGCAAACTTCTATTGGACCGGACTACACAAGATACTTACCAATTAAATTTAAAGAAAAAACCGAATGCTTAAAAAAAAGGCTTGTGTATGTATGTGAGGTTATGTATGTTTGTGAACGCACCCACGATACAGGAGTACATAATACCAAGACTGGGGCAAGGTTTTTTTTTAATCTTGTCATGTCTGGGTTAGAATGAGTTCAGAAGAATTGACATTAGAAAAAAATTAAAAAGGTGAATTTTATTGCAAACTTCTATCAGACCAGACTACACAAGATACTTACCAATTAAATTAAAATTAAAAAAAAACTTTTTTACAAAAAATACAACAGACTTCCAAAAAAGAAAAAACACTAAAAATTAAAAAATAACTTTAATTCCGGAAGTCGGTGTTTGTATTTTATTTCTTCGTTTTTTTTTTAGTTGTTATACCCCAGAACTAAAAACCCCAACAACATGGAACGAGGAATTTAAACATACTCGTGATTGGAGCAAACATAAACGTCATCTATGTATACGTATTTTTCGTTTTGGTTCAGTTTCTCAAAAAGCGCTGCAGCAATTTCGGTAAAATTTACATGGGACCACCTCGGGAGTATATACATCCGGATAAAAAAAGAATTTTGAAAATCGGTCCACAACTGACGTTGGTTAAAAAAAGCCAACGCTTAAAAGAAAGGCGAATTATTAAAAAAAAACACAATAGTTGATGACCTTGAAACGGCTTAACCGATTTTGATAAAACATGTCTAAGAACCATCGCTAGAAAATTTGTGTTCAGATAAAAAAACTGCATTCAAATCGGTTCACCCGTTTAATAGCTTTTAAGTGCCACAGTCAAGACACACATATCGGTTAACTTATAATATAGCACTCCTCTTTTTGCGTCGGGGGTACAATGAAACTAAAGACAGACCATCAAAACATCCATTTCTCCAGCAAAAACAGTGTCCAGCCAAGTCGATCTTGTTATGAGAACACAACTTCCATATTAAATAGAACACTCATGAGAAACTAGCAACTACAGTGCATATAAGGAAACGGTCTCAAGACATTTCTTCCGCAATGTAAGCGATACTAGGAAAACTGCATGTAATTTTAGTCTTAAGTTACGTGAGCTGCTTTTAAGATTAAGAAAGGCGGCTTGAAGCCTTTAATAAAAAATAAAAACTGTTTATTCTTAGGCAACTAAATAGTCGAAAAACTCAGTAACAGAAATCTTATAACTACTAGCTTATGCCAGCGGCTTCGCCCGCGTGGAATTAGTAATTCCCCCGTTATAAACATTCAACCCCTTTTTTTTTAAAGGTTGAATTTCGAAAATCCCTTTCTTAGTGGATGTTCGGTCCGAGTGCGTTTCCGAACGCAGCCTTTGGCTGTCATCTGTCACTTGTGACGTTTTGACGTTCATAATAAAAAAAAGTAAAAAACTTGTTGGTCTTGACCGTAGTAATAAAAATTTGTTAAAAATAAATTTGTGGCTTGTGATTGAATCTAGCCGAATCTATTGGTTTTGGACCTAATTGTTTGCGATTAGATAGTTTTGATTAAAACCCCATTTGATGTCGTGGTGAACCGGGTTATATTGTAAAACTTATTGTGAAATCAGCATGTGTTCCTTGAGAACCCTTGTCATCTTGTGTGTGAGAATCTGTGCCACATTGGGAGTGAAATTCTTGAAAGTTTGGTTGGTTCTCGAGAGACTACGCGCTGTGTGGAGTCACTAGCGCCTTTTGGGGTCAACTTTAGATTCTGGTATACCTACTGAACAAACACTACACACCTCATTTAACTCTGACATACACACATATAGCCAGGTTGGTCCCCGGACGAAAGACTTCAGTAAGCTTGGGTAAGTCTTGTAAAACATTTGTAGATTATTCGATTAGCTCTCCGTATCGCAGACAGTTTGCGACCCGGTTGGAGCCGGGGGTCCAGCTAGCGCGCTTCTACAACACTTGTCTCCTCAAGTCGGATTCTTTGCCCTGGCTTGGTTGCAAACAGTGGATACCTACTCTTCACAACGAACACACCCTCCAAATCCCATGTCTAATACCAGCGGTTTAGGCTGTGTGTTGATATATCAGTCAGGACTTTTGCCCGGGGGTTGAGGATAAATTCGAAACAGAGTTACCTCGCCCCTGGGCACTCAAAGGCAGGAAGGAACAGGGGTGGGTTTTAGTCAGTAAGAGTCTGACACGCCCTCCCGCTCCATCCAGAGCGGGAGAAGTCATAGGATGATTTCCCACCCCACAAAAAAAAAAAAAAAACTTGAGAGGTGTCAAGGGACACCCGGATGGAACGAAGTTCCTTTCGATTAATTAGTGAAGGAATTGTAATATAATTTTTTTTAATTTATAATATTTTTTTTATTATTAACTACGCACACACGCACGCACGTAAGAAGTTATACTTCATCATCTCATCTCATCTCATCGCAGCTCAGCTCAGATCAGCTAAGCTCAGCTCAGTTCAGCTCAGCTCAGCTCAGCGTTCCAAGCTCCGCTAGATTTAACACACGAAATTGGTTAGATAATGCTTGATCTGCTTGCAAACTTTGTACCTACCCACCAAAAATACAAGAAGTTTTTATTAGATTGTTTTTCCAACACAATCTTTTTGGATGGACAGCCTCATTAGTGTCGTCTCCACTTTTCGTAAGAATTTTTTCCGTCTAGCCCTCTTTCACAACGCGCGATAAGGAACTTCGTTCCAAAAAAAAAGCGGTTTAGGCTGTGTGTTGTTATATCAGTCAGGACTTGTGAATTTTATATACATATACCTACAGATGAAGTACAATAAGAATAAAGTTACATAAATGATTTTCCTTTCACATGCAAGTCAATAAATCGAAGCACTAAATCGCTTATAATCACTATTCTCTTCGTAATCGCTTGTATTCGCTTCCGTTCGCATCCGTAGTCGAAAACAGACTGCCCCACTCGCCCGCCGTTCGGCCTATTTATACATTCATGGAAGTTTCTAAAACATTGTCGAACTATCCTATACTGGAATATTCTAGAAACATCTATGAACTTCTACACAGTAGCACAATGGAATGTTCTCGAACGTAGTGGAAACTTCTGGAAACTTCGACTACATTCTCGAACGTTCCAGTGAAATACGTTCGACGTAACAATATTTTGATTAGCACCAATGACGGTTGGGACTTGTGGGATACCTTAATAGTATTTTTTTAACCGAATCGCGCTCGACCACTATCTCACTTGATGGTAAGCGATCATGTGGTCGACGATGGAGCACGCTTGCCTAGAAGTAACCGATTCACTGTTGTCTTAAAGACCCTCCAGGTTGTAGCTATCATGAAACACAGACTCCGGCAAGTAATTTCACTCCTTAGACGCACAATTAATGTGTTCCACAAACGTTTTGTGCGTGTGAGTAATTAAGCAATCCAATTCAATCATACATTTGATTAAAGCCAGTAAAACTTCAATGTATGTGAGGATTGGCTTTGCTGACACTTAATTGTACGAGCAGTGATTTGTTATTGAGTGGTTTAGTGGTATTTGTGGTAAACTGTTTAAAGTCACTAAATTTGATGAGATGTTGAGAAGAGACGAGATTTATGGACAGGGCTTAGCTCGAGTATTGGGAATTTGGTAACAGGTAGCTCTTAAATCTAGTTCCGCGCACTGCTTCTAATAGATTTTTTTTTATTATTGATACCTCACCTGATGGTAAGCGATGATGTGGTCTAAGATGGAGCACGTTTGCCTAGAGGTAACCTATTCACTCTTGACTTAAGACTCCCAGGTTGTAAGCTATCAGGAAACACAGACGTCTTTTGTCAGTTGCGTTTTGCCGTGTAAGTATTTTTATCAGTATCTACATGACATATCACCTCTGTCGACATAGCTTCAAAGAGCAATTAAAATACAGAAAAAACAGTAAGTAACAAGTTTTTATGATCTTTCCTTAATTCCTAGTTCAAAGTTCGCAACCGTTTATACACGAGATCTTAAATTAGTTCTGCCATCGGTTTCGCTTAGTGTTAGACCGAATACGATTTTAGCCGAAACCGTAACCAAATGTTCGGCACCCATTCCAGTTTCGATCGAAACTGAAACTCCACTTGGTGGAGAAAAACGACACAAAATTAAAACTTGGGTCTTAATAAGTCAGACCATTGAAAAATTAGCCCTAACTTTCATAAAAAGTAAATTACCGAAACTCCACTTGGTGGGAGCACAGATAATATAATACTAGCGTACAGATGCCTCATCCCATACAAAAAAACGGTACCGCCGTAACTACGGGTTTTCGACTTGCAACAGCAACTTTTGTTATTCGTTCGGGCCCGTCCTCTAGACCTCGCTAGATGGTGTTAGCAGCGACGGCTTGCAAGTTGAATGAATTTACATAAAGTCATGCAATATTTTCTCACACATTGAGGAATTACTTTATAGTATTTCTGACACTTCATAACAGTTTTACTGTTTCAAAATATATCACTATAAAAAATTTCAAGAGGCGAATGGATAAACTCTAAAACTTCAAACAGCGCCATCTATTGGTACAAGAAATATAAATGCCTAAGGTTTCATTCTAATAAACATCTTTTGAATTAGGAGCCAATTATTCCATAATTTTATCCTTGGGGTAGTTTATTATATGTCAACATACTTAGCTAGCATTAAGTAATTTTGTGGAGATATAAATAAACATTTTTATTATTTTATTATTATTTATTATTATTATTAAATAAGAAAATACAGTTTTTATCTTATTTTTTTTTTAAATTATAATGTTACATAAATTTCAATAAAAAAGAGATGCATATTACGCCAACAAAGAAAATTTAGTTCGATGGGGGAAAAACGGCACAAAATTAAAAATTAAGTAAGACCATTGTTAAGTAAGACCAAAGTTAGTGTATGGATGTGGATGGCTATACGAATAGAGGAAGGCCTAAGAAACGATGGATGGACTGTTTGAATCAGGATATGGGTAAATAGGGGGTGACTACAGACAGAGATGACATCTAATAGAGATGTATAGAAGAAAAAGACATGTTGCGCGACTCCAAATAAATTGGGATAAGGGCAGTAGAATGATGATGATGATGAAGTAAGACCATTGAAAAATCAGCCCTAACTTTCATAAAAAGTAAATTAGTGAAACGATGATTACACATATAGACGAACGAGACAGTCAGTTTGTAGGTCTCTATCAAAGCCTTCAGCTCAATTACGCTTGTTTCGGTGGAGCCGAATATTTGGCCACTTTTTGACCGAAACCGAACCTTCGGTCAGACTCTAACAAAGACATACATGTATATAACGTGATCGTTTTATGGAGAATGCTATCGGCGTAGGTTTTAACGGGTTATGTAAGTTTCGCAGTTGCTGTAAGTCGATGAACCAATACACTCGGCTCGGTTTCGAAAATCTGATATCTAGAACAGATTTATTGATACCTGAGACTAGTCCTAACTGGAGTTTCGAATTTTATTGTTCGATAGATTTGGAAATACAATTACTTTTTGTCAAGACATGATTTAACGATGTGAGATACGATTGGTAAAATGTGTTCAAGTCCGTCTAAATGTGATTATTATCTTGTTGCTTTTTGAAGTCCGTTAGACTTCAAAAAGGAGGAGGTTATCAATTCGGATGTTTATATATATTTATAATTTTATGTATGTTCGTGCATAACTTCGTCATAATTATATGGACGGATTTGCAAAATTCTTTTTTTTTTTGTTCGAAAGGGGTTTATTCCGAAATAGTCCCATTTATTTTTATTTTTGTGGGGTGGGAAATCATCCAATGACTTCTCCCGCTCTTCGTGTCAGACTCTTACTGACTAAAACCTACCCTTGTTCCTTCCCTGCCCTGAGTGCCCAGAGGCGCGGTAACTCTGTTTCGAATTTATCCACAACCCTTGGGCGGGCATCGGCCATGACGGGCCCCGTCATGATTGCTGACAACTCTTTGAGGTGCGCTTGGAACACTGCGTCGTCGACTCATGGGCCTGGTGCTGATCGGACGGCGAGTAATTTCATATAGATCTGATGTTGAGTTTCGGAGACAAACAACGGAACTCTTAAAAAAATGACAGCAAATCAACCGCGATTGCTGCTATCGCATAAATATGCATTGTAAACACAATTTAATGGGGAATCACAACTAAAAAGTGAAAAATTCAAAACTTTTTTACAAAAAATAGCTAACCTTAATTTCGGAAGTCGGTGTCAAAAAAAAAACGAAGAAACAAAACCAGAAACACCGACTTCAGAAAGTAAAGTTATTTTGCACGTTTTTTGTTTATTTTTGGAAGTCGGTTCTATTTTTTGTAAAAAAAAGTCTTTCTATTTTAAGATTCACAGATAAATATAGTTAGCTGCAAACTCAAGGTGGGGATATCAAAAATCAGCAGCGGATTCCGGAATTAGACATTATGGCGTGTTGATTACTTTTATGATTTTCCTTATTCTAGCCTTAATTAAAATTCAAAACTTGAAACCAATAATAGCACACGCAACATCAAACCCTGACTGACTGCTAACAGCCTTTACGTAATTGCATGACATTTCACATTTCGGTTCAAACATTTGGCCGGAATAACAATGACCTTACTGTATACTCTGTATGGGCAGCCATGCGTGATGCATGGGGTGTAAGGGGAAGCGCAGAACATTTGTAGCTTATGCTTGCTACAACGTTAGCATAATTATGGGACGATTTCTACTAAACAGTAAACATGTAGCGACATCTATTTCGCCAAATACGACACAAATCCTACATCGCGCAAGTAGAGTTCTCCGCGCGATTGAAACATATATGTACAACTATCCGAAATCAACCATTCGGCAGTTGCCCAGACCAGAACCAGACAGACAGAACAGCCCGCTTGGTCTGAGGATCCTCCCTTTTCAATGGAGGTTTGTGGGACTTAACACCCTGTTCCGCGTACCTCCATACACACGAAAGACTTCTTAATAATTCAAAAGTAGCCTGTCGCGCTCATCATCGTCCTCTTGCCCTCGTGTTTGGGACCTAACCTAACTTTATCTTCTTGTCATCTTTTTCAACACATCTCTATTAGCCGTCAACACCCTGAAAATGATCTATTTGCAATACCTACTGTGACTCGAAGTTTTTACTGAAAGACGTTCAAATAGGACAGACTAATTAAAAAAAATACAAAGATATATGATATATTGCATCAAAGTTCAGTGGGGGCTTGTTACGTCGCGTTTAGATAAAAAGTTGTACATTTTTTACGTAGGTTTGACGTCACGCAAAATTTCAACTCACTATCGTCCTCTTTTTTAACCGACTTCAATTCGTCTGTATGTTTTTTTTTTTTTGTGTGTTTGTTACGCGATATCTCCGCCATTTGTGAATAGATTTTGATAATTCTTTCTTTGTAGGTACGGTAGTCCATACTTCAAAATTTATATGGGACCACCCATATAAATTTTATCGAAATTGATTCAGCACTTTTTGAAAAAATCAACATAAATAAAAATATGTATACTCAGATGAGGATTTGGAGACAACCAAAACGTCATCGTTTTGGTTGTCTCCAAATGTTCAAATTCCATGTTATTGGTGTTATCCATTCGGGCATAACACTTTAATATTTAGTTTTACTTCTGGTGTACAATAACAATAAAAAAATAAAAAATAAAAAAAAACAAAAAGTGAAAAATAAAAAACTTTTTTCAAAAAATACAACTAATAATTTCGGAAGTCGGTGTTTATATTTTTTTTTCTTCGTTATTTGACACCGACTGCCGAAATTAAAGTTATTTTGCCTTTTTTAAAAGTCGGTTGTATTTTTTTTTTTTAAGTTTTTTATTTACGTGACAAAAGAAAAAATACGTGGCCAATACTTTTTGGTAATTTATCGTACCAAATAGTTTTTTTTAATCATCTACCCTATTATTATTGTCCTAATAGTAGTCATATTTAATCATGGTAATGACTAGTAATTCCTTTGGTATGACGTCAATCCAACTTCAATAAAATTACCTACCATTAGTTAGACCGTAGACAGTTAGACAATCTATAAGACATAAGGATATGAATAAATTACGAAGTTTGGTTCTAAATCGATGAGCTGGTTTGCTATCACCCAAAGTCAAAGAAACGATGGTTGGACTGTGTGAAAGAGGATATGGGTAAAAAGGGGGTGACTACAGAGATAACGACTAATAGAGGAGTATGGAAGAAAAAGACATGTTGCGCCGACCCCAAATAAATTGGGATAAGGGTAGGAGAATGATGATGGTTTGCTATCACTGAATAATTGTACCTTCATAGTCACGATAGGCTATACATATAGCCCCAAGTCACACAGAAGTTGTCACCGTAGTCGAAATCGGCATGGGATACATTTAGGTACATATCATTGAATAAGTTACTTATTAATAAGTTACTGTGAGAATGCGAAAGGACTTAATCAGATATAAGACCAGTTTATAATTTTTTTAGGGTTCCGGACCCGAAGGTTCCAAACGGAGCCCTATTGCTGTCACTCACGTGTCCGTCTGTCCGTCGTCTGTCACACCGGTTTTACAGCCAAACGGTTGGAGCTACAGTCTTCAAATTTTTACAGTATTTAAGCATCTTGTTGACCCAAAGCCATAGAAATTGTCAAAAATACATTTGGTACGGAACCCTAAATGTGCGATGTCCGAAACGCACTTGGCCGGATTTTTTTTATCTTTGATAGGCTCCCGCTTGAACACTGTCTCACCTGATGGTAAGCGATAATGTGGACGACAATTGAGATAAAGCACGCTTGCTTAGAAGTAACTTATTCACTCTTGACTTAAACTTATATGAGGGAGGACTTCTACGAAAAGATATAACAAATGCTGCTGATGATGTCATTCCACATTCGTTTGAAACAGTCAGCATAACAATGACCTTATGGCCAGCCAAGCGTATCATGACGCGTGGCTACTCCGTCCGTTACGTCTGCCCATTGTCAAGGTTGACAGGATTCATTAGGTGGGTCTGATTTGCGTAATTGCCTGAAATTATATAGCTGTTAATGCGTGTGGAAGAACGGTAACGTGGAAGAAATAGATTGTGACGTTTGAAGTGCGAATTTTGGTGTTACGGGATTCCTGCCAGGGTCTTTGGAGTGCTTGAAAGAGTTACGGCAGCCCTAGCATAGGCTACTGAAGGAACACGGGTGATGTACAGACAAACAAAGACATTAAAAACTTTTTAACAAAACAAAAAAAAACCGACTTCCAAAAAAGAAAATATACTAAAAATTTAAAAATTACTTTAATTTCGGAAGTCGGTCTTTGTATTTTATTTCTTTGTTTTTTGACACCGACTTTTTAATTTTTAGTGTTTTTTCTTTTTTGGAAGTCGGTTGTTTTTTTTGTAAAAAAGTTTTTTATTTTTCACTTTTTAGTTGTTATACCCCAGAATTAAAAATCCCAATAAAATGGAACGTGGAATTTAAACGTAGGTACTCGTAATTGGAGAAAACCAAAACGTCATCTATGTACACGTATTTTTCGTTTCTGTTCAGTTTTTTCAAAAAGCGCTGAAGCAATTTCGATAAAATTTATATGGGACCACCTCTGGAGTACTCTTTAGAAAAAAAAAATTGAAAATCGGTTCACAACAAACAGAGAAATCGGTGGAAATACATTAAGGGTCTACTTCCGGCCAAGTGGCGCCCTCATTGAATAAAAAATCGTAGCATGGCATATAAAATAAATATTAAAGAATCCAACGTCACGTTTCTGGTCTCAGAATGTTTCGTATCCAAGGTAGTAGGCAAAATCGTAAGAAACGGCCGTTTTTGGTACTTTTGCCTACTACTTTGGATACGAAACATTCTGAGACCTGTGTTAACAACGTAAAAATCGGTGCTTCACAATCTTCTTAAGATTTATTTAATTTCACGCCACTATCAAGTCGTTCATCAATTTCTATCATTGAATAACAGGTAATAAACTCGTCTAGATGTTTGAAATTAACATCGCACCTGCATAACGGAAAAACAAAGTCGTTAAACAAGTTGGATGCTACGCAAAATCAGCATATCAAAATGTTAGACTTTACCCTTCATTATCATCATTATATCAGCCGAAAGACGTCCACTGCTGGACATCGCGACAACGACCGGTCATGTGCTTCACGCATCCATCTTTGGCTACCTTTTCAGGGTTTCGTACCCAAAGGGTAAAACAGGACCCTATTACTAAAACTTCGCTGTCCGTCCGTCTGTCTGTCAGTCTGTAACCATGCTGTATCTCATGAACCATGATAGTTAGACAGTCGAAATTTTCACAGATGATATATTTCTGTTGCCGGTACAACAAAAAATACTAAAAAACAGAATAAAATAAATATTTAAGGGGGCTCCCATAAAACAGGTGATTTTTTTCAGTTTTATAGATAATGGTACGGAACCCTTCGTGCGCGAGTCCGACTCGCACTTAGCCAATTTTTTTTTTTTTTTTTGTGAGGGTGGGAAATCATCCAATGACTTCTCCCGCTCTGGGTGGAGCCGGAGCTCCCAGGGCGTGTTAGACTTTTTTACTTATTAAAGCCCACGCGACCCTCACTAAGTCATCGGTCCACCTTGTGGCAGGCCTTCCAACGCTGCGTCTTCCGGTACTCGGTCACCACTCCGTAACTTTTCGGGCCCATAGACCATCTATTCGGCGAGCAATGTTTGACGACACGTTTGGCGCAGTGATTGAGCGTTCGGCTGCTGTGCTGTGTGTCACGGGTTCGATCCCCGCACGGAATAAGTGTTTGTATGGCCTACAGATAGTTGTTCCGGGTCTGGGTATATTGTGTATCTGAGTTTACACGTTTGTGTACGCACCCACGATACAGAAGTAAATCCCAGTGTGGAACAACGTTTAAAAAAAAAAATTACCTTGCCCACGGCCACATCAGCCCCCGTACCATGACTTCTTAAAATCAACATAAGTCCGGTGTGAGAAAGGGATAGTGCTTACGTCCTGTATAGCTCAGTCTCTCTCTCACACCGGAATTATGATAGTATAAAGATACCATAGTAGGGCTCCAGTACTTTACCCTTGGTTTATCAGTATCAAAGGAAACTCACTAAGAAAATCTTCCACAGTACTTAACACTGACTCTTCAATGCAGGAATTGTCTATACGTGCCAGTGAATCATCGCAGGTGCAGCTTTTTCCACGCATTCCTTTCGGCGTCAATTTCCAATTATACACTTGTCTGTTGATCTTTCCTGACTTTCCCACATAGTATGCGACTACTGGTGTTACCTACTATGAATAAAACATCATCGGTATACGTACATCAATATCAATACATCATGCATGGTGTGAAATCGTTACATTTTTTAATGTTAGTAGAAAGTGGGCATTTTGATATTGGATTGGATCCCTTGTTTTCAATGCCGTGAAATCGGTCAAGAATTGATTGATGGATGCCGTGTGAATCTTGATTATTTTTAACCGACTTCGAAAAAGGACGAGGTTCTATGTTCGACTGTATGTAAATGTATGTCCAACGATTTCTCCGTCATTTGTGGACCAATTTTCAATTTTTTTTTGGAACGAAGTTCCTTATCGCGCGTTGTGAAAGGGGGCTAGACGGAAAAAATTCTTACGAAAAGTTGTCACGACACTTTTTGCTATAGTAAAAAAAATAAAATTTTATTACAATTACTTTTGTTATAGTTGTTGTTATTGCTAAAGAGTTGAGTTGAGTTGAGCTGAGCTGAGCTGAGCTGAGCTGAGCTTAGCTGATCTGAGCTGAGCTGAGCTGAGCTGCGATGAGATGAGATGATGAACTTGCTTCTTACGTGCGTGCGTGTGTGCGTAGTTAATAATAAAAAAATATTATAAATTAAAAAAAATAAAATTATATTACAATTCCTTCACTAATTAATCGAAAGGAACTTCGTTCCATCCGGGTGTCCCTTGACACCTCTCAAGTTTTTTTTTATCTGAGGGAATATACTCCCGAGGTGGTCCCCTATAAATTTTATCGAAATTGCTTCAGCGCTTTTTGAAAAACTGAACAAAAACGAAAAATATGTATACCTCGATGACGTTTTGGTTTTCTCCAATTACGAGTATGTTTAAATTCCACGTTCCATTTTATTGGGGCTTTTAGTTCTGGGGTATACAACTAAAAACTGAAAAGTAAAAAACTTTTATACAAAAAAAACAACCGACTTCCAAAAAAGAAAATACACTAAAAATTAAGATATAACTTTTATTTCGGAAGTCGGTGTCAAAAAACGAAGAAATAAAATGCAAACACCGACTTCCGAAATTAAAGTAATTTTTAGTGTATTTTCTTTTTTGGAAGTCGGTTGTTTTTTTTTTTGTAAAAAAGCTTTTGACTGTTCGGGAAATTCAGAATATTGAATCGAATCAATGAGACTAGTTACTTATGTGTGACAACTAGGGTTGCCATCTCAAAAGTCTACCAACCTTTTAAGATTATTTAGCTTAAAAACCCGGACATTTTCATGACTATGAATAAAACATCGTCTATGTACATCTATACATCACGCGTGGTGTGAAATCGTTACATTTTTTCATGTTGGTAGAAAGTGGGCCTTTTGATATTGGATTGGATCCCCCGTTTTCAATGGCGTGAAATCGGACAAGAATTGATGGGTGCCGTGTGAATCGTGATTATTTTTGGCTGTAGGGAAATTCGGAATATTGAATCGAATCAATGAGACTAGTTACCTATGTGCGATAATTAGGGTTGCCATCTCAAAAGTCTACCAACCAGGACAACAAGTTTGAAAACCTTGGATTTTTTAGCTTAAAACATAACATAACATTTTCAATTTTATATAACATTTTCAGTTTTAATTGTTAGAATTAGACTTTTTATTTTCAAACTTTTTAGAGCCACGTTTCACTCTTGATTACCTCTCTCTCCCGCTCTGGACTGCTAAATAAACCCCGCCCGGACGCTCCCCGGACGCCCTCCAAACTAGGACAAATCCGGGGAAATCCTGACGGATGGCAACCCTCGGGACAATAAATGTGAGGCGATTGTATTTTGGTTATTTTATACAGAATACCATTTGGATAGTTCGAGGCTACAATAATGATATATTAGAGTTTTTTTTTTTTTTTTTCTTCTTTGGCAACTGAGCCGATGTCGACTATTCTGCCAGCGTCATGTGGTGACGGCAACACGGTGAGGTGAACCGTCGAACTTTGCACTTTGTGGTAGATCTACTCTGTTAGTTGCTGTGAGGACAATACATTCTTTGTTAGTAAACATAGTTTTTTTTTTTTTTTTTTTTTTTTTTTTTCTTTAAGTACAAATAACTATCTAGACACTACAAGTGACTATAGTGCCCAGACAATCACTCGCTCGGACACATACTTAGACATAACAAATAAAAATAAATAACACACACTGCTACATATTGATGTCGTTGTCGTTTAAAAATTTTGATAGAAGTTGAATAAGTTTAGGAGAGAAATTAGTCAGAAGAGAATGGAAGTTAATAGGAAAGGGGATTTTGATTTTAGAAAGCATGTGATACAAGTCGAAGGATTGGGAATTCGAAGGACAAGAAAAGAAGATATGGTCCAATGTACCATCCTCGAGGCCGCACTCACACAAAGAATTGTCACGAACATGAATTTTATGCAAGAATACAGGACTACAGCAGTGGCCGAGTCTCAGTCTGCACAAGGACGAAACAGTTCTTTTTGACATCTTTGGACATTTGAAAAACCAAGGTTTCCGCTGGATGTCAGGTTGAATACTGGCGTAGTACGCCCCCTTCAGTTTTGAGCTTATCTGCCATGTAGCTGACCACGAGTTGTGAAGTTTGATTTTGGTGTCCGAGCGTAAGTCGTAACTATGCAGCATGAAGTGCTTTCGATCCACGGGGTTGGAGGTAGCGTATTTTGCCAACAAGTCGGCGCATTCGTTACCCCTTAAACCCGAATGACTGGGAACCCAAACTATTTCAATATTTAGGCTATTTTTAAAACAAGTAAAAAGTAAATTACGAATATCCATGATAATTTTGCTGTGAATTTTAGATTTAAGTTGATTTTGACTTAAAGCCTGTACGCTACTGCGAGAATCTGAAAAAATTACCGAATTTTGGATATTGTGTGCTAATATGAAGTTAATGGCTTCTAGGATACCGATGCATTCCCCTGTAAATACTGAGGCCTCTGGGGGGCATTGGAAAAGGAGGGCTATTTTCGAGTTCCGGAAATAAGTCGAGACACCCGTACAACCCGTCGACGATAATTTAGATGCGTCCGTGTAAAACAGGCTCCAACCCTTCCAATATCTCTTGATAGCCCGATCAAAGTCACCTTTTGCGTCCTCGGAGTTTTTGGAGATACCAAGTCCCAAAACGACTTTTGGCTCAAAATGGACCACCTCATAGTCAGAAGAAAACACAGGTAGGGTGGGATATTGACACACAGGTGAGGAGAGGTTTTTAAGCTCTCCATACCTATTCATCAATGGTGGAATGGATTTGTGTTTCCAATAAGGGGATACCTCCAAAGAGGTGTGAATTTGCTCTAAAATGGGAAGCAATGGATGTGACGAAAGAGCGAAGACTTTTGAAAGGAATCGATCTGCTAAGTATTGTCTACGAAGGGTAAGGGGAGGATCTGCACATTCAACCTGGAGAGCATTTATGGGGGAGGATTTCATAGCACCAATTATAATTCTAAGACATTTGGTCTGGACAGAATCTAGTTTACGCAGAGCTTCTTTGTTGCATGGCTCAATTAGGTAGGAACAGTAATCAAGGACGCTTCTGACCAGCGCATTATAGACCAGTTTTAAGGTGGTTGGGTGAGCACCCCACCAGACCCCTGCCAAAGCCTTGAGAATTGAAATCGAGCGTTCACATTTTTTTATCGTGTTGTTAATGTGATCGACTCCCGACAATTTGTAATCCAGGGTAACCCCCAGGAACTTGACCTTTTTCTCAATTGGGATAGCCTGGCCGTCAATACTGATATCCACCTGAGGGATAAGACGTCTGCGAGTAAAGATAACGGCTGTACTCTTTGGAGCGCTAAGAGACAACCCACGTTCAAATAACCATTGGTTTAATGAGGACAAAGATATGTTCATGGATCGGGCTGCATCCTCGATCGATTTGTTACAGACCAACAATGCAATATCGTCAGCATACTGAAGGGACCTACAGTTAAAATTTAGACAAGAAGGGAGATCTGAAGTGTAAATATTAAATAAAGGGGGACTAAGAACGGATCCCTGGGGTAGGCCTCTCCAAGTTAACCTTGGATCAGGGTCCCCCCCAGGAATCCTTAGTTTAATACTACGTTCTGAGAAGATACTGGTTATGATCTGACATATCCTAGCCGGGATTCTCAGCTCTTGCATTTTCTGCCTGAGAACTGGGAGAAGGACAGAATCATAGGCAGCAGAAATGTCAAGGAAGACGACTACCACAGACTCATCTCGACTGAGGGCCAGCCGAATCCCTGATGTGAGGGTACCCACACTATCAGTTGTACCCAAGCCTTTCCTAAAGCCAAACTGAGTCGTTGGCAGCAGTTTCCTGCTCTCCACGAACCATTCCAGACGATTTTTAATGAGGTTTTCCAGGAGTTTAATAAGTACGGACGATAGAGCAATGGGTCTGAAAGAAGACTGATCACTGGGATCTTTTCCAGGTTTTAAAATTGGTATGACGACTTGAACCTTCCAATCGGGAGGAATATACCCAGATGAGAAACAATAATTGGCCAAGTCCAAGTAATACTGGTGAGTCTTAACCCCTGCTTTGGATATGAAAGAGTAAGGGAATCCATCCACTCCAGGAGCAGAATCTCTTACATGAGCGAGGACCGACTTCAGCTCCCCCAAAGTGAACGGTCTATCTAGAGGATCATCTGATGCCATCTGGGGATCCGTAGAGGCACATTCATCTTTATCCGGAGCATAGGCCGGGGCTAGTTTAGAGAAGAACTGGTGACCCAATTCTTTACACATTAAGTGACCAGAGGGTGGCCCAAAGCTATTCCTAAAGGATTTTAATCTTCGCCACACCACTGAAGCTGGAGTGGATGGACTCAGCGAACCACAGTATTTCCGCCAACCTTCTCTTTTCTTTTTCTTGAGTAATTTTCTGGACTTAGCCAATATATGTTTAAAAGTAATGATATTATCCAGATTCATATCAGCGTTGAGATTCCTTTCAGCCTCATTCCTGGCTCTGATCGCATCAGAGCATTCCCTATCCCACCACGGCGGAGATGGAATTTTGCCAGTTGGCGGTTTTTTGACAGGGAAGCAGTCGTCCGCTGTAGCAGTTAAAGTATTTGAGAATGACAAAAAGCACTGCTGAGCGTTTGTCTCATTAACGGAAGGAAGGGAGCTGACCCGCAAGTCCAAAAGTTTGGAATACAGGTCCCAATCCACTGAGTTTAATTGGTATTTTAATAGGGGAGGGGAGAAATTGTCTGATATGGTTCTTGAAGGGATTTCCACCATGATGGGATAGTGATCACTCCCATAAGTCATATCCAAGCGTCTCCAATTAAAAAGGCTGGCCATGTTAGATGAACAGAATGTTAAGTCAACACAACTGTTGTTTTGTCCTGGTGAAGTCCGACGTGTAGCACTGCCATCATTGATCACACATAGGTCAAGTTCATCTAATACATCTACTAGGCCTATGCCAAAGTTGTCGCAGGTTTCCGATCCCCACCTATAATGATGGCAATTAAAATCACCCATAACAAGCAATGGGCCTTGAACATTACTCAGAAATTTTTTTATGGATTCAAGATCATCAATTTGTGGGTGTGGAATATAAAAACTAAAAATATTTATATCCTCAGCCTTAATAGCAACAACATTGATGTTATCACCTACAAAGGATAGAGGAATCTGGGAGTATGTGACTTTGTTATTGATGAACAAAGCACATCCCCCATATCTATCTGATCTGTCATGTCGAACACTACTGAAACAAGGAATCCTGAAATTGCTATCAGGACGAAGCCATGTCTCAACGATACTGCAGATCGATGGTTTGTACTTATTTATTAAAAAGAGGAGGTCAGTCTTCTTGGGAGAAATACTCCTGGTGTTCCATTGAAGGAATGTCTGGGGATGGGACATTATGAATGTATCGGACTATAGATGACAATTTGTTGGCAACGTGGTCAGGTAGGGATTGAGAAGGATTGGCTAATACTGTCATTAGCATACTGGAAATTATATTTAGGATGTTTTCCGAGCTGGGAGGACTGCTTGCACCTTCCCTAGGGATAGCACAGCCATTTTGGGATGGGGAAAAGGAGTAGTCTTGGGTGAGGGCTTGATGAGCCTGCTTATCATAACTAGGTGAGAGGGGTGTGTGGGATTTGGGTTTCAGGAAGATAGTTTTTTGGTAAGAGTTGGATTTTTGGGAATTTTGACTGGGATATTGGGGTGAGTTAGTGGGATTAGGTTTAGGAGATGCTCTTGACACCTCAGCGTAGGATCTTGAGACTCGAGGGAAGGCCTGACTTGCTTCCGCATAAGAGACAGATTTCTCTGCCATTATTGCCTTTATTCCTTTCTGGCGACCCAATTCAGGGCAACCTTTATCATTGGCATAATGATTGCCAGTACAAGAGATACAGACAGCATAATTGGTGGTGACTTGGCATCCATCACCCGGGTGGTCTTGACTACATTTGTAGCAGCGTGGCTTAGAACGGCATACAGTACGAGTATGCCCAAAACGACAACAGTTGAAGCATTGTATAGTCGGGTACATGTATTTTTCTACTGAGAGAGCGGAATAAAAACAATAGACTCGCCTAGGCAAAACTTGCCCATCAAAAGTGAGAATCACGGTTTGAGTGGGTTTCCACTCAGTGACACCCAGAGAGCTTACCTTCCGATTCATTCTTCTTGCTTTTATTACCGGGCCACATCCAGCAGGAACCTTGATATTCTGGATAATTTCATTCTCACTCCATTCAGTGGGAACATCTCTGACAAGTCCCATACGAGTGATATTGAACTGAGGAATTGTAGCGATGAAATTATGTTTCTCCAACAATCGGCTAATCAAAAAGCTGTTTGCATCCTGGTGGGACTGAAACTCTACTGAAACACGGTTCCTCCCTAGCTGTTTGACACTACCTAGGACTACATTGCTAAAATTCTTTTCATGTAAAAACATTCCGAATTTAACTTTATGCAAAACGGTACCTGAGGTCTGGCCATCTTTCAAAGAGACATGCACAACGAATGGTGGATTGTCCCTAGTCGTATAGGTTTGTCTACCGAATTCTTTTTTGAGGAGTTTTGGAGGATTTGTTACAGTAGTTGGGGGAGAAGTAGCCAATCTTTTTCTACTTGAAGGCTCAGATTCCATTTCCTCTTGTACATTGTCGTTGGGGAGGGAGACTGTCAGCACCGGAGTGAATTCAAAAGGATCAGGAGGGTCAGGCGGTTTTTTAGTTTCCATTAAAGATACTGGTTAAAAGACTTAATAATTAAAAGTATACAAACTTACGATACAACACAAACACAAAGAACCGTCTCGATTGAAGCTCACAGTGGAAAAATTAACTTAAATCGAAAAAATTCGTAACACAAACAAAAGCACGTGATAAACCTTCACCACTACCAACGAAAGTGCCCATATTAGAGTTATTAGTTTTATTTATTTAAGTTTTTTGTGCAGTTTTAGGAGTTTGACGCCTGCTAATAGCTAGTACATAAATAGATACCTCAGGATCCGAATCCAAACGCGGGCCTGCGGATGGCGAGTAATGGGTAGCTCGCCGTCCGATCAGCACCAGGCCCGAGAGTCGCCGGCGCGTAGTGTTCCACGCGCGCCTCAATGAGATGTCAGCCACCACTGACGGGGCCCATCATGGCCGATGCCTGCATGCCAGGGGTCGCGGGTAAATTCGTAACAGAGTTGCCGCGCTCCTGGGCACTCAGGCAAGGAAGGAACAGGAGTGAGTTTTAGTCAATAAAAGTCTGACACGCCCTCCCGCTCCACACAGATTGGGAGAAGTCAGAGGATTATGTCCCAACCCAAAAAGAAAAATAGGATCTGAATCCGAAACGAAAAGGAAACGTATTCGTATTCAATCAAGGCATATTTTTCTTCACTATGTCATAGGATCAATTAACGTGGTCTGAAGAATGCTTATAATATTCAATTTATTTATTTATTCTATTCAAGCAGTTCTTGTTTATATTCTGATGGGCAAGGTCAAAGCAATAAGATGCAGTAAGATGTTTTTTTAAAGTTGATTTTATAACGAAGAAGCTGTTAGTTTTTTTTTTTTAAAGTAGACTAAAACCACTATTATGGTTGACGAGGTTTGCAAAAAAACTCCATACTGTTTATTTAATTCAGCTTGTCACGTCTTCCTTGGTAAATGAAGGAGCATGTCTTTTTTTAGGGTTCCGTACCCGAAGGGTCAAAACGGAGCCCTGTTGTTGTCACTCACGTGTCCGTCTGTCTGTCTGTCCGTCCGTCCATCCGTCCGTCGTCTGTCACAAAATTTTGTTACAAAGAATTTTTTGACTTCTCATTGACCTAGGTAATAATGTTTATCATTACGTATACTTTACTAACAAATACCAATATTTGATACGGAACCCTTAATGTGCGAAATCGGACCACGATCCACACCTGGCCAGTTTTTTTTAACTAGATAAAATTGTCCCACTTCGCACTGCTGGGCAAACGCCTCCCGCAAGCCTTTCCAGGAACTCTTCTCCTGTGCTTCCTTAGACCAGCCCTCGCCGTCCATTTTCAGGCACCCATTGCGTGGAGACTGGCCTCCGCTGGGCAAGTCATGCATGAGGCTGATGTGACCCGCCCAATCCCACTGGAGCCTTGCAGCCATCTTGCTTATGTCTACTATGCCCGTTTTGGAACGTAGCACAAATGGAATATTCCTGACATTTGCGCAGCTCCTACGCACGCAATTGCAAGCAGTTTTCCTACTGCAGTATTCAAATCACTCGGTTACAAACTATAATGTGTCTGTGATTTTATTTCTTTTTTTGCTGTTTCTCAAATCTCAGATGTGTTGCTTAATTAATTTTTTTTTGTATTTTCAATCAGCAATCAGTTTCATCACTTTTAACAGGTGTGTTTAGTTCAAGTTCATCACAGGATGAGCGTGACTCCAGTGAGCCATCTACCCAACCTTTAGCAAATGGAATATGTTATATCTTTCCTTTTCAGACTTTTGGCATTTGGAATAACTTCTGGGGCCCAATTCTGTAACTTTGAGTTAAGCAACACGCCATCAACAATCTATCGACACACAACAGACATTATTTTGCCAAAACTTCAAAGTGATATTGACATATTGTAGTAAACCAGACTACCAAATTATTACAATAGTCTTGTTATGGCGTTTCAATGGCACTACATTGGCAAGTCAATGACCATAAATAATTTGTAGAATACCAAATGTCAATGACTATTCTATTGAGACACCACTGACACCCTACCGACACACTATTGACAAGTTAGTTATTTTACAGAATTGGGTATTAAGCCACATATTACCTTAAGCGCAGCTACCAGATCATTAGGATGCCTTTCCAGTCTCTCCTGGTATTTTTTGTATGTTCTTGGATTTCCTCCGTTACAGTATTTATCATTAGTTATAAAAAACTTTTTTTTACAAAAAACTAGAACCAACTTCCAAAAAAAGAGGATAAATAACTTTAATTTCGGCAGTCGGTGTTTCTAGTTTTGTGTCTTTGATTTTTGACACCGATTGCCGAAATTAAAGTTATTTTTCCTCCTTTTTAACCGACTTTCGAAAAAGGAGGCGGTTCTATGTTCGACTGTATGTATGTTTTTTTTTTATGTATGCCCGCGCATTTCTCCGTCAGTAGTGGACCGATTTTCAAAATTCTTTTTTTATCCGAAAGAATATACTCCCGAGGTGGTCCCATATATTTTTTATAGAAATTGCTTTAGCGCTTTTTGAGAAACTGAACAAAAACGAAAAATACGCATATCTTGATGACGTTTTTGTGTTCTCCAAATGTTTAAATTCCACGTTCCATGTTATTGGGGTTTTTAGTTCTGGGGTATAACAACTAAAAAGTGAAAAATAAAAAACTTTTTTACAAAAAAAACAACCGACTTCCAAAAAAAAATACACTAAAAATTTAAAAATAACTTTAATTTCGGCAGTCGGTGTCAAATATTGAAGAAATAAAATACAAACACCGACTTCCGAAATTAAAGTTATTTTTTAATTTTTAGTGTATTTTTTTTTTATGGAAGTCGGTTGTTTTTTTTGTAAAAAATTTTTTTTTGGAAGTCGTTTCTAGTTTTTTGTATAAAAGTTTTTTATTTTTCACTTTTTAGTTGTGGGTTACCCATTAAACTGTTTTAACAATTCATAGACATACGATCGCAGCAATAGCGGTTGATTTGCTGTCAATTTTTTAAGAGTTCCATTGTTTGTCTCCGAAACCCATCATCAGATCTATATGAAATTTAAATGGGACCATTTCGGAACAAACCCTTTTCGAAAAAAAAAAGTTCGCAAATCCGTCTATAAATGACGGAGTTATGCACGAACATACATAAAAAAAATACAAACATCCGAATTGATAACCTCCTTCTTTTTGAAGTCGGTTAAAAATTACCTCAAAATGACCAGTTCCATTTCCAGTAATATGAATACTAACACATTGTTAGCATGTTACGTCAACTAACCTTGAATGTACATAAATGGCATATTATGTGTCTAGATATTTTTATTTATTTATAAAATCAACGTTGAACTTGAAATCTTGGATATTGTTGAATTTATTTAAATATTGAAACTATGTTTGTTACATTGATGACCCACCGGCCTACATTGGTTTTCAGTGACACATAAAAGGCTCAATTAATAGGCCCATGCATATTTTGTGTATGTATAATTATCTAACGGTCGTCTAGGTGTTAGCTTTTTTAAATTTAAAAGTCCTATATTAAAACAGTTCAATATAAAACTCTCTAAAAAATTTATCTTACAATCACTTTTTTTAACATTTGCCAAACACGATTTAAAAATTTAAATACATATAGGTATCATCGATACCGTCACCCACTTACTGCTATTGAGTGACAAAGACGGAACAACTCGAGATGTGCGAAGGGTGTAAGCGTTTTTTACAGTCGGGTTTTTTGAAAATAATTTTTATTTTTATTTTCTACATTTAAGTGAGTTATATTATTTTTGGAAATACCTCCTCGAACTTTTTATGTTCGACTGAACGTATTTTTTTTTTTAATGTATGTCTACCTATTTCTCCAGTCAGTTGTGGACCGATTTTCAGAATTCTTTTTTTTATCCGAAAGAATATACTCCCTAAGTGGCCCATAATAAATTTTATCGAAATTTCTTCAGCGCTTTTTGAAAAACTGAATAAAAACGAAAACACACATTTTATTGGGGTTTTTAGTTCTGGGGTATAACAACTAAAAAGTGAAAATAAAAAAAACTTAAAAAAAAAAACAACCGACTTCCAAAAAAGAAAATACACTGAGCTTATTTCGCGTGTACAGATACAAGCCGACTTTTCATTCTGGTACTTCAGATTGCTGGATGTAGACACTCCGTCTATAACCTGCCAAGTCTGTTAAGTCATTAGACCATAACTTATATTGTGTGGAATGTACATAGCCACTGCTCGTAGTTTGTGACTTACAGCCATATTTATAAAACTCACTAACCATTTGCTTGGTTTAAACACTGATTAGCGGATTCTAAACTCAAGATAACATACCTCTAATCCATCATATTCAACTGTATATTATGTAGAACCAAACCTCCTTTAAGGGTCTACTACGGGCCAAGTGGCGCCCTCATTAAATAAAAAAAGAATGTTTCGTATCCAAAGTAGTAGGCAAAAGTACCAAAAGCGGCCGTTTTTACCGCCGGCAAAATATTCTTAGAATTTTATTGTAAACAACTAAAAAGCCGGAAACATGGTTATATGGTCCGTGTACTCATCGAGTTTTTCGCAATATCAGCAAACAGCTTTTTATTATTGACTAGCACTCCGCCAGCGACTTCGTCCGCGTGAATTTCAAAAATATTTATAGCCTATCACACTCACAAATAACGTGGCTTTCTATTGGATTACTTTACCCCCTACAACCTCACAAAGTCACAAAATTTACCCTGTTTAAAATATTTGATTAGATAGGCTTGCGTTTGACCACTATCTCACCTGATTGTAAGCGATGATGTGGTCGACGATGGAGCACGCTTGCCTAGAAGTAACCTATTCACTCTTGACCTAAACGTAGTCCACTCTTCACGTGACCAGAGGGCTGGGCTCTTCTTTGGCCAACGACCATTGATTTTCAATGTGGCAATGCTGCCAGCGATCTGGGCACTTTTCCCGTTGACAACGATGTTGATGAATTTTTTGATACCATATAAAAGAAAAGAAAGAAAGAAAGAAAAATAATTTATTCTGCACAGATTTTTGATTGAGTTGTTTGTTTGATTTTTTGTTTTTTTGATTTTTTTTTGTTTTTTTTTTTTTGTTTTTTTTTTATGAGGTTTTTTTTTAAACATATTTTGTTTAATCATCATCTGTCTTATTTGATAAATTTTTAGTAAGTATTTAGAAAAAATAAATAAATTGTATCCTACTGGCATCGGAAACAGGGTCCAAGCTACCCATTGGTCAGGCCTCCTGAGAAAGGAATCTTTTAACAGTTCGCGCCGTGTCCAGGAGTACTGCTTCCTGGATCAAGCGCTTGACCCAACTACCCAACGAGAGCCTCGTCGAGACTCTTGAGTGTCATGCAAATTCATTTCTTTACATACCTTTAAAGTTATTTATTAGTTTGGTTGTGTGCATTTTAGTTAAATTCCGTTGAATCAAAAGATAAAATCAAGCAATTTACTTGTCGATGCTACGAGTATCATTGCTCTACCAAAAGTAGTGAATTTATTACCTGAGTCATTATATTATTTGAGTCGAAACCTAACAGACCGTATAATATTCAGCTATAATGATTATAAAATGAAACTTTCGTCGCAAATTGTTTTCACCGCTTAATGGGAGAGCAAATCAAATCCGGACACGCAATATTAGATCGTGAGATCGTTATTAAGGTTTTTGAATGGAAGGTTTTACGGTAGCTGGGTGTATGAGATAATAACAGGCTCATAGTTTTATGTAATACGTTGATGGAGATGAGGCGCACGTGACTAAGACAGTTATGTAGTATATAAACGTACATTTAAGGCCCAGACTCCACCAAAGCGAAGATTAGACGAGAGGACAGGAGATGTGTTTTATACAATTAATAGAATTTCGTTATTCACACTTCTCGTCTTCGCTTAGCTACAGGGGATACCACTGAGCGGTGATGTAACATATTTGCATGGCGCGATCGATGCGGAGATTTGAGCTGTGCCTCGCCGAGATTGAAATGGGCCGCGGTACAAAGCGGTGATGTGAGCTGTGCCTCATAAGTTGGCGACGCGACGAGAAGAGATGTGAGTGGCGTGTATTGAGCGGCGCCGCTAATGTAGTAAAGTATGCGTTCATCTCAACATCTAACGCTCACCGTACGCAATTCAGTTCCGCTCTAGACAGCATACATCTCCGCTCTAGCCAGCACAAATCTCCGCTCCAGTCTAGCCAGTACGCATCTCCGCACAGCTTCGGTGGATACACCCTAGCTGAAAAACTTCTCGTCTCCGCTTCGAACATCTCCGCACATCTTCGCATTGGTGGAGTCTGGGCCTAACGTAGATTGAGAGGACTATGTAGATGAAGAGGACTACATGCTACAGACGTGAATGAGCAGTGATGGCCCACTGGTAACGGTCGCCACTTACAAGTAGGTTTTGGGTTCAAACCCAGGCAGGCGCTTTACGTTGTGTAAATTATTTCATTACCACTGCTCTCAAAACGGTGAAGGAAAACATCGTGAGGAAACCGGCATGTCTTAGAACCAAAACTTCGTAACATACTCGTACATGTGACATACATCTTCTGCCTGCCCTTGTTTAGGGTTACTTAGGGTACGTGTAAGTTCTCTTCCTGTCCCGTGTCAGAACGTCACCATATCATTCGGCTATATCCCGTTACAAAATCCATTCACGTCTATATAGCATACATAAGGAATAATCAGCATTAGTAACCGACTTCAAAAAAGGAGGTTCTGTGTTCAACCTATGTGTATATAGGTATGTGTTTGTTTGTCCGCGATTATCTCGAAAACTACGTATTCGATTTGGATGGGGTTTTCGTTATTAAATTGCATATTTTTCAAGGAAGGTTTGAGTATAATGTAATACATTGGATCTGATGAATCTTCGGAGATAGACAGTGAAACTCTTCAATAACTAACAGCAAATGACTCGCGATTACTGCGATCGTTTGTCTAAGTATTGTGAACACACAATTAAATGGGAAACCACAACTAAAAAGTGAAAAATAAAAATCTTTTTTACAAAAAACAGAACCGACTTTAAAAAAAAAGTGTAAAATAACTTTAATTTCAGAAGTCGGTGTCAAAAAACGAAGAAAGAAAACCAAAAACATTGACTTCCGAAATTAAAGTTATTTTGCACTTCTATGTTTTGTAAAAAAGTTTTTTTAACGTTCCCACTGCTTTTTTTTTTTACGTTCCCACTGCTGGGACACTAGCCTCCTCTCTATGAGAAAGAAAATGGGACGTTATCCACCACTCGAGCCCAGTGTGGGCTATTGGATTTCACATGTCTTCAAATTATGGTTTTATTTGTTTACCGCGAATTAAACGAAATGCTTGAAAGAATTGTTACTTATATAATTAAATACTAATGTGGAATCCTTTTTAATGGTTTCGGAAATCCGGTCGCCCAAAAGTTTTATTTACCTACACCTTTACCGGATATTTTAAATAAAAATGCGATAACTTTTATTGCGAAATTTTTATGATGACATTTCACTTCACGGGCCTACCTCCGCTTTAGTGGCGCCCTTTTTGATACTTTTGCTTACTACTTTCGATACGATAAATTTTGAGTCCTATTTTAACAACGTAAAAATACCTTTTTTTTACAAACGCAACATAGGATTCAATGTTTATTTTCTATGCTTTACTACGATTTTTTATTCAATGAGGGCGCCATTGGCGGCTATATGGGCCTTAATTAGTTTGATACTAAAAAAAAAAGACAAGTTTTTAATCACTCTTTCTTTCATTAAGTTATACAACCATAAAATGCACTTTAGTATAATTATCCATAATAACAAACGTTTGCATAATAAATTTTCTTTTAATTGTTACAGATTTTCTTCCCACCGTGCGAAGATCTTCAAAGGGAAACTGTTATAGCACTGAATACCTCTGACAATGGACGTGTCAGAGAGTCAGTCCCACAACTTGAATAGCTAGAAAACATAATAAAAAACAAACCAATTAGCCTGAACAGCTATGTGAAATGTGACATAACGCCATCTAGTGGTTTATTGACGAACTCGGTAGACAGTGAAAGTGAAAACGTCAAAATGAAGTTGAATTTGTTCAAGCGGTCGATGATTTTTGCGACATTTTTCGGTGCGTGCTTGTGTATAGCGTTGATAGTGGCGTCTTTGGGAACTACGCATTGGATCGATGCGCGGGCGCGAAGGACGCCGAACTCGTTGGAGTCCGAAGGAAGGATCAGCTTCGGGCTATTTGAAGGTCGGAAGGAGCTGACCTTCGGATACGGGTGGAGGAATCATGATTTAAGTGGTAAGGAAGATTTATTACAAGTTTTTTTTTTTATTTGGGTCAAATTTTGCAAGCGGAATTAGATAGAAGCACTTCTTTTTATTCTACGGAGTTGAATTTTTACAAGTTTTCCAATGCATTTTAATGGCAACCATGACCTGAATCGACATTCAGGATTAGCTACCCCGCAGAGGACACGGTAAAGCATACGGTGGAGATCTGCCCCGCTTGGGTGGAGCACCGCGTGTCATCGTAGGTGCGATAGGCGGCAGCGACCTCTCGAGGGAGACTCAACAGAGTGGCCCTCACGCCCCCAGCCGCAGTCGCCGCAGGAGACGCCCTGGGCGTCGGAGGTCGCAGGACGATCTCCGGCCACCGTAGACGCGGGCCTGCGAACGGCGAGTAATGGGTACCTCGCCGTCCGATCAGCACTAGGCCCGAAAGTCGACGGCGCATAGTGTTCCACGCGCGCCTCAAAGAGAATAATTATGTTAGCCACCACTGACGGGGCCCACCATGGCCAATGCCTGCATGCCAAGGAGTAGCGGATAAATTCGTAACAGAGTTACCGCGTCCCTGGGCACTCAGGCAAGGTATAAACATGGTTGGGTTTTAGTCAGAAAAGTCTGACACGCTCTCAAGTCATAGGATGATTTCCCACCGCCAAAAAAAGGAAATGGACGGTCAACAGCACAGACACGAACTTTTTTTTATTATTCAGGTTTATTCTCTTGAAGCAGCAACTTTTACTGCGTTATTGTCAAACTTAAAGTCTTTCTTCATCATCGTCTAAGCTGTAAGAAACTGGTAACTCTAGAAGAGCCTTTTGAATAAAAGTATGTTAGTGTTATAAGTACCTATCTACGTAAATGTTTTCGTTAAGAAACGTGTTTTCATAATATTTTCACCGGTGATATTGTTCGTTCAATCTCAAAGAGACTAGCTTCTGCCAGCGGTTTCCCGCGTGAAAGTCATAAAATATCCCAAGGGAACATATTCCCGGAATAAAAAAGTAGCGTATGTGCTATACACAATGGGCCTCATCAGAACGCTTAAAGTCACCCAAAGAGAGAGAGAGGGCAATACTAGGAGTTTCCTTGATAGAATCAGGAATGATGATATCCGCTAGAGAACTATACCGACATAGCTCTAGGGCAGGGCACATTGCTCGCAGAACAGATGATCGATGGGGCCGAAAAGTTAAGGAGTGGCGACCACGTACCGGAAGACGCAGTGTCGGAAGGCCTCCCACAAGGTGGACCGATGACCTGGTGAGGGTCGCGGATAGCCGATGGATGCGAGACGTACAGGACTGGTCGTTGTGGCGACACTTGGGGTAGGCCTATGTCCAGCTGTGGACGCCATTCGGCTGAAGTGGTGATGATGATGAGTGATGAACCAACCTAGCGGCTACCTTTCCTGTCTCAGTTCGCTTTGGGCTGTGCATCATCAGAACACCAAGAATCGAAAAAAAAAAGAATTGATCTTATTTTGTTTTTTAACCGACTTCCAAAAGGAGGAGGTTATCAATTCGGATGTTTTTTTTTTATGTATGTTCGGGTATATATAACTCCGTCATTTATGGACGGATTTCCAAAATTCTTTTTTTTTTCGAAAGGAGTTTGTTGCAAAATGGTCCCATTTAAATTTCATATAGATTTGATGATGCGTTTCGGAGACAGACAACGGAACTCTTCAAAAATGACAGCTAATCAACCGCGATTGCTGCTATCGCTTAGATATCCAGTGTTAACACAATTTAATGGAGAAATACAACTAAAAAGTGAAACATAAAAACTTTTGTACAAAAAAATAAAACCGACTTCCATAAACCACAAAAAGTGCAAAATAACTTTAATTTCGGAAGTCGGTGTCAAAAAACGAAGGAACAAAACCAAAAACACCGACTTCCAAATTAAAGTTATTTTGCACTTTTTGTGTTTTTTGGAAGTCGGTTTTGTTTTTTTGTGAAAACGGTTTTATAAACCGATGCATGGCATCAATTTAAACTTACTAATAATTACATATTTATTTCTTTCAAACGAGAACCTTAGCTTCTAACACGTTGCTCATCGGAGATAAGGTTGCCCATGGAACGTGCTAACAGCTCTCACGTATCACATCACATGTTACCACAGTTTTATGCAACGTAATTTTTATTATTGATGTGTGACATTTACTTACATCTTTCTTGCAATATGTGGGAGTGATTTTGTGAAATGGGACCGATGTGTGTAACAGGAAGCCGGGGAAGCGCGCGCTATTTGATTGGACCAATGAGCGCGCGCGGTGTTAGAGTTGGCCGTCAGATGGTAGAGCGCACTCACGATAAGTCTGCGTGCGGTCGAAATCGGAACTAAACATTTTAATTTTATTTTGCAGGATATAATGTTATGTCGCTTATTACCAGGGTGAGATGTCAAATGTTATCGCCCAGAGGACACGGTGGAGCACACGGTGGAGATCTGCCCCGCTTGGGCGGAGCCCCGCCGTGTCCTCGTGGAGGCGATCGGCGGCAGCGACCTCTCGCGCCCGGCCCTGGTCCAGGCCATGGTACGGAGCGAGAGGGAATGGGAAGCAGTCTCCTCCTTCTGCGAAGCAGTAATGCTCGCGAAGGAGGAGGCGGAACGGGTGAGGGAAAGGCTGCAACAACAGACTCGCCCTCACGCCCTCAGCAGCAGCCGCCGCAGGAGACGCCCTGGGCGGAGGACGTCGCGAGACGATCTCCGGCCACCGTAGACCCGGGCCTGCGGACGGCGAGTAGTGGGTAACTCGCCGTACGATCAGCACCAGGCCCGAGAGTCGACGGCTCGTAGTGTTCCACGCGCGCCTCAAAGAGTTGTCAGCAACACATGACGGGGCCCGTGATGGCCGATGCCTGCCCAGGGGTCGTGGATAAATTCGAACAGAGTTACCTCGCCCCTGGGCATTCATGGCAGGAAGGAACAGGGGTGGGTTTTAGTCAGTAAGAGTCTGACACGCCCTTCCGCTCCACCCTAGAGCGGAAGAAGTCATTGGATGATTTCAAAGATGTCAAATGTTACACATCTTATGCGACTACTGTAAGCCGCGCTCTTTTATTGCTGTCACTCACGTGTCCGTCTGTCCATCTGTCTGTCTGTGTCCGTCGCCTGTCACAAAATTTTGTTCCGAAGAATTTTTTAACTTCCCATTAACCTAGGTGATAATGTTTATTATTACGTATATTTTACTAACAAATACCAATATATTGATAAATCTGATTATTTTTTTTGAAATTCTCTCATTTGGTACGGAATCCTAAATGTTCGAAGTCCACACGCCCTTGGCCTGTTTTTTTTAGTGATCTATTCTGTCCTACTACAGGGCAAAGGCCTGCCTTCCCTCCTTCCACTTTCCCCGATCTTCTGCAATTAATGATCTATTCTGTCCTACTACAGGGCAAAGGCCTGCCTTCCCTCCTTCCAATTTCCCCGATCTTCTGCAATTATGGGCCAGTCCTTCGAGAAGGAATTCAATTCATCCCGCCATCGGTTTCTGGGCATGCCGCGTTATCGTTTCCTTGCGTAACGCCCTAAAAATGCATGAAATGGACAGAAACAATAAAATACGAGTATCTATACTGAAATAATTCTGAAGTTTGTTGGTCTAGGGTAAAAATATAATGATAACTAAATGAGAAAATAAAATATTTAACTTGGTATCCGCCTTATATTTTTATTGGAGGTCAGCGTTTATTTGATATGAGTAAGTGGCATTCAGCCCAAGAGGAATCATCAAATAATCCTTATCGAACTATTTTATAGAATTAGTGCATAGATCATTTATGAATGACGTTACACGTCCGTGTTTGGGTCACAGTGCGTGTACTAAATTTCAGCTCAATCGGTCCTGTAGATTCGGAGTAAATTGGCTGTGACTGGCGGACAGACAGATAGACATTTATGTACGTTACACGCCCGTGTTTGGGTCACAGTGTGTGTACAAAATTTCAACTCAATCGGTCCTGTAGATTCGGAGTAAATTGGCTGTGACTGACGGACAGACAGATAGACACACGAGTGAGAGCTTAAAAAAAACTAGAACAACATGAACAAGTCTTGAGTCGAGCTATAGCATTGCTAAAGACTTGCTTTGTATACACGATAAGATCTGCCCCCGTAGCATGACCATTTCTATCTCTATTCTACCAAGAAAAGACAAATTTCTTTCTATCCAATTTTGTCGAGTTCGAGTTGTCTTCTGCCCGAGCATGGGGCGCCGGGCGACCCGTAGACTGGTGTTTCTATGAAGACAAAGACATGTATTCATTCTTTCAATAATTATTAAAATATATTCCTATTTATCGTCTGTCCGTCTGTCCATCTGTCTGTCTGTCCGTCGTCTGACAAAAAAATTATTGCGTCTTATCGGAGCCTGTCTGTACGTCTGACCGTTTGTCTGTCGTCCGTCTGTCCATCTGTACATCTTTTTGGCTGTCCGTCTGTCTGTCTCTCCATCTGTCCGTCGTCCGTCTGTCCGTCTGTCAGTCTGATCTGTCCGTCTTCCGTCTGTCCGTCTGTCAGTCTGTCTGTCTGCCGCCGTCCAGCTGTCCGTCTGTCCGTCGGTCCATCTGTCCGTCTGTCTGTTTGTCCGGCGTCCGTCTGTCCATCGTCCATGTGTCTGTCTGTTGTCTGTCCATCTGTCCATCGTCCGTCTGTCCGTTTGTCAGTCTGTGAGACTGTCCGTCTGTCAGTCTGTGAGACTGTCCGTCTGTCAGTCTGTGAGACTGTCCATCTATCAGTCTGTCAGTCTGTCGTCTGTCAGTCTGATCTGTCCGTCTTCTGTCTGTCCGTCTGTCAGTCTGTCTGTCTGTCTGTCTGTCCGCCGTCCATCTGTCCGTCTGTCCGTCGGTCCATCTGTCCGTCTGTCTGTTTGTCCGGCGTCCGTCTGTCCATCGTCCGTCTGTCAGTCTGTGAGACTGTCCGTCTGTCAGTCTGTGAGACTGTCCATCTATCAGTCTGTGAGACTGTCGTCTGTCAGTCTGATCTGTCCGTCTTCTGTCTGTCCGTCTGTCAGTCTGTCTGTCTGTCTGTCTGTCCGCCGTCCATCTGTCCGTCTGTCCGTCGGTCCATCTGTCCGTCTGTCTGTTTGTCCGGCGTCCGTCTGTCCATCGTCCGTGTGTCCGTCTGTTGTCTGTCCATCTGTCCATCGTCCGTCTGTCCGTCTGTCAGTCTATGAGACTGTCCGTCTGTCAGTCTATGAGACTGTCCGTCTGTCAGTCTGTGAGACTGTCCATCTATCAGTCTGTGAGACTGTCCGTCTGTCAGTCTGTGAGACTGTCCGTCTGTCAGTCTGTGAGACTGTCCGTCGTCCATCTGTCCGTCTGTCCGTCTGTTATCTGTCCAGCTGTCCGTCTGTCTGTTTGTCCTTCGAATTTTCAATTGAAATTTTTGAATTTTCAAGTATGTAATGAGTCACAAAATTGAGTTTTTTTTAAATCAGTAGAGAACTTGTCTACGTCTAATGTGATGTAGACTATTTGTCCCTGTTGAGAAGAAATGTTTCTACCCCCAACACGGCGTAGCATGAATATTTCTATCTCTATGTAGAATAGAGATAGAAATGGTCATGCTACGCCGTGAGTAAGGATAGACTAGATAGTTGGATACAAGTTCTTTCTATCCAACTATGTCGAGTTCGAGTTTTCTTCTGCCCGAGCACGGGGCGACCCGTAGACTCGCGTTTCTATGAAGACAAAGACATAATTATTCATTCTTTCAATTTCGTCTGTCCACCGTCTGTCACAAAATTTTGTGCGACTAATCGGAGCCCAATTGCTGTCACTTACGCATCTGTCTATCCGTTTGTGCGTCTGTCCGTCGTCCATTTGTCTGTGCGTCTGTCCGTCTGCCCGTCTGTCTGTATGTCGGTCGTCCGTCTGTCTGTCTATCCGTCTGTCAGTATGTCCGTCTGTATATCTGTACGTCTGTCCGTCTGTCCATCTGTCTGTCTGTCCATCTGTCCGTCTGTCGGTATGTCCGTCTGTAGGTACGTCTGTAAGTCTGTCCGTCTGTCTGTCTGTCTTTCTGTTTGTCTGTGCGTCTGTCCGTCTGCCCGTCTGTCTGTATGTTTTTCTGTTTGTCTGTGCGTCTGTCCGTCTGCCCGTCTGTCTGTATGTCGGTCGTCAGTCTGTCCGTCTGTCCAACTGTCTGTCTGTCTATCCGTCTGTCAGTATGTCCATCTGTATATCTGTACGTCTGTCCGTCTGTCCGTCTGTCTGTCTGTCCATCTGTCTGTCTGTCCATCTGTCCGTCTGTCCGTCTGTAGGTATGTCCGTCTGTAGGTACGTCTGTAAGTCTGTCCGTCTGTCCATTTGTCCGTCTGTCTGTTTGTCTTTCTGTTTGTCTGTGCGTCTGTCCGTCTGCCTGTCTGTCTTTCTGTTTGTCTGTCCGTCTGCCCGTCTGTCTGTATGTCGGTCGTCCGTCTGTCCGTCTGTCCATATGTCTGTCTGTCTATCCGTCCGTCAGTATGTCCGTCTGTATATCTGTACGTCTGTCCGTCTGTCCATCTGTCTGTCTGTCCACCTGGCCGTCTGTCCGTCTGTCGGTATGTCCGTCTGTAGGTACGTCTGTAAGTCTGTCCGTCTTTCCATCTGTCTGTCTGTCCATCTGGTCGTCTGTCCGTCTGTTCACCTGTCCGTCTGTCCGTCAAAGTTGAAAGTCTGCGTCTCGTACCTTTGAAACCCTCGCTACCCTCAGGATTCTACATTTGAACCACTCGCTTTGGTCATCGGTTCAATCCTAGAATCCTTTACTTGCTCAGGCTTCAATACAAGTACTCATTATGTATCTTATCTAGGTCCAATGTGATGTAGACTATTTGACACTTGTTGAGAAGAAATGATTCTAACACTTAAAAAAAAAAGTGTTAAAAGTAGAGAAAAATTGGTGGTCATGCTTTGCATTGTAGACTTTTGTCGACTGAAGAATAGAAACATTTCTTCTCGTCAGTTTTAACATCGCCATGCTTAGGACGGTAGAAATCTTTCTACAATCTGTAATTTTGTCTATTCTTCCGTCGACAAAACCCGTTTCTACGGTGGTCATGCTACGCGTGCTGGACATTGCGACTTGCGTTCAGTTTTGTAATCCATTCAGATTCAGAGGCGTTGCGTTTGTACAATGAACATTGACATCGGATAAGTTGACATGATTAATGCTGCGATGTATTAGATAAAAATTTGATTTGTACGTGTGCTACACATAACGAAGTGTTTCCTGATAGTTACAACTTTTGGAACGAAGTTCCTTATCGCGCGTTGTGAAAGGGGGCTAGACGGAAAAAATTCTTACGAAAAGTTGTCACGACACTAATGAGGCTGTCCATCCTAAAAGATTGTGTTGGAAAAACTATCTAATAAAAACTTCTTGTATTTTTGGTGGGTAGGTACAAAGTTTGCAAGCAGATCAAGCATTATCTAACCAATTTCGTGTGTTAAATCTAGTGGAGCTTGGAACAAAGCTGAGCTGAGCTGAGCTGCGATGAGATGAGATGAGATGATGAAGTATAACTTCTTACGTGCGTGCGTGTGCGTAGTTAATAATAAAAAAAATATTATAAATTAAAAAAAATAAAATTATATTACAATTCCTTCACTAATTAATCGAAAGGAACTTCGTTCCATCCGGGTGTCCCTTGACACCTCTCAAGTTTTTTTTTTTTTTGGGGTGGTGGGACATCATCCTATGACTTCTCCCGCTCTAGGCGGAGCGGGAGGGCGTGTCAGACTCTTACTGACTAAAACCCACCCTTGTTGCTTCCCTGCCCTAAGTACCCAGGGGCGCGATAACTCTGTTAGAATTTATCCAAGACCCCTGGGCAGGCATCGGCCATCACGGGCCCTGTCATGTATTGCTGACAACTCTTTGAGGCGCACGTGGAACACTACGCGCCGTCGACTCGGGCCTGGTGCTGATCGGACGGCGAGTTACCCACTACTCACCGTCCGCAAGAGCAGGCCCGGGTGATGCTACAACCTGACGGCCTTTAAGTCAAGAGTGAATAGGTTACATCGTCGACCTCATCATCGCTTACCATCTGGTGAGATAGTGGTCAAGCGCGAGCCTATCAATGATTCAAAAAACCTGCCAAGTGCGTGTCGTACTTCGCACATTTAAGGTTCCGTACCAAACAAGGGAACTATCAAAGAAAAAAATTACTGATTTATAACAATATAATTAATGGTATTTGTTAGTAAAATATGACGGACAGACAGGCAGATGGACAGACGGTCACGTGAGTGACAGCAATAGAACTCCGTTTGGACCTTTCGGATACGGAACCCTAAAAAAACAAAGACAAGATCACTTTCAACTTAATTCAGCAATTTGAGTTCCTGAAAGTCTGACTTAAGCGATGACCATCGATTGGTACGCTGTTTCCGATTATATAAGCCCCTTTTTACGGCTCTTTGCCGCGTTCCAGGCAAGCCACAAAAAATCCTTTCTTTGCTTCTAACCGACAGCGGTCGACAGACAACATTTTTATACGTTTTGAGACACAATGTTTGACGATATTTTTATAAACAACAGTGGCGAACAACGGGATACTCCCGGAGAAACGATTTAACTACCTTGGTGCCCAGTCCCATAAAACCATTTCCCAGGCCATCCCTTTGTGTTTATAAGCCTAGCTCTATTGTCTTATGCTTGATATGGAGGAAGGTCAATGGTCCATTTACTAATCTAATATCCTCTTCTTCGTATTGATGGTACATTTTTTTTAGCCTTTTAGGGTACATACCTACCATATCGTATATACATATACGTATACCATATATCCACACTCACACTACGCAACTACACAGCATATTATTAATTATATTTATTCTTATATAATAATACACTTCGGACCACGACAACACTTTAGTTTTAATATTTAATACGATTCGGAACAGCTGGTGGGTCGAGTCGATATGTTGGAAAGATGTGGGTAGGACACTCGTGCGCGCCTGACATGAGTTTGCTTCGAACGATTGGATTTTTAGTTACGTCTACAGTTGCTGTCCAGTTTAAAATTTCTTTTCTTTTTTTTTTACTTATTTATTCACACACTTGCTTTTCCAAGTTACTTTTGATATTAGCAGAATAGTCGACATCGGCTCTACTTGCCATTAACAAAAAATAGAATATAATATATTACGCGTACGACTCAATATTGTTATCCATTTCGCCGATATCGTATTGTTTGTCTGTGCTAAACATTTATACGAGTATTGTACTGTGACTGTATTGTGTCTCCCTTACCGTAACTATTATCTCTCGTGCACTCTAGAAGTTTGAGTTCAGTATAGAACACTGTGACAAGATTTTTATTCGTACCGTCTATCCTTGCTCACAAATTACCCACATAACTATAGCCTATACTATGTTTCAGATAAACTTGCAATAAAGTACATTGACCTTTCCCTAATAACTCTCCGTAGGTACCTGAACAATTAAATATAAATCGTTTTTCATTATAAGACAATGTTAAGGATCACGAGAGATGTTGATTCGGGATAGCTTTGAGTCATTAATTCCGTTTTTCAAATTAAAAATGTCAATAAATGTAGGTGGGTCAATGACCGTTATTGCACGTTTATTTGGAGCAACCTTTAGTACCTCCCCACTTCTACGGGATCGTCAGTGGCAGCGCAAAGGTCGCTTTGACTGCACATTTTGGGGCACCGAGGGTAGGAAAGTAGATGAAACATAGTAGTCTGCTATACAGTTGCACAGCCGCATCCTTCAGACGTTTCGCAAAGGTGTCCTTTTACCAATTTTTTTTACATCTGCCCAATTAATTTCGCAGTTCAGAGTTCATGCTTTTATCTTGATTCCAGTAAAAGCCGGCACACTCCCAGCGCGCCGTTGGGCGTGGTGTGGCACGGCGGCTCTGCTGGCCGCGTCGCTGCTGTCGGCGGGAGGCGCCTGCGTGCTTGCCGCGCTGGGCTCAGCGGCGAGGGCGCGTTGCTCGCCCAGGCCGCTGCTCGTCAGTAACTCTTTAGCAGGTAACTAAAAAATAATAATAGGCGCAGTTCCAGTCCGCACTGTATGTTTTACGATACCGCTTCCTAATTAATGAGACAAGTTAGCTTAGCAAGTTAGCTGAGTGTAACAGTCACATTAAACTAAGCTGAAATGTCTTATTCCCTAACTTAGCGTAGAGAGCATTGTTTCGTGTAGAACGAGCTAAGCTAACCCAAAAAATTACATTGCGTTTACTTTAGCGATGAGCGAACGTAGCGTTTCCACAGACGACATGTTATGCGAGCGTACTGAAGCGATAAGCTGGCAAAGCGAGCTCACAGATGACATGACATAGGTACGTGCACACGAGTGACACTCGTTCATACGAGAAAAGCATGCAAAGTGTGCCACCAAAAAACTTTTTTACAAAAAAAAAAAACAACCGACTTCCAAAAAAGAAAAAACACTAAAAATTTCGGAAGTCGGTTTTTGTATTTTATTTCTTCGTTATTTGACACCGACTTGCGAAATTAAAGTTATTTTTAAATTAGTGTATTTTCTTTCTTGGAAGGCGGTTGTTTTTCCCATATTAAATTTATATGGGTGGCCCCATATAAATTTAATATGGGAAAACCACACTTTCAAACAAAAAAAAAAAAAATCGAAATCGGTCCAGCCAGCCATCTTCGAGTAATCCGGGGAACATACATAAAAAAAAGGTTCCGACGAATTGAGAACCTCTTCCTTTTTGAAGTCTGTTAAAAAGAGGCGCTCGCTTCTGTCTAAGGTTTGCACCACTTGCTTGTCTTGCTATGGACGTGCATAGTGGGAGTAAGATTTGCTCATTTGAGTTGTCTCATTCGCTTTTCAAGTAAGAGCATAGAAGTTATGCGGAACAGGGTGGGAAAGACCCGCAAACCTCTATTGGAAAGGGAGGATCCTACGACCAGACGGGTGTTGTGTCTACCCGATAGTTGTTTTTCGGTCTATTGTATATGTTCCAATCGCATGGAGAACCTTGATTAAGATTTTTTGGATTTGTGTGACGTCAGTTGCTTGAGACAACTAAAGTAGTAACAGCCGCACTAGTCGATCCATCAGGTTAAGCTACGCTTGCCGTGGTTGGTCCATGGATGGGTGACCATCTTTACATACTGAGACTCCTCCGTGCCTCGAAAAGCACGTTAAGCCGTTTGTCCCGGCTGTCAATCGTGGATCTTTGACAGTCGTTACGGGTCGTCAGAAGCCCGGAAGTCTGACAACCAGTCTTACCAAGGGGTATCGTATTACCCAGTAACTGGGTTGTGGAGGTCAATGACATTACTGAACGTGAGTCACGTGACAGTTCTCTCCGCAGGTAATGTCATTGCCATACATTTTTAGGGTTCCGTACCCGTAGGGTCCAATCATAGCCCTATTGTTGTCACTTACCTGTCCGTCTGTCCGTCCGTCGTCTGTCACGAAATTTTGTCACAAAGAATTTTTAAACTTCCCATTGACCTATGAACTTGAAATTTGGTGATGATTATTATTACGTATACAGTACTTCACTAACAAATATCATTATTTGGTACGGGACCCTTAATGTGCGAAATCCGACACGCACTTGGCCAGTTTTTTTTTTACTAAGCGTTAGCGTGGACGCTAACAGAAAAGTAATTTGTCTCACCCACCTGGTGTTTTTGGTTGGAGGGTATATGCGTAAATATGTATAATTGTAATATGTGGGTATGCGAAAATAAACCAGTTGTCAAACGGAATCGCCATTTCATTCGACGTTCCCGCTGTTATATTTACTAAAAATACAACTGGCGACGAGGAAAACAATTAAATTCGTGTGGTTTTACATCGTTGTGTGGGACTTCATCATGCCTATCGGGAAAATTGAATAATTTGACATAACAAATTAAAAAGTGGTTTTTACCACTTGTCTTTTTTCTTTGATTTGAGTCAATATCGACACAAAAGAAAAATACCATTTTTTAATTGTTAGGTCAAACTTGTGTGATTTATGTGCATTTAATCATCCAGAAAATAAAACTTTCCGTTAATTGGTTAAAAATTGTGGGTGAACCGAAATGTTCCAAAATTGCTGTGCGCCATGTTTTTAGACAAAGCCGTTAGAATACGGGCGAATCTCTCAGCGAATACCTACAGACACTCGAAACACCTGGCCAGCAAGTGTAACTGCAATACTGCACTGGAGGAAATTACTTAATTTTAAATGGATTTGAAAAATCCTTTCTATTTGTGATTTTGGATAATGTTACGCATAATTAAAAAAAAAAGAGTGGCACTCCGGGAGTGCCGACAGAAGTGAAAACTTGAACAAAATATGCCCAACGCGCCTAAAGAATTTTTCACTTCAATCCACTACGCGATGCGGGAGGTAGCGGGTCGGTGACGCGCGAGTTGAATAGTTTTATCCCATCTCAAAAATGCCCAACGCGCCTAAATAAGTTTTCACTTCAAAAGTCAACTACTCAGTTGTAACGTGGACGCATTATCACGCTTGCTACTGGCATATGAATGAACGTATAATAGAAATGGGGCTGGATATTGTAATGTAACCCAAATATTTCTTCTCACGTTTCAGTGCTATTCAGCCTTGGAGCAATAGCAGTATGGCTGACGGAGTACTTCCTGAGACTACAGCACAACGTGATGTCGGACGAGGACCTCGCCAACACGTGGTCTTCTGAAGACACCGCTGATCTTGGACTGTCCTTCTGGTAAGTGTCAAATGTAATCTTGAGGAGGCTGTGGCCAGGACAATTGGTCACTTTAATATTAAGGGCCTCATTTATAAAAAAAATCGGCCAAGAGCGAGTCGTACTCGCGCGCAAAGGGTTCCGAACAAATCATGTTTTTTTTTAAACTACCTTCTCCTTATAGATTTTCTTGTAATCTACATAAAAGTAAATAACTGCTTTCAGTATTTTTTTTCATAATTTTAGGGCTATGGTTTCGGAAATAAGAGAGGGGTGGGGTGAGGGGGGCGGGCGAATGGTCATTTTTCATCTATTTTTAATCGATTTCCAAAAGGAGGAGGTTCTGAATTCGTCTGTTTTTTTTGAAAATTTTTTATTGTAGGTATGTAACGCGATACCTCCGCCATATATCCGCCAATCGATTTTGATGATTCTTTTTTTTCTTTGGTAGGTCATACTTCAGAGGTAGTCCCATATAAATTTTATCGTAATTGATTCAGCACTTTTTGAAAAAATCAACATAAACAAAAAAAATATGTGTACACAGATGACGTTTTGGTTGTCTCCAAATGTTCAAATTCCATGTTATTGGGGTTATCCATTCGGGCGTAACTTTACAATTTAGTTTTGCTTCGGTACAACAACTAATCGGAAGTCGGTGTCAAATAACGAAGAAACAAAAGACAAATACCGACTTCCAAAATTGAAGTTATTTTGCACTTTTTTGAAGTCGGTTCTATTTTTTGTAAAAAAGTTTTATTGAATTGTCTTTGATTTAACGCGTCAAGCCCTTCATTAGCAGACACATTTAAAAACCTATTGTTGCGTTACCTTATGGTAACGCGGAGGGCCTCGCGCGTTAAAACTATATAGTTTAAAATTATGAAAAAAAGTACGTTCGAGACCCTCGCAATGTGCCCTTTTATTTGATATGTCGTACAGTGCAGTTTGAAAAACTTTGTTTTTTAAATTTCCGATTTTCACCACAAAAGTGACCCCCATATTCCAAAATAATGTATTTAGGGTACACGTTCATGTTTGGGTCACAGATATTCATGTGTGTACCAAACAACTCTGTCGGTCCAGCAGATTCGGAGGAAATTGGCTGTGACAGACGAACATACAGACACACGAGTGATCTTATAAGGGTTCCGTTTTTTCATTCGGACCTTCGGAACCCTAAAATCAAACATTTGTGATTAGGTTAAGTGTTTAAACTGATCACATGTTTATGTTTTTTATCAGTGTTGATTAGCAAGTTCTTAATTAAAAAAAATCTACCTAAAAAGAAGAAGGATGATGTGGGTACTGGGTGGTAACGTACTGACTAATGTTTGAAATGACTACTTAGCCCTCTTCCCCTCTCTTTGCTGTGCCCGACAGGGTCCTTATTGATATTTTACTATGTTATACCACCACACCACACATGGCATGCAATAAAGTATTGAGTTATGGGAGGTTTCGTCGTATATACAGCTGAATGTTGGAACGCTGAACATATCAATCTGCCTAGCCTTTTCCCAACTATCTTGGGGTACTTTAGCCACATGCGTATAAAAAAAACTTTTTTACAAAAAAAACAACCGACTTCCAAAAAAAAATACACTAAAAATTTAAAAATAACTTTAATTTCGGAAGTCGGTGTTTGTATTTTATTTCTTCGATATTTGACACCGACTTCCGAAATTAAAGTTATTTTTAAATTTTTAGTGTATTTTTTTTTGGAAGTCGGTTGTTTTTTTTGTAAAAAAGTTTTTATTTTTCGCTTTTTAGTTGTTATACCCCAGAACTAAAAACCCCAATAACATGGAACGTGGAATTTAAACATTTGGAGTACACAAAAACGTCATCAAGATCTGCGTATTTTTCGTTTTTGTTCAGTTTCTCAAAAAGCGCTAAAGCAATTTCAATAAAATTTATATGGGTGGTCCCCTCGGGAGTATATTCTTTCGGATAAAAAAAGAATTTTGAAAATCGGTCCACAACTGACGGAGAAATGCGCGGACATACATAAAAAAAAAAAAAACATACATACAGTCGAACATAGAACCTCCTCCTTTTTCGAAAGTCGGTTAAAAAAGGTTTCTTTGGGAAAGTTGTTTGTTATCATGAGTACAATCATGTGTTTAAGTATCGGTCTCTAATTACCAGTCATATATTTTGTTGTTTTTTTTTCAAAAAGCGCTGAATCTATTACGATTAAATTTATATGGGACCACCGCAGGAGTATACTCTTTCAAATAACAATTTATATGGGACCACCGCAGGAGAAAATTTTTCAAATAATAAAAGAATTTTGAAAATCGGTTCACAATTGACAGAGAAATCAGTGAGCATACATAATAAAAACACATACAGTCTAACATAGAACCTCCTCCTTTTTAACCGACTTCAAAAAGAAGGAGGTTCTCAATTCGGATGTTTGTATTATTATTATTTTTTTATGTATGTTTGGGCATTTATCTCCGTCACTTACAAGACGGATTTGCAAAATTCTTTTTTTGTTCGAAAGGGGTTTGTTCCGAAATGGTCCCATTTAAATTTCATATAGATCTGATGAAGGGTTTCTGAGACAGACAACGGAACTCTTCAAAAATTGACAGCAAATCAACCGCGATTGTTGCGATCGTATGTCTATGAATTGTTAACACAATTTAATGGGGAACCACAACTAAAAACTATAAAAATAAAAAACTTTTATACAAAAAAATAAAACGGACTGCCAAAAAAAGTGCAAAAAAACTTTAATTTCGGCAGTCGGTGTTAAAAAAACGAAGACGCAAAACCAGAAACACTGACTTCCGAAATTAAAGTTTTTTGGCAGTCGGTTTTATTTTTTTGTAAAAAAGTTTTTTTATTGAAATCGGCAAAGATATGGTTAATTATTAATCCGACCTTCTCTCTACTTCCAGGCTGGTGGTATCAGCAAGCATAGCGGCGTTTGTGAACGACGTGTGCATACTCATAGCCATGGCGGACGGAAGAGACATCGATACCATAGCCCCGGCTTTAGAAGAGAAAGTTAATGGGGCTATTATGTTGTATTAGATAATGTTGAGACTGGACTGGAATTTGCGATTTGTTTGATCTATTGTGTGTTTAGAAATCTCTTGGAACTAGTTTTTCATAGCATTTTTTTTTTTCTGTTTTTGATGCAATCTGTCCATTTATTCCATATCAATCCGTTTTATGATACAGCTGTCACAGTATCAACTCTTGTGGGCTTAGTCTCTTAAGGTTGAACTAGTCGCGGGCTCGAATTCACTGGTGGGCTTGGCCAAAAAGCACGTTGTCTCACCTGGCATCATGTCTGACAGAGAAAATATCAGTGATGAGAGTCTACATGTACAATGTCTAGTTTGCACGCACACAAACACCGCTGCACCGTTCCGATCTAAAATGACCGCGCAAAAAATTACGAAAAGTTCTTTGGAAAATTGAGTTTTATGAAAAAACCACTGCATAAATCAATTACCAATACCATAGATAATATAATACTAGCGTACAGATGCCTCATCCCATACAAAGAAATGGTACCGCCGTAACTACGGGTTTTCGACTTACACAAGCAACTTTTGTTCTTCGTTTGGGCCCGTTCACTACACCTCGCTAGATGGTGTTAGAAACGACGGCTTGCAAGTTGAATGAATTTACACAAAGTCTTACCAATATTTTCTCACACATTGAGGAATTGCTTTATAGTATTTTTGGCACTTCATAAGAGTTTTTCTGTTTCAAAATATGTCAATATACAAATTTTAAAGAGGCGAATGGTTTAACTTTAAAACTTCAAACAGCGCCATCTTTTGGCACAAGAAATATAAATGCCTAAGAAGTTGTTCCAATAAACATATAAATTTGAATAAGTAGCTAATTATTCCACAATTTTATGCTTAGGGTACTTTATTAAATAAGAATAATTCAGTTTTTATCATATCTTTTTTCAAAATATTAATGTTACTAGGAAACCGATGCTTAATACGCCATCTATTGACATTTATTTGAACTAAATTTTCTTTGTTCGAGATGAGACCCCGTACCAATACAGTTAATTGAAATCTTCTATAATTGAGGTTTTTCGGTGCCGACTTTGTTTTGGAGATTTTGCACTTACTTTATTACTTATTTACGCCCAAAATTGCGTTAAAATTTAGCAAGAAAAACGAATATTTGTGGGTTTATAACTTTTTATTTCACTATTCTGTTTCCACACAGACAAAATTAATAATAAGACAAAACGATATCATGTTTAACTTTGGATGTGCAATGTCAAACAGTGATGTAAAGCCCTCCCGAAATTTGTATGGACAAAATATCGACTAGTGCAACCTTAATGTTTTCGCTGCCACTCCGAATTAAATTAAAATGTTATTGTTTTATGCGGAGTTAGGAGCGAACGTGTTAAGCATCTTTGAATGTCTAGGTTTTCATCAAGTTTGATGCTATTTTGTCAGGATTTTAAATTGATATTAAATCTGACTTGAAGTCAAGTGATAATACAGTGAAACCTTAGTATAACAGACGTCAATATAACGATTTCCTCGAATTTACAAATAATTAGAAATCTCATAGAACTGGCCGTAAGAGTTAATGCAAAATATACCTTTAAATTTTGAATACTTTTTGTATAAATCTCTTTGTAAAGTACTTTCTATAATTGCAAAATATAAATAGAAAGTACAGTCAACCGCTGTGTAACGTTTTTTGTAAACATACAGGGTGTTATAGAAATGTGTGGCAAATAGAAAACAATGTTTACGAAAAAATAATTGGACCTCCTATATTAATTTTGATCAGCTGATGATAACTTTGCACGGAAAGTCAATGATATTATATATAAAAAAGAGGTAGATAACGCACTAGCGCCCGCAAATTGTTGCAGACAAATTCAGACAATTGTTGCAATTTGATTTAGTCGGCTAACAGCAGTGAGCCAACGAAAGCGTGTCCGTGGCGTGACAATAATATATCTATGATGCCAAGTTGTGTGTTAAGGTGGACGCGCAAGGGGTAACCTGCGAAATTAAATTTTTCTTACGTTTATTGCAATTTTCAGATCAGTGCCAGGTTGTATCTTAGTCTTTGATATGCGGCCGTACCAAGTATGTATTTATAGAATTATAATTATTAAAATCATCAATACAACTCTTTCAGTTAGAATTGATGTCAAATGTAGTATAGGGAGCGTGCAGGAACTATAGATGGCGGCACATAAATGTCAATGTCAATTATTTGTACAGTAAAAGTTGCGGATTTCACTCACTAGATGCCAGTCTACGTTATGCGTTCTGCATGTGTGTATGATGCGTGTGTGTATAATATGGCATGGAAATGTCAATTACAAGTTTTTAAAGGGTAAAAGTTTCGTATTTACTCCACTAGATGGCACAGACTACGCCGTGCACGTTCCCTATTCCATGAAATCATGACTCTCAGAACAATTGAATTCAGAGAGAATTGTATTGATGATTTTAATGATTACAATTCTGTAAATACGTACTTGCTACGGCGGCGAATCATATTTTGACCAACATACAATCTGATACTGACCAGCAAATTGCTAAAAACGTAAGAAAATTTGAATTTCGCGGGCGACCTTGGCGGAAACTATGATTCCAAGATAAATAACAGTGAAGGAATTACATACCATATTCACTATACACCTATGTGTAAGGACATTAATTGTAATAACAACTCAACGGTATCTGAAGGCCGGTTTGTATGAACGTAGCATATCTTTCCTTTATAATATCATTGCGGAAAGTCCAATTTTTTTTGGGAATTCACCACGTTTCCTTGAAGAAAGATGTTCATTTCCATGGGCGAATGAAGTAACTAATTCATCTAATTCTGTTACACCGTTTGTGTTCCGGTACCACTGAAATGTCATCTGATTTAGATATTCAGAACTCTGCTGCTACAACAATTAAAGCCACGTGTAACGATATGCTGTAACTTTCCACGAGGCACTTTCAAAAAAGGTGTATGTATATTTGCGCATGTATTAATTTTGTCAAACTGCCTGAAGATAAATTTTGTAGAAACTTCTAAATTCAGTGTGTATTTTTCGAAGTGTACACAACTGTATTTGAGAAGGAACATCTTAAGAACTGTTCTTTCTCAAAAACAGTTGTGTGCTAAAAGAAATGTCATCAGTACATCTTTTTTTTTTCTCTTTATTTATTAGGGACTTGCAACCATTAACAGGTCATGTCAGCCCCATTTGTGAAAGAAACTACTGTGCAAGCCCCATCCCCACCACCACTCTGAAGAAGCGTCAGTGGGAACACCTCCTGTTTATTGTAATGCTGCGCGGAGTTGACGAAGCATTACAATAAACAGGGGGCAGTCCCGCTCAACACCATGTGTCCCGCTGAACGAAGTGAACCAAAAATCTTCAACCCCTTAACAGTCAGATACAAGCGTATATGGAGCGAGATTGATGAAGTTAGCAGCTCTATGGCCGTCTTCGACACCAGTGGCAGGAAAACGCAAAGATGTCAAAGGCTCTAGACAGACGGACTGCATTTCAACTGCATGTCGACTGCACGCCAGTTGCACACTGCAATCGGACCAGTCTTACTAACTGCAATCAAACAAAAAACAACAGTGATTGGACATCCGTTCTGGAAAAGATGCTGCGGAATGTGGAGTTGGTGTTGCCGCCCGACGCGTCGGGCGTCGCGACGCCTCGTGGTATTGATTGGAATCGGCTGAACAAAATTGTGAACTAGCTTTGACTGTTTTGTCGCCAACAAAACAGCCACCACTAGTTCTAAATTGTACAGTGATTGAAACAAAAATTGTTCGGAGCTGGAACTGTTGAAATTTTAGTAATGTTTTTATCAACGTAAAGCAAGAGATTGAAGATGACGAATATACATGCGGTACCACTGAAATGTCATCTCACTTAGAGTATTCAGAAGAAATCAACGCTGCTGCAACAATCAAAGTTGAACACGCAGAGGAGAAGCCTGGTGTAACCATGTGCCGTAACTTTGCACGAGGCACATGCAAAAAGGGGCTGTATGTATTTTTCGCATGAATTAATTTTGTCACGCTGCCGGGTTTATTTTGTAGAATCTTCCAAAACTCAGTGTGTTCTCTTCCGAATTGTTATTCGTACACACTCCTTTAGATTTGTTATATCAAGGTTTCACTGTATTTTGTTTAACTAAATAAAAGCTAACATGAGATTTTGGAACAGATTAGATTTTTTAGTACGAACTTCTTGAAGACAAACAAATCGGAAATACTGGCCCAGTCAGTCCAAACTATTGAGGTTATATACTCAGCTACATAAAAATAGGATGCGCTAGCTACAGATTTCGTAATATGAATATTCATTCAATTATATGACTAAAAAAATCTGTTCGGTCCATTGTGCTTATTAAAAAGACACATTGTAAAGAGTAGGCACAAAATACATGTTTGCATTTCTAACTATAATAGATCTTATATTAAATGTGACAAAATCGCGTCACCGCACAATTCTAAGGGCCGTGCCTGACTGGGATGCCATGCCAACGTAGCCAGGTCAGGATGTCAAAAAAAATGTACGGTTGATATGTGAGGTACCGTACTCACCATAGAGTTGCATCCATTTATTTGGCTACGTGAACTGGCTTAAGGTGGATGCTTCAGGGTAGCCCGCGAAATTCAAATCTTCTTACGTTTTTTGCAATTTGCAGATCAATGTCAGGTGGTATCTTGGTCAAAATTTGATTCGCGGCCGTATCAATTGTAACTGAGAGGGATGTATGATTTTAATGATTATAATTCTATAAATACATACTTGCTACGGCCGCGAATCAAATTTTGACAAAGATACAACCTGACACTGACCGGCAAATTGCAAAAAACGTAAGAAAATTTGATTTTCGCGGGCTACCCTGGAGCGTTCACCTTAAGGAATGTATTGATGTTTCATTGTATTTCAACACTTTAAATCCACGACGCAAACTAGACATTTTAGTTAAGAATCGTTTTGAACCCTTGGTTCACTGGACTGGAAATGAGCTAATGCTCATTTTCTCAAACGAAACTTGTTGCAAATTAAAATTGAGAAACTATCTAGGATACCTAAACTGCTGCAGTTTAAGGGGCCTTTTACAGTCCACTAGCGCCGCCAATCGAAAAAATGTCATAACTCGCAAATAGAATCAAAAATACAAAATGTGGTCTATTATTAGTGTAGAAAAGGCAATAACGTAATTTTATAACACATTGTCAACACTTGAAATATAGCTGTTTAGCTAAATCGTGCATTTGTAACAAAAACGGCCGTTTATGTTTTGAATGCACGATTTAGCTAAACAGCTATATTTCAAGTGTTGATAAGGTGTTATACAATTACGTTATTGCCTTTTCCACACTAATAATAGAACATATTTTGTATTTTTGATTCTATTTACGAGTTATGACATTTTTTCGATTGGCGGCGCTAGTGGACTGTAAGAGGCCTCTTAATAAATTGTCAACAAACATTCCCAAAAGACTACTCGTTTGACAAGGGAGTGGAATTCCCTCCCAGAGTCTGTTTCCTTATAACTACAACCGGGGGGTCTTTAAGACAAGAGTGACTAGGTTACTCTTAGACAAGCGTGCTCCATCGTCGATCACATCATAGCTTACCATCAGGTGAGATAGTGGTCAAGCGTGAACCTATTAACGTAAAAAAAAACAATTTTTGTTCCAGTAATTGGAAGTAGGTACGTAAATCTCCATTATAGTGTATGTTTATCCCCAAAATAATTTATAAGACGTTACGAAGGCTGAATGTTAGTTTATAAGTTTGTTGGTAACTTAAGTTGTGATTAACTCCGTCCATTTTATTGTATCCTAGTTATAAATGTTGTACATTATTATATTATTACGTGTTAAGGTCATTAACTTAATAATTTTATTAGATTTTCACCCAATTACAATTAAAGTAATTAAAATCTATGTATAAGTGTCACTGTTTTTCAAAGAACAACCTAAAAGCCTAAGAATAAGGCGTAAAATTGCTTGAAGACTCTGGGTTCTTTCATAAAATGCTCAAATATTTATATTCTTGAATCTTCAAACATCCACTTGAACTTATTACTATGCTTTAACGTGTCACTTGTTTTTACAAAGAACAACCTAAATGCCTAGAAATAAGGCGTACTTGAAGACATTCTTCATAGATCCACTCGAACTGTTACCTCTGCTTTTCCTTACAATTTCTCACAATTTTACGTGGGTGAAAACCTATTCAATTAAAAGTATTTAATAATTACCTCATATGGACAATCAAATATATCTCGATGATAGAATCTCTGCTTGCCTCCCTTACCCAAAAGGGAAAGGTAGGTTTGTTTGTACCTGTCTGTGAAACTTGTTGATAAAATCAACTTTAGTTGTTCAATCTCACGAAAGCGGATTGGCCTTGAATGTATGTGTAGGTTCACGTGCAATTTTTGCCTGTGTGCGTAAGCTTTTGCGCGCAGTGTTGTAGAAAACCGGCCAAGTGCATGTCGGACTTCGCATGTTTAGGGTTCTGTACCAAATGAGGGAATTTCAATGAAAAAATTCTTCGGAACAAAATTTTGTGACAGACGACGGACAGACAGACAGGGAGTGATAGCAATAGCGTTCCGTTTGGACCCTTCGGGTACGGAACCCTAAAAAAGCGTACGCATACAGACACAATTTGCACGTGAAACTGCACACACACATCCAAGACCACCGCCTTCATGAAATAGGAAGACCTATCTATTTATAATTTACTCGAATTTCCTCGATTACATGTCCTGCCTCACAAAAATTAAATATGATTAGCTGGTTTTCAACTAGCTTTATTCCTTATTTTAATCTGTAGTTACTCAGTTTTTAAATAGGTGCATTCCAATAGATCTGAAGTATGTTAACTTGAACTTTGAATCTTTATTTAATATTTTCTCATCTTAAATAGAAATTATACAGGCTGTATGTAACGGAAATGCGTAATCGAAAATATAATAAAAATAAATACAAATGTAATAATAATAATACTGCTTCTGGACGTAGAAAAGTAAACAGAAAAAAAAAAAATGGTTCACTCATTCTAATTTTGATCAACTGCATGTGTACGGAGATTATTTTTTTTTGAGAATTTAGTTCATTTCTATGGCCAGAAACAACCGGTCGATTCCGTTAACATATCACCGTGAAAACTTGAGTGGAGTGAGCGTAAAGTGAACTGTCATTTCACCTTGATTGTATGGATTAACAGCTCACTTCATGGTTCACGGTGAGATTTTACAGAATCTCACTACAGTATCTAAAGTACCTCTCATTTCCGTCACAAGTATTGTACGCCCTATATAGCAACTCTCATTTCCGTTACGCCCTAAATAGCAAAAGTATACTCGCTTTTACAATATCTCCGTCCAAAGGTTAAAATATTTACTCAGCACATATTTTGTTAATGTTAGTTGTGCCATTAGGTTAGAAGACACCTCTATGTATTAATTTTACTCAACATATTCTTATTTTGTATGGATTTTTGTATTTCTTTTTGGAATAAATCATGATTGGTAAATAATAATGTAATATTTTATTAGTAAAACCTATAACATCTTCCATAATGAAAACGTTGTAGAGCGCGCGCACGATTAGTCTGCGCGGGGTTGAGAACTTAATCGTTTTAATTTTATACTTTATGCCAAGGAATATAATTTAGTACATTGATGATACCTACCTAGTTTATTCTTTCAATTAAAATTGGATCTAAGTAATATCGTTTTTAAATAAATAAAGGAAATGGATTTAATTAGGCCTACAATTTGAAGTAGCACCACCATCCGTGCGCAAATTTATCGTGCGCGCACTTAAGCACAAAAAATCCTACCACAGACGTATAAACGTAGTCGCGGGAGTGTTTGAAAAAAATCACCGCGGCCCTGGAACGCAAGGGCAACTGAAGGAACACTGTAGGATTTTAGTCGGTCAGCCCAGGGGTTGTGGATAAATTCGAAACAGAGTTACCGGGCCCCTGGGCACTCAGGGCAGGGAAGGAACAGAACAGGGATGGGTTTTAGTCGGTAAGAGTGACACGCTCTCCCGCTTCACCCAGAGCGGGAGATGTCATTGGATGATTTCCCACCCCACAAAAAGAAAAATGGCAAGGACCGTTGTCATAATAAGTACCTACGTCATACTGAACAGATAAGTTACTGTTTTACAACTTTACTGATAAAAGAGAGTTGCGTTTTACGGCACATGGAAATAGTAGGTACTATTTGATGCAAATGGACAAAGTTTGTTAACCACTCAGGGTAGCCCGCGAAATTCAAATATTCTTACGTTTTTTGCAATTTGCAGGTCAGTGTCAGGTTGTATCTTGGTCAAAATTTTATTAAAAAAATAAAATCATCAATACAACTCTTTCATTTAGAATTGATGTCAAATGTAGTATTTCATGAAATAAAGACTTAACATTTGGCTTCGATTCTAACTGAGAGAGCTGCATTGATGATTCTAATGATTACAGTTCTGTACGTAAATACGTACTGGTTACGGCCGCGAATCATATTTTGACCAACATACAACCTGATATTGACCTGCGGGTCGGCCCGGGGCTTGATACAATTCATATTAATAAATTATAGCGGGGACTGGCTGCCGCACTTTTCTGCATTAGTACATAATTGCGTAGCTAAATAGCAGTAGGGATGGGATAGGAGCAGGTTTTCGAGTGTGTTGAAAATACTAGAAAAAAAAAAAATTAACCACTGGGTCTGTTTTAACGATCATTGAATACCTGTTTGCTCTATCTCTGTATGCTTATAAGAAACGAGTCAGTAGTCGAATAACGAAAACCAATAAAAACACATTGGACCAAATACAATTTCATTGTTTCTTGCAAAAACCTTTTCGAGTTCGAATAAAGGTTTAATTTGAAAAGAGGCTTATATTGGAACTTGGTACATTGTGTGACTGATAAATGTTGAGCGCATTGTTGGGAGTTGCCGCAGAATCTTGTTACGACTTAGGCAAAGTAATTGGGAGAGGGTAGAGTGATAGGATGTAGCGGGTAGAACAATTTTTTTAGGGTTCCGTACCCGAGGGGTCCAAACGGAGCCCTATTGCTGTCACTCACGTGCGTGTTCGTCGTCTGTCACATTTTGTTCCGAAGAATTTTTTAACTTCCCATTGGACTATAAACTTGAAATTTGGTGATAATGTTTATTATCTATATCTATACTAATATTAAAAAGAGGTTAAGTTTGTAAGGTTGTAGGGGGTAATCTCTAGATCTACTGAACCGATTTTGAAAATTCTTTTACCAATAGAAAGCCACGTTATTTGTGAGTGCTATAATTTTTTTAAATTCACGCGGACGAAGTCGCGGGCGAAGTGCTAGTAAATTGATAAATCAGATATTTTCTTTGAAATTCCCTCATTTGGTACGGAACCCTAAATGTGCGAAGTCCGCCACGCACTTGGCTAGTTTTTGTTTTTTTTTGGTTTTTATAGGTGCTATCCAAATGCAATGTACTTACCAACCTACTCAAAGCAGTTTCTAGACTCTTCATCATCTTCTTCAACATCTCTCATGGAAGTGGAAAGAATATGATAAGTTGATAACCAAAGGACGGAATTAGGTAGACTTATTTATGTACTTGCATCGAAATGTTGATATTAATATGGATCTTCCCGGGATTTCTAATGGACAACCGTGTGGCCTACAATACAAATAAATAATAATAAAAACCTCTATTGTTTTCTTTTGTTCTCACAACCTATGTTGTGTGAACTACAAATGTGGCAACATCGCGCGTGTGCGCATTGGAATTTTGCAACTTCGGACATCCGATGTCGTTGATATAATTTGACAACGTCGCGCATGCAGTGGTTTAAATTGTGTAAAAGTAAATAGCTTTTTATTTAATAAATCACGGGATTTTTCTGCTCTTTAAGATTAATCTTGGTATTTGAGGCATATCCACTTTATTATTTCGCTGTATTAAATCAGTGTAAGTACATAAATAACTCTACCTAATTCTGACCTCTGTTGGTAACTTACTCGTAGTAAGTGAGGCCTCACTGAGTAAAAACCAACTTTTACCTCTCAAAGTGGGGCTACGTTGTTGGAACGGCAGCAAGATGTGGATGTGGAGCAGAGAGTGATCTCTGCGCTGCCACCAACGACGCCGTTGATCTGGAAAAGTATTGAGCCAGCAGAATATAATGGGTACTGTAGCGATTGTAGACACAGCCTAAACTCAGCGGGTCTGCACCGGCCTTTAGCTGGCAGTTCAGAATATTGAGGAGTCGTTCAAATGTTAAAAGAGTAGTTAGGTTTGATGACAGATTTGAGTTCGCCCGATGCAAGAGGGCACATGTATCTATTTCTCAATCAATATAATATCCTCACCCGGGCCTGCGGACGGCGAGTAATGGGTAGCTCGCCGTCCGATCAGCACCAGACCCGAGAGTCGACGGCGCGTAGTGTTCCACGCGCGCCTCAAAGAGTTGTCAGCAATAAAGACGGGGCCCGTCATGGCCGATGGGCGCCCGGGGGTTGAGGATAAATTCGAAACAGAGTTACCTCGCGAGGGAACTCTGTTTCGAATTTATTACCGCTCGGGATGGGTTTTAGTCAGTAAGAGTCTGGCACGCCCTCCCGCTCCACCCAGAGCGGGAGAAGTCACTGGAAGATTTCCCACCCCAACTAAAAAAAAAAAACAATATAAAATCGTCGGCGTTATCCCTCTTTCTTTTCTAACACTACCCAGTTAAATAATAATACACTTGCTCACACGACACTTTCGCGTAGCCAGCGAGTGAGACAATTCCCCAAGCTATAGAGCACCACTGAAGCCCTGCAGGCCTTAATGGAGCCCTGGGGTCCTACAGTACACTTGTGCTAGCGACAAAAAGTAGAAGAAGACTGAGTTAAAAGTAGGTAGTAGCTAGAAATTAGCCTGCTCCTCAGCAGTGAATAGAACTTACATTTTTTGCCAAAAATACCTAAGAATGAAGAGTTTTTATAATAGAAACCGAAGAATAACCTATCTTTCAATGTATTCTTATTATTGACTTTAGTTTTATTTCACACATCCTCCTCTAGTATTAGAACAGAGGTGGTCCAGTGGTAACGGCCGCGACTTACAAGTTGTAGGTCGTGGGTTCAAACCCAGGCAGCCGCTTTACTTTGTGTAAATTTATTTCATCACCACTGCTCTCAAAACAGTGAAGGAAAGCATCGTGAGGAAACCGGCATGTCCTAGTATCAAAACTTTGAAGATATGTGGCATTCACCAACCCGCACTTTCCCCGCGTAGTGGATTACGGGCCACACCCTCTGACAGAGAGGAGGCCTGTGTCCCAGCAGTGGGAACATTATAGGCTTATAATGCTATGCTTATACCTCTAGTATTTGTAGACACACAGAGGTGTGCGGAACAGGGTGTAAAGTCGCGTAAAGCCCCATTAAAAAGGGAGGATCATCCGACCAGACGGGTGTTGTGTCTGGTCTGGGCAACTGCCCCATGGTTGATTTCAGACTTTTGTATATTCAAATCGGGCGGACAACTTTGATTGCGCGATGCAGGATTTATGTGTTTTAGTTCGTATGTGGCGACATAGATGTCGCTACAGGCATTTACGAAGTGGGCAGTTTGCACTCTGAACTAGAAACCAAGGCAACAGCGACCCGCGACCTCTCACAGCCCCGCTACATCTTATCAACGTAACCACACTACTAACAGCCTCTGTACGAGTGCTATTACAGCTCCCTTCCTCTTTATATACAGCTATCGTAGAACCCACTCGTCCCGCAAACATTTTTATGAACAGAAAAACATACAAACAAAGTAGTTGGCCCGTAGTCTGTAAAATCAAATAAGTTACCTACTACTGTTTTCGTGAGTTTGGCTTCTCTTATGTGGGAAGGGTATGTGATTTGCGGAATTCTTGTGGAGGCAAGCGGTTTTTGGAAAAATCAAGATGGCGTTTGTTGTTCTCTAAAATAATGGAAACAGTGATTCCTTTAGGATTTTTTATATAACATTGATCCAGTGTTCCCCGTCTCGTTACGTCTTTTTACAGGACTACCCAATAAAAGGAGGGTTATGATTTTGTCCTTTGTTTTTTTTTGTGATTTTGTCATTTTGTTTGGGTCTTTGATCACGAGTGAGGACAGCTGCCTTGAATAAATCCGCCGTCGTACTGGTATGGCCAAAAGTGCAATGACTAATCTCGGGAAATTTTTTAAAGACCGTGGCATCCGTAGAAAAACCTACCAAAAGACTAACGATTGGTCCGTGTTTTCGATCTTTTTACGAGTGTATGGCGCATAAAAGTGGTGCATTAAAAGTCGCGAAAGTAGAAAGATCGATGCCTTCGAGATGTGGTGTTGGTGGAGACTCCTTCGGATAACATGGACCGCCATGCGAACGAACGAGTCCACACTAAAGGAACTCAAAATCACCAAGCGGCTATCTACAATATCCCAAGAGCGTGCCGTCAGCTTTTTCGGACATATTATGCGCTCACCTAGGCATAGTCTGGCTCATAACACTGGGCAAGCTGGAAGTAAAACGCGCGAGCGGCCGAGCATCAGAAAGATGGTCTGATTTTGTCAGTTAGGTTTTTTTTTTATTTTTTTTTATTTGGGGGGTGGGAAATCATCTTATGACTTCTTCCGCTCTAGAGTGGAGCGGAAGGGCGTGTCAGACTCTTACTGACTAAAACCCACCCCTGTTCCTCCTTAACTCTTTCGAATTTATCCTCAACCCCCGGGCATTGTCAGTTAGGTAGGAAGTGAAGTGGGTACTTATGTTATTGCTGTGTAAATAAATATTTTTTCATATTTAAAGTGCTATCGAGATGTTGAATTAATGTAACTTACAGACTAAATACAATTATTATTTTTAACCCCTTTTTTTTAATCATCCCTATTAATAAGTTACTTACGTAGAGTAGGCCTAGGATACACCTACTGTGGCTCATGTGCACTAGGCACACAGACAGCACATATGGACCGGGCACTGTTGGCTTGTTTATGTTCGATATTTGGAGAGATATTCGAATGATTAATTTAGAATAGGATTTTTAAAAAAGGTTTTTGTTTCAAAAGTGAGTTCAGAGCACCCCGTGGAAGAGGGCGCATGTATTGTATAAATAACAATATATAGTTCGGAGTGCAGCTCCCTCCTCTTTTATTCCTCACATTATACACGTGACACAATCACTTGCCTACACTACTCTCGCAGCCAGCGAGTGAGAGAGCGCCCCAAGCTATAGAACCCCTGCAGGCCTGAAGGCTCTACAGTACCGACTAGGTACCAACTTTATTTATTTATCTATCTATCTAATACCTTTAAACGAGCAATTCTTGTATATATACAGGGTGTAACGGAAATGTGTGGTCATATTTTAAGAACTGCATCTGTCCATCGATATGAACAACTTTATTCAAGAAAACCTGAGGAAATTCTCAAACAAAAATTTGACCTCCCATACAAATATTGATCAGCTGATGATAATTTTATATGGAAAGTCCAATTTTTTTTTTGGGAATTTTCTATTTTTTCTTAGAGAAAGTTATTCATTTCCATGGGCAGAATCGATTCTGAAAATATGACCACACATTTCTGTTACAGCTTGTATATAATAATAATGATGTGGAATCGGCGATCATTGTACCAATAGTCGTGTCAGGCAATGGCTTAATAGCCATGAGTCTCGACCAACACCTCAGGAGGCTCTCGTTAGGCGGCTGGATCAAGGGCTTGATTCAGAAAGCAGTACTTCTAGACACGGCTCGCATTGTCAGGCGGTTCCTCTCTCTGGAGCTCTGACCGCCGGTAGCTTGGACCCTGTTCCTATTTTTAAATGTTTTTTTAACTTTTTCTTTGAAATATTTAAAAATATAATTTATATGTTTTAATTTACAAACGAATAAACGAAATAATTATAATAATAAAAATGTTTATTTATCTCCACAAAATTACATAATAATGCTAGATAGAAGTTGACAGACAGTTTGGTAAAACAATTGTAATTTGTGGGAGATCTGGAGTCTGAACTAAGGCTAGGTACTAACTAAGCATATATATACATATAATCTGAATCTCGGAAACGGCTCCGACGATTTTCATGAAATTTAGTATGCAGGGGGTTTCGGGGGCGATAAATCGATCTAACTAGGTTTCATATTTAGAAAACGTCGTTTTAGTCGTGTTGGAAGAAATTGAATTGCCACAGAGTATCATTTCAAGCAACAATCTTAAAAACCAAGCAAAACTCAGTCATTACAGGTACTTTCTTCTAATAAGTAGAATAATTTAGGTACTAGATAAAATAGAAAAAAATCCTTAAGGTGAATGGTCCAGGGTAGCCCGCGAAATTAAAATTTTCTTACGTTTTTTGCAATTAGCAGGTCAGTATCAGGTTGTAAGAGCAGTGGTGGCCCAGTGGTACTGGCCGCGACTTACAAGTTGTAGGTCGTGAGTTCAAACCCAGGCAGGCGCTTTACTTTGTGTAAATTATTTCATCACCATTGCTCTCAAAACGGTGAAGGAAAACATCGTGAGGAAACCGGCATGTGACATACACCAATCCGCATTGGGCCCGCGTGGTGGATTACGGCCCACACACTCTCACAGAGAGGAGGTCTGTGCCCCAGCAGTGGGGGCATTAAAAGGCTGATGATGATGATCAGGTTGTATGTTGGTCAAAATAAGTTTCGCGGCCGTAGCAAGTACGTATTTACATAACTGTAATCATTAAAATCATCAATACAACTGTATCACTTAGAATTGATGCCAAATGTCATGATTTCATGAAATACTTACATTTGGCATCAATTGTAACTGAGAGAGTTGTATTGATGATTTTAATAACTATAATTTTATAAATACATACTTGCTACGGCCGCGAATCAAATTTAGACCAAGATACAATCTGACACTGACCTGCAAATTGCAAAAAACGTAAGAAAAATTGAATTTTGCGGGCTACCCTGGCGCATCCACCTTAAATAACACAACCGTTTCTAAATCGGGACACGTGAAAGCTAATCCCATACAATCCTTCTCAGTTTACAGGGAGGCACTTCAGCAGGCGCTTACAAAGGGCGTCCAAAGGGCCAATGAACGACCGAAACTTAGATTACAAAACATCACGTTCCGTGAATAAACTACTGGCAATGTGCACGTATTTGATACTTCTAACTAGGGACGTAGATACTTGCCGGAGGCGGAGTTGAAGAACAAGATAAAAAAGCCGGCCATGTAAGTGTCGGGCTTCACACATTTGGGGTTCCGTACCAAAAACTTGAACGGAACTGTGTTAACAAAAAATATCTAGGTGTGACGTTAGATAGGGCCTTAATGTTTAAGTCACACTGCTTCAAGACAAAGCAATAGGTCCCCGGAATAACTTGCTCCGTCACCTCATTTCTACAAACTGGGGTGCAGCATCCGATGTTCTCCGTACAACTGGCATGTCTCTATGCCTCTCTGCTGCCGAATTTGCGTGTCCAGTGTGGTACCGATCCGCTCACGCCAAACATATAGACACTGCCTTAAATAAGACTTGTCGGATAGTATCGGGATGCTTAAAACCAACTCCACTCAACCAACTCTACCCACTAGCAGGTATCGCACCACCTGCCGTACGAAGAGATTTTGCATGCGCGCTGGAAAAAAGAACCAGGAATCTGATGCCCGGCATCCCCTCTACGGCTACTCGACAACTCCTGGTAGATTAAAAAGTCGCAAGAGCTTTATGAGAACGACACAAGCAATTCAGGACAGCCCACCTAAAGAGAGGATTAAGCGGTGGGAGGAGCGGTGCCCGCCACCACGTGACTTTCTTGGGCCCAAGGAGCACCTGCCTCTCGGTCGTGAATTGCATTGGCCTATTTGGAAAGCACTGAGTCGATTGACCCAAGTAGGCCGCTGCAAGTATAATTTGGCGAGGTCGATCATCGATCCATCGCATACACAGTGCGAGTGCGGTGCTCCTGAACAAACTATGGCTCATTTACTGAAGCGTCCCAAATATATTTTCATCTGTACCCTCGATGATCTGTACAAAGCCTCAGACGCCGCTATAAAGGTGGCTACTTACTGGGTCCAAACTGTATAACCCTAATAAATGTACCACGAGACGAAAAGCGGAGCAGTGGTGGCCCAGTGGTATTGGCCACGACTTACAAGTTGTAGGTCGTGAGTTCAAACCCAGGCAGGCGCTTTACTTTGTGTAAATTATTTCATCACCACTGCTCTCAAAACGGTGAAGGAAAACATCCTGAGGAAACCGGCATGTCCTAGAACTAAAAATTCGAAGATATGTGACATCCACCAACCCGCACTGGGCTCGCGTGGTGGATTACGGCCCACACCCTCTCACAGAGAGAAGGCCTGTGCCCCAGCAGTGGGGACAATAAAAGGCTGATGATGATGATGATGAGAGGAAAAGAAGAAGATAGCACACTTCGAAGTTTCAATGAAGATACACACACACCTTTTAATGTGCTACGTTGTCCACATTCAAGGCTCTTCACTCAGTAGATGTCCTTTACAAATCCGCTAAAAACTTGCGGAGGCGACCGCGAACGCAAAAGCGGAGGTACGATTTCTTGTGGCAGTTCCGCTCTGCCGGTGTCGAAGATCCGTTACACCCCTACTTCGGACCTTTTGACGGTCATCGAAGGCCTTACTAAAGTTTAGTTGTAGGTAATTATGAACGAACTTTTACACTATGGGGCTTAGACTTTCGGAAAAGTTTTAAGGTAAAGAAAAAAGCTATTGATGTGAGAAATTTTGGGAAACTTTTTTAATGAATTTTTTACTTTAAAGGGTAGGGTTGTTTTGTTGACTTTGAATTTATGTGGGTATATAGGTTTAGGTTCTTATTGGAGTAAGTCATTTTCTTGTAACTAAACCACATACCTACCGTTTCTGCAGAATGTCGCTACGTCCCAATTATCCATTATGACTCATCATCATTATCATTTCAGCCGAAAGACGTCAAGGGCTGGACATATACGGGAGGTATATGTGCCAAGTGTCGCCACAACGACAGGTCCTGAGCGTCTCGCATCCACTCACCCGCGACCCTCACCAGGTCATCGGTCTACCTTCCTACGCTGAGTCTTCCGGTACGCGGTCGCCACTCCAGAACTTTTCGGCCCCATCGACCCTCTGTTCTGCGAGCAATGTGCATTGTGCATTAGGACTGCTTGTAACAAAAATAAAGTTGGCCGTCATGGGACGCTCGGACCCGGACGCCCGGCAGATGTGAAACATCTATTTTGTGTATTGTGTTTTTCCCAACAAACAAAAACCGTCGTACAGTCCGAAATGTATACGACTTTTAGTTTTATAGCAGTTTTATAGTGGTACTGAGCTGACTACTTGTGTCAGTTTAGTCGTGTGACTAATCCTATCCTACTAATATTATAAATGCGAAAGTTTGTATGTTTGTATGTTTGGCTGAAGGTATCGCAAAAACGGCTGAAGGGATTACAATGAAATTTTGCACACACGTAGGTCATAACCTGGATTAACACATAGGCTACTTTTTATCCCGGTAAATGACAAGACTTAGCGAAGGCTGAGGTGGAAGTAGAAATCCAAAGTCAGGCTGAACGAGCGCACACGCTCAAAAAGTACTAGGAGACCAGAAAAATAAGAAGTATTTCCAGGGCTGAAATCATGACCGGTAAAGACTCACAAAGTACCAGGAGACCAGAATCATGAATATGTATTTTCGGTGCTACAATCCTAAGCTGTATAGCTTCACACACCCCACCAGGAGCCCAGAATCAAGAAGAAGTGTTTCCGGGGCTTGAATCCTAGGCGGTATAGATTCACAACCTACTAGGAGATCAGAATCACAAAATATATTCTGAGGCTTAAAGAAGTTTTTTTTTTTAAATCAAACTACCAGTTCACAACTTACTAGGAGATCAGAATCACAAAACATATTCCGAGGTCGGTACTAGGAGAGGTAGAGTCTTACAAATTACCAGGAGACGAGAAACATGAGGAGAAGTATTTCGAGGACTGAAATCATGAGCGATAATGACTCACAAACTACCAGGAGACCAGAAACACAAAAAGTATTCCGGGGCAGGAAACGTAAGAGGTAGAGAAAGATTCACAAATTACCAGGAGAACAGAAACGTAAAGGAGTAAAATTTCTGAGCGGTATAGATTCATGCACTACCAGGAGATCTGATCCTACTAATATTATAAATGCGAATGCGAAAGTTTGTGTTTGTTTGTTTGTTTGTATATTTGTATGTTTGGCTGAAGGCAACGCAAACACGGCTGAAGGGATTACAATGAAATTTTGCGCACAGGTAGGTCATAGCCTGGATTAACACATAGCCTACTACTACTTTTTATCCCGGTAAGTGACAAGATTTAGTGAAGGCCGAGGTGGAAGTAGAAATCCAGAGATGGGCTGAACGAGCGGACACGCTCAAAAATTACTAGAAGACCAGAAACATGAAGAGGTATTTTCGGGACTACAATCCTATACTTTCACAACCTACCAGGAGATCAGAATCACAAAATATATTCCGAGTATTATGAGAGGTAGAGATTCACAAATTACTAGGAGACCAGAAACATGAGAAGTATTTCGAGGACTGAAATCATGAGCGTTAAAAGACTCACAAACGTCGTCAGGAGATCAGGATCCACGAAAAAGTAATCCCGTAGCTGGAATCATGAGAGGTATAGATTCACAAAATACCAGGAGACCAGAAACACAAAAAGTGTTCCGGGGCTTGAATCCTGAGCAGTATAGATTCACGAGCTACCAGGAGATCAGAATCACAAAGTATATTCCAAGGCAGGTATTATGAGATGTAGAGATTCACAAATTACCAGGAGACCAGAAACATGAAAAGTATTTCAAGGACGAAATTATGAGCGATAAAGACTCACAAACTACGAAAAGATTAGGATTCACGAAAAAGTAGTTCCGGAACCGGAATCATGATAGGTATAGATTCAAAACTACCAGGAGACCATAGTTATGAATCATTTAGGGCTTAAATCCTAAGCGGTGTAGATTCACAACCTACCAGGAGATCAGAATCACAAAATATATTCTGAGGCTGGTATTATGAGAGGTACAGATTCACAAATTACTAGGAGAACAGAATCATGAAGAAGTTTTCCGAGCAGTACAGATTCGCGAACAAACAAATGTATACCAAGGCTGGGATTATGAGAGGTAGAGAGAGATTCATAAATTACCAGGAGACCAGAATGATGAAGTGATTTCGGGGCTGGAATCAAGAAAGGTATAGATTCGAAAACTACCAGGAGACCAGAGTCACGAATCAGTATTTTTGGGGCTAGAATCTTAAGCGTTATAGATTCACAAAATACCAGGAGACCAGAAACACAAAGAGTGTTCCGGGGCTGAAATCATGAGCGGTAAAGATTCTCTAACTGAAGGGGCTGGAATCCTGAGCGGTATAGATTCATAACCTAGAAGGAGATCAGAAGCACAAAACATATTCCGAAGCTGGTATTAGGAGAGGTAGAGATTTACAAATTACCAGGAGACTAGAAACATTTCGAGGAGTAAAATCATGAGCGATAAAGACTAACAAACTACCAGGAGACCAGAAACACAAAAAGTATTCTGGGGCAGGAATCGTAGGAGGCAGAGAAAGGTTCACAAATTACCAGGAGAACAGAATTGTGAAGAAGTAAAATTTCCGAGCGGTATAGATTCATGCACTACCAGGGAGGGAGTGGGATCATAAGAGGTAGCATCTTGAATAAGTATTTTCGGGGCTGGAATCCTGAGCAGTATAGATTCTTAAACTACCAGGAAAACAGAATAATGCAGAAGAGAAATTTCAAACCTGCACGCAGATGAAGCTGCGTAAACTATCAGGGTGCCAAAATCATGAAAAAGTTAATTTAACATAAATAACAAAACTTCGACGTCAAACGAGATACAAACGCAAAAACCAAAAAATAGGGAGCCCATAGAAAAGTGATGTTCGGCGTAGCTTAAAAAATCGCCGTCCAACTTTGGTAAGCCCTACTAATGTAGGAAATTCTAAGTTATCCTGATGCTAGCCCATACTAACTTTTAATCTTTCACAAATACTTATTTGATTTTTCTCTTAACGCAATCCGGATGTCTACGCAGATAGAGTCATGGGCAAGAAGCTAAGAAGTGGTGAAGGGTCTGTCTTTATGTAAAACGACGTTCAAAAAGTTCTGGCTCGCAACCTAATTTGAATAATTGACTATGGATTTTGATTTCTACAGTGTTTTTTAAAGTGATACTCTCTGGAAATACCACTCTTTATAATCATAATTTTCACGCGGGCGAAGCCGCGGGCGGAAGCTAGTAAGTTATAATGTAAACGTCGAATAAACGCCTACACAACTAAATTATAGGCCGTTGTTATAAGGTTTCGGCCACAACGTTTACTAAACGTTTTAGTCGCATAGAAGGTGTTTGGAAGACAATGGGGTCGATTCTGTTAGGCACAAACTAAACTTAATTTAGGCTATTGCTATCTATTTCTCTCTAATAAAACAAGAAAGAGACGGACGTAAATTAGAGCTGTCAAATTTAGTTGAAACAGCATTTCCATACAAATTAAGACGACACGTAAAAACATGTCGACTAAAAACACGGTGAAGCGCAAGGCGTAAACTAGTTTGACATCTCTAACTTAGTTCATAGCTATAGCCGTCCTTTTCTCGCGCTGCTTTTTAGTAAAAGATAGCGATTCTCTAATTTTAGTTTAGTTATTGAACAAGAGAATCGGCACCAATATCGTAGTTTGAAAAACCAATATATAACATTTACATTTACATATTATCGCTCCTCCTAAGCAGAGTTAATATTTGTAGTTTCGTTTATGTAATAACCAATACCACTCTAAAGTTTAAACTTTTAATGGCGTCTCGCGTAGAAAAACAACACAGTTATTCACTGCAGCGCGCACCGTTGGCGCATGAAAGAAATTATGAAAAACAATTAATAATAATAACGTCTCTATGACTATTATTTAACTTACACGTCTTAGAATGGTCTCGTCATAACTAGTATACAACCAAAGAGTTAGTTATTTAACGTTTATAAAACCTCTAATTGATGTTATATGGTCACAAGTTGACATTAATGTAACCACTATAGAACTATAATGTCTTATAATTGGGCCACTTTTGCGTCCCATAAACGTTATAATTAAGTTTATAAGACCACTCTTATAATCTTATACCAACGTTTTCACAACCATAATATAACGTATTTTTGTTACTTGGGTTTTTTGTGTTGTAGTGTTGTTGTAGTTGTAGTTGATGTAGTTGGTTGGTTGTTGTTGTTGTTGGATGTTGTTTTTGTTGTGCAATTTGCCGTCACGACATTTGATTAGATTTTACTGCCAAGCCGCGCCAATAGATGTTTCACATCAATATCTACAAATGAACCAAAGTATGAATTACGCCTTTGCTCAAGAAATGACACCGAGACCAAGTTCCATTCTCTAGTATTTCCTTATTTTATTTTACTTCGAGTAACACAAGATGAAAATACTCAACTCGACATCAGAGTTATATCTACAATTCCGGATGCCACGTAAAACTGCACTTGAAGTCAAGAAATATAACTTCATTATTTATTTTATATCAGCGTGCGTTTTATGGCCAGGATGTTACTTGTTTCACGTGCAAGTCGCTCAGAAAGTATCTAAGTATTTTTATCTCGTTTGTTGGCGGTTGAGGAGATGAGATAGAATTCGAAAAGAATTAGGTAAGGTGGCTTAATTAGGTGTCATATTTTTTTTTTTGTGGGTGGGGAAATCATCCAAAAACTTCGCCCGCTCTGGGTGGAGCGGGAGGGCGTGTCAGGCTCTTACTGACTAAAACCCACCCCTGTTCCTTCCTGCCCTTAGTGCCCGGGGGCGAGGTAACTCTGTTTCGAATTTATCCTCAACCAGGCAGGCATCGGCCATGACGGGCCCCGTCTCTATTGCTGACAACTCTTTGAGGCGCGCGTGGAACACTACGCGCCGTCGACTCTCGGGAATTAGGTGCCTAAACTTACTTTATCGGGAAGACTTCAACATTGATAAAATAATATAACAAAAAAACACGCCTGGAGTGACGTCATTTTTTTAACCGACTTTCGAAAAAGGAGGAGGTTCTATGTTCGACTGTAGGTTTTTTTTATTTTTTTTTATGTATGTCCGCCAATTTCTCCGTCAGTTGTGGACCGATTTTCAAAATTCTTTTTTTATCCGAAAGAATATACTCCCGTATAAATTTTATCGAAATTGCAGCTTTTTAAGAAACTGAACAAAAACGAAAAATAAGTATACCTAGATGACGTTTTTGTTTTCTCCAATCACGAGTATGTTTAAATTCCACGTTCCATGTTATTGGGGTTTTTAGTTCTGGGGAATAACAAATAGAAAGTGAAAAATAAAAAACTATTTTACACAAAAAAAAACAATCGACTTCCAATAAAGAAAATAAGTACACTAAAAATTAAAAAATGACTTTAATTTCGGAAGTCGGTGTCAAATAACGAAGAAATAAAATACAAACACCGACTTCCGAAATTAAAGTATTTTTTTTTAATTTTCAGTGTATTTTCTTTTTTGGAAGTCGGTTGTTTTTTTTTTTTGTAAAAAAGTTTATTTTATATTCTTCTCAGTTGAAGGGTTTACTGGAAATCAAATATGGGAGTCTTAAGTCAAGAGTGAATAGATTACTTCTAGGCAAGCGTGCTCCATCTTCGACCACATCATCGCTTACCATCAGATGAAATAGTGGCCAAACGCAAGCCTATCATTGATATAAAAAAAAATGGCGGACTCTCAAAGATGGCGGACTAGTAATTTTTTGACTTAAGACTACCACATTGGATTTTGAATGACGTCACTTAGCTAACCACGTATTGTCATCCAAACTAAACATGTATGCAAAATTATAGCTCAATCGGAAACCAGGAAGTGGGTCAAAAACTTCTTAGATTTTTTAACCGACTTCGAAAAAGGAGGAGGTTATCAATTCGGATGTTTGTATTTTTTTTTTTTTTTTTTTTTTTATGTGTGTTCGGGCATAACTCCGTCATATATTGACGGATTTGCAAAATTCTTTTTTTGTTCAAAAGGGGTTTATTCCGAAATCCCATATGAATTTCAAAAAGATCTGATGATGGGTTCCGGAGACAGACAACGGAACTCTTCAAAAATTGACAGCAAATCAACCGCGACTGCTGCTATCGTATGTCTATGAATTGTTAACACAGTTTAATGGGGAACCACAACTAAAAAGTGAAAAATAAAAAACTTTTTTACAAAAAAATAGAACTGACTTCCAAAAAAAGTGCAAAATAACTTTAATTTCGGAAGTCGGTGTCAAAAAACGAAGACACTAAACAGGAACACCGACTTCCGAAATTAAAGTTATTTTGCACTTTTTTTGGAAGTCGGTTCTATTTTTTTGTAAAAAAGTTTTTTTTTACATAGAGGTGAAGCTCCATATTACCTGAGGAGAGAATTGTCACGTGACTTATCGTAGTTTATGACATCCATTTTGTACTAAACGGTAGTGAAGCGTTAGCGTAAACGATAATAGAAAAGTTATTTGGCTAGGGGCTGACTCGATACATATACAGCATGTAACAAAAACCCTGTCCGATCCAATAAAGGCATATTCCTGGTTTAACATACTTACTACAAAAAGTTGTAAAAAAATGTAACTCATATAATTCAAAAGTAATAGTTTTTTTATTTTTATAAAACATGCGAAATGTAACACTAAACATGGCAATTTTTTATAAGTTGACAACACCACCGGGCGGCGAAATCTTTTCAGTTTTACCTATTTTTATATCAAACGATACCGCCCAGCACTAGCCGCGCTGTAGCCACTCTGTCTCGCTCAGGCGGCATCTTTCAAACGAAAAAGTAGGTGAACTTTGTCGAGCGCTCAGTGTTGCTTGTGATAAGTTTTTTTTTTTAAATTAATTATTTTCATTGGGGAAAAATAATTATCTCGTATCCATTAAATGATTACGTGTGTGTGTACGCAGTATGATACCAAATAATACTCTTCAGGATCGGACAGGGGTTTAGTTACATGCTGTATATTTCAAACCGATGTCATTAGGTTCAAGAGTTCAATTCGAATTCTGAGTCCGGCTCGGTATAAAGTCTGTCTAGGCCCCCCTAACTGGCAATCTGCCGTTGATTAAACTACAAAGCGAACTTCGTCTCTCCGAACTTCCAACAACAGCGAACTGCGTCTGATTTCACTGGCTCGTTGCTACAATCAACTCTGCCTATCAGTCTATCGCTGGACATTGATCTACGCTAGCTTATTTGATTCAGGGCTGATTTCTCAATAGTCAGATAACTTTTATCTCAGCTGAAATTACATTATTTTTAACCGACTTTCGAAAAAGGAGGAGGTTCTATGTTCGACTGTATGTTTATTTTTTTATTTATGTACGCCGATTTCTCCGTCAGTTGTGGACCAATTTTCAAAATTCTTTTTTTATCCGAAAGAATATACTTCCGTGGTGGTCTCATATAAATTTTATTGAAATTGCTGCAGCGGTTTTTGAGAAACTGAACAAAAACGAAAAATACGTATACCTAGATGACGTTTTTGTTTTCTCCAATTACGAGTATGTTTAAATTCCACGTTCCATGTTATTGGGGTTTTTAGTGCTGTTGTATAACAAAAAAGTGAAAACAAAAAACTTTTTTACCAAAAAAAAAAACAACCGACTTCCAAAAAAGAAAATACATACACAATAAATTAAAAAATAACTTTAATTTCGGAAGTTGGTGTCAAATAACCAAGAAATAAAATACGAACACCGACTTCCGATGTTAAAGTTATTTTTTAATTTTTAGTGTATTTTCTTTTTTGGAAGTCGGTTAATTTTTTGTAAAAAAGTTTTTTATTATGAAAAAAACTGGGTCGGTGTAGGTGTTCTATACATACTGCCTAATCTGATATTGGTGCGTATAGGTACACAACACACAAAAAGTCTCACAAGCGTTGTACAGAGGGGGTTTTGGAGTGATATTTTAAGAGGTAAAGGGGGGGCCTTCCATGTGCTAAAGTTAATCACCGGGATGGTTTTATTGAGGTGGAATCCTACATTCCCTGGTCTTTTCACTAAAAGTCCAGGCGCCTATAGAACGTTAGCCTCCGAAAACAAAAAAAAAAAAACCACACAACAGTTTTCTTATTCAGCTTCAAAAAAAACCCCAGAAACAATAACCGTTCCCTTCTGCCCCAATATCTTCCCAGTTTGTTACCTTACAAAAATCTAACAGCACTCCAATCTCGTTCCAACCGAACCTTTGGTAATACGGAGCCATAAAACTGAACTGCATAGTCCAATATGGAACAAAACATTGTATAGGGACGTGCCGCCATACCGATTACATGGGCAATGCTGGCCAATGCTGGTCCATTGAAATCAGCCCCTTTGTGAAGCCTGAGTGCGGACTTATTGTGCGCACTGTTATTTTCTATTGTAGTGATTGTTTGTTCGATTGTGGAGCTTGTAGGCCTTCAATTTACCATTTAACTAGACTTTTCCTATTTCCTATAAGAGTAATCTTTTCTGAGTTGGAGTATTTTTCATTTGCCTCGTTGGTCTTGTGGCCATAAGCTCGACTCCTGAGCTTGGAGTCCTACTACGTTCGATTTCTGGGTCGGGCAAAAAATGCTATTGCGTTTTTCCTTTAGGAATTACTCTGTAGGGGCTTGCAGTTTGAAAGTTGGGGGTGTGACACCTTCGTGCTTCGAAAAGCAAGTAAAATCGTTGGTTCTGCGCCTGATCTCTCCCCGGTCGTGTCAGATTGCCGTCCTATCGGACTAAGAGAGTAAAGGAACAGAGAGTGCACCTGTGTTTGCGCACACGCATGTGGACTATCAAATCTTATGCGTTCTTGGCTAATATCTGTTGAAATTGGCCGTCGTGATAGAAATTCGTTCAGGAGTATTATTTTATTTTTAACTGACTTCGAAAAAGGAGGCGGTTCTATGTTCGACTGTATGTTTTTTTTTGTTTATGTATGTTGACCGATTTCTTTGTCAGTTGTGGACCGATTTTTATTTTTTATCCGATACCTACTCCAGAGGTGCTTTAACGCTTTTTGAAAAAATCGACAAAAATAAAAAATGTGTATACGTAGATGACGTTTTGGTCTCCTCTAATTACGAGTATGTTCAAATTCCATTTTCCATGTTATTGGGGTTATCAATTCCGCGTACTTTAATATTTAGTTTCAGATCTAGGGTATAACAACTAAAAAGTGAAAAATAAAAAACCTTTTTTATAAAAAAAAAACAACCGACTTCCAAAAAAGAAAATACACTTAAAATTGAAAAATAACTTTAATTTCGGAAGTCGGTGTCAATTAACGAAGAAATAAAATACAAATACCGACTTCTGAAATTAAAGTTGTAAGTTGTATTTAAAAAAAGTATTGACGAGAAGCTGTGAAGAACTACTGAAGTGGCTGCAACTCTTAGATCGTTTCACTCGGTAATAGACAAAATTGGCAGCCAACGGATAAATTGGCAACAGAGTTTTGGCCTTTCAGTTGGCCAAACAATAGCGGATTTTGTCATTGGCATGTATTTGTCTGCAATCTGGAATATTCTGTTTGGTAGGCAGATATACCGATTTAACATGCTGTCTGATATTCACAAACGTGCAAATCGTTAGACGCATTGTTAATTATTATCCACATAATGGTACCGATTCTCTTGTTGAATATCTAAACTTAAATTAGAGAATCGCTATCTTTACTAAACGGCAGTGCGAGAAAAGGACGGCTATAGCTATGAACTAAGTTAGAGATGTCAAATTAGTTTACGCCTTGTACTTTACCGTGATTTTAGTCGACATGTTTTTACGTTTACCCTAAATTTGTAATATTGGTTCAACTAAATTTGACAGCTCTAATTTACGTCCGTCTCTTTCTTGTTTTAATAGAGAGAAAAAGATAGTAATAGCCTAAATTAAGTTTAATTTGTGCATAACAGAATCGACACCATTGTTATTAGATAGTTAGAACGTGAATACCTAAATACCACGCAGATCAATTTCAAATAATAATCTTTTTAAAAAGTTCGTTTAATCATTACAAAACTCGGTTTTTATTTTAATTCCAAAAGTTTTTAGAATTTGTATTCCCCTAATCTTATAGCTCCATTCCACATTCAAACGTGTACGTGTGGATAGAGTGATATTTAAAAAAAAGTTCGTTTAACTTTTTTTGATATCACAATCCACACGCACATAATTCTTACTAAATACTTTTCTCACGACATTTTCTTCATTTATATTTTAGCTTCCAAACGTCCCCAGCGTTCCCTAGCTATACAACTGTCATACAAACTACAAAAATACCGGCCAAGTGCGTGTCGGACTTCGCATATTTAGGGTTCCATACTGTGACGATTGTAGTCACAGCCTAATCTAGAAAAAAAAAAGCCTAATCTTAGCGGGTCTGTACCGACCTTCAACTGGCTGGTAAGATTGTTGGAGAGTTATTGGTGAGCCGTTTGAATTTAGAAGGTGTAGGCATCACATTTGTTTTAGAGATCAGTTCTGCCGTTTAGGTGCATTATGTCCTATTCGCAAAATGACCAACTGTCCAATTCTCGGTTGGTCCAGTTCGCAATTGGTTCAGTTCGCAATTGGTCTAGTTCACAATTGGTCCAGTTCGCACTTAGTCCAATTCGCGATTGGTCCAGTTCGCAATTAGGGGGCGTCCTTCATTACGAGTGGGTTTTTTGACACGACCCCACGTGTGATTGGGTGAGATTCGGCTCGAAGCAAAAAAGCATATAATTTATGATCAACTCATAAAGTAGAAAAAAATCGCAATTCTGTATTCAGTATTTGGGTTGATAAACCATAATATCGCTACTAATTAAAAACAAAAAAATCACGTAATGTAGTAATGTCAGTCATAAGTATTTTTTTAAAATGGAATCAACATAATTAAGAGTACCTAGTACCTATCTAGAATTAATGACATATTTTAACACCAACGTTTAAACAATGTAAGACGAAGAAATATAATCTTTGTGAAATTTACCATTTTGCAGTTCGATCAAATATTTTTAACCGACGAAAAAAAAGGAGGAGGTTCTCAATTCGACCGTATATATATATATATATATTTTTTTTGTGTATGTTCAGCCCTCATTCCGTCATTTCTGAACCGATCTTAATTATTTTTTTTTTTTAGATAGGGTATACCTCAAGGGTGGTCCCATGTCAAGGAAATCAGGATCTGATAATGGAATCTTAATAAAATTAAGAGAAAACCTCGAAAATTGGGCACGGATATTGTTTCTGTATACTTTTCATAACATTAATCAGGTATTTGCATTTAGGAATCATCACATCATGAAACTGAGCTGATGATGGAAACCATACCTTTCCTAAACAATAGAAGTTACATATAAAAAACTGATTTTAGTGACAGATACCACTTAATATGCTTTGAGAAAAGACGTCTTTAGAATATTGGAGGTAACCTCAACTGGTCAATATCCTGGGCACCTCAGTGCCAAGAGGAATGATGAAGGATTAGAAATTAGTCTCAGATAATTAAAAGATGATGCGAGACACAAAAAATTTTATAATAAAAAACTTTTTAACAAAAAATTCAACCGACGAAAAAGAACTAAAAAGCAAAAAATAAATAAACCTTTTAAGTCTTGAGTATTGAGCTTATTTACCTATATAAAATATAAAATTTTATGTAAACTAATTTTGAGTCGGTGCCATAATAAAATGATTAATTACCTACATCTAGCCTTCTTCATTTCTACGTACACATAAAATTTAGATATATAATAATCAGATTGTTGTTTGGCGCCGACTCAAAATTAGTTTACATAAAATTTTATATTTTATATAGGTAAATAAGCTCAATATTCAAGACTTAAAAGGTTTATTTATTTTTTGATTTTTAGTTCTTTTTCGTCGGTTGAATTTTTTGTTAAAAAGTTTTTTATTATTTGTACTTTTTATCAAATGTGATGTCTCTTAATCTTCTTTTGTTTCCCACAGTTTTGATTATAGAATCCTGAAGGCTTATATCACAATATTTAGCTTCTTTTTGGAGTTTATAAAAAAATTAAACTGGATTTTTCAAAATACGTCCTTTGATGCGTCGCTGCGCAGTGGATGTGTGGTGAGCAGTGGTGGCGCAGTGCTATTGGCCGCGACTTACAAGTTGTAGGTCGTGAGTTCAAACCCAGGCAGGCGCTTTACTTTGTGTAAATTATTTCATCACCACTGCTCTCAAAACGGTGAAGGAAAATATCGTGAGGAAACCGGCATGTCCGAACCAACAATTCGAAGACATGTGACATCTACCAATCCGCATTGGGCCCGCGTGGTGGATAACAAATTAAAGAGATTACTAATACAAAAAAAATTACAACATCCCCTCTAGAATTCCTAAAAATCCTTTAATAACAAATACCAATATTTGGTACGGAACCCTTAATATGCGAAATCCGACAAACACTTGGCCAGTTTTTTTTAATGCCTTGAATTGTCATACTGCGATGCGGTTCAGCACAATAATCTCTGTGTATGAAAGAGATATCTATAGTCTATACCTAATTAACGATGGTAATTTGAATTGGTAAATTTGCGAACTGGACCATTTGCTAATTGGACAATTTGCTAATTGGACAATTTGCGAATTGGACAATTTGTGAATTGGACGTTGTGAGAATTGGACATTTTGAGCCCACTGGACATTTTGCGAATTGGACATAATGCGCCCAAACGGGTTCTGCTTGCCCTAACATGTGGGCATACAAGTTATTCTTATGCCTAATATATAGTTATTTAAAGTGCCCTCAGCTCTTTTCGTTATCCGCCCGTAGCGAGTAACCCTCTTGTACACTGGACTCTCGCGTTGCCAGCGAGTGAGAAGACTACCACGAACTTACGAGGACGTCCCAGGATCCTTGCAGGCCGTACTGGTGCCTTGGGGTCCTACAATACCAAATCCATTTTTGACTATTTGTATGGCTTTGGGTCAACAAGATGCACTGTGAAAATTTGAAGACCGTAGCTCCAACCGTTTGGCTGTAAGGGTGCGTTTCCATTGAAACGGCGCTGGGCGGAGCGGAGACATGCAGGAATCGTCCAATCACAGACCAGACGAGTGACGCAATGAAGATTTTTGTAAGGCTGACGGTCCACTGCAGCAGAGAAGAGAGGAGCCGAGCAGACGACGGACAGACGGACACGTGAGTGACAGCAATAGGGCTCCGTTTGGACCTTTCGGGTACGGAACTCTAAGAACCGAGACCCTGCCTATTAGAGTGCGGGTCACGAACAAGCCCGACAGATTGAAACCCTCACCTGCTTCTTACCTACAGGAGTAGGTAGCTCAACCAACATGACAATTTGTTTACGAATCGAATGTTGTATATGTAGTGTTAGTGTTTGAACTCTATTATTGTGATTAGCTTTTGGACTTTATAATAATAAATATTTATTCATCAAAGTCATACAAAAAAATCTTAAATTTAATTTTGATTTTATTTTAATTTTTATTATGATTTTAATTTGTATTTTGATTTTAATTTTGTGTTTGATTTTAATTTTGTTTTTGTTTTTAATTTTAATTTTGATATTAATTCTGACTTTGATTAATCTTAATTTTTAAGTTAGGTATTTAATTTTAAGTTTCATTTTTATGGATTTTAGTTATCTGAAATAAAGAACATTTTATTTTTTATTTATTTTAAATATATTTAACTTGATATCCGCTTATATTTTTACGGAGGTCGTGTTTATTTGACATGAGTAAGTGACATTCAGCCAAATAGGAATCATCAAATAATCCTTAAGGAACTATTTTATACATTTAGTGCACAGTTATCATTAATTTAGTATTATACGACCTATATGTAGCGTAAGTCTAATTAACATAATATATGCTTGTTAATATTAATTCAAATCAATTATTTTTAAATAGAAAAAGTATATAAGCTGTATGAATCAAATGTCCTTTGCTTTAGTGACAGTTTGTTTCTTGTTTTTTTTATTATTTATGGTTTTGCGTTTGCGACTTAAGTTACATACATATATTATTTTAATTAGATTTATGGTACTGTGACGATTGTAGACACAGCCTAATATTAGCGGGTGTGTACCGGCCTTAACTGGTTGATGAGAATGTTCGGGGGTTATTGGAGAACCGTTTGAATTTAGAAAGTGTAGGCTTGACGTTTTTGTCAGTTAGATAGAAGTTGAGCCCCATCAAGTGGGCACCGATGTGATGATTTTGCCTAATTAATATAATATAATTTAAATCGCCCTCAGCTCGTTTCCCTTATTCGCCCGTAGCCAGTATCCCTTCGTGTAGTCCTCTCTCAGTCGCCAAGCTACGTGACATCCCCCGGGGCTTCGAAGAACGTCCCAGGATCCCTGCAGGCCGTACTAGGGCCTTGGAGTCCTACAGTACCTACAGGTTGAATGATCTGTGCATTATTTGTATAAAATAGTTCGATAAGGATTACTTGACTATTCTTTTTTGGCTGAATGTCACTTTTTTTTTTGTGGGGTGGGAAATCATCCAATGACTTCTCACGCTCTGGGTGGAGCGGGAGGGTGTGTCAGACTCTTACTGACTAAAACCCACCCCTGTTTCTCCCTGCCCTAAATGCCCAGGGACGATGTAACTCTTTCGAATTTATCCTCAACCCCCGGGCAGGCTGAATGTCACTTACTCACGTCGAATAAACACCACCTCCATATAAATATAAGCGCATATCAAGTTAAATATATTTAGTGATCGTTATATTTTTACCCTAGTTAAACAAACTTAGAATTATTACATTATACCTATTTTATTCTAAATAGAATTAGGGACTATTAGTAGTTTCTGTCCATTTCATAAATCCTTCCCCTCTCTTTCCCTATTATAAGTTATACCCTAAGTATATGGTATTCCGAAATATAACCTTTTTTTTAATTTTTTTTTTGTCTGTGTGCTAAATTTTATCCAGATCCGTTCAGTCCCTTCTGGCTAACATCCTTCCATGCAAATTGTAGCATTTAAAATATTAGTAGGATTATTGCAGCCGTAAGCATGTCTAATCCTCCGTGGCGTAGGTATGTATTGCTTGGTTTGAGTAAGAATGCATCTCATTATTCCGCACTGTGATAAATGATAAATGATGTTTATTCAGTAAATAGGTTACAAGGAACACTTTTACACGTCAATGGTTTTTGTCAGTTTAAGCTAGATGAGGCCGGTGTTTCCTAGCTGACTACCCTGAGAAGAAACACCGAAACAAACTCAGAGGTCAAAGTCTCTTTTAAAGTGTGTACTGGTTAAATCATATGAGAACCATGTACGTTTATGTCTGGGATGAGCTTTTTGAAGAAAGCAACACACGAATTCGAGTGGACCTGTCCAGACAGTGCAAGCATTTGTCAGTCATCGCGAAGCTCAACTCAGAACTTTGAGGAGCTTAACGAACCGACGAACAATACCAAAGTAAGGACATTTGAGTAGGCCGCAAAAATACTCAAACTGCCAGACAATCATAAAATCTACATGAATATAACGACATACATAGTTCTCGCATTCACATTATACTATATGAGGACCATGCAGCTTAGTGTCTGTAGTGGTCTTTTGAAGAAAGAACCAAACATATCTGAGTGGACCTGTCCAGTCAGTGCAAGCATTTGTCAATAGTCGAATAGCTCAACTTAAAAACCGCTAAGGAGCTCAATGACATGACGAACAATACCAAAGAAACGACATTTTGGTAGGCCGCAAAAGTACTCAAACTGTCAGACAACGTTAAAAAATACTGTAAAAAGGAGGAGAAAATAATAATAACAATAACCCACATAGTCCTCACATTACAATAATTAAGTAATAAAAAAATAAAAAAATATAATATAATACTATACAAGTATTCATGTCAAAAACGAATATTAAAAAAAATATATATAAAATATTTCATCAGTAAGTAGTACATATGAAAACAATGGCTCATGTATATCATTGAAGCAGCTCAATCCCACGCCTTTTTGTCCTCAAGAAAGTCATTAATTGTGTAAAAAGCTTTCTGGCATAGCTTACGTTTAATAAATTATTTAAATTTATTTATGCTTGGTTCTTGAATTTGGCTAGGAAGTTTATTATAGAAATTGGCATCTAAACGAACCACCTATTTTTTTCTTGAGCCTGGTTTTAGGTACAATAAATTTGTGTTTGTTCCTAGTATTTATGCTATGGATATCACTGTACCTTTTAAACAGATTAATATTTTTATGTGCATACATGAGATTCTCATAAATATATTGAGAGGGAACAGTCATAATATTAATCTCTTTAAATTTGTCTCTGAGGGAGTGTCTGGGACTTAATTTATAAATTGCACGAATAGCCCTTTTCTGTAAAACAAAAATTGTCTGAATATCGGCGGCATTTCCCCACAACAGAATGCCGTACGACATCTATGAAAATAACTAAAGTATACTAAACGAGCTGTCTCTAAATCAGTTAAACCAGGCATTTTCCTTACGGCGTATGTTGCCGGCGTTTTGGACAGTTTATCTATATGGGGGCTCCACTGAAGCTGCGCATCCAAAGTTAAACCTAAGAACACTGTGGCATCCTCGGGTTTCAACTGTTCACCCTTTATTGACACACTAGTGTTCACTTGTATTACATTGGGTAATGTGAACTTTATGCATTTTGTTTTTTTCTCGTTAACGTTTTTGTGTATATTATACCTACCTACTACCAACTATTTTAGTCTTATAGCTCAGTTTTTCAATGAAATATCAAAGACTAGCTGCGCCCCGCGGTTTTGCCCCCTAGACCGGAATAAAAGGTAGCCTATATGTTAATCCAGGCTATAAGCTATCTACATACCAAATTTCATCCAAATCGGTCCAGCCGTTTGAGCGTGAAGAAGTAACAAACATACACACTCACAAACTTTCACATTTATAATATTAGTAGGATAAAAATACCTACTTACACAACAACTCTAGGAAAGTCACTGATAAAAATACCAAAGGCTAAAGATGTTGCTAAATCCCACAACATAAATTCCCCATTATTATTACCTCCCATAACTCATCACAACATAATATTACGAAATTCTCTCTCCCTAACCACAAACACGTCAGTCTTCTTGTCACTATGAAATATCGAAACTAACAATATGAACAGTGGCACCTCATCAATTTAATATATGCCTGACGTCCTGCTAGACCATAACGAATAAAATACTGACATGTATGGACTTTTGAATGTGTATTAATTTGGTTATCTATGCCTAATTAGTTGGATTGATAAGCCTAAATCCTAATTCATAAAGTTTATTTGTGAATCAAAGGTATAAAAAAAGGTATACGATAGGTCATACATATAGCCTGTTTTAAGCGGATAAGCCTGATAGTTAGGTAAGGGTGGTGATGGCATCGATCGACGATCGATCGATTGGTGTAATAGATTTGGCTGACGGATACCGGTACACAAACAATCGATCGATGGTCGATCGACGGTCGATCGATTGGTGTAATAACACCCTAAGGTACCAAAAAGTTTGAATTGTAATGATATGCTGCAATACTGGTTTTCATAATTATAGAGAAGAAAAATAATGAAAACATGGTAACAATATTTAGGTAGGTACACACGTGGAAATTATTTACTTACAATGACGGCATGATGGCATGTCATTTGTAGGATTTTTTTTGCTCAATGACAGCAGCTGAAAACAATAGGTGCATATTACACTCAATTGCTTACAGAATAATGTAATTTATTTATTTGTAATTATTGTAAACACTAAGAAACATAACTATTTACGGAATAATAACATAATTTTATTCAACAAAAATGAAGCCCTCAAATATCTGCTATAGACGCATCCAACGATCGAAGGCTTTCATTACGAAAAACAATACAACAAAGGTTTCAGCGAACAAACTCGAAATCCGATTTGAGTTTGATTCATTTTTAATGCGATTCAGATTCAGCTCATTCTGCGGCTGGGAGACAATCATTGTAGTAAATGCTGGATCAGTTTTGATATTAGGATGATGATGATTTTGTTATCAAATAAATGTTCGTTACCTAAGGCTGTCTGACCACTGGAGCGGAGAGGAGAGTAGCGGAGCGGAGCTGTGCCAATATTAAGGGTGCGTTTCTACTGAAGCGGAGCGGAGCAGAGACTCCGCTCCGCTCTGCCCATCTCCGCTTCAGTGGAAACGCACCCTAATGGCCGATCTTCAGCACACGACTGTCTGTCCACTGTCGCAGAGCGAGGCAGCGGAGCGGAGCGAGGTAGTAATGCGGAGCGGAGTTGCGGATTGTGTCTCTCCATTGATGGGGAGCCAGGTAGTGCAGAGCGGAGTTGCGGACTGTGTCTCTCCATCGATGCGGAGCCAGGTAGTGCAGAGCGAAGTTGCGGACTGTGTCTCTCCATTGATGCGGAGCCAGGTAGTGCAGAGCGAAGTTGCTGACTGTGTCTCTCCATTGATGGGGAGCCAGGTAGTGCAGAGCGGAGTTGCGGCCTGTGTCTCTCCATTGATGCGGACCAGGTAGTGCAGAGCGAAGTTGCGGACTGTGTCTCTCCATTGATGCGAAGCCAGGTAGTGCAGAGCGGAGTGGCGGATTGTGTCTCTCCATTGATGCGGACCAGGTAGTGCAGAGCGAAGTTGCGGACTGTGTCTCTCCATTGATGCGAAGCCAGGTAGTGCAGAGCGGAGTGGCGGATTGTGTCTCTCCATTGATGCGGAGCCAGGTAGTGCAGAGTGGAGTTGCGGACTGTGTCTCTCCATTGATGCGGAGCCAGGTAGTGCAGAGCGGAGTTGCTGACTGTGTCTCTCCATTGACGGGGAGCCTGTAGTGCAGAGCGGAGTTGCGGACTGTGTCTCTCCATTGATGCGGAGCCAGGTAGTGCAGAGCGGAGTTGCGGACTGTGCTAGGTGCTAGGCCATGTTCACGCGACGAGTAATTTAAGCGGGCGGTGGTGTAGTTGCCTGGGCCAGTGCAGGGCGGCGGCGACACCATCGTTCAGTCCCGCGACCCAGGCAGACATTTTTATTTTTTTGGAACATCTACTTGATAGATCCGTCTTAATGCTAAATCGCACAGAAAAAGGAGATCACGAAAATATAATATCGAAGTCATATAAAATATTCCAGTTTGATTCATTTTTAATGCCGGCTCAGTCCATTGTCCATTGAGTTCGACGATACCCTTTGTGTTTTGCAGACTTTGTGCGTAAAAAAATAGGAACAGAAAGTCTACTTTCAACAATTCTGGACACTGGAAATTGTTTACAAAATCACAGAAAGGTGTAGAAGTTTTTTTTTACCAAACGTCCATAACCAGGTCTATCCTTTGCCATCTCCTCCTACCGAGTGGGGCTTATTTCGTTTTTGTTGTGAGCCTATATCTGTGGCCAATAAATGTATTTTCTTTTTTTCTTTTCATCACATCGCACTGTGCACGCACCTTCACAGCAAAGATAGGAATATAATTATTAGAGCACATGGCCCTAACTCACATTCGCATGTTTAGTCACCGTAGCCGAAATCAGCATGGTATACATCACTACAAAAAAAAAGCACACACACAAAACAAAGTCGCTTTCTCTGTCCCTATATCCCTATGTATGCTTAAATCTTTAAAACTACGAAACGGATTTTGATGCGGTTTTTTTTAATAGATAGAGTGATTGAAGAGGAAGGTTTATATGTATAATTTGTACCCGAGCGAAGCTGGGGCGGGTCGCTAGTAATATATATAAAGCATCTTTTAATAGTCTTACGCCAAATCTATTTTCTATTTTATTTCCTGCTGAACATTCAAGCTGGTTACATTTTTGAGACTTCCATTGACTCCAATACGTCTTGGGATGTAGTGATCTATTTGCCGGGTAGCAACTTTTTTTTTTTGTGAATTGGAATCATCCAATGACTTCTCCCGCTCTTTCTTTTACTGACTCTGTTCCTTCAGTTGCCTGAGTGCCAGGGGCCGCGGGAACTTTATTTTGAATTTATCCGCGACCCCAGGCTGGCTGCGCCGTCGACTCGTGAGCCTGATCCTGATCGGACGGCGATCTACCCAGTACTCGACGCCCGCCGGCCCGCGCCTGCGGTGGGCGGAGGTCGGCTTGAGCCCCCAACGCCCAGCTCGTTTATTGCGGCGGCTGCTGCTGGGGGCATGAGAGCAACACTTTTGAGTCTCTCTCACCCGTTTCGCCTCCTCCTTCGCTAGCATTACTGCTTCGCAGAAAGAGGCGACTGGTTCCCATTCCATCTCGCTCCGTACCGTGGCCTGGACCAGGGCCGGGCGAGAGGGGTCGCTGTCACCGATTACCTCCACGAGGACACGGCGTTGCTCCGTCCGAGCGGGGTAGAACTCCACCGTATGCTCCACGGTGTCCTCTGGGCGATCCGCATATGGTGATACCCGGGCGTTTCCGCCCGCTTTATCCGGCACAGGAACCTCCCAAAACAGCCGAAGAAACAGCGTGAGGACGCCGTGGCGCTTCTCCAGCGGCGACGCAAAGAGTAGTCGTTTGAATAAGGCAGTGAATAATTATAAAGTTCAAACTGCTACTAGTAGTTACTAACCAGTTTATCGATTATGGTTTGAGGAAGCTAACTTGACCCGTTAGTCTATTTTCTCTTTTTGAAATCTGGAATATTTTTTTTTTAAATGATTATGAGGATAGCGTAAGCTACATTACTGTAAAGTTTCATCAAAATCCGTTCTGTAGTTTTACATGCTGGAGATACTCTACGTAAGGCTGATCATAGGTGGACTGCTTAGAGCAGTTGAGATCAACTGCACGAGAGCAGTTGTGTTGCGGTTGGGGCTTCCATAGACGGACTGCTTGGAGAAGTTAGTGCCGACAGCTGTAAGCGGTCGCTGTTGGGCAATCTGCAGTTTCAATACAAATTGACGATCGCCATACACGCACCGCTCAAGCAGTTCATTTGTTTTCGTAGCTAAAAATGCACTGACTGCTCCAAACGCAACTCGACTGCTCGCGTGCAGTTGGTCTCGACTGCTCTAAGCAGTCCGTCTATAGACGGCCTAACAAACATCGATCCATACATCATAAATTCCTAACATATGTACTTTACAAGCTTTCACGTTTATAATATTAGTAAGATATTACTGCCTCATTGGTCGCGTGGTTGCAAATACGACTGCTGAGCGTGAGGTCTTAGGTTAGATTAAAAAACTCAATAGCAGTTTTTGCCCGACCCCGGGTTGAGCAAAAAGTGTAGTCATAATCATCACCGCAACCTTTTAATGTCCCCACAGCTGGGGCACAGACCTCTCTGTGAGAGGGTGTGGGCTGTAATCCACCACGCGGGTCCAATGCGGGTTGGTGGATGTCACATGTCTTCGAATTTTTGATTCTAGGACATGTCAGTTTCCTCACGATGTTTTCCTTCACCGTTTTGAGAGCAGTGGTGATGAAATAATTTATACAAAGTAAAAGTGTAGTATTGTTACGAGCTGGGTATGGGATAAATTATTTTACACCAATTAATTAACCAAATATTCTTTATTAACTCAACAACTTATTTACACAAACACTAATTCAATAATAATCACTATTCTCTTCGTAATCGCTTGTATTCGCATCCGTTCGCATCCGTAGTCGAAATCAGACTGACTCAATCGCCCGCCGTCCGGCCTATTTATACAGTCATGGAAGTTTCTAGAACATTGTCGAACTATCCTATACTGGAATATTCTAGAAACATCTATGAACTTCTACACAGTACCACAATGGAATGTTCTCGAACGTAGTGGAAACTTCTGGAAACTTCGACTACATTCTCGAACGTTCCAGTGAAATACGTTCGACGTAACAGTATATTAGTGGTATTGGGAAATTACTCAGTAGTAGCCCGGAGTTTGTAAGTTGGTTGTGCGATACCCCCGTGCCTCGGAAAGCATGTAAAGCCGTTGGACTTGCTCCTGATCTCTCCCCGGTGTGTTGGATTACCGTCCCATCGGACTATGAATGAATGAAGGATGTGTTTGCGCACATGCTTGTGAACTATTATATCTCCATACTTGGCTAATCACCGTTGAGGTTAGATACCGGAATCGAAATTCGGTCGAGAGTATTATAATATACACAATACATATATCTATGGGCTATGGAGAGTAAGTCTCTTACTGTTCTGGTATTGTTTGACTTTAGTAGTGCCTTCAACTCTGTGGATTTCGACATCTTACTAGGTATCCTAAAATCTATTAATCTCTCTTCTCCTGCTCTAGCCTGGTTCAATTCATATCTTCGGGGACGCTCTCAGTGTGTCCGCCTCGATGAGTCTTTCTCTGATTGGTGTAGCCTCTCTGAGGGTGTTCCTCAGGGTAGCGTTCTCTCTCCTCTTCTATTTTCCGTTTTCATTAACTTTGTTACCAGAGTAATCTCCTCCAGTTTTTCACATTTACGCAGATGACTTGCAGCTTTATCGTCACTTCTCCTTTCGCAGGTCTGCTGGCAGAAATTTCTTTAGAAATAAGCAGTACCTTTGTACTCATATTTATTATGTTGTTTATTTATAGCTTGTCTCTGTGTGTACATAAATTGTTAAATAAATAAATAAAAAAATACAAAAGGGCACCATATGAATAAATCACCCGGGCGCGGCGCCTAGATCGTTAAGGCGAGCTGGTGTTGCGAGAAACACCTCTCAATTTCAAAGTTTGTTCGATCGTGTATGACGGTGCGTGTGTGCGTGTCTGGCTTTGTATGTGGGCCAGCAGCCATGGTTTTTAGATGTCGATGTGCTTTAGTGAAGCGCGCAACTCAACCGCGTGTGCCTTAAACCAGACATCACCCCCCGTAAATACATTAAAATCCTGAGTAGGTATTATCCCGTAAGCATTGGAGATTTACCAGGAATTAATAATAATCCCATATTACCGCGTCTGTGTAATTTGTGCTCAAAATTATTTTTGGAAGGTGCATGAGAGTCAAGCGGCCGCTTGTTAAGACCTCGAGGCTGGACAGGGAGAAATCAGGTACTGCCTTCCTTTAATTGTGAAGATAAGGTACCGTCACACGCCGTCTGCCGCCGCCATTGCCCGCCACCATCCATTCCGAAATTATACAGACAAATATAGGCAATTTGAATAGCACAATCCAGGTATTTGATTGTAGCTAGTCCTCAACCCCGCAGAGAAACACGGCTATTTATACGCCTGTCCCTCCACCGGCACTGAGAATACGAATTAGTATATTTAGTCATTCAGTCGACATTTATATCCTTACAGTTTCTTCATCTGTACCTTCTAACTTTCCTATCTCATGGTCTGATGTCCTATTCTAGAATATCGAGAGCTTATTGATCCTTGCCGGGGATAAAAGAAAAAGTAAGGGTGCTTATTTTTGTGCAAGTTGTAAGAACCGGGAAGATATCCTATTGTGAGAATCGACAGGCGGCTTAAGAGTTATTGACCTGGGATAAACAAACAATGTTAGGTGGAAAATTATGAGGCTATGTTTGTTAGCTAATCAGGTTTATGGGGAGATTTGGATAGTAATAACTATGGAATTTTTTGTCCTCCTTTGCGAATGGAAAAATAGAGTCAGTTATTTTCATTTTTTTAACCATCTCACCTGATGGTAAGTGATGATGTGGTCGACGATGGACTTAAAGACCCCCAGGTTGTAGGTACCAGGAAACACAGACTCCGGCAGGGAATTCCATTCTTTATCTGTACTCACAATGAATGTGTTCCCAAAACTTTTTGTGCGTGTGGATGGGATGTCCACCATGTAACAGTGGCGCATCGCCTTAAGTCAAGTGGTCCGATGATAGAAAGGGCTCGATAAAACAATAACATTGTGCCTTTTAATGGTTACTTACAATTGAAATACTTAAATGCTTTGGCTTTGTAATCTAGATTAACCAGATAAACAGCGTTTTTTGGACAATTTAGAACTTTGAGTACCAACACCTAGGTTTTTCCTCTGATCTGAAGTTGGCTGATTACGGGTCTGCTATTTATCAACTACTTTGGTTAATAGTGACTGCCTTTTATTCGGTCAACAAAGAACCAGCTTTGTCAATCAACGTGGCATTGCTGCTAGTGTTGTGGTTACTCTTCCCATTGAAAGATTTTTGGTCGATTTTTTTAAGCCGCTTGTATATATTTTATTTATTTTTATTATCTTGCGGATACTTTGTAATTCAAAAGTTTGCTTTTATCTGTCAATACATACTAAAGTTTGGTTAATTAAAGTCCTCGATTCATCCAGGTTTTCCCTTCCATCTGTGGTTGCTCATTTTGAGTGTTAGGTCAGCTGGACCCGCTCGCTACTGGACCCGCGGATCCACATGACCTTATTTTCTGTTTTTTTTTTATTGGTTAACTGGACCCACATTTAAAAAAATAAACATCTATTTTTAAAGTTACCAGTGGATACAGTCGAGCGTAAAACTGATACCATTTAACAGTTCCATGATGGAACTACTGACCGAAGACTCCTCATTTTCGGGATGTCAATTGATGAGTTTGACGGATAACAGTCACCCTTAACGCTTTTAAATTGGCGCCGTTTTTCTGTAATAGAAACATAGGTACAACCTGTAGATTACATAAAAACATTTTTCAAAAAATACAACCGACTTCTAAAAATTGCAAAATAACTTTAATTTTGGAAGTCGGTGTCAAATAACGAAGAAATAAAAAAATGTAAACACCGACAGTTTTTATTTCTTTACTTTTAGTTTTTTCTTTTATTGGTGTTGTAAATAACACCAATAACATGGAATTTGAACATTTGGAGACAACCAAAATGTCATCTGTGTATACATATTTTTTGTTTAAGTTGATTTTTTTTTATAGTGCTGAATCATCAAAATCTATTCACAAATGGCGGAGATATCACGTAACAAACATACAACAAAAAAACATACAGACGAATTGAGAACCTCCTCTTTCTTGAAGTCGGTTAAAAACTGAAATTAGCGCCGTTTTACTGTAATAGAAACATATGTACAATCTGTAGATTACAAAACTCCCCATTTTCTCCTTACAATGCAAGTAAGCAATCTTGAGACACGCCGGAAATTGCACTGTCATGCCAAGAATTAATGTCACTGACAATTTAATGCTGGCTGACAATACATTAGTGTCTGTTCTTATTTCCAGGTGAATAATTGCAGGTTTTCCTCCTGTGTTTTAATCGACTTCAAAAAGGAAGAGGTTATCAAGTCGGATGTTTATAAACTTTTTTTTTTTTGTATGTTCGGGCATAACTTCGTCATTTATAGACGGATTTGCAAAATTCTTTTTTTCTTCTAAAGGGGTTTATTTCGAAACGGTCCCATTTAAATTTCAGATCTGATGATGAGTTTCGGAGACAGACAACAGAATTACTGTTCAAAAAATGACAGCAAATCAACCGCGATTGCTGCTATTGCATAAATATGCATTGTTAACACAATTTTATGCGGAATCACAACTAAAAAGTGAAAAATAAATACTTTTTACAAAAAAAAAAAAAAATAGAACCAACTTCCACAAAAAAAAATCAAAAAAAGTACAAAATAACTTTAATTTTAGCAGTCGGTGTCAAAAAAACGAAGAAACAAAACCAGAAAGACCAACTTCCGAAATTAAAGTTATTTTGCACTATTTTTGTTTTTTTTTTGGAAGTCGGTTCTATTTGTTTTGGTAAAAAAGTTTTTTATTGTAAGTATTTAATGGGCGTCATCAGAAGGCTATGCTCAAAGTTACCTTGCGTGATCGAATCAGGAATGCTGACATCCGCAAAAGAATCAAGGTTATCGACACAGCCCGAAGAATCACCTAACGAAAGTGGCAGTGTGCAGGACACATTGCTCGCAGAAGAAATGGTCGATGGGGCCGAAAGGTTCTGGAGAGACCGTTTACCGGAAGACGCAGCGTTGGAAGGCCTCCCACAAGGTGGACCGATGACCTGGTGAGGGTCGCGGAAATCAAATGGATGGGAGACGCACAGGACCGGTCGTTGTGGCGACACTCGGGGTAGGTCTATGCCCAGCACTGAACGTCTTTGTGGCTCGGCTGAGATGATGATGATTGTGGACGACGCACGCCTCGATAGTGGTTTGTTTATAAATATGTTAAGCATATTAGTAAGTTAAGGACTCTTAGTGCCATCTGTCGGCAATGCGTGAAAAATGTATCTGTTTTGTTTTAAAATAAATCACAATGTTGCAAGGTGCGAGTGAGCCCGGCATAAAGTTATTTTTTGTTGTTGGCAATCTTGCTTTCTCTCTGTCATCAAGCACCAATTCGCTCAGATATATTTTAATTGAAAAATAAGAAGAAGTTGTTTTTCGAAGCCCTGCAACCACCCGCACCTTCCAAATTGATTCTGGAACCAAGACATCGTTTTATTTCGCCTCCATCTGTAACAATGATGATGACTTAAGACTTACTTAAAGACTTAGAGTCAGTGACCACTATAGTCTGGTCGCCCATGCAGTGCGTGTGAGGCCTATCACTGAAGTGAGCTTGAGGTTATTTCAAGAGGAGCGGGAGTGCGTGACTCTTACTGATGAAACCCACCCGTGTTTCTTCCTTGCCTGAGTGCCCAGGGGCGCAGTAACTCTGTTACGAATTTATCCGCGACCCCTTTTTTTTGTTATTTTTGGGTGGTGGGAAATCATCCAATGACTTCTCCCGTTCTAGGGCTTTTTTTTTTTTTTTTTAGGGTGGGAAATCATCCTATGACTTCTCCCGCTCTGGGTGGAGCGGGAGGGCGTGTCAGACTCTTACTGACTAAAACCCACCCCTGTTCCTTCCTGCCTTTGAGTGCCTAGGGGCGAGGTAACTCTACTTTCGAATTTATCCTCAACCCCCGGGCAGGCATCGGCCATGACGGGCCCCGTCTCTTGCTGACAACTCTTTGAGGCGCGCGTGGAACACTACGCGCCGTAGACTCTCGGGCCTGTTGCTGATCGGCATGCATGCATCGGCCATGACGGGCCCCGTCAGTGGTGGCTGACATCTCTTTGAGGCGCGCGTGGAGCACTACGCGCCGTCGACTCTCGGGCCTGGTGCTGATCGGACGGCGAGCTAACCATTACTCGCCATTCGCAGGCCCGCGTCTACGGTGGCCGGAGATCGTCTCGCGACCTCCGACGCTCAGGGCGTCTCCGTTCCGCCTCCTCGAAGAGACTGCTTCTCATTCCCTCTCGCTCCGTGTCATGACCTGGACCAGGACAGGGCGCGAGAGGTCGCTGCCGCCGATCGCCTCCACGAGGACACGGCGGGGCTCCGGTCAAGCGGGGAAGATCTCCACTGTGTGCTCCACCGTGTCCTCTGGGCGATCCGCACAATGGTGACACCCGAGCGTTTCCTCCCGCTTTATCCGACACAGGAACCTCCCGAAAAAACCGTTTCAGGAGGTTCCTGTCCGAGATTCAAAAAGTTCCGCATGCTAAATGATGCAGGTGGGATTTCGGCGTGTTAGGCGTAGAGGCAGTTGCCTCCTCGACGCCTTCTCCTCCGTGCGGGATTGGCTCTCTCACGATCGCGCTCCCCCCGGAAATCACTAGCTTGAGGTATGCTGCCTTCATTTAACTTTTCACGGTAAAAGATTGGCTTTAGTACTATTCTGTAAGTCTTTCCGTAAAAACTTAAATGTGTCACTACACATTTAAGTTTTTACGGAAAGACTTCAAGTTCACTTTAAGTTTTCACTATGTCATTAGGTTCGGTATAGGATTGACAGTTCACTAACTGTCAATCCTATACCGAACCTAATGACATAGTGAGATGTTTACAGAATGGACCCGCAGAATAGTGCCTAGCAAAAACAAAAATTTGGACATCATGACGAATGAAATTACTTGCACGTTCTTCTCCATACAGATCTACGCCTTGGAATGTGCAATTAGCTTCATCTTTCTGACTGACCGACTTATTGACAAAAGTGCCTCTAAATTGGTTTATCTTTATAAATAAAAATCAATTGCCGAATGTATGTAAACGCATCACTTCAAAACGGGTGCATCTATTTGGCTATTTATTTTTTGTTGTATTCATAATTGTCAGGACAAGGTTTGTATGAAAGAAAATTTGGAGAACTAAAAAAAAAAAAATTGCACCGGTGCGAAGCTGGGGCGGGTCGTTAGTTTGATGTAAATGCTTTGGACTTTGAAAATATTAGAAAAAAAAATTCGTAAAATGCGTAATATCGGATTTGTGTACTGTTACGAGCTGGGTATGGGATAAATTATTTTACACCAATTGATTAACCAAATATCCTTTATTAACTCAACAACTTATTTATACAAATACTAAATCGCTAATAATCACTATTCTCTTCGTAATCACTTGTATTCACTTCCGTTCGCCTCCGTAGTCGAAAACAGACTGACTCATTCGCCCGCCGTCCGGCCTATTTATACAGTCATGGAAGTTTCTAGAACATTGTCGAACTATCCTATACTGGAATATTCTAGAAACATCTATGAACTTCTACACAACACCACAATGGAATGTTCTCGAACGTAGTGGAAACTTCTGGAAACTTCGACTACATTCTCGAACGTTCCAGTGAAATACGTTCGACGTAACACTGCCCCCTCCTTAGACATGCTCGTCCCGAGCATTATTAGTCCCGTAGTATCACGCCAAACGGTCTACATGGACAATCTTAGGCGCACCTCGTGGACCCTTCTGTATTCGGTAGGTGACATCGTTGATCCTGGTCACGATTCGGTATGGTCCATCCCATTTTATTTGCAATTTAGGAGACTTCTCTTTGCTGCGCGCTGGGTTATGCAACCACACCAGTGAACCCTCGTCAAAACCTCTATAGTTTGCCTTCCGGTCGTATCGGGTCTTCATCTTATCAGACGTTTGTTGGCCGGATTGTCTGATATGCTCATATACATCATTCAACTTGGTACGCAAGTCATTCCCATAATCGGTTACACTGCGTGGGGCATCAGGAGGGGTTCCGGTGATTAAATCTGCAGGCAACCGTAATTCCCTTCCAAAGTTCGCGAAGGCTGGTGTCACAGTCGTACTTTCGTGAACTGCACTACGGTAGGACAGAAGAAATGGCTGTATGTGCTTGGCCCAATCCCTTTGCCTGCTTTCCACAACTTTTGCCAGATATCTCTCCAACGTTTGGTTGAAACGTTCTACCATTCCATCAGATTGCGGATGGTAAGAAGTGGTTCTGGTCTTGTGAGTACCCATCAGTCGACAAGTCTCCTGGAAAACTTGTGATTCAAAATTCCTTCCTTGCTCGAACGTATTTCACAGGAACGTTCGAGAATACATTCTCGAACGTTCCTGACGACACAGACGTAACAGTACTATAAAATATCATTTTATTGCCAATTCTTATGAATTTGAGTCTCCAAATCTATACTAATATAATAAATATGTAAGTTTGTAAGTTTCACACGGTAGAGATCTGCCCCGCTTGGGCGGAGTCCCGCCGTGTCCTCGTGGAGGCGATCGGCGGCAGCGACCTCTCGCGCCCGGCCTTGGTCCAGGCCATGGTACGGAGCGAGAGGGAATGGGAAGCAGTCTCCTCCTTCTGCGAAGCAGTAATGCTCGCGAAGGAAAAGGTGGAACGGGTGAGGGAGAGGCAACAACAACAGACTCGCCCTCACGCCCTCAGCAGCAGCCACCGCAGGAGACGCCCTGGGCGGAGGACGTCGCGAGACGATATCCGGCCACCGTAGACCCGGGCCTGCGGACGGCGAGTAGTGGGTAACTCACCATCCGATCAGCACCAGGCCCGAGAGTCGACGGCGCGTAGTGCTCCACGCGCGCCTCATAGAGTTGTCAGCAAACATGACGGGGCCAGTCATGGCCGATGCCTGCCCAGGGGGGACAAATTTGAAAGAGTTACCTCACCCCTGGGCATTCAGGGCGGGGAAGGAACAGGTGTGGGTTTTGGTGAGGTGAGATAGTTTTTCTTTAGTCAATCAATGATAAAACAAACACACATCAGAACATATTAGGATATTTTAAACTGATTTAGAGTTACCTACCTGACTGTCAAACAGTTTATTGTAGTTTTAGGCATCTTCCTATTGAAAATGTGACCAAAGACGATTTATGTTCTTGATAATAAATTGCCCAGCGTCCGTGTTCCAGCCAAGGTCCCCAGCAGCGTCGCCCATGCGAGGAAATTGTGTTACGATGTAATTTTCTAACCTCACCTTAAATACTAGCCATTTTCGAAACCTTTTCAAGGCGCGGTGACTCTTTATTTCAAGAAAGAAGAGGTAAGTAATAAATACATAAGAGTTTATTATACACCAAAACTTTTTTACAAAAAATAAAACCGACTGCAAAAAAAAGTGCAAAATAACTTGAATTTCGGAAGTCGGTGTTTCTGGTTTTGTGTCTTCGTTTTTTAACACCTACTTCCGAAATTAAAATTATTTTGCACTTTTTTTGAAAGTCAGTTCTATTTTTTGTAAAAAAGTTTTTGTTTTTCACTTTTAAGTTGTGGTTCCCCATTAAATTGTATTAACAATGCATATACTTATGTGATAGCGGCAATCGCGGTTGCTTTACTGTCACTTTTGAAGAGTTCCGTCTCAGTATAAATATGGACAGTACGGAAACTACGTACAATCGTTCGAAACGGCACACTCACACAGACGCGCGCATTTACGCTAGCCCTAAGCGATAGTCGCGGTGCGCGCAGTTGCGGCTGCCGTGTCGAGACGAGTGGTCGTGTTATCTCCTGAGCCACGGACCGTTTTAAAATGCCACGAGCGTATTGCGCAGTGTACTGTTGTATGAACTCGGCTTCTTTAAATCCGGGGCTTTCGTTTTTTAAACTCCCTGCTGATCTTGAAAGGTACCTAATAATGATTTAATTATGAAAAATAAAGACGTTTTTTAAAATTTTAATGGTTTTTCATTTACATCACACGCATTTTCAGGTTGAAACGCGGTAAGGTGCGCTGCCGCAGGGTTAACTAGCTATCGGCCGAGCGCCGCTCATTTTGACTTCACTTTAACAGCCTCGAAAACCATGAAAATTTTTGCGTGACGTGAAAAAAAAAGGGTACGGGCTTTTGTGGGATATTTTAATGTTTTTCACATTGCGCGGCAACTTTGAAGCATCTTCCATAGATTTTTTTTCCAAACATTAACAGTGACAACCGTAGCTCTCTAATGGAGCGTAGGTAATTATCTCAACAAATAGGCTTAGTTTCCATACTATCCATATTTATACTGTGGTCCCGTTGTCTGTCTCTGAAACTCATCATCACATCTATATGAAATTTAAATGGGACAAATGGAAAAAAAAATACAAACATCCGAATTGATAACCTCCTCCTTTTTTAGGTCGGTTAAAAACCAGTGTTAACTACAATAAAATTTTAACACGAGAAACAAGCACGAACTACTTGCTCCTTCCCACCGTCTTTAAAAGGTTCATGGCTCGTTTGTGGGTCTTTTAAAATAAGTTACCCCTTTCTTTTCTTGACCTGCCTTTTAATGCATTTAAAACTAAAGTTAAATCTAGTCTCTGTTCGAAGGCATACTATTTCATCAATGACTATTTAGAAGATAATAATAGTTGGTCGCTGTGTTGAACGCAAGACAATGTTACACTCGATGTTCTTTCCTCATAATTAGCTTATGACAGGTTATATGAGTTCGTATAATAATTATTGTTTACTGATTTTACTATGATGGCCCTAGTTTATCACTTGTGGCTTCGAATCACAGCTATATCGATAGATTCTACCGTTGCACGTGTAAGTTATTTATGGAAACTTATTTAATTTTATGATTAGGTATACTAGCTGTGCCCGCGGTTTCACTCGCTGTTAAGGTTATTGTGTCGTAGCGTGATTATATATAAAGTCCATAACCTTCCTCAATAAATAGGCTATACAGTGCAAAATGGTACCTCGCTCTCCACATACCTCATAATTTCCCGCCTTGCACATCATGAATGTGCGCGAGGTACTTGATTAACACTATGATTTCTCCTAAGATATTCGTTGAAACCAAATGATGTCAAGGGCAATTTTGTTCAAAATTAAATACTTATGATGAATAACGTATTTATTTGGATAAGGATTAATGTCATGTTTATAAAAACACCTTCGCAAATAATGCATTATTTTAGAACGAATTTGATTACCATAAAAAAGATTATAGTGGTATGATTTTTTTTTTGTGTTGGGTGGGAAATCATGCAATGACTTCTCCCGCTCTGGGTGGAGCGGGAGGGCGTGTCAGACTCTTACTGACTAAAACCCACCCCTGTTCCTTCCCTGCCTGAGTGCCCAGGGGTGCGGTAACTCATTTTCAGAATTTATCCGCTACCCCTATGCATGCAGGCGCCGGCCACGATGGGCCCCATCAGTTGTGGCTGACTACTTCTCTTTGAGGCGCGCGTGGAACACTACGCGCCGTCGACTCACGGGCCTGGTGCTGATCGGACGGCGAGCTACCCACTCCTCGCCGTCCGCAGGCCCGGGTCTACGGTGGCCGGAAATCGTCTCGCGACGTCCTACCTGGTACTAGTGTTGCCCAAATGCAAGACCAAGACGAGACTTAGGCCAGTCTTGGTCTTGGTCTTGCGTCAATACACCTGGTCTTGGTCTTGGTCTTGGTATTGCGCTCTCAGTCTTGGTCTTGGTCTTGCAGCAAGAGTCTCGCAAGTCTTGCAAGTCTTGCAAATACCTATTAGCCTATTGCTATTTATTGAACACGTTAGTTTAGATTTTAGATTATGATTCGCGCTGTAAGACGTATGTAGTTACAGAATCATAATCATCAAAATCATCAATACAACCCTCCAAGTTCAAAGGAATAATATTTTAATCAACAAACAATCGAGCACTGGCCTGCAAATTGCAAAAAAAATAAGAAAATTTGAATTTCGCGGGCTGTCCTGGAGCATTCACCAATGTACAATGTTAATCAACCAATAAAAGAAGACTACAGGCAAAGCCTACCTATGCGGCCAAAATAAGGAAGTGCGTGTGTGTTGAGATTAGCAGATTTCATTACAGTGTGCGTAGGTACATTTTTTAGGCAATTTGTCGTCTCGACTCGCTGTTAGTTTTAAATTTTGCTGAATAGAAGAATGCTTGCTGCTTTTGCTGAATATAAACTTTGAAAAATAAGTAGGTACCTACATAATGTTTATATAATTTTGTTGGCTATAATTGTAAGCACATACCAACCTACGAGTACTAACGTTAGATCGGCACTTAGACATAAACAAGCATAATATATTATTATAGGTAGATACCTACAAGGTATGAACTTTGCTAGAAAGTTATTCTAGGTACCTACATTTTATCACATGGGATGATGGGAACAGATTTGTGAGTATTAACACGCTACCTACTTAATAAATAGTTGAAATATAATAAGTACTTACCTACCTAATCAATACAATACCTTTTAGGGTTCTTTCAGACGAGCGGCACGTTGCCAACTGCAGATACAACTGCAGCCCTTAGTTTAGTGTTATGACGATACCTACGGTTTTGATACTGGGGAACGTCTCTCAAAATCGGGATTGAAACCAAATACCTACTTAATAACACCCAAATCTCAGTTTGTCTTAATTGCAAGACGCAAGAGTCTTGCAGGCTCAAGTCTTGTCTTGCTCAAGTCTTGCAGGGTTCAGTCTTGGTCTTGGTCTTGCTACAATAAGGCGGTCTTGGTCTTGGTCTTGGTCTTGCGAAAATGCAAGAACAAGACCAAGACTGCAAGACCAAGACCGATTTTGGGCAACACTACCTGGTACGCCCAGTACCTCTCCTGCGGTGGTAGCGGCCGGGGCCGCGAGGTCCACTCCGTTGAGCTTCCCTCACGCGTCCCGCCTCCGCTTTCACGAGCATTACTACTTCGCAGAAGGCGGAGACTGCCTCCCATTCCCTCTCGCTCCGTACCATGGCCTGAACCAGGGCCGGGCGCGAGAGGTCGCCGCCACCTATCGCATCCACGAGGACACGGCGGTGTTCCGCCCAAGCGGGACAGACCTCCACCGTATGCTCCACCGTAACCTTAAATGATGGACATATGCTGTTGCGGACTTTTATTTAGAACTTTTAAAGGGGAACAATTACGTCATACATAATTTTTGCGTAACTTTAACCGTTTACGTAGCGCACGCAACGGAAGCTCTCAAAAGGAATATTTTTTGCCCCCGTTTTTACCACATATTTCATTGATGCCCCGCTTCTATTGGTCACAGCGTGATGTTATATTATGCCTATAGCCTTTCTCGATAAATGTACTATTCAACACAAAAATAATTTTTCAATTCGATCCAGTAGTTTCTGAGATTAGCGCGTTCAAACAAGCAAACTCTACAGCTTTATAATATTAAGTATAGATTTTGGACTATACATCTTTGTTTTTCTGTTTTACTTATGTTACATACAAATATGTTAAGATTGTTGCATACAATTATATAGATTCAAGGGGGCTTACTATGAACTCTTAAAGCAGGTCAATTTTAGACGAAAAATAAACTGTCGTGCTAGTTCGTACCATGAGCGCGCTAATTAGCAGGCGAGCCAGCGATCACGTGGCCTAAGCCGGTGAGTGACTACGTCACAGCATTTCAGCACTGACCTGCGACTTATCCTACCATCAAGTATTTTTTGACATTTAAACATCCAACAATTGAACTGCCCTGCTGTCATAATTTGCAGCCTTGGGGCCTACTATGAACTCTTAAAGCAGGTCAATTTTAGACGAAAAATAAACTGTCGTGCTAGTTCGTACCATGAGCGCACCAATTAGCAGGCGAGCCAGCGATCACGTGACCTAAGCCGGTGAGTGATTACGTCACAGCATTTCAGCAGACTGACCTGCGACTTATCCTACCATTAAGTATTTTTGACATTTAAACATCCAACAATTGAACTGCCCCGCCGTCATAATTTGCAGCCTTGTGAAACTAACTTAAATTGACCTGTTTCAATTAAAAAATACAACAAAAACGTAAGTAATTGTAAAAATGTGCATAAAATATATTTCGGACGTTATTTCAAAGTATTGTTAAACATAGAAAATCCTCTATAAGCAGCTGTGTTATCCTTTATTTTAGATGTGTGATGAAGATGAAATTTTTGAGTTTCTCGAGGCAGATAATTGTTTCAATATTGTTAAACAAAACGCTAAAATTCAAAGAAATCTTATAGGAAACTCGATAAAACCATTTGCATGTCCTTTTGTTAAACGATATAGGCTCACTAAAGAGCTTGCACTTGAGCTCTGTAACGAGCTACGAGCTTTCATGCCACGCCCTACGAAATCAACAGATTTGTCGATTGAAGTCAAGGTTGGTACATACTAATTTATTCTATTTATCCGGCTAATCATCGTAATCATATGTACCTAATTGATTCTGTTGCTATGTTTCAGGTTTTATTAGCATTATCTTTTTACGCGAATGGTTCGTATCAAAGACCAACAGGTGATATCGCTGCACATTCTGTTGCACAGCAAACAGTATCAACTGCAATCGCACAAATAACAGAATGCCTGAATCTACCACATTTTCGCCGAAAATATATAAAATTCCCAGCTAGTCCTAGTGAACGGCGAGTAAATGTGGGTAAATCCTGTAAAATTCTTTTGATTTTATAACTTTGTTTTACTTATTTCAGATTTTTAAACAAGTTTGGTATGCCTGGAGTTTTAGGTTGCATTGATGGATGTAGCAATAAAACAGCCAACACACCATGAAGAACGTTTTTACTGTAGAAAACAATATCATTCTTTAAATGTGCATGTGGTAGGTATCTTTATTAAGTAATTAGAATAATGTACATTGCAATCATTTTTTAATGTAACACACAGAGTAGACCAAAAACAAAATAGATTAAAAAAGCATGACAATATATTACAGCCAATTTACACAACAATGATTTATATTTTATACTTTAAAGGTCTACTAACGGTCCAGTGGCGCCCTCATTGAATAAAAAATCGTAGCATAACACAGAAAATAAATATTAAAGAATCCAACATCACGTTTGTTACAAATAGGATAAGTATTTTTACGTTGTTAAAACAGGTCTCAGAATGTTTCGTATCCAAAGTAGTAGGCAAAAGTGCCAGAAACGGCTGTTTTTGGTCACTGGATCGTTAGCAGGGCCTTAACACTAAATACTTGATTCTCAACAAAACCAGTTCAAAATGATTGTCTTGAATTTCTATTTAAAATTGTATAAACATATTATTATATGTCAATATGAAAACAATCATCCTATTTGACTATAAGACTACTACTAAGTAATAATAATATACATATTATATGTAGGTACACAAATGAAATGATATCAAACAGTTTTTCTTGTTTGATATAAATATATAAGATAGATTATTATAAGATAAAGTTATTATCCTAGTTAATGATATTGTGTAAATTAAAAAAATGACTACAATTCTAGATTTGCAACTCAGACATGGAAATTATTAGCGTAGATGCCAGCAATGGAGGAGCAACCCGATCATTCATATGGACCATCCATCCATTAAAAGTACATATGGAGGAGTTTATGTGGCTTTTAGGTATGTAAAAACAAAAAAATACAAAGATTGTCTGAGAACATCTGAGTCTATAATAAAATAAAGTAATGTTTAGATCACCAATTTGTTTATTTTTTCTAGGTGATTCTGGATATCCGTTAAGGAAGACCATGATGACTCCTATTATAGATGCTTCTCTAGATTCACCTGAGGCTTACTACACTGGATTGCATGTGAGAACTCGTAATGTGATAGAACGAACAATTGGACTTCTTAAAGCACGCTTTAGATGCCTACTAGTACATAGGGTTCTACAGTATGAACCTCAAGTAGCGGCATCTATTGTAAATGCATGTGTTGTACTGCACAACATTTGCAATAGGGCCAATGTTCCTGTGCAGGAGATCGATTCTGAAGAAGTTTTAGAAGAAGCGCAATTGCAACCTTCTACTCAAAATATGACAAACAGCACTTCAGAGACGTTCAGACATTCTTCCAGGAGGGCCCAAAATCTTGAACTGCAATATGGCCTCTCTACTAGAAGAGAGCTTATTGCACATTTGTGGGAGCGCCGACATGTAACCTAGAATGTTAAAATAATTTAAGTACATACATAGCTAACACCTGTAAACAAGCAATTCTTGTTTAAATACATATAATGTGAATCTCAGACAAGGCTCCAACGATTTAATGAAATTTAGTATGCTAAAGTTTCGATCTAGCTATGTTTCATTTTTATAAAACGTCGTTTTATCCATGTAAAAACCGAGCAAAGCTCGGTCATGCAGGTACTATATTTTTAAATCAGTTATATAATTATTATTAGGAGATTACTAAGTTAATATAATATTTGTCGTCATTAGTAAATTTATGTTTTAAAGTGTATTGTAAGTCAGGAACTAATTACCTATTGTTTATGCTGTCTAATGTAGCTGCTATATGAGAAAGTACATTGCAAATATTTCTTAGGCCTGTGCTTATTTTTTGTGTTGCCTCTTCTCGCACTTGGCTTGATTGGACGAGAGCTCTTCTTGCCATCTCTTGAGACATAGGTGCTGACCGACACCGCCGTCTCCGGGACTGAGTAGACGTCATAGCTTCTGCTGGCTGAGTGAGTTGGGTTGACGTGTTGCCTTGTTGATGCACAAGATCTTCTTGAGACGACTGTTGGACGTGTGGTTCTTGGAAGGACGGTCCAACAGAAATGTTTTCCCCCACAACTTCATCAGGCATTAACAAAATAGATGGGGAGGGTACATTTTGAGAAGCACTTAATGTTGATTGATGCCTGAAATTAATTAATACAAAACTTAGTGACTCTATTATATAACAAGACTAAGAAGTTAGTACCTATGTCATTCTAAATAATAGATAATTAAGTTGATAGACTGAAAATGAAGTCTCAAAAAATTCACTCTTTACCTTTAGGTTTTGCAAATAAATATTTGATTTGATAAAGAGTGAATTTTAATTATATTTAGTATGCTTTTAACTCTATGTCTAATAAGGATATTATAGTTAATTCTCTTACATATTGAGTGTCAAAACAAAAGTTCATGGCTACAAATTTTGAGTACTTTTAATTCTAATTTCTTCAACAAATTGGAGTACCTAATTACACCATTGCTATTTTAATAAAGTTGGAAATGTAAATCTATTTTTATTTACAAAAATTCTACTTACATGAGTGCTTTCTGTGTGAAATGGGTCCACTTGGATTCCTGGAAGACCCGCACCATAATCCTCAAAAGAATTGACAGATATTTTTTTTCTATATCTGTAAAAGCTGCCGGTTGATTCTGTTATCAGCTCACCGTGAAAACTTAGGTGGAGTGAGCGTTAAGTGAACTGTCATTCCACCTTGATTGTATGGACTGACAGCCCACTTCACATTTACTTCACCTAAGTTTGCACGGTGAGATTTTACAGAATAGCACTGCAGGTATATAACATGGTCCCCCACCAGTGTGTAATTGGGACGTTCGGATAGTGGCACATTTTCTTTTTAATTTTCTCTTGTAATCTATCCAATACTGCAAAAACAAAATAGTACATGTAAAACCTATCTATTTAAGTAGTAAGTCAAAGGTTGATTAATAATTAACATAATTTTATTCATGTAATTAATAATTTAAATAATTGTAAAACTTACAGCCCAAGTTTTCCAATCCTTGTTAGCACCACCAACAACCGAATTTAGCTTTTCTGCCACCTCAGTCCACATTCTTCGGGACATTTCCCGAGCTTGAGCACATTTATTGTAGCCCATAGCGATCAATAGCGATGTCTTTGTGAGCATTCAAAAAATCCCACAAAGTTTCTAATTGTTCGTAAGAAACTCTTCTTGAAGGCATGATCACAAACACTTGCCTGCCACTTACAGACACGGCCGCAAAACTAATTTCTATTCTACTTTCAGTTAATAATCTAAAGTTAAACTTGAAACAACAAAAACTAACTTACACCTAAATGCTCGTAATTTTTTTTTTATTTAACCTAAAGGGAAGGCTCAAGTCTTATGATCATATTGCCTAGTCTTACGTAGTGTATTTTTACTTTTTTTCCATGATAATGCAGATGTAACACATTCTAATGTTTTTTTGCAGTCTTTGGCAACAAATGTGTTGAGTCAGCCTTCTCGGCAAACTTCGCTGAGGTAGTCGATACTACAATAAAATTCTCAGCTCCAATTTACCGACATCGCGCCTGTTTCAATGATTCCACATATTGTTCGATTGTGTATACACTTGAGACACAAAACTACACCAATTCGCTCTCACAAATAATGTCAAATTCCTTTTTTTGCCACGAAACAATGTTTCCTTCATCACTCTTTTTAACTGTTATCTTAGACACCTAATTAATTTGTATTAAAACCGTAAAACCGCTTATGTATTTTAGAACGTTTAATTTTTATTAATCTTACTTAATTTGTGCTGCCAGCTTACTGAGCCGTATGTAGCAGGCCAACAGTTGACCTGCTGCAGGTCAAATATTGGCCTGCTGCAGGTCAGTGGGAAATGCTCATGGTACAAACACAAAACCTGTCAGGTTAACATGCTGTGTTGAACTGCCCTGCACTTGGCAAATATTTTTAAAGTTTATGGTAGGCCCCAAGTTCTTCAAACTTAACAGACACATGTGTTGCTTGGAAGTTTGTTGCCCAACATCTTCTTCACAGCTAAAACACTAGGAAGTGGTGACGCGCAGGCGTTTTTGGGGGACTGTCTTTATGTGAACTTTGACGTTCAAAAAGTACTGACTTTCACCCTAATTTGAATAAATGACTTTTGATTTTGATTGTTCCAAAATTTGATAATTATCTGTAATTCTGAATTGCAATATATAATTCTTGTGGACGATTTGTTTGTTCATACACGTAGACGCAGTATTAGAATCCATTTCAAACCTGTTTTAATTTTGTTTGAATACTCATAATTCGGGCGAAAAACAATTAAATTTGTGCAATAACTTTAACCAAAACAATCCAAAACAGTGCCTTAAAACAATAATCAATTTGTAGATTAAAACAAAAAGTGAGTTTTTGACCTCGGTGACCTTTTCGCCGCGTCGATTCCGAGAAGCGTGTCGTACTTCTTGCTTCAATCAAAACATTGCTTTACTCACTAAATGACAACCGTTGCATGCATCGCTTAAAGCGCTAGGTGCTTTACGAGGAGTAACGCTATATAGTGAATTGCATTATAAAATAATAATATGGCGAACAACTGCTATTTGTGCACTAAGCCATTAAGATCGACCAACGCTAAATGTTCGAAATGTAATAAGCTTTTTCACGTCGGTTGCGCGAAAGGTGGAAACCAAACCAAATTATCTGAGGAAGCTAAATGTAGCTGGGTATGTCAATTTTGTCATAATAAACAACCGGGTATTGGTACTTCACGTCCTCTGCTCTCGATAACCGGAGAGCAGACAAACACTGAATTGAGCACAGAAGGATTTAATTCCCTAGCCATGTCACAAAAGTCGCCCGGCACTGTTACACCCACCGGCAGCTCAGACACTTTGAGTACACTGACATCCGAAATTAAATTACTACGAGGTGATATGGGAGACCTGAAATCTCACATAAAACAATTGAGCGACCACCTCACCCATTGCTACGGCCGCCTTGATGAGTACGACGCAAGAATTAAAAAACTAGAAAAGCGCGAGGAGGAAATCATCTCTCTAAACAGCACTATTGTAAGTCTCCGTGAGCAACTAAATTCGCAAGCTCAATCAGCTATTCGAAATGAGCTGGAAATCTCTGGAGTGAACGAATCTAAAAATGAGAACCCGCTTCACATCGTCCAAGTAATGGCCCACAAGTTTGGAGTAACCTTGGAGGAACATGATATTGACCTTGTTACAAGAGTGGGTCCCCGTCGTCAGGAAAACCAATTAACAGCTGAAACCCTAACACGTCCCCTCGTTGTCAGATTTGTACGTCGCTACAAGCGCGACGAGTTTCTAAAGGCTGCCAAAACTAGAAGAACAATGACCTCTTCCGACATGGAAATAGATGGGCCTCCGAGAAATGTATACTTCAATGAGCGCCTAACTCACGAAAACCGGCAGTTATTTCGTGCCACGAAACTATCCTCAAAACAACAAGGATTTCGCTTCTGTTGGCATAAGAACGGCGCTATTCTCATACGGAAACAAGAAGGCAGCCCCTCTATCCATATACGCAACATCAAAGACCTGGAGCACCATTTGGGTTCCTGCACTCCGGCACCTCACCAGTCTTCTCCATCATCAGAACTACGTGATTGAAAGTCGCCCGGTCAACAAACAGTACTCCTTTGTTATTACTAGTAGTAGTTTTTGTACCACACTTCTTTATCTTGTTACTTTTCTTTTATTGTTTACTAATTTACTTTATGTCTCAACCAAAGCACTCGATTTATTGCTTCTACGCGCTTGTACTATAAAAACACACCACACTTACACCACCACAAACTCACCAAAATGTGCCTGCATTCAACCATTCTCACCACATCATTCCGTCGTGACAAAACCTTTTATACCCAGAACTAATTTATCTTTCCTCAGAAAAAATATCCATGGCGTCATTTGACATAATCCAAAATATAGAGGAACTTACTGCAATAGATTGTCACGACCTCGAAAACTTGGAAGAATGCAGGTCACACATTCACGATTCCGAGCCTAGCTTCAAACTACTTTCCTTCAACATCAGAAGTTACCAACGTAATTTCGATGACTTCTCAGTAGCATTCAATCGACTTGACATTGACATAGACGCCATCGTACTGACAGAATGCTGGCTAAGCGAAGGTACGATACTGGACCACTTACCTGGTTATAAGGTTACTCGAACAAATAAGCAAAACAACAAAAATGGCGGTATAGTCATATACACCAAAATTCACTACGATGTAACTGTTATCGAATCTGAAATACTGGAAACAGACAGCCTTTTCCTGATTTTAAACAATAAGGTTGCAATACTCGGGCTATATCGTTCACCATCTTTTGCCAACCTCACAAACTTTATCGCTTCACTAGATGATTTTCTTAAAACTGGTAATAAACATCCAACACTAATTATCACCGGAGATATTAACATAGACATCTGTAGCAACACAAACGATAAACACCATGATTATATGTGCCTAATGGCTTCATACGGTCTACTTCCCGTAATCACCAAACCGACTAGACAAAAATCTTGTCTTGACCATATATTTATAAAGAGCAATACCAAACCCAAAGGCGTGGTTTGCAAAAGCTCCATCACAGACCATGATATAGTATTAGCCAACATTCCTTCCAAAAACACCTACACTAAGCCCAATAGAAATCGCTGGGTACTTAAATTAAACGAGGACGATTTAGCAACAGACTTAGCTAATATTGACTGGACTGACATCCTCAACCAACACTGTCTTACCTCTGTTGCCGACTCATTTACTGGAATTATTACCAAATTAATTAAAACACACACACGCCAAGTTAAAATTCCCCGAAGCAAACATAACATTCAGCCATGGGTCACACCCGGACTCATAAGATGCATGAGACACCGTGACAGGCTACACTTATCATTACGAGGTGACCCCACAAACGAGACCAAGAAGCTGATCTATAATCGCTACAAAAACTTCTGCAACAACCTCTTACGGAATCTTAGAATCGAATATGACACTCGACAAATCCAGGAAAATAACAAAAACTCTCAAAAGCTGTGGAAAGCTCTAAAGTCAATATACAATCCCAGCGGTCTAAGGTGCAATACATCTAACTTAGTCACAAACTCAATTGACCCTGTCGCGTCCCTCAATAAGTGCAACTCATACTTCACATCCGTAGGCAAAAACCTGGCTGATAAAATACTGACAAGACTATCAGAAACTCAGACAACTCTCACTAGTAAGTACACATCACCAAAAACTTCACCCTTCTCGTTCTTTTTACACCCCACTGACGAAACAGAAGTTTCAAACATCATACAACATTTAAGAATCGAAAGCTCTCCAGGTCCTGACAAAATCAGTGTAAGACTAATAAAAAAATTACATAACATTATAACAATACCTCTAACCCACCTGATCAACCTCAGCCTGGAAACAGGAATATTTCCCGAACAATGGAAGGTTGCGGCAGTAAGCCCAATACACAAAAGTGGTCCTAAAGACAAACCTGAAAACTACAGACTAATAGCACTACTCAGTATTTTATCCAAAATTCTGGAAAAGGTTGTAAACACCCGTCTTATTAATTTTCTTGAAAAACATAACCTAATTTCAAATAAACAATTCGGTTTTAGAAAAGGTAAATCAACAGAAGGTGCAGCCTCCTTGTTGGCTAACTCCATATCAGCAACCATAGAAAAGGGTGAACGTTGCATGGCGGTCTTCTTAGACCTAGCTAAAGCGTTCGACACCATTTCAACAAATCTTCTTTTAAAAAAGCTAGACGCAGCTGGCGTAAAGGGTAAACCACTTGAGTGGTTTCAAAGCTACCTCACCAATCGCCGACAATACGTAAAATCTGGCGAGCACTCAAGTGATCAACTTCCTATAAACTTTGGAGTTCCGCAGGGTAGTTTACTGGGCCCAACCTTATTTATAATATACATGAATGACATACTGAACCTCGAACTACAAAACGCTGAAATCATATCTTACGCAGACGATACGGTTATTACATTTCATGGTCGAACCTGGGAACAGGTCTACGGCCTTGCGGAAGAAGGATTATCAACAGTAGCGCAAACACTCAACCAAAACCTACTCACACTCAACATAAAGAAAACCAAACATGTTACCTTTTTCAAAACTCGTTCATCTAGCCCTCCACCAGACCTTACATTAAAATTCCACACATGTCTAAACTATTCATACACCCCACGGGAAGACTGCTCATGCGACTGTATTGACCGAACACAGTCTATTCGTTATTTAGGTCTCCTAATTGATGAGAACCTATCGTTTAAAGCCCATATTCAATATCTTTCGGGCCGAGTAAGGAAACTCATTCACTTGATAAAGAAATTGAGAGACCGCACTCCACAAAACATCATGCGAACGGTTTATTTCGCTATATGCCAGTCGATTATTCAATATGGCATATCCATTTGGGGTGGAGCTGGTAAATCAATTATGATAGAGCTAGAAAGAGCCCAGAGAGCCATCATAAAAGTCATATTAAAAAAACCATTCCTCTACCCTACTGACTCCCTGTACAAAGAGTTTCAAGTTTTACGTGTTCGTCAACTTTATATTTTGAATGCATACCACCGTACTCACAAAACCATAAAGCTTCGGCCTGACTATCAATCCTTAACTTCTAAACGTATATTTAACATTCCGCTGCAACGAACCACCTCACTACTAGCAAGACGCTGTCCCGCCTATCTTCACACCTACGTGTATAATAAAGTCACCAGTAGCTTAACTTGTAACCCAAAAGAACTCTCTCTGTCTTCGTGTAAAAAGGCTTTAACAAAATGGCTAGTAGGTCTGTCATACGATGAAACGGAAAACATACTCACATCATTTAACTCGGAATCCCATCTCCACCACATACATTAACACTTACACACGCACTCACACCATCACACACTCCTACACTAGGGCATGCAAAACCGGTTTTCCGGTTTTGCGCAAAACCGGAAATCGGCCAAAATTTAACGATTTTTGAAAACCGGTTTTGAGAGCCAAAACCGGAGCTCAGCTCCGGTTTTCCCATTATTGAGTAACAATTAACATTTTGATTTTTATCAACATTTTTTTCGAACACTCAAAAAATAATTAATTTTGAGGCATCAAATGTATCCGAACCGAACACAGCCTGCATCCACCCACTTACACGCCTCCCTCCACTACCCCCGCACCCCGCCAGCCTGCGCCTGCGTTGTTGCAGTCAGTAATACCCTTACCGGGAGTGCAAGTGCGTGTCCGCCGCCCTCGCCTGCGACGCTAGGACAAAATGTGAGTATTTACTTAGTTATTAATTTATTATATTTTGTGTCTTTTAATGTACATTTATGTTGAGCTCGTGGATGAAACGACACGAAGGGCGCAATTACATCCAGTAGTTGCTGCATTAGCCCGAATTATATTACATTATGGTTCACCACTTGTGACAGCAAGCAAGATTTAATTAAAACTTGTGTTTTATTATTCGTGTTATATAGATAATTTTATAACTGACAAAAGTCTTTGATTCGGTTCTGTTCTGAGCCGTTTGGATTATCGTTCTATCGAATCCCGTTCAAAGAATACGTGAATACCTATTTTGGGTAGGACTTATAGGACGACTTAAGCCAGAGCCACATGGCCGACACGCGACGCGACGACACGCGTCAACAACTCAACACGTCAAATGATGCATGCAACATTAGGCTACAGTTCTCCTAGTAGTGTAATTTTAAAACGTTTAACCAATGAAAACGCGTGTTGTCGCGTCGGGTGGCGTTTTAATGGTGTGGTTCTAGCTTTATTTGACGTATTGACGTGACGTGGCATCGTGGTCTGGCTTTAAAAATGTCTAAACTGAATGCATGGAAAAAAAATGTACTACCTAATAACACACCAAAATGCACGGAATTTAAAAACATCCTAAACTAAATAAACTTCGCCCGATTCTAATTTTTTTTTTTTCTTTTAGGTCAACTCCAAAAAATATTCAATACACCGATTTCCACAAGAGCAAGACATCAAATAGTATATGGAAACATTTTCTTCGAGCAACAGATGGACAGTCCGCAAAATGCAAAACATGTGACAAAATCATAAAAACTGGTGGTGGTTCCACTACCGCTTTACACACGCATTTTCGATCAGTACACTCAAATATAGCTTCAACTTCAACCGATTCTACTCCATCAACATCTCGGGCGGCTGATACTCCAGGAGTTTTGAAAGAAAAACAACTTGTAATGGAAACAAAGAAGCGAAAACTAATGACAGACTTTTTTAAGTCAAGCGATTCTATGGAGGTGGTCGTCTCTCGAATGGCAGCATTAGACGGCTGTACCTTTAGATTGTTTACAGAAAGCCAAGACCTACGACACCTCTTCAAAAAAATTGCCTTGGAACTCCCGAAATCAATGAGGAACAAAAGATATATGAACGTAAATTTACATTCCATTGCTTTTGGAGGATTTAATTATAAAAATCTGGGGATTGTGAACATCACTGGTTCAATGTCAGCATTGAATGCACTAGACATATTGCGAGCCCACCTTGCAAAATTTAACGTATCTTTAGATGAGGACATTGTGTCAGTAACAACCGATGGTGCGAGTGTGATGGTAAAGATGGGAAGATACATTAAAGGACATCACCAGATTTGTCTCGCTCACGGTATCCAGCTAGCGGTGATCGATACTCTGTATAAAAAAGTAGCGAACCCGTACAACGTGCAGCAGCGTCTATTCAGGCATCCCCTACACACGCACAAGACGACTCTGAATCAGAAAGCGATAGTGACGACGAACGAGCTGAAGATCTCAGTGGAGGTTTAGAAATTGAAACCCCAGCTGTTACATCACATCCAGAATTGTACAGGGAAACAATCACAAAAGTTCGCAAACTGGTCAAATCTATAAGAAAATCCCCTCTAAAAGCTGACGCATTACGGGTCTATGTCTTGGAGGAACACAAAAAGACATACAATTGCAACTAGATTGCCGCACACGATGGTCAAGTATGTCAGATATGATCGGAGTGTTTTTAAAAATTAAAAACTCAGTCCTCAAAGCCCTGATAGATTGGAAGACTGAGATATCTTTTTCCGAAGAAGAAATTCGAACTCTGTCTGAAATTTACAACAGCTTGAATGTTGTCAAACTCGCTGTTCTGTCCTTATGTATACGTGATGCTACGCTGCACACAGCTGACACAACATTAAAATAAATTTATGTTTAAGAAGCTTGACGAACAAAACAGCGTTTTGAGTCTCAAGCTAGCGACTAATTTGAGAAGTCGCATAAAGCAAAGACGTCTCCTTCTAGCAGGTGTTTTACACTATTTACATGATTGGGAAGACTTCTCCGCCCAAGATGATGATGACACATTTCCCAAACCCAATGGTGCTGAAATAACTGAAACTATTATCAACTTGTTGCAGCAGCTAAAATATAAACCCGAGGACACAGACACCATCACCGCAGTTCTCACCGAGCAGTCCATACCTTCGCAATCGTCATCATCTGATGCTAAAGAGCTAACTCTTCAAGAGCAGCTAGAGAAGGAATTACACAAATGCAAGAGAAAGAGAACCCCCAAAAATCGGTCAGATTTCGACCTGGCTGGGTTCGTAAAAGTAGAGCAAGCCATGTATGAAAGCGGAGGGCATCGGGGTGTGTATCTCACCGAAGCATATAATTATTTATTATGTGTTCTACCAACAAGTGTTGAGAGTGAAAGGGTGTTTTCGAGTGCTGGGTATTTCTGTAACAAAATAAGAAGTTCGCTGTCTGATCGAATGTTGGATGCACTTATATTCTTGAGATCACATTATCAAGAACAGCGATCTCTTGAAAACAAGTGATTTATGCTTTATTTAAATTAGTATACATAGTTGATTATTGATCTCTTTTTAGTGCAATATGAATCATATTATAATAATGTTATTTTGTAGTTCGTCTTCAAAGTTACAAAAATGTTGATTTTTTTGGTAATTGTGGGTGGCTGTGTTTAATATTTGAAGATGCTGATTGTGTTTTCTATGTTTAAAATATATTATTTTTGATAGCAGACTTAATAGATACCAAAAACTTACTTGTTGTTGATTTGATCTCAGTTAATTAATCTTTATACTATTATAAGTTCATTGTTATCTGTACAATTATTATGGTTTGGATTAAAAAGAAATGTATCATATAATTTGTTTTATTTGTAGACTTAGTGGGTATTTACAAAAAATGGTGTTTCTTTTTAAATTATACTACATTCGATTTTTTTTGCTAAAACCGGACCTAGCTCCGGTTTTCGGTTTTGGTCCCAAAAAAACGATGTTCAAAACCGGTTTTGATGACTTTCCGGTTTTGCATGCCCTATCCTACACACCTTATCTTTATTTTTCTTGTTTTTTCAACTTACTTATTATATTCTTTGTTTTATATTTTGTGTAATTTACACAATTGTAAGTTTAGCTTTAACTCAATTTTGATCTCATTTGTTTTAATATTTCCATAACTTTACTTTTTATTTTAACTTCATACAAAATTCATAAAATGAACGAAAAATAGAAATACGTTTATGTTTTCACAACTCCGGTCCCCAAGATACAGGCGCCGCCTAGTTTGGGGACCACTGGAAGAATAATTAATGTCATCACTAAAAGTTACAGACCGACAATAAGCTAAGATAATTTTAAGATAATAATTGTAACAATGGATCAATAAAATTTATTATTATTATTATTAAATCCAATCCACAAGGACGATGTACTTACGAGCGAGGTCCGACGCTCCGACGTCATATCACGACGGAATTGGAGCCAGTAGCACGTGTCACCTTGTTATAAGTGTATTTCGAGGAAAATATCATTACTTAATAACATATGTTTGTAGTACTTACTTTTTTATTATGTATAGGTACAAAAATATGTAAGCAAGTTTATAGGTGTGAGTACTCTGTAACTATACCTATTATATAGGCATCTCAAACAACTTTAGAAGCGTTTACTCCTCACGTTTTTTCATACAAACTGTCAAGTCCTTGTTCTTGTAAATGAATAAACCGATTTTAATAAAACTTGGTACGTAGACGCGACGTACCCAGGTCTAAAAAGTTAGTTAGGAACATTTTGGAAAAATATTTCAGAGAGACGTTGAGAGCAATTAAGTGTCCTATAGAATGTGAAAAATCACTCTCTTCCTCTCTAAACTCTTTTTCGAAAATATTAGTAACTAACTTTTTAAACCTAGGTACCTTGCGTGTGTGTACCAAGTTTCATAAAATCGGTTAATTCATTTTCAAGAATAAGGACTTGACAGTTTGTATGAAATATCATGAGGATAACCCGCTTGGGCGGAGCACCGCCATGCCAGAGAGGGCATGGGAAGCAGTCGCCTCCTTCTGCGAAGCAGTAATGCTCGGGAAGGCGGAGGCGGGACGCGTGAGGGAGACTCAACAGAGTCGCCCTCACGCTCCCAGCAGCAGCCGCCGCAGGAGACGCCCTGGGCGTTGGGGGTCGCGGGACGATCTCCGGCCACCGTAGGCGCGAGCCTGCGGACGGCGAGTAGTGGGTAGATCGCCGTCCGATCAGGATCAGGCCCGAGAGTCGACGTCGCGTAGTGTTCCACGCGCGCCTCAAAGAGATGTCAACAACACATAACGGGGTTCTTCATGGCCGATGCCTGCCCAGGTGTCGTGGATAAATTCGAAACAGATTTACCGCGCCCCTGGGCACTCAGGCAACTCAAGGAACAGAGGTGGGCTTTAGTCAGTATAAGTCTGACACGCCCTCCTGGGTGGAGACCCAGAGCGGGAGAAGTCAAACAAATAAAGGTGGTCATAACAAAGATAATATTATAATTATTATGAGTTGTATTAAAGAATTCGACCACTATCAACAGTCATTATCAGCATCGCTAATTTACAAGGTGGAGATAACACATAGTGTCCGAACGAAGGGTTGGTTTAGGTTACGGTTTTGTCCAGTTTTGGCCAAAAAGTTTTTGAATATTCATCTCGACCGAAACCGTCTTTGAGTTGAGGGTTATCTATGTTTGTAAGAATTAATTTAAGCGTAATCATCATTTTATTAACCCGTTGCTTGTCTAGTTACCCGACACAATAGATTTTTAATTGTTTACAGACACGCGAGAGGTTAATTTATTTAGGTAGTTACGGTAATTGAAAGTTACGGCTGCTTTTTAGGGTTCTATTGCTGTCACTCTCGTGTCTGTCTGTTCATCCGTCGTCTGTCACAGAATTTTGTTCCGAATAATTTTTTAACTTTCTATTTGAAATATGAACTTGAAATTAGTTGAGTATGTTTAATATTACGTATATTTTACTAACAAAGTTAATACCAATTGATAAATCAGATTTTTTCTTTGATGATTCCCCCATTTGGTACGGATCTCTAAATGTGTTAGGTTCGACACTCACTTGGCCAGTTTATTTATTTATTTAGTATTTTATGATAGTTACGGCTGCTTTTGCAACAGTCTGATAACTTCTTTTAAGACTTATTTTTTATTTTTATCAGTTCTTCTGTTTCCACGTGTTGATCGTTTTGGGTTAGGGAAGCCGAACATTCGGTTACAGTTTTGGTTCGGCATTAAAACTATTAATAAAAACGCAATAAAAGCATTTATCATAATTATGAAAAAAAAATCTTATGAGACGAACGCTGCAATGGTGAAAAAAATATTAGCTGTTCAATACAATTTGTCAAGTTACGCAAAAATTAAATGTATGGGGCATCTGATTTTCTCGGCTCTTCAGTGTGTAAATTCATCATCAGTCTTTTAACGTCCTCACTGCTGGGGCACAGGCCTCCTCTCTGTGAGAGGGTGTGGGCCGTAATCCACTTTTTTTCTTTCCTTCTATCCACAAAACAACAACACGGGTACTTACTGGCAGCTAATAAAAACAGAGTCGCAGTGTTTGTTGGTGCGAGCTCATGTATGTCGTCACAGAACTTCACTTCATTGCTTATTTTATGTGTTTTGGTTGAGTTTGCTCTAGGGAGTGGGAATGTGTTAATACAGCTTTGCAACGAAATGAAGAATACTGAAACGTAGGTACGTCGTCAAAGTGATATTTGTAATTTAATAAAACCTGTCAAGTATTTTACTAATTTTCTGTTATAGCGGCAATAAAGGTACTGTGACAATTATAGTCACAGCCTTATGTTAGCGGGTCTGTGCCGGATAGACAGGCAGGTTGGAATGTTCTAGAATTATTGGAAAGCCGTTTGACCTTAGAAAGTATAGAGAAGACATTTGTTTTAGGGTTCAGTTCAGCTAGCCCGGCCGAAGTGGGCACACATGTTGTTATAATTTATTAATATAGTTACTCTGAGTGCCCTATTCCTCTTTCTTTTGTAAGACTACACACCGTAAGCAGTCACTCTCATACACCACACTCTCGCGTTGCCAGCAAGTGCGACATCCCCCCGGAGTTACGAAGAACGTCCCAATATCCCTGCAGGCCGTACAGAAGCCTTGGGGTCCTACAGTACACACTCTGTGAAAATTGTAATGGTCTACCAATTACGGTTCATTAAATACAGCCCGTTGTCAGAGAGACGGACGGACGGACGGACAGACGGACTGGTTACGCTTCGGATACGGAACTCTAAAAATGACTGATCTAGATGTTCCAGAAGCTTGCGTGCATTTCAACCATCAATACTATGGTCTTTTCCAGGACTATGCTGCCATTCTTCCAGTAAACCAGAAATACAAGAGAGAGAGAGAATGAAATTCTAATGCCTTGACTTGTCAGTCGTTTGAAATGCTTAAAAGTCAAGTTCCCTAACTGTACATAAGTACATAATTCTGTCAGAAGTCGCTTGTATATTCTGATTTTTCCACATATTTGCACCATACCATATTATCTCTCCACCACCCTTGGTTGACTGGTAGAGAAAGCCTAAGGCATTAAGTCCGCCTTTGTACTTTTGTTGCATGAAGTGTAAATAAATAAACAAATAAATCTCTTACGTCAGCTTATGTCATCTCTCTGTCGTCGCTTTAGAGTGAAAACCTAATATATGCGAAAGAGGTAAATTTACAGGTGGAAGAAAATACTGCACCCTGCAAAATTCGCTGTTGAGTGAAAACCTCCTAAATGCGTAAGAGGTAAGATTACAGAGAGAAGAAGAAACTGCGCCCAGTAATATTTTATTACCACAGCTTATTCAAATATGTGTATTTTAGTATACGATTGTGATATTTCGGGTTAAAGTCATAAAAGCGTAAAATGCTACTTGCAAGTTTTTCGTAAAGACACTCGCGACTTTTTACGAGGTTAACATTAACCATCATAGATGGCGTTACAGGTTACTTACCTTGTTTGTGTGAAACTAGGGCGTGCGTCTCTAAGTTTTCTTCATAAAAATGTAATAAAAAAAACTGGCCAAGTGCGAGTCGGACCCGCGCACGAAGGGTTCCGTATCATCTATAAAAACGGCAAAAAAATCACGTTTGATGTATCCCTCTTAAATAACTATTTTACTCTGTTTTTTAGTATTTGTTGTTACAGCGGCAACAAAAATACATAATCTGTGACAATTTTAACAGCCTAACTATCACGGTTCATGAGATACCGCCTGGTGACAGACAGACAGACAGACGGACAGACAACGGAGTCTTAGTAATGGAGTCTTAGTAATAGCGTCCCGTAATAAAATTACCAAAATTGCATTGCCGAGCTTTTCTCTGGCAATGCTATGTTCATATTTTCATAGCAAAACACGTAAGGTCCTATAGGACCCTGTAGCCTTCCTAGTATATTTCAGTCACGTCCTACATCAGTAAGTAGCTACATTAAAGTAGTATCAGCCAAGTAATACAGTCAGGTACGACGTGTCACGCAGTATGACGGCGCAGCGGTGGCGGTTCATTTCCAGAGTGTCACCGTTGGTAATGGCTGGCGTGCGCTTGTTTAGAAATTTATGAAAACAAAAATAAAAAATAAACTGGCCAAGTGACTGTCGGACTTCGCTCATTTAGGGTTCCGTATTAAATGTATTTTTGAGTATTTGTATGGCTTTGGGTCAAAAAGATGCTTATACTATGATGAAGACTGCAGCTCCAACCGTTTGGCTATAAAACCTGTATGACAGACAACGTACAGACAGACACGTGAGTGACAGCATAAGGGCTCCGTTTTGACCCTTCGGGTACGGAACCCTAAACCTTTTTTTTTTCCTTTTAAATATACTAATATGGTAATAATACTTGCGAACTTTTTGTAAAGACACTTGCGACTTTTACTAGGTTATACTTAACCGTCATAGATGGCGTTGCTGGTTACTAAACTTGGGTCGCGGATTAATTCGTAACAGAGTTACCGCGCTCCTGGGCACTCAGGCAAGGAAGGAACAGGGGTGGGTTGTCTGTAAAAGTCTGACACGCCCTCCCGCTCCACCCAGAGCGGGATAAGTCATAGGATTATTACCCACCCTCCCCCCCCCACCGAGTGTTTCCACGTTGCCGTCGTGGTGGGGCTTATGGGTCTCCATGATCCTGGGGACTTCCGGCATGAGTGACTAACTTGTGCCGGAAGGCTCCAGGGGAGAGGCCCGACTAAGAGGAACACACCGGGGGTCGCGTCCATTGTCAGTCGATCATCGTCGACTGCCAGTGGATGCGACCTCCACCCAATCCTAAGCTTGGAGGCGTGGCTATGGGATGCATACCGGAGGGATGTCCGGATGCTAGCGCCTCACAAGAGGGCCGCGCCGTTGGGAGGCTTGAGCAAGCTGTTCGAGCCTCCTAACGGCGTGGAACCTGGGGGATTCTTCGTCGCTGCTCTCTGGTACGCATCTGTTCATCAGATGCGACCTTGAGAGCGGCGCCGATTCTGGGGAGGGCCCATAAGGGCAGAGTGTGTGAGTGAGTGAGTGAATGAGAGAGAGTGAATGCGGAATATGCGAAATGCTAGAAGAAGATAGGGAGGTTGAGTAGGGGAGTCAGGGACTGTGGTCCCTGACTCCCCTACTCAACCGTGTCCGTGTCCTTGTCTGTCATGTTTGTTCCTTTTAAGGGTGTGCCCTTAAAAGGAACAAACATGACAGACAAGATTGAAGCGAATGTAACTACCCAGGGCGGCAACCACCTTCAAGAAGGTGGGGGAACCGCTGCGCTCCACGGAGCGTCTCGCCCCCATTCGTATACTGGGGGGGGCGACTTTGGTCTTCCGCATGCCGGCGACGGCATCAAGAGCCGAGGAGGCTCCACAAACGACGACCTGTATCCGCTTGTCGGGGACAATCCCGACAACACGAGCCGAGGAGGCTCCAGATCATCGCCTCCATTCGAGGAGATGATCAATTTCTGCTTTAAGACGCCCGACAAGCCGCAGTCGGGCGAAGAAAGCCAAATCCAAGTCGGCAAGGAGGTGGAGCGTGGTGCTGCGTCGGAGTCCGACGCAGCACTGGCAGCAGCTCCGGGCTCTGGGAGTCCGGAGAATGAGGGGGAAGTGGGTGCTTCCGGGGGAGTCGTGGGTGAATGCTCGCGGTTCTTCCGGAACCAAAAGCGCTCCAAGTCGGGGGATGGCGGGGAGTCGTCCTCTGATGTAGAGGTGATGGCCCCGCCTCCCAAGATCCCCACCGGTCGGAGGGGAGGAGGAGCGATTCGGAGGCCCAGCAAGGCCACCAAGGCGGGCAGGAGAGCCGCAAGGCTCGCCAAGGAGGCGCGCCACCCCGCTGCGTTGGGGTCTTGTGCCTCGGCCTCTGGGTCCTCGGGTGGAGAGCCGGACGCCGCTAGCTCCAACTCGGAGCGAGCGGCCAGGCTTGCGGAGGTCGTGGAGGCCGCCATCAAGGGTGTGGTGCAGAAGAGGCTGCCCACATCCAGAAACAGGGCCACCTCCGAAGCCACGGCCTCCATAGTGGCGGCGGCAGAGGCGAGTTTCGGCGGGCCTCCGTCTGCATTGGACGAGACGTCCAAACTGCGGGCGGAGGTCGCCCGCCTGACCGCCACTACGGAGCTTCTGGTTAAGGAGAACCAGAAGCTCCGGGCAGACCTGGCCGAACTCCGAGGAGGTCACCGGAGGGACGCGCAGGAGGAGCTCCAGCACGGGCCGAGTCAGCCCTTGCCCGCCGCGGAGAACCAAGTTCTCGACCTGGTGCGGCAGGAGCTGGCTGCCTTCAACAGGCGGTTCTCCGTGCTGGAGGGCATTGTGTTGCGCCCTCCGCTAGCGGCGAGCCAGCCGGCCTCGGGCCAGCGGCAAACGCGCTCGTTTGCCGCCGCCGCGGCTGCTGCGCCCAAGGGTGCGGCGGGACGGGCCGACCGCGGGGCAGTGCTGAAGCCCGCGGGGCCGGCCCCGTCTAAGGCGACGAAGGCGCCAAAGGCGCCGCCAAAGCCACCTGGGAGGGTCCCAGCAAAGGCGACAAGGCGGCCGCCCCAGACTGCCCCGCCTTCTGAACCTCCTGCGACCGGAGCTGCCGAATGGCAAGTGGTCGGGGAGAAGAAGAAGGCGGGCAAGGCGGCAAGGGCGGCCAAGCGAAGGGAGAGACGCAAGCGGCAGAAGGAGCGAGCCGCCGCGGCTAGGCTCCGCGCCCCGAAGTCCGCAGCTGTAGTGATCACACTACAGCCGGAGGCGGTTAAGAGGGGCGTGACCTACCGCGCCGTGCTCGCTAAGACGAAGGCGGCGGTGAGCCTCGAAGAGGTGGGGTGCGCCGACGGCGTCCGGGTGAAGGTCACCAAGACCGGAGCCCGGATGCTGGAGGTCCCCGGTGCCTCCAGCGGCCCAGCCGCTGACGCCCTGGCCGAAAGGATCAGGGCGTTGCTGGTGGACGAGGCCCGGGTGTCCAGGCCCACGAAATGCGCTGACATCCGCATTATGGGCCTGGACGACTCCGTGACGGAGGGTGAGGTGGTGGCCGCTGTTGCCAGGACTGGAGGGTGCCCTGCTGAGCAGGTGAGGGCGGGCACCATCCATCCTGACACTGCGGGGCTGCAAACCATCACGGTGAGCTGCCCCGTGTCAGCGGCCAGAGCCATCACCGCGGGGGGCCGGAGGCTTTTGGTGGGCTGGGTTTCAGCGCAGGTTAAGCTGCTGGAACCCAGGCCTCTGAGGTGTTTCCGCTGCCATGTGGGCGACCATGTGGCGGCTAAGTGCACCTCGGAGGTGGACCGCAGTGACCACTGCTTCCGATGTGGTCAGCCCGGTCATAAGGCCGGCTCGTGTGACGCCGCGCCGCACTGCATGGTATGTGCGGCGGCAGGCAAGCCAGCCGATCACCGGGCTGGGAGCAACCACTGCGCTCCACCCGCCAAGGCCAAGGCCAAGACCAGAGGCAAGGCCAAGCCCTCCGCCACCGCCGTCACCGTCACCGCCGCAGCAGCCGTCACCGACGCTTCCGCTGCTGCCGCCCCCATAGCCGTCGTCGTCGCCGCCGCAACCGCCGCGGCGGCGGGACCCTCACAGGGGGCTCAGGAGGAGGCTGTAATGGAATGCCAATAACGGCCCCATTACGCCTCCTCCAGACGAATCTCAACCACTGTGCCACTGCTCAGGACCTGTTGTTCCAGAGCATGGCGCAGTGGTCGATTAACGTCGCTGTGGTCGTCGAGCCGTACTATGTCCCGCCCAGGGATGACTGGGTGGAGGACCTGGACGGCTCGGTGGCCATCATTTCGTCGGCCGCCGCCGGTACCCCAACCCTTGAGGATGTCAAGAGAGGTCGGGGTTGCGTAGCAGCACGGTTCGGGGATATAGTAGTGGTAGGGGTGTACTTCTCCCCGAACCGATCTCTCGCCGAGTTCCAAATCTCTCTCGCGGAGTTGAGAGACGTCGTTGTCGTCGGGTACCGTTCCCTCCCTGTGCTCGTCCTCGGGGACTTCAATGCCAAGAACTTGGCTTGGGGTTCCCGGTACACGGACGCACGGGGGAGGATGGCGGAGGACTGGGCCCTAGAGACGGGCCTGGTCAACCTGAACCGGGGTTCTGTCCCCACGTGCGTGCGGTGGCAGGGCGAATCGGTGGTGGATATCTCATTCGCCAGCCCCGCCCTGTCACCGTGCGTAGTTGACTGGCACGTCATGGAGGAGGTGGAGACGTATTCCGATCATCGGTATATCCGGTTTGACGTCTCCGCCCAGACCTCCAGCGCGCCGGTCCGACAGACCCCGAGTGGTCCGCGTTGGTCGCTGAAGCAGCTGGACCGGGAGCTACTCCTGGAAGCCTCGATCGTGCAGGCCTGGGTGACATCACCGGACAGGCCTGCCGACATAAACGACGAGGCAGAGTGGTTCCAGGAGGCCATGTCCGAGATCTGTGACGTGGCAATGCCCCGGGTCCGGCCTTGTGCTCGGCGCCAAGTGTACTGGTGGTCGGCGGCGCTTACGGCTTTACGCCAAGCGTGTATTGCCGCGCGACGCCGGTACACCAGGTATCGCAGGCGGCTCCGTAACCGCACGCCGGAAACGGAAGCCGTCGAGGCGGAGCTATACGAGGGGTACAGAGCGGCGAGGACCGCTCTCCGAGCGGAGATCTTGCGGGCCAAGAAATCGGCCCGCGAGGAGTCGCTGGAGGCTCTCAACAGAGACCCGTGGGGGCGCCCGTACAAAGCGGTGCGGCAGAAACTCCGCCCATGGGCCCCCCCGCTGACGCAGAGTCTCCGGCCGCAGCTCGTGGAGGGCGTGGTGAGCGCTCTGTTCCCCTCGCGAGGGGAACATACCCCTCCGCCTATGGCTCCCCCTCCTGCGGTACCTGACGCGGACCAATCCGACGACGACGACGTTCCCGAAGTGACCGAGGTAGAGCTGAGAGCGGCGGTGCGTAGGCTGAACGCCAAAAGCACCGCCCCAGGACCCGATGGCTTTCATGGGAAAGCCTGGGTCCTGGCCTTGCAAGAGGCTCTCGGGCCTCGACTCAGAGGGCTTTTAAGCGCATGCTTGGAGAGGGGCCAGTTTCCACGTCGGTGGAAGACGGGGAAGCTGGTCCTGATCAAGAAGGTGGGGCGCCCTGCGGACTCTCCGTCCGCTTACCGGCCCATTGTGCTGCTCGACGAGGTGGGCAAGCTCTTTGAAAGAGTAATTGCAGACCGCCTCGTCGGGCAGATGGTGCGGGTGGGGCCGGATCTGGCGGAGAGCCAGTACGGCTTCCGCAGGGGGCGCTCCACGGTGGACGCCATCATGCGCGTACGAGCCCTCACGACGGGGGAGGCAGTTGCCCGGGGCAGGGTCGTCTTGGTGGTGTCTTTGGACATCTCCAACGCCTTCAACACCCTGCCCTGGAGTTGCATAGTGGAGGCACTCCGGTATCACCGGGTGCCGCCCTACCTCCGTCGCGTAGTCGAGGCGTATTTGACGGACAGAGCCGTCATCTACCCCGGTCATCAGGGAGAATGGAACCGGCGAGAGATGTCGTGCGGTGTTCCACAGGGATCGGTCCTGGGGCCGCCTTTGTGGAACATCGGATACGACTGGGTGCTGCGCTGCAACCTCCCCATTGGCGTCAGCGTAGTGTGCTACGCTGACGACACGCTAGTCTTAGCGCAGGGGTGGTTGCACGAGGCGGCGGCCGACCGTATGACACGCGGGGTTGCGACAGTCATAGGGAGGATCCGGCAACTGGGACTCGAGGTGGCTTTGCACAAGTCCGAGGCCATGTGCTTTCATGGCTATCGGAACGAGCCACCGGAGGGTTCCCAGATCACGGTAGGAGGGGTTCGCATCGGCGTCGAGGGTACGATGAAGTACCTGGGACTCGTCCTCGACAGCCGGTGGAACTTCGTCGAGCATTTTCGACGTTTGGCTCCCAGATTGGACAGGGCCGGGGCCGCCTTGAAGCGGCTCCTACCCAATCTGAAGGGGCCAAACGCCTCCTGCCGGAGGCTCTACGCGGGGATCGTGCGGTCCATGGCCCTCTACGGGGCACCGGTGTGGGCGCGTTCATTGACGCAGCGTTCAACGCGCCAGATGAACGCGGCCCAGAGGGTCATGGCCATCCGCATCATCCGCGGATACTGCACGATCTCCCGTGAGGCGGCGAGCCTCCTTGCCGGACTGTCACCGTGGGATCTGGAGGCAAAAATCCTCGCGCACCTGTACGAGTGGCGCGAGGAGGCTAAACGCCGGGGCGAAACTCCGCTGCCGCGACAACTCGCGGCTCGGCGGACAGAGCTCCGGCAGGATCTCATGGTGACATGGAGAGAGCGACTGTCGCAACCCAGCGCTGGGCACGCCACCATCGAGGCGGTAGTGCCCCTCTTTGAGGAGTGGCTGGAGAGGCGCCATGGCGCCCTCACCTTCCGCCTGACGCAGGTGCTCACCGGACATGGCTGTTTCGGGAGGTACCTGTGTCGGATCAAGGCGGAGGTGACCCCTGCGTGTTTCCACTGCGAGGATCGCCCCGTGGACACGGTGGAGCATACGGTGGAGGTTTGCCCCGCCTGGGCAGAACACCGCCGTGTCCTCGTGGATGCGATAGGCGGCAGCGACCTCTCGCGCCGTGCCCTGGTTCAAGCCATGGTACGGAGTGAGAGGGAATGGGGGGCCGTCTCCAACTTCTGCGAAGCAGTAATGCTCGCGAAGAGGGAGGCGGCACACGTTAGGGAGATTCAACAGAGACCGAATCGCCCTAGCGCCCCCAGCAGCAGCCGTCGCAGGAGACGCCGGGGGCTGCGAGACGATCTCCGGCCACCGTAGACCCGGGCCTGCGGACGGCGAGTAGCGGGTAACTCGCCGTCCGATCAGCACCAGGCCCGAGAGTCGACGGCGCGTAGTGTTCCACGCGCGCCTCAAAGAGTTGTCAGCAAAGGACGGGGCCTGCCACGGCCAGTGCCTGCCCGGGGGTGGAGGATAAATTCGAAAGAGTTACCTCGCCCCCGGGCGCGTAGGGCAGGGAGGAACAGGGGTGGGTTTTAGTCAGTAAGAGTCTGACACGCCCTTCCGCTCCACCCCAGAGCGGAAAGAGTCATTAGATGATTTCCCACCCCCCAAAAAAAAAAAAAAAAAAAAAAACCCACCCTCCCCAAAAAAAAAGGTTACTAAACTTTTTTGTTTTTTTTTTTGACTTTCGGGCTTCTGACGACCCGTAACGACTGTCAAAGATCCACGATTGACAGCCGGGACCAACGGCTTAACGTGTCTAAAAAGTTAAATATAAACTTATTATAACAGTACTGTAGCTTCCGAAACATCGCAAAACAAAGAGCGGTGTGGAACAAAACCTAGTTCTGTGTCATTGTGCTGAGGTTTTGTGTCGCGAGTGGATAATTACGCAACTGAGGGGACGAAAGTGCAGTTGTCGGATAAAATGACCGTCTATTTTGGTTTGTAGAATTTGTGGGAAGTGTTCATTGTAAATACGGACTTCAGTTAAAAACCGGTCAAGTGCGTCTCGGACTTCGCACTTTGAGGGTTCCGTACCAAAAGAAGGAATTATCAAAGAAAAAGTCCGATTTATCAATGTATTGGTATTTGTTAGTAAAATGTACGTAATAATAAACATTATCATCAAATTTCAAGTTCATATGTAAATGGGAAGTTAAAACATTCTTCGAAACAAAATTTTGTGCCTTGACCCTTTTTTAATTTTTTTTTATTTTCTGGGGTGGGAAATCATCCAATGACATCTTCCGCTCTAGGGTGGAGCGGAAGTGCGTGTCAGACTCTTACTGACTAAAACCCACCCCTGTTCCTTCCCTGATGAAATTAACAATAGGGATGATTTTAAGGTAAAAAAAAAAAACACTATTTAGTCTGTAAGTTAGATTATCAAAAAATAATGGACACGTATTTTTTGCTTTATCCAATCAATTAAAACCGGCCAAGTGCGTGTCGGACATCGCACATTTAGGGTTCCGTACCAAATGTATTTTTTACTATTTTTATGGTTTTGGGTCAACAAGATGCTAATAGGTACTGTGAAAATTTGAAGACTAGCTCCAACCATTTGGCTGTAAAACCTGTGTGACAGACGACGGACAGACAGACAGACACGTGAGTAACTGCAGTAGGGCTCCGTTTGGAGGATAAAACCCAACAAAATTCAGGCGTGAGGGCTTGTTACGTCACTTTTGAGTAAAAAGTGGTACAATTTTAACATAGGTTCACACTTGAGTTAAAATTTTACCACTTGCGAAATTTCAACGCACTGTATCGTTTTAATTTTTTGTTTACGAGACAAAAGAAAAAATACGTTTCCAATACTTTTAGGTAATCTAACTGACGGACTAATTAGATTAATATTAGCTGTGAAGCTGTGATAACTAAAATAGACAGAAAATGTTATATAATTGTGAGCATTTATTACCGATAAGGGAACGTGCACGGCGTAGTCTGAGCCATCTAGTGGAGTAAATCCGAAACTTTAACACTTTAAAACTTGTAATTGTCATTTCCGCGCCTTATATGTATACACACACGCACCATGCCACATGCAGCACGCCTAACGTAGACTTGGTATCTAGTGAGTGAAATCTGCAACATTTACTGCATAAATAATTGACATTCACATTTATGTGCCGCTATCTATAGTTTCTGCACGATAATGATTTATAGGCGGCATATATTCAGCAAATAAAATGAACGCTAACAATGAATACTCCATCATTTCAATACACCTCATTTCCTATTAATTAAATCAAGCCCCATACATGTGGTTTCACGTGGCTCAGGCTGCACGCTTGACCACAATCAATTAAGGCGCTTTTAACTGCCAATGACTTTGAGTGGTTGAGCTTGCGTGTTCTGTGCTGAGCTCACGTAACGCGTCGTACGTCCACCCAGTAATCAGCTGTTGTAAGTGCTGCATACAATATTCTATGGGACTATCATGAAACATAATCTGATGTCACAGTGTTCTTAATATATGTGAGAAGTGAAGACCAAATCTATGGACTATTATTTGCTGCAAATATTCCTCATGCAATATACCTGTAGATTGGCAAATAGGGTCTTTTGCAGAAATCTAACTCTGACGCTAACCGGTGAGAAGAAAAATTTCTTTACACATCAAGGAGCGCTGTCCGAAATTACGCATTATTAATTTATTGCACATAAAAAAACAGGTATTAAACTAAAACACTTAAACTAAATTATAAATAAATGATCTTTAAAATGCTGAAGGTTTCATAAAAATATGCTTTTAGTTTTTGCGTGATTCTCTTTTTTTTATCCGCGTTAGACATAATTTTACAAATTAATTACACTATGTTATAAAAATATAATTTCAAATATTCACATATCAAATTACGAACAAAATTATCTATAGTACCACATATTTTTTTTCAATCAAATAAGACTAGTCGTTTGGACGTGATGTTCAATTAAAAACCATTAGAAGTCGTATAACTGCGCCTTAAATGTAGGTCTGTCATTATGTAAAAAAATGCTGTTTACACTATTGTGATTAATTTTGCAGTGGTTGAGCTATTTGGCTTTTGCGGTATTTATCACGGATTCGATTTATGTACGAAACAAAGATTTAAATAATCCACAAATTGACGTAGGAGTATTTTTTTATTATTTTTTATTATTGATTGGCACGCGTTTGACCACTATCTCACCTGATGGTAAGGTATGATGTGGTCGAAAATGGAGCACGCTTGACTAGACACTCCCTCAGAGACAAATTTAAAGAGATTAATATTATGACTGTTCCCTCTCAATATATTTATGAGAATCTCATGTATGCACATAAAAATATTAATCTGTTTAAAAGATACAGGGATGATATCCATAGCATAAATACTAGGAACAAACAGAAATTTATTGTACCTAAAACCAGGCTCAAAAAAAAAATAGGTGGTTCGTTTAGATGCCAATGTATACGTTTCTATAATAAACTTGCTAGCCAAATTCAAGAACTAAGCATAAATCTGCCCGGGGGTGGAGGATAAATTCGAAAGAGTTACCTCGCCCCCGGGCACTCGAGGCAGGGAGGAACAGGGGTGGGTTTTAGTCAGTAAGAGTCTGACACACCCTTCCGCTCCACCCTAGAGCGGAAGAAGTCATAGGATGATTTCCCACCCCCCAAAAAAAAAAAAAAAAGCATAAATAAATTTAAATCATTTATTAAACGTAAGCTATGCCAGAAAGCTTTTCACACAATTAATGACTTTCTTGAGGACAACAAGGCGTGGGATTGAGCTGCTTCAATGATACGAGTATACATGAGCCATTGTTTTCATATATACTACTTATATATAAACACTGATGAAATTTTTTTATATATATTTTTTATTAGTATTCGTTTTTGACATGAATACTTGTATAGTATTATATTATATTTTTATTTTTTTTTGATTACTTAATTATTGTAAATGTGGGAACTATGTGGGTTATTATTATTATTTTCTCCTCCTTTTTACAGTAATTTTAACGTTGTCTGACAGTTTGAGTACTTTTGCGGCCTACCCAAATGTCTTTTCTTTGGTATTGTTCGTCAAGTCATTGAGCTCCTTAGTGGTTTTTAAGTTGAGCTATTCGACTATTGACAAATGCTTGCACTGACTGGACAGGTCCACTCAAATATGTTTGGTTCTTTCTTCAAAAGACCACTACAGACACTAAGCTGCATGGTCCTCATATAGAATAATGTGAATGCGAGAACTATGTATGTCGTTATATTCATGTAGATTTTATGATTGTCTGGCAGTTTGAGCATTCTTGCGGCCTACTCAAATGTCCTTACTTTGGTATTGTTCGTCGGTTCGTTGAGCTCCTCAAAGTTCTGAGTTGAGCTTCGCGATGACTGACAAATGCTTGCACTGCCTGGACAGGTCCACTTGAATTTGTGTGTTGCTTTCTTCAAAAAGCTCATCCCAGACATAAACGTACATGGTTCTCATATGATTTAACCAGTACACATTGTATGGATTTGAACACTTTAAAAGAGACTTTGACCTCTGAGTTTGTTTCGGTGTTTCTTCTCAGGGTAGTCAGCTAGGAAACAACGGCCTCATCTAGCTTAAACTGACAAAAAACATTGACGTGTAAAAGTGTTCCTTGTAACCTATTTACTGAATAAACATCATTTATCATTTAGAAGTAACCTATTCACTCTTGACTTAAATACTCCCAGGTTGTAGCTATCAGGAAACACAGACTCACAAAATTCTAATTCCATCACTCCCTAGCTGTGTGCTGTCTGTGTGTGTGGGTGGGATGTCCACCATGTACCGGTGGCGCATCGCCGTACGTCTTGTGGTCCGATGGCGGAACGGGCTTGGCGGAATCAAATTATGCAATTCCGTCGCACACTTCCCAAAATATAACTCGACGTCTATGCTCAAGACCTATCGTCACTGCTAATTCCTCCTGTATCGTGGGTGCGTTCAGAAACAAATGTGAACTCACATACTTGTGTATCACCAGACCCGCAACCACTATCTGTAGGCAATACAAATATTGGTTCCGTGCAGGAATCGAACCCCCAACACGCAGCCCAGCAGCCTATCGTTCAATCACTGTGTCAACCATGTCGTCAAAAACTTGTTACAGAGTTTTTTATTAAGTTTAATATGTAATAATAATCTTTCATCCCGTTTTCCTGTAATCTGTGGGAGTGATTTCGTGAATGGGACGGAAGTGTGTAACAGGAAGCTGGGGAAGCGCGCGCTATTTGATTTGACCAATGAGGGCGCGCGGTGGTAAAGTTGGCTGTCAGATGGTAGAGCCCGTGCACGATAAGTCTACGCGCGGTTGAAATACGAACTAAACGTTTTAACTTTTAATTTTCAGGTTAGAATGTTAATGTTGCTTATTACCAAGGTAAGATGTCAAATGTTACACATACGCGACTATTGATAAGGACCGCTCGTTTGTTTTGGACTTCTCCGAAACAAACGAGCGGCATTCCATTTAGGCACAATAATCGTAGATTCGGCCACGTACGAGGTTGTATTAACTGGATTTTCTTGATGTACTTATTCTACTTCATACTAATATACAACTATAAATTAATAGAAAAGTTGGATGTTTTTGGGGTTCCGTACCTGAAGGGTCCAAATGGAGTCCTATTGCTGACACGTGTCCGTCTGTCTGTCTGTTCGTCGTCTACCACAGAGATTTTACAGCCAAACGGTTGGAGCTACAGTCTTAAAATTTTCACAGAACAAGCATCTGTTTGACCCAAAGCCATAAAAATAGTCAAAAATATCTTTGGTTCGGAACCCTAAATGTGTGAAGTCCAACACGCACTTGCCGGTTTTTATTCAATCAAGACTTAACGGTTGCACGGATTTGGACAAAACTGACACACTTTTATCCTAATATTATGATTCCTTGGGATAATATTGCTAATATAAAATGCGGGCGAAGTCAATTCAATAAAATAGATTTAACAACAAAAAAAATTGTTTTTTTTTTTGGGCTGTATCTCATGATCCGTAAGGGAGTCCCATTTAATTTTAAACTTTCTTTTTAATATTTGTTATTATAACGGCAACAGAAATACACATTCTGTGAAAATTTCAACTGTGTAGCTATTACGGATCGTGAGATACAGCCCGCTGACAGACAGACGGACAGCAGAGTCTTAGTAATAGGGTCCCGTTGTTTATCCTTTGGGTACGGAACCCTAAAAACGAGCGAGCCTTACAGTAGTCACATAATATGAGGTGTAACATTTGACACCTGACCTTGGTAATAAGCAAGTGTGCGTGCTCTGCCATCTGACAGCCAATTCTACCACCGCACGCGCTCATTGGTCAAATAGCGCGCGTTTCCCTGGTTTCTTGTTACACACTTCCATCCCATTTCACGAAATCACTCCCACGGATTGCAGGAAAGCGAGAGGAAACATGTTCATCATCATCATCATCGGCCTTTTAACCCACTGCTGGGGTACAAGCCTCCTCTCTGTGATAGGATGTGGGCCGTAATCCACCACGCGGGCCCAATGCGAGTTTATCGATGTCACATGTCTTCGAATTTTTATTAGTTCTAGTGACATGCCGGTTTCCTCACGATGTTTTCCTTCACCGTTTTGAGAGCAGTGGGGAAGAAATAATTGACACAAAGTAAATCGCCTGCCTGGGTTTGCACTCACGACCTACAACTTGTAAGTCGCGGTCGTTACCACTGGGCCACCACTGCTCCAAGAAGAAAACGGAAAGATGTTAAACATCAAAAATTGAGTACATATAATCCTAAATACAACTACATAAATAATAACAGATTGTTAGGGCGTGTTATAGTGGAGGGAAGAGCGAGACGCACCCCGCGCTAAGAACTAACCTGCGGTACAGGCACTAGGCCTTCTCCACCATCACATTTCTAACACGATTACAATAACTGGAGTACGAACAATCCGCACATCATATCCTATGGGAGTGTACTCTTTGGCAAAATGAACGCTATATTATTACACGCATATTTTTACACGCAGCGGGCCTACAAGCTCTAAGAGTTCAGTACAACAACGCCTTTAGGGTTCTGTTGAAACTTCCGCGGTTCTGCAGTGCCTCGGGCATGTTTGCTGACGCGAGAGTGGACGACTTTTACGCGTTAATGCGCAAGAAGTCGGCCTCACTGATACGTCGAATTAGAGGTAGTGGCAACGGAATGTTAAGGGCGTTCGCAGAAAGACCAGAGTCGGCAGTGTGGGATAGATTTGTTAGGCTGCATATTTTATGAGAGATTTGCAGCTTAATATGAATGATTTTAAATGATGACGTGATTGTGAATTGATTTATTATTATTATTTTTGTGACTAACATAGATTTATAATATGGACATAAAATTTATTACTGGTCTGAATTAAATGATTTGAATTGAATTGAATTATGTTGGATAATATTCAGCCTACGTCTGGAGTGGTCTATTACACGGACCTTGTGCAAACTAGAACGAATGTCGTGCGTTCAAGCGTTTATGCCATACCTATTATTGGAATCAATTGTAACAGCTCATAATTTTAGGATCCTATTAGTGTTTTTAACCAGTGGTACTTGGCAACTGGGCTTACCCCAGTTGTAAATACCCCTTTGTGCCTAATGGCCTAGCTTTGTTCTGTCTCCCGCTTGATTAAGAGGGAAGTGGTAATTTGGTTTTTCCTACTCCTCCGCTGTCTTTTCTGATTAATTTCGTTGCGGGACCCAAGACAGTTGAATCGTTTCTCTGGGACTCGCCGAGCTTCATTGCCTTTTTTTCTGGTGGTCGCCACTGTTGATTCTGGCTTACAGAAGTTACAGTGGTTTGGGAATAGTGTCGCGGGCTTGTAGACTTCCCCCAAGTGACCCCACAACGACCGTTCCTGTCCATCTCACATCCATCAGCTACCCGGGCTTGTCTCAATTAAAAAATAACTGGAGTAACATACAAGAGTTTGACTAACTGATATCCCAGTTTAGGCAAGCCTGTTTATAGTGAACTAGTTTCTACCAGCAGATTCCACGCGTGTTTAGTACTCGTACTTCCGCGTTATAAATTTCAATCCTTTTTCACCACCTTAAGGGTTGAATTTCGAAAAAACCCTTTCATGGTGGATACCTACTCTTCACAAAGAACACATCCTCCAAATTTCATGTCTCTAGGACCAGCGGTTTAGGCAGTGCGTTGATATATCAGTCAGAAAGTCAGGACTTTGAATTTTATATAATTATACAGACAGATCAGAAGTCAAAGCTAACATTGAAATCAGTCTAGTGTAGTATAGGGACTCCGTTGTCCGCACTTAGAATCTCATTTGATCCGTTGTGCGTGGGGGGTCCTGGCTAACATAGCCAGCCTAACTCCGCCCAGAGGCACAGAAGCTTCCTGGGAGCTTCACAGGCTTCACGGAGCGACCTCACTGTTCCGAGGATTTGTGCACGTTGGGTAGCCACGGCCTCACATTCCAGGATGACGTGAGTGACTGATTCTTTAGCGTCATGTCGAAAAGATGTTTGTTCAAGAGGCAATGGACCGTGATTGTCCCTATTATTATCCTGAGGTTTGCTCTACTAAGACTGTTGCTCTCTATTTACTTCAAATCAGTATATTTCTCATACGTATTAAAACCATACATGAACCTAAATCATCTAAAAGAACAATCTACAAAACATCACATCGACATCCACTTCCCGCCGCTAGTTGGCGCTGATTTCCCTTTGTTCTAAATTCAAGCGTTTGTCCTCCGGTGGCGAGGCGCTACCCAATATCCGGTGTGCGAGTGAGACAGCGATATTTTATTGTAATATTACATTTTGTGATGGATGTTCGACTCCGCTATTGAATATGAATTTTATCTTGAAAGTACAGATGTTGGGAGGATTGAGATCTTTTGTGTGAATGAAATATTGATTTTGGTAAAAGTCAAAGAGTGGGTTTTAAAATAAACATTGAAAAAACCGGCAAAGTGCGAGTCGGACTTGCGCACGAAGGGTTCCGTACCATTATCTAAAAAACGGAAAAAAATCACGTTTGTTGAATGGGATCCCCCAAATATTTATTTTATTCTGTTTTTTAGTATTTGTTGTTATAGCGGCAAAAGAAATACGTGAAAATTTCAACTGTCTAACAGACAGACGGACGGACAGCGGAGTCTTAGTAATAGGGTCCCGTTTTACCCTTTGGGTACGGAACACTAAAAACCGGCTAAGTGCGTGTCGGACTCCGCACATTAAGGGTTCCGTACCAAATGTATTTTTGACCATTTGTATGGCTTTGGGTCAAAAAGATGCTTACACTGTGAATATTTGAAGACTATAGCTCCGACCGTTTGGCTGTAAAACCTGTGTGACAGACGACGCGGCGCGATGCGTGGACAGACAGACAGACGGACAGACGGGCACGTGAGTGTCAGCAATAGGGCTCCATTTGGACTCTTCGGGTAAGGAACCCTAAAAACTAAGGTGAATAAATACCCATGTAGCACCCACTCCTATCAAGATCCGAGACTCTACACTCGAAGTTGTAGACGAGTACGTCTACCTGAGACAACCGGTCCAGTTAGGTAGGTCTAACTTGACGACATGGTTGAGCGTTCGACTGCTGCGCTGCGTGTCGCGAGTTCAATCCCCGCAAGAAACAAATATTTCTATGGCCTACAGATAGTTGTTCCAGGTCTGGGTGTCTTGTGTATGTGAGCTTACATGTTTGTGAACGCACCTGTTATACAGGAATAATTCCTAATGCGTGGTCTATAAAAACAAATCCTGGCACTTCGGGAGTACCGTCAGAAGTGAAAACAAAAAGATTGAACAAAAATGCCCAACGCGCCTTGCAAACCGCTACGAGTACTACGACGTGTAGCGTCGTAGCACTTTCGTAGCGAATTGCGTAGCGGTGTCGGTGGCGAACAAGTTTTATTGTTTTTTCCCATCTCAAAACTGCCCAACGCGCCTAAAGACGTTTTCACTTCAAAAAAACTTCGAGAAATAAGGCAACCGTTGAATCCGCCCTGGCTGAGCAGCGTTCAGGAAGCTGCGCGGTATCTTCTCGTCTCACATTTCACAGTGTCTCAAGACGAAAATCTACGTCCAGTGTGTTTTATCAGTGATGACATATGGCACTTAATCGTGTTCGCAGACAACGGACCTCATCGGAAGGCTTAAAGTCACCCAAAGGGCGATTAAGAGTTCGGAGATGATGATGATGAATTGGTGATAATGGTGCCGATTCTCTTATTCAATAACTAAACTAAAATTAGAGAAACGCTATCTTTTACACAAAGGCAGTGCGAGAAAAGGACGGCTATAGCTATGAACTAATTTAGAGATGTCAAACTAGTTTATGCCTTGCGCTCTATCGCGTTTTTAGTCGACATATTTTACGTGCACCTTAATTTGTATGGAAATATTAGTTAAACTAAATTTGACAGCTCTAATTTACGTCCTTCTCTTTCTTGTTTTATTAGAGAGAAAAAGATAGCAATAGCCTAAATTAAGTTTAGTTTGTGCAAACCAGAATCGGCACCAATACCTGTGCGAATCCCTAAACAAGTTCCATCACAAACAACTCGGCCACAACTAACCATAAAATCTAAATCAAAGAAAACCTATCCTTGTGACTTTCTGCATTTAGTTCAACGCGTTCTTCAAAGTAGTAACCTGAATAAAACTTCCAACTTCGTCTCAAGGCAAGTCCACCTTCAGACTCTTTTAAAACGTAATTCCTTTTCCTGTATTTAACTCTAAATAAATTCATAGAACCGATACCTAGTTTAAAATATCGTCAAAGCAGATATTTTCTCGATGCAAACTCTTTGACTAACTTTGTATGACTTCCATTCGCTTTCCATTTGATATTATATCTTCAAAGTAAAAGTAATAAATCTCTCTTGATTTAGAAAACCTCGTTGCTTGTTTATTTGTTGGAGAAGTCGTAAGATTGTCAATCGTCTTGGTTAGCAATGCCACGCTCTAGGTTATTTCTTGTTCAATGAAAACTGTTTGATATTCTGTTATGAAGTTATTAGAAGTATCCTTGAGCTGTAAATAGAGTTTTTATTAACTCTTATTAAAATATTAAGTTTTCACTTTTTGATGTTAACATCTTTCCTCTCGCTTGCCTGCAATCTGTGGGAGTGATTTCTTGAAATGGGACAGAATAAAGCCTGGAATACACATGCTACTAAAAAGCACGCTTGTTTGCTACTAGGTAGTATGCTCATTTGTAGCATGCTCTCCGAGTGTGTACATTTGCTCATGAAAGCACAGACCTCAGTAGCATACTTATTAAGAGAATACTTTGTAGAACCTCTCAGATGCGTGTATCTCAGACGTGCTACAGAGGAGCATTACTATTAAGCATTCAAAATGGACGTTTCTTTGCGGAATTAATTAAATTCAGTAATATTATTACTTTCAAAACATTTAATTAATGCACATAATCAAAAAATAAACATTCATAATTTCTAAAAGAAATATAACATTAGAGTTTTGTCATCGCCCCATCGAGCCATCGTGACTACACAAACAAATCAAGTAGCATGCTCGCATATAACGCGTTCACACTTGCTTTGGAGCCAACCCCTCTCACCCGCGCCTCACACCGTGTGCTAATAAGCACGAAAAAATAGACCGGCTTGCGATTAAGTAGCGTACTCATTCACAAGCATGCTCTTTTCTCGAAACTAGCATGCTTATGTGCTACTACGTAGCATGTGTATTCCAGCCTTAACAGGAAGCCGGGGAAGCGCGCGCTGTTTGATTTGACCAAAAAGCGCGCGGGGTGGTAGAGTCGGCATTCAGATGGCAGAGGGGTTCCCTCTATCAGGCAGAATCTTGTTGCTCCGAAATTTGTTTGTCACTTGGCATAATCTTCTTTAAACGAATATTTTAAAGGCATAAAAAATACTAAGTATAATAATTGTCTGGCTGAATGTGTATATGTCCGAATTTACAATGGCATACTTTTAAGATGGCAGAATTTTATTTGGCATACCAACCATTGGCAAAGTTAAAGTTCCGCATAATTTTGTTAAGTTATGCTTAACAAAATTATGCGGAACTTTAACTTTATTTAGAGCGGCAAGTATTTGGCACAATTTCACTTGGCATACCTACTATGAAGATGGAAGAATTTCATTTAGAATAATTTTACTAGGCATATTGCCATTTCTATACAATAGCATTTTTAGCCTTAAATTAAAATTAAAATATTGTCTTAAAAAGTCAGTATGTTGTGATACAAAAGTTAGTAACAGAAACGAATCGCTGCAAAACCGACTCCACGTAGTCTTGTCTGCCCTATCCCTAGAGTGTAATTTAAGCCCGCAGCGCCGGAGCCGTGACAGAAACCATGCCAGTTGCATGTTGCATGCTTGATGCATGATTGCTGCATGTATGCTGGTTGCTTGCTGCCTGCTTGCTGCATGCTTACTGCATGCTTGCTGCCTGCCTGCTGCATGCTTGCTGCATGCCTGTTGCATGCTTGCTGCATGTATATGCTTTGCATGCATGGTGTATGATTGTTTGGATGCTTTGATTGTGAACATGTGGTTTTTAATTGCCTGTACAATTAAAAACCACATGTTCACAATCAACTGTTTTATTTAGTAATGCAGAACAATAATTAAATAATTAATTAAACAAAATACATAGACAATTTACGTAAATTAAATAAATTTTGTTAGTGTGTTAAGAAATACAAAATTATTCTAATGTGATAGATGAGTCTTGTAATTATTATGGATATGAAATGTATGCCAACAGATGATTCTAACTATAAACTTTCTGTGATATGATGGTTCTACTTTTTAATTATTATGGATATGAAATTTATGCCTAAAGATGATTCTGCTTTACAAAATTATGAGATTTGAATGTATGCTAAATGAGTGTCTGAATGATGTTTATGCTATCCGCTGTTATGCAAAATAATATTATGACATAAAAAGTTCTGCTATAATAGGTGGACCCGATGGCAGAGCGCGCGCACGATATGTCTGAGCGCGGTCGACATCGGAACTAAACGTTTTAATTTTATTTTTCAGGATAGAATGAATGTTGCTTATTACCAAGTAGAGATGTCAATGTTACACATCATATGCGACTACCTACTAGGCTCGCACGTTTTTATATTATTTTATTCGGAACACTAAATTGCTTGATATCTAGATTATGTATTTAAAATAAAACAATAGAGGCTCACTGGTATCGGCGACGGGGTCCAAGCTACCAGCGATTAGGGCTCCTGAGAGGGAAACCACCTGACAATACGAGCCGTGTTTAAGAGTACTTACTGCTTTTTAATCAAGCCCTTGATCCAGCTGCCTAACAAGATCCTCCTTAGGTGATGGTATGTCCTTTCATTATTATGGATGTTATAATAGAAAGACGAAAGAAAGAAAATACGTTTATTTACGGTAAACATGACGCAAAAGACAAAGAAGCACAACAAAAAGAATAAGCTGGGGGAAAACATGCGTCACGTCCACCCAAAACGGCCATCGCTCAGCTTAGTGCTGTGACCCAATGCGAGACAGAGCCCCAGCGCTGGTTTTCAGCGACAGCCGCCGCTTACGTAATACGAGCTATGTGTCGTGTTGGTTCAACTAAGAGAAGATGAAGAATAAATACGAAAAACCTGAAAAAATATAAACTGAAACAAGGGTCGTAAGTTCGTCGTAGGACTTATTTAAGTTTCGTAGTGGGCGTTATTTTATTTTGAGTCTAACTGAGATCGATTCTATTTTTATATCCTCGTGCGACTATTTTAATACGGTATTTATCGTTTAGGAGAGAATTTATTGACACTGGCATGTGTATTTGGTACACAGAACTCGGAAGCACTACACTGAATGGCAGATACACCACGCCATTACAAATAATATTCATGGTCGCTAAGTTGTACTAGCTTATGCTTAGTCTTGTTGCGCTGAGTTGCGCTAAGTATCGTTGCGCTGAGTTTTGCTAAGTTGCGTTGCATTGAGTTGCGCTTATAGTTATGTCAGCCTATCAATCAGGCCCCGTGATGGCTCTGATCTCTTAGACGTGAAGGAGAGTTAACACCCCAGCAACGGGATGAGGCCCACAGACGGCTGACCGGTACTAGCCTGAGGCCGTGGAAGTCAAACACTCACCTGCAGCCCCGCAAGTGTGCGAGGGAACACCAGGGTGGTTTCAGTCAGTACGAGTCTGACAGTCTTCTCCTCCGGCCCTAAGGCGGGGGACATCATCATCATGAGGATCTATAATCCGAAAAAAAAAACACTGCGCTGAAATTCGCTAAGTTACGTTGTGCTGTGTTGAGTTGTGCTGGTTTTGCTAAGTGCACTTAGTTTCAACAGTCACATACATAGTTCAGCCCTGCTTTAGACACCTGCTCCATGTTTTATTTCTTACTTTGTTCTATATTACTAACACTATCATAAGATATTTTTACTTACAGATTGGTATATTTGCAGTCCGAGTAATATAAATATTATTAAAGTCAGAATTTGGGAATCATTACATACTCCTCCGTGCCTCGGCGGCTGTCAATCGTAGATCTTTGACAGTGGTTACGGGTCGTCAGAAGCCCGAAAGTCTGACAACTAGTCTTACCAAGGGGTATCGTATTACCCAGTAACTGGGTTGTGGAGGTCAGATAGGCAGTCACTCCATGTAAAATACTGGTATTCAGCTGCATCTGATTAGATTGGAAGCCGACCCCAAGATAGTTGGGAAAAGGCTAGGCTGACATATAGTCAGACTTTGAGGCCGTCAGTTTCTATGACACTCACTGACATGCTCGGTTTGTATGGAAAGTTTTGACAATGCTGTCTCTAGCAGTGACAGCCGACGCGCCTCCGTGCTCTGTGGTGCTCTATGGTAAGGTAAATACGTAGGTCCTAACCTACGTGCGTCCTAACGTACATCGTGTATTTTTATTCGTGCCATTTTCTTAGTTTTATTCCTTTCTCGGAATGAAATCTATTTTGGCGTAAATTACCTTAGTTACGGTTATATCGATGAGGTGGATACAGAAATATGTGAGGTATAAGATAACATAACATCACGCTTGTAATAGTCAGAGAAAGAGGTGTAGCACATAAAGAAAATAAAATTATGACTACGCATTTCCTTTACACTCTTTTTCCCCGCTCTTGCGTATCAGACTCTTACTGACTAAAACCCTCCCTTGTTCCTTCAGTTGTCGGGCCGGGTGACTCTTTTAAACACTCCCGTGACCCTGGCAGTCATCGGCTCTAGCAGGCTCCGTCAATTACTGCTGACATCCCGACGCCCAGGGCGTCTCCTGCGGCGGCTAGGGGCGTGAGGGTGCGAGGACATACTAGGTAATATCTGATTCATTACGTTATTAATCACTAGAAAGCTAAATTATTCCTGAAGGACAAAGTCTAATTTACTCCGGAAAAAATCATGATTACCATGGGATAAGTCCCAGGAGCAAATAAAGGAAGTAATAGTAGATTGCCAAAAAAAATCTCTTCTCGTACAAATTTATCATCAGCTGATTAAAATCAGTATCCACAAGGTCCGTGTAATAGACAACTCCAGACGTAGGCTGAATACTATCCAACATAATATTGCGTTCAGTTTGCCAAAGAGTACACTCCCATAGGATATTATTATGATGTGTTCTTTTTTTATTTTATTTTTTTCGTAATCGCAATCAGGTGTAGAACATTGACATAAAGGCGAGGCAACAAGCTTGAAGGAAAATAATTTACCCCTGTGAGAAATTGAGCAACACAGTGATCCACCTCCAGCCATGTCCAGGGAACAGGTGAAAGCAATTTTGGGACACTCCAGCAGATGAGACATAGTTTGTTCAGAAGCCTACTTGGGTTCGCGACCGATTCAGAGCATAATATAGGCCACTGCAGTTCTCGACAGATAGGCAACTGCTCTGATATTTGACAAGGATGCCAGACCAATGTTCCACTTAATAAACAGACTAACAATTCTGTCGATATTGTCTTAGCAGTTATTTCTAGGAAAGTTGGAAAGAAATTTAATATTTTAACGGCTTCTCACAATGGTTGTTGTAAAAGTTCCCTCTCGCCTTGTTGCCGGCGCTGTTCCAACTATCGAAGCATACTTTTGAAGTTTGATGCTCGATTTCTAAGAACTTCCTGACGGTTAGGTACTGGGTAGTACTAACTAACAATCTTAAAGTATTTATCAATGTTTTCAACTGTCTGTGTTTCCTGATAGCTTCAACCTGGAGGTCTGTAGAACAAGAGTGAATAGGTTACTTCTAGGCAAGCGAGTTCCATCGTCGACCACATCATCGCTTACCATCAGGTGAGATAGTGGCCAAGCTTGAGCCTATCATTAATAAAAATACATAATTTTCTATATTTTAAAAAACACACTTATTTTTCATGTTTTATTCAGCAAACCGTCGTGTGATACCCATGTCATGGAAATGCATACAAAATAACTAGTCTGCTAAAACTACTAGTAGAAAAAAAAAATATAAAAAAATAATAATAATAAAAAAAATAAAATAAAAAAAAATAAAAAAAATAAAATAAAAATAAAAAAATTAAAAAAATGAAAATGAATAAATTATTTTTCTTTCTTATCTTTCTAAACCATCCAATGACATCTCCCGCTCCGGGAGGGCGTGTCAGACTCTTACTGACTAAAACACACCCCTGTTCCTTCCCTGCCTAAGTGCCTAGGGGGGCGGTAACTCTGTTAAGAATTTATCCGCTACCCCTAGGCATGCAGACACCAGCCACGATGGGCCCCGTCAGTGGTGGCTGACAATCATCTCTTTGAGGCGCGCGTGAAACACTATGCGCCGTCGAGTCACGGGCCTGGTGCTGATCGTCCACAGGCCCGGGTCCACGGTGGCCGGCGATCGCCTCGCGACGTCCTACGCCCAATACGCCCAGTACCTCTCCTGCGGTGGTAGCGGCCGGGGCCGTTAGGGCCACTCCGTTGAGCTTCCCTCACCCGTCCAGCCTCTGTCTGTCTGTTTGGGAGCCTGCCATATTAGATTTAGAATGATGTCACTTAGCTAACCATGCATTGTCATCATATCTAAACATGTACGTGAATTTCAGCTTTATCGGATAACGGGTAGGGTCATGAATAAAGTTCTAAGATTTTTTTCATAGTTAGTTACAGGTGAAGCCAATAAAAAATGTGTTAAAATAATGACCTATAGTTAAAAAGAAAAAAACTAAAAACACGCTTCCCTCTTGACTTAAAGACTCCCAGGTTGTATCTATTAGGAAACACAGACTCCGGCAGAGAATTCCACTCCTTAGCAGTACGCCTATGTCAAGCAGAGGCCATCTTTCAGCAGCCATGATGATAATGACCCATTACTTCTGCAGAGTTACACTGGCCAGTTAATTTGACCCAGTAGTGTATGTAATCAACTGATATTTTTCTTCACCAACAACATAATTATCTTTATTACTTTTCCTAAATGATGTAACGGCCCGCAGTAAATCTTGTAAGATTGCTACTGAGTCGGCAAATAACCCTTATTACCTAATATATTGACCATTACGTTTATATTGTAGTATGATCATATATTATGTTGTTAAAGATGATGGATGAGCAGGAATTTTGTGGAGCTGGCTGAAAAAATATCTGTTTTCTAATTGTAGAACGAGCTTTTGATTAAAGACCGGCTTCTGCCAGCGGCTTCGCCCGCATGAACTAGTTATTCTTCCACTATAAAATAAATAATAGCCTATGTGCCATTCCAGACTATAATCATCAGCATTACGTTTACAAAGAAGAAAAATGTGACGAAATTCAATTATTCATTCGGAAACACTCCACTGAACAAAGTTAATTCTCTTTGTGATCTTGGCGTACAAAATTTTACCTTGATGCTTTTAAACAGAGTGTAAGGGGAACGCTTCCGAAGCCAGAACGTAGATTATATACAACCTAAATGCAAACGGATACCAGTAATCTGTCGCTTTATTTCGGTGTCTTGTGGGGTCGTTGACCGCGCGGCTGTCGGCGAGCGCGAACGCACTTTTAATTCGAGGAATGCGCGAGCGTCAGCTGATATTTTTACGAAAATTGCATTGCATGCTAAAATTGTAAACAAAAAAAGTGTATTTAACTGCAAGTAACGGTTTCATTTAACTGTTCTCACAGCATAGTGTACGAAAAATGCTAAAAATTAGGTAAATTTTTTTTTGTTCTAGATTTTTTGCTGGTTTATTATTTTTTATTTTTATCGAGAATCACTAGCCTTATCATCTGTCTCCATTTTCGGAAGCGTATTCCTTACACCCTGTAGGCAATGTAGTCAATAAGACATTTAAAATGTTTGGTTTTGTAATAGAGTACCACGAGAATTCCATCGTCCCTCTACCTACTTATACCTATATAAGTCAATAATACGACCACAATTGAAATACGCAGTACCTATTTGGAACCCTTACTATAAAAAGTATATTGACATTATTGTATTGGTCCAACTCAAATTCCTACCTGGATTGCACTATAGATGCTTTAAAAAGAAAATTTCTTATCAATGATTACTTCAGAAATATGACCTTACCACTCTAAAATCCAGACGCACTCTACTTGAGATGATGACCCTTTTTAGTATATGTCGTAATAAAGTCGATTGTACTAATCTAGTGAACAGTTTGTGCTACCTGATCCCTCGTACCGTACATGGTCGAGAAGTTCGCTCGAGACAATTGTTTGCAACTACTTTTTGTAGAACAAACTCAGGCGTACGTTCACCGCTACATCGATTAGTTGACAACTACAATAAGCAGTTTGGCTCAACTGATATTATGTTTCTCAGCAAGACTATATTTAGAAAAGAAATTGTGATCAGAACCATAGAATTAAGTAATGTTTACTTTTGTTCTGTTTATTTTTTTATCGTTCTTTCTAACAACTGGTCAGATCTGTTTAGTAATATGTGGATAATGTTATGAGTAGTGTATATGTTACCTCTATTATTTAATATTTTAATTTAATAATTTTATTTCAGAACATTACATTCCATAAAATTGTTAGTAAAATAATACTTATAACTATGTTAGTAAAATTATGAACATTTATTTTTGTTATTTACAAATTGCTCTATTTAATATTATAAAGGGCACCTCCAGAGCCGTGAACGGTGTTCCAGTGCCTCACAACCGGGCAGTCAACCCTTCCCAATATGGTATTTAGAAGGCTGTTGGTGCTGCCTCGCACGCGGCGCATCAGAGAAGCCACCTTTTTTAACCGACTTCCAAAAAGAGGAGGTTCTCAATTCGTCCGTGTTTTTTTTTTTTTTTTTGTATTATTAAGTTCTAACCTATGTCTACTTATTATTACACTGCTGTTTGTTGTCCCTAGATAAATAAATAATCTATTTCTGTGCCAAATTTCATCCAGATCCGTTCAGCCGATATGGCGTGATTGACTAATAAATATCAGTCCAACCATCCAAACCGTCGCATTTATAATATTAGCAAAATTTATGTAGTATTTTTCCTAAACGGAGGTGTATTAGTTCATCCACAATTTTTTTAGCCATGTTCAAGTCCCATCTCAGGTGAGATAGTGATCAAACGCGTGCCTATCAACAATAAAAAAAAATAATATGACAGGTGGGCCGTTTAATACTTATCATCAAATGAACAAAATGGTCGATGGGGCTGAAAAGTTCTGGAGTGACGACCGCGTACCGGAAGACGCAGCGTTGGAAGGCCTCTCATAAGGTGGACCGATGACCTGGTGAGGGTCGCAGGAATCAGGTCACAGGACCGGTCGTTGTGGCGATAGTTAGAGGAGGCCTATGTCCAGCAGTGGACATCTTTTGGCTAAAATGATGATGAAGTACAAAACACTAGGCTCCACTACAACTTAAGAATCCAAAATTTATTTCGTTCGAGGGATCTAACCCATCACCTCACGTTGAACAGTCGCATATTAAACGATTTTTTAAAAGCTTTATGGCCCTCGCAGGCAGACACGTAACGACAATGCGGCAGCAATCCATCTATTGTTAGTAGCGTCCGACCGAAAGTTCGGTTTCGGTTTCGTCCGAGTTTCGGCCAAAAATCAAGTTTCGGCAGCAGTAGTTTCGGTTTCGGCCAAAATTGGCCGAAACTTTTGCCGAAACCGAAACTGATTTCGGAAGTTGTCGTACACTCTTGCCTAACTTTGTTTCTCGTGGCAACGCTTTGGCGGACGATGGCGGTCCTGTTCGGGAATTGTCGTGCGCAAAAAAAAAAAAATATACTGTGTTTCATTTCATGTCCTAATTAATGTAGAATAATGGGTAAAATGAACCATTTTCAGTATTTTAAGGAATTTTATTTTGACCACGTGATTTTCGGTTTCGGTTTCGGCCGAAACTGAAGCCATGGCCGAATATTCGGTTTCGATTTCGGCCGGAAAACCAGTTTCCGTCGGATTCTAATTGTTAGTAATACATAAAATGTTGCTTATGTCTCCCCCTTAGTATTTAGTTAAAATCATTTTGATAGAGTTGATACCTGAGATATCTAGAAAATTTGACTGAGGAGTTAGATGTTCCTAAGATACAGCAGATGTTTTTGCAAACCACACATCAAAGCTTTGAAAAATGTAACTTTAAAAACCTGGAAATTACGATGCTTAGTAAAACTGGAGCAACCATAATGTCTGCGCATGTCATGAGATGCACAGTTATCTCACATCTTACGAGACTCTTCTCACTCAGTAAATGTAAGCGTTGCTTTGAGACACTATCTGTCTGTGGAACTTGATTTTATGTGAAGAGGTCTTTAATGTTGTGAATAGATGCCATTTCTTGGAATTTTGATTATTTGAGATATGACTTGAAAGCAGTGGTGGCCCAGTGGTATTGGCCGCGACTTACAAGTTGTAGGTCGTGAGTTCAAACCCAGGCAGGCGTTTTACTTTGTGTAAACTATTTTATCACCACTGCTCTCAAAAACGGTGAAGGAAAACATCGTGAGGAAACCGGCATGTCCTAGAACCAAAAATTCGAAGAAATGTGACATCCATCAACCCGCACTGGGCTCGCGTGGTGGATTACGGCCCACACCCTCTCGCAGAGAGGAGGCCTGTGCCCCAGCAGTGGGGACAATAAAAAGACTGATGATGAGATATCACTTTGTATGTGGAGAAGATGAATATCAGAGTTGAGGGGCAGAAGAAATTAGGGCATGTATTCAAAGAGGAACAAGCAGAGGATTCTAGTTGAAAATGCAAATACAGATTTTAGAATTCTAGTTTTACTCCTCGGGTCAGGCAGACATTATGTGGTATTCCACTAGAAAGTTCTTACGAGTATACTGTGGTCTGGATCTGTATCCAGACTTCCCCGTGTCCCACTTATCTTCTCCTTCTTCAATCTGAGTAGCCTTTACCCAACTATCTGGAACCAACCAACTGTAAGGGGTCGGCTTCCAGTTTAACCGGATGCAGCTGAAAACCAGTATTTTACATGGAGCGACTGCCTATCTGACCTCCACAACCCAGTTATATTGGGAACTACGATACCCCTTGGTAAGACTGGTTGTCAAACTTTCGGGCTTCTGACGACCCGTAACGACTGTCAAAGATCCACGATTGACAGCCGGGACCAACGGCTTAACGTCCTTTCCGAGGCACGGAGGAGTCGGTATATAAAGATGTTCACCCACTCGAGTCGCGCGGATGCCCGCGGCGCCGCGGGCAGCGCCGCGGGCATCCGCGCGACTCGAGTTTCTCATGCGATAATAAGTGTTGTAGTAATGAAAATAAAGCTAAAATTCATATGACACTGAAACTGCGCTGCGCTTCGACGCTTTTTTGGTGTGAATTGACCCTTAAGGTGCAACTATACAACTTTTAATGTTTTTAAATTGAACATTACGTCTAAACGCCTACACTTATTTCTTTAAAAAAAATATGTATTACTCTAGGCAATACTTTTCGTAATTTGCTATGTGAGTATTTGAAATTTTTAATTTATAACATAGTGTAATTCATTTGTAAAGTTATGCCTAGTGTAACGCGGATAAAAAATTGAGAATCACGGAAAATTTATTGAGCGTATTTCTATGAAATTTTCACCATTTTAAAGATAATTTAATTATTCATTATTTAGTATACGTGGTTTAGTATAATACTTGTTGTTTTATGTATAATAAATGAATAATGCTTCTAATTTGGGAAAGCGCTCTTTGATGGCGAGTCCTATTACTGGGTGGACGTACGACGCGTTGCGTGAGCTCAGCACAGAACACGCAAGCTAACTACTCAAGGTCGTTGGTATATAACTGCGCCTTAAGGGCCTACCTCCCCATACGTGGTGAGGGTGCTCATTCAATAAAATTTTGTATCTTAGCATAAAAAATAAAGATCAAAGAATCCTATGTTGCGTTTGTTACAAATAGGATAAGGTATTTTTACGTGGTTAAAACAGGGCTCAAAGTGTTTTGTATCCAAAGTAGTAAGAAAAAGTGTCAAAAACGGCCCTTTTTGGTACTTTTGCTTGCAGCATAGGATTCTTTAATCTTTATTTTCTACGCTTTGCTACGATTTTTTATTTAATGAGGGTGCCACTTGGCGGCTAGATACGCCTGAAATTGTGTTAATAATACATGCACAAACAATCGCAGTAATCGCTAGTCATTTGCTGTTAGTTATTGAAGAGTTCCACTGTCTATCTCCAAAGATCTTCATCAGATCCTAATGTGTAATATACTAAAACCCTCCTTGAAAAATATGCATTTGAATAACGAAAACTCCATCCAAACACATACATACGTATACGGGTCAAATCCAGAACCTCTTTTTTTCAAGTCGGTTGAAAAAACGAAATGAATTCTAAACTAAGTACTTAAATAAGTTTATATTAAAAAAAAAAAAACATTTTTTTAAACAAGCTTTTATACCGGCTATCTCAAATTAAATGTGCTCGGTGGGGTTATGTTGTTTTATTACAGAGATGCCGTGGTCACCTTCCAGCTTCATCACCAGACCCTTTTTTTTCTAGGTGTAAAATGCTGCCCAAGACGAATCAATCGAGCCCAAACTTGGTGGGGTTATGTTGTTTTATTACAGATATGCAGTGGCCACCTTCCTGCTTCATCATCAGACCCTGGATATTGGCTAGGCGTAAAATGCTTCTCAAGACAAATCAATCGAGCCCAGACTCGATGGGTTTATCTTGTTTAGTTTAGAAGTTCCTATGGCCATCTTCCGTCTCCATCATCAGATCAGCTTCATGGTACCATATCATTGTATTGTCACCGAAGATACATACAGGGTGTAACGGAAAGGTGTGGTCATACTTTAAGAACTGCATCTGCCCATCGATAAGAACAACTTTCTTCAAGAAAACCTAAAGAAACATTAAAAAAAAAATTTTACCTCCCATACAAATATTGATCAGCTGATGATAACTTTGTATGGAAAGTACAATTTTTTCTTTGGGAATTTTCAATTTTTTCTTCGAGTTAGTCGTTCATTTCCATGGGCAAAACCGGTTCTTAAAATATGACCACACCTTTCCGTTACAGCCTGTATATACACCAAATTTGAGTCCAACCGGACATCGGGAAATGGGTCTAATTTGAGTTGCAAGATTGCACCCTTACAAACATAGTTACATACATACATACAACAAGTGCAAGTGCAAGTTTATTAACTGTTTTGGTGTACAATAAAGTATTATTCTATTCTATTCTATACATTGCAAGTTAAATAAATGCTTGTAAAAAATACAGTGTAACTTAATACCTGTCTAAAGAAATCACCCGTGGGAGCACATCCGATAAGATAACGAATTCTCGAACGTTCCGCTCACCTTTCAAGCATCACTTGACGAATTCATTTTAGCTGAAAATCGCATTTTCTCCGAGTCATTCGTTTCGCCCGATTGTCTGTGTAAATAAAGAACTTTCCGATGTCTTTTCACAAAGTTATGAAGGCTTTTGTGTAACTTCTTTTGGGGTATAATTGTCTCTAGTTTTAGAGAAAAGTTTGTGAAGGAATACCTAGTTGTCTGATTCTGAGGAACTTTATATTTCTTTGTATTATTTTTCTGTACATAGTTATTAACAATGAAAAATCCGCATTTTTTTTGGGTGTTTGAAAATCATCCAATGACATCTCCCGCTCTGGGTGGAGCGGGAGGGCGTGTCAGACTCTTACTGACTAAAACCCACCCCTGTTCCTTCCCTGCCTGAGTGCCCAGGGGAGCGGTAACTCTGTTACGAATTTATCCGCTACCCCTTGGCATGATATAGGTATACCTAATTCTTAAATAAAATGTGTTGTAGCTTTGATGTGAATTCTAAAAAAAAACTATTGTATTTATATCATAAAATTCTAGCAAGTTTAAAAAAGTCACAAACTGTTTTGCTTCAGGTTAATACAGAAAGCACTCCGCTTACCCTAGGCATGCAGGCACCGGCCATGATGGGCCCCCTCAGTGGTGGCTGACAAATTCTCTTTGAGGCGTGGGTGGAACACTACGCGCCGTCGACTCTCGGGCCTGGTGCTGATCGGAAGACGAGCTACCCACTACTCGCCGTCCGCAGGCCCAGGTCTACGGTGACCGGAGATCGTCTCGCAACGTCCTACGCCCAGGGCGTCTCCTGCGGCGGCTGCTGCTGAGGGCGACTCTGTTGTTGAGCCTCCCTTACCCATTCCGCCTCCTCCTTCGCGAGCATTACATTAGCATTAGAGAGACTTCGCGATTTTACTCATTCGTTTTGATATAATACAATTTGTTTATTTAATTAAAATATCATCACAACTCTATCAAACAATTCATCCAGCAAACCATGATACAAAAACACTTTACCAAAACTCATCAAATTTTCCACAAGTTGCGTTCCACTAACTGTTCTTAACATCGAGTAAGCTCGATACAAATCAGCTTAGCTCAGGTCACAGCTTACGTCCGGCACGCGGTGCTAAGCGCATTGAGTCGACAGTAATTTGTGGACGTTGCTTTGGGTTTGGAGTTACTATGTGATGGAGTCAGGGGCTTAGTAACCGCAGTATCAGCTGTATCAATTATACGGGGCCGCTATAGGGGCCCCGACGTGTGCTAGAGAATTAAAATGTTGTCCACAACCTCAAATTTCATAAATAAGAAGCTCGTCATTATTGAATAATGATGATGTGAATGTTAAAATTTTCTATCTCACTTCGTTGGTGCGTACTTTCTCTTAATAAGATCACCGTAAAAGCTTAGGTTTATGGTCCAGAATACTTTAAGTCCGACGGACTCATCAGCAACGAAGAAATGCTCTATACTAGTCGGGATACTCCCGATTTCCATGAAGTATAAAAATAATACTTCTTGTAAACGCAGTGGGGTAAAATAGGGCCCCCGAAAAATGTTAGATTCAGGGCCATTTGGGACAAGCTACACCACTGGGTCACTGTAGTTGTAGGTCGTAAGTTCAAACCCAGGCAGGCGCTTTACTTTGTGTAAGTTCATCCCCACTGGTCTCAAAACCGTGAAGGAAAACATCGTGAGGAAACCGGCATGTCCTGGAACCAAAAATTCGAAGACATGTGACATCCATCAATCCGCATTGGGCCTGCGTAGTGGATTATGGACCACACCCTATCATAGAGAGGGGGCCTGTGCCCCAGCAGTGGGGACATTTTTTTATTAAACCTTGCCACACACTAGGATTTACTCCTGTATCGTGGATGCGTTCACAAACATTTAAACTCACATACACAAGACACCCAGACCCGGCACAACAATCTGTAGGCCATACAAATATTTTTTCCGTACGGGGATCGAACCCGCGAAACGCAGCGCAGCAGCCGAACGCTCAACCACTACGCCAACCGTGCCGTCAAATCATTAAAAAGGGTGGCGTAAAATAGCATCGGAATGTGATGTTGCTTAATGTGATGTTCAGGAAAACTTGAGTAGCTATTAACTCCATTACTAACCTTGCCATCTACTGCCAGGAATGTTTGAAAGAGTCTCCGCGACCCTGGCACAGGCAACTGAAGGAACACAGGTAGGTTTTAGTCAGTAAGAGTCTCACACGCCCTCCCGCTCCACCCAGATACTTCACTGACAAAAAACATTGACGTGTAAAAGTGTTCCTTGTAACCTATTTACTGAATAAACATCATTTATCATTATCATTTATCAGAGCGGGAGAGATGATTTAATTATTTCCCATCCCAAAAACAAAAACCTTGCCGTCTTGTCATCTTTTTAATATTATTATGTCATGATCCTACTTAATATTTCAAAACGGTAAAGTTGTATAAGTTTAGATTTTTAAGAGCCGATTTCACCATTGAAACTAATCGCGATTAGTTAAACTAAACTCAGTTTATGCGTTTAATCGAGATTAGAGCTTCATTTTGCGTTTCACGACTACAAACTAAACTAGTTTAAGCTTAACTTAGTTTTAATTTTAAACGCCCAGTTTTCTTAATTAATCTCGATTAAAAGCATGGACTGAGTTTCGTTTAAACTAATCGCGTTTCATAGGTAAAATTGGCTCTAAAATTTAATTCCTGGACGTAGGCTCTAATCCTACTCCTAATTTTAGGAATAACTATAGACCTATCTCTCTTGCCACAGTTGTATCGAAGGTGTTTGACAGCGTGTTGAACTCACAGCTGACCAAACACATTAAACTTCACGACAATCAGTTCGGCTTCCGGGGCGGACTCTCCACTGAAAGTGCAGTTTTGTGTGTTAAACATGCTGTCAAATACTACACTAGACGTCAAACTGCAGTTCATGCATGCTTTCTTGATCTTTCGAGAGCGTTTGACCTGGTTTCCTATGATATTCTATGGAAAAAGTTGGAAAACACTAGTCTACAAATAGAACTCATCAACATCTGCAAGTACTGGTACGGAAATCAGGTCAATGGCGTGCGATGGTCGGGAACCATGTCGCAATCGTACAGGTTGGAGTGCGGGGTGAGGCAGGGGGGATTGTCCTCGCCAACCCTATTCAATCTGTATATGAGCGATCTGATTGTGGCACTCAGTAGCACCCGGGTAGGTTGTCACATAGACGGAATTAATATAAACAACATAAGCTATGCTGATGACATGGTTCTACTGAGTGCATCGGTATGTGGCATTAAGAAGCTGCTTACCATCTGTGAAGCTTATGCCGAGTAACACGGATTAAAATATAATCCACTCAAAAGTGAAGTCATGGTGGAGGCCAGAGGAAACAGTCCAGGTTACGTGTTTCCCAATATTACGCTTAATGGTACAGCTTTGCGTAGAGTGTCTAAATTTAAGTATTTAGGACATGTGCTGACCTCTGACCTCAAGGACAATGATGACATCGAAAGGGAACGGAGGGCGCTGGCAGTGCGAGTGAACAGATATAGCTCGCAGGTTTGCACGTTGTTCGACAGAAGTCAAAATTACAGTTTTTAGATCATAGTGTACATCATTCTAAAAAAAAAAAAAAAAACACTTTTTCTGTAGTGCATCAGGGATGTTTGCGGAACATCGTGTAGACTGCTTTTACGCTACGATGCGTAAAAGATGCGCATCCCTGGTGCGTAGAGTACGTGGCAGCGCCAACAGCATCCTTAGCATGATTGCTAGTCGGCTGGACTGCGATTACATCGGTCATTGCTGCGCCATTTGTCATGGAATGGCGAGGTAGTGATAGATGGGTTTACTGTCATTTTTTGTGTTTGGTTGTGGGTAATTTTAAGTATTATTAACACTATTCTATAAGAACATTGTTACTAACAAAATGGACATCATCTCTGGTCTGAAATAAAAATTCTATTATTGTAATCCAATTGCGAAAATTCTTTCAGTGATAGAAATGATGGCTTATTCTTGTGCCTGATCTGCTGAAGTGGAATTTCAACATAAGTATCTACTAAATTACGGTTTTAGCCTTCAAAGGGCTTAGCAGAGGGGACTAGTATCAGTAGATCGACGTTTCACCAGTTTTGTTTAAAGCCACAACGATGCGACTAAGTGATTTCATAGACAAAAATAATGTTCTACGGATAATAACTGCAGAACAATGTTACATTGTTACTACGTTATTGAATTAAAAAAAAAGTGTGGCACTCCGGGAGTGCCGACAGAAGAGAAAACTTGAACATAATTGCCCAACGCGCCTAAAGAAGTTTTCACTTTATTCCGCTACGAGTGCTACGGTGTCAGTGTCATTGTTGCTGCCGGTGTAGCGTTTTTCCCATCTCAAAAATGCCCAACGCGCCTAAAGAAGTTTTCACTTAAAAAAAAAATACTTGGTACAACTACTGGATTCTTGCTGTTTATATTATTTAACAATGCTTCAGTAAAAATCCAATAATGCTTTCTTAGAAATCAGACCCACACCCCACGCTCAGCAGTGGAGCTTACTTAAAAAAGTAATAAAAATAAATAAAAATAAAATAAAAATCTTTATTTCAGTTGCCTATAGCTTTAGCATACATGATTCGCAGATCACCTTTTAAGCAAGAAGATGCTTGTGTTAGGTGACTCCGCTCTTCCACTTAATATTATACAGAGTATGCAATTGGAAACAGAATAATAAAAGAATGGAAAATACAAAACAGAAGCGCACTTGTGCGATGTTTGCGAGTGGGTTTGGAGTGTGTGTGAGTGAGTACGTGATATACTTAAAAAAGTAAGGAATAACTAAAACAAACACGCTTTTGTAACTAGGCGAACTAAAAAAACTTTTTTACAAAAAAAAAAACAACTGACGTCCAAAAAAGGTACTTACTAGTACACTAAAAATTAAAAAAAATACTTCAATTTGAGAAGTCGGTGTTTGTATTTTATTTCTGCGTTATTTGACACCGACTTCCGAAATTAAAGTTATTTTTAATTTTTACTGTAGTTTCTTTTTTGGAAGTCGGTGTTTTTTTTTTTGTAAAAGGTTTTTTATTTTTCACTTTTTAGTTGTTATACCCAGAACTAAAAACCCCAATAACATGGAACATGAAATTTAAACATACTCGTAATTGGAGAAAACAAAAACGTCATCGAGGTATACGTATTTTTCGTTTTTGTTCAGTTTCTCAGAAAGCGCTCAAGCTATTTCGATAAAATTTATATGGGACCACCGTGGGAAAGTATTCTTTCGGATAAAAAAGAATTTTGAAAATCAGTCCACAACTGACGGAGAAATCGGCGGACATACATAAAAAAAAAAAACATACAGTCGAACATAGAACCTCCTCCTTTTTCGAAAGTCGGAAATAATAAATTAAAAAGTAGAAAATAATCTTCTTTAAGTTCAATTTTATCGTTAAAAAGCGTAGGGTGCTTTTTATAATATTTTACTTCTTTTTTTTAGTTCGGCTAGTTCGTGTTTTTTTCGTTTTTTTTTAATACTATTATTTATTTTCTACTTTTTAGTTCTAATCGAAAAACTTATTAAATTATTATATTGTCATCGGTCCTTGATAAGTGTGCGAAGTTTCAATTCAATCCGACGTTTTGATGTGAGTGAAAATCACGCTAAAATATTCCGTTACATAAATACATACCAAGATAATTAAAGCCTGTTATAAATGAAACAATACATTTCCAAGAAGCGTCAATACCGAGAAAAATGAGCGTCTAATATAAAATTCTAGAATATTCTTGAAAATTGAACCATAATAGATTCCGATATTGAAGAAAAGAATTGAAAGACAATTTATTTTCTATTAAAAAGACGTGATTGGAATATTAATATAGAAAGAGCATTGATCGCATTGTGCTTATAGGTAGGTAGGTAATAGCATTTATAGCGAGCTTATAATTTCATTACAGCTAAATTGCAACGTACGTTGATAATATTAAATTCAATATTCTACTGAAGCAATTTCTGATCAAAAATAAAATACCTACTATTTGCCTTCAGTTTGAACAATATGATTTTATTTATTGTTTCATTTATTCAATTCTCTTCAGTTCTACTTGTATACCTCTTACTGACTAAAACCCACCCCTGTCCTTCCTTGCCTGAGTGCCCAGAGGCGAGGTAACTCTGTTACGAATTTATCCGCGACCCCTTGTCATGCAGGCATTGGCCATGATGGGCCCCGTCAGTGGTGGCTGACAGCTCTTTGAGGCGCGCGTGGAACGCCGATCGACTTCGAATCTCGGGCCTGGTGCTGATCGGACGGCGAGGTACCCATTACTCGCCATTCGTAGGCTCGCGTCTACGGTGCCCGGAAATCATCTCGCGACCCCCGACGCCTAGGGCGTCTCCTGCGGCGGCTGCGGCTGAGGGCGTAAGGGAAACTCCGTTTAGAACAGCCTTATTTATAAAAATCTCTAACCATTTGCTTTGTTTAAACAGTGGTTAGCTTTAAACTCAAGATAACATACGTCTAATTCATCAAATTCAACTGTATTTAGGACCAAACCTCTTATAAATTATTTATTCAGCACGTGCATTTATTCAGCATCTGAAGGAAATCTTTTTTTGTCCGATCAGCACCAGGACCGAGAGTCGACGGCGCGCAGTGTTCCACGCGCGCCTCAAAGAGTTGTCAGCAAACAAGATGGGGCCCGTCAAGGCCGATGCCTGCCCGGGGTTTGAGGATAAATTCGAAAGAGTTACCTCGCCACTGGGCATTCAGGGCAGGGAGGAACAGGGGTGGGTTTTAGTCAGTAAGAGTCTGACACGCCCTTCTGCTCCACCCTAGAGCGGGAGATGTCATTGGATGATTTCCCACCCGACAAAAAAAAAAAGAAAGGCTTTACGAATTTAGTGTACTATGTATGTAAATCTATAAAAATACTAGCTGACCCGGCAAACGTTGCTTTGCGATTAAGAAAGAAATGGGGGTGAGAAATACTTTAATTCATTAAAATCGGTCGAGCCGTTTTGGTGGAGTGTCACCGCAAAGACCGTGACACGAGATTTTTATATACAAGAAGTAAAAAGACACATCACAGAGCCGTTAACTATGCAAATTATTGCCGGGAAATGACTTTTATTTTAGGTATAAAAAAACTATTAATTATTGCGTGCAATGTAACGCGAACCCAGGCAAGTAGAGTTAAACCTCGCTCCTTCGCTCTAAGTCACGTAGGTACTTGTCGGATACGTTTGATATTCATCGCGTTTTTGTAACCGCAAAGGCCTAATTTCTAAAACAAATCAAAAATTCAGGTAATATTTGTTTGGAAAAAAGTTTAGTAATACTCGTAACACTTGAAATCAATTTCGTAAAAAAGTTTAAAAAAAAATTGCGACTTTGACCTTCAATATCTCCAGAACCAGTGGATTCCCAGGTATGGTCTAGTGGAAAAAAAAAATCCAAATAATGGGTAGAATATGTGGCTTTCGGCTTCGGAAACTGTCTTTTTACATCTGACATGAGAAGATTATAAAGAGGTAGTTTTTTTGTAGAAAGTAATCTCTGGAACTACTGAACCGATTTAGAAAATTCTTCCACTAGTAGAAAGCTACATTATTCCTGAGTGACACAAGCTATATTTGACTGTGATAAAACACGATAGATGGCGCTACGTGCCTTTCAAATAATTTTGCTCCCGTGCGAAGCCGGGCGGGTCGCTAGTAGTCACACTAAAATTATAAAGGCGAATGTTTGTGAGTGTATGTGTTTATATGTTTGTTACTTCGTCACGCTCAAACGGCTAGACCAGTTTGGATGAAAGCAGGAATATAATTTTGCTGTTGTCTTCACAGAAACTCCTAAAACTCACCGTATCTAATATAAATAACAAAAGATTTTTATGATATCAATACATTCATTTTGCACTGAGCGTCTGCGTTAACGTTAACAGAAAAGTATTTTGTCTAACACCCCAGGTGAGATAGTGATAATAGTCTTATCAATCATTTAAAAAAAAATTAGGAGACGGTGGATCCTTAGTATCTCCTAATAAAGTCCTGGACGAACCAAATGACACTCCATATTAATAATTTCATCAGTAAAGCTAACAAAATTAAAACTCCTCGACATTCTCTCAGGAGACAGAAAGCAGGTGAAGTTGAGTTGGTTCACAATTAGCGTTAGTTTAGAAGTTTAACGAAATAACTTCAGTTCTGGAGGACCAGTAATTGAATCAATGGAGTGCTTGGAGAAATAACTGGAGCTAAGTTTCATGTTTGGCGGGCATTGGTGCCGATTCTCTTGTTCAATAACTAAACTAATAATACAACCGACTTCCAAAAAAGAAAATACACTAAAAATTTAAAAATAACTTTAATTTCGGAAGTCGGTGTCAAATAACGAAGAAACAAAACAAGAAACACCGACTTCCGAAATTAAAGTTATTTTTAAATTTTTAGTGTATTTTCTTTTTTGGAAGTCGTTTGCTTTTTTTGTCAAAAAGTTTTTTATTTTTCACTTTTTAGTTGTTATACCGCAGAACTAAAAACCCCAATAACATGGAACGTGGCATTTAAACATACTCGTAATTGGAGCAAACCAAAAGTCGGCGTCGTCTATGTATAAGTACGTATTTTTCGTTTTTATTATTATCAAAAAGCGCTGAAGCAATTTCGATAAAATTTATATGGGACCACCTCGGGAGTATATTCTTTCGGATAAAAAGAAGAATTTTGAAAATCGGTCCACAATTGACAGAAAAAAAAGGTTGGACACACATAAAAAAAATACATACAGGCGAACATAGAACCTCCTCCTTTTTCGAAGTTGGTTAATTAGAGAATTGCTATCTTTTACTAAAAGGCAGTGCAAGAACAGGACGGGTATAGCTATGAACTAAATTAGGGATGTCAACACACCACACACACACACACCTTGCGCTTTACCGTGTTTATAGTCGACATGTTTTTACGTGTACCCTTAATTTGTATAAATTTGACAGCTCTAATTTACGCCCGTCTTTTTCTTGTTTTATTAAAGAGACAAAGATATCTATAGAATAAATTAAGTTTTGTTTGTACACAACAGAATCGGTACCAATTCTTTCGTAGGTTTTGATTTTGTTTTAGAACGTGAGCTCTGAGAGTATATGACTGGTCGCGGGACTGTTTGAAAGAGCAACCACGGCCCTGGCACAAGCAACTGAAGTCACACCGGTGAGTTTTAGTCGGTAGGATATGCTTCCGCAGACAATGACCCGCTCCACCTAGAGCGTGAAAAGTTATTCGATTACTTTCTACCCCAAACAAAAAAATCTCTGAAAGTATGAATAACGTGCTATCGCCAACTGTCTTTGCGTATCGATAGCTGTTACTCTATTAAACTTTACTAAATCGCAAATTAGAATTTAATGTCCATAAAATTCGGGCCTGTATCAAAAAAGGCCATTTTGTAAAATGACAGAGTACCACGTCAAACTATTAAAAACTGAATATTTAAACAAAAATATTCAATTGGAATGTTTATGATTTTGCCTACCTCTTCGTGGACTTGCTTATTATGTTACTAGCTGACCAGGCGAACTTCGTACCGCCTCAGAATCAATAAAAAAAGCCGTTCCATACAAAATGTTTGTGAAAATAATTTTTTTCGTGAATTTTTCCGATTTTTTAATAGTTATTCTGCTATTCAGGACGGAGATAAATCCAACAAATCAAAGATCATTAAAATTGGTCCAGCCGTTCTTGATTTACAAATGGTGTAACTAACCCGACTTTGTTTTATACACATTTAGGAGATGATAAGTGAAGTTCATTTTTTTTTTTTTGTTAAAAAGTCTATGATAAAATTGTTTGTTAAATATTATATGAGAGAATTATACGGGGCCGCTATAGGGGCCCGGACGTGTGCTAGAGAATTAAAATGTTGTCCACAACCTCAAATTTTCATAAATAAGAAGCTCGTCATTATTGAATAATGATGATGTGAATGTTAAAATTTTCTAGCTCACTTCGTTGGTGCGTATATTCTCCTAATAAGATCACTGTAAAAGCTTAGGTTTATGGTCCAGAATACTTTAAGTCCGACGGACTCATCAGCAACGAAGACATGCTCTATACTAGTCGGGATACTCCCGATTTCCATGAAGTACAAAAATAATACTTCTTGTAAACGCAGTGAGGTAAAAAAAGGGCCCCCGAAAAATGTTAGATTCAGGGCCCATTTGGGACTAGCTACACCACTGGGTCACTGTAGTTGTAGGTCGTAAGTTCAAACCCAGGCAGGCGCTTTACTTTGTGTAAGTTCATCACCACTGGTCTCAAAACCGTGAAGGAAAACATCGTGAGGAAACCGGCATGTCCTGGAACCAAAACTTCGAAGACATGTGACATCCATCAATCCGCATTGGGCCTGCGTAGTGGATTATGGACCACACCCTATCATAGAGAGGCCTGTGCCCCAGCAGTGGGGACATTTTTTTATTAAACCTTGCCACACACTAGGATTTACTCCTGTATCGTGGATGCGTTCACAAACATTTAAACTCACATACACAAGACACCCAGACCCGGCACAACAATCTGTAGGCCATACAAATATTTTTTCCGTACGGGGATCGAACCCGCGAAACGCAGCGCAGCAGCCGAACGCTCAACCACTACGCCAACCGTGCCGTCAAATCATTAAAAAGGGTGGCGTAAAATAGCATCGGAATGTGATGTTGCTTAATGTGATGTTCAGGAAAACTTGGGCAGCTGTTAACTCCATTACTAACCTTGCCATCTACTGCCAGGAATGTTTGAAAGAGTCTCCGCGACCCTGGCACAGGCAACTGAAGGAACACAGGTAGGTTTTAGTCAGTAAGAGTCTGACACGCCCTCCCGCTCCACCCAGACACTTCACTGACAAAAAACATTGACGTGTAAAAGTGTTCCTTGTAACCTATTTACTGAATAAACATCATTTATCATTATCATTTATCAGAGCGGGAGAGATGATTTAATTATTTCCCATCCCAAAAACAAAAACCTTGCCGTCTTGTCATCTTTTTAATATTATTATGTCATGATCCTACTTAATATTTCAAAACGGTAAAGTTGTATAAGTTTAGATTTTTAAGAGCCGATTTCACCAATGAAACTAATCGCGATTAGTTAAACTAAACTCAGTCTATGCGTTTAATCGAGATTAGAGCTTCATTTTGCGTTTCACCTCTACAAACTAAACTAGTTTAAGCTTAACTTGGTTTTAATTTTAAACGCCCAGTTTTCTTAATTAATCTCGATTAAAAGCATGGACTGAGTTTCGTTTAAACTAATCGCGTTTCATAGGTAAAATTGGCTCTAAAATTTAATTCCTGGACGTAGGCTCTAATCCTACTCCTAATTTTAGGAATAACTATAGACCTATCTCTCTTGCCACAGTTGTATCGAAGGTGTTTGACAGCGTGTTGAACTCACAGCTAACCAAACACATTAAACTTCACGACAATCAGTTCGGCTTCCGGGGCGGACTTTCCACTGAAAGTGCAGTTTTGTGTGTTAAACATGCTGTCAAATACTACACTAGACGTCAAACTGCAGTTCATGCATGCTTTCTTGATCTTTCGAGAGCGTTTGACCTGGTTTCCTATGATATTATATGGAAAAAGTTGGAAAACACTAGTCTACCAATAGAACTCATCAACATCTGCAAGTACTGGTACGGAAATCAGGTCAATGGCGTGCGATGGTCGGGAACCATGTCGCAATCGTACAGGTTGGAGTGCGGGGTGAGGCAGGGGGGATTGTCCTCGCCAACCCTATTCAATCTGTATATGAACGATCTGATTGTGGCACTCAGTAGCACCTGGGTAGGTTGTCACATAGACGGAATTAATATAAACAACATAAGCTATGCTGATGACATGGTTCTACTGAGTGCATCGGTATGTGGCATTAAGAAGCTGCTTACCATCTGTGAAGCTTATGCCGAGCAACACGGATTAAGATATAATCCACTCAAAAGTGAAGTCATGGTCTTTGAGGCCAGAGGAAACAGTCTTGGTTACGTGTTTCCCAATATTACGCTTAATGGTACAGCTTTGCGTAGAGTGTCTAAATTTAAGTATTTAGGACATGTGCTGACCTCTGACCTCAAGGACAATGATGACATCGAAAGGGAACGGAGGGCGCTGGCAGTGCGAGCGAACAGATATAGCTCGCAGGTTTGCACGTTGTTCGACAGAAGTCAAAATTACACTTTTTAGATCATATTGTACATCATTCTACACGTGCAGCCTGTGGGCCGACTATACTCAAAAGTCTTACGGTGCCCTCCGAGTTCAATTTAATAATGCATTCAGGGTGCTGATGGGGCTGCGGCGATTCTGTAGTGCATCAGGGATGTTTGCGGAACATCGTGTAGACTGCTTTTACGCTACGATGCGTAAAAGATGCGCATCCCTGGTGCGTAGAGTACGTGGCAGCGCCAACAGCATCCTTAGCATGATTGCTAGTCGGCTGGACTGCGATTACATCGTTCATTGCTGCGCCATTTGTCATGGAATGGCGAGGTAGTGATAGATGGGTTTACTGTCTTTTTTTGTGTTTGGTTGTGGGTAATTTTAAGTATTATTAACACTAGTCTATAAGAACATTGTTACTAACAAAATGGACATCATCTCTGGTCTGAAATAAAAATTCTATTATTATAATCCAATTGCGAAAATTCTTTCAGTGATAGAAATGATGGCTTATTCTTGTGCCTGATCTGCTGAAGTGGAATTTCAACATAAGTATCTACTAAATTACGGTTTTAGCCTTCAAAGGGCTTAGCAGAGGGGACTAGTATCAGTAGATCGACGTTTCACTAGTTTTGTTTAAAGCCACGACGATGCGACTAAGTGATTTCATAGACAAAAATAATGTTCTACGGATAATAACTGCAGAACAATGTTACATTGTTACTACGTTATTGAATTAAAAAAAAAGTGTGGCACTCCGGGAGTGCCGACAGAAGAGAAAACTTGAACATAATTGCCCAACGCGCCTAAAGAAGTTTTCACTTTATTCCGCTACGAGTGCTACGGTGTCAGTGTCATTGTTGCTGCCGGTGTAGCGTTTTTCCCATCTCAAAAATGCCCAACGCGCCTAAAGAAGTTTTCACTTAAAAAAAAAATACTTGGTACAACTACTGGATTCTTGCTGTTTATATTATTTAACAATGCTTCAGTAAAAATCCAATAATGCTTTCTTAGAAATCAGACCCACACCCCACGCTCAGCAGTGGAGCTTACTTAAAAAAGTAATAAAAATAAATAAAAATAAAATAAAAATCTTTATTTCAGTTGCCTATAGCTTTAGCATACATGATTCGCAGATCACCTTTTAAGCAAGAAGATGCTTGTGTTAGGTGACTCCGCTCTTCCACTTAATATTATACAGAGTATGCAATTGGAAACAGAATAATAAAAGAATGGAAAATACAAAACAGAAGCGCACTTGTGCGATGTTTGCGAGTGGGTTTGGAGTGTGTGTGAGTGAGTACGTGATATACTTAAAAAAGTAAGGAATAACTAAAACAAACACGCTTTTGTAACTAGGCGAACTAAAAAAACTTTTTTACAAAAAAAAAACAACTGACGTCCAAAAAAGGTACTTACTAGTACACTAAAAATTAAAAAAAATACTTCAATTTGAGAAGTCGGTGTTTGTATTTTATTTCTGCGTTATTTGACACCGACTTCCGAAATTAAAGTTATTTTTAATTTTTACTGTAGTTTCTTTTTTGGAAGTCGGTGTTTTTTTTTTTTGTAAAAGGTTTTTTATTTTTCACTTTTTAGTTGTTATACCCCAGAACTAAAAACCCCAATAACATGGAACATGAAATTTAAACATACTCGTAATTGGAGAAAACAAAAACGTCATCGAGGTATACGTATTTTTCGTTTTTGTTCAGTTTCTCAGAAAGCGCTCAAGCTATTTCGATAAAATTTATATGGGACCACCGTGGGAAAGTATTCTTTCGGATAAAAAAGAATTTTGAAAATCAGTCCACAACTGACGGAGAAATCGGCGGACATACATAAAAAAAAAAAACATACAGTCGAACATAGAACCTCCTCCTTTTTCGAAAGTCGGAAATAATAAATTAAAAAGTAGAAAATAATCTTCTTTAAGTTCAATTTTATCGTTAAAAAGCGTAGGGTGCTTTTTATAATATTTTACTTCTTTTTTTTAGTTCGGCTAGTTCGTGTTTTTTTCGTTTTTTTTAATACTATTATTTATTTTCTACTTTTTAGTTCTAATCGAAAAACTTATTAAATTATTATATTGTCATCGGTCCTTGATAAGTGTGCGAAGTTTCAATTCAATCCGACGTTTTGATGTGAGTGAAAATCACGCTAAAATATTCCGTTACATAAATACATACCAAGATAATTAAAGCCTGTTATAAATGAAACAATACATTTCCAAGAAGCGTCAATACCGAGAAAAATGAGCGTCTAATATAAAATTCTAGAATATTCTTGAAAATTGAACCATAATAGATTCCGATATGAAGAAAAGAATTGAAAGACAATTTATTTTCTATTAAAAAGACGTGATTGGAATATTAATATAGAAAGAGCATTGATCGCATTGTGCTTATAGGTAGGTAGGTAATAGCATTTATAGCGAGCTTATAATTTCATTACAGCTAAATTGCAACGTACGTTGATAATATTAAATTCAATATTCTACTGAAGCAATTTCTGATCAAAAATAAAATACCTACTATTTGCCTTCAGTTTGAACAATATGATTTTATTTATTGTTTCATTTATTCAATTCTCTTCAGTTCTACTTGTATACCTCTTACTGACTAAAACCCACCCCTGTCCTTCCTTGCCTGAGTGCCCAGAGGCGAGGTAACTCTGTTACGAATTTATCCGCGACCCCTTGTCATGCAGGCATTGGCCATGATGGGCCCCGTCAGTGGTGGCTGACAGCTCTTTGAGGCGCGCGTGGAACGCCGATCGACTTCGAATCTCGGGCCTGGTGCTGATCGGACGGCGAGGTACCCATTACTCGCCATTCGTAGGCTCGCGTCTACGGTGCCCGGAAATCATCTCGCGACCCCCGACGCCTAGGGCGTCTCCTGCGGCGGCTGCGGCTGAGGGCGTAAGGGAAACTCCGTTTAGAACAGCCTTATTTATAAAAATCTCTAACCATTTGCTTTGTTTAAACAGTGGTTAGCTTTAAACTCAAGATAACATACGTCTAATTCATCAAATTCAACTGTATTTAGGACCAAACCTCTTATAAATTATTTATTCAGCACGTGCATTTATTCAGCATCTGAAGGAAATCTTTTTTTGAAGGCCATATAATATTTAACAAACAATTTTATCATAGACTTTTTAACAAAAAAAAAAAATGAACTTCACTTATCATCTCCTAAATGTGTATAAAACAAAGTCGGGTTAGTTACACCATTTGTAAATCAAGAACGGCTGGACCAATTTTAATGATCTTTGATTTGTTGGATTTATCTCCGTCCTGAATAGCAGAATAACTATTAAAAAATCGGAAAAATTCACGAAAAAAATTATTTTCACAAACATTTTGTATGGAACGGCTTTTTTTATTGATTCTGAGGCGGTACGAAGTTCGCCTGGTCAGCTAGTAACATAATAAGCAAGTCCACGAAGAGGTAGGCAAAATCATAAACATTCCAATTGAATATTTTTGTTTAAATATTCAGTTTTTAATAGTTTGACGTGGTACTCTGTCATTTTGCAAAATGGCCTTTTTTGATACAGGCCCGAATTTTATGGACATTAAATTCTAATTTGCGATTTAGTAAAGTTTAATAGAGTAACAGCTATCGATACGCAAAGACAGTTGGCGATAGCACGTTATTCATACTTTCAGAGATTTTTTTGTTTGGGGTAGAAAGTAATCGAATAACTTTTCACGCTCTAGGTGGAGCGGGTCATTGTCTGCGGAAGCATATCCTACCGACTAAAACTCACCGGTGTGACTTCAGTTGCTTGTGCCAGGGCCGTGGTTGCTCTTTCAAACAGTCCCGCGACCAGTCATATACTCTCAGAGCTCACGTTCTAAAACAAAATCAAAACCTACGAAAGAATTGGTACCGATTCTGTTGTGTACAAACAAAACTTAATTTATTCTATAGATATCTTTGTCTCTTTAATAAAACAAGAAAAAGACGGGCGTAAATTAGAGCTGTCAAATTTATACAAATTAAGGGTACACGTAAAAACATGTCGACTGTAAACACGGTAAAGCGCAAGGTGTGTGTGTGTGTGGTGTGTTGACATCCCTAATTTAGTTCATAGCTATACCCGTCCTGTTCTTGCACTGCCTTTTAGTAAAAGATAGCAATTCTCTAATTAACCAACTTCGAAAAAGGAGGAGGTTCTATGTTCGCCTGTATGTATTTTTTTTATGTGTGTCCAACCTTTTTTTTTCTGTCAATTGTGGACCGATTTTCAAAATTCTTCTTTTTATCCGAAAGAATATACTCCCGAGGTGGTCCCATATAAATTTTATCGAAATTGCTTCAGCGCTTTTTGATAATAATAAAAACGAAAAATACGTACTTATACATAGACGACGCCGACTTTTGGTTTGCTCCAATTGTTTAAATGCCACGTTCCATGTTATTGGGGTTTTTAGTTCTGCGGTATAACAACTAAAAAGTGAAAAATAAAAAACTTTTTGACAAAAAAAGCAAACGACTTCCAAAAAAGAAAAACACTAAAAATTTAAAAATAACTTTAATTTCGGAAGTCGGTGTTTCTTGTTTTGTTTCTTCGTTATTTGACACCGACTTCCGAAATTAAAGTTATTTTTAAATTTTTAGTGTATTTTCTTTTTTGGAAGTCGGTTGTATTATTAGTTTAGTTATTGAACAAGAGAATCGGCACCAATGCCCGCCAAACATGAAACTTAGCTCCAGTTATTTCTCCAAGCACTCCATTGATTCAATTACTGGTCCTCCAGAACTGAAGTTATTTCGTTAAACTTCTAAACTAACGCTAATTGTGAACCAACTCAACTTCACCTGCTTTCTGTCTCCTGAGAGAATGTCGAGGAGTTTTAATTTTGTTAGCTTTACTGATGAAATTATTAATATGGAGTGTCATTTGGTTCGTCCAGGACTTTATTAGGAGATACTAAGGATCCACCGTCTCCTAATTTTTTTTTAAATGATTGATAAGACTATTATCACTATCTCACCTGGGGTGTTAGACAAAATACTTTTCTGTTAACGTTAACGCAGACGCTCAGTGCAAAATGTATGATTGGCAACGATTTTGCACGAAGCGTTAGACAGAGAACTGTCACGTGACTCACGCCCTGTAATGACTTTGCCATATATTTTGCACGAAGCGTTAGCGTTAACGTTAACAAAAATGTATTTTGGCTAAGGGGGCTGATGGTAAGCGATGATGTAGTCGACGATGGAGCACGCTTGCCCAAAAGTTATTTATTCACTCTTGAATAAAATACCCCAGGTTGTTGCTATCAATAAACACAGACCCCGACAGGAAATTACTTAGCTATACGCACCGTAAAATCTTCATTCCATAGAAATTAAATTATAGAAAAAAATGTGGCAGAACTGTATCTACAGCAATAGCACGTCTTTTTCCTGACTTCGAGATTGCAGCTACAAACATCTCTATCAGTCGTCATCTCAGCTGTCACCTCCTTTCTATCCATTAAATTTTTAACTTACTTCAAAAAGGAGAAGGTTCTCAATTCGTCTGTATGTTTTTTTTTTGTATATTTGTTATGCGATTACACTGCCACTTGGTGTTGATTTTGATGATTCTCTTTTTGTTTGGTAGGTCATTCTTCAGAGGTAGTGCCAAATAAATTTTATCGAAATTAATTCAGCGCTTTTTGATAAAATCACCAAAAACAAAAAATATGCATAGGTACACAGATGACGTTTTGGTTTCCTCCAGTTATGTCCAAATTTCATGTTCTATGTTATTGGAGTTATCAATTCTGTCATTACTATAATATTTAGTTTTAGTTCTGGGGTACAAGGGGTTTTATTAAAAAAAAAAAAAAAAACAACCGACTTCCAAAAAAGAAAATACACTAAAAATTAAAAAATAACTTTAATTTCGGAGGTCGGTGTCAAATAACGAAGAAATAAAATACAAACACCGCGTTCCGAAATTAAAGTTATTTTTTTAATTTTTAGTGTATTTCCTTTTTTGGAAGTCGGTTGTTTTTTTTTGAAAAAAACGTTTTAAAAATCAATTTTTACACCAAAATGCTACTGCATAGCACAGTTCCACATAGTATGCTTTCTATCTAATTGCACCCTGTTGCAGTGAGCTTTGAGGCGAGTCCGGCTTGTGTGTGTCCTTTATGAAAGCACGTTGTACGGACTAGGGTAGCGGCCTATTACAAAGATATCTTTTGTTATTTATATTAGATACGGTGAGTTTTAGGAGTTTCTGTGAAGACAACAGCAAAATTATATTCCTGCTTTCATCCAAACTGGTCTAGCCGTTTGAGCGTGACGAAGTAACAAACATATAAACACATACACTCACAAACATTCGCCTTTATAATTTTAGTGTGACTACTAGCGACCCGCCCGGCTTCGCACGGGAGCAAAATTATTTGAAAGGCACGTAGCGCCATCTATCGTGTTTTATCACAGTCAAATATAGCTTGTGTCACTCAGGAATAATGTAGCTTTCTACTAGTGGAAGAATTTTCTAAATCGGTTCAGTAGTTCCAGAGATTACTTTCTACAAAAAAACTACCTCTTTATAATCTTCTCATGTCAGATGTAAAAAGACAGTTTCCGAAGCCGAAAGCCACATATTCTACCCATTATTTGGATTTTTTTTTTCCACTAGACCATACCTGGGAATCCACTGGTTCTGGAGATATTGAAGGTCAAAGTCGCAATTTTTTTTTAAACTTTTTTACGAAATTGATTTCAAGTGTTACGAGTATTACTAAACTTTTTTCCAAACAAATATTACCTGAATTTTTGATTTGTTTTAGAAATTAGGCCTTTGCGGTTACAAAAACGCGATGAATATCAAACGTATCCGACAAGTACCTACGTGACTTAGAGCGAAGGAGCGAGGTTTAACTCTACTTGCCTGGGTTCGCGTTACATTGCACGCAATAATTAATAGTTTTTTTATACCTAAAATAAAAGTCATTTCCCGGCAATAATTTGCATAGTTAACGGCTCTGTGATGTGTCTTTTTACTTCTTGTATATAAAAATCTCGTGTCACGGTCTTTGCGGTGACACTCCACCAAAACGGCTCGACCGATTTTAATGAATTAAAGTATTTCTCACCCCCATTTCTTTCTTAATCGCAAAGCAACGTTTGCCGGGTCAGCTAGTATTTTTATAGATTTACATACATAGTACACTAAATTCGTAAAGCCTTTCTTTTTTTTTTTGTCGGGTGGGAAATCATCCAATGACATCTCCCGCTCTAGGGTGGAGCAGAAGGGCGTGTCAGACTCTTACTGACTAAAACCCACCCCTGTTCCTCCCTGCCCTGAATGCCCAGTGGCGAGGTAACTCTTTCGAATTTATCCTCAAACCCCGGGCAGGCATCGGCCTTGACGGGCCCCATCTTGTTTGCTGACAACTCTTTGAGGCGCGCGTGGAACACTGCGCGCCGTCGACTCTCGGTCCTGGTGCTGATCGGACGGCGAGTTACTCACTACTCGCCGTCCGCAGATCCGGGTACTCGCCGTCCGCAGGCCCGGGTATGTAATGATCGACGAATAATAAAAACACACATAAATAGGTACATACTCTCGAAAAACATTACCCTCCTTTCTGAGGAAATCGTGTATAAAGAGCAAACCGTAGCAAAAAATATAATAATCATAAAGGAAACATACAAACATAAAATCGGATTTGTATCCTATGATTGTAATCATATTTTTACGCAGGTTTATCCTTCACAAAATAAACATGTCGTGCGTATGTGAACTCGAAATCTATTTTAGCTGCGCCAATACAATATGACTGAATCAATATCTACCTACTACCTTATTTCAGTGTGATATTTGACGATGTGAAGGGCACGTTTATTTATAAACCTTTAGGCTAATCTTGGAATGGGAGAAGATTCGTCCCACATAAAGACATGTACAGTACAACTATTTTTTTAATGTTCCTCGGCAAACTTCGTGTTTCGTCAGTCGTCGGATTTCTATCAGTCGCCCTTTACACTTGGTGTAGACCAGACGATCTCAATCGACTTGGAAGTATATGCAGGGTGTAAGGGGAACGCTTCCGAAGCCAGAACGTAAATTTTTATACACAACCTAAATGCAAACGGATTCCAGTACTTAACTTTTCGCTTTACGTCGGCGGCGTCGCGTGGACGTGGGGTTGGAGGACGGCCGTAGGCGAGCGCGCGCGCATTTTGAACTCGTGTTAATGCGCGAGCGTCAGCATGCATGCCAAAATTGTAATTTATAGTTCCCCCACGGGTTCTCCATCCGCTTACCGGCCCATCGTGCTACTCGACGAGGTTGGCAAGCAATGGGAAGCAGTCACCTCCTTCTGCGAAGCAGTAATGCTCGCGAAGGAGGAGGCGGAACGGGTAAGGGAAGCTCAACAACAGAGTCGCCCTCACACCCTCAGCAGCAGCCGCCGCAGGAGACGCCCTGGGTGTAGGACGTCGCGAGACGATTTCCGGCCACCGTAGACCCGGGCCTGCGGACGGCGAGTAGTGGGTAGCTCGCCGTCCGATCAGCACCAGGCCCGAGAGTCTGAGGCGCGTAATTTTCCACGCGCGCCTCAAAGAATTGTCAGCAATCATGACGGGGCCCGTCATGGCCGATGACTGCCCAGGGGTTGTGGATAAATTCGAAACAGAGTTATCGCGCCCCTGGGCACTTAGGGCAGGGAGGAATAGGGGTGGGTTTTATTCAGCAAGAGTCTGACCGCTCCACCCAGAGCGGGAGATGTCATTGGATGATTTCCCAACCCCTAAACCCAAAATCTATTTAGTCCAAAAAAAAATATTGGACTCGTATTTTCTCTTTTTTCATGTAAACAAAAAATGAGGACGTTACAATGCGTTGAAATTTCGCGTGACGTCACGTCTTGCCTGTTGTTAATAATGGCAACAAGTAGATGCGTATAATCTTGTACGGAACCCTTCATGCACGAGTCCAAATCACACCGGTTTTTTTTTGGGTGGGAAATCATCAAATAACTTCTCCCGCTCTGGGTGGAGCGGGAGGCGTGTCAGACTCTTACTGACTAATACCCACCTGTGTTCCTTCCTTGCCTTAGTGCCCAGGGGTGCGGTAACTCTGTAATGAATGTATCCGCTACCCCTAGGCATGCAGGCACCGGCCATGATGGGACCCGTCAGTAGTGGCTGATAACAATGCTGCTTGCTTAACGACCGCGTTAAGGTAGAGCACGACTAAACCTCCGGACTAGCTCTTATCACAAAGAGCTAGTCCGGAGAATTATTAACACTAGTGGTCGCCCATAAGTTGAAATTCGATATCATTTAAATTTTAAGTTTGAACGTTTCTAATGCAGGCACTACACTACACGCGAAGTTACTTCACGAAGTACTCTTCGAAGTTGACCGAAGTATGTCGAGCCGAAATTGCACGAAGCGAACCGAAGTGCCCTTCTACACTATTGTATTCGCTGAACTTCGATCAACTTCGCGAGTAGTGTAGTGCAGGTTTAAGGTTTTGTTGTCAAAAACTATAATGTATGATCAATATGACACATGACTGTGAAACGGAACAAATACGTGTCAAACATAGTGTATGGTTTTTTTTACTCATTTAATTTATTTATAATTCAAATTTTGTAAAAAATACTAGCAAACCCGGCAAACGTTGTTCTGCGATTGAAAATCGCGGGGTAGGAAAGTGAAAAATACTTTACGACCTATTCTCATACCTACTAAATATACAAAGTGAAAAATACTTTACGACCTATTCTCATACCTACTAAATATACAAAGTGAAAAATACTTTACGACCTAATCTCATACCTACTAAATATACAAAAAAAAAATCGGTTTAACAAATAAAGTTATCTGAATCTGAATCGAACCGTTTCGGAGGAGTGCAACCACAAACACTGTGACATGAGATTTTTATATATTAGATTAGGTTTCGGCACTCCTTCTCCATATAAACTATAACTGTGCCCATACTTCTCCGTCCGCGTGATCTTCGTAAAAAGGGATTGAAAGTTTTTGCTTCACGTATATTAATGTATAGACACTTTCCTGGATCAACAGCCTGTCTTGAAGTTCCACTTAAATAAATTAAGTCATTGCTTTTACTTCGCAGAAGTACCCTCATCTGCGCCATTTTGATTCTAGCTTAAGGTACAGTCTAGCACAAAAATATGTATTTTAATTCTATTTATTCTTCTTCTTAAAAAAAGAAACTAGTACATTCAGTTAACAAAGTAAAATATTTGTTAGCTGAAGCGAGTGTGTGTTCCCAATCACTAATATGTACCATAATTTCAACAAATACTGTCACTATATTGCACTCTTACTTTGACAGTTAAATAACAGTGACAGGAATACTACTTAGCCAAGCACGTACGTTACCAAAAGAAGCAGCGACTAGAGACACCTAAGGTGGATCGATGACCTGGTATTCGCCACTGTTGATTCTGGCTTTCAGGAGTTGCAGTGGTGGGGAATAGTGTGGCGCGCTTGAAGTGATCGATGATGCGATGATGACAATAAAGATGTGCTTTGCACATGCTGTAGTAAAAATGTCTAAATCTCGGCTTAAGTGTTCCCATATTTTTGCCCTTGACTGTACAAGTCAAGTATCTCGGATTCCGAGTATCTCGGATTGATAATGTCAACAATCGGTATCGTGTTTTGTTCTACTTCCTTATTGTGCTCGTAATCTTGAGACGTGCGAGTGAGGGGTAGTGATGGGAATGCTCATTTTCGTGTTTGATTTTATTTTCTGATCTTTTATGTAGTGCTTTTGTGTAGTGCTACGTAGATTTATATGAAAAAAATATTTTGAATGGAAATGAATTGGTTGTTCGGTTGGAATGTGAACATTTACTTACTTTGTTGTAGAGGTAGAAGATTTTAAAAAAAATTGTACGGCACAAACAAAATGTACTCGCGAAGTTGACCGAAGTATGTAAGTATGCGTGCCGAGGTTGCACGAAGCAAACCGAAGTGCCCTTCTACACTAACCTATTCGCTCAACTTCGATCAGCTTCGCGAATAGTGTAGTACATGTTTTACGGAAATGCGTGCGCTGTCCGTGGAAATAAACAACTTTTTTTAAGAGCATCACAGAACATTCCAAAAAAAATTGGACATTCCGTACAAAGTTATAATTAACTGATCGAAAGTAGTATGGGAGGTCCAATTTTTTTTTGAAGTAAAACTTCTTTACGCACGCTCGACTTGGGGATTAAGCTGGTGAATGCGTGACGAGAGCGTTACGAAAAGTGTGATCGGGCGAGACGAACGGTCGGTGATGGTCTAAAGCGCACTCGTTTTTTTTTCGGAGTTTACAGTGACGTTCTTGATGAAAGTTGTTCATTTCCATGAACAGAAGCAGTACCTATTTAAAATTATGACCAGTGGTCATATTATAACCACGCATTTTCGTTACACTCTGTAGAAAAACCAGCCAAGTGCGAGACGAACTCGCGCGCAAAGAGTTCTGTACGAGTAATATTTCTTTAATGTGTTTAAAAAAAAAGCAGATGTTGTTATGGGTTTCCTCGTAATTTGAATTTTGTTTTTTTTTTTTCTTCAGAATTTTAGACAGTAGTTTCGGAGATAAGGGGAGGTAATGGCCAATTTTCATCTGTTTTCTTAAATAATTTTAAAAATGTTTATTTTAAACATTTTAAAAAATACGTTTGCACCTCTCAATTCTCAATTCCCTCAATTGATGTCGCACGGTACAAATTGAAAAACTTTAATCAAAATCCAAATTTATTAATCCAATTTTATACGCACAATCGGGATTTAATATTGCCTCGGACTGGTTGCAACGTAATATACTCACGTTAAATGCGGGGAAAACACACTACCTCACTTTTACAATCACCCACAGGACAGAACCAAGCTCGACACTACCGCATTCGATTGTAGCCCACTCCTGTCCCAAGCCACACAACACCACCTGCTCCTGCATACATCTCCAGAAAGCCAACTCGGTAAAATACCTTGGCGTAATAGTGGACACTGGCCTGCGTCTCCATGAGCACATATCTACACTTAGTGGTAGGATGCGCAAGTTGATATACGTCTTTAAGACCCTGAGACATGTGGCTGATGATAGGTTGAGGAGATCCGTGTACTTTGCCCTAGCTCAGTCCCTACTTAACTACTGCATCACGTCCTGGGGTGGTGCTCCGAGGACCACACTTATCGAGTTAGAGAGAGCGCAAAGAGCGATATTAAAGGTGTCTTTTTTCCTGCCGTTCAGATATCCCACCAATCTTTTGTACAAAAAGGCAAAAGTTCTGACGGTACGCCAGATATTTGTGCGGCAGACCATCCTGATGCAGCATGGCCTTCTGAGCTACAATCCCTCTTTATCTTGTGGCAAAAGGCGCCACAATCCTGTAGTCAGAAGCCAATTAAAACTTACCACCATGCACTCCAGACACTACTTCTGCCACCTCGGTCGATATCTGTATAATAAAATTAACAAAATCTTGGCTATATACAAACTTCATAAGACCGAATGCAAGGCGAAACTAACCTCCTGGCTACAGGAGTTAAGCTACGACGACACTGAAGGACTATTTGCTGTAATAGTGTAAGCCTCCGTATCCCTCTCAAACACTTACACACATTTTCACGCACACTTACAATCACACACACTTACAATCACGCACACTCACAATCACACACAAAATCTTATCATATTGTCAATTTTTTCATAATTATTTTCTATGTAATTGATTTAGATTTTTCTTTCTTTGTCTGTTTACTTAAATTTTTGACCACAACCTTATGTGAAATCCTGTGCACAAACTGTAACCCACTAAGGAGGAGGCCTGGTGTCCTGAAACACAGGCAATAAGCCTAGCTTAGGCACCAGTCTCCCACAATATGCTTAGTAATTGCATTGATGTAAAATGTGTAAAAATATTTGTATTGTGGCGAGAAAATAAACTATTTACTTACTTACTTATTTATTTACGTCACGCGTCAGTTTTTGGGTCGCAGACCCAACATCAGCATGTGTGTACCAAATTACAATTTAATCGGACTTGTAGATTTGAAGCACTAGATGTGACAGACGGACAGACAGACACACGAGTGAAACTATAAGGGTTCCGTATTTTCATTCGAACTTTCGGAACCCTAAAAACTCAATAACACTTTGTCCAAATTGAGCACTTTATGCAAGACTATTAAACCAACAAGATAGTGAAACAATAAAGCATAGATGGCAATACACGAAGTAGGTGAAGAACGTTTTCTAGGAAAAAGAATTCACTATCATAGAAAAATAACCAGTTTGGTTTTATTTATTGTTCTTTTAAAAGAAAACATTCAAATGGTAAACGAACAACACTACCACCGATTCCACGAAGGTAGTACCCCTCATCATTGATTTTTGCCGTACGGATGGCTGTAGTCTTAAGTAAACGTAAACGATCAAATATCGGCACAGAGTACGGAAAGCCGCACCGGCAACGAATATAGACAATCAATGTTTTTTTTTAACCGTCTTCAAAAAGGTTAAAAATAGGTTACCAATTCGGAAGTATTTTTTTTTATGTATGATCGGGCATAACTCCGTCCTAGAGGCAAAGAATTTTGCAAATCCGTCTATACAGGGCGTAACGGAAAGGTGTGGTCATATTTTAGGAATCGGTCCTGCCCATGGCTATGAACAACTTTCTCTAAGAAAAAATAGAATATTCCCAAAAAAAAAAATTGGACTTTCCATACAAAGTTATCATCAGCTGATCAATATTTGTATGGGAGGTAAAAAATTTTTTTGTGAATTTCCTAAGGTTTTCTTGAAGAAAGTTTTTCATATCGATGGGCAGATGGAGTTCCTAAAATATGACCACACCTTTCCGTTACACTCTGTATATAGACGGATTTGCAAAATTCTTTTTTTGTTCGAAAGGGCTTTATTCCGAAATGGTCCCATTTCATATAGATCTGATGGTGAGTTGCAGAGACAGACAGCGGAACTCTTCAAAAAATGACAGCAAACCAACTGCGATTTTTTTATTTTTTATTATTATTATTATGAGCCTGTGCTGTCCCACTGCAGAGCAAAGGCCTCCCTTCCCTCCTTCCACTTTTCCCGGTCTTCTGCAATTTTGGGCCAGTCCTTTGAGAAGGAATCCAACTCATCCCGCCATCTCTAAATAAATAAACCATTTATTTCAGACGACACGGGCCCATAGAAAAATACCTTAACCTAAACATGCATATTTTAATATAAACAACTATCTCACCTGATGGTAAGCGATGATGTGGTCGAAGATGGAGCACGCTTGTTTAGAAGTAACCTATTCACTCTTGACTTAAAGACTCCCAGGTTGTAGCTATCAGGAAACAGAGACTCCGGTAGGGAATTCCACTCCCTAGCTATACGCATAATGAATGTTTACTCAAAACGCTTTGTGCGTATGGATGGGATGTCCACTATGAACCGGTGGCAATTCTTCACGTCTTGTGGTCCGTTGATGAAACGAGCTTGGCAGAATCAAATCTCCAAAAATGTAACCGATAGAAAACCGACAGGCTAGCAACTCGGCGTCTATGTTCTAGACTTTGGAGTATCGACTCAACGAGCCTAGATTGCTGTGATCGTATGTCTATTGAGTGTTAACATAGTTTAATAGGGAACCACAACTAAAAAGTAAAAAATAAAACTTTTTACATAAAAAATAGAACCGACCTGAAACACCGACTTCGGAAAATAAAGTTGTTTTGCGCTTTTTTTGGAAGTCGGTTCTATTTATTTGTAAAAAAAGATTATTTGTGTAGAGGGACCATCATCAGTAACTCTCCCGCTCTGGGTGGAGCGGGAGGGCGTGTCAGACTCTTACTGACTAAAACCCACCCCTGTTCCTTCCCTGCCAGAGTGCTCAGGGATGCGGTAACTCATTTTCAGAATTTATCCACTACCCCTAGGCATGCAGGCATCGGCCACGATGGGCCCCGTTAGTGGTCGCTGACACTAACATCTTTGAGGCGCGCGTGGAACACTACGCGCCGTCGACTCACGGGCTTGGTGCTGATCGGACGGCGAGCTACCCACTGCTCGCCGTCCGCAGGCCCGGGTGCTCAAGTACGCTAGGGATGGGTTAACAGCCTCGTTGGTAGTCTCGTGGTTCGGTTTTTTTTATTTTTTTTATTCTGTAATAGTTTAAAGAGGGTTTAATCAAGACAGATTATGCCACCCTCATCGTTACAAATCAACTTTACAGTTTTCATGCTAAATATAACAAAAAAATAAATAATACTATACTTAGTACATCTTAACTTACCCCCTGCGCTTAACCCCTATAATCACGAGTCTAAACATCATCCTGGCTGCTGCCCGAAGTCGGAGCAGCAAGGACGATGTTACATTCCCCAGTCTCGTAGATATTATTAAATAACATCAGCAAATCTCGTCTCTCCGGCTCGTTCCGAACACATTCCATCATGATATGGTATGTAACATCCTCTATTGAGTTGCATTCTGAACAGTTTGGTGATTCAACTTTACCCATCAAAAATGCGAATTTGTTTAAGGATATGTGTCCAGAGCGAAGCCGAAGGGCTGTTATGATCGTTTGCCTTCCCATATTGGCACTATCAAACCACGTATTTTTAAAAACGCTCGGCTGTATAGTGGCATACCATATACCTTTACTGCGGCTCCTTTCATTAAAATATTCTTGCCACCTGTCATAGCAATGATGTCTTAATTTAAAGTAAAGTTCTGTATAATACGGTAGACAGGAATACTGTTCACCATCTGTTATTGCCTGTTTAGCTAACTGGTCGACCGTCTCATTACCCACAATGTCAATGTGAGAGGGCACCCATTGTAAAACAACATTTTTATTGTCCCTTTTGAGCTTATATAACAAGTTCAGTATAACATAGGCAATAAGAATCCCACTTTTGGGCGATGTACATCGACTTAATAGCTGTAACGCACTACGACAATCACTTACAATTAAAAACTCAGAACATGCAATTGTGGTTCGGTTTTACAGGTCTGGTAAAAAGTGTTATTGAGTTGTTCCATTATGAACTTCTCAGTAGCAGCTCGGAGTATGAAAGTTGGCGGCGTGACACTGCCGTGTCTCGAAAAGCACGTAAAGTCGTTAGTCTTGCGTCTGATCTCCCCGGTCGTGTTAGATTGCCGTCCCATCGGACTATGAGAGTAAAGGAACAGAGAGTGCATCTGTGTTTGCGCACACGCTTGTGCACTATACTATCTCCTATGTACTTGGTTAATCTCCGTTGAGATTGGTCACCGTGATCGAAATTACGGCTTCCAGTCTAACGGGATGCAGCTGAATACCAGTATTTTATATGGAATGATTGCAGGTCCGAATCCTCAACCCAGTTACTGTTACTGGATAACATGATACTGTGACGACCTTATGTTGGCGACCTTATGGTGGAGACTGGCACGTTGGAAGTTTGGAACATTCTAGAAACTCTTGGAACGCCGATTGAAAATTAAGAAGAAGGAAGACTTTTGTTTTTGGGTTGACTTCTGCTAGCTCGTCCGAAGAGAGCACATGTATTATTTTTATTATTCAATATAACGTATAAGTGCGCCAGTCCTCTTTTCTTTATCACACAACTCACATAAGCAGTCACTCTCGTACACCACACTCTCGCACTGCCAGCGAGTACGACAACCCCCAGACGCGTATAAGGAATCTCGAGGGACCTGTACTAAGAGAAGGTGCTCCAGGTCCCTATAATACACACTGGAAGGTAGGACGCATGAAGGAGAGGAAATCCTCTCTCATGGGTAGCCGCTGCAAGAGACGCCCTGGGCGTTGGGAGTCGCAAGGCGATGCCCGGCCACCGTAGGCGCGGGTTTACGGACGGCGAACAATGGGTAGCTCACCGTTCGATAAGAACCAGGCCCGGGTCGTCGGTGCGTTGTGTTTCACGTGCGTCTCAAAGAGATGTCAGCAGTAATTGACGGGGCCCGCAAGAGCTGATACCTGCCAGGGTGACTGGCAACTGAAGGAACATGGGTGGATTTTAGGCGGTAAGAGTTTGACATGCCTTCCCGGTCCACCCATAGTGGGAGAAGAACTTTGATGATTTTCAACTCAACAAAAAAAAAACACTGTTTTTTGTTGTGATGGTCGCGAAGGAGGCGGCGGAAAGGGAGAGGGAGAATACAACCTCTTTTAACCGACTTCGAAAAAGGAGGAGGTTATCAATTCGGATGTTTGTATTTTTTTTTTTTTTATGTTGTTCGGGCATAACTCCGTCATATATTGACGGATTTGCAAAATTCTTTTTTTGTTCGAAAGGGGTTTATTTCGAAATAGTCCCATTTAAATTTCAAAAATATCTGATGATGGGTTTCGGAGACAGACAACGGAACTCTTCAAAAATTGACAGCAAATCAATCGCGATTGCTGCTATCGTATGTCTATGAATTGTTAACACAGTTTAATGGGGAACCACAACTAAAAAGTGAAAAATAAAAAAACTTTTTTACAAAAAAATAGAACCGACTTCCAAAAAAAGTGCAAAATAACTTTAATTTCGGAAGTCGGTGTCAAAAAACAAAGACACAAAACAGAACACCGACTTCCGAAATTAAAGTTATTTTGCACTTTTTTTGGAAGTAGGTTCTATTTTTTTGTAAAAAAGTTTTTCTTATCCGTAGTAAACGCACCGGGCGCCAGAGGGTGCGGAACAATCTCCAGCCGCCGTAAAGGATATGACCTGCATGTAATAGACTTGGGGAGCTTGTTACCTGAACAGACAAAGGGCCGAGACGGCGGTGCACCGTGTGCCACGCACGCCTCTCTTCACAAATTGCAGCCGATCGCGGGCGTAGAGATGACCTGATGCCTGCAGAGGTGACGGGGACCGTATGAATACCTGCGGGCCAATATCTAGCCGGGGGAGCGTGATGTACTGCGCAAGCACTCCATCGCCCCGGCCAAAGGTAGTTGTAGAACACGGTGTGGTTAAAGGGTTCCAAACAAATCATATTTTTTCTGGTTTAAACTACAGGTACTTCTTTCCTGTAATCTATAAGTAAAGAACGACATTCTGATTTTTTTTCAATATTTATTTTTCAACTATTTTCTCAAAATAACTTAAAAACTATACAATTTAGAATAATAGATTTGCAATCCTTATAATAAGCTCTTTCATTTGATATGTAGCACATTTTTTTAATGTTCTGACCCCCAAAGTGACCATAATCCAAACTCACTTATTTACGTTACACGTTCGTGTTTGGGTCCCAGATATTCATGTGTGCACCAAATTTCAACTAAATTGGTCGAGTAGATTCGGAGTAAATTGGCTGTGACAGACGGACGGACAGACATACAGACATGCAATAAGGGTTCCGTTTTTACATTCGGATGTTTGGAACTCTAAAAAAGGTTAGTATTGAAAGTTTTATTTATTTATTTAAACTTCATGTATATTGTGAGGAAGAGTGAAGTGATGGTGTTTAAGGCTGGTAATGAATCTGTCGCCAATGCTCCTCCTTTGTATCTTTGTGGTGCCAGCGTAAACAGAGTGTCTAATTTTAAGTATCTGGGTCACTGGGTCTCAGATGATACAGGTGACAACCTTGATTTGGAGAGGGAGCGCAGGGCGTTGTCTGTGCGCTGTAACATGCTGGCTCGCAGGTTTGCATCAAAGTGACATTATTTAAGGCCTTCTGTCAATCGTTTTACACCTGCAGCCTGTGGACTAAGTACACGCAGCGTACATACAGTGCTCTGCGAGTACAATATAATAACGCGTTCAGGGTGTTGTTTGGGCTGCCGCGCCACTGCAGCGCTTTAACAATGTTTGTGATGAAAAGCGTGGATGGTTTTCATGCCATCATGCGGAAGCGCTGTGCGTCCCTTATGAGGCGTATGCGGGCCAGCTCGAACAGCCTTCTGAGTGTGTTCGTGGACCGCTGGGACTCGCCGATGTGGCGGCACTGGATGAGACTTCACACTGAGGGTGGTCGCGTCCAGGGCTTGGCATAAACTGGCATTCCTGTGCGGTGCCACTTTGTGATTTCTGTGTCTTTTTTATTGTATGTACTAACAATAGCTTATAAGGTTTTTTGTGTTACTAACAGTATATGGACTACCTCTGAAATAAATGTCTCATTATTATTATTATTATTATAATAGTGGTGCAACAAGGCATTCTCAACCAGTCAACCTTTGGGTTAAATAGACAACTCTGTGATAGGTGTACAATCACAAATAAAACAAAATAAAAATTTAAAACCGAAAATAGTAGACTGATAATAAAATACATATATATGCTAAAATAATAAACTAATAAATATTATAATAAAATCCAAATATTACAATATAAAAACACAAAAAACAAAAAACTCTGAAAACAATAACTACGACGAGGACCAAACCAAGTTTGAGAGGACTTTAAGTAGTAGTTCCGGATTGTACGTCTAAACGAAAATTTACTCTCACCTTTTACAATGTATAATAGTTTTGACAATGCCGTCTCTACCAGTGTCTGCCAAGGCGTCTCCGTGCTCTGTGGTTATTGGTAGAATTCGAGGAATTCGCATCGTCGTTCTGTTATGAAAATGAAAACGTTTTCAGGAAGCCGGATTATCTTATATTTAAGATGGTTGTATAGATAGGTAATTATTATCTATATTTATTTTTGGGTTACGGAGAATTTATATTTATTTTGGGTAAATATCATGTAGCTTTTATATTGATACTGTTGTTATACTACCTACGCTGTTTAATCAAGCAATCAGTTAAAATGAGAGAGTCTAATTAAACCAAGCCACACTGGATCCACGTGGTGGATTACGGCCCACACCCTCTCACAGAGAGGAGGCCTGTGCCCCAGCAGTGGGAATGTTATACGTTGATTAAGCTATTATTATTATATTATGAAACAATACTTCACGTGCTGAATACTTTTGAAAAGAAAGAAAACCAATACAAGACTTTTACATAAGTAGGTCACATGACACACAGATCGCTACCACGCAAAAAGAGCGGTGTTATAAGTTTGTCCGCTATGTGTGTGTGTCTGTCTGTCTGTGTGTCTATCTGTGGCACTGTAGCTCTTAAACGGGTAAACCGATTTGAATGCGGTTTTTTTTCATTTGAAAGCAGGTATTCTAGCGATGGTTCTTAGACATGTTTTAGCAAAATCGGTTCAGCCATTTCGAAGTCATCAGTTCTTTTGTTATTTTTAAATGTTCGCTTTTCTTTTAAGCATTGGGTGTTTTTATTTTTATAAATTTAATTTGTATCTTGTAGGCACTAAACCTTATACTGACATATTTATCACATACTTCTTCGTATTTGGGTTTTTGTGCAGAAATGTTGACCCAAACACATAATGATATAACTATTCTTCAAATTAAAACAAGAAAAACAACACACAGTAAGTTCTTCAACTACTGTGCTAACAGCTGAGAGATTTATTTATCTTTAATTAAAAGGAGAGACGGAACAAACTGCAGTTTTCTTCAAACGATAAAAGTTGAATTAAATACTAGCCACCTGGAGAGTGCCAAGTTTTTATCATGTTGCAGACAGTTAGGATTTTAGTAGAAGTTTGTGTTGACTAGATCCTGTAGAGTACAACATAAACTTATAGAAGATGGCGAAAATCTTATAAAAAAAAGACTTATTAATTAAGGCTGCTCTCTCGAAAAAGCTTAAAAAGAGCGTGCAGATGAAGCAGCTTTACTTTCAGAGAAATTACATCTGAAAATAATTCATAGTAACTTACATGATACGTAATTTGGTTTAGCCATAATTTTTCTATCGGTATCACATAATAAGAAAAAAAACCATCAAATCACCTCGAAATGGTTGAGATGAAACCATTTTACTCCTTAATTTTTCATCAAAAGAGTATAAAAAAATATCTACTGCTTTGCAATACAAAAGGTAAATGATTTGAATCAGAATGCTTTATTTGTAAACATAGGTAGGTTGGGAAAAAAAAGGTATTTTATTGTTACTTACTTTATTTTGTGTAAGTTATTTCATCACCACTGCTCTCATAACGGTGAAGGAAAACATCGTAAGGAAACCAGTATGTCCTAGAACCAAAAATTCGAAGTCATGTGACATCTACCAACACGCATTGGACCTCTCATTTATTTAGCAAATATAGAATTTAGCAGAATTTAGCACAGGCCTCCTCTCTGTGAGAGCAAAACATCGAAACAGGGTCACCTCGCCCCCGGGCACTAGGGGCAGGAAGTCACAGGGGTGGGTTTAAGTCAGTAAGAGTCTGACACGCCCTCCCGCTCCACCCTAGAGTGGGAGATGTCATTGGATGATATTATCCCACCCCACAAAAAAAAAAAGCCGTTGGCATTTATTTGCGCCTTAACGGAATACCATTTCAATTCATTATTATTTATTTATTACGAGCCTGTGCTGTCCCGCTACCAGGCCAAAGGATTCACTTCCCTCCTTCCACTTTCCCCGGTCTTCTGCAATTTTGGGCCGGTCCTTTGAGAAGGCATTCAACTTATACCGCCATCTCTTTCTGGGCCTGCCGCGTTGTCGTTTCCTTGAATTTGGGATCCACTGCATGGTAATCTTCGCCCATTGCTCCTCCGACATGCGGTAGATATGACCACCCCAGTTCTACTTTAACCACGCAGCTGTGCTAAAAAGCTTATTTAAGTCAAATAACTAAGAAATAAAATACAAACACCGACTTCCGAAATTAAAGTTATTTTTAATTTTTAGTGTAGTTTCTTTTTTGGAAGTCGGTTGTTTTTTTGTAAATAAGCTTTTTTGCATGGCTGATTGGCTGAATATGTAAGTAATTTGAAGGCATCCTACCTTTTTTAACATTGATAGTCTCGCGCTTGACCACTATCTCACCTAATGGTAGGCGATGCTGTGGTCAACGATGGAGCACGCTTACCTAGAGTAACCTATTCACTATTGTCTTAACGTGTCAGGTACCGTGGCGTTTAATATTTAAAAAAAAATGCGTTTTTAATAATAATAATTAGTATGGTCATATCTCATTGTACTGGGATCGGTTCATCACTGGCAGGACTATTGTAGCCAATAAGCCTGATACAGTAGTGGTGGACCGAATCCAGAGGCGTGCAATGATTGTTAACATTACCGTCACACATGACGAGAACCTCGTGAAAGCCGAGAAAGATAAACAAATCAAGTATATTGACTTCGGGCCTGCGGACGGCGAGCAGTGGGTAGCTCGCCGTCCGATCAGCACCAGGCCCGTGAGTCGACGGCGCGTAGTGTTCCACGCGCGCCTCAAAAAGTTGTCAGCAAACACGACGGGGCCCGTCATGGCCGATGCATGCCCAGGGGTTGAGGATAAATTCGAAAAAGTTTCCTCGTCCCTGGGCACTCAGGCAGGGAAGGAACAGGGGGGGTTTTAGTTCCACGCGCGCCTCAAAGAGATTAGTGTCAGCCACCACTGACGGGCCCCATCGTGGCCGGTGCTTGCATGCCTAAGGGTAGCGGAAAATTCTGAAAATGAGTTAGCGCACCCCTGGGTACTCGGGCAGGGAAGGAACAGGGGTGGGTTTTAGTCAGTAAAAGTCTGACACGCCTTCTCGCTCCACCTAGAGCAGGAGAAGTCATTGGATGATTTCCCACACCCCCAAAAAAAAAAAAAAAACTCAGACTGAGCAATCATTGTACCGATAGTCGTGTCAGCCAATGTCTTAATAGCCACGAGCCTCAACCAACACCTCAGGAGGCTCTCGTTAGGCGGCTGGATCAAGGGCTTGATTCAGAAAGCAGTACTTCTGGACACGGCTCGCATTGTCAGGCGGTTCCTCTCTCTGGAGCCCTGACCGCCGGTAGCTTGGACCCTGTTCCCGATACCGGTGGGATACTATTTTTTTTTTTTTTTTTTTACTTTTTCAATGAAATATTTAAGAATATAATTTAAATGTATTTACAAATGAATAAATGGTTAAAGACCCCTAAGTTGCAGCTTTTAGGAAACACTCACTCCGGCAGGGAATTTCACTACTTAGGGTTCCAACACATAAACAAGTACCGACGAAGTAACGTGCCACGGCACGGCATCGTGACGGGGCAATCCACTTTACAGCACCGTGCTCTTTCCATGCTGTTGTTTTCATATTTTTGTTCTTGAAGTTTTCAACTGTTTTGTCCCATAGCACAGGACGCTCCTGAACTAGGATTATTAAGTGACCGACTTCAATTTCATCCGTAATCTTTGAATATTGAATAACAAATGCGGCACAGCTGGAAGAGTACATCATGAGATTCGACGTCACGACGACGTGCTGTGCAAAGTGCCACATTACCTTATCGTTAAGTGTTTATGTGTTTGAGCCCTTAGCTTTTGTGCGTGTGGATGGGATGTCCACCATGTACCGGTGGCGCATCACCGTACGTCTAGTAGTCCGATGATGGAACGTGCTTGATGGAATAAAGGCGCTATTAACTGCCAATGATCTTGAGTGGTTAGCTTGCGTGTTCTGTGCTGAGCTCACGTCCATCCAGTAATAGGACTCGCCCATCAAAGAGCGCTGTCCGAAATTAGACGCATTATTAATTTTTTACACATAAAACAACAGGTATTAAACTAAAACACTTAGACTAAATTATAAATAATTAAATGATTTTCAAAATGGTGCAGATTTAATAAAAATACGCTTCATAGTTTTTGCGTGATTCTCTTTTTTTTATCCGCGTTAGACATAGTTTTACAAATTAATTACAGTATGTTTTAAACATCCAATTTCAAATATTCTCAGATAAAATTACGAAAGAAATTGTCTAAAGTAACATATATTTTTTTCAAAGAAATAAGACTAGTCGTTTAGACGCGATGTTCAATTAAAAACCATTAAAAGTCGTATAACAGCGCCTTAAACTATGCAAATCCGACGCACACATCTCGAAATGTAACCGACAGGCTGGCAACTCGGCATCGATGTTCCAGACTTTGCAGCGTTTACTCGACAAGCTCATTTTGATTGGCATAATTATCTTCTCAAAACGTCATGAGATATTCTCTCATAACTCGTCGATACAACACAAGACAAGCTTGTTTTCAATAATTTAAACTTTCCCAATCGCAAACTTATAATTACACGCCCAAGAGACATGCTGGCGTAGTCTTATTAATCAAAATAATTAACTCTGTATGTTTATGTTTAGAAAAGTGATGAGTCAAACATTTCTTGCTTCGGAAACTTTGGTTAAGTTAAGCGACTATAGACTTCAGTTAACTTGGGCTTTTTACCTTTGAAAGTTTAACGATTTAAACTTATTCAAAGGTGCGTCAATATTAATCGCTAATAAATGTTTATCTGAATAATGTTCGTAACTAAAACAATGTTAATTTTGTTAACAAAGAACTTCTTCTTCGTCGTCGTAATGATGATTCCAAAATTAAATCTCTTTTGACCAAAAAAAAATTAAAAATGTGTAGATAGGTATATACAGGGTGTAACGGAAAGGTGTGGTCATATTTTAAGAACCGGTTCTGCCCATGGAAATGAACAACTTTCTCTAAGAAAAAATGGAAAATTCCCAAAAAAAAAAAGGACTTTCCCTATAAAGTTATCATCAGCTGATCAATATTTGTATGGGAGGTAAAATATTTTTTTTTAAATTCCTCAGATTTTCTTGAAGAACGTTGTTCATATCGATGAGCAGACACCGTTCTTAAAATATGACCACACCTTTCCGTTACAGCCTGTATATATTATTATGTATTTTTTTTGTGGGATGGGAAATCATCCAATGACATCTCTCGCTCTGGGTGGAGCGGGAGGGCGTGTCAGACTCTTACTGACTAAAACCCACCCCTGTTCATTGCCTGCCTGAGTGCCCAGGGGAGCGGTAACTCTGTTACGAATTTATCCGCTACCCCTTGGCATGATATAGGTATACCTAATTCTTAAATAAAATGTGTTGTAGCTTTGATGTGAATTCTAAAAAAAAACTATTGTATTTATATCATAAAATTCTAGCAAGTTTAAAAAAGTCACAAACTGTTTTGCTTCAGGTTAATACAGAAAGCACTCCTATAACATTATGCAAAACACAAGCTTACAGTCTACTGCATCTGAAAAATTCTTTAGTAAAATGTCAGAAACGTGCGACTGCCTACAACATAGCAAGTTAAACATTAAAACGACTAGTGTCTGCAACGTGTCTGCAACTTAGAGCATAAAATTGTTATAGCCATTAGCAAGTTAAAGAAACAGAAGGTTTACTGTAAAGATTTTTTTTTCATTGATAGAATCGCGTTTGACCACTATCTCACCTGATGATAAGCGATGATGTCGTCGAAGATTTAGCACGATTGCCTAGAAGTGACCTATTCACTCTTGACTTAAAGACCCCCAGGTTGTAGCAATCAGGAAACACAGACTCCGGAAGCGAATCCCACTCCTTAGCTGTACGCACAATGAATGTGTTCTCAAAACGTTTTGTGCATATGGAGGGAGGCCCACCATGATGAAAATCGAGGAAAATAAACCGTTGGTCACCACAGTAATTTGTAGATCCTTGACAGTCAGACAGCCAGTCTTGACTAGTAGTACAAATTTTCCCAGTTATCTGCTCCCATTTTACCCAGTAATCGCTTGTGGAAGGCAATTGCTCTATGTAAAATACGGGTATTTAGCTGCATCCAGTGAGAGTGGCTTCCAAACCCCCTTTTTGTTTTGGGGGTGTGGGAAATCATTCAATGACTTCTCCCGCTCTGGGTGGAGCGGGAGGGCATGTCAGACTCTTACTGAGTAAAACCCACCTCTGTTTCTTCCCTGCCTGAGTGCCCAGGGTTGCGGTAACTCATTTTCAGAATTTATTCACTACCCCTAGGCATGCAGGCACCAGCCACGATGGGCCCCGTCAGTGGTGGGTGACAACATCTCTTTGAGGCGCGCGTAGAACTCACGGGCTTGGTGCTGATCGCACGGCGAGCTACCCACTGCTCGCCGTCCGCAGGCCCAGGTCTACGGCCGGAAAACGTCTCGCGACGTCCTACGCCCAGTACGCCCAGTATCTCTCCTGCGGTGGTAGCAGCCGGGGCCGTGAGGGCCACTCCGTTGAGCTTCCCTCACGCGTCCCGCCTCCGCCTTCACGAGCATTACTGCTTTGCAGAAGGCGGAGACTGCCTCCCATTCCCTCTCGCTCCGTACCATGGCCTGAACCAGGCCCGGGCGCGAGAGGTCGCCGCCACCTATCGCATTCACGAGGACACGGCGGTGCTCCGCCCAAGCGGGCCAGACCTCCACCGTGTCCTCTGGGCGATCCGCGCAGTGGTAACACCCAGGCGTTTCCTCCCGCCCGATCTGATGCAGGAACCTCCCGAAACAACCGTGTCCGGTGAGGACCTGCATCAGGCGGAAGGCGAGGATGCCGTGACGCCTCTCCAGCCACTCCTCAAAGAGGGGCACTACTGCTGCAATGGTGGCGTGCCCAGCCACACCCCCCTGGGAAACCGGTAGGCACATTGCTTGAACCGAATTTAACCTCGTAATTCACCCTACACTCGCCACATTAACTCAACGTCAAAATACATCCCAAATCATTTATCCTGTACTGTTTATTCTTATCATATTTTTTTCTTGCTTTTTTATTGTTTAAATTAGTTAATTAACCTGTTGGGTACCTTTTGCATGGAGCATCGTTCCATTCTGTATCTGGAGAAGGGCGTTGTTAGCTGCACTAAAGTTTACAACTTTTGCAGCTATCATCATTTTACTTGTTATACTATGTCTTGTGTTATTGTTCCAAAATAAACTTTTTATTATTTATTTATTATTTAATGGATGATGATGACATAAACCTGTAAACAAACACTGTTCAACTCGATCCTTGACTACTGATAGCTGTCTAGCTGCTACCAGCCTCCACACAAAGTGCTTCGGCGCTCCATTTAGTCTGAGAGTGTCCTTCTCAATGTTTGTCGATTCGATCAACACAAATGCCCAAATAAAAAATATATGGGCATACAAAGATAACATAGGCTGGTTGAAATTAGTATATGAAGTCCAATTTTTGTGTGTCTTGAAGATAGTTATTCATTTGCATGGGCAAAATCAGTATCGAAAATATGACCACACATATCCGTTACACCCCGTATATCTCAGTTAAACGGTCATTGGTTCTAAGTTTAACGTTTTGCAAACACATTCATTGTGCGTACAGCCAGGTAGTGGATTTCTCTGCCGGAGTCTGTGTTTCCTGATAGCTACAACCTGGGAGTCTGTAAATAGGTTACTTCTAAGCAAGCGTGCTCCATCTTCGACCACATCATCGCTTACCATCAGGTGAGATAGTGGTCAAACGCAAGCCTATCAACAAGAAAAATAAAATAAAAAGTTTAAAATGATGGACTCGTCGCTAGTTTTACGTGTTTATTCTGTCAAAGAATAGAGGAGTGGCCTTGAGAATTATTGTAAACTTTCCAGCCATATAGCGCAAGATTCTTATCCTATTATAATAAAATATAATATGTTTGTTACTCTATCACGCAAAAATCACTAAACGGATTTTGATGAAACTTCACAGTAATATTGTTAATACATCTGAATAACACATATCCATTTATAATGGGAGGAAGTACTAATACTACGCGGGCGAAGTCACAGGTCAAAGCTAGTCTAAGTTAAAAACTTCCTTTCTAAACAAAATGTGGTGATCAGAGTGGATTTTCTGCCCTTTAACTCCATCCTTACAGTCTGCATAATGTTATTAAAGTGTGCAACTGTGCAGTCTGATTGTAATTAAATGCACAGTCCTGGTACTATGCTTCGGTCTTGAATATTTTAATAAATTGTTAATGAAGGAAAGTTTGTGATTTATTGCCGTTCAGGGTTTTGGTGGGTTTGTTTTGCTGTTTCGACGAAGTATGTTATTAGCGTTATTAGTTCTTTCAGTACGCGGTTGCCACTCGAGAACCTTTCAAACAATGTGCCCTGCCCACCGCCACATAAGTTTTACGATTTTTCGGGTTATTTCGGTAACCTTGGCCTGGCCCGGCCTGAATTGAATTGGCTTACCCAAGTCAATTCAAACATAATTATGATACTTTTTTGTCCCGGTACATTCCCATGCAGATTACCACGGCCTTTATCAGATCATCGGTCCACCTTTGGTCGTCTTTTCTGAACCTTTTGGCAACAACTACCAACCTACTATAGACGAACGAATCGCAAAGCATAGGATCAAACATAATCCCAAGTACTGAATCTGTCGCCATGAGATCTGGAGGCAAAGGTCGGCGTAACTCTGCTGCCGCGACGCCTCGCGGCTCGGCGGACAGAGCTCCGGCAGGAACTCATGGCTACATGAAAAAAAAAAAAGTAAAAAAAAATGGCGACATGGAGAGAGCGACTGTCGCAACACATCATTGGGCACGCCGCAATTGCGACGGTAAGGCTCTTCTTTGAGGAGTGGCTGGAGAGGCGCCACGGCGTCCTCACCTTTCACCTAACTCAGGTCCTCACCGGTCACGGCAGTTTCGGGAGGTTCCTGTGTAGGATAAGGCGGGGGGAAACGCCCGGGTCCGGCCGGCCCTGTCACCACTGTGCGGATCGCCCAGAGGAAACGGTGGAGCATACGGTGGAGTTGTGCCCCGCTTGGGCGCAGCCTCGCCGTGTCCTCGTGGAGGCGATCGGCGGCAGCCAACTCTCGCGCCCGGCCCTGGTCCAGGCCATGGTATGGAGCGAGAGGGAATGGGAAGCAGTCGCCTCCTTCTGCGAAGCAGTAATGCTCGCGAAGGAGGAGGCGGGACGGGTAAGGTAGACTCAACAGAGTCGCCCCCAGAGTCGCCAGAGCAGCAGCCTCTGCAGGAGACGCCCTGAGCGTCGGGGGTCGCGAGACGATCTCCGGCCACCGTAGATGCTGGCCTGCGGACAACAAGTAGTGGGTAGCTCGCCGTCCGATCAGGATCAGGCCCAAGAGTCGACGGCGCGTAGTGTTAGAGATGCCAGCAATGCTTGACGGGACCCGTCATGGCCAATGCCTACCCAGGGGTCGTGAATAAATTCGAAAAAGAGTTACCGCGACCGTGGGGACTCAGGGCAGGGAAGGAACAGGGGTGGGTTTTAGTCAGTAAAAGTCTGACACGCCCTCCCGCTCCAACCAGAGCGGGAAATGTCATAGGATGATTGACCCACCCCACAAAAAAAGTACCGAATCTGTATAGTTTACCTTTCTTCTATTCAGAAACCTACATACAGCATATAGGTCGACTTTTTAGCCTTCAGGGGTAAAGCACACAATACGTTAACTCAACGAAGAGCCCGTAAAGGTAGGCAAGGCAGGAGTGCGCAACATTTGAGACGCATGGCTTTACGATCGACAAAATGCTCGCCTCGGCGGAGACGCGGGCTCAATGGCTTGAGAAATTATACCAAGGAGGTAGGAAAACGGTGAAGGTGGCATGTTTTGTGAGTGAGTGAGTGAGTATTTTTAACCGACTTTGAAAAAGGAGGAGGTTGTATGTTCGACTGTATGTATTTTTTTTTTATGTATGTCCACCGATTTCTCCGTCAGTTGCGGACCGATTTTCAAAATTCTTTTTTTATCCGAAAGAATATACTCCCGAGGTGGTCCCATATAAATTTAATCGTAATTGCTTCAGCGCTTTTGGAAAAACTGAAGACAACCGAAAATTACATATACCTCGATGACATTTTGGTTTTCTCCAATCACGAGTATGTTTAAATTCCACGTTCCATTTATTTGGGGTCTTTAGTTTTGGGGTATAACAACTATAAAGTGAAAATTAAAAAAAAAAATTTTTACAAAAAAAAAAAAAAACAACCGATTTCCAAAAAAAAAATACACTAAAAATTAAAAAATAACTTTAATTTCGGCAGTCGGTGTCAAATAACGAAAAAGTAAAATACAAACACCGACATCCGAAATTAAAGTTATTTTTTAATTTTTAGTGTATTTTTGTTTTGGAAGTCGGTTCTTTTTTTTTGTGGCTATTTAGAACTCTCGTTCGTAAAATAAAAACAGCAAAAACGAAACTTAACTTCACCATCAATCCATTTTTTGAGAAAAAAAATGTAAAAAATATAAAAATTTGGCAATAAAAAATCTTTTAAAACAACCCAAATCTCGACTTATAATACGCAACGCAAGCTTCGAATCTAGCTCATTCATTAGATCATAATTGAAATGATCTTTCAAGTTGTGCATTAAAATTTATAGAAATGCATTATTTTAACTGTAAAATCTCATTTGTAAAATCACGTAAATAAATGAAATCGGCCAAAATTTCGAGTACCTACGGCCTCTTAACTTATGTACAATGACGAAAATGGTGGCAGGTCACCGCGACTATCTGTGACTCCCGCATTTTGCCCTTAAACTTAAGGGCAAGATTTATAAAACAATGGTCAGACCTGCTGTCTTGTATGGTTCAGAATGTTGGGCCACAAAAGGGATGAATGAAAAGCAATTGCATGCAGCTGAGATGAGAATTCTAAGAGCGATGTGTAGTGTTACGTGCATGGATAGAATTAGGAATGAGTATATAATAGTAAATAATAAATCAAATTTATTTCAGACTAGTTCATATTTAAAAATTTCAATTTTACTTACACACGCATGCAAAGATACACACAAAAGGATACACACACATATACACATAATATATCTCTCATAAGAGGAAGTCTGAAAGTGGCACCGCTGACTTTAAAAGTTGTGTGGAAATCGGTTGTCGTGATATGGGCATGTGATGCGGAGGAATGAAGAAAATGTCGTGAGGAAAGTCTTGTGTATGAATGTGGATGGCTAAAAGAGTAGGGGAACGCCAAAGAAACGATGGTTGGACTGTGTGAAAGATGATATGGGTAAGAGGGGGGTGACTACAGAGATGACGACTAATAGAGGAGTATGGAAGAAAAAGACATGTTGCGCCGACACCAAATAAATTGGGATTGGCAGGAGAATGATGATGTACAACAATAATGGCGGGTGTTTTGTATAATGGTAATTCTGAAACAATGGAACGGTTATTGAAGTAAACAGGGCTATAGTTAAAGCCGAAAGGTTCTATGTACTATCACGGAAACTAGAGAGAAAAGTATGAAACGGGCATCTTTAGATGAGCTGATTGCCCTGTGAGCATTTATAGAGACCATTCATTGTCTTGGGGTGGAGATCTTCCGCTGAACGCTAACCTTTATGATGTGCTCCACGATGCCAAAGATAGGAACAGGTGGCGCAATATCATCAAGACAAAGATTATACCATGCTCAGGGGATCACGACCCTCAATCAATCTGCCTGGCCTTTTCCTTTTGAGCTTATCAATCATGTCATCATCTGTCATCTAAACTACACATATATGCAAAATTTCAGCTTAATCGGAAACAGGGAAGTGGGTCCAAATTAACTTTTTTTAGGGTTCCGTACCTCAAAAGGAAAAAATGGAATCCTTAGAGGATCACTTTGTTGTCCGTCTGTCTGTCTGTCAAGAGCCTTTTTCTCAGGAATGCGTGGAGAGATCAAGCTGAAATTTATATCAAATACTTAGGTCTACTGTCACTTGGAGCTGTGAAAAATAAAACTTCTAAGCCAACGCAATAAAATGATACAGCCGTTTACCCAAACCTACAGGGTACTTCCCGTGAACTCAGAATCTTGAAATTTGGGACGCAACAACGTCTTTTAGCACAGATAAAGGAAAAATTGCGAAAATCATACATTTTTAGTTACATCATATAATAAAAATATTTTTTACTTATACAGGGAGTAACGGCAAGGTGTGCTCATATTTTAAGAACTGTATCTGCCCATCGATATGAACAACTTTCTACAAGAAAACCTGAGAAAATTCTCAATTTTTTTTTAACTCCCATACAAATATTGATCAGCTGATGATAAATTTGTACGGAACTACCAATTTTTTTTATTGGAAATTTTCAATTTTTTCTTAGAGAAAGTTGTTAATTTCCTTGGGCAAAACCGGTTCTTAAAATATGACCACACCTTTCCGTTACACCCTGTATACCTACAGGTTTGTACGGAACCCTCGGTGCGCGAGTCCGACTCGCACTTGGCCGTTTTTTTTTACATAGTTACAGTTGAAGCTAAATAAATCGTTTTATTAACAAAATAAGGTTTGAGTATTTTCGACCTCGATTCCCTTCGTAGCTCAGTATCCAAGATAGAATTAGCATCATTATAATACACACCTATGTGCGGAGATGTACTCGTGTGTAACCATGAGCCCTAACGACATCCACATTGTAAACTGTCTGCCAGCGGTCGTTGAGTGATATCATATTCTTAGGTGAATAGGTAAGATGGGTAAACGAGATAGAGGTCTCTCCGTCCTTTGTTGGAAATTTTTACACAAATATTTAGGGACTAGCACTACGTCTTGGACTTTAAAACTTAAGAGGTGGAATGTAAGTACCTACTAAAGTATAAACCTGTGATTACTTTTTAGAAGCTTTGTATTAACTCGCTGATATATCAAATGACTTCTCCCGCTCTGTGGAGTGGGAGTGTCAGACTCTTACCGATTAAAACCATTTTTTTTTACGACTTTGTCGTCGTAGGAGGTTCGTATTTGGGTTCATTTGATATGTTTTGACATTATTTTTAGTTCTTTAAAAGCTTAAAAAGATTTTTCTTATTATTTGGGGTAAAAAAGAGGACTCGGAAGAGATTTTATTTTAAAAAATCCCAGGAACTGAGCGAAAATTACAGTGTAAAATATTGCTGACATTACAACAATATTATTAAGCTTTGAAATCTTATCGTTTTCACTAGTGAATAATGAATAATTCATTCCGAACTTACTTTTTTTTCGAACAGCATAAGAGAATCTTATAAGCTAATGTCACATAGTATGAAAGCTTGGGAAAAAGTTATTGAAAGGCGGCTGAGAGAAGAGAGTGAAATCTCACAGACCAGTTCGGTTTTATGATTGATCGGGGTACAACGGATGCCATTTTCGCTATCCGCCAGCTGTGCGAGAAATACAGAACTGTGCATAAAAACTTGGACATGGTGTTCGTTGACCTCGAAAAGGCATATGATCGAGTGCCTCGTGAGATTTTGTGGTGGACCCTTAAGGAGAAAGTTGTGCCTGGAAAGTATGTGCAGTTGATCAGAGCAATGTACAGTCGATACAGTACCCAAGTCCGGTCTGACAACCACCACCATCACCACCACTGATAACTTCAGTGTGGCAGTCGGTTTGCAACAGGGGTCGACCCTCAGCCCTTACCTCTTCCTGATGATAATGGACGTTCTGACGTCGGACATACAGGAAGAGGCTCCCTGGTGTATGCTGCTTGCTACATTGCGCTGGTTGTCGAAAGTGGCTTAGAGGTCCAGAGTAGGAGACGTGGTAGCAAAGAAGTGTTGGCCTGAAATTGAGCAGAACCAAAACATAATGAAGAAGAAGCTCTCACCGGAACGCCTATTCTAATCTGCTCCGAATTTCGGTACCTCGGGTCACTTGTCCAGGAGGATGGCGATATAGACCGAGACGTAACGCACAGGATCAACTCAGGATGGATGAAATGCGACAGGTCACCGGATAAACTTGCGACCCTCGGATGCCCCTCAAGTGATCAAAATTTTGTGACGGACTAGTCAACAGTACCAAGTACCAACAGCAACTAGACGACAATCTATTTTGACATGAGTAATAATATTCATAATTATAATGTATTTTGGCATAAATATTGTACGCCCTATATGTATGTTACAGCGATTTATATATTATTATGATAAGTACTTATGACAAACAATAAATGAATTTGAATTTGAACAGTGTCGGTAGCGGTGGTATTGTCTAGAGTGCGCCCGACATATTTATTTCGTGGAACCTCTTTTAACCCTGTATTTTTCTTTTATCTTTCGCAAACATTATTTTAATGAAGTCCCCTTTAACCGTTTTCTTTTTCATAGAATTTTATACTCGTAGAAGCTTGCTGAAGTTAAATTAAAAACAGGCCAAGTGCGAGCCAGACTTTGCATACTTAGGGTTCCGTACCAAATGAGGGAATTTCAAAGAAAAAATCTGATCTACCAATAAATTGGTATTTGTTAGTAAAATATACGTAATAATTAACATTATCACGAAGTTTCAAGTTCATAGGTCAATGGGAAGTTAAAAAATTGTTGGGAACAAAATTTTGTGACAGACGACGAACTGACAGACAGACAGACATGTGTGTGACAGCAATAGGACGTTTTGACCCTTCGGGCACGAACCATATTAAACATAGCCTCAATTGATAAAGTGGGTTTTTAGGGTTCTGTAGGTACCTCAAAAGGTAAAAGCTGAAAAGAATACTGGATAATAAACAATTTCTAATGTATACGAAAAAAATCATAAAATACAGTAAGACCACACATGTTTTTTGCATGTCAGATGCTTTTTTGTATGTAGGGATGAGTCCTGGGTACAAAATATATAATTATTTATAGTACGTAAGTTAGATTTTGATAATAATTTGATGTTTTTTTTGATATATAACTTTTTTTTTTAATTGGTGACGTATTTTCTGCTTTATAGTAAAATCAATAAAAATCAATCAATCTGCTCGCGCCTTTTCCCAACTATCTTGGGGTCGGCTTCCAGTCTAACCGGATGCAGCTGAATACCAGTATTTTACATGGAGCGACTGCCTATCTAAAAAAAAAAAAATTCTTTAGTAAAATCAATAAAAATATCAAAGATAAAACGCATCAAAGCTCAGGATTTTGTGTTACGCCACTTGTAGGATAAACGGTTTTTTTTTTACGTGGGTGTGACGTCACGCGTATTTTTACTTTTGTTATGTTCGTTTACATAACAAAAGTAAAAATACGTGTCCAATACCGTTGAGTTTTAGTGGGTTTTTTTTTTTTTTTTTTTTTTTTTTTTTTGGGGGGTGGGAAATCATCCAATGACTTCTTCCGCTCTAGGGTGGAGCGGAAGGGTGTGTCAGACTCTTACTGACTAAAACCCACCCCTGTTCCTCCCTGCCTCGAGTGCCCGGGGGCGAGGTAACTCTTTTGAATTTATCCTCCACCCCCGGGCAGGAGTTTTAGTGGGTAAGGTAAGTATTTATTTTTTTCCGACCACTTATTCCATTTCGTTGTTAGAGGTGTATCATCCATCAGTCAATAGCAAGGTCAATTTGTTATAGATTAAAGCAGGTTTAAGAGAGAACAGGGGCTGCGATTCTCCATACAAATGTATCCCCCTTTTTTCTTCCTGAAATGCCTCTAGAACAATCTTTTTTCTTTCATAAAGTCAAGGTCTGCTGTTGACACGTCCCTGTCGTTCCCTTTTTTTCAGCAACTAATAAGTAAAGAAAATATGACCCTTTAAAAAATTACAAAAAATGGTCTTATTTTTACCGCCGTACTTAGACGACTACCAGACTAATTAGAAAAGTTTTAACATAAAACTTTTAATAGGGACCTAGGCATACTGTTTTAAAAAAAATTGGTGCATAAAATAAATTATTGGCTCAGTTTTAGAGGAGAAAAAAGGGGAATACGAAACGTCGATCTCGTCAAAAATTTTGAGATAAAATAGATTTGAGTTGCAGCTGTCATATCGCACTCTACGGGGGCAGGCTTGAGCACGATACTATTTTCTTCAAATACCTATTTTGTAAATTCCTCGCAGGCCCTGTTTCCTCTTAAGTGGACATTTTTTCAACTCCAAAGTTAAGTTTGTCCTACAATTCGAATTTCCTTGTCGTTTATAGAGCGGTAGTTATTATTCCTCGAATTTATGAATATGTTTAAGTTAATTACATTTCTTTTGTAGTTTAGTGAGAAATACTTATAAGTCACGGAACCCTAACTATGCGAGCCCTACTCGCTCGTGACCAGTTCTTTTTAAAAACCAAATTTATAGCAAAACTACTCGGAATCGTTATTTTTTCATTATTTTATTCAGTCTAGACTGGTAATCTAATCTAGATTAGACTTAGACTTCAGACTCGCATATTAAGTTTATAGTGTTGTGCAGTTTACACTGAACTTCAAATTATTTGAGTAACAAAACGATTTGGTGTGAAACTTTCAATTAATTTGACTTTGTAAATTACATTACTGTGTATGAACCTTTCTCGAACTAATTTTCGTTTATTGACATGTAACATTATTAAAGATTCATGGAAATGATGTTCAATCAACGAATTTGATGTCGCGATTGGCGCAGTGATTAAGCGATTCGCTGTTGCACTGCGTGTCGTGGGTTTGATTCCCGCATTGAACAAAATTCAGATCTACGGCACGCGTAACATAACCACCATAGAAACGGGTTTTGTCGACGGAAGAATAGACAAAATGACAGATTGTAGAAAGATTTCTACCAACTTTTTAACTGGCCAAGTGCGGGGTTTATTAAGGGTTTCGTACCAAATATTGGTATTTGTTAGTAAAGTAATAATAAACATTATCACCAAATTTTAAGTTCTTAAGTCAATGGTAAGTTAAAAAGTTCTTCGTTACAAAATTTTGTGAATGACGACTGATGGACGGATAGACGGACACGTGAGTGACAACAATAGGGCTCCGTTTGGACCCTTCGGATAAGGAACCCTAAAAACGAGATCCAAACAAATACACTATTAACAGAATTTGCCGAAGGCGGATCAAAAGTACTTAACGTCCAAAGCACTCTTAATTCCTAAAATTCGTAGTAAACTTTGCCCAAAGAAAAACAAAATCTGACATAAACAACATTTTCAACCATTAACTAGAAAAGAGTGCCAAAGCCAGATGTAATACAAGCCGCCCACTTCCTCTTGCAATTCGCCCCCTTTAACTTGCGATTCGCCCACTTCCCTTTGCTAGCCGCTACCATAAAACAGATAGGTACAGAGAGCCAGTTCCATACAACGTTCAAAAACAGGCACACGCACACATAGATGCGTCATCATCATCATCTGTTAAAGACCTTACTAAAGGTTATTAAATGAAAGTAAAGTGGACTGCAAACACTTATGGTTCTATAAAGACAGTACAATGTTGGGAACTTGGACAAAAAGTAGGCGCGCGCGTCGTCGTTGGAGTTCAGTATTGGAGTCAATGGCGGGCGGCGGCCAGCGTGCTGCCGCGGTTTCGTCCCACGCCGCACCGCACCCTCCGCGCGTCCCCTGGCGCGGACTATGATTCACGCCTTGTCAGCATAAACACATCAATAGGAATGCTACCTCTTTTTTTTTTAAAGTTCTATTTAGTCTCCATGTTAGATTATCAAATAATATTGGACACGTATATATTTTTTGCTTTACTAAATCAATTAAAAATTACAGAGATATAACGCATCAAAGTTCAGGAGAGCGGCTTGTACGTAAAAAGTGGTACTTTTATACGTAGGTGAGACGTAACACGTTTTTTTTACGAGACAAAAGAAAATACGTGCTCAATAGTTTTTGGTAATTTGATGGACCAAACATATTTTTTTAATCATTTACCCTATTCAACCGAAGTACGTCCACTGATGGACACATAATCTTACTCAAGTGACGACACATTGACTGGTTCTTTACTTTTCGCTTCCAACTGACTCCCGCGGCACTCACCTGGTCATTGACCCAGTTTCTGGGAGGCGTTTCAGCGCTGCGTCTTCCAGTACGCGGTCACCACTCCAGAATCTCTCTGCCACATCAACCATCCATTTTGAAAGCAATGTAGCCTGCTCACAGCCATATAAGTTTGGCAATTCTTAAGGCTTTGTCATTTCATTTCACAGTCAATCAAACAAAAAAATCCAAGCGTAGTATAAGTTTGACAATTTTTGGGTTGTACGTCAATTACTTGGGTTTTCAGACCTATAAATTTCCGATTCGACCACGCAGAGATACTCCAAGCATAGCTTTTTTACTGTCAGAGTCATAGGTGTGTTTGACAGAACACGGGTGGGTTCTGGTCAGTCGGTGTCAGTGTCGGTGTCGGTGGCGAGTTCAATTGTTTTTTCCCATCTCAAAAATGCCCAATGCGCCTAAAGAAGTTTTTACTTCAATCCGCTACGCATTTCGCTATGAGTAGACGCGTAGCATCGTAGCACTCGTAGCGGTATTGTCGGTGCCGCGTGAGTTCATTTTTTTTTTCCATTTCAATGCCCAACGCGCCTAAAGAAGTTTTCACTTCAAAAAGCATAACCTTCTCCATTACCTCACAGACGCCTACGCACAGTGATCTAAAACAAATGCCGCTTGCACTCGCTGTACGTGAAGCGTGTCTATGTGTGCGTGCGGTGTCACTCGTTGTATGAACCCCACCTTCTGTGTCTATTTTGTGACGGCATCTTTTCGTTTCAAGACGGTATCTCTTTGATATCGCTGTTAGTCTATCAACTTTAATTAACGGCCTTATCTTGTGGAAATACATTTCATTCCGTTTAATATTTATTTATTTAGGTATTTGTTTCTGTGATTTTCTGTCTTTTTAAAATATACAGAAAGTAGTCCTTTACTTATACATAACAGGAAAACCTATAAGAGGGAGTTAGTTTAAAAAAATATGATTTGTTCGGCACCCTTTGCGTGCGAGTCCCACTCGCTCTTGGCTGGTTGTTCAACAAAAGTTCCACTGTTTGACTTCCACCCATTCGCATCAACATTAACCGTCATAAATTGATAATTGGCATTTACAAAAGCCATTAAACAATACTTAATGTCTTCTTATAGTTAAAACAGTAAGAGAATTTGAAGGTTTTTTTATTTCGATGTGCTTGTCATGCTTCTCGCCAAGGCCACGTCTAGGTCCTGTTCGTCGTCCGCCATCTTCAATGTTGCGGCCGCAAATGAATAAAGTTTGTCAAGTTGCGTCAAGCGCAAGCGCATCAAGTGCTGTCAATCAAAGGTTCTGTCAATTGCGATCAAGCCCGTAGATCAGGGGCTTTCAAAGTGGGGGGCGCGCAACCCAAGGGGAGCGCAGAGACTCGCAAAGGGGGGCGTGGGCCACTAGTATGGCTTGGGACCTTGTCACAAGGCAGTGTTAAAGCCTTGTTTATTTTATGACCTCTATTCCAAATTACGTTCTTTCCTACCTTTTTTTAATTTAAAATTAAAATATTGTTCATTCGGTTTGTTTTTGGTCTGAGGAAATACGACCATGTTTCTCAGTTTTGCAAGTATCTCAAGTGGCTCCCTATCCGTCTTCGCAGGAACACTCGGATATTATGTCTCCTGTACAACATCCTTTGTAATCCTAAATACTACCTGCTTGCTCGTTTTTCGTTCACTCGCCCTGCCGACGCCCCGTGTTAAGCATCATCTCAATTTCCCATCCCATAAAACCCATTTCTATTCCCACTCCTTCTCTGTTCATGCGGTACGATTTTGGAACTCACTTCCACCTAATATCCGCGATTCTAAAACTGTTTACCAATTCAAGAAGCAAGTCAAAGAGTATTACCTCTCCACCATTCCGTGATTATATTTATTATTGATATTTATTTTATATTTAATTATGTACTTTGGTTTATTGTAAAGTTAGGTATATTTTATGTATGAATTATTTATGTATTCTAGTTTATTTTATGTTTCTATATCTATTTATACACACTGCGTCTATATTTCTCAACCAACTTTCCAGTCGCAGGTCGAAATTTCTTTTGAAATAAGCAGCACCTTTGAAGCTCTTCTATCTATATTTGTTCGTTTTCTCTGCAAGTGTTTTTGTGTGTGCATAAATAAATAAAATTGTGTGCCTTCTTTGTCTAGCCTCTGTTTTTATTTTAAAAGTGAGTTCAAGTTCAGCTGTTGAGCTAGACTAAGCTCCTGTCTATCATTGTCATTTTCCTACTCTTCATTAATACAATTTAAATATGTACCTAGACACAGTGTATGGTGTACTTACGATTAATGTGTGCTACTTATAATCTGTGAATACTACATATACGTCGTGTGTTTATCTTTATCCAACTCGCCATTTACGGTCGTCCTACTCTACGTGTCACTTCTACGACCCTCCTCTACGTGTCACCACCTCCGACCTCCGCAACGTGACAACCTTATACACATGACCCGCGTTTACGCTCTATGTATTTCAAACAAACTTGGTAACATACCATAGGTTTAAAAGTTACTGAGAACATTTACGAAAAAAGTGTTAAAAAAAATATTATTATAAATGTATTATCTGGATTAAGGGGACGGAGGGACGGTATGTTTTTGCCTTTTAGAGAGGGGGCGCGTGATAAATAAGTTAGGGAACCCCTGCCGTAGATCGCTTGACGGTAGCGTCAAGTGTAGGTACGCGCTAAACGATGAATATTCGCTTCAATCACGTAGACTTGTCAAGTGCACTTGATCGTCTCGGGGCTCTTTAGAGTTTTCCATAAATTTGACGTTCCAAATTCAAATCACTTTACTCCCGTATGAGGTAATGCTTTACTTTACGTTGAGATTGCATGATATGTAATTGGACATTGTCGAGCAGGTGTGGTGTGAAAAAGTAATTACATTTACGAGTATCTAACGCACTTTGTCTGTATTTACATTTCTGAACACTCTGTAGCGAACATCAATATTTTATGACGCTAGTATTCCCTGTTTTCCAGACATTTGTTTGTCCGGAAAGTGTGCTGGTTCTGATTTGCATACACGGAAAAAATATCATAAGCATCTATCGGGTGTAAAAAGACAGTTTCCGAAGCCGAAAGCCACATATTCTAAACACCTAAGTGTCCGAGAGGTAATCAGCTGAGACTGCTAAACTAAGAGTCGTGAGTTCCGTCCTCAGCAAAACATTTGACTTTTCTGCCCGGGGGTGGAGGATAAATTCGAAAGAGTTACCTCGCCCCCGGGCACTCGAGGCAGGGAGGAACAGGGGTGGGTTTTAGTCAGTAAGAGTCTGACACACCCTTCCGCTCCACCCTAGAGCGGAAGAAGTCATAGGATGATTTCCTACCCCACAAAAAAAAAAAAAAAAAGCCACATATTCTACCCATTATTTGGATCATTTTTCCACTAGAAAATACCCAGGAAACCACTGTTCTGGAGATATTGAAGGTCAAAGTCGCAATTTTTTATTTTCACTTTTTTACGAAAATGAATTCTAACTTTTTTCCAAACAAACATTACCTGAATTTTCGTTTTTTTTTTCGAAATTACGAATTTGCAGTTACGAAAACGCAATGAAAATCAAACGTATCCGACAAGTACCTACGTGGCTTAGAGCGAAGGGCCGGGGTTTAACTCCACTTGCCTGTGTTTGCGTTACATTGCGCGGAATTAAAAATAGTTTTATTTTTCATACCTAAAAAATAAAAGTCGTTTCCCAGCAATAATTTTTGCGCAAAACAACTTTGTTAGACGTACAGTATGCGTAGTTAACGGCTCTGTGATGTGTCTTTTTACAGCCTGTATATACCTGGTGATTATATAGGGTGACTGGTAATTAGTGACCGATACTTAAACACGTGATTGTACTCAGGATTACAAACAACTTTCCCCTGTCACCCTGTATATAGTAATTATACTTTTAGTGAACCTTATAACCAAACTGAGCAATGTATTATTATTAAGGAATAAACAGGCTTTTTTATTTATTTATTTATATGCCTGGTGATCTGGTTTCCGCCCACAGTCAACGGCGGATCATTGTACGTGAAACACATTCATAAGCATTGGAAATACTTGAATACCTAACAATGGAAATAAAAAAAACTTTTTTACAAAAAAATAGAACCGACTTCCAAAAAAAGTGCAAAATAACTTTAATTTCGGAAGTCGGTGTTCCTGTTTTGTGTCTGTGTTTTTTGACACCGACTTCCGAAATAAAAGTTAATTTGCACTTTTTTTGGAAGTCGGTTCTATTTTTTTGTAAAAAAGTTTTCTATTTTTCACTTTTTAGTTGTGGTTCCCCATTAAACTGTGTTAACAATTCATAGACATACGATAGCAGCAATCGCGGTTGATTTGCTGTCAATTATTGAAGAGTTCCGTTGTCTGTCTCCGAAACCCATCATCAGATCTTTTTGAAATTTAAATGTGACCATTTCGGAATAACCCCCCTTTCGAACAAAAAAAGAATTTTGCAAATCCGTCAATATATGACGGAGTTATGCCCGAACATACATAAAAAGAAAAAATACAAACATCCGAATTGATAACCTCCTCCTTTTTCGAAGTCGGTTAAAAAAAGCTTTTCTCAAAAAATACAACCGACTTCTAAAAGTTGCAAAATAACGTTAATTTCGGAAGTCGGTGTATATTTTTTTTTTTGTTTGTTCGTTATTTGACACCGACTTCCGAAATTAAATTAATTTTGCAATTTTTAGAAGTCGGTTGTATTTTTTGAGAAAAGTTTTTTTTGTCACTTTTTAGTTTTTTTTTAATTTTTTTTTTATGGTTGTTGTACACCAGAAGTAAAACTAAATATTTAAGTTATGCCCGAATGGATAACACAAATAACATGGAATTTGAACATTTGAAGTCAACCAAAACATCATCAGTGTATACATACTCGTATTTATTATTTATGTTGATTTTTTCAAAAAGTGCTGAATCGATTTCGATAAAATTTAAGGAGATATTGCGTAACAAACATACAATAAAAAAACATACAGACGAATTGAGAACCTCTTTTTTGAAGTCGGTTAAAAATAAAAATCACAATCGAACTTTTTCTACACATAAGATTTTCCAAAACAAACAAACCCGTATCGAAACAAGAAACAGTCGTTTTAAACATCCCATTTTAAACTCCAAACGTGAAAAGACGGAGTACCTGAAATCTGGGCTTTATTTTTAAAGCACACTTTTTCGACCCATCAAACCTTGCAAACAATGATCGCTTTACCAACTTTATTCTGCTATCTTACCACACCTTATCAGCTTAAATATAAGGTATATATTCCAGAGATTTTGGTGTTGTGTAAGTTTGTCAGGTAGATACAGGGTGATCAATGTTTGCGGAGCCCTTGACAGTGGCTTGTGTGAACGCTCAATATCGGAGCCGAAGTACGTGATTTTCTTCACATTTCTATTGTCTGTTCGTACATTATTGTAAATGTGTGATTATTGGGGAATAAAACAGCTGATGCTTTTAAGGAGTGTTTTGTATATTTTATTTCGTAGCTTTAAATAATCTTGCACATGGTATATTTTAATCTATATTTGTGGAGTTGTTTATTTTTTAATGATATTACTTTCACATAATAACGAACAATCGAAGTCATAATATTTTTCAGGGTAGTCAAGTAAAAGCATCATGAAAGTTGTAAATAGATTTTTTGTAATTCATAACATGGTTTAAGGCACAGTTAGATGAACATCACGTCTAAGCGACTAGTCTTATTTCTTTGAAAAAAATATATGTTACTCTAGACAATTTTCTTCGCAATTTGATCTGAGAATATTTGAAATTATATTTTTATAACATAATGTAATGAATTTGTAAAGTTATGTCTAACGCAGATAACAAAATTGAGAATCACGCATTATATATAAAGTGTATTTTTATGAAACCTATAGGTACCATTTTAAAGAACATTTAATTATTTATAATTTAGTCTAAGTATTTTAGTTCAATACTTGTTGTTTTATGTGTAATAAATGAATAATGTGTCTAATTTCGGAAGGCGCTCCTTAGTGGACGAATCCTGTTACTGGGTGGACGTACGACGCGTTACGTGAGCTCAGCACATAACAGTTATTAACTGTTAATCATTGGCAGTTAAGTCTCAAATTGGCAGTCTTAAAGAGCCTCGACAATAGGTTTTTAATTGTGACTGCTAATGAGGGGCTTACAGGTTAAATAAGCTTGCACATGGTATATTTCAATCTTTATTTTTGGGATTGTTTATTTTTTATTGACATTGCTCTCACATAATAACGAACAATCGAAATAATAATATTTTTCAGGGTGGTCAAGTAAAAGCATCAAGAAAGTTTTAAACAGGATTTTTGTAATTCATAAAGGTTCGTTGTCACTAGTACCATTAACAGTTCCATGATGGAACTACTGACGTTTTTTTTAATCACTAGTTCCATTTTAAAAGAATCTGAAAATAATGGAATTAATGTAGAATTTTGTTACACCACCAGTTCCACAGTATTATTTTATGCACTTGTGTTTAAAAGAGTATCCATGGAGTTTCTTGCATGTTCTTCTCCAAAGAGATCTACACTTTGTAATGTGCAATTAGAGTCATCTTTCTGACTGTCCGACTTCTTGACAATTCAAAAGTGCCTGTAAATTTGTCACGTTACGGAGGCGGTGTCACGTTGCAGGTGCCGGAGGTAAAGGTGACACGTAGAGGAGGACAGAGTAGTAGGACCGTAGATGAGAGTTGGATGAAGATAAACACGACGAGTTCAGACGTATATTTTATTATATACAGTAGGCTTGATTATATGAAGCACTTATTAATAATACGTACACCATACACTGTGACTAGGTAAAGGTATAAATTGTATTATTGCTAGGAACTGCCTGGTTATAAAAGCTGCACTTCACTGTTCTAGTTACTCTTAAAAACTGGTAACTGTCATTTATTGAATAGAAGGAAAATGACAATGATGGATAGGAGCTTAGTCTAGCTCGGCAGCAGAATTAGAACTAATTTTTAATATAAAAACAGACTATTGACCGAGAAAACAAGTAATATTTGAATTTTAAATTAAAAAAAGGTAGGAAAGAACGTAATTTTGGAATAGAGGTCATAAAGTAAACAAAGCTTTGACACTGCCTTGTTACAAATTGTTTATTTGAAGTAAGTGCTTTGAGTTCGAGTTTAAGTAGCATAACCCGGCTCAAGCTCAAAGGCATTTTCACTGCAACATTTCATGCCGAGTGAAGTGAGTATTATAATTGTGAGTTTCGTTCTGAGTAAAAGCAGCTTCAAGCCATCACTCGTTTTGCATACTTAAGTTACAAGGAGAGCTCTCCTCCATGTAATAGAATCACTTTTCACATCCTTGAGATGCGCTAGGAAAGCGCAAAACTCGGCTGTCGTAAAACATTTCCTGCTTGTGCGAAGGTAATTGAATTGATTTGATAAGTTGCTTTCTAAACGAATGTTTTGGTAGGTAACATTTACGTCATAACCTTAGATATTTTAATCAAAGCTGGATTAGAAATATTTATCGAATATTAAGCCGTCAAATGATACAAATTAACAAACATTATCATTACAATAGTAATGATACTGATGGAGCTACTGAAGGTAACTGAAACCTTCAGTAGTGCCATCAGGATGGAGTTTGCTGTGGACAAATGTGCGGTCATGCATGTAAAGCGAGGGGAGATTGTGGCATCCGTGGGAACTCAACTCTCGGATTCCATAAACCTGAGATCCTCTCTCCAACCGAAACCTATAAGTATTTGGGTATGTCGGAAGCGTTAGGTATCAATGTTACTGACATGAAGCAATCGTTGAAGGAGCGCTTCTTTGGCAGCCTGAAGAAGGTATTTAATAGCCTTCTATCGGGCGGCAACAAGGTGCGCGCCTTCAACGGTTGGGTCATGCGTATTGATGTACTCTTTCGGCGTACTCAAATGGGCTCAAACAGAACTTGACGCCCTGGATAGGCGTGTCCGTACACTGCTGACTGCATTTCGAATGCATCACCCACGTTCGTCGGTGATGAGACTGTATATCCCGCGGAAGAGTGGAGGCCGAGGCTTTTTAAATGTTAAGACCCTCCAAAACCACGAGGTATGCAGTCTAAGGGAATATTTCCTAGCTGCTGACGTGGGTATGCATCGAGATGTAGTGGTAGTGGACAAGGGCCTTACTCCACTCTCCTTGGCTTAGGAGAACTGGCGCAAACCTCTTGTGATTGACACTAACGATCGCAGAGAAGTATGGCAGAGTAAGGAACTTCACGGACGCTTTTTCCGGGCCCTACATGGGCCCGATGTAGACCAGGTAGCGTCCGTAGCCTGTTTGCGTGTCGGTGACCTCTTTAGGGAAACCGAAGGTTTTGTCTGTGCAATTATGGACGAAGTTATCATGACGAAAAATTACCGGAGATTTATTGTGAAGGACGGCACGGTTGACTTATATCGGGCATGTCATCGTCCGGGAGAATCAATCCGCCACATAATCTCTGGTTGTTCTCGTCTATCTAACGGTGAGTACTTGCAGGCACAACCTTGTAGCCAAGATTATCCATCAGCAACTTGCTCTGAAATACTCTCTTGTGGAATCGGAAGTGCCGTACAACAGATATGCGCACGACCCAGTTCTCGATAATGGTCATATCTCATTGTACTGGGATCGGTCCATCATCACTGACAGGACTATTGTAGCCAATAAGCCTGACATAGTGGTGGTGGACCAAATCGAGAGGCGTGCAATGATTGTTGACATTACCGTCCCACATGACGAGAACCTCTTGAAAGCCGAGAAAGATAAACAAATCAAGTACATATATTGACTTGGCTCGCGAGGTTGTCGACATGTTGTGGTATGTGGACTCAGCGATCATTGTACCGATAGTCGTGTCAGCCAATGGCTTCATAGCCACGAGCCTCGACCAACACCTCAGGAGGCTCTCGTTGCTGCCGCGACAACTCGCGGCTCGGCGGACAGAGCTCCGGCAAGATCTCATGGCGACATGGAGACAGTGATTGTCGCAAGCCAGCGCTGGGCACGCCACCATTGCGGTGGTAGTGCCCCTCTTTGAGGAGTGGCTGGAGAGGCCCCACGGCGCCCTCACCTTCCGCATGACGCAGGTCCTCACCGGTCACGGTTGTTTCGCGAGGTTCCTGTGTCGGATAAGGAGAGAGGAGACGCCCGCGTGTTTCCATTGCGCGGATCGTCCCGAGGACACGGTGGAGGTCTGCCCCGCTTGGGCGGAGCCCCGTCGTGTCCTCGTGGATGCGATAGGCGGCAGCGACCTCTCGCGCCCAGCCCTGGTTCAGGCCATGGTACGGAGCGAGAGGGAATGGGAAGCCGTTTCCTCCTTCTGCGAAACAGTAATGCGCGCGAAGGCGGAGGCGGGACGCGTGAGGGAGACTCAACAACGGAGTCACCTTCACGCCTGGGACTTCCTGCGCCGCGAGACGATCTCCGGCCACCGTAGACCCGGCCTCGCCGTAGCTCGCCGTCCGATCAGCACCAGGCCCGAAAGTCGACGGCGCATAGTGTTCCACGCGCGCCTCAAAGCTAGATGCCTGCCCGGGGGTTGAGGATAAATTCGAAACAGAGTTACCTCGCCCCTGGGCACTCAGGGCAGGAAGGAACAGGGGTGGGTTTTAGTCAGTAAGAGTCTGACACGCCCTTCCGCTCCACCCAGAGCCAGAGAAGTCATTGGATGATTTACCACCCCACAGAAAAAAAATGGAGGCTCTCGTTAGGCGGCTAAATCAAGGGCTTGATTCAGATAACAGTACTTCTGGACACGGCTCGCATTGTCAGGCGGTTCCTCTCTCTGGAGCCCTGACCGCGGCGTAGCTTGTAACCTGTTCCCGATACCGGATACCATTTTTTATATTTTTAAATGTTTTTATTAATATCTTTTCTATTGAAATATTTAAAAATATAATTTATAAATAACTTTACAGAACAATTAACGGAATAATAATAATACCGGGTGGGATACTATTTTTAAATGTTTTTTTTTAATCCTTTTTATTTAAATATTTAAAAATGTAAATAATATGTTTATAAAAAATGAATAAACGAATATAAAAAAAAAATTATAATAGCCTTTATTAACAAACATTTACAATTTAAAAAATATGTTGTAAGACATCGGCACAGATTGTTTTGCTTTCGCATAGGCCTCTCCCAGGCTCTTCTCCTCCCCCAGTGATCACGGTCTTGACACAATCTACTCCACAGTAGTCCTGCGGTTTCTTTTATATCATCGCTCTCTTTTTCCTTCTCTAGGATACCATTCTGTTACTATTTTTGTCCATTTTTCTTGTTTGCTTCGAATCATATGGCCAGCCCACTGCCATTTGAGTTTTCTAATGGTATGTGACACGTCTGCGATATTTGTTTTCTTTCATATTTCTTTAAGCTTTATTTACTTACATTATCAGTATTATTATTTAATATAAGACACACTAGCACCTAATGTGTGTGTGTTTTTTTTAAATATTTAATAGGCTCGCGTTTGACCACTATCTCACCTGATGGTAAGCGATCATGTAGTCGAAGATGGAGCACGCTTGCCTAGAAGTAATCTATTCAGTCTCGACTTAAAGGCGGGCTTTCATATAGTTTAGGGATATTTGGTTTGTCCAATCGGTTTTTAAACAAATTTACCAATTTAATTTTGACATGTTATGATGGTGAAGCCATCTAGCCGATTTCGCCCACAGTGACCGTATTCCTTGGCTGCTCATGCTGATTGCGAGCTCAGTTTTTAGGGTTCCGTATCAAAATGATAAAAAGGAACGTATGGTGCGGCTCAGTCTGTCTGTCAAGAACTACTAATGCTATCAACTTGAAATTTGGAATAGTTTTAGATGACGTTTGCCCAACTATTTTGCAAATAAGAAAGATTTTTTTTGAAAGGGGTTCTTAAAAATTCGGAGTGGAGTGCTAGGGCATGTGGGATATCATATGAAAGATGGCACGGAACACTCGATGCGCGAGTCCGAATCGCTCGTGACCGGTATTTTTGCTCTGCTTTGTGCCCTCATGTGACTTACATTTTAGAATTAATATAGTGACCACGACGGTATAACATAAAAAACTTTATTACAAAAAAAAACAACCGACTTCCAAAAAAGAAAATACACTAAAAATTAAAAAAAAAACTTTAATTTCAAAAGTCAGTGCTTGTATTTTATTTCTTCGTTATTTGACACCAACAACCGAAATAAGAGTTATTTAAAAAAAAAAAAAAAAAAATTGTGTATTTTCTTTTTTGGAAGTCGGTTGTTTTTTTTTGTAAAAAGTTTTTTATTTTAAACTTTTTAGTTGTTGTACCCTAGAACTATAAACCCCAATAACATGGAACGTGGAATTTAAACATACTCGTAATTGGAGAAAACAAAAACGTCATCTAGGTATACGTATTTTTCGTTTTTATTCAGTTTCTCAAAAAGCGCTGAAGCAATTTCGATAAAAATTATGTGAGACCACCTCGGGAGTATATTCTTTTGGATAAAAAAAGAATTTTGAAAATCGATCCACAGCTGACGGAGAAACCGGCGGAAATACATTAAAAAAAACATACATACAGTCGAATGTAGAACCTCCTCCTATTTCGAAAGTCCGTTAAAAAACAAAACACTGTCTTCAAACTTAAATAAAATAAACATGAAGATAATAAAAATACAATTCCATTCGTTCATACTGCGTCGTCGGCGTTCCCATTTCTTTGTAATATCCTATTGAAGAATCTTACTTCCTCTGTATGAGCAAAAGATTCGATGGAGCATCTCTATTGTTGAGTATTATAGCATGTTAGAGAGGTATTGAGAGTCTTAACAGAGCTTTGTAGATATGGCTGTGTTTCCAGGGTATTTGTGAAAGCTACTATTTCGATAGCGATGTGTTCCTTTTGTTGCAATTCGAAGGTGAAGCGGGTACTTTTGTAGATATTATAAAATCTAGGGGCGAGGTACATGAAATATAATAGATAATAATCAGAGGTCGGAATTAGGTAGAGTTATTTATGTACTTACGCTGATTTCATACAGCGAAATAATAAAAAGGGTATGCCTCAAATCTCGAGATTAATTTTAAAGAGCAGAAAAATAAAGTGATTTGTTTAATAAATAAAGCTATTTACTTTTACACAATTTAAACCACTGCACGCGCGACGTTGCCAAATTTACATCAACGACATCGGATGTCCGAAGTTGCAAAATTGCAATGCGCACACGCGCGATGTTGCCACATTTGTAGTTCACACAACATTGTGAGAACAAAAGAAAACAATAGAGGTTTTTATTATATTTGTAATATTGTTTGTCCATTAGAAATCCCGGGCAGATCCATATTAATAACAACATTTCAATGCAAGTACATAAATGACTGTATCTAATTCCGACCTCTGATAATAATAGATTCTTTATTTTCAGCTTTACAATTTTACTATAGGTAAAGTCACTACGTGGTTTGACAAAAACTGAATGAGGTAAATTGTAAGTTACCACAGACTTATACACTTCTGACACTCAACTTTTTTTTTGGGAGTGGGCAATCATCCTGTGACTTCTCCCGCTCTACGTGTCAGACTTTTACTGACTAAAACCCACCCCTGATCCTTCCTTGCCTGGGTGCCCGTAATTTATCCGCGACCCTTTGGCATGTAGGCGTCGGCCATGATGGGCCCCGTCAGTGGTGGCTGACATCTTTTGAGGCGCGCGTGGAACACTACGCGCCGTCGACTCTCGGGCCTGGTGCTTATCGCCGTCCGCAGGCCCTTGACGCTCACCTTGAGATTAAACTTGTGTTATGGGTGTCAGGGCTCTCTAAGTTTACCAAAAAATATATATCAAAATTCGTGGTAGCCCCATCTCTTGTAGTATGTCGTAAACCAATGAAAGAATACATTCATCCTCCGCTCATTCATTCATTCACATTATGAAATACGCGTTCGCCTACCAAAGAGTCACCGTGCGAACTAAATCTTTGACGCGAAAGACATCGTATCTCAACCGCCAGCTCTTCAAGCCACACGGCTGAAGACTATTGAATCCAATTAGTTGCATTGCAGAGAACTTTATAAACTGTGTCTGTTACGCGCTTCGCGGATATAAAAGCAATTGTGGTACTGTCATGTGATGTGAATGAGATTGACGCCGTAGCCATTTTGGAGTTTGAAGAATCACCAGATCGCTAGCCTTCACGCCATGTGGGCGAGCTTCGATCGTCAGGTATGGCGTACTATTCCTCATTCCATACCCAGACCAAGATTGCCCGATTCCAATCCGTAAATAATTCCCCGCTTATTTCAACAACCATTGAACAGACTCTTCCAATATAGTCTAATATTAATAATAGGCACAAAGTTTAATGAGGTTTCTCAAATGGCTGCTACAACTTGGAATTTCAAATCATAGGCTTGTTTGCGAAAAAATCCAACACTCCACCGGCCGCCGAAATATTTTTTTTACCTATTTTTATTTCGAAGCGTGCCGCCCTGCTCTAGCCGGGCTGTAGGCGCAACTTCTCGCTTTGGCGGCACGCGATAAAGGGCGCATAAATACCGTCTCGCTGAGGCGGCTTTTTTCACACCAAACTGTAGGTGAACTTTGTCGAGCAATTAGTGCTGCCTTTGGTAAGATTTAATTAATTATTTTTTTAAATAAATTTGTTTCATTAGGGAAACATAATAATCAGGGGTTATGCCCGTGCCCTTTATAACCCCGGTGGCGCACATGTGTGCCGCTAGTTTGCCTTGCCAAAAAAAATCGCCAAAAACCCGATTCATGCGTTTTGTACCGCTATTATTACTATTACCCAAGGTCTTTAGACCTGTGACAAGGTTCATACACCCGGAACCTGTCAAAGTCTGTAGTTACACGATGGCCGCCTGTCAACGGGGACTAACAGATGCCGAAACGTGACGCGTCCGGGGCTTCAGATGTTAATCAAAACTAGTTCAATCGCAAATAATTAGGTCCAAAACTAATAGATTCGGCTAGATTTCAATCACAAGCCACAAAAAATTATATTAACAATAAGTTTCTTACTTTTTTTTCATTACGAAAGCCAAAACGTCAAGTGACAGATACCAGCCAAAGGCTGCGTTCGGGAAAGCACTCGGACCGAACAAGTACAAATCGTCACGGACAGCCTGATTCGGGAATGAAGAAGTACGTTCACAGAGTTCAAGTTGAACTCATCTCCTGACTAAAATTACCTGAAGTCTGTACTAGCTTGGACTTAGACAACGAAACTCCGTTAGAAAATATACAAGACATCATTCATTACATTAAGTTTTAGCACTCCTACTAAACTAAAACTGAAAATAAAAAAGAGCGTCACTCTGGGAATGCCAACAGAAGTGAAAACTTGGACAAAAATGCCCAATGCGCCTAAAGAAATTTTCACTTCAGTCCAAATAGCGGTGTCGGTGTCGGTGTCAGTATCGGTGGCGAGTTCAATTTCCTTCAAATTCAAGTTCCTGTCCACAAGAGTGGAGCCGTGTGAGTGGGTCAGTGTTGAAAACTACCGGCCTATCTCGGTTCTACCGACAATATCAAAAATACTTGAGAAAGTACTGAATAGTAGGCTAATACGCTATTTAGAACATAATAAGATCCTGTCGGAAACACAATTTGGCTTTAGGCGGGGAAGGAGCACTGACAATGCTGTCAGTCAACTTGTTAAACATATCGGGTGTAAAAAGACAGTTTCCGAAGCCGAAAGCCACATATTCTACCCATTATTTGGATATTTTTTTCCACTAGACAAGTATGTATGGCGGTTCGCCATACATTGCACGAAATAAAAAATAGGTATTTTTTCATACCTAAAAATAAAAGTCATTTCCCAGCAATATTTTTTGCACCAAGCTACTTTGTTAGATGCACAGTAGGCGTCGTTGACGGCTCTGTGATGTGTTTTTTTACACCCTGTATATCATCCTGTGTGGATGCTAATCAAAAATGCGTCGGCATCTTCGTCGACATGGCAAAAGCTTTCGACATCGTCTCAATTCTTTTTCTTGTAGACAAGCCAGAGCGTGTTGGTATTCGGGGAAATGCTTTAGGGATTTTCAGAGATTTCCTTTACAAAAGGACACAGAGAGTAAAAATTGGGGGAAATATTAGCTCAGACGCCCGAGTTGTACCACAAAGAGGTATCCTCAGCCCAAGTCTCTTCTTTATCTACATAAATGATCTGTGTCAGCAAACGTTTGCTAATAGAAAAAAAATTACGTATGCTGATGATACTGCTCTGGTATTTCATGGAGAGACCTGGGAAGAGGTCAGACAAAATGCTGAGGGGGGACGTCATGGGTTGAATCAGTGGCTACGAGCCCATCTGTTGACTTTGAATCTTTCGAAATCGATACAAGTTCAATTCAGTTACTTTAGGATCATTCCCAAAAAAATTGACATCAAACTACATGTGTGTAACTCAACTCGGGATAATACAACCTGTTCATGTTTCGCTTTAGAGAAATCGATAGCAGTAAAATAATTAGGGGTTATTCTAAATGAGAAGCTAAGCTGGCGCTAGCATATAGACCTTTACACCGCGCGTATTAGAAAATTAGTTTGGACTTTTAAAATACTCGGAGATGTGGCTGACTTTGAGCTATTACGCACGGTCTATTACGCACTAGCACAATCAGTTCTTGCATACTGTGTTCGGGTTTGGGGTGGCACGTGTAAGACGTATATGATTCGCCTTGAAAGGGTTCCAAGATCTGTTCTTAAAGTAATGACATTTAGGCCATTCAGGTTCCCCACCATAACTTTATAAGAGAAATGTCAAGTACTAACAGTAAGGCAGATGTATATTTTAGAAATTGTCATCAAAGAGCGTCTTATAACGCGATGCAATAAAAGCATTTAAAAAAATGCACCGTAAGAAACATCTGTTCATTGATTAAATGTCAAACTACATCAGCCAGAAAGCAACTTAAGTATTTGTCCATTTATTTGTTCAATAAGATAATCAAAGAGCTAAAATAAGTCCACTCACAATAAAGGAAGCTAAAAGTAAGGCTACTTACGCATGACTATTAACAAACCGAACTCCTCTTAAAATACGTGCAAATAAAACAGTCAACATTTCCCACACAAGCACTCGTACCTATAACATCTCACACCACATTAGACATTACACAATTACACACCACAAACACTTCACACTATACACACTATACACTGACTAATTTAACCAGATGGCTGCGGCATATCTATCTATAGCACCCTCTCATTTTGCCAGTTGTGTTTAAATTGCATCTAATAGCGGGGTGAATCTATACCATCAACCGAGCACCAATCCAAATGGCATTCCGGAGATGCCAGTGAGACATTCCAGATGGATAAACCCAATAACGGATGTGCAGTGCCTTCCCAAGATTTGAATCCAAGACTACACTTATCAACATTTACAAAAATGTCATCATCATCATCATTTCAACCGAAAGACGTCCACTACTAGACATAGGCCTGCCCCAAGTGTCGCCTTAACATCCGGTCTTGCGTGTTTCATCGGATTTCCGCGACCCTCACCAAGTCATCGGTTCACCTTATGGGAAGCCTTCCAACGCTGCGTCATTTCGGCCCCATCGACCATCTGTTCTGCGAGCACAAATGTGCAAAAAACAAACTCTGCATAAAAAAATTAGACATAAATCGGAGGAAAATATTCCTCATCTAACCCCTTAGACACCAATCATCCAAGCGGAACTAGAAATACAATCAGATAGAAGACGAATTTCCCGACAAAGTAATATCTCATCCCAACTAAAAGCAAGTCCTAGTGATAATTCTAGAGAAGTCTGTTACGTTAAAGGCGATGAAGCGTCTCGGTCCATATTTCTGTATCCCTTAGTGTCGACGGTGGAAGTACGCTAACGGAAATGAGCGCCCGAGGCGTCCAGACATGGACTAAGTCTGAGGTAGGGTGGCCATGAATTACATTGATAATGGATATAGTGATTCTGTGCTTGATATAATAATTCGAGATAATTTGAATTCATCTCTGTCGACTAAAGTACTTAGCTGGACGACTTCTAAAAATTGCAAAATAACTACAATTTTGAAAGTCGGTGTTTGTATTTTGTTTCTTCGTTATTTGACACTGACTTCCGAAATTAAAGTTATTTTGCAAAGTTTAGAAGTCGGTTGTATTTTTTGTAAAAAAGTTTTTTATTTTTCACTTTTTAGTTGTTGTATCCCAGAAGTAAAACTAAATATTAAAGTTATGCCCGAATAGATAACCCAAATAACATAGAATTTGAACATTTAGAGACAATCAAAACGTCATCTGTGTATACATATTTTTTGTTTATGTTTATTTTTTCAAAAAGTGCTGATCATTAAAATTTATATGAGACCACTTCTTGAGTATGACCTAACAAATAAAAATAGAATCATCAAAATCTATTCACAGATGGCGGAGATATCGCGTAACAAACATTAAAAAAAAAACATACAGACGAATTGAGAACCTCCTCCTTTTAAAATCGGTTAAAAAGTACTCAGCCTGACACAGATTCAGTCAATTCTTAAAATTAAAACTACTCACACTATTTAGTTCAGTTCATACTAGTTAACTGTGCGAAGTTTGAAACGTATGAGGTAATTAGTTGTAACTATACAAATTTATTTGTCAAGCAAATTGAGCATTATTTACCAAACTTTAACGGTTTAAATGCTTTGTAGGGAAGATGGGAGCAGTGTTATAAACGTGATTTGAAAAATAAAAATAAAATTAATTTAATATCACTTTAATCATCATTTATCACGTCGAATAATTTTCAATTCACCCCCGTATCAATTTCAGAATCATATATTTTAAGTAGAATTTTACCATTCGTATTAAAATGGCCATAAATGAGAATGTTAAGAGCGATGTGTGGTGTTACGCGTATGGATAGAATTAGGAATGAGTATATAAGAGGAAGTCTGAAAGTGGCACCGCTGACTGAAAAGTTGTGTGGAAATCGGTTGTCGTGGTATGTGCAGGTGATGCGGAGGAATGAAGAAAATGTCGTGAGGAAAGTCTTGTGTATGGATGTGGATGGCTATAAGAGTAGGGCAAGGCCAAAGAAACGATGGTTGGATTGTGTGAAAGAGGATATGGGTAAAAAGGGGGTGACTACAGAGATGACGACTAATAGAGGAGTATGGAAGAAAAAGACATGTTGCGCCGACCCCAAATAAATTGGGATAAGGGCAGGAGAATGATGAGAATGATGATTAAAATGGCCATAAATAAATTGATGGTAATTTTTTTTTTAAAACAAACTTTTCTCTAGGACAATGATTGTTTTATCACAGAGATACTCTGGCCACCTTCCAGCTTCATCATCAGACCCTGGATATCTTCTAAGCGTAAAATGCGTCTCAAGCCGAATCAATCGAGCCCAGACTCGATGGGTTTATCTTGTTTAGTTCAGAAGTTCCTATGGCCATTTTCCGTCTCCATAATCATACCAGCTCCATGGTACCATATGATTGTATTGTCACCAAAGATACATAAGTACACTAAATTTGAGTCCAATCGGACATCGGACAGTGGGTCTAATATGAGTTGCAAGATTCCACCCGAACAAACATGGTTACATACATACATACGTATAGTGAAAGTTAAATAAGAGCTTGTAAAAGGTATGTGCCCTGCCCACTGCCACGTAAATTTGGCGATTCTTCAGGCTATTTCGATAAAATTAGTTCTCCTGCAGATATCTTAATTCCTGATTCGCTTTCGAGCTGGGCAATAGGTCAGTTCAGAGGCAGTGATGGCCCAGTTGTAACGGCCGCGACTTAAAAGTTGTAGGTCGTGGGTTTGAACCCAGGCAGGCACTTTCCTTTGTGTAAATTACTTCATCACCACTGTTCTCCAAACGGTGAAGGAAAAAATCGTGAGGAAACCGGTATATCCTAGAACCAAAACTTCGGAGACATGTGACATCCACCAACACGCATTGGGCGCGCGTGGTAGATTACGGCTCTCACTGCTCTCGCCCACTGCTCTCGTCTCAGATACATGAATACGTACGTACTAAATATATCTATATAGGCAAGAAAATAATTGACGACGATTGAATGAATAATATAGCAAAAATGTAAACAGGATCGCGGTGACAAGTAATGTTTCTTTACAAGTATTTTAAATACACCTTAGTTTTGTTTGTGATCAGGTTCAATAAATGACGATAATAGTTTGTAAGTAAGTGTATTTTTAATTTTTTTATTTTGAAATGTAAGTCAGTCAAAGTGTCTAAGTTTAACTGTATAAACACAAAAAAAAACCTAACTAAAACTAATCTAAAATATGGCGTCGGAAAATTCCTCCACATCACTGTCGGCTGGTAATGTGCCCAAAAGGCTGGCGGCATTGCCACGTTTTATGGCAATGCTTATTCTCTGTCCAAGGAAAAAGCCAGCCCTTGGGTCACGCGAAGTGTCAAAAAGGTGTTTAGATATTTATCTTTAAATAATTTGTGAGCACTCGGACCCCACGATCCGAGAGTTTTAACTCCAAACGGCTCGAAAATATAATTACCAACAAGGTTATTATATTTCCGACGCTTGAGGTTTTAAGCAGCCGCAGCGGCAGCGCCAGCACAGCACGATGAGCTCGGAAGATGGGATGGCGCAAGAGTATCGACACAAGTAGCGTCCCACACTAAAGGCCTATCCATCTTCCAAGGAAACAGAGACATGCCGTCCGGTCTTTTGCCATCGTCGCGTGCCAAGCCTAGCCAGTAAGGTTCTACAACAGCCGGAACACCGACGGCGACAAGAGCACGTGGGATAATGTCGTTTATAATCGCGTGCCTCGCTATGCGACCTGCGCTTCGGCTGCATGACAGGCCGTGGTGTCCAAGGCTGTTGATAACTTCGCCACAGTGGCAGCGATGAGGAGAACAACAGAGTGCCTGGGCGTAACAGCAGTGTATTTAGTTTAATTTAAATCAATTGATCTTATAATACAGGAAAGTCCTATTTCCTTTTACATTATATCCACCCTGTAATAAGCATTAATGTCCTCACTCCTCCCCGGCCGGGATTACTTTTGATTTATTATTGTTTTTGCGCTAAACACCGGTGTGTAGCCATCTGGAAGGTTTTCCTACAGAATATGGCAATATCGTCGGATAAGGGAACCGTTTCATGATATTGAAAAGGAAGAAAAAGTCATTACAGATTTTTTTTCGGAGGGAGAAATATTTTTGTATTATATTACTATTTGTTTCCTATTTAAGACCAGGTGTTTTACCCAGTATTGAGACAGTTATCGGTTGGTTTCATTATTCGTGTAGGAAACAATAATTTTACGAGTAAAAAATAATGTGAGAAAAATCCAAACAAACTTGAAATCATAATTTTGTTTATTTCTTACATTACTTTTTCTTATTAGTTGGAAAGCTTTGACGGATGCAACATTTAATGAAGGGGGCCTTCAGCTCTGAAATACAGGGTTAGGCTTTTTTTTAAGTATTTTTTTGATTTTTTTTTGTTTTAGACTCCAGATCTCCCAAAAATTACAAACTTAGCCTAAATCTCTGTATTGACCGCAACTTATAATTTTGTTAAATATGTAATTTGTGCAGATAAATAAAGTTTTATTATTATTATTATTCACTGACTTCTTCGGCTGTTAAAGTGTACGTCCGCGCGGTCGTACACTACTCGCTGTTAAAAATGCTAACTAACTTTAATTTCGGAAGTCGGTATTTCTACATTTTTTTTCTCCGTTAATAAAGTTCGACTTTCGAAATTAAAGTTATTTTGCAATTTTTACTGTTTTTTTATGGAAGTCGGTTGTATTTTTTGTAAAGAAGTTTTTTATTTTTCACTTTTTAGTTGCTGTACCCCATAACTAAAACTGAAATAGTAAAGTTATACCCGAATTGATAACCCTAAAAATATGAAATTTGAACATAATTGTTGAAATTAGGGTGTATCAGGGAGAACTATACAAATCTGTGTAACGCTCTGAAGGGGCTTCAGAGCGTTTCAGCGTGATGTTATGTTATGAAGTGGTGTAAACAATAAATAGATATGCGATTGCAGAAATTCCGGAAGGTTTGCTATCATTTATTGAAGAGTTCCATTGTGTATCTCCGAAGTTCAATGAATCATCAAAATAAAAAATACTGTCGAATTGACAACTTCCTCCTTCTTATACTCTATCCGTCTGTCTATAAGTTTACCTTTACATTCAGCCCTTGACCTTGGCTACCATTCGATCTCGACCTTTAAACAGTCACTATGTCCGAAGGAATCTAAGTGTTTAAACAACTCAAAGCAAACCACCTTACTATCAACCAATCTACGGAAATAGAATAATTGAGTAGTAACCTTGCTTTCTTCCATCTCAATCAATAGTTATTACCCTTGAACTTTGTACTAGATACACGAGGAAGTATAAAACTGATGAATTTTGTTTTGAGTAAGCTCGCCACGTTATCCCATCCACTGCAATTTCTGAAAGCCAGAATCAATAGTGATGCAATCAAGTTCTACATTGGGAAATCATCCTATGACTTCTCCCGTTCCACTCAGAGCGTGTCAGACTTTTACTGACTAAAACCCACCCCTGTTCCTTGCTTGCGTGAGTGCCCAAGGGGGCGGTAACTCTGTTCGGGACCCAAGACAGTTTAATTGTTTCTCCAGGACTCGTAGAACTTTCTCCAAGTATTACGAATCCTGGAAAACCATTAAACTGTCTTGGGTCCCGCAACGAAATTAATTAGAAAAGAAAAACGGAGGAGTTAGAAAAAAGAACATAATTTCCATTTCCCTCCTTATCAAGCAGGAGACAGAACAAAGCTAGGCTAACAGGCACAAGGGGGATATTTGCAACTAGGTTCCAATCAATTCATCATCTGACGAGTCTTTTTCCAACTATATTGGGGTCGAATTCCATTCAAACTACATGCATCTGAATACCTGTATTTTACATGGAGCGATTGCCCATCGGAACGAATGGTTAATCGTGCTTTCTGAGGCATGTATGTAGTCAATGGTAACCCAACTACGGACTGACCTTGGCAAATCATGCTTAACTTTGAAGATCGAACCGTTGTTATTATTTAATAACAACGGACACAACGGGGTTTAAGGAGGAAAAAAGGAAAGAAAAAAAAAGAAGGAAAGAAAAAAAAGAAGAAGAAAAAAAGAGGAAAGGAGTGATTGGAGGAGCTTCTGGCTAAATCGAACCGTTGTTATTAAATAATAAAAACAGTTCCATCTTCGAGGAAGGAAGAAAGAAGGAAAGAAAAAAAGAAAGAATGAGAAAAAAGACGAAGGAAAAAAAATTAAAGGAGCAAAGGAGTGAGCTTCTGGCAAAATAGTCAGAAGCTCCTCCAATCACTGTTGAAATATCCACTTCTTCTACCTAGCCTTTTCCCAACTATCTTGGGGTCGGCTCCCAGTCTAACCGGATGCAGTTGAATACCAGTATTTTACATGGAGCGACTGCCTATCTGATCTCCACAACCCAGTTGTTGGGTAAAACGATACCTCTTGGGAAGACTGGTTGTCAGACTGTTGAAATATCCACTTATTTGACGGAAATAGAATAACAATAGTAGACCTGTTTTCTTCTATCTCAATCAATATTTATGAACCTTGAACTACTGGTTGTACAAAATTGATGAGCCCTCCAATCGATTTATTTGATGACTATTTCTTGGAAAGACAACGGGCGATCCAATTTTCCTCGGGAAGTAGCCTTGTCGGCAAGTCAAGGCTGGTTTATGAGTAAGAAATGTTTTGGTTTAACTGTGTTTTCAAGGTAAAGAATGAACCCGCCATTTGTTCGCCGTGTCCGTCTATCCGTCCGTCCGTCCGCAGCTTTGCCCAGAGACTCTAAGTACTAGAAAGCTATTATTTGGCATGGTTATACATACTCGTACCTACTAATCACCCCGACAAAGTGGTAAAATAAAATCATGACAATTTTTTTTATACATACTTACCGAATTTACGTGTACACGTAAATTAGGGATGTTTTTTTATCGTCTTTCGCATGGTGTGGGGTATCGTTGAATAGGCTATTTAAAAATATTACGGATCTGTGATAACCATGTTTCGATTCAGGGATCCGTTTGCGTAAAATTAAGCTAAATGGTTGCTTTTGCATGTGTAAAAAAATTCACGGCCCTAGTCTATATAACGAAATTCAAAAGGAAATCTATCACGGCTAAGTTAGCTTTGTTAGTTTTGCAGTAATAGTCGCCCAACTTTTAAAATGTTTCTACTTGTTAAATTTCCTACAAAATACAATACAAAATAGGTACTTAGTTGAAGTACGGTCTGCGAAACCCTAGCTAGCGCGTGGCCCAACACGCACTTGACCGGTTTTTTTTTCTTTTTGGTGAGGAATCTTCAAAAGGCGCCTGGACTTTTGAAGAAAAGACCAGCGAGTGTAGGATTCTTAACTCACTAAAACCACAGCGGTGATCGCCATCAGAAAACGGGTAGTCAAGTCATAGTCTTAACTGTCTGACTGACAATGTACTGTTGTCGCACCTATTTTTGCGGCTGGAAATTGTGTCAAACGTGAATCAGAACGTCACCAAAGGTTAGGAGGGGCGTGCGAGGACAGCACATTTAAAAACACCGCTGAGCGCTCTCTTTTTTCTCCTAATCGCATCGGCCGCCCGATACGAACCCTCCCGCATTTCCAAGATCCGCCGTCCCCGGCATACCCTCCTCATTCCTGAAGACGCTACTACCCTGCTCCAAGAGAGCCGTAGGGAAACTAGTACTTTACACAAACACAGACCACCGTCTTTCCGCCCTCGATGACGAGGGCCGTCGCGAAACTCACGTCCTGGATGGAGGATTTAATAAATGAAAGCCGCCACAGGCAAGCCCGGTTAATCAGCCGACAGCCTCAGAGGTTGACCTGCGAGATGCCACAAAATAAAAAAAAACTCTTTTATCTTCTTTCGCCACGCACCGTAATCGAAGCAACACCTCGCCGTGATACTGCATTTGGTAAGAGGTATTAGTCAGAAATACTGTTGGTAAAACATTATTTCCAATTATTTAATTAGTAGTTAATCATTCCAGTGCTATTTGATTGTATTATTGACATTTGAATTTCTAGTCATTTAATTATTTGTTAAATATTCCAGTGCTATTTGATTATAGATATTAAAAAAAACTTTTTTACAAAAAAAAACAACCGACTTCAAAAAAAAAAAATACACTAAAAATTTATAAATAACTTTAATTTCGGAAGTCGGTGTTTGTATTTTTACTTCTTTGTTATTTGACACCGACTTCCGAAATTAAAGTTATTTATAAATTTTTAGTGTATTTTTTTATTGGAAGTTGGTTGTTTTTTTTGTAAAAAAGTTTTTTATTTTTCACTTTTTAGTTGTTATACGCCAGAACTAAAAACCCCAATATGAATAATAGAACGTGGAATTTAAACATTTGGAGAACACCAAAACGTCATCGAGGTACACGTATTTTCCGTTTTTGTTCAGTTTCTCAAAAAGCGCTAAAGCAATTTCGATAAAATTTATATGGGACCACCTCGGGAGTATATTCTTTCAGATGAAAAAAGAATTTTGAAAATTGGTTCACAACTGACGGAGAAATCGGGTAACATACATACAAAAAAAAAGACGAATTGAGAACTACCTCTTTTTGGAAGTCGGTTAAAAAGTACTACTTATTATAGTTATGCCTCTGCCCAGCCTCACGCGCTTTAAAAAACAACTTGCCGGTAATCGGAGTAAATCACTCTATTAAATAAAACCTTTTCGGAGGCCCGCGCAGCTCGAGGTCCGCCGTGGTGAGGCCGCATCGCACGAGCGCCGCTCGCAACAGCTGATCGCGGGCAGCGCGGCGCCACAGTCGCACAGCAAGCGCGCGCGGCCGCGGCGGCTGCGCCGTGTCTCCACTGCCGGGCACTGTGAAGTTGCGGCGCACCATGCCAATTCGCTCGGCGTTGACGTCGCGCTCGTCGATGTTAACCCCCAGCTTCAAAGACACCAACTTTATTAGGTGTAGAGGACTCTCATCTTTTGTTTCCGGTATGCCAGCCGGGACAGTCGCAACTCCACCCACATAGCACTTAGTTCCTCACGAAAACAGCTAATCTCATAAGCTACGTTGAGCTCGCGAGACTCTGTAGTAACTGGGGAGAGGGGCTCAAGTTCAACATGTTGGCTGGGTGCTTGGGTGGTGATTTTACAGTTGTTTGCATAGTCACAGCACTCTGGCTTACCGCTGCAGGTTGAGTTTTCGGAGAAGACCGGATTGTATTTGGCTTGTAGTTCTCCGTGATACCATCAGATGGGCCTTAGACAGGTGTAGCTGAGTTGTCCCTTCTTGGAATCTTCACTTTACAGTCTGGGCACAACCAATTTAGCGACACCTTTGTTGATGTAACACTGATGCAAGTGGGATGATACGGCCCAGCCCCCCTAGCCATGTTACATTTCTATTATCGTTTACGCTCACGCTTAGAACAAAATGTATGGCATTGACATTACCTGCGTAGATAAGTGTCACGTGACTTATCGCAGGTTATGTCATTGCCATACATTTTGTTTTAAGCGTTAGCGTAAACGATAATAGAAATGTAATATGGCTAGGGGGGCTGGACACTTAGTGCAGCGAATACACTCAGCCCTGGCTAAAAACTGACCACAACCACCACACTTTGCCATAATCGTAGGCTTTGTTTTTTATTGTTAGCTTTCGAAAATTGGTATTTTGCAGATTAGTACCACCGGAGAATCACAGATGGCGTAAGAAACCAGACAACAAACTGTCAAATTTTAGGTCTTGTAGAGCCTGTTTGCTTGATTTTAAGCACAAAATCACAACCCATTCGTCACCACATCACGCCGCAATTACGAGTATATTGTTACGTCGACCGTATTACACTGGAACGTTCGAGAATGTGGTCGAAGTTTCCAGAAGTTTCCACTAGGTTCGAGAACATTCCATTGTGGTACTGTGTAGAAGTTCATAGATGTTTCTAGAATATTCCACTATAAGATAGTTCGACAATGTTCTGGAAACTTCCATGACTGTATAAATAGGCCGGACGGCGGGCGAATGAGTCAGTCTGATTTCGACTACGGATGCGAACGGATGTGAATACAAGCGATTACGAAGAGAATAGTGATTATTAGCGAATTAGTGTTTGTGTTTATAAGTTGTTGAGTTAATAAAGGATATTTAGTAAATTAATTGGTGTAAAATAATTTATCCCATACCCAGCTCGTAACAAATTGGTGTCAGAAGTGAGGGATAAATTATGCCAATTTTACCAAAGGACGACACGGACGGTATTCGTACAAGGAGTCAACGGCAGCAAGACATGGATCAGAGGCGGTTTGGAGATTCTCCGATACAGACGTCGGGTGGTGTTCAGCCTACGACAGAGCCAGTCGCTGGCCCATGTGAAGTTTCTTCAGCACCAGCGGTGCCAGACTTGTCTGCGCTAATGGCGCTGTTGCAGGAACAGGCTCACCGTCAAGAAGAGCAGGCCCGCCGCCAAGAAGAGCAGGCCCGCCGCCAAGAAGAGCAGGCCCGCCGCCAAGAAGAACAGGCCCGTCGAATGGAAGAGAAGCTTCGACAAGATAAAGAGGAGCAGGCCCGCCGCCAAGAAGAACAGGCCCGCCGCCAAGAAGAGCATGCCCGCCGCCAAGAAGAGCAGGCCCGCCGCCAAGAAGAGTTACAGGCCCGCCGCCAAGAAGAGCAGATGCTCCTCATTAAAGACCTTCACTCAACACTTGGCAAAGAGTTCAAGGTGATGAAGGAGCAGGTTCATCAGCATGAGAATCGCATCTCAGAAGCTGAAGTTCAGATTGCCGGGGTGAAAAAGGCTTTAGGTGAACTTAGGACTGGAGACGGGGTTGTGCCTTCAGTGGTTCCTGCACCTTCGGCACGTGGATTTAAGGTGCCGCCATTCGACGGAACATCTTCATGGTCGGCCTACAAAATTCAATTTGAGGCCGTTATGAAAGCGAATGGGTGGACCAAAGACCAAGCTATGACCGCGCTCACCTTAGGCCTCCGAGACCAGGCCCTAACCATACTTGAGGCTCTTGGCAAGGATGTGACCTACGAACAACTGCTGGAAGCGTTAGAGTCCAGATACGGCGACGCTCACTTGGAGCACGTATTTCGCGCTAAGTTAAGGGATCGCGTTCAACGTAGTGCCGAGAACCTACAGCAGTGGGCCTTGGAAGTTGAAAAGTTGGTTCGGAAAGCATACCAGTCCGCCCCTGCACTCATCAATGGCAATCTGGTACAAGCGTTCATCGACGGAATACGTGACTTGGAAGTTAGAGCCGCTGTAAGACTTGGACATCATGAGACACTGAAGGACGCCTTGGCCCATGCCTTGGAAGTAGAGGCAGTGAGGCAAGACCATCGAACACACCGTATCAGGGAGGTTGTGGCATCACCTGTACGCGATCGTCCGCAAGGATATAGCCCTAGATGTTACACTTGTGGAGAAAGGGGTAATCTTCGGTCAAGATGTCCAAAGCGCAGCTCACTGAGAGAAGATCAATCCCAGCAAGAAAGGGCAACTGATACGACTGCCCAGCAACAGCAGGGAAACGAGTAAACGCCAGGACTGGGGGGCGGGTGCTGGCTGGTATTGAAAGAGCCCCGAGGATCTCGATCTCACAGGCCCATGACGGAAATAGTCTGATCATCAAAGGCGAAGTCAACGGAAAACCATGCAAATTGACGTTAGATACTGGAGCTTCTCACACGGTCGTCAATTCTCACTTAGCAAGTCAGTTCCTTGGGGACTTCTTCAATAACCACGACCGTATACAATTACTGACAGCTACCGGTCAGCACATAATCGTCCGAGGCAGGAAGGAGGTGGAGTTAAAATTAGGTAACAAAATTTATCGGCGTAATGTCATCGTGGCTGACATAGTGGACGATTGCATCCTGGGTTTAGACTTCATGCGGAAACATCGTTGTGAGATCGACGTTGATCAAGGAGTATTGAAGTGTGATACAGAGGAAATCTTCATGGAAGGTGTACCATCAGGAAAAGTGTTCCGTTTGAAATTTGACGTGTCAACACTTTTGGAAAACTGCGATTTAACGGAAGTAGAAATGGATAAGGCTAAGAAGACGTTACTTCAGTACGCCGACTCTTTCTCTACAAATGATGCTGACATAGGAAGAACAGGACTGGTTCAGCACAAAATTAATACTGGCATCGAGTTACCAATCCGTCAACGACCAAGAAGATTGCCGGTTGCACGTGAAAAGGAAGTGGAAATGATGATTGAGGGTATGGTCAAGGATGGTGTTATAGAGCCTTCATCGAGTCCATGGTGTTCTCCTGTGGTCCTGGTGAAGAAAAAGGACGGCAACACGCGCTTTTGTGTGGACTATTGACGATTGAACGACGTCACGAAAAAGGACAGTTACCCACTGCCTAGGATCGACGACACATTGGATACACTGACTGGAATGAGGTGGTTTACCACGCTAGACTTGAAAAGTGGCTACTGGCAAGTGGAAATAGACCCTAAGGATAAGGAGAAAACTGCATTTTCAACAGGAAAGGGGCTATGGCAGTTTAATGTTATGCCATTCGGATTGTGCAATGCTCCTGCGACGTTTGAAAGGCTAATGGAGCAAATACTTGCCGGATTGATCGGAGACGCATGTCTTGTCTATTTAGACGACATTATTATCGTGGGCCGTACATTTGAAGATCACCTTCAAAATCTCAATCGAGTGCTGTCAAAAATCCGGACGGCAAATCTTAAATTAAGTCCGAAAAAGTGCTCATTTTTCAGACGACAAGTGAACTTTTTAGGACACATAGTTTCGGAGGAAGGTGTTCAGACAGATCCAGAGAAAATCGTCGCCGTCAAGGATTGGCCAGTTCCGAAAGACAAGACGCAGGTCAGAGCATTTCTGGGTTTGTGCTCCTACTATCGGCGGTTTGTCAAGAATTTTGCCGACATTGCAAAACCTTTACACAAACTCACTGAGGAGAAGCAACAGTTCTGTTGGGACGAGAATTGTGACATCGCATTTCGGGAATTAAAGAAACGTCTGTGCAATACACCTATTCTGGGATATCCTGACACTGAAAATGGCTTCATAGTTGACACAGACGCAAGTAATACTGGAATTGGAGGCGTGTTGTCTCAATGGAAAGGAAACCAGGAAGTTGTTATAGCTTACTACAGCAAATCTTTATCCAAACCAGAAAGAAATTACTGCGTCACGAGACGGGAGCTACTCGCAGTAGTAAGGACATTGCAACACTTCAGTAAATATTTGCTGGGACGGAAATTCCAATTGCGAACTGACCACGCTGCATTAAAGTGGCTATTGCAGTTCAAGAATCCAGAGGGACAAGTGGCAAGATGGATCGAACTACTACAAGAGTTTGACTTCGTAACGGAACATCGTAGTGGGAGAACTCACGGTAACGCAGATGCACTGTCTAGAAGACCTTGCCCTGAGGACTGTAAGCATTGTACCAAGCAAGAGACTAAGGAAGTAGTTCCCGTGAGGATGCTAAGAATGGATCTCAGCAATGAATGGAAGGAAACCCTACAACTTGCTCAGCGAAATGACACGGACCTCAAACGGATCTTTGAGTGGATTAAAGCTGGTGCTCCGAAACCCAAGTGGAGTGATGTTGCGGCGTTAAGTTCCATCACAAAGAGCTATTGGGCACAATGGAACAGCTTGGTTATCCAGGATGAAGTCTTGTGCCGTAAATGGGAAAACGCTCGAGGAGACAACTGTCATCTACAAATTGTTGTCCCCAAAGCCAAAGTACCTGATGTTTTACGGCTCTACCATGATGGATGTTCAGGAGGACATATAGGGGTAAAAAGAACTCTACTGAAGATACGAGAGCGGTTTTACTGGATTCACTGTCGAGAGGATGTTGAGGACTGGTGCCGCAAATGTACCAGTTGTGCGGCTGTGAAAGGACCCCAGACACGCAGCAGAGGTGCTTTACAATTATACAACGTGGGAGCCCCCTGGGAACGGATAGCACTAGACGTTGCAGGACCATTTCCGGAAAGTGAAAACGGAAACAAGTACTTCATGGTTGTCATGGATTATTTCACAAAGTGGCCAGAAGTCTTCGCCATTCCCAACCAAGAAGCAACAACAGTCGCAGATAAATTGGTTCAGGAAGTCTTCTGTCGTTTTGGAGTACCCTTGGAAATTCACAGCGACCAAGGGAGGAATTTTGAATCACAAGTTTTCCAGGAGACTTGTCGACTGATGGGTACTCACAAGACCAGAACCACTTCTTATCATCCGCAATCTGATGGAATGGTAGAACGTTTCAACCAAACGTTGGAGAGATATCTGGCAAAGGTTGTGGAAAGCAGGCAAAGGGATTGGGACAAGCACATACAGCCATTTCTTCTGTCCTACCGTAGTGCAGTTCACGAAAGTACGACTGTGACACCAGCCTTCGCGAACTTTGGAAGGGAATTATGGTTGCCTGCAGATTTAATCACCGGAACCCCCCCTGATGCCCCACGCAGTGTAACCGATTATGCGAATGACTTGCGTAACAAGTTGAATGATGTATATGAGCATATCAGACAATCCGGCCAACAAATGTCTGATAAGATGAAGACCCGATACGACCGGAAGGCAAACCATAGGGGTTTTGACGAGGGTTCACTGGTGTGGTTGCATAACCCAGTGCGCAGCAAAGGGAAGTCTCCCAAATTGCAAGCAAAATGGGATGGACCATACCGAATCGTGACCAGGATCAACGATGTTACCTACCGAATACAGAAGGGTCCACGAGGTGCGCCTAAGATAGTCCATGTAGACCGATTGGCGCGATACTACGGGACTAATGATGCTCGGGACGAGCATGTCTAAGGAGGGGGCAGTGTTACGTCGACCGTATTACACTGGAACGTTCGAGAATGTGGTCGAAGTTTCCAGAAGTTTCCACTACGTTCGAGAACATTCCATTGTGGTACTGTGTAGAAGTTCATAGATGTTTCTAGAATATTCCACTATAAGATAGTTCGACAATGTTCTGGAAACTTCCATGACTGTATAAATAGGCCGGACGGCGGGCGAATGAGTCAGTCTGATTTCGACTACGGATGCGAACGGATGTGAATACAAGCGATTACGAAGAGAATAGTGATTATTAGCGAATTAGTGTTTGTGTTTATAAGTTGTTGAGTTAATAAAGGATATTTAGTAAATTAATTGGTGTAAAATAATTTATCCCATACCCAGCTCGTAACAATATTATGAATATAATTTGTTTTTATATTTTTAGCTTTAAGTTTTTATTTGTGAAAAGTTTCGGGTGGGTTTGCACTGAATGTATTTAGATTAAGTTTTCTAGTTATAAATCATGTTTCACTGAGCACTGACACTGCTCTACAATACATGTAAACAATCTTATCTTGTACAAGCACTTTATCAATAAAGATTTTTTGTTAATCACTTTGTTTATATTTAAAACACGTAAACAAGCAAGCTAGTCAGCTGTTACCGACGTCCGTGACGTCAATTTCCCGGGGTTGAGATAGTGGCGAAATGCGAGTCAATCAATAAAAAACCGACTGACAAAAAATTAATATAATGTTTCCATTCTTCCAAACAAGCCACTTTTCAAGCAGTCTGATGCAGTTGGCGGAATTAACTATTTTGGAACTTTTTAGTTGTTTCTTGTCAGCCGGGTTTTTGTTTATTTTTAATTTGTTCAATAACGCGTAACCCCATCGCAAAACTGGTTTATAACTATGAGTACGTATATAAGGCATATCTCTTAATACACGAAATCTCTTAAGGGGTAATTGTACTTATCGTTATGAACAACGTTTACTATGGGAACAACACTGAAATCGCGAAAAAAATAATGACTGTTCCCTGTGTTCTGTTCGCATTCACTCGTCAAAATTCTTTATTCTTTATTGTACGAGTACACCACATCTTAACTTATAATACAGTCATAACACAGTTCATGTAAAAAGGCGAGCTTAACTCAAAGTTGAGTTTTCTCCTAGCAAACCTTATGTCCCTCTTTGAGACTTAGCTGGAGAGGCCTCACGGCGCCCTCACCTTCCGCCTGACGCAGGTCCTCACCGGACACGGCTGTTCGGGAGGTTCCTGTTTCGGATCAAGCGGGAGGTGACGCCCGGGTGTTTCCATTGCACGGATCGTCCCGAGGACACGGTGGAGCATACGGTGGAGGTCTGCCCCGCTTGGGCGGAGCCACGCCGTGTCCTCGTGGATGCGCTAGGCGGCAGCGACCTCTCGCGCCCTGCCCTGGTTCAGGCCATGGTACGGAGCGAGAGGGAATGGGAAGCCGTCTCCTCCTTCTGCGAAGCAGTAATGCTCGCGAAGGTGGAGGCGGGACGCGTGAGAGAGCACCAACAACGGAGTCGCCCTCACGCCCTCAGCTAGTTACCTCGCCCCTGGGCACTCAAAGGCAGGAAGGAACAGGGGTGGGTTTTAGTCAGTAAGAGTCTGACACGCCCTCCCGCTCCACCCAGAGCGCGAGAAATCATTGGATGATATCCCACCCCAAAAAAAAAAAAGCAAACCTGTATGGAACAGCTGATATTGTTTTCGATTTCGGTGTTGGTCTCATATGAAAAGTGGTTCATAATGATGAGTACAATTTACCCAGCGCTGGGCACGCCACCATTGCGGCGGTAGTGTCCCTCTTTGAGGAGTGGCTGGAGAGGCGCCACGACATCCTCACCTTCCGCCTGATGCAGGTCCTCACCGGACATGGTTGTTTCGGGAGGCTCCTGTAATGTTATGCGAACATAAGGCGGGAGGAAACGCCAGGGTGTTTCCACTGCACGGATCGCCCAGAAGACACGGTGAAGCATACGGTGGAGGTCTGCCCCGCTTGGGCGGAGCACCGCCGTGTCCTCGTGGATACGATAGGCGGCTGTGACCTCTCGCGCCCGGCCCAGGTTCAGCGAGAGGGAATGGGAAACTGTCTCCTCCTTCTGCGAAGCAGTAATGTTCGCGAAGAAAGAGGCGGTATGGGTGTGGGAGACTCAACAACAGAGTCGCCCTCACGCCCTTAGCAGCAGCCGCCGCAGGAGACGCCTGGGGATTCCGGCACCGCGAGACGATCTCCGGCCACCGTAGACCCGGGCCTACGGACGGCGAGTCATTGGTAGCTCGCCGTCCGATCAGCACCAGACCCGAGAGTCGACAGCGCGTAGTGTTCCACGCGCGCCTCAAAGGGTTGTCAGCAATAATGACAGGGCCCGTCATGGCCGATGCCTGCCCAGGGGTTGAAGATAAATACGAAACAGTTGAGAGGGCCCCTGGGCACTCGATCGAAGTGTAACCAAGGGTGGGAAGTGTGAACAAAGATGGGAAGGATGAGCAAGGGTGGGAAGGATAAGATAGGGTGGGAAGGTTGGCCAAAGGTGAGCAAAGATGACCCCACCTCACCTTCACCTCACCTTTGTCCACCTTTGCTCACTTTTAGCCACCTTTGCTCACCTTTTGGCCACCTTTGCTCACTTTGACAACCTTTGCCCACCTATGACCACCTTTTCCTTCCTTCCCAAGAGCTCATTTTTGCCCTTGCACACACACACACACACACAGCACAGCACAGCACAGCAGCACAGGTGGGAAGGGTGATCAAGGGCGGGAAGGGTGACATAGGGTGGGAAGAGTGACATAGGGCGGGAAGAGTGACATAGGGTGGGAAGGGTGACATATAGAGTGGGAAGTGACATAGGGTGGGAAGGGTGACATACAGGGTGGGAAGAGTGACATAGAGGGTGGGAAGAGTGACATAGAGGGTGGGAAGAGCGACACACAGGGTGGGAAGAGCGACACACAGGGTGGGAAGAGCGACATACAGGGTGGGAAGAGTGACATACAGGGTGGGAAGAGCGACATACAGGGTGGGAAGAGCGACATACAGGGTGGGAAGAGCGACATAGGATGGGAAGAGTGACATACAGGGTGGGAAGAGCGACATACAGGGTGGGAAGAGCGACATAGGGTGGGAAGAGTGACATACAGGGTGGGAAGAGCGACATACAGGGTGGGAAGAGCGACATACAGGGTGGAAAGAGGCGATTCAGGCGATTTCAGGCAGATGTTGCCGGTAATTTCCCGTGGAACGCCTGCAGATGAATTGAATGCTTGCCTGAAGGTATCACCTTTATGGAATAACGTAAAAACATTATCGCTAACCACTAATATGAGAGTTCAACTTCAAAATGATCAAAGTGCTGCACAATTTTCCAAACAATTGTTAGCTGTTGGAAATGGAAAAGTCCCAGTCCCAGCCAGATTAATTACTCTTACCAACGACTTTTGCCGATTTGTAGACTCTCAAATAGCTCTTATTGAAAATGTTTTCCCAAACATTAGTGAGAATTATCAGAATTATGCTTGGTTACGTCAACGAGCAATTCTTGCCGCAAAGAATAATGATGTACACGCACTGAATTTTACCATTCAATCAAAAATTGCTGGCGATTTGGTGACATACAAATCCGTTGATTCCATAACAAATCCCGATGATGTAGTAAATTATCTAACGGAGTTTTTGAACTCTCTGGAGTTACCAGGATTTCCACCACATAACGAACGAAACGGAGTTCGCCGGGTTTGCTAGTTACATTTTAAAATATTTAAATATAAAGGATAAAAAAAAAACATTTAAAAATATAAAAAACGTTTGTATTTTATTTCTTCGATATTTCACACCGACTTCCGAAATTAAAGTTATTTTTAAATTTTTAGTGTATTTTTTTTTGGAAGTCGGTTGTTTTTTTTTGTAAATAGTTTTTTATTTTTCGCTTTTTAGTTGTTATACCCCAGAACTAAAATCCCCAATAACATGGAACGTGGAATTTAAACATTTGGAGAACACAAAAACGTCATCAAGATATGCCGTATTTTTCGTTTTTGTTCAGTTTCTCAAAAAGCGCTAAAGCAATTTCGATAAAATTTATATGGGACCACCTCGGGAGTATATTATTTCGGCTAAAAAAAGAATTTTGAAAATCGGTCCACAACTGACGGTGAAATGCGCGGACATACATAAAAAAAAAAAAAACATACATACAGTCGAACATAGATCCTCCTCCTTTTTCAAAAGTCAGTTAAAAATAAGTTTTGGGGTACTTCTAATAAAACATGTAACAGTTCATATCATTATTTGTTACATAAATTATCTAGTAATTACTATATTTTAACTAAAAGGGTAACACTGATTAGACCTAATTATACGAGTAGTTTACATAACATTGTAGCTACCTTCTGATAAATAAACGCTTCATATGATTTACTGACCGTTATTTTTCCTTAAACTACATATACCACGAATACTAATTTGTTTAAAAATACTCATTGGGTCTCATGGGTGCTTGTAATAAGCTAAATCAATATTATGCCTCACACCTCTTTTAACCGTCATAATGTAAATAAAACACAAGCTGTTTTATCGCTTATGCCAGCTATAAATAAGATCTAGAACGGTGTCCAATACCTTTAAAAGCCTGACATGTGATGCAGTCTCACGGCTTGTGCCCGTCTATTGTTAGAAGATGTAGATAGCTGGAAAGTAAAGAGGCATAAGTCGACATTTTCATATTCCAAATATCTTCTCCAATAGTCAATAGTCCCCAATAGTCTTATTTGGTGGATTATTTGACAAGCAATAAGTTAGTATGAAAAATTGTATCGATTCGAACTTACGAGCACTTTTTTTTTTTTTTTGGTAGAGTGGGAAATCGTCCAATGACATCTCCCGCTCTTAACTCTGTTTCGAATTTATCCACAGCCCGTGGGCAGGCATCGGCCATGACGGGCCCCGTCATGATTGCTGACAACTCTTTGAGGCGCGCGTGGAACACTACGTGCCGTCGACTCTCGGGCCTGGTGCTGATTGGATGGCGAGTTACCCACTACTCGTGTCCACAGGCACGGGTCTACGGTGGCCGGAGATCGTCTCGCGACGTCCTACACCCAGGGCGTCTCCTGTGGCGGCTGCTGCTTAGGCGTGACGGCGACTCTGTTGTTGAGCCTCCCTCACCAGTTCCGTCTCCTCCTTCGCGAGCATTACTGCTTCGCAGAAGGAGGAGACTGCTTCCCATTCCCTCTCGCTCCGTACCATGGCCTGGACCAGGGCCGGGCGCGAGAGGTCACTGCCGCCGATCGCCTCCACGAAGACACGGCGGGGCTCCGCCCAAGCGGGGCAGATCTCCACCGTATGTTCCACCGTGTCCTTTGGGAACTTACGAGTACCTACGTCCAAAGCTTGGTAGCTCTTTTTTTTAGTGTGAAATCATCGAATAACTTTTCCCGCTCTGGGTGGTGGGGAGGGTGAGGGCGTGTCAGACTCTTACTGACTAAAACCCACTTCAACCCCACCAAGTTCTTTCAGTTGTCTGTGCCAGGGCCGCGGTAACTCTATTTCAAATTCCCTGGCAAGAAAGCTTGGTAGATTGGTATTTGTTCTAAGTTTGGTTACTTCGATCAAATTCTCTGTTAGTAACTTGTCAAACTCTATTTTAATTATAAAATGCTAAAGTCGACTATGGCAAGTTTTCAACGTCGAATTCTTAAACCGGGGCTAGTTGTATCCATGGACCTTTTTGGCGCAGCCGTGAGGCACACGTTATGCTATTTTTACTTTTTTTTACTTTTGGATTGTCACTTTTTTTGTAATTGTCACTTTTTTATGATTGTCACTTTTTTTAGTTTTAGTTCATTTGCGAACCTAACTGTAGCCAAATAAATATTTTTCTTTCTTTTTTTATCCACAATTCCACTCGCAGGTTTAAAATTTACAAACTGCTTCTTCTTTTCATTCCGACGGTACATTGTATTAATCATACTCTTTGGGCCCAGTAGGTTGCCACGTTTATTGCTACGTCTGAGGCGTTGCTCAGGTCCTCTAGGGTGCAGGTTAACGGACACCTGGGGCACTCCAGCACATGGGGTCAAAGTCTGAATATGAACACCGCACTCAGTGTTTGAGGAATAATCCCCAAATACGTATATTTGCAACGGCCTACTTGGGTAAGCCGTTGTGTATAAGTCACTGTAAATCATGACGGACGATCATTTTCATACTAGACTTTGGGCACATTTAATATTATCTATCAAATAAAACTCGTAAACCAGTTAAGTGATTCTCAAGTTATAAGAAAACTAACGCACAGGCGGTGAACCTTTGTGTTTCGTAATATTTTAACAATAAAGGAGAAAGTCTCAAAAACTTTAACAATTTAAAATACCACAAAATGAAATCTCTTTTGTGGGCCGCGGTAACTCTATTTCAAATTCCCTGGCAAGAAAGCTTGGTAGATTGGTATTTGTTCTAAGTTTGGTTACTTCGATCAAATTCTCTGTTAGTAACTTGTCAAACTCTATTTTAATTATAAAATGCTAAAGTCGACTATGGCAAGTTTTCAACGTCGAATTCTTAAACCGGGGCTAGTTGTATCCATGGACCTTTTTGGCGCAGCCGTGAGGCACACGTTATGCTATTTTTACTTTTTTTTACTTTTGGATTGTCACTTTTTTTGTAATTGTCACTTTTTTATGATTGTCACTTTTTTTAGTTTTAGTTCATTTGCGAACCTATGAGTAACGGTAGCCAAATAAATATTTTTCTTTCTTTTTTTATCCACAATTCCACTCGCAGGTTTAAAATTTACAAACTGCTTCTTCTTTTCATTCCGACGGTACATTGTATTAATCATACTCTTTGGGCCCAGTAGGTTGCCACGTTTATTGCTACGTCTGAGGCGTTGCTCAGGTCCTCTAGGGTGCAGGTTAACGGACACCTGGGGCACTCCAGCACATGGGGTCAAAGTCTGAATATGAACACCGCACCCAGTGTTTGAGGAATAATCCCCAAATAAGTATATTTGCAACGGCCTACTTGGGTAAGCCGTTGTGTATAAGTCACTGTAAATCATGACGGACGATCATTTTCATACTAGACTTTGGGCACATTTAATATTATCTATCAAATAAAACTCGTAAACCAGTTAAGTGATTCTCAAGTTATAAGCAAACTAACGCACAGGCGGTGAACCTTTGTGTTTCGTAATATTTTAACAATAAAGGAGAAAGTCTAAAAAACTTTAACAATTTAAAATACCACAAAATGAAATCTCTTTTGTGGTCTCGTGGTTTAACGTCCGATAATCTCATCTCCTTCAATATCGCAATTTTTGGACGTGTGCCAGTATTGGACGGGCGTTGTAATATCTAGACAGAATCTAGGCTACCTCAGCGTCTGATATAAGCCTGCTTCAAAAGCTGTGGCTACTTCCACCACGTCCAATATTGTCGAATAAAGTTGCAGTGGTATTTTAAGTGAATGAGGTTTTTGTGCTAATGTGGTGTACTTCCGAACGCAACCATTGGCTGTCATCTTTGGCTGTGTCATCTGTCTCTTGTAACATTTTGACGTTCCTAGTAAAAAAATATTTTTTGGGGCTTGTGATTTAAATCCAGCCAAATCTATTGGTTTTGGACCTAATTGTTTACAATTGAACTAATTTTATATAAACCCCATTTGATGTAGTGGTGAAACGGGTTATTTTGTAAAACTTAAGTTTGGTTGGTTCGCGAGAGACCACGCGTTGTGTGGGGTACACCGGCGCCTGTAGGGGTCAACTTTAGAATCTGTTATACCTACTGAACAAGCACTACATTCCTCATTTAACTCTGACATACACACATATAGCCAGGTTGGTCCCCGGACAGAAGACTTCAGAAACTTTGGGTCAGTCTCGTAAAACATTTGTAGGTTATTCGATTAGCTCTGCGCATCGCAGACAGTTTGCGACCCAGTTGGAGCCAGGGGTCCGGCTAGCGCGCTTCCACAACTCTTGGTCGGATTATTTGCCCTGGCTTGGTTGCATACATGACTTATAGAAAATCTCTTGCAATTTAGTCGTAGTTAGTTCCGTTCATTTTATTGTTTTTATGGAACTTAAAACTGAAATATTGTCGTTTAAATATCATATCTATGATTGTTTAATATGGGTTAGGGATGCTTAGTTCTGTAATGACTTAGCTGTAGGAAAACGTCACAAGAAACTTAACTAATTGGTCTGCGTAAATTACATTTATGCTCGTACGTCCTATGTATTAGAAGAGGCTATTTCCCGGCAGACAGATTCTCTCGAAAGTATAGAATTTGTATTTATATATTAGCTCAGAAGCTAGTCGGTTTTATGGTGCGCCCATACGTGTACCGTATGGGCGCACCATAAAACCGACTTGGTACATAATTTTTTGGTCGTACAGACAAACAGGACGTTACAAAACACCGACATTTTTCTGGACTGCTATGTTGCATGGACAAAATTCTATAGAAATCTATGTAGGTCTTAGAGCATACGGTACAGACTTGGTACATAATTTTTGTCATACAAACAAACTGGACGTTACAATACACCGACATTTGTCTGGACTGCTATGTTGCATGGACAAAATTCTATAGAAAACTACGTAGGTCTTAGAGCAATTATAAATGCTTTAAGACGTAGGTCCCCAAGTCTGCATCGTGTGGACGTTCCTTTATTCTGGAGAGTTTGACATTATCTATCTACTTTATTGATTTTATTACCAGTTTTATTGAAAGTTAAAGTCTTCCAAACAAATTACGTCTATATACTATCTAACATTTCAAGTCAACAGGCGACATTCACTTAATATGACACGGAAAACTTTTCCCCCGAAGTGGTATTATTTACTAAAATTCTTCAGGAATCCCCTGGACAATAAGCGAGTTTGTTGAAACTTCTGCTGCCAAAGGAAAATATACCTTAAACCAATGAAGTTTCAATTTAATTTCAAAGTCGGTGTTATAGCGAGTTTCTTGGCAGTATTCGGATCATTAGTATACTGTTTAGATATCGCCACAGAGGAACATGGATGATATTTTTTTAAAAGGAAGTTTTATCGGGAGGCAATTAATTTTATATAATATGCTGTGGTCAATTCTTAAGCCATTGTAAAAGGTGGTTGAACTCTTCAAGCAAGTAGGCACACATTTTCTCATAGAAAGTTAAAAAGAAAAGCTAGCGCTCTGGGTCACCACTGCTCTGGCAATTTGGGGCTGCAATCTGGGGCTGCTAAGCCCCGACTTACGAGTTGTACTTATGTGGTGGGTTCAGGCGCTTCATTTTTGGTGGTTTATTTCATCACCACTGCTCTCAAAACGGTGAAGGAAAACATCATGAGGAAACCGGTATGTCCTAGAACCAAAAAATCGAAGACATTTAATTTCTTATTTTTATTTTTTGAATAGGTCATGGGGCAGGTAAATTTTTGTGATGTTTTTTTATGTTTTGGAACTAATTGGCTTTGACATGTATGTATTTTATTCCTGATGATAATGGACGCTCTGACGTCGAAAATCCAGGAAGAGGTTCCTTGGTGTATGGTGTTTACTGATGACATTGTGCTGGTTGCCGAAAGCGGCTCAGAGGTCCAGAGCAGATTGGAGATGTGGTGGCAAAGACTAGAGAGTGTGGGCCTGAAATTGAGCAGAACCAAAACGGAATATCTGTTCTACGATTTCGGCGGTCTCTCCAGGTTTATGCCTGTAGCTCTCAACGGAACGCCTGTACCGATCTGCTCCGACTTTCGGTACCTCGGGTCGCTTGTTCAGGGGGATGGCGATATAGACCGAGACGTAACGCACAGGATCAACTCAGGGTGGATGAAATGGCGACAGGTCACTGGAACTACTTGCGACCGACGGATGCCCCTTAAGTTAAAGGGGAAAATCTATAAGTCCGTGATTAGACCTGTTGTACTGTATGGGTCAGAATGTTGGGCTGTGAAAAAGACTGATGAAAAAAGATTGCATGTGGTGGAGATGAGAATGTTGAGATGGATGTGCGGAGTAACGAGAATGGATAAAGTGCGAAATTAATACATTAGAGGTAGTTTAAAAGTGGCGCCAGTCACAGAAAAGTTGAAAGGGAACCGCTTATCTTGGTACTCGTATGGTCATGTAAAGTGGAGGGATGAAACACATGTAACTAAAAGAGTTATGAATATAAATGTGGATGGATGGAGAGGGAGAGGGAGGCCAAAGAAAGGATGAATGGATTGTGTGAGGAGTGATATGAAAGAAAAGGGAGTTACTGATAGCGTGACGGCTGACAGGACAGAATGGAAGAAAAAAACGTGTTGCGCCGACCCCAAGTAACATGGGATAAGGGCAGGAAGATGATGATGAAGACATGTATGTATTTTATTGTAAAATTATAAAATACATACATGTCATCATCATCATCATCAATGACATTTTAATAAAATAAGATTTTAATTTAATCACTACTTTAATTTATTGTCAATTTTTAATCTATTGATAATTTTAAATTCACAATTTTAATTTATTGATTTTATTACTTACATTTGACTATATCCGCACGCGGCTTTGTGCCGAGCTTCCTTTCGTGTCCGAAACAAGAATGAACATATCCGCAGGAGAAACCAGGTTACCGGCGCAGACTGAAGTATTGTCAAACTTTAGTAGTAGTAGGTAATAGAATATTGTTTCAATCTGTCTAGCCTTTGTAGCCTTGGTAAGACTGGTTGTCAGACTATCGGGTTTCTAACGACCCGTAACGACTGTCGAAGATCCACGATTGACAGCCGGGACCAACGGCTTAACGTACTTTCCGAGGCACGGAGGAGTCTCGGCATGGAGATGGTCACCCATCCATGGACCAACCCCGGCAAGCGTAGCTTAACCTGATGGGTCAACCCGTGCGGCTGTTACTACTTTAGCAACGAGCTTGTCGTTCGTTTATTCCCATCTGCCCCCTTTGAGCTTGCCACCGGGGTGGTGGTTGGCACTAATAGGTGGCGTTTACCACCCCGGTGGTCAATGGTACCTACTTAGTTTCATCTGCCCCTTCGTAGTTATAGTACAAGGGCTTATGATATATGCAGGAAAACCGAGTTTAACGTCATAACCCGAAGAATGTCCAACCTTAAGTGGCAGTGGGCAGGGCATATTGCCCGCAGAGCAGATGGTCGATAGGGCCGAAAAGTTCTTGAGTGGCGAGCGCATACCGGAAGGTGCAGCATTGGAAGGCCTTCCACTGGGTGGGCCAGTGGACGGTCCAGTGAATGGTGGACGAGATGGTTGGTGCAGTGGTTGAGCGTTCGGCTGCCGGTTCCGGGTCTTGTTGTCCTGTGTATGTGAGTTTATATGCTTGTGAACGCACCCATGATACAAGAGTAATTCATAGTGTGGGGCAACGTTTTTAAATAAGAAGAAGAAAGAATGACCTGGTGAGAGTCGGTGATTGCGAGATGTACTTCCAGGACCGAGCTATGTGGTGACGCCTGGGGCCTATAACAGTGGATATCTTTGTAACAAGGCAGTGCTAAAGCCTTGTTTATTTTTTTGACCTCTATTCTAATTTCAAATTCAAAAAATACTTAGTTTTCTCTGTCATGTCTCTATTTTTATATTAAAAATCAGTTCTAATTCTGCAGCCGAGCTAGTAGAAGCTCATGATTATCATTTTTCGACTCTTCGACTGTCAGTTACCAGTTTCCAAGAGTTGTGCAATTATACAATATAATTACGTATCAAGTCACAGTGTATGTGTTTGTACTTTAATGAGTGCTTCTTATATTTATGTATACTTTTGTAAGTAATAAAATATACGTGTTAACTTGTCGTGTGTGATTCCTTCATCCAATTCCTCATCTACCTACGGTCCTCCTACTCCTACGTCCTCCTCTGCGTGGCACTCCTACGACCTCCTCTACGAGTCACCAATACTCCGGTCCTGCAACGAGACACGCCCTCCGTACCGTTTTTTTTTTTTTTATGTTTGATAGGCTCGCGTTTGACCACTATCTCACCTGATGGTAAGCGATGATGTGGTCGAAGATGGAGCACGCTTGCCTAGAAGTAACCTATTCACTCTTGACTTAAAGACTCCCAGGTTGTATCTTACAGGAAACACAGACTCCGGTAGAGAATTCCACTCTCTAGCTGTACGTGTAATGAATGTTTTCTCAAAACGCTTTGTGCGTATGGATGGGATGTCCACCATGAACCGGTGGCACTTCGCCGTACGTCTTGTGGTCCTTAGATGAAACGGGCTTGGCGGAATCAAATCATGCAATTCCGTCGCACACTCCCCAAAATGTAATCGATAGAAAACCGACAGGCTAGCAACTCGGCGTCTACTCGTATGTTCAAGACTTTGGAGTTTTGACTCAACGAGTCTATCATTGCCGATGATCGTGACATCTTTATGCTGAAATGATGACGATGATACTTCTCAGAGTTTCGAATACTCCATACTAGCTCTTGTAGCGATATACAGGGTGTAAAAACTTGTTAACAAAAAAAAAACAACCACAAAAAAGAAAATACACTAAAAATTAAAAAAAAAATATTTTAATTTCGGAAATTGGTGTTTGTATTTTATTTCTTCGTCATTTGACACCGACTTCCAAAATTAAAGTTAATTTTTAGTGTATTTTCTTTTTTGAAAGTCGGTTGATTTTTTTGTAAAACAGTTTTTTATTTTTCACTTTTTGGTTCACCCCAAAACGTCATCTATGTATACGTATTTTTCGTTTTTGTTCAGTTTTTCAAAATGCGCTGAAGCAATTTCAATTAAATTGATATGAGACCACCTCGGGAATATCTGAGAGAGAGTCTTTTGGATAAAAAAATAATTTAAAAAATCGGTTCATAACTGACAGAGAAATCGGTCGGTCGAACATAGAACCTCCTCCTTTTTCGAAGCCGTTTAAAAAAAACATCATAAAGCCGTCAATTACGCATACTGTACATCTAACAAAGTAGCTTTGCGCAAAAATTATTGCTGGAACAGCTTTTATTTTTAAGTATGAAAAAAAAACCGGCCAAGTGCGTGTCGGACTTCGCATATTTAGGGTTCCGTACCAAATGTTTGACTATTTGTATGGCTTTGGGTCAACAAGATGCTTTTGTACTGTGAAAATTTGAAGACTGTTGCTCCAACAGACAGTCGGACAGACAGACAGACGGACAGACAGACAGATGGACAGACGGACACGTGAGTAAACAGCAATAGGGCTCCGTTTGGACCCTTCGCGTACGGAACCCTAAAAAATATTTTGTTACTGCGCCTAATGTAACGCGAATCCAGGCAAGCGGTGTTGGTCCCATCGAGTTACCTCGCCCCCGGGCACTCGAGGCAGGGAGGAACAGGGGTGGGGTTAGTAAGAGTCTGACACACCCTTCCGCTCCACCCTAGAGCGGAAGAAGTCATAGGATGATTTCCCACCCCAAAAAAAAAAAAAAAAAAAAAAAAAAAAAAAAAAAAAAAAAAAAAAAAAAAAAAAAAAAAAAAAACCCCTTCGCTCTAAGCCATGTAGGTACTTGTCGGATACGCTTAATACTCATTGTGTTTTTGTGACTTCAAACGTGTAATTTGTTAAGAAAAATCGAAAAATCGGGTTATGTTTGTTTGGACAAATGTTTAGTAATAATACCTGGAATTCATTCTCAAAAGCAGAAAAAAAAATTGCGACTCGACCTTCAATATGTCCAGAACCAGTGGATTCCCAGGTATGGTCTAGTGGAAAAAATGATCCAAGTAATGGGTAGAGTATTTATGTGGCTTTCGGCTTCGGAAACTGTATTTTTTACACCCGATATACAGGCTGTAACGGAAAGGTGTGGTCATATTTTAAGAACTGCATCTGCCCATCGATATAAACAACTTTCTTCAAGAAAATACGATGAAATTCTTAAAAAAAATGTTTACCTCCCATACAAATATTGATCAGCTGATGGAAAGTCCCATATTTTTTGGAAATTTTCTTTTTTTTTTCGTAGAGAAAGTTGTTCATTTCCATGGGCAGAACCGGCTCTAAAAATATGACCACGCCTTCCGTTACACACTGTATATGTCGCCACATACGAACTTAACACACATCCTGCATCGCGCAAGCAGAGTAATTCTCCGTGCAATTTGAACATTATACACCAGTCTGAAATCAACCATTGTGCAGTTTTACAGACACAACACCCGTCTGGTCGGAGGGTCCTTTTCAATGGAAGTTAACGGGACTTTACACCCTGTTCCGCATACTCTAATGCCCTCTTCTTTGAGAAATTATTATTTTCTAAGCAAAACCCGATAGTTGAATGCATTGTATGACTAAGACAAGTCATATATAATCTTGTAGGTAGGTTCCAATTGTTGCTAGTTACATATCAAAATTTATTTCAGTATATTGAGTTCTGTGAACTAGTTTAATACAGAATTCTGTGAAGTTAACCGTGGCCAGTGTACCCCGATTACAGGGAAGCGTTTGATATGTAATCGATCGAGCACTTTGTGCCCAGTACGTGATGCGTTATTTTGATCATTGAAGTAGGTATGTGGACTTCAATGGTTGCGACTCATTAAGTCCAACGATTAATTTCTAGTTAGGTAATTAAAATGTGTCACTGGTTTTAGGAAAGTAACAGATAGATACTGTGACGACCTTATGTTGGCGGCCTTATGTTGCCGACTGGCTGGTTAGAAGTTTCTAGAAAATCTTGAAAAGCCGTTTGATATAAAATATTAGAAGAAAGGTTAGGCTTGACGTTTGTGTCAGACTAAGTAGGTTAGGGGTCCGCGAGCCCGACGAGTGGGCTAATATGTAAAATTCCATATTATTACTGAATATAGTAAATTGCAGTCGCCCTCAGTTATATTAATTGTCCGCCCCGTAGATAGATCCCATCCACACAGTCCTCTCGCACCGTGCCAACGAGTTGCAGTGCTACGCGACGCCCCCGTTAACGTCGTGGGGCTACTGAGGAAGAGGCTCTGCAGCCCACAAGAGGGCTAGGGTCTCTACAGTACCTATACAGAGAAAACTAGGAAAATCTGTACTTATGCGAAAGTTACCCTGTCTGTCTTTCTGTCCGTTACCTTTTTACGTCTTACGAGTATTCTGCTACTATAAACATAGCTTATGTGCTTTTCCAGACTATAATCTATATCAGTGCCAAGTTTCATCCAAATCCGTTCAGCTATTCGGGCGTGATTGAGTGACAACCCGTTACAGGTTACAGGTTAGGTACTTACTATACCTCTGTGCCTCAAGCTTTTAAGAATATAGGTAAGCACCTACACGCATAATATTTACGAGAATTTATTTTTAACTTTTTAGGTCATTGTTCCAGATAAAAGCTTGTTTTTAAAATATTGTTTTACCTTCAATGTATTTTTAACTTTTTAGTTGGTTAGTAATTTAGAGTAGGCATGATGTTTTAAAATATTCTACGGATATTATGATGTGATGTAAAGTGCTCCTCAAGACGAATCAATAGAGCCCAAACTCGGTGAGCTTAGGTTGTTTTATTACAGAGATGCTGTGGCCACCTTCCAGCTTCATCATTAGACCCTGAATATCGTGTAGGCGTAAAATGCTCCTCAAGATGAATCAATTGAGCCCAGACTCGATGGGTGTATCTTGTTTAGTTCAGAAGTTCCTATGGCCATCTTCCGTCTCCATCATCAGACCACCATGATGATACCATATCATTGTATTGTCACTGAAGATACGTCTTGCGTGAAAGAGTAAAAAACATACATCCTCACAAACTTTCATATTTATAATTTATAATAATATCAGTTGGAAGTCGAATTATCATTTTTAACTACCACAAATTACTTGAAACGTTTCCAATTCGTCACAGACTTCAAAAGTCTACTATTCTCGAGTAAGTACTCGTATAATCTTCCAAACTGTTCCAAGGCTACACCGCCGGGACACCTGTCACGCAGTCGTACAATTTGCGTCACCTAACGAGATTTCGTGTCCCACGGTAGTTTAGTTGTCTGCTCTCAGAGCAAGCTCGGCCACTTGAGGGGCTTGAGTGTTGGGAGTCTTTGGCTAAAGATTTTGTGTGAATATGAAACATTGGCTTCTGCCAGCGGCTTGGCCCGCGTGTAATTAGTACTTAAAGAAAGAAAAAAAATACATTTATTGGCCACAGTTAGAGGCACACTACAAAAACGAAACAAAAACAAAACAAAAAATATAAAAAATAAAAACAAAAAACAGTGTCATTTGAGAACAAAAGAAAAAATTAGATAGGTACCTACTTAAAATAAAAAAAAATAAAGTAACAAAGGCAAAAAAAAAACTTTTTACAAAAAAAATACAACCAACTTCCATAAATAATACTAAAAAATGCAAAATAACTTTAATTTCGGAAGTCGGTGTTTCTAGTTTGGTTTCTTCGTTATTTGACACCGACTTCCGAAATTAAAGTTATTTTGCATTTTTTTGTATTATTTATGGAAGTCGGTTGTATTTTTTTTGTAAAAAGTTTTTTATTTTTCACTTTTTAGTTGTTTTACCCCATTCTAAAACTAAATTAATAGTAAAGTTATGCCCGAATTGATAGCCCCAAAAATAGGGAATTTGAACGTAGTTGGTGAAATTAGGGTGTATCAGGGTGAACTGTACAAATCTGTATACCCCTTCAGAGTGCATCAGCGTGATGTAATGTTGTGAAGTGGTGAAAACAATATACAGACATGCGATTGCAGCAATTCTGAAAGGTCTGCTATCATTTATTGAAGAGTTCCATTGTGTATCTCCGAAGTTCTTCATCAGATCTTCACCAAATTAAAATGGGACCAAATGTGAAACAACAGCTTTCAAATAAAAAAAAAATCTTCAAAATCGGTTCACGTAGTAAGAAGTTATGAGGTAAACACACATAAAAAAAAAAAAATACAGTCGAATTGAGAACCTCCTCCTTTTTTTGAAGTCGGTTAAAAAGAAGTGAAGTGTGCGCCCCACGGCTGCGCCAAATAGGTCCAGTTCAGCTTAGATGCCAGACAACTAGTGCCTGACGCTGGTTTTCAACAGGACTTGAGGTGTCACGGACGTAAAACAGTTTTAATAGTGTGTTGCATACTTAAATAAAAAATATTAATGACGAAAAAATACAATATAATGTCATAATAGTGTGTGATAATAACGAATAGGTATATAATCTAGAAATAGCGTGTAAAAAACCATGAATGTGTGAAAACAGAACGATGGCGTGTGGACACCAACTACAGCTTCTTCCGAGTCGAGAACATAAGCAATCTGTGCAAGCCGAGCGCGTGAGCAATTTCTATCAACTGTGTAACTGCAGACATTTAGCGCTATCATATCCAGCTTCCATTGTGCATCAACTAGATGCTGCCGTAAGCGTCTTCTGAATGTACCTATCGTGTTGATTGCTCTAATAGGTGGTGGCAGGTTATTCCACACTTTGAATGCTGCGTAACGAAAGCTGCCTCTGAAAGCAGCTGTACTGTGAAACTGAGTTGACAGCTGTTGTGAGCATTGTCTTCTCCCGCATTCTCGTCTACCCGTAATCCAAGTAAGCTTGTTAAATAGGTAGTCGGGTTTTTGATACCTGACTACACCGAAAAGTAGGCAAGCCAGATGTACTTCTCCTACTATAAATTAGAGCCTATGTGCTGATCCAGATTATAATCTGTCTCTATGGTTAAGGCGCAGTCATACGACTTCTAATGGTTTTTAATTGAAAATCACGTCTAAACGACTAGTTTCATTTCTTTAAAAAAAATATGTTACTCTAAACAATTTCCGTCGTAATTTTATATGTGAATATTTGAAATTATATTTTATAACAAAGTGTAATTAATTTGTAAAGTTATGTCTAACACGGATTAAAAATTGAGAATCACGCAAAAACTATAAATTGTATTTTTTGAAAACTTCACCATTTAAAGATCATTTAAGTATTTATATTTTAATATACGTGCTTTAGTATATTATAATACCTGTTGTTTTAAGTATAATAAATTAATAATGCGTCTAATTTCGGATAGCGCTCCTTGATGGGCGAGTCCTATTACTGGGTGGACGTACGACGCGTTACGTGAGCTCAGCACAGAACACGAAAGCTAACCAGTCAAGGTCATTGGCAGCTAATAGCGCCTTAACCCCGCTATTATGAACGCTGCTTTAAGTAAGGACATGCTTAAACATCGAGGAATATGGCTTAGCACAGACTATTAACGTTACTCGAAGTTAAGTTCCTATCGAGAAACGTTTGCTAAGCCATATTCCTCGATGTTTAAGCATGTCCTCACTTACCCCTGTGGGTAAGTATGTTGTTGTATGTAAACGTTATCGCTGGGTGAATAGGAGCAAAACTTTCAAGGGGGTTTTCACGTTATTTTGAAATTGTTTGCAGTACTCTAATATATTCATGATTTGCAATAAAAATAAATCGATACTTTGCTAGAAAACAATACCTCCATATGCCGAACTATTTTTGTCTCTTCCGTAAGTTATTTTATTACCCTCTCGAATCCTACATCTAATATATCTTCTCCAAACACCTATGAGTGATACTCAGGTGGCTGATCACCCTGTATGTGACGCTCCAATTTGAACACACAGGATCTTTGATTACCTGTCTCATATGATAGCTCGTCAGGCCGTATCCGGGGTATCTACCCGTGTACAGTCAGCGTCAAACTTCACTAAGTGTGTACCTATTGGTACACACTTAGTGAAATTCGATAATTCATAAGACATTAACTCCGCCTTTGCATTGTGCTTTATTTGTGAATAAAGATTAAATAAATAAATTAAATAAACTTTCGGGTATCTAACACTTGTAACGTCTAACAAAGTTCTAAAAATGACAGCTGGGACCCAAAGGATTTCCGAGGCACAAAGGAGTCTCAGTACGTTATGGATGGTCACACAACAACAAACCGACCTTGGCAAGAGTTGTAAGCAACGCTTGCCAGTGTACGTATCAGCCGCACGGGTCTTCAAGGTTAAGACCTTAAAGACCCGTGCGGCTGTCACTAGTAAGGAATATACATACATACCTACATACACATTGGCGCTGTGATTGCAAACAACGGCGGTTTTGTGGATGAGGTGAAACGGCGTATGGCGATGGCTAGAAGGACAATGGACAAGTTGAAGAAAGTATGCAGGAATCGCAACATAACTAAAGCCACTAAGACCAGGCTCGTTCGTACACTTGAATTCTCCATATAATATGCAGCTGAGACATGAACACAACGAGAACTGGAAAAGAAAGAAGTAAATACTCTAGAAGTGTGGTGCTGGTGAAGAATGTTTTCTATTTCATGGACATAGGTCCAAACGCCTCCATACTCCAAGAGCTCGGCGTCTATCAGCATTAGTACAGTCTTGAATACTGAAATTATTTGGCCACGTCTCGAGGCGGAATAACAACTCCAAAGAGCGCCTGGTAGTGCAGGGCAAAGTGGAAGGTAACAGGCCACGCAGGAGATCACCGATGAGGTGGACCGAGCAGGTTAAATCCGCGGTTGGAGATCCTGTAAAGGAATGCGCGAGCCTATCATCTAACAGAATCAGGGGGCTTAGACAAAGTAACAACTTAAAAACGATAACGAAGTTAGAAAAGACTAAAATGTATGAGATTGACATAAACCGCGCTAAGTCACGTGGTCAGTCGACTGTCGACATCGTTATCGCAAGTTGGTAGACAATGTTATAATTCGTAACGAAACCATAAAGAAACGAATTGCTATCGTGACTGTTTATCCCATATAAATGCGTAGACAAGCAGCGCTTTCAGAGTTCGCCTTCGCCTCGATCGTGATCGCCAAAAAAGATAACGAAGGAACGCTAACGCTAGGAAATGTTTATCGATATCTCAGAGACGATGACGAATTTAGATATCGTTTCGCTACGAAGCGATGTTACTTTGTCTACATGGCCTGATGGCGAAAGATCGTGAGTCGAATCACATCAATACCAGCGATTGGACAGAACTCATAGTGACCGCTGTATTAAAACGAAGCGAACAACAAGAAGAAGCAAGGGATTGATTGAAAGGAGATTGTTCTGCATCCATACATCTTTCGCCCCAGATCCAACAGCGAAGGAAATTTACTTTACGTATTCTAAATTACGAGTATATGCCCTTGAAGACAAAGTTGAATCACGGACACCTTGTAGAAAGCACTTATTTAAAAAGAAAATAAAGATTTTGAGGTTATTTTTAGTAAGAATTAATCCCTTCAATACTTAGAAATATGCTTGTAAATGTCTGTCACTAAAGTTATTTATTGTCACAGCCAGGTAACACGTTAATAAAAGCAATCAAAGTCCGTAAAAATAGCAAGGTCGTCAAATTTATTCCAAAAATAACAAAATAAAATCACTACACAATGCAGTCACGAAGAAATGCGAGCGAGTGATAGGTGATAGTGGAGATGATTGACATTTGACATGACAAAGATGAGGGATGCCCATATATTAAATCCTTATCGATATATTTTAAATAAAATCGATACTGTCCAGTACCCAGCGTGCTATTCTATTTGAAATATTACAATACATCTCACCTAAGGCGTGTGTCCCGTACCTCGTTTTCGGTTCGTATTCGTGAAAATACGATTCGAAATAGCCTTCATAATAAATGTATGGTTATTTGTGCACTGCTTCGTTTACGTGTTTATATATTCGTGGATTTCTCACATCGAGTCAGTTTTTACGGATCGAAGTAGCCGTCATGCCGTTTTCATATTCGATTCGAATTCGAATCTCAGATTGGTGCACGTGGACTCTTGTATTTTGGGGAATTTTTCATGGTCCGTTTTAAAAAACACGAATACGAATCGACTATGAGTGAGTGCACAGTGGCCATTCGTTAATTCTGATCCGTTTTTATGCTGTTCGTAAAAAAACACGAATTGAGCCGAATACACAAAAAAAAAGGTAGTGTACAAACGTTCTTATGTGTAATAATTGTATAGAAAAATATAAGTAATTATATAGTATGCCTGTTATCTTATCTTATCGATGTGTGTGAAATGAAAGATTGGGCATCACTAATTGTCATGTCATTAAATATCGAATCTATTTGTCAAAGATGGTCGTAAATCGTTTAAGCTCTTTTAATTGTCCAATAGAGAACGCAGAGTGTCCGTTTAATACAGATATTCGCATTAAGTATAATAAAATATGCTTATAATTACTAAGTATGTCACAGGTCTGTTGGTCCTTGTTAATGTTGTCCTTGTTGTAATGTCCTTTACTATTGTGAATTGTTTCACAATAGTCCGAAGTTGTTGTAGAGATGGCATTGCTCGGAGTTTCCTTGCGTGATAGAATCAGAAAAGATGATATCCGCAAGAGAACTAAGGTTACCGACATAGCCCAAAGAATCGCCAAACTGTGGGCAGGGCACTTTGCTCGCAGAACAGATGAACGATGGGGCCGGAAAGTTCTAAAGTAGCGACCGCGTACCGGAAGACGCAGTGTCGGGTCGCGGGTAGCCGATGGATGCGAGACGCACAGGACCGGTCGTTGTGGCGACACTTGTGGGAGGCCTATGCCCAGCAGTGGACGTTTTTCGGCTGAACTGATGACTATGATGAGGAAAAATCTAAATAATCCGTCTGTTAGATTATCAAAAAATATTGGACGCGTATTTTTTTTGGTCATGTAAACCATAAATGAGGACGATACAGTGCGTTAAAATTTCGCGTATCGTGTTCGACACACTTTGTTATGACAAGTGACGTAACAATCCCCGCTCCTTAACTTTGATGCGTTTTATCTTTGTAATTTTCTAATGGTTAGGTAAATTGTAGTCCAATATTTTTTGCTAACTTACGGACTAAACAGAATTTTTATACCCAGAATTATTTTTATACCCAGGACCTCGTGGCTAAAGTAATAACAGCCGCACGGGTCGATCCATCAGGTCAAGCTACGCTTGCCGGGGTTGGTCCATGGATGGGTTACCATCTTTACATACCGAGACTCCTCCGTGCCTCGGAAAGCACGTTAAGCCGTTGGTCCCGGCTGTCAATCGTGGATCTTTGACAGTCGTTACGGGTCGTCAGAAGCCCGAAAGTCTGACGTCCAGTCTTAGCAAGGGGTATCGCATTCGCACCCAGTAACTGGGTTGTAGAGGTCAGATAGGAAGCCGACCCCAAGATAGTTGGGGAAAAGGCTAGGCAGATGATACCCAGGACAAGACCCTACTTAACATTTAAAATGATATTCGACTGAGTTTCACAGGAAACGACAGAGTTTTTAATTTGCTTAGTATACATTTGTGTTTGCTAGCGACTGTACCAGCAAAGTGGAATGTTCCCGGTAAAATAATTTGGTTCGTCAATTCAGGGACGATGGGTATGTACCCATTTTACATAAAGGTAAGGTTACGAGTTTTGCTGGCTTGATTGAATTTTGTTCAGGATTTGTTAGCGGTGAATTGGTAGGGACTTTGCATTGATACATTTATTCTGTTTATTTACTTTTGGAGTTAGTGATTTTAAGTACCTACGTCTGTGTTATTTCGGATAGGATGTTTATGAGAAAGTTGATACTTGTTTATCCATTAGACCTAGAATATTTGTTAAAACAATAAAAAAATCAAAGATTTAGAATGTCCTCCAACTCGACTCACTGTTTAGAAGTAATAATAATATTCTATTCTATTCGATTCTATTTTTTATTAATGGCAAGCAAAGCCAAGATTGACTATTCTACCAAAGTCTAAAGTAAATTGGAAAAGCAAGTGTTCATATTATTTTAAAAACTATTTAAAACTGTACAGCAAGCATATACACATTAAAAATCTTCGATTGATACAACTGAACTTGATCGAGAGTATTTTCCTTGTCATGGTGACTACGTCGAGTGGAGACCGTACAAACTGCCTTGGAATATGAGCCTTTGCGTCATGTGTTTAAAGCCCATAATACTGAGTTTATGTGGTGGCCCATCTTCAACCACAGAGCGACATTATTCTCGCTGTTTCTATGTAAATGGAGATAGTTGGCTATGTTCAGTGGTGTAGCTAGACCCCCTTTTTGAAAAACTCTTTTATTCGGAAAACAAATTTTGGAAATTAACATAAATAAATAATACCTGAGCGGGGTATTTATTTTTAAAATCACCAATTTACGAATCCAAGGCGTGGATTTGGAAATAGTTCTTTTAAAATAAACTTTACTGATGGTACCTAATGTCCAATAAATGACGTCTTATTTCAGTTGATATGTAACCAGCAGCTGAAAAGCCCTGTCAGACTCAACACCGATTGGCACCAGCGTGAGCTAGATAATAGTAGCTTCTAATAGTATAAGTAAACTGTAAAAAATCACCCCTGGTTCGCCCACTCTCACAGAGATTTATCTCTCGTTTTCTGCTGCTGCTCAATCTTTTTCGGGATCTTCGAGATCTCGTAAAATAGCTCGAGATTCGGATTGCATTCCCTAGTTCTGTCTATACTAGCAGAAAGACGCGCGGGCTCTTGAAATATGAAAACTTCTACAGCAATCTGATTCGGATAAGTTAGGTCATCATGAAAGTACGAACTCGAAAACGTAAGTATCATGACTGGGGTACAGTAAGTCTTCTTATCTTACTTCTTAGAAAACGAGCCCGTTTACTAAAGTATTCTGGACTCGGATACGTTAACTTTTCATGGTGATTTTAGTACGAACATGCGAAGCGAGCTATAAAATTGGAGCATCCTACCAAATCATGATTATTCATTAATGGCGAGCCTCATTAATAAAAATTTGAGGTAGACTACAATGTACGATTTCATGTTTCCAAAAGTCGGGGCCCCTGAAGCTTCCGGGCCCCGTATCATTGATACGGCTTATACTGCGGTAGCTACGCCCCTGGTTATACCTTTTTAAGTAAGTATTTTTTTTTACCAAAAAGGTAACATAAGTTTTGTTTAAAAAAAAACAGTTGTCTGTTGTTTGACAAACCTTATCACCGAGTGGCAAAAGCAAACACTCTAACAGCCCGTAAGGTTATGCAAGAATATAAATAATTGTACAACCATAAATTCATTACAAACGAACTACCTTGCGGTAATGAGAGGTAGCGTCAGCAGCGAAATTTGGGAGAAATGTATGCATAGTAACATAGAATATGAAATCATTAGACAGAGTGAATTTATCTCATAAACATGAAGAACTTTCTTTGTGGAATCAACTCTAAAGTATGAAAAATCTCTGAAACAATAGCGAATAGGATTTTAGAAACTTGAAGTTTCTGAAGTGCTTTAATCAATTATTATACCTTGCTTTATCCAGAACCGGTACTACTATTTGTAGGCTATACAAATATTTTGTTCCGTGTGGGAGTCAAACCGCAACACGCAGTGCAGCTGCCAATCGCTTAACCACTGTGCCAACCGTGCCGTCAACGAGACGGTTAATTATAGAAATATTAATGTGCGCCTTTAATGGTGTATCATCATCATCATTTCAGCCAAAAGACGTCCACTGCTGGACATAGGCCTCCCAAGTATCGCCTCAATGACGATTGAATAAACAAAAAAAAAATGTGTGGCGTGTGTGTGTAAACGGAAAAGAAAGAGATGGGGTTAAATTTTACATCACAAATCGATCGCTACGCGATTCGCTACGAGGGCGCTACGACGCGAAGCACTCGTAGCAGATCGCGGGCATTTTTGTTCAAGTTTTCACTTCTGTCGGCACTCCCGGAGTGCCACTGTTTTTTTTTAAATTATATTTTCGTCATTTAGGCTCGCCTTTGACCACTATGTCTCCTGATGGTAAGCGATGATGTGATCGACGATAGAGCACGCCTGAAAAAGAAAAAGTAAAACAAATTAGGAAAATATGCATAAATACAGCGAAAAACAGAGCTGAGCATACTGCTGCGACTCGTGTGCGACAGTCACAACGCTAGTTTTCAGTGATAGGCGGCGTTGACTGGATGATGTCTACCAGATCGCTGGAGCAAATACAGATCTCTATAGGTCATTTAGTGCATCACACTGCATAAAAAACTGGCCAAGTGCCTGTCAGCCTTCGCAAATTAAGGGTTCCGTACCAAATGTATTTTTGATTATTTGTATGGCTTTGGGTCAACAAGATGCTTCAATCAAAAAAGCCTTTTCCCAGCTATCAACAAGATACTGAACAACAACACCAAACTGTCAACAAGATGCTTATACTGTGAAAATTTGAAGACGCTCCAACCGTTTGGCTGTAAAATCTGTGTGACAGACGATGGACAGACAGACAGACAGACAGACACGTGAATGTTAGCAATAGGTTCTGACAGGGTCGTCTAGACCCTTCAGGTACGGAACCCTAAAGATGGCTTGTTTGAAACTTTTCAGTTGTTTTCTGCAGAAGGGTATTTGAAAAAAAAAAAATTTTTTTCCTGTATTTTTGCAAGTTATATTTTTGGAATTACCCCCACGAGTTCTTTATTTTGATACCCCACATCATCATGTCACAAAAATACAACAATAGCTTTTTTTCGAAATTCCTATAAATAGACATTGAAACATACATACTAAAATGGTTCCGACCAAGCCAGGGCAAGGATCCGACTTGAGGAGACAAGAGTGTGGAAGCGTGCGTGTCTGATTCCCGGCCCCAACCTGATCACAAATCTGTCTGCAAGTACGCAGAGCTAACTAATAATTTACAAACGTTTTGAACAACTTACCCAAGGTTTCAGAAGTCTTCGTCCAGGGAGCAGTCTGGGTAAATGTGTCTATGTCAGAGTTAAATGGTAAGTATACCAGACTCCAAAGGTGACTTCAAATCGGGCGCCGTGATTCCAAGCGCGTAGTCTCTCGCAAACCAACCAAACTTCCAATTATCTTCAAAAATAACCCGTTTCACCACTACACCAAATGGGGTTTCAATCAAATTCAGTTCAATAGCAAACAGTTAAGTTCCAAAACAATAGATTCAGCCAGATTTGAAACAAACCATTGAGGTAATATGAATCGTAACTATCGAACAACATTACCCCACTTTTGGGTTAGTCGGGTAGTTGCCTGTCTGGGTCGCGGATAAATTTGAAAGTCAGTTACCGCGACCCTGGCACAAGCAACAAGGGTGGGTTTTAGTCAGTAAAAGTCTGACACGCCTTCCCGCTCCACCCAGAGCGGGAGAAGTCATTGGATGATTTCCCACCCAAAAAAATAAATAAAAAGGGCCAGTCGGGTAAATATAGATCCTTTGGTAATCTATACCTACTCAATACTCAATACTTTATTGCATTCCATATGTGTTAAATAGGTGGTATAACATAATAAAATATCAATATGGACCCTGTCGGGCACAGCAAAGTAGAAGAGAGGAGAGGGCTAAGTAGTTATTCAATTAAGCAATATAATGTATTTATGTTTATATTGGGTTTTCTATTTTTCTACAAAATGTTTGGTGTAATTTCCAGTCGGGATTGAGGTATATTTAATTTATTTTTGTTGTGTCGTAAAGTGTATCTAATGTTACTGTAACAATTACTTAAATGTTGATGGCCGGTATAACACCCGGGTGGCTGCAGGAATACGCGTGTCACACTTTGGAAAATAACTCATATACAGAGTGGTGATGACAATACGACATTAAATTAAAGCTCGCATACCTCAAGACGTTCTCAGTCTACATACAAAAAATTATTTGAATATATCCAGTAGTTTAGTCACAGGAAATTATTTTTCATTTTTAACATTTGCTACATGATGTATCTGATAATAGGGAACACACGGTCAGGTGAACGACCCACATCGGTATAAACATCAAAACATTAAAGTCACGTTGCCAACTCGCTACGAGGACACTTTCGCCAAATTAGTATTTTCATCTAATTTAGTGAAAATTATACCTTACTTCTGAGTAATAAGAGTCATAAAGCGTGTCATCAGAGTTGGATAAGAAAGGAACGAATGCGGAAATTGCAATGCACTCATAATATTAATAGAAAATTTAGTGTGTGCGAAAGAGATAAATCTAGTTTCGTTTGTTACTTCGCTTTCTTGAAGAAATTTGCTACAACAAATTTAGGTTAGTGTGTCGCCGGCCGCGATCCTGTGATGACTCACGCGTCCTCGCTTTGTAGTGCAGCCGCAGGTACAGTGCTGCAGGTGTCGTTCGCGCCGCGTCTTTGATGTAGGTACTTCCCCGCCGCTCGTGTGTGTCGTGTTTTGTAAATTCATTTACGGCGGTATTAGTGCGAAATTGGACGCTTTATTTTGGTGACAGGACACGTAACGTTTTAATAGGTATTTAGTTAAACAGTGAGTGAATTGTGCGAAATTAGACGCTTAGTTTTTATTGTTTTCGTGTTTTTTTTTTTAATAATCATGCCGCGCTACAATTACACAGCTTCGGAGTACACCGACATGATTTTAATTTATGGGGAGTGTCAAAGAAATGCCGCTTTGGCTATACGGACATACCGAGAGAGGTTTGGAAACACTCGAGTTTGTCCGACCAACGGGCGCACCATTGTCCAAGCTGTCCAGAGGATGCGAGAAAATCGATCCTTAATCCCGCATGTGGATAGTGCTCTTCCACGTGTAAAAGTGACCCTTGAGGAACGAATTTTAAATTTTAATTTAAATGCTGAAAAGTTTTTAGAACTCCTCAATGGACCTGTTTGCGAGTACATGGATGAGCTTTCGGTAACTGCGTACAGGCAGATGTGGTACCAATTAGACGGAGCACCAGCTCATTCAGTGGTGTCTGCTAGAGAGCGTTTGTCTCAAATGTTCGGACAGCAGTGGATTGGCCGTTATGGACCAACGCGTTGGCCAGCCAGGTCCCCCGACCTTACACCACTGGATTTTTTCTTGTGGGGTCATACCAAAAATGAAGTGTAGGTACTCAACAGCTGTTGATACTGTTGATGATTTAAAAGATAGAATAATCATATCTTTTAATAAATTAAAACACATGGCTGCGAATGGGGACCTTTTGTCAGACGTTAGAAATAACCTTTTACGACGGTGCAATTTGTGTATTCGAATTCATGGCGGCCATATTGAAAAACGAAAAATTTAGTGACTTTCATACCTACATCCTGATCGTGATTAATAATTTGATTAATAAATAACACGCGGTTGAGAGATGCCTGATTATTTGGTTAATAATCTGTGATTCAGTGTAATTTTATTGAGCATTAATCCATAATTAAAAGCCAAAAAATCAAGTCGCTACAGGACCGCGCGTTGTTGCCGCTCTTACGATAGGTTAGTGAACTCATATTTATAAATGGTGTTCTATTTCGTTTCTAGTTTTATGCCATTTAGTTTGTTTGAAATTTTTATTTTTTTATTTTCGATGTTAGGATTTTTTTGATAGCTTAAACTTATTCTTATGAACTAGTATTGTCCGTGTTTTCATTTATTGTCGTATTGTCTTCTCCACCCTGTATAACACTCTTCACACTAATATTATAAAGGTGAAGGTTTGTGAGTGTGTGTGTTTGTTACTTCTTCACGCAAAAACGACTTAAATTTTACGTGAAATTTTGGTCCCGATTCACAGATTTTCAAAAAAAAAATTACAGTTAGCAAGAATTTTTTTTATTTTTTTTATTGATGCCAATCGAAAAAAACTTTTCCCATACATTTTGTATGAAAATTTTACACATTTTTTTATGTCAGTCGATCCCGTTTCAAAAACTTCTATTATATGTATATTCCCCTTACTGCTCCACTGAAAGTTTTCACCTTGTATATCGGGTGTAAATAGAGTTTCCGAAGCCGAAAGCCACATATTCTACCCAGTATTTGGATATTTTTTTCCACTAGAGCATACCTGGGAATCCACAGGCTCTGGAAATATTGAAGGAAAAGTCGCAATTTTTTTTTTTTACTTATGTTTTTAGGAAACAGAAATTGCAAGTGTTGTTACTAAACTTTTTTCCAAACAAACATTACCTATATATAAATTTTTGACTTTTATTTTAGAAATTACACTTTTGCAGTGGCAAAACGTACCCGACAAGTACCTACGCGGCTTAGAGCGAAGGGGCGGGGCTTAACTCCACTCGCCTTTTTTTTTGTGGAGCGGGAGGGCGTGTCCGACTCTTACTGACTAAAACCCACCCCTGTTCCTTCCCTGCCCTGAGTTTTCAGGGGCGAGGTAACTCCGTTTCGAATTTATCCTCAACCCCTGGGCAAAACTCCACTCGCTTGGGTTCGCGTTACATTGCGCGCAATCAAAAATAGTTTTTGGAACGAAGTTCCTTATCGCGCGTTGCGAAAGGGGGCTAGACGGAAAAAATTAAGACCAAAAGTTGAAACGACACTTTTTGCTATAGTTGTTGTTATTGGAACCAAGTTCCTTATCGCGCGTTGCAAAAGGAGGGGGGGCGGGGGGGGGCTATATGTAAATATATATATACCTTTCCTTTCGATTATTTATATATATGTATATAAATAATTGAAATCCGGGTGTCCCTTGACACCTCTCAAGTTTTTTATTTTCATACCTATAAATAAAAGTAGTTTCCCGGCAATCATTTTTTGTTCAAAGCTACTTTGTTAGACGTACAGTATGCATAGTTGACGGCTGTCTATTTACACCCTGTATAGTTTTTAATCTTCCCTAAAGCGTAGGCATATATACATCGAGCAAGAGTGTTGTGTCTATCCATTGCTAATCTATGCCATTATCTATTTGAATAATTAAATACCGTGATCACAGGTATTTGTGAGAGGATTGCACGGAATGTTAGTTAAATTGTGGTGCTAATGAATTCTAGGAATGGGGCTGTCGGTATTTGGTACTAATGATAATTTATTAATCGAGGTTGGAATATTAATTTGCAATGCTTTTTTTTTCATTGATTCATTTAGCTATAGATATTTCTGAAATGAGAAATGGCATGTTTTTTAATGGTTTGGTTATGTAAGAGGTTTGTTCTGTCTCCTGCTTGATAAGGAGGAAAGTGGAAATTATGTTTTTTCTCATCTCGCTGTTCTTTTCTGATTAATTTTGTTGCGAGACCCAAGACAGTTTGATGACGATGTCTATAAAGATATATAACAAACTGCCCGAATTATTAAAGAAAGAGGAAAAGTTCAATATATTTATAAAAAAGATTAAAGAATTTCTGACAAAGAAATGTTATTATTCCATAGATGAATATTATAATGACAAGCTTAAATAATATAAATAATAGAATTAAATTGAATGACATTTAAATATTAGTATTACATAATTGACATATAAATAATAGAACTAAATTGAATGAAATTTCAATTTAATATTACATAATTGACATATAAATAATAGAATTAAATTGAATGACATTTAAATATTAGTATAACAAATATTATTATTCCATAAATGAATATTTTGTAAATAATAGTAATATTAAAATAATAGAATTAAATTGAAGAAATTAATCAACATACAATCATTACTAAAAATAAAACTTATACCAGCTACTACGGTTATAAAATTAAATTTAATAATTAATTAATTATTTTTTAAGTTACGATATAGTTCATATAAATCTAATAACTACCTAAAATAGAGCTTCCTCTCTTCTACCTTTTTGCTGTGCCCGACAGGGTCCATAATAATCCCTATTATAAACACATACCACCTAAGCATATATTTTATGGAAAAGCAATAAAGATATTGAGTATTGAGTTTAATCGATTCGCCGGGACTCGTTCGGCGTTTTTCTGGTATTCGCCACACACACACAGCCAGAATCAACATTCTGGCTTTCAGGAGTTGCAGTAGTTGAGAATAGTGTGGCGGGATTGTCCCATAGAAAAAAACAGCCAAGTGCGTGTCGCACTTAACACATTTAGGTTTCCGTACCAAATGTATTTTTGACTATTTTTATGACTTTGGGTCAACAAGATGCTTAGATCCAACCGTTTGGCAGTAAAACCTGTATGACAGACGATGAATAGACAGACGGACAGACGGACACGTGAGTGACAGGCTCCGTTTGGACCCTTCGGGTACGGCACCCTAAAAATATGTTTTTTGTTGTTAAAATAAATCTTATTGACAACTGTCAAAAACCAGACAATTTAATATTCAAAATACATTTGACAGAGCCCTCATTATGCTGACCTTACCCTTTCACTTTTTAAGCACACCGGGACACTAGCGTGCCGGTGTACTGAGCGGATAAGCGGGCGGTAAAAATCGCGATGTGGTGACTGCATCACGATTTTTACCGCCCGCTTATAACATTTACTGCAGAGAATCCAATAAATTCTGATATGAGAACAATAAACATTGAACCCCGTTGATTTATTTAAAGGTGAACCCCACGGGGTTCAATGAGATATGAAAGAAAATGTTTTCTGATAGTGATGAGCAGACTTGTTGGTAATGTTGTAAAAGGTCGCTAGAGATTACATGTAAACTCGATGAGCATTACCTTTAAAATTGATCCACATACCCCTGACTGAGCGGTAGCAAGAAATACACGAAAAAGTAAAAAAAATGGCAACCATAGGGACTGTCGACAGCAGTGAAAACTTGTAACTTTGTAGTAACAGTTTAAAAAGAAAAATAATGGTATGAATAATTAAAATGTAATACTTAATTCATTTATTTCGGGTTGCATATACCCATAGATAAGTACCTTAACCTAAGTATACAATTAACAGAAAGTGTTAGTAAATAAAGCTTAAACCTATGTTAGTAACACATCACTAGCACTGCACTAAGTATTTTGCCCTCGTGTGGAATAGGTCCGCGGAAACGACGGAACACCACGTTCTGGGCCAAAAGCTTTCTGCCAACACCTGGCTGAAGAAGTACGATGGAATGCGCACTACGAACGCCTTAAAATTGACACTGCGGCGCGCCTCCAATAGCTCCGCTCTCGCCGTGTAGTTCAGCTTTTGGCGTACGTACTCCACGATGTCCTCTACCTCAGTCACCACCACAGTCAGTCAGTTACACCTAGTGGAGGCGCGAGACATATACCGGAGTGTTGTTATGAATAATTTGTAAATTCAAATAATTAAGATTACTCTCGTTTTCACATCTGTTGGCACTCCGAATAATAGATACATTTTCATAAAGTGACACAATCCGCTGCGCGTCGCCAGTCTGGTGCTACACCTCCCAAAAATTGCTCAACGCGGCTAAAGAAGTGTTCACTTCAAAAAAGTTACCATTGTGAAAGTAAGACAAATAAACGAAACAAATTATAAATTACAAGATAGGAAAGAAAGATGATGAATGGTGCAACAGTTCGTTGGTGCCCATCTTTAAGAACAAAGGTGATGTGCTGGAGTGCAACAACTATAGAGGAATAAAGTTAATGTAACATACTATGAAAGCATGGGAAAAAGTTATTGAAAAGCGGCTGAGAGAAGAGAGTGAAATCTCACAAAACCAGTTTGGTTTTATGCCTGGTCGGGGTACAACGGATGCCATTCTAGCTATCCGCCAGCTGTGCGAAAAATACAGAGCTGTGCATAAAAACTTGCAAATGGTGTTCATTGACCTCGAAAACGCATATGACCGGGTGCCTCAAGAGGTTTTGTGGTGGGCCCTTAAGGAGGAAGGTGTGCCTGGGAAGTATGCAGTTGATCCGAGCGATGTAAAGTCGATGCAGTACCCACATCCAGGAAGAGGCTCCCTGATGCTGTTTGCTGATGACATTGTGCTGGTTGCCGAAAGCGGCTTAGAGGTCCAGAGCAGATTGCAGACGTGGTGGCAAAGACTGTAGAGTGTGGGCCTTAAATTAAGCAGAACCAAAACAGAATATCTGTTCTGCGATTTCGGCGGTCTCTCCAGTCCTATGCCTGTAGTTCTCAACGGAACGCCTATACCGATCTGCTCCGACTTTCAGTACCTCGGGTCGCTTGTTCAGGGGGATGGCGATATATACCGAGACGTAACGCACAGTATCAACTCAGGATGGATGAAATGGCGACAGGTCACTGGAACAACTTGCGACCGACGGATTAAAGGGAAAAATCTATAAGTCCGTGATTAGACCTGTCGTACTGTATGGGTCAGAACGTTGGGCTGCGAAAAAAACTGATACAAGAAGATTGCATGTGGCGGAGATGAGAATGCAGAGATGGATGTGTGGAGTAACGAGAATGGATAAAGTGAGAAATAAGTACATTAGAGGTAGTTTAAAAGTGGCGGCAGTCACCGAAAAGTTAAAAGGGAACCGCTTATTTTGATATGGTCATGTCAAGAGGAGGCATGTAACACATGTAACTAAAAGAGTTATGAATATAAATGTGGATGGAGGGAGAGGGAGAGGGAAGCCAAATAAAGTATGGATGGATTGTGTGAGGCGTGATATGAATGAAAAGGGAGTTAGTGATAGCGTGACGGCTGACAGGACATGAATGGAAGAAAAAAACGTATTGCGCCGACCACAAGTAACATGGGATAAGGGCAGGAAGATGATGATGAGGAAGATAGGAAAGAAAGAGACGAAAGACAGAGTGATATATTTTTTTTTGGTGGTGGGAAATCATCCAATGACATCGCCCGCTCTGGGAGGAACGGGGCGGGCGTGTCGGACTCTTTTGATTAAAACCCGCCCCTGTTCCTTCCCTGCCCTGAATGCCCAGGGGCGCAGTAACACTGTTTGGAATTTATGCATATACCCCTGAAAAGTAGAAATAGAGACAGAGGTACACAGAAGAAGGAAGAAGAATAGAAATACTAATATGCCACTGTGGTAGCCTCTCTCTCCCCTTTTCTGAACGTCGTATGATTCCACTATCCCCTGCCAGGGTCGCGGGTGTGTTTGAAAGAGTTACCGCGACCCTGGCATAGGCAACTGAAGGAGCACGGGTGGGTTTTAGTCAGTAAGTCAGTAAGACACGCAGGATAAATTATATGAAGATTTCCCAACCAAAAAAAAAATCCGGCCAAGTGCGAGTCGGACTCGCGCACGAATGGTTCCGTTCATCTATAAAAACGGCAAAAAAAAAAACACGTTTGTTGTATGGGAGCCCCATTAAAAATTTATTTTATTCTGTTTTTTAGTATTTGTTGTTATAACGGCAGCAAAAATACATCATCTGTGAAAATATCAACTGTCTAACTATCACGGTTCATGAGATACAGCCTGGTGACAGACGGACAGTTGGGTCCCGTTTTACCCTTTGGGTACGGAACCCTAAAAGTGGTCCCACTATCAAATAACCTTGACTCCATTCTCTGAAAAAAACTAAAAATATTAAAAATACTTACAAAAAAATGATTTTTATTTTAATTACACCGTACACGATGTTTGTCATCCAACCGTCACGTATAAAGTTAGCGATACCTAACTGTCAAAACATGTCTCACCGACTTGTTAACTTCACAATATGATGTTTTTCAACAAATATATATTATTGAAATATTTACTTCAATAAGAATGTATATTATTCAGATAAAATCTTCTATCGAATCTGAAGAAATTTTGTGGCATATCGAAAGTTGGTGTATTATTGATTTCTCTTCTATAAAATTGAATTGGAAGAGCTCGTGGCTAAAGTAATAACAGCCGCACGAGTCGATCCATGAGGATAAGCTACGCTTTCCGGGGTTGGTCCATGGATGGTTGACCATCTTTACAAACCGAGACCCCTCCGTGCCTCGGAGAGCACCAAACTCATGTCCGGGCATATTTCAATAACCAATGTTACCCAACTCTCTCTGTGGTCGGTCCCTCATGTCTGATGATCGTGGTCAGCATCAGCGTTGCATCTGGAGCGGATGATTTACCTCCACCGGTTTCAGTTCAGCGCTTTTTTTATAACCGTAAAGAATGGGGTATTTTACTAAATAATCTATTAAGACCGTCAGTTAAATAACCAAAAAATATTGGACAAGTAATTTTTTTTTTGTCACGTCATTGTGCGTGCATTGAAATGTCACGTGACGTCACGCATCGCGAAACTTTTTAGCACCAAAGTAACGTGACGAGCCCACACTTCTGAACTTTGATGCGTTTTATCTTTGTAATTTTTTGTTGGTTAGGTAAAGCAAAAAATACGTGGCCAATAATTTTTGGTTATTTAACTGACGAACTTATTTGATTTTTTTAGTAAAATACCCCATTTGGAGAAAGAAAACTCTCCCACTGATCGGTCCATCTTGTTGGTGACCGGCTGCACGATCTTTTGCCCAACTCATCATCATCTGCCTAGCCTTTTCCCAACTATCTTGGGGTCGGCTTCCAGTCTAACCGGATCCAGCTAAATACCTGTATTTTACATGGAGCGACTGCCCATCTGACCTCCACAACCGTTACTGGGTGATACGATACCCCTTGGTAAGACTGGTTGTCAGACTTTCGGGCTCCTGACACCCGTAACGACTGTCAAAGATCCACAATTGACAGCCGGGACCAACGGTTTAACGTGCTTTCCGAGGCACGGAGGAGTCTCGGTATGTAAAGATGGGCACCCATCCATGGACCAACCCCGGCAAGCGTAGCTTAACCTGATGGATCGACCCGTGCGGCTGTTATTACTTTAGCCACGAGCTCCTCCAGTAGAATCTAGGTGATGGTGGTGGTGGTGTAGTATCTTTTGCCCAACTACTACTGTGAAAAATATGTCGTCGAAACCTCTCAAGAAATACTTTCTCAAACTATCACCACGCCTCACCAGCCACTAATCTGCGGCCGCAAAGTGGCTTTAAACATGCCCGTCTGTTTATTCAAACAGCCATTTATGTCAATTCGACGCAATCACGAGCGCTTCCACATAATCCTCTTTGTGTTTGCTGACTGTACATTTCGGTTTCAGCTGCAAAATTATACAAAAAATTGGTTCCTGAAAGTCATGAAGCATTGGTACTGGGAAAGGTTTTATTAAAGTGAATATGATATTATTTTGTTTGAAATATTATTTTAACTTTGTTATATTTTATTTACTTTAAAGGTTAAAGGAGGTACTGGTTATTTGTTAGACAGATAAATCAGAATTCAAATCACCTAGTGTGTCTACATCTGGTGAATGCGCCGCTCGCGACCATCTCGCGCGCACTGTGCAAGCCTTTTTTTTTTGGGGGGTGGGAAATCATCCAATGACATCTCCCGCTCTAGGGTGGAGCGTAATGGCGAGTCAGACTCTTACTGACTAAAACCCACCCCTGTTCCTTCCTGCCCTGAATGCACAGAGGCGAGGTAACTCTTTCAAATTTATCCTCAACTCCCGGGCAGACTGTGCAAGTCTTGCGTGAGTTGCGCTAAAGAGGCGCACTAAACAATTGTAGTAACTGCACGCGTGCAGCGCACGAGCAGCTCGCGAGGCCAGATGTGGATACACCCTTAGAAGATCACCATAGAGGATACAATGGAAAGTTGAGGTAACAAGATGAATAAAAAAAATTAAGACGCTTTTACACACACAACACACGAACACACGGGTAGGGCTAGTGTCCATTAATCACATAAATTATGATAGGATAAAATAATTCAAAAAAAAAAAATTCAAATAAACTAAATAGTAATGACAATTTTTTTACCAAAAAAATAGTACCGACTTACAAAAAACGTGCAAAATAACTTTAGTTTCGGAAGACAGTGTTTCTGGATTTGTTTCTTCGTTTTTTGTATTTTTTTTCGTAAAACACATTTTATTACTATTTAGTTTGTTTGAAAAAAATAGTTCTTCAATTTTCGAATTATTTGAACCTATCATTATTTTATATGATTAATGGGAACTAGCCATACCTACTGATTTATAAAGTGTATCATCTATGGCCATACCCGTGTGTTAAATTAATGTCACCACTGTAGCGCCACGTCGTATATATAAAATGCCTGAAAGTCTAAACTTCGTTATTTATTCATTTTGTAAACGCTTATTTAGATGGAAAGTTTTGCTTACCTACTAAAAACGAATCATTTTGTAAGTAACATTTTTGCTATCCGTACGGTTTAATTTTAGACGTAGAACCGCAGACGAAGCAAATGGTCCAAGATCCCAGGGCTGCCTATTATTGCTTATATTCGGATTAAAAAAAATGTCGGATTGATCAACTAATTTTTTATGAGATTTTTTATTGATCAATTTTGAAAAATCAGCCTCCCTAGCCATAACATTACTTTCCTATTATCGTTTAGCTAACGCTTCGCTAACTTTTCGCTAACGCTTAGTACAAAATGTATGGCAATGACATCACCTGCGATAAGTAACGTGACACTTCTCTACGCAGGTAATGTCATCGCCATACATTCTGTCTAACCGTTAGCGAAGCGTTAGCGTAAACGATAATAGAAAAGTAATATGGCTAGGGAGGCTGGTTATTTTGCTATCTCCCAAATCATGTAAGGAATTCGTTTTCGTTGTTATCTTCTATTTGTTAAACAATGCCCAAATTTGAGCTTTGTGGATCTCACTCGAGGTGGCAACCAACACTTAGACTATTATAATTTATTATAACTAATTAGGCTTTGAAATATTATTTAATTACTATACAAAATTCTCTGTGACATACGACAAGACAAATGAATAATGTTTATTACGTACCTTTAGCCGGCCTACCCCCTTCAGCCCATTTTTATTAATCAGAATATACATAAGTCTGGCGGTTCTGGGATCTTGCTCTATAAGCCGCAATAAGCTTCACCGTACGGTACCGAGTTCCTGGTACTGCAGTTTAGTAGTTCACTTTGAAATACTATTTATTCTATAAAGTTATTTTACTGAGACATACAGGGAGCAAATTTATAGCGGGTCCTGGAAGGGAATTACTCTCAGTATTGATGCTGCCAATTTTGATTCAAAGAAAACTGCATTATAAAGTCGCTTGCCTGAAAAGGGAATGGAAGTAACTTGACTGCGGTTGAAATATAATGGTTCTTTGAAGCACAATTTGTAAGGCTTAGGTTGTAGGATCATTAAAACGCTAAACCTCAAATATAAATATAAGGACGGCAAAAAGGGGACTCTGTCCACTCACCGAGTGACCCTAGGAAAGACAGTGGTACAGTGATCACGTACTGCCGTGGATAGCGAGGCTTAGGCGTGGGACAAATACAAGAGGCGTCGAGCGAAGGTGAGGCGCGGGCGCAGCGCGGGCGCGGCGCCACTTCTTTGATATTTCATACAAAATGTATAGAAGAGGTGGGGCGCAAGACAAACTGAGACGGCGGGGCGCAGGCGCGGCGCGGGCGTGGAGCGGGCTTCGCTTTTTCTCGCCCCGGCGCAACCGCAGTTAAATCAAACACTAGAATGCCCCAAATGCATCCACTGTGTTCGCCCGCGCCTCGTCTTTCCGACACCGTTAGCGCGCCTGTTCTGCGCTGCACCGGCGCCGCGCCCGCACCTCGCCCGCGCCTTGCCCGCGCCTTGCCTTCGCCCGACGCGGCGCCTCTTATATTTGTCCCGCGCCTTAGGCACTTGTCCTACGTTGAGCGAGTAGTGAGTAGAGCTTCAAAACAAAAACAAGTTGGCGAGCAGCGAGCAGCGAGTGGTAGTTCCGATAGTTTTGTCACTGGGCTTAAGCGAGTGTTCAAGTGCGACGGGTGGTTACTCGCACCACTCGCTCGGGTTGGTCTCTTGGCGTGAGTTCTGGCCGCCGAGGGAGCATCGCTGAGCGAGTAAGCTTTAATAGCTCTTGTCGCTCAGCGACAAACTTGTGGAGCGAATCCTCGCCGACGGTCTGAACAGTCAGCGATCAACCATTCAGTCAGTGATAAACTGTTTACACGGAATGTATATAGCCGTTGAAGCGTGAAGAAGTAACAAACATACAAACACACACTAACAAACTTTCGCCTTTATAATATTAGTGTGATATATCCCTATACCTACATTTTTGGTTTGTCTATGATTTGAATGTTATAACTTATACCTGCTATGTTTGCATGATTCGTCATTAGACGACTAATTATTTATAAAATTTTAATCTCATTTAAGTGAACTGTAGTGTTTTTGTGAGAATAAAGATTCTTTAAACTGGATATCCGATGTAAAAAGACAGTTTCCGAAGCCGAAAGCCAATTATTTTACCCATTATTCGCTTTTTTTTTTCACTAGACCATAGCTGGGAATTCACTGGTTCTGGAGATATTGAAAGTTTTGACTTTCAATATCCCCAGAACCAGTGAATTCACACATACAAAATTCACATTTTTTTTACGAAAATGAATTCAAAGTGTTATTACTAAACTTTTTTCCAAATAAACATTACCTGAATTTTCGATTTTTCTTAATAAAAATATGCATTTGATGTTAGAAAACGCAATGAATATCAAACGTATCCGACAAGTACCGACGCGGTTTAGAGCGAAGGGGCGGGGCTTAACTCCGCTTGCCTGGGTTCGCGTTACATTGCGCGCAATAAAAAAATAGATTTTTTTCAGAATTACCTAAAAATAATTAAGTAGTTTCCCAGTAATAATTTTTGCGCTTAGCTACTTTGTTAGGTATAAAGTATACGTAGTTCTCGGCTTTGTGATGTGTCTTTTTACATCCTGTATAGTGTGATTTATAATATTAGTTATGGCACACAGTTTTCACGACCACCCAATTTTAACCGGAACAAATTATCTCCCAAGCAATCTCATAGCCCGGAGCATTCTATTTGGAAATTGGGCCGAAAACTTTTGACGGGACTGATTAACTAACTGGCGTACGGAATGCCGAATATAATAGGTATATCTATCTGTGAAAACTTTTAATTGGCCTTATTTTTGTTACTCTTAATCTTGCAAAAATGTTTAGCTGTAAGTTTTCCTAAAACTGTAAAATAAAATAAAACAAAATAAGTAGGAAAATGTCGAGGAACTTGTGGCTAAAGTAATAACAGCCACACTGGTCGATCCATCAGGCTAAGCTACGCTTGCCGGGGTTGGTCCATGGATGGGTGACCATCTTTCCATACCGATTCTCCTCCGTGCCTCGGCAAACACGTAAGGAAAAAAAAATACAGTCGAATTGAGAACCTCCTCCTTTTTTTGAAGTCGGTTAAAAAGGCTGTTTGACTTTTTAGTGTATCTTGCCAAGTACTTAGAATAAGGATATAACATTTCCTTATATGCTTTTTGACTTTAAGATCTTCAATTTGATTGAAGTAATATACGATAAAAAGAAATTTTCTCGATAGAAAAAAATTGCAAAGTTCGATCCATATTTTTACACTTTTTAGCTACAAAGCGTAACGCTTCTATGGTACGAGTATTTTATGAGATTTCCTTTAAAACATAGAAAATAAACTTATCAAACGTTTGATTGAACATACTTTGATTTAATAATACTTTTATGTTATAAAATACGTCGATTTATTTTGGCGCTTACGTTATTTATTCCGAGCGGCACTCATATTATCGCCATCTCTTCTTTTGCCTATTAAAAGTAAGTGGAATCAAAAGTATAGCACGCTCATCTGTCAGTAAGTCAGATGGCCGGTGGGCCTCATTGACGCAGGACCTATGCCACTTTTTTTCAGATCAGAGCTGTCAGATTTTCGTAATTTAAATTATTGTTTTGCAGTAAACGTTCGTAATTCAGCAGCAAATAAATATTATTTATTATAATTAGTATTTTACAAATCTTTACACTATGTGAGTAGGTGTTCTTGTGACCTTGATTAATATATAACGTATTTTTTTAAAATTCGTAACTACACATTCAAATTATGTACAAAATGGTATGAATTATAAGACCAAAACTGAATAAAGTGTAATATTTGACTCCGTGCTGCTGGCATGGGTGAGATTAAAACTTTCAATACCTGCACATTGTCGTTTTGGAGCTTAACTGTGTCGGCGCGGTGGTGCGGACCTGCATGGGTTTCGTGGGGACAAGATTTTCGATGGGACGGTATCAACCCGGTGTTTAGTACCTCTTTCTAACAACCATACACACATTCATACTCACGCACGCGCACATACCATCACACACACACTCACACACACACACACACACACACCCACACATACACACTCAAACAAACAGGAAATACTTTCGCGAATAATATGAACCAAGGAATGCATTCGTTTGTTTTTATTTAATAAAAAAAAAAAACATCAATATGTCAAGTATGAGTGCAGTGGTAGCCCAGTGGTATTGGCCGCGACTTACAAGTTGTAGGTCGTGAGTTCAAACCCAGGCAGGTGTTACCCGGGCCTGCGGTCGGCGAGTAATGGGTAGCTCGCCGTCCGAGTCGACGGTGCCTCATGTTCCACGCGCGCCTCAAAGAGTTGTCAGCATACATGACGGGCCCCGTCATGGCCGATGCCTGCCTAGGGGTTGAGGATAAATTCGAAAGAGTTACCTCGCCCCTGGGCATTCAGGGCAGGGAGGAACAGGGGTGGGTTTTAGTCAGTAAAAGTCTGACACGCTCTCCCGCTCCACCCAGAGCGGGAGACGTCATTGGATGATAACCCACCCCGCAAAAAAAAAAGGTGCTTTACTTTGTGTAAATTATTTCATCACCACTGCTCTCAAAACGGTGAAGGAAAACATCGTGAGGAAACCGGCATGTCCTAGAACCAAAAATTTGAAGATATGTGACATTCACCAACCCGCACTGGGCCCGCGTGGTGGATTACGGCCCACACCCTCTCACAGAGAGGAGGTCTGTGTCCCAGCAGTGGAGACAATAAAAGAATGTTGATGATGTCAAGTATTAATCTGCCAATGAATGCAGTAAGCCTAAGGAAGGAATGAAGTCGAAAGTACTTAATCCGCGCGGACAATGTCGCGATGAAGTGCTAATTTTATGTAATGTTTTTACAGTATTCCACTGACTAATTTTTTAACCGACTTTCGAAAAAGGAGGAGGTTCTATGTTGACTATACAGTCAGTAAGTTTTTTTTTTTTTTGAAAAAATACGGTATTAATTTGCGGTTTTCAAGCAGCATTGTCTTGCGTCGGAAGAAATTCGTATGTTCGAACATATCGTTTTAATATTTTTGTACAAATACAAAACTGAGTGCCATAGGCTATTTAGTTACGAAAAACTTACGTTTTCTGTAAAAAAATGCAGCGGGAAAAACCAATAAACTGTTTCTAATTTCTATTGTACTTCAAAACATAATAAAAGTTTTAAAAAATATTAATGTTTTATTTACTCCATACCTTTCGAAGTGTTTAAAATTCTCTAGTGCTATCTCTATCGTAAATTTTGACAATGTTCATAATTAATCTACTTAATTCGTTGTATTCATAGTAATTTGAGGACATACAAAATACGATGTAATATACCGACAACTGTCAAGGATAGTAGTGAAACGAATAAATATTTGCCAACTTTGAATATTTATTTTATTCTATATTTATAAAAAAGGTTGTATAAAAGAGTACCGATGTAAGTCAATATCAGGGCACAAGAAATAAATGAAGTTTGCGTGCGGGCAAAACTGAATCAATTGGCGGTTTGACTTAGCTTTACGTGGTGGCGCTATATTCATTTTTTTTTACTTTTTTCGAGAAAGCTAGCGGGGAAATTGCGGTAAGTGCGGGGATTTCAGTGCATATTGAACATCAATTATTTTCAAGGTGCCGCTTTAAGCCGTTGGTCCAGGCTGACAATCGTGGATCTTTGACAGTCGTTACGGATCGTCAGAAGCCCGAAAGTCTGACAACCAGTCTTACCAAGGGGTATCGTGTTACCCAGTAACTGGGTTGTGTAGGTCAGATAGGCAGTCGCTCCATGTAAAATACTGGTATTCAGCTGCATCCGGTTAGACTGGAAGGCGACCCCAACTTAGTTGAGCAGATTGATGTAGGAAAATGTGTAAAACATACATTTTCCTACATCAATCTGCCTGGCATTTTCGGAAGCAAGTCGGTTTTTGTATTTTATTTCTTCGTTATGAAGTTTTGAAAAAAAAAAGGCTTTTATATTTATTTATTATTACTATTAAGATGTCATGGGGGCCTGGAGCTCTGCAATACAGGCCTAGGCTTAGTTCAGACTCCAGATCTCCCACAAATTACAATTTTTTTTTTCCAAACTATCTGTCAACCTAAAGCTAGTATTATTATGTAATTTTGTGGAGATAAATAAACATTTTTATTATTATCATATATTCATGAAATAATATAACGTCCGCTAATTTCAACCTATCACCTAACATTAAGGACGTATTTAAAGAGTTTCCACGAGTAACAACAATACGAAATTGTGACCAATGAACGTCCAGCGTTTTAGCAGTCACATAACTCCCACATTTATCCTTAATGGAGTCAACTAAAGTATAATTACGTAAATTAGGCTTACAATTATCGTTGAGGCCCAAAACTTCAAGCCTCTTGATTACCAGATTAAGAAAACCGAGACAAAGATGTGAATCTTCATTAATTAGTCCCGGTTATAAGCAGAACTTGTGTAACTTTGTGAAAGGTGTCCCACAGATTATATCTTGGGACCGCACGTAACTGGTATCTGAGAGAAGTTTGGCAATATTTTATCTAATTTTAAAGTTAGGGAACCTTGATTTTGAGACAGAGTTTAATTGTGATTTATAGTTTGGAATAATCGCGAATAAAATTTTAAATGAACCTGTTTTACAGTGTTTATATTAAAGACGACTACTTGACTACTTGAGATCTTCATCATCACCATCATCAATTCAGTCGAAAGACGTCCACTGTTGGACATAGCAATAAGCAATGTGTACTTACACAAGAGATTTTTCGATCTCTTGGATAAGTTTTCACGACTTGACAACAAAATCAGCAGTGTTGGACTTCAGATAGCTACCTAAAAAATTGACGAGATAGACGATTAGAAGAATTCAAAGATTTTAACGATATCTGTTTTACATGGCGATACTGAACACACAAAATGCTTAATTATCACTTTCACTATCATAACCATCACTGTCATCACTATCATCACTATCATCACTATCACTTTTTTGGGACAAGCCCGCCACACTATTCCCAAACCACTGTAACTTCTGTAAGCCAGAATCAACAGTGGCGACTACCAGAAAAAACGAGGCAATGAAGCTCGATGAGTCCCAGAGAAAAGATTAAACTGTCTTGGGTCCCGCAACGAAATTAATCAGAAAAGACAGCGGAGGAGTAAGAAAAACATAATTTCCACTTCCCTCGTAATCAAGCGGGAGACAGAACAAAACCATTAGGCACAAAGGGGGTATTTACAACCGGGGTAAGCCCAGTTGCCAAGCACCATTGGTTAAAAAACTAATATTAATGCGTCCTAAAAAAATTGTAAGCTGTTACACTTGATTCCAATAAAAGGTATGGCAAAAACGCTTGAACGTACGGAAATTCGTTCTAGTTCTATCATCACTATCACTGTCATCACTATCATCACTATCACTACATAGTATAAGTCAAAGTCGCTTCCCGCGTCTATCGGTTTCTCCGCTAACTCCTCCTAAACCTCGCAACGGATTTTAATTTTTAATGCAGTTTACACTAACAGAAAGAACGATAAAGGAAAAAGATTTTTGTATATAACTTGCACCCGTGCGGACCCGGGGCGGGTCGCAAGTTCTTAACATATTCACAGTTCATCTATACTTATTAGTATAGATGAACTTGTGAATATGTTGTATACCTCTTTATTGTATTGTATGTACGTCCACGAGGTGGTTGTAATTATTAACAAGTATTCAGGAAATCACCGAATTGGCACCGTGGCTACGTAGTAGAGGGTAGAAAGTAGTGATAGGAACCTCAAAAATTACCTTTGAATTCCGTTATCTTCCAGTTGTCTTGTTAAGGCTGACTTTCTCTGCTTCGTGTAACTTCTGTGTATTGTTACGAATAATACTATCATTCTAAGCATAAATGTGATCATTATCAAGTGCTGGCAACATTGCATCTGGAGCGTCATCTGTGAACGACAGCGAAGAAACTGACAACGAAGGTAGTTTCATATGGCTGAGGTTCCTGGAGTGGGGCACCAGAGGCTTTATAACGGCGAAGCACAAGAGGATCGTTCACTATCATCTTATTCAGTATCATTGATTGTTACTTTCTTGCGTCTATCAATATTTTAAAATAAATAATAAACCAGTTGCTTATAGTCGTCTCGAATTTATCTATACTAATATTATAAAGAGTTAAAGTTTGTGAGATTGTAGGGGTAATCTCTGGATCTACTGAACCGATTTAGAAAATTCTTTTACCAATACAAAGCCATGTTATTTGTGAGTGCCATAGACTAAAAATTTTTGAAATCCACGCAGACGAAGTGCTAGTCGTTGTTATATTTTCATACTCATAAAACTAATCTCACACTAATTAGGAAAACCAAATCAAAGCAAAAGACTGGGTCTGCCTTAATTTCTGACATAAATCAAGACACAGATAGGCTCTGCATGAACGGCTGTGTAACCGCAAATTAGCAAGAACTTACCACCTGTGGTCTCTGTATAATTGGGTGAAACTGACCTTTCCTAATTCAACCTTGACTTGAGTGAATAAGGTTCAGAATCGTATATGGTCTTTGAAGAGGGACCCCTAATTACTGGCTCTGTTTTGTTCATTTGCATATATAAGGAATGAGTTTGTGAGCGCTTGTTATAACAAAGTGAGATTGGATTATTGGTAATTAAGTAATGAGCTTTTGATAAAAAAAGAGCAGTAGTGCACTGATGCAAATAATAATATGCATAATCAACCTTTTAATGTTCTGCTGGAACATAGGCGTTTGTGACTCCGTTCTGTGACATGGAAAGGGCCTTAATCTACCACGCACCCATTGCGGGTTGGTGGATGTCACATAATCAACCTTTTAATGTTCTGCTGGAACATAAACCTCCCTTCTGTGATATGGAAAGGGTCTTAATCTACCACGCACCCATTGCGAGTTGGTGGATGTCACATAATAAACCTTTTAATGTTCTGCTGGGACATAAACCTCCGTTCTGTGACATGGAAAGGGCCTTAATCTACCACGCACCCATTGCGGGTTGGTGGATGTCACATAATCAACCTTTTAATGTTCTGCTGGAACATAAACCTCCCTTCTGTGATATGGAAAGGGTCTTAATCTACCACGCACCCATTGCGAGTTGGTGGATGTCACATAATAAACCTTTTAATGTTCTGCTGGGACATAAACCTCCGTTCGGTGACATGGAAAGGGCCTTAATCTACCACGCAACCCCATTGCGGGTTGGTGGATGTCACATAATCAACCTTTTAATCTTCTGCTGGAACATAGGCCTCCGTTCTGTGACATGGAACGGGCCTTAATCCACCACGCGCCCATTGCGGGTTGGTGGATGTCACATAATCAACTTTTTAATGTTCTGCTGGAACATAGGTCTCCGTTCTGTGATATGGAAAGGGCCTTAATCCACCACGTGCCCATTGCGGGTTAGTGGATGTCACATAATCAACCAATCAACCTTATAATGTTCTGCTGGGACATAGGCTTCCGTTCTGTGACATGAAAGGGCCTTAATCCACCACGCACCCATTGCTGGTTGGTTTTTTCCTTGTGGGGTGGGAAATCATCCAAATATGACATCTCCCGCTCTATGGTGGAGCGGGAGGGCGTGTCAGACTTTTACTGACTAAAACCCACCCCTGTTTCATCCCTGCTCTGAGTGCCCAGGGGCGCGGTAACTCTGTTTCGAATTTATCCACAACCTCCGGGCAGGCATCGGCCATGACGGGCCCCGTCATGAATGCTGACAACTCTTTGAGGCGCGCGTGGAACACTACGCGCCGTCGATTCTCGGGCCTGGTGCTGATCGGACGGCGAGCTACCCATTACTCGCCGTCCGCAGGCCCGGGTATTGCGACATGTAGTTTTTCTCACACACTTTTGTATGCCCATAAACTCATTCCCATGGAAACAGGAGTTTTTGATTAAAATTAAGTGCTGGACGTACTTAATTTTACTCAATTTAGAAATCACGAAATAAAAATCAGCTGTTGCCTATATTTACGTTCGTTTTTTTTTGTGGGATGGGAAATCATCTTATGACATCTCCCGCTCTGGGTGGAGCAGGATGAGTATTCCTTCCCTGCCCTGATTGCCCAGGGGCGCGGTAACTCTGTTTCGAATTTATCAACAACCCCCGGGCAGAACTTTTCAAAATGTACGGAACAGCTGATTTTTTTTTCGCGATTTCAAAGTTGGTTCCATGGTAAAAGTTATTCACTTCGATGGTATAAAGCACTCTCAATAGTTTCGAGAGTTATTTTTTTAACCAACTTCAAAAAGGAGATTATCAACTCGGATGTTTATAATTTTTTTTTATATATGTTCTTTGTTCGTTGTTTTATGTATATGGGCATAAGTTCGTCATATTGTAGACGGATTTGCAAATTTTTGTTTTGTCCGAATGGGGCTTATTTCGAAATAGTCCCATTTAAATTTCATATAGATCTTATGATGAGAAAAATTACAGAAAATCAACTGCGATTGCTGCTATCCCATAAATATGCATTGTTAACACAATTTAATGGGGAATCACAACTAAAAAGTAAAAAATAAAACGTGTTTCTGGTTTTGTTTCTTCGGTTTTTGACACCGACTTCAGACATTAAAGTTATTTTGCACATTTTTTGTTGTTTGTTTTTTTGGAAGTTGTTTTTATTTTTAACCGACTTCAAAAAAGATGAGGTTCTCAATTCGTCTGCATGTTTTTGTTTTTTTTTTGTATGTTTGTTACGCGATATCTCCGCCATTTGTGAATCGATTTTGATGATTATTTTTTTTTGTTTTGTAGGTCATACTTCAGATGTGGTCCCAAATAAATTTTATTGAAATCGATTCAGCACTTTAAAAAAAATCAACATAAAAAAAATATATATACTCAAATGACGTTTCGGTTATCTACAAATGTTCAAATTTAATTACATATTAACCATTCGGGCATAACATTAATATTTAATTTTACTTCTGGTGTACAATAACAATAAAAAAATAAAAAAAATAAAACTTGAGAGGTGTCAAGGGACACCCGGATGGAACGAAGTTCCTTTCGATTAATTAGTGAAGGAATTGTAATATAATTTTATTTTTTTTAATTTATAATATTTTTTTTATTAACTACGCACACACGCACGCACGTAAGAAGTTATACTTCATCATCTCATCTCATCTCATCTCATCTCATCGCAGCTCAGCTCAGCTCAGCTCAGATCAAATGCGAAATAGAAATGAAAATATCTGGCTTGCTTTCTATAAGAGAGAGAGAGACAGACAGAGAAACATGCGACGCCGCACAGCTTACAATAGCTTACTATAGCAAAAAGTGTCGTGACAACTTTTTTCGTAAGAATTTAAATACAAGAAGTTTTTATTAGATTGTTTTTCCAACACAATCTTTTTGGATGGACAGCCTCATTAGTGTCGTGACAACTTTTCGTAAGAATTTTTTCCGTCTAGCCCCCTTTCACAACGCGCGATAAGGAACTTCGTTCCAAAAAAAAACTAAAAAGTGAAAAATAAATAACTTTTTTCAAAAAATACAACCGACTTCTAAAAATTGCAAAATAACTTTAATTTTAGTCGGTGTCAAATAACGAAGAAACAAAAAATACAAATACCGACTTCTAAAATTAAAGTTATTTTGCAATTTTTAGAAGTTGTATTTTTTGAAAAAAGTTTTTTATTGTAAAAAAGCTTTTTAACACCTTAAATAACCTTTAGGAGAGAATAGGTATTCCTTCCACTGAAGTCATGAAAACTGCAGAAAATCTTTACCTAAAACCAAAAACCACCATATTACGATAGCAACAGAACGTTAGGCCGAACGGTCATTCGGTCCACATTCTTCGGTCAACTGTCAATTCGTGCAATCGTGACACACTCTATCAACGAAGTTTGACATTTTCTTACTAAGTACATAGTGCCTATTTTCGTGCATGTTAAAAAAAAATAGTTTGTTTCCAAAAAACAACTTTCTCCGTCCGGAAAATCAGTATTACGTTATTTACTCGTACCAGAGTCATGAATTTATTAAAGGGATTTTATTCATTTCAGAAAATATAAATAATAATAGCTTTTTAGCAAGGTTCCCAAAACACAGTGCTGAATGTTTTGTTTTTTTTTTAAGACGTTGCCCCACACTAGGAACTATTCCTGTATCGTGGGTGCGTTCACAAACTTGTAAACTCACATACACAAGACACCCAGACCGGGAACAACTATCTATAGGCCATACAAATATTTATTCCGTGCGGGAATCGAACCCGCGCCACACAACGCAGCAGCCGAACGCTCAACCACTGCGCCAACTGTGCCGTCAGTGTACTCTCCATTATCACAAAAGCCAGTGGCATATCGCGATAACACTGTTTAAATTTCCCAAGAACGAAGGCCACGGTCGTTAGCTAGTTATTAAATAATTTATAGGGCGTTTATAGCCACACAGTGCTGCAATCATGAATCCACTGTGAGAAAGAGATAGTGCTCTTTGTTCTGTATAGCTTCGTCTCACTCTCGCAGCACAATCGTGGTGTCATTGTTGCGTCTAGTAGGGGGCAGGTGTGTAGTACTAAATGGATACATTATTATACTGTTAAGGATATTTTAAGTGCTTTGATGAAGTACGGAGTTTTTATGATTATGGTTGAGGGGAAATTAATAACAAAGTACCAAAGTGATGTTTGGAGTTGCCCAAGCGTGTAAATAGCTGTGGTTCTCTGCAGGATGCAGGACATTGTTACGGCCAAACACTTAGAGTGAATGCTGGCCCAAAATTGCCTATATTTGTCTGTATAACTTCAAGTTGGGAGTGGTTGGCAGTAGACGGCGCATGTGGCCCAACTCTAAGCGAGTAAACAAAGCGGTACCTGACTCTTCCTTCGGCAGCCTCGCAGGATCCCGACGAGTGGCCACTCGATTCTCTTCACACCAACACTCCTGGTTATTATTGTTCACTAGTTACACGGACGCGGTAAATATGGGGTTACTTATTATTCCCGGAAAATCCCCAACGTTTACGGGATATTACTCGGGATTTTAGTGTATTTGCGGGGACGATGTTAATAAGACATTAATTTAGTCTGCGGTGAGATGCGTACGGCCTCGCGGCGTAAGGCGCTCTAACGTCGACTGCTGCACTTTAGATTGCCTATGGCTCCTGTAAAGCCGGCTACACACTTTGCATCACATGCTAAAGCCGGACACACACACGTCGTGATACCACACCCCATCCAACTTGCAGAGTGGCGGCAACTCGCCACACCAATGTTGTTAAAATATCGCTAAAGCTGCTACATCAGAAAAAAAGGCAGAGGCCTCCCGCCATTGACATGGTAGTCCAAAATCGAGGGAGACCTTAGGTCTTTCAGCCCAATTGCCAAAGCCGATAACCCAGGCTAGAATAAATTCAAAAATGTAAGAAATAAGCGCAGAATACTGAGGAGCGCCAACCTCAAAATAATGGGAACAGGAGAGGTCAAAGAAGAAAGAAGGAAGTAGGTAGCGCTTTTAATGGTTTAGGATCATCATTTCAGAAGAAAGACGTCCACTGCTGGACATATGCCTGCCCCAAGCGTCGCGAAATCAACTGATACTGTAGTTCTTACATCCAGTAGACTCCTGCGACCCGCACCAAGTCAAGGGTCCACCTTTATTTATTTTTTTGTGGGGGTGGAAAATCATCCAATGTTTTCTCCCGCTCTTGGTGGAGCGGAGGGCGTGTCAGACTTTTACTGGCTAAAACACACCCCTATTCCTTCAGTTGCCTGAGTGCCATGGGAGCGCAGTATTTCTGTTTTGAATTTCAGTGTCAACCTTGTGAGAAACCTTTTGAAAGCTACGCTGGCTCTTCTAGAACGCGGCATTTGCTCTGCGAGCAATGTTTCCTGGCAATGACCCTGCCCACTGCCACTATATTATGGTTATTCTCTAGGCTAGGTCAGTTGCCCTGATTGATTTGGCATTCAATCATAAATCAATCTTATGTCACAGATCTTGATCAGGCATTCGTACGAAAAAATGACAACGAAACTAAATCCAATAAAAACTGAAACAAAGAAAGAACTCGTGAAAATAGAATACCTCATGTTTTTTTAAATTTAACCTAATGCGATAAAGTACAATAATATTTATATCTACTTATTCAAATAACAATACAATTACGTTAATAATTCAATTAACAATATAATTCAGGAAACAATACAGTTCCATTATAGATACAATTCGATAAACTATTTGATTAACCATTCAATTAATAATACAATACAATTAATATTTAATTATTAAACTGGGCTTTGGTGATTGTACAGATAATACAAAACATGAAGAAGCAAACGGTTCACAAATTGTGACAGGTGACAAACAAGGACTTTTACTGTTTAGTAGAACAGAAGATATTATTTACAGGAACCCTGCGTTTGATATTTCAAGGGAGACAGGTGGTAAAGCTTTTAATCTGTACCAAGACCTAAGGCGCCTCGGTAGCCACTACTAGAAACGGCTTTGTCAACACTTTCCATACAAACCAAGCGAGTCAGTGAGTGACACCGTTTATTTACAGAAATTGACGTCCCGTGACAACAGGGAAATTGACAATTTTTTATTAACACTCTTATTAACTTCACCTGTTAAAAACTAACTAATCAACACACACACAATCAATACACTTATCCTACTGTTACGAGCTGGGTATGGGATAAATTATTTTACACCTATTAATTAACTAAATATTGCAAATTATAGGCCAATAAGTTTATTGCCATGCTTATATAAATTATTCTCCTCTCTCATAAACCAAAGAATAAGTATCACACAGGAAGCGGAACAACCCACGGAACAGGCGGGATTTAGGAAGAATTTCTCGACTATTGACCATGTCCACACTCTGGAACTATTGATTGAGAAATACCAGGAAAGACAGAGAGCTCTATATATCGCCTTCATTGACTACAAAAAAGCCTTCGATACCGTCTCACATTCAATATTTGTCAATTCATATCTGGAAGGCGCTAATAGAGCAAGGGGTAGAGAACGACTATATAGAGGTAATAAAAAGCATTTATAATAAAAACACGGGTAGAGTTAAATTGGAAAGAGTCGGCCAAAGCTTTCCCATCGAAAGAGGAGTGAGAAAAGGAGACCCGACCTCCCCGAAGCTGTTCATTGCTATTCTAGAGTCGATAATAAGAAAGCTGGATTGGAAAATTAGCGGCTTACACATAGACGGAAAATACCTGAGCCACCTCCGATTTGCTGACGACTTGGTACTTGTATCGGAATCAAGCTCACAATTACAAGTCATGATCCAGTCGCTAAATGTAGTTAGTCAAGAGGTAGGCTTAGAGATGAATCTCACAAAAACAATGGTTACGACGAACAGTACGGAAAAGATAATTTCTGCAGACAACGAAATCCTGGACTATACAAATAACTACTTATACTTGGGAAAACAAATCGGCTTCAACAAGGATAGCAATCTTGCGGAAATAGAGAGGCGTATCCAACTTACTTGGAACAAATATTGGAGCCTAAAGGAAGTTTTTAAAATATGCCAATAAACATTAAAACTAAGGTCATGTCGAGTTGCCTTTTAACGTGTTTGACGTATGCTTGTCAGACCTGGAAGTACACAGCAAAAATAAAGCAAAAAATAACAACGTGTCAACGAGGCCTAGAACAAAGCATGCTGAAAATAAAGAAAATCCATAAAATACGACACACAAAAATAAGAAGTGTAACTAGAGCTACCGATGCGCTAAACTACTCCCAAAAACTAAAATGGAAATGGGCGGGGCATGTAGTGAGGCTGACAGATGAGCGATGGACCAAAAGGGAGTTATTGTGGAGAGGCCCAAGAGGGAAACGCTATAGAGGAGACCGCTTACGAGATGGGCGGATGATATTAGTAAAACGGCTGGCACGGACTGGATGCAAACAGCTCAAGATAGGGAAACTTGGGCTCCTTTGGAGGAGGCCTTCACCTGCGGAAGGGTTATTACTAAAAAAAAAAAAAAACAAGTATAACTTAACATAGGCAAATATCAAAAAAAGAAAAGTAGTGTAATAATTATGATTAAGTTTACTATTTTGTTATTTCTTGCAAGAAATTAAAGGCTTTTTTATTTTATTTTTATTTTATTTATTATTAATTAACTAAATATCCTTTATTAACTCAACAACTTATTTACACAAACACTAAATCGCTTATAATCACTATTCTTTTCGTAATCGCTTGTATTCGCTTCCGTTCGCATCCGTGGTCGAAAACAGACTGACTCACTCGCCTGCGTCCGGCCTATTTATACAGTCATGGAAGTTTCCAGAACATTGTCGAACTATCCTATAGTGGAATATTCTAGAAACATCTATGAACTTCTACACAGTACCACAATGGAATGTTCTCGAACGTAGTGGAAACTTCTGGAAACTTCGACTACATTCTCGAACAATCCAGTGTAATACGGTCGACGCAACACTACTATTAATAAGGTAAAGGTAGGATATAGTCAAAAGTTTCAAATATTAGCTTTGTTCGCACGAGTTGTTGCGCGAGGCTCCTGCAAGAGCGAGGCCCCGAGCAGTTGCCCTGATCACCCCCACTAAGGCCGTCACTGCTATTAAGATTTAAAAAAAAAGCGTAGGCACGACAGGCAAAACTTGTGCTCCGTGCTCTGTGAACCTAGCCTTTGAAAATGTCGTCCCTGACAGCTACATAACCTTGTAATAAATAATAAAACCTTGAATGACGAGTCCACAATAGGGCCTTCATTTGGAAGATTGCAATGTAAATTTTAAGATATCTGAACTAAGATGGGATGGTTGATAATTATTAATATTCGGGGAGCGTTAGTTACGACCTATTTGAATGCAAATTGGTGGAGAATCGCGCCGTAGGGCGGGACTGAGGATGTAGACGTGCGACTTAGAGGCATCTTGAAATATAACATTTTTTTCAGGTGCACGATTAAAATGCTACGACAATTCAGGAAAATTATTCTCCTTTCATTGAAATCAAAATCAAAAGTCATTTATTCAAACTAGGCTGAGAGCCAGCACTTTTTAAACGTGCGCGGTGTCGCCACACGTCAAAGTCCTACATAAAGACAGTCCCCCAAAAACACCCACCCTTCACCACTTCCTAGTGTTTTAGCTATGAAGAGGAAGTGGCCAACAAACTCCTCAGCAACACATCTGTCTGTTAAGTTTGAAGAATCTATTATATAATTTTATTAACCAACAATCTTAACATACTTGTATGTAACGTATGACATTAAAATGGTACCCACCGGTTGACCATCTGAATAAAGTGCTCGAAATTTCTAGCGCACACCAAGTGTGCGTAACTACGTTATCGTTACAGCGCACCAATGGGTAGTACGTAGTAAATGAACCACGGGCACTAAGCTTTGCTGCCAGTTTGCTGAACAGCACCACAACCACAATATGAGCTATTCTTAAACCTAGTTCTTCGATATGAGAAAAGATAAATTCTCCTCCAATCAACCTGCTTGTATCTGGCATTGGTTGAGTTCCAGTTTCATGTGTTTGACAATGAAATTAGTCGGTATTGTCACTCAAACCGAAGAAGGCAGTAAAAGTGATGGGACCGGAAAAATTTGGAAATGATGGGAATTGGTTGACAACCTGTCATGCCAAGCTGATAGGCGGAGTACTCAAGGAGAGAGAGCTGCTGTTACCCGGGGTAGCGCAAGGATTCTGACTATACCACAGGCATAGAAATCTGTTTAGGTGTTATGGTGGAATACACTCACAAACACACATATAAGACCTTAAAAAAACATAACTCTCCTTTTTTGGGCAGTTTTGTAGACAGTCTAAGAGCGGTTGCGCACAACGTCCGATACATATCCGTGAAAAGACGGTCCGGCGTGGTCATAGAAAAATTTCTATGGTAGGTTACACACTACCGATCCGAGTTCGGTCCGAGTTTTCTATAGATCTGTATTTTGACGGATAAGTATCGGATAAGTATCGGACGTAGTGCGCAACCGCTCTAACAGTAGAAAGTCGCCCGTCTAATATAAAAATCTTCACCGCAACGCTGACATAATTTTGATGAATCTCTAATGTAAATGAGGTATTTAGCCTGTTGAGTGCCTTCGACCGTAGTACGCATATGAATAGTATCAAAATGATCAACTGAGGTAGAACAGAGGGTACTTTAGTACCTGTATTTGACGATTATTTTGATAGGGAGGCACTTATGTGTACCTGACCCTGATTCAAGACGTGGGTAAGGATATGATGTCGTTTGCACTTAGAAAGGAAGCGTACACCTTTACGCTATTGACTATACGTAGACAGTATATTAGTAGATGTTCCGGGTCGGGGTGTCTTGTGTATGTGAGTTTACATGTTTGTGAACGCAGGAGATAACGATACAGGAGTAATTCCTAGTGTGGGACAAGATAATAAAAAAGAAAGACAGCAAAAAAAATATTTCGGAAGTCGGTGTCAAATAACGAAGAAATAAAATACAAACACCGACTGCCAAAATTAAAGTTATTTTTATATTTTTAGTGTATTTTCTTTTTTATTTAATTTAAAAAAAAACACTTTTAGTTACGCCCGTATTGATAACCCCAATAACATAGAACATGGAATTTGAACATAATTGGAGGAAACCAACACGCCATCTGTATGAACATATTTTTTGTTTTTGTTGATTATTCAAAAAGCGCTGAATCAATTTCCAATTAATTTAAATAGGACCTCAGCCCCCCTAGCCATATTACATTTCTATTATCGTTTACGCTAACGCTTAGAACAAAATGTATGGCAATGACATTACCTGCGATAAGTCACGTGACACTTATCTACGCAGGTAATGTCTTTGCCATACATTTTGTTCTAAGCGTTAGCGTATACGATAATAGAAATGTAATATGGCTAGGGGGGCTGTATATATAAAAAAAAGTTTCTTTGGGAAAGTTGTTTGTAATCATGAGTATAATCACGTGTTTAAGTATCGGTCACTAATTACCAGTCACCCTATATATGCAAATATTTCGCTGATACAGGGCGATGTCTTGTTTATACTCTTACAACAATATTATAAAGAGGTGAAGTTTGTGAGTTTGTTTGTAGGAAATAATCTCTGAAACTACTGAACTGATTTTGAAAATTCTTTCACCAATAGAAAGCTACATTATTTGTGGCTGCTACTATACAGTATGTAACAAAAATCCTGTTGTTTCTTCTACCCACGTTTTATGAATCGGTATACAAACGTAATAAAGTGTCATTTATAAAAAAAAATAAAAATAAAATTATTAATATTTGTAATGTTTAACTGATTTCTTACCTCTGCAATTCTGCGCTTCATGCAAACCCGTAGGCTATTTAGCGAAATAAAGATGTACTTGTAAAATCAGATATTATAAACATTTTTTTGAATGTGTCGTTTGTAATAGTAATTATTTGATTTTGACCTCTCGACTAGCCAGTGCTTAATTTTTTAAAATTATAATTTCATCTGTGTTGTGCGTGTAGGTAAATATACACATCCTTAAAAGGAACAACAGGGTTTTTGTTACATATTTTCGAAATTCACGCGAACGAAGTTGCGGGTGAAGTGTATTAAACAAAAGTGAATGATTCTAAAAGAAAGCACTTGTCTTACAATAATTATGATTTTTAAATTCACTGGTTCAAATATTAAAGAAATTAAAACACGGCCAAAAGAATTCATTTTACCATCTTTTATTCTAACTTTTCAAGGATCATTGTTTAATTATTTCTAAAGTTTCCAACTGGAATTGTATTCGTTCGCGACTTTACTTTTTAATTATTTGTCTTTGTGAAAGAGTTCTTCACTCCATTCTTACAAAGTTTCATTAAATTCTGGGCCTTAATTTTTCAATTGAGGACAGTAAATTGTGTATAATTTTACTTCATTGTTTTTATATAAAGTATTGTTTACTAGTTACTAGCTTTTTTTCTGCGATTTGGCTTCTGTAGCACATCACACATGAGCCCCATCATCATCATCATCATCATCATTATCCTGCCCTTATCCCAATTTGTTTGGGGTCGGCGCATCATGTCTTTTTCTTCCATACTCCTCACACAACCACACACACACACACACACACACACACACACACACACACACACACACATGAACCCCATCATGGTAGTGAAATAGGTATTCCATCAGAGCAGAATTTTATACAAGATAACAATTAAATTAAAAATTAAAAAACCCTAACTCTTAAAAGAAATGTTCTCTACATTTAAGAAACACAAAAGAGCTGATGAACTTAAAACGACTGAACAGATTCGGATAAAACATGTCTAAGAACCATCGCTAGAAAACCTGCTATCAAATAAAAAAAAGCGCATTCAAATCGGTTCACCCGTTCAAGAGCTAAGATGCCACAGACAGAGACACACACATAGCGGTAAATCTTATAACACCCCTCTTTTTGCGTCGGGGGTTAAAAACTGGATCATTACTTAACGTACTTTGCTGAGAGGCCTTTTTACTTTCGGGGAATCCTTCAAAAGGCGCCCGGACTTTGGGGATAAGTCTGGGGGTTGTGGGATTTAACAGACGTCGTCTTTATCTCCCATACTTCTCTATTAGTCGTCATCACAACAGTCACTCACTTTCTAGACATATCAGGTTTTGCAAAGTCCATCTTTTATTTAGTCTTCTCTTACATCATTCTCCTGCCCTTATCCCAATTTATTTAATTTATTAAGGTGCATTAAATATATTTAATAAGGTGCAACATGTCCTTTATCTTCCATACTTCTTTCTCTATTAGTCGTCATGTCTGTAGTCACTCCCTTTTTACCCATATCCTCTTTTACACAGTCCATTCATCGTTTCTTTGGCATTCCCCTACTCTTATAGCTATCCACATCCATACACAAGACTTTCCTCACGACATTTTCTTCAATCCTCTGCATCACATGCCCATATCACGACAACCATTTCCACACATAACCTCTTACAAATCAAACGAAACATTTTGCCTTATTTAGAAAATTTGTTTGGGATATCATTGAAGACAACATCGTGATTTGCATATCCGATGCAAATATCGATGAGACTACCACTCTTAAAAAAATACATACTTAGTTAAATACTCATTGCAGAATAAAAGAAACTCTTTCACATTCATCCTCACTAAATGACACTGACCAAAGAAAAAAAGATCCTCTGCTGTCAAAACTCAATCAAAACTAACTGTCAAAATAAAACGATGCTTTGAAAAGTATTAAATTTACGAGTAAATAAATAAATCAGTCATAATGTTAAATTTTTGTAAAAACCCGTACGACATGAAGTTCATGGACAGATTGCCAACAGTCATAAGCTGTTGCTTCTGTTGCTTCCTTAGGGCTGGCTGTGTATTGATAGCCGTCTTCTCCTTCGTAAGTATCTTACTCATCACCTTCTCCACGAGCGACTGTCTCGCGTCGATATTATTGTCCTGCCACTTCATTTTATAACAACTCTGAGATATATCCATATTGCGATTATCCAGGCGATTCGACGAGCAGAAAGGTCAACTCGCGACAATTCACTCGCTCGTGGAGGTAGTACCATACATTCATTCATCCATAAATACTCCTTTTTCCCATCGGGGTACACAGAAATAAATAACGATGCCTGCTACGATTCTGTGTCCTTTTATTTTGTTTACGCCTCATGCTCTTTGTTTACGTCATTCACCTGGTCATACATGCATGCCAGTTGTGAATGGTTCGCACCTGTTCTTTATGAAGAATATCACCAATCAGTTCTGTGTTACCAAAATAATTATTTTGTTATATCGAAAGAAGTTTGGTATGGCAAACGACCCAGTGTTTGATGATGCTAAAGCTGAAGAGTGTTGGCTTGGAACATCAGCAGAAACAAGGCAAAAAATGTTATGCGATTTTGGCGGGGTCTCCAGTCCAGCCTCTACCCTTCCAATCAATCCGTGCCCGCACCGGGCCAGCTGTCATGATGAGGTTCATATAGTATCATGATTCAGCTATATGAGAGAGGCGGAGTAACATATACAGGAGGAATACTACTATTCCTTTTTTACAACGAAATAGGCTTATGGCTTGATAGTGCGGTTCTCCTGGTCAGCTCCGTCTTTCGGTATATTGGTTTAATTGTCACTGAAATAGGACTTTGACAGTACTATTCCACCGAAACAGGACTGTCAAGCACAGAATAAACAAGATCCAATCTATTTTTACAGGTAGTCGGCGTATTATTTGCTCCAAATGTCAGTCAAACGCCCGGTTTTTGGGATATGAACATGTTGCTGTCAAATTATAGTGACTGGTCGGAGATGATGGCGCAGATAACGCTGGGAATGGCATCCATCGTGCTTTGTGTTGCTAGCGGCATGTTGCTTGTTGGCTCTTGCTGTGTAAGTATGTTTTGCTTATTTTTCTGCTTCAAGAATCTGGTAGTAGAAGTAGCATAGGGACTCCGTTGTTCGCACTTAGGCCCTCCGTAAACGGACTGCTTAGAGCAGTCGAGACCAACTGCACGAGAGCAGTCGTGTTGTGGATGGTGCTTCTATAGACGGAGTGCTTGGAGTAGTCAGTACATCTTAAGTTGCGAAAATGAACTTCCTGCGGACATACAAAATAAATACCTCTGTAACCCTAAAAAAGCAAGAAGTGAATTAAAAAGAACTTTACGCACATTACTCATTATGAGTATACACTTTAGTTTCACATACTTACTACCATCTTTGATTGTGCTATATTAAGTACTTGAAAACAATATTACAATATAAAACTCACAAATTTATCATTATGTTAGTATTAGTTAATATCTTACATTTAGTTATTCCGAACTCACTAGCCATATATAAGCCATCAAAGGCTTCTGTGGTTTGTAGCACATATATGTTGTTTTGGGGACCGAGTCACCCGCGTCCGTAGGAGTATACCCATTGAGTCCCTACACGTGGTCCCCGGGTGGTGCTAATCAGGTGACACAAACTGGTGGTAGGTTTCGACCGATGGCTTGCGACCACCCACTGGGCAAAGACGTACCGCCAAGCGGCCTGGCCGTGTTCCGGTACGATGCTCAGTGTAGCCAATCCAGAGGAGTTGGGTCGAAATAGTTGTTCCATTGCAGGCAGACCAACCGGGCTCGCGCTGATATGAATGTATCGGGAGACTAGTCGCGGAGGGTAGCGGGATCCGAGGCACGGTGCACCGCTGGCCGACCGCAGTTAGTTGGGGGCCCAAGTAGTGTACTAGCCATACACGAAAGGCTGCCCCGCCAACTGACGAAAAATCCCGGAATGCACCATCGTGCTGGTTGGCGACCAGACGAGAGGGCCCGATGGACATTCCCGGGGGGGCTCGGGCGTCCCCGCAGTCTCCAGACTAGTCCCCCAATGATGCCGTCCTGTCAGTGCGTGCCTGAAGGTAGCCAGCATGGAACCTAATTTCACTTCCTTCTCCTCTCCTTCCTTCACTCTTTCAATCATGAACAAAGGAAATAAAAAGAAAAAAGCTGTACAGCGGCAGCACTCCCTCTCACACAAAGTGCACCTATCGAACATTCGAGGTCTGCACTCAAATCTCGCCGCAGTCCACCACCACCTAGAGACTGAGAAACCAGCTCTCTTATTCCTTTCGGAGACGCAGATCGGATGTCCGTCTGACGTGGCGTACCTATCTTACCCAGGGTTTACCCTGGAGCACAATTTTAAGCCACGCGCTGGTATATGCATGTACGCCCGGGACGACATCTGCTATCGGCGTCTCCGTAACCTTGAGGACTCCAGGTTCTCAACTCTTTGGGTCCTAGTGGACACAGGCCTAGATAAAATTGTCTACGCCTGTGTCTACCGTTCGCACAGCGGTGATCTGGAGGCAACTGGGCTCACACAACACCTGAGTAAAGCGGCGGATGTGGCTCAGCAACGGTACCCTTCTGCCCAATTGGTGTTACTGGGGGACTTCAACGCCCACCATCAGGAGTGGCTCTTCCCATACCAGTACACAGACCATGCTGGACAAGAGACGTATAAGCTAGCGCTAGCGTTAAATCTTACCCAGCTGGTCCAGGGGGCAACGAGGGTGCCGGATGTTGATTCGCACACAGCCAATTGCTTGGACCTTCTGCTGACAACAGATCCAGACCGTTACTCAGTGTCGATTTCTTCACCATTAGGTACTTCCGACCACTGTCTGGTGAAATCTGTATCCGTCTACTCCCCGCCCGATCCTAGCCCTAGAGGCACCAGGCGGGTTTGGCGATACAGGTCAGCAGATTGGGATGGCATGCGATCTTTCTTCGCATGTTATCCTTGGCGGCCCACTTGCTTTTCTTCGACTGATGTTTCGTCGTGCGCGGACGCCGTGACGGATGTGTTGCGGCGGGGAATGGAGTACTACATTCCATTCTCTGACGTAACAATGTCTGGCGGGGCTCGACCATGGTTTGGTGCCGAGTGCAATCGCGCTGATGCGCTTAAACACGCGGCCTACCTGGCATGGGTCGACGCTCGGACGCGTAAAACGAGTGACGTGAGTCAGAAGAAGAGAGCCTTCAACAGGGCTGCCAAGTTCTGCAAGAAGGTGTTGCGGAAGGCTCGGTTTGACCACATTGGCCGAATTGGGAACAAACTTGCTTCTTACCCAGCTGGTAGTAAGGCGTTTTGGTCCCTGGCTAAGTCGGTTGAATCGAACTTCTGCCGCCCCTCATTACCTCCACTGCTGAAACCCGACGGGTCGCTGGCCCACTCCGCTGAGGAGAAAGCAGGCTTGTTTGCCTCTCTGTTTGCGGAATCTTCGCGTCTAGATCCTGGTGGCGCGAGGCCCCCTGGTACTCTTGGTGGATGCGAGTCGATTATGTCAGACATTCGCATTCATCAGAAGGATGTCCGAAGGGTACTGCGTAACCTGGACGTGAACAAGGCTAGTGGCCCCGACGGGATACCGGCAATTGTATTGAGGACTTGTGCGCCTGAGTTGTCTCCGATCTTGACGCGCCTATATCGCCTTTCGTTGGAGACTGGAAAAGTGCCGATGGCTTGGAAGCAAGCTAACGTGCAACCCGTACCCAAGAAGGGTAGTCGAGCTGACCCAGCAAATTATAGGCCCATCTCGGTAACTTCCGTACTCTGTAAGAGTATGGAACGTATACTGAATGGTAAGCTCCTGGCATACCTAGAAGCTAGCGATATCCTAAGTGACCGACAATATGGCTTCCGTCGAAATCGGTCAACGGGAGATCTTCTAGCGTATGCCATTCACATCTGGAGTGAGGCCATCGACAAACAAGGGGAAGCCCTTGCGGTCTCCCTTGATATCTCGAAGGCCTTCGACCGGGTCTGGCACGACAGTCTAATTGGCAAGCTTCCTTCCTTCGGTCTGCCCGCTGCTTTGTGTGATTGGATTGCAGATTTCCTGAGGGATCGGTCTATCCGAGTAGTCATAGATGGCTGCTCGTCCGGACTGCTGGCTATTAATGCCGGTGTTCCTCAGGGGTCGGTGCTCTCGGCAACATTGTTTTTGCTGCATATTAACGATCTGCTTAAACCCGGTACCTTTGGGTATGCAGACGACAGCACTGTTGCCGAGAGATACGTGCCTGACGCACGAGTTAGTGGGTCTCAGGTCCGGTCTCTCCGCGAGGCTATGGTTGGGCGCTTGAACTTGTCCTTGCAGGCTGTCTCAGAATGGGGCGATGCCAATCTGGTTAAGTTCAATGCTTCTAAAACCCAGGCGTGTCTTTTTTCTGCTAAAAGGAGCCAATTTCACCCGGCTCCAACTTTCCGAGGTGTAACCGTACCGATAACCGATCAACTTGATCTTCTTGGTGTTACTTTAACATCTACCCTCAATTTTGGTCCCTTCATAGAGGCAAAGGCTCAAGTGGCTGCCAAAAAGTTGGGGATCCTCGCAAAGGTGAGACGATATTTTACGCCGGAACAGCTGCTCCAACTCTATCAAGCGCAAGTCCGATCGTGTATGGAGTACTGCTCTCATCTTTGGGACGGATCGGCCAAATACCAGCTTGATGCCCTTGAGTCAATTGAGAAACGAGCCAAGAGGATCATCGGCAATGATAGACTCGTTGAGTCGAAACTCCAAAGTCTTGAACATAGACGCCGAGTTGCTAGCCTGTCGGTTTTCTATCGATTACATTTTGGGGAGTGTGCTACGGAATTGCTTGATTTGATTCCGCCAAGCCCGTTTCATCAAAGGACCACAAGACGTACGGCGAAGTGCCACCGGTTCATGGTAGACATCCCATCCATACGCACAAAGCGTTTTGAGAAAACATTCATTGTGCGTACAGCTAGAGAGTGGAATTCCCTACCGGAGTCTGTGTTTCCTGATAGCTATAACCTGGGAGTCTTTAAGTCAAGAGTGAATAGGTTACTTCTAGGTAAGCGTGCTCCATCTTCGACCACATCATCGCTTGCCATCAGGTGAGATAGTGGTCAAACGCGAACCTATCAAACATAAAAAAAAAAAAAAAAAAAAAATATGTAATACTTTGTTATAAATATTTTGATCACTAATAACAAAAAAAATATATGTCGAACACCAATTTAGTATTATAACTACAGATCACCTAACAGCAACCGCTTAAATCTATCGCTGCACTGATTGCTTTCAGTCTTCAGTCTGATAGCTAGGAACTGGGTTGTGGAGATCAGATAGGTAGTTACTCCATATAAAGGTTTCATACAGTTGCATCCGGAAAATGGATTTACGGTATTCAGTTTATTTACAAGGTCAAACAAACTAACTTCCTTAAGAAAATGGTTCTTGTACGAAAACAATATGAGCAGTTTTATCAGGACACTAACAATGTATGCTAAACTAATGAAACCACATTTATTTGACTGATAGGTTTTCCAGGAGAATTTCTTTCTACGTTTTTACCCAGACTATTACTTGATTATAATAAAAGAAAAAACCGGCCAAGAGCGAGTAGGACTCGTGCGCAAAGGGTTTCGAACAAATCATATTTTTTTCAGTTTTTTTTAAGCTGTCTTTTTTCCCTAAGGTTATCTCCAAGTAAACAACTACTTTCTGTGTTTGTTTCAAAATTTTTAACTTAGTGGTTTCAGAGATAAGGGAGGGAGGGGGGGGGGGGTGGAATGTTAATTTTTCATCTGTTCTCTTAAATAACTTCAAAGTTATATATTTTAAAATTATGAAAAAATATATTCGAGACCCTTTTTTTTTGTGGGCTTGGAAATCATACAATGACTTCTCCCGCTCTGAGTGGACTGACTAAAACCCCCCCTGTTCCTTCCCTGCCTGAGTGCCCAGGGACGAGGAAACTATTTCGAATTTATCCTCAACCCCTGGGCATGCATCGGCCATGACGGGCCCCGTCGTGTTTGCTGACAACTTTTTGAGGCGCGCGTGGAACACTACGTGCCGTCGACTCTCGGGCCTAGTGCTGATCGGACGGCGAGTTACCCATTACTCGCCGTCCGCAGGCCCGGGTCTACGGTGGCCGGAGATCGTCTCGTAACATCCTTCGCCCAGGGCGTCTCCTGCGGCGGCTGCTGCTGAGGGCGTGAGGGCGAGTCTGTTGTTGTTGCCTCTCCCTCACCCGTTCCACCTCCTCCTTCGCGAGCATTACTGCTTTACAGGAGAAGGAGACTGCTTTCCATTCCCTCTCGCTCCGTACCATGGCCTGGACCAGGGCCGGGTGCGAGAGGTCGCTGCCGCCGATCGCCTTCACGAGGACACGGCGGGACTCCGCCCAAGGAGGGCAGGTCGCCACCGTGTGCTCCACCGTGTCCTCTGGGCGATCCGCGCTGTAGAAACACCCGGGCGTTTCCTCCCGCCTTATGCGAAACAGGAACCTCCCGAAGCAGCCGTGTCCGGTGAGGACCTGCGTCATTCGGAAGGTGAGGACGCCGTGGCGCCTCTCCAGCCACTCCTTAAAGAGGGGCACTACCGCCGCAATGGTGGCGTGCCTAGCACTGGGTTGCGACAGTCGCTCTCTCCATGTCGCCATGAGATCCTGCCGGAGCTTTGTCCGCCGAGCCGCGAGGTGTCGCGGCAGCGGAGTTTCGCCTCCTCGCGCCACTCATACAGGTGCACGAGGACCTTTGCCTCCAGATCCCATGGCGACAGTCCGGCAAGGAGGCTCACCGCCTCACGGGAGATCGTGCGGTATCTTCGGATCATTCGGATCGGCATGACCCTTTGCGTGTGAACGCGTCCGCGTTCATCTGGCGAGCTGATCGCTGCCTCAGGGAACGCGCCCATACCGGTGCGCCTTAAAAGGCCATGGACCGCACGATCCCCGCGTAGAGCCTCCGGCAGGAGGCGTTTGTACCCCCCAGATTAGGCAGGAGCCGCATCATGGCGGCCCCGGCCCTGTCCAGTCTGGGAGCCAAACGTCGGAAGTGCTCGACGAAATTCCACCGGTTGTCAAGGGCGAGTTCCAGGTACTTCATCGTCCCCTCGACGCCGATATTCGAGACCCTCACAATATTTCTTTTGATATGTCGCACGACACAGTTTGATAAACTTACTCGTAGATTTTTAATTTACCGATTTTCACCCCTAAAGTGACCCCCTTATTCCAAATTAATTTATTCAGGGTACACGTCCGTCTTTGAGTCACAGATATTCATGTGTGTACCAAGTTTTAACTCTATCGGTCCAGCAGATTCGGAGCAAATTGGCTGTGACAGACGGACAGACAGACAGACAGACACACGAGTAATCCTATAAGGGTTCCGTTTTTTCATTCGAACTTTCGGAACCTTAAAAATATATATAAATATTGGAATTGATAACCTCCTTCTTTTTGAAGTCAGTTAAAAAGACCACCACGTGGGCCCAGTGTGCATTGGTAGATTTTCTTAGCCAATTCTCTATCGTAGTAACAACATAATAATTTATTTTCTGTTTCAGAATATCCCAATCCTGATTGAGATATACCAGTGGTGTGCAATACTGTATAGTGCAACTCTGGTGTTTTTGTTCTTGATACTGGCTATCTTCTGTTTCTTTGTCCACGTCAACTGTATTGTAGCGGGTGGTGTGCTGTGTGGCTTAATCTTTGTCATTGTTTTGTGTGAGTACTGCTTAACATTTTACTTCTTTAAAATACAGCTCTTCGGTCTCTATTTTTTTGGTGGGAAATCATCAAATAACTTCTCCCTGTCTGGGTGGAGCGGGATGGCATGTCAGACTTTTACTGACTAAACCCAACCGTGTTTTTTCAGTTATCTGTGATAAAAAAGGGGTCGTGGTGAGTCTTTCAAACATGCCCATGACCCTGGCAGGTATCGGCCCTAGCGGATCCCGTCAATTACTGCTGACATCTCTTTGAGACGCACGTGGAACACTACGTGCTATCGACTCGGGCCTCGTCCTTATCGAACGGCGAGCTACTCATAACTCGCCGTCCGCAAACCCGCGCTTTCGGTTGCCGGGAATCGGCTTGCGATCCCGACGCCCAGGGCGTCTTTTGCGGCGGCTAGGGGCATGAGGGCACGAGGATTACCTCTTCGTCACGCATCCCGCCTCCTCCTTTGCGAGTATTACTGCTTCGCAGAAGGAGGTGGGAGGATCCCGTGCCCTCTCGCTCCGTACCACGGCCTGGACACAAGAGGCCACCATCGCCAATCATCTCCACGTGATCACGGCATTCCTCCACCCAAGCGGGGCAGACCTCCACCTTATGCTCCACCGTGTCCTTTGGGTGATCCCACCTTAACCGGAACAGGAACCTCCCGAAACAGCCGTGTTCGGTGAAGACACAGTGACAAGGCATCAGTCGGAAGGTGAGGACGCAGTGGCACCTCTCCAGCCACTCCTCAAAGAGGGGACTTATCGCCGAAATTATGGCGTGCCCAGTGCTGGGTTGCGACAGTCGCTATCTGCATGTCGCCATGAGATCTCGCCGGCGCTCTGTCCGCCGTGCCGCGATTTCTCGCGGCAGCGGAGTTACCCGGCGTTTCACCTCTTCGCGAAGGTGGACCGATGATATGTCATCAGCTGGACTGATGTCCAGCTATGTTCAGCAGTGGACGTCTTTCGGCTGAAATGATGATGATGATACAATTTATCTTTATAAAGTTAACGTAACTTTATGACGGCTCTGAACAAGAGTTCTGAGAGATCCTGTGCAGTAATAAATTCAAGTGAGAGCAGAGGCGAGGGGTGGTGAACTGCGTAGTAAATAATACACCTCACAGCCGCTATAAAGTTTGATGCTCACTGAACCTTTTTGTTAACTTGCTGTGATGAAAATTCCACCGGATGCGAGAAGCATACGACCGATGTGGCTATTCGGGGAGGCCGACCGATGTGGATTTTTTTTTGGGTGTGGGAAATCATCTAATGACATCTCCCACTCTGGGTGGAGCGGGAGCGTGTGTCAGACTCTTGCTGATTAAAACCCACCCCTGTTCCTTCCTTGCCTGAGTGTTCAGGGGAGTATTAACTCTGTAACGAATTTATCCGCTACCCCTGGGCATGCAGGCACCGGCCATGATGGGCACTGTCAGTGGTGGCTGACAATCATCTCTATGAGGTGCGCGTGGAACACTACGCGCCTCCACCTTCGCGAACATTACTGCTTCGCAGAAGCAGGAGACTGCTTCCCATTCCTTCTCGGTCCGTACCATGGCCTGAACCAGGGCCGGGCGCGGGAGGTCGCCGCCGCCTAGAACGCCTTTCACCTGAAATGGTGATGATTTGGCAAAACTTTTCTGGTGGTTTAGTGGTGGTGTTTCCAGATAGTAGTATATATTTAGGCGCAATTTACAAGCTTTTATTTTACTTGCACTCTTTGTATATTTGTAAGTTGTCTGTCAAAATTAGCAAACCCTTTTTCGTTGGTATCCGATTGAGCTGAAATTTTGCAAACACTTTTAGCTCTGGTGACAATGCATTTTTATGATAAGCATGACCTGAATCGACATTCAGGATTAGCTCCAGATAAAGGAACTCTTCAATGCTCAACAGTACGGACACGAGATTTTGAGTACGAATTTAATTGAGATAGCCGGTACAAAAGCTTGTTTAAAAAAATGTATTTTTTTTTAACTATAAACTTATTTTATTTGGTTACGACTTGCGTGACGGTGGGACGTGCTCAATATGTTTAAATTTTGGTATAGCAACCAGATCAACTTTGTGAGGTGGGCTGGTACATTCTCTGAAGCATACAGGCTGTAGAGCGGGGTCAGACAGGGAGGATTGACTTCTCCCAAGCTCTTCAACCTATATGTAAGTGACCTCATCGTCGAGCTCAGTAGCAGGCGCGCCGGTTGTTCAATAGATGGCGTTAGTATTAATAACATTAGCTACGCGGATGATATGGTGCTGCCGAGCCCGACGGCGGGGGGCCTGGGAGAGCTGCTAAAAGTGTGTGAGGTCTATGCTCATATACATGGCCTTTTGTATAATGTACAAAAATGTGAATACATGGTCTTTAGGGCCGCAGGTGGATTTCCCGAACACTCACGTAACATAACGTTGAATGGCTTAAACGTTAATCGTGTAGCGCGATTTAAATACCTGGGGCATTTCCTTACCGACGGCCTTGAGGACGATGTAGACATCGAGAGGGAGCGCAGGTGTCTAGCGGTCAGAGGTAACATGCTGGCCCGCAGATTCTACCGATGCTCTGAAGAAAGCTATAGGCTAGGTATGTGCCTGTTCTTTTATCGATGAACGGTTATTTTTATTTGCAAGCTACCATAATGATGCAATAGATTTTTTTAAAAGATTAAAACGGTTTTGTTTTATTTTCCAGTGACTTCGTACTTCTTAATAGTAACTAACAGTCTCCGGATGTCGCTGAAGTTCCTCTCAAGTAACGACATTGTAGTCTGAAAGTGTTTGGACCCCAAATTGGTTTAGTGTGAAATGCGTAATTCGTCTTATCGGTCTTGTTATTAAAGGTTATGAAGTTTCTGTTGTTTTGTTATTTAAAGTATCTATATCGTGATCAAAGTCCATAAAAGAGGAAAGAAGAAAGACGGAAGAAGAAAGAAGAGATCGTAGCATAAGTTATGTAGCGTGCACCTTACATTAAGGATTGACAAATGTAGTTGAATTGAACCTATGCAGAAAATGTCAATAAAATGAAAGGAATTTCAGTGAGTGCTCAACGGGCATGAATTTAAATAGAACTGCAAGTTGGCAGACCCCGTCAGCTCCCGCGCGTCCCTGCCCCCTTAGCCAAAATACTTTTCTGTTAACGTTAACGCTAACGCTTCGTGCAATATGTATGTCAAAGACATTACTGGGCGTGAGTCACGTGACAGTTCACTGTCTAACAAAAAAAAAGTGTGTGTGTGTATGTGTGTGTGTGTATGTGTGTGTGTGTGAATGTGTGTGTGTGTGCGTGTGTGTGTGTGTGTGTGTGAAAGTGTGAGTGTTTGTGTAAAATGTCGTTGCCATACATTTTGCACGAAGCGAAGCGTTAACGTTAACAGAAATTGATTTTGTCTAAAGGCTCGGATCGGAGACGCAACAATAGGTTTTTAATTTTTTGTTTGCTATTCCGGTAGCTGACACATTAAGCCTCGTATAATTGAACACTTTATCTACGTACGAAAATGCATCATGTGTAATACTCTGCTGTACGTCAATGCTTTTCAAGAATGCGCGCTCAAAGTGCAAATATGCGAGCCTACTAAGGTAACTTATTATATTTATAGCTAAAATCTAATGTATAAAAATCTCGTGGTACGGTTTTTGTGCTTGCACTCCTCCGAAACGGTTCGACTGATTTTAATGATTTTTTCTTAGTAGGTATGATTATAGGTCGTAAAGTATTTTTCATCCTCCTACCCCCACCCCCCATTTTTAACCGACTACAAAAAGGAGGAGGTTATCAATTCGGATGTTTATACATATATTTTTTTATGTATGTTCGGGCATAACTCCGTCATTTATAAACAGCTTTGCAAAATTCTTTTTTTGTTCGAAAGGGCTTTATTGCAAAATGGTCCCATTTAAATTTCACAAAGATCTGATGATGAGTTTCGGAGACAGACAACAGAACTCTTCAAAAAACTTTTTTACAAAAAAATAGAACCGACTTCCAAAAAAAGTGCAAAATAACTTTAATTTCGGAAGTCGGTGTTCCTGTTTTGTGTCTTCGTTTTTTGACACCGACTTCCGAAATTAAAGTTATTTTGCACTTTTTTTGGAAGTCGGTTCTATTTTTTTGTAAAAATGTTTTTTATTTTTCACTTTTTAGTTGTGGTTCCCCATTAAACTGTTTTAACAATTCATAGACATACGATAGCAGCAATCGCGGTTGATTTGCTGTCAATTTTTGAAGAGTTCCGTTTCTGTCTCGTTGCGTGTCTGTCTCCGAAACCCATCATCAGATCTTTTTTAAATTTAAATGGGACCATTTCGGAATAAACCCCTTTCGAACAAAAAAAGAATTTTGCAAATCCGTCAATATATGACGGAGTTATGCCCGAACATACATAAAAAAAAAAAAAAAAAAAATACAAACATCCGAATTGATAACCTCCTCCTTTTTCGAAGTCGGTTAAAAACAAAACAATACCTATGTCAGTAAAAAGCAAACTAAATAACACATGCATTCTCTCGTGCCTCACTTATAGGTGTCAAACCTGGCATGCTACGAGCAAAAACATTCAAAAACTTATAGTTTGCCAACGCAATATGGAGCGAAAGCATGCTCAACATAAGGCTACGTGATAGGTGGACGACTTCAAATATAACCGCTGGAGCGTGTTTACTGGAGCCTTAAACATGCGTGGGACGTCCAGCGTGCGCAAGGAAGGTTTCCGATCAAATGCCCCGCGCCGGTTGCAAATTAAAGCTTAATTAAAACTAAACTACTGAAGCTACACACAAAAAAAAATACGTGTGTGCGCGCGTGCGTGTGTGCGTTGGTGCGTGTGTGGGTAAGTATAAGGAAAAGGACAAAAGTAAGCGATATTTCACCAAAAATTAAAACACTGAAATGGAACTGGACTGGTCACATTATGAGAACGAATAAAGAAAAATGGACGAAAGATCTTATGGAATGGTATCCGAGGAATGGGAAAAGGCAAAAGGGACGTCCAATCAAAAGATGGGAAGATGACTTTCCAATAGGATGGAGAAGACTAGTTCGTAACAGAGTTGAGTGGAAGAATCTGGGGGAGGCCTATGTCGAAGGACAACCTGATCAAAAAACTGGTTGCTAAAAATTACAATCATAATATTTAAACTGTACTTATTGGTCAGCGAATAAAGGCTTTAATTATTATTCCATTTATTTAATTTTATGAACATACACTTTACATTTTCAAATATTTAGGTACTTACATATAAAAACATATATAAATACAAAAACATTTAAAAATATAAAAAGTAGTAGCCCACCGGTACCGGGAATAGGGTCCAAGCTACCGGTGGTCAGGGCTCCTGAGAAAGGAATCTCCTAACAATACGCGCCGTGTCCAGGAGTACTGCTTTCTGGATCAAGCCCTTGATCCAACTGCCCAACGAGAGCCTCCTGAGATGTTGGTCGAGGCTCTTGGCTATTAAGCCATTGGCCGTTATTATTATTATTATAAACTTAAAGATTAGTAGGCGTGAGTTCATGCAAGAAATAACTTTTGCTAGCAGCTTCCGGCGTGAATGTCGTAATTTTTTCCATGGGAACTTGCCACCGGGATTATAAAGAATTATAATTATGAGTCGATTCAGATCAGGCCAGGCCAAAGTTACCGATACAGCCCGAAAGATAGCCTAATTTGAGTGGTAGTGGGCAGGGCACATTGCTTGCAGAACAGATGCTCGATAGGGCCGAAGAGTTCTGGAGCGGCGACCACTTACCAGAAGTCAGCAGAGCACCAGCAAGCAGCGTTGGAAGGCCTCTCACAAGGTGGAACGATGGCCTGCAGGTGTATTCGCTTACTCATTTGACATCAATTCACTACGGTTTTCCTATACGTCAAAGCAGCAATGAACGACAAAGTGCCTACCAAATCGATGTCAACTGAGTTAGCGAATACGCTTGTTGGTGAGGGTCGTGGGAACCGTTGGGCGCGAGGCAAGTACCGGTCGCTGTGGTTACCCTTGGGGGAGGCTTATGTCCAGCTGTGGAGTGGATATATTTCTGCTGAGATGATGATGATGAAGATGAATCAAGGTCATTGTCAACCAGTTCAGCCGTTGTAGCCGGACGGCGAGTTACCCACTACTCGCCGTCCGCAGGCCGATAATATTAGTGCCTAGTGCTCGTATCATCATCTTCCTGCCCTTATCCCATGTTACTTGGGGTTAGCGCAACACGTTTTTTCTTTCATTCTGTTCTGTCAGCCGTCACGCTATCACTAGCTCCCTTTTCTATCATATCACTCCTCACACAATCCATCCATCATCATCAGTTAATTTACACAAGTTTATTAACTGTTTTGGCGTACAATAAAGTATTATTCTATTCTATTCTATCCATCCTTTCTTTGGCCTCCCTCTCCCTCTCCATCCATCCACATTTATATTCATAACTCTTTTAGTTACATGTGTTTCATCCCTACTCTTTACATGACCATACCAAGATAAGCGGTTCCCTTTCAACTTTTCTGTCACTGGCGCCACTTTTAAACTACCTCTAATGTACTCATTTCTCACTTGATCCACTCTGGTTACTCCACACATCCATCTCAACATTCTCATCTCAGCCACATGAAATCTTTTTTCATTCGTCTTATTTACAGCCCAACATACTAGTGCTCGTATAACCTTCGTAAATAAGCTATTTTTAAACTTCCTCATTCTTAGAAAAAGTATCTATTTCATTTTTAAACTTCCTCATTCTTAGAAAAAGTATCTATTTCAGCACAACAAAAACTCTCATAAATCTACCTTTTATATTCCGAAGGGTTGAATGCGCCATACGGTAATATGAAAATTCGATTTCGTAGCAGTTCGCTACGACGTTCTACGAAACCTGCTACGAGATGCTACGCGCTTGTAGACGTAGTAACAATTTTATTTATGTGGAACGCTTTTCATTGAATATTATTATTTTTAAAGCTTTGAAGTAGTGTTCTGTCCCTTTTACCTTTTGCTGATTTATTATTATTTCTTATACACGTAGAAATTACGTTTTTTAATATATTTTTAAAGTATAAAAAAAACATTTAAAACGATGAAAAATAGTAGTTCACCGGTGTCGGGAGCATGGTCCTAGCTCCAGAGACTGGGACCGCTTCACAATGCCTTCTGTCGGTCGATTCTGTTGACAGCTCACCGTGAAAACTTAGGTGGAGTGAGCGTGAAATGAACAGCCGGTCGATTCTGTTAACAGATCACCGTGAAAACTTAGGTGGCGTGAGCGTTAAGTGAACTGTCATTCCACCTTGATTGTATGTATTGACAGCCCACTTCACGTTCACTTCACCTAAGTTTTCACGGTGAGATTTTACAGAATAGCACTACTGTATCTCGACCTTGATCCAACCACATAACGACAGCTTCGGCGGATGGTCATTGAGGCTTTTGGCCATCTTGTTGATTTCTTATTATTACTAGATAGAATTTTTCCACTGCGAGGCAAAAGACTTTCTACTCTCCTTCTATCTGTCTTGGACTATCCAAATAGTCCCAGACTGATAGCAGTCTTTATCTAAGGAGTCCAGCAGGTGTATTCACTAATTCAGTTGACATCAATTTGATAGCCACTTTGCAGTACATTGCTGCTTTGCTCGATGGACATCGATTATAAAAAGTCAAAGCAGCAATGTACTGCATAGTGCCTATCCAATTGATGTCAACTGAGTTACGAATAGACCTGCAGGTCATCCCTCGCATCTGCACTTGGGTTTGCCGCAGTGTCGCTTGCCAGGTGAAGGGATTTAAACGTGCGCTTGGCACATTTCCCGTCTGATTGCGGTAGATATTAAGATTATTACACCCATTTTTGAAAAGTGTCTCAATTAGATTATATAGGATGACTGGTAATTAGTGACCGATACTTAAACACGTGATGATACTCATGATAACAAACAACTTTATCAAAGAAACATTTGTTTGTACTCATACACTTTTATCACAATAACACAACAGCCGTATGAAATTAGATATGTGATATCAGCTGGGCTGCGTAACGCCGTTCTGTCTCACTATTTATGTTTATTTGGAAACATTGTCTGTTATCATGAGTACAATCACGTGATTAAGTATCGGCCACTAATTACCAGTCACCCTATATAGTGCTAATAACCAATGGTGATCTCGTGGCTAAAGTAATAAAAGCCGCATGAATCGATCCATCAGGTTAAACTACGCTTGCCGGGGTTTGTCCGTGGTTGGGTGACCATCTTTACACACCGTGACTTCTCCGCGCCTCGGAACGCACGTTAAGCCGTTGGTCCCGGCTGTCAATCGCGGATCTTTGACAGTCGTTACGGGTCGTCAGAAGCACGAAAGTCTGACATCCAGTCTTAACAAGGGGTATCGTATTACCCAGTAACTGGGTTGTGGAGGTCAGATAGGCAGTCTCTCCATGTAAAATACTAGTATTCAGCTGCATCCGGTTAGACTGGAAGCCGACCCCAAGTTAGTTGGAAATAACGGGGCCCATCGTGACCGGTGCCTGCATACCTAGGGGTAGCGATAAATTCTGAAAATGAGTTACCGCACCCCTGGGCACTCAGGCAGGGAAGGAACAGGGGTGGGTTTTAGTCAGTAAGAGTCTGACACGCCCTCCCGCTCCACCCAGAGCGGGAGAAGTCATTGGGTGATTTCCCACCCCACAAAAAAAAAAAAGTATTACATTTTCAAACTTCGCGCGTAATTTGACGAAAACTCTGGAAGCAGTGGACGAGATATTGCTCTGTGGTAGGACGTTAATTGGCTGTATAAATAAAAGTACAAAGCATAGATACGCTGATCAGTTGACAGTTGACACTTTATAGTTTACACAGCCGTATGACGTATAGCATGGCGGCTACTATTCCATGGTGTTAAAAACAGATTAAAAAAACTGAAAACTTTGAACTGAATTTTAAAATTTATTTTGTTATTTTATGAACTAAAACTTACATTTCCCGACTGCTTTTTGCCTAAGCTATCTCAATAATATATTTTTAGTTTTTTTCTCTTATAAAATACCATAATAACAGAATCTCTGTATTAATATTTAGTCCTGACTAGCTGTGCCCGCGACTTCGTTCGCGTGGTTGTCGAGAACAAAACAACGTCGTTTAGATAAGAGTATATCACCTTTTTGATGATTTAGATAAGAGTCCTGACTTTGGTATAGTTGATTACGTTAATGCTTCTCTATATACTATGTTAGCGGTGGAATTACCCGGAGCATATACAAAAAGGTTGTTTGGGTTGCTAACACGTGATAGAGAAACATAGAGTTGGCCGTGTGAAAAACAATCAAAAGTAAGGTCTACACCCGCAACGGATAACGTCTGGCCTTGGGCTTTATTAATAGTCATAGCGTAACAGAGGCTTACAGGAAATTGCACACGTTTGAAAGTAAACGGAAAATTATTGGGGATAATGGGTATCCTGGGAATGAAAACAACATCACCGGAGCCGCAACCTGTTAAGATTTCGGCTTCGATGACATTTCGTTGGAGATTTGTTACTCTCAACCGAGTTCCATTGCATAGTTTTGGTGGGCTTAAATTTCTGAGTAGAATGATTGGTACTCCGACTTTTAAATAAATTTTGTGTGCTGGAAGACCTGGTGTATTTAGAGAGTCTAAAAACTCTACTGGATAGTGGGTGGCATCTCCTTCTTCTAAAACCGTGTTAATAGATAAATATTCCCTACTTTCTCCAGAAACATGTACCAATATTTGAGAATTTATTGCTGCTGCTTGGTCGTTGCGAGGTGCCAAAATAGCTCGTTGGCATAGCCAAGCAGCGTCATGGTTCGAGATCTCTGATGGATCTCCGTATACAGAGGAAATGAGTTCCTGCTGTGAGGCAACAGAAGAACACAGGCTTTCGACTAAAGTTACTTTACCTCCTTCTTGAGTCGGGTATGTGCCGTTACCAATTTGAAGTAGTAAATTTGAGAAAACCTGCGCGTTTGCGTCACCTCCCAAATATGCTCGCATATTAAAGCTCAAATTAGTTAATATGACACTACGCCATAAAATAGAGCTCTTTAAACAGGCACCTATTTCATCGGCCCTCGTTCCTCTGGGTATTATAGGGAGTGTCTGCCTGAAGTCTCCACAGAATAGCACCGTTAAGCCTCCCATCGGTCGGTCATTTTGTCTTATATCTCGCAACGTTCTATCTACAGCTTCCACAGCTTTACGATTTGCCATCGTACACTCGTCCCAAACGATAAGGGCGCAATCGCGTAAAACCCTTGCTTTATCACTATTGCGAGACACGTTGCAAACAGGGTTTTCTGTGCGGTCCAAGTCGATTGGTATTTTAAATGTTGTATGTGCAGTTTTTCCTCCTGGTAATAAAGTGGCAGCTATTCCTGAGGAAGCGACGGCAAGGGCAATTTTGTTTTGGCTCCTTATTTGAGCCAAGATAACTTTAGTGAGGAAAGTTTTACCTGTTCCACCAGGTGCATCTAAAAACAGCATTTCTCCTAATGAATGTTCTACACTACAGCATACTCTATCAAAGATTTGACGTTGTTCTGTCGTCAAATTTGAACAGCCATTTCGCAATATTTCTGCTAACTCTTCGGGGTTGTAATTTATTTCAGATGTATACTCCCTATTAATTCGTTCCCCACCAACTGTCGGTGTCGGCAAGCCGTATTGACTGAGGGGGTTCCCTCCTATACTTGTAACTATATCTTGTATAGCCAGCAAAGCCCTATTATGGCAGCTTTCACGTACTTGGCCAGAAGTTTCACTATTTATATTTTGCTGTCTCAAAAAATCTTCGGCAAACGCGTCTTTATATTTTTGCCACAACTGCCCAGCGTCCGATAGGCCACAAAATGTCAACAAAATGGCAAATAAATGGCGCAAACGATGTGGACTATCACTGACGCATGCTTCGGCTAAAGCATCATCCCAATGCTGATCGCCATCTAATAAATGCCGTGCGCGGCAAGCAGCTTGAAATGTGGGATATTCTATATCGTCCACTTTGCGGAGCTCAGCAAAAGAAGTAGGTCCTCGCACTGTGTGAAGAAGAAGGCGTAAATAATAACACTCTGCATTATTTGGGTGCACCGTGTATACTCTTCCAATCACGTGTTCTTTAAAAATGCCGGACTCGCCTTCTACAGCAGTTCCACGTCTCCTGCGATTAAAAACACCTTGCTGCTTGTTATAAGTATAATAATGTGGCACTTCATTGTACAACAGAGACTTAGCGAAATTGTCTCTTTCGCAAAGGCGAAAGAATGCGAGCAAGGTGGTTTGTCTTGGGTTGTTCATTCTTTCTGCCACATTTTCTGGCTGAAAGTAAACTCGCTGCCCGCCTTCCAGGTGCACGTCAAGATGGATGACTGGCGGATACCTTTCATGAATAGGGAAACTCAAAATGCGCCAAACTGCCTCCGAAGAGCTTATGTATCGGCCAGATTGATACCTTGTCACTTCATCAAATTGGTTGTTATTTCTTAGTGCTATCATGGCTTGATCACTACCTTTATTAACATATTTACATATATATTTTATAGATTCGACGCTATTACAAATTTCAACATTAATGTGTGCTTGAAAAGCGTTTGACAAAACTGGAGAATATGGTACCACCCAACTATTATTTAGAATTATTTCTTGTCCACGGAATCTGACAGTAGCTGTGAAACCACCTTGTGACGGTGATCTTCGCCGGTATTGCGGATACCCATTTTCCCCAGCCATAGTTAGTTCTTTCAGTGCTCTGGGGTATTTTTTTGAGCATTGACCATCTTTCATGCACGGTGATTCCCTGTTTAAGAGGCCACATGGCCCGTGAACCATATGTGTTTTTACTATGTCATGCAAAATCGGATCTGCATTATAGTCCGGAAATTCTGCACTTATGACACTGTCTATAGCATCGGGACGAATTTTTTCTTCCAGCCACAGAAGAATGTGCGCGTGGGGTAAACCACGCTTTTGCCACTCGACGCTATACATAAAACAAAGAGTTGAACCGAAAACTTTCTCCTTTGTAAGTAGATTAATCAAGACTTTGAGTTTTAAATGAAAAATCCTAGCAATAATGTCATGTCTGTCGTATGACGCCTGTCCTGTGAGAAGTGCCTGGCAAATCTCCGTCCACTTTGGATTTGTTGTAAATGTTATAAAAAGGTCCGGCCGGCCGTATTTACGGACGTAACAAAAAGCATCTTGCGTTCGTTCGTGCATATACCGCGGACCGCCTGTGAAACTGGATGGCAAAATAACCAATCGACCCAAGTTTTCGACGTTATTATCTGATTGCATGGCGTCCCGCAAGTGCACGTATTCTTCAGCGCGTAACCGTCGCTGGTTAGTGCGAATATACACTAAACGTTCAGTTTCTATTTTTGCGTACATGTCCACAATAAATTGGCTGAACAAACCACGAAATCGTTGCAAATATACGAAACTGTTTTGCCTTATTTGTAAAAGGTAGGAATAGTATTGTTGAGCAGATATTTTTTTTTGATAATTAGTGACTCTCGTAGTAGGGTTCACTTGGTACAGCCCAAAATTGTACCCATCTTCACCATGACAATAAATTAGTGGATATTGCAGGGCGTCGTAAGCTCGGTGGGTTTCCAAAATGCGTTGAAGGCGATCGTCGCGTGTACGCAACACGATATCACGTCTCTCACACTCCTGGTCGACTAAAACAACTGCAACTTCATCTGCGACGGGTGCATTGTGTCTTCCACGGTGTTCACCCACAGGACGTCTATCGGCACTTATAACAATTTTGAAATCATTGCTGCCTTGTGGAATTGACTCCAATGCAGCTTTGAATTCACGAACGTACTGGTTAACGTGATGCAGCAATTCTTGAAGTTGACCCAAAAGCTCAGCATTGAGCTGGGGAAAATTGTGATTTCTAACATTGAGCTGTTGCGTGTAATCGGATACAAAATAAATTTGGAGAAATTTGGGTTCATTTTCTGGCAGCAAAGATCCAATAAGGTGATAAACTTGACCTTGTACTTTGAAGGTTGGCATGAACGGTCCTTCCGTTATTTGTTTTGCCCCAAAGGAAGTCATTTGGAAAGCACTGTTATATAAACGAATATTATCCAAAAAACGGTTCGACTGGGGATGATCGCCATTCAGGAGACTTTTAAGTAAGTGTGGTGGATCTTGGAAATTTGGAAGAACAATTTTTCTATTTGAGCAGCACATTCCATCTGTCTCTTTCCTCCATTTCAAAGCATGACAAAAATTACAAATTTCTCTCATGTCACCCACGAAAGTAAAGCCAGCATAATTAATTCTAGACGAATATGTGAACCCTGATTTTTCCCTATTGTCCCAAGGTAATAAAATATTTGCATCGTCATTTTCCATGGACTCATCAGCTCCGCTATTTGTTTCTCTATTCATATGGTATCGAGCTCGTTCTATTTCTAGGCGAGATTGACGTTGTTCTGCTGTTTCTGCTCGTCTTAGTTCATCTATTCTTTCCCTTTCAGATGCAAGATAACTTTCATTGTTTCTTTGTACACCTACATAGTTATGTCTAGCTATTTGTAATCGTTCTTCTCTTTGGGAGAGAGATTCAGACTCGCGCGAGAGAGCGTGTCGCTCTCGGTCAGATGACAGACGTGCTTGGCGTTCCTCGATACTCTCTTGAGAACGCAAAGTCGCGGTCCGAGTTCTTTGCGAACTTAAGCGCGACTCCCTTTCTGTGAAAGTCTCTGACTCGCGTGAGAGAGACTGGCGCTCCCGATCAGCAGACAGCCGAACTTCGCGTTCCTGGATATTCTCTTGAGAACGCAAAGTCGCGGTCCGAGTTCTTTGCGAACTTAAGCGCGACTCCCTTTCTGTGAAAGTCTCTGACTCGCGTGAGAGAGACTGGCGCTCCCGATCAGCAGACAGCCGAACTTCGCGTTCCTGGATATTCTCTTGAGAACGCAAAGTCGCGGTCCGAGTTCTTTGCGAACTTAAGCGCGACTCCCTTTCTGTGAATGTCTCTGACTCACGTGAGAGAGAGTGGCGCTCCCGATCAGCAGACAGCCGGTCTTCGCGTTCCTGGATACTCTCTTGAGACCGCAAAGTCGCGGTCCGTGTTCTTTGTGAACTTAAACGTGACTCCCTTTCGGTGAACGTTTCCGATTCACGTGAAAGAGCGATGTGCTCTCGGTTAGCAGATAACCGTGCTTCACGATCTTCTTCCGATTCCTGAGACCTACAAAGTCTCATCCTTTTCGCATTTCGGCTACGCAGCGAAAGGTTAGTTTTTTTTCTTTGAGGCATTTTCAAGGAAAATTAAAGCAATAAACAAAACTAACAACACTTATGACTGAATAGCCTACAAACTTAAAAGATCGGTGCGTCGAACAGTCTAGTGTGACAACGTATCGTCTGTTCGTGGTCGTGACTCAACGAATTGGCAACACTAACTTACTGTATAACGATTGGCACTATTGGATTCAAACTACGAAGTAAATCAAATACAATCTTTACTTCGTACTTCAAACCAATGACCAAAGTTGACCAAACGAAACCAATAAGATAAGCAAATACTTTTTTTTCGACCAATTTAGAAAATCGATAAACCAAGCAACCAAAGAACTTTTACGACACACGCAAGAACTTTTAAGACACCTAACGAAACCCAATTTGCCTAGTAAACACGGTGGACGTCATCCTCGCGCGGAAAATCTTAACACCGCGATTCAGAAAATGACGTCATTTGCACAACGCCATCTATCGGATTTAGATTTCAACTATCAACATTAGTTCTATTTTTAGTCTTAAGATGTCGTTGCAAGTACTATACTTAATTGCGTAACGTAATATTTTACTTCTTGAACTCACTAAATTAATCATATCTTTTGATAGAGTGAACCGATTTCGATGAAACAAAAACTAAGTTAATCCTCAAGTTGCGTATAATTTTTGTATATAAACATTGTCAGCATTGAATTCGTAGATTTTACGTGATGTGCGCACAAACAAACAGACAAACAGACAAACAGACAAAAATTTCAAAAATGATGGAAATGGGTTCTGTTACTTATCTTTTCACACGCTGGCTATTTTTTGTTTCAATTTCTTCAATGTACAAAAATGACTTTTCTACAGATTTATTATATGTATATAGATTTTTGTGTGCCAATTGCACCGCTAACGCTGTCACTGAATTCGGGCCGAAACTGATATTAGAATATCTAGCATATCAAGTGTCTTGACTTGACTCGCGATGTTGTCGACATGTGGGATGTAAACTCATTGTACCGATAATCGTGTCAGGCAATGGCTTAATAGCCACGAGCCTCGGCCAACACCTCAGGGCACATTGTTAGGCGGCTGGATCAAGGGCTTGATTCAGAAAGCGGTATATCTGAACACGGCTCGCATTATTAAGCGGTACCTCTCTTTGGAGCCCAGACCACTCTAGCTAGGACCCTCTTTCGATACTTAATACAGGGTTATTATTATTTCTTTTGTTGAAATATATAAAAATGTTATTTACATAAATTATAAACGAAACATCAGGAATCATCAACACGTGAGGGAAAGATCAAAGATATTTATGGTATCCAGTTGACACCTCTGTAGTGCTTTCTTTCTCTGTGGTTAATTTATGGTTACAGAGTTTTTTTTTCTTATTTATTTTATCAATGACATGGCGTCTGCGTGAGGCATTTACTAACAAAAAATTGAATTGAATTATTTTCTTTGCTTTTCTTCCAACTAACCTTCAAAATTACTTTAAAATGTGCTAAATTAGTTCTGTGAAAAAGTTGTAGTGTACAAATGAGTAGATAAATTTGCCATCATGTGTGAGATTTTCCCTGAATTTGAAAGCTGTTGCGGGGTGGCATCAGTTCGAGTGGGGATGTTGCTAATAGCTGTTTTATCCATAGTGAGTACTTGTTCTTAATCTGCTATTGCCTTCCCCGTGGTCGCTTGGGGACTTGGGTTCAATTTCCAGGTCGGGCAGAAAGTGTTATTGGTTTTTTTCCATCAGGAATTTCTCAGCCTTCATTAGCAAATTAATCAGATTCGCAACTCATTAGTACTATCCAACACATAAATTATATTACTTTCAAAGAAATTATGTAAGTACTACTTACTATTTTACTGATAGACAACCTCATGACATAAACGATGAGAACCTGAATGAAAGGTTGCAGATTTCAGCATTGTTTAAAATGCCTATGCAAAGTTTGGTATACAATAAACGATTATTTTATACAAAATCAAAAAAAAAAAATATACTTAAGGCACTAGGTATATTTTTTTTTGATTTTGTATTTCATTGTAAATTTGGTGAGTTGCGAATTTGGTGAATTTCGAATCTGTTTAGTTGAGAATTGGGCAAGAGACTTTCTCACTTACTGAGAAAGTCTCATAGGAGCCGCCGATTAGAATGTGCTGATGTGACACCTCTGTGCCTCGGAATGCACGTAAATCCGTAGGTCCTGCGCCTGATCTCTCTCCGGTCGTGTCGGATTCCCATCCCATCGGACTATGATAATAAAGGAACAGAGAGTGCACATGTGTTTGTGCATACATTTGTGCACTGTAATTTCTCCTACGTACTTGGCTAATTGCCGTTCTTGGCTAATCTCCGTTGAGGTTACTCACCGTGACCGAAATTCGATCGGAAGTAATATTATTTTTTTCAAATTCAATTCAAATTCATAGCATTTTTTTTCAAATAAACCAGGCTCTTATGAATTGGTGAAACCAAACTGTTGATTGTGTAAGATTTTATTGATGTTAAAATTATTGAGTATCTGATTGAGCATTACTTTTTCAAGCACCTTGCTGAAAACCGGCAACACTGATACTCGTATATTATTATTATGATGTTTCCAAAATTTGTTTTTCTCAGGGTAAAACCTGGTATTTGCTAGAATCTCACGGGTGTGAACCAAGGTGAGATCCTAGTTAATTCTTTCATATGATAAATTGGTTTGTACTGCAGTTAAATTGTTATCTAAATCTAATTGTACAAATTTTCGAACTATTCGGCAAGTGTTTAATATGGCAGCTTTTTGTAGTGTTATGTATGTGTATTTGGATAAGTTGAGTGCATTAAATCTATTTAATATTTGTTTCGGAATAACACCTGTTGTTGATATGACTATTGGGACTATTGTAACTCTACTCATTTTCCAAACTCTAGTGATTTCTTCTTGCAGTTCTGTGTACTTCCTGATTTTTTTTGTGATAGTTTTCTGGATTTTATTAGGTGTTTGGGACTGCTATATCTATTATATATGTGTGTTTTTTTCTTTGTCAACAAGTGATAAATCGGGTCTATTGTTATATATAGTGTGATCTGCAATTATAGTGCGGTCATAATATATTTTGTAAAATGTATTTTCTAATACAGCTCTTGGTGTATATTTGTAATAAGGTATGTAAGGATCCTGCATAAGTTTAAGTTTATACTATGAATTTTAATTCGATTCCAGATTTGACATTAGCTACTGTCATTTTGTGAAATAATGATACCACGTGTAATAGTGTAGTGATGAACACAAAAATCGATAAACAATCAGTGTGTGTGCCATCAGTGTGCCAATTAATTGCCAGTGTGCCTTCAAATTGACAGACGTGAGAAATTTATTTCAGGAAGGCATTCAAAAAATTACGGCTACCGAATGGTCTAAATGCGTATCCCATGTAGTCAAAGAAGAGGAAAAAATGAGTAGGCTAGATATGTTAATTGACAATATCACAGACACATTTATAATAAATGTTACAGAAAGTGACAGCGATAGCGATAGCGATGACGGCGACAATTTATAAAATAAATTATTACCATAATACATCTATCTGTTTTATTTGTCATGTTCCTTCATGATCACATTTTTTTATTTATTTCACTCACAATTATAAAAGAAAAGTCTCAGATCGTTAATTAATCGTCAAAAGTACTCGTAAATTATCGGTTCAGAAATATTTAATTTCCTGATATACTTAGTTTACGAGAGTAAAATTATAAACGAGAAGAATCGATCTGGAAATATTCCATTTCCATATCGAATAATTTCGCAACGTCACTATTTAGTACTTGTCATAACGTTGCAACACTGAAATTGTCAAATCTGGAATCGAATTAAAATTGGTAGTATAGTTGTAATTTTTTGATGTATAATGTTAACAAGTTGATTATGCCGGTGAGTATAGTCGTTTTGAGTCAATGTCATACAAGCTCCTGTGATATGTTGTATTTCGGCATAAATCATGGTACGACTTTACTTAATCTGACGTGGAATTAAGGGTTGAAAGGGGGAGGGGGGGAGGGGGGAGGGTATAGACCCCCCCCTATGAAAGAAAAAGCGAGGAAACGCCCCCTTTTTTTTATGAATTTTTTAAATTCTCATTTTGAGGTTATGTTTACGTAATTTTTTTTGTCAATTTAAAGGGAGGAAGGGTGAGAGAGGAAGGTATAGAAGCTCCCCCATGAAGAAAAAGTTGCGGAAGCCCCCCCTCCCCTTTTTTAAATATATTTACTGAACCAGACAATTTTTTTCTATATAAAATTGTCGTTTCTGGCACTCGCCGGCCGCTGCCGCGGCACCGCTCGCTACGCTCACTCGGCTCGTGCGTAGAGGGTCACAGTTCTAACCTAACCTAACCCACCCACTTTTTCCGGGTAGCCTACTTAAAATAAAATGTAGTAACCTAACCTAACACAAAAAGATCTGAGCCGGGGTGCCTCAAGTCTCAATTTTTTTCTATATAATTTAGTCGTTTCTGGCACTCGCCGGCCGCTGCCGCGGCACCGCTCGCTACGCTCGCTCGGCTCGTGCGTAGAGGGTCACAGTTCTAACCTAACCTAACCCAACCACTTTTTCCGGGTAGCCTACTTATGCATTGTATTGCTGAAAAAATTGCGTTTCGTTTCACTTATCAAATACCACAAGAGAAAAAAATAACTTTAAATAGTCAATAAATCAAAATTTTCGTAGTTATTCAGCCAAAAAACACTCATCACTGAGAAATTATTATATACAAATAAAATAACTAATTCAAATGCGAATTAAAAAAAAAAACATAAAAATTTGCGCGTCGACTTATTATTTGCATTATCAAAACGCATTATTAAAACACCATAAAATAGCAACACCAGCTGTCAAAATTACGTCAAAAGTAATAAAATAGTGTGAAAGTGAGGTTATTTTATCAAAGTTTGATATTTTTTATCTCCGAAACCATTAATTTCCTCGCCTTAAAAACTGTACGCGGATGCTTCTAATAACATGACCTATCTGTGAAAAAAATATGAACTCCCAACTCCACGTCAGATTAACTAAAGTTTAGCCTAAATCATTTCTTACTGTTCTATCCTTTATTATATATTTTCTATAATTTAGGGTATTAATGACCTGATCTTGATATTATTATGAGCCTGTGCTGTCCCACTGCAGGGTAAAGGCCTCCCTTCCCTCCTTCCACTTTTCCCGGTCTTCTGCAATTTTGGGCCAGTCAACACTGATATAGGTCAATAATTATTGGTGTCTTTACTATCGCCGCATTTAAAAAGTGGTATAACCTTACTGTATTTAATTATGTCTGGAAAGACTCCTTGGTCCACATACAAATTAAATATTAAAGCCAAATTAAAACTATTAAAAAAAAATTACAAAAAATACAACCCACTTCTAAAAATTGCAAAATAACTTTAATTTCGGAAGTCGGTGTTTGTATTTTTATGTTTCTTCGTTTATTTGACACCGACTTCCGAAATTAAAGTTATTTTGCAATTTTTAGAAGTGGGTTGTTTTTTTTGTAATTTTTTTTTCTTTTTAGTTGTTATACCAAAACTAAATATTAATGAATAACCCTAATAACATGGAATTTGATAATTTTTAGACATCTATACATATTTTTTGTTTAGGTATGTTGATTTTTTTTAAAAGTGCTGAATCAATTTCGATAAATTTATATGGGACCACCTCTGAAGTACGACCTACCAAACAAAAAAAGAATTGAGAGCCTCCTCTTTTTTGAAGTCGGTTAATAACCTTACTTAAAAAGTAATAAAGTAACAATTTGTCATCAATTAACTCAAATTTATTACATTCAGATTAAATTAATTAACAACTCAAAATTGAACGTCAATTTAAAAAAAAAAAAAGAATCGAATAGAATCTTGCTACCAGTCGCGTGTTATGTCTTATGGGCAACTGCTTGATGGTTGCGGTCGGGCTGTTGTAGGTATGCTCTAATTGCGCGGTTTACTTTAAAAGCGCGATGTAGGATTTGGGTGACGTCATGACTTTTTGTAGTTCGTATGTGTACATTAAGGCACCCGGGCCTGCGGACGGCGAGTAATGGGTAGCTCGCCGTCCGATCAGGACCAGGCCCGAGAGTCGACAGCGCGTAGTGTTCCACATGCACCTCGAAGAGTTGTCAGCAAACAGGACGGGGCCCGTCATGGCCGATGCCTGCCCGGGGGTTGAGGATAAATTTGAAAGAGTTACCTCGCCCCTGGGCACTCAGGGCAGGGAGGAACAGGGGTGGGTTTTAGTCAGTAAGAGTCTGACACGCTCTCCCGCTCCACCCAGAGCGGGAGAAGTCATTGGATGATTTCCCACCCCACAAAAAATATATTTATAATAAATATACTAAAATATATTTACGAGCCAATAATGCTCATACAACAAAAGTACGGTTACTCGTACCTTATTAAATAATTACTAAATTCAGTCGTAACTAAAACTCCGTCCCGGGCTCATGTGCAGGTCGATCAATAATAATATAACATTAAGTGCGGTTCAGATAACTAAACAAACATAACTTTACATTTTTTTTATAAATAAACTATTGAACTCAACAGTGGTTTGGTGTGAACTAACAACTACCTACAACAACTACCGGGGTATCCATCAACGACCGCGACGAAAAAAACCCCTACAAAATAAATAATTAAATGATCTTTATAGTGGTGAAGGTTTTATAAAAATACGCTTGATAGTTTTGCGTGATTTTCAATTTTTTATCCGCGTTAGACATAACTTTACAAATTAGTTACACTATGATATAATGCTATAATTTCAAATATTCACATATCAAATTATAAAGAAAATGGTCGAAAATAACATACATTTTTTTCAAAGAAATAAAACTAGTAGTTTAGTAGTGATGATCAATTAAAAATCATAAAAAAGTCGTAAAACTGCGCCTTAAAGCGCAGACCCACCACGGCGCATGCTGTGCACGGGGTACATTTTAACTGCGTGGATTCATTTGTTTGAAAACGTGGGTCTACGTTTTCACTGCTGTACACACTACATACCCACAACTACCTAATTTTTAAGATCTTGTATGTAATTATTACCTATGTTTTACAAATGAACGATTCTGATTCTGAACTATGTATATCTGTAGCGTGGCCCACCGCGGTGCACGGGGAGGCTATGCACGTGTTGATACAGTTGTACATAGTCGTGGGTTATTAATTCGTGTATAGTGTGTACCGCATGCACAGTGTGCATAGCGTTGACAGCGTTGAGCTATGTGAGCGCCATATCCGAGCAAGCCACGCATGTACCAATGATGTCAATTGATGCGTAGTAGCGTGTCTGTGGGTTGGCAGTGGACACGATCACATACATTTTCTTGCAAAGCGAAACATAACACACGTGCGTGGCCTCTCCGTGCGCCGCGGTGGGTCTGTGCGTTTTAAACGTGTCGGAGATTTTTGTGTACCGATATTTAGGTAAGTTTATTATTATAATAGTTTTGTACTAGAGTAACGGAAATGAGTATCTTTATTTTAAATACAGCTTATGCTCTAAAGGGTAATTTGATTGTTTTGTAATTGATTTGATTTGGTTTGTCAAGACAAATCTATGTGATACCTCTAAAGAAATAGATATACATATATACTCTCGAAAAGCATAACCCTCCTTCTGGGGCAGTTGGATTAAAATACGGAAATTGTCCTTCTGGTTGTATGACGATGGGATTTCAACATTGAGTAAAGTCAAAATTGAATCCCGGAATATTTAGCAAGTGGACCTACGCCTGTAGGCAGTGTATTCAATTTATTAGTAAACCGGATAGCACTAAATAGCGAAATATTTCGCGCAAAACTATGTAGTTTTTTTTATTTGGGGGCTGGGAAATCATCCAATGACATCTCCCGCTCTGGGTGGAGCGGGAGGGCTTGTCAGACTCTTACTGACTAAAACCCACCCCTGTTCCTTCCCTGCCCTGAGTGCCCAGGGGCGCGGTAACTCTGTTTCGAATTTATCAACAACCCCTGGGCAGACATCGGCCATGACGCGCCGCGTCATATTTGCTGACACCTCTTTGAGGCGCGGGTGGAACACTACGTGCCGTCGACTCACGGGCCTGGTGCTGATCGGACTGCGAGCTACCCACTACTCGCCGTCCGCAGGCCCGGGTAAAACTATGTAGCTACATACACAATCGTAGATAATGTTGTGTTGGTACCACAAACCAATATGGCGGGTGTTTCGCGCTTAATCCCAAATTACTGCGTGTCCTCGACGCACCGCAACCGCAGCTGTTCGTGTGAATGTGGAACTATATAACTTATATTATTATAATGTAAAGTTCACACCTGTTATCCTTGCTGGGATAGGCAGAAGTGTGCTAGTAGCCAAATATTTGCGATCGGTATTTTGTTTCCTTTGTAAATCATTTTGTGGACATCAATCATAGGTTCTACTTCCAAAATGGGATTTTATAATATTTACTAGCGACCCGCCCTAGCTTCACACGGGTACAAATTATACACTTTAACTTTCCTTGTGAATCACTCTGTATTTTGGTGAAAACTACATGAAAATCCATTCAGTAGTTTTTGAGTATATCGCGAACAGACAGACACGTGGTTGGGGACTTAGTTTCATAATATGTAGTGATATTTATAGTCTACACATAATATGTCACAGGTGGTTTGCAGTAAATGGCGATAGGTATAAACATTAAATGGGACTTCTAAAGTTGTGGAGTGGTATATATTGCCATTATACGAACTTGGGCAGCTTAGTTACCGACCAAGCGACGGCCAAGCATAGGATCCCACTACCTTATGCATGCTTTTCAGGCGCACAAGAATTAAAAAAAAGACACTTAAAAATACGAGCGTTTAATTCGCATTCCTCTCGGCAAACCGTTCCATTGTATACCCAAATCAAGGGAGTGCGCAAAAATAAACTTTGGAAGTCCGCCATACTGAATTTAGAATGTTGTCACATAACGAACCTTGTATTGTCATTCAAACCAAACGTATACACAATTTCAGCTCAATAGAGTAAATGACTGAAGAGAATAAACGTCAAAAAAAAAAATTAAAAACAAGCTTTTATCTGTGGGATAATAAACTAAAAAGTTTAAAATAAATTCTAGTAAGTAATTGGCGTGTAGGTACTTACCTATATACTTAAAAGCTTGAGGCACCACTCGTAATAGGTTACATGTAAGGTACTTACTATATGGGCACGCCACCATCGCGGCGGTAGTGCCCCTCTTTGAGGAGTGGCTGGAGAGGAGTCATGACGTCTTCACCTACCACCTGACGCAGGTTCTCACCGGACACGGTTGTTTCGGGGGGTTCCTGTTTCGGATATGGCGGGAGGAAACGCCCGGGTGTTATCACTGCGCGGATCACCCAGAGGACACGATGGAGCATACGGTAGAGGTATGCCCCGCTTGGGCGGAGCACCGCCGTGTCCTCGTGGATGCGATAGATGGCGGCGACCTTTCGCGCCCGGCCCTGGTTCAGGCCATGGTACGGAGCGAGAGGGCATGGGAAGCAGTCTCCGCCTTCTGCGAAGCAGTAATGCTCGCGAAGGTGGAGGCGGAACGCGTGAGGGAAGCTTAACGGAATAGCCCTCACGGTCCGGGCCGCTACCACCGCAGGAGAGGCACTGGGCGTAGGACGTCGCGAGACGATCTCCGGCCACCGTAGACCCAGGCTGCGGACGGCGAGCAGTAAGTAGCTCGCCGTCCGATCAGCACCAGGCCCGTGAGTCGACGGTGCGTAATGTTCCACTAGCGCCTCAAAATGATGTTGTCAGCCACCACTGACGGGGCCCATCGTGGCCGGTGCCTGGATACCTAGGGGTAGCGGATAAATTCTCAACATGAGTTACCGCACCCCTGGGCACTCAGGCAGGGAAGGAACAAGGGTGGGTTTTAGTCAGTAAGAGTCTGACACGCCCTCCCGCTCCACCCCGAATCATCAATACATCTCTCTTAGTTAGAATTGATGCCAAATGTCATGATTTCAATGAAATACTTACATTTGGAATCAATTCTAACTGAGAGAGTTGTATTGATGATTTTAATGATCATAATTCTTTAAATACATACTTGCTACGGCCGCGAATCAAATTTTGACCAAGATACAACCTAACACTGACCTGCAAATTGTAAAAAACGTAAGAAAATTTGAATTTCGCGGGCTACCCTGGAGCTTCCACCTTACGGACTATATAGATTTATTATTTTTGTACCCAGTAAAGATCCCTAATGATTTGACCCATACGTATACATATCAACTAACTCATAAGGACAGTTAAATAAAAGCTTGTCAAATAGAACCCAGTTTCAACAAATCGCCAGATCGAGTATTATAGACATTTTTCGTATGTGATATGATCGATTTCTGTGTGCTTTGAAGCATGATACATTCTCACCGTCTCATTTTTTGTACCGGTCGTATGTATTTTCCTTAAACCGATGATATTAAATTTCCAATTTCCGACGGCTTAGCCACAATAAAGCTATTTATATGTTCAAAATATTTAAATATATGTTGATTTAATTGATATTGCGGCAGCGTGGGAGCTCAAACATCTGCTCCGAATTGATCTGTGACATTTGATTCGATGCCAATTGAAATGGAAGACGCGGCCGAGTGGATTTTGATTCTGCGATGTTTTGATCGAATGTTTATTAATCTAACTAGCTTCTATCAGCGACTTCGCCCGAGTGAAATTAGTACTTCCCCCATTCAAAATTATGGCTTATGTACTATTTCAGATTATAGTCTATCATCTACCTACCTAGTCGTTATCCAACTACCTTGGGGTCGGCTTCCAGTGTAACCGGATGCAGCTGAATACCAGTATTTTACATGGAGCGACTGCCTATATGACCTCCACAACCCAGTAACTGGGTAATACGATACCCCTTAGTAAGACTGGTTGTCAGACTTTCGGGCTCCTGACGACCCGTAACGACAGTCAAAGATCCACGATTGAGCTTTTCCGAGGCAGGGAGGAGTCTCGGTATGTAAAGACGCATCCATGGACCAACCCCGGCAAGCGTAGCTTAACCTAATGGATCGACCCGTGCGGCTGTTATTACGTTCGCCACGAGCTCCTCTTCGCATTTATAGTATTAGTAGGATGGAACAAGCTAGCCAAACATTCCCAACCAAAATAATTCCTGAACCCAGAATAAACTGTGGCAACCACAAGAAAATCGCCGAGTCAATCAAAATCAAAAGTCATTTATTCAAATCAGGCTGAGAGCCAGCACTTTTTGAACGTCAAAGTTCTACATAAAGACAGTACCCCAAAAAACGCCCGGCCGTCACCACTTCCTAGTGTTTTAGCTGTGAAGAAGAAGTGGCCAACGAACTCCCCAGCAACACATCTGTCTGTTAAGTTTGAAGAACTTGAATCTATATAAATTATATGCAACAATCTTAACATATTTGTATGTAACGTATGTAAAACAGAAAAATGAAGATATATTGTCAAAAATATAATCATAAAATTAAATTATCCGCCACTGTTAGCTAGCATACTCTATTATGCCATTGAACACGAACTCAAGCATGAACATTAAACCAAATTAAATAAGCCTCCATACATAACTGGTGTGCCTGCTTACACGTGCAACAATAGAATCTATCAAAGGGCTGTGATTCGAAGCCACAAGTGATAAACTAGGGCCATCACAGTGAAATTAGTTAACAATTATTATATGAACTCATATAATCTGTCATAACTATAAGCTAATAATGGAGAAAGAACATCAAGTGTAACATTGTCTTGCGTTCATCACAATCAAGGGCTCTCCCACACATAATTCCGATTTCGCATCGCATTGTAAAAATCTGCGAGTTCGTAGGACTCATCGCAAAACTTCTGATTTGATTCGCATCGCGAATTCCTGCAATATTACGTCACACTTGGTGACTCCATTTTAGTCCACTCTGAGACAGCATTCATAATCGTAATAAGTGGACGAATAACTCAGTCTAAATTTTTTCCTACACCTATATATTTAACAATAACAGCAGTGCAACACTTCTTGCGATTTATGTCACTACTTTTAAGAACACGTCCACCACGGTTGGCTACCATTGAAGGTGTGGTCACCTGAACCAACGTATTGCCGCAAGAAATCGTGCGTCGTATCGCATCGCATCGCAGTTTTGTGTGGGAGCCCGAAGCTTGACGAGTCCCGGTCGCAGAAAAGGGATTGTCGTTCTTGAATTCCGGTAAAAAAAGTAGAAATCAGTCGGACTATACTTTTCAATTACATAATTAAATATAAAGCAGAAGACAAAACAGAGCTAGGCTAATAGCCTTGAAGGAGCGTTTTTGTTGTCGAGTAAGATACCTTCAAAAGGCTCAAGGTGTTTTGGGAGAAAAAGGCCAGGGAGTGTGGGAATTTCACCTTATTACAACCACCCCGCGTGATCACCATCAGCACATTGGGTTCCGTGACCTATTAAAAGACCACCCGGAACCCTCTGTACAATGCCGGTTAGGGCACATCCCTGAGGAGACTGTAAAAGTGACACTCTGAGTTTGTTACGGTGCTTCTTCTCAGAGTAGTCAGCTAAGAAACAACAGCCTCATCTAGATAAAACTGACAAAAAAAAAGTGTGTGTGTACTTATGTACGCAGGTAAAAAGTTATATTTCTTTGGCGTACAAGATAAAAAACCAAACTGTCACAAAGTTACAAAAGGAAAACAATCATTCTTCATGAACCACAGACTAAGCTAGCTTCAGGGTGTCGGTTTTTTATGATGGTGTGCGCGCTCAATGTAAAAATTTACTACCATCATTTTTCCCTAACGCGCCAAAAGAAGCCTAACTTCAAAAATGTTGACGTGTAAAAGTGTTGTTAAAACCTATTTACAAAAATAAAATCCTTTATCATTTAAAAGAGTCTCCCCTGAGCCATGCAGGCAGCAAATTATAACGGTGTCACCGTCTTTCTTGTCTTGAGTCAAAGGTGCGCTCATATGCGACGAGGCGGTTATTTCTCCAACCGACGCGAACCTCCTTCTCCGAGCGCGAACGGCCCGCTCACGATCCCGCTCGTCGGCCTCCTTCTGAACTATCACGGTCTCACAGAAGGAGGCAATTTCTTTGTTATTACACCATCAAATAGTAAAGTAATCACCATACTCCGTTTGTATCCCGGGCCTGCGGACGGCGAGCAGTGGGTAGCTCGCCGTTCGATCAGCACCAGGCCCGTGAGTCGACGGCGCGTAGTGTTCCACGCGCGCCTCAAAGAGATTAGTGTCAGCCACCACTGACGGGGCCCATCGTGGCCGGTGCCTGCATGCCCAGGGGTAGCGGATAAAATATGAAAATGAGTTACCGCACCCCTGGGCACTCAGGCAGGGAAGGAACAGGGGTGGGTTTTAGTCAGTAAGAGTCTGACACGCCCTCCCGCTCCACGCAGAGCGGGGTCATTGAATGATTTCCCACCCCACCAAAAAAAAAAAGAAAACTACTACGTTTGTATGGAAGAATGACCGACTAGGGCACCCCTAAAAACTCTCAAAGTTGTAACTATCAGGCAATTCAGTTTTTTGATTTTCGACATTTTAGTGAGTTATATTTTTGGAATCGCTTCTTTCGGGCCCTTTATTTTGATAACCCGCATAATCAATTGAGCACGTCACAGAAAAGTACGAACTCTCACTGTCTAACTTAATGGCGGCCGCCATTTTTTTTTTAAACCATATTGCCTGTCACTTTGGCATTCAAACCCAATCTATACTTAATTTTTTTAAATCTATCCAGCTGTTTAGGCTGCAGGGCGTCCCAAAGAAATAGACATTGAAACATACATACAAACTCTCGAAAAACATTATCCTCCTTTTGGGGCAATTGGGTAAAAAGCTATTTGTAGGGTTCCGAAAGTCCGAATGAAAAAACAACCCTCATAAGATCACTCGTGTGTCTGTCTGTCCGTCTGTCCGTTTGTCCGTCTGTCACATCCAATTTACTCTAAATCTGATGGACCGATAGAGTTGAAATTTGGTACTCACATGAATATCCGTGAAACCCAAACACGAACGTGAACCCTAAATTAATTTGGAATATGGGGGTCACTTTTGGGGTGAAAATTAAAAAAACAAAGTTATCAACAAATGAAGGCACATTGTGTCTGAATTGTTAAATTTAAATTGAATCTGCCCAGGGTTTGAGGATGAATTCGAAAGAGTTACCTCACCCCTGTGCATTCAGGGCAGAGAAGGAACAGGGGTGGGTTTTAGTCAGTAAGAGTCTGACACGCCCTCCCGTTCAACACTAGAGAGGGAGATGTCATTGGATGACTTCCCACCACACAAAAAAGGTGTGTTCGCGATTCACACACGATAGAAGTGAAACTTCATGTGGGCAAAGATGGGCAAAGATGGTCAAAAGGTGGCCAAAGGTGAGCAAAAAGGTGGCCAAAGGTGAGCAAAAGTTGGTCAAAGGTTTGCAATTGGTGGTCAAAGGTGAGCAATCGGTGGTCAAAGGTGGCCAAAGGTGGGCAAAGATGGGCAAATGTGGGCAAAGATGGGCAAAGATGGTCAAAAGGTGGCCAAAGGTGAGCAAAAGTTGGTCAAAGGTTTGCAATTCGTGGTCAAAGGTGAGCGAAAGGTGAGTAATCGGTGGTCAAAGGTGGGAAAAGATTGTCAAAAGGTGGCCAAAGGTGAGCAATAGTTGTCTAAAGTTGATGATCGGTAGCAAAGTGACGGGACCCCAGGCCCCGCGTCGCGCGCGCCCTCTCCTCTCGCCGTCATCTGCTCTCTCGCTCTTTTGTATTTGTGTCTCTTACCTGTCGTTTTTTCCGTTGCATCCGGTTTGAAATCACAACGATTCTAAAGAAGTTTCACTTCAAAAAAAAAGTGTCTCGAATGCATGTTTTTCATAATTTTAAAATATATAGTTTCAAAGATAGGCTGACAGGACAGAATGGATGAAAAAAACGTGTTGCGCCGACCTCAAGTAACATAGGATAAGGGCAGGAAGATGATGATTATAGTTTCAAAGATAATTAAGAAAATAGATGAAAAATTACCACCCCTTATTTCCGAAACCACTGGGCTTAAAATAAAAAAAAAAAACAAATATTTATTTACATATAGATTACAGAAAAACCAGGCAGGTAGTTTTAAAAAAACGTGAAAAAATATGTCTTTTTTCGAAACCCTTTGCGCGCGGGTTTGGCTCGCTCTTTGCCAGTTTTATTTTTCAAGAAAAAAGTTATTCAGTTCTTTTAAATGGAACAATAAAATTAAAGGAAGCTACATTATCCACTGAACCGTCCGGAATTCCATAGTCATCCAAAAAAAAGTCCGCAGGAACGCCACGATGACCATAGCGCTCCACCCTCTCACTAACAAGGCAGCATTTAGTCTGCATTCTAAAGAATCGAGACGCAAAGATATGCTTTTGTACATATCTCTTTATAACTAATTGCTTTAATACGTTAAAATAACCAAAGGAATTCTTTACGCTACTGTTCAATCGGATCATTGTTAGAGTGCTCTTTTTAAAGAACCTCCTCTCCTCCTCTCCTTAAAACACTTTATTATAACAGGATTATATAACTAAAATAATGTTATAAAAAAGTAATGCTGTTCGTTAGTTTTATGACAAAACAGTTGAATTTGTGAAATTAGTACAACAACAACAGTAGAAATCACTACAGAAAAAAAAAAATCCTTGGGACCGAATTTGGTCAAAATAAGCAAGAGACATAAGGGTGTGTCCAGATCTAGCGAATGCGCCGCTCCTTGCGAGAGTTGCGCTAAAGCGGTGCACCAAACAATTGCAGCACACGAGCAGCTAACGAGCGGCCCGCGAGCGTCGCATTCGCCAGATCTGGACACACCTTTATAGTGCAGAAGCGTGTGCGCAAACACAGGTGCACTTTTTGTTCCTTTACTCCCATAGTCGGATGGGACGGCAATTTGACACGGCCGGGAACAGATCAGACGCAGGATCAACGGCTTTAGACGCTTGCCGAGGCACGGGAGTATCACACCACCAACTTTTCAACCTCCGGGTTGCTACCGAGTCATTCCATTCCTAATGGAAAAACACAGTATCAGTTTTTGCCCTACCTGAGAATCAAACCCATAGACACTCAGCAGTCGTGCTTGTGATCCCGAGGTAACCACACACGAAATAAACCAGCTTTGTGTACATCTGCTGTCTGTATTAAAGACTGGTGCAGATTCTCCCGTGCCTCGAAAGAAAAGCACATGTCCTGCGTCTGATCTCTCTCGTGCCGTCCTATCTGACTATGAGAGTGAGGGCATATGGAACGTACACTGTATTTACTAGCATATTTAGGACGCATACCTCCTTTTTGTGAGAGGGAGTGGGACGAACCCGCGGGCCCGTTTCAGTTTGTGGATATCGGATGTCACATGTCTTTATACAGGGTGTAACGGAAAGGTGTGGTCATATTTTAGGACCCGGTTCTGCCCATGGATATGAACAACTTTTTCTAAGAAAAAACTGAAAATTCCCAAAAAAAAATATTGGAATTTCCATACAAAGTTATCATCAGCTGATTCGTATGGGAGGTAAAATATTTTTTTGTGAATTTCCTCAGGTTTTCTTGAAGAAAGTTGTTCATATCAATGGGCAGATGCAGTTCTTAAAATATGACCACACCTTTCCGTTACACCCTGTAGAGGGGTCCCAGAAAATATCCTGCGACATCTCGGCAGACCGAGGCGAAGGCGTCGGGATGAGCATGACGCTTATCGATAAGATTGCTCCATAAGTGCCCAAAATAAAGAGGAAAGGAAAAAAGAACTGCAGTGAGACAAAACAGGCTAAAAATAAATAACATTATTATTTTTGATTGTTTGGGTCCAGGTCCAGGTTTATTCGCGATGTTTTTGTGAGCTAGTGCCTGTCTGTATTCGAACATACGACCCACACCTCGAAAGTTACGGCCTTTGGGACGCCACGACTGCTTCGATTGCCTACCGTGGCTGGAATTTGTTCAAGAGGATGTTATTTAATGTTATTTAAGTTATATTCCAATTTTGCTAAACTTAAGTAATTGCTACTTCTCACGCCCTCCCGCTCCACCCAGAGGGGGAGAAGTTATTGGATGATTCCCCAATCCAAAAAAAAAGTTGGCCGTCACGGGATGCCTGGCAAATGTGAAACATGTATTTTAATATTAGAATTCAAAATTGTTTGTCAGTTGTTGTTGTTTGTTGTTATTGGTTGTTGTTGCTGTTGGTGGTGTTGTGTTGTTGTTGTAGTTGTGTGGTTTGTTACTTTTTTTTCCATAGATTTTCTAGGGAGAAGAAAGGCGAGAGCGGCAGCTGAGTGGCGGCATTGTGGCTGGGGTCTTGGGGGTTGCATGCTGTATGCCGTCACGGCATTCGAGTAGTTTTTACTGTCAAGCTGCGCCAATAGATGTTTCACATAAAACAAGGCACATTTCTGAGGTGCCAAGGCATCCTCACCTTCCGCCCGACGTAGGTCGTCACCGAACACGGTTGTTTCGGGAGGTTCCTGTTACGGATTAGGCGGCAGGATACGCTCGGGTGCGTTGTATGGATCACCCGGAGGACACCATGGAGCATACGGTGGAGGTCTGCCCTGCTTGGGCGGAGCACCGCCGTGTCCTTGTGGTGGATTGGCAAAGGTGACCTCTCGTGTCTAGCCCTCGTCCACGCCATGGTACGGAGCTAGAGGATATGGGAAGCTAGCTTCTGCGAAGCAGTAATTGTTGCGAAAGAGTAGGCGGGACGCGTGAAGGAGAGGCTATCTTCACGCCCTCACGTCCCTAGCCACCGCGGGAGACGCCCAGGGCGTCGAGAGTCGTAAGCTGATTCCGGACCACCGTATGCGCAGGCTTGCGAACGGCGAGTGACGACAGCTCGCCGTCTGATAAGACCAGGCCCGAGTCAACAGCGTGTAGTGTTCCACGCGCGCCTCAAAGATATATCAGCAAGAAGTGACGGGGCCCGCTAGGGCCGGAATGCCTACCAGGGTCGTGAGAGTGATCTAGTGCGTCACCGCGGCTCTGGAAAATGTAACTGAAGGAACACACATGGGTTTTAGTCAGTAAGAGTCTGATACGCCCTCCTAAGAGTCTCTGAGCTAAACTGCGGATGGACGAATAGACGGACATGGCGAAATTATAAGGGTTCCTTATTGACTACGGAACCCTAAAAAAGGGCAGCTTGCTAGCAGAACAGATGGCCGATGGGGAGAAATCTTCTAGAGTGGTGACCATGTACCGGAAGATGCAGCGTTGGAAGGTTTCCCACAAGGCAGAGCATTGATCTCGTGAAGACCGCAAAAATCTGCTAGATGCGAGACGCACAGCGGCCCCGTATAAGGGCACGCTTTATACGGGACCGCTGTGCGTCTTCCGATGGAATCATCCAACCTATTTTACTATTCGGATATTCTGGATACTTCCAAAACACTATCCGAATATTTAACGGATATCCGGATAATTTGGTCATCCGGATAGAATGCCCTAGTCCTGTGTGACGATGTGGCAATACTTTTCAGATTTTCAGATGTCTATTCTAGCTCTGGAGGAGGGTCTTTTACTTTTTTTTTTTTTTGGGGTGGAAATCATCTTATGACTTCTTCTGCTCTGGGTGGAGAGGGAGGGCGTGTCAGACTCTTACTGACTAAAAGAGGGGTTCTTGCATAATTTAATTATTATAGAAACATAATTTTTATCTTTAATGAACCTCTAAATTATGCACATAATTTATTAAAACTAATATTTTACTTTGAAAAATTTTATAAAAATGATTTTTTTATTGGTATCAACTATAATAATTAATTGAATTATAAAGAAATAAAAGGCTTTTTGTATTATTCTAGCAATGGACATCTTTTGGCTGAAATGTTGATCATCATCATCATCTTCCTGTGCTTATCCCATGTTACTTGGGGTCGGCGGAACACGTTTTTTTCTTCCATTCTGTCCTGTCAGCCGTCACGCTATCACTAACTCCTTTTTCTTTCATATCACTCCTCACACAATCCATCCATCTTTTTTATGGCCTCCCTCTCCCTCTCCATCCATCCAGACTTATATTCATAACTCTTTTAGTTACATGTGTTTCATCCCCGCTCTTCACATGACCATACCAAGATAAGCGGTTTCCTTTCAACTTTTCTGCCACCGGCGCCACTTTTAAACTATCTCTAATGTAGGTAAGTACTCATTTCTCACTTTATCCATTTTCTTTACTCCGCACATCCATCTCAACATTCTCACCTCTGCCACGTGCAATCTATTTTCATGCGTCTTTTTCACAGCCCAACATTCTGATCCATACATCAGTAGGACAGATAATGGTAATGGTTGCAATTTTAATAACAGTCATGTTTTTTTGTAGACAACGGGAGCCATCACCCTTGGGGTCATCGAGCAAAGGACAAATTTCAACTATAACACCGCCGCTCTGGTGTATTATAAAGTTTCAAATTACACCAGTCAGTATGAGTTTGCTGATCTAAACTAATTTATTTTCCATATTAGCGTCTGCCAGTAGCTTTGCCCGCGTGGTATTAGTACCTACTTCCCCATTATATTTTATAGCTTATTATTCTGATGTACAAGCAACATTACTGTAAAGTTTCATCAAAATTCGTTCAGTAGTTTTTGCATGAAAGAGTAACTATCATCCATACAGCCTCACAAATTTTCACATTTATAGTATTAGTAGGATACAAGTGTGTGGGATTTTTTGTTTGTATTAGGTAATCTTAAAATTTGACACATGTGGATACTTGAAGGAGTCCTATGTCCAGTAGTGGACATCTTTCAGCTGAAATGATGAAGTGAGTTAAGTTATACAGGGCGACTTGTTACTCATCAGCATCTTTCAGAGAGTGCAAGTCGTCATCCAAATAAAACATCTGTTACTAAACAAACACACAAATGTTTTGAACCGGCTGTTCAAAACATTGTGTTCGCATAAATCGACGGGTTTGGGGTACAGCAATGCTGATTATATTACTTTTTTACGATGTCAGGATTGCTCCCAAAGTAAAAGTATAGCTTTTCTACTCCCGACTAATATCAACCGTAGAAATAGAAAGAGACTCAATGGGCTTTTCGCATGAGGATTGATTGAAGTAAATAATAGTCTAACAGCTGGTCTTCACACTTAACATTTATTAGTAGCACTATAGGTTTCACGGATGAATATATATTCAAAAAAGAAAATTCACAAGATGGGGATTATATTACCCATAAATATACAAAGATCAGCGATCCAGAGAGTGTCTCCGGATTAAGCATCATCGCTGTGGTCATAAAGAGTTCCATGATTTCTCCATGATACATAACTGGTGTGCCTGCTTACACGTGCAACGATAGAATCTATCAAAGGGCCACAGGTGATAAACTAGAGCCATCACAGTAAAATTAGTAAACAATTATTACATGAACTAATAATTATAATCTGTCATAACCATAAGCTAATTATGGGAATAGACATCAAGTGTAACACTGTCTTGCGTTCAATGCCTGCCCCAGGGTTGCGGATAAATTCGAAAGAGAGTTACCGCGACCCTTGGCACAGGCAACTGAAGGAACAAGGGTGGATTTAAGTCAGTAAAAGTCTGACACGCCCTCCCGCTCCATCCAGAGCGGGAGTAGTCATTGGATGAATAGCCAACCTCAAAAAAAAAACTGCCTTCTCTTTGTGAGAGGGTGTGGGCCGTAATCAACTACCAGACCCAATGCGGGTTGGTGGATGTCACGTGTCTTTGAATAAATAGTCACCTGTAAAAAACTTTAAAAACTTGTTTAATTGAAATTATTTTGAATTAAATATCCAGTAAAATAAACGCTCGGATATATATGGTGTTAAAAAATTAACCCTCGAAACTTTAAGGAGTGCTTTGGACCATCAAACTGAATAACTTACTATGAGACCAACTTTAAAATCGCGAAAAAAAAGCTGTTGCCTACATTTATGTTCGCAAAACTTGTCAAAATGAACGGAACAGCTGATTTTTTTTCGCGATTTCAAAGTTGGTCGCATAGTAAAAGTTATTCAGTTCGATGGTCCAAAGCACTCCCTAAAGTTTCGAGGGATAATTTTTTAACACCTTATATTGTAATTAATTATTTATTTTGATTTCAGATAATCCCGGCCACGCTTACTCAGATTTGCCCAATTTAATCTCATTTTGTATTTCCTTTGTGGGCTTCGTATTTATGTTTGCCGGGCTGACGTTACTGTTTTCCACTTTATCGGTAATTATACTGTAGTTGTTACACTAGTACTATAACCAAAAAACCACCCCAAAAGTATTCACACATCCGTGTTTGGGTCACAGTCATAGACAGACAGAGACACGAATGATCCTATAAGGGTTCCATTTTTTTGTTCGGCTTTTTGGAACCCTAGAAAGTAACTTAGTCAGTCTGTTTGTTAGGTCATCACAACTTATGTGCCTGAAATTGGGGTAACTACGGGAACTTTGGGTCATGAAAAAAACCGATCAAGTGCGAGTTAGATTCGTGCATCGAGGGTTCCGTACAAACTTGTGGCAAGTAAACGAGTGCCCAAATATGTGGCAATATGCGACATAAATGGCCGTATATATCTCGTCGCTTTGTAAACTGAAAACCAGCGTTGGGTGTTTGTCACACAGCAAACGCTGAGATGATGATACCTTTCGGTATGGGCACGCTCAGCGCAATTTTACTGTATCATTTTATACTATTATTTTCTTTTACTTTGTGTTTGGGTCAAATAAATGTTTTATATTCTATTTTACTTTAAAAAATTGTTTTAATTGTTATGATAATAGCGTGTTTTTCTTCCAGGACCAAGAAGGATTCGCCCAAGTATTCGTGTGGCTTGTAATTTTAAATATATTTATCGGAGTTGTTGTGCTCATGGCTATTTCTTTCGAGTGTATGTACGGGTCGCGGTGCATGCTAGGTAATATGGACTGGTTATCTGCGGCATTCTGCGTGATTGGATTGTTGGCATATTTAAGTGGTAATTAGTTTTGACTTTTATTTTGTTGGTCCCGGCTGTCATTAATTTGTAGATCTTTGGCCCTCCATAGACGGACTGCTTAGAGCAGTCGAGATCAACTGCACGAGAGCAGTCTTGTTGCGGTTGGGGCCTCCATAGACGGACTGTCCGTAGCAGTTAGTGCATTTTTAGCTGCGACTGCACATGTACTGCTTTTTATTTTTTTAGGGGGTGGGAAATCATCCTATGACTTCTTCCGCTCCAGGGTGAAGCGGAAGGGCGTGTCAGACTCTTACTGACTAAAACCCACCCCTGTTCCTCCCTGCCCTGAATGCCCAGGGGCGAGGTAACTCTTTCGAATTTATCCTCAACCCCCGGGCAGGCATCGGCCGTGACAGGCCCCGTCCTTTGCTGACAACTCTTTGAGGCGCGCGTGGGACACTACGCGCCATCGACTCTCGGGCCTGGTGCTGATCGGGCGGCGAGTTACCCACTACTCGCCGCCCGCAGCCCCGGGTCTACGGTGGCCGGAGATCGTCTCGCGGCGCTGGAAGCCCCCGGCGTCTCCTGAGGAACTGCTTGAGGTCCGTTTAAGGCGAATGTCAATTTTGTATTGAAACTGCAGATAGCCCAATAGCGACCACTTGAAGCTGTGGGCACTGACTGGTCCAAGGAGTCCGTCTATGGAGGCACTTAGACAGTGGTTTCGGGTAATCAGAAGCTTGAAACCTTACTCCAGTCTTAACGTGGAGTATAAGGAGGTCAGACAGGCAGTCACTATGTAAAATACTGGTATTCAGCTGTATCATATTAGGGTTTGTCCAAATCTGGCGAATGTGATCGCGACCCGCTCGCGATCTGCTCGTGCGCTGCACGCGTGCATTTACTGCAATTGTTTGCAATTTTTTTAGCGCAACTCACGCAAGGGTTGCACAGTGCGCGCGAGCGGCGCGCGTTCCGTTCGCACGCATGTAGTTGTATGCAGTACGTGCAGCGCGACGCGTGCCGTTCGCGCACTGTGCGTAGCAGGCGCGTAGCCGGTGCGTAGCAGGATATGAGCAGGCGCGTAGCCGGTGCGTAGCAGGAGTATAGCAGGCACGTAACCAGTGCGTAGCAGGAGTATAGCACGCGCCTAGCCGGTGTGTAGCAGGATAATAGCAGGCGCGTAGCAAGCGTGCGAGCGGCGCGCGGTTAGCGCTGGAACGAGTTTTTTAGTTTTTTTTCGAGTTTCCTAAAATGTTCGTTCGTATTCGTTAATATTATTAGATGCAATGTATTTCGCTTGTTAGTATAAATTATTTATAGATTGGTTTGATTTCCAAATGGCAGATAAATCTGATACAACACCAATCCTGCGGCGTCATTAGTGAAAATAGAATCAATATTATTATAACAGTTACTGAGGCGTGGATGAAACCAGCTTTTAAACACAAAATTTTGACGCCAAGTTAAAATTTTGTGTTTAAAAGCTGGTTTCATCGAGATTTTTCTTTATAAAACACTTATGTTGTGGACAATTTTTTTTACACTTACCTTCATAATACAAAATTAGGTTTATTTTGGACCGTGTTTAAAGCATATAGTTTCTGTGTTTAAAACCTTGTTCTAACTATGACTTACTTAATGATTTATTTTATTTTTATTAATTTATTACTTACACATACAACCAGTCTTACCAAGGGGTATCGTATTACCCAGTTACTGGGTTGTGGAGGTCAGATAGGCAGTCGCTCCATGTAAAATACTGGTATTCAGCTGCTTCCGGCTAGTCTGGAAGCCGACCCCAAGATAGTTGGGAAAAGGCTAGGCAGATTGTTAAAGTCTTACACATACAATTATTGTTACAGGTAAACCCAATTTAATAGACGTAGTCATATAATGATGATTGACCAGTTCCAATGATGCCTGATAGCCTAGATAGAACAGGGGGTGTCCACAAAAGTCCTCCGTCGCGAACAATCTTGAGCTTAACTCTTCACCTCGATCCACGTCATTCCGTTGCTCATCACTTCTGACAACACGGTTCAATGCAATATTTTCTAATTATGGGACAGTTCCTAATAAAAACTGGTTCAATGGTTGGACTTTTAGATTTTGCAATGTAGGGCTTATAAGTAGCCTTTAATTTATGACTTGTGAAGTTGTTACAACTTACAGGATCTCGTGGCTAAATTATAACAGCCGCAAAATTAAGAAAGAAAGTAAATACGTTTATTTACGGTAAATATGACGCAAATAAAGACCAAATATGTACAACAAAAAAGAAAAAACTGGGGGAAAACATGCGTCACACCCACGCAAACCGGTCATCGCTCAGCATAATGCTGCGACCCCGTGTGAGACAGAGCCCCAGCGCTAGTTGCGCTGGGTTCGAGGTTAAGCTACGTTTGTGTGTGGATAGGTGACCATCCTTAACATACCGAGTTTCCTCCGTGCCTCGGAAAGCTGTTTAAGCCGTTGGTCACAGCTGTCATTTAAAGTTTTTTGACAGTCGTTACGGGTCAGTCAGAAGCCAGAAAATCTCGACACTAGTTTTACTCAATCGGCCGTTATCATCATCATTATCATTTCAGCCGAACGACGTCCACTGCTGGAAATAGGCCTCCCCAAGTGTCGCCACAATGACCAGTCCCGTGCGTCTTGGATCCATCGGCTACCCGCGACCCTCATCATGTCATCGGTCAACCTTATTTATTTATTTTAACACTTTACGCACATACAAGTACAGAGGCGGACTTAATGCCTCAGGCATTTTCTACCAGTCAACCTTAGGGGACCTTGTGGGAGGCCTTCCAACGCTGCGTCTTCCGGTACGCGGTCGCCACTCCAGAACCTTTCGGCCCCATCGACCATCGGTTCTGCGAGCAATGTGCCCTGCCCACTGCCACTTCAGTTTGGCGATGTCAATAACCTTGGTTCTCTTGCGGGTATCATCATTCCTAAAATTTTGGGGGCCGAGTCACCCGCGTCCGTAGGAGTACACCCATTGAGTCCCTACACGTGGTCCTCGGGTGGTGCTAATCAGGTGACACTAACTGGTGGTAGGTTTCGACCGATGGCTTGCGACCACCCACTGGGCAAAGACGTACCGCCAAGCGGCCTGGCCGTGTTCCGGTATGATGCTCAGTGTAGCCAATCCAGAGGAGTTGGGTCGAAATAGTTGTTCCATTGCAGGCAGACCAACCGGGCTCGCGCTGATATGGATGTATCGGGAGACTGGTCGCGGAGGGTAGCGGGATCCGAGGCACGGTGCGCCGCTGGCCGACCGCAGTTAGTTGGGGGCCCAAGTAGTGTACTAGCCACACATGAAAGGCTGCCCCGCCAACTGACGGAAAATCCCGGAATGCACCATCGTGTTAGTTGGCGACCAGACGAGAGGGCCCGATGGTCATTCCCGGGGGGGCTCGGGCGTCCCCGCAGTCTCCAGACTAGTCCCCCAATGATACCGTCCTGTCAGTGCGTGCCTGAAGGTAGCCAGCATGGAACCTCATTTCACTTCCTTCTCCTCTCCTTCCTTCACTCTTACAATTATGATAAAAGGAACTAAAAAGAAAAAAGCTGTACAGCGGCAGCACTCCCTCTCACACAAAGTCCACCTATCTAACATTCGAGGTCTGCACTCAAATCTCGCCGCAGTCCACCACCACCTAGAGACTGAGAAACCAGCTCTCTTATTCCTTTCGGAGACGCAGATCGGATGTCCGTCTGACGTGGCGTACCTATCTTACCCAGGGTTTACCCTGGAGCACAATTTTAAGCCACGCGCTGGTATATGCATGTACGCCCGGGACGACATCTGCTATCGGCGTCTCCGTAACCTTGAGGACTCCAGGTTTTCAACTCTTTGGGTCCTAGTGGACACAGGCCTAGATAAAATTGTCTACGCCTGTGTCTACCGTTCGCACAGCGGTGATTTGGAGACAACTAGGCTCACACAACACCTGAGTAAAGCGGCGGATGTGGCTCAGCAACGGTACCCTTCTGCCCAATTGGTGTTACTGGGGGACTTCAACGCCCACCATCAGGAGTGGCTCTTCCCATACCAGTACACAGACCATGCTGGACAAGAGACATATAAGATAGCACTAGCGTTAAATCTCACCCAGCTGGTCCAGGGGGCAACGAGGGTGCCGGATGTTGATTCGCACACAGCCAATTGCTTGGACCTTCTGCTGACAACAGATCCAGACCGTTACTCAGTGTCGATTTCTTCGCCATTAGGTACTTCCGACCACTGTTTGGTGAAGTCTGTATCCGTGTACTCTCCGCCCGATCCTAGCCCTAGAGGTACCAGGCGGGTTTGGCGATACAGGTCAGCAGATTGGGATGGTATGCGATCTTTCTTCGCATGTTATCCTTGGCGGCCCACTTGCTTTTCTTCGACTGATGTTTCGTCGTGTGCGGACGCCGTGACGGATGTGTTGCGGAGGGGAATGGAGTACTACATTCCATTCTCTGACGTAACAATGTCTGGCGAGGCTCGACCATGGTTTAGTGCCGAGTGCAATCGCGCTGATGCGCTTAAACACGCGGCCTACCTGGCATGGGTCGACGCTCGGTCGCGTAAAGCAAATGACGTGAGTCAGAAGAAGAGAGCCTTCAACAGGGCTGCCAAGTCCTGCAAGAAGGTGTTGCGGAGGGCTCGGTTTGACCACATAAGCCGAATTGGGAACAAACTCGCTTCTTACCCAGCTGGTAGTAAGGCGTTTTGGTCCCTAGCTAAGTCGGTTGAATCGAACTTCTGCCGCCCCTCACTACCTCCACTGCTGAAACCCGACGGGTCGCTGTCCCACTCCGCTGAGGAGAAAGCAAGCTTGTTTGCCTCTCTGTTTGCGGAATCTTCGCGTCTAAATCCTGGTGGCGCGAGGCCCCCTGGTACTCTTGGTGGATGCGAGTCGATTATGTCAGACATTCGCATTCATCAGAAGGATGTCCGAAGGGTACTGCGTAACCTGAACGTGAACAAGGCTAGTGGCCCCGACGGGATACCGGTAATTGTATTGAGGACTTGTGCGCCTGAGTTGTCTCCGATCTTGACGCGCCTATATCGCTTTTCGTTTGAGACTGGAAAAGTGCCGATGGCTTGGAAGCAAGCTAACGTGCAACCCGTACCCAAGAAGGGTAGTCGAGCTGACCCAACAAATTATAGGCCCATCTCGGTAACTTCCGTACTCTGTAAGAGTATGGAACGTATACTGAATGGTAAGCTCCCGGCATACCTAGAAGCTAACGATATCCTAAGTGACCGACAATACGGCTTCCGTCGAAATTGGTCAACGGGAGATCTTCTAGCGTATGCCATTCACATCTGGAGTGAGGCCATCGACAAACAAGGGGAAGCCCTTGCGGTCTCCCTTGATATCTCGAAGGCCTTCGACCGGGTCTGGCACGACAGCCTAATTGGCAAGCTTCCTTCCTTCGGTCTGCCCGCTGGTTTGTGTGATTGGATTGCAGATTTCCTGAGGGATCGGTCTATCCGAGTAGTCATAGATGGCTGCTCGTCCGGACTGCTGGCTATTACTGCCGGTGTTCCTCAGGGGTCGGTGCTCTCGGCAACATTGTTTTTGTTGCATATTAACGATCTGCTAAAACCCGGTACCTTTGGGTATGCAGACGACAGCACTGTTGCCGAGAGATACGTGCCTGACGCACGAGTTAGTGGGTCTCAGGTCCGGTCTCTCCGCGAGGCTATGGTTGGGCGCTTGAACTTGTCCTTGCAGGCTGTCTCAGAATGGGGCGATGCCAATCTGGTTAAGTTCAATGCTGCTAAAACCCAGGCGTGTCTTTTTTCTGCTAAAAGGAGCCAATTTCACCCGGCTCCAACTTTCCGAGGTGTAACCGTGCCGATAACCGATCAACTTGATCTTCTTGGTGTTACTTTAACATCTACCCTCAATTTTGGTCCCTTCATAGAGGCAAAGGCTCAAGTGGCTGCCAAAAAGTTGGGGATCCTCGCAAAGGTGAGACGATACTTCACGCTGGAACAGCTGCTCCAACTCTATCAAGCGCAAGTCCGATCGTGTATGGAGTACTGCTCTCATCTTTGGGACGGATCTGCCAAATACCAGCTTGATGCCCTTGAGTCAATTGAGAAACGAGCCAAGAGGATCATCGGGAATGATAGACTCGTCGAGTCGAAACTCCAAAGTCTTGAACATAGACGCCGAGTTGCTAGCCTGTCGGTTTTCTATCGATTACATTTTGGGGAGTGTGCTACGGAATTGCATGATTTGATTCCGCCAAGCCCGTTTCATCAAAGGACCACAAGACGTACGGCGAAGTGCCACCGGTTCATGGTAGACATCCCATCCATACGCACAAAGCGTTTTGAAAAAACATTCATTGTGCGTACAGCTAGAGAGTGGAATTCCCTACCGGAGTCTGCGTTTCCTGATAGCTATAACCTGGGAGTCTTTAAGTCAAGAGTGAATAGGTTGCTTCTAGGCAGGCGTGCTCCATCTTCGACCACATCATCGCTTGCCATCAGGTGAGATAGTGGTCAAACGCGAACCTATCAAACATAAAAAAAAAAAAATAATATTTGGATCTCGCAAGGAAAATCCAAGCATTGCACTCTACATTGCCCTTTGGGTGTGTAGAGGATCCACCATCACCCCGGTGTTGAGAATGGCGCGCCATCACTCTGACCATAGCAAATTACAGCTAGCATAGTTTGTTTTTGTTATGTCCTAAAGTATGCTTTATTATGTCCTAAGTATGTCTTTTCATGTTCTAAGTATACCTTATTATGTCTAAAGTATGCCTTATTATATCCTAAGTATGTTTTCTTATGTTTTAACTACGTATCATTATGTTTTAAGTATCATAAGAATAAAGGTAAAAACATGTTCAATGTCAAGGTTTATGAGGTAACTTTTTTGTATAGCGCAAGTAGTGCATGCTAAGGCGCTAAAATTGACCAATTGTGTTAAAGTCAGTAGTAAGAAATTTCGGCTAGTCAGCGATTGGTTGATCATATTCATGCTTCTCATGATTGGCTACAGACAGTGGAAAGTTTTCGGAGTCCACCATGTTGTTTTATGTACATATTGAAATACATATGTAAAGTTCCTTTGTTTTTATTGTAGTTTGTAGATTTGTGAGAATGTGAATTTAGAATCTAATAGTAAAGTATAACGTAGATTCAGTTTGTCCTTCGAATACATATTTTGTATTATGTATAAATGTCAGTTTTGTCGTTAGAAAGACAAGTAAATATGTAAAGTAAATATGCAGGTGTTCATTACATAAGAGATAAGAAAAGTCTTCTCTGATTGGTTGTCGTCAAAATGTCAGAACGCCTGTGATTGGTCGATAGTTAATGTTCAAGTTAATTTATAAAATTAACTAAATGTATTGGCTGTCCGGGTCGGCATTAGTTTCACTACGTGCCCCATAGAATTTGGGTGATATATATAGGCGCCCCTGGCAGTCAAAATTAGTCTCTCAGCGTTAGTGACTCAAGTGAGCTCGTAGGCCTCTGGCTTCGCTCCTATCGCCTAGTACCACACCTTGTACGGCGGTTTAAAGTGTCTTGTACCACTCCTTGTACAGACATTAGTTACTGTCCACTATTGGGGCAGTAATTCATATTGTGTTTTCAACTGTAATTCTGTGTAAACCTGTGCTTCATCTGACTCTTACCATTTTACCTTTTATTTTATGTGACAATATACCATTTTAATTTCATCTGTGTATCAATTGATTGACCCACTTGCTCATTTCATCACACGTGAGTGTCGCGAGACAACAATACGCCAGTCACACACAAATCCTTCAACCCTCGCGCCTATCGCGAAAAGCATCGTGTACAATTTGGTCCTTCGAGCCGGATTGTGTGTTGTGACTGGGTATTATGAGTGAGCATAGTGCGGTCACGACAAGAAGCAAGACAAGAAGAATGGCCAGTACAAGACACCTAGAGTCGGACTCGGGCGTGCCCAGTGAGAGGGCGCCCGCCTCACCATCGATGGCACCAACGACGTCGTCTTTCCCCACGCCGGCAATACCTCTGGTGGGTGGTCGAGTTATAGATCACCGTAATGTGCAAGCACCAGAGGTAACGCCACGAAGAGGCCGTGGAAGGGGAGAGTCGAAAGAGCCCAGTGTCGCCGCCTCATCCAGGAGCGGGCAGAGCCACTCCACGTACCTGAGGAAGAAGGCGGAGTATGAGGCACAACGGGAGTTGGTGCGCCTCAGAGAGGGGCTGGTGAGGAAGAAGCTGGAGGTCGACCTAGCGGAAATTGACGCTGAGAACTCATCGGGTACGGACGAGGAGGGGACTACAACCCGACGTGTCGAACAGTGGATGGACACGACTCCACAAATAGATGAACGTCAAGAGTCATCGGAGTGCCGTGTACCGTCCACACTCGCCGTACCTACACCTAGTGACGCGCATGTGCAAGTGACCGCGTCGGCGCCCGCTTCGTACAGCGGAGCGCCCGCGACCGCGTCGGCGCCCGCTTCGTACAGCGGAGCGCCCGCGACCGCGCCCGTTACATACACCGGTGCGCCCGCGACGTACGTTACGCGCGACGCGACGCCAAGTGCCGCGATGGCGACTGTAAGTTCCTGCGCTCCGAAAGCGCCAGTGCTAAGGTTCGCGCGTGAACCCAGTGAGGACAGACGACCACCCAATATGTCAGTGCAGTTTGCGGATCCAGTGTTGGCGGCGCCAACTCGTGAGGTTGCTGGTCCGCAGACATCAGCAAGGGGGGGAGTGAACTGGGGGCACGAGCACGAGGACACGGAGCGCAAACCGAGGGACAACCGGTTTGACCAGTTGGCCGACGCTATTGCAAGCATAGCTCGGCCACGCCCGGTGCCAAGGCAGGCTTACGAGCTGCCCATGTTTGGTGGCAACCCGGCAGACTGGCTCGCCTACAAAAATATGTTTTGGGAGACGACGGCCCAGTACAACTTTAAATCGTACGAGAACCTGGCTCGGCTGCGAACGTCGTTACAAGGCGACGCAAGGCGGGCAGTGGAAGACCTGCTGCGCACGTGCATCAATCCAGCCGACATAATGAGGGCGCTCGACGAGGAGTTCGGCCATCCGAACCTGCTGTTAGAATGTGCCATCAAGAAAGTGCGTGCATTACCAAAAGTCACCGACAGTGGACGTGAGTTGCGTACGTTCTCCACCACGGTACGTAATTGTGTGTCGTTATTAAGGAACATAAACGCGAATGGATATCTCAACAACCCACAGCTGGTAAGTGAATTATTATCTAAACTTACACCTATTCAACGTGCTCAGTACGGGGATTTTGCGATGGGGGTGGCATCGTCACAGGGCATTGATGTCAGAGTGTCACCTAGCCTAGAGTTACTGTCAGAATTTCTAGTGCACCTAGCCAGGGCTACTTCATATTATGTACAATTAGACTTGCCTAGCCCGGGCCCAGCTGTTAACATAAAATCTAGATCGGTTGTACCTAATAAGGGTCAGCAAAATTATAATAAACAAAAGTTGTTCGTACAAGCTGAAGCTGACACTGGAAAAACAGCTGATGCTGACAAACAAGCAGCTGATGTTAAGATTGAGATTCAATGTTCATTATGTCAGAAAACGCACACATTACTACAATGCGAGAAATTCGCGAAGTTAAATAGTGAAGAAAGGTGGGGACATGTAAGAAAGACGCGAGTTTGTTTCAGATGTTTAATTAAAGATCACCCGCGTATCCACTGTCGGGGCAAAAGATGTACAAAATGCAACGCGGCACATCATGTAATGTTACATCAAGATAAAAAAAAGCATGAGTCTGTAACTAACATGAGAGTAAATGTAGGCAGTGCTCTTCTAAAAATTATGCCAGTAACAATTAAAGTTGGTAATAAGATTAAAAGTTGTTACGCCCTATTGGACGACGGTGCTACTGTATCTTTGGTAGATAGTAATCTTATTGGAAATGTAAAAGGCGTCCAAAAACCAATAAGAATCCAAAGTGCACGTGGCATAGAACTACATGATTCCAGTTCGAAGGAAATAAAACTGTCAGTACGCGGAGCTACAAACAAAACTTACAAAATTATGTGTCGCACGTTACAGGACCTGGACCTGCCGGCGCAGTCGGTGCCTGCTGGCATCATGGAGGAGCATCGCCACCTCCGTGACTTGGGCTGTGAAGAAATGTTGGGAGCCAAGCCGCTGCTGCTGATCGGGCAGGACAACTGGGAGCTGCTCGCCAGTGAGGAGACACGCCATGGAAAGTCTGGTAAGCCAGTTGCCTCTCTCACTAAGCTAGGGTGGGTAGTTCACGGGCCTATTAGAAAATTGTATTCCGCTGACAGGTCATGTAAAGTAAATTGTATGTCTAGTCTACCCATGTTGCATGACATGGTCAAGCAACAGTTTGACCTGGAGGCCATCGGTGTTAGGGAGGCCCCACGCAAACATTGGGAAGATGAGCGAGCCACTGCCATCTGAGAATCTACCAGTAAGATGACGGCAGATGGCAAGCAATGGGAAGTAGGTCTGCTATGGAAGCATGACAATGTTCAACTTCCTGATAACAGAAGGCAAGCGTTGCAAAGGTTAGGTGGCGTGGAGCGTAAGCTACACCGTAATGTCGAGTATGCAGCAGCATACTGTAATCAAGTGGACAGGTTGCTAGAGGAGGGGTATGCCTCCAGGGTCCAGGGTGGCATAAGTAGTCACCCTATCTGGTACCTGCCTCACTTTGGGGTGGTCAATCCCAATAAACCAGGTAAGTTGAGACTGGTTTATGATGCTGCTGCTGCATATGGGGGCACGTCACTTAACGACAACTTGTTAACTGGCCCAGATATGTTAAATTCACTACTAGGTATTTTAATTAGGTTTAGACTGGGACCAGTAGCCTTCAGCGGGGACATAGCTGATATGTTCATGAGGATCCGTATCAGGAAGGAGGATCAGGGTGCCCAGCTGTTTTTGTGGAGAGGCCAAGACAAGGTTAATGAACCACAAACATATGTCATGAACTCGATGATATTTGGTGCGGTGTCATCCCCGGCGACTGCTATCTTTATTCTAAATAAGAATGCAGATAGATTTTCAGGAAAGTACCCCCAGGCTGTGGAGGCCATACACAGTCGTCATTACATGGACGACTATCTAGATAGTGTATGGTCTGTGGAACAAGCTAGTCAGCTGGTCGAGCAAGTCACCCACATACACGCCCAGGGGGGCTTCATGATACGGGGGTGGATTACAAATTCATCAGTGTTACGAGAGCGCCTACAGCTGGAAATGCCCGAAAGAGTATCGCTGGACAAGGGTGAGTCCGCGACAGAGAGAACGCTAGGTATGATATGGTCGCCTAGCAACGATCATCTCGCGTTCGATCTGTCATTTAAGCGATTGCCTGACGAGATAAAATCGGGTAAGTCTATCCCTACAAAGAGGGAATTCTTACGTTTTATCATGTCGATATTCGACCCGTTAGGCCTGTTGTATCCGTGTGTGATTCAGTCGCGGATATTGATGCAACGTGTGTGGAAGTCTGGGATAGACTGGGACGAGCCGCTGCCTGCAAATGAGGTGGACGCATGGTTCACATGGCTCAATAATTTGCAGTGCCTAGGTAACCTAGAAATACCTAGGTGGTATGGGCTAAGTTTAGGTAAAGTAGAGCTGCATGTTTTTGGTGACGCTAGCGAGTTAGCGTATGCAGCAGTCGCTTACCTAGTAGGTACCACCAAGGATGGCAAGAGACATGTTGCCATGGTACTAGGCAAGGCAAGAGTGGCACCCCAAAAGGTTGTATCGATACCGCGACTAGAGTTACAGGCGGCTGTGCTTGCATGTCGAGTGGCAGACACAGTCGTCAAGGAAGTAGGTATAGATATTACACGAAAGTACTTGTGGACCGACAGCAAAACAGTTTTGAATTGGATTAACTCTGATGCCAAAGATTTTCAAAAGTTTGTGTCTCATAGATTAGGTGAAATAGACTCGCGTTCTGAGAGATGTGACTGGCGCTGGGTTCCATCGGCGGAGAACCCAGCTGACGTAGCGACCAGGTTGTCGTGGCCGATAAACAGTGGTGCGTGGCTGTCGGGTCCCGCTTTTCTTCTGAGTTCACAGGAGCGGTGGCCGGTGTGTTCCGACTTGAGGTCGGAAGGCACTGACGCCGAGAGGATCCAGCGCACCTACAACCTGGTGGTAGTGGAGGAGCCAGTAGTTGATCACACCAGAGCGTCAACATGGAGACGCACACAGCGAGTACTAGCACGCGTGCTGGCATTTATCAGTAGATGCCGCAAGCAGAGACCGACTGCCACACTCTCCATAGAAGACCTGCACGACGCCGAGATACGTCTCCTGCGCCAGATGCAGAAGGAAAGTTACCCAGCCGAGGTGACAGCACTCTCAAATGGAAAGCAGCTGCCACAGACAAGCAGGTTAAAATCTCTTGACCCTATGTATTATGAAAGTCTCATTAGAGTGAGGGGTAGGCTGGGGGCTTGTGAAGCGCTCTCTTTTGACGAGCGCCATCCTATTATTTTAGACGGGCGCCATCCGCTAACCCGTAAATTAGTTCTGCAATATCATGTGTCTGCCTTACATGCCAATCAAGAGGCAATAGTGAACCTAATAAGGGAAAGGTTTTGGGTCACTAACATACGGTCCACAGTAAAGGCCGTAATATCACAATGTCAAGTGTGCCGGCTGTCTCGAGCTAAGACAGCGGCACCCAAGATGGGTAACCTGCCGGCCGCGAGGCTGGAGGTGACGCGTCGAGCGTTCATGCACTGCGGGGTCGATTATTTCGGCCCAATGGAGGTCACCATCGGGAGGCGCCGGGAGAAGAGGTGGGGGGCGCTGTTTACGTGCCTCACCACACGCGCTGTCCACGTGGAGTTGGCGGCCTCGCTGAGCGCCGACTCAGCCATCCTCGCCCTGCGGCGCCTAGTGGCGCGCCGGGGCCGGCCCGCCCACATGTACTCCGACAAGGGTACAAACTTTGTCGGGGCCAACACCGAGCTTCGTGCTGCGCTGCGGGACCTGGACCACACCCGGGTCCAAGAAGAAGCCGTCAGCCGGGGTATAGCCTGGCACTTCAACCCTCCCGCGGCCCCACACATGGGTGGCTGCTGGGAGCGTCTAGTGCGCTCAATTAAGAGCGCCCTCAAGGCGACGCTGCGAGAGCGCGCCCCACGTGAGGAGGTCCTTTACACCCTCCTCACCGAGGCCGAGCTGGTCGTCAACAGCCGGCCTTTATGTTACGTCTCTGACGACGTGAGCCATCCCGTCGTTTTGACACCCAATCATCTCCTGCTGGGCTCAGCCGCGGGGGATGCTCCATACGTGCGCCCTGATCCGGGCGACATCGACTCGCGACGCATGTGGCGTCGTGTCAACGCGTTGGCAGACCTCTTCTGGCGCCGGTGGCTGCGTGAGTTTCTTCCGGCTCTGCAGCGGCGACAGAAGTGGACGAGCGACGTGCCCAACGTCAAGGTCGGCGACGTCGTGCTGGTGACCGACGAGAATAGGCCACGTAACCAGTGGGTAAAAGGAATAGTTAAAAATGTAAGTCCCGGGATGGACTCTGTTGTTAGAGTAGTCGACGTGGAGACGACTTCGGGGGTCTTACGTAGACCTGCGGTCAGGGTGATTGTGCTTCCTACCGACGGTAGCGTGATCGGTTGAAGCCTCTCACGGGGGGTGGTATGTAGAGGATCCACCATCACCCCGGTGTTGAGAATGGCGCCATCACTCTGACCATAGCAAATTACAGCTAGCATAGTTTGTTTTTGTTATGTCCTAAAGTATGCTTTATTATGTCCTAAGTATGTCTTTTCATGTTCTAAGTATACCTTATTATGTCTAAAGTATGCCTTATTATATCCTAAGTATGTTTTCTTATGTTTTAACTACGTATCATTATGTTTTAAGTATCATAAGAATAAAGGTAAAAACATGTTCAATGTCAAGGTTTATGAGGTAACTTTTTTGTATAGCGCAAGTAGTGCATGCTAAGGCGCTAAAATTGACCAATTGTGTTAAAGTCAGTAGTAAGAAATTTCGGCTAGTCAGCGATTGGTTGATCATATTCATGCTTCTCATGATTGGCTACAGACAGTGGAAAGTTTTCGGAGTCCACCATGTTGTTTTATGTACATATTGAAATACATATGTAAAGTTCCTTTGTTTTTATTGTAGTTTGTAGATTTGTGAGAATGTGAATTTAGAATCTAATAGTAAAGTATAACGTAGATTCAGTTTGTCCTTCGAATACATATTTTGTATTATGTATAAATGTCAGTTTTGTCGTTAGAAAGACAAGTAAATATGTAAAGTAAATATGCAGGTGTTCATTACATAAGAGATAAGAAAAGTCTTCTCTGATTGGTTGTCGTCAAAATGTCAGAACGCCTGTGATTGGTCGATAGTTAATGTTCAAGTTAATTTATAAAATTAACTAAATGTATTGGCTGTCCGGGTCGGCATTAGTTTCACTACGTGCCCCATAGAATTTGGGTGATATATATAGGCGCCCCTGGCAGTCAAAATTAGTCTCTCAGCGTTAGTGACTCAAGTGAGCTCGTAGGCCTCTGGCTTCGCTCCTATCACCTAGTACCACACCTTGTACGGCGGTTTAAAGTGTCTTGTACCACTCCTTGTACAGACATTAGTTACTGTCCACTATTGGGGCAGTAATTCATATTGTGTTTTCAACTGTAATTCTGTGTAAACCTGTGCTTCATCTGACTCTTACCATTTTACCTTTTATTTTATGTGACAATATACCATTTTAATTTCATCTGAGTATCAATTAATTGACCCACTTGCTCATTTCATCACACGTGAGTGTCGCGAGACAACAATACGCCAGTCACACACAAATCCTTCAACCCTCGCGCCTATCGCGAAAAGCATCGTGTACAGGGTGGCTTTAAGCCTTCTGATGAGGCTCATCAGATATGCAGTCACTCCAAGTAAAATTCTGGTATTCAGATGCATCTGGTTAGACTGGAAGCCGACTCCAACATAGTTGGAAAAAGGCTAGGCAGATTGATATTGAAGCTGTTACAACTAAATTTCAACATGGCGCAAACACCCAAACCACTCCACAACTTAGTTACTGGGTAATACGATACCCCTTGGACTGGATGTCAGACTTTTCGGATTCTGACGACCCGTAACGACTGTCAAAGATCCACGATTGACAGTCGGGACCAACGGCTTAACGTGCTTTCCGAAGCACGGAGGAGTCTCGGAAAGCACGTTACGTACCACACCCATCCTGGTAATATTCTTTCCGTTTCCGTAGGGAAAGAAAATTACACTACACTGGATGATAGCGAATGTGACAACTACTCGTAACCTCTAATAAAACTATAGGATATCGGCTCAACAAATTATTATTAACGTAACGAAAAATAACCTAACACCCCCCACTCCGATGATGGTGATGATGATGATGATGGTGATAGTGATGATGATGATGATGATGATGATGATGATGATGATGATGATGATGATGATGATGACGGTGACGGTGACGGTGACGGTGACGGTGACGATGACGGTGACGGTGACGGTGACGGTGACGGTGACGGTGACTGTGACTGTGACTGTGACTGTGACTGCGACTGCGACTGCGACTGCGACTGCGACTGCGACTGCGACTGCGACTGCGACTGCGACTGCGACTGCGACTGCGACTGCGACTGCGACTGCGACTGCGACTGCGACTGCGACTGCGACTGCGACTGCGACTGCGACTGCGACTGCGACTGCGACTGCGACTGCGACTGCGACTGCGACTGCGACTGCGACTGCTACTGCGACTGCGACTGCGACTGCGACTGCGACTGCGACTGCGACTGCGACTGCGACTGCGACTGCGACTGCGACTGCGACTGCGGCTGCGGCTGCGACTGCGGCTGCGACTGCGGCTGCGACTGCGGCTGCGACTGCGACTGCGACTGCGACTGCGACTGCGACTGCGACTGCGACTGCGACTGCGACTGCGACTGCGACTGCGACTGCGACTGCGACTGCGACTGCGACTGCGACTGCGACTGCGACTGCGACTGCGACTGCGACTGCGACTGCGACTGCGACTGCGACTGTGACTGTGACGGTGACGGTGACGGTGACGGTGACGGTGACGGTGACGGTGACGGTGATGATGATATTTATCTTGTTACGCCAAAGAAGTGTAACTTCTTACGCGCATACATAAGTACACACACACATAAATAAAATAAATAAATAATGGTAGAAAATGCCTGAGGCATTAAGTCTGCCTCTGTACTTCTGTGCATGAAGTGTTGGTAAATAAATCAATATTTCATTTGTATTGTTTCAGTGTGGTATTACTTCTGTTCTGTGGCAAACAGTTACGTCCTCAATGCACATGCTTAACAGTACTGGATCCGTCCTAATACCAACCTAAGGTAGGTTTTTCTCTGCATCACCCAAAGGTTGACTGGTAGAAAATGCTTGAGGCATTAAGTCTGCCTCTGTACTTCTGTGCATGAAGTGTTAGTAAATAAATCAATATTTCATTTGTATTGTTTCAGTGTGGTATTACTTCTGTTGTGTGGCAAACAGTTACGTCCTCAATGCACATGTTTAACAGTACTGGATCCGTCCTAATACCAACCTACCTTATCTATTTTATTTTAATGTGATTTTTTCTATGAAAATTTTCTCTGGTGGGTCAATTTTAGGTTGGATCTTAATCTGTGGCTCAAGGTATATTTCACACAAGTGAAAACTTTTCTCGGGTTTCCAAATTAACCTAGAGTGGTTTGTTTGTTCTGAAATTGGCTCGATTATGTCAAGCACAGTGTTATACAGGTAGCATTGTACACAAAATTTGTACTGTTGAAAGTACAAAGATTATATTTGAGTGATTTTTAACTGTCAAATATATTTTATTTGACGATGGTTTTGTGTTTTATTTTTAGCTTATGTATTATTTACTTTAAAAACTATCTATATATTTAATTTTTTTTTTAATTCCGGTTTTTAAATTGGGTCACTTTTAATCCTTTCCTTTAGCAAGGTGTAAAAAATGCCATGTCATCAGCATGACCACTGGACTACTTTTTAAGTTATATTGAAATGAAACCAAGTGTAAGCAATTATTAAATAAGTCATAAAATCTCAACATAAATTAAGTAAATAATGTAAGCAATTATTAAAAAGTCCTGAAATCTCAACATAAATTTAAAGTAAATAAAGACATTTAAAGGTTTTATGAGTACGCAATTTGACTAGTAATGGTAATTTGGTTCGATTAAATATTGAAAGTTTGATTAAATGTTATGATCTGTTTGAATACATCAAAATTAGTTTAAAAAACGTGTACAATATATTTATGATGAATTTAAAATAGTCGTAATTTATTAATTAGTTAATGTCCATCTATTGACTTGAAATTCGCGCGCTCTTCCCCACTTTTTTGTTACGTGGGCACTGAGCTATCAACAAATCCAATACGAGAGGCCAAGTCAGTTTTTGGTTGGCGGTTGAACTGTGAGGTGAAAACTGAATGTACATGTACAAGTGTTGCTGAAATAAAAGTATTTGGAAAAAGCTGCTGTGTTTTGCTTTCAGTTCAGAAGTGGGATAAATTCACGTAAGTGTTATTGTTTTATATTGCTTTTAAGAAACGATATTACAGTGAATCTCACGTCTTAAAATAGTACGTAACTTTATATTGTGCATTTCAAAAACCAAAAAGAAATAGTGTTTATACTTAAGAACTAGGGCGACTTACCGTTTGCTAGTCCAGAATTTGAAAAGAGTTTTGCTTAAATTTATTACTGCGAATTAGGAATTGGTCTAGCATATTATGTTTTTTTTTTGTAATTTTGTGAGACCAACGGTCTTTGTAATTTGAAATATAAGTATGAGAACATCACACTGTACCTTCATTATCAATTAAATTATAGTTCAGTGTGTTGATTAAAGCATTCAATAATCGTCCTAGTAGGTACCTTCATGAACTGTTGTGGTACTTATAATGATGCCAATAGTAGCATACTTTCTTAAGTTTGTATAGGTGTTAAAGAATAGCTATGTCTGTATATTATTTTTGTTGACCAGGCCTACAAATGGAAAACAATAGTGATCAAGGGTTGGCTCAACCTCTGCAAGTTCCATCGCCTGTGCGTGACAGGCAGAGCCAAAGGCGGAGCCGTAAGCCAAGCCGCAAGCGAAGCCGGAGGCAGAGCCGCGGCCAGGACAGCAGGCAGAGCTACAAGGGCAGCCGCAAGCGCAGTCGCGAGCGCAGTTGCGAGCGCAGCCGCGAGCGCAGTTGCGAGCGCAGCCGCGAGCGCAGCTGCGAGCGCAGCGGCGAGCGCGGCCGCGAGCGCAGCCGCGAGCGCAGCCGGGAGCGCAGCCGGGAGCGCAGCCGCGAGTGCAGCCGGGTGCGCAGCCGCGAGTGCAGCCGGGTGCGCAGCCGCGAGTGCAGCCGGGAGCGCAGCCGCGAGCGCAGCCGCGTATGGAGTCCTGGGCACCGAATTCGACGGCTCAAGACACCGCCACCGGCTGCAATTCATCGGAGCCCTGCCAGGGATCAAGGGAAGCGGCATGACTGCGGATCGCAGTCGAGGTGCAGCAGGAGCAACACCCGGCCTCGCCAGCGAGGTGGGCATTCACGTCATAGACGCGACGCCTGTTCGCAAATCAAGGGTATCAGCTCACGTGAGTCACTTCCGGTTGCTGATATGTTTTCTAAATTTACCGATATTCTTGACAAAATTTCGACTAGAGGTCACGAGCGTATTAGTAATTTCAATGTCGTCCCAGAGTTTGATCCTTCTTCTAAAAATCAGAACATAGATAATTGGATTTATAAAGTAAATGAAATAGCGAGCATTTATAGTTGGACAGACCGGCAAATCATACATAATACAATACCTAAACTTGCGGGCAATGCAAAACGTTGGTACGAGGGTCTAACAACTGTTAGTTACAGCTGGATCGAATGGCAAGGAAAGCTCAAAGCAGCTTTTCCATCTGATGAAAATTACGGCCAAATGCTTTCGGATATGTTAGAAAAAAGAGCGAAGTTCGGAGAATCTTTAGAGGACTATTATTACGATAAAATGGCTTTACTCAATAGGTGTGAAATTATGGGGAAAAGGGCAGTAGAATGCGTGATATTTGGCATAGATGATAGGGCCATTAGAATAGGAGCAGAGGCAGCTCAGTTTGATAACCCTGACAAACTTTTGGCATACTTGCGAAACGCAAAAAGTATAAGTAAAAGAAATGATGTGCAGAGAATTTCAACTAGAAAATTTCCAACTAAGGATAAACTATCTGCCAATAATAAATCAATAACAATCAGGTGCTATAATTGTAAGGAGGAGGGACATATCATGAATAAGTGTACTAAACCATTAAAGAAGTGTACCAACTGTTCAATAGTTGGTCATGAGTCTAGTGAGTGTTATCGAAAGAAGGAAGAAGCAAAATCTGTCTTAGAAATTTCAATTACCGAACCTAAAAATAATAAGTATGTACAAACTGTCTTGATCAACGGTCGTGAAAAAGTGGGTTATTTAGATTCAGGAAGCGAATGTACGCTTATTAGAAATGATGATGCTGTCGAAATATTAGGCGAATGGGATAGGACTTATGCAGTGGCCATGACTGGTTTTGGTGGAGCAGTAGTACATGCAATCGGTCGGTGTCCGGTAACATTAGAAATTCAAGGTGTTACTGTGCAATTAGATGTTATTGTCATGCCAGACCATTTTTTAAAATACCCTTTATTAGTTGGTCAGTCGTTTACCGAAGCACCGGGGGTTAAAATCTTAAAAACTGATAACGAGTTAATAATTTCCCGGGAGTTTCCAGAAACTATTGGCGTAGTTAAACTGTACACAAAACAGCATTGTTCAATTCTACCCGGATGTTCCTATGTAGAGGTTTACTCTTCTCAAAATATAACGGGGGCCATATTGGTATATGGTAGTTATAGATCTATCCCTAATTTAGAACATAACATAGAAGAAGGTGTCTACTCAATTGAAAATGGCAAGGGTGTTCTATTAATTGATAATATTTCATCTAATGAAATAACTTATAGCAAAGATCAATTAATAGCTAGAGGGCAATTTTTGCGAATTCAAATTATGAATTGTTCTAATATTAATAAGATAGATATTGTTGGGAGTCCTTTAGAACCTTTTAACTTAAAAGATTTGTGCTTAGACGATAGCTTAAATCAGAGTCAGAAATTGCAACTTTTGGCTCTTGTAAATCGTTATCGAACTTGTTTCGCTACTAAACTAACAGAGTTAGGTTGTACCAACGTAGAGACAATGAATATAGATTTAACAGACTCCCAACCTGTAGTTTACAGACCTTATAGGTTGTCTCATAAAGAAAAACAAGAGGTTAGGGGTATGACCGATGAGTTATTACAATGTGGTATTATAAGAGAATCTTGTTCCCCGTTTGCAAGTCCAATAATTTTAGTACGGAAGAAGAACGGCGAAAAGCGCCTGTGTATAGATTACAGGGCTTTAAATAGAAAGACTGTAAAACAACATTACCCTTTACCTAGGATAGAGGATCAGATGGATAGGTTAGCAGGATATAATCTATATACGACTTTAGACTTAGCATCAGGCTATTATCAGATAGAGTTAGCTGAACGTGATAAAGAAAAAACTGCTGTCGTCACGCCAGAAGGGCAATTCGAATTTAATAGGATGCCCTTTGGGCTGACAAATGCACCAGCGGTATTTCAGAGAACTATTAATAAAGTCCTTGACAATTTGAGATTTGATGCCGTTGTCATCTACATGGATGACGTCCTTGTCCCCTCGATTTCATTTGATGATGGGCTTAAAAAACTAGAATCCGTATTTGATAAAATTAGGAATGCAGGTCTTACATTGAAGCTCTCGAAATGCAACTTTTTTAATTCTAAAATAGAATTCCTGGGTTTCGAAGTCTCGGGAAACGGTATAAAGCCTGGACAGTGTAAAATAGATGCGGTTGATAAATTTCCTACCCCTAAAGATGTCCATAATGTTAGGCAGTTCTTAGGCCTGGCCAGTTTTTTTAGGCGATTTATTAAACATTTTGCGATAATAGCCCGACCATTGACAAACTTGCTTAAAAAGAATGTCTTATGGACCTGGGGCAAAGATGAAGAGACTGCGTTCACTCAGTTAAAAGCCCAACTAGTCTCTCGACCTATCTTAACGTTGTACAATCCTAATGCAGATACAGAATTACATACGGATGCGAGTAAACATGGTGTAGGTGGAATGATATTACAAAAACAAGATAATGAGCTTATGAAACCAGTCGCTTATTTTAGTAGGCGTACTTCACCAGAAGAGCAGCATTTTTCATCATACGAGTTGGAAACCCTAGCGGTTGTAAATAGTTTGACTAAATTTAGATGTTACTTAATAGGGTTAAAATTCATTATTGTGACCGATTGTAACTCTTTGCGAGCCACTTTTACTAAAAGGGATATGATTCCACGTGTTGCTCGCTGGTGGAGTATGATCCAAGAATTTGATTTTAATATAATTTATAAACCAGGGACTTCTATGATGCACGTAGATGCATTAAGTAGGAACCCTTTGCAAGAAAATACTTCCAGTACCGACCCCGTTGAATTACAAGTTTTCCATATTTCTGTAGATTGGTTAGCCACGGTTCAAATGAATGACGATGAAACACAAAGGATTAAACGGATGTTAGAGGATTTAAATTCAAATAAAATTAAATATATTAAACAAAATTTTACTTTGAAGCGTGGCTTAGTTTATAAAATAACGGATGAAGGACTTAGATGGTATGTGCCAAAAGATGTTAGATGGCAAGTTTTACGTGCTTGTCATGATGATATTGGTCACTTTTCATATGAGAAGACCTTAGACAAAGTTAAAACAACTTACTGGTTCCCAAAAGTAAATAAAGTAGTTAAAAAGTACTGCCAGGCATGCATTCAATGTGCTCATGGAAAAATACCGGCTGGAAAGAGGTCCGGCTTTTTACATCCAATACCAAAGGTACCTGAACCTTTCCACACCATACATGCCGACCACCTGGGTCCTTTCAATGAGAGCAAAAGAAAGAATAAATATATTTTAGCCATTATTGATGCTTTCACAAAATTTATTATTCTTAAACCAGTCAAAAATACGAAGACTCGTACGACTATTTCCGTTTTTAGTGAATATTTTAGTTTATTTGGTGTACCTTCACGAGTAATAACGGACAGAGGTACTACTTTTACCAGCTCGAAGTTCAAAGAGTTTTTGTCTGGAAAAAGTGTGAAACACATTTTAAATGCGGTTGCTACTCCTCGCGCTAACGGTCAAGTAGAGCGCTACAATAGGTCGATATTAGATTCGTTAACGACTATGATTTATGGAAAGGATGAAAAATTATGGGATGATTATTTGCAACAAGTACAATGGGGTTTAAATAATACCATCAACAAAGCAGTAGGTAAAACCCCAGCGCAAGTGTTATTTGGGTTAAGACTGAAGGGACTGACTGAGAGTGCACTGGCTTTACCAGCGCAGGAAAACGTTGTTACAAACACAAGTGGTGTAGAAGAAATTAGAAAAGAAGCATTAGATAAAATAGAACGTACTCAGAAAAAGCAAAAGAAAATGTTTGATAAGGCAAGAATTCCTCCACGTCAGTTTAATATAGGACAACTGGTTAGGGTAGAAAGAGAAGTAGGTCAGAAAGGAAAGAGTAAGAAGTTAGTGCCGAAATGTCTAGGCCCGTATCGCATTACCAAAGTATTACAGAATGACAGATATGAAGTAGAAGATACGCCTATCACAAAAAAAAGGGGAAACAAAAATATGTTGGTGTTTTCCCGGTAGATAAAATTCACCCCTGGCTAGTGTATCAGTCGGTGGATGAGAGTAATGATGATGATGATAATGAGACTAATGATGACGATAATGAGAGTAATGACGATGACAATAAAGTATCGGATGTGGATATGGATCACTAAATTGTGAATATATTGTAACATGTTGTATATTAAAGTTGTGTCACCTGAAAACACATGAGCCTAAGCGGTTCAATAAATAGAGATTCGTATCACCAGTTTCGTTCTTATTAGCTTCGAATAGTATAGCTTTTTCAATTAAATAGTATGGTAGTATTGGTAAACGCCTCTAACAGGCTAGAATCTGAGATGGCTAGTATGGTAGTATGGTAGTATGGTAGTATGGTAGTATGGTAGTATGGTAGTATGGTAGTATGGTAGTATGGTAGTATGGTAGTATGGTAGTATGGCAGTATGGTAGTATGGCAGGATCAGTGTAATGCAGTAAGGAAAAACGTAAAGTGTAAAGTGAAGTGTAGTGATTAAAGTGAAGTGTGAATTAAGATTGTCAGAAAGAAATAATATGTTTATAAATAAAGAATAATAATATTGTTGATGTACACGTGTCATTGATTTTGATACATTTATTGATGTATTGATTATGAGTTATTGATACTAATGTTAAATTATCTATGTGATATCATGACACTAAAATTCCCTGATTTAGTTACCCGAATATCGATGGAAAGTGTATTAAATGTTGATTTGTTGTAAGCTAATCATTTAGTGATTGGACACTGTTATGTAAATTTTATGTATTTTTTTTTTGCAATTGATGTATTATTATTTCGTTTATTTTTGTTAATTAATAATCGCGAGGGCGCGACTTAATGGTCAGGATGGACGAATGTAAGCAATTATTAAATAAGTCATAAAATCTCAACATAAATTAAAGTAAATAATGTAAGCAATTATTAAAAAGTCCTGAAATCTCAACATAAATTTAAAGTAAATAAAGACATTTAAAGGTTTTATGAGTACGCAATTTGACTAGTAATGGTAATTTGGTTCGATTAAATATTGAAAGTTTGATTAAATGTTATGATCTGTTTGAATACATCAAAATTAGTTTAAAAAACGTGTACAATATATTTATGATGAATTTAAAATAGTCGTAATTTATTAATTAGTTAATGTCCATCTATTGACTTGAAATTCGCGCGCTCTTCCCCACTTTTTTGTTACGTGGGCACTGAGCTATCAACAAATCCAATACGAGAGGCCAAGTCAGTTTTTGGTTGGCGGTTGAACTGTGAGGTGAAAACTGAATGTACATGTACAAGTGTTGCTGAAATAAAAGTATTTGGAAAAAGCTGCTGTGTTTTGCTTTCACAAGTATGACGGAGAGAACAAAGTGACTCTCGGCTTCGTAATATATATTTAAACTTATAGTCAGTAAATATGCTTTTCAAAACTCTTTTTCAAAAACTCGCTCCTACCCAAACCACTTTTAGGCTTGCAATGCAATGTATTTTGCACTAGTACGGAAAAATGCGGCGGCTAGCCCCCACCAAAATCTGCACTTAATATTAATATTATTAAGCTGAAGAGTTTGTTTGGTTGAACGCGCTAATCTCAGGAACTACTGGATCGAGTTGAAAAAATCTTTGTGTTGAATAGTCCATTTATCGAAAAAGGCTGTATAACATAACGCTGTGACTAATAGGAGCGGAGCAGTAATGAAAAATGTGGTAAAACCGGGGAAAAAAATATTACTTTTGAGAGCTTCCATTGCGTACGCTGCGTAAACGGTTAAAGTTACGCAAAACTTATGTATGACGGAATTGTTCCCCTTTAAAAGTTCTAAAAGAAATCCGCAAGAGCATAATAATGTGTCTATCTTTTTAAGGTAAATTTAGGTAATCAAATTTGTTCTAAAAATGCATTATTTGCGAAGGTGTTTTTATAAACATGATATTAATCCTTATCCAATTATATACGTTATTCATAGTAAGTATTTAATTTTGAACAAAATTGCCCTGAACATAATTTGATTTCAATGAATATCTTAGGAGATATCATAGTTTAATCAAGTAACACGCGCACATTCATGATGTGCAATGCGATGTGGACGTGCGCATGCGCTGACCGCCCGCCGCCAGTAGCTCTGTGAGGTACCATTTTGCACTGTATAGCCTATTTACTGAGGAAGGTAAGAAGGTAAGGAAGGTTATACCTTATAACATCACGCTACAGCACTGTAACACTGGTGAAACCGCAGGCACAGCAAGTTTATTATATTTGTTGTATCAAGCTGATTGCGCGGCAGCCCCAACTAAGCCTCATAAAAAATTTGCGAGCCATTTCTCACTATTATTTGTTTTCTACTAAATATTACGTTTATTAAGATTTACTTATTATGTTCGAGTAAAAAATGTCGTTTGAACACGTCGGCAATGGGGTATTTAACTAAAAAAACTCCGTCCATCAGAAAATAACCAAAAAATATTGAACACGCATTTTTAACCGACGAAAAAATAAGGAGGAGATTCTCAATTCGACCGTACATACTTATATTTCTTTTTTGCTTTACAAACAAATAAAAGATGACACAGATAAAACGCATTAAGTTCAGGAATGTGGGCTCGCTATGTCACTTTGGTGGTAAAAAATGTCGCGCCGCGTGACGTCACGCGACATTTCAACGCGCTGTATCGCCCTCACTTTTTGTTTACGTGACAAATGAAAAAATACTTGTCGAATATTTTTTGGTTATTTCACTAACGAACTTGTTAGTTTTTTTTAGTAAAATACCTAATTCACCTTCAGCTCGGGCGTGTATTCCACCTCTGCGGAAAGACAAAATTTGTCCACTGGTATCAAAATGTACTATTTCCATTTTATTTCAAGTATGTTTTTTATAAGACTGTATTTATAAGTTTCTTATCTCAAAATACGTGAGTTCAATCCATGAATAAATGGACTGTGTAAAACTACGTAATGACAGACATGGCAGGTTACTAACTGAAACTTAGTAGACATTTTTAAACGCTGGGCCGCCAATCCTTTAATTTGAACTGAGTAACATTTTGGGGCTTTTAAAACAGCGAATTCTTAATGACTAACATAAGTAACATCACAGTCTATGATACCAGAGCCGTCAGGCATTACATATTCCCATGTGTGCAAACAGTCAAACAGAAAACCAGCACTCAAACTTTAAGAAAAGTGAATAATGTTTATGATGTAAGGCCTTTAGCGCCTGATACCTACCGGTAAATTGGCCGTCGGCCCAAGCTAGCAGGTATGGCGCAACTAAATGCCAACGGCCTTGAGTGGTTAGCTTGCCTGTTCTGTGCTGAGCCCATGTAACGCGTCTTACGTTACCCAGTAATAGGACTCGCCCATCAAGGAGCGCTGTCCCAAATTAGACGCATTTTTTATTCATAATAATAAAAATAACTGATATTTAAAAAAACCGGCCAAGGACGAGTCGGACTCGCACACGAGGGGTTCCGTATCATAAACTGAAAAAAAAACCCCAACAAAAACACGTTTCTTTCTAGAAATGTGTTCTTTTTTAATGTTTTTTTGGGCTGTATCCCGTGATCCGTAATTGAAATTTTTACACAGCGTGTATTTTTATAGCCGCTACAACAAACAATAAAAATAAAAATTAAAGGGGTTGACGGACAGCGGACTCTTAGTAAAAGGGTCCCGTTGTTTTTGTTGTCCCCTAACCTAACACCCCCACTCCGACCGGCACAGCGGTGATACTTTTTAGTTTTGCCATCTGTCGATGACTAGCAGAACTTTTGACTTTTGATGATATTGTGTTGTTGATACTGATGATGATGATGACGATGGTGATGATGATGATTATGATGATGATGATGATGATGATGATGATGACGATGATGATGATGGTGATGATGATGATGATGATGATGATAATGATATTTATCTTGTTACGCCAAAGAAGTGTAACTTCTTACGTGCGTACATAAGTACACACACATAAATAAAATAAATAAATAATTATAATTGCATGTTGATAAAACATGCTATGCAATAGCTTTACCGCGGCAGTCTCCGAGTGCAACACGTCTTTTTTTTTTCTTAATATTTTCTTATTTTTTTTATCGACAGAAAAATTATGGATAACCAAATTACGTATAATAATTATTATGTTTATTACTAACTATGTTTTGCAGATGTAATTGCCGACGAAAAGCTACTTCATCTGCACGTTTTTTAGGCTTTCAATCGAACACGAACACTATTAAATCCTACAAATTATGTTAATAAGTAATTAATGTACGGTGGCTCTAGAAACTTACTCTATCACATCACGGCTGTAATTCTCGAAGGTTAAAGCATACCTACCTCTGCCCAGTGAGTTACCACGCCCCTGGGCATTCAGGGCAGGGAAGGAACAGGTGGGTTTTAGTCAGTAAGAGTCTGACACGCCCTTCCGGTCCACCCTAGAGCGGGAGATGTCATTGGATGATTTCCCACCCCACAAAAAAAAAGCGTACCTACCTGTAGTACACCCACATTTTGCCAGTTACGTTTACATAATACCCATGTAATAAGGAGCGAGCTTAATGCCATTAACTGGGAGCTAATCTAGACTCCGGGCTACTACAGAGAAATTCCATGTAGAAAAAGCCAGTAACACTAACCCAACCCGGGAATAACGCAGGATCTCAAGCTCAACAGTAGTGCTTCCATTGTGGATGACGAGACAGTATCTTAAGTGAGTAATTCCGTCGGTGCTCCATAGACCAATTGAAATTTAACCAATTGGTCTATGAGGAAAATTACATGTTTCCATCGTCCAATTACCAACTGGGCTATGGAGAACTGAGAATTGTTCCGCCGTCGGTGCTCCATGGACCAATTGAAATTTGACCAATTGGTTTATGAGGAAAATTATATGTTTGCATCGTCCAATTACCAACTGGGCTATGGAGAACTGAGAATTGTTCCGCCGTCGGTGCTCCATGGACCAATTGAAATTTGACCAATTATACATGTTTCATGAATAGTAAAGCCTTGCCCATAACTTAATAACAAAAAAACCGTTATCATACATTTATTATTCTGAATTTTATACAAGAATTACATAGAAGAAAATAAATGCACTTCCTAGAAACATTCAGAAGACTTTTCTTTAGGACTTTTTTACATATTCCATAGCCCAGTTGGTATTTGGACGACGGAAACATATTTATATAATTGGTCAAATTTCAACTGGTCCATGGAGCACCGACGGTAGAACAATTCTCAATTCTCCATAGCCCAGTTGGTGATTGGACGATTGAAACATGTAATTTTTCCCATAGATCAATTGATCTATGGAGCACCGACGAGTAATTCTGCTAAGAATATTCCTTATTCGATGTACTCCGGTGGCTCAGAACATGGGTAAATGTTTTTTTTAAATAGCCAAATATTCGGCTCTACTTTTACATGCGTTTTTTTTTAGACAAGCCCGCTTCACTATTCCTCAACTACTGTAACTTCTGTAAGCTAGAATCAACAGTGGCGACCACCAGAAAAAACGCCGTGGCAATGAAGCTGGACGAGTCCCAGAGAAACGATTAAACTGTCTTGGGTCCCGCAACGAAATTAATCAGAAAAGACAGCGGAGGAGTAAGAAAAACATAATTTCCACTTCCCTCCTAATCAAGCGGGAGACAGAACAAAGCTAGGCCATTAGGCACAAAGGATGTATTTACAACTGGGGTAAGCCCAGTTGCCAAGCACCACTGGTTAAAAACACTAATATTAATGGGTCCTAAAATTGTGAGCACTTGATTCCAATAATAGGTATGGCAAAAACGCTTGAACGCACGGAAATTCGTTCTAGTTTCTACATGTCCGTGTAATAGACAACTCCAAACGTAGGCTGAATACTATCTAACATAATATTGCGTTCAGTTTGCCAAAGAGTACACTCCCATAGGATATGATGTGCGGATCGTTCGTAATCGCAATCAGGTGTAGAACATTGATATAGGCGAAGCAACAAGCTTTAAGGAAAATTTTACATGCGTTGATAAACGCAGACTCTCTTACTTTTGAGGTATTGCACTGGACTATAGATGCTTGCATAGCATAAGCATAATTAGCGTCCAACGTTCCCACTGCTGAGATACAGGCCTTTTCTTTTAGTGACCTGGATTCCACTGCGTAGGCCCAGTGCGAAATGGTGGATGCCAAATATTTTCGATTTGATATTTGCATAAGTAATTATTTACAGTTTGGCTATGGTAGGTACCTCTTTTTTAGGGTTCCGTACCCGAAGCGTCCAAACGGAGCCCTATTGTTGTCACTCACGTGTCCGTCTGTCCATCTGTCCGTCTGTCTGTGTGTCCGTCGTCTGTCACAAAATTTTGTTACAAAGAATTTTTTAACTTCCCATTGACCACTGAACTTGTGGTGATAATGTTTATAATTACGTATACTATACTAACAAATACCAATATTTGGTACGGAACCCTAAATGTGCGAAGTCCGACACACACTTGGCCGGTTTTTTTTTAAGGTGGGAAAATGCAATAACTTCCCGCTCTGGGTGGAACGGGAGGGCGTGTCAGACTCTTACTGACTAAAACCCACCCGTATTCCTTCAGTTGCCTTTAAATTAAATTAAATTAAATATCATTTATTTCAGGCAATTATTAAACCCATATCATACAGAGACATACTCTTAACTACTACTAACTACCGTAAAAGGCCTTTGCCGTAAGACCTTTGCCAAGACCGCGGTGATGTTCAAACACTCCCGCAACCCCGGCAGGATGGTAGGTACCTCCTGGATTTCTCATTAATACAGTGCATGTAGTTTAGGCCTATGAGATTGTTGCTGCAAATTTTCTTTGTTGCAAATCGACTAAACACGGTCACACCGCTTTTTTCATGGCCACAACTTAAACATTGTTTAAGTAGCGTCTAGAACTAAGCAGTTACATTATATGTCAAATGTTCACTCTAAGTGCTACTTTAAATACAAGCATTGCACTCTACATTGCCCTTTGGGTGGCTTTAAGCCTTCTGATGAGGCTCATCAGATATGCAGTCACTCCAAGTAAAATTCTGGTATTCAGATGCATCTGGTTAGACTGGAAGCCGACTCCAACATAGTTGGAAAAAGGCTAGGCAGATTGATATTGAAGCTGTTACAACTAAATTTCAACATGGCGCAAACACCCAAACCACTCCACAACTTAGTTACTGGGTAATACGATACCCCTTGGACTGGATGTCAGACTTTTCGGATTCTGACGACCCGTAACGACTGTCAAAGATCCACGATTGACAGTCGGGACCAACGGCTTAACGTGCTTTCCGAAGCACGGAGGAGTCTCGGAAAGCACGTTACGTACCACACCCATCCTGGTAATATTCTTTCCGTTTCCGTAGGGAAAGAAAATTACACTACACTGGATGATAGCGAATGTGACAACTACTCGTAACCTCTAATAAAACTATAGGATATCGGCTCAACAAATTATTATTAACGTAACGAAAAATAACCTAACACCCCCCACTCCGATGATGGTGATGATGATGATGATGGTGATGGTGATAGTGATGATGATGATGATGATGATGATGATGATGATGATGATGACGGTGACGGTGACGGTGACGGTGACGGTGACGATGACGGTGACGGTGACGGTGACGGTGACGGTGACGGTGACTGTGACTGTGACTGTGACTGCGACTGCGACTGCGACTGCGACTGCGACTGCGACTGCGACTGCGACTGCGACTGCGACTGCGACTGCGACTGCGACTGCGACTGCGACTGCGACTGCGACTGCGACTGCGACTGCGACTGCGACTGCGACTGCGACTGCGACTGCGACTGCGACTGCGACTGCGACTGCGACTGCGACTGCGACTGCGACTGCGACTGCGACTGCGACTGCGACTGCGACTGCGACTGCGACTGCGACTGCGACTGCGACTGCGACTGCGACTGCGACTGCGACTGCGACTGCGACTGCGACTGCGACTGCGACTGCGACTGCGACTGCGACTGCGACTGCGGCTGCGGCTGCGACTGCGGCTGCGACTGCGGCTGCGACTGCGACTGCGACTGCGACTTCGACTGCGACTGCGACTGCGACTGCGACTGCGACTGCGACTGCGACTGCGACTGCGACTGCGACTGCGACTGCGACTGCGACTGCGACTGCGACTGCGACTGCGACTGCGACTGCGACTGCGACTGCGACTGCGACTGCGACTGCGACTGCGACTGCGACTGCGACTGCGACTGCGACTGTGACTGTGACGGTGACGGTGACGGTGACGGTGACGGTGATGATGATATTTATCTTGTTACGCCAAAGAAGTGTAACTTCTTACGCGCATACATAAGTACACACACACATAAATAAAATAAATAAATAATGGTAGAAAATGCCTGAGGCATTAAGTCTGCCTCTGTACTTCTGTGCATGAAGTGTTGGTAAATAAATCAATATTTCATTTGTATTGTTTCAGTGTGGTATTACTTCTGTTCTGTGGCAAACAGTTACGTCCTCAATGCACATGCTTAACAGTACTGGATCCGTCCTAATACCAACCTAAGGTAGGTTTTTCTCTGCATCACCCAAAGGTTGACTGGTAGAAAATGCCTGAGGCATTAAGTCTGCCTCTGTACTTCTGTGCATGAAGTGTTAGTAAATAAATCAATATTTCATTTGTATTGTTTCAGTGTGGTATTACTTCTGTTGTGTGGCAAACAGTTACGTCCTCAATGCACATGTTTAACAGTACTGGATCCGTCCTAATACCAACCATATAGAATAATGTGAATGCGAGAACTATGTATGTCGTTATATTCATGTAGATTTTATGATTGTCTGGCAGTTTGAGTATTTTTTGCGGCCTACTCAAATGTCCTTACTTTGGTATTGTTCGTCGGTTCGTTGAGCACCTCAGAGTTCTGAGTTGAGCTTCGCGATGACTGACAAATGCTTGCACTGTCTGGACAGGTCCACTCGAATTCGTGTGTTGCTTTCTTCATAAAGCTCATCCCAGACATAAACGTACATGGTTCTCATAGGATCTAACCAGTCCACATTGTATGGATTTGAACACTAAAAGAGACTTTGACCTCTGAGTTTGTTTCGGTGTTTCTTCTCAGGGTAGTCAGCTAGGAAACACCGGCCTCATCTAGCTTAAACTGACAAAAAAACATTGACGTGTAAAAGTGTTCCTTGTAACCTATTTACTGAATAAACATCATTTATCATTTATCATTTATCATTAACCTACCTTATCTATTTTATTTTAATGTGATTTTTTCTATGAAAATTTTCTCTGGTGGGTCAATTTTAGGTTGGATCTTAATCTGTGGCTCAAGGTATATTTCACACAAGTGAAAACTTTTCTCGGGTTTCCAAATTAACCTAGAGTGGTTTGTTTGTTCTGAAATTGGCTCGATTATGTCAAGCACAGTGTTATAGAGGTAGCATTGTACACAAAATTTGTACTGTTGAAAGTACAAAGATTATATTTGAGTGATTTTTAACTGTCAAATATATTTTATTTGACGATGGTTTTGTGTTATATTTTTAGCTTATGTATTATTTACTTTAAAAACTATCTATATATTTAATTTTTTTTTAATTCCGGTTTTTAAATTGGGTCACTTTTGATCCTTTCCTTTAGCAAGGTGTAAAAAATGCCATGTCATCAGCATGACCACTGGACTACTTTTTAAGTTATATTGAAATGAAACCAAGTATGACGGAGAGAACAAAGTGACTCTCGGCTTCGTAATATATATTTAAACTTATAGTCAGTAAATATGCTTTTCAAAACTCTTTTTCAAAAACTCGCTCCTACCCAAACCACTTTTAGGCTTGCAATGCAATGTATTTTGCACTAGTACGGAAAAATGCGGCGGCTAGCCCCCACCAAAATCTGCACTTAATATTAATATTATTAAGCTGAAGAGTTTGTTTGGTTGAACGCGCTAATCTCAGGAACTACTGGATCGAGTTGAAAAAATCTTTGTGTTGAATAGTCCATTTATCGAAAAAGGCTATAGGCTGTATACCATAACGCTGTGACTAATAGGAGCGGAGCAGTAATGAAAAATGTGGTAAAACCGGGGAAAAAAATATTACTTTTGAGAGCTTCCATTGCGTACGCTGCGTAAACGGTTAAAGTTACGCAAAACTTATGTATGACGGAGTTGTTCCCCTTTAAAAGTTCTAAAAGAAAGCCGCAAGAGCATAATAATGTGTCTATCTTTTTAAGGTAAATTTAGGTAATCAAATTTGTTCTAAAAATGCATTATTTGCGAAGGTGTTTTTATAAACATAATATTAATCCTTATCCAAATAAATACGTTATTCATTGTAAGTATTTAATTTTGAACAAAATTGCCCTGAACATAATTTGATTTCAATGAATATCTTAGGAGATATCATAGTTTAATCAAGTAACACGCGCACATTCATGATGTGCAATGCGATGTGGACGTGCGCATGCGCTGACCGCCCGCCGCCAGTAGCTCTGTGAGGTACCATTTTGCACTGTATAGCCTATTTACTGAGGAAGGTAAAAAGATAAGGAAGGTTATACCTTATAACATCACGCTACAGCACTGTAACACTGGTGAAACCGCGGGCACAGTAAGTTTATTATATTTGTTGTATCAAGCTGATTGCGCGGCAGCCCCAACTAAGCCTCATAAAAAATTTGCGAGCCATTTCTCACTATTATTTGTTTTCTACTAAATATTACGTTTATTAAGATTTACTTATTATGTTCGAGTACAAAATGTCGTTTGAACACGTCGGCAATGGGGTATTTAACTAAAAAAACTCCGTCCATCAGAAAATAACCAAAAAATATTGAACACGCATTTTTAACCGACGAAAAAATAAGGAGGAGGTTCTCAATTCGACCGTACATACTTATATTTCTTTTTTGCTTTACAAACAAATAAAAGATGATACAGATAAAACGCATTAAGTTCAGGAATGTGGGCTCGCTATGTCACTTTGGTGGTAAAAAATGTCGCGTCGCGTGACGTCACGCGACATTTCAACGCGCTGTATCGCCCTCACTTTTTGTTTACGTGACAAATGAAAAAATACTTGTCGAATATTTTTTGGTTATTTCACTAACGAACTTGTTAGTTTTTTTTAGTAAAATACCTAATTCACCTTCGGCTCGGGCGTGTATTCCACCTCTGCGGAAAGACAAAATTTGTCCACTGGTATCAAAATGTACTATTTCCATTTTATTTCAAGTATGTTTTTTATAAGACTGTATTTATAAGTTTCTTATCTCAAAATACGTGAGTTCAATCCATGAATAAATGGACTGTGTAAAACTACGTAATGACAGACATGGCAGGTTACTAACTGAAACTTAGTAGACATTTTTAAACGCTGGGCCGCCAATCCTTTAATTTGGACTGAGTAACATTTTGGGGCTTTTAAAACAGCGAATTCTTAATGACTAACATAAGTAACATCACAGTCTATGATACCAGAGCCGTCAGGCATTACATATTCCCATGTGTGCAAACAGTCAAACAGAAAACCAGCACTCAAACTTTAAGAAAAGTGAATAATGTTTATGATGTAAGGCCTTTAGCGCCTGATACCTACCGGTAAATTGGCCGTCGGCCCAAGCTAGTTGCTTGGACCTTCTGCTGACAACAGATCCAGACCGTTACTCAGTGTCGATTTCTTCGCCATTAGGTACTTCCGACCACTGTTTGGTGAAGTCTGTATCCGTGTACTCTCCGCCCGATCCTAGCCCTAGAGGTACCAGGCGGGTTTGGCGATACAGGTCAGCAGATTGGGATGGTATGCGATCTTTCTTCGCATGTTATCCTTGGCGGCCCACTTGCTTTTCTTCGACTGATGTTTCGTCGTGTGCGAACGCCGTGACGGATGTGTTGCGGAGGGGAATGGAGTACTACATTCCATTCTCTGACGTAACAATGTCTGGCGAGGCTCGACCATGGTTTAGTGCCGAGTGCAATCGCGCTGATGCGCTTAAACACGCGGCCTACCTGGCATGGGTCGACGCTCGGTCGCGTAAAGCAAATGACGTGAGTCAGAAGAAGAGAGCCTTCAACAGGGCTGCCAAGTCCTGCAAGAAGGTGTTGCGGAGGGCTCGGTTTGACCACATAAGCCGAATTGGGAACAAACTCGCTTCTTACCCAGCTGGTAGTAAGGCGTTTTGGTCCCTAGCTAAGTCGGTTGAATCGAACTTCTGCCGCCCCTCACTACCTCCACTGCTGAAACCCGACGGGTCGCTGTCCCACTCCGCTGAGGAGAAAGCAAGCTTGTTTGCCTCTCTGTTTGCGGAATCTTCGCGTCTAAATCCTGGTGGCGCGAGGCCCCCTGGTACTCTTGGTGGATGCGAGTCGATTATGTCAGACATTCGCATTCATCAGAAGGATGTCCGAAGGGTACTGCGTAACCTGAACGTGAACAAGGCTAGTGGCCCCGACGGGATACCGGTAATTGTATTGAGGACTTGTGCGCCTGAGTTGTCTCCGATCTTGACGCGCCTATATCGCTTTTCGTTTGAGACTGGAAAAGTGCCGATGGCTTGGAAGCAAGCTAACGTGCAACCCGTACCCAAGAAGGGTAGTCGAGCTGACCCAACAAATTATAGGCCCATCTCGGTAACTTCCGTACTCTGTAAGAGTATGGAACGTATACTGAATGGTAAGCTCCCGGCATACCTAGAAGCTAACGATATCCTAAGTGACCGACAATACGGCTTCCGTCGAAATCGGTCAACGGGAGATCTTCTAGCGTATGCCATTCACATCTGGAGTGAGGCCATCGACAAACAAGGGGAAGCCCTTGCGGTATCCCTTGATATCTCGAAGGCCTTCGACCGGGTCTGGCACGACAGCCTAATTGGCAAGCTTCCTTCCTTCGGTCTGCCCGCTGGTTTGTGTGATTGGATTGCAGATTTCCTGAGGGATCGGTCTATCCGAGTAGTCATAGATGGCTGCTCGTCCGGACTGCTGGCTATTACTGCCGGTGTTCCTCAGGGGTCGGTGCTCTCGGCAACATTGTTTTTGTTGCATATTAACGATCTGCTAAAACCCGGTACCTTTGGGTATGCAGACGACAGCACTGTTGCCGAGAGATACGTGCCTGACGCACGAGTTAGTGGGTCTCAGGTCCGGTCTCTCCGCGAGGCTATGGTTGGGCGCTTGAACTTGTCCTTGCAGGCTGTCTCAGAATGGGGCGATGCCAATCTGGTTAAGTTCAATGCTGCTAAAACCCAGGCGTGTCTTTTTTCTGCTAAAAGGAGCCAATTTCACCCGGCTCCAACTTTCCGAGGTGTAACCGTGCCGATAACCGATCAACTTGATCTTCTTGGTGTTACTTTAACATCTACCCTCAATTTTGGTCCCTTCATAGAGGCAAAGACTCAAGTGGCTGCCAAAAAGTTGGGGATCCTCGCAAAGGTGAGACGATACTTCACGCTGGATTAGCTGCTCCAACTCTATCAAGCGCAAGTCCGATCGTGTATGGAGTACTGCTCTCATCTTTGGGACGGATCTGCCAAATACCAGCTTGATGCCCTTGAGTCAATTGAGAAACGAGCCAAGAGGATCATCGGCAATGATAGACTCGTTGAGTCGAAACTCAAGGGCATCAAGAACACAAAGTCTTGAACATAGACGCCGAGTTGCTAGCCTGTCGGTTTTCTATCGATTACATTTTGGGGAGTGTGCTACGGAATTGCATGATTTGATTCCGCCAAGCCCGTTTCATCAAAGGACCACAAGACGTACGGCGAAGTGCCACCGGTTCATGGTAGACATCCCATCCATACGCACAAAGCGTTTTGAAAAAACATTCATTGTGCGTACAGCTAGAGAGTGGAATTCCCTACCGGAGTCTGTGTTTCCTGATAGCTATAACCTGGGAGTCTTTAAGTCAAGAGTGAATAGGTTGCTTCTAGGCAGGCGTGCTCCATCTTCGACCACATCATCGCTTGCCATCAGGTGAGATAGTGGTCAAACGCGAACCTATCAAACATAAAAAAAAAATAATAATATTTGGATCTCGCAAGGAAAATCCAAGCATTGCACTCTACATTGCCCTTTGGGTGGCTTTAAGCCTTCTGATGAGGCTCATCAGATATGCAGTCACTCCAAGTAAAATTCTGGTATTCAGATGCATCTGGTTAGACTGGAAGCCGACTCCAACATAGTTGGAAAAAGGCTAGGCAGATTGATATTGAAGCTGTTACAACTAAATTTCAACATTGCGCAAACACCCAAACCACTCCACAACTTAGTTACTAGGTAATACGGTACCCCTTGGACTGGATGTCAGACTTTTCGGATTCTGACGACCCGTAACGACTGTCAAAGATCCACGATTGACAGTCGGGACCAACGGCTTAACGTGCTTTCCGAAGCACGGAGGAGTCTCGGAAAGCACGTTACGTACCACACCCATCCTGGTAATATTCTTTCCGTTTCCGTAGGGAAAGAAAATTACACTACACTGGATGATAGCGAATGTGACAACTAACCTCTAATAAAACTATAGGATATCGGCTCAACAAATTATTATTAACGTAACGAAAAATAACCTAACACCCCCCACTCCGATGATGGTGATGATGATGATGATGGTGATGGTGATGGTGATGATGATGATGATGATGATGATGATGATGATGACGGTGACGGTGACGGTGACGGTGACGGTGACAGTGACGGTGACGGTGACGGTGACTGTGACTGTGACTGTGACTGTGACTGCGACTGCGACTGCGACTGCGACTGCGACTGCGACTGCGACTGCGACTGCGACTGCGACTGCGACTGCGACTGCGACTGCGACTGCGACTGCGACTGCGACTGCGACTGCGACTGCGACTGCGACTGCGACTGCGACTGCGACTGCGACTGCGACTGCGACTGCGACTGCGACTGCGACTGCGACTGCGACTGCGACTGCGACTGCGACTGCGACTAAGACTGCGACTGCGACTGCGACTGCGACTGCGACTGCGACTGCGACTGCGACTGCGACTGCGACTGCGACTGCGACTGCGACTGCGACTGCGACTGCGACTGCGACTGCGACTGCGACTGCGACTGCGACTGCGACTGCGACTGCGACTGCGACTGCGACTGCGAGCGACTGCGACTGCGACTGTGACGGTGACGGTGACGGTGACGGTGACGGTGACGGTGACGGTGACGGTGATGATGATATTTATCTTGTTACGCCAAAGAAGTGTAACTTCTTACGCGCATACATAAGTACACACACACATAAATAAAATAAATAAATAATTATAATTGCATAAGTTGATAAAAAATGCTATGCAATAGCTTTACCGCGGCAGTCTCCGAGTGCCACACGTCTTTGTTTTTTGTATATTTCTTTGCATCACCCAAAGGTTGACTGGTAGAAAATGCCTGAGGCATTAAGTCTGCCTCTGTACTTCTGTGCATGAAGTGTTGGTAAATAAATCAATATTTCATTTGTATTGTTTCAGTGTGGTATTACTTCTGTTCTGTGGCAAACAGTTACGTCCTCAATGCACATGCTTAACAGTACTGGATCCGTCCTAATACCAACCTAAGGTAGGTTTTTCTCTGCATCACCCAAAGGTTGACTGGTAGAAAATGCCTGAGGCATTAAGTCTGCCTCTGTACTTCTGTGCATGAAGTGTTAGTAAATAAATCAATATTTCATTTGTATTGTTTCAGTGTGGTATTACTTCTGTTGTGTGGCAAACAGTTACGTCCTCAATGCACATGTTTAACAGTACTGGATCCGTCCTAATACCAACCTACCTTATTTATTTTAATGTGATTTTTTCTATGAAAATTTTCTCTGGTGGGTCAATTTTAGGTTGGATCTTAATCTGTGGCTCAAGGTATATTTCACACAAGTGAAAACTTTTCTCGGGTTTCCAAATTAACCTAGAGTGGTTTGTTTGTTCTGAAATTGGCTCGATTATGTCAAGCACAGTGTTATACAGGTAGCATTGTACACAAAATTTGTACTGTTGAAAGTACAAAGATTATATTTGAGTGATTTTTAACTGTCAAATATATTTTATTTGACGATGGTTTTGTGTTTTATTTTTAGCTTATGTATTATTTACTTTAAAAACTATCTATATATTTAATTTTTTTTTAAATTCCGGTTTTTAAATTGGGTCACTTTTAATCCTTTCCTTTAGCAAGGTGTAAAAAATGCCATGTCATCAGCATGACCACTGGACTACTTTTTAAGTTATATTGAAATGAAACCAAGTATGACGGAGAAAACAAAGTGACTCTCGGCTTCGTAATATATATTTAAACTTATAGTCAGTAAATATGCTTTTCAAAACTCTTTTTCAAAAACTCGCTCCTACTCAAACCACTTTTAGGCTTGCAATGCAATGTATTTTGCACTAGTACGGAAAAATGCGGCGGCTAGCCCCCACCAAAATCTGCACTTAATATTAATATTATTAAGCTGAAGAGTTTGTTTGGTTGAACGCGCTAATCTCAGGAACTACTGGATCGAGTTGAAAAAATCTTTGTGTTGAATAGTCCATTTATCGAAAAAGGCTATAGGCTGTATAACATAACGCTGTGACTAATAGGAGCGGAGCAGTAATGAAAAATGTGGTAAAACCGGGGAAAAAAATATTACTTTTGAGAGCTTCCATTGCGTACGCTGCGTAAACGGTTAAAGTTACGCAAAACTTATGTATGACGGAATTGTTCCCCTTTAAAAGTTCTAAAAGAAATCCGCAAGAGCATAATAATGTGTCTATCTTTTTAAGGTAAATTTAGATAATCAAATTTGTTCTAAAAATGCATTATTTGCGAAGGTGTTTTTATAAACATGATATTAATCCTTATCCAAATAAATACGTTATTCATTGTAAGTATTTAATTTTGAACAAAATTGCCCTGAACATAATTTGATTTCAATGAATATCTTAGGAGATATCATAGTTTAATCAAGTAACACGCGCACATTCATGATGTGCAATGCGATGTGGACGTGCGCATGCGCTGACCGCCCGCCGCCAGTAGCTCTGTGAGGTACCATTTTGCACTGTATAGCCTATTTACTGAGGAAGGTAAAAAGGTAAGGAAGGTTATACCTTATAACATCACGCTACAGCACTGTAACACTGGTGAAACTGCGGGCACAGCAAGTTTATTATATTTGTTGTATCAAGCTGATTGCGCGGCAGCCCCAACTAAGCCTCATAAAAAATTTGAAAGAAAAGAAAGAAAGAAAGAAAAATAATTGCGAGCCATTTCTCACTATTATTTGTTTTCTACTAAATATTACGTTTATTAAGATTTACTTATTATGTTCGAGTAAAAAATGTCGTTTGAACACGTCGGCAATGGGGTATTTAACTAAAAAAACTCCGTCCATCAGAAAATAACCAAAAAATATTGAACACGCATTTTTAACCGACGAAAAAATAAGGAGGAGGTTCTCAATTCGACCGTACATACTTATATTTCTTTTTTGCTTTACAAACAAATAAAAGATGACACAGATAAAACGCATTAAGTTCAGGAATGTGGGCTCGCTATGTCACTTTGTTGGTAAAAAATGTCGCGCCGCGTGACGTCACGCGACATTTCAACGCGCTGTATCGCCCTCACTTTTTGTTTACGTGACAAATGAAAAAATACTTGTCGAATATTTTTTGGTTATTTCACTAACGAACTTGTTAGTTTTTTTTAGTAAAATACCTAATTCACCTTCAGCTCGCGCGTGTATTCCACCTCTGCGGAAAGACAAAATTTGTCCACTGGTATCAAAATGTACTATTTCCATTTTATTTCAAGTATGTTTTTTATAAGACTGTATTTATAAGTTTCTTATCTCAAAATACGTGAGTTCAATCCATGAATAAATGGACTGTGTAAAACTACGTAATGACAGACATGGCAGGTTACTAACTGAAACTTAGTAGACATTTTTAAACGCTGGGCCGCCAATCCTTTAATTTGGACTGAGTAACATTTTGGGGCTTTTAAAACAGCGAATTCTTAATGACTAACATAAGTAACATCACAGTCTATGATACCAGAGCCGTCAGGCATTACATATTCCCATGTGTGCAAACAGTCAAACAGAAAACCAGCACTCAAACTTTAAGAAAAGTGAATAATGTTTATGATGTAAGGCCTTTAGCGCCTGATACCTACCGGTAAATTGGCCGTCGGCCCAAGCTAGCAGGTATGGCGCAACTAAATGCCAACGGCCTGGAGTGGTTAGCTTGCCTGTTCTGTGCTGAGCTCACGTAACGCGTCGTACGTTACCCAGTAATAGGACTCGCCCATCAAGGAGCGCTGTCCCAAATTAGACGCATTTTTTATTCATAATAATAAAAATAACTGATATTTTAAAAAACCGGCCAAGGACGAGTCGGACTCGCACACGAGGGGTTCCGTATCATAAACTGAAAAAAAAACCCCAACAAAAACACGTTTCTATCTAGAAATGTGTTTTTTTTTAATGTTTTTTTGGGCTGTATCCCGTGATCCGTAATTGAAATTTTTACACAGCGTGTATTTTTATAGCCGCTACAACAAACAATAAAAATAAAAATTAAAGGGGTTGACGGACAGCGGACTCTTAGTAATAGGGTCCCGTTGTTTTTGTTGTCCCCTAACCTAACACCCCCACTCCGACCGGCACAGCGGTGATACTTTTTAGTTTTGCCATCTATCGATGACTAGCAGAACTTTTGACTTTTGATGATATTGTGTTGTTGATACTGATGATGATGATGACGATGGTGGTGATGATGATGATTATGATGATGATGATGATGATGATGATGATGACGATGATGATGATGGTGATGATGATGATGATGATGATGATAATGATATTTATCTTGTTACGCCAAAGAAGTGTAACTTCTTACGTGCGTACATAAGTACACACACACATAAATAAAATAAATAAATAATTATAATTGCATGTTGATAAAAAATGCTATGCAATAGCTTTACCGCGGCAGTCTCCGAGTGCCACACGTCTTTTTTTTTTTCTTAATATGTGGTATCGACAGAAAAATTATGGATAACCAAATTACGTATAATAATTATCATGTTTATTACTAACTATGTTTTGCAGATGTAATTGCCGACGAAAAGTTACGTTTTTTAAGCTTTCAATCGAACACGAACACTATTAAATCCTACAAATTATGTTAATAAGTAATTAATGTACGGTGGCTCTAGAAACTTACTCTATCACATCACGGCTGTAATTCTCGAAGGTTAAAGCATACCTACCTCTGCCCAGTGAGTTACCACGCCCCTGGGCATTCAGGGCAGGGAAGGAACAGGTGGGTTTTAGTCAGTAGGAGTCTGACACGCCCTTCCGGTCCACCCTAGAGCGGGAGATGTCATTGGATGATTTCCCACCCCACAAAAAAAAAAGCGTACCTACCTGTAGTACACCCACATTTTGCCAGTTACGTTTACATAATACCCATGTAATAAGGAGCGAGCTTAATGCCATTAACTGGGAGCTAATCTAGACTCCGGGCTACTACAGAGAAATTCCATGTAGAAAAAGCCAGTAACACTAACCCAACCCGGGAATAACGCAGGATCTCAAGCTCAACAGTAGTGCTTCCATTGTGGATGACGAGACAGTATCTTAAGTGAGTAATTCCGTCGGTGCTCCATAGACCAATTGAAATTTAACCAATTGGTCTATGAGGAAAATTACATGTTTCCATCGTCCAATTACCAACTGGGCTATGGAGAACTGAGAATTGTTCCGCCGTCGGTGCTCCATGGACCAATTGAAATTTGACCAATTGGTTTATGAGGAAAATTATATGTTTGCATCGTCCAATTACCAACTGGGCTATGGAGAACTGAGAATTGTTCCGCCGTCGGTGCTCCATGGACCAATTGAAATTTGACCAATTATAGATGTTTCATGAATAGTAAAGCCTTGCCCATAACTTAATAACAAAAAAACCGTTATCATACATTTATTATTCTGAATTTTATACAAGAATTACATAGAAGAAAATAAATGCACTTCCTAGAAACATTCAGAAGACTTTCCTTTAGGACTTTTTTACATATTCCATAGCCCAGTTGGTATTTGGACGACGGAAACATATTTATATAATTGGTCAAATTTCAACTGGTCCATGGAGCACCGACGGTAGAACAATTCTCAATTCTCCATAGCCCAGTTGGTGATTGGACGATTGAAACATGTAATTTTTCCCATAGATCAATTGATCTATGGAGCACCGACGAGTAGTTCTGCTAAGAATATTCCTTATTCGATGTACTCCTGCGGCTCAGAACGTGGGTAAATGTTTTTTTTAAATAGCCAAATATTCGGCTCTACTTTTACATGCGTTTTTTTTTAGACAAGCCCACTTCACTATTCCCAAACTACTGTAACTTTTGTAAGCTAGAATCAACAGTGGCGACCACCAGAAAAAACGCCGTGGCAATGAAGCTCGACGAGTCCCAGAGAAACGATTAAACTGTCTTGGGTCCCGCAACGAAATTAATCAGAAAAGACAGCGGAGGAGTAAGAAAAACATAATTTCCACTTCCCTCCTAATCAAGCGGGAGACAGAACAAAACTAGGCCATTAGGCACGAAGGAAATACATATTTACAACTGGGGTAAGCGCCCAGTTGCCAAGCACCACTGGTTAAAAACACTAATATTAATGGGTCTTAAAATGGTGAGCAATTGATTCCAATAAGTATGGCAAAAACGCTTGAACGCACGGCAATTCGTTCTAGTTTCCATAAGTTCCGTGTAATAGCCAACTCCAAACGTAGGCTGAATACTATCTAACATAATATTGCGTTCAGTTTGCCAAAGAGTACACTCCCATAGGATACTCGTATGATGTGCGGATCGTTCGTAATCGCAATCAGGTGTAGAACATTGATATAGGCGAAGCAACAAGCTTTAAGGAAAATTTTACATGCGTTGATAAACGCAGACTCTCTTACTTTTGAGGTATTGCACTGGACTATAGATACTTGCATAGCATAAGCTTAATCAGCATCCAACGTTCTCACTGCTGAGATACAGGCCTTCTCTTTTAATGACCTGGATTCCACCGCGTAGGTCCAGCACGAAATGGTGGATGCCAAATATCTTCGATTTGATATTTGCATAAGTAATTATTCACAATTTGGCTATGGTAGGTACCTCTTTTTTAGGGTTCCGTACCCGAAGGGTTTAAACGGAGCCCTATTGCTGTCGCTCACGTGGCCGTCTGTCCATCTGTCCGTCTGTCTGTGTGTCGTCGTCTGTCACAAAATTTTGTTACGAAGAATTTTTTAACTTCCCATTGACCAATGAACTTGTGGTGATAATGTTTATAATTACGTATACTATACTAACAAATACCAATATTTGGTACGAAACCCTAAATGTGCGAAGTCCGACACACACTTGGCCGGTTTTTTTTAGGGTGGGAAATGTAATAACTTCCCGCTCTGGGTGGAATGGGAGGGCGTGTCAGACTCTTACTGACTAAAACCGACCCGTGTTCCTTCAGTTGCCTTTGCCAAGACCTCGGTGATGTTCAAACACTCCCGCAACCCCGGCAGGATGGTAGGTACCTCCTTTTTTTTTTTTTGGAGGGTGGGAAATCATCCTATGACTTCTCCCGCTCTGGGCGGAGCGGGAGGGCGTGTCAGACTCTTACTGACTAAAACCCACCCCTGTTCCTTCCTGCCTTTGAGTGCCTAGGGGCGAGGTAACTCTGTTTCGAATTTATCCTCAACCCCCGGGCAGGCATCGGCCATGACTGGCCCCGTCTCTTGCTGACAACTCTTTGAGGCGCGCTGTCGACTCTCGGGCCTGTTGCTGATGGGACGGCGAGCTACCCATTACTCACCGTCCACAGGCCCGGATGGTAGGTACCTCCTGGATTTCTCATGAAAACATGCATGCATGTGCATGTAGTTTAGGCCTATGAGATTGTTGCTGCAAATTTTCTTTGTTGCAAATCGACTAAACACGGTCACACCGCTTTTTTCATGGCCACAACTTAAACATTGTTTAAGTAGCGTCTAGAACTAAGCAGTTACATTATATGTCAAATGTTCACTCTAAGTGCTACTTCAAATACACGAAACTTATTTCATTTGAAACAATTTCCAAGTGAAAAATTATAAAGTTAAAATGCTTTGTCAATTGGAAGGCACATGCTATCTTGAAAAGGATTCTAAGACAATTGTATTAAGATAAAAAATACAACAGCCTTTTAATACTTGCGAAATAATTTTAATTTCGGAAGTCGGTGTTTGTATTTTATTTCTTCGTTATTTGACACCGACTTCCGAAATTAAAGTTATTTTGCAATTTTTAGAAGTCGGTTGTATTTTTTGTAGAAGAGTTTTTTTATTCTTCACTTTTTAGTTGTTGTACCCCAGAACTAAAGTAAATAATAAATTTATGCCCAAATGGATAACCCCATACAATTTGAGCATAATTGGAGACAACCAAAACGTCATCTGTGTATTCATATATTTTGTTTGTTTATTTTTCAAAAAATGCTGAATCAATTTCGATAAAATTTATAATCATCAAAATCTATTCACAAGTGGCGGAGAAATTGCGTAACAAACAAACAAATAAAAAAAACATACAGACGAATTGAGAACCTCCTCCTTTTGAAAGTCGGTTAAAACTACAAACCAGCAAAGAATGAGTTGGACTCATCTACCAAATATCCAGTACCTTAGCAGAGTAAATGTACATAATTGTGTATTTTTCCATTTGCACTTTTTTGCGGCCGTAAATCTTACTTTGTTTAGAAACAGTTCAACAATTCATGTATTATTTTATTACAACACAATCGGTTCAAAATTCAGAGCAAATTGGCTGTGACAGACAAAAACACGGATAAACGGACAGACAGACAGATGAGTGACCCTTTATAGGTTCCGTTTTTCATTCGGACTTTCGTAATCTAAAAAACCATACCAAGATAGCCGTTCAAAGATTTACCATTTTGATACGGACTTTAATAACAAAACCTTATTGCCATTACCTATTTATCAAGCTATTATAATTCTGACTGCGCCTTAACACGACTCTGGGATTAGTTAAGGCATAGCGTGTAGACACGTTAATAAATCTCAGCAGGCCATTCATTAAGCGGCAGGAAATGGCTATATATAACCCTTGATATGGTCTGGATATCAGTCACTATGTGAGACTAAGATTTCTCTTTCCTCGTGGGTATTTTCTTATTTATTTAAATACTGTTTTGCATGGGTGTTAGTTATGTTGTTAAACGCTATCAAGGTGTTGATATTGATGAGTTCATCTAGGTGCTTTCAGCCACTGTGCCTGCACTCCACCATGGGTTTTTTTTTTGGGGGGTTGGGAAATCATCCAATGACTTCTCCCGCTCTGGGTGGAGGGGAGTATCAGACTTATACTGACTAAAACCCACCCCTGTTCCTTCAGTTGACTGTGCCAAGGGCTGCGGTAACTATATTTCAAATTTTCCCGCGACCCCAGGCAGGCATCGCCTCTAGCGGAGCCAGTTTGGGGCGTGGAACATTACGCTCCGTGGACTTGGGCCTGGTCTATCGGACGGCGAGCTACCTATTACTCGCCGTCCGCAAGCCCGCGCCTGCAGTGGCCGGGAGTCACCTTGCGTCTCCCGACGCCCAGGACGTCTCCTGCGGCGGCTGCTAGAGTCCTGAGGGTATCTCCGTTGAATCTCCCTCACAGGTTCCGCCTCCTCCTTCGCGACCTTTACTGTTTCGCAGAAGGAGGTGACAGCTTCCCATTCCCTTTCGTGCCGTCCCGTACTATGGCCTTTACCAGGGCCTGGCACGAGAGGTCGCTGTTGCCTGAAATTCTTATAAAGAAAGGAAAGATGGAAAAGAAAGAAAATACGTTTATTTGACACTAACACACAGGCACTAGGCAGTCAGGTCTTATGCAGATGCTCACATATACGAACATTTGGCCCTATCGGCCATCCGTGTTGCGAGCTATGTGCCTTGCTATGTATGTGCCTACAGTTTGGAAAATCTTCGAGGTGTGTTGGTTCTCCTGTGGAACTAATTATTTTTAACCGACTTCCAAAAAGAGGAGGTTTTTTTTTTTTTTTTTGTATATATATTACCCGATTTCTCCGTCAGTTGTTAACCAATTTTCAAAATTCTTTTTTCATCTGAAAGAATATACTCCCGAGGTGGTCCCATATAAATTTTATCGAAATTGCTTTAGCACTTTTTGAGAAACTGAACAAAAACGGATAATACGTGTACCTCGATGACATTTTGGTGTTCTCCAAATGTTTAAATTCCACGTTCCATTATATTGGGGTTTTTAGTTCTGGCGTATAACAACTAAAAAGTGAAAAATAAAAAACTTTTTTACAAAAAAAAAACAACCGACTTCAAAAAAAAAATACACTAAAAATTTCTAAATAACTTTAATTTCGGAAGTCGGTGTCAAATAACGAAGAAGTAAAAATACAAACACCGACTTCCGAAATTAAAGTTATTTAGAAACTTTTAGTGTATTTTTTTTTAAGCCGGTTGTTTTTTTTTGTAAAAAAGTTTTTAACTATGATTAATTGTTCGACCGGGGTCATGAACTCATAATGTCGAAATTATTTTGTTGGTAATGCATTTCGTAGCCTGTATATTTATTTAAAGAATTTTTGACATTAAATAATCCCAAAGGAATCTTCACAATTCCAAAAAAAATATTTGAATTCACAATAACTAATGTCTCAAATGAAATTTAAAAGTACTGTCGATCAGAAATTACTGAAAGGTCGTTGAACTTGTAAAAACCTTTGAAGTTATTATTTATTAGTCGAGCAATATTTTGGAGCCATTTTTGTGTATATTTTTATTGACATCTCAATAAATTTTATGTGAAAAAAACTATTTGTTACAGTTGAAATTAAGACGCTAGAAAACTCTCGTAGTTTTAGTTCATGTTTCCATCGAAAGTACCTATATAACCTACTGCGTGAAAAAAGTATCACATATCACCCAATTTTTAACCCATGAAGGGACTCAGAATGGGTTGCTCTTCTATATTTAAACCGACTTCGAAAAAGGAGGAGGTTCTATGTTCGGCTGTATGTATGTTTTTTTTTATATGTATGTCCGCCCATTTCTCTGTCAATTGAGGACCGATTTTCAATATTCTTTTTTATCCGATAGAATATACTCCCGAGGTGGTGCCGTATAAATTTTATCGAAATTGCTTCAGCGCTTTTTGAAAAACTGAACAAAAACGAAAAATATGTATGCCAAGATGACGTTTTGGTGTTCTCCAATTACGACTATGTTTAAATTCCACGTTTCATGTTATTGGGGTTTTTAGTTCTGACAACTAAAAAGTGAAAAATAAAAAAAACTTTTTTACAAAAAAAAAAAAAAGCAACCGACTTCCAAAAAAAAATACACTTAAAATGAAAAAATAACTTTAAATTCGGAAGTCGGTGTCAAATAACGAAGAAATAAAATACAAATTCGGTTGTATTTTTTTGTAATTTTTTTTTTGTGTTTATTTTTTTCAATATTTTTTATGATACAGAAATTAACACTAACAAGGTTCGCGCGAAAAACATAACCCTTTCCTTGTAGTCGCGTAAAACAGCAAAACAGAGTCAAAATAGGCTATTAAATGAAACAGCAATTAACGTTTTAAATATTGGTATCTTTATGGAAGACTGGCGGGGACATCTTGCTATCTCTTTTGTAAGCGCAATAATGGCGGTGACGTCATATGTATTGACGTATGATGTCACCGCCGTTAGGTCTAACTGTCAAGTAACAGAAAAAACGTTTTCAAGAAATCCCCTTTAGGGTTCCGTACCCGAAGTGTAACCAACGGGATACTATTACTAAGCCTCCGCTGTCCGTCTGTCTGTCAGCGGACTGTATCTCATAATCCGTAATAGGTTTACAGTTGAAATTTGCACAGAATGTGTATTTCTGATGCCGCTATAACAACAAATTATAAAAATAATAATGAATTAAAAATCAAAGAGGGCTCCCCTAGTAGAAATATATGTTTTTGGCTTTTTTTGCTTGATTTAATAGTGGCACCAAGTAGACGCGTATATTCTTGTACGATGGTACGGAACCCTTGATGCGCAAGGCCGACTCGCACTTAGCCAGTATGTTTCTGTTACTCCACAGCTTCCCCTTTCTATCAGATTTGAAAAGTTTCTAACTACACAATTTTGAACCGATTGGGAAAAATCCTTCTATTTTCGATTTAGTATAAAGTTTTTAACTTTTTGATAAAATTAATAAAAATCAACTACCCTACTATAAATATTGTGAAACGGAGTCAGTTTCACAATATCTATATCAGCACTGCCAAGCTGTCAAATGTATGAAATTCATATAGCAAGTACAGTTTGACAGGCCGTATTGAGAGTTTACCTAAATCCGGTATCATGTTACTAATGGCTAATTAATACCCTAATTAAACTCATTAATGGATCCAATATCATTAAATATATCACAAGAATATTGGTTCAAAGGTTTATTACGGTTATTCTTAGTTAAAGTAGGTAAGTGTATCCTGTCTGTTTATCCATCTACTTACTACTACTTTTGACAAATTAAGTGTACTAAAACTACCATTGAATTGGTGGTGTGGTGCTGCACTTCCAGCTAGGTTATAAAATAACCTGTATAAGGGAGTACAGTGCCAGTTCCCGTTTGCTATTATAATTAAGTTGTACACAGTATGTGGCTTAACCTGTAAAGCCCCGCAACTCACCGGTGAGTCGGACAAAAAAAAAAAAAATTAAAGAGAAAAAAAAAAAAATCGGCTGTCAACCCGGGTTGTCGTCGAGGTTCAATTTGACAACCCGGATTTGGCCGCGGGGCTTCACAGGCATTAGTCTTCTACTACAATTTAAATATTATTGGTGACATGAGTTCCTCATGAGGAAAAATTACGTTATACAAAAAGATAAAAACATTTCTATTAGCAAATGTTTGTATCTTTTTATAAGTAAGTGTGGTTGTGTGGGCATGTTAGTATGTGAGTATTTGCATGCGAGTGCGTGTGTGTGGGTGTGAGTTGGTGCGTCTGTGCGTTTGTGTGTAGGTTCGCTTCTGTGAGAATAATGGTGTGATTTTGATGTATATTTTTATTAACTACTACTTAGTTACTAACAATAACTGTAAAAAACCTCTGAACTAATATCCAAAACAGTTGCTGAACTTGCGCGATTGATCGAAAGAGTTACCACGGCCTTGAATCGCAAAGGGAAACTGAAGAAACACAGGTGGGTTTTAGTCAGTAAGAGTCTGAAACTCCCTCCCGCTCCATATAGAATGAGAGAAGTCATATGATATGCGAATAGAAACAAAACTTTGAAGGATATTTTCACGTTATATAAATAGTATTTGCAGCATTAAACTAATTACATAAATATTAATGTACATATGTTGTAGAACGATTTGATAATTCGTATTTTTTCGAAAACCCAAGGGATATTGCGAAAACACGGATAGACAGTGGTAAAAACATTTCTCAATTAGGTTAAGTTAGTTTGGATACTGTTCGAGGCGGTCCGGCCGGTACTTGACCGCTGGCTCGGGAGGAAATACGGCTCCCTGACGCTCGGCCTGGCGTTCGGGCGACGCAGGTGCTTTCGGGGCATGGCTGCTTAGGGAAGTACCTGTGTCGTCTGAACAGGGAGCCGAATGCTCGTTGCTATCACTGCACCCACTGTCCGGAGGACACGGTGTGGCATGGGAGAAGCCGCGTCGTGCCCTCATTTCGGAAGTCGGAGGCGACCTGTCGCTGCCGGCTGTGGTTTGTTCCATGGTCGGCAGTCCAGAGTCTTGGGATGCGTTGATCTCCTTCTGTGAGAATGTCATCTCGCAGAAGGAGGCTGCGGAAAGGGAGAGGGAGATGACTAGTGCACTCCCTTCCCGAACCAGGCGCACCGTGCGTCGAAGAAGGGCGGACAACGCCCTCTTTCAGCCCCCCTAAAAACGGTCTGGGGTCGACGGATTGGGGACGTCCGTTGGCCCATCAACCGAGACCCGAGATGGCGGCGCGTAGTGTTCCACGTGCGCCTCTCTTATACGTGAAGGGGGGTTAAGACCTCACTCCTCACCACGGGATGAGGCCCACAGACAGCGGGCCGGTACTAGTCCGGGGCAGCGGAAGTCCCATTCGCATCCGTAGCCCCGGAGTCAAGTATATGAGGGAACACCGGGGTGGTTTTTAGACAGTAAGAGTCTGACAGACCCCTTCGCCCGCCCCAGGCGAAGGACATCCATGAGGATTATCCACACCGGCAAAAAAAAAAAAAGGTTGGATACTGTGACCCCTACGCGGCAGCGGCCGCCAAGTGCCAGAAAGGACAAGATTATATTTTTAGTAGGCTACCCGGGACTACCACTTTCACCATTGTCCAATCATCCGTGTTTTCGCAATATCCCTAGGGTTTTCGCGAAAATTTGAATTATCAAATCATCCTACGACATATACAATAACGCGCGACTCGGAACTTAAGGAGAAAATGCAGTACGCGATGGCGTTAGCTGTTTACACGCTACCCCTCATCACAATCGAGCCCGAGAACGCTCCCGTCCCCGACGAGAATATGGAAGTCTCTGCCCTCATGGTGTCGAGTGACCAGACCAGTGATCTCTACGCCGTGAGGTTGAATGGAGTCTTGCAGGACTGTATCAAGTGGGGTCATATGAAAAAGACATAGAACTCTATTTTTTATTGTTTATTTTTGGATTTTACATACGTTTTTTTATGATTTTTAGTCTATTTTACCAGTGCCTCATTGATAATTCCATTTTTAATGTTATATTAGCTGGCTAGACTTTGCAAGTGTCTGCGGAATAAATGTATGCAATCCTGAGGCTAAACGCTACCGCAGACTTCATAGGTGCGTAGGAGTCTTAAGTGACTACAAAAAATTTGGTGCTGGTAGTGTAAAAAATGTAGACACAATTATGGTCATGTGATAACTCTTTTTATTAAAATTTTAGTTAATTATTTTGTGGCTAAAGTAATTAATTATAATTGCAATTTGATGAAATACTGTATATTATGACGAATGCCATTATAGTTTCGTTTTTATTAAAAGATGTGTGTTAAAATAAATAAAACTGTTTATATACAATAACTACTGCAGTGTATTCATGAACTGTAATGAAAATTTTATTTTTAAACAAGCTTATATTAATTCATACACCAAATTTTGTATCTGTGCTGTTGACCTTTGAAGAGTTCTTCTATTGGGAGAGCTAAACCTGAATGACATTCAGGTCACGCTTAACATAAAAATGCATTGTCATCGGAACTGAACCAACATGTAATATTGATAGAAGATAAAGAGATGAAATTTAATTTTTAGGGTTCCGTACCCAAAGGGTAACCAACGGGACCCTATTACTAAGACTCCGCAGTCCGTCTGTCTGTCTGCGGGCTTGTATCTCACGATCCGTAATCACACAGTTGAAATTTTCACAGAATGTGTATTTCTGTTGCCGCTATAACAAAAAATAAATTAAAAAATTAAAGGTAGCCTAGGGAGCTGTCTATTTATTACGGATCATGAGATACAGCCCAACAAAAAACCAAAAAAACACGTTTCTTGAAACGTGTTTTTTTTAGTTTATGGTGGATACCCTTCGTGTACAAGTCCGACTAGCACTTGGCCGGATTTATATTGGTACTGTGCTCTGTTAATTTATTTAGTACTAAATAAAATGAATATCTCATAAGCACTAGCAATAACTTCCATCTAAAAAAAAAATATCCTTCCAAAGATACCTATCTGTTCCCACAGTGAAACATGAATGTGGCACTTTTAAATCACCTTATCTTTTTGGCCCACACTTGCATACGGACTTGCCAAATGTACAACCTTCGTTCCAATGAAATAGGACCTTAATGTTATAGCTTCCGTATGTCGTATCCGTTCGCAACGGATATTTGATTCGTACGCATGTTAATTTAATTTGACTTAGGTATATTTATGTGTTTTTTATGGCGATGTTACCTTTTTATGATTTCAGCAAACTGAATATGTTTTATATCGATCACATCGCAGTTAGAAATCAGTGGTAAATGGAGCTCTAATAAAAATCATTCACTTTAGGCGCTATTAACTGCCAATGACCTGTAGTGGTTGTGTGCTCTGTGCTAAGCACACGTAACGCGTCATACGTCCACCCAGTAATAGGTCTCGCCCATCAAGGAGCGCTGTCCGTAATTAGACTAATTATTAATTTATGGAAATAAACTAAATAACTTGGACTAAATTGTAAATAATTACATGATCTTTAAAATGGTGGAGATTTCATAAAAATACGCTTTATAGTTCTTGCGTGATTCTCAATTTTTTATCCGCGTTAGACATAACTTTATCAATTAATTACACTATGTTATGAAAATATGATTTCAAATATTCTCAGATCAAATTACGACGAAAATTGTCTAGAGTAAAATATATTTTTTTCAAAGAAATAAGACAAGTCCTTTAGACGTGATGTTCAATTAAAAACCATTAAAAGTCGTATGACTGCGCCTTAAATGGTTAAAGAAGAAAAGCCGGCCAAGCGTGAGTCGAACTGGCAGTCAAAGGCTCCGTTGGTTACCCTTCTAGTACGGAATCATAAAAATACCATAATCAACACGGTTTTCAGATCTATTGTTGATTGCAGTTTGTCATTATATCTTCCAGGCAGAGCAGTGGTGGCCCTTTGGTAACGGCCCCGAATTTCGAGTTATGCGTCGTAGGTTAAACCCAGGTTGGGGTTTTATTTTTTGTTATATTATTTCATCACCACTGGTTTAAATCGGTGAAGGAAAACATCGTGAGGAAACCGGCATGTCCTAGAACCAAAACTTCGAAGACAATATGTGGCATCCAACAACCCGCATTGGGCCAGCGTGCACAGAGAGGAGGCCTGTACCTCAGCAGTGGAGACATTAAGGCGTATATAGCCGCCAAGTGGCGCCCTCATTTTTTTTTTTTTTTTTTTTTTTTTTCCACAACTATCACACAACGCCATCTAGTCCCAAGTTAAGCAGAGCTTGTGTTATGGGTACTAGACAACTGATAAACATACTTATATAATTCTAAATACATACATATTATAGATAAATTACACCCAGACACAGAACAAATGATCGTGCTCATCACACAAACATTTGTCCTGGGTGGGAATCGAACCCACGACCTCCGGCATAGCAGTCAGGGTCACTAACCACTAGACCAACAGGCCAGTCATAGAATAAAAAATCGTAGCAAAGCATAGAAAATAAAGATGAAAGAATCCTATGTTGCGTTTGTTACAAATAGGATAAGGTATTTTTACGTTGTTAAAACAGGACTCACTTGCTTACTACTACTTTGGATACGAAACACTTTGAGTCCTGTTTTAACAACGTAAAAATACCTTATCCTATTTGTAACAAACGCAACATATAATTTTTTAATCTTGATTTTCTATTTTGTTGATTGATATTCAATGAGGGCGCCACTTACGGGGAGGTAGGCCCTTAAAAGGCTGATGATGATGATGATAAGTGACTGGGGAAGATTTTTTTAGTTTGAAAGATAGTGGTGGAGAAAGCAATTGATACTAAGTTTCTAAAGTCATTGATTACTTTCTTCTACTAAGTGTTTCTCCGAGACAATAGTCCTACTTCCCAGTAGAGAAAACATCAAAAGGCGGAACATACTTATTGGTAGACAGAAAATTGTTGCTTCCTTGAATTGCTTAACATCCTCTTGCACCTGTAATTTCCATTATGGAGAGGTTAATTATTTTGTAATTATCACCAAAACAAAACCTACATCTAAATTCCTGCACAACAGCACAAAACAGCTCTTTACTAAGCAAAACCACTTTAGTTCTGCCACAATAATAACGTAATATACTCTGCGAAAGGTTTCAGCTAATTAAGTGTACAATTTCAGTAGTTTCACGTTAAAGCACATTGTTTACTATAGGAGACAATGGCTGTGAGCGATGTTACTGAGTGCACTCGTTTGTTGATGAGGTTTCTTTGTTAGGTATACTATATAGAATGTGCCTGTGTTTTGTTTAATAAATATAACATTAATTTTGTCTCATTAAATGTCAAGTGACATCTTTGCCACATCTCGCCTTGTTTCGGCAAAACGAAGCTACATGTATCATTTGAGAAACTGTATCCATCCTAAACTAAACTATTAGTTTTCCTGCTTTTGTCAAATCGATTGACATCTCTGCATAGTCAAGATACAAATATAATTTAAATAACATTTACTTTGTGTGTCTTTTTAATAACAAGTGACATCTTAGCAACATCACGCCTTGTTTTGGCAAAACGAAGCTACTTATATCATTTGCGAAACTATATCTTCTGAAACTAAACTATAGGCTCTACTGCCTTCGTATAATCAATTATAACTGTTGCATCTCACGTTGTCTGTCTGTGTTACTGCACACTGCTGGCTGTGTTGTCTTGCACTCACTCTTGCATTGTTTCTATGTGCGTGAGCTATTTTCTATGGCACCGAGCGCTCGCGCTCCTAGCTTGCGCACACAGAAAAAAAGTGTACGTGAGCCTACACACACATCCAAGACGAACCCACCTTGGTGAAATAGAACAACTACAACATCTCTGCAGAATCAAGATACACAAATACAAGCAAAGTTACATCTCTGCCAAACCGTACTATATCTATGACAAACTGATATGTTTATTTTTATTTTAACACGTTTTTATTAGCTTGATGTGATTGCGTGATTTCACCCACTTCAAAACGTCGGATTGAATTGAAACTTCGCACACTTACCACACGCACGCTGGTCCACAAATTCAAAGTCGCTCAGCGCGCTATGGAGCGGGTTATGTGAGGAGTTTCTTTGAAGGATAAAATCAGGAATGAAGTTGTCCGGAAAAGAACCGGAGTAACCGACGTAGCTTGCAGAATAAGCAAACTGAAGTGGCAGTGGACTGGTCATGTTTGTCGAAGGACCGATGGCCGATGGAGCAGACGAGTCCTGGACTGGAGACCGCGTATCAGCAAACGTAGTGTTGGACGCCCACCAGCTAGATGGACCGACGACTTTAAGAAAATGGCTGGGATAGACTGGATGCGGAAGGCGCCGGACAGGGTGTTGTGGCGCAGCCTGGGAGAGGCCTATGTCCAGCAGTGGACTGCGATAGGCTGAGTTGATTGATTGATTGACACTTATCAAGGACCGATGACAATGCATGGTTAGCTAAGTGACGTTATTCTAAATCAAATATGGCAGTCTCCCAAAGATGGCAGACTCCCAAAAAAGAAAATGTTCCAACTCTCATTTCGCAGGTATGCTGAAAGAGATTTACCGTACCTCTTTTTCCGTTTCCACTGTCTTGTCTGTTTATTACATGTGTATAACTGATTTGTTAAATAAATTTAAAAAAACTTTTAAACTTTCACATTTTACTGATCACAAATTACTTACGTAATTCAGGCATCAAATATTGACACGGCAAACGTTTATTAAATTTTAAAATAATCGATTTTCAATTACCTCCATGTCATGGGGAAAACGTTTTACCCTTCATTAAAGCGATGGAAGGGTACTAATGGGATAATTTAATTTAATTTTATGGCAGAGAATATGATGAAATAGGTACATACACTTATGTTGTTTTGCCTGATACGTTATGGTGAATCCTGGAGTATTTAGCTAGATATAAAAGTTGTAATAGGCAGTCAAGGTAGAAAGAGCACTTTCTGGGAAAGAAGAGTTTGAAATTTTACGGGTTTATTGTTTGAGGATAAATTCGAAAGAGTTACCTCGCCTGGGCATTCAGGGCGGGAAGTAACAGGGGTGGGATTTAGTCAGTAAGAGTCTGACACGCCCTGCCGTTCCACCCAGAGCGGGAGAAGTCATTGGATGATTTCCCACCCCACAAAAAAAAAGGCAGTTGTCCCAAGCGACTAACTATCGGCTATTTTGACGCTAAAGAAACGTACAATAGATATACATTCCGTGTAAATAAAAGAGATGCATATTATTAATAGTTGATCGCTGACTGTTCACACTCCCGACCTCCCGACGAGGACTTGCTCAACAAGTTTGTTGCTGAGCGACAAGATTTATCAAAGCTTACTCTCTCTCTCTCTCAGCGATGCTCGTTTGGCGGTCAGAACTCACGCCGCAACACCAATCAGTAGTCATTTCTTTCACTGCGCGTGCAGTGTTGCGCAGGACTAGCCGCTCCGAGCGAGTGGTGTGAGTAATCGCCCGTCGCACTCGAACATTCGCGGGCTTTAAGCTCAGCGATAAAACAATCGCAACGACACACTCGCTATTCGCTGCTCGCCAACTCGTTTTTAGTTTGAAGTTCTACTCGCTACTCGCTCATCGTTGGCGGCGGGACAGGTGGCGGGACCTTAGCGTCACAAGCCGTGCCCTGACTGGATTTCCATCGACAGTAATGACGAATTTCTGTACAAACTTTCATTACCAATAAAATTTAATTTTAATTAAATTTTATTGGTAATTTTATTGGTTTTATTGGTAAGGCTTTAGCCTTTAGGGGATTATTTTTAGGATTCCGAAAAGTCCGAATGAAAAACGGAACCCTAATAGGATCACTCGTCAATCTGTCTGTCACAGTCAATTTTCTCCGAATCTAATGGACTGATTAAGTTGAAATTTGGTACACACATGAATATCTGTAACCCGAATATGTAGGTGTATCGGAAATAAATGGATTTGGAATATGGGGGTCACTTCTAGGGAGCAAATTGGAAAATTTAAAAAAAGTTTTCCAAATTGTACTGTGTGAGGGAATATATTTTTTTCCTAATTTCAAAATATATATTTTTTAAATTATTTACCCTTATCTCCGAAACCACTGGCCCTAAAATTTGGAAAAATACAGGAGGTAGTTCTTTACTTGTAGATTACAGAAAAACATAAAAGAAGTATATAGTTTTTAAAAATACCTAAAAAAATAAAATGATTTCTTCGGAACCCTATGCGTGTGAGTCCGACTCGCTCTTGGCCGGTTTTTAACCGTGGGACCTACTAAGGAAGCATTTCTACGTACCTACGTTATACTGGGAACTATTGTACCTTTCATGCTTTTAAATCAAGCGAATTGAGCTGTTCGCTGTTTTTCAGTAGATTTAATTTTTAAGATGGAAATAGTAACCTATAAAGTATAACCTATTGATTTTCCTTAAGGCCATGACATGACCTAAAGTGGAGTCACTGTCAAATTGCATAGAATAGAAAGAGATGCACGATGACAGGTTTTAAATTTATTAAAAAAAAACGCAACGATCGGGTCAAATCTTGCAAGCTGAATTAGAACTACTTTCTTTTATCCTATGGAGTTGAATTAGAACTACTTTCTTTTATCCTATGGAGTTGAATTAGAGCTACTTTCTTTTATCCTATGGAGTTAAATTAGAGCTACTTTCTTTTATCCTATGGAGTTGAATTAGAACTACTTTCTTTTATCCTATGGAGTTGAATTAGAACTACTTTCTTTTATCCTATGGAGTTGAATTAGAACGACTTTTTTTTATCCTATGGAGTTGAAGTAGAGCTACTTTTTTATCCTATGGAGTTGAATTAGAGCTATTTTCTTTTATCCTATGGAGTTGAATTAGAGCTACTTTCTTTTATCCTATGGAGTTGATTAGAACTACTTTCTTTTATCCTATGGAGTTGAATTAGAGCTACTTTTTTATCCTATGGACTTGAATTAGAGCTACTTTCTTTTATCCTATGGAGTTGAATTAGAGCTATTTTCTTTTATCCTATGGAGTTGAATTAGAACTACTTTCTTTTATCCTATGGAGTTGAATTAGAACTACTTTCTTTTATCCTATGGAGTTGAATTAGAGCTACTTTTTTATCCTATGGACTTGAATTAGAGCTACTTTCTTTTATCCTATGGAGTTGAATTAGAACTACTTTATTTGATCCTATGGAGTTGAATTAGAGCTGCTTTTTTATCCTATGGACTTGAGTTAGAGCTACTTTCTTTTATCCTATGGAGTTGAATTAGAACTACTTTCTTTTATCCTATGGAGTTGAATTAGAGCTACTTTCTTTTATCCTATGGAGTTGAATTAGAGCTACTTTATTTTGTCCTATGGAGTTGAATTAGAGCTACTTTATTTTGTCCTATGGAGTTGAATTAGAGCTACTTTATTTTGTCCTATGGAGTTGAATTAGAGCTACTTTATTTTGTCCTATGGAGTTGAATTAGAGCTACTTTATTTTATCCTATGGACTTGTATTAGAGCTACTTTCTTTTATCCTATGGAGTTGAATTAGAACTACTTTTTTACCCGGGCCTGCGGACGGCGAGTAGTGGGAAACTCGCCGTCCGATCAGCACCAGGCCCGAGAGTCGACGGCGCGTAGTGTTCCACGCGCGCCTCAAAGAGTTGTCAGCAAAGGACGGGGCCTGCCACGGCCAATGCCTGCCCGGGGGTTGAGGATAAATTCGAAAGAGTTACCTCACTCCTGGGCATGTAGGGCAGGGAGGAACAGGGGTGGGTTTTAGTCAGTAAGAGTCTGACACGCCCTTCCGCTCCACCCTAGAGCGGAAGAAGTCATAAGATGATTTCCCACCCCCCAAAAAAATAAAAACTACTTTATTTTATCCTATGGAGTTGAATTATAACTACTTTATTTTATCCTATGGAATTGAATTAGAGCTACTTTCTTTTATCCTATGAAGTTGAATTAGAACTACTTTCTTTTATCCTATGGAGTTGAATTTTTACATATCGGTTCAGTTCCGATGACAATGCATTTTTATGGTAAGCACGACATGAATCCACATTCAGGATTAGCTCCAGATAGAGGAACTCTTCAACGGTCAACAGCATAGACACGAAATTTTATGTATGAATTTAAAAGTTTGTTTAAAAAAAAACTATTTTGACTACCTACTGATTTACTCAAAAGATTGTTGAGTTATTAAAAATCTAAAACGACCAGGTTTTGCAGTAAAATTCGAATCATTATTTGTTCTTAATTTTATCTATGTATGTTGGCTAGTAAATTTGACGATAATTTCGAAAAAAATCTTAATATTTTTTTTTAAAACGTGTGTTGAAACTTTGGCTAAAAAACTTATGGTTTTCTTAAATTTTTAGACAACTCACAATTTGTAAGTTATTGCGAGTGGCAGTCTTAATAATCAAAAATAATAAGACAACTTCTTCAATATATTTGAGGTATTTTTCTTGCAAAGGTCAAAGATTCCATATCAATAAACTCAACAGAATATGAAACATTTATTTCAAAGACATATTATCGAAATAAAATATCATTCTTCATGCTCAATACACACCCTTAAAATATTGCCAAAAATAACTTATAAAAGCTCACACGAATTATGTGAATAACATTTCTTGTTAAGAAGAAATAAAATAAAAATTCTTGCTTTTAAAATATTGCATTCAAACTCTCAAGAAGTTTTCTGTTTTAATGGTAGAAAGTTTTGAATTTTGATGGGGATAAGTAGGTACTGTGACATCGGATATATCCCAGACTGCTCGGAATGTTGTCAAGTACTTACGAAAGTTTTAAAACCTGGATTCTTTAAGTGCTGTTTTGTAATTACGGAGGCAATTTGAGCATAACTTTGTGAAATTTACTCTCTGCTTTCACCTTTCACCGGTAAAGGAAAACTTAGTCAGAAATCCGTCATCATATAACCCAAAAGTTCCTGATAGCTACAACCTGGAGGTCTTTAAGTCAAGAGTGAATATTTTACTTCTAGGCAAGCGTCTATCGTCAACCACATCATCGCTTACCATCAGGTGAGATGGTGGTCAAGCGCGAGCCTTTAAATGATAAAAAACTGGCCAAGTGCGTGTCGGATTTCGCACATTAAGGGTTCCGTACCAAATATTGGTACTTGTTAGTAAAGTATACGTTATAATAAACATTATCACCCAATTTAAAGTTCATAGGTCAATGGGAAGTTAAAAAATTCTTCGTAACAAAATTTTGTGACTGACGACGGACGGACAGACAGACGGACACGTGAGTGACAACAATAGCACTCCGTTTGGACCCTTCGGGTACGGAACCCTAAAAATTTGACTTCCGCCAATCCGCTCTATACCACGAGGTGAATTCATGCCCATTTCTTCCCACAGAGCAAGAGCAGTGGTGGTCTAGTGGTAACTGCCGTGATTTAAGGTCGTGAGTTTGAACCCAGTCAGGCACATAAGTATGTTTATATTTTATTTCATCACCACTGTTTTCAAAAAGTTGAAGTAAAACATCGTGAGAAAACCATTGAGGATGCATAACTTGGAACTAAAAGATTTGACGACCAGTCGTGTCTTCCACCATCCCGCATTGAGCCCACGTTGTGGACGAGGAGTATTACGACCCACTCCCTCTCACATAGACGATGCCCGTGTCCTTGCCTTGGGAAAAAGTAAGTCTGATTCTAAACCCAAATCATTTTATAGTCAATGATGGAGCACGCTTGTCTAGATTTAACTTATTGACTTGAAGACCCAGAGGTAATAGCTATCAGGAAATACTGACTACGGCAGAGAAGTCCGCTCCTTACCTGTACGTACAAAGAAAGTATGACATAAGCGTTTTGCGCAGGTTTTATGTTCTCCATATAACGGTACGACTTGTTGTCGATTTGAAATATGTTAAGGCTGAAAATGCTTCTGCCCGGGGGTTGAGGATAAATTCAAAACAGAGTTACCTCGCCTCCGGGCACTAAGGGCAGGAAGGAACAGGGGTGGGTTTTAGTCAGTAAGAGTCTGACACGCCCCCCCGCTCCACCCAGAGCGGGAGAAGTCATTGGATGATTTCCCAACCCACAAAAAAAAAATTTGGACACTGCGAAAGTGCCCAGGGCTCCGCGATCGATGGGGACCCCCTAGTTCCTGCCATATTTATATTTTAAAAAGATGAAACGATAAAATTACTGACTAGAATACTTACTTGCTTATTCGCTTTTGCAGACGTTAAGCACAAATCGCTAAGAATATGCGCTACTGTTGCCCGAAAATCTGGTTTTTATAAAAATGCACACTGTTTTAAAGAAGAATCATCGGTGAACTAGTGATTTTTTTTTAAATGGACAATGATAATTTAATCTACTATTTATCTACTTTAACAAAATAGTCCTCTGTCAACATTCTTGTGTCCAAGATGCCTAAGGCAACAATAGTTTAAAAGAGGGCCCTATTAGCGCTAGGCAACTCAGGAAGGCACTAAGCAGTGCGGTACGATCTTTTTAGCAGGTACGTTCGTTTTACTTCGCTACTCTCTAGTCGACTCGCTAGGCATTTTGGCCCAAGTGATATAACATAGTTTAGGTTCAATCAAAAGTTATCAAACTCATTTATAATCTCGATGTGTAGGACATGTAAAACACAAGTTTCGGTAAACCTGTCAGTTAAGTTGTGACGACAATATATCAAGTTGTGGTTAAGTGTTGGGGAACTAAGTTAGCAGATGGTTGACGTCACTTCTATGACTAAAGGGTTAGGCCGCTATTGTTCATGAGTTTTGACAGTTTGACCTTTATAGTTAGGACGAGTGCTTTGTTTTGATGTTTCAGATTTACCATCGGAACTAGTACCGAAAGTGTACTTTATTTTATGTCAATTTAAATTGCTTGTGTTCTAGAAATTGATTTGATCTTTTCTTTGTGAAAGTGGACGGACCGCATTCTGCCACGTGTAGTGTAGTAGATACTAACGACCTGCCTCAGCTTCGCACGAGTACAAATTATAAACCTAAATCATCCTCATGAATCACTCTGTATATTGGTGGAAACCACATGAACATCAGTTCAGTAGGTTTTGAGTGTATAGCGAACAGACAGACTGATCGACACGGCGGGGAACTTTATTATAAGCTTTTATTTAGTTTCACCTATCCCGTTGTTTATCAGTCTGGAATCCAATCTTACAAGCTAAATTAGACCCACTTCTCTATGTCTGATTGGACTTAAGTTTTGGTGTACTTATTTATCTTTGCTGACAATGTAATGGTATGGTACCATGGAGCTGGTCTGATGATGGAGACGGAAGATGGCCTTAGGAACTTCTGAACTAAACAAGATAAACCCACCAAGTTTGATCTCGATTGATTCGGTTTGAGGAGCACTTTATAGCTAGACGATATTAAGGGTCTGATGATAGAGCTGGAAGGTGGCCACGGCATCTCTGTGATAAAACAACATAACCCCACCGAGTTTGGGCTTAACTGATACCACCCTAGAGCGGGAGAAGTCATTGGATGATTACCCACCCCACAAAAAAAAAGAGCTTCCTACTTTTTGCCGGTTTGCGGTCTCTACTCAGTTTACTTATTCTGTGAGCTATGTCGCTGCAATTGCTTCTCCTAAACAAAAGTAGAGAAAAGAACAGAAAAATTCCAAACAAGTCACTTTTCAAGTAGACTGATGCAGTTGGGGGCATGATATATTTTCTACATTTTAGTGAGTTATATTTTTGGAATCGTCTTTCCGAGCCCTTTATTGTGATACCTCACCTGATCATGTCACATTGCGGCCGCCATTATTGTTTTTTTTTTTTAATTACGTCCAGTCTTGTCACTTGTTAAGCACAGAATTAACACTGGATGGATGAAATGGCGGCAGGTCACCGGGACTGTCTGTGACTCCCGCATTCCCCTAAAACTTAAGGGGAAGATTTATAAAACAATGGTCAGACCTGCTGTCTTGTATGGTTCAGAATGTTGGGCCACAAAAGGGATGAATGAAAAGCAATTGCTTGTAGCTGAGATGAGAATGCTAAGAGCGATGTGTGGTGTTACGCGCATGGATAGAATTAGGAATGAGTATATAAGAGGAAGTCTGAAAGTGGCACCGCTGACTGAAAAGTTGTGTGGAAATCGGTTGTCGTGGTATGGGCATGTGATGCGGAGAAATGAAGAAAATGTCGTGAGGAAAGTCTTGTGTATGGATGTGGATGGCTATAAGAGTAGGGGAAGGCCAAAGAAACGATGGTTGGACTGTGTGAAAGAGGATATGGGTAAAAAAGGGGTGACTACAGAGATGACGACTAATAGAGGAGTATGGAAGAAAAAGACATGTTGCGCCGACCCCAAATAAATTGGGATAAGGGCAGGAGAATATAATATATATAGTCCAGTCTTGTCACTTGGATAGTCAAACCCAATCTAATAATACCTCATTATTGAAATCCATCCAGCTGTTTTAGCTCCAAAAAAATAGACAGACATACAAACTCTCCAAAAACAATACCCTCTTTCTAGAGCAGTCGGGTTAAATAACACGACGTACATTATTAAACAGTGAATTTTAATTGCATTTCTCGACAACGCGCTGACGTTAAGCATACAAAGCGAAACTTTCCATCAACGTTTTTAACAATTTTCGTTCTTTGACAGCTAATAAAGTTAATTAAAAGAATGCGATAAACAAGTACTGCCGGTACAGTCCCGCTCAACAAAATAGAAATAAAGTTATCTCAAAGAGCGGCATGAGATCGACTGTACATTGATGTACTAAAGTTGAAACCTTTGATATGGATACTGAAAAGGAATGGACGGTAGATGTTGCAAATAATATCAAAAAAACTACGGCCAATATCGGCAATTTTGTTAAAAGTTTCTGTTCAGGCAAATTTGCGCTTTATTGTTTTTACATTTGAATGCATTACGAGTTAAGTTTTCAATTTCAAATTCGCAAAATTGCGAAAATGTAATCTAAGCTTATTTATTAGCCTGCGGACGGCGAGTAAAGGCCTACGCAGACCGGGAAGGAATAGCAAAATGCTTAAACTTTGCTCCCAGTTAAAGATATTCTTCATTGACATTTTTATTAAATTTATTATTTGCGAAATTTTGACTAAACTGACATAATTATTATTAAGTATTAGCGTGTGGCGCGAAATTCTGACATCTTTTATTTACCTATTGACTTTATTTTTTGTTTCATTTTGTGTATTTGACATCTGATTACCTTTAATTATTTTGTATGCCTTTTAATAATATGCCTTTTGGCGGGACATAGTATGGACCAACATTTTTTATTTTTAACTAATATCTGTATTACATTACCCTATGTTCACAAAATTAATAAATTAATTTGAATTTGCAAAGGATTTAAATTTTTGCCAAAGGACATTCAAACTTATACAGTAGGAAAACGACATAAATTCCAATGTTTTAAATTGATGCCGCGGCATCGAAAGAGATTTCTCGATGCCACGGCATCAATTTAAAACATTGGAATTTATGTTGTATTCCTACTAGATAAGTTTTAATGTCCTTTGTCAAAAATTTAAATCCTTTGCCATTCCGTCCCGGTCTGCGTTGGCCATAATGAGTAGCTCGCCGTCCGATAAAACCAGGGCCTGAGACGACGGCGCGTAGTGTTCCACGCGCGCCTCAAAGAGACGCCAGCAACAACTGACGAGGTCCACTAGGGCCGATGCCTGTCTGGGTCTCGGATAAATTCGAAAGAGAGTTACAGTGGCAAGGCACAAGCAACTCAGGAACAGGGGTGGGTTTTAGTCAGTAAAAGTCTGACAAGCCCTCCCGCTCCACCCAAAGCGTGAGAGGAGAAGTCATTGGATGATTTTCAAAGGTAATCTCTGAAACTGACCCTATTGTGAAAACTTTATTGCTGGAGTCGTCGTACCTAGGTTGCTTTTGTACCTAACTGCAGGATTTATATAGATGGAGCAAAACCTCGGGGAGAAGCCAGCAATATGAAAAAAACCTCGGGGAGAAGCTAGCAATATGAAAAAAGCCGGCCAAGTGTGTGTCGGACTTTGCACATTTAGGGTTCCGTATCAAATGAGGGAATTATCAAAGGAAAAATCTGATTTATAGTTATATTGATATTTGTTAGTAAAATATACGTAATGAGAAACATTATCACCAAATTTCAAGGTCAAGGGGAAGATAAAAAATTCTTCGGAACAAAATTTTGTGACAGACGACGGACGTACAGACAGACGGACAGACGGACATGTGAGTGACAACAATAGGGCTTTGTTTCGATCCTTCGGATACGGGACCCTAAAAAGTAACTGACTTGATACCAAGAGACCAAAGCAGAAGTAGAGGTCGGCCTATTTTGTGAGAAGGGTTGACCTGGATGGATGACTAAAACTAGGCAGACAGCTTAACCCAAAGGAACGATTGCTGCTTAAAATAATCACATATAAATACTTAACTTAGTATTTAAAAATACATTAAGAGGGAACAGGGGCTGCGATTCTTCATACAAGTGTATATCCCTTTTTTCTTCCTGAATAATGCCTTTGGAGCAATCCTTTTTTTTCCTAAAGTCAAGGTCTACTATAAACACGTCCCTTTCATTTCCTTTTTTCTTCAGCAACTAATAAGTCAAGAAAATATAACCCTCCAAAAATGACAAAAAATTACCCATTTTTACCGCCGTTATTAGAGGATAACCAGACAAATTCGAAAAGTTTTTAACATTAAACATTTAATAGGAACCCAGATATCCTCCTTCTTTGTTTAAAATAATTGAATCGGCTCAGTTTTTGAGGAGAAAAAAGGGGAATACGAAACGTCGATCTCGTCAAAAATTTTGTGATAAATTTGGTATGAGCTGCAGCTGTCCCTGTCGCACTATACGGGGGCAGGCTTGAGGCAGCACGGCAGCAATAGTTTCTTCAAATACATATTTTTCAAATTCCTCGCTGGCCCTGTTCCCTCTTAACTATGTTCTAAATAGAGAGAAGATTTTTTTTTTTTTTTGGGGGGTGGGAAATCATCCTATGACTTCTTCCGGTCTAGGGTGGAGCGGAAGGGTGTGTCAGACTCTTACTGACTAAAACCCACCCCTGTTCCTCCCTGCCTCGAGTGCCCGGGGGCGAGGTAACTCTTTCGAATTTATCCTCCACCCCCGGGCAGGCACTGGCCGTGGCAGGCCCCGTCCTTTGCTGACAACTCTTTGAGGCGCGCGTGGAACACTACGCGCCGTCGACTCTCGGGCCTGGTGCTGATCGGATGGCGAGTTACCCGCTACTCGCCGTCCGCAGGCCCGGGTCTACGGTGGCCGGAGATCGTCTCGCAGCCCCTGGCGTCTCCTGCGACGGCTGCTGCTGGGGGCGCTAGGGCGACTCGGTCTCTGTTGAGTCTCCCTAACGTGTGCCGCCTCCCTCTTCGCGAGCATTACTGCTTCGCAGAAGGAGGAGACGGCCCCCCATTCCCTCTCGCTCCGTACCATGGCCTGAACCAGGGCACGGCGCGAGAGGTCGCTGCCGCCTATCGCATCCACGAGGACACGGCGGTGTTCTGCCCAGGCGGGGCAAACCTCCACCGTATGCTCCACCGTGTCCACTGGGCGATCCTCGCAGTGGAAACACGCAGGGGTCACCTCCGCCTTAATCCGACACAGGTACTTCCCGAAACAGCCAAGTCCGGTGAGCACCTGCGTCAGGCGGAAGGTGAGGGCGCCGTGACGCCTCTCCAGCCACTCCTCAAAGAGGGGCACTACCGCCTCGATGGTGGCGTGCCCAGCGCTGGGTTGCGACAGTCGCTCTCTCCATGTCACCATGAGATCCTGCCGGAGCTCGGTCCGCCGAGCCGCGAGTTGTCGCGGCAGCGGAGTTTCGCCCCGGCGTTTGGCCTCCTCGCGCCACTCGTACAGGTGCGCGAGGATTTTTGCCTCCAGATCCCACGGTGACAGTCCGGCAAGGAGGCTCGCCGCCTCACGGGAGATCGTGCGGTATCCGCGGATGATGCGGATCGCCATGACCCTCTGGGACGCGTTCATCAGGCGAGCTGATCGCTGCCTCAACGAACGCGCCCACACCGGTGCCCCGTAGAGGGCCATGGACCGCACGATCCCCGCGTAGAGCCTCCGGCAGGAGGCGTTTGGCCCCCTCAGATTGGGTAGGAGCCGCTTCAAGGCGGCCCCGGCCCTGTCCAATCTGGGAGCCAAACGTCGAAAATGTTCGACGAAGTTCCACCGGCTGTCGAGGACGAGTCCCAGGTACCTCATCGTACCCTCGACGCCGATGCAAACCCCTCCTACCGTGATCTGGGAACCCGGCGGTGGCGCGTTCCGACGACCATGAAAACACATGGCCTCGGACTTGTGCAATGCCACCTCGAGTCCCAGTTGCCGGATCCTCTCTATGACTGTCAAAATAGAGAGAAGATAGAAGTGTTATTACCACACTTCTATCTTCTATCTATTTAGAACATACTTTATGTATTTTTAATTTTAAAATCATTTCAAATGTAAGTAATTATAGGAAAAATTTAACAGTAGTATAATCCTGGGTATGATTGCTGACAGACTGGACTGTTGTGACATAAATCGTTGCTCCAGTATTTCGGCTGGAATGTTGAAGCAATGAATAATTTATTTATTAATGATTTGTTTATGTGTGTATGTCGCCGTTGATGTTGTATGGTCTTATGTCTTACTAACATAGTTATAATTATATTTATTGTTACTAACCCTATGAGTCTCGTTGTAACTCGAAATAAACGATTAAATTAATTTAAATAAAATAAAATAAAAATTTAATAAGACATTTTTTTAACAGAATCGTGTAAATAAATTTTTACTCCAAGTTATATTTTTGTCCACATTGCGGCTAATTCTTTTTAAATCTTTTTCGTAGGGAAAAATCTTTGCCAACACCAAACTTTTTTTATTAATGCTAAGAAGAAAGAAATCTCGTAGAGCTCGCAAACGAAATGTATTACCAAATTTTGTATGAACTCGCAAAAAAAAACTTTTCTACGTTGATAATCTCCGTAAGATTTGTAAGCAGTTGGAAAGTCGCCTTGGAGTATGAATAAAACAAGGTGCTGTCTTTATTATAAGTTTTTAACGGATGTCTTGTACGAGTAGCTCATCAACATTTATGGTATTTCCTTTCAAACCTATCTTTTTTTTAATTGTTTTTGATGGAAAATCTTCAAAAGGCGCCTGGACTTTTGTGGAAAAAATTACAGGGAGTATGAATTTTTTTAACTTTTTTATTTCCTCTTTTTTCCTTTTTACTTTGTGTGTTGTGCTGTGTCTTTTGTGTGCACTAAATAAATGTTTTATCTACCTATCACCCCGTTGATCACCATGTAACAAGGCAGTGCGATCGCTCGCCTGCTGCTTTATTTAACTCCGTCCCCCCTCTACGTGATAACCATCAATACATGGAACGAGGCTCAGTGAACTCTTCCACCACCACCACCACCACCTAAATCAACCAAACCTGGTGGTTTGGATGGTGTGGTGGTGGTCCACCATCACCACCACCCAAACCACCACGGTAAGAAAAAGCTATGCTAGGTGCCTACCTAGCATAGCTTTTTCACACCAAAATGCAGGTACCTGCATCCTGGTACCAGCATCTGGTGCTGGTCTCTTTAGTCAACTAATATGAAAGTATAGAAGAATCTCATATAAATCGACACTAAACAATTTAGGAAAGCGCAAGAGAATCTTCGTATCACTTAATCGCGATAATAGGTCTTGTGGAATTAAAATAAAGTGCGAGTGAACTGTGTAGCAAGATATATAATGTAAATAAAAAGAACAAGGAAAGTGCAATGCATAAGCGCAGCCATGTTTTGAGGTGGGCAATAGCTGACTGGTCTGTGGGGCGAGCTCTCGGGTAACCAGAGCACTGTCCGGCGCGTCAAACCCAGTGTCCCTCGTTCACTGAGCGCTCAAACCGCTGTTGAGGCGAGCGTCTCAACATCATCATTTGATTTGGGAATCTTAAAGACCATCCATCCTAGGTACAGGTAGGTACTTGGAAGTTACGTTTGCGATTGGTGAATTTATTAAAATAATGTAGAGCAGTGTTGACCCAGTGGTATCGACCGCGACTTACAAGTTGTAAGTCGTGAGTTCAAACCCAGGCAGGCGCTTTACTTTGTGTAAATTATTACATCACCACTGCTCTCAAAACGCTGAAGAAAAAGATCATGAGGAAACCGGCATGTCCTAGAACCAAAAATTCGAAGACATGTGATATCCACCAATCCGCATTGGGCCTGCGTGGTAGATTGCGGCCCACACCCTCTCACAAAGAGGAGGTCTGTTCTCCAGCAGTGGGGAAATTAAATAGGCTGGTGATAATGATGAATAATTCCAATGATAAATAATTTAATATTGTTTCCTTTTGAACGACTGCTTAAAAAAGTAGTGACAGTAGTTTTAAAAAAGGAGTTTAGAAGGGCTATGTCTAGTAAACTTGTATTGACACATTTTTTCTTTAGATTTAATTAAATCTTTATTTGCCTAGTCTTCTTTCAACTGTGTTGGAATCGGCTTCCGGTCTAACCAGATACACTTAAATATCAGTATTTAACATGGAACGGTTTCCTATCCACATTCTATCCTAGATTTGGTCTAATGCTTGTCTAATTCATACCCTGAAGGCAAAACATATTGAATCCGATTAGCAATTTATGGGGAAATCTTTTTCTGTTAGAAACGCTGCGAGGTTCAAGTTTGGTATTCAAATGTATTGAAGTTTGAAATTAATGTCTCTTTGTATGATCAAGTTATGCCGTTGTGCAGATGGAATCTTCTGGCGAACATCATGACGACTTAGTTTAAAAGCATAAGCTCTCTCTCTCATAAATAAAAACCCTTAACGCATCAGTTACCGGAGAAACAGACACAATAGAAAATCTATTGCTACCTTACCCGTTGGTACCCGTCGCGTTAACCTAACTACGTTATACATATACAAAAACAATATACGTTCAGGCGCCGAAGTATTCCTTCACAGAAAACATGCCCAGAAGACTGGCTGCATTGCCACGTTGAATGGCAATGTAAGATCATTCAAACATGTATATTTCTTTTATTTTTAGTCTTCTAAAAATATTGAAACAATTTAGAAAAGCGCAAGAGAATCTTCATATCACTTAATCGCGATAATAGGTCTTTTGGAATTAAAATAAAGTGCGAGTGAACTGTGTAGCAAGATATATAATGTAAATAAAAAGAATAAGGAAATGCGTAAGCGCTGCCATGTGTTGAGGTGGGCAACAGCTGTATGGTCTGTGGGGCGAGCTCTTGGATGACCAGAGTACCGGCCGGCGATCCGAACCCCGTGTCTTTCGTTCACTGCGCGCTCAAAACACTGTTGAGGCGAGCGTCTCAATATGGCAGACTGGCTGCATTACTACGTTGAATGGCAATGCAGGAGCTATTATTATTATACTCTTTGGCAGGAGCATTCAAAAATTTATATTTCTTTTATTTTTAGAATACTAAAAAAAAAGAAACAAATTTTTGGACAAAGAACGAGCCAGATGATTGATTTTAATATACTTCAGTGTTACTTGAACCAATTTGACGGATAATAGTAAAGAGTTTTGAAGCCGATTTTTTAAATTCCCGATTCAGTAATTTTAGTGGTCATACTCATTTCCTATAATAATAATCCTCTGGACCGAATTTCGGTCACGTACGCAGGAAATATTATAGTGCTCAAGCGTGCGCGCACACTGGTACATTCTCTGTTCCTTTACTCTCATAGTCCGATGGGATGGCAATCCGACACGACCGGGGAGAGATCAGGCGCAGGATTAACGGCTTTATGTCATGTGCTTGCCGAGACTCGGGGGTTTTACACCACCAACTTCCCAAATACGGGCTGCTACACAGTAGTTCCTAATGGAAAAACCCAATAGCACTTTTTGCCCTACCCGGGAATCAAACCCATGACCTCACACAGAGCAGTCGCTCATGCGACCACGAGACACTAAAAAGGCAGTTCAATAAGGCGTAATATATATACGGCATATCATAATAATATTCCACAACTATCACACAACGCCATCTAGTCCCAAGCTAAGCAGAGCTTGTGTTATGGGTACTAGTCAACTGATAAACATACTTATATATTTCTAAATACATACATATTATAGATAAATTACACCCAGACACAGAACAAATGATCGTGCTCATTACACAAACATTTGTCCTGGGTGGGAATCGAACCCACGACCTCCGGCATAGCAGTCAGGGTCACTAACCACTAGACCAACAGGCCAGTCCGTATGAGTGTGTGGTTAATGATAATGCTAAATTATTAAAACACGAAATTGAAAGACAGAATAAAATTTATTCAGCAACAGTACACGAAACACGCACGGTACACAGAAATAACAATGATGAGACACACAAACAAACACACACACATACTTAAAACAAACAAAGTGTGTGCCTCACGACTACGCTAAAAAGGTCCATTTCAGCGATAATGTCAGACGGGCTGGAGCCGCCTGACGCTGGTTTTCAAACGAACCTTTCAAAGGACTGTGACGGATGATTTGAAGGTAACAGCCCCCTAGCCAAATAACTTTTATAATAGCGCTAACACTAACGCTTTGTGCAAAATGTATAGCAACGACATTACCTGCGGAGAGAACTGTCACGTGACTCACGCCCAGTAATGTCGTTGCCACACATTTTGCACGAAGCGTTAATAGAAAAGTATTTTGTCTAACCCCTCAGGTACGAACTAAATGTAATAGTGAAACAAGTTCTATTCAAAAACTATAAACAGTTAATAGATATTTTATATATGATGTTTAAATGCGTGTAATGAAGTTATGCATAAAAATACTAACTAATTATTATACAGAAGATACAAATAAGAAATACTAAATACATGCTAAAACAGCCGTACTTTAACTACATACCGTCTTGCCAAAAAGAAACAAAACCCGATTCTCCTTATACATTATAGGCATTTAGAGTTTTATGATTTTTTAGCATCTAGGGAAGATAACGAGCAAAACTGTATTTTTTAACCGACTTTCGAAAAAGGAGGAGGTTCTGTGTTCGACTGTATATATGTTTTATGTATGTCCGCCGATTTCTCCGTCAGTTGTGGACCGATTTTCAAAATTCTTTTTTTATCCGAAAGAATATACTCCCAAGTTGGTCCCATATAAATTTTATCGAAATTGCTTCAGCGCTTTTTGAGAAACTGAACAAAAACGAAAAATATGTATACCTCGATGACGTATTGGTGTTCTCCAAATGTTTAAATTCCACGTTCCATGGTATTGGGGTTTTTAGTTCTGGGGTATTACAACTAAAAAGTGAAAAATAAAAAACTTTTTTACAAAAAAAAACAACCGACTTCCAAAAAAAAAAATACACTAAAAATTAAAAATAACTTTAATTTCAGAAGTTTTTTATGTTTGGTTGTAGTTTGTTTGGTAATGGCAGCGACTTATAAGTTGTAGGGATTTATTCCATTCTAATACCAAAAACTAATACCACTGGTATTTGTTTCAACTCATATTTTTTTTCTATTCCGAACCGATACCATTGTTTAAACTAATACCAAAACAAGTTCAAAGATATAAGGTACAGTCAGTAAAAATGCTTTGTATGTAAATATAAGACCTTTAATTGAAAAAAAAAACAGATAACTCCAAAAAAATCAAATTTTGTTAGCAAACGTCTTGTTCAATGATAAAATATCACTTAAATAATCAACTTTAATATAATTTTAAATCCTCTCTATACCTGTATAATATTTTTTTTGCAAAAACATCAAACAGGAAGAATTTACTTACAATCTAAAAATTACAAAATATCTCAAAAAATTAACTCTTAATTTATATTGAAATTTATCTGACATAGTTATTATTAGACAGGTACGTAATTATTCACGTCTACCTATCTCATAACAACTATGTCAGGTAAGTTTTTAACAAAAATAAATCACTTTTTATCTAACAATTGTAAAATATCACAGAAAATCAACTTTTTGTATAATCTAATCAGTCATTCATCACCTACATAGCAATGAATCAGCATTTTTTTTTGCAATAATATCTAATATGAAAAATTCACTTTAAATCTAACAATTATAAAATATCACAGAAAATCAACTTTTTGTATAATCAAATCAGTCATTCATCACTTACATAGCAATGAATCAGCAATTTTTTTTGCAATGAATTCTAACCTTACCTAACAATTGTAAAATTTCACAGAAAATCAACTTTTTGTTTAATCAAATCAGTCATTCTTCACCTATATAGCAATGAATCAGCAATTTTTTTTTGCAAAAACGTCATATATGAATAATTCACTTATAATCTAAGAATTATAAAATATCACAGAAAATCAACTATTAGTATAATCAGCTAAATGACGTGTAAATAATTTCTTATATTTCAACAATTAGTAGCTAAACCCTTAATTTTTCTAAGCAGTGACCTACGGAGATTTTGTTTTTGAGGAGTTGGTCAGTTACGTATGTGATCCACGAATTTTTCATAATAGTTGTCTGTGCACATCGTTTTGCGGGGGGTGCGTTTGATTTATATTGAGTAACAACCACTGTTTGTAAATCTGCGTCCTCTTTCAGCACGTTCAGAAGCTGATATAAATTAGCATTCTTTGGCACAGCCGAGTTTAATTTCTTATGCCAAGATTCTACGGCATTTGTGGTTCGATGGCGTTCACCATGAACGCACCAAATGTCTACAAAACTCTCGTTCTCTAGCCATTGTGACACCATGTAGTCATTAAATGTTTGAATGGCGTCAGTATCAGGACAGTCTTCCATTATGTAGCACCATCCTTCTGATATGAATTTACGAGGAAGTAAAGGCAGTAAAGCTGAAAGTCTTACATGTCTTTGGGTGATAGCATCTTTTGTCAGATCCAACTGTTTTGCTTTTTTCCATACATTTTTGGAATAATGAAAGTAGCATCCTTTAATCACAACTGACGGAAAAACAATTGTAATGGCGTTCATTGCGGCTAGTTCAAAATCTGTTAAAAATTTTACGGGTTCCCACCCAGGAATGTTTTGTTTCAAAATTTCAAATAATTTTTTGTATGTTTCTTCTGTTTTTTTGTTAAGTAAAACATAAATAAGAGGAACTATACGAGTGTGATATTCGTCACTTCCCAGATCTCCGTGGATAGTATATAACTGCACAAAAGGCTCAGGGGTGCAATCGAATGTTCCGTCGCTTTCAAAAAATTTAATGCTCGGAATTTTCTCTAGTTGATTTGGACTGACCAAGATTATTATTCGGGTATTGGAAGACTCATCTATATAATCGTAAAACAAAAAATCTCTAAATTGTAATGGAACTTCTACTTCATCAATTGATTTACATTTAATTTTTTTTACACCAGCTGCGTTGTTTCTTGCATAATACAATTTTGATTTGATGTTTGCAAACGATGGGATATTTCTCACCAAATCTGATTCAGTAGCGCAGAATTGTGATTTGAATTTGTTATATATGTTTGGTATTGGGGCGAAATCAGACTTCATCACTTTATCTCTTAAATCATCCAGCTTTTTTGCCATTACATTTTTGAATTCATCGGGCTCGCAGCTATGATTTTTCTCATTGGAAATATTGCCATCCTGTGAGGACAACAAAATAGCTTTAGCAAAATAGTTTTCGGATAAAAATACATATTGAAAGATGGAACACTAACTGTCTTATTCATAATATAACGCTTACCGAAGGTATAAACCTTCATTAGTTAAAACATGTTTTAAGGTGGATGCTCCAGGGTGGCCCGCAAAATTCAAATTATCGTAAGTTTTTTGCAATTTGCAGCTCAGTATGGGATAGTATGGTAAATAGAAACTAAATTCGCGGTACTGGCATGTATGTATTTATATCATTATATTAGTTAAATTTATCAATGTAACCCACTAAGTTAAAATTTATATTAAACGTAAAGTTATTATTAAAATGGCACATTTTCTCTTTTCTCTAAGTTAGACAATTATATTGAAGGTTTTAATAAGTATAATTGTGTAAATACATACATGCCAGTACCGCGAATTTAGTTTCTATTAATAAAATATCCGATACTCAGCTGCAAATTGCAAAAAACGTACGGAAATTTGAATTTCGCGGGCTACCCTGGAGCATTCACCTTAAGCCTACCGAACGTTCGATAAAAATTCTTATTCATAATCGTTTCTTAGAGCTCCCATAACTAAACGCCACTATCGTACACAATGTTGCCATTTTGTAGAAAAATATGCGATTTTAGTCGATTTTAACGTTGTTTGCCTCTGGTCACAGAAAATTTGTCTATGCATTTTTAAACACTGTCATAAAAAACGTACACCAAGGTAAAGGAGGGAATAGTTTGAACTACCTAGTCTTTTGAACAATTTGTTGAATTTGTTATCATGCAATCTGGGAAAAAGCGGCAAAGGCCGTTGCCGTTAATACTTGTAATTCTGGTGAAGTACCACACCACCGACTAAATTAATTATAAAAGCAGCCGTTTCTTTGGAAAAACTGTACCATTTACGAAATTCTTCGTCATCCAGATAAAATGCATCGAATCTCTGCTAATACAATTTTATACGCGAACAACCACAATGCTATGTACGGATTTTAAAGAAGGTATTTTAATACTAACTGACTGACATTGTAAACCGAACGTCAAACACGAAACAACTGATCGATGTCGGCCATTTGTTTCCCTTTTTTTTGTTTATCTAGTGTTTTTTTTTTACTCTTGCTATTCCAATTCACTTTTGACAATGGCAGAATTGTCGACAACGGCATCCGTACTAATTGCCATTTAAAGAAATAGAATAGAATTGATGTCGGCCATTTTATTGTTAACGAACGTTTAAAGAAGGGTCATGGCTTCTTTAAATCAAATTAACTTTAATGGAGAAATATAGAGTGTTTTTACCTCTAAAATACGATTATGAATACCATTTTTTTAACAAGCTTCCTACAAAGGCCTTATAAAGCTCCACTAATCCATTATAAATAAGCCAGTTAAACTCTATGTAAGAAGTTGGTAACATACCTTTATCTGTAAAGATCCACTGCACTCTTTAACATTCACACATCTCCAATGGGTCCATCCATTTTTATTTTCCCTTTTTTTTGTGTACTGGTAACCAGCTCTCATTAAAACCAAGCCACCATTTCTTGTTATGAAAGTCAAGCTTCCTGTTTTTCCCGAAGATGTTGAGGGCTGATTATCAGCTTCCTCAGACATATCTAAAAAAAATTATATATTGTATGTAACTTTTACATTTGATTGGATTATGATAAAAAAATCAAATAATAGGTATTTTAAATAACACTAATTTTAATAAAGAGAAGTAAATTATACAAAAGAACAAATTAATATACTCACTTAATAAATAAAAATCACTGTCACTCTGATACCAATACGCCACCGCCACCGCACGGAAATGTACTGAGGAATTTATGTAGATAAAATTTCTCTCCGAGTCAAAGCACAACATTCCAGTCACACTTGAGTCTGATTGGTTGTTTCGAATTTTGGAACAATAGAGCAAACTCACCCTTTCTCGCAGGTAAAAAAAATAGCAAGATGATTCACTAAAACTACTCTTACCTATGCTAACCTTTGTAAAAATATTGGAGTGAAGTGAATTTGGAAAGTTTTAAGCATTATATTACGATTACATAAAAATATTGAAAAACAAATTTACTTTGATTAGGTTTGACTGCGCTGACTGTACCAAATTCAATTTGTTGGTATTCGTTCGTACATTAAATTAAATTATTTAAAAAGAGGTATCCGTTCGGAATAGAAAAAAAATAAGAGTTGAATCAAATACCAGTGGTATTAGTTTTTGGTATTAGAATGGAATAAATCGTTGTAGGTCGTAGGATCAAACCAGGGCAGACTCTTTACTTTGTGTAAATTATTTCATCACCGCTTTTTTTTTTGTGGGGTGGGAAATCATCCAATGACTTGTCCCGCTCTGGGTGGAGTGAGAGGGCGTGCGCGTGGCAGACCCTTACTGACTAAAACCCACCGCTGTTCCTTTCTGCCCTTAGTGCCCAGGGGCGAGGTAATTCTGTTTCGAATTTATCCTCAACCTCTGGGCAGGGATCGGCCATGACGGGCCCCGTCTTTATTGCTGACAACTCTTTGAGACGCACGTGAAACACTACGCGCCGTTGAATCTTGGGCCTGGTGCTGATCGGACGGCGAGCTACCCATTACTCGCCGTTCGAATCCCGCTGCTCTCAAAACGGCGAAGGAAAAGATCGTGAGGAAACCAGCATGTTCTAAAACCGAAACTTCGAAGATATGTGACAACAACCTACCCGCATGCGTGGTGGAGAAAGAGAAAGGAAGAGTGGAGACAGAGAAGAGGCTTGTGTCCCAGTAGTGGGAATATTAAAATACTGATTATGCTGCTGGGTTTGAAATAGCTAGATCCCCTAGGTACAAAAATTCCTTGAACTTAGAATACTGAACTTACTTTCATCTTGGCAATGCTGTTAGAACTTAAAAGAAAGTTATATCGTCCGGAATAAAGAGGGTATAAAAAGATAATATCCTTTATGGAGAAAAATGTAAGAAAACGGACGCACTGCCACCTGCTGCCACTTAGCAGTTGAATTAGTAATAAGGCATCATGGTTCATCAATATTGTAGTAGGCAAGTAAAGTATGTATCATGGTTTAGAGTGTTGGTAGAGCTTGTAACTAGCTCACACCTTACTTGCTGGTGTTTTTAAGAAATACCAATACCTATATTGCGGTAGATTGCTTTTAAGAACAGTAAATATATAGATGAAAATTAAGCATCTATTGATAAAATCCCAGAACCACACATTCCGATGTCTTATTGGTAACAAATCCCACGTACCTTATATCTTGCTGGAACCACAGCTCACACCTAGGTTGAGAAGAATATCTGTGAAGCATTAGGAACACTATCGGCCGGCGTGGAGTTGTTCTTGGTTAATCCACCGATATAAGGGTTTTAAAGTCCAAAAAATCACACTGCACTATAAGTTTACAGTGACTGACAACTGCAGGTTCATTTATTTCAAGAGGATCCTCAGGTTTTCCATCAGAAACAGAATTTCATTAGCGGTAACGCTACACTTAGGGTCAATTTCACCATTCGCTCTATAAACTAAGTTTTACTGAACTAAGCTGACGCTAAGCTTTAGCGTAAAAATAAAAAACCATAAAAAAGATAATAGTGAGTTAACCTTAAAAGATAGACATAATTATGCTGGCGCGGACTTTTTTTTAGAACATTAAAAGTATGACAATTGCATGATACATAATTTTAGCGTAACTATAACTGTTTACGCAGCGCACGCAACTGAATCTCTCAAAAGATTTTTTTTGCCCGTTTTTGCTACATTTTTCATTGATGCTTCCCTCCTGTTAGTCGCAGCGTGATGTTATATAGCTATAGGCTTCCTCTATAAATGGACTATTCAACACAAAAATAATTTTTCAATTCAATCCAGTAGTTCCTGAGATTAGCGCGTTAAACCAAACAAACAAACAAACTGTTCTGCTTTATGACAGCGGCTAAACGCGTTTAAGCGAGCTTCAATGTCGAAAACTGGGCGTTTAGAATTGGTGAAATCGGCACTTAGTCGGTAGCGTGCGATGCGGTTGAATAATGAACAAAACTATGCGCGGACGCCATCTGGCGAGTGAAGCAAGGACACTCGATACATTTTTTTTTTTTTTTTTTTTTTTTTTTTTTGTGGGGTGGGAAATCATCCTATGACTTCTCCCGCTCTGGGCGGAGCGGGAGGGCGTGTCAGACTCTTACTGACTAAAACCCACCCCTGTTCCTTCCTGCCTTTGAGTGCCCAGGGGCGAGGTAACTCTGTTTCGAATTTATCCTCAACCCCCGGGCAGACTCGATACATTTGGGCTAGGCTTGTGTAGTACATGTACTATGTACTACTAAGACGCAATTCCTTTAGGTGACCGAGAACGAACTATTCAGTTTCGGTCGTTTAAATCGTTCATCTAGTACAGTGACCATCTAGCTCGCGTGTGCCGAATAAGTACGAGTGTCCGAGCGACGAGCAAGCGAAATATTCTGTTTCGGTCGTTTAAATCGTTCATCTAGTACAGTGATCATCTGGCTCGCGAGTGCCGAATAATCAGAACGAATAAGTACGAGTGTCTGAGCGAGTGAGCGAGTTGAGAGATTAGAGAAGCATGCGTGCGAGCGTGATGGACGATGTACGATGACCGACCTGACGAACAATAAAGCGAGTGAATCGCGACTAATTGCGATTATTCCGCGAACTTGTAAGTTATGCTAATCACAATAAGGTCTATTATCACTTCCAATGCAGGGACAAATTAATATTGCCCGGTCCTTCTAGGTTCTTTGATTGACAATTAGTGCATAAACAAACCGCAATTTTAATAATTCATACGATTTTACAACATTGCATGGCATTTAAATTATTGTAAAATATTTAATTTATATTGAAATGACAGCCTAAGCCTGCAAAGTATAAAGGAAAATCAAATATGTATTCCATTATGTCCGACTGATGTTCTAATGATCGGTGAACTAAAATGAACTAATAGTACTAGAATACCGAACTAGTTCATTTGAACGATTGTACTAGTTCGGAGCGGTCCATTCAGTGTCCGAGTAAGAACAAGCCTATTTGGGCGTTACCGAAATTGGAATATGTGAGAGAAATGACACTCAATCATGTCCCCTTTTTTATGAAGGTTAAGTAAAATATTTATTAGATTGTACGGAAATATCCTAATTGATTTTATTTCCCTATTTTAAGCGTAATGAACATTAAAAAAGGGTCATTGACGCTTCACCAAGTGTTTCAGTGTTGGATGAGAGGAAATGAGTTCGAACTTCGCTCGTTGAACTAAGCATTGATATAATGATCTTCTGTAATCCTAGTCATTTGTATTTCATGTGGTTACGCATAAGCACATTTCTTTTTCTTACAATAAGCTCTTTCATTTGATATGTGGCACGGTAAATATTGAAAAACTTTTTGATATGAAACATCTATTGACGCGGCTTAGCAGTAAATTCGACTCTCATGCCGTGACGAAAACGGCAAGCGTCTTACCACGATGTCCCCACTGCGCCGCCGCTCTTGACTCCCTTCTCCCTAGAAACATCTATGCGAAAAAAAGTATCACAACACACAACTACAACAACTAACAATAATTTTGAATTCTAATATTAAAATAGATGTTCCACATGATCTGCCGGGCGTCCCGTGACGGCCAACTTTTTTTTTAAATTTTCTAGGTATTTCTCCAAATAATATTTTTTCTTACTCGCCGGCTAACGTCAACGATAGAATTTGCAAAATACTAGGGTTTTATATATGAGGAATATTTGAAATAAATAATAATCTAACAGCTGCTCTCCTCACTTAACATTTAATAGCAGCATAATTTTATTGGTTTCACGAGGGTGATATATTCAGTAAAATAAACTCACATTTATCATTCATTTATCATTTACTAGCGACCCGCCCCAGCTTCGCTCGGGTACAAATGATACATATAAACCTTCCTCTTCAATCACTCTATCTATTAAAAAAAACCGCATCAAAATCCGTTGCGTAGTTTTAAAGATTTAAGCATACATAGGGATATAGGGACAGAGAAAGCGACTTTGTTTTATACTATGTAGTGATCATAAGATGGGTATTATATTACCCATTAATATACAAGGATCAGCGATCCAGAGAAAGCTGTGGTCATAAGAGTTCAATGACTTTCCCTTAGAAACGTGGTAAGGCCTTGTGCTCGGAACCTGTGCTGCTGGATTCTACACTAATGTCAGGTGCAGACCATATTAATAAGTATATTTATATAATTATCTAAAATAAAGGTTGGAACTAGCGTTGAACACCATTACATTTTATAGTATTTTTAAACTGCACGCTGGTACCCTTAAATCTACGACTGATTTTGAAGTTTTTTCAATTACTTTCAATTAATATATAAAATCAAAGTGTCACTTTTGCTCACGCTCCGTTACACGAATCCATTCGTTTCAATTCACGTCCAGTGTTAATTAGACCAAATTTATTACATAATTAGATTTAATATTTCGTATAGATTTATCGTGTTTATTTTAATACGTATTTACACACATTCCATTTTCTTTTTTTATAATTTAATGTACGATTGTGTCTAGCGCCATCTAGTGTCATTAAGTTGTCTATTGATTAGACATTTGCAATAATACACCCGTTCTTGGCCAGATGTCACAGCAAACCCCGAATCAGAATAATACTAAATTATATAAAAATACCAATATTTTTAAACGTTACAAACTGACCCCATATTTATAATTAATTAATTCATATTATACGTTCTTGTTTTGGTCATAGAAGTTCATGTGCGTACCAAATTTCAACTATGAGCTGTGACAAACAGACAGACATACTGCAGACAGGCGCACAACTGACGGTTCTGTTTTTACATTCAGATGTTCGGAACCCTAAAAATCTGCTCTTAGTGACAGTAAGATAGTTTTAAGCTTTGTGATGTTTCAATTTACCGGGACTTATTATGAAAAGTCGTAAAGAATTAATTTCCTGTGACTTTATTAGGTTTAGCTACAATTAATTAGATCTTTCACCTCTACTCTCACCAAAAAGAATCAATAATACTTAATAAACAACTAACCCCTCTATCCCAGCGGTGGGCTAACAAACTAATGTGTACCTACTCGCATCGACTTGAAACTCCTCGCCGATAAAATAGCGTCTGGCTGTTGATTGCAATGTAATAAATTTAGTGACTTAGCTTGCTGCAGACACTGTAGGGCTGCTAAGTCAGCGGGAGGGTATGAGCGGAGCGGGCTACGATATTTAAACCAGCGGTAAACGGGAGCAGCGACCACTTATAATTATAAAACCCTTTATTTCCCCCGAATTTTGGGTATATTGTTCACTGTTAGGAATACTTAGCAAATGTACAATCTATACGATGTCCTGAAATCCGACGTGCCTTTTGACAGAGGACCTCATCCACTTCTCTCTATTGTGCTTTGGCCTCGTCAACTCTAGTCCATTAAGGGACCAAGGTATTGCGAATATCATCCACCTACCTTGTTCTTGGTCGTCCCTGGTTTTTAGTCCCGTCTCGTTTAAAGTGTCACCAATCACCTGTTTGCTCCATCAGCAGCGACCGCTTTAAAAATTATGAAAAATACATAGGTAGTTTATCCATTTGATATATCGTCACGTTATGTCACCACGTATGTCAAAATCAAAAACTTTTCAAGAGAGCAAATAAATTGTTTAGCAGCACGAAAAAAAACCTGGGTTTTACATGAATACGTCTACGTAACGGGTAGAATTCTTTACGCTAAGTGAGGACTGTGACGCATCGCTCGCGGTGGAGGGGGATGCGCCGCCATTTTGAGGTCATTTTGCTGCGTTTCGAGATTTCCATTTCGTATAACTTTTGACTCAGAGCAGCTACGTCACCGTTGGTTTAAAACCTTATGTATGAATGTTCAAAAGCTGCGTTGTTCATTTCCCTATCAAATGACTTATGTAAAATCTACGTAAGTCAATAAAGACGATAATAGTTCTAGCGTTACGTCACTGTGAAGGCACGTCCAATAATATACTTTAGGCATCTTTTTTCTCACATTTAGCAGTTCACGCGAATGCTGAGCGTGAGGTACTGAGTTCGATTCCCGGGTCAGGCAAATAGTGTTTTTTGGTACTCTGTAGCAGCCCGGAGTTTGAAAGTTTTTGGTGTGACACCCCCGTGCTTCGGAAAGCACATAAAGTCGTTGGTCCTGGCACCTGATCTCTCCCCGGTCGTATCGGTTTGCCGTCCCATCGGACTATGAGAGTAAAGGAACAGAGAGTGTACCTGTGTTGGCGCACATGAAACCGCGTATCTCCTGCGTACTTGGCTGATCCTCTGGCTCCGTTGAGATTGGCGACCGTGATCGAAACTTTGTAGGGAGGATTATTCATGAGATTCATAAAAAGGGGAAAACATCACTAGCCTTCATAGCGTGCCTCAGTTGTAGCTGTGGTTAAGCTGAGGTACACCTACATTTAGAACGTTATTTTTGAGTCTGTAGTGTTAAAGAAATTCAGTCTCCAAGCCGCAACTTAGAAATAGCTCACAGAAAACACTTTGCCCGACATGTGAATGTAAATTAAGACCCCATGCTCTTCAGCCACGAAACAGTTTAAAGGCTAAAAATATACAGTGCCGCCAGCACTGCCTTGGCGCCGGGCATGCCGCGGTGCATCCGTCAGTTTATGAACCCGCTTTACCACACAAAAGAGCCGCCGACATAGCCGCCCGGGTGCCGCCGCGAGTCGCGCGCTTCACGCAAGTTTCTGCGTCCAAGTGCCACACAGACGCCCGGGAAAAGACGGCGGCACTGTGTGTAGGAGCCTTAATACCGGAGGTCATAATCCTACTAAATTATTATAAATACGAAAGTTTGGATTGATGGATGTTTGGCACTAAGATAGATAGAAGTCTGCAATAGCACATAGGCTTTAATTTATAATGGGACAAGTACTAATTCTTTGACCTCTGAGTTTGTTTCGGTGTTTCTTCTCAGGGCACTCAGCTAGGAAACACCGACCTCATCTAGCTAAAACTGACAAAAAAAAATGTTGACGTGTAAAAGTGTTGTTAAAACCTACGTAAAAAAATAAAATCATTTATCATTAAACGGGCGAAGCCGCTAACAGACGCTAGTATTATTGAGTATATGAAAAACTGCTAGGATTTAGTTAGAGAAAGAAAAAAACTAACAGAGCGTCATCATAGACGCCGAGTTGCTAGCCTGTCGGTTTTCTATCGGTTACATTTTGGGCAGTGTGCGACGGAATTGCATAATTTGATTCCGCCAAGCCCGTTCCATCAACGGAGCACAAGACGTTTGGCGATGTGCCACCGGTACATGGTGAACATCCCATTCACACGCATAAAACGTTTTAGGAACACATTCATTGTGCGTACAGCTAGGGAGTGGAATGCCCTGCCGGAGTCGGTGTTTCCTGATAGCTACAACCTGGGAGTCTTTAAGTCAACAGTAAATAGGTTACTTCTAGGCAAGCGTGCTCCTTCTTCGACCACATCATCGCTTTCCATCAGGTGAGATAGTGGTCAAACGTGTGCCAATAAAAAAAAAAATCGTCATCTTCCTGCCCTTATCCCATGTTACTTGGAGTCGGCGTAACACGTTTTTTTCTTCCATTCTGTCCTGTCAGCCACGCTATCACTAACTCCCTTTTCTTTCATATCACTCCTCACACAATCCAACCATCCTTTCTTTGGCCTCCCTCTCCATCTCCATCCATCCACATAACTCTTTTAGTTACAGTCATGTGTTTCATCCCTCCTCTTCACATGACCATACCAAGATAAGCGGTGCCCTTAAAAAAAACTAACAAAGCGTAAAAAATAAAATAAACAGTTTCATGGCCCCACTCTTGGCGATTCGTTAAGCCAATAGTCAGAGTTGGGAGTAAATAATACCTATTCGTTTTATTTTGTCTAAGGAAACGGATTAATTACTAGTGTTCTTTGTTTGTACGATGTAAGAGGAATTGATCAGTTGCTAATTAAATGCCAACAGGTTTTTTTTTTAACTGTCATTAATAATGATAATTACACGCTTTTATTTATTTATTATTGAAATAAGGTATACTAACAATTTATTTTCAATAAAATTCATACTAAAATTTAACGAGATGTTGATGACTAAGTAGTAGTTTATACTTATGATTGAATTAGAATGCAAACTAAAAATAAACTTTAAATAAAATAACGTTAAATTAAATAATACAGTGAAATGCAAATTGAATAATTTCATAAATAAAATTCAAATAAAATTTTAAAACGAAATGCTAAATTAAATAATGTCAAAATTTAAATTCAAATACAATAAAAAAATTAAAAAAAAATTGCGCGAAGTTATGTCAAATATTAAAATTGAAGTACTAAATTAAAAAAAAAACACGCAAAAAGTTATAATGTTTTATTAGCTTCATTTGTCACTAACTTTGTAAAAAAATCTTAGAAGTTAATTTGAGAAAAAGTAGACAGAAAAATGTTGTACGTAAACCTGCAGACACATCCAAGACTAGCCCGGCTTTGTGATATAGAACAACTACTACACCAATCCCAATCCCATATTCCTAACGACACATTGCTCGATATTGCTCGTTTATTTAAAAATTTGCTCGCAAACCTAGTCGTACGCAAATTATCGAGCGCCCAGATTACAAGCAATTCGCGTGGATTATACGAAACGAGACATATTATTGGAAACGTTTATAAATTCGAATGTTGATTGATCTGTAAAGTTTTTTTCCTGCTATTTTAAGGTTTAATTTGAGGCGGAGAATGGTTTATGATGTGAAACTAAATTATTTATGCTTAACTATTTAGTCTAAGAATAAAATATGAAAGTTTAAAAAACTATTAACACGCTTCTAGTCCGTTATCTTTAGGAGTTCGCCATATTAAATTTAGATTGACGTCATTTTTAACCGAATTATAAAAAGGAGGAGGTTAACAATTCGACGGAAGATTTTATTTTTTAACCGACTTCGAAAAAGGAGGAGGTTATCAATTCGGATGTTTGTATTTTTTTTTTTTTTTTTTTTTTTTTTTTTATTATGTATGTTCGGGCATAACTCCGTCATATATTGACGGATTTACAAAATTCTTTTTTTGTTCGAAAGGGGTTTATTCCGAAATGGTCCCATTTAAATTTCAAAAAGATCTGATGATGGGTTTCGGAGACAGACAACGGAACTCTTCAAAAATTGACAGCAAATCAACCGCGATTGCTGCTGTCGTATGTCTATGAATTGTTAACACAGTTTAATGGGGAACCACAACTAAAAAGTGAAAAATAAAAAACTTTTTTACAAAAAAATAGAACCGACTTCCAAAAAAAGTGCAACATAACTTTAATTTCGGAAGTCGGTGTCAAAAAACAAAGACACAAAACAGGAACACCGACTTCCGAAATTAAAGTTATTTTGCACTTTTTTTGGAAGTCAGTTCTATTTTTTTGTAAAAAAGTTTTTGTACGAGTGTGTTCCCTGATTACTCGAAGACGCCTGGACCGTTTTGAAAATTTTTTTTGTGTGGGTATGCAAGTGGTCCCATTTAATTTTGGTGAAGATTTGATGACCAACTTGGGAGAAAGTCAATAGAACTCTTCATATAATGATAGTAAACCTTCCGGAATTGCTGCAATCGCATGTCTGTTTATTGTTTACCCACGTCATAACATACACATCACGCTGATACGCTCTGAAGGGGTACATAGATTTGTACAGTTTCAAATCAAATTCCATATTTTTGGGCCTATCAATTTGGGCATAACATTACTATTTAGTTTTAGTTATGGTGTACAACAACTAATTGAAAAAAAGTTTTTCATTTTTTTTTTCCTCAGGAAACCCGTTCATTTGTTAACTACCCATATCATGGGAATACATACAAAACAACTAGATTCCGCCATATTGGATTTAGAATGACGTCACTTAGCTCACCATACATTGACATCCAAACTAAACATGTATGCAAAATTTCAGCTCAATCAGAAACCAAAAAGTGGGTCAAATTTAACTTCTAAGATTTTGTAACATACGTAATTAGTCACTGGTGAAATAAATATGAATGGTATCGAAAATTCGGAGACATTTGTGACACCCGCATTGAGCCCGCGTGGTGGATTACGGCCCACACCCTCTCACAGAGAGGAGGCCTGTGCCCCAGCAGTGGGGACATTAAAAAAGATGATGATGATGATGACAAAGAAATAAGTCGCAACGAATTTGGTAATCAAAACACTAACAATTAGGGTATGTACGCTGGACGGTGCAGCATTCAGAGCACTATGCTAATTCATAAAATCTTGACCCACTTTCGACCGTACCTCATAAGAGCCAGGTTTGAATCCAGACGGTTTAGCATAAATCATTTCTTATCGTGTGGGCTTTGATGCACACTGACCCTGTTTGGCTAAAAAACGTCCAGCCTTCTAAAAGAGCGTTTTAATTTTTGCTGATAAATTATTGCCGTAATTATAATTAATGTATCTTCTCCTCCTACATATATTATTACGGTACACCCTCTCATCATGTGACCTCTTTTTTCAACCGACTTCATAAAGGAGGAGGCAATTCGAATGTTTATTATGTTTTCTTTTTTTTATGTATCTTCGGGCATTACTTCGTCATGTATAGTCGGACTTGCAAAATTACTTTTTTGTTCGAAAGGAGTTTGTTCCGAAATGATCCCATTTAAATTTCATATAGATTTGATAATGAGTTTCGGAGACAGACAACAGAACTCTTCAAAATATGACAGCAGATCAACCGTGGTTACTGCTTTTTTTTTTTATAGGTTGGGAAGTCATCCAATGACTTCTCCCGCTCTGGATAGAGCGGGAGGGCGTGTCAGACTCTTACTGACTAAAACCCACCCCTGTTCCTCCCTGCCCTGAATGCCCAGGAGCGAGGTAACTCTTTCGAATTTATCCTCAACCCCCGGGCTGGCATTGGCCATGACGGGCCCCGTCCTTATTGCTGACAACTCTATGAGGCGCGCGTGGAACACTACGCGCCGTCGACTCTCGGGCCTGGTGCTGATCGGACAGCGAGCTACCCATTACTCGCCGTCCGCAAGCCCGGGTAACCGCGGTTATATCGCATAAATATGCATTGTAAACACAATTTAATGGAGAATCACAACTAAAAAGTGAAAATAAAAACATTTTTACAAAAAATAAAGCAGACTTCAAAAAAAAAAAAGAAAAATCGTAAAATATAACTTTAATTTCAAAAGTCTGTGTCAAAAAAAAAACGAAGAAACAAAACCAGAAACACCGAATGCCGAAATTAAAGTTATTTTGCACGTTTTTTGTTTTTTTTTTTTGAAAGTCGGTTTTGTATTTTGTTTTTCGTGATGTATTTCCATAGTGATTACTTTATCAATCAAAGGTGGACCTATGGCTGAAGATAATAATTAATCAATAGTTGTAGATACAAACGGATATGTTCCAGGTTTGGGTGTCACAAGAGTAATTTTTAGGTGGATTACCCACCTAGAGTTCTTGGACTCTAGAGAGAGGCTTCTAGGTAGACTACCCACCATATTGTACGTTTTTATGAAAAATAAAAAATACCATGCTATGCTATACGGTCTGAAAGCCATCGGATTTTATGCCGTACTTTATGTCAACACAACAGGTGGGTAGTATGCTTTTATCACGCTGCTAAGCACCATAATATAAGGGGTTGAATGGTGTTCTTTAAATCCTTTTGGCCGTTATTACCTTTGATGACACAGATTATGTTTCTATTAAAAAGGACAAAACCATTAGTTTTGTATGGGTTGTGGGACCCAATTATTGGACGTACTTTTCTTTGTTAAAAGATTAATAGGTTTTTAATCGACCTTAAAAAAGGAGGTTCTGTATTCGACCCGGAGATAACAAGTGAAACTCTTCAATAACTAACATCAAATGACTCGTGATTGTTGCGATCGTATATCTATGTATTGCTAATATAATATATTGGGAAACCACAACTAAAAACCTTCATTTTGGAAGTCGGTGTTTCTGGTTTCATTTCTTCGTTTTTGACACCGAATTCCGTAATTAAAGTTATTTTGCACTATGTTTTTTTTGGAAGTCGGTTCTATTTTTTTGTAAAAAAGTTTTTATTTTTCACTTTTTGGTTGTGATTCCCCATTAAATTGTGTTAACAAATCTAGGTGATAGAAGCAATCTCGATTGATTTGCTGTCATTTTTTTAAGAGTTCCGTTGTCTGTCTCCCAAACCCATCATCAGATCTATATAAAATTTAAATGGGATAAGACCATTTCGAAACAAACCCATTTCGAACAAAAAATAATTTTGAAAATCCGTCTATAAATGACAGTTACATACATAAAAAAAAAAACATCCGAATTAATAGCCGGTTAAAAAGTAAAACCGACTTCCAAAAAATAAAAAAAAATACTTTCAAAATATAAAACCAATTTCCAGAAAAACAAAATGACTGAAAAATAATATGAATTTAATAACATGCATTTTCTGTGTCAAAAACGAAGATACAAAACCAGAATTAAAGTTGATTTGCACTTTTTTTGTAATTTTTTTCCATTCAATATCGATACTTCTATGCTTTTTAAAACAATAATATATAAATATTGTAATTAGAGGGTGAAAAATTGATGCAGACCTTGGAGAGGAAGTACCCTAAATATTGATTTTTTTATTGATGCTACCAATTTTAACACTAAATAATTCAATTTTGTTTGTATTATTAAACGGAACCCTTATAGGATCACTCGTGTCTGTCTGTCCGTCTGTCCGACCATTCCCCTCCTCCTTATCTCCGAAACCATCAGGCCTAAAATTTAAAAAAAATACAGTAGGTAGTTCTTTACTTATTAGATTACAGGAAAACCTATAAGAAGTACGAGTATATACTCGTAGTTTAAAAAAATACCTGAAAAAATAACACGGGCAACTGCCCGATAGTTGATTTCGGGCGGTTGTACAGGTTGTAACGGAAAGATTTGGTCATATTTTAAGGACTGCATCTGCCCATCGATATTAAAAACTTTCTTCAAGAAAATCTGAGGAAACTCCAAAAAAAATTTTACCTCCCATACAAATATTGATCAGCTGATGATAACTTTGTATGGAAAGTCCAATTTTTTTTTTGGGAATTTTCTATTTTTCTTAGAGAAAGTTGTTCATTATCATGAGCAGAACCGGTTCTTAAAATATGACCACACCTTTCCGTTACACCCTGTATATGTTAAAATCGCGCGGAGAACTCTGCTTGCGCGATGTAGGAATTTGCTGTTCTAGTTCGTATGTAGCGTCATAGATGTCGCTACAAGAGGATAGCCGTGGTCGCCTTGCCATAAAAAAATGTTTACTACTTTTATTTGGCATGTATTGTTGTGGTAACAAAACAACCAACATAAGCCTTCTTTTAGCTTCGCCATAGTCGGATAGAAAGTAAGTACAGACTGTTGTCAACATTACCTGACCCACCCTAAAATCAAACGACTTTGGACCCTCTGCCTGTAACATTAAGGTTTATTTAATTTATATGAGCTTATCACACAAGTGCACGAGGACTCGATGAACAAAAATACAATAATAACACGACACTCAAATTTGATCTTTAACACATAACGTTAAGGTAAACCCACCCAACATAGTCGGAGCCACCGGCATTATATATGTTTTTGTTAAGCTATTTTAATCATTATCTCGTTAACATTAAAGTTGAAAAGCTTTTAAGTCACACTACATAATTACAACCCAATCTTTAATTTCGCGTATTCCCAACAAGTTCTTGTGGCTTAGCGGTTTGATGCTGGATTGACGACGAACAGTATGTGGGTTCGAAAACACAGTCCACCTATACATCAGTTTCTTTTTCAAATTGTTTTTATTTCTACAATATTGCTTGCAATATTAAAGAACGACCAATATGAATTTCGCCTAATAACTTATCTTGTAAACGGGTGGGTAATTTAAAAAACTTTAAGTTCATAAAATCCTCGAGCAGTTGTCTGATAAGCTCATATAAATTAAATAAACCCTAATGTTACATGCAGAGGGTCCAAAGTCGTTTGATTTTAGGGTGGGTCAGGTAATGTTGACAACAGTCTGTACCTACACCCCATTCAAACATTTTAAATAAACCGCCTGACTGGGAATCGATCCAACTAAAATATCTATTCTGAGTTCCTGACCGATCGATTGCAGATTTATGTACATATTTCAATGATACGATTAAAATGTCTATAACAAATACGTAATCTTAAATTGGAAGAAGATCATGCAGGTAACACTCTGTAGGTACCTTATAACAATGCTCACACTAAAAATCCAATCTGCCTAGCTTTTCCCAACTATCTTGGGGACGGCCTCCAGTCTAACCGGATGCAGTTGCTCCATGTAAAATACTCAGCTCGACTACGAGCCCACTCTGCCTATCTTTATAATAAGTTTCAAAACAAATATTCAATATATAACCTTCAATTCCATGAATGTTTAAAAAACTCGAGCCGCTTGGATACTGTGATACAGAGAACTTATTATTTAAATACGAACTCTAGACTCTAGACAATACTCATGATTTCTAGTGGTACTTCCCGATCCCGAGATGTTACATCTTAGGGCTAGAAATCTCCCAATAGGAGTATAATTCACACAGACTATGTGAGAGATAGGATGTTCTAACTATCATTAAGGCGCTATCAACTGCTAATGACCTTGAGTGGTTAGCTTGCGTGTTCTGTGCTGAGCTCACGTAAGGCGTCGTACGTCCACCCAGTAATAGGACTCGCCCATCAAGGAGCGCTGTCCGAAATTAGACGCATTATTAATTTATTACACATAAAACAACAGGTATTAAAATAAAACACTGAGACTAAATAATAAATAACTAAATGATCTTTAAAATGATGAAGGTATCATAAAAATACGCTTTATAGGTTTTGCGTGATTCTCAATTTTTTGTCCGCGTTAGACATAACTTTACAAATTAATTACACTTTGTTGTAAAAATACAATATCTAATATTCAAATTACGACGGACATTGTCTAGAGTAAAATTAAATTTAAAAAAAAGTGAGAGTAGACGTGATGTTCAATTAAAAACCATTTAAAGTCGTATAACTGCCCCTTAGTGCACACTCACACACCTCATAGGTAAGAGCAGAACCACCAAATACAAACATTACTACATGCTTTCTAGGTAGTTCTAGTCACTGAACAATATTGTAAAATACACGTTAAAGAAATAAACTATTTTGTTTTTTTTTAAGCTGCATAGCTTCTATCGCGGGCCTTGAGCGTGGAGACCGAACCCAGAAATTCCGTAACGAAAAATTAACCTAAAACCCCCCACTCCGACCGGCACAGCGGTAATACTTTTTAGTTTTGCCATCTATCGATGAATAGTGATGATGACGATGACGATGACGATGACGATGACGATGACGATGAAGATGACGATGACGATGACGATGACGATGACGATGACGATGACGATGAAGATGACGATGACGATGACGATGACGATGAAGATGACGATGACGATGACGATGACGATGACGATGACGATGACGATGACGATGACGATGACGATGACGATGACGATGAGGATGACGATGATGATGATAATGATGATGATGATATTTATCTTGTTACGCCAAAGAAGTGTAACTTCTTACGTGAGTGTAAAAAGTGTAACTTGAATTAATATCAAAGAAAAAAAACAAAGGCAAAAAAATACTGCATAAATAAAATAAATGAATAATTATAATAAATAATTCCATACGTTGATAAAAAATGCTATGCAATAGCTTTACCGCGGCAGTCTCCGAGTGCCACACGTCTTTTTTTATGTAAAATACTGGTATTCAACCAATATTTTACATGGAGCGACTGCCTATCTGACATCCACAACCCAGTTACTGGGTTACACGATAGCGATACCCCTTGGTTGGAATGGTTGTCAGACTTTCGGGCTTCTGACGACTCGTAACGTCTGTCAAAAATCCATGATTAACAGCCGGGATCAACGGCTTCACGTGCTTTCCGATGCACTGAGGAGTCTCGGTATGTAAAGATGGTCACCCATCCATAGACCTACCCAGGCAAGCGTAGTTTAACTTCATAGATCGTCCCGTGTTGCTGATATTACTTTAACCACGTCTGCGAAGTTTCAATTCAATCCGACGTTTTAAAGTAGGTGAATCACGTTCAAAGATTCCGTTACATAGATAAAAAACAAGGTAATTAAAGCTTGTTGAAAAAAAGTCCAAAAAAGATCTAAATATACGAAACATTCAAGTCAGAACTCGTAAAATAATTCAACATTAGCAAACTTTCCGTCAGGTTTTTTTCCAGTGTGTAATCGACAAGGTCACAGACAAATAATATGTAGACAATAATAGACGGAAAATAGTAGGTATAACCTACGATTAAAATATAATGTATGAATAAAAATCTTTTGTAGGAATGGTCTTCCTTCAAACCTATTATGAGAAAATTCTATTCTATTCTGCGAATAGGTACCCAAAGAGTCGGGCTCCTGAATATTTGTTTATTTATTAAAGGACAGGGGTATAAAGCAGCAAATTAAGGGATTGGGTAAGTACCTACTAGGTCAACTAGGGAAAAACTAAATCCCGAGGAAGAGCCTTAAGGCTTGAGGTCGACCTTTTGGTCCGTCACAAGTTTATGGTCCAAGTTACAACTTATCAACGTTTTTTTTTTACATAAGTTTTCACGGTTTTAAACCCGAGCTGAAAATTGTAAAAATTGTCTATATTGGAAATGGTTATCCAGACACGTCTGGTTTTAGATCCACCGCACCGTAGTTGCACTGTACAGATTTTTTGGGAAGTACGAGTAGTTTGGATCAATAATGCATATTGCGTCGTGTTGATATTGAGATGCTCTCAGACGTTTTCATACAAATAAATTACTTACAGCTTTGCAGTGATACTACCCACCCTTTTATTATATTTTTTTTGCGCCCTGATGTTTAGATTAATTTTGAACTTTTGGGTAAAAATGGGCAACGTTTGAAGGACTAGATGTTGAGATCTATTAAATTTATAGAGCTATACATTGTAGCTGTCAATTTTAAAAGTAGACTGGTTGACTTTTTTGACAGTCAAGTCTGAAAAATATAGAAAATTTATCGGCTTGCCGAGGTTTTTCGAAGCTGTAAACTTGGTTTAACACTATTGATATCCTAACAGCATCCCATCCCACAATGCAGCACAGAACAGAACAATGTTTTGCGACCTGAGATGGTTTAATTGACTGACCTTTTACTTAAAATAGTTGTTTATACTGATTGAAAATTCGTGTGTTCCAAAATCACTAGTTGCTCAAGTCTACCTACTTGGAGAATTATCCCATAGAAGTATATACCTAGCTGAAGTCCTACAAGTAGATTGAGCTCATTTGCTGGTGATAAGAACAGTAAAAACAGAAAAAGTAAGAACTACGAAGAGAAAACTTCGCCAGGAAAAGATCTTATCAAGTTGTTCGCAGTTCGATTCGTTGGGATCAATCCAGTTCGGTAATAGCTTAAAAAAAAAAATACGAAAGCCACCAGACATTACTTATTTTCTGAATAAAAAAAATTGTGGGATTGAGTAGTGTTAGTATGTACTTTAAACGTACGCATACCTGTTAGCGTTGCTTTTTTTTGGTTTCGTATAGGTCATATTTGAAAAATAAAACAAGCACTCTCCCGAATCATCACTGACTTCCGTTTATTCCTATTAAACTATGTCCAAACTGCCTTGTGAATAGGACCTCAGTATAGGACCTAGTGACGACCAGCCCTTTTTTTTTTGTGGGGGGTGGGAAATCATCCTATGACTTCTTCCGCTCTAGGGTGGAGCGGAAGGGCGTGTCAGACTCTTACTGACTAAAACCCACCCCTGTTCCTCCCTGCCTCGAGTGCCCGGGGGCGAGGTAACTCTTTCGAATTTATCCTCCACCCCCGGGCAGGCATCGGCCGTGGCAGGCCCCTTCCCTTTGCTGACAACTCTTTGAGGCGCGCGTGGAACACTACGCGCCGTCGACTCTCGGGCCTGGTGCTGATCGGACGGCGAGTTACCCACTACTCGCCGTCCGCAGGCCCGGGTACGACCAGCCCTTAGACTATTATAATAACTAATTAGATGTTAAAATATTATTTAATTACGAATTATTTAACAAAGTTTTGCAAAACAGACATAAAAATCAGCATTCAATCTTAAATAATAGTGAATAATGTATATTACGTAATTTTATAATGAAAAAATTTAATGGCCATCGGCTCAAACTAGCAGAGCGTACGTTTAAAAATAAATACTAACACTACTCAATTCCACAAGTTTTTTTATCAGAAAATAAGTAAAGTCTGGCGGCTCTGGGATCTTGGACTCATACCGCTCACAGCTCATACCTTGATACCAAACAATCTGTGATGGCCGCTGTCATTGCCGACCATACCCGACAAAACCCGACGTTACCCGACAATGCCTTGCTGTCCGTCGGTGAGCTAGGTAAATTAATTAATTGATAAGAATTTAATCAAGTGTAGCTCCTGGCTTTTAGTAGAGAATGTTATGCATTCAAGATGTTTCGTTTATTCAAGTAATTAAGGTGTACGTTTTCGAGTTCCGGAGACGTGCTTCTTAAGACAAAACATCTAGATTAAGTTCTGACTCCGCTACTGAATGTCGAAGTTTGAAATGTCGACGTATGTTAGTTTTAAAGTACAGGATCTCGATGTACGCCAGTTCGAAATTTCACTGGAGCGAAGTATGCAAGGCCGACGTATCGTTAGTTAGAAAGTATACGAGTGCAATAAGACTATTTGCACTCGTATGCTTTCTAAGTTCGATATCGACACTACCACTATTGGAACAATTGTAATAGGTAATAAACAAAACATATTCATAAATATGTAGATATATCTTTAAATTATTAAAAAGAAAAAAACAAATTAAACCATAACCAAACAAAAAAAAATGCGCTTGGAGCAAATAACATAATGTTATTAAAAACACAATTTAGATTAAATATGTATTATAGTATCAGTAATTTAATTTATTTCAGTTTTGTATATAAAATTAAGTCTTCATATACGCTATGTAGGTACGCAAGGCCACTTATGTATTCTTTAAAATCTACGTTATCCTATCCTATATATATATTCTTTCATCGATTTATAGATATTGATTTTTCCTGTTCAGCAAGTTATTCCAATGATTATGCCAATTTTCAATATTATTTTGGGTAGTTGGGATATCAGCGTTCACACAATCTAATACGGACCATATCTGAGGCGGAAATCTTGGGGCCGACTTCTTCAGCTGTAATTTCAGTGTTGACACTTTCTTTCGATTTGTTACACGTTTATAGACTCCATGAACATAATATTCAGAAAACCAGTCAGTCACTTTTTTTGCTTCTTCGGATATAATTTTCTCGCGAATAATTTAAATTGCGGATGGTATCTCAGTCGGATGTAAAAAAGCAAGGGCCGCTAGATGGCGCATTTGATGCGCAAAATTACTGTCGCTAACATACTTTTTTGATAATCCTTCCTTTTGGATATGCTTCCAAATATTTTGGGACAAATGAAAATAACAACATTTGCGTTTTGCGTTTGGGAAAGCACTTTCACTAGCTCTTATCGCAGCTAACTCAAAATCTGTGATATTGAATTCCGGGTCGAGATTAATATTTAATTGATTGAATGTAAATCGCAGTACAATTTGTAAAAATATGCCATAAATTCTTTCAGATTTACTCGACAAAAAACCATAAACAAGTGGTAGTACCTGCTTCGTTGTATGGTTCAGAATGTTGGGCCACAAAAGGGATGAATGAAAAGCAATTGCATGTAGCTGAGATGAGAATGCTAAGAGCGATGTGTGGTGTTACGCGCATGGATAGAATTAGGAATGAGTATATAAGAGGAAGTCTGAAAGTGGCACCGCTGACTGAAAAGTTGTGTGGAAATCGGTTGTCGTGGTATGGGCATGTGATGCGGAGGAATGAAGAAAATGTCGTGAGGAAAGTCTTGTGTATGGATGTGGATGGCTATAAGAGTAGGGGAAGGCCAAAGAAACGATGGTTGGACTGTGTGAAAGAGGATATGGGTAAAAAAGGGGTGACTACAGAGATGACGACTAATAGAGGAGTATGGAAGAAAAAGACATGTTGCGCCGACCCCAAATAAATTGGGATAAGGGCAGGAGAATGATGAGTACCTGCTTCGTGGCCCACTTGCCCATGTATCGAATACAATTTGTAAAACAGACTTGGACAACACTGGAACGTGCCATCCATAATCCAAAATTGAGATTTATCCAAAAGGCGAAGATTTGTTTTTGTACTACCTAAACACAAGAATTGTATCGGTCTCATCAACGTAATGGCCAATTAAAAATTGTTCACCTTCAAATTTGGTGGTCGTCGGGTATGACAATATCATTCAATGTTTTGGTAGTTTTGTTCATTTCTCATCCTTTCTCTATTAATGACACATAGCTTCTTTTGACAGCATAAAAGGAGATGACGTACTAGGCACGTCCTGTATACTTTTTTGAATAATTTGCGCAGGCATATCAAAACTGTCGGCAGATTTTCTTTTTAAGGAGTGCCTGACGATATTTCATCATCAGCCTTTTAATGTCCTCTCTGCTGTGGCACGGGCCTCCTCTCTGTGAGAGGGTGTGGGCCGTAATCCACCACGCGGGCCCAATGCGGATTGGTGGATGTCTTCGAATTTTTGGTTCTAGGACATGCCGGTTTCCTCACGATGTTTTCCTTCACCGTTTTGAGACGATATTTGCTTCAGCAGTATTCGAATCTGGTTCATGAAGATGAAATATAATGTTAAATTCGTGTACATAATGATCTTCACCATTCTTTCTTGTAGTTACCGTGGCGCCACAACTCAACGGCTTTTTTCTCACACAATTCCAGTAGAACACATTATCACACTTTTATTAATCATATATAGTACTAGTAAACTTAATATTTTTAAAATGCATTGTCTATTTGTAATGTAAAATAGTAAACACATAGTTTTATTAACATTGTTGCGTTAAACTTCGGTTTAAATATATTTATCATAATAATAGGTACAAAAAATTACTAATATCCGTGTCTGTCCCTATATAAAAAGTGAAGTAAATTTATTTTTACACAAATTTGCTAATTATAATGTTGTAGGAGTACCAGTTACAGTACGGAGGCATTTCATACTTCGTAACAGGGTAATTTCGAACTGGCGTACATCACACTCGTATGCTTTCTAACTAACGACACGTCGGCGTCGGCCTTGCATTCTTCGCTCCAGTGAACTTTCGAACTGGCATACATCAAGATCCTGTACTTCAGAACTAACATACGTCGACATTTCAAACTTCGACATTCAGTAGCGGAGTCTTAAGTTCTGTATGCTCTTTTTAATCGACTTCAAAATGGAGGAGGTTCTATGTTCGACTGCGTGTATTTTTGTACGTATGTTCACCGATTTCTCCATCAATTGTAAACGGCTTTGAATGTGTTTTTTTTTTGTTTGAGTGCGTATACGACAAGTATACGCACTCAAACAAAAAAAAACTTTCAAAGCGGTTAACCTTCTTCAAAATTCGGAGTAACTTTTGAATAAATGATAGCGAATCTCCCATGTTCGAATTCCATACATTCCATTTAGAAAAAATAAACTTTTTTACAACCCGGCCCAGTCACTATGTGCAATTGCTAAGTCACTATTTTTATTAAAAAAAATAAAGAAATTCAATAATTTATTTAATAAAAATAATAATACATTTAATATTGATATGGTTACTACAAAATGTTGTTAGCTAATTAACATTAAGGTATCAATTTATGACAAAGTGGTTGAATAACTGCTCCCATAGATAGGTAGGTCAAAATTGGTCAAAATTAGCGTGAAACATTACCTATTGCATATGGCGTGCCGCAAGGCAGCATATTGGGGCCTACGTTATTCCTCATTTATATAAATGAGCTGTGTAATATATCTATCCAGCATTGTAAAATATTTACTTATGCTGATGACACAGCTATGGTAATCGATGGAGGAGATTGGGCCCAATGTTATTATAATGCCGAAAATGCACTGAAACTTGTTATGAGTTGGTTAACAAACAACTTGCTCACCCTGAACGTACAGAAAACGGGTTATGTTCCCTTTGCTATTGGGTCAAATTTTACCCCACCGCTATCGCATCACCTCAAGGCCCACACGTGTACTAATGTGTCACATTATACATGCGACTGCCTCAGCATATCTAGGACTACTAGTGTGAAATATCTGGGCACTCATGTTGATCAACACCTTAACTGGCACAAGCACATAGATGTTTTCACGGGCAGAATCCGTAAACTAATATTTATTTTTAAAAAACTACGCAGGTCTGCGGATAGTAATACCCTGAAACTGGTATATTCTGCACTATATCAGTCGGTTCTTACATACTGTATTCCAGTTTGGGGGGTGCAACGTTAAACGAATTTATTAGGATTGAGCGTGCACAACGGGCGGTCTTAAAGGTTATGCGGTTTGGGCCACGGAGATATCCCACATTACAATTATATGCTGAATGTGAAGTGTTAACCGTCAGGCAGCTACATGTTCTCCATACAGTAATCCGTAAACACTCTTCCCGTCCCCACAAAGAACCAACAGGCAGAAATAAGCACAACATCTTTTCACAAGATTATCACAGAACAATGTTTGCCAGGCGCCAGTATTACATCACGAGCACAAAATTGTATAACACTTTAAACAAAGTATTGAAATTATCCACAAAATCAAAATATCAATGCAAAAAAATGTTACATAATTATCTATTAACACTGACTCATCAACAAACAGAGGATCTTCTTTTAGGCAATCTTTAAAGTTAAATATAAAACTAATTCTATTTTTTTTTCCTTAATCACATATGCACTAACGCACACTCACATTCATACACGCACACTTACATACACACACACACATACACACCTCTACAACACATTAACGGCATTCACTCACTGCTTTTGATTTGTAATAGTATAACTCTCATTTTTATTTTTGCGATGTTTTTTTTAGTACCTAGTTGTCCTAGAGCTGTAAAACAACTGGCTTGTAACATTGTTGCGGAGGGACACTGATCTTCTAAGATACAGGTACTAACCTAGTTTAGAGGTCAAGGTTTCAATGTATTACTACCTAGCATAAGCCTATCAATGTATGTACTTCTACTATACCATTGTAATAGTTTTTAGGCTTTAGTTCAATAAAGATTATTATTAGGTACTGGATTAACGACTTAGTTGACATTCGATTTCACAATTTTTTACGGCAGAAAAACTGCGTTGCGAGACTTGTGCATTTTTGTACATGGTATGTTTTTGATATCTCATTTCTTTTTATAGGTACCTGATATTCCTTTTTTTCTTTTCGGGTATTATGTCTTGTGCCTCAGCTGCGGGCTTTCTCAAAGCCCACTCCCTGTCTCTGCTGGCTTTTCTCAGAGGCTTTGATGTATTGATTTTTGACAAGTCTGGACAGTAAATGCAACTAAGTCGTGCTTATTAAGTACCTATTTAATTAAATGAACTCTAATTGAGAACTGGAAAAGTAACTTTGAAATTACATACAATTTAATGGGATTTACAATTATTTCAAAATTACTTATTCAGATAATAAATCTAGAAAACGGGACTAAAAATTCAGAATGTCTGGAGTTTTTCCTTGCTTCATAGGCTAAACAATAACTGTGTTCAGAATTTGGAGCTTGGTCTCCCAGAAGTACCTTAGAATTTTGATGAGTCAATGACAAAATTAAGGAACTTTGACTTGCAGTAATTCTTAAAGTACAGGTTCAAATTTAATGTTAATTGAAAATAAAACTATAGATGTAATGCCCTCTTGGTCCTTGAAAATTTAGGCTTCTAGTTTTTTCCACAACGTAGTTACAGGAGGGCGAAAATGGCCCGAAAGGCTTCGAGAAAAGGATGGTACTCGTACGGTTGTGCCTTTGTTTTGCCCAACTTGGCGGGGACACTTCTAAAAAAAAAACCCAATCCTACTCAAAAATACTGATTGCACAGCAAAATAGTTACCCCAAAATATTATTATTTTAGCAACAATTTGAGTTCGTGACACCGGAGATAGTGGAAATATTATATTTATCCCAAACTTTGCCTAGGCATTATATAGAATGCCAAATGATCAGCCAGAGATGTGCTAACAAGAGTCGTAAGTAAGGTAGGTTGACGGAGTCCCGCTGAGCGGGGGGGGGTTCCTAGTTTTGTCTGCAGAGTTTAAAAGAACCTAACACGAAGGGGATGATGGGGGCTGCTTCGTTCGTTTTGCTCGCTCATTGTAGCCACCGTCATCCCCTTCGAACCTAACCTGTCCGTGTCAGGGTGCCCTAAGTTCCCTAGCTCGCTTTGCTTGCTCTTGGACAACGTACGTCGCAATTGTAAACTTTGTTGTTAAATTTGATGTGCAATCAGTATAATTGATTTACAATAATTATTTTGATGTAAAAAATATTTAGTTGGTGTAAATAAATTGACCGGTAATAAGTTTTTTGATGTGCATTTAAAAATAAGTACCTATTAAATAAATTACTCCTATTCTGCAACTAGGTATTGCGTTTTACTTTACCATCTTCTGTCTATCAGCCAAGGACACATCATACGCTAAACAAAATATAAATCAGCCTAGAAAAAATCGAGAACAAAATAACATTTCATGGTCCCTACATAAATCCTTATTGCAATACAACTCCCTCGTACCCTTACATTTCAATTTCACGTTTATCCTGTGCTATTCACCTTTTATGAATATAGTGGGACCTTGAGAAAGAAATATATTGTCAAATAGTTATTATTAGCCTCTCGAATATACACAGAGCATGGAAACACCGCGCTGTCAGCGAATAGAGACGACAATAAGGTATCCTGCAGGTCTGCCGAGGGGTTGAGGATAAATTCGAAAGAGTTACCTCGCCCCTGGGCATTCAGGGCAGGGAATGAACAGGGGCCCACCCCCGTTCTTTCCCTGCCCTGAATGCCTAGGGGTTTTTTAGTCAGTAAAAGTTTGACACGCCCTCCTACTCCACCCTAGAGCGGGAGATGTCATTGGATGAAATCCCACCCCACAAAAAAAAAATAAGGTATCCTGCAGGTGTATTCGATAACTCAGTTGACATCAATTTGATAGGCACTATGCAGTACATTGCTGTTTTGACGTATAAGAAGACAAAAGATGTACTTCGTCGTAGTCGTATAATCGATGTCCACCGAGTAAAGCAGCAATGTACTGCAAATGCTGGTATTGTCCCAGGGTTATTTCGTAGGTTCTAAAATATGTTTAGAAATTACAAACTCTCGATAAATTGCGTACAGATTTTTTTTTACAATAATAGACATCAAAATCCAGCACTTTATAATCTCTTCGTGTTGAGCCGAGAAATTGCGGACAGACGTTACATGTTACCGTCAAGTTGCCGATTAGTCACGTAACAAATCATACAGCCTTATTTATAAAACTCACTTAACATATGCTTAGTTTAAACACTGTGGTGATTCTAGTTTCGTGGTCATTTCATTTTTGATAATATTACTCGACTATTCGTTCGGTTGGTTTATATCCCATATCCGCCTTCCCTCTCCTGCGCATACACCTGTTAAACTCTTGCGAGCGAGAAGAAATGAGTGGCACAACCAGTCAATGCAAACCCCGAGAAAAACTAATAATGGCCAAAAGTCGATCGTTACGTGTGGTTTACGCTCTCAAATTTTATTCGAAAAATAGTGAAATTCGGTGACAAATGAACATTTGTGTTGTGAAGATAAATTCGAAACAGAGTTACCTCGCCCCTAGGCATTCAGGGCAGAGAAGGAACAGGGGTAAGTTTTAGTCAGTAAGAGTCTGACACGCCCTCCCGCTCCACTCTAGAGCGGGAGCTGTCATTGGATGATTTCCCAACCCACAAAAAAAAAGAAAAGACGCAAAGGAGGACTCCAGGATATCCAGGTATGTGCATTCCTTTCCTAAGACTCGCTGCCGATTTTCCATGTCTTTTCCCAACAGCGCGTGGTTTCCCGTTGCAACTAACCGAATATAAAGTTCGTAATTTGTTCACGCATGCCGCTTCGCGTAACCACACTAATTAACAGATTCTAAACTGAAGATACACAAGAGCTGCTTGGCAAAGACAGCCGTTGCCCAGCAGTGTGAAAATATGTGCAAATAATAATAATTAATTAGGTTACAACGTTCCGACATTTTTCTTTCACATAGATAAAGGAAATTCAAAATTTGAAGGGGTTAATATTTATTTGATACGTGTTAATTTGTAATTTAGTGGAATTCGATGCATGAGACATCAAATTCAACTGTATAGAGGACAAAACCAAATTAAAAGATTAGTCAGCATTTGACCACCCACATGTACCTTAATTATTCCGGGTAGAAAATGTTGAATTAAGAACCAGTGTTTTTAATTAATCACAAGGTTATTATAGTTCCGTACCCGAAGGGTCCAAACGGAGCCCTGTTGCTGTCACTCACGTGTTTGTCTGTCCGTCTGTCCGTAGTCAGTCACATAGGTTTTACAGCCAAACGGTTGGAGCTACAGTCTTCAAATTTTCACAGTATAAACATCTTGTGGACCAAATACATACAAATAGTAAAAAATAGGTACGGAACCTTAAATGTGCGAAGACCAACACGCACTCCGATGCGAGGTGCTAAAATTTTCCAGCTCTCTTCACACGCCTTTGCCTCCTTTTAAATCAGTTCTTTCTCTCTATGAGGTGATGTGCTGAGTATTAGAAGATATAAATAGTTCTGCCGGCGTCCATGGTGACCGCCGAGGCGTCTCCGTGCTCTGTGCGAATATATATATACACATATTGGAAAAGAAAGTGACGTCTGAATTTATTGAAATGCTTTCGAGCAAGACTTAAATATTATTAAGGAATGTTATTAAGAAGCCTTTGCTCACCTTTTGGATTTCAATTTATTTTTGATATTTATTGCATTTTTTTTTATAACGTTTCGTCACAAAAATAGTGGATATCACTTGGAAAACTGGCACGTTAAAATGGAGTTGGTTTGGACATTCTGCCGCATGTCCGTCAATCAGCTGGCGCGATGAGCCTCCTTTGAAAAAACCCTGGATAGAGAGAAATGGAAGGAGAGTATCCATACTCGCTGCTTGGCAAAGACAGCCGCTGCCCAGCAGTGGGAAAATCTGTGCAAATAATAATAATTAATTGGTTACAACGTTCCTACAGTTTTCTATCACTTTGCTAAAGGGAATTCCAAATTAGAATGGGTTAATATTTATTTGATACGTTTTAATTTGATTTAATTTATTAACATTAATTTGTGATTTAATGAATTGACGTTAATTTGTGATTTAATGAATTGACATTTTTTTTAAATCTCATATCCTATTGTAATAAATCATTGTATTTCAGTTATATGAGCATTTATAGCCTGAAATAATGAATTAATTTATTATTATAGAATGTGAAAATCTAAATTGTTTATAAAAAAGGTACTTTAGTTAGTTATTTATTTCACTAGTGGTAGTTAATAATTTCGTTAATTGTAGTTGAAGTAGATGAATGAGAAACAATGTTAACAGAACTAATTAGGTTAAGTAATCACTCATTTTCCCGACTAATCTGTAATTCTTATGTTCTTTTCTTTTTTTTTACTAAAGTTTTTTCTTGTGAAAATGGTCTTATGACAACAATAACTTATTTATTATATATTACAATTACTCTCTGCAATAACAGTTTGAACCAACACGTGCATAGAGTCAACGATTATATTGTTATAAAAAAAATCTATTTACAAAATAATACAAACGATTTTTTTGTATTTTTCGCTTTTTAGTTGTACCAAAGTTATGCTCGAATCGATAACCCCAATAACATGGAATTTGAACATAATTGGAGAAAACCAAAACGTCATCAAAACGACCATCCAAACAAAAAAAGAATCATCAAAATTAATTCCTAATTGCCGGTAAAATTGCGTAACGAACATACAACAAAAAAAAAACTACAGTCGAAGACTTTTTGAAGTCGGTTAAAATTAATTCAAAGTCCGAATTCGAACAATAAAACGTAACATTATTATATTAAATTATGTAAAAAAATACATCCATATCCACTCACGCGCCTACCGCGGGAACCGTGACGTACCCGTTACGCCACCCGCTCGATCGGGAATTTCTCCGCGTAAGCACAGTATACATATGGACAGTATGGAAACTAAGCCTATTTGTTGAGATATTACTACGCTCCATTAGAGAACTAGGGTTGTCACTGTTAATGTTTGGAAAAAAATTCTATGGAAGATGCTTCAAAGTTGCCGCGCAATTTGAAAAACATTAAGAATATCCCACAAAGGCCCGTACCCTTTTTTTTTTCACGTCACGCAAAAATTTTCATGTTTTTCGAGGGTGTTAAAGTGAAGTCAAAATGCGCGGCGCTCGGCCGATAGCTAGTTAACCCTGAGGCAGCGCACCGTACCGCGTTTCAACCTGAAAATGCGTGTGATGTAAATGAAAAACCAATAACATTTTAAAAAACGTCTTTATTTTTCATAATTAAATCATTAGTATACACCTTTCAAGATCAGCAGGGAGTTTAAAAAACGAAAGCCCCAGATTTGAAGAAGCCGAGTTCATACACTGCGCAATACGGTCGTGGCATTTTAAAACGGTCCGTGGCTCAAGAGATAACACGACCGCTCGTCTTGACACGGCAGCCGCAACTGCGCGCACCGCGACTATCGCTTAGGGCTAGCGTAGATGTGCGCGTCTGTGTGAGTGTGCCGTTTCGTACGTTTGTACGTAGTTTCCCCCTACTGTCCATATTTATACTGAGGCGTAAGCGCTCCTGTGCCGTTACCAAAATAAAGCTTAATATCTAGTAAACTAATAGCTACATACTAATAATACGTGTGTATAGCTGAAACTATAGAGAATCGATTAATTAATTTATTCAATTTATCGCTGTTTAAGCGCTGAACCATTCTTGACATTTCTTTAAAAATAATCGCACATTTGAGTGAAATGTGCTACAACCAAGTACTCAGTATTTTGGGAAATATCCGTTTTGAATATCAAATTATGAAAATTAATGTACATACTCATAATTCAAAACCATTTACTGAGTAACAATGAAATCCAAAGAAAACAGTCTCTAAATTCAATCACCATTAAACTCACAAAAGGTACCTTATCCCGTTACCTCCTTCAAAAAGTTCAAATTTAGACCAAGAAGAAAAAACAGTGGAAACGAAAAGGTATCGACAATTATTGACTTAAAAGATTTCGCTCCATCAGGCACCAAACACTGTCGAACGCAATACAATTTTGTTGGCCCGAAGTGTACGAGGTATTTCCATCAAGCAATGGAAATTGTAAATATGTTACAAATAATACAGCGCCGATATATCAAATTACAGTGGCGTGCACGTGTTTTCACACTTTGGTTGTCTTTGTGTGGTACAAGATATAAGATTTTTGAGACGCGATTTTTTTTGCTAGCCTTCATGAGTCCCACTGCTGGGCAAAAACCTGCTCTCCTTCTTCAAACCTCTGTGTCTTGGGCGATTTCTGGCCAAGTTTGCCCCGCAAACATGGTCAGATCGTCACACTATCTTTGCCTCTCTGTTGACCTCGATGGCGACGTCCTCGCTCTGGCGTCCAATGAGTGACGATCTTTGCCCACCTGTGTAAGTGCATTCTCGCAACGTGGCCAGTTCACTCCCACTTCAGCCTTGTCAAATTATCCACCCATTATCAAGAAGCTAATTTGTTTGTGATGGATCATGACTGCTGTGACTAATGAAATTGATGGCATCATATATATGACAAAACTTCATGTATGTGACAAAACTTCATCACAGTAATTGTGATGACACAGTAATGGTCACAGTATTTATGATCGCAACCAGAGTACTACTCTGGTTTTTTAGGTAATCCGATACTATTATAACGCCACTCTTTCATAGTAATTACAAACAACCCATTCTGCAGAGCCTGTATGAAATGAACAGACAAAGAGAAACTGAAAAATGACGAGACAGCAGCTCATGTGCTTCTAAGCTGCCCTGTGGTCGCTGGATACTGGACAAGCTACTTCAGAAACCCAGGTAACCTCCATGAGATAGTCAGTAACACCTGGCCTTTCTTGAGGAGCTGAGGTGGATCGAATAACAAACCTGTCCCACCTGTTCGCAATATACGCGCCTTGGACGTGGAGTTGCGGACATCAGCCCAGCATATAACACAATTTACAATTCAATATACAGTACAATACAATACAATACAATACAATACAATACAATACAATACAATACAATACAATACAATACAATACAATACAATACAATACAATACAATGCAATGCAATACAATACAATACAATACAATTCATAGTACCTATAAATTTGCATAGGTAGCCTTTACCCAACTATGTTAGGGTCGTCCACACTAACCGGATGCAGTAGAATAAGGTCGGTAAGTCTTTTTTTTGTTTTTTTTTTTGTAGGGTGTGAAATCATCCAATGACATCTCCCGCTCTGGGTGGAGCGGGAGGGTGTGTCAGACTCTTACTGACTAAAACCCACCCCTGTTCGGCAAAAACGCCATTTTCTCATCACTTAATCATATCAGGTACCCATCTAATCGCGTTAGAGGGCCTCGCTGGTGCCCCCAGGGATTGTCGCCCAGAATCAAACATAAACTTATCTTTTTATGTAGTAGGTATATTACCGTGAACAAAAAAAAAAGGTATATTAACGTGGAGAGGCTTTTTAGAAAGTTCTTCTACTTTGTTTGCAATATAAGTAACTAGCTTCTGCCAGTGGCTTTGCTCCAGCAGAATTAGTATTTTTTAACCGACTTCAAAAAGAAGGAGGTTATCAATTCGGCTTTTATATATATACAGGGTGTAAAAAGACACATCACATAGCCGTCAACTACGCATATTGTACATACAGATTGTAACGGAAAGGTGTGGTCATATTTTAAGCACTGCATCTGCCCATCGATATGAACAACTTTCTTCAAGAAAATCGATGAAATTCTAAAAAAATATTTTTACCACCCATACAAATATTGATCAGCTGATGATAACTTTGTATGGAAAAACCAAATTTTTTTTTGGGAATTTTCTATTTTTTCTTAGAAAAAGTTGTTTGTTTACATGGGCAGAACCGGCTCTTAAAATATGACCACATCTTTCCGGTACACCCTGTATAACAAAGTAGCTTCGCGCAAAAATTATTGCTGAGAAACGACTTTTATTTTAGGTATGAAAAAAAAACTATTTTTCATTGCGCGCAATGTAACGCGAACCCAAAAAAAAAAGGTGGAGTAAAACCCTGCCCCTTCGCTCTAAGCCACGTAGGTACGTGTCGGATATGTTTGATATTCATTGCATTTTAGTAACTGCAAATACGAAATTTCGAAATATTGGAAAAAAAAATCGAAAATTCAGGTAATGTTTGTTTGGAAAAAAGTTTACTAATAACAATTGGAATTCATTTCCGTAAAAAAGTAAAACAACTTTGACCTTCAATATCTCCAGAAATAGTGGATTCCCAGGTATAGTCTAGTGGAAAAAAAATATCCAAATAATGGGTATAATATGTGGCTTTCGGCTTCGGAAACTGTCTTTTTACACCCGATATATATATTTTTTTTATGTATGTTCGGGCATAACTCCGTCATATATTGACGGATTTGCAAAATTCTTTTTTTGTTCGAAAGGGGTTTATTCCGAAATGGCCTTATTTAAATTGCATATAGATCTGATGATGGATTTTGGAGACAGACAACGGAACTCTTAAAAAAATTGACAGCAAATCAACCGCGATTGCTGCGATTGTACGTCTATGAATTGTTAACACAGTTTAATGGGGAATCACAATTAAAAAGTGATAAATAAAAAACTTTTTTACCAAAAACAAGAGCCGACTTCCAAAAAAAGTGCAAAATAACTTTAATTTCGGAAGTCGGTGTCTAAAAATGAAAACACAAAACCAGAAACACCGACTTCCGAAAATAAAGTTATTTTGCAGTTTTTTTTTTAATTTTTGTTTTTATTAGTGATCAAAATATTTATAACAAAGTACTTATTACATATATATGCTACAAACCACAGAAGTTGGAAGTCGGTTCTATAATTTTTTTTTTAAAGCTTTTTTCATACTATAAATTATAAACTGTGTGCTATTCCAGACTACTGTCTGTGCCAAATTTCATCTAGATCCGTTCAGCCGTTCTGGCGTGATTGAGTAACAAACATTCATCCAAACTTTCGCATTTATAATACTAGCTTCAGCCAGCGGCTTCACCCGCGTGGAATTAGTACTTCCTCCCTATATAAATTATAGCCTATATGTTATTCTGATGTATAACCTATATTACTGTAAAGTTTCTGCCAAATCCTTTCATTATTTTTTGCGTGAAAAAATAATAACACACACAAACACACACGAAACACACACACACACAACTTTCACATTTATAATATTAGTAGGATTAAGAAGAAGTAGGATATGATTATAAAAATAAATATCATTTATCATAGAGATAAAACCTAACTTATTCTGTGGTTGACTAATGGCCAATTTTTCAGTCTTTCGTTAACTTTAATCATTATAATGTACTCTGTGCTTTAATCTGCGAAATAAAAATGATGGTTTGACAACATTTGTATAGAAAATATGTCAAACTGCCAAATTTCTCAGTCAAAAGATAACTGACTTTTGAAAAATCAGCCCATAATAAAATAGGATACATATTGGTGCCGATTCTCTTGTTTAATAACTAAACTAAACTTAGCCGTCATTTATGAACCGATCTTGATGATTGTTTTTTTGTTAGATATATACCTAAGGGTGGTCCCTGGTGGTGGATCTGATAATGGAATCCTGATAAAATTGAGAGAAAACCTCGAAAATTGTGGGCTCGTTTAGCGTTTCTGTACGTATGTTCGGCCCTCACTCCGTTGTTTATGAGCCGATTTTGATTATTCTTTTTTTCTTCAAGAGTGGTTCCATGTCAAGGACATTAGGATCCGATAGTGGAATCCTGATAAAACTGAGAAAAAACCTTGAAAATTGGGCACGAATATTGTTTCTGTTTACTTTTCATAACTTAATCAGGTATTTGCATTTAGGAATCATCACATCATGAAACTGAGCTGATGATGGAAACCATACCTTTCCTAAACAATAGAAGTTACTAGATATAAAAAACTGGTTTTAGTGACAGATAACACTTAATATGCTTTGAAGAAAAGACGTCTTTAGAATATTGGAGGCAACCTCAACTGGTCAATATCCTGGGAACCTCATGGAAGGGTGATTACATCATCAGCTCAGTGCCAAGAGGAATGATGAAGGATTAGAAATTAGCCTCAGAGTATTAAAAGATGATGCGAGTCACAAAAAATCATAAAATAAAAAAACTTTTTAACAAAAAATTCTACCTTCGAAAAAGAACTAAAAACCAAAAAATAAATAAACCTTTTAAGTCTTGAGTATTGAGCTTATTTACCTAAACTAATTTTAAGTAAAGTAAACTAATTTAAACTAAAGTAAACTAATTTTGAGTCGTTGATTTTTTTGTTAAAAAGTTTTATTACTAAAGGGCAGTACGATAAAAGAACGGCTATAGCTATGAACTATGTTAAATAAATCAAACTATTTTACGCCTTGCGCTTTACCATGATGTTAGTCGAACTGTTTCTACGTGTACCATGATTTTTTATGGAAATATTAGTTCAATTACCTATGATAGCTCTAATTTACGTCCGTCTCTTTCTTGTTTTATTAGCGAGAAAAAGATAGCAATAGCCTAAATTAAGTTCAGTTTGTGCACAACAGAATCGGCAACATTGTTAGATTACATTTATTTTATTCGCAAACGGAACAACTTTAATTTAAGAAGAAGATAAAGTATTTTAATGGCGTGCTGGAGAAATTTTATGATCGTTATAAGAATTTTATGGTGACTAGAATGGCGGTCAAGCAAGCAATTCAAAACGAAGCAAGTACGGATTGCTGTATGGGTATTTTTAAAATATCTGTATTATTGCCAGAATTGTTTAAATCCAAATATTTTCGAGCGAAATGTTGATCTAAGATATGGTTATAAAAATATATACGAACAAATAAAAAATAATATCGTTGCTATTATTTAATCTGTCGAAATTCCTGTAATTAAAAATCGAAAAAATCTTTTTTCAGTACTCTGTATCCCTGTTCGTCGCACAGATGCTCGCTACGCTTCTGTCTCTCTCCCTGCTCGCGCTTAAAAAATAAAATTTAAAGTCTAGGCACCCATGGATGAGACACACTTTTGACAAAGCAACCTTATATAGTTGGGAATAAAATAATCTCTTATTTAAACCAAAAAAATAACTGACGAAGGTACATTCATTCAGCTGTTCACCTCTTTGTGGCAACTTCATAGTTGCGCTGAATCGATTCATACTTGATTTTCATGAATAACTAATCGGCGAAATTAATAAAATTAGTTCTGATTTCGACTGCACGCAGACATATCGTGCGCGCGTTCTTCCATCTGACAGCCAGCTTTACCACCGCGCGCGCTTCTTTTCTTCAAATAACAGATGAGGATATTTCTGGTATCGTAAACTCCTTCTGGTGGATTTATGGGTGCACAACTCTGCTTGACCCTATGAGAAATTGGTACAGGCGTGATTTTAGATATCTACATTTTAGTGAGTTATATATTTGCAGTCGCCTCTTCGAAACCTTTATTTTGATACCCGACATGATTACGTCACAAAAACTGTGAACACCTAATGTCGGCCGCCATTTTGTTTTTTTAATCAAAGTTAGTACTTAGCCTATGTCACTTTGGCAGTCGAATTCAATCGAATGATACCTCATTTTTTGAAATCCATCCTGCCATTTAGGGTACCTACAGGGTTTACCAAAGAAATAGACTTAAAACATATAGTTACATACTAATCCTCGAAAAACATTACCCTCTGTGTATTCTGGTGTGGAGAGTAAAAGAAAACCGGCTAAGTGCGTGTCGGACGTCACACATTTAGGGTTCCGTACCAAATGTATTTTTGCCTATTTGTATGGCTTTGGGTCAACAAGATGCTTATACTGTGAAAATTTGAAGACTGTAACTCCAACCGTTAGGCTGTAAAACCTGTGTGATGGAATGGACAGACGGACAGACGCACAGAAAGACAGACGGGCAATCGGACAGACGGATAGGTGGCAGACGGATAGACGGACAGACGAACAGACGGACAGACGGACAGACGGACAGACGGACAGACGGACTGATGGACAAATGGACAGGCGGACAGACGGACAAACGGACAGATGGACACACGGAAAGACGGACAGACGAACAGACTGACAGACAGGCAGACGGTAAGACGGACACGTGAGTGACAGCAATAGGGCTCCGTTTGAACCCTTCGGGTACGGAAACCTAAAGCAAGCGAACCTTACAGTAGTCGCTTAAGATGTTTAACATTTGACATCTCACCTTGGTAATAAGCAACATCAACATTCTATCCTGAAAAATAAAATTAAAACGTTTAGTTCCGATTTTGACCACGCGTAGACTAATTGTGCGCGCTCTCTACCATGTAGCGCGCGCTCATTGCTCAAATCAAAAAGCGCGCGCTTCCCCAGCTTCCTGTTACACACTTCCGTCCCATTTCACGAAATCACTCCCACAGATTGCAGGGAACCGAGAGTAAAGATGTTACACATCAAGAATAGGGGTCGGAAAAAAATATCTTAATTCTTGTTTCTTTGTTTCAAAAGAAAGAAAATAATAAAATTCTGTAAGTAATCACAACTCAACCGAATTTCTCGTAGCATCTGCGTAACGCCCGTAGCACCTGCGTAACCGACTCGTAGCATTTCGTAGCTATCTTAAATAAATAGGCATTCTCTGTAAGATTTTCTTGAAATGAAATATTACTTTTCATTTATTCATTGTGTTGATATAAATTATGTCGTTTAATGGCAGTAATAAATAATTAGAATTTAGGAATAAAATCTTTTGTTTTGTCTAGAATATTTGACCAATAACGCAACGTTATTCAAAAGGAGGAATTGCTTTAGAAACTTTGTTTGGTTTATATTGATTTTACGTCGCTTAAGTTGTAACACCACGTAAGTAATTTTTTAAACAAAATACGTTTTTTTTTTTTGTGGGGTGGGAAATTATGCAATGACTTCTCCCGCTCTGGGTGGAGCGGGAGGGCGTGTCAGACTCTTACTGACTAAAACCCACCCCTGTTCCTTCGCTGCCTGAGCGCCCAGGGGTGCGGTAACTCATTTTCAGAATTTATCCGCTACCCCTAGGCATGCAGGCACCGGCCACGATGGGCCCCGTCAGTGGTGACTGACACTCATCTCTTTGAGGCGCGCGTGGAACACTACGCGCCGTCGACTCACGGGACTGGTGCTGATTGAACGGCGAGCTACCCACTGCTCGCCGTCCGCAGGCCCGGGTAAACAAACAAAATACGTTGCGTTTGTTATTCGATTAGAATCGTACAAACGCGCTTCGTTTGACAAATTTAACACGAAGATTTGAACCAATATCGATGGCAGCAAAGTAGAAACGGACATCTACGTTTTTGCGAAAATGTTTTTTTACAAAAATGAGCTTATACCCTATCTATAAGTCTGTATTAAAATTATTTAAAATTTCAAAATAATTGAGAAAATCTGGCACGTAAATAAGGACATCTACACTCGATTTCAAAAAGACATCGCAGTAAAAACGGACATTTGAATTTGTCCGCCTTTACTTCGGAGCTTTGACAGATGATTGAAACGTAAAAAAAGTCATCTGTCACCTGTAAATCGTGAATTTTTATTTTCTCCAAATAATAATCATTTTATTTTTTTAATTATATATTTCGCGTGGTTTGAGACCTAAATAAATAAATTAACTGACATAAATAGCTGAAGTTTGGTGGTAGATAACTCATTTAGTGAAGTGTGTAAATTGATAAATTTAAAGTAAATAAAGACATCTACAAAATTTGGTTGAAAAAAGCGAAATATTGATTGCATGTTGCTTAGATTTTCTTTGAGTTATGTATTACTGGAGATTGTTATCTTAGTTATTCGATATTTTAGATAACGTAGAAACGGATATCGGGCACATGTCTTCTTCTACGTGGAAGACTTTTCAAAGTAAAAAAGTACATTTATATTATTTCAGTAAAACAAAAATATAGTGATTAATTCTTTTATAAAATAAATAAAAAAGGTTAAAAATAAGGTAAAAAAATAGTCACAACTTTTTACTGAATATGCTCTCCTGTAAAATTGCGATTTTGTAGATGTCTTCTTCTACTTTGCTGCCATCGATATAGTGACGCGTATTAAAGCATCAGAAACAATACATGTGTCAATGTTGTTCAGAAAAATTACAGCAAAACCGCGTAACTCAGTTGTATTGCTATAGAAACTACACGAAAGTCATTTAAGGCCCAGATGTCTATAAAGCGCGGTCACTCTCGGATTGCATAGAAAAGAAAGAGATGCACTACGACAAATGGTCGCAATTTATTGCAAAATATGAAGTATTTTATCGATTTACTTAGGATTTACTAATAAATTTATAAAAAATAATCCATCACTGGATACAACTTAGCATTTGAAATTTTATGGTATATTTTTTATTATGATTATAATTGTTAATGAAGGGATAAACTGCTTTTAAGGATAATTTAGAGGTATGTTTGAAGATTTTTTTGATGCATTAAAGTATGTTAAATTATGTTTCTAGTTCCATCACTGTATGCAAGTAGGACTTGAAAATATCATATTTTTTTTATTTCTCAAAACTATTTACGGTTTAAGAGATACACTGCTTTAAAAAACCACCTTTTTGACCATTTTTGGGAACCTCCGCCTTAAAAAAAAAAAACCGGCCAAGTGTGTGTCGGACTTCGCTCATTTAGGGTTCTGTACCAAATGAGGGAATTAGCAAAGAAAAAAACTGATTTAACAATATATTGCTATTTGTTAGTAAAATGTACGTAATAATAACAAGAAATTTCAAGTTCAAATTTAATAAAAATATTAGGGTAGTCAAAAAAATCTTCGGAACAAAAATGTTGTGACAGAAAACGGACAGACGGACACGTGAGTGATAGCAATAGTTGGACCCTTCGAGTAACGGACAGATGGACACGTGAGTGACAGCAATAGGGCTCCGTTTGGACCCTTCGGGTACGGAATCTTGGAAAATAACCGTTACGTGCCACTAAACAGATTATTTGCTCTCCTGAAAAGTATTCGTTTTTTTGACTTACGTGGTTTTAGAACTTAAGCGACGGTTAACATGTTTGTAACAATAATGATAGAATACCTTTTTCCGCATCCAAAGCTTCCGTAGTGAACCCCACAGGAATAGTGTACTTATTCCAAGATACAAAGTAGCCTATGACAATCACTGATAGTGCAGCTTTCTATAAGAGAAAAGAAATGTGAACGGATCAGTGATTACTTCCAGACATTCAACCTTATATATAAAACTCGCTAAGCGTATCATCATCACCATAAGCCTTTTAAAGTCCCTACTGCTGGAGCACAGGCCTCCTCTCCGTGGGCCGTAATCGACCACGCAAGCCCAATGCAGGTTGGTGGATGTCACATGTCTTCGAATTTTTGGTTCTAGGAGTTCCTGACGATGTTTTCCTTCACCGTTTTGAGAGCAGAGGTGATTTAATAAATTGCACAAAGTAAACCGCCTCCCTGGGTTCGAACTCACGACCTAAAACGTGTAAGTAGCGCCTGTTACGACTAAGCTACCACTGCTCGCGAACCATATGCTTAGTTCTAAACTAATTACCGGATTCTAAATTCCAATTTGTCATAGAAAATAATTGATTTTAGAACCTGCTAGCATAAGCATAATCAGACCATAATGAACCTGCAAATTAATGATTATGAAGGCCCTTTGGTGCCGATTCTGTTGTGCACAAACTAAACTTAATTTAGGCTATGGCTATCATTTTCTTTCTAATAAAACAAGAAAGAGACGGACGTAAAATAGAGCTGTCAAATTTAGGTGACCTAATATTTCCATACAAATTAAGGGTACACGTAAAAACATGTCGACTAAAAAAACTTTTTACAAAAAAAATAGAACCGACTTCCATAACTAATACTAAAAAATGCAAAATAACTTATGGAAGTCGGTTGTATTTTTTTTTGTAAAAAGTTTTTTATTTTTCACTTTTTAGTTGTTGTACCCCATTCTAAAACTAAATTAATAGTAAAGTTGTGGCCGAATTGATAGCCCATAAATAGGGAATTTGAACATAGTTGGTGAAATTAGGGTGTATCAGGGTGAACTGTACAAATCTGTATACAAATCTGTATCAGAGCGTATCAGCGTGATGTAATGTTATGAAGTGGTGAAAACAATATACAGACATGCGATTGCAGCAATTCTGGAAGGTTTGCTATCATTTATTGAAGAGTTTCATTGTGTAGGTACACAATGGAACTAATAAAATAAAAAACTTCGGAAATCCGAACCAACTTTGGAGATCCGAAGTTCTATAGTAGATCTTCACTAAATTAAAATGGGACCACATGTGAAGCAACAGCTTTAAAATAAAAAAAAATCTTTAAAATCGGTTCTCGTAGTAAAAAGTTATGACACACATGAAAAAAATACAGTCGAATTGAGAACCTCCTCCTTTTTTGAAGTCGGTTAAAAAACACGGTAAAGCGCAAGGTATAAACTAGTTTGACATCACTAACTTAGATCATAGATATAGTCGTCCGTCGTCTGTCGTTCTCGCAGTCTTTTTAGTAAAATATAACGATTCTCTAATTTTAGTTTAGTTATTGATTATGAGTATCGGCACCTATATTTAGAAACATAAACTAACATAGTGTTTAGATTTAGATAAATTGTAGCCCAGACCATAGTTTGTTTAGTCTTTGTTATCAACCCCAGTTAAACTTATTTTGAATAATTTATATTATCACTGAATGCACTTGAATGTATCTGTTGATTGAATTATCACAATCATACTTGATTAGTCACATATGTGATAAATCATCAAATTAGCGCAGTCCATTGGAAAATACAAATGATAAACAAGCGACATATTAATCATTACGGTTTAATTATGAAACTGACCTTAATTCATTTTAATCGTGATAGCATTGATAGTATAGTAAAAACATTGTATGGAATGTTTTGCTATCCAAAAATCCAGGTGCGACTAACTTTTATAAAACTGTTTATTCACGTGAAAGTGACGTACATACATAAAATTGTAGTTTAACAGAGCCTAAAAACAAAAACATGTGGATAAGTATATATTCTAAAAATAATATTTAAAGTAATACAAATGTTTGTAATAGTTTACTTAGAAAACTGAAACAAGCACATGAAAGACTAAGCCCTTTGGAAAATTATTAAAGATATCACCAACCCACGCGCAATACGAACTAGTACAGTCATACTGTTAAAATTTTGTGATACTCCTACTTCTTCCGTTAACCAAGTGTGCACTTTTTTTTTTAGTAATGTAGGCAAAAAATTGTCATCCAAGATACTGCAAAGTCAAAGTAGCAGCCAGTCTTGTGAAGTTTTACTAAAAAATAAACCATGTAATTCGCTTGTCGTTCCCGAAAGTGACGTAGAAACCATTATACTTTAGCTACGCGAGGACCGTGTGTATATCATGTCATCATTCCTACAAATGTATGGCCATATCCTACCTTTTATTTACATTTTTAATCTCTGCATTCATTCAGGAATGTGCCCGAACGCTCTAAAAAAAGCCATTGTTCATTTAATTTTTAAGGGAGGAGACAGAAACTGTGTAAATAATTACAGACTCATTTCCATTCTTACTTCACTTTAAAAAAAAAATCGAGAAAATTCTCAATAAACAGCTCATAAACTTCTTAGATAAATTTTACCTTATAGCAGACAACCAATATGGCTTTCGAACAGGGGTATAAACAGCGGACGCGGTACTGGATCTGAAGAAATTAGTTGCCAAAAAACTGGATGAGAAGACAAAATGCCTGGGAATTTTCTTAGACCTGTCTAAAGCATTTGACACAGTTTCGGTTCCCAAACTTATCTCCAAACTGGAATCTTTGGGGGTTTGTGGTAGAGCACTTGAATTTTTTAGCAGATTACCTAAAAAAGAGTCAGCAAGTCCGAATTGGTAATAATTTAAGTAACGAAGAGGTAGTGAATTACGGTGTACCACAAGGTAGCACACTGGGGCCAACATTGTTTCAAATCTACATGAAAGATCTCTGCAACATGACGCTTCAAAACTGCAATTTATATACGTATACGTATGCAGGTGACACCGCAAATCACCCACGGTCCTTTTTAGGAAGCTGTGAAAAGCAATGCTGAATCTGCCCTAAGTAGTATCATGCACTGGTTTAACTCTAACTTACTGACACTAATCTGGCCGAAATCTCTTATGTTCTTTTCGCTATCCGCAATATCATGAGACCATCAAGTGGTATTACGACGCACTCTTGTACAAGTCCTTCAACATGTGCTCCTGTCCAAAAATAAGTAGAGTTGATAGCGTAAAATATCTCTGTGTCCAAATAGACAGCGGTCTAAGATGGGGCAAACAAATAGACATACTTATCACACACACCTCATAAAGGATAAACATGATATAGTGCTGTTTGCAGATGACACTTCACTTTTATTTAAACTCAAACGTCAGCAGGTGGTTGTTGATAATGTAAATAATGCTCTTTCAACAGTAGTTAACTGGTTCAACATCAATAATCTTCTCCTTAACGAGAAAAAAACAAAATGCATAAAGTTCACATTACCCAATGTAATACAAGTGAACACTAGTGTGTCAATAAAGGGTGAAGAGTTGAAACCCGAGGATTCCACAGTGTTCTTAGGTTTAACTTTGGATGCGCAGCTTCAGTGGAGCCCCCATATAGATAAACTGTCCAGAAAACTTAGCTCTGCAGCATACGCCGTAAGGAAAATTCGTGGTTTAACTGATTTAGAGACAGCTCGTTTAGTATACTTTAGTTATTTTCATAGTGTGATATCGTACGGCATTCTGTTGTGGGGAAATGCCGCCGATATTCAGACAATTTTTGTTTTACAGAAAAGGGCTATTCGTGCAATTTATAAATTAAGTCCCAGACACTCCCTCAGAGACAAATTTAAAGAGATTAATATTATGACTGTTCCCTCTCAATATATTTATGAGAATCTCATGTATGCACATAAAAATATTAATTTGTTTAAAAGATACAGTGATATCCATAGCTTAAATACTAGGAACAAACACAAATTTATTGTACCTAAAACCAGGTTCAGGAATAAAATAGGTGGTTCGTTTAGATGCCAATGTAAACGTTTCTATAATAAACTTCCTAGCCAAATTCAAGAACTAAGCATAAATAAATTTAAATCATTTATTAAACGTAAGCTATGCCAGAAAGCTTTTTACATAATTAATGACTTTCTTGAGGACAAAAAGGCGTGGGATTGAGCTGCTTCAATGATACACATGAGCCATTGTTTTCATAGTACTACTTACTGATGAAATTTTTTTATATATTTTTTTTTAATATTCGTTTTTGACATGAATATTTGTATAGTACTGTATTATATTTTAATTTTTTTTTATTGACATTTTATTATTATTTTTTGACTTGAATACTTTGTTAAGTATTATATTTATTTTTTATTTTTTGATTGACATATTATTATTACTATTTTGTTTGACACGAATATTTACTTTGTAAAGTATTATATTTTTATTTTTTTTTGATTACTTTATTATTGTAAATGTGAGGAATATGTGGGTTATTATTATTATTTTCTCCTCCTTTTTACAGTAACCAGTCTCCTCGTTTTAACGTTGTCTGACAGTTTGAGTACTTTTGCGGCCTACCTAAATGTCGTTTCTTTGGTATTGTTCGTCATGTCATTGAGCTCCTTAGTGGTTTTTAAGTTGAGCTATTCGACTATTGACAAATGCTTGCACTGACTGGACAGGTCTACTCAAATATGTTTGGTTCTTTCTTCAAAAGACCACTACAGACACTAAGCTGCATGGTCCTCATATAGAATAATGTGAATGCGAGAACTATGCATGTCGTTATATTCATGTAGATTTTATGATTGTCTGGCAGTTTGAGTATTTTTGCGGCCTACTCAAATGTCCTTACTTTGGTATTGTTCGTCGGTTCGTTGAGCTCCTCAAAGTTCTGAGTTGAGCTTCGCGATGACTGACAAATGCTTGCACTGTCTGGACAGGTCCACTCGAATTCGTGTGTTGCTTTCTTCCAAAAGCTCATCCTAGACATAAACGTACATGGTTCTCATATGATTTAACCAGTACACATTGTATGGATTTGAACACTTTAAAAGAGACTTTGACCTCTGAGTTTGTTTTGGTGTTTCTTCTCAGGGTAGTCAGCTAGGAAACACCGGCCTCATCTAGCTTAAACTGACAAAAATCATTGACGTGTAAAAGTGTTCCTTGTAAGTTGTAACCTATTTACTGAATAAACATCATTTATCATTTATCACACGAACACTGCGGCTTATCACCATCTTTAAATCACTCTGGGGTTCAGCTGTTGGGCGAAGCACCACCGTGTCCACGTGGATGCGATAGGTGGCGGCAACCTCTCGCGCCCGGCCCTGGTTCAGGCCATGGTACGAAGCGAGAGGGAATGGGAGGCAGTCTCCGCCTTCTGCGAAGCAGTAATGCTCGTGAAGGCGGAGGCGAGACGCGTGAGGGAAGCTCAACGGAGTGGCCCTCACGGCCCCGGTCGCTACCACCGCAGGAGAGGTACTGAGCGTACTGGGCGTAGGACGTCGCGAGACGAATTCCGGCCACCGTAGACACGGGCCTGCGGACGGCGAGCAGTGGGTAGCTCGCCGTCCGATCAGCACCAGGCCGTGAGTCGACGGCGCGTAGTGTTCCACGCGCGCCTCAAAGAGATGTTGTCAGCCACCACTGACGGGGCCCATCGTGGCCGGTGCCTGCATGCCTAGGGGTAGCGGATAAATTCTGAAAATGAGTTACCGCACCCCTGGGCACTCAGGCAAGGAAGGAACAGGGGTTTTAGTCAGTAAGAGTCTGACACGCCCTCCCGCTCCGCCCAGAGCGGGAGAAGTCATTGGATGATTTCCCAGCCCCCCAAAAAAAAAAAAAAAGGGGTTCAGCTGACCATACTACTGTAAAAATGTACTTTTCTTTATGCCAATCGGTGTTAGGGTATCGTATCAGTGTGTGGGCTGGGGCCATAAAGACAGGTCTCTTGAGGGCTGAGAGGGCACAAAGAGCAGTCCTTTGTAACAAGGCAGTGTTAAAGCCTTGTTTATTTTTTGACCTCTATTCCAAAATTACGTTCTTTGCTACCTTTTTTAATTTCAAATTCAAAAATTACATAGTTTTCTCTGTCATGTCTCTGTTTTAATATTAAAAATTAGTTCTAATTCTGCAGCCGAGCTAGTAGAAGCTCCTCATTGTTATTTTTTGACTCTTGAAGTGTCAATTACCAGTTTCCTAGAATTTTGCATTAATACAATTTAATTACTAGTCACAGTGTTTGTGTTCTTAATATTATATTAAAGCCCACTGTTGTAAATGTGTTAACTCGTCGTGTTATTATTTATTGAACTCCTCATCTACGGTCCTCCTACCCTACGACCTCCTCTACGTGTCACACCACCACTCCGGTCCCGCAACGAGACACGCCCTCCGTACCGTGACACTGGCGCCCTCAACGTGATCGAACCTAGCCCATCCCATCCCAGAGCCCAGCAGCCGCCCTTAACGTGATCGAAGAGCCCAGCAACCGCCTCAACGTGATCGAACCCAGCCCATCCCATACCAGAGCCCAGCAGCCGCCTCATCGTCAACCCAGCTCATCATCCCGGAGCCATCAGCATCAGCAAGATAAGCTCTGGTCGTGAAGCTGTTCTGGATAAGTCTCGACCCCGTCTGTCGAGTGAAGCCCTTTCCATCATCTAAAAGATTTTTTTTAAATTTTTATAATAGTGTTGTTTTGTGTTAATTATTGTTTTAGATATTGTTATTTATTTTATTTCTCAAAATTCTAAAAGGAACTAGTCTTCCCAAAAAAATTTGCGGCCCCTTTTGACTACATCAATTCCATCATTCCAATAAAAATAAAGCATTTTAATTTATTAACATTTCTTACAGGTTCCAATTTGCATACTACTTATCAAGATTTTACCCGACATACTATTTTATTATTATTTTACAACACACATATCCAATCAGTACATGGTGCAATACTTACTTACAAAACTCAAAACAAAACATAACCACCCCATCCTACAGACAGTAACATTACCCAAGGTTCACATCTGAACCCTCATAAGCTGGTAGCATTCACTTGTGCTAAACTCCTCGGAGACACTTGTGTTTGTGACCAGTACTGACTAACGGGAGTGCTGTTGGAGAATATCCTCAGCGTATCCTACATACCAACTATTGATTAGAAGGTGACTCTTCTAGGGCATCCTGCCGACATGCTAGGGGTCACTGTATAGTCAAAGTTGGCTACTACACACGCACAACACAAATTACTATTTAAATAAATAACGGTACACTTCACTTTCAAATTTATTTAATCATATTACATAGTTATTATAAACGTACCAACCCGTTAACAATTAAAAACCATGATGAATCCGTTATATTTATTATAAATCAAAGCTTCTATGAGTTATAGCTTTGACGTATTAATTTCCCTCTTTCCTCCTCAACCTCTGAAGAACTCCGTAGGCATGCATTACTATGGTGTTTTCACATATTCTCACTATGCACCGTAAATAGTATGCATAAAGATAAATTACATAACTATTTAAACCTGCTACTGAATATTTAACTAAATAATTATTTTAAACAAATCTGTCTGCAAAAAAATATTTCAAACGTCAGACACATTTTGACAAAATAACAAATCTTTCTTTTTAATTTTCTCTACGCAACCTCCGTACAATACAGAATTGGAACTCTTTTATATTATTATTTCTTTTGATAATTTTATTTTTTCTAAACCTATTAGGTTTATACCTATTGTTTACGTCATTAACCCATTAATACCCCTTTCAATTACATTCACCACGATTGCTACATCGGTGGTTATTTAGTTCAAGAATTCTATGGAGCGGGTGATTACTCCCTAAATAAGCCTAAATCATTACCGATCATGGTCTTCCCCTTGATCATTACTTTATTCTATGGCTTTAAACCATAAGAATCTTTCGGAGCGGGTGATTACTCCTTAAATAAGCCATAATCACACTACTTATGGTAATATTTTTGCCACTTCATTATTTAGAGCGGCTAGCTACTCTTTAAATAAGCCTTAGGTCCGTTTAATATATACATAGGTATATTTTATTAAGGTTATTACCTTAATAGTTACTTAACGTGCATAGCACGAAGGCTTCTTTGCCTTGTTATTTACTACTTGTTACAGCAGGTAATTAAACTTGTATTATAGCTTCTTATCATCATATAATTTAACATCAGCGGTTGGTGACTGATAAAATAAGCCTACACTATTGAAGGGCAATCTAACGAGTTATGCCTAATAATAGGATAAACTCTTTTTGACTTTGCGTTATGTTCTGCACTTACCTATATGCGAACATAACTTTGAATGAACGAAGTATGGAAGGTATTATGGAAGGTAATATGGATGTGGTAGATTGTTCCTTTTGTAAATACTCGTTGTATATAACACCCTCGCCTTCTAAATTTTCACCTCACTCATAACCATCCTATTTAAGATATATATATTTTTTATATTAATTTAATGTCAACGAAAAATCGCTTACCTCTGCTGCTCGATTTTTCTTTCCGGGGCAGCCGGGTATTGTAACAAGGCAGTGTTAAAGCCTTGTTTATTTTTTGACCTCTATTCCAAAATTACGTTCTTTGCTACCTTTTTTAATTTCAAATTCAAAAATTACATAGTTTTCTCTGTCATGTCTCTGTTTTAATATTAAAAATTAGTTCTAATTCTGCAGCCGAGCTAGTAGAAGCTCCTCATTGTTATTTTTTGACTCTTGAAGTGTCAATTACCAGTTTCCTAGAATTTTGCATTAATACAATTTAATTACTAGTCACAGTGTTTGTGTTCTTAATATTATATTAAAGCCCACTGTTGTAAATGTGTTAACTCGTCGTGTTATTATTTATTGAACTCCTCATCTACGGTCCTCCTACCCTACGACCTCCTCTACGTGTCACACCACCACTCCGGTCCCGCAACGAGACACGCCCTCCGTACCGTGACACCTTGAAGTTATGTCAAAGAAACCGCGCAGATATCCAATAGCGCAACTTCATGAAGACTGCAAGGTTTTAACTGTACGACAGCTATTAGTGCTTTAATCGATCTTCAGGACTCATGACAAAGGCACCAATTCTACGTAATAAGTACGCACATTTATAACAAAGCCCATAAAGAATTAGACATCCTCGGTCTTGGTTTAAGGTTTAATCTAAAACGTGCAGTAATAGAATGGCTACTGAAACAAAGTTATCAACATAATTACTTCTAACTTACATCGCCTAACAAACACAAATACTATACGTATACACAAACACAAATACTATGTTGCAATCATCTATCTCTTACACTAAAAATCTCTCACATTCCTAACACAATTCACATACACACTCACTTCATTCGTTTCTTTTACGAAAAACTCACAGTCTATACACATCACGTACTTTCCACTCACATCATTAATATTCTTGCACTTACTCACACTAATACTTTAAGGTTTACCACAACATCAAAACTGCATCCACTCGACATAGACCACTTGCACGTCTGCTACAGCAATTTTATAATTAAACCCGTATAGCCGATACTGCCCCCTAAGATACAGGCCTAGCCTAGTTTAAGGGACTGGGTTAAATTAATTGTACTCACCTGCCTAAGCTTAATTTTTTAGCCTAGTCTTTTCCCAACTATCTTGAGGTTGGCTTCCAGTCTAACCGGATGCAGCTGAATAACAGTATTTTACAAAGAGCGACTGCCTATCTGACTTCCACAACCCAGTTACTGGGCAATACGATACCCCTTGGTAAGACTGGTTGTCAGACTTTCGGGCTTCTGACGACCTGTAACGACTGTCAAAGATCCAGGATTGGCAGCCGGGACCAACGGCTTAACGTACTTTCCGAGGCACGGAGGAGTCTCGGTATGTTAAGATGGTCACCCATCCACGGACCAACCCCGGCAAACGTAGCTTAACCTGATGGATCGACCTGAGCGGCTGTTATTACTTTAGCCACGAGCTCCTCTGCCTAAGCTTTATTAAGAACTTTAATCTGTATCTTATGCAATGTACTTGAACTTTTGTGGTGAATAAATTATTAAATTATTATTCCAACTTACAAATACACAACTTACTTACTTACAATAATACATAGTTTCTTGAAGAAAGTTCATTTATAAGGGCAGTAGCAACCCGGGCCTGCGGACGGCGAGCAGTGGGTAGCTCGCCGTCCGATCAGCACCAGGCCCGTGAGTCGACGGCGCGTAGTGTTCCACGCGCGCCTCAAAGAGATGTTGTCAGCCACCATTGACGGGGCCCATCATGGCCGGTGCCTGCATGCCTAGGGGTAGCAGATAAATTCTGAAAATGAGTTACTGCACCCCTGGGCACTCAGGCAGGGAAGGAACAGGGGTGGGTTTTAGTCAGTAAGAGTCTGACACGCCCGCCCGCTCCACCCAGAGCGGGAGAAGTCATTGGATGATATCCCATCCCAAAAAAAAAAAAATGGGGCAGTAGCAGTATTTGAAATCTGATCACCCATATCCGTTTCACTCTGTATAACATTCCGGTGTTATATACACTTTTTCCATAATCACAAAATCTTACTTATATTCAAATCTTTTGTACGAGACATGCGTCAACGTCACGTGTCTTATCACATCTCCAAAATTTCATGATGACGTCTCCAAAAAACTCACACAAAAATCTCTCCCCTACTCAACAATACATACAGAATTTTCTCCAAAATGCCAGTGTTTTCTCAAATAAGATGAGAAAAAAAACTTTTAATGGCCGGTCAAGGGGCGGCCTAGTTCTCAAGGGGATCACTCGCAAGAAAAGCCGATTAAATCTACGAGTATGTCCGTCTGACCTCATGTTTTTTAAGGAAAGTAAGGCTGATGTTTTTAAAGGATCTCTTAGACTTACCTTGTGTTTTACGGTCGTCGCTGTTTTTAGAACAGATTTTTGAGGTACTCGTCGTAGCTCGATGGTGTTTCTAGTTTTGTTTCTTCGTTATTTGACACCTACTTCCGAAATTAAAGTTATTTTGCATTTTTAGTGTTATTTATGGAAGTCGGTCTCTCGTCTTTCTCGTCCAGGTAGTTCCTGCCACCTTTTTTAATATCATCTTCCCATTTACGATACTGTCCACCTTTACTCCTCTTTTTATATCTAGGGCACCATTCCGTCACTTCTTTGGCCCACTTTTCTGTATTACTTCTTATTAAATGTCCCGACCATTACGAGAGACAGATCGTTGTGGAGAACACTTGGGGAGGCCTATGCTGGCAAGCAAGACAATCTAGAAACCGGTGTCTGATGATGAAGATTAGTATTTACATTCACCTGCATAAACCATTTTGTAGAACTAAGCAATATCAAGATGTAATGTAATTCTTTAGATTGTTTATAAAGGCTATTATTATTATCAGCGTAATGTTATGTTGTGAAGTGGTGTAAACAATAAACAGGCATGCGTTTTCAGCAATTCTGGAAGGTTTGCTATCGTTTATTGAAGAGTTCCATTGTGTATCTCCGAAATTCTTCATCAGATCTTCATCAAATTTAAATGGAACCACATGTTCACCAGTTCAAAAGTTCTGAAGTAACACACATAAAAAAATAAGTGTGTGTGTACATAAGTACGCACGTAAGAAGTTATACTTCTTTGGCGTAACATGATAAAAAATCAAATTGTCACAAAGTTTACAAAAGGAAAACAATCATTCTTCATGAACCACATACTATAGCTAACTTCAGGGTGGCGGTTCTAGCTAACTTCAGGGTGTCGGTTTTTTGTGACAATGTGCGCACGCATCGTAAAAATTTACTCTGATCATTTTTCCCTAACGCGCCAAAAGAAGTATAACTTCAAAAAAACAACATACAGTTGAATTGAGAATCTCCTCCTTTTTTGTTTGGAGTTGGTTAAAAACGGTTTCTAGATCTTCTTTTCGTATCGTCAGGAGTAGAAAAATTGCCCTTACTGTGGTAAAAACCTATACAGAGTGTAATGGAAACGGAAATGGTCATATTTAAGATACTTTTCCTGCCCATAGAAATGATCAACTTTCTTGAAAGAATTCATAGTAAATTCCCAAAAAAATTGACTTTCCGTACAAAGTTATCATCAGCAACAATGGGCAAAAGCGGAACTGAGCAGCGACTAGTCTAGGTTCGCTGGACCTACTTAACAGTTGACTTAAAGCATTTAAAGACGATAAATTATTCATCATCAGCCTTTTAATGTCCTCACTGCTGGGGCATAGGCCTCCTCTCTGAAATTAATGAAAATTGAAATGATCTTTCATGTTGTGCATTTAAACATGTAGAAATAGATTATTATAACTGTAAAATCAGGTTAATCAGCTAAATTGGCAAAATTTCGTTTATCATCATCTTCCTGCCCATGTTACTTGGGGCCGGCGCAACACGTATTTTTTCAACATTTCGTATACATAATTTATTGTTTACTACATTTGTAATAACAATAACAAACGTAGGTTACACATGGTGTCACAGCAGACAGCCTTATCGCTAAAAGCGATCTTTCTGTCAAAAGGGCTTACACGCTTGTCAATTACGAAGGGTAAGACCGTTTGAAATAATGGCAGTCTGACGTACCCCTCTGCCTTTCTCTGAATGGAAGTTATTCACGAGGAATTCCACACAAAAGAAATGTTGGTTTAGGTTAGCATCGTCACTCGTGCAGGCTATTTTAATCGGACAGGGTTTTTCCCTAACAAAAAAAGTGCAAAATAACTATAATTTCGGCAGTCGGTGTTTCTGGTTTTGTGTCTTCGTATTTTGACACATAATCATCATCATCATCAGCCTTTTAATATCCCCACTGCTGGGGCACAGGCCTCCTCTCTATGAGAGGGTGTGGGCCATAATCCACCACGCGGGCCCAATGCGGATTGGTGGATGTCACATGTCTTCGATTTTTAGTTTTAGAACATCCCGGTTTCCTCACGATGTTTTCCTTCACCGTTTTGAGAGCAGTTTTTTGAGACAGACTTCTGAAATTAAAGTCATTTTGCTTAAAAAGTAGTTAGTTGCAAGTTATTTTTTTTTTTTAGAAGTCGTTTCTATTTTCTGTAAAAAAGTTTTTATTTTTCACTTTTTAGTGGTTGTTCCCCATTTTTTTTTTTTTTTTTGTTGAGGGGTGGGAAATCATCCTATGACTTCTTCCGCTCTAGGGTGGAGCGGAAGGGTGTGTCAGACTCTTACTGACTAAAACCCACCCCTGTTCCTCCCTGCCTCGAGTGCCCGGGGGCGAGGTAACTCTTTCGAATTTATCCTCCACCCCCGGGCAGTGGTTGTTCCCCATTGAATTGTGTTTACAATACATAGAATTACGATCGCAGCAATTGCGAGTCATTTGCTGTAGTTATTAAAGATTTCCACTGTCTATCTACACTGAAATCTTCCTTGAAAAATATTCATTTCAATAACGAAAACCCAATCCAAATTGGAATATTTCAGTAGTTTTCGAGAAAATCGCGGACAAACAAGATACATACATACATACGGGTCGAATACAGAACCTCCTTTTTTGAAGTTGGTTAAAAACTTGTCTATATGTAGGGCAAGTAGAGATGTTTTTGGCAGATTTCGATGCAAATGCAAACGTTTCATAAACTTTAGAGGGATTTTCCCCTCTGTGTATGGTAGATTAGATATAGAGAATAGTACTCGTAACTAAAATAACGAATGTGCTTTATACCATACGACTGAAATAAAACTTCTTTAGCTCCATCTCTTCCGTTCGCCTCGCCCGATCACACTTTTCGTAACGCTCTCGTCACACATTCACCAGCTTACTCTCCAAGTCAAGCGTGCGTCCAGAGGACACGATGGAGCATACGGTGGAGGTTTGCCCCGCTTGGGCAGAGCACCGCCGTGTCCTCGTGGATGCGATAGGCGGCAGCGACCTCTCGCGCCGTGCCGTGGTTCAGGCCATGGTACGGAGCGAGAGAGAATGGGGGGCCGTCTCCTCCTTCTGCGAAGCAGTAATGCTCGCGAAGAGGGAGGCGGCACACGTTAGGGAGACTCAACAGCGGCAGAGTCGCCCTAGCGCCCTCAGCCGCATCCGCGGTAGGAGACTCCAGGGGCTGCGAGACGATCTCCGGCCACCGTAGACCCGAGCCTGCGGACGGCGAGTAGTGGGTAACTCGCCGTCCGATCAGCACCAGGCCCGAGAGTCGACGGCGCGTAGTGTTCCACGCGCGCCTCAAAGAGTTGTCAGCAAAGGACGGGGCCTGCCACGGCCAATGCCTGCTCGGGGGTTGAGGATAAATTCGAAAGAGTTACCTCGCCCCTGGGCACGTAGGGCAGGGAGGAACAGGGGTGGGTTTTAGTCAGTAAAGGTCTGACACGCCCTTCCGCTCCACCCTAGAGCGGAAGAAGTCATAAGATGATTTCCCACACCCCAAAAAAAAAAAAAGAAAAAAGTCAAGCGTGCGTAAAGAAGTTTTACTTCAAAAATCTATTTGGTCCGCCTTTTTTTCATCTGTCACGTCAACAAAAGTACAACGACACAGTGCATTGTAATTTTGAGTGACGTCACGCCTGGTAAATTTTTACCACAAAGTTTGATGCGTTTTATCTTTGTAATTTTGTAACTCCAAACGCAAAAAGAGGGGTGTTATAATGTCTCAGTTAATAACCTCAGTTACGCCGACGATATGGTGTTGCTCAGTCCTTCTGTCAAGGCGTTGCAAAAGCTACTGAATATATGTGAAGTGTACGCTAGTAAGCATGGTCTCAAATATAATGTAAAGAAAACGGAAATAATGGTATTTAGATATGATAACAGTCCCTTACCTACACCTGATATATCGTTGTGTAACACCAAACTTAAAGTTGTGAAAAGTTTTAAATATCTCGGACATATCGTAACGAATAAACTGCGAGACGATGACGACTTAGAGAGACAGAGGAGATTGTTGGCCGCGAAAAGTAACATGCTTGCTCGGCGTTTCGCTAAATGTACTGGCCAAGTTAAAGTCACTCTGTTTAATGCGTACTGTCGGTCGCTTTACACTGGCCACCTCTGGTACAAACACACTCAACGCACATATAACACCTTACGTGTGCAATACAACAATGCATTTAGGTGCATATTTGGGCTACCGTGGCGGTGTAGTGCGTCCGGCATGTTTGCGGAGAACAGGGTTGACGATTTCTTTGCTGTATTGCGTAAGGCTAGGGCCGCGTTTATGAGCCGTGTACATGTTTCTGACAATGGCATATTGAGAGCCATATATGAAGCTAACTATTTATTTGTATATGGCTGTCAATATTCCTGCTAACAATTTTATCTAATGATTTTGATTATATTTTTATTTTATATTGTTTGTAATAATGTTGTTGTATTAATATGGGAATTTCCTGAAATAAATGATAATTTAATTTAATTTATTTAATTTAATTTTTTAATTTATAAGTTTGACCGCTATGTGTGTTTGTCTGTGTGTCTATCTGTGGCACTGTAGCCCTTTTTTTAATTTGAAAGCAGGTTTTCTAGCAATGCTTCTTAGACATGTTTTATCAAAATCGGTTCTGCCGTTTTAAGGTTATCAGCTCTTTTGTGTTTTTAAATCTTCGCTTTTCTTTTAAGCGTTGGGGGTGTTTTATTTGTTATTGTTTCGGTGAAGCAAAAATACGTATCCAATATGTTTTGACAATCTAAATTACGGATTAAATAGAATTTTTATTCTTGTACCCAGGAATCATCTCTATTGAAATAAATAGTTTACTGCAGATACGTATTAACTGAAGAGCAGTGCTGATCCAGTGGTAGCGGTAAGTGGACGTGGGTCCAAAACTAGGCAGGCGCTTTACTTTGTGTAAGTTATTTCATCACCACTGCTCTCAAAACGGTGAAGGAAAACATCGTGAGAACACCGGCAAGTCCAAGAACCAAAATTTCGAAGACAGGCCCCCAACCCGCTCTGGACCCGCGTAGTGTAGTACGGCCCATTCTTTCTCACAGACAGGTGGCCTGTGTCCCAGCAGTGGGAACGTTAAATGGCTGATGATAATGATGATAGTAAGGCTTTCTTTTTTGTAAATCTGACATTGACAATGGACACGAAAGAACATAAAACACATAACAATTTTTCTCTATCGTTTCCGATTACGTTAACGACTATACCAATCTAGATATAACCCTCGCGGGCCTCGTTGCGTCAACTGCGATAATTTATTGTCAAACTTTTTTTTTTTTGTATTTATGTTACGCGATTTCTCCGCCACTTGTGAATAGATTTTGTGATGAAATAATTTATACAAAAGCAGGGTTTGAACTCACGACCTACAACTTGTAAGTCGCGGCCGGTACCATTAGACCTCCACTGCTCAACTGGGCCACCACTGCTCAACTGGGCCACCACTGCCCACTACTGCTCTGCAGCCTTAGAAGCTTTTATTTAACTCGCAATGTTCCTATGTAAGTCATCTGTCCTATGTAAGTCCACGTTTTGGTTTCGATCAAGCTGAAATTGAACATACTAAGGTGATACTGAGGTGAAATGACAATGCAGATACTATGAAGCTTATCTTATGCTGGCACCAGGATGTATGGATTATAAATAATGAATAATAATGCTCTTAAGGTTTGCGGTCTGTGGTAAGTCGAGAGTTTTGAGACTCAAACAGACAAACACATCACGTAAGGGGATATCAGAAAGACAAGGTCTTAGTAGTTCTTACATCAAACTAATCTCTAATTAGCACGAACAATGATGCTGCTAACCCAAACTATCTTACGTAAACTCTATATTATGAATCAGAATTGTATCATTCAAGATGAAAATCAAAGAGCACTTCCTTATCCTTTGACATAATATTAATACTAATATTATGTCAAAGTGAAAGGAAGTAATACATATGACATGTATATTGGTATTTACCTCGGGAAAACTCTGCAGTTTGGTAAAACAACTTTGAGAGGGAGGCCAACAGAAGGATCCAGCTGGGCTGGGCAGCTTTTGGGAAGCTTCGACGAGTCTTCGCGTCGCGTATTCCACAGAGCCTAAAGACTAAGGTGCGTCTTGCCTGTTATGACTTACGGAGCCGAAACGTGGACACTCACGGTACGGCTGGTCCATAAATTCAAGGTCGCTCAGCGAGCTATGGAACGGGCTATGCTTGGAGTCTCATTGAGGGATCGAATACGGAACGAGCTGATTCGGCTGAGAACCAAGGTTGTCGACATAGCTCACAGAATAAGCATGCTGAAGTGGCAATGGGCCGGCCATATTAGCCGTAGAACCGATGATCGTTGGGGTAGACGTGTTCTCGAGTGGAGACCGCGAATCGGCAAACGTCAGGCTAGGTGGAGCGATGATCTTCGCAGGGTGGCTGGTAGCAGCTGGATGAGAGTTGCCGAGAACCGAGTTGAATGGCGTGCAATTGGAGAGGCCTATGTCCAGCAGTGGACTGCTATAGGCTGATGATGTTGTGTATTGGTATTTATTAGTATGTATAATTTATATATTTATGTAGATTTATCTCTTATTTTTACTCTTACCTCCCCTTCTTCTCTAATCTGCCTATTTTCTAAGCCTTGACAAGAATCTATGTACTTCCCTGTTTTCAATTTAATGGTGATAGCTCAACCAAGTTATAGGTATATATAACAAACTGTTATCAAATACTAGTTGACCCGGAACGTCGTACCGCCTGAGAATCAATAAATTTAGTGTAAAATTTTATTCGTTAAATTAATAACATTGAAATGAATGTAATTCACGTACCATAATCGAAATGATTCGCGTAGTATTGTAGAACCACTTTTTGTTAAATTATTTGTTTGATGGGATGCACTCGCGTCGATTCCCTTCATTGAAGGACGTGATGTGATATAGGAAATTGTTCGTTATGTGGCATCTCAAAGTAGAGCAAAGTTCGTGCAAACGGATCGCTTTGGCAAATCGAAAAAAAAATATCAGATGCACCGCCAAATGTACAACAGTGGGTGGACGTTCATAAATGGGGAATAAGAATATACGCCAAATCACCTCATTGCAGCTCACATATCGACCAACTTGATAGTACGTGATTTTTTCATTAGAAATCTGAATGCCAAAAACCGCCACAAAAATCCTTTCACCCTCTTTGAAATAATTTATCGTTCCGTTTCCTTATACAAAATGTATGAGAAAATGTATTTTCTTCATATTTTTGTATTGTGTATTGTATGTAGTATTATTCCGAGTTTTTAATAGTTATTCTGCTATTCGAAGCGGAGACAAATCCAAAAAATCAAAGATTATTCAGATCGGTCCAGCCATTCTTGACTTATAATAAAATTGGTGTAACTAACCCGATTTTGTTTTATATATATTAATTTCCCAATACAATAGAGGTTACTTCCAACCATGAAGTTTGCCAAATCCAATGGACTATTTTTTACATTTTTAAATGTTTTTCTTAAAAAAATATTAAAAAATGTAAACTATAATTATTAAACGAAATAATAATAGTAATAAAATGTATGACTTAACTCAGATCATGGATTACCTATTTCTAGACGACAAATACATTATTTTATTTTATATGTACTAATGGATCTGTAATAGATGACCTTGTCATTTATGTGGCACTAAATTTAATTGCAGTAAGTACAGTCAGCTTCAGTATCAAGATGCTAGTTGCATGTATACCTAAAGGTGTGTCACTCTTTGTCCGATAATTAACCGACTTCAAAAAGAAAGAGGTTATCAATTCGGATGTTTGTATTTTTTTTTTAGCTATGTTCGGCCATAACTCCGTCATATATTGACGGATTTGCAAAATTCTTTTTTTTTCCAAAGGGATTTTTTCCGAAATGGTCCCATTTAAATTACATATAGATCTGATGTTGGGTTTCAGAGACAGACAACGGAACTCTTCAAAAAATTGACAGCAAATCAACCGCGATTGCTGCTATCGTATGTCTATGAATTGTTAACACAGTTTAATGGGGAACCACAACTAAAAAGGGATAAATAAAAAAACTTTTTTACAAAAAAATAGGAACACCGACTTCCGAAATTAAAGTTATTTTGCACTTTTTTTGGAAGTCTGTTCAATTTTTTTATAAAAAAGTTTTTTTTATGAAAAGATAGGTAGATAAAAGCTTTCGATTTGTTAAACTAATGGATGGCATGCTGGATGATCTTGTCGAAGGTGTCTCCAACACCAAGATATCGTCTGCATAACAAATGAAAGGCTTGAAACCTATAAAATTGCCGTTTTACAAAGCTGCACACTTTGAACTGTGATAGATAATATTGAAATGGCTTGGATTTCTAAGTTCAAATAAACTTAATTATAAACTTTTACTTTTTTTTTAAATTAGTTATTCATTCGTTATTATATTTATAATAATTTTTGTATGAAATCTAAGAAAAATCGTGTTTTTGGAATATACAAAATTGGGATTAAATTTCTGACGTTGGTTTTTACAATCGGGTTTTTTTAATTTCCTACATTTTAGTGAGGTATATTTTTGGAATTGTATTCTCGAGCCCTTTATTTTGATACCACGCATGGCCAGGTTAAAAAGATATACGACTACACTAACCTAATTGCGGCAGCCATTTTGTTTTTTTTTCTAAAATTCATATAGCAGTCACGTCGGCTGTAAGGCCAATCTAATAATATCTCATTTGTTAAAACCCATCAAACCGTTTAGGTTACAGCACGTGCCAAAGAAATTAATATACAAATATACACACATATAGGATGTAAAAGACACATCACAAAGCCGTTAACCGCGCATACTGAACGTCTAACAAAGTAGCTTTGCGCAAAAATTATTGCTGGTAAACGACTTTTATTTTTAGGTATGAAAAAAAAACTATATTTTATTGCGCGCAATGTAACGCGAACCTAGGCAAGTGGAGTTAATCCCCGCCCCTTCGATCTAAGCCACGTAGGTACTTGTCGGATACGTTTGATATTCATTGCGTTTTTGTAACTCCAAATGCGTAATTTCGAAATTTAGAAAAAAAAATAGAAAAATCATGTAATGTTTGTTTGGAAAAAGTTTATAAGTACTCGTAACACTAGAATTCATTTCCGTAAAAAAGTAAAAAAAAAATTGCGACTTTGACCTTCAATATCTCCAGAACCAGTGGATTCCCAGGTATGGTCTAGTGGAAAAAAATGATCCAAATAATGGGTAGAATATGTGGCTTTCGGCTTCGGAAACTGTCTTTTTACATCCGATATATACTTAGGTACATACCACATCTCGAAAAACATAACCCTTCTTCTAGGACAGTCGGGTAAGAACAGAAATGTTACATAAATCTTAGAAACTTGAGGTGCTATTTTTTCTCTCTCTTCGATATCTGAAATAGGTTAATAAATATTCTGTTGATACATAGTTATTTCTCCTTTATGTAAAAATGTTGTATAGAACGAGTAGTGCAATTATTTTGGAACTTTGCATACCGTTCTATGATGCTGACTGTACCTACTACAACTATGTTTCCTACCTGGACAACAATAGGAAGGTTAGTTTTATAACGTAGTCATTGCCGTACCTACCATCATAAAAAGAACTGAACATTTAATATTTAGTTTATCACTTTGTTATCTCGTTAAAATCGTAAACATAATCTTTTTATTACGTAGGTACCTACTACTTATTATTGAGTTACGGACTGTAGTACTTTGATACAACTTATTTTATTAATAGTTTGCGACCCTTTCAGATACCACAGTACCTCATCATCATTCTCCTGCCATTATCCCAATTTATTTGGGGTCGGCGCAACATGTCTTTTTCTTCTATTCTTCTCTATTAGTCGTCATCTCTGTAGTCACCGCCTTTTTATCCATATCCTCTTTCACACAGTCCACCCATCGTTTCTTTGGCCTTCCCCTACTCTTATAGCCATCCACATCCATACACAAGACTTCCGTCACGACAGTTTCTTCATTCCTCCGCATCACAATGACATGACAACAGATGCCACAGTACCTAATGTCGCACATCGCTACAATACTTATTGCTATGTCGCCTTTTTTTGATTTGACAAGCTGGCTGGTACATACATAGAAAAGATATATCAAAATATCTGATATAAAAAAATCATATACAAATGAAAAACAAAAACCACCGACTTCCAAAAAAAAATACACTAAAAATTTAAAAATAACTTTAATTTCGGAAGTCGGTGTTTGTATTTTATTTCTTCGATATTTGACACCGACTTCCGAAATTAAAGTTATTCTTAAATTTTTAGTGTATTTTTTTTTGGAAGTCGGTGGTTTTTTTTTGTAAAAAAGTTTTTTATTTTTCGCTTTTTAGTTGTTATACCCCAGAACTAAAATCCCCAATAACATGAAACGTGGAATTTAACCGTTTCGTTTTTGTTCAGTTTCTCAAAAAGCGCTAAAGCAATTTAGATAAAATTTATATGGCACCAATTCGGGAGTATATTCTTTTGGATAAAAAAAGAATTTTGAAAATCGGTTTACAACTGACGGAGAAATGCGCGGACATACATAAAAAAAAAAAAAAAAACATACATACAGTCGAACATAGAACCTCCTCCTTTTTCGAAAGTCGGTTAAAAAGAAATAGTGATAAGAGTGTAGTGATGATAATGAGAGTACAGTGATAAAAGAAATAGTTGTAAGTGTTTCGCGGTGAGAATTTTGAGGTGAGGATAGAAATATCATCCGTACATTTGACCCGTCTATGGTTTATGTAAATGAGGACAAGGAGGCAGCCCATAACACTTCTTTGAGGGATACGAGCCGTATTTCTTTTGTTTTTTTATTAGTATTCAATGTAAACCACCTAGGTGAGTTGCTATTACCCAACTGCGCATAGCTAGGGAGGGTAATGTGTTTATCAGCCTATGTATGTATGTATGTTTGATCCTTTGTGGCGTTTTAGAGACCAAACCCGTGGGCCGATTTTGATAATTCTTAGGTTGCCAGTGCTACTAAATACTTGATAGTAATCAAAATGAGTACATTAAGACGACAACCAGACGCCATATTGTGAAAAGAAAAAATGAAAGTCGACGAACTATATTAAGTTAGGTATTAAAATAAAGGGTTCGAGGAGGCGATTACAAAAATATAACTCACTGATATGTAGAAAATAAGTAATTGAATATTTTCAAAAAACCCGACTGTAAGAAGCAACTAAAAGCGTCCAAACAAGTCACTTTTCAAGCAGTCTGATGTAGCAGTGGCATGACATCAATAACTGAACTAAAATAATAACTGCATCAGACTGCTTGACTTTTTTGGAACTTTTTAGTTGTTTTTTACGGTCGGGTTTTTTGAAAATATTAAATTTTTGCTCTTAATCTTTCACAGATACCTATAAAAATCTAGGATGGAAATAAAATATCGATAAGGGCCGAGAGTATTTGCCGTCGTTAAGGAAATTAGCAATTTTCTAAAATTAAATAACGAATCTCTTTCTCAGTTTGCAACAGGGGAAGGCATAAAATTGTCATTCATACTACTGAGTGCTTACAGCCCTCACTTCGATAGATTTTGGGAGGCTGGATTAAAGGCTGCTAAATATCATATCAAAAGAGTCTTGGAAAATTCCCCAATTCGTTCGAAGAAATAGGTATCTTATTCGCACAAGTAGAGGCAGTTTTAAATAGTCGCGTCTTGTGTCCAATGTTTTCATCCCCTGTTGATTTCCTATCCTTATCCCCAGGGTATTTCTAATTGGCAGACCACTCAATGCGCTACCAACTTTAGTAATTCAAGACGACTGTAACACAACCCATCCTAACCGGTACGCTTGCCTTGAGCAAATAAGGCAAAACTTCTTGAAGCGCTGGCAAAAGGAATATATCTCCGAACTTTAGCAATGCACCAAATGGAAAATTGATGATATAAAAAGTTAAGCATCAGAGATCTTGTCATTTTACAAGAACACAATAAACCACCACTAAATTTGCGCCTCGGACGTGTCACCAGACTTTTTTCTGGACCCGACCCGATTAACACAACCAAAGGCTTAGCGTCGATCTCTAGTTAACCTGTGTCCCCTACCTAGGTGTGAAGATTTTCAAGGTTGAAGATCTACGGGCTTCAGCGGGGAGAGCTAATGTACGCGCCTGCTTATATTTTGAGAGCAAATCATCTTAAGTGTGTTTTACGTCTAAAGCATTTTTTTTTACCTATTACTAGCTGCGCCCCGCGGTTTGACCCTCGTAGACCGGAATAAAAGGTTATATGTTAATCCAGGCTATAAGCTATCTACATACCAAATTTTATCCAAATCGGTCCAGCCGTTTGAGCGTGAAGAAGTAACAAACATACACACTCACAAACTTTCACATATATAATATTAGTAGGATTAGTAGGAAGTAGGATACTAGGATTGTGACAAGACGAAAGGAGCTAGTAGCTAAAGTAATAACTGCCGCTCGGGTCAATCCATCAGGTTAAGCTACGCTTGCCGGGGTTAGTCCATGGATGGGTGACCATCTTTACATACTGAGACTCTTCCTTGCCTGAGTGCCCAGGGGAGCGGTTACTCTGTTACGAATTTATCTGCTACCCCTTGGCATTTCGGCTACCCCTTGGCATTACGTTTACGGATACCTAGGGAACTCTTGCGAAAATTTTTTATTCAGTACAATTCTAGGTTACACGGGTTAGATTTCAGAAGGGTGCGAGTGTGACAAAGTAAGGACTTACTATACCCACAGGCTGCAGAACATACTAAATAATGTTACACTCAAAATGTGATACAGGTAAGGCACATGCTACTCAAACCTGCTGATTGTCAATATAACTTAATTAAAACATATATTTTATGATTTTGAAACCTAAAACAAGAAATTGCATGGGTATTGGGTACCCTAAAACTAATTGGCTACTTGCTTTGGAACTCAGGTTTTTATAAAAGCAAATTGATATTTTTTAGTAGATACTCATTCAATAAATGACGATAGTTTTTTACCGGTGATGACGACCGTTATTGTAGCGCGTGCATCTAGGTGCGCGCGAGTTCCCGCCGAGGCGCTCGCTGCCAGTATCGCGTTATATATGTGTGAGCAAGTGCGCAGAAGCCAGTTATTCCTCGACGTCTGTGGAGTCAACACGTTGAAAATGCATAAGATTACTCTGTTCATCTTGGCGGCAGTGTTTGCCATAGCCTTCGCAGGTTAGTGCCCCCCGGTTTTTACCGCCACAGCGTCCGAGCCGACTCGTCATTCTTTTCTAAGTGTCATTTTATGTAATTTCCGATTGGATTCAGACAAAGGTCAGTGATTTTGCATGTAATTGGTTTTACTTTGGTGATTCACTTCTTGGTTTTATAAATGGGGGGATTGAACCTCTGTGGAAAGATTGGGTGCCTACTTAATTCAAAGGTAGGACACAGACAGCTTATTTTCGGAATGTTGATAACAATTCCCTACATAGTGCTAATTTTTATTTTTGAATTTAGCTGGAAATGTATGTACCGGTTTAGGGTCTAAAACTACGAGTATATGTAGAGCGAGCGCCCAGAACTTAACCAAAAAACTTCTGATAGTTAACGTCATCTCTTTTAGTTTTCCATCTTCAATATTTTTTTTTTTTGATAACTTGTTTTAATGAAGGAGCTTTAAGCTTCATGCAGTAGGCAAGGCCATGTGTTTCAAATCGTAGTTTTTTTGTTAATAAAAAGCTGTATACTTGCAAATCTTGAGTTAAATTTTGTAAGAATATCATGAGTATTTCAGAAAGGTCATACTTTGCGAAAGCTTCTTGAAGCTTTACAGAGCTAAAGTATTAAATTCTCACTCATTTGCAATACTCTCTTGTACTTTGTATGGTTAATATGAAATGGGAAATAACAGTTGTTGCTTACAGTTACAATCTCACTAGGCTGAGAGCATGCACCTTTTGAACGTCAAAGTTCTACATGAAGACATGTCCCCCCAAAAACGACCCGCCGCCGCCGCCGCCGTCACCACCATAGTTAGATAACCTAGCATTGTAGTTACCCACCTTTCAAAAGCTCTTCACCAGAGTTCTAAAAATTATTCGTAACTCTACATGCTACTCTGAAGTGGGTTCTGTCCTGTTACTAGAACATAATCTTTTTTATCATTTTCGCGTTAAGCGTGATGCTGATGCTGTATGGGCGAATCCTGTCGGTCACGAATACCTGAGGTCATATATAAAAAGCATCTACAGCGATTAGTGATGATCTCAGTTTATAATAGAGTTTAATTTCCTGACTCATTGATAGTTGCTTACATTCTTCCTTTTATTGTTACCTACTTGATTTTCAAGGTTTTCTATTTTGGCTAAAATTTTATTATTGTTTTATTGTTGTTCAATATTTGCTCAAAGAGGAAGGCAGTTAGTAAGATAGAGCTCATAATTGACATTACATTTTGGTAGGTAGGGGAAAGTGGGGTAGTTAGGAATACCTAAAGGAAATAAAGAGTAATAAGAGCAAAGCCATGTTTAGGTGGAAGCACCAGGGTAGCCCGCGAAATTCAAATTTTCTTAAGTTTTTGGCAATTTGCAGGTCAGTGTCAGATTGTTTCTTTACAGTTCTGTAAATACGTACTTGCTACGGCCGCGAATTATATTTGACCAACATACAACCTGATACTGATCTGCAAATTGCAAAAAACGTAAGAAAATTTGAATTTCGTGGGCTAACCTGGAGCTTTCACCTTCATTACTGGCAATATTTAGATTACTAAAATATATCTAAAATAAAGCCAAAATATACAAAAAAATAAAGCCTTTTTGAAAATAGATGGCAAATATATATATATATGTTCCTAATTAACCTTATTTGTTCATTTGAGAAATGCAGCATTCTTAATTACCCGAAAACTTTAAAGCACCAAATTTGAGGAAAAAAACCCTTATTCGACCGTCCTGCCTGATATAATACTCGTTGTAGCTAGGGCTGGGCTTCATTGCGAGCCTAGGCTAGCCTTATAGCTTAGTGTTCGAGTAGTTATGTGTGTTGAAAAAGTATTTTCTCAAAACCATTTATTCCGCGTTCAGTGACAGCGACTTCTTATTAAAATTAAACTAGAGACCGAACTTGATTCATCAAAACCCAACAATATGTCTGCGAAGCCTATTGGAAACTTATTTATAGGGGGCCTCATTAACTAGTCTGAGCACGAGTGACATATATGTGCATTGTGCACATTCCAGAAGGACAGTACTATGTTCCCCGCGCGTACTACACCATAGACGCGGAGGGCCATGAGTCTGCGCACGTGCCGCTGCGCCGCCTGCGCCGCTCGCTGCAGCCCTACCCCTACGTGTCCGGTGGCGCCAATGCCAACGCGAACGCCAATGCTGAAGCATGTAAGTATATTCCTCTTGTAATCGTATCATCTATATGCGAGAATGCGATCATCGGTTGTTTTTACTTTTATTATGCCGCAACGGAAAAAAGGACGTGACTTTTTGCATAAGAAGCAATACAGCGATTAAAATCTAAACCAATTATGAAAAAAACTTTTTTACAAAAAGTACTACCGACTTCCAAAAAATAATTAAGTAGGTACTTACATTAAAAATTGCAAAATAACTTTAAGTTCAGAAGTCGGTGTTTGTATTTTGTTTCTTCGTAATTTGACACCGGCTTCCGAAATTAAAGTTGTAATTTTTTTTTTGGAAGTCGGTTGTATTTTTTGTAAAAAAAGGTTTTTATTTTTCATGTTTTAGTTGTTTTACCCCAGAACAAAAACTAAATATTAAAGTTATGCTTGAATGGAATGGAATAACATGGAATGTGAAAATATTTGGAGACAACCAAAATGTCATCTGTTTAAACAGTGACACAAACTTATCTGACCCAATGACGCTCTGTTGTTGAATTATGTGTTACCGCCAAATGACATTTCAAATGGCGACACTTAGTTCCAGTTTTAATCACTGGGTCAGATAAGTTACCTACATATTTTTGGTTTATGTTGATTTTTTTTATCTGAATCATTTTCGATAAAATTTAAATAGAATCACCACTGAAGTGTGGCCTACTAAACAAAAACAAAAAAAGAATCATCAAAATCTATTCACAAGTCATGGCGGAGAAATCGCGTAACAAACATAAAAAAAAACAGACGAATTGAGAAACTCCTCCTTTTTATTTATTTATTTTAAAAACTTTATGCGCTAGTGAAACACTGTACAAAGCCGGACTAAATGCCTTGCCTTAATAACTTTTTGAAGTCGAATAATAAAAAAAGTTACACGACGCTCCTAAGAAGAGGCTTGCTACGTCTCTCTTGCGAATGAAAACCAGCATATTGTGTGTGTTAGACCAATCGTGATTATTGATTACTCGCCTTATCTTACGGTACTGATCAATTTGCTTCGTGAATGAAATACTTCTCTACTGCATCTTGGTTCATTAAAATGGAAAATCAAGATTAGAAGATGATTTTGAAAAAATCAACATAAACAAAAAATATGTATACACAGATGACATTTTGGTTGTCTCCGATTATGTTCAAATTCCATGTTAATGGGGTTATCCATTCAGGTATAACTTTATTATTTAGTTTTAGTTCTGGGGTACAATAAAAAATATGGCCTACCAAACAAAAGAAGAATCATCAAAATCTATTCGCAAATGGCGGAGAAATCGCATAGCAAACCAGCAAAAAAAAACATACAGACCAATTGAGAACGTCCTCCTTTTTGAAGGCAGTTAATAAAATCAGATCTCAAAAAAAAAAAAAAAAAAAAAAACAAAAAAAAAGACAGACGTAGCAAACCTCTTCTTAGGAGCGTCGTGAGAGTTTGACTGACTGGTCTCCAAGAGCAAGAAAACTTTAATTTCGAAAGTCGGTGTTTCGTTTTTTCGTTATTTTGACACCGACTTGCGAAATTAAAGTTATATTGCACTTTTTTTGGAAGTCAGTTCTATTTTTTTTGTAAATAAGTTTTTCTTTTTCACTGTATTGTGAATCCCCATTAAAAATGCATAGTTATTTATGCAATAGCAGTAATAGCGGTTGATTTGCTGTCATTTTTGTAAGAGTTCCGTTCTCTGTCTCCGAAACTCATCATTAGATCTATATGAAGTTTAAATGGGACCATTTCAGAATAAACCCCTTTCGAACATAAAAAGAATTTTGCAAATCCGTATATTATGACGAAGATATGGGCATATCTTCGTCATATTTTTTTTTATGTATGTTCGGGCGAACATACATAAAAAAAACATCATAATTGATAACCTCCTCTTTTTCGAAGTCGGTTAAAAACTACAGGCTCAGCGGCGCGTGTTGGCTCGAGCAAGGTAGGACTGAAGGACGGTGGTCTGTGTTTATGTATAGCGCTAGTTTCCCTACGGCTCTCTTGGAGCAGGGTGGTAGCATCTTCAGGAATGATTAGGGATATACGGGATCTTGGATATACGATAGGGCTCGTATCGGGCGGCCGATGCGATTAGGTGCGGTGTTTGACAGCAGTGTCAAAGAAACGCTTAGTTTGGTTACAAAATATTCTTTTTTTTTACTATAATATAGATAGTGATGATGTGTAATTTATGATATGAACAATAATGTTGTTCGGTGTTGTTAGGTGTACCTACCTACTTGTTGCTGACCAAATAAAGATTATTCAGAAAAATAATATTATGTACCTTGAAGTGAAGGTTTTCACGAACTAATGTTGTAATGCCAAGGCTGCATTCATTTACAGAAGATTATGTACGTACATAAATACTTAGCTGATTGTTGTGTCTGCGATACAAAGCATTCTCTGCAAAAATAAGCGGTAATATAAGGAAATAATTATTTTCTTAGTCACGACTTTTTAAGGATTTGTTATTATGTTAACATAAAAAATTCTGTGCTTGAAAAACTTAAATACTCATGACCATGACCTTCAATTTCATTACGAGTCATGCATTTTATTTGCACTGCCAATCACGGAATGCAATTGAAAAACCGGGACAACCCTACATTGAAATTTATTATTATTATTTTTGGTAGTCTCTCCTTCTGCAGGGTAAAGGCCTCCCTTACCTCCTTTTATCAAAAAAAAAATCGAAATATATATTTTAAACAAAGCTGCTCAAAAATATGGGTCAATAATGTTTATCCCTAAACCAAATTTCTATTTTCTACGTTTAAGACCCTACTAACGGCCCAGTGGCACCCTCATTGAATAAAAATCGTAGCATAGCACAGAAAATAAATATGAAAAAATCCAACGTCACGATTGTTATTTTTTTGGTACTTTTGCCTACCACTTTGGAAACGAAACATTCTGAGACCTGTTCTAACATCGTAAACTGCTTTATCCTCTTTGTAACAAACGTGACGTTGGATTTTTTTAATGTTTATTTTTTGTGCTGTGCAACGATTTTTTTTTATTCAATGAGTGTGCCACTGGACCGTTAGTAGACCCTTAACATAGAAATGATAGGTACGATTCGATTACCTACTACGTTTAGAGAAAACCGGCCAAGTGCGAGTCAGACTCGCCCATGAAGGGTTCCGTACCATCGTACAAGATTATACGCGTCTACTTGTTGATTAAGATCAAGCAAAAAAGCCAAAAAAACACGTTTCCAGTAGTCCCTTTAATTTTTATCTATTTTAATATTTATTGACATAGCGGCAACCGATATACACATTCTGTGAAAATTTCAACTGTCTACCTATTACCAATCATGAGATACAGCCCACTGACAGACAGACAGATGGACGGACGGACGAACAGCGGAGGCAGTAGTAGCTTATTAGCCTACATGAGTGTCTATGGGTTTTTTCCTTATGAAAGCTCTAGTTATCTAATTAATTATCTTAGTAAACAGAGGTAGGTATTCGGATGAAACACAGAACGTAGAAAACAAGAATGAAAGATTTTAATATAATGTATCTACAGAAAAAAAAAACAAAATAAAAAAGACCAACTTAACCAAAGAGAATGAGGCTTTATAGTCACTGAACCTAACGAATGGTTTATTCGCAAGTTCAACTCGCTCAGAAAGCTCATTGTTGATGCATTTACTGCATTTCCCGACTTGGTATGCTCAACCACAGTACATGAAGTGAATACGTGATAAATATAATTGTCGTCGAATGTAGAACGGGGACGTGTCGACTGAGCTTAAGTGTTGCGCTTGCCGCACCGTTCATCTAACGGTCTTAAAATTCTCCGAGCGACGACGACGCCGGCGATCAAGTCTCCTCGCACAAAAAGTGATCGATAAACATCACTGTTGGTGGCCCAAGAATAAGTGGAGTAAACCGTATTTCCAATGCCTATTACTTACTGCGACCCACATCATTATTATTTGAGTGATAGTAGCTCGGTTAAGGCGCAGAATGACTACGATTTTAAACGTTACAACCGCATTCACACAACCGCGTCTGCGCGATCTGACTAACTTGCGAATAGGTATTTATTTTGCGGGTTTTCTTTAGATTACTCAGAATATCTACAATAAATTAAGGAATTGTCCAGTTCTCAGCATATTTTTAAAACTTTAAAAAATTATACTAATTCTACTAAATTCTTTAAAAAAAATGTTGTTATCGCTGAATATACAGAGATGTTCGACGCCAAAGTTTATTTTTGTGCAGCAACTTCTAAACTTTTTATTGGGAATATCAAACTATTTTTTACTATTCTATTCGGTTAAATATTTTCTTTAAACCCACTGTATTTTTTGCGAAGGCTATTTTCATTGCATTACGCTATACTCGACTATCCAAGAAACCAATTTTTGTGACTATTGAGGTAATACCGCGCCTTAATCAACAGGTTTAGGTACCTGCCTATATCTGTGCCCCTTTCTATGACCGCTTTTCTGTAGGTAGTTCATCTTGAGTGAAATAGAATTAAATTTGTTATTTTTATAGCCATGGATACCGTTCAATATTACAAATTTTCCCCTCACAGGAACGCACTATTACTTATGAGGATACAGTTTTATCGCACCTACTCTAAATCCAAATATCAGTATTTGGAGCCGGTAGTCGAAGTCACAAAGCATACTAGTCGTAACAAAGATGAATCCACGTACAGCTAGACTCATAAACTTTATTAGGTACTAGCACTTTGACCGTGGCTTCGCTCCCGTGACATATCCCGCGGGACCTGTTGTATTGATCTTTAAATTGAAATAAAACACGGTAAATGTTTTTAATATCAATGAAATTGACTTAATGTATTTATGACAGTTTTATGGCATTTGTGTTTAAATTCATTTATTTGTATAAATAAAAAACTTTTTCAAAAAATACAAAAGACTTCTAAAAATTGTAAAATAAATTCGGAATTTCGGAAGTCGGTATTTATTTTTTTTTTGTTTCTTCGTTATTTGAGTTTATTTTTTTTTTTATTTTTGTTGTACACTAGAAGTAAAACTAAATATTTTAATTATGCCCGAATATCGATAACACCAATAACATGGAATTTGAACATTTGGAGACAACCAAAACGTCATCTGTGTACACATATTTTTTGTTTATGTTGATTTTTTCAAAAAGTGCTCAATCAATTTCGATAAAATTTATGTGGGACCACCTCTGAAGTATGACCTATCATACAAAAAAAGAATCATCAAAATCTATTCACAAATGGTGGAGATATCGCGTAACAAACATTAAAAAAAAATATACAGACGAATTGAGAACCTCCTCTTTTTTGAAGTCGGTTAAAAAGAAACTTTATCCAAAATCAAAAGTAGATATAATTTTTCAAATCCGTTCTAAATTAAGTAAGTTAGAAACCTTTCAAGTCTAGTGCAAGATGTACACACTGACCTATGTCACCGCCATTAGAATTAGTTACTAGCGTACCAAATAGATGGCGAGATGTTCCCATCACGCCCCCACTCTTCCTTATGGCAATATTAGAAATGCTAATTGCTCCTTCATTTAATAACCAATTTTGATGTTGTTTTCAGAAAACTATTTATTATTTGTGTTATAATTGGTTTCATATGAAATATTGTACAAACAAATACAGGAAATTACCCTATCTATTGATTAAAATATGTACAGTACGATAATGGTGCCGATTCTGTTGTCCACAAACTAAACTTGATTTAGGCTATTGCTATCTTTTGCTCTCTAATAAAACAAAAGAGAGATGGACGTAAATTAGAGCTGTCAAATTTAGTTGAACTAATTTTTCCAAATTAATTAAGGGTACACGTAAAAACATGTCCCTATGTAACCTAGTTTGAAATCTCTAACTTAGTTGATAGCTATAGCCGTCCTTTTCTCGCACTGCCTTTATTAAAAGATAGCGATTCTCTAATTTTAGTTTGGTCTAGTATTATATTATCTGTGGTTTAGTTATTGAATAAGAGAATCGGCACCAATGTTTACTGGAGCAAATACCTGGAGAAGTGATTTCTGCTATAACTGGCGGATAAATATGGAAATACAAAAGTAATGGTTATATTTTCCATGTTGTATTGGTTTGTATCTGTGTTTTCCTACGCGTCCATTTCGTTTTTCGATTAATGCTGTTTCGTAAACTTGGTTCCTACTATCTATGAAACGTCATCGAATGTTCCTTTACGTTTGTTTTCAGATGGTGGGGGTTCGGCGACCGCTAACGCGAACGCTCGCGCCTTTGGAGGCGGCAGGTGGGATCTGCCCAGCGGCTCGTACGGCTCATCCAAACCTCTGAGGTAAAGAAATCATCATTCAGGGAATCTATTAGAGCCTCCATAGACGAACTGCTTAGAGCAGTCGAGACCAACTGCACGAGTGCAGTCGTGTTGCGGTTGGAGCCTCCATAGATGGACTGCTTAGAGCAGTCGAGACCAACTGCACGAGTGCAGTCGTGTTGCGGTTGGGCCCTGGGGCATTTGGGTCGTGGGGCTTTTCGGACCGTGATCGCGGTCCCGGATTCCACCTATATTATTTTTTAGTGGTATTTTGGGACCACATGAAAAAAGAAGTTAAAGTACAGTTAACGAAACCGCTGATATAATATTTTGATCACCGGTACAAAATAAAAAGTAATATTATTTTCAACACACTTGCTTGTAAAGTGTTGAAAAACTTCGGCTTCATTTGTCTGACTCGGGGCCGATATATTAACTTTAAAGCGACACGGATGACGTTCTGACGCAGTCGCTGAATTATACATAGAAGATTCTATTCATAACAAGGCGAAAGTCAGTGACAAAATAACGCAAGCATTTAATTTGGATCTAAAGGTAAAAAAGTTTTGCCCTAAACCACAACCATATACATCTCGTAGCAAACGTTTTGTCTATCTATCATTAGTTATTGGGTGCCTACTGCTGCCAGTAATTTCTATGATTTGTCTTTGTGGCCGACATTTACACAAGAAGAAAACGAAGTACTAAAGAAGTGGCAAGCACCAATATAACACTAACTGTGAAATTGACATCCAAATCAATCCAATATCGCTTTAAAAATTGTACTTTCACCAATTGTTTTAATAATTAAACGTTATATGCAATACTAGTTACTACTAGTTTGTATTGAAACTGCAGATCACCCAACAACGGCCGCTTGAAGATGTCGGCACTGACAGCTCTAAGCAGTCCGTCTATGGAGGCACTTAGGAGACAACTTCCATTCAAACACTTCATATAAAAGAAGATGACGTTGGCAAGCAGTTAACCAAGTCGCTCGTGAAGGCTAATGCATACTTATATGAAATAACCCTGAGATCAACCTTCATTTTTCTAAGAAAAATGAAAGTCACATTTGACATAGTTCAAGAAAAGATTCACACGAACTACAATTCAATTTAGATTCACAAACTTAAATACATTCTCATCGGGCCTGCGGACGGCGAGCAGTGGGTAGCTCGCCGTCCGATCAGCACCAGGCCCGTGAGTCGACGGCGCGTAGTGTTCCACGCGCGCCTCAAAGAGATGTAGTCAGTCACCACTGACGGGGCCTATCGTGGCCGGTGCCTGCATGCCTAGGGGTAGCGGATAAATTCTGAAAATGAGTTACCGCACCCCTGGGCACTCAGGCAGGGAAGGAACAGGGGTGGGTTTTAGTCAGTACGGGAGTAGTCATTGGATGATTTCCCGCCCCACAAAAAAAAAACATTCTCATGCAAATACATTTAAGTACCTACGAACCGGGGTGAATAGGAACGAAGGGGGTGAATAGAAACAAAACTTCGATTAGGATTTTCAGTATGATACCCCAAAATTGATTTCTGGTAAAGCATCGATTTAGTTTTTATAAAAATTCATGAATACGCTACAAAAAATTTCTAAATAACGTGAAAAACCCCTTCAAAGTTTTGTTTCTATCCACCCCGGTGGTCCTATTCACCCCGTTTGACGGTACTTAGTTCCTGCGCATGTGGACATACGAAAGCCAACGTCCAAGTCCATGTTTATCGTGAGCGACTAATTCACGCAATTGATTAATTTCATGTAGTTTTAAGTTAATTGGTGATTAATAATTCTGAAATAACCTTCATTATTAACTTGTATAATTTTGTGTGTTCCTAGGCATTAGTCTGGCAGCAGTGGTAACTAGACTAACTCCATGGTGTCGGCCCATCCATCCATCCTGAGCGCGTATTTTCCATCAGTTGCACGTCCGCCGCGCTCTGCGCCTGCGCAACACTGTGCAACTGCCGGAAGATTCTTTCCTATTTATTGTAATTAATTTTTAATACATTAGCCTAATAAATCTCTAAAGCAATGTTATCTGATAAATATTTTAATACCACTTACCCCCTGTGCATTCTGAGAGAAAATGGAAAAAAACCTTATATTTCCATGAAGACTGGATTTGGATAAAAGTTCATTTTGTATTTAGTTATTATTAAAAAAAACTGGACCAATGTGAGACGGATTCGTATACGAAGGGTTTTGGATCAAATCGTAAAATAAAATTGCGTATGATTCTAGGATTGCCGTTTCCAAGGGTCATAATATTGACTTCGAGTGAGACGGTGGGTCTTTTACTAAATCATATTGAAACACAGTGTTATTAGTGAGTTATAACAGAGTGACCACTTTTAAAATAATTTCTGAAAAATAGCACTTTGTGTGTAGATTTAACTGTTATAAACATCGAAATTGGATACCTGTAACATATTAAAAAAAAGTTTTTGTTGCTCAGGTTACCACCTACTTGACACCTCCTTGACAAACTTCTAATCACTAGTCAACACTAAAAAAAATCATGTTTTATTTCATAGAAAATTCAACCACAAGTTCCAAAATATCCAAAAAGTAAACGTGTGCAAGCTAGATTTGACCAACAATAACAAGCATACGTAACACAAAACCCGACCACTCTGCAATTTTGCTTGCCTTGCACTCTGTCTTACGTACATACTCTTACATGTGTCCTATACTACATCCCCCCATTTTTTTCAACTAGTACACCTCACAATAAAACATTCATAATGACCTACATTCAGACTGCTCCCAAGCCCAAAGAACAACAACCTTCAAGGAATTTAGAGACCAACAACATAGACAGTGACGCAACACGTGACTTTTTAATTTTTAGAAAACATTCACTGAGGCTACTAGTACCAGACCACCAGCTCCTACATTTGAGAGAAAGAAAGACTTGAATGAAATGACCGACATTATAGAAACAATACTAGAAAAAACTACAGCAGATAATGTTGACAATGATGGACAAAATGATGGACCGCATGGTCTAGTTAGCCTTATAATGAAATGAATCGCAATCTACAAGTTGTCACTGGGAACGCCAACGGCTTGACGGAACGACGTCAAGAACTTGAAACCTTTCTTCAAACAGAAATGATCGACATAGTATTAATATCCAAAACGAGGTTTACCTAAAAGTCTCATGTTACATGACTGTAATAACCATTCTTCAGGAAACTGTCACGGCGGGACTGCAGTACCTAATTATTTAAAGAAATATCAAGCACTACTCCGTGGAGGAATATCGCACAGATAAAATGCAAGCAACCTCTATTGCACTAGTAGATGACAAACATGAAACAGTAACTCTGCTGTCTACTGTCCTCCTAGACATACAATATCAGTACAAGACTTCACATTCTTGACCCACAGCGGTACTTTTGAACGAGTCTAGTTCAAATGTACCGCTGTGCGTCAAGACGTCTCGCCTCATTTGAAGTGGGACATTGTACTGGCTCAGTGCAAAAAAGAGGCAACTCTCACAAACTCATTTAAAATGAATGTTCTTCCCAACACTACTTGACAAACTACTTTTCTACACTTAGTAAAAGATTCATCAGTGCTGGTGATTGGAACTTAACACATCTCCACTGCGGCTCTAGATTTACCAACACGAAAGGCAGGCAACTCTTCAAAGTTACGGAAGTATTGGATTGTTTTCGCCTTTTATCAGGTCACCTATAAAGTTGCCGTTTTGTATGGAAAAATTACTCAAATTTTTTTACAGAAATTAACTTTAATTAACCAAAATATTTGTATACCTAAACTATCAACATATTCTCGTAATTTTATGGGTAGTTTGTTGAGGCCTCTGCAGTTGAAGTCTGCTGCACGGGAATCGATGAAATCTTTGAAGGCATCCTAAACTGTTTCTTCGGAATTAAATTTTTTTCACATCAAAAAGTTATGTACTGGGGCAAGGTCTGTAGAATATGGTGGATGAGGAAGAGTCTCTTGCTATATCTCTGTTAATTTTGACAACGTCTGTTGTACGGTAAGATATCGAGCGTAGTCATGCAGAAATGGCTATGAGTAATTTACCGATCTGGGTTTGTAGCGACTTAAATAACAAGATCCTACATCGCGCAAGCCGAGTTCTCCGCGCAATTTGAACATATACAACTGTCCGAAATCAACCATCGGGCAGTTGCCCGGATCAGGATCAGCGGATGCGCATTCCTGGTCAGCATCCTCAGCCTCTTTCATCAACTTCAACCTCATCAGCGATCTTGGCGCAGCGAACAGCTCCTTCAAGCCACTACGTCGCACAGCACCACTCCGACCCAATGGAGCCCGCTGCACCACTCCGAGTCACTAGAGCCTGCAGCATCATCCTGACTCACTGGGACATCATCACCCCGACTCACTGGGGCAGCATCCCGACTCACTGGGACATCATCACCCCGACTCACTGGGGCATCATCCCGACTCACTGGGACATCATCACCCCGACTCACTAGGGCATCATCCCGACTCACTGGGACATCATCACCCCTACTCACTAGGCCATCGTCCCGACTCACTGGGACAGCAACACCCCGACTCACTGGGGCATCACCGCAGACAGTTCCGACTCACCGTGAACTATGCCGCTCTTCCGGTTCCAACTCACTGGAACCAACCTTCCACTGGCCCGGCAAGCATCACAAGATGTATGGACGACTCATCAAGAACCATCGATCTCCGATCTCCGGAGGGGAGTGATGTAGCGACATCTATGACGCCGCACACGAACTAAAATAACAAAATCCTACATCGCGCAAGCAGAGTTCTCCGCGCGATTTGAACATATACAACAGTCCGAAATCAACCATCGGGCAGTTGCCTGGACCAGACACAACACCCGTCTGGTCGGAGGATCCTCCCTTTTCAATGGAGGTTTGCGAGACTTTACACCCTGTCCTGTATACCTCCAAGGGTTGTTTTGAGTGCCCGCTTCTCCATTGTTGTCTGCAAGTCTTGACGATAACGGTCAACAGTAGCTGTGGCACCAGATGACAACAAGCTAAATTGAATAACGCTTACAGAATACCACCAAACTTTCACCAAAAGCTTCACCTGGCTAATCTTTCGTTTTGGGCAATGTTAAGCTAGGGTACAATCATCGGCACGATTCTTGAGCGCTGACCTTCACCTGCACAAAAGTGAGTTATTGGGTCCCTTTAGTGGTATGAAGTTATGCGCGGGGGCGGCGAAAGTGCCGTGATTGGCCCGTAGCGCATCGCGTCATAGGCGTCACTCGGGATTTGTTCTTACTCTTGTTGCACGTACCTCACGACGACGAGTACAATTTCGGCCAATTTAATTGACACCAATTTTTAAACAGCATCATTTTAATTTTATTTATCTGGTAAGATAGAACTCAAATATTTTATGTGATTTTTTTATTAATTAGACCTTTGTAATTATAATAAAAGGTGATATTTATCGAAAGCAAAGCGGGGAAAAAAATAATTAATGTCAGTTTGTAATTATAGCAAAACTATTTTTGATTCAATTATTTTATTTGTACTTGTATCGAAATGTACTATATATAAAGTTTTTATCTACACTAATATTATACAGAGGAAAGATTTGATTGTTTGTATTCAATAGGCTCCAAATATACTGGACCGATTTCAAAAATTCTTTCACCAGTTGAAAGCTGCCTTGGTCCTATGTGACATAGTATTCTTTTTAGGTCCAGGATGCCAAGGTAAAACACTGTTTTAAATAGACAAGCCAGAAAACTGATTTACCATGTAAACTGTTTTATGAAAAAGGAGACTGAAGAAGGAGTCAGAAATTTAAAACAAGTTCAAAAAAGAACAGCGGAGGCTACGAACACATCTGTTTCTTGCAACCATAGAACCAGTAAGAAATTACGTAGGTAACTTAGAAAAAATAAATAATAAACGTGTGTGCGTTTTATTTGTCATAAGTGTACGATGCGCAAAGCGATCCCCACTCTTCCGCCGAGCGCTCAAGAACCGTGCCGGTATCTGTAGCTGGATCCAACCACTGAGATGAACGCTTACGATTGTCATATAGGATCTACTTCTCATCTTAGAATACAATATGACTCAAAATATCCTCAATTTTATGCCGATTCAGCAATATGAAGCAAGCTTGGAGGCGAGCTTTTCATTGTGTGTCGCTTAGTTCATTAGGTTCTCACTTGTCAAGCTTTTTTATTTTACTTATTTACCGCGAAAGATTTTTTTTTCACACTTACATCAAAACCCGATGCTAGCTCAGCCGAAGTTTGAGATGGATCTGCTTTTAGTATCGACTTCAGTTTGTCATTACCGACTTTCTTCTCCAGGCGGCCAAAGGGTTCTTTTGTACCTTTAAAATTTCTTGAACGGAAGTAATTAAAACAATATGGTACAGTTCATTCGTTGGTAGTGTTACTTCCGTATATAGCATTGATATTACATACCTTCCGAAACGCATTTTTTCCACTTTGGAACTCATATTTTGAAAAAAAATTTTTTTTTGAGATTTAGATTTTTTAGTGTACTTTTTTTAATGGAAATCGGTTGTTTTTTTAATGTAAAAAAGTTTTTATTTTTCGACTTTTTAGTTGTTGTACCTCAGATCTAAAAACCCCAATATAATGGCACGTGGAATTTAAACATTTGGAGAACACCAAAACGTCATCGAGGTACACGTATTTTCCGTTTTTGTTCAGTTTCTCAAAAAGCGATGAAGCAATTTCGATAAAAATTATATGGGACCACCTGGGGAGTATATTCTTTCAGATAAAAAAAGAATTTTGAAAATTGGTCCACAACTGACGGAGAAATCGCGTAACAAACATACAAAAAAAAAAAAAAAACATACAGACAAATTGAGAACCTCCTCCTTTTTTGAAGTCGGTTAAAAAGGAATAAAATGTCGTAAATACAAATTTATTTAATTAAATATACTAGTATTCAGCTGCATCCGTTTAAACTGAGAGCCGACCCCAAGATAGTTGGGAAAAGGCTAGACAGATGATGATGATGATAAAATTCATTTGAACTTTTAATTTTCAGCCAGTGCGAAGTTATAAAACGGCCACTTCATAGGTAAATACCTAATAATATAGGGGTAAGTGTCGCAGAGAGTGAGGTTCATAATTTCTTTGTTTTTCATTCTATGTATTTCATTTTTTTTGTATATAGTCTATCAATTTATTTAACTATAAACTGGCATTCACAGGTTCCTTACTTTTTCTTTGGTTTTAAGGTAAAAACATATTTTATGAAAAAGGGAATTTGATTTAATGCGTACACCCAAGATTTGCACATTGAACCGCGGTATTTTCCAAATTGAACCATAGCGAGCAGGTGGTGGCCCAGTGGTAACGGCCGTGACTCAAAATTTCTGGGTCGTGAGTTCAAACCCAGGCAGGCGCTTTACTTTGTGTAAATTATTTCATCACCACTGCTCTCAAAACTGTGAAGGAAAACATCGTGAGGAAACCGGCATATCCTAGAACCATGATTTCAACCAAATTTGAAATCATGTGACATCCACCAACTCGCATTGGGCCCGCGTGGTGGATTACGGCCCACACCCTCTCACAGAGAGGAGGCCTGTCTAATCTCGAAAATGTGACGTTGCCAGATCATGCTAATATAGGTAAAAGTGGTTTATCTGTGCTCTCTCTCTGGCAACTAGTTCGTGTGGTAACTGCGTGCCAGGTCGATGTGAGGGAAACATTTTTATATCATTCCTTAGAGTGGTTCAATGTGAGACACCACGTTTTGATTTATAAACTAATTTTTTTTCCCAGAAACCAGTCTCGTTTAGTTATGAATTGCGATTATATAGTATAACTAGCAATTCCCTGTCATAGGTTGAATACTTTTGTTTAGATTTGCTAAACTTCTTAGGAAAGTATCCCAATGGCGGCCATGTATTTGTTTATTTTTTGCTGCAACACAGCCCCTGCACAAGTGTCTGAGGCGTCAGTCATTAGGGCTATAGGTACATATGCTTTCGGATGTGATAACATGACAGCATTTCAATGGCAGCAATGTAGATACGGTTATCTACATTTTTCCCCAAATGATTTTTTTTACCAAAAATAGCTTACGCTAGCTTACGCTACGCAGCTTAAGCTGAATAAAAGAGCGTTAAAGAAAAAAAGTTATGAAAACCGTGGCAAGAGCGAGAGCAAAAGCTCAGGATAAACTGTACGATACACTGGACAGTCCCGCTGGCCAAAAAGATCTGTACCGGCGTGCTATAGAGCCAGAGAGAGGCAGGCGAAGGATGTTAGTCGGATAAAATGTGTAAGGGATGAAGCTGGAATGCTTCTATCAGAGCATGAAATGATTAAGGATAGATGGAAGGGCTATTTTAAAAGACTGATGAATGAGGAAAATATCTGAAGTGGTGTTGTAGAGAATAAACCAATGAATGAGGGGTTAGTGAGAATGGTCAGTGTGGATGAAGTGAGAATAGCAGTGAATGGAATGAAGAATGGTAAGGCAATGGTCCAGACTGAATACCAATTGAAGTGTGGCAGTCATTACAGGTATATGGTCGAACGTAGTTTGCACCAGGGGTCTGCCCTCAGTCCTTACCTTTTCCTGATGATAATGGACGTTCTGACGTCGGACATCCAGGAAGAGGCTCCTTGGTGTATGCTGTTTGCTGATGACATTGTGCTGGTTGCTGAAAGCGGCTTAGAGGTCCAGAGCAGATTGGAGACGTGGTGGCAAAGACTGGAGAGTGTTGGCCTGAAATTGAGCAGAACCAAAACAGAATATCTGTTCTGCGATTTCGGCGGTCTCTCCAGTCCTATGCCTGTAGCTCTCAACGGAACGGCTATACCGATCTGCTCCGACTTTCGATATCTCGGGTCGCTTGTTCAGGGGGATGGCGATATAGACCGAGACGTAACGCACAAGATCAACTCAGGATGGGTAAAATGGCAACAGGTCACTGGAACAACTTACGATCGACGGATGCCCCTTAAGTTAAAGGGGAAAATCTATAAGTCCGTGATTAGACCTGCCGTATTGTATGGATCAGAATGTTGGGCTGTGAAAAAGACTGATGAAAAAAGATTGCATGTGGTGGAGATGAGATTGTTGAGATGGATGTATGAAGTAACGAGAATGGATAAAGTAAGAAATGAGTACATTAGAGGTAGTTAAAAAGTGGCGCCAGTCACAGAAAGGTTGAAAGGGAATCGCTCATCTTGGTATGGTCATGTGAAGAGGAGGGATGAAACACATGTACCCAACTAAGGAGCCAATTTAGGAACTCGCTAACTAGGAAGTTGGTCACAGAAAAGTTGAAAGGGAACCGCTTATCTTGGTATGGTCATATAAAGAGGAGGGATGAAACACATGTAACTAAAAGAGTTATGAATATGAATGTGGATGGATAGAGAGGAAGGGGGAGGCCAAAGAAAAGATGGATGGATTTTGTGAGGAGTGATTTGAAAGAAAAGGGAGTTAGTGATAGCGTGACGGCTGACAGAACAGAATGGAAGAAAAAAACGTGTTGCACCGACCCCAAGTAACATGGGATAAGGGCAGGAAGATGAGCTTACACCAACCCTCTCTACAAGTTTTTATTAAAATTATTTCAAAATTCAAAATAATTAAGAATGTCTGGCATTTAAATAAATACATCTACACTCGGTTTCAAAAAAACGCAATAGAAACGGACATTTGAATTTGGTGGCCTTTACTTTGGAACATTGATAGATGATTGAAACAAAAAAATCATCTGTCACTTGCCACATTATAAATTGTGAATTTCAAAGGCTAATTCTAATACTTTTTAAAAAAGAGTTTTTAAAAGGAGACTACTTTGATCATATCTTTTATTTTCTTTGCTAGTAGGTTTCTAGTGAAATACCTAAAAAAAATACAGTTTTCTCTTCACAACCTCGGAAAGATTCTGTTTATCATTCGAAATCTGAGTGCAAAAGTGCATTTTATCCGCTAGCGTGGAAAGAGTTTTTAAAATTCGAACCTTTCTATTCATAATTTTCTATACCGCTATTCCACTGAAAATTCGTTCTGAAAATGCATTAAAATACTTATTTCATGTCAGTACGCCCACCTCCTAATTGGAGGAAGCCTATACCCGTCGAGAAGTCCCTAATTATTGAAAATATAATAGTGAAAATATATACTAATAAACTAATTCACAATTAATTATAACTGCAATTAATTTTATTTATTATTAATATAAATATAATTGAACAATCATTATTAAATATATTATGAATGTATTTATAAATGATTAAGGAATTAAATGGCTTAATTATTATTAATTATTACGCCCAACTCATTTTTAAAATAATCGCACTGGCTAGTACGATGGCTGCATGAAAAAATATCGTTTTCAATCGCCTGCCAATCCGTCTGTGTCTCCAACATTCACAATGAAATCTACCCTACAATTGTATTATTGTAGTCTTTGATGGAATCCTAAGATGTTGAGCAAAGTTTCCGACAATTTGTTGTATTTAATCTACTAATAGTACACAAGTGACAAACACATTCATAACAATTCCAAAAAAAATAACTTTAATATTAGCAATTGTAGCAATTTTACTTTTAATTGATAAATGATAAATGATGTTTATTCAGTAAATAGGTTACAAGGAACACTTTTACACGTCAATGGTTTTTGTCAGTTTAAGCTAGATGAGGCCGGTGTTTCCTAGCTGACTACCCTGAGAAGAAACACCGAAACAAACTCGGAGGTCAAAGTCTCTTTTAAAGTGTTCAAATCGATACAATGTGTACTGGTTAAATCATATGAGAACCATGTACGTTTATGTCTGGGATGAGCTTTTTGAAGAAAGCAACACACGAATTCGAGTGGACCTGTCCAGACAGTGCAAGCATTTGTCAGTCATCGCGAAGCTCAACTCAGAACTTTGAGGAGCTCAACGAACCGACGAACAATACCAAAGTAAGGACATTTGAGTAGGCCGCAAAAATACTCAAACTGCCAGACCATCATAAAATCTACTTGAATATAACGACATACATAGTTCTCGCATTCACATTATTCTATATGAGGACCATGCAGCTTAGTGTCTGTAGTGGTCTTTTGAAGAAAGAACCAAACATATTTGAGTGGACCTGTCCAGTCAGTGCAAGCATTTGTCAATAGTCGAATAGCTCAACTTAAAACCACTAAGGAGCTCAATTTTCTCAAACACCTACCGTTTTCCTCGCTGTAGTGAGGTGAAAAGTTGTGTTGCGCTCGGCAGCAAAGTTATTCTGCTTCTCGTACCTTTAAAAACCTCACTATACTCAGGATTCAATTAGGTCATAATCAGTTCAAGTAGGTAATCGCGCCAAAAAAACAACTCTGCAGCCTTGCATAACAAATAAACTATTTTAGTTCAGTTCCGTTATTTTTCTTAAGAAATGTCTATCTATTCAGATATATAAAAATGATTCCCTATTTCCTTGGTCGCGGCATCACGCGTGAACGGTTGGGCCGATTTCGCTAATTATTAACCGACTTCAAAAAAGAGGAGGTTCTCAATTCGTCTTTGTTTTTTTTTTTTTTTTGTATGTTTCTTACGCGATATCTTCGCCTCCGCCATTTGTGATTAGATTTTAATGATTATTTTTTTGTATGATAGGTCCTACTGCAGAGGTGGTCCCATATAAATTTTATCGAAATTGATTCAGCACTTTTTGTAAAAATCAACATAAACAAAAAATATGTATACACAGATGACGTTTTGGTTGTCTCCAAATGTTCGAATTCCGTGTTATTGGTGTTATCTATTCGGGCATAACTTTAATATTTAGTTTTACTTTCTGGTGTACAACAACAATAAAAAAACTAAAAAGTGAAAAATAACAAACTTAAAAAAAAAAAAAATACAACCGACTTCTAAAAATTGCAAAATAACTTTAATTTTGGAAGTCGGTGTCAAATAACGAAGAAACAAAAAAAAATTATACACCGACTTCCGAAATTAAAGATATTTTGCAATTTTTAGAAGTCGGTTGTTTTTTTGTTGTGTTTTCTATTGTCAGGAGAAGGTACTTATGAAAGAAAAAATTAAGAAAGTTGTGCGGAAACTTAGGAAATTTCAGAATACTTAACGACTGTTTAAACTTCGTGCGTTTGACAGTTCATAACCAAGATAGTCTGTCGGGTCAGCTAGTTTTGAATAAACAAAACACAGTGCAATTACTTTATAATAACACAATGCAATTACTTCCACAGTGCTGGTATGACCCGTCGCCAGTTCGGGCCGGTGGAAGGCAGGTCGGTGAGCGCCAGCACTTCCGTGGGCCTGGATGCTTCCGGAGCCGGATACTACGACCAGTCTGCATATGTTCACTAAGCGTTAGTGCTACTCTAGTTCAACCACTGTATAAGCTAAAGGAATCGCAGATTATACCTTCATGTTCTGAAAGCATGATTTGATTTAATAAATTATATCAACTAGGGCAAAATATTTTTTCAACATACCTATTTACTCGAGAATTGGCTCTTTGCCCATTTTGTTAAGTGCAGAATCCAGTGTAATCCACTCAAGTGAATCTATTTTCATTGATATGCAAAAAAGGGTTTTTTGTAGGCTCCATGTGCATCTCCAATTCCTATAAAAAGAGGTACCCGTTTTTTTTTTAATCTTAACAAAGAGTCGCATTCTATTAGAGGCCTTACCTATTGTGTTTTGAATATTTAAACTGCACTAATAAAATGGACATCATAATAAAAATATTACCAGATTTCATCAAATTATTAACTTTTATCGACAAATTAAAATATATATGCGTGTTCTAAATACAAAATTACTCAGTATTTTTTTATATCAGTAATTCAATATTAGGCTGTCTGGGAGCGTGCCTTTCCTTAAAACAACGTACGTCAAATTTGGTGAATAGGATCGCCGGGGTGAATAAATGATAAATGATGTTTATTCAGTAAATAGGTTACAAGGAACACTTTTACACGTCAATGTTTTTTGTCAGTTTAAGCTAGATGAGGCCGGTGTTTCCTAGCTGACTACCCTGAGAAGAAACACCGAAACAAACTCAGAGGTCAAAGTCTCTTTTAAAGTGTTCAAATCGATACAATGTGTACTGGTTAAATCATATGAGAACCATGTACGTTTATGTCTGGGATGAGCTTTTTGAAGAAAGCAACACACGAATTCGAGTGGACCTGTCCAGACAGTGCAAGCATTTGTCAGTCATCGCGAAGCTCAACTCAGAACTTTGAGGAGCTCAACAAACCGACGAACAATACCAAAGTAAGGACATTTGAGTAGGCCGCAAAAATACTCAAACTGCCAGACAATCATAAAATCTATATGAACATAACGACATACATAGTTCTCGCATTCACATTATTCTATATGAGGACCATGCAGCTTAGTGTCTGTAGTGGTCTTTTGAAGAAAGAACCAAACATATTTGAGTGGACCTGTCCAGTCAGTGCAAGCATTTGTCAATAGTCGAATAGCTCAACTTAAAATCCACTAAGGAGCTCAATGACATGACGAACAATACCAAAGAAACGACACTTGGGTAGGCCGCAAAAGTACTCAAACTGTTAGACAACGTTAAAAATTACTGTGAAAAGGAGGAGAAAATAATAATAATAACCCACATAGTCCTCACATTCACAATAATTAAGTAATCAAAAAAAGAAAATATAAAAAATAAATAAAAGAAAAATATAAGAATAGAAACAAAACTTTGAAGGGGTTTTCACGTTATTTAGAAATTGTAGCATTTAAGTACTCCAATTTATTTATAAATTGTTATAAAAATTAAATCGATGTTTTATTAGAAACCAATATTAGGGTATCATAGTGAAATCCTAATCAAAGTTTTGTTTCTTTTCACCCCTTCGTTCCTATTCACCCCGTCGAAGGTACGCAGCGCACTAAAAAGAAATCTGCGAGCCGTTACACACAAATACTCGTAGATACGAGTATTTTGATACTACATTTATGTTTTTTTTTTCTTTAGGCTTCGCACGATTTCTGCATACGAAAGTATTTAGTTTTTTTTAAAAAGAATACATTATAATTCCTTGGAAGTGGCTTCTCGGCAAGCTTCGCTGAGGTAGTCAATACTACAATAAAATTCTACCGAGATTGTGGCTGTTTCAATGATTCCACATATTGTCCAGTAGCGCAGACACTTCAGAAACAAAACTACACCAATTTTACATCACAATATACACTAGGAATCAATTTGCGAATATTATTAGCCACTGAACGACTCTCGAAAAAATCCCGCCAAGAACTTCTTTAAATTTATGATTTCGTGTAAGTGTGTTGCTAAACTTCGTTGGGCACACGTAATATTAGGTGCATTTTGATGCAATGACAATGTTTGCCTACTTGCATCAAAATGACAATGTTTGCCATTGCATCAAAATGACAATGTTTGCCTAATGACAATGTTTGCCTACTTGCATCAAAATGTTCTATTGCTGGCTAATGCCATATTGTACAGTTAAGAGCGGCAAACCCGTCATACTTTTCATACAAACGCTCATACGTGATTATGCCATTGTAACACATATACCTTTGAATTTTTTTAACTAATAGGTCTTGTGCACTAATCTCGATTTCTATGAAAGCAAAAAAATAAGAATTTGGAGAAACATTTGCACAAAGTTTAAACTTTGGCCGTTCCTAATGTACTCAGAAATTGTAAAAGTAAAGTGAACATCTTAGTAGAAAACTTGCACATGTAATTGAGATTATGTCATGTGCAAGTTTTTTAAATGACAAATATTTATTTCACAAACTTTTATGGCTTATTCAAAAACACGTATTTTTTGGAACCATTTTTATAAAATTTCCAAACACTATTTTTTCATGAAATTTTGTTATTATGGTAGTATGGTAGGTAGGTACATAACTACGTACCTATCTAAGGTACGTAGTTATGTATACCAACTATCTAAAAAAATATTATTATTGCTATATGTGTGGAGATAGGTAGATAAGTACCTATATCGAGAGAAACAACACAAGCTTTTCGACCATGCTCACGTTGACGATAGACGGACCGGGAAGGGCCCTCTTAGGACAACTACGGATCAGTGACAACGCTTGCACTACCAAAATCACATAATGTCGCAGTTAATGTCAAATGTTTGCCATTGATGTGCAGCTCACTGTATCTTCCAATGACCTGCATTTAGACGTGTAGGAATTAAGACGTTGTTTCGTAAATTATATTCAACTAAGTGCCTACGTGATAGAATTTTAGTGTCAGTTCTGTGTTGGAGTCCTTATCACTCAGGAGTATTGGGTGGTATCTACAATAAATGCCGTAATATACATATGTAGACTTATAGCTTATGCAGTTGTTGTTGCTACCAAAATTGATAATGATGAGTTTTGTAAATTCATAGAAATTATGTAAGTTGTGTTTAAGACTTAGGGAATTTATATAAATATATACATTATACATATTTAATCATTTATATGCGCAAAAAATAGGAATAATTCAGGATGAAAAAAGAAAATTGAAATAAAACTTTTAATTAACTTTACTTACTTATTTTAATGCCTTAATAAACATATTGGGTCATTTTTAATGCCAATAAACATATTGGGTCATTTTTAATGCCAATAAACATATTGTGTCATTTTTTATTTACTATCTATATAATTTTTAAATATTTTGCTCGAAAGTAGGTGCAGTAAAACCTCCCTGTGGCTTGAAGCAGGTGCTATTCACATAGGATTTCCAGTGGGTAGGTATTACCTGCGAGCAAAGGAGCGTAGCGTTCTTTGTGTCACACTTTCAGACTGTGTTCGGAATACAATGATGATTTTTTTTTTAATCGGCTTTTTTTGTTTCGGTTTTCTTTTTTAATTTCAAAAATAAGCCCAGCTAAAGTGGGACTGGGCTGGCCAGAGCTAAATCTACCACAATGTGAGTACCCGAAAATGCTGAGACAGTATCTCTAACACTACTGATTACAATTTTGGTGTAGGTAAACTTTCCCGAATGACTCACAATATTTAAAAGTTGTTCTTCACACATCGTAGACAATATCCAATATTTGTGCCAAGTACTAAGTATACGTAATTTTTGTTGTCAGTCTGCTAAAATTAATACACAGTTGATTTATTTGTGAGGCAGTTCCAACCTGAACTGTGGCCTGTTGTATGTGTACCCTTGGTCCGGCGAGGGTTCAGGTGCGGGCACTGGGAGCGGCGCTGGCGCAGGCACGGGAGACGGGAACGGGGCGGGCTGCACGGGAGGCACGAAGGGAGGAGTCACTATCACTGCATCATCGGTTATACCCACGTCGCGAACAGATGGAACGAATCGCTGACCAAATTGTTGAGGGAACTGCCGAACAAATTGCTGTGAACCCTGCTGAGGCACCTGTTGGTAAAACTGCTGCTGACCCGGGTAGTACTGAGGCTGGTAGTTCACAGGAGCTCCGTATTGTAGAGATAAATCATACTGATTAGGCACTCCGTATTGCGTTGGCAGTTCCATGCGACCAAACATGGATCCCAAGAACGGGAACTTGTTAGTCAATGTTGCCCATATCCCAGTTCCACCAACTTGGTTACTGCCTTGGTTGCCCCAGAAAAGCCGCTGTGACGGCTCCTGGATAGAGTTCGGAAGCTGGTTGACACCCGCTGAATATTGGTCGCTTGGTCCGGTGTTGTAGGGCGCTTCTCTTTGCGGGTAGTAAGCTACACTACTCCCTTTAAACAAAAACACACAATTAAAGAGGAATACCAATATTAATTCAAAATAACTATTTAAAAAAAAAGAAAATTTATCGTAGGCTGTATGAATCACATATATCCTTTATTTTACTGACATAAGTAAAATCAAAATCCTTAAAAAATAGCTACACTTGTCGTTGAATATCTTAAAAAGCAATCTGTACCTAATACTATTCTGTAAAATCTCACCGTGAAAACTTAGGTGAAGTGAACGTGAAGTGAGCTGTCAATCCATACAATCTCGGTGGAATGACAGTTCACTTCACCTAAGTTTTCACGGTGACCTGTTAACAGAATCGACCAGCTGTAACTCAAGTCGCGAACGCAAAACTATGAATCAGATTAACAATAAAAAAAAAGAATTGCAGTAATGTCAAACTGTCAGTAAAGCAAAGGACATGTGAATCATACAGCCTACCACACGTTTTGAATAAAAAATGTTTTTTTTAAATTAATATTGACATGCATAGATTAATAAGATTTACGGTATATAAAGGTCGAATTATGCTAAATTAATGATAACTGTGCACTAATTCTATAAAATAGTTCGATAAAGATTATTTGACGCTTCCTCTTTGGCTGAATGTCACTTACTACTGTCAAATAAACACGAACTCCAATAAAAGTATAAGGCGAATGTCAAGTTAAATAGTGATCGTATCATTTTTACTTTAGATAAAAAAACTTAAGAATTATTTCATTATACATATTTTATTCTAAATAGAATTAAGGAATATTAGTAGTTTCTGTCCATTTGATTCATTTTTTTTTCTAAAAGAAAGCTAAAGCCTTCGTCATCATCAGCCTTTTTTAATGTCCCCACTGCTGGGGCACAGGCCTCCTCTCTGGGAGAGGGTGTGAGCCGTAATCCACCACGCGGGCCCAGTGAGGGTTGGTGGATGTCGCATGTCTTCAAATTATTGGTTCTAGGACATGCCGGTTTCCTCACGATGTTTTCCTTCACCGTTTTGAGAGCAGTGATGATGAAATAATTTACACAAAGTAAAGCGCCTGCCTGGGTTTGAACTCACGAACTACAACTTGTTAGTCGCGGCCGTTACCACTGGGCCACCACTACTAGCTCGTAGTATCTGTCCATTTGTGGCATTTTTTTTTCTTTCTAAATGAAAATAACCCTTAACGAATGGTAATTAATTTCACTAACGTACGGTACGTACCGACAAAAAGGCACATTAAAAAACCGATGAACGTATTCATTTTCGAACGTTGCCGAACTCAAACTGTGTGCTATTGTTGCTTGTCTTTCTATTTATACCTCTTCTATTTACTCCTGAACGAGGACCTTGAAGTAAAATTCTCGTAAACTAGTGCTGAGTGTGAGGTAAGAGCGGCTCACCCAACACTGACCGGCGCGTGGACAATAGGTGGGACATCTAGGTGAGGCGTGCGCGTGCGCCGCCGCCGCCACCTCACACAGGTTGTATCTAAATCATTCCACATGTGTCCACGAAGACAACAATGGACATTTCGTAACATACCCATGTAAATGAAGTTTAGAGGTTTTATCGATTGGTGCTAGTTACGCAATTATAAAAGCAGGAAGTGATTAATGATTCGGATTCATTTTTAACCGACTTTCGAAAAAGGAGGAGGTTCTATGTTCGACTGTATGTATGTTTTATGTATGTCCGCCGATTTCTCCGTCAGTTGTAGACCGATTTTCAAAATTCTTTTTTTATCCGAAAGAATATACTCCCGAGGTGGTCCCATATAAATTTTGTCGAAATAGCTTCAGGACTTTTTGAGAAACTGAACAAAAACGAAAAATACGCGTACCTCGATGACGTTTTGGTGTTCTCCAAATGTTTAAATTCCTCGTTTCATGTTATTGGGGTTTTTAGTTCTGGGGTATAAAGTATATATAAAAACTTTGTTACAAAAAAAAACAAACGACTTCCAAAAAAAAATACACTAAAAATTAAAAAATAACTTTAATTTCGGAAGTCGTTAATTTCGGGTGTCAAATAACGAAGAAGTAAAATACAAACACCGACTTCCGAAATTAGTTATTTTTTAATTTTTAGTGTATTTTTTTTTGGAAGTCGGTTGTTTTTTTTTGTAAAAAAGTTTTTTATGTCTTAGTCTTCTTAGACTTAGTCTTAGTTCTCAGTCTTCTTAACTTTTTGGTCTGGTAAAACTTACCTGCCGGTTTATTGTGTAAAAATCTTATCGTGAAAACTTAGGTCTAGTGGGTTGTCATTCCATCCATATGCTAGGGATTGACAGCTCATTTCGCCATAGTTATCACTGTGGGATTCTTGAAGGATAGCACTGGGTGAATCTCCAGGCGTTTTGCAGATAATAATGACGAAGTGTTGCCGACAGTGACGAATCGTGGGAAATTAAACTTTAAATCACTAATTTTAAATTACACTAGTAGTATTCATTGCCTAGTAGTACTAGTGTGCTATAATACTAGGGTATTAAAGTTGAATTTCCCATGATTCGTCATTGTCGGTAGCACTCTGTCGTTATTTTCTGCAAAACGCCAGGAGATTCACCCCACTGCTGGTTTTACGGAAAGTATCTTCAGCCAGCGGCTTCGCCCGAAAACTGTATTTATAAATTATATTGTTATTTTCAGAATCAATCACGTTAAAAAAACACTAAAAATAAAAATCATTAAGGATCATGTGAAGTCAAATTTCCGATATTAGCTTCTGCCCGCGGCTTCGCCCACGTTAAAAGTGTATTTATAAATTCGAGTGATATTGCCTTGGTTTAAAAAAAAAAAAACACTGAACATTAAAATCAAAAGCAATTTATTTAAAGTGGGCTGGGAGCAAGAACTTCTTGAACTTTAAAATTCTACATGGAGACAGTCACCCAAAACGCCCGTCAGTCACTAATTCCCAGCTTCTGTCCGCAGCTTCGCCCGCGAGTATGGGCTACCTGCGTTTATATCTACGTTTGACGTTAAAGTTTTGTTAGGTATTATTATGTTAAATTAACTTCTTTATGATTCTGGTACCCTGGTCGTTTGCCTGCCATTTCAAACGCGAGTAGTTCGGAACTACTTCTTCACGATTCTTCTACTTCTCTTTCTCTTGTAATCATAGTCTCAGAATACTTTTTGTGATTCTGATGTCCTGGTAGTTCATGAATCTATACCGCTCGGTACTTCTTCATGATGCTGTTCTCCTGGTAATTTGAGAATCTCAAAGTCTAATAATTCCAACCTCGAAATACTTTTTTGTGATTCTTATCTCTACCTGTCATGATTCCAGAATCGAAATACTATTTGTGATTCTGGTCTCCTGGTTGTTTGCGAGTCTTTACCGCTCATGATTCCAGTCCCAGAACTGTTTTTCATGATTCTGGTCTCCTTTACTTTGTGAGTCTTTACCGCTCTTCCAGCCCGATTTTGAATTTTTACTTCCACCTCAGTCTCCGCTAAACCTTATCTTTTATCGGGATAAAAAAGTAGCCTGTTTTAATCCAGGTTATAAAGTATCTGTGTGCAAAATTTCATTCAAATCCCCACTGTCGTTTTGCATGATTGACAGCCAAACATACAAGCTCTCGCATTTATAACATTACTAGGATTAGCAGAGATGTTCATCAAAATTTAACAGAGGTATGCTGCGTTAAGACTTTTATCGAAATATCGCTAACGGAGGAGTATGAAATTTAGCCCAGTTAAAATTTATATAAAGGAGTGCAGAAAGCCAACATTAAAATAGATAATATACAATAGAAAAAAATAAAAAAAGTTTACACATTACCATGCGTTCGACCGACACAAACTTCTGGTCTAATTTTGACCACTGGGGTCTCCCAGTGGTCAAAATTCGACCATAATTCGGTCGTACTTTGACCAGTACGACCGAATTATTTGGATTAGGTACCTTTACGTGCTTAGCGAAACTGTTAGTTGAATCTAGTGGTAAAGGGTTTTCGAAGTCGTCTTCTTCATCCGACGCTTATAACTCAATGTTCGAACTTTTTGGGAAAAAAGTGGTGTTTGAAGTGCTGTTACTGGGACCTGTTGGTCATACAGAGTTATGATCGCACTCAAATTGTAGCCTACTGTAATTTAACCTATTCTAGTCAACTGTCTAAGTGTGCGAATTGATTAAAAACTATTGAGAAATTATAAGCCAAAAAATAAAAACTTTGTCCGAAATTAAAGTTATTTTACAATTTTTTTGGAAGTTGGTTCTATTTTTTGTAAAAATATTTTTATTTTTCAGTTTTTAGTTGTGGTTCCCCATTAAATTGTGGTAACACTACATAGACATACGACCGCAGCGATCGCAGTTGATTTGCTGTCATTTTTTGAACAGTTCCGTTGTCTGTCTCCGAAACTCATCATCAGATCTGTATAATTTTTAAGTGGGGACCATTTCGAAATAAAGCCCTTTCGAACAAATAAAGAATTTTGCAAATCCGTCTATATATGACGGAGTTATGTCCGAACATACATAAAAAATAATAATAGTAATACATACATCCGAATTGATAACCTTCTCCTTTTTGAAGTCGGTTAAAAACCGGGTATGATTATGACTGAGTAATGGGTTTGTGATTTTGACTGCGCTGCTACTGTACAGAACATGACTCACATACTGGAATGCCTCAAGTGCTCAATGCAATACACCTGCACTATAGAGGACCTGGTGAATGGTCCTAATGCTGTAATTAATGTGGCCAGCTTATGGGCCTAAAGTTAGGAAACCATTGTTTCGAATAAAGAAGAGGAGCCAAAACCTGAAAAAAATCTGAATATTTCGAGGCTTTCCGAGCACCACGCAGTTAGTATAGGTAATTGGAAGCTGCAAACTTGGATTTACACTATTGATATATATCATAACAACATCCCAAAAAATCAGCACAGTGTATTTTTATGCCACCTCAAAAATGTTTTAAGCAACTGGCCTGTTTGCTGTAAAATCGAATGTTTTCTAGATGATGCTGTGAAAACCATGATTTTAAAAAGTCTGAAGAATTTAATTGAAAAAAAAAATGTGATACTGAAAATAATTATAATCCATAAAAATTAACACACACTGTATACGAGAAAGATTGGTAAAAATGCATCGGGTTGCGTGTGCGTGTGTTTACTCAGCATAATCGGCATTATTCATAAGATAACAAGGCAGGTGTTTGTCTTCACCGCTTGTCATGCTTTTGTCGTCCGCAGAAGCGTTTTGCGAAATGTTGCTTAACTCATCCACTCGAAAAAACAGACTTCATACGGAATAGATAAAATGGTGTTTACACGGTCGCACCTCTCGACTGTCCACGTTCGTAACGACTTATTCATAGTTTCCGGTGTTTTGTTGGCTCTCACATGCTCCAATTATTTATTTTAGTTGTCGTTGCTGACTGGAAAGGATCTGCACTATGTTAAAAAAAAACTGCAATTCCCATCAGATCGACAATATGTATGCCTTAAGAGGGAACAGGGGCTGCAATTCTCCATACAAATGTATTCCCCTTTTTCTTCCTGAATAATGTCTCTAGAACAATTTTTTTTTCATAAAGTCAAGGTCTGCTGTTGACACGTCTCTGTCATTTTCTTTTTTTTCAGCAACTAATAAGTAAAGAAAATATGACCCTCCAAAAAATCCTATTTTTATCGCCGTTCTTAGAGGACTACCAGAAAAATTCGAAAAGTTTTAACATAAAACCTTTAATGAGCCCTAGACATGCTCTTTCTTAAAAATTTGGTGCCAAAAATAATTAAATCGGCTCAGTTTTCGAGGAGAAAAAAGGGAAATACGAAACGTCGATTTCGTCAAAATTTTTTTGATAAAATCGGTCTGAGTTGCAGCTGTCCCTATCGCACTCTACGGGGGCAGGCTTGAGGGAGCACGATGGCAATACGAGTAGTTTCTTCAAATACCATTTTTGTAAATTCATCGCAGGCCCTGTTCCCTCTTAATAAGCGCGTGCCGCTAGATTATGATTGATTAAGATTATCCACTTCATAGTGTAATGTAAGTAAGGTGATTTGAGTGCGATCATAACTCTGTATGATCAACAGTTCCCAGTAACAGCACTTCAAACATTGACCATTTTTCCCAAAAAGTTCGAACATGGATTTTTAGGGATCGGATGAAGAAGACGACGTCGACGACCTTTTACCACAAGATCCGACAGACTGCTTCGCTAAGCACGTAAAGATACTTGAACCAAATAATATCTACTAGTGGTCGCTCAGTAGTCGAAATTCAACCATAAGTTTGTGTATGTCAAACGCATGGTAATGAGTGTATTTTTATTATTAATTTTATTTATTTCTATTGCATATTCTAAAAAAAATATTAGCTTTCTCCATGTAAACTTTAACTGGGCCAAATTTCATACTCCTCCATCAGCGTAATTTCGATAAAAAAAAATAAGAAACCAAATAAAAAAAATAGGTCGAGTCTTTATTCATGATTATTCTTCATAGGAATAAAGACTTTTCCATTTTTGTAGGCTCGTTGGTAACAGCAACAATGACAGATTTATTGAGCAAGTGGAGTGAAAAACGTATTTTATTATATTTTTTAATAATTGAATTATTCACCGTTGTAATATTATCGAATATGCCCAGTTTAAAATTCAAGCTTCGAGCAGGGAAAGCGGTTATCAGTTGACTGTTGACCCGCCGGGCGCCCGCGCATAGTTTCGCGACCGCATCGTGTGCGTTCTTTTATTATTGACATAGATTAAGCTACTGGCTATTACGATGACTTCGTTTGTAATTTATATTCTTTCATAATATATATTTAAAAACATTTTTCTGTCCGACTGGGTCTATTGCTTGTTGTTACTGTGATGATATATTATGGTTTAATAAATTAGAGACATTTTGATCTGTTCTTTGCCTTTATTTATTTTAATATAACTTAGGCCAGACGAGACATCTTTTCTTCGAGAGCGTGACATCTGGAAGAGGCTAGAGCTGACCAGTTGTCAGTGAACCGAAACTGTTAGAGATTTCCCGGTACTGTTACTCTTTTCTTTACAGATGTTGTAATATTCGCCGCCTTCAGGTAATTATTTGAAGACTTTTTCCACTGTTCCCAGCGCTGCCCTAATGAGGCACTATCACCTTCTAAATTCAGTTTTTCTAATGCTAGTAAATTTGTGTGACATCATGATGAGTCAATCGGGGTGACATTTTAATGTTCAAAATACCTTTTCGATTTTGTTGTAATGTTCCAATTCAATGGAGTTTCTTTGGATCAAATATTTCCCATCTAATGGAGGCATCACAGTACCATTATTTTTATTTGTGTATGTATCCGTATTCCATCATTCTGTGAAGGTAGTATGCACTGTACACAACACTATTTGTACAAATTCCCACGCGATAATTTTCAAACAAAGCACGAAGAGTAGTCAATGTGTCGCACTCAATTTCCAAATGTATTATTTTATTGTTTATCCTTAAAGTATTTGTTAAAAACCTATATTGAATCAAGAAATCTTCTATAGGTATATATATTTAAAATTTTCTAAACCAACACCATCTTTTATCAAAACCCGTAACTCATACCAAAAAAGATCAATTACGTTCACTTAAAACAAAAATGGCACTTCTTGTCAAGTGTCCACTAAGTCTCTTGTACATTATCTACTTTTTTTTTGTTTTGCAAACATTTTGATTTGTGGTTGAGGTTAAATGTTGAATGCAAATTAACTATTTTCCTGTTTGTGAGTATTTTTAAGATTTCAATACGTTACTTTGTATTTCTGTGTCTAGTCTCTGACCCTCGATTATTTGACATTTATAATCCAGTGTGTGTCGTGTATCACGCTTGAATATAAAAAAAATCTTTTTCACAAAAAAAAAAAACAACCGACTTCGAACGTGGAATTTAAACATACTCGTAATTGGAGGAAACCAAAACGTCATCTATGTATACATATTTTTCGTTTTTTTTTCAGTTTTTCAAAAAGCGCTAAAGCAATTTCGTTAAAAAAAGAATTTTGAAAATCGGTCCACAACTGACAGAGAAAACGGTGGACATACATAAAAAAAAACATACGTACAGTCGAACATAGAACCTTTTTCGAAGTAGGTTAAAATCATCCCTATCAAACATCTGGAAAAACATTATTTACAAGATCCTACATACATGAGCGCACGTATCAATAATTTGTTTTAACCCATTTTGCGTAGGATTCATTGTGTTTCATTACTTTTGTTGTTGATTGTTCTTGACACACTTAATCCTTCAGGCCCCGGAATAACAGAGACAATTAAAAACGTATTTTTGCGTCCCCGATGTGGGGCGCGCGGTGCCTGACGGGTAAAAACAGCTATTGTATCAACCCTATAATTAACCGACGTTCTTAAAAGGAGGAGGTTCTATGTTCGACTGCATGTATGTTTTTTTTATTTTTTTTATGTATGTCCACCGATTTCTCCGTCAGTTATGGACCGATTTTCAATTTTTTTTTTCCGAAAGAATATACTCCTGAGGTCCATATAAATTTTGTCAAAATTGCTTCAGCGCTTTTTGGAAACTGAACAAAAACAAAAAATACGTAAACATAGATGACGTTCTTGTTTTCCGACTTCCGAAATTAAAGTTATTTTTTTATTTTTTTGTGTATTTTTTACTTTATACTAAACCTCTCTAGGGGTCATTGTACTCATCATTACGAACAACTTCTACTATGGGATAAACCCCGAAATCGTGAAAAGAAAGTCAGCTGTTCAGTACATTTATGTGCGAATAATTCGACAAAATGTACTGAACAGCTGATTTGTTTTTCGCGTTTTCGTTGTGAGCAGTGTTGGCCCAGTGGTATTGGCCGTGACTTACAAGTGTGAGCAGTGTTGGCCCAGTGGTATTGGCCGTGACTTACAAGTGTGAGCAGTGGTAGCCCAGTGGTATTGGCCATGACTTACAAGTGTGAGCAGTGGTAGCCCAGTGGTATTGGCCGTGACTTACAAGTGTGAGCAGTGGTGGCCCAGTAGTATTGGCCGCGACTTACAAGTGTGAACAGTGGTGGCCCAGTGGTATTGGCCGTGACTTACAAGTGTGAGCAGTGGTGGCCCAGTGGTATTGGCCGTGACTTACAAGTGTGAGCAGTGGTGGCCCAGTGGTATTGGCCGCGACTTACAAGTGTGAGCAGTGGTGGCCCAGTGGTATTGGCCGCGACTTACAAGTGTGAGCAGTGGTGGCCCAGTAGTATTGGCCGCGACTTACAAGTGTGAGCAGTGGTGGCTCAGTGGTATTGGCCGTGACTTACAAGTGTGAGCAGTGGTGGCCCAGTGGTATTGGCCGCGACTTACAAATTGTAAACCGTGAGTTCAAACCCAGCCAGGCGCTTTACTTTGTGTAAATTATTTCATCACCACTGTTCTCAAAACGGAGAAGGAAAACATCGTGAGGAAACCGGCATGTCCTAGAACTAAAAATTCGAAGACGTGACATCCACCAACTCGCATTGGTCCTGCGTGGTAGATTACGGCCCACACCCTCATATGTGAAAATTTCAACCTTCTAAATAACACGGTTCATGAGATACAGCCTGGCCTGACTAACACTATTCCGTATTTGTAACCAACCCTCAAAACATTTATATTAATGCATAATTTTTATTGTAACACGTCCAACATTCCGTTTCCTTTGTGATATGTCTAGTAAATCATAATGTTCTCTTATAAGTGCTTAATGTAATTCATATGAGAATAAACGATCTCAAATCACACATTTAAAATAATGAATGTGTTTTAACAATAATTTTATTGTAAAACAGAAATATTTATATAAGTATGTATATACATATACATTGTATGTGTAGGTTTATTTGATACCTTAGTATAAGGGATCTCGTATTCTTTTTTTCTGTTTCTTACACACTTTCGTCTACATTTGTTTCTCACTTCTCCTTTCGCAGGACTTTTTTTTTTTTTGTCTGCTGGTAGATTTTTTAAGAAATAAGCGGTTCCTTTGTACTATATTTTTAATGATGTATATTGTTACTGTGTCTCTGTGTGTACATAAATGATTAAATAAATAAATAAAAATAAGAAATAGTGCTCGACACATTAACCTCTTTTAAATTGTTTTTTTTATTTGTTATTTTATGTGTGCATGCAATGAAACCCTTTTTCCTCGTCGCAACTTATGCTGTACCCTTTATCACACGCCTCACTGGTTCGGTAACACACAGTATGGGCAGGAAAACGCGTCTATTCTCGCCAACGGCTCACGATCTACTGTGTCGACTGACGCACGCGCCACCACACCGTGCACACGAGACAGAGTAATAACTATGACTATAGTTATATGAACACAACCACCACATTGGATCCTACCCTCGAATGTGATCTCTCTCTAAAGTTTATAGTTTTGCTGGGAGAAAACGGAACGTTGAGTTAAGCTCGCCTTGATCCATGATTTTTTTAATCAATGTGTACTATGTTAAGTTTTGTTGTACAATAAAGAATTAATAATAAAAAATTTTGCATTTATAACACTTTACTAACCGTCAGTCCCGGCCATTTTCCTACAACACACGGTCCGCGGGGTGGGTGGTAGGAATTAATTCACCATATCGCTCGGAAACCGGACATTTTTCATGTCCCAGCAGTTTTACGAGATAATATCTTTGGAACAATGGAAGATTTTTGAACAGATTTTAATTAACCTGTGACCAGAATTTTTAATGGAATTTATGTAAGTTATGTTGGAGGGTTAAAGTTTAGGTAACGATAAAGAAAATATAGAAAAGCTTAAAGCATTGCGACTCTTGTAGGTACTTATACTGAAAGATAAACCTGCATGGTGAGTGTCATTATTAGCAAATGACTGTGATCTGATGAATCTAAAAAAATCAAGGATTGGCTGGAATTAGTTTTTGGAACATCGTGCAAAAAGGGCTTTCATTGAAATCGCAAAAACCTGTATGTAACCACTTATATACGGTAACGGAAATCATCTTAATTAAAGTTTCAAAAGATTTTAAATCACTAACATGCAGTGATCAAGCTTATTTTAACTGACGAAAAAAAACGGAGGGTCTCAATTGGACCGTATATATATATATATTGTATATATTCAGCCCTTACTCCGTCATTTATGAACAGATCTTGATGATTCTTTTTTTGTAAGATAGGGTACACCTCAAAGGTGGTCCCATGTCAAAGAAATCAGGATCTAATGGTGGAATCCTCATGAAATTGAGAGAAAACTTCTAAAATTGTGGGTACGAACTAAATAAACCAACCTTTAGGTCTTGAGTATTGAGTTTATTTACAAAAAAATATAATTTTTTATTTAAATTAATTTTGAGTCGGCGCCAAATAATAAACTGATTAATTCCATAGGTAGATCCTTCTTCATATCTACGTACATATAAAATTTAGATATAATATATATATATTAATCAGATTGTTGTTTACTTGGCGCCGACACATAATTAGTTTGTATAAAATTTGATATTTTAAGTATGTAAATAAGCTCAATACTCAAGACTCATTTATTTTTTTCTTTTTAGTTTTGTATATATATATATAGATATCATTGTCGTCATAAAAAAAAGTTGGCCGTCACGGGTCTCCCGGCAGATATCAATATACTGAGCACTATTCATACGTTCAGATTGCGTCTACGGATTGCCGTAGACAAGAGGTGCAGGTATTCTATATGATGGTGACACTATGTGTGATCATGTCCAGTTTCCGTTGCGCGTCTATCAGATCAATATCGGATAGACGCGCAACGGAAACTGGAAATGATCACACATAATGTCTCCATCATAATATAGAATGCCTGCACCTCTTGTCTTAGCTGTACCATCTGTGTCACGGAAAACGATTTATTTAATATGAAATTATAATACCTACTTTCCATGCCAATAATTTTATTATTATTACTCATGTTTTTTTTTTTTTTTAAAACACGTTGCCCCACACTAGGAATTACTCCTGTATCGTGGGCGCGTTCACAAACATGTATACTCACATACACAAGACACCCAGACCCGGAACAACTATCTGCAGGTCATACAAATATTTGTTCCGTGCGGGGATCGAACCCGAAAAAAAAATTCTTTATCTGTTTTTTTATTTTTGTAAACTTAAACGTATTTTTTTAAAGTATTTATGTTTGTTAATTAGATATAGTTTATTTTTTTTGAAACGATTTGCTCCATCTCTCGTCACAAAAGATTCATTGGAAGTCCAGCGTCAGACAGCATCTGCCTGGCAAAAAATGCTGAAATAAATCTTATTGGCGCAGCCCTGAGGCACATGCAATGTTATTTTATTGTTTTCATGTTAATGATTGCCAATTTTTCTTTTGTGTGCCCGGTGACTGTCGTCAAATAAAGGTTTTTCTTTCTTTCTAATATTAAAATACAACATTTTTGTTAGTTGTTGTTGGTATTGTTGTTGTTGCTTTGTTGTTGTTGGTTGTTGTTTTATTGTTGTTGTTGTAGTTGCAGTTTTGTTACTTTTTTTCGCATAGATGTTTCTAGGGAAAAGGGAGTCGAGAGCGGCGGTGTAGTGGGGGCATCGTAGCACGATAGCGTCATGCGGTTTACCGTCACGGCATTCAAGTCCATTTTACTGCTAAACCGTGCCAATAGATGTTTCACATCAAAATTTAAATCATGTGACATCTACCAACTCGCACCCCCTTTCACAGTAAGGAGGCCTTTTTTTTTTTTGTGAAGTGGGAAATTATCCAATGACTTCTCCCGCTCTGGGTGGAGCGGGAGGGCGTGTCAGACTCTTACTGACTGAAACCCACCCCTGTTCCTTCCTGCCCTTAGTGCCCGGGGGCGAGGTAACTCTGTTTCGAATTTATCCTCAACCCCCGGTCGGGCATCGGACATGACGGGCCCCGTCTCTTTGCTGACAACTCTTTGAGGCGCGCGGGGAACACTACGCGCCGTCGACTCTCGGGCCTGGTGCTGATCGGACGGCGAGCTACCCATTACTCGCCGTCCGCAGGCCCGGGAGATAGGAGGCCTGTGCTGTGTCCCAGCTGTGGGAACATAATAGACTAATTATGAAACGTTGCCGCTGACAGTGGGGCCTCATCTGAAGGCTTAAAGTCACCCAAAGAGCAATAGAGAGAGCTAAGCTTTAAGTTTTCTTGCGTGATCGAATCAGGAATAAAGATATCCGCGGGAGAACCAATGTTACCGACATAGCCCGAAGAATCGCCAAACTTATGTGGCAGTGGGCAGGGCACATTGCTCACAGAACAGATGTTCAATGGGGCTGAAAGGTTCTGGAGTGGCGACCGAATTTCGGAAGACAGTGATTTATCGCTCCCGCATGGTGGACCGATGACTTGGTGAGGGTCGCGGGCATTCGATTGATGTGAGACGCACAGGACCGGTCGTTATGGCGACACTTGGGTAGGTCTCATTTCAGCAGTGGACGTATTTCGGCTGAAATGATGATGGTTATGCTAAACCAATAACGTAGGTCCAATTCGAAGTTCCTTTTTTTTTTTGACGGGTTGGGAAATCATCCTATGACATCTCCCGCTCTGGGTGGAGTTAGGGCGTGTCAGACTTATTGACTAAAACCCACCCTTGTTCTTTCCCTGCCTGAGTGCCCAGGCAGGAACTCTGTTAAGAATTTATCCGCTACCCCTAGGCATGCAGGCACCGGCCACGATGGGCCCCGTCAGTGGTGGCTGACAATCATCACTTTAAGGCGCGCGTGGAACACGCCGTCGACTCACAGGCCTGGTGCTGATCGAACGGCGAGCTACCCACTGCTCGCCTTCCGCAGGCCCGGGTCTACAGTGGCCGGAGATCGTCTCACGACATCCTATGCCCAATGCGTCCCCTGCGGCGGTAGTGGCCGGGGGTGTGAGGTCCACTCCGTACTACTTGAGTCTCCCTCACCCATCCCGCCTCCGCCTTCGCGAGCATTACTGCTTCGCAGAAGGAGGAGACTGCTTCACATTCCTTCTCGCTCTGTACCATGGCCTGAACCAGGGCCGGCCGCGAGAGGTCGCTTCCGCCTATCGCATCCACGAGAATTCGAAGTTATACTATGTTTGAACATACGTCAAATGTTAGCTTGAAACAATGCATTTACGATATGAATCGCTTGATCCTAAAACTACCGCTTAAAGCGTTAAGTGTTCAGCCCCCCTAGCCAAATAACTTTTATAATAGCGCTAACGCTAACGCTTCGTGCAAAATGTATGGCAACGACATTACTGGGCGTGAGTCACGTGACAGTTCTATCCGCAGGTAATGTCCTTGCCATGCATTTTGCACGAAGCGTTAGCGTGAACGATAACAGAAAAGTATTTTGTCTAACCCCCCTGACAAACAACAATTCGTGTCGACTTTTCTAGAAAAATTACGGTCAATTCAATAATTTTGCTGCACATTTTCAAGCTCTTTATCGCCTGTGTTTTTTGCTGTCGCAGGTTGTTCTGAACCTCTCAGATCCCGCGCGCGTCAAACGTCAACATCTGTCAAGCCCCGTTGACAGTCGGCCATCGTGCAACTACAGACTATATCACGTTCCGAGTCTGTGAACCTCACCACAGGTCTAAAGACCTTGCGTAATAGTAATAGTGGAGGTTTAAAATTATCAACTGCTGCAAAATGTAAGGTCGTCTTGGGGTCATCTTCAAGTCTAACCGGATGCAGCTGAATACCAGTATTTTACATGGAGTGACTGCCAATCTGACCTCCACAACCTAGTAACTAGGTAATACGATACCCCTTGGTAAGACGGGTTGGTAAGACTGGGACTTTCGGGCTTCTGACGACCCGCAACTACTGTCAAAGATACATGATTGACAGCCGGGACCGTACTTGTGCTTAACGTACTTTTCGAGGCACGGAGGAATCTAGGTATGTAAAAATCGTCACCCATCCACGGACCAACTCCGGCAAGCGTAGCTTAACCTGATGGATCGACCCGTGCGGCTGTTATTACTTTAGCCACGAGGTCTTCGATATTGCTAAATATTATTATAAAATAACTTTAATAATAATAATATAATCAATATTTTGTGTTTTTAAACTGAAAACTTCTTTAGCAGTGTTGAGCACTTTTCTTGGGATGGGTATAAAATGTTAAACTCTCGTCAGGACACGTGACCTGATCGAAAATTCGTAAGACGATTCCAAAATTTTCAAAAATGCACAACGTTAATGTTCAAGTTTTCACTTCTGCCCCGATTCCCAGAGTGCAACCCCTTGTTTTTTTTTTCAAGAAAACTGCTAGTATTGGATCACCTTTTATAATATTTAATTTATCAGAATTAGGTACAGTTCCTATATCGACGGAAACGAGTGAAAATAGCACTAGGGTTACAAATTCCAATACAGCGTAATATCTACTCAAAATTCTAACATCCAGGTAAACCATCAAAATTGAAGGATCTGTGTCAACCAAAACCTGATTGCTTATAAGCCGGGAGTTAGTTCTAATTTATACAACACCCGAACATCGAACCCGCGACCCCCCGAAGTTGAGTACTCCAATTCAATTTAATTGGATTAATTGGAAGGGACGTTTACTTAACATTATACCTGATACGTTAACCAAACATACCTGCGTGTTAGGTTACGTTATTGCTACCTTTGAAATATTCCTGTTTAATGTAACCAGGATTTTGTAATCAAGACATTGCATAATTAACCGATAATGGTCCCACTGCTGTGACACAGGCTTCCTCTCGGTTGGGAGGTTATGGGTCGTAACTAGGGTTGCCACCCGTACTTTATTAATAATATTAATAAAATAACTAAGGCCCACAAATCTAATATATAAAATTCTCGTGTCACAGTTTTCGTTGCCATACTCCTCCGAAACGGCTTGACCGATTTTGATGAAATTTTTTGTGCTTATCCGGTATCTATGAGAATCGGCCAACATCTATTTTTCATCCCCCTAAATGTTAAGGGTAGTCCACCCCTAAATTTTTTTTTTTATTTTTTAGGCAAAATTTTTTGTTTTTATTTTTTTATGACACAACATACAAAAATACATACAACCCTAAATTTTCACCCCTCTACGATCAACCCTTATATTTTATTTGTTAATTAAAAACTTTAATTTTTTTTGGTAAAATTTTTTTGTTATTTTTTGATGACTTACAATAAAAAATCTCATATTACTCTCAATTTTTCACCCCTCTACGATCAACCCCTATTTTTTATTTGTTAATTCCTATCCAGATATTATAATTTCAAGTTCCTTTAATTATGTTTTTTTTTTAAATTCAATTTGATCTCCCGCCCTCACCGTTCGACTACTGATCAACTATCAATCGATCAGTTATCCCCGCCAGGTGTCACCACTTATCCAGCAAACATTACGTAGTAGGGATGAGGACGAAGCCGGTCTCCTGTCTTACTCACTATACATTTTTCAGCCATGTTTTATAAGTTTTATTTGTGTATCAATCGTAGCAGTGACTGTTATACCTATTATTTTAATTTTCCTTTGCAACTCCCATATTAATTTTACTGTCATCGTAAAATTATCATTACGGTTTGACCGATTTTTATGAAATTTTATATGCATATTCAGTAGGTCTGAGAATCGGCTACTATCTATTTTTCATACCCCCAAATAATAAGGGTGACCCCTAAATTTTTTATTTTTATTTTTTTGACATATTTTTTATTTTTATTTTATTATAATTTAGCATTGTAAAATACAGATAACCCTTAATTTTCATTCTTCTACAACCAACTCTCATTTTTTAATAGCGATATTAGTACAGTAATAATCTTCAACTCTCAAACTTTTATGAATTTTTTGGTGTATATTCGGTAGGTCTGAGAATAGGTCGTTAACTATTTTTATACCAAGAGATAAGGGTGGCCCACCCCAAAATTTTATTTTTTTGGACAAAACTTTTTTTTTTTATGACAGCTTTAAAAAATACATAATTATATTCTCATAGTAAATTTATCATGAATTTAAAATGCTATAATTATTTATTCCCATTTTATTAATAACTAGCGACCCGCCCCAGCTTCGCTCGGGTACAAATTATACATATAAACCTTCCTCTTCAATCACTCTATCTATTAAAAAAAACCGCATCAAAATCCGTTGCGTAGTTTTAAAGATTTAAGCATACATAGGGATATAGGGACAGAGAAAGCGACTTTGTTTTATACTATGTAGTGATTGCTCACTCCATTGCACTTAGAGATTGATATTGTTTTTTTTTAATTGTTATATTAGTGATAGCAAATATGCATAACATTTTTTAATGTATAGATAACTTTTAAGATATACTATAATTTTAAATATATTAGTTAAGTTATTAACCACAGGGCTCCATTCCTCCATCAGTCATAGACAAAACTTACAATAAGTTAGTTATTTTTTATTTAACTACCAAAATATTCACTATAAATAATTTATACGGCAAAACAACGTTTGCTGGGTCAGCTAGTAATATATAAAAATTATCTTTAAAAAATAATAAACTAATATCATATTGAAAAACATAAACATAAAAACTACTGTACACGAAGTGACGGCGCAGCGTCGTGTTACGTTGCGAGATCTCGCGTAGCTGGCCGCGGAAACGCATACAATTCTTCCTTGAGGAAGGGCATCAAATGTTGAGCTGGAACACGCACCACGAGCGACTTGAAATTGGTGTTATGGCGCGCCTCCAACTTCTCCACCCTCAAGGCCCAGTTGGTCTTCACCCGCATGTACTCTACGATGTCCTCAGTCTTCGTAGAGTGTTGCAAACGGGACACGTACAGCTGCGTCGTCGGTACTGCAGGACGTAGTAGCATGTTGGATCCTGCCGGCGCTGTCCCACACTGGTTGCGATAAATAGGCTTCCTCTTCTTTCTCTCCACCTTGATGAACCCGTCCTCATCGCATGTGTTTTGGGCAAATGTACTTTATACTTTATGAAGGCAATAAAGTACGCTAAAATACTTTTTAATAATTTCAGTCACACTTATTGCCACTTTTCACCGAGCAACACAGAAAGTAATATTGAATATGATCATTTTATTCATATAGTTGAAACATTGAAACTGCAACAATTTATCATTAACATGGATAACCTGTATGAAGAGATTACAGACAAAAGCGGCAATTTATTTTTTCAAAACTATGTTCCACCTACTTCAGCATTTAATGACAGAGTTTTTTCTCACATAATGATAAGTAGCAGGTGATATGTAAGAAAAGGGAGTTAGTGATAGCGTGACGGCTGACAGGACAGAATGGAAGAAAAAAACGTGTTGCGCCGACCACAAGTAACATGGGATAAGGGCAGGAAGATGATGAATGATAAGTAGCAGGATGAAAGAAATTTATCATTATGTGAATCATGAAAAAAATAGCTATTAATTCACTGATAAAAAATATTTGTTAGATATTGCTAGAAGAAAAAAACTTTTTTACAAAAAATACAACCTACATCAAAAAAAAAAACATACACTAAAAATTAAAAAATTACTTTAATTTCAGTAGCCAGTGTTTGTATTTTACTTCTTCGTTATTTGACACCGACTTCCGAAATTAAAGTTATTTTTTAATTTTGAATGATTTTTTTTTTTTGAAGTCGGAAGTTTTTTTTTGTAAAAAAGTATTTTATTTTTCACTTTTTAGTTGATATACCCCAGAACTAAAAACCCCAATAACATGGAACGTGGAATTTAAACATTTGGAGAACACCAAAACGTCATCGAAAAACACGTATTATTCGGTTTTGTTCAGTTTCTCAAAAAGCGCAAAAGCAATTTCGATAAAATTTATATGAGACCACATCAGGAGTATATGCATTCGGATACAAAAAGAATTTTGAAAATCGGTCCACAACTGACGGAGAAATCGGCGGGCATACATAAAAAAAAAAAAAAAACATACAAACAGTGGAACATAGAACCTCCTCCTTTTTCGAAAGTCGGTTAAAAATAAAATAATACTCAATTCTCAGAAAACAACTCATTGGGCATCAAAATATAATTCATCCACATCGCTGTCAATGGAAAAAGTGCTTAGAACGCTAGCAGCATTGCCACGTTGAATAGCAGATTCAAACTCAGATTCATTCTCAGATGTAATACTTTATTTTTAACAATACGGTTGGTAGATGTCACATGTCTTCGAAGTTTTTGGTTATAATACTTACCGGTTTCCTTACGATGTTTTCCATCACAGTTTTAAGAGTAGTTATGATAAAATAATTTACACAAAGTAGCACCTGGGTTTGAAACCGAGACCTACAACTTGTAAGTAAATAGCTGTTTCTATGATTTTGTAATAATTTTATTTAAAATAGTGTTCATGGACTTTTTTCCCATTCTTCTCTTCATAGTGATCGTTGTTTTGGAACGAGAAAATTTCTAAATATCTAGGTAAAAAGTAAATGGTTTAGTAGAACAGTTATTAATGGAGTATTGCAGCCACCTCTGGATGGTTCAGCTAAGTACCAACTTGCTGCACTTGACTCAGTGGAACGCAGAGCTAAGAGGCTCATTGGCGACGTAAAACTGGTGTATGCCAGCCTTCACAGCTTGGCTCATCGCCGCAAGGTTGCCTGCTTGTCGGTCATCTACAGAATGTACTTCGCAGAGTGTGCCCAGGAACTCCACGACCTCATCCCACCGGCCCCCTTCTACCATCGAACTTCTAGACGCACAGCAAGTTACCATCCCTACCTTGTTGCTATTCCACGAATTCGCACTGAGCGTTTCCGAACGTCTTTCATAATGAGCACAGCAAAGGAGTGGAACTCTCTACCTGCGTCTGTATTTCCGAATGCATACAACCCTAATCTCTTCAAAGTTAGAGTGAACAAGCTTCTTCTGGGCAAGCTCGCTCCATCGTAGACTTTGTCTCTGTCACCTCTAGCCTAGACTAGAGTTAAGAACAAATCCATCTAAAATAAAAAAAATAGAAATTAATTCGAGTGAATACAAAAGTAAACCGATATATTAGAAGTGTTTGAATTGTTTGTTACAGAAAATTTAATTATGCTGGTCACTGGCATTTATTTCTTATTAAATTAATCCTAAATGTTTCACCTGCTAAGCCTAGTAATTAATTTACCTTATTTAGGTAAAATTAATTAAATGATTTGGCTACCTTTTATCTGTTTCTAACAGAATTAATAGGTATAAGTATTTCAATCCAATTTTACTAATTTAATCTTTACCTATACTGCCGTCCATAAGCTAAAATGCCATTATCTTACAAAATTACATATTGAGTTACGCACAAAATTGCAGCCATCAGTTACATAGAAAACAAGGGAACTTAACGGTGATTTTATTTGTTTATCTCAGAATCTATTGATAGTAGAAAAATACTGCTTAGACTAATCGATACAGAATTATCATCAACTTGTTAACAAAAAACCGGTTAAATGCGAGTTCAACGCGCAAACGAAGGGTTCTGTACAATTTTTATAATTTGTTGTAATAGCGGCAATAGAAGTACACATTCTGTGAAAATTTCAACTGTCTACCTATTACGGATCATGGGATACAGCCCACTGACAAACGGACGGACGGACGTACGAACAGTGGAGGCTTAATTTTAGGGTTCCGTTGGTTACCCGTCAGGTACGGAACCCTAAAAACAAAAACTGGTGGTTCCTAGGACCATTCATAAGCAAAAGGTGCGCGCTGGCAGATATTTTTAGTGGGTCTTGCATGTCCAATTCTGGGCAGCGTTCGACTGTTCGCCGAACGGTTGACTCTTAAAATGTTGACTTTCAAAGATATAGAAATTTTTGCATACCCTACCTATAAATAACTTCAAACGTCTTTGAATAATTTTCTTTTTCTTCTCTCTAAATGTTTTCCAAATTTCTTTTTTTTTAATTTTTTTTTTATATAGGGTGACTGGTAATTAGTGAGCGATACTTAAACACGTGATTGTACTCATGATTACAAACAACTTTCCCAAAGACACTTTTTTTTTTACACGTATTCGTTTTTTTCACAATAACAACAGTTTGAAATTCGCGCGCGTGTGAGGGCCGCGATCAGCTGTTAGCACTGAGGCAAAGGGAGCGATGCGGGCAGCGGGGGAGTGTGAGACGCTACTACTAGAACATTTGCCCTTTCCCGAGGTCAGACTATAGATCGTGCCTACTTTTAATGTTACGGCGCGCGCGTTCCTAGATATTTTGTAGTTATGCGGACATACGTTGTAGTATTAGTCAAACACGCTGTCTTTGAAAATATTTTTTTTATTTAGCAAAAACCGAAACATGGTACCTACACTGCTTAGGTACACCGAAAACGGCACGTGGTGCCCGGCCAAGCGGACTTGCGAGCCGTGCTCTGTACGCAACGAGACTGCATCTAACAGCTAATTGCAGCGGTCACTGCTACCCGGGCCTGCGGACGGCGAGTAATGGGTAGCTCGCCGTCCGATCAGCACCAGGCCCGAGAGTCGACGGCGCGTAGTGTTCCACGCGCGCCTCAAAGAGTTGTCAGCAAGAGACGGGGCCCGTCATGGCCGATGCCTGCCCGGGGGTTGAGGATAAATTCAAGACAGAGTTACCTCGCCCCTGGGCACTCAAAGGCAGGAAGGAACAGGGGTGGGTTTTAGTCAGTAAGAGTCTGACACGCCCTCCCGCTCCGCCCAGAGCGGGAGAAGTCATGGGATGATTTCCCACCCCACAAAAAAAAAAAAAAAGCGGTCACTGCTACAAAGTGAATAAGTATAAAAAAAAAATCTTTGGGAAAGTTGTTTATAATCATGAGTACAATCACGTGTTTAAGTATCGGTCACTAATTACCAGTCACCCTATATTTGGTTAAAGTATAAGAATAATTTAATATTTATTCATTACATGTGTCATCCTGGTGATCATTTCATTTAATGTATCCCACAGTTAATCTGTGAGCAGCGCTGTGTGTTATGTTTGAAGTATTTTTCTCTGATTTCTAGTTTTTATATTGTAACTGTTTGTTGCACCAAAAATAAAATAAGAGTCGGATAGCGGCACTTTACCTTAAGGACGGCAGTATAGTGCACATATTATGTTCCTTAGTAAGTAATAACGTACCTAGTGATCTTAAGTGCATATGAATGTATAGACTAACGAAGACTGTTATATGCAATAAGCTTTCTTCATTATGCTCTATTGAAGGGAGTAATTTAATAAGGAATACGGAGAATAAATCGACGTGTATTTCAAGACGTTGAAAATGAGTTTATTTGATAAACTTATGAATAGGAATATACGGGCAGGGAATTTATATAGGTTGATTATTTAATTTAATGTTTGATGTCTGTAATGTTTTGGCTTCCAGTCTTACCGGATAAAGCTGAATACCAGTATTTCACATAGAACTACTTCTTCTTTTTTTGGTGTCGTGGTACGTTCACATAATTATACTGTTTGGGCACAATAAGTGGCTATGTTTATAGCGGCGACGGAGGTCTTGTTCAAATCATCGAGAGTGTAGGTGAAAGCACATTTGGCAGACTGCAGCAGATGGGAGATAGTTTGAACAGGAGCACCGCACTCACACTGTATATTTAATTTATCGATGATGGCACTTCGCCAAATTGCACTTGCAGTGGCCAGTTGGGTACGCAACCGATTCAGGGCCCTCAACATAGAACTACTGCTTCTTAGATTATTACTAGCGTCCCGCTCCAGTTTCACACGGGTTCAAATTATACATCTAAACATTTCCCATGAATCACTCAGTCTGTTAATAAAACCGCATGAAAATCCATTCAGTAGTTTTTGAGTTTATCGCGCACAGACGCGGCGGGAGACTTAGAAGAATAAAAACAATAAAAAATAAAGCGTACATTTAGAAAATTATTGAAATATGTAGTGATAGTGATGTTCTACAAAACAGGCATGAAAATCAGAACTCAAACTTTAAGAAAGTGAATAATATACAGGGTGTAAGGAAAACGGGGTGGGAGGTGAAAAGGCTAGTGGTACAAATCAATCTGCCTAGCCTTTTCCCAACTATCTTGGGGGTCGGGTTCCAGTCTAACCGGATGCAGCTGAATACGATACCATCAAAAAATCTGGAAAAAATTACTTATTTTTTTTTGCATTTTGCGTACACTATGCTGTGAGAACAGTTAAATAAAACCATTATTTGCGATTAAAGTCACTTTTTTTTCTTTACAACATTAGCATGCAATGTATTCGTAAAATATCAGATGACGCTCGCGCATGACCTCGACTTCAAAGTACACGCGCGTTCGCCGACTGCTGCTCGGCAAAAGAGCCTCCACGTCTACGTGAAAGGTTACTGGTAACCGTTTGCATTTAGGTTGCATTTAATCTACGTTCTGGCTTCGGAAGCGTTCCCCTTACAGCCTGTATATATAACGTAATTTTAGCGCCTAGCCTTCCGCCCAGAATAGCAGGTATAAAATAAGTATAAGTATAATAAAATAAGTCGCGGCGAGACGCCGCGGCGGCGAGGCGGGAGGCGGCTCTCGAATCTTACTCTATTAGCTTTCCAGAGAAACTTTTAGACAATGACTCTCCAAAGGATAACAGTTAATATCCTTCACCTTGAAACTTCTTTTGTCTTTAACCATCTCATATTTATTTAGAAGACATAGTGGACAGCTGTCCTCTAGCAGATAAGAAAATGGATTAACATTTATATTGCTTAGCGAATTGCATTCGACGTTCTTGTTATGATTGCATTAAATCACAAGGACCTATGAGACTAAAGATTTTACAATTTCAAGGTGTCCAATTTGAATTTAGTACTTACTCTAAATAATACTACCTATTGTTTGACAAAATACGCTTTTTCGTTTTCTTCAGCATAATTGTTTTTAACCCTCCGAAATAACATTTTTTTATTTTTTTAGACATAATAAAAATTAACTAATTTTCCCCCTCAATTTTTTTTTTTAAATTTACACTAGGAAACCGTGAAATGGGTCAAATTTAACTTCTAAGATTCACTTCCCGGTTTCTGATTAAGCTGAAATTTTGCGTTCATGTCCATTTAAACAAGAAAACAATTGTTCCAGACTTAAACTATTACATTTGGGTAAACTATAGTAGGAAAGAGGGGGTGTGTGTGTGTGTGAGAGAGTTTGTGTATGGGTGGGAGTGAGAGTGCATGGGAGGGTGTGTGTAAGTGAGTGTTATGGTGTGCTTGTGTGGAGTGTGGGGGAATGAAAGAGTTTACTGAGAAGACCATGATAAATAAAAAATCTGGCCACGTGCGAATCGGATTTCGTACATTAAGGGATCCGTACCAAATATTGGTATTTGTTAGTAAAGTATACGTAATAATAAACATTGTTACCTTTTTCCAAGTTCATAGGTCAATGGGAAGTTGAAAAATTCTTTGTAACAAAATTTTGTGACAGACGACCGACGGACGGACGGACAGAGGGACACGTGAGTGACAACAATAGGGCTCCGTTTTTACCCTTCTCTTCCAACTCTAAAAATGAAGTGTGTTCATTTGTTTTTTTGAACTACAGTTTGTAAATATTCTTCTTAGATAACCCTATTCTACCCTGGCCTGCGGACGGCGAGTAGTGGGTAACTCGCCGTCCGATCAGCACCAGGCCCGAGAGTCGACGGAGCGTAGTGTTCCACGCGCGCCTCAAAGGTTTGTCAGCAAACAGGACGGGGCCCGTCATGGCCGATGCCTGCTCGGGGGTTGAGGATAAATTCGAAAGAGTTACCTCGCCCCTGGGCATTCAGGGCAGGGAGGAACAGGGGTGGGTTTTAGTCAGTAAGAGTTTGACACGCCCTTCCGCTCCACCCTAGAGCGGGAGAAGTCATTGGATGATTTACCACCCCAAAAATAAAAAAAAAACCCTGTTCTTCCCTGTTCCCCGTACAGGGACTCAGGCCTCCTCTCTAAGCAAGGGAGGGCCCCATGCGGGTTGGTGGATGTCACATGTCTTCGTATTTTTGGTTTTATGACATGCCGGTTTCCTCACGATGTTTTCCTTCACCGTTTTGAGAGCAGTGATGATGAAATGAATTACACAAAGTGACCTAGTCTATTCCCGAAAGAAAAAAAATCTACTTGTTGCCATTATTAAAATCGAGCAATAAAAGCCAAAAAGAAACATGTAGTAGAAATTAAAGGGGAACTCCTTTTAATTTATTTTTATTATTTGTTGATAAACAGAAATAACGTGAAAATTACAACTGTCTACCTATTACGGATCATAAGATACAGCCCGCTGATAGACAGACGAACGGACGGACAGCGAAGGCTTAGTAATAGGGTCACGTAGGTTATCCTCCGGGTACAGAACCCTAAAAATCGTTCTCTTCGGTTGAATTTTTTTTGGGAAGACGTTTCATATCTGTGGGCAAATATATAATTTTATACATAAAGCACTATTTTCCTGTTTATCTATCTACCTATCGCAGCGTTTAATATTTAATTATTTTTTACTAGCGACCCGCCCCAGCTTCGCTCGGGTACAAATTATACATATAAACCTTCCTCTTCAATCACTCTATCTATTAAAAAAAACCGCATCAAAATCCGTTGCGTAGTTTTAAAGATTTAAGCATACATAGGGATATAGGGACAGAGAAAGCGACTTTGTTTTATACTATGTAGTGATAATTAATATTAATAATTATAATTTTTAATAATAATATTTTTTTCGCCCTGCCTCACTGGTGCGGCGGTGAGCTATGAAATGTTATCAAAATTAAATTGTGGTTTTGACAAATTAAAACGTTTTTTCTCACTTTAAATTACTTCCAAAGTCGTTCCCAAACTGAAATAGTTCTCTAGCGAGCTGTTATCTTTAAATTCGAACCACTTAATCTACATCTAAATAGTCTTATTGTAACTTCATCTAACAAAGGATCCACTTCAATAAATCCTAACTAAATTAACTAAGGAATCTAACGCATATCCAATAAATTAGCCTTTCAAATATATTAATTAGGTTTTCATAAAATTCCTTCAAGAAATTCACTTAATTTATGTATTGACTCTGAAGGCACTCTGAATGTTCAAAATTTATTGTTGTATTAATGTGTCTTAATGAGTTAGTTTTCGATCAAAATGCTAATTTGATTATTAAGAACTAATTTTGGAAACGTAATTGTATTAGGTTTGCCTAGCGGCTTTAGAGAAAACATAATATTTTGATCTTCAAAATAATGAAAACAATAATAAAGCATGCACAGGGATATTTGTCGGTACGTGTCTCATTTCATGCAAAAAGCGTCTACGCGTCTCTGCGAGTTAGCTTCGACCCCTCATACGCCTTCCGAAAATTCGGGAACCCGGGGTCCCAAAAAAATCTCAAAAAGATGCATAAGGCACTTGTCCCACCGCTGGTAATGAGCGAGTAGCGAGTAGAGCTTCAAAACAGAAACGAATTGGCGAGCAGCGAGTAGCGAGTGGTAGTTCCGTTAGTTTGTCCCTGGGCTTTAAGGCGCTATTAGCTGACAACGACCTTGTGTGGTTAGCTTGCGTGTTCTGCGCTGAGCTCACGTAACGCGTCGTATGACCACCCAGTAATAGGACTCGCAGACGAAATTAGACGCATTATTAATTTATTACACATAAAACAACAAGTATTAAACTAAAACACTGAGACTAAATTATAAATAATAAAATGGTGAAGGAATTTATAATGGTGAAGGTTTCATAAAAATACGCTTTATAGTTTTTGCGTGATTCTCAATTTTTTATCCAAGTTAGACATAACTTTACAAATTAATTACACTATGTTATAAAAATTTGATTTCAAATATTCTCAGATCAAATTACAACGGAAATTGTCTAGAGTAACATATATTTTTTTCAAAGAAATAAGAAAAGTCCTTTAGACGTGATGTTCAATTAACCCGTCAGCGCCCTGCGCGCGCGAAACTCGCACATCTGGCATACCCGCGCTATTTTCCCGCCATTGACATGTTTATGACTTTGTTTACATAAAACGGTTCGCTGACGCTTCTATTGGTGCTAGGCACTTGAAGTTTTTTTTATTGGGTTGTTGAATAAACAGACCTTATCATAAAATGTAAACAATACTTGTGTTACGAGAGTTGAATTCTAATCAAATGCTGTTATCAACGGTTTGGCGGGAATAGTATTTGTTCACGTATTAGGTTCATTTCTGATAAAACCAGTGTATCAATTTACACGAAATTTTGCATGTTATACTATGAATATACAAGTAGTTTAATAGCAATGTTTTTTTTGTAGAGTCCGATACAATATTTTCCTATTATTCATTCTCAAACTTCATATCACGAAAACCAAACCAAGTAACGGCTTTTTCAAATTACGTTACTGCGTTTGCGTTGCGTTTTGTGATGCGTTTTTTTTCTAATACTATGTAATAACTACCTAACAATAAATAAATACCTTCACACTGTGTTCAAACACACAGAAAGTCACATCATTCACCCTCACAATAACAATGTAAACAAAACCGTTTAACCTTGACAAGAAATGTCATAACGTAATCATTTTTCAAAATATTTATCTAAATGGATGTTATAATGACGTAATAACAACATAGTAATGAATATATAAACACAACATATCACATAAACAAACACGAAACTAATTAAAACACACAATATCAACAAATTGTCGTCCGCCGTTGACAAACATAAACATGCAAATAAAAACATTTTTTTTAATTTTTCAAAACAGTATTTCTCTATGGAAATGTTTGTAAAAGTACGATACTATCACGCTTCGAGTGTGTAAAAATTTCCACAGGAATATGACGTTTCGTTATGTAATCATAGAGGTTGAAAGAACGCGTGCCACCCGCGGTCCGAAAGGGCCTTACGGGTAGTGGTCCGTATTCTGGGTTCGCGGTCCGAAAGGGCCTTACGGTTGCTGACGGGTAAACCATTAAAAGTCGTATGACTGCGACTTAAGAGGCCTCTTACAGTCCACTAGCGCCACCAATCGAAAAAATGTCATAACTCATTTGACAGGCATTTGTAACAAAAACGGCCGTTTATGTTTTGAATGCACGATTTAGCTAAACAGCTATATTTCAAGTGTTGATAAGGTGTTATACAATTACGTTATTGCCTTTTCTACACTAATAATAGACCACATTTTGTATTTTTGATTCTATTTACGAGTTATGACATTTTTTCGATTGGCGGCGCTAGTGGACTGTAAAAGGCCCCTTAAGCGAGTGTTCGAGTGCGACGGGCGATTACTCGCACCACTCGCTCGAGTTGGTCTCTGGGCGTAACTTCTGGCCGCCGAGCGAGTGACGCTGAGCGAGTAAGCTTTGATAGCTCTTGTCGCTCAGCGACAAACTTGTGGAGCGAGTCCTTGCCGGCGGGCTATGTGAACAGTCAGAGAAAAAAAAAAAGTTGTACGTTTCTTGAGCGTCATAATAGCCGAAAGTTAGTCGCTTACTCGCCGGCCGTGGGACAGATGCCTAAACAACTAGTCGACATGTAGGAGGTGGACTCAGTGATCATTGTACCGATAGTCGTGTTGTCCAATGGCGTTATAGAACGAGCCTTGAACAACTCTTTAGGAGGTTCTCGTTAAACGGCTGGGTCAAGGGTTTGATTCAGGAAGCGGTACTATTGTTGCGCTGATTACATAATTCGCTGCGGCTAAGTTTGCATTTATCATACGAACGACTGTAATTTATTGTTTCATTTTGTATTGTACCATTATTTGTTATCTTTGTTTGTTATCTTATCTTATCGTATTTTATATATATATTTATTTTGATGTAAATTTGGTCATAAACAATTTCATTTTTATTGTTCCGTAGCCGAAGGGTAACCAAGGGGACCCTATTACTAAGCCTCCGCTGTCCGTGTGTCCGTAGGTCCGTCCGTCTGTCTGTCTGTCAGCGGGCTGTATCTCATGATCCGTAATAGGTGGACAGTTGAAATTTTGGCTTAGTTGCAACTCATCCCTAGTCCCAACTCGCCCGCTTTTTTATTGCCCATTAGCTGCAAGGGTAAAGTTTGTCGGAAAAGTGCTATGATGTAGAGAATAGATACTCGTACTTATTTATCACGTATAATTTTTTCACAGAATGTGTATTTCTGTTTTACATACATAATAATAAAAATAAATTAAAACTTACCGGCTCCTCTACTAGAAACGTGTTTTTTTTTGGCTTTTTTTTTGCTCGATCTTAATAATGGCAACAAGTAGACGCTTATAATCTTGTACGATGGTACGGAACCTTTCATGCGCGAATCTGACTCGTCTTTTTTTTCAATTTCAATACCAAAAAGTACATACTTATCTTCATAACATACCCACATACATTTTCTAGTTCAAAGCCCGCATGCGGTGATACTCGTACTCTTAAACCAGTTTTGACCCAGTTTCAAGCAAGCTTCATATAAAAGATGCTTCGTTAGGTTCCAGCCGAGTTTCACAGAAAGAAATATGCTGAATCAACTTGATTAAGATAACTGCAAAAGGTTTTTTTGATAACGCGATACTGGAAAGAGTGTTTCGTGCTTTTTCACTGATGAGATTAATTATTAAAATTCTTTAAGGCCCTACTACCGGCCAAGTGGCGCCCTCATTAAATAAAAAATCGTAGCATATCATAGAATGTAAATATTAAAGAATCCAACGTCACATTTGTTACAAAGAGTAGGTAAAAGTACCAAAAACGGTCGTTTTGGACACTTTTGCTTCCTGCCAACCAGCCAAAAATAGGAGCCCCGCGAAGTGGGGCTCCGTCGACCTATCTTAGCACAGGTAATCAGTTATTGTCGACGTTGTCAATTTCCAAGGCTAAGGGTCATGATTATGATCACCTAATTTTAAAACAGAATGAATATTTGACTCACTATTAAGTGTTGTGATGGCACGAGAATTACATTCCTCTCGTTCGTTCAATTCACAAATCCAGTAGAACTTATTATTAATTTGTCTGTTTTTGGTATAGCCATATCCATTTACAGACAATTTTATTGCACCCTTTGAACTTTTGTATGTCTCATACTTGTAAGAATTCATTTTTAAAGGAATAGTTTAATGATTATTATTTAACTGAGCAAGATTACGCACACTAAGTGACAACTAACAATAACTTTTGTTGAGCTACCCACAGGCTATAACATAAAAATAATATTAAATAAACTAACCCTGTCTATGCAATTTTGCTTTGTGTTTTTAAGTAGGCGTTTTCATCATATTAGACCAAATAAGTTACCTAATCTTTTGAGTGGTAAGTCAAACGATTTTATATTTAATGTATGTTATGCTTATAAAAATTAGTTATTTTAAAATTATATCAATCGTTCATTATATTAACTAATCGCTATATTAAATAAAATTATAGGTTCCGTTGTTATATGTTGTTAATATTAAAGATTTTGTTGTTACATCATCTATTACTTACCCATTTTCTATGCTATCTACGATTTTTTATTCAATGAGGGCGCCACTTGGCGGGTAGTAGACCCTTAAAAGACAGTTTAAGTAGAGACATTTTTGATAGAGCTTGTCTGGGGAACTATAGATATTTCCCTATGAAATGTCGTTTTTACCGACTTCAAAAAGTAGGAGGTTATCAATTCGGATGTTTGTTTATATTTTTTTTAAATGTATTTTCGGGCACGACTTCGTCATAATTATATTGACGGATTTGTAAAATTCTTTTTTTGTTCGAAAGAGGTTTATTCCGAAATGGTCCCATTTAAATTTAATATACAGCATGTAACAAAAACCCTGTCCGATCCTGAAGGGTATTACTTGGTATCGTACTGCGTACACATACGTAATCATTTAATGAATACGAGATAACTATTATTCCCCAATGAAAATTATAAATTAAAAAAATAGAAAAACTTATCAAAGGCAACACTGAGCGCTCTGCAAATTTCACCTATTGTTTCGTTTCAAAGATGCCGCCTGAGCGAAGACAGAGTGCAGAGTGTACAGCGCGGCTAGTGCAGGGCCGTATCGTTTGAAATAAAAATAGGTAAAAATTAAAAGATTTCGCCGCCCGTGGAGTGTTGTCAACTTATGAAAATTTGCCATATTTAGTGTGAAATGTCACATATTTTATAAAAAAAAAAACTTGAGAGGTGTCAAGAGACACCCGGATGGAACGAAGTTCCTTTCGATTAATTAGTGAAGGAATTGTAATATAATTTTATTTTTTTTAATTTATAATATTTTTTTTATTATTAACTACGCACACACGCACGCACGTAAGAAGTTATACTTCATCATCTCATCTCATCGCAGCTCAGCTCAGCTCAGATCAGCTCAGCTCAGCTCAGCTCAGCTCAGCTCTGCTCAGCTCAGCTCAGCTCAGCTTAGCTCAGCTCAGCTCAGCTCAGCTCAGCCCAACTCAACTCAACTCTTTAGCAATATCTGGCTTGCTTTCTATAAGAGAGGGAGAGACAGACAGAGAAACATGCGACGCCGCACAGCTTACAATAATGCTTGATCTGCTTGCAAACTTTGTACCTACCCACCAAAAATACAAGAAGTTTTTATTAGATTGTTTTTCCAACACAATCTTTTTGGATGGGCAGCCTCATTAGTGTCGTGACAACTTTTCGTAAGAATTTTTTCCGTCTAGCCCCCTTTCACAACGCGCGATAAGGAACTTCGTTCCAAAAAGTCTATAACTTTTGGTTTTTATGAGTTACATTTATTTACAACTTTTTGTATTACGTATGTTAAACCAGGAATTCGCCTTTATTGAATCGGACAGCGTTTTTGTTACATGCTGTAGATCTGATGATGAGTTTCGAAGACAGTTAACGGAATTCTTCAAAAAATGACAGCAAATCAACCACGACTGTGTTGCCGTCGCATGTATATGCATTGCAACACAATTTAATGGGGAATCACACAACTAAAAAGTGAAAGATAAAACTTTTTTACAAAAAATAGAACCGACTTCCAAAAAACAACAACAAGTGCAAAATAACTTTAATTTCGGAAGTCGGTGGCAATAAACGAAGAAACAAAACCAGAACCACCTATTGTTGTTTTTTTTTTGGAAGTCGGTTCTATTTTTTGTAAAAAACTTATTTATAAAACGTGTCACTTTTAGCAGTGATAATTTCGTATTGACTTGGCAGTATTTGATCAATAAATTTTATATAACAAGCTTTTATTTTAGTTGCAATGTTTGTATGTATGTATGTTCGGGTCAAATCTTGCAAGCTGAATTATAACCACTTCCTCGTAAGTCGTAAGCATGACCATAATCGACATCCAGGATAAACTCCAGATAAAGGCATTTTTCAATGCTCAAAAGCACGGACACGAAAATTTATGTACACATTGAATTATGATAGCCGATGTAAACGCCGTTTGCATCACTCTATGAAGACTGAGGACATCGTAGAGTACCTACATGTGGGTGAAGACCAACTGAAACTTGAGGGTGGAGAAGTTGGAGGCATGCCATAACACCAATTTCAAGTCGTTCGTGGTGCCATTTAATGACCTTCCTCAAGGAAGAGTTTTGGCTGGAAGGTGTGCTGTATCGGCGTTTCCGCGGCCGGCTCCGCGACACCTCGCAGCGTAACACGACGCCGTCACTTCGTATGCAGTAGTTTTTATGTTTATGTTTTTCATTATGTATTGGTTTATTTTTTTTAAGACAGTTTTTGTATTTTATTTATGGGCCTTAGTTGCCTGGTAATAAAGAATTATTATTATTATAAAAGCTTGTTTAAAGTAATGTTTTTGACTATTAAATTATTTAACAAACAAAGAAAGGCTCCAAAAGCAACTCGCCAGAGATCCTGTTAATGATAATAATGACGTCACAAGGCTGAAACCCCGGGCCTGTGGACGGCGAGTAGTGGGTAACTCGCCACCCGATCAGCACCAGGCCCGAGAGTCGACGGCGCGTAGTGTTCCACGCGCGCCTCAACGAGTTGTCAGCAATAGGGACGGGGCCCATCATGGCCGATGCCTGCCCGGGGGTTGAGGATAAATTCGAAAGAGTTACCTCGCCCCTGGGCACTCAAGGCAGAGTGGAACAGGGGTGGGTTTTAGTCAGTAAGAGTCTGACACGCCCTTCCGCTCCACCCTAGAGCGGAAGAAGTCATAGGATGATTTCCCATACCCCAAAAAAAAAAAAAACAAGGCTGAAACGATGGTAAATATTGCAACTGGATTGGAGACACTAACTTGAGGGTGGACTATTCTGAGGATGGGAGAGTATTTGCTGCAATACCAGGGGGTTTATAGAAAGACAGAAAATCTGATTATGGCTGAATAGCCGATGGCAGATAGGAAATGTGTCAAAAAAAAAACTATTAAATTATTTAAAGTACGTTTTTCCTTTTTCGAAATTAGTTAGTTTGTTTATAAGTGCCAGCGAAAGTCGCATAAGACTGAGTTTAGTCAGTAAAATCATCGTCTTTCTATTGCACTAATACCTATTTTTATGGTTCAACTACCTCATTGGTTTCCGTTTGAAGTCCTGGGTTTGATTCCGGGTCCGAGTTGAACAAAATATAGTGCTATTAGGTTTTTCGGCTAGAAATTACTGTGTGCAAGTCCCCGGAGATTTGAAGTTGGTGGTGCAATACCCCTGGAATGGCTCGGAAAGCACGTAAGGCCGTTGGTGCTGCACTAGATCTCTATCCGGTCTTGTCGGATTGCTGTCCTACCCGATTATGAGAGAAAAGGAACAGAGAGTGCACCTGTGTTTGTGCACACGCTTGTGCACTATATCTTCTGCGTACTTGGCTAATCTCCGTAGAAACCTTATTATTTTATTATCCAATTTGCACTCCATATAGTGTTCTACATATTTGTTACGTTACACGTCCGTGTTTGGGTTACAGATATTCATGTGTGTACCAAATTTCAACTAAATCAGTCCAGTAGATTCGGAGCAAATTGACTGTGGCAGATGGACAGACAGACACACGAGCGATTAATTAAGGGTTCTGTTTTTTCATTTGGAATTTGGGAACCTTAAAAGACACCTTTGTAAAAAAATAAAACGTACTAAAATAGTTAACAAAACGATTTTTAACTTGATCATTTTACGTAACACTAAAGCCATAACCAACTTAGCCACAGGAGGGTGCTAAAATAGCTCGTCCTATACGTTTTCAAGACTTACGAGAAAACTATAAAACGGCATTAAGGCGCTGTCATAAGCAAAACTTGGTCACTCTCGGTCTGCTTCCTTGCAATTTATTGCCAAATCTGAAGCAATTTATGGATTTACTTAAAACTGAATTGAGCTATTAAAAATCTAAAACAACGAACTTTTGCATTAAGATTGGATTCATTATTTGTTAAAATTTGACCGACATAAATAGGCTAGCAAAACGGGCATATTTTTTCAAAGATCAAATTTAGAGATAACTTTGACGATCATTTCTATCGAGGAATTTATTTTTAAACATGTTTCGGAAAGGAAGGAAAGTCAAAATTAACGTATATTTTTTCTGCAGCTTCAAACTAAATAGATTTGGCTAAAATTATTTTAGAAAACCAGCAATATTACAGTTTTTGCGTATGACAGCGCCTTAAATCTTAGAAGTTTACGATTAGTAAAGCGAAGGACTGCTCGTAAGGCGGAAGTACTGCATTTAATAGGATAATTTTATTATGTATTGCATTTTATCCATTTATTTTATTTACTAGCGACACGTCTCTTTTTTTTTGTGGGGTGGGAAAACATCCTATAACTTCTCCCGCTCTTCGTGTCAGAGTTTTACTAACTAAAACCCACCCCTGTTCCTTCCCTACTCTGAAAGCCCAGGGGTGCGATAACTCTGTTTCGAATTTATCCACGAACCCTGGGCAGGATCGGTCATGACGGGCCCCGTCATGCATTGCTGACATCTCTTTGAGGTGCGCGTGGAACACTACGCGACGTCGACTCTCGGGCCTGATCCTGATCAGACGGCGAGCTACCTACCCACTATTACTCGCCATCCACAGGCCTGCGTCTACGGTGGCCGTAGATCGTCACGCGACCCCCGACGCCCAGGGCGTCTCCTGCTGTGGCTGCTGCTGGGTGTGTGAGGGCGACTCTGTTGAGTCTCCCTCAAGAAGGAGAAAGGCCTTTACAAAGCACTAGGACACATAGGTTGTCAACAAAATAAAAAACTTTTTTACAAAAAAAAAACAACCGACTTCCAAAAAAAAAAATACACTAAGAATTTAAAAATAACTTTAATTTCGGAAGTCGGTGTTTGTATTTTATTTCTTCGATATTTGACACCGACTTCCGAAATTAAAGTTATTTTTGTGTGTGTATTTTTTTTTTTGGAAGTCGGTTGTTTTTTTTGTAAAAAAAAATTTTATTTTTCGCTTTTTAGTTGTTATACCCCAGAACTAAAAACCCCAATAACATGGAACGTGGAATTTAAACATTTGGAGAACACAAAAACGTCATCAAGATATGCGTATTTTTCGTTTTTGTTCAGTTTCTCAAAAATCGCTAAAGCAATTTCGATAAAATTTATATGGGACTACCTCGGGAGTATATTCTTTTGGATAAAAGAAGAATTTTGAAAATCGGTCCACAACTGACGGAGAAATGCGCGGACATACATAAAAAAAAAAAAAAAAAAACATACATACAGTCGAACATAGAACCTCCTCCTTTTTCGATAGTCGGTTAATAAAACCAGCCAAGTGCGAGTTTGACTCGCGCGCAAAGAGTTCCGATCAAATCATATTTTTCAACATAATATGTTTTTTTTAAATAAATACTTCTTAAAGGTTTTCCTGTTCATCATCATCATCGGCCTTTTAATGTCCCCACTGCTGGGGCACAGACCTCCTCTCTGTGAGAGGGTGTGGGCCGTAATCCACCACGCGGGCCCAATGCGGGTTGGTGGATGTTACATGTCTTCGATTTTTTAGTTCTAGGACATGCCAGTTTCCTCACAATGTTTTCCTTCACCGTTTTGAGAGGAGTGGTGATGAAATAATTTACACAAAGTAAAGTGCCTACCTGGGTTTGAGCTCACGAGACACAACTTGTATGTCACGGCCGCTCCCACTGGACCAGCACTGCTCCCCTGGTTTTCCTGTTATCTCTATGTAAAAGACTATTTTCTGTACTTTTTTCAAATATGCTCCGTTTTCACCTTCTTTCATAAATACGTCCAAAACTAGCGAGGTAAGTATTTAAAAATGTGAAAAAAAAATTGACTCTCACAATATCCTACGCTTTCATTTATTTTGATTTTTCGCACAGTATAGTTTGAAAACTTTGTATACCTCTCAACTCAATCATTCCAGTAGATTCGAAGCAAATTGGCTGTGACAAACGGACAGACTAACACACGAGTGATCCTATAAAGGTTCCGTTTTTAGGGTTCGGTATTCGACGGGTCCAAACAGAAACCTATTGCTGTCACCGACGTGTCCGTCTGTCTGCCTGACCGTCGTCTGTCACAAAATTTTGATCCGAAGAATTTTTTAACTTTCTACTGACCTATGAACATGAAATTTTGTGATAATGTTTATTATTACGTATATTTTACTAATAAATACCAAAATATTGATTTCCCTTAAATGGTACGGAACCTTAAATGTGCGAAGTCCGACACGAACTTGGCCGATTTTTTAATTTGGTCTTAAAAAAGATTACACAAGGTTCCTTGTATAATACGCTCAATATACCGCAACTTCCTGCAAATAACGCGTACACTGTTTTCCTTTTACAGGCTCATAATCATAAAATGTCTAAGACCCGATATACAAATTAAAACAAAGATAATGGTACATTAGCCCTACCCGTGGCCGCTGAAGACCCGGCTATAATCTTACTTATCTCATTATCCCTGGGTTTTTAGCCACAGAAATAAGTAAAGAAGGTTCAGTTCAAAGATCTTTTTATGTGTGAAAGGGAAAATAGATAAAACGCATTAAATATGGGCCCAATATCATAACGGGTTCAGGATGTTGATGGGGCTCTGGGCACGCCACAATTGCGGCCCGTCTTTGAGGAGTGACTGGAGAGGCGCCACGGCGTCCTCATCTTCCGCCTGACGCAGGTCCTCACCGGACACGGATGTTTCGGGAGGTTCCTGTGTAGGATAAGGCGGAGGGAAACACCCGGGTCTCACCACTGCACTGTACGGATCGCCTAGAGGATATGGACATATGGTGGAATTGTGCCCCGCTTGGGCGGAGCACCGCCGTGTCCTCGTCTTCTCGTCCTCGTGTCGAGGCGATCGGCGGCAGTGACCTCTCGCGCCTATCCTGGTCCAGGCCATGGTACGGGCCGAGAGGGAATGGGAAGCAGTCGCCTCCTTCTGCAAAGCAGTAATGCTCGCAAAGGAGGAGGCGGAAAGGGTGAGGGAGACTTAACAGAGTTGCTCTCACGCCCCCAGGAGTAGCCGCCGTAGGAGACGCCCTGGGCGTTGGGGGTCGCGAGACGATCGCCGGCCACCATAGACGCGGGCCCGCGGACATCGAGTAGTGGGTAGCTCGCCATCCGATCAGGACCAGGCCCTAGAGTCGACGGCGCGTAGTGATCCACGCGCGCCACAAAGAGATGTCAGCAATATAATGACGGGGCCCGTCATCGCCGTTGCTTGCCCAGGGGTCGTGGATAAATTCGAAACAGAGTTACCGCGCCCCTGGGCACTCAGGCAGGGAAGGAACAGGGGTGGGTTTTTAGTCAGTTAAAGTCTGACATGCCCTCCCGCTCCACCCAAAGAGAGGTCCTGAGAGAGGTCATTGGATGGTTGCCCACACCCACAAAAAAAAATGGGTGTGGATGGGGCTGCCCCGTTTCGCAGAGGCACAGATTGATGGAGTCCACCTCATCGTCAGACAGAGATCTGCTTCTTTGCTTTGCAGACTGCGGGCTAGCTCCAACTTGAACCTGAAGGGAGGTACGAATCTTCTTTATTGCTAGGGTTGCTATAACAACCTAATTACAAAATGTCTATAATAAGGTTATACTTAGCTACGAATAAGTTTACTTGAGGAGCTCGTGGCTAAAGTAATAACAGCTACACGGGTCGATCCATCAGGTTAAGCTACGCTTGCCGGGGTTGGTCCATGGACGGGTGACCATCTTTACATACCAAGACTCCTCTGTGCCTCGGAAAGCACGAAACCGTTGGTCCCGGCTGTCGATCGTGGATCTTTGACAGTCGTTACGGGTTGTCAGAAGCTCAAAAGTCTGACAACCGGTCTTACCAAGGGGTATCGTATTATCCAGGAACTGGGTTATGAAGGTCAGATAGGCACTCCATGTAAAGTACTGGTATTCAGCTGCATCCGGTTAGACTGGATGCCGACCTCAAGACAGTTGGGAAAAGGCTATGCAGATTGATTGAATAAGTTTACTTGTTTTCTAATCCATGTTATGTTGTTTATCCAAATTAAAGATTATTTAATTTTATTCTATTGTATATAAATCTGCTAAGCCCGTTCCATCATCGGACAATAAGACGTGCGTCAATGTCGATGCGCCACCGGTACATGGTCTGCCCAGGGGTTGAGGATGAATTCGAAACAGAGTTACCTCGCCCCTGGGCACTCAGGGTAGGGAAGGAACAGGGGCGGGTTTTAGTCAGTAGGAGTCTGACTGCCAGATGTCATTGGATGATATCCCACCCCACAAAAAAAAAAAACCGGTACATGGACATCAAACCTTTACGCACAAAACGATTCAGGAATACTTACATTGTGCATACAGCTAAGAAGTGAAATAACCCGCCGGAGTCTCTGTTTCCTGATAGTTCTAACCTGGGGTTCTTTGACTCAAGAGTGAATTGGTTTTTACTAGGTAAGCTTGCTACATCGCTTACCATCAGGTGAGATTGTGTTCTAATGCAAACTTATCAATAATAAAATGCTTAGAAGTATTATTATTATTCAAGTATTATTGTTCTTGGGTTCTTTGCGTACTACCACCGTACTTTTGTTGCAATGTAACATTGCTGTGTTGTGTTAAGCCGAAATTTGAAGAGTACAGTTACCAGTGTGATGGAATGCACACATATAGAGGGTGTAAAAAGACACATCACAGAGCCGTTAAGTACGCATACTGTATGTCTAACACAGTAGTTTTGCGCAAAAATAATTTCTGGGAAACGACTTTTATTTTTACGTATGAAAAATAAAAGTATTTTTTATTCCGCGCTACGTTTAACTCCACTTGCCTGTGTTCGCGTTACACAGGAAAGTGGAGTTAAACCCCGCCCCTTTGCTCTAAACCACGTATATACTTGTCTGATACGTTTTAAATTGCGTTTTTGTTTCTGCAAATTCATAATTAAAAAAAAAACGAAAATTCAGGTAATGTTTGTTTGGAAAAAAAGTTTAGTAATTAATAACACTTAGAATTCAAATTCGTAAAATAGAAAAAAAAAATTGCGACTTTGACCTTCAATATCTCCAGAACCAGTGGTTTCCCAGATATGGTCTAGTAGAAAAAAAATACAAATAATGGGTAGAATATGTGCATTTTGGCTTCGGAAACTGTCTTTTTACACCCGATATTTAGTAGGTACTAGAGGGGGAATTAATATATATTATTTTAATATGAGTGCCTCCGAAGCCGGCGGCTGTACTCAAAAATAACGTCGTTGGGAACCGGCAGTACTTTTATTATTTTTATTATTTTAGTAGTTAGTCCAAGAGCGAGCGAAGCGAGCTCGGGAACTCCGACACAGACATGTTAGGTTCGGCTTCGTTCGCTCGATTTGCTCGCTCTCTCTAGGTCCTTCATCACCTTTGTGCTATTTTCCTTTAAACCCTGCAGACAGGAATAGGAGACCCGCTCTTTTTCTTTCAAAGTCATCGCCTCCGCCGGCAGCAATTTTGGGACACGGCGCTGGCTGCGGAGGCACTATATTTTTATAGTTTGGAGTATATTGTTGTGCGCCATTCGATTGACACTATTGAGCAAGCAACAAGCACATGTTTCTTTTCTGCATGGGAAGGTATTCTGGCACAGGCAATAATATTCTTAAGTAAGTATAAAAAGTTTAGTTACTTTAGTTAAAATTTTATCTTTAGCGAAACAACGCAAGAAACAACAATTTAAAGCTGTTCTATTGTATTTCTTTTTGCACGTAGTCTTAACGAACCTCAGAGTAACAAATTCATAAAGTTTCTGTTTGCGCCAAAAATTATCATCGAAAACTTCGTGAATTATTAAAATTTCTTCGTAATTGCTTCATTTGCTGGTTGTTTATATTTTGAGGTTTAGCAGGAAACTGGCTGCTAATGTCTTCTTTATGCGCTTAATGTCAAATTGCCTTTTGTGCTATGTACTGTAGAATACTATTATCTGTTTATATAAAATTCAAAGTCCTGACTGACTGACTGATATTTAAACGCACAGCCTAAACCGCTGGTCCTAGAGACATGATATTTGGAGGGTAAGTTCTTTGTGAAGAGTAGGTATCCACTAAGAAAGGGGTTTTTGAAATTCAATCCTTAAGGGGGTGAAAAAGGGGCGGCGAAGCCTATTGTAATAATTTAAGTTTATATTTTCTGAATACAATCAATCATCATCATTTCAGCCGAAAGACGTCGACTGCTTGATACACATAGGCCTCCGCCAAGTGTCGCCACAATGACCGGTCATGTGCGTCTCGCACCCATCGGATTCCCGTGACCCTCACCAGGTCATCGGTCCACCTTGTGGAATTCCTTCAATAAATGTATTATGTTTGAATCTATTTTATTTGGAATCTGACATCACGTTAATTAAGTTTGTAATGATGTATTTAAATTCTGAATGAAATACGTAGGAACAGAGTAGTCGTGACGAAAATTATACATGAACAGACGGGAATTAAAAAAAAATACATGTGCAGGCATACGTTTCAAATTACTTTATCGAGGATGTTTTTAGTATGATTAGAGGAACACAATAGAAAATTTGGATATCTGTGGTTTGTATAGTTGAACTAAGTAGGTAACGAGGTACTTAAAACTCAGTGTGAAAATTTTCATTCGACAGCTACCATCAAGATTAATCGATTTTATGAATAAACAATAATTTTAAATAGTTATTGTAAATAAATTTAGTGTTTAAGTAAAAAAATAAATAATAAATTTTGTAGTGATAGGTACTCGTCAAAAAACCAAATCAAAACAAAAGAAAAGTATACGTTTAGAAATGGCTTTTTAAGAGCAATTTAATGATATCCATAGGGCCCCACAAAAATGAGTCAAACGGTTGCGAGAACGCAAAAAAAACTTTTTTACAAAAAAAACAACCGACTTTCAAAAAAAAATACTCTAAAAATTAGTATTTTTTTTTTGAAAGTCGGTTGTTTTTTTTTGTAAAAAAGTTTTTTATTTTTCACTTTTTAGTTTTTATACTCCACAACTAAAACCCCAATAACATGGAACGTGGAATTTAAACATTTGGAGTACACCAAAACGTCATCGAGGTAAACGTATTTTTCGTTTTTGTTCAGTTTCTCAAAAAGCGCTTAAGCAATTTCGATAAAATTTATATGGGACCACCTCGGGAGTATACTCTTTCGGATAAAAAAAAGAATTTTGAAAATCGGTCCACAACTGACGGAGAAATCGGCGGACATACATAAAACATACATACAGTCGAACATAGAACCTCCTCCTTTTTCGAAAGTCGGTTTAAAAAGCTGAAGGCGTCTGAGCCAATCAACGCTGATCGGCTATATCTATTTACAATTATTTTTTATTCATAATATCGATTAATCTTGATGGTAGCTGTCGAATGAAACTAAAACAAACGTCATAGCTGCTCCGGGTCAAAAGTTATACCTAATACTAACTAAATGGAAATCTCTAAACGCGGCAAAATTACCTCAAAATGGCGGCGCTTCTCTCTCCACCGCGCGCGATGCGTCACAGATCTCGTTTAGCGTAAAAAATTCTTTGATCTTTTAGCTATCCAGTGGTGTTATTAAATATTGGACGGAGATGATAGATTTGTAGCTGCAACACCAAACTTTATCCCTCGATTTGATTTTCATTGTTTTTTTGGATGGTCCCTTAGGGAAGCAAATTTAGAGACGTATTCACGTCCAAAATGTTGCTGTCTGCGTCTGTTGTTTCTCCGCTTACTTCTTCTAAACCACTTAACAGATTTTAATATGGTTTTCCCTAATAGAAAGAGCGATAAACGAATAAGCCTTGTGTATTTATTTTCAACCGTGTGGAGATGGGGTGGGTCGCTAGTAAAATATAATCATGCACATAAAAATCCGAAAACGTTTATTGGATCCGTGACGTGCGTGCGTCCATCTAGTGGCAACATTACCTTGGAAAGATGCGACCTCTAATGATAAATGATAAATAAATGATAAATGATGTTTATTCAGTAAATAGGTTACAAGGAACACTTTTACACGTCAATGTTTTTTGTCAGTTTAAGCTAGATGAGGCCGGTGTTTCCTAGCTGACTACCCTGAGAAGAAACACCGAAACAAACTCAGAGGTCAAAGTCTCTTTTAGTGTTCAAATCCATACAATGTGGACTGGTTAGATCATATGAGAACCATGTACGTTTATGTCTGGGATGAGCTTTATGAAGAAAGCAACACACGAATTCGAGTGGACCTGTCCAGACAGTGCAAGCATTTGTCAGTCATCGCGAAGCTCAACTCAGAACTCTGAGGTGCTCAACGAACCGACGAACAATACCAAAGTAAGGACATTTGAGTAGGCCGCAAAAAATAGTCAAACTGCCAGACAATCATAAAATCTACATGAATATAACGACATACATAGTTCTCGCATTCACATTATTCTATATGAGGACCATGCAGCTTAGTGTCTGTAGTGGTCTTTTGAAGAAAGAACCAAACATATTTGAGTGGACCTGTCCAGTCAGTGCAAGCATTTGTCAATAGTCGAATAGCTCAACTTAAAAACCACTAAGGAGCTCAATGACATGACGAACAATACCAAAGAAAAGACATTTGGGTAGGCCGCAAAAGTACTCAAACTGTCAGACAACGTTGAAAATTACTGTAAAAAGGAGGAGAAAATAATAATAATAACCCACATAGTCCTCACATTTACAATAATTAATTAATCAAAAAAAAATAAAATATAATACTTTACAACGTAAATATTTGTGTCAAACAAAATAGTAATCATAATATGTCAATCAAAAAATAAAAATAAATATAATACTTAACAAAGTATTCAAGTCAAAAAAAAAAATAATAATAATAATAAAATGTCAATAAAAAAATAAAATAAAAAATATAATACAATACTATACAAGTATTCATGTCAAAAACGAATATTAAAAAAAAAAAAAAAATATATATATATATAAAAAAAAATTTCATCAGTAAGTACATATGAAAACAATGGCTCGTGTATATCATTGAAGCAGCTCAATCCCACGCCTTTTTGTCCTCAAGAAAGTCATTAATTGTGTAAAAAGCTTTCTGGCATAGCTTACGTTTAATAAATGATTTAAATTTATTTATGCTTAGTTCTTGAATTTGGCTAGGAAGTTTATTATAGAAACGTATACATTGACATCTAAACGAACCACCTATTTTTTTCTTGAGCCTGGTTTTTGGTACAATAAATTTGTGTTTGTTCCTAGTATTTATGCTATGGATATCACTGTATCTTTTAAACAGATTAATATTTTTATGTGCATACATGAGATTCTCATAAATATATTGAGAGGGAACAGTCATAATATTAATCTCTTTAAATTTGTCTCTGAGGGAGTGTCTGGGACTTAATTTATAAATTGCACGAATAGCCCTTTTCTGTAAAACAAAAATTGTCTGAATATCGGCGGCATTTCCCCACAACAGAATGCCGTACGACATCACACTATGAAAATAACTAAAGTATACTAAACGAGCTGTCTCTAAATCAGTTAAACCACGAATTTTCCTTACGGCGTAAGCTGCAGAGCTAAGTTTTTTGGACAGTTTATCTATATGGGGGCTCCACTGAAGCTGCGCATCCAAAGTTAAACCTAAGAACACTGTGGAATCCTCGGGTTTCAACTCTTCACCCTTTATTGACACACTAGTGTTCACTTGTATTACATTGGGTAATGTGAACTTTATGCATTTTGTTTTTTTCTCGTTAAGGAGAAGATTATTGACATTAAACAATTTTACTAAAAGTAGGTAGCACTGATATAGGTCTATAATTAGTAGGGTCTGATGTACTACCCGATTTAAACAATGGTATAATTTTACTATATTTCATTAGATCAGGAAACTCACCACAATCTATACAATTATTAAAAATTACTGCTAAAGTAGGTGCTACAATGTCTATAATAGACCTAGCAACGTCAACAGAATTACCCCATAGATCTGCAGTCTTTTTAACATTTAAAGTATTAAAAGTTTTGATTACATCATTACAAGTGACATATTGGAAATAAAATTGGGATTCACAAACTGGAACGTTTTCTTTAAGTAAAATTTCTGCAGCAGTTGGTGATGAATTTAGAGATTTTGTAGTCGATACGGGAATCTCTGCAAAGAAATTTTCAAATGCCGCGGCGACTTGCGAATCTGATTTAATGATACTGTCATCAATAGCAAGGCTGTAATCACTACTTCGGTTGCAAGACCTTCCCGTTTCGCTATTAATAATATCCCAAGTCATTTTAATTACATTACTACTATTTTTAATTTTTGAACTTAAGTAGCGAGATTTCGCCAAATAACATACTTTTTTAAATAATTTAGAATAATTCTTAACATATAAATTAAATTCTACAGTGTTAATATAAGTCCGTTCTTCATACAGCTCATACAGCCGTTTTCTACTTTTATTAATACCAATGGTGGCCCAGTCACTGAAGGAAGTATTGCTATTTACCGAAATCGTCTTAGGAATAAAAGTAGTATCAAATTGCGTGCAATACATTTTGAAAAAATCATTATAATGTTGATTAGGGTCATCATTAGTTGACAAAAGTGGGATTTTATTTGAGAGTTTAGTTTTAAATGTTTCCAAGCGACCTTTAGATTTTGGGTTAACAGTGATATCTTTTTTTCGTTTATATTTGTTTATATTTGGTATAGTGATCAATAGTCCACTATGATCAGAGTCTAATAAATTAATAATTTTTTTGTGGGTAGGTAAAATGTCTGCATAAATATTATCTAGGCAAGATGCAGTAGTGGGGGTTATTCTAGTAGGCTCCATAAATAGATTTACAAGATTGTATGACTGAAACAAACTTATAATTTTAATGCTTAGGCTAGAAGTTTCTAACAAATTAACGTTGAAGTCGCCACAAACGATGACAGACTTACTAGAGTTACAAATTTTTTGCAACACTTCATCCATTACTTTTTCAAAACAATCATACAATCCTTTAGGTGGTCTGTACACACTTAATATAACAAACTGCTCCAATTCAATACAGGCAATTTCAACTGTCTGTTCAACAGAGAGGCTCACAATATCCTTGCGGTCTTTAAACTTAAGTATATTATTTATGAAAATTAATGAGCCACCATGTATAGCGTTTACTCTGCTGAACGAACTACCAACCTGGTGATTACTATAATTAAACATAATCTGATGGCTTTTAAGCCAATGTTCAGTTATACAAAGAATATCTACATTGTTAAATTTAAGGAATAATTCTATTTCTAAATCCTTGCCCATACAACCATAAATATTTTGGTGCACCAGGTTGATACTATTTGTTGATTTTAAAACATTGTTTTCACCATTCTTTAAATAATTGCTAGAGATTGTCTCTGTTGTCTTCTCTAGCAAAAGAAGCTCACCACCGCAGCTAACTACTTCATACCCGGGCCTGCGGACGGCTAGTAATGGGTAGCTCGCCGTCCGATTAGCACCAGGCCACAAAGTCGACGGCGCGTAGTGTTCCACGTGCGCCTCAAAGAGTTGTCAGCAATAATGACAGGACCCGTCATGGCCGATGCCTACCTAGGGGTTGTGGATAAATTCGAAACAGAGTTACCGCGCCCCGGCACTCAGGGAATGAACAGGGGTGGGTTTTAGTCAGTAAGAGACTGACACACCCTCCCGCTCCATCCTAGAGCGGGAGATGTCATTGGATGATTTCCTATCCCACAAAAAAAAATCTGATTACTCCCTGCCCTGCATGCCCAGGGGCGAGGTAACTCTTTCGAATTTATCCTCAACCCCCGGGCAGGCATTGGCCGTGGCAGGCCCCGTCCTTTGCTGACAACTCTTTGAGGTGCGCGTGGAACACTACGCGCCGTCGACTCTCGGGCCTGGTGCTGATCAGGCGGCGAGTTACCCACTACTCGCCGTCCGCAGGCCCGGGTCTACGGTGGCCGGAGATCATCTCGCGGCGTCCGAACTCCCTGGCGTCTCCTGCGGCGGCGGCTGCTGAGGGCGTTAGGACGACTCGGCTGTTGTTGAGTCTCCCTAACGTATGCCGCCTCCCTCTTCGCGAGCATTACTGCTTCGCAGAAGGAGGACACGGCTTCCCATTCCCTCTCGCTCCGTACCATGGCCTGAACCAGGGCACGGCGCGAGAGGTCGCTGCCGCCTATCGCATCCACGAGGACACGGCGGTGCTCTGCCCAAGCGGGGCAAACCTCCACCGTATGCTCCACCGTGTCCTCTGGGCGATCCTCGCAGTGGAAACACCCGGGGAAATCTGACTACTTCATGGAGCCTTTGGAGAGCCTTCCATCTGGGCCCGCGTTACCGGGTGAATCTCCTGGCATTTTGCAGAATGCAGCCGTCAGTACAAATCGTGGGAAATTCAACTTTAAATACACCAGTACCCCTGAACGTCCGATGGCATGCCCGTATGCCGTTCCAGATTACGCGGCTTAAACCTCTATTATTAAATAACTAAAGATCTTATATCCTGTGGCATGGTTCACATGCATTCTTAGATAGTTATTACATAGTGTTACAAAAAAAAACGCAACACAAAACGCAACGCAAACGCAGAAACGCAATTTTAAAAAGCCGTTATGTTGTTTTGATTTCGTAATTTGAAGTTTGAGTGTGAATAATAGGAAAATATGATATCGGACTCTACAATAAAAACACTGTTCTTAGATTACTTGTCTATTTATAGTGCAACATGCAAAATTTCATGTAAATTGATACAGTGGTTTTAACAACTACCCACACACACACACACACACACACACACACTATTCCCGACAAATCGTTGATAACAGAATTTGAATAAAATTCAACTCTTGAATTACAAGTATTGTTTACATGTTATTCTAAGGTCTGTTTATTCAACAACCCAAAAAAGTTTACTTTAAGTGCCTCGCTCCAATAGAAACCTCAGCAAGTTGTTTTTTATGAGCCCGGTCGTAAATATGTCAAACTGTGATAAGAGGCTGGGCGCTTGAGGAGTTAAAGAACACTAGTATTACTAGGCAATGAATAGGTACTACTACTGTATTTTAATACTAGCGTATTAAAGTTGTATTTCCCACGATTCGTCACTGTCGGCAACACTCCGTCATTATTTTTTGCAAAACGCTAGGAGATTCACCCTACCGTGATCGACTTGGAAAACTTTAAATAGACTCCGTACTCAGATTAGCCGCAGTAAAGACAACCTCCACAGGTGGGGTTTCTCTGATCTTCGGTGTTTGTGTGTCTCCCCGCAGACCATAGCCTACCTCTTATCTTGCCGCATGCCTCACTGCACCGCATGCCCTGTCGCCTGTTGCTTGATTTGAGGATCATTTTGCTGCCGCAGCGAATGCTGTCGCTGTGGCCGAATATTCGGTCAAATATAATATTTAAAAACTAAATTTGCCATCGATACGCTAAGAGGAAGAAGATTATGCACATTTATTACTTTTCACCAAAGTATTTGATTTCATAAATAAACCAAATGAATGAAGAAACCGTCTAGAAACACTAAAACACAAAGTAACTTCTCAGATAATTTTATTTTACCTGGAGAAAACACTTCCCCATTCAGTGGGCCATTTCTTTTCAATGTCACCTTCAAACTCAAAGTATTAAATTAAAAACAAAAGATAAAATCTTAGTTAATTACGGAACCAATTGGCTTTCTAAAGAGTCGTTTCATTTGATTGAAATTGTTAAAGTATTTTCGTGTTGTTTAGGTTCGGTATGAACTAGGAAACTTTTAGTTGACCAGTTTTGTGTGCTTGTTTCCTTCAGCGCTATAACTCTTTGTGGGATTGGCCTCCAGAACGATCTTCTTCCATTTTGTTCTGTCTCTGGCGTCCCTTCGTCAAGATGTTTTCCTGTCTATTTTCTCAAATCTTCCTCGACACAATCATTGCCGCAATCGTGCAGTGAGTCATAGTAGTAAGTGGAAAAACGAGGCCTATAATTACGAACAGATAATAGTAACATGACTATGCATTGTGACTTTGCTTATTTAACTGAGTATTATTATAACTTTCAAATAAAATTCATTTATAATGTGAGTAGATATGATGCGATGTACGATGAAATCTACGGGCACCATATTTCCTTCCAAGAAAATATCATCTGTTGTTTTTCAAACTCGAAAACTATATCGATTACCTTTCAGTTAATTTGGCAATATTACCAAAAGTAATATCGATCTAAATTTGTATCCCAACGGTTGCGGCACAATAAGTGTCCCCATGTGAAAACGTCCTAAAACTTTAATTTGTTTTCTTGACCCTGAAAGCATCACAAACTTTAGCGGTCATTCTCGGTACATAAGGTCGATGGTGCATTTAATTTTTATGACAATGTTTTCGTTTTCAACACAGGTTGGTAGTTTATTTAAACGGACGCTTTCCTTTCGTTGATAGCTCGTTCGTTTTTATTATGAGTTGGAAAGTGTGTTGCGGACTTATGGGTACGGAAGTGTTTGGGTGTGTGGGCAGCTTTATATTTGTTTGCTCGTGTTTTAATGAGTAGGAATCATTTTTAAATGGTATTTAGGGTTCCGTAGGTCCAAATGAAAAACCGGAACTGTTATAAGATCAGTCGTGTGGATATGTATCTGTCCGTCTGTCACATCCAATTTGCTCCGCATCTGCCTATTATCAAGTTGTATCTATTATTAAGTATAGTGCTATTATGTACAATACAAAATCCAATTAAACAAATGAATAATAAATATTTGTACGGTCTCATCGCCGTACATTTTTCTGCTTACTTTGTAACCTACTCTAGCCTAATGATATGCGTCATAATTTCACATTATAAAATAACATGACTAATGAAGTAAAATATAGTGAACTCATAACTGTGTAGCTATCAACAACTGAGAGAAATAATCGCCTTCCACTCTAGTACTGTAACTAATTCATAACTTAATAAACTTAACTATTGCATCTTAGTGGAAAGTGTTTCTCTATACTTTACTGAACTTTCAAACCTTCACGACTAATCAGTGTACGGAATTAACTACTACAGCCCGTACAATATTAAAAAAGGAATAACATGTCTTGAATATAAAGTTTATTTGAAATCATAATTCCAAGAATTATAAGTTCTATATTTTGAAGTAGTCACAGTTCGAAATGACCTGTTTTATAAACCGGCGACTTCATAGTACCCACCCACACCTTAGACTTACTGACTGCAAGAATATAACTAAAAACAATCAAATGATACTCAGCCTAATCCCAAGAGGAGAGAAGAATCCGTCTCGGACAATTGTTCGATTCAATTGAGTCGAAAGATTCCGTTTGATTGCTTGCCGATTGCACAACCCGCTTGTTAAGACTTAAAGATTAACTCATACTTACAGCTTTACAAAGACTTTGAAACTAGGTACTGGGTGCAACAGAAATACGTGGTCATATTTAAAATACTGCCTTCTGACCAAAGAAATGAACATCTTTCTTCAAAAAAGACGAGACAAATTTAAAAAAAAAACCGGTCAAGTGCGAGTTGGACTCGCCCATGAAGGGTTTCGTACTGTTATACGGCTTCGAATAATTATCTTTTTAAAAAATATTTTTTTTAATAAATTTAATATTTAAAACTTTATATACACGTGAAAATAAGGATCTTTTGGCAACCGCTTGTAACTGAGGTTGGGAATGGACTGGCGCCCGCAACTCTTGGACGCGTTAGGCAAAACTACTTACAGATTACATAAGCATGACGGTCATCTATAGAGGGCTGAGCTAGCCTTAAGGGTCTAACATAGCCGGGATATAACAGTACCATAGTACAAGATTATACGCGTCTAGTTGTTGCCATCATTTAAATCGAGCATAAAAAGCCAAAACAACACGTTCCTAGTAGGGTATCCTTCCTCTTTAATTTTTAATTTATTTTAATTATTTGTTGATAACGCGGCAACTGAAATACATTTTCTATGAAAATTTCAACTGTTTACCTATTACGGATAATGAGATACAGCCCGCTGACAGACAGACGGACGGACGGACCGACAGACGGACGGATGGAAGGACGGACGGACGGATAGCGGAGGCTTAGTAATGGGTTCCCGTTGGTTACCCTTCAGGTACGGAACTCCCATACTAATTTTGATCAGCTGATGATGACCGTACGATAAGTTCAATTTTTTTTTTAGGAATTTTTAATGACTTCGTTGAAGAAAGTTGTTCATTTTCATGGGCAGTAGCAGTATTTACATATGAAATTGGCGTATTTTTTCTCACAAATAGAGAACCTCGTCATCATCAGCCTTATATTGTCCCCACTGCTGGGGCACAGGCCTCCTCTCTGTGAGAGGGTGTGGGCCGTAATCCACCACGCGGGCCCAGTGCGGGTTGGTGTATGTCACATGTCTTCGAATTTTTGGTTCTAGGACATGCCGGTTTCCTCACAACGTTTTCCTTCACCGTTTTGAGAGCAGTGGTGATGAAATAATTTTCACAAAGTAAAGTGCCTGCCTGGGTTTGAACTCACGACCTACAACTTGTAAGTCGCGGCCAATACCACTGGGCCACCACTGCTCTCCTCGTCACTTCTATGAATTAAAATATTCATCAATTGCTTGATATTATATCGAATAATGACAGTCATAGAAAATTGACAATAGTAAAAAAACCTTATTACGTATAACTTTACTTATTGCATAAAAGTTTTTAAACTTTAGTGTTCATAGTTGTTAAATAAATTAAGAAAATGTTAGTATGAAAAATGTTACTTCTTTAAAATTCGCCACACAAAATGCTGATTTCATAGGTACCTAATATGTCGGACTTTGCACATTTAGGGTTCCGTACCAAATGTATTTTTGACTATTTGTATGGCTTTGGGTCAACAAGATGCTTATACTGTGAAAATTTGAAAACTGTAGCTCCAACCGTTGGGCTGTGAAACCTGTGTCACAGGTGTTGAATGTGATTACAATTATTGTCAAAATTTTAGCAACGTTTTAAAGATCGTTTCATCTAACATCACATTGGTCGTCACAACGTGAGTTCTCAGTGCATCCACGATTCAGTGATGGACTTTTCAATGGTTCTCAGATAGTTGGACAGTGGTACGTGTGGGTGTAGCCTTATTTAAGTATTGAAACATTATTGCATTGAAGGAGAAAATATTATAAATAGTTAACTTTTTTTACAGTTGATTGGCACGCGTTTGACCGCTATCTCACCTGATGGTAAGCGATGATGTGGTCGAAGATGAAGCACGCTTGCCTCTAGGCAAGCCCAACCTGGAAGCCGCAAAAAACCGCCGCCGCCGCCGCTGAACCTGGGAGTCTTTAAATCAAGAGTAAATAGGTTACTTCTAAGTAACCTATTTACTCTTGATTTAAAGACTCCCAGGTTGTAGCTATCAGGAAACACAGACTCCGGCAGGAAATTCCACTCCCTAGCTGTACGCACAATGAATGTGTTCTCAAAACGTTTTGTGCAGTACTTTATAGTTGTGGAAGAAACTGTATCTTTGTGTAATTATTTATCTTTATTAGTAGTTTCTACAATGTTTGTGACGTGTGTTTTCTTGGTTGCACTTTAAACTGTCTTGAAATTTTCTTCTTAAATGTTTCTGGTAGAGTCAACAAAGACAGCATTATTATCAACATAGTTTAGTTGCTGCATACAAAACCAATATCAATTACCATCCATAGGCATAGCATAATCAGACTTTTAATGTTTCCACTGCTGGGACACAGGCCTCCTCTCCGAGAGAGGGTGTGGGCCGTAATCCACCACACAGGCCCAAAGCGGGTTGGTGGATGTCACATGTCTTCGAAGTTTTTTTTTTTTTTGTGGGTTTTGCAATCATCCAATGACTTCTCCCGCTCTGTGTGGAGCGGGAGGGCGTGTCAGACTCTTACTGACTAAAACTCACACCTGTTCCTTTCTACCCTGAGTGCCCAGGGGCGAGGTAACTCTGTTTCGAATTTATCCTCAACCCCCGGGCAGGCATCGGCCATGACGGGCCCCGTCTTAATTGCTGACAACTCTTTGAGGCGCGCGTGGAACACTACGTGCCGTCGACTCTCGGGCCTGGTGCTGATCGGACGGCGAGCTACCCATTACTCGCCGTCCGCAGGCCCGGGTCTACGGTGGCCGGAGATCGTCTCGCGGCGCCGGAAGTCCCAGGCGTCTCCTGAGGTGGCTGCTGCTGAGGGCGTGAGGGCGACTCCGTTGTTGAGACTCCCTCACGCGTCCTGCCTCCGCCTTCGCGAGCATTACTGCTTCGCAGAAGGAGGAGACGGCTTTCCATTCCCTCTCGCTCCGTACCATGGCCTGAACCAGGACATGAATTGCATATAACACCACAAACACCAATAAAATTTCCTTCAATATTGTTTTTCAATTTGGTTATAAAAATATTTTCAGCTTCTTTCTTTCATAATAACTTTCAAAGAATTTCTTCTTCAAAGATATAATAATTAATTTAGCACTCTGTGATGTTATCTTTGAAGTATGCTTTTAAAGAAAACCGTTTTCCTTGGAATTCATTAATTGCTGTAATTAATTATGTTTTTAAGAATGAATCTTTAATTAAGTCGTCATGGTAATGAAACATTCTTGTTGGCCATTTAGGAGACGTTTTATCCTTGTTGTGACTGTGAATTTGTTTTTATTCAAAACTAGCTGACCCGGCAGACTACGTACTGCCAAATTAAATTGCAATAAAGTCCAGTCAAAATGATTTGTAATGTGACATTTTTTTGTTCCTACATATTTTATAGTCGGGGCAAAAAAATCTCCTGAACAGAACCGTCACCCTGGTGATAGGGCGTTGTGAATTAGAAATATAATTAAATAAAACATATATAAGCATTTAAAAATAAGTAATCGCTTTATTGTTAATCATGTGAATCATAATTATTAACAAAAATCAGTTTTATTTTCATTGTAGTGCTTTGTGATATACGATGTTTTTTGTTTGATTACCTGGCGCATAGACAAACAAATCTGATGGTTTTCCAACACGGGAACAGGCAACATACAATTGACCATGTGAGAAACATGGGTTTTCCAGATTAATACCACAAACACTAAATGATTGCCCCTGGGACTTGTTTATGGTCATAGCAAAAGCAAGCCGAACTGGAAACTGTAGTCGTTTAAAGTCAAACGGCACAACAGACGGAAGCATTGGGATGCGCGGTATGAGAACGTCTTCTCCTTTATACTTTCCTTTCAGTATAGGTGCTTCTATCACGTTGTTTATTAATTTTTTTATCGCTAACCGTGTGCCGTTGCAAAGACGCGGTTGGTTGATATTTCGCAACATTATAACTACCGATCCAACCTTTAATTGAAGATTGTGAGGTGGCAATCCTGGCAAATCCAGCGAGTTTAAAAATTCTGGTGAATAGTTCACTACATCATCTTGGTTAGTAGCCGAATCAACTGATTTATTTATATCCTTGATTCGCCTGTAATTTGTTCTTGAATTTTTAAATTTAATTCATTTACATCTATGTTTTTTGCAGCCAATGTAGCTCGTTCGCTCAACCAATCATAGCTTCTGTAATTTTGAGAAACATCTGGAAACACCTTCTGAATAAGTTCATCTTTTGATCGAGTTAACTGACAAAAACTTTGAGGAAAGTTAATGCAGCCAGTCAACATGTCTATAGGAAATTTGCCATTACCAATGTCAATGAGTTGTTTAGAGAATATGTTTCCAGATTGGTCATTTTGCAACTCGACACGCATATTCTTGCTTAAATGAAGTACTTTGACATGTTTCCACAAATTGGAGGACTTTAGACATGCATTGAGTTCATCAGCTGGTGTTGATCGTGGAATCACTGGCAATGTTTGACGAAAATCTCCTGCTAATAAAATCATTGCACCACCAAATTGGTTATGATTGCTCCATAGATCTTTTAAGTTTCTGTCTAAAGCCTCCAAAGATTTTTTATGTGCCATCGTGCATTCATCCCAAATAATTAATTTACATTGCTGCAAGACCTTTGCCATTGCAGAGTTCTTCGAAATGTTGCAGGTCGGAGTTTCATTGCTTTGCATATTAATGGCAATTTTAATGCTGAATGGGCTGTTCGACCACCTTCAAGCAAAGTTGCTGCGATTCCCGACGAAGCGGGTGCAAGTGCAATTTTATTTTGTGAGCGAATCGTTGCTAATATTAATGAAATCAAAAAAGTTTTTCCTGTACCACCAGGTGCATCTAAGAAGTAAATCCCTCCAGTTTCATCATTTATTACTTTCATAAGAGTATCAAATGCATACTTCTGTTGTCCATTCAACAGTGGAAGATTTGTTTGAATAAATTCTTTCAAAGTGTTGAGATCATACAGTTTTTCTCGATTCAACTCTTGGTTAAAAGCATCATGCATTGGACGATTGGGTGCGGCCAGGCCTAATTGAATTAATAGTTTGTTTGACATCATCAAGCACATGCCCTCAATTGAAATCAATGCTTCGTTGTAAATTTCTTCACTGATTTGTATATTTGGATTTCCCATTCTATTTCGTATTTGATACAAAATATCATCACACATATAATCTTTGTACTTGATCCACAAATCAATTGGGTTTGATGGGAAGCATGTAGATATGATTGTAGAAAACAATGTTCGTATTTGATGAGCGTGTGATGATATTACAGCATCATTGAGAGTTTGATCCCAATGAGCGTCATTTTCTAGCAATTGCAAACGTTGACAGTCGGTAATTAGCATGGTTTGTAGCATTTCGGGTTCTTCTACCTAAATTGCTTCGTCTAATAGGAGGCATATCTATATTATAGATTATTGTATCACATGCAATAATTAGTGATTATAGGTGACTAAACACTGCACAAAACACGATATAGGTACAAATTTGTTTCGTGTATCAGTTGACAAAACCAAACTCAGTAGAGTAGGTAACCGAAAATCAAAGAGTATAATAATAATACGGGACGAAAATCCAAGAATAACAACACTGACATTGACAGTTTGTTGTTGTTTCAACTTTTTTTTAATTTGATATGACTTGGAGTCAAATCCTTCAAGAGATCCTTCCTTCTTATGCATTTTAAAGTAAAACAAATGAAATAATATCGCGAAGCCGACCAGATTGATTGATTGAATTTGAACTTTGTATAGCGGTAATAAAGTGCAAATTGACTCTTTGACGTTAGGAACATACATACATTGTTTAATCAACAGTGAGTGCTTGTAATTTAATATGAACTTTATACAATAGCAATAAAGCTCAAATTGACTCTACGTTTTAGTTAGAAAACGTTTGTATGGGAAAAAGAAAAGGGCTGTTTTAAGGGTTTTTCCGGCAATTATTAGAATTTTTCTCGCCGTAAAAACCATCTTTGAACTTCAACGAACATTTAAAAAAAAGAATTGGCGAAATTGGTCCAGGCGTTGTTGAGTTATGCGCTTACCAACACATTTTGCGATTAATTTTTATATTATAAGATATACTGTCAAACGTTTTTGTCCCAGGCTATGTGCGCCTCCTGTTTTGGGTCGCGTATAAATTCAAAAGAGAGTTACCGCGGCCCTGATACAAGCAACTGAAGGATCAGGGGCGGGTTTTAGTCAGTAAGAGTCTGACTCGCCTTCCTGCTCCACCCAGAGTGGGAGAAGTCATTGGATGATTTCCCAAAACAACAAAAAGCCGGACAAATGCGAGTCAGTATTCCTTCCGGACGAAGGGTTCCATAACATTATCTATAAAAACGGCAAAAAAATCATGTCTGTTATACAACAGAAAAAAATAAATATTTATTAGATTCTGTTTTTTAGTATTTTTAACCGACTTTCGAAAAAGGAGGAGGTTCTATGTTCGACTGTATTGTATGTACCTATGTTTTTTTTTATGTATGTCCGCGCATTTCTCCGTCAGTTGTGGACCGATTTTGAAAATTCTTTTTTTTATCCGAAAGAATATACTCCCGAGGTGGTCCAATATAAATTTTATCGAAATCGCTTTAGCGCTTTTTGAGAAACTGAACAAAAACGAAAAATACGCATATCTTGATGACGTTTTTGTGTTATCCAAATGTTTAAATTCCACGTTCCATGTTATTGGGGTTTTTAGTTCTGGGGTATAACAACTAAAAAGCGAAAAATAAAAAACTTTTTTACAAAAAAAGCAACCGACTTCCAAAAACAAATACACAAAAAAATTTAAAATAACTTTAATTTCGGCAGTCGGTGTCAAATATCGAAGAAATAAAATACAAACACCGACTTCCGAAATTAAAGTTATTTTTAAATTTTTTGTGTATTTTTTTTTGGAAGTCGGTTGTTTTTTTTGTAAAAAAGTTTTTTGTTATAGCGGCAACAGAAATACATCGTCTGTGAAAATTTCAACTGTCTAACTATCACGGTTCATGAGATACAGCCTGGTGCCAGACGGACAGCGGAGTCTTAGTAATAAGGTCCCGTTTTAACCTTTGGGTACGGAACCCTAAAAAGCCTATGTGCGCCTATATACCAAACACTTTTGTGCACGATATCCCATGGTAAAAGCGACCTTCGGGCTTATGACTATCCGTATAAAAATAAAAAAAGCTTTGTATGTCTTGCAACCAATGATAAAGAAAAAAACTTAATTTCTAGTGTTGATGATTGTTTTTACAGTTCGACTTTTAATTTTATTCAGTAACTTGATAGTTCTAAGAAAAATATTGTTACGTGTTTTCGTGTTCTTAAGACAAGTTATGAAATATAAAATAAAACGTTTCCTCTATACGTCATTACTGATGTCATTCAATTTCGTTCATTCTTTACACAAACTCACTATCTGTTTTTTTTTAACCTACTTCAAAAAGAAGGAGATCATCAATATTCGGATGTTTGTATTTTTTTTTATTGTATGTTCGGGCATAACTCCGTTAAAATTCTTATGACATTACTGCGATAAATCACGTGACACTTCTGGTAATGTCATTGCCATACATTTAGTACTAAGCGTTAGCGTAAATGATAATAGAAAAGTAATATGACTAGGGGGGCTGTTCAATCTTGACTTAAAGATCCCCAGGTTGTAGCTGTCAGAAAACACAGACTCCGTAACTTACCTACTTATGTACTGTGACGATTGTAGTCACAACCTAATCTTAGCGGGTCTGTACCAGCCTTTAACTGGCAGGTAAGAATGTTGGAGAGTCGAAAGGTTATTTTAGAAGAGTAGATGTTAATTTTGTTTTATGTCAGATAGAGGTTGAGCCCTGGCAAGTGGGCACCGATGTTATGGTTTTACCTAATTAATATGTCATTTAAATCACCCTCAGCTCTTGTCCTTATCGGCCCGTAGGCCCCTTATCCTTTCGTACAGTCCTCTCGCAGTCGCCAAGCTACGTGATATCCCCCGGGACTTCGAAGAACGTCCCAGCTAGGATCTCTGCAGGCCGTACTGGTGCTTTGGGGTCCTACAGTACCTAAGTTTCATTAATTATTATAATAAAACTGGCTAAGCTTTGTTATAACCTGATAACTGAAAAAAAAACAATATCGGAAGGTAGGTATATAGAAAGCAGCAGTATGATCACAACGCTAATGCTTTCTCCAATTACTTGTTTGTACCTATTGTATATTTGTGTATTGACTTTATTCCTAAGTGTTAATCTGCCTAACCTTTTCCCAACTATCTAGGGGTCAGCTTCCACCTTCTACCCGGATGCAGCTGAATACCAGTAATTTACATGGAGCGACTGCCTATCTGACCTCCACAACCTAGTTACTGGGTAATACGATATCCCTTGGTAAGACTGGATGTCAGACTTTCGGGCTTCTGACGACCCGTAACGACAGTCAAAGACTCTCGACTGACAGCCGGGACCAACGGCATAACGTGTTTTTCGAGGCATGAAGGAATCTCAGTATGTAAAGATGGTCACCCATCCATGGACCAAGTCTATCTTTATTCCTAAGAGTATATATTTATATTTCTTCTTTGTAATTGAATAAATATTGTTTTGTTTAAATTTCACCTACCAATATTTGTCTCTGCATCACCCAAAAGTTGACTGGCAGAAAATGCTTGAGGCATTAAGTCTGTCTCTGTACTTCTGTGCATGAAGTGTTAAATAAATAAAACATTGCAAAACATTCACTTACAATCAGAAACAAACTAAAAGAAAAGCTCAAACCTGCAACGGTTTAATATTGCAGATTGCTGTTATAAATACTTCTAAGCTATGCGATTCATTTTACATTCCTCTGCTCTTCCATCATACGAGTGTGTACTTACTATTGGTATTAATATCGATTCTGAAATCGCTTTTAAAATCGTTGCTTTTAACGGGTTTGTTGGTTTTTAGAGTTCCGTACACAAGGAGGTTCCGTCCCTATTACTAAGACTCCGCTGTCCGTCCGTCTGTCTGTCCGTCTGTCACCAGGTTGCATCTCATGAACCGTGAAAGACAGTTGAAATTTTCACAGATGATGTATTTCTGTTGCCGCTATAACAACAAATACTAAAAAAACAAGAAGAAAATAAATATTTAAGGGGGCTCCTATATAAAAGACATGATTTTTTGCCGTATTTATAGATAATGGTACGGAACCCTTCGTGCGCGAGTCCGACTCGCACTTGGCCGGTTGTTATTGTATATCCTAGGAAGGTTTTTTTAGTAAATCGTGCGTCTAACTTTGGTAGCTCCGCCTTTGACGGTCGACTCACCAAAATGAGGCAGAATTTTCTCTCCTACTTTTTATTATTCAACTATTTTACGAATTTCAAATTCTGTATGTTGGATAGTCAGCTCAACAGCAACCACTCACTGTTATGTCTTGAGGAGGAGCTCGTGACCATTTTTACATACCGAGACTCCTCCATGCCTCGGAAAGGACGTTAGGCCGTTGCTCCCGGCGGGCGGACCGGTCGTGGGCCATCAGAAGCCCGAAAGTCTGACAATGTGTATTATCCAGGAGTATCGTATTACACAGTAACTGGGTTGTGGAGTTCAGATAGGTAATCTCTCTACGTAAAATACTGGTATTCAGTTGCATGAGTTGCATCTAATTAGTCTGGAAGCAAACCCCAACATACTCGTAGTTTGGAAAAAAAACTTTTTTACAAAAAAAAGCAACCGACTTGCAGAAAAGAAAATACACTAAAAATTGAAAAATAACTTTTATTTTGGAAGTTGGTGTTTGTATTTTATTTTTTCGTTATTTGACACCGACTTCCGAAATTAAAGTTATTTTTAATTTCTTAGTGTATTTTCTTTTTTGGAAGTCGGTGGTTTTTTTTTTGTAAAAAAGATTTTTATTTTTCACTTTTTAGTTGTTATACCCCAGAACTAAAAACCCCAATAAAATGGAACGTGGAATTTAAACATACTCGTAATTGGAGAAAACCAAAACGTTATCTTAGATCGTATAATACCTACATATTTTTCGTTTTTGTTCAGTTTTTCAAAAAGCGCTGAAGAAATTTCGATAAGAATTTATATGACCACCTTGGGAGTATATTCTTTCGGTTAAAAAATAAATTTGGAAAATCGGTCCACAACTGACAGATAATTCGGTGGAAAAAACATACATATACAGTTGAATATAGAACCTCCTCCTTTTTCGAAGTCGGTCAAAAAGGCTAGGCAGATTATTTCAATTCTATTCAAATCCTAAAAATCCTATTCTAAACTTTTCTACTGACAAGGATATTTCACTTGACCACCTTACATTTTCTATTCTACTGACAAGGATATTTCACGTCAGTGGAATAGAAAATGTAAAGCTTTACATTTTCTATTCTACTGACAAGGATATTTCACGTGACCGTCTTACATTTTCTATTCTACTGAAAAGGATATTTCACGTGACCGTCTTACATTTTCTATTCTACTGACAAGGATATTTCACGTGACCGCTTTACATTTTCTATTCTACTGACAAGGATATTTCACGTGACCGCCTTACATTTTCTATTCTACTGACAAGGATATTTCACGTGACCGCTTTACATTTTCTATTCTACTGACAAGGATATTCCACGTAACCGCCTTACATTTTCTTTTCCGTGGCCTTACATGTCACAATACCTGCTTTTTATTACAAACCCGCTGGAAATAGCTAGTTAAGGTGTACCTAGTACTTCTACAGAAGCTCAATTGATTAACTACTAATTCGACCAGTGATCTGTTATTATTACCCAACCTTTTTAGGATTCCAAACATCAACATTCCGTCCGATCAGCACTAAGCCCGAGAGTCGACAGCGCATAGTGTTCCACGCGCGCCTCAAAGAGTTGTCAGCATTTATGACGGGGCCCGTCATGGCCAATGCCTGCCTAGGGGTTGAGGATAAATTCGAAAGAGTTACCTCGCCCCTGGGCTCTCAGGCAGGGAAGGAACAGGGGTGGGTTTTAGTCAGTAAGAGTCTGACACGCCCTCCCGCTCCACCCAGAGCGGGAGAAGTCATTGGATGATTTCCCAACACCCCAAAAAAAAAATTGAGTAGAACGAGGCAAAATGAATAGAGATATTTTATGAATCTAGATTTCTGACCTTTTGATTTAATAGACTGATATTCTACTGAGACTTTTAAGCTTATTTAGATAACTTTTATGTAATTTAAGCGGGACGTGGGTGTGCTATTTCTGCCTACGCCTTCGGAGAATACAAACGTGAATGTCAAACTCCAGATTATTTCTTTTATATTTTTTTATTGAGGAGATTACACAGCTACTCATCTTCTCATATACCCACTTTTCAGATATTAAAACACTCACACTCTTAGTTAGGCTAGAATATTTGTCTATAAGCTGTGTAATCATTTTAGTGTACGATAAAATTCTATTCTTATGTTCTATTTAACTATCTTATATTCTTTAAATAATAATACAGCTGCACACATACATACATCAGCCTTGTAATATTTTCCCTCTGCTGGGACTTAGACCTCCTCTATAGGAGTTGGAATGGGTCGTAATCCAGCACACGGGACCTATGCGGGTTGACGGATGTCATGTCTTCGAATTTTTTGCTCTAAGACATGCCAAACGAATACACATATATACGTAACAAATATACGTATTACAAATGTTTTTCGTTCTCCTGCCCTTATCCCAATTTATTTAGTGTCGGCGCAACGTGTCTTTTTCTTCCATATCCGGCTATTAGCCGTCATCTCTGTAGTCTCCCCCTTTTTACCCATATCCTCTTTCACACAGTCCATCCATCGTCTCTTTGGCCTTCCCCTACTCGTACAGCCATCCATTTTGATTTTTTTTGATTTCATCCATACACAAGACTTTCCTCACAACATTTTCTTCATTCCTCCGCATCGCATGCCCATACCACGACAACTGATTTCCACAAAACTTCTTAGACAGCGGTGCCACTTTCAGACTTCCTCTTATATACTCATTCCTAATCCTATCCATGCGCGTAACACCAAAACCATAACCATAACCGGCATCTTATACCTTATACCATCGTAAGTCAGGGCTGTTACCACTGGGCCACCACTGCTCATAATAAATAAACAACTACTAAGAATTCTAGGTACTGTGTCGCGTGTGCACTCGGCTCACAGACCACACATGAATCGCGCACTGCTGGCAGCTTATAACTTTTGGAGAGTCGTTTGAATATTAAGTTTAGAATAGTTTTGATAGAACGATATTTTTTTTTTTTTTTTAAGCTGGAGTTTAGCTAGGCCCGTCCCAGTGGGCACTTGTAATATTTATATTTATTAATATAGTACACACACAGGAACACACACACTCTCTCTCTCTCTCTCAGCTCCCCTAAGCTTCGAGAACGCCCCTAGAGCCCTGTGGGCTCTACAGTACCTACCTACTTCAATGACTAGCAGCCTAGCAAACTCTCAACATGACTCATGTCCGATCCTCAAATTGCATCTAAATCACGCGATCTTCTTAGACTCGGGCGTTATAAGATTATGCCTACAACTACAATAGTAATTAAGTAAATAGGTTTGCACCAATTTATTCTGTTTCCTCTAAAATAACAGTATCTTCGAGGAAGCCTTGAAGGTAGAACATAGCTTCCTCCCATAGATACCCAATTTGGACAGAATCATACAGATATTCGTGCCGATTCTCTTGTTCAAAAACTAAACTAAAATTGGAAAACCACTATCTTTTACTAAAAGGCAGTACGAGAAAAGGACACACGTTGGGTATATGAACTAATTTAGAGATGTCAAACTAGTTTACGCCCTGCGCTTTACCGTGTTTTTAGTCGACATGTTTTTACGTGTACCCTTAATTTGTATGGAACTATTACTTCAACTTTTGAGAGCTCTAATTTACGTCCGTCTCTTTCTTGTTTTATTAGAGAGAAAAGGATAGTAATAGCCTAAATTAAGTTTAGTTTGTGCAAACCAGAATCGGCACCATTGTTGTAATTAATATTGATAAATACCAATAACAATTACAACAATATGTGTATGAAACTGCTACATGAAAAGCGATGGAAGTTTTTGAAGTTGTACGAACAGGTGTGAACGCTGGTACGTATAAATATACCCAGTTCCTTGAGCGAAATTTTACTTTTAAGATAAAAAAGAAAATACAGAGAAAATTGCATGATATTAGCATCTCAAAAGCTGTCATAATCAAAGGGTAACTGCATGCAAAGCTTCATAACAAGTCAGGAAATCGTTTATTTTTTCAGATATAATCTTCATTTTGTCGAAGACCGAAGATTATATTGAACCGTAGTTTTATTTAATAAAGTATGTACTTGATAGAAAACACTTAAAGATTGTTTGACATTTGTTTCGATCTTGGCAGACGCGAGATTGTTTGACATTTGTTTTGATCTTGGCAGACGCGAGATTGTTTTTAACCAAAAGTTGCTTAATATACTGACTGCATACTGATGTGAACTGCAAAATATGTATTTTTAGGCACTAACGTTTTGCCGCAGTTTCACTTCCGTATCTCCTTTGACCGGAATGCATCCCACAGGAACCTTCCAGTTTTTGTCTAAGGATAGCAACTGTGTACTTTTCTGTCAGTAGTAACCTGTTCACTCTTAACTTAAAAATCCCAGGTTGTGCTCAGGAAAAATAGACTCTGGCAGGAAAGTCCACTCCTTAGTTTCATTGTGCGTGCAGATGTACAATAAATGTGTTCCCAAAACATTTCCTGTGTCTTACACAGCAAATGTGTAAGACACAGGAAATGTGTGTGAATGTGTTTTGGGAACACATTTGTGTGGTGGGCTGTCTATCATGACCACAGATAGCCCATCACCGTACGTTTAGTGGTCGGATATAACGGGCATGGCGGAATTAAACTCTGCAGTTCCGACGCAAACTTCTTGAAATGTAACCGATACAAAACCGACAGACTACCAACTCGGCGTCGATGCTCTATACTTTTGTCTCTGATATGAACTTTAAAAAATAATAATTTAACTATCAAAAAAGGGGAGCTCGTAGCTAAAGTAATAACAGCCGCACGGGCCGATCTATCAGGTTAAGCTACGCTCGCCGGGGTTGGTCCATGGATGTGTGACTATCTTTACATATACGTTAAGCCGTTAGTCGCGGCTGTCAATCGTGGATCTTTGACAGTCGTTACGGGTCGTCACAAGCCCGAAAGTCTGACAACCAGTCTTACCAAGGGGTATCGTATTACCCCTTGGTAAGACTGGTAGCCCAGCCCAGTAACTACTGGGTTGTGGAGGCAGTCGCTCCATGTAAAATACTAATATTCAGCTGCTTCCGGTTAGACTGGAAGCCAACCCCAAGGTAGTTGGGAAAAAGGCTAGGCTGATTGATAATCTTTGAAAAATTACCTCTTTCAAAGAAATAATTCTATCTTTACGTAATTATATTCGTCTAGATATCCAGATTATTAAAAAAAAACATTGCAACATACATACCAGCTGCAGAAAAAACTGCCCGGAAACCTAAAAAATACGTATCCTGCATACTTCCAGAGATTAATTTTTAGCTATCAGATTATTTACGACCAGCACTAGTAGGAGCTCGGGTATTCAGGTTGGAAGTGAGTGGAATGTGCATAGAGTATAAAACTGCATAGAAGCGAAACTAACGCCTACATTCTTAGTTCTTGCAGTTTTAAGGTGAAATAATCATCCTTAACTAGAATTATCGAAAAACAACTCGTCACCATGACAACAACGTCTCAAAACTGTGAAGAAAAACATCGTGAGGTGAGATATCCTAAAAAATCGAAGACATGTTAAAGCCACCAACCCGCATTGGTGTTGCCCGGGGGTGGAGGATAAATTCGAAAGAGTTACCTCGCCCCCGGGCGCGTAGGGCAGGGAGGAACAGGGGTGGGTTTTAGTCAGTAAGAGTCTGACACGCCCTTCCGCTCCACCCCAGAGCGGAAAGAGTCATAAGATGATTTCCCACCCCCCAAAAAAAAAAAAAAACCCGCGTTGGTGTATTACGGGTCCATACCAGAGGGTATGGACCCGTAACACTAGAGAGGAGGTCTGAGTCCCAACAGAGGGAAAATTATAAGGCTGATTATGTTATGTATGTATCATGACAACCTTTGTAACTTATTACAGGGTAATGATGTAACAGGTTAAGACGCAGACTTCTAATGATCTTTAATTGAACATCACGTCTAAACGACTGGTCTTGTTTCTTTAAAAAAAATGTGTAATATATAAGACATTTTTTTCGTAATTTGATATGTGAATATTTGAAATAACAATTTTATAACCTAGTTTAATAATAATTTGTAAAGTTATGTCTAACGCGGATAAAAAATTGAGAATCACGCCAAAATTATAAAGCGTATTTTATGAAATTTTACCATTTTAAAGATAATCTAATTGTTTACATTTAATTATACGTGTTTTAGTAAATTACCTGTCGTTTTACGTATAATAAATAAATAATGCGTTTAATTTCGGACAGCGCTCCTTGATGCGCTAATCCTATTACTGGGTAGACATACGACGCGTTACGTGAGCTTAAGGTCGTTGGCAGTTAATAGCGCCTTAAGTGAAGGAAATACTTAAGAATAGCAGGCTATTCTTGTGCACGAATTCAGGTTAGTCTTTGGTGTGTGTGTAAGTAGATTCACGTGCACATTCTGTCTCTGTATCCGTCAGCTCACGTAAAAAAGTATACTATTACAATTTTTTTATCACCATAATTCGATTCGTCTAAAAGGAGGATCTTCTCACGGATTATTCACGATCATAGAAAGACACTGAGAGAAAGTGAAGGGCGTAAGAACGGGGTATTACGCAATAATCTTACGTGACGTTAAATGTTCTCCCGAATCATGCCTAATAAAAGCCGCGTTATGGAACTTCGTTCTGTCACTTTCCACTACTTTAAGAATATTGCAAGCACCTCCATGACGTTGTCATGTTGGCTGGTCGTACGTGTCATTATCATTCTCATCAACATCAACATTTTAGCCGAAAGACGTCAACTGCTGGACATAGGACTCCCACAAGTCTTGTGTCGCCACAACGACCGGTTTAGACCAGGTCATCAGTTCACCTTGTGGAAGGCGTACGTGGTCATCTGACTCCATAACTTTTCCCATCCCATCGACCGTCTGTTCTGCGAGCAATGTGCCCTGCCCTCTTTCACTTCAGTTTGGTGCCTCTTCAGACGGGCCTGCCCTTCTACACATATAAATTCTTTGATCTGTATAACCTGTATTCACTGCGGCTGGCGAGAAAGGCCCGTGGTATTATGTAGCTGCAATACTGCAGTGGAAAAATCGTATTTTCTAGAAATGTGCAAGGGTTGGGAGGTATGTGTGTTTATGAGGCTGCGGTGGACCTACCTGCCCTATTTCTAGACTTAATATTAGTTTAAAAACATTGTTCGAAACAAGCTTAAGCTACCATAACTAAATGCATTACTAACGCATCAAAAAATGAAGACGATGGTATGAATCTGTAACTAATTCCTTTACTAGACTAAGAAAAAATTAAGACGATGGTATGAATCTGTAACTAATTGCTTTACTAGACTAAGAAAAAATGAAGACGATGGTATGAATCTGTAACTAATTGCTTTACTAGACTAAGAAAAAATGAAGACGATGGTATGAATCTGTAACTAATTGCTTTACTAGACTAAGAAAAAATGAAGACGATGGTATGAATCTGTAACTAATTGCTTTACTAGACTAAGAAAAAATTAAGACGATGGTATGAATCTGTAACTAATTCCTTTACTAGACTAAGAAAAAATTAAGACGATGGTATGAATCTGTAACTAATTGCTTTACTAGACTAAGAAAAAATGAAGACGATGGTATGAATCTGTAACTAATTGCTTTACTAGACTAAGAAAAAATGAAGACGATGGTATGAATCTGTAACTAATTCCTTTACTAGACTAAGAAAAAATTAAGACGATGGTATGAATCTGTAACTAATTCCTCTACTAAACCAATAAAAAATGAAGACGATGGTATGAATCTGTAACTAATTCCTTTACTAAACTAAGAAAAAATGAAGACGATGGTATGAATCTGTAACTAATTCCTTTACCAAACCAATAAAAAATGAAGACGATGGTATGAATCTGTAACGAATTCCTTAACTAAACTAAGAAACAATGAAGACGATGGTATGAATCTGTAACTAATTCCTTTACTAAACTAAGAAAAAATGAAGACGATGGTATGAATCCGTAACTAATTCCTTTACTAAACCAATAAAAAATTAAGACGATGGTATGAATCTGTAACTAATTCCTTTACTAAAGTAAGAAAAAATTAAGACGATGGTATGAATCTGTAACTAATTCCTTTACTAAAGTAAGAAAAAATTAAGACGATGGTATGAATCTGGTGTGGTATTATGTAGCTGCAATACTGCAGTGGAAAAATCGTATTTTCTAGAAATGTGCAAGGGTTGGGAGGTATGTGTGTTTATGAGGCTGCGGTGGACCTACCTGCCCTATTTCTAGACTAAATATTAGTTTAAAAACATTGTTTAAAACAAGCTTAAGCTACCATAACTAAATGCATTACTAACGCATCAAAAAATGAAGACGATGGTATGAATCTGTAACTAAATCCTTTACTAGACTAAGAAAAAATTAAGACGATGGTATGAATCTGTAACTAATTGCTTTACTAGACTAAGAAAAAATGAAGACGATGGTATGAATCTGTAACTAATTGCTTTACTAGGCTAAGAAAAAATTAAGACGATGGTATGAATCTGTAACTAATTCCTTTACTAGACTAAGAAAAAATTAAGACGATGGTATGAATCTGTAACTAATTGCTTTACTAGGCTAAGAAAAAATGAAGCCGATGGTATGAATCCGTAACTAATTGCTTTACTAAACCAATAAAAAATGAAGACGATGGTATGAATCTGTAACTAATTCCTCTACTAAACCAATAAAAAATGAAGACGATGGTATGAATCTGTAACTAATTCCTTTACTAAACCAATAAAAAATGAAGACGATGGTATGAATCTGTAACGAATTCCTTTACTAAACTAAGAAACAATGAAGACGATGGTATGAATCTGTAACTAATTCCTTTACTAAACTAAGAAAAAATGAAGACGATGGTATGAATCCGTAACTAATTACTTTACTATTTTTTTATTTCGGTAAATGGCAATACTTCCTTCAGTGACTGGGCCACCATTGGTATTAATAAAAGTAGAAAACGGCTGTATGAGCTGTATGAAGAACGGACTTATATTAACACTGTAGAATTTAATTTATATGTTAAGAATTATTCTAAATTATTTAAAAAAGTATGTTATTTGGCGAAATCTCGCTACTTAAGTTCAAAAATTAAAAATAGTAGTAATGTAATTAAAATGACTTGGGATATTATTAATAGCGAAACGGGAAGGTCTTGCAACCGAAGTAGTGATTACAGCCTTGCTATTGATGACAGTATCATTAAATTAGATTCGCAAGTCGCCGCGGCATTTGAAAATTTCTTTGCAGAGATTCCCGTATCGAATACAAAATCTCTAAATTCATCACCAACTGCTGCAGAAATTTTACTTAAAGAAAACGTTCCAGTTTGTGAATCCCAATTTTATTTCCAATATGTCACTTGTAATGATGTAATCAAAACTTTTAATACTTTAAATGTTAAAAAGACTGCAGATCTATGGGGTAATTCTGTTGACGTTGCTAGGTCTATTATAGACATTGTAGCACCTACTTTAGCAGTAATCTTTAATAATTGTATAGATTGTGGTGAGTTTCCTGATCTAATGAAATATAGTAAAATTATACCATTGTTTAAATCGGGTAGTACATCAGACCCTACTAATTATAGACCTATATCAGTGCTACCTACTTTTAGTAAAATTTTTGAGAAAATTATTTTAGATCAAATTCAAAGATATTTTAATAAACACAAATTATTACACAACAAACAGTTTGGTTTCACAAAGGGTCGTTCAAGAACTGATGCTGGTGTTGAACTTTTGGGACACATTTATAATGCATGGGAAGATAAATGCGATGCGTTGGGCATTTTTTGCGATTTGTCTAAGGCTTTCGATTGCGTTCTCCATGATACATTGATCAGGAAGCTGCACTACTACGGAGTCCGGGGCGCCTCTCTGGATCTTCTTACTTCATACTTGGGTAATAGGATTCAGAGAGTTGATGTGAACGGCAAAAGGTCTTCCGGGTCTGTAGTCAGAATGGGGGTTCCTCAAGGCTCAATTCTGGGTCCTTTTTTGTTTCTAATCTATATCAACGACTTGCCTTACCTCATAAAGGATAAACATGATATAGTGCTGTTTGCAGATGACACTTCACTTTTATTTAAACTCAAACGTCAGCAGGTGGTTGTTGATAATGTAAATAATGCTCTTTCAACTGTAGTTAACTGGTTTAATGTCAATAATCTTCTCCTTAATGAGAAAAAAACAAAATGCATAAAGTTCACATTACCCAATGTAATACAAGTGAACACTAGTGTGTCAATAAAGGGTGAAGAGTTGAAACCCGAGGATTCCACAGTGTTCTTAGGTTTAACTTTGGATGCGCAGCTTCAGTGGAGCCCCCATATAGATAAACTGTCCAAAAAACTTAGCTCTGCAGCATACGCCGTAAGGAAAATTCGTGGTTTAACTGATTTAGAGACAGCTCGTTTAGTATACTTTAGTTATTTTCATAGTGTGATGTCGTACGGCATTCTGTTGTGGGGAAATGCCGCCGATATTCAGACAATTTTTGTTTTACAGAAAAGGGCTATTCGTGCAATTTATAAATTAAGTCCCAGACACTCCCTCAGAGACAAATTTAAAGAGATTAATATTATGACTGTTCCCTCTCAATATATTTATGAGAATCTCATGTATGCACATAAAAATATTAATCTGTTTAAAAGATACAGTGATATCCATAGCATAAATACTAGGAACAAACACAAATTTATTGTACCAAAAACCAGGCTCAAGAAAAAAATAGGTGGTTCGTTTAGATGTCAATGTATACGTTTCTATAATAAACTTCCTAGCCAAATTCAAGAACTAAGCATAAATAAATTTAAATCATTTATTAAACGTAAGCTATGCCAGAAAGCTTTTTACACAATTAATGACTTTCTTGAGGACAAAAAGGCGTGGGATTGAGCTGCTTCAATGATATACATGAGCCATTGTTTTCATATGTACTACTTACTGATGAAAAATTTTTTATACATATATTTTTTTTAATATTCGTTTTTGACATGAATACTTGTATAGTATTGCATTATATTTTTTATTTTATTTTTTTATTGACATTTTATTATTATTATTTTTTTTTTGACTTGAATACTTTGTTAAGTATTATATTTATTTTTATTTTTTGATTGACATATTATGATTACTATTTTGTTTGACACAAATATTTACTTTGTAAAGTATTATATTTTTATTTTTTTTTTGATTACTTAATTATTGTAAATGTGAGGACTATGTGGGTTATTATTATTATTTTCTCCTCCTTTTTACAGTAATTTTCAACGTTGTCTGACAGTTTGAGTACTTTTGCGGCCTACCCAAATGTCTTTTCTTTGGTATTGTTCGTCATGTCATTGAGCTCCTTAGTGGTTTTTAAGTTGAGCTATTCGACTATTGACAAATGCTTGCACTGACTGGACAGGTCCACTCAAATATGTTTGGTTCTTTCTTCAAAAGACCACTACAGACACTAAGCTGCATGGTCCTCATATAGAATAATGTGAATGCGAGAACTATGTATGTCGTTATATTCATGTAGATTTTATGATTGTCTGGCAGTTTGAGTATTTTTTGCGGCCTACTCAAATGTCCTTACTTTGGTATTGTTCGTCGGTTCGTTGAGCACCTCAGAGTTCTGAGTTGAGCTTCGCGATGACTGACAAATGCTTGCACTGTCTGGACAGGTCCACTCGAATTCGTGTGTTGCTTTCTTCATAAAGCTCATCCCAGACATAAACGTACATGGTTCTCATAGGATCTAACCAGTCCACATTGTATGGATTTGAACACTAAAAGAGACTTTGACCTCTGAGTTTGTTTCGGTGTTTCTTCTCAGGGTAGTCAGCTAGGAAACACCGGCCTCATCTAGCTTAAACTGACAAAAAAACATTGACGTGTAAAAGTGTTCCTTGTAACCTATTTACTGAATAAACATCATTTATCATTTACTAAACCAATAAAAAATTAAGACGATGGTATGAATCTGTAACTAATTCCTTTACTAGACTATGAAAAAATTAAGACGATGGTATGAATCTGTAACTAATTCCTTTACTAAAGTAAGAAAAAATTAAGACGGTGGTATGAATCTGTAACTAATTCCTTTACTAAACTAATAAAAAATTAAGACGATGGTATGAATCTGTAACTAATTCCTTTACAAAACCAAAAAAAATAAAGACGATGGTATGAATGAATCTGTAACTAATTCCTTTACTAGACTAAGAAAAAATTAAGACGATGGTATGAATCTGTAACTAATTCCTTTACTAAAGTAAGAAAAAATTAAGACGATGGTATGAATCTGTAACTAATTCCTTTAATAAACCAATAAAAAATGAAGACGATGGTATGAATCTGTAACTAATTCCTTTACTAAACTAAGAAAAAATGAAGACGATGGTATGAATCTGTAACTAATTCCTTTACTAGACTAAAAAAAATGAAGGCGATGGTATCAATCTGTAACTAATTCTTTTACTAAACTAAGAAAAAATAAAGACGATGGTATGAATCTGTAACTAATTCCTGTACTAGACTAAGACCTCGTCTTTTGAGCACGACTATACTGGAAGTTTAAGTAAAAATAAACTTTAAAAAGAATTTGGAAGATATAGAAAAAACCGAAAAAAAAAATTAAAAACACTTTGTACGATAAGTCCAATTTTTTTGGGAATTGCCTTAGGCGTCCTTGAAGAAACTTGTTCATTTCCATGGGCAGAAACAGTATTTAAAATATAACTACAGTAGATACATTTACTAGTACACAATGTAAATATTACAATCATATGAAATTTACATTGACAGCCATTATACTGTTACCTTACGATCTCCTGCGAGGCGGCGAGCCTTCTTGCCGGATTATCGCCATGGGATCTCGAGGCACAAATCCTCGTGAATCTCTATGAGGAGCGCGAGGAGGCGATACGCCGGGGCGAAACTCCGCTGCCGCGACAACTCGCGGCTCGGCGGACAGAGCTTCGGCAAGATCTCATGGCGACATAGAGACAGCGATTGTCGCAACCCCGCGCTGGGCACGCCATCATTGCGGTGGTAGTGCTCCTCTTTGAGGAGTGGCTGGAGAGGCCCCACGGCGCCCTCACCTTCCGCCTGACGCAGGTCTTCACCGGACACGGCTGCTTCGGGAGGTTCCTGTTTCGGATCAAGGGGGAGGTGACCCCCGGGTGTTTCCACTGCGAGGATTGCCCAGAGGACAGGTTGAGCATACGGTGGCGGTTTGCCCCGCTTGGGCAGAGCACCGCCGTGTCTTCGTGGATGCGATAGGCGGCAGCGACCTCTCGCGCCCTGCCTTGGTTCAGGCCATGGCATGGAGCGAGAGGGAATGGGAAGCCGTCTCCTCCTTCTGCCAAGCAGTAATGCTCGCGAAGGCGGAGGCGAGACGCGTGAGGGAGCATCAACAACGGAGTCGCCCTCACGCTCTCAGCAACAGCCGCCTCAGGAGACGCCTGGGACTTCCGGTGCCGCGAGACGATCTCCGGCCACCGTAGACCCGGGCCTGCGGACGGCGAGTAATGGGTAGCTCACCGTCCGATCAGCACCAGGCCCGGGAGTCGACGGCGCGTAGTGTTCCACGCGCGCCTCAAAGAGTTGTCAGCAAAAGAGACGGGGCCCGTCATGGCCGATGCCTGCCCAGGGGTTGAGGATAAACTCGAAACAGAGTTACCTCGCCCCTGGGCACTAGAGGCAGGAAGGAACAGGGGTGGGTTTTAGTCAGTAAGAGTCTGACACTTTTTTTTTGGGGGGTGGGAAATCATCCAATGACATCTCCCGCTCTGGGTGGAGCGGGAGGGCGTGTCAGACTCATACTGACTAAAACCCATCCCTGTTCCTTCCCTGCCCTGAGTGCCCAGGGGCGAGGTAACTCTGTTTCGAATTTATTCTCAACCCCTGGGCAGGCATCGACCATGACGGGCCTCGTCATGAATGCTAACAACTCTTTGAGGCGCGCGTGGAACACTACGCGCCGTCGATTCTCGGGCCTGGTGCCGATCGGACGGCGAGTTATACATTACTCGATCTGGTTAAGGCTTAGACGTGACCTAAAGCACGGTCACTCTCAGACTGCATGGAAAATAAAGAGATGCGCTACGATAAATGCTCGCAATGTATTGCAAAATATGAAGTATTTTATCGATTTACTTAGGATTTACTAATATATTTATAAAAATTAATCCATTACTGAATTTAGTTTAGCATTTGAAATTTTATGGTATATATTTATTATAATTATAATTAATAATGAAGGGATAAACTGGTTTTAAATAAAAATGCATTAAAGCATGTAAAATTTTGTTTTGAATTCCATCACTGTATGCAAATAGAACTTGAAAATATCGTATTTTTTTATTAGTCAAAATTATTTACGGTTTAAGAGATACACCGCTTTAAAAAAACACGTTTTTAACCGTTTTTGGCAATCTCGGTCTTAATAGCTTTTCCGGGCAGTGGTTTATGGTCACCACTACTCACAAAACGGTGAAGAAAAACATCGTGAGGCCGTTATGCTAGCTTTTCCCTGTGGTTCACTCCCATGGCATTTTCCGCAGAAGCCATACATTTTTCCGTGATAAAAAGAAGCCCATGATACTGCGATAGTGTAGCTGGGTGCATTTTCGTACCGACTTCCAGAGACTACCAACTTAAAAAAAAACCGTCCATCTGTGTGTTGGGCCACGCACAGGGTTCCGTATCGTTGCAGAGAGTCCAGAACTGCCCATATTTCGATGGAGTCGAAGGCTTTCTCGTAGTCCACAAATGCCATACACAGCGACAGGTTGTACTCCTCGGTCTTCTGTATAATTTGCCGAACAGTATGGATGTGGTCCACGGTACTGAAGCCTTTTCGAAAACCAGCTTGTTCTGGTGGCTGGAACTCGTCAAGTCTCCTGGCGAGACGGTTCGTGACGACCCTCGAGAACAGCTTGTAGACGTGGCTCAGAAGTGAGATGGGTCTATAGTTCTTCAGCAAGGTTTTGTCACCTTTTTTGAAGAACAGAACCACCGCACCTCCGCTCCACGCTTTATTCGTTGAACCTTCTTGGATGACGGAGTTGAAGAGACTCGCTAGCTCTCTCAGGACTGGAGCCCCGCCCGCTTTAAGGAGTTCTGTCGTTATTCCGTCATCACCAGGTGCCTTGTTGTTCTTTAACTGTTCGAGAGCCGCCCTAATCTCGCACTGGTCGACATCTGGTCGACATTGGATCACATGTCCTCCGTGTAGTGACGCGTCAACTCGGCTCGATGGTCATCTGCACTATGTTCTGCTGGTTTCACCGTCCGCGTTGAGTATATGTGCCCGTAGAAATTCTCGACCTCCTCGAGTATCTCGGACCCTGAAGTCGCGATTCTGCCATCCGCAGTTCTTAGTTTCGTCAGATGGGGCCTCCCTAATTGTTGAGCCAACACTTTCAACCCTCAGTTCTGCTCAATCGCGACCTTAATGTCGCGGGTGTTGGAGCACCTAAGGTCGCGTCTCGTCAGCTTTCTAATTTTTAGGTTTAAGGCCCTCTTATCCGACGCTGACAGCTACGTTGATGGCAACTCTTGTCTTTCCCTCATAAGTCCGAGAGTCTCCGAGGAAAGTTTGGACACCTTATTTTTCCGCTGCGACGGGAATAGTCTTCGGGACACGTCGCGTAGTGTTTTGACCACCTCGTCGGCCTTCTCGTCAACAGTGCTGTCTGTGGTTTCCAACATATGTATACCTATGCCGAATTATAGCTTTCTAGTACTAAGAGTCTCTGAGCTAATCTGCGGACGGATGGACAGACAAAATATAAGGGATCCTTGTTGACTATGGAACCCTACAAATAAACATACAATTTACCTCTTTTGGTATAACTAAGTGAGATTATAGTTACTGCTGAAAGTAAGACTCGAATTATGATTCCATAAAAAAATAAATAAATAAAAATAAAAAAAAAATAAAAAAGCCTTTAATTTCTTGCAAGAAATAACAAAATAGTTATACTTAATCCTAATATTATTACACTACTTTTCTTTTTTTTTTTTGATATTTGCTTAAGTTATAATTTAATTATATATTTTTTTTTAATAATAACTTTATTGATCTGCAAGAACCCTTCCGCAGGTGAAAGCCTCCTCCAAAGAAGCCCAATTTTCCCTATCTTGAGCTGTTTGCATCCAGTCTGTGCCAGCCGTTTTACTAATATCATCCGCCCATCTCGTAAGCGGTCTTCCTCTATAGCGTTTCCCTCTTGGGCCTCTCCACAATAACACCCTTTTGGTCCATCGCTCATCTGTCAGCCTCGCTACATGCCCCGCCCATTTCCATTTTAGTTTTTGGCAGTAGTTTAGCGCATCGGTAGCTCTAGTTACACTTCTTATTTTTGTGTGTCGTATTTTGTGGATTTTCTTTATTTTCAGCATGCTTCGTTCTAGGCCTCGTTGACACGATGTTATTTTTTGCTTTATTTTTGCTGTGTACTTCCAGGTCTGACAAGCATACGTTAAGCACGGTAAAAGGCAACTCGACATGACCTTAGTTTTTATGTTCACTGGCATATTACTTTTAAAAGCTTCCTTTAGGCTCCAATATTTGTTCCAAGTAAGTTGGATACGCCTCTCTATTTCCGCAAGATTGCTATCCTTGTTGAAGCCGATTTGTTTGCCCAAGTATAACTGGTGTTACTTACCATTGAACCAACAGGTCAGTGATACATTGGCCATTATTGTTAATTTAAATTTAATACTAACATTAGGTTAAGTCATACTGTTACTAACATTATATGGATTTCCTTATCTGAAATAAAATAATTGAATTGAATTGAATTGAATAAGTAGTTATTTGTATAGTCCAGGATTTCGTTGTCTGCAGAAATTATCTTTTCCGTGCTGTTCGTCATAACCATTGTTTTTGTGAGATTCATCTCTAAGCCTACCTCTTGACTATTAAAACACGGTAGTAGTTCAAGTAGTTGTAACAAGACTAACGTTTATTTTTTTAAAGTACAAATCGTTCTACATTACCACAGAGTAAACATGAGCATTGCCATATCACACCTAATAGAGCTAGTAGTACACATGTTGTTATTTTGATAATCTATAACACCTCCACTTATCGAAATAATCCAAACATGGTATAAATTATTTCTAAAGAACTTGTATATTATATTAACCTAAGTAGGTACATAACTCATCTACTATATTGTGTAAAAAAAAAGGTAAACATCAAACAATGTTTTGCATGCCTAATTGTTTAACAAATTGGTTGTGTTTATTACTACTTAAACCTTTGGTTAAAAGGTCTGCTGGCATTTCAGAAGTTGACAGATAAACTATTTTAACAATATTATCAGCAACAGCCTCTCTAACAAAATGGTGACGAATGTCAATATGTTTTGTTCTCCTATGGAACAAAGGGTTCTCTGTCAATTTCTGAGCACCTTGATTGTCATTGTACAGGATAATTGTATAATTACAGCCAACAATTTCGTACATTAAGCTTTTTAAATAAATTGCCTCCTTACAGGCCTCTGATATTGCCATGTACTCACTTTCTGTGCTTGACAGTGCCACAGTTTGCTGTTTTTTGCACTCATATGATATTACAGCTCCAGAAAATTTAAAACAGAAACCTGTATAAGACTTTCTATCAATATTATTAGAGCCCCAGTCAGCATCTACAAAGCCTTCCAAATTTTTATTATCTTTAGTATACATTAAACCATATGATTTAGTTTTCTTTAAGTATTTTAATATTCGCTTTGCATGTCTCCAATGGATTTCTGCAAAACAATTATTAAATTGGCTTAAATAACTGATACTAAAACTAATATCTGGGCGTGTTAGGATAGATAGATACATTAAGCTTCCAATTAACTGCTGATAAGGATATTGTGAGCTAACATTACTAGACTTATCTAACTTCAAGTTAATTTCAATTGGGGTATCCACACCATTGCAATCTAACATATCAAATTTCTTAAGAATATTATCAACAAATTGCTCTTGATCCAAAGATATGCTGCCATCTTTATACATCCTAACCCTCATACCCAAACATTTTTTTACGAGCCCTAAGTCTTTAATTTTGAAATTTAACATTAAATCTTTTTTTAATCTATCTGTCATAGTGCTACTATTGGAAAATATGAAAAAATCATCGACAAACACAGTTACAAAAATCTGCTCCTTGTTTTCCTTTTTACTATACAAGCATGGTTCTAGTTTTGACTTTACATAGCCCAATGCTAGTAAACAATCATTAAGTCGTTGATTCCAGGCTCTGGCAGATTGTTTCAACCCATATATAGCACGTTTCAATTTCAAAACAGTATTACTTTTACATTTTAAGTTAGGAGGAACTTGCATGTACACATTTTCAGTTAGACAGCCATTTAAGAATGCAGTTGTTACATCTAGATGGGTGACTTTGAAATTCAATTTAACACTTATTGCAAATAACAACCTCAGAGTTGAGTATCTAAGAACAGGAGAGTAAGTATCACTATAGTCTACACCTTCTTTTTGAGTGAAGCCCTTTGCAACTAAACGAGCTCTGAATCGCACTTTGTTGTCACTTTCATGTTTCACTTTAAACACCCACCTGCACTGAACCACTCTGTCTGCCTCTTTTTCATCCACCAGTTCCCAAGCCTGGCTTTCTTCAAAGGCTTTGAGTTCCTGCTCCATTGCTTGTTTCCACATTTCTTTATCTGGCCCTTTCATCGCCTCCTCATATGTCAAATCATCATTCCAAGATTTCTGCTTGTCAGCTATGCTAAGATTTGAGATACCATACCTCTCTACTGGTTTTCTTGTGCGTCTGCATGGTAACTCTTCTTCTACACTTAATTCACAATCTTCTTCCTCACCGAACGTATGGTATGAGTCTTCTGATGTTAAGGACAAACTGGAAGATTCCGGAACATAGGTGAGATCATTCAAGTCTGAAGCACTACTACTTTCCTTTTGTGTTTCTTCCTCCACTAATTGAGAATCCTGTATATCTGTCTTATATTCCTGCACTATTATCTGAGCATTATCTGGGGTTTCTTGTATTTCCATGATAGTCACATCCCGGCTCATAGTAACTTGTTTAGTTTCTAAGTTGTATAATCTGTACCCTTTTACATTGTCTGGGTAACCAACTAAGATATACTTGACAGCCTTTTTGTCCCATTTAAGTCTCTTATTCTTTGGTATATGTACCATTACAGGACTACCAAACACTCTGACGTGACTTAAATCAGGTTTTCTGCATGTCCATTTCTCAAATGGTGTAATATCTCCTAGACCTGAGGCCGGCGTCCTATTTTTAAGGTAAACTGCCGAGTTCACTGCCTCTGCCCAAAACTTTTTTTCTAATTTAGCCTCAAAGAGTAAGCATTTTGCACGTTCAACTATTGTCCTGTTGAAGCGCTCACAGAGGCCATTTTGCTCCGGAGTGTACGGGTTGGTCTTTTGATGAACTATCCCTTCAGTTTTCAAATAATTTTCCATCTCTTGGGAACAAAATTCTCCTCCATTATCTGTTCTGAGCACTTTAATTTTATTTCCCGTTTGGTTCTCCACCAAACTTTTGTATTCCTTAAAGTACTTCAATGCTTGATTCTTTTCTCTTAAAAAATATACAAACGACATTCGACTGGCGTCATCAACAAAGAGAAGAAAATATCTGGCCCCACCAAGAGATTTCGACTCCATAGGCCCACATAAATCTGAGTGCACCACCTCTAACAGGAATTCACTCCTATGATTGGCTGATGGGAAAGGCAAGCGAGACTGCTTACCCTCACAACACACAATGCAGTTGGATTTCTGGATGTTCGCTTTATCTTTATAGGATACACCCTCCACTGCACCATTCTTCATTTTCTCTAAGTCACTACTGTTGATGTGCCCGAGTCGCCTATGCCACAGTCTTGCTTCTGATGTGTGTACTGCCGAAGCTGCTAACCCCACTGACTTCACTGTGTTTAGTTTGTACACTCCATTTTTTAAACTTGCAACTCCAATCAGCTCATTCTGCTTATTACGGATATTACAACAATTCTTCTCAAATGAAACTGTATTTCCATTTGCTATAAGCTGGCTAACAGATAGGAGGTTAGTTGTGAGGTTGGGTATGTACAACACATTTCTCACACGAATGTCAAACTGATCGTTGTTTACACATGTAGTTAATAGTGTATCGCCGGCACACATAACTGGCATAGATGTTTTATTCGCCACAACTATTTCATTTATATCGTGTTTCCGCATATTCCGTAAACTGTCGCGGTTCGCCGTCATATGGACACTGGCACCAGAGTCAATATACCAATCTTCAGTGCTGAATTCTCCATTAAGAAATGCTACACTAAAAGCACCTGCTTCCTTAATTTTCAATTCGGGACATTGGTTTTTATAGTGTCCAATTTTCTTGCATTTATAACACTTAATTTGTTTACTTTCTGATGACTTTTGATCTGACTTTGACGTTGACGTTGACGTTTGTCTTTTTTTTGAATGAACAGTGCTGCCACCTTTCGTCCGACGATTCGTCCAAAACGCTGTCTCTGGTCCACTGTTGCCAACATCACAAGACATATCCAGAAGCTTCGTTTTGATGACGTCTGCACTAACGGCCAAACCGGAGTGTTCGATCGCCATTATCATTGGCTCGAACCTTTCTGGAAGCCCGGCTAAAAGCAATGATGCAATCCACTCTTCATTGATTTCAAACCCTGTTCCCTTCAAACGCTGTGCCGTTTCAACCACTTGAGACACGTAGCTTGTCATGGATTCACTATTTTCTAAGCGGATGGATATCAATGTTCGCAGTAGACTGATTTTCCTAGTGAATCCAGTGTCATCAAATAGCTGCCGTAACTTGTTCCACAACGCGTTTACAGTTGTCTCCGTCTTGATATGAGCGTACAACGAAGGGTCGATGGTCATAATCAGCTTAGCTTTGGCCTTCACTTGCTCACTTGCACTCAAATCCGGTGAAATATTGTCCAAATCAACGCCTTCTAACACCATAAAGTTTTTTACGGCAAACGCCCAGTCATCATAATTTTCGCGTCCTTTCAACTTTGGAACACTTAATAAATAACTAGATGACGACATGGTTTCCAACTAACGTAAGATAAAATTTACTTAAATACTTATTGACTCTGTAAAATGCGGGACTGGGCCCATAACCTATTATTTCACGGTAGTAGTTTAAGTAGTTGTAACAAGACTAACGTTTATTTTTTAAAAGTACAAATCGTTCTACATTACCACAGAGTAAACATGAGCATTGCCATATCACACCTAATAGAGCTAGTAGTACACATGTTGTTATTTTGATAATCTATAACTACATTTAGCGATTGGATCATGACTTGTAATTGTGAGCTTGATTCCGATACAAGTACCAAGTCGTCAGCAAATCGGAGGTGGCTCAGGTATTTTCCGTCTATGTTTAGGCCGCTAGTTTTCCAATCCAGCTTTCTTATTATCGACTCTAGAATAGCAATGAACAGCTTCGGGGAGGTCGGGTCTCCTTGTCTCACTCCTCTTTCGATGGGAAAGCTTTGGCCGACTCTTTCCAATTTAACTCTGCCTGTATTTTTATTATAAATGCTTTTTAGCCTCTATATAGTCGTTCTCTACCCCTTGCTCTATTAGCGCCTTCCAGATACTTGAATGTGAGACGGTATCGAAGGCTTTTTTGTAGTCAATGAAGGCGATATATAGAGCTCTCTGTCTTTCCTGGTATTTCTCAATCAATAATTCCAGAGAGTGGATATGGTCAATAGTCGAGAAATTCTTCCTAAATCCCGCCTGTTCCATGGGTTGTTCCGCTTCCAGTGTGATACTTATTCTTTGGTTTATGAGAGAGGAGAATAATTTATATAAGCATGGCAATAAACTTATTGGTCTATAATTTGCAACATCACGTGGATCACCCTTTTTATAAATAAGTATTATATCTGACTCAGACCATTGTGTTGGTGTTTTAAATGATTCCAAAATTCGATTAAAGAGGTGAGTAAGCGGTAGAGCCAGTAGTGATTGGGCTGATATTATAGCTTCGTTGGTGATGTTGTCTGAGCCAGGGCTTTTATTGGTTTTTAATCTTTTTATTGCTTGTACCACCTCTGTTATATCAAATGGTGTACATCTTTTTGAGTTTACGGCCGTCCGATACTTGGTATTATGATCGAAGTTTTCATATTCTTGAGCTCTATATAGCTCTTTATAGAATTCTGTTGCAATTCCTATAACTTCATTGCGACTATTTAGGGTTTTTCCTTCGCTATTTAATCCATCGATCCATGTTTTGTTAGTTCGTAGGTCTTTGAAAGCTTTTTTCGAACTGCCTGATTGTACTAAATATCTCTCGATTGTAATTGATCTGTACCTTGTATAGTCGTACTTTATACGCTTGCTAACTAGCTTGTATAAGGCTGAGAGTTCATTTTTCATGGACCTAGTTTTGTTTTTTGTATTTTGTAGTAACTGTCTTCTCTCCATAAGAACTAGTGTGCTCTCTGATAAAATTTTATGTCTTTTATTTATATTTTTATTAGATAATCGAGCCTCCTGGGGGCTTTGAATTATTGTTTTTAGAATTTTATCGTACAAGGTTTGAACTGAAATATTTTCTTGAGGGTCTATTAGGTTTGGAAGGTGGACTGCGATGCACTCTTTGTATCTGATAGTTTCTTCCTCGCTCTTCAATGTAGAGTTTTGATTATTTTTAAATTCTGTTCAATTCTTTTTCATTTTTGACAGTGTTAGTGTTGCTCTCACTGGTCTATGATCTGAGGAAAAGTTAAGATTCAATACTTCAATGTTTTGTACCGCACCAGGTCTGTTTGACAAAATGTAATCGATTTCGTTTTTATATTCCCCATTAGGTGAACGCCACGTCCACCTACGGTTTGGTTTCCTTTTAAAATATGTATTTAAAATTGCTATTTTATATTCGAGTGCGAAATCGATTAGTCTTTGACCTCTTGGGTTCCTTACACCATATCCATTTGATTTCATTACCAAGTATTCGTCAGCTTTAGGATGGCCTATTTTGGCATTAAAGTCGCCCATAATTATATACGTATTATATGCAAGGTCCATGGCTTTATATATATTTGTATAAAAGATTTCAATCTCTTCATCTTTTGCTGTTTCCGTGGGCGAATACGCTTGTATAATAGACATTTTGTTGTTTTGTATATTTAGGTTTAATAACGCGACTCTGTCAGAGATACCGATGAAGCTTTCTATGTTTTTCTTGTGACATAATTTTATTAAGAAACCGACTCCATATTGTCCCTGTGTGAGTCCTGTATGACAGAGTATGCAGTTTTCATATTCTTCTATTTTTGTACCCAAGCGTCGCGTTTCCGCTAGTCCGATTATATCAAAGTTTATATTTTTTAGTGCTTCTGTCAGTTCTAGTAAACGTCCATAAGAAGACAAAGTTCTGACGTTGTACGTTAGTACAACTAACGATAAATGATTCCATATCAAGTAGTAAAAAAATTTTTCTCCTACAGAATTCGTAGAAAACGTAAACTGCAGTCCCGGGACGACGTCCCTGGTTATCAAATTGAAGTGTAAAACTTTGCTGCTTCGAAGTTTCTCTGGAAATTCTACATTTTGCATTGTTGTTCTCTTAGAAATGGAACACTGAAAGAGTTAACAAGTCAGTTCAAACTTAATGGTGGTTTTGCAGTTCTCTTTTCGCCGCGCGGTACCTCACCAATGACTTCTCCAAGCGGAGGGGTAAGGCATATCAGACTTTTACGTACTAAAACCCACCCCTGTTCCTTCAGTTGCTTGAGTGTTCAGAGACGCGGTAACTCTGTTTCGAATTTATCCTCTACCCCTGGGCAGGCCTCGGCCATGACGGGCCCCTACACGTGTTGTTGACATCTCTTTGAGGCGCGTGTGCGCCGTCGACTCTCGGGCCTGGTACCGATCGGACGGCGAGCTATCCATTACTCACCGTCCGCTGGCCCGCGCCTAAGATGGCTGAAGATCGTCCCGCGACCCTCGACGCGTCGCGAAGGCGTCTCCTGCTGTGGCTGCTGCTGGGGGCGTGAGGAAGACTCAACAGAGTCGCCCCACCTGTTCCGCCTCCCCCGTCGCGAGTATTACTGCTTCGCAGAAGGAGGAGACTGCTTCCCATTCCCTCTCGTTCCGTACCATGGCCTGGACTAGAGCCAGATGCGAGAGGTCGCTGCTGCCGATCGCCTCCTCGAGGACACGGCGATGCTCCGCCCAAGCGAGGTTGAACTCCACCGTATGCGCGGTACCTCATCTTGTCAAATGAATTAGCTACTGCGCAGCGACTCGCCTCGTTTTCCGAGCCGCCTTTAAGATTGAATCTACTGCACCGTTGCTGACTTCCAGTTTGAAATGTGTGGAGGGTGCTGGAGTAATTTCAGGCACATGAGACATTACAGCTTTGTCTCTGGTCGGAAATTAACTCCGTACAAATAAACTGAACTCCGTGTAATACGATAATTATTGTTACCGATTCTCTTATTCAATAACTAAACTAAAATTAGAGAATCGCTATCTTTTACCAAAAGGGAGCACGAGAAAAAGACGGCTATAGCTATGAGCTAAGTTAGAGATGTCAAACTAGTTTACGCCTTGCGCTTTACCGTGTTTTTAGTCGACATGTTTTACGTGTACCCTTAATTTATCAGGCCATGTAAGTTCAACTAAATTTGACAGCTCTAATTTACGTCCGTCTCTTTCTTGTTTTATTAGAGAGGTAAAGATAGCAATAGCTTAAATTAAGTTTAGTTTGTACACAAGAGAATCGTCACCATTGTTTCTGTTTTCAACAAAACTTATAAGCTGAATGTGCAGACTTGTAAATGGCTTGTCGTGATTTTAGTTTATACTATCTTTTATATAATAGCTGAAAGCCAAATAAAAATGTTGTGTGATTTAGCAGTTGTGGAGGTCAGATAGGCAGTCGCTCCATGTAAAATATTGATATTCAGCATCAACCAGTTAGACTTGAAACGACTTCAACGTAGATGGGAAATGTCTGGGAAGTTATTTCAATAGAATAAAAATACAGAATCACGCATATTAATGAATTTATTCTGCTAATACAATTATTCTTACACTTATTATTTACAAACTTAATGTATTGCTAACTACTCCACTAATTATACTTAATACCCGTGACGTGGAATGTAAAACAATACAACACCAGATTTATTTACATTAAATTTTAGAGATGTGCCGTGTACGATATTTTTTATCGATGTTTACTATTTTGATTGTATCGTTTGAAAAAACAAAAAGATATCCAAAATAAATTAGTAAAAATATTGTGTGTTGTTTTGATGAAATTAAGAATTCAATAATCTAGCTGTATTTTTTTGTTTTTTTTTTTTCAAAATTATTATTAAAATGTGTCAAAAAAGATTTTAATTGAAATAAACATGTTTTTTAACACAAAAATTATCCCACACGGCCGTCTTAACATCTACTTAACACCGAATTTATTTCTATTTCACATATACTACGTGAATGCAATTTACATAGATAGATCACAAAATAGGGGTCTATATGACAATTATAAACACTCGAGGTACTATGTACAAGGAACGTGAAGCCATTGATCTAGTTATTATTAATAATAAATTTATTTTGGCACATTATTGCCGCTTTAAAGATATGTTACATTTTTTAGTCATTAAATTCACATTTTATGTCAATTTTGTATTCCAAAAGGGTGATTTTGATAGTTTTTTTATAGATAAAAATGAATAATATTTTTTTCTTTGAGTTATGACGAAATAATATCTAATTACATTAACATAAAACAATAAAGATAAAGCGAAAAAAAAAAAAACTGGTGAAATATAGACAAAAAAAATCTTAAATTGCATAAAATTCATAAACCACCCTTCAAAATACATTAATATTATAAGAGCAATACCAACATTTAAATATAATTCAATCACATATTAATATTTACATTGGTTTATAGTAATTTTAATAAATAGATACACCTATTACATTTTTTATAATTGCTCGATTTTAATAATACATTTGTTAATCACATTTATTTAAATAAACATAAACTCATTTTTTCATTTTAATATTGTCTTTCTTTGTTGTACTTTTGCATTTACTACTGAGTATGACTTCTAAGGCATTGTACTTAGGACATTTTTTTTTTAAATAAATATGTGCCTACTTACAGGTTTTGCATAATAATACCGATGTACAGTCACGTCTAAAAATATGAACCCGGTCAAAACAAATATTTAAGATTTATTTCTACAGGGTGTAACGGAGATGGATGGTCATTTATGACCACGCATTTCCGTTACATTCTGTATAATATTGAATTAGGGGAAATTATGAAAATGAAGGAAAAATATGTAGAATGAAACAGATCTGGTTGAAAAATATCATTATCAGTCTGGCACCGATAAAATAGTCATTTCATTCGCTCGAATCAACATCAATTCTAACTGAGACCGTTGTATTGATGATTTTAATGTTTACAGTCCCATAAATAGGTACTACGGCCGCGAATCATATTTTGACCAACATACAACCTGATACTGAGTTGCAAATTGCAAAAAACGTAAGAAAATTTGAATTTAGTGGGCTACCCTGGCGCTTCCACCTTAAGACTAAACCTTCCTCAATCTTAGTTGTATATTGACATTAAACGTCCTCCATTCAAGTTTCATTCCGTTGTCATGGTGACTTAGTCAAGTGGAGTGGAGGAGGTTTCCTTCAAAATATCATAAATAAGGGTGGAACTAAATCACTTTTCATTTCTCCGTGTTTCACATTTCGGAACAAAAAACCTCACACAAAAGAATGGTAAAAATAACCGTCTTCAGTTATTCGCGTGGTGAATTCTCCGCAGTAAAGTCTGTAATAATAGGTTAGCCAGCAGTAGGTGTAATTTACTAGCGATTTAGGCAAGCTGTTGCCTTATTACGGCAAACTAGAAAATGAAATGGCTGAGTTATTATGTGAAATAAATGATATACCTACTCACCACTTTATTAGAAATCAATGGCTTGATTTATGGTAAGATATTTCTTTTTTCTGTTGTAGTCACCAGTTTATTGTAATACCTACGATGTGGTTGGTATAGATAGGTATTTCACAATGATATAATTACCACAATAACTGACAAATGCTGGCACTGTCTGGACAGGTCCACTCAAAGCTGCGTGGTGCTTTCCTCAAAAGCTTATCTTCGACATTAACGTACATGGTTCTCATGTGAATTGACCAGTACATATAGTATGGATTTGGTCTACTTTCTAATTGTTTTTGTAACCTGTTTACTAAATAAATAATTATCATTTATCATTTTATCAATAATTAAGGGGTAGATACCAAATACGACATGATGATTCCAACTGTCTGTGGTAGACAGTCCCAATAAAATAAAATAAAACTTTTATACAAAAAAAAACAACCGACTTCCAAAAAAGAAAATACACTAAAAATTTAAAAATAACTAATTTCGGAAGTAGGTGTTTGTATTTTATTTCTTCGTTATTTGACACCGACTTCCGAAATTAAAGTTGATTTTAAATTTTTAGTGCAAACTGCTAACGAATATTAGATCATAATTGACAAATAAAAATGTTTTAATATAACCATAGCGACTTTTGGGTTCACGAATAAATATGAAACTACATAGCGTTTTAAGTTCCTAAAGGAAAAGAGGGAGAAAAAAGAAGAAAAAAGAGAGGGTCTTTTAAATAGCAATATGTTTGTATAAGTTAAACCATTCATGTTAGATCAAAATGAAAACGAATACATTTTTTATAACCAAGTTGCATAATTTGAAAATATGAAATGTTTCACTTTTTAAAATGAAACAGCAAACAAAGTAAATGTCAGATTTGACTGGAAGCGGGTCGCTTATCTGCTACGACGGCTCCCATAGCTCTTTGCTCGAGGCTACGACGTAGCGGAAATTCAACATATTTAACGTGTGTTTGACTTTTGACCGACTTCTAAAAAGAGGACGTTCTCAATTCATCTGTGTATACAGGATTAGAAACAGACGTCATGAATATGAACATTTTTCACTTTGGAACCAACACTGAAATATTAAAAAAAATCGGCCAAGTGCATGTCGGACTAAAGAGTGAAACTCACGTGTCTGTCTGTCTGTCCGTCGTCTGTCGCAAAATTTTGTTCCGAAGAATTTTTTAACTTCCCATTGACTTAGGAACTTTAAATTTGGTGATAATGTTTATTATTACGTATATTTTACTAACAAATACCAATATATTGATGAATCAGGTTTTTTCTTTGATAATTCCCTTATTTGGTACGAAACCCTAAATGTCCGAATTCCGACACGCCCTTAAAATACAGTCAGTAGGTACTGCAAAAAGATATTGATTTCATATTTTAATCACCCCATCGTACTATGAATAAGTTGCGTATTTTGGTCTAACGTGATGTTTCACTCAACCTACTTTCGTTACTAAATATAGACTTCCCCTGTGATATTGTTATTAAGGTAAGTACGTTTTTTTTTGAAAAAGTTTTATCGATATCGATATTTTGAAAGTCAAATATGTCCAGCACTAGCTTAGGTTTAGACTTTTTATAAGTTTGGTCTTTTTAATCTTTCGTCTAATCTGAACTTAGATAATAAGGTAACAAAAGTCGTCTCTGTACTCGATCTAGTACTTACAAAACCGATTACAAATATTATTTAATTTAAAGAAAGTTAAACACTATTGTACAGTGCTATTTTTATTTTACGAGTGTCAACTACTACAGAATATTTATTCCGAAAAAATGCACTGTTTTGAGAAAAATGCCACGCGAGCTAAACCGCTCAAAAATTAATCAAAAGCCTTCAGAACAGCAATAAGACCAGTCCCTCAATCCTTGAACAAAAAAAAAACAACAAAAATAACAGTCGGAAATTCTAAATTACAGATTTTCTTCAATTCTCCGACCACAAAGCGGTGTCTTGATTGCTAGCGATTACTCCCGAACAATTGGCAGTACTTTACCTAAATAAACACGTCTGCAACCGTCAAAGGGCTAACAATACACCCTTTTAATCTTAGGACGGGGTTTATTTCAATTTGAAGCTTAAAGGGTTGTTTTTGGGCATCGTCTTTTTTCTGGACCTGTTTTTGAAGGAAATGAGTTAAAGCTGCACAGTTGTGTTGCAGAATTGGGTTTTAATCTATTTGTACAGGTTTGAGGAGCTACTGACAGTGATAAAAATAATTTGCGGTTAAATCTCGTAAACAACGATCAAATCCCGAGAACTATGTATGTCGTTATATTCATGTAGATTTTATGATTGTCTGGCAGTTTGAGTATTTTTTGCGGCCTACTCAAATGTCCTTACTTTGGTATTGTTCTTCGGTTCGTTGAGCTCCTCAAAATTCTAAGTTGAGCTTCGCGATTACTGACAAATGCTTGCACTGTCTGGACAGGTCCACTCGAATTTGTGTGTTGCTTTCTTCAAAAGCTCATCCCAGACATAAACGTACATGGTTCTCATATGATTTAACCAGTACAAATTGTATGGATTTGAACACTTTAAAAGAGACTTTGACCTCTGAGTTTGTTTCGGTGTTTCTGCTCAGGGTAGTCAGCTAGGAAACACCGGCCTCATCTAGCTTAAACTGACAAAAAACATTGACGTGTAAAAGTGTTCCTTGTAACCTATTTACTGAATAAACATCATTCAACATAAGAATTTATAGTTCTTTTGCTATCTTAAACCTGTATTTTTTTTATAATACGATGTAACGTAATGATACATGCTTACCTAAACATAACCTCAAATAACTCCTCTCTCCTTATATTTTAAGAATCCATAAAAAACCGGCAAATCTATTTAATTTGACTATTTGTATGGCTTTGGCTCAACAAGATGCTTATATTGTGAAAATTTGAAGACTGTAGCGCCAAGCGTTTGGCTGTAAAACCTGTGTGACAGACGACGGACAGATAGACGGACACACAGGCAGACAGACGGACCCCTAAAAAACCGGCCAAGTGAGTGTCGGACTTTGCACATTTAGGGTTCCATACCCAATGTATTTTTGACAATTGTATGGCTTGGGTCAACAAAATCCTTAAACTGAGAAAATTTGAAGACTGTAGCTCTAACCGTTTGGCTATAAAACCTGTGTGACAGACGACAGACTCGTGAGTGACAGCAATAGGGCTCCGTTTGGACCCATCAGATATGGAACCCTAAAAATTCACATTTCACACACCACATGCCAATCACGACACACTCGTACCCCAAGAGCACAAAAGAAAAAACTCACTTAAAAAATCGAAAACAAGAAAATAATACGCCACAAAATGGCTTGCAAATACACAAAACTGTTGAAGCACTCTCGCGGTCCCCAGTGGTGCTGGCCTGCCTGCCTGATGCTGGTCGGAACTGACACGAGAAATGCAAATAAGGAAACATCGCATATTTCGTTTGCACTCTGAAAATGTAACAATATAAATTCGATTGTGTATTCCGAAAAGTGTTTGGGAAAGAATGTTTCTTGTTTCTAGAAGAATTTTCCGGTACCTATTTTGGGTACATACAGATATTTTATTGTTATTTGACATTGGACTATTTTTAAACGACTTCAAAAAGAAGGAGGTTATCAATTCGGATGTTTGTAGTTTTTTTTTTGGAACCAAACGTTAAATCAAATTTTTAAACCTTGTTTACACAAAGGTATCTTAAATTTCATATAATATCGGATGATGAGTTTCGGAGACAGACATCGGAAATCTTCAAAAAATGACAGCAAATCCACCGCGATTTATCGCATAAATATGCATTGTTAACACAATTTAATGAGTGAAAAATAAAAACTTTTTTACAAAAAAAAAGAATCGACTTCCAAAAAAAAAAGTACAAAATAACTTTAATTTCGGAAGTCGGTGTCAAAAAACGAAGAAACAAAACCAGAAACACCGACTAACTAACTATTAACTTATTTAAAAAAAACTTTTTTACAAAAAAAGCAACCGGCTTCCAAAAAAGAAAATACACTAAAAATTTAAAAAATAAACTTCCGAAATTAAAGTTATTTTTTAATTTTATGTATTTTCTTTTTTGGAAGTCGGTTGTTTTTTTTTTTTTTTTGTAAAATAGTTTTTTTTAAAGTATGGAACGGGCTATGCTTGGAGTCTCATTGAGGGATCGAATACGGAACGAGGTGATCCGGCTGAGAATCAAGGTTGTCGACATAGCTCACAGAATAAGCAAGCTGAAGTGGCAATGGGCCGGCCATATTAGCCGTAGAACCGATGACCGTTGGGGTAGACGTGTTCTCGAGTGGAGACCGCGAATCGGCAAACTTAAGGTAGGACGCCCTCAGGCTAGGTGGAGCGATATCTTCGCAGGGTGGCTGGTAGCATCTGGATGAGAGTTGCCGAGAACCGAGCAGAATGGCGTGCTATTGGCGAGGCCTATGTCCAGCAGTGGACTGCTATAGGCTGATGATGATGATGATGACAACGTATTTCTGTTACACCCTGTATAGGGATAAAGTCGACAATGTGCATTCGAGTGGCTCGCTGGGAATTTTCATTATAGCACTCAACCAGGCTATCAATTTTAAAGCTACCGTGGCGCGGCTGAATAATATGGCGTCGTAATTAAATTATAATACCTTCTTAAGACGGTAAATTAAATTGAAAAAAAAACAGGAAGGTTTTATAATGTTTTTGTTGTTAATTTACGTTACGGGTAGTTAGAAGACTGATAATGTGACGCCTTTCTTACCTCGTAACTGGATTGTTGAGGTCAGATGGGCGAAAAATAAAATATCGAAATCCAGTTGCATCCAAACCGACTGGAAACCGACTCGAACATGAAAAAGTTGGTAAGGGGCTGGAGGGGTCGGTTCGGGATAGTTAGTTGGTTGTGGTTTGGGTAAGGGAAGGGGCACTAGCTGGGGATCATGCAAGTCGTATTAGCTCTTACGATCCCCGGTCTAAGTGTGGGAAGGAACACCGGGGTGGCTTTTAGTTAGTAAGAATCTGACAGACACCTTAGCCTTGGGCAGGCGAAGGGGTCTGTCAGATTCTATCATCTATGAGGATTTTCCACCCCGGAAACAGAAAAAAATGGGAAGGGTTGAGTTGGTTGGTTTGTTGGGAAAGGCTAATCAAATGATAATTATCTTTAGGTTCCAAAAGTCAAGCAGTTTTCACTTATCCAACGATTCGTAAAAGCAAATTAATTATCTGTGTTTATAGGTTGACCTCTACAGAAACTTTCACAAAGACAGATTCCAACTCGATTGAACAACATCAGACACAGAAGTTTAATCCATTTTCTGTCTTCAATTGTAAAAGAAAAGGCGATAAAATAAAAGGTGAAAGACAGGTCTATTTTCTAAGAGAGGCATCTGGAAAGATTTGGAATTGTGCCAGAACCAAATACTGGCTGTAATAACTAATTCGTTCGTCAAAGTCAACATTGAACCGTTTATTTCAATAAGACCATTCACAGGCATTTACGAAAGTCAGAATAAAAATAAGTCAACAAACTATTTTATGGCGACTGTTCACTTCAGCAGTGTGTAAACGTTGTTGGCGGTGGAATACACCTGTCACGTAGCGGACGGTCGGAGTAGTGACATGACGTGGAGGTTGAGGAGTAGTTGGATGAATATAACAAACAAGACGAATTAAGACGTATATTTACAGAAGGATAGATTACATGAAGCACTCATTAATAATCCATACACTGTGACTAGGTACATTTATATCGTTGATTAATTCTGTTTATTTGGTATTACATAATTAAATTATGTTATTGCCAGGACACATGCCTAAATCTGCCTGGTTATAAAAACTGCACTTCACTGTTTTTTTTTTGAAAAGTCATAGAAACTGGTATCTGTCAATTACTGAAGAGTAGGAAAATGACAATGATAGAGAGGACCTAGCAACTCGGCAGCTGAATCAGAACTGACTTTTAACCCTTCTGCCCCAGCGGCCAAATCCGGGTTGACAGCCGATTTTTTTTTTTTCTCTTAAATATTTTTTTTTTGTCAAACTCACCGGTGAGTCTCAGGGCCTAACAGGAATGAAAAAACAAGAGTCTAGACAGAGAAGGCAAGTAATATTTGTTATTAAAAAGTAAGTACGAAAAAAAAAATCGTATTTTTTTTCACAACTTTTTAAACAGAAAACCAACAAGGCTTTAAAGCTGCCTTGTTTACACACCCTTTAAGCAGCGCACTAACTGGTGTCCAAGACTCTTTCAACGAGACCTAAAAACGTAATATAATCGCCATCAGCCAATATGTTCCCACTGCTGGGACACAGGCCTCCTCTCTGTGAGAGGGTGTGGGCCGTCGTCCACCACGCTGGTCCAATGTAGGTTGGTGGAAGTCATATCTCTTAGAATTTTTGGTTCTAGGACATGCCGGTTTTCTCACGATGTTTTCTTTCACCGTTTTGAGAGCAGTGTTGATGTAATAATTGATACAAAGTAAAGTGCCTGCCTGGAATTGAACCGACGACCTACAACTTGTAAGTCGCGGCCGTTACCATTATGACACGTGTTGTTATATCTGAGCGCAGTGGTGCGCTCAAATATAACAACACGCGTGTTTTACCCAAAGGGGTTAGAGTGTGGCTTACCCTCAGCTTGCCAGTTATATTTAGCCCAATGTAAGAAGGGGTCACTCTCAAGCCCTGCGCGCGCCAAGCGTCAAAATCTGTCAAGCCCCGTTGACAGTCGGCCATCGTGCAACTACAGACTATATCATGTTACAAGTGTGTGAACCTTGCCACAGGATACAAGACCTTGCGTAATAATAATAATAGAGGTTTAAGACGCGTGAATCGGATTTTTGGCATTTTTATTGGCAAGGCAAACAGCTTTTTCGCACTGACTCACTGGTTAGTCATGCAGTCTTAAGTGTTAAGCCTGTTTGCTATTGCCATTAATCGGCACACATCCACACTCAGAGCTGCTTCTGAAAAGTTCCAAATATAAAAGTCAAATAACACTTCGCTCGACCCGAAAACCGAGCCCAGAACTGCGCGACAGAAAAAACAATTGAAATACGGCTTCAGAATTCCAATCACTCAATGAATTTTCCCCAAATACCTACATTATTGCCCAATATCAACTACATCTGACCATGACATAATACATTAGGTACGCAAGGAGGACTAAAGGTCGTTCCAATAAAGCCACCTACTAAATATTTCGTGAAGGTATTTCGTGACACAGTCCATTTTTACTAGTGTTGGCAAGAGTCCCGTTTTTCCCGGGACCATCCTTTTCTCTGTTTTTAAAATGGATTAGTTGTTTTGAGAGAATGATAATAGGCGATCTATAAAATAAATTCGTTTGGCAATCACTAGACTTTTGAATAATATCAATACAAAGATAGTTTACTGATAGCTAGCTGTTGCAGGGAACGGAATGTTGTCACTTAAATATTAATATTTATTACGCTGTCTAATATTTAGTTTTATTCATTGTTTGCTACACCGGTCGACGTCATGACGTCAGCGCCGGCTGTCGCTGAAAACCAGCGCTGGGTTTCTGTCTTGCATAGGGTCATAGCACTAAGCTGAGCGATGGCCGTTTTGCGTGGATGTGACGCATATTTTCCCCCAGGTTTTCGTTTTTTTTTGTTGTGTTTCTCTCTTTTTTGCGTCATGTTTACCGTAAATAAACGTATTTTCTTTCTTTCTTTTCTACAAAATTGGTACCTACTGATGACCAAATCCACAAACTCTTTTGTTATATGAACTGCTATTAAATTTATAGGTGGTTGATAAAAGTACCAGTACTAGTTAAATTTTGTTACTGCTATTATATTTATGGGACGAAAAAAAGGAGTGTTTGTAAGTTCCCGTACGTGGCATTCTCAATGCGTGGTTTCTTCTAACCCTCAAAAACAAAAGACGTAAGTTTATGTTCGTTCTTTTCCTTTCGCCAGACTGATTGATTCTGGCTATTGCATTGATCAGTTCCGATTCAATATTCAGTGAACAGGTCGTTCTTTAGTCTGATGCTAGTGAATTTGTATTCTTAGTGTCTGTCGAAACATCTATTTGGCGTTTATTTTGGGAGCATTGAACAAAGTTTTTTGTATTCGAGGCGAAATGTTGACAAAGACTTAGTGACTTTTTGACCTTTTCATTGATATAGGTATGAAAAGTTTTTGTTTAGAACTAAAGTTTTATTTGATTGGACCAGGATTCCTTTGAAGGGAAAGGTCATTTTGTTGTTTCTTTTTTGAACTGTCCAAATTAATTAATAAATAACCGGGATTCCTATATTCCATTTTTTACCTGGCAAAATTCTAAATTCCTAATCGCGTGTCCCGTTTTTTCCCCACACTGCTCTACTTTATTGAGATACCTCGAAGGGTAAAAAATGTCATTCGGAATATGAAAGTGATTACGTCATACCGACATGAAATATTACGGAAAGAAGAATGAGGAAGTAATCTCGTGAGTGAAAAGTTTAAGGAAATACTTATAAAGTTAGTAGAAAATTTGTTTCATATAATTTTGCAGCTTTTATGAAGATTGAAGCGAGCAATGTCAGTGTTGCTAGGTAAAAATTTTGCAAGTATCTTTTGGGAAGAATCTGAGGGAGTTGTGTGATGAACTTAGAAAAGTTTCTTGCTTTAATACTGGTATAGTTGAAATACGTGCCATTTTTTTGCGTTCCGAAAGTCTGAATGAAAAACGGAACCCTCTTAAGATCACCCGTGTGTCTGTCTATTCGTCCGTCTATCACAGCCAATTCGCTCCGAATCTGCTGGACCGATAGGGTTGAAATTTAATACACACATTGATATCTGTGACCCAAACACGAACCTGTACTCTGAATAGATATATTTGGAATATAGGGCACTTTTGGGGTGAAAATCGGAATATTAAAATATTAAGTTTTTTAAACTGTGCCGTGCGACATATCAAATGATAGGGCACATTGTGAGGGACTCTAAAATATTTTTTTTATAATATTAAAATATATAGTTTTAAAGTTATTTAAAAAAATAGATGAAATAAAAAAAATGAACCTACCTACTTATGCAATTGTATTTTTCACCCTGAGGTTTGCTGTAAGAAAACCCAAATGCTGGGTTAAGCTCGCCTTTGTAACTAATTGTTAATTTGTGTTTTATTTATATGTTATATGTGTACAATAAAGAATAATAATAATAATAAATATTACCATATCTCTGAAACCACAAGGTCAACTTTGAAAAAAATACAGGAAGTAGTTCTTTACTTATATACAGAAAAACCTATAATACATATGATTTGTTCGGAACCCTTACTACGCGAGTCCGACTTGCGCTTGGCCGGTTTTTATAAATCCGTCCAAAACAAACGTTATTTTCAATCATACATAATGATTGATTCACACTTATTCACACAAGCATCATTAGAAACTTTCAGATAAATAATTAACTTTCTGTGTGTATGTAAAAAACCGGTCAAGTGCGAGTCGGACTTCGCACATTTAGGGTTCCGTACCATATGCGGGAAATAAATATTTTGGTATTTTTTGTTAATAATAACAATTATCACCAAATTTCAGGTTCATACTCGTAGGTCAATGGAAACTTAAAAATTTATTAGAACAAAATTTTGTGACAGACAGACGGACACGTGAGTGATAGCAATAGGGCTCCATTTGGACCATTTGGGTACGTAACCCTAAAAAATGAGCGAGCCTTACAGTAGTCTCATATAATGTGTAACATTTAACATCTCATCTTGGTAATAAGCAACATTAACATTCTATCCTCAAAAATAAAATTTAAAACGTTTAGTTCCGATTTCAACAGCGCGTAGACTTTTCATGCGCGCACTCTACCATAATATGACGGCCGCCCACCGCGCGCGCTCATTGGTTAAATCAAATAGCGCGCGCTTCCCCGGCTTCCTGTTACACACTTCCATCCCATTCAAGAAATCACTCCCACTGATTGCAGGAAAGCCAGAGGAAAGTCACATCAATAAATAAATATAATTTTTAAACGTGACTGCACATGCTTCAATAAGAGCAGTTTCTGATGTTAGAACTTCAGACTCGAACAGTTGTATTTACTTTACCATTTTTTCCAAGTGATTACTCCATCATTGCTATCGCAAAGCGAAAGTCTGACACAAGAAAGTCTTACTGAGTCGAGTCTATATACAGCATAAGTGAAGTAGATTTTATAGTTACAACTAACGTAATAAGGTGGAGACGTAAATATAACAAAAATGAAAACACTGACAATACTGTCGCGAAAAAGAACCAGCTGCTCAGTACATTTTGTGGAGTTATGCAAACATATGGAGTTACCTGTACCTATATACAAAATTCAAAGTCCTGACTGACTGATATATCAACGCACAACCTAAACCGCTGGTCCTAGAGACATGAAATTATGAGGGTGTGTTCTTTGTGAAGAGTACACATCCACTAAGAAAGGCTTTTCGGGCGTAGCAGCTGGCATAAGCTAGTCTATAATATATATTCAGGCTGTAAGGGACAAGATACCACACTTTTCGCAAAAAGGTAATACTCGTATGCTACTAACAAAATTATGATAGTCATCAATCTCGGTAATGATCGGTTACAGAAACTGACATTTTTGAGCGCGCACTAGATTGTAAACAATGCGATCTCAACGCTCCGCACTGCCAACACACGCGCCGCGGAGCGTGCCGCGCGTCGTAGGTATATAGATATTACGCCGGCGGTGTGACCTTACAAATGAACTCTAGCTAAAAATCTGTGCGTAGAACTTTCGTATTTTATTTACATTGCTGTTCATAGTGTAATTATCGATTTAATTACTTTTTAATTAAAACTCTCATTGGGTTGGATACGAATAACGATTTTGAACAATCTAAAGTAAAAAAAAAGGGTTGGTCCAGAATCATTTACTGAGACACTGGTACACGTATGTGCGTTTATGTGCCTTACACGGTGTATAACATACATGTGTATGTATGTCCGTTATATAATATAACTGACTGACTGACTGACATAACAACGCACAGACGAAACTACTAAGATTAGGAACGTGAAATTTTGTACAAGTCTTCCTTTTATAAATTAGAGGAGCACTAAGAAGGGATTTTTGGAAATTCGACCGTTAAGGGGGTGAAAAGGGGGAATTTTGTTTGTACGAAACTTCATATCCCAAAGCGGAAGATGTTATTGGATGATTTCCCAACCCACAAAAAAAAAAAACATTCCACGCAGGTAAAGAAGCTGGCAGAAGTTAGTGCAAACATAAATGTATGGGGCTGATTGTTTATTTTGCGATTTCTGTATTTTTTCAGGGTTGCTCCCATTGTAAAGTTGTAAAAATAGTTTTTAAAGTAATGATGAGTGTTGTCAGTGTTTTCATGTATTGTTGTATTGCTGTTTCCACTTTTTATTAATAATCTCAGTGGGCACAAGAAACATTCATTGACATCCTACTAACATTAATGGTTTTAAACCATTCACATTAAACTAAGCATTTAAGCGTTTTCTGCTTATTTTAATTATTTTAAATAATACATTCCTCTTTGGTTTTCGATTTAACTATGTAACTTAAATAATCTATTTACGAAAATAAATGAAAATAATCTTTTCACAACCGTCTAAACTATTTACCATCGTCACAACCTTAACTATTTAAAAAGCATTTTTTCAATTTAAAAATAAATATTTTCTTGAGTTTTCTATGTCTTGAAACCGCACTTAGTGTGTTTCTTTAAGTAAATAGAATTTTATTTAAATAGACGTCTAGATAAGTTGACACACACTTAAATAACATGAAAGGTAACTTGCCCTTAAATAAATCTTTTTGCACGTATAGATGAGAGCAATTTACGGGTGACATATAAAATTGAAGGTGGAGATGACGAACCACTTTTACTATGGCCCCAACGCTGAAATTGGGAACCAATCTGCTGTTCAGTCGATTTTGTAGAGTTATTCGAACGTAAATATATGGAACAGCTGATTATTTTTTTCGTGATTTCAGGGTTGGTCCTATAATGATTTTTTTTTAATTTTTATACATGACCATAGATACAAGTCTTTCAGTCAGATACATATCGGGTGTAAAAAGACAGTTTCCGAAGCCGAAAGCCACATATTCTACCCATTATTTGGATAATTTTTTTCTATTATACTATAGCTGGGAATCCACTGGTTCAGAAGATATTAAAGGTCAAAGTCGCAATATTTTTTTTTACTTTTTTACGAAAATGAATGCAAAGTGTTATTACTAAACTTTTCTCTAAACAAACATTACCTGAATTTTTTATTTATTTTTAGAATTTTCGAAATTACGCATCTGAAGTTACAAAAACGAAATGAATATCAAACGTATCCGATAAGTACCTACGTGGCTTAGAGCGAAGGGGCGGGTTTAAATCTACTTGCCTGGGTTCGCGTTACATTGCGCGTGCAATAAAAAATAGTTTTTTTTTTCATACCTAAAAATAAAAGTCGTTTCCCAGCAATAATTTTTGCGCAAAGCTACTTTGCTAGATGTACAGTATGCGTAGTTGACGGCTATGTGATGTACCTTTTTACACCCTGTAGTTATTACAGATACAGACATGTTGCGCCGACCCCAAATAAATTGGGATAAGGGCAAGAGAATGATGATGACATAGTTAGATACAGAATACATTATTTTTTCCATTAGAATGCAGATGTAACATATTGTAATGTTTTTTGCAGTATTTGGCAACAAATGTGTCGAGTCAGCCTTCTCGGCAAGTTTCGCTGAGGTAGTTAATACTGCAATAAATTCTCAGCTTTATTTTACCGAGATCGCGCCTATTTCAATGATTCCACATATTGTTTAGTTGCGTAGATACTTGAAACGCAAAATTACACCAATTTTACATCACAATATCCACTTGGAATCAATAAGCGAATAATTAAAACAGCCACTGAACTTGACACGAAAAAATCCCGCCAAAAATCAGGCAATTATGAGTAAAACTAGTGTTGCCTCTTCACCTTGTATATGATAACTAGTGATGAGTTTTTACATCTTAATTTTATGTGTCTTTTTAGATATAACATTATAATTTAGTCATAATATGTCACACGGCTGAAAAAGGCATCTAATAACTTATTGGGAGATCTCGAAAACCAATCTTAACTTACAAAACGTATCTCTAATACTGACACGTTAAAAACCTCTTTCTAAGAAAAATCTAACTGTCTTCGACAGGTGCGACGCGACAGTGGAAAAACGGTATGCAGATTATTTATAACACGCTTTACAAAACTAACATGTCAAAAAATCTTACAAGTTAAATTTGACCCACTTCCCGGGTTTGCATGACAATACATGGTTAGGTAAATGGCATCATCCAAATTCAATATGGCGGACAGGTTATTTTTTATGCATTCTCTTCATATGGGTATCAACTATCCACGGCCTTACATAGAGTCGTTACTTTAATTAATGGATCATTAATTGAACTGACCAGCATTTATCAACACAATTTTGTTGTTATAAAGTTCTTCAGCTGTCATATTTTTGACTGACAGCCTTCCAATTAGTTCTGGGCAACTAAATAACCGATTTATCAGTTTAAGTATCGACTCTGACTACATAATCTAACACTGTTACAATTAAACATTAAAATACAAAACCCTTCTCCCATAATAGACAAACTGACATTCTATCAGTGTTACGAGTGTCCATAATAGAAAAACTGACATTTTCTCAGTGTTACGAGTGTCCATAATAGACAAACTGACATTCTATCAGTGTTACGAGTGTCCATAATAGACAAACTGACATTTTGTCGAAGATGGAGCACGTTGATTTGGTCGAAGATGGAGCACGCTTGCCTTAAAGTACTTTTGACTAAGACTCCCAGGTTGTAGCTATCAGGAAACAAGTGGTGGAGTGTAATTGCCTGCCAGAGGGCAGGGAATTCCACTCCACCACTTGTCATTCCCTGCCCTCTGGCACGGAATTACACTCCACCACTTGTCAATCCCATACATTTCGGACTTTTCGGCAATCGTCGTGACTTTATCCCGGCTACTTAATAATGATACGCGATGCAACAACCATTTTTATCTGACTGCAAGGAAAGGGTTATGATTTTAACACCCTATTTTTAGCTTCCCCTGTCATGTGACTATGTAAAAAAATCTTAGAAGTGAAATTTTACCCACTTCCCGGTTTCCGATTGAGCTGAAATTTTCCATACATTTTTAGTTTGGATGACAATGCATGGTTAGCTAAGAGACGTCATACTAAATCTAACATGGCGGACTCCCAAAGATGGCGGATTAGTTATTTTTTATGCATTCCCATGTTAAGGGTATCAAATGAAAGGGTTTTCTGAAAAAAATACTAAAAATAGAATGACGTCACTCAAAAGCGTATGTTTTTGTTTTTTACAACTGTAATAAATATTATTAATATAGAAATTGTTGTACGTCTTGATCAAATCTAGACCAATTCCTATGAAAAATGGTCGTCGCATAATAATTGTGACCTCTCTTCAGGAGCTTTTAAACATTATAGTATTTAGTTAGTACAAAACTCTTCTCTTTAACTTAGGACCTCTGTCCTCTACGCAGTCCCAAAGACAATCTCCTCTGGTCTGGAACAGGACGCATGGTGAGCTCGCAGAACGTCTGCTGATGTCGACTTGACGCAGTTGTTCATGTGAATGTCTGAGGAGGCGTTGGAGTGATGCTGTTCTCGACGGGTACGCTGGCAGCAGTAGCGACGGGCTATGTCGCCGCAGAGAGACCTGGGGGATAGACATTAAAGTTAAAAGTCATGTCTGGCTTTTGCTGAAGAATTAAACATAATCTACCATTTGCTTAGTTTTAACAAATTCAAATTATAATATAGACTGAAGGGGGACTGGGCTGGTCTTTTCTATAAGATGCCGTCAAAACTGTGAGCCCATATATATACAAGGGTGTAAGGAGAACGCTTCCGAAGCCAGAACGTAGATTATATACAACCTAAATGCAAACAGATACCAGTGATCTTTCGCTATATTTTGGCGTCACGTGGACGTGGGGTCGTTGGCGGCATGGCTGTCGGCGAGAGCGCGCGCACTTTGAACTCGAGGAATACGCGGGCGTCAGCTGATATTTTACGAATATTACATTGCATGATAAAGTTGTAAAGAAAAAAAGTGTCTTTTACTGCAAATAACTGTTTCATTTAACTGTTCTCACGGCATAGTGTTCGCAAAATGCTTTTTTTTTCAGATTTTTTGATGGTATCGTATCAAAAATAATTAATTAGCCTTATTACCCTGTCTCCGTTTTCTGGAGCGTTTACCTTACGCCCTGTATATATTGTAACGACCTTATGTTGGCAACCTTATGGTGAAGACTGGCACGTTGGAAGTTTGGAACATTCTAGAAACTCTTGAAACGCCGATTGAAAATTAAGAAGAAGGAAGACTTTTGTTTTTGGGTTGACTTCACCTAGCCCGCTCGAAGAGGGCACATGTATTAATTTCATTATTCAATATAACATATTAATGTTCCAGTTCTCTTTCTTTTATAACACATCACACATAAGCAGTCACTCTTATAGACCACCCTCTCGCACCGCGAGCGAGTAAGACAAACCCCCAGGAACGTAAAAGGAATCTCCAGGGACCAGCACTAAGAGAAGCAGCTCCAGGTCCCTACAAGTGGCGGCGAGCGCCGGGAAAGAGCGCCGTATGTAAGAGTGACGGCAACATTAACGGTGTGCGGTGGACAAACTGAGGACTGATGCAGTGACAGCATCAGGATTAGAGGAGTATACTCCAAGCTGAGTGGTTCCATTTTTATTTAAGTGTTAAATAATATTAAAAGAGGAAAATGCGATACTTTTCGGGACACACGTATGAAGTGTGCCTCGAAGAATTTATCGACGAGTTTGTGTCGATGGCCATTGCCAAGGGGTGGCGAAAAAGCGATTATTCGTTAATTCTTGGTGTCTGGTTAAAAGGAGCTGCGCATTATTTTTTTAAATATACGTTCCAGTATGAGATGGAATTTGACACGCTGTGCGCGGAGCTTAGGAGAGAATTCCCATGCAAGTGTGTGTCTTGCAAGCACAGAATCAATCAGTGTTTTTATAATCTTGAGAGGCCGGACGTTGTGTCCGAGGCGGATGAACAGTCCGAAGATAATGTGAGCGAGGATAATCAAATAATATTATTTTCTAAGGAGGACGATGATGACCAGAGCTGCGCTGATGCAGGCCTAGTCAATGATGTCCAGGAATATGAAGTCTGCGGTCTAGGCGATGATGACCGAAGCTATGATAATGAAGATACAGAATCGGGTCGGTTATTTACAATTATTCCTAGTAATAATATTTCAGAGAAACAAGAGATAATTGTAGTAAAAGAAACATTTGGCAAGCACGAGTCGAATGAAAATTTTATTTGTTTGGGAGTTGTTTCGGCTGATGTCGTCGACATGGAAAGCTGTGAGGTGGAAGTTCCGTCGGAGACACATGGTTCTTGTGACGATGATTTTGTTCAAGTTGAGTATGTTTCTGCTGATGTTTGTGAGCAGGAGAGCTTCGAAATGGCGGTGGAGTCCAAAGAGCTGTGCGTGCCAGTGGAAGTCATGCAAAATCCTGCTATTATTGTTCCAATAGGTGATGGTCCAGCGGATATCTATCGGGATGAAAACTGCATCATAAATATCACTTCACAACATCACAACATTTCACAACAAGCGGAACAGCATTTTTCACAGAATAGGCTGGAGGAGGAGATATGGGCCCTCCCGTATTATATGAAGAGGAATAATTTCCATTTCTTTGCTAAACATAAAATTATTTTTGTATCAATGTTATTTATTCTAGCTGACGTGTATAGTCATAGCAACGTGACAAACAAGTTTTCGACCATAAATATAAGGTATGGACGTAATAATTACGATGACCCAAATTCTTCGATAAAAATAAAAATATGCGAAAGAGGTCAAGAATTGCTTGTAAACTATTTATTAAAGCAATATTCTGTAAGTATAAGTGTTGGAAATATAAGAAAAAATTTATAAATTGTTTGTTGAAAATTATTTTATTTTTAAAAATAATTTTAGAGAATAGACAGTGGTGTCAGATGTCATTTGACATGACAAATAATTGTCAGATATCTGGTACGTCAAAATTAGTACGGTTGACAATATAGTAAAAGTTTAAATTTTAACCTACTTCAAAAGTAGGAGGTTCTCATTTGTTTTGTTTTTTATGTGATATTAATCGTTGTGTTTTTGTGTGTTTCATGTAATCGATATGATGAGCTGCACGGACGTGAATGAAGACTGATGGGAGATGTGACCTCCTATCATGAACAAGGAAATATATTTGTTAGGCGATTATTAGTGGGAAATAGATATGAGTTTCTCCAGAGTGCGATTTTAATAAAGATGTTACTACGGTTAGGAGGTAGAGGGAATTGCGGTCCTCTCTCCTAGGGAAAAATGTGTCCGGGTTTTTTGTCGGTTTATACCAACTTTGTTTATGGGGTATAATGCCTTCGCAAAGTAGGATCGAGTTGATTCTGTATGGTGTGACCGAGCCCATGACAATTTTTATGTATTATTCATTTAGAGAGTATACTTCAAGTTATATTTATGGAGCACTCTTGGGGAAGTTCAGGAACAGTGAGTAGGTGTTCATAACAGTGGTCGTTTTTTCTCCTGGTCTTCATAAACGTCCAATGGAGTTAAAATTATTACAGTTTTGAATTTTATTTTTGTAAACCCCTTCTGGGTAGATGCTAACTAGAGCATCTTAGGTCAGAAAATTTAGCAGAGCAGTGTGGCTTTTTAGAGAGGTTTTTACCTCACTGAAGCCATGTGCATTGCCGGGATATGTGGTGCGCCGAATGGCTTAATTAATAATAAGAAAGCAGACCACTTTACTCGGGGTTCATTTTTGGCTATCCATAGATGGACTTCTGCATCTCCGTAACTCCTCACCTAAGCAGGGAAAAACTGGATAGGGTTAGGTAGGTCTCAATCGGCTTTTCAAATATTTAATTGAATAGAAGACTTACTAGCGTCTGCGCTTCTATTCGTAGGGGCGTAGCTCATGTAACGACCTTATGTTGGCAACCTTATGGTGAAGACTGGCACGTTGGAAGTTTGGAAAATTCTAGAAACTCTTGAAACGCCGATTGAAAATTAAGAAGAAGGAAGACTTTTGTTTTTGGGTTGACTTCACCTAGCCCGCTCGAAGAGGGCACATGTATTAATTTCATTATTCAATATAACATATTAATGTTCCAGTTCTCTTTCTTTTATAACACATCACACATAAGCAGTCACTCTTATACACCACCCTCTCGCACCGCGAGCGAGTAAGACAAACCCCCAGGAACGTAAAAGGAATCTCCAGGGACCAGCACTAAGAGAAGCTGCTCCAGGTCCCTACAATATATATATATGTTTTTTTTTAAACGTTGGACACTAGGAAATATTCCTGTGTCGTGGGTGCGTTCACAAATATGTTTACTCACATACACAAGATACCCAGACCCAGAACAATTATTTGAAGGCCATACAAATATTTTTTCCGTGCGGGGATCGAACCCGCGACACGCAGCGCAGCAGCCGAGCGCTCAACCACTGCTAAACCGTGCCGTCAAATATATCGCAAGACCCTGACACAGTTTGACGGGGTCGCTAGAAGATGTCGGGACGCCTTAGATGGCTTCCTGGCACATTGCCGTGAAGAAGCACAGCTCAGAGAGAAATGAAAGGAATGGGGGGAGGCCTTTGTCCAGGAGTGGGACAGTTAAGACAAAAAAAAAAGTAGGTATAGTACACATTCTATGATTAAGAATGTGGACTATACTTTTTTTTTTTTAGTTTGAACTGATAATGATATTGAGGTGTTAATTTAGGGGTAAATAATATCAGTCAGGTATTAATATCAGTCGACATTATGACCTATGTTTTCAGGCTAGGGTCAATCTTTATGACCTATAAATTCTAGCCCGGCCCGGAAATCAACCCCGTTTGGAGTTCAATAGATCACTGTTATTGATCGCCCGGTTTTATTAAAATGAAAGATAGAATAGAAATGAAATCGAGCATTGTTCTTTGTGTTCCATTAAGTACAGTGACGACTTTACTTGTAAGCTCGAGTAGGTATCTTTAAAATAGTCCATTTGAGATACTCGAGCTTACAAGTAAAGTTCCTTGTGTACATATTTTTGCTCGTGACTGTACAGGATGCAACGGAAATGGGTGGTCATATTTAAAATACTCTTTACGACCATGGAAATAAACAACTTTTTTCAAGAAAGATAGAGTGAATCCCAAAACAAAATTGAACCTTCCATACAAACTTATAACAGCTGCTAAACTTTGAACGGGAAGTCAAATTTTTTTTTTTCGTTTTTTTTTTATATTATTGAAGTTATACTTATTTTGGCGCGTTAGCGAAAAGTGATGAGAGTAATTTTTTACGATGCGCGCGCAAACCGACACAAAAAACCAACACCCTAAGTTTAGCTAGAAACGACACCCTGAAGTTAGCTATAGTCTGTGGTTCATGAAGAATAATTGTTTTCCTTTTGTAATCTTTGTGACAGTTTGGTTTTTTATCTTGTTACGCCAAAGAAGTAGAACTACTTACGTGCGTACATAAGTACACACACACTTTTTTATATTATAATCAAGTTATAATTCTCACTAGTTCGATGTTCGGTAGTCAAACAAGTGAAGTGAAGTGTGTGAATTATGTTTTTCTTACTTCACCGCTGTTCTTTTCTGATTAATTTTGTTGCGGGACCTAAGACAGTTTAATCGTGTCTCTGGGACTCGTCGAGTATCACTGCCTCGGCGTTTCACCACCACACCACTTTCACTGTTGATTCTGGCTTACAGAATTTACGCTGGTTTGGGAACAGTCTGGCGGCCTTGTCCCAAAATAAAAATGTAAAGAAACCTCAGTTGTTCGATGATGATACTTAATAATTGAAGTCAAGTCAAGATGGGCAAGTATTTCTCAACATTGTAGTTATATTCATCGTAATTTTTTTTTCAAACTTTGCCCCACATTAGGAATTACTCCTGTATCGTGGGTGCATTCACAAACATTTAAACTCACACACACAAGACACCCAGACCAGGAACAACTATCTGTAGGCCTGGGTCATACAAATATTTGTTCCGTGCGGGGATCGAACCCACGAAACGCAGCGCAGCAGCCGAACGCTTAAAAACTGCGCCAACCGTGCCGTCAAAATATATTATATAAATAAATCTAAGGATGGCGTTCGGAAGCATGCCATCTGAATATTATCATTTTTTTTAGATACTTTTCTTGCTGTAGGATGTGGGCTAATTTTGTATGGACCTGCCCCTGCTTCTTTGTTTATTTCCGTGGGCGGAAACAGCATTTAATATGTCCACCCATTCCCATTACACTTTGTAAGTATAAGTACCTCTGTACTTACATGACTAGTGAGTGCCAACTGATAAACAACTTTAGTATTGTGACCATTATAGTCACAACCTTATGTTGGCGGCCTTATGTTGCCGACTGGCAGGTTAGAAGATTCTAGAAGGATTGGAAAACCGGTTGAAATAAGATTAGAATAAATGATAGGCTTGACGGAGGTGTCAGTTAGTTAGAGTTCAGCGAGCCCGTCCAAGTGGGCATATGTGTGTTTTCCCTATTACTACAATATAGTTAATTGAAGTCGCCCTCAGCAGTTTAACTTATCCGCCCGTAGACATCCCTTCCATATAGTCCTCTCGCACCGAGGCAACGAGTCGCCGAGCTACGCGACGTCCCCGATAACGTCGAAGTACCTCCAAGGTGCCCTGTAGCTCACAAGAGAGCTTGGGTTCCTACAGTATCTACCAGATAGGTATGTCGCGCACCAGATACTTACACCTACATTAATCGGTCAGCTACCGTTATAACAGACACATTAAAACCCTATTGTTGAGGCCCCGAAGAGGGATGCGCGGGAGCTGACGGTTATAGTTTAGTTTCATGTGGGGCGAGACTATTGCAGGGTGCAGGCTGCATAGGAGAAATTCCGACTCAAAATTGAATATTTTCAAACTGCATCAGACCTCTTGAAATGAGACTTCTTAGGTACTTTTTAGTTGTTTTTGCAGTCGTGTTTTGTGAAAGTATTTTTACACTTTGTATAGAGCCTCTAATTTTTTGAGTTTCAAACATACCCTAATAACCTTGTCGAAATATTTTGATTCTTCGAGTCAGATCTTTGAGGACGAACGATCACACACACAACAAAGTAAACGTATAAGTAATCATACCTACAGGAACACAAACCTGCAGCAAGAATCCAAGGTTTTCCTGAAGGCTGCTCGGAAGTCCCGGTTGAAGTAGGCATAGATGAGCGGGTTCAGCGCCGAGTTGAAGTAGCCCACCCAGAAGACGGCTGCCACCACTGGTGGGGGGGAGGGGCACGCATCCCCGCAGAGGGCTGTGATTATGTACCTGTGGGGAAAAGGAGATTTTTATTAAACTGCTTACAGGCGTCAGCAAACTAAATTTTATGCTCTAAAAGCGCAATGTTGGGTTTTCAACACTTGTTTCAGCACCAAGAGTTTACAATTCAACTGTGTATTTTTATTATTTGATTACAATATACATATTATACAGAACTAAACTAATAAATAACTTAATAAATAAAATATGTACAAGCGGCATAAAAGATCCGGGAGGAGTACCGCTCATTGGGCATTGAAAAATTCGTCCAAATCGCTGTCAATGGGTAAAGTGCCCAGAACGATGGCGGCATTGCCACGTTGAATGGCAATGCGAGATTCTTTGGCCGAAAAAAAGGCCAGCCCTCTGGTCACGTGAAGAGTCGACTAAATGTTTGCTGATATCACGGAAAACTCGATGAGCACTCGGACCCCATGGCCCTAGTATTTCAACCCCAAACGGCTCAAATATATAACTCCCAATAAGGTTGTTATATTTGCACCGCTTTTTTTTCTGTGGGGTGGGAATCATCCAATGAGGAGGGAGCGGGAGGGCGTGTCAGACTCTTACTGACTAAAACCCACCCCTGTTTCTCCCTGCCCTGAATGCCCAGGGGCGAGGTAACTCTTTCGAATTTATCCTCAACCCCCGGGCAGGCATCGGCCATGACGGGCCCCGTCCCTACTGCTGACAACTCTTTGAGGCGCGCGTGGAACACTACGCGCCGTCGACTCTCGGGCCTGGTGCTGATCGGACGGCGAGCTACCCATTACTCGCCGTCGGCAGGCCCGGGTTTACAGTGGCCGGAGATCGTCTCGCGGCACTGGAAGCCCCTGGCGTCTCCGCAGTTCCGCCTCCTCCTTCGCGAGCATTACTGTTTCGCAGAAGGAGGAGACTGCTTCCCATTCCCTCTCGCTCCGTAACATGGCTTGGACCAGGGCCGGGCAATATTTGCGCCGCTTGAGGTTTTTTGCACCTGTAGCAGCCGCCCCAGCGCAGTCCGCCATGCTAACAAGATGAGATGGCGCAAAGGTGTCGACACATGTTGCATCCCACACCAAAGGCAATGTGTAATAATATGAAGGCATTTTTAAGAAGTTTCTGGTATCAGGATAAATGGACATTACCTAGATACAGTCATAATTGTGGTAAACAGGCCCAGGCAGGCAGGGTTTTCTTAATCTGAACTTACACCCCTATGCAATACCACAGGTTACGGGACACGTTACATTAATATTTTTTTTATCATTCATACGTTCGCGCTTAGCCACTATATCACCTGATGGTAAGCGATGATGTTGTCGACGCGTCGACAACAAAGTCAAGCCAACTTTACGACGTTAGCTTAACTTGACAGACCCCCAGGTTGTAGCTATCAGGAAACACAGACTCCGGCAGGGAATTCCATTCCTTAGCTGTTAAAACGTTTGTGCATAAGAGTGGGATGTCCATCATGAACCGGTGGCGCATACGTCTAGTGGTCCGATGATGAAACGGGCTTAGTGGTATTAGATTATGCGATTCAGATGCACACTCCCCGAAATGTAACCGATAGAAGACTTTGGAGATTTGACAAGTACATCATTGCCGATGATCTTCTCGCCTCATTTCTTAATAGAGTAGTTTCATAAAAAAATCTAATAAGCCAGTCAAATATATTACTAAAAAATATTAGACACGTATTTCTTCTTTTTTCACATTAAACAAAAATGAGGACTATACCGTGCGTCGAAATTCCATGTGACGTCACGGTATGCGACACATTTTACCACAAAGTGACGTAAAGAGCCTCCACTCCTGAACTGGTATTGGTAAAGCAAAAAATACGTGTTCAATATATAGGATGACTGGTAATTAGTGACCGATACTTAAACACGTGATTGTACTCATGATAACAAACAACTTTTACTATAGGACCAAACCTGAAATCACGAAAAGAATCTGCTGTTCAGTACATTTATGTTCGCCTACTGACTGGTCAAAATGTACTGTACTGCCTATTTTTTTCGCGATTTCAGGTTTGGTCCCATAGTAAAAGTTGTTACTTATCATGAGTACAATCACGTGTTTAAGTATCAGTCACTAATTACCAGTCACCCTATATTTTGATAATCTAACATTCTAGATTTTATTTTTCTTTGTGGGGTGGGAAATCATCCAATTACATCGCCCGCTCTGGGTGGAGCGGAAGGTCGTGTCAGACTCTTACTGACTAAAACCCACCCCTGTTCTTTCCCTGCCTGAGTGCCCAGGGGTGCAGTAACTCATGTTGAGAATTTATCCGCCACCCCTAGCCATGCAGGCACCGGCCACGATGGTCTCCGTCAGTGGTGGCTGACAATCATCTCTTTGAGGCGCGCGTGGAACACTACGCACCGTCGACTCACGGCCCTGGTGCTGATCGGACGGCGAGCTACCCACTGCTCGTCGTCTGCAGGCCGCAGACGCAGGCAGGAGATCGTCTCGCGACGTCCAACGCCCAGTGGTAGCTCCTGCGGTGGTAGCGGCCGGGGCCGTGAGGGCCACTCCATTGAGCTTTCCTCACGCGTCCCGCCTCCGCCTTCTCGAGCATTATTGCATCGCAGAAGGAGGAGACTGCTTCCCATTCCCTCTCGCTCCGTACCATGGCCTAAACCAGGGTGGGGCGTGAGAGTCCCCCACCCTGTCGTCCACCTGTCGCTGCCACCTATCGCATCCATGAGGACACGGCGGTGCTCCGCCCAAGCGGGGCAGACCTTCACCGTATGCTCCACCGTGTTAACATTCTAGCTTACGGACTAAATATAATTATTATGTTCATACCCAGGAAACTAGCCCATTTACTCAATAAACATTGCTTAGCATATATTTATTGCTGACAAATGTTTATACGAGTACCTCTATTTCAGACCTGTGGTTTAACAGGAACATAACCGAAACATATCTAACTGATATTTATTTATCACGGCCTTAGAGGCAAATTCTTATGTGCCTGTCAGTTATGCCGCTACCCGAACATAGAAAGGCTTTTGGAGCCACAAATCTTATGTGTGTTAAAATCCCGGAGGAATCCACTCACAAGGTATTACATGATATGTACGAGTTACTGAGTTATATTGACAGTTCACTAAATAAACATAATAATGTCTCTACTATTTTCCCTCTAATAGTTATATTGTTTCACACGTTATCTGAGTTAAAAACAATAGCAATAAAAGTTAGTTAAATATATTGAACTTCTCAATTCTGAAACTCAAGCGAGCAGCCGTAGATTACGGGTACGAGGTATCCACGAAGCAACCACGAAAAATCTACGAGATAACTGTGCAGCCCCTACGTAGTGCCTACATGGTCTCTACGTTATGCATATGCGGCCTCTTTGTGGTGCCTACTTGGCCTCTTATGTAATGCCTATGGAGCTCATACGTATTGCCTAATAAACATTTACGTAGTGCCCCCGCGGCCTCCACGCAGTGCCTACGTCATCTCTACGTAGTGACTACGTGGTCTCTATCTAGTGACTACGCAGTCCCTATGTAGTGACTACGCGGTCTCTACGTTGTGACTACGTGGTCTCTATGTACCTAGTGGATACGCGTTGTTGCTGCTTACACGGCATCTATATTGTGCCGACGTGACCGCTACGTAGTACCTAAGCGACATCATAGAGAACGCGGCCTCTACGTAGTTTCCCGGGCTTAATTTGACACACTGGACGCGGCAACATTACTCAAGCTTCATCTATGTGTAAAGCGTTTGTACAACAGATCAAGACACAATAAAAATTATACCCGTGTGCCGAGTTGCATTCAAACCCTTGATCGATTTTAAAAACATTCAAATACACAGACTTTCACATTAAAATCTTGTGTCTCTTACCATAAAAAGAAGGGCAGCCAACATGCCAAGAAAGCTGACATGATAATCCCGAGGGTCCTGGCCGCTTTCCTCTCTCTTTTCATCTTGCTGCTGGCCATAGGCTGCATCTGTATGCTCTGTCTTTCTCTCATGACCTCCCCCATGGAGATTCCGTTGATCTGTAGGTGCTTGTCCAGGAGAAGGGCTGCTACTTTACTCCTGAGGACAAAAGAAATTTTGTATTATTTGCTGGAAGTATTTTGAAAGATAACGATAGAGGGCCAAAATCTTGGGACCTTTTTAATTGGTAATCTGGTAATCTGATAATGCGGGTAGTAATAAAGCTTTGATGACGCGAATCACTAACAAGGTAGGTAGGTCGGTGCCGTATTCGTCATAATAAAAATCGTTAAAATAATATTTCTGGTCTTCTTCTCTTTAAATTTCGCACGATTTTTATGTAGTGGCTCGTACAAATATGATACTGATGGCTAAGAGTATTAATAGCTGCACGGGGCGAGCTATCAGATTTTAATCTGCGCTTGCCGGGGTTGGTCCATAAATGGGGTGACCATCTGTACATACCGAGACTCCTCCGTACCTCGGAAATTACGTGAAGCCGTTGGTCATGGCTGTCAATTGTTGATCCTTGACAGTCGTTACGGGTCGTCTGCCAACCAGTCTTACCAAGGGATATCATATTACCAAGTAACTGGATTGTGGAGGTCAGACACTCCATGTAAAATACTGCTATTCAGCTGCATCTTGTTAGACTGAAAGCCGACCCCAAGATAGTTGGGCAAAGGCTAGGCAGATTAATTGACTGATGGCTAAGTAGGTAGGTAAGTATTGTTACATCTTGGGACGAAGACTCAGTGGTGTGTACTTCTGTTGTGTCGGCAAACGACCGCCACTCAGGTCTATCTGTTCAGGTATACCTGCGCAGGTACGCCTGTACAGGCAGACCTCTCCGATAACCCGGAGCGTGTGTGGAGGTCATAAGAAATAAAATACAGGTCCGCAATAATTGATATTCTTATATTATAAAAATCAATCCTTTTCAATTGAAAACACACAAATTTTATGACTGATATAAAAACAAATCAATATTTTCCTCCTAATTAAATCTAATCCTATTCTAAATTTGCATCGCCCTTTAAAAGTATATTTGACTAACCAGCCCGTTTGCTGATAAGGTTCGTATTTCAAGTGATCTCCTTAGAGGTAGGTCCTTAGGATAACTATAGTGTTTTTGCACCCATGACGTATATAGCCGTTAAAGTTATTAAATTTAGTTGTGAATTTTACTTATAAGCTATTTAATTAATTCATAACTGATTGGTAAAATTCACAACTATATCTTTTTGTAGTAGAACATTTCAGGCCCCGGACGTATCACATTTGGCATCTGTCAGTCCCCGTTGACAGGTGGCCATCGTGTAACTACAGACTTTGTTAGGTTCCGGGTGTATAAACCTTGTCACAGGTCTAAACGCATGAATCGGGTGTTTGGCGATTTTTTTTGGGAAGGCAAACTCTATAACCCCGGTAGCGCCGCTAGTTTGCATTGCCAAAAAAATTGCCAAAAACGGCCGCCTGTCAACGGGGACTGACAGATGCCTAAACATGACGCGTCCGGGGCCTGAGGGGGAGACTATTTTAATTTTAGTCGAACCCCAGTAACGTTCCAAAATAAAGCAACGATGCACAAAATCTCTCGATCCGATATCCACAAATAATAATCAAAATGATTCTGTTCATTTACTTCCCGTAAGCACTATCAGAGTAAACGACAAGAAAGGGCCACTCGGTTTGTCAAGAACTGAACGGTTCGAAAGCCCAATAGATATTATCGTTCGCAGAATCCGATGCGATAGTAATTCGAGCCGGCCTTTGGGGAAAAACTAATCCGGTATAAGTGCCTAAGGGAAAACGTTAAGCTTCAAATATAGATCTACGAGTATCTGTCTTATCTTGAATTCAATTTTTTTAAATAGTATTTATGTTCTTACTTAGTTTCCTTTATACTCTATTTTAACAAACTTGTCTTACAAGTACTATGCGATTTAAGTAGAACTAGCGCCCCACCTCAGCTTCGCACGGGTACAAATTATAAAACAATCTATTGATCAAAACCGCATGAAAATCCGTTCAGTTATTTTTGAGTTTGTCACGAACATACAGAGAGACAGACGCCGCGGGGGGACTTTGTTTTATAAAATATAGTTATAGTGATTTACGTTTTGCAATTCTCTTAATTTGTTGCTTCGAACAGTAACTCATAAACAGACTAAAAGCTCAGATAATAAATATATAGAAGTTTCTTTACTACCACTTTTTTCTCTGTTGAAAAAGAGAGTATGTGTGAGTGTGTGTGTGTGTGTGTATGTGTATGAGAGTATTCTATTCTATCAAATTCTCTATTTAATTGTGACGAGAACTACAACCCACTAAACCTTGTTTGTACACGCTTCTGGCGTTATTATAAGGAAGTCTACAGGCTTACTATACCCTACTTAGTTTGCTAGGGTTCCGGGATTGTTCAAAAGGGAAGGACTTTACAATAGGGATAGGTATATATTTGAGGGGGGGAGGGGGAGGGGGGAGGGGGTAGACCCGCCCCCCGTGGTGGAAAAGTTTAGGAAATGCATAGCTTTTTTTTATGAATTTTTAAAAATCTCATTTTGAGGTTATGTTTTGGGAAGCACTTTCATTTAGCGCCATTCGCGGACTATTTCTAGACTATTTCCAAGCAATAGTACGATCAATGGCATCTTCAAGGTCAAGATTAACACCCTAAAAGCCGAAGGTCAAGGTCATTCGTGGAAGGGCAAAGGCATTTTTTATTTTATTATAATGTTTTAGGTTTGCATGTCGATGCAGCCACGTGTCGACGGAGCCCCGCTTTGCGGGTCTCCTACTTCTGAGTGGTTTATAAAAAAATAACCACGAAGGGGATGGCGGGGTCTGTTCGCTTGCTTCGCTCGCTCTCTTGACCCCGCCATCCCCTTCTAACCTAACCTGTCCGAGTCGGGGTGCCCTAAGTCCCGAGCTCGCTTCGCTCGCTCTTGCATCCTGGGTCGACAGAGTCCAAAACACGCGTCACTTCAGTAAATACGGAGGAAGGAGCATGCGGCTCGACAGAGTCCAAAACACGCGTCACTTCGGTAAATACGGAGGAAGGAGCATGCGGCTCGACAGAATCCAAAACACGCGTCACTTCACTTGTTGCTCGCAGCGGACTTGATCCAGAGGATGAAGACATGATGGCAGGGTATTCAATGTTGTTCTCAAGCGCGATGGCAAATGCTCTCAAACGCGAGTACAGACATTGAATGACATGACACTAAAAAAACGGCGCCAAAAATTAAATTTTGCGTTTCGTTTCACCTTAAATAGATACCATCAGAATAAAAAATAATAACTTTAGATTGTCAATAAATCAAAATTTTAATAGATAATCACCCAAAAAACACAAATCACTGACAAATTATTAAACCCAAATGAAATAACTAAAAATAATGCGAATTAAAAAAAAAAATCAAATTACTCGTCAAACAAAATTTGCAAAATCAAAACGCATTATTAAAACTCCATAAAATAGCAACCCTTGCTCTCAAAATTACGTCAAAAGTAATAAAATAGTGCGAAATTTGAGGTTATTTTAACAAAGTTTGATATTTTTTATCTCCGAAAGTATCTATTTCCTAAACTTGAAACTTCGGGATATTGCTCAAGATAACAAGTACTTTGCACAAAAAAAAATTGAAGAGTCTACTCAAAGGTCCTTATGTAAAGTTGAGCCTTCAAAAGTGTTACCGCGGCCATGGAATGCAAAAAACAAATGAAAAACACAGGTGGGTTTTAGTCAGTAAGAGTCTGACATTCCCCCGCTTCACTCAAAGTGGGAGAAGTCACTTGATGATTTCACACTCACCAAAAATAAAGTTATTACCTATAGATAAATCAAAGCTAACTTTAACTTTAAGGCATCTAAAGTAAAACACGAACAACTCAATCTTAACAAAACCACAACAAGCATAAATTACCTAAAACTTCAGCATTTAGTCGTAAGAAACAGCTCTCCACTATGGCACAAGTAGTGGGTACCCTAAAATCGCCCAAAAAGCAGGGTTCCCAACTTAGGGCTTTTCTCCCCAAATTTAGGGGGTCAATAAATGAGATTGGATTTTTTTTGGCTTTATATTGTTAGGGAAATTTTTAGGGTTTTTTTTATTTATAAGTAGGTACAGGTCTTAGGATACTCCAATTTAATTTTTTTGACCTAGTTACTTAACAAAACCTAGTGCAATTCCTCGTTAACTAAACGTTATACTTACTTGCTTAACATGTACGCAATCCATCAATTTAAATATCAAGTTTATTTAATACTAGCTTCTGTCAGCAGCTTCGCCCGCGTGATATTAGTACTTCCCCCCATTATAAATTATAGCCTCTGTGTTATTCTGATGTATAAACAATATAACTGTACAGTTTCATCAAAATCTTTTCAGTAGTTTTTGCGTGAAAGAGTAACAAACATCCATACATTCATTTACCCTTACAAACTTCCACATTTATAATATTAGTAGGATACAAATGTATGATTTTAAAAAGACAGAACCAGAAGAAAACGTAATACAGAGAAATCAATTATTACAATATTATAGGTACGGATGGTATTACTTAAATTTTATGCACTATATGTTAGTCAGCACCCATCATAATATGAGAAATAACTTTATAAATAAATAATTTTACAAAACCAAAAAGGTTTTTTTTTTGGGGGGTTTCCGAGTAAACCTAGTGATTTTAAAGGTTTTTAACTTTAGCTTTAGGGGTAAATATTTTTAGGAGTTGGTAACACTCAAAAAAAAGAAAGCCAACATTGTATTCCGCGTCGAGTCGCACCGCTTTCTGTATCTGCCACTTGACCCGGCCGCTAACGAGGACCTCTTTAGATGTTGGTCGAGGCTCTTGCCCATTAATATTAATTGCTTGACATAAGATCTTAAAATTCTGGGTCTTTCCGAATTATGTACAGTACAACTATTTTCTTTATATCCCTCGACAATCATCGCATTTTCAAATACGAAATATACTTAACCGATTGTGTTTAAATTTGGCATACACATGAATATATGTGACCTGTCACGGACGTGTGACGTAAATAAATAAATTTGGAATATGAGGGTCACTTGTGGGGGTTTTTTTTTTTTGGGGGGGTGGGAAATCATCTTATGACTTCTTTCGCTCTAGGGTGGAGCGGAAGGGCGTGTCAGACTCTTACTGACTAAAACCCACCCCTGTTCCTCCCTGCCCTACATGCCCAGGGGCGAGGTAACTCTTTCGAATTTATCCTCAACCCCAGGGCAGGCATTGGCCGTAGCAGGCCCCGTCCTTTTGCTGACAACTCTTTGAGGCGCGCGTGGAACACTACGCGCCGTCGACTCTCGGGCCTGGTGCTGATCGGACGGCGAGTTACCCACTACTCGCCGTCCGCAGGCCCGGGTCTACGGTGGCCGGAGATCGTCTCGCAGCCCCTGGCGTCTCCTGCGGCGGCTGCGGCTGAGGGCGCTAGGGCGACTCTGCCGTTGTTGAGTCTCCCTAACGTGTGCCGCCTCCCTCTTCGCGAGCATTACTGCTTCGCAGAAGGAGGAGACGGCTCCCCATTCCCTCTCCCTCCGTACCATGGCCTGAACCAGGGCACGGCGCGAGAGGTCGCTGCCGCCTATCGCATCCACGAGGACACGGCGGTGCTCTGCCCAAGCGGGGCAAACCTCCACCGTATGCTCCACCGTGTCCTCTGGTCGATCCTCGCAGTGGAAACACCTAGGGGTCACCTCCGCCTTGATCCGACACAGGTACCTCCCGAAACAGCCATGTCCGGTGAGGACCTGCATCAGGCGGAAGGTGAGGGCGCCGTGGCGCCTCTCCAGCCAGTCACTTGTGGGGTGCAAATCGGAAAACTAAATAATAAAGTTTTGCAAACTGTACCGTGCTACATATCAAATGGAAGAGCTTATTTTGTAAGGGTATCAAATATTTATTGTAACTTTAGAGTTGTTTTGTTTTGATTTTCGTGTGAACTAAGTACCTAGTTCTGAATTCAAATTATTATACACGATAAATCTAATAATTGATGGACATGGAAATTAGCATTCGTTTGTATTCGGAAATGCGATGATAGTCGAAGATAGGTAGTTTTTGGATATGAAGATGCCAAAATAGTTGTACTGTACTTAGGTTAAAATGTTGAGACAGAAGCTTTGTTTTTATGACTTAATTATACTGGGTGTAAGGTACATGAACGCACATACGTGTACTAGTGATTCAGTACATGATTCTGGACGCTAGGGAGCGTTGGAATTTTTTGTCGGACTTTTCCTAATTTTTGAAGAAAAAAAAAAAGAAAACATTCATTGTGCGTACAGCTAGAGAGTGGAATTCCCTACCGGAGTCTGTGTTTCCTGATAGCTATAACCTGGGAGTCTTTAAGTCAAGAGTGAATAGGTTACTTCTAGGCAAGCGTGCTCCATCTTCGACCACATCATCGCTTGCCATCAGGTGAGATAGTGGTCAAACGCGAACCTATCAAACATAAAAAAAAAAAAAAAAAATCACTTTAAACGGTATAAAATCGTTATACCTATCTACCCCAAAGACATTTTAAATGAAAAATAACTAATTTTTTTTTTATTTAAAATTTCTTTGGGGTAGCTAAGTATATGTATGTAATTTTTAACCGACTTTCGAAAAAGGAGGAGGTTCTATGTTCGACTGTATGTATGTTTTTTTTTTTTTTTAATGTATTACGCGCATTTCTCCGTCAGTTCTGGATCGATATTCAAAATTCTTTTTTTATTGGAACGAATATACTCCCGAAGTGGTCCCATATAAATTTTATCGAAATTGCTTTAGCGCTTTTTGAGATACTGAACAATAACGAAAAATACGCATATCTTGATGACGTTTCTGTGTTCTCAAATGTTTAAATTCCACGTTCCATGTTATTATAACAACTAAAAAGCGAAAAATATAAAACTTTTTTCCAAAAAAAACAACCGACTTTCAAAAAAAATAAATAGGCACACTAAAAATTTAAAAATAACTTTAATTTCGGCAGTCGGTGTTAAATATCGAAGAAATTAAATACAAACACCGAATCCGAAATTAAAGTTATTTTTAGAGAAGGATGGCCAAATCGTACCCGACAACGAAACGATGGCCTCCCAATACGCCATACATATGAAAAATACCCTTATTTTTGAAGGTCATAGAAAACACAAGAAATATCTCAATAAGTAGCCACAAAAAAAAGTTATCCAATTTTTCTGTTTTTGTAACTTTTTCTAAATTATTTAGAATAATAGTTTCAGAACGCACCTCTTGACGATTCATTTCGCGTTTGAAATGACTTGGTATTCAAAGACTGTAATTATTCACGTTTTTCTGAAAAGTTTTAACTGTAATTCTATTCAATTAGTTTAAAGTCATCAAATCAACGAATATGCTGATATTATGTATTGGATTCTTGTCATAAAAAATAATTATGTTGGTGTATAGTAAGTAGTTTTGTTCAAATGCGTACAACGGAACGTCATTTGTCATCGACAAGTTACTTAATCTGTCTGTGGTCGTCGTTCATCGACCCGCGCCGTTACTTTACCGTACACTAGGCAATGAAATTAAATATTCTCTTTGCCGGCAATCATTCGATTCATTCGTCGTATTCGCATCCTATTCGATTTACTTGTTGTGAATTGTGATAAACACTTGTGCTATTTTGGATTTCCTTCTGTTGCTTTGATCTTGGCATTGTTTTACGGACTGATAACTACCACTTGTGACGATTATTCTGTGCTTTTGATTTCTGGACATCGATTTTGTTTCTTGGATATTTGTGAGAGAAATCATGCAGACGCCACAACTAGCCCTGCGATTGCTATGTGTTAATTGTAACATACGCATTGATACACTTCACCGCCATCTCGTTTTTGATCTTGATACGAGAGTAATTTGTAAGATCTGCGAGAGGAATTCTTCAATAATAGTACGTATTTATACCTACTCATTTTAGTACATATACCAACATAAACCATCACACAATCATACATCATAATTATAACAACTCTAATTTTTATTTTAGATCACTGAAGAAGACTACATATTATGTGATGCCTGTAAACAATTGGCAATGCAGCATGTCAACTTCGAATTAAGTAATGAACCTGGTGCCTCATCTTCCCGTGGCCACATGCATGTTTGCATACTTTGTGGAAGTTCTCTGCGGAACCATAAATGTGACCTTATTGTGAGAGAGAATCCATCTCAGTTGCTACGAGCAATACACATTGAACTTGAAAATAGAATTGCCCCACGGCAGGTAATTATGATCTTTTTTATTGTTGTCCTATGTGATAGTGAATTCATCACTGCAATCTAATATTGTTTTGTAACAATGTTTTTATTTCCTTATGTTTAATAAATAATGAGCCCAAAGATTTATAATAAGACAATGCTGTATGGTTGTTTCAGGCAACTTCATCAGACCATTTTTGTCATCCCTGTTGGCTGAGACTCGAGAGAGTTGCAATGCATAATATGTAGCAAAATATTGAGCAGCAGGCAGAGCCGGAGCCAGAGCCTGAGCCAGAGCCAGAGCCGGAACCAGAGCTGAAGCTAGAGCCTCAACCCCAAGGGACGGTGTTTGGAGACACCGACCAGCAAGCTGACGAAGTACTCAGGGTGATTAGTTAATCGCAGTATGGACGAGCGGCTAATACTGCAGCACATTGTGTTTTTCTGGTTGCCGAAACAGAGATTTGCATAGAATTTCTGACCCTCTAAGAGCAATAACTCTAAGCAAAAACAAATATTACTTGCCTATAAAAATGTTTATATTTGTGAAGAACATACATTTAGTACTGATTGTGATATGTTGTTCAATTCAAAAAATAGTATATAATATATATATAATAGTATATAAATAGAACATTTACGGCTGAACAAGTGGCATATGCGCTTTAAATACAATTCTGGATTTCTCAAGTATGGACAATATACTATACTATGACAATATCAGAGCCACCAGCATTCCTCGATGGTGTAGTGATAAGAGAGGGTGATGAATAAAAAGTATTTTTGTCAAGCCTATTTTTTTCATTTAAGTACTCTACCAATTATACTTCATTTACTCCTGTTAACAACCATTACTCAATTTGTCAATATCTATGCAACTTGAGCATTGAAGACTGAAAGGCAGTAGGTATCTAGTGACTAACTCTTCAGCCAGAATTGAAGTGGTCAAACCACAAAAAAGGCTGGGAAGTCTTTCAAGAACCACTTCACGTGTGATGTTATACCAGCTTTGTTGTCTAGACTATACGTTGTGCAAGTTAGAGCAATATAGGTGTAATTTTCATTGAATGATCGATGAACAAACAAAGAGTTGGTGCGCTTTGCTACAAGTCCTACTTTTTGGGTAATTCTCTGAGAGAAATCGAAATAAATAGAAACGAGATCGCTAATTACCCTTCTCGCTTATCGCTAACTAGACTCATAAGCTACGCCGCAGTCGGGTAGAAGGTAATTGTAGATTCTAACCTCAAAAGTATTGTTGACGTTATTACAAAAAATCGTGGATATTTATAAATAATTTTCAAACGGGATAGTGTTTACGACATAAAAACAAACGAATCTAGCTATAGTTTATTTTGGGACATGAAAAATAATAGTCGAGTCCAGCTCCTATAGAAATTTGGCCATTCTTCTTTTTAGTGTATTTATTTTTTTTGAAAGTCGGTTGTTTTGTTTGTAAAAAAGTTTTTTACATACAGTAAGTGAAAAAAAAAAATTTTTTTTTTTAAAAATTTGGAAAAAGCCGACGAAAAATTCCAACGCTAGGGGGTCCAGAATCATGTACCTACTGAATCACTGGAACACGTATGTGCGTTCATGTACCTTACACCCCGTACAACGATGGTATTGAAGTTAGAAATTAATGGTTTCTACGTTATGTTTTATAATTTATTCACAGAAACATCATTTAACAATTAAGCAAGAAATACTGACACAAGGTTTATAAGTTTCCTGATGGCCATTTCACAATATTCGTGATAAAAACCTGTAAACCTTCAATTACAGCTATAGCTACGTTTTATAAGTTTTCATTTATTCAAAAAGTAAAGAACTTTATTGTATTTTTTTTTTTCAAATTTTTTGACCCAGTGGTTTTGGAGAAAATATATACATTATGAAATAAAATATTTGATACCTTTACAAAATAAACGCTTCCATTTGATATGTAGCACGGTACAGTTTGCAAAACTTTATTATTTAGTTTTCCGATTTGAACCCCACAAGTGACCCTCATAATCCAAATTTATTTATTTACGTCACACGTTCATGTTTGGGTCACAGATATTCATGTGTATGCCAAATTTAAACAAAATTGTTGAAGGGTCTACTACCGGCCAAGTGGCGCCCTCTTTGAAAAAAAAATCGTAGTATAGTAGTAGGCAAAAGTACCAAAAACGGCCGTTACTGACACTTTTGCCTACTACTTCGGATACGAAACATTCTGAGACCTATTTTAACAACGTAAAAATACTTAATCCTCTTTGTAACAAACGTGACGTTGGATTCTTTAATATTTATTTTCTATGCTATGCTACGATTTTTTATTCAATGAGGGCGCCACTTGGCCGGTAGTAGACGTTAATTAGCTGTGACAGACGGACAGACAGACTGACGCACCTATAATCCTATAAGGGTTCCGTTTTAATATACGGATGTTCGGCACATTAAAAATCAACTTATTATGGCATAACAGCATACAAGCTACTTGCATACTTGCAAGAGCCAGACTTCAAGAAACAAATGAATAAAAATTACACGTGCATAACTTATCGATCAGTCAGAGTCATCATCATTACCATCAGCTCAGCCTTTTAATGTCCCCACTGCTGGGGCACAGGCCTCCTCTTCGTGAGAGTCAGAGTATGAACACATAAAACTGTTAAAAAAGAAAATGCTTCGAAAAAAAAAAACTTTTTTACAAAAAAATAGAACCGACTTCCAAAAAAGCGCAAAATAACTTTAATTTCGGAAGTCGGTGTTCCTGTTTTGTGTCTTCGTTTTTTGACACCGACTTCCGAAATGAAAGTTATTTTGCGCTTTTTTTGGAAGTCGGTTTTATTTTTTTGTAAAAAAGTTTTTTATTTTTCACTTTTTAGTTGTGGTTCCCCATTAAACTGTGTTAAGAATTCATAGACATACGATCGCAGCAATCGCGGTTGATTTGCTGTCAATTTTTGAAGAGTTCCGTTGTCTGTCTCCGAAACCCATCATCAGATCTTTTTGAAATTTAAATGGGACCATTTCGGAATAAACCCCTTTCGAACAGAAAAAGAATTTTGCAATTCCGTCAATATATGACGGAGTTTTGCCCGAACATACATAAAAAAAAAAAAAAAAAAAAAAAATACAGACATCCGAATTGATAACCTCCTCCTTTTTCGAAGTCGGTTAAAAAGAAGCTCGTAAACGTTTTATGCTACTGACGTAAACGTAAGGAAAAACATCCTGTATTTTATTTGAGATAACAACATGAATGTACCTTTGTAAGTCTTTATTTTTCGAACAAATATAAGTAAATATCAGGTATATGTGTTTCCGACAGACTGTGTTTTCCGGTTTTTGAAAGCGAGGGGCGCGAAACTGTGTACATTTGGCGTCAACAGTGTTTTAACCCATATAGTCCCGATGACAACGGGTTGTCATCGGGCTTCTTCGATAACCCGGGTTTGTCCGCGGATCTTAAGAGGTAGGAGGCTGGTCTTTTTTTGTTTTCAAACTCAGTTGAGTTTCGGATCCGAAGAGGTTAAATTTTTTTCCAAGCAAACGTTAACCTTGGGTTGTCGAAGAAGCCCGGTGACAGCCCGGGTTGTCATCGGGACTATAAAGGTTAAGAGCGAAAAGTTGCCAGTGATCAATTTTATTTCAGTTTAATTAAAAAAGCTACAATGTTGCAATGTTCCAATACGAGGATAAATGATTAAATAAATTACAATAAGAACCTAAATAAAAGAAACCTCCATGCAAATCACTGATCATTTTGTAGGAACCGTGTCCGGAATAACTGCATTTAAAAAAAACCGTTCGACCTTGATTTTTTTGCCGTTTTTATAGATAATGGTACGGAACCCTTCGCGCGCTAGTCCGATTCGCACTTGGCCGGTTTTTTTATGTTTGATAGGCTCGCGTTTGACCACTATCTCACCTGATGTTAAACGATGATGTGGTCGACGATGGAGCACCCTTGCCTAGAAGTCATTTATTCACTCTTGACTTAAAGACTCCCAGGTTGTAGTTTACAGGAAACACAGACTGGCAGGGAATTCCACTCCCTAGCTGTACGCATAATGAATGTGTTCTCAAAACGTTTTGTGCGAGGAGGTGGGTGGGATGTCCACCATGTACGGTGGCGCATTGCCGTACGTCTTGTGGTCCGATGACGGAACGGACTCAGCGAAATTAAATTATGCAATTCCATCGCACACTCCCCAATATGCAACCGATAGAAAACCGACACGCTAGCAACTCGGCGTCGATGCTCAAGACTTTGGAGCTTCGACTCGACGAGCCTATCATTTTTCTATTCTAAGTTCTGCCTACTTACTTACTCATATTAAAAATAAAAAGTCTGACAGCCGAGCCGTAGCGATAATGTTCAATAAGCCGAAGTAATACTCATAACATTCGCCCTATTTTTGAAGTACCCTCGTCTTCGTACAGCAGTTATTTACCTTCTGGGTGTAAGATTATAGGTCGGGTAAGGAATTTGGTTCATGTGACACTTGCGGGAGGACTCCCTAATAGCTTAAATTGATGGGTCAACAATAAAATGATAGCATTTATTGTTGGCCCAACCAAATACCAACACTAAATACTATAAGGGCCATATCCAGCACTATACGTCTTTCGGCTGAAATGATGATGAATATTACACCCACCTTGTCGTCTCCTTATCTCGTGTCATGAGCTAAACAAGAATATAAGTTTACGTCTTTATACCCAACTTGTTGTCTCCTTATCTCGTGTCATGAGCTAAACAAGAATATAAGTTTACGTCTTTTAATACCTATCTCTGATTTCGCAGCCAGCCCGAGATTTTATTTACAACGTATCGCATTAAAATAAACAAAACACACTCTCAGCCTAAGATCTTTGGACTAATCCAAGGATATATTGTGTAGAATAAAGATTATGAACACAAAACAAGTAACAATACATAATCCTTGTTTTTGAACAGACTTATTAATTTATTGTTCATACGTAATTTAAATAAGGGATTTAATATATATTACTCATTTGGAAATTGTGTGTACATTTCTTTGTGCTCTGTTTATACTGAAAATGATGTTTGTGACTAAATACTGTATTGCATGGAATTCATTTCAACATTCGAATGGAATTTTGAAACTTCCACGAATCCATACAAATATACCATCAGGCTCATATTCCCTGAAAAGTTGGGCAGAGATAGACATTAAATATTGAAATCCATTACGCATAATAAAATACAATAGGTAGTTAAAAAGAAACCCATAACAAAAACATAACTAGTCCACGCTCGGAACAAGTGATAGGTGAACAGTAAGAGGCTTATATTGTTGAAGAGTATATATTACAATGTATATGTCGTAGGACTCGGATTTTCGTGAAAACCTTGGGAATATTGCGAAAACACGAATATTTAGACAATGGTGAAAGTGGTATTTCCGATTAGCGTTTAAAAATAAAATCATATTTAAGTAAAGTCACAGTTTAAACCTAACTTATCCTAACTGAGAAAATTTTTGTCACTGTCTATTTATCCGTGTTTTAGCAATATCCCTAGGGTTTCCCTAGGGTTTTCGCGAAAGTTCGCATTATCAAATCATCCTACGACATAATTATATGTAAAGGTACGTCACTGTAGAATTGTAAACACCGTAAGTTTAAGAAATCACGTTTAGTAGTAAAATTATTATTTACAAAAAGATTCCGATACATTAGGTATCGCTTTAGATGAGATTTATTGTATTTGATATTATGATCTACTCATAATTTATCGAGAGTTTACACTCCCATACCGTAAGATTTAATAAATCTTTCGTTTTAGGGTTCCGTAACCGAAGGGTCCAAACGGAGCCCTATTGTTGTCACTCACTTGTCTGTCTGTCCATTCTTCGTCTGTCACAAAATTTTGTTACGCAGAATTTTTTAACTTCTTATTGACCTATGAACTTGAAATTTGGTGATAGTGTTTATTATTACGTATATTTTACTAACAAATACCAATGTAGTGCGGAACCATTAATGTGCAAAATCAGACACTTGGCCAGTTTTTTTTTTTTTTTAATAAATTGTGTTTCGGTAAAAGTCATGACGGATGAATATGATTTTTTCTCCCTAATTCTCTGCTGTTCTTTTCTGATTAATTTCCTTGTGGGATCCGAGATAGTTTAATATATTCTCCGGGAATCTTCCAGCTTCATAGCTTCTGCATTTTTCCGGTGGACGCCCCTATTGATATTGGCTTTCAAGAGTTGCAATGGCTGGGTAGGTAGACTGTTTAGGGCTTTTCCCTAAAACAAAGTCATGACGGGTGTACTTTTGTAGGGTTTCGTACCCGAAGGGTAACCAACGGTACCCTATTACTAAGTCTCCGCTGTCCGTCCGTCTGTTTGTCTATCAGCGGGCTTAATCTCATGATCCGTAATAAGTGGACAGTTGAAATTTTAACAAAATGTGTATTTCTGTTGCCGCTGTGACAAAAAATAATAAAAATAAATTTATCTTACTAAAAACGTGTTTTTTTTTGCTCGATCTTAATAATGGTAACAAGTAGACGCGTATAATCTTGTACGATGGTACGGAACCCATTCAACGCGAGTTCGACTCGCACTTGATCGTTTTTTTTCTGTTTTGTAAATCACCTAATAACTTCTCCCACTCTGAATGGAGCGAGAGGGCGTGTCAGACTCTTACTGACTAAAACCCACTCGTGTTCCTTCAGTTGCCTATGCCAGGGGCGCACTGACTCTTTCAAATACACCCGCGACCCTGGCAGGAGGTAGGTACCTACATCTAAAAATTACTTATTGTTATTATTTCGTTTATTCATGTGTAAACATATTAAATTTACTTAAATTATAGTTATACTTTTAAACATTTCAATAAAAAAAAAAACATTTAAAAATATAAAAAAATAGTAGCCCACCGGTATCGGGAACAGGGTCCAAGCTACCGGCCATCAGGGCTCCAGAGAGAGAAACAGCCTAACAATGCGAGCCGTGTCCAGAAGTACAGCTTTTTGAATCAAGCCCTTGATCCAGCCGCCTAACGAGAGCCTACTGAGATGTTGGTCGAGGCTCGTGGCTATTAAGGGTCTACTACCCGCCAAATGGCTCCCTCATTGATTAAAAAATCGTAGCATAGCATAGAAAATAAATAGTAAAGAATCCAACGTCACGTTTGTTACAAAGAGTACCAAAAACGACCGTTTTTGACACTTTTGCTTAACACTTTGGATACAAAACATTTTGAGACCTGTTTTAACAACGTAAAAATACTTTATCCTCTTTGTAACAAACGTGAAGTTGGATTCTTTATTTATTTTCTATCCTAAGCTACGATTTTTTATTCAATGAGGGCGCCACTTGGCCGGTAGTAGGGCCTTAAGCCATTGGCTGCACGACTATAGGTACAATGATCGCTGAGTCCACATCCCACATATCGACAACCTCGCGAGCCAAGTCAATATACTTACATTATTATTTTGTTACTATTATTATATATAACATTATTAATTTTTTCGTTTATTCATTTGTAAATACATATAAATTATATTTTTAAATATTTAAATGAAAAAGTAAAAAAAAAAAACATTTAAAAATATAAAAAACTATATCCCTCCGTTATCGGGAACAGGGTCAATGCGAGCCGTGTCCAGAAGTACTACTTTCTGAATCAAGCCCTTGATCTATCTGATATTAATTATTTATTATTATTATTTATAATATTATTTGTTACTATTATTATTTGTTACTCTTTCAAACACACTCCCGCGGCCCTTGCTGGAGGTAGGTACGAGTATCTACCTACATCCGTCAAAGAAATTGAAACCTAATATTATCTTTCAATAACCTTAACACTTACATGGACCAAAATTTATATTGCCCATTATTAAATTCCTCGTCAAATATTCCCTCAATTCAATACCGAAATCATGTTGAATATAAATTAATCATAGAAATGTTATCAATGGCGAATTAAAGGCTTTTCAATATCTGTTAAATATTATATTCAAATTCTGAATTCCTATTCCGTAATTCCCTTTGTCGTTTCGTTCTTTTGTTTAGTTAAGTTAATATTGTAACAGCAGTGGATTTTTTTAAATTTTATTTTTACGTTACCTATATTGTTCTGCCAATTCTCATACGGATATTATGAAAAATATCCTTTAATTAATAAAATTCATTTTATCACCACTGCTCTCAAAACGGTGAAGGAAAACATAGTTAGGAAGCCGTCATGTCCTAGAACCAAAAATTCGAAAACGTGACATCCGCTAATCAACTTGTTTCCGTTTGCAAAACCTATAAAACTAAAACCAGATTTGCACAATAATTTTATTTAAGGTTAGATTATACAATCAAATTAATAAATTCAAGGATATCTTTAATGATAACACGAACGAATGTAAAAGAAAAGTGGTTTATGGATTAGACTATCAGAAAAGTGGTTTATGGATTAGACTATCAGAAAACTGAAGAACCACTAAACTTTATTTTCAGTAGTTGTTCAGTTTTCTAGATGCGATCATTCTCCTGCCCTTATCCCAATTTATTTGGGGTCGGCGTAACACGTTTTTTTCTTCCATACTCCTCTATTAGTCGTCGAGACGCTCGTGGCTAAAGCAATAACAGCCGCACGGGTCGATCCATTAGGTTAAGATACGCTTGCCGAGGTTGGTCCGTGGATGGGTGACCATCTTTACATACCGAGACTCCTCCGTGCCTCGGAAAGCACGTTAAGACGTTGGTCCCGGCTGTCAATCGTGGATCTTTGACAGTCGTTACGGGTCGTCAGAAGCCCGAAAGTCTGACAACCAGTTTTACCAAGGGGTATCGTATTACCCAGTTACTGGGTTGTGGAGGTCAGATAGGCAGTCGCTCCATGTAAAATACTGGTATTCAGCTGCATCCGGTTAGACTGGAAGGCGATCTCAAGATAGTTGGGCAAAGGCTAGGCAGAACAACTCCTCTATTAGTCGCCATCTCTGTAGTCACCCCCTTTTTACCCATATCATCTTTGACACAGTCCAACCATCGTTTCTTTGGCCTTCTTCTACTCTTATAGCCATCCAGATCCATACTTCAGTTTTCTAAATAAAATGTGATTTTTTGTATTATTTAAGTATAAAATAAAAACTTGTCATCATAAACATACAAATAAAATAACTTTCACAGACATTCACTACACAACACACACTCACCATACATTATACTCGTACACTCACCACACAACACATACCTACTCTATATCAACTGTTCACACACTCATCCACTCTTTTACTATATTTATAACTAGTAGCAATAACTTATTTTGATGCTATTTAGTTTTATCTATTTTTGGTTTTGAAAGGCAAACTTTTAAATATACCTATTTCGGTTGTTTGTTATAACTACTTTTACTTTACTTTATATTATAATATCAATTATATTTTAGGTGCGGATCTGGTGTCCTGAAATGCAGGCTTTAGCTTAGTTTAGGCACAAATGAAATATTTTCCCTAAGTATGTCAATTCTAATAATATTTACCTACTTGAGTCTATGGGATAATGAGCTAAGTTCTGAAATGAATGAATGAATGAATGATTAATGCATTCCCTCTCCTAGAGAGGAAGCCTGGGTCCCAGCTGTGGGAACATTATAAAGCTGGTTATTTGAAATGCTTCAACTGATGTAAGAGTGACCAGCGCTACAGCATGTGGCCCTGTGTCAATTCCTTCTAGAATGTCTTAGTAGTAGCCCGGATTCTAAATTTGTGCCCATATGATGACAAAGATAAGGTCACCCTTATAACACGTCGCGGGTGTATTTGTAAGAGTCACCGCGGCAGTGGCACCGGCAACTAAAACACTGGTGAGTGGGATGTATAATAGTGTAAGAGCTGGTCGCTCTATAGAGATTCTATCCACAAGGCCGAAATTGGGCATAGTATAATTAATAGGTGTAAATAACGAAAAAGAATGTCAGTTAAGTTTTGGGAAGGTGCAAAACACACTCACTGGTTTTTTTTTAATCTACCGTAAGCAATAATGAGATTAAAAATTGGCCGTCGGCACAAGCTTGCAGATACGCGTAAGTTTAAATTACATAAACACAACTCAATCCCACATATTTTGTAATCAGAAAATAATTAATGTCTGGCGGCTCTGTGAACTTAGACTTAACGAAGTGGTCAAGTCTAAATCCTGATATTATTCTAATTAACCTTACCAAATTAGGTCACAAATTACACTCATACACAATTTTATTAATCTGCTTACAAAGGAAGCTGTTGATACAAAAAAAAATCCTCAAAGTAAGGCACAAAGGTATTGAAAATTTCACGAAAAATCTTTATGAAGACGTTGTAATTTACAAAATTACGACGGCATTTATTACGACGACGGCATTTCGTTCTGTCTTTGAATTTTCAGGTTAACGATATTAAAATCTTTGTCGGAGGTACGGAATTTATTATGAAAATAAAATAGTGATGGAGTGGCGGTGTGTACGTCTTTTGTGGAAATGTTCTGTCTTTTGCACTAGGGTGAATAAGTAGAAAGGAAATTTGGTACGTGTATTTTATTTTGAACCGTACGGTACGTTTCAAAATAAAAATCACGCCTCTCCTTTTTTCATTTTTCTTGTGGTCAATATTTTAGGTTAAAATAAAATGGCATGTATTTAACGCGGCGACAGATTCATTTGAATTTTGGATTAAAAAATAATTAGAGCATCGAAAATAGTAGGTTGGCAGCAGCTGCTATAACAAAGGACAATTTATAAGGTAGGTGGACGGAGCCCCGTTACGCGGGGCTCCTATTTCTGTCTGCAGGGTTTAAAGGAACCTAACACGAAGGGGTTAACGGGGACTGCGTTTTCTCGCTTTGATCGCTCACTTTAGCCCCTGTCATCCCCTTCGAAAGTAACCTGTCCGTGTCGCGGTGCCCTAATTTGACAACGTCGCAATTGTAAACTTTCTGGTTAATTTCATGTGTCAAAGGATATAATAAAATGTTTGCTAACCCGTTGTTAATATTAGTCACCATGTGACCATGTGTGTTTATATTACCTCGCCTAAGATTTTTAGTAACAATTTTTTTGTTATTCGCCCTTTAAGTTGTTAGTCAACTTTTTTTAAAAATATTTGCCAAATGAAATATGGTGATGTTTTTAGGCTGAAGAGAAATATGCTGGGTTTACTGGTAGAGAATGCAAGGTGTTAAGTCCGCCTTTTTTTTGTGGGGTGGGAAATCATCCAATGACTTCTCCCGCTCTGGATGGAGCGGGAGGGCGTGCACCCCTGTTCCTCCCTGCCCTGAATGCCCAGGGGCGAGGTAACTCTTTCGAGTTAGATTTGTACATCATGCTATACGTGAAGTTTAAATAAATTAATATTGGCATATTAATTTATTTAAACTTCATCGGGCTCGGCCCGGATGAAATTAGTACATACTTCCCCCTATATAAATCATAGCTTGTTGCTATTCCTGACTACAATCTATCTCAGTGCCAGTGTAGAGGATCCACCATCACCCCGGTGTTGAAAATGACGCCATTTTTTTTTTTTTTTTTTTTTTTTTTTTTTTTTTTTTTTTTTTTTTTTAAAACGTTGCCCCACACTAGGAATTACTCCTGTATCGTGGGTGCGTTTACAAACATATAAACTCACATACACATGACACCCAGACCCGGAACAACTATCTGTAGGTCATACAAATATTTGTTCCGTGCGGGGATCGAACCCGCGACACGCAGCGCAGCAGCCGAAACGCTCAACCACTGCGCCAACCGTGCCATCACTCTGGACCATAGCAAAATATAGCTAGTATAGTTCGTTTTGTAATGTTTAAAGTATGCCTTATTATGTCCTAAGTATGTCTTATTATGTTTTAAATACGTCTCATTATGTTCAGTAATATCCTAAAAATAAAGGTAAAAGTATGTTCAATGTCAAAGTTTATGAGGTAACTTTTTTGTATAGCGCAAGTAGTGTATGCCACAGCGCTAAAATTGACCAATTGTGTTAAAGTCCGTAGTAAGGAATTTCGGCTAATCAGCGATTGGTTGTTCATATTCATGCTTCTCATGATTGGCTACAGACAGTGGAAAGTTTTCGGAGTCCACCATGTTAAATTATGTACATATTGAAATACATATGTAAAGTTGCTTTGATTTTATTGTAGATTATAGATTTGTGAGAATGTGAATTTAGAATCTAATATTAAAATATAACGTAGATTCAGTTTGTCCTTGGAATACATACTTTGTATTATGTATATATGTCAGTTTTGTTGTTAGTAAGACCAGTAAATATGTAAAAGTAAATATGCAGGTGTTCATTACATAAGAGATAAGTGAAACCTCTCTGATTGGTTGTCGTCAGAATGTTGGAGTGCCTGTGATTGGTCGAAAGTTAATGTTCAAGTTAATTTGTAGAATTAACAAATTGTATTGGCTGTCCGGGTCTGCATTTGCTGCACTACGTGCCCCATAGAATTTGGGTAATATATATAGGCACCCCTGGCAGTCAAAATTTCCCCACCGTCCAGCAGTTCATGAAACGCCTCACCAAGCGTTTCTTCGAGAAGGCTGCTAAACATAGGAACCCCCTAATCGTATCGGCCGGCCGATACGTTCCCTCCCAAGTCAGTAAAATTCGCCGACCCCGGCACACTTTAATCACACCCGACGACGCTACGACCCTGCTCCAAGAGAGCCGTAGGGAAACTAGCACGTTGAAAAGACGCAGACCGCCGTCCTTCCGTCCTCGCCGCCGAGGACCGTCGCGAGTCCCCACGCAGAGCCAAGCAACCAGTCCCTTGACAGAGCCAGCCCGCGCCGCTGTGCCGATAGTTTCAAGTCCACCCGCATGACATATTCACACGACACCGACTCACACCGCGACGCGGCGTGTCCTAAGTTAATATAGGCTCGTCGTGAAGCAACCTGACGTACAGACACCCCCTGTCGTGCGCGGCATATCCGAACACAGCAGGGGACTTAAGACAAGAAATCCCCCCAGTCCCTGTGCTCAAGCCAGCACGCACTGCTGAGCTGTAGTGTTAAAAATTCGTCCCTAAATAATCACATCATGATTCAGCTGTCCCTTGAGGCCCTCCCCCCGCGACGCCCTAAGCCGAGGTCCGTACCCCAAAGGGGGTGCCCTCAGCGTAGTCGCGAGTAGTTAAGTATAAGTCCTGGCTGGAGGCTTTAATAATAATTAAAACCACCACGGGCACGTCCGCTTAAGCAGTCGACAACCGCTAGGGTTGAACTGCGAGAGATCAAACACAAAAAAAAAAAAAAAAAAAAAACAGTCAAAATTAGTCTCTCAGCGTTAGTGACTCAAGTGAGCTCGAAAGCCCTCTGGCTTCGCTCCTATCGCCTTGTACCACACCTTGTACGGCGGTTTATTGTCTTGTACCACACCTTGTACAGACTGTTGTTACTATCCACTATTGGGGCAGTAATTCTAATTGTTTCCACCGTAATTCTGTGTTTATACCTGTGCTTCATGTGACTTTTACCATTTTACCTTTTTTTTATGTACCAAATATACCATTTTTTATTCAATCTGTGTATCAAACTTATTGACCCACTTGCTCAACTCATCACACGTGCGTGTCGCAAGACTACAATACGCCAGTCACACACAAATCCTCAACCCTCGCGCCTATCGCGAAAAGCTTCGATATACAATTTGGTCCTTCGTTAGCCGGATTGTGTATCATCGTCAACAGCCAGTCCAGATCCGTTCAGCCGTTCTGACGTTATTGAGTAACAAACATCCATCCATCCAAAGTTTCGCAGTATTATTGAGTAACAAACATCCATCCATCCAACCTTTCGCAGTATTATTGAGTAACAAACATCCATCCATCCAAAGTTTCGCAGTATTATTGAGTAACAAACATCCATCCATCCAACCTTTCGCAGTATTATTGAGTAACAAACATCCATCTATCCAAACTTTCGCAGTATTATTGAATAACAAACATCCATCCATCTAACCTTTCGCAGTATTATTGAGTAACAAACATCCATCCATCCAACCTTTCGCAGTATTATTAATAATAATAATAACATTTATTTATTTTCTCCCATATGTAACAAATCATATACAGTTCATGAAGGGAACAATTTGAAGATGGGAGACAGGAGCCCATATTAAGTAAAACCTGTGCTATGGGTCACCTGGTCTCCTTATCTCGAATGCATGTAAAGATTCATAATAAAGATTTATATTACTGTAGTAGGGAGCGCTCATAGCTCATCAATGATAAAAATTAGAATATAACATTTAAAAATAAATTAAATTAAGTAGAATTAAATTAAGGCATTAACATTAATGAAAGGTAAGTTTGTGAATTTGTTGGTGGGTGTTTAATGTTTGTATAGTGTTTTGTGTGTGTGATATATGAGTTGTGCTTGTTAGGTTTTGGGGGTGTGTGTGTATTGCATGTTTGTTATACTTCTCTGTTAAAGCAGTTTCTCCGTCTCGTCATAGGTAAGAGTTAGGAGCCAATTTGAGACCTTACGCCTGCATTCAAGTTTCGTTGAAGAATATAATGACAGCTTCCTATTTGCAATTTCATATAGACGTGGCCCTTGAAAAAAGAAAAAGAATCGGCTGAAACTTGTCTTAGCTGGTCTTACTTGACACACTTGATAAAAACGCCTTCTTTTTAGTACAGGATTAAGACTGCTATAGTTCAAGCTTGAATGTTGCCTAAGTATGGTAGCAAGAACATATAGTTGTCTCACCGTTAAAACTTCAGCTTGCTGGTACAGTTCCGTCGTAGGAAAACGCCTCGGTTTGAATAGTCAGCCTATTCAAACCGAGGCGTTTTCCTACGACGAATAAGTCTTTGAGCTCTTTCTAGTTCAACCAGGCGCGTTTTAGCTGCCCCACCCCATGAAGAGATACAGTAGGTGAGAACAGATTGACAGAGCGCCAGGTACACAGTTCGCATGACTTTAGAGTCCGCTACATGTCGAAGGTTTTTAAAGACATATGTAAGTTTACGTATTCTCTTGGACACATTACCTATATGTTCGTGGAAGTTTAGATTGTTATCAATTGTTACACCTAGGTATTTAACGGAACTTGAATAATTAATATGTGGACAGTTGCAAGCTGTGGCTATTTGTTGAAGACAAGAATGTGCGATTATTTTGTGTGATGGGATGGGAGTGTTACGTAATGAAAAAGTAAGAAAGTAGGTTTTAGTGGCATTTAGCGTTAACTGGTTTGAAGCAAGCCAGTGGCAGACCTTGTTGAAGCCTTCTTGGGCGTAAATAAAAACTTCGTCCCAGGTGTCTCCATAGAAAGTAAGTGTAGTGTCATCAGCGTATGAGATAATCTTGCAGTTTTGTAGATTAAGATTGCAGAGGTTATTTATATAGCACAGGAAGAGAGATGGGGCCAAAATACTGCCTTGAGGGACTCCGAAGGTCACAGAACACTCCTCGCTCACCGTGCTGTCTATCCTCACCCTCTGCGTGCGATTTTGAAGGTAGCTTTTAAGAAGGAGCAATTCCGTTCCTCTTATACCCATGTTCTCAAGCTTTGCCAAGAGTTTAACGGAAGAGACTGTGTCAAAGGCCTTCGCTAGATCTAGAAAAATGGTCAGGCATCTCTTTTTCTCATCCAATTTCGTTGCGATGAATTCCGTAAAGTAGTGTACAGCATCGTCTGTCGATTTACCTGGTTTGAAACCATACTGGGCATCTGCTAGTAGTTTTTTACTCTCCAAGAAATTTACAAGTCTTTTATTAATAATCCTTTCTAAGATTTTTGATAGCGATGGTAGGAGTGAAATTGGACGGTAATTATTGACACAGTCTCTCCCCCCACCCTTGTGTATAGGAATAACTATGGATTGCTTGAGGGCATCAGGAAACACACCCAGCCTGAGACAGTTGTTAAAGAGTTCAGTGAGTGGCGGCGCTATGTATTCCTTAACGAGTTTCAGAACTCTGGTTGATATGCCATCCCAGCCTACGCTGCAGTCCGATTTCAGGTTCTCAATTATACTGGCAACTTCCTGACAGTCCGTGTTCAAAAGAACAAAGGACGTGCAGTGAGCACTATTATAATTACTGTAAGAAATCGGAGGAGTCGTCGGTATGTTATTCGCTAAATTGGAGCCTATAGTTGCAAAGAAGTTATTTATTGCGTTACAAGAATTGACAGGCGTTTGTTCTAGCGAAAGTAATTCATGGTTTGTTTGTTTTGTTTTGAACGTGTTTGATATTTTCTTGATACTACTCCAGAGCTTCTTACTATTATTTTTTGCCAACTCAAGCTCATGTTTTTCGTATTTTCTTCTGCATTTCTTGATAATAGAATTACAGAAGTTTCTGTACGTCTTGTAAGTAGTTGCAAGTATGTGATTATACGGCTCTTTTTTTAATTTAAAATGCATTCTATCTCGGTTCCTGATACATCTGAGTAAACCCACAGTGATCCATGGCTTTATTGTTACTTTGCTGCAAGGAATTTTAATTTTGATTGAATTAGTCAGTATTAATTGTTGAATAAGTTGTATGAATAGATTAAGTGAAACGTTTGGATCTCCATCTTTAAAAATTTGGCTGAAGTCAATATTTTTGCATTCCGAGTGGATATTATTATAGTTTATTCTATCGAGAATTTTTTTGTTTTTTAAGCTGTTGTTATTTTTAGTTTCCAGACAGAAAAATACTGCTTCATGGTCTGTTATGGCAGAGTTAAGTATAAGTGATAATGAGGGTAACTTTGTTTTTATAATTACATGATCAATACAACTTTTGGATCTAGTTGGAATGTCGAAAGCGGGGGTCAATCCGTGGAATGTCACTAGTTCAAGATAACGGGATACGTTTTGATTTGAGTCAAGTATATTTATGTTTATGTCGCCAATGAGAAGGATATTTTTGAAGGATGATAGCTCAGTTAACAGATCGTTCAATGAGTTTAGGAAGTTATCAATATTTTTGAAACAATGTGGTCTGTATAATGCAATTATAGCCATGTCATTATTTCCTTTTTTAATGAGCATACAATTTGCGTCGTTGAATGAGGGTTCTTCTACTTTATAATTCTGGTGTTTACTAATATAGATAACCAGTCCGTCGTTTTGGTTGTGGTGTTTAGTAGTACTAAAAGTGTCGTAGCTATCTATAGAAGGTAAGTTATGGACACAAGATAACCAACACTCAGATAGAATGATAATATCACAGTTTACCTGTATTCGTTTTAATAGGATACACAAGTTATCATAATTTTTGTTGATACTGCGAATATTTTGATGCAGTATTTTAGTGTATAATTGAGGATTTTTAATTATGTTTTTACTTTCTTCAGGATGACAAATTAATGATTCGCTTATACTGAATTGATCTAAATTTTTAATTAAGTTGTTTATGTCTGAGAATGCTAATTGTGAAAAATATTGGAATCATTTATGACCAGCGAGAGAGGAATGAACCAGTATGAAAAGAGGTATGATAGCCTGCACTGCAGTATAGCCGGGTTCCGTATCACATAAAGGGATTGTAAACAAAATTTTACCGTTGGCAGAATATTTTTAGTGTTTTGGTTAGACAGAGAGATATAATGGTGTGAAAGTGTAATTGTGGAGTGTGCCGGTAGTTGTAAGTGTGAGTTTGTGTTACATACAAAACTTTTTATAACATACCTATTTGATCCATAGCATAGAAAAAAATACAAAAATGAGGTTTTAACGCAAATGTGAAAATTATACAATAATGAATAAAAATTAAATAGGAGTAATTTTAATCTAGTTAAGGAAGTTAGTCATATATTGTTTTGTTTACGCAAATTAGTAAGATCTTGTTCGTTTTTAAGCCTAACCGAAGGTTCGCCTTCCTTTTTACGTAGATATATAGTCCCCGGTGTCGACCAACAGAACTTGAACCCATTTGTTGATGCAAAGTCTCTTGCGAGAAAATGTAGTTTCTTCATTTTCGTAGTTAAGTAGTCCGATACATATATATTAGCTGATGGGCCGTCGATCTTGATGTGGGTAGTGTTCAATTTATTGTTGCTATTATTTTTATTATAAGATTTGAAGGATGCAAGCAGTTTGTTTTTTGTCGGGAGCGAGACAAAATCCACTATAATTGGCTTTTTGTCTTGGGTTTTTGAATATCCTCTGTAAATGTTCCTGATATCATTGGGCTGAATAGCAACATCTAGTGCCTGGCTTAGGTTCAAAGCTGTAGAATATAAATCGTTCAGGTTTTCTTTTTTTGAGTACGGAATGTTTCTAATTTCCACGCATGCAATCCTATTATTCCTATCTAACCACTCAAACTTTTGTTCAATTGACTGAATATAAGACAAGTTAGATTTCTTGTCCTGTTCTAATTGATCTATTTTCGACTTGATCTCGTCATATTGCTTGGAAATAATATTCATGCTATATTTCATTTCCTCATTTTGGACTTTAATGGCCTCAAAAGAATCCAGAAGTTTTTGATATTTGGAATCTTGATTTTCGGCCCAGGTTTGAAACATCGATTCCATTTTTTTCATAAAAAAATCTAAGTCGTCTCCCTGCCTCCTTTTTTGAGCCCTTTGAGTTACATTGCTGGAAGTGGCTTTCTTATCGGCCATTGAAATCGAGTTACTATTTGTAGTAGCTGTTGGAGTTGATGGTGGAGATTTAGTTGGGGAATGTTGAAGCGGCATTATTCGATGGCGTGAAATAAGTAATAGCGCGGTGTGGGTAGTTTACTCACAGTTTTTTAAATAGGTACTTTGTCTGTGGCGCTTTCCAAGGTCAGGTTACCGGGCGAGCAGCATGACACGGTTGGGTGACTAGGCTAGCGATAGTGTCGGTTTGCCAAGCCCACCAAAAACTAGCTCCTGCGCTAGTGGGTGCGATCGCCAAAACCAATCGTCTCGAAGATGCACTGTCACTTCGTCGGAGCGTCCGCCCTGAAGACTTTTTCGTTACGTCTGTAGTCCTGGTACTCACTACTGATTTATTGTATTTAATTTTAATTTTAAATACTAAACTTTTAAATAAAATTTTGCAAATTAGCTTGAAAACACGTCTGCACTGGGTGCGATCCGAGAGAGGAGAGGAGGAGATTATTGAGTAACAAACATCCATCCATCCAAACTTTCGCAGTATTATTGAGTAACAAACATCCATCCATCAACCCTTTCGCAGTTATAATATTATTTAGTAACATACATCCATCCATCAACCCTTTAGCAGTTATAATATTATTTAGTAACATACATCCATCCATCAACCCTTTCGCAGTTATAATATTATTTAGTAACATACATCCATCCATCAACCCTTTAGCAGTTATAATATTATTTAGTAACATACATCCATCCATCAACCCTTTAGCAGTTATAATATTATTGAGTAACATACATCCATCCATCAACCCTTTAGCAGTTATAATATTATTTAGTAACATACATCCATCCATCAACCCTTTCGCAGTTATAATATTATTTAGTAACATACATCCATCTGTAACAATTAAAAAAAATAATAGTTAAAGAATATGATGATTCGGGGTTTGTGGCGCCATCTGGCCGAGAACTTATGTAGTGCTGCGAATGTCGAATCAATAAGTGCCACGTAGAGACACCAGATGGCTGTTGACCATCTTATTTGAAATCTTAAATATGGAAATTGTGTTACAAAATCTATTAAAATAAACACAATAGTTCCTGCTATATTGATACTATATATTAAATGTAATTCAGAAATAAATTATGCCTAATTAAATTTATATGTTAAACTGTGAAATGGAATGTTTGACATTTGAGTGAGAACGGAACGCCGTCCATGAAAGATGAACGACGGTGAGTTTTTTTTGCTTGGATACGTAGATGTGTCATAACCTCTGGGAGTTGGAAAAAAACTAAGAAAATATCTAACTGATGTCTCGAAAGGTAGCTGGAACCAGAGTTAAGTTCAAATGCATTAAGCATTCGGATGTAGGACGCTGTGAGTATCTTTTTTGGGTTTTTTTTCTGTGCTGATGCTAAGTCTTAAGCGCGTGGCATTCAGGAGTCTGATCAAATCTTTCTATTTGTTGGCAGGGTTCCTACGTTAGATTTAATTAATTACTAAGGACAAAACAATATAAAATGGTCGGATCATAAAACGGTTTCTGAACATAAGCACCCACGTGTCCAGAATTGCCCAAGATTAGATGACCACGGCGTAGATGCCGTTTGAGGACCTCTGAACTGGACCTATAATCTTCAAAAGATGGGTAAAAGTGTTTCAACATAAATTGTAAGTTGAACATACAATTTTCTGTAGACGGAGTGCTATCTAGTGTGGTGCAGTTTGAAAATAAACGTGATATATGTGAAGACCAAATCTAAGGACTCTTATTTACTGCATGCATACCTCATGTACAAAACCCGAAGATAGGTAACAGGGTCTCAGGCCAAAAGTATCTCTGACGCTAGCCGGTGGAAGAAATAATTTCTTTCTTTACACATCCATCAACCCTTTAGCAGTTATAATATTATTTAGTAACAAACATCCATCCATCAACCCTTTCGCAGTTATAATATTATTTAGTAACATACATCCATCCATCAACCCTTTAGCAGTTATAATATTATTTAGTAACAAACATCCATCCATCAACCCTTTCGCAGTTATAATATTATTTAGTAACATACATCCATCCATCAACCCTTTAGCAGTTATAATATTATTTAGTAACATACATCCATCCATCAACCCTTTCGCAGTTATAATATTATTTAGTAACATACATCCATCCATCAACCCTTTAGCAGTTATAATATTATTTAGTAACAAACATCCATCCATCAACCCTTTCGCAGTTATAATATTATTTAGTAACATACATCCATCCATCAACCCTTTAGCAGTTATAATATTATTTAGTAACATACATCCATCCATCAACCCTTTCGCAGTTATAATATTATTTAGTAACATACATCCATCCATCAACCCTTTAGCAGTTATAATATTATTTAGTAACATACATCCATCCATCAACCCTTTAGCAGTTATAATATTATTGAGTAACATACATCCATCCATCAACCCTTTAGCAGTTATAATATTATTTAGTAACATACATCCATCCATCAACCCTTTAGCAGTTATAATATTATTGAGTAACATACATCCATCCATCAATCCTTTAGCAGTTATAATATTATTGAGTAACATACATCCATCCATCAACCCTTTAGCAGTTATAATATTATTGAGTAACATACATCCATCCATCAACCCTTTAGCAGTTATAATATTATTTAGTAACATACATCCATCCATCAACCCTTTAGCAGTTATAATATTATTGAGTAACATACATCCATCCATCAACCCTTTAGCAGTTATAATATTATTGAGTAACATACATCCATCCATCAACCCTTTCGCAGTTATAATATTATTTAGTAACATACATCCATCCATCAACCCTTTAGCAGTTATAATATTATTTAGTAACATACATCCATCCATCAACCCTTTCGCAGTTATAATATTATTGAGTAACAAACATCCATCCATCCAACCTTTCGCAGTTATAATATTATTGAGTAACAAACATCCATCCATCCAACCTTTAGCAGTTATAATATTATTGAGTAACAAACATCCATCCATCCAAACTTTCGCAGTTATAATATTATTTAGTAACATACATCCATCCATCAACCCTTTCGCAGTTATAATATTACTAGCTTCTGCCAGCGGCTTCGCCCGCGTGGTATTAGTACTACCCTCATTATAAATTATAGCATAAATGTGTTATTCTGATGTGTAGTTTATATTGCTGTAAACTTTCATCAAAATCCGTTAAGTAGTTTTTGCGTGAAAGAGTAACAAACATACATCCTCATAAACTACATAATGTTAGTAGGAAGTTGGACAGTAATATGCAGAAGATATAACGAAGGTATATACAGTAGGTACTTCATTTAAATAAGATAACACAAGAAAATGTTATAACAAGAACTAAAAGTTCGTTGCATGAATTAATCTCGATTATTTCCCGACCGAGTCTAGGATGAAATCTAGGGTGAAGATTAAAACATAATGTCGTTAGAACTTTGTCTGAAAGATAATAGAGAAGAAAGTTAATAAAGGCAGGATGAACTTAAGACTTTAGTTCAAAATTCTTCACCCGGACCGAACTTCAAACTATTTTGCTGTTCGAAGTAATTCAATTGATTCATCAGTAAAGGGGTCTTTGAAGAGGTATTAAGTATTTTGGTGCTGAAAATGAGTTTAAACTTCCTACAAATTTGTCTAAATTTTGGTCGTACTCGTAAATACCCAAGAATAATAAAGAATAAAATAGAACCGAATAGTTTATTTATCACTTTTCATAATTAAACATTTCTATTAGACTGTGTACAAAATCATGGCAATGAGCACATGTTTAAAAGAGATTACGTTGACGACTACAATAATATAAAAACTGAGTCACAGTCCTCAGCGTCTTCCACACTTATTTATTAAAATCATAATTCACGTTTGTACGACTGAGGTGGCAATAGTGGAAAACTACATATAACAAGCGTCTTAGTCTAAGAACCAACAATTCGGAGACACGTGAAATCTAACTGGTAGATTACAGTCCACTTCCTCACTCACGCAGCGAGGAGGCCTGTGTCCCAACTGTGGGAACATTAAAAGGCTTGGTTCTAGGGCATGCTGGTTTCCACACGATGTTTTCCTTCACCGTTTTGAGAGCCCACTCGCGCGCGCTCGCGCGTTTTGATGAACAAAATTACACACAGTAAAGCACTTCCCTGTGTTTGAACTAGTAACTTGCGGGAGTATCACTGGGTCACCGCTGCTCTCAGTTACTTATATTAAACATGAATAAAGATATAACGCATAGAAACATAGATAGAAGTCTATTTGACAGATTCCGTTCGCCAGATGGCCCGAATATGAGTTCATGTTATCCAATAGCAATATCGTGAAAGCTTTGGCACTGCAGTATCGTAAAATATATTTCGGCAATCTTTTTAAGACCGACGACTAAAGGTATGAAATAACGTGCTCCATCTTCGACCACAGTCATCCTCACTTACCATTTTTTTTTTTTTTTGGGGGGTGGGAAATCATCCTATGACTTCTTCCGCTCTAGGGTGGAGCGGAAGGGTGTGTCAGACTCTTACTGACTAAAACCCACCCCTGTTCCTCCCTGCCTCGAGTGCCCAGGGGCGAGGTAACTCTTTCGAATTTATCCTCCACCCCCGGGCAGGCACCGGTCGTGGCAGGCCCCTTCCCTTGGCTGACAACTCTTTGAGGCGCGCGTGGAACACTACGCGCCGTCGACTCTCGGGCCTGGTGCTGATCGGACGGCGAGTTACCCACTACTCGCCGTCCGCAGGCCCGGGTCTACGGTGGCCGGAGATCGTCTCGCGGCGCCGGAAGCCCCCGGCGTCTCCTGAGGCGGCTGCTGCTGAGGGCGTGAGGGCGACTCCGTTGTTGGTGCTCTCTCACGCGTCCCGCCTCCGCCTTCGCGAGCATTACTGCTTCGCAGAAGGAGGAGACGGCTTCCCATTCCCTCTCGCTCCGTACCATGGCCTGAACCAGGGCACGGCGCGAGAGGTCGCTGCCGCCTATCGCATCCACGAGGACACGGCGGTGCTCTGCCCAAGCGGGGCAAACCTCCACCGTATGCTCCACCGTGTCCTCTGGGCGATCCTCGCAATGGAAACACCCGGGGGTCACCTCCGCCTTGATCCGACACAGGTACTTACCGAAACAGCCGTGTCCGGTGAGCGCCTGCGTCAGGCGGAAGGTGAGGGCGCCGTGACGCCTCTCCAGCCACTCCTCAAAGAGGGGCACTACCGCCTCGATGGTGGCGTGCCCAGCGCTGGGTTGCGACAGTCGCTCTCTCCATGTCACCATGAGATCCTGCCGGAGCTCGGTCCGCCGAGCCGCGAGTTGTCGCGGCAGCGGAGTTTCGCCCCGGCGTTTGGCCTCCTCGCGCCACTCGTACAGGTGCGCGAGGATTTTTGCCTCCAGATCCCACGGTGACAGTCCGGCAAGGAGGCTCGCCGCCTCACGGGAGATCGTGCGGTATCCGCGGATGATACGGATCGCCATGACCCTCTGGGACGCGTTCATCAGGCGAGCTGATCGCTGCCTCAACGAACGCGCCCACACCGGTGCACGTAAGAATTTATACTTCTTTGGCGTAACAAGATAAAAAATCAAACTGTCTCAAAGTTTATAAAAGGAAAACAATCATTCTTCATGAACCACAGACCATAGCTAACTTCAGGGTGGTGTCGGTTCTAGCTAACTTCAACCTGTGAATTTTGTGTGACAGTGATGCGCGCGCATCTTAAAATTTCACTCTCATCATTTTTTCATAACGCGACTAAAGAAGTATAACTTCAAAAAAAACTATACTTTTTTTTGGGAGAAACCCGCTGCTAACTGTGGTAGGACACTTTTCCCCACCTACTAACTATCTAACACCATGCGAGCATCTTCACGCAGGGTCTAATCATCCATGGTTCACTAGGAAGTCCCTGAACCGCAAGTGCAACTCCAACCTCGCAAAGTGGACGGAACGGCAGCAGAGTTTGGATGTATAGCCAAGGAGCAAACTATGCCGCAGTTGTCCTGCCCTTTGTGAACCAAAACATGCAGCATAAGTGACTTCAGCAGCTGCCACCGACGACGCCGTGGAGTGGCCACGTTTTGGGTCAATACCATTTTAAAAGTACTTGTTCCAGCGACACGAAGCAGCAGAAGAAGGGCGAAACCTTCAAAAGATGCCTGGATTCTTGGAGAAAAGACCAAGGAGTGTGGGATTCTTATCTCACTAAAACCTCCCATGGTGATCACCCACATGGCAAAATTGATGATAGTAATGATTTATTTTAAAATAAAATGTAATAAATATTGTAAATAATATGGCGTAATAAATTGTAATAAAGTATTGGAAGAATCTTTTTTTTTTTTTTTATGTTTGTTTGCTCTTGGCTCTAGTCTACGTCAGAGGTGACAGAGACAAAGTCGACGATGGAGCGAGCGTACTCAGAAGAAACCTCTTCACTCTAACTTTGAAGATATTAGGGTTGTATGCATTGGGAAATACAGACGCAGGTAGAGAGTTCCACTCCTTTGCTGTGCGCGTTATGAAACACGTTCGGAAACGCTTAGTGCGAATTCGTGGAATAGCAACAAGGTAGAGATGGTAACTTGCTTTGCGTCTAAAAGTCCGATGGTAGAAGGGGGCCAGTGGGATGAGGTCGTGGAGTTCTTGGGCGGATCGGTATTCATCTGCCTAGCCTTTTCCCAACTATCTTGGGGTCGGCTTCCAGTCTAATCGGATGCAGCTGAATACTAGTATTTTACATGGAGCGACTGCCTATCTGACCTCCACAACCCAGTTACTGGGTAATACGATACCCCTTGGTAAGACTGGATGTCAGACTTTCGGGCTTCTGACGACCCGCAACGACTGTCAAAGATCCACAATTGACAGCCGGGACCAACGGCTTAACGTGTCGAATCGGTATTACAATAATAATTATATTTATTATGTAATTTAATAATAATAATTTGTTATGTAACATTTGCTGTGCCCTTACAGGGTGCATGTTTTAATACTGTGCCATGAAATTATAATGCATGCCTACTAACCAGTGTTTTACATGTTAGCAAAAAAATAAAAAAATACAATGATCTCCCCTGAACCTAGCTGTGCACAGCAGCACGTGCTCACTGTGCCGCGATCTTTCTAGGGATCACTTTGGGTTGGTGGCCAGCGTCCACATTCTGTGCGTCCGCCACCTCGGGGTCCCGCCTCTGCAGACAGCAGCAGTAGACGACGTGTCGCCGCGTTACGTCGCAGTTACACGTCATGGCGTCATGTTGCTGCAGTCATGATTCAGAACCGTACTGCAGTTGGTTCTGAGTGTTCCTTGAGACAAGATGTCTGACGTGTTTGAGAATAGAGATCGCGATTTACTTTTGTAACTTTTGTCAGAAGAGGAAGAAGATGACGATGTCTTGTTTTTATTATTCGTTATGCAACTAAAGAGAACAAAAATTACAAGACACATGTCCTATGCCGAAATGCAGAGCAAGTGAGGGCAGTTATTCAATACTGATTTATAAGTATTTGAAAAACTTTTTTTACAAAAAAAAAAACAACCGACTTCCAAAAAAAAAGAACAATAAAAATTTAAAAATAACTTCAATTTCGGAAGTCGGTATTTGTATTTTATTTCTACGATATTTGACACCGACTTCCGAAATTAAAGTTACTTAAAGGTACTTTTTTTTTTTGGAAGTCGGTTGTTTTTTTTGTAAAAAAAGTTTTTTATTTTTCGCTTTTTAGTTGTTATACCCCAGAACTAAAAACCCCAATAACATGGAACGTGGAATTTAAACATTTGGAGAACACAAAAACGTCATCAAGATATGCGTATTTTTCGTTTTTGTTCAGTTTCTCAAAAAGCGCTAAAGCGACTTCGATAAAATTTATATGGGACCACCTCGGGAGTATATTCTTTCGGATAAAAAAAGAATTTTGGAAATCGGTCCACAACTGACGGAGAAATGCGCGGACATACTCGTACATAAAAAAAAAAAACATACATACAGTCGAACATAGAACCTCCTCCTTTTTCGAAAGTCGGTTAAAAGTGACGAAAAAGAATTAAGACAGAAGAGAGAAATTCTTCAGCGTCTGTGGCGGTCGGGCGACAGTGTTCTCGGCCGCTCGTAGCTGGCAGACGACGTGTCGCTTGCTACTAAAAAGTTATCTTGGTATTTACGCATGAAATCATACGTTTTTGTCTTTGACCGTGGCAGTATAATTTGGTATATCGTTTGTAAAGGGTAGTATTGTTTTTTCGCAAATTGTTAAAATGATTGCATTCGATTTAATTTTATGTAACGTAACGTCGCGATACTGGTTGGTGTGCGAGTAAATGGAATGTGATCAGTTACCTTGATTTATTTTACAGATTACCATTTCTGAGCGTAAGCAATGCATCTTTAGTTTATATATCATTGCCAATAGTAGAAAGAACCTACGGTGGTCCTTCACTAAAAGTCAGCAAACTTTCAAACAATCATGGGATTTAAAACCGTAACTTTCATCCAGGAAACAATCACAAACCATACTAACAGTATTTCTAATAAATTAATTATTCAAGCTAATTGGCACATAAATTAACCATTTATTCCGAGTTCGGAATATTTTATAAACTGCAAATAATTCATTTTAAATTCAATCGGAGCCGAGTGTTGGAATGTCAATTTGCATTTTATTTCGAAACTAACTGAATAATAACTTCGTTATTGACAATTGGGCAATTGTTAGGGTTGCTAAATTAATTTATTATTCCGTAAAGTCACATTGCAGTAGATAACTGTAAATACAGCTATTTTGAGCAATGAAAAGGGCTATGCTCGTAGTTTCCATGAGTGAGCAAATCAGGAATGAACTGAGACATATCCTTTAGACAACCAAGGTTACAGACATAGCCCGAAGAATTGCCAAACCGCGTACCGGAAGACGCAGCGATGGAAGGCCTCCCACATGAATGACCAGCCCCCTTAGCCAAAATACATTTCTGTAAACGTTAACGCTAACGCTTCGTGCAAAATGTATGGCAACGACGTTTTGCACGAAGCGTTAGACAAAAAAATGTCACGTGACTCACGCCTCCCGACACGGACAGGTTAGGTTATAAGGTCATCCCCTTCGTGGTTATTTTTTTTTACCATTCAGACGTAGGAGCTCCGTCGTCTTTTTTTACTTATAACTGTCACCGTCGCGCGTCGTTAGCACATAAAACCTCCCTATTTCAAATATTCTGTTAGATGTAAGCATAGACGAGAGGTAAGAGCATCTGACACGTATGCTTGTGATTGCAGGTGCAAACCACAACCAGCTTACACAAGTTTATTTTTTGGACTGTTTTTTGAAGATTTTTATAGCAATTGAACAATATTTTTTATTGTTTGTGGCTTTTTAGAACATTTTAACTGCATATAATATTTTTTTGCAAAACCCCATTTTCCCTTTTTTTTTTAACCGACTTAAAAAAAAGGAGGAGGTTCTCAATTCGACTGGATTTTTTTTTTTTTTATGTGTGTTTTATTATTATAACTTTTTATTACGTGAACCGATTTTGAAGATTTTTTTTATTTGAAAGCTGTTGCTTCACATGTGGTCCCATTTCAATTTGGTGAAGATCTGATAAAGAACTTCGGAGATACACAATGGAACTCTTCAATAAATGATAGCAAACCTTCCAGAATTGCTGCAATCGCATGTCTATATATTGTTTTCACCACTTCACAACATTACATCACGCTGATACGCTCTGAAAGGGTATACAGATTTGTACAGTTCACCCTGATACACCATAGTTTCACCAACTATGCTCAAATCCCCTATTTTTGGGTCTATCAATTCGGGTATAACTTTACTATTCATTTAGTTTTAGAATGGGGTACAACTAAAAAGTGAAAAATACAAAACTTTAAAAAAAAAAACAACCGACTTCAAAAAAAAAAATACACTAAAAATTAAAAACATAACTTTAATTTCGGAAGTCGGTGTCAAATAACGAAGAAACCAAACTAGAAACACCGACTTCCGAAATTAAAGTTATTTTTTAAATTTTTAGTGTATTTTTTTTTTTGAAGTCGGTTGTTTTTTTTTGTAAAAAGTTTTTTTTTCAAAATCAGCGCCGCCGGCTGTAATCCGGGTCACGGCGCTGGCTGCGGAGGCACTCCCTAAAAATAAACTAAGTATAGCTTTAGTAGGAGGAAAAGGAACTAGTTTTAGTAACCCTATGGTTACTAAAACTAGTTCCTTTTCCTCCTACTAAAGCTCAGACAGTGTCTATTGATTGATAAGGAAAGAATCAGTTTATAGGATCGTAAATCCGTAGCGACCTCATTTGGTTCTATTTTATTTGTGACATTGTTTTATTGGCTGTCTGGTCTGTATTAGATGAGATTTTTGACCTACGAAAGGCTCATAATGTTTTTAGTTTATTTCTTTACTGAAATAATATAACCTGGCTAGACGTACTAGATCTTTACGTGTTTGCAGTGCAGCCATGATCATAAATAGTTATACGATGTCGACAGATTTAGAGAGTTTTGGAAGGTGAAACGCCTTCAACGAGAAGTGCCCTACAGGCGCTTTTAACCGAAAGACGTCCACTGCTGGACATAGGCCTCCCCCAAGTGTCGCCACAACGAGCAGTCCTGTGCTAATGCTACTCACCAGGTTCAAATCCCAAAACCATGAGGTTAAGAATTGCACTTACTCGTATCAACCAACAAAAAATTTATATTCTATATATGTCTCATGCATAATTATCCAAGCATACATATATAAATACCCTCACAAACACAGATGCACGCAACCGTACTCTCACTTCTCACACACTCAACACAAACACACGTACACACACCATCACACACACAAACACACACAACACTTACACAAACACACTATGTAATAATATAAATATTTCACTATATTGGAGTAAATTTATAGTCTAATCCAATATTTTTTTAGCAGTGTTGGAAATGCCTCATCATTATTATTTCGTTTATTTATCTTTTTAACATATTAAATACATTTTTAAATATTTCTTAAAAAAGAATGTATAAAAAACATTTAAAAATATAAAAAATAGTAGCCCACCGGTATCGGGAACAGGGTCCAAGCTACCGGCGGTCAGGGCTCCAGAGAGAGGAACCGCCTGACAATGCGAGCCATGTCCAGAAGTACTGCTTTCTGAATCAAGCCCTTGATCCAGCCGCCTAACGAGAGCCTCCTGAGGTGTTGATCGAGGCTCGTGGCTATTAAGCCACTGGCTGACACGACTATCGGTACAATGATAGCTGAGTCCACATCCCACATGTCGACAACCTCGCGAGCCAAGTCAATATACTTGATTTGTTTATCTTTCTCGGCTTTCACGAGGTTCTCGTCATGTGGGACGGTAATGTCAACAATCATTGCACGCCTCTCGATTCGGTCCACCACCACTATATCAGGCTTATTGGCTACAATAGTCCTGTCAGTGATGATGGACCGATCCCAGTACAATGAGATATGACCATTATCAAGAACTCGGTCGGGCGCATATCTGTAGTACGGCACTTCCGATTCCACAAGAGAGTACTTCAGAGCAAGTTGCTGATGGATAATCCTGGCTACAAGTTTGGCTTTTATACTTATTTCTCTACGGACGAGCACAGATTTCCAAGATACAGGCTACCTTTATAGTTTGGAAGTCAGGAGTTCATATAGTTAAGCTGTCTTTTTTTTGTGAGGTGGGAAATCATCCAATGACCTCTCCCGCTATGGATGGAGCGGGAGGGCGTGTCAGACTTTTACTGACTAAAACCCACCTCTGTTCCTTCTTTGCCTGAGTGCCCAGAGACGCGGTAACTCTGTTACGAATTTATCCGCGACCCCTTGGCATGCATGCTTCGGCCTTGACGGGCCCCGTCAGTGGTTGCTGACATCTCTTTGAGGCGCGCGTGGAACCCTACACGCCGTTGACTCTCGGGCCTGAAGCTGATCGGACGACGAGATATCCATTACTCGCCGTCCGCAGGCCCGCATCTACGGTTGCCGGAGATCGTCTCGCGACCCCCGACGCCCAGGGCGTCTACTGTGGCGGCTGCGGTTAGGGGCGTGAGGGCGACTCCATTGAGGCTCCCTCACCCATTCCACCTCCTCTTTCGCAGAAGGAGGAGACTGCTTCCCATTCCCTCTCGTTCGACCAGAGCCGGGCGCGAGAGGTCCCTGCCGCCGAATAGTTAAGCTGCCTAATTCTCAGAGCATACATAAATGTGTCATAGTTCTTAGCTATTTTGTCCAAATAAAGTTATTATTAATAATATATAATTTCAACAAAACCAATTAAGTAGAAAGCGACGGACATTAAAATATTTACACCACAGAAAAGTTAGGCTACTTTTTCGTTTATTAATGTTCCAGCCACATCTGGTTTCCCTGGAGTCTGACCCTAATATAGTTGTGTAATGGTGATTGATGGCCCTAATGACTTGGAGTGTTTGCGTCCGGTTTTGGGGCTAAATCCGTAACTAGGGTCCGGACAAAATTATTTTTGGATTGGTATTTTTAATGAAATAAATATCACTGAGTTTTTCAATGACTGTATTTCCTTTTTAGCATACTTTTGTTAGCTTCAGCTGTAATTTTGTACAAAACTCTTAAAAGTTAAGTTTGACTCAATTCCCAGTTTCCGATTGAGCTGAAATTTGCATACATTTTAGTTTCGATGACAATGCACGATAAGCTAAGTGACGTCATTCTAAATCCAATATGACGGACTAGTTATTTTAAATGCATTCCTGTGATATGAGTACAAAAGTTTTTTTTTTTTATTGTTTAAAAAACAAAACTCCTAACTAAATTAAACTTACAATCTGACGTCAAAAAATCCTCCTCATCGCTATCTACTGAGTGTGCCCAAAAGAGTGGCGGCATTGCCACGTTGTATGGCAATGCTTAACCTCTGGTCGAGGAAAAAGCTAGCCCTTGGTTTACGCGAAGTGTCAACAAGGCGTTTAGATAGATCTCTAAATAATAAATGAGCACTTGGACAACACGGCCCAAGGATTTCAACCCTAAACGGCTCGAAAATGTAGCTACCGATGAGGTTGATATTTCCGCCGCTTGAGGTTCTCCGCAGCTGCAGTGGCAGAACCGGCACAGCGCGAAGAAATAGGAAGATGAGATGGTGCAGGAGTATCGACACATGTAGCGTCCCACTCTAAAGGCCTAACCAACTTCCACGGAAATAAGGACATGCCGTCCGGTCTTTTACCATCGTCGCGAGCCAGACCATTGTTTATTAATTCTTGAAGTGGCATCACGTTGGCCACGTCTATGTTTGCCATTTTGTTTTAAACATGTTTGGAGAATTACTAATTAAGTTGCTGTTCATGTTACGTGGCTAATCAGATATCGAATTGCCGACACTTGCAATATCCCAGAATCGAAGCTGTATGGAATGTTTCAAGTGTTTTTATTTAAACCGTCCCCATACTTACAATTTAAACCGAAACATAGACCACATAATGCATTGCGACAAAAATATCTTTGCCGTAGGTGTGAACCGAGGATATAAAAGCTATTAAACTGGTACAGTAGTCTGACAAATCCGGAACTTCAGTACTCCAGCACATTCGGTAGCCCGGCACCGTCGGCCCGGGCCTACCCCACTGCTTCGTGTATGGTACCTCATTACCTTACTTATAAAATGATTTATTATAATTATCTTGGTTTTTTTGGAATAAAATAAAATTAAAAAACCTATAGATTAATTTCTTGCAACCAATGAAAAAGAAAAGAAAGCTTAATAACTAATGTTAGTAATTATTTGTAGGTACTTATTTCCTAATTTTTTTAAACATTTGCTTACAAGAACCCCTCCTTGGATGAAGGTCTCCTCCAAAAGGTTCAATTTGTCCCTGTTCTGTGCAATTTGTACCCATTCAGGACCCGCTGCCTTTGCAATGTCCTCATGCTCTTGTGGGTTTTTCTATACAATCCAGTAATCCGAACATTCCAAATTGGAAAGTGTTATGCTATCTTTTTTTTTCAGCGGGTTGGGAAATCATCTCCCGCTCTGGCTTTGGACGGAGCGGGAGGGCGTGTCAGACTCTTAAGCCCACCCCTGTTCCTTCCTTGCCTGAGTGCCCAGGAGAGCGATAACTCTGTTACGAATTTATCCGCTACCCCTAGGCATGCAGGCACCGGCCATGAAGGGCCCCGTCAGTGGTGGCCATCGACTCTCGGGCCTGGTGCTGATCGGACGGCGAGCTACATAATTAGGCACCCTGGAATAGTGAGGTTTTACTGTACCTACTAGTAATTTTACAGACGCCGAGGATAAACAAGGAGAGTCGATGCTTCCGTGTATTACTTTGCAAGCTGGTTAAAAGCTCGTCTCACCTAGAGTGATGTAAAGCCCGAGTAACCCAGCAGAAATTTGGTTGGATACATACATGGGTAGTACGTTTGTAGAAATACCTTAAGAATGCTTTATGAACCTTTTCCACCATAATGGTATAGGATTTCTCGTAAGGATTCCAAACACAAGAGCTAGAAGTTTACCTCTAACAAGTGTGTTATAAAGAAGTCGGATCACTTGATGGTTTGTAAACTCACGACAATTTCTCAGAACAAACCCTAACCTCCGAAACGACTCTTTGGCTAGAGAGAATAATTATATAATAAATAATTCATAATTAGTTATAGATGTTAGTATAAGTTAGGATGAGCGAGCTAAAAATTTATCGCATTGGGAAATACCTGTAATGATATGTAAGATTAAGAAATAAATAAATAACAAATCATATACTCAGTTATTCCTCATTACAGTAAAAGCACTCGCACTCCATACAACCCTCCCTAATTCTATAGATACAAACGCGAGCACTCTAGATGTCCCTTGATCGCGGGCTCAAAATTACCTTTTCCCACTCAAGTGATCTTTACCGACCTTAATCTTAGCTTTGTCATAGATTAAGAAGGGACTGGAAGTGAAAATATTTAACTTTTTTCCACCGGTGAAATAAACACCGACTGCAAACCTTGTACACATGCAATCATAATACAGAGGTAAAATTGCTAAGCTCAGGGGCAGTGGTTAGGGTCGCGGATAAATTTGAAAGAGAGTTACCGCAGCCCTGGCACAGGAAACTGAAGGACATAAGGTGGGTTTTAGTCAGTAAAAGTCTAACGTTCAACCCAGTGGAGTGGGACAAGTTATTTGATGGTTTCGTCCCTTTCTTTTTTTTTTTGGGTGGGAAACCACCCAAAAAAAAAAGAAAGGGATTGTAGCAACCGGCCGCGACTTACAAGTTGTAGGTCGTGAGTTGGAACCCAGGCAGGCGCTTTACTTTGTGTAAATTTTACTAAACGGTGAAGGGAAACCTCGTGAGGAAACCGGAATGTCCTAGAACTAGAAACTTGCATTGGGCCCGTGTGGTGGATTCCGGCCCACACCCTCTCACAGAGAGGCAGGTGTCCCAACAGTGGGAGCTGTGCTAAAATTGCTACTATCTTTACGAGACAATCTATTGAAGTAATGAAACAATTACATAAATTGTTTCACTTGTAGAATACTACACTATAGTTTTTTTTTTATTTTGTCTTCCAATGGTTTGTGCATTTGTTAAGATAGTATTAAGTTTTAGATACAGAATACAGTCATTCGTTTTCCATTAGAATGCAGATGTAACACATTCTAATATTTTTGCAGTATTTTGGCAGCAAATGTGTCGAGTCACCCTTCTCGGCTAGCTTCGCCGAGGTAGTCAATACTATGACAAAATTCTCAGATTTATTTTACCGAGACCGCGCCTGTTTCAATGATTCCACATAGTGTCCAGTTACGTAGACACTTGCATAGACGCTTAATTTCGGAAGTCGGTGTCAAATAACGAAGAAATAAAATACAAACGCCAACATCCAAAAATAATTTTGATATTTTTTATTTTTCACTTTTTGGTTGTACCTAAAACTTATACCCCAGAATTAAAACTAAATATAAAAGTTAGGCCCGAATTGAAAACCCTAATAACATGGAACATGGAATTTAAACATACTCTTAATTTGGAGGAGACCAAAACGTCATCTATACATATTTTTTGCTTTTATTTCTTCAAAAAGCGCCGAAGCAATTTCGATAAAATTTATTTGGCACCACCTCTGTGGTATATTCTTTCGGATAAAAAAAGAATTTTGAAAATCGTTGCACAACTGACAGAGAAATCGGTGGACATAAAAAAAAAAACTTACATACAGTCGAATATAAAACCTCCTCCTTTTTTCGAAGTCGTTTAAAAATGGCTTGCAATTTTTGAAGCGAACAACGAACATCGCAAATTCAAAAATAAATAATTAAAAGCTTGTAAGAAGTCAGACGCCGCGAATTTTTTGCGGCGTCTAACCATACAGTTTTACGCACTGAAATTGTACGCATTTTATAATCTTGGTGAGGTTCGCTTCTATTCAATGTTATTCATTGGCCTTGCCTTAGGCTCATCTTAAATTAAATTGATGTTTTTGTGGGATAATACATCTTAAATTTTCGAGTGGGTACGAGGGACCAAGACAAGCAGTAAATTGATAAAGTTTTTTTGGTGAACACAAGAATACTGTTTTGTTTGGGTACGATTTTTTAATGACACTCGAAGACTATGAGACTTAATACCATATTAACATTGATTATAAAAATAATTACGATAAATGACTATAGATGCCTATAAATAACAACCCTTGAACCATGCCATTTTTAGGGTTCCATACCCGAAGGGTAACCATCGGTACACTTTTACTAAGCCTCCGCTGTTCTTCCGGCCGTCCGTCCGTCCGTCTGTCAGTCAGCGGGATGTATCTCATGATCCATAATAGGTGGTATATTCCATTTGAAAATTCATAGTAATAGCTTCAACAGTCAGACATAGGCGGAGAAATCACTATGACTCATTTTATTTTAGCAGCATATCTTTAGCAGAAGATCTTTCTATGCATTACACCTAAATTCGCTTTTGACGTTACAGATAAAAAAAAAATTAAGCTATTACCATGACCTTTCAAATGACATACGCCACATATTTTTTTTTTTTTTTTAAACGTTGCCCCACACTAGGAATTACTCCTGTATCGTGGGTGCGTTCACAAACATGTATACTCACATACACAAGACACCCAGACCCGGAACAACTATCTGTGGGTCATACAAATATTTGTTCCGTGCGGGGATCGAACCCGCGACACGCAGCGCAGCAGCCGAACACTCAACCACTGCGCCAACTGTGTCGTCATGTTGATAAAGCTCTGGGTCCAAAACGTCCCTTCTCCTTAATAACCATGATATTAATATGACACACACATCTGACTATAGAAAAAAAATCAATAAACAGGTACGAGTAACAAAGACAACTATTGACAAAACCGAACACTTTCTAAAATACGATAATGCCTTCACAGCATTAATACTGCGCTTGCTTCAACAATTTGGCATGGTAAAGGATTAGCAAACTTCCATTCAAACATTATCTTCACTTTGGCACCAGTCTTGAGACCGCAAAGACTTATCTTAAGGCTTCGTTCAGAGTGAACGCGCGGTGACTAGAGCGGGAGCGGGCGTGGTGGCGGACGCGATTAGATACCCACAGTGCCTGCCAGGGTCGCGAGTTTGTTTGAAAGATTTACTGTGGCCTTGGCATAGGCAACTAAAGGAGCACAGGTGGATTAGCCAGTAAGAGTCTGACACTGGCTCTCCCGCTCCATCCAGAGCGGGTGAAGATATTCTTATATTACTATCCTGAAAAAAACGGTAGTCACAGTACATCGCGATAGTTATTGTACTCGTAGGCTGGCAATAGGGCTAGACGAGTTTCTTTAGAGTAAAACATAAAACGATCGCTCGCTAGCACTCACACACACACTATGGGTTGCAATGTAACCCATAGTGTGTGTGTGAGTGCCCTCGCTTGAATTTTTTTATTTTTCTTTCCCTTTTTTAAAAAAAAATAAAAATCTAGGAATTACTCCTTTGTCTTGGGTGCGTTCACAAACATATAAACTCACATATCCATGACACCCAAACCCGGCACAACTAATTGTAGGCATTCCGTGTGGGAATCGAACCCGCGACACGCAGCGCAGCAGCCAAACGCTCACAGGCTCGTGCTTGCCCACTATCGATGACATGATCGACGATAGATCTCGCTTGCCTAGAAGAAACCTATTTACTCTTAACTTAAAGAACCCCAGTTTGTAGCTTTCAGGAAACACAGCCTTCGATTTGATTATTAACTCGAATTCTGAATTTAAATATAGACATGTTTCCCCGCTAGCTAAGCCACACCTTCATGTCACGCTTGGCGCTCACTATAGTCACTTACGAGGCTATAAAAAAGTGACATTCCATGAGTAAACAGCGGTTTCATGTTTGATACTTCGCAGTTCGCTACCGTCTATGTACACGCGCAAGCTCCTCACCCTGACCGAGGCCTTACGTTTCTACCCTTGCGAGTGTTCAGTTGAACTCGATCCGGATTTAACCGAGTTCTAGACAGTGATTGACTATCTCTACGGCTGCAATATTGATATTACTCCCGACCAATATTAATATTGACTTGAGCGCAATGTTGACTTTGTCTGGGCAATATTGCTCATTTAAGAGATTGTTTGGGGAATTAGATGTAGGTACATACCTGCCTACTTACGCGTGTTGGCGTGAATTTTAAAGTAACAAATAACACTGGTCTGCAAGAAATTCCACCTTAAAACGAAAATATGGGAAAAGAGTTCCTGAGAGGAATTGGGGGGCTTTTGGCCAGAAGTGGGAAAGAGGAGGTTTAAAAAAAAAACGAAAATTATGATGAGATTAATATGCTGAATCTAGCCCAGCTTCCCATTTTAGGTTATCAAGATTACATTTTTTTTAAATACGTTTAAAAAAAAATTTAGACGTTTTTTTATTCACTCGAAATTCCTTATACTATACCCACTAATTGTATTTGAATTTTCTCAGATATTTTAGCAAGATTTTGTTTAATTATTGATATACGTTGCGATGCAATTTTTTTATAGGTAGGAAATGCAAAAACTTTTCAGACGTCTTTTGCTACATTTTTGGGGAGTTTTAATAAGAGAATCAAATCTAACGGCTTGAAAAATTATGTATAACGAACTTTGAAGGAAATCTGACTCGGCTAAGGTAGCTTTATTAGTTTAGAGTAATAGTGGGCCAACTTATAAAATCTACTTACTTGGAAAATTTCGTATAAAACACAAAAACCTTAGCAAAAAAATACTTCGGTGATGTTCTTAGAGAAAGGTTATAGACAGAGTGTCAAAAGCCAGCAATCTGAAGTACCAGAATGAGAAGCCGGCTTGTATCTGTATACGCGAAATAAGCTCACATAGACAAAATGAGAAGCCGAAACGTCATCGTTATGTTCGTCGAGGTCACCCACACATTTTAACGACCCTGCTTCATTTAATGTCCAATGACGCTTCGTATATAACCTTTCATAGTCTAAGGTGATGTTGTACGTATGTCAAAAAATTAAGAAACAAAAACCATAAACACCAACTTCCGAAATTAAAGTTATTTTGCACTTTTTTTGTTTTTTTTTTGGAAGTCGGTTCTATTTTTTGTAAAAAAGTTTTTATTTAATGTTGTGTAACAGTTTGCATCTAATATTCTCCTAGTAACTAGAACTATTAAAATGAGTTATTTAGTTATTTGATAAAACCATATAAAAAACTTGATTGCTACATAAATATTCAGAGGTAATAATTCAGAGGTGATTCATACATTTAAGTCAACCGAAGGCCAATGGGAAGGACTAAGCTCGGAATTTTCTTGCGTGATCGAATCAGAAATGAAATATGCGTTTAAGAACCAAGGCTACCGACATACCCGTGTCTCAAAGAATCTCCAAACTAAAGCGGCAAAAAATAAGTTGCCACATTGCTAGCACAACAGATGGTCGATTGAGCCGAACAGTTCTAGAGTGGCGACCGTGTACCGGAAAACGCAGCGTTGGAAGGGCTCCCACAAGGTGGGCCGAGGGCCTGATGAGGCTTGCGGGGATCCGATGGATGCGAGATGCCCAGGACCGGTCGTTGTGGCGACACTTTGGGCAGGCCTAAGTCCAGCTGTGGACATCTTTCGGCTGAAATAAAAATGATGATGTAAGTAATAAGAAGCAGAAAAAAAAAGATTGCCGTCACGGGACGCCCGGCAGATGTGAAACACCTATTTTGTGTTATGTTTTTTTTTGTGATGTAGCTGTTGTTGCAGTTGTTGTTGTTGGTTGTTGTTGGTTGTTTTTGTTGTTGTTGTTGTTGTTTGTTGTTGTTGTAGTGGTCGGTTGGTTGATGTTGGTTGGTTGATGTTGGTTGTTGTTGTTGTGGTTGTTGTTGTGTGTTGTGTTACTTTTTTTCGTATATATAATTCTAGGGAGAAGGGAGTCGAGAGCGATGGCGTAATTAGCCGTCACGTATTTGAGTCGATTTTGCTGCCAAACCGCGCCAATAGATGTTTCACATCAAAAACATTTTTGTAGACTGGTGTAATTAAAAAACCAATAGGTTTCTTAGTTGGTACTTTTGTATTATTTTTTAGATAATATTAAATCCTCGAGGAATAGTACCATCTTATTTGTTGGAACGAAGTTCCTTATCGCGCGTTGTGAAAGGGGGCTAGACGGAAAAAATTCTTACGAAAAGTTGTCACGACACTAAAGAGGCTGTCCATCCAAAAAGATTGTGTTGGAAAAACAATCTAATAGAAACTTCTCGTATTTTTGTGGGTAGGTACAAAGTTTGCAAGCAGATCAAGCATTATCTAACCAATTTCGTGCTATTGTAAGCTGTGCGGCGTCGCATGTTTCTCTGTCTGTCTCTCTCTCTCTTATAGAAAGCAAGCCAGATATTGCTAAAGAGTTGAGTTGAGTTGAGTTGAGCTGAGCTGAGCTGAGCTGAGCTGAGCTGAGCTGAGCTGAGCTGAGCTGAGCTGAGCTGAGCTGAGCTGAGCTGAGCAGAGCTGAGCTGGGCAGAGCTGAGCTGAGCAGAGCTGAGCTGAGCTGAGTTGAGCTGAGCTGAGCTGAGCCGAGCTGAGCCGAGCTGAGCTGAGCTGAGCTGAGCTGAGCTGAGCTGAGCTGAGCTGAGCTGAGCAGAGCTTAGCTGATCTGAGCTGAGCTGCGATGAGATGAGATGAGATGATGAAGTATAACTTCTTACGTGCGTGCGTGTGTGCGTAGTTAATAATAAAAAAAATATTATAAATTAAAAAAAATAAAATTATATTACAATTCCTTCTCTAATTAATCGAAAGGAACTTCGTTCCATCCGGGTGTCCCTTGACACCTCTCAAGTTTTTTTCTTTTGTCACGTGAGCCAAAAATGAGGAAGATAAAGTGCATTGAAATTTTGCGTGACGTCACACCTCGATACACTTCCGGGGGTGGAGGATAAATTCGAAAGAGTTACCTCGCCCCCGGGCGCGTAGGGCAGGGAGGAACAGGGGTGGGTTTTAGTCAGTAAGAGTCTGACACGCCCTTCCGCTCCACCCCAGAGCGGAAAGAGTCATAAGATGATTTCCCACCCCCCAAAAAAAAAAAAAAAAAAAACAACAAAAAAAAAAAAAAAAAAAACCGTACAGTGACGTAACAAGACCCCACTTCTGGACTTTGATTCGGGTTATCTTTGTCATTTTAAAATACGTGTCCAATATTTTTTGATATTCTAACTTAAGTACGCACTAAATATAATTATTATTATGATACTCAGTAAACATCTCTATTGACTGAGATTCTGTCTAAAACAAATATAAATGGAAAATATTGCAAAAGCAACCTAACCTTTTTTTTTTTGTGGGGTGGGAAATCATCCAATGACTTTTTTTGGCTTCTTCTTAGTTCCGTATTTATCTCTTTGCTTGTCAGAAATTCTAAATTACTCTTTCCTAACTTTTCAATGATTGTTTGAAGAAACGTCCCAATTAATATACGAATAAAAAATTGTAATGCTTTCATACATATTATGTTGTATAGTTATTTAATGTAGTGTAGATAGTTTTTGTAGTGTAGTATTGTTTAATAGGTTCCTATTAAATTTCAGTTCGTAAATACTTCTGGTTTAATCAAAACATAAACTAACACACTAACATCGTAGTTCACAGCTGTTCTCGTGTTCTGGAACATTATTCACATAAGTGACAATAAACTGGAAGTTGTGGCGGAAAGTCCCGAGTTCGAACCACAATAATTGTGTCAGACTTTAGTAGTTCATAAAAGTGGCTTTGTTTGACTATAGTTAAGTTCATAGTTCTGCCACAAACAACCTTTATAGCAGCTAGAATTTGTTATAGTTGTTTTATCTCACTAAGGCGGGTTGGTCTTGGATATATTAGGTTCTAGCTGACCCGACAGACGTCCTGTCATAGCTATGAACTGTCAAAAGCACGACATTTAAATAATCGTTAAGTTTTCTGAAATTTTCTAATTTTCCGCGCTATTTTCTTATTTTTTTCTTTCATAAAAATCTTCTAACAATAACAAACACAATAAAAAAAGAATACGCGTAATCGGTTTAACAGTTCACGCGTGATGCCGTGACCAAGGAAATAGGGATTCATTTTTATATATATAGAAGATAGACGTTTGTAGGCTCTGTGTGCGTAAGATGTTCTTTTTATGCTTGTAAAGCCATGCTAAGTATTAAACATTTAACCTCGAAGTCCAGTCTCACTATTTATAAAACGATGAATTGGCCAGTCATAACACATGTATATGAGACCTGGACGCTGACTGAAAAAGACAAACTCAAACTGGCATTGTTCGAGAGAAAAGTGCTGAAGACAGTATTCGGATCAGTGCAAGAAGACGAAGGAACGTATCGTATAACGATGAATCATAAAATAGATAACCTGATTCTTAAGGCATAGAAGAGCTCTAACAGAGTAAGTAATAACAGCCGCAAGGGTTGCTCTATCAGGTTCAGCTACGCTTGCCGGGGTTGGTCATGGATGGGTGACCATCTTTAAATACCGAGATTCCTCCGTGCCTCGGAAACCACGTTAAGCTGTTGGTCTCGGCTGTCAATCGTGGATCTTTGACAGTCGTTACGGGTCGTCAGAAGCCCGAAAGTCTGACACCCAGTCTTACCAAGGCGTGTCGTATTACCCATTAACTGGGTTGTAAAGGTCAGATAGGCAGTAGCTCCATGTAAATTATTGGTATTCAGCTGCATGCGGTTAGACTGGATGCTGAGCCCAAGATGGTTGGGAAAAGGTTAGGCAGATTGATTAATAAGGAAACGATTCTACGGTTGTACAAGTCATAAATGCTTCAATGGGCAAGTCATCTGGAAAGAATGAGTGACACCGGAGCGGTTAAAATAATTTCCGAGTGGATTTCGCAACAGAAAACACACAAACGAAGACCCAGGAAGTGTTGGAAGGATTGTGTAAAGGAAGATTTGAGGAAAATAGACAGAATCAAAAAATCTAAATCAAAATCAAAAGTCAATTATTCAAACTAGGCTGAGAACCAGCACTTTTTGAACGTCAAAGTTCTACATAAAGACAGTCCCCTAAAAAACGCCCGCCCGTCACCACTTCCTAGTGTTTTAGCTGTGAAGAAGAAGTGGCCAACAAACTCCCCAGCAACACATCTGTCTGTTAAGTTTTAAGAACTTGAATCTATATAATTTTATGCAACAATCTTAACATTATGTAAAACAGAAAAATAAATATATGTCGTCTAAAATATAATCATAAAATTAAATAATCCGCCACTTGCCAGCTAGCACACTCAATCATGCCATTAAAAACAAAGTCTAGCATAAACACTAAACCAAATTAAAGAAGCCTCCATACATAACTGGTGTGCCTGCTTACAAGACCAAAGATAGAAACTATCAAAGGGCTGTGATTCGAAGCCACAAGTGATGAACTAGGGCCATCACACTAAAATTGGTAGACAATTATTATATGAACTCATATAATCTGTCACAACCATAAGCTAAATATGGAGAAAGAACATCAAGTGTAACATTGTCTTGCGTTCAACACAGCGACCAACTATTATTATCTTCTAAGTAGTCGTTGATGGAATAGTATGCCTTCGAACAGAGACTAGATTTAACTTTAGTTTTAAATGCATTAAAAGGCAAGTCAAGAAAAGAACGGGGTAGCTTATTGTAAAATTCGATACCGAGACCCTCAAACGAACCATGAACCCTACGAACACGGTGGGCAGGAACATGAAGTTTATACTTATTTCTGGTGTTAAAATTGTGGATATCACTGGTCTTTTTGTATAAATGTATATTTTGTCTAATGTGTAATATGTTTGCAAAAATGAATTGAGATGCCACCGTGAGAATTCCAATCTCTTTGAAAATTTCTCGTAAAGAAACTCTTGACCCTAACCTGTATATTGCTCGTACAGCACGTTTTTGTAAAACAAATATATTTTGTATGTCCGCAGCTTTACCCCACAAAAGAATACCATAAGACATAACACTATGGAAATAACTAAAATAGACTAACCGTGCTGTGTCAACGTCAGTATATTGTCTAACTTTTCTGACGGCGTAGGCGGCAGAGCTGAGCCTTCCTGATAGGCCTGATATATGTGAGCCCCATTGAAGTTTGGAATCAACAGTTATACCCAAAAAAACTGCCGAGTCCACAGTTTCAAGCACTTCTTTATTTAAGATGACATTAGGTCCTAGATTTATAACATTAGGTAAGGCAAACTTTATACATTTAGTTTTCTTAGCATTAAGAACTAAGTTATTTGTCGTAAACCAATCCGTAACCATTGAGAGAGCGCTATCTACGTTATCAAAATCATTTCTATTCCTATCTACTTTAAAGATAAGAGAGGTATCATCTGCAAACAGTACTACGTCACAGATACCCTTTAAAAAATATGGTATACAGGAACACTTCTTGCCGAAGGGAGGAAAAAGATAGAGCGAAATGGAAGAAGATCGTTAAGGAGGCCAAGATCCACAAAGAGTTGTAGCGCTATAAGAAGTTAAGTAAGTAAGTGTGCACAAGCTCAGAGCGCTCGGTGTCATAGAAAGAAAGCTTATGCACACACGAAGCAAAATAAGGCCTCCTACAAGATGGACCGATGACAAGGTGAGAGGCGCGGGATTCCGATGGATGCGAGACGCACAGGACCGGTCGTTGCAAGAACAACAGTTGAAAGAAGTTGAAAGTTGCCCACTGCTGGACATAGCCAGCGATTTTCGAGTGAAATGATGTGACAGATTTTTACAATTCACACACACTAATTTCACCAGTTATGTTCAAATTCCATGTTTTTGGGGCTATCAATTCGGGCACAACTTTCCTATTTAGTTTTAGTTATGGGGTACAACAACAAAAAAGTGAAAAAAAAAACTTTTTTACAAAAAAATAGAACCGACTTCCAAAAAAAGTGCAAAATAACTTTTATTTCGGAAGTCGGTGTTTCTGGTTTTGTGTCCTCCTTTTTTTGACACCGACTTCCGAAATTAAAGTTATTTAGCATTTTATATGGAAGTCGGTTCATTGTTTTGTAAAAAAGTTTTTTATTTTTCACTTTTTAGTTATGGCTACCCATTAAACTGTGTTAACAATTCATAGATATTCTATCGCAGCAATCGCTGTTGATTTTCTGTATTTTTTTCATTTCATTTGTCATTTCAGCACAAACCCCTTGCCATGCCCGAACATACATAAAAAAAAACAAAATGTAAACATCCGAATCGATAACCTCTCTTTTTGAAGTTGGTTAAAAAGTAACTAACTTTGAGCCGTTAGGGGTCGAAAAGCTCGGGTCATGGGGTCCGAGTGCGCGGGATATTTCTCGTCGACTGATCGACACTTTACGTGACCAGAGGGCTGGCTCGTTCTTTGCTAAAAATGCTGCCAGTCTTCTGGACACGTTTCCAGATGACAGCGACGTGGAGGAGTACTTCGACGCCTGAACGCTTTTTTTTTGTATACATACTCGTATGTGTACGTAGTTAGGTAAGATTTTTTGGATTTAGTGTGGATATAGTTAAGTATTTTACAAATATGTAAAATAGTTTCTTAACTAACTTCTTAAATACGTGGGGCCTAGAAGCTAGCCACATTAATTGCAGCGCCGGCAGCGTTTATCAGGTCCTCCACAGTGCAGGTGTATGGTGTATGGGTGTGGTATGGTGTTTGTATTTATCAGTTGTTGGTTGTAGTTGGTTTCGTATTTATCAGTGGTATCTTACACAAGAACAATATCCAGTACATCATGATGTACTAGTTGTATTTGTAAATCCTACAGTAGAACAATAAACACAAAACCTTTCTCCAAACGATATGCTTACAAAATAAAGTTCTTTCATTTATTCAGATATTATACATAATTTTCTTGTAAGTAAATTCGGCAAAATAGTTAAGTGTGCAGACTACTACTGACTGACTTTTAATTCATTGGCATTCTGTCAAAGGGAAAAGTACTCATGACTTTGAATAACTTTACTATTGAATGAACTCTGGAATATTACAAAACAAATATGTTGATCAGTACATTTATGTTTGCTTAACTTCACAAAATATAGAGAACAGCAGAGGCAGTTATGGCTGTCGTAGCCATAGACAGAATTGTCACGGGCCGTCAATTTATATGTGTACACAGTGCCACTCACTGACACGTTTTGGTTTGTACGGCAAGTTTTGACAACGCCATCTCAAGCAGTACCTGCTGAGGCGTTTCGGTGAGCAACAAAAAATTCATGATAGATGTAGACTGGACTCGTTCTTAACCGATTAGCTGGAGAGCACAAAGAGAACTGGAAGAATATGCGGAGGATTTTTCCCAGCAGTAGAACAGCGTGGACTGATAAAAAAAGATGTAACCCGCACACTAATCTTCTTCGCCACGTGTAGGTACTTCAACGGAAAAGAGCAGAGGTTTTATCTAATACTATGCAAATTCAACCGCCTTAGCAGTTTGTTTGGACATTAATAAATGTTTGCCGGTCTTCCATTGAATTTACTTGGAGAGTGTTCTTGAAGAGTTTCAGCCTGTTTTGCATTTTGTGTTAAATTAAGTGGCGCTTGCATAATTTTATTACCAGCTTCGTGATTGTGAGGTTTAACGCATTTTGTCATGATATTTATTTATTGATGGTCATACGTTTGACGCTTTTTTTTTGAGTGTCGGGAAATCATCAAATAACTTCTCAGGCTCTGCGTGGAGCGGAAGGGCGTGTTTTTCTTTACATACCGAGACTCCTCCGTGCCTAGGAAAGCACGTTCAGCCGTTGGTCCCGGCTGTCAATCTGATCTTTGACAGTCGCTACGGGTCGTCAGAAGCCCGAAAGTCTGACAACCAGTCTTACCAAGGGGCATCGTATTATCCAGTTACTGGGTTGTGGAGGTCAGCTAGGCAGTCGCCCCATGTATAATACTGGTATTCAGCTGAATCCGGTTATACTGGAAGCCGACTTCAAGGTAGTTAAGAAAAGTCTAGGCAGATTGATAGGCACTTTCTAGCAACGGTAGGACTAAGTGCGGCTTTTTACATACAAACGAGGCTAATAGAAACGCAGGGGAACCCGGCCCGGGCCTGCGGACGGCGATCAGGGGGTCGCTCGCCGTCCGATCAGCACCAGGCCCGTGAGTCGACGGCGCGTAGTATTCCACGCGCGCATCAAAGAGATGAGTGTCAGCCACCACTGACGGGGCCCATCGTGGCCGGTGCCTGCATGCGTAAGGGTAACGGATAAATTCTGAAAATGAGTTACCGCACCCCTCGGCATTCGAGGAAGGGAAGGAAAAGGGGTGGGTTTTAATCAGTAAGAGTCTGACTCGCCCTCCCGCTCCACCCAGAGCGGGAGATGTCATTGGACGATTTCCCAGCCCTTAAAAAAATAAAGGGGGTGAATACGAGTAGAAACAAAACTTTGATTAGGATTTTCAATTTGATACCGTAATATTGGTATAGAAGAAAGCATCGATTTATGTTTTATTATAATTCATGAATAAATTGGAGTAGTTAAGTGCTGCAGACAATTTAAAAAAAACGAGATACCGCCTTGAAAGTTTAGTTTCTATTCAACACTTTGTTAGGGTTCCGTAGTCCAAACAAGGACTAGGAACCCTTATAGTTTCGCTCTGTCCGTCAATCTATTCGAGACATACCTTAGAGACTTTTAGGGACTAGAAAGCTGCAATTTTGCATTTGTGTATTTTATTTACACAATAAAATATTGATTAAAGCACTATTTTATTTACTCAATCAGATTTTTCATGAACGAAATGTAATTTAATTTTATGCAAATAAACACATTACTGTATTTTGTTTAATATAATCGAAAGCTGGGTTCACAAACCTTTTTCTTGACACACGCATAAAGGTCAAATAAGACGATTTCATACGAATTAGTAGCTGAGAGGTTCTGATTTTTCTTGAGATTTCCATACAAAAACAAACTAATATTTTTTATTGGGATAACAAAGTCATTTGTGGGGAAAAATATAGCTAAGTGATATCCGTTGTTTGGATGTTTTTTTCATGGCTGATCCTTGAAGTGTCGAATTAAGTAAGCCAAAGATATAAAAGTATTTGTAGCTTTGACTGTCAAACAATATCGCACAAACAAATAATAAATTCCTTTTGATGAGTAGTTTTTTCTGTTTTCATGTAGGTAACTTTTTCGGTGTTTACAAGTAACAGATATGTGACGATTACATAATATAGAAGCGGAGGTAGGTCCACGAGGGTAGAAGTGTCACTGGACAGCTGTCACTGATACCGGGCGGAGCTTGCTATTGCAAGACACCAAACTATTGTTTTATTAAACCATCTGTGCTTACCCCTGTGACAAGTGGACGTCACAAGATACATTACCCTTCTTACTACATTTTTGGGGTTCCGTACCCAAAGGGTCCAAACGGAGCCCTAATGCTGTCACTCACGTGTCCGTCTGTCCGTCGTCTGTCACAAAATTTTGTTCCGAAGAATTTTTTAACTTCCCATTGACCTATGTACTTGTAATTTGGTGATAATGTTATTACTACGTATATTTTACTAACCAATATATTACTACATAGTAAAAAACAAAGTCGCTTTCTCTGTCCCTATATCCCTATGTATGCTTAAATATTTAAAACTACGCAACGGATTTTGATGCGGTTTTTTTTAATAGATAGAGTGATTGAAGAGGAAGGTTTATATGTATAATTTGTACCCGAGCGAAGCTGGGGCGGGTCGCTAGTTATGAATAAATCAGATATTTTTCTTTGTTAATTCCCTCATTTGGTACGGAACCCTAAATGTACGATGTCCGACACGCACTTGGCTGGTTTTTTTTTGTTAGCCTTCATTGTGTCCCACTGGGTGGGCAAAGGCCTCGCCTATTTCCTTCCGACCTTCCTGGGCTATTTCTGGACAATTTTGCCAAGTAAACATGATCAGATTTTCACACCACCTTTACCGTGGTTGACCTTCTGGAGAGTGCTCTGCCGAGCAGGTGAGGATAGGCACTCTCCGTCCTGACCGTGCAGGGCTGCTAACCGTAACGGTGAGCTGTCCCGTGTCGGCGGCGAGCAAGATCACCAAGGAGGGCCGAAGGCTCTTGGTGGGCTGGGTGTCTGCGCAGGTCAAACTGCTGGAACCCAGACCTCTGAGGTGCTTCCGCTGCCATGTGGGCGACCACGTGGCAGCTAAGTGCACCTCGGAGGTGGACCGAGGGGACCACTGTTTCCGCTGTGGTCAGCCCGGTCACAAGGCCGGCTCCTGTGAGGCCGCGCCGCGGAGATAGTAGTAGTAGGGGTGTACTTCTCCCCGAACCGATCTCTCGCCGAGTTCCAAAACTCTCTCGTGGAGTTGAGAGACGTCGTCGTCGAGTACCGTTCCCTCCCCGTGCTCGTCCTCGGGGACTTCAATGTCAAGAGCTTGGCTTGGGGTTCCTGATACACGGACGCGCGGGGCAGGATGGTGGAGGACTGGGCTATGGAGACAGACCTGGTCGTCCTGAACCGGGGTTCTGTCCCCACGTGCGTGCGGTGGCAGGGCGAATCGGTGGTGGATATCTCATTCGCCAGCCCCGCCCTGTCACCGTGCGTAGTTGACTGGCACGTCATGGAGGAGGTGGAGACGTATTCCGATCATCGGTATATCCGGTTTGACGTCTCCGCCCAGACCTCCAGCGTGCCGGTCCGACAGACCCCGAGTGGTCCGCGTTGGTCGCTGGAGCAGCTGGACCGGGAGCTACTCCTGGAAGCCTCGATCGTGCAGGCCTGGGTGACATCACCGGACCGGCCTGCCGACATAAACGACGAGGCAGAGTGATTCCAGGAGGCCATGTCCGAGATTTGTGACGTGGCAATGCCGCGGGTCCGGCCTTGTGCTCGGCGCCAGGTGTACTGGTGGTCGGCGGCGCTTACGGCTTTACGCCAAGGGTGTATTGCCGCGCGACGCCGGTACACCAGGTACCGCAGGCGGCTCCGTAACCGCACGCCGGAAACGGAAGCCGTCGAGGCGGAGCTATACGAGGGGTACAGAGGTGCGAGGACCGCCCTCCGAGCGAAGATCTTGCGGGCCAAGAAAACGGCCCGCGAGGAGTCGCTGGAGGCTCTGAACAGAGACCCGTGGGGGCGCCCGTACAAAGCGGTGCGGGAGAAACTCCGCCCATGGGCCCCCCCGCTGACGCAGAGTCTCCGGCCGCAGCTCGTGGAGGGCGTGGTGAGCGCTCTGTTCCCCTCGCGAGGGGAACATACCCCTCCGCCTATGGCTCCGCCTCCTGCGGTACCTGACGCGGACCAACCCGACGACGACGATGCTCCCGAAGTGACCGAGGTAGAGCTGAGAGCGGCGGTGCGGAGGCTGAACGCGAAAAGCACCGCCCCAGGACCCGATGGCTTTCATGGGAAAGCCTGGGTCCTGGCCTTGCAAGAGGCTCTCGGGCCTCGACTCAGAGGGCTTTTAAGCGCATGCTTGGAGAGGGGCCAGTTTCCACGTCGGTGGAAGACGGGGAAGCTGGTCCTGATCAAGAAGGTGGGGCGCCCTGCGGACTCTCCGTCCGCTTACCGGCCCATTGTGCTGCTCGACGAGGTGGGCAAGCTCTTTGAAAGAGTAATTGCAGACCGCCACGTCGGGCAGATGGTGCGGGTGGGGCCGGATCTGGCGGAGAGCCAGTACGGCTTCCGCAGGGCGCGCTCCACGGTGGACGCCATCATGCGCGTACGAGCCCTCACGACGGGGGATGCAGTGGCCCGGGGCAGGGTCGTCTTGGCGGTGTCTCTGGACATCTCCAATGCCTTCAACACCCTGCCCTGGAGTTGCATAGTGGAGGCACTCCGGTATCACCGGGTGCCGCCCTACCTCCGTCGCGTAGTCGAGGCGTATTTGACGGACAGAGCCGTCATCTACCCCGATCATTCGGGAGAATGGAACCGGCGAGAGATGTCGTGCGGTGTTCCACAGGGATCGGTCCTGGGGCCGCCTTTGTGGAACATCGGATACGACTAAGTGCTGCGCTGCGACCTCCCCATTGACGTCAGCGTAGTGTGCTACGCTGACGACACGCTAGTCTTAGCACAGGGGTGGTCGCACGAGGCGGCGGCCGACCGTATGACACGCGGGGTTGCGACAGTCATAGAGAGGATCCGGCAACTGGGACTCGAGGTGGCATTGCACAAGTCCGAGGCCATGTGCTTCCATAGTTATCGGAACGAGCCACTGGCGGGTTCCCAGATCACGATAGGAGGGGTTCGCATCGGCGTCGAGGGTACGATGAAGTACCTGGGACTCGTCCTCGACAGCCGGTGGAACTTCGTCGAGCATTTTCGACGTTTGGCTCCCAGATTGGACAGGGCCGGGGCTGCCTTGAAGCGGCTCCTACCCAATCTGAAGGGGCCAAACGCCTCCTGCCGGAGGCTCTACGCGGGGATCGTGCGGTCCATGGCCCTCTACGGGGCACAGGTGTGGGCGCGTTCATTGAGGCAGCGGTCAACGCGCCAGATGAACGCGTCCCAGAGGGTCATGGCGACCCGCATCATCCGGGGATACCGCACGGTCTCCTGTGAGGCAGCGAGCCTCCTTGCCGGACTGTCACCGTGGGATCTGGAGGCAAAAATCCTCGCGCACCTGTATGAGTGGCGCGAGGAGGCTAAACTCCGCTGCCGCGACAACTCGCGGCTCGGCGGACAGAGCTCCGGCAGGATCTCATAATGACATGGAGAGAGCGACTGTCGCAACCCAGCGCTGGGCACGCCACCATCGAGGCGGTAGTGCCCCTCTTTGAGGTGTGGCTGGAGAGGCGCCATGGCGCCCTCACCTTTTGACTGGCCTGTTGGTCTAGTGGTTAGTGACCCTGACTGCTATGCCGGAGGTCGTGGGTTCGATTCTCACCCAGGACAAATGTTTGTGTAATGAGCACGATCATTTGTTCTGTGTCTGGGTGTAATTTATCTATAATATGTATGTATTTAGAAATATATAAGTATGTTTATCAGTTGTTCTAGTACCCATAACACAACCTCTGCTTAGCTTGGGACTAGATGGCGTTGTGTGATAGTTGTGGAATATTATTATTTTCGTTTATTTATTTTTTTACATATAATTTACATTTTTAAATATTTTTAAAAGAAAACATAAAAAAAAAGAAAAACATTTAAAAATATAAAAAATAGTAGTCCGCCGGTATTGGGAGCAGGGTCCAAGCTACCGGTGGTTAGGGCTCCAGAGACAGGAACCTCCTCACAATGCGAGCCGTATCGAGGAGTACTGCCTTCTGTATCAGGCCCTTGATCCAACCGCGCAACGACAGCTTCGACAGGTGGTCGTCGAGGCTTTTGGCCATCAGGCCGTTGGCGGTAACGACTATCGGCACAATGACAGCCGAGTCCACATTCCACATATCGACAACCTCGTGTGCTAAGTCAAGATATTTGATTTGTTTGTCTTTCTCAGCTTTCACGAGGTTCTCGTCATGTGGAATGGTGACATCGATTATCATTGTGCGGCGCGCTAATCGGTCTATCACCACTATATCAGGCTTATTGGCAACAATAGTCCTGTCAGTGATGATAGACCGATCCCAGTACAACGTGACATGGTCATTTTCGAGAACTGGGTCGGGCGCATACTTGTAATACGGTACCTCAGAATCCACAAGTTTGTATTTTAAAGCAAGTTGCTGGTGAATAATCCTGGCTACTTGGTTATGCCTGTGCAAATACTCGCTGTTAGCAAGACGAGAACAACCAGAGATAATATGTCTGATGGACTCACCCGGACGGTGGCATGCCCGACACACGTCAACCGTCCCGTCCTTCATGATATGCCTTCGGTAGTTATTCGTCAAGATAACTTCGTCCATAATCGCACAGACAAAGCCTTCAGTTTCCCCGAAGAGGTCACTGAAACGTAGCCAGGCCACGGACGCCAAGAAATCTACATCAGGCCCATGAAGAGCCCGATAAAAGCGCCCGTGAAGCTCCTTGCCTTTCCATACCTCCTTGCGGTCATCAGTAGTGAGTATTACAGGTTTGCGCCAGTTCTCTTTAGCCATGGACAACGGGGTGAGTCCCTTGTCCACTGCGACCACATCGCGGTGCATACCCACGTCGGTTTCAAGAAAATATTCTCTGATGCTGCACACCTCGCGGTTGTGGAGAGTTTTCGCATTTAAAAAACCTCGACCTCCACATTTTCGCGGGATGTACAGTCTCATCACCGATGATCGTGGGTGATGCATCCGGTTTGCGGTCAGCAGCGTACGGACCTTCCTATCCAGGGCGTCGAGTTCGGTCTGAGTCCATTTGAGTATGCCGAAAGAGTACATCAAAACCGGCATGACCCAACCGTTGAAGGCGCGCACCTTATTCCCGCCCGACAAAAGGCTGTTCAATACTTTTTTCAGGCGGCCAAAGAAGCGCTCCTTCAGCGATTGTTTCATGTCAGTAACGTTAATGCCTAACGCTTCCGACATACCCAAATATTTGTATGTTTCGGTCGAGGAGAGGGATCTAAGGTGTATGGAATCCGAGAGTTGAATCCCTTCGGATTCCATAATCCCCCCTCGCTTTACATGCATGACTGTACATTTGTCCACACCAAATTCCATCCTGATCGCGTTACTGAAAGTTTCAGTTACCTTCAGTAACTCCATCAGTCGCAAATTGTTGGGGGCAAAGAGTTTCAGGTCATCCATGTAAAGAAGGTGAGATATGGCCTGACCACCTCTTCTCAACCGATAGCCCAGCCCCGAATCCTCCAGCAATGTGCTTAGAGGATTCAAAGCTAAGCAGAACCAAAGAGGACTCAAACTGTCGCCCTGAAATATTCCCCGTTTAATCCATATAGGCTCATCGTTCCCCTGGATTGGTCGACATCCTGGATAGCGAAGGACCGTCTTCCATTGCCCCATACATGACCCAAGGAAGGTGCGCAGAGTTGCATCTATTTTGTACAACTCCAACACCCTCATGAGCCATGTATGTGGAACAGAGTCGTAGGCCTTCTTATAATCTATCCAGCATGTCGACAAATCCTTGTGGGATCGACGAACCTGCTGGCTTATGGCCATGTCTATGAGGAGTAGCTCCTTAGTACCGCGGGACCCGTTCCTACATCCATTCTGAGAGGCAGACATAATTAAATTACTCTCAATGTGATGATTAATTTTCGCTCTCAGGATGGATGTAAGAAGTTTATAGACCGTCGACAAACACGTTATCGGTCTATAATTCTTAGGTTCCGCGGTACCACCTGTTTTGGAGCAGGTGGGTAACACCAGTTGTTAGGAACTCAGGCAGCAACCCAGACTCTAAGGATGACTGAAATTGAGATGCTAGAAGCGCGTGTGAGCTGCTATACCACTTTAGCCAGAAGTTTTGCAGTCCGTCCGGTCCTGGAGACTTCCAATTCGGTAACGGACGGACTGCTCTGGCTATATCTGTTGGGCTGATATTAACTTTCTCCATTTCTGGTATAGCTTCGCACACGCGCTCAACATCACGCATCCAGCCACCCTCAGTGTGACAGACGGGCACCGACCAAATGCTGCGCCAGAATGTACTTGTGGCGACATCATCCGGGCGGCAGCCGTCCGTCACATTTTGTTCAGGTCGCTCCCAAGCTCTATATACCCACCTCTCATCGCTCTGGAACATGCGATTCTGCGAGTACCGGTCAACTCGCCGCTTATACCGCCGAATACGGTTTGCCCATGCACAAACTTTCTGCTTCAGGAAGTCGATGCGCTCCGTGACATGGGACATGTATTCTCGAGGGCTGATTTCAGTCCCCGAGAACGCCCGCCTCACAAAGCGCATCACACGTGGGCGTGTATTGCCCTTCCTGAAGCAGATTAGTTTGCCGATGAGTACCCTGGCCCCATCGATACGCCTCTCGATTCTGCATTGCCAGGCTGGTACAGCAGGCTTTGGTCGAATAGCTACGTCACTATTTGGGAACTTTACGTTAGCTAAACAACATGCCGCAACAGCCCCGCAATACAAGATTGAGTGCGTATCAACGAGGTTCTCGCTGCTATTAAAGATATTCTCAAGCAGCGAGTCCAAAGCACACACCAACGCCCTATTTTTTTTGTGCATGGGTAACCGTGGTAAACGGGGTCTAAGTTCGGTCGGAGTGGATCTATACTCGCGAAGCGCATCCTCCAGTGCGCTCCTCAGTCGATTGTTGCACTGGCTACTTACCGTGACAACCCTATCATCTGCCTCATCACTTATATTATTGAGCCGCGGTGGCATTGCATCAATAGCAGGCGCTTGTTCCACGGTCTGTATCGGAGTAGAGATGATAGGGTTGCTCAGTACCTCTGATCGCAGCCTATCAAGTGCAGCATCGTCCAACCTGTGATTACGTTGGATGACTCGCACCTGATCCGACAATCGTTGTGCCGAGACGTCTACGGTTGGTTCTAGTTCCAGGAACAGAGATAGCATCCTGACACGGTACGCAGTGAGGTTAGTTCCCCCCTCTGTAGACCCATAGTATGCGCGCATGACGTTTTCATTAATGGACTGAGTCCATCTCATACGCTGCACACAACCACCGGCAGCGGGGACCCGGCTCGGGGCCGGTTGGCCCCTAAGTCCCAGGCTGTTCGGTGGCCGGCCTCTCCCCTGCCGACGTACAGGTGTTGGCGACGTCAGCGGGGAGAAATACTCGTCGCTCGAGCTCGACGCGGCTGCAGCCGCCGGTGACACTGGTGATCCGAGGTCCGGCGGCGGCAAGGCGGAGCTGAGCAGCGAGTCCGGGGGTGGAAGGCGTGCGCTACGGGCAGCTGCTCTGGTCAACATTTAATTTTATTTATTCCATTTTTCCATCATTCTGTTTACATAATGTACGTCGCCATTGACAGACGTCATACTGCAATCCTGCATAAATATTCTTCTTTTTTGTTTATTATTTGGTTTGTTTGAGTATTTGAAGGTTTTGCTATAATATTTCTTGTATGGGCTTCTTGTTTGGTACAATTGATTCCAGTTTTGGGTGAAAAAATATGGATTTTATGATTTTAAAGTGGAATAGAAAAAATATGACATGTGTTGCTGAGCATGAGTGGGTTGCCATGTTAGATAATATATTATTATTATTATTACCTTTCGCCTGACGCAGGTCCTCACCGGACATGGCTGTTTCGGGAGGTACCTGTGTCGGATCAAGGCGGAGGTGACCCCTGCGTGTTTCCACTGCGAGGATCGCCCAGAGGACACGGTGGAGCATACGGTGGAGGTTTGCCCCGCCTGGGCAGAACACCGCCGTGTCCTCGTGGATGCGATAGGCGGCAGCGACCTCTCGCGCCGTGCCCTGGTTCAGGCCATGGTACGGAGCGAGAGGGAATGGGGGGCCGTCTCCTCCTTCTGCGAAGCAGTAATGCTCGCGAAGAGGAAGGCGGCACACGTTAGGGAGACTTAACAGAGGCAGAGTCGCCCTAGCGCCCTCAGCAGCAGCCGCCGCAGGAGACGCCAGGGGCTGCGAGACCATCTCCGGCCACCGTAGACCTAGGTAACTGCTTGGTCACCAGTTCACCACCTCTGCAGTATCAGAAAAAGAAAGGCATATTGCTCTTCATATTTTTATCTAAATCGGTAGAAGGTTTTCTGCGAAAAACATTTCTATTTGTTTGTCTACCAAAAAGAAAATAAAAAACTAAATAATAAAACCCTTTACTTACAGAAACACGACAATACACGTGTTCCTAACGCTTAAAGTGTAACTACCGACACGTGGATGTTGTTAAAATAAGCACATGCATATTTCATAGTGTTTCGGCGAAAGAGCAGCGAGTAAACTTTACTTCGATACGTCTACCTGCTATAGCTAAAATAATTACTAACGTAAAACTGTTTTCCTTTGTGCATGCGAGTTCCAGTTTATCCAGTGATATTATAAATGAAAAACAAAAAAAAAATGCCAAGTACGAAACGTACTCGCGCATACCATCGTACAAGATTATACGCGTCTACTTGTTGCCATTATTAAGACCGAGCAAAAAAAGCCAAAAAAAATCACGTTTCTCTAGTAGGGATTATTTTTATTATTTGTTGTCTATAACAACAAACATACATTCGGAAACAGAAATACACATTCTGTGAAAATTTCAACTGTATTATCATGAGCCAGCCCACTGACAATCAGACGGACGGACCGACGGAAGGACGGATGGATGGTTGTACGGACAGACGGACGGACGGACAGCGGAATCTTAGTTGTAGGGTCTCGTTGGTTACCCTTCGGGTACGGAAGCCTAAAAAGAGGTAGATATCGCACATGCGCGCGCAAATTGTTGCTGACAAATTCAGACAATTGTTGCAATTTCATTTAGTCGGCTAACAGCAGCGAGCGAAGAAAAGCGTGTCCGTGGCGTGACAATAATATATCTATGATGCCAAGTTATGTGTTAAGAGTGTAAAATCTATGGTTCCAATTTAAATAAGAGTGAAGTAATTTCATACCATAATTACTGTACACCTATACCTATCTATGGACATTTTGTAATAACAACTCAATGATATCTGAACGCCGCTATAGAGGAACATAGCGTATCTTTCTTTTAAAATATCATTGACTTTATTCAATCGAAATAAGGTACATCTCATCGTTCTCGCTGCAGGCTCTAGTGCTGTTCACTAGTGTGGCTCTTCTACCGTGCCAATGCCACCATCTCTGCTACTGAGACGGATCTAAACAGGACGTATAGCACTATCTCTTTTCCACAGCGGCAAGTAGACAACACTAGTGTGGTACCTTTAGCGTACTCGATGAGATGCTGCCTTTCACTTGATGCAGGAGTAGCCAGAACGGTGATATAGATTGGAAGTGGTGTACTGAATGATCGATCCATTCTGACAGCCTTTTATATACTCGAAGAGTCCTTCAATGCTTTGAAAATATTTCGCTATTTTCATATGGTTACAATATAATAGGCACATAACAGTTGCGATACGTTTTAAAAATATATCTGAGATGAGATATTATTTGGACAAATATCGTCAAGTATCTTAGTATAAATAAGCTAGCTCTAACAAAGCGAATTCAAGTTGCTGGCGATTTATCATAATTTGATAAAAAACAATTTAATAAATCCCCAGGTGCATACGTACTTATATTCCTAAGAATATATGCGCTAAGTAAATAATTATCAAATTATTTTTATAGACGGATAAAGCTATACTGTGGATATCCAGAAACAAGACCACTAAGCGCCTGCAAAAACCTTGTCAGCAATTATTCTCAGAAGAAAAGACGGAAATAATTGATGGACAGGCGTTTAATGGCTTTTATTAATAGTTTTTTATAGGAGCTTTTAAAGTTGTGTAAAAAATATATTTTAAGGTAGCAAACAGATAGTAAACATTTACATTCACAACGCGGTTAATACAACGCTAAAACTATGCAAACTTGGAAGTACTCAGCCAACCTGACGTCAGAATGGTTGGCCACTTTATTTTTTTGATATATTTCTTAACACAAAGGTAGCAAATATTTCATTATAGGTAGTAAATAGTAGCAAATATGTATTAAACAGTGCACATGGTTCTATGTACATATCTCGTTTGGTCCAGCTATCCTGACGGTCATGGCGATTTGATTTAAAGCCATGTTTTGGCCACACCACGGCAATTAATACATAGACCATAATAGCGGAGAAATCACTCACTTATATATCGTGGTGTCCGCAGGGAGCGCATTCCAATAGGACATCGCCTGGATAGAGAAGAGTAGATGAACTCAGAGCTTTTTAGTTAATTTACCCGAAAAATATTACTACATATTTTTGCAAACCCTTTGAAAATGAAAGCGCAATCATGTAACTTCGTATTACACCCATTTACCAGTGTACCTTTTAATCGAACGAACACACATTAGTCTTCCCAAATAGCTTGGGCGATTCGCTCCCCAAAATCAATAATCCTAAAACCCCACTGCATTTTAGTGTTCATCCATTCCCTGCACGAAGTTTGCTCTACTCGTTCACATAATCCTTAAACACTCAAAGTACCCTCGAACTGAAACATTTAGAAAGTTCTATCCTAACTGTTTTCACAGGTGGTCCAACTGAACGTCCAATTTAAACCCACGCCATCTATTGGTGCCAAACTGTACTAATCCGTGCAAGCGGGAAAAGTTTTAATTTAATTTAGGGAATGGTAATAGTTTTTGGTTTTGTTCTCCGGTTTTGTGTTTGTGTCGGATTTTACTACAATTAGTGAATATTTGTGGATGGGATTAGTGCCGTACAGTTAGTTGGTCGTGACTAGACCATGGGCTTCGGCTGAGCTCTGAAGTAACAAGCAATTCGTTTCAAGCAATAGAAAGCAGTATCACATTAAAAAAAAGAAACGAAATTTGACGGACCATGTATATTCCTGACAAACTAAGTCCGATTTGACAGTTATAAAATTAAAGTTTCTCCCTTTTCTAAATGTGTTTGCAACACTATCAATTTTGCATAACATCGATTATTCGGTCAAAAAACAGTTTATAACGGTCACACGTTCACAACACTAAAACAACGAAACAAAAGACATAACGTTGTAAAAACGTCTTGTCGGAATATTATCAAGCTATCACAATTAGTAAAGACGAATGGGATAATCCACATGTCAATCTACAAATCACAGACGATAACCACAAACACTAATTAGCAACAAAGTTGGTAGGTACTCTACCCAATAGGTAATTATCTAGTGAGATGAAGTTGATTGGTATCAAAATCAATAGGCCCATTAGTGCCATTAATACTATAGAATCGAAAGCAAGGACACAACACGAAACAGATCGATACAGAAGGTCAGCTCCATACAATGAACGTGCCCATAACCGAACAACTTGAGCTTCTTGGTGTTACGTTAACATCTACCTTCAATTTGGTCCTTTCATAGAGGCAAAGGCTCAAGTAGATGCCAAAAAGTTGGGGATCCTAGCAAATGTGAGACGGCCCTTCACGCCGGAACAGCTACTTAAACTTTATCAAGCGCTAGTTAGATCGTGCATGGAGCACTGCTCTCATCTTTGGGACGGATCTGCCAGATACCTGCTTGATGCGCTTGAGTCAATTGAGAAATGCCACGAATATCATCGGCAATGATAGGCTCGTCGAGTCGAGGCTCCAAAGTCTTGAGCATCGACGCCGAGTTTCTAGCCTGTTGGTTTTCTATCGGTTGCATTTTGGAGAGTGTGCGATGGAATATAATAGTTTAATTCCGCCAAGCCCGTTCCATCATCGTAATCATCTGACGCGCCACCGGTTCATGGTGGACATCCCACGCACACCCACAAAACGATTTGGGCACACATTCATAGTACGTACAGCTAAGGAGTGGCATTCCCTGTCAGAGTCTGTGTTGCCTGATAGCTACAACCTGGAAGTCTTTAAGTCAAGAGTGATTAGGTAACTACTATTATGTATTTTTGACTATTTGTATGGCTTTTGTTCAACAAGATGCGAAAACTGTGAAAATTTTAAGACTGTAGCTCCAACCGTTTGCCTGTAAAACCTATGTGACAGGCGACGGACAGGCAGACAGACGGACAGGGACACGTGAGTGACAGCAATAGGGCTCCGTTTGGACCCTTAGGGTACGGAACCCTAAAAAGGCTCACGCACACATAGACGCGTACGAATGTCGATCTATAACATCCTACTTCCTACTATTATTATAAAATAAATGCGAAAGCCGCACGGGTCTATCCATCAGGTTAAGCTACGCTTGCCGGGGTTGGTCCATGGATGGGTCACCATCTTTACATACCGAGACTCCTCCGTGCCTCGGAAAGCACGTTAAGCCGTTTGTCCCGGCTGTCAATCGTGGATCTTTCACAGTCGTTACGGGTCGTCAGAAGCCCGAAAGTCTGACATTCAGTCTTACCAAGGGGAATCGTATTTCCCAGTTACTGGGTTGTGGAGGTCAGATAGGCAGTTGCTCCATGTGAAATACTGGTATTCAGCTGCATCCGGTTACACTAAAAGCCGACCCCAAGATAGTTGGGAAAAGGCTAGGCAGATGATGAAATGCGAAAGTTTGGATGGGTGAAGGAATGGATGTTTGTTACTAAATGACGCCAGAGTGGTCAAACGGATCTAGATGAATAGAATAGAATACTCTTTATTCATCATCATCTTCCTAGCCTTTTCCCAACTATCTTGGGGTCGGCTTCCAGTCTAACCAGATGCAGCTGAATACCAGTATTTTACATGGCGTCGCCTCAGTGCTTGTGTGTCCTATAGACCAAAGAAGAATGAGCAAAATGGTACCCGGCTCCAATAGATATGATTGTAGTGTCGTTTAAAAGGTCTTACCAAGAGGAACAATTTTTACTATAGCCGCCACTCTCAAATCTGATTGCGTTTGAAGATAAACGACAGTCTTACTAACTAATAAAAACCCTGTTCCTTCAGTTTCCCTTTGCTTTCCAGGGCCACAGTAACCTGTTTAGACAGTCTCGTGGCCCCGGCGATAAACATACATATACGAGTATATTAGTTACCACTTATTTATGTAAGAAAATGAGTACCAAGGTAATATTTTCGGCATTTCCGTTCATGTTTTCTATTAATAACGTTTTTACGTAAGACTTTGCCATGCACTCCTCATTTTAACTCGAGTCCCGTTGCTCCTGAGCGCGGGGTGTGCGCAAGAGCAGCGGGGGAGGGAGAGGAGGGGATCGACTGACATCAGACGTGTTCGCGTCCTGCGTCAGTCGCTCGTTCGTTTTGCGCTCGTGACGACGTTTAGCTGCTGTTTGAGTTTCTTTTGTGCTTTCATAACTCGGTTTTATTAACTACTGACCCCTGCGCTCCTACTGGACTTGTTACCCGCTCTAATTAACGCTGACCTGTGCTAGTGTTGTGGACTATACTGATTTGCTTTTCGAACTGGAATATCGCAATGGAACGTCTCAACTGTGTAATGTGTCGGCGAGCTTTATATACCAGAAGATACCAACAACATGTTTTGACAACTAATCTGTCAAGAACGCGCCCTGAGTTCGCTGCGTTTATTCATGAACATGCTGTTCTGGAGGTAAGCACTTCCATTATTATAATCAAGGTGTGGTTTTATTTCATCATCCCTTCGTCCGTGCCGTTTATACTCTTAATCTAAGTATAGCACAGGTGCTGACACTTAAGACGGTCATTACCAATAACAATAGATAATGGTTAGCAGTACAAAGAAAAGGGCTTATCCTTTCTAACTCGATATTAGCTACCTGGACACTGTGCGCACGTGTGGAGTCATCGGACCTTCGAAAGACACTTTTATTATTCCAATGCCCTATTATTTTGCATTAGCGTTCCATAAGCTTTATAAGTGCAAGCAAGATGGACATAGAGAAATGATTTATGGCCCGACTACTTTGTTGAATCTGCGCTTACTATAACAAAAGTGTTGTTAGGTTACGATCGACACTTTAATATTTTGTATTTACGTGACGTTGTTTTCTCAGTTTTTTAGCTTAGTTCCAAAAAAATATATATTAAATCATATTTTTACTACTTTCAGGTGGTATTCGATGGCACACGACGTGTGTGTCACCGATGTTGGCAGTCCGCTGATAATGCAGTGAGAAGACATGCGAACCCTGCCGTGCCCGTAGCAATGCCTGAAGCAATGCCAGATGCAGTGCCAGAAGCAATGCCGGATGCAATGCCGGAAGCAGTGCCGGATGCAATGCCGGAAGCAGTGCCGGAAGCAGTGCCGGAAGCTGTGCCGGAAGCTGTGCAAAATGTTCAGGAATTTCAAGTTTCAGAGTATACACGTGCTCCAAACACACCACGGCATTGTATATTTAACAACTGTCCAAACGCAACTCGCCATCGAATCCCAATAACAATTAAAACTCACATCTTTTGTGAATATAAGCTTTATATTCCAAATGGTGCAAGAGTGTGTACACAGCACTTAGAGAACAACGTTTGGGATGAGCTACCTCAAACATGTAATGTCACTCATGATTTTAATACAGAACAGTTTACTGACATTTGTGACATGTTAAGAATGGCCTTACAACGTGGACCTCGGCTAGACTTCAACACGAGAGGCGCTTTAACCAACGAAGAAATGCACTTTTGGACAGGACGCAAGTGCGAAGAGTTTGATAATATATTGGTACAAACACCTGCACTAAATGAAAGATGTAGAGAGCCGAGAACTGCATTAGGTATTTATCTAACAAAACTGCGTTCTGGGGAGCCAAATGAAAGACTTGCGACATTATTTAACATGTCACGACGAAAGCTCGAACGTTTATTGGTTATTGTGAGGGAGTGTCTCAGTAACAATTATGTCGGGCTGCATTTGGGAGTGGATCACATTGACAGACAACAATTATTGGAAAAAAATCTAACTATACCAAAAGCATTATTTGGAAATGAAAATAATGATAAGTTATTATTGATTGGTGATGGTACTTACATTTACATAAATAAAAGCTCGAACTTTTTATTCCAAAGATTATCCTACAGTTTACACAAGTTTCAGAATCTACTGAAACCTTTCCTACTTGTATGTACTGATGGATATATATTGGATGTAATGGGTCCATACGCTGCAACAAAAACAGATGCGCAAATAATGGGCGATATTATGAATGATGGACAACATCCATTACATTGGTTACTCCGAACAAACGATGCTTTTATATTAGATCGAGGTTTTAGGGACAGCTTGGACCTCATTGATGAATGTGGGTATGAATCCTATGTCCCACCAACAAAGAACCGCCAAGAGACACAGCTGACCACTGAACAATCCAACGAAGCTCGATCGGTAACGCTATGCCGGTGGGTTGTGGAAGTGGCAAATGGCCGGTTTAAACGTGATTTTAAGCTCTTGCGGCAAAAATATTTTAATAAGTCACTGCCCAATATGTTCACTGATTTTAAGATTGCCGCAGCTATCACGAATCACTTCCACCAACCCATCGTGGATAGCGTACACGCAGACGAATTCGTCCATATAATAAGGCAGAAAATAGATACCCCGAATCTTCTGCATATGTATGTAGAGAGAAAACGGCTTAACCACAGAAGAGTAGATTTTCAGAGGATGGAAGCGAGCCAGATTGAAAACTTCCCTTCAATGACGGAGGAGGATATAATTCTATTAGCGCTAGGTACATACCAACTCAAGCTGGCAAGATCTTACTGTGCCGAGCATTTATCAAATGGTCTATATATAATTGAAACGTACAGAGAGGGAGCACTTGATGATCTGCCAGACTATGGCATACACGAAGATGCCTGGCTTTTGCGTGGACGAATCCAGTCGCGACATGTCCGTGTAAAAACATATTTTTGTTATATATTAATCAGTAGTGCAAATAATATTGTCCAACAGTATTGCACATGTTTAACCGGGCGACGTACGATCGGCACTTGTGCACATATAGTGTCCATCGTATGGTACTTAGGCTATGCGAGGCATACGGGATTTACTGCTTATCTTTCCTCAATGCTGTTATAGTTGATACCGATATGTAATGTTTTAAATCTACTCACTTATTGATAAAATATATGTTTTGTATTTAAAGAATGCTTGTTTTCTTACTTCTTTTAATAATAGAATCCTAAATGTGTTATATCATGTTATTCTAGCTTTATTTTACTTATATAAGTAGTTTGTAATAAATTCTTCATCATTTATAAAACACAAGCTGTTCTCCGTGGTTTCACCCCTGCTGCTCGGCTCCTTTTAGTCGTAGCGTAGCGATGATATATAGCTTATAGCCTTCCTCAATAAATGGGCTATCTAACACTGAAAGAATTTTTTAAATCGGACTAGCAGTTCCTGAGATTAAAGCTTTATAATAATAAGTATAGATAGTGAGATTACTGCTTTCCAAACGTGAATAGGGACAGGCGCCATGGTAGACGTTTTTCTGCATCAAAATGTCTATTCAATGATATATTAATTAGGACTATTGGAGCGGGTACCACGTTCCATACATTTTTGCCCATTGTCCTTTATCGAAAATGAACTTTAAATGCAGTATTGTTATGACTTCAATTTCAATCCTGTTGGTAAAGGAAGATTCAAAACTTTTTTCGGTAATATATTAAAAAAAGTCATAAAACTTTTATTTGTGACACGACACTGTAATGAGAAGTTTGTGCTTAATTATTCTATGTCCAGTGTTTGTTTTATATCCCACATCGTAGGAAACGTTGAGTGCTTGAGTGTTCCATGTCCACTCAATCGACCAATCACAGCCCACGACGCCATATTCATTTGGAACATAGTACAAATAAGCGCGCAAAAATGAAACTGTCACTTAAAGACACTTTGTCCTATCTGCAATGAGGTTATGTTCTAAGTCCACATTCGTAATTTTATCTGTGCATATTTGTCCAATGTTAACATTAAAACTGTAAAATATGGTATAATTAATTGAAAAAAATAAATGAAAATTATAACAATCAATGAATAGGTAACTCATGTATTATGATAGACCTTCAAACCTAGAAATTCAAGCTTAAAAAAAAATAGGACAAAAACTCTTCTACTGTAAAATTTACCCAATGGTAGATAGGAAAAATAAGCACTAGGCGACGATGGAGCGACTGACTATCTGACCTCCACAACCCAGTTACTGGGTAATACGATACCCCTTGGTATGGCTGGTTGTCAGACTTTTCGGGCTTCTGACGACCCGTAACGACTGTCGGAACCAACGGCTTAACGTGCTTTCCGAGGCACGGAGGAATCTAGGTATGTAAAGATGGTCACTCATCCATGGACCAACCCCGGGAAACGAATAGAATACTCTTTATTATGTAGACAAAAAAAAAATAGGCACAGAGATAGATTATAGTCTGTAATAGAACCTATGCATCATTTATAATGGGAGAAGTACTAATCCCACGCAGGCGAAGCCCGTGACAGAAGCCAGTATTAAAAAATAAAGAGATATTAAATAAATCTCAAACAAGTGATATAGTCGCGAGTGCGCTTGCACTCGCTGTACGTGAAGTGTGTCTATATGTGCGTGCGTTTTCGCCGTTGAATGGCGTCGACCTTCTGTACCTATCTATCTACCTATTTCGTTCCTATTAATTAATTAATTACATACTGTGACTAATTGGCATAACGACTCAATAGAACGTGTAGGGAAACGGTCGTATAGGGAAGAGAAGAGGGAACTAGATCGCGCGGCAGGTCACCTATGCACTGGACTGACCAAGTGAAATCCGCAGAAGGACGCCGCGTATCTGACTGCGCCAGACAGTCCGCCAACAGGGAGAGATGGCGGGGGATCTTGAGGAGTGCTGTGTCCGCCTCTACCACAGACGTTTTTTTTTTTGTGGATGTGGGAAATATTCTAATGACTTCTCCCGCTCTGGGTGGAGCTACGGCGTGTCAGACTTTTACTGACTAAAACCCACCCCTGTTCCTACAGTTGCCTGAGTGCCCACGGGAGCGGTATCTCTGTTTCGAATTTATCCGCTATCCCGGGTATTACTGCTTCGCAGAAAGAGGAAACTGCTTCCCATTCCCTCTCGCTACGTATCCTGGCCTAGATCAGGGCCGGGGGCAAGAGGTCGCTGCCGCTGATCGCCTCCACGAGGACACCGCGGTGCTCCGCCCAAGCGGGGCAGAACTCCACCGTATGTTCCACCGTGTCTTCTGGGCAATCCGCACAGTGCTCTATCACTGACGTCGACGCGTCGACGTGACCACGACCGCTCTGCCCAATACGAAACGACAAAAAAAATACTGAGACTCCTCCGTGCTTCGGAAAAGCACGTTAATCTGTTGGTCCCGGCTGTCATTTGTAGATCTGCGACAGTCGTTACTGGTCATCAGCTTTTAAATCTTCCACACTCCGGGCTACTATTGAGTAATTCTTAATGGAAAAACGCAATAGCGCTTTTTTCCCGACCAGGGAATCAAACCCAGCGCCTCACGGTCAGCAGTCGTACTTTCGCAGGATTAAGAAAAACACTTTTTCTTACTCCTCCACTGTCTTTTCTGCTCTCTAGAGTAGTGGTGGCCCAGTGGTATTGGCCGCGACTGACAAGTTGTAGGTCGTGAGTTCAAACCCAGGCAGGCACTTTACGTTGTGTAAATTATTTCATCACCACTGCTCTCAAAACGGTGAAGGAAAACATCGTGAGGAAACCGGCATGTCCTAGAACCAAAAATTCGAAGATATGTGACATCCACCAACCCGCATTGGGCCCGCGTGATGGATTAACGCCCACACCCTCTCACAGAGAGGAGGCCTGTGCCCCAGCAGTGGGGACATTGAAAGGCTGATGATGACTGTCTTTTCTGATTAATTTAATTGCGGGACCCAAAACAGTTGAATCGTTTCTCTGGGACTCGTCGAGTTTCATTGCCTCGGAGTTTTTTCTGGTAGTTGCCACTATTAATTCTGGCTTAGAGAAGTTACAGTGGTTTGGGAATAGTGTGGCGGTTGTACCAAAAAAAAAACGTACTTTCGTCCACGAAATCAACGAGGCAGTTAAAAAACAATGAGGAGTTTCTGAGCCAATAGATAGCTTGGTATTTAACAGCATGCGATTGGACTGGAAGCCGTCCTCTAGAAAGTTGAGAAAAGGTTAGTCGAATGATTGATTGTATGGGGCTGAACTTCTGTGTCTATCTATTCTGAGTGAAATGTAATGATGATAATATTGAAGCATTTTAGCAAAGTGGGTCACCACCTTTACAAGAATCAGGTCATTTATTTTTAAAAGGTGCTATTTTCGGAATTAGACTGGTTTTTCAATTTAAGCGTAAAAGGTTCTTAATAAAAATGTTACGTTTTTTTCTGGCTGCTGTAATAGGATTGATCTTATTTGGATGTTGGCCTTGACGAATAATTTTCAAATTAAAGTGTAAATAGATTTATTTTCCACTTACAAAGTTAAATGTGATGTTACGAATAGATTTTAGTTTATTGCCTTACATTATTTTACGTAAATAGTTGGGCTAATCTGAGGAGCTCGTGGCTAAAGTAATAACAGCCGCACGGGTCGATCCATCAGGTTAAGCTACGCTTGCCGGGGTGCGTCCATGGATGGGTGACCATCTTTACATACCGAGACTCGTCTGTGCCTCGGAAAGCACGTTTAACCGTTGGTCCCGGCTGTCAATCGTGTATCCTTAACAGTCGTTGCGGGTCGTCAGAAGCCCGAAAGTCTGACGTTCAGTCTTACCAAGGGGTATCGTAATACCCAGTTACTGGGTTGTGAAGGTCGAATAGGCCATGTAAAATACTGGTATTCAGATGCATCCGGTTAGACTGGAAGCCGACCCCAAGATAGTTGAGAAAAGGCTAGGCAGATTTTTGAGTTGGCCTAATCAAAAATTACCTAAGTGGACCAGTTGAGAAGGCACACTCTGTGCACTCACAAAACTTCAAGCCTGTATTTGTCGCAGAGTTTGGCAGAGGCCTATAGTTTTAAGAAAGTCATAGGCAGTGCCGAATAAAAATATTGTACCTCTTCCCATAGTACCTTTGATCAGCTGATGATAATTATGTACGGAACGTCCTTAATTTTTAGGGTTCCGTACCCGAAAGGTCCAAGCGGAGCCCAGTTGTCTGTCCGTCCGTCGTCTGTCACAAATTTTTTTTACGAAGATTTTTTGAACTTCCCATTGACCTATGAAGGTGATAATGTTTATTAGGTATTACGTATACTTTACTAACAAATACCAATATTTGGTACGGAACCCTTAATGTCTTGAAAATAAACTGCATCTCAGCATTCCTAATTGTAATGTTATCAATTTCACAAAAAGACAGTCACACTTATCTGTATATATAAAATCGTAAACTGACTGGGTGATATATCAACGCACAGCCTAAACCGCTCGACTTAGAACCTAGAAATTTTGCACATAGATACCTTACACAGTGCAGGCATCCATTAAGGAAGGATTTTTGGAAATTCCACCCCTAAAGGGGTAAAATGGGGGATGGAAGTTTATATGAAAGTCCGTCAGTTTTGAAGTTAGGATCTTCAAATTTTGTGTTTCGGCTGATAATTGAAAGTTAATTTATACGTGTCTCAGTGTTTTTGACAATTCTACCCCCGAAGGGTTAAAAAGGGAGATGAAGTTGTGTATGAAAAGTCCTTCATTTTCGAAGTAAAAATCAATTATCTAGGTTTATGGTTGGAAGCTAATTTTAAATATAGACTGCATAACACCAGGCTTACTAATGTAGATATTGTGAGAGATCTTGGTGTACATATCGATAAGACGCTGTCATTCAATGAACATGTTGAAAAAAATATTAATAAATCATTCATTAAGTATGGATTTGTCATGAGATCGTCCGCAGAGTATAAAAGGGTTTCCACCTATCTTTATTTATATAAGACTATTGTCCGATCACAGCTAGAATATGCCGTCCTAATATTACTCCTGACAACCCACTTCCCAGGCTTCCAGATTGCAACTGAACAAAGCTGGGAACCATATGGTGAACGAGCTACGAGCAGCCTGGACTGGGAAGTGGCAGCTGAAGTTATTGATCAAGACAACATAATTATGGTGAACGAGCTACGAGCAACCTGGACTGGGATGTGGCAGCTGAAGTCATTGATCAAGACAACATAATTATGGTGAACGAGATACGAGCAACCTGGACTGGGATGTGGCAGCTGAAGTCATTGACCAAGATAAATGCACATGGGCAATCAACACCTTCCTACCTTTCAAGGCAGCAGGAATGGATGGCATCTTTCTTCTTTGTGTGAAATCCGATACGCACTTAGCAAGTTTTTTAACCGACTTCAAAAATAGGAGGTGGTTTTCAATTCGAATTTTTTTTATGTGTTTAACTCGGAACTTTTTTATAGGTGAACTGATTCTGAAATGATTCTTCATTCTTATGTGGTTCAATTTAAATTTAGTAAAGATCTGATAAAAAAAACTTCGGATATACACAATGGAAGTCTTCAATAAATGTCAGCAAACCTGCAGGAATTGCTGATTGCATGTCTGTTTATTGTTTACACCACTTCGTAACATAACATCACGCTGAAACGCTCTAAAGGGGTACACAGATTTGTACAGTTCACCCTGATACAGACTAATTTCACCGATTTTTATTTTTTATTTTTAGCTAGTTTGATTCTTGGTGTAGTCTTCTTTGTCTTGCTTTTCGAGAAATCTGTGAATGCAGTTTTGCTGCTTTTTTAAAATAAAGGAATGTTTCCTTTAAGTAAAATAATCTATGTTGAGGATTTAAAGTAGTTTTCCTTTTTTTTTTTTTGTGGGGTGGTAAATCATCCAATGACATCTCCCGCTCTAGAGTGGAGCAGAAGGGCGTGTCAGACTTTTACTGACTAAAATCCACCCCTGTTCCTTCCCTGCCCTGAGTGCCCAGGAGCGAGGTAACTCTGTTTCGAATTTATCCTCAACCCCTGGGAAGAAGTAGTTTTCCTGCAGGGCCCATTGATATTTTCCAACCTGTGTACATTGAAATCAATGGTACTCAACGGTGATTTAATTTATTTATCTCGGGATCTATTGATGGTAGGTAATTATGTAGAAATATACTGCATACTTTTGGCTGATTACAGTTGCATAAAAAAAACGAAAACCCGCCAAATACAGATAGCGGCACTTTAGCTTAAGAGGGAACAGGGGCTGCGATTTTCCATACAAATGTATTCCACTGTTTTCTTCCTGAATAATGCCTTTAGAGCAATCATTTTTTCATAAAGTGAAGGTCTGCTGTTGACACATCCCTGTCATTTCCTTTTTTTCAGCGACTAATAAGTAAAGAAAATATGACCCTCCAAAAATGACGAAAAATGGCCCTATTTTTACCGCCATTCTTATAAGACTACCAAACATATTAGAAAATTTTAAACATAAATCATTCAATAGGGACCTAGACATACTCTTTCCTAATAATTTGGTGCCAAAAATAATTAAATCGGCTCCGTTTTCGAGGAGAAAAAAGGGGAACACTAAACGTTGATCTCGTCAAAAATTTTGTGATAAAGTCGGTCTGAGTTACAGCTGTCCCTATCGCACTCTACAGTGGCAGGCTTGAGGTAGCACGATGGCAATAGTTTCGTCAAATACCTATTTTGTAAACACCTCGCAGGCCCTGTTCCCTCTTAAGGAGCAGAATACCTGAATTTCAAATGTCCCTAAGCAACTGGATAAGCTTCAAGCAATGCACTCGCTGTTCTATTGTTTACCGCTTTGCGCTTTGTGGCTTTCACTGTTGAACTACTACGTAGTTAAGTGCCTGTGACATACTCCCAATCAGTATCAATAGCATTCGATCTAGGTGACTAGGTGATCTAGATTTCAGATTTGGATTCCGATTCAGATCAGATTCAGATTGTGATTTCAGATTTTTGTTTTAAGGTTTTGTTTTTAGGGTTCCAAACATCCGAATGTAAAAGCGGAACCCTTATAGGATCACTCGTGCGTCTGTCTGTCTGTCCGTCTGTCCGTCATTCACAGCCAATTTACTCCGAATGTACAGGTCCGATTAAGTTGAAATTTGGTACACAGGTGTATTTCTATGACCCAAACACAATCAAGTAACGTAAATTAATTAATTTGGAATATGGGGGTCACTTTTGGGGGGAAAATTGGAATATTTTTTTTCAAACTATACCATGCGACATATCAAATAAAAGCGCATTGTGAGAGTATCAAATATTTTTTTTAAATTTTTCAGAAATAAATCGTTCTGAAGTTATTTAAGGAAATAAACGAAAAATGACCATCCCCGCCCCCCCCCCTTATCTCCGAAACTACTGTCTTATTTTTTTTTAAATTTTGGAAATATTTTTTTACTTATAGATTACAGGAAAACCTATAAGAAGTACCTACATGTAGTTTAAATCTGAAAAAATATGTTTTTCAATTATTTTTATTTATTGACATTCATATTTTTTTTATTACCTTAAACCTTGTAAGCACCAGGGTGACATGTTTTAAGAACTGTATGGTTCATGTATGTATCATCTTTTCGGCATTTAAAATTTTTAAACGTTTGCTAAGATCATAATAATATACGCCGATGAAATCAAATAAAACCTATCGGTATAGATTAAATATGAAATGAATTGTTATGCAGATTCGAAATTCTAATTCTTCATATAGCACTAATAAAAAACATGTAATTAGTTTAAACACTGACTAACAGGTCCTAAATTCAACGTTTTTTAACCCGAAGAAGGATAGATGATAAAACTGAGTACCTACAGTCTTGTCATTTGAAGGAGGTTATGTCCTATAGGGAGCGTGCAGGAACTATAGATGGCGCCACGTAAATGTCAATGTTAAGTATTTCTACAATACAAGTTGCGGAATTCACTTACTAGATGGCAGTCAACGTTACCCGTGCTGCATGTGTGTATGATACGTGTGTGTTTATATATATGGCACGCACGCACAATTTACTCCACTAGATGGCACAGACTACGCCGTGCACGTTCCCTATATACCTATATAGCTGAATTTGATGGATGAGGCTATCAGTTGATCAGTGATGATCAGTTTTTAAACTAGGCATACCTATATAGTTAACATGTGTGGTGACAGGTCACTGGAACAACTTGCGACCGACGGATGCCCCTTAAGTTAAAAGGGAAAATCTATATGTCCGTGATTAAACCTGTCGTACTCTATGGATCAGAATGTTGGGCTGTGAAAAAGACGGATGAAAAAAAATTGCATGTGGTGGAGATGAGAATGTTGAGATGGATGTGTGGAGTAACGAGAATGGATAAAGTGAGAAATGAATACATTAGAGGTAGTTTAAAAGTGGCGCCAGTCTCAGAAAAGTTGAAAGGGAACCGCTTATCTTGGTATGGTCATGTGAAGAGGAGGGATGAAACACATGTAACCACCAAAGAGTTATGAATATAAATGTGGATGGATGTAGACGGAGAGGGAGGCCAAAGAAAAGATGGATGGATTGTGTGAGGAGTGATATGAAAGAAAAGGGAGTTAGTGATAGCGTGACGGCTGACAGGACAGAATGGAAGAAAAAAACGTGTTGCGCAAACCCCAAGTAACATGGGAGAAGGGCAGGAAGATGATGATGATATAGTTAACGTGTTTTATAAATATAACTGTGTATGATGTAGTTGCATTTTTTTAAGTACTTCAGCCTTGGCGTGGGTACCTGGCCCGAACCTGGCAAAAAATACACCTGTATTACTGTTTTGTGGAAAGGTATTAAACCGCACGTATTCCTATTTTACCTAATGTCTGAAATTCCCCTCAGCTAAATAGGGAAAACACATCAGCGTTGGCGTCTCATCGTCTAACAGTGGATACATACCTACCTACTTCTAATAAACTGTTTTTCTCAAAAGACACACCCCTCCATTGGCTTCCTTCATTCATCTCTGCCACTTCTTCAAAACAAGGAAAAGAAAGGCAAAATAAGCATTCTATTTTAAAATTAAAATAAAAACACAGTTCACAAACTGGCTTAGTTTTAAAAATAAAACTGTTCTGGTTTCTTTGTTCAAAATAAACAAAACAAGAGAATAATGGAACACAAAAGTTCCATTTTCGAACTGAGGAGTAAATAAACAAAGATACTGTTTTGAAGTAAGAGAGCACAGAGCACGGAGACGCCTCGGTGGCCATTGCTAGAGACGCCGTTGTAAAACGACGGTGTTTCTGATTTTGTGTCTTCGTTTTTTGACACAGACTTCCGAAATTAAAGTTGTTTTTCACTTTTTTTGGAAGTCGGTTCTATTAATTTGGAAAAAAGTTTTTTATTTATCACTTTTTAGTTGTGGTTTTCCATTAAACTGCGTAAACAATTCATAAACATACGATCGCAGCAATCGCAGCTGATTTGCTGTCAATTTTTGAAGAGTTCTGTTGTCTGTCTCCGGAACCCATCATCAGATCTATACGAAATTTCAATGGGACCATTTCGAAACAAGCTTCTTTCGAACAAAAAAAGAGTTTTGTAAATCCGTCAATATATGACGGAGTTATGCCCGAACAAATATATTAAAAAAAAATACAAACATCCGAATTGATAAAATCCTTCTGTTTGAAGTTGGTTAAAAACTTTCTATAGAAACCGAGCGCGTCAGTGACGAGTCACTGTTTATTATGTCATATAGATAGAAGGCGTCCACAGTTGTCTTTGATTGCGAACGGTCTTGAGTTTCGTGCTTCACTTCCTTTTCTTATAATGTTCTCATTGTTGGAACTTAGGCCTCCTCTCTAGAAGAGGGAATTGGCCGTAATCCACCTCGCGGGCCCAGTGTGGGTTGTTAGATGTCACATGCCTTCGTATTTTTTATTCCTCCCGTCACCGTTTTGAGAGCAGTTGTAATGGAATAAATTACACAAAGTAAAACGCCTGTCTAGGTTTGAACCCACGACAAACAACTCGTAAGTCAGAGCCTTTACCACCACTGCTCCGCCATTCCGATGCTCGTCACAATTTTTTTTTGTCAAAGTTTACGCAAATATATTAACAACCTATGGCAATTCTGACAGCCGAAACTCGAGCTCACATTGCTCGGGTGTTTAAATTATACTAATGGCGTGTCTAGTCGCTGCCGACGGTGCAGCGTTACCGTGCTCTGTGATTCTGATAAACAATTCACTTGAGTTCACTTATTGAATGAATTTTAAACGGATTAAGAAATTAAGAATTCATTTACTATTGGCCGTTCGGTTCCCTAGTGACCTATCCTGGTAAGATTTTGTTACCCAAGCAATAATTATTTTATTTTATCTGGATAAGTTTGAAGAAATGGAAAAAATATTATAGTGTTCTCGGGCTTTCAGGATATGCCCGGAGAGTGTACAATTTTCACATCACTAAAGCCACCTTGCTGATCACCATTACATGGAAGGGGGCTACAGTCTAAAAATCTTTTCACGTCCTAAAATTTAGTCCACCAAAAATAAAATGACCATTTAACAAGTAGTCAAATATTCAATTACACAGTTAAATACTCAAACGAGTAATTAAATTAACTGCGAAAAAAGTAATTAACGGTCGCTAGGTAAGGGAATTAAGAATTAATTTGGTGGTCACCGAATTGACGTGACCGACCCGACTCAGGTTATTTTGAAAGGCGGTCGAATTTACCAGTTTCTACGTGATTAAAAATTTAATTCGTACTGTAAGGGGAGCGGGGAAATGTACCTTATGTCACATCGTTGACATCTGGAATGCCTATGTTTAGTATTATATAATACGTAACAAAACCCTGTTGTTCCTTTTAAGGATGTGTACATTTACCAACAATCACAACTTAGATGAAATTATAATTTAAAGTAACGGAGTGAGGGCTGAACATACACAAAAAAATATATATGTATATATATACGGTCGAATTGAGAACCTCCTCCTTTTTTTTCGTCGATTAAAAATTAAGCATTGGCTAGTCGAGAGGTCAAAAGCAAATAACTATTAAAATCGACACATTAAAAAAACTGTTTAGATTATCTGATATTACAAGTACATCTTTATTTCAAAATCAAATTAAAGTAAATCATACAAATTAAATGTCAGAACAGTAAAATTATATAATCATTGCAATAAAAATAATAACTTGCTAATATTTATTATGCATTAAAAAAAACGATACGTGAGGACGCGAGGAGCTCGTTGCTAAAGTAATAACAGCCGCACGGGTTGATCCATTGATGGGTGACCATCTATACATACCGAGACTCCTCCGTACCTCGGAAAGCACGTTAAGCCGTTGGTCTCAGCTGTCAATCGTGGATCTTTGACAGTCGTTACGGGTCGTCAGAAACCCGAAAGTCTGAGAACCAGTCTTACCAAGGGGTATCGTATTACCTAGTAACTGGATTGTGGAGGTCAGATAGGCAGTCGCTTAATATAAAATACTGGTATTCAGCTGCTTCCGGTTAGACTGGAAGGCGACCCCAAGATAGTTGGAAAAAGGCTAGGCAGAATTGATATGTGAGGACGCGACATTTGTATATTTTGTTGTTTTATCGTTTAGAGATATCGATCCCATCCTATCAAATTTTGTAGAGATTAGTTAACTAATTTAATATAAACCGGTATAGGTGCTCAAACAGATATAGTTAATAAATAAATAATAAAATAGCCTTTATTTACTCTGAAAACACACTCACAGTTCACACAGTTTGTAATTAATAAAACATACACTATAATATCTATACTTAACTACGAGTATACTCATCAATTTTTTTCCCATATTTATATATTTAAAATCAGTTACCAGGTCAGGCTGTCTTGCGACATAGGCCTCCTTAAGTTCCCTCCACCTTTGCCTGTCCATTGCTGTCCTTCTCCAACCTTTGGGCAGATCGTCTTCCCATCTTTTTTTGCCTTGCTCTACGTCTTTTGCAGTCCCGCGGGTACCATTCTTTTAATTTTTTGGCAGAAAAATAGATATAGTTACCTAATAATAAATAATCTTTTCGACCGAAAGTAATGAATGAACGGAGTACACAGGAGATTTTATAGTCCACAACGGTGTGCGCAAACACAGGTGCACCCTCTATTCTTCCACTCTCATAGTGCAATGGTACCGGAGTCCGATACGACCGGGGAGAGATTTCCGAGGCACGGCGGTGTCACAACATCAACCTCCACACTCAGACCTGCTACAGAATAATTTCTAATGGAAAACTCAATAGCACTTTTTGCCCGACCCGGGAATCAAACTCCACACACAGCAGTCGAGCTTGCGATCACAAGAAGAAGCCATAGTATCCTACTAATATTATAAATGTGAATGTAAGTTTGTTTGTTACGCTTTCACGCGAAAACTACTTAACCGATCATCATGAAACTTTGTATAGATATTCTTGGAGCTATTAGAAGTAACATACTCGTAGTATACTTTTTATGAAAAAAAAAATAGGTTATAATTTATAGAGAGGGAAGTACTAATTCCACGCGGACGAAGCCGCTGGTAGAAGCTAGTAATATTATAAAGGCGAAAGTTTATGAGTGCGTGTGTACAAACACACAAAATCAGATTTCATTCAAATCGGTCCAGCCGTTTGAGCGTGAAGAAGTAACAAACATACAAATGTTTGTTCTTTCTTCACGCTTAAACGTCTGGACCGATTTGAATGAAATTTAGTATGCAGATAGCTTATACCTTGGATTAACACATCGGTTACTTTTATCCCAGTCTACGCAGGTAAAACTGCAGGGCGCAGCTAGTAAACCAATAAACCACAACTCCTACGCCTCGCCTCCTTCTTCATTACCTTCTGATCGAAATTAGCTTTATTATACGGGGATTCAAAAGGTCACCACTCAAGGGAGCCTGTTGCCTCTTTTAGTGGAGGTTACTGAACTATTGATGTACGTACGTACTGTAGATTAGGACGAGTAATGATTAAGGAATTTATGTATTTGTTTTGGTTTAGGGACTGTGTTTATTTGTGTACATAGAGTAAAAATACCAGAATACGGCCGAGAAACAGTACCGTTCTGAGAAGGCTATACTAGACTTTATTTTGATTTAAAAGTGTTGGAATCTTTCAAGCAACAAGCTTTTTTTTTGGGGGGTGGTAAATAATCCTATGACTTTCTATCACTCTCTATTCTTTATAGTCTACAACGGTGTGCGCAAACACAGGGGCACTCTCTATTCTTTATAGTCCACAACGGTGTACGCAAACACAGGTACACTCTCTATTCTTTATAGTCCACAACGGTGTGCGCAAACACAGGTGCACTCTCTATTCTTTATAGTCCACAACGGTGTGCGCAAACACACGTGCACTCTCTATTCTTCATAGTCCACAACGGTGTGCGCAAACACACGTGCACTCTCTATTCTTTATAGCCCACAACGGTGTGCGCAAACACAGGTGCACTCTCTATTCTTCCACTCTCATAGTCCGATGGTACGGCAATCCGACACGACCAGGGAGAGATCAGGCGGAGGACCACCGGCTTTACGTGCGTTTTGAGGGTGTCACAAAACCAACCTCCAAACTCAGATGTGCTACAGAGTATATCCTAATGGAATATCCCAATAGCACTTTTTGCCCGACCCGGGAATCGAACTCCACACACAGCAGTCGAGCTTGCGATCACAAGAAGAAGCCATAGTATCCTACTAATATTATAAATGTGAATGTAAGTTTGTTTGTTACGCTTTCACGTGAAAACTACTTAACCGATCATCATGAAACTTTGTACACCTATTCTTGAAGGTATTAGAAGTAAAATAGGATACTTTTTATAAAAAAAGAGGTTATAATTTATAAACGGGGAAGCACTAATTCCACGCGGGCGAAGCCGCTGGTAGAAGCTAGTAATATTATAAAGGCGAAAGTTTATGAGTGTGTGTGTACAAACACACAAAATCAGATTTCATTCAAATCAGTCCAGCCGTTTGAGCGTGAAGAAGTAACAAACATACAAATGTTTGTTCTTCCTAGCTTATACCTTAGATTAACACATAGGTTACTTTTATCTCCGTAATAATATAATAATACTTTATTGTACAAACAGAAAAACACACACAAGTTAGTCATACACATAAAGAAATTTGTACAAAAGGTGGTAAAAAAAACAAGTTGAATAGCTGGCTCCTGAACTAACAAAAACTAAAAAACTTTTTAGTGTCATTTTTTTTTTTGGAAGTCTGTTGTTTTATTTTGTAAAAAAGTTTTTTATTTTTCACTTTTTAGTTGCTATACCCGAGAACTAAAAATCCCAATAACATGGAACGTGTAATTTAAATATTTGGAGAACACCAATACGTCATCGAGGTATACGTATTTTTCGTTTTTGTTCAGCTTCGCAAAAAGCGCCAAAGCAATTTCGATAAAATTTATATGGGACCACCTCGGGAGTATATTCTTTCGGATGAAAAAAGAATTTTGGAAATCGGTCCACAACTCCCGGAGAAATCGGCGGACATACATAAAAAAAAAAAAATACATACAGTCGACCATAGAACCTCCTCCTTTTTCGAAAGTCGGTTAAAAAGATACTTGTATCTCAGGAGCCAAAGTTCCTCATAAACATTGATTCTTCTAATTAAATGCAATCAGGATAAAGTGACTCGGTAATTGACACAACAATGACATGACAAACAATAATAATCATGACAATGACTGACAATAACATGGCAAACAACTGTATCAGAATATCAGTAGACTACGACTTTGTAAGGTGATCGTCAGAATGTCTTCTGTATCGTCGTAAGATAAATTCTGCAACCAATTAGTCAGCTTTGCTTTCAGCGCACACTTATGCAACGTGTAAATATCAATTAATCGATGTACCTTATTTCCGGTCTACGCAGGTGAAACCGCAGGGCACACTAGTAAACAAATAAACCACAACTCTTACGCCTCGCCTCCTTCTTCATTATCTTCTGATCCAAATTAGCTTTATTATGCGGGGACACAAAAGGTCGCCTCTCAAGAGAGCCTATTGCCTTTTTTAGTGAAGGTTACTGAACTATTTATGTACGTACGTACTGTAGATTAGGACGAGTGGTGATTAAGGAATTTATTTATTGGTTTTGGTTTAGGGACTGTGTTTATTGGTGTACATAGAGTAAAAATACCAGAATACGGCCGAGAAACAGGACTGTTTTGAGAAGGCTGGAAGGAACTATATTTTGATTTATAAGTGTTGGAATTTTTCAAGCTACAATCTGGGCTCAGTATAAATATGGGTAGTAGGGAAACTACGTACAAACGGTCGAAACGGCACACTCACACAGACGCGCGCATCTACGCTAGCCCTAAGCGATAGTCGCGGTGCACGCAGTTGCGGCTGCTGTGTCGAGACGAGTGGTCGTGTTATCTCTTGAGCCACGGACCGTTTTAAAATGCCACGAGCGTATTGCGCAGTGTACTGTTGTATGAACTCGGCTTCTTCAAATCCGGGGCTTTCGTTTTTACAGGGAGTTTCCTGCTGATCTTGAAAGGTACCTAATAATGATTTAATTATTAAAAATAATGACGTTTTTTTAAAATGTTAATGGTTTTTCATTTACATCTCACGAATTTTCAGGTTTCAACCTGAAAATTCGTGTGCGCGGTAAGGTGCGCTGCCGCAGGGTTAACTAGCTATCGGCCGCTCGAAAACCATGAAAATTTTTGCGACGTGAAAAAAAAAATGGTACGGGCCTTTGTGGGATATCTTAATAATTTTCAAATTGCGCGGCAATTTTGAAGCATCTTCCATAGATTTTTATTCCAAACATTAACAGTGACAACCCTAGCTCTCTAATGGAGCGTAGGTAATTATCTCAACAAATAGGCTTAGTTTCCATACTGTCCATATTTATACTGTGACCTGGGCGTTCTTTCAGAGAAGAGTGAATAGGTTACTTCTAGGCAAGCGTGCTCCATCGTCGATCACATCATCGCTTACCATCAAGTGAAATAGTGGTCCCAGAGCGGGAGAAGTCATTGGATGATTTCCCACCCCACAAAAAAAAAATGGATGTAATTTATTTTAAGTATCTACCACATGTCTACCTACCTACTTGTGCGTATCACGAGTAATTCAATTCACGACATTATCGATATTGCTGCTTATCATTTGTATATGATTTATGATAACAGTAGTCGCATGTTGTACTTGCGCCAATAAAACTGTGATTTTTCTAGAAGCTGTGTAAATTTAACAAAGTGAAAATTGCGTAAATATGTAGCCAAATTATTAAGGAATGGTTCAAATGAAGCATTAGTGAAATATTTCAAATTGAATAATTCTAATCATATAGCTTGTTATGTATTCCAATAATTTGATAGAATAATTTTAACATAAAACGAATTCCAGTATTTGAATCAACATTTTGTTATTAAATTCTGAAACCATCTCAAGTACCACTGGGTAACAAATAATAAACGAACATTAAGTTATCTATCTATCTATTCAAAGTCCTGACTGACTGATATATCAACACACAGCCTAAGCCGCTGGTCTTAGAGACATGAAATTTGGAGGGTGTGTTCTTTGTAAAGAGTAGGTATCCACTAAGAAAGGGTTTTTTGAAATTCAACCCTTAAGGCGCTATTAAATGCCAATGACCTTGAGTGGTTAGTAAAGTAACGCGTCGTACGCACCCAGTAATAGGACTCGCCCATCAAGGAAAGCTGTCCGAAATTAGACGCATTATTAATTTATTACATATAAACAACAACAACAACAAGTATTAAACTAAAACACAGACTAAATTATAAATAATTAAATTATCTTTAAAATAGTGAGCTCAATTTTTTATCCACGTTAGACATAACTTTACAAATTAATTACAGTATGTTATGAAAATATACTTTCAAATATTCTCAGATTAAATTACGACGAAAATTGTCTAAAGTAACATTTTTTTTTTTCAACGAAATAAGACTAGTCGTTTAGACGTGATGTTCAATTAAAAACCATTAAAATTCGTATAATTTCGCCTTAAGGGAGTGAAAAAGGGGTTGAAAGTTAATAACGGAGGAAGTACTAATTCCACGCGGGTGAAGCCACTGGTACTAGATATATTTGGGCAGCAAATATTTTGACTGCTTCGGCTTCTCCAATAACAGTCCAATTTTGGCTGCAAGATACCCCTGAACGTCCAGCGGCATACCAGTATGCCGATCCAGATTACGCGGCTTAAACCTCTATTATTAAATAACTAAAGATCTTATATCCTGTGGCATGGTGCACATGCATTCTTAGATAGTTATTACATAGTGTTAGAAAAAAAAACGCAACACAAAACGCAACGCAAACGCAGAAACGCAATTTTAAAAAGCCGTTATGTTGTTTTGATTTCGTAATTTGAAGTTTTGAGTGTGAATAATAGGAAAATATGATATCGGACTCTACAACTCCAACACAACAACTCTATTACTTGTCTATTCATAGTGCAACATGCAAAATTTCATGTAAATTGATACAGTGGTTTTAACAACTACCCACACACACACACACACACACTATTCCCGACAAATCGTTGATAACAGAATTTGAATAAAATTCAACTCTTGAATTACAAGTATTGTTTACATGTTATTCTAAGGTCTGTTTATTCAACAACCCAAAAAAGTTTACTTTAAGTGCCTCGCTCCAATAGAAACCACAGCAAGTTGTTTTTTATGAGCCCGGTCGTAAATATATCAAACTGCGCTAAGAGGCGCGGCCGTTGAGGAGTTAAAACAAATTGGATGCATTACTGGATTCAGTTAGACTAATCCAGAAAACAACACGTGGGCAAATATCTTAACAACAGTTACAAACTCAAAACCGACAAAACATATTTATTAATTTAGATAAATATGTTTTTAACCGTCGGCGCTCAACGCCTCACAAGTGAGGCCGTGCGAAAAAAAAAATATTATTAAAAATTATAATTCTCTCAAGCCCTGCGCGCGTCAAACGTCAACATCTGTCAAGCCTCGTTGACAGTCGGCCATCGTGCAACTACAGACTATGTCGTGTTCCGAGTGTGTGAACCTTACCACAGGATAAAATACCTTGTGTAATAGCAATAATAGAGGTTTAAAACGCGTGAATTGGATCTTTGGCAAGGCAAACGGCATTTTCGCACTCATTCACTGGTGAGTCATGGGTCTAAGTGTTAATATTAATTATTATTATTAAAAAACTATTGTTGCGTCCCCGTTCGGGAACGCGCGGGGTTTAACGGGTTTAATTTTTGGTCAACGAAACAGCATTGCTATTCAACGTGACAATGCTACCAGTGTTCTGGGCACTATTCCCGTTGACAACGATGTGCATGATTTGTATGATGCCCAATAGGGTAGTTTAGTAATATAATCTAGTTAGCCCATCAGTTAAATAGCCAAAAAATATTACACACATTTTTTTTCTTTTTCCACGTAAACAAAAAATGAGGACAATACAGTGCGTTGAAATTTCGCGTGAACTCATGCTTCGCGACAGTTTTTACCACCAAAGTGACGTAATGAGCCTCCACTCTAACTTAGATGCGTTTTATCTTTGTCATTTTTTATTGGTTTAGTAAAGCAAAAAATACGTGTGCAATATTTTTTAACACCTCAAGGCCCTGCGTCGACGAGAGGCGACAGTAACCAACACTGACGTCAGGCCCCGCCCGGGGCCTGACGTCAGTGTTGGTAAAACCGTTCGTTATTAGTAATAATAGAGTTTTAAAGCGTGCGAAACTGCCGTCGCCTTACGGCGACGGCGGGGCCTGAAGGGTAAGTTGGTTACTGTCGTCTCTCGTCAACGCAGGGCCTTGAGGTGACGCCGACTTCAAAAAAGAGGAGGTTCTCAATTCGACTGTGATTTTTTTTGTGTGTGTTTGTTACGCGACATCTCCGTCATTTGTGAATAGATTTTGATGATTCTTTTTTTGTTTAGTAGGTCGTATTTCAGAGGTAGTCCCATATAAATTTTATCGAAATTGATTCAGCACTTTTTGAAAAAATCAACATAATTAATTATTTAATTGGCTGACTAATTAGATTTCTTTTTAATAAACCAACCTATTAGTTTGTACATAATTTTACCTTTTAAATTATTTTCTAGTTTAGTTGTATTTAAGTATATTTAAGATATATACCGTTGTAAAAACCTAAATAAACAGTTCTGAAATACAAAAAAAAATATTTAGATAAAACATGATATCTCTCACCTGTACAACATCCGCTCCTGCCGCTCAGCTTCCAGATAGATCCTGTAGTACATATATAGCATGATGACCCCAGGTATCCAAAAACTAACACTACTCGACACCACGGCATACACTTTGTTCACAGTGAAACTACACACGTTCGGAAACCTCTTCCTAAAGTTCAGATGATCCTCGGTTGTGTACCATCCCATGAAGATTGGGAGAAAGGACACCAAAGCCGGACTACACCAGACCACAGCTAGCATTATGCCAAGTTTAGCCGTCGTCATTATCAATGGGTAGTCTAGGGGCTGGACTATTGCGTAGTATCTGTCCACACTTATACAGCACAAATGGAGAATGGAAGCTGAAGAAAAATACACATCTAATGAGTTCCAAACATCACACATGAAGTACCCAAACAACCATTCCCCGTTCGTTATCTCTACACTGAAGTTAAAACACATTGCCCAGATCGCCACCAGCATATCAGCCAGGGCTAGAGATACGACGAAATAGTTCGTAATTACTCGCAGTTTTCTGTGTCTCATCACTGATACTATCACTAATAAGTTGCCGAAGATTGCTGCTAGTATGATAAACAGCATTATAAGACATTTTAGTATAACTAAAAACACTATAAAAGGGTCGTCTTGAAATTGATTTGAGTACACTAAATCGTTAGTGGTTTCATTAACTTCCAAAGTCTTGTTCACATATATATCTGTGAGATACATTGATGTTGATAAGTCGGTGAGGTCCAAAGTAAAATTGTCAGGTTCAAGAACGATTTCTAGTTGCATGTTTTACATTTTTCTCAGGTCGCATTAACTTTTATTCTGTAAGCGCTGATGTGTGATTCCGTGGAGCTGATTTCCATTGTTGTTACCTGAAAAAAGAAATGTAAGTTAAGTTTTCTTTTGTCCCCAAAATGGCAAAGGTTTTTCGTAAGGGAGGTTTTACGCCGTTTTGACATCAAACAGTTTTGCGCGTGTTTTTGATCAAAAGGAAATCTGCGCTTTCTTTTCGAGGGAACTGTAGCTCTCTGTTCTATTGTACGGTGCGTGGACGTGAGGAAATGGTAGATTTTTTTTTGTATGTTTTGTTTAAATTTTACCTTCAGGGTTTTTGGGGATCGATGTCATTTTGAGAGGTGTGTAGAAAAAAATCTTTTCGAAATAAGTTGTCGAGAGGTAAACGAGTTGCCCTTTATTAATGGTTGATGGTTAAACGATTGGCTGCTACGCTGTATGTTGCGAGTTTGATTCCCGCAGGGAACAATTATTTGTTAGGCTTACAAGACAATTGTGCCGGGACTAGATGTACCTATTGTGTACCTATATAAGCTTACATGGTTGTGAACGCACCCATGATACAGGAGGAATTCGTAGTGTGGGGCAAACATTAAAAAAACAAAATGAAAACCGAAGTTGAGAATGCAGAGTGCCTAGAGTTGCATAAAATAAGGCTTTCATGTTTGTCATGCCACTTTTTTAACAGACTTCGAAAAAGGAGGAGGTTCTATGTTCGACTGTATGTATGTTTATTTTTTATTATGTATGTCCACCGATTTCTCTGTCAGTTGTGGACCGATTTTCAAAATTCTTTTTTTATCCGAACGAATATTACTCCCGAGGTGGTCCCATATAAATTTTATCGAAATTGCTTCGGTGCTTTTTGAAAAACTGAACAAAAACAAAAAATACGTATAGATAGATGACGTAGGTATTGGTTTTCTCCAATTACGGGTATGTTTAAATTCCACGTTCCATTTTACTGGGGTTTTTAATTCTGGGGTATAACAACTAAAAAGTGAAAAATAAAAAACTTTTTTACAAAAAAAAAACAATCGACTTCCAAAAAAAGAAAAAAAGTAATTTTTTAATTTTTAGTGTCGGTATTTTCTTTTTTGGAAGTCGGTTGTTTTTTTTATAATGTAGTCATTGTTTAAATAAGAATGATTGAATTGAAACAAACAATAATACATATTAAACTACAAAATTTTAATTGGATTACTTTGAAAACTTTCTGATACTTTGTGGGTTGGGTTTTTTTTTTTTTTGGGGGGTGGGAAATCATCCTATGACTTCTTCCGCTCTAGGGTGGAGCGGAAGGATGTGTCAGACTCTTACTGACTAAAACCCACCCCTGTTCCTCCCTGCCTCGAGTGCCCGGGGGCGAGGTAACTCTTTCGAATTTATCCTCCACCCCCGGGCAGGCATCGGCCGTGGCAGGCCCCTTCCCTTGGCTGACAACTCTTTGAGGCGCGCGTGGAACACTACGCGCCGTCGACTCTCGGGCCTGGTGCTGATCGGACGGCGAGTTACCCACTACTCGCCGTCCGCAGGCCCGGGTCTACGGTGGCCGGAGATCGTCTCGCGGCGTCCGAACCCCCTGGCGTCTCAGGCGGCGGTTGCGGCTGGGAGCGCTAGGGCGACTCGGCTGTGTTCGAGTCTCCCTAGCGTATGCCGCCTCCCTCTTCGCGAGCATTACTGCTTCGCAGAAGGAGGAGACGGCCTCCCATTCCCTCTCGCTCCGTACCATGGCCTGAACCAGGGCACGGCGCGAGAGGTCGCTGCCGCCTATCGCATCCACGAGGACACGGCGGTGCTCTGCCCAAGCGGGGCAAACCTCCACCGTATGCTCCACCGTGTCCACTGGGCGATCCTCGCAATGGAAACACCCGGGGGTCACCTCCGCCTTGATCCGACACAGGTACTTACCGAAACAGCCGTGTCCGGTGAGCACCTGCGTCAGGCGGAAGGTGAGGGCGCCGTGACGCCTCTCCAGCCACTCCTCAAAGAGGGGCACTACCGCCTCGATGGTGGCGTGCCCAGCGCTGGGTTGCGACAGTCGCTCTCTCCATGTCACCATGAGATCCTGCCGGAGCTCGGTCCGCCGAGCCGCGAGTTGTCGCGGCAGCGGAGTTTCGCCCCGGCGTTTGGCCTCCTCGCGCCACTCGTACAGGTGCGCGAGGATTTTTGCCTCCAGATCCCACGGTGACAGTCCGGCAAGGAGGCTCGCCGCCTCACGGGAGATCGTGCGGTATCCTCGGATGGTGCGGATCGCCATGACCCTCTGGGACGCGTTCATCAGGCGAGCTGATCGCTGCCTCAACGAACGCGCCCACACCGGTGCCCCGTAGAGGGCCATGGACCGCACGATCCCCGCGTAGAGCCTCCGGCAGGAGGCGTTTGGCCCCCTCAGATTGGGTAGGAGCCGCTTCAAGGCGGCCCCGGCCCTGTCCAATCTGGGAGCCAAACGTCGAAAATGTTCGACGAAGGTCCACCGGCTGTCGAGGACGAGTCCCAGGTACTTCATCGTACCCTCGACGCCGATGCGAACCCCTCCTACCGTGATCTGGGAACCCGCAGGTGGCGCGTTCCGAGGACCATGAAAACACATGGTGGTGGCTATTAGTATTTATTTTTTAGTTTTTATTTGTTACACTGTATTTAGTCTACAAGAACCCCTATATGGGTAAAGGCCACCTCTAGAGATCCCAAAGTGTTTCTATCTTGTGCTACTATGATCCACAATAGCCCAGTAATTTTTTTCACTTTACCTTCCCAGGGTGTCAGTTGTGCGTTTTCCCAGTGGACCACTCCACTGTGTAGTTTTAGCAGTCCATCTCTGGTACGTAAGTCTTGACACATGGCCTGTCCACTTCCATTTCAGTTTTATGGCGTAGCTCAAAACATTAGTTGCATTTGTTGTTTTTCAAATTTTGGTGTGTCTTATTTTGTCCAGGTTCCTTATGTTGAGCATGCTATGTTCCGTACCTCGTTAGCAGATAATGATTTTATTTTTTGTTTTGGCCGTGAATTTCCATGTCTGAGACCCATATGTACGGTAAGAGGGTAAGAGACCCACGGTAAGAGGGTTAGGTTCATGACTTTAGTTTTAATGTTTCAAATCAAAAATCAAATCAAATCAATTTATTCGCCATAAGTGTTGGTACAATTTTGGTCTTAAAATAAATAACTGTAGGTACAGATCCATAACACTTAGTCATAACAATGTGTCATGCAAACATTTGGGTTTATACTTAATTAATCCTACTAATATTATAAATGTGAAAGTTTGTGAGTGTGTATGTTTGTTACTTCTTCACGCTCAAACGGCTGGACCGATTTGGATGAAATTTAGTATGTAGATAGCTTATAGCCTTTTTTTTGTGGGGTGGGAAATCATGCAATGACTTCTCCCGCTCTGGGTGGAGAGAGCGTGTCAGACTCTTAGTGACTAAAACCCACCCCTGTTTCTTCCCTGCCTGAGTGCCCAGGGGTGCGGTAACTCATTTTCAGAATTTATCCGCTACCCCTAGGCATTATCCGCTACCCCTAGGCATTAGCTTATAGCCTGGATTAACATATAGGCTACCTTTTATTCCGTTCTAGGCGGGTAAAACCGCGCGGCGCAGCTAGTATTATTATAATTCGAAAATTATATTGAGTACATATTTCTTTCAGGGTCCAGTACTTGTTCCATGTGAATTGTATCCTTCTTTCGATTTCTGCTTCGTTACTAAATGACAATTTTTTATCAAAACTGATTTTTTTCCCTAGGTATATGTAATAGCAGCTACGTATCTGTACATTCCTGTGGTCTATTGTCAATTTTGATAACCTTTTTGAAGAGTTTATCATTGCCATAGTTTTTTGAGGTTAATTTCTAAGCCCACCTCGACATTAACCGAATGTAGTGATACTATCATATGCTATAGCTGGGAGCTTGTCTCTGATAACCAAACCAGGTCGTCTGCAAACCTCAGACGACTCAGATACGTGGCTTGTTTATTGAGTCCAGTATATTTCCAGTCTAGCTTTCCAATAATAGATTAGATAGTCGCAAAAATAATAAAAAATAAACACTTCTTAGCGTTTTGATGGCAAAGAAGAATGCCCATTTTTCACCTGACTATGTATAGTAATGAAATAAATCTTAAAATCCAGCTAACTGAATTGTACATTAAATACGCTTACCACGATGTTAAAAGAAACGCAAGATTTTTTTTTCTCTATGCGTATTCTACGTCAAGGGTAAACGTATTACCTACCATGTTTTGAATGCGTCTCAACTACCCTTTTTTACGACTTCCCATTTTACACACTGCTACTTGACTTTATTCAACTCTGTTTCTGAGTTTTATGCATTATTATACGTTTTATTTCATCAGGAAGTATTTCTTTATAAGTCTTTGTTTAATACAGATTAATTAACAATAACATAATAATTAAATAAATTAATCATACATTATGTAAATGAGTAAGCACGACTAAAACGGATCGTTTTGACATTTGACAGTTCTTTACTCAATTTATAGTGTCATCGAGAGTCATAACAAACACGGTTTAAACCATAGCTAGGTAAGTATAAATTCTGTTTTAGACTAAACTTGGAGCGTTAATAATTAGTTTATAGCACATTTATTTCTAAATTACCTATTTGCTCTCGGCAAATCCTAACCTAAAAAGTAACACTAATATTGTTTGTTCTTCGTATCGTTTAAATCGTAAAAATAACTATATGACGATTATTTTCTAAACTTACAGGTAGTTTTTCTTCTTAAACTTTCACTATCAGGTTTTTAAATGTATGAGAAATTGGCATTGTTCTTTTGTTTTTTTGTTTTTTAAATATTATATTTGGCCCAGTATTCAGACCTGGCAACAGCATTAGCTGATGCAGCCATAAGGTCCTCACATGTACAGGCGACAGGGTATGCGGAGCAATATGAGAAGTGACCATGGTCTGCGGACAGACGCCACATAAACACTGATATCGGAACCATCCGATAAGTTTATCGCTGTCTGTAGTACTGGACTACCAATATTAATGATAAATGATATTTATTTTGCAAACAGGTTACAAAAAACACTTATACACGTCATGTTTTTTGTCAGCTTAAACTAGATGAGGCCGGTGTGTAGCTGACTACCCTGAGTAAAACCAACGAAACAAACTTAGAGGTCAAAATCTCTTTTAAACTGTTTTAATCCATACAATATATACTGGTCAAATCACATGAGAACCAAGTACGTTAATGTCTGAGATGAGCTTTTGAGGAAAGCACCACGAAGATATAAATGGAGCTGTCCAGACAGTGCAAGCATTTGTCAGTTATCGTGTAGCTCAACTCAGAATTTTAAGGAGCTCAAAATTAATTTACAAAGTATGATTAACACGTAATTTACTACGGCTAAACATTACCAATTAAAACTCTACAAACATTCCATAAATCGCTATAATCAAAACACCGTAAACCTAACAATTAAGTTATATCATGAATTTTTCATCGCTTCATTCCTCACATGTGAAACATACAAACACACACTCGTAACTCATGCTGCTCATAATAACTCTGTATAACATTCGTCCTCATGAATATGTAAGCTTCTCTTTGACATGACCTCCGTTTGTTCACATACGCACAGATTTTTTTGAAAAATTTCCCCGAATCATTCGGACACTGCAACTTGGGACATAAGCAGAGCGGTTAGCGAGTAATGGATTCTGTGTTTAGCAATCAATCAAATAAATATACTTCGCCTATACCGCATACTCTAACGATGCTCAACGCGGTGGGAAAATTGTTCAGTTATCCTATATTGAAACAAGAATTTATGTCGGAATTTTAGAACATTACGGTCAATTCAACCTTCCTGAAAATATCGTACTCTTTTACACCAACATTTTTTTTGGATCAAAGATTTTGTTGAGAAACGCGTCTATACCAACAAAACATATATATTAAATAAATAAAAGTAATACCTTACATAATTTTTGAATGTTTTTTACTCAACAAAATTTGAGAAGCGGGAATTGGATGACCCTATATAATCTGTTTAAAATTATGTGACTATTGAAAAACCAGCCTTAAGTAAACAAACAACGATCTAACATTAGTCATAGCAACCCGATACGCAGTTACGAAGATTGCTACACCACCCGCTACCCGCTACGCCTTAGCAATAATCTCACAACCTTAACTAAACAGAGATTATAAAAAGCGAGAGTAGGCATAACCGGTGTGCCCTGATAAGCAAATAAAGCCTTTTTTGAAAGGATTGCGATAATAATGGTCATTGTGTTAAATGAGGCCAGAGAACTTCAAAGTAGGAACCTGATATAAAAAATGTTCGATACTCTTATTCGGCAGTCGTGTAAGTTACTTGCTATGTTAGCCAATACTTGTAAGATATTATTTAGGTAAGGGCTTACGGCTAAGTATTGGGTATTTATCTTTGAAATTATCGTTTTATGAAACTGCATACTTTGAACTGTGGTAACTTCGAAATGGCTTAGAATTATAAGTTTAGATCAACTTTAATTTAGCTTATAACCTTTATAATTTTCCCGCTGCTGGAACTCAGGCCTCTCTAGGAGAGGGAGTGGGCCCTTATGCACCACGCGGGCCCTGTGCGGATTGGTGGAGGTCACCTGTCTTCGAATATTTGGTTCTAGGACATGCCGGTTTTCTCACGATGTTTTCCTTCACCGTTTTGAGAGCAGTGGTGATGAAATAAATTACACAAAGTGAAACGGCTGTCTGGGTTTGATCCCACGACGTGCAACTCATAGATAAGTCGGGGCCACAGGGCCTCAGTCAAAAATTTTTTTTACAAAAAAAAACAACCGACTTCCAAAAAAGAAAATAGGTACACTAAAAATTTGAAAACCACTTTAGTTTCGGAAGTTGGTGTTTCTAGTTTTGTTTCTTCGTTATTTAACACCGACTTCCGAAATTAAAGTTATTTTTAATTTTTTTGTGTATTTTCTTTTTTGGAAGTCTGTTGTTGTTTTTGTAGAAAAGTTTTGTATTATTCACTTTTTAGTTGTTATACCCCAGAACTCTAAACCCCAACAACATGGAACGTGGAATTTAAACATACTCGTAATTGGAGCAAACCAAAAAGTCGGCATCGTCGTCGTTCAGAGGCTCGAGTTTATGGCTTCCAAGCCATCATGCGCAAAAGAACCGCCTCTCTGTTAAGCAGACTGCGGGGCAGCATCCTGCAAGTGATCGCTGAGAAGCTTGACTCCTCAATAATGAGGGCTTTCGTTCGGGTTTTAGTTAGATAGCGCTGCTTTGTGACTGGAGCCTGTATGAAACTCCTCGCCTTGCCTGTTAATGTTTTACCTACCTACTAACATTAGATACTAAGAATATTGTTACTAACAAATAATGGACTCTGTCTGAACAAATAAATTATTATTATTATTATTTCGTTTATTTACTTAATACACATGTCAATTATAATTTTAAATATTTTTAGCCAAGCATTCAAAAAAAAACATTTAAAATTATAAAAAATAGTAGTCCGCCGGTGTCGGGAAAAGAGTCCAAGCTACCGGTGGTTAGGGCTCCAGAGAGAGGAACCTCCTCACAATGCAAGCCGTATCGAGGAGTACTTCTGTATCAGGCCCTTGATACAAACGCGTAACGACAGCTTCGACAGGTGGTCGTCGAGGCTTTTAGCAATCAGGCCGTTGGCCGTAACAATTATCGGCACAATGACAGCCGAGTCCACATTCCACATATCGACAACCTCGTGTGCTAAGTCAAGATATTTGATTTGTTTCTCTTTCTCAGCTTTCACGAGGTTCTCGTCATGTGGGATGGTGACATCGATTATCATTGTGCGGCGCGCTAATCGGTCTATCACCACTATAGCCGGCTTATTGGCAACAATAGTCCTGTCAGTGATGATAGACCGATCCCAGTACGACGTGACATGGTTATTTTCGAGAACTGGGTCGGGCACATACTTGTAATACGGAATTCAGAATCCACAAGTTTGTATTTTAAAGCAAGCTGCTGATGAATAATCCTGGGCACTTGGTTATGTCTGTGCAAATACTCGCTGTTAGCAAGACGAGAACAACCAGAGATAATATGTCTAATGGACTCACCCGGACGGTGGCATGCCCGACACACGTCAACCGTCCCGTCCTTCATGATATGCCTCCGTTAGTTATTCGTCAAGATAACTTCGTCCATAATCATACAGACAAAGCCTTCAGTTTCCCCGAAGAGGTCACTGAAACGTAGCCAGGCCACGGACGCCAAGAAATCAACATCAGGCCCATGAAGAGCCCGATAAAAGCGCCCGTGAAGCTTCTTGCTTTTCCATAGCTCCTTGCGATCATCAGTAGTGAGTATTACAGGTATTATTATTATTATTATTAAAAAAAAAAAAAAAACACTGTCAAACATAGAACTTCTTTTTCGAAGTCGGTTAAAAATATTAAACAGTTTGTTCTCTAAGAATAAAGTACATGAGGTTTACATTTCATTTTATGGAGATAGGTTACTGTTAACCTTTTAGTAAATGATGCCAAAGGGCAAGGATATTATGATTTTATTATCCCAACCTTTGCCCTAAATATTTAGTTTGTTACTACAGTGTAAAGATATCGTAGGGTTTGGACATAGTGTTATTTAATATCGTCCGTAACCCTGTTTGCGAAAGCGTGCTTTCGAATTTATTTAACAACTAGCTGCGCCCCACGGATTCACCCGCGTTTTTTTTTTTTGGGAGTGGGAAATCATCCTATGACTTCTCTCGCTCTGGGTGGAGTGGGGGGGCGTGTCAGAATTTTACTGACTAAAACTCACCCCTGTTCCTTCAGTTGCCTGAGTGCCCAGGGGCGCGGTAACACCTGCGTGGACCGGGATAAAAAGCCTATGTGTTAATCCAGGGTATTAGCTATCTACATACCAAATTTCATCCAAATCGGTCCAGCCGTTTGAGCGTGAAGAAGTAAGAAACATAGAAACACACAGTCACAAACTTTCGACTTTATAATATTACTAGCTGTGCCCGCGGTTTCACCCGCGTTTATGTATCTTTCGTATTTATCTTTTTTCATAAAAAGTATCCTATTTTACTTCTAATACCTCCAAGAACATGTGTAAAAAGTTTCATGATGATCGGTTAAGTAGTTTTCGCTTAAAAGCGTAACAAACAAACTTACACTCACATTTAGGATTATTAGTCTGATTTTGTAGACCCATACAACATTTGTGTTTAATTTAGCTTTTCAACGTAAATTGGCAATAGGTACCAAAATTCAAAGGGTTCGGTGAGTCATTTTACTCATAATCTTTAATTTTGTAGATAAGATATTTACAAAAAATACAACCGACTTTCAGAATAGAAAATACACTAAAAAATAAAAATAACTTTAATTTTGGAAGTCAGTGTCAAAACCCATTTATTTCGATTAAAACCGCCCATGTGCGTGTCGGGCCATGCGCATGGTAGGGTTTCGTAAATATATGCAATATTGATATTAAATATAATATGTACTAGCTGTGCCCGCGACTTCGTTCGCGTGGTTGTCGAGAACAAAACAACGTCGTTTAGATAAGAGTATATCACCTTTTTGATGATTTAGATAAGAGTCCTGACTTTGGTATAGTTGATTACGTTAATGCTTCTCTATATACTATGTTAGCGGTGGAATTACCCGGAGCATATACAAAAAGGTTGTTTGGGTTGCTAACACGTGATAGAGAAACATAGAGTTGGCCGTGTGAAAAACAATCAAAAGTAAGGTCTACACCCGCAACGGATAACGTCTGGCCTTGGGCTTTATTAATAGTCATAGCGTAACAGAGGCTTACAGGAAATTGCACACGTTTGAAAGTAAACGGAAAATTATTGGGGATAATGGGTATCCTGGGAATGAAAACAACATCACCGGAGCCGCAACCTGTTAAGATTTCGGCTTCGATGACATTTCGTTGGAGATTTGTTACTCTCAACCGAGTTCCATTGCATAGTTTTGGTGGGCTTAAATTTCTGAGTAGAATGATTGGTACTCCGACTTTTAAATAAATTTTGTGTGCTGGAAGACCTGGTGTATTTAGAGAGTCTAAAAACTCTACTGGATAGTGGGTGGCATCTCCTTCTTCTAAAACCGTGTTAATAGATAAATATTCCCTACTTTCTCCAGAAACATGTACCAATATTTGAGAATTTATTGCTGCTGCTTGGTCGTTGCGAGGTGCCAAAATAGCTCGTTGGCATAGCCAAGCAGCGTCATGGTTCGAGATCTCTGATGGATCTCCGTATACAGAGGAAATGAGTTCCTGCTGTGAGGCAACAGAAGAACACAGGCTTTCGACTAAAGTTACTTTACCTCCTTCTTGAGTCGGGTATATGCCGTTACCAATTTGAAGTAGTAAATTTGAGAAAACCTGCGCGTTTGCGTCACCTCCCAAATATGCTCGCATATTAAAGCTCAAATTAGTTAATATGACACTACGCCATAAAATAGAGCTCTTTAAACAGGCACCTATTTCATCGGCCCTCGTTCCTCTGGGTATTATAGGGAGTGTCTGCCTGAAGTCTCCACAGAATAGCACCGTTAAGCCTCCCATCGGTCGGTCATTTTGTCTTATATCTCGCAACGTTCTATCTACAGCTTCCACAGCTTTACGATTTGCCATCGTACACTCGTCCCAAACGATAAGGGCGCAATCGCGTAAAACCCTTGCTTTATCACTATTGCGAGACACGTTGCAAACAGGGTTTTCTGTGCGGTCCAAGTCGATTGGTATTTTAAATGTTGTATGTGCAGTTTTTCCTCCTGGTAATAAAGTGGCAGCTATTCCTGAGGAAGCGACGGCAAGGGCAATTTTGTTTTGGCTCCTTATTTGAGCCAAGATAACTTTAGTGAGGAAAGTTTTACCTGTTCCACCAGGTGCATCTAAAAACAGCATTTCTCCTAATGAATGTTCTACACTACAGCATACTCTATCAAAGATTTGACGTTGTTCTGTCGTCAAATTTGAACAGCCATTTCGCAATATTTCTGCTAACTCTTCGGGGTTGTAATTTATTTCAGATGTATACTCCCTATTAATTCGTTCCCCACCAACTGTCGGTGTCGGCAAGCCGTATTGACTGAGGGGGTTCCCTCCTATACTTGTAACTATATCTTGTATAGCCAGCAAAGCCCTATTATGGCAGCTTTCACGTACTTGGTCAGAAGTTTCACTATTTATATTTTGCTGTCTCAAAAAATCTTCGGCAAACGCGTCTTTATATTTTTGCCACAACTGCCCAGCGTCCGATAGGCCACAAAATGTCAACAAAATGGCAAATAAATGGCGCAAACGATGTGGACTATCACTGACGCATGCTTCGGCTAAAGCATCATCCCAATGCTGATCGCCATCTAATAAATGCCGTGCGCGGCAAGCAGCTTGAAATGTGGGATATTCTATATCGTCCACTTTGCGGAGCTCAGCAAAAGAAGTAGGTCCTCGCACTGTGTGAAGAAGAAGGCGTAAATAATAACACTCTGCATTATTTGGGTGCACCGTGTATACTCTTCCAATCACGTGTTCTTTAAAAATGCCGGACTCGCCTTCTACAGCAGTTCCACGTCTCCTGCGATTAAAAACACCTTGCTGCTTGTTATAAGTATAATAATGTGGCACTTCATTGTACAACAGAGACTTAGCGAAATTGTCTCTTTCGCAAAGGCGAAAGAATGCGAGCAAGGTGGTTTGTCTTGGGTTGTTCATTCTTTCTGCCACATTTTCTGGCTGAAAGTAAACTCGCTGCCCGCCTTCCAGGTGCACGTCAAGATGGATGGCTGGCGGATACCTTTCATGAATAGGGAAACTCAAAATGCGCCAAACTGCCTCCGAAGAGCTTATGTATCGGCCAGATTGATACCTTGTCACTTCATCAAATTGGTTGTTATTTCTTAGTGCTATCATGGCTTGATCACTACCTTTATTAACATATTTACATATATATTTTATAGATTCGACGCTATTACAAATTTCAACATTAATGTGTGCTTGAAAAGCGTTTGACAAAACTGGAGAATACGGTACCACCCAACTATTATTTAGAATTATTTCTTGTCCACGGAATCTGACAGTAGCTGTGAAACCACCTTGTGACGGTGATCTTCGCCGGTATTGCGGATACCCATTTTCCCCAGCCATAGTTAGTTCTTTCAGTGCTCTGGGGTATTTTTTTGAGCATTGACCATCTTTCATGCACGGTGATTCCCTGTTTAAGAGGCCACATGGCCCGTGAACCATATGTGTTTTTACTATGTCATGCAAAATCGGATCTGCATTATAGTCCGGAAATTCTGCACTTATGACACTGTCTATAGCATCGGGACGAATTTTTTCTTCCAGCCACAGAAGAATGTGCGCGTGGGGTAAACCACGCTTTTGCCACTCGACGCTATACATAAAACAAAGAGTTGAACCGAAAACTTTCTCCTTTGTAAGTAGATTAATCAAGACTTTGAGTTTTAAATGAAAAATCCTAGCAATAATGTCATGTCTGTCGTATGACGCCTGTCCTGTGAGAAGTGCCTGGCAAATCTCCGTCCACTTTGGATTTGTTGTAAATGTTATAAAAAGGTCCGGCCGGCCGTATTTACGGACGTAACAAAAAGCATCTTGCGTTCGTTCGTGCATATACCGCGGACCGCCTGTGAAACTGGATGGCAAAATAACCAATCGACCCAAGTTTTCGACGTTATTATCTGATTGCATGGCGTCCCGCAAGTGCACGTATTCTTCAGCGCGTAACCGTCGCTGGTTAGTGCGAATATACACTAAACGTTCAGTTTCTATTTTTGCGTACATGTCCACAATAAATTGGCTGAACAAACCACGAAATCGTTGCAAATATACGAAACTGTTTTGCCTTATTTGTAAAAGGTAGGAATAGTATTGTTGAGCAGATATTTTTTTTTGATAATTAGTGACTCTCGTAGTAGGGTTCACTTGGTACAGCCCAAAATTGTACCCATCTTCACCATGACAATAAATTAGTGGATATTGCAGGGCGTCGTAAGCTCGGTGGGTTTCCAAAATGCGTTGAAGGCGATCGTCGCGTGTACGCAACACGATATCACGTCTCTCACACTCCTGGTCGACTAAAACAACTGCAACTTCATCTGCGACGGGTGCATTGTGTCTTCCACGGTGTTCACCCACAGGACGTCTATCGGCACTTATAATAATTTTGAAATCATTGCTGCCTTGTGGAATTGACTCCAATGCAGCTTTGAATTCACGAACGTACTGGTTAACGTGATGCAGCAATTCTTGAAGTTGACCCAAAAGCTCAGCATTGAGCTGGGGAAAATTGTGATTTCTAACATTGAGCTGTTGCGTGTAATCGGATACAAAATAAATTTGGAGAAATTTGGGTTCATTTTCTGGCAGCAAAGATCCAATAAGGTGATAAACTTGACCTTGTACTTTGAAGGTTGGCATGAACGGTCCTTCCGTTATTTGTTTTGCCCCAAAGGAAGTCATTTGGAAAGCACTGTTATATAAACGAATATTATCCAAAAAACGGTTCGACTGGGGATGATCGCCATTCAGGAGACTTTTAAGTAAGTGTGGTGGATCTTGGAAATTTGGAAGAACAATTTTTCCATTTGAGCAGCACATTCCATCTGTCTCTTTCCTCCATTTCAAAGCATGACAAAAATTACAAATTTCTCTCATGTCACCCACGAAAGTAAAGCCAGCATAATTAATTCTAGACGAATATGTGAACCCTGATTTTTCCCTATTGTCCCAAGGTAATAAAATATTTGCATCGTCATTTTCCATGGACTCATCAGCTCCGCTATTTGTTTCTCTATTCATATGGTATCGAGCTCGTTCTATTTCTAGGCGAGATTGACGTTGTTCTGCTGTTTCTGCTCGTCTTAGTTCATCTATTCTTTCCCTTTCAGATGCAAGATAACTTTCATTGTTTCTTTGTACACCTACATAGTTATGTCTAGCTATTTGTAATCGTTCTTCTCTTTGGGAGAGAGATTCAGACTCGCGCGAGAGAGCGTGTCGCTCTCGGTCAGATGACAGACGTGCTTGGCGTTCCTCGATACTCTCTTGAGAACGCAAAGTCGCGGTCCGAGTTCTTTGCGAACTTAAGCGCGACTCCCTTTCTGTGAAAGTCTCTGACTCGCGTGAGAGAGACTGGCGCTCCCGATCAGCAGACAGCCGAACTTCGCGTTCCTGGATATTCTCTTGAGAACGCAAAGTCGCGGTCCGAGTTCTTTGCGAACTTAAGCGCGACTCCCTTTCTGTGAAAGTCTCTGACTCGCGTGAGAGAGACTGGCGCTCCCGATCAGCAGACAGCCGAACTTCGCGTTCCTGGATATTCTCTTGAGAACGCAAAGTCGCGGTCCGAGTTCTTTGCGAACTTAAGCGCGACTCCCTTTCTGTGAATGTCTCTGACTCACGTGAGAGAGAGTGGCGCTCCCGATCAGCAGACAGCCGGTCTTCGCGTTCCTGGATACTCTCTTGAGACCGCAAAGTCGCGGTCCGTGTTCTTTGTGAACTTAAACGTGACTCCCTTTCGGTGAACGTTTCCGATTCACGTGAAAGAGCGATGTGCTCTCGGTTAGCAGATAACCGTGCTTCACGATCTTCTTCCGATTCCTGAGACCTACAAAGTCTCATCCTTTTCGCATTTCGGCTACGCAGCGAAAGGTTAGTTTTTTTTCTTTGAGGCATTTTCAAGGAAAATTAAAGCAATAAACAAAACTAACAACACTTATGACTGAATAGCCTACAAACTTAAAAGAACGGTGCGTCGAACAGTCTAGTGTGACAACGTATCGTCTGTTCGTGGTCGTGACTCAACGAATTGGCAACACTAACTTACTGTATAACGATTGGCACTATTGGATTCAAACTACGAAGTAAATCAAATACAATCTTTACTTCGTACTTCAAACCAATGACCAAAGTTGACCAAACGAAACCAATAAGATAAGCAAATACTTTTTTTTCGACCAATTTAGAAAATCGATAAACCAAGCAACTTTTACGACACACGCAAGAACTTTTAAGACACCTAACGAAACCCAATTTGCCTAGTAAACACGGTGGACGTCATCCTCGCGCGGAAAATCTTAACACCGCGATTCAGAAAATGACGTCATTTGCACAACGCCATCTATCGGATTTAGATTTCAACTATCAACATTAGTTCTATTTTTAGTCTTAAGATGTCGTTGCAAGTACTATACTTAATTGCGTAACGTAATATTTTACTTCTTGAACTCACTAAATTAATCATATCTTTTGATAGAGTGAACCGATTTCGATGAAACAAAAACTAAGTTAATCCTCAAGTTGCGTATAATTTTTGTATATAAATATTGTCAGCATTGAATTCGTAGATTTTACGTGATGTGCGCACAAACAAACAGACAAACAGACAAACAGACAAAAATTTCAAAAATGATGGAAATGGGTTCTGTTACTTATCTTTTCACACGCTGGCTATTTTTTGTTTCAATTTCTTCAATGTACAAAAATGACTTTTCTACAGATTTATTATATGTATAGATTACATAAAAAAAGGAGGAGGTTCTCAAATCGACCGTATATATTGTTCTTAAATAGGTACTTATAGTTACTATTTCTTAACTTTATTATAGGTATTAAGGAGAAGCTCGTGGCTAAAGTTATAACAGCCACACGGGTAGTTCCATCAGGTAAACCTACGATTGCTGGGGTTAGTCCATGTATCCATCCACTCTCCATCTTTACATACCGAGACTCCTCCGTGCCTCGGAAAGCACGTTAAGCCGTTGGTCCCGGCTGTCAATCGTGGATTTTTGATAGTCGTTACGGGTCGTCAGCCCGAAAGTCTGACAACCAGTCTTACCCAACGGATATCGTATTACCCAGTAACTGGATTGTGGAGGTCAGATAGGCAGTCGCTCCAATACTGGTATTTAGCTACATCCGATTAGACTGGATGTCGACCCCAAGATAGTTGGGAAAATTGGCTAGGCAGATTTGATTACCACCTGCTGTAGCAAGACACAGATATCATTAAATATTTATTACACCTTCTTGTACCTGTGTGTACAAATAATCATTTTGATGGAATATTTATTGGTTACTCAAAATTACGTAACTCAGTCAGTTAAGTGACACGATCGGAGACGCAGGAAAAAGCTATTCTAGACAATAATATTCCTACAAAAAACATTCACCCGTAAATAGGTCACGGTTTAAAAAAAAATAAAGCTTAGAACACATGTTGCACATGCAGAAGGAAATCGTTCTATTTTCACACAAAGTCTTTGAGTCAACCCATCTCGTTTCCTGAACAGTGTCTTTCTAAAATTGCTGGAAATACGGTTACAAATATTGTTGTAGCTTGCGTCTACTGAAGGATAAAAATGCTATGATAGTGGTTTTGCTTTTGTTATTAGGTATGTTTTTTTCCCCGATTTTGCTCACAGCACAAAAGAAGGGTAATGATTTACCTACTGACTGTTGACAGTTGTCTTTTACTAGCTCAAAAAATATTTATTCAATAATCTAGCCTAAAAAAATAACAAATTATATCTTTATAAACCGTAATTAATCGAACCTTTCAGAAGTTACATAGCTCAATCCACGTAAAAAAAAGATCTAAATTTCAGAGTCATTTATGTCCTTATGACCATTCTGATCGAAACTACTGATTCCAAAATTTTGAAAATAATACAGAACTTCCTTACTTGTACATTAAAAGACAACATATAAGAAGTATTTTTTTACACGCCTATTGCTACAAGTTCTTCCGAGTAGCTAAGTTTAAAAAAAAAAACACAATTATTCATAAAAATATAATTCGTTCGAAAACCTTGGCACACGAGTCGGACACGCAAATGGCCGGTTCAAAAAAGAAAATCAAAAACAGAAGGTAAACACGAATAAAATAATTCTACGAAATTCAAAAGCAAATACAACAATTCATTAATAAACTACATGTCTTTATAAATTCCATTTCACTGAAAACGATTATGAACTAGAAACCCTCAAACAATTATTTTATTTATTTCACTTTTATGATTTACGCGTAAATATTGAAGTTAATAACGATAGTTCTTGAAATTCCTCATTTCTATGACCTGATTCTTTTTCTGCAAACTCTTGAAAAGCCACTGAGTGATACGTTACTTTTGAATTCCGTGGAAGGGTTGGAAGAGGTCTTACTATTGCACATCTACTGTCCTACAAAGATTTATGCATACATACTCGTATATAGGATATCTCAGAAATAACCACAGGGAACTTTCAAAGGACACGGTGGTGGTCTGCCCCGCTTGAGCGGAGCACCGCCGTGTTCTCGTGGATGCAATAGGCGGCAGCGACCTCTCGCGCCCGGCCCTGGTCCAGGCCATGGTACGCAGCGAGAGGGAATGGGAAGCAGTCTCCTCCTTCTACGAAGCAGTAATGCTCGCGAAGGAGGTGGAATAGCTCAACGGTGTGGTCCTCACGCCCCCAGCCACAGCCCCCGCAGGAGAGCTCTAGGCGTTTGAGGTCGCAAGACGATCTCCGGCCACCGTAGATGTGGGCCTGCGGACGGCGAGTAATTGGTAGCTTGCCTCGTTGCTACGGCCACGTCCAGAGAAGACCAAATGAACACATAACAAAGAAAGTGCTACAGCTTGATTCAGAACCAAAAAGCCGCGGCAGGCCCACAACTAATATGGATGTCAGTTATCAAGAAAGACCTCGCCACAGACATTATAGACCCACTGACGACCCAGAAACGATATCTCTGGAGAAGAACGGTTATGATAACCGACACCAATTAGAAATGGGACAAGGCCTGAAGAAGAAGAGAACTGTATATATGACAAAACCTCTTTTTAACCGACTTCGAAAAAGGAGGAGGCTGTATGTTCGGCTGTATGTATTTTTTTTTATGTATGTCCGCCCATTTCTCTGTCAATTGAGGACCGATTTTCAAAATTCTTTTTTTAATTGATAGAATATACTCTCGAATTGGTCCGATATAAATTTTATCGAAATTGCATCAGCGCTTTTTGAACAACTGAACAAAAACAAAAGATTCGTATGCCTAGATGACGTTTTGGTGTTCTCCAATTACAACAGACTATGTTTCAATTCCACGTTACATGTTATTGGAGTTTTTAGTTCTGACGTATAACAACTAAAAAGTGAAAAAAAAAACTTTTTTACAAAAAAAACAACTGACTTCCAAAAAAAATACACTAAAAATTAAAAAATAAGTAACTTGAAATTCGGAAGTCGGTGTCAAATAACGAAGAAATAAAATACAAACACCGACTTCCGAATTTAAAGTTACTTATTTTTAGTGTATTTTTTATAAAATCATGATTAGTCAGCACTTTACCACCCACATCTAAGCTTCTTCCATTAGGTAGAAAATATTGAAATTAAAACCAGCTAATCAACGTGTGAATCTAACTGAAAATCTCACTTATAGCAGGTCTGACATAAAAACATAATGCCACATCAAAAATATCGTTTTAATTTCCAGCATCCTTGCAAAATTACATTTCATCATCTATGCGAAGATTGATCGTCACACCGAACCCACGGGAAATCTACTGGTGAAGTTTATTGCCTTTATAAGCGGTTAAAACGAGCAAAATGGCGATTTTTACCGAACAAGGACCGTCACGACGTCCCTAGCGTGATGTCAGACCATTTTAAAACTGCTGGAAGACTTCAATTAGAGAAAATAACATGGGCTGTACCTAATTTACCAAGTTATGATGTTTAAAAACTACTAGAGAATGATATTATTTTAAAATAACTAAAAACACTAAAGTGACGTCATTTAATTTTTTAGACTAGCTCTCTCATTTCATACCCATATCATGTTTGCCATCTTTGGAAGTACCACCATATTGAATTTAGAATGACGTCACTTACCAAACTATGTATTGTCATCCAGACTAAATATTTACGACAAAATTTCAGCATAATCAAAAATCGGAAAGTGGGTCAAAGGGGAATGCCAACTGACCATAGACACTTCGGCCCTGGGTGCACACATGAAAAAGCATATATGGAATTCAAAGAATGAAATGGTAAAGGGAGGATTTTTAAGATATAAAATAGTTTTTATTTTCGCAAATACAGTTTTTTAACAATCATACACAGAATTAATTAACTTTCCTCAAAGATTATTATTTTGTTTATTTTAGTTTTATAAATTATATTTTAATGTATTTAAGAAAGAAAGAAAGAAAAGAAAGAAATAATATTTATTTGAACCTCACAACAAGAACATGGTAACTCTAAAATCAAACAAAAAAAATAAAAACTGTGCGAGGCCAAAAAGGCTCCTAACTCAGCGTTATGCTGCGATAATTATGCAATAAATAACGCAGCGCTGGTATTCTGTTAGGGCCCGTTCCCACAGACATACTCACGGGACATGGTACAAAATTACTAAAACAATAACAAATATGAATAAATAACAATTGAAAAATAAGCCATAACACAAAAAACCAAAGGAGTGCATTTTTGCAGACACACAAAATAAAAAATAAAAAACAAAATTTAATTAACATCAGATAAATCTACTCTGTGGTATTTATAACTAAGATGCATTGGTGCAACGCGCAGCTAAACGTTTTATATTCTATGGTCGCATATTAGTAAATAGTAATCTGTGCATGGTCGATCGGCAATTCGGCATTCGGCTGTAGAGGTGAGACGTACTAGGTAAAGTGCGTACTGAGTCTTAGAACAGATAGAAATGACAGTTAAATTGTACAGTAGCGTTTTCTTTATAATCTAAATAATTCATGGTAAGTCAACTAGCAATTCGCTTGTTTAAATATCATAACAACATCATAATAATTGTTTGAAAAAAACGAATAATATTGGCATTAACACATCACAAAAAATCGTTTAAAAGAGAGAATCGATTACATTTTAAACAAAATTAGTAATTAGCAACACTTTTTATTTTATCCACAAACCAATGAATTACAGATAAACCTAATTTCCTTTTATCTTTTCAGTACTTTTTTATGCAAAAATGTTGCAAACTTGATGGATAAATGAATATCGCGACCATTAAACTAAAGCAAGATGTTTGTTTTAAAAAAAAAAAGCAAATTGCTGTGCGTTTCATGGCCAAAATTGAGCATTCCTCTTTAACTTCTAAGGTTTTTTTAAATAGTTACAGGTGAATATAATAAAAGTGTCAATTGTCAATCAATTCTTTTCTCTTGATGGCTCATAACAGACTACCAACAAAACAAGTACTTTAGATTCATCATCACTATCTCAGCCTTTTAATGTCCCCACTGCTGGAGCACAGGCCTCCTCTCTGTGACAGGGTGTGGGCCGTAATCCACCATGCGGACCCAATGCGGATTGGTGGATGTCACATGACTTCGAATTTTTGGTTCTAGGACATGGTGGTTTCCTCACGATGTTTTCCTTCAACGTTTTGAGAGCAGTGGTAATGAAATAATTGACACAATGTAAATCGCCTGCCTGGGTTTGAACTCACGACCTACAACTTGTAAGTCGCGGCCAATACCAATGGGCCACCACTGCTCTCAACTTACATTACTACACTACACTTTAGATTATTGAAATCCTATTCTAAATTTCCATTACCCTTTAAAAGTATGCTTGACCAACCAGCCTGACTGCTGACAAGGTTCGTATATCAAGCGACCTTCTTAGATTTCTTACTATTTTGACACTAATTTTGATAACTTAATTTACGCTATTACTATATTTTTCTCTCTAATACAACAAGAAAGAGACGGACGTACATTAGAGCTGTCAAATTTAGTTGAACTAATATTTCCATACAAATTAAGGGTACACGTAAAAGCATGTCGACTAAAAACACGGTGAAACGCAAGACGTAAACTAGTTTGACATCTCTAACTTAGTTCATAGCTATACCCGTCCTTCTCTATATAGCTATTCTCGCACTGTCATTTAGTAAACGATAGCGCTTCACCATTGTCCCATTGTAAGGCAAATGCTTAGCTCTTCCTTTGCTAGTGCAGGTAAGTCTTTAAGGTAGATCTCGAGTTTATCCCGCCATCTCATCATAATCATCCGAAAGACTACACGTCTTTGCTGGACACTCTCCCAAGTGTCGCCACAACAACCAGTCCTAAGCGTCTCTCATTCATCGAATTCATGCGACTAAGGTTTGCGGGCATCCGATGGATGGGTCATTGATCCACCTTGTGGGGGCCTTCCAACACTCCCCATCCCATCAACGAGTAAGTTATATCGAACAAACATCTTTTAAACTTCAAAACCTATCACTCTTTCGTTTTAGTGATTTATTGAGTTAGACTTTATCAAAAAAACGTAAAGAGTACATTTTTCTCTATTTTATCTTCGGATGTGGCAAACCTAGTTCAATCACAATTTTTAATTTGATACTGGAACTTTATATGTATCTTTAACTTCAGGTTACCAATACCTAAGACCTTTCATTATCAAATACTTCAACTGCAAGAAAGGTCAACATATATCAGACCTTTACATTAGTATACAAACGTCTGGTCTGCGAAATTTCGGAGACAAATCATTGGCAAGGAGTATGCCAAAGACAAACATACGAAGTTTACCTATCAGAGGAGGTTTAATTACATAAGTTTTGAGAATGTAATCAGGATAGGTACCTTGGAGTATGAATATGACAAGCTGTTTTGCATGGCAGGTATTGGATGTTACCGCAATTTGCAGGTTTATTCATGTAAGTAAATTTGAACGTACATATAGATATACGTATTGTCGAAGGTCTTTGATAGTATCAACAAGTTCGTTTATGCGTTTATTGAGCTATAATAAAAATATCTCTATATATTTATCAAACTAAAAGCAATAGCACACACAAATTGATATCAGACAAGTGGAGCGGAGCGGAGCGGAACGGAGTGTAAAGGAGACGTGCAGGAATCGACCAATCACTGCCAAGACGAGTGAAGCGATGAGGATTTCAACCATTGTAATTAGTTGATTCCTGCACGTCTCCGCTCCGCTTAGCACAGCTCCGCTTACTGAAGTGGAGCTGGGCTAAGCAGAGCGGAGCGGGAACGCACCCTTAAACATCCATAATGATACGTAGTTGAGATTTGTCTCAACTAACAAACAGACTTCTATGAATACTAACAAAATCTTGGTGTCCTTTGAGCTTCTGTAAACATATCCCAATCTGCATTTGATTTCAAATGTTGTGGAGAGTACGACTGAGTTGAATTTGCATGTACGCCACGCACTGGTGCAGAAGACAGTTCGTTGCATAATAGTCATAAATAAGTAGGTTTTCCTGCCTCTTCGCTCCAATTGCCTGTTTCCACAGAAATCGTGAATTTTTCCGTGATAAAAAGTAACTCATGGCATATAGCATATAAGTATAATCAGCCTTCATAATAATACCCACTGATGGGACTCAGGCCTCCATTCCAGGAGAGGGAATGGACCATAATCCATCTCGTGGGCCAGAGTGGATTGACGGATGCCACATGTCTTCGAACCGATGACGTACCTACAACTCGTAAGTCGGTTATCACTGGGCTACCACTACTCGCCCCTAAGCTAACCCATATTTTTAACTGAGTTCAAAAAGAAGGAGGTTGTCAATTCGGATGTTTGTTTTTTTATGTATGTTTGGGCATAACTCCGCAATATAATTAACAGATTTGCAAAATTCTTTTTTTCTTCGAAAGAAGTTTGTTACGAAATGGTCCCACTTAAATTTCATATAGATCTGATGATGGGTTCCGGAGACAAACAACGGAACTCTTCAAAAATTTACAACAAATCAACCGTGGTGGCTGCGACCGTATGTATATGAATTGTTAACACAGTTTAATTGGGAACCACAACTAAAAAGTGAAAAATAAAAAAAAATACAAAAAATTAGAACAGACTTTCAAAAAAAGTGCATAATAACTTTAATTTCGGAAGTCGGTGTCAAAAAACGAAGACACAAAACCAGAAACACCGACTTCCAAAATGATAGTTATTTTGCCCTTTTTTTGTAAGTTGATTCTATTTTTTTGGAAAAAGATTTTTTATTTTTTTTCAAAATCGTATCTAGTTTCAGTGGTTGCCTTTTACACAGTTTTACAATCTTAATTTTCGTCATTCAATCATCAATATCACAGTATACAGTATGTTACAAAAACCCTGTTGTTCCTTCTACCCACGTTTTAAGAAACGGTATACAAACGTAATAAATCAAGTCATTACATATTGTATATTTAACCTCTATTACATCTTAACAAGCTACTGCCAGCAGATTTGCCTGCTTGGAATTAGTACTTGCCTCATTATAAACTTTCAACCCATTTTTCACCACCTTTAGGGTTTAATTTCCAAAAACCCTTACTTGATCCTACTCTTCACAAAGAACACATCCTCCAAATTTCATATCTCTAGGACCAGCAATTTAGGCTGTGCGTTGATTTATGTAGCAGTCAGTCAGTCAGTCAGGACTTTCAATTGTATATATACAGATAAAAATTGACCCTTTAATAGAGAGGAGGCATGTGTGGCCGAACAGTGGGAAAATTATAGGCCGATTACGTCACGCTAATATGATATGCTTGTCACATTCATACTCTAGGTTTATACCTACCTTATGCTCGTAATATCATTTTGTTCACATATGTAAGTCATTTATGTTATCAAATTATTTCGAAATCACACTAATTAAGTATTGGAAACTCGTTAGGCTTCAACAAAAACACGTACAGAGTTAGACAGACTTCACGTATGTTTCTCGTGGGTATAACTAGAAGTTATCTAAGTAGATATAGATAGACAAGATTCTGCCGGCGGCATCGCCCGCGTGTAATTAGTACTTTTCCCGTTATAGACCCGTTATTCACCCCTTAAAGTTGAATTTCGAAAAACCCTTACTTATTGGATACCTCAAATCAATCTGCCTAGCCTTTTCCCAACTATCTTGGGGTCGGCTTCTAGTTTAACCGGATGCAGCTGAATACCAGTATTTTACATGGAGCGACTGTCTATTTGATCTCCACAACCCAGTTACTGGGTAATACGATACCCCTTGGTAAGACTGGTTGTCAGACTTTCGGGCTTCTGACGACCCGTAACGAATGTCAAAGATCCACGATTGACAGCTGGGACCAACGGTTTGACGTGCTTTCCGAGCCATGGAGGAGTCTCGGTATGTACCCACCCATCCATGGACCAACCTCGGCAAGCACAGCTTAACCTAATTGATCAACCCGTTTTTTATTTTTTTTTGTAGGTGGGAAATCATCCAATGACATCTCCCGCTCTGGGTGGAACGGGAGGGCGTCTCAGACTCTTACTGACTAAAACCCACCCCTATTCCTTCCCTGCCTGAGTGTCCAGGGGTGCGGTAGGGAACTCATGTTGAGAATTTATCCGCTACCCCTAGGCATGCTGCCTGGGGGTGGAGGATAAATTCGAAAGAGTTACCTCGCCCCCGGGCACTCGAGGCAGGGAGGAACAGGGGTGGGTTTTAGTCAGTAAGAGTCTGTCACACCCTTCCGCTCCACCCTAGAGCGGAAGAAGTCATTGGATGATTTCCCACCTGGGATGGGCCCACTCATGGATCAACCCGTGCGGCTGTTATTACATCAGCCATTTTAATTTCACCTTATTAATAAGAAAAACCTGATCTTTGTGTCCTACTTTTTTTTTATTCTTTTGTTTGTTGCTGTTGTGTTGAATTAATATTTTCTATTCTATTGTTCGAAATATAAAACTGTTATTATCAAGACCTCTCAAACCCGAGACGCGTCACGTTTCAGCATCTGTCAGTCCCCGTTGACAGGCGGCCATCGTGTAACTACAGACTTTAGAATGTCAGGTTCCGGGTGTATGAACCTTGGCACAGGTCAGCGGAAAACTAGCGGCACACATGAGAGCCGCATAACTTTTGGAATAAATAATATCTAAGATTAATAACCTCAAACCCACGCAAGAAAAAAATAATTAAAACATCTTAAATTACCAACCTAATGAAGTCAATATTAAATGCCATGTATAAAAGAATCTTTTATCTCATCATTTTAATAATTGAAAGTTCAAAGAAATTGATACATTGTTAAGCTTTTAAAGTCTTGTTTTAATATACTTAAAAATCAAAAGGACCTCTTCCAAAGTCTTTGTGAAAGATTTTTTAAAGTTTTGAGATAATGGAATTAATATCAAAGGGCATGTTAATTTACTTGTATACCATTATTATGCATGCTTGTATCATTAGATTAGTCTTTACAGCCAAGGTGACATAGGCTACATAAGTTTTGAAAAAAAAAACCCGGCCAAGAGCGAGCCGGACTTGCGCGCAAAGGGTTCCGAACAAATAATATTTTTTCTAGTTTAAACTACATATAGGTACTTCTTAAAGGTTTTCCTGTAATTTATAAGTAAAAAATACTTTCCGTATTTTTTTCAAAATTTTGTGTTTAGTGGTTTCGGAGATAATGGGAATGGTAATTTTTCATCTATTTTATGAGACAACTTAAAAAAAAATGAAATCCTTACAATAAGCCGTTTCATTTGTTATGTAGCACATTACAGTTTAAAAAACTTTTTTTTTAATTTTCTGATTTGCACACCCGAAGTGACCGCCATATTCCAAATTTATTTATTTACGTTACACGTTCGTGATATTCATGTGTGTACCAAATTTCAACTCAATCGGTCGAGTATATTCGGAGTAAATTGGCTGTGACAGACGGATGTACAGACAGACAGACGCACTAGTGGTCCTATAAGGTCTCCGTTTTTTAACAGACTTCGGAAAAGGAGGAGTTTCTATGTTCGACTGTATGTATGGTTTTTTTTATCTCCTCCTCCTCTCCTCTCTTCCTTTTTCTCTGTCAGTTGTACGTGGACCGATTTTCATTTTTATTTTTTCCGAAAGAATACAGGTCGTAACGAAAAGTTGTGGACATATTTTAAGAAATGCATCTGGCCATTGATGTGAACAACTTTCTTCAAGAAAACGTGAGGAATTTTTTTTGAGAATATCTCAAAAAAAATTTTGCCTCCGGTACAAATATTGATCAGCTGATGATAATTTTGTATGGAAACACCAATTTTTTTTATGGGAATTTTCTATTCTTTCTTAGAGAAAGTTGTTCATTTCCATGGGCAGAACCGGTTCTTAAAATATGACCACACCTTTCCGTTACATCCTGTATACTCCAGAGATGATCCCATATAAATTTTATCGAAATTGCTTCGGCGTTTTTTGAAAAACTGAACAAAAACGAAAAATACGTATACATAGATGACGTTTTGGTTTCCTCCAATTACGGGTATGTTTAAATTCCACGTTACATGTTATTGGGGTTTTCATTTATTTTATTTTAAGTTTAATATAAACAAAAAAAAAGAGGCGGCGCGCATTTCAAGTTGCCTCGTAGAAAATACACGGTTCGTGATCCCAGGATGTCAAAAGACTGCCCAGGGGTTGTGGATAAATTCGAAATGGAGTTACCGCGCCCCTGGGCACTCAAGGCAGGGGTGGGTTTTAATCAGTAAGAGTCTGACACGCCCTTCCGCTCCACCCAGAGCGGGAAAAGTCATAGGATGACCACCCAAATAAAAAAGGATGTCAATGGAAACGTACCGGACGATAGAACCTGTATCGCATTTATATCTGTATGTGTGCCAATTAGATAATGTTGACCTTTTGAAATGAATCCCTAAAATCAAATGTCAACGGCAAGGTCTTATGTTAATTATTAAAATGGAACAAATTTTAACGAAATAATTCCCTTTCATTTCAATCTGTCATACATTTTATATTGTAGAGTCCAAATATTTTTCAGAGGTCTTAGGTTCGTTTTTACCGAAGGTTATCGTTTTATAAATCGTCAGAATCAAAAGTTATTCATTCAAACTAGGCTGTGAGCCAGCACATTTTGAACGTCAAAGAACGGCACGGTTGGCGTAGTGGTTGAGCGTTCGACTGCTACGCTGCGTGTCGCGGGTTCGATCCCCGCACGGAACAAATATTTGTATGGCCTACAGAAGATAGTTGTTCCGGGTCTGGGTGTCTTGTGTATGTGAGTTTAAATGTTTGTGAAAGCACCCACGATACAGGAGTAATTCCTAGTGTGGGTCAACGTTTTATTTAAAAAAAAAAAAAAGTTTTACATAATAACAGTCCCCCAAAACACCCGCCCGTCACCACTTCCTAATGTTTTAGCTGTGAAGAACTGGCGCAACAAACTCCCAAGCAACACATTTGTCTGTTAAGTTTAGAATTTAAATTCCTACAATAGCATGCAAAATAATTAACACTGTAATGATAATAGGTATGAGAGTGAACAGTGTAGACCAGCCATCATCATTCTTTCATCGTCATTCATCTTTCTTCTTCCATGTCTTCTCTATAGGACTCGCCCATCAAGGAGCGCTGTCCGAAATTAGACGCATTATTAATTCATTAAGTACACATAAAACAACAGGTATTAAACTAAAATACTTATACTAAATTATTAATAATTAAATGATCTTTAAAATGGTGAAGGTTTCAGGTAAATACGCTTTATAATTTTTGCGTGATTCTCAATTTTATATCCGCGTTAGACGTAACTTTACAAATTAATTATACTATGATAAAAAAACATAATTTTAAATATTCTCAGATCAAATTACGACGGAAATTTTCTAGAGTAACTATTTTTTTCAAAGAAATGAGGCTAGCCGTTTAGACGCTATGTTCAATTAAAAACCATTAAAAGTCTTATAGCTGCGCCTGAAGTCGTCATCTCAGCAGTCACCTCCTTAGAAGGGTTCCGTACCCGAAGGGTCCAAATGGAGCCCTATTGAAGTCACTCACGTATCCGTCTGGTCTGTCCGTCGTCGGTCACGAAACTTTATTCCGAGGAATTTGTTAACTTCCCATTGACCTTTGAACTTGAAATTTGGTGATAACGTTTATTATTACGTATATTTTACTAACAAATACCAATATACATAAAAATCAGATTTTTTCATTTATAATTCTCTCAGTTGGTATGGAACCCTATATGTAAATGTGTGAAATCCGATATGGACTTGGCCTGTTTTTAGACTGATCATCTTTAATATAGCCGATCCATCGTTTAATTGGTCTGCCCCTACTCTTATTAGCCATCAACATTCATAGAAAATCAAACATTAATATGTTTTTTAACCGACGAAAAAAAGGAGGAGGTTCTCAATTCGACCGTATATAATTATGTTTTTTTTTTTTTTGTGTATGTTCAGCCCTCACTCCGTCATTTATGAACCGATCTTAATGATTATTTTTTTAATAGATAGGGTATACCTCAAGGGTGGTCCCATGTCAAGGAAATCAGGATCTGATAATGGAATCCTTATAAAATTGAGAGAAAAAAAAAAAAAAAAAAAAAATTGTTGGCACGTTTAGCGTTTCTGTACGTATGTTCGGCCTTCACTCCGTTGTTTATAAACCGATTTCGATGATTCTTTTAGTCATAGATAGGGTATACCTTAAGGGTGGTCCCATGTCAAGGACATTAGGATCTGATCATGGAATCCTGATAAAATTGAGAGAAAACCTCGAAATTTGTGGGCACGTTTAGCGTTTCGGTACGTATGTTCGGCCCTCACTCCGTTGTTTATGAACCGATTTTGACCATTCTTTTTTTTATAGATGGAATCCTGATAAAATTGAGAGAAAACCTCGAAAATTGGGCACGAATATTGTTTCTGTTTACTTTTCATAACTTTATCAGGTATTTGCATTTAGGAATCATCACATCATGAAACTGAGCTGATGATGGAAACCATACCTTTCCTTAACAATAGAAGTTAGTTATAAAAAACTGGTTTTAGTGACAGATACCACTTAATATACTTTGAAGAAAAGACGTCTTTGGAATATTGGAGGTAACCTCAACTGGTCAATATCCTGGGAACCTTATGAAAGGATGGTTACATCATCAGCTCAGTGCCAAGAGGAATGATGAAGGATTAGAAATTAGCTTCAGAGTATTTAAAGATGATGCGAGTCACAAAAAATCATAAAATAAAAAACTTTTTAACAAAAAATTCAACCGACGAAAAAGAACTGAAAAGCAAAAAAATAAATTAACCTTTTAAGTCTTGAGTATTGAGCTTATTTACCCACATAAAATATCAAATTTTATATAAACTAATTTAGAGTCGGCGCCAAATAATAAAACGATTAATTACCTACATCTAGCCTTCTTCATTTCTACGTACAGATAAAATTTAGATATTTAATAATCAGATTGTTGTTTGGCGCCGACTCAAAATTTGTTTATATAAAATTTGATATTTTATGTAGGTAAATAAGATCAATACTCAAGACTTAAAAGATTAATTCATTTTTTGCTTTTTAGTTCTTTTTCGTCGGTTGAATTTTTTGTTAAAAAGTTTTTTTACTGTTTCTTATTTGTACATGAAACTGCGTTACAGAGCAGTAACTTATAAAATACACATATGTTGGGGCTATCTCGCTACTTCCCATAGTGTCTATTTCTATCACGTTGAGACCTTTTAATTATTCTCAAAACTTTCCTCACAACATTATCCTTATTTCTCTTCATCATATTTGATACTTATTCAACCCAATTAGAATTCATACCCGAAAATCCTAAAAACCTTTCTCAACCGCACAAAACAGATGAGTTACTAAAAACTTTGACATCAGGGGCAGTATAACTCAAAAATAGTTCGGTTCAAATCCGCGTGTGGCGCTAGTAGTTTATGATAACACGCCCCAGGGCGACAAACTTTGCGGTTCTACGTGGAGTAACACTGCTACTGGCGGATAGGGTTGCCACAGTGATGGAAAATGCTTCTTTGTTTAGAAATAAAATTCACGTTCTAATTTTCTTTTCTACTTTTTAACACGCTTTATTTAGTTTTTAACCGACTTTCGAAAAAGGAGGAGGTTCTATGTTCGACTGTATGTTTTTTTTTTTTATGTATGTCCGCCGATTTCTCCTTCAGTTGTGGACCGATTTTCATAATTCTTTTTTTATCCGAAATAATATACTCCCGAGGTGGTCCCATATAATTTTTATCGAAATTGCTTGAGCGCTGTTTGAGAAACTGAAAAAAAACGAAAAATACGTTTACCTCGATGACGTTTTGGTGTACTCCAAATGTTTAAATACCATGTTCCATGTTATTGGGATTTTTAGTTGTGGGGTATAACAACTAAAAAGTGAAAAATAAAAAACTTTTTACCAAAAAAAAACAACCGACTTTAAAAAAAATACACTAAAATTAAAAAATAACTTTTATTTCGGTAGTCGGTGTTTGTAATTTACTTCTTCGTTATTTAACACCGACTTCCGAAATAAAAGTTATTTTTTAATTTTTAGTGTATTTTTTTTATAGTCGGTTGTTTTTTTTTGGAAAAAAGTTTTTTTTAACTGTAAATTTATAAAAAAAAATGAAGTTAATTTTGACCCACTTTCCGTTTTCCAATTGAGCTGAAATTTGGCATACTTGTTTAGTTTAGATTACAATGCATGGTTAGTTAAGTGACGTCATTATAAATCTAATATGGCGGGCTCCCAAAGATGACTGGTTATTTTCTATGCATTCCTATGTTAATTATGCAAAGGGGCCGCGGATAAATTCGAAACAGACAGTCAGTAAAAGTCTGACAAGTCTGACACGCCCTCCCGCTCCACCCAGAACGGAGAGAAGTCATTGGATGATTTTCCACCACCAAAAAAAAATGTTTCATACGGCGAATAAAAATTTATGTTTTTGGAACGAAGTTCCTTATCGCGCGTTGTGAAAGGGGGCTAGACGGAAAAAATTCTTACGAAAAGTTGTCACGACACTAATGAGGCTGTCCATCCAAAAAGATTGTGTTGGAAAAACAATCTAATAAAAACTTCTTGTATTTTTGGTGGGTAGGTACAAAGTTTGCAAGCAGATCAAGCATTATTGTTATAGTTGTTGTTATTGCTAAAGAGCTGAGCTGAGCTGAGCTGAGCTTAGCTGATCTGAGCTGAGCTGAGCTGAGCTGAGCTGCGATGAGATGAGATGATGAAGTATAACTTCTTACGTGCGTGCGTGTGTGCGTAGTTAATAATAAAAAAAAAATTATAAATTAAAAAAAATAAAATAATATTACAATTCCTTCACCAATTAATCGAAAGGAACTTCGTTCCATCCGGGTGTCCCTTGACACCTCTCAAGTTTTTTTTTTTTAACAATATTTTTTTTTACTATTATTATTTGATTCTTTACTAGCTTCTGCCAGCGGCTTCGCCCGCATGGTAAAAAGTAGCCTGTTTTAATCCAGGTTATAATCTGTGTGCAAAATTTCATTCAAATCCCTTCAGCCGTTTTTGCGTGATTGAAACAGAAACATACAAACTTTTGCATTTATAATATTAGTAGGATTAGTATTGGGTTGGTTTGAAAATATGTAGGAAAAAGTCCGATAATTTTTTTTCAGAACAGAAAAGAATCTCGCTAAAATGGACACAATTGTGTTTGCCTTGCCTTCTCAAATATTTAAAAAATACTCAAAATACAATCATTAGAATAATGGGCGGTACTATACAGACAAAACATAATTCTAAAAGTGATATTTTTCAGACCACCTATGATCACGTTGACGTCAAACTATGGACTCTGTGTAGTATTTGAGTCACCAAGATACAGGTTGCGCCTATATTGGGACCTGTTGCTAACTTGTCAAGGGCATTGTTAGTTTTAATTCCTTTCCAAGTAAATGTGAAATAGTTTGAAAACTGTTTATGTTCAATAAAATCTATCTATATCTATCTATATAAAATGAATCCCTTTTTCCTTGGTCATGGCATCACGCGTGAACCGTTGGACCAATTTTGCTATTTTTTTTTTGTTGTATTTGCTGTTTTCAGGAGAAGTTTTATATGAAAGAAAAAAATAAAAAAATGCGTGAAAAGTTAGAACATTTCAGAAAACTTTCGCGCGTTTGACAGTTCATAGCTAAGACAGGACAATGTCAGTCGGGCCAGCTAGTAACATATAAAATACTTACTCTTACTCGTTCTCTTAAAAAAAAAAAAAAACTCGTTCTCTTGCTTTTTTTTCTATTGAATTGAATGAATTTGAATTTGATTTGTTGTTGACCAAAGCGTCATCTGTGAACTATCAAAATCTATTTACAAGTGGCGGAGAAATAAAAACAAACATACAAACGAATTGAGAACCTCCTTTTGGAAGCCGGTTAAAAATCCAAACATTTGGACAAATATGGCAGAAAAAGAGAAAATATACACAAGTAGTTCGTTACTAATTATGTGATGATTTGGTTTATTCTAGCCTTTGTAATATCTCTACATAGTAGGTACAGATCAAAGTCGCTTTCCACGTCTGGCGGTTTCTCCGCAAACTCCTCCTAAACTATGCCAAGGATTTTAATGCAATTTTCACGAATAGAAAGAGCGAAAACCGAGGCAGGTTTGTATGTATAATTTATACTTGTGCGGAGCCGGAGCATTTGCTGGTTAATAATCATAAAACCAACTTGCGTCCTTGTTTCTGACCGGTCTAAATCCAATTTATGCAAATTAAAACGTTTCTTTTCAAGCAAAACATCACCAGTATTTGTACAAAATTTAAATACCAAAGCTCAATGTTTCCAAAGTTGATTCCGCATACAAGGTTTGACGAGAAAGCCGATATTGACTTTCACGGAAGCCGGATGACGTACACACGACGACAAATCAAGTAGTACCTACCAGTAGGAACTGAGCTCGCAAAACGTTGTAGGATATCCATAAATTTGTGATCAGCGGTAATTAGTTGATAAGTCATAGTGAATACCATGTTTTTTTCGAAAACTCAAAAAAAAAAACCCGACTAAAAATCAACTAAAAAGTAAGCAAACAAGTCACTTTCAAGCAGTCTAATGCAGTTGGTGGCAGTTATTTAATTTCAATTATTGACTCGTTTGGAACTTTTTAGTTGGTTTTTACAGTCGGATTTTTGAAATATTTTATATTTTCTTCATTTTATTGAGTTATATTTTAGAAATCGCCTCCTCAAACCCTTTTTTTGATACCCCAATAAATATAGTTCGTCTACTTTCATTTTTTCTTTTTCACAATAGGGAGTCTGGTTGTTGTCATATTGTATGTATTTTGATTACTGTCATGTCTTTTTTTTTTTTTAGAGTAGTGGGAACTCCTCCAATGACTTCTTCCGCTCTAGGGTAGAGCGGAAGGGCGTGTCAGACTCTTACCGACTAAAACCCACCCCTGTTCCTCCCTGCCCTGAATGCCCAGGGGCGAGGTAACTCTTTCGAATTTATCCTCAACCGCCGGGCAGGCATCGGCCATGACGGGCCCCGTCATGTTTGCTGCGTGGAACACTACGCGCCGTTGACTCTCGGGCGTGGTGCTGATCGGACGGCGAGTTACCCACTACTCGCTGTCCGCAGGCCCGGGATTACTGTCATATCTTTAGTAGAATCAATTGACGTAAGAATAATCAAAAATCGGCCCAAGCGTCGGGTCTCTAAAGTGCCACAAATGAACAAAAATACATACATAATTAAGCTGATAAACACATTACCCTCCCTTGCGTCACGCAGTCGCGTACAGTAAGCCACAGTCAGTGCTAACACTTTAAACGTGTACTGACCTAGCGCAGCACGGAGTTTCGATAGAACAAGAGGCCCACCTATACTAGTTTTGTTTCCACTGATGTGCAGCCTATTGTACACCTGCCAATTAATTTTGATGTGAACATCTTTTGTACACTGAAATGGCATTCTTTGTATTCATTCTGCTAATGGATCTGTATACAAAGAGTATGTTTTTAAAATCAAAGCCGAATGCGAGTCGAATTTTTAATATTGGTTGTGACAGGCTGTTCTGTATTCTTGTTACACGGTATTCGACAAATTTTTGTTTTGTTAATTTAATTAAGAAATGAATAGAATATAATACTCTTTATTATGTAAAGCCTTTTGGCTTGTACTTTTGTACATAAAGAAATAACTAATTCTTAAAACATACATAATTATATTAAAGAAAAAAAAATAAAGACAAGAATGTAACATTCACTAACCCGCACTGGGTCAGCATGGTGGATTACGGTCCATACCCTATCCTTAAGAGAAGGTTTGAGGTCCAGCAGGGAATATTATAAGGCAATCCTCACGATGTTTTACTTCACCGTTTTGAGAGCATTCATTCTGCCTAGCCTTTTCCCAACTATCTTGGGGTCGGCTTCCAGTCTAACCGGATGCAGCTGAATACCAGTATTTTACATGGAGCGACTGCCTATCTGACGTCCATAACCCAGTTACTGGGTAATACGATACCCTTTGGTAAGACTGGTTGTCAGACTTTCGGGTTTCTGACGACCTGAAACGACTGTCAAAGATCCACGATTGACAGCCGGGACCAACGGCTTCACGTGCTTTCCGAGGCACAAAGGAGTCTCGGTATGTAAATATGGTCACCCATCCATGGACCAACCCCGGCAAGCGTAGCTTAACCTGATGGATCGACCCGGCTGTTATTACTTTAGCCACGAGCTCCTCCTCCTTCACAGTTTTGAGAGCAGAAGTTATAAATTAATTACACAAAGTAAAGTGCCATTCTAGGTTTGAACCCACGACCTCGTAAGTCGGGACCGTTACCACTGGGCCACCTCTGATAAAATAAATAAATACCTTTCGTCGTAGCACTCGTAGCGGATCGCGATTAATCATAATTTACAAAAGATACCAACCCTACCATTCCCCATGAGGCAGCTTTTGGACGTAAATTCAATATTAATAAATTCTCCAGTGTATTCACTACGGCAGAACTTTGACAACGAACCGATGTGCGTATAACTTCTGTGAGAAAATATAAAGATTGGCGTTAAGGAAAGAAAGAAAGATTATTGCGGTAATACTAGATGAGGGTTTGTACTGTCTGCCAGATGATCTTTTGTTAGGATACTTTCTGATTATATTTGTACGTACTCGTGGAATAAGAGATCATTTTTACTGCTTCAGGGTAAGTAAGTTCTTTTTTTTAGACATTGGAAAGTGGGACGTCGTACAGCTATTCTATCTAACCAAGGCAATTTAGGGCCGATTTCACCATTCGCTCTATAAACTAACTTTTACTGAGCTAAGCTTAGCGTCAAAAATAAAAACCATAAAAAAGATTACCAATAGTGAGTTAATCTTAACCCTACAACTACAACATCCAAATTTAATTAAATAAACCACAACATGGGTCATGGGTGACCCAAAATAAAAAAAAATGATTACTTACAAAATATTAAACTTTAATAAATTTAAACAATTATTACAAGGTTTTTAGGATATTAATGGAATGCTTAAGGGAAAAAAATTTAGTACAAATCTGAAAATCTAGATACATTGGTGACAAATAGGTAACCTGTGTTGTGCACATATATTTTTGGAGCACTTAACACATTTCTCTCTGCCCTTCCTATCTTTGGCTCTAGTGCATAAATAGCAGCGGGAACTTGAAGTTGATCGAGCTTGGGCTACCTGAGCACTGTTTTCTTCATCTACTCCCAAAACATGAAGCATTATCACTTTAAGAGATTGGGGCAAATTTTTGACCTCATCAAGGCGGCGTTTCACGTAGGGCTGTACTAATTGAAGGCTTAGGTTTCTTAGAAAGTAGTTCCTTTTCAGTTTACTCCTGCGAATGTTTGCCTTGAGTATTACATATGAATTTATACCTCCAGCATCAAGCATGCCGTAGAAAAATCTTAGCAGCCACCTTCGTGGCAGTTTCAGATCCATCTTCGTCCGAAGAACTGGAGGTTTCACTTTCATATTCCTCCAAAAGTTGCTCAATTTCATTACTTTCAAGGGCTCGTGACGTTGAGGCCATATTGAAAGACTATTCGTGAAATAAACGTGAAATCACACAACAGTTAATCACAAAAAAATAGTTTCGATAACCACAACACGGGTCGCGGGTGACCCCAAACTGCAATATCTCCGAACCTAATGAGCGTGCGCACCCCGCCATGCGTCACGGGCCACTGATTACCAATTACGGAAGGTACCTAGACGCACAGTGTTGTAGGTGCAAAACTCGCTAAATAAAAATAAAAATACGTGTGCGTGGGGTCACCCATGACCCAATGTTGTGGTTCTAGGGTTAAAAGATAGAAATATGCGGGCGTGGACTTTTTTTAGAACTTTAAAAGCAGAACAATTCCGTCATTCATAATTTTTGCGTAACTTAAACCGTTTACGCAGCGCACGCAACTGAAGCTCTCAAAAGGATTTTTTTTTCAATGATGCTTCGCTCCTGTTGGTCGCAGCATGATGTTACATAGCCTATAGCCTTCCTCGATAAATAGACTATTCAACACAAAATTATTTTTCCAATTCGATCCAGTAGTTCCTGAGATTAGCGCGTTCAAACAAAAACTCTTCAGCTTTATGACAACGGCTAAACGCGAGCTTAAACGCGTTTTAAGCGTTGGTGAAATCAGCCCCGTAGTTTCGGAAGAATCACGTACACATTTTTTCTGTCTGTGTGCGTAAGCTCGGAGCACTTTGTGCCAAAGAAAAAAACTTTTTTACAAAAAAATAGAACCGACTTCCAAAAAAAGTGCAAAATAACTTTAATTTCGGGAGTCGGTGTTCCTGTTTTGTGTCTTTGTTTTTTGACACCTACTTCCGAAATTAAAGTTATTTTGCACTTTTTTTGGAAGTCGGTTCTATTGTTTTGTAAAAAAGTTTTTTATTTTTCACTTTTTAGTTGTGGTTCCCCATTAAACTGTGTTAACAGTTCATAGACATACGATAGCAGCAATCGCGGTCGATTTGCTGTCAATTTTTGAAGAGTTCCGTTGTCTATCTCCGAAAGCCATCATCAGATCTTTTTGAAATTTAAATGGGACCATTTCGGAATAAACCCTTTTCGAACAAAAAAAGAATTTTGCAAATCCGTCAACATATGACGGAGTTATGCCCGAACATACATAAAAAAAAAATAAAAAAATAAAATACAAACATCCGAATTGATAACCTCTTCCTTTTTCGAAGTCGGTTAAAAATAGCTAACGCACACAGAAACAACCTGCATGATACTATAAAGGTTCCGTTTTCAGTTTGGAACCCCGAAAATTACATAAAATATTTAGCTCCCAATCATCAGTAGTTTGACTGTTACGTGAAAAGTCAACCTCTAAGTCCCGCCATAGACGGACTGCTTAGAACAGTCTCGACACCAACTGTACAAGAGCAGTCGTGTTGCGGTCGGGGCCTCCATAGATGGACTGCTTGAATCAGTCAGTACATTTTTACTGGCCCAGGAGGAGAGTAATTTTTTCGAGAGTTTGTATGTATGTATGTATGTATATTTTTTTAGATTTTAACAAATGAGGTATTATTAAGATTGATATTGACCGCTCAAGTGTCATAGGCTATATGAATAAAAAATAAAAAAAAAACAAAATGGCGACCGCCATTAGGTAAGTGTAGTCGTATTTTTTGTGACCTGGTCATGTGAGGTGTCAAATTAAAGAGCTTGACGAGACAATTCCAAAAATATAACCCAAAAAAAATGTAGGAAATAAAAAAAAAATATTAAAATACCCGACTGATAAAAAACCACTATAAAGTTTCTAAAAAAACACTTTTCAAGCAGTCTGATGCAGTAAGTGGCATCAAATCTGTGATTGAACTAAAATAAATTCCCCCAACTTTGGAACTTTTTAGTGGTCTTTTATCAGTTTGGGTTTTTTGATATTTTCAGTTTTTTTATTAGCTACGAAAACAAATGAACTCCTTGAGCGGTCCGTGTATGGCGATCGTCAATTTTGTGTTGCAACTGCAGATCGCCCAACAGCAACCGCTTGAAGCAGTTGGCACTGACTGGTCCAAGCAGTCCGTCTATGGCAAGTCTTAGTAGCCAGAAAACGCCTATTTTCATGGTGTTAATGCAATATTACCCACAATGCTTAGGTACTCTCAGGGATCCGTACGAAGTTTTCCTTTATTATAAACTAGCACTCCGCCTGTGACTTCGTCCGCGTGAATTACAAAAATATTTATAGGCTATGACACTCATAAATAACCTGGCTTTCTATTGGTAAATGAATTTTCAAAATCGGTTCTGTAGATCCAGAGATTACACCCATTTTTTTTGGTATCTTTTTAATTTGGGTCTGGCAATTATCCTATGACTTTTCCCGCTCTTCGTGTCAGAATATTACTGACTAAAACCCACCCCTGTAGACCCTGCCTTGAGTGCCCAGGGGCACGGTAACTCTATTTCGAATTTATCCACAACCCCTGGGCAGGCATCGGCTATGACGGGCCCCGTCATGTACCTATTGCTAACAACTTTTTGAGGCGCGCGGGGAACACTACGCTCGACTCTCAGGCCTGGTGCTGATCGGACGGCGAGCTAAGAGATTAACCCTACAACCTCACAAAGTCACAAACTTTACCTTTTATAATATTAGTATAATTAAGTGTCTCTAAGAAAATCTACAATGATACTAACTTACAAGTTATCAAACCCACAACAATTTTCACAAGAAACTTTGTTCTATTCAAACCAGGTCACCCCACATATTATACCAGCGAAACATTATTAAACACTTTAATAAATTAACTAGGCAACTTTTTCCTTATTATTTCTGTGCGTGGGGTATAAAAAAATAACCGCATTATTATTATGAGAAAGAGTTTCAGCCCACTGTGTTGAACGTTTCCATTGGGACTTATTAAACTCGGAGCAACTTCTATTTACAGTTTTTATATTCAGATATTATAATGAAAAACACTGGGGAGGCTGGGTTGGGGCCTCTAAATCAACGATAAAGATTATAGCTAGCCTATGTCCAGCTATGGGCAGTCGAGTTATGGATAATCAATCTGCCTAGCCTTTCCCCAACTATCTTGGGGTTGGCTTCCAGTTTAACCGAATGCAGCTGATTACGAGTGTTTTAAATGGAGCGACTGCCTATCTGACCTCCACAATCCAGTTAGTGAGTAATACGATACCCCTTAGTAAGAATGGTTGTCAGACTTTCGGGCTTCTGACGACCCTTAACGACTGTCAAAGATTCACGATTGACTGCCGGGACCAACGGCTTAACATGCTTTCCGAAGCACGGAGGAGTCTCGGTATTTAAAGGTGATCCCCCACCCATGGACCAACCCCAGCAAGCGTAGCTTAACCTGATGGATCTACCACTTTTGCCAAGAGCTCCTTTAGTCGGGTTGTGGGTATCTAATGATGATAAATCACTTTAGCTATTTGAAAGTCAGTACCTATATTTGATGAGCAGTGGTGGCCCAGTGAGAATGGCCCTGACTTACGAGTAAGTTAGTGGGTTCAAGCTCAGGCAGGTGCTTTACTTGGTGTCGTTTATTTCATCAACACTGCTCTCAAAACGGTGAAGGAAAACATCGTGAGGAACCTGATGTCCTATTACCAAAACTTCAAAGACATAAGACATCCATCCTGCGTGATAGATTACGGCCCATTCTCTCTCCTAGAGAGGAGGCCCAAATCCCAGCAGAGGGAATTTAATTTTTTGTTATAATTATGTTTTTTTTTGGGGGTGGGAAATCATCAAAATAACTTCTCCCGCTCTGGGTTGAGCGGGAGGGGTGTCAGACTTTTACTGACTAAACCCATACTTATTCCTTCAGTTGCTTGTAACAGGGCCGCGGTAACTCTCTTTCAAATAATTATCTGCGAACCAACATTATAAGGCTTTTTTTTAACATTACAAGGCTGATTATGGTATAATTTTATGCAACCCATATTTGAAAAATCAAGAGTTCAATTCTCGAGTTATAAAAGTTACTGACTTTAGCGACTCAGATCTGAATATCAACTTGAAGGCTCAATTCACACCAAGAGGGCTGTGAACGAAGTTGGTCATCTCGGTGTGAGTCTTGTTACTTCATAGGCCCTGTATCAGGGAGACCCTTTAACAGTTTAATCAGGGATGTGCCCTTGCCCAGGGGTCGTGGATAAATTCGAAACAGAGTTACTGCGCCCCTGGGCACTCAGGGCAGGGAAGGAACAGACGTGGGTTTTAGTCAGTACGAGGCTGACACGCTCTCCTACTCCACCCAGAGCGGGAGATGTCATTGGATGATTTCATACCAAAAAAAAATAACTGTATGAAGGTTGCAAGAACTCTACACCCGGTTATATCTCCTTAGGTTAGCATACTTATAGCGTAATCAGCTATGGATGGATCAGCTCTGAATGGAGCGGGAGAAGTCATAGAATTATTTCCCACCCCCAAAAAAAAGTGATGTGCTCTAACAGGCGTTGCACACAGGGGGTTCCAGAGTGGTATTTTAAAAGGTAATAATAATAATAATAAAGCAGTACTTCTGGACACGGCTCGCATTGTCAGGCGGTTCCTCTCTCTGGAGCCCTGACCGCCGGTAGCTTGGACCCTGTTCCCGATACCGGTGGGATACTATTTTTTATATTTTTAAATGTTTTTTTATCTTTTTTATTTAAATATTTAAAAATATAATATAATATGTACATTTAATGAATAAACGTAATATTCCACAACTATCACACAACGCCATCTAGTCCCAAGCTAAGCAGAGCTTGTGTTATGGGTACTAGATAACTGATAAACATACTTATATATTTCTAAATACATACATATTATAGATGAATTACACCCAGACACAGAACAAATGATTGTGCTCATTACACAAACATTTGCCCTGGGTGGGAATCGAACCCACTACCTCCGGCATAGCAGTCAGGGTCACTAACCACTAGACCAACAGGCCAGTCAAAATAATAATAATAATAATAATTAGTATAATGTCTCTGTGCTCATGGTGATTTTAATGAGTTAAGAATCCCACAATCCCTGGGTTTTTCCTCAATATTCCATGCTCCTTTTGGACGTTTCCCCACGAAAACAAAAAAAGAAAGGTCTTGTATTTTAATCGTGCCTCAGAATTAAACTCAGGTCGGGGTTAATTTTCAAGCCGAGCAAAGAGTTTTTTATGTCATTAAATTGTCAGTAGCAGCAGTTTGAATTTGAGCCCGATAATTTACTTATACGTAACAATTGATATGTGCCGTTCTACACACCGTTGTCCACCTTTTCTGTGAACACAGGCTTTAAAAAATAAACGTATAAAAACTCCATTGCAAAATTCGCTAAAATAATCTCACTTTTTCATTAAAGCCCCGCTCATCGCCCCCGCTGTTTTCCGGGCCCACAGAAACTGCGATGAGTGCGAAAAGTTTTAATGAACGGGGGATAATGGTCGGCCGTATGAAACACCGCTTATTTCGGGGCCACTCGCTGATTCATACAGAAACAGTTAATTAGGGACCTTGAAACAAAGAGGATGATGATGGTATTGCATAAAAAATATTTTAGGATTCAGCGGACGTTTTAACCCTTATAGTCCCGATGAGAACTCGGGTTGTCATCGGGCTTCTTCGACAACCCGGGTTTGTCCGCGGATCTTAAGAGGTAGGAGGCTGGTTTTTTTTTGTTTTCAAACTCAGTTGAGTTTCGGATCCTAAGAGGTTAAATTTCTTTCTTTCTTTCTTTCAAACAGTTAATTAGGGACCTTGAAACAAAGAGGATGATGATGGTATTGCATAAACAATATTTTAGGATTCAGCGGACGTTTTAACCCTTATAGTCCCGATGACAACCCGGGTTGTCATCGGGATTCTTCGACAACCCGGGTTTGTCCGCGGATCTTAAGAGGTAGGAGGCTGGTTTTTTTTTGTTTTCAAACTCAGTTGAGTTTCGGATCCTAAGAGGTTAAATTTTTTTCCAAGCAAACGTTAACCTTGGGTTGTCGAAGAAGCCCGGTGACAGCCCGGGTTGTCATCGGGACTATAAAGGTTAAGAACAGTGCAAATTATTAATTTACAGGTACAGTAACGAGGAGCTCGTGGCTAAAGTAATAACAGTCGCACTGGTCGATCCATTAGGTTAAGCTACGCTTGCGCCGGGGTTGGTCCATGGATGGTTGACCATCTTTACATACCGAAACTCCTCCGTGCCTCGGAAAGCACGTTGCCGTTGGTCCCGGCTGCCAATCGTTTATCTTTGACAGTCGTTATGGGTCGTCAGAAGCCTTCTGGCTTCGGCCTGGGTAAGACTGATTGTTAGACTTTCGAGTCTGACAACCAGTCTTACCCAGGGGTATCGTATTACCCAGTAACTGGGTTGTGGAGGTCAGATAGGCAGTCGCTCCATGTAAATCACTGGTATTCAGCCGCATCCGGTTAGACTGGAAGCCGACCCCAAGATAGTTGGGAAAAGGCGCGGGCAGATTGATTGAGGTACAGTAACGTTATTAGACTCGAGGTAATAATAACTATTCCTTGCCGAGACTTAGAAAACTATAGCGAACGACACCAAACGACGCAAAATACACAAATAACATCAAATTATTTGATAAAAGCAAATCAAAACTCGAAGAGCAGTGGTGGCCCAGTGGTAACAACTGCCGCGACTTACAAGTTTTAGGTCGTGAGAGAGAGAAGCAGGCGTTTTACTTTGTGTAAATTATTTCATCACTACTGCTCTCAAAACGGTGAAAGCATGTCCTAGAACCAAAAATACGAAGACATGTGACATCCACCAACACACATTGGCCCCGCGTGGTGGATTACGGCCCACTCCCTCTCACAGAGAGGAGCAGCAGTGGGGACATTAAAAGGCTGATGAATAAATCAAAACTCAAATTGAAACATCGCCTAAATTACTAGAACATAAATGGGTAACAATTGAATCGTATAACCACAAACTCGTGTATCACATGTTACTCGTATCTGCATACATTAATATTCAACCATCCCGCAGTAAAGACGACCGCTCACGGGCACGTCTGATCTGTTAATGACGTTATCGCTTCCCCCACCTCCCGGCCTAACGAGAGCACGACCTACCCACATTATGGTAACGCTATTTACTTATTTATTCGCAAACCAAGTCTCTGGAGGGTAGTTAGACATGAAATAGCTTTTATTGGTGGTATAAGGTTAATGTATGGAACTGTAGTTTGGAACTTGTTTGGTTTTACACATAATACTATCTGTGGGAGTAAGCCATACAATATGGAGCATAGCGACTGACACTAAATGATGCTAGCCCTCAGACGAGTATTTATATCATTGCGCGTAGTCTGCATCGCACATACTCACACATCGACTACCCTCAAGTTACTGCTACCTACCTACCTTCAAATTGCTATAGTTTTTAAGAATTTTGTATAAATATTGGTTTGGAAATATATTCATATTCATTCCCAAAACGAGCGTCTTACTCAACAGCCCAAGTAGTACCCACACTATCTATCTACGTCTCCCTTTTTTCACTATGTTCAGCTGGTCTTCCAATCTTATCGGATGCAGCTGAGTACAGTGTTTAATATGGAGCTATTGTCTAGTTTAATATTGTCTGTGATCAATCAGTCTGCCTAGCTTTTTCCTAAGAGTTACCTCGCCACTGGGCATGTAGGGCAGGGAGGAACAGGGGTGGGTTTTAGTCAGTAAGAGTCTGACACGCTCTTCCACTCCACCCTAGAGCGGAAGAAGTCATAAGATGATTTCCCACCCCCCCCCCCAAAAAAAAAAGTATCTTAGATTCGGCTTCCTGTCTCATCATCATCATCATCAGCCTTTTTAATGTCCTCACTGCTGGGGCACAGGCCTCTTCTCTGTGAGAGGATGTGGGCCGTAATCCACCATACGGGCCCAATGCGGGTCGGTGGATGTCACATGTCTTCGAATTTTTGGTTCTAGGACAAGCCTTCACCGTGTTTTTAGGTTTCCTGTCTAACCAGTATTAAAATTGAAATTAAAAAATTATTTATTTCAATCTATTTCAGATCATTATATTGTACAATTCAAATAAAATTAAAATTATAATCATAATAAATGTATAATATATTAAAATAATTAATTAAATAATATAAATAAAATTAAAACTACACAACCAAAATTAAAAAGCACGATACTCGTAAACCGTTGACCACGGCTGTCATTAGCACATCTTTGATAGGCGTTACGGGTAGTCAGAAGCCAGAAAATGAGACACCAGTCTTGCCAAGAGATATCGTGGTATGCAATTACTGGGTTGTGGAAATCAGATAGGCAATCGCTCCATATTCAATACTTAATAACTCACTCCATAACTAATAAAATATTAATAAAATCGAAATATTAAAAAGTTGAGAAAGGGAGAAACCCCTCTCTCCCGTCTTTTACTAACTTTTTAATATTTTGATTTTATTAATATTTTAATAACGACAGCCAAATGTGCTAATGACATTTGTGGTCAACGGTTTATCGTGCTTTTCGAGGCACGATCACCCCTTGTCTTGGGACGTGATGGTCCCTTCCACGAACTGACCTCGGCAAGCGTTGGTTACCTTCGGAGATTATACGCGGCTGTTATTATTTAACCATCCATATTATTGAAACCATTTGTTCCGTCACTCGTCACTCAAGGTTCATTACAAGTCCCGCGTCAGACAGCATCCGTCTGGCAACATTGCTGAAATTAACATTTTTTGGCGCAGCCGTGGGGCACACGCTACTCGTATGTTACTTTTCTGGGTTCCGTACCCGAAGGGTCCAAACGGAGCCCTATTGTCTCACTCACGTGCTCGTCAGTCTGTGTGTCCGTTGTCTGTCTTAAAACTTTGTTCCGATGAATTTTTCAACTTCCTATTGACCTATGAACTTGAAATTTGGTGATAATGTTTATTATTATGCATATTTTACTAACAAATACCATCATAAATCAGATTTTTTCTTTCATAATTCCTTCATTTGGTACGGAACCCTAAATGTGCGAAGTCCGACACGCACTTGGACTGTTTTTTTTTTTCTAATTATTATTACTTCTTTTATTTTATTTCATTTGCGTGAATCTGGTGACTGTAGCCAAATAAATATTATTTCTTTCTTTCAGCTTTTCACAGTAGGTATTTACAGAGAATACAGAATACATTACGGTGTGATCGCAATATGATATTGTTTTCTTTGGTTATGCATTTGTAAAAGCAAACAAATTTAATGTTGTCGATAGAACAACATACGGTTCCAATGAAATTCGATATCGACCGCATTAACTTAAGGCCGATTTCACCAATTCTAAACGCCCAGTTTTCAACGTTTAAGCTCGCTTAAACGCGTTTAGCCGCTGTCATAAATCTGAAGAGTTTGTTTGTTTGTTTGCTTGAACGTGCTAATTTCGCTACAACCTGGGAGTCCTTAAGTAAAGAGTGAATAGGTTACTTCTAGGCAAGCGTGCTCCATCTTCGACCACATCATCGCTTACCATCAGGTGAGATAGTGGTCAAACGCGTGCCTATCAACAATAAAAATTAAAAAAAAAACTACTGAATCGAATTGAAAAAATATTTTTGTGTAGAGAGAATAGTCCATATATCGAGGAAGGCTAGGCTATATAACATTACGCTGCGACCAACAGGAGCGAAGCATCAATGAAAAATGTGGCAAAAACGGGAAAAAAACCCTTTTGAGAGATTCAGTTGCGTGCGCTGCGTAAACGGTTAAGGTTACGCAAAAATATGTATGACGGAATCGTTCTCCTTTTAAAGTTTAAAAAAAAAGATAGCTACAACATATTTCTATCTTTTTAACCGACTTTCGAAAAAAAGAATATACTCCCAAATTGGTCCCATTTAAATTTTATCGCAATTGCTTCAGCGCTTTTTGAGAAACTGAACAAAAACGAAAAATATGTATACCTCGATGACGTATTGGTGTTCTCCAAATGTTTAAATTCCACGTTCCATGGTATTGCGGTTTTTAGTTCTGGGGTAGAACAACTAAAAAGTGAAAAATAAAAAACTTTTTTACAAAAAAAACAACCGACTTCCAAAAAAAAATACACTAAAAATTAAAAAATAACTTTAATTTCGGAAGTCGGTGTTAAATAACGCAGAAGTAAAATACAAACACCGACTTCCGAAATTATATTTTATTTTTTATTTTTAGTGTATTTTTTTTTTTGGAAGTCGGTTGTTTTTTTTGTAAAAAAGTTTTTTATGGTTCACTCACTATAATCTTTTTTATGGTTTTTATTTTTTACGCTAAGCTTAGTTCAGTAAAACTTAGTTTATAGAGCGAATGGTGAAATCGGCCCTTATAATGTTAGTTGTTCTGAAAAATATGATGGATCTGTTTAGTGTTTTCAATGTCGACTTCCAAGCTTTTAGTATTAATTGCATTAAATTTGTTTTTCTAGTTAGGCAAAGAATTATTTGTATGCTTTGATGTTTATAGCGGTCGGGATTTTGCGCTGAATATTGACAAGAAGTGATAACTTTCCGCTGTATGTGAAGACTATGAAAGTCTCGAAGTTAGAATGTTTATTTGTTAATAATTTCAGGCGAAACCAGTTTCAAAAGCTAGTCCACCTCTGCCTAACCCATGAAAGAATATTTGACAGAATTTGATTTTAACTAACCGTTTCATAAACGTTTACTACCGATTACTTTTTACTATTATTCTCGTTTATTCATCTTTAACATCATTAAATAGTTTTTAAAATATTTTTTATAAAAACATAAATGATTACATTTAAAAATATAAAAATAGATGCCCACCAGTAATAGGAACAGGGTCCAAGCTACCGGTGGTCAGGGATTCAGAGAGAGAGGAACCTCTTTACAATACGAGCAGTGTTCAGAAATACTGCTATATTATTATTATTATTGACCGCTATCTCACCTGTAACTGTACGCACAATGAATGTGTTCCCGAAAACGTTTTGTGCGAATGGGTGGGATGTCCGCCATGTAACGTAAAACGTGGTGCAGTGGTGAATTGGGACGAAACTTCAAAAATGATTTTAATAATTAAGCAATAATATTGTTTATTGTCAATAAGGACTTAAATATTTTAACTGAATTATAATTTAGTGTCCATGTTGACGACAAACAATATTAATTCAACGTTAAAATCACTTTTAAAGTTTGGTCCGATTCATCCCTGTATCCCTATTCACCACGTTTATCAGAACAGGTGGCGCATCGGCTGAGCCCCCTTAGCTAAATAACTTTTATAATAGCGCTAACGCTAACGATTCGTGCAAAATGTATGGCAAGGACATTGCTGGGCGTGAGTCACGTGACAGTTCTCTGTCTAACGCTTCGTGCAAAACGACGTTGCCATACATTTTGCACGAAGCGTTAGCATTACCGTTTACAGAAATGTATTTTGGCTAAGGGGGCTGGTGGCGCATCGGCTCAGCCCCCTTAGCCAAATAAATTTTATAATAGCGCTAACGCTAACGCTTCGTGCAAAATGTATGACAAGGGCATTACCTGCGAAGAGAACTGTCACGTGACTCACGCCCAGTAATGTCGTTGCCATACATTTTGCACGAAGCGTTAGCGTTAAAGTTAACAGAAAAGTATTTTGTCAAAAGGCTCTGGTCTACTGCCCCCCTAGTCGTAACTTTTATAATAGCCCTAACTCTAACGCTTCGTGCAAAATGTATGGCAACGACATTATTAGAGAACTGTCACGTAACTCACGCCCAGTAATGTCGTTGCCATACATTTTGCACGAAGCGTTAGCGTTGAAGTTAACAGAAAAGTATTTTGTCTAAAGGCTCTGGTCTACTGCCCCCCTAGTCGTAACTTTTATAATAGCCCTAACTCTAACGCTTCGTGCAAAATGTATGGCAACGACATTATTAGAGAACTGTCACGTAACTCACGCCCAGTAATGTCGTGGCCATACATTTTGCACGAAGCGTTAGCGTTAGCGCTATTATAAAAGTTATTTGGCTAGGGGGGCTGGTCCGATGATGGAACATAAAACTCCTAACAACGGTTACATAGACCCATCACTAGATATCTATTTACATAGGCCAGTCCCTAAAAAGCCAAACGCCCAAACGTTTCTACATAATATCGAAGTCGATCAATATCAATTAAGTTCAAGGAAGGTTGTTTAACGTCAGGATTGATCGTTTTCATATGAAATGAGGTGATGAAGGTGAAATAAAACGTTTCCTGGAAACGTATTACGATGTATTAAATAAATTGTATGAAGATGGATTACTTATGTTGAGTAACCGAGAAATGAACTTAGGCTAGCAATACGTTTAGAGTATATGTTTAGAGTATCTGTACTGCTACATATGAGTACGACTTGTTAGGAACTTTTTTTTCTTTTTCAGTCGGGTTTTGTGATTTTTTTTTTCTGTATGTTAGTTTTGTTTTTTTTTATTGTTGATAGGCACGCGTTTGACCACTATCTCACCTGATGGTAAGGGATGATGTGGTCGAAGATGGAGCACGCTTGCCTAAAAGTAACCTATTCACTCTTGATTTAATGACTCCGGCAGGGAATTCCACTCCGTAACTGTACGCACAATGAATGTTTTCTCAAAACGCTTTTTGCGTATGGATGGGTTAGTTCCTTAGATGTCAGTGTATCGGTGGAGATCTGCCCCGCTTGGGCCGAGCCTCGCCGTGTCCTTGTGGAGGCGATCGGCAGCAGCGACCTCTCGCACCCGGTCCTGGCCCAGGCCATGGTACGGAGCGAGAGGGAATGGGAAGCAGTCTCCTCCTTCTGCGAAGCAGTAATGCTCGCGAAGGCGGAGGCGGAACGGGTGAGGGAGGCTCAACAACAGTGTCGCCCTCACGCCCTCAGCAGCAGCCACCGCTGGAGACGCCCTGGGCGGAGGACGTTGCGAGACGATCTCCGGCCATCGTAGACCCAGGCCTGCGGACGGCGAGTAGTGGGTAACTCGCCATCCGATCAGCACCAGGCCCAAGAGTCGACGGTACGTAGTGTCCCACACGCGCCTCAAAGAGTTGTCAGCAAAACATGATGGTGCCCGTCATGGCGGATGCCTGCCCAGGGGTTGTGGATAAATTCGAAACAGAGTTACCGCTCCCCTGGGCAATCAGGGCAGGGAAGGAACAGGGGTGGGTTTTAGTCAGTAAGAGTCTGACACACCCTCCCGCTCCACCTAGAGCGGGAGATATCATTGGATGATTTCCCATACCCAAAAAAAAAAGGCGGCGGGTGGTCTAGGTTAGTCGGAAATTAAATTTTTTATTATTATATTTTTTTCTTTATTAATACCATAGGTTTAAAGTATCTATACTGCTACATACGAAAACGACTTGTTTGTAACTTTTTATTTGTTTTTTTCATTTGGGTTTTCGTTTTGTTGTTAGCTAATTCCTTAGATGTCACTGTATGGAGAAGTCATTGGATGATTTCAAAGGCCCACAAAAAAAAAACACAGTATGAAGGTTGCAAGACTACACACGGGTCCTTATACCTCATGAGGTTAGCATACTTATAGCGTAATCAGCTAATAATGTTGTTCCAGCTGCTGGGACACAGGTCTTTTTGAGAAAGAGGAGGCAGTAATCCATCCTGCAGGTCTGGTGCGAGTTGGTAGATGCCACATGTCTTAGTTTTTAAGTCACGCCGGTTTCTTCTAGTTTGGGTTGGGGATGGGTTGGGTTGGGGGTTGAGGGGTTGGTTGGGGTGGGTTCTAGGTTGAGGTGGGTATAATGCTCCCACTGCTGGGACACCTGCCCCGTTTCTCTGAAAGGTGGGCCGTAATCCACCATGTGGACCCAATGCGGGTTGGTTACCGAAGGCTATAATGTAAATGTCTCCAACAACAAAAAATCTCTAACACTCTGCAAAATGCCTGCCTGATAGCCTTTTCCCAACTATCTTGGGATCGGCTTCCAGTTTGGATTCAGCTAAATACCAGTATTTTACGTGGAGCGAATGCTTCCTCCACAACCCACTCACTGGGAAATACGATAGCCATTGGTAAGATTGGATGTCAGACTATCGGGCTTCTGACGACCCGTAATAACAATTCAAAATGCGTTTAAAAAAATCTTAATGAAATATTGTTAAAATTGCTACAAAATATAAATCAACACACCTTCATATTCTTATTTTTTTTTTCACAATTTAATTTAGCGACCTATTGTTATCTTGAATAATATCGCAAATGTCTCAGACATGTTTTTTTTTTTTGAGGGGTGGGAAATCATCCTATGACTTCTTCCGCTCTAGGGTGGAGCGGAAGAGCGTGTCAGACTCTTACTGACTAAAACCCACCCCTATTCCTCCCTGCCCTGAATGCCCAGGAGCGAGGTAACTCTTTCGAATTTATCCTCAACCCCCGGGCAGGCATCGGCCATGATGGGCCCCGTCCCTATTGCAGACAACTCTTTGAGGCGCGCGTGGAACACTACGCGCCGTCGACTCTCGGGTCTGGTGCTGATCGGGCGGCGAGTTACCCACTACTCGCCGTCCGCAGGCCCGGGTATGTCTCAGACATGTAAAGTACTAAAACGTAGCTCCACTGAACAAGTTGAAATATGAACGTATTTTATCATAATGAGATTTTAACACCTTATCATTAGTGTAGGTGTAACTCCCTTTCGTTCATTTTATTTTGAACAAAAAATTTTCACAGGTTGAATACGAGGCTTTTAGCCTCGTTGTATGTTTACATGATCAAACATTACAATTTTTCTTTCTTTCTTTCTCTATTTATTTATAAATATTATATACACACATACACACACCACACACACTCTATCGCACTGTTTACATGTTGGCAATCTTTAATATTAGGATGTGATGGGGGCCTGGAGCTCTGAAATACAGGCCTAGGCTTAGTTCAGACTCCAGATCTCCCAAATTACAATTGTTTTGCCATAATATCTGTCAACATACTTAGCTAGCATTAAGTAATTTTGTGGAGTATTATTATTATTTCGTTTATTAATTTTTTAAACATATTAAATACATTTTTAAATATTTCTTAAAAAAGAATATATAAAAAACATTTAAAAATATAAAAAATAGTAGCCCACCGGTATCGGGAACAGGGTCCAAGCTACCGGCGGTCAGGGCTCCAGAGAGAGGAACCGCCTGACAATGCGAGCCGTGTCCAGAAGTACTGCTTTCTGAATCAAGCCCTTGATCCAGCCGCCTAACGAGAGCCTCCTGAGGTGTTGATCGAGGCTCGTGGCTATTAAGCCATTGGCTGACACGACTATTATTATTATTATATTATTATTTTATAAACTCACGTATTTTGTTTGCTACGCCGTGGCTGCTACGGCTACGCTTTTCGTAGATGCCTGCTACGGCGTAGTCGATCAGCCTTAGGGCGCTTGTAATATACATAAACGGAGATCCTTGTATACATAAAGAATATTCTGTCGGATGGATGTTAAGGCGCAGTAATATGACTTCTAATGATTTTTAATTTAACATCACGTCTAAACCACTAGTCTTATTTCTTTGAAAAAAATATGTTACTCTCTAGACAATTTCCTTCAATGTGAATTTTATGCCATACAACACTGCGAGTCCCTTAAAAAAAACAGTCCGTGGTCCGGTGAAAACAGCGGACTTATACAAACGCCCTTGAAGGGTTGTGATAAAACGTTTAAATGTTGTTTCCGGGAAAATAAAATGATAATGTTTTATTTTGTGTTTTGGTTATTGGGTATTCAGAGTTCTGTAGTATCGCGTTACCCAGTAAATGAGTGGGAACTCGCTTCTATCGTGCTTGGAAAAACTAAATGAATTCACTCTTGGTTCCTGTATTGAGAACTTGAAGATGAGAATACAAACTCTACTTTAGTCTGTCTGTCTTCTGAATTTTACAGATAATTAAAACCGTTCTACCATCGGACCACAAGACGTACCGCGATGCACTACTGGTACATGGTTAACATCCAATCCACACGCACAAAACGACGAATTTATTTATAAATGAATTCTTGCTTCTTGAATTGAAAACTTGAAGATGAGAATACAAACTCTACTTTAGTCTGTCTTCTGAATTTTAAATTATCTGTTAAGAAAATGGAGGTCAGTATTTTGTAAGAAAATTAACGTGGTGTATGCAAAAGTAAAAAAATAAAAACATGTAATTTTGATTTATTTGTGTGAACGTTAAAACAAGCTCGTGAATGACGGCACGTGTGTGTAATGACGGCACGGTTGGCGCAGTGGTTGAGAGTTCGGTTTCTGCGCTGCGTGTCGCAGGTTAGATTCCCGCACGGAACAAATATTTGTAAGACCTGCAGATAGTTGTTCCGGGTCTGGATGTCTTGTGTATGTGAGTATACATGATTGTGAACGCACCCACGATACGGGAGTAATTCCTAGTGTGGACAACATATAAAATTTAAAAAAAAATCTTAACGTTCATGAAATATAACTTCGAGTGATCATATAGATTTTTTCACCAGAACAATTTACCTGCTGTAAAACATTACCCTGCTTTGAGTTTAGACGCAATCGGGTAATGGCCGTGCTAGTCAATGAAACACGAACACAAAAAACAACTAAAAAGTTACAAACAAGTTACTGCATCACAGTTATCGACCACCTCCATAACTAATGGCGGCCGCCAGTTTGTTTTTTTAGGATTCCGTACCCGAAGGGTAACCAACGGGACCCTATTACTAAGCCTCCACTGTCCGTCCGTCCGTCTCTCATGATCCGTAATAGGTTAGACAGTTGCAATTTTCACATAATGTGTATTTCTGTTGCCGCTATAAAAAAAAAAATCTGCCCTCGTCTTTTCCCAACTATCTTGGGGTCGGCTGCCAGTCTAACCGGATGCTGCTGAATACCAGTATTTTACATGGTGCGACTGCCTATCTGACCTCCACAACCCAGTAACTGGGTAATACGATACCCCTTGGTAAGACTGGTTGTCAGACTTTCGGGCTTCTGACGACCCGTAACGACTGTCAAAGATCCACGATTGACAGCCGGGACCAACGGCTTTAACGTGCTTTTCGAGGCACGGTGGATTCTCGGTATATAAAGACACCCATCCACGGACCAACCCCGGCAAGCGTAGCTTGACCTGATGGATCGAACCATGCGGCTGTTATCACTTTAACCACGAGCTCCTCCTCCGTTGCCGCTACAACAACAAATAATAAAAATAAATTCAAAATTAAAAGGGGCTCTCCTACTAGAAACGTGTTTTTTTTGCTCGATCCTAATAATGGCAACAAGTAGACGCGTATAATCTTGTACGATGGTACGGAACCATTCATGCGCGAGTCCGACTCACACTTGGCCGGATTTTTTTTTTTTCAAAACGCGTACAGCATAATTATGTCAATTCAACTGTCAAGATCAATCTAATGAAACCTACCTCATGTGTTACAATCCATCCAGCCGTTTCGACTACAGAGCGTGTCAAAGAAATAGACATACAAACACACATACACTTGAAAAACATAACTCTCCTTCTGGGTTAGTCAGGTAGTAATAATTAAGCTTCTCTAGACCGAGACAACTTCACCCATAATATTGAATCTCCTTAATATACCATTAAAGCAATTTATACTTTTAATGGAAACCTCTCTTTATTCATGAATTTTATAAGTGATCCTGTTACGAATAATTAGGTCAGCGGCCACGAAGAATAACAGCGTAAATATTATGTTTAAAGTAACAGGTATGTTTAGGGAGTTATTTTTAGTCTAATGCAACGGGGACTGAAAAATTGTGTGAAAACTATTGTCACGGTATTGTCATGTGATGCTGAGGAATGAGGAAAATGTGTGATGAGAATTTTGAGTTTTTATGAATAAAGAATATTTTAAAATAAAAAACATAGTACGTTTGAGGTCTTACATGTTTCACTTTTACTGGCATACAAATATTTAAAACAACTGTGTGTGTAAGTAATAAAAAAATGAACGTAAGGGTGTATCCAGATTTGGCGAATGCGCCGCTCGCGACCCGCTCTCGATCTGCGCGCGTGCGTTACTTGCGAAAGGCGCATGTACCGGGCGCTGCACGAACTACATGCAACTGCACGCGGGCAGCGCACGAGCAGCTCGCGAGCGGCGCATTCCCCAGATCTGGATACACCCTAAAACTAATGAGATCAGATAATATAATTACTAAAAATATCAGACGTAATAAAATATAAATTATTAGCGCCTACACTAATTAGGATTTCTTACTAATTATAAAATCTTAAAAACATTCTATAACTAGTTTAATTAAGTAGAAAATAATTAAGGAATCAGTAGCTGTATTTATCTCATTATTAGCCTTTTAGTGTCCCCGCTGCTGGGGCACAGGCCTCCTCTCTGTGAGAGGGTGTGGGCCGTAATCCACCACGCGGGCTCAATGTGGGTTTGTGGATGTCACATGTGTTCGTATTTTTGGTTCTAGGACATGCCGGTTTCTACACGATGTTTTCCTTCACCGTTTTGAGAGCAGTGGTGATGAAATAATTTACACAAAGTAAATCCCAGGTCCAAGTGTGGGAAGGAACACCGGGGTGGTATTTAGTCAGTAAGAGTCTGACAGAACTCTTCGCCTGCCCTAGGCGAAGGATATCAATGAGGATTTTCAAACCCGGAAAAAAAAATGTTGATGATAAATGATATTTATTCAGTAAATAGGTTACAAGGAACACTTTTACACGTCAATGTTTTTGGTCAGTTTAAGCTAGATGAGGCCGGTGTTTCCAAGCTGACTACCCTGAGAAGAAACACCGAAACAAACTCAGAGGTCAAAGTCTCTTTTAAAGTGTTCAAATCCATACAATGTGTACTGGTTAAATCATATGAGAACCATGTACGTTTATGTCTGGGATGAGCTTTTTGAAGAAAGCAACACACAAATTTGAGTGGACCTGTCCAGACAGTGCAAGCATTTGTCAGTCATCGCGAAGCTCAACTCAGTACTTTGAGGAGCTCAACGAACCGACGAACAATACCAAAGTAAGGACATTTGCTTCATGCTTCATTTTATAAAAACCGGCCCAGAGCAAGTCGGATTTGCGCGCAAAGGGTTCCGAACAAGTCATATCTTCTTCAGGTTGTTTTTAAACTGCCTCCACCTTATAGGTTCCCGTATATAAAAGACGAGCCAGAAACTCATACAAACTGTCGAAAGACATTCTAGGGCAGTCAAGTGAAAACAACAGTTTTCCTTATACTCAGCAGTGTAATCATAAAAGAAAAACAGTATGAAAATAATCTTCATCACCATAATACTTAACATAATACACACATTATCATTTGAATTACTCTACGACGAACATGTTTTATGTGCGTCTATTTCTGGTTTGTTATTATAAACAAAGAATGTAATTGCTCACAGAATACGAAGACGCTGGATGCGGTAATGTCAACACTTCCCATACAAACCAAGTGTATAAGTGAGTGTCTCACTTCAATGCCTCACCTCTTGTCTTTGTGCAACTCTGTGTCTTATCTCTGTGCAACAACATCTGGACTTAGAAAGACCTTTACGAGGCAAATGCTTACGCTATTGACGTGGTTGTAATCAATAGAATAGAATAGAATAAAACTTTATTATACACCAAAACAGTGACACAATTGTCACTGTTTTGGTGTACAATCTATTATTTTACACGAGCTTAAATTTATGGGTACAACGGCGGTCTTATCGCTGAACAGCGATATCTATCAGACAATCTTAGGATGGACTGATAGAACTTAAAATCTGAAAGGGGATAGTCTGCGGATTGGGGAATCATCCAATGACATCTCCCGCTCTGGGTGGAGTTGGAGTGCGTGTCAGACTCTTACTGACTAAAACCCACCCTGTTCCTTCCCTGCCTGAGTGCCCAGGGGAGCGGTAACTCTGTTTCGAATGTATCCGCTACCCCTTGGCTGCGGTGTACTGCTAATAAAAAAAGGATGTCCAAATTTGACATTTAAAAATACATACATTTATCAAATGTTCAATCAATCATCGACACAAAGAAGGAGTAAGTATATCTCTTGACTCAGTTCTCATATAGGTATGCTGATGGACCATGACAACATGACTATAATGTGGCAGCCGAAACTTTTACTCAAATAGTTTATATAATATTTGAGTATTTGCATCTAAAATGTAATGTCGAACAAAACAAAAAACTATTTAAAATTTTGACGGATAAAAAACAACTAAACAATGTCATTAAACTACTTGAAAAGTGACATGTTTGCAACTTTTTGTCACACGATTTTGGTTCCTATTTTTAGCTACATAAATATATTACGTTCTGCGGCAGTTGGGTAAAAGTCATCCCTAGTTGACGTTTTGGTCGTCAATGTCACATGTCGAATCCTCGCGATAAAATCGCCTTAAGGGTCAATTACACCATCCGATTTTAAAGAGCCAATTTAGGAACAATCTAACTAGGTAGTTGGAAGCTTGCGATCACACTACTCTAAATTGGACTTCTAAATCGGCAGTGTTGCCAACTCCTACAAATTCGAGCCGCTAGACAGAATATCAAAAGTCGCTAGAAAGTCGCTAAAACTGATTCTACCAGGAGCGGACCAAAAAAAAAAGAGCGGACTCAGATTTTTTTTCTGTGAAAGGGACGTTGGGCAGTTAAATTATAATTTAAAACACATATAAAAATACTAATAGCCCATTTGTAGCGAAAAAGTCGCAAAATTGGCAACACTTAGCTCTAAATTGTAGTGATGCGATTACACTATCCTAAATCGTACACAATTTAGGACGTCAAATCGGGACCTTCCAATCTCACTAAATCGGACTCATAACTGCTATTACACCTTCCGATTTCCTAAATTCGCTCTCCTGAAATTGGATAGTGTAATTGAGCCTTCATGGAGACACGTCCATAAAAAAAAGAGTTTTCAAAGAATTGGCAGGACGACAATATTGCCGTGCCTGATAGGTTGTTTTATTAGCAACCTATTAGGATTTTAATTTAGTTGGTTGTTTGTATATACAAGGTAATCTCTAGAAGTTCTGTTCTGATTTAACTACAAAATATTTGACCCAAATCTAGCTTCTAGCTTTGAGCTAAACTTTATTTAAATAAAAGTTTTGGCATTCGTCATTAACAGCCCCAAACAAAAATACTAGAGTTTTGCAAGTTAAATCCCCAGCTTTAAAACGGTGGGATTGTGCCAAAAGCCGCTTACTCCGTTTTAGTTAAAATCTGAAACATGGACTAAAAAATATTTGAAAAAAAAAAACGAATTATTAATAGATTCAGTTCGTTTTTATTACATTCCAAATTGATCGTAGTATAGTAAAGTATTAGGACTCCGTTGGCCTAACTCCGGCCAGAAGCACAGAAGTTTCCTGGGAGCTTCACAGGCTTCGTGGAACTCCTCACTGTTTCGAGGATTTGTGCACGTTGGGTAGCCACGGCCTCGCATTCCAGGATGACGTGAGCGACTGATTCCTCAGCGCCAAAGCAGCCTCTACAGAGAGGGCTGTCCGTGGCACCTGGGTTAAAGAGATGTTTGTTCAAGAGGCAAAGGCCCGTGATTGTCCCTATTATTATTCTAAGGTTGGCTCTACTGAGACTGAGCAGTTTTTGCCATTGATCGTATACCGTATATCGATTTTCAAGAGATTCTGAACTGCTATCCCTGAAATTGATTATTTGGCACATACGCAATAATATATCCATATGTATAGTACTGCCTGATATACAGTGGTATCGGAATCATAGTGTATGTTACCGTAATTACCTAAGTGCTCGGTTCCGGTGCTCAAGAGCGTCGTATTTCGGTTTACTGCTCAGGGAATACGAGTATGTTGCCGAGCGTATATCGAAAATCGACTAGCCGAGTTCCATTTAACATTTAAATCTTTTTAACCGACTTCAAAAAGAAGGAGGTTCTCTGTTTTTTTTGTATGTTTGTTACGTGATTACTCCACCACTTGTGAATAGATTTTAATGATTATTTTTTTGTTTAGTAGGTCATACTTATACGAAAAAACGAAACTGTTAAATATTAGACAGCTATACATTTACTACACGTTCATTCTTGTCAAAGACATAACTAATAACTCAAAACAAACTAACATATAATTAAAGAAAAAAACAATGTCGTATAACCTGAGAAATAGAAATAAAAACAAACTTGAAGTCATCAGCGTTGCGTACGCTGATGACTTCAATTGCGGTACTAATTACGGTAGAAATACCATAATAATTATTATACGAAGGAGCTCAGCTGTTCAATGGTTTGCCGGACGATATAAAGGAATGCGATAACTTAAATATATTTAAAAATAATACTAATACTAATACTCTGGAGGAAATTGTATAGTACTGTATTATCATACTTATTAAATACTATGTATGTCATTATAAGCGGATTGTAAGTTCTTTTGAGAAATAAATTTCTTTAAACCGATACTTCAGAGGTGGTTCCATATTAATTTTATCGAAATTAATTGCGCTCTTTGAAAAAAATCAACAAAAACAAAAAATATGTAAACACTGATGACGTTTTGGTTGCCGCCAATTATGTTCAAATTCCATGTTACTTACCTGTATCATTTCGGACATAACTTTGATATTTATTTTAGTTCTGGGGTACAACAACTAAAAAGTGCAAACTAAAAAACTTTTTTTAACAAAAAATTCAACCGACTTCCAAAAAAGATAATAGGTAGGTACACTAAAAATTGCAAAATAACTTTAATTTCGGAAGTCAGTGTTTGTATTTTATTTCTTCATTATTTGACACCGACTTCCGAAATTAAAGTTATTTTTAATTTTTAGTGTAGGTATATTATCTTTTTTGGAAGTCGGTTGTGTAAAAAAGTTTTTTTTTTTGAAAATAACATTGTTACGACTTTTGTGGCTTATCCTACTAGACAAGTGACTCGCCCTGGCTTTGCACGGTTACAAATTATATACTCAAACCTTCCCCAATGGGGTATTTTACTAAAAAAATTAATAAGTCCGTCAGTTAAATAACCAAAAAATATTGGATACGTATATTTTTTTTGTTACAAAATCAATAAAAAATTACAAAAATAAAACGCATCGTTAAGTCACTTTGCTGGTAAAAAGTGTCGCGCCTCGTGACGTCAAAAAACACGTGTCCAATATTCTTTGGTTATTTAACTGAAGGACTAATTATATATTTTTTTGTAAAATATCCTATTTTTGCTCTTTACATTAGAGAAAACCGTAGATATCAAAAGCCGGAAAACCTACCAGACAACCGTAATTCCATACTTAAAGATTACAGGAAAACCTATTAGAAGTCTAGATTAATAAAGAAAAAGAAAATATATGATTCGTTAGACACACTTTACGCGCCACTGCGACTTACATTTGTCCGGTTTATTTATTCGTGAGACGGTGATATTTTTTGTACTTATTATTTAATTTGTTTGTAAATAAAATATTGAAGACTAAAAATATGTTTATTTCATCTACTGACCAACTTATATTATTTTGTTTAATAACGATGAGTTTGCTAACGATACCTGCAGTTACGCACACAAGAATGCGTTTCTATATACACAGTGACACACCACAACTACAAGCATGGCTCACCCGCCTTGGTGAGATAGCATATCAATACCTACCATTATCGCACGACTGGATTCGATTATTTCCTAGAATTTTCCAACACTTTTCTGGACGCTCCAGTAGGTTCACGAACATAATTGAATATGCACGGTTAAAACAGCCGGGTTCGGGTATACCATCCTAGGGTTGCCAACCGTACTCAAATATAAAGTATATTGAACTCTATTTTGCGTAGTGTACTTTGTAATACGCAAATTTACTTTGTAAAACATTTGCAATTCCCCTATTATATAATATATTAAAAAACAAAATAAAAAATAAAAAAAATTATAAAACAAATGGGACCATTTTGTTTTTTTTTTTTGCAAGTAGTATTCACGAAAATTCTATTACATCCAAAAATTAAATGAATTACTAAGCCTGTATTTACCCATTTTAAAAATAGAAGACCAATATGATTGCCCGCAGGTTCATGCGTGCTTCTACGGAGGTTAAGAAAACACTGTTTAGAACCTTCTGTTCGTCTTTCTACACCTGTAGCCTGTGGGTACATTATACGCAAAAGTCGTACAGCGCCCTTCGCGTACAGTATAATAATGCTTTTAGGGTGTTGATGGGATTGCCTCGCTTCTGTAGCGCATCAGGAATGTTTGCGGAAATGCGTATTGATTGCTTTTATGCATTAATGCGTAAAAGATGCGCATCCTTGGTGCGCGGGATGCGAACCGGTTCCGGCGGCATCCTGGGCATGATTGCTGACAGACTGGACTGTTGTGTCGTTGATCGTTGCTCCAGTGTTTCGGGTGGAATGCTGAGGCAATGATTAATTTTGTTTGTTAATAGTTTGTTTATGTGTGTGTGTCGCTGTTGATGTTATATGGTCTTATGTCTTACTAATATAGTAATAAGTATGTTTATTGTTACTAACCCTATGAGTCTCGTTGCGGCTCGAAATAAATGATTAAATAAATCAAACTCTATTCGCCATCTCATCTCGACGCTCAGTTCCAAAAACTTGTCAAATCTCCCTAGATATGCTAACTTTTTGAAATAGATATGTCACCGTATAATTATAAATACCGTTAGTTTATGAAAAATCACATTTAATTGGAAACTTTTTATTTTCTTAAATACTTCGATACATTTATAGTTATCGAATTCACAATATATTGAGCAAGATTTGTTACAATCATGCGCTGTTTGCTGTCTAGTGACGGATGTAATTTCACTAAATTATAAGGCTTTTTGACCGATTCAGAAAAATTGAATGTGAAAGTATTTTAAAATAGTGGAATAGCTCTACGACGTCCGTTCTTTATTCTCAAAAATTTGGCAGCCCTACATATGCCATACGATGGAATTAATTTCAGTATGTTTATTTTATTGGTGAGCGAGTTTTGCGATGCATATTGTGATGCTATTTGCAAGGAAAATATTGCAGGAAAACAAAACTTATATTTCTGTTTTGAAAAGGTAACGTTTGCGCAACGGTCCGGTTTTGATGGTCCATTGAGTTTATGACTTGTTTTCATTTGTTTTCCACTTGTTTCAACAGTTTCGGGGATATATTGGTATTGGCTTATTTCTTAAAGAATTGAAGCTTATATTTGACATGGGTCTGGTTGTTTGTGTATGTTTGATTTTTAACGTTCGGTACCAGAAGGGTAATCAACGGGACCCTATTACTAAGCCTCCGCTGTCCGTCCGTCCATCCGTCCGTCCGTCTGTCTGCCAGTGGGCTGTATCTCATGATCTGTAATAGGTAGACGGTTGAAATTTTCACAGAATTTGTAATTCTGTGCCCGCTATAAGAACAAATTATAAAAATATATTAAAAATTAAAGGGGGCCAACTAGAAACGTGTTTTTTTTTTGCTCAATCTTCATAATGGTAACAAATAGACAAGTATAATCTTGTACAATAGTACGGAACCCTTCATGCGCAAGTCCGACTCGTACTCGGCCGGTTTTTTGTTTTTGTAAACGCGCCCTTGAAACAGGAGAAAAGAAGTATGGGCACCGTTTAACATGAACACACTTTATATACACATAATTTTATTTTGGTTTAAACCTTTTTTCATTTTACTCATATTCTTATCAGAGATAACGGCCGCAACTTCCAAGTTGCAGGTCGTGAGTTCGAACCCAGGCTGGCGCTTTACTTTGTTTATTATTATATTTTCATCACCACTGCTCTAAAAACGGCGAAGGAAAATATTAAAGCCGGCCATGTGCATCCACAAACCCGCATTGTAAAGGCGTCGTGGTGGATTACGGCCCACAACCTCTCACAGAGAAGAGACCTGTGTCCCAGCAGTAGGAACATAAAAAGACTGATCTTAAGCTTAAGCTTCTCAGGGTCTTCTCGTTTGAATTTTCATTAAAAAGTCTATATATTATATAAATAGTTTTCTATTGTTTAAAAAAAAACGAAAATTACGCTTTATTTTTTATTTTTCATATACTTCTCAGCAAACTCTGTCATTTGATACCCATATCATGGAAATGCATACAAAATAACTACTCCGCCATCTTTGGGAGTGCGCCATCTTTGATTTAGAATGACGTCACTTATCTAAGTCCTTCATAAGTGTTCGAAGTTTCAATTCAATCCGACGTCTAAAGTGGGTAAAAATCACGTTCAAAGATTTCGTTACATAGATACATACCAAGCTAATAAAAGCGTTTAAAAACCTGCAACCAGCTTGCAACTATAACAGGTCAGCAGTGTAACGTTCAACTGCCTGCAACTATAACAGGTCAGCAGTGTATCGTTCAACTGCCTGCAACTATAACAGATCAGCAGTGTAACGTTCAACTGCCTGCAACTATAACAGGTCAGCAGTGTATTGTTCAACTGCCTGCAACTATAACAGGTCAGCAGTGTATCATTCAACTGCCTGCAACTATAACAGGTCAGCAGTGTAACCTTCAACTGCCTGCAACTATAACAGGTCAGCAGTGTATCATTCAACTGCCTGCAACTATAACAGGTCAGCAGTGTAACGTTCAACTGTCTGCAACTATAACAGGTCAGCAGTGTAACGTTAAACTGCCTGCAACTATAACAGGTCAGCAGTGCATCGTTCAACTGCCTGCAACTATAACAGGTCAGCAGTGTAACGTTCAACTGCGTGCAACTATAACAGGTCAGCATTGTAACGTTCAACTGAAGTTTCAAAGATAGTCTACAAAACAAACAAACAAATCGGGAAATACCTTACATTTGTTTTCCTGCCCATATTTGTATAAAAACCTACTATTCACAAGCCACAGTTTAGTTTTAAATTACACAAGGGTCGAACGGCATCCCTTAGGGAAAATAGAAGAATTGATTCGTGAAAAATCGCTTTTAGAGGATAGAACGAATATTTTTACCCTTTTTTGGTACAGTTGGCTGATATTTTTAGCTAAAGTGGGCTATTTATTAACTTTTGGAAGCGTTACTAATTTTCAGTGTCGGTTTTTGGAATCGTGGTTTATTTTTAAATTCTTGTAGAGATAAATTAAGCAGGTTACCCAACCTGATGGTAGGTTAATTTAAACCTCGTGAAATCATTTATAAGCAGTGGTGGCCATGGTAATAACCGCGACTTACAAGTTGTAGGTTGTGAGTTCAAACCCAGGCAGGCGCTTTACATTGTGTAAATTATTTTATCACCACTGCTTTTAAAACGGTGAAGGAAAACATCGTGAGGAAACCGGCATGTCCCAGAACCAAATATTCTAAGACGTGACATCCACCAAACCGCATTGGGCCCGCGTGGTGGATTACGGCCCACACCCTATAACAGAGAGCAGGCCCGTGCCCCAGCAGTGGAGACATTAAAATGCTGATGGTAACGATGTTGAAATCATTTACATATTGAAAATGACCTATGAATTTTAAAGGTAAATTCTATTGCTTATGTGCAGAGTATAACAGAAATGCGTAAACATATTTTAAACACTACTTCTACAACTCTACTATCTAATCAACTGAGTATTATCATTTTACAGGTCGGACTGCTAGGTGACCTCGTAATCATTCTCCTGCCCTTAGCCCGAAAGTCTGACATCCAGTCTTACCAAGGGGTATCGTATCACCCGGAGTAGTGGGTAGCTCGCCGTCCGATCAGCACCAGGCCCGAGAGTCGACGGCGCGTAGTGTTCCACTCGCGCCTCAAAGAGTTGTCGGCAAACAATGACGGGGCCCGTCATGGCCGATGTCTGCCCAGGTTTTGTGGATAAATTCGAAACAGAGTTACCGCTCCCCTGGGCACTCAGGCAAGGAAGGAACAGGTGTGGGTTTTAGTCAGTAAGAGTCTGATACGCCCTCCAGCTCCACCCAGAGCTGGAGAAGTCAATGGATGAATTCCCACCCCAAAATAAAAGGGGTGACCAACGTCCAGCAATAGACTAGGTCTTGCGACTGAATTTTTTACAGAACGTTTATTTTTAATATGTTTTATGCGTTAAACTTTTTGAACAAATAAATCCTACTAATATTATAAATGCGAAAGTTTGTATGTATGTTTGTTAGTCAATCATGCCAGACCGGGTGAACGAATCTGGAAGAAAATGGTCATAGAGATAAATTAATTATTAGTATGGAATAGAAAATAAGCTATAATTTCTAATAGGCAAAGTACTAATTCCACGCAGGCCAAGCCGCTGGCAGAACCTAGTAGTACTTAATAACATGAAAAAAAAAGTGTGTGTGTACTTATTTACGCACGTAAGAAGTTATACTTCTTTGGCGTAACAAGATAAAAAACCAAACTGTCACAAAGTTTACAAAAGGAAAATAATTATTCTTCATGAACCACAGACTGTAGCTAACTTCAGGGTGTCGGTTCTAGCTAACTTCAGGGTGTCGGTTTTTTGTGACGGTGTGTGCGCATCGTAAAAATTTACTCTCATCATTTTTCCCTAACGCGCCAAAAGACGAATAACTTTAAAAAATCTCCCATAAAAACTTTTGCTCTCACCATTTCATAGAACCATACATCATATTTTGTTTGTGACATCGCGATTTTGTGAAAAACACTCCGACATAAGACCTTTTGAGCTTGAGCCGGGGATTAGTGTAATGCCTCCTGTAGCCCTCAGAGATAATCCTCTGTCTTTCAACCCGAGATGGCTTTGTCATCGATATTACCATCTTTTGTTGAGACTATAAACAATCCTGTATTTGCTTTATCGTGTACTGTTTTAAGCTTGGGTTCGTCCCTCTTTTCTATTTGATAACAAAGTGAATTTATTATTTTACTAGCGACCCGCCCTGGCTTCGCACTTCGCAATTTTCTTTCATACAAACCTTGTCCTGACCAACACAAACATAGAAAAGAAAGAATTATCCAATTTGGTGCAGTCGCTCGGAAGTTATGTGCGTACATACATTTCGGCGATTCATTTTAACCGACTTCGAAAAAGGAGGAGGTGCTATGTTCGCCTGTATGTATGTTTTTGTTTTTTTTTTATGTATATCCGCCGATTTCTGCGTCAGTTTTGGACCGATTTTCAAAATTCTTCTTTGTGTCCCCATAAATATAAAGGAGGTCCCATATTAATTTTATTGAAATTGATTTAGCGCTTTTTGAGAACTGATCTCCAATTACGAGTATGTTTAAATTCCACGTTCCATGTTATTGGAGTTTTTAGTTCTGGGGTATAACAAAAAAAAAAAACTTTTCTACAAAAAAAAATTTTTTTCTAAAAATTACAAACTAACTGTAATTTCGGCAGTCGTTGTCAAATAACTAAGAAATAAAATACAAACACCGACGTCCGAAATTAAAGTTATTTTTTTATTTTTAGTATTTTCTTTTTTGGAAGTCAGTTGTTTTCTTTGTAAAAAAAAGTTCTTTATTATTTTTAAAGATACTCGTATCAACGATTTTTTTTAATTTATTTTATTAAAGTGCTTTGTCGCTTAGCGACCACATGGCCCAATAAACGATCTTATAGAATCTTGTTAGCACCTCTGTGATCTGATGCTGTGGTAATGGTATAAATTTTGTTACAAGTGGGCAAAGCCCGAGCCGAGCGTGCAATAACAAATACTTACGCAAATCAAACGCCTTTTTTTCACACACTAGCGAATAAATTATACATCAATAAATCTGGCCGCGCCTTTTCCCAACTATCTTGGGGTCGGCTTTCAGTCTAAACGGATGCAGCTGAATATCAGTATTTTACATGGAGCGACTGCCAATCTTACCTCCACAACCCAGTTACTGGGTAATACGATACCCCTTGGTAAGACTGGTTGTCAGAATTTCGGGCTTCTGACGACTTGTAACGTCTGTCAAAGATCCACGATTGACAGCCGGGACCAACGGCTTAAGGCTCAGTTATACGACTTTTAATGGTTTTTAATTGAACATCACGTCTATTATTCTTTATTGTACACATATAACATATAAATAAAACACAAATTAACAATTAGTTACAAAGGCGAGCTTAACCCAGCATTTGGGTTTTCTTACAGCAAACCTCAGGGTGGAAAAATACAATTGCATAAGTAGGTAGGTACATCTTAAGTGCACAACTAAAACTTAAAATAAATCTGTTACTTAAATAAACTAAACAAATATGTGATACATAAACATACTAAATACTATGGGTATGGCTAACAAAGAAATCCTTTTACAAAACATATTACGGGTCATGCCGACAGGAAGTGTTCCCTAATTCCTCTCCTAAACACCTCCAACGAAGGGCTAGCCCTAAGAGTGTGTGGAAGAGAGTTCCAAAGGCGTACAGCACGAACAGTAAAGGATCCACTGTAACAACTAGAGGAGTGGGGAGGGAACCGAAGGAGAAGGGCAGATGATGAGCGGCAAGGTTTTCCTCTTGGAAAAAGATACTCAAAGCGTTCCCGAAGATACAAGGGCGAGTTGGGATTGTGAAGAACTGAAAAGAGTAAAGAAAGAGTGTGAGTATCCCGACGCAGCCGAATAGGCAGCCACCTCAATGGCTTCCGAAATTCCGACACATGGTCGTACTTCCGGAGGCCAAAGATGAAGCGTATGCACAAATTCTGCAGACGTTCGAGCTTATCAAGGAGTTCCTCCGTCGCATCAAGGAAGCAGACATCAGCATAGTCCAGAAGAGGTAGAAGGAGAGACTGAGCAAGAGTAATTTTGGTCGGAAAAGGCAGGAACTTCTGGAGGCGTTTCAGCGACTGAAACGAACAAAACACCCTCCTGCTTACTTCCGCAATGTGAACATTCCAAGATAGGTTGCAGTCCAGGAAAACGCCTAAGCTTTTGACCTTTTGGGAATAGGCTATAGCGACGGCATCGTACAAAACAGGAGGAAAAGACTGGCCACTCAACAGATTTACGAAGTGTCTGCCACCAATAATGAGAGCTTGTGATTTTGTTGGATTAACTAAAAGTCTAAAACAAACAAAAAAAACGTCTAAACAACTTGTTTTATTTCTTTGAAAAATATATATGTTATTCTAGACAATTTTCGTCGTAATTTGATGTGCGAATATTTGAAATTATGTTTTTATAACATAGTGTAATTAATTTGATAAGTTATGTCTAACGCGGATAAAAAATTGAGAATCACGCAAAAACTATAAAGCGTATTTTTATGAAACCTTCACCATTTTAAAGATCATTGATTTGTTTATAATTCAATGATCTTTAAAGTCTCAGTGTTTTAGTTTAACACTTGTTGTTTTATGTGTAATAAATTAACAAAACGTCTAATTTCGGACAGCGCTCCTTGATGGGCGAGTCCTATTACTGGGTGGACATACAACGCGTTACGTGAGCTCAGCGCAGAATACGCAAGCTAAACACTCAAGGTCGTTGGCAGCTAGTACCGCCTTAACGTGCTTTCTGAGGCACGGAGGAGTCTCAGTATGTAAAGATAGTCACCCATCCATGGACCAACCCGGGAAGCATAGCTTAACCTGATGGATAGACCCGTGTGGCTGTTATTACTTTTGCCACGAGCTCCTCAAATGCTCCTCAAATCGTTACGCAAATCAAACGATTTTTTCTTCACACACTAGCGAAGAAATTATACCTACAATTTAGAATACATTTTTAACCGACGAAAAAAAGGAGGAGGTTCTCAATTCGACCGTATATATATTTTTTTTTTTTTTTTTTTGTGTATGTTCAGCCTTCACTCCGTCATTTATGAACCGATTTTGATTATTCTTTTTTTATTAGATAGGGTATACCTCAAGGGTGGTCCCATGTCAAGGAAGTCAGGATCTGACAGTGGAAACCTGATAAAATTAAGAGAAAACCATGAAAATTATGGGCACGTTTAGCGTTTCTGTATGTATGTTCGGCCTTCAACTCCGTTATTTATGAACCGATTTTGATTATTCTTTTTTTGTTAGATAGGGTATACCTCAAGGATGGTCCCATAATAAGGAAATCAGGATGTGACAGTGGAATCCTGATAAAATTGAGAGAAAACCTCGACAATTGTGGATACGTTTAGCGTTTCTGTATGTATGTTCGGCCCTCACTCCGTTATTTATGAACCGATTTTGATGATTCTTCTTTTCTTGGATAGGGTATACTTCAAGGGTGGTACCATGTCAAGGACATCAGGATCTGATCATGGGATTCTGAAAAAATTGAGAGAGAACCTCGAAAATTGGGCACGAATATTGTTTCTGTTTACTTTTCATAACTTAATCAGGTATTTGCATTTAGGAACCATCACATCATGAAACTGAGCTGATGATGGAAACCATAGCTTTCCTAAACAATAGAAGTTAGATATAAAAACTATTTTTAGTGACAAATACCACTTAATATGGTTTGGAGAAAAGACGTCTTTATAGTATTGGAGGTGACCTCAACTGGTCAATATCCTGGGAACTTCATGGAAGGATGGTTATTTCATCAGCTCAGTGGCAAGAGGAATGATGAAGAATTAGAAATTAGCCTCAGAGTGTTACTAGGTGATGCGAGCCACAAAAAATCATAAAATAAAAAACTTTTTAACAAAAAAATTAACCGACGAAAAAGAACTAAAAAGCAAAAAATAAATAAAACTTTTAAGTCTTGAGTAATGAGCATATTTACCTACATAAAATATCAAATTTTATATAAACTAATTTTGAGTCGGCGCCAATTAATAAAATGATTAATTACCTACTTACAGCCTTCTTCATTTGTAAGTACTTATAAAATTTAGATATTTAATAATCAGATTGTTGTTTGGCGCCGACTCAAAATTAGTTTATATAAAATTTGATATTTTATGTAGGTAAATATGCTCATTACTCAAGACTTAAAAGTTTTATTTATTTTTTGCTTTTTAGTTCTTTTTCGTCGGTTAATTTTTTATATAGTGAAAACTTCTTTAGCTGCGTTGAGCGATTTTTGGTAGGGGCAAAACTTTCGGGTTTGCGGCAGTCCCCATGACTGCCTGCCCAGGGGTTGTGGATAAAGTCTTAACCTTGACGCGAACAAAATCTTATGTTCTTAATTCTTTCAAGTTAAATACTCAATCTTGACAATATAACCATATACCAAAATATTTAATACACTAAAGCGTTTATTTAATAGCTGCTGAACAAAACCATTAATCAGGCAAACCATTAAATTGACACTTGCAAATTGGCTGAAGCCGTAAACACCTATAAAATGTGGTTTTACTGCCGAATTAATATGCTATCATTTCGAATTATTAATATGTTAAGAGGGAGCTCGTGGCTACAGTAATAACAGCCGCACGGGTCGATCCATCAGGTTAACCTACGCTTGCCGGGGTTGCTCCATGGATGGATGACCATCTTTACATACCGAGACTCCTCCTTGCCTCGGAAAGCACGTTAAGCCGTTGGTCCCGGTTGTCAGTCGTGGATCTTTGACAGTCGTTACGGATCGTCAGAAGCCCGAAAGTCTGACAACCAGTCATATCAGTAACCGGGTTGTGGAGTTCAGATAGGCAGTCGCTCCATGTAAAATACTGGTATTCAGCTGCATCCGGTTAGACTGGAAGCCGACCCCAAGATAGTTGAGAAAAGGCTAGGCAGATTGAATTGTTATGAGGGAACTTTAATGTCAGCCAAATAACTTAATGACTACATAGTGTTATTTTCGGTAAATCTAACTAGAAATGTAAGACTTACTTTTTCTAAAAGTAACTTCGTTCAACAATCGGATGATACCGGTACTATAAATCAATCTTTTTTTTCGAGATAAAATATAATTTTTGTGTTAGGACTACGGAACCTTTAAAACGGGCCAAGTGCGTATTGAATTTCGCGCATTAAGGGTTCCGTACCAAATATAGGTATTTGTTAGTAAAGTATACGTAATAAAATACGAGTAATAAACATAATCACCAAATTTCAAGTTCATAGTTAAAAAATTCTTCGTAACAGAATTTTGTGACAGACGACGGACGGACAAACAGATAGACGGACACGTGAGTGACAACAATAGAGTTCCGTTTGGACCCTTCGGGTACGGAATCCCAAAAAACTTTTTTACAAAAAAAACGACCGACTTCCAAAAAAAATACACTAAAAATTTAAAAATAACTTTAATTTCGGAAGTCGGTGTTTGTATTTTATTTCTTCGATATTTGACACCGACTTCCGAAATTAAAGTTATTTTTAAATTTTTAGTGTATTTTTTTTGGAAGTCGGTTGTTTTTTTTTGTAAAAAAGTTTTTTATTTTTCGCTTTTTAGTTGTTATACCCCAGAACTAAAATCCCCAATAACATGGAACGTGGAATTTAAACATTTGGAGAACACAAAAACGTCATCAAGATATGCCTATTTTTCGTTTATGTTCAGTTTCTCAAAAAGCGCTAAAGCAATTTCGATAAAATTTATATGGGACCACCTCGGGAGTATATTCTTTCAGATAAAAAAATAACTTTGGAAATCGGTCCAGAACTGACGGAGAAATGCGCGGACATACATAAAAAAAAAAAAAAAACATACATACAGTCGAACATAGAACCTCCTCCTTTTTCGAAAGTCGGTTAAGAAGGAAAGCGATTGTGATTAGACTGATAAGAGTACCTCAGTTGGGAGTAGAATTATCTGATTCATTAAATCCTAAATGAAGTGTACTTACAAAGAATCAGTTCTTGAACAACCAACGCATTTGATAAGAGTCAATTGAGATAAATAGCTTCTCATTACTCTCATTGTAATGTGGGCGGGGTCCAGCAAATTGTTAATATCTGCTTGTGAACTCAACTGTTACATAAAACATTTATTGCGTTTTAAGAGCAATGATTTTTTAGGATTTCATACCCGAAGGGTCCAAACGCAGCGCTTTTTTTTGTGGGGATGGGGAGTCATTCCATGACTTCTCCCGCTCTGGGTGGAGCTTGAAGGCGTTTCAGACTGAAAAAATCTTTACTGACTAAAACCCACCCCTGTTCCTTCCCTGCCTGAGTTCCCAGGAGCGTGGGAACTCTGTTTCCGAATTTATCCACGACCCCTGGGCAAAAACGGGGCCCTATTGCTGTCATTCACGTGTCCGTCTGTCCGTCTATCTGTTTGTCCGCCGTCTGTCACATAGGTTTTACAGCCAAACAGTTGGAGCTACAGTCTTCAAATTTTCACAGTTCCTCTCAGTGTCTAGCGGCACACATGTGCGCCACCGAGGAAATTTCGTTTTCCTTGCCAAATAAAATTGCCAAAAACCCGATTCACGCGTTTTAAACCACTATTATTACTACTACCCAATTTTTTTTTGTTGCCGGGGTGGAAAATCCTCATGGATGTGAAGGGGTCTGTCAGACACTTACTGACTAAAAACCACCCCGGTGTTCCGTCCCACATTTGGACCGGGGATCGTGACAGCTAATACGACTTCCAGTATCCCCGGCTATTGCCGGCCTATGCGGGCCACTTCTGGCCCGCGGGGAGAGTGAGGTGTCTTCCCCCCGGGACGTCTAAAAGGGGCGCGCGTGGAACACTACGCGCCGCCGCCCTGGGTCCTGCTGGATGGGGGGCGGCGGACGACCCCGAGTCCACCGTCCCTCCGGACCTGTTTAGGAGGGCCAGAAGAGGGAGAGGAGAGGGAGGGTCTTTAGACCTGCGGTTTATACACCTGGAAACTGACAAAGTCTGTAATTGCACGATGAACGACTGTCAATGGGGTTCGACAGATGTTGACATTTGACGCGCGCAGGGCCTAACATACATTATTATTATTATTATTATGAGCCTGTGCTGTCCCACTGCAGGGCAAAGGCCTCCCTTCCCTCCTTCCACTTTTCCTGGTCTTCTGCAATTTTGGGCCAGTCCTTTAAGAAGGAATCCAACTCATCCCGCCATCTCTTTCTGGGCCTGCCGCGTTGTCGTTTCTTTTCGTTCGGGATCCACTGTGTGATAATCTTTGCCCACTGCTCTTCCGACATGCGGCAGATGTGACCAGCCCAGTTCCACTTTAATCTCGCAGCTGTGTGGCTAACGTCCGCAATTTGTGTTTTAGAACGAAGTATAGAGTTTCTAATTCGGTCTGTGAGTTTGACACCCAGTATACTTCGTTCCATAGCGCGTTGGCAGACTCCAAGTGCAGACTTTTGACGATTGGTAAGAGACCACGTTTGCGCCCCATAGGTGAGGGTGGGAAGAATGCACATGTCCACAAGCTTTCGTTTTAGAGAAAGAGGGAGAGGTCCCTTCATTAAGTGCTTCATCGACCAATAGTTCATTCATTATAACATACAAATAGTCAAAAATACATTTGGTACGGAACACTAAACGTGTGAAGTCCAACACGCACTTAGCCGGTATTTTTCTTGTTTCTTCGTTTAATGTGACAGAATTTCACAGTAACAGCAGTTCTTTTTTTTAGGATTGGATCATCAAGTAACTTCTCCCGCTCTGGGTGGAGCTAGAGGGCGTGTCAGACTCTTACTGACTAAAACCCACCCGAGTTTCTTTAGTTGCCTGTGCATTGCAGCGCCGCGGTGACTGTTTTAATCACTCTCGCGACCCTGGTCCAGTAACAGTGGTAACAATGTGGGTCTACCTTTAACTGCCTGCCTGATTCACGTATATTATAATCAAAACTGACAAAAAAATACAACCGACTTCTAAAAATTGCAAAATACCTTTAATTTTGGAAGTCGTGTTTGGTTTTTGTTTCTTAGTTTTTTTTTGTAATTTTGCAATTTTTAGAAGTCGGTTGTATTTTTTGTAAAATGTTTTTTATTTTTCAATTTTTAGTTGTTGTACTCCAGAACTAAAATGAAATAATAAATTTATGCCCAATTATGCGCATTGAGCATAATTAGAGACATGCAAAACGCCATCTGTGTATACATATTTTTTGTTTATGTTGATTTTTTTCAAAAGTGCTGAATCAATTTCGATAAAATTTATATGGGATGACCTCTGAAGTATGGCCTACCAAACAAAAAAATAATCATCAAAATCTATTCACAAGTGGCATACAGATGAATTGAGAACCACCTCCCTTTGGAAGTCGGTTAAAAAAACAAACAAAAACACAATTTATTGAAACAAAAAATTGGAAACTTAATTTAAGTACTTGTCTGGTAGAACCCGCAAACATAGAGCTATTATTTATTCTACGAAAGACTTATAAAAAGATTCGCTGTCGCGTCGCATCCAGCCGTGACGTATTCAGAATCATGAATGAATTATTTCTAGCACACTATCTAGAGAGACTATTTTAACCCTAGATCAATAATAGTCTATTCTATTGTAGGTTCAGGCTGTTTTATCACATCATCCACTCTGTAGAGCCTCAAGCGTTGGCGAAAATAGCCTTACAACGCGAATGAAATAACTTTTAGCAACTTTTTAATGGGCGTATCTACCCACGAGTTTTTTTTAGTAAATCGTGGTGGGTGTAATTGACACGTGACAAAGGACAATGGAGAATTTTGTATGGACTCCTTCGCAGTGCTGTATCAAGTTATTTATTAAATGTATCAAATAAAATAATTTTCAGAAATTTCGCTACTAAAATAAACTGAGTCATAATTCTTTTCCTGCACATGTCTGGCTGTTGGTGCCTTGCAATGAAATTAAAATGTTAATATTATCTTTCAAATAGTACATATGTGCCAAAACTTGACACAGTTCTGGGTCCAAAACGTCCGTTCTCCTCCAGAATGGCAACACAGAATGTCTCTAGTCTCAGCAGATGTTTATCGGGATTCTGCAGAACAATTCGACGATGAGGCCGAAAGATTCTGGAGTAGTGACTGTGTACCAGAAGACGCAGCATTGGAAAGCTTCTCATAAGGTGAATGAGTTACTTCTTGTCGTCTTTTACAATCTAAAAGATACTGGAAAATCTACGACTACAAAACCCAAAACAATGAAAAAGGATCCACTACGTTATTAGGAGAAGAGCTCGTGTAAAATAAAAAGGAAAAACACCGTTTCCACATTAAAGTCTCGGAGGAAATCTAATTCCAATTCACTTTCAGAAAAAAAAGCAATTTACCTTATTTTGATACAATTTTCTGCTAGCCACTTGTTTCAGTCAATCGGGTTTGGGTGTCACGGTATTATAATACATTTTTATATGGCGTAAACTGTACACTATGGTTGGTTTCGTTGATTTCGACAAATAAAATTGGAATCGTGAACTTTTAGTATGTACAACAAAATCCTTGATTTTTACCCACATTCCCCCCAGAAGAAGGGTAAGATTTTTCGAGACTATGTATTTATTTATCTAAACTTCATGTACAATTAGTGGTACTTAAGCGGACATAATGCAACAGGTCATTATCTACCAGTCAAGTTTTGGGTTAAAGAGACAACCTTTACAAAAACAAATAATGAACAATAAAAAATAATTATAATCGAGATTACTATACTTATTAATAAAGTCTCTGTCGTACTGTATGGATCAGAATGTTGGGCTGTAAAAAAGACGGATGAAAAAAGATTGCATGTGGCGAAGATGAGAATGGATAAAGTGAAAAATGAGTATATTAGAGGTAGTTTAAAAATGGCGCCAGTGACAGAAAAGTGAAAGGGAGCCGCTTATCTTTTTTTGGTCATGTGAAGAGGAGGGATGAAACACATTAACAAAAAGAGTTACCTGTGAATATAAATGGGGATGGATGAAGATGGCGAGGGAGGCCAAAGAAAAGATGGATGGATTGTGTGAGGAGTGATATGAAAGAAATGGGAGTTAGTGATAGCGTAACGGCTGACAAGACAGAATGGAAGAAAACAACGTGTTGCGCCGACCCCAAGTAACATGGGATAAGGGCAGGAAGATGATGATATACTTATTAATAAAATACATATATACAACCCTATTTTTACTTTATACTAAATATCTCTCTTTCTACTCATAATTACGAACAACTTTTACAATGGAATCAACTCTGAAATCGCGAAAGCAAATTTATCAAGTTATTCGCACATAAATGTAAAAATTGCTGTTTTTTTTTACGAATTATTCAATCACTATACATATAACAGTTTGATGCTTATCAAACTTCTTATGTATACAGTACTAGCGATCCGCCCCAGCTTTGCACGGTTACAAATTATACACCTAAACCTTCTTCATGAATCACTCTGTCTATTGGTAAAAACTGCATGAAAATCCATTCAATAGTTTTTGAGTCTACGCAAACAGACAGACTGACAGACGCGGCCGTGTCTTTGTTACACTAAAGTATAATAAAAACAACCTTTTGTATGTGAGTCCGACTCACACTTGACCCGTATTTTCTGATTCTCGGTAGGCATAGACTGTCTTCGACGTTCGTCATTTAGAATTAACATTTTAAACAGCAATGACCTCATTGGGCTTGGTTCTATTCCGAAACACTCAGGATTCCATTCGCGTTTTTGCTGGTCGAATTCAACCTCAAATACTCGTAAGGGCGAGTGACCTAATTTCTTGCGTTTTACAAATCAACGAATTCTTGAACTGCAAAGTTTTTACGTTGGGTTTAAATTAGCGGTACATAGGTATGTATGTAAATTATTAAAGTCAGCTCTAACCGCAATGAGATTAGCTTACTTTGTCATCATCATCATTCATCATTTCAGCCGAAAGACGTCTACTCCTGGACATAGGCCTCCCCCAAGTGTCGCCATAACGCCCGATCCTATGCATCTCGCATTCAAAGTATTCCCGCAACCCTCACCAGGTCATCGGTCTACCTTGTTTTTTTTTTTTTTTTTTTTTTTTGGGGGGTGGGAAATCATCCAATGACTTCTTCCGCTCTGGGGTGGAGCGGAAGGGTGTGTCAGACTTTTACTGACTAAAACCCACCCCTGTTCCTCCCTGCCTCGAGTGCCCGGGGGCGAGGTAACTCTTTCGAATTTATCCTCCACCCCCGGGCAGGCACCGGCCTTGGCAGGCCCCTACACTTGGCTGACAACTCTTTGAGGCGCGCGTGGAACACTACGCGCCGTCGACTCTCGGGCCTGGTGCAGATCGGGCGGCGAGTTACCCGCTACTCGCCGTCCGCAGGCCCGGGTCTACGGTGGCCGGAGATCGTCTCGCGGCCCCTGGCGTCTCCTGCGGCGGTCGCGGCTGGGGGCGCTAGGGCGACTCGGCCGTTGCTGAGCCTCCCTAACGTGTGCCGCCTCCCTCTTCGCGAGCATTACTGCTTCGCAGAAGGAGGAGACGGCCTCTTGTGGGAGGCCTTCGAACGCTGCGTCTTACGATTGAGTTTGTTCTTTGTAACAATCTAATCTGGGAAGGCAATTTTCACCTATCATCGTGATTTCAGCCGAAAGACGTCCACTGCTGAACAGGAACACAGTGCATCGTCACATCGACCAATCGTTTGCCTCATTCAGAGGTTTCAATTTTCACCCACTAGTGTTGCCGTAATCTCTTTATGATGTATGATGAATGTTTCAATTCTGACGTAACAACTAAAAAGTGTTTTTTTTTTTTTACAAAAACTACAACCGACTTCAAAAAACGAAAATACACCTAAAATTGAAAAATAATTTTAATTGCGCAAGTCGGTGTTTGTATTTTATTTCTTCGTTAGTAGACATCGACTTCCGAAATTAAAGTTATTTTTCAATTTTAAATGTATTTTCTTTTTTGGAAGTCTGTTGTATTTTGTTATAGGTACCTCAGAACTAAAACTAAATATTAAAGTTACGTCCGAACTGATAACCCCAATAACATGGAACATGGAATTTGAACATACTCGTAATTGAAGAAGACTAAAACGTCATCTTCATACACAATTTTTTTGAGTTTCTTGATTTTTTTTTAAAAAGCGCAAACCTCTGGAGTGTACTCTTTCGGATAAAAAGAGTAATTTTTTAAATTGGTCCACAACTGACAGAGAAATCGGTGGACATACCTAAAAGAAACATAAGTCAAACATAGAACCTCCTCCTTTTTGCGAAGTCGGTTAAAAAGAGATAGCGAGATGTCCCCACCATACACCCACTTTTTCTTTTACCAATATTTGAAATTGCTGCTTCATTATAATTAGACTCACTGGTGAGTCGGACGAAAAAAAAAATATTTAAGAGACAAAAAAAAAAAAAATCGGCTGTCAACCCGGGTTGTCGTCGGGGTTCAATTTGACAACCCGGATTTGGCCGCGGGGGCAGAAGGGTTAATGCTATTTTCAGGAAAAGAATTATTTTAGTGTTATTTATTGTTTCACGCAACATATTGTACAAAACTATACACAGAAGAATACTCTATTCAAAAGCATATTTCTCCCTATCTAGCGCTATTTGGGTCTATTCCAACAACATCTTTGTGCACCAAAATATTTAGCATCGTAATGGTGGCACTTCACGTCGCTATTCGTGTTCGCGTATTTGTCTTATTCGCCCAAATAGGACGATGTGAAGTAGCTCTATTCGTCTATATTTGCCTATCCTCACGAACTAGACGAATACGCTAAATACCCGAACATTCGAAAATGTTCAACGTATTTGCTGTTCATGAACGATGTGTAGTCGGTGTGTTCGTGTTATTCGGAATTCAACACGAATATAGCGAACAAAGACGAATAAAAACCCGAACATCGAATAGCGATGTGAAGTGCCACCATAAGACCGCATAAAAAGCTTGTACACATTGAACATTTTCTAAGCGTATCGTAATCGCATTTGGCTCACGGCACCACGTTTTGCCTATAACTCACTCCGCCCATCTGGCGGTCTGCACACCCCCTAACAATTTATTATTTATACTTACTTGGGCTTACCTTTACCTAAATGTGTTTTCGTGTATCATTCATAGAAAACGGATCTAGTTTGAAATTTTATGGTAGACCTATAAAATAAATTCTTTTATGCATTATTCTAATTTTTTTTTAAGAAAAGTTCACCTTTTTTTCAATCTTTAACTTTAAGAAACATAAATGTTAAAATAAGATTTCGACGGTCTATACAGCATGTAACAAAACCCTGTCGAATCCTGAAGGTATCCGGAAGGATTTAATGGATACGATAATATTATTTATCCCCAATGTAAATAATTAATTTAAAAAAAAAAAGAAAGAGTTATCAAAGGCAACACTGAACGCTCGACAAAGTTCACCTACAGTTTCGTGTCTGTCAAAGACGCCACCTGAGAGAGTGCTTACAGCGCGGCTAGTGCAGGGCGGTATCCTTTGAAATAAAAATAGGTAAAAATGAAAAGATTTCGCCAGCCGGTGGAGTGTTGTCAACTTAAGAAAATTTGCCATATTTAGTGTTAAATTTTGCATATTTTGTAAAAATAAAAAATCTGTAGTTTTGGTTTCTATGAGTTACAGTTTTTACTATTTTTTCTAGTACGTATGTTAAACCAGGAATACGCCTTTATTGGATCGAACAGGGTTTTTGTTACAAGCTGTATAGTACAATTTTTAGGGTTCCGTACCCGAAGCGTCCAAACCGGAGCCCTATCGCTGTCACTCACGTGTCCGTCTGTCCATTTGTCTGTTTGTCGTCTGTCACACAGGTTTTTCACTCAAACGGTTGGAGCTACGGTTATGACTAGCCACCCGCCCCCGCGTCAAAAAGTTTGTATTTCTTTTAGATTTTTCAAACTTTTTTTTCACACAAACCTTGTTATGACAATTACAAATACAACAATAAGAATTAGCCTAATAGGAGCAACGTTTCTGAAGAGATGCGTTTACATACATTCGGAAACTGATTTATATTTATATAGATAGATAGACTAGCTGACCCTGCAAAAGTTGTTTTGTGATTAAAAAGTGGGGGTGGGGGTAGGAGGGTGAAAAATACTTTACAACCTATTCTCATACCTACCAAATATGCAAAAAAAAAATAATAAATCGGTAGAGCCGTTTCGGAGGAGTGCAACCACAAACACAGTGACATGAGATTTTTATATATTAGATAGAAGAAGATATAGAAGAAAATGTCGTGAGGAAAGTCTTGTGTATGGATGAGGATGGCTATAAGAGTAGGGGAAGGCCAAAGAAACGATGGTTGAACTGTGTGAAAGAGGATATGGGTAAAAAGGAGGTGACTACAGAGATGACGACTAACAGAGGAGTATGGAAGAAAAAGACATGTTGCGCCTACCCCAAATAAATTGGGATAAGGGCAGGAGAATGATGAGAATCAGATAGAAGAAGATATAGACTTAGATCGGATTATGATGACACACCTCAAAAATTAAGTCGTAATTATAATGATGCTACCCAGTCTCATTTTTTCCTAAATTCTAAATCCTTAAAAACGACTATAGGGCGTTCCAAATAAACGTGCAATAACGGTCATTGACCCACTTACATTTATTGACATTTTTAATTTGAAAAACGGAATTAATGACTCAAAGCTGTCCCGAATCAACATCTCTCGTGATCCTTAACGTTGTCTAATAATGAAAAACGATTTATATTTAATTGTTCAGGTACCTACGAAGAGTTATTAGGGAAAGGTCAATGTACTTTATTGCAAATTTATCTGAAACATAGTTTAGGTACACAAATCCAATGCAAAATTACCACAAAAACAGACCCCTTTAATTTTTAAACAACAAAACTATAACAATGTATGCAAAGGTCTAACCCTCAGTAACTCATTCTGACCATTATGTACAAACTTTTAGTCCTTAATAATTCTAAGACAAAAATAGTGTAAAGGGCCGTAAATAAATTGGATGGCTGTGAAAAAATGTTCACAACAGCTGAGTAGATTTAAAGGTCGGTTTTTTAAATACAGAAACAACTTTTATTGGCTTAGAGGCTTAACTTCACATTTTTTCAAAATGAGGGCTTTAATCTAACGAAAAAATTCAAGGGCTCGGTCTGTCCGTGGATGGGTGACTATCCATTTTATATCAAGATCTCTACGTGTCTCAGAAATCAGAAGCACCGGGCGCCAGAGGGCGCGACACCATCTCCGGTCGCCATAGTATCTGGCCACAGACTTGGGGAGTCTGTTACCAGCAACGCCTCTGTAGAGGAATTGCGGCAGTATGCGGCAGCAGTGGGTGAAGGGGTCCACATGAATTCATGCGGACCAGTTCCAAGCCGGGGTAGCGTAACCCCGCGCGCTCAAAATTAATTCTTTTTCTTTTTTTTATTCTTTACATTGTTAAAACAGGACTCAAAGTGTTTCGTATCCAAAGTAGTAAGCAAAAGTGTCAAAAACGGCCGTTTTTGGTACTTTTGCCTACTACTTAGGATACGAAACATTTTGAGTATTGTTTTAACCACGTAAAAATACCTTAACCTCTTTGTTACAAATGCAACATAGGATTCTATCATCTTTATTTTCTTCGCTTTGCTACGATTTTTTATTCAATGAGGGCGCCACTTGGCGGATATATACGCCTTAAGGGTTCCGTACCAAATATTGGTATTTTTTTGTAAAGTATACGTAATAATAAACAAAATCATCAAAGTTCATAGGTCAATGGGAAGTTAAAAAATCATCGTAATAAAATTTTGTGACCGACGACGGACGGACAGACAGACAGACGGACACGTGAGTGACAACAATAAGGCTCCGTTTGGACCCTTAGGGTACGGAACCCTAAAAAGGTAGGTACTTCACAATAATATAGCTTATACAGGGTGTAACCGAAAGGTGTGGTCATATTTTAAGAACTGCATCTGCCCATCGATATGAACAACTTTCATGAAGAAAAGCCGAGGAAATTCTAAAAAAAAAATTTTACCTCCTATACAAAAAATATTGATCAGCTGATGATGACTTTGTATTGAAAATCCAATTTTTATTTGGGAATTTTGTATTTTTTCTTAGAGAAAGTTGTTCATTCCCATGGGCAGAACCGGCTCTTAAAATATGACCACACCTTTCCGTTACACCCTGTATATCAAAATAACATATAGGCTATAATATTTAAAGGGGAGAAGTACTTATTCTATGCGAGCGAAGCCTCTAGACGAAGCTAGTCTTAAATAAATCTTTTAAAATATTTCATTCTATACTCGAACCGATACCTTTACCTCTAAATTATTCATCCTGACCGTTTTTAAAAAGTTTCGGTACTTAATTCTTAAAGAAAAATCGTGTGGGACCTTTATAAATTGGACGACCAAGAAAAAATGTTCGCCGCAGCTGGATAGGGTTGTCGATTTATTGACCTTTTTCAGTGATATATTTTATTTTAGGGCAATTTTCGACAAGCGTTTAATGGTTAGGTTCTTTTGAAATAAGGCCAGTTAGATGTTAAAAGGAATCCGTTTAAATTCTTACGTAATGTTCATCAGGTTCATCATCATCAGCCTTCTAATGTCCCAACTGCTGACGCAGTCCTGTCTGTGAGAGCGTGTGGGCCGTAATCTGTGTATTGTCTGGCAGTTTGAGTACTGTTGCGGCCTACCCAAATGTTCTTATTTTGGTATTGTTCGTCGATTCGTTGAGCTCCTTAAAGTTCTAAGTTGAGCTACACGATAACTGACATATGCTTGCACTATCTGGACACGTCCACTCAAACCTGCATGGTGCTTTCCTCAAAAGCTCATCTCAGATATTAACGTACATGGTTCTCATATGATTTGACCAGTACATTATTGTATGGATCAGAACACCTCAAAAGAGACTTTGACCTCTTAATTGGTTTCGGTGTTTCTTCTCAATAGTCAGCTAGGAAACACCGTCTTCATCTAGCTTAAACTGACAAAAAACATTGACGTGTAAAAGTGTTCCTTGTAACCTAATTACTGAATAAACATCATTTATCATTTATCCACCGCGGTCCCAATGCGAGTTGATGGATGTCACATGTCTTCGAATTTTTGGTTCTAGGACATGCCGTTTTCCTCACGATGTTTTCCTTCATCGTTTTTAGAGCAGTGGTGATGAAATAATTTACACAAAGTAAAACGCCTGCCTTTTAACGCCAGGTTTGAACTCACGACCTACAACTTGTAAGTCGCGGCCGATAAAACTGGACCACCACTGCACTCTGTAACTGTGTTATATATAATTCTCATGATCATCATTAAAAAATGTGCTTTTTCACTTTAACATAACGAAAAATAAAGAAAAATATTTATTTGGCGACAGTCGCCAGGTGCACACAACAGAAATAAAATAAAAATGACAATCATAAAAAAATAACATAGCGTGTTGTGCCTCATGGATGCGTCAAAAACGATCATTTCAGCAATGTTGCCAGACAGACCCTGTCTGACGATGATCTTCCAGTGTACCTGTTTGAATGACAAACACACTTTCACACTTAAAAATAATATACCTACGTGTTACAGCTGACACTATTACAGACATTTAAACTTAAAAAAAAATATTTACGCCATTTCACTTAAATTTAATTTCACACAAAAAAAAATAGTCTTCATTTCATTTTACGAGCACGTATCAGAATTAAGCCGCATTGACTTAAGAGATTAAAGCGCGGTTTTGCACGGTACTCTCGGCTTTCTAAAGTAAAGTAAACTTTTATAACGAGATGTTCGTCAATATTTGCGCAAGTTTAATTGCCGTAAATCTTATTCTCAGAGTCATCGGTTTAGTAAGAGTTAGGTAGGTATGTTTTTATGGAAATAACGCAGTACCTATAATCTTATTTATTTGTTTACACTTCATGCAAAAGTACAAAGGCGGACTTAATGCATTAGGCATTCTCTACCAGTCAACCAAGGGTGGTGGAGAGATAATATGGCAGGGTGGTAATCTTCTCTCCTCTGTTTTTTTCTCTTCTCTCCTCTCACTCTCTCGCAGCTCGTGGTTAAAATACTAACAGTCACACGGGTCAATCCATCAGGTTAAGCTACGCTTGCCAGGGTTTGTCCATGGATGGGTGACCATCTTTACATACCGAGACTCCTCCGTGCCTCGGAAAGCACGTTAAGCCGTTGGTCCCGGCTGTCAATCGTGGATCTTTGACAGTCGTTACGAGTCGTCAGAAGCCCGAAATTCTGACAACCAGTCTTACCAAGGGGTATCGTATTACCCAGTAACTGGGTTGTGGAGGTCAGATAGGCAGTCGCTCCATGTAAAATACTGGTATTCAGCTGCATCTGGTTAGACTGGAAGCCGAACCCAAGATAGTTGGGAAAAGGCTAGGCAGATTGATTTAATCTTCTTTCCTCTACATGCATAGTATAAAAGCGTCTGTGTGTTTCTTCGCTAATTTCTCCTAAACCACGCAACGCATTTTGATGCGGTTTTCATTAGAATAAAGAGCGACAAACAAAGAAGGTTTTTGTATAAAGGTTGTAAAATGACATATCTCAGAGCCGTTAACTACGCATACTATACGTCTAACAAAGTAGTTTTGCGCAAAGATTATTGCTGGGAAACGACTTTTATTTTTAGGTATGAAAAATAAAACAATTTTTTATTCCGCGCAATGTAACGCGAAAACAGGCAAGTGGAGTTAAACCGCGCTCCTTCGCACTAAACCACGTAGGTACTTGTCGGATACGTTTGATATTCATTGCGGTTTCGTAACTGCACGAAATTACGTATTTAATTTCGAAATTTTGAAAAAAAGAAACGATAATTCAGGTAATGTTTGTTTGGAAAAAAGTTTAGTAATAACACTTAGAATTCATTTTCGTGAAAAAAGGAAAAAAAGAAATTGTGACTTTGACCTTCAAACTCCAGAACCAGTGGTTTCCCAGGTATGGTCTAGTGGAAAAAATGATCCAAATAATGGGTAGAATATGTGACTTTCGGCTTCGGAAACTGTCTTTTTATACCCGATATAATTTGCACCCAGGTGGAACCGGGGTAGGTGGCTAGTGATTTATGTAAGTTTATTTCATAACCAGCGTGCAGCGTCAGGCGGTCAACAATTTTGTTGCTAAACTGGGTTCTACCAAGACGTCTTTAAATCATCATGAATCCGGTGTGAGAAAGGGATAGTGCTATGCGACCTTTATAGCTCCGTCTCTCTCTCACACCAAAATTATTATGATTTTAAGACGTCATGGTAGTTCTCTGGCTAATAACTAACTAAGAGTGAACTTCTAATAACTTTTGCTTTTAATATTATTACCTACAAGGTGGAACCGATACACATGATAAATGATATTTATTTTGTAAATAGGTTAAAAATAAGACAAGTTAATCACTTGTCAGTTTAAAATAGATGGGGTCGGTGTTTCCTAGCTGACTACCCTGAGAAGAAACACCTAAACAAACTCAGAGGTCAATTTTTTTTTTTTTTCAAGTCCATACAATCCGTACTGGTCAAACCATTGAGGTAGTCTTTTGAAAAAATCAACACACAGATCTCAGTGGACCTGTTCAGACAATATAAGCATTTGTCGGCTATCGGGTAGCTCAACTTAGAACTACTAACGAGCTCAACGACTCGATGAACAATGCCAAAGAAATATTAATTAGGTAATCTGCAAAAAATACCCAAACTGCCAAACATCGTTTAAAATTTAAAAAAAACATTTGATAACATGCTTCACAAGTTGTTAACCATGGCTTCAGCACATGTTTCTGGACCCTAAAACTACGCTAGTATTATATTATCTGTGCTAAAACGTTAAAATTATCCTGTTTTTTTTTTCGGTTATGCATCGATGTATTCCTGAATGTTTGTTTGTTTGTGGTTTATATTCCGAATTTTTTTTTCTTTAATTTTTCTTTATTTCTCTCTTGTATTTTAATATTCCTTCAAAATAACTCTAGCGTATCTACAGAAAACACTCAGACTGAATGTCATTTGTAAGAGTATTTACGTAATCATCAACACGAAACTAAACAATATTCCTTATCCAATATTCTGAACTCAACAAGTCGCCACCTAAATTAATTGTTTTCCTTCGCCCGTCAAAAGATAATACAGACTGTTTACGCAAATGTCACTGTATGTCTAAATGTCTAAATATCAATGTAATCGTAGAATGTAATTGACACTATGTCGGCGCAAAGTGCCAATTACGTCATGTTTGTGTAAAAAATATACTCAATTGGCTTGGCTATGAAGGCTTAGACTATACGTACTATGTTTTATGGTGATTGGTTTTATACTTAGATGTCTACTTCAGGAAAAGTGTAAACTTCGGGAACCGTCGTCTATCTTTTTTTTTCTTTTTTTTTTCGTCTGACACGCCCTTCCGCTCCACCCTAAAGCGGGAGATGTCATAGGATGATTTCCCAACCAAAAAATAAAAATTAAATAAAAAATAAAAAGGTTTCTATCTTCGATCTAATGGGTATTTAATTTCAAAAACTTCACTATCACTTAAGGGGGAAGCACTAGGGTAAACCATGAAATTCAGTTTTTCGTACGTTTCTTGCAATTTGCAGGTCAGTATCAGGTTGTTCGCTGATCAAAATATGATTCATGGCCGAAGCAAGGACGTATTTACAAAACTGTAATCATTAAAATCATCAATATAACCTTCTAAGTTCATAATGACTAGTTCATGAAACTTGACATTTGACATCAATTATAACTGAGAGAGTTTTATATTGATGATTCTAATTATTATAATTCTATAAATATACAGGGTGTAATAAGACACATCACTACCGTTATTTACGCATACTGTACGTCTAACAAACTAGCTTTTCGCAAAAATTATTACTCAGAAACGACTTTTATTTTTAAATATGAAATAAAAAAATTATTGCGCTCTATGTAACGCGAACCCAGGAAAGTGGAGTTAAACCCCGCCCCTTCGCTCTAAGCCACGAAGGTACTTTTCGGATACGTTTGATATTCATTGCGTTTTTGTAACTGCAAATGCGAAATTTCGAATAAAAAAATCGAAAATTTAGGTAATGTTTGAATGAAAAAAAATTAGGTAATAACACTTGGAATTCATTTTAGTTAAAAATATCAAAATTGCGAATTTGACCTTTAATATCTCCAGAACCAGTGGATTCCCAGGTATGGTCTAGTGGAAAAAAATTATCCAAATAATGGGTAGAATATGTGGCTTTCGGCTTCGGAAACTGTCTTTTTACACCCGATATACTCGTACTTGCTACGGCCTGAATCATATTTTGACCAACATACCTACAACCTGACACTAACCTGCAAGTTGCAAAAAACGTGTGAAAATTTGAATTTATTCTTATGAGAAGCTAACCCAAAAAGACCGTAAAATGTTATTTTCGTATGTGTCTCATCCATCACTTTCCAGTACCTCGATCTAAAAATATATAGGTACTTCAACAGTTAGATACCAAGTTTCAAACAATTCTCTCACAGATTTGCGATTTTCTATAAAAAGGTAAGCCAAAAATAGAAAATTGGTTTTGTTACCGTCGGCCCTATGTTACCTTTAAGTGACAGACCTATATACAGTTGTACACTTAGGTACGCGCTTGAAATACACAGGGTGGAACAACAAATGTATGCTTGAGATACTCAAACAGTTTAATTTATAGCTTAACGATATGCTTCGTTTAAATACTGATTTAAGCTGATTTTTTTAAAATAATTATTTAAAAGCAAAGCGAAAGCGAAATAGATCGGACTAAGCACAAATTTAACACTAAATGGTTGAAATGGCGGCAGGTCACCGGGACTATCTGCGACTCCCGCATTCCCCTTAAACTTAAGGTGGAGGTTTATAAAACAATGATCAGACCTGCTGTAAGCTTAGCTTAAGCTACGCTTGCCGGGGTTGGTCCTTCGATGGGTGACCATCTTTACATTCCGAGACTCCTCCGTACCTCGGAAAGCACGTTAAGCCGTTGGTCCCGGCTGTCAATCGTGGATCTTTGACAGTCGTTACGGGACGTCAGAAGCCCTAAAGTCTGACAACCAGTCTTACCAAGGGGTATCGTATTACCCAGTAACTGGGTTGTGGAGATCAGATAGGCAGTCGCTCCATGTAAAATACTGGTATTCAGCTGCATCCAGTTAGACTGGAAGCCGACTCCAAGATAGTTGGGAAAAGGCTAGGCAGATTGATTGGTCAGACCTGCTGTCTTGTATGGTTCAGAATGTTGGGCCACAAAAGGGATGAATGAAAAGCAATTGCATGCAGCTGAGATGAGAATGCTAAGAGCGATGTGTGGTGTTACGCGCATGGATAGAATTAGGAATGAGTATTTAAGAGGAAGTCTGAAAGTGGCACCGCTGACTGAAAAGTTGTGTGGAAATCGGTTGTCGTGGTATGGGCATGTGATGCGGAGGAATAAAGAAAATGTCGTGAGGAAAGTCTTGTGTATGGGTGTGCATGGCTATAAGAGTAGAGGAAGGCCTAAGAAACGATGGTTAAACTGGGTGAAAGAGGTGTCACGGTGCGTAGGTGGAGTCACGTTGCAGGTGCCGGAGGTGAAGGTGACACGTAGAGGAGGTTGTAGGAGTGACACGCAGACGAGGACGTAGAGTGAGGAGTTGGAGTAGGAGGACCGTGGATGAAGAATAACACACGAGGAGTTAAGACGTATATTTTAATATTTACTGTAGGCTTGCATATATGAAGCACTTATTAATCGTACGTACACCTTAAACTATGAGTGGGTACATAATATTTTAATTGTAATGCTGCACAACTCTTGGAAACTGGTAGCTGTCAGTTATTGGATAGAAGAAAAATGAAAATGATAGCTAGGAGCTTAGTCTAGCTCGGCAACAGAATTAGAACTGATTTTCAATATAAAAACAGATACAATTGACAGAGAAAATAAGTAACATTTAAATTTTAAATTAAAAAATGTAGGAAAGAACGTACTCGTAATTTGGAATAGAGGTCATAAAATAAACAAGGCTTTAACAATGCCTTGTTACAGAGAATATGGGTAACAAGGGGGTGACTACAGAGATGACGACTAATAGAAGAGTATGGAAGAAAAAGACAAGTTGCGCCGACCCCAAATAAATTGGGATAAGGGCAGGAGAATCATGAAATATTAAAAAAAAAAAACATTATTTTTAACAATCTTTTATATTGCTATCTCAATTAAATGTATACACAAAATTTCGTGTCCGTACTGTTAAGCATTGAAGAGTTCCTTTAACTGGAGCTAATCCAGAATGTCGATTCAGGTCATGCTTATCATAAAAATGAATTGTCACAAGAACTAAAGGTTTATGCAAAATTTCAACTCAATCGAATACCAACAAATGGTCGAAAAATGGTTTGCGAATTTTAACGGACAACTTATAAACACACGAACAGTGCAAGGAAAATAAAACTTATAAACACACGAATAGTGCAAAGCAAATAAAACTTATAAACACACGAATAGTGCAAGGCAAATAAAAGCTTGTAAAACGAGGATTTTAAATACTTAAACGGGAAAAAAGACTAATAGCCTAATTATACCCACCATACCTTTTTTTTTGGGAAATCATCCAATGACTTCTCCCGCTCTGGGTGGAGCGGGAGGGCGTGTCAGACTCTTACTGACTAAAACCCACCCCGGTTCCTTCCCTGCCTGAGTGCCCAGTTGTGCGGTAACTCATTTTCAGAATTTATCCGCTACCCCTAGGCATGCAGGCACCGGCCACGATGGGCCCCCTCAGTAGTGGCTGACACTAATCTCTTTGAGGCGCGCGTGGAACACTACGCGCCGTCGACTCACGGGCCTGGTGCTGATCGGACGGCTAGCTACCCACTGCTCGCCGTCCGCAGGCCCGGGTATACCTACCTTACCTTAGTTTTTTTTATTACTATTAATTGTATGTGTGTGTGTGAATTTGTTAGTGACCTTTATTTTCCTTTTCTCTCAAAAATCAAATTGTTCTGAAATCTTGTTGTTTTGGCAAAATTATGCATAATAAATAAAAAAGCCTTTTATTCCATGCATTTACAAAATAATTTTACAATATTGAATTTTATCACATGCTTGATAATTATTATTTCCTTTGAAATATGACATAATATATATCAAAAGAAAAAATATCAATACGGTCTGTCTGTCACAAAATTTTGTTCCGAAGAATTTTTTAACTTCCCAATGACATATGCAGCACTTCCTAATGTTTCACTGTGTGGCACTCCTCTGCGTAGGGTGTCTAAGTTTAAATATTTGGGACATTGGGTCAACGGTGTTTTAACTGATAATGTAGACATAGAAAGGGAACGCAGGTCGCTGGCTGTCCGTTGTAACATGCTGGCCTGCAGGTTTGCACGGTGTACGAATTCAGTGAAACTCACGCTTTTTAAAGCATACTGCCAATCTTTTTACGCCTGCAGCCTGTGGGTCAGTTATTCGCAGCGGGCATACAGCGACCTGCGTGTCCAATATAATAATGCACTCAGGGTACTGTTGGGGCTGTCATGGCGTTGCAGTGCGTCAGGGATGTTTGCTGAGGCGCGGGTTCATGGCTTTGCCGCTATCGTCAGGAAAAGATGCGCCTCCCTACTTGCTCACGTTCGTGGCAGTACCAACACTATACTGGGTGTTTTTACTCAAAGGTGGGCGTCCCCCATGCTGCAAAGGTGGGTGCGGCTTCATGCTGTAAAATAATTTTATGTGCAATACTAACATTAGCTCTTAAGTATATTTTTACTAACAAAATATGGACCTGGTCTGAATTAAATGTTTATTATTATTATTATATGAACTTGAAATTTGGTGATAACGTTTATTATTACGTATATTTTACTAACAAATACCAATATAATTGATAAATCGGATTTTTTCTTTGATAATGCCCACATTTGGCACGGAACCCTAAATGAGCGAAGTCAGACACACACTTGGCCTGTTTTTAATTTTGTATTCATTAAAAATTTTCTTTCATGTCTTCTTCGACATCCCAAACTTAACAGTAAGCATGGTGGAGCACTCACTCGAATTCATGAGCAAACGTCTATAATTGTGTCTAAAATCTGGATAGTACAGCATCATCAGTCTTTTAATGTTCCCACTTCTGGGATACAGGCCTCCTCTCTGTGAGAGGGTGTGGGCCGTAATCCACCACGCGGGTCCATTGCAGGTTCATTATTATGCGGGAGTCATTGGGTGATTTCCCAACCCCACAAAAAAAGGGCTCAATGCGGGTTGGTGGATGTCACACGTCTTTGAAGTTTTAGTTTTAGGACATGCCGGTTTCCTCAAGATGTTTCCCTTCACCTTTTTGAGTGCAGTGGTGATGAAATAATTTACACAAAGTAAAGCGCCTGCCTGGGTTTGAACCCACGACTTACAACTTGTTAGTTTCGGCCGTTACCACTCGGCTACCACTGCTCTTCAAAATTTTTCTTCATCAACTTCACCAAAACAATCAAATTTTCAGTTTCTTAAGGCACTCGCTTAAGGTGCTATTAACTGCCAACGACCTTGAGTGGTTTGCTTTCATGTTCTGTGCTGAGGTTACGTAACGAGTCGTACGTCCACCCAGGAATAGGACTCGCCCCTCAAGGAACGCAGTCCGAAATTAAATGCATTATTAATTTATTATACATAAAACAATAGGTATTATACTAAAGTACGTATACTAAAATATAAATAATAAAACGATCTTTAAAACGGTGATAATTTTATAAAAATACGCTATATGGTTTCAGCGTGATTCTCAATTTTTTATCCACGTCAGACATATTTTTACAAATTAATTACACTATGTTATAAAAATATAATTTCACATATTCACACATCAAATTACGAAGTGAATTAACTAGAGTAATGTATTTTTTTTTTAAAGAAATAAAACTGGTCGTTTAGACGTGATCTTCAATTAAAAATCATTGAAAGTCGTATAGCTGCGCCTTAAATCTCAACCATTCCTTTGTAATACAAACTGTAGGCAATTCATTGTAAACCATTTCTATTATTTCTTTGTATTTTAGTATAGCTGTAAGAGAAAGTTAGGTTTAATAATTCTATTGTTAATTCTATTGTCTTTTTTACTTTGTGTACAACATGTGGTATGGAGATGGCGATTGCGCATACCATTGTTCGAGTATAGCCATCCTTGTCATTCCTACGCGAGCGTGTATTGCGGTCCCTGTCTGCGCCGCTGCTACCTGACGCGGTTTGCGCGCGAGTGTCTCGGATTGGCTGAACGGCGCGGGAAAGCGTCTGAGTGGCCCGTGCTAATATGTAGCCCTGGGAGGGAGACACCGCTGAGCCAAAGGATTGCGTGCCAACGTATCCGATTGGCCTACGCTGTGACTTTAGGGGGGGGGGGCCGCAGTAACCGTAATAAAACCGCTAAACGCGCACGGAGTAGCCCTGTTCGAATCCAACTCTGCGCCTTGTCATGTAAGTCTTTGTTCTGCTGTAGGTACTGTTATAATATACGAGTTTGCCAGTAATTTGGTGTTTGACTTCGTTGTGTCTAAAATAATCCGGCCCTATATCGTCAATATTGGTCCTTCGAGCCGGATCCACAATGGAATACCAAGTTACTGGCGTTGTCACACGGAGCAAAGCCGCTGGAACCGAGCAGCGACCTGGAGTGGACGTCGCGATTGTGACACGTGGTAAAGAAGATGCCGCGTGTGCGTCATCCAGGTCAATAGCGAGCCGCCTTAGCCACGAAGCGCTAGACCATGACAACACCTGTGTTCCCACTATTCCACGTGGTGAAGAAAATGCCTCGTGCTTGTCTGGTCGATCGAGGTCAAGTCGTTTGAGCCACGAAGCGCGGCGCCGCCGTGCTGCCGCCGTGTATAAAGCCGAGGAAGAGCTGTTCAAGTTGAGGGAACAGCTGATAAGGAAAAGGCTGGCATTAGGAATCGCCGAAATCGAGGATGAAGAAGCAGACAACAATGTGGGTGAGTGGCTAGGAGCTGGTGATGTCCGCGGCGAACGCGTGAATGTACCGCCGGCTCCTGTCGCGTCGGCTTGCGCGTGTTCCATCGATGGCGAACGCGCGGATGTACCGCCGGCGACTCTCGTGCTGGCTGGCGCGTGTTCAACCGATGACGAACGCGTGAACTTGTCGCCAGCATCACCCGCGCCGGCTGGTACGCGTTCAACCGATTGCGAACGCGTGAATGTACCGCCGGTTCCTGCTACGCCGTCTGGCGCCTGTTCCCCCGATGGCGAATGCGCGAATGTACCGCTCGCGCCGCCCGCGCCAGCTGGCACGTGTTCAAACGATGGCGAACACGGGGATTTGCCGTCAACGCCTCCCTCGCTGGCGGGCACGCGTTCAACCGATAACGAACGCGTGGATGTACCGCCGGCGCCTGCTGCGCCGTCTGGTACCTGTTCCCCCGATGAAGAATGCGTAGACTTGCCGCCGGCGATTCTCGCACTGGCTGGCACGCGTTCAACCGATGTCGAACGCGTAGATGGATCGCCGGCGCCTGCTGCGCCGCCTGGCACCTATTCCTCCGATGGTGAACACGTGGACTTGCCGCCAACGCCGCCCGCACTGGCTGGCACCTGTTCAAACGATCGCGAACACGAAGACTTGCTGCCAACGCCGCCTGCGCTGGCTGGCACGTGTTCGAACGATGGCATGATTCGTGGGCTCGCACATGCGCCGCATGCCGTGATCGGCGCCCACGTGTCATTCGCACCCACGGCGTCCTTTTCCCCGCCATCTAATAGTAACCGAAACCGAATCACCGCACCTGCCAACCTCGCTAGCGCCCTCGACGCCAGATTCAGAGCGCTAGCTAGGTGCCAGGCCCAGGACTCAACGCGTCGGCGGGATCCTGCTCGCCGTGTACACATCACTAACGAGGAAGCTGCGTCATCGAATGCGTCGTTGCAAGCTAGTGTGTGCGCGTTGTATAATAGTGCGGGTCACCGGTTATCCAAGTGCGTAAAGTTTGTAAACAAAAGGGAAAACAAAAAGTGGAACTTTGCTAAGGATACTAAGTTATGTCGTAAATGTTTTGTGATAACCCGTTCTCGTTATAAGTGCCGCGCAAAACGACGGGACAGGTGCCGTTCCGTGGCCCGGGCGACGCCACCGCCGCCTCACCTGTGGGCGCCGCAGCGCAGGCGGCTACGCCCTGCGTACGAACGCTGTGGAACGCTAGCACCGCTGCGCCGCCGCCGAGTCGGTAACGAGTATGGGTGAACGATGTAGAGACACTAAAACTTAGTTGTAAATTGTGCCTGTTAGTATTTTAGTATCATTGTAAATAATCTTGATTATAGTTGTTTTGCGCTACTTGGTGATGGTGCCACACTGTCGTTGATCCATTCAAGTGTTTTTGAGCTTAGTGGACCACCATCCCCGTAAAAAAATTGTTAGTGATAGCGCCCTGTTGTAAAAATAATTGTATTGCCTACTAACGAGAGTGTTCAGGAACAAGGGGGTGGAATGTAGGCAATTCATTGTAAACCATTTCTATTATTTCTTTGTATTTTAGTATAGCTGTAAGAGAAAGTTAGGTTTAATAATTCTATTGTTAATTCTATTGTCTTTTTTACTTTGTGTACAACATGTGGTATGGAGATGGCGATTGCGCATACCATTGTTCGAGTATAGCCATCCTTGTCATTCCTACGCGAGCGTGTATTGCGGTCCCTGTCTGCGCCGCTGCTACCTGACGCGGTTTGCGCGCGAGTGTCTCGGATTGGCTGAACGGCGCGGGAAAGCGTCTGAGTGGCCCGTGCTAATATGTAGCCCTGGGAGGGAGACACCGCTGAGCCAAAGGATTGCGTGCCAACGTATCCGATTGGCCTACGCTGTGACTTTAGGGGGGGGGGCCGCAGTAACCGTAATAAAACCGCTAAACGCGCACGGAGTAGCCCTGTTCGAATCCAACTCTGCGCCTTGTCATGTAAGTCTTTGTTCTGCTGTAGGTACTGTTATAATATACGAGTTTGCCAGTAATTTGGTGTTTGACTTCGTTGTGTCTAAAATAATCCGGCCCTATATCGTCAATACAAACTGTAGACTTATTTAGTTATCCTCTCCGTACCTCTTCAAAAGAAACCTTGTTCGTTTTTCCATCTCATTGACTAGCTTATTTGAGGTTTACCAAAGAAACACGATTTAATGGAATAGAATATTCGCTTTTGAGAAAATCTTTTAGCAAAGATAACTTTCGAGTAAAAAGAATTGTTTTAAGCATAAATTAAAGGTACGAGTACATAGTAGAAAAAAGACATTTCGCTGAAAAAATAATAACAAGGACCGTTATGTGTTGCTTTTAATTTGACCTTTGGAAAAGGTTAAAATTAGATTTTGACCTTTAGTTCCAAACATCCGAATGAAATCCGGAGCCCTTATTGTGTGTTTAAAGTGTTTTTATTTTTCATAATTTTAAAATGAACAGTTTTAGAGTTACCGAAAATAGATGAAACCGACCATTCTAACTCTTATCTTCGAAATTACCGCGTTTAAAATATTGAAAAAAATACAAAATGTTGTTCTACTCATTACTACAGGAAAAATTTTAAGAAGTCTGTGGGTAAAAAAACATATTACGAGTATATACCAAAAAAAAAAAAACATTCGGAACCCTTTACACGCAAGTCAGACTCGCAATTGGCCGATTTTGTTTTGGTTTAATCGAATGTTTAGCCAAAAACCTTTGAGCCAGGCAGACGATACCTTAAAAAAACTTTATTACAAAAAAAATTGAACCGACTTCCAAAAAAAGTGCAAAATAACTTTAATTTCGGAAGTAGGTGTTCCTGTTTTGTGTCTTCGTTTTTTGACACCGACTTCAGAAATTAAAGTTATTTTGCACTTTTTTTGGAAGTCGGTTCAATTTTTTTTGTAAAAAAGTTTTATATTTTTCACTTTTTAGTTGTGGTTCCCCATTAAACTGTGTTAACAATTCATAGACATACGAGTACGATAGCAGCAATCGCGGTTGATTTCCTGTCAATTTTTGAAGAGTTCCGTTGTCTGTCTCCGAAACCCATTACCAGATCTTTTTGAAATTTAAATGGGACCATTTCGGAATAAACCCCTTTCGAACAAAAAAAGAATTTTGCAAATCCGTCAATATATGACGGAGTTATGCCCGAACATACATAAAAAAAAAAAAAAAATACAAACATCCGAATTGATAACCTCCTCCTTTTTCGAAGTCGGTTAAAAAAAATAAAACTGCTTTATACTGTTAAAAGTATAAATTGAATAAAAACCTTAAACTAAAGGAACTTGAGAATGTCTAGAATATATTAACGATCGATCACCTGCAGGTAATACCGATATAAACGAAGTATCGTTGAAAGAGATGAATATTCATCTCTTTCAACGATACTTCGTTTCTCTTTAATAAAAATAAACTGTTTGCTGTAGTATCAAATTCATCAAGAATCACTTAGACATGAAATTATTGCAGTAGGTTTTAAGCTCTCAAAACGGCGATGGAAAACATCGTGAGGACACCGGCATGTCCTTTTTTTGGGGGGTGGGAAATCATCCAATGAAATCTCCCGCTCTGGGTGGAGCGGAAGGGCATGTCAGACTCTTACTGACTAAAACCCACCCCTGTTCTTTCCTTGCCTGAGTGCCCAGGGGAGCGGTAACTCTGTTATGAATTTATCCGGTACCCTTAGGCATGCAGGTACCGGCCATGATGGGCCCCGTCAGTGGTGGCTGACAAACATCTCTTTGAGGCGCGCGTGGAACACTACGCGGCGTCGATTCACGGGCCTGCCCCCTCAGCCAAAATACATTTCTGTTAACGTTAACGCTAACGCTTCTGCAAAATGAATGGCAACGACATTACTGTACGTGAGTCACGTGACAGTTCTCTCCGCAGGTAATGTCCTAGCCATACATTTTGCACGAAGCGTTAGCGTTAACGTTAACAGAAATGTATTTTGTCTAAAGGCTCTGGTGTTGATCGGACGGGGAGCTACCCACTACTCGTCGTCTGCAGGCCCGGGTAAACCGGCAGAACCAAAAATTCCGCCGCCCGCGTGGTGGAAGACCAATTAGGCCTATGTCCTGCTATGTTATGCTTATGCACAGCCTGACTTCGGCTGTCTTTTCCTATCAATCTAAATACTGGCAATCCCCACGCTCCTGTGATAATCACAGTTATTCAGGTTATTCTCGTGATGCTAACAATGTCGCCCGCCCATCTCTTCCTCATATTAACAGCAAATTAACGCCAGAGAATCGCCAATTTATTTTATGACATAAATATAACTGAGTGAATAATTACTGTGCGAGACGGGATATGAATGAAAATGGATTGACTGCTGGCGTGACGGCTGACGGGGGCGCATAGACGAGAAAAACATGTTCCCGACCCCAAAGTAACATGGGTCAAGGGCAGAGTGTAAATAACTGGCATTAATGCCACAAAGTTGATCGCTCTAACTAACAATAATAAGACTATGATGAGGATCAAGTCTGTAAAGGTTCCCGAAAGGCGACAATTCGGCAACGGTGCTACAATGCAACAATGATGAGACAATGATGTGACAATAATGAGACAATGGTGAGACAATGATGACACAATGATGAGACAATGATGAGGTGAATGTATAATATGTATGTTTATTATTAATATATATATATTTTCATTCATGTTTTTTTATTATTATTTCTACTTGTTATTGCTTTATTTGTTTTTTTTTATGCACCTGCCATATTATCTCTCCACCACCCTTGGTTGACTGGTAGAGAATGCCTAAGGCATTAAGGCCGCCTTTGTACTTTTGATGCATAAAGTGTAAATAAATAAATGAGACAATGATGAGACAATGATGAGACAATGATGCGATAATGATGCGACAGTGATTCGATAATGTGAAACCATTTTTTTAATTGTTGCACCGATAAAGTATCCGTAGAACAATTTCAATGAAAAAAGTTGTCACATTATCGCGTGGCGCTTTCTGCAAGACCCTTTATCAACTTGATTTATCATCAATAGCTATGTACTGTTATGATTTTTGTCAAATTGTGCTTTCAAAGTTACCATTAGATAAGTAGATCCATCAAAGTTTATAACAAAAGTTGAAAGTGTTCATGCAAATAAACATCTAATACTTAGGTACTTCAGGAAGTTACTAATAGCGTTCACTGAACGAAGAAATGAGGCAGAAAAAACTTATTGGAATCAGTTTCTTCAGCCTGAAAACCTGAAAAGGCTTCGCGGAAAAAAAAAATGAGAAAGACAAAACTTTGTCTTCTTTCTGGGAAGCTGTAGAAATTCGAACAAAGTTTCAATGAAACGGAGCCTTCACGGAATAATATTTTACAATGCTTTTGTTAAACGATAAATAATATTGTTAAAAGTTCCTGTTACAAGTGAACCACTTATTCAGCGTTACGCGTTCGCGTTTTATAACAAGCGACCCGCTCCGGCTCTGCTCGGGTACAGACGCCAGCAAAAATCGACAAGAATTCTCACAACGTATTAGTTTGACGTTTAGTTTGACTTACCACCTTCTATTTTCAAGTTTTCGCCAACAAATGATTGAAATTCACAATTTCATCAACTTAGCATAAGTCAAGATGGCCCAGTGGTATAGAGCACACAGATTGAAGCGTAAATCAGTGTGCCGCAAGTTCAAATCCCACGCAATTGTTGACTTTTTGTAAAAATTATATGTTTAGTAGGCCATTTTATTTTAACATATCCGTGATTATTCGTTAACAAACCCTGTATTATGTGTTTACTTTCGTTTAAAACAGCTATATCTTTTAACTTGTGCCATCGCCTTATCTTAAGAATGCAGTGAACTCGCTATCAATTTTGTTGACAATAATCATGATTCTAATAATAATAATAATACAGTGGATACAGCAGTCATTGTGCCGATAGTCGTGACGGCCAATGGCTTAATTGCCAAGAGCCTCGACCAACATCTCAGGAGGCTCTCGTTAGGCAGTTGGATCAAGGGCTTGATCCAGAAAGCAGTACTCCTGGACACGGCTCGTATTGTTAGGAGATTCCTTTCTCAGGAGCCCTGACCACCGGTAGCTTGGACCCTATTCCCGATACCGGTGGGCTACTACTTTTTATATTTTTAAATGTTTTTGTATTTATTTATGTTTTTATATGTAAGTACCTAAATATTTGAAAATGTAAAGTGTATGTATATAAGATTAAATAAATGGAATAATAATAATAATAGTTGGAGTTGCCCAAGCGTGTAAATAGCCGTGGGTCTCTGCGGATGTAGAACGGTAAATACGACCAAGCACTTAGAGGGAATGCTGGCCCAAAATTGCCTATATTTGTCTGTATAACTTCAAGTTAGGAGTGGTCGGCAGCAGTCGGCGAATGTGGCCCTACTTACAATTTGTAAAACAAGTGGTACCTTACTTTCCGGGCTGTTCTCGATGGTTGCACGTCGAATTGTCGAGTGGCCACTCGTTCTCTTCACACCAACACTCCTGATTATGCTTGTTCAGTAGTTAACGGACGCGGTAAATATGGGTTATTTATTATTCCCGGAGGATCCCCAACGTTTACGGGATTTACTCGGGATTTTAGCGTATTTGCGGGGACGATATTATTTTAAGACATTAGTCTGCGGTGAGATGCGCGCTGTGCCTCGCGGCGTTAGACACACACACTCTGACGTCAAACTGACGTGACGTCGATTGTTGCATTTTAAATTGTCTATAGCTCGTCGTAAAGCCGGCCACTCACGTCTGTCTGACAAATTAAAGCGAGACACACACGCGACGTGATACCAACCCCACCCAACTTGCAGAGTGGCGGCAACTCGCCACACCATGCTCCCCGCCTTGAAAGGTCCAGGAGCTTTCAAAAGCTGCTAATCTATGCGGAGCGAGTGAGGTTCAAGAAGCGGTGATGATATGTAAGCATTAACTTGTTGAAGAGCTTTGAGGGAAATCCAAGCAGCAGTCCGAAACACCATCGCATTGATATAATGCTCGGGAAAAATAATTATCAGTGTCCTAAGAATGAATTGCGGTTCGACTTGACTATGGTAAGTCGAATAAACTAAATTACAACTATGTAATGGCGTACCATTGGAACGTATAATATGAACCCTAAACTAAATTAAACTAAATTATGTAGTAATAATAATCTATTGAGTTGGCAAAGGATACAACTTAGTGACAGGACGTTTATACGTGCCTGACGCGGTTTTTATAGAAGCGACTCGAATTACACCATCCGATCCCGGAAAAACTGCCTCTATGATACCTAATGGCCAAGTCAATGGAGGTACGTTATCTTGACCCAAGAGAACGACAGTACCTATCTCTATAGGGCGATCGGGAGTGCACCACTTCTGGCGAACTTGCAGCGTGTGCAAGTACTCAATTCGCCATTTATTCCAGTAGGATAACACAAGTTGATCCAAGAGCCTTTTGCGGTTGTTTAGGTTTATGTTTTCTTCTGTCAATTCAAAAGAAGGCAAATACGTGAGTGGACTGGACATTAAAAAATGCGCGGGCGTGAGTACCTCCGGATGTGGGTCTGACGAAATGACACTAAGTGGTCGAGAGTTCAAAAGGCACTCAATTTGCACCAATACGGTCGAGAGTTCCTCGTAAGTGAGAAGTTGTTTACCTACGACTCTAAACAAGTGAGTTTTAACACTCTTAATATTCGACTCCCAAATACCTCCGAAGTGTGGAGCTCGCGGCGGTATTCTTGTCCACTCGATGCGTGATTTAAGAAGCTCATTTTTAATATCCGTTTGAACAGTTGAATTTAATAAAAAAGAATAAATATCATCCAATTGCGCCTTAGCGCCAACAAAATTGGTACCATTGTCTGAGTACATAACAGACACTGGACCGCGGCGAGAAATGAATCTCTTAAATGCGAATAGGAAAGCCTCAGATGTGAGATCCGAAACAAGCTCGATATGTATGGCTTTAGTCACCATGCATACGAACAAACATAAGTAAAGTTTCTGCGAACGTTGACCTCTACGTCGAATAGGTATATAAGCAAGCGGCCCGGCGAAATCTACACCGGTGTGTACAAAGGCTTTAGCATCACGGACGCGGTATCCAGGAAGTTCAGCCATTTTGGGTACTGGATGCTTAGGATTTAGACGGAAACAAGTATTACATTTCCGACAACGAGAACGTATAACCGTTCGGCCATCCAATATCCAAAACCGCTGCCTTATAATGGACATCAATAACCCTGGGCCCGTATGGCAGTACGTATTGTGATAGTGATCGATAATTAGATCGACTACGCGGTCGCGTTTAGGTAAAAGCGCGGGATGCTTGGCTTCATACGGTAAGTCAGATTTAGACAATCTGCCCCCAATACGTAAGATTCCGAAGCTATCAATGAAGACAGATAAACAGCGCAACTTCTTAGCTGGAAGTTCACCTGCTTTAATTAAATTTAAATCGCTCGCAAAATGTAAACTTTGAACTAATCGAACAATGAAATTTTCGGCGGTCTGAATGTCTTCAACAGAACTATGACTATGTAGTCCGCTTGTAAATTTAAGAATGTACATAAATACACGTAACAATTTATTCCATGAGCAAACACGGTCAGCTATAGTATCTAAAATACGCGGTTCAGTATTCGAAGTTTCTACAAGAAAAACCTTTGATTTAAACTCCGGCAATGTTTCACATTGAGCAGGAGCGAACTTTAAAGGCCACTCGCTCATGGGCTGATGGAGCCATGTGGGGCCGTTCCACCACAACGAGTGTCTTATTAAATCCGACGGCAGCATGCCGCGAGACAGACAATCGCTAGGATTCTCTTTCCCGGACACGTGACGGAAACAAGCGGCAGGTAAGTTTTCCTGTATTTGAGCAATGCGGTTGCTGACAAAAATAGACCATCTATGGGGAGATGAGTGGATCCACGAGAGAGCTATGGTGGAGTCCGAGAAAGCGTGGACACCTGTAATAGGTACACGAGCGGAAAGTTTTTCCTTGACTACGCGAACGAGTTTAGATAGAAGTAAAGCGGCGACAAGTTCTAATCGAGCTAGCGTTGTTATTTTAGCGGGGGAGACTTTGGACTTTGCACATAAGAGTCGGACAGTGATATCACCAGTAGGGTTGGTAATGTGTAAATAAATACAACAGCCATAACCAGTAAAGCTGGCGTCGCAAAAGGCTACGATGTTCACTACAGCTTCTCTAAAGACGCCAATGTGGCGAGGAACCTTTAGAGAAGAGAGTGAAGGAAAATCGCGCGTAAAAGCGGCAAACCGATTTGTGATAGATTCCGGTGGAACCTCATCCCATCCTACTTTAGCTAACCAAAGTTCCTTGATTAATACCTTCGCGTACAGCACAACGGGTCCTACAAGGCCCAGTACGTCGAACAAGCGGGCAACTAGCGATAGAATCGCGCGCTTCGTGCATTTATCATCCACGGCGATTGTTGTCAAAGAAAAATAATCATCAGCGGGTTCCCAGGTTAATCCAAGGATTTTGAAATTATGGACATCATTATCCATGCCAGAAAAATTAACTGGTAAGCGGTGAGACTCTGGGAGAATCTCTAATAAAGCGGGTGAATTGGTAGCCCATTTGACTAAGTCAAAGGAACCTACCTTCATTAAATCAATTAAATCGCGGGATAGACGCATAGCTGTCTGTTCGTCCGAAACAGAGTAGACGTAGTCGTCCATGTAAAACTGAGTTTCTACCAATTTAGAAGCCTCAGGAAAGCGGTCGCTTTGCTCACACGCCAAGTTACGCAATGTGCGCATCGCTAAATAAGGACTAGGTTTTAGTCCGAAGGGAACGCGGTTAAAATGAAAGGTGCGAATAGGCTCACCTTTGCTAAAACGATACAAGATTCGTAAATATTTGCGGTGGTGCTCTCTTACACCGATACGCAAGAACATTTGTTTTATATCCGCTGTCATCGCGACAGGGAATGTACGAAAATCAAGCAATAACAAAAACAAGTCTGCTTGCAAATTAGGTCCGACATGCAAAATGTCATTGAGCGACAACCTCGAGTGAGTCATATAATCCGCGATAGTTTTATTATTATTCTCGCGTAGGGTCACCAACGCAAACTTACGCTCAAGCGCAAGTGAGCGCCCAGGGGCGTAACCGTGCGAGCTACCTAGCCCGCCGGGTGAGCGCGCAAAAGGCAGATCGACAAAGTATCTGCCGTCTTCAAATAAGACTGAAGAATTAAAATTATTTTCACACTCTAATTCGTGCGGACCAATAACGGAACGCGGCGCGGCGCGGCGCGGCGCGGCGGTGGCGGCGGGTGGAATTTCCTCTAGCTCAAAAAACTTATATAAATTTGACTCGACTTCAATGTCGGCCTGCGCGGTAAACGAAGATGTAATGTGTGTCACATCACTACTACAACAATCAATATCACCCATAAGTACATAACCGAAGCTAGTCAGTACAGCAGGGGGTGCGCGGGTACCTGTTTCGACCCTGTCTCCCAGGTAAATAAAGGGGAACAATTGTGCTCCAAGCACGACGTCTACCGTGCCCGGCACGTTCCAAAGCGGATCAGCGAGCTGCAAGTTACTTAAGTATGACATGTTATCATTGTTATGTAATCTAATTAATTTCGCGGGAAGTCTATCTGTAATACAATCAACAACTAACGCTTGTATCGAAAACTTCGTATGAGGGTCAAACCGAGATTCTATGTTGAGATGAATAAAACCGTGTATTGGTTTCGATGACATTCCAACACCTTGTAAAAATGAATTGCGTAATTTAATTATGGGTAAGTTCAAACGTTTACAACAGTCCACAGTAATTAAATTATTTTGCGATCCGTTATCTAGTAGGCACCGAACCACCTCCTTATCTCTGATGTCGCTATAGTATGCATATAACTGCGCGGTCGCTAGCAAAATGGTTGACCCAGTTTTAACAGCTGTAGTGAGCGAAACAGATGTATCCTTAGTAGGCGCTTGCGGCTCGGGCGATAATGACTCATGTTTTTCTCGGAAATGTAAGAGAGAATGGTGGTTCTTCTTACAAATTTTACAAACGTTACGTGACTTACATTTAACCAAAGAATGGGATAGACTTAAACAGTTTATACAGCCACGTTTTGCTTTTATAAATTCAAAACGTGCAAGCGGTGTACTAATATTTTTAAACTGCGGGCAATAGAACAGCTGATGTCGTACGTCATCCTTATCACACAACGTACATTTGCCATTCGAAACCGGTTCATTACGCGATACGAATGACTTAGCGGTATTATTTTTTGTTTGATGATTCGCTGAACTAGACTTAGCGCGCGGTTCCGTCTGTAAATTATTACCGTATGAGCGCTGCAGCACTTTAACATATGCTTGCATGAATGTTATAAACTCCGCATAGGAAGGTAATTCTTTTTCACTCACACGTGATTCAAACTGTAAGACAGTTTGCGCGTCAACCTTTCTTAAACCACAGTGTAATAAAACAAAATCCAGTAAGTCTGGAATGTCTAACTGCTTCAAGGCTGCGACGGACGCTGAATATCGTTCCACAAAAGTATTGAGGCTCGCGGCATTTCCGGCGCATTGTTTAATGTCCAGTATATTATTGAGATAATGAATCCCTAAACTACGCTTATCTTGATACCTTTTTACGAGACTGTTCCACATAACGTTGTATGTATCACCTGTAGGAACAATGCCCGCGGTCAGCTTCAAGGCATCATGAGTCAATTTACTGATCAAGTACTGGACACGCTGCGAGTCAACCAGATCGGTATTTAAATGAACATTACTTCGAAACATTTCATAAAATATGGGCCAATTTTCCGCTTTACCATCGAACGTTGGCAAATCTATGGGCGGTAATTTTATCCGAGTACCCACTTTGTGTTCCGATGTTTCGTTTTTCGAAAGTATGAGATTACGTTTATATTTAATATTAGAATATAAGTCTTCAATAGAATATAGACTCGAATAGTCTGGTGCGGTTTGGTCAATCTCGAATTGCAATTCATTCATTTGTTCTACTATTTCCTCAAATTTGTTATATTGCTCAGTAATTGTTTCTGACTGCGCTAAGAATGTCTCATTTGAACGTGAATCATAGTTCGAGATGTTTCTGGAATCATTATATATGCGATTAACTCGCTCGAAAATCATTTGTTTTTTAGCGGTAAGCTGAGCTAATTTAGCTTCTTGCTTGCGGGACGCCATTTTGGGGCACTAATAAAGTTATGTGCCTACCGTAATGACTTGTACTTAATTTGTACTGAATTTTACTGATGCCTATCCAGGCTCGAAAGGACCATCTAATGGAGTTGCCCAAGCGTGTAAATAGCCGTGGGTCTCTGCGGATGTAGAACGGTAAATACGACCAAGCACTTAGAGGGAATGCTGGCCCAAAATTGCCTATATTTGTCTGTATAACTTCAAGTTAGGAGTGGTCGGCAGCAGTCGGCGAATGTGGCCCTACTTACAATTTGTAAAACAAGTGGTACCTTACTTTCCGGGCTGTTCTCGATGGTTGCACGTCGAATTGTCGAGTGGCCACTCGTTCTCTTCACACCAACACTCCTGATTATGCTTGTTCAGTAGTTAACGGACGCGGTAAATATGGGTTATTTATTATTCCCGGAGGATCCCCAACGTTTACGGAATTTACTCGGGATTTTAGCGTATTTGCGGGGACGATATTATTTTAAGACATTAGTCTGCGGTGAGATGCGCGCTGTGCCTCGCGGCGTTAGACACACACACTCTGACGTCAAACTGACGTGACGTCGATTGTTGCATTTTAAATTGTCTATAGCTCGTCGTAAAGCCGGCCACTCACGTCTGTCTGACAAATTAAAGCGAGACACACACGCGACGTGATACCAACCCCACCCAACTTGCAGAGTGGCGGCAACTCGCCACACCAATAGTAATAGATTTATTTATGAGGCTATAAAAATCCATAATAATACAATTTTACATATTACATTTTGTATGATGTGATGATATTTAAAAATGTCATTAAATTCAATTACTAAATGTGAATCAGTACAATTTAAAAATAATGAAAGTCAAGAAAATAAAAATAAATTAAAATTGCAATAAACTAAAAATAGAAATGTCATAAATTTAAAATGAAAAATGTCAATAAATTAAATTACAAAATAATAAATTATCTTAATTTCTCTCTACAGATTATAATAATTAGATCAAAATAAAAAGAGTAAAAAGTTGAGCAACTGCGCCTGAGCTAGGCCGAGCCTGTATTTCAGGACGCAGTTCACCTCCCAGAAAAGACAGTGAACAATAATGATATCATTACCATTAGTCTAGCGTTTACAGATATCACCTTACCTACAACAATGTATCGTTTACAAAATAATTTTAGAGTATGTGCTGTTGAGTGTTTAAGTTGTGTGTGTTGTGAGTGTAATTTTGTCTTAACTTAAGATTCTTAGGAGCTCTTCTGTAGTTTTATTATTACATGTGAGTAGAAAATCTAACAATTTGGTTTTGCATTCCTGTTTAGTTAGTGTCTAAATATTAAGAGTACTATTTAGTCTATTGTAGAGGAAAGGACCGCTGAAACAGAAAAACCGATGTGTAAATGAATGTTTAAATTGAAGGGGTCGGGGGACTACAGCATTGCGACGACGTTTTAGCAGAATATTCCTGTCTAGGGGGGTAAGAGAGTGTTGTTTGAGAGTTGTGTTCAAGATGTAAAGTTGGCGAACGGTTGGTAAGTTCCAGGACCGATACAGGAGATGTGTAGGGTAATCAATGGGTCGAAAAGAGCTAACCTTTAGAATTGCACGTTGTACTATTTCGAGAGGAAGCAGAATGGATTTGCAAGCACCACCCCAGCATGTTATGCAATACGTTAGTAGCGATTGACAAAGTGCCATATAAACCTTTCTTAATATTATTATATCTGCTACATGTCGTAAGTTTTTAAAAACATAAATCAGTTTTCTAAGTCGGGATTGAAGTAAAGATATGTGTGCTTTGAAGTTCAGAGATGAGTCTAGAATAACTCCCAAATATTTAACTTCAGTTCTTCTGATTAGACAAGGACAATTACAAGTAGTGGCATTTGTTAAATGGGCGTGGATGGAATGCGATTTTAAATTGAGTTCAATTGGGGGCTTGTAGGGGTTTCTTGTATAGAATGGCATGTACATAGTTTTGTCTGAATTTAATGTGAGAAGATTTTGTTTCAGCCAGTAGGAAACCTTGTCGAAACCATTCTGTGCCAGCATGAAAGCACTATCCCATGTCTCAGCACAAAATAGCAAAACCGTATCGTCAGCATACGAAATAATGATGCCTTGATCCAATTTCAACTCACAGAGGTCATTTAGGTACACCAAGAAGAGTGTAGGACCTAGGACTGAGCCTTGTGGGACACCAAAAGGGACAAATTGATCAGTGCTAATGTAGGAATCTACTTTCAAGCATTGTTTACGACCGGTTAGATAATCTTCTAACAATTTAAGCTGCAAACCTCTTATACTCAGGCGTTCCAATTTTGCTAGAAGACGAGGGACAGACACCGTGTCAAACGCCTTGGCAAGGTCAAGGAAGATAGCAAGCGCTTTGTTACCATCATCAAGGTTTCTAATAATATGATCTGTAAGTTTATGCACAGCATCCTCCGTTGACCTGCCAGAACGGAAACCAAATTGACCAGATGAAATTAAATTATTGTTTTCGAGATACTTTACAAGTCTACTATTTATTATTCTCTCTAGAATCTTAGAGATAGCTGGTAGAATAGCAATTGGTCTATAGTTACAGACACGGTGTCTATCTCCCGTCTTGAAAATGGGGACAACTATTGCCTTCTTAAGCACGTCTGGAAAAACACCTCGACTAAGGCAAACATTGAATAAATGGGTAAGGTGTGGAACAATTGTATCTTTTGTGGCTTTTAATAGGCTATTGCGATTCTATTTTGTTTTTTATTCTTCTACCCGCACTGTTCTAACATAATAGTTCAATTTATTTTTATCATCTAATTGACGATTATCTTGTGAGAACTAAAGTTCTTTTAACAGAAATTGAGGTTAAGTTTCAATCTTCTTTTCGTCAAGAAAATGAACAATTAAGCTTTGACCTCAATACATTCATTGTGACGTTACATAAAAATAAAATGTTTACAAAGTCTAAATCATATATCACTTTTCAATAAATAACTGAATATAAACAATTAAATTTTATTTTATTAAAATTTTAATATCCTTTCATTGTTACGTTATTCATATTATGAATGGTCTAAGTGGGTGTACTTCCAACAAACAATCTTACACGTAACATAAATAACGGTTACAAGATAACTTTTTTGTCTGGGTAACAATTCGACGTCACAATTCTCATAAATGTTTAATTAGTAAATATAAAGAATAAACATTTTTATTAAACACGTCTTTTTATTTCCACCTTACAACATCGAAAAGATGTAACAACTAAATAATTGCAAATTATGAATGTGATTCTTCTTGTGGTTAATAGATCATATTCGTAATTTGCAACTATTTAGTGCAAAAAATGCAATAGTATTTTTCATAGAAATATAAAAAACAACTATATTAAATAGATTGGGAATTTTCAAAGTAAGAAATAACCGCAACGGACCGACCATGATTTGAACTCGGGCTACGTTATTTGCGAATCCAACACTTAAGTTCATACGGCTACCAGCACATGACATATTTGCGCGAATTTTATCAATGCAATGGAGAGAACAAGTCGCCTCTGTGACTGTGTGATGCGTATTCAATGGCACAGAAAAATAATAATGATGTTTTTAAGCTCAGTGTGACAACAGTTCCATAGTGTGTGTTATCTGTGGAATATGGTACTCATACACGCGCACACATACGCACGGAAGTATCGTGCTCGCTCGGTTCGTAGCAATGTAATCTTTAGCGTTCTTATGAACTTTTGCGGCCTGACTGTACAAATTATACACACAAACTTACCTCGATTATCGCTCTTTCTATAAGAGTAAACCACATTCAAATCAGTTGCGTAGTTCTGAAATAGACACGGAGGACGACTTTGATTTAACACACATAAAAATGACGTAAACAAATCTTAGAAGTTAAATTTGACCCACTTCTCGGTTTCCGATTAAGCTGAAATTTTGCGTACATGTTTAGTTCGGATGACAATACATGGTTAGTTAAGTGACGTCATTCTAAATCCAAAATGTCTCCCAAAGATGGCGGACTAGTTATTTTGTATGCACTCAATTCCCATAATATGGGAAATATACTGAGAAAACAAGAAAACTAAAAAAAACTGGTCAAGTGCGAGTCGGATTTCGCACATAAAAAAAAAGGCTTCCGTACCAAATATTGGTATTTGTTTGTAAAGTATACGTAATAATAAACATTATCAGACTACCCTTTAGATTTTAAGTTCTTTCAGTCCATCCCATGGTTGTCTGGTAAATATTTTCCACTTTCACCAACTGTTTCTTTCTTCTGTTTCGTTTTGATGGTCTGTTTGTTGTCATTTGCCAGTGTCGCAGTACAGATTACATAGTATTACGCAATATATGTATTGTCTTTGGTTGTTGGCGGACTCTGACATTAGGCAATGAACAGAAGACTTAAGTACATTGATTGAATACGAGGCTTTTAGCATTCTTGTATGTTTATGTTATTTTCCATTTTTCTGTAATCTGTGTTATATCTGTGCAGAATAAATTATTTTTCTTTCTTTCTTTCATATCGCTGTTCAGCGATAAGACTGCCGTTGTCCCCATAGATTTAAGCTCGCGTAAAACAATTTTGTGACTGTTTTGGTGTACAATAAAGTTTTATTCTATTCTATTCTATTCTATTCTATTCTATTCTATTCTATTCTATTCTATTCTATTCTATTCTATTCTATTCTATTCTATTCTATTCTATTCTATTCTATTCTATTCTATTCTATTCTATTCTATTCTATTCTATTCTATTCTATTCTATTATCACCAAATTTAAGGTCATAGGTCAATGGGAAGTTAAAAAATTCTTCGACGGATAGCGGAAACTTAGGGTCCGGTGGCGTACCTTCGGGTACGGAACCCTAAAAAGAGACAGAGAATTTATCAATCTATCGCTACAGAATATCAATAAACACATAGTAATGCTAAATATAAGCGACACAAGGTAATCAGTAAATCACAAACGGATCTAAGTACCATGATAATTGACGAAACGAACTTACTTGCTTAATATCGATAAAAACCCAAGAAAAATATTACTTTCCAAACAAAAGAAATAAACATAGTTCTGTGGTTTTCCGACCAAAGATTAATGTGTTAAGTAATTATGTCCACAACTGTACTGTACTCAGTTAACGCTTGTGTGCCGAACTGTACAAAAACGGTCATTTGTTACTGTTGATAGAAAGAGACAGAAAGATACAGATCTTCGGGGATAGAAAGAGATGGGTGTATTAGAAAAATGTCGTTTGTGCCTTTTATTAATTAGGTAACAAAGGCCTGAATAATGAAGAAATTGGGATACATAGTAAAGTAAGATTACAGGTTTTGGTTTCGTTAGTAGTATGGACAGAAATCCTGTGAAAGTTTGGATGGCTTTTTTTTTGGATGTTTGTTACTCAATCACACACACACACAAAATCAAGTCAAGTCAAGTCTGTCAGTCAGAAATATGAAGTTATGAAGTTAATTGCACATTCCAAAGCATAGATCTATAAGGAGAAGAACGAAAGCAAGAAACTCCATGGAGATTCTTTAAAACATGTTAGGTATCTATTATAAATTCCGGTTACATATAATTATCATGTTGCTTTTATTATGTGAGAACAATGATAATAAAAAAATAAAATTTTAAAAAAATAAGATTAAAATAAGCCAGTGGCAGTTAAGAGACGACCAGTCTCAACTGTCGGCGTCCGTTCTCGAACATGACGCGTGGATCAGCACCACTCAGCTCAACCATTTTGAAGGGAACCGAATGACCCAACACACGCGCCACCATCAGCGATACATTTAAGTGAGCATGACAAACTCTCAACTGCCATGCTCGTTCATGTCAAAAAAAAAACCTGCCAAGAGCGAGTCGAACTCGCGCGCAAAGAGTTCCGAACAAATCATATTTTTTTCAGGTTTTTTTAACTGCCTCCACCTTATACAGGCTGTAACGGAAAGGTGTGGTCATATTTTAAGAACTACATATACCCATGGATATGAACAACTTTCTTCAAGAAAATCCGAGGAAATTCTAAAAAAAAAATTTGGCCTCCCATACAAATATTGATCAGCTGATGATAACTTTGTATCGAATGTCCATTTTTTTTTGGGAATTAGCTATTTTTTCTTAGAGATATATTCCGGTTTCGGAGATAAGGGGGACAATGGTAATTTTTCATCTATTTTCTTAAATAACTTCAAAATAATATATTTTAAAATTTAAATAAAAAATATTCGAGATCTTCACAATGTGCCCTTTCATTTGATATGTCGCACGACACAGTTTGAAAAACTTTGATTTTTGATTTTCCGATTTTCACCTCAAAAGTGACCTCCATATTCCAAATTAATTTATTTAGGGTACACGTCCGTATTTGAGTCACAGATATACATGTGTGTACCTTCACCTCTATCGGTCCAGCAGATTCGGAGCAAATTGGCTGTGACAGACGGACAGATGGACAGACAGACAACACACACACACACGAGACACACACACACACACACACACACGAGCATACGAGTGATCCTATAAGGGTTCCGTTTTTTCATTTGGACTTTTGGAACCCTAAAAACTGATCAGATCTGGATGAAATTTGGCACAGATATAGATTAGAGTCTGGAAAAGCACACAGGCTAAAATTTATAATGACGGAAGTACTCATTCCATGCGGGTGAAGCCGTTGGCAGAAGCTAGTGGCCTTCATTCATTCAGTAATTTCAAATCGGTTGACACGTTTATAATGGTCGATTGATTATGCCAAAATAGTCCGTTTTGCTAACGGACCGTAAAGGATGAGCCACTGTACACATTGTCGCGACCGAGCCGGATCCCGGCCGGGACACGGTCAAACATCTATAGTATACTTTTTAAGCGACTTTCATAAAAGGAGGAGGTTCTATGTTCGACTGTATGTATGTTTTTTTTTATGTATGTCCGTCGATTTCTCCGTCAGTTGTGGACCAATTTCCAAAATTCTTTTTTTATCCGAAAGAATATACTCCTGACGTGGTCCCATACAAATTTTATCGAAATTGCTTCAGCGCTTTTTGAGAAACTGAACAAAAACGAAAAATACATATACCTTAGATGACGTTTCTGTTTTCTCCAATTACGAGTATGTTTAAATTCCACGTTCCATGTTATTGGGGTTTTTAGTTCTAGGATAAAACAACTAAAAAGTAAAAATAAAAAATTACAAAAACAAACAACCGACTTCCAAAAAACAAAATACACTAAAAATTAAAAAATAACTTTAATTTCGGAAGTCGGTAAGTCGGTGCTCCCGCCGTGCGCCGCCGGGACCCGGCCGGGGCACGGCGTCGAAATGTCGGTGGGTATTGCTTCCCGGCTCCGGCTCGGCCCGGCCCCGACACGTTGTAACAAGAACGTGTGCGGGTGCCCGGAGTGTCGTCGACGACAAATCTTTTAGATGTGAGCAGCTCAGCAAAATGGACGATGAAAAATTGCTAGAATGTGTGCGCAAGTACCCTTTTTTGTGGGGTGGGAAATCATTCAATGACTTCTGCCACTCTGGGTGGAGCGGCAGGGCGTGTCAGACTCTTACTGACTAAAACCCACCCCTGTTCCTTCCCTGCCTGAGTGCCCAGGGGTGCGGTAACTCATTTTCAGAATTTATCCGCTACCCCTAGGCATGCAGGCACCGGCCACGATGGGCACCGTCAGTGGTGGCTGACACTCATCTCTTTGAGGCACACGTGGAACACTACGCGCCGTCGGCTCACCGGCCTGGTGCTGATCGGACGGTGAGCTACCCACTGCTCGCCGTCCACAGGCCCGGGTGCACAAGTACCCTGCGTTTACAATTCAAGTTGTGAAAGTTGCATATTTACTCAAGCGACACGTCTATCGACTGATGAAATCACTAGTTGACACAAAACACCTATCACAGGCCCCGGGTGGAGCGGGCGGCCCAGTCGCGATACGGTGTCACGAGAATCATCCATAACTGTGAAGATAATATTGGGGGGAACATCGTTGATTCACTTTCATGTTTTTGACAGCTTCATTTTTAACTTGATTCAGTGTTCAAATAGTTGATGAAGTTTGTCTGTAGTGTTCATAATTAGATATTGTTCGTCTGATTGCTCCGCGAAATCACTCTCGCTTAATTTTTTTTTTCTTTTTTAACAGACTTCAAAAAGGCAGAGGTTATCAATTCCAATATATATATTCGGGCATAACTTCGGCATATATAGACGGATTTGCAAAAATCTTTTTTTGTTCGAAAAGGGTTTATTCCGAAATTGTCTCATTTAAATTCCATATAGATCTGATGATGATTTTCGGTGACAGACAGCGGAACTGTTAAAAAAATGACAGAAAATCAACCACGATGGCTGCTATCGCACGAATATGCATTGTTAACACAAATTAATAATCACAACTAAATGTGAAAAATATACATTTTTTTACAAAAAAAAAATAGAACCGACTTCAAAAAACGAAGAAACAAAATCAATAAAAAACTTTTTTACAAAAAAATAGAACCGACTTCCAAAAAAAGTGCAAAATAACTTTAATTTCGGAAGTCGGTGTTCTTGTTTTGTGTCTTCGTTTTTTGACACCGACTTCCGAAATTAAAGTTATTTTGCAATTTTTTTGGAAGTCGGTTCTATTTTTTTGTAAAAAAGTTTTTTATTTTTCACTTTTTAGTTGTGGTTCCCCATTAAACTGTGTTAACAATTCATAAACATACGATAGCAGCAATCGCGGTTGATTTGCTGTCAATTTTTGAAGAGTTCCGTTGTCTGTCTCCGAAACCCATCATCAGATCTTTTTGAAATTTAAATGGGACCATTTCGGAATAAACCTCTTTCGAACAAAAAAAAAGAATTTTGCAAATCCGTCAATATATGACGGAGTTATGCCCGAACATACATAAAAAAAAAAAAAAAAAAAATACAAACATCCGAATTGATAACCTCCTCCTTTTTCGAAGTCGGTTAAAAACACCGACTTCCGAAATTAAAGTTATTTTGCACTTTTTTTATTTATTTTTTTAACCGACTTCGAAAAAGGAGGAGGTTATCAATTCGGATGTTTGTATTTTTTTTTTTTTTTTTTTTATGTATGTTCGGGCATAACTCCGTCATATATTGACGGATTTGCAAAATTCTTTTTTTGTTCGAAAGGGGTTTATTCCGAAATGGTCCCATTTAAATTTAAGAAAGATCTGATGATGGGTTTCGGAGACAGACAACGGAACTCTTCAAAAATTGACAGCAAATCAACCGCGATTGCTGCTATCGTATGTCTATGAATTGTTAAAACAGTTTAATGGGGAACCACAACTAAAAAGTGAAAAATAAAAAACTTTTTTACAAAAAAATAGAACCGACTTCCAAAAAAAGTGCAAAATAACTTTAATTTCGGAAGTCGGTGTCAAAAAACGAAGACACAAAACAGGAACACCGACTTCCGAAATTAAAGTTATTTTGCACTTTTTTTGGAAGTCGGTTCTATTTTTTTGTAAAAAAGTTTTTTATTTGGTAGTTGTTTCTATTTTTTTGTAAAAAAGTTTGTCTTTACGCATGATGACTGACTCGTGTTTACAGTCTCCTCATTGTTGTGCCGTAACAGGCGTTGGACAGAGGGGGTTCCGAGGTGGTCTCTTAAGAGGTTACAAGGCCCCATTTCATGTGCTGATGGTGATCACCGGCGTGGTTTTCACCATCAGCACATGGAATGGGTTCTTGTAACCTCTTAAGAGACCATCAATAATTCAGGTGATTTTTGAAGATTTCTCCGATAGCAAAAAAAAAGTAAGGTACACTAAATAAATTGAAATCCTATAAAATATCTTTGATTACACTCAGGCAACTGAAGGAACATGGGAGTCAGTAAATTATTAATTATTTTTTTGTAAAATAGTTTAAAAAAATATCTAAACGCCTTGTTGACACTTCTCGTGACCCAAGGGCTGCATTTTCGTTGGACAGAGGATAAGCATTGCCTTATATCGAGGCAATGCCGCCTGTCTTTTGGGCACATTACCTGCCGACAGCGAAACGGAGGAATTTTTCAAAACCATATTTTAAATTATTTATAGTTTTAGTTACTTAAAAAAAAAATATCCAAGTGCGTGTCGGATTTCGCACACATTAAGTGTTCCGTACCATATATTGGTATTTGTTAGTAAAGTATACGTTATAATAAACATTATCACCAAATTTCAAGTTCATAAGTCAATGGGAAGTTAAAAAAAATCTTCATAACAAAATTTTGAGACAGACGACTAACGGACAGACAGACAGACGTACAGACGGACACGTGAGTGACAACAATAGGGCTCCGTTTGTACCCTTCGGATACGGAACCCTAAAAATGTGACCGATAGCAGTTGGTTAAACTTAGGTATAGCCTATAAATTCACGGCTAGAACTAGGTGCAACCGATTGCATTCGGCTAAAACTAAGTGTAGCCTTCACCATTCCGGCTGCAACTAGATATAGCGAATCCCTAGCAGTTAAAACTAGGTGTAGATATCACTAAAAAATTGGGATGCCGTAATCTCTTTGCACTTCAACGTCCTTTTTTTTAATTTCTGGAACTGATGTCTGACATCAGTTTGGTTAGGTTCGAAGGGGTTGAAGTGGGTAGAGTGAGCGAGCAAACGAAGCCCCCGGCATCCCCTTCGTATTAGGTTCCTTTAAACCCTGCAGACAGTAATAGGAGCCCAGTTGCGCGGGGCACCGACGGCTTTACTTACTTACGACTGTCGTTAGCACATTGCCGGCTACCCCGCCTATCTATTCCATATGCCCCCCATTTTCCGCTTTTATGATGAAAAATTAGGACGGGTTATGAAACCACTCATGTTTCACTTAATTTGAAATGTGCTGAGTTATAGAATTAGAAGTCGATATAATTACCTTATTGGTATATTAAATATGCGTAAACTATGTTACAAATGTAGATGCTAAAAAATAACTACCATGCTGAGTTGTATCTACAGTAACTTACATCGAAGATATAATTACAGTGCGACAGTATTTTTCAGACACAGATTGATAGTGGCTGACAATGTAAATTTTTAGAAGCAAATAATGCTATTAGTTTGTTTAATTTGCACCCATTAAAAATTAGTTGACTGTACCCAAACTCGTAAATAAATGTCAGATAAATACAAAAAATCGATCTTTTTCAAAGCGAGACACCATACTAGTTAAGAGGAGCTCGTGACTTACTAATAACAGCCGCACGGGTCGATCCATCAGGTTAAGCTATACTTGCTGGGGTTGGTCTGTGGATGGGTAACCATCTTTACATACCGAGACTCCTCCGTGCCTCGGAAAGCACGTTAAGCCGTTGGTCCCGGCTGTCAACCGTGGATCTTTGACAGTCGTTACGGGTCGTCAGAAGCCCGAAAGTCTGACAACCAGTCTTACTAAGGGGTATCGTATTACCTAGTAACTGGGTTGTGGAGGTCAGATAGGCAGTCGCTCCATGTAAAATACTGGTATTTAGCTGCATCTGGTTAGACTGGAAGCCGACCACAAGATAGTTGGGAAAAGGCCAGGCAGATGACACCATACTAGTTAAATGAACAACCATTATCAAGCCGAATAAAATACCCATGCCGTTAGGCTGCACTAATTAGTCTGTAAGAATTGCTGGAAATTCAAGAAAATACAGTTTCTCAAAATTCTAAGAATAGGCAGCATGAATAAATTAAGATCCGCCTCAAATATCACAGTCAATGAGCCTATTAACGAACCCACTCTCAAGTGGGTGGAACATGCCATTTGTTCCACGCGACGCAACTCGGCTAAATATTACATGAATTTTGTTGAAGTAACGTTAAACTCGACCATTGTTTAAAACGGTTTGTCTAAGAATTTTGTTAAAGTTTCATATCTCTTGTCTTTTTAGGTATGTATATTCAAGCCTCGTTACTTAGGGGCCTACCTCCCCGTCAGTGGGGCCCTCGTTGAATAAAAATTCGTATCTTAGCACAGAAAATAAAGATTAAAGAATTCTATGTTGCGTTTGTTACAAATAGGATAAGGTATTTTTACGTTGTTAAAACAGGACTCAAAGTGTTTCGTATCCAAAGTAGTAAGCAAAAGTGTCAAAAACGACCGTTTTTGGTACTGGATTCTTTAATCTTTATTATCTACACTTTGCTACGATTTTTTAGTCAATGAGGGCGCCACTTGGCGGATATATACGCCTTAATATCACGCCTATTTGCCCTTTTTAACCGACTTCGTAAAAGGAGGATGTTCTATGTTAAACTGTGTGAAATAGAAAAATAAAAATAAGAGGAGATAGTTACTTTTGGTGTGCCGGAGGGTAGTGTCCTTGGACCTACTCTCTTCCTCATTTATGTGAATGAACTCGGCCAACTATCACCTCTAAACTGTAAAATCATCAATTTGCCCTTTTTAACCGACTTCGTAAAAGGAGGATGTTCTATGTTAAACTGTGTGAAATAGAAAAATAAAAATAAGAGGAGATAGTTACTTTTGGTGTGCCGGAGGGTAGTGTCCTTGGACCTACTCTCTTCCTCATTTATGTGAATGAACTCGGCCAACTATCACCTCTAAACTGTAAAATCATCACATATGCCGATAACACAGCGCTTATTATTCACGGCAAGGACTGGTCGGACACCTTCAACAAAGCGGAGATGGCTCTCAGCGTGGTCATGTACCCGATCTCAGGTGTTTTAAAGCCCTCGCCTACGGCTCAGGCTTCAAACGACACCCTCGACGGTAATCGGTCACTTTCTCCTCTCGGTGAACAATGTACTATTGTAGCTATCGTCGTTTCTTTGTGATTGAGCCAACTGTCTGTTCCAAATGAAAAAAATTATACTTTTTAAACTTTGTACTTATATTGTATGTTTTATTTTTGTATTTCCACCGATTCTGTTCACTGTCAGTTGAGATTGAGAACCAATTTTCAACATTCTTTTTTTATCCGAAACAATATACTCCCGAGGTACATATAAATTTTATCGAAATTGCTTCAGCGCTTTTTGAAAAACTGAACAAAAACGAAAAATACGTATACATAGATGACGTTTTGGTTTTCTCCAAATACGAGTACTTATGTTTAAATTCCACGTTTCGTTTTATTGGGGTTTTTACTTTTGGAGTATTTTTTTTGTGGGATGGAAAATCACCCAATGACTTCTCCCGCTCTGGGTGGAGCGGGAGGGCGTGTCAGACTCTTACTGACTAAAACCCACCCCTGTTCCTCCCTGCCCTGAGTGCCCAGGGGCGAGGTAACTCTGTTTCGAATTTATCCTCAACCCCCGGGCAGGCATGCATACGTTAGGGAGACTCAACAACAGCCGAGTCGCCCTAGCGCCCTCAGCCACAGCCGCCGCAGGAGACGCCAGGTGCCGCGAGACGATCTCCGGCCACCGTAGACCCGGGCCTGCGGACGGCGAGTAGTGGGTAACTCGCCGCCCGATCAGCACCAGGCGCGAGAGTCGACGGCGCGTAGTGTTCCACGCGCGCCTCAAAGAGTTGTAAGCAAAGGACGGGGCCTGCCACGGCCAATGCCTGCCCGGGGGTTGAGGATAAATTCGAAAGAGTTACCTCGCCCCTGGGCATGTAGGGCAGGGAGGAACAGGGGTGTGTTTTAGTCAGTAAGAGTCTGACACGCCCTTCCGCTCCACCCTAGAGCGGAAGAAGTCATAAGATGATTTGCCACCCTCCCAAAAAAAAAAAAACAAAAAAAAAAACCCCGGGCAGGCATCGGCCATGACGGACCCCGTCTTTATTGCTGACAACTCTTTGAAGCGCGTGTTATAATTTTTCTGAATAGGTATGTGTAGTTATGTAACCAGATGTATGTAATATTCGTTACTCATTTATTTATCTATTGAAAGTCTATTGATCGTCTATTGATCGTCTATTGATCGTCTATTGATCGTCTATTGATCGTCTATTGATCGTCTATTGATCGTCTATTGATCGTCTATTGATCGTCTATTGATCGTCTATTGATCGTCTATTGATCGTCTATTGATCGTCTATTGACCGTCTATTGATCGTCTATTGATCGTCTATTGATCGTCTATTGATCGTCTATTGATCGTCTATTTATCGTCTATTGATCGTCTATTGATCGTCTATTGATCGTCTATTGATCGTCTATTGATCGTCTATTGATCGTCTATTGAAAGTCTATTGAAAGACTATTGAAAGTCTATTGAAAGTCTATTGAAAGTCTATTGAAAGTCTATTGAAAGTCTATTGAAAGTCTATTGAAAGTCTATTGAAAGTCTATTGAAAGTCTATTGAAAGTCTATTGAAAGTCTATTGAAAGTCCATTGAAAGTCTATTGAAAGTCTATTGAAAGTCTATTGAAAGTCTATTGAAAGTCTATTGAAAGTCTATTGAAAGTCTATTGAAAGTCCATTGAAAGTCCATTGAAAGTCTATTGAAAGTCCATTGAAAGTTCATTGAAAGTCCATTGAAAGTCCATTGAAAGTCCATTGAAAGTCCATTGAAAGTCCATTGAAAGTCCATTGAAAGTCCATTGAAAGTCCATTGAAAGTCCATTGATAATCTTTATTTATTTACCTATTTATTTACCTATTTATTTACCTATTTATTTACCTATATATTTACCTATTTATTTACCTATTTATTTGCTTATTTATTTGCTTATTTACTTACTGTGAATGTGGTGTTTTAAGGAAGGGATTTATTAAGAAAAGCACAAAGACAAGAGTATGTATTTATTTCCAATAGGCTTGTCATCAATCGAAATCTAATTGCCTGTTCGCAAAACTAGGTCTTCGTTGAGAAGAACGGCAAGAAACTCCACGGTAGCTCTCTTTTATTATTATATCGACACATCATAAATAATCGTTTATCGCAATAAATCTTATTAAAGGATGTATCACCTAAGCCATATTTACAACGATAAATATCTTGTGGTATATAACAACCACTATCGTAGTAGTGTATATAACACAACGTTAAGTAACAATATACATAACTTTACATTATATGGCTCATAAATATAAAATAAATATACATCAACATCATTAATAAAACAACAATAGTCAGAATAATTAGATGTTAACGCAGTTGCAACTGAGCCGCTCCACTAAGGTTCCGCTCTTTTATACCCGTTAACAAACAAGTATGATTCACAAGTGACAGTTGAGTAATATCAGTCTTTGACTTATAGGAAAATAAGTTTGTTTCAAAAAATTCATTTAGTAAATTCATTAATTAATCTTAACAATTCAATATAAATAGATAATAATTATGTAATAATTATATATATATTACGGCCAGACTGACAAGTACTTCGCTCTCGAAGTACATTATCATACTTTTATACCCGTTAACAAACAAGTATGATTCACAAGTGACAGTTGAGTAATATCAGTCTTTGACTTATAGGAAAATAAGTTTGTTTCAAAAAATTCATTAATTAATCTTAACAATTCAATATAAATAGATAATAATTATGTAATAATTATATATATATTACGGCCAGACTGACAAGTACTTCGCTCTCGAAGTTCATTATATACCTTTTTTCTAAAATTGTAGTTAAAGTTAGTTATATTAGACATGTTAGGGCTCCCACCTGCTGTACATGAGATCCAAACTAACAATAGGTTAGTGAACAACCAGCAGCAAATTATCAAAAGCCCCTGACCTTAGACATGTTAGGGCTCCCACCTGCTGTACATGAGATCCAGACTAACAATAGGTCAGTGACCAACCAGCAGCAAATTATCAAAAGCCCCTGACCTTAGACATGCTAGGGCTCTCACCTGCTGTACATGAGATCCAAACTAACAATAGGTCAGTGACCAACCAGCAGTAATAAATTCTAAAATTTGTATTTTACGTTTGTTTTGCCAATTGCCTAGACGTGTCAAGTCCGCTCCACCCGCTGCTAGTGGCATAGACTTGCACCAAACAATTGACCGACCAGCGGAAACAAATTTTACTTTCTTTTTCTTCCCCTTTTTTTTACATAAAGTTTTTATTGTAATATATCTCTACAATCAACAGTCCAATATTATATGTAATTATCCGATCCGATTATCCGTCACAATACCCATACAATTAAATTATTAATTAAATATTTTTAATTAGAGATCACATAAAACCATTTCATAAATTATTTCGAAATTACACAAATTATAACATATACAAAGTTTAAAGTTAATTATCTTCATATATTAATTTAGATATAAAATGGCCATTCTGTGTGTTTTTTTTTTGTATATTATTGGCACAGCCACAGCCACAGTAAGAATCTCATGGTTTCAACACTAATTTTCGTCACAGTCAGGACCTCATAGCCTCATTGCTAATTTTGGTCACAGTCATAGTCAGAACCTCACAAAATTCTCAGCATTAAGACTCCCAAATTGGTACCATTTATGAACTTGCTGAACTTTCCATAGTTCGTTCGGCCAATCTGACAATATCATTGCCACAGATAATACTTTAATTGACAGATCTTAAGAGGTTAATAAGTATTTATTATTATACTTTTTTTTTCATCTGTCATTTATATAAATTTCACCTTCTATATTGTGTCTCTGCACCACTTTATGGTAGACTGGTAGAAAATGCCTGAGGCATACTCCGCCTTTGTACAGTGTGTTTACTTGTACATAAAGTTTTTAATAAAAAAATTCTAGCGTACAGATGCCTCATCTCATAAAAAGAATCGAGACTGCCGTAACAAAAGATTTCGACTGGCAGTCAGGTATTTTATTTTATTTTTCACTTCCTAACAGTGCTTTAATGTATCAAAATGTGTTAATATATAAATTTTATAGAGACAAATGGAAAAACTGAAACTTCAAACAGCGCCATCTTTTGGTATAAGTAATATAAGAGTAAGAATTCGTTCCAATAATCATCTAAATTTGAATTAGGAAGCAATTACTCAGAAAGTACAGCTTTTACAAGCAATTTTTCAAAATATTAATATTATGTAAACTTCAATAAGAAATCGATGCTTAACACGCCATCTCAATAAATTTGTCAAATGAAATAAATTTATTCGAACTAAATTTTCATTGTTCGAAATGAATTCTGAACTTCAATTTTTTGTAAATATTTTATTTTAATAAAATGACTAGAATTTTCATCTGCTATTTGCGAAATCTGAACTGATATTGGGCTATTGATCAACTAACAATGACAAATATTACTTTTGATCATAATAAATATCACTAATACTCACTACCAAGAATATATTATAATTAATCTATTTCATGGCAATAAACCAAGTACCTATTCTGTTTTTTTTTTTCATAATTATTGAGTTTTCCCTCAAAAGATATCGTAATAAAATGATTTGTGAAGTTTGTCTGTATTCTGTAACTGTACCTTCAATTTTCTATCATAAATCTCCAATTCAATGTCAAAATACAATTCTCACCCGAGAACGCACTAGAATTAACTATTCTTAGCCTCAAATCCGTACTGCAGCACTAGAGTTCACAGTTCTTGGCCATAACTTGGCAAGCACTAGGATGTCAAGTCTCATTTTTATTTTTATTGACATTGTAGTGAATAACCGCTCAGTGCTCACAATTATAAGCACCGAAAATTTCAAATAAATACGAGATAAAAAAAAATAACTTTAATCCATTCAACTTTAAAATGCTCCGAAAATTATTTTACTAGAAATAAAATTCTACCAAAATAATGGATACTTAACTGTAATTTCCCTCTCTCTCCTACCATTTCACTTTAAAAACTAACGTCTATTGATCGTCTATTGATCGTCTATTGATCGTCTATTGATCGTCTATTGATCGTCTATTGATCGTCTATTGATCGTCTATTGATCGTCTATTGATCGTCTATTGAAAGTCTATTGAAAGTCTATTGAAAGTCTATTGAAAGTCTATTGAAAGTCTATTGAAAGTCTCTTGAAAGTCTATTGAAAGTCTATTGAAAGTCTATTGAAAGTCTATTGAAAGTCTATTGAAAGTCTATTGAAAGTCTATTGAAAGTCTATTGAAAGTCCATTGAAAGTCCATTGAAAGTCCATTGAAAGTCCATTGAAAGTCCATTGAAAGTCCATTGAAAGTCCATTGAAAGTCCATTAAAAGTCCATGGAAAGTCCATTGAAAGTCCATTGAAAGTCTATTGAAAGTCTATTGAAAGTCCATTGAAAGTCCATTGAAAGTCCATTGAAAGTCCATTAATAATCTTTATTTATTTACCTATTTATTTACCTATTTATTTACCTATTTATTTACCTATTTATTTACCTATTTATTTACCTATTTATTTACCTATTTATTTACCTATTTATTTACCTATTTATTTACCTATATATTTACCTATTTATTTACCTATTTATTTACTTATTTATTTACTTATTTATTTGCTTATTTATTTGCTTATTTATTTGCTTATTTACTTACTGTGAATGTGGTGTTTTAAGGAAGGGATTTATTAAGAAAAGCACAAAGACAAGAGTATGTATTTATTTCCAATAGGCTTGTCATCAATCGAAATCTAATTGCCTGTTCGCAAAACTAGGTCTTCGTTGAGAAGAACGGCAAGAAACTCCACGGTAGCTCTCTTTTATTATTATATCGACACATCATAAATAATCGTTTATCGCAATAAATCTTATTAAAGGATGTATCACCTAAGCCATATTTACAACGATAAATATCTTGTGGTATATAACAACCACTATCGTAGTAGTGTATATAACACAACGTTAAGTAACAATATACATAACTTTACATTACATGGCTCATACATATGATATAAATATACATCAACATCATTAATAAATCAACAATAGTCAGAATAATATCATACCTTAGATGTTAACGCAGTTGCAACTGAGCCGTTCCACTAAGGTTCCGCTCCCGTCCCCGACCCGTTAACAAACAAGTATGATTCACAAGTGACAGTTGAGTAATATCAGTCTTTGACTTATAGGAAAATAAGTTTGTTTCAAAAAATTCATTTAGTAAATTCATTAATTAATCTTAACAATTCAATATAAATAGATAATAATTATGTAATAATTATTATATATTACGCGCGTGGAACACTACGCGCCGTCGACTCTCGGGCCTGGTGCTGATCGGACGGCCCATTACTCGCCGTCCGCAGGCCCGGGTCTACGGTGGCCGGAGATCGTAAACGGCGCCGCAAGGCCCAGGCGTCTCCTGAGGCGGCTGCTGCTGAGGGCGTGAGGGCGACTCCGTCGTTGTTCAAAAAAAACAACCCACTTCCTAATATTTATTTCTTCTTTATTTGACACCGACTTCCGAAATTAAAGCAATTTTTTAATTTTTAGTGTATAATTCTCTTTTGGAAGTCGGTTGTTTTTTTTTTTTTTTTAAAGTATTCTTTTTTGGTCCAATGACTTGACCGCTCTAGGCAGAGCGGGAGAGCGTTTCACTCTTACTGACTAAAACCCACCCCTGTTTCTTCAGTTGCTTGTGCAAGGCCGCGGTCATTTTTAACCGACTTCCAAAAAGAGGAGGTTCTCAATTCGTCTGTATGTTTTTTTTTTTTGTATGTATGTTACCCGATTTCTCCGTCAGTTGTGATCCAATTTTCAAAATTCTTTTTTCATCTGAAAGAATATACTCCCGAGGTGGTCCCATATAAATTTTATCGAAATTGCTTTAGCACTTTTTGAGAAACTGAACAAAAACGGAAAATACGTGTACCTCGATGACGTTTTGGTGTTCTCCAAATGTTTAAATTCCACGTTCCATTATATTGGGGTTTTTAGTTCTGGGGTATAACAACTAAAAAGTGAAAAATAAAAAACTTTTTTACAAAAAAAACAACCGACTTCAAAAAAAAAATAGGTACACTAAAAATTTCTAAATAACTTTAATTTCGGAAGTCAGTGTCAAATAACGAAGAAGTAAAAATACAAACACCGACTTCCGAAATTAAAGTTATTAAGAAATTTTTAGTGTACCTATTTTTTTTTTTGAAGTCGGTTGTTTTTTTTGTAAAAAAGTTTTTTATCTTTCGAATTTATCCGCGACCCTGACAGGCATCGATCCTAGCAGACCCCAGTTGTTGCTGACATCTCTTTGAGGTGCGCGTGGAACACTACTCGCCATCGACCTGGTACTTATCGGACGGCGAGCTACCCATTACTCGCCGTCCGCAAGCCCGTGCCTACGGCTGGGAGTCGCTTTCGTCTCCCAACGCCCGGGGCGTCTCTTGCGGCGGCTGCTAGGGGTGTGAGGGCGTCTCCGTTGAGTCTCTCTCACGCGCTCCACCTTCTCCTTCGCGAGCATTACTGGTTCGAAGAAAATGACAGCTTCCCATTCCCTCTCGCTCCGTACCATGGCCTGGGCCTGGACCGGGGCCAGGCGCCGATCGCCTCCACGACACGGCGGTGCTTCGCCCAAGCGGGGCTGACCTACACCTTATGCTCCACCGTGCTCTCTGACACCTATTTGCCTATTGCCATCAACCGAGCACAAATCTAGAATCTGGTCTATAATAGCATAGTCAGCCTTTTAATGTTCTCACTGCTGGGACATAGGCCTCCACTCTTTGAGAGGGTGTGGGCCGTAATCCACCACGCGGGCCCAGTGCGGATTGGTGAATGTCACATGTCTTCGAAGTTTTCGTTGAAGGACATGCTGGTTTCCTCACGTTGCTTTTTCACCGTTTTGAGTATATATTTATTTTTTTTGCTTATGGGAGATGACATTGGATGATTACCCAATCATCCAATGACATCTCCCGCTCTAGGGTGGAGCGGAAGGTGGTGTCAGACTCTTACTGACTAAAACCCACCCCTGGGCACGAGGGGCGAGGTAACTCTGTTTCGAATTTATCCTCAACCCCTGGGCAGGCATCGGCCATGACGGGCCCCGTCATGAATGCTGACGACTCTTTGAGGCGCGCGTGGAACACTACGTGCTGTCGATTCTCGGGCCTGGTGCTGATTGGACGGCGAGCTACCCATTACTCGCCATCCGCAGGCCCGGGTGTGATGAAATAATTTACACAAGTAATGCCTGGGTTTGAACCCACGACCAGCAGGCGTATTCGCTAACTCAGTTGACATCAATTTGATAGGCACTTTGTCGTAGATTGATACTTTGACGTATAGGAAAACCGTAGTGCCTATTATAATCGATGTCCACCAAGCAATGTATTGCATAGTGCCTATCAAATTGATGTCAACTGAGTTAGCGAATACACCTGCAGAACCTACACCTTGTACGTCGCGGCCGTTACCACTGGGCCCACTACTCAAGAATCAAGTCTGATAGCAAAAAAATGCTGATAACACTTTGCCAGATCTAAAAAAAAAAAAAAAAAAAAAAAAAAAAAAAAAAAAAAAAAAAAAAAAAAAAAAACGCGAACCCAGGACTTTATGCTTAGCAGTCATAACATTATTACGACTTTTAGACTAACGGGTCAGTCTAGAATAGAATAGAATAGTATATTTTATAAAACTGACGTAGCAAGACCAATACTCCCGAGCTTTGATGCGTTTTACCAGTCTTTTCAGTGTGTCAGCAAGATAATTCCTGATGAAAAATTAACGTAATTTCAGTAAAAATACCGAAAATTTACTAACAATGTGATATTTTTAGGAACCAACCGTATTTTTCGAACGGAGAAATTAATCAACCATAATACTTCATGAAGGGACCTCGCTGCTATTTATAGGGCCGGGTAAGATATTTTTAGTTTTACCTACTTATTCGGGTATTTTGGGAGAGAATTTCTTGTATAACCAGATCAACATTTTTAATGTACAAAGGCGTATGAAAACTACTCATTGGGCAAAATTTATCCATATCGTTGTCAATGGGAAAAGTGCTCAGAACGCTGGCAGCATTGCCACATTGAATGACAATGCTGATTCGATTTCTCTGGTCACGTCGTAGATAAATTCGAAACAGAGCTACCGTGCCCCTGAGCACTCAGGACAGGGAAGGAACAGTGGTGGGTTTTAGTCAGTAAGAGTTTGACACGCCCTCTCGCTCCGAAAAAGACCTCTGGTCACGTGAAGAGTCGACTAGCTGTTTTCCGATATATAAAAGAATTCGATGAGCACTTGGACCTAGTGTTTCAACCCCAAACGGCTCAAACATATAGCTCATACATTTCTAAAGAACTTATGTGATAACATCCGAAGTTAAAACGTCTCTAAACATCATCTAGACTGTTCTGTCACCGACCAACAACGTCGCGTGTCATACACGAATCATCAAATATTTGTCAACGAGTATATTTTGCCTGTGGTGATACGCTCCGCGTGTGGCACGCGGCGCCGACGTTGAGTTGACGGCAAAACGGTGAGCAAACGAGTTACAACCGCGTATGAAGACAGTAATTCTAAGCCCGTTAAATTATATCAAACTCAACTCCGGATTCACAAAAAGGGTAGAAAAAAATATATTTTCAATAATTTATTTTGGCATGAAATCTATTATTGAACTAAAGTAACTGCCACCAACTGCATCTTGCATGCTTCAGAAGTTTGAAAATTGAAATTTTTAGTTGTTTTAGCAGTCGGGTATTTGTTGTAGGGTAGTTTATTGACTTTGGGTCAGAAAGTTACATAAATAGTTGAAATATGAAGAATGTACCTTCAACGCCAGACCCTTGTGGCAGAGGGACGAACGAGCGGATGAGCGAGAACAATCGGGCTCTGATTGAACCGGTACGAAACCCAAAAAAAACCAGTCAAGAGCGAGTCGGACTCCCGCGCAAAGGGGTCCGAACAAATCATTATATATTTTTAAAGATTTTTTTTAAACTACCTCCTCTTTAATAGGCTTTCCTGTAATCTAAAGTAGAGAACTACTTACAGTATTTTTTTTATATTATGCCCAGTGGTTTCGGGGAATGGTCATTTTCTTAGATAACTTCAAAAGTATAGATTTTAAAAATATGAAAGACCCTCACAACGTGCCCTCTCATTTGATATGTTGCACGGCACAGTTTGAACAACTTTGTTTTTTAATTTCCCGATTTTCAGTCCAATGTGACCCCCATATTCCAAATTAATTTCTTTAGTGTACACGTTCGCGTTTGGGTCACAGGTATTCACGTGTGATCCAAATTTCAACTCTATTGGTACTGCAGATTCGCAGCAAATTGGCTGTGACAGACGAACAGACAGACACACGAGTGATCCTATAAGGGTTTTTTTTTTTTGGGGGGTGGGAAATCATCCTATGACTTCTTCCGCTCTAGGGTGGAGCGGAAGGGCGTGTCAGACTCTTACTGACTAAAACCCACCCCTGTTCCTCCCTGCCTTGAGTGCCCAGGGGCGAGGTAACTCTTTCAAATTTATCCTCAAACCCCGGGCAGGCATCGGCCATGATGGGCCCCGTCCCTATTGCTGACAACTCTTTGAGACGTGCGTGGAACACTACGCGCCGTCGATTCTCGGGCCTGGTGCTGATCGGGCGGCGAGTTACCCACTACTCGCCGTCCGCAGGCCCGGGTATCCTATAAGGGTGCCGTTTTTTCATTCGGACTTTCGGAACCCTAAAAACAGCACCTACAGAACACACGTTCCTTCTCAAATTCAACCCTATTAGACAGTGATAGGTGTCCACACAACAAACACCTACACACAACAAAACCAACAAACATATTTTCTATAGCAATGATACATGATATGCCACGCGGCGTCACCCGTAACAATGTTGATAGCGCGTCGAAATATATCGAACGTGCGGTAAACAGAGGAGAACAAATGGCAAGCGTCGACATGGAGTTATGGCTTTATTCTATCGCGTGTAATTAATATCAAATTTATGGGGAGTTTTTGGTGATCAATTTTGGTGGTATTGTCGGTGAAAATGAAGGCAGTGTGTTTTATTAACTTTTTCAGGAGTATATGCCAATTATTTTTAACCGATTTCGAAAAAGGTGGAGGTTCTATGTTCGACTGTATGTATGTTTTTTTTTTCAAATATGTCCCCCGATTTGTCTGTCAGTTGTGGATCGATTTTCAAAATTCTTTTTTTATCCGAAAGAATATACTCCCGAGGTGGTTCCATACAATTTTTATCGAAATTGCTTCAACGCTTTTTGAAAAAAATAACAAAAACTAAAAATACATAGATGACCATTTGGTTTTCGCCAATTACAAGTAGGTATGTTTAAATTCCACGTTCCATGTTATTGGGGTTTTTAGTTCTGGGGTATAACAACTATAAAGTGAAAAATAAAAAACTTAAAAAAAAACAACCGACTTCCAAAAAAGAAAATACACTAAAAATTCAAAAATAACTTTTATTTCGGAAGTCGGTGTCAAATAACGAAGAAATAAATAAAATACAAACACCGACTTCCGAAATTAGTTATTTTTTAATTTTTAGTGTATTTTCTGTTTTGGAAGTCGGTTGTTTTTTTTTAATTTTTTTTATTATTGATAGGCTCGCGCTTGAGCACTACCTCACCTGATGGTAAGCGATGATGTGTCCGACGATGGAGCACGCTTGCCTAAAAGTAACCTATTAACTCTTGACTTAAAGACCCCAGGTTGTAGCTATCAAGAAACACAGACCCGGTCAGGGAACACCACTCACTATGAATGCGTTCCCAAAACGTGCGCGTATAGGTGTGATGTCCACCATGTACCGGTGGCATATTGCCGTACGCTAGTGGTCCGATGATGGAACTGATATACAATTCCGACGCACACTCTCTGAAATGTAACCGATAGAAAACAGATAGGCTAGCAACTCGGTGTCGCTGCTCAAGACTTTGTAGCTTCGACTCGACGACCAAAAAAAAATGATAAAAAAAAATACTGGTATTCAGCTGCATTGGGAAAAGGCAGGCAGATTGTTAAATAACGGGTGCATATATTGATAAATATGTTGATTAACATTGCAACAAAATAGAGGTATCGATGTGTCTGAAGGTTAAGTGGTTTCTGGCTATATTTTGACGTTGTGTGGTAAATCTGAGTTCCGAAGTTACGTCGACTTATATCGTGCAACACGCGTCAATACATTGGAGTCATCGTCTCAAATACATAGTTGAAAAGTTCCAGTCCCTATTATTTCGTTACTTTGTTTCGGTAAGTGCAAACTGTTAGAAGGAAACTGCAAAACATATAATGTACGAGCTTTAGTCTGTGACTTCGACCGAGTGGAAGTCAACTACTTATATCAAACTAGCACTTCGCCCACGACTTCGTCCGCTTGGATTTAAAAAAATAAAAAAATAACTTATGACACACACTTAACACATAACGTGGCTTTCTATTGGTAAAAGAATTTTCAAAATCGGTTCAGTAGATCCAGAGATTACCCCCAACCTCACACACTCACAAACTTTACCTCTTTATTATATTAGTATAGATAACATAATTATGTTATGGTACTCGCCAATATTGTAGCTATTTAACAAGCTTTATATTAACTTGCTCTGATCGTATGTGTGTCTAGTTACAAATTGATAACCGATTTTTCAAACACCTCCTGGCCTCCGATAAAGCTGCAACTCCGTCCATACTTACGTAGATTAGACCTCACTAGGCTTAATGAATACTGGACTGATGATGGAGCGTGATGGGTGATTGAATTAGGAATGAAGATAACCGCAGGAGAACCAAGGCTACCGACATAGCCCGAAGAATCACCATACTGAAGTGGCAGTGGGCAGGGCACATTGCTCACAGAACAGATGGTCGACGGGGCTGAAAGGTTCTGGAGTGGCGCAGCGTTGGAAGGTTTCCCTCTGGGTGGACCGAAGACCTGGTAAAGGTCGCGGGAATCAGATAGATGCGAGACGTACAGAACCGGTCGTTGTGGTGACACTTGATGGGGGAGGCCTATGTCCAGCAGTGGACATCTTTCGACTGAAATAATTATAATGATTACTTTTACCGTCTGTACTCTGTACAATCCCGAGCAACAATACGAGTATAATACCTACGGCCAATAATATTATTACCGATCATCGCCTTCAAGTTTCTGCTCCATTTGGCTAATGGTAGCAATCGACCGAGATTGTGCTTATCTGATAAATCAATTATCATTAAGTACTGATTGGCTTCAAGCTTATGATATAATAGTTGTTATAGAGCCTTTACTGTAGAACCTAATTGTGAGCTTTGTTAATTTGTTATAGAGCCATTTTTTTTTTGGGGGGTTGGGAAATCATCCAATGACTTCTCCCGCTCTGGGTGGAGCGGGAGGGCATGTCAGACTCTTACTGACTAAAACCCACCCCTGTTCCTTCCCTGCCTGAGTGCCCAGGGGCGAGGTAACTGTTTCGAATTTATCCTCAACCCCTAGGCAGGCATCGGCCATGACGGGCCCCGTCATGAACGCTGCCAACTCTTTGAGGCGCGCGTGGAACACTACGCGCCGTCGACTCTTGGGCCTGGTGCTGATTGGATGGCGAGTTACCCACTACTCGCCGTCCGCAGGCCCGGGTAAAAACAAAAATGTGGAACGCTTTACGATTTTGCGTGTCATCCTTACGCTGGGGCCATGCTAATCTTCTCTGTTTCGTTCCAATTTTAGTATATGTACTGCCGAAGCAAGTAGAAAAAGTGGTCCACCTGGTCCCTAGTGGTCTATGCAGACCTGCAGAGGTTCTATGACAAAGTATAGTCAAATTGGAGGTGCATTAGAGGTAAATGGGGCTACATTTTTCTCCCGAAAAATGCACGGTCCCTGAAATTTAAGCCACGGGAAAAACAAGTATACTAAAAAGTTCCAAACAAGTCACTTTTCAAGCACTCTGATGCTGTTGGTGGCTTTTTTGTTGTTTTTTATCAGTCGGGTTTTCTGAAAAATTCTCATTTTTTAACCGACTTTCGAAAAAGGAGGAGGTTCTATGTTCGACTGTATGTATGTTTTTTTTTTTTTTTTTTTATGTATGTCCGCCGATTTCTCCGTCAGATGTGGACCGATTTTCAAAACTCTTTTTTTTCCGATAGAATATACTCCCAAGTTGGTCCCATTTAAATTTTATCGCAATTGCTTCAGCGCTTTTTGAGAAACTGAACAAAAACGAAAAATATGTATACCTCGATGACGTATTGGTGTTCTCCAAATGTTTATATTCCACGTTCCATGGTATTGGAGTTTTTAGTTCTGGGGTATAACAACTAAAAAGTGAAAAATAAAAAACTTTTTTACAAAAAAAACAACCGACTTCCAAAAAAAAAAATACACTAAAAATTAAAAAATAACTTTAATTTCGGAAGTCGGTGTCAAATAACGCAGAAGTAAAATACAAACACCGACTTCCGAAATTAAAATTATTTTTTAATTTTTAGTGTATTTTTTTTTTGGAAGTCGGTTGTTTTTTTTGTAAAAAAGTTTTTTATTTATTTCCTACATTTTAATAAGTTATATTTTTGGAATCGTCTCCTCCAGCCTATGTTACTTCGACGGTAAAGACCAATCTAACAATACTTCATGTGTTAAAATCCATCAAGCCGTTTTGGCCACAGCGCGTTTTTTTTTTTTTTTTGGGGGATGGGAAATCATCCTATGACTTCTTCCGCTCTAGGGTGGAGCGAAAAGGCGTGTTAGACTCTTACTGACTAAAACCCACCCCTGTTCCTCTCTGCCTTGAGTGCCCAGGGGCGAGGTAACTCTTTCGAATTTATCCTCAACCCCCAGGCAGGCATCGGCCCTGACGGGCCCCTTCTCTTTGCTGACAACTCTTTGAGGCGCGCGTGGAACACTACGCGCCGTCGACTCTCGGGCCTGGTGCTGATCGAGCAGCGAGTTACCCACTACTCGCCGTCCGCAGGCCCGGGTCTACAGTGGCCAGAGATCGTCTCGCGGCGCCCGAATCCCTGGCGTCTCCTGCGGTGGCTGCTGCTGAGGGCGTTAGTGCGACTCTGGTGTTGTTGAGTCTCCCTAACGTATGCCGCCTCCCTCTTCGCGAGCATTACTGCGAAGATGGAAGCGGCACGTGCCAAAGAAATAGAACATACACGCATATTATCTATGGTGTTAAAAATTAACCCTCGAAACTTTAAGGAGTGCTTTGGACCATCGAACTGAATAACTTTTATTATGGGACTAACTTTGAAATCATGAAAAAAAAAGCAGCTTTTCCGTACATTTTGACGAATTTTGCGAACATAAATGTAGGCTTCGCACGCGACTTCATCCGCGTGTATTTCTAAATTTTATAGCCTATGACTCTCACAATTTAAATAACGTGGCTTTCCATTGGTAAAAGAATTTTTTAAATCGGTTTAGTAGATCCAGAAATACAACACAACCTCATAAGTTTTACCTTTTTATAATATTAGTATAGATAAAGTTTAGATTTATACATACATATACATATTATAGTCTCGAAAAACACTACCCTCTCTACGGGGCATTCTTGTAAATAGCTGGTAATATTCCTACTACTGGGACAGGGGCCTCGTTTCTGTGAGGAGTGAGCTGTAAAATAATATAATCATTGGCAGAAGATTTCTGAACAACGAAGATCAGAAGTCAACTATTTTAATTGAAGTGGGTTTACACCAAAACCCACTTCAATTCAGGTGCTATAAGTCTGTCATTCTGCCCCATTAATCGCATGCATAACAGAATTAAGCCATTATTGGACGGACTCAATTCCACACGTTGTCGCATTCGACTCAATTTGTTCAGCACGCTTCATCCCACACTTGATAGGTAGGTTTTGTGTATCTTTTGTTATGTACTCGTACGTCTATTGTATCATTTCTGTCTATTATTCTTTCTTCTGTAATCTACTTTTATTTTAAACGGCGTTTTTATTTTACGGCGTGGCTTTTAAATATTTATAGCCTATGACACTCACAAATAACGTGGCTTTCTATTGGTAAAAGAATGTCCAAAATCAAATCAGTAGATCCAGAGATTACCCCCTACGGTAGCGGATAAATTCGTAACAGAGTTACCACTCCCCTGGGCACTCAGGCAGGGAAGGAACAGGGGTGGGTTTTAGTCAGTAACAGTCTGACACGCTGATGTCATTGGATGAATTCCCGCCCAAAAAAAAGAAAACAGGTAATTTTTAAGGTTCATAACACTACTTTCTACCCTCTACCACGTAGCCACGCTGCCAATTCGGTGATTTCCTGAATACATATTAATAGTTGCAGCGATCTTGTGGACGTACATGCAGACTCACTTACGAAGTTCCGCAAATTGGACACGCCATGAAATGTAACTGACCCGTTAACTTTTTGATGTGAAAACTTCTTTAGGCGCGTGGGGTATTCTTGTACAAGTTTTTACTTCTGTCGGCACTCCCGGATTTTTTTAGCAAATGTTGTGGACTGTATTATAGATTATATTGTTAATTGTCGCTCTTGTTTATAAAAGCGACGCTCGTTCGTAGGTAATGATGTAATATACCGTATACCACCGTATATATACTGTATATAAACCGGTTTGTCGCTTGTGACAATAAAACAACTAGTTCTCGGGTGTCTTGATTGTATTTCCCTGTTAATCCCGTTAAATTTTATTTTTTTAAGGATATTTTTGTATTACTTAGCATACTTTTAAGAGTTCCGTACCCGAAGGGTCCAAACGGAACCCTATCACTCACGTGTCCGTCTGTCCTTCGTGTGTCAAAAAATTGTGTTCCGAAGATTTTTTAACCTCCCAATGACCTATGAACTTGAAATTTGGTGTTATTTTTTAATATTACGTATTTTTTATTATCAAATACCAATATATTGATAAATCAGACTTTTTCTTTGAAATTCCCTCATTTGGTACGGAACCCTAAATATGTGAAATTCGACACGCACTTTGCTAGTTTTTTTATATGGTGCTTATCTGTAAAAAGATGTGACATTTAACCTTAGTTATAAGCAAAGTATTTTTGTTATTTTTTTAGTGATAACAATAGTTTGTGAGCTCGCTATATAAGTAAACATCATTTAAACGGATCCCAATGTATCCAAATTGGGATCCATTTTAATAATGTTCATAAAAAATCACGAATACGTAAAAATTGAAATCGGATACGAGTTAGATCACAAACGCCAATATACTAAGGTTTTGGATTTGGTCAGGAATGAAAATATATATTATAATCATGCTAAATATTGAAGAAAGAAAGAAAGAAAAAGTTTTTATTTGCCACAAATTAACGAAATTTGCTAACTTAACCCTATCGAATATTCACTAGGTATTGTGAATAGATGAGCAATCTTCAGCTTGTCTCATATCTTGGTGAATTGATCAGCAATCTCAATCTTGAGGTATCCTTATTTAGTCATGACGATTCGTCTCATGTATAAAATTGATTGATTATGCTAATATGCTGCTCGACATCCACGTCGTTATCTCCGATCGTAATAATCTCGATTCGTTTGACCATAGAGCACAGAATCGCCGAGCTGCCAACGACTTGAGACGCCATTTTTGAGTTCCGTTCGTACCCGATGAGTCCAAACGGAGCCCTATGGCTGTCACTCACGCGTCTGTCTGTCTGTCTATCTGTCTGTCCGTCGTCTTTTACACAGGTTTTACAGCCAAACGGTTAGAGCTACAGTCTTAAAAGTTTCGGCGTCATACCTACAGCGGCCTGAGTCAAGATAATTTTCGGTTAGCGTTCACGCTAACGCATAGTACAAAATGGATGGCGATGACATTACCAGGACGTCAGTCACGTGACAATTCTCTCCGGAGGTAATGTCATTGCCATACATTTTTGTACTAATCGTTAACGTGAACGCTAATAACAGAAAAATATTTTGTCTGAGACCCCAGGTCAGAATAGGGTATTTGACCACTATCAAAAATCTACATAAATCAATATTCTACTTATTTGAAAGATGTTACTAAAATATTATGATTAGTGAATAAATAAATAAATAAGTATCCCGTTTATACCTAATAGATTTTAGTTTTTTTTTTCTGCGTTCTCAGTATTCTCGGTACGGTGTCACAGGCCGTCAATTTCTATGAGATAACGGTGACACTCACTGACACGCTCAGTTTGTATGGAAAGTTATGACAGCGCTGTCTTAGCAGTGACCGCTGAGGCGTCTCCGTGCTCTGTGGTTTAAACATTTTAGTTTACTTGTCTAACCTTGGACTCTACTTGTCTAATTTAATTTCTATGAGTTAGCGGTGACACTCACTGACACGCTCGGTTTTTTATGGAAAGTTTTGACAATCCCATTTCTAGCAGAGTGACCGCCGAGGCGTCTCCGTGCTCTGTGGTTTAAACCTTTTAGTTTACTTGTCTAAGCTGGGACTCTACTACTCTAATCTAATTTCTATGAGTTAACGGTAACACTCACTGACACGCTCAGTTTGTATGGAAAGTTTTGAGCATGCCGTCTCTAGCAGTGACCGCCGAGACGTCTCCGTGCTCTGTGGTTTATTTCTTTTAGTTTACTTGTCTAAGCTGGGACTCTATTTATCTAATCTAATTTCTATGAGTTGACGGTGACACTCACTGACACGCTCGGTTTTTTACAGAGCCGTCTACAGCAGTGGCCGCCGAGGCGTCTCCGTGCTCTGTGGATATGGCTATGGGGATCGATGTTAATGTGATATGCGTATTGATAGGTGTAACAATGGCGATTGATATATTATGCAAATAGACTATTTATTATTAGCTTCATCCAGTGGGAATTCTACTCCTTAGCTGTCCGCACAATAAATGAATTCCCAAAACGATTTGTGCGTGTCGGTGGGATGTCCACCATGTATCTATGGCGCATTGCCGTAAGTACGTCCTCTGGTGGTACTTGTTCTTATCTACTATAGTTTGTAGAGATGTTAGGATATATTCTATGTTAGCCGTTTAAGCATGAACGGGGCATAATGGAGGGTTTCATATCTTTTATAAGCATCAATATGGCTTAGGCTAGGCGTTTTACCAGTCACAATTTTATTTGGAAAACCATGATATGTTTTTATTTTTCGCGATTTGGACTTGTAATTTAGATTATGCTAGCGACTCGCCCCAGTTTTATACAAGGTGGCGCAAAATTTATCATCCAATTTTGTTTGTAACCGACTTCAAAAAAGAGGAGGTTCTCAATTCGTCTTTATGTTTTTTTAACCGACTTCAAAAAAGAGGAGGTTCTCAATTCGTCTGTATGTTTTTTTTTTGTATGTTTGTTACGCAATAACTCCGCCATTTGTGAATAAATTTTGATGATTCTTTTTTTGTTTGGTAGGTCATACTTCTGAGAGGTGGTCCTATATAAATTTTATCGAAAATGATTCAGCACTTTTTGAAAAAATCAACATAAGTAAACAAAAAATATGTATTCACAGATGACCTTTTGGCTGTCTAAAAATGTTCAAATTCCATGTTATTAGGGTTATCCTTTCGGGTATAACTTTAATATTTAGTTTTGGCGTAACAACTGAAACGTGAAAAATAAAAAACTTTTTTACAAAAAATACAACCGACTTCTAAATAACTTTAATTTCGGAAGTCGGTGTCAAATAACGAAGAAACAAAAAAAATACAAACACCGACTTCCGAAATTAAAGTTATATTGAAAAACTTTTTTTTGAATAACTTTTCTGCTAAATAAAAAAACAACAATTTGAATGATGGAAATCTTTATTTGGACCTTTACAATTTTTTTCTGTTAAGTGGAGAAGACGATAATCGTCAAGTGACTGCCGCCAGTGTTAATACATATTTGTTCCCGTTTTATCGCATTTGCCATGACTTTCCGCAAGATTACCGGTTATAACTGTTCGCATTAGGTACTGTCGAATATTCTTCTTAAGGGCTGCGATTGTCTGAGACTTGTTGGCATAAACCCGCGATTTCAAGTAGCCCCAAAGAAAGAAGCCTGATATTTAAAATCAAAACAAAAAATTCACGTTGCGCTAACACCACCAGTCGATTATTGGTCAAAAAAATCAACACAACTACGCTCTTGCGGAGTATAGCGCTCCATTGCTTGTCTGTTTGTATTCTGCAGGTGTCTATTACAAAATGTCAAATATGATTGCAGCAGTGCAATGTGCTTTGAGCAGTGGTGGCCCAGTAGTAAAAGACCGCGACTTACAAGTTGTAGGTCATGAGTTCAAACCCAGGCTGGCGTTTTACTTTGTGTAAGTGAATTATTGCAACACCACTGCTCTCAAAACGGTGAAGGAAAACATCGTGAGGAAACCGGCATGTCCTAGAACCAAAAATTCAAAGACATGTGACATGCACCAACTCGCATTGGGCCCGCGTGGTGGATTACGGCCCACACCCTCTCACAGAGACAAGGTATGTGCCCCAGCAGTGGGGACATTAAAAGGCTGATGATGATGAAATATGACTGACGTACGACGCCATTTGCAGAAATTATAGCATCTTTCGATAGGGTGATTATTTTTGCGCCACCTTGTAAAAATTGTACACCTGAACCTTCCATATGAAATCATGAATCACTCTGTATATTGGTGAAAACCGCATGAAAATCAGTTCAGTATTTTTTTAGTTTATCAGGAACAGACAGACAGACGCAGTAGGACACTTTGTTAGGGTTCCGAAAGTTCGAGTTAAAACACTTATAGGATCACTCGTGTGTCTGTCTGTCTGTTTGTCCGTTTGTCACAGTACATTTGCTCCGAAACTACTTAACTGATAAGATTGAAATTTGGTACACATGTATATTGATGACCTAAATACGGAGGTGTAATACAACACACATTCATTTAATGAATTTGGAATAAAATCGGAAAATTAAAAAGAAAAGTTTTCCAAACTGTACCGTGCTACATATCAAATGATAAGACTTACTGTAAGGGCCTCAAATATATTTTTTTCATAATTTTATAATGTATAATTTTTAAGTTATTTCAGAAACTAGTTGAAAATTACCACTGAGCCTAAAATTAAAAAAAATAATGGAAAAGGTAGTTCTTTACTTAAAGATTACAGGAAAACCTATAGAAAATATACAGTTTAAAAAAACCTGAAAAAAAAAACACGATTTGTTCGGAACCCTTTGCGTACGAGTCCCACTCGCTCTTAGCTACGAGGTCCTACCAAGTAGGCCATCTGGGTCTTAATAAGATTGTTTCTTGGTATTATGTCAATAAATTGTATTTCTATAGGAAAATAGAGTAGATGACTAAACAAATCTATACCAGCCCCCCTAGCCTCGTATTATTAGTTTTTTTTTGTAATATGTTTCGTGTCGTGAATCGTGATATCTGCAAGTAAAATCAAAGGACCATGAAACATTAGTATTCAAATAAAAAACATATATTTACGCTCTCTCACTGTCTACCCAGATATTTCAGCCACTAAATTCTCTTACATAAACTGGAAATTCTCAGCCATTTTGTCACTAAATACCCTTCGCAAGACATCGAGAAGTCTTTAGAGAGTTGAACTTGACCCAGTCTTAAATGATAAATGTCTGACCGTCTGTCCGACATTCAGAAGTTCCCAAGTCCGTTGCAATTTGAGAGAAACTTTGATAATGGCATACATTTTGTAAGGGAGTTGAATGATAGAACATAGTTTAGTATTATTTGATTTATACAGGATGTAACGGAAAGGTGTGGTCATATTTTAAGAACTGCATCTGCCCATCGATATGAAAAACTTTCTTCAAGAAAACATGAGGAACGTCTAAAAAAAAAATTACCTCCCATACAAATATTGATCAGCTGACGATAACTTTGTATGGAAATTCCAACTTTTTTTTGGGAATTTTCTATTTTTTCTTAGAGGAAGCTGTTCATTTCCATTGGCAGAACCGATTCTTAAAATATGACAACACCTTTCCGTTACACCCTGTATTATGGTGCAGTGGTGGCCCAGTGGTATTGGCAGTGACTGACAAGTCATAGATCGTAGATTCGAATCCAGGCATGCGCTTTCATCACCATCATCATCATCAGCCTTTTAATGTCCCCACTGCTGGGGCATAAGCCCCAGCAGTGGGGACATTAAAAGGCTCTCTGTTAGAGGGTGTGGGCCGTAATCAACAACGCGGGCCCAATGCGGGCATTACTTTATCATATCTGCCTCTTATATCAAGGCTGCACTGCAAAAAGATAATATTTAGAAGTTTTACTCATTGTTTTCTGCACCGGTCGACGTCATGACGTCAGCGCCGGCTGTCGCTGAAAACCAGTGCTGGGGCTCTGTCTTGCATAGGGTCATAGCACTTAAGCTGAGCGATGGCCGTTTTGCGTGGATGTGACGCATTTTTTCCCCCAGTTTTTCTTTTTTTTTGTGTTTCTCTGTTTTTTGCGTCATGTTTACCGTAAATAAACGTATTTTCATTCTTTCTTTTCTATCTGTATTAAAATATGCACCGTCATTATTTTTATCGTGAACACATCTGTTATGTCGCAATTATTTTTTCATGAGAATGTAATTATGCAGAATTTATAGCAGGAGAATATTGAGAGTTCGATGAAGGTGATGAGAATTTCAACCTGTCATTGACTGGCCGGTTAGATAGTTCGACGTTTGAAGAGTGATTCAAATATAGAATTAATATTTTAAAAGTAGTAAAGTAATTATTTTGTTTTGTGGGGGACTCGAGAAAACCCTCCGAAGAGGATGCGTTTAGTCCACTCTCGGACGTTTGGCTCAGAATATAAGTATCTAATTCAATGTTTCCACCGGTTTTGCTGCTAAGCGTGCGCCATAAGCCCCTACAATCTTAACAATATTTATATACGATTGGACGTAGGCAGACGCTCTAAGTGAAATACAGGTATTCAGCTGCATTCAGTAAGACTGGAAGCCAGTCCCAATATAGTTGCGAAAACGCAGGCAGATGATGAGTCCATTTATTTAGAAAAACCTTAATAACCCTACTTTCCGGCTCTGGACCAGACCATGGTACGGAGCGAAAAGCTGTCACCTCTTTCTGCGAAACAGTAATGCTCGCAAAGAAGGAGGCGGGACGCGTGAGGGCGAAGCAATCCTCGCGCCCTCACGTCCTTAGCCGCTGCAGGAGACGCCCTAGCGTCGGGAGTCGCAAGCCGATGCCCAGCTACGTAGGTACGGGCTCGCCATCCGATAAGGACGAAGCCCGAGTCGACGGCGTGTAGTGTTCCACGCACGCCTCAAAGAGATGTCAACAGAGACTGACGGGCTCCGCTAGGGCGATGCCTGTCTGGGTAGCGGGTAAATTTAAAGGGTCACCGCGGTTCTGGCACAGACAACTGAAGGAACAAGGGTGAGTTTTAGTCAGTAAGAGTCAGACTCGCCCTCGGCTTCGGCGACGCGTCCGTCTTCTGGCACCCATTGCGTGGACACTTTTGCCCAGCGTTCATCATGCATGCGGCTGACGTGACCCACCGTATCCTATTTGAGCCTGGTAGCCTTTTTAACCACGTCTACAACTCCGGTTTTGGAGCGCAGCGTTGACTCTATCTATTCTTTGCCATATTAGATAATCGAAATGGAGACGCTGAAAATGTGACGCGTCAACGAAATAGTTTAATTTGACTTTCGCGCATTAAGGGTCTACTACCGGCCAAGTGGGGCTCGTTGAATAAAAAATCGTAGCATAGCATAGATAATAATGACGGCACGGTTGGCGCAGTGGTTGAGCGTTCGGCTGCTGCGCTGCGTGTCGCGGGTTCGATCCCCGCACGGAACAAATATTTGTATGACCTGCAGATAGTTGTTCCGGGTCTGGGTGTCTTGTGTATGTGAATTTACATGTTTGTGAACGCACCCACGATACAGGAATATTCCTAGTGTGGGGCAACGTTTTTTAAAAAAAAAAAAAAAAGTCTCAGAATGTTTCGTATTCAAAATAGTAGGCAAAAGTACCAAAAATGCCCATTTCTAACACTTTTACCTACTACTTTGGATACGAAACATTCTGAGACCTGTTTTAACAACGTAAAAATACATTATCCTCTTTGTAACAAACGTGACGTTAGATTCTTTAATATTTATTCAATGAAGGCGCCACTTGGCCGGTAGTTGGGCCTTAAGGATTCCGTACCAAATAATGGTATTTGTTAGTAAAGCATACGTTTTAATAAACATTATTTTAAGTTTATAGATCAATGGGAAGTTAAAAAATTCTTTGCAACCAAATTTTGTGACAGATGACGGACGGACTCGTGAGTGACAACAATAGGGCTCCGTTTAGACCCTCCGAGTACGGAACCCTAAAAAACCGACCAAGTGCTTGTCGGGCAACACTCCAGGTAGGGTTCCGTGGAAGATACTTCACCTAAGTAATTTTTTTTCAAGGATTTTGTAGGTATTTTATACGGAATTTAACAAGTAGAATCGTTTTATAAGTTGGGCGACTATTATTGTCTACTCTACGGCTCTTGAATAATTAGTCTAAAAGTTTTATGCTAGGCAGTCTAAATCTAGCCCCAATACAATAGACTGGTCTCTCAAAATAGCTGGAGTATTCACGTGGAATGAATAATGGTCAGCAATCGATATGGATATTGTGAACATCAATCATTCTGGGAGATCAAACGGATTTCGATCTCTGATTGTGACTGCTAAATATTCATGCATGGAACTAAAAACACGTTTCAATAACCTTAAAACTATATTTTAAAGAGGGTATATTTAAAAGACTTTCAGAAAAAAACCGGTCAAGTTCGAGTCAGACTCGCGCATGAAGGGTTCCGTACCATTGTACAAGATTATACGCGTCTACTTATTGTCAATACTAAGATCGAGCAAAAAAAGCCAAAAAAACACGTTTCTAATTTATTTTTATTATTTGTTGTTATAGCGGCAACAGAGATACACAATCCTGTGAAAATTTCAACCGTCTATCCATTACGGATTATTAGATACAGCCCGCTGACAGACAGATGGACGGACGGACAGCGGAGGCTTCTGGTACGGCACCCTAAAAAGTAAAAAGATAATAATTAGGATTGGAAGTGGGTTTAAGCAATAGTTTGCTGAAGGAAGTTATACTACTCATTGGTTAACCACTGAGGTACCGGCGTGATACTGGTGTCACGGTAACAATAGATTTTCTATTGTGTCTGTTTCTCTGGTAACTGACAATTTAATACCTATATCTAAAATAATTCGGAATAATTTTAATTCATTGCCACCAACAATTTTTTTTTATAAATGTTATTGCAACTGCTTGCAAATTGTGTGTTTTCAATTTTTTATATTTTACTGTGGATGTGCTTCATATGATTTCTAATGTGTACTTATAATCAGCATAATTGGCATTGTGTCGTTCTGGTTAGTAAATAAATAAATAATATTAAGTAATATGAATTGCCAAAACGATTTCAATACTCACATAAATATACAATCAACAACAAAATAAAAAAATGCTTTGACATTAAATTTTAATTAATTATAAAAAATGGCCCTGTCAGGCACCGCGAGCGGTCGCCTCATTTGACATTTTTACGTATTAAAACCATTTTTTAAATACTTTTAATGTATATTTTTGGTAGAAAATCTGTGGTAATTACAGACTATATCATGCCCCGAGTGATTGAATCTTGCCACAGCATAAAACACTTTGCGTTATAGTAATAATAGAGGTTTAAAACGCGTGAGTCAACATGTACAATTTTGTACATGTGGTGCATGAAGGTAGTGGAGTCGAAATGTACAATTTTGTACATGTCGGTGCCTAACAGGACAAATTAACCTCAAAGCGTGTAAGAAAATTACCAAAAAAATACAGATTCTCTATCGCTTGATGAAACAGAGGAAATAATCAACTATTAAACAGTTTCAGGTTCTGACTCAACTCCACAAATATCCCACGAAACAATCATAACTATTTCCTTTAGTAAATGCTCATCACACACACAACACACTACACTAACAGCTATCGCTATTTAATTTTAATAATGAAATTTAATTTAATTTTAATAATTTAATTTTAAGTATTGCAATGTAATGATTTTGAACAAAAATGCATTGTAATGTTGCTATGGGTGTAATACCTGAAAGTAAAATATAAATAAATAAATTAGAATTATTTTGAATTTTATTATTATTTTAGAAGGTATCCATTTTATCTCAATGCCACAAATTTTACAGAAGGAGGGTAATGTTTTTCAGGGGTATGTATGTATGTTTACACAAAAAATAAATGTGAAAAAAAATTAATGGATGAATGTGTGTGTGCTTGTGTGTGTGTGTGTGTGGGCGTGTGGGCGTGTGTGTGTATGTGTGTAAATGTGTATGTTTGTATGTTTATTTCTTTGGCACGCGCTGAAGCCTAAACGGCTGGATGGATTTTACTAAATGAGATATTATTAGATTGGCCTTGACCGCCGAAGTGACAAAGGCTACATACATTTTGAAAAAAAAAACAAATTGGCGACCGCCATTAGGTTTAGTGTAGTCGTATTGTTTTTTTGACCTGGCCATGTGGGGTTTCAAAATAAAGAGCTCGAGGAGATGATTCCAGAAATATAACTCACTATCAAAAAATTTAAAATATCAAAAAACCCGACTTATAAAAACAAAGTTCCAAAGTTGCAGTCTGATGCAGTTGGTGGCATAAAATCTGTGATTGAACTAAAATTAATTCCACTAACTGCATCAGACTGTTTGAAAGTGACTTGTTTGGAACTTTTTAGATGTTTTTTATCAGTCGGGTTTTTTTATACATTTTTATTTTATTTATATGATCATTGCACCCACTCACATACTATACAACTCAGATACTGAAAATGTTTTAAAAGTAATGTTAACGCAACTCCGGTCATCGAGGCTCCGCCTAGTTCGGGAACCACTTTGAAATTTTATGTTTAACACAACTTGTTACAATTATTCATTAACATTAAGTATTATTAAAAACTTTTTATAACAATGATTCATTCAAACAAAATTAATAAAGCTGTCTCATCAAAAATCTTACGCCAAATATTGATATTATTACAGGCATGCTTCGTTACGAAAAGCGAAAATCTTTTTCAAATAAAAATAATAAAAGTTCAACAAACATTGTCAAATATTTTCATGATAAAATAAAATTCATTATAATAGAATTCATTAAGCATGTTTTTCTATCAAAATAAATTCTGTAACTATAATATTTGACTTGATTTTAATTAATCTTTGTTTCAATGAACTGTTATTTTTCAATTTGATAAAAATAATATTTTGGCTTACTGAATATGTGGATTTATTATTCTCTTTTTAAGGTTCCGTACCCAAAGGGTAAAACGGGACCCGGGCCAACAGACGGCGAGTAGTGGGTAACTCGCCGCCCGATCAGCACCAAACCCGAGAGTCGACGGCGCGTAGTGTTCCACGCGCGCCTCAAAGAGTTGTCAGCAAAAGGACGGGGCCGATGCCTGCCCGGGGGTTGAGGATAAATTCGAAAGAGTTACCTCGCCCCTGGGCATTCAGGGCAGGGAGGAACAGGGGTGGGTTTTAGTCAGTGAGAGTCTACGCTCCACCCTAGAGCGGAAGAAGCCATAGGATGATTTCCCACCTCCCAAAAAAAAAAAAAGGGTAAAACGGGACTCTATTACTAAGACTCTGCTGTCCGTCCGTCTGTCTATCTGTCTGTCCGTCTGTCACCAGGCTGTATCTCATGAACCGTGATAGTTATTAGACAGTTGAAATTTTCACAGATGATGTATTTCTGTTGCCGCTTTAACAACAAATACTAAAAAGCAGAATAAAATAAATATTTAAGGGGACACAAACGTGATTTTTTTGCCGTTTTTATAGACAATGTTTCGGAACCCTTCGTGCGCGAGTCCGACTCGCACTTGGCCAGTTTTTTTCTTAACTTTGAAATGCTCGCACCTGACCTCCATTACACCTAATGGTAAGCAATGATGTGGTCGACGATGGAGCACGTTTGCCTAGAAGTAACCTATTCACACTTTTCTTAAAGACCCCCAAGCTGTAGCTATTATGAAACAGACTCCGGTAGGACATTCAAATATGGATGAAAACTGCCGATATTACCATGATTGAAAATTTTCACCGCGTTCACCTCCTTCTGCGAAACAGTAATGCTCGCGAAGGAGGAGGCGGAACGCTTGAGGGAGACGCAACGGAGACGCTCTCCCGCCCCGAGCAGGCACCGCAGGAGACTCCCCGGGGCTTCGATCCGCAAGCCAATTCTCGCCACCGTAGGCGCGGACTTGCGGACGGCGATTAATGGGTAGCTCGCCGTTCGATAATGAACAGGCCCGAGTCGTCGGCGCGTAGTGTTCCACGCGCGCCTCAAAGAGATGCCAGCAGTAACTAACGGGGCCCGCTAGGGCTGATGCCTTCCTAGGGTCACGGATAAATTTGAAAGAGAGTTACCGTGGCCCTTGGCACAGGCAACTGAAGGAACTAGGGTGGGTTTTAGTCAGTAAAAGTCTGACACGCCTTCCCGCTCCACCCAGAGTGGGAATCATTGGATGATTTCCCACCTCAAAAAAAAAGGTATGTAATTTTTTGACAACGTAACTTTTTTTTACGTTTCGAATAACTAACCCGGGATTTTCAAATTAAGAATTTGTATTTGAGTATTTGTATATTTGTTTATATTTGGTCATGTAAAGAGGAGGGATGAAACACATGTAACTAAAAGAGTTATGAATATAAATGTGGATGGACGGAGAGGGAGAGGGAGGCCAAGGAAAGGATGGATGGATTGTGTGAGGAGTGATATGAAAGAAAAGAGAGTTAGTGATAGCGTGACGGCTGACAGGACAGAATGGAAGAAAAAAACGCGTTTCGCCGACCCCAAGTAACATGGGATAAGGGAGGAAGATGATGATGATGATTTGAGTATTTGTCAAACTGTACTTTCGGGTTTTTTTAGCGGGATTTTTGGGAGTGAAGTTCAGTGGCTGTTTAATTATTCGCAAATTGATTCCTAGTGGATATTGTGATGTTAAATTGGTGTAGTTTTGGGTCTCGAGTGTCTACGCAACTGGGCAATATGTGTAATCATTGAAACAGGCGCGATCTCAGTAAAATAAAGCTGAGAATTTTGTTGTTAAATTTACTACCTCAGTGAAGCTTGCAGAGAAGATAAGAACCTTCGAATCTGTTACATCCACAATCTTATGGAAAACAAAGTGACTGTATTCTGTATCTAAAAACTAAATACTTTCTAAACTTGACACTAAATTTAGTAACCGAACGAAGTCAAAAGAATAAAAAAACTCAAAATGATAACTTGTTCAATTCGCTAGTCCAATACGAAAAATTAAACAATTCAAATTTATAACGAATATAAGAGTTACGGCGTCTTAACTTAACTCCTCAGGGCCTGTAGACAAAGTAACATCGCTTCGTAGCGAAACGATATCTAAATTCGTCATCGTCTCTGAGATATCGATAAACATTTCCTAGCGTTAGCGTTCCTTCGTTATCTTTTTTGGCGATCACGATCGAGGCGAAGGTGAACTCCGAAAGCGCTGCTTGTCTACGCATTTGTATGGGATAAACACGATATCAATTTCTTTATGGTTTCGTTACGAATTATAACATTGTCTACCAACTTGCGATAACGATGTCGACAGTCGACTGACCACGTGACTTAGCGCGGTTTATGTCAATCTCATACATTTTAGTCTTTTCTAACTTCGTTATCGTTTTTAAATTGTTACTTTGTCTAAGCCCCCTGGCCCTGCGCGTGTCAAATGTCAACATCTGTCAAGCCCCGTTGACATTCGGCCATCGTGTAACTACAGACTATGTCATGTTCCGGGTGTGTAAACCTTGCCACAGGTCTAAATACCTTGGGTAATAGTAATAATAGTGGTTTAAAACGCGTGAATCGGGTTTTTAGCAAGGCAAACGGAATTTCCCCACTGGCACACAGGTGTGCCGCTAGACACTGAAATGACTTAAAACTATTATGTAAACAAATCGTTTTAAACATGATACAAATAGGATGTGTTTATTCAGCATTTATACAAGTGAAGATTCTCTCATTCTTATTCTGATCACTTATCTTTTTATAAAACCCGGAGACGGAAAGATAACATTGATAAAGTCATTAACTTTAGCCATATCTAATACTTTTATGGCATAATCATGTATGGTTAGTTTTACATCTATGTACCTACATAGCTGCATACCGAAAAAATTATCTTTTCTTATATTTTAGTGACTAAACTGAGCGACAATACAATATTTGATAAAAACCTTTTTCATTAGGCAAAAATGTACTTATTATACCCCTACTCAACCCGGGCCTGCGGACGGCGAGTAGTATAGCTCACCGTCCGATCAGCACCAGGCCCGACAGTCAACGGCGCGTAGTGTTCCACGCGCGCCTCAAAGAGTTGTCACCAAACCATGACGGGGCCCGTCGTGGCCAATGCCTGCCCAGAGGTTGTTCATAAATTCGAAGCAGAGTTACTGCGCCCCTAGGCACTCAGGGCAGGGAAGGAACAGGGGTGGGTTTTAGTCAGTAAGAGTCTGACTAAAACGGAGAGTCTGACTAGAGCGGGAGATGTCATTGGATAATTTCGCACCCAACAAAAAGAAAAAATAAACCCTTGACCGCTATGTGTATGTGTCAGTCTGTCTGTCTATGGCAACGTAGCTCTTAAACGAGTAAACCGATTTGAATGTGTTCTTTTTTATTTGAAAGCAGGTTTTCTAGCGATGGCTCTTAGACATGCTTTATCAAAATCGGTTCAGCTGTTTCAAGGTCATCAGCTCTTTTGTGTTTTTTAAATGTTCGCTTTTCTTATAAGCGTTGGGGGCTTTTTAAATTTAATTGTTATTATCATTGATAGACTCACGCTTGACCACTATCTCACCTGATGGAAAGCGATGATGTGGTCAACGATGGAGCACGTTCGCCTAGAAGTAGCCTTTTCACTCTTGACTTAAGGACATCATCATCATTTCAGCCGAAAGATGTTCACTGCTGGACATAGACCGCCCCCAAGCTTCGTCCCGTATACCAGTCCTGCTCTTCTTGCATATAGCGTATTATGTACTTAATAAAAACTTTCCCTAAAATCTCACCGAATTGAAAGCGATAGTTTATTGAAGTTTGTATTAACAATATCCCAATTAAATAAAAAAATAAAAAAAAAACCCTAAACGCTTTAAAAAAAGCGAACATTTAAAAAACAAGAAAGAGCTGATGACCTTGAAATGGCTGAACTAATTTTAATAAAACATATAAAAACCTGCTTTCAAATAAAAAACCGTATTCAAATCAGTTCACCCGTTTCAGAGCTACGGTGCCACAGACTGACACACACACATAGCGGTCAAAATTATAACACCCCTCTTTTCGCGTCGGGGGTTAAAAAATATTGCCCATGTTTCCGGGTCATCCGGGTGTATAGCAAGAAAAAAGGAAATATACAAAGTAACCAGTAGGTGCCTGGAGTTGCCCAAGCGTGTAAATAGCTGTGGTTCTCTGCAGGTTGAAGGACATTGTTACGGCCAAACACTTGGAGTGAATGCTGGCCCAAACGATGACGATGTTAATAAGACATTAATTTAGTCTGCGGTGAGATGCGTATTGCCTCGCGGCGAAAGGCGCACTAACGTCGACTGCTGCACTTTAGATTGCCTATGGTTCCAGTAAAGCCGGCTACACACTTTGCATCACATGCTAGAGCCGGGCACACACACGTCGTGATACCACACCCCATCCAACTTGCAGAGTGGCGGCAACTCGCCACACCAGTGCCCGTTTCATTTTTAAATTTCATTCCAGATTTTAAATTCTTTGTCTTTTATTTATAAACTAGCTGACCCGACAGACGTTGTCCTATCTTAGCTATGAACTGTGAAATGCGCGCAGTTTAATCCGCGCAACTTTCTTATTTTTTTCTTTCTTATGACCGTTCTCCTGACAATAATAATTCAATAAAAAATACCAACACAACAAAAAACGTATTAGCGAAATCGGTCCAGCTGTTCACGCGTGATGCCGTGACTAAGGAAATAGGGATTCATTTTTATATATTTTATTATAAAATAAAACCGCCCAAGTACGTATCGGACTTCGCACAAATGTGCGAACCCTAAATAGGGTTCCGTACCATATATATTTTTAACTATTTGTATAAATAGTTAAAAATATATTTGGTACGGGGCTTTGGGTCAACAAGATGCTTATACTGTGAAAATTTACTTCCAGGTAAGCGTGCTTCATCTTCGACCACATCATCGCATACCATCAGGAAAAAAATTGAAGACTATAGCTCTAACCGTTTGGCTGTAAAACCTGTGTGACAGACGACGGACAGACAGACAGACGGACACGTGAGTGACAGCAATAGGGCTCCGTTGGGACCGTTCGGGTACGGAGCCCTAAAAATAAGCATGTAGCAGAATAGAATAGAATAGAATAGAATAAAACTTTATTGTACACCAAAACAGTCACACAATTGTTTTACACGAGCTTAAATCGTCGAGCAGGTTCTTAATTAAAGTTTTTCTATGAACAACTTAAATTTAGAATCCGCTAATTTGTATTTAAACTAAGCATATGATTAAAGAGTTTTATAAACAAGGCTGATTCATGAAAAATGTAGCGTAATTTCCATAACAAAGGTAAGTAAACAATTACTTTATTATTGTTAAATCTTGTAAGATAAGACGTTTGTGGAAGATAGGCTGAGTACATATTATCCCACAATCTAAATATGAGTTTGATATCTCTAGACTTATAAAGTGTGTTTCCACTTAACGTTGCGTGATTTTCATTCAGTTGATTCAAATTCGAATGTTAATTGCTTAATTTATTTTATTATTATTAAAAATATTTTTTTTTAAGCCATTGATCGTAATTTAATTAAAAGTAAAATGAATACTATAATACAATAGAAATAACTTAAAAGATATATATACAAACTAACAAAAATACCTAACATGTACAAATGCGTATGAAAAAACAACTCACTGGGCATCAAAAAATTCATCCACATCGCTGTCAATGGAAAAAGTGCCCAGAACGCTAGCAGCATTGCCACGTTGAATAGCAATGCTGATTCGTTGGCCAAAGAAAAAAAGATTCGACTAACAGCTTGCTGATATGCCGGAAAAAAAAAAAGAAAAAAAAAATTAAAAATATTGAATTATAATGTAAGTAATGTTTTTAGTTAACTTAATTTGTTTTTATTTTTGTATTTTTATTTGACAATTTGATTTCGTTTTTTTTTAACCGACTTCAAATAGAAGGAGGTTATCAATTCGGATGTTTGTTTTTTTTTATGTATGTTCGGGCATAACTCTGTCATATATATATCAATATATGACAGAGTTATGCCCGAACATGTGAACGTTTCGGAAATCGGTGTCAAAAAACGAAGACACAAAGCCAGAAACACCGACTTCCGAAATTAAAGTTACTTTGCATTTTTTTGGAAGTCGGTTTTATTTTTTTGTAAAAAAGTTTTTTTTTTATATTTTTTTTTCTGCAAAATTTTACTTTTGCTTTGTATTCTCTTTGAATTTTTAATTATCTTTCTTACGTACTCGTATGAATGAAGTGCATGCCTGTAAGTGACCTGTTTACACAAGATCGTTTTTTTAATGTGTTACATGCCGATAATAAATTTGTAAACAGGTCGTTGGTGCGCCTATGTTAAATAAATAAAAACGGTACATAAACATACATTTCCAGATGTCAAGTAGATGCGCAATCTACTGTGTTGCACTACCAATTTAGACAAGCAAAATTATCATTAAAATTATACCATGACATAAATTCCAAATTAATACCTGTCATAAATTCCAATTGGTTAACAAGATTTTAGCTTTGGGTTAACAAGATGCTTATGACTTGAAAATTTGAAGATTGTGGCTTCAACCATTTGCCTGTAAAACCTGTGTGACAGACGACAGACAGACGGACACGTGAGTGACAGCAATAGGGCTCCGTTTGGACCCTTTGGGTACGAAACCCTAAAAACTAATAACATTTTGTTTGAACCGGCGATAAAACCCAGGACCTCACGATCAGCAGTAGATCTTGTGGTACCAACCCTTTAAATTGTAACACTACAACGCTTGACATATACCTATTTATTTCAATTCATATTGTCGTCTGCTTAACCGGGCTTGCCTGTGTAGGCTTTAATATATTAAAGCCTCCAGCCAGGACTTATTAAACTTACAAACTAAGTGACCACGCTAAGGGCACCCCCTGCGGAGTACGGGCCTCGGCTTAGGGCGTCACTGGGGGGCAGCAAGGGAAGGCTGGATCTGGTTTCCATTAATTGGGGAGTTTACTGGCTCAGCGGCACGTGCTGGCGAGAGACGGGGAGGGCAATGACTTAGATTTCGCGACGGTCCTCGCCGGCGAGGTCGGAAAATCGGCGGTCTGAAGTGTTTTCTGATAGTGCTGGTCTCCCTACGGCTCTCTTGGAGCAGGGTTGTGGCGTCATCAGGGACTAAGAGGGTATGCCGGGGGCGGCGAATCCTAGAAATTTGGGAGGGAACGTATCGAGTAACCGATGCGATAAGTGGGTTACGATGTTTAGCAGCAGTTTCAAGTAAGCGCTTGGTGGAGCGTTTCATGAACTGCTGCAAGGTGGGGATTTTGAGGTCAACATGCAGCTCCTCATTTCTCACAAAGTAGGGGGCATCCACTACCCTGCGGAGAAAGCGGTGCTGCAGTGTCGACAACTTGTGGAGGTGACGGGGCTTGGCATGTGCGAACACTGGGCAAGCATAGGTCATGATTGGTCGGATGACCGCGGTGTAGGTACGCAATTTGCACTTGAGTGACAATTTGCTTTTACCATTTAGGATGAAGTGGAGTCTACCTTGAGCAAAGGCGGCCCGCGAGCGAGCTTGCTTTATGTGCTCGGCGAAGGTGAGATGCTGATCTAGGATTACGCCTAGGTACTTGGCCTGCTTTTCCCAAAGGATCGGCCTGCCGTACATGGTAATCGGACGAGGGGGTCTAAGCGTATGTCGCGGTCTAGAATAGAGGACTGCCTGACTTTTCTCAGGGTTGACCTCAATTCTCCATTTCCGGAACCACTGGCCCAGCTGGGTAGTGTAGGTTTGGAGATTGAGACCTATCTGAGCGGGTGAACGACCCGAATAGAAGATGGCCGTGTCGTCAGCGAATAATGCTAACTGGGCCTTTTTGGGTTTAGGGATATCGCTAGTGAACAGCGTGAAGGCTAGGGGGGATACCACAGAGCCCTGGGGGACACCAGACTTTATAGGGTGAGGGGGCTTTCGGGCTTCTGACGACCCATAACGACTGTCAAAGTCCCACGATTGACAGCCGGGACCAACGGCTTAACGTACTTTCCGAGGCACGGAGGGGTCTCGGTATGTAAAGATGATCACCCATACATGGACCAACCCCGGCAAGCGGTTAAGCTACGCTTGCCGGGGAAGCGTAGCTTCCCAGATTGACCCGTGCGACTGTTATTACTTTAGCCAATTCATATTATATATATATATATATATTAAAAATCATTTTGTAATGAAACTCAAAGAAAGGAGACCAATTTTCCTCTTTCATTTTTCCTTATAATTGTCGTAATAATAAATTTAATGAACAGACATTCTTCAAAGTTAAAAATACCTTTGGACGCCGATTCTGATAACCCCGGAAGCTAGATGGTATTTACAAAATGTTTTCGTAAACTGTAGCTATTTTCGGAAGGGAAAACCAAACCAAACGCCTACTCAAAGAAAAACGTGTTATCCGTGGGCTGTCCCTACTTAGTATTGGTTTTCCTTAAGGTGAAAGCGCCAGGATAGCCCGCAAAATTCAATTTTTCTACATTTTTGGCAATTTGCAGTCAGTGTCAGGTTGTATCTTGGTCAAAATTTGATTCGCGGCCGTAGCAAGTATGTATTTATAGAATTATTATCAATAAAATTATCAATACAACTCTTTCAGTTAGAATTGATGTCACATGTAAGTATTTCATGAAATCATGACATTTGGCATCAATTCTAACTGAAAGAGTAGTATTGATAATTTTAATGATTACAGTTCTGTAAATACGTACTTGCTACGGCCGCGAATCATACTCGTATTTTGACCAACATACAACCTGACACTGACCTGCAAATTGCAAAAAACCTAAGAAAATTTGAATTTCACGGGCTAGCACCAGGCCGTAATGTTCCACGCGCGCCTCAATGAGTTGTCAGCAATCATGACGGGGCCCATCATGGCCGATGCCTGCCTAGGGGTTGAGGATAAATTCGAAAGAGTTACCTGGCGCCTGGCCACTCAGCCAGGGAAAACAGGGGTGGGTTTTAGTCAGTAAGAGTCTGACATGTCATTGGATAACTTGCCACCCCCAAAAAAAAAACCCTGGAGCTTTCACCTTAACACGTACAGTAGGATTTAGTCTTTAATTCAGTTCTAAGAATCATTGCTATTTATTATAGGGAGCGTGCAGGAATGTAATAGAATCGTGCAGGAATAAAATAGAATACTCTTTATTATGTACACCATATATATACCACACCACCACCACCATCACTTAGATGGTTTTTGATTTGGTTTTTTTTTCGGTTTTTGATTTTAAGGTTTTCATATTTTTTGGTTTTTAGTTTTTGTTTTTTTTTGGTGATTTATTTTGGTTTTTGGTTTGGTTAACTATAGATGGAGGCACATAAATGTCAATGTCAAGTATTTATAGAGTATAAGTTGCAGATTTCACTCACTAGATGGCAGTTTACGTTATGCGTGTTGCATGTGTGCATGATGCGTGTGTGTATACTTCCTATAGGAACTAAATGGCACGGAAATGTTAAGGTGGAAGCGCCAGGGTAGCCTGCGAAATAAAAAATTCCTACGTTTTTCCAATTTACAGGTCAGTGCCAGGTTATCAGTCCTGTTTTAACAACGTAAAAATACCTTATCCTCTTTGTAACAAATGCAACATAGGATTCTTTTATCTTTATTTTCTACGCTTGCCTACGATTTTTTATTCAATGAGGGCGCCACTTGGCGGATATATACGCCTTAATGACAAGTTTTTAAAGGATAAACGTTTTTAATTTACTCTACTAGAAGGCACAGACTACGCCGTCCACGTTCCCTATACGACTTGTATTTTGTAGCACATATAAATCTACATCTAAATTAATGTAGCAAAAAAAAAAGACTTAGCTTATTCAGCTTATTTTGGCTTTCCCACTACTGGGACACCTGTTTAAAGTGTGGCTGAGGCCTACTCTCTGTGAGAGGGAATGAGTCTGTGTCCACCACGTGGGCCTGTGTGGGTTAGTGGATGACACGTCTTCAAATATTGTAGAGGTTGGCTACGGGAGCAGGGCCGAGGCAAAAAGGCTAGTATCCTAGACAACAAAGAACTATTCACAGAATAACTTTTTTTATTCCGTTGGTTTTTTAGATAGATCAGCTTCATGTTTTTTTCAGGGAGTTCATCTTTAGAAGAATTTTCATTAAAACAAACATTCTTACTAGGAGCAAAGTTGTGTTTCATGATGCTTTAAACATTATTGTGAAAATGTAGGTAAGCACGTGTACCTACTTATCTGTAGAACCCATTGGGTATTACAAGCGTGATAGTCTCATGTTACTTATAGAATCGACAAACAGGTATATTGTAACAGTAACATTAGTATTGCTTGATTAATTATACAAGTCTCCCTCCTTGTTATATTGTACACACGCCTACGATTGTGTAAGCCTAGCACAGATAATGTAATATTCTAATAGATCTGTCTAGACTTTAGTGAATGGGTGTCATCTTTACTGTTTATAACATAGAGTTGGGAATCGCCGCGCTGGCAGAAAATGATCGAGGCGTTTGAGTTTCCTGATAGCTACAACCTGGGGGTCTTTAAGTCAAGAGTGAATAAGTTACTTCTGGGCAAGCGTGTTCCATCATCGCTTACCATCCTGTGAGTGGTCAAACGCGAGCCTAAACGACTCTTGATCTCGATTTACTTACTTTTTATTCACTCGTTATTTTGAAGGCTATAGGTGACAGAGGCCAACATTTTGGCTAGGCGCTAAATATTCGGTCTTTCCCTATGAAATTGCATTTTTATGAAACTGCTCTTTTTGAACTGTGATAGCTTCGGATTGACTTGGAATTCTGAGTCCAAAAAACATTTTATTTTAGACATGTTATTCTTTTTTCAGTTTGGGAATTCTTCGGGCTATGTCGGTAACCTTGGTTCTCTTGCGGATATCATCATTCCTGATTCGATCACGCCAGGAAACTCCGAACATAGCCCTCTCTATTGCCCTTTGGGTGACTTTAAGCCTTCTGATGAGGCCCATTGTGAGCGACCACGTTTCGTGGCAGTGGGCTGGGCACATTGCCCGCAGAACGAACAGTCGGTGGGGCCGAAAGTTTCTGGAGTGGCGACCGCGTACCGGAAGATGCAGCGTTGGAAGTCCTGCTACAAAGTGGACCGATGACCTGGTGAGAGTCGCGGGTAGCCGATAGATGCGAGACGCACAGGACCGGTCATTGTGGCGACACTTGGGGGAGGCCTATGTCCAGCAGTGGACGTCTTTCGGCTGAAACGATGATGATGACTCTTCAAAATTTGTTATTCATTTGTTTCTTTGAATGTTGTTTTTTTTTTGTAATGTCGGTCGCGTATCTTTAATTTCTATGACGAAACCGAGACACACACTGACACGCTTGATTTGTATGGAAATTGTTGACAGTGCCGTCTCTAGCAGTGTGGCCGCTGAGGCGTCTCCGTGCTCTGTGGATTATACCTTTTAGTTTGCTTGTCTAAGCTGGGAATTAATCTTTAGAGAGAGAATAAACTTGTAATTGTAGACTGTTCACTTTATGTTGATCGTTTTGACACATGTCAAATGGTTTTTGGAACTGATGCATATAAAGATTTTTTTATTTTGAAGACTTTCTGCTTAGCTACGATATGAAGAATTCCCTTTTGAAAACTCCAGGAACATGGGTGGGTTTTACGAGTCAGTTGGGTCAGTACGAGTCTGACACGCCCTCCCGTTCCACCCAGAGTAGGAGAAGTTGTTTAGTAATTTTCCCTCCAAAAAAAAATAAAAATACTACTATTGTATCTGACTAATTATTCAAACTTTATGAAGTTATACTTCTTTAGGCGCGTTATGAAAAAATTATGACAGTGAAATTTTAAGATGCGCGCGCATCACTGTCACACAAAATTCACAGGTTGAAGTTAGCTACGGTCTGTGGTTCATGAAGAATGATCGTTTTCCTTTTGTAAACTTTGTGACAGTTTGGTTTTTTATCTTGTTACGCCAAAGAAGTATAACTTCTTACGTGCGTACATAAGTACACACACTTTATTATTAACATTAAAGGCACTTTTCGCTTTCATATTCAAAGGCAAACTCGAAGGTGCTAACACCGAAAATGACAGTTTAAAGCCTTAGAATTACCCCACATTTACCTAAATTACGTTCGCTAACTCCTAGATGAGAGTACTTTGGGATTTGAGGTCTTAATGTGACCTTGGTTCTTGAAGCCTTATTTACAAAACTTGCTAACCAAATGCTTAGTTTAAACACTGATTAGCGGTTTTACTCAAGAAAACATACGTCTCATCCATCAAATTCAACTGTATACATATAGAACAAAACCTCCTTTAAATGTTTAGTTCCTCTATCCTTCTTCCGGGTAGAAATTGTTGAAATAAGAACCTGCTAATCAGTGTTTAAACTAATCAGTTGGTTATTGAAGTGAAAACTTCTTTAGTCGCATTGGGCATTTTTGAGATGGGAAAAAACTATTAAACTCGCAAGATACAGACCCGCTACGAGTGCTACGACGCGTAGCATCGTAGCACTCGTAGCGCATTGTGCAGCGGATTGAAGTGAAAACTTCTTTAGGCGCGTTGGGCATTTTTGAGATGGGAAAAAACTATTGAACTCGCACGATACAGACCCGCTACGAGTGCTACGATGCTATGCGTCGTAGCACTCGTCATCGGCATCGTGTAGCGGATTGTAGTGAAAACTTCTTTAGGCTTGTTGGGCATTTTTGAGATGGGAAAAAACTATTGAACTCGCACGATACAGACCCGCTACGAGTGCTACGATGCTATACGTCGTAACACTCGGCATCGGCATCGTGTAGCGGATTGAAGTGAAAACTTCTTTAGGCGCGTTGGGCATTTTTGAGATGGGAAAAACTATTGAACTCGCAAGATACAGACCCGCTACGAGTGCTACGATGCTATGCGTCGTAGCACTCGTCATCGGCATTGTGTAGCGGATTGAAGTGAAACTATTGAACTCGCACGATACAGACCCGCTACGAGTGCTACGACGCGTAGCATCGTAGTATTCGTAGGACATCGTGCAGCGGATTGAAGTGAAAACTTCTTTAGCCGCGTTGGGCATTTTTGAGATGGGAAAAAACTATTGAACTGGCACGATACAGACCCGCTACGAGTGCTATGACGCATAGCATCGTAGCACTTGTAGCGCATCGTGTAGCGGATTGGAGTGAAAACTTCATTAGGAACGTTGGGCATTTTTGAGATGGGAAAAAACTATTGAACTCGCACGATACAGCCCCGCTACGAGTGCTACGAGTGCTACGACGCATAGCATCGTAGCACTCGTGGCGCACCGTGTCACGGATTGAAGTGAAAACTTCTTTAGGCACGATGGCATTTTTGAGATGGGAAAAAACTATTGAACTCGCCGCCGACACCGACACAGACACCAACACCGACACCGACACCGCTACGCAAGTTCGACTCGCACTTGACCGGTTTTTTTTAAGTGAGTGTCTTTTCACTTAAAAATTTTTGGTTGGGCAATTTTGATCAAGTTTTCGCTTCCGTCGGCACTCCCGGAGTGCCACTCTTTTTAGGGTTCCGTACCCAAAGGGTAAAACGGGACCCTATTACTAAGACTCCACTGTCCGTCCATCTGTCACCACCTGTATCTCATGAACCGTGATAGTTAGACAGTTGCAATTTTCACAGATGATGTATTTCTGTAGCCGCTATAAAACAAATACTAGAAAATAGAATAAAATAAATATTTAAGGGGGCTTACATACAACAAACGTAATTTTTTTGCCGTTTTCATAGATAATGGTACGAAACCCTTCACGTCGTGCGCGAGTCCGACTCGCACTTGGCATTTTTTTTTTAAATAAATGATGCCCTAAATTGAATAGTTAGAAGCAATGTCGTGTTTTTCTTTATCTTTGAAGTTTAATGTTCTCGATGTTTATTTGTTTGGGTTATTTTATTGACTCCATGTTTCAATGTCAGTGTCAGACTTCTCGTAATTTGGCGGCAATTAGTCACAAGGAGCTATGTTTTTATTGTGGCAACAATGTGTTGTACGTGTTATCTATTAAAGGTCCTGATGAATGGAGATGCAAAGAAAACTTGAACTGAATTTACTATACAGGGTGTAACGGAAAGGTGTGGTCATATTTTAAGAACCGGTTCAGCCCATGGAAATGAACAAGATTCTCTAAGAAAAAATAAAAAAATCCCAAAAAAAAAATTTACTTTCCATACAAAGTTATCATCAGCTGATCAATATTTGTATGGGAGGTAAAATTTTTTTTGGGAAGTTTCTCAGGTTTTCTTGAAGAAAGTTGTTCATATGTATGGCCAGATGCAGTCCTTAAAATATGACCACACCTTTCCGTTACACCCTGTATAATACCACTAAAAACATTTTCATGTAAAATGTTGCCAAGGCGAGACCAGAATATGGCACGCACTGTCAAAAAATTAACAGATCTCATGTAGAGCTAAGCTTCTAACTCTACACGCCATTTCTTAAAGACCCTTTTAGGGTTCCGTCCCCAAAGGGTAAAACGGGACCCTATTACTAAGACTCCGCTGTCCGTCCGTCTGTCCGTCTGTCACCAGGCTGTATCTCATGAACCGTGATAGTTAGACAGTTGAAATTGTCACAGTCTAAAAAACAGATTAAAAAATATTTAAGTGGGGCTCCCATACAACAGACATGATTTTTTGCCGTTTTTATCGATAATGGTACGCAACCCTTCGTGCGCGAGTCTGACGAATCTTAAGAATTTAGATGATCATCAGTGACTCAGTGACGACATCGGGGTTTTTAGATACAAAAAAATCTAAAGTATAAGTATAAGTCCACTATTGACATCCCCAGAATCAATCAATCCCGAGAATTTGGTTTATCTGGTATAATCCAATCCCAAGTTATGAGGGTTAAAAAAAACGACTGCTTCGAGAAAAGCTAGGTAATGTCCTTGCGCTTCGCTTGGCTCGTCTTGGCGGGAGCACTACTGTGCCCCCAGATCGTTTAATCTTGTTTCACAATCATTTGGTTAATACGTGAGAGGGCGAAGGTATGTCAGCGACTCGCGAACCGTCGCTTCGTGCTTCGTCAAACTATCAAAAATGCTACCCAGCAAATCGCATCGCTAGTCACTACAAATGCAAGCTGGGGCTCCAGTCTCGATATTGATAGCGATCGCTACGTTAGCTACCGATCGCTAAATTACCGTTAAAAAACTCCCTTGTTTGTGGGGAAAAATTTTTGATCTCAGCCTGAAAAAAATAATTGTTTTTCTTGAAATATGTACAGAGACAGCGTAAATTCTAACTTGCAAGCACAATTTAACCTGAAAACTTATAATTTATTTAAATTTTAAAGAATATTTTACCGCTTGTAACAATTAAATTAACTTGTCAAAATATAAAAGGACATAAAAGTTTGCCTTTTTGCAACATTATTTTTATAGCGACCAATTGAAATTTGACCAATTATACACGTTTTCGTCATCCGAATACCAACTGGGCTATGGAATAATATAAAACTGTCCCAAAGGGAAGTCTTCTGAATGTTTCTAAGAAGTGCATTTATTTTTTTCTGTATAATATTTGTATTAAATTCAGAATAATAAATTAATGTCAACGGTTTTTTAACCGAATTCCAAAAGGAGGAGGTTCTCAATTCGTCTGTATGTTTTTTTTTTTTTTTTGTCTGTATGTTACGCGATTTCTCCGTCAGTTGTGAACCAATTTTCAAAATTCTTTTTTTATCTGAAAGAAAATACTCCCGAGGTGGTCCCATATAAATTTTATCGAAATTGCTTCAGCGCTTTTTGAGAAACTGAACAAAAACGGAAAATACGTGTACTTCGATGACGTTTAGGTGTTCTCCAAATGTTTAAATTCCACGTTCATTATATTGGGGTTTTTAGTTCTGGGGTATAACAACTAAAAAGTGAAAAATAAAAAACTTTTTTACAAAAAAAACAACCGACTTCCAAAAAAAAAACACTAAAAATTCATAAATAACTTTAATTTCGGAAGTCGGTGTCAAATAACGAAGAAGTAAAATACAAACACCACTTTTTGTTATTAAGTTATGGAGAAGGCTTTACTATACATGAAACATGTATAATTGGTCAAATTTCAATTGGTCCATGGAGCACCAACAGCGGAACAATTCTCAAATTTCCATAGCCCAGTTGGTAATTTGACGATGGAAACATGTAATTTTCCCCATAGACCAATTAGTCAAATTTCAATTGGTCGATGGAGAGCCGACGGGAATTTTCCCAGCAGCAGTAAAAAATAATATAAAATAATTTTGGAATCATCAAAGTTGTAATCTTCTTAGATCAACTTTTGTTTTTGACAATCCAAAGAGATTTTTTAATCTTGATACCTCAATATGTTTCCTCCCTTGATTATTTTCTTTACATTTTCTTCATTCCGTCTGCCGGCTGAAAGCTCATGGATATAAATAAACATCTAATTTTAATTTAAAAAGTAATTCAAAACCAACTTAAGTCAACATTGAAATGATGGAAGACTAGAAAAATACGTGTATACACAGAGATAAGAAAGTATGAATAACAGTAATCTGTAAAGAAAAACCCGCGGCATTGCCTGCAAGTAGTTATGTTTTAATTTTCTTGAAGAATAAAACACAAAATAAGGGTGTTTTATGCAAATGCAGGGTTAATTTCATCAAAATTAAATTTCATACAATGTTACACATACTAACTTAATTTCAATTCAAGGGCTTTCTGCATTTCTGTCAACCTCCATGGGAAAAAGTCATGAGTATACCTATGTGTGTTGTGTCGACACGGTTAAATAAAAACAGAAAAGGTTAAATAGAAACAATTTACGTATGGAACGATATTTGTATGGCTTTGGGTCAACAAGATGCTTTTATTGTGAAAATTTGAAGACTGTAGCTCCAACCGTTTGGCTGTAAAGCCTGTGTGGCAGACAACGGACAGCCAGACAGACGGACACGTGAGTGACAGCAATAGGGCTCTATTTGGACCCTTCGGGTACGGAAACCTGAGAACAATGTTTGATGGAATAAAAATAATTAAGATGTTAATCCCACTGCAAGATTTTTTACGAATTGTAGATTCAGTGTTGAAAAGATAAAACCATTTTTAACTTCGGGCTAGTTAAAATTCCCTTTCGTTTGCATTCACACTCGCAATTAATCAAAAATGTTAATGCAGAATACGTTACAATTTAAAATTAGTCGTAATCTGTCACAACCGCACCGACGAATAAGATAAAAATGTCATAATTAACATTATGACAGGAGACACTTTTATCACAGAACGGGAGAAAGCAAATAATTACTTGTGGCCTTAAATAGGGAAATTTTAAAACACGTAATTTTTGAATGAGAAAAATGATGAGAGTAAATTTTTACAATGCGCGCGCACGCTGTCACAAAAAACCGACACCCTGAAGTTATCTAGAACTGACACCCTGAAGTTAGCTATAGTCTGTGGTTCATGTAGAATGATTGTTTTCCTTTTGTAAACTTTGTGACAGTTTGGTTTTTTATCTTGTTACGCCAAAGAAGTATTACTTCTTACGTGCGTACATAAGTACACACACACTATTTTTGTATTTTTTTTTTAAAGCGAGCATTTGTTGCCCAGTGGTAACGGCCCCAAAGCCCACGACTCGTAAGAAGGAGACGGAACGCGTGAGAGTAGCGCAGTAGAAACTTTTTTTTTTCTCCAAAAGCGAGCAGTGGTTGCCCAGTGGTAACGGCCCCGACGGCCACGACTCGTAAGAAGGAGACGGAACGCGTGAGAGTAGCGCAGTAGAAACGTTTTTATTTCTCCAAAAGCGAGCAGTGGTTGCCCAGTGGTAACGGCCCCGATGGCCACGACTCGTTAGAAGGAGACGGAACGCGTGAGAGTAGCGCAGTAGATTTATTTTTTTTCCAAAAGCGAGCAGTGGTTGCCCAGTGGTAACGGCCCCGAAGCTCACGACTCGTAAAAAGGAGACGGAACGCGTGAGAGTAGCGCAGTAGAAACGTATTTTTTTTTTCTCCAAAAGCGAGCAGTGGTTGCCCAGTGGTAACGGCCCCGACGGCCACGACTCGTAAGAAGGAGACGGAACGCGTGAGAGTAGCGCAGTAGAAACGTTTTTTTATGTTTTTTTTTGGGCTGTATCTCTTAATTTCAACTGTGTAGCTCGTGAGATACAGCCTGCTGACAGACGGACGGACAGCGGAGGCATAGTAATAGGGTCCCGTTGGTTACCCTTCGGGTACGGAACCCTAAAAAAATGGACTGCCCATACTAATTTTAATAAGCTAAGGATAACTTTGTACGGAAAATCCAATTCTTTTTTTTAGGTATTTACCATGACTTACTTGAGGACCGTTGTTCGTTCCCATGGACAGAATATTACCACCTATTTCCGTTATACCCTGTAGAAGCATTCTCAATCTCTCTCCTTCCCTTATCCCAATTTATTTGGAGTCGGCGCAACATGTATTTTTCCCATAGTCGTCATCTCTGTAGTCACCCACTTTTGACCCATATCCTCTTTCACACAGTCCAACCATCGTTTCTGTGGCCTTCCTCTACTCTTATAGCCATCCACATCCATACACAAGACTTTCCTCACGACATTTTCTTCATTCCTCCGCATCACATGCCCATACCACGACAATCGATTTCCAAACAACTTTTCAGTCAGCGGTGCCACTATCAGACTTCCTCTTATAGACTCATTCCTAATTCTCTCTATGCGAAAAAGAAGAAGCATTTTCAATCGTCGACATAATTATATTAGTAGATTGTTGCATTGAGCGCAAAGTGAGTTATTAATGCACGAGTGTTATATTGTTTTTTGTTTAATTAAGGCGTATACAGGCGCCAAGTGGAGCCCTCATTGAATAAAAATCATAGCAAAGCATAGAAAGTAAAGATTAAAGAATCATATGTTGCGTTTGTTAAAAATAGGATATGGTATTATTACGTTGTTAAAACAGGACTCAAAATGTTTCGTATCCAAAGTAGTAAGTAAATGTGTCAAAAACAGCTGTTTTTGGTACTTTTATTAGATATGTATTCAATGAGGGCGCCACGAGTGCATCAATTACTCACTTTTAGCAAGGTGCGTAATTAATGAAAACAAAGTTTAATTTATCTTCTCCTCAATCATTTAAAACTTACAACTATTAAATGTGCAGTTGTTAAAAGTGAAATATATATTTTTACTTGAAACATTTATTATAGTATTTTTTTGGTTTATTTGTTATTTTTTTTTTTTCACCAAGTCGGTTTTATTCAGCCGATTTTTATTTTCAGCCAGTATCTTTGTAATCTAATGCATACATTTTATATTAAACTAAATGGGAGACATTAAACCTCTGTGGTTTTATAAATAAATAAAAAAAGTGTAAATGAAAAACTGTGCAACCATGAGATTTCATATAACATTTCTGCACTGATGTGGTTCTAAGCAAAAAATACGTCCTTTGTGATCGGTTTTGTAGTGATTAATGATAACATTACTACGTAGTTGTAAGAAAACTATTAAAATTATAAAACAAATAAAAATTGCACCATGTTTTTACAACAACAAGATAATATTGAGATTATCTTGTTGTTGATCGCGCTACTGTCTACCTATTATTGTCTGGAGGAAGTTGTCACAATTGATAATAACACAGATTTGGTGTTTATCTAGTATTTCCCAAGGCAATAAGAAGATAAATCTGGCAAATAATTCGCGGATGTTTTTATCTCACTCGTAGTAAGTACGCCTAGCTTTAAAAATTGAATATTTTCACAAAACCCGACTGTAAAAAACAACTACAAAGTTTTAAACAAGTCACTTTTCAAGCAGTCTGATGCCAACTGCATCAGACTGTGGCAGTTATTTTAGTTACCAACCTATTAAATCATTATTTTCTACATTTTAGTGAGTTATATTTTTGGCATCGCCTCCTCGAACCCTTTATTTTGATACCCAACTTAAAAATAGTTCGTAGACTTTTTTTTTCTATTTCACAATATGGCGTCAGGTTGTTGCATTAATATATTTTGATTACTGTCATGTCTTTAATAGCACTCGCAAGATTAAGACGACACAATTGACGTAAGAATTATCAAAATCGGAACACGCGTTTGGTCTCTAAAGCGCCACAAAGAAACATACATAGGCTGAAAATTCATAAACATAATTATCAATCAATCCGCCTAGCCTTTTCCTAACTATCTTGGGGTCGGCTTACAGTCTAACCGGATGCAGCTGAATACCAATATTTTACATGGAGCGACTGCCTATCTGACCGCCACAACCCAGTTACTGGGTAACATACATAAACTAATATAGGCTGATAAACACATTACCCTCCCTTGCGTCACCCAGTCGGTTAAAAACAGCGATCGAATTATGACTATTGTATTTTGTTTGGTATTATAGTTACACTTAACATCAAACCAGAAAGTGTAGCAGAGGTGAGCCTTCCTACTTCCACTAAAAACTCTTTTACAATTTTCACGGTATCAATAAAGAACCGCACACATTTTTTTCTTTGGTTTCGCATTGTTTGTGCATTTAGGCTAACCGCTGACTTGTGATTTTTTTGTCGCGTGACTTTTTGTCTCCCAGTCGAGTGCTAGGAAGATATATGGGAGTGCGCTGATTATGGTGACGTGACAATACGGTGACAAATAGTTCCTAGGTGACTGAATTTTGAAGGATACTGACGTAGTTTAGAATATAAAGTGTAAAATTTTCCTTGAAATCATCTATCAGTGTATATAGGATGCACCCAGTGGCGCTTTAATTTTTTTTCTTTTTATTTCAAGGGCACTTATTACAGCAATCTGTATGAAATCCATTTCAAGAATGAGCGCGTTTTGTTGCCCAGTGACTTTTCAAGTGGGCGCATCGTAGATGACAGTAGGACAAAATCACAAGTCGGCGGCTAGCCTTAGCCAGACGTGACAAGTTTAGAAAATATTTAGTCACTTTGTTTTTGGCAGTATTTGGCAACAAAAATATGGATTCAGTTCAGTTGAGTCAGTCAGACAGCTTCGCAGATGTAGTCAATACTACAATAAAATTCTCAGCTCCATTTTTATCGAGATTGCCTCTGTTTCAATGATTCTACATATACATTTTTTATGGGACAAGCCCGCCACACTTCTAAACCACTGTGACTCCTATAAGCCAGAATCAACATTGGTGACCACCAGAAAAAACGCCGAGGCAATGAAGCTCCACGAGTCCCGGAGAAACGATTAAACTGTCTTGGGTCTCGCAACGAAATTAATCAGAAAAGAACCGAGGAGGAGTAAGAAAAACATAATTTCCACTTCCCTCCTAATCAAGCAGGAAACAGAACAAAGCTAGGCCAGTAGGCACAAATGCATATTTACAACTGGGGTAAGCCCAGTTGCCAAGCACAGCGGAATAAAACACTAATATTAATGGGTCCTAAATTACTGTGAGCAGTCTATGTGGCAGTGAAACCTCTAAACTAAGATTTAAATTATTATTAGATTAAGAAATTGTCGTACCTGCCCTGATGGAAATAAATATTTATTATTATATAATATTTACGTATTAGTGTAGACACTTGAGACACAAAACTACTCCAATCATCACTATATCCACTACACATCAATTTTGCGAATTATTGAAATAACCACAGAACTTCATTCGAAAAAAAAACTTTCTTACGAAAAATACAACCAACTTCCAAAAAAGGAAATAAACTAAAAAAATTAAAATAAATTTAATTTCGGCAGTCGGTGTTTGTATTTTATTTCTTCGTTATTTGACACCGACTGCCGAAATTGAAGTTATTTTTCAATTAATAGTGTATTTTCTTTTATGGAAGTAGGTTTTATTTTTCGTAAAACACAGTTTTTTACCTTTTCACTTTTTAGTTGTTAGCGGCAGAACTAAAATTTTAAAAAGTCACGCCAGAATTGATAAACTCAATAACTCGTAATTGGAGGCAACCAAAACGTCATCTATGTATGCATATTTTTTGTTTTTGTTGATTTTTTCAAAATGCGCTGAAGCAATTTCTATTTAATTTATATGGCACCCGCAACAAACCACTCATCACCTGGTTTAACCAGTGTTGCCACTGATCCCTATTTTAGCTGTCGCCAGGCCCCTCTTTCCCACTGGGCACTCTGGGTAAGTGCCCAGAGCCAAGCGATAGGGCCCCCTAGTTCCTGCCAGATTACCAACGGATAACCAATATTCATTAACGATAACTATATACAGGTATATATTGAGTAAATCAAACGTAATAAATTACTGACAAGAATATTTACTTGCTCCTTAGCATTTGCAAACATTACGGACGAAGCGCGGAAAGTATGCTCTATTCTTGCTCGAAAATCCGGCTTTTTAAAAGAATACTAGCTGACCCGGCAACCGTTGTTCTGCCATATAAAAATCGCGATTGAAAAATGGTGTAAAATACCTTATAACCTATAAGTATACAAAAAAACAAAATCATTAAAATCGATCGAGCCGTTTCGAAGGAGTACAACCATAAACACCGTGACATAAGGTTTTTATACATTAAAAGAAGATGTACTTATAATATTTTTTAGTATCTACACTGTTCAGAAGAATCGTCAGGGAACTAGTGCAATTTTTAAAAGTGGATACTGATAATCTACTATTTATATCAACTACTATCTATAACAACAAGCGGTGCGGTTATGGAATGTCTTGCAAGTGTCAGTAAGGCATGCTAAATCTTTGTCCACTTTTAAAACAATGGTCAAAAAACACTACCTCTCTCTTTAAATCGTTTTTACTAGGGTTCTATACTTTTTGTTTCATAATTATTAATTTATATATATATCTATTATATTTTATTTGTATATATTTATCTATTATGTATTTACTGTACCTATAATAATAATAAATAAATAATAAAAATGTTTATTTTTCTTCCACAAATAACACTTAATAACTAAAATATAAAAATGTATAACTATGTAGGATATGTTCATTTGTGGGAGACTGGTGCCTAAACTAAGCCGTGACTTGTATTTCAGGACACCAGGGACTGGACCCTTTAGGAAAAAATATTATATAAAAAAATAATAATAATAGAGAATGCCGTTACATTTATGTGTTATAAGGGCAAACTATTTGTTGGAAAAGAAAAAATAATAAAAATAAATCTTAAACTTCTAAAAAGTGTAGTGGAGTTCAAGGTGTATGTGAGATGTGGGTGAGAGTATGATGTATTTTGTGTTTGACTGTGTGTGTTTTTGTGTGTAGTGTATAGTGTGAGAGGATATGTGAGTGGGTTCATGTCTAACTAGACGAATGGTTCTTACGAGTTTATGACCAGTAGCTCTTCTGTTTTCGTGTAGTTCAATTTTTGTAGCCAGTTAGTCAATATAAGTTTACATTTAGATTTATTATAATTCAAAATACCTATTTCTTTATTAAACTTATTGTAGAGTTCAGGCCCTCGGAAAGTATAAAATTTTTGGGCAAAACCTGTTTTAAACTTAATGGTGCTACATATTGCATAATGCCTCCTGGTTGTTAATTTAGAAAGATCGAAAGAGGACGGATCTGTATGTTGCCGCAGAATAGTAAAAAAGATGTAAAATTTCTATATATAAATAGTACACCTAAGACTACCTACAGTACTGTCTTTCCTTTTGTCTTTAAAATTCATCCAAAGGTTGTCTTGAAAAGATCGCTTTTAGCGATAAGGCCGCCCATTGTGTCACCCTATGTAATGTTTTCTTCATTTATATGCTCTGTAACCTAAATGGTGTGCATAGTAAAGAGTATTCTATTCTATTCTATTCTATAACAAACAAGTCCTGTGTCAAAAGCATAGGGTTCCCATTATCCTAATGTGCCCAGGGCCTTCTAGGTTAAAGACGGCCCACAAGATCGAAGCCGCACTGTAAGTCAAAATCAAATCTATAATTTTACTCCAAATCAATAAGAGTAAGCAACACGTTCACAGTGCAACACTGAACAAAACTGTAGTTATACACTTGAATCTTCATAATCTCACTGAATAACACTTCTAATGTCATTACCCGCACTAGAAACTTCATTAACTAAACCAAACCAAGCCTAACCACACAAAGAAAACCTTGTTATTAAATTGTTAACACTAAACCTAAACAAATAGTAATAAAATGAAGTGTTAGAAAACAAATAAAGCTCCCAAACGAATGTTAACAAGTTGAAACTGATCGCGAAGTAATTATAACGTTTTGATATTTTGTAAAGTGATTTTATTGCTACTTGGCAGGGTGAATACCCTACCCTTCCCTACCCTTTTGACTTTGATCTTCAATACAAATTATGTTTTGAAACAGCCTGCTTGAGTGGCGGTACTGCCCCCTTAGCCAAATAACTTTTATAACGCGCTAACGCTAATGCTTCGTGCAAAATGTATCGCAAGGACATTGCTGTCGATTCTCTTATTCAATAACTAAACTTAAAATAGAGATTCGTTATCTTTTACTAAAAGGCAATGCGAGAAAAGGACGGCTATAGCTATGAACTAAGTTAGATACGAGTATGTCAAACTAGTTTATGCCTTGCGCTTCACCGTGTTTTTAATCGACATGTTTTTACGTGCACTTTTAATTTATATGGGAATGTTAGTTCAACTAAATTTGACAGCTCTAATTTACGTCTGTCTCTTTCTTGTTTTATTAGAGAGAAAAAGATAGGAATAGCCTAAATTAAGTTTAGTTTGTGCACAACAGAATCCGCACCATTACCTGCGGGGAGAAATGTCACGTGACTCACGCCCAGTAATGTCGTTGCCATACATTATGTACGAAGCGTAAGCGTTAACGTTAACAGAACAGTACTTTGTCTAAAGGGTCTGGACGGAACGTTTGCAACAACCATAGATACTTATACAGAATGTAACAAAAACCCTGTCCGATCCAATAAAGGATCGTACGTATTCCTGGTTTAACAGACGTACAAGAAAAAGTTGTAAAAAAATGTAACTCATAAAAACCAAAAGTTATAGATTTTTTTTTTTATAAAATATGCGAAATTTAACACTAAATATGGCAAATTTTCGTAAATGACAACAGTCCACCGGCCTGCGAAATCTTTTCATTTTTACCTATTTTTATTTCAAACGATACCGCCCTGCACTAGCCGCGCTGTAGGCACTCTGTCTCGCTCAGGCGGTGTCTTTTAAATGAAACAGTAGGTGAACTTTGTCGAGCGCTCAGTGTTGCCTTTGATAAGTTTTTTTTTATAAATTAATTATTTTCATTGGGGAAAAATAATTATCTCGTATCCATTAAATGATTACGTATATTTGTGTACGCAGTAAGATACCAAGTAATACCCTTCAGGACCGGAAAGGGTTTTTGTTACATGCTGTTTAAGAAAGAAGATTTTTATATTTCTATGGCAAAAAAGAGTTGTTGCCATAGACATATTATAAATATCAAGCAGGTAAAAGTCAAGCAGGGGCTTGACGTCTTATAATTCTGGTTTAACCCGTTCCTACCCTACCCCTAGCGCTTTCAGGCACCCAATGAAATGAATTTTGATTGAGGGAAAAAATCCACCAGCCAATTCTCACAGTATTTTAATTTTGATACTAAAGATTATGATAATTCAAGTAAGTCAAGTGTTGAAAAACATCGTATGATTCTCGTGGGCAATTGTCATTGCAAGCTCTATTTTGCCTGTGCGGTCCATGGCCCTTTACGGAGCACCGGTGTGGGCGTGTTCCCTGAGGAAGCGACCAGCTCGCCGGTTGAACGCGTCCCGAAGGGTCATGGCCATTCAGCTCATCCGCGGATACCGCACGGTCTCCTGTGAGGCGGCGAGCCTCCTTGCCGGACTGTTGCCATGGGATCTAGAGGCCAGGGTCCTCGCGCTGCTCTGGGAGTGGCGCGTGGAGGCCAAACGCCGGGGCGAAACTCTGCTGCCGCGACACCTCGCGGCTCGGCGGACGGAGCTCCGGCAGGATCTCATGGCGACATGGAGATAGTGACTGTCGCAACCCAGCGCTGGGCACGCCACCATTACGGCGGTAGTGCCCTTCTTTGAGGAGTGGCTGGAGAGGCGTCACGGCGTCCTCACCTTCCGCCTGACGCAGGTCCTCACCGGACACGGTTGTTTCGGGGATTTCCTGCATCAGATCGGGCGGGAGGAAACTGAGGATGTGGATGACTTTAAGAGTAGAGGATGCCAAAAAAACGATGGTTGGACTGTGTGAAAGAGGATATGAGTAAAAAGGGGTGACTACAGAGATGACGACTAATAGAGGAGTATGGAAGAAAAATACATGTTGTGCCGACCCAAATAAATTGGGACAAGGGCAGGAGAATGCATGATGATCACGGAAATATAGATGGACTAGCTGCGCCCCGCGGTTTCACCTGCGTAGACCGGGATAAAAAGTATCCTATGTGTTAATCAAGGGTATAAGCTATTCACATACCAAATTTAATCCAAATCAGTCCAGCGGTTTGAACGTAAAGAAGTAACAAACATACAAACACACTCACAAACTTTCGCCTTTATAATATTAGTGTGATTTATATCTGTTTATATAAAATTCAAAGTCCTGACTGACTGATATATCAACGCACAGCCTAAACCGTTGGTCGTAGAGACATGAAATTTGAAGTGTGTGTATTCTTCCTGAAGAGTAGGTATCCACTAAGGGTTTTTCGAAATTCAACCCTTAAGAGCCGGGCCGGAGACTTAAATCAGACCTAAATTTTTCCTGAAAAATTTCTTTGATGGAAAATTGCTTCGACAGGATTTCTTTTTCAGTAAACCTGTTAAAGACAAACCTTCGATAAAACGCAAAAACTTTTTATCTAATAATATCGCGGTTTTGGCAAAATTATTTTCAAGCAATAACAGTGTTTCAAGTAGGTTTGCTTAAGCTTCTTAATAAAGTTTGAGCGAACGCACATCCCATAAACGTATGTCCCAAACTTCGGTCCTTTTCCAACTCATTAGTCAATAATGTAACACACAATCGATATTAAATGTCTTGGCTAGTGAAGCATCCAAATAGATTTTACTCAGTCTTTTTCATTTTCCAAACGGAACCCTATAGGGAACGTGCACGGCGTAGTCTGTGCCATCTAGTGGAGTAAATTTGAAACTTTTACCCTATAAAAACATTTCATTGACATTTCAGTGTCATATAATGTATACACACACGCACATATGCAGCGCGCGCTTTTTTTTTTTTTTTTGGGGGTTGGGAAATCATCCTATGACTTCTTCCGCTCTAGGGTGGAGCGGAAGGGCGTGTCAGACTCTTACTGACTAAAACCCACCCCTGTTCCTCCCTGCCTCGAGTGCCCAGGGGCGAGGTAACTCTTTCGAATTTATCCTCCACCCCCGGGCAGAATGCAGCACGCGTAACGTAGACTGCCATCTATTGAGTGAAATCCGCAAGTTGTACTGTACAAATACTTGACATTGACATTTATGTGTCGCTATCTATAGTTACTGCACGCTCCCTATTGCTGTTACTCACATGTCCGTCTGTCCGTCTGTCTGTCCGTCATCTATCACATAATTTTGTTCTGAAGAATTTTTGAAGTTATACTTCTTTAGGCGCGTTATGAAAAATTATGAGAGTGAAATTTTAAGATGTGCGTGCATCACAGTCACAGAAAATTCACAGGTTGAAGTTAGCTAGAACCGACACCCTGAAGTTAGCTATGGACTGTGGTTCATGAAGAATGATTGTTTTCCTTTTGTAAACTTTGTGACAGTTTGGTTTTTTGTCTTGTTACGCCAAAGAAGTATAACTTCTTACATGCGTACATAAGTACACACACACTTTTTTTTAACTTCCCATTGACCTATGAATTTGAAATTTGGTGATAATGTTTATTATTACGTATATTTTACTAATAAATACCAAAATATTGATTTCCCTCATATGGTACGGAACACTAAATGTGCTAAGTCCTACACGCACTTGATTTTTTTTTAAAGAAGGCTTTCAGAACTAAAAATTTCCTTTACGACCAAATTAGGAAGAAAGAAAGAAAAAATAGGCCAAGTGCGAGTCGGACACGCGCACGAAGGGGTTTCGTACCATTATCTTTAAAAACGGCAAAAAAATCACGTTTGTTGTATGGGAGCCTCCTTAAATATTAATTTTATTTCGTTTTTTAGTATTTGTTGTTAGAGGGGCAACAGAAATACATCATCTGTTAAAATTTCAACTGTCTAATTATTACGGTTCATGAGATACAGCCTGTTGACAGGCGGACAGATAGACGGACAGCGGAGTCTTAGTAATAGGGTCCCGTTTGGGTACGGAACCCTAAAAACGAGCGAGCCTTACAGTAGTCGCATAATTATGATGGGTAACATTTGACATCTCACCTTGGTAATAAGCAACATCAACATTATATCCTGAAAAATAAAATTAAAACGTTTAGTTCCGATTTCGATCGCAGACTTATCGTGCGCGCTCTACCATGGCCAAATCTACCAACGCGAGCGCTCATCGGTCAAATCAAATAGCGCCCGCTGCCCCGGCTTCCTGTTACACACATCCGTCCCATTTCACGAAATCACTCCCACAGATTCCAGGAAAGCGAGAGGAAAAATGTTACACATCAAGCAAATATATTTGTGCCAAACACAAGAACTTTTTAAAACTAAAAATACTATTAACTGTGCTAGGCCAAAAAGGCACATAACAATATGCTGTAAACTTTCTATTTATACAAAGTCGGGTTAGTTACAACATTTATAACTCAGGAACGGCTAGACCGATTTTAATGATCTTTGATTTGTTGGATTTGTTTCCGCCCCAAATAGCAGAATAACTTTTAAAACATCGGAAAAAGTCACGAAAAAAAAATGTGAAGAAAATTAATTTTCACAAACATTTTAGGAACGGCTTTTTTATTGATGCTGAGGTGGTACGTAGTTCGCAGGGTCAGTTAGTATTTAATAAAAACAATAAATAACGCAACGCTGGTATTCTGCTAGGACCTGTGATGTCACGGATATACTCACGGAACGTGGTATACACTAAATTACAAGTTTGTAAGTACTTTTGTTCAGAATGCATCAAAATAAACCAATTTTCTTGTAATCGACACAAATAATTGCCTAGGTGTTTCAATCCTACTACTAAAATTCACTCTTCTTCGACTTCAATAATTTAAAACAACTCGCAATTTTCCAGAAGACGAGAAAATTTTGCATCTTAACTACACAACTACAGGATCTTGAAATTTTTATTGTTTTTTAAATAAATTTTACAACGGATAACAAATGAACCAATTCCAAATTTAAATGTTGCCGTATTACGCGATAATAAGACCCATTGTCTCTGTTTAGACGACAAACAATCAGCCAGCATTGTTTTGTCATAAAGTGTAATTAGAACAATTAATTTTAGAACTTACTTAAAATTCGATGAAGGAACGGAGTTGAAAATGTTACTTGATGTCCGCACAACACGGTTTCTTCCTTCTCCCTGTCAACCGTCGATATATTCGCTCGTTTCTTTCATTAAAAAAAAACCGGGCCAAGTGCGAGACTGACTCGCGTATGAAGGGTTCCGTACCATCGTACAAGATTATACGCGTCTACTTGTTGCCATATCGAGCAACAAAAGCTAAAAAAAACACGTTTGTAGTATTTTTTTTTATTTAGACCTTTAACTTCTTTTATTTGTTGTTATAAAGCTCAATTACACCTTCCGATTTCAAGGGACTCAATTTAGGAACAAACTAACTAGGAAGTAGGAAGCGTGCGATTACACTATCCTAAATTGAACTCTAAATCGGGCTCCTAAGTCGGCAGTGTTGTCAACTCTTAAAAATTCGAGTTCCTAGACAGAATATCAAAAGTCGCTATAAAGTCTCTTAAAAACTGATTCTACCAGGAGCGGACTAAAAAATAAAAAGAGCGGACTCAGATTGACGATGTCTACTGATGATGAAATAGGCCAAAAGTAATCTGGTGATGAACAGATTTCAGATGGCGTTTTTGCATTAGGAATATCAGCGTAGAGTTTGGAAGTCGGTGGTTTGACACTGCTCTGAATCAGAAACACGACAATATCGTTGGTCCTGCCCCTTACCTCTCCCCGGTCGTATCTGATTGCCGTCCATCGGACTATGAGAGTGAAGAAACAGGGGCCCAATTCTGTAAAATAACTAACTTGTCAATAGTGTGTCAGTGGTGTCTCAATAGAATAGTCATTGACATTTGGTATTCTATAAATTATTTATGGTCATTGACTCGCCACTATAGTGCCATTGAAACGTCATAGTAAGACTATTGTAATAATTGGTAGTCTGGTCCACTTTAATGTGACTTTGTTTTTGCAGAATACCAAATTTGTAACGTGGCAATGTAATGTCAGTTGTGTGTCGATAGAGTGTCGACGGCGTGTTGCTTTACTCAAAGTTATAGAATTGGGCCCCAGAGAGTGTACTATTTGCTCACACACTCTATTATCTCCTGCGTACTTGGTTAATCTTAGTTGAGATTAGCCACCGAGATCATAATTCGGTCGGGAGAGTTATTAGCATCACCTTTCAAGTCATTTAGTATCTTTCATATAGTCCATCCAAGAGTAGGGAAAGACCAATAAAAAACTTTTTTATTATATTTTTTTTTTTTTGGTTTTATGTATTATTTTTTTCGAACTACTTTACCACACAGTGTCTACTTCCCTTTTATTTTCAACTCTCCTTTCGCAGGTATGCTGGAAGAGATTTAATTAGAAATAAGCATTACCTTTGTACATAATTATTTTATTTTCTTGGTCATTCTTGTCTGTTCTGTGTGTACATAAATTGTTAAATAAATAAACGGACTTCCAAAAAATATTTCGGAAGTCGGTATCAAAAAACGAAAAAACAAAATCAAAAACACAGACTTCCGAAATTAAAGTAATTTTGCACGTTTTTGTAAAAAAGTTTTTTAATAATTTTTAGTTGTGGTTCCCCATTAATGTGTTAAACAATACATCGACAAACGAGTAATCGCGAGTCATTTGCTGTTAGTTATTGAAGAGTTCCACTGTCTATTTCCGAAGATCTTCATCAGATCCTGATAAAAATAAGAGAAGACGTCTTATAGTGTAATAAAACCGCTCACTCCAGTATAGAATATTATATTTACAGCTTTATCAATAATACAATATTATAGAGCTATTACTTCTACTAGCTTTAATATAAAATTATGCTAACTGTACACCAATAAGGCAATAGACCAATTGTGTGACCGATCTCGACGAGCGCCAAGGGAACAAGGCCTTTCTTCAAGCCGTTGCCCGCCATAACGCTACACCGACAACTTTCCACAGACAATCACAAAATTTAACGTTTCGGTGCTGCCAGCACAATTAGTCGATTGCAATAAATAGTCAAATATAAACAATTAATATTCAGATTAAATAACAAAACCTAACACTCGTCCATCCTGACAACGTGTATGTCCTCATATACGGTATCAAGTAAAGACTAAAACCTAACACTCGGCTCAATACACATATTTCAAAATGTATACACTAGTGTAAATACAAATAGTGAAGTCAATTACAAATCAATCAATTATAAAGGCTTAATACATCTCTTTTTTTTATAATTTAAAGTCCCCAACTTTTGGAGTTACCCATTATCTCCTGAAGTTACTGAAGTTGTGCAATTTTTGGAGCTACCCAAACTACTCTGATGTTCCCATACGTCTCCAACTTTTGGAGTCCTCCAACATTTACATGGAGTTCCCTAAGCTTCAGTCACCCATAAGTCTCCAACTTTTGCAGTCCTCCAACATTTGCATGGAGTTCCCTAAGCTTCAGTCATCCCATAAGTCTCCAACTTTTGGAGTTCTCCAACATTTGCATGGAGTTCCCTAAGCGCCAGTCACCCCATAAGTCTCCAATTTTTGGAGTCCTCCAACATTTGCATGGAGTTCCCTAAGCGCCAGTCACCCCATAAGTCTCCAACTTTTGGAGTTCTCCAACATTTGCATGGAGTTCCCTAAGCACCAGTCACCCCATAAGTCTCCAACTTTTGGAGTCCTCCAACATTTGCATGGAGTTCCCTAAGCACCAGTCACCCCATAAGTCTCCAACTTTTGGAGTCCTCCAACATTTGCATGGAGTTCCCTAAGCGCCAGTCACCCCATATGTCTCCAACTTTTGGAGTTCTCCAACATTTGCATGGAGTTCCCTAAGCACCAGTCACCCCATAAGTCTCCAACTTTTGGAGTCCTCCAACATTTGCATGGAGTTCCCTAAGCACCAGTCACCCCATATGTCTCCAACTTTTGGAGTCCTCCAACATTTGCATGGAGTTCCCTAAGCACCAGTCACCCCATAAGTCTCCAACTTTTGGAGTCCTCCAACATTTGCATGGAGTTCCCTAAGCGCCAGTCACCCCATAAGTCTCCAACTTTTGGAGTCCTCGAGATTCTGAGCTATCTAAGAACTTAGAATAGTCCGGTTGTACCGTTCTACTTACTCTTTCGATTGTGGGCTAGCGACAGCATTCAACGCATGCTTGATGCCCTTTTCGGTACCATATTTCAGAAAATACAAAATTCTGACACTACAAGCTTTGTATATATGTATTTGAAACTTATTTGTAAGATTAAATCCAAAGTTGCCTTATCATCTGATACTGTTTAACGTAACAGGAGAAACAACAAGCTACGCTGATGCAAAGCCAGTACAGCTCTCATGTGAAAAAGCATAATTATTATGCCGATCCCCGCAAATATATATAAATAAAAATAAATCGCCGAAATGTATGTACGCGCATAACTTCCGAACGACTGCACCAAATTTGATCATTCTTTTTCTTTGTTCGTGTTTGTCAGGACAAGGTCTGTATCAAAGAAAATTATGGGAAATTAAATAAACAAAATTGCAACCGTGCGAAGCCGGGGCGGGTCGCTAGTTTATAATAAAATTTTAAAAATATACGATTAGATTGAAAAAGAAATGAAAAAAAGTAATGTTGCTATAATTTAAATTACTACTTAAATGGCTCTTTGACATCTTAATTTATTCAATTATTATTTACATAATACCTATCACACTAATATTATAAAGGCGAAAGTTTGTGAGTGTGTGTGTTTGTTACTTCTTCACGCGCAAACGGCTAGACCGATTTGAATGAAATTTGGTAAGTAGATAGCTTATTAACACATAGGCAACTTTTATCACGGATTAGGCAACTTTTAGCCCGGATTAACACATAGGCAACTTTTATCACGGTCTACGCGAGTGAAACCGCGGGACGCAGCTAGTATGATTATATATCTTACTGACATCCCTAATTTGAAATATAATAATAATAGCTGTTTATCACCAATGTAAAAGACTTAACATTTCTACGTCCATGATTGTGATAGAAAGTAGATTAAGACCATGTATCTATTCAACTTGGAATCACCTATACTTGAGTGTAAGCCACCAATTAGCACTACCTATTTAACAGCATAACCATTGAATATTGTGCTTCACTAAACTGAATATCAGTTATGGAATTAGTCCTAAACCTAATTTTTTTTTTAAGTAGAAAAACATTCTTCAGCGCTATGACCAACTTTAAATACACTTTGTACACGTTATGAGGGGCTTTGGGTATCTAGAGAAAGTATGTTCCTTTTCCTTACATTTAGGTAGTTGACTCTAATTTATTTTATTAGGTATTTGTATCAAAAGAAACAAACTTAAATCGCAAACAGAAAGAACTTTTGAAATGCATTAAAAATAAGTAAATTAGAAACCTTTCAAATCTAGTGCAAGGGGAAACTATCAGTAACAGAAAATACCCAATTGAAGCAGTTAAAAACTGAGGAATCATTGATTTTAGTTGTTGGCACATTTGTTTTATCTGAATCATTCCTGGATTTAAACCGAGAATCAGCTATGCTTTCGCCTACATTGAAACTAAAATACTAAAAGATAAATAATTAAATTATGTTCAATATGGTGAAAGTTTCATAAACATACGCTTAATGTTTTTTTTTTTTTTGCGTTATTCTAATTTTTTTTTTTTATCCGCGTTAGACATAACTTTACAAATTAATTACACTATGATAAAACACTACAATTTCAAATATTCACATATCAAATTACGAATAAAATTGTCTAGAGTAACATATTTTTTCAAAGAAATAAAAGTAGTCGTTTAGACGTGATGTTCAATTTTACAATCATCAGAAGTCGTAGGCGCCTAAACGTGACGACTTAATTTCGTAAAGTTTTCACGATGTACAGACGATTCACGAGAATGTGGACGAAAACGGCGCTTTGACGACAAACGACTAAGTGCACTGCTCACCCCGCTTTCCATGACTCTGAGACGCTCTCGTTCTCGTCCCAGCTCCTCCTTCTCGCGTAGACTCAACGACGTAGGGTGCCGGCGAAGACTGCAACTTCGACTTCGGAGACGCCTGAGACCGCTTTGCCTCGCATTGCCTCCGCTACGAGCTCTTGATCTGGCTTGAGCTGTATGCCGACTTCGAATCCGAGGGCGCCTGTTACTGCTTGGCCTCGCACTGCCGTCGTTAGTTGCTATCTATCTGGCTTCAGTTGTATGGTGCGATTGACCCCTCGTCGGCGTCGATGAGCGCCACGAGCTAGTCCCTTCATCGCGTGGCATGGTGCGAAGTTCATAAAACAGAAATAATAAAAAGGGTTTAAAACAAAACACACACAATAAAAGTCACGAAAAGTTTTGCAGGGTATTTTGACAATATCTCTGAAACGGTGCGTCTGATATATAAGCAAAATTTTCACCCCCTTTAATAAACGCTGTAGAAGGATCCATCCATTTTTTTTTTGTCGGTTAAAAACCTAAATTTTTAAAAGATCATTTCGTTCTACCCTCACGATTTCTTTGTAAAAAAAAACAAGCAATAAACGTTGCGAAAAGTTTTGCAGGGTATTTTGACAATATCTTTGAAACCATCAGCTCTAAAATAACCAAAATCTTCACCCATAAACCCCGTAGAAAGAACCATAAAACCTAAATTCATATGAAACGTAGTTATAACACAACATTTTGTTAGTGTAATCTAATAGAATCGTAACCATGATTCTAAAGCGAAATTCAAGCACTTATAAATAGGCGTGTACTTACCACTTCTGAACTGTAATAAAACCGCTCACTCCAGTATAGAATATTATATTTACAGCTTTATCAATAATACAATATTATAGAGCTATTACTTCTACTAGCTTTAATATAAAATTATGCTAACTGTACACCAATAAGGCAATAGACCAATTGTGTGACCGATCTCGACGAGCGCCAAGGGAACAAGGCCTTTCTTCAAGCCGTTGCCCGCCATAACGCTACACCGACAACTTTCCACAGACAATCACAAAATTTAACGTTTCGGTGCTGCCAGCACAATTAGTCGATTGCAATAAATAGTCAAATATAAACAATTAATATTCAGATTAAATAACAAAACCTAACAATAGAGAAAGATGGAAAAAGAAGACACGTTGCGCTGATCCTTAAAACTATTCATACTTTGTACTTAAGGGCCTACCTCCGCATAAGTGGCGCCCTCACTAAATAAAAAATCGTATCTTAGCATCGAAAATAAAGATTAAAGAATCCTATGTTGCGTGTGTTGCAAAGAGGATAAGGTACTTTTACGTGGTTAAAACAGGACTCAAAATGTTTCGTATCCAAAGTAGTAAGCAAAAGTATCAAAAACGGCCATTTATGACACTTTTGCTTACTACTTTGGGTAAAATCACCTTATCCTCTTTATAACCAGCGCAACATATCATCATTCTCCTGCCCTTATCCCAATTTATTTGGGGTCGGCGCCACATGTCTTTTTCTTCCATACTCCTCTATTAGTCGTCATCTCTGTAGTCACCCCCTTTTTGCCCATATCCTCTTTCACACAGTCCAACCATCGTTTCTTTGGCCTTCCCCTACTCTTATAGCCATCCACATCCATACACAAGACTTTCCTCACGACATTTTCTTCATTCCTCCGCATCACATGCCCATACCACGACAACCGATTTCCACACAACTTTTCAGTCAGCGGTACCACTTTCAGACTTCCTCTTATATACTCATTCCTAATTCTATCCATGCGCGTAACACCACACATCGCTCTTAGCATTCTCATCTCAGCTACATGCAATTGCTTTTCATTCATCCCTTTTGTGGCCCAACATTCTGAACCATACAAGACAGCAGGTCTGACCATTGTTTTATAAATCTTTCCCTTAAGTTTTAGAGGAATGCGGGAGTCACAGATAGTCCCGGTGACCTGCCGCCAGCCATACCAGCGCAACATAGCATTCTTTAATCTTTATTTCATACGCTTTACTTCGATTTTTTACTCAATGAGGGCGCCACTTGGCGAATATATACGCCTTAATGTCAACTCAATCAGTCCAGTCCAGATTCGGAGCAAATTGGCTGTGACAGACGGACAGAGAGGCAGATATACAGTTAGACAGACAGATGGGCGGACAGACAACAGACGAACAGAAAAACAGACGAAAAGTCAGACTGACGGACAGACAGGCAGTCAGACAGACATACGAGTGATCCTATAAGGGTTTCGATTTTTCATTCAGAAGTTCGGAATTAAAAATTGGGATCACAGCAAGAAAATGATGAAATAACACATGACAGAGTACGTAACGTAGACAATGACAAAGATTTTATAATAATTTTAGGTAATTAGGAGTTAATAACTATGAATATAGAGTACTATACTGTTTTTATTAATCCCTGTAACCGTGTCAAAGCTCTTAAGTGCTACTTAAAAACTAATATAGTCTTGTGTCTGGGCTAACAGCGTGTGGTTGTGTTAAAAACCGTTATGCTATTTATTTAAAATAAATAATCCAATAGCCATCCCACAATATTTATTATTTAAGCCTCTTATTTAATTTAGGTTTCGGTAAATAATTCAATTTATGGTCAACCCGTAATATTCGCTGCTCATTATTCCGTTTATTATACACATTTTTAAATATTTCCTAAACAAATATTTAAAAAAAAAATAGAAATAGTAGTCCACCAGTATCCACCAGGGCTCCAAAGGCTCCGAGGAACCGCCTAACAATGCGAGCCGTGTCCAGAAGTATAGCTTTCAGAATAAAGCCCTTGATTCAGCCGCCCAACGAGAGCCTCTTGAGGTGTTGGTCGAGCCTCGTGGCCATTGACTATTATTCGTTTATTGGTTAAATTTATAAAATTAAAATGATGGCCCCTAATTAAAAAAAAATACTATTTGATTAGCTTAAACATATTTTTTTATTAGCGGGTTCTTAATTCAAAATTTTCTATGGAGAATTTGAAATCAGTATTTAAAGTAAGCATAATGGTTTACGAGTCTTATATTAATTGGCTGTATAATTTTAAATCATACATACATATGTACGTATTCATACCATCATCAATATCAACTGATTTCTACTTTAAACGTTTTTTTTTAGACATTTCATTAATGATACGGAAATTAAAACTTTACTTGAAAACATATATTATGTTTTAATTATATACCTACACGTCACGCACGTCTTAAAATAAAAGTTTTTAAGTCATCACAAATACAAATAACATCATAAATAGAAAAAAACTTTTATCAATAATAAAATTTAAACTTACCACTTTTGTTAAAAAATAAACAATCCCATTCACTCAAAAAACCAACACACTATCACAATTTAAAAACTAAAAAAAATATTTCAAACACGTATTCCACACAAAGGATCACTTTTGAATTTGGAGCGCGAATAAGGGCCGTTCCGGGCAAACGACCGTCGCACGGCGCGACGCGAGACTAACTGAACTGGAGACTCGGTCTGAAATACTGCCTGCAGTGAATATATGGCTTGGTAGCTTTCGAGTTTCGACCGCGTCGTTCGAACATTTGAATTTCAGAAAATGCTGGAATAGGTCTTTGATTAATTCTATCAAAGAGCATTAAGATTGAGTTCCAAGTTAATCCGACCATAAACAAATAAACTCCACGCAAACGCCACTTCTTTTCGCACACTAAGAGGTTCAATTTCTTCATATCCTTTCTTATTCTTATTGTATATTATAAAAGGTAACCTTTGTGCAAAATATCAGCTCTATAGGGTTTACTTGGCTACTGATTAAGAACTGATTAATAATATGAAAACAGAGACTATTGACAGAGAAAACAAGTACTATTTGAATTTTAAATTAAAAAAGGTAGGAAAGAACGTAATTTTGGAATAGAGGTCATAAAATAAACAAGGCTTTAACACAGGTAGTGTTAAAGCCTTGTTTATTTTATGAGCCTTTTTTAATTTAAAATTCAAATAGTACTTGTTTTCTCTGTCAATAGTCTCTGTTTTTATATTATTAATCAGTTCTTAATCAGTAGCCAAGCTAGTAGAAGCTCCTGTCTATCATGGTCATTTTCCTACTTTTTATTAAATGACATTTACCAGTTTGTAAGAGTTACTAGAATAGTGAAGTGCAGCTTTTATAACCAGGCAGTTCCTGACAATAATACAATTTACACCTTTACCTAGTCACAGTTTATGGTGTGCGTACGATTAATGAGTGCTTCATAAAATTATAATCAAGCCTACTGTAAAATTAATGAAATACACGTTTTAACTCTTCATGTTTATTATTTTCATCCAACTTCTTATCTAAGGTCCTCCTACTCTACGTTCTCTCCTCTGCGTGTCACTCCTACGAACCTCCTTTACGTGTCACCACTACACTACCTCCGACCTCCGCTACGTGACAACCTTAAACATTTCGATTAGTAAGAAGTTTTCTTTATAACCGATTTAAAAAAAGGAGGTTTTGTATTCGATTCGTACATCTGTATGTGTGTATGTATGCTTGTTTGTCCTCGAAAATTACTGATCCGATAGGGTTTTCGTTATTCAAATACATATTTTTCAAGGAAGGTGTTAGTATATAATACATTAGGATCTGATGAAGATCTTCGGAGATAGACAGTGGAACTCTTCAATAACTAACAGAAAATTACTCGCGATAACTGTGACCGTTTAGACAAACGATGTAATTGTTAACACAATTAATTGGGAACCACAACTAAAGAGTGAAAAATAAAAAACCTTTTTTACAAAAAAAAGAACCGACTTCCCAACAAAAAAAAAAAAGTATTGCAAAGTAATTTTAATTTCGGAAGTCGGTGTCAAAAATTGAAGAAACAAAACCAAAAACACCGACTTCCGAAATTAAAGTTACTTAGCACTTTTTTTTGTTTTTTGGAAGTCGGTTCTATTTTGTGTAAAAAATTTTTTTTATTTATTTGATAGAATAGCGCAGGTACGGCCGTAGCCTCTTGTATGTACACGATCTAATGGTGCAGTCTAGTTTCTAGGAACACGAATGCTCTATGCAGTTTTTAGTGATTGTGTGATTGTTTTTATTTTCTTTAAGTTGGTAGTTACGTCTTATACGTTTTCGGGAGAAAGTATTTTTTTTTTAGTTTTTGGTTTCTGCAATAAGCCAGTAAGTATCAAGTTTATGAAAGGAAATTTATTGTTTAAATTTTCAATTTTGCAAAGAAAGTTCTGTTCTGCCGACATTTTTGGTGGGGAAAATTATTAATATTTTCAATTTAGCAAAACGGATTCTGATTTATATCATACGACTAACATTTTTAGAAAGGATTTTTTAAAGTTCATACTGAACGTAGAAAATACTGAAAATTTTTATATGTTTGGTCGTACAAAAGAATGAAATAGAGGTTTTCGATTGCCTCTCGATTTTCTTGTGATCGGATCAGAAATATATCTGCCAAAGACAAGGAAAAAGATTTCTAAGTTTTGGTCCGTACCCATTATAGTGTTCGTTTGATTTCAAATTAAAGAATTTTATCTTCAGTTCAAAGGTCTACACTCTAGAGGGCCTAGTCAAAGTGCCACTCTATCAGTTATAGTGATTGTCTAAAGTCCAAATGTACGAGTAGGTATGGAATCGACATACCATACAGTGCTAACGAAATGACACGTGCATTGTTGGATTAATTTTTCTAATTTGATTAATTTTAATAGGATTAAACTTAATCGTAACTGAATTAATCTCAATTAAAATAATAATCGTAATCACGATTAATAAAATTAATCATTAATCGTTAGTCGTTAATTTGATTAAAAAGATTAAAGAATTTTTAATAATAAGCAAAAAATTGACGTAGCCTACAGAAAGAAAGAATGTTTTCGTTTGCAGCCATGCTAAATTTACTATACTTTCACAAAATATCAGACGAATTATTTGAGAAAAGAGTGATTATAAAATGTAATTAAAATCATTTACTTAATTACAGAGCTTTAATATAGGAGCAATGGTGGCCCAGTGGTATTGGCCGCGACTTACAAGTTGTAGGTCGTGAGTTCAAACCCAGGCAGGCGCTTTACTTTGTGTAAATTATTTCATCACCACGGCTCTCAAAACTGTGAAGGAAAATATCGTGAGGAAACCGGCATGTCCTAGAACCAAACATTCGAAGACATGTGACATCCACCATTCTGCATTGAGCCCGCGTGGTGGATTACGGCCCACACCCTCTCACAGAGAGGAGGCCTGTGCCCCAGCAGTAGGGGACATTAAAAAGGCTGATGATGATGATGATGACTTTAATAATTTTCTTATAAAGTTTTAATTACTTAAATATACCTATTATAATGACTATTCAGTTCCTGTGATTTTTATAAATACTCTAAATCTGGTTATCAGTTATTTTTTTTTTAAATTGATCCTACTATATTAATCATACATTTCTACTCATGATTAACGATTAGTAATTTTGATTACGATTAATTAATTTTAATCGATAAAGCCACGATCAATTTAGTAATCGTAATTTTTTATCGTTAATCAGATTAACTTTTTGCCAACACTGGGCACGTGTTCAGTGGTACTCGTGTTTTAAACAGTCAGGTCTTTGCCTATGAAAGGAGACAATTTTTTTTGGGTACATTAGTAAATGATAACGTATATTAATCGTATTACACATTAAATAGTAATCACAAAAATAAGTATTATACTAAACACACCAAATATTTATACAAAAATCTAACCGCATTAATGAAATAATAGCAAAAAAATGATACTTGGTATTTTACTACGGTAGTGTTACTACGGTGCGCGGTGGTAATACGAGTAGTATCGACTTTAAATGGGTATAAAGAGATGAAAGGAACCGTAAACTTGTTTTTAATGCTGTTTTTAAAGGTTATCGCAAAATTCGCTAATATCGCGTAACGTGGTTTGAAAAGTGTGTTTTTGGCCGGCTTTTCTCGAGTGAAGTTCAGTGGCTGATTTAATTATTCGTTTACTGATTCCTAGGGGTGTAAAATTGGTGTAGTTTTGTGTCTAAAATGATTATTAATATTGTGATGTAAAATTGGTGTAGTTCTGTGTCTCAAGTGTCGACGCAAGGGACAAAAAGTGGAATCATTGAAACAGGCACGATCTCGGTAAAATGGAGCTGAGAATTTTATTGTAGTATTGACTAACTCCGCAAAGTTTGCCGAGAAGGCTGACTCGACACACTGGTTGCCAAATACTCCAAAAAACCTTAGAATGTGTGTGTGTATGTGTGTGTGTGTGTTGTGAATGTGTGTGTGTTGTGAATGGGTGTGTGTGTGTTGTGAATCTCCATTCTAATGAAAAAAAAATATACACTACTGATGACTACGTAAGACTAGGCAATATGGTCAAAAGAAACTGTTATTTGACACTGGCAGATGACAGACAACATAATTTAGGGATGTCGATTCTCTCCGAAATAAATCGATTTTTGAATCGATACGAATCAATGTCTGTTAAATCAATTCACAAAAAAAATCGAAGTCTTAAATACCGATTTCTCTAAAATCGTTTTTTTTTTTGGATTTGCTTTCCGAGTTTGTATTTATTATCTAACTATCAGACAATCAAGACTTAAATAAATGACGCAATATTAACAAAAAACATAGTTTACAAACGAAATTTAAAATATTTTTTCTGGAAAGGAAACTGTCATCAAAGGAGTCAGTCATCTCAAAAGCTTTTAATCGACTTCAAAAAAAGGAAGAGGTTCTCGATTCGACTGATTTTTTTTTATGTGTTTTACCTCAGAACTTTTGAACTGCGGAAACGATTTTAATTAATCTTTTATTATTTGAAAGCTAATGCTTTTTATGTGGTCCCATTTAAATTTGGTGAAGATCTGATGAAGAACTTCGGAGATACACAATGAAACTCTTTAATAAATGATAGCAAACCTTCCAGAATTACTAAAATCGCATGTCTGTTTATTGTTTACACCACTTCACAACATTAAATCACGCTGATACGCTCTGAAAGGGTTCACAGATTTGTACAGTTCACCCTGATACACCCTTATTTCACAAACTATGTTCAAATTCCCTATTTTTGGGGCTATCAATTCGGGCATAACTTTATTATTAATTTAGTTTTAGAATGGGGTACAACAACTAAACAGTGAAAAATAAAAAACTTTTCCAAAAAATAAACAACCGACTTCCATAAATAACACGAATAACTTTAATTTTGGAAGTCGGTGTCAAATAACGAAGAAACAAAACAAGAAACACTGACTTCTTCTGAACAGACTATACGGGTTTGGATACATTCAACCTATTGTAAATAGTTTTGTGGTTCTTTCAAATTTTTAGGGTGAAATATCGATTTACTGGATCGATCCATTAATAAATGTCGATTTAAAAAAATCGATTTTTATTAAAACAAAAAAACGGTTCTTCCATTAATTGATCTTAGATCAACATCCCTAACATAATTATTTCCGTTTCTTTATAGTTGCGTGAAAGTGTTTCTTCGGATGTATTCGTATTTATATTCGAAAGATTTTTTGAAAACGGCATCTGTAGGTAGGTACAGCGCGTAATCCACAAAGCATGTTGTGTCAAATTGTGCAGTAAGATTTCAACGTAATGTGTGAAGCCAGTTGCTGTCCGAAACATCTTTAAAGAAATGACTTTGAAATTGATGATGATTAACAGTACTTAATAAAGGCTATTTGTTACGTATATAATGTGTTTTATACTCTCCTTACACAACCAGCTTAGAATATTATACTAAACATCTAATCCATTTTAGTGAATCAGTATATCAAATCGTGAAAATCGCATCATAATCTATCACGCAGGTACTCGTAGTACAGACGTGACAATGCTTTGTGATGTTAAATATTGAACAGTGCACTATTTCAACTTAAAATAATAATGAGACCTATTCACTCGTTAGACAATTATTATTGCTTTTGTGAGATTTTAGGTTATAGTGAGAAAAAGCGTTTTATTTTAGATAGCATGAAATTTTATTAAAAATTTATACAAACTTATAAAATACTTAACAAACTATAATAAAAACAAAAACTCATATCTAAATAAATTTACAATCTTGCGTCAAAAAAATCCTCCGCATCGCTGTCTACTGGAAGTGTGCCCAAATGACTGGCGGCATTGCCACGTCGTATGGCAATGCTTAACCTCTGGCCGAGGAAAATGCCAGCCCTTGGGTCACGCGAATTGTCAACAAGGCGTTTAGAAAGATCTTTAAATACTAAATGTGCACTTGGACCCCACGGCCCAAGGGTTTCAACCCCAAACGGCTCGAAAATATAGCTACCAACGAGGTTGTTATATTTCCGCCGCTTGAAGTTCTCCGCAGCCGCAGCGGCAGCACCGGCACAGCACGACGAACAGGAAGATGAGTGAGAGTTAAAGAGATGACTGTCGTATTTCACAGTATTCCGATTACATAAAGTTCTACTAATATTACCACTGTAATCTAGAGATTATAAGGAACAAAAAAATTGTCACCCTTCCGTTTTTTTTTGAACACACACTTAGAACTGTGATAACTTCGAATATTTTTATCATTTGATTACAATATACTTATTTAAACTAATAAATTACATAATAAATAAAATATGTACAAGCGGCATAAAAATCCGGGAGGAGTACAGTTCATTGGGCATCGAATAATTCGTCCACATCGCTGTCAATGGGAAAAGTGCACAGAACGCTGGCAGCATTGCCACGTTGAATGGCAATGCTGATTGTTTGGGCGACAAAAAACCCTCTGGTTACGTGAAGGGTCGACTAAATGTTTGCTGATGTCACGGAAAACTCGATGAGCACTAGGACCCCATGGCCCTGGTTTGTCAACCCCAAACGGCTCAAACATATAACTCCCAATAAGGTTGTCATATTTACGCCGATTGAGGTTTCTGCACCTGTAGCAGCCGCCCCAGCACAGCCCGCCGTGCTAAGAATGGTGTTGACACATGTTGCATCCCACACCAAAGGCCTACCCATCTTCCAAGGCATTATGGTCATCCCGTCGGGCCTCTTTCCATCGTCACGTGCCAGGCCATGAGGTTCTTAAGCGGCTGACACACCGTCGTCGGTGACAAGAGTCCGACGGGTGATGTCATTAATACTGGCGTGCCGTGCCATACGACCCCCTACCCCTACCCACTTCGGATTGATCTGGAATTTTAAGTTTAAATAAACTTTATTTTTATAGGAATTATACCTTTCTCGAAATTAGTTGTCTATTTGTTTCTTTGTGTTTTGTTTTTTTTTGTTGTAGCGCCGAATTTATATAAAATCATGGAATCAAAAAAAACATATAGTAAATTTTAACGTGGAAACAATGCGTTAGAAAAGGGAAAAGGTGTAAAACCTTAGATTTAGGCATATTGCGTGATATGCCTAAATCTAAGGTTTTACTCCTATATAGAATACCATAGTATATTTGCGGAAGCCATAATTTTTGAGAAATGATACGGGACTTAAGGGCTGAATTTTCAATAGTCAGATAACTTTTACCTGAGGAATAAATATGGAAGTTTAAAAGCTTTTGTACAGAAAATACCTACACAACATGTCAATCTATCAGTTAAAAATTATCGGCCCTAAAATAATTTAATGGAAAATCAGAATTGCTTCAACTTTGTCAGTCAATAATCTATTTCTTTCGACCATCCATTGGGCCACAGGAGAAAATATTCTCTCAACATTTGCGCTGTGGGCGGGAATCGCAAATACATAAATTCATATAGATTTAAAGATATGGCTTTTGGTAAACGGGACAAGTAACAATACGGTACATATAATAATATATGGCAACCCTAACTATATTGCCTTCGATATTCAAAAGGGCCATTAGGTAAACTATTAAAATAAATAAATGATATCCTAAATCCTAAAGGGATACTACACGACATCCAAACTCAAAATTAGAATAATGTAAATTACAAAGAAGTTGTTTTATTCGTCTTTTCTTGCGCGTTTTAATGTTTCATAAGATTTTTATTTTCTTTTTTAAGACCTCCGGCCTTTTTTGTTTGCGAACTTTTCGCTCAAATGATAATTTAAAGAATTTACATTTTTTGGGCTTTTCACGGGATTTTTTCGAGTAAAGTTCAGTGGCTGTTATAATTATTCGCAAATGGATACTTAGAGAATATTGTGATATGAAATAGGTGTAGTTTCGTGTCTAGGCAACTGGACAATATGTGGAATCATTGAAACAGGCGCGATCTCGGTTAAATGAAGCTGAGAATTTTCTTGTAGTGTTGACAGTGACGTACGGCGAAGCTTGCCGAGAAGGCTGACTTGACACATTTGCTGCCAAAATACTGCAAAACCATTTGAATGTGTTACATTTGCAATCTAATAATAAAAAGTAACAGTTTTCAGTATTCTGTGTCCAAAAACTAAATACTACTTAACTTGACACTGGCTAAATATAGTTTAAATAAATGTATACAATCAAGTATCTTGACTTGGCTTGCGAGGTTGTCAACATGTGGGTTGCGGACTCAGCAATCATTATGCCTATAGTCGTGTCAGCCAATGGCTTTATAGCCACGAACCTCGACCATCATTTCAGGAGGCTCTCGTTAGGTGGTTGGGCCAAGGCCTTGATTCAGAAAGTGGTGCTTCTGGAGACGGCTCGTATTGTTAGGTGGTTCCTCTCTCTAGAGCCCTGACCGTAGCTTGGTTCCCGAAACCGGTGGTATACTATTTTTTATTAATTTTTTTTTTTTTAACAAATACTAGCGACCCGCCCCAGCTTCGCAGAGGTACAATTTACACACTTAAACCTTCTTCATAAATCATTCTGTCTATTCGTGGAAATCGTATGAAAATCAGTTCAGTTGTTTTTGTGTTTATCGCGAACAGACAGACAGACAGACGCGGCAGATGACTTTGTTTTATAATATGCAGTGATAGTAATATTTAAAAGTGTAAATTGTGAGTAAAGAAAATAAATAAACGCAATAAAATAAAATTAAACATATTTATTTCAGGCGATTTCCATAATTTGGTTAGTATTTTGGTGTTAGGAACAACAGTGCTTAGCAAATATGTTAGTACTGTTACTTTTCACAAATTACTTAATTATTTATTAATGCAGACCTATAACTGTCCCCACCCAGTGTTCCTGAAAGGGAAATTCAGGGTCAATTTATATTTAACCTTGTGGAGCAATCACCTCGAAAAGAAAATCTATCACCAACTTCTGAGCCTTATAATTATGATTATTAATTGTTACAAGTGGTTGTCCTTCCGTTTTATAGAGGATGTAACGGAAATTCGTTGTCATATTCTAAAAACTGGCCAAGTACGTGTCGGACGACGCATATTTAGGGTTCCGTATCAAATGTATTTTTGACAATCTGTTTGGATTTAGGTCAAAAAGATGCTTATATACTGTGAAAATTTCAAGACTGTTGCTCCAACCGTTTCACTGTAAAGCCTGTGTGACAGACAGAAAGACGGACATGTTAGTGACAGCATTAGAGCTCCGTTTGGAGCTTAAAAACTGTTTCTGCCCGTAGAAATGAACAACTTTGTTTAAGACTTGAAAGTAACAGACGATTCAGAAAAAATGTTTGGTCCCCCCATACTGATGCTAAGCTGATGAAAACTTTGTACGAAAACTCCATTTTTAGGGTTCCGTACCTCAAAAGGAAAAAACGGACCCCTTCGAACGGAACACTTTGTTGTTCGTCCATCCGTCTGTCCGTCTGTCAAGACCTTTTATCTCGGGAACGCGTAGAGGAATCGAGTTGAAATTAAAACCATTTGCTCAAGTCTACAGTTCCTTTAAGCTGTGAAAAAATCAAACTTCTAAGTTAACGTAAAAAAAAAGAAACGGCCGTTTATGTCGCAAAAAAACGTATATTTTGACACTCTCAAGGGAATCAAAATTTATAGGGTACTTCCCGCTGTCCTACAATCATGAAATTTGACAAGAAGCAAGGTCTTATAACACAAGTTAAGGAAAAAGTCTGACTACTGTAAATTTTTAATTACATCATAAAAACAGGGTCACCAAGGAATTCGGGTCAAAATTTTAAAGTAAGGCGACCGTATCAATATGTGGGGCATCGTATGAAAGGACCTCATTAGCACAAGCTCAAACAGATTCAAAATTCTTTTAAAATAAATAAATAATAAATAAGCCATTTATTTCTTGCTTTTACAAAGTTTAAAAAAAATAGTAAATATAAATGTATGTATTAATAGTTGGGTTGTAAATTTAAAAAAAAGTATTTTAATTAAAAAAGTTATTTAGATTTAGTTAGCAAGAACCCCGGAATGGGTAAAGGCCTCCTCCAAAGATGCCCAGGTGTCTCTATCTTGTGCCGGTTGTCTTCCCATCTGGTTGGTGGTCTCCCTCGACTTTTCTTACCCGCTGGGCCGGTCCACGCTGTTACTCAAACACAAAATTCTTTTAATCACGTCTAATTATCGAAAATTAAAAAAAAAAGTTTTTCTGGCAAACATTTTTGAAACTCAATTCCCAAACTATTTAGATACTCACAAGCTTGTACGGAACCCTTGGTGTGCGAGTCCGACTCGCACTTGGCCGTTTTTTTTTTTTGGGAATTGATTATGACTTTCCTGAAGAAAGTGGTTCATTTTCATATGCAGAAGCAGTATATAAAATACTAGCTTCTGCCAGCGGCTTCGCCCGCGTGGAATTAGTACTTCCCCCTTTATCAACTTTCAACCCCTTTTTCACCTCCTTAAGGGTTGAATTTGAAAAAACCCTTTCTTAGTGGATATCTACTCTTCACAAGGAACACATCCTCCAAATTTCATGTCTCTAGGACAAGCGGTTAAGGCTGTGCTTTGATATGTCAGTCAGTCAGCACGCGTAGCATGACCACCATAGAAATGGGTTTTGTCGACGGAAGAATAGACAAAATGAAAGATTGTAGAAAGTTTTCTACCGTCCTAAGCATGACAATGTTAAAACCGAAGGGAAGAAATTTTTCTATTCTTCAGTCGACAAAAGTCTACAATGTAAAGCATTTTTTTTTCTCTTTATTTGTTTTGGGGTTTTTATCTATACAGATATGTCAACCCCATCGTACCTTTTACCATTGTTACAATGTAAAGCATGATCATCATCAGCCTTTTAATGCCCCCACTGCTGGGGCACAGACCTCTTCTCTGTGAGAGCGTGTGGGCCGTAATCCACCACACGGGCCCAGTGCGAGTTGGTGGATGTCATATGTCTTCGAATTTTTGGTTCTAGGACATGCCGGTTTCCTCACGATGTTTTCCTTCACCGTTTTGAGAGCAGTGGTGATGAAATAATTTACACAAAATAAAGCGCCTGTCTGGGTTTGAACTCACGACTTTTATGTCGCGATCGATACCACCGGGCCACCCTTGCACTAAAGCATGATGCTCGGGCATAAAAGATGTCAAGTTAGATAAAGAGAACTTTGTCTATTCTTGGATTCTATAATAGAGATAGAATTGGTCATACTACAGTAGCAGGACTTTCAATTTTATGTATACAGTGAACTCCCATTCCCTTTACACCCCTTTTTTAACCGACTTCGAAAAAGGAGGAGGTTCTATGTTCAACTGTATGTATGTTTTTTTTTATGTAGGTGTGTCCACCGATTTCTCCGTCAGTTGTGGACCGATTTTCAAAATTATTTTTTTATCCGAAAGAATATATGGTCCCAAATTTTATTGAAATCGCTTCAGCGTTTTGAAAAACTGAACAAAAACGTAAAATATGTATAAGTAGATGACGTTTTGGTTTCCTCCAATTACAAAGTATTTTTAAATTCCACGTTCCATTAAGCTCTAGGGTATAATATCTAATTTTTATTTGCATGAGAATGTATTTAAGTTTGTGAAACTAAATTGATTTGTACGAGTAGTTCGTGTGAATATTTTATGTGACATTCATTTTTCTTAGAAAAACTTTTTTACAAAAAAAAAACAACCGACTTCCAAAAAAAAGAAAATACACTAAAAATTTAAAAATAACTTTAACTTCGGAAGTCGGTGTCAAATAACGAAGAAATAAAATACAAACACCGACTTCCGAAATTAAAGTTATTTTTTAATTTTTAGTGTATTTTCTTTTTTGGAAGTCGGTTGTTTTTTTTTCGCTGGGAAATCATTAAATTACTTCTCCCGCTCTGGGCGGAGCGGAAGGGCGTGTCAGACTCTTACTGACTAATGTGTTCCTTCAGTTGCCTGTGTCACGGCTGCTGTTACTCTCTCGAACACTCCGCGACCCTGACAGGCATCGGCCCTAGCGGACCCCGTCCATAGAGTAAGTAAGTAAGTAAAAAGTTTATTTTCTCGCCACAATACAAATATTTGTACACATTTTACATCAATGTAATTACTATGCATATTATGGGAGACTGGTGACTAAGCTAGGCTTATGCCTGTGTTTCAGGACACCAGGCCTCCTCCTTAGTGGGTTACAGTTTGTGCACAGGATTTCACATAAGGTTGTGGTCAGAAATTTAAGTAAACAGACAAAGAATGAAAAATCTAAATCAAATGACATAGAAAATATGAAAAAATTGACAATATGATAAGATTTTGTGTGTGATTGTGAGTGTGCGTGATTGTAAGTGTGCGTGAAAATGTGTGTAAGTGTTTGAGAGGGATACGGAGGCTTACACTACATTACAGCAAATAGTCCTTCGGTGTCGTCGTAGTATCATACCCATTTTTGAAAAGTGTCTCAATTAGATTATAAAGTGCTAATAAACCAATAAAAAAACCACAAAATTTTTATTCAATCAATAACTGCCATAAAAATGCATCGAAATTTTATATTTTAAATTTCGCGCCATATTGCTCTGTGGTCATGACGTCAGTTGGCTGTGTAAATAAAAGTACAAAGCATAGATACGCTGATCAGTTGATAGTTGCCACTTTATAGTTTACACAGCCGTATGACGTGTAACATAGCGCCACTATTCCAAGGTTTTAAAAAAACAGATAAAGAAAACTGAAAACTTTGAATTGAATCTTAAAATTTATTTTGTTATTTTATGAACTATCTCAATAATATATTTTTAGTTTTTTTCTCTCATTTAGAATAAAATGCCCTATTGTTGCGGACATCTCCTTTTTTTTTTTTTTGTAGTTCCGTTACACCCTGTATGTACAAAATACATCGACCACACGTAATTATTTATTTAACAATTTCGTCGGCAAGTAATTTGTTTTACTTGCTTGTCTTTATTAATTATGACGAAACTGTGTCAATTAATAGATGGTATTATTTTCAAGGGAATAGAGAAAATAACGGGTATTATTCCATTACAGCTGAGGAGGTTTGTTTTACGTCAGTATGGTTTTAACTGATTGATAGTGGTCTCATAATATTTTATTTTTATTATTATTATTGATAGCCTTGCTTTTGACCACTATCTCACCTGTGCCACCAGCGATGATGGTGGTCGACGATGGAGCACGATTTCCTTTTTTTTTTAAGCTATTGCATAGCTTCTATCGCGGGCCTTGAGCGCCTTGAGCGTGGAGACCGAATCCAGAAATTCCGTAACGAAAAAAATTCCGTAACGAAAATAGCCTAACACCTCCCACTCCGACCGGCACAGCGGTGATACTTTTTAGTTTTGCCATCTATCGATGAATAGCAGAACTTTTGACTTATGACTTTTGATGATATTGTGTTGTTGATATTGATGATGATGATGATGACGATGATGGTGATGATGATGATGATGATGATGATGATGATAATGATGAAGATGATATTTATCTTGTTACGCCAAAGAAGTGTAACTTCTTACGTGCGTACATAAGTGCACACATAAATAAAATAAATAAATAATTATAATTGCACAAGTTGATAAAAAATGCTATGCAATAGCTTTACAGCGGCAGTCTCCGAGTTCCACACGTCTTTTTTTTTTGCTCAAGGTGGAGCGGGAGGGCGTGTCACACTCTTACTGACTAAAACCCACCACTGTTCCTTCCCTGCCCTGAGTGCCCAGGGGCGCGGTAACTCTGTTTCAAATTTATCCACAACCCCTGGGCAGGCATCGGCAATGACGGACCCCGTCATGTTTTGCTGACAATAATCTCTTGGAGGCGCGCGTGGAACACTACGCGCCGTCGACTCTCGGGCCTGGTGCTGATCGGACGGCAAGCTACTCACTACTCGCCGTCCCGGGTTAAAGTAACATATTCAATACTAGCTGCGCCCCGCGGTTTCACCCGCGTAGACCAGTATAAAAAGTAGCCTATGTGTTAATCCAGGGTATAAGCTATCCACATACTAAAATTCATCCAAATCCGTCCAGCCATTTGAGCGTGAAGAGGTAACAAACATACACTCACTAACTTTCGTCTTTATAATACGAGTATTAGTGTGATTTTTGAAATGCTAACTATGTTTATAAAGTACACAAAGACTCACATTTTTCTTAAGAGAATCATTATGACATGGTGATAAGGAGGGACAGCCGCGGTGGCCTCTGGTAACAGCCGTGACTTACAAGTTGTAGGTTCGATCCCAGGCTGGCATTTCATCTGGCTGGGGTCGTGGATAAATTCATAATAGAGTTACCGCGGCCCTTGGCACAGGCAACTGAAGGAACAGGGGTGGGTTTTAGTCAGTAAAAGTCTGAAATGCCCTCCCGCTCCACCTAGAGCGGGAGAAGTCTATAATTATAACAGTCAGGTCAGTACTACCAGACCACCTACGAAACCAACCAAATTTAACCTCTTTATAAAACTTGACAAACCTTTTGTATTTGTTTAAGAGACCCTTAAATTTCCATGACGACTATATAAAAAAAACCGACCAAAAGCGAGGCGAGCTCGCGCGAAGGGTTCCGTTTTTTTGTTTAAACCATCTTCTCCTTATAGGTTTTCCTGTAATCTATATTTTACTTACTGTATTTTTTGCAAAATTTAAAAGCCCAGTGGTTTCGGAGATAAGGAGGAATGGTAATTTTTCATCTATTATCTTATGTAACTAAATAATATATTTTAAAAAAATATATTGGAGACATATGTCGCACGGCACAGTTTTCACAATGACCCCCATATTCCAAATTTATTTAATTAGGATACACGTTCGTGTTTGGGTCATACATGCATGTGTGTACCAAAATTCAACTCTATCGGTCTTGCAGATTCGGAGCAAATTGGCTGTGACAGACGGACAGACAGACATACGAGTGATCCTATAAAGGTTCCGTATTTTCATTCGGAACCCTATAACACATAAATGCGTCCAAAATAAAGTCTTGTTTCAATATGTTTTGTATGAGCATCCTTGTAACATAACCCAATATTTAAATAAAAACTATTATCGTTGTTTCCATCCACGTTTAGAACCTCAACAAATCCCCCAACCACAATAATCTGTCTTTCTAATCCAAAAACCAATTAATACTAACTCTTAGATTACTTCCATCAATGAATACTTTACCAAAAATACTGCGAAGCAAAAGTTAATTTATTCAATTTCACTTACACAAGCTTTTATGAACCAAAATAATCTCAAACCTAGGATATTGTGGCCTTGAGCACCGAGTTAATAAGACAAAAGGCAACTTTCTTTCTCCAGGCAAGGTTAGGTGGATTATGTTGGGAATACCTACTAAGAATATGTAATCTCCTGGGGGTTGAGGATAAATTCGAAAGAGTTACCTCGCCCCTGGACATTCAGGGCAGGGCGGAACAGGGGTGATTTTTAGTCAGTAAGAGTCTGACACGCCCTTCCGCTCCACTCTAGAGCGGGAGAGACCATCTTTACATACCGAGACTCCTCCGTGCCTCGGAAAGCACGTTAAGCCGTTGATCCCGGCTGTCAATCGTGGATCTTTGACAGCCATTACGGGTCTGAAGCCCGAAAGTCTGACAACCAGTCTTACCGAGCGGTTTCGCATTACCCAGTAACTTGGTTGTGGAGGTCAGATAGACAGGTGCTCCACGTAAAATACTGGTATTCAGCTGCATCCGGTTAGACTGGAAGCCGAACCCAAGATAGTTGGGAAAAGGCTAGGCAGATTGCTTCCTGTTAATACTCACCGCTACGAATAACTTTTTAATCCCGCCAATCCCGTTCCATCATCGGATCACTAGACGTACGGCGGTGTGCCACCGGTACATGGTGGACATCCCATCCACACGCACAAAACGGTTTGGGAACACATTCATTGTGCGTCCAGCTAAGGATTGAAATTCCCTACCGGGTTCTGTATTTCCTGATACCTACAACCTAGGGGTCTTTAAGACAAGAGTGAATAGGTTACTTCTAGGCAAGCATTCTCCGTCGTCAACCACATCATCGCTTACGATCAGGTGAGATAGTGGTCAAGCACGAGCCTACCATAGTAAAAAAAAATATACTATGGGACCAACCCAGAAATTGCAAAAAAAAAGGGATTTGCAATGTCAGGGTTGTTTCCATTGTAAAAGTTGTTTATATTGATGGGTATTGCCAAAGTTTTCATTTATAAGGGTTCCGTACCTGAAGGGTCCAAACGGAGCGGTTTAGGCTGTGCGTATCCAGCGGTTTAGGCTGTGCGTTGATATATCAGTCAGTTAGTCAGGACTTTCAATTTTGTAAATACAAATCCTACTAATATTATAAATGTGAAAGTTTGTGAGTGTGTATGTTTGTTACTTCTTCACGCTCAAACGGCTGGACCGATTTGGATGAATAGAATAGAATAGAATACTCTTTATTATGTACACCATATAAATGAAATGGTTGGAATGGATGAAATTTGGTATGTAGATAGCTTATAGCCTGGATTAACATATAGGCTACCTATTATTCTGGTCTAGGTACGAAAACGTAACGGGGCCCCGTTCATGTGCTGATGGTGATCACCGGGGTGGTTTTAGTGAGGTAAGAATCCCACACTCCATGGTCTTTTTCCCTAAAAGTCCAGGCACCTTTTGAAGGTTTCCCCTCGAAAACAAAAAAAAAGAAAAGGTTTGGGACATAATCATAACTGATATAAAAAACTTTTTTACAAAAAAAAAAACAACTGACTTCCAAAAAAGAAAATACACTAACTTTCGAAAGTCGGTGTTTGTATTTTATTTCTTCGTTATTTGACACCGACTTCCGAAATTAAAGTTATTTTTTAATGTTTAGTGTATTTTCTTTTTTGGAAGTCGGTTGTTTTTTTTTTTAAAAAAAGATATTTTTAACCGACGAAAAAAAGGAGGAGGTTCTCAATTCGACCGTATATATGTTTTTTTTTTTTTTTTTTTTGTGTATGTTCAGCCCTCACTCCGTCATTTATGAACCGATCTTAATGATTATTTTTTTATTAGATGAGGTATACCTCAAGGGTGGTCCCATCTCAAGGACATCAGGATCTGATAATGGAATCCTGATGAAATTGAGAGAGAACCTCGAAAATTGTTGGCACGTTTAGCGTTTCTGAACGTATGTTCGGCCTTCACTCCGTTGTTTATGAACCGATTTCGATGATTCTTTATTTCATAGATAGGGTATACCTTAAGGGTGGTCCCATATCAAGGACATCAGGATCTGATCATGGAATCCTGATAAGATTGAGAGAAAACCTCGAAATTTGTGGGCACGTTTAGCGTTTCTGTACGTATGTTCGGCTCTCACTCCGTTGTTTATGAACCGATTTTAACGATTCTTTTTTACATAGATAGGGTATACCTCAAGGATGGTCCCATGTCAAGGACATTAGGATCTGATCACGGAATCCTGATAAAATTGAGAGAAAACCTCGAAAATTGGGCACGAATATTGTTTCTGTTTACTTTTCATAACTTTATCAGGTATTTGCATTTAGGAATCATCACATCATGAAACTGAGCTGATGATGGAAACCATACCTTTCCTTAACAATAGAAGTTAGTTATAAAAAACTGGTTTTAGTGACAGATACCACTTAATATACTTTGAAGAAAAGACGTCTTTGGAATATTGGAGGTAACCTCAACTGGTCAATATCCTGGGAACCTTATGAAAGGATGGTTACATCATCAGCTCAGTGACAAGAGGAATGATGAAGGATTAGAAATTAGCTTCAGAGTATTTAAAGATGATGCGAGTCACAAAAAATCATAAAATAAAAAACTTTTTAACAAAAAATTCAACCGACGAACAAGAACTAAAAAGCAAAAAATAAATTAACCTTTTAAGTCTTGAGTATTGAGCTTATTTACCTACATAAAATATCAAATTTTATATAAACTAATTTTGAGTCGGCGTCAAATAATAAAACGATTAATTACCTACGTCTAGCCTTCTTCATTTCTACGTACATATAAAATTTAGATATTTAATAATCAGATTGTTGTTTGGCGCCGACTCAAAATTAGTTTATATAAAATTTGATATTTTATGTAGGTAAATAAGCTCAATACTCAAGACTTAAAAGGTTAATTTATTTTTTGCTTTTTAGTTCTTGTTCGTCGGTTGAATTTTTTGTTAAAAAGTTTTTTATTATTTCAATTTTTAGTTGTTAAACCCTAGAACTAAAATCTCCAATAACATGGAACGTGGAATTTATACAGACTCGTAATTGGAGAAAACAAAAACGTCATCTAGGTATACGTATTTTTCGTTTTTGTTCAGTTTCTCAAAAAGCGCTGAAGCAATTTCGATAAAATTTATATGGGTGGTCCCATCGGGAGTATATGCTGTTTGTAGGGGATCCCTACACTTAATGATAGTACCGGGGCGATTCTATGGGGATGATGATGAAATAAAACCGACCACCGCGAATGTCCGTTGAACACTGATTTATTGAATTAATGTACTTATAAAAATAACCTTAATGATAGGTACAAAATGCTGAGCGCACAGAATGAACGGCGCGTGAGTATGAAAAATAATGTGCGGTTCCGTACATCCTGCCCGCCCAAATGGGAAAACTGACATGATTGATTGGCAGATAATTAAAGTAAGAAACAAGTTAAATAGTCAAATGATATTACATAGTTAAATGATAAAGATAGCTAATACAAATGCGATGAAAGTAACTAAAACGACTAGATATTAAAAAATGCACATGTCCTTAATCATCGCGGTCTTGTAAGTGCACTGAACGTAGAAACGTGGGCGAGGTAGCCCTATCTACACCACTGATTGTGAACACTTCACTACACTTTTGCACTGATTCTGCTAAACGTGATGCCACTGGCACTGGCGCCGTGTCTGCCAGCGCGACCACCACAGGCCCTGCCCCGAGAGCCTCCTGGCCCTGGGGGGCCGGCGACGCTGATGCGCTGCCCGTACTTCGTTGTCTTCTGATGAGATACAGGACGATGCCACCCAAGATGATGACCGAAGCTACACTGATGTACAACACAGTATAGTGATGAATATCGTGGATGCTCAAATCTGTAGACGACTGTTCCTTAACCTCGTCAATCTGTGCCCTTAGTTGGTTCCAAATGAGATGATGATCTTCTGCCTCACTGAAGTTCTCTGGTGCAGAAATTTTCATGATTTTGTTAAGTACGGACACCTCTGGGACTTCGATGTGATGATGAATATTTACATGATTGATGTAATTCTTGATGTCGGCTAAGCCTTTCCAGTAGGTCGTCATGTTGTAGTAGACAACTAGACGCCATTCGTCCTGGATGTACTGAAGATTGGATATTCTTTCGAAGTAAATGGCTTGATTTTGTTCTAATGACGTTAGATTGTACGATTCATGATTAGGTATATTTTGTGCTGAAGCAGATGATAATAACATGAAAAATAGTAATAAGAAGCTGGAGAATAGGTTCTTCAATGTAACGTTGTTGCGAGGAAGTCGTTTTCTCTTGCTTCGCTCTGATTGGTTCTCTTGATCTGATTTGTCTTGATGGTTGACATTTTGATCCTGTATTGTATCCTCGTTTACTGGTAACAACACAAGTCTGGTGACAGGACGTTGGATGATGCTATTTGTGGTTTTCAAGCTAACTACCCTTACGTAGCCATCCTTTCCAGGATGGACTGCTTGAATACGTCCTAGCGCCCACTTGCCGGGCGGTAAGTTTTCGTCCTTGATAAGAACGACATCATCGATTTCGAAGTTCCTGCTTGGCTTACGCCATTTTGACCTAGCCTGCAGTTGCTGTAGATATTCGCTTGACCATCTTTTCCAAAGCTGTTTGTTCATTGATTGAATGAGTTGCCACCTTGTTGACTGGGTTATGTGATCTGGATCAGTCTGTGGTCTAGATAGAAGCGGGCCACCAATCAAGAAGTGGCCTGGCGTAAGAACGTCGTCTTCAGGGCTCTCTGTCAACTGACAGAGAGGCCTTGAGTTCAGACATGCCTCGATTTGATATAGGAGTGTAGTAAACTCCTCGTAAGTGAGTTTCTGAGCTCCGATGATGCGCCTTAGGTGATATTTGAGGCTTTTCACAGCAGCCTCCCAAAGACCGCCTGCACTTGGCCATGCAGGAGCATTGAAGTGCCACTTTATCTTCATTTCATTGATATTATTGAAGAAATCGGTGTTGATTGTCGCTATGATGTCTTGGTACTCCTTCTTTATGATGCGGTTGGCACCTACAAAATTCGTGCCATTATCACTATAAACGTGACTTGGTGTTCCACGTCGGGCCGAAAATCTACGAAAGGCTGCTAAAAATGCTGGAGTACTTAGATCAGAAACAAGTTCCAGATGAATAGCCTTCGTAGACAAACAAACAAACACAGCAATATAGCCCTTAACGGTTTTAATTCCACGTCCCTTATTGGCCTTCAACTCGACGTGTCCGGTAAAATCGACACCGGTGTGAGAGAAAGGTCGTGACGGGGTAACTCGTGGCTGTGGAAGATCGGCCATGATTTGTTGATATTGAGTTTGACTAAAGCGCTGACACTTAGCGCATGATCTTAGCTTCCTTTTGACGGTACGGATTCCACTGATGATCCAATACTTGTCTCTGATGTATGAAAGTGTCAGTCGCGGGCCTCCATGTAATGTGATAACATGAGCCTGATCAATGATTAAATCAGTGAGACGACTATGGCTTGATAGTATGATAGGGTGCTTTGATGAGTCATTGATGCGTGCGTTTTTCAGTCGTCCTCCTACTCTAAGGATACCGTGCTCATCCATAAATGGATTAAGACACGATATTTTGCTTCTAGGATGCACATGCCCCTTTTGTTTGATATACAATATATCTTCATGAAATTGTTTTAATTGATCATCTTTGATAACGATATTCAATGCATTGTCCATTTCAGATGACGTTAATACAGCTGTTTTTGATGTGTGTTTGCCTCGTGTTTGCGTAATGAAACGCGATATCCAAGCGACGATTTTCACAATACGAGTTAAGGAACTGTAGTTCTGTAAAAACTCTTGTATCAATGAAATATGATTTGGATATAAAGCCGTGTTTACACTAATCTTTTTGGTCTCCAAATCTGGTGATTGATATGAGGTGGTAGGAAGGGTGTTTTGTTCGAAATTGGTTATCCATTTCGGACCCTGCCACCACAACGAATGGCTTGATAACCTCCGTGACGTCAGGCCCCGAGTAGCACAATCTGCTGCATTCTCTTCGGACCTCACATGATGCCAACTTGATGATGGAATGATACTAATAATTTTGTTAATTCTGTTAGCTACGAACTGTTTCCACTTCTTCACGTCGCCTTGGATCCACCCTAAAACTATCATGGAGTCTGTCCAGGCATAAATCTCCACATCTTGATTTGATAATAAAAAAAGAAAAAAAGATGTTTGTTGTTGTTTGTTTGTTGTTGTTTGTTTGTTTTTTTGTTTGTTTGTTGGTTTTTGTTTTTCTGTTGAACAAAAAAAGATGTTTGAAAATCGGTCTACAACTGACGGAGAAATCGGCGGACATACATAAAAAAAAAACATACATACATCCAAACATAGAACCTCCTCGTTTTTCGAAAGTCGGTTAAAAACGTGGGAGTATCTTCTACTGGCGACCTACTCCTTTGGGAAATACAAAAACTCGCCAGATCCCTAACGAAACTCATCTAAACATTCCATACATAACACCCACAATACAAAGCTCCTTTCATCAATAATATCCTACAATGACAGCCGAAAAGCTGAACAAACCCGACAACAACCGAATATGCCCGAATCGTAACGAATAAATTATCTTTTACCTCGATATCTGATGACAATACTTATTAATTTATGACCAGCCCACGGACTGGCCAAGGACATTTTTGGCCGTTGAATATTAAAGCTAAATTGGTGGTTGACGTCTAAATTAATGCCAATCAATGTGATTTTGTAATTTAATTAATTTGTTAAGGCACAGTTATACGACTTTTAATGGTTTTTAATTGAACATCACGTCTAAACCACTAGTCTTATTTATTTGAAAAAAAAAATTTACTCTTAACAAATTCCGTCGAAATTTGATCTGAGAACATTTAAAATTATATTTATATAATATAATGTAATTAATTTGGAAAGTTACATCTAACGCGGATAGAAAATTGAGAATAACGCAAAAACTATAAAGCGTATTTTTATGAAACCTCCACCATTTTAAATATCATTTAATTATTTATAATTTAGTCTAGCTGTTTTAGTTTATTACCTGTTGTTTTATGCGTAATAAATTAATAATGCGTCTAATTTCGGACGGCGCTCCTTGATAGTCGAGTTCTATTACTGGGTGGACGTACGAAGCGTTACGTGAGCTCAGCACAGAACACGCAAGCTAACCAATCAAGGTCATTGGCAGTTAATAGCGCCTTAATGTTTAAGCTTACTGAAGATTCTTGAAAATTAATTTCATGTCACAATAAATCTTGGATGTCTGTCTTCCAGATATAAACCCTTTCTAATATAATACTAGTTACTGCCAGCGGCTTCACCCGAGTGAAATTAGTACTTCTCCCATTATTAGTTATAATAAGTGCTATTATTCCAGACTATAAGACGTACGGCGAAGTGCTACCGGTTCATGGTGGACATCCCATCCATACGCACAACTGTTTTGAGAACACATTCATTGTGTGTACAGCTAGGGAGTGGAATTCCCTACCGGAATCTGTTTCCTGATAGCTACAACCTGGGAGTCTTTAAGTCAAGAGTGAATAGGTTACTTCTAGGCAAGCGTGCTCCATCTTCGACCACATCATCGCTTACCATCAGGTGAGATAGTGGTCAAACGCGTGCCTAACAAAAAAAAATCTATATCTTTGCAAAATTTCATCCAGATTTGTTAAGCGGTTCTGGCGTGATTTAGTAACAAACAGCCACCTAAATTTTCGCAATTATAATAACTAGTGGTCGCCCGGTAATCGAAATTTGACCATATTTAATTTAAATTTTAAGTTTGAACGTTGTCATGGTCTTATTGTCAAAGACTATAAACATGACATGACTGTGAACTATAAACAAAAGTGTTTCTACGTGTCAAAGGCATGGTAGTGTGTGTAATGTGTTTTCTATTTTTTTAATGCATCTGTATTATTTAAAATTTAATCCCTATTTCCTTGGTCACGGCATTACGCGTGAATGGCTGGACCGATTTCCCTAATTCTTTTTTTGTTGTGTTTGTTATTGTCAGGAAAAGGTTCCTATGAAATAAAAATTTGGAAAGTTGCGCAAAAAATTAGGAAATTACAAAAAACTTAACGATTTTCGCGAGTTTGACAGTTCGCCCATCAGAACAACGTCTGTCGGGTCAGCTAGTATTATATAAAAGTATTAGCTTTCTGCACTCCTTCTCAATATAAACTATAACTGTGCGCGTAAATTTCGTAAAAAGAGGTCGAAAGATTTTCCTGCACGTATTACTATATACAGAGTGTAACGGAAAGGTGTGGTCATATTTTAAGAACGGGTTCTGCTCGTGAAAATGAACAACTTTCTCTAAGAAAAATTAGGAAATTTCCAAAAAAAAAATGTCCTTTCAAAGTTATCATCAGCTGATCAACATTTGTATGCGAGGTAAAAATTTTTTTTGAGAATTTCCTTTGGTTTTTTTTAATAAAGTTGTTCATATCGATGGGCAGATGCAGTTCTTAAAATATTTTTCGTTACACCCTGTAGAGAGAAGAGGATTATTTATTAGATGCAGTATTTATCTCTGTCATTATGTCCGTGAGTGATACTCAATATAAAATCTATCTGCCTAGCCTTTTCCCAACTATCTTGTAAAAAAAAAAGACAGGTTGTCAGACTTTCGGGCTTCCGACGATCCGTAACGACTGTCAAAGATCCACGATTGACAGCCGGGACCAAAGGTTTAACGTGCTTTCCGAGGCACAGAGGAGTCGCGGTACGTAAAGATGGTGACCATGGACCAACCCCGGCAAGCGTAGCTTAACCTGATGGATCGACCCGTGCGGCTGTTATAACTTGAGTAATACTCATTACGCATAAATTTTATTAGTCCTATTGACGTAATCCTTCATTTCAATTATTTATTTAATTGTTACGAAATTCTCTACTGAGATCTCTACTGGAAAATCCTCTAGTTCAAGAGCCAATTTAAATTAATCTGGCCAGGTTTTATTATAATTAACCGATTAATTTGATTAGTAGAGCCAAGGGCACAACTAGTCTTATAAAAACAAAACACTTAAAAACAACCATCCGACATGAAAATATCCACACAAACAAATATTTTGGTCCTTCAACTGACGACTCTCAAGGTCTTTAGAAGCTACCTTCTTAATACAATATCCTTATCTCTCCCGTTGCCTCATATCCTTCACTACTAGACAAGTTTCATCACAACAGTATATATCAGCTGTTTATCTCCCAAGGACTTAACTAAGAGAAATGGATCTCCTTAACCCTTCAAATGGAGCGGTCATCCGTCACCGGTATCACAGTGGACCACAGAGCATGGAACGCCATGCCGGCACTGAACAGAGACACAACTGTCAATGAAGTATTGATTGAATAGTTGAAAGAAGCGGCAAAAAAAAATTGCATGTTATTTTTAGGGTTTCGTGCCCAAAAGGTAACCAACAGGACCCTATTAATAAGACTCTGCTGTCCGTATGTCTGTCAGCGGGCTGTATCTCACGATCCGTAACAGCGACACAGTTGAAATATTCACAGAATGTGTATTTCTGTTGCCGCTATAACAACAAATAATAAAAATAAATATTAATTAAGAACTAAAGGAGGTCTACCCCCTAGGGTGTTTTTTTTTTCAGGGTATGGTACGGAACCCTTCGTGTGCGCGTCCGACTCGCACTTAGCCATTTAGTTCTAGTAAACAAAAATGAAAGTACCTACTAATTTCTGCCAGCATCTGCGCCCTCGTGGAACTAGTACTTACCGCGTTATAAATTATAGCTTACGTGCTATTCCAGACTATAATCTATCTGTATGCCAAATTTCATCCAGATCCGTTCAGCCGTACTGGCGTGCATTGAGTAACAAACATCCATCCACCCATGTTTTCACATTTATAATATTACTTGGACAGGATAGAATAGTAGGGTTAGTTGGATTTTAAAATATGTTTTTTAGTGACGAAGTTATAAACCTTCAAAGTAAATGGTTTATACGAGAGGTCCGACACAATCTCTGTTGTCATACACCTTGAAATCATGTAAGCCAACCCTAAGATATTTGAGACAAACGTTTTTGCAGTAATTGGCAGTAAACGAGTCAAGTCAGCCATCTCGGAAAACTTTGCTGAGTTAGTCAATACTACGACAAAATTCTCAGCTTTATTTTACCGAGATCGCGCCTGTTTTAATGATTCCACATATTGTACAGTTGCGTAGATACCTGAGACACAAAACTACACCAATGTTACATTACAGTATCCATTTTTTTTTTTGGGATTGGGAAATCAAAATCATCCAATGATATCTCCGGCTCTGGGTGGAGCGGTATCAGACTCTTACTATCTAAAACCCACCCCTGTTCCTTCCCTGCCCTGAGTGCCCAGGTGCGCGTTAACTCTATTTCGAATTTATCCACAACCCCTGGGCAGGCTACAACCCCTGAGGAAACAATTTGCGAAAAATTTAAACAGCCACTGAACTTCTATCGAAAAGCTCCCGCCAAAAACCCCCAAAGTATAGATTGTACTTAGCTCAAACGACTGCCATGACCATAGTGAATAGTTACTGTCCGTTAATGTGACAGTTACTGACAAAATAAAGGTGACATTTACTGACAACTTTGGGATACCGTCTGTCGCTGTGGCGCCGAGGCGACTCCATGCTCTGTGTAATGGAAGGACTGACACTTGTGGCCTTGTGGCCAAGTGACCTTGTGGCCTTGTTTTCGAGGAAGTTTTGTCAACAGGTATTTTTTAAGCTTTTTTCTCTACATAGTTTAAAGCGCAGTATTGCCTCAATAGTAAAAAAAATTGGTTTCTTGGACAGTCGAGTATGACGTAATGCAATAAAAATATCCTTTTCAAAAAATACAGTGGACAGAGAAGGGTTTAAAGAAAAAATTTATAATTTTTAATTTTAACTGAACAGAATAGTAAAAAATTGTTTGATATTCCCAATAAACAATTTGGAAATTGCACCACAAAAATAAACTTTGGCGTGGAACATCTCTGTATTTTCAGCGATAACAACATTTTTTTTTTTAACATTTCATTAAAACTTTCACCGGACAAATATTTAATTTATTGTGTATATTCTGGATAATTTAAAGAAAACCCGTAAAATAAATGCCTATTTGCATCGTCAACACAGCTCATCATCATTCCCCTGCCCTTATCCCAATTTATTTGGGGTCGGCGCAACATGTCTTTTTGTTCCATACTCCTCTATTAGTCGTCATCTCTGTAGTCACCCCCTTTTTACCCATATCCTCTTTCACACAGTCCAACCATTGTTTCTTTGGCCTTCCCCTACTCTTTTAGCCATCCACATTCATACACAAGACTTTCCTTATGACATTTTCTTCATTCCTCCGCATCACATGCCCATACCACGACAACCGATTTCCACACAACTTTTCAGTCAGTGCCACTTTCAGATTTCCTCTTATATACTCATTCCTAATTCTATCCATGCGCGTAACACCACACATCGCTCTTAGCATTCTCATCTCAGCTGCATGCAATTGCTTTTCATTCATCCCTTTTGTGGCCCAACATTCTGAACCATACAAGACGGCAGGTCTGACCATTGTTTTATAAATCTTCCCCTTAAGTTTTAGGGGAATGCGGGAGTCACAGATAGTCCCGGTGACCTGCCTGGTCCGGTGACCTGGCGATTTCATTCATCCAGTGTTAATTCTGTGCTCTATTTCGCCATCGCTTTGCACGAGTGAATCGAGATAGCGAAAATCGGAGCAGACTGGGAGAAGCGCGCCATCTAGCACTATAGCTTCAGAACTGGAGAGATTCTCAACCTTATTTGAAGCTATCTCAAATCGTAGTCAGTACGCGCCTTAAATTAAAGTCGTTTTCCGCTTCTGTCTGTTTTTCCGCTAACTCCTTCTAAACTGCGCAACGGATTCTAATATGGTTTTCACGATAAAAGAGGAAGGTTTGTGTGTATAACATGTACCCGTGCGGAGCCGGGGGGCGCTAGTATCTTATAAAAGTTTGTTATAAAGGATCGTAGTTCAAAATGAAACTAAGTAAACTGTGCTCAGAATAACACAAAATAGAAATTGTATTTTATTTTACTCTGAAAGAATATCTGCAATTTATAACAGTGTACTGCTTTTCTCATATTACTAGATTTAGTTTAATGAAACGACACATCGCTGGCATTATTAGAATTATTTGTCATATCACAAAACATTTTTTTTTTTGGCATGGGAAATCATCCTATGACTTCTCCCGCTCTGGGTGGAGTGGGAGGGCGTGTCAGACTCTTACTGACTAAAACCCACCCCTGTTCCTTCCTGCCTCGAGAAGAAGAATAATCAACAACAGAGAGTAAGGAGAATATTCAACAGTAATGCGAACAGTTATCACCGGAAATCGTGCGGAAAGTCATGGAAAATGCGATAAAAAGGGAACAAATGTGTATTAACACTGGCGGCAGCCACTTGACGGATATCACCTTTGCCACTTAACAGAAAAAAATGTAAAGGTCCAAATAAAGATTTCCATCAATCAAAATATTTTTTTTATTTAGTAAAAAAGTTATTAAAAAAAAAAATGGATGTTTAATTTTGCGTCACCTTGTACATGAAGACGGTAGTAACAGGAGGCGGTCTTAACGCTAAGATTTCCTCCAGACAACTATTAAAGAAATCATTTAGGAACTTGCTAGAATAATGCAAAAATAAAAAACTTGAGAGGTGTCAAGGGACACCGGGATGGAACGAAGTTCCTTTCGATTAATTAGTGAAGGAATTGTAATATATATATATTTTTTTAAGTTATATTATTTTTTTATTATTAACAAATATATTGTAATATTAACCGCACTGCCGACTCAGTCTTATTTAAAAATGCTATTACGCACAGACTAAAAAAAAAAGTGTGTGTGTACTTATGTACGCACGTAAGAAGTTATACTTCATTATCTCATCTCATCTCATCTCATCTCATCTCATCTCATCTCAACTCAACTCAACTCAACTCAACTCAACAACAACTATAGCAAAAAGTGTCGTTACAACTTTTGGATCAAAAAGTGTCGTTACAACTTTTGTTCCTAATTTTTTTCGTCTAGCCACCTTTCGCAACGCGCGATAAGGAACTTCGTTCCAATAAAAATCTTGGCTCAAGTATTTTAAAAGGAGCCCTCGAGAAACTCTATTCGTACCTACTTTATGTTTGCTGTTAGAGACACAGGACAGACTTTCTACCACTTTGACATATCTTTAAGGATACAATAAAGTCCCAACTTGGAAAATATCCACAAGTTAACTTTGATGGCTTACATCTTCCATCACATATACTATATAACTCTACGAAACCCAGTATTAATTAAATAACAGACCAAGCTCCTCATTTCGCTCCATTTGATTAATTGGCAACGGTAATTCACTGAAAAGGCGCAAATCTCTGTTATGCATAAAGGCGCATACCCACCGCGGTGCACAGAGAGGCCAACCACGTGTGTTAACCTGCGCTTTGTACGAAAATGTATGTGAAATGTGTGTGTCCACTGCAACACACAGACACGCTACGCATCAATTGACGTCATTGGTACATGCGTGGTTTGCTCGAATATGGCGCTCACATAGCTCAACGCTGTCAACGCCATGCACGCTGTGCATGCGGTACACGCTTTACACGAATATTAACCCACGCTATGTACAACTGTATCAATACGTGCGTAGCCTCTCCGTGCGTCGCGGTGTGCCAAGCTACAGTTGAACATAGTTGTGGGCTTAGACTATGAAAGGCTATAGATGGAGTGTCAAAATCCAGCAATCTGAAGTACCAGAATGAGAAGCCGGCTTGTGTCTGTACACGCAAAATAAGCTCACATAGACAAAATGAGAAGCCTATACGTCATCGTTACGTTCCTCAAGGTAACTCACACATTTTAACGGTCATGCTTCATTTAATGTCCAATGACGTTCCGTCTATAACCTTTCATAGTCTAAGGTTGTGGGTGTGTAGTGTGTACTCCAGTGGAAACGTAGACCCACGTTGTCAAACAAAGGAATCTATGCGCCTCGTGCCCGTGCACAGCATGCGCCGCGGTGGGTCTGCGCCTTATCGCTGTATATGTTACGTTTCGTCCGAAAAGATCATTGAGGCGGGTAATAAGGAAGCGACCCAGTAACCTTGGCCTTTGTTTGGATCCTTAAGGCCTTGGAGTAGACCGTTCTGATATGAGGTTTGAGATAATTTATTCTCATAAGTATTACATCATTCACTTATATGAGAATATTTAAAGCTAGACATATTACAATGAAACAAAATGTTGGACATATTACCACAGATTACAAATACTAGACATCAATTATATTGTTTTGAGGGAAGGTTACAAATGTAGACAAGTGTAAGCACAGATCGATACACAGGTTCAACAAACTGATATAATTTATAACACCATTTTAATATAACATTACATCTTCACGACTACAACCCGAAGGGTAGGCGAAGGCCTGGCTACAATGTGGGTGCACTAATATACTTGTACAGGAGTATAAGTGAACCCACATTTTAGCCAGTTACGTTTAAATAGTATAAAGTCGTTTCTAATTGGGGCGAGTGTATTGTCATTATTTTTCGGGCTTAGATTCATTAACTTGTAGTAAGGCTAGTTTGAGCCACGAGTTTTTCTGACGCCACAAATTGGCCAGGCTATACCGAATAGAACTAGCGACGCGTTCGGCAATGTTCGGAAGCGGTCGTGTGTGCAAAACATCAAAAATAAAAAATTAAACCCACCAAAAATACCTAAAAACTAAAAATTAATAAAGTATTGAGCATATTTACATAAACTATCTATATATATATACACTAATTTTGAGTCGATGCCAAACAACAAACTAATTAAAATAAAAAGCAAAAAAAAGTTTTGAGTACTTTTTTAGTACGAAAAAAAAAGGAGGAGGTTCTCAATTCGACCGTATATATATATATTTTTTTTTGTGTATGTTCAGCCCTCACTCCGTCATTTATGAACCGATCTTAATTATATTTTTTTTGTTAGATAGGGCATACCTCAAGGGTGGTCCCATGTCAAGGACATCAGGATCTGATCATGGAATCCTGATAAAATTGAGAGAAAACCTCGAAAATTGGGCACAAATATTGTTTCTGTTTAATTTTCATAACTTAATCAGGTATTTGCATTTAGGAATCATCAGATCATGAAACTGAGCTGATGATGGAAACCATACCTTTCCTAAACAATAGAAGTTCGATATAAAAAACTGGTTTTAGTGACAGATACCACTTAATATGCTTTGAGAAAAGACGTCTTTAGAATATTGGAGGTAACCTCAACTGGTCAATATCCTGGGAACCTCAGTGCCAAGAGGAATGATGAAGGATTAGAAATTAGCCTCAGGGTATTAAAAGATGATGCGAGTCACAAAAAATCATAAAAAAAAAAACTTTTTAACAAAAAATTCAACCGACGAAAAGGAACTAAAAAGCAAAAAATAAATAAACCTTTTAAGTCTTGAGTATTGAGCTTATTTACCTACATAAAATATCAAATTTTATGTAAACTAATTTTGAGTCGGCGCCATAATAAAATGATTAATTACCTATATCTAGCCTTCTTCATTTCTACGTACATATAAAATTTAGATATTTAATAATCAGATTGTTGTTTGGCGCCGACTCAAAATTAGTTTACATAAAATTTGATAATTTTTATGTAGGTAAATAAGCTCAATACTCAAGACTTAAAAGGTTTATTTATTTTTTGCTTTTTAGTTTCTTTTCGTCGGTTGAATTTTTTGTTAAAAAGTTTTTTTCGTCGGTTAATTTTCTTGTTAAAAAGATTTTTATTTTAAGATTTTTTGTGGCTCGTATCATCTTTTTCAATTCAAACAAAATTGCGTTTTTATTTTTTTCCCGTAGTACTTTTTATTTAATTTCTAAGAGCCATCCTTTGTCAATCAAAAATAAAATTTCCGAAACAATGCGTTCGTAACTTTAGTTTTCCACCAGAAACAATGTCCAAAAACAATCAATATTCCCGGATTTCAAACAGAAACTTTTGTAAATCGAACGGGTAGTAATTGTTCCCTCTGGAACTATGACACAACTTTCACGGAAGCCGGGTCACCAGTAAACAAGGCCTTTTGTTCTCTATTACGAAGCCACACAGTCTGTGTAGGAATATAAATATAGACTGAATTCATCAAATTGACAAAGGAGGATTAATTTAAATGTTTCGGTAGTTTTGTTGGTTACTTTTATATTTCTTTTTTGCAGTTCGTTTAAGAATTGTGTAAATTCTTTTGTTCAATCAAGTATTATTCTATTCTTGGTTCTTCGTGGGTATTTTACTAAAAAAATCTAGTTATTTCGTCAGTTAAATAACCAAAAAAATAAAGGGACACATATTTTCTTCATTACCAAACCAATTAAAAATGACAAAGATAAAAACGCATCAAAGTTCTGGAGTGTAGGCTCATTACATCACTGGTGGTAAAAAGTGTCACGCTGCGTGACGTCACGCGACATTTCAACGTACTGTATCACATTTTTTGTTTACGTGACACTTTTGTCAAAAGTCCAATATTTTTTGGTTATTTAACTGACAGGTTGATTAGATTTTTTTAGTAAAATAGCCCATTGTTCCTTCTGGAACTATGCGACAACTTTCACGGAAGCATGGTCACCAGTAAGCAAGACCTTTGTTCTCTATTACGAGGCCACGCAAACTGTGTAGGAATACAAATATAGACTGAGTTCATCAAATTGACGATGAAGGAATTTGACCCCCCAGATTGGGCAGGAGCCGCTTCAAAGCAGCACTGGCCCGCTCCAGTCTGGGAGCCAAACGTCGGAATGCTCGACGAAGTTCGTCCTCTCGACGCCGATGTGAACCCCTCCTACCGATATCCGGGAACCCGACGGTGGCGCGTTCCGAGGATCATGAAAACACATGGCCTCGGACTTGTGCAATGCCACCTCGAGCCTCGAGTCCCAGTTGCCGGATCCTCTCAACGACTGTCGCAACCCCGCGTGTCATCAAGTCGACCGCCGCCTGGTACGACCTCTCCTGCCCCGGGACCAGCGTGCCGTCAGCGTAGCAAACCACGCTGACGCCGCTAGGGAGGTCTTCTGTAAGACTTGAGTTACTGTTTTGGTGTATAATAAAGTATCATTACATTCGAATCTTGTTTTTAGGGTTCCGTTTCCGAAGGGTACAAACGGAGCCCTATTGCTGTCACTCACGTATCCGTCTGTCTGTCTGTCCGTCGTCTTTCACACAGGTTTTACAGCCAAATGGTTGGGGCTACGTATAAGCATCTTGTTGAACCATAGCCATACAAATAGTCATAAATACATTTGGAACGGAATGTGTGAAGTCCGACACTCTTAGACGGTTTTTTCCTATTTCTTTGTTTAATGTGACAGAGTTTCACAATAACAGGAGTTCTTATTTTTTTAGGGTTGCTTCACAAAATAACTTCTCTCGCTCTGGGTGGAGCGGGAGGGCGTGTAAAACTCTTACTGACTAAAACCCACCGTGTTCCAGGGCCGCGGTGACTCTTTCAATTACCACCGTGACCCTGGTTCCGTAACAGCCGGGGACCTAAATTTGTGCTTAGACGTAAACTCAAAAAGCTCAAAAACTCAGGAGCTCGTGGCTAAAGTAATAACAGCCGCACGGGTCGATCTATCAGGTTAACCTTGCCGGGGTAGGTCCATAGATAGGTGACCATCTTTACATACCGAGACTCCTCCGTGCCTCGGAAAGCACGTTAAGCCGTTGGTCCCGACAGTCAATCGTGGATTTTTAACAGTCGTTACGGGTCGTTAGAAGCCCGAAAGTCTGACAACCAGTCTTACCAAGGGGTACCGTATTACACAGTAAATGGGTTGTTCAGATCAGATAGGCAGTCGCTTCATGTAAAATACTGGTATTCAGCTGCATCCGGTTAGACTGGAAGCCAACCCCAAGATATTTGGGAAAAGGCGACGTAAAAACCATGTAAACTAAAAAATGTGGGTGTACCTTTAACTGCCTACTCCATCGGGAAATACAGGCGTGATATCAGTGGTCACCAAGGGAATGTTTTTTTTTTTCTTACCTAATAGACAAGTGCCCGGTGGAGGATAAATTCGAAAGAGTTACCTCGCCCCCGGGCGCGTAGGGCAGGGAGGAACAGGGGTGGGTTTTAGTCAGTAAGAGTCTGACACGTCCTTCCGCTCCACCCTAGAGCGGAAGAAGTCATGAGATGATTTCCCACCCCCAAAAAAAAAAAAAAAAAACCTAATAGACAAGAGCATCTGTTCTCATAAAATAAATAAAATAAACTTGCCCCTTATCGCTATATCCGAGGCCACTTATCAAACACTGTTAGACTTCAATCACAAAGGTTATTTTACAAGGATACCAATGGAAATGCAGATAAATAGTACTTGAACAGTAGACTGGAGCTATTTTCCCCGTTTGAAAAAAATAGCAGCTTAGTGCGAGTGGGATCTATAAAAACGGAAAAAAAAATCATGTCTGTTGTATGGGAATTTAATTCTGTTTTTTAGTATTTTTTGTTATAGCGGCAACAGAAATATATCATCTCTGAAAATTTCAACTGTCTAACTATCACGGTTCATGAGATACAGCCTGGTGACAGACGGACAGACAGACAGACGGACGGACAGCGGAGTCTTAGTAATAAGGTCTCGTTTTACCCTTTGGGTACGGAACCCTGAAAAACACTAGCTCAAAGGAACGTTTCCATTCAGGATGTGGCCTCCGTTGCTATTTACGAGGCCACCATAGAACATGGAACATGGAATTCGCAGCAATTGAAGACGCTATCTTACTTATCACACCAATATTATAAAGGCGACAGTTTGTGTGTGTGTCTGTGTTTGTATTTTTGTTACTTCTTCACGCTAAAACGGTTGGATCGATTTAGATGCAAGTTTTCACACCAAATTTCATCTTAATCGGTAAAAGCAGACTATAAAGGGTATAACGGAAAGGTGTGGTCATATTTTAAGAACCGGTTCTGCCTATGGAAATAGAAAATTCAAAAAAAAAGGACTTTCCATACAAAGTTATCATCAGCTGATCAATATTTGTATGAGGGGTAAAAAACATTTTTGAGAATTTCCTCAGGTTTTCTTGAATAAAGTTGTTTATATCGAAGGGCAGATGCAGTTCTTAAAATATGACCACACCTTTCCGTTACACTCTGTATGTAACAGATAGACTAGGTACTTTTTATCCCGGTCTACGCGGTTGAAACCGCGGGGCGCAACTAGTATTCATCATTCATCATTCTCCTGCCCTTATCCCAATTTATTTGGGGTCGGCGCAACATGTCTTTTTCTTCCATACTCCTCTATTAGTCGTCATCTCTGTAGTCACCCCCTTTTTACCCATATCCTCTTTCACACAGTCCAACCATCTTTTCTTTGGCCTTCTCCTACTCTTATAGCCATCCACATCCATACACAAGACTTTCCTCACGACATTTTCTTCATTCCTCCGCATCACATGCCCATACCACGACAACCGATTTCCACACAATTTTTCAGTCAGCGGTGCCACTGTCAGACTTCCTCTTATATACTCATGGGGCGCAACTAGTATTATTAGTGCGAAAGTTTGGATGGATGTTTGTTACTCAATCACGCCAGAACGGCTAAACGAATCTGGGTGAAATTTGGCACAGAGATAGATTATTATAGATTATTTATAAAGAGGGATGTACTTATGCCACGCGGGCGAAATGCTAATAACAGCCGCACGAGTCGATCCATCAGGTTAAGCTACGCTTGTCGGGGTTAGTCCATGGACGGGTGACCATCTTTACATACCGAGACTCCTCCGTACCTCGGAAAGCACGTTAAGCCGTTGGTCCCGGCTGTCAATCGTGGATCTTTGACAGTCGTTACGGGTCGTCGGAAGCCCGAAAGTCTGACATCCAGTCTTACCAAAGGGTATCTATCGTATTACCCAGTAACTGGGTTGTGGAGGTCAGATAGGCAGTTGTTCCATGTAGAAATAATACTGGTATTCAGCTGCATCCGGTTAGAATGGAAGCCAACCCCATCAAGATAGTTGGGAAAAGGCTAGGCAAATTGAGTCAGGCCTGTGACAGTCCGTCTATTATTATGAGTGCTGAACAGAAGTTTCTGGTGACAAAGCCTTAGTCAAAATCGTCACGGGTCGTCAATTTCTATGAGCAAGCGTTGACACCCATGACCAGACATGCTTGGTTTGTATGGAAAGTTGTGACAACGCCGTCTCTAGCAGTGTCCGCTGAGGCCTCCTAGTGCTCTGTGGAGGCCATGGACTGCGTAGACGAGGCCCGACTTCAATGGACTTATATGACAATATTTATAAATGCATAAAAGGAAAAGGAATATTGAAAAAGAAAACTCAAGGTATACAATCTATCCTGTATATTTTTATCTTTAGAAATACAAGATTATGGAATGGCTCAGCTCTGGCCTCTATTGCTATTTTCGAGGCCGTAGATTGTACAGAAACGGCCTCACTTTAATGTTTCCGATTGAATTACTATAAATGGATGCCAAAGGATTCTATTATCAGAAAGGTCTCTCTGTACACAGGGTGTAACGGAAAAAACTAAAATTGGAGTCTCCATACAAAGTTATCATCAGCTGATCAATATTTTTATGGGACGTAAAATTTTTTTTGAGAATGTATTCAAGTTTTTAACAGACTTCAAAAAAGGAGGAGGTTCTATGTTCGACTGTATGTTTTTTTTTCGTCCATTGATTTCTCTGTCGTTTGTGGACCGATTTTAATTTTTTTTATACAATGGAAAATACGATCATCCCGAGGTGGTCCCTTATAAATTTTATCGAAATTGCTTAAGCGCTTTTTGAAAAGCTGAACAAAAACGAAAAATCCGTATATACATATAGATGACGTTTTGGTTTTCTCCAAATATGAGTATGTTTAAATTCCACGTTCCATGTTATTGGGGTTTTAAGTTCTGGGGTATAATAACTAAAAAGTGAAAAATAAAAAACTTTTGTACAAAAAAAAAACAACCGACTTTCAAAAAAGAAAATACACTAAAAATTAAAAAATAACTGTAATTTCGGAAGTCTGTGTCAAATAACAAAGAAATAAAATACAAACACCGACTGCCGAAATTACCTTATTATATTGACCAAATGAAAATACTATATTGACCACACCATTCCGTTACACCCTGTAAAATATTAAAGTTTAAAAATAAAAACTAAGGTTCCGTACCAAATTTATTTTTGACAATTTGTATGGCTTGGGTCAACAAGATGCTTATACTGTGAATATTTGAAGACTGTAGCTGTAATTTGAGGACCGTTTGACTGTAAAAGTTGTGTAACAGATGGCCAACAGAGGGACACGTGAGTGACAGCAATAGGGTTCCGTTTGGACCCTTCGGGTACGGAACCCATAAAACTAAAAACAGGCCTAGTGACGTCATTTAATTTTTTCATAATTATTCTTTTCAGCAAGCCCTTTCATTTGACACCCATATCGTGAGAATGCAAAAAAATAACAAGTCCGCCATCTTTTGGGTCCATCATATCAGATTTAGAATGATGTTACTTAGCTAACCATGCATTGTCATTCAAATCAAAACACGTATGCAAAATTTCAGCGCAATCGGAAACCGGGAAGTGGGTCAAATTTAACTTGTAAGATTTGTTTACATAGAAGTAAAGCTAATCTATGTATGTTAAAAACATAGTTTTATTAAAACAACCGTTCAAGATGTGGCCTTTATCACTATTCTCGAGGCCAGACTCTGTGTAGACGTGGCCTCATTAACCAATATTATGTTTTATTGCTGTACATAAAACAGCTAAAGCTTTGTACAAGATATTTGATTTATGTATCACTTCTAGTGATACACCACGGCTTCTCACGGCTACAATTTATACACAAAAACCTGCCTCGTTTATTACTCTTTCTATTAAGGCTTAATTACACCTTCCAATTTCGAGAGACCCAATTTAAGAACAATCTAACAAGGAAGTAGGAAGCTAGCGATTACACTATCCTAAATTGGACTCCTAAATCGGAATCCTAGTTCGGCAGTGTTGTCAACTCTTACAAATTCAAGCCCCTAGACAGAATATCAAAAGTCGCTAGAAAGTCTCTAAAAGTGATTCTACCAGAAGCAGACCAAAAAAGAAAAAGACTCAGATTTTTTTTTCTGGGGAAGTGACCTTGGGAAATCTAATTTTATTTTAAACACATATAAGAATACTAATAGCCCATTTGTAGCGACAAAGTACACACACACACTACTACACACTTAGCTCTAAATCGTAGTGATGCGATTACACTATAGGCTCAATTACACCTTCCGATTTCAAAGGACCCAATTTAGGAAACAGGAAGGTGTAATAGTAGTTAGAGCAGTTATTGTCCGATTTAGTGAGATTGAAAGGTCCCGATTTGACTTCCTAAATTGTGTACGACTTAGGATAGTGTAATCGCATCACCACGATTTAGAGCTAAGTGTTGCCAATTTAGCGAGCGAGAGCGTCGCTACAAATGGGTTAGTTGTATTTTTGTATGTGTTTAAATTATTATTTAATTTCCCAAGGTCCCTTTCCCAGAAAAAAAATCTGAGTCCGCTCTTTTTTTCTTGGTCCGCTCCTGGTAGAATCCGTTTTAAGAGACTTTATAGCGAGTTTTGATATTCTGTTTAGGGACTCGAATTTGTAAGAGTTGGTAATACTGCTGACTTAGGAGCCCGATTTAGGAGTCCAATTTAGAATAGTGTAATTGCTCGCTTCCTATTTCTTAGTTAGTTTGATTCTAAATTGGGTCTCTTGAAATCGGAAGGTGTAATTGAGCCTTATCATAAATCGCACACAATTTAGGAAGTCAAATCGGGACCTCACAATCTCACTAAATCGGACACTAACTGCTCTAACTGCTATTACACCTTCCTGTTTCCTAAATTGGGTCCCTTGAAAAAATCGGAAATGTAATTGAGCCTTTAGTGAAAATTGCGGAGTGTGTTAATAAATCAAAGTCGCTTTCCGCGTCTGTCTGTTTATGCGCTAACCCCTCAAAAACCACGCAACGGATTTTAATGTGGTTTTCACAGCCAACTCCGCATAAAACAATAGAATTTTAATTGTTTTGATGCGAAGTTGCAGCGAAAACATTAATAGAAAGAACGATAAACGGGAAAGGTTTGTGTGTATAATTTGTGCTCGTGCGTAGCCGGGGTGGGTCACCAGCTTTACAAAAATTATTACACAGGCAGTTGTTACTTTGATTGCTATGCTGTTAGCAATTTTGTCGTCTTTTTACCCGACTGCATGAGGCAAGGGAGGGTAATGTGTTTTGTCAGCCTATGTATGTATGTATGTATGTTTGTTCCTTTGTGGCACTAGAGACCAAACGCGTGGGCCGTTTTTGACATTTCTTATGTCAATTGATTCGTCTTAATCTTGCGAGTGCTACTAAAGACATGACAGTAATCAAAATACAATATGGCGACAACCAGATGCCATATTGAGAAAAAGAAAAAAAATTAAGTCAACGAACTATATTAAATGGGGTATCAAAATAACGGATTCGAGGAGGCGATTGCAAAAATGTAACTCACTACACTACATTTTAGTAGAAAATAAAAAATAATAATATTGTCAAAAAACCCGACTGTAAAAAATAACTAAAAAGTGCCAAACGAGTGACTTTTCAAGCAGTATGATGCAGTTGGCGGCATGAAATCAATAATTGAGCTATAATAACTGACACCAACTGCATCAGACTGCTTGAAAAGTCACTTGTTTGGAACTTTTTAGTTATTTTTTACAGTCGGGATTTTTGCAAATATTCAATTTATTTTAATTTTGATAGGCTCGCGTTCGCGTTTGACGACTATCTCACCTGATGGTAAGTATTGATGTGGTCGACGATAGAGCACGCTTGCCTAGAAGTAACCTATTTACTCTACAGGCTACACACTATGAGGCCAATGGTAGCGTGTTGTAAATACATAAGTATTCTCACTGAGTATTTTTAAGATTAGAAAAACACTAACAGTAACAAAACAAAAAGATAATACTGGAAAAAGCCAACTATGTCTGTGTATTTATTGTCCCCCAAATAACCACCAAAAAAAACTAAATTTCCAGAAAACTATGTCATTCACGCTTACCGAGACTCGACTAAAATCTAGTATGACATAAATCATAACTATCTTAACATAATAGAAAAGAAACTACGGAATAATATTATTATATCTTATCTACTTTCGTGTATCTTGTAGTGATTTCACTGTCTGGTGACTTTTATAGAAAAATGGGCCTGCCCTTTCACAGGCTAAGGGCCTGCAATTTTCTTTTCACAATTCCCACGAAAAGATAATTTGGTGATCTCATTTCCGAAAATCCCTTTAAATTAAGTAATCAAATATTACGTGTGCACAAGCCTGTGGAAAATACAAATCTGTATCTGTCTGTGACTGATATTGAACGCATGGCCTAAACCGCTGGTCCTAGAGACATGAAACTTGGAGGGTGTGTTCTTTGTAAAGAGTAGGTATCCAGTATGAAAGGGTTTTTCGAAATTCAACCCTTATGGGAGTGAAAAAGGGGTTGAAAATTTATAACGGGGGCAGTACTAATTCCACGCGGGTGAAGCCGCTGACAGAAGCTAGTTTTATATATAAAGAAACCATAATTATAAAGCAAAAATTTTTTTGGCACGTCATGCAGCCTACGTCTTAATGGTTTTCAACAAATGAAACAGAAGTGACATTGACAATAAGATTATTAATATTAGATTTTCAAAAAAAAAAACCGGCCAAGTACGTGTCGGGCTTCGCACATTTAGGGTTCCGTACCAAATGTAATTTTGACTATTGGTATGGCTTTGGGTCAACAAGATGCTTAGACAGCTCCAACCGTTTGGCTGTGAAACCTGTGTGACAGACGACGGACTGACGGATACGTGAGTGACAGCAATAGAGCTTCGTGTGGACCCTTCGAGTACGGAACCCTAAAAAAGTATTATGGCGGTTGCCATTATGTTAGTGAGGTCGTATTTTTGAAGTAATACTTCTTTACGCATGCTTGACTTGGGGCGTAAGCTGGTGAATGCGTGACGAAAGCGTTACGAAAAATGTGATCGGGCGAGGCGAACGGAAATTGAGAGGGTGCACGCTTGACTTGGGGAGTAAGCTGGCGAGAACGTTACGAAAAGTATGATCGGGCGAGACGAACGGAAGTTGAGGGGGGCACGCTTGACTTGGGGAGTATGCTGGTGAATGCGTGACGAGAGCGTTACGAAAAATGTGATCGGGCGAGGCGAACGGAAATTGAGAGGGCGCACGCTTGACTTGGGGAGTAGGCTGGCGAGAACGTTACGAAAAGTATGATCGGGTGAGACGAACGGAAGTTGAGAGAGCGCACGCTTGACTTGGGGAGTATGCTGGTAAATGCGTGACGAAGGCGTTACGAAAAATGTGATCGGGCGAGGCGAACGGAAGTTGAGACGGCGCACGCTTGACTTGGGGAGTAAGCTGGTGTATGCGTAACGAGAACGTTACGAAAAGTGTGATCGGGCGAGGTGAACGGAAGAGATGGAGCTAAAGAAATTTTACTTCAGTCGTGTGATCTAAAGCACACTCGTTTAATTATTTGTGACATGATCATGTGGGGTACCAAATTTAAGACCTCGATAAGGCGATTCCAAAAATATAACTCACTTAAATATAGAAAATAGCTAATAAAATAAGAAATTCCTAAAAATCATTTAAAATTCCAAACTAGTCTCTTGTCAAGCAATCGGATGCAGTTGGCAGCATGAAATCTGTGATTGAACTAAAATAACTGCCACCAACTGCATCAGACTGCTTGAATAGTGAGTTGTTTGGCACTTGTTAGTTGTTTTTTTCTGCCGTACTGCTCGGTTGCGTGCATCCCTGATTCAGGTGTTTCCAAATAGAAATAATAACTTCCGAAAACAACACTTTTACTATCCTCTAGCTAATCTCTTTCAAACACAACACTTTAGTAAACGGAAACAAAGTGTTTTAAAACATTTCCTCACTCTTATCTCTATTTTTATTTACTCTAGCGTCTTTATCTACATTGAATGAAGATTTATCGCCCTTCCTGGCGGCCATCTTTCTTTATGTTTTGCTTATTTTTTAAAAGCTTGCCTCAGAGATGGCGCCACTTTATTAAATGGTGGTCCGTTTAACGTCTAAGGACTACATTTTTCTTTGCGTGACTGTTAATAATTGTGCTAGGAAATAGAAAGATGCGATCCAGTTTTTTAAAATTATTTATATTTTGCAAAGTGGTTTTTTATTTGTATTTATAATTAACTTGGTGATTACTTGGTTATTATTCGACTGCCCCGGAAGGAGGGTAATGTTCTTCGAGAGTTTGTATGTATGTATGTGTCGTCGCAAGCGATTACAAGACACATCAAAATATTACTACCCGTTGATTTCATGATGTTGGTCAAACTGTAACTTATTTCTCATTGGTTGATCGGTTAGTACATTAAACGCCGTGAGAGCCATGCTTTAATTTCCTGCCATACACGAGGACAGAGTCAATAAATTTATCTTTAAAAATTTGCGTCACATTGCTGACTTTAAATTAATTAAACAGGTATATTTGGCTTTGTGACAATCTGTTCTTACATACTGCATAACTTCATGTGGCGGTGCTGCGAAGTCAATTTTACTCCCTCTAGAACGCGCTCAAAGAATGATTCTAAAGGTGGCCACCTTTAGGCATTTTAGATTCCCTACACACCAGCTTTTCATTGCATGTGAGGTGCTAACAGTACGCCAACTATTTATATTGCACATCATTTTACACCAGCACGTAGAACTCGCCTACAAGCCAGTACCTTCTGACAAGAGAAGGAAAGATTTGGTTTTCATAAAGCCTCAAACCAGGCATGCTTTTGTAAACCGTTCCTATGTCAATTTAGGACCCGAATTATATAACAAGCTCAATAGGATACTTAATATTTATAGTGCCAGTTACAAACATTGTAGTCTGAAGATAAGCGAATATTTGGGTGGACTTGATTACACAGACACAGAAAAACTGTTATAGAATTACTTCAATAGTTATATAGATATTAAATTGGTTATTTTTAATTTATGTTTAGTAGAATAAGTAGCATAGCATTATTTCAATAATTAATTAACAGTGGACCAATAATCAGATGATCGCTTAGTCTGGGGATGACCTGAAACACGGGTTTTATTAACCTAGATCAGGCATATCGCCAAAAAAAATTATTACGTCAGTACCAACGCACCTTTCATTAATTTAAAACGTGTAAATTAAACTAGTTTTTATTTAGGTATTTAAGCCAATCTGTTAAGCACTTAGTACTACTAATACTAAGTATTTATAAGTTTATAAATGTATTACTTTTTAAAAAGGACTCAAATAAATAAATAATTATAATTTAAAATGCTAGATTTCACATTGCTGTGGCGGACACCATATCATTGAAACTGTCACGTTCACATTATAAGCCTTTATTCTTTACTACTAATTATTACCGAATAAACGTGACTGTGATTGTTCTTCAACTTACTTAAGTTTTACTGGTTTACCTGAATACCCATCTACCTCTTGGAATCCATACCAAGACACGATGACGAAGACCCTGTTATCGCAACGCCCACGCGCCCGCCGTAATAATAATTATGTATGTTTGTATGTATGTCTATTTCTTTGGCACGCCCTGTCTAAACAGTTGGACAGATTTTAACAATAATGAAGTATTATTAGATTGGTCTTAACTCCCGAAGTGGCTTATGCTATATAAATTTAGAAAAGAACAAAATGTCGACCACCTTTAGGTACTTACGTATAGTCGTATTTTTAGGGTTCCTATTACTCTGCACCTCTGATGGCCGTCCGTCCGTCCATCTGTCTGTCAGTCAGCGAGCTGTATCTCATGATCCGTAATAGGTAGACAGTTGAAATTTTTACAGAATGTGTATCTGTTGCCGCTATAACAACAAACAATAAAAATATATTAAAAGTTAAAGGGAGCTCCTGTTTCTTTTACAAAAGTATTTAGAAAGTACCTATTTAGTATTGAATATTGTACGATGGTACGGGACCCTTCATGCGTGAGTCCAACTTGCACTTGGCTGGTTTTTTTAAACATATATATATGGTTTTATATGGATTATATGGGGGTTTCCAAAAAAATTTCTTACTAAAATCTAGGAAATAAAAATATTGAAAATATAAAAAAACTCGACTTCGGTTGAAGATTGATGAGTGCATTATCAGGCAAAGGTCAACTTATAGGCATACCGAGGGCACAGACCACACTGACCCTTTCACACTATGAAATTGCAAGCGTCATCATTATTTCAGACGACAGACGTCCGCTTCTGGACATAGCATGACATAGCCTGTGCTTCTCGCATCCAGTGGACTTCCGCGGCCCTCACGAGGTGATTGGTCCACGTTTTTGAAGGCCTTAAAACGCTGCAAGTGCTTTAACGCTGCATGCAATTTCAGCACTTCCTTTTATCACAAGTCCCAAGTAGATTTTAGCCTACAATTTTTTTTATTTAGCCTGAACTGTCCCACTCCTGGTCAAAGTCCTCCCCATTCTCTCTTAGCTGTGCTGCTTCACGCCAATTCGCCAGGAAAATTACTTACATAAAATTATGCCACGCCTGTCTTGAATTATTCACAAAAATCTTCCAAAAATAAAAAAAAACACATAAGGGGTACCATGAGAGTGAAAAGTCGACCTAAACGTGTTAACCCAAGACCCGGTAAAGCTAAAACATTCTATTTATAAACTTTATAAAGACGGCGGAACCCAAAGAAAACAAAGAAGTGGCAACCATAGCCCTTCACACGTCCGACTTGTGAGGATGCTTGCTTAGGGTTGGCACGCATGTGAAATTGAAAATAAAGATTTGGAAAAGAAATCGTAATAAAGTAGGTGATAGTAAGTAGGTATATCAGAAATAAGTTGATGTTAAAAACGTAATCTATGTTAAGCTCGTTAGGTACAAGTGTAGTTTTAATTGTTTTGATGCGGAGTTACAGCGAAAACATTAATAGAAGGAACGATAAACGGGGAAAGGTTTGTGTGTATAATTTGTGCTCGTGCGTAGCCGGGGTGGGTTACCAGCTTTACAAAAATTATTACACAGGCAGTTGTTACTTCGATTGCTATGCTGTTAGCAATTTTGTCGTCTTTTTAACCGACTGCATGAGGCAAGGGAGGGTAATGTGTTTTGTCAGCCTATGTATGTATGTATGTATGTTTGTTCCTATGTGGCACTAGAGACCAAATGCGTGGGCCGATTTTGATATTTCTTATGTCAATTGATTCGTCTTAATCTTGCGAGTGCTACTAAAGACATGACAGTAATCAAAATACAACCATAGCCCTTCACTCGTCCGACTTGTGAGGATGCTTGCTTAGGGTTGGCACGCATGTGAAATTGAAAATAAATATTTGGAAAAGAAATCGTAATAAAGTAGGTGATAGTAAGTAGGTATATCAGAAGTAAGTTGATGTTAAAAACGTAATCTATGTAAGTAAGTATTTAGCAATCCTCGCGGTCACAGGTGACGACATTTTTCAGCTACCGTAGGGGTGGGCTTGCGGATAGCGAGCAATGGATAGTTGATAAGGACCAGGCCCGGATCGACGGCGCGTTGTGTAACGCGCACCTAGATGTCAGCATTGTCAGCATAATTGACGGGGCCCGCTAGGCCCGATGCCTGCTAGGGTTGTGGGATCGTCCAAAAGAGTTACCGCCTTTTTTCTTATCGAACCGTTCAATTGATAAATATACAAAGATGGAATAATAGCAGTAAAAACAGAATCAAAATTGATCGAAAAACAAACGAAATAAAACAATTTTAAACAAATACTCTTTCGAAAAGTTTTCAATGGCAGCTGTATGGGTGTCATGTCCTTTGACGTCAGATGTTACGTCGCACTTCTCTTTCTATGTATTATATATTTTTTAAAGCTTCATAACTTCGGTTCTGATGTAGATATTTAAAAAAAAATGCATAGTTGTTTACTATTGCTAATTAGTATTAATTTTATTTAGTAAATAAAAAGATGGCATAGGTACATATTCCCTATTGAAGAAATTCAGGTGGGTTTTAGGCGTAAGAGTATGACACTCCTCCTGCTCCACCCAAATGGTAAGTCTTTATTTTTTGTAGTGAAAATCGAAAATCGTACCATGTCTAACATTAGAATTTTATGGTTTACACGCCAATGCTATGAAGTCATTACAAATATTAAAACATATTATGAGAAAAAGTAAGGATGTCCGTTATGATTAGAAAGACGTCAATGGCTTGACTCTCGGCACACGTAAACTTCCTCCATAGCAGATGCAGATCATAATATACTTCTAAATATGTTTTATAGGCAGTGTTATTCTCAGCTAACGAATATCATCATCATTTCAGCCGAAAAACGTTCACTGCTGGACATAGGCCTCCCCCAAGTGTCACCAACGACCAGTCCTGTGCGTCTCGCATCCATCGATCCACCTTGTGGGAGGCCTTCCAACGCTGCATCTTCCGGTACGCGGTCGCCACTCCAGAACTTTTCAGCCTCATCGACCATTTTTCGAACGAATATCAACATCATGATTATTTTTACAAACAACGCACGTGGTCTTATGGCCAAGTGACACGAGGCTAGTTTTTTAAGCTAGGATAGCAATGATCCAAAAGATCGCTGGATGTCCTGCGCGTCCAGTATTACAATTTCTTCAGGATGATGTTGGGGCTGCCTCGCTTCTGTAGTGCATCGGGGATGTTCGCGCTGTATCGAACTGATGGCTTTATACCGTCATTCGCAAGAAAACTGTTTCCCTGATCTGCAGAATGCGTGGCAGCTGCAACGGAATTCTGAAGACTGTAGCAGATAGGATCTCTTCTCCGACATGGGTGACTTTTATTAAGCGGGTAATTTGAATGTTTTTATTTTTGTGCTATTTTATTTTAATTTGAATGTATTTTTATTTCATTTATTTTGAATGATTTAATTTTTATTTTTGAACCTATTTTAAATTTGAATGTTTTAATGAATTTTAAATTGTATCTTATTTGGAATCCTGATTTTAATGTTATTTTTTTTTTTTTTTTATGTTTGATAGGCTCGCGTTTGACCACTATCTCACCTGATGGTAAGCGATGATGTGGTCGAAGATGGAGCACGCTTGCCTAGAAGTAACCTATTCACTCTTGACTTAAAGACTCCCAGGTTGTATCTTACAGGAAACACAGACTCCGGTAGAGAATTCCACTCTCTAGCTGTACGTGCAATGAATGTTTTCTCAAAACGCTTTGTGCGTATGGATGGGATGTCCACCATGAACCGGTGGCACTTCGCCGTACGTCTTGTGGTCCTTAGATGAAACGGGCTTGGCGGAATCAAATCATGCAATTCCGTCGCACACTCCCCAAAATGTAATCGATAGAAAACCGACAGGCTAGCAACTCGGCGTCTATGTTCAAGACTTTGGAGTTTTGACTCAACGAGTCTATCATTGCCGATGATCCCCTTGGCTCGTTTCTCAATTGACTCAAGGGCATCAAGCTGGTATCTTGCAGATCCGTCCCAAAGATGAGAGCAGTACTCCATACACGATCGGACTTGCGCTTGATAGAGTTGGAGCAGCTGTTCCGGCGTGAAGTATCGTCTCACCTTTGCGAGGACCCCCAACTTTTTGGCAGCCACTTGAGCCTTAGCCTCTATGAAGGGACCAAAATTGAGGGTAGATGTTAAAGTAACACCAAGAAGATCAAGTCGGTCGGTTATCGGCACGGTTACACCTCGGAAACATGGAGCCGGGTGAAATTGGCTCCTTTTAGCAGAAAAAAGACACGCCTGGGTCTTAGCAGCATTGAACTTAACCAGATTGGCATCGCCCCATTCTGAGACAGCCTGCAAGGACATGTTCAAGCGCCCAACCATAGCCTCTCGGAGAGACCGGACCTGAGACCCACTGACTCGTGCGTCCGGCACGTATCTCTCGGCAACAGTGCTGTCGTCTGCATACCCAAAGGTATCGGGCTTTAGCAGATCGTTAATATGCAGCAAAAACAATGTTGCCGAGAGCACCGACCCCTGAGGAACACCGGCATTAATAGCCAGCAGTCCGGACGAGCAGCCATCTATGACTACTCGGATAGACCGATCCCTCAGGAAATCCGCTATCCAATCACACAATCCAGCGGGCAGACCGAAGGAAGGAAGCTTGCCAATTAAGCTGTCGTGCCAGACCCGGTCGAAGGCCTTCGAGATATCAAGGGAGACCGCAAGGGCTTCCCCTTGTTTGTCGATGGCCTCACTCCAGATGTGAATGGCATACGCTAGAAGATCTCCCGTTGACCGATTTCGGCGGAAGCCGTATTGTCGGTCACTTAGGATATCGTTAGCTTCTAGGTATGCTAGGAGCTTACCATTCAGTATACGTTCCATACTCTTACAGAGAACGGAAGTTACCGAGATGGGCCTATAATTTGTTGGGTCAGCTCGACTACCCTTCTTGGGTACGGGTTGCACGTTAGCTTGCTTCCAAGCCATCGGCACTTTTCCAGTCTCAAACGAAAGGCGATATGGGCGTGTCAAGATCGGAGACAACTCAGGCGCACACGTCCTCAGTACAATTGCCGGTATCCCGTCGGGACCACTAGCCTTGTTCACGTCCAGGTTACGCAGTACCCTCCGGACATCCTTCTGATGAATGCGAATGTCTGACATAATCGACTCGCATCCACCAAGAGTACCAGGGGGCCTCGCGCCACCAGGATCTAGACGCGAAGATTCCGCAAACAGAGAGGCAAACAGGCTTGCTTTCTCCTCAGCGGAGTGGGCCAGCGACCCGTCGGGTTTCAGCAGTGGAGGTAGTGAGGAGCGGCAGAAGTTCGATTTAACCGACTTAGCCAGGGACCAAAACGCCTTACTACCAGCTGGGTAAGAAGCAAGTTTGTTCCCAATTCGGCCAATGTGGTCAAACCGAGCCCCCCGCAACACCTTCTTGCAGAACTTGGCAGCCCTGTTGAAGGCTCTCTTCTTCTGACTCACGTCACTCGCTTTACGCGTCCGAGCGTCGACCCATGCCAGGTAGGCCGCGTGTTTAAGCGCATCAGCGCGATTGCACTCGGCACCAAACCATGGTCGAGCCCTACCAGACATTGTCACGTCAGAGAATGGAATGTAGTACTCCATTCCCCGCCGCAACACATCCGTCACGGCGTCCGCGCACGACGAAACATCAGTCGAAGAAAAGCAAGTGGGCCGCCAAGGATAACATGCGACGAAAGATCGCATGCCATCCCAATCTGCTGACCTGTATCGCCAAACCCGCCTGGTGCCTCTAGGGCTAGGATCGGGCGGGGAGTAGACGGATACAGATTTCACCAGACAGTGGTCGGAAGTACCCAATGGTGAAGAAATCGACACTGAGTAACGGTCTGGATCTGTTGTCAGCAGAAGGTCCAAGCAATTGGCTGTGTGCGAATCAACATCCGGCACCCTCGTTGCCCCCTGGACCAGCTGGGTAACATTTAACGCCAGCGCTAGCTTATACGTCTCTTGTCCAGCATGGTCTGTGTACTGGTATGGGAAGAGCCACTCCTGATCCACCACGCCCACCGCGTTGAAGTCCCCCAGTAACACCAATTGGGCTGATGGGTACCGTTGCTGAGCCACATCCGCCGCTTTACTCAGGTGTTGTGTGAGCCCAGTTGCCTCCAGATCACCGCTGTGCGAACGGTAGACACAGGCGTAGACAATTTTATCTAGGCCTGTGTCCACTAGGACCCAAAGAGTTGAAAACCTGGAGTCCTCAAGGTTATGGAGACGCCGATAGCAGATGTCGTCCCGGGCGTACATGCATATACCAGCGCGTGGCTTAAAATTGTGCTCCAGGGTAAACCCTGGGTAAGATAGGTACGCCACGTCAGACGGACATCCGATCTGCGTCTCCGAAAGGAATAAGAGAGCTGGTCTCTCAGTCTCTAGGTGGTGGTGGACTGCGGCGAGATTTGAGTGCAGACCTCGAATGTTGGATAGGTGCACTTTGTGTGAGAGGGAGTGCTGCCGCTGTACAGCTTTTTTCTTTTTAATGCCTTTCATTGTTGTGAAGAGTGAAGGAAGGAGAGGAGAAGGAAGTGAAATGAGGTTCCATGCTGGCTACCTTCGGGTACGCACTGACAGGACGGTATCATTGGGGGACTAGTCTGGAGACTGCGGGGACGCCCGAGCCCCCCCGGGAATGTCCATCGGGCCCTCTCGTCTGGGCGCCAACCAGCACGATGGTGCATTCCGGGATTTTTCGTCAGTTGGCGGGGCAGCCTTTCGTGTGTGGCTAGTACACTACTTGGGCCCCCTACTAACTGCGGTCGGCCAGCGGCGCACCGTGCCTCGGATCCCGCTACCCTCCGCGACTAGTCTCCCGATACATCCATATCAGCGCGAGCCCGGTTGGTCTGCCTGCAATGGAACAACTATTTCGACCCAACTCCTCTGGATTGGCTACACTGAGCATCGTACCGGAACACGGCCAGGCCGCTTGGCGGTACGTCTTTGCCCAGTGGGTGGTCGCAAGCCATCGGTCGAAACCTACCACCAGTTTGTGTCACCTGATTAGCACCACCCGGGGACCACGTGTAGGGACTCAATGGGTATACTCCTACGGACGCGGGTGACTCGGCCCCCAAAAATTTATTTTTAATTGATGATGCTACTTTATTAATTTATTTGGTTTTGTGTTAATTTATAATTTTTTAATACCGAGTCTTGCACTATATGGATCTTGTTATCTGAATTAAAGGAATTTTATTTTATTTTATTTTAATGTTGGTGCCAGTAAGCCAGAAAGTTAGTCAATCCGACCTCGTTATTAAGAAAAGAACTATCATTTTTTGTGTATGTGCCAATCCTAAGTAATTGGATAACACTTTGTTGCTATTACTTAAACCACAAACTGACGACTGGGGGGAACTTTTATCCAATGTAGGTGGAAAAATTCCATAAATGGCCACCATGCGCAAGCGGTGCGCGTCCGTGGTGCGCAAGGTGCGGGCTAGCTCCAACACTGTCCTGGTTATGATTGCCAAGAGTTTTAATTTTCCCAACATTGGGCACTGTTGTGACGCGTGTCTCAAGAGTGTAATTTGTAATGTTATAATTTCAGTTTTAAGTTCAGTTCTATAGACATTATTAAAATTCTGTGTTTTGGCATTTCATTACATTTTATATTTTATTTTGCATTTACTAGTATTTTTTTTTAAATTGACTTTCAATTTTGAGTTGTTAATTAATTTAATCTGAATGTAATAAATTTGAGTTAATTGATGACAAATTGTTACTTTATGTTCTTGTTTTTTTTTTTGTATTGAATATGGGTTTAATGATCTACCTGAAATAAATGAATTTTTTTTTTTTTTTGGTGGGTGGGAAATCATCTAATGACTCTTTCCGCTCTGGGGTGTAGCGGAAGGGTGTAACGGAAAGGTGTGGTCATATTTTACGAACTGCATCTGCCCATCGATATGAACAACTTTCTTCAATAAAATCGGTGAATATTCTCAAAAAAAATGTTTACCTCCCATACAAATATTGATCAGCTAATGATAACTTTGTATGGAAAGTTCAAATTTTTTTTTTTAGAATTTTCTATTTTTTCTTAGAGAAAGTTGTTCATATCCATAGGCAGAACCGGTTCTTAAAATATGACCACACCTTTCCGTTACAGCCTGTATAGAAAAGGCCCATCACTTCGTGAACGCAATACTATGTTAGATAGTGTTCATTACGTCTGAAGTTGTTAGTAGTCAACTCAAGACGTATGCCGAACGGACTGACCCGAACCGACATGGACCTTGAAGAAACTAGAACTAATTTCCATGCGTTCAAGTGTTTTTACATACCTGTTTTTGGAATCAAATTTGAATTAAATCAAACTCACGATTTAGGACCCATTTACATTAGTGATTCAAACCGTGTTGCTTAGCAACTGGGCTTACCCCAGTTGTGTGTTCCTTTGTGTTTATTGGCCTAGCTTTATTCTGTCTTCTGCTTGATAACGAGGGAAGTGGAAATTATGTGTTTTATTTTTCTTATTCCTCCCTTATTCTTTTCAGATTAAATTTCGTTACGGAACCCAAGACAGTTTAATAGTTTCTCCAGGACTCGTCGAGCTTCATTGCCTCGGCGTTTTTTCTGGTGGTCGCCACTGTTGATTCTGGCTTACAGAAGTCGCCGAGCTAGCCGTCCGATCAGCACCAGGCCCGAGAGTCGACGGCGCGTAGTGTTCCACGCGCGCCTCAAAGAGTTGTCAGCAATCATGATGGGGCCCGTCATGGCCTGCCCAGGGGTTGTGGATAAATTTGAAACAGAGTTACCACGCGCCTAGGCACTCAGGGCAGGAAAGGAACAGGGGTGGGTTCTAGTCAGTAAAGAGTCTGACATGCCCTCCCGCTCCGCCCAGAGCGGGAGATGTCATTGGATGATTTCCGACCTCCAAAAAAAAACAAAAAGGACTCGTCGAGCTACATTGCCTCGGCGATTTTCTGATGGTCACCACTGTTGATGAATAGCTTTCCGGAGTTGCAGTGGTTGAGAATAGTGTAGCGGGCTTCTCCCAAAAAAAACGCCGAACTATAACTTTTCTCCAAATAACCTACAGTAATTGAACACCGAAAGGTTGAAAATGTGCATCCCAATTTTGTGTGCGGTTGTCATCTGTAATAATAAAAGAACGGACACAACGTGTTTGTATTTTGTTTCTACGTTATTTGACACCGACTTCCAAAATTAAAGTTATTTTGCAATTTTTTGTGTATTTTCTTTTTTGGAAGTCGGTTGTATTTTTATAAAAAGGTTTATTATTTTTCACTTTTTAGTTGTACCCCAGAACTAAAACTATATGTTATGCCCGAATTGATAACCCCAATAACATAGAATTTGAACATAATTGGAGGAAACTAAAACGTCATCTGTTTACATATCTTTTGTTTTTGGTGATTTTTTCAAAAAGCGCTAAATCAAATTCGATAAAATTTATACGGGACCACTTCTGAAGAATGACCTACTAAACAAAAAAAGAATCATCTAAATACATTCACAGATGGCGGAGTAATCGCGTAACAAACAAACAAAAAAAAACATACAGATGAATTGAGAACCTCTTGCTTTTTGAAGTCGGTTGAAAACTTCCACCTCGTGTCGTCGGTCCTACGTCTTTTTACTGGTCCAAAACTTCGCCACTTCAAAATATTAAGTCTCAATTTTCTAGTAAAATATGAATAAACTTTTATCAGTTCCTGACAGCCCTACTCGGCCCGCCCGCGATGCGGGTCAAGTGAGTGCCACTCTCCTGTAGTGGCTACACAGCACACATATATTTCGTAATGCAATATCTTCTTTTATCATACCCCTCTCATAATCTGTGCGCGATCTTGCTCAGTTGACATCAAAGGGCTCTTCTTGAACAAAGAAGGTACGAGTGAATACGCTTACTTGTTGCGTGTTGGATATTTCTGTCTCTTATGTGTAAGTCTAGGTTGTTTCATCAAGGTGTTTCCCATCATCGCATGTCAGTCAGAAAACGAAGGCAAAAACAAAAATGATTCACGACTTCAAAATAAAATCGCGTCCGTTTAAATCGACTGAGTGGAACCAAGAGTGGACCCGATTCACTCCGAAGTAAGCCGAACGTCACCTAATATGGCCGAGCTTAAAAAGTAGGCCGAATGACGTGCAACAATTCGAAAACAAAAATATAGCCGAATCATGATTTTTAGCGGAAAACGAAGCATCGTCCGTATTGAAATGAAAATATGCCTATATGTCTGGCAACTTTTGTTGTTTATGCTCACCACTAGTTCTCAATTTTTGTTTTATGGTAAGTAGTCCATGCCTTTTAAGTTCCTTCCCAATTTTAAACCGACTTAAAAAAAAGAGGAGGTTCTCAATTAGTCTGTATGTTTTTTTTTGTATGTTTGCGATATCTCTGTCATTTGTGAATGACGATTCTTTTTTTGTATGATAAGTCATACTTCAGAGGTGGTCCCATTTAAATTATATCTAAATTGGTTTGGCACTTTTTGAAAAAATCAACATAAACAAAAAATATATATTGGTTGTCTCCAAATGTTCCAATTCCATGTTATTGGTGTTTTCTATTCGGGCATAACTTTAATATTTAGTTTTACAACAACAATAAAAAAATAAATAAAAAAAGATACTAAAAAGTGAAAAATAAAATACTTTTTTCAAAAAAATACAACCGACTTCTAAAAATTGCAAAATAACTTTAATTTCGGAAGTCGGTGTCAAATAAAGAAGAAACAAAAAAAATATGTACACCGACTTCAGAAATTAAAGTTATTTTGCAATTTTTAGAAGTCGGTTGTATTTTTTTTTTAAGTTTTTTATTTTACGTCTTCTTGCCTGTAATGCGCACCGATAATACAAAGGGAAAGTATTATCAAGAAAACATTATTTCACTAAAATCAACCTATAACCGATCAGGTTATAGGCCCAGGACACGCAGTATTAAAAAGTAAAGAAGAAACGGTCAAGAAAAGTTTAATAAACAAAATGGAGACCACGCGGTTAATAAACATGGAAAATGTAGATGGCAGCGACTTCAGAAAATGGAAATTCCAGATCAAATGCCCCTTGAAGGCGAAAGGAATAGATATTTCGACACCGAAACCCGTAGCAAATGTTACAGATTGGCTGAAAAAATATGGCATGGCTATGTACATTATAACTTCTTCGATGCACTTCAAGCAGATAACTATAATTGAATATTGCGTAACCGCCAAAGAAAATAATGACCAAGCCCATCAGCTGAGTCATTACTTTCTTTTTTTTTTGGGGGAGGTGGGAAATCATCCAATGACTTCTCCCGCTCTGGGTGGAGCGGGAGGGCGTGTCAGACTCTTACTGACTAAAACCCACCCCTGTTGCGGTAACTCATTTTCAGAATTTATCCGCTACCTCTAGGCGTGCAGGCACCGGCCACGATGGGCCCCGTCAGTGGTGGCTGACAATCATCTCTTTGAAGTGCGCGTGGAACACTACGAGCCGTCAACTCACGGGCCTGGTGGTGATCGGACGGCGAGCTACCCACTGCTCGCCGTCCGCAGGCCCGGGTCTACGGTGGCCGGAAATCGTCTCGCGACGTCCTACGCCCAGTAAGCCCAGTTCCTCTCCTGCGGTGGTAACGGCCGGGGCCGTGAGGGCCACTCCGTTGAGCTTCCCTCACGCGTCCGGCCTCCGCCTTCGCGAGCATTACTGTTTCGCAGAAGGCGGAGACTGCCTCCCATTACCTCTTGCTCCGTACCATGGCCTGAACCAAGGCCGGGCGCGAGAGGTCGCCGCCACCTATCGCATCCACGAGGACACAGCGGTGCTCCGCCCAAGCAGGGCAGACCTCCACCATATGCTCTGGGCGATCCGCGCGGTGGTAGTGGATGCAGAAACCGCCCGAAACAACCGTGTGCGGTGAGGACGCCGTGACGCCTCTCCAGCCACTCCTCAAAGAGGTGCCCCTCTTTGAGGAGTAGCTGGAGAGGCTACCGCTCAGGCATTACTTAGCTTACACATTATGAGTTTGAGTAGACTAGGGACCACTGAATGAGGCGTATGATTCTGTAGTGAAAAAGGGATAACGCTATCGGTCCTGTAACACGTCATAGTGAGGCCTCAGGTTTCAGATATATAATTGCTATAATTATGCTGGCCGCTTAACTTCGTAACCTTTTACAACATTAGTATTTTTTTAACTTTCTCTTCTTCTTTTTTAGGGTTCCGAACATCCGAATGTAAAAATGGAACCCATAAAGGATCACTCGTGCGTCTGTCTGTCCGTCCGTCAGTCACAGCCAATTTACTCCGAATCTTCTCGACCGATTGAGTTGAAATTTAGTACACACATGAATATCTGTGAGCCAAACACGAACGTGTAACGTACATTAAATCGAGTTGAATTTATAATATGTCGAGTCGCTTTGGGGGTGCAAAAAAGATTTTTAAACTGTAATGTGATACAATATGACGACACGGTTGGCGCAGTGGTTGAGCGTTCGGCTGCTGCGGTGCGTGTCGCGGGTTCGATCCCCGCACGGAACAAATATTTGTATGACCTACAGATAGTTGTTCCAGGTCTGGGTGTCTTGTGTAGGTATGTGAGTATTCATGTTTGTGAACGCACCCACGATACAGGAGGAATTCCTAGTGTGGGGCAACGTTTTAAAAAAAAAAAAACTTGAGAGGTGTCAAGGGACACCCGGATGGAACGAAGTTCCTTTCGATTAATTAGTGAAGGAATTGTAATATAATTTTTTTTTTTAATTTATAATATTTTTTTATTATTAACTAAGCACACACGCATGCACGTAAGAAGTTATACTTCATCATCTCATCTCATCTCATCGCAGCTCAGCTCAGCTCAGCTCAGCTCAGCTCAGCTCAGCTCAGCTCAGCTCAGCTCAGCTCAGCTCAGCTTAGCTCAGCTCAACTCAACTCTTTAGCAATAACAACAACTATAACAAATAATGTTTGATAATGCTTGATCTGCTTGCAAACTTTGTACCTACCCACCAAAAATACAAGAAGTTTTTATTAGATTGTTTTTCCAACACAATCTTTTTGGATGGACAGCCTCATTAGTGTCGTGACAACTTTTCGTAAGAATTTTTTCCGTCTAGGCCCCTTTCACAACGCGCGATAAGGAACTTCGTTCCAAAAAAAAAAATACATGTATTAAATGATTTGTTCGGAACCCTTTGCGCGCGAGTCCGACTCGCTCTTGGCCGGTTTTTCGTGTCGACTTTGACTCAAATTTTGTCCGACCAGTAAGTAGGTAGCCATCTGGACAGCTTTATCATCCGATTCGTTTAAATCATTCAAGGTGCAGATGGTAGTGCATGCTGGGCAGCCAAGGAGGTGACATGTGTCCTGCGAAGGTGTTTCACACTGGCGCTACGTTTGCGATGGGTCAAGAATACCCCATTTCGCCAGATTATTTCTTCACCTACCAACCTGGGTCCACAATCGATTAAGGCACTCTTAACTGCCAACGACCTTGAGTGGTTAGCTTGCGTGTTCTGTGCTCAGCTCACATAACGCGTCATACGTCCACCCAGTAATAGGACTCGCCCATCAAGGAGCACTGTCCGAAATTAGACGCATTATTAATTTATTACACATAAAACAACAAGTATGATACTAAAATACTTATAGTAAAATATAAATAATGAAATGATCTTTAAAATGGTGACCGTTTCAAAAAAATACGCTTTATAGTTTTTAATCTGCGTTAACCATAACTTTACAAACACTATGTTATAAAAATATAATTTCAAATATTTACATATCAAATTATGAAAGAAATTGGTGCCGATTCCGTTGTGCACAAACTAAACTTAATTTAGGGTATTGCTATCTTTTTCTCTCTAATAAAACAAGAAAGAGACGGACGTAAAGTAGAGCTGTCTGATTTAGTTGACCTAATATATTGACATGACACAAAACATGTCGACTAAAAACACGGTAAAGCGCAAGGCGTTAACTAGTTTGACATCTCTAACTTAGATCATAGCTATAGCCGTCCTTATCTCGCACTGCATTTTAGTAAAAGATAGCTAATGCCTAATTTTAGTTTAGTTATTTAACAAGAGAATCAACACGATTGCCTGGAGTAATTTTTTTTTAAAGAAGTAAGACTAGTCGTTTAGACGTGATGTTCAATTTTTTTTTTTTTATTTTTTTTTTTATTTTTTTTTTATGTTTGATAGGCTCGCGTTTGACCACTATCTCACCTGATGAAAAATTAAAAATCATTAGAAGTCGTATAATTGATTGGCCACAGCTGTTCCTATCCTCTGCCAGGGTCGTGGGAGAGTTCAAAGGAGTCATCTAGCCCTGGCACAGGCAAATGAAGAAACACGGGTGGGTATAATTCAGTAAGAGTCTGACACGCCCTACCGCTCCAGCCAGAGCGGGAGATATTAATTGATGAATAGCCACCCAATAAAAAAAGGATTTCCTATTCAGGCGGCAGATGTTCTGCCGCAGTGATGAAGTGTGGAGGGGTGGGAAGTCTGTTCCTCTACAGTTCGCAACTCACGCCCAGTTCATAATTTTAAATCAAACAAACTGCCCTTAGGGAGTAATGGATAGCTCGCCGTCCGATCAGCACCAGTCCCGATAGTCGACGACGCGTAGTGTTCCACGCCCGCCTCAAAGAGATATCAGCCACCACGGACGGGGCCCGTCATGGCCATGCATGCCAAAGGGTCGCGGATAAATTCGAAACAGAGTGGCCGCGCCCCTAGACATTAAGGCAAGGCCCCCAAAAAAAAGCAAAAAAAAAAAGGAATGCCTCGGAGAGATACGAGTGGACAAAGTATACATATAATAAGTACACACTAATTCCAGCAGATATGTTTATAAAGAACATTTCTATTTAAACAGTTTGATTCGAGGATCTAAACCTTTGCCCATTTGTTTCGCTATCGTTGCATTTTCAAGACCCCAGAAAGCTTTGAGACCAAAGTTTGAAGGCGTAGGTAGACGAGAAACTTCTCTAGTTTCGTAATATCAAGCGGTTAGCTAGAAAATATAAAGTTCTAAGTTTTAAACTTCAAGGTGTGTTGACTGGCCTGAGTAGGCGGCGATTCTTACCAAGAACTCATATAAAACTGTTTAGTTTCTAGAAACTAGCTAATCTTATTGTTCTTCGACCAGAGAAAGTTCGTAACAAACTGAAGAAAAGTTATTTATGTGGGTTTACCAAGAAATTCTTCAGTTACTCGTAGATCTAATAATGGAAATACGACTTTGAATTTGTATTAATTTTCTTTGAAAACTCTATAGTTACTACTGAAATTTTTAGCATTTTGCGTACATGCTGTGAGAACAGTTAAATGAAACCGTTATTTGTAGTTAAAGACACTTTTTCTCTTTAGAACTTTATCATGCAATGTAATATTCGTAAAATATCAGCTGACGCCCGCGCATTTTAATTCTATTGTATTTAGGTTGTATGTAATCTACGTTTTGGCTTCGGAAGCGTTCCCCTTTCACCCTGTATAAGTCAATGCCTGTGTCTCAAATTCAAAACTCAAAGCATTTATTTCAAACTAGCTTCTACCAGCGGCTTAGCCCGCGTGGTATTAATACTTGCCATACCCATAATAAATTAAAGCATATAACTTATTCTGATGTCTATGATATAATTATTATTCTGAATTTTCATCAAAATCCGTTCAGTAGTTTCTACGTGAAAGAGTAACAAACATACATCCTCACAAACTTTCACATTTATAGTAAGGATATACCATTTAGAGGCACTTCTGAATTGTCAAGTCTATATAGTAGTTTATGGTCAAGTCGGTCAGTCAGAAAGATAATTAACTGCACATTCCAAAGCGTAGATCTCTATGGAGAAGAACGTCCAAGAAACTCCATGGACACTCTTTTAAACCATAGGGAACGTGCATGGCGTAGTCTGTGCCATCTAGTGGAGTAAGTTCGAAACTTTTAGTCTTTAAAAACTTGTCTTTGACATTTCCGTGGCATACACACACGCATCATGCACACATGCAACACGCATAACGTAACCTGCCATCTAGTGAGTAAAATCCGCTTTTTTTACTGTATAAGTACTTGTCATGGGATGAGAACAAAGAGTAGACGACACTATGGTAACGCAATAGTCAAATTAAAAACAGAAAACGAAAGAAAACTCTACATATCTAACCTAAATGAACACATACCAAAGTTGTTAGAAACCCACAACGATTGCTCAGTAACCGAATACTGCCAAAGCGTGGGATTTGCTATAAAACAGAGTATAAAAGATGTAAAATCAGAATCAAAAAGAAACATCCTCACTGATAAAGCTCTTCAACTCATACAAGAAAGAAGCACTCTACAAAATAAACCCATACTCACCAAGGAAGAAAAAGACAATCTGAAGAAGCTCTACAAAGAAACAAATAAAGAAATAAAAAAATGTTACGAATCCTACAGATTGGAAATAATTTCAAGACACTTGGAAAGTTCAAGAAGCATGAAAAAAGCATTTAAAGAACTAGAAAGAACAAAAAAATGGATGCCATCACTCCAATCAGGCACAGGTAAAAGCAGATCCCGCACTGACATAATCAAGATAGCGACTGACTTCTATTCAAAGCTGTACAGTTGTAATGATTCACCTGATAACACACAAGACTACTATCAATTAAGTCCTACAATATCCACCATTTCTATGTTTAGTGAACCTGAAATACAAAAACAAATAATGAAAATGAAGTCTGAAAAAAGCCCTGGACCGGATGGTATTACAATTGAACTTATCAAATATGCGGGGCCACTGTTACTAACACCACTTCAAATTTTATTCAATAAAATCCTAACCTTGGAACATGTACCCAAAAGCTGGACTGAATCGGAAATTATTTTATTGTATAAAAAAGGAGATCCCACTGACATAGAAAATTACCGTCCTATCAGCCTTATGCCTTGCCTATATAAACTATTTGCTTCTTGCTTACTGGACAGAATCACAACAGAAATTGACAACCATCAGCCTTGGGAACAAGCAGGCTTTAGAAGCGGCTTCAGTACAACAGATCACATACAAGTGCTTGAACAAATAATAGAAAAGTTTTCAGAATTCCGCAAACCAGTCTACTTGGCTTTCATAGATTATAAAAAAGCGTTCGACTCTATTTTACATAGTAGCATTTGGAAAGCTTTGAAGAAACAAAATATAAATAGCAAGTACATAAACATCTTGAAAAATGTCTATGCAAATGGCACAAGTAGAATAAAGCTAGACAGGACCGGTGAAAACATTAATATAAACCGGGGAGTGAGACAGGGAGATCCAATATCACCTAAATTATTTATATCAGTGTTACAAAATATTATGGAAGATCTCCCATGGTCAAAACAAGGAATTTACATAAATGGAAAGTTTATGAGCCATATGAGATTTGCAGACGACATTGTCCTGATGGCGGTGAGTCCTAAGGAATTACAAACAATGATATGTCAGTTACAATTAGTGAGTAAAAATATTGGACTTGAAATGAATATGGATAAAACAAAGCTAATGACAAACAACAAGGAAACGCCCATTTTGGTGAACGACCTTCCACTGGAGTATGTTAAAGAGTATATTTACTTAGGAAAACAGATCTCATTCAGACCGGAGAGACAAATGGAAGAATTAGAAAGAATAATTGCAATAACTTGGAAGAAGTTTTGGGCCCATAAAGATATACTCAAATCCAAACAACCAATGAGATTAAAGAAAATCATCATGGATACTACCATTCTACCATGCCTCAATTATGGATGCCAAACATGACAATTCAACCAAAAGACAAGAACAAAAATACAGACTGCACACAGAGCAATGGAAAGGAGTTGTCTAGGCATCAAACTGAGAGACAAAAAGAGTAATACAGAAATACGAAACAAAACAAAGATAACTGATGCTCTACACTTTGCCATGACTATGAAATGGAAGTGGGCTGGCCACCTTGCTAGATACTCTAACGACAGATGGACAATTAGAACAACAAAATGGAAAGGGCCACAAGGCACTCGAGCAAGAGGCAGACCAAATACCCGTTGGGAAGACGACATAGTAGCAGTTGCAGGGGAACATTGGCACAATATAGCGAGAGACAGAAAAAAAGTGAGACTCTTTGGAGGAGGCTTTTACCCGAAGGGGGTCTATACAACAATGAAAATATAGATATTGCACGTAATTCAATACTAATTATTTGAATTATAATATTAGTTAATGTTATTATTATTTTTTAAATCATTTTGTAGCATGTTGTATAGAATGAATAAAGCTATATTATTATTATTATTATTATTACTTGTCATGGACAAATGTCAATGACAAGGAACTATAGGCATAGTGTAGACAGTATCATTATATTTATAATGTTACCTCGGGTATTTCTAGAGCGCCGACTGAGGTCTTTGACCAGCAGTGGGCGTCTCTTTCGGCTGAAATGAAGATATTGGTGCCGATTCTCTAGTTCAATAACTGAACTAAAATAAGAGAATCGCTATCTTTTACTAAAAGGTAGTGCGAGAAAAGGACGGCTATAGCTATGAACTAAGTTAGAGATGTCAAACTAGTTTACGCCTTGCGCTTGACCGTGTTTTTAGTCGACATGTTTTTGCGTGTACCCTTAATTTGTATGGAAATATTAGTTTATCTAAATTTGACAGCTCTAATTTACGTCCGTCTCTTTCTTGTTTTATTAGAGAGGAAAAGATAGCAATAGCATAAATTATGTTTAGTTTGTGCACAACAGAATCGGCACCGTTACCTATCTTTCTATAATATCATAACAAACTAAACCTAGAAGTAAACTAAAACGTGCCGTTGAAAGTTTCCTCCGCATCACTAATGACCTGCTAATGTGAATTGCCACGTTGCATGTCTTAAATTTTTTCTTTAATGTGATTTGGGCAATCATCCAATGACATCTCCCGCTCTATCGTGTCAGACTCTTACTGATTAAAACCCACCCCTGTTCCTTCCCTGCCCTGAGTGCCCAGGGGCAAATTAACTCTGTTTCGAATTTATCCTCAACCCTTGGGCAGGCATCGGCCATGACGGGCCCCGTCATTATTGCTGACAACTCTTTGAGGCGCGCGTGGAACACTACGCGCCGTCGACTCTCTGGCCTGGTGCTGATCGGACGGCGAGCTACCCACTACCTGCCGTCCGCAGGCCCGAGTTGCATGTCTCTACTTATACCTGGGTTCAGAGTATGCACATCACATCATCATGGGTGATTTTAACACCAACCTCCTTGCCCACGACTCCCATCGGTCCCGTAAACTCCTGCATCTTGTTGAGTCAGCCAGTATGCATGTACTGCCTCTCCAACCCACTCATCATAACAAAGACGTAGATGATACTTGGCTTGACCTGATCCAAACCTCTAATCCTTCCCTAGTTTCCTTTCATGGTCAACTTGAAGCCCCTGGCTTTTCCCATAACGACCTTGTTTACGTGTCCTATGTCCTCAAACCTCCTAAATCCAAACCCTTGTTCCAGTATAGGCGTGCCTTTGCACGTATGGATAGTGAGCAACTTCTAAAAGATGCATCTAATATTGACTGGACACCACTGCAGGAAGCTGCTACACTTGATGATAAAGTTTGTGTCTTCAACAAAGTTGTGACCATGCTTTATGACACGCATGCTCCAGTCAGGAAAGTAAAGTTGAAGCGTCCACCTGCACCCTGGATGAATGGGGAAATACGGATGGCAAAGCGACGGAGGGACAGCGCATTTCGGAAATTTAAAAAGGACCGCTCTGAGGACCATTGGACCTTCTTCAGGATTTCTAGGAATCGGTGTAACCAGATGATACGCAACGCTAAACGCCGCCATATTCTAAATAACATCACTTCTGCTTCTTCTGCCGATATCTGGAAGTCCCTTTACTGGACAGTCAAACCAAGTCTAAAACTATCGACTATCTAGCTGGTCTGACGCGTCCCAATATTGCCCCCTTTGTCTTCACTCCAGCTGACCCGGGAGAGATCAAAAAGATTATCCTATCCATTAAATCCAAAGCCGTGGGTTGCGATAACATCACTCGTTATATGATCGTGTCGGCTCTGGATCAACTCCTTCCTGCAATCTCCCATATCATTAACTTTTCCCTATTTTCTGGTGCTTTCCCTTCCTTGTGGCGTAAAGCCCATGTACGGCCCCTGGCTAAGATTCCCAGTCCCACTCTATCTAGTCACTTTCGTCCGATTTCCATTCTTCCCTTCCTGTCCAAAGTGCTCGAGGCCTGTGTTCACAAGCAATTCTCATACTTCATTTATCACAACTCCCTCATTAGCCCGTATCAATACGGTTTCAGGCCCGGGCACAGTACCGTGACAGCTCTCCTTAAAGTGACTGACGATATCAGGCGGGGAATGGAAGACACTAAAGTTACTGCTTTAGTGTTAATCGACTTCTCTAACGCTTTTAATACCGTCAGTCATGAAGTCCTTTTGTCCATCCTTTCTTATCTCATGGTCTCTCAAGAGGTACTGGAATGGTTTTCCTCTTATCTTCGGGGGCGTAAGCAGTCAGTTCATACTGGAGACTCTTCTTCAGGGTGGTGTGATCTTGTAGCTGGCGTCCCCCAAGGTGGTATTTTATCTCCTCTTCTATTCTCAATTTTTATAAATTTTATTACTACCGAGCTTCAGTGTGCGTATCATCTCTACGCCGATGATTTACAGCTGTACTGTCAGGCAGGTGTTGACAATTTATCGGATGCGATCGAGGAGCTAAACCGGGATTTACGAATCATTAAAAACTGGTCAGATCGATTCGGGGTGGCGGTTAACCCTACAAAGTGTCAGGCAATCATAGTTGGGAGCTCCCATAGTCTGAGAAAGCTGGATTGCCTAAATGTACGTCCCGTAATCTTTGACAACACAGTAATTCCGTTTGGCTCCGAGGTTAAGGATCTTAGTTTGCATGTTGACACTTGCCTTGACTGGCGGAAGCAGGTCACAAGTGTCAGTCGAAAAGTTATTGGAACGCTGCGGTCGCTTTATCGCCTGAAAAACCTTCTACCAGCTCACATAAAGGCAATGCTTGTACAGTCCCTAATCTTTCCCATAATCGACTATGGCAATGTGTGCTACTATGACCTGAATGCAGACCTTCTCAATAAACTAGACCGCCTTCTAAATAGCTGCATTCGATTTGTCTTCAATCTGCGTAAGTATGACCATGTATTCGCGCATCGGTTAATTTTAAAATGGTTACCCATTCGTCAGCGTAGAGCGCTAAGGGTCTTGACTACTTTGTTTTCTCTACTCGATAAACCCACTTCTCCTTCTTATCTGACTTCGCATTTTCAGTTTCTGTGCTCGACTCACGCTAAAAATCTTCGTTCAACCACTAATCGTCTTCTGCGATGTCCCTCTCACCGCTCTGGGTTTGTCCATTCTTCCTTCCGTGTCCAGGCGGTCTCCCTATGGAATGCGCTCCCTCCGAACATCAGGACGGCAACCAGTCGGTTCTCGTTTAAGTTGAAGGCGCGTGAACACATTCGCAAGGAGTTCGAAAAATCGTCTCAACGCTGATTCGTTGTTTTCGTTTTTCTCAATTACATTTTTAATTTTGTTGTATGTATGTATTTAAGTATATATTTATTATTGTATTTTTATTTTCCGTTTATTCTTTCCCTTAAGTTGCACCTGCCACGTTCCGTCTCTGCACCACCCTAAGGTCGACTGGTAGAAAATGCCTAAGGCATTAAGTCCGCCATTGTACAGTAATTTTTACTTGTGCATTAAGTTTAATAAATAAATACCTACTCTGAACAAGTCCAAAAGCCAGCTCCACTCCTCTGTCAGGGTCGTGGAAGAGTTCGAAAGAGTCAACGCGGACCTGGCAAATGCAACTGAAGAAACATGGGTGGGTTTTAGTCTGTAAGAGTCTGACATGCCCTCCTGCTCTTCCACTCCACACCCAGAGCGGATTTTTTTTTATTTTTTTTTTATTTATATTTATAAATTAATTTATTTGATGATTACCCATCCTAAAAAAAAGCTCTATCACTAATGAGGGTCTACTACTCCGAAGTGTTTTTATGAAGTATCGGCCGAATGTTCGGACATATTTGTGTGAAGTGTTAACGTGAATGTGCCATACCTAAAATTGTAGCTCTTCTCTGAGAGCTTCCTCTACCATTTTAGGTGTGGCACATTCACTTTAACACTTCACACAAATATGTTCGAACATTCGACCGGTATTTCGTAAAAACACTTCGGAGTTTACTCCCTGTTCTCGATTTGTCTTTAAATAAAAACTCTGTTTAAATAAGTCTTAATATAAAATGTATGTGCATGAGAATGTCGTAGTCTATTTTATTAAAAAAGAAACGTCGTCTAAACCTCAGAATAATAACTTATTATTCTGAGGTCTAAACTGTAAATCATACTGACAGCCATATTATTATTATACTCTTTGGCCAAATCTAGCTTGCTACCATCTTGCTACGTCCCGTATTATTATTATACTCTTTGCTTGCTACTATTATAGTTATCTGTGGCCAAATCCATGACAAATTGTATTTTATATAATAGCTAAAATTTGCTGTATTTTAGGTAAAAATACAGCAAATGCAAAAGGAGACTATTATTATTATTTTAAGTAAATTATTTTGTGTTTCCTGTACCATTTCTATGCGTGTTTAAAAAAAAAATGGTAAGCATTTTTCAAGCCCGTTTATTTTATAGGCAAGGTGGTGGTGTATGAGTAGTGATGATGTATGAGTAGTGGTGGCCCAGTTGTAATGCAGCGACTTAGGCTGACTGTCCTCTGGAGCGGAGAGGAGAGGAGTGGAGCCGCGTTGTGCCAATATTAACCAATTTAATTGCATAAAATCTCTGCTCCACTCCAGTGGACAGGATAGTTTAAAAATCATGTAAAACCTAAAAGCAGAGCGAGGAAGCGGAATAACAAGAAACGCAACAAATCAATTTTTGTTATGACAACACGTCTGTTGTCCGCAGTATTTTGCGTTTAACTGACTGAACTCATTTCCCGAGTACTCGTCGCGTGAATTCGGCCTAGCTCCGCACAGTACGCAACTCCGCTCCGCTGCCTCATCATCATCAGCCTTATAATGTCTCTGCGAGAGGGTGTGAGCCTAATCCACCACACGGGTCCAATACAGGTTGGTGGATGTCACATGTCTTCGAATTTTTTATTCTAGCACAGCCGGATTCCTCAAGATGATTTCCTTCGCTGTTTTGTGAGCAATGGTGATGAAATAATTTACACAAAATAAAGCGCCTGCCTGGGTTTGAATTCCCGACCTACAACTTGTAAGTAGCGGCCCTGGGCCACCACTGCTCGCTGCTTCCTCGGCCTTGCAATTGACAGATATCCTAAGTGCTTGTTCACGTATAACACGCGGGCGCGGGGGCAGCAGATGGCATGGTGGTCTGGGCGAGCTCGTGTTCACATTGGCCGCCAAAAAAAAAAAAATAGGCGTTTGCGCGAGTGTAAGGTGTTGTCAGAGGTTGTATACATGGATGACGATCTTTTATTCTTAATCTAAAATTCAGCAATTTCCTTCCATAGCTTTCTAATGGATATTTTTGTTAATATAACTTTTGTGTTAGCTTTGCCAAATTGGAGTACCAGCCTTTTGTGGGGTGGGAAATCATCCAATGACTTCTCCCGCTCTGGGTGGAGTGGGAGGGCGTGCCAGACTCTTACTGACAAAAACCCACCCATGTTCCTTCCCTGCCTGAGTGCCCAGGGGTGCGGTAACTCATTTTCAGAATTTATCCTCTACCCCTTGGCATTGAACAGCACTGATAAACTCTTCTGTATTGAACGACATGATGAAAACGTGCTATCGTTTGTAACGACAAGTTCGAAATGGTTGCATACCTTATTTTTATTTTTTTTGGGGTGGGCTATGACTTCTCCCGCTCTGGGTGGAGCGGAGGGCGTGTTAGACTTTTACTGACTAAAACCCACCCCTGTTTCTTCCTTGCCTGAGTGCCCAGGGGCACGGTAGCTCTGTTACGAATTTATCCGCGACCCTTTTGCATGCAGGCATCGGCCATGATGGGTCCCGTCAGTGGTGGCTGACAACTCTCTGAGGCGCGCGTGGAGCACTACGCTAGATCGTCCTGCGACCCCCAATGCCCAGGGCGTCTCCTGCAGCGGCTGCGGCTGGGGGCGTGAGGGCCACTCCGTTGAGTCTCCCCCACCCGTTCCGCCTCCTCCTTCGCGAGCATTACTGCTTCGCAAAAGGAGGAGACTGCTTCCCATTCCCTCTCGCTCCGTACCATGGCCTGAACCAGGGCCGGGCGCGAGAGGTCGCTGCCGCCTATCGCATCCACGAGGACACGGCGGTGCTCAGCTCAAGCGGGGCAGATCTCCAGATCTCCACCGTATGCTCCACCGAGTCCTCTGGGCGATCCGGACAATGGTGACACGCGAACGTTTCCTCCCGCCACAGCCGACACAGGAACGTCCCGAAACAGCCGTGTCCAGTGAGGACCTGTGTCAGGCGGGAGGTGAGGACGCCGTGGTGCCTCTCCAGCCATTTCTTAAAAGAGGGCACTACCGCCGCAATTGTGGCGTGCCCAGCGCTGGGTTGTGACAGTCGCTCTCTCCATGTTGCCATGAGATCCTACCGGAACTGTGACCGCCGAGCCGCGAGATGTCGTGGCAGCGGAGTTTCGCCTCTTCGCACCACTCCCAGAGGAGCGCGAGGACCTTCGCCTGCAGATCCCATGGCGACATTCCGGCAAGGAGGCTCGCCGCCTCATCGGAGACCGTGCGGTATCCCTGGAGTAGCCGGATAGCCATGACCCTTTGGGACGCGCTCAACCAGCGAGCTGGTCGCCGCCTCAAGGAGCGCGCCCACACTTGTGCCCCGTAAAGAGCCATGGACCGCACGACCCCCTCGTAGAGCCTACGGCAGGAGGCGTTTGGACACTGGTTGAATACCTGACGCGGCGAGTGAATCGTGCGCTCCTCCCCTAGTTCGACGTGAACACACTTTTAGACAACATCAAACGTTTGACTCTGCCGCGAGTGCGCCACACGCGCCAGTTGCTAGCACCCGCGTTTTGCACGTGAACACTTGCATATAATAATGCTATGTGTTTGATACTTCGTGTCCGCGCCCGCCTCCGCGCCCGCAGTGAACGTGAACAAGCACTTACGGGTTGAATGGCATGGGTTTAAGCCCAGGCGGTCGGTGCAGGTACTTTGTGTAAACTATTTTATCACCATTATTATCAAAACGGTGTAGGAAAATATCGTGAGAAAAAGCCTGCAAGTTTGTGCTTATAGAACCAAAAAATTCGAAAACATGTGACATCCACCAATCCGCACTGGCCCGCACTGGGTAGATTACGGCATACTGCCTCACGGAAAGGAGGCCTTGCTTGCCCCAAGCGCTAATGCTGGGCATGAAGCCCTGTGTTCAGTTCTAAGGTCTAGCAAAGTGTGATTGGCTATTCCATTCTCAGTTCCAGCTTGGTGTTTGGATTTTTATAGTAGGTACGGGTCTTGTATTTATGTATAGGTTCACGTACATTTTATGAAGTGAAAACTTCTTTAGGCGCGTTCGGCATTTTTGAGATGAGAAAAAACAATTTAACTCGCCACCGACACCGACACCGCTATTTAGATTGAAGTGAAAACTTCTATAGGCGCGTTGGGTATTTTTGTTCAAGTTTTCACTTCTGTCAGCACTGCCGGAGTGCCACTCTTTTGTTCAAGTTTTCCCTTCTATCAGCACTCCCGGAGTGCCACTCTTTTGTTCAAGTTTTCACTTTTGTCAGCACTCCCGGAGTGCCACTCTTTTGTTCAAGGTTTCACTTTTGTAAGCACTCCCGGAGTGCCACTCTTTTGTTCAAGTTTTCACTTTTGTCAGCACTCCCGGAGTGCTACTCTTTTATTCAAGTTTTCACTTCCGTCAGCACTCCCGGAGTGCCACTCTTCTGTTCAAGTTTTCACTTCCGTCAGCACTCCCGGAGTGCCACTCTTCTGTTCAAGTTTTCACTTTTGTCAGCACTCCCGGAGTGCCACTCTTTTGTTCAAGTTTTCACTTTCGTCAGCACTCCCGGAGTGCCACTCTTTTGTTCAAGTTTTCACTTTTGTCAGCACTCCCGGAGTGCCACTCTTTTGTTCAAGTTTTCACTTTCGTCAGCACTCCCGGAGTGCCACTCTTTTGTTCAAGTTTTCACTTTTGTCAGCACTCCCGGAGTGCTACTCTTTTGTTCAAGTTTTCACTTCCGTCAGCACTCCCGAAGTGCCACTCTTTTTTTGACCCGTCCGCCCCAAAAGGAGGGTAATGCATTCCGAGAGTATGTACAGTACATAAGAGTGTATGTTTTTGTGTATGTATGTCTATTTCTTTGTCACGTCTTGTAGCCTAAACAGCTCGATGGATTTGAACAAATGAGGTATCACTAGGTCTTGACTGTCAAAGTGACACAGTGATTTTATGAATTTTGAAAAATAAAACTAAATGGCGACCGCCATTAGGTAACTGTAGTCGTAATTTTTGTGACGTGGTCATGTGGGGTATGACAACAACGAGGTCAAGGAGACAATGGTGCTGATTCTGTTGTGCACCAACTAAACTTAATTTAGGCTATTGCTATCTTTTTCTCTATAATAAAACAAGAAAGAGACGGACGTGGATTAGAGCTGTCAAATTTAGTTGAACTAATATTTCCATACAATATAAGGGTACACGTAAAAACATGTCGACTAAAAACAAGGTAAAGCGCAAGGCGTAAACTAGTTTGTCATCTCTAACTTAGCTCATAGCTATAGCCGTCCTTTTCTTGCACTGCCTTTTTGTAATAGATAGGTATTCTCTCATTTCAGTTTAGTTATTGAATAAGAGAATCGGCACCAATTCCATAATTTTATGTCACTAAAATGTAGGAATTAAAAAAATTGAGAATTTTCAGAAAACTTCATTGACAAGAAACAACTAGAAAGTTCCAAACAAGTCCCTATTCAAGCAGTCTAATGCTGACGGTGGCATCAAATCTGTTATTGAACTAAAATAAATTCCACCAACTTATATACGCATCAGACTGCTTGAAAAGTGCTTGCTCCTTGCTTGCTAGGAGCACTGTGTCCCGCGAGGAGTCGCTGGGGACTCTGAACAGAGACCCGTGGGGGCGCCCATACAAAGTGGTGCGGGATAAACTCCGCCCATGGGCGCCCCCTCTGACGCAGAGTCTTCGGCCGCAGCTCGTGGAGGGCGTGGTGAGCGCTCTGTTCCCTTCGCGAGGGGAACATACTCCCCCGCCTATGGCTCCGCCTCCTCCTGTGGTGCCTGACGCGGACCAACCCGACGACGACGACGATGCTCCCGAAGTGACCGAGGTAGAGCTGAGAGCGGCGGTGCGTAGGCTGAATGCCAAAAGCACCGCCCCAGGACCATCTGGTGGCTTTTCCGTGCACGCCATCTGGCGTGCACGGAAAAGCCCTGGTCCTGGCATTGCAGGAGGCTCTCGGGCCTCGACTTAGAGGGCTTTTTAGCGCATGCTTGGAGAGGGGCCAGTTTCCACTCCGTTGGAAGACGGGGAAGCTGGTCCTCATCAAGAAGCCGGGGCGCCCCGCGGACTCTCCGTCCGCTTACCGGCCCATCGTGCTGCTCGACGAGGTGGGCAAGCTCTTTGAAAGAGTAATTGCAGACCGCCTCGTCGGGCAGCTGACGCGGGTGGGGCCGGATCTGGCGGAGAGCCAGTACGGCTTCCGCAGGGGACGCTCTACGGTGCACGCCATCATGCGCGTACGAGCCCTTACGACGGGGGCTGCAGTAGCCCGGGGTAGGGTCGTCTTGGCGGTGTCTCTGGACATCGCCAATGCCTTCAACACCCTGCCCTGGAGTTGCATAGTGGAGGCACTCCAGTATCACCGGGTGCCGCCCTACCTCCGTCGCGTAGTCGAGGCGTATTTGACGGACAGGGCCGTCATCTACCCCGGTCACCAGGGAGAATGGAACCGACGAGAGTTGTCGTGTTCCACAGGGATCGGTCCTGGGGCCGCCTCTGTGGAACATCGGGTACGACTGGGTGCTGCGCGCCGACCTCCCTAGCGCCGTCAGCGTAATATGCTACGCTGACGACACCCTGGTCCTGGCGCAGGGGTGGTCGCACGAGGCGGCGGCCAACATAATGACACGCGGGGTTGCGATAATCGTGGACAGGATCCGGCAACTGGGACTCGAGGTGGCATTGCACAAGTCCGAGGCCATGTGTTTTCATGGTCCTCGGAATGCGCCACCGGCGGGTTCCCAGATGACGGTAGGAGGGGTTCACATCGGCGTCGAGGGGACGATGAAGTACCTGGGACTCGTCCTCGACAGCCGGTGGAACTTCGTCGAGCATTTTCGACGTTTGGCTCCCAGACTGGACAGGGCCAGGGCTGCTTTGAGGCGGCTCATGCCCAATCTGAGGGGGCCAAACGCCTCCTACCGGAGGCTCTACGCGGGGATCGTGCGGTCCAGGGCCCTTTACGGAGCACCGGTGTGGGCGCGTTCGCTAAGGCAGCAGACTACTCGCCGTCTGAACGCGTCCCAAAGGGTCATGGCGATCAGAATGATCCGAGGATACCGTACGATCTCCTGCGAGGCGGCGAGCCTCCTTGCCGGATTATCGCCATGGGATCTGGAGGCAAAAATCCTCGCGAACCTCTATGAGGAGCGCGAGGAGGCGAAACGCCGGGGCGAAACTCCGCTGCCGCGACAACTCGCAGCTCGGCGGACAGAGCTCCGGCAGGATCTCATGGCGACATGGAGACAGCGATTGTCACAACCCCGCGCTGGGCACGCCACCATTGCGGCGGTAGTGCCCCTCTTTGAGGCTTGGCTGGAGAGACCTCACGGCGCCCTCACCTTCCGCCTGACGCAGGTCCTCACCGGACACGGCTGTTTCGGGAGGTTCCTGTTTCGGATCAAGCGGGAGGTGACGCCCGGGTGTTTCCATTGCACAGATCGCCCAGAGGACACGGTGGAGCATACGGTGGAGGTTTGCCCCGCTTGGGCAGAGCACCGCCGTGTCTTCGTGGATGCGATAGGCGGCAGCGACCTCTCGCGCCCTGCCCTGGTTCAGGCCATGGTACGAAGCGAGAGGGAATGGGAAGCCGTCGACTCCTTCTGCGAAGCAGTAATGCTCGCGAAGGCGGAGGCGGGACGCGTGAGAGAGCACCAACAACGGAGTCGCCCTCACGCCCTCAGCAGCAGCCGCCTCAGGAGACGCCGGGGACTTCCGGCGCCGCGAGACGATCTCCGGCCACCGTAGACCCGGGCCTGCGGACGGCGAGTAATGGGTAGCTCGCCGTCCGATCAGCACCAGGCCCGAGAGTCGACGGCGCGTAGTGTTCCACGCGCGCCTCAAAGAGTTGTCAGCAAGAGACGGGGCAAAATTGAGGATAAATTCGAAATAGAGTTACCTCGCCCCTGGGCACTCAAAGGCAGGAAGGAACAGGGGTGGGTTTTAGTTAGTAAGAGTCTGACACGCCCTCCCGCTCCGCCCAGAGCGGGAGAAGTCATAGGATGATTTCCCACCACACAAAAAAAAAAAAAAAAAAAAAGGAGCACTGTGTGTCATTGAATATAAATTACGGACTCAGAAACAATGTGCACGTGAATCTACACCATATCCCCCGCGCGCTGTCGTGAAATAGAATATCTGTACCTGTTTCCCTGCTCTACTATTCAATGGGGCAATAACTGGTCTCTCCCTATCCCTCTACGAATATTAGCGTAATGTTACATTGCTTTCTGTTGTCTTTCAGTGCAGAAGATGCCGGCGGGAACCGTCCCGCCCCGCTCCTGCCCCTTCGCGTGACAGCTCTTTTAGTTTAAATATTAGACCAGTGTATAGATCTCCTATAGACAATCTTGGGTACCCTGACAAATGTTGCTGCTGTGTACCACTGAGGATAGGCGTCGCTGTAATATGCTTTATTTCTTTTGTAAGTAATATCAATCAATCTGCCTAGTCTTTTCCCAAGTCGTGAGCATAGACGCCAAATTGCAGTAGGTACTTACATAAATAAAAAAGGATAACATTAAACTGCTCTTCCCCTCTCCTACTTTTAAATGCCCGACAGGGTCCATAATTGTTTCAGTAAATATACAAAAACTTTTCCATCTCTATGTACATTATGGATGCCATAAAGAATTTGAATTGAATTGAATTGAGTGTTCCTTCAGCGGACCACAACACGTATGGCGATGTGCCACCGGTACATGGTGAACATCCCATCCGCATGCACAAAACGTTTTGAGAACACATTCATTGTGCGTACAGCTAGGGAGTGGAATTCCCTGCCGGAGTCGTGTGTTTACTGATAGCTATAACCTAGGAGTCTTTAAGTCAAGAGTGAATAGGTTGCTTCTAGGCAAGCGTGCTCCATCTTCGACCACATCATCACTTACCATCAGGTGAGATGGTGGTGAAACACGTGCCTATCAACAATAAAAAAATGTTTTGCCAACTATCTTGGGGTCGGCTTCCAGTCTAACCGGCTGCAGCTGAATACCAGTATTTTACATGGAGCAACTGCCTATCTGAACTCCACAACCCGGTTACTGGATAATACGATACCCCTTGGTAAGACTGGTTATCAGACTTTTGGGCTTCCGACGACCCGTAACGACTCAAAGATATACGATTAACAGTCGGGACCAACGGCTTAACGTGCTTTCGGAGGCACGGAGGACTCTTGGTATGAGATAAGATAAGATGGTCACGCATCCATGGGCCAACCCCGGCAAGCGTAGCTTTTTTTTTTTTTTTTAATCTAGTTTTGTGTAGAGGCTTTTATCAAAGATATGTCAGCCCCATCGTACCCTTTTACAGTAATTGGCTTACTTAAACAGTATTAATTTATAATATCACTTAACAGTTATTGAATTAGAGTTTTTCGTGGAGGACCATAATTAAATGGCACAACTTTTTAATTATCTCCGAAGATGGAACAGATAAGATGGATTGTATTATGCCTACATCAACGCTTAACCTGATGGAGCGACCTGTGCGGCTGTTATTACTTTAGTCACGAGCTCCTCCTTTGTAGGTACAATCCTACTAATATTATAAATGCGAAAGTTTGTATGTTTGTGTTTCAATCACGTAAAAACGGCTGAAGGGATTTGAATGAAATTTTGTACACAGATATACGAGTATTATAACTTGTATTGAAACATAGGCTACTTTTTACCTCGCAGTCAAAACCGCTGGTAGAAGCTAGTTTTATATTATGTCACAGAATAGTTGCAAACACCTTTTTAATAAATCTTATGTGAATATAAACCACAGAACAGAAAAAAAACAGAAGAAGTCGCAAGTAGGCGGGGCTCGCGTACCCCAAGTTTTGCGGAGTTCCGCATATGTCTGCTCCGCGCACACACCACACGCATCAGCCCCCCTAGCCATATTACTTTTCTATTATAGTTTACGCTAACGCTTAGAACAAAATGTATGGCGATGACATTACTTGCGATAAGTCACGTGTCACTTATCTACGCAGGTAAAACCACCACCGGTAGCCGGTAACCGGTAGGTGGTTGTTTAATAAAACAAGACCAGTAAAAGTTGACGTTATGTTTTACATGTTAAGGTAAGGTCTACTTTCTTTTAATCTCAAACATTATTCGCGAAGATTCCTACTATGTACATGTCAAAGTCAGCTACTCTAACTACGGTACTAATAACCTCGTCACGGAAACATCAATGTTATCATTAACACCATACAGCTTTAAATTGAATGTATTTAATTTGTACAGTGACATCTAGAGGCGGGTAGCGTTACTTGCTCATTAAACTATTTCATGTGCTCATTAAATGGAAAAGGTAATAAATACATAAAAAGAGTAGACAATAAACGACTTTATGCTAATTTAACTGTAGTTTATTTTCAAATAAGCGACGACTGACATTTTTCCCACCTTCTTTCAATAATAAATTGCCAATTACACCAAGGATTTCTTAGTGTAACAATTAACCTGTACGAGTATATGTGTGTTTGGGTACGCTGGTTCCGATACTAATGAAGCGCTATGCAAGTTCTACTGTTTTTTTTTCTGTGCTGTGGTATAAATTCTCGAAACATTATGAATCCACAACCCAGATGGCGGTAAGCTTTTTTTTGTTTTTTCTTGGGTGGGAAATCATCCAAGGACTTCTCCCGCTCTGGGTGGAGCGGGAGGGCGTGTCAGACTCTTACTGACTAAAACCCACCCCTGTTCCTTCCCTGTCTGAATGCCCAGGGGTGCGTGTCGTGTCGTGTCGTGTCGTGAAGTGTCGTGTCGTGTCGTGTCTTGTCTTGTCGTGTCGTGTCGTGTCGTGTCGTGTCGTGTCGTGTTGTGTTGTGTTGTGTTGTGTGTTGCGTGTTTTGTGTTGTGTTATGGAATGTTGTGTTGTGTTTTGTTTTGTGTTGTGTGTTGTGTTGTGTGTTGTGTTTTATGTTGTGTTTTGTTGTGTGTTTTGTATTGTGTTTTGTGTTGTGTTGTGTTGTGGTGTGTGTTGTGTTGTGTTGTGTGTTGAGTTTAGTGTTGGGTTTTGTGTTCACTGTGTCAGCACACAGCACACAGCACACAGCACACAGCGCACAGCACACAGCACACAGCACGCAGCACACAACACAACACAACACAACACACAACACAGCACAACACAACACACAACATACAAGACACAACACTTAAAAAAGGACCAGGAGCGGTAATTATTTAAATGACTCATGAACCAAGAAAGTTTTATTCCTTAAAAACGTTTTACAATAACAGGTACGTTCCTACTTCTGCAACATTATAAACACGATCATTATAACAACACTAAAGTACGTCAGTCGTGTCCGGAGCCAAACGAAGAAGAGAGCTCGTACTGAGTGCTCCGCGTACGTAGTAGGGGAACTTGCTGAGTGGGGGAGCTTGCTAACACGGCCGTTCCTGACAGCGAGGCGTCCTCGACCGCATCTTGCCTTGCGCCATCACCAGGTCCACCATCACCAGACTGGCCGTCATCCTCAGACTGGCCATAATCATCTACAAAGTAACACATACTGTACATTTGTTTTCTTGCGTCACTTATGTGTCTGAAGCCAAAGAATAGTAAACACTCGAACTAATGTTGTTAAGTACGCGATAGTGAGCGTGCACTCCCACCATCAGATACCCAACTAAACAGAAAGGTTTCTTAGGTAATTGAAATGTAAATTTAAATGCTTCAGACTAGAAAAAAACAAAAATGTTACAAAGCAAAAACAGTGATTTTAAGCATTAAAACCTAAATGGAACTAAATAGAATTCCAAGCAATGGAATTCCGGACTTCCATTGGGTAGAATACTAGCCAAGATAAATAAACAGTAGTGTAGCTAATATACTTAAACAGAACAGAAGCCATGAATCATAGGTTCAGGCCAAACAGATGTCATAAGCTAGGGGCTCAGACCCAACAGAAGTCATAAGCCAGGAGCTCAGACCTTACGGAAGTCATAAGCCAGGGGCTCAGACCTATCAGAAGCCATGAACTAGGGGTTAAGGCCAAAGAGAAGTCATAAGCGAGAGGCTCAGACCAAACAGAAGTCATAAGTCAGGAGCTTAGACCTTACGGAAGTCATAAGCCAGGGGCTCAGACCTATCTGAAGCCATGAACTAGGGGTTCAGGCCAAACAGAAGTCATAAGCCAGAGGCTCAGACCAAACAAGTCATAAGCCAGGAGCTTAGACCTTACGAAAGTCATAAGCCAGAGGCTCAGACCTATCAGAAGCCATGAACTAGGGGTTCAGGCCAAACAGAAGTCATAAGCCAGAGGCTCAGACCAAACAGAAGTCATAAGCCAGGAGCTTAGACCTTACGGAAGTCATAAGCCAGGGGCTCAGACCTATCAGAAGCCATCAACCACACACAACACACAACACAACACAACACAACACAACACAACACAACACAACACAACACAACACACAACACAACACACAACAGAACACACAACACAACACAACACACCACACAACACAACACAACACAACACACAACACAACAGAACACAACAGAACGTGCCATGGGACCTCACCGGCGCGACACGGCGCGGCGCGATGTATGAATGAATGGCGGCCAGCAGGCCGACACACGCCGTGGGAAGACTCGACACGGGCCGTGGGACCCCAGCTTAAAAGAACTGGTTGCGCGATTGCTTTTTTTTTTTTTTTAATTCTTATTTAAATTAGGGACTTTTATAAACGCAATGCGTATGACAGTCCAGATTGCTTGAAAGAGTTACCGCGGCCCTAGAACCCAAAGAGCAATTAAAGTAACACGGTTGGATCTTAGTAAGAGTCTGATACTCTTCCGCTTCACCCAGAGCGAGAGAAGTCTCCATCTTTTTTTTATTGTTGTTAGGCACGCGTTTGACCTGGTGCTAAGCGATGATATGGTCGAAGATGGAGCACGCTTCCTAGAAGTAACCTATTCACTCTTGACTTAAAGACTCCCAGATTGTAGCTATCAGGAAACAGACTCCGGCAGGGAATTCCATTCCCTAGCTGTACGCACAATGAATGTGTTTTCGAAACTTTTAGTGCGTGTGGATGGAATGTTCACCATGTACCGGTGGCGCATCGCCGTACGTCTTATGGTCCGATGATGGAACGGGCTTGGCGTAATCAAATTATCCAATTCCGTCGCACACTCCCCAAAATGTAACCGATGGAAAACCTAGGCTAGCAACTCGGCGTCTATTTTCAAGACTGGAGCTTCGACTCGACGAGCCTATCATTGCTGATGATCCTCTTGGCTCATTTCTCTCTTGTCTCAAGGGCATCAAGCTGGTATCTAGCAGATCCGTCCCAAAGATGAGAGCAGTACTCCATACACGATCGAACTGATTTTAAGCAGTAACTTCAATCTATTTTCACTGACAAAACTAACAGAAATTCACGCTCCACTTAAATTTGAAAACACGTAAAAGTGTACCCTACCTGCTCAATGTTCCAAGTGAAAAGGCGTCATATTTGTTGAATGCAACAGAACATTTGACGAGCGGAAACACAGATTCTGAGACGCGAGTCATTTGTATGCAAAGAGCAGTTGAGAATTACATAATGCCTGTATGCATCCCAGACATGCACTCGGTCTCTTTTCAACATTTACGTAATACCCGCAGAGATATGTTGCGTGTATTTTTATGTTTACGATATTACAAGTGGATTGTTCGACTAGTTTTGAAGTTATACAGACTGTTTTTTGAGGTGATCACTTAGTGTGGCTCATAAAAACATTATAGTTAAAATCCCTAGAAATAGTGGCTCGTGAAAGTGTTTTCAATATTTATTTACACTAAATACGATTTCATTTCATTTCAACATTTCATTTTATCATTTCATTTCATCAGTTCATTTCATTTCAAATTTCATTTAATAAGTTCATTTCAAATGAACATACTTAACTACAGTTTCTCTAATAATTATACTTTTCACATTGTTTTCAGATGTGGACGCTTGTCGAACTTACACGATCAGAAAAGACGATACTTGCAATATTCCCCGGTGAAGGCAATTGTTTTAAATTCTCTAAAATGCTTCATTTAACCGTGATAACTGCATACTTATTATCCTGTGGCTTACTGTTAATTGGAATTATTTTTGTGAGTATAAGCCATTTTATTTCTCTTCGTTTGTGGTACTCGCCAAATCTATATGAGTACAGTGCCAAAATAATCTGCTTTTTGAGTGTACTACTAGTATCTTTTACTAGTAGCTTTGTTAGCGTGAAAGCCGAAAATTATACTTTTACACGAGAATGTCATACGGGAAAAATCATAATCCTAGATCTTAAATGTCATTGTATATCGATGGGGTCCTCATCACCCAGTAATAACGGCTGCTACTTACAAGTTGCAGGTCGTGGGTTTGAACCCCGGCTGGCGCTTTACGTCTTTGAAGGAAAACATCGTGAGGAAAACGGCATGTCCTAGAACCAGAACTTCGAAGACATGTACAAATACCAACGCTCATTGTGCCCACGTGGGAGATTACAGCCCACACCCTCTCACGGAGAGGAGGCTTATGTGCGCCAGCAGTGGGGACAATAAAGGCTGATCATGTTATGCTATAAGCAAACATCCAAACATGCCCGGGAGATTCCTCAGTGAGGCCAGAGTTTTATATCAGTAGGACATTTCTCTTAAATGTTCTTTTAATTTCCAGCGCAAGTTCAAGCCGATAAACGTATACGTTTGGGTGGCATTAATATTTAACTGCGTATGCGTAGTTGTAATCATGATCTCCCTGGCCTGCCAAATTAGCAGGACTGGTATGAATAGGAGAACTGCTATGATCTTGACGTTGAGTGTGGCGTGGTATAGTTGTAAGTATCTTATTAATATTTATATCATGCTATTGCAAACCGTTAACTAGCATTCGGCTAACTTTCAGAAAAACGGGACCAAACTGAATTCATAATCGTGCTGCTAGTTGCATCATTTTTTTTAGAGTTCCGTACCCAAAAGTTCCAAACGGATCTCTATTGCTGTCACTCACATGTCCGTCTGTCCGTCGTCTGTCACACAAGTTTTACAGCCTAACGGTTGGAGCTATGCAGTCTTCAAATTTTCACAGTATTCTTGTTAACCCAAAGCCATACAAATAGTCAAAAATACATTTGGTACGGAACACGGAATAAAAAAAACAAGTGGAAGTGCCTATGCAGTTATACGGCGCGTGTCACAATTATGCGGAAAAAAATTAAAATAATAACAACCTTCGTCACTTGTAATAAGTGTGACGTAAGGAGCCTACGTGGGATGAAAAATAACAACACGTAAGTCGGTCAACGTTAAAAATATATAATTTGAAATAGAGAAAGGGTGTGGGGAGGTTTGCAGTCACATGATTCAGTACTCTCTGGGAGATAGCACGCTACTGCCCTGGCTCAGCCTTGGTGTCTCGGGGAAGCCACGTTGCGTTTGCCCCGGAGGTGTTGGCCGGCAGGTGGCGGCGCCGGCTCGCAGGGTCTACAGGAGCCAGGATGATCGGCCGGCAGGTGGTCTAGCCGGCTCGGAGACGGCCTGCTGAGGCCACGCGGGTAAATAAGCACCCGGCGTGGAGCGGGCCGCCGTGATGAGTGGCCTAGTGGCCGCGCCACGAGGCACTGCGGCAGGATGGCCGCGATGGAGGACGATGCAGGCGCTGGCTCAGGGCGTAGGGCTCCAAGTCCTCTCCCTCCATATTCCCAATTTGATGAATCCGGGTCTGGAAAACTGGAGCTGGTAATCCGGATCTAGGACCCTGGGAACAATGTCCAGCGTGTCAATGATGGCTGAATGAGCTTCTCCGCTGATTTTGACACCTAAGCATGAGCAAAGCGGCCGTACGTGCGCTAATTTGTGTGGTTGTCAAAATCAGACGGAGTTTACAAAGGTGAGGAGGAAAAGCATGATGACATGCACATTCAAGAGCAGCAGCAGCCACGCGCAAGTCAGTATGTGCATAGCTAAGGCTATATGTATGTGCATAGTAAAGCTAATCACGCGGAAGGCGTGATTACAATGTGCGACAGATCTTTTGTAGGTTATGATAAATAAATGATAAATGATAAATGATGTTTATTCAGTAAATAGGTTACAAGGAACACTTTTACACGTCAATGTTTTTTTGTCAGTTTAAGCTAGATGAGGCCGGTGTTTCCTAGCTGACTACCCTGAGAAGAAACACCGAAACAAACTCAGAGGTCAAAGTCTCTTTTAGTGTTCAAATCCATACAATGTGGACTGGTTAGATCCTATGAGAACCATGTACGTTTATGTCTGGGATGAGCTTTATGAAGAAAGCAACACACGAATTCGAGTGGACCTGTCCAGACAGTGCAAGCATTTGTCAGTCATCGCGAAGCTCAACTCAGAACTCTGAGGTGCTCAACGAACCGACGAACAATACCAAAGTAAGGACATTTGAGTAGGCCGCAAAAAATACTCAAACTGCCAGACAATCATAAAATCTACATGAATATAACGACATATATAGTTCTCGCATTCACATTATTCTATATGAGGACCATGCAGCTTAATGTCTGTAGTGGTCTTTTGAAGAAAGAACCAAACATATTTGAGTGGACCTGTCCAGTCAGTGCAAGCATTTGTCAATAGTCGAAAAGCTCAACTTAAAAACCACTAAGGAGCTCAATGACATGACGAACAATACCAAAGAAAAGACATTTGGGTAGGCCGCAAAAGTACTCAAACTGTCAGACAACGTTGAAAATTACTGTAAAAAGGAGGAGAAAATAATAATAATAACCCACATAGTCCTCACATTTACAATAATTAAGTAATCAAAAAAAAATAAAAATATAATACTTTACAAAGTAAATATTTGTGTCAAACAAAATAGTAATCATAATATGTCAATCAAAAAATAAAAATAAATATAATACTTAACAAAGTATTCAAGTCAAAAAAAAAAAATAATAATTATAAAATGTCAATAAAAAAATAAAATAAAAAATATAATGCAATACTATACAAGTATTCATGTCAAAAACGAATATTAAAAAAAATCTATATATATAATTTTTTTTTATCAGTAAGTAGTACATATGAAAACAATGGCTCATGTATATCATTGAAGCAGCTCAATCCCACGCCTTTTTGTCCTCAAGAAAGTCATTAATTGTGTAAAAAGCTTTCTGGCATAGCTTACGTTTAATAAATGATTTAAATTTATTTATGCTTAGTTCTTGAATTTGGCTAGGAAGTTTATTATAGAAACGTATACATTGACATCTAAACGAACCACCTATTTTTTTCTTGAGCCTGGTTTTTGGTACAATAAATTTGTGTTTGTTCCTAGTATTTATGCTATGGATATCACTGTATCTTTTAAACAGATTAATATTTTTATGTGCATACATGAGATTCTCATAAATATATTGAGAGGGAACAGTCATAATATTAATCTCTTTAAATTTGTCTCTGAGGGAGTGTCTGGGACTTAATTTATAAATTGCACGAATAGCCCTTTTCTGTAAAACAAAAATTGTCTGAATATCGGCGGCATTTCCCCACAACAGAATGCCGTACGACATCACACTATGAAAATAACTAAAGTATACTAAACGAGCTGTCTCTAAATCAGTTAAACCACGAATTTTCCTTACGGCGTATGCTGCAGAGCTAAGTTTTTTGGACAGTTTATCATTTGGTCAGTATATGAGCCTTGATTATACAATGCTAAGAAAAGAAATTAGGAAAGACATGTTCTGGAAAGAATTACACAAGATGTTGATGTTGATGTTGTATGCTGTTCAAACACTCACCCAATTACAGGGGTTGACGAACACGTAATAAAGTTGGCAAATATTTGCCAATGCAAACTACAGCTACTAGGATTTGGCGATCGGTACACGGCTCAAGGATGTTCTACAGAACAAGGCGAGTCCACCGCCAACAGCTGGATTCAGATTGGAAAGGGCTCCTCGCTGTACTGGAAGGCGTTTTTATATCTACGCCGTCATTGACAGATGTCATAGAATCCAAAGACAATAGTGTTGTCAGTAACTAAAATTGTCTATGCTTACCAAATTGGCTTTTGGTCTCTGGATTTTTCCGTATGTTTATGTTTCAATCAAGATTGTAACGCCACTACGTTATATAAGTCTTAATTTTGTATGAACAACAAATAAGCTTTTCGTCAAAATTGAATGTATTGTTCATACAAAATTAAGAGTTATTACAACTGACGAAGGATGTTATTATTTTACATATTTTTCCGCATAATTGTGACTCACGCCGAATATTTGCATGAGCACTTCCACTTGTTTTTTCTATTCCATGTTACGGAACGCTAAATTTGCGAAGTCCGACACGCACTTGACCGTTTTTTTAGAGTAGTAAATCATCAGACAACTTCTCCCGCTCTGGGTGGAGCGAGAGGGCGTGTCAGACTCTTACTGACTAAAAGCCACCCGTGTTCCTTCAATTGCCTGTGCCAATGTCGCGGTGACTCTTTTCCCGCGACCCCGGCAGAACGGCTGGTCACACCTGAGATAAGGTTATCTAGTTCAGTTTATATTAGTATATATTCATTCCCAACCCAGACCATCTGTGGAGGTTTGCCCCGCTTGGGCAGAGCACCGCCGTGTCCTCGTGGATGCGATAGGCGGCAGCGACCTCTCGCGCCGTGCCCTGGTTCAGGCCATGGTACGGAGCGAGAGGGAATGGGAAGCCGTCTCCACCTTCTGCGAAGCAGTAATGCTCGCGAAGAGGGAGGCGGCATACGCTAGGGAGACTCGAACACAGCCGAGTCGCCCTAGCGCTCCCAGCCGCAACCGCCACCTGAGACGCCAGGGGGTTCGGACGCCGCGAGACGATCTCCGGCCACCGTAGACCCGGGCCTGCGGACGGCGAGTAGTGGGTAACTCGCCGTCCGATCAGCACCAGGCCCGAGAGTCGATGGCGCGTAGTGTTCCACGCGCGCCTCAAAGAGTTGTCAGCCAAGGGAAGGGGCCTGCCACGGCCGATGCCTGCCCGGGGGTGGAGGATAAATTCGAAAGAGTTACCTCGCCCCCGGGCACTCGAGGCAGGGAGGAACAGGGGTGGGTTTTAGTCAGTAAGAGTCTGACACACCCTTCCGCTCCACCCTAGAGCGGAAGAAGTCATAGGATGATTTCCCACCCCCCAAAAAAAAAAAAAACCCGGACCATCTTTTTTGAGATTTTCCATAAAAATTAAATGCTATACAGTATGTAACGAAAACCCTGTCCGATCCTGAAGGGTATTATTAGATATCGTACTGCGTACACATATACGTAATCATTTAATGAATATGTGATTATTATTTTTCCGCAATGAAAATAATTAACTTATCAAAGGCAACACTGAGCGCTCGACGAAGTTCACCTACAGTTTGGTGTCAAAGAAGCCGCCTGAGCGAGACGGTCTTTTTGATCCTTTGAAAGGGAGGATCCTCCGACCAGACGGATGTTTGTGTCTGGCACGGGCAACTGCCCGATGGTTGATTTCGGACTGTTGTATATGTTCAAATCGCGCGGATAACTCTGCTTCCGCGATGTAGGATTTTTGTTATTTTAGTTCGTGTACGGCGTCATAGATGTCGCTACAAACTTATGAAAGTTTGCCATATGTAGTGTTAAATTTCGCATATTTTATAAAAAATAAAAACTCAATAACAATGAATTTAATTCATTTATTTACTAACATACAACGCACGTAGTGCTCACCTACGTACGTAAAATCGGTCCTTCGTGCTCAGGAAGGACTTTTGAAGGATTTTTGAATATTCTTCCATTACATGGGCATTTTTGCGTTTGGGCAGTTATAGTGCTGATAAGAAATCCTATCAGACACACGGCTAAAGCAGTGGTGCCCAGTGGTAACGACGACAAGCGCTTGATTTATTTCTTCACAACTACTCTCAATACGGTGAAGAAAAACATCGTGAGGAAATCGGCACGTCCTAGAACCAATCAATCTAAGACATCTACCAAACCACACTGGATCCACGGGGTGGATTACAGCCCACACTCACACAGAGACGAGGAGCCTGTATTCCAGCAGTGGGAACGTTTTAAGCTGTTTTTTTAACCGACTTCGAAAAAGGAGGAGGCTATCAATTCGGATGTTTGTATTTTTTTTTTTTTTTTTTTTATGTATGTTCGGGTATAACTCTGTATATATTGACGGATTTGCAAAATTCTTTTTTTGTTCGAAAGGGGTTTATTCCGAAATGGTCCCATTTAAATTTCAAAAAGGTCTGATGATGGGTTTCGGAGACAGACAACGGAACTCTCCAAAAATTGACAGCAAATCAACCGCAATTGCTGCTATCGTATGTCTATGAATTGTTAACACAGTTTAATGGGGAGCCACAACTAAAAAGTGAAAAATAAAAAACTTTTTTACAAAAAAATAAAACCGACTTCCAAAAAAAGTGCAAAATAACTTTAATTTCGGAAGTCGGTGTCAAAAAAAAAACGAAGACACAAAACAGGAACACCGACTTCCGAAATTAAAGTTATTTTGCACTTTTTTTGGAAGTCGGTTTTATTTTTTTGTAAAAAAGTTTTTTTATTCAACCTGAACTGTACTCTGTGAGAACAGTGGTGGCCTATCAGTAACGGCAGCGACTTACGCGACTTAGCTGCAGGTCGTGAGTTAAATCCCAGGCAGGCGCTTTTTTTATTTTTTGTGGGTTGGGAAATCATCCAATGACAGTTCGCACGTCAGACTTTTACTGACGAGGCAGGCGCTTTACTTTGTGTAAATTACCCATCACTACTTTCAAAACGATAAAGGAAAACATCGTGAGGCGAGAAAAACTCAAAGACATGTGACATCCGTCAACCCGCATTAGGCCCGCGTGGTGTATTACGGCCCACACCCTCTTATAGAGAGGAGGCCTATGCCCGAGCAGTGGGGACATTTAAAGGCTGATGATGATGATGATGAACTGTACCACTCCTGGGCAAAGGCCTCCTTCCATTCCTTTCAACTTATTTCTGATCTGTGTTGATCTTCACACCCATTCGCGTGGAAGCTATCCAAGCCATCTCCTCCTCGGTCTGCCGCGACCCCGCCTAGCTGTGTCAAGGTTCCAGTCTTGTGATATACGGACCCTCAGCTTTGACGGCACCCAACAGACCTGCCCAGTCCCACTTCAGTGTTGCAGGCTGGTTATGCTATACTAAATAAAATAATATTATTCTTTGTCCACAGCATGCTTCTACTACATAAGTGTGGTGAATAGTTACAAGTATCGTCTTTTCGGGTCTTCGCTATTAGAGTCGCTTTAAAGTTATGTAAAATAAATCGTTTTTATCTAATACGATTTTTATTTTTTCAATAAAAGTATCCCACCAAAGATATTTTCATGTAAAATGTTGCAAAGACATGCTCTATGGCTCGCATTGTCAAAAAGTTATCAGAGGGTCTACTCCGAAGTGTTTTTACGAAGTATCGGCCGAAAGTTCGGACATATTTGTGTGAAGTGTTAAAGTGAACATGTGCCATACCTAAAATTGTAGCGAAGTGGCATTACGTATGTTTTTGGTGGAAGGAGCTCTCAGAGAGGAGCTACAATTTTAGGTATGGCACATGTATGGACCCCCAGATCTCATGTAGAGCAAAGCTTCTAACTTTACAATACATGCCCTAACGCTACAAGCCCTGACATCACAAACTCTACACCTTAGTCAAAATACGTGGATTTTGCTGTTTCGAACAGAAAATTAATGAACAGGAATAAATGATTGTTTCTCCTTACACCCATGTGACGGTAGCAAAACGGTGAAGCCACAAGCCGAGCCAAGCGAAGCTAGGCTCGGCTTGTGGTGGTCTTGGTGGTGGCGGGGGCACTACCGTGCCCCAGATAATATTTCTGATTCTTAGAATACAGGCAAGTATCCCTTATTACCTAACAAAATCTTAACCTCTCTTGTGCAGCGGTAACTATGGGAGGTCAATTAATTTTTTTTCATAATTTTGTAGTACTTTCTTGAAGAATGTTGTTCATTTCTGTAGGCAGAAGCGGTATTTAAAATGTGGCCACGCATTTCCATTACATCCTGTAGATGTCAATTCAGAACTTGAAAAGAAAAAGAACATTTATTTGGCGACAGTCACCAGGTTCAAACTTCTCATTTCCGTTATATATTTAAGCCCGCCACACTATTTCCAAACCACTGTAACTTCTGGTAGCCAGAATTAACAGTGGTGACAACCAGAAAAAACGCCGAGGCAATGAAGCTCGACGAATCCGAGAGAAAGGATTAAAGTGTCTTGGGTCCCGCAACGAAATTAATCAGAAAAGACAGCGGAGGAGTAAGAAACAACAGAAAACTGCCCTTCTAATCAAGCGGGAGACTGAACAAAGCAGGGTCATTAGGCACAAAGGGAGTATTTACAACTGGGGTAAGCCCAGTTGCCAAGCTCCATGGGTTAAAAACACTTATATTAAAGGGTCCTAAAATTTTGAGCTGTTACACTTGATTCCAATAATAGGTATGGCAAAAACGCTTGAACGCACGGAAATTCGTTCTAGTTTCCACAAGGTCCGTGTAATAGACAACTCCAAACGTAGGATGAATACTATCCAACATAATATTGCGTTCAGTTTACCAAAGAGTAAACTCCCATAGGATATGATGTGCGGAGTGTTCGTATTCGCAATCGGGTGTAGAACATTGACATAAAGGCGAAGCAATAAGCTTGAAGGACCGTTTCCGTTACCTATTGAAATTTAAAAAAAGTCGATAAATATTAGTTTCGTTGGTGAACGTACAGATACTCACCAGTGAGTCGCGGGGTTTCACAGGTTAAGAACCAATCAATCTGCCCGCGCCTTTTCCCAACTATCTTGGGATTCGCTTCCAGTCTAACCGGTAGCAGCTGAATACCAGTATTTTACATGGAGCGACTGCCTATCTGACCTCCACAACCCAGTAACTGGGTAATACGATGCCCCTTGGTAAGACTGGTTGTCAGACTTTCGGGCTTCTGACGACCCGTAACAACTGTCAAAGTTCCACGATGGACAGCCGGGACCAACGGCTTAACGTGCTTTTCGAGGCGCGGAGGAGTCTCGGTATGTAAAGATGGTCACCCATCCATGGACCAACCCCGGCAAGCGTAGCTTAATCTGATGGATCGACTCATGCCGCTATTGTTACTTTAGCTACGAGCTCCTCCACATTATGAACCATCCATCAATTATTTATAGACAACTAACAACGTGGATCGATTAGTAACATAAATAATGAATAATACAATCAAGATTCCCAAAACAGCCTCCAGTTTTGAACAGAATTTAATCAAATGTCAAGCATCTCGAGTAAATACTTGGTACGAGTAGTCGACGTAGACTGCTTAAAGTACATCAAGTACTTAGAGTACATCGGACGCCTTCTCACAGAACAACTTGAATAAGTAAGATATATCGTAGTGAGTGAAAGTTTTTCTATGTCACTTTGTAAATGTGGGTACTTTGATATAAGTTGGGTTTATGTATTTAGGGTTCTACTATCGGGCCTGCGGACGGCGAGCAGTGGGTAGCTCGGCGTCCGATCAGCACCAGGCCCGTGAGTTGACGGTGCGTAGTGTTACACGAGCACCTCAAAGAGATGATTGTCAGCCACCTCTGACGGGGCCCATCGTGGCCGGTGCCTACATGCCTAGGGGTAGCGGATAAATTGTTGAACAGTTACCGCACCCCTGGGCACTCAGGCAGTGAAGGAACAGGGGTGGGTTTTAGTCAGTAAGAGTCTGACTCGCCCTCCCGCTCCACCCAGAGCGGGAGATGTCATTGGATGATTTCCCACCCCGCCAAAAAAAAGGTTTCTGCTATGTATATGTGTGAGTGGTAATATGTTGAAGGGATTTGATACCTAACCTATATTGCTGTATAAAACGAAAAGTGCTGGTGGTCACCAGTACTGTTCGTTTCGTGCGCCACCTACACCTCTCTGAAAAAAAATATCTGAAGCAGTTGGTAGAATTTATTTTATTTCAAGCATACATTGCATGCAGGCCTATAGGGCATAAGACTTCTCAAAAAGCGACTTGTCTGATTCGTCTTGAAGCATTTTACACCTAGACGATATACTGGGTCTGATGATGAACCTGGCTTAGTACCTAATCTGTAACCTGTAACGGGTAGTGCTTCAAAACTTTTAAGAATATAAGTACCTACACGCCAAATACTTACTAGAATATATTTTTAACTTTCGTTCACTGTCCCAGATAAAGATTTAAGATAAACTAGCAATTCAAAAAGTCATCAAACTTACAAGCATACCATAACACATTTAGTAATAATCATAATTGTCCTCCTATTCACTTTACTGTAGTTGAGCCGTTTTTTTTTTTAGGGGGGTGGGAAATCATCTTATGACTTCTTCCGCTCTAGGGTGGAGCGGAAGGGCGTGTCAGACTCTTACTGACTAAAACCCACCCCTGTTCCTCCCTGCCCTACATGCCCAGGGGCGAGGTAACTCTTTCGAATTTATCCTCAACCCCCGGGCAGTCATTGGCCGTGGCAGGCCCCGTCCTTTTGCTGACAACTCTTTGAGGCGCGCGTGGAACACTACGCGCCGTCGACTCTCGGGCCTGGTGCTGATCGGACGGCGAGTTACCCACTACCCGCAGGCCCGGGTCTACGGTGGCCGGAGATCGTCTCGCAGCCCCTGGCGTCTCCTGCGGCGGCTGCGGCTGAGGGCGCTAGGGCCACTCTGCCGTTGTTGAGTCTCCCTAACGTGTGCCGCCTCCCTCTTCGCGAGCATTACTGCTTCGCAGAAGGAGGAGACGGCTCCCCATTCCCTCTCGCTCCGTACCATGGCCTGAACCAGGGCATGGCGCGAGAGGTAGCTGCCGCCTATCGCATCCACGAGGACACGGCGGTGCTCTGCCCAAGCGGGGCAAACCTCCACCGTATGCTCCACCGTGTCCTCTGGTAGTTGAGCCCTTGAAACGTAATATCAATGACGGTTAGCACCACGCATATACAGTTGAATATAAACGCCATCCAAACGTATATATGAATTGGTATACTCCTTCGCTGAAAACAACAAAATAATATTATAGTTCAAAAATCTAAAACACACTTTTTCGTATTCTTCTCCGTCCATAAATGTTGTGTCCCCTTTCATATGTTTTGTTCAAATTAATCGAGCGACGTGACGCAGAGAAATCAAATTCGACGTTTTATTTTTGGCAGAATGGGAAAAGCAACAGAATAGACAAAGATATCCGTAGGAGAACCAAGGATAACGACATAGCCTGAAAATTGCCAAACTGAAGTGGCAGTGGGCAGGGCACATTGCTCACAGAACAGATGGTCGATGGGGCGACTCGGGAGGCCTATGTCCAGGTGTGGACGCCTTTCCACAAGACATACGGCGTCGCGCCGCCCGTACATGTTTTGTTTTTAAACATGTACTGGTGGCGCAAGTGCTGGGCATCCCACCCACACGCACCCGGGGGTTGAGGATAAATTTGAAACAGAGTTACCTCGCCCCTGGGCACTCAAAGGCAGGAAGGAACAGGGGTGGGTTTTAGTCAGTAAGAGTCTGACACGCCCTCCCGCTCTGGGCGGAAGAAGTCAGAAGTCATAGAATGATTTCCCACCCCACAACAAAAAAAAAAAAAAAAAAAAAAAAAAAAAACCACACGCACAAAACGTTTTAAGACCACATTCATTATGCGTACAGCTAGGGAGTGGAATACACACTACAACCTGGGAGTCTTTAAGTAAAGTAAAGAGTGAATAAGTTACTTCTAGGTAAGCGTGCTCCATCTTCGACCACATCATCACTTACACTCAGGTAAAAAAAAAACTTCTATTCTGACAAACTTTTTTATTCTTGTGTTGTGATTTTGCGGGAAATGGGGGCAAATGAATGATTTTGAAATATTAATTTACAACTAAATCAATCTTGAATCACCCACTCAAGGTCGCTTGTAATTTAATTTATAAATAAATTTACTTCGACCACAATCAAGCAAAATTCAAAAGTAATCTGATTTCATTAAATGCTTTGTTGCCATTGCACAAACATTTCAATTAAATAAATCCCTACCCAAGTCGCAAAGAGAGTAAGCTTAGCAAAAAATGTAATTATACAAATGAGTTTCAAGCATAAAAATGTACTGCGCCAGGTTTTTACACTTTTTATGACGATTTTACTAATTAATAACATGAAAGCTGTGCTAAGTATGTAATTGCGTATTAGCACGCAATTTTATTTATAGGCAAGTAGGTACTTCATACACTTACATTAGGCCTGATTGAGGGTGAATGGCTAAAGATTTATAATGGTTATATACTTATAGGAAATGTGTTTGTGTAAAGTTAAAGGCACATTACAGTGTCGTGACGTCGTCACCAATCAAACGAATCTGTTCAAGCTTAAGTCTTATATATTATCGCAACGAGTTTTGTGGCCAATCAACTGTGCCAGAAGGTGCCACAACTCGACACCACTATAAAGTGAACGGGTGTACTATGCCAAATCGAATGCCAAATAATCGAATATCAATTGATCGACCACTATACATCGAACGTCTAAATACTCGAACGTTCATAATATCGAATGGTTAATAAATCGAACATTCAATATATCGTACACTAAATACATCGAGTGTTCAAAGTATCGAATGTTTGTTTGATCGAGCGTTCAACGCATCGCGTATTCATTCTATCGACATATTAATATACTGTATAGGTATTTTTATTATAGAATACCAGAAAAACACAAAATTTACTAACAAATCCATGTTGTTTTTATTATTTAAATTTTCTTCAATCGCATTATCATCCCTTTTGCCTCTTTTTGTTGAGTAGGTTTTCCCAATCCCGCGTTTGCCTTTTCAATAGCTTGCTCCTTAACTAAGAATTCTATGTAAATAAAGACCCCGTTTGTGCTAATCAAACAACGTGTTCCATCTTCTGTGCCATCCTTCAATGTTGTTTTGAGTTCTATAAAAGCCCAGTGTATTATTTTGAAACACAGACCACAGTGAAGGTCTGCCCAGGGGTCGTGGATAAATTCGAAACCTGGGCACTCAAGGCAGGGAAGGAACAGGGGTGGGTTGGATGCATGGATTTATTAGTAAATTTTGTGTTTTTCTTGTATTCTATATAAAAGTACCTACCTATACAAGATATTGATATTTCGATAGAATTAATACGCGATGCTTTGAATACTCGATCAAACAAACATTCGATATTTTGAACACTCGATGTATTGAGTGTACGATATATTGAATGTTCGATTTATTAACCATTCGATATTATGAACGTTCGAGTATTTAGGCGTACGATGTATTGTGGTCGATCGATTGAAATTCGATTATTTGGCATTCGATTTGGCATAGTACACCCAAAGTGAACCCGTCTTAAGGGCTAACCTCCACATAAGTGGCGTCCTCATTGAATATATAATCGTATCTTAGCATAGAAAATAAAGATTAAAGAATCCTATGTTGCATTTGTTATAAAGAGGATAAGGTATTTTTTTAGAATAGAATAGAATAGAATAGAATAGAATAGGTTTTTATTTGCTTGGAATGTAGGTACATAAAAATAAGTTGTTAAATTAAATAATAGAATCCATGTACATTCTGCCTTAATATAGCATGCAAATGTAATAAAAAGTAGGATAGTAAAAGTATTACAAAAAATTATCATCTAAGAAATCCTGCACAGAAAAATAACATTTATCTACTAGTAATTTTGTGAAACGTTTTTTAAATTTTTGCAACGGTAAGGTTTTAATTTCGTCAGGTATTTTATAAAAGATTACAGGGGCCATACGAATCACATTTCTTTTCAATAAGCCAGTTTGAAATACACCTACTATTTTTACGTGGTTAAAGTAAGCAAAAGTACCAAAAACGGCCGTTTATGGCACTTTTGTTTACTACTTTGAATACGAAACATTTTGAGTCCTGTTTTAACAACGTAAAAATACCTTATCCTCGTTGTAACAAACGCAACATAGGATTCTTTAATATTTATTTTCTACGCTTTGCTACGATTTTTTATTCAATGAGGGTGCCACTTGGCGGGTATATACGCCTTAAGTCTTTTACAGGAGTTACACTCAGTCAAGTTCAAAATATTTTAATTTACATAAACTGTGAAGGCACTTGTCCCATGGCAAACGATGAGCGAGCAGCGAGTAGAGCTTCAAACTTAAAATGAGTTGGCGAGCAGCGAGTACCGAGTGTGTAGTTCCAAGAGTGTTCAAGTGCGACAGACGGTTACTCGCACCACTCGCTCGGGTTGGTCTCTCGGTGTGAGTTCTGACCGCCGAGCGAGCATCACTGAGCGAGTGACGCTGAGCGAGTAAGCATTGATAGTTCTTGTCGCTCTGCGACAAATTTGTGGAGCGAGTCCTCGCCAGCAGTGTAAACAGTCAGGGATCAACTATTAATATATATTATGCATCCCCTTTGTTTACACGGAATATATATCTATTGTACGTTTCTTGAGCGTCAAAATAATACTAGAGACTACTGCCTTAAACCTAACATGCACCTCACTTCTGGTGTTCCATAAGGGATGGTCCACAAGGGATGCATAGTTTGAATTATTAGTTTCCTATGGAGATAACCCGACAAGAAACCATGGCAATTCTTTAGACAAAGTAGGTTATTCAACAAAGTACCAAGTACTACCCCGATAACCAAATATAAATGGTCAAAACATAGTAAATTCAAATCAACATATTACGTGAGACTACACCGCACTCCTAATATCACACATACACACTCGCACGAACACACCATCACACACGCACACTTACACACACAACCCACACATATTTGTTTTAGTCATTATGATAATTTATCAACTTCACTTCTACACACACAACCCACACATATTTGTTTTAGTCATTATGATAATTTATCAACTTCACTTCTATATGTAGATACCCCTACTCTTATAGCCATCCACATCCATACACCAAAGTAGATAGTAGTATCTACTTTGGTGTACGGATGTGGATGGCTATAAGAGTAGGGGAAGGCCAAGGAAACGATGGTTGGACTGTGTGAAAGAGGATATGGGTAAAAAGGGGGTGACTACAGAGATGACGACTAATAGAGGAGTATGGAAGAAAAAGACATGTTGCGCCGACCCCAAATAAATTGGGATAAGGGCAGGAGAATGATGACTTCTATATCTACTATGTTAATAATCACTTAGTACCACTATTTTGAAATCAACAAAATGTACAACTCAGATGCTCAAGGTACAGACAAACGTCTAGTTTGGGGATCACCGTTCAATCTGCATATAATTATGTAATGTACTTGATTATTAATAATAATAATTTGAAATAAACTTTAAACCAGTAAGGTCCACAGCGTTTAAACTCCATTATCCTCACTTAGACTCCTATTGAATTCTATTGTATATCGGGCTGGTGTCCACAACTAAACTACACGACCAAAACGCGTAATTTGCATACAGATGGAACAGTTTTTTTATTTGATCCACCCTAGCTCCTCAAGAAAGGCCAGCAGCTCCCAGGTGTTACTGACTATCTCACGGAGGTTTTTTTTTTTGGCGGGGTGGGAAATCATCCAATGAAATCTCCCGCTCTGCGTGGAGCGGGAGGGCGTGTCAGACTCTTACTGACTAAAACCCACCCCGGTTCCTTCCCTGCCTGAGTGCCCCGGAACGGTAACTCTGTTACGAATTTATCCGCTACCCCTAGGCATATCTCACGGAACCTCCATGAGACATGCCTAGGGTTTCCGAATTATTTTGCCCAGTATCTAGTGCAGCTTAGTAACTGATGAGCTGCTGTCTCACTGCTTAGACTCCTTTTTTTTGGTGGATGACTTCTCTCGCTCTGGGTAGAGCGGGAGGGCGTGTCAGACTCCTACTGACTAAAACAAAACCCACCCCTGTTCCTTCCCTGCCTGAGTGCCCAGGGGAGCGGTAACTCTGTTACGAATTTATCCGCTACCCCTAGGCATTTCCTAACTATCTTGGGGTCGGCTTCGAGTCAAACCGGATGCAGCTGAATACCATTATTTTACATGGAGCGACTGCCTATCTGACCTCCACAACCCAGTTACTGGGTAAAACGATACTCCTAGGTAACACTGGTTGTCAGACTTTCTGGCTTCTGACGACCCGTAACGACTGTCAACGATCCACGATTGACAGCAGGGATCAACGGCTTAACGTGTTTTCCGAGGCACGGCGGAGTCTCGATATATAAAGATGATCACCCATTCATGGATCAACCCCGGCAAGCGTAGCTTAATCTGATGGTTCTACCCGTGCGGCTGTTATTACTTTAGCCACGAGCTCCTCCAAGTATAAGTCTTAATTAGAAAATACCAACTTTTTAAATGCTCCGACTTATTCAAAAACTAAACTTTGACCTAGTTCTTTCAACACGTGTTTGGATGCCATGCGTCGCATTTTATACTCCGTACCTAAATGTACCAGGAAACAATTTCGGTGCAAACAAAATTCAAAACCTGCCGATTAAAATGTTTCATAGCCGTTAGATTAATAAACAAACTGTTCAATAAACATCAAAAGAGAAATAGTGGAATTTTCGAACACCAACGTAGTTTTTAAATGAACAACAAATATTGATGAGTTTGTCGTACCAATCTGTGTGTTTGGTTGTTTTATTTTATTTCGTTTTTAGGATTCCGTACCTGAAAGGTTTAAATTGAGCCCTATTGAGTGACAGCACTCACATGTTCGTTTGTTTGTCTGTCCCTCTGTCCGTCTGTCCATCTATCCGTCGGTCCGTGGCTGTAAAACCTGTATGACAGACACAGGTTTTACATCCAAACTGTTAGAGCTACTGTCTTCTCACAGTATAAGCATCTTGTTGACCTAAAGCCATATAAATTGTCAAAAATACATTTGGTACGGAACCATAAAAGTTCGAAGTCCGACTCGCACTTGGCCGGTTTTATTACAGGTAAATAAAAAAATCGTTCATATTTTGCACATAGTATTAGATTTTATTGGTGCAGTGAAAATACCGTAAAACTCTTTTTAGAGTTCCAAAATCTGACTGAAAAAAAAACAACCGACTTCCAAAGAAGAAAATACACTAAAAATTTAAAAATAACTTTAATTTCGGAAGTCGGTGTTTGTATTTTATTTCTTCGTTTTTAGACACCGACTTCCGAATGTTTTATAATTTTTAGTTGTTATACCCCAGAACTAAAAACACCAATAAAATGGAACGTGGAATTTAAACATACGCGTAATTGGAGAAACCCAAAACGTCATCTATGTATACGTATTTTTCGTTTCTGTTCAGTTTTTCTAAAAGCGCTTAAGCAATATCGATAAAATTTATATGGGACCACCTCGGGAGTATATTCTTCCGGATACAAAAAGAATTTTGAAAATCGGTCCACAACTGACAGAGAAATCGGTGGAGATACATGCAGCCGAACATAGAACCTCCTCCTTTTTCAATGTCGGTAAAAATCTGAACCCTTTTAGGGTAACTCATGAGTCTATAAAAGCCAATTTACTCCGAATCTACTGGACAGATTGAGTTGGGTACACACATGAATATCTGAGACCTGAACACGGATGTGTAACGTAAATAAATGATTTTGAAATATTGGGATCACTTTTGGGGTGCAAATGGGAAAATGCCGATTCGAATGCCTCAAATTCTATACACTTATATAATTATATTCTTTAGCAAAACATAACTTTGAAACAACCAACTTTATAACTCAATAGCCGCACAGGTCGACCCACCAGGTTAAGCTTCACTTAGCGGGGTTGGCCCATGTTTACATGGGTAACCATCTTTACTTACCGAGACTCCTTCGTGCCTCGGAAAACACGTTAAGCCGTTGGTCCCGGGTGTCAATCGTGGATCTTTGACAAGTGGTTACGGGTCGTCAGAAGCCTGAAAGTCTGACAACCAGTCTTACCAAGGGGGATCGTATTACCCAGTTACTGGGTTGTAGAGGCCAGATAGGCAGTCGCTCCATGTAAAATATTGGTATTCAGCTGCATCCGGTTAGACGGGAAGCCGACCCCAAGATAGTTGGGAAAAGGCTAGGTAGAACAACACTACTATTGTTATAGTTGTGTAGTTGCACTAGGCCCTGCAAGAGCAAGGCTTAAGGCGATTGCCCAGCTCACTAGCCCCATTTTGTTTTTGAGGGTGGAAAATCATCTGATTGCTTGCCCTGCTCTAGGTGTGGTTGCGAGGATCGCCTCTCTCTTACGCGTGCCGCCCCCTCCTTCGCTTTCATTACTGCTTTGCAGAAGGAGATCACAGCTTTCTATACTCTCTCGCTCCGTAACATGGACTGGACCAGGGCCGGACGCGAGAGCCATCACCGATCGCCTCCACGAGGACATGGTGGTGCTCAGCTCACGCAGACCTGCACCGTATCCTCCAGGCGATCCACAAAATGGTAACATCCAGGTGTTTTCTCCCGCCGAATCCGAAACAACCGTGTCCGGTGAGGACCTGCGTCAGGCGGAAGGTGAGTATGCCGTGGCGCCTCTCTAACGACTCCTCAAAGAGCGGACTTATCGCCACGTTTGAGGTTTGCCCATGCTCGCCAGCACCTTAAAGCTGCCTCTGGCTATCAGGAAACACTCGAGGATAATTTAACATTATTTCTGTGGTTCAGAAGTCTTCATGAATCGAACAACAAGTTTTGAGTTTTGTCAGAATAAAAACCAAAAACTTTCTGTCACTTGTATGTTACAAAAATCTCGATACTTATTACTAACACCACTAGCAATCAAGTCGCTCCTCATTAAAACTAGAGCTCTTTCATCGATACGTCCGTGGTCTAGCACTATAGAGGTGGCCACACTTCATATCGATAGAACTTGTTGCGTTCAAAGCAACACTAATAAGTGAGGTCGTCTTGTTAGTGTGGCATAGTTTTTAATTACTGAATGAAGATATACTTTTATAAGAATTTCTGTGGGAATTATTATATGGGACTTAACATACGAGTAATTGGTAAATTGTGAGTGCATTATACAAACACCACTACTTACCTCTTAAAACAGATACATAACAAAACAATAATCCCGTAGTCCACCACGCGGGCCCAGTACGGATGGAAAATCGTAGACAAATTCCGAAAAAAATAAAACCTCCCAGACTAATTTGGATCAGCTGATGATAACTTTGCAAGGAAAGTCAGTTTCTAGGGTTCCGTACCCGAAGGGGGGTCCAAACGGAACCCTATTGCTGTCACTCACCGTCCGTCCGTCTGTCCGTCGTCTGTCACACAGGTTTTACAGCCAAGCAGTTGGAGCTACAGTCTTCAAATTTTCACAGTATATCTTGTTGACCCAAAGCTGCATGGCTTTAATAGTCAAAAATATATTTGTTATGGAACCCAAAATATGCGAAGGCACGACACGCACTTGGCCGGTATTTTTTCGGGAGTTGTCTATGTATTCCTTGAAGAAAGTTAATTTCCATGGGCAGAATCAGTATTTATATGACCACCCATTTCTGTTACAGCCTGTATTATACTCGTATGTGGAAATACTAAGAAAAGAAAGCTCTTGTTTGGGTTCTAGAGGGAATGGGAAGCTGTATCCTCCTTCTGCGAAGCAGTAATGCTCGCGGAAAGGGAGGCGGCATGGGTGAGGGAGACTCAACAACAGAGTCGCCCTCACTCCCTCAACAGCGGCCACCTCAGGAGACGCCTGGGGCTTCCAGCGCCGCGAGACAATCTCCGGCCACCGTAGAACCGGGCCTGCGGACGGCGAGTAATGGGTACCTCGTCGTCCGATCAGCACCAGGCCCGAGAGTCGACCGCGCGCCTCAAAGAGTTGTTAGCAATAAAGACGGGACCCGTCATGGCCGATGCCTGCCCAGGGGTTGAGGATAAATTCGAAACAGAGTTACCTCGCCCCTGGGCACTAAGAGCAGGGAAGGAACAGGGGTAGGTTTTAGTCAGTAAGAGTCTGAAACGCCCTTCCGCTCCACCCTAGAGCGGGAGATGTCATTGGATGATCTCCCAACCCACAAAAAAAAAACACATTTTATGTAAACAAAACATCAGTGTAAAGTCATTCCCCTTTTGTATAACAATACCGGATCACTGATAACGAGGTAACGTTACAGTTTGCAGGCAAACTTCCGATCCTGAAACTGATCCACGGAGCGCTGTAGAATGTAAAACTATCAATTGCTGAGTATAACAGTTGAAGCATTTCACTAGTATCGGCATCCCTAACTTTGTTACGAGCTAACTTATTGCTCCTTTACTATGTACGAGATGAAATAGCTTGCTGATATACGTTTTCTCATTACAAAAATATGAAATAGTTTCATCATCATCACCAGCCTTTTAATGTCCCCACTGCTGGGGCACAGGCTTCCTCTCTGTGAGAGGGTGTGGTCCGTAATCCACTGACCCAATGCGGGTCGGCGGATGTCACACGTCTTCGAATTGGTTCTAAGACATGCCTGCATGTTTCCTCACGATGTTTTCCTTCACCGTTTTGAGAGCAGTGGTGATGAAATAATTTACACAAAGTAAAGCGCCTACCTGGATTTGAACTCACAACCTACAACTTGTAAGTCGCGGCCGTTACCACTGGGCCACCACTAATCTTATGAAACAGTTTACGAGAAAATTACGAGCAACGATATTGTAATCCTAACTTTCTAACTAATATTACAAATGCGAAAATAAGTTTGTTTGTTACCTATTCACACCTAAACCACCGAACCGATCATCATGAAATTCTGCATATACGTTGTCAGGGGTATAGAAAATGTAGGTGTACCAGTATTTTACATGGAGCGACTGCCTATCTGACCTCCACAACCCAGTTACTGAGTAATACCCGGGCCTGCGGACGGCGAGCAGTTGGTAGCTCGCCGTCCGATCGGCACCAGGCCCGTGAGGTCGACGGCGCGTAATGTTCCACGCGCGCCTCAAAGAGATGAGTGTCAGCCACCACCGACGGGGCCCATCGTTGCCGGTGCCTGCATGCCTAGGGGTAGCGGATAAATTCTGAAAATGAGTTACCACACCCCTGGGCACTCAGGCAGGGAAGAAACAGGGGTGGGTTCTGGTCAGTAAGAGTCTGAAACGCCCTCCGCCCTTCTCCCGCTCCGCCCAGAGCGGGAGAAGTCATTGGATGATTTCCCACCCCACAAAAAAAAATATAGAAAAGCAGAGGTTCCTAATAGCAACAATCTGGGAGTCTTCAAGTCAAGAGTGAATACGTTGTCACGTTGCGGAGCCGGAGTCGGTCTACGGTAGATGAGAAGTTGGATAAAGAATAACACACGACGAGTTCAGACGTATATTTCATTATTAACAGTAGGCTTGATTATAATAATGAAGCACTCATTATTCGTACGTACACCATACACTCAACTAGGTAAAAGATACACAAATTGTATTATTGTCAGAACCATGCCTGAAAACTCTTGAAAACTGGTAACTGTCAGTTATTGAGAAGTAGGAAAATGGCAATGATGGACAGGAGCTTAGTCTAGCTCGGCAGCAGAATTAGAACTAATTTTTAAAATAAAAACAGAGACTATTGACAGAGAAAACAAGTAATATTTGAATATTAAATTAAAAAAGGTAGGACAGAACTTAATTTTGGAATACAGGTCATAAACTAAACACGGCTTTAACACTGCCTTGTTACAAGGTTACTTCTAGGCATGCATGCTCTATCTTCGACCACATCATCGCTTACCATCAGGTGAGATAGTTGTCAAACGCGTGCCTATCAACAATAAAAAAAATAAGAAAATACATATAGGCGTGATGCTTTATCAGTCGATTTCTGAGTTAAGAATTTAAAGTTGAGTAATTTGTTAAACTCCGAAAATTCGATGGATGCGAGACGCAGAGGACCCGTCGTTGTGGCGACACTTGCGGGAGGCCTATGTCCAACAGTGGAAGTCTTTCGACTGAAATGATGACATGCCAAACTCTACTTTAGCCTCAAAACCTGTCAAATTTTAGCACTCAAGTAGACTTTGACACGTTCTCAACTCCAAATACCTATTCAATTGAAAAAACTGTTTTATGTCGTCTTTTACACATGTGAACAAACTGCTATAAAGTTAATGAAAACAGTAACTTCTTATTTCATTATTCTCTGCCTTGTTACACCTTTTCTAGTTATTGTATACGTAATGAAAAATAACAGGATCGTTTTCTTCGCGTGCTTTCGGAGTTCCAAGGCGTTGATTAAAGTTTGCTACGGTAAAGTTTTAGATAGCGACATGAAAAGTTAACAGGAAGTTTCCTAGAAGGTTAATGCCGAGTTTTGGGGCTGTGAACACGAAAAGATTTTATTTTATAGTATTCATCTCACTACCTTGATTACTCTACTAAATACAATAAACTTGGCGACTTACTGGGCCCAAACAGTATAAGAGGTAAGATTGATGGATGTCACTTGTCTTCGATATTTTTTTTTTTTTGATTCTAGGACACGCCGGTTTCCTCACGATGTTTTCCATCACCGTGTTGAGAGCAGCGGTGATGAAATAATTTGCACAAAGTAAAGCGCCTGCCTGGGTTTGAACTCACGTCCTACAACTTGTAAGTCGCGGCCAATACCACTAGGCCACCACTGCTGCTGCTGAGGAAATATACAACTTGGCTTTTAGAAATCTATTTTACTAATATAATATTTTATTCCGTGAAATGAGTGAATGGAAGATATTTTCTTCCAATTATCTTCCATTCACTCATTTCATGGAATAAAATTATTCTATTCCACAAATAGGTTTCGAAGAACGTTGATACCACGTGAGCTTCGTCTTAGCTCGGCGCGTAACTGAATAAGAAAATTGGACAACGAATTTATTGATGTAGGTACATATACCAGAACGAAAGGATTCCATTCACAAAACGTTTTGAGAACACATTCATTATGCGTACAGCTAGGGAGTGGTATTCCCTGACAGCTACAACCTGGGAGTCTTTAAGTCAAGAGTAATAGGTTACTTCTAGGCAAACGTGCTCCATCTTCGACCACATCATCGCTTACCATCAGGTGAGATAGTGGTCAAACGCGTGCCTATCAAAGAAATGTCCATTATCAGCATTCTTTCCTCACGAATTTTCCCACTGCTGCGACCATCCCTTTCATCGGCCATACTTCCCGTGTAAAATAAAATGGCGAGCTATTCTCAAATTCATATTGAGCCAGTAACAAGAAAAGGGCCCCAAAACATTGTCAATCTCACACTGTAAACTTCAATGAAAACAAAGGGACGGTACGGTGGCCGTGTCATAGTGTGCGCATAGAATGGCCACAGTTTTAATATGAGCGGCCGTCGACCGGTAACAAGCAGGCTTTGCACCACTATACCTACCTGTTGATGTACTGTGTAGTATACAGGGAGGGATTTGAGAGTGACTCATCGATTTTTACTAAAAAGATGATTGGAAGTAACATCGGATGTACACTAGCTTTTCCTGAAGAGCTCGTGGCTGAAGTTGTAACAGCCGCACGGGTCGTTCCATCAGGTTAAGCTACGCTTGCCGGGGTTGGTCCTTGGATGGGTCACCATCTTTACTTACTAAGACTCCTCCGTGCCTCGGAAAGCACATTAAGCCGTTGGTCCCGGCTGTCAAACGCGGATATTTGATAGTCGTTATGGGTTGTCAGAAGCCCGAAAGTCTGACAACCAGTCTTACCAAGGGGCGATACCCCTTGGTATAACTGGTTGTCAGACTTTTTCCCTTTTATTCCCCAGTAACTGGGTTGTGGAGGTCAGATAGGCAGTCGCTCCATGTAAAATACTGGTATTCAGTTGCATCCGGTTAGAGTGGAAGTTGACCCCAAGATAGTTGAGAAAAGGCAAGGCAGATGGCAGGTGATAATGTATACTAGCTTTTCCGATGACTTTTCCCACAGAGACCACGCATTTTTCGCGATAGTTCACAACCTTACAGCACAAAACATTTTTGAATATACAAAATCTATTGCTAACAGGTCACTACTCAAATATACATTTATTTATACAACGCTACATGTTTGTTTATTAATACCATTTTCATCTGTATAGGGTGACTGGTAATTAGTGACCGATACTTAAACACGTGATTGTACTAATGATAACAAACAACTTTCCCAAAGAAACATTTTTGAAGTGAAAACTTCTTTAATCGCGTTGGGCATTTTTGAGATAGGAAAAAACTATTGAACTCGTGCGACACCGACCCGCTACGAGTGTGCGCGAGTAGCGCATCGCGTAGCGGATTCAAGTGAAAACTTCTTTAGGTGCGTTGGGCATTTATAATACGAGAAACAACAATTAAACTCACCACCGACACCGACACCGACACCGACACCGCTACGCGATCCGCTTTGAATGCTACGCGTCATAGCACTCGTAGCGGATCGCGTAGCGGTGTAGCAATAGATTAGAGTGAAACTTCTTTAAGCGCGTTGGGCATTTTTGACAACCAAGTGTTCACTTCTGTCGACACACCCGTAGTGCCAATCTTTTTTATACTCATTCACTTTTATCACAATGAAACAACAGCCTACGGCTCACGGCTGTGCGTCTGTGCTGCGCTGTGATCTATCAGCTGTTAGCCGCGTGACGCCGTTCTATCTCACTATATTATGTTTCTTTGGGAAAGTTGTTTGTTATCATGAGTGCAATCACGTGTTTAAGTATCGGTCACTACAGTCACCTTAAGTAAAATTCAAAGTCCTGACTGACTGACTGACTGATATATCAACGCACAGCCTAAACCGCTGGTCCTAGAGACATGAAATTTGAAGGGTGTGTTCTTTGTGAAGAGTAGGTATCCACTAAGAAAGGGTATTTCAAAATTCAACTCTAAAGGGGTGAAAAAGGGGTTGAAAGTTTATAACGAGGGAAGTACTCATGCCACACGGGTGGGACCGCTGGCAGAAGCTAGTTTATTTATATAACGTTATATGTTTATTTCTTTATACCATTTTCATTAAAGATAAAATAATCATCATCAAATTAGCCGCATTTAGGGTTTCGTACCATATGAGGGAAATCAATATTTTGGTGTCTGTTACTTAATTACACGTATTAATAAACATTATCACCAAATTTCAAGTTCATAGGTCAATGGGAAGTTAAAAAAATCTTCGGAATAAAATTTTGTGACGGGTGACGGATAGACAGACAGACGGAGAGACGGACATGTGAGTGACAGCAGTAGGGCTCCGCTTAAACCCTTCGAGTACGGAACCCTAAAAACCGGTCAAGTGCGTGTCGGATTTCGCACATTTACGGTACCGTACCAAATATTGAATTATAAACATTCTCACTTTTCAAGTTCATAGGTCAATGGAAAGTTAAAAAACTCTTCGGAACAAAATTTTATGAAAGACGACGAACAGACACAGATGGACAGACGGACAAGTGAGTCACAGCAATAGAGCTCCATTTAGACCCTTCGGGTACAGAACCCAAATAAAATCATAATGACATGGAATGAAAAGCCCCTACGATTGCAGGTCACGTGTTATGCAAATACCACATCGACATTTAATCTAAAAATAGTGTAACCATCTAGATCTATTGTAATCGAAACTAAATATAGACTCAAGACCTACAAACCCACGCCACAAATAAGCCAACAAGAAAAACTTGATTGCTTCTTAAACAAATCGTTATTTATTCGACTCATACAGCTCCCACGTAACTAAGATGTAAGGATGTAATCAAAGACTACAATAGTGTATCGATTGTAAAAATACAGTTTCCGAAGCCGAAAGCCACATATTCTACCCATTATTTGGATCATTTTTTTCCACTAGACCATACCTGGGAAACCACTGGTTCTGGAGATATTGAAGGTCAAACTCGCATTTTTTTTTTACTTTCTTACGAAAATGATAAACTTTTTTCAAACAAACGTTACCTGAATTTTCGATATTTTTTCGAAATTTCGAAATTACGAATTTGCAGTTACGAAAACGCAATTAATATCAAACGTATCCGACAAGTACCTAAGATTAGGGTATATACTGGTGTATATTAGTATATAGTACTTTGTATGTATTTTATATATAGGGCTTATTCATATTAGTTTATATTGTACACAATCTTACCCTCGAATGTGACCTCACTCTATCACTCAAAGGTTTGCTGGGAGAAAACTCAACTTTGAGTTAAGCTCGCCTTTGTACATGAACTGTGTAATGAGTTTATTTTATGTTAATTTTTGGTGTACATTAAAGAATTAAGAATTAATAATGAGTGTACTCATGATAACAAACAACTTTCCCAAAGAAAGAACAGCGACACGCGGCTAACAGCTGATAGGTCATAGGCGCGCGCGAATTTCATACGACTGTTGTGTTATAATTATTGTGATAAAAGTGAACGAGTTTATATGAAATATTTCTTTGGGAAAGTTGTTTGTTATCATGAGTACAATCACGTGTTTAAGTATCGGTCACTAATTACAAGTCATCCTATATAAACGTTCTTGTCGATTTCCTAGTGGCTCATAAAAAAAACTGGATCACAAAAAAAACCGACTGTAAAAACAACAAAAAAGTTCCAAACAAGTCATTTTTCAAGCAGTCTGATGCAGTTGGTGGCATGAAATCAATAATTGAACTAAAATAACTGTCACTGACTGACTGCTTGAGAAGTGACTTATTTGGACCTTTTTGGTTGTTTTTCACAGTCGGGTTTTTTATATTTATATTTATTTCTACATTTTAGTGAGTTATATTTTTGCTTTTACTCCTTGAAGCCATTTTTAACCGACTTTCGAAAAAGGAGGAGGTTCTATGTTCGACTGTATGTATGTTTTTTTTTTTTATGTATGTCCGCCTGTTTCTCCGTCAGTTGTGGACCGATTTTCAAAATTATTCTTTTATCCGAAAGAATATACTCCCGAGGTGGTCCCATATAAATTTTATCGAAACTGCTTCAGCACTTTTTTAGAAACTGAACAAAAACGAAAAATACGTATACCTCGATGACGTTTTGGTGTTCTCCAAATGTTTAAATTCCACGTTCCGTGTTATTGGGGTTTTTAGTTCTTGGGTATATTAACAAAAAAGTGAAAAATAAAAAACTGTTTTACAAAAAAAACAACCGACTTCCAAAAAAGGTACCAAATACCGAAGAAGTAAAATACAAACACCGACTTCCGAAATTAAAGTTATTTTTTAATTTTTAGTGTACTATAGGTACCTTTTTTGGAAGTCGGTTGTTTTTGATACCTCATTTAATATACTTCGTCGACTCTCATGTTTTTCTTTTTCACAATATAGCGTCTGATTTTCGCCATAATGTATTTGATTACTGTCATGTCTTTAAATCTAAAGCGCCACAAAGGAACAAACATACAATATATATTTTTTATTTTTTGAAAACGTCGCTAAAGACTTGCGGAGACGCATGCGGAGCTAAGGTACGCGTGCGGAATTACCGCATTTTCGAAAGCGGTTTTCATTACAACCCTAGCTAAAATGTAGGCGGCTTATTCTTAAAACAAAGAGCCACAAACTGAATATTATACAAATACTAACTTATTTGTCCGTAAATACTCGTACATATTAAATGAGCCTTTTGTCTAAAGTAAGATAAACAAAGGAAAGGGAATACATTATTAGATTAGTACCTAGAGCTAGACGGAAATAGATGTTGCTTTTTTTCGTGTCCACTGTTAAATCTGAAACTGAGAAAGTATAACCACTCATTTTCTATTTAAACTAACCAACCGTATAATAAAAAAAACCTGCCAAGTGCGTGTTGGAGTTCGCATATTTAGGGTTCCGTACCAAATGAGAGAATTTCAAAGAAAATTCTGATTTATCAATATATTGCTATTTGTTAGTAAAATGTAAGTAATGATAAACATCTTCGGAACAAAATTTTGTGAGAGACGACAAACAGACAGACAGACGAACACGAGTGACAGCAATATGGCTCCGTTTGAAACCTTCGGGTACGGAACCCTCAAAATGTAGTTCATTTTGAGGGTTCCGTACCCGAAGGTTTAAGAATTAAGAACAGCTCATGCCGTGATACAATATTAGCAAGTTGGTAGCAGGGCTGAATGCGCAATGGGCGTAGAACTAACATTCATAGCTCGCCGTCCGATAAATCACGTAACAATTCTCTCCGCAGGTCAATGTCATTGCCATACACACTAAGCGTTAGCTTAAACGATAACAGAAAAGTTATTTGGCTAGGGGGGCAGGCCCGAGTCGACAGCGCGTAGTGTTCCACGCGCGCCTCAGTGAGATGTCAGCACTAATTGACGGGGTCCGCTAGGGCCGATGCCTGCTTAAAGTCGCAGATAAGTTTGAAAGAGAGGTACCGCGGCCCTGGTACAGTTTGAAAGAACAAGTCTGCTAACAAAAAAGTTATTTGGCTAGGGGGGCAGGCCCGAGTCGACAGCGCGTAGTGTTCCACGCGCGCCTCAATAAGATGTCAGCACTAATTGACGGGGTCCGCTAGGGCCGATGCCTGCTTAAAGTCGCGGATAAGTTTGAAAGAGAGGTACCGCGGCCCTGGTACAGTTTGAAAGAACAAGTCTGCTAACAAAAAAGAGGGGTAATTTTTAAGGTATTTTTTTTTGTTTATAAAACTATAAGTAATAAGGTTTTTTTTTACTATTGGCAGTTATCTATGACGGTCATTATTCGATACAATATGAAGCAATTGATAAATATTTTAATTCATAGAAGTGACGAGGTTCACTATTTGTGAGAAAAAAACGCCAATTTCACAGGTGGGAACCCAAAACATTTAATGGTAAATAGACTTAGGAGTTGTAGGTCGCGGGTTCCAGGCAGGCGCTACTATGTGCAATTTATTTCATCACCACTGCTCTCAAAACGGTGAAGTAAAACATTGTTAAGAAACCGGCATGTCCTAGAACCAAAAATTCGAAGACCTGTGACATCCACGAACCCGCATTGGGCCCGCGTTGTGGATTAGGGCCCACTCCCTCTCCTCGAGAGGAGACCTGAGTCTCACCAGAGGAAACATTAAAAGGCTGACCATGTTATGTTATGTATGGTAAATATACACCCAGACTTCTAAGTAAAATTGTCAGTAAGCAATGAGCAAGCGAGGTGATAAATTCTCGTCCCTTCTCCATATGAGAAGTGGGTTTTACCCTGCAGTGATACATCACCACGGAATAGAAAAAAAGCTTTTCGTGAAAAATTTATTTATTGTTCATACAAAATTAAGGTTTATTACAACTAACGAAGGTTGTTATTATTTTACATATTTTTCCGCATAGTTGTGACATACTGATGATGCGTGGGCACTTCCACTTGTTGAAGTGAAAACATCTTTAGGCGCGTTGGGCATTTTTGATATGGGAAAAAACTCGCGCGACACCGACCCGCTACGAGTGCTACGACGCATTCCATCGTGGCACTCGTAGCGCATCGCGTAGCGAATTGAAGTGAAAACTTCTTTAGGCGCGTTGGGCATTTTTGCTTAAGTTTTCACTTCTGTCGGCACTCCCGGAGTGCCACTCTTTTTTTTCTATTCCGTGTACATCACAGCCTGACATTTCAAAGAATAAAATAACAGTTCCATCTCCACAATGCAAACAAAGCTTTAACATGCAAATAAAAACTGAAGAAAGGTGCTATAAGCTCTAAGTTATAGCCTGAAATATTGTGGAGCAATAACAAAGGAATTAAACATTGCTCAACTCTAGGCAATATCTTAGGTGAAAATTATTGCTTGGGCAAAAATAAGAAAATTGCACGGAATATTCTTATCACACCACAGAGCACTAACGTACAGATGTCTTATCTCACGTGACCGCATTAAGGGCCTGTAGCTCCGCATAAGTGGCGCCCTCATTAGCATAGAAAAATAAGATTAAAGGATCCTATGTTGCGTTTGTTACAAAGAAGATAAGGTATTTTTACGATGTTAAAACAGGACTCAAAATGTTTCGGAAACAAAGTAGTAAGCAAAAGTACCAAAAACGGCCGTTTTTGATACTTTTGCTTACTACTTTGAATACTCATTGTTCGCCGTCCGCAAACCCGTGCCTACAGTGGCTGGGAATCGGCTTGCGACTCCCAACGCCCAGGGTGTCTTCTGCGGCGGCTAGGGGCGTGAGGGCGGGGCAGGGGTAGCAGCAACGGCTTGTCAACATAGTTGAGACGAACCTAGGCAGTTGTGAAAAGGTAACGCTCACTGACACGCTTAGCAGTGGCCACCGAGGCGTGTTGATGCTCTATTGATGTACGATGGTTGTACAACCTAGGGGTCTTTAAGTCAAGATCAAAAATCAAAAGTCATTTATTCAAAAACCAGCGGCAATCCAGGAGTGCCAACAGAAGTGAAAACTTGAACAAAAATGCCCAACGCACCTAAAGAAGTTTTCACTTCAACTAGGCTGAGATCCAGCACTTTTTGAACGTCAAAGTTCTACATAAAGACAGTCCCCTTAAAACAGGCGCGCGTCACCACTTTCCCAGTGTTTTAACTGTGAAGAAGAAGTGGCCAACAAACTCCCCAGCAACACATCTGTCTGTTAAGTTTGAAGAACTTGAATCTATATAATTGTATGCAACAATCTTAACATATATGTATGTACGTAACATATTGTAACACAGAAAAAAGAGCCATATCGTTCAAAAAAACGCTCATAAAATTAAATTATCCGCCATTTTTTAGCTAGCACACACCATTAACACCGTCAAAAACCGAAAAACTCAAGCATAAACATTAAACCAAATTAAATAAGCCTCCATACATAACTGGTGTGCCCGCTTACTCCGCTACTTACTAACTCATAATTATAATCTGTCATAAGCTAATTTTGAAAAAGAACATCAAGTGTAGCAAAAGTGTAACATTGTCTTGATGGAATAGTATGTCTTCGAACAGAGACTAGATTTAACTTTAGTTTTAAATGCATTAAAAGGCAGGTCAAAATAAGAAAGGGGTAGCTCATTGTAAAAGCGGATAGCCAGACCCACAAACGAGCCATCATGAACCTTACGAAGATGGTAGGAAGGAGTATGTAGTTTATGCTTGTTTTTGATGTTAAAACTGTTTTTTTTTAACCGACGAAAAAAAAAGGAGGAGGTTCTCAATTCGACCGTATATATGATTTTTTTTTGTATCTTCATCCCTCACTCCGTTGTTTATGGACCGATTTTGATGATTTTTTTTTAGATAGGGTATCCCTCAAGGATGGTTCCATGTCAAGGACATCAGGATCTGATCATGGAATCTTGATAAAACTGAGAGAAAACCTCGTTTGGGCACGAATATTGTTTCTGTTTACTTTTCATAACTTAATCAGGTATTTGCATTTAGGAATCATCACATCAGGAATCTGAGCTGATGATGGAAACCGTACCTTTCCTAAACAATAGAAGTTAGATATAAAAAACTGGTTTTTGTGACAGATACCACTTAATATGCTTTGAAGAAAAGATGTCTTTCGAATATTGGAGGTAACCTCAACTGGTCATATCCTGGGAACCTCATGGAAGGATGATTACATCATCAGCTCAGAGCCAAGAAGAATGATGAAGGATTAGTAATTAGCCTCAAAGTATTTACCTACATACTCGTAAAATATCAAATTTTATATAAACTAATTTTGGCGCCAAATAATAAAATGATTAATTACCTACATCTAGCCTTCTTCGTTTCTACGTACATATAAAATTTAGATATTTAATAATCAGATTGTTGTTTGGCGCCGACTTAAAGACTCCCGGGTTGTAGCTATCAGTAAACACAGACTCCGGCATTCCACTCTCTAGCTGTACGCACAATGAATGTGTTCTCAAAACGTTTTGTGCGTGTGGATGGGATGTTCACCATGTACCGGTGGCGCATCGCCGTACGTCTTGTGGTCCGATGATGGAACGGGCCTGGTGGAACTAAACTATGCCGTCACACACTCTCTAAAATGCAACCAATAGCAAACTGACAGGCTAGCAACTCGGCGTCGATGCTGGAGACTCTGGAGCCTCGACTCGACGAGCCTGTCATTGCCGATGATCCTCTTGGCTCGTTTCTCTATTGACTCAAGCGCATCAAGCTGGTATCTGGCAGGTCCATCCCAAAGATGAGAGCAGTACTCCATACACGATCGAACTTGCGGTTGATAAAGTTTGAGCAGCTGTTCCGGCGTGAAGTACCGTCTCACCTTTGCTAGGATTCCCAACTTTTTGGCAGCCAGTTGAGCCCTTGCCTCGATATATGGATATCACTGGTCTTGGTGTATAAAGTGAGTGAATAGATGCCTTCTAGACAAACGTGCTCCATCGTCGCCCACGTCCCCTTCTCTCCTCTTCTTCTCCCTTACCACCAGGTGAGGTACTCGTGGTGGTCAAGCGCGAGCTTATTATGTACAATAAAAAAAAAATCGCAGTTCGAATATTAGGCAGTGGCGTCTCTAGCCGCTGCTGGCACGGCCATTGTGTGCTCTGTGATTCACACTGAGATTAAAATAGAGCGAGAGTGGTACTAAATGGAATAGCATCATCCTTTCTTGTTCCTAACAGTGATATTACATTCAAAAGATTATAAAAATAATTGTTTGTGTTAATACGTTGCGCTTTCTGGCAAGGACTTTGAATTCTGTTAAGTTATTTTTAAGTTTGTTTTTTTCTTGATCACGAGACATTGTGGTTATTTATTTAACGCATGGATAACCAACAGCTTTACATAAAAACAATAAGTATACTAAAATAAGAAACATTAAGCCAATTATAGGTTTTCACGGCTAGTTTTACAGTAATAAAATAAGAGATCACATATACACGACAAGTTATCAAGAAAAGAAGAGCACCAATCGTCAAATCGGTACTGCCAAACTTAAGGAATAAACTCATCACCATCATCGTCATCTCAGCCTTTTAATGTCCCCACTGCTGGGGCACAGGCCTCCTCTCTGTGAGTGGGTGTGGGCCGTAATCCACCACGCGGGCCCAATGCGGATTGGTGGATGTCACATGTCTTCGAATTTTTGGTTCTAGGACATGCCGGTTTCCTCACGATGTTTTCTTTCACTTTGTGGAGAGCAGTGGTGATGAAATAATTTACACAAAGGAAGGAAGGAATAAACTACATTACATACAATTCAATATTTATTAATTAACTAATAAAGATTCATACTAAGTTATTTTCATAATTATTAATAGGTTAGTAATATAAGCCCTGTTTTTTATAGAAATATTTGTACGCCATTTTTATGCAGGATAAGCTGGAACCAATATTGTAACATCTATTGTACCATATTCTAACAAATAATCTTTTTTTTTTTATTTAAAGAATTCAAGGTTCAGGTTCTATTGTTATGTTCTATGTTAAAGGGCTTGAATACACCCTAATTTACTTATCCTTTCTACTAATATTATAAACTATAGCGACCCACCCCGGGTTCGTACGGCTATAATATATTATTTTTTATTTCCTGAAATTTTCTGGTCCTGAGAATTACGAACAAAACAAAAAAAAAAGAGTGGCACTCCGGGAGTGCCGACAGAAGTGAAAACTTGAACAATAATGTGCAACGCGTTTAAAAAAGTATTCACCTCAATCCGCTACGCGATCCGCTACGAGTGCTCGTAGCGGATCGCGTAGCGTTGTCGGTTTCGGTGTCGGTGTCGATGGCGAGTTCAATTGATTTTTCACATCTCAAAAGTGCCCAACGCACCTAAAAAAGTTTTCACTTCAATAATAAGCCAAATAGGTGAAGCCGTTCTAAAGTGATGCGCTTACGCATGCGGCAATTGATTTAAATTTTTGTTAGATGTGAATGGTGTCGGACGTATGTCCTTATGTCTGAACGGAACGAATTTATATGAACCAAGGAACAAGGATGAACAAAACCATGGGTTGTATGAGGACATGGAATTTCACCCGGCATAAATTTCCAGTATGTACGGATTGCATTCAAAGGACTGTGTCGATCAAAATCTGAGAGAAATAGGCAAGAAGGTCTCTTGGCGAAGGAAGGCCAGAGACAGAGCAAAATGGAAGAAGTTCGTTGAGGAGATCAAGAACTACAAAGGGTGGTAGCGCCGAAGGAAGTAAGAAGTAAGTGCATTTCTAGCATGTAGTAGGACTTGAAGGAGGACTTTGCCTATCAGTGCCAGAGCAATGATTAGGCAAAAAAAAGCATCCAAGTGCGTATCGGACTTCGCACAATTAAGGTTTCCGTACCAAATGAGGAAAATATCAAAGATAAAATCTGATTTATCGATATATTGGTATTTGTTAGTAAAATATACGTAACAATTAACATTATCACCCAATTTCAAGTTTAAAAAAAAAATTAATCAATGGGAAGTTAACAAATTCTTCGGAACAAAATTTTGTGACAGATGTACACGTGAGTGACAGTTTGGACACTTCGGGTACGGAACCCTAAAACCCCAGATTGATTGATGTACTGGTCAAATCATATGAGAACCATGTACGTTAATATCTGAGATGAGCTTTTGAGAAAAGCACCACGCAGGTTTGAGTGGACCTGTCCAGACAGAGCAAGTATTTGTAAGTTATCGTGTAGCTCAACTCAGAACTTTAAGGACCTCAACGAACCGACGAATAATACCAAAGTAAGGACATTTGGGTTGGTGGCAAAAGTATATTCAAACTGCCAGACAATCATGAAATCTACGTGAATATAACGACCTGCATAGTTCTCACATTCACAATAATAATATGCTGAGGACCATGCAGATTAGTATCCTTTTGTTTTCTTTTTTTTGTGGAGTTGGAAATCATCCAATGACATCTCCCGCTCTAGGGAGGATCGAGAGGGCGTGTCAGACTCTTATTGACTAAAACCCACCCCTGTTCCTTCCCTGCCCTGAGTGCCCAGGGGCGAGGTAACTTCGTTTCGAATTTATCCTCAACCCCTGGGCAGATGCAGATTAGTGTCTGTAATCGTCTTTTGAAGAAAGAACCAGACAAATTTGAAGGAACCTGTCCAGTCAGTGCAAGCATCTGTCAGTAGTCGAATAGCTCAACTTAGAACTACTAAGGAGCTCAATGACTCAAGGTAAACCAGATAATTTGCAGATTTTGGTACAGAAGTTCTAAACCTATTAATGTTCATAAGCTCTAACAAAACATTCTACTTAAAAGTTACAAGTACGAATGAGTACCGTTGTAATCTAATCCTTACAAAATACCAATTTAAGTCCAAAATTACGAAATGCGCTTAAAACATCTGTGATTGCGACACTCAACACGAGTTTTGAATATTCTGTTTTCCTATTGCTATCTTTGTATTAGATAGTCTTCTTTTACAAGATTTTATTTAACTTGCAATGTATGTATGTAACTATGTTTGTGTGCAATCTTGCAACTCAAATTAGACCCACTTCCCGATGTCCGATTGGACTCAAATTTGGTGTATGTATTTTCGGTGACAATACAATGATATGGTACCAGGAAGCTGGTCTGATGATGGAGACGGAAGATGACCATAGGAAGTTCTGAACTAAACAAGATAAACCCATCGAGTCTGGGCTCGATTAATTGGTCTTGAGAAGCATTTACGCCTAGACAATATCCGGGGTCTGATGATAAAGCTGGAAGGTGGCCACTGCATCTCTGTGATAAAACAAGATAACCCCACCGCGTTTCGGCTCGATTGATTCGTCTTGGGCAGCATTTTACACCTAGACCAAAAACTAAAAGGGTCTGATGATGAAGCTAGAAGGTGGAAAAAAATGTTTTTAAGTGTAAACTTATTTCATATCCTACTGACTGTAACTACGTTGCGTCATCATCCGAAAGATACACTGCTGGACATAGGCCTCATTAAGATGAAATGTACAGAGTAGCCCGTGAAATTCAGTTTTGCTCACGTTTTTTGCAATATGCAGATCAGTGTCAGGTTGTATCTTTGTCAAAATATAATTCGCGACCGTGGCAAGTATGTATTTATATTATATTATTTTTATATAGTATTTTTTTTTTTTTTTTTTTTTTGTGTCCAACGCCCAGCAAATGCTGAGATGGTAACCCTTTCGGTATGGGCACGCTCAGCACAATTTTATTGTAACTTTGTGTACCTAATATTATTTTCTTTATCCTTTGTTTGTTGCTGTTGTGTTGTGTCTGTGTCGAATAAATGTTTATTCTATTCTATTCTTCTATTTATAGTATTACGAGTATTATATCTAAATAACTCTCTCAGTTAGAATTAATGTCAAATGTTATAATTTCATTCATTTTCATACATCAATATATCCGCTGTCCGTCTGTCTGTCCGTCTGTCACTAGGCTGTATCTCATGAACCGTGATACATAGTTAGTCAGTTGAAATTCACACATGATGTATTTCTGTTGCCGCTATAACAACAAATACTAAAAAACTAAAAAAGGGGGTTCCCATACAACAAACGTGATTTTTTGACGTACGGAACCCGTCGTGCGCGAGTCCGACTCGCCAGTGGCCGGTTTTATGATTACAGTTCTGTAAATACGTACTTGCTTCTCAACCTCATAGCAAGTGAGTCGGACCTATTGTGTTGTTCTCTGACCGAATTCACAAAGAATGCCTTGTTGGTAATTAGCTATAAAATTTAATGCATAAAAGATGAATTTAATTGTATTTTTAATTGAATATTGGCTATGGTATTGGATTATTTATTTAGTTGGATTTTTAAATTGAATGACAGTGTTATGTATTGCTTGATTTATTTAATTAATTGTATTTTTAATTAGTGACATATTTTAATGGATTGTTTTATGAATTGTATTAATTATTGTATTGTATTTTTAATTGATTGACGTATTGAATCGGATTGTTATTGAATTGTATTATTTATTTTATTGTTTTTTTAATGAAACTGTTAATTGAATAATAGTAGATATTATAATAATTGTACTCTATCGCATTAGGCCCATTGGCTTGTAATGATAGTTGTTATATAGATAAATAAAATAAATAAATGTTTTGATCAACATACAACCTGATACTGACCTGCAAATTGCAAAAAACGTAAGAAAATTGTGTGTATTAAGAGGGCGTGTCAGACTTTTACCCACCCCTGTTCCTTCCTTCCCTGAGTGCCCAGAGGCGCAGTAACTCTGTTTCGAATTTATAAATTCGATGTCGATTCGATGGGTCTATGCATGCATAGACATCTCTTTGAATCTTTGATTTGCTGACATCTCTTTGAAGCGCGCGTGGAACACTACGCGCCATCGACTCTCAGGCCTGGTGCTGATCGTACGGCGAGCTATCGTGGATTATCCTGGCGCGGGAAGCGCCCTAGGAACGCAATCAGTTATTTTGACTTGGGACAAATAAATTGATGGTTTTAGAAAAATAGATACAACTTGTCCTTGTGTCTAAGGGTTTGCGAAACTTAAAGGTTTTTTTCAACATCAACATAACAGCCGAGATGTTCACAAAGGTCTATCCCAAGCGTCAGTACAACTGCCCGGGGGTTGAGGATAGATTCGAAAGAGTTACCTCGCCCCTGGGCATTCAGGGCAGGGAGGAACAGGGGTGGGTTTTAGTCAGTAAGAGACTGACACGTCCTCCCGCTCCAACCAGAGCGGGAGAAGACATTGGATGATTTCCCAAACCACAAAAAAAAAAAGCGTCAGTACAACGACTGGTCCTGTTTATCTCGCATCCATCGAATTCCCGCGTCTCTCACCAGGTCATCGCTCTACCTTGCGAGAGGCCTTCCAACGCATCTTCCGTATGGGAATGTATCAGTGGCTTGTATTGGTCCATTTCATCATACCTGAGGATTCCGAAACTCAATATTTTAAGATGGTAGGTACATTTAGGTAGGCCATGTTACGGAGTAAGAGGGAATGGGAAGCAGTCTCCTCCTTCTGCGAAGCAGTAATGCTCGCGAAGGAGGAGGCGGAACGGGTGAGGGAGACTCAACGGAGTCGCCCTCACGCCCCCCAGTAGCAGCCGCCGCAGGAGATGCTCTGGGCGTCGAGGGTCGCGAACCGATCTCCGGCCACCGTAGACGCGGGCCTGCGGATGGCGAGTAATGTGTAGCTCGCCATTCAATCAGCACCAGGACCGAGAGTCGACAGCGCGTAGTGTTCCACGCGCGCCTCAAAGAGATGTCAGCAAATCAGGACGGGCCCGTCATGGCTGACACATGGATACCAGGAGGTCGCGGATAAATTTGAAATAGAGTTACCGCGCCCATGGGCACTCAGGCAAGGAAGGAACAGGGTTGGGTTTTTGTCAGTAAAAGTCTGACACGCCCTTCCGCTCCACTCAGAGCGGGAGAAGTCATTGGACGACTTCAGACCCTCCAAAAAAAGTCTGTCTTTCATACGTAAATAAACAATGAAGCAAACTCTAATACAATTTCGATTAAAATTAATTAAATAATCGGATAGCAATTACTGCTTTCTGAAATAAATCAAGCATTAACGTTTCAAATTCATTCAGCGGATGAATTCCTTTTTAATTAAATACAAATTAAACGTTCCCTTGAAGAATGTAAGGGAAATGCTTATTGGTTTTTGGATTAAGATCCTGTTCGATTTTATAAATAACCCTTTTTAGGTCTCCACGAGTACCTATTTTGTTTTTTGAAGTTATACTTCCATTGGCGCGTCAGGGAAAAATGATGAGAGTCGTCACAAAAAACCGACACCCTAAAGTGAGCTAGAACCGACACCCTGAAGTTAGCTATAGTTCATGAAGAATGATTGTTTTCCTTTTGTAAACTTGGTGACAGTTTGGTTTTTTATCTTGTTACGCCTAAGAAGTATAACTTCTTACGTGCGTACATACGTACACACACATTTTTTTTTTGGTTGCGTTTGCTCTTGATTCTAGTCTAGGTCAGAGGTGACAGAGACAAAGTCGACGATGGAGCGAGCTTATAGAAGAAGCCTGTCCACACTAACTTTGAAGAGATTAGGGTTGTATGCATTCGAAAATACAGACGCAGGTAGAGAGTTCCACTCCTTTGCTGTGCGCATTATGAAAGACGTTTTGGAAACGATTAGTGCGAATTCGTGGAATAGCAACAAGGTAGGGATGGTAACTTGCAGTGCGTCTAGATGTCCGATGGTAGAAGGGGGCCGGTGGGATGAGGTCGTGGAGTTCTTGGGCACACCTATATACCTTTTTAGTGTTTCATAGTCCTAAACAAGCACAAGGAACCCTTATAGTTTCGGTCTGTCCGTCCGAGGCATAGCGTAGAAACTGTCAGTACTAGATCACTAGCAATTTTGCATGGATATATAAAATTTTATGGTTTTTTTATGGTAAGTAGCTCCCGTATATGTAAAGTGGGACTGTTTTTTTTTTTCTCGCCTATCTTAGAGTGTGGGATATTGTCGGATAGGTATTTCAAAATCATTGTGGGGTTATGAAGACTATTTTCCGATTCAGTGATTTGTTTGCGAAATATTAATGATAGCCTCCGGGACCCAGTAAAAATCTGAAAGAAATCGTGATGTTAAAACAACGAACTTTAAAGAAAAGGTATCACGGCTAGGTTAGCTCTGTTAGTTTATATGTATTATTCAAGCAACTTATAAAATGTACCTATTTGGAAACGTACAAAACACGGATGGATGTAGAGGGAGAGGGAGGCCAAAGAAATGATGGATGGATTGTGTGAGGAGTGATATGAAAGAAAAGGGAGTTAGTGATAGCGTGACAGCTAACAGGACAGAATGGAAGAAAAAAACGTGTTGCGCCGACCGCAAGCATGGGATAAGGGCAGGAAGATGATGAGTCACCCAACTTATAAAATATACCTATTTGGAGACGTACAAAACACAAAATTCTTAGATAAAAATACTTACGAGTAGGCGAAGTTGTTACTTATTTGATATTTATTAAAACGTGTAGTAAACATTTAAAAGTCTGGAAAAATAAAACCTTTTTTACAAGATTTTATTTAGTTTCACCTGTCCCGTTGTCTGTAATCAAATTTTGCAAGCTACATTAGACCCACTTTCCGATGTCAGACTGGACTCAAATTTGGTGTAATTATGTATCTTTGGTGACAATACAATGATATGGTACCATGAAGCTGGTTTGATGATGGAGACGGATGATGGCCATAGGAACTTCTGAACTAAACAAGGTAAACCCATCGAGTTTGAGCTCGATTGATTTGTCTTGAAGAGCACTTTACGCTTAGACGATATCCAAGGTCTGATGATGAAGCTGGAAGGTACCCACGGCATCTCTGTGATAAAACAATATAACCCCACCGAGTTTCGGCTCGATTGATTCGTCTTGAGAAATAATTTAAAAAAATATATATATTAAAGTGGGCTCCCCTACTAGAAACGTGTTTGTTTATTCTTTTTTTGCTCAATCTTAATAATGGCAACAACTAGACGCGTATAACCTTGTGCGATATAGGGGTTTAATACGCGTGAGTCAGCTGATAAACCAGTTTACCAGCGGGGCCTGACAGCTGGGTTTACCAGGGGAGCTGAGAGGATGATAAACCCGGGCTCGCAAGGCCCGGTGACATATAATATCTAATCTAATAAGTTGTTCATTTCCATGGGCAGAACCGGTTCTTAAAATATGACCACCTTTCCGTTACATCCCGTATATGGGTATCAAATGAAAAGGTTTGCACACGAAAGAAACAAAATTAGTGTGTTCTTTACTTTTTAACCGACTTCAAATAGAAGGAGGTTATCAATTCGGATGTTTGTAATTTTTTTTTTTTTTTATGTATGTTCGGGCATAACTCCGTCATATATTGACAGGGGTTTGTTCCGAAATGGTTTAATTTTCATATAGATTTGATGATGTGTTTCGGAGACAGACAACAGAACTCTTCAAAAATTGACAGCAAATCAACCGCGATTGCTGCGATCGTATGTCTATGAATTGTTAACACAATTTAATGGGGAACCACAACTAAAAAGTGAAAAAAAAAACTTTTTTTACAAAAAAATGAAACAAACTGCAAAATAACTTCAATTTCGGAAGTCGGTGTCAAATAACGGAGACACAAAACCAAGAACACCGACTTCCGAAATTGAAGCTATTTTGCACTTTTTTTGGAAGTCGGTTTTATTTTTTTTTTTTTTAAGTTTTAATTGGAAGTCGGTTGTTTCTTTTTGGAAAAAAGTTTCAGCGTTTAGGGTTAGTTTTTTGTTTGAAATCGTGATAAAGAAAAAGTTGTTGGAATATTTTTCTGTAAAAATATTCCAACAACTTTTTCTTTATCACGATTTTTACTAAACTCTTGTATTTTGACTTAAATCATCACCATCATCCTAAAGAATAAGTAATTTAATTACTCATCTCTTAATAATTACGTATTTACATAGTAAACCACGTATAGAGATTGCTCTGTAATCGACGTAGCTCGTCAACCAAATGCCATTAAGTCTGGGTCACTTCACTTCCTAATTCGGAAAGCCGATAATCCTTCCATCTATAAATACATACACTTATTGGATGCAATGGGATTCACGCCAGCGACCGGAAAGGTCATGTTACTATTATTAACATTCCAGTTTGCCAAATTAACAACAACAACAGAACTTTACATCAGCAAGTGTATTCGTTAACTCAGTTGACATATTATATTTGATAGGCACTATGCAGTAAATTGCTACTTTGACGTATGGGAAAACAAATGTACTACGTAGTGCCTATTATAATCGATGTCCACCGAGCAAAGCAGCAATGTACTGCAAAGTGAATATCACTGAAGGGCTAAGTGACTATGTCATTCTGTCTTCTTCATGATGACTACCTTGGTATAAGGGCACTAGACTTTTTAGCTAAAGACGTACCGTACTTTTAATATATTTAGGGTGTATTGGCAATTCAAAGTCATACTTTAGACACTGTTTCTGCCCAAGGAATTCAACAGCTTTCTTCAAGGCATCATAGTAAATTCCCAAAAAACCCAACTATAAAAAACAACTAAAAAGTTCCAAACCAGTCACATTTGAAGCAGTCTGATGCAGTTGCCATTGTCTTCAATTATTAATTTAATGCTACCAACTGCATCAGACTGCTTTAAAATGACTTGTTTGGAAGTATTTAGTTGTTGTTTTAGTCGGGTTTATTGTATTTTTTTTTCTATATTTTAGTGTGTTATATTTTTGCTACCCCACCTAAATATACGAGTAGTTCGTCGACTTTCATTTATTTCTTTTTCACAATATGGCGTCTGGTGGTCGCCATATTGTATTTTGATTACTGGCATGTCTTTAGTGACACTCGCAAGATTAAGACGAATCAATTAACGTAAGAATTATTAAAATAGGCCCACGCGCTTGGTCTCTAAAGCGCCACAAATGAACCAACATACAGAAATACATGGGCTGATTACATTACCCTCCCTTTTTTTTGTGGGCTGGGAAATCATCCTATGACTTCTCCCGCTCTGGGTGGAGCGGGAGGGCGTATCAGACTCTTACTGACTAATACCCACCCCTGTTCCTTCCTGCCCTGAGTTCCCAGGGGCGAGGTAACTCTGTTTCGAATTTACCCTCAACCCCCGGGCAGGCATCGGCCATGACGGGCCCCGTCTCTATTGCTGACAACTCATTGAGGCGCGCGTGGAACACTACGCACAGTACGCACCGTCGACTCTCGGGCCTGGTGCTGATCGGACGGCGAGCTACCCATTACTCGCGTCCGCAGGCCCGGGTCTACGGTGGCTGGAGATCGTCTCGCGGCGCCGGAAGGCCCAGGCGTCTCCTGAGGCGGCTGCTGCTGAGAGCGTGAGGGCGACTCCGTTGTTGAGTCTCCCTCACGCGTCCCGCCTCCGCCTTCGCGAGCATTACTGCTTCGCAGAAGGAGGAGACGGCTTCCCATTCCCTGTCGCTCCGTACCATGGCCTGAACCAGGGCAGGGCGCGAGAGGTCGCTGCCGCCTATCGCATCCACGAGGACACGGCGGGGCTCCGCCCAAGCGGGTCAGACCTCCACCGTATGCTCCACCGTGTCCTCGGCATTACCCTCCCTTGTGTCGCGCAGTCGGGTAAATATAATAATAATGTTAATTATTTATTTCGGTTACACCACATATTTCCTTTACGCCCTATATAAACTAGTACGATACCTAGACTTAGTGTTGCCCAAATGCAAGACCAAGACGAGACTTAGGCCAGTCTTGGTCTTGGTATTGCGCTCTCAGTCTTGGTCTTGGTCTTGGTCTTGCAGCAAGAGTCTCGCAAGTCTTGCAAGTCTTGCAAACACTTATTAGCCTATTGCTATTTATTGAACACGTTAGTTTAGATTTTAGATTATGATTCGCGCTGTAAGACGTATGTAGTTACAGAATTATAATCATCAAAATCATCAATACAACCCTCCAAGTTCATAAAGATCGAGGAATTATTTTAAAAAAAAATACTTTTTCAAGGTCAAACTCATTCCTCGACCTTTGAATATCAATTTTCAATCTTGCTGCTCACATTTTAGTACCTAGGTACTCGTATATGACTCACTATCTATCATTTACCGATATTAACAATGATTATTTCGAAATCAAAATATTCGCAAATCAATAGATGCAATACCTACTTAGTTATTAATTATCATCTCGCCCGACAGCTTTAAACGCTGTAGTGTTCGAATTCGAGCCAGTGTGTGAATGTACTTATACAAGTATACATTTGTATGCATTCAATTTATACCTACTTACTGCTGAGACATCTTCAAGGTCATTTAATTTTATCCTCCTGTACCAAACGCTACCAAAATAGGTAACAATTTTGTGTGCCTCTGTCCGTACTCTTTGTCGGCGAATGCGGTGCTCAAACAGTGTCAAATGCTGTGATACACTTTTTGCAAACCGCGGCGTCTTTGTCGGTAAATTATCAAATAAGTAGGTATATAATACACCGACCGACCAACAGTTTATTCGCAGAACGTCACTTTTTCCCAATCAACCTTGAACCTTAATTCTTTAGCGATACAGTTGAAAATCTGTTAAAGAAATTTGACAGATTGTAGTAGCTTGATGTGCTGGCGTCTGTACCATAACATTGGCTGCCGTAGAAACTGTTACTAGACCCACTCGACTCGCTGTTAGTTTTAAATTTTGCTGAATAAAAGAATAATATAAACTTTGAAACATAAGTAGGTACCTACATAATGTTTATATAATTTTGTTGGCTATAATTTTAAGCACATACCAACCTACGAGTACTAACGTTAGATCTGCACATTAGACATAAACAAGCATAATATATTATTATAGGTAGGTACCTACAAGGTATGAACTTTGCTAGAAAGTTATTCTAGGTACATTTCATCACATGGGATGTTGGGAACAGATTTGTGAGTATTAACACGCTACCTACTTAATAAATAGTTGAAAAATAATAAGTACTTACCTACCTAATCAATACAACCTTTTAGGGTTCTTTCAGACGAGCGGCACGTTGCCAACTGCAGATACAACTGCAGCCCTTAGTTTAGTGTTATGACGATACCTACGGTTTTGATACTGGGGAACGTCTCTCAAAATCGGGATTGAAACCAAAGACCTACTTAATAACGCCCAAATCTCAGTTTGTCTTAACTGCAAGACGCAAGAGTCTTGCAGGCTTAAGTCTTGTCTTGCTCAAGTCTTGCAGGGTTCAGTCTTGGTCTTGGTCTTGCTACAATAAGGCGGTCTTGGTCTTGGTCTTGGTTGGGAAGACCAAGACTGCAAGACCAAGACCGATTTTGGGCAACACTACCTAGACTGAATGCTCCAACATTAACGCGAGATAGCAAACAGCTGCAAACACGCCACCACCGCCTCATATGCAGATTGTGTTCGAACTCAGCTTGTGGTACTTATGCCTAGCACGAGCTGAGTTGTAGGCCGCAAGTGAGGAAACTCTTAACATGAGCGGTGAACACTTAATATGACTGTGTTGGTAAACCGTTAGATTTGGAACCATTATTAAGTCGAAAGGAGATGAATGACTGTGAAAACTATGACGTATTAGGTATATTCATAGGGTCACCTATGAAATTAGCGTTTTTTTCTCACAAATAGAAAACCTTGTCACTTCTATGAATTAAAATATTCATCATTATTGCTTGATATTATATCGAATAATAACCGTCAAAGACAACTGCCAATAGTAAAAAAAACCTTATTACTTATAGTTTTATAAACAAAAAAAACACCTTTAAAATGACTCCTCTTTTTAACCGACTTTCGTAAAAGGAGGAGGTTCTATGTTCGTCTGTATGTAAGTTTTTAATTTTTTTTTAATGGATATCGGCCGATCTCTCCCCGTCAGTTGTGGTCCAATTTTCAAAATTCTTTTTTATAAAAAAAGCATATACTCCCGAGGTGGTCCCATATAAATTTCATTAAAATTGCTTCAGCGCTTTTTAAAAACTGAACAAAAACGAAAAATACGTATACCTAGGTGACGTTTTTGTTTTCTCCCGTTACGAGTATGTTTAAATTCCACGTTCCATATTATTGGAATTTATAGTTCTGGGGTATAACAACTAAAAAATAACTTTAATTTCGAAAGTCGCTGTCAAATAACGAAGAAATAAAATACAAACAGCGATTTCCGAAATTAAAGTTATTTTTTAATTTTTAGTGTATTTTCTTTTATTGGAAGTCGGTTGTTTTTTTTTTTGTAAATAAATTTTTATTAGCAGAAATTACCACTATATTTGTTTTAACTTAGCCAAAACTTATTTTTATTGCTTAATCTAAGTATACGTTATCTTAGTTTTTAAACATTATCATAAAAGTTTTAAAACATTAGTGTTATAATTGTTTAAATCAAGAACGAAATTGATTACATAATGATAAACAATCCTAAGTTAATAAGAAACATGGAAATATTAATAAATTAGGAAAATGTTATTATTAAAAATGCAACTTCTTTGGGAACCTAATATACAGGGTGTAACGGAAAGGTGTGGTCATAGTTTAAGAACTGCATCTGCCCATCGATTTGAACAACTTTCTTCAAGAAAACCTGAGGAAATTCTCAAAAAAAGTTTTTTCCTCCCATAGAAATATTGATCAACTGATGATAATTTTGCATGGAAAGTCCAATTTTTTTTTAGGAATTTTCAATTTTCCTTAGAGAAATTTGTTCATATCCATGGGCAGAACTGGTTCTTAAAATATGACCACACCTTTCCGTTACACCCTGTATAGACGCGTGATAGACCAACATGACAACTCAGAAAAACAGCACAAATACATACTGTCACTACTAATCAGTTGCTTTATAGCTAATGGAGGGATAAGGCTAATAAGGGAGGAGGCAAATACTCACCAATGTAAAAAAAGAATATTTTCAAAAAAAACAACTAAAAAGTTTAAAACAAGTCACTTTTCAAGCATTCTGATGCAGTTGGTGACAGTTATTTTAGTTCAATTATTGATTTCATCTTGAAAAGCTTGAAAAGTAACTTGTTTGGAATTTTTTAGTTGTTTTTTACAGACGGGTTTTATGAAAATATTAAATTTTTTCACTGGTGAGTATTTGCTTCCTCCCTTGTCCCTCCGCCCATAGACTGTGCGTTTCAACCATTCATGGTTTATTGATTAAAGCGATATTCATAATTAATCTCAGTCTTTAAGTCAAGAGTGAATAGGTTACTTCTAGGCAAGAGTGCTCCATCTTGGACCACATTATCATCAGGTGAGATAGTGGCCAATCGCGAGCTTATCAATTATTATAAAAACTGGCCAAGTGCGTGGCGGATATCGCACATTTAGGGTTCCGTACCAAATATTGGTATTTGTTAGTAAAGTATACGTAATAATAAACATTATCACCAAATTTCAAGTTCATCGGGCCTATGGGAAGTTAACAAATTCTTCGTAACAAAATTTTGTGACAGACGACGGATGGAAAGACAGACAGACGGACACGTGAGTGACAATAATACGGGTACGAACCCTTATTAAAATTGTATTAATATCTAATAAAATATGGATTATAAAGGTTCCACCACATATCAGATATTTCCGAAACCACCTTTTCAAATAGGTACTAATTCAATTTCAAAATCTGTGGACATGTTGAATTGAAAAAATGGTTTTTCATCAGTTGGTCCCTTCCTGTAGCAAATTAGACCTGTATCACGATTTATTCAAACGAATCGGTTTTTAGGGTTCTCTATATAATAGAAAACCTATTGTAGCGGCATCTAACTAACTAAAGACCTGACGTCATACAAATTCTACATCGCGCAATCAAGGATCTCCGTGCGATTAGAAGATATTGCCCAGACCGGACATACTACCCGCGCAGGAGACACCCTGGGCGTCGGGAGTCACAAGCTGATTCCCGTCCATCGTAGGCGCGGGCTTGCAGAGGGCGGGTAATGGGTAGCTGGCCGTCCGATAAAGACCAGGCCCGAGTCGACGGCACTTAGTGTTCCACGCGCGCCTCAAAGAGACGTTAGCAAGCAGTGACGAGTGACGGGGCTTGCTAGGGCCGATACTCATATATACCTCTATACTAATTTGATAAATAGACGTTTTAATTTTATTTAGTGTTGGAAATTATCAGTGACTTGAATTCTCCGGCTCTGGGTGGAGCGGGAGGGCGTGTCCACTAACTAAAACTCAGCCGTGTTTCTTCTGTTGTTTGTGTGTTCTAGGGCCGCGGTGTATCTTTTAAACACTCCTGGCAGGCGATCTAGGTGTCTGCCCTTCAGACTAATCATCCGACCGTCTTTGTCTCCATTGCCGCGTTTAAATAAAATCAAATCCGTTTATTGGTCGATCTATCTGTATGTTTGTACTTGTCTATCAAAAAAAAAATTAAAATGGAATTTTCATAATTACAGTAAAAATAAGCCATTGATCGAGCTAGGTGACATGGATTTTGCTACAACCTCGTATTAAATTTCACGTACAGAACCCAGAGTTATACACATATTTAGTCACACTTACCCATTTATTTTCACATTCACGCCCGTTCTGTTTATTTTTAATTTATATTTTCATTCCATTGTATTTGTAGTATAAATAACATATATTACCCTCTATATTGAGATAGGACACAGCTGCCAGACAATGTAGGTTTTATTCCGTGGTTGTGTTTTCAAAGCATATTTTTGTGTAGCGGTATTGTTTTTTCCCGGCCATGAATACTTGCCACCCGGGGGATAGAAAAAGGTACTTGGGAAATAAACGTAAAGCAGAATAACCCTGATTGTTAATAGGGCCATAATAAAGAAATAACTTTTTAACCATATAATTGGCGGAAACACTGACAATCTTATTTATAAAACTAGCTGTCTATATTGTATGGAAGAGCTCGTGGCTAAAGTAATAACAGCCGCATGGGTCGATCCATCAGGTTAAACTACGCTTGCCGGGGTTGGTACATGGGTGACCGAGACTCCTCCGTGCCTCGGAAAGCACGTTAAGCCGTTGGTCCCGGCTGTCAATCGTGAATCTTTGACAGTCATTACGGGTTGTCAGAAGCCTGAAAGTCCGTCAACCAGTCTTACCAAGGGGTATCGTATTACCCAGTAACTGGGTCGTGGAGGTCAGATAGGCAGTCGCTCCATGTAAAATACAGCTGCATCCAGTTAAACTGGAAGCCGACCCCAAGATAGTTGGGAAAAGGCTAGGCAGATGATGATGATGCTATCTATATATATGCATAGTTCAAATGATGATTACCGGATTCTAAATATAAATTCTCCACGGAAAATTTTGTATGAGAACCTGCTAATGAGTGTTTAAACTAATCACGGGTTATTTTTAGGGTTCCGTACCCGAAGGGTACAAACGGAGCCGTATTGCTGTCACTCACGTGTCCGTCTGTCTGTCTGTCTGTGCTTCGTCTGTGACAAAATTTTGTTCAGAAGAATTTTTAAACTTCCCATTGACCTATGAACTTGAAATTTGGTAATAATTTTTATTATTGCGTATTTTTTATTGACAAATACCAATATATTGACAAATCAGATTTTTTCTTTGAAATTTTGTACGGAATATGTGCGAAGTCTAACACGCACATTTTATTTATTTTTTTGGATGAGGTAGCATGATGTGGCTAAACCAACCATCATAATGGTTGGTTTAGCCACTTATCAGCCTGAAGAGCTGTGGAGCTTCGTAGCCAACATCATGGAGGATGATATAAAAAAGTGCGTGTTAGACTTTTCCGTACAAAATTTCATAGAAAAAATCTATTTTATCAATATATTGGTAAATAAGATAAGCTGCCTCCTCATCCAAACACGCACTTGACCAGTTTTTTTATAAGTAAGGCCAGGAATCATAAGCAGATTCTTAATTCAATTTTCTATGGCGAATTTTAAACTAAAACCAGGTAATCAATGTTTAAATTAATCATATACTTATATTTTTACAACGTAGAATACACGCGGGTGAAGACCAACTGGACCTTGAGGGTGGAGAAGTTGGAGGCGTGCCATAACACGAATTTCAAGCCGTTCGTGGTGCGCGTTCCGACTCACCATTTGATGACCTTCCTCAAGGAAGAGTTTTGGCTGAAAGGTGTGCTGTATCGGCGTTTCCGCGGCCTGCTACGCGACACCTCGCAGCGTAACACGACGCCGTCCCTTCGTGTGCAGTATTTTTTATGTTTTTTAATATGAATTAATTTATGTTTTTTTAAGATTATTTTTTGTATTTTATTTATGGGCCTTAGTTACCTGATAATAAATCATTATTAGTATTATTATATTTATAAATTTAAAAAATATAAAATATGGTTATCGAAGTTTTGTAACTAAGGCTGATAGGTACGAGTATATATGTTTATCTAACAGTGGAAGTTTATTCGTTAAGAGCAGTGGTGGCCCAGTGGTAAAGGCTGCGACTTTCAAGTTGTAGGTCGTGAGTTCAATCCCAGGCAGACGCTTTACTTTATGTAAATTGTTTCACATCACTGCTCTCAAAACGGTGGAGGAAAACATCGTGAGGAAACCGGCTTAACCTAGAACCAAAAATTCGAAGATGGATTGAGGCCCACACCCTCTTACAGAGAGGAGGCCTGTGCCTCAGCAGTTTCGTCGTCATCATCTATGTATGTGCTCAGCCTTTTGCCAACTGTAGGGTGGCAAGCTCCGATGTATACAACTTTTTTTTGCCACCCTGTCGATTTGAAGCATTTGCTGTTGAGGGTTTCGAACATACAAGTAGGCTACTACAACTTAGAGATTTTCCTACAACCTTTTAGTATAGAACGAACTACTTAGTGTATTTATTGCATAACTTTAGGCTCAGTAGTTTCAGAGATAAGGTGGGAATGGTAATTTTTTCTTATACATATAAATGAAAAAAAATTGTTTTAAAATTATAAAAAAATTCTTTGAGACCCTTAGTAAGTCATTTCATTTGATATGTGGCACGGTACAGTTTGCAAAGCCTAGCAATTTATTTATTTACTTTACACGTTCGTGTTTGGGTCATAGAAATTCATGTTTGTTTCAATTATCAACTGCATAGGTCCAGTAGATTCGGAGCTAACGGCTGTGACAGACGGACAGACAGACAGACACACAGACTAACAGACAGACGCACAAGTGATTTTAAAAGGGTTCTGTTTTTACATTCGTAACCCTAAAAAATATCTTTCATTACTTAGGTAAACTGAACATTTTTATCACAGATTCCCAACTTTTTTACCATCATTACTGAGTTCGTAATATACCTGACACTTTTTTTTCTCACAGCTATATATTTTTGAAGTACTCGTATTCTCTGAAGAATAGACACATTTTCATCTGAGCCAGTACTTAGAGGGATGAAATTCATGCTGTCCCACTTTTCTGAAAGGCAGTCAAATATAACACGTTAAGTTATTAAGTTTTCGCCCGAGTTAGAAAGTTTTCGAGATTATTTTGGGATTTCTTAGTTAGTAATAATGAAGTATTTTTGTGTCAAAGTTATGGAAAAATTTGATATAGCCGTTTTGGAATAATTATGTTTTCCAAAAGTGGGGTGACCCAAATTCTGCAAAGAATTATTATATGTAATGTGACCTACTTAGAAGTAAGTAATAATAAAGTATTTTGGTTTTTGGAACACTTAGCCGTTTTGGAATATGTTTTCCAAAAGTCATCATCATCAGCCTTTTATTGTCCCCACTACTGGGGCACAGGCCTCCTCTCTGTGAGAGGGTGTGGGCCGTAATCCACCACGCGGGCCCAATGCGGATTGGTGGGACATGCCGATTTCCTTACGATGTTTTCCTTCACCGTTATGAGAGCAGTGGTGATAAAATAACTTACACAAAGTAAAGCGTCTGCCTGGGTTTGAACTCACGACCTACAACTTGTAAGTCGCGGCCAATACTACTGGGCCACCACTGCTCTGTACCACTGGGCCACCATTGCTCTGTTCCTTCCTTCCTTCCTTCTAAAAGTAGCGTGACCCCAATTCTGCCAAGAATTAAATGTTATTTATCAAATGAAAAGGTGTTCGCTCTTTTATTTAATTAGGTACTACAATTTTATTTTAAACTATTTCTAATTGTATTTGTACATAAACTTTCTTTTTTATTTTCTTATGTATCAAACTCAAACACGATAGTGTTTGAGTTTGATAATGTAATGTAATTTGATGAAAATACTTTTAATACAAATAAACATTAGATACGTTACTACTCCTTTTTACCCGATTGGCCGAGAAGGAGGGTAATTTTTTTCGGGAGTGTGTATGTCAGTATGTATTTTCGTATGATTGTATGTATAGCTATTTCTATGGCGCGCCCTGTAGTTTAAACGGCTGGATGGATTTCAATAAATGAGGTACCTATCATTAGATTGAAACAGCTATATTGAGTCTCAAGCACACTATCCAGTATTACACCAGCAGGAATACACCGGTTTACGCCTGTTTTTTAGACCTTTCGAAGGCGTTCGACCTGGTTGTGTATGACAAGCAGTGGCAGAACTTGTCGAGTGAGATTGACCTTCCTGACGAATTCATATCGCTCCTTAAATATTGGTATGGCAATCAGCGTAACAATGTCAGGTGGGCGGGATCACTATCGGATGCGTATAGGTTGAAGTGTGGCGTAAGACAGGGTGGTTTCCAGCGCTGGGCACGCCACCATCGCGGCGGTAGTGCCCCTCTTTGAGGAGTGGCTGGAGAGGCGTCACGGCGCCCTCACCTTCCGCCTGACGCAGGTCCTCACCGGACATGGCTGTTTCGGTAGGTACCTGTGTCGGATCAAGGCGGAGGTGACCCCCGGGTGTTTCCACTGCGAGGATCGCCCAGAGGATACGGTGGAGGTTTGCCCCGCTTGGGCAGAGCACCGCCGTGTCCTCGTGGATGCGATAGCCGGCAGCGACCTCTCGCGCCGTGCCCTGGTTCAGGCCATGGTACGGAGCGAGAGGGAATGGGGAGCCGTCTCCTCCTTCTGCGAAGCAGTAATGCTCGCGAAGAGGGAGGCGGCACACGTTAGGGAGACTCAACAACGGCAGAGTCGCCCTAGCGCCCTCAGCCGCAGCCGCCGCAGGAGACGCCAGGGGCCGCGAGAAGATCTCAGGCCACCGTAGACCCGGGCCTGCGGACGGCGAGTAGTGGGTAACTCGCCGTCCGATCAGCACCAGGCCCGAGAGTCGACGGTGCGTAGTGTTCCACGCGCGCCTCAAAGACTTGTCAGCAAAAGGTCGGGGCCTGCCACGGCCAATGCCTGCCCGGGGGTTGAGGATAAATTCGAAAAAGTTACCTCGCCCCAGGGCATGTAGGGCAGGGAGGAACAGGGGTGGGCTTTAGTCAGTAAGAGTCTGACACGCCCTTCCGCTCCACCCTAGAGCGGAAGAAGTCATAAGATGATTTCCCACCCCCCAAACCAAAAAAAAAAGGCAGGGTGGTATGACTTCGGCCAAGCTCTTTAACCTATACGTGGATCGGCTGTATGTTAGCTCAGCAGCACCCGGGTAGGTTGCTCGATTGATAGAGTTTTTGTTAACAATATAAGTTACGCCTACGACATGGTGCTGCTGAGCCCATCGATCAGTGCCCTCAGGCGCTTAATAAAGGTATGTGAGTGCTATGCGGGGGCCCATGGGCTCAGGTATAACACCATTAAGAGTGAGATGATGGTATTCAAGTCCGGTACAAAGAGCTATGACACCGTACCTCAGGTCACATTGAACGGCAGTGCTGCCACTGGGTCACCGAGGCCCACACAGACGATGTGGATATTGAAAGGGAACGCAGGGCATTGTCAGTCAGAGCTAATATGCTGGTCCGTAGGTTTGCACGCTGTACTGCACAGGTAAAAATAGCTTTATTCAAAGCATACTGTCATCCTTTTTATACGTGCAGCCTATGGGTAAAGCATACGCAAAAGGCTTACAGTGCCCTGCGGGTCCAGTACAACAACGCGTTTAGGATGTTGATGGGGCTGCCACGCTTTTGTAGCGCATCAGGTATGTTTGCAGACGCTCAAGTGGATATCTTTCAAGCGATACATCGCAAAAGAATAGCGTCTCTGATGCGCCGCATACGGGGCAGCCTCAACAGCCTCCTGCAGCTGATTGTAGGAAGGATGGATGTGGATTGCTCCTTCATGGAGCATTGGACAAAACTACATGTACGATTAGTGCGGTCCTGATTTAATACTACCATTGATGTGTGTATTTTTTGTAGTTTATTCTTATTTTTGTTGTGCTATTTGAAACCATGTTGGTGTGGATGACTGTAATAACTACTTAATTTGCAATTTATCTGAAATAAATGAATTGAATTGGGTTAGTGAGGTTTTTTTTTCTGACGTGATTATATGGCGTGTTAAAATAAAGGGCTCCAGGAGGCGGTTCCAAAAATATAACTCATTGTAATGTAAAAAATAAAATAATTGAGTACATAAAAAAACCCGATAGTTTTACAAGGACTGTTTTAATAAAACCTATAGTTATTTGGACTGTTTCTGCTTTATAGGGTTGCGTATCCGAAGGGTCGGAGCCCAAACGGAGCTCTATTGCTATCACTCACGTGTCCGTCTGTCTGTCTGTCCGTCGTCTGTCACACAGGTTTTACAGCCAAACGGTTGCAGTTACAGACTTCAAATTTTCACAGTCTATGCATTTTGTTGACCCAACGCCACACAATTATTCAAAAATACATTTGGTACGGAACCCTAAATGTGCGCAGTCCGACACGCACTTGGTTGGGTTTTTTTTAAATATACGTTATAGCCAAGAGCACCTGAACATCCGCGATCTATTTACCACTAATTCAATTGGTGTCGTACCTCGTCTCAGTAGGTACTCCCGAGGCCGAGGCCGCAAGCCTTAATGCGGCCCTGTGCCGAATAATCGCATTATTACTGAACGTTCCCCGGAGACAAACCTTACCTTACCTTGCTGGAAATGTACGAAATAATCATCTGTCTTTATTAGCCTCACTTTTAGAAAAAGGTCTGGTCCCAACCTGTCCCAACTGGGAGGTTGGTTAATGTGTTACAAATCACCACTTGTGGACAAATCAAGCTATATTAATCATCTGTCTTTATTAGCTTCACTTTAGGAAAAAAGTCTGGTACCTGTGCTAACTGGGAGGTTGGTTAATGTGTTACAAATCACCACTTGTGGATAAATCAAGCTAACATAATCATCTGTCTTTATTAGCTTCACTTTTGGAAAAAGGTCTGGTCCCAACCTGTCCTAACTGGGAGGTTGGTTAATGTGTTACAAATCACCACTTGTGGACAAATCAAGTTATAACAATCATGTCTTTATTAGCTTCACTTTTGGAAAAAGGTCTGATCCCAACCTGTCTCAACTGGGAGGTTGCTTAACGTGTTACAAATCACCACTTGTGGACAAATCAAGGAGGAGGTTCTCAATTCAACCGTATGTATTTTTTTTTTTTGTGTATGTTCAGCCCTCACTCCGTCATTTATGAACCGATCTTGATGATTATTTTTTTGTTAGATAGGGTATACCTCAAGGGTGGTTCCATGTCAATGAAATCAGGATCTGATAATGGAATCCTGATAAAATTGAGAGAAAACCTCGAAAATTGTAGGCACGTTTAGCGTTTCTGTACGTATGTTCGGCTCACTCCGTTGTGTTCTTAATCAAGGAGGAGGTTCTCAATTCAACCGTATGTATTTTTTTTTTTGTGTATGTTCAGCCCTCACTCCGTCATTTATGAACCGATCTTGATCATTCTTTTTTTATTAGATAGGGTATACCTCAAGGGTGGTCTCATGTCAAGGATATCAGGATCTGATTATGGAATCCTGATAAAATTGAGAGAAAATCTCAAAAATTGGGCACGTACTCGTATATTGTATCTGTTTACTTTTCATAACTAAATCAGGTATTTGCATTTAGGAATCATCACATCATGAAACTGAGCTGATGATGGAAACCATACCTTTCCTAAACAATAGAAGTTACATATAAAAACTGGTTTTAGTGACAGATACCACTTAATATGCTTTGAAGAAAAGACGTCTTTAGAATATTGGTGGTAACCTCAACTGATCAATATCCTGGGAACCTCATAGAAGGATAGTTACATCAACAGCTCAGTGCCAAGAGGAATGATGAAGGATTAGAAATTAGCCTCAGAGTATTAAAAGAGGATGCGAGTCACAAAAATCATAAAATAAAAAACTTTTTAACAAAAAATTCAACCGACGAAAAAGAACTAAAAAGCAAAAAATAAATAAACCTTTTACGTCTTGAGTACCTATTGAGCTTATTTACCTACATAAAATATCAAATTTTATATAAACTAATTTTGAGTCGTTTGAGTAATGATAAAACACGGGTATTCCGGTGAAGGCGGAAGTAATTTATCACGGGAAAAGTACTAATTTCACGCGGGCGAAGTCACTGACAGAAGCTAGTAGTTCTATGAGCAATTGATACCAAAAATCAATATTTGTCGTAATGATAGTACTATATCCCCGAATCAGCAGATAAAGACAAAAGATAAACCGTAATAAAAGAAGAATCCGTACAACTATTTTTCTTTTATCCCCAAATGACTCAAGTATTGCCTAAGTTAACAGAGTAAGTAGGGACTTATTGTACTTGTTCATAAGTTAGAAAAGTCTTGGTGGGATCTGTATAAATATTTTGTGAAGGTAAAAACAGACATAATTGCTTTGTTATAGGTACTATTCTTCAATGCTTCAATGGTCGAGTGATCGCAAAATTGATTAAAGGTAAAGAAAGAAAGAAAAAGTATTTATTTGCCACAAATTAACGACATACACAACAATATGATTTTGCTAACTTAAGTCTTAATCCTTATCGATAGTGTTAGTAGATCTTATATTTCTATGTTAGTAACAAGTTTAACAAAAAAAAGGAAAGAAAAAAAAAAAAGTTAAATAGGTAGGTAGAAATAAATAAAAAACAGATGCATGTCGTGGCTGTGGCAAGAAGGCTTCCACTCAGCATAATGCTATACCGTGGGGGACCCACAGCACGGCGCTGATTTTCAGTGGTTGCCTATGACGTGACGTACGGAAACCAAAGCCTTTAAATACTTAAATCAGGATAATTAAAAAAAAGAAAAGATAAAAAAACTGAGGTAAAACAAATACAGTGAGATAATAATAAACTACTTAAAATATGATGTGTGTCAATAAAAACGGAGCCTACATAAAGGAAGGAACATGACATACTAATTTACGGTAGCAGTGGGCACGGCACATTGATCGCGGAATAGATGGTCGATGGGGCTGAAAGCTTCTGGAGTGGCGACCGCGTACAGGAAGATACAGCGTTGGAAGACCTCCCACAACGTGGACCGATGATCTGTTGAGTGTCACGAGAATCCGATGGATGCGAGAGCCGGTTTCATCACTTTTTCCTTCACCACTGAGACCAATGATGATGAAATAACTTACACTAAGTAAAGCGCCTGGCTTGCAAGTTGTAGGTCGTGAGTTCAAACCCAGGCAGGCGCTTTACTGTGTGTAAATTATTTCATCACCACTGCTCTCAAAATGCTGAAGGAAAACATCGTGAGGAAACCGGGATGACCTGGAACTAACATTTTGAAGACATGTGACATCCACCAACCCGCATTCGGCCCGCATGGTGGATTACGGCCCATAGGGCCAGGCCACAACAGTGCGTTGCGGCGTCGCATCGCAAAAACAACATTGCACAGCTATGCGATGCGATGTCGCAACGCAAAAATTTCATCGGATACGACATCGTACGACAAGACGCTAACCGTCAGTTCAGTTTCTAGTGAGACATGGACCGCACTGCGCGTGTTCTACTTCTGCTTGCGTTAAGGCGTATTAAGAAAAAGAAACAGAAAAGAAAGTACTGGGTGCACCCATTACTGACAATTATGAATAAAGATGGAAACCACTTCAAAAGGAAATATGAGGCGCTAAAAGTGGACGAGGTTAAATTTTTCGATTACTTTAGGATGAGTGTAGTAAGTTTTGAAGAACTTCTTAGTTTGATAAAGCCTCATTTACAAAAGAAATACATATTTAGAAAACCCATCGAACCTCTGGAGATGCTGGGATTAACTGTAAGGTAAGAAAAAAATAAACTATTTTTACTATAATCATACTGTTTAATCATTTTCATAATTTAGTGTTATTCAAAACTCGTATTCCGATTGTGTGTCATTCGTCAAATTTGTTAGTTCCTCATCGAAATCAATTTGTTCTGGCTCATTTACATCATCATTCCTTGGCGTTTGTGGAGACGATTGCATAGGTGCCGGTGATGTTTCGCATCCGCTTTGGAAGGCACTGCGTTGAATGGATGTTTGATAGCCACTCTGCATAGGCATTTGAGCTGATTGGTAGCCACTCTGCATAGACATTTGAGCTGTTTGATAGCCAGTCTGAACAGTTGTTTGAGATGTTTGATAGTTTGCTTGGACGGATGTTTGTGAAGTTTGATAGTGGCTGGGATAGTATGATGGTTGGTGTAAATCACTTAATATCTGTAGGACACGACTTTGGAAAATTATTGTTTGATTATCATTCAATTTTTCCAATGATGTCAAAATTCCTTTAAAAAAAGATAAATGTCTACTTTCAGGTGTTTTTAAAGCAGCTATAATATTCTTCTCAAATTCGTCTTCGTCAATTTTTCTTTTACGCGATGCAGGCTGGTAACGTGGCATGACAGGTTGCTGGCTTTGTTGGGTTGAGGTGCTTGGTCTTATTTCTTCATCGTCAAGACTTGATGTTGTTTTATTTTGAGAATTCTTTTTCAGAAATAGGAGCTGGTCGTATAGATGATATTGTTTAATTTTTTTGGCCCCAGCTCCGGATTTACATTGCTCGTTTAATTTTTTTTCGTATTTTGTAAGATTATCCTTGATTCCTCTCCATTTCTTTATGACATCGTTACCTAAAAAAATATGACGAATAATGATTTATTTTGTTTTCTTTCAGGTACCTGGCGACGGGAAATACTTTTAAAGATATGCATTTCACATATTATCGTGGAAAATCTACAATAACAGGAATAATAAAATTTGTTTGTCGTATTGTATGGAACATTCTTAAAAGGTTGGAATTACCAAAAATTACAACAGAGCTGATGGAACAAATTGCTCAAGAGTATGAAAAAAAGACCAACTTTCCTAATTGTATAGGAGCGCTAGATGGAAAACACATTCGTATATTGAGCCCGGATCACAGTGGATCCCTATTTTTCAATTATAAAAATTATAATTCCATTGTTCTATTAGCACTTGTTGATACGAATTACAAATTTATATATGTCGATATAGGTGCATATGGTAAGGAATGTGACTCCACTGTTTTTCAGAACTCAAATCTATACGACTTATTAAAAAAAGGTCAATTATCTATACCTCCGCCAAAACCGTTACCTGGCTTTCAAAAAGAAATTCCTTTTGTCTTCGTGGCGGATGAAGGATTACCACTGACAAATAATATAATGCGCCCATATTCTGGGAAGTTTTTATCGATAGAAAAACGAGTTTTTAATTATCGTTTGAGCCGAGCCAGACGATATGTTGAGAGCGCTTTTGGCATACTCGCAAATAAATGGCGCATATTTCATCGACCCATTAATGTTTCTTACGATTTCACAATAGACATTATAAAAGCATGCTGTGTATTACACAACTTTGTATTGAATCGAGATGGCGCACAAACGTTTGAAGAAATGATTATTGACGATTCTTTGCAAATTTTACACGAAACAACACATGAAAGTAGAACAGGAGCTAACATAATCAGAAACGAATTTTGTAATTATTTTAATAGTAACATTGGAGGTCTTAGTTGGCAGTTAACAAAAATATAAATGTTTATAAGTACTTACCGAGTTTTGTTTTTTCAACACTATTTAACTCCTCAAAATTTGAATATAAACTTGTACACACTTCCCTCCATGCTTCTGTTTTTAAAAATTTGTCTTTGAATTGTGATATAGTTTTGTCCCAAAGGACGGGACGTTCGTAAATTAAAGATATCAGGTGGTCGACATCGTACTGCGCCATATCGCTTAAAAAACACGTGCAGGTCGTTCAAAGTATGGACACCGACTAAACGGCAAAGCGTTGTCGCATCGCAGATTTGTACGCTGCGGCAGCGCATCGGAAATTTCCACGATGCGTTGTGCGGCGTCGTTGATTTTTGCGATGCGACGCCGCAACGCACTGTTGTGGCCTGGCCCATACCCTCGCAGATAGAGGAGGCCTTTTTTTTTGGGGGGTAATGGGAAATCATCCAATGACTTCTCCCGCTCTGGGAGGAGCGGAAGGGCGTGTCAGACTCTTACTGGCTAAAACCCACCCATTCAACAATGTTCTATTTTAATTCCAGGCTGTTCCGAAGCTATCTTCATCTCGAAGCTCTCTTGCTCGCAAATATCAGCAGAAACATACTTTATTCAAACCAAATTATCGTCTGAGTCGACGTCACGAACACCATTTTTTTTTTTTTTTGTTTGGTGGGAAATCGTGCAATGACTTCTCCCGCTCTGGGTGGAGCGGGAGGGCGTGTGAGACTCTTACTGACTAAAACCCACCCCTGTTCCTTCCCTGCCTGCGTGCCCAGGGGTGCGGTAACTCATTTTCAGAATTTATGCGCTACCCCTAGGCGTGCAGGCACCTTATCTCTTTGAGGCGCGCGTGGAACACTACGCGCCGTCGACTCACGGGCCTGGTGCTGATCGGACGGCGAGTTACCCACTGCTCGCCGTCCGCAGGCCCGGGTAGAGAAGCCTGTGCCCCAGCAGTGGGGACATTAAAAGGCTGATAATGATGATGATGAAAGCGCCTGGCTGGGTTCGAACCACGACCTACTCGTAAATCAGTGTTAATAACACTTCCTACCAGAATAGCGAGAGTTTTTGAAAGAGTCACCGCGACCCTGGCACAGGCAACTGAAGGAACACGGCTGGGTTTTAGTCAGTAAGAGTCTGACACACCCTCCCTCTCCACTTAGAGCGGGCGAAGTTATTTAATGATTTCCCAACATAAAAAGGGCTATATACCACTGGGCCACCACCCACCACTACTCTCCGACGATGACACTGTTCATATTTACATAATAATTATTATAGGTTATTTTATTACATATACATAACTAAACTTGTGGAGGAGCTCTTGGCTAAAGTAATAACAGCCGCACCGGTCGATCCATCAGGTTAAGCTACGCTTGCCGGGGTTGGTTCATGGATGGGTGACCATCTTTACATACCAAGACTCCTTCATGCCTCGGAAAGCACGTTAAGCCGTTGGTCCCGGCTCTCAATCGTGAATCTTTGACAGTCGTTATGGGTCGTCAGAAGCCCGAAAGTCTGAAATCCAGTCTTACCTAGGGGTATCGTATTACCCAGGAACTGGTTTGTGGAGGTCAGATAGTAAGTCGCTCGATGTAAAATACTGGTATTCAGCTGCATCCGGTTAGACTGGAAGACGACCCCGAGATAGTTGGGAAAAGGCTAAGCATATTGATACATAACTAAACTAACAAGTAACGTAATAAGATAAAGAGGCTAAAACAAAATAAATAAAATATGTACAAGCGCCATAAAACAGGGAGGCGTATAACTCAATCATCAGAGCATCGAAAAATTCATAAACTTCACTGTCAATGGGAAAAGTGTCTAGGACGTTGGCAGCATTGTCAAGTCGAATGGCAATGCTGATTCTTTGATAAATGATAAATGATGTTTATTCAGTAAATAGGTTACACGTCAATGTTTTTTGCCAGTTTAAGCTAGATGAGGCCGGTGTTTCCTAGCTGACTACCCTGAGAAGAAACACCGAAACAAACTCAGAGGTCAAAGTCTCTTTTAGTGTTCAAATCCATACAATGTGTACTGGTTAAATCATATGAGAACCATGTACGTTTATGTCTGGGATGAGCTTTTTGAAGAAAGCAACACACGAATTCGAGTGGGCCTGTCCAGACAGTGCAAGCATTTGTCAGTCATCGCAAAGCTCAACTCAGAACTTTGAGGAGCTCAACGAACCGACGAACAATACCAAAGTAAGGACATTTGAGTAGGCCGCAAAAATACTCAAACTGCCAGACAATCATAAAATCTACATGAATATAACGACATACATAGTTCTCGCATTCACATTATTCTATATGAGGACCATGCAGCTTAGTGTCTGGCCGAAAAAAAGGCCAGCCCTCTGGTCACGTGAAGAGTCGACTAAAAGCTTGATGACGTCACGAAAAACTCGATGAGCACTCGGACCCTATAAGTATTGAATGCGATAGGTACTGTGTACGGTCCACCCGTACAATTCATATCTTTTTACGTTGAATTAGCAGTTTTGTACCGCGTGCGCGATTTACTTCAGTTCGCGTTCGGTCTTCGCCGCGTGTACTCACTATCATAATATCGAAACACATCGATATCCTAAAATCAAGTGATCACTGTATCAATCAGCTATAGCATCAATAAACTTATCATTATAAACTATCACTTCTTATCATTTATAGTTGTCCCGTACAACTTTATGGTCCTTCGAGCCACCGTATTGGCGGGACCTACCTCGTGCTTTACAAAGTGCGTGGAACATTCCGCCGAATCAGTGAGTGGATATACCTATCACTATCAGTAGCAACCACCAGGTAACAAAACAGCAGATACCGGTGAGTGAGCTTTCATTATCATCGCAACAGCGAAGCGGCTGATCTAATTTCTACGAGTGGACTCGCCCGGGAGGTTAGCAGCACGTGTACGTGGTTGTTGCATCATACGACCACACCAGCGTACAGCATCATCAGCATTTCAAATAGACTACTATCAGCTATCATCAAGCGTTTTATGAAAAGGGTGTCTATTCCCGTGCAAGTCTTGCATAAAACCAATTTATCATTTTATCAACATAAGGTACCTATACAACTTTCCAAGCTTAGTCGACGAAGCAAGGAATACATAATCGAGTAGGATTCATAGAAATATCAAAGAATTCTATTATCATTATATCAAGCTTTTTGACACTGAAGCTATATCACCATCTCCAAGATGGAGGACCTACTCGAAAATCAGAATCAGGTTATGCAGGGCATGGAGCAGCTTATGCGCAACTTTAAAAAGGATGGAGCAGAGAGAAAAACCCCAATTTACGTCAAGAAACGTTTAGAGCTTCTCGATAAATATTGGGAAGAGTTCCAGTCCAATCATATTCAGTTATCAGAATCTAAAGAACGTGGCTACAGCTATTTTACAGAAAATATTTATCAAAAAACGAGGAAATTTTAAGGCTAAAAGGCGATACAAACGGGACCCTACTGATGAGAACTGGACTTTTTACAAAAAATTGCGCAATCGCTGCGGTCGTATGTGTAGAGATGCTAAAAGGCGCCACATCCACAATTCCGTTCAGAACTTCAACACAGCACAAGTATGGCAATTTCTCAAAACTCTTGGTGTCGGCAAAGCTGTTGATGACGGCACGCCGGATATTGACCTTAACACAGTTAACTTACATTTTTCCAAACCACCTGTTGTTCTGGACAACAACGTCAAAGCTTCCACTCTTAACAATCTCTCTAAACTTCCACGGCCACTTTGTACTTCATTCTCTTTTCAACCAGTTACAGAGGGGGATATTAAGCGAGCCATCACATCCATATCCACGAAAGCGGTGGGCGATGATGGTCTTCAACTCCAGATGCTTCTTCCTATCCTGAATGAACTCGCTCCTATCATTCTCCACATTATCAATTACTCCCTTTTTACTGGCTGTTTTCCCTCTGCGTGGAAAAAAGCACACGTTTTGCCTCTACCCAAAGTCCCTAATCCCTCGTCAGTCTCCCAGTACCGTCCCATTTCCATACTTCCAATCCTATCCAAAGTCCTTGAGAGTGTTGTTAATAATCAACTGTCTCACTTCCTTTCCTCTAATAGCCTGCTAAGTCCTTATCAATCTGGTTTCCGCCCTGGCCATAGCACTGTATCGGCACTCGTTAAAATAACTGACGACATCCGACTGGCCATGGAAAACAGGCTTCTTACTGTGTTGATTCTACTGGACTTTAGCAGTGCTTTTAATTCAGTTGATTTTGACATCCTCTTAGGTATCCTATCCTCTCTTAATATATCTCCTCCTGTGATTGGGTGGTTTAATTCTTATCTTCGGGGTCGCTCGCAGTCGGTTCGCTCGGAGGATGCTTCCTCTGACTGGTGTGACCTCGCTGCAGGTGTTCCTCAGGGTGGTGTCCTTTCTCCTCTTCTTTTCTCTATATTCATTAACGCTATCACTAAGGTCTTATCTTCACACTACCATCTCTATGCAGACGACTTGCAGCTTTATCGCCACTTTAAACCTGAAGAGCTTAATGGAGCTATCGATGCCATCAATAATGATCTTAATAATATCAGTCAGTGGGCTAAAAGTTTTGGACTTTTAGTAAATCCAGTAAAATCACAAGCTCTCATTATTGGTGGCAGATACTTTGTAAACCTGTTGAGTAGCCAGTCTCTCCCTCCAGTTTTGTACGATGCCATCGCTATAGCCTATACCAAAAAGGTCAAAAGCTTAGGTGTTTTCCTGGACTGCAATCTATCTTGGAATGTTCACATTGCAGAAGTAAGCAGGAGGGTGTTTTGTTCGTTTCGGTCTCTGAAACGTCTCCAGAAGTTCCTGCCTTTTTCGACCAAAATTACTCTCGCACAGTCTCTTCTTCTACCTCTTCTAGACTATGCTGATGTCTGCTTCCTTGATGCGACTGAGGAACTCCTTGATAAGCTCGAACGTCTGCAGAATTTGTGCATACGCTTCATCTTTGGCCTTCGGAAGTACGATCATGTGTCGGAATTTCGAAAGCGGTTGAGGTGGCTGCCTATTCGGCAACGTCGGGATACCCACATTCTTTCCTTACTCTTTTCAGTTCTTCACAATCCCAACTCCCCCTTGTATCTCCGGGAACGCTTTGAGTATCTTGTTCCAAGAGGAAAACCTTGCCGCTCATCGTCCTCTCTTCTCCTTCGGTTTCCTGCCCACTCTTCTAGTCGTTACGGTGGATCCTTTACTGTTCGTGCTGTACGCCTTTGGAACTCTCTTCCACACACTCTAAGGGATAGCCCTTCGTTGGAGGTGTTCAGGAGAGGAATAAGGGAGCATTTCCTGTCAAGATGACCCATAATAATATGTTTTTTATAGAATTTCTTTGTTTATATTATAGGTATATATTATGTTTGTGTATCACATATTTGTTTAGTTTATTTAAGCAACAATGTAAGATTTTGAGTTTTGTTGTGCACTTATGATAATCCTAAGCAATTTTGTATTTTTCACCTTGTGGTTTGCTGTAAGAAAACCCAAACGCTGGGTTAAGCTCGCCTTTGTAATTAACTGTCCCATTGTGTTTTTCTGTATATGTTTTATGTGTACAATAAAGAATAATAATAATAATAATAATAATAATAAGAGTCTCTGGAGCCCTAACCACCGGTAGCTTGGACCCTGCTCCCGATACCGGTGGACTACTATTTTTTATATTTTTAAATGTTTTTTATATGTTTTCTTTTAAAATATTTAAAAATGTAAATAATATGTATAAAAAAAATATACGAAATAATAATAATAATAGAAATTTTACAACGAGTCGCGTGCATTTATTCAGCAGTACAAGGTCACCATGACCGATCCCAAGATTGTTGATGAACCGACTACTCCGCAGCCACCATTGCAAGCAGCTGAAGCGGAGAAGAGTCAAGGGCACGGCAGTGGATCAACAGATCAAGAGGCAGGAGAAAATCAACAGCAATCAACCAGCAAGGTTAGACCAAAGTCTCCGGCTTTTTACACTTCGCAAGGTAACAGCAGTAAGCTAGAAGAGATGCTGCGTAAACAGAAAAGCGATTTTAAAGCATTCTCGCGTACCATTGCTATCATAGATTTAGATAAAATATCTGAGAAATGGGAGTTCGAAGATATCTTGCAGAGTGTTCAATCAAGATGGTCAACAATAGACTTATTACATTGGGAGATTGATAGCGAGTTGTTTGAAGCAAATGAAGAATACGAAGAGTCGTTCAGCAAATACGAACAACTTTATCTTGACATCAAGATATCTATCAACCGTAAGATGTGGTCTGTCTCTCACCGTGAGAAGAGTACCCCAACGATGGACATCCCAACATTTAACGGTAACTATCATCAATGGATAGCATTTAAAGACTTATTCACGGAATCGATACACAGCAATCGTTCTATCTCCTGCGCACAAAAAATGCAGTTTTTGAAAGCTAAACTTAGGGGGGAACCGGAGAGACTTATTCAGCACTTGCATATTTCCACCGAGAACTATAAGGTCTGTTGGGACATATTAAACCACAGATACAATAACACTAAGTTAATATTCAGTTCTCATCTCAATATTCTTTTATCATTACCAACTATGCAACAACAGTCAGCTTCACAAATCAAGAAACTGTATGACACCACTAACGAGTGTTTGAATGCGGTCAAAAACCTTGGAATTGACATAGTAACGTGGGATCCATTTATAGTACATATACTAGCATTGAAACTGGATCAGCAGACCCACTCTGACTATACGGATTCTCTGAAAAACCCACGAGATTTGCCAGTATTGAGTGAATTCTTGGGTTTTCTAGAAAACAAGTTTACATCATTGGAAGCATCACGCCGCAAGCAAGATGGACAAAAATCGGATAACAAGTCTCAGCAAGAGTCCAACAGCAAGAAGCATTTCCATAAATCCAATAGATCATTTTCTAACAATTCTGCGACTAAAAAGCAATGGAAATGTCCGGTTTGCAGTGAAAATCATCGTTTATTCAGTTGCAAAACTTTCTTAGAATCAACATCGGATTCTAAACGCAAGACAGTCAATAAACTGAATTTATGCAGAAACTGTCTTTATGATCATAAAGGTAAAGCATGTATTTCCGACAAAAGATGTCACGAATGTCAAGGCGATCATAACACCTTGTTACATGATACCTTCTCGGGTTCCAGTAACTCGAAATCTGACGCTAGCGCTTCAACTTTAAAGGAACGCAAAAACGTCACACACGTGTCGAATCCAGAAATATCAGAAACCCTGTTGGCAACAGCTCAAATCAAGGTTATGGGGGTTAATGGGGTATATTACCCTATGCGTGCCTTAATAGATCAGGGATCCCAAGTATCACTGATCAAAGAAGATGCTGCACAGAGATTGGGACTTCCTCGACGAGCATGCAAGGGAGTTGTAATGGGAGTTGGTGCCAAGGAAAGTAACTGCAAGGGTGTTATACAAATAGAAGCATCAGCAGTGTATACAGACTTTACTTTTTCCACCGAGGTACTTATCATGAAAACTCTGCTTTACAATCTGCCCAATCGTTCATTTCAAAAGCCGTCATGGACTTGTCTAGAGCATGTGAATTTAGCGGCTCCTGAATATAACCTTAGTCGTCCAGTCGACATACTACTTGGAGCTGATGTTTACTCATCGATTATCATGAATGGCCTCATCAAGGAGGGCGATTTACAGGTAGTAGCGCAACAAACACGCCTTGGCTGGATTATAAGTGGCAACGTAATATCATACCAATGTAGTGTTGTCCTAACCAACATAGATGATATTCAGAGGTTCTGGGCAATCGAAGATGTTGCTGACGACAATCAAAACAAGTTATCAGAAGAAGATCATCAGTGCGTACAGCGTTACAAGGCAGATACATCAAGAAGAGAAGATGGTCGTTACGTCGTCAGATTGCCTCTGAAGGCAAACATTGAGGAAAAATTAGGGGAGTCCAAACACAAGGCCATTGGACAATTTTATCAACTTGAGAAAAAGTTTTCGAACAACATCAATATTCAAACATCCTATAGATCATTCATACACGAATACATCGAATTAGGCCACATGCAGGAAAGTACTGGGTGGCGCAAAAGTAAAGACCCTATTTGGTTCAGCTATAACATTTTTTCTAAATTAGAAAACTAGATTTAGATTTTTTTAAATGTATATTTGTGCCATTAAATTTCGTACCATTAGGATTTAAAGATGATGTCTTTTAAATGGTGACCTCCAGAGTTGATACACATTTGAGCCCTATTTATGACATTTTGCATAACTTGCCGTAACACTTCCTGCGATATGTTCGTTATTTCTTGACGAATGTTTTCTTTTAGAGCTGCGAGAGTCTGTGGCTTGTTCACATACACCCGAGATTTCAAAAAACCCCAAAGAAAGAAGTCTGGACTGGTCAGATCGGGTGATCTTGCAGGCCAAGGCAAATCGCCAAAACGAGAGATAACTCGGCCTGGAAAAGCGTCCCTCACTAAAGTAAAACGAGTAAAACGGTAAAACGGACGGAGTAAAACGGTCCATGTTTATTTTCAGTGTATTTTACATTTGTTCACTACACAATTTTCAACAACAGAATGACAGAAAATGTCATATAAAAAAAAAAAAGGTATTTTCTTTAGTGCCACTACTTTTGCGCCACCCGTTACATATAACAAAAATCAAGTCAGTTGCTATTTACCACATCATTGTGTGATGAAATCGGATTCCACGACAACAGCGTTGCGGGTCGTTTTCAACGCTTCGGCGAAAACATCGTCGGGACTGAGTTTAAACGATTTAATGCAAAGTGGACCTAATTTACAAAGAGATTTGTTTTCATTAATATTAAAATGGAGGCAATACGAATTTGCATACACTGCCGACCTGGAGAAAATGTTTCGGCAGATTTTTTGCCACAAGGATGATTTGAAGTATCAAAAAATTGTATGGCGCAATTCTCCAGATCAAGTTCTTCGTGAATACGAACTCATGACCGTCACATACGGTACAAAAGCAGCGCCATTTTTAGCAATAATGACGCTTAAGCAGTTAGCAAATGATGAACGCCACAAGTACCCAGCAGCAGCAAAGGTCTTAGAAGAAGACTTCTATATGGACGATCTTCTGAGTGGTCATCATTCCCTGCAAGAAGCAAAACAGTTGCAAAAAGATTTAATAGATCTCCTGAAATCAGGAGGTTTCAATCTCCGCAAATGGTCATCGAATAAGGTAGAGTTACTCGATGACGTCAGCAAAACAGATGAGGTATTTGATTTTCGTCACCAAGAGTCGACCAAGACTCTCGGGTTGCGCTGGCACCCTACTGCAGATCAATTCACATTCCAAAGCAAGATTAACGTGTCATCATCAAAAACTGTAACGAAAAGATCTCTCCTGTCAGACATCTCAAAAATCTTCGATCCGTTGGGGTGGCTGTCTCCAATTACCACCAAACTCAAGCTACTATTCCAAGCAGTCTGGCAGTTACAACTCCAATGGGATGATCAAGTTCCCGAAGATATTGTTAAGCAATGGTCACTAATGACACAAGATTTACAACATATCAATGAATTTAAGCTACCGAGATGGCTGCAGTGTCACAAGAACGGAACTATCAAGCTGCACGGATTCTGTGACGCATCAACAAAAGCATTCGCTTGTGTGATTTATTGCATATACGAAAATAAAGATGCCGACCAAATCTCATCAGTATCATTAGTAACTGGGAAGGCGCGGCTTGTTCCTACAAACAAAAGTATCACATTACCCAGATTGGAATTGAGTGCAGCCGTACTATTATCAAAGTTAATGCACACAGTTACACAATGTTTGATTGGGCTCGATATCAAAATCTTCGCTTGGTCGGACTCAACAGCCGTACTGGGATGGCTTCAAGGTGACCCAAGTCGCTGGAAGCGTTTCGTTGCCAATAGAGTCAAACAAGTGACCGATAGCATACCATCAAACAGCTGGCGGTATGTTAAGTCCGCAGATAACCCAGCTGATTGCGCCAGTAGAGGCATGTCAGTAGAACAACTTAAAAATCATACTCTATGGTGGCATGGACCCACATGGTTATCTTCATTCGATGAAAATCAGTCAAAGGAAAACCCAGTCTACAACACATGCGATGAAATGAGAGAGATAGCACAACAAGTCACCTCCTCGCTGAAAAAATCATATGAAGTCATCGACTCAATACTGAGCAAGTATAGCCGCTTCGAAAAATCGACTCGTATACTTGCGTGGATTTTACGTACTATACCATCAAAATCGCAACCAAGACCGTCTTTTCTTACAATCACTGAGCTAAGAAGAGCGAAGCACATTATAATCAAGCATGTACAGCAACATGAGTTTACGAAGGAGATCCAAAACCAACATAGACTCTAAAAGCAAGCTACTTAACCTAAATCCGTATCTAGACGAAAACGGTTTGCTAAGGGTTGGTGGCAGGATAAGCAATGCAAGGATAAGCAAAAACATGCAACATCCTATTATCATTCCTCACAGCGGATTACTTACCGATCGATTGATTGATCAAGGCCATCAGATGACCTTTCACGGTGGAGCTCGCCTGACACTGGCGTGGTTAAGACAGGAGTTCTGGATTATTGGCGGCAATCGTGCTGTCAAAAAACGCATACATAACTGCGTCACATGCAGAAGGCATAATCCTGTAAAAAATACACAGATAATGGGAGACTTACCTGAGTCACGAAGTAATCCGTCGCGACCTTTCAATCATACTGGGGTCGACTTCACCGGCTATGTGGACGTCAAGGCAAATAAAGGTCGTGGCATCAAGACGACCAAAGGCTATATAGCGGTATTTGTGTGCATGGCGACCAGAGCCGTGCACCTAGAACTCGTTTCCGACATGAGCTCAGCAGCCTTCCTAGCAGCATTAAGGAGAATGGCAGCCCGCAGAGGAGCTCCAACCCATATCTATAGTGACAATGGGACCAATTTTGTCGGAGCCAACAAGGCGTTGCGTGAAGAGTACATCAACTTACGAAACACTATTGACGACGAGTTCTACAGAGCAATCACAGATATGCAAATACAATGGCACTTTAACGCGCCTTCCTGGCCGAGTGCGGGAGGGCTCTGGGAAGCGGCTGTCAAAAGTCTCAAACACCACATCAAGAGAGTAGTGGGCGAGCAGAAACTGACGTTTGAAGAGTATTCCACATTACTAGCACAGTTAGAAGCCTGCCTTAATACGAGACCTCTTTGCGCCATTAGCGAAGAGCCGGAGGACATAGATTACCTTACTCCGTCGCACTTTTTATCGAGTGGTCCCACACTTACCATAATTGAGACTGAAAGAGACGCAAGAACACGATGGCAGCTTACCCAGAAGATTTTTGACGACATCTGGAAACGGTGGAAAACCGAGTACCTGTGTCAGTTATCAGCACGTAGTAAGTGGCGGCAGCAGCGATCGAACCTAAAGATCGACGACATAGTTATCATTCAAGACGCTAACTTACCACCTGGAAAGTGGGCCATCGGCAGAATCATAGAGCTGCACCCCGGCAAGGACGGCTATGTTCGTGTGGTCTCAGTAAAAACTAAAAATGGGGTAATGAAGAGGCCAATCACAAAACTTGCCTTGCTGCCAGTCCACGAAGATCAACAACCTGAAAACAATGCAGATCAAAATAAAATTACAACAAAGCAGCCCAGTCAACCTTCTGGATCCAATGAAAATGAGCCATCGAAAAATAGATCAAAACGTCGGAGAGGAAAAATCGGCAATTTCATTTACATAGCTCTCATGTTTTTGATGTTAATCATAACACCATCTAGTTGTGATTACAAAACAGCGCCTTTAAATAGCAATCAGAGCATTTATTTCGACAAGATGTCCAACATGCGTCTCGAACGAGACGAGTGGAAGTTGATTGTGTATTATGATATGAAGCCCTATTGGCAAGGTTTAGATCTGCTTAAGAAATACGTCGATCATATGGGCAACATATGTTCTAATACTACAAAGATAACACAATGTGACGCAATCCTCATGCAATTACGTCACGGTAGCAATGAACTTGACCATTACAATAGCATGTTGCTTGGTCAGCAGTTCACGGAGAACGGCCGACATAAGCGCGGTCTTATCAATCCTATAGGAAGCATAGCACGAAGCTTGTTTGGTGTCTTAGACGACGAGTTTGCTCAGCAATATGCCAGAGATATTCATCAAATCAGACGTAATCAACAGCATTTGGCTTCTTTATGGAAAAACAACACATCTATTGTTGAAGCAGAGAACAATATTATCAAAAGAGTCGAAAATGCGATGGATAGACATCACAAGGTGTTTAATCAGCACCTGATCAGTTTAGAGAAAGGATTTAACACAATTCAGGTAGGAGTTCAAGAATCACTGATGTCTAACAGCTTTAGTATATCATCTGTCATGGCCAACAGTGTCCTGATGAACTTGAAAACCATCCAAGAAACAATCGTGGATACTATTATGAACCTACACCATACAGGGTTCAATATTCACCTTTTAACACCTAAACAGCTGACGGATGAACTTAACGTCATAATAGGACAGTTAGCAAAAGAATTGACTCTTCCAATAGATAATATTCAATCGGATTTATCTAAATTGTATCATTTACTGAAGACTAAAGCCAGAGTTATGCAGCAGTTTATTATCTTTGAAGTTAGAATACCATTAGTAAGCAGAGACAACTACGACATCTACAGAATCATAACAGTTCCGCAGCAGGTTGGAAGTAATATGATCAGCATAATCCCCATCGCAGATCTTCTCGCAATGAACTTACAAAAGGACGCTTATATTCCAATGACAGAAAATGATATCCAAACTTGTATGTTTTACGACACAGAAACATACATCTGCCTTTTGAAGGGTCCGATTTATCATATGAGATCGGATGAAAACCTCTGTATCACAGATCAACAGTCCAATCGTTGCAGAACAGCATCTACTATCTGCACAAACCGTTGGACTAAACTTTATAAATTAAACACATATTTATATTTTTGTTGCGGACCGTGCTCCATACGAATCATATGCGAGTATCAAGTTACGGCCGAACAATTAACCAAGGCCGGCGTTATCATGCTTGGCGATGGATGCGTCATCAAAGGCGATACTTATACAGTTTATTCACATAAAAAGCTGTCCAACACTCTGAAGACTACGGCAGACGTTCTGAGGATAGACATCCCACCCATCAACAATATAATCAACTTATCGATACCTATTGGTGCAATCGATGAACAGTCTGACCATATTACTCACGTCAAGACTCAAGGCCTAGTAAAGGAAGTCCATGATAAGTTGATTCAGATGAAAGATGTAACGAGCATTGATGAAGATTATGACAACGGGTTCTCATATCACGACTTGCACCACTACACGGTGATATACTTGGTGGTGTTCGCCCTGTGGGCGGCAGGGGCCGTGCACGGGTGGCGGCGCCTTCGGCGTGTGCGCAGCGTGGCTCTGCCCGCGCACTCGACTCATCAGCAGCTTCAGAGTGCTAGTGTAAATAGTGTAATCAGTGTAAATGAGCAATCGGGACCTAGTGAAATTGAGCTCAAAACAATTTCGGGTCTAATCAGTGCGCGTAAACAAAACAAGGCAACGTCGCCTGTGTTCCGCGAATCTATTTTCAGTGAAAGTGAATAACACTTTTAGAGACTTATTAAGTTTGCGCGTATCTACCTAGATTGTGCTTTCGATTATCATTGCTTTGTTTAAGTACTTAGACTTTTTGTTTGTTTTTGTCTTCTATATTTGTTTGTACTTTTCATTTTTATCTTAGTCTCTCGTGCCTGGGAGCATGTACGGTCCACCCGTACAATTCATATCTTTTTACGTTGAATTAGCAGTTTTGTACCGCGTGCGCGATTTACTTCAGTTCGCGTTCGGTCTTCGCCGCGTGTACTCACTATCATAATATCGAAACATATCGATATCCTAAAATCAAGTGATAACTGTATCAATCAGCTATAGCATCAATAAACTTATCATTATAAACTATCACTTCTTATCATTTATAGTTGTCCCGTACATACTGAAATTACTTAGTGGAGATATTTTTTGAACTAATCGCATCTTCAATTCTCATTATCAAATATCTGGGATAACAATACGATCAAGAAATAAAAGATAAAAGTAAGTACTTCTAACGTTCTATTTGTCTTCCTTCCCGAAAAAATAATTGAAGTAATCCTTAGACTATTCTTACCTAAACAAAGCTAAGTAGGTACTGAAAGTTCTCTTCAAGAGAATATTGTGATATCTGTGTTGATCTTCGTAACAGAACAATAAGTTTTTTTTTTAAGTGAAAACTTCTTTAAGCGCGTTGGGCATTTTTGAAATGGGAAAAAACAATTGAACTCGCCACCGACACCGACACCGCCACCGACACCGACACCGACACCGCGCGCAAACTTCTTTAGGCGCTACAGCCTGGGAGTCTTTAAGTCAAGAGTGAATAGGTTACTTCTAGGCAAGCGTGCTCCATCTTCGACCACATCATCGCTTACCATTAGGTGAGATAGTGGCCAAACGCGTGCCTATCATCAATAAAAAAAAAAAAAAAGGCGCGTTGGACAGTGACATTCTTTTTTAACCGACTTCGAAAAAGGAGGAGTTCCTATGTTCAACTGTATGTTTGTTTTTTTTTTTATGTATGTCCACCGATTTCTCTGTCAATTGAGGACCGATTTTCAATTTTTTTTTTATCTGATAGAATAGACTCCCGGGGTGGTCCCATATAAATTTTATCGAAATCGCTTTGGTGCTTTTTGAAAAACCGTCCCATTTTACCCTAAAAACCGCCCAAGAGCTAATCGGACTCCCGCGCAATGGATTCCGAGAAAATCATATTTCTTTCAGGTTTATACTGTATACTTCTTCTTCTCTTGTATCTTCCCGCCCCAGCTTCGCTCGAGTACAAATTATACATATAAACTTTCCTCTTCAATCACTCTATCTATTAAAAAAAACCGCATCAAAGTCCGTTGCGTAGTTTTAAAGATTTAAGCATACATAGGGATATAGGGACAGAGATAGCGACTTTGTTTTATACTACGTAGTGAAGAACTACATTCTGTTTTTTTTTTAATTGTAGGCCTAGTAGTTTCGGAGATAAGGGCGGGGAGTAGTCATTTTTTATAAATTTTCATAAATAACTTAAAAACTATAAATATAAATTGAAACTACGAAAAAATACGATTGAAATCCTTACAATAAGCACTACTATTTGATATGTAGCACAGTACTTTTTTTAATTTTCTGATTTGCACCCCAAAATTTACCCCCATATATTCAAAATTAAATGAATGTACGTTACATGTCCGTGTTTGGGTCACAGATATGCATGTGTGTACCTTTCAACTCAATCGGTTGAGTAGATTCGGAGCGAATTGGCTGTGACAGACGGACAGACAGATAGACACACGAGTGATCCTATAAGGGTTTGTTACATTCGGACTTTCAGAACCCTAAAAATACAAAACCAAAATGAAAATAACTAATATCGAAAAAGTAAAAAAGAACCGGCCAAATGCGTGTTGGACTTCGCACTTTTTTTCCGTACCAAATGTATTTTTAACTATTTGTACTTATACTTATACTTATTTGTACTTTTGGCTTTGGGTGAACGCAAGATGCTTATAAATATTGTGAAAATTTAGAGACAGTAGCTCCAACCGATTGGCTGTAAAACCTGTGTGACAGACGACGGACAGACGGACAGACAGACAGACAGACAGACAGACGGACAGACGGATACTTGATTGATAGCAATAGGGCGTGATTGATAGCCTCTTTCTAAGGCAACCGAGTAAAAATATTACATACCAGATATTCTACCGAAGAACCTTAAATACCTGAGCAATTGACCCTGACTACACTGTATTGTAAAAGTATCAATAATCCTCTGCAGGGGGCTGAAAGGCCACACTAAGAAATAAACCTACTGTACTTATCTTACCGCCATTGTATTAAACTCGGTGTCTCTTTTATACACAGCAGTCTGAGGCGGCAGGTAGTTTAAGTTTTCGCGATAAAAGGCTGTGTTCCTTCCAAGCGGTTAGTGTTTCCTCGGAGAACCTCTTACGGCACTTACGCACTAAGGCTGTGTCTACGTGAATGAGGAATTTTAGAAGCAATTCTTAAGGTTCTTTTTTTATTTTGGAGCGTCGGAAATCATCCAGTGATTTCTCCCGCTCTGTGTGGAGCAGGGGGGCGTGTCAGACTTTTACTGACTAAAATACACCCTTGTTCCTTCAGTTGCCTGTGTCAAGGGCCGCGGTAACTTTCTTTTGAATTTATCCGCGACCCCAGGCAGGCATCAGCCTTAGCGGGCCCTGTCTGGTACTGCTGACATCTCTTTGAGGCGCGCGAGGAACACTACGGTGGCCGGGAGTCGCCTTGCTTCTCCCGACGCCCGGGAATCCCTAAGGTTCTTTTTTTTTATTGTTGATAGGCACGCGTTTGACCACTATCTCACCTGATGGTAAGCGATGATGTGGTCGAAGATGGAGCACGCTTGCCTAGAAGTAACCTATTCACTCTTGACTTAAAGACTCCCAGGTTGTAGCTATCAGGAAACACAGACTCCGGTAGGGAATTCCACATATAAGCCAATAAAATACTAATTAAAGAATGGTCTCAATTCAATCCAAAACAAATGCACACCAAAACAGTTAATAAACTTGTATAAATGAACTTAAATCTATGGGTACAATGGCGGTCTTATCGCTAACAGCGATATCTACCAGACCTTTTTTTTTTTTTGAGGGGTGGGAAATCATCCAATGACTTCTTCCGCTCTAGGGTGGAGCGGAAGGACGTGTTAGACTCTTACTGACTAAAACCCACCCCTGTTCCTCCCTGCCCTGAATGCCCAGGGGTGAGGTAACTCTTTCGAATTTATCCTCAACCCCCGGGCAGGCATCGGCCATGACAGACCCCGTCCTTTTTGCTGACAACTCTTTGAGGCGCGCGTGGAACACTACGCGCCGTCGACTCTCGGGCCTGGTGCTGATCGGACGGCGAGTTACCCACTAGGTACTCGCCGGCTGCTGCTGAGGGTGAGTCTGTTGTTGCAGCCTCTCCCTCACCCGTTCCACCTCCTCCTTCGCGAGCATTACTGCTTCGCAGAAGGAGGAGACTGCTTCCCATTCCCTCTCGCTCCGTACCATGGCCTGGACCAGGGCCGGGCGCGAGAGGTCGCTGCCGCCGATCGCCTCCACGAGGACACGGCGGGGCTCCGCCCAAGCGGGGCAGATCTCCACCGTGTGCTCCACCGTGTCCTCTGTACCAGACAACCTTTGGATGGACTAAAAAATCTTAATTAAAAAAAAGGGGGTAGAATAGAATAGAAAGAATACGAGAATAAAACTTTATTGTACACCAAAAGAGTCACACAATTGTTCTTCTTGTTCTTGAGTCTGCGGTGTACTGCTAAGTAGTAAACTGAACATCAAAATTGTCTATAAATATTTATATAATACAATACATAACAATAAATACAAATATACATACATACATATCACATATTACACAAGTACGTAGAAGGAAGAGATAAGAAAAAAATAGTAAAAAGATCGATAAATGACGGAAGGATAAGAGTATACTGAACAACCTTTTTCAAGAAATCTATGCTGTGCCCGACAGGGTCCATAATTGTGACTAATATAATAATTTCCCTACTAATAAACATTATGGTACGCAATAAAGAATTGAGAATTGAGAAAGTTATGGTAAAATCCTAAAAAAAAAATTGCAACTCCTGTACTAATTTTGTTTAGCTCAGTCTCAGACGAAATTCAACTTTGTGTGCAAAGTTGAATTTTTTTTTGGGAATTTTAAATGACTTTTTAGAGAAAGTAATATATTTTTTAGGACCAGAAACTCTCAAGGACCTTATCAAATTTAAGCAGGACCTGCAGTCTCGACATAGTTAACGATCGAATTCGTTCGCTAAGAAATTAATGTTGCAAGAAGGCAAACTTTTATGTCCTTTAATATTTTGACAAGTTAATTTAATTGTTACAAGCAGTAAAAGTTATTCATTAAAATTTAAATAAATTATAAGTTTTCATGAGAAATAGTGCTTGCAAGTTAAAATTCACGCCGTCTCTGTACATGTGTTTCAAGAAAATCAATTATTTTTTCAGGTTATGATCTATATATATAATTTTTCCTCACAATAAGGGAGTTTTTAACGGCTTGTAATTTAGCGACCGGTAGCTAGATAAGTTTCGTTATCAATGTCGAGACTGCAGACCCTAGGGTGTAACCAAGCCCTTAGTTACAAGCACATACATAATATATTTATCTGGAGTGTAAGCAGCTACTTAAGAACCACTTACTAAATACTACTAAGTAAGTTTAGGGCGAGCTTTAAAATGTGAGTAGTGTAGTTTTGTTAATGATAATAATGAGCTTTGCGATAACAAAGTAGCTAGGAGGAGCTCGTGGATAAGTGGTTACGGCGCAAGCGGTTGTAAAGGTTAGGCAACTCTTGTCGAGGTCAGTGCGTAGATGGGTGGTCACCCATCCATATCTTACATAAATCTTACAGTAGATACCGAACCTCCTCTTTTCGGTAACCTCCGCAATAGGTACCTAAATAAAGAATACCTGAAATATAAAAAACTTTTTTACAAAAAAAAAACAACTGACTTCCAAAAAAGGAAATACACTAAAATTTAAAAATAACTTTAATTTCGGAAGTGGTTTTATTTTATTTCTTCGTTTTTTGACACCCAAATTAAAGTTATTTTTAAATTTTTAGAGTATTTTCTTTTTTGGAAGTCGGTTGTTTATTTTTTGGAAAATAGTTTTTTATTTTTCACTTTTAATAAAAAAAAAATTCCCCTTTTTTGTTATCTAGTTGTTATACCGTAGAACTCAAAACCCCAATAACATGGAACGTGGAATTTGAACGTACTCGTAATTGAAGAAAACCAAAACGTTATCTATGTATACATATTTTTCGTTTTTGTTCAGTTTTTAAAAAACCGCTGAAGCAATTTAGATAAAATTTATATGGGACCACCTCAGCAGTATATTCTTTCGGATAAAAAAAGAATTTTGAAAATTGGTTCACAAATGACAGACAAAACTTTCGACATATATAAATATATATATATACAGTCGAACATATAGCCTTCTCCTTTTTCGAAACCGGTTAAATAAAAAGCATACATACAATTGAAAATTGAACCTCCTCCTTTTTCGAAGTCGGTTAATAAAATAGCAATAATCCGTTTTGTATGAAAATAACAGTCGAAACCCATACGATATTCTCTTGAGTTTATTTTTGTAGAATATTTTGTATGAAAACAAAAAGTAACATTAAATTAAATCTATTTCTGAAAACAGCATAAAAATTGGTTGTTTTATGAACCCCAAAAAAAAGCGAAATTCAAATTTTCTTACATTTTTGCAATTTGCAGGTTAGTGTCAAGTTGTATCTTGGTCAAAATTTGATTCGCGGCCGTAGCAAGTATGTATTTATAGAATTATAATCATTAAAATCATCAATACAACTCTCTCAGTTAGAATTGGTGACAAATGTCATGATTTCATGAAATACTTACTTACCTTAAATGAAGCCACAAATATATAAGGAAGAGTGGGGGCGTAGTGGGCACATCTCGCTATCTATTTTGTACGTCCGTAAACTAATTAATGGTGGTTACGTCATACGTCAGTGTTTACATCCCTTTTCTGTTACTTTTCAGCTTCCTCTTCCACCAGATTTGCAAGGTTTCTAACTTAGTTACTTAATTTTTAACGAATTCTTTGAATTTTCGATGTTTGGATAAAGTTACTTTTTCATACAAATAATTAAAAAAATAGTCATCTACCAAAACACATCTTGTAAAACATTTACCTACCAACATTCTAAAATCACAGTCCAAAAATAACATAAATATTGCTTCACGTCTATCATCAACAATTTACATTCATCTGTACGCACAAACACAAAGCTTTGTCCCTATGAATCGATATGAAATCGGGTGGAAACGACATGAATCGATCATATCGCATGAAATAAACATCCGGCAGGGAAGAGGGACGCGACGAAGCGAATCGATTCAGCTATCGAACGAGTCCCTTGAGGTTTTTGAATCGGACTTATAAACTACTAGCGACTCGCCCCGGCTTCAGACGGGCGAAATATTTTTATAATGTAGCCTATGTCATTCACCTCCCCCAAAAAAAAATAAGCTTATGTCACTTAGGAATAATTTAGCTTTCCACGAGTGAAAGAATTTTTAAAAATCAGTTCAGTAGTTCCAGAGATTACTTCTTACAAACAAACTTACAAACTTTACCTCTTTATTATATTACTAGCACGCGACTTCGTCCTCGTGAATTTCAAAAATGTATAACCTATGGCACTCACAAATAACGTGGCTTTGTATTGATAAAGGATTTTTCAAAATTGGTTCAGTAGGTCCAGAGATTACCCCCTACAACCTTATAACATCACAAACTTTACCTTTTTATAATTTTAGTATTAGTATAGATTGAGCCTGTCGACTGTCCAGCTGCGAAACTGTCCAGCTGAGAATCTGTCCAGTTGTGAATCTGTCCAGTTGCTCCGAAGGGTGGGTGGAAACATTTTTATTTTAAAGGCTTTGGTTTCCGTACGTCACGTCTTAGGCGACCACTGAAAATCAGCGCCGTGCCACAGATAATATAATACTAGCGTACAGATGCCTCATCCCATACAAAGAAACGGTACCACCGTAACTACGGGCTTTTGACTTGCACAAGCAACTTTCGTTATTCGTTCGGGACCGTCCTCTACACCTCGCTAGATGGTGTTAGCAGCGACGGCTTGCAAGTTGAATGAAATTACACAAGTCTTACCAATATTTTCTCACACATTGAGGAATTACTGTATAGTATTTTTGGAACTTAATAATAGTTTTACTGTTTCAAAATGTTTCACTATACAAATTTTAAAGAGGCGAATGGATAAGCTCTAAATACTTCAAACAGCGCCATCTATTGGTACAAGAAATATAGATGTCTAAGGAGTCGTTCCAATAATCGTTTAAATTTGAATTACAAGCCCATTATTCCACAATTTTATACTTAGGGTAGTTTATTAAATAAGAAACTACAGTTTTTACCATTTATTTTTCAAAATATGAATGTTACTTAAACTTCGATAAGAAATCGATGCATACTACGCCATCTATTGTTTGTTTGTTTGAACTAAATTTTCTTTGTTCGAGATGAGACCCCGTGGCCGTGCTGTGGGTCCCCCACGGTATAGCATTATGCTGAGTGGAAGACTTCTTGCCACAGCCACGACATGCATCTGTTTTTTATTTATTTCTACCTACCTATTGAACTTTTTTTTTTCTTTCCTTTTTTTTTTGTTAAATTTGTTACTAACATAGAAATATAAGATCTACTAACACTATCGATAAGGGTTAGCAAAATCATATTGTTGTGTATGTCGTTAATTTGTGGCAAATAAATTCTTTTTCTTTCTTTCTTTCTTTCTATTTTATTTAGCTTTTGCTCACAGAGGTCACAGAGCTATTAATGACCAATTAGACTTTAATCTAGCAATCTCTTCTCGCTTTAGCAATTAATCGTAACAGTAGAGCTGGTCCTAAGGGTGACGAATGTCAATGTTTGAAAAAAAAATCGGTCATGAACCTATATTTTTACCTGACTGCGCGACGCAAGGGAGGGTAAAAATGTAAAAGGATATGTATGTATGTATGTGTGTTTGTTCCTTTGTGTCACTATATACACCAAACGCGTGGGCCGATTTTGATCACTCTTACGTCAACTGATTCGTCTTAATCTTACGAGTGCTACTAAAGACATGACAGTAGTCAAAATACACTATGGCGACAACCAGACGCCATATTGTGAAAAAGAAAAAAATGAAAGTCAACGAACTATATTAAGTGGGGTATCAAAATAAAGGGTTCGAGGAGGCGATTCCAAAAATATGACTCACTAAAATCTAGAAAAAAAAATTGTATTTTCAAAAAACCCGATAGTAACAACAACTAAAAAGTTCCAAACAAGTCATCGTGCATCAGACTGCTTGAAAAGTGACTTGTTTGGAACTTTTCAGAAAATCTAAACCACCACATCTAGTGGAAAATTTACTGAGTTGGCAACACTGAATTAATGTGACAACACTTGTAAAATAGCGTCGTTACACGTTTGGTTTCACTTATCGGCAATAGTCGATAAATTATTCTGTGCAATAAATTTAAAGAGCACCTATTTAGATCAGTGAAATATATGCAATTAATGAAATATGACTAAAAACTATCTAAATAACTAAATATACATATTTATTTCATCATTATTATGGAGTAAAACATTTTAGTGCCTTGAACTTTCTCTAGTATATCTATAGTAGTCTATGCTTACGTAAAACTAAACGTGCAATGACGAGACTTAATCGTAAAAAGTGTCATAATATTGTTGAATTTTTATGATATTGTTTTTTTTATATCTCGTAAACCATTAATTTCCGTGCAAAAAGAACTTCACGTAGAAGCTTATAACAATATTATCTTTCTGTGAAAAAAACATGGACTCGAAATTCCACGTCACATCATCTAAAGCTTAGCCCAATCCTGATTATCCTTGGACACGTGGACGTCTGCGTTCAGAACCTTTTCCTAAGACCGCATTATTCTTCCAAAAAAAAGTTAGATTAAGATGCGACCATTTTATAATAAAGTTTTTCCGTAAAAACTTAAGTGGAACCTAGGAACCCTGTCAACAAGAAAAGAACTTGCTGAATCTCATGAATGCCACGCTTAAGACTCAGAGTCTCTATAGAAAATTCCAAAGTAGTACTTACAGCGTCTTCATTCTTATGCTTAAAGCATTTGAACTTGACTCTGGTCCCTTTAACTCCTCGAGACATCTTTAGGTATTTCTATTAGTTCTTTTTGCAATAAATTTAGTTTAATGAGTTAGACTCGCTCCAGATCAAGTTGGAAAAAGAAACGTCAAAGGCTACCATTTGTCATCTTGCAAAATAACGCTCCATTACACGAATTTAATTATTTTAAGTGTTACAAGGGCAGGGAAGGAACAGGGGTGGGTTTTAGTCAGTAGGAGTCTGACATGCCCTCCTGCTCCCCCCAGAGCGGGAAATGTCATAGGATGATTACCACCCCAAAAAAAAAAAAAAAAAAGGGGGCCGCGGTGACTCTTTCAAACACACCTGCAACCCTGGCACCACACCCGTGACCTTTTTTTTCTTTTTTTGGGCTGGGAAATCATCCTATGACTTCTCCCGCTGTGGGTGGACCGGGAGGGCGTGTCAGACTCTTACTGACTAAAACCCACCCCTGTTCCTTCCTGCCTTTGAGTGCCCAGGGGCTAGGTAACTCTGTTTCAAATTTATCCTCAACCCCCGGGCAGACACCCGCGACCCTGGCAGAAGACCAACGGCTTTATGTACTTTCCGAGGCACTCCCTCATTGCGGTGATTACATTCCGCTAGAAAATTTGCAGATCGGAAAACTCGGCAGCCGTGAATGTTGCTGAAAGAAGGAGCAGATGGAGGAACATCATCTGGGAGCAGGTCTTGAAACCGCGTGATCGATCGTGAAACGATGCAAGGAGAGACTCAGAAACCAGATGAATGAATATATTCTCTAAAATTTTACACAAGCAACAACCAATCAAATAGTCGTATTCATTAATCTGTCGTTATATTAATGTCTCCATGACGTAATCCGCGTAGCAGTGACGTATCCCGTACAAATGTGGGGTCATAAAATACATCTGGGGTCCGACATTATCCTATGGCAGCTGGTATACGAAGGAAAGGATGAGATAGGTAGAAACTTACATATCGCAGGCGTTTAAAACCACACGCTTAAAACGTTTTGGGCAACATTCATTCGGCATGCGGATAAGGAGTGGAATTCCCTGCCAGAGTCTGTTTCCTGATAGCTACAACCTGGGAGTCTTTAAATCAAGAGTGAATAGGTTACTTCTAGGCAAGCGTGCTCCATCTTCGACCACATCTTTGCTTACCATCAGGTGAGATAGTGGTCAAACGCGTGCTTACCAAAGTTAAAAAATTGAAAAGGAGAAGAGGCGCAGCTACCTCTACTGTTTCAGTTTAAACCGGTATTTCTATAGAAGATGGCTGTAGTACGGTAAATTTGCGTGAAGGGTAGGTTGCTAGGTAATTTATGCAACTGTCTGAACATCCATTCATTCCTCATTTCGGAAGAATATTATGCTTGATGGGTGTCACATGTCTTCGAATATTTTCTATTACTTTATATTAATAAATATATAAATAGAGGTAGTTATTATATTAAATACTAATATTGCGTTTATTATTTTTTTTCTTATTAAGTACATATATAAAAAAAAATAAAAAAAATATATACGGTCGAATTGAGAACCTCCTCCTTTTTTTCGTCGGTTAAAAAACATTTATTAAAAACAAGCCCTACTTCTGGAACCGCTCGACAATACGAGCCGTGTCCAGAAGTAGGGCTTTCTGAATCAAGCTCTTGATCCAGCTGCCTAACGAGAGCCTCCTGAGGGGTTGGTCGAGGAGGCCAATGGATTAATAGCCACGAGGGCTATTAATCCATTGGCTGATATGACTATCGGTACAATGATCGCTGTGTCCACATTCCACATGACGACAACCTCGCGAGCCAAGTCAAGTCAATGTATGTTTATTATTAGTATATACAGGATGTAAAAAGACACATCACAGAGCCTTTAACTACGCATACTGTACGTCTAATAAAGTAGTTTTGCGCTCCACAAGATGTCGACACTGCAGCACCGCTTTCTCCGCAAGGTGGTGGATGCCCCCTACTTTGTGAGGAACGAGGAGCTGCATGTTGACCTCAAAATCCCCACCCTGCAGCAGTTCATGAAGCGCTCCACCAAGCGCTTCCTAGAAACTGCTGCTAAACATCGTAACCCCCTTATCGCATCGGCTACTCGATACGTTCCCTCTCAAATTTCTAGGATTCGCCGCCCCCGGCATACCCTCCAAGTCCCTGATGACGCCACAACCCTGCGCCAAGAGAGCCGTAGGGAAACCAGCACTATCAAAAAACACTACAGACCGCCGATTTTCCGACCTCGCCGGCGAGGCCCGTCGCGAAATCTAAGTCATTGCCCTCCCCGTCTCTCGCCAGCACGTGCCGCTGAGCCAGTAAACTCCCCAATTAATGGTAACCAGATCCAGCCTTCCCTTGCTGCCCCTCAGTGACGCCCTAAGCCGAGGCCCGTACTCCGCAGGGAGTGCCCTTAGCGTGGTCACTTAGTTTTGTAAGTTTAATAAGTCCTGGCTGGAGGCTTTAATATATTAAAGCCTACACAGGCAAGCCCGGTTAAGCAGACGACAGCCTCAGAGGCTGACCTGCAAGACGCCCCACAAAAAAAAAAAAAAAAAAAGTAGTTTTGCGCAAAAATTACTGCTAGAAAACGACTTTTATGTTAAGTTATGAAAAAAAATACCATATTTTATTGCCCTTCCCCTGCCTCTTCGCTCAAAACCACGTAGGTACTTGTCGGATACGTTTGATATTCATTGCGTTTTTGTAACTGCAAATGCGTAATTTCGAAAAAAAAAATTGTAAATTCAGGTAATGTTTGTTAGGAAAAAAGTTTAGTAATAACACTTTTTTGTAAAAAAAGTAAAAAAAAAAAATACGACTTTGAACTTCAATATCTCCAGAACCAGTGGATGTCTAGTCCCAGGTATGGTCTAGTGGAAAAAAATGATCCAAATAATGGGTTGAATATGTGGCTTTCGGCTTCGGAAGCTATCTTTTTACACCCGTTATATATTTTCGTTCCCGATTTTATTATTTTACTTATTATTACTTTGTTTTTTTTATGCACCTGCCATATATCTATATCTCTCCACCACCCTTGGTTGACTGGTAGAGAATACCTAAGGCATTAAGTCCGTCGTTGTACTTGTGTTGCATGAAGTGTAAGTAAATAAATATTTGGTTCGGTGTTGGCCCAGTGGTAACGACCGCGACTTACAAGTTGTAGGTCGGGGGTTGGAACCCACTCAGACACTTTCCTTTGTATAAATTATTTCAAAACATCGTGAGGAAACCGGCATGTCCTAGAACCAAGACTTCGATGACATGTGACCTCCACCAACCCGCATTGGGCCCGCGTGGTGGATTACGGCCCACACCCTCTCACAGAGAGGAGGCCTGCATCCCAGCAGTGGGAACATTAGAGGCTGATTATGCCATACCAAGACCAACCAGTCATCCTTCTCTGATGTTGTAAGATAGAAAAGAATAAATAGCAAAAAAGATATTCCCCATACACTAATAACTCAAGTAAGCCATCTCCGGCTCTCCGCCAGTTCATAATAACTTTGTAAATCACGCAGAGTCAGCGTTTTCCCATTAATAATAAAACTGCGAGTCATACCTCTCATACATTACAGGATCGAGTGTTCTTCGGATAATAAATAGTAGTCCTAATCTTGTATGTTGGAAAAAGACTAGGTTCTGTTTGCGATTTCTAAGAAAATTTCTTAAATTAATAAAATCCAGTTTCATAAATTAACTCGTCTTATAATCATTCCCCATTATAAGTTATGGCCTATATGCTATTCCAGACTATAATCTATATATTATCTACTTATTTATATATTTATCTACTATATAAAAATAAGTCAGGTTTTCCTTCCTGACGCTATAACTCCAGAACGCACAAACCGATTTCCACGGTTTTGCATTCGTTGGAAAGGTCTCGGGCTCCGTAAGGTTTATAGCAAAGAAAAAATTTTGGGAAATCAAATAAACAAAATTGCACCCGTGCGAAGCCGGGGCGCGTCGCTAGTCTACTATATAAAAATAAGTCGGGTTTCCTTCCTGACGCTATAACTCCAGAACGCACGAACCGATTTCCACGGTTTTTCATTCGTTGGAAAGGTCTCGGGCTCCGTGAGGTTTATAGTAAAAAAAATTCAGGAAAAATTTCAACAGAAAAGCGGGAAAATCTTTTTTCAAATACAGCGCCATCTCTGATACATAGCATGTACTACAAACCAATATTTTAAGTAGATGGCGCCAGTGCGTGATACATTGTTTGACAGCTACTCATTGTTCTCTGCTCAGTTAATTTCATGTGACAAACCGGTATTGTGTTCACTGTGAAATTGTGAAAAAAAAAGTAAAAAAAATAAGTTATTCGTTTCCTAACATTACAATTGGAAGACATGGAGAGAGCGACTGTCACAACCCAGCGCTGGGCACGCCACCATCGAGGCGGTAGTGCCCCTCTTTGAGGAGTGGCTGGAGAGGCGCCATGGCGCCCTCACCTTCCGCCCGACGCAGGTCCTCACCGGACATGGCTGTTTCGGGAGGTACCTGTGTCGGATCAAGGCGGAGGTGACCCCTGCGTGTTTCCACTGCGAGGATCGCCCAGAGGACACGGTGGAGCATACGGTGGAGGTTTGCCCCGCCTGGGCAGAACACCGCCGTGTCCTCGTGGATGCGATAGGCGGCAGCGACCTCTCGCGCCGTGCCCTGGTTCAGGCCATGGTACGGAGCGAGAGGGAATGGGGGGCCGTCTCCTCCTTCTGCGAAGCAGTAATGCTCGCGAAGAGGGAGGCGGCACACGTTAGGGAGACTCAACAGAGGCAGAGTCGCCCTGGCGCCCTCAGCAGCAACCGCCGCAGGAGACGCCAGGGCCTGCGAGACGATCTCCGGCCACCGTAGACCCGGGCCTGCGGACGGCGAGTAGTGGGTAACTCGCCGTCCGATCAGCACCAGGCCCGAGAGTCGACGGCGCGTAGTGTTCCACGCGCGCCTCAAAGAGTTGTCAGCAAAGGACGGGGCCTGCCACGGCCAATGCGTGCCCGGGGGTGGAGGATAAATTCGAAAGAGTTACCTCGCCCCCGGGCGCGTAGGGCAGGGAGGAACAGGGGTGGGTTTTAGTCAGTAAGAGTCTGACACGCCCTTCCGCTCCACCCTAGAGCGGAAGAAGTCATAAGATGATTTCCCACCCCCCAAAAAAAAAAAAAAAAACATTACAATTGGAAACCATCAAATCAATCACGTGTATTGTGCAAATTTTTATTCAATTTCAATTTCAATTGTACATTTAGCAGTGCATTTGGAAAATGGGCAAAGAGTTTACTTCACTGAGGCTAATGCGGCACAACGAGCTGAGAGACCACCATCGACAACATTGATTAGCTTCTTTGCAATGTGTGAAGCAGATCCATTCGCAGCGACGCTGATGTACGTTGAAATGCCCAAGTATTACACTTGGAATCAATCAACAAAGAAATTCCAACGTCGCAAACAAGGAACCCCAGTTCCAGATTGGCCACAGGTGTTTTCCACTGATGCCCTAGGTCGCATGTATACTGTTCATCCTAGAAATGATGAATGTTTTTATTTGCGACCGCTGTTGGTAAATGTACGTGGACCAAAATCATTTGCGCATTTGAAAACTATGAATGGCCACCAATGCCAAACATATCGAGAAGCATGTCAACTATTGGGTTTGCTTGAGAACTATTCTCATTGGGATTTAACACTTGCGGATTCAGTTGTTTCATCAAATGCGTACCAAATACAAACGCTGTTCGCAATTATCATCAGCACATGTTTTCCTTCACAACCAATTCAGTTATGGAACAAATACAAAGACGACATATGTGAAGATATCTTGCATCGCTTGCGCATTCAAACGAATAATCCTGACATACAAATAACCGATGAAATCTACAATGAATGATTGATACTGATTGAGGATCAATGCTTGACTATTGCAAACAAGCTACTGATTGAAGTAGGAATGATTGCGCCAAATCGATCGATGCACGATGCATTCAACCAAGAATTAAATCGAGAGCTGCAATACAATGTTGATACATTGCAGGAATTCGTTCGAAATAATGTGCCGTTGCTGAATGAACAGCAAAAACAAGTATACGAAACATTAATGCAAGCGGTGGACAATAATACTGGTGGTCTATTCTTCCTGGACGCACCTGGAGGAACAGGGAAAACATTTGTCATTTCATTGATTTTGGCCACTATTCGATCAAGATGTGACATAGCTTTGGCGTTAGCATCATCTGGAATTGCGGCGACTCATCTAGATGGCGGTCGTACTGCACATTCTGCGCTTAAGTTGCCACTCAATTTAAACACAATTGATACTCCAACATGCAATATTTCCCGGTCCAGTGCAATGGGAAAATTGTTGATGCAATGCAAGCTCATTGTTTGGGATGAGTGCACAATGGCACATAAGAAATCACTTGAAGCACTTAACTTCACACTGAAGGATCTTCGGCGAAATAACAACATGTTTGACGGCTTGATGATATTGTTGGTAGGCGATTTCAGGCAGACGTTGCCAGTAATTTCCCGTGGAACACCTGCAGATGAATTGAATGCTTGCCTGAAGGCATCACCTTTATGGAATAACGTAAAAACATTATCGCTTACCACTAATATGAGAGTTCAACTTCAAAATGATCAAAGTGCTGCACAATTTTCCAAGCAATTGTTAGCTGTTGGAAATGGAAAAGTCCCAGTTGGTGCGACATCTGGATTAATTACTCTTACCAACGACTTTTGCCGATTTGTAGACTCTCAATTAGCTCTTATTGAAAATGTTTTCCCAAACATTAGTGAGAATTATCAGAATTATGCTTGGTTAAGTCAACGAGCAATTCTTGCCGCAAAGAATAATGATGTACACGCACTGAATTTTACCATTCACTCGAAAATTGCTGGCGATTTGGTGACATACAAATCCGTTGATTCCATAACAAATCCCGGTGATGTAGTAAATTATCCAACGGAGTTTTTGAACTCTCTGGAGTTACCAGGATATCCACCACATAACTTGCAACTCAAAGTTGGTACAGTTATTATGATATTGCGTAATTTGAATCCACCGCGACTTTCGGTAAAAAGACTTATGCCAAATTTGATTGAGGCAACCATTATTAACGGAAAGTACGCAGGTGAAAATGTATGTATTCCTCGAATACCAATGATTCCGACTGATCTTCCGTTTGACTTCAAACGATTGCAATTTCCAGTTCGCCTGGCGTTCGCAATGACAATTAACAAGTCGCAAGGCCAATCGCTTAGTGTTTGCGGGATAAATTTAGAAAATCATTGTTTTTCACATGGACAGTTATACCTACGTTGCGTGTTCACGAGTTGGGAAACCATCCGCTTTGTTTGTGTTAACGTCAGACCAAAAAACAAAAAATGTGGTTTACCAAAGAGCACTTCAATGAAACGGATAATTTGCGGACACGTATAACGCTTCGATTCAGTATTTACTTTGGATTCACTTTCATTTACTTAGAGAAGTTCAACTAAATAACACTTCATTTTTGTAATCGAAATGAATTAATTACTGTTGTGAAATGAAATAAAATTTTTCCTTTTCAAATATAAAACAAAAAAAAAATTTTTTGTTTTATATTTTTTTTTTAACTTTTAATCACCAAACGAAATGTTACATAAAACGAAGCCATCTGGTGGCGAAACGGAGTTCGCCGGGTTTGGTAGTTATATATATAAAATTATACACCTAATAAACCACAACTAATCATTTATATTGCTTAATTGAATAACTACTACTGGCACAGCAAAGTAGAAGAGAGGACTCTTCTACTTTGCTGTGCCCGACAGGGTCCATATTGATATTTTATTATGTTATACCACCTATTTAACACATATGGAATGCAATAAAGTATTGAGTATTGAGTAACAATAATGAAATCTCTTCCATGGTTTAGGAGGGTGCAAAATACCCTCTTTGATTTTTAAAATAAAATCTTTATTCAAGAAAAAACTTTTTTACAAAAAATACAACCGACTTCTAAAAATTGAAAAATAACTTTAATTTCGGCAGTTGGTGTTTGTATTTTTTTGTTTCTTCGTTATTTGACACCGACTTCCGAAATTAAAGTTATTTTTAGAATCATCAATCAAATTTTAGAAGTCGGTTGTTTTTTTTTTGTAAAAAAGTTTTTTATTCACTTTTTAGTTGATATACCCCAGAAGTAAAACTAAATGTTAAAGTAATGCCCGAATGGATAACCCTAATAACATGGAATTTGAACATTTGGAGACAACCAAAACGTCATCTGTGTATAAATATTTTTCGTTTATGTTGATTTTTTCAAAAAGTGCTTAATCAATTTCGATAAAATTTATATGGGACCACCTCAGAAGTACGACCTACCAAACAAAATAAAATCATCAAAATCTATTCACAAATGGCGAAGATATCGCCTAAAAAAAAATATACCGACGAATTGAGAATCTCCTCTTTTTTGAAGTCGGTTAAAAAATGGCCGTCGGCCCAAGCTAGTAGCTATGCGTACGTACAAAGTACATTCTAACACTATAAAGTACTCAGTCCGACACTTTTAGATAATCAGAATATGAACTAGTAATGTCTAGTGGCCCTGGGATCTTGGACTATTTTGACAAGTTATAATCATACCGAAATAGAGTTTGACAAGTGCTCAACTTTGTGGATGCTGTATTTTCAATTTAGATACCGGGTGTAAGTTGACGCCCTCTGTCTGTCTGCCACTTGGATTTAGGTATCTTATTGACCTAAGTAGGCAGTCATTTTGAAATTAGCCTACCCACCTGATCTACCCTTTTCCGTATAATATTACACGCCCTCGAAAATACAATTTCAAGTACAAATAAGAGTGTCTCAGCATGATAAATAGGATATCCTAATCATATTTTATATCGTACATACAGTAGGGAGGTAGGTAGGTATGTTACATCTCATCAAAAACCCGTCGAGGCCGGAAATTGGGTACTGAGCCGATAGCGGTTCTACTTCCCTATATAAAATCGTAAATATTATGTTTGTACTGATTTAGGAATTACCAAGAGAAAATTGAAGGAAAATATGAGGTAGCAATCTGTGGGTACTGAAAAATTTATAGGATCGTCTTTTATTTTATACCACCCGACCAGCCCTGGTTCCGAACGGCTACAAATTACACACACAAACCTTCCTCTTTATCGCTTTTTCTATTAGTTAAAATCGCATGCGTGGTTTAGGAGGATTGAGCGGAGAAATAGACACACGCGGAAAGTGGAGACAAGAGTCAAGGCAAGGTTTCTTTTCTCTTTGCAAGCGAGAGCGTGTGGAACGCCGTTGCCTCCTTCTGTGAGCAAGTGATGGTCGCAAAGCAGGCGGCGGAAACGCAGAGGGAGAAAGCAACCTCCCTCTCTATCCGTAGTAGAAGCACCGGGCACCGGAGGGCGCAGAACGACTTCCAACCGCCATAGGGTATGGCCTGCGGGCAACAGACTTGGTGAGTCTGTTGCCCGAACGGTGAAAGGCCCGAGATGGCGGCGCACTGTGTTCCGCGCGCGCCTCTTTAGAGGAATTGCGGCCGTGCGCGGCTGAATAGGGCGACGGGGTCCGCATGAATTTATGCGGACCTATACCTAGCTGGGGGCGCATGACGAAATACGCACACACTCCAGCACCCCGGCCCAAAGGTAGCTGCAGAACACCGTGTGGTTTTACTCAGTAAAAATCTGACAGACCCCTGCGCCCACCTCGGGGCGGAGGAACTCCATGAGGATTTCCACACGTCAAAAAAAGGTTCCTTTTCTCTTGTCTTTAAAATATACTAGGAAGAGACAGAGAAGAGAAGTTCACCGTCATCGTTATGATCCACAGCCCGACTTCGTCCACAGCTGACCATGGACGTCTGTTTTCTCACGCAACTTTGTGGCCCTCATCTAGATTCTACCCGCGATGTCAAAAAGGTCGTCTGTCTATCTCGCCGCTGTAAGAAAAACACTTCTTCTTCCAATCCTAAAAACTGGTGATATCTAGTAGTTAATTATACATGTTCGTCTCAAAAATATTCCTACATAGTAATATCTCCTCCGTTCCACAAAGAGGTAGACCAAGGTCTTCAGGGAAATTCAGGGAAATAGGAAAGATTTAGACATCTAGATTTCTCTAGTTAAGTCTTATGACCCCCAATAAAACAAATCTTTGATCGACTGGGGTGTCGAATTGGGGATCCCATTCCCTAGTTTAGTAGTTGCACTTGTGACCACTTCACCAACGAAGCAGTTAAGGGGGAAGCGCCAGGGTAGCCCGCGAAATTCAAATTTTCTTACGTTTTTTGCAATTTGCAGGTCAGTGTCAGAATAGAATAGAATAGTCTTTATTATGTACACGGTGTACATTTTACAGAAAATAATTATGGATAAAAACATTCTAACGGGTGACACAATGGGCGGCCTTATCGCTAAAAGCGATCTTTTAAAGAAAAGCTTTGGATGGATTTTAAAGAGAAAAGGAAATACATTACAGTAGGTAGTCTTAGTTGTACTATTTACAATAATAAACAATAAATACGTAATAGATAAATGTATACAATATATACATAATAGATAAATACCCTAGTAAAAACGAAGAAAGAGGTAGTGATTTTGACCATTGTTTTAAAAGTGGAGTGTTAGGTTGTATGTTGGTCAAAATATGTACCTGTCTAAAGAACTATAATTACTAAAATAATCAATACAACCTTCTCAGTTAGAATTGATGTCAAAGGTTGTGATTTCATGAAATAGTCATTCCAAACATCAATATGAACTAAGGTTTTATTAATGATTCTAATGATTACAGTTCTGTAAATACGTACTTGCTACGGCCGCGAATCATATCTTGATCAATATACATGATACTGACCTGCAAATTGCAAAAAAAACGTAAGAAAATTTGAATTTCGCGGGTCACCCTGGCGCATTCCCCTTAAATTGATTTTTTTCCCATTCAATACTTAAATACTACTAGGATTTGAAAGTACCCTACCTAGGTATCACAACAAAATACCTTTTTGGTATCGGTGGGAAACCTTCACAAGGCGCCTGGACTTTTGGGGAAGAAACAACAGCGAGTGTAGGATTTTTACCTCACTACCACCCCCCAGTGACCACTACCACCCCCCAGTGACCACCATCACACATGGAATATTCCGTGCCCACTTACCCCCGTGACGCCCTCTGTACAAAGCCTGTTAGGGCACATCCCTGGGGAGACTGTGAAGGGGTCTCCCCTGAGCCTCGCTGTGCACGGCACCACGTGATTATTGTGTCACCGTCTTTCATGGGATCACTTGGTGGGTGGGCAGAGTTCCCAATCTGAACGCCCGCGACCCCGGAGTCCCACCTGCTCTATTTTATCATCATCAGCCTTTTAATGTCGTCACTGCTGAAATGCCTGTAGCTCTCAACGGAACGCCTATACCGATCTGCTGCGACTTTTGGTACCTCGAGTAGCTTGTTCAGGGGGATAGCGATATAGACCGAGATGTAATGCACAGGATAAAATCAAGATGAATGAAATGGCGACAGGTGACTGGAACAACTTGCGACCGACGAAGTGCCAAAAACGGCCGTTTCTGACACTTTTGCCTACTACTTTGGATACGACACATTTTGAGACCTGTTTTAACAACGTAAAAATTCTTTATCCTCTTTGTAACAAACGTCAAGTTGGATTTTTTAATATTTATTTTCTGTGCTATGCTACGATTTTTTATTCAATGAGGGCGTCACTGGACCGCGAGAAGGGCCTTAAGTTAAAGGGGAAAATCTATAAGTCCGTGATTAGACCAGTCGTACTGTATGGGTCAGAATGTTGGGCTGTGAAAAAGACGGATGAAAAAAGATTGCATGTGGCGGAGATGAGAATGTTAAGATGGATATGTGAAGTAACGAGACTGGATAAAGTGAGAAATGAGTAAGTACATTAGAGGTAGTTTAAAAGTGGCGCCAGTCACAGAAAAGTTGAAAACGAACCGCTTACCTTGGTATGGTCATGTGAAGAGGAGGGATGAAACACATGCAACTAAAAGAGTTATGAATATAAATGTGGATGGATGGAAAGGGAGAGACAGGCCAAAGAAAGTATGGATGGATTGTGTGAGGAGTGATATGAAAGAAAAGGGAGTTAGTGATAGCGTGACGGCTGACAGGACAGAATGGAAGACAAAAATGTGTTGCGCGGACCCCAAGTAACAAGGGATACGGGCAGGAAGATGATGGTGATGAAATCATTTACACACAGTAAAGCGCCTGCCTGGGTTTGAACTCACGACCTGCAACTTGTAAGTCGCAGCCGTTACCACTGAGCCACACCTGCTCTTTAAAAGACTGACATAAGACCTAGAAATGAAATTGAACTATGATTCATTTTGTCCCTCTTTGTATCATTACAAGGAGCTCTTTGAGAATTATCTGTCATTCATCTCGGTGCCTTTCAAACGAAATATGGAATTTTATTTTATTATGGCGTATGACGGTGACATTATAAATTAATTTCTTTTTCGAAGAATGCGTGATTTTTTGCGTTCACGACTAAAAATAGACTCAGCCTGTAATTCTGTAGCGCTGCGTGGGTTTGGGCCTAAAACGGGGAATTCACTTACGATGGAAACTGCGATCCGGGTTTGAACGTTCCTTAAAAATACCGGGATGCGGGAATTATCCCTCTGATCATTGTTTCCCTATAGTTGCTTGGTTAAGCGGGGAATTCACTTGCGGACTTAGCGGGAGAGACGAAGTTAAGTTAATTGAGTGAGAAAAAATGTACCTACTTTCAGTTAAATTTAATATAACAAAAAATTCAACCGACGAAAAAGAACTAAAAAGCAAAAAATAAATAAACCTTTTAAGTCTTGAGTATTGAGCTTATTTACCTACATAAAATATCAAATTTTATATAAAATAATTTTGAGTCGTCGCCAAACAACAATTTGATTATTAAATATCTAAATTTTATTGGTACGTAGAAATGAAGAAGACTAGATATAGGTAATTAATCATTTTATTATGGCGCCGACTCAAAATTAGTTTACATAAAGTTTTATATTTTATGTAGGTAAATAAGCTCAATACTCAAGACTTAAAAGGTTTATGTATTTTTTGCTTTTTAGTTCTTTTTCGTCGGTTGAATTTTTTGTTAAAAAGTTTTTTATTTTATGATTTTTTGTGACTCGCATCATCTTTTAATACTCTGAGGCTAATTTCTAATCCTTCATCATTCCTCTTGGCACTGAGGTTCCCAGGATATTGACCAGTTGAGGTTACCTCCAATATTCTAAAGACGTCTTTTCTCAAAGCATATTAAGAGGTATCTGTCACTAAAACCAGTTTTTTATATCTAACTTCTATTGTTTAGGAAAGGTATGGTTTCCATCATCAGCTCAGTTTCATGATGTGATGATTGCTAAATGCAAATACCTGATTAAGGTATGAAAAGTAAACAGAAACAATATTTGTGCCCAATTTTCGAGGTTATCTCTCAATTTTATCAGGATTCCATGATCAGATCCTGATGTCCTTGCAGGGGGGAGGGACAGTTAGAAACACAACTTCGGTAAAGATAGAGTCACCATCTTCTTTTCTTAACTGAGAAACTATGAGTCTATGACATCGAATAGTTACCTACTCTACAATAGATGTCTCTGTAATCACAATTTTAATGCAAATATGAAACTAAAATAATTAAAATATCAAAGTTAATTACAGTATTTTTCTAAAGAATAATTATACTCGTAATATTTGTCATTAAAATTTTCAAATTAATTTAATAATTTTCCCGTAAAGCATTATCGATTATGGCAACCTTTTACATAACGTAATGGTCGCCGCAACATTCGTCTGCGTTTGTTTGTGTTTCGTGTGTCCAATTGGTTTTTCAGTGGTTTATCTACATCATACGTCGAGTTGAGTTTCTCCTCCGTCCTGATATTGGATTACTACCCGGAAACCAATTATTTTAGTCGTTACTCTGTAGCAATTTCACAAACATTGTGAAGTACTGATAATCCTAAATAGTTTTTTTTTTTTTTTTGGGGGTGGGAAATCATCTCATGACTTCATCCGCTCTAGGGTGGAGCGGAAGGGCGTGTCAGACTCTTACTGACTAAAACCCACCCCTGTTCCTCCCTGCCCTACGCGCCCGGGGGCGAGGTAACTCTTTCGAATTTATCCTCCACCCCCGGGCAAATCCTACATAGTTAGTGAATAATATTCTTCAATCTTGCGAAAAGACGCTTTTTGTGCTGTGTGTGTCTTTCATTACAGATACAATGCCTTTCCGTTGTGCTTTTATATAAGATCTACTAACACTATCGATAAGGGTTAAGACTTAAGTTAGCAAAATCATATTGTTGTGTATGTCGTTAATTTGTGGCAAATAAATTCTTTTTCTTTCTTTCTTTCTTTTGGATGTAAGGACACTGGTAAGTTTTTCCAAAAAAGAAGTGTTATATGTGAATGCGTCAGGGTAGCCCGCGAAATTCAAATTTTCTTACGTTTTTTGCTATTTTTAGGTCATAATCAGATTGTATGTTGGTCAAAATACGATTCGCGGCCTACCCTGGAGCTTTCACCTTAGTGTTATATTTATTCTTTCTTTCTTTCTTTGGCCCGCTAAAACAGAACTCTTCTGTTAACCATGTTTGGGAATCCTTCATTCTCATTATTACTATCATACTCTCAAAATAGGAAATATTATAAATGTTTTTGGAATATATTATTTTAAATAAATAGTACTTACAATGAATAGCAATTCAGCAATCCCATATGGGTAAGCTTTTATGGACAAAAAGACAAAAAATACAATATTATTTCCTTTGGTTTCAGGCAATGTCATGCATTCAGTTCCCTATCCTAGCAAATTTCCTGAGCGTTTCAAAGCTTGGGTTGATCTTGTTGAATGCAATTGGGAAGCATATACATTTATAAGAAGAAGAGAATATGTGATATTCACTTCACTGATGAACACCGTAATCGCTTTAAGCGCCTTAGTGCATTGGCAATACCAACTCTTTATTTGCCTGGTAAGTTGAATTAAATTACTTCATACAAAACAAACACAATACAATGAGATGTGCTTGTGCCAGATTTTACTAATTACCAGACAAGAGTAGGAATACACACAACAGAATAGGTTACTTCTAGGCAAGTGTGGTCCATCGTCGACCACATCATTGCTTACCATCAGGTGTGATAGAGGTCAAGCGCGAGCCTATCAATAATAAAAATAATGTGTGACGTTTCTGTTCTATATCAATAAACTGAGTGACATGAATATATTTAACAAAACAATAATTATATTTAATTTACTAATTCTTTCAGGTGAAAGTCATGCCATCACTGCTACAGCTGGGCAATCCGAGGCTAGCCTAAGTTTCAGTCACCCTACCACTAGCACTTCTCTTCCTCTTACTTCCACTCCTGGTATGTTTTATCAAATACTAGCTGACTTGGCAAACTTTGTACTGCCTCAGAATCAATAAATGAATGGGTTCTCGAGATATAATAAAAAAGCTATTCCATAAAAAGAATATTATTTCAGGTGATAGTTGTGGCATCGCTGCTACGACTCAGCATCCAGCTCAGCAGTTTGAGACTATCATTGTTAGTCATCCATCCACTACTACCTCTCTTCTTGCTTCTTCAGCTTCAGTTAGTTTATACAAGAGATGCCACGAATAGTCAAATACCGATTAATAGCCATTATTACCTATTGCGAATAGTAAAATAACTCGCCATTACTATTCAACATAATAAAAGGAATATAAAAAATGCTTAGGGCGCGGAGTTTGATTATTTTTAAGTCTTTTTGTTTTTAAAAGTTTATTTTATACAACTATTCACCGAACGTCAAATAATAGCGACCATTCGTGGCATCTCTATTTTAAACTCCATCAACATGGTGCATTCTCTTGCATATTTTATTCATGTATTGTATACTGTTTTCAGATAAAAGTCACTGCACTGCTGCTGCAAAATCTGTGATGATGGAACATAATTATAGTGTGATATGCAGACTCAAACGAAAACGATTACTCAAAGGTAGTTTATCTTCAGCATTTTTATTATAGCCTACTCGTATTACTGTGCCACTGTGCCTGCACAAATATTTATTATTTGAAATTCCACATGAGTGATGTTGTAAACTTGCAAATAGAGCTAGTTGTATGTAATCAACTAACTAAAAAAATTAGTAGTGCAGAAACATTTAAAAAGTGAATGATACAAAATATAATTAATAATAATAAATCTTTATTGAAATAAACTTCATTTACAAAATACCTATGAAGCCTCTGAAACCCAAGCTAGGTAAAAACCTGTATGTCAGATTTCAGCGCCTTCGCCCAATTTATTACATTACATGTTTTATACCAACGAAGATTTTTAATTATAATTTCAAGCATACAGAAATTAAAATAGAGATGTAGAATGTAGTGTGAAAGTTGTGTGTGAATGTGGAGTATGTGTGTGTGTATGTGTGAGGGTGTGTGTTTACTTTACCCAATAAAATATTTTTCTGTTTCTTCGTAGTTAAGAGTAAAAAGCCTGTTCTTTACCTTGGACTTGCATTCATGAAAAGAGAGTATAATTATTATATTTTTGACATTTTTCAGATGCTCGTGAAAGTATTGGGGTGCGGTTCAATTGCATACAAATGAGACCACTCAAGACAAAAATTAAGTATCTTTAAAATAAAATATGTCGTTTGCGTAAAAAAGGAACTTCATTCAAATCGCGATTGGCTAATGCAGAAATTTTAATAGAGAACACAATATGTATTGAAAATAATACGTTCATCAAAGCTAAAGAATATGAAAACAAAAAATGGCTTTGTTGCTCCAGCAGAGAAATTAAAAATTATTTCAACGAAATTCAAAATATTGCAACATCGTGTTTCAGGAGAAACGTCCACAAAAAACGTGTGAAACACGCAATTATATCTTTTATGGATGTGTTTATAGATTGTCCAAATAAATGTTCAGCCCATAATGATACATTTAAGAAATGCGTTTTGGATAAGACATTAAATGTTATCATTTACAGTTGGTGTCGATCAGTCAATCGAATTTTGATCGGAAAATTAATTTATGATGGTGAAGATGAAATGAAAACTGCAGCCCAAAAGTATTGTAATAAGAATAAAAATTATAAGAATAGAAAATAATTGTAGCACTGACATATATTCGTGAATCGTATTTAGGTCTTCAAATTTTGTTTCGTATGTGTTGCAAATAGCGGCTGTGTACAACGTATCTACGTTGTACACAGCCGCTATTTGCAACACATACGAAACAAAATTTGAATTTCACCAGCTACATTGAAGGAATTACCATATTATGTTTGTAGAGAATCCGCAGTATTTATTAACTGTAATTTGTTACAAAATGTAATTATCGAAAACAAAATAAAATATTAATTACCGTAATGTTTCTCAGAAAATTTACAATTTTGTTCAGAAAACTATTTTAACAAATTACAATAACCACAAATTATCACGAATAGAATAACCTCCTTAAATTCCATAGAGCTACAGCTACCTATACGACCTATTGAAAGAGCCTCTTTGGATAAAGCCTTAGTTCCGGTTAAGAAATGCAGAGGCGCTTCGAATCTATATGCTTCGAAATAGCACGAGAAGGCTCTCTTGTCCCGTCTTATTATTATACTCTTTGTGTCCTTGACATGGGACCACCCTTGATGTATACCCTATCTAAAAAAAAAAGAATCATCAAAATCGGTTCATAAACAACGGAGTGACGGCCGAACATACGCACAGAAACGCTAAACGTGCCCACAATTTTCGAGGTTTTCTCTCAATTTTATCAGGATTCCATCATCAGATCCTGATTTCCTTGACATGGGACCACCCTTGAGGTATCCCCTATCTAACAAAAAAAAAAAAATTAAGATCGGTTCATAAATGACGAAGTGAGGGCTTAAGATACTCAAAAAAAAAAAAAACGAATTGAGAACCTCCTCCTTTTTTTTCGTCGGTTAAAAATAATCACAAATTTCAATGTTTTTTCTTTGTAAAACTATTCGAAGACCACTAAATATAACGAAACTTTATTTAGGGCCGATTTCACCAATTCTAAACGCCCAGTTAAACGCGTTAAAGCGAGCATAAACGCGTTTAGCCGCTTTTGTCATAAATCTGAAGAGTTTGTTTGTTTGCTAATCTGAGTAACTACTGGATCGAATTGAAAAAATTGTTTTTGAGTTAAATAGTCCATGTATTAACATCCCGCTGCGACCAACAGGAGCAGAGCATCAATGAAAAAGGTGGCAAAAACGAGCAAAAAAATCCTTTTATTTATTTATTGAGAGCTTCAGTTGCGTGCGCTGCGTAAACGGTTAAAGTTACGCAAAAATTATGTATGACGGAATTGTTCTCCTTTTAAAGTTCTAAAAAAAAAGTCCGCGACAGCATAATTATGTCTATAGTTTATGGTTAACTCACTTTAATCTTTTTTATGGTTTTTATTTTTTACGGTAAGCTTAGTTCAGTAAAACTTAGTTTATAGATCGAATGGTGAAATCGGCCCTAATCATAGACAAAATATTGAAAACCTCTTCAATAGAAACTACGCTAGAACTCTACTTTTTTCACTGACTGTCTTGGTAAGATATATTATGCTCATAGAGTACAAGTAAGTAATTTATAGTGGACATGCTTTCTAGACGTCTCTAAATATTATCTGAAACAGTGATATATTTTTTGAAATGCTCGCCAAATGCTATTTTAAAAGTCAGAACTTCACAAGAATTTGCTATCAAAACATTTTCATTTACTGTTTAAGAGTATCTATTTTCCTCTCGAAGAAATTTGCAACAGAAGACAAAAATTAACACAATGATTAAAAGGTTCTTGGACGTCAATGACCCTGACAGTCTTAACCTCAGTTTTGGCCTCAAAAGTGGTTGCTTATTTTGCGCTCTCTTTGGTGCTGTGAGTACTCTTTCTCTTACCATTTATTTCTTTTGAATTGTGATAGTATTTGAGCGGGAAATAAAAGAGTATCCGGTGCAGAAATCTGACGCCCGCTGAGATCCCACCCATACGAACAAAACGTTTTGGGAACACATTCTAAGAGACTGTGTTTCCTGATAGCTACAACCTCCACGCGTAGCATGACCACCATTGAAACGGGTTTTGTCGACGGAAGAATAGACAATATGACAGATTGTAGAAAGATTTCTACCGTCCTAAGCATGGCGATGTTAAAACTGAAGAGAAGAAATGTTTCTATTCTTCAGTCGAGATAAGCCTACAATGTAAAGATCATGCTTTACATTGTAGACTCGGGCAGAAAAGATGTCAAGTCAGATAAAAAGAACTTTGTTTATTCTTGGTAGAATAGAGATAGAATTGGTCATGCTACACCTGCTGGGAGCCTTTAAGGCAAGAGTGAATAGGTTACTTCTAGGAAAGCGAGCTTCATCTTTGACCACATCATCACTTACCATCAGGTGAGATAGTGGTCAAACGCTAGCCTATTAATTATCAAAAAAAACCGACCAAGTGCGAGTCGGACTCGCGCATGAAGGGTTCCGTACCATCGTACAAGATTTTATGCGTCTACCCACTTGTTGTCATTATTAAAACCGAGCAAAAAAGTAAAAAAAAAACACGTTTCTTTAATTATTAATTTATTTTTAGTTTTATTATTGTTGTTATAGCGGCAACAGAAATACACATTCAGTGGAAATTTCAACTGTCTACCTATTACGGATCATGAGATACAGCCCGCTAACAGACGGACAGACGGACGGACGGACAGCGGAGTCTTAGTAAGTGTTCTGTTGGTTACCCTTCGGGTATGGAACCCTGAAAAGTTATAAAATATTGGCGAGTTCCCAAGGCAAAAATCTGACGCCCGCTGACATCTATCAACTCAGGCTATCACAATTTTCTGCTGGACAAAGGCAGAGTCAAGATGTGTTTCAAAACCCGGTCCTCTGCTTTCGCATAGTCCGTTCCAGTTACTTTTCTAAGGTCGTCGGTCCGTGTAGCTGTGGTATATAAAGCTTAAACTGCTGATACGCGGTGTCCACACCAGGACTTGTTTGCAAATACTAAGCATGATGGACTTCAATATTCTATCAATCTGCCTAGCCTTTTCCCAACTATCTTGGGGTCAGCTGCCAGTCTAACCGGATGTAGCTGAATACCAGTATTTTACATGGAGCAACTGCCTATCTGACAACCCAATAACGGGGTAATACGATACCCCTTGATAAGACTGGTTGTCTTGACTTTCGGGCTTCTGACGACTCGTAACGACTGTCAAAGATCCACGATTGACAGCCGGGACCAACGACTTAACGTCCTTTCCGAGGCACGGAGGAGTCTCGGTATGTAAAGATGGTCACCCATCCATGGACCAACCCCGGCAAGCGTAGCTTAACCTAATGGATCGATCCGTGCGGCTGTTATTACTTTAGCCACGAGCTTCTCAACTTCAATATCCTATCAGCCGTGCAGTAGACTGATAAGAGTTATAAGAGAGACTGACCTGTTCCAGACACGATCCCAGTTAGTAAAATAATTGTCTGTTAATAGGAGGTAATCTCTGGAAGTCATTATCATCATCATTTGCGCTGATACACGTCCACTGCTGGACATAAGCTTCCCCCAAGTGTCGCCACAACCACTGGTCCTGTGCTTCTCGTATCTATTGGATTCCCACGACCCTCACCAGGTCATCGGTCTACGTCTTAAGATACGCGATCGCCACTTCAGAACACGTCGGCCCGATCGATCATCTGTTCTACGAGCAATGTGCCCTGCCCACTGCCTTTTAAGTTTGGCGATTCTTCAGGCTATGTCGGTAAAATTAGTTCTCCTGCAGATTTGTTAATTAATCACCCGTCAGGCTCCACGCGCCCCACATCGGGAATGCCTCAATAGGTTTTTTATTGTGTATATATCGGGTGTAAAAAGACTGTTTCCGAAGACGAAAGCCACATAGCCTATCCATTATTTGAATCATTTTTTTCCACTAGACCATACCTGGGAAATCACTGGTTCTGATATATTGAAGGTCAAAGTCGCAATTTTTATTTTTACTTTTTACGAAAATGAAATTCTAAGTGGTATTACTAAACTTTTTTCCAAACAACATTACCTGAATTTTCGATTTTATTTTCAAAATTACGAATTTGCAGTTACGAAAACGCAATGAATATCAAACATATCCGACAAGTACCTACGTGACTTAGAGGGGTTTTTTTTTTGGGGGGTGGGAAATCATCCAATGACTTCTTCCACTCTAGGGTGGAGCGGAAGGGCGTGTCAGACTCTTACTGACTAAAACCCACTCCTGTTCCTCCCCGCCCTGAATGCCCAGGGGTGAGGAAACTCTTTCGAATTTATCCTCAACCCCCGGGCAGGCATAGGCCACGACGGGCCCCATCGTGTTTGCTGACAACTCTTTGAGGCGCGCGTGGAACACAACGCGCCGTCGACTCTCGGGCCTGGTGCTGATCGGACGGCGAGTTACCCACTACTCGCCGTCCGCAGGCCCGGGTAGAGCAAAGGGGTGGGGTTTAACTCCACTTGCCTGCGTTCGCGTTACATTGCGCGGAATAAAAAATAGTTTTATTTTTCATACTTAAAAATAAAAGTCGTTTCCCAGCAATAATTTTTGCGCAAAACTACTTTGTTAGACGTACAGTATGCGTAGTTAAAGGCTCTGTGATGTGTCTTCTTGCTCCCTGTTTGTGATGTTCGGGCATAACTCCGTCTTAAATTGACGGATTTGCAATTTTTATTTTTTTTTTGTAAAGGGGTTTGTTCCGAAATGGTCCCATTTAAATTTCATGTAGATCTGATGATGGGTTTCGGAGACAGACAACGGAACTCTTCAAAAATTGACAGCAAATCAACCGCGATTGCTGCGATCGTATGTCTATGAATTGTTAACACAGTTTAATGTGGAACCACAACTAAAAAGTGAAATTTAAAAAACTTTATTACAAATAATGATTTCGAAAATAGAACCGACTGCCAAAAAAAGTGCAAAATAAATCTAATTTCGGAAGTCGGTGTCAAAAAACGAAGGCACAAAACCAGAAACACCGACTTCCAAAATTAAAGTTATTTTGCACTTTTTTTGGAAGTCGGTTCTATTTTTTTGTAAAAAAGTATTTTTTTCTATCATTGATGAGCTCGCGCTGGACCAGCGAATCAGCGATGATGAGGTCTACGATGGAGCACGCTTGCCTAGAAGTAATAGGTAACCCATTCACTCTTGTCTTAGAGACCACCAGGGTGTAGCAATCAGGAAACACAGACTCCGGTAGGGAATGCCACTAGCTGTAGGTACCCACAATGAATGTGATAATTATTATGTAAGTAGTTTAATTCGCATGGGTATTTCGAATAAGTCCGACTTATTTCAGACTTAACTAAAACGCTTATTAATGAGCTTGTTTTTTATTTCTCCCGCCGGGAGTGGGTGGAGCGGGGGGACGTGTCAGACAGTCAGACTCTTACTGACTAAAACCCACCCGAGTTCCTTTTTGTTTTTTTTTTGTGGTGCGGGAAATCATCCAATGACATCTCCCGCTCTGAGGTATAGCGGGAGAGCGTGTCAAACTCTTACTGACTAAAACCCACCCCTGTTCCATCCCTGCCCTGAGTGCTCAGGGGCGTCGTAACTCTGTTTCGAATTTATCCACAAAAAAAAAACCCTGGGCAGACCCGAGTTCCTTCAGTTACCTATGTGTTTCAGGGCAAGGTGACTTTACCAAACACTCCCGCGACCCTGGTTATTAATGAGAAGCGATAAGTGACAAACCAAGTATCAATTATAATACCCGGGCTGCGGACGGCGAGTAGTGGGTAACTCGCCGTCGGATCAGCACCAGGCCCGAGAGTCGACGGCGCGTAGTGTTGTCAGCAAACACGACGGGGCCCATCATGGCCGATGCCTGCCCAGGGGTTCAAGATAAATTCGAAAGAGTTACCTCGCCCCTGGGCATTCAGGGCAGGGAAGGAACAGGGGTGGGTTTTAGTCAGTAAGAGTCTGACACGCCCTCCCGCTGCACCCTAGAGCGGGAGATGTCATTGGATGATTTCCCAACCCACAAAAAAAAGGATTAATTATAACAACATTTTTTAATTTTTTCTCTTTTTCAGCTGCTTTGGTGCACAGATATGTTTTTTGAGAAGAAATACAAAATGCTGTCCATGGTTAATGAGAGGCGGTACAGAATTCTGTACACTATCGTATGTTGTTTGTATTTTACTTGTACGCTTGCTTTTATGTTACAAATTGTTAGAATTTCGACGCACTTTTAATAATAAAGATTATTCATAATTTTGATAGGTGTGGTATTTTATTTAACTATGGTAAATTATGGTGGCCCAGTGGTAACAGCCGCGACTTACAAGTTGTAGGTCGTGAGTTCAAACCCAGGCAGGTGCTTTACTTTGTTTGTTATTTCATCACCACTGCTCTCAAAACGGTGAAGGAAAACATTGTGAGGAAACCGGCATGTTGTAGAACCAAAAATTCGAAGACATGTGACATCCACCAGTCCGCATTGGGCCCGCATGGTGGATTACGGCCCACACCCTGTCACAGAGAGGAGGTCTGTGCCCCATCAGTGGGGACATTAAAAGGCTGATAATGATGATGATTTTATTTGAAAGAAAGAAAATACGTTAATTTACGGTAAACATGACGCAAAAGACCGAGAAACGCAACAAAAAAAAAGTTGGGGGAAAATATGCGTCACATCCACGTAAAACGGCCATCGCTCAGCTTAGTGCTGTGACCCTATGCAAGACAGAGCCCCAGCGCTGGTTTTCAGCGACAGCCGGCGCTGACGTCATATCGTCGAACGGTGCAGCAAACAACGAGTTAAACTAAATATTAGACAGCGTACTAAATATTTAATTCTGCAACATGACGCACGCGCCGCCGGCTATGATTTTTATCTGTGCCACTCAGCTGTCAGTAAACTATCTTTGACAATGTTAGTACTGCCAATTTCGGTCAGTGTCAATCTTAACAGAGATTTAGGCACGTATGCAGGAAATAGCATAGTGCACAAGCTTAGTGTCGAGCGTGTGCGCAAACAGGTGCATTCGGTTTCTTTACTTTCACAGTCCAAAGTGTCGGCAATCCGACATAACCGGACAGAGATGGAGATGGTGGTGGATGGTTCCTCTTATGCAACGCACGGCTGGGCACGGTCAAAGATTATAGTACTTATACATTTTGTATGAAGTGATTCATGCTAGACCGTGCCCTGGCCGTGCCCCGGCCGTGGCACGGCGTCGAAATGTCGGTGGCTATTGTTTCCCGGCCGGGGCACGGCCCGGTGGCGACACGGTGTAATATGAAAGTGTGCACCGGGCCCGGACGTGCCCCGGCCGGGACACGGTCAAACATCTATAGTATACTTGTTGTATGAAGCGACCCATGCTTGGCACACCGTGTCGGCCCGGTGCCGACACGGTGAAAGAAGAAAGAAAGAAAAAGCGGTGTAACGTGAATCATCCTTAAAGCGATTATTCGAGTGCGACGGCGGGTACCGCACCACTCGCTCGAGTTGGTCTCTCGGCGTGTATAGCAACAGCCAAGCGAGCATCGCTGAGGGAGTGTCGCTGATCGAGTAAGCTTTGATAGATCTTGTCGCTTAGCGACAAACTTGTGGAGCGAGTCCTCGCCGGCGGTGTGAACAGTCAGTGATCAACAATTAATATATGCATGTCTTTTGTTTACACGGAATTAGAAACGTACAATACCTAGGTATTGTTGAAATCATCCAATGACTTATCCCGCTCTGGGTGGAGCGGGAGAGCATGTCAGATTCTTACTGACTAAAACCCACCCCTGTTCCTTCCCTGCCTGAGTGCCCAGGGGTGCGGTAACTCATTTTCAGAATTTATCCGCTACCCCTAGACATGCGGGACAACTGCCTGAGGTTTGCTGTTAGAAAACCCAAATACGCTCGCCCGTTTTTTTTTTTGTGGGGTGGAGAATCATCCAATGACTTCTCCCGCTCTGGGTGGAGCGGGAGGGCGTGCCAGACTCTTAATGACTAAAACCCACCCCTGTTCCTTCCCTGCCCTGAGTGCCCAGGGGCAAGGTAACTCTGTTTCGAATTTATCCTCAACCCCTGGACAGTCGTCGGCCATGACGACGGGCCCCGTCGTTATTGCTGACAACTCTTTGAGGCGTGGAACACTACGCGCCGTCGACTCTCTGGCCTGATGCTGATCGGACGGCGAGCTACCCACTACTCGCCGTCCGCAGGCCCGGGTCTACGGTGGCCGGAGATTGTCTCGCGGCGCCGGAAACCCCAGGCGTCTCCTGAGGCGACCGCTGCGGGGGCGTGAGGGCGACTCTGTTGTTGAGTCTCCCTCACCCATGCCGCGTCCCTCTTCGCGAGCATTACTGCTTCGCAGAAGGAGGAGACAGCTTCCCATTCCCTCTCGCTCCGTACCATGGCCTGAACCAGGGAAGGGCGCGAGAAGTCGCAGCCACCTATCGCATCCACGAGGACACGGCGGGGCTCCGCCTAAACGGGGCAGACCTCCACCGTATGCTCCACCGTGTCCTCTGGACGATTCGCGCAGTGGAAACACCCGGGCGTTTCCTCCCGCCCTATCCGACACAGGAACCTCTCGAAACAACCGTGTCCGGTGAGGACCTGCGTCAGGCGGAAGGTGAGGACGCCGTGACGCCTCTCCAGCCACTCCTCAAATAGGGGCACTACCGCCGCAATGGTGGCGTGCCCAGCGCTGGGTTGCGACAGTCGCTCTCTCCATGTCGCCATGAGATCCTGCCGCTCTGTCCGCCGAGCCAGGAGGTGCCGCGGCAGCGGAGTTTCGCCCCGGCGTTTCGCCTCCTCGCGCCACTCATAGAGGTGCGATCTTTGCCTCCAGATCCCATGACGACAGTCCGGCAAGGAGGCTCGCCGCCTCACAGGAGATCGTGCGGTATCCTCGAATCATGCGAATGGCCATGACCCTTTGGGACGCGTTCTACCAGCGAGCTGGTCGCCGCCTCAAGGAACGCGCCCAGACCGGTGCCCTGTAAAGGGCCATGGACCGCACGATCCTCGCGTTATGCTCGCCCTTGTCTTCTGTATTTATATGTTTTATGAGTGTGATAGATCAGGCGCAGGACCGACGACTTTACGTGCACGGTCACACAACAAATTTGCATCCTTACGCTGCTTCTTCTGAAAAATTCTTAACCTCTTAAGATCCGCGGACAAACCCGGGTTGTCGAATTGAAGCCCCACGACAATCCGGGTTGTCAGCCGATTCACGCTTTTTTTTTTTCACTGTTTTTTTTTTTTTTTGTTCAAACTTATAGGTGAGTTTCGGATCCTGAAGTGTTACAAAACCCAATTGTCACTGTCCCTGTGTGTCTATATTTAAGTTGTATGTGTGCATTAAAGTGATCAGGTGCAGGACCGATGACTTTACGTGCACGGTCACACCACAAATTTCCATCCTTACGCTGCTGCTTCTGAAACATTCGTAATGCTAAAACCCAATTAGTTTACCTAACCCTGGAAACGAACCTAGGACCCCACACTCATCAGCAGTCGCGTTTTCCAGGGCCAACAGGGTTTTTTACAAGCTCACGCAGGTTGTTGCACTTTTCATACTTTTTATAGTAACTGGTACGAAGTAGAAGGTTTATTAAAAAAATAAAGAAAACAAAACTTTTTTACAAAAAATAGAACCGACTTCCAAAACAAAACATAAAAAGTGCAAAATAACTTTAATTTCGGAAGTCAGTATTTCTGGTTTTGTCTTCGTTTTTTGACACCGACTTCCGGAATTAAAGTTATTTTGCACTTTTTTTGTTTGTTTTGGAAGTTGGTTCTATTTCTTGTAAACATTTTTTTTATTTTTCACTTTTTAGTTGTTTCCCCATTAAATTGTATTAACAATAGGTACACATACAATCGCAGCAATCGCGAGTCATTTGTGTTAAATATTGAAGAGTTCCACTGTCTATCTCCGAAGATCTTCTCGTCGATCGTCAGTAAAACCTTCCCTGAAAAATATGCATTTGAATAACGAAAACCCCATCCAAATCAGATCAGTGGTTTTCAAGAAAATCGCGGACAAACAAAATACATAAATACATACGGGTCAAATACAGTAAAATAATCAATAAAAGACGCTGAAAATCTCACATCTGATAGGGAACGTGCACGGCGGCGAAGTCTGTGCCATCTAGTGGAGTAAATCCGAAACTTTTACACTTTAAAAACTTGTCATTGACATTTCCGTGCCTTATACATATACACCATGCACACATGCAGCACGCATAACGTAGACTGGCGTCTAGTGAATTAAATCAACAACTTTTACTCCACAGACATTGACATTTATGTAGTGCGTGCTGGTATGCAGACAAACCAGAAGCAACTTTTTACGTAAATGCACCATATACACCATGCACACATGCAGCACGCATAACGTAGACTGGCGTCTAGTGAATTAAATCAACAACTTTTACTCCACAGACATTGACATTTATGTAGTGCGTGCTGGTATGCAGACAAACCAGAAGCAACTTTTTACGTAAATGCACCATATACACCATGCACACATGCAGCACGCATAACGTAGACTGGCGTCTAGTGAATTAAATCAACAACTTTTACTCCACAGACATTGACATTTATGTAGTGCGTGCTGGTATGCAGACAAACCAGAAGCAACTTTTTACGTAAATGCACCATAAGGCAATGTCGATGTAATCTATACTAATATTATAGAGAGATAAAGTTTGTGAAGTTGTAGGGGGTAATCTCTAGATCTACTGAACCGATTTTGAAAATTCTTTAATCAATGGAAAGCCACGTTATTTGCGACTGTCATAGGCTATAATTTTTTTAAATCGACGCGGGCGAAGTCGCGGGCGGAGTGCTAGTGTATCATAATTTAAAACTATGTATCCTATCCTACTAATATTATAAATGCGGCAGTTGGATGGATGAATGATTGTTACTTAATTACGCCAGAACGGCTGACCGGATCTGGATGAAATTTGGCACAGAGATAGTGTTCATTGATCCGCCAATGCCATCTAGCGGTAAGCGACGTAAGGCTCCAACCGGCGGGAATGCTGCGTGGACGGTGGCGCCTCCTCGATAGACGGTACCGCCGGGCAGGAACGGTGCGCGGTCTATTTTTTATCTGTGGTGAGAACAATCTAGAAAAATAGTGTGGAGTGTGGACGGAACGGTTAACATAAACATATAGTTAACATACTTAATAAAAACTTTTTTACAAAAAAACAACCGACTTTGTTTGTATTTTACATCTTCGTTATTTGACACCGACTTCCGAAATTAAAGTTATTTTTTTAATTTTAAGTGTATTTTTTTCTTGGAAGTTGGTTGTTTTTTTAGTAAAAAAGTTTTTATTTTTCACTTTTTAGTTGTTATACCCCAGAACTAAAAACCCAAATAACATGGAACGTGGAATTTAAACATTTGGAGAACACCAAAGTCATCGAAGTCCACATATTTTTCGTTTTTGTTCAGTTTCTCAAAGAGCGCTGAACCAATTTCGATAAAATTTATATGTGACCACCTCGGGGGTATATTCTTTCGGATATAAATAGAATTTTGAAAATGGTTCCACAACTGACGGAGAAATCGGCGGACATACATACAGTCGAACATAGAACCTCCTCCTTTTACGAAAGTCGGTTAAATAGCACTAACTCACTAAGTGACTGTCTCATTAACAAAACTACCTATTGTAAAGTCAATAAATTCTGTATCTGAAAGTATTGCCGTTCTTGATTTCCATCCGCTTCACACATTCGTCGCATTAACATACGACTTCAAGAGATAAGGACGCCGAACAGCCATCAGACCACGATAGATGTGGCGTGGCGTATCGAGGCGCCGTAACAGATAGATTATAGTCTGGAACATTATTTTTTGGAGAATTTATAGTGAGGGAACTACAAATTCCACGCGGACGTTGTCAGAAGGTAGTTCTGAATAAAACCAAGTAAAGTAAGTTTAATATTTTATTCAACTTAATTATTCCGTCGTGACAAAACCCCAGTTCCTACGCCTTCGGGTAACAATATATTTTTTTTAAATACACATAATATTACAAATTACTTAGAAAAATCCTATTCTCATCACAGAATCACTTTTTCACAAAGAAACACGTTTTTAGTCTAATTCTAGCCTGAAAAATTTGGCATTTCAACAACAAATTGCTCCTTAAATCGATGAACATGTTTATGCTACTATGAACTTTATCACCCTACGAATAAAGGCGTTATTTGCATCAGACTATTATCTGACTTTGTTAATCTAATATATTTACAATACCACAATCTATGATAGAACTATTTTAATGTTGATATGGTTGGCCTACTGTATGGAAGTATATGGATCGGCAGCAGGGTGTATATGTGGAGCTGAGCAGCAAACTATGCTGCACTTGCTGTCCTGCCCTCTGTGCCCCAAAATATGGAGCACAAGTGACCTCAGCTGCCACAGACGACGCCGAGAAAGTAACGAAGTATTGACCAAAAAAAAAAACTGTCGTACCAGCGACACAAAGAAGAGGAAGATAGAAGTAGCTGTACTTTGGAAGATTTTGATTTTTAGATCATGCAACATCAGTTATGACCAGAGGTCGGAATTAAGTAGATTTATTTATGTACTTTCGAAATGTTGATATTAAGGCGCAGTTATACGACTTTTAAAGGTTTTTAATTGAACATCACGTCTAGGTGCAGCACAGACGACAGACTATCCGTGACGCACTTTTTAGTCTGTGAAAATAGAACCTAATATGCAGTAACGCACACGGCGCGCAAAAAGTCCGGCGCACAAAAAATCCGTGTAATTCGGGCAGACCGCACCGCGCCGCTCGGCACAAAAAGTGTGTGAAAAAAATTGAACGTTTGCTTCAACGCGCGCTAACGCAGACGGCGCACACTTTAGTCGGCAATCTGCATTTGCTAGGGGTGCACGTAACGCACGCGATCTATTATCATGGCGCCAGAGGTCGATGTAACGATGTTAATTCAAGAAATACAAAACAGACCATTGTTGTTTCTGAATGAGTCAAAGCAGGTCTTAAAATAAATAGCAACTCATCAAATGTAGTAACAGACATTTTATAAAATTTGAAAAAAAATTCCGGATGTTGTTTCAGAATTGAATGTTTAGTATGGAACTGTCCCTTCAGTAATCTTACCGAAAGTATAGGATGTACCCAAAACTCTCTATTTCTACTTCTTTTTCTGTACTTCATGTACAAAATAATACTTCGCGATCTCTGCACGATTTCCATAGCGTCGACGTCCCTACAGCTCTGCCGACAGAATGATCGAAGATGTGCGTCGTGTGCGTTGAGTCTGTGAAAAATCCGCGACCGACTTTTTGCGCCTCATGTAGACTTTTTGTGCGCCGCAGACTCGATCGCACAAAAAGTGTGCCGTCTGCGCTGCACCCTAAACGGCTAGTCTTATTTCTTTGAAAAAAATATATGTTACTCTAGACAATTTCTGTCGTAATTTGATCTGAGAATATTTGAAACAATATTTTTATAATATAGTGTAATTAATTTGTAAAGTTATGTCTGGCGCGGATAAAAAATTGAGAATCACGCGAAAACTATTAAGCGTATTTTTATGAAACCTTCACCATTTTAAAGATCATTTAATTATTTATAATTTAGTCTCAGTGTTTTAGTTTAATACTTGTTGTTTTATGTGTAATAAATTAATAATGCGTCTAATTTCGGACAGTGCTCCTTGATGGGCGAGTCCTATTACTGGGTGGACATACGACGCGATACGTGCTCAGCGCAGAACACGCAAGCTAACCACTCAAGGTCGTTGGCAGCTAATAGCGCCTTAATATGGATCTGCCCGGGATTTCTAATGAACAATCCCGTGTGGCCAACAATATTACAAATATATAATAATAAAAACCTCTATTGTTTTCTTTTGTTCTCACAAGCTATGTTGTGTGAACTGAAAATGTAGCAACATCGCGCGTATGCGCATTGGAATTTTGCAACTTCGGACATCCGATGTCGTTGATGTCAATTTGTCAACGTCGCGCGTGCAGTGGTTTAAATTATGTAAAAGTAAATAGCTTTTTTATTTAATAAAATCACGGGATTTTCTGCTCTTTAAAATTAATCTCGGGATTTGAGGCATATCCACTTTATTCTTTCGCTGTAGGAAATCAGTGTAAGTAAATAAATAACTCTACCTAATTCCTCCCTCTGGTTATGACTTTTGGAATTGAGTGACCCTTACATGCGTGTTATGGACGCTTTAGAACGTTGGTTTTATTTCGTTACTCGCCAGGCGACTTCTTGGGCTCAAGACACGAAGCAAGCAAACTTTTTTTTGGGTGGGAAGTCATCAAATAATTTCTCCCGCTCTGTGTGGAGCGGGAGGGTATGTCAGACTCTTACTGACTCCACCCGTGTTCCTTCAGTGTCTGTCAAACACCCGCCACGAAGCAAGCCACCTACCAGTACGTTTTCGGCCTTATAATATTACAGATGCACACATACTTGTACGTTTTCGGCCTTATAATATTACAGATGCACACATACCAGTACATTTTCAGCCTTATAATATTACAGATGCACACATACCAGTACGCTTTCGGCCTTATAATATTACATATGCACTCATACCAGTACGCTTTCGGCCTTATAATATTACATATGCACTCATACCAGTACGTTTTCGGCCTTATAATATTACAGATGCACACATACCAGTACGTTTTCGGTCTTATAATATTACAGATGCACACATACCAGTACATTTTCGGCCTTATAATATTACAGATGCACACATACCAGTACGTTTTCGGCCTTATAATATTACAGATGCACACATACCAGTACGTTTTCGGCCTTATAATATTACAGATGCACACATACCAGTACGTTTTCGGCCTTATAATATTACAGATGCACACATACCAGTACGTTTTCGGCCCTATAATATTACAGATGCTCATCTCGGCAAAGGGAGGCCAGAGACAGCAAAATGGATGATCGTTGATGAGATCAAGTACAAAGGGTTGTAGGACCGAAGGAAGTAAGGTAAATATTACATATGGAAAACAGACTTACTAATTTAAGATGGTGAATTATATCCATAATATTGTATAGTCGTTTTGTTTAAGAATGGCAATAGCGGGCATTGACCTTTGTGCAATATCTCTAAGTAGGAACCCGACGGTAAACTACTTATGGTTTTTCTTTAGTAAAAATAAATTTGAGAATCATGATTCAGGAAGACTGTCATTATTTAAGGTTTTTAAATTAAAATGTCAATAATACAGGTGAGTCAACGACCTCTTTTGCCATACTAAAACGCCTTACCTATATAGTGTTCACATTATTATATACGATTTAAATGTAAAATTGTTGCTATAAGTGCCAACATATTTTGTATGTTTTGATTTCGTAGTACATTATTTTAATTCCTTTTCTAAATCACAATAATTTTGATAAGCTAAATTAACAACAGCCCGTGTTGAAATTATAATCATGAATCAAGTGACCACTAAAAAACAAAATTGTGCGTAAAAGGCAAAAAAAAATTACTCAATCCATCTTACACTATTTAGTAAGTTCAATTCTAAATCAGCCTATATAATTCCAATAGTGTTTTAACACTTCAAGAGTCCTACACAATTCGCACCAACACATACCAACATAGTCGTTGCATTTCACGAGGGCTTCAATGACATATGTCAGAATACACCTTCGTGATTTGCAACGACTATACTTACACACACTCAATCTCCAACATCGGTCTTTTCTTCCAGCTTTTGTTTCTTCACACTCGGCGATTCAGAACCTTCATAGACAATAATTTCTTCTGTTGAAAAGCTGACTCTTTTTCTCTTTAAAGCTTTAGGATTTCTTTCGTATTCCGAACTCATACTCCTTGAGGATTCGTCGCTAGATATACCGTTGGTAGCATTTCTGATGATTAGGAGGTCTTTCTCGATTTCTGTCAGCTCTCTCGGCTTTGGTGGTCGTCCTATGGGACGTTTCGGCTTGTTTTTCGTCGAAGGTGACTCCTCCGTTGTTTTTCTTTTCTTGTATGTCCGTTTGCCGGGGATTTTTGGTTTCTTTGATTGAGATTCGTCCTGGAAAGTTGAAGGGATTGGTTTAGTTTTTGACGAAAACCTGAACATTTATAAATGTGATAGCAATGGTAAGGTTGCCTGTTATGCAGCGTTCTGAATAATGTGGCGGTGTTAAATAAATCGGTAATTTTCTTGCTGATTGTAATTTTTTTTCAAAATCTATGCATGCAGTTAGCAACTGACGACACGGTTGACGCAGTGATTGAACGTTCGTCTGCTAGATTGTCGCGGGTTAGATTCCCGCAAGGAAAAAATATTTGTATGACCTACAGATAGTTGTTCCGTGTCTGGGTGTCTTGTGTAAGTGAGTTTACATGTTTGTGAACGCACCCACGATACAGGAGTAATTCCTAGTGTGGAGCAAGAAAAAGAATACTCATGTATGTACTGCCCCATATCGAAAATCCATCATTGCTGACCAACATCATCACTCTCCTGCCCTTATCCCAATTTATTTGGGCTCGGCTCAACATGTCTTTTTCTTCCATACTTCTCTATTAGTCATCATCTCTGTAGTCACCCCCTTTTTACCCATCATTGCTGACCATTAGTCAAATATTTTCAATTTACTTTTTATTGCTTACCATTAGGTGAGATAGTGGTCAAACGCAAGCCTATCAATAATAATTTAAAAAAAACCGTCCAAGTACATGTCGGACTTTTCACATTTAGGGTTCCGTACCAAATGTATTTTTGACTATTTGTATGACTTTGGGTCAACAAGATAGGGGGCATAAGGCTTATACTGTGAAAATTTGAAGACTGTAGCTCCAACCATTTGGCTGTAAAGACTGTGTGACAGACGACGGACAGACAGACAGACGGACACGTGAGTGACAGCAATAGTGCTCGTTTGGACCCTTCGGGTACGGAACCCTTTTTTTTTTAAGTTACAACAGTTAAAGTACTGTCTCAAAAATCCACCTTCTTCTTCTTTTCGTGTCGGTGGTACATTGTTTGTGCTTATACAATCACTGTTTGTGCCCAGAAGGTGGCCACGTTTATTGCTTCAGTGGAAGCTTTACTCAGGTCTTCCAGGCTACAGGTGAATGGACATTTTGGGCACTCCAGTAAATGGGTCATAGTCTGAGTAGGAGCACCGCACTCGCACTCAGTATTTGAGGGATCAATTATCCCCCATTTCGACAAATTGTACTTGCAACGGCCTACTTGGGTACGCAAAAAATCCACCTGTAAGTATAGTATGGAGCTTTTAGTCCTTGTTTTCATTTGGTTACTCTCTTACTGAACAGGATTTTTAACTTCATCATCATCATATCAGCCGAAAGACGTCCACTGCTGGACATAGGCCTCCCCCAAGTGTCGCCACAATGATCGGTCTACCCGTGATCCTCACCAGGTCATTGATTCACCTTGTTGGAGGCCTTCCAACGCTGCGTCTTCCGGTACACGGTAGCCACTCTAGAACTTTTCGGCCCCATCGAACGTCTGTTCTGCGAGCAATGTGCTCTGCCCACTGCCACTTCAGTTTGGCGATTCTTTGGGCTACGTCGGTAACTTTGGTTCATTGCGGATATCATCATTCCTGATTCGATCACGCAAGGAAACTCCGAGCCTATGGAGAGCAATGGAGAGGGCTATGCCTCTCCATTGCCCTTTAGGTGACTTTTAGCCTTCTGATGAGGCCCATTGTGTGCGACTACGTTTCTGTTCCATATGTCATCACTGGCAACACGCACTGGTCATAGACTTTCGTCTTGAGACACAATGGTATGTGAGAGGAGAAGATACCGCGCACCTCCCGAATGCCGCCCAGCCGAGTCGGATTCCACATTTGACCTCTTTCTCGAAGTTAGCCCTACCTAACTGGACCGCTTATCCCAGGTAGACGTACTCGTCTACAACTTCGATTGTAGTCTCCGATCATGATAGGTCATCATGGCTGAGACTATGGGAGACCTCAGTACAATGTTCAATGATCTCAGTAGAGTTTCCAAAAGAGTGGGTCTTAAAATGAACATGGACAAAACCAAGATCATGGCAAATACTTACGTAGATTTAACTTAGAAATAATAAAACACAGAAAGTATGTAACACAGACCTGTTTGGGTTTAGCGCCAATATATCCGGAGCATCGCTTCGCCCCACACATGCAGCGCTTCTTTTCAATGCCAGCACACTCCAAGTTATAGTTGAATGTCACTTCGCTGTTCTGTAACACAAAAATAAACTTTTTAATCGACTTCGAAAAAAGAAGAGGTTCTATGTTCGACTGTATGTATGTCCACCGATTTCTGTCAGTTGTGGACCGATTTTCAAAATTATTTCTTTATCCGAACGAATATGTATTCCCGAGGTGGTCCTATATAAATTTTATCGAAATTGCTTCAGCGCTTTTTGAAAAACTGAACAAATACGAAAAATATGTATACATAGATGATGTTTTGGTTTCCTCCAATTACGAGTATTCCACGTTCCATGTTATTGGGGTTTTGGGTCCTGGGGTATTAACAACTAAAAAGTGAAAAATAAAAAACTTTTTAGTAGATGTTGAATTGACCAATTTTTTTATTTTATTTTTTTATTGTAATTATAATTATTATATCTTTAATTTATATAATTGATTTAATTTTAAATTTAGGATAATTCTATTTAGATGGGCGCTAATGGCTGCAACACAGTTTTAAACTAATGCAGCTGTTAACGGACACACAAAATTTTGTATACTTACCTGTTTATTGTTCTAAAATATAATATTATTTTTTACAAAAATAACAACCGACTTCCAAAAAAGAAAATACAGTAAAAATTAAAAATAACTTTAATTTTGGCAGTCGGTGTCGAATAACAAAGAAATAAAATACAAACACAAAAACACACACAGAAATCATCACATAACTTCTCCCGCTCTGGGTGGAGCGGGAGGGTGTGTCAGACTCTTACTGATTAAAACCAACCCGTGTTCCTTCAGTGTCTGTGCCAGGGGCAAGGTACTCTTTTAACCACAACCGCGACCCTGACAAGAGAAGCGGCGTCTTTCATGCCCGTAAACTGTTAGTTTCATGCCCGTTTTATGCTGAAGGATTTTTCAACACTCGACTCAATACCAACAGTGCAGTAATTATGTGCATACATTTGTGTCATCTAGTGACTAAAACGAGGCATAAGTTTCATATTAAGGGCCGATTTCACCAATGAAACTAATCGCGGTTTGCTAAACTAAACTCAGTTTATGCGTTTAATCGAGATTAGAGCTTCATTTTGAGTTTCACCACTACAAACTAAACTAGTTTAAGCTTAACTTAGTTTAAATTCTAAACGCCCAGTTTTCGGTGAAACGCAAAATGAAACTCTAATCTCGATTAAATGCATGAACTGAGTTTAGTTTAGTGTACTTCTTCAAGCTAAAGTGGAGCGAAGATATTCATAGGTTGGCTGGTAGCAGCTGAATGAGCATGAGATTAGCTCGAGACATCCAAGCAAAAATGAAGACATCCGCAGGAGAACCAAGGTTACGGACATGGCCCAAGAATTGCCAAACTTAAGTGGCAGTGGGAAGGGCAAATTGCTCGCAAAACAGATAGTCGTTGGAGCCAAAAAGTTCTGAAGTGGAAACCGCGTACTGGAAAATTTTTGGGACAAGCCCGCCACACTATTCCCAAACCAATGTAACTTCTGTAAGCCAGAATCAACAGTGGCGACCACCAGCAAAAACGCCGAGGCAATGAAGCTCGACGAGTCCCGGAGAAACGATTAAACTGTCTTGGGTCTCGCAACGAAATTAATCAGAAAAGAGCGGAGGAGTAAGAATAACATAATTTCCACTTCCCTCCTAATCAAGCAGGAGACAGAACAAAGCTAGGACATTAGGCACAAAGGGGGTATTTACAACTGGGGTAAGCCCAGTTGCCAGGCACCACGGATTAAAACACTAATATTAATGGATCCTAAATTGTGAGCTGTTACATTAATTGATTCCAATAATAGGTATGGCAAAAACGCTTGAACGCACGGAAATTCGTTCTAGTTTTCACAAGGTCCGTGTAATAAACTCCAGACGTAGACTGAATACTATCCAACATAATATTGCGTTCAGTTTGCCAAAGAGTACACTCCCATAGGATATGATGTGCGGATTGTTTGTATTCGCAATCAGGTCGCATTGACATACGCGGACATACCGAGTACCGGAAAACGCAACATTGGAAGGCCTCGCACAAGGTGGACCGATGACCTGGTGAGGGTCGCGGGTAGCCGATGGATGCGGGTAGCCGATGGATGCGAGACGCACAGGACCGGTCATTGTGGCGACACTTGAGGGAGGCCTATGTCCAGCAGTGGACGTTGTCCTTCGGCTGAAATGGTGATGATGATGATCCGAGCCCCAGCCCGATCGGATGTAGCTTGAGGTGAAAGCTCCAAGGTAGCCCGCCAAATTCAAATTTTCTTACGTTTTTTGCAATTTACAGGTCAGTATCAGGTTGTATGTTGGTCAAAATACCATTAGCACCCGTAGCAAGTACGTATTTACAGAACTTTATCATTAAAATCATCAATAAAACTGTCTCTCTTAGAATTGATGCCAAATGTCATGATTTCAATGAAATACTTACATTTGGCATCAATTCTAACTGAGAGAGTTGCATTGATGATTTTAATTACTATAATTCTATAAATACATACTTGCTACGGCCGCGAATCAAATTGAGACCAGGATACAACCTGACACTGACGTGCAAATTACAAAAAAGTAAAAAATTTGAATTTCGCGGGCCACCCTGCCGCATCCACCTTAATGGCGTGTGATGGTATAGCCAATGTCAAGCAGTTGACTACTAAAGACTGAGGATGATAGTGATAATTGTTCATTAAAGTATACTTACAGCTGGTATGTCGTACAAAGCGAACAGTCCAACTCGAACGTCGCCCAGCACTGTCCACTTTTGAGTTTCGCAGTTTGGCTCGCAACAGTGGTTCATGAACCTGAAATTAAACAAAAAAATATATTTTAGTCGTATTGATATTTGAGTGAACTTATTGCGGGGCAAACATGACCAGGGTGTCATGATTGCCCCGCAATAAGTTCACTCCAAACACACAAATTCAGGTCAGATTCAGGTACACAAAAAGTATTGGGTGATCCCTATCACAAAAGACTTCTTGTGTAACTGGATCTCCCTATTTCCAGTCCTGTCCAGGTTTGGAAATAGGGAGGTCTTTACCCTGCAGTGGGACACAATATGGGCTAGCAAAATAAATGCATTGGGCAGACTATTTTGTTTTTTCGTTATTTGTGGAAAACAACTTATCTGTGAAATCTGCAATACGTGAGGCATCACTAATGCATTGCCATTAAAAATATATTTTTGATGCAAGTTTCCACATTCTGCAATAGTTAGATAGATATACTCTTATTCTGCAATAGCCACACACCAGCCGTCCTTACGTAGTGCTTACATGAATAATCGTCGGTTAGTGCTGCATTCCATTTGAAGTGTCTTACAATGTGTTGACTAAGAGTTGGCTTCGACCCCTCGCATGCCTTCCAAAAGTCTGGAACCCCAGGGATCCGAGAATGTAAAGTATACACAAATAAAACTTACCTAGCTAGGTTCCCCTTAGGTCCAGCATCGATCATCCGCTCCTTGTCCAGCGTCAAGAAGTAGAAGTTCTCATCCCTAATCTCGTGCTTCCTCACCATGCGGCGACGGAACTCTTGCTCGTCTATTAGTTCGCCTACGTATTCTATTACGAATTGTCCTGTAAACAAAAAATGTATGTAAGTTTTTGACAAAGTTTTATTTATTTAAACTTCACGTATAAAAGTAAAACCCAAAAATTCGACCAACCGGCACTGGGCCCGCGTGGTGGAGATTACGGCCCACACCCTCTCACAGAGAGGAGGCTTGTACCCCAGCAGTGGGGACAATATAAAGATGATGATGATGTACAATAGTGGTACATAAGCGGACTGAATGCAACAAGGCATTCTCTACCAGTCAACCTTTGAGTTAAAGATACTACTTTGTGGTGGTAGGTTTTCACTAAAATTTGACTACTTTAGTAAAGACTAAAAATTTGTAAAGAAACTTGACGACTTTGAGTCATGGCAGGGTTATACGGGCCTGAGACTAACCAGAGCGAAGTTTTGTATTGCTTTTGGAAGTTAACATCTAAATTTAACTTAAAAAGTTATTTACATTTTTTTTTGTGGGTTGGTAAATCATCCAATGACATCTCCCGCTCCAGGCTGGAGCGAGAGGGCGTGTCAGACTTTTACTGACTAAAACCCACCCCTGTTCCTTCAGTTGCCCGAGTGCCAAGAGGCGCGGTAACTCTGTTTCGAATTTATCCGCGACCCCTAGGCATGCAGGCATCGGCCATGATGGGCTCCGTCAGTGGTGGCTGACATCTCTTTGAGGCGCGCGTGGTACACTACGCGCTGTCGACTGCCGGGCCCGGTGCTGATCGGACGGCGAGCTACCCATTACTCGCCATCCGCAGGCCCGCGTCTACGGTGGCCGGAGATCGTCCCGCGACCCCCGACGCCCAGGGCGTCTCCTGCAGCGGCTGCGGCTAGGGGCGGGGCCTGACTCTACCCAGAGCGAAGTTTTGAATTGCTTCTGGAAGTCGACATTTCCAAGTCTTGTTGCTAACCTAAATTTAACATTAGAAGATATTCATACCTGCTTTAATATCCTCTAAAGTCTTGAGCCCCCACCCTCTGCTAGGCGTCCTGTAAGGGACCAGTTTGGGGTAGAGGCGCTTCTCGAAAGCGCGGTTGTTGCATCTGTCGCCCGCTCGGCAGGTCGGTCCGCATTCTGTTAGCAGCATTCTGTGAAAAAAAAGTAGATTTGAGTTAAGGTGGAAGCTCTAAATTTTCTTAAGTTTTTTGCAATTGGCTGGTCCGTGTCAGGTTGTATCTTGGTCGAAATTTGATTCGCGGCCGTAGCAAGTATGTGACTATAGGATTATAATCATTAAAATCATCAATACAACTCTCTCAGTTAGAATTGATACCAAATGTAGATTTCATGGAATCATGACATTTTTTTTTTTTTGTGGGTTGGGAAATCATCTAATGATTTCTGCCGTTCTGGATGGAGCGGGAGGGCGTGTCAGACTCTTACTGACTAAAACCCACCCCAGCTCCTTCCCTGCCTGAGTGCCAAGGGGTGCTGCACAGCCAATAGCGAACTTCACACAAACGACAACCCGACCAACCGATAATAATGTGACATCTCAGAGTAGAGCTTTCTTGCAAAGGTATCCCTTTGCCAAATCGAAAAAAAAACTTGTCAATGTGGTCGCTGGAGATGCTTTGATCATTCTCCAGAAGCACCGCCAAATGTACAACTGTGGGAGGACGTTCATGAATGGGGAATGAGAATATACGCTAAATCCCCTCATTGCAGCTCAAGCTCACATATCGACCAACTAGATAGTGCGTGATTTCATCGTTGGTATTTAAAAAAACCACATATTTGTAAATGCATTTGATGGATTTCACTGTATTGTAATATTCCACTTTGCGATGTGCTTTGAATGATTTGGAAAGTAGTGGCGAATATGTAACAATCCAAGCATTGTCGAACACGAAAGCGTTCCCTTTCACCCTCTTTGAAATAACTTTTCGTTCCATACAAAATGTAGAAAACGAATTTTCTTCATATTTTTTTTGACGTGACAACGTCTAATAACTCGATGAACGCCGGCTGCAAGCACGAAAAAGTGTCCCGTTACGCTCATTGTACGCATGCGCCGCATCTATATTTCATCAATGTTTTGTTATGACTTTGTCACGTTAAACTATCGTCCGTAAACCAACTTTACAGACAACCAATTTTTTTTCGTGGTTTTTTTCTAAGTTTTTAATAGTTATTCTGCTATTCGGAGCGGAGACAAATCCAAAAAAAAAAAACATTAAAATCGGTCCAGCCGTTCTTGAGTTATAAATGGTGTAACTAACCCGACTATTTTATATATTAAGATTCTATCTGCTTACCTATTAAGACACTGCGAGTAAGGCCCACAGGGGTCCTCATCATTAGGGTTACACTCGCACTGGGTCAGCGAACTCTCAGGGTCCTCTAGTTTCCGACCACAGAGGGAGCCACAGGGCTTGTTCACCTTCAGCTTGACGTAGTGAGGTGGGAGGAGGGACGACGCTATGTCGAGAGATTCTTCCTCATTTGGTGCTGCACCTGGAACATTATTTGGTTGTTAGATGGAGATCAGATCCTGGAGTAACCGCGGCCCTAGCACGCAAATGAAGGAATACGGGTGGGTTTTAGTCAGTAATAGTCTGACACGCCCTCCCCGCTGCACCCAGAGCGGGAGGGCCTAAATCTTCTAGGCTTACTCGTTCCATCGCAAAACTCATCAGTCGCTTACCATCAGGCGAGATCGAGATCAACAGCGGGATCGTAAAAAGACAAAATATTTGAGTGACTTGAAAGAAAGAAAGAAAACTAATTTATTTGGCACACACATACACACAATGTAGGTACAATAAAATTAAAAAAAACAACAACTTAATTTATAACAATTAGGTACATCGTGTGACCCGCGGCTGCGCCAAACAGGTCCAGGTCAGCAAAATGTCAGACAACTAGTAGTTGCCTGACGCTGGTTTTCAACTAAACCTAATGTTGAAGTGTACGGATGTGAATCAGGTTTTTTAGGTAGTTAAATATACAGTTAATGCATAGAGAGCTAAGATTGTTGTACATTAAACATACCTTGTCGATGAAACAAGAAGACAAACATTACAAGGTAATTTAATTGAACCGGGTGCCAGGAAATTAATGATATTACGAGTTTACAACCAGGGACTTAAACTGTAACCGCTATAAGTGTTTTTAACACTGTTTTTTTTCAAACTGTTTTAAAAAGAAACCTTTATAAATGTAACAGAAACAATGATGTTACCGAATCAAAGTGTAACCTTTTATATCTGTTAATAAGTGTTAATATGTGTAACAGAAATAAGTAGCTTTAGCATGGTTTTAGACATAATTGCACGGTATGGCAACAACGCGCGCGACGGCGCGGCGTTGAGGCCGACTACACGATCATAATATTGCAGTTGCGATTCCTACTTCCTATCGTGCGCTCGCCATTTTTAGGGTTCCGAACATTCGAATGTAAAAACGGAACCCTTATACTCGTGCGTCTGTCTGTCTGTCCGTCTGTCACAGCCAATTTCCTCCGAATATACTGGCCCGATTAAGTTAAAATTTGCTACACAGGTTTCTATGACCCTAACACGGACAAGTAACGTAAATAAATTAATTTGGAATATGGGGGTAACTCTTGGGAGGAAAATTGGAAAATTTAAAAATAAAGTTTTTCAAACTGTACCTGCGACATATCAAATTAAAGGGCTGATTGTGAGGGTCTCAAATATTTTTTTTTCATAATTTTAAAATAAACTGTATAAAGTTATTAAAGAAAATACACCTCGTAAACTGAAAATGTTATAGTTGTAACGCTAACATTTCTTTAAAGCTTGAGGCATGAACGTCTTTTACACTGTTTTTCCACTTAAAACAGTATACGAAATTTCACCGATTTCGCTGATTTACGTGATTTTAAAGTTAAAATAATGTATTTGTAAAGGTTTTAATGCACAAAATGAAAGATTATTTCAATTATGATCTAATGTATGAGCTATTTTTTTTTTTTTTTATTATAATTACGATTAATCAACCACAAACCGACGACGGTTTTATGAATTATTGCTGTAAGGCGTTTAGAATATCACATAATTACGAATCGTTTTGACGTATAAAAGGTATGAAAAAATTTGAATTTATTGTTGCAAAAGTCGTTTATATAATGTATGAATCACTTTTTACAAATTTTATAAAAAAAATGAGTAAAAAAATATTTAACTTAGTCAAATTTTAGAGAAAATGGGCAAAGAATTGCTTTTGATTTTGGCTATTTAGAACTCTCGTTCGTAAAATTTAAACAGCAAAAAATAAACTCCAGTTACGCTGGTATTATATTATCTGTGCTTCAGTTCACCATCAATCCATTTCTCAAAAAAAAAAAAAAAAAATTACAAAAAATTGGCAATAAAAAATCTATTAAAACAACCCAAATCTCGACTTATAATACGCAACACAAGCTTCAAATCTAGCTCATTCATTAGATCGTAATTAAAATTATCTTTCATGTTGTACATTAAAATTGACTAACGACTAATTGACTAAACTCATAGAAATGCATAATTTTGACTGTAAAATCACGTAAATTAGTGGAATCGGCCAAAATTTCGTGTCCAAGCCTAAATATTATAGTAGTAGGCACGCATAAGCCTCCAGAGGACACGGTGGAGCATACGGTGGAGGTCTGGTCCGCTTGGGCGGAGCACCGCCGTGTCCTCGTGGATGCGATAGGCGGCAGCGGCTTCTCGCGTCCGGCCCTGGTCCAGGCCATGGTACGGAGCGAGAGGGAATGGGAAGCAGTCTCCTCCTTCTGCGAATCAGTAATGCTTGCGAAGGAGGAGGCTTAACGGGTGAAGGAGACTCAACGGAATGGCCTCACGCCCGCAGCCGCCGCAGGAAACACCTTGGGCGTCACTCAGGCAAGGAAAGAACAGGGGTGGGTTTTAGTCAGTAAGAATCTGACACGCCCTCCCGCTCCACCCAGAGTGGGAGAAGTCGTAGGAGGATTCACGAACCAAAAAAAAAAAAATGGTACGTATAAGCGTGCAACTATAATACAAATACTAATTAAAACAAAAACACCTATGTATCTAAGTTTTAATTAACATTTTTAAGTTCGTGTAAAAGTTATTAAAAAGATTTTACTTTTTTTATAAACCATTTAAAAAATATTTGTGATTCGGAACCCATTGCGCGCGAGTCCGACTCGCACTTGGACGGTTTTACGGAGCGAAAGGGAAGCAGTCTCCTCCTTCTGCGAAGCAGTAATGCTTGCGAAGGAGGAGGCGCAATGGGTGAAGGAGGCTCAACGGCATGGCCCTAACGCCCCCAGTCGCAGCCACCGCAGGAGACGCCCTGGGCGTCGGGGGTCACTGGACGATCTCCGGCTACCATAGACGCGGGCCTGCGGACGGCGAATAATGGGTAGCTCGCCGTCCGATCTGCACCAGGCCAGAGAGTCGACGGCACATAGTGTCCCACGCGTGCCTCAAAGAGATGTATGTCAGCCACCACTGACGGGGCTCATCATGGCCGATGCCTGCATGCCAAGGGGTCGCGGATAAATTCACTCAGGCAAGGAAGTAACAGAGGTGGGTTTTAGTCAGTAAGAGTCTGACACACCCTCCTGCTCCACCTAGAGCGGGAGAAGGAGAAGTCTTAGGATTTCCGACCAAAAAAAAAAAAATTTAGATTGCTGCTAGCCTGCCCCCAAAAATATAATACAAATACTAATTAAAACATAAATACTTATGTATCTAAGTTTTAATTAGTATTTTTAAGTTCGTGTAAAAGTTAGACTTAAAAAGATTTTTATTTTTTTATAAGCCATTTAAAAAATATGTGATACGTTCGCCCCTTTGCGCGCAAATCCAACTCGCACTTGGCCGGTTTTTTAAAGAAAGGATTGATTGATCCATTGCAGCGAATATTTTAAATAGTTCGAGTACGTGTTTTGCACGGATATAACAGACGGCGCGCGGCGACTGGATTGCGACTGTCTAATAGTAAATTTGGCAACGTCGCCTTTACCTGTTACACTTATTAACACTGTTAACACTTTTATATCTGTTACAGATATATTACGGTTACACGTAATATATCTGTTTGTAAGTGTTTTGGGTTAACACATTAAGAAACACATATAAAAGTGTTACATTTTTGATTCTGTTATCCATTCAATATGTAACACTTATAATTCTGTAACCTTTATGAAGGTGTTTTTAAGTCCCTGTTTACAACAATACAAATTACTAGAGATACGTTATTGGCACACGACATGTTCTCTTCCACGCGACGCCAATACACGATATATTGGATTTCTAATCACAGCACCAAATCAATTAAATAGATAAATTTTAATGTGTAGTAAATGGTATATATGTATAATAATTTGGCGTTCAGTGATAAATATAACAAATAAAATAAAACAATAAGTTAGTGTTTAAAACAAAAAAATAAAATAAAATGAAGCAACATGTGATTTTTAACCCACAGGCCTCCCAACTTCGAAGGAAAGCAGGCATTATATGTTTATGCAACTTAATTCGCAAACCAACACACACACACACACACACCAAATATATGACTTCTGATTTTAACTGAACTTGATTTGACTAACTGTATAGTACAACGGGTAGCCCGCGAAATTCAAATTACGGTAAATTACGTGTCTTACGTTTTTTTGCAATTTGCAGGTCAGTGTCAGGTTGTACTTTGGTCAAAATTTGATTCGCGGCCGTAGTAAGTATGTATTTATAGAATTATAATCATTAAAATCATCAATACAACTCTCTCAGTTAGAATTGATGCCAAATGTCATGATTTCATGAAATACTTACATTTGGCATAAATTCTACCCTGTATATTTATTATTTATTTATTCACCTCACATCTATCTTTACAGGTGATGGCACCAATGTTTTCTAAAGCAGACACAATTAAATAGACACACTTACTTTTTAAGATTTCGCAAGCTCTCTGTGCATGTTCCATGGCGGTGGTGAAAGCTGCGTCTATTTTACTCTTCTGATTTGATATCCGACCAGAATCCCCTGTAAATTAAGTAAGTATTACATTATTTGCTTGAATGAGAATCGACGACCTTTCACACTAATGCCCTTAAAAATAAGGTTGAAAAGGGACCGAACGGGAACTTTCTCAGACCGTATACAGAAAATAGGAAGAAAATGACTGCATATACTTTAGGATAAAAAATAATTATTCTATTTAGTCGGTAAGTTAGATTATCAAAACATATTGGACACGTTTTTTTTGCTTTAGCAAATCAATGAAAAATAACATAGAGGTATACAGAGTGTAACGGAAAGGTGTGGTCATATTTTAAGAACTGCATCTGCCCATCGATATGAACTACTTTCTTCAAGAAAATCCGAGGAAATAAAAAAAAAAAATTTACCTCCAAAATCCAATTTTTTTTTGGTAAATTTCCATTTTTTTTAGAGAAAGTTGTTCATTTGCAAGGGCAGCACCGGCTCCTAAAATATGACCACACCTTTCCGTTACACCCTGTATAACTGTGACATCTCCCGCTCTAGGGTGGAGCGGAAGGGCGTGTCAGACTCTGACTAAAACCCACCCCTGTTCCTTCCCTGCCCTGAATGACCAAGGGCGAGGTAACTCTTTCTAATTTATCCTCAACCCCTGGGCAGGCATCGGCCATGACGGGCGCCGTCATGTTTGCTGACAACTCTTTGAGGCGCGCGTGGAACACTACGCGCCGTCGACTCTCGGACCTGGTGCTGATCGGACGGCGAGCTACCCACTACTCACCGTCCGCAGGCCCGGGAGGTATATAACGTATCAAAGTCCAAGAGTGGGCCTTGTTACGTCACTTTTGAGTAAAAAAAAAAGTTCCAAACAAGTCACTTTTCAAGCAGTCTGATGCAGTTATTGTAGTTCAATTATTGATTTCGTGCCACCAACTGCATCAAACTGATTGAAAAATGACTTGTTTGGAACTATTTTTGAAAACATTTTTTTTTATTTCCTACATTTTAGTGAATTATATTTTTAGAATCGCCTCCTTGAACCCTTTATTTTGATACCCCACTTAATACAGTTCGTCGACTTAATTTTTTTCTTTTTCACAATATGGCGTCTGATTGTCGTCATATTGTATTTTGATTACTGTCATGTCTTTAGTAGCACTCGCAAGACGAATCAATCGACGTAAGAATTATCAAAATCGGCCCAAGCGTTTGGTCTCAAAATGCCATTATAATTGTGACGCGTCGACAATCTCCAGAAACCAGGTCTTACTCACCTTCTTGAAACGGGAACACACGTCCCCTATTGACCCAGTAGTGGTCGTATTGGCCAAAGAACCGAACTACGAACTCTCCAGGGTTGTGCTTCACTGCCATAATGTTCTCCGGTATTTCTGATGGGTGCAGGATAATACCGGGCCACCATCTGCAAAGAAAGTTAATATTATTGATTATTTAAAAGAAAAAAGAAAAAAAAGAAAGAAAAATTATTTATTTTGCACAGATTACAAAACGCACATTAACACACATACACACATACATACATACATACACACACACACATACACATATACATTTTTTTTTATTTTTATTTATAGCCGTATTATGGTGAGTTCAAGCTGTCATTAATTCGGTGTAAGAGAGGTATGGGACGATTGTGTACTAGTGAGGTACGAATAGGGATCATTGGTGTCCAGATCCGCGAATACGGATACGGACCTTAAATCTTACGTAATGAAACTTAATAATGTTGAACGATCCGTTCAAGATCCGCAAAAAAGTAACAGATACAGACACTAATCTTTTTGATACAGATTTTTTTCTACCTCGGATATCCACGGATATCCGGCACATCACTATTGTGACTCACTCGTATTTGATTCTGAATGATATTTCTGAACTACAGGGAACGGGCATTAGAAGGAAAAACACGGAAAAGGGAGATACTTTTGCCCACACAAGACGTGGGGTATCATTTTTTTTTAATAGCCTTTAAGTGTCCCACTGCTGGGCACAGGAGGAAAGAGGGCCGGGAAAGATATGGGGAGGCCATATCTTTCCACTCTTGAGCCACTTCGAGCCTCTGTTGTGCGCGTTTAGGTCATCCCGCCACCAAGGCGCAGTGTGCACGTTTTTTCTGAACCTATGGATGTTCCAAAGCGGAACGTTGAGAAACTTGCACGCCGTTCCGTTCTAAAATATGTATGTTTAGAGCTGACTAGCAACACAAAATTCCACGAAGCACTTCCCAATGCCAAAGAGTCACAGATGGCGAAACATCGTGAAGAGAAGAAAATGACTTCACGTCGCCGTCGGGGGAATTACGACCCTCTTTTTTAAGGTTGGGAAAAGATCAGATCACTTCTCCCGCACTGGGAGAGGGGGAGCCAGACTCTTACAGACTAAAACCCAACCGTGTACCTTAAGTAGCCTGTGGCCACGGTAACTCTTTCACACATTCCCGCGACCCTGGCTGCCATCGGCTCTAGCGGCCCTCAGTAATAAGGAACACTACGCAAGGAGGGAGCTTTTGAGAAAGGTTGTACTGACCTGTAATGGCCAAGTTTGACCCACACCATCTCTCCATACAGCGGTAGGCGTCCCGTCTCGCAATCCTCACACATGTAACCACCTGAGGAGAAATAAAAGCATAATTAATAATAAATAATAATAGAAGCTCGTGAAAGCCGAGAAAGATAAACATAATCATCAGCCTTTTAATGTCCCCACTGCTGGGGTACAGGCCTCCTCTCTGTGAGAGGGTGTGTGCCGTAATCCACTACGCGGGCCCAATGCGGGTTGGTGCATGTCACATGTCTTCGAATTTTTGGTTCTAGGACATGCCGGTTTCCTCACGATGTTTTTCCTTCACCGTTTTGAGAGCAGTGGTGATGAAATAATTTACACAAAGTAAAGCGGCCTGCCTTTTTTTTTTTTTGTGGGGTGGGAAATCGTCCTATCTATGACTTCTCCCGCTTTGGGCGGAGCGGGAGGGCGTGTCAGACTCTTACTGACTAATACCCACCCCTGTTCCTTCCTGCCTTTGAGTGCCCAGGGGCGAGATAACTCTGTTTCGAATTTATCCTCAACCCCCGGGCAGGCATCGGCCATGACGGGCCCCGTCTCTTGCTGACAACTCTTTGAGGCGCGCGTGGAACACTACGCGCCGTCGACTCTCGGGCCTGGTGCTGATCGGACGGCGAGCTACCCATTACTCGCCGTCCGCAGGCCCGGGTCTACGGTGGCCGGAGATCGTCTCGCGGCGCCGGAAGTCCCAGGCGTCTCCTGAGGCGGCTGCTGCTGAGGGCGTGAGGGCGACTCCGTTGTTGGTGCTCTCTCACGCGTCCCGCCTCCGCCTTCGCGAGCATTACTGCTTCGCAAAAGGAGGAGACGGCTTCCCATTCCCTCTCGCTCCGTACCATGGCCTGAACCAGGGCAGGGCGCGAGAGGTAAAGCGGCCTGCCTGGGTTTGAACTCTCGAGGAAAGAAATTTTCGTATTATTACATGGACTACGATTTGCCTACAACTGCCGAAACTGAGGTATAAAATGCGGTTTGCCGAGTCGCAATCATTCTTCATGAACCACAGACTATAGCTAACTTCAGGGTCGGTTTTTTGTGACGGTGTGCGCACGCATCGTAAAAATTTACTCTCATAATTTTTCCCTAACGCGCTAAAAGAAGTATAACTTCAAAAATGAATATTTTCAAAAAACTCGACTGCAAAAAGCTACAAAAAAGTTGCAAATAAGTCACTTGTCAAGCAGTCTGATGCAGTTGGTGGCCTATAACCTTTATAACATTTTTTTTCTAATAAATTTTTTGCAGTCGGGATTTTTTTACATTGAGACCTTGAAGATCTGTCCCAATTAGGTCAAAAACTCAAGTTATTTGCAGTCTTAGTACATTTTTTTTTGGGACAAGCCCGCCACACTATTCCCAAACCACTGTAACTTCTGTAAGCCAGAATCAACAGTGGTGACCACCAGAAAAAACCAGTCCCAGAGAAACGATTAAACTGTCTTGGGTCCCACAATGAAATTAATCAGAAAAGACAGCGGAGGAGTAAAAAAAACATTATTAACGAGATCTTACTATAGCCAGCCAGAACTTTATTCCAACAACGTGACTTATTACAAATCTGTATTTCGATCCCCGTTAGGTTATTTTCACAAAAACTGAATTGATCGTTCCAAAACAATGTTGTAAAAAAAATAGACAGTTATGGGGACTGCCGACAGAAGTGAAAACGGCACGTCAGTCTGCCGCAACACGTCACTAGCATGTCGGTGACGTGTACCCATAAGTTTTGCCCCTAACAAAAATCGCTCAGCGGGGCTTGCCCGGGCCTGCGGACGGCGAGTAATGGGTAGCTCGCCGTCCGATCAGCACCAGGCCCGAGAGTCGACGACGCGTATTGTTCCACGCGCGCCTCATAGAGTTGTCAACATACATGACGGGTCCCGTCATGGCCGATGCCTGCCTAGGGGTTGAGGATAAATTCGAAAGAGTTACCTCGCCACTGGGCATTCAGGGCAGGGAGGAACAGGGGTGGGTTTTAGTCAGTAAGAGTCTGACACGCCCTCCCGCTCCATCCAGAGCGGGAGAAGTCATTGGATGATTTCCCACCCCAAAAAAAAAACGGGGCTTAAGATATTTTCGTTTCAAAAATCTAGATCTACTAAATAAGTTAGGTAAAAAATCTCTTTTTTTTTAAAACAAACCAAAACTATTTTCTTTAACACGCTATTCTAAAAACACGTCATTTCCAATTTGAATACAATTGTATAGCAATGTTTAAATAATCTGCAATCGGCGCCGGCGCCGGCGTTCGTTCGGTCGCGTCCCGCTTTGACAAGGTCAACGTTTTAATTCCCGTCCATGCAAATGTGCGTCCAATGTTTGTATGACATATGTAATCGTTTGTGTCCAAATGTTTGGAGTGACCTAAAAAAAGTTTGACATTCGTGTGTGTTACTACTGTTACTAGGTACTCAAGATGAGATATTAAAATCATGAAATCCATTTGAATCACGAATTTTTCGGACACAAAAAACTATAATATTACTACCTGACCCGGCAAACGTTGTTCTACGATTAAAAAAGAGAGGGGATAGGAGGGTGCTAAAATACTTTACGACCTATTCTCATACCTACCAAATAAAAAAACAATAAAATCGGTCGAGCCGTTTCGGAGGAATGCAACCAAAAACACCGTGACACGAGATTTTTATATATTAATTAGATTTTGATATTTTTATAGCCGCCGCTTAAAGGGTTACTAAATGATGCAGTGGTTCTACATGATTCTATCAACTTTAACACGTTAGTTTAAGGTGTATATAGCCGCCAAGTGGCGCCCTCATTGAATAAAATATCGTAGCAAAGCATAGAAAATAAAGATTAAAGAATCCTATGTTGCGTTTGTACACAAAAGACGAGGTATTTTTACGTTGTTAAAACAGGACTCAGTGTTTCGTATCCAAAGTAGTAAGCAAAAGTACCAAAAACGGCCATTTTTGACACTTGCTTACTACTTTGGATACGAAACACTTTCATGCTTCCACAACGTAAAAATACCTTATCCTCTTTGTAACAAACGCAACATAGGATTCTTTAATCTTTATTTTCTACGCTTTGCTACGATTTTTTATTCAATGAGGGCGCCACTTGGCGGCTATATACACCTTAAACTAACGTGAAGTTGATAAAGATTCATGTAGAACCACTGAATCATTTGGTAACGACTTTTTCATACTTGAGACTGAACTCAAAAAACATTATTTTATTTTCAGCATGTTCCGTCCCACTGCGGGTGTTTAATTTGTTGACTCGTTAGTGTGGCCCAGTCGATAGGCGTAGCGCTCGTCCCGCCATGATCGCCTGGGTGCTGCGATGTCGCCGGACATTGAGGTTAATTTAGCCCATGTTCGACATGCGGCTGATATCTTACTATCGAGTGTAAAAAGACAGTTTCCGAAGCCGAAATCCACATATTCTACCCATTATTTAGATTATTTTTTTCCACTAGACCATACCTGGGAATCCACTGGTTCTGGAGATATTGAAGGTCAAAGTTGCATTTTTTTTATACTTTTTTAAGAAAATAAATTCCAAGTGTTATTACTAAACTTTTTTCCAAACCATTACCTGAATTTTCGATATTTTTTTTCGAAATTTCGAAATTACGCACTTGCAGTTATAAAAACGCAATGAATATCAAACGTATCCGACAAGTACCTACGTGGCTTAGAAGGAAGGGGCGGGGTTTAACTCCACTTGCCTGCGTTCGCGTTACATTGCGCGCAATAAAAAAACACTTTTTTTTTTCATACCTGATGTTACTACTAGGCAAGCGTGCTCCATCGTCGTGATATATTTATCAAACGCGACCCCCTCGGCAAATAATAATTTAAAAAAGACAGTGTCCGGCCCAAGTGATCAAAAAAAATTTGTTGCATAAATAATAAGCAAGTGAATACTGATTCTAATCAACAAGTATATTCCAGTATTTTGAATTGTGGTCGCTCACAATAATGGGCCTCCTCAGAAGGCTATGCTCGGTGTTTCCTTGCGTGATCAAATCAGGAATGAAGATATCCGCAGGAGAACCAAGATTACCGACATAGCCCGAAGAATCGCTTAACTTAAGTGGTCAATGGTCAAAAACAAATTTTAATGGTCCATGGGGTCTTTTTTTTGCGGTGCGAAATCATCCTATAACTTCTCACGCTCTGGGTGGAGCGGGAGGGCGTGTCAGTCTTTTACTGACTAAAACCCACCCCTGTTCCTTCCCTGCCTGAGTGCTCAGCGGCGCGGTAGGAGTGGCTACCGCGTACCGGAACGCTGAAGGCCTACTACAAGGTAGACCGATGACCTGGTGAGTCGCGGGCGTCCGATGGAGAACACAACCAGTACCAGAACAACAGAGCTGACGTCTTTCGGCTGAAATGATTATATCTTACCTTCAGGCGGCTTAATGTTAAGGCACTCAGCGTGGAAAGAGGTGGGGCAGTACTCGCAGCATATCAGTGACCCGCCCAACGCGCATATAAAGCACCAGCCTGTGTTCACGTGACACGGGACTTTACCGGGCCTGGGGGTGGAAAGGCATAGCATTTTATAAGTTAATAATATTTTATACTTTACAAGAAATATGAGATAGATTCTGTACGTAGGTAAACCAAAAAAAAGTGATGAGGAGGAATGACGAAAATAAGTCCGACGAAATGATTATGGAAAAGGCCAAAGAAACGATAGTTGGACTGTGTGAAAGAGGATATGGGTAAAAAAAGGGGGTGACTACAGAGATGACGACTAATAGAGGAGTATGGAAGAAAAAGCACACAGTATGCACGCAGTACGGTTGTGGAACTCTCTGCCGCCTGACATTAGGGACTGCCAAACTCTTGCAGTTTTTAAAAAGAGAGTAAAGGAACACTATCTTTCCATTTCATGATAGTTGCATATAGCAGTATGTATTATTATTTAGTTTATATGTATTTAGTACCTATCTATATATACATATATATATATATATATATATAATATTATTTAGTTAGTTTTATATCTTTACATTGTATGTGTCCTAGCACTGTTACACACCGTGTCTACTTCTCTTTTTTTTCTATCTCTCCTTTCGCAGGTTTGCTGTAAGAGATTTCTATAGAAATAAGCGTAACCTTTGTACATATTTCTCTGTTTCCTTCTTCTGGTCTGTTTTTTTTTTTTGTATGTGTGTGTACATTAATTGTTAAATAAATAAAATAAAAAGACATGTTGCGCTGACCCCAAATAAATTGGGATAAGGGCAGGCGAATGATGACTATAAGTAGGTAAACTTTCCATGCAAATCAAGCACATCTGTGATTGTCAGCTTTTACTCATAGAAATTGACGGCCAGGGATGATTGACTAGGTACAAAAATATTAAGTAATTATATTTAATCCATAAGTTAAATTGTCAAAAAATATTGGACACATACTTTTTGCTTTAATTAACAAATCAATAAAACCAGCTAAATGCGTGTCGGACTACGCACATTTAGGGTTCCGTACCAAATGTATTTTTGACTATTTGTATGGCTTTGGGTCAACAAGATGCTTATACTATAAAAATTTGAAGACTGTATCTCCAACCTGGCTGTAAAAAACTTTTTTTCCAAAAAAAAAACAACCAACTTCCAAAAAAAAAATACACTAAAAATTTAAAAATAACTTTAATTTCGGAAGTCGGTGTTTGTATTTTATTTCTTCGATATTTGACACCGACTTCCGAAATTAAGTTATTTTTAAATTTTTACTGTATTTTTTTTTTAGAAGTCAGTTGTTTTTTTTGTAAAAAAAAGTTTTTTATTTTTCGCTTTTTAGTTGTTATACTCCAGAACTAAAAACCCCAATAACATGGAACGTGGAATTTAAACATTTGGAGAACACCAAAACGTCATCGAGATATGCGTATTTTTCGTTTTTGTTCAGTTTCTCAAAAAGCGCTAAAGCAATTTCGATAAAATTAATATGGGACTACCTCGGGAGAATATTCTTTCAGATAAAAAAAGAATTTTGAAAATCGGTCCACAAATAACGGAGAAATGCGCGGACATACATAATAAAAAAAAAATAATAATAAACATACATACAGTCGAACATAGAACCTCCTCCTTTCTCGAAAGTCGGTTAAAAACCTACACAAATGACGAACAGACAGACGGACGGACACGTGAGTGACAGCAATAGGGCTCCATTTGAACCTAACGCATTAAAGTGGCGGGGGATAAAAAGTGGTACATTTTTTACACAGATCTGTCTGTGAAAAAAACGTACCACTTTTTATGTAAAAGTCACTAAAAGTCACTTATTACACCCATCTTGCTTGTTTTATAATAGAACCATACAATTGCGACCAATTTAGTTAAATAATGTACAGTCGATGACCTTAATTAGAAGATATAATTTATGTATAGCACGCAATATTGTGCTGACAGTGGTGCGGATTCTGTTGTGCACAAACTAAACTTAATTTAGGCTGTTCCTATCTTTTTCTCTCTAATAAAACAAGAAAGAGACGGATGTAAATAATAACTGTCAAATTTAGTTGAACTAATATTCCCATACAAATTAAGGGTACACGTAAAAACATGTCGATTAAAAACACGGTGAAGCGCATGGCTAATCTAGTTTGACATCTCTAACTTAGTTCATAGCTATATAGCCGTCCTTTTCTCGCACTCACTTTTAGTAAAAGATAGCGATTGTCTAATTTTAGTTTAGTTATTGAACAAGAGAATCGGTTTATAAAAGTATGCATTTACTACTTTAGAAATATCAAAAACATTATACCCGTGTTCATTATTACTAGGCGCCATCTAAATGAATGCCTTAATATGATTGCACTGTTGAATTTTCAACTCTCGGTGCTGGAAATCCAACAACGTGCTTCTATTTCGGCATTTATACAAGTGTCGTTTAGTGTTAGTAAAAAACCAGCCAAGTGCGAGTCGGACCCGCGCATGAAGGGTTCCGTACCATCGTACAAGATTATACGCGTCTACTTGTTGTCATTATTAAGGTGAATGCTCCAGGGTAGCCCGCGAAATTCAAATTTTCTTACGTTTTTTGCAATTTGCAGGTCAGTGTCAGGTTGTAACTTGGTAAAAATTTGATTTGCGGCCGTAGCAAGTATGTATTTATAGAATTATAATCATTAAAATCATCAATACATCTCTCTGTTAGAATTGATGCCAAATGTCATGATTTCGTGAAATACTTACATCTGGAATCAATTCTAACTGAGAGAGTTGTATTGATGATTTTAATTATTAGAGTTCTGTAAATACGTACTTGCTACGGCCGCGAATCAAATTTTGACCAAGATACAACCTGACACTACGTTTTTTGCAAATTGCAAAAAACGTAAGAAAATTTGAACTTCGCGGGCTACCCTGGAGCTTCCACCTTAAGATCGAGCAAAAAAAAACGTTTCTAGTAATAAATAACCAAAACTAAAAATATTTGTTGTTATAGCGGCAACAGAAATGCGCATTCTGTGAAAATTTCACATATTACGGATCATGAGATACAGCCCGCTGACAGACAGACAGACGGACGAACGGACGGACAGCGGAGGCTTAGTAATAGGGTCCCGTTGGTTACCCTTCGGGAAAGAATCCCTAAAAATGTGCATCTAAAAGTAAATTACACTTACCTGTGCTCATAATGCCTCGGACAAATAATGTGCGACGCCGTCAAAATAAGCGTTCCCGCAGGCAGACATTTTGTAAACGAATGATAAGTCGCAGGACACCTCACACATCTCGCCAACTTGTCTCCGCTAAACCTGGTCTTGCAGCCTCTAGGATCATCAGAAACACATGTATGACAAACATGTCTGGGACAGGTTAAAGCTTCAAAATACTCATTGATTTTCTTATTCGTCTTCGAAGGTTCACCCCCATTGAATTGCGTTTGAGGCCAGTGGTCTAAGCACTTCAAATGATAATATTTATGACAATGTGCTACATGGCATTTTTGACGTAAAGTCGATTCGCTTTTTGAAACGGCAGCTTTGCAAACGAAGCATACTGGTGTATCGTATTTTTGACAGTTCTTACATTTGAAATTGGAATAATCAGTTTCGTTAGATCGTCGAGGTTTTAGTTTTACGTCGATTATCTCGCATTTGCCAGGGACTGTGTCGCTCCAATCGCAGCCATCGTCACTCGAGTAAGAATCGTAATTGATTTTCTCGTTTTCAGCTTCGAGTAACTCTTTCATTTTGGTTTCTAGTTGAGCTTCAAAGGTCTCGGCATCGACTGCGCATATTTCCGATGCGAAAATATCCTCTATTGATGCGTCTTCAGAACCATCCTGGGATTTATCGTCTTGGTTGTCAAATTCGTCGGAGTTTTTCGATTTCCGACCGCATTTTTTCTTCTTCTTTCGGCCTCTGGATGGGAGTGGGGTTTCTATCTCTTCTTTGTTGACGCAGTCCACATGGAACATCCCACTGCAACCTTTACATTTGACGAGGCATCCAGTCATCTCGCAGATTTCGCATACTTTCTCTCTGATCAAACCTTTGAAAACGTTAGGTTTTGGTTGTGCCAATTGTTCAAAGTAAAGTTCCACTTCATCAATGTCATTCTCTTCGTGAATTGGTTCCTCAAATTCTTCTCCATTTTCAGAAATTTGCTTACTTTTAGGTTTAAATATTGAGAACACTTCAAGCTCTTCTTCAATGTCTGAAAATTCTTCATTGTAATAAGGTTTTATTACTTTTCTTTTCGGCTTATCTTTTGGTACAACATCGTCATCAGTTTCCTTTTTCTCTTCTCTTTCCGTATCTTTCTCAGTTTTGATTTTACGTTTAACTTTTTTAGGTTGTTGTATGGGATCTTTGAGTCCCTTTACCAAACTAGACTGTTCTATATCATCATTTTTCTTAATTTCAGATTTAGTGTTCTCCTCATACAACCAGGTTTGGTATAAATACGCGACGATTTCGTCTTGAGTCAATTGTGGATTCTCGTCTATCAAGGAGTCTTGCCTTAGTTCCAAATACTTGACAAATTCGGGCTCTTCTAGTGCATTTTCGACCTTCTTGGGAAGGAATTTCTTTTTGCGTCTAGTTATAGATACTTCACTGTCGCCAGAATTTATGGAAATCGTATCAGCTTCTTCGTCTTTGATTTTTATGTCATCTTTGAAGCAATTTTCTTTTTTAGCATTTGAGCGTAGTTTGCATCTAATTAGTGGTGTTTCACTATCTTCTGAGTCAATGGAATCGGCTTCAAAATCATTTACTTTACTTTTCTCTGGTTCTTGTCGAAAAGTTACTTGTACTGCATTAGAAGGATCGATAGGCGATATTCTTTTGTTTTGCTCATCAGTAGCAGCCATTGTTACTTTATTATCATCATTTTGTTTCATATCCTTTGCTTGTACACTAGAATCTTTCTTTTCTTGAGGTTCTCTAGGCTTAGAAGTCCCTAATGCAATTTCTGTTTCTTTATGTAGGAATGTCTCGTGCACAGAAGAATTTGAATTTGTTGAACTTGTTTCAGGTATGTCATCGTCTAGTGGTTCATAGGCCGGTGATGGTACTTCATCAATCTCATCTGAAGATTGGTCATTGATTTGAAAATCACTGTCTACATCTGTATATACCATTTTTGTTTCGCCTCTCGTCTTTCTATGTAAGAATTTCTGCATCATATTTTTATTTAGACTTAAGTTCAGTTTTTTATGAGAGTTTCTTTGTTTTGTTTGATCCTTTTCTCTTGGTTTCTTTTTAAGTTCAGGTTCGGGATTCAGTCCTTTGACTAAATTCAACTCTCGCAAATCGTCGTTTTTTTTATCGTCAGATTTGGAGTTTTCCTCGTAAAGCCATGTTTTATACAAGTAGGCTACTATTTCGTCTTGAGTTAACTCGGGATTTTCATCCATTATCGCATCTTGTCTGAGTTCAAAATATTTAAGAAACTCTGCGTTTTCTAAAGGGTTTTCTCGTGTTTTATCTTGTTTTGATCGTAGTCTGCGTTTGCTTTCAGATTTGGTTGACGTAACACTGTCTTCTGAATGAATAGAGATCGTATCCAAATCTATATCACCATTCATATGAGCGTTCTCATTGTGGAAGCCATTTTTTTTCATAATTTCAGGTTTAGTAATAGGTATATGAATCTCATTGGCAGTATTCATGTCAACCTTTACATTTATTAATCCATTCATAGGTCCATTACTTGTAATACTTTCAACCATATCACAATTTGGGATTTCATCACTAATTTTATTCTCAAGTTTATTTTTAGGAAAATTTAATTGATTAGTACTTTTTACTCCATCATATTTTATAACATTAAAATCATTACAACTAACCCCATTTGATAGTTCTTCTGGTATACTTTGTGCAACAGTGGACTTTATATCTTCTTTTAAATTAGGTTCCTCTATCAATTTAGAAGGCACATCATTGGTGATGTCACTTATATCACCTATTTCTTTGTTTAAATTATCAAGACTAGCACTGCTACTTTCAATTTCTATAAGGACTTTCTTTTTATCAACCAAAGCAGATATTGAATCGTCATCAATATCATTTTGAGTGTCCAGTAGACTGTCGTTGGTTAATGGAGCATCGCTCAAACTGCAATTATCAGTCTGACTATCAGTTTCATAATCAGGTTTATATTCACTATCTTCATCAACAGACTCAGTACTGCTAACTGTTGAATCGTCATTATCATTTGTCATTTCGTCCTGTGATTCTGCAGCAACTTTTTCACTAGGCTTAAATTTAGGAGTGATTAGTTCCTCCTCCATGTGACTTCCATCAATTGCTGAGACATTACTTATTTGAGAGTCATTAAACGAATCTCCATAAACAGGACTTATTGTTTGATCTCTATTTATTAAAGCATCCATTGCATTTTCAGCAGCTAGTTCTAGGCTAAAAGATACCTTAGCACCTTTTAAGCCTTCTGGCGTGTTATTATTACCAGGGGATGATGGTGTACTTGTAATGCTGTTTTGGCTATCTTCCTCCATGTGTTCACCTTCGGAAGAATCACATGATCCATTTACTTTTGGTTCTGTTTCTTTTGGACTCTCTGTTTTAGAATCTTCTTCGTTTACTGCAGTTTCTTTGTCTTTTTCATTATCTTTCTCTTTTTTAATTTCTTTAGTTTTAGTACTTTCACTTTCAACTGCACTCGTGACATCAGTAGATTCCTGAGAAGCAAAATTCTTACAACTATCTGTATCAGTAGAGTTGTGATCCGAATCTGTAATTACTATAACATTTCTACTATAGTCGTGTTCATTTTGAAAGGGCATTAAGTTCTGAGATTCGGTCATTGATTTTCTTAAACTATAAGGCTTATTTACTGCTACTTTAGTCAAACTTTTTTTTTTTTTAGCAGTGACAGCTTTAGTTTCTTTTTTTTCTTCTTTTACTTGAGGAGCTTGGGGTTTCGCCTGGGTTTTCTCTGGAGTTTTCGACTTTGCTTTCTGCAGCCATCTGTCCATGTGGGACTGTCTTTGGATCTTGGTGATGCCAGTTTTGGCCGCCATATTGTCCAAACAAGCTGTGACGACTTCGAACATGTCTAAAGACTGGTTCTTAGTCCTGTTTCTAGAACGTTCTGTATTGTTTGTTTTACCGTCATCCTCTGAGAACAGGCTGTCATACAAACTCTCGCTTAGTGACACATCACTGTCGGTCCTACTGATTTTCCCGCTTTTTTGTTGTTTCGCCTTAGTTCTAGCCTTTTCTAGCATGTCGTTGAAGATATCTATCCTCAGTCTCTTTGGTTCTCTTAGCAGCATTTCAGCTTCTTCTACCGAGTGGATCCATAAGGCTTGCTTCTTATCTGACACGAAAAATGCTGCATACAATCTGGGGTCTTTTTTCTTGTCCTAGAAAAGATGAAAAGTATTGATGAAAACTTTATGCTGGTTGGTTACCATTACTTTTTACCTGACTGTTAAATCACTACACACTTTTCTATTGCAAATTATGAAGTAATAACCACCAGGAAGATTTTTTTTATTTTTAAAATTACTGCATTAACGTGATAAAAGAGATTAACTTCAAGAATTGGACCCACAAACGACAATTGATTTACAGTGTCAAGGCATTCATCATCAACAAGTTCAGGAGATAACCTATATTTAAGATAAAGTCAAAAACTTACCTCAGGTGTAAAATTCTCCCGCTTATTCTCGAACTCAAGCTGGCCGAGGTACTTGCGGAGCATGGTGTCGACGATCCAGCCGCGACGTCCGTTGTCCCCGAAGAACGTCACGTGAATGATGTCACGTTGAATGCGACCGAACACTGCGGAGGAATCAGATATTGGGAGGTTAGATTTGGGCTGTTCAGAGCCTTTAGACAAAATACTTTTCTGTTAATGTTAATGCTAACGCTTCAAGCAAAATGTATGGCAACGAGATTACTGGGCGTGAGTCACGTGACAGTTCTCTTCACAGGTAACGTCATTGCCATACATTTTGCATGAAGCGTTAGCGCTATTATAAAAGTTATTTGTCTAAGGGGGCTGTTGAGTATTAGAAAGTTTTCATAGTTTATTTTGGAACCTGATTTTAGTGAATTATACTTAACATATTTATTTTATTATATGATGAAATAAATAATGTGATGACTGTAAAGCCATTGTGTTTTGGTAAGAACTAAAAAAAATTGCTGATGTCGAATCGTTTTTTTTTTCTAAATATTTAAACATTGTGGTTGATTCTGGCAAAGAATATACAATCCTTTTTTACTATGGGTGTTTGTATATGCTCAGGATTATTTCAGAAAAGTGGACCACAGGCAACAGCATTTTGGCTATTGTGCCAATAAACAAATGGCATTTAAATAAATTAAGTGTTTAGACATGGGGTTTTAAGCATGCATATAAGATGGCCAATGGGCAAAACAAAATAACACATTTGCATAGCAATTTAAGAATAATGTTATTATTAAATATCAGTAAGCATTATGTAAAGATAACCAGTTCTAATAACTGTAGCTTGTTGATAACATTGCAAAGGGATGTAGATAATTAGTATTATTTTCAAAATCACTTAAATTATTTTCACAGAATTAAATAGGTTGGTTTACCTTATATCAATAGCGCATTATTATATCTAAATTGCAAAGTATTTACTAACTACATCTTTATAGTAATTTTTATATAAAGGAAAATTAGATAAAAATTACTGAATCTATTTTAAAGAAACATATTTAATTTTATACTTTTGTAAACCAGACAGTAAAAAATTAAAGGTTGCATTACAAAAATAGTTAATGTATTTGTTTTCGCCAAATTATTCTCAAACCATAAACATCTCACACTTTTTTCTATGGGGAAAGGCAGAAATATACTCCATTAATTAAAAAAAAAAAAGACTGATTTTAATACTTACACTTCTTTCTAACAAAAATTCCATTTGAGGGGTCTCTAGTAACAATAGAAGGCCAGAATGGATAAGTCCCCATCCTTGCCCAGGCCAAGTCTCCAACTTGATAGGCACATTTGGCCTCTAAATCAAACAAATCACTCTTAGATGGAGTTTTAGAATCCTTCTGTTCTTTCTTCTTCTTTTTACTGTCAAAGTCCAGAGCTTTTACAACAGAAGAATTGTCTAGCAATCCATTCTGCGGCTTAGTGGAACCCAAACTGTAACGTTCAGAGGATCTCTCTAAAATATTATTTAAATGAGTACTGGAAGACTTGTTAGAACTTTTGGCAGGTGAGAACATGTTCTTGATAAACGTCACAGTCTCATCTGACTCCCTGTTTTGGATGAGGTCTGTACGTATGTAAACTTTTGGGAATTTCTTTGCAGGAGACGGGCTAGTCTTCTTTACTTCTTCAGTGCCAAAGCGACTCAATGATATGTTTTCTTGATAAATACTCTCTATTTGATTTTCCAAGAAAGTTTCTACACCAATCAATTTTGGTGGTTCCGATTTCAATGGAGAATTTGATGCATGCATCTTGTATACTGGAGACTGATTCTTTTGCGGTGACTTCTCAGACAGAGGTGACTTTAGTTCTGTAGTCACTCTCTTGGCATCGGACTGCTCAGTTTCAGTCTTAAGACGGCGAGCTCTGCCATAGCGACTGGTGCTTGTACCATCGATAGACACCGGGGAAGTCACTCTTGAAGTCAAACTAGTTTCAAGTTCACGTTCGATGAGTGACCTTTTCTTTGGTTTTGATTTAGCAATCTGTGGACTATCAGATGCCTTTAAATCCTCAGAACTAATGTTATCCTCAGACTCATCCATTGTGACCTCTTTCGATTAATCTAGGGCCTTCTATATGCGTCTGACGTAACAAAATAGAACATCGCAAGTATTGCCCCAAATCGCGAATATTTTATTTCAATTCCATATTTATGAGAAAAATACAATGCGAAATGTGACGACAGACCAATATTTACAGGTTACGCCCGTCCCAAAGCGTTTCACTTGGTTTTCTGAAACAAAAGAATCGAAATGAAGTTTCGTTTTTCTCATGAAATAGGTTAATTCAATATTTGAACATAATATCATGTTTTGGAAGTGGAAATGGTATTTTTTATGAATTAAAACATAAAATGTCGACTCACCTCTGCGTTATCCAGTTTAGTCGCGTCAGTGATTGCAATTTGCACAAGACAAATCGTCAGATTGGCGGTCTCCTTGGTGCATAATTGAGCCACAGTACATCGAAAACTTAATATCCTTTTTTACACAATGATGTTTCCAGATATAAATGTTCCAACACAAGATTCAGGATCGTATTATAACACAGAAACAGGAATAATAACTATAATCATCAGCGCTCAAATATCGTTCGAGCAAAGTCCTAATTTGTTACGAGAAAGCACTCAGCAACACTGAGAAACACGCGCCATCATAATCCCATATATCGAATTTTGCGGAACCAGCCCGCAGTTCGCATCACTGCGCTTTCCACAAACGTTATCACTAATTATCTCACGAGTAAAACTATAAACACTGATTAAAATGTATTATATTTAGAATTACAAATGAAACTAAGTTCCGAGTCCGACACCGAAATACCGACGCTTCAGTACAGTACCGCGAAAACACATGAATATGTCCTGTTAGTGTGGGTGAGAATACAACGAGAATTTTTGTATTGAATATACACACAAGGGTATAATAGTTTCACCCAGTTCAATGGCTTCGCTTATCACAAACTGTTTTACCGACGCTTTCAAAATAGTTCGTTTTTAGGGTTCCGTAAATTAAAAATACCCATACTTTTTGCTTTATTTGCACCTACACGTCGAAAAATTATTGTCGTGTTACAAAAACATACAACCATAAAACCTATGGTAGAACTCTAAGTCGATTACATATACGAAGAAACTTTACTTTTCTTCAGCACACATGCATGCACTTTAAGAACAAGGCTGTTCATTTAAAAAACTTTCACTACCATGGTGTAGGTATGTTTTAGTTAGTATGGTGTCATATCCGAAATAAATATTTCATTGTTACCTAAACAGGGTGTAACGGAAAGTTGTGGTCATATTAGCCCATTTGTAGCGAAAAAATCGCTAAATTAGCAGCTCTAAATCGTAGTGATGTGATTACACTATCCTAAATCATACACAATTTAGGAAGTCAAATCGGGGCCTCCCAATCTCACTAAATCGGACACTAACTGCTCTAACTGCTAATACACCTTCCTGTTTCCTAAATTGGGTCCCTTAAAATCGGAAGGTGTAATTGAGCCTTTACGCCGCACGACTTTTGCCTCAGGAGGGGAAGAGATGCTGGCTGATTATTGATAGTGAGTCATTAATCCTGTACCTGTGCTTTTAGTGGCAAATGGCAAAACATTCACGGCACATGCTTACATTCGCGTTGTTACATAGCCCGCGGCAGTTGCAGTTGATTGTAAAATACTAAAAAAAACAAAAACCGTCGAGTAAGTTAAAAATAACATTTTGCGATACCTGGTACAAAAATTCATATTTTTTTTGGTTTCTTTGTACATAAAAAATGTATTTCATCACCGCAAACTCAGTGTCAAGTACCCGGCTGCTGGAATATATGGAAACGGGCGTACGAGGATGATTCTTAGACGAGTTAAAAATATTATTGATTATGTACTGAACCACGCATCGTCATTACAAAAAATGATTTTGAAAATGTCAGATTATAAGTCTATGGTTCGTTAACGGTGATTTGATTACAAAAGTAAAATACTTACTAAAAAGGTCTTTAATTATTTATGACACATATCATATTAAAAAGGCATCACAAAATATAGGTTCAAAGCATCATAAATTATACCATGTTGTGTGCTTTACTACGGTAAATATTGATAGTAAGTAAAAAGCGGCCATGAATTCGAACCATAAGCAATGGATCAGCTGTATCCATCCGTCACTTTTAGCAGCAGCTTACAGCAGCTGTCAATTAATGAGTTCTGATGTCAGTCAAGCAAGTAAAGTGTCAAACTGTGAAACATTAACGTCAAAGTCAAACTGTCAAAGTCAACTCAATACCAAAAAATCAAAACGTTGTTCTGAAAACTCATGTTTGCTCGAAATTGATTAATAATTTCCTCAATTTAGTCTAAATAAACATTAGATCTCTCAAATAAAATATGTCTGTAGCAAAAGTGACTAGAGATAACACCAAGTTTGAGCCCGTCGTTGCGTATAGCGACGCTGCGCTTAGGAACAATGCTGTGGTCGTGGAATACTGTAGAACATCTATGGCTGCGTTGTCCGGTTCCACCGCTGGTAATTCATATTCATTTACTTACTTGTTTAATTCATTTCTTTACTGCTAATTGGATAACAGGCTACCCTAATAAAATAGTGATACTCTTCATTCCCTTTGATGATTAGGGTAATTTTCTTTTCAGCCAGATAAAAATTAGTACTTCCACAATATGTATTGAGCTGCTTATTTGTGAATAACGTAGTACGTATGGCCCTGATAGTATGACTGAGCTCTTTCCAAATGATTTGAAGATTATTATTATTTGTTCTACACACTCACTCTGAGATTCTTAGTATTTTTTCCATTATTGAGACTATACGATTCCCCTAAATCACTTCAATAGCCAATCTTATTGTAGAAGAATTGCTAGTAAGCCTAGCATTTAAGTTCTAAACTTTCTTTATATAATGACACTGGCTTCTGCCAGTATCTTGACCCGCAAAGAATTAGAACTGCCCCCACTATAAATTATAGCCTAAGTGCTATTCCAAACTATAATTTATCTCTGTGCCAAATTTCATCCTGATCCGTTCAGCCGTTTTAGTGTGATTGAGTAACATGCATCCATCCAAAATTTCACATTTATAATATTAAAATTGACGTTTCCAGGTGTACTAGGCCTAACCGGTCTTTATGGGTTCGCCTTCTATGTCTTCGCAGTGGTCAGCCTCTGGGTGATGTTCATGGTCAAAACCGGACCAAAATGGAACAAATACTATGTCTCAAGACAAAGCCTTCTGACCAACGGATTCTTTGGAGCTCTATTCACTTACGTATTGTTCTGGACTTTTATTTATGGGATGGTACATGTATATTAGAGTAAAGTTAGGTTAGTTTGTAAGCATATTATTTAGTCAAATTGTGAGTTGAGGTATGTACTTTGGTACTATATTAATTGGACACGAAATGAGGTAAAAGCATATATTGTTAATTCTTGTCTTGCCTTTGGCATGAATCAGTCAGAAAAATGTCATTTCTTTGGCTGAAACTCTCGTTAACCCCCAGTTTTTGGAGTGAAAATTATCATAAATTTAATTATGACTTTGAATGAAGTATCAACAGCCAATTGCATTACTTGACTTGTGTTAAATTTGTGTAGTGTTGATAATTTTGTTCCAGATACTGGGCCTAAAATATTTTATTCTTTATTCCACATCACTAATTACTGTCATAATTGTATCTTTCATAGGCTGGTCTACATCATAATTATAATACTAGGTATTGGGTCAATATTCAAGACTAGTCTTTTGTAACAAATGTTGGTCAGCCATAACTGAAAAATTATTTACGTTTTATAAACTGTTAAATACGAGTATAATTTTAATCATTAGTTTTTGTTTAATATCGCATTTAAAAGAATAAAATGTTGGTTGTAAGCTCAACACTAGTATAATTTTATTTATATTAAGTAATTGTAATTGTTTCCCGCAATAAATGGTTACCTACTTGGATAAAAATTTCTTTGAATCAGTATTTGTAAGAAAGTTACCTGAAACAATGCATAGATGGCGCTGTGAGGTTAGACTGTTTCTTTTGTAAAATCCTAGCATTTTTGCATGGATTCAATAGGTACTATTAAAAGTTGAATAATATAATTAAGGAATAATCCGCACATATCCGAAATGAAGCGGTAACGGTTCGCTACGGGATGAAACTGATTTAAGGTGGAAGCGCCAGGGTAGCCCGCGAAATTCAAATTTTCTTACGTTTTTTGCAATTTGCGGGTCAGTGTTAGGTTGTATCTTGGTCAAAATTTGATTCGCGGCCGTAGCAAGTATGTATTTATAGAATTACATCTCTCTCAGTTAGAATTAATGCCAAATGTTATGATTTCATTAAATATCTACATTTGGAATCAATTCTAACTGAGAGAGTTGTATTAAAGATTTTAATGATTATAGTTCTATAAATACATACTTGCTATAACCGCGAATCAAATATTGACTAAGATACAACCTGACATTGATCTGCAAATTGCAAAAAAACGTAAGAATATTTGAATTTCGCGGGCTACCCTGGAGCATCCACCTTAATGCAAAAGTTTGGATGGATGTATGGCGATTTGTTACTTAATCATGCTAGAACGGCTGAACAGATCTGGATGTAATTTAGTACAGAGATGGATTATAGTGTGGAATAGCACAGGCTATAATTCAATGCGGGCGACGCCACTGGCAGAAGCTACTTTAATATGAATCTAAAAAAACCGGCCAATTGCGTGTCGGGCTACGCACATTTAGGGTTCCGTACAAAGGAAGAAATATCAAAGACAAAATCTGATTTATCAATATACGTAATAATAAACATTGGTGTTGATTCCGTTGTGCACAAACTAAACTTAATTTAGGCTATTGCTATCTTTTTCTCTCTAATAAATAAATAAAGAGACTGACGTAAATTAGAGCTGTCAAATTTAGTTACAACTAATATTTCCATACAAATTAAGGGTACACGTAGATTCTCGCCACGGGTGTCTTGGTTAGCACGTGTGTTTTGAGAGTTTTAGTTGTTTTTGTGTGATTGTTGTAACTTTGGTGACTTGTTTTGTGTATCTGTGTTGTCCCTGTGTGTTTATAAACAGGTTTGTATTGTGATTGTTCTTTTAATTAGTGGTTAAAACCAAGATGGAGAAGAAAAAACCTCCCGACCCTGTCCCCCCTGACATTCCAGATTCTCCCAATCCTCTTTCACAATTTGCAGATGTTGTTTGCAGCATCACAGAGATGGAAGTGTCTCAGTCACAACAAACCTCTCGTAAACGTCCCGGTAACGATAAAGCTCCAACGCCAACCCCACCATCCAAACAACCCAAAAGCCAAATTGGTCGCGTTCGATATTCAGTTATGGACAAGGGCCCTTACATAGTTCATGTCTCTCGCATAGAGTCCCAACCTAACGCAGGCACTACGTTACATCCTGTAAACTTTGGCAAATTTTTAATGCTTAACAATGTTGCAAACGTAGTTCGTGATGGTGTAAATAGAGTTGGTCGAAACCGTGTGTCCGTGGAATTTACATCCCCTCAGGATGCTAACTCTTTTTTGGTGAACAGCTTACTGTCAAAATTTAGTTATACTGCTTCAATCCCAACATTTAACATCACAAGGATGGGCGTTGTATCCGGTGTTCCATCTGATTTAACAGAAGAGGAAGCTACAACCTACTTGTCTGTGCCCTCAGGTTGTGGGCAAATCCTGAAAGTCCGCCGCATTAATAGGAAAATACATAATGACGGTGCGTTTGAGTGGAAACCCACGGAGACTTGTGTCATCACTTTTGATGGCCAAGTCTTACCGAAACGAGTTTATTGCTGCTACACATCCCTCCCAGTTGAGCAGTATATCTATCCCACTATCCAATGTCGCAAATGTTGCAGGTTTGGTCATGTTGCAAACCTGTGCAGGTCTAAACCACGCTGCAGTAAATGTGGCCACGATCACCCCGGTGATGGTTGCAACATTGCTGAGGGCGAGGCTTTTTGTGTGCTTTGCTCGGGTAATCACTTTGCAAATAGCAGGTCATGCCGCGAGCATGGTAGACAGAAGGCCATCAAGACGGTCATGGCTGAAAAATCTATTTCTTATGTTGAGGCCAGCAAAATCATACCAATTCCTTCCCGCAATTATGCAAATGCCACAAAAACACAGTCATACCGCAAAACTGTAACAACAAAACCCAAGACCCATGCCCCACTTTCCCCATCATATGACAAGACTGCTCACCATCAAATAGTTGGTTCTCCTCAAACTTTACAGCCTAATGGCTGCTCTCTCAATCTTAATAATGTTTCTTCTAACAATACAATCTCTGTTATTGAACTCCTTGTAAAACTATTACCTACTATTATCTCTACTTCTTCTAGTTCTCAATCACCGTCCAACGTTGCCGATCAACTTATACAAATCCTTTTAAATATTAGAAATGGCGTCTCGCCAAGTATTCCTTCAGTGGAATGTGAGGAGCGTGTGGCATAAAAAGCACGACCTCATATTCCTCCTCAACAAATACAAGCCTTTGGCCTGTTCCATAGCTGAGACCTGGCTTACACCAAGTCTCAGTTTCCGTATGCCACACTTTAATATTCTCCGATGTGACAGATCAGACGGCTATGGAGGGTCGGCCCTTTTTGTTAACAATAGGGTCCCACTTTCGCCCTTACCTTTGCCTTCATTTACAGGGGACATGAGTGTTACAGCTGGAAAGGTGGAAGGTATTACAGTTTTTTCAGTATACATTGCACATCCTAATAATAGCTTCTTACCTACCTTGCGAAATGTTTTTGCCAGTGCCCAGGGTCCCATACTGGTTATGGGCGACTTTAACTGTCACCATTACAGATGGGGGTCTGAGCGTTGCGATGCATTTGGCATGGCTCTGATTGACATCTTGGATGATTTAGATCTCTGCATCCTAAATAATGGCTGCCCAACGCGCAGGTCTCCTCCTGGACAACGGAGGAGTTGTGTTGACCTAACGTTTTGCTCCGTTGAGATAGCAACTTCGACCCATTGGGAATGTACAACCTTGTCGCATGGTAGTGACCACTACCCTATTGTCATTTCTCTAATTAACAAGACATATTTAGAAAAAACTTCCCCTCCACTTTTGAAGTATAATTTGTCTAAACCAGACTGGTCAAAATTTGCGTCACTACTGGAGGAGAAAATTGATAACCTTCCAAATCTAAATTCAAGTTTACCTGACCCTTCTGGTCACAGCCATGCCAAGAGTTGTTATGAAGGTTTTGTTGAGGCCGTAACCTCTAGTGCAGACTCCTGTTTCCCACTGAAAAATAGTGCCCGCAATAAAATCCCGTCACCTCCATGGTGGGACCAAGAGTGTACTTCAGCGGTCAGGTCGAGGAACGAAGCCGAAACACATTACAATCGGGAGATGAATACAGAAAATTTGTTGTCCTATTTACAGGCGAATGCCAGATCCAAACAACTCCTCCGTAGGAAAAACGTGCGGGTTGGGTAAAGTTCTGTACTGCCTTATCTCCCTCCACCCCAATTTCAACTGTTTGGAAGAACATCAACAGATTTAGACGTGGTTGTTCTCCATCTATCTCATCACCAATCCCTAGAGAAACAGCTGAACTTTTTTTCGATAAAATTGCTCCACCTTATGTCCCATTTTCATCTGAGTGTCTTAATGTTCCCCAACATATTGTCTCTGATGACCCCTTTGATGTGCCTTTTACTTTGAAGGAATTGAATATGGTACTCAGTTATGTCCGGGACTCAGCACCTGGATGTGATGGTGTGCCATACTCTTTTATTAGTCATTCTGGGGACAAAGCGAAATTATATTTCTTAGACATAATTAACTTTTGTTATGATTGTGGTTGGGTCCCAGATCAGTGGAAACTACAAATCATCATTCCACTGTTGAAACCAGGCAAACATGTAGATGATCCGAATGGCCTCAGACCTATTGCTTTGTCCTCAGTCTTAGCCAAATTACTGGAACACCTCATCAAAAATCGACTTGAGTGGATAGTCGAATCTAGAGATTTACTTCCGAACTACCAATTTGGTTTTAGGAATGGGCTCAGCACTATGGACAGTGTTGGCGTTTTAGTGACAGACATTCGCCTAGCATTTTCCAAAAACGAGTCTGTCGTTGCAGCCTTCCTAGACATCTCCTCTGCATACGACAATGTTCTTCTTCCAGTTCTCAGGCAAAAATTGCATCAGCTGAGTATTCCTGGTAAGATGATCGAATGCATATGTGGACTACTTTTGTCTCGCTCTTTGGTTCTGAGGGTCCAGGGTGAGGACTTTGAGAAAAGGCAGACTTGGAGGGGACTCCCGCAGGGGTTCGTCCTCAGTCCTATCCTCTATAACATCTATACAGCCGATATAGGCTCCTGCCTTAATAGTAACTGCCATATCTTACAGTATGCTGATGACTTAGCCCTGTATGTGTCAGATTCCTCCATCATTAACGCTGCGTCATCCCTGTGCCTCTCCCTGGACTCTTTGAATCATTGGCTTTTAAACCATGGTTTGTCACTATCCGCACCCAAAAGTTCGGCAGTAATCTTCTCTCGGAAGAGATCAATCCCTCTCGTCTCAGTGGCCATTTCTGGTAAAAATATTTCAGTTTTAAATAAAGTAAAATTTTTAGGCGTTTTCCTTGACTCGAAATTAACAGGTAAGTACCACATAAATCATTTAATCCAAAAATGTGAACGGGTCATTTCAATTTTAAAAGTTCTTACAGGTGTCTGGTGGGGTGCCCACCCCTACTCTTTGAAATTAATATATAATGCCTTAGTTCGTAGTGTTCTAGACTACGGCTCGTTCCATTTGATACCATGTAACAGAGGTGCCTTGGCTGGACTAGATAGGGTTCAGTCTAAGTGCCTTCGGATCATTTCTGGATGTATGAAGTCCTCTCCAATTAACGCATTGCAGGTCGAATGCGCTGAACCCCCCTTAGCACTAAGACGGCAGTATCTGGCCTCCCGTTTTTTGTCCAGATTAATCTGTAGATCCTCTCATCCCCTTATTACAAAATTGAACGAGTTAAATGCCTTATGCAGAAGCTCAAAGTATTGGAAAAATAAAGAATTCCCCCTAATCCTAAAACATTTTCGCATGCTCCAAAATTTAGAATGTCCGATCGTCCAGTATACCAAACTACCCCTTTTTAACTTTGATTATGAAGTCTTATGCTTCACCCCCAGAATCTTATATAATATTGGCATATCCAAAAATTCCCCTTCGGCGAACTCGACCTTCAATGCGGTGGTGGGCGAGCGATGGAACGGTTTCCAAAGGTTTTTCACTGATGCTGCCAAATTTAATAACTCCAGTAACACCGGAGCTGCGGTTTATTACCAGAGCTCCAGGATTATTCTTCAATTTAAATGTCCTAAGGAATCCTCTGTGTTCACAGGCGAATGTGTGGCTTTATTGGAAGCTTGTCTTTTTATAGAGTCATATCCCAACATTGACAAAGCCGTAATCTTCACAGACTCCCTTAGCTGCCTTCAAGCTTTAGTCCAAAACCCATTCAAAAGCAAATTGCACAGCTCACTAGTTTTAAAAATTAAAAAAGCATTATTTTCATGTGCTAACAGTCAAAAGGAAGTTCAGCTAGTTTGGATACCTAGCCATTGCGGCATTAAGGGTAATGAATGCGCTGATACCCTGGCAAAAAATGCTTGCTCATCAGCTTTTGCTGATCTCTCCCACAACTCTCATCAGGGTTATGACTTGCTGAACCTGCCAAAAGCAAGTCTTTAATGTGCATGGCAGGAACGGTGGAATAACACTGGTAAGAAGAAGGGTAAGTTCTACTATGCAGTACAGCCAACCATAAAACCAAAACCTTGGTTCTTTAAATATAAAAAAGTCTCTAAAACTGTTTTATCTGTCCTTTGCAGAGTCCGCTTAGGTTTTTGTTGCACCCCGGTTTTTTTGGAAAAAATTCGTGTCCGTGACTCCTCCCTGTGCGAGTGCGGTTTAGAAGAGGGTACTCTTGATCACATATTTTTTGAATGCTCAAACAACATCCCTCCCCTAGATTTATATAGCTGCCTCCCTAAATTTAAGATTCCTCTTCCAATTAATTTCCCCTCTCTTTTAACATATTCTTCACCTGATCTACTTGTGGCGCTGATGAAATTCATCCGTCACAATAATATTAAATTATGAATCGTAAATCCAAATCTGTCCATCTGTGTAGTTGTGGTATGTGTATTTTTAATGTTCTAACCATCATTATGTTTATGTATTTTTATTTTTTGTTTGTTTCAGTCCAGTACTAACCCATCAAGTTCAACTATATCAACCGAAGATTTTTTATTACGTCTATAGTTGCTGTCGATTTTTTTATTTATTTTTTTAAATTTATTTTTTGAAACTATACACACACTTGCTTATCCAATTTACTTTCGACATTGGCAGAATAGTCGACATCGGCTCTACTTGCCATCAACAAAAAATAGAATAGAATAGAAGGGTACACGTAAAAACATGTCTAAAAACACGGCGAAGCGCAAGGCGTAAACTAGTTTGACATCTCTAACTTAGTGCATAGATATAGCCGTCCTTTTCTCGCACTGCCTTTTAGTAAAAGATAGCAATTCTCTAATTTTAGTTTAGTTATTTTTGGAACGAAGTTCCTTATCGCGCGTTGTGAAAGGGGGCTACACGGAAAAAATTCTTACGAAAAGTCGAGACGACACTAATGAGGCTGTCCATCCAAAAAGATTGTGTTGGAAAAACAATCTAATAAAAACTTCTTGTATTTTTGGTGGGTAGGTACAAAGTTTGCAAGCAGATCAAGCATTATCTAACCAATTTCGTGTGTTAAATCTAGCGGAGCTTGGAACGCTGAACTGAGCTGAGCTGAGCTGAGCCGAGCTTAGCTGATCTGAGCTGAGCTGAGCTGAGCTGAACTGCGATGAGATGAGATGAGATGAGATGATGAAGTATAACTTCTTACGTGCGTGCGTGTGTGCGTAGTTAATAATAAAAAAATATTATAAATTAAAAAAAATAAAATTATATTACAATAATTCCTTCACTAATTAATCGAAAGGAACTTCGTTCCATCCTGCATCCGGGTGTCCCTTGACACCTCTCAAGTTTTTTTTTTTTTTTAATGTTTGATAGGCTCGCGTTTGAAACAAGAACAAGAACACGAGAACAAGAGAATCCGCTCCATTATCAAATTATCACCAAACAAGTTAATGGAAGTTAAAAAATACTTCGAAACAAAATAATGAGACAGATGGACACGTGAGTGACAGCAATAGGGCTCCGTTTGGACCATTCGGGCACGAAAACCTAAAAAGTAGATAAAGCAAGCTGCTTGTCGAGATCATAACAGTCGGCGTTCTGTTCTTTCAGCTTATTTCAGCCTATTCTCATAGGAAAAAGGCGTTGTATTGTAGTAAGGTGACTCCTCACTATCTGTTAATTTCATCTCGACCATAATCCTTGCACTGACGAGAATATACGTTGTTACTGTAACAAGCTTCTCATAATAGCTTAGTAACTCGATAAGGGTGCTGCTTTGGTGTCCGTAATCAGATTGACCCGTGTGTTGGCGCATGTTTACGTTTACAAAATAACTAGCGCTTTTCTGCGTCTGCTCCCGTGCGTGGTCTATCCCGCAGGAATAGAATTTTTAACTAGCTTTGAGCTTTTATTATCCTTTCAGACTTTCTTTTAAGTAAGTAAATAATTGTGAAAGAGGAATACAGTAGTACTATAATAATTATTATTAAATAAAAAATACTTAATAAAACACGCGTCTTCGTATTTTACACGGCAAACCCATATCATGGGAATGCATAAAAAGTAACTAGACCACCATCTTTGGGAGTCCGCTAAGTACTTATATTGGATTTAGAATACTTAACCAGGGGGTATCATTTCGAACAAAGAAAATTTAGTTCAAATAAATTTTAATAGATGGCGATTTGATACATAGATTTCATATAGAACTTGTAATAATAATATTTTGAATAAAAAAATGTGAAAACTGTATTCTCGTATTTAATAAACTACCATAGGCAAATTGTGGAAAAATTGGCTCCTAATTCAAATTTAGATATTTAATTGGATCGAATCCTTAGGCATTTATATTTCTTGCACCAATAGATGGTGCTGTTTGAAGTTTTAGAGTTTATCCATTCGCCTCTTTAAATATTGTATAGTGAAACATTTTGAAACAGTAAAACTGTTATGAAGTGCCAAAAATACTATAAGGTAAATGCTCTACGTGTGAAAAAATATTGGTAAGACTTTATATAAATTCATTTAACTTGCAAGCCGTTGGTGCTAACACCATCTACCGAGGTGTAGAGGACGGGCCCGAACGAAGAACAAAAGTTGCTTGTGCAAGTCGAAAACCCGTAGTTACGGCGGTACCGTTTCTTTGTATCGGATGAGGCATCTGTACGCTAGTATTATATTATCTGGAACTTATCTAACCATGCATTGTCATCGGAGTTTTCGGCGTGATTTTTTCCGGTGAAGTTCAGTGGCTGTTTTAATTATTCGCTTATTGATTTCTAGTGGATATTGTGATGTAAAATTGGTGTAGTTTTGTTTCTCAAGTGTCTACGCAACTGTACAATATGTAGAATCATTGAAACAGGCGCGATCTTGGTAAAATGGAGCTGAGAATGTTATTGTAGTAAAGACTACCTCAGCGAAGTTTGCCGAGAAGGCTGACTCGACACGTTGCCAAATACTGCAAAATACATTAAATGTGTTACATCTGCATTCTAATGGGGAAAAAGAAAAAGTGATAGTGATCAAATTAAGACTTGGCTTAAAGGTCTTGAAACCATGCCAGTGGCGTAGCCACAACTGTTTAAAAAAAAAATCCATGCATTGTCATCGGAGTTTTTGGCGGGATTTTCTGGAGTGAAGTTCAGTTCAGTTACTGTTTTAATTATTCGCTTATTGATTCCTAGTGGATATTGTGATGTAAAATTGGTGTAGTTTTGTTTCTCAAGTGTCTACGCAACTGGATGAATATGTCTGCCCGGGGGTGGAGGATAAATTCGAAAGAGTTACCTCGCCCCTGGGCACTCGAGGCAGGGAGGAACAGGGGTGGGTTTTAGTCAGTAAGAGTCTGACACGCCCTTCCGCTCCACCCTAGAGCGGAAGAAGTCATAGGATGATTTCCCACCCCCAAAAAAAAAAAAAAAACTGGACAATATGTAGAATCATTGAAACAGGCGCGATCTCGGTAAAATGGAGCTGAGAATTTTATTGTAGTAAACACTACCTCAGCGAAGTTTGCCAAGAAGACTGACTCGACACATTTGTTGCCAAATACTGCAAAATACATTAGAATGTGTTAGGTACATCTGTGGGTTCGATTCCCACCCAGGACAAATGTTTGTGTAATGAGCACGATCATTTGTTCTGTGTCTGGGTGTAATTTATCTATAATATTTATGTATTTAGAAATATATACCTAAGTATGTTTATCAGTTGTCTAGTACTCATAACACAAGCTCTGCTTAGCTTGGGACTAGATGGCGTTGTGTGATAGTGGTGGAATATTATTATTCCATTTATTTTATAATATATACATACAATTTACATTTTTAAATATTAAAATATCAAAATATAAAAACATTATTATTATTATTATCCGTTTATTTCTCTGTAAACATATAAATTATATTTTTAAATATTTCAATAGAAAATATATAAAAAAAATATTATTATTATTTCGTATATTTATTTTTACACATATTATTTACATTTTTAAATATTTTAAAAGAAAACATATAAAAAACATTTAAAAATATAAAAAATAGTAGTCCACCGGTATCGGGAGCAGGGTCCAAGCTACCGGTGGTTAGGGCTCCAGAGACAGGAACCTCCTCACAATGCGAGCCGTATCAAGGAGTACTGCCTTCTGAATCAGGCCCTTGATCCAACCGCGCAACGACAGCTTCGACAGGTGGTCGTCGAGGCTTTTGGCCATCAGGCCGTGGCGGTAACGACTATCGGCACATTGACAGCCAAGTCCACATTCCACATATCGACAACCTCGTGTGCCAAGTCAAGATATTTAATTTGTTTCTCTTTCTCAGCTTTCACGAGGTTCTCGTCATGTGGGATGGTGACATCGATTATCATTGTGCGGCGCGCTAATCGGTCTATCACCACTATATCCGGCTTATTGGCAACAATAGTCCTGTCAGTGATGATAGACCGATCCCAGTACAACGTGACATGGTCATTTTCGAGAACTGGGTCGGGCACATATTTATAATACGGTACCTCAGAATCCACAAGTTTGTATTTTAAAGCAAGTTGCTGGTGGATAATCCTGGCCACTTGGTTATGTCTGTGCAAATACTCGCCGTTAGCCAGACGAGAACATCCAGAGATAATATGTCTGATGGACTCACCTGACGGTGGCATGCCTGACACACGTCAACCGTCCCATCCTTCATAATATGCCTCCGGTAGTTGTTCGTCAAGATAACTTCGTCCATAATCGCACAGACAAAACCTTCAGTTTCCCCGAAGAGGTCACCAAACCGTAGCCAGGCCACGGACGCCAGGCTATCTACATCAGGCCCATGAAGAGCCTGATAATAGCGCCCGTGAAGCTCCTTGCCTTTCCATACCTCCTTGCGGTCATCAGTAGTAAGTACTAAAAGTTTGCGCCAGTTCTCTTTAGCCATGGACAACGGGGTAAGGCCCTTGTCCACTGCGACCACCTCTCGGTGCATCCCCACGTCGGATTCTAAAAAGTATTCTCTGAGGCTGCACACCTCGCGGTTGTGGAGAGTCTTAGCATTTAAAAAGCCTCGACCTCCACACTTCCGCGGGATGTACAGTCTCATTACCGACGAACGTGGGTGATGCATCCGGTTTGCGGTTAGCAGCGTACGGACCCTCCTGTCCAGGGCGTCGAGCTCAGTCTGAGTCTATTTGAGTATGCCGAAAGAGTACATCAAAACCGGCATGACCCAACCGTTGAAGGCGCGCACCTTATTTCCGCCCGACAAAAGGCTACTCAATACCTTTTTAAGGCGGCTAAAGAAGCGCTCCTTCAGCGATTGCTTCATGTCAGTAACGTTAATGCCTAACGCTTCCGACATACCCAAATATTTGTATGTTTCGGTTGAGGAGAGAGATCTGAAGTGTATGGAATCCGAGAGTTGAATCCCTTCAGATTCCATAATCCCCCCTCGCTTTACATGCATGACTGCACATTTGTCCACACCAAATTCCATCCTGATAGCGCTACTGAAAGTTTCAGTTACCTTCAGTAACTTCATCAGTTGCAAGTTGTTGGGGGCAAAGAGTTTCAGGTCATCCATGTAAAGAAGGTAAGATATGGCCTGACCACCTCTTCTCAACCGAAAGCCCAAGCACGAATCCTCCAGCAATGTGCTTAGAGGATTCAGGGCTAAGCAGAACCAAAGTGGACTCAAACTGTCGCCCTGAAATATTCCCCGTTTAATCCATATAGGCTCATCATTCCCCTGGATTGGTCGACATCCTGGATAGCGAAGGACCGTCTTCCATTGCCCCATACATGACCCAAGAAAGGTGCGTAGAGTTGCATCTATTTTGTACAACTCCAACACCCTCATGAGCCATGTATGTGGAACAGAGTCGTAGGCCTTCTTATAATCAATCCAGCATGTCGACAAATCCTTGTGGGATCGACGAACCTGTAGGCTTATGGCCATGTCTATGAGGAGTAGCTCCTTAGTACCGCGGGACCCGTTCCTACATCCATTCTGAGAGGCAGACATAATTGTATTGCTCTCAATGTATACATTAATTTTCGCTCTCAGGATGGATGTAAGAAGTTTATAGACCGTCGATAAACATGTAATCGGTCTATAATTCTTATTATTATTATTATTATTATCTGCATTTTAAAGGGGAAAAAGAAAAAGTGATAGTGATCATTAAGACTTGCCCTTGGTCTTGTAACCAAGCCAGTGGCGTAGCCACAATTGTTAAAAAAAATGCATTGTCATCCAAACTAAACATGCAAAATTCCAGTTCAATCAGAAACCTGGAAGTGGGTCGAATTTAACTTCTAAGATTTTTTTACATAATAGTTTGTTAGTTACAGGTGAAGTGAAGCTAAAACAGCGTGTTAAAAAAAATACGGTTGAATTGAGAACCTCCTCCCTCCCTTTTTTTAAGTCGGTTAAAAATTTACGACGTCGGATCAGTTTCAGTAGGTACCTACTTCCTGAGATTAGTTATTCTTTACTAACAAAATCCATGACTCGACGAGTAGTATTAACATAACAAGAGTTAACTTCTTTCTGGATTTGTTTCGGCAGCAATATTTTGTATCTAACTATTAAAAGTTACTTACTTATAGAAGTTATAGATGGGTGAAGATAAAAGACATACGTCACGTGAACGTTACAACAGAACATCGTCGCCGACACATTCTATTGGTTAGTCCTAATTTGTAAAATAGTATTTATGGCAACTTTTTTAGAAATTAAATCATTCACTTTATTCACATTCATCGAACACGGAATTTATCTTCAACCTTCTGACGACCCAAAAAATAGATACATACATAGTCTAAAAAACACACCTCATTCTGGGGATCAAAACTTGCTGTGTTTGACACAGTTGATCCAAGCTAAGCTTACTGTACTTACACACATAACTGCCCGCAGTTGGTCTCGTGCTCGCAAGCGCGACTGCCGAGCGTGAGGGTTCGATTCCCTGGTCGGGTAAAAGTGCCATTAGGAATTTTATTACTTAGGATTGATTTCACCAATGAAACTAATCGCGATTAGTTTAAACTAAACTCAGTTCATGTGTTTAAGGGTCTACTACCGGTCAAGTGGCGCCCTCATTGAATAAAAAGTCGTAGCGTAGCATATAAAATAAATATTAAAGAATCCAACGTCACGTTTGTTACAAAGAGGATAAAGTATTTTTTTAAGTTGTTAAAACAGGTCTCAGAATGTTTCGTATCCAAAGTGGTAGGCAAAAGTTTCAGAAACGGCCGTTTTTGGTACTTTTGCCTACTACTTTATTTGTATTTTGCACTTTTTTTGGAAGTCTGTTCTATTTTTTAACCGACAAAAAAAAGGAGGAGGTTCTCAATTCGACCTTTTTTTTTTGTGTATGTTCAGCCCTCACTCCGTCATTTATGAATCGATCTTGATGATAATTTTTTTGTTAGATAGGGTATACCTCAAGGGTGGTCCCATGTCAAGGAAATCAGGAACCGATAGTGGAATCCTAATAAAATTGAGAGAAAACCTCGAAAATTGTGGGCACGTTTAGCGTTTTGTACGTATGTTCGGCCCTCACTCCGTTGTTTATGAACCGATTTTGATGATTCTTTTTTTTCCTAGATAGGTTATACTTCAAGGGTGGTCCCACAACAAGGACATCAGGATTTGATCATGGAATCCTGATAAAATTGAGAGAAAACCTCGAAAATTGGGCACGAATTATTGTTTCTGCTTACTTTTCATAACTTAATCAGGTATTTGCATTTAGGAATCATAACATCATGAAACTTAGCTGATGATGAAAACCATACCTTTCCTAAACAATAGAAGTTAGATATATAAAACTGGTTTTAGTGACAGATACCACTTAATATGCTTTGAAGAAAAGACGTCTTTAGAATATTGGAGGTAACCTCAACTGGTCAATATCCTGGGAACCTCATAGAAGGATGGTTACATCATCAGCTCAGTGCCAAGAGGAATGATGAAGGATTATAAATTAGCCTCAGAGTATTAAAAGAGGATGCGAGTCACAAAAAATCATAAAATAAAAAACTTTTTAACAAAAAATTCAACCGACGAAAAAGCACTAAAAAGCAAAAAATAAATAAACCTTTTAAGTCTTGAGTGTTGAGCATATATACCTACATAAAATATCAAATTTTATATAAACAAATTTGGAGTCTGCGTCGGTTTTATTTTTTTCACTTTTTAGTTGTGGTTCCCCATTAAATTGTACATATACACTTACGGTCGCAGCAATCGCAGTTGATTTGCTGTCATTTTTTGAAGAGTTCCGTTGTCTCCGAAACTCATCATCAGATATACAGGGTGTAAAATTTCAATGGGCCCTGGAGGGAAACTAGTTTAAATCCCTAGGATAGATTAAATAATCTATCAATTAAGTAAAATTACTTAAAGGACTTATTCCTTTATTTTTAAAAAGAAACAAAACTGCTTTCACAGATTTCTCGCGAAAAGCTTAAGTACCTAAACCGGCAATCGAACCTGCTAAAAATTAAAAAAATAAGACATTGGTGTTGATTTTGTTATGCACAAACTAAACTTAATTTAGGCTATTGCTATCTTTTTCTCTCTAATAAAACAAGAAAGAGACGGACGTAAATTAGAGCTGTCAAATTTAGTTTGAAGTAATATTTCCATACAAATTAAGGGTACACGTAAAAACATGTTGTCTAAAAACACGGCGAAGCGCAAGGCGTAAACTAGTTTGACATCTCTAACTTAGTGCATAGCTATAGCCGTCCTTTTCTCGCACTGCCTTTTAGTAAAAGATAGCAATTCTCTAATTTTAGTTTAGATATTGAACAAGAGAATCCGTGCCAATCGCTATTTTACTGTACTAATCGATAGGATTATTGTTTAGGATAAAATATTTCTAATAAACATTTGGTCTTAGATCATGACATCCAACATAAATTTTATTTTATCAACCATTTTAATATAAAGGACACGTAACGTTTTATTTACAAACTTTTCATCAGAACGCCTCGTCTCAGAAGGAAATGAGCATAGAAAAAAAAAATAAAAAAATCAAAGTCAAGTCATTTATTCAAACTAGGCTGAGAACCAGCACTTTTTGAACGTCAAAGTTCTACATAAAGATAGTCCCCCAAAAAACGCCCGCCCGTCACCACTTCCTAGTGTTTTAGCTGTGAAGAAGAAGTGGCCAACAAACTCCCCAGCAACACATCTGTCTGTTAAGTTTTAAGAACTTGAATCTATATAATCATATGCAACAATCTTAACATTATGTAAAACAGAAAAACAAATATATGTCGTCTAAAACATAATCATAAAATTAAATAATCCGCCACTTGCCAGTTAGCACACTCAATCATGCCATTAAAAACAAACTCAAGCATAAACACTAAACCAAATTAAATAAGCCTCCATAATAACTGGTGTGCCTGCTTACAAGAACAAAGATAGAAACTATCAAAGGGCTGTGATTCGAAGCCACAAGTGATGAACTAGGGCCATCACACTAAAATTAGTAGACAATCATTATATGAACTCATATAATCTGTCATAACCATTAGCTAAATATGGAGAAAGAACATCAAGTGTAACATTGTCTTGCGTTCAACACAGCGACCAACTATTATTATCTTCTAAATAGTCGTTGATGGAATAGTATGCCTTCGAACAGAGACTAGATTTAACTTTAGTTTTAAATCCATTAAAAGGCAAGTCAGTTAGAATTATTATTACCAATAGGGATTTTTCATGGCTATAGAAATAATACATATATATTTTATTTTTTTATGTTTGATAGGCTCGCGTTTGACCACTATCTCACCTGATGGTAAGCGGTGATGTGGTCGAAGATGGAGCACGCTTGCCTAGAAGTAACCTATTCAATTGTATTTAGTCTGAAAGTTAGAATATCAAAAAATATTGGACACGTATTTACCATATTGCTTTACCAAACCAATAAAAAATCCAGCTTCAAAGTCTTGAGCATAGACGCCGAGTTGCTACCCTGTCGGTTTTCTATCGGTTACATTTTGGGGAGTGTACAACGGAATTGCATTATTTGATTCCGCCAAGCCCCTTCCATCCTCGGACCACAAGACGTACGGCGATGTGCCACTGGTACATGGTGAACATCCCATCCACACACACAAAACGTTTTGAGAACACATTCATTGTGCGTACAGCTAGGGAGTGGAATTCCCTGCCGAAGTCTGTGTTTCCTGATAGCTACAACCTGGGTGTCTATAAGTCAAGAGTGAATAGGTTACTTATATATATAGGCAAGCGTGCTCCATCTTCGACCACATCATCGCTTACCATCAGGTGGTAATGGTCAAACGCGTGACTATGAATAATATTTAAAAAAAAACTGTGAATGCAATTTTGTTTCTTTTTAAAAATAAAGGAATGTTTTCTTTAAGGTGCAATTATACGACTTTTAATGGTTTTTAATTGAACATCACGTCTAAACAACTAGTCTTATTTCTTTGAAAGAAATATATGTTACTTTAGACAATTTCCATCGTAATTTGATCTCAGAATATTTGAAATTATATTTTTATAACATAGTGTAATTAATTTGTAAAGTTATGTCTAACGCGGATGAAAAATTGAGAATCACGTAAAAACTATAAAGCGTATTTTTATAAAACCTTTACCATTTTAAAGATCATTTAATTATTTATAATTTAGTCTCAGTGTTTAAGTTTAATATCTGTTGTTTTATGTGTAATAAATTAATAATGCGTCTAATTTCGGACAGCGCTCCTTGATGGGCGAGTCCTATTACTGGGTGGACATACGACGCGTTACGTGAGCACAGCGCAGAACACGCAAGCTAACCACTCAAGGTCATTGGCAGCTAATAGCGCCTTAAGTAAAATAATCTATTTTAAGGATTTAAAGTAGTTTCCCTCCAGGGCCCATTGAAATTTTCCATCCTGTATATGAAATTTAAATGGGACCATTTCGAAATAAAGCCCTTTCGAACGAAAAAAGTTTTACATATGTATGACCGAAGAAACATAAAAAAAATACAAACATCTGAATTGATAACGTCCTCCTTTTTAAAGTCTGTTAAAAATTTAATGAAATGATGATGATGTATGAATGATGTAATGTTCTACACTTATGTACCTAAACGAAGATCCAGGTCTTCGTTAACTCTTAACGTCGCATCGCCGCAGTCGCCTCGTAGTCGTGACGTTACCAATAAAAGTTTCTTCCTCTTTTAATAAAGTTTAGCTGCTGTAGCCCCAAACTATGTATTAGTTGTCACCGCAGCTACATCAGTTACCGTCTCAGTTTAGTGATACACCCGTAGGCTAATAGTTGCTTACCTAGTACCCTGTTATTTTAGTTCGATCATAGTTTCCATACCACCAACTGCATCAGACTACTTAATAAAAAACTTTTTTACAGTGTTCCTGGTTTTGAGTCTTCATTTTTTTGGCACAGACTTCCGAAATTTAATTTTTTAAATTAAAAATTTAAAAAATGAATTTAATTTCGGAAGTCAGTGTTTGTATTTTATTTCTTAGTTATTTGACACCGACTTCCGAAATTAAATTAATTTTTTAATTTTTAGTGTATTTTCTTTTTTGGAAGTCGGTTGTTTGTTTTTTATTTTTCACTTTTTAGTTGTTGCACCCCAGAATTAAAACTAAATATTAAAGTTAGGTCCGAATTATTGCCTCAAATCATAACCAACAACATGGGATTTCAACATAATTCTATGAAACCAAAACGTCATCTGTGTATACAATTTTTTTGTTTTTGTTGATTTTTTCAAAAATCGCTGAATCAATTTCGATATAAATTCATATGGGACCACCTCAGTAGTATACTCTTCCTAATAAAAAAAGAATTTTGAAAATCGGTCCACAATTGATTGGGAAATAGCGACATACATAAAAAAAAACATACATACAGTCAACCATAGAAACTCTTCCTTTTTTTTGAAGTCGATTAAAAATACAAACATACTCTCGAGAACATTACCCACCTTCTGGGACAGTCGGGTAAGTCTCTGATCGTCACGTGGTCGTCCCCACTAAAAATCTCTTCCCCTTTTAATAAAATTTAGCTGCAGTAGCCCCAAGCTATTAGTTGTCTATCAAGCAGCCGATTGCCTCGTAATTGACAACATACTCTCTACTTTATAACTTCGGGAACTGATGGAATTGGGTTAACTCTATAAGGGGCAGTGTTTCAGTTTCGTGGCCTGTTGGGCGTTGATTTAATTTTAAGAATGGGAGAAGTCGATCTATAATAGGGATTCAATTTTGTGTGTACTGCGGCGTTGATGAAGGTGTGGACCCGACTTTACTGGCCGGCTAGAAGGTTCGACGTTTGAAAAGTAATTCAAACATAGAATAGATTCGAATAGGAAGGTAGGGTAGTATGTTTTGTTTTGGGAGTGACACTTTACACGTCCAGTACTTATAACACTTTCTACACGACCCTCGCTGCCAGCGAGTGACACAGTTGAATGAGCCTCACTGTGCACGGCAGCACGTGATCACAGTGCCGCCATATTACCTACCTGGGCCTGCAGTCTCGACATTGATAGCGATCTCTACGTCCTAACGATTGGTCGCTACGTCGGAAAAATAATAGATTTTCTTGAAATATGTACAGAGACCAGCAGATCAGTTGATCAGTTTTCTTGAAAAATAAAGTTTGTAAGTTAAAATTTACGCCGTCTCTGTACATATTTCAAGAAAATCAATTATTTTTCCAACGTAGCGACTGATCGTTAGAACATAGCGATCGCTATCAATGTCGAGACTGCAGGGCCTGGAATCATTTGGTGGGCAATCAGAGTCCCCAATCTGAACGCCCGAGATTCCAACTTCCCACATGGGTGGGCATTAATGGTTGAATAGTTGGTTTCGGCGCCTTCTTCTTCGAGCGAGATCGTCCCACTACCGATCATCAGGTTGGAGTGCGGGGAGAGGCAGGGGGGATTGTCCTCGCTAACCCTATTCAATCTGTATATGAACGATCTGATTGTGGCACTCAGTAGTACCCGGGTTGGTTGTCACATAGAAGCAATTAATATAAACAACATAAGCTATGCTGATGACATGGTTCTACTGAGTGCATCGGTATGTGGCATTAAGAAGCTGCTTACCATCTGTGAAGCATATGACGAGCAATACGGATTAAAGTATAATCCACTCAAAAGTGAAGTCATGGTCTTTGAGGCCAGAGGAAACAGTACAGGTAACAGCTTTGCGTAGAGTGTCTAAATTTAAGTTGACCTCTGACCTCAAGGACAATGATGACATGGCAGTGCGAGCGAACATGATAGCTTGCAGGTTTGCACGTTGTTCGACAGAAGTCAAAATTACACTTTTGAGATCATAGTGTACATCATTCTACACGTGCAGCCTGTGGGCCGACTATACTCAAAAGTCTTACGGTGCCCTCCGAGTCCAATTTAATAATGCATTCAGGGTGCTGATGGGGCTGCGGCGATTCTGTAGTGCATCAGGGATGTTTGCGGAACATCGTGTAGACTGCTTTTACGCTACGATGCGTAAAAGATGCGCATCCCTGGTGCGTAGAGAACGTGGCAACGCCAACAGCATCTTTTGCATGATCGCTAGTCGGCTGGACTGTGATTACGTCGGTCATTGCTGCGCCATTTGTCATGGAATGGCGCAGTAGTGATAGATGGGTTTACTGTTTTTTATGTGTTTGGTTGTGGGTAATTTAGGTATTATTAATACTAGTCTATAAGAACATTGTTACTAACAAAATGGACATTCATCTCTGGTCTGAATTAAAAGTATATTACTATCACTATGTTTACCTACTATCAAAGTCCGCTTAAAATGAAACAAAAACTTTGAGAAAAATCAACTTTGAAATCATTCCCCGCTTTAAATTGAAGCGAAATTACTTTTCATGTGCAAACTTCAATTGAAAACGGTGAAATCAATTAAAACAAATGACGTTAGTGAATTTTTCCACCTACCCGCATCTGGTGATGTGGACTTAACAGAGTACCGAGCTACTACTAGAGGCGCCACTGTCCAAACTTTTCATACAAACCAAGCGTTTCAGTGAGTGGCTCCCCTTTCCCTTTTCCGCTCAATCATGTTTTCCGCTTGTGCGGGCCAGTAGGACTCGGCCCGTCGTCTGGCGTTTAATGGGATCCATTTGGTGATTCTCATTAGCTCATAACCTCTTTTGTTACGCGACAGATATGTTCGGCGCAATGTCCACTTTAATTTCGGAAGTCCAATATACTAATCACTGGTTTCCTTGCTTTTTAAATATTTTGGGGTCAGAAACTGGCCACATTAATTGCAGCGTCAGTATCGTTCATCAGGAATTCAGGACATCCATAGTGCTGGTGAATGGGCACTTGGGACAGCCCAGTATGTGAGTCATGTTCTGGACAGGGGGCCGTTAACTGACAAAAACATATTTTGAGTTATGCGCCAAACACAGCGTTCAATTATATAGAAATCAAGTGAACTTAACAACCCGGGCCTGCGGGCGGCGAGAAGTGGGTAGCTCGCCGTCCGATCCACGCGCGCCTCAAAGAGTAGTCAGCAATACATGACGGAGTCCGTTATGCCTGCCCAGGGGTTGTAGATAAATTCAAAACAGAGTTACCCCGCCCCTGGGCACTCAGGGCAGGGAAGGAACAGGGGTGTGTTTTAGTCAGTAAGAGTCTGACACGCCCTCCCGCTCCAACCAGAGTGGGAGAAGTCTTAAGACCATTTTGCAACCCCAAAAAGTGAACTTACAGTGATTTTATTTATTTATTAGAAAAATACTGTTTAGACAGATCGATACCTACAGATTTTTTAGCTGATTACTCTGGCCGGAAAACCCGCCAAATATCAGATAATGGAAACGGCAGTGAAGCAGCTATGGTATTTCTAGTCGATTCTGTGTTCTGTGAGTGGACTTAACAGACGAACGAGAGCTGAGCAAATATTTGTGGCACGTAGCAAATAATTGTCCACAAATTGTTCCCAAATGAACGTTTAAATTAATTGATTTTACAATTTACACTTTGATGTTTATTGTCCTACACTTTGTGGACCCCACTTGATGGAGAGATAATTGTTTTTGTTAGTGGTCTGTTCTCTCCTTATTTTTTTTTTTTAATTTTGGTCTTTTTTAATTTTGCTGGGTTTCGACCGTCTTTTTTTAATACTTTTCACATGGACAAAATTTTATAGAATTATCCGTTTTAGTCGCTAAAGAGGCTCATTGAAAAGGAGGTTTTGAGCTTTTTTTTTGTCAATGTTCTTTTAGTATTCTCCGTTTTATTTTCATTGATCCGCAAAAATAACATTTATATAAAGCACCCAATAACAGTATCAAATTACACGTCTTTCTTTTAATTAACCGTGTCCCCCATTCTATCCCTCGTCTGAAGGCAATTTCGGGGGAGCGTAAATTGACGTCAGCCCCCAAACTGCGGTCGTTGGTAGTTAGCCGCTTTTGAACGAGTACTCTGTCTCAGGTGTTTTTATTAGGCAAGCTCAACGCGATACCTTGGGTGAAAGGCTTCAGAGACCTTATTTATGGGTCGTTGGGTAGGTTAAAGGCCTTTACGTGTGAGTCTGTTGGATAAACTTAAGGTGTTGGGTTTTCATGTGGTTTGGCGTTTGTGGTGCGACATGTTCCTAATTACGGTGGTCAAGTTAGAAATTGGGTCAAAACGTTGTAGGTACTTTGTACGTAGGTACCTACCTACACTAATTATCCAACTGTGACTGTCTTTTATTTTCTGACGAACACATTTTTGTGCCATGTGCCAAATTTGTGTTTAGATCCTATGAGAAAATAGGCCCCCAGCAGTGGGATTGCCGTGGCTTTTTTTTTGTTTTGGGATAAGCCCAAAAAAAAAAACAAATGCATACAGCAAGCGTCGGTAGGTTGTTCTGACCAATGTCAAGTGCTACCTTTAGTCAGTAGACAGACATTTTGCAAAAGGTTGCTAGATTGTCAGATTTATTTACTCTAAAAACTTGCTGGAAGTAGCTTATCTCAAAAATAATATAGGTGACCGCGGTCCCGGATTCCACCTATATTTATTTGTCAGTAGTATTTTGGGACTACAAATAAAATAAACAAAGTTTGTCCTGGGAAAGTACTGTCAACCAAATTTAGAATTTATACAATTAAAAACCAAACATGTATGGAAGATGACTGATAGATAAAATATGGACAGGATAGGGTATAGGTTATAAGACAAAGGAAATACATAGGTCAGGCAGGAGCATACGATTATGTGGCCTGGTGGTGAGATGAAGATTGTTCACGAAGTGCGCTCTTTCGAACTGGAACGCAGGGATTTCATACTGACTTCACACCCTACCTACCTATTCGATTCGTCTTACCTATTAAGGCGTATATAGCCGCCAAGTGGCGCCCTCATTGAATAAAAAATTGTAGCAAAGCGTAGAAAATAAAGATTAAAAAATCCCATGTTGCGTTTGTTACAACGCATGTGCGAGCAGCAATGTTGCGAGCAGTGCGCGGTTACAACTTGACGCACTGAATCTGGAGGACGTCAATGTGCACTTGAGCGTCTGAAGCCGAAGCGTTCAGCGGGCCCGGACGGTATACTGGCATTTCTTTTTAGAGATTGTGGTAGGGTGCTTGCTGAACCTCTACTTTGTATATTTAATATGTGTCTTCATTAGACGACGTTCCCCACTCAATGGATGATCACGCGTGTCATTCCTGTACCCAAAGGTAAGGTGGGATCGGACATAACTGGTTATAGACCGGTGGCCGTGCTGTTGACGCCGGCAAAGGTGTTCGAGTCTACTATCCAGCGCTGTATGTAGGAGCAGGTGCGCGGACTACTGGCTGTCGCGCAGCATGGGTTCCGGCCGGCGCGCAACACTCCAATCTGCTGAACTTTATGGCGAAGGTGGTGCCAGCGGTAGATACTGGTGTGCAGGTTGATGCTGCTTATTTTGATTTTAAAAAAGCTTTCGACACCGTCGACAATGACATCTTATTAATGAAGCTCGCAGAAGTCGGCTGCACACCACATGTATTGCACTTCTTCGCCAGCTATATGCAGGATAAACAGCAGTATGTAGATTAAAATGGGTGTGAATCCGACCCATATTATACCTGGTCCGGTGTGAGCCAAGGCAGCAATTTGGGGCCTCTCGAATTCATCATAATGATACACGATTTGCCGGAAGTCGTCAAACATGGCTCTTGTTTATTATTTGCGGATGACCTTAAGTTGCTGCTCAAGGTTAATAGTAAATCCGATTGCGAACTATTGCAGGAGGATATAGATAGGGTAGTGGAATGGAGTCAGGACAACAAGCTTTTCTTCAATGTGTTGAAGTGCTCGGTGATGAGTTTAACGCGCGCGCGTGTCCCTCTAGTACACGAGTACGTAGTGGGCGCCGCGCCTATGCAACGAGTCTCTGAGGTACGGGATTTGGGGGTCGCTGTCAATCCTGAACTGTCGTTTCACGATCATATTACGAGGATTCGTAAAAGGGCGTTTAGAAACTTGGGATTCGTTCTGAGGCAGACAATGCACTTCACTAACATCGCAACAGTCAGGGTCCTGTATGACGCACTTGTCAGGAGTCATCTGGGACATAGTGCTGTCATATGGGCTCCGTATGAAGCCAAGTGGCCAAGTACTCGATAATGCTGGAACGCGTACAGAACACGTGCCACTTGTACAAGAAACTATATGGGGAGAGAAACTATATATATGAATAATAAAATTTAGTTGAGTAACGTCTCTAATAGAGAAAAACCGACTAAAAGCTGAGGACCATAGACAAAAACCGATTTTAATGGGAACACACCGCGGATTAATTTCGGTTGCGACGGTTCTGAGCCATTTTAAAAGTGTTGAAATTCTGGCTCTTGACGGGCCAGTGGATATCCGTTTTACCCGTTGATGTACCCCAATCTGTTTGTGCTCGGTATGGTCGGGTACAACCAACTAAGGGTACGATGGGAATTCACGCTTGTTTCGTATCTGGTTAGGTTACTTCGTGGCAGTGAGCATAACCCAGGAGTGCTGCAGCGCCTGACTCCGCCTGAGTTTATGTGCACCGGACCGCTATGTGTGGAAGCGGCGCCGCCCGCCGCTGCTGGCCGTACCGGCAGCCAGAACCAACCTTCTTGCCAAAACACCATTGATCCGCGCAATTCGGGTTATTAACGATCTTCACGTCAAGGTCGATGTATTTACATTACATGCCATTTGAGTGATTTCGCAAAGTTATTGTTGTTTATTTTATGTTATAGTGTAGATTAGAGTAGGCTGTAGGTTGTTGTTTTTATATTTTAAATATTGTGATTTTATATTTAGGGAACTTAGTATAGAAGTTATTACGAGTATTATTAGATGTTGTTATAAGTACTACCAGTTTTTTACGTTTATCATAATTTTATATTGTAAATAAGTTAATTTTAAGACCGCGCTATCGCATTAGGTATAAACCTAATGCGATAGCGCGGTCCTAAAAATTGACAGGCCTGTTGGTCTAGTGGTTAGTGACCCTGACTGCTATGCCGGAGGTCGTGGGTTCGATTCCCACCCAGGACAAATGTTTGTGTAATGAGCACGATCATTTGTTCTGTGTCTGGGTGTAATTTATCTATAATATTTATGTATTTAGAAATATATAAGTATGTTTATCAGTTGTCTAGTACCCATAACACAAGCTCTGCTTAGCTTGGGACTAGATGGCGTTGTGTGATAGTTGTGGAATATTATTATTATTATTAAACCTGTTATGATAGTTGTAAGGGAGATTTTTTTTTTTGGGGATTTTTTTAATAAATATATAAATACAAAGAGCTTAAGGTAGTTTTAGGACTCAAAGTGTTTCGTATCCAAAGTAGTAAGCAAAAGTGTGAAAAACGGCCGTTTTCATTATAGGACTATTTTTATTACATTGGGCTGTAAAAATAATTTTATGTGTATTAAATGAATAAATAAATAAATAAACATAGAACCTCCTCTTTTTTTTGGTTAAAAAGGGAGGATTATCCGACCAAACGGGTGTTGTGTCTGATCTGGGCACTTGCCCAATGGTTGATTTCGGACTGTTGTATATGTTCCAATAGCGCGGAAACATTGATTGCTCCATGTAGGATTTGTGTGTTTAGTTCCTATGTAGTGACATAGATGCCGCTGCATGAGTATTATAAGAAGTCACAGTCAAACTTATTGAATTCTGACCCTTTAAGTCTATATCTTCTTCTTAGCGTGTTAATGTAACTTAGGCTTTAATGTCTAAATATTATGTTTGGCCCAGTATTCAGCGATGACAATTGCATTTATTGACACAGCCATAAGGTCCTCACATGTACAGGTGACAGGGCATGCGGAGCAAGATGAGTGGTCATGGTCTGCGGAGAAATGCTGCACAAACACCGAAGATCGTAGCCATAGAAGAACCCCACCTGTGGAGGTTTTTTTTTTTGGGGTGGGAAATCATCAATGACTTCGCCCGCTCTGGGTGGAGCGGGAAGGCGTGTCAGACTCTTACTGACTTGAACCCACCCCTGTTCGTTCCCTGCCTGAGTGCCTAGGGGTGCGGTAACTCATGGAAATGGCGGTTAAAGTGTGCCTTAACCATTTATGTGTTCCATCCTTGTCAAAGGGAGTGCTAACCGTCTCTCCTTTCAATAGACACACCTGTGGAGGTTGTCTTTACTGCGGCCTACCTGAGAACGGATTTTTTTTTTTTAAATGGTTGATAGGCACACGTTGAAAAAAGAAAAAACAAAGAAAAAGAACAAGAGAAGAGTTTTCCAGGTTCGCCACGACAACGCGTGCCCAGGCGGAAGGCTCTCCGATGGCTCAATGAAATAATCAGGCGGACCGAACTTCCCTCGCCAGAGGTCAAATCGAAGTCTATACAGTGTGAGTCTTTATAATGTGCACATATCGAAATGAGGGAATCTATGCTTAATTAAATCGGCTGCATGCATGAAAAAGTGTCCCGTTACGCTCATTGTACGCATGCGCCGCATCTATATTTCATCAATGTTTTGTTATGACGTTGTCACGTTAAACTATCGTCCGAAAACCAACTTTACAGACAATCAAAAAAAATATTTAGATTTTTTTTTTATATTTTTTTCCGTCGATAAAATGAAGCATAGATTCCCTCATTTCGATATGTGCACATTATAAAGACTCAGACTGTTTAATAAATCGTTTGAATATGACAAAAAAACTCAAGTTTAAACATTCAGAAAGCAATTTTTGTGATAGTGCCTATTCCAAAATATTTGTATCTGTCAGGCAGTTCAAATTCTCACATAAACTGCAGGTATCGCTCAGCAGATTCCATAAACTCTTCACTCTTCACAATATCAAATCCGAAACTATCCATTTAAAAGTTATAATACCCACAAAGCACTTAGCGAACGTACAGAAGCGTAGACGGACAGATTTACAGCGGGACCAGACGGCTGCACGTTTATAGTTACAATTTTTCTTTGATAGCACCTTTATTTCGTAGCAGTAAGAGTGGGTTTCGTAGATCAAATGTTACTGCTGCGTGAAAATTTTTATGTTGCGTTTAGCTTGACATCAGCCGGATTTATAGCTGCGCTGTGGCTTCGCTTGAGATGTGGAGGAGCCGTTAACTGTGTGTGACAGACTTTATAGTGTGATGGTTGGAGTGATTAGGAGTGGTTCTGGTTGGGTTATTTCTATGTGATGCTTTTCTTTAGGCCACTATGTTGGCAGAGCTTATGGTAGCCGACTTTTTTTTTGTTACTAAGTTTTTTTTATTTTAACTATGTCCTACATACAGGTTTTCCTGTAATCTGTAAGTAAAGAACTACTTTCTGTATTTTTTTTTTCAAAATTTTAGCCCCAATAGGATATAAGGTGTTCGGAGATAAGGGGGGAAATTGTGCAATGATCATATACAGTGATAATCAAAGTTCTATAAAACTTTCAGGTTCCGACGGCTACCATCCTAGGACTAATAAGCATGTTGATGTAAGACATCATTTTATCTATACTAATATTATAAAGCTAAAGAGTATGTTTGTTTGTTTTAACGTGCTAATCTCAGGAACTACTGGATCGAATATAAAAATATTTTTGTGTTGAATAGTCCATTTATCGAGGAAGGCTATAGGCTCCATAACATCATGTTACAACCAATAGGAGTGGAGCATCAATGAAAAATGTGGCAAAAACGGGAAAAAAAATCCTTTTGAGAGCTTCCGTTGCGTGCGCTGCGTAAACGGTTAAAGTTACGCAAAATTTATGTATGACGATTGTTTCTCTTTAAAAGTTCTAAAACAAAGTCCGTGACAGCATAATGTCTATCTTTTAAGGTTAACTCACTATAATCTTTTTTATGGTAATCAAATTTGTTCTAAAAAAAAAAAAACAGACGAATTGAGAACCTCCTCTTTTTTGAAGTCGGTTAATAATGTATTATTTGCAAAAGTGTAAACATAAACATGATATTAATCCTTATCCAAATAAATACATTATTCATCATAAGTATTTAATTTTGAACAAAATTGCCCTTGATATCATTTGATTTCAACGAATATCTTAGGAGATATCATAGTTTTAATGAAGTACCACGCGTACATTCATGATGTGCAAGGCCCGATCTTGAGGGATGTGGGGGTGCGGTTGCGCTGGCCGTCCGCGAGGTACCATTTTGCACTGTATAGCCTCTTTATTGAGGAAGGTTATAGACTTTATAACATCACGCTACGACACAGTAACCATAAACGCGGGTGAAACCGCGGGCACAGCTAGTACAGACTGTTGTCAACATTACCTGACCCACCCTAAAATCAAACGACTTTGGACCCTCTGCATGTAACATTAAGGTTTATTTAATTTATATGAGCTTATCAGACAACTGCTCGAGGATTTGATGAACAAATACAATAATAATGTAGACACGCAAATTTGATCTTTAAAACGTTAGTTTTAGGTTATATTTTATAACTATTTGTTATAATATGATAAGTGTAATAGCTTATTTTAATATATGAGTTCAAGTTATTCTGGTCTCGTGGTCTGTGTGTAAGACTGAGAAAAACAAGGTTCGAGATCAAATCCTGCGACAAAGATATTGTTTTGCTTTCAATATAGAATTTATATTTCAAAACTACATATTTCTTGTATTATTGTAAAGAACTACAGACTATTCATTAAGTTTTTATAATGGAAATATTTTCACATAACTTGTAAAAAGTGGGTAGTTCAAAAATAAATATTCGTATTCATTATAAAGAACTGTGAACTTAAAGTTTTTTAAATTACCAACCCGTTTACAAGATAAGTTATTGGGCGAAAATCATATTGGTCGTTCTTTAATATTGCAAGCAATATTGTAGAAATGAAAACAAATTAAAAAATTTCGAACCCACATGCTGTTCGTCGTCAATTCAGCATCAAACTGCTAAGCCACAAGAACTTGTTGGGAATACGCGAAATTAAAGATGGGTTGTAATTATGTAGTGTGACTTAAAAGCTTTTCAACTTTAATGTTAACGAGATAATGATTAAAATAGCTTAACAAATACATATATAATGCCGGTGGCTCCGACTATGTTGGGTGGGTTTACTTTAACGTTACGTGTTAAAGATCGCGTGTCTGTGTTATTATTGTATTTTTGTTCATCGAGTCCTCGACTCCTCGTGCACTTGTGTGATAAGCTCATATAAATTAAATAAACCTTAATGTTACAGGCAGAGGGTCCAAAGTCGTTTGATTTTAGGGTGGGTCAGGTAATGTTGACAACAGTCTGTACGTGATAAAGTTGTCGCAGGGGCTATTGATGTGAAGTACACACAGACGGACATGATGGTAGCTGATGCACTAACTAAAGCAACGCCTTACTCAAAATTGGCTTATTGTGCTTCCAAGATGGGCTTGATTTATGTTTAAGGGAGGATGTTGAAATTGTAAACATAGTATATGAAGAGTTCTATGAAGAGCTTGAAAATCTTATAAAAATCTAAAAAAAAAAATGTCGCTTGTTCTTTCCTTCCCACTGCCTTCCAAATTACATAAACAGACAAACGTACGTATACCTACACATATTCACTCACCTTCATACACATACATACACTACACTTACATTCGTGCTAATACACACACATTCACATGCATACATTTTTTTTTTTTTTTTTTTAATATTCCACAACTATCACACAACGCCATCTAGTCCCAAGTTAAGCAGAGCTTGTGTTATGGGTACTAGACAACTGATAAACATACTTATATATTTCTAAATACATACATATTATAGATAAATTACACCCAGACACAGAACAAATGATCGTGCTCATCACACAAACATTTGTCCTGGGTGGGAATCGAACCCACGACCTCCGGCATAGCAGTCAGGGTCACTAACCACTAGACCAACAGGCCAGTCAGTGCTTAAGACTTCATTATTTTTAAGTTTTTTATCCAAAATCTAAATCATATGAATGTTTGTTTTTTTTTCTTTTTCTATTTTCTTGTCTATATGCCTGGAACGCAGTCGTCTCCCATCTTGGAGGTGGGTGCTAATGGCCGCGACACAGTATTCCATACTAATGTGGTTGTTAACGAACACAAACTTGTAAACTGTTTTTTGTTCCAATAAATATTTTTGCAATATTTTTGTAGTTTTTGTAGTTTTCTGAATGAATACTATTTTGGTAGTCTGTGGCATTTCTCTGTCACTCATCACTGTCATGAGGTCCCGTATTATTGTTATACTCTTTGGTCATGAGTCTTACTGGGCAATAAACAGTTGTTAAAATTTCTCTTTGCTTTTTAATTGCTTTTCCACAGAAATGGTAATTTTTCATCTATTTTCTTAAATAACTTTAAAATTATGAAAAAAATATATTCGGTGATATGTCGCACGGCATAATTAGAAAAAAAATGATTATTAATTTTCCGATTTTCACCTCAAAAGTAAATAATTTATTTACTGTACACGTTCGTGTTTGGGTCACAGATATTCATATGTGTACCAAATTTCAACATTATCAGTCTTGCAGATTTGGAGCAAATTGACTGTGACAGACGGACAGAAGACAGACACACGAGTGAATAGGAAGGATTCCGTTTTTTCATTAGGACTTTCGGAACCCTTAAAAGAAAGAAAGAGGCTTGTACTCATTCTACTTAGTCCGGTATTAGGTATGTACGAATATGTTCGCCACTGATCTCTTCAAAGTACCCAATTCTTCATTTCCGAACTTGTAGCTGTCTCTGTAGGAAAGAAATGATATTTGATTATGGTAAACAGAAGGCATGTCACCGAGTATTGGATTTGGTTGAATCACTTATCTTGTTATAAGGTTTACTTTAGCTTGGGTGGAAAGGCCTATCCTTCACTTGTTTCGGGTGAATGACCGGTCCAGAATATAGAAATAGAGTTTGAGAAGTCAGATTTATTCAGTACTGACCCTTGGTAATAAATTGAGCTTCTGATTTTGAAGATTTGCAGGCATGACACAATATGCGCTTTCCAAGGGCTACAACCGTTTGCTTGAAATGTTTTCTAACTTCCCCTGTGAAGACGGGTTTTATAACTGTTTCTACAGTCACAGATCTATGCTACAGTTACCAGCGTCCTATGTAGGCCCGTTTTGAGGGTTCCGTAGTCCAGCTAAACTGTTGGCTTGTAAAATCTGAAAAAAAAAAATCGTGATGGTTGAAATATTTGTGTAATGAATTTTGAAGGAAAACTATCACGGCTAAATTAGCTCTCTTAGTTGGAAGACTTGAAAATCCTTAGAAAAAAAATACTTAGGTGAAGTTGTTATTATTTAATATTTAAAATGGGTAACTAGTAAATACAGAGTGTAACGGAAAGGTGTGGTCATATTTTAAGAGCCGGTTCTGTACATGGAAATGAACAACTTAATCCAAGAAAAAATAGAAAATTCCCAAAAAAAATTTTGGACTTTTCATACAAAGTTATTATCAGCTGATCAATATTTGTATGGGAGGTAAAATTTTTTTTTTAGAATTTCCTCGGCTTTTCTTGAAGAAAGTTGTTCATATCGAGATAGGCAGATGCACTTCTTAATATATGACCACACCTTTCCGTTACACTCTGTATATAAAATTTTGGTTAGATAAAATCTTCTTTTTATCATTTTTAATTTAAACGTTATTGCAATGTTCGTAAAACCGTGAACTTAATAATATGTTCATAGTAATAAACACAAAACCCCTTTCTCAGTCCGTATGTTATAACGGACGACTACGGAACCCTACACACGCACTTGTCCGGTTGTTTAAAACCGAGGTATAAATATGTATGTTTATAGCAATAAACACAAAGTCCCCTTCTAAGTCTGCATGTTGTAAACTATGGTCGCATTCGTGAATTTTCCCTTTATTTTTCACAAATGAGTTTTTAATGTTCAGTGTTTTTCGGAAGTTATGTAGTCTTAATGCGAGTGTAATCTTGTTTGTGCTTATCTTGTGATGCAGGGAGAATATGTCATCATAATATTACTCCCCAAAGTTCGCGTAAGTTTTGTTGATGGTGCCAAAACTTACGGGAAATGGGGAAAATATTTGAATCTGATTAATTATGCCGAAGTATAGTGCCGAAAAAACTGTTCTTTTTAAAAAATAAAACAAAACACAAGGTGGAGACGACAGTAGGTAAGTACAATAATAAAAAATTGAATATTTAAAAAAAACCCGACAATCAAAAAACTATTTTACAAAAAAAACAACCGACTTCCAAAAAAAAAAATACACTAAAAATTTAAAAATAACTTTAATTTTGGAAGTTGGTGTTTGTATTTTATTTCTTCAATATTTAACACCGACTTCCGAAATTAAAGTTATTTTTAAATTTTTAGTGTATTTTTTTTTTTGGAAGTCGGTTGTTTTTTTTGTAAAAAAGTTTTTTATTTTTCGCTTTTTAGTTGTTATATCCCAGAAATAAAAACCCCAATAACATGGAACGTGGAATTTAAACATTTGGAGAACACAAAAACGTCATCAAGATATACCTATTTTTCGTTTTGGTCCAGTTTCTCAAAAAGCGCTAAAGCGATTTCGATAAAATTTATATGGGACCACCTCGGGAGTATATTCTTTCGGAAAAAAAAGAGTTTTGAAAATCGCTCCACAACTGACGGAGAAATGCGCGGACATACATAAAAAAAAAACATACATACAGTCGAACATAGAACCTCCTCCTTTTTCGAAAGTCGGTTAAAAATGAATATGGCGACAACCAAATGCCATATTGTGAAAAATAAAATTGAAAGTCGATGAACTATTTATTATTAAGTGGGGTATCAAAATAAAGATTTCAAGGAGGTGATTCCGTTGAGGATAAATTCGAAACAGAGTTACCTCGCCCCTGGGCACTCAGGGCAGGAAGGAACAGGGGTGGGTTTTAGTCAGCAAGAGTCTGACACGCCCTCCCGCTTCACCCAGAGCGGGTGAGGTCATTGGATGATTTCTCACCCCACAAAAAAAAAGGAGGTGATTCCAAAAATATAACTCAATAAAATTAAAAAAACAAAAAACCCTATTTTAAAAAACAACTAAAATTACCAAAAAAGTCACTTTTCAAGCAGTCTGATGCAGAGTAGCAGTTATTTTAGTTCAATTATTGATTTCATGCCACCAACTGCATCAGACTGCTTGAAAATTGACTTGTTTGGAACTTTATTGTTGTTTTATACAGTCGGGTTTTTTGAAAATATTTGTCGAAGTCGGTGTCAAAAAACGAAGAAACAAAACCAGAAATACAGACTTCCGAAATTAAAGTTATTTTGCACTTTTTGTTGTTTTTTTTTGGAAGACTGTTCTATTTTATTTGTAAAAAGGTTTTCTAACTACAAATTCATGAAAATTAAAAAATCTTCTTCTTCTTCTTCCATCCCTAGTCCCGTTATTTGGGGTCAGGTCTCCTCATGTTCCTGCGCCAAGACAAACGTTCTTGGGTTGTCGCATCAGGCAATTGGGTTTTCTTGAGGTCATTAGCGAGCGGCCTCTACTTCTTTTTGTTTCCGGTAAATTTAGAGCTAGGTATTTGAACCGCATGATCCTCACTGCGTCTTCTAATGTGTTCATACCATCTTAGGCGGTTTTCTGTCATTTTGTCTGTGAGACTTTGAAGCTGCCACGTATATGTTCATTACGGACTTTGTCAAGCCAGGTCACACCTCCCGCCCATCTTAGCATCTTCATGAAAAGTAAAAAATATTATCTTTAACATTTCCAGAGTATAAGCGATTTTTGCGGACCTCTACAGGGTGTAACGGAAAGGTGTGGTCATATTTTAAGAACTGCATCTGCCCATCGATATGAACAACTTTCTTCAAGAAAATTCGAGGCAATAAAAAAACAAAATTCCCGTAAAAAATGAATTTTCCGTACAAAGTAATCATCAGCTGATGATTACTTTGTATGGAAAATCCATTTTTTTTTTTGGAATTTTCTATTGTTTCTTAGAAAATGTTGTTCATTTCCATGGGCAGAACCGGCTCCTAAAATATGACCACACCTTTCCGTTACACCCTGTATATTTTGTGATATCTGTCCCACAGAGGGGATATAGTTGCCTAATCCATATAAATTACGTTCAGGATACATGCCCCAGCGAGAAACAGGCAAACCCGCAAAAACTTTGATCACATTTTGCGTTCCCATGCAATCGCACAGAGATATGCGACTCGGTCAACTTAGTGATGATAATTAATAAACTAATATGCGATTTATCCGCGAAACTACTATAGTTTCGCGGATAAATCGCATATTAGTTATACATATAATAACTATTGGGGCAACTATACCCTTGGGGCACTTTATCCTGGCATTACCCTATATCTACTAGACAGGCATTAGAAGAACACGCAGATCGTTAATTCAATAGAGGATACTACGAATAACATACCTACAGGTACTGTAGTAGTAGTAGGAGAACTTAGATAAACGCCTAAAACTACAATTAATGGACTGAATATTTTTGGAACGAAGTTCCTTATCGCGCGTTATGAAAGGGGGCTAGACGGAAAAAATTCTTACGAAAAGTTGTCACGACACTAATGAGGCTGTCCATCCAAAAAGATTGTGTTGGAAAAACAATCTAATAAAAACTTCTTGTATTTTTGATGGGTAGGTACAAAGTTTGCAAGCAGATCAAGCATTATCAAACATTATTTGTTATAGTTGTTGTTATTGCTAAAGAGTTGAGTTGAGCTGAGCTAAGCTGAGCTTAGCTGATCTGAGCTGAGCTGAGCTGAGCTGCGATGAGATGAGATGAGATGAGATGAGATGATGAAGTATAACTTCTTACGTGCGTGCGTGTGTGCGTAGTTAATAATAAAAAAAATATTATAAATTTAAAAAAATAAAATTATATTACAATTCCTTCACTAATTAATCGAAAGGAACTTCGTTCCATCCGGGTGTCCCTTGACACCTCTCAAGTTTTTTTTTTCAGTTTTAAGTAGAACGCCCGGGATATTCAGTGATTGATTTCATCGTCTTTTTTCAATAAGCTCCGCCTGGAGCCACGCGAGTAATATCATGGCTTGAAGATACGTACTTATGTAGGTGGAAACCTGTCAATTTTCCATCGGGGTCGTCTTGATTGATCCCCGTCTGGAAACTTTTATAAAAGTGTGTAATCAATACAAATAAATAAAATTTAAGTGTCTGTTTGTAATGTCACCGTAATAGTTTTTTTTAAGCACATACAGTAATTTGCACGATACCTACGCCTTTTTTTTTGGACGGTTGAAAAACATGCCTTTTCTTTTTTTTTGGACGGTGGGAAATCATTCAATGACTTCTCCCGCTCTGAGTGGAACGGGAGGGCGTGTCAGACTTTTACTGACTAAAACCCTTCCTTGTTTCTTCAGTTGCCTCTGTGCCAAGGGCTCCGGCAACTCCATTTCAAATTTATCCGCGAGCCCAGGCAGGCATCGGCCCTAATGGGCCCAGGCTCAGTTACTGCTGACATTTCTTTGAGGTGCGCGTGGAACACTACGCGCCGTCGACTCGGGCTTGGTCCTTATCTGGCGGCGAGCTACCCGTTACTCGCCGTCCGGGGAAACCATACCTAAATCTTAGTTTTTAAATGTTTTGTCTGTCTGTTTGTTCCGGATAATCTTCGAAACGACTTAGACGAACGCTGGACCGATTCTGATAAGATAATACTGGCAGGTTTTTTTTTTTTTTTTTTTGTGGGGTGGGAAATCATCTTATGACTTCTTCCGCTCTAGGGTGGAGCGGAAGGGCGTGTCAGACTCTTACTGACTAAAACCCACCCCTGTTCCTCCCTGCCCTACGCGCCCGGGGGCGAGGTAACTCTTTCGAATTTATCCTCCACCCCCGGGCAGGCACTGGCCGTGGCAGGCCCCGTCCTTTGCTGACAACTCTTTGAGGCGCGCGTGGAACACTACGCGCCGTCAACTCTCGGGCCTGGTGCTGATCGGACGGCGAGTTACCCACTACTCGCCGTCCGCAGGCCCGGGTAATACTGGCAGGTAGCTGACTATACAGGGTGTAAAAAGACACATCACATAGCCGTTAACTACGCATACTGTACGTCTAACAAAGTAGCTTTTCGCAAAAATTATTGCTGGGAAATGACTTTGATTTTAGGTATGAAAAAAAAAAACAGTTTTTATTGCGCGCAATGTAACGCGAACCCAGGCAAGTGGAGTTAAACGCCTCTTCGCTCTATGCCACGTAGGTACTTGTCGGATACGTTTGTATATCTCCAGAACCAGTGGGAATCCACTGGTTCTAGAGATATGGTCTAGTGGAAAAAAATGACCCAAATAATGGGTAGAATATGTGGCTTCCGGCTTCGGAAACTGTCTTTTTACACCCGATACAAAGAGTAACTTAGGCTAATAAAATTTCACGCGGGCGATGCCGCTGGCGAAACCTAGTATAAAATAAATCAGTGATACGTCTATAAATCAAGTTGATCGTTAATTTCAGTTTCAGCGCCTATTAATTTTTAATACCGATTTCATGATAATGTTTAGTAATTATGAGTGAAAGATTGAGATATAGCAGTGTATTTTTGAGTTATGACAGTCCGTAGAAATATAACATACACAAAACATCATTCACTATAGCAATCTATAATGACTGATTATTTACGAGTGTGTATGATTTGTGTATGGTCATGAAAAATTTTCTAAGTGTGAATCAGACTCCCGCGCAAAGGGTTCATCTGCCCGCGCTTTTTCCCAACTATCTTGGGGTCGGCTTCCAATCTGACCTCCACAACCCAGTTAATATATAGTAAGTAATAAGTTTATTAGTACATAAAAAAAACAACAACACAATACATAGCATATGGAAACAGTGGGTTGTACTACCATGTTTAAAGTAATTGTCAGATTTCCGGGCTATTAGGTACGCAGACCTGTATCTTAGGAGTCGGAGATGCGGCTTCAATTTGTATAATACAACCGTGACTTTTCTGTTTGTTACAGTAGTTGTTAACACAGCAAATGAGGTGAAAGATTGTGGTTGTGTATCTGGAGAGTGTAGTGTTTGTGTGTAGGGAGGTGTGTATGGGAAGTGTGAGTGTTTGTTATGCTTTCTTTCAAGTTAGGTTTGATATAGTTATGTTTCTATTACCAATATATTTACTGGGTAATACGATACCCCTTGGTAAGACTGGATGTCAGACTTTCGGGCTTCTGACGAGCCGTAGCGACTGTCAAAGATCCACGATTGACAGCCGGGACCAACGGCTTAACGTGCTTTCCGAGGCACGGAGGAGTCTCGGTATGTAAAGATGGTCACCCATCCACGGACCAACCCTGGCAAGCGTAGCTTAACCTGATGGATCGACCGTGCGGCTGTTATTACTTTAGCCACGAGCTCGTTCCACGCAAAGGGTTCCGAACGAGTAAAGTATTTTTTACCTGTTTTTTAAAAAACAGATTTCTCATAGTTTTCCTGAAATCTATATGTAAAGTAGTAAAAACTGCATTTTTTCAAAATTTCAGGCCCTCAAGTTTCGGAGATATGGGGTGGTAAATTTTTATCGATTTTCTAAAAAAACTTAACAAACAGTTAATTTTGAAATTATGAATATGAATGACTCGAGAGTCTCAAATGCGAGCAATAAGGCCTTTCATACTTATTGCGAGCAATAAGGCCTTTCTTTTGATATGTCACACGGATCAGTTCGAATCTGGAAACTAAATGAACTAAAAGAGGTTTTTTAACATGTGTGCAAATATATTGATATTTAATTCAGTTATTATTTTATTTACCCTCGTCCGTGCGTCACTGCGGGGTGCCAACTGGAAACCAGCGCTGGGTGTCCAACGCCCAGCAAATGCTGAGATGGTAACCCTTTCGGTATGGGCACGCTCAGCACAATTTTATTGTATCTTTGTGTACCTACTATTATTTTCTTTACCTTTTGTTTGTTGCTGTTGTGTTGTGTCTGTGTCGAATAAATGTTTATTCTATTCTATTCTATTTTTCTATTCTAAAGCATATTCTTTCAATTGGTACATGTCAGTCGGGCTTTGAATTTTGTAAGCCTCGAGAATTTTGCGTAGGTACACCGATTCTTTGGTGGTAAAGCATTTAGTCCTTTCAGTGACAGTTCCAACTACTGGTAAGGAATTATCATGTCTTCCTGCCTGCTAATAATGACAATGTGATCAACGTTCCGCCTAAACCATGAGGTTTTTTTTTTACTTCATAATTCTCGCCCTTGACCACTAACTCACCTGATGGTTAGCGATGATGTGGTCGACGATGTAGCCCCGTTGCCTAGATAGAAGTAACATATTCACTCTTGTCTTAAAGACCCCAGGATGTAGCTAAGACCTATGGTTATGCTAATCTCAACACAATTTAGTTTTATGTCTCTGGCAACAGAACCCGTAATATTCTGTCCACCGCATTGCCGCTTCACTATTTTAAAACTACAATAAATAAAATAAATCTATTAAATATGAAAACTTTGCGGAATTTTCCATTTCAGGTTTTATTTATTGGACCAAGTCCAAGGATTTAAAGGTTTCTATTGAGAAAATTAAATTAAAATGGGAATTATTCTTAAAGTTGGTTCCATTTCATGAAGTTTAATTTATCTTTGGCCACGTACTGTCTCATCATGTTTTGTTTAAATGTTTTTTTTTTAGTATAACAGCCAGGAATTTGGAACGAGCTTAATAGATAAATGATAAAATGAAGCCAATTCAGTAAAAACTATCTATCTTTTATAGGGTTACTGGTAACTCGACATAATATATTAATAGGCAAAATACCGCATCGTGATTATATCGGTTCTGTATCGCTATTGTATCGGTGTTGGATCGCGATTGTATTGGTCCTGTATCGCGATTGTATCTGTGCTGTATCGCGATTTTATTAGTGTTGTATTGCGCTTGTATCTATGTTGTATCGCGATTGTAGCGATGAAGTGTCGTGGTTTCGTGGGCAAAGGTTTGCTATCACTGTTTTTTTAGAAAACCAGCGACAGCATCGCGACTGTTTCGCGATCTTTATGTGAATCACTGCTAAAGCCACAATAGGTGAACTCCTTTAGAGTGTAGCAGAATATTCTTATCTCATTTTTAAATTCACAACAAAATAAAATAAATATTAAATCTATATTTGGGGCTAAGTGAGTAAAAACGGGCACACCCTATCAATCAGTGGGCTCAGCGGATGTGCGGAAGTTCGGCCTTTTTGCTGGCTTCCGATCTGCCGAGCGAGAATTGATTTGTTTTATATAAGTTTCTTTTATTATTACGTTAATGCTTTTTTGTTGAATTTGTTGGAGTTATTTTTGCCGGACCTTGGATATAATGGTTTAAGTAATAATGTCAGACGCTGATATATCGTTTATTGTCCCGAATAGTAAGATTGTTGCAGTCGCTGAGCGATAGGCTGCTGCACTGCGTGTTGCGGGTTCGATTCCCGCACGGAACAAATGTCTGTATCGCCTACAGATAGTTGTTCCGGGTCTGGGTGTTTGTATATGTAAGTTTAAATGTTTGAAAACGTACCCCACACAAACATTACAGGAGAAATTCCAAAAGTTGGTTGGGGCAAATCTTTAAATGAAAAAAGACTCATCAGAGAACTTATTATATTCTTAGTCAGACAGCGAGAAAAGTAAACTTTACTTTCTTACAACTGTACCTACTTCAAATCAACTTTCTATTTAAGGCAGTTGTCCCACCCCAACGATGAGCGAGAAGCGAGTAGAGCTAGAAACTAAAAACGGGTTGGCGAGCAGCGAGTTGTGAGTATGTAAGTCCGATAGTTTAGTCACTGGGCTATAAGCGAGTGTGCGAGTGCAAAGGGCGATTATTCGCGAAACTCACTATGAAAGGTTATAGACAGAGTGTCAAAAGCCAGCAATCTGAAGTACCAGTATGAGAAGCCGGCTTGTATCTATACACGCGAAATAAGCTCTCACAAACAAAATGAGAAGCCGAAATGACATCGTTATGAGTATGTTCGTCGAGGTCACTCACACATTTTAACGATCCAGTTTCATATGTCCAACGACGTTGCGTCTATAACCTATCATAGTCTAAGGTTATTAATTAGTTTTTTTAGGTTTTGTATTTTCTGTAATAATACTTCATTATCACAGTTTTCAAAGCGTGCAGTTTCATAAAACGCTAATTTCATAGGTTAGGTTAGTTGTAGGTACTGCGTATAAACGCCCGTTTAAAAGAATTTTCTTTTACATTTAATATCCTAAAAAAATTCGTGCCTTAAAGGTATTTGTAGGCCAAAGTTAATAAATAAAGAAACGTTATCCTTCGGAGGAAATAAATTGGTTTTAGTTAGCCTATCCTGATTGCACGCAAATGGGAGCGAGGTCCTTCCAAATCCTGTATTACTAGTACAAAAACTTTTTTTATTTCGCTTTGTTTTTATATCCTTTTTTATTTATCTTTTTGGTTATTGGTTTCTGTTTATCTTTTATTAGCTTAACTGTATTTACTGGTTAGATAGAAAGCCTTTGCAGAAATGATCCGATATCTTGATACATAGGTTGCACAGTTATGGGAAGCAGTCTCCTCCTTCATGCTCGCGAAGGAAGAGGCAGAATGGGTGAGGGAGACTCAACAAAGTCGCCCTCAGGCCCCCAGCCGCAGCAGCTGCAGGAGACGCCCTGGGCGTCGGGGGTCACGAGACGATCTCCGGCCACCGTACACGCGGGCCTGCGGATGGCGAGTAATGATGTCCGATCAGCACCAGGCCTGAGAGTCGACGCGTGTAGTGTTCCACGCGTGCCTCAAAGGGATGTCAGCAACATCAGACGGGGCCTGTCATGGCCGATGCATGCATGCCAAGGGGTAGCGGATGAATCGAAACACAGAGTTACCGCGCCCCTGAGCACTCAAGCAAGGAAGGAAGGAACGGGGGTGGGTTTTAGTCAGTAAAAGTCTGACACGCACTCCCGCTCCACCCAGAGCGGGAGAAGTCATTGGATGATTTCCCACCTTGTCCAAGGACGTGTCGGTGGAACAAACGAGTTCTTAACACCCGGACTCGGAAAACTATCTGAAGGCCATACAAATATTTGTTCCCATGCGGGTATCGAAACCGCGACACGCAGCACAGTAGCCAAACGCTCAACCACTGCACCGATCGTGTCGTGCCGTGTGTTCCAGCCGTGGACTACGATGGGCTCAGCTTATTGATTGGCTGTTGAAGAGTTGGGATGTCGGCTTCTGTTCATCTTTTTAGGGTTCCGAAAGTCCGAATGAAAAAACGGAACCCTTATAGGATCACTCGTGTGTCTGTCTGTCCGTCTGTCACAGCCAATTTGCTCCGAATCTGCTGGACCGATAGAGTTGAAATTTGGTACACACATGAATACCTGTGACCCATATACGGACGTGTACCCTAAATAAATTAATTTGGAATATGATTTTCACCCCAAACGTGATTTAGGGTGGAAATCGGAAAATTAAAAATCAAAGTTTTTCAAACTGTGTCGTGCGACAAAATATCAAATTAATAAAAGGGCACATTGTGAGGCTCTCAAATTTTTTTTTTCAAAATTATAAAATATATAATTTTGAAGTTATTTAAGATTTAATAGATCTCCGAAACCACTGGGCCTTTTTTTTTAATATAAATTGAAAAAAAATCATAAAGTAGTTCTTTACTAATAGATTACAGGAAAACCTATTACCCGACTGCACGACGAAAACGAGGGTAATTTGTTTTCAGACTATGTATGTTTGTTCCTGTGTGACGCTTTAGAGACCAAACGCGTGGGCCGATTTTGATCATTCTTACGTCAATTGATTCGTACTTCTTGCAAGTGCTACTAAAGACATGACAGTATTCAAAATACAATATGGTGACAACCAGACGCCATATTGTTAAAAAGAAAAAAAATGAAAGTCGACGAACTATATTATGTGGGGTATCAAAATAAAGGGTTCGAGGAGGCGATTCCAAAACTATAACTCACTAAAATGTAGAAAATAAAAATAAAAACAATAAATTTTTTGATCATAATGTGAATGTGTCATAAAAAAGTGTGTGTGTAGTTAAAAAATTATGCAGTTTCTCTAAAATTTTGAGAAATTTAACTACAGCCATCAAAAATTTCTGTCATAATGCCAGCTAAAGAGTACGAAGCTGGCAACCCTAGGGAAACCCCGCAAATTGTTTGGGACGCATACAAATGGCTGTGTTTTTGTAACCACATCGTCTCAATTAGGGCAAAGAGTTTTTGTTACTGGCCACACAGATTTATGAGCGGATGAGCCTTCTTCAACTGAAGTTTGAATATTTTCATGTATTTTAATTTCAACTTTTCTTTCTAAGGCTGTAACGGAAGATTTATTTTATTTATTAAAAAAGGTTCACTAACAGCTCCTGTGTACAGTCAATCTAAAGGCGCTATTAACTGTCAATGACCTTGAGTGGTTAGCTTGCGTGTTCTGTGCTGAGCTCACGTAACGCGTCGTACGTCCACCCAGTAATAGGACTCGCCCATCAAGAAGCGCTGTCCGAAATTAGACGCATTATTAATTTATTACGCATAACACAATAGGTATTAAAATAAAAACACTGAGACTAAATTATAAATAATTAAATGATCTTTAAAATAGTGAAGGTTTCATAAAAATACGCTATATAGTTTTTGCGTGATTCTCAATTTTGTATCCACGTTAGACATAACTTTACAAATTAATTACACCTTTTTATAAAAAAATAATTTCAAATATTCTCAGATCAAATTACGACGGAAATGGTCTAGAATAACATATATTTTTTTCAAAGAAATAAGACTAGTCGTTTAGACGTGATGTTCAATTAAAAACCATTAAAAGTCGTATAACTGCGCCTTGAGTTTATGATTATACGACTTGGACTTACACAGTCGCCAATTACTGGTTAACCAGCATTTACAACAATAAGTGACAATATAGTATAAAAATACAAAGGGGAATGCCCACCTGCCATACAAAAAAATGCCTGGAATGGACAGAAACTACTAATAGTCCTTAATTCTATTTAAAATAAAATATGTATACTGAAATTATTATTCTTGAGTTTGTTTAGCTAGGGTAAAAATACAGGGTGTAACGGAAAGGTGTGGTCATATTTTAAGAACTGCATCTGCCCATCGAAATGAGCAACTTTCTTCAAGAAAACCAGAGGGAATTCTCAAAAAATAATTAGTATTGATCAGCAGATGATAACTTTGTATGGAAAGTCCAATATTTTTTTGGGAATTTTAATTTTTTTCTTGGAGTTAGTCGTGCATTTCCATGGCCAGAATCGGTTCTTAAAATTTGACCAGACCTTTCCGTTACACCCTGTATAACGATCACTAAATATATTTAACTTGATATCCGCTTATATTTTTAGGGAGTGTTTATTTGACATGAGGTTAGTATTAACACAGCCAAAGAGGAATCATCAAATAATTCATATGGAACTATTTTATACAACTAGTGCACAGTTATCATTAATTAAGCGGCCACTTTTGACACTATTGCCTACTAGTTTGAATACGAAAAATTCTGAGACCTGTTTTAACAACGTAAAAATACTTTATCCTCTTTGTAACAAATGTGACGTTGAATTCTTTTATATTTATTTTCTATGCTATGCTACGATTTTTTATTCAATGAGGGCGCCACTTGGCCGGTACTAGGGCCTTAAGCGACATTAAAGTGTTTAGAGATTAGGTTCCAATAAATGGTTTTTCTCTAGAATGGTGCGTAACCTTTTTTGGGAGTGGGATTATCCATTCGAGTATAACTTACACTTATACTTATTCAGTATTAGTTCTGGGGTACAACTAAAAAGTGAAGAATATAAATCTTTTATATGAAACATACAACTGACTTAGAGATTAATCTAACTTTTTACATTAGATAGCGTAGATACGTAACTTAAAAGACGATTTTTAGGGTTCAATACCTGAAAGGACCCTACTACTAAGCTTCCGCTGTCCGTCCATCCGTCTGTCTCTTAGCGGGCTGTATCTCATGATCCGTAATAGGTAGACAGTCGTTTTCATAGAATGTGTATTTCTGTGGCCACTATAACAACAAATAATAAAAATAAATTAAAAATTAAAGAGGACTTCCCTACCGGGAAAATCAGCTGCCTCGCGAGAATTCCCCCCATTCCTATTTCCGCCCCAGACCAAGAGGGCTCAGTTCGAGTTGCACAGGGAACACTTCGGCAGCTCAAATACCGCGAGTCATCCGGCTGCCTCTTGGATACTGCAAGTATCATCATTGCTCTGAATATTAGAAGATTTACCTACACACACACACACACACACACACACACACACACACACACACACACACACACACACACACACAACACACACACACCACACACACACACACACACACACCACTCACACAGATATTGAGTATTGAGTATTGAGTACACGGTATTTATTCAGCGTCACAATACAGCAAATCACTTTTCCATTAAAACATCAATAAATTAAATCATGACCATGGCCTTCACAAATGTATATCTCAAAATCATAAATTCCTAATGAATTTTCACGAGAAGATAATTTATTGTTTTCGACAGCCCTACATTTTCATGAACGAAATTGAATGTTTATTGAAACGAACAATGATAAATTACTAAAATACAGGTGTATCGGAAATCCGTGGTTATATTTTAGATACTGCGTGAGCTCGTGGCTAAAGTAATAACAGCCGCAGGAGTCGATCCATTAGGTTAAGCTACGCTTGCCGGGGTTGGGTGACCATCTTTACATACCAAGACTCTTCCGGGCCGCGGAAAGCTCGCTATGCCGTTGGTCCAGGCTTTTTTTTTTGTGGGGCTATCTCGCCGCTCTATTCCCAAACCACTGTAACTTCTGTAAACCAGAATCAATTAACAGTGGCAACTACCAGAAAAAACGCCGAGGTAATAAAGCTCGACGAGTCTTAGAGAAACGATTAAACTGTCTTGGGTCCTGTGACGAAATTAATCATAAAAGACAGCGGAGGAGTAAGAAAAACATAATTTCCACTTCCTTCCTAATCAAGCGGGAGACAGAACAAAGCTAGGCCATTAGGCACAAAGGGGGTAAGGCCAGTTGGCAAGCACCTATGGTTAATAAACACTAATATTAATCCGTCCTTCAGGAGACGCGACAATAGGTTTTTAATTGTGTTTGCTAATAAGGGGCCTGACGGGTGGGTCCTGAAATTGTGAGCTATTACATTTGATTCCAATAACCCTCGGCTTTCAATCGTGGATCTTTGATAGTCGTTACGGGTCGTCAGAAGCTCGAAAGTCGGCAGCCAGTCTCACTAAGGGGTATCGTATTACCTAATAAGTGGGTTGTGAAGATAGGCAGTCGCTCCATGTAAAATACTGGTATTCAGCTGCATCCGGTTAGACTGGAAGCCAACCCCAAGATAGTTGGGAAAAGGCTAGGCAGATTTATTCTTCTGTCAGTCAGTCTATCCAGGAAAATGTCGGAATTGACTGAAATTTTCTTGAAAGTTGCTCTTCTTATGGCCAGAAGCAGTATTTATATGAGCACCCATCGCCGCTGGAAGTCATAATATAATTCCCACAAAACAAAAATAACGTCATCATTAGCTGATACAAAGTAAGTAGTGTGGGAGGTTCTCTCCCACATCCTGATCCTCCTCGTCCCTTGCTCGATCCAGCACGCGTAGCTGAGTCTGTAGTTTAAAATTCCCTATATAATTTAAGTTCGATCCAGCCGTCCCTTGCTGCCCTACCCCCAGCGGCACCCTAAGGCGAGGCCCGTAACCCGCAAGGGGTAGTAAGTTTAAAATAAGCCCTGACTGGAGGCTTAAATTAATTAAAGCCACCACAGACAGGTGCGGTTAAGCAGCCGACAACCTCATAAGTTGACCTGCGTTATGAAACTAAAAAAAGAAGTGTGGGAGGTCCAATATTTTTTTTTGGGAAGTATTAGGACTTCATTGAGTATCTAAGAAAATAATGACCACCTATTTCTGTTATACCACCTATATTTTAAAGTGTTGGAGACAAACCAGGTGGAGCTGAATACCAGTATTTTGTATAGAGCAACTGCCTATCTGATCTCCACAACCCAGTCATTTGATAACACGAAACCTCTTGGAAAGAGCATTCTATCTTGCTTACAAATCTACGACAAGATACCAATTAAATTAAAAATTTAAAAATCCGCCAACGCTTAAAAGAAAAGCGAACTTTTAAAAAACACAACAGAGCTGATGACCTTGAAACTGCTGAACCGATTTTGATAAAACATGTCTAAGAACCATCGCTAGAAAACTTGCTTTCAAATAAATAAAAACCGCATTCAAATCGATTCACCCGTTTAAGACGTTATTAACTGCCAACGACCTTGAGTGTTTAGCTTGCGTGTTCTGTGCTCATGTTCAGCTCAATAATGACATGTAACACGTCGTACGTCCACCCAGTAATAGGACTCGCCCATCAAGGAGCGCTGTCCAAAATTAGACGCATTATTAATTTATTATACATATAAGAACAAGTATTATACTAAAACACGTATACTAAAATATAAATAATTAAATGATCTTTAAAATGGTGAAGATTTCATAAAAATACGCTTTATAGTTTTTGCGTGATTCTCAATTTTTTATCCGTGTTAGATATAACTTTACAAATTAATTACACTATGTTATAAAAATATAATTTCAAATATTCACATATTAAATTACGAAGGAAATTGTCTAAAGTAACATATTTTTCAAAGAAATAAAACTAGTCGTTTAGATGTGATATTCAATTAAAAATCATTAAGAGTCGTAAAATTGCGCCTTAAGAGGTACGGTGCCACCGACAGACACAGACAGACAGACAAACACACACATTATAGCGGTCTAACTATAACACCCCCATTTTTGCGTCGGGGGTTAAAAATACTGGAGCTCAATAGAATTACCAAAGATTAGTACTGAATAAACCACACTTCGTTAACTCTATTCCTATATAGTGGACCGGTCATTCACCCCAAACAAATGAAAGGTCGGCCTCTCTATCTACGCTAAAGAAAACCTTATATACATAACAAGATAAGTGATTCAACCAAATCCAATATTCGGTGACAGCCTTCTACTTACCATAATCAAATATCATTTCTTTACTACACACAGCTACAATTTCGAAAATGAAGATTAAGGTACTATGAAGAGATTTGTGGCGAACACACTACCTAATATCTGTTATATTTCTTCTCATCATCATTATTTCTCAACTGAAAGGCGTCCACTGCTGGGCACAGGCAAGTGTCGTCACATCGTTATCATCATCAGCCTTTTAATGTACCCACTGCTGGGGTACAGGCCTCCTCTCTGTGAGAGGGTATGGACCAAGCCCGTTTCATCTAAGGACCACAAGACGTACGGCGAAGTGCCACCGGTTCATGGTGGACATCCCATCCATACGCACAAAGCGTTTTGAGAAAACATTCATTGCACGTACAGCTAGAGAGTGGAATTCTCTACCGGAGTCTGTGTTTCCTGTAAGATACAACCTGGGAGTCTTTAAGCCAAGAGTGAATAGGTTACTTCTAGGCAAGCGTGCTCCATCTTCGACCACATCATCGCTTACCATCAGGTGAGATAGTGGTCAAACGCGAGCCTATCAAACATAAAAAAAAAAAAAAAAAAAAAAAAAATGGACCGTAATCACCAACGCGAGCCCTATTCAGGTTGGTGGATGTCACATGTCTTAGAATTTTTGGTTCTAGGACCTGCTGATTTCCTCACGATGTTTTCGTTCACCGTTTTGTGAGCAGTGGTGATGAAATAATTTACACAAAGTAACGCCTGGGTTTGAACTCACGACCTACAATTTGTAAGTCACGGCCACCACTGCTCCCAACATAGACCTGTGCATTTCGACTCCTGAGCCATCCCGCGGGCCTCACAAGGTCGTCTTCCTGGTCATAGACTTTTGTCTTGAGCCAGTGTGCCCAGCCGAGTCAGATTCGACGGTTGACTTTCCTTCTCGAAGTTACATAGAGGTACCTAACAGGACCGTTTGTCCCAGGCATGCGTGTAGTGATGACATAATATGGCACCGAAACGGGTTGGCTTATAATGGGCCTCATCAAAGGGCAATGGAGAGGGAGATTGAGCAACAATGATTACCGACATAGCCCAAAAAAAAAAATACCCAAAGAATCATCAAACTTAAGTGGCAGTGGGTTTGCTTGCAGAACAGATGGTCGATGGGCCGAAAGGTTCTAGAGTGGCGACCGCGTACCAGAAGACGCAGCGTTGGAAGGCCTCCCACAAGGTGGTCATCACCTGGTGAGGGTTGCTAGTTTGTTCAGAAGAGGGCTCGAGCCATTTCGAGGAGTCGAGCCATTTTGTGGACTCGAGCATTTCTAATTTTTTTACGCCAACAATAGTTAAAAGTAATTCTCAGCAAACATTTCCATCAAAAGAGATTTCCCGGCAAAAAATGACACAAACTGGGCGTGATATTATGCTGAATATAAAGTGATTTCAGACGAGGTTGGAGGACTCAATGTCACACCCTGATCATTTGATATCGACACCATTTTAGTGACATTTGAGCTGCGGAATAGTAATTTAAAGCTAGATGTGTGTGTTAGTGGTGTGAGGTGAAACTAATTATGAGAGCGACGGATTTTCCTGTCGATCTACCGATTTATTTGGCATCTAACTGACATTTACAACGTCAATTAGAAGATGCCCTGTTAAGCTGTGTAAAGCAGTGGTGGCCCAGTGGTATTGGTCGCGACGTACAAGTTGTCGGTCGTGAGTTCAAACCCAGGCAGGCCCTTTACTTTGTGTAAATAATTTCAATTGTCAATACTCAATTGTTTATTTGCATTCCACAATGTGTACGTAGGTGGTAGGTTATATGCCTAGGGGTAGCGGATAAATTCTCGACATGAGTTACCGCACCCCTGGGCACTCAGGCAGGGAAGGAACAGGGGTGGGTTTTAGTCAGTAAGAGTCTGACATGCCCTCCCGCTCCACCCAGAGCGGGAGATGTCATTGGATGATTTCCCGCCCCACAAAAAAAAAAGGTGGTAGGTTATGATTACATTATGATCGTTATGGACCCTGTCGGGCACAGCAAAAACAGTAGAAGAGAGGAAACCTTTGATATAACTATCTGGACTAAATCTTAATATCATTATTTTAGGGTTTTAATACATTTAATGTTTACTACTACATATTGGATATGATAGCACTTATGTTTTGTAGATCAATAATATAAATTTATACCATAACAGCACTTTCTTATTAAGAATTGTTTTAGTTTTTTTGTAAATACATATATTTCATCACCACTGCTCTCAAACCGGTGAAGGAAATCATCGTGAAGGCGTAGTAATGTCGTTATACTAAAAAATCGAAGACATGTGACATCCACCAACCCGCATTGGGCCCACGTGGTGGATTACGGTCCACACCCTCTCACAGAGAGGAGACCTGTGCCCCAGCAGTGGGGACATTAAAAGGCTGATGATGATTATGAGAAAAACACAGCTGTTATGTTGGCATTACAAACAGACACTTCAATTTTATTTATTTGTACAGATGTAAGTGTCGTATCGATAATAATAAAAGGCAGTAGGTCAATTTCAAGCTGATATACCTACCTACCTAAAGAAAATCAAACTTATTCTTTCATCGCGTGCTAAAAAGGGTCATATTCCCGTGGCCGACTGTTCTTGATAGTCTCCCTGATTGATCGGGAGTGCTCTGTTTTTATTCACTCTGGGCAAAACGGGGTTAGGAAGGTTTAAGAATTGAATTTAAAAGAGATGCCGTCGGTTTTATCTGATTCATAAAATAAGTAAGCAGTTTTTATTCTGATAGGTTGTGAAAGATCTGATAGCTTTTGTATCTTGCCTTGAATTTATTACATGAACTTGCGTCTGCCCGCGACTTATCGTCTGCGTAGACATCTGACTTGGGTACAGAGATAATAAAAAAAATGGTGAGAAATTAAAAATGTATGGAGGCCTGAATCATGAAGGAGTTGAATTTTCAACCGTCACGCGGCCGAAGTCGCAGCCAAACTTATATTCTACTAATATTCATCATCATCATCATCATCAGCCTTTTAATGTCCCCGAGGACTGCTGGGGCACAGGCCTCCTCTCTGTGAGAGGGTGTGGGCCGTAATGCACCACGCGGGCCCAATGGGGGTTAGTGGATGTCACGTACATGTCTTCGAATTTTTGGTTCTAGGACATGCCGGTTTCCTCACGATGTTTTCCTTCACCAACAATCTACTAATATTATAAACGCGAAAATTTGTATGTTTTGATTGAAACAAAAACATTTTTAGTAACCGACTTCCAAAAGGAGGGGGTTATCAATTCGGTTTAGTCCCATCTCGGCACCTTCCCATCTCGGCACCCATGAATTAATTTATCATCTTTACGAAAAATTCCCATCTCGGCACTCCGTCGGGTGTTTGTATTTTTTTTTTATGTATGTTCGGGTATAACTCCGTCATTATTGACGGATTTGCAAAATTCTTTTTTTTTGTCCGAAAGGCGTGTGTTCCGAAATGGTCCCATTTAAATTTCATATAGATCTGATGATCGGTTTGGAGACAGACAACGGAACTCTTCAAAAATTGACAGCAAATCAACCGCGATTGCTGCGATCGTATGTCTATGAATTGTCAACACAATTTTATGGAGAACCACAACTAAAAAGTGAAAAATAAAAAAACTTTTTTACAAAAAAATGGAACCGACTGCCAAAAAACTTGCAAATAACTTTAATTTCGGAAGTCGGTGTTTCTGGTTTTGTGTCTTCGTTTTTTGACACCGACTTCCGAAATTAAAGTTATTTGCAAGTTTTTTGGCAGTCGGTTCCATTTTTTTGTAAAAAAGTTTTTTATTAATAATAGGACTGCAGATTTTGAGAGATTTTCGTTAAGAGTATGGGATGGGACAATCAAGAAATTCGTTATGCTATACTCTGAATGGTTTTAATATGATTGCTAACCAAGTCAAGGATGGACAAATAACCAGAGATCAGAATCTGCAGGTGTATCGTTAACTCAGTTGACATCAATTTGATAGGCACTATACAGTACATTGCTGCTTTGACATATAGGAAAACAAAAATGTACTACGTATTGCCTATTATAATCAATGTCCACCGAACAAAGCAGCAATGTACTGCATGTGCCTATCAAATTAATGTCAACTGAGTTACCGAATACATCTGAAGCCAGATCCCAGACCTGACCAAAATGTATTAATCAATTGAATAGATTTTCAATATAAATTTGAATCCTACTATATTTTTTAACCGACTTTCGAAAACGGAAGAGGTTCTATGTTCGACTGTATGTATGTTTTTTTTTTATGTATGTCCGCCGATTTCTCCGTCAGTTGTGGACAGATTTTCAAAATTCTTTTTTTATCCGAAAGAATATACTCCCGAGGTGGTCCCATATAAATTTTATCGCAATTGCTTCAGCGCTTTTGAGAAACTGAACAAAAATGAAAAATACGTATAGCTCGATGACGTTTTGGTGTTCTCCAAATGTTTAAATTCCACGTTCCATGTTATTGGGGTTTTTAGTTCTGGGACAACTAAAAAGTGAAAAATAAAAAACTTGTTATTTTTTGTAAAAAAGTTTTTAATTTTTAATTTAAATAGGTATGTAGCTACATCTACGACGCCGGCGCCGCAAGATTAAGACCTATTTAAAGAAATATACTTCGTAAGATTCAAGTTTTTATTGAAAAATCTATTCAAGTGATTAATAAATTTTCTAGTGGCCATAAGGTACGGCCCTGCACTGACGCCCAGGATTCCGATCTCTGCAAATAACAGATAAGGATTGTCTGCGTGTATATCATCAAATTGATCTGCCGATCACGGAAACTGAGTAAGCTACTGATCATTTATACTATCACTAGCCCGTACTGTCCCACTGCTGGGCACAGGCCTTCCTCCATTCCTTCCAACGGTCACGATTTTTAGCTTCTTCTTTCTTGTGAGTAACAATACATAAACTTAAATAACTAAGTGTATGTGTTATTTATAACCGACTTCGTAAAAGGAGCAGGTTCTACGTTCGACTGTATGTATGGTTTTTTTTTATGTATGTCCACCGATTTCTCTGTCAATTGTGGACCGATTTTCAAAATTCTTTTTTTATCCGCAAGAATATACTCCCGAGGTGGTCCCATATACATTTTATGGAAATTGCTTCAGTGCTTTTTGAGAAACTGAACAAAAACGAAAAATAAGTATAGATAGATGACGTATTGGTTTTCTCCAATTACGAGTATGTTTAAATTCCACGTTCAATGTTACTGGGGTTTTTAGTTCTGGGGTTTTTAGTTCTGGACAACTAAAAAGTGAAAAATAAAAAACTTTTTTACAAAAAAAAAAAACCACCGACTTCCAAAAAAGAAAATACCTTCACTAAAAATTAAAAAATAACTTTAATTTCGGAAGTCGGTGTTAAATAACGAAGAAATAAAATACTAACACCGACTTCAGAAATTAAAGTTATTTTTTAATTTTTAGTGTAGGTATTTTCTTTTTTGGAAGTCGGATGTTCTTGTGATGGTGTGTTTGTGTATTTCTTATGACTAAAGCATAACATATTTTAGAAATAAGCATAACCTTTGTACCTATTTCTCAGTTTACTTCTTCTTGACTGTTTTTCTAGGTGTGTAACATAAATTGTTGAATAAATAAATAAAAAACACTCATACAAAAAATTTAATTATCGCTTCAGCATTGCAGCTCCAATACAAGAGGAACTATTCAAGACGATTCAACAGTCCAGCCTGTCAGCAATCACCTAAGGATTGTGAGTGAAAGATTTTTTTAAACCGGACTAGTACGTACTTCCATTCCCGATATTACCTCCTACACAAAAAAATACCTATTTTTAATATTGTCTGTTATTCCGTTAATATATCTACGGGCTGTCATAACAATATATTATGTATAACAATTCTGTAATAAGTATCTCAATCTTTCACTCATAGTGACTAAACATTTTCATGAAATCTGTGTTAAAAAAAACTTTTTTACAAATGTGTTTGCATTTTATTTCTTCGTTTTCAACCGACTTCCAAAATTAAAGTTATTTTTAATTTTTAGTGCATTTTCTTTTTTGGAAGTCGGTTGTTTTTTTTTGTAAAAATGTTTTTTATTTTTTACTTTTTAGTTGTTATAACCCAGAACTAAAAACCCCAATAAAATGAAACTTGGAATTTAAACATACTCGTAATTGGAGAAAACCAAAACGTCATCTAGGCAGGTATACGTATTTTTCGTTTTTGTTCAGTTTTTCAAAAAGCTCTACTTTGCCACCTCGTATCTCCGCCACCCGCGTCACCATACTGGAAAAAATTGCGCCTAATATCAGTTTTTTGACCATTTCTCCTTTCCAACTTATTTTCCAATGATATTTTATTTCCATGGGAAATTGCAAAAAACGTAAGAAAATTTGAATTTCGCGGGCTACCCTTGAAAAATACTGATTAAAGCGCTTTAATAATTAGGCTAAGCTCGAATTTCGATCAATCTGATCCCTTAAAACTTCTTAAAAGACAAAAGGTATAAGCTTACCTATTTGCGGATAATCCGCAAATTGTTAGGCTTTCCTTATAAAAACAAAAGGAGAAAGAAAGAAAGTATAAATTGTGTAGTAAAGTGAACTAGGTTAATTGTTAAAATCATTAGGAATGGGCCCGGATCCAGGACTCATCTATTAGCAACAAATTGTAGGTAAAATGTTGCAGGGAGTTTACATAGACTGCTCTCTCTAGTCGGTCATTCTTGCATACAAACCCTTAGTTTGTATGCAAGAATGACCGACTAGGGCACCCATAAGGGAATCATATTGTATAGCAATAGATTGGTCTGCATATGGTATTCAATAATGTTGTCGGATAATTGCAAAAACCGTAAATTTATAATAAGCACGAATCAGCGCCGCCGAGAGTTGAAAATTCGACAGTACTATAACATTTAGGCGTTTATTTAGATGTCTCCTAGTGTTAGTGAATACGGGCATGGGGCGGACAAAATTATTGAATGCTGGTTTGAGACATGACATACAATCATTTAAAGATCGTTAATCATTAATTTGGATCCTGCAATCCCTAATAAATCGTACCAAATCAAATATTTTACACAGCTCCCGAAAGTATATGTAGCATTCAGCAAAACTTTCGTGAACTTAGGGGAATATCACAGGAGGGGCGCAATATTATGACATATATTTCCCTGCATCGCAAGATAAGCACAAACAAGATTAAACTCACATTAAGACTACATAACATCCGAAAAACACTGAACATTAAAAACTCATTTGTGAAAAATAAAGGGAAAATTCACGAACGAGACCATAGTTTAAAAAAGGAATGCATGTGGGCTATTCTACTTTTCAACGAACAAACGACGTCCCTGTGTGAAATTATTAATTTTCCTTTTACACGTCAGGTACCGGAATAACAGACACAATCAAAAACTACCATCGCGTCCATTGTGTCGTTACCGATCTGGAGTTGCCCAAGCGTGTAAATAGCCGTGGGACTCTGCGGGATGCTGGACGGTGTTACTGCCAGTCACTTGGATTTAATGCTGGCCCAAAATTGCCTATATTTGTCCGTATAACTTCAAGTTAGGAGTGGTTGGCAGTAGACGGCGCATGTGGCCCTACTCACAATTTGCGAAAACAAGTGGTACCTGACTTTCCGGGCTGTTCTCGATGGTTGCACGTCGACTTGACGACGACGCTGTTCACTGGTTAACGGACGCGGTAAATATGGGTTATTTATTATTCCCGGAGGATCCCCAACGTTTACGGGATATTACTCGGGATTTTAGTGTATTTGCGGGGACGATATTAATTTAAGTAAAGACATTAATTTAGTCTGCGGTGAGATGCGCGCTGTGCCTCGCGGCGTTAGACACACACTGAATTATCTATGGTTGCTGCTTTCTCAGATTGCCTATGGCCCCGTAAAAAGCCGGTTACACACTCGACTCGCAAGTCAGAGCAAGGCACACACGTCGCGATACCACCCCCATCCAACTTGCAGAGTGGTGGCAACTCGCCACACCATGCTCCCCGCCTCTAATCTATGCGGAGCGAGTGAGGTTCAAGACGCGGTGATGATATGTAAGCATTAACTTGTTGAAGAGCTTTGAGGGAAATCCAAGCAGCAGTCCGAAACACCATCGCATTGATATAATGCTCGGGAAAAATAATTATCAGTGTCCTAAGAATGAATTGCGGTTCGACTTGACTATGGTAAGTCGAATAAACTAAATTACAACTATGTAATGGCGTACCATTGGAACGTATAATCATCATCATTCTCCTGCCCTTATCCCAATTTATTTGGGGTCGGCGCAACATGTCTTTTTCTTCCATACTCCTCTATTAGTCGTCATCTCTGTAGTCACCCCTTTTTTACCCATATCCTCTTTCACACAGTCCAACCATCGTTTCTTCGGCCATTGGAACGTATAATATGAACCCTAAACTAAATTAAACTAAATTATGTAGTAATAATAATCTATTGAGTTGGCAAAGGATACAACTTAGTGACAGGACGTTTATACGTGCCTGACGCGGTTTTAATTGAAGCGACTCGAATTACACCATCCGATCCCGGAAAAACTTCCTCTATGATACCTAATGGCCAAGTCAATGGAGGTACGTTATCTTGACCCAAGAGAACGACAGTACCTATCTCTATAGGGCGATCGGGAGTGCACCACTTCTGGCGAACTTGCAGCGTGTGCAAGTACTCAATTCGCCATTTATTCCAGTAGGATAACACAAGTTGATCCAAGAGCCTTTTGCGGTTGTTTAGGTTTATGTTTTCTTCTGTCAATTCAGAAGAAGGCAAATACGTGAGTGGACTGGACATTAAAAAATGCGCGGGCGTGAGTACCTCCGGATGTGGGTCTGACGAAATGACACTAAGTGGTCGAGAGTTCAAAAGGCACTCAATTTGCACCAATACGGTCGAGAGTTCCTCGTAAGTGAGAAGTTGTTTACCTACGACTCTAAACAAGTGAGTTTTAACACTCTTAATAATCGACTCCCAAATACCTCCGAAGTGTGGAGCTCGCGGCGGTATTCTTGTCCACTCGATGCGTGATTTAAGAAGCTCATTTTTAATATCCGTTTGAACAGTTGAATTTAATAAAAAAGAATAAATATCATTCAATTGCGCCTTAGCGCCAACAAAATTGGTACCATTGTCTGAGTACATAACAGACACTGGACCGCGGCGAGAAATGAATCTCTTAAATGCGGATAGGAAAGCCTCAGATGTGAGATCCGAAACAAGCTCGATATGTATGGCTTTAGTCACCATGCATACGAACAAACATAAGTAAAGTTTCTGCGAACGTTGACCTCTACGTCGAATAGGTATATAAGCAAGCGGCCCGGCGAAATCTACACCGGTGTGTACAAAGGCTTTAGCATCACGGACGCGGTATCCAGGAAGTTCAGCCATTTTGGGTACTGGATGCTTAGGATTTAGACGGAAACAAGTATTACATTTCCGACAACGAGAACGTATAACCGTTCGGCCATCCAATATCCAAAACCGCTGCCTTATAATGGACATCAATAACCCTGGGCCCGTATGGCAGTACGTATTGTGATAGTGATCGATAATTAGATCGACTACGCGGTCGCGTTTAGGTAAAAGCGCGGGATGCTTGGCTTCATACGGCAAGTCAGATTTAGACAATCTGCCCCCAATACGTAAGATTCCGAAGCTATCAATGAAGACAGATAAACAGCGCAACTTCTTAGCTGGAAGTTCACCTGCTTTAATTAAATTTAAATCGCTCGCAAAATGTAAACTTTGAACTATTCGAACAATGAAATTTTCGGCGGTTTGAATGTTTTCAACAGAACTATGACTATGTAGTCTGTTTGTAAATTTAAGAATGTACATAAATACACGTAACAATTTATTCCATGAGCAAACACGGTCAGCTATAGTATCTAAAATACGCGGTTCAGTATTCGAAGTTTCTACAAGAAAAACCTTTGATTTAAACTCCGGCAATGTTTCACATTGAGCAGGAGAGAACTTTAAAGGCCACTCGCTCATGGGCTGATGGAGCCATGTGGGGCCGTTCCACCACAACGAGTGTCTTATTAAATCCGACGGCAGCATGCCGCGAGACAGACAATCGCTAGGATTCTCTTTCCCGGACACGTGACGGAAACAAGCGGCAGGTAAGTTTTCCTGTATTTGAGCACTGCGGTTGCTGACAAAAATAGACCATCTATGGGGAGATGAGTGGATCCACGAGAGAGCTATGGTGGAGTCCGAGAAAGCGTGGACACCTGCAATAGGTACACGAGCGGAAAGTTTTTCCTTGACTACGCGAACAAGTTTAGACAGAAGTAAAGCGGCGACAAGTTCTAATCGAGCTAGCGTTGTTATTTTTGCGAGGGAGACTTTGGACTTTGCACATAAGAGTCGGACAGTGATATCACCAGCAGGGTTGGTAATGTGTAAATAAATACAACAGCCATAACCAGTAAAGCTGGCGTCGCAAAAGGCTACGATGTTCACTACAGCTTCTCTAAAGACGCCAATGTGGCGAGGAACCTTTAGAGATGAGAGTGAAGGAAAATCGCGCGTAAAAGCGGCAAACCGATTTGTGATAGATTCCGGTGGAACCTCATCCCATCCTACTTTAGCTAACCAAAGTTCCTTGATTAATACCTTCGCGTACAGCACAACGGGTCCTACAAGGCCCAGTACGTCGAACAAGCGGGCAACTAGCGATAGAAGCGCGCTTCGTGCATTTATCATCCACGGCGATTGTTGTCAAAGAAAAATAATCATCAGCGGGTTCCCAGGTTAATCCAAGGATTTTGAAATTATGGACATCATTATCCATGCCAGAAAAATTAACTGGTAAGCGGTGAGACTCTGGGAGAATCTCTAATAAAGCGGGTGAATTGGTAGCCCATTTGACTAAGTCAAAGGAACCTACCTTCATTAAATCAATTAAATCGCGGGATAGACGCATAGCTGTCTGTTCGTCCGAAACAGAGTAGACGTAGTCGTCCATGTAAAACTGAGTTTCTACCAATTTAGAAGCCTCAGGAAAGCGGTCGCTTTGCTCACACGCCAAGTTACGCAATGTGCGCATCGCTAAATAAGGACTAGGTTTTAGTCCGAAGGGAACGCGGTTAAAATGAAAGGTGCGAATAGGCTCACCTTTGCTAAAACGATACAAGATTCGTAAATATTTGCGGTGGTGCTCTCTTACACCGATACGTAAGAACATTTGTTTTATATCCGCTGTCATCGTGACAGGGAATGTACGAAAATCAAGTAATAACAAAAACAAGTCTGCTTGCAAATTAGGTCCGACATGCAAAATGTCATTGAGCGACAACCCTGAGTGAGTTTTGGCGCTAGCGTCCAAAACCACTCGAATGCTGTCCTTGTCCGGTCTAATGACGGCATGATGCGGTATATAATAACCCTCCTCTGTCAATTCAGAGTCGGGCACTTCCGCTAAATACCCCTGAGTTATATAATCCGCGATAGTTTTATTATAATTCTCGCGTAGGGTCGGCATTAACGTGAACTTACGCTCGAGAGCAAGTAAGCGCCGATGGGCGTAACTGCGCGAGCTACCTAGCTCGCTGGGTGAGCGCGCAAAGGGTAGATCGACAAAATATCTGCCGTCTTCAAATAAGACTGAAGATATAAAATTATTTTCACACTCTAATTCGTCCGGACTAATAAAACGTTGAGATGGAATTTCCTCTAGCTCAAAAAACTTATGTAAATTTGACTCGACTTCAATGTCGACCTGCGCGGTAAACGAAGATGCAATGTGTGTCACATCACTACTACAACAATCAATATCACCCATAAGTACATAACCGAAGCTAGTCAGTACAGCAGGGGGCGCGCGGGTACCTGAATCGACCCTGTCTCCCAGGTAAATAAAGGGGAACAATTGTGCTCCAAGCACAAGATCTCTTCCGCTCGGAACATTCCAGAGCGAGTCGGCGAGCGGTAAGCTATTTAAGTATGACATGTTATCATTGTTATGTAATCTAATTAATTTCGCGGGAAGTCTATCTGTAATACAATCAACAACTAACGCTTGTATCGAAAACTTCGTATGAGGATCAAACCGAGATTCTATGTTGAGATGAATAAAACCGTGTATTGGTTTCAAAGACATTCCAACACCTTGTAAAAATGAATTGCGTAATTTAATTATGGGTAAGTTCAAACGTTTACAACAGTCCACAGTAATTAAATTATTTTGCGATCCGTTATATAATAGGCACCGAACCACCTCCTTATCTCTGATGTCGCTATAGTATGCATATAACTGCGCGGTCGCTAGCAAAATGGTTGACCCAGTTTTAACAGCTGTAGTGAGCGAAACAGATGTATCCTTAGTAGGCGCTTGCGGCTCGGGCGATAATGACTCATGTTTTTCTCGGAAATGTAAGAGAGAATGGTGGTTCTTCTTACAAATTTTACAAACGTTACGAGACTTACATTTAACCAAAGAATGGGATAGACTTAAACAGTTTATACAGCCACGTTTAGCTTTAATAAATTCAAAACGTGCAAGCGGTGTTCTAATATTTTTAAACTGCGGGCAATAGAACAGCTGATGTCGTACGTCATCCTTATCGCAAAGCGTACATTTGCCATTCGAAACCGGTTCATTACGCGATACGAATGACTTAGCGGTGTTATTTTTTGTTTGATGATTCGCTGAACTTGACTTTGCGCGCGGTTCCGTCTGTGAATTATTACCGTATGAGCGTTGTAGTACCTTAACATATTCTTGCATGAATGTTATAAACTCCGCATAGGAAGGTAATTCTTTTTCACTCACACGTGATTCAAACTGTAAGACAGTTTGCGCGTCAACCTTTCTTAAACCACAGTGTAATAAAACAAAATCCAGTAAGTCTGGAATGTCTAACTGCTTCAAGGCTGCGACGGACGCTGAATATCGTTCCACAAAAGTATTGAGGCTCGCGGCATTTCCGGCGCATTGTTTAATGTCCAGTATATTATTGAGATAATGAATCCCTAAACTACGCTTATCTTGATACCTTTTTACGAGACTGTTCCACATAACGTTGTATGTATCACCTGTAGGAACAATGCCCGCGGTCAGCTTCAAGGCATCATGAGTCAATTTACTGATCAAGTACTGGACACGCTGCGAGTCAACCAGATCGGTATTTAAATGAACATTGCTTCGAAACATTTCATAAAATATGGGCCAATTTTCCGCTTTACCATCAAACGTTGGCAAATCTATGGGCGGTAATTTTATCCGAGTACCCACTTTGTGTTCCGATGTTTCGTTTTTCGAAAGTATGAGATTACGTTTATATTTAATATTAGAATATAAGTCTTCAATAGAATATAGACTCGAATAGTCTGGTGCGGTTTGGTCAATCTCGAATTGCAATTCATTCATTTGTTCTACTATTTCCTCAAATTTGTTATATTGCTCAGTAATTGTTTCTGACTGCGCTAAGAATGTCTCATTTGAACGTGAATCATAGTTCGAGATGTTTCTGGAATCATTATATATGCGATTAACTCGCTCGAAAATCATTTGTTTTTTAGCGGTAAGCTGAGCCAATTTAGCTTCTTGCTTGCGGGACGCCATTTTGGGGCACTAATAAAGTTATGTGCCTACCGTAATGACTTGTACTTAATTTGTACTGAATTTTACTGATGCCTATCCGGCTCGAAGGACCATCAAATGGAGTTGCCCAAGCGTGTAAATAGCCGTGGGACTCTGCGGGATGCTGGACGGTGTTACTGCCAGTCACTTGGATTTAATGCTGGCCCAAAATTGCCTATATTTGTCCGTATAACTTCAAGTTAGGAGTGGTTGGCAGTAGACGGCGCATGTGGCCCTACTCACAATTTGCGAAAACAAGTGGTACCTGACTTTCCGGGCTGTTCTCGATGGTTGCACGTCGACTTGACGACGACGAGTGGCCACTCGTTCTCTTCACACCAACCCTCCTGGCTGTTCACTGGTTAACGGACGCGGTAAATATGGGTTATTTATTATTCCCGGAGGATCCCCAACGTTTACGGGATATTACTCGGGATTTTAGTGTATTTGCGGGGACGATATTAATTTAAGTAAAGACATTAATTTAGTCTGCGGTGAGATGCGCGCTGTGCCTCGCGGCGTTAGACACACACTGAATTATCTATGGTTGCTGCTTTCTCAGATTGCCTATGGCCCCGTAAAAAGCCGGTTACACACTCGACTCGCAAGTCAGAGCAAGGCACACACGTCGCGATACCACCCCCATCCAACTTGCAGAGTGGTGGCAACTCGCCACACCACGATCGGTATGCGTGAAGTGAAATGAAGTCATTTGACTCAAAATACTCTAATTATCTCTATCTATTTTCGCATAAAAAGTAGATAGGTATGTGTTTTTTTTTTTTTAGATGGGTTTGCTCTTAACTCTATTCTAGGTCAGAGGTGACAGAGACAAAGCCAAAGATGGAGCGAGCTTACCCAGAAGGAGCCTGTTCACTCTAACTTTGAAGAGATTAGGGTTGAATGCATTCGGAAATACAGACGCAGGTAGAGAGTTCCACTCCTTTGCAGTGCGCATTATGAAAGACGTTCGGAAACGCTTAGTGAGAGTTCGTGGAATAGCAACAAGGTAGGGATGGTAACTTGCAGTGCGTCTAGATGCCCGTTGGTAGAAGGGGGCCGGTGGGATGAGGTCGTGGAGTTACTGGGCACACCCTCCGAAGTACAATCTGTAGAAGACCGACAAGCAGGCAACCTTGCGGCGATGAGCCAAGCTGTGAAGGTTGGCATCCACCAGTTTTTCGTCGCCAATAGCCCATTGGCGACGTAAAGTCTTAGCTCTGTGTTCTACTGAGTCAAGCGCAGCAAGTTGGTATTTGGCTGAACCATCCCAGAGGTGGCTGCAATACTCCATGCAGGATCGGACTTGTGCTTTGTAAAGGGTTAAAAGCTGTCCAGGCGTGAAGTATCGCTTCACTCTGTTTACAATGCAATTTTTTTTGCCGCAGTTTGGGCTTTGTACTCAATGGTGGCGTCGAAGTTGAGACTAGATGTCAACTTCATGCCAAGGAGCTCGAGCCGATCTATATGAGGAATAGATTTACCCCGAAAAGTAGGAGTTTGGTCGAAAATGTGTATGGTAATAACGTTATTTTTCTTTGGTAACACAGTCGTTTTTCAGTAGGTACTTGCAAATTGCTCTCGAAAAGTAGAATGACCCACTAATGCAGGTTAAGAACACTTAAAAAAGTAAAATAATGGAGACCACAAACGTTCCACGGTCGTTCCAAATTCAAATTTAAATTTCCCGCGCGTTAGAGCTGCGCCGAATATTTAAATAGGCGAGTTAATTAAACATTTATAGACGATCCAGCGCTCTATTAAAACTTAAGGAGTCTATTCGTTAGCTAAACTCTAAATTATCGGGTAATGGTGGCTAAGTGGCTAATGTTGGTATAAAAATTGTTATTTTTAAACTGAAACTTTATTTTATCTAATTTTGGTTCGGCCGGTAAAATTATCAATAAAAATAGCTGGCTGGCTATTATTTTAGCCCTCCGTCTATACCTTGACATCATTGACGTAAAATGTCCTCTGCAAGACCTTTTCTCAAGTTTTTATTACTCGTTATGTGTGTAAATGGTTGTCTAAATGTATTTCTAAGTTAAAATATTACTATCCAACGTAAGCAAAGTAGCGCGGATATCTAGCTAGGTCAGAAAACCACTTAGCTGATGTTTTCTAGTTATTGACCGGAAAAAGTAACGTTACTGCTGAGTGAGGATTATTGCGGAAAGTGAGATAGGTTGTGTTTTTTACAACCTAGTATTTTTTCAACAGATAAAATAACGTTTTGACTAAAATGAAGACCCTAGGTAAATAATAAACAAAGTAAACACTGTTAGTTTTTGAAAAATCTTTGTTTTCAATTAACCTCGGATACATTGTAAATGAAATCTTTCCATTATATCGAAAGTTTATTTTCCGATGATATACCTACTTTCGTGCCCATTTTTAGGGTTCCGTAACCAAAGGGTAACCAACGGGAGGGTTATTACTAAGACTCCGCTGTCCGTCTGTCTGTCAGCGTGCTGTACCTCACGATCCGTAATAGCTACACAGTTGAAATTTTCACAGAATGTGTAAGAGGGCTACATTTTTAATTTATCTTTATTTTTATTATTTGTTGAGAAGTGGCTATAGAAATACACGCTGTGTGACAATTTCAACTATCTACCTATTACGGATACAGCTAAAAAAAAACCCCAAAAAAAAATTACTATTACCACAGATGATATAATACTAGCGTCTATTACCCAACTACTGCCTATTACTACTACTTATTATTACGTAATGTGTTTTGTCTTTGGTTGTTCGCGGACCCTGGTAGAAGCGCCAGTGTAGCCCGCGAAATTCATATGTTCTTACGTTTTTTGCAATATGCAGGTCACTGTCAGGTTGTATCTTGGTCAAAATTTTATTCGCGGGGGATTTTTTTTTTAACAAAAGCCTATCATTTGATTGGTTAAATACGAGGCTTTTGGGCTTCGTTGTATATTGATATTATTTAGTCCAATATTTCACTAATGTGCGTTTTATTTGTGCTGAATAAACAATTTTTCTTTCTTTTTTTTTTAACCCTAAAAATGATCTTACACAATGCTTTACATTTTAATGTGACACTGGAACAAAACTATCGCATGTCTCCGTACCGTACCCTTTTCTCTCTCCGGAAACACGGTTCATCTTTTTCCTGAGTAATCTGCGTCATTAAACAGCCTCACTTAGCGGCCACTGTTACTTACGTGCCACGCGGTGTAGTTGGCAAATAATCATTTTACCCGACTGCCCTAGAAGGAGGGTAATGTGTATCGAGAGTATGTATGTATACATATACAGGATGTAACGGAAAGGTGTGGTCATATTTTAGGAACCGGTTCTGACCGTGGATATGAACACCTTTCACTTAAAAAAACTTTTTTACAAAAAAAACAACCGACTTCCAAAAAAAAAATACACTAAAAATTTAAAAATAACTTTAATTTCGGAAGTCGGTGTTTGTATTTTATTTCTACGATATTTGACACCGACTTCCGAAATTAAAGTTATTTTTAAATTTTTAGTGTATTTTTTTTTGGAAGTCGGTTGTATTTTTTGTAAATTTTTTTTTTATTTTTCGCTTTTTAGTTGTTATACCCCAGAACTAAAAACCCCAATAACATGGAACGTGGAATTTAAACATTTGGAGAACACAAAAACGTCATCAAGATATGCGTATTTTTCGTTTTTGTTCAGTTTCTCAAAAAGCGCTAAAGCGACTTCAATAAAATTTATATGGGACCACCTCGGGAGTATATTCTTTCGGATAAAAAAAGAATTTTGAAAATCGGTCCACAACTGACGGAGAAATGCGCGGACATACATAAAAAAAAAAAAAAAAACATACATACAGTCGAACATAGAACCTCCTCCTTTTTCGAAAGTCGGTTAAAAAAATTGAAAATTCCCAAAAAAAAATTAGACTACGAAAAGTCTAATTTTTTTACAAAGTTATCACCAGCTGCTCAATATTTGTACGGGAGGTAAAAAATAAAATTGTGAAATTCCTCAGGTTTTCTTTAAGAAAGTTGTTCATATCGATGGGCAGATGCAGTTCCTAAAATATGACAACACCTTTTTTTTTTCACTAAACAGCTGGATGGATTTTAACAAATGAGGTTTCTTTAGATTGGTCTTGACCGCCGAAGTGACATAAGCTTTATGAATTATAAAAAAAAAATGGCGACCGGCATTAGGTAAGTGTATTAGTATTTTTTTATGTCATGTGGGCTATCAAAATAAAGAGCTCGAGGAAATGATTCCAAAGATATAACTCACTAAAATCTAGGAAATAAAAAAAAGAAAAATTTGATTTTGAGATGGATGGGTATGTTATCTTGTGTTTAAAATCTTATAAATAAGGCTCCTTGTAAGCAGGTCGGCAGCATATCGGTAAGGTTCTTAACATGTCGTGTGACAGACAGACCAACAAACGGCCAGTCAATCTGACAACAAAAGAATTAAAACAGGGGCCCGTTTTCACCCTTTGGTTACGGAACCCTTAAAATTGTCTAAGTAGCTTAGAAAAATAGGCAAGGAATTAGACATTTATTCAAAACTAGCGTCCCACCTCGGTTTCGCAGGGGTGCATTTTTTTTTCGCTTAATATTTTTTTTTTGTACAAATAAGAATATTAAAAATATTAGCCAAACAAAAAAATTGAATATTTTCAAAAAAAACCCGACTGTAAAAAACAACTAAAATGTTCTAAACAAGTCACTTTTCAAGCAGTCTGATGCATGAAGTTACATTTGTTACAGTCGGGTTTTTTTGAAAATTTTCAATTTTTTTTTTGGTCCAAATTTGGTCTTGATAACGTATACAGAAGAGCTGATCAGCATCGTTGTATGTGTAATTGTATGAAGGCTTTGGCGATTTTTGCGTATTTGGCCTTCCTTGTCTTGGTCTTCAAGACAATTAATTTCAAAATTGCTTTGTGGATTGAAGTGCGCCACCTTTCTCGCTTTCGAGAGCTCCTGCCATCTATCAACGGGTATGCCACTAGTCGTATTGCCCGTCCTGTGCACGATTTCCTAGGGCGAGCTCTGAGTAGAAAGCTGTTTTAGGCAGTCTACATCTATGCGTTGTATATGGCCACACCGTCTCAGTTGAATCTTTATGAAAAGCGTCTCCATGTCCATCATTCCAGTGCGCCTTAGGAACACGATCCTACCATTTAATACGAAGGAAGGACCGAAGACACAAAAAAAAAAAAAAAACTTGAGAGGTGTCAAGGGACACCCGGATGGAACGAAGTTCCTTTCGATTAATTAGTGAAGGAATTGTAATATAATTTTATTTTTTTTAATTTATAATATTTTTTTTATTATTAACTACGCACACACGCACGCACGTAAGAAGTTATACTTCATCATCTCATCTCATCTCATCGCAGCTCAGCTCAGCTCAGATCAGCTAAGCTCAGCTCAGCTCAGCTCAGCTCAGCTCAGCTCAGCTCAGCTCAGCTCAGCTCAGCTTAGCTCAGCTCAGCTCATTCAGCTCAGCTCAGGTCAGCTCAGCTCAGCTCAGCTCAGCACAGCTCAGCACAGCTCAACTCAGCTCAGCTCAGCTCAGCTCAGCTCAGCTAAGCTCAGCTTCTGCTTGCAAACTTTGTACCTACCCACCAAAAATACAAGAAGTTTTTATTAGATTGATTTTCCAACACAATCTTTTTGGATGGACAGCCTCATTAGTGTCGTGACAACTTTTCGTAAGAATTTTTTCCGTCTAGCCCCCTTTCACAACGCGCGATAAGGAACTTCGTTCCAAAAAAAAAGGTGGAACGTGTCAAGCCTTTTAGTATCACCTCTATAGAGACTTCAGGATTCTGCGGCGTAAGTGAGTATTGGTAGAACTAAGGCCTTATAAACGCATATTTTTTTTTGAAGTTTCTGGTCGTGAGAGCCCAACGCCCCTCAGTCATAGAGACCAACTCAACTAGAACATAGTGAAGTAACTATCGATGTAGTGTCATTACGTAGGGTTACTACAACTGACAGCTTGCCAACTTACAAATAACAACGTAACTAATAATAAAAATGCGAAAGTCTGTTCGTTATTTTGTTTGTTACCTTTTTGGATCAAAGGACACAGCGACTCCCGAGGCAATGATGCGTTGAGACCCGAACCCATTGTGCCTCCCCCTTCGGATATCTACGCAATCTGTTATGGAAACGCACAAGAGATCAACACAACAAGCTATGGGCTGACCATAACGAGTGTCAAGGAGGCACTTCCCTCCATTGATGGCCGCTTCACGAAGCAGGCACTACGACTGACCAGACTTCAGCTGCGGAAAATCACGGCTGTTGCAACTGGCCACGGGTCTTTTCATAAGCATCTCACTGTCATAGGAGTTACAGACAGCCCACTCTGCAGAGCCTGCATGGAGGAGGACGAGACAGCAGTTCATCTGTTACTAAATTGCCTAGTGGTGGCTAGATACAGGACAAAATAGTTCGGAAACCCAGGTAACTACCGTGAAGGAGGTGTAACGGGTAAGGGAGACTTAGCAGCAGCCGCCGCAGGAGACGCCCTGGGCGTCGGGGGTCGCGAGACGATCTCTGGCCACCGTAGACGCGGGTTTGCGGACGGCGAATAGTGGGTAGCTCGCCGTCCGATCAGGATCAGGCCCGAGAGACGAAGGCGCGTAGTGTTCCACGCGCGCTTCAAAGAGTTGTCAGCAATGCATGACGGGGCCCGTCATGGCCGATGCCTGCCTAGGGGTCGTGGATAAATTCGAAACAGAGTTACCGCGCCCCTGGGCGTTCAGGGCAGGGAAGGAACAGGGGTGAGTTTTAGTCAGTAAGAGTCTGACACGCCCTCCCGCTCCACCCAGAGCGGGAGAAGTCATTGGATGATTTCCCACCCCACAAAAAAAACAAAAATGGGTACAGAAAGGACATAGGATACTTTTTATCCAGAAAAAAAGTACTGTTCCTAAGGGAAAGAATCATAACTTTCGACGGTCAGAATTGCTCTAGGACGCTAGATGGCGTTACGTGTCTTTCGAATTATTTTGCTCCTGTGAGAAGCCGGGGCGGTTCACTAGTACTTCTAGAAACACTTTTTAACCGACTTTCGAAAAAGGAGGAGGTTCTATGTTCGACTGTATGTATGTTTTTTTTTTATGTATGTCCGCCGATTTCTCCGTCAATTGTGGACCGATTTTCAAAATTCTTTTTTTATCCGAAAGAATATACTTCCGAGGTGGTCCCGCATAAATTTTATCGAAATTGCTTAAGCGCTTTTTGAGAAACTGAACAAAAACGAAAAATAAGTTTACCTCGATGACGTTTTGGTGTAGTCCAAATGTATAAATTCCACGTTCCTTGTTATTGGGGTTTTTAGTTGTATATAAACGGGTTGTATATAAAGGGTTTTTAGGGGTATAACAACTAAAAAGTGAAAAATAAAAAACTTTTTTACAAAAAAAAACAACCGACTTTCAAAAAAAAAATACACTAAAAATTAAAAAATAACTTTTATTTCGGAAGTCGGTGTCAAATAACGAAGAAGTAAATTACAAACACCGACTTCCGAAATAAAAGTTATTTTTTAATTTTTAGTGTATTTTTTTTTTAAAGTCGGTTGTTTTTTTTTGTAAAAAAGTTTTTTTACAAAATATACAACCGAATTCCAAAATAGAAAATACACTTAAAATTCAAAAATATTTTTAATTTCGGAAGTGTTTGTATTTTATTTCTTCGTTAATTGGCTTTTTATTTTTCACTTTTTGTTTTTATACCCCAGAACTAAAACTAATCAGAATTGATAACCCTAATATTATGGAACATGGAATTTGAACATACGCGTAATTGGAGGAGACCAAAAAGCGCTAAAGCAATTTCTATAAAATTTTTATGGGACCACCTCTGGACGGATAAAAAAATAATTTTGAAATTCGGTCCACAACTGACAGAGAAATCGGTGGACATACATAAAAAAACATACATACAGTCGAACGTAGAACCTCCTCCTTTTTGCGAAGTCAGTTAATAAAGAGAAAGCCACATCTTCAAAAGCAGGATGCAGCGATATTGCTGTCTTTGTCGTTTGCCCGCTACCCGCTATCAGTCCCCCTTCTCCCAATCCAATAAACAATACACGGAACTGTATACAACTACGTCCATTGTCTACGCAAGTGCGCGCGACTTGAAAACTCTGTAAACTTTCACAATATACATTTTTTTGTTGGGCTCATTTGGCTGCCAACAATAATCACAGCAATTTTCATAAAAAGTTTTCGAATTTTACGCTGAAATAATATCTGGAAGTTATGGCTTTTTTTGAGGGTTCACTACCCTATATATTATTGTAGTCTTTGGGGTTCACTTGCGTTGAAGTGAAATGTAGTTTTTTTTACCATAAAGGTCCGCTGTAAAAGTTTATCAGTTGAGTCAACATTAGCGCGCGACGCGTGCTGCGTGGCGTCTCTCTCGCTCTCATACAACGCCATATTTTTTAATGTGGTGCGAACCGCGATAAAATTTTTCAATAAACAGTAGTTTTTAAACATTACCCCAGTTTTTGTCAAATTTATTAAAAAAAACGTCCTTTAATTTCAGTTCGATGGTTTCGGGTAGGCTCTTTATTAATCACTAGCACTTTGCCCGCGACTTCGTCTGCGTGAATTAAAAAAATGCATAGCCTATGACACTCACAAATAACGTGGCTTTCTATCGGTAAAAGAATTATTAAAATCGGTTCTGTAGATCCACAGATTACCCCCTACAACATCACAAACTTTACCTTTAAAACAAAATTTTGGGTTTCTTTTTTGCCTCATTTTATCCCAAATGGTCTCCTGGGTACGTGTGACGCTACTGGTGTCTGAAAATTGTGTTTTTGGTTTCCAGAATCTATCGTTTAACTACATTCTGAAAAATCAGACAGATCGCTATGAAACACTTCGGTAATTCGATTCAGGCGTTAGGCGGAAAATTGTTAACATTGCTTGGATGAGTCATTTCAATTGTTAAAACACATTGAATGGCTGAGAATTCCCCTAATCGGTTTGTTTAACACGATTATAATAAAAAACTTTTTTACAAAAAAAAAATAGAATCGACTTCCAAAAAAAGTGCAAAATACTCGTAACTTAAATTTTTTTTGTAAAAAAGTTTTTTATTTTTCACTTTTTAGTTGTGGTTCTCCATTAAACTGTGTTAACAATTCATAGACATACGATCGCAGCAATCGCGGTTGATTTGCTGTCAATTTTTGAAGAGTTCTGTTGTCTGTCTCCAAAACCCATCATTGTCATAAAATATGTCGAAATTTAAATGGGACCATTTCGGAACAAAACCCTTTCTAACAAAAAAAAAAAATACAAATCCGTCAATATATGACGGAGTTATGCCCGAACATACATAAAAAAAAAATATATAGATACAAACATCCGAATTGATAACCTCCTACTTTTTGAAGTCGGTTAATAATTTGATATTTAAATAAAACACAGTTGTAATTATTTGACAATTTTTATTGTAACCTACCAACTAAATACCATTTAGCTACTTCCAGTAAGTTTTTTGAGTAAAAAAATCTGACAATCTAGCAACCTTTTGCAAAATGTCTATCTACTGACTAAAGGTAGCAACATTGGTCAGAACAACCTGAGGAAGCTTGCGCTGTAGTGAAGCGAGGGACAGAGGAGGAGGAGGAACAGGAGCGTGATAAGCACCACGCGTTTCCCGGGCGACCCCGAAACGTTCTTTTCGTTTGTGGCGTTCTAGGTGACATTTAAAATGTCTGAAAACAAATTTTTGGTAATCTCGGCAGCTATACAAAAGGTTAAAAAAATAAATTAACCGGGCTGTTAAGAGACAGGTCAGTTAAATTTTTTGACATTTTTGAAAATGACCTTGGGCTGATGTTACGCGCAAAATGTCTGAAAACAATTTTTTCCTAATAAAATGACGAAACCGATGTACATTTTTAATATCAGATTTATTGTGATAAAACCGTCTGCTTATTTTTTTGACATAGAACTGTGACGTTTTTTTTTGCCGGTACTACTCATCTAGTCGGGTTAAAATTTATCTAGTCTAACGATTTTAAACGGTTTTGGCGGTAATACGATGGGACATGGTCTTGGTCGTGGGCTCTCGTACTATGAAGCCAATAGCCTTAAAATATTTGTGTCGTCCGTTTGTATGTATTGCAAAGTTCTCGTAAACGATAGGTTGATGACTTTTTCATTCGTCATTGTAAGATATAAATAGCGCTATATTTTGGGATGCGTGGGACGAATTCGTTGCCGACTGCAACGTGTTTATGAATTGCATAAAATAAATGAGTTTCTTCTGAATATATTTCTGTCATGTTTCAGTGGTTTTTGTACAAGAGTAGCACAAATGGAACATTTTAACATCATCGTTTTAGCCAAAAGACCTCTAGGCCTTTTTTATCATGTGAAAATTCTCATGAATGTTCTCAACCCTGGGACAGGCGGAGGGGTCTGTCAGACTCGCTACCTTTGGCCGTGGCGCTGGAGTGCTTCCGCATTTTGTCATGCTGCTCCGGCTTGGTATTGGCCGCATGAATTTATGCGGGTCCCGTCACCCTCTGCAGCCGCAATTCCTCTAGACAGGCGCGCGCGGGGCCTTTAACTATTCAGGTAACAGTCTCTCCGACTCTGTTACCTGCAAGCCATATCTAATGGCGGCTGGAGGTCGACCCTTCGGCACCCAGTATGTCTACTACGGATAGGTAGGGAGGTTGTTATTCCTCTCCCTTTCCGCCGCCTCCTTTGCGACCATCAGTTCCTCATAAAAGAAGGCGACGAGGCCTGGGCCTCCCTTAATCTTCGCCACGTGGACTGATTTTGTGCTCGAATCCAGTGAACTCTCGTGGCCTTCACCAGGTCACCGATCTACCTTGTGGGAGGCCTTCCAACGCTGCATGTCCGGTACGATCTGATCGTCTACCTATAGCTGACTGCTGGAGCATCAAATCACACGACATTAAATGGCTCAATCTTCGGCAACTCCGTCAGTATTTCAATTTATCTCATTTAGCACATCATCATCAGCCAGCAGTAGTTAACTGCTGGTTATAGATAAGCTTCTCCAATACATGGTAAACTTGATCGTAAGCCACTCTGGTCTAGCTGCTATAGTTCGATTCAAAGTTAATGACGTGTGTGAAGTTTGCATTTCACTGTGCAGTATCCCTCAATCCCGCTGTCACATGAATTTGCTACTGCACAGTGATTCGTGGAGTGTTACGATCCGCCATAAGGATTAATTCTACCTGTACCAGCAATCCGCAAAGATCGTTTGATGTTTTCGTTTATCTGTATGTAGTTCGGTTTCAGGCAGTTAGCTCAAAACGGTTTTCCCCGAAATCGATTACATCAATCCTTTGACAAGTTAACTTCACAAAGTCATCTACCAGAGCTAGCCCTATCACAAGCAAGTCTACCATACTGAATTGCCTTTATACTGGTCGACTAACCAATAATGGATATAGTATCTTAGATCCCTTGTTAGTGATAAAGGCTTCACAAACCCATAAGCCATTCACTAGGTATAGCCCTTTCAGCGGGAGGTCTAACAGAGGCAGTTTCAAGTTTAGTGTGGCGAAAATTTGGAACGACCTGCCTCCGCCTCTTAGACAGTGCACCTCTCAGCCAGCATTCAAGGCGAGAGTTAAGAATATACTTTTACTTAAGCAAAATTGAAACGTTTAAAATGAACCGTGTGAACTGCTTCTTTTCTGCTTACAAACTGTGTCTCATTGGGCAGGGTTTCAAATTTTGTACTATTTATTTGGGTGGGTATTTGTTGCTTTTATTTCATCAAAATAGTGCCTATTTATGTAAATGTTTAACGGATGTTTAAATGGGTTGGTACTTAATGTGTTGTTAGTTTGTGTAAAGTGAAGAGAAAGGGGCGGGCTGCAGCGTTGACCAGCGTTGCGGCTATGCTGCACGCTGCTCAACATTTGTTGAGCCCACTCCTTTTGCCACACTGATGTAAGAGTCTTTTGTTTTTTATTTTTAAATAATGCTTGTTTTGTGTTGGCAATAAATGTTTCTTTCTTTCTTCTTTATTTCTTACCAAACCAAAATGCTTTCATGCTGGTCAACTAATCAAAATCGGTATTGGCTCTTAGACACTGTGTTAGTGACAAAGCCTGTTGTCTTACTCTAGTCATAGTCGATTTCGTATGCCTCTCAAATACACAGCTTCAGAACTCCGTCTGTCGGGCTGTATTCGGTATTCATGTAGCGTCAGCAGCGATAAGTAAAGAAATATGTTATTAAACGGTAGAATTATTTTGTCGGGTTGTGGAGATTATGTCAATAAGCCTATGAGTCCAGCTAACGTATGGATACTCCATAATCATTGTAGCTGGTGACGTTTCGTAGTTTCGGCTTACTCCCATGGGGAAAGCATGAGTTTTCCAATAATTAATAATAATATTATTAATAATTGTAATAATATATGTATAGTACTGTCAGCTTAATAGCCAGGAGCCTCGACCAACACCTCAGGAGGCTCTCGTTAGGCGGCTGGATCAAGGGCTTGATTCAGAAAGCAGTAATTCTGGACACGACTCGCATTGTCAGACGGTTCCTCTCTTTGGAGCCCTGACCGCCGGTAGCTGGGACCCTGTTCCCGATAACGGTGGGACACTATTTTTGTATTTTTAAATGTTTTTTTTTATCCTTTATATTTAAATATTTAAAAATGTTAATAATATGTATATAAAAATGAATAAACGGAATAATAATATATTAATTGTAATAATATATGGTAGTGTCAGCCAATGGCTTAATAGCCACGAGTCTCGACCAACCTCTCAGGAGGTTCTTGTTAGGCGGCTGGATCAAGGGCTTGATTCAGAAAGCTGTACTTCTGGACACGGCTCGCATTGTTAAGCAGTTTCTCTCTCTGGAGCCCTGACCACCGGTAGCTTGGACCCTGTTCCCGATACGGTGGGCTGCTATTTTTTAAATTTTTAAATGTTTTTTATATATATATTTTTTAAAGAAATATTTAAAAATATATTTAACTTGTAAGAAAGATATACGAAATAATAATATTAATTGTTTTTCGATAAGCATAAAAGTCCAGCTAACGTATGGATACTCTGTAATGATTGTGGCAGGTGTCGTTTCTTAGTTTCTGCTTGATTCCATGGTGAAAGCGTGAGTTTACTCGTATGTATGCGTCATCTTTCGGATGGATCTGCCAATACCAGCTTGATACGCTTGAGTCCATTGAGAAACGAGCCAAGAGGATCATCGGCAATGAAAGGCTCGTCGAGACGAGGCTCCAGAGACTTGAGCATCGACGCCGAGTTGCTAGCCCGTCGGTTTTCTATCGGTTGCATTTTGGAGAGTGTGCGACAGAATTGCATAGTTTAATTCCGCCAAGCCCGATCCATCATCGGACTACTAGACGTACGGCGATGCGCCACCAGTACATGGTGGACATCCCACCCACACACACAATACGTTTTGCCAACACATTCATTGTGCGTACAGCTAAGGAGTGAAATTCCCTGCCAGAGTTTGTGTTTCATGATACGAGTAGCTACAAGCTGGGAGTCTTTAAGTCAAGAGTGAATAAGTTACTTCTAGACAAGCGTGCTCCATCTTCGACCTCATCATCGCTTACTATCAGGTCAGATAGCGGTTAAACGCGTGCCTATAAATGATAAAAAAAATGTATCATCATATTAGCCGAAGGAAATCACCAACGACCCTTCGGCTTCTTGAAACCCCAGGAATATCTACCACCCGGACGTGAACAACAGTAGCCTCTATGGAAAGCGCTCAATCCGTCGCGCACCCAGGCCACTTGGCAACACTTGGCTTTGCACTATGGAGGACCTCATGAACGTTATCTGACGCTGCTATTGGGGTGTCCAGCTTCTGGGCTTAAAGTTAGGAAACCATCGATCTAAATGAAGAAGAAGCTTAATTCCATTGCTGGGCATAGGTCACCTCCAAGAATTTATGTGTAAGAATCCAAACGGTGAGCAGTGGACGGAGAGCAGTGGTGGCCCAGTGGTATTGGCCGCGACTTACAAGTTGTAGGTCGTGAGTTCAAACCCTGACTTTGTGTAAATTATTTCAACACCACTGCTCTCAAAACGGTGAAGGAAAACATCGTGAGGAAACCAGCATGTCCTAGAACCAAAAATTCAAAGACATGTGACATCCACCAACCAGCATTAGGCCCGCGTGGTGGATTACGGCCCACACCCTCACAGAAAGGAGGCTTGTACCCCAGCAGTTAAAAGGCTGATGATGATGATGATGAATCCAAACGGTCAAATTTTCACTCATGAGTGTGCGAGAATAACTGAAACCGTACTCTTGTGAAAAGAACACTAAACAGTCAGCAAAGTTTGCTGCTCAGAGCACTCAAAATCAAAATCAAAAGTAATTTATTCAACTTAGGCTGAGAGCCAGCACTTTTCGAACGTCAAAGTTCTACTTTAAGATAGTCTCTCAAAAACGCCCGCCCGTCACCACTTCCTAGTTGTTTAGCTGTGAAGAAGAAGTGGCGCAAAAAACTTCCCAGCATCCCCATCATCGTCTGTTAAGTTTGAAGAACTTGAATCTATGTAATTGTATGCAACAATCTTAACATATTTGTATGTAACGTAATTATGTAAAACAGAAAACTCTGACTGCTCTTTGAGTGTCTTTTTGTGTTCTGTCACAGATAATACTAGCGTACAGATGCCTCATCCCATACAAAGAAACGGTACCGCCGTAACTACGGGTTTTCGACTTGTACAAGCAACTTTTGTTCTTCGTTCGGGCCCGTCCTCTACACCTCACTAGATGGTGTTAGCAGCGACGGTATGCCAGTTTAATGAATTTACATAAAGTCTTACCAATATTTTCTCAGACATCGAGGAATTACTTTATAGTATTTTTGGCACTTCTTAACAGTTTTATTATTTCAAAATGTGTCAAGACAAATTTTAAAGAAGCGAATGGATAAACTCTAAAACTTCATACAGCGCCATCTATCGGTACAAGAAATATAAATATCTAAGGATTCGTTCCAATAAACATCTAAAATTAAATTAGGAGCCAATTATGCACAATTTTATGCTTAGGGTAGTTTATTAAATAAGAAAATACAGTTTTTACCATTTTTTTTCAAAATATTAATGTTATGAAACTCCAACAAGAAATCAATACATATTACGCCATCAGTCTATTGACATTTATTTGAACTAAATTTTCTTTGTTCGAGATGAGACCCCGTGGTTCTGGTAACGAATGCATTGGTACGCTTTGTGCAAGCTTTTAAATAATTTGAAATATTCGTATGTAAGTTGTCCGCTTCAAAACATTTTTCGACCACTTATTGGTTTCCAATAGAGCTGAAATTTGGCACACATATGTAAGTCCGGTGACAACGATACCATCGACCCATTTTTTTTTTGTTTACGAAATCATCCAATGACATCTCCCGCTCTGGGTGGAGCGGGAGAGCGTATCAGACTCTTACTAACTAAATTCCACCCCTGTTCCGTCCCTGCCCTGAGTGCCCAGGGGCGCGGTAACTCTGTTTCGAATTTATCCACAACCCCTGGGCAGATGATACCATCGAGCTGATCTGATGATGGCGCCGGGACATAAGGACTGGAATTATATGATGGCAAATGGTAGGACAGCTGAATTTGGGCTAGTCATGGTAGCTGCTGTGTTTTGATAGCATGAGTAGGTACTTTCCATTACAGTACCTACACTATAAAAAAATTTTTTAGTTAACTATTATTAAAATAAATTGAAGCATGACCTTGATGAACCCAGGAATTTCGTCTCAAAGTATTTTGAAGATTCATCTAAACCTGCTGACGGTACGTCGGCCATACTCAAAGCGTCCGGATAACCACCTGCGACCTACTAACTGTCTCGTTACTGCCGAACAAGGATAATCTGACAATAGGCGAATGGAGAATTTTGTCGAAATTCGATATAAGCCAGGATTTAGAGAGAAAGTTACATTTTCCAAGCGCAGGTTTAAAAAAGTTCGGTTTCGTAAAAAGTACTCTCTGTTCATTGAGTAAAAATCTGTTCTGGAAACTAGGGATGTGACATTGAAAAAAATGGACTAATTCAAAATCGATTTTTCTCTTGTCAATAAATATTGATTTGAGAAACATTTATTTTCCTACAAATAATACCTGCTTTTCTTTCTTCTGTTAAAAAAATGATATTTACCAAAAGTCGTGGAAAAATTAAGAAATAACAATAAATTTTATCGCTGATTTGTAATATCTAATATTTCAATACTCTAGCTGGTACAAGTAATAGAACGTTTTTGGTGCTCATCCAATAAAATAAATCGACAAAGAACAAAAAAATCGATTTTTAATTAATCGATTATTTTCTCACGTCCCTACTGAAAATGCTATCTTCTGCCTTATTGCCATTTATACCTACTTATGCTACAGTTTTGGGTGTATGTGCAGATTCACGTGCACATTTTATCCGTGTGTGTAAGCTATTACTTTTACTGTATTGTAGAAGATAGAAAGATAAGGAGGGGGAAGACCTATATAAGGCGGTGCATTGCTAGCACCGGCCCCTTTCCGCTTCGAGACATCGTGAGAGTAAGACCGTTACGACGTCACCCTGTCGGTTGTTTTTTTAAATTGTTACGTCACTGATTGTGCCATTTAATTATTGCTATTTTGTGTGTTCGCTATTTTGTTATTAGGTTCTTAATATAGAATTGTTGTCAGTTTGATTTGTTTTTAATTCACTTTCTGTAGGTATTTGCATAATTATTTTAAAAAAAAGCCACTTCTGGTTTAATTTCCAAAATCAGAAGTGGGATAGTTCCCATTTCTATTTGCCCACTTTTCTATTTCTTTTTTTTTTAGTTTGGTCACGATTTATTTTTTCTGTAGTACTTTTAGGAGGTAGCTGATTTATTTTACTTTTTGTGTCAAACTTTATTTGTTAGTGTTGTTTTTATACTTTGGTTCGTTGTTTTCGGTTATCTTGTGTTTAAAACGTTATTATGGCAGACCGTAATCGTGATCATCACCGCGGCAGCCGCGATAATAGCCCGCGTCGCGACCAAAGTGTGCACCACGATTGTCGTAATAGTCAGGGGCGCCAAAATAGTCGGTACCGCGAGCAATCCTCAAATGAAAACGACATGTTAAGGCTTGAGATACAAGCAATGACGTCTCGCCTGAAAACGCTAGAAGATAAAACGAGGGCTTCACCCTTGCCAGTACGTTCGCGTGATCGTGATAAAACTTTAGTGAATAATAGTGTATGTGATCGAAGGTCATTGCAGCGTGTGCGAACACCGTCGCTGGAACGCAATACGTCACGATCGCCAGGCCGTATAGAATCGCGTAGCGTGCGTCGTTCGTCACCGCCGCCGGAACGTCGCCGTCGTTTGGTTTCACCTTTGCCTAGAGAGGTTGTGTCTCAACGTATGTCACCGCCTCGCGGACATAACCGCCATCGTCATTCGCGTTCTCGCTCTAGAACACCACCATTACGTGCGTCGGGACGAGTATCTGAGCAGGCGTCGGTGCGTGTGTCGGATCGTTTGGCTAGGGACGCGAATGGGTCTCCGAATTCAGCACAAGCTATGATAACTGATCGTATTGTGGATGCTATTCGATCAATTAATACTGTTGGCAGATCTCAACATTTTTATATTTCAAACTTTGATCCTACCCTACATAATATCGACGATTGGTGTGAGGAGGTTGATCGCGCTAAAATATTAAACAATTGGAGTGATTTCGAATCCTTGTCGCGTATTGGTAATTGCCTAAAGGGTGATGCTCGATCGTGGCTTAACGAATGGGTAACTAATGACCGTTCGTGGAGCAATTTTAAAAAAGAATTTAAGCCGTTGTGCCCTAGAGTACCGGACGTCGCGAATATTTTGTATGAGGTAATGACCAAAAATTCCGATAATTATTCTACTTATGCGGATTACGTGCGTCGTTCATTACTTCGTTTACGAATAGTGCGGGGACTTGGTGACGAGCTGATTTCGGCAATAATAATCCGCGGTATCACTGATCCTAACATAAAAGCGTCGGCGACTAACGCTAAGCTATTACCCAATGATCTAGTTGAATACTTTTCAATTTACGTTAAACCGAATAGTACTAGTTCATCAAAAAGTGCCCCGTCTCGTTCTCTGAAAGATAAACAAACTACAGACTTTTCTCGTAAGCGTAATCTTAACGATATTAAATGTTTTTCTTGCGGTGAATTAGGACATAGACAGGCTTCATGTAATAAGAAACCAAGAACTGATCAAGCGCCAAGCAGTTCACCAAACAATTCTACATCTGTTCTTGTACCGACTAGGTTCGAACCTTGTACTTTTTGTAAGAAACAGGGTCATAAAGCCGAAAATTGTTTTGCTAAGCAAAGGTCGGAAGCCGCAAACAAAACGAGTTTGTAAATACCCATAATAGGGACGTTATTGTAGCAATTATACAGGATGTAGCGGTTGATGTTTTGATTGATAGCGGCTCCACTATATCCTTAATTTCGTCTTCGTTGCTTAAACATTTTAACTGTCCACGTAAGCCAGCGCTTCGTATTTTGAAGGGGTTAGGCACACAAGAAGTAGAGAGTACAAGTTATGTGACGTTACCTATTGAATTTGACGGCTTAACTCTCGAAGTAGATTTGTTCGTAGTGTCTGCCGAATATATGAACACGCCGGTCATAGTAGGAACAGATGTTCTTAATAGGGACGGTGTTAGGTACGTTCGCACTAAAAATCGTCAGTCTCTTACAAGAAGCGTAAATAACTCGCATAGAGTAATGAACATACAGTCTGAGACTTCAATTCCAATCAATACGCCTCTAGTTGGCAGTCACTTGGACAAGTTGTTAGAAATAATTAATAGTTTTTCTGAGTATTTTATTTCTGGTACTGCAACATCAACTGTAAATACAGGGTGTATGTCCATTAAACTTAATACTAACACTCCTGTTCATTATCGGCCGTACCAACTATCTCACGCCGAGACTGTTCGCGTTCGTGACATAATTAAAGACTTGTTAGACAAAAGAATTATAGAGGAGTCTGAGTCTGATTACGCGAGCCCAATTCTTCTTGTAAAGAAGAAAGACGGTACGGATAGGATGTGTGTGGACTTTCGTAAATTAAACGAGATCACAATTAAAGATCGTTTTCCGTTGCCACGTATAGATGACTATATAGACCGTTTGGGACACAATAAATATTTCAGTTCCCTTGATATGGCAGCAGGATTTCACCAGATCCCTTTAGACCAGGACTCAGTTCCGCTTACGGGATTCGTCACGCCGGAGGGACATTACCAATATTTGAGGATGCCCTACGGTTTGGCGAATGCTCCAGTTGTTTATCAACGTATAATCACCAAAACACTTCGCGAGCTGGTCGAGTCTGGTGATATCCTCATCTATATCGATGATATTTTGATCATGAGTCAGAGTATCGATAAGGGCCTTATTTTGCTACGAAGGGTTCTTGACATACTGACTAAAGCTGGCTTTTCCATTAATATGAAAAAGTGTTCGTTCTTGGCCACCGAGATCGAATACTTGGGTAGAACAATTTGTGAAGGTCAGGTTAGGCCGAGTCATGAGAAAGTGAAGGCTTTGATTGACTCAGCCGAACCGCAAAATGTAAAACAGGTTCGCCAATTCATGGGCTTAGCTAGCTATTTCAGGCGTTATATAGCTGGATTTGCCCAGAAAACTGCGTGTATTTCAGCACTTACTAAAACAGGGGTACATTTCAATTGGGGAGTTGAACAACGGGCTGCTCGTAAGTACATTGTGGAATGTCTAACGAGTGAACCAGTACTTGCAATTTATGACCCTCTGTTATCCATAGAAGTCCACACAGACGCGAGTTCTATTGGGTATGGAGCAGTCTTAATGCAGGTTCATGAAGGCAATCGTAAGCGAGTGGTGTCTTACTTCAGTAGGCTTACTCAGGGAGCTGAGAGCAGATACCATTCGTACGAGCTTGAGACTCTTGCAGTGGTAAAAGCCCTTCAGTATTTCAGGCATTATCTTGTGGGTGTACGATTCACCGTGGTCACCGACTGCAATGCATTGAAACTTACACAACGTAAGAAAGACTTGTTGCCAAGGGTGGCTCGGTGGTGGGTATACCTCCAGGATTTTGATTTTAGCTTGGATTATAGGAAAGGTAGCCTTCTGTCCCATGCCGACTATCTTAGTCGGAATCCTGTCAATGTGTGCACAGTTCAGAAACCCTTGAGTTGGGCGCAGATTGCTCAGGCTTCTGATGAGGAGACCCGGTCTCTTATTCAAAAATTGGCGGATGGTCAATTGGACTCCAGTCGCTATGTTTTCAAAAATGACATCCTTTATGCAAGGTTGGCACCCACAGGTGAAAATCCCAAATTCCTTTGTTATATCCCAAAAGGGCATAGACTTAGCCTTTTACGAATTTTCCATGATGAACATGATCATCCTGGGGTCGATAAAACCGTTGATCTCGTCATGAAACACTTCTGGTTTCCAAGGTTGAGGGCATTTGTGCAGAAGTATGTGACACACTGTTTGGTATGTCTTTCCCATAAAAAAGTCCCTCGAGCTCCGTTACAGCCCATTCACTCTTGGGAAAAACCAGATTCCCCTTTTGAGACCATTCACTTGGATTCCTTAGGTCCACTTCCCGAAACCAATGGCTATCGCCATGTTCTTATAATTGTAGACGCTTTTTCTAAATTTTGTTTGTTATACCCTATGCACCGACAAGACGCTGACGAGCTAAAACACCATTTCACAAATTTGATCTCACTCTTTGGAACTCCTAAGCTAATAGTAGCCGACAGAGGTCGCATGTTCCAGAGTACCGATTTTCTAAATTGGGTCAAAGATATGGGTTGTGACACTCACCTTATAACCCCTGAAATGCACCAGTCCAACGGGCAGGTGGAACGATATTGTCGTACCGTGCTTAACATGGTACGTATTGAGTGCAACCATCGACAGCAAAAGTGGCCCAGTGTGATTTGGAAACTGCAGTTGATTCTTAATATCACAAAACACAGAACAACTCAGTATTCAGCTTTGAACCTATTGATAGGTATTGATGCTGCAACACCACTCATTCGTAGCTTGGTTCGCGATGTGGCCTTTGAAGGATCAAGCCCTAATCGAGAAGCTCTTCGCGAAATGAGTCGTCAAAGAGCACTTGAACGTCTCCGCTCAAACCAAGGTCAACAGGACGCCTATGTCAATCAAGGGCGAAAGCCACCTCGTGTCTTCGAACTAAATTCTTTTGTGTTTGTGAGAAAACAGGCACAATCAACTGGCAAGCTGGATTCGTGTATGCGAGGGCCGTATCGTGTAACGAAGGTACTACCACACGGTCGCTACGAGTTGCAGCTCTTGGCTGGCTCGTATGGGAAGTCGACACAAGCAGCTGCGGAATACATGATCCCGTGGCAAGGGGAATGGACTCCCGACGTGTGTTCTGCTTTCTTTAAGGGTGAGTGATCTGTTTTTACAAAAGTGTAATGAGCTTTGCTATGTGTTTTATGTAAGCGATACACTTTACTGAAGCTGAATAATTTGATAATTATTGCTTGCACACTTTAGAGGTTTCTATTAACCTTATGAGTGTTTTCATGTGTGATACTGATAATACTGAACGATGTTGAAGGGAAGTCGAGTCTTGCAATTTGAGATGGGCCTCTGTCTTGGAGCGCATCGGACATGTTATCTCAAATTGACGGATACACTTCAAGTGAGGTAGGGTTTCATGTTATTGGATGGGCCTGTCTTGGAGTGCATCGGACACGCTATCCTAGTATATGAAACATACCTTGGGAAGAGCTCGTGAAGGGAAACTGTCTTGGAGTAGCCTGATCGGACGTGTGGTCTTGGAGTGGTGTTCTCAGACATGTTGTCCTAGAGCTGTGGTACACGAAGGGTCAGGCCATGGGTTGGTCTCTGACGTATCGTGTTTAGTGGAAAGTCATATGCTTGTTGATAAGCATTGTATGTACTAAGATATGTCTAGGATTGGTTTGAAACATGCTTTTATGTGAACTGATTCACACACGCAAAGTTATGCCTCACGTAGGTCTCTAACGAGTCGTGAGGTGGCGGTCTTCCGACAAGTCCTGCCCCGGGTGGTTAGTTTGGATATTTGTATGTTTCACACCTGTTGTGCGTAGGTTATGCTAGACTAGCCTAACTCAAAGTTATAATTATGTTGTTGAAAGGAGTTAATTCCACCAACAACTACCGCTTTGTTGTTTTTACAAAATTGATATTTGTCCGGAGTATTTGTTTCTTTTGCAGAATCAGAAAACGGAAACGAGGAGTCTGCCCTTTGTGTTGACAGACCTGTGCAAGCTACTGATGAAGCTGCGCCACTTGAAGAAGCTGAACCGGAACCCTGCACCTCTGGCACGCAGACGCTGACAGGGATGCCCATCAGCACTTCATCTACAAGCAGTGAAGACTCAGGGTCTTCCATGCCAATGTTGGAGACAGACCTTCAAACCTAAGAGACAAAGGAGTCCGAGGACGGTCTCCTGTCAGGAAAGGCCGTGTAGAAGATAGAAAGATAAGGAGGGGGAAGACCTATATAAGGCGGTGCATTGCTAGCACCGGCCCCTTTCCGCTTCGAGACATCGTGAGAGTAAGACCGTTACGACGTCACCCTGTCGGTTGTTTTTTTAAATTGTTACGTCACTGATTGTGCCATTTAATTATTGCTATTTTGTGTGTTCGCTATTTTGTTATTAGGTTCTTAATATAGAATTGTTGTCAGTTTGATTTGTTTTTAATTCACTTTCTGTAGGTATTTGCATAATTATTTTAAAAAAAAGCCACTTCTGGTTTAATTTCCAAAAGTATTTATACTTTTATCTCTGCCTGTGGGCAGCGTTGTGGGTTGAATTATTGCCAAAATATATTTACGTTAATTAGTTATAGATGTCATAAAGTAACTGTTAGCTGCTACATTTTAATAGAAATAAAAAAATAATAACCCTTCTTCAATGTTGTTTTGACGACACGGTTGGCGCAGTGGTTGAGCGTTCAGCTGCTGTGCTACGTGTCGCGGCTTCGATTCCCGCACGGAACAAATATTTGTATGACCTAAAGATACTTGTGCCGGGTCTGGGTGTCTTGTGTATGTTAGTATACATGTTTGTGAACGCACCCACGATACAGGAGTAATTCCAAGTGTAGTGCAAAGTTTAAAAAAGCAAAAAAAATGTTGGTATCCAAGCTCAGCTTAAATCGCAAGGCCAATCAATAGAATTTATTTCGTTTTCATGTTCCATACGCGATTCCGATAGAAAATTATGAAATTTTAGTACCAGTACTGCTGTTTATACCGCCGCCATTTTTCTATCGCAAGCCGTTTACTTATTGACCCTGTATGGCTCAACAATGAAAGGTTCAAACATACGGGAACTAAATAGGGACTTGTTCTTAGATGTGAAACTCTTGTCAAAGTGGTCGTGATCCTCACGTAGTGACTTCTGCCGCGGCCGATGTGATTCGCCTCACAACCCTTCGCCACTTCTCTCTGCTGCCCGACATCCTGGTGTACTCGTGCAAGGGATCACCTACACCAGACCTAATTTTCCTCGCCCTGTGGTGCCCTCCACCTTTCCATCCTTTCACACTTTAAAGGAGACTTTGACCTCTGAGTTTGTTTCGGTGTTTCTTCTCAGGGTAGTCAGCTAGGAAACACCGGCCTCATCTAGCTTAAACTGACAAAAACCATTGACGTGTAAAAGTGTTGCTTGTAACCTATTTACTGAATAAACATCATTTATTATTTATCATGTACGATGGAGCAGCTCTAGTACCTGCAGATATGTCCAAAGAGTTTTAATATGCGATATACTATCGACGAAAGACGTCGCTTAATAGTTTCCACACTCAGTCCTGATGGACCATTGTACCCGAATACAAAATAGGGCTTTACACATTGACTTAAAGTAAGGGTAGTACTGACCTCGCGTTTTTCTGACGTCATAATTTGGAGACTAGACCGAAGCGAACGACTCGCCACGATTTTCTTCGGGAGCGCTCGTGTGCGTGAGACATAAAAAATTAAGTGTTTCTTGCAAACGTTCGCTCGGTCGGCCGTATCGCTACTAAAAATCTATGGGTTTACACTTGTAGCGACATCTATGTCGCCACTTACGAACACACGTATCCTTCATCGCGCAATCAAAGTTCTCCGCGCAATTTGGACATAGACAACAGTTCGAAATGAACCATCGGGCAGTTGCCCGGATCAGACACAAGACCCGTCTGGTCGGAGGATCCTCCCTTTTCAAAGGAGGTTTGCAGGACTTTACACATTGTTCCGCATTCCTTACAAGCATTCAAGCCTTATTATTTAACTACGTTTGATAGATTTGATTTCCTAAGGAATAATTACTACTCATAAATTGTTGTAAACTAGTTGTCTCGGCGAACTTAGTACCGCCTCAGAATCAACGAACATAATGTCCGTTCCATACAAAATATGAGAAAATGAATTTTCTTTATTATTATTTTTTCTTTCGTGATTTTTTTTCGATGTTTTTAACAGTTATTCTGCTGTTCGTGGTGCTGTGGTGGAGACAAATCCAACAAATCAAAGATCATTGATATCGGTCCAGCCGTTCTTTAGTTATAAATAGGGTTGTCAACTTTTTTTAAAAGTAGTAGAGTATATCTGATTTCAGACAGGGTAAAAAAGTACATTTTTTTTTTAAATTTTTTGAAAAGATATTTTTTGTGTCTTTTTCGGCACATTTTTCATAATTTTTAAAAGAATTGTATGACTCGAAACATTCTTAATCTATTTTTTAGCTTGTTTTTTATTAATTTCACTGGGCATATTAACAGTAAACGTTACATTTTTGGGTTAGGACAATGGGTATACATGACTGGTATTAGTATAGTAAATATTGTAAAAAAAAAATAGTATGTTAGCATACTATATTAGTATTACAGATTATAAAGTACACCTAAATGAAATAGAGTACAATACTCTATTTTAGAGTAGGGTTGGCAACCCTAGCTATATATGGTGTAACAAACCCGACTTGTTTTAATATATAAAAATTGATTAGTATTTCTTTGACTTAGAATCACGTACTTTTTAAACTGTTTTACTATACCTACTACATTCAATCAACTTACGTAATTTAGGTATACCTCCAGTATTGTGTGTTTTAATATAAATAGATAACAATTCTCAACAAACTCGTTTGAAAACTGGCTCCTACGCTTTTAGGCTCGCAATGCGTGTGTTTCGTACTCGTGCAGAATAATATGGCGGATAGCTAGTTCCCAACACAATTTATTCTCTGGGCTGGTCGGTGGCCCCCACCACAGAACATATGGGCTCCCACTGGTCGCTGGTTAGCTCCCACAATAATCGAGCAACACGCACTCCGCAGGGCATTCTCAAATAAATTGACTAAATACAAACTATTGTGTTTAGTAGTATTAGTGTGGAGCTCGTGGCTAAAGTAATAACAACCGCACGGGTCTATCCATCAGGTTAAGCTACGCTTGCCGGGGTTAGTCCATGGATGGTTGACTAGCTTTACGTACCGAGACTCCTCCGTGCCTCGGAAAGCACGTTAAGCCGTTGGTTCTGGCTGTCAATCGTGGATCTTTGACAGTCGTTACGGGTCATCAGAAGCCGGAAAGTCTGACAACCAGTCTTACCAAGGGGTATCGTGTGAACCAGTTACTGGGTTGTGGAGGTCAGATAGGCAGTCGCTCCATGTAAAATACTGGTATTCAGCTGGATCCAGTTAGACTGGAAGCCGACCCCAAGATAGTTGGGAAAAGGCTAGGCAGATTTTTTTGACAAAATATTATGTTTATGACATTTTATTTATTATTTCGAGTAAGTTTGTTGAAAAAGTGATTTGATGCACGTATGCATTTGCTATTACAGTCTCTCGGCGCCATAACTCCCTCGCTTTCGGCTTGCGCGTCTATTCCACCTAGTAAAAGTACTGTACCAATGAGTTCTCAATTCATGGGTTTTACTCGTCGTAATAACAGTTAATTTGGTGTTAAACTTTTTTCATTCCACAATGGAACTGGAGGTGGCTTGTTTAAAAAATATTTTTTTTGACAGAACATTTGAATGTGCAGGCTGACACGTTTATTTTTACCCAATTTTTTTAAGTGTTTTAGATAAAAGTACTCTGATTAGTGTAAATTTTGGCGCGGTTCACTTCGTTTTATATTTTCAGTGCTGTGGGTAACTTTGCGTGGGTAATAATGCCGCAGCGAAGGTTTAGCAATGAGGAGGGTTGTGGTGAACATGTGTCCCGGAGCCTGACCTACCCCGCGTCCGGAGACTCATGCGCTATCTGCCAGCACCAAGATAATCTTACAAGGAACAAGAATAAGCTGCCTAGAAGTGTGCGCTATGAGCTGGAAAACGCTTTAGTCGGTGTAAGCGCCTGCCGCTAAACATTTAGCAATATCTCTCTTAGTTTCATAATTGCTTTAAGATTATTGTAAGTGTTCATTTGATTTTTTCGTTTTGAGGGTAGGAAATCGTAAGATGACTTCTCCCGCTCTGGGTGGAGCGTGAGGGAGTGTCAGACTCATACTGACTAAAACCTACCCTTGTTCCTTCATTCCCTTTGCGTTCCAGGGCCACGCTAATTTTCTCGAACAATCCTGCGACCTGGCAGGCAGCGGCCCTAGCGGGCGGTAAAACTGTCAGCAAGATTTACTTACCGTGTAATGGACGCCTAAACAAGCTTTGCCTCAACGACTGGTCGATGCCTACAACCAGGCCATCAGTCTTTCGGTTTTGCTCGTATTCGCCACCTCCACGAGCGAGTGAAACGCCGCGAGTTTTCAACGAGTTTTATTTATTTATTTATTCATTTAGTACACATACAATTATTTTTGCAGGTATACCCAATGTAATAAAAGTAGTCCTATAGTGATAATAATATCATCGTGTGGAGACACGTTCATAGAGTGGTTATAGAGTGAAGTCATCAACATCATCAGCCTTTTAATGTCCCCCACTGCAGGCCTCCTCTTTGTGAGAGGGTGTGGGACTTAATCCACCAAGCGGGCCCAACGCGGGTTGGTGGATGTCACATGTCTTCGAATTTTTGGTAGGACGTGCCGGTTTCCTCACGATGTTTTCCTTCACCGTTTTGAGAGCAGTGGTGATGAAATAATTTACTCAAAGTAAAGCGCCTGCCTGGGTTTGAACTCACGACCTACAGCTTGTAAGTCGCGACCGTTAAGACTGGGCCACCACTGCTACCATTGAATGAAGTGCCAGGAAGATAATATCGTCGTGTGGAGACACGTTTATAGAGTGGCTAAAGAATGAAGTGGCAGGACGATATTATCGTCGTGTCACACACGTTCATAGTGGCTATAGAATGAAGTGGCTGGACGATAATAACGTCGCGTGGAGACACGTTCATAGTGGCTATAGAATGAACTGGTAGGACGATAATAGCGTCGTGTAGAGACACGTTCATAGTGGCTATAGAATGAAGTGGCAGGACGATAATATCGTGTGGATACACGTTCATAGTGGCTATAGATTGAAGTAGCTGGACGATAATAACATCGCGTGGAGACACGTTCATAGTGGCTATAGAATGAAGTGGCAGGACGATAAAAGCGTCGTGTAGAGACACGTTCATAGTGGCTATAGAATGAAGTGGCAGGACGATAATATCGTCGTGTGGAGACACGTTCATAGTAGCTATAGAATGAAGTGGCTGGACGATAATATCCCCGCAAAACACTCGCTCGTGGGTGTGGCGCCTTAGTAGAACAACAAAATTAGCAATGAGCAGGGTTATTAAGTTTTTAAATCATTTTGGTTACAGTTGTGTGACGCGTGGTTTGACGAGATTAAGCCTCACCTGGTGCGCAACAATATAAAACTACACGTCGGTGGCAGCAGCGCCGGTGGGGGGGCCAAGGATCGCGGGCCCCCTGGGTCGCTCGAGACGCCATCACACTCCGCGGACAACTGCACCCACCTCGACCCAGGTGCTGACAATGTACGAGCCTTGCTCCAGCACCGTCATCCCACACTATCATTACTATTGTTTGACCTGCACAAGTTCTGCAAGTCAGAAATAGGACCCCCTGGACTTTTATAGTAGAAAGTTTTTTTAACTCGTTCTCAAACATGTATACTCACATACACAAGATACCCAGACCAGGAACAACTATCTGTAGGTCATACAAATATTTGTACCGCGACACGCAACGCAGCAGCCGAACGCTCAACCACAGCGCCAACCGTGTCGTCAAAACATCTATTCTTTAATTGATGTATTTGTGTTTCTATAGTATTCTAAGAAAGTTTTAGATGATTAGTGCAGGTTAGTTCAGTTTTGTTTAAGGGATTTACAGAAGCGTCGTCTAATAATTTGAGAATGTACATGTGGTCCGGTGGCAGCATCTTCACCGGGTTGCAAGCTGTGCCAGCTCCTGGTCACGGCAGCCACCTGCATCGAGAGCGCAACGAAGCAGGCTGCGCAGTACAATCCATCGTCCCCTGTCCCCACTGATGTTGGTACCTCAGATACATCGCGATGTTCCTCAGGTAAGTCTTCAAGGGCGGAGGGGAGTGCAAAAGTATCTTAGCTGGTGTTAAGCGATGATGTGGTGGACGCTGTAGCACGCTTGCCTAAAATCTAATCTAGTCACTCTGACTCAAAGACAGTTGTTCGTTGACAGATGCGGAAATTTGACGTAAGACCCTATTTTGTTTTTTGACAGATGGAAGGTTAAGATTCAGATACGACAGTGACTTAAATTCAAAACTGTTCGTTTGCATTTTAGGTTCAGAAACTACAATAATTGAGATTCAAAACTGTTCGTTTGCCTTTTAGATTCAGACACGCAACTGTGAGAAGGAGAAACTGGAGCTGCCTGGCGTCCGTAGAAAACGTTGCAGGTTACGGGCACAGGCTCCACCAATCTGGCGAGTGCCACGCCTGTGCCGGATGCGCCCCAACGAGCCTGCGACCATGAGTGCCTTGCAGCTACCACCATGCGATCACTACGTTGGCAAAAAGAATAATTCTCTTTTTAAAAAGTTTTATTAAAACTTATTTATGGATTTGACTTATAATTTGTGTGGTTTTATTTTAACTAAGCCCCAGGCCACCCACGACTAGGTGTCCCGAAGAGGTTTTTTCAAAGTTCAGCTCAGTCTCTCAAACTCGAAGCATTTAATTTAATTTTCTCAAAAGTGCATGTAAATGGTTTTCATTTAGGTAATAATTTATTTAACAATAATTAGTAAATACTATTTAAACACTCAAATGCATAAATATAATTGTTTATAAACTTGAGGAGTCGGACCCCACGATCCGAAGTTTCAACCCCCAAACGGCTCAAAATCAAAATCAAAATCAAAAGTCATTTATTCAAACTAGGCTGAGACCTAGCACTTTTTGAACGTCGAAGTTCTACATAAAGACAGTCCCTCAAAAACGCCCGCCCGTCACCACTTCCTAGTGTTTTAGCTGTGAAGAAGAAGTGGCCAACAAACTCCCCAGCAACACATCTGTCTGTTAAGTTTGAAGAACTTGAACCTATATAATTATATGCAACAATCTTAACATATGTGTATGTAACGTAAGTAAAACAGAAAAATAAAGATATATCATCTAAAATATAATCATAAAATTAAATAATCCGCCACTTGTTAGCTAGCACACTCAATTATGCCATTAAAAACGAACTCAAGCATAAACACTAATCCAAATTAAATAAGCCTCCATACATAACTGGTGTGCCTGCTTACACGTGCAAAGATAGAATCTATCAAAGGGCTGTGATTAGAAGCCACAAGTGATGAACTAGGGCTATCACACTAGAATAAGTAAACAATTATTATATGAACTCATATAATCTGTCATAAACATAAGCTAAATATGGAGATAGAACATCAAGTGTAACATTGTCTTGCGTTCAACACAGCGACCAACTATTATTATCTTCTAAATAGTCATTGATGGAATAGTATGCCTTCGAACAGAGACTAGATTTAACTTTAGTTTTAAATGCATTAAAAGGCAGGTCAAGAAAAGAATCGAAAATATAACTACCAACAAAGTTATTTTTTCGCCACTTGAGGTTCTCAGCAGCCACAGCGGCAGCGGCAGCACAGCACGACGAGCTTGGAAGATGGGATCGTTTGGGCGCATTATGTCCAATTCGCAAATCGTCCAGTGGGTTCAAAATGTTCAATTCGCAATTTGTCCAATTCGCAAATTGTCCAATTCAGAAATTATATTACTTCGTCTTACATTGATTATTTCTAGATAGGTTATAGATAATTATGTAGATTCCATTCCAAAAAAATACTTATGACTTTAGATTACGTGATTTTTTGTTCCTACTTAATAGCGATATTATGATTTATCAGCCACAATTATTTACACATATTTGTGATTTTTTGTAATAAAAATTGAGTTGATCATAAATTATTATGCATTTTTGCCTCGAACCGAATCTCACCCAATCTCAATGCGGGTCGGGTCGTGTCCAAAAACGCCTCTCGTAATCAAGGACGCCCCCTAATTGTGAACTGGACCAATTGCGAATTGGACTAAGTGCGAACTGGACCAATTGCGAACTGGACCAACTGAGAATTGGACAGTTGGACATTTTGCGCATTGGACATAATGCGCCCAAACGGATGGAATGGCGCAATGGTATTTACACAAGTAGCGTTCCACTCTAAAGGCCTATTCATCTTCTATGGAAATAAGGACATGCCGTCCGGTCTCTTGCTATCGTCGCGTGCCATGCGACGATGGTAAGAGTTTTTGAGCACTTTTGAATTATTAAGGTCGGTCAATCAAAGAGATTGAGAACCGCTTACGCGATATAGGATTTGTGTGATTAGTTCGTAAGAATATGGCGACATATAGATGTCGCTACACTAGTTGCATATTCCAAAGCGTAGATCTCTATGGAGAAGAACATGCAAGAAACTTATCACCTGCTCAGTAATAGTCGACATTATGATTATCTCCTACATTTCCGCCCACATTTTCCCACCGTATAATTCCTCTAATAACGCATAGGACTGTTTCATAATTCGTTCGTCGTTTCGTTCGTTCCCTCGTTTTTCATTTCGCACGACCCACTAAGTTTATCGAGCTGTCATACTGAGCTGGTACGCTTCTTACGTGACCTTTTCGTCTTTGATTTTACCAGCATTGCGAAGGATTGGTAGAATAAACGGTAGTTCTCTGTAAAGCCGAAATTCGAAATGCAAAAGCAGCTCAGCAAATTTATCAACTTTTTAGTCAGCCTGAATTGTCCCACTCCTGAGCAAAGGCTTCCCCTCCCAATTCTTCCACTTCTATCGGAGCTGTGCTTCTTCATGTCAATTCGCTAAATAACCATCCAAGGCGTCCAGCCATCTTTTCCTTCGGTCTGCCGCGACCCCGTCAAGCTGTCAGGGCTCCAGTCTTGCCATATATGGCGAGACTGGAGCCCTGAAAAGGGCCGTAGGTAAGCCTAGCCTAGGTAGTTAAGCCCGTAGGTATACCTACGGGCTTAACTACCTAGGCTAGGCTTACCTACGGCCCTTTTCCTGTCATGAGTATTTTCCGCATGCGGGTGATACCAGGGTCTTGGTCACACGCAGAACACACGTAAACCAAAAACGGCCGTTTCTGACACTTTTGCCTACTACTTTGGATACGAAACATTCTGAGACCTGTTTTAACAACGTAAAAATACTTTATCCTATTTGTAACAAACGTGACGTAGAATTCTTTAATATTTATTTTCTATGTTAAGCTACGATTTTTTATTCAATGAGGGCGCCACTTGACCGGTAGTACCGCCTTAAGGCGCTAGAAGACGCTTGCGTGTTTTGCGCTGAGCTCACGTAACGCGTCGTATGTCCACCCAGTAATAGGACTCGCCCATCAAGGAGCGCTGTCCGAAATTAGACGCATTATTAATTTATTACACATAAAACAACAAGTATTAAACTAAAACACTGAGACTAAATTATAAATAATTAAATGATCTTTAAAATGGTGAATGTTTCATAAAAATATGCTTTATAGTTTTTGCGTGATTCTCATTTTTTATTCGCGTTAGACATAACTTAACAAATTAATTACACTATGTTACAAAAATATAATTTCAAATATTCTCAGATCAAATTACGACAGAAATTGTCTAGAGTAACATATTTTTTTTTCAAAGAAAGACAAGTCGTTTAGACGTGTTGTTCAATTAAAAATCATTAAAAGTCGTATAACTGCGCCTTATCGTGCGAAATCCGACACGAACTTGACAGTTTTCCCTTCCACCAGATTTGAAAGGTTTCTAACAGACTTAAGGCCCAGATGTCTATAAAGCGCGGTCACTCTCGGATTGCATAGAAAAGAAAGAGATGCACTCCGACAAATGGTCGCAATTTATTGCAAAATATGAAGTATTTTATCGATTTACTTAGGATTTACTAATAAATTTATAAAAAATAATCCATCACTGGATGCAACTTAGCATTTGAAATTTTATGGTATATTTTTTATTATGATTATAATTGTTAATGAAGGGATAAACTGCTTTTAAGGATAATTTAGAGGTATGTTAGAAGATTTTTTTGATGCATTATAGTATGTTAAATTATGTTTCTAGTTCCATCACTGTATGCAAGTAGGGCTTGAAAATATCATATTTTTTTTATTTCTCAAAACTATTTACGGTATAAGAGATACACTGCTTTAAAAAACCACCTTTTTGACCATTTTTGGGAACCTCCGCCTTAATTATCTACGGGACGGGTTTGAACAAAATTCTATGTGCGATTTTTGCTATAGCTACACAAAAGGAAAGTGACTCATTTTACAGGATCTCTTAACCACACTTACAGTAAACCATCCTATTCTACGAACGAACCTCTAAAATATTATAGCGGTAGCAATAAATTACCAATTTATTCCGGTTAAATTATGCGGACATCGCATAATTACCACTAAAGGGTTAATGGTCAAGTAAGGTCGCTTCTAATGCCATTAATTTCTCCCTTAAGGCTTTGGTCGAAACTAAATGTGAAGGATTTTCGGCTTTCAATTGTTAGGCTGGATATTATTGCTGGACTTAAGGACTTATAGCTTCCCTGTCCAGTAACCTAGAAGAGCTTTATATTCAAAGCACTAACAATGAGGGTGTTCAGCAATGACGTACACCAGATGACAGCACTGAAGCTTCAGGTTCACACGTCTGTCAAAACGCTTCGGACGATTCACACGTCATGTGTACTTCTTTTTTTTAATTTAAGTTATACTTCTTTTGGCGCGTTAGGGAAAAATGATGAGAGTAAATTTTTACGATGCGCGTGTAGCCGTGCACACCGTCACAAAAAACCTGCAGCCTGAAGTTAGCTAGAACCGACACCCTGAAGTTGGCTATGGTCTGTGGTTCATGAAGAATGATTGTTTTCCTTTTGTAAACTTTGTGACAGTTTGGTTTTTTATCTTGTTACGCCAAAGAAGTATAACTTCTTATGTGCGTACATAAGTACACACACACTTTTTTCTTGATAGGCACGCGTTTGACCACTATCTCACCTGATGGTAAGCGATGATGTGGTCGAATATGGAGCACGCTTGCCAAGAATTAGTAACCTATTCACTCTTGACTTAAAGACTGGTTTCGTTTTCAAGGTGGAAGACCTCTTGTCCTAAAGGCCTGTACACATCACCACGGCGCGGCGCTGCCACCATGTTATGTCACGACGTCGTGCCGCGTTGCGGTGCCCTAAAACATCACCACGGCTGGACGCCGCCACCGTGAAACGGTCGGACGTCGTACCGCGGTACGGTGCGCCGCGCCTTCTCACGGCAGCAACCATCGGATCAAACGTGTTCACTTGCAGTTTTTAACTAGATATGGATCGCAAAAGAAGTATCATTCATTGTCTTAGCAATAACAGGAGAAAAATACGTCTTTGGCGGTCCATAACTAATCAACGTTTTCCATAAAAATCACACGTTTTATCTGATGGTAGCTACCGTGAGCCAGTGCGGCGCACCGCACCGCGGTACGACGTCGTGTCGTAACACGGTGGCGGCGCTGCACCGTGGTGATGTGTCCAGGCCGTAAGTGACGTAAATTGCCTAAAAACAATCTTCGTACGGAATGCTGAAAAGCCTATTATAACCCATCAATTTCCTGGTGCCTTTCGCCATTGAGAGAATAATTATGGTGACCAGAGCATCTACCATTTCTATATTCATTTTCTAATAAGATACCTACTGATTCTCTCATTTGTCTGTCATGTTTCTTGTCAGTTTAAAATTTCTGCATTATGGTCTTACTAGCTTGTGCCAGAGGCTTCGCCGGCGTGGAATTAGTACCTACTTTCCCCATTAAAAATTATAGCATACGTGCTATTCCAGATTATAATCTATATCTGTGCTAAATTTTATCCAGATCTGTTCAGCCGTTCTGGCGTAATTTAGTAACAAATACTCATCCATCCATTTATCCATCCAAACTTTCACATTTATAAGTAGCAAGTAGGATGGGTCTTTTTTACTTAATAGAAATAACTTAAAAGATATATATAAACAAACTGATAATAGGTACCTAACATGTACAAATGCGTATGAAAACAACTCATTGGGCATCAAAAAATTCATCCACATCGCTGTCAATGGAAAAAGTGCCCAGAACGCTAGCAGCATTGCCACGTTGAATAGCAATGCTGATTCGTTGGCCAAAGAAAAGCCGAGCCCTCTGGTCACGTGAAGAGTCGACTAACTGCTTGCAGATATGCCGAAAAACTCGATGAGCACTCGGACCCCATGGCCCTAGTGTTTCAACCCCAAACGACTCAAACATGTAACTCCCAATAAGGTTGTTATATTTGCACCGTCTGAGGGTTTTCTGCACCTGCAGCAGCCGCCCTAGGACAGCCCGCCGTGCTAAGAAGATGGGATGGCACAAGGGTGTGGACACATGTTGCATCCCACACCAAAGGCCTACCCAACTTCCAAGGCATTATGGTCATTCCGTCTGGCCTCTTCTCATCGTCACGTGCCAAGCCATTGGGTTCTTAAACAGCTGGTACCCCGGCGGTGACAAGAGCCCGACGGATGATGTCATTAATGCTGGCGTGCCGCGCTATCCGACTAGCGCTCCTTCCGCAGGATAGGCCATGGTGTCCGAGGTGGTCGACTGCTTCACCGCATTGACAACGATGTGGAGTTCCACTCGGAGCACCCAGACGTAAACATGTAGCGATCCGGAAAGTGGCGTCACTCAGCATAGTACCAATGTTGGATACTTTCGGACGGTAGTGCCTGTAGCCAAAGGCCCGACTCCCATTCACTCACAGCCAGTAAGCGGGCACGCTCAGCAGTATTGGTGGACGTATTAATGAGATTATTCCGTACCAACATGCAGAGCGGCTCATCCCACTGTCTCTGGGAAGATGAGTTCTTGGGCAACGCCGTGTTTGGGCAAGCCGCTTTCTAGGTGTTCACAGCATCGGTCAAACACGGCACCTCACAGTTAATCAGCGATGGGGTTAAAATGTGTGGTTAACTGTTGAGTGCTGTGGACCGAAGACAGGAACGCCGGTAGGCTTACACTAGAAATTTTGCGGATGCCGAGCCCACCAAAGCGAATAGGTAGCGTGGCTTGCAGCCATGCTCGGTCATCCAGGGCCACATTTAAGATGGACGTAAGAGTGGAACGAATGATTTGATCGATTTTGTCCAAGAGATGTGGCTGCTTCCATAAAAGGGAAGAGCGAAGAAAATATATGAAATTTGGTCTAAAATAGCAATACCTGATGAGGGTGACCGCCGAATGTAAATTAATTTTGGAAAGTATGCGAAATATCGTTAAAAAGTTAAATTTTTTTTGTTGATGAAAGAAGAAAAACTGTCTTCCAATATTGGAGAACCTAGGAGGTGTAATGAGCTTTTCTCTAAAATTTTGATCTCTGGAGCTATTGCATTGAATTCGTCACAAAGAAAGTAAGCAAGTAGGATTAATTGAATTGCAAATAAAAAACTTTTTTACAATAAAATAGAACCGACTTCCAAAAAAAGTGCAAAATAACTTTAATTTCGGAAGTCGGTGTTCCTGTTTTGTGTCTTCGTTTTTTGACACCGACTTCCGAAATTAAAGTTATTTTGCACTTTTTTTGGAAGTCGGTTCTATTTTTTTGTATAAAAGTTTTTTATTTTTCACTTTTTAGTGGTGGTTCCCCGTTAAACTGTGTTAACAATTAATAGACATAAGATAGCAGCAATCGCGGTTGATTTGCTGTCAATTTTTGAAGAGTTCCGTTGTCTGTCTCCGAAACCCGTCATCAGATCTTTTTGAAATTTAAATGGGACCATTTCGGAATAAACCCCTTTCGATCAAAACAAGAATTTTGCAAATCCGTCAATATATGACGGAGTTATGCCCGAACATACATAAAAAAAAAAATAAAAAAAAATACAAACATCCGAATTGATAACCTCCTCCTTTTTCGAAGTCGGTTAAAAAAAAGAACATTAACATTTAATTGTTACTTAAGTCTCAAACTATCACAAACATGACACAGAAATAAAATCCTTTTCTCCCACTGTAGTTTACGGCTAAAATTTCCGTTGGTTCCGAAAGACCTCAATTAGTACGAATGTCCTGTTGTGTAACCAACACGTTATTGTTTCCGTATTTAGGGTTATAACTAGGGAGGGGTGTAGTTGTCGGTCATCTTTCTGAATTCGGTGAGAAGGACAAACCATTACCTACGCGTTTTTAACCGACTTTTATAAAGAGGTTTTGTATTCGACCTGTAATATATGTAGGTATGTATGTATCTTGTTGGTCCGCGATTTTCTCAAAAACTACTGATGGGACGGGTCCCAATCGGATCAGTTTTCGTTATTCAAATGCATAATATGTTTTAAGGAAGGTTTTAATAAAGAATACATAAGGATCTGATGAAGATCTTCGGAGATAGACAGTGGAACTCTTCAATAAATATCAGCAAATTACTCGCGAACCAAGAAACAAAACCAGAAACACCCGAAATTAAATATGTCTAATACAGAGCCTCCTTTTTTGAAGTCGGTTTAAAAATACATTTTTTTTTTACAAAAAATAGAACCGACTTCCAAAAAAAATACAAAAAAGTGCAACATAACTTTAATTTAGGTAGTCGGTGTCAAAAAACGAAGACACAAAACCAGAAACACCGAGTTATTTTGCACTTTTTTGTATTTTTTTTGGAAATCGGTTCTATTTTTTAAACGAACCAATTCACAAGCGAACTGCTTAAGGCCCTACTAACGGTCCAGTGGCGCCCTCATTGACTAAAAAATCGTAGCATAGCACAGAAAATAAATATAAAGTCCAACTTAACGTTTGTTACAAAGAAGATAAAGCATTTTTACGTTGTTAAAACAGGTCTCAAAATGTTTCGTATCCAAAGTAGTAGGCAAAAGTGTCAGAAACGGCCGTTTTTAGTACTAAATAATAGGTCCGGGGACCTATTAAATCAGCGTTTTGTATGGAGAATTTTAAAGAAGTTGCATTTTTCATACTAACATTTTCTTAATTTATTTGACAACTATGAACACTAATGTTTTAAAACTTTTATGCAATAATGTTTAGAAACTAAAATAACGTAGGTAAGCCACTTAGATTAAGCAACAAAAATAAGTTTTGGCTAAGTTAAAACGAATATACCTAGTGGTCATTTCTGCTAACAAAAAGAAGTCAAGTGGCGGCTCATTGAATAAAAAATCGTAGCATAGCTTACAAAATAAATATTTTAGAATCCAACGTCACGTTTGTTACAAAGAGGATAAAGTATTTTTACGTTGTTAAAACAGGTCTCAGAATGGTTCGTATCCAAAGTAGTAGGCAAAAGTGTCACAAACGGCCGTTTTTGGTATTTTTTTTGTTTATAAAACTATAAGTAATAAGGTTTTTTTTACTATTGGCAGTTAATATTCCGGTATTACATCAATTCATAGAAGTGACGAGGTTCTCTATTTGTGAGAAAAATACGTCAATTTCATATACCCAATAATTTCTAAACTTGACACGGGCTAAATGAACAAATCGTGTGAAAACGAAAAAAAAAAATAAGCAACGTGTCAATACATTTCCAATTTGGAACAATTGCAACACAATGTCCAGTCTCCAATTTCTTCTCGAACTTTCGACTTCGAATATCCTGTGCTCGAATTTGTTCCATCTCTATTTAACTGAGGGTCGCCGTTCTTGACCTTTCATACAAAGAAACATTATCCTCCGACCTTCAGACTGCTCTTATTATTTCAGCTTGATATTGTGAAATAGGTTATGAGAAACCGATATTAAGGATTTTCGCCATCTTGCGAATTATTCCTCTGGTGAATCGGTTGGTAATGTGTGTCCTAGAATCTTAGATTCAATGAAAGTGTCGATTCTCATCGTTCCTCCTGGCTGAATCTATTTTATTCGTAGATATAGAAAAATCTAGATTCTGTAGTATCAATTTCTAGGCTTTTAGGCACCAGTCTCACTTTCAACGAGAAAGCGAATTGCGTCTTACTATCGACTGTTTTCTCGCTCAAGAGACAATATAATATGTCCATGGATCAATTTTCTTTAAGAAATTCGTCAATTCCTAAAAAACATATTGTAGCGTCCATACAAATTTTGATTAGCTGATGACTTAGTAAGAAAAGTCCTTGTTTTTAGGGGAATTGACGTTGAGTTCCTTAGAAAAAGTTGTTCATACCCATGGCCAGATGCAGTTTTTTATATATGACCACAACATTACGTTACACCCGGTAGATGTTGGTCTCGTGAAAGTTAACGAGATATATTTATTACAGGGTGTAAAAAGACAAATCACAAACCCATTAACTACGCATACTGTACGTCTAATAATAAAGCTTTGCGCAAAAATTATTGCTGGGAAACGACCTTTATTTTTGGGTATGAAAAAAAAAACTATTTTTTATTGCGCGCAATGTAACGCGAACCCAGGCAAGTGTTGTTAGATACGTTTGATATTCATTGTGTTTTTGTAACTGCGAATGCGTAATTTCGAAAAAAAAAAAAACAAAAATTCAGGTAATATTTGTATGGGAAAAAGTTTAGTAATAATACTTGGAATTAATTTTCGTAAAAAATTAAAAAAAAAATGAAAAGAAAAAAAGAAAATACGTTTATTTACGGTAAACATGACGCAAAAAACAGAGAAGCACAACAAAAAAAAACAAGATAAGCTGGGGAAAATATGTGTCACATCCACGCAAAACGGCCATCGCTCAGCTTAGCTGTGTGTTATGTGTGAGTGTTATGTGCGTAATTGCGACTTGGACCTTCAATATCTCCAGAACCAGTGGATTCCCAGGTCCCAGGTGGTCTAGTTGAAAAAAATGATCCAAATAATGGGAAGAATATGTGGCTTTCGGCTTCGAAAACTGTATTTTTACACCCGATATATAAAAATATCGTGTCACGGTTTTTGTGGTTGCACTCCTCCGAAAAAGCTCGACCGGTTACAATGTTTTTTTTTTTTGTATATTTGGTAGGTATGAGAATAGGTCGTAAAGTATTTTTCATCCTCCTACCCCCACCCCTCATTTTTATTTGCAGAAAAACGTTTGCCGGGTCAGCTAGTACGAGCATATTATTACTGTAGTTCCCTTGTCTTTAACACCACAGACAAGAACTCCTTTCCCGCTAGTTTATCGCAGTGACGAGAGCTATCAAAGATCAAATCGTTCAGCTATGCATGCTTGGCGGGCAGAACACTCGCTACTCGTTTCTAGTTGCTAGCTCTACTTCATCATCATGTCAGCCGACAGACGCCCACTGCTGGACATATACCTCCCCAAAGTGTCGCCATAACGACCGGTCCTGTGCGTCTCGCATTCATCGGCTATTCACGACTGTCACCAGGTCATTGGTCTACCTTGTGGGAGGCCTTAAAACGCTGCGTCTTCCGGTACGCGGTAGCCACTCCAGAACTTTTCGGCCCGCGAGCAATGTGCCCTGCCCACTGCCACTTCAGTTTAGCGATTATTTGGGCTATGTCGGCAGCCTAGGTTCTCCTGCACATATTTTCATTTCTGATTCGATCATGCAAGGAAACTCTGAGAATAGCTCTACTTGTTTATCGTGTGTCGTCAGCTGTGGAACAGGGGCTTTACCGCTCCGTGTTACTTTATCGAATCGTTTTCTAGCCAATAGCTTTGAGTCTGTTCTGTTTAAGAAAACATTTTATCATCGATAAAGGTTTTTGGTTTCGCCTGAAGCGTTTTGCCGTCTGAGTCTGTTAGAAGATATAGGTCAATATTAAGCCTGAGGATATTCTCGAAATATTTCGCTAAAGCTTTATAAATCAAAATATTTGAATATTGTTTCTGATTGAAAATAGGTAATAAAAATATATTATAAGGCGCAGATAGACGACTTCTACTGATTTTAAATTGAACATCACGACCAGTCATTTTCTTTGAAAAAAAAAAATGTTACTCTAGACATTTTTTTTCGTAATTGTATGTGAATATTTGAAATTATACTTTTATAACATAGTGCAATTAATTTGTAAAGTTATGTCTAACGCGAATAAAAAATTGAGAATCACGCAAAAATTATTAAGCTTATTTTTAATGAAACCTTCATAGTATTTTATCTTATAGTATACGTGTTTTAGTATAATACCTGTTGTTTTATATATAATACATTAATAATGCTTAAAATTTGGGACAGCGCTCCTTGATGGGTGAGTCCTATTACTGGGTGGACGTACGATGCTTTGCGTGAGCTCAGCACAGAATACGCAAGGTAACCACTCAAGGCCGTTGGCATTTGAATGCGTCTTAACTTAATCTAGGTCTGTACGTTTTTCATTTTTAGTAATTCTGCTTAGTTTAATTTAAAAAAAAAAAACGCTCGAGGAAGTTTAAAGTCAAAAATATAGATATTTAAATGCTATAACTTATATCGTACGCAATATTCCTTTAAAATTAAAACTTAAGAACCTTGTTTTTTATTATATTTACAACATTTGCAAAAAATATGAAATTTTGAATTTTATGTTTATTTGGGAAAAAACGTTATCACTTTTTGTATGAAAATTTACTGCTTCATAGTCCTCTTAACAATAGTTTTAGCTTAAGAAAAATCGAAGATCATCCTTCGGCTTAGGGTCAATTGGATCGCAGGTAAGAACATATTAATCAGCCTTTTCATGTTCCCAGACCCGCTGCTGGGATGTGTTCCACTGTGGCCTCCTGTTTGTGAGAGGTTCTGGTCATTAATCCACCACGCTGATTTCCTCACGATGTTTTTCTTCACCGCTTTTCAAGTAGTGGTGGTTCATTGGTTACGGTCCCAACTTATGAATTGTAGATCGTGGCACCATACCTGGACTATTCATCATCATTTCAGCCGAAAGACTTCCACTGCTGGACATAGACCTCCCCCAAGTGTCGCCACAATGACCGCTCCTAAGCGTCTCGCATCCATCGGATTCCCGCGAGCTTCACCAGATCATAAGTTCACCATGAGGTCTCCCACGCTGTCTTCCGGTACGTGGACGCCACTCCAGGGGGCTTAGACAAAGTAACAATTTAAAAACGATAACGAAGTTAGAAAAGACTAAAATGTATGAGATTGACACAAACCGCGCTAAGTCACGTGGTCAGTCGACTGTCGACATCGTTATCGCAAGTTGGTAGACAATGTTATAATTCGTAACGAAACCATAAAGAAACGAATTGCTATCGTGTTTATCCCATACAAATGCGTAGACAAGCAGCGCTTTCAGAGTTCGCCTTCGCCTCGTTCGTGATCGTCAAAAAAGATAACGAAGGAACGCTAACGCTAGGAAATGTTTATCGATATCTCAGAGACGATGACGAATTTAGATATCGATTCGCTACGAAGCGATGTTACTTTGTCTACAGGGCCAGTACCTTTTCATATCAACCTGTGGCCTATGATAAATTGGGTGATTTCTAACATCAACAGATCAAGTAGGCAGACCTACAATTCAGGCTAAATAAAACGAGAAAGTCTGAAACCTAAACATTTGTCTTCAGTGCGTAAACCCGTCAAGGTCTATCGTCAAACCGGCCATTCAAATCCCCAGCCACACTAAAATGTTACACGACACGACTTTTACAAGATGGTTGTATTGTGAAGTCGGCAGAGAGATTTGTCATGAGTATTTTGTTGAGTGATATGGGATCGAGTAAAAATGTGAATTTTCTCTTAATTTAATATCTTGTCTTGTCTGATAAATTTTAGTTATGGATCAATGAAAGAAAAAGAGTGTCCATGGAGTTTCTTGCACGTTCTTCTCCATAGAGATCTACGCCTTGGAATGTGCAATTAGCTGCATTTTTCTGACTGACCGAGTTATTGACAATTCATAAGTGCCTGTAAATGGTTTATTTGAAATAAATGATTTGAATTTTGAATATTGAAATGTTTGTATTATTGATGATGAACTGCATCAATGTTTGCAAGCCAAAATGGTAGAAAGTACAAGGATTCTTTAATAATCGAGGCGCTACTATTTTGAAATACATGACATCATGTCTGTAGTTCTCTACTGGTTTAGGCAGACTCAGAGCAGTCTTGGCCCAGTGTAACAACCGCGACTTACAAGTTGTAGGTCGTGAGTTCAAACCCAGGCAGGTGTTGTAACCATCTTATTGTAAATACCTACCTACATTCTGAGCCAATAAAGAATATTCCACTATATTCTATTAATTTGTCGTAAATACATTTCTGAAAAAGGTGTTTGATATTATTAAACAGGTTTCTCCAGGGCGCGGGCGGTCTGGTCTTAATCAACTTGTAGAGTTTTTATGTCGAATGTTACGGCTGGTTCAAATGGACTTTTTCAGACTCAGGTAACTATAACAACTAACACGTCGAAAGCCCAGCTGCATCGAGTGATTCCAAGGAATAAGCACTGTGATCACGTGCTGCCACGCTCAGTGAGGCTCAGGGGATACCCCTTTACAGTCTCCTGAGGGATGTACCCTAACAGACGTTGCACAGAGGGGGTTCTAGAGTGAAATTTTAAGAGGGGACCCCTTCCATGTAGTGATGGTAATCACCGGGGTGGTTTTGGTGAGGTAATAATCCTGGAATTTTGGGAAAAAGACCGGGGAGTGTGCCCTGGTCTTTTCCCCAAAATTCCAGACGCCTTTTGCAGGTTTTCCACCGAAACTATAATCGACGATCTTCCTCAGTCGTATCACCATTTCTGAGGAGCATGACCTCTTTCACAGGGTTGTTTCAGTCAGTTTTGTCTTGCCATGTCTTGTGTTCTTATGGCCATCAAGGGTTCACTAATACCCGGGCTTGCGGACGGCGAGTAGTGGGTAGTTCGCCGTCCGATCAGCACCAGGCCCGAGAGTCGACGGTGCGTAGTGTTCCATGCGCGCCTCAAAGAGTTGTCAGCAATCATGATGGGGCCCGTCATGGCCGATGCCTGCTCAGGGGTTGTGGATAAATTCAAAACAGAGTTACCACGCTCCTGGACACTCAGGGCAGGGAAGGAACAGGGGTGGGTTTTAGTCAGTAAGAATCTGACACGCCCTCCCGCTCCACCCAGAGCGGGCGATGTCATTGGATGATTTCCTACCCCCAAAAAAAAACAAAGGGTTCATAATATCTGTCATGTACATTTCAGATACACCGGCTATCAGACTCTGAACAAAAAATCTCTATATCCTCCAGACTTTAAAATTTTAATTATGAACACTAACTAAAAAACCTCCATTTTTCATTCTCCAACTCCCAATTTTATTACCCATAAAGGCAGTTTGTACCCAATTTTGTGGGACGTCCTTTCAAACTGAAACGCGAGGCATCACTGGCCTGTAATGTAACCCCTTGAAGTAACCATAAACTGTCTCCTTAAAGACAAGCTGATATATCCTCTAAAGCTTGCCACTTAATGGTCAGATTTCATTGAAGTGTTAGTTATAAGTGTGTATATAAACTGTTATGGACACGCTGAAATATCCTCTAAAGTATATTTCATAATGGTCAGATTTCCTTGAAGCTAGTTATAGGAAAGTACTGAGACCCCTATAAAGAGAACATAACTCTCCCTGCATATTTATGACGAGTTTTTTTTAATGTTCTTGAAGGAATCTTTTAAAGGAGTAATGGGTGACACAGATATTATGTGTCGTCAATTTATGCGCAGATGCTTCTCGGTAGGAACGCGTTTTAATAGTCTTAGGAGTTTTATGAGATTTTTAGACATGATTAAATGGTTTGACGTTATGAAGCGTGGCTTGGAAGAGTGACTGCAGAAGCTTTTCTATTATCATCATTGCTCCGTTTACCATCAGGTGAGATAGTGGTCAAACGCAAACCTAACAATGACTTAAAAAAAATATACGCAAAATTTCAGTTTAAGGTGAAAGCGCCAGGGTAGCCCGTGAAATTAAAATTTTCATACGTTTTTTTGCAATTTGCAGGTCAGTGTCACGTTGTATCTTGGTCAAAATTTAATTCACGGCCTTAGCAAATATGTATCTATAGAGTTATAATCATTAAAATCATCAATACAACTCTTTCAGTTAGATTTGATGTCAAATGTAAGTATTTCATGAAATCATGACAATCATCAATTCTAACTGAGAGAGATGAATTGATGCTTTTAATGATTATAATTCTATAAATACATACTTGCTACGGCCGCGAATCAAATTTTGACCAAGATAAAAAAAACGTAAGAAAATTTTAATTTCGCTATCTTAAGCTGAAATTTTGCGTATTTTTTTTTTTAAATTTTATGCTTGCCTTTGACCACTATCTCACCTGATGGTAAGCGATGATGTGATTGAAGATGGAGCAGATTTGCCTAGAAGTAACCTATTCACTATTGACTTAAAGGCTCCCGAGTTGTAGCTGTGTGCCAATGACAAGACATGATTAGCTAAGGGCTATTACGCACTGTCGACTAGTCGCCGGCGATTCAGTTGTCACCGGTTGCCCGGGCGACATGGCGACTCGCCGCGCAGTGGCGACGCACAGGCAACTGCCGGTCGCCGGCGACCAATAGGAGCACGGTTTCAAATGAAAGCATTCACACTGCGAGCAACTGTCGTAACGACCGGACGGCCGCGCACAATGAGTTTTGACACGGATAAATTATAAAAATATACTGTCGCTCGGCTCGGTTTCCGGCCCTAGTTTCCCATGTTTCGGTCGCCGAGGGACTGAGTCGCCGGCGACTAGTCGACAGTGCGTAATAGCCCTAAGTGACGTCATTCTAAATCCAATATGGCGGATTAGTTATTTTGTATGCATTTCCATGATATGGGTTTGCTGAGAAGAACGTGAAAAATATAAAATAAAGTGTGTGTTTTTTTTTTTAATTACTGAAAATTACTTTGAATTCTGGGGAACCTTGGGCTCAAAGGTAGATAACTTCCTAACGATGCTTTCGAATATTTTGTTCTGAAACACACCGATTTATTCACGATGTTTTCCCTCACGCCTTTTAAGTATTGGTGGATCATTGTTAACGGCCCAACTTGTGAGTTGTAGTAGGTAAACCACCCAGACATACGCATTACTTTGTGTAATATCAACCTGTCATTATTCATCATCATTTCAGCCGAAAGACGTCCACTGCTGGACATGCCTCCCCCAAGTGCCGCAATAATGACCGCTCCTGTGTGCCCCGCATCCATCGGATTCTCTCGACCCTCTCCAGGTCATTGGTCCACTTTGTGGTCTTCCAACGCTGCGTCTTCCAGTACGCCGTCGCCACTCCAGAACCTTTTCATATCAACCTGTGGTCAAGGTTAAATTAGGTCATATGTAAGATCAACTGATCAAAGAGGTAGATATACATTTGAAGCTAAAAAAATATATATATATATACGGTCGAATTGATAACCTCCTCCTTTTTTTTCGTCGGTTAAAAAAAAGATGTGTGGCACTCGGAGACTGCCGCGGTAAAGCTATTGCATAGCATTTTTTATCAACTTATGCAATTATAATTATTTATTTATTTATGTGTGTGTGTACGCACATAAGAAGTTACACTTCTTTGGCGTAACAAGATAAACATCATCATCATCACCGTCACCGTCACCGTCACCGTCACCGTCACCGTCAACGTCAGCGTCAGCGTCACCGTCACCGTCACCGTCACCGTCACCGTCAACGTCAGCGTCAGCGTCAGCGTCACCGTCACCGTCACCGTCACCGTCACCGTCACCGTTACCGTCATCATAGATGGCAAAACTAAAAAGTATCACCGCTGTGCCGGTCGGAGTGGGGGTGTTAGGTTATATTTTCGTTACGGAATTTGGATTCGGTCTCCACGCTCAAGGCCCGCGGTAGAAGCTATGCAATAGCTTAAAAAAACGAGATAGTCTGAAACCTAAACACATGCCTTCAGTGCGTAAACTCGTCAAGGTCTGTCGTTAAACCGGCCATTCCAATCCCTAGCCACAAACTTAAACACTTTTTAAAATACTGAAAAATTGGCATTCACATGAGCTTCAATGTAGTTCGATGAGCTTTATCAAGAACGTGGTCGTTATCACATCATTTCAAGTGCATTCAAGAGTTTTGGCTCCATGGTGCTTGGCTACTGGGCTTATCTCAGTTGTAAACGGCCCTTTGTGTTTATTGGCCTAGCCCAATACTGGCTCCAGCTTGGTATGGAGGGAAGTGAAAAATTATGTATTTTAGTTTATTTTATTATGTTTTGCTGGCCTACAGCTATTAATCCAAGAGTAACAGTAAGGTAATACACAAGAAGCCATTTACAAGCCTCCACAGTTAGTTATTTTCTTACTCCTCCTATATGGCGCAATTATACGACATTTAATGTTTTTAAATTTAACATCACGTCTAAACGCCTAGACTTAGTTCTTTGAAAAAAAAATATTAATTTAGACAATTTTCTTTGTAATTTGATATGTGAATATTTTAAATTATTGATTCATAACATAGTGTAACTAATTTGTAAAGTTATTTCTAACGCGAATAAAAAAATGAGAATCACGCAAAATCTATTGAGCGTATTTTTATGAAACCTTCACTATTTTTAAAATAATTTAATTATTTATTTTTTAATATACGTGTTTTATTACAATACCTGTTGTTTTATGTATAATAAATGAATAATGCTTCTAATTTGGGAAAGCGCTCCTTGATGGGCGAGTCCTATTACTGGGTGGACGTACGACGAGTTGCGTGAGCTCAGCACAGAACACGCAAGCTAACTACTCAACGTCGTTGGTTGGTATTACTTTGTCTTAATTTCGGTTCGAGATCCAGGAGTCTAGTTCAATCTTTTAGACTCGTTGAGTTACAGCACCTCGGCGCTATTCTGGTGGTCGCAATCACAACTGTTGATTCCGTTCTATTGACTTTCAGGATTTACACTAGTTGGGAGTATTGCCCCTTATATGTCTAAGGGCTTGGGTACGTTTACAGACTCGACACATTTACTTAACAACACCTATCTTTATGTCATTTAAATATTTTCACATGAATCATTTTAATCACCTAGTCCTTGCTCCAACCAACAAATATCTACAGATTTTTTTTTGTTTTACTGTTGATAGGCGTACCTATCAACAGTAAAACAAAAAAAAATCTGTAGGTATTTGTGTGTGAGATAGTGGTCAAACGCGTACGTTTGACCACTATCTCACCTAATGGTAAGTGATGATGTGGTCGAAGATGGAACACGCATGCCTAGAAGTAACTTAATCACTCTTGACTTAAAGACTCCCAGGATATAGCTATCAGGAAACACAGACTCCGGCAGGGAATTCCACTACCTAGCTGTACGCACAATGACTGAGCAGATTTTCAAATAAACATTTAAATAAACAACGTTTCGACTTATGTTCTTCCTAAACAAATAAATGGCGTGAAGTTCAACTAATGAGTTGTTTATTAACATTTGTTACTCGTACCTTATTTATAGTCCGGTCCCAGACAGGTTGGAGAGTAAACAACGGCACTATGCATAGTAGCGGCAAAAATAAATTTCTCATATAAATATTTACGTGTTTACATCATTCATTATGTGAGTTGTGGTGCAAGTGGGCATTTAAAAAAGAAGTATAAATTCAAATAAAAGAACTCGACATTATCGAGTTTGAGACCCACAACAACGGTTCACACAAAAATAAAAGAATCTACTCCTGATAATATTGATCACAGATCCTACAAAGGAATCTGCAATCTTCACAAGGGTCTACCTTGTATCGAGAGGAAGACACTGTGATCCTCTTAAGGCGTTATTAGCTGCCAACGACCTTGAGTGGTTAGCTTGTGTGTTCTGCGCTGAGCTCACGTAAAGTGTCGTAGTTCCACCCAGTAATAGAACTCGCCAATCAAGGAACGCTGTCCGAAATTAGACGCATTATTAATTTATTACACATAAAACAACAAGTATTAAACTAAAACACTGAGACTAAATTATAAATAATTAAATGATATTTAAAATAGTGAAGGTTTCATAAAAATACGCTTTATAGTTTTTGCGTGATTCTCAATTTTGTATCCGCGTTAGACATAACTTTACAAATTAATTACACTATGTTATAAAAATATTATTTCAAATATTCTCAGATCAAATTACGATGGAAATAGTCTAGAGTAACATATATTTTTTTCAAAGAAATTAAATTAGTCGTTTAGACGTGATGTTTAATTAAAAACCTTTAGAAGTCGTTTAACTGTGCCTTAAGACTTCTTTGGCTTTAGCCTCATCGGCCATATGTACTATATAAGCCATGTGCCCCGCCCACTAAAACATAAGAGAAATTCTCAGGGTCTTCTCGGTAACCGGTATCGGTTAATTGTTTTCTGTCAATGGCCTTATTTCTGATTCGATCACCCAGGCAATCTCCAAAATTGAATAACGTTAGTTATAGAAATCGGATGCCATCTTGATGTTCATTTGCGCTGGATTCCCTAGACTAGCTAACTACTATTTATCTATTCTTTCCACTAGCTATATCTTCGAAAACTACTTAAAGATTACAATGCAATGCCAGTGCCTTGTGACCTAGTTTAGAAGAAAACTTAGTTTATTTACCAGTCTTCCACAAATTAAGTATCAAGATAATAAAATGTATTCTATTCTATTTGTTATTCCGCTACCGCTCATGGCTTGTACGTCCACTTCCCAACGTTTATAAATATGACGTCGGTTAGGTCCGTCTCGGACGTTTCTCAAAGTGTCCGCACGTTGTCGCTTACTGATGTGCACATTTATACGTTTTAACTGCAACACACTTTTTTGTCACTGTTGCCAGTACTTGTTCCGTGCTGGTTTTGAACAGTGTTTGTATAAATAATTGTAATGATCTGCAAAAACTTTTTCACAAAAAAAAAAAACAACCGACTTCCAAAAAAGAAAATTCACTAAAAATTATATAGTACAATAGAACTAACTTAAAAGATATATATACAAACTAACAATAATACCTAACATGTACAAATGCGTATGAAAAAACAACTCACTGGGCATCAAAAAATTCATCCACATCGCTGTCAATGGAAAAAGTGCCCAGAACGCTAGCAGCATTGCCACGTTGAATAGCAATGCTGATTCGTTGGCCAAAGAAAAGCCCAGCCCTCTCGTCACGTGAAGAGTCGACTAACAGCTTGCTGATATTACTAAAATTAAAAAATAACTTTAATTTCGGAAGGCGCTGTTTGTGACTTCCGAAATTAAAGTTATTTTTTAATTTTTAGTGTATTTTCTCTTTTGGAAGTCGATTGTTTTTTTTTGTAAAAAAGTTTTTTATTTTTCAGTTTTTAGTTGTTATACCCCAGAGCTAAAAACCCCAATAAAATGGAACGTGGAATTTAAACATACTCGTAATTGGAGAGACCTAAAACGTCATCTAACTATACATATTTTTCGTTTTTGTTCAGTTTTTCAAAAAGCGCTGAAGCAATTTCGATAAAATTTATATGGTGGTCCCATATAAATTTCCCTCGGGAGTATATTCTTTCAGATAAAAAAAGGATTTTGAAAATCCTCAACGAAAAGGTCCACAACTGACAGAGAAATCGGTGGACATACATAAAAAAAAACATACATACAGCCGAACATAGAACCTCCTCCTTTTTCGAAGTCGGTTAAAAATATACCTAACACCAGGGTCATAGGGTCCAAGTGCTCATAGAGTTTTTCGTGACATCAGCAAACGGTAAGTCGACTCTTCGCGTACCCAATGGGCAAGCCTTTTTTCGGATAAAGAATAGGCATTACCATTCAACGTGACAATACTGCATCCCGTTGACAGCGATGCACCATGCATTCACACGTCGATTGAACGCCAGGTGTGCACTATGATTAAAAGTGACGGGTTAGTGACCAATAACTTCTTCTCGCTTTGTATTTACTATGTAATTTATCAGTCTTTTTTATCTGATAAATATTTGTGATAAATTATACCTATTAAGAAGAGATTCTTTGTTATCTCACGCAATCCACATGTTAATAAAAACACTACGAGTTGCGACCATTTGGGACCTAGGGTTTAGTCCCTAATGGTTTCTCAATTAAGAATTTGAAATTGAGTATTTGTTAGACTCTACTTCAACCTGAAAATCTGTCAAACTGAGGCATTCTAGTCCTCAGCCCTAGTGCCTAATGCCTATCATATCCTGAGATTTTAATTTAGAAACAGAATTTTCTTAAAGTTTTACTTATTGTCTACATAAATCGACGTTTACTTCCATGTTTAAAATAATAATCACGTTTAACTACAGTTGAACTGCATAAGAAATTACACTACAATATTGCCACCAAAAAGCACTAAATCCCGTGTAATATCGTGATAAATTCCGCCATAAAAAAGGGAAAAATAACCAGCAAAATGTACCACAAAACTCTTTGACGCTGATATCTTTTTATGAATTTCATATGAACAAAGTTATTCATGATACCAGTTGGAAGTTTTGGCATGTTTATCATTTTATCTCCGCTTTTGTCGCGGTGGGAACAAATTGATAAGATTGTTGTGTTTTATTTGCGGAGCAGAGATGCATATAGAAATATGTTGAAGTGGTATATTGAAGACTTTTACGTTTAAGGCCCAGTTATACGACTTCTAATGGTTTTTATTTGAACATCACGTCTAAACGACTAATTTTATTTCTTTGAAAATAAAATATCTTACTGTAGACAATTTCCGTCGTAATTTGATATGTGAATATTTGAAATTATATTTTTATAACTTATTTTAATTAATTTGTCAAGTTAAGTCTATCGCGGATATAGAAATGAGAATCACGCAAAAACTATAAAGCGTATTTTTTGAAACTTTCAACATTTAAAAGACAATTTAATTATTTATATATTAGTATACGCATTTTAGTATAATACCTGTCGTTTTATGTATAATAAATTAATAATGCGTCTAATTTCGGACAGCGGTCCTTGATGGGCGAGTCCTATTACTGGGTGGACGTACGACGCGTTACGTGAGCTCAGCACAGAACACGCAAGCCAACCACTCAAGGTCATTGGCAGTTAAGAGCGCCTTAAATCGAAATATAAATATTGGAGCGGGCGTGTCAGACTCATACTGAATTCTTTAAGTTGTCAGGGCCGCGGTGACTCTTTTCATTACTCCCGCGACCCTGGTAATCGGCCCTAGCAGGCCCCGTCAGTTCTTGTAGACATGATATTCTCGCACAGCACACAGCACAACGCACACATCGCCGCTTTGGTGGAGTCCCGGCCTTAAAATTAAACGGTTAGGGAGTTTTATAAATAAGACTGATAATGCTGATATCTTTGCGCTTACTATAAACGAGAATAGTAGTTAGCATCATCATTCTCCTGCCCTTATCCCAATTTATTTGGGGTCGGCGCAACATGTCTTTTTCTTCCATACTCCTCTATTAGTCGTCATCTCTGTAGTCACCCCTTTTTTTCCCATATCCTCTTTCACACAGTCCAACCATCGTTTCTTTGGCCTTCCCCTACTCTTATAGCCATCCACATCCATACACAAGACTTTCCTCACGACATTTTCTTCATTCCTCCGCATCACATGCCCATACCACGACAACCGATTTCCACACAACTTTTCAGTCAGCGGTGCCACTTTCAGACTTCCTCTTATATACTCATTCCTAATTCTATCCATGCGCGTAACACCACACATCGCTCTTAGCATTCTCATCTCAGCTACATGCAATTGCTTTTCATTCATCCCTTTTGTGGCCCAACATTCTGAACCATACAAGACAGCAGGTCTGACCATTGTTTTATAAATCTTCCCCTTAAGTTTTAGGGGAATGCGGGAATCACAGATAGTCCCGGTGACCTGCCGCCATTTCATCCATCCAGTGTTAATTCTGTGCTTAACAGTCCGATCTATTTCGCCATCGCTTTGCACGAGTGAACCGAGATACCGAAAATCGGAGCAGACTGGGAGAAGCGCGCCATCTAGCACTACAGCTTCAGAACTGGAGAGACCGCCGAAATCGCAGAACATGTATTCAGTTTTGGTTCTGCTGATTTTCAAGCCAACTTTCTCCAGCTTCTGTTGCCATTTCTCCAATCTGCTCTGGATCTCAGGTCCATCTTCACCGACCAGAACAATGTCGTCGGCAAACAGCATGCACCAGGGTGCCTCTTCCTGTATTTCCGACGTAAGAGCGTCCATAATCAACAGGAAGAGGTAAGGACTTAAAGCCGACCCTTGATGCAAGCCTACAGCCACACTGAACTTATCGGTGTTGCCAGCAGCCGACCGGACGTAGGTACTAGATTGTCTGTACATAGCACGAATCAACTCAACATACTTCCCAGGCAAACCTTTCTCTTTCAAGGCCCACCACAACACAGAATAGTAGTTAGCAGTAAGTGGGAAATCATCCTATGACTTCTCCCGCTCTGTGTGGAGCGGGAGGGCGTGTCAGACTCTTACTGACTAAAACTCACCTGTGTTCCTTTCTTGCCTGAGTGCCCAAGGGCGCGGTAACTCTGTTCCAAATTTATTCGCGACCCCTTTTTTTTTTTTTTTTTGGCAAACATGCATCGGCCATGACGGACCCCATCAATGGTGGCTGACTTCACTTTGAGACGCGCGTGAAACACTACGAGCCGTCGACTCTCGGGCCTGGTGCTGATCGGACGGCGAGCTACCGGTGGCCGGAGATCGTCTCGCAACCTCCGACGCCCGGGGCGTCTCTTGCAGTGGCTGCGGCTGAGGGCGATTCCGTTGAGTCTCCCTCACCCGTTCCGCCTCCTCCTTCGCGAGCATTACTGCTTCGCAAAAGGAGGATACTGCTTCCCATTCCTTCTCGCTCCGTACCATGGCCTGGACCAGGGCCGGGCGCGAGAGGTTGCTGCCGCCGATCGCCTCCACGAGGACACGGCGGTTTTCCGCCCAAGCGGGGCAGAAATCTCCACCGTATGCTCCACCGTGACACCCGAGCGTTTCCTCCCGCCTTATCCGACACAAGAACTTCTCGAAACAGCCGTGTCCGGTGAGGACCTGCGTCAGGTGGAAGGTGAGGACGCCGTGGCGCCTCTCCAGCCACTCCTCAAAGAGGGAGCAGTAACAGCCTGCAGATTGTTTGATGTATTTTACCGGAACTGGCTCAAATCCAATAATGAAATGTTCAATGTTCAATGTTCGACAGCAGTTTTCCTTGAGTTTCATACGTAACTTAGCCTCTTTCTAGCAATAATCATAGATATAATAAATTTAGCCAATCCTATTCACTTACGGGATCACTCGAACCAGAGAGCATAAAGGCGCGTATTAACAAAACGCCTTTCGCGTAACCCGTTGATCGCAATTTGGTAAAGTGGAAATTCGCAATACGCCTCCCTCGAAGCTTTCGGTGTTAGGTGCCAATCAAAGATTCTGTTAAAAGGTGGGGTTGCCAACCTTTTCGCGCTGAAAGGATTTTGTCTCATTATGAACTCTATCAGTTATTTTGTCCAAAGATAAATAAATTGAAGTTTATCGAAAAAATAGACAGAAATCGTTTTTGTGTCTTAAAGGGTTTCTGAAACTTAAACATTTATCATTATTATCATTTCAGCCGAAACTAAACTGCTGGAAATAGGCCTCCCCCAAGCGTCGATCATCTTCACCTTGAGGGAGGCCTTCCAAAGCTGCGTCTTCAGGTTCGCGGTCGCCACCCCAGAACTTTTCGGCCCCATCCTGTCCCCACCTGTTCTGCGAGCAGTGTGGCCTGCCCACTGCCACTTAAGTTTGGCGATCCTTCGGGCTATGTTGGTAGCCTTGATTCTCCTGCGGGTATCTCTATTCATTTCTGATTCGATCACGGAAGGAAACTCCGAGCATACCCCTTTTCATTGCCCTGTGAGTTAAAGTCACCCAATTTAAGTCTTCCTATGAGACCCATTGTGAGTGACCGCGCTTTCTTTCTCGCCGCTAATTAGCTGTCACGTTGCCGGCCGGAGTATTGGTGTGACACGTAGAGGAGGTCGCAGAGTAGGAGGACCGTAGATGAGAGTTAGATGAAGATGAGACGACGTCTATTTTACTATATACAGTAGGCTTGATTATATGGAACACTTATCAATCGTACGTAGGTACACCATACACTGTGACTAGGTAAAGCTATAAGTTGTATTATTGCTAGGAACTGCCTGGTTATAAAAGCTGCACTTCACTGTTCTAGTAACTCTTACAAACTGGTAACTGTCATTTATTGAATAGAAGGAAAATGACAATGATGGATAGGAGCTTAGTCTGCTCGGCAGCAGAAACAGAACTCATTTTTAATATAAAAACAGACTATTGACAGAGAAAACTAGTAATATTTGAATTTCAAATAAAAAAGGTAGGAAAGAACGTAATTTTGGAATAGAGGTCAAAAAATAAATAAGGGTTTAACACTGCCTTGTTACATAGCTAGACTTAACTTGTAAAATGTTACACACCTCTGGCTTTTAGTTTGGAGAATATGAACGAGTTGTTTTACGTTATACAAGAAAGTGAATCAATCAATCAAATTAGTCCATGAGAAATATATATAGTTTGCCTGATCTTTTGTAGGTAGTACCTGATCGTAAAAGCAGTGCATTTTTTTCCTTCCCTTCTATTAATTCTCCAGTTGCTTACTCGATAGTAATAATAGCAACTATTATTTTTACGTAAATGTAAGGCTTTGTAATACGTTACGTTCAAAGAGAATAATACGTATTATATGTATAACGTAGTGTGTAATGGAAATGGGTGGTATATATTAGATACTGCTGTTGCCCCTAAAAATGAACAACTTTCTACAATGAAGTCATAGAAAACTCCCAAAAAAAAAGAACTAAAAGTGAAAAATATATAACTTTTTACAAAAATTAGGACGGTGTTTCTTGTTTTGTTTCTTCGTTGTTGACACAGACTGCCGAAATTATAGTTATTTTACATATTTTTTATTTTTTTATTTGAAAGTTGGTTTTATTTTTAACCGACTTCAAAAAAGAGGAGGTTCTCAATTCGTTTGTTTTTTTTTTTGTTGTTTGTTACGCTATATCTCCACATAATTATTATTTATTTATCTTTATATACATATAAAGTGAATAGATTTTGATAATTATTTTTTTATGATAGGTCATACTTCAGAGGTGGTCCCGTATATATTTTATCGAAATCGATTCAGCACTTTTTACAAAAAAAAAAAGGTGTGTGTGCGATTCACACACGATAGAAGTGAAACTTCAGTAAATCGACAAAAGAATGAGATGAATATATATAACAAGGGTAGGATAATTACAAAGTTTAATTTTTTTTAAATGAAAGTATTTTGATTAATTTTAAAAGATATTTTATTTAACATATTATGTTACATAATCTATTGCTCAAGTTCCATATTTTCAGTTTCAACAAATGATACAAGAGGCTTATGATAACTAAAATACGATACAAATAGTATGTATATTTCTGTCTCATTCTTTCCTGGCTTCATCCTACACATTTTTGTATTTGTGTCTCTTACCTGTCGTTTTATCCGTTGCATCCGGTTTGAAATCACAACGATTCTAAAGAAGTTTCACTTCAAAAACAACATAAACAGAAAATATGTATACACAGATGACATTTTGGTTGTCTCCAAATATTCAAATTCCACGTTATAATTTAATATTTAGTTTTACTTCTGGTGTACAACAACAATAAAAAAAAAAAACTAAAAAGTGAAAAAAAATCTCATAGAAAAACTTTTTTACAAATACAAAACTTTTTCTCAAAAAATTCAACCGACTTCTAAAAATTGCAAAATAACTTTAATTTCGGAAGTCGGTGTCAAATAACTAAGAAACAAAAAAAATATGTACACCGCAATTTTTAGAAGCCGGTTGTATTTTTTGAAAAAAGTTTATTATTTGTAAAAAAGTTTTTCTGTGACACCGAGCGCTCCGAGTTTTAGCTTTTTTGGCTGGTCTACACTGTCCACTCATACCAATTTATCATCTGCCTAGCCTTTTCCCGAATTTCTTGGGGTCGGCTTCAAATACCAGTATTTTACATGGAGCGACTGCCTATCTGACCTCCACAACCCAGGTACTGGGTAATACGATACCCCTTGGTAAGACTGGATGTCAGACTTTCATGCTTCTGACGACCCGTAACGACTGTCAAAGATCCGCGATTGACAGCCGGGACCAACGGCTTAACGTGTTTTCCGAGGCACGGAGGAGTCTCGGTATGTAAAGATGGTCATCCATCCACAGACCAACCCCGGCAAACGTAGCTTCACTTGATGGAACGTCTCATTTTTTGGAGGGGGGGGGGGGGTGGGAAATCATCCAATGACTTCTCCCGCTCTGCATGGGTGGAGTGGGAGGGCGTGTCAGGCTCTTACTGACTAAAACCCACCACTGTTCCTTCCCTGCCCTGAATGTCCGGCCGGGCATGGATCGACCCATGCGGCTGTTATTACTTTAGCCACGAGCTCCTCCCACTCATACCTATTTACTCGTACAATGTAATATTAATTATTTTACATACTAGTGTATAAATTCAAGTTCTTCAAACTTAAAAAAAGACAGATGTGTTGTTGAGAAGTTTGTTGCGCTTGCGCCACTTCTTCTCAGCTAAAACATAGTTACTTTACTATTACCAATGTGTGTTAATAAAACTCTCATCTAACACCTCACGCTTTTTAATTGACTTCCAAAAAGAGAAGGTTCTCAATTCATCTGTATGTTTTTTTTTTTGTATGTTGCCCGATTTCTCCGTTAGTTGTGAACCAATTTTCAAAATTCTTATTATTTACTTTTCATCTGAAAGAATATACTCCCGAGGTGGTCCCATATAAATTTTATCGAAATTGCTTCAGCGCTTTTTGAGAAACTGAACAAAAACGGAAAATACGTGTACCTCGATGACGTTTTGGTGTTCTCCAAATGTTTAAATTCCACGTTCCATTATATTGGGGTTTTCAGTTCTGGGGTATAACAACTAAAAAGTGAAAAATAAAAAAGTCGGTTGTTTTTTTGTAAAAAAGTTTTTTACGATAAAATTTAACATAAAGAATGTTATTTTCTACGTTTTAGTTCGTCTGGTTACTAAAGCGTGTTATTTTTAAGTCATCGATAGTTGATAAGTTTGCGAAGTTTTAATTCAAGCCGGCGTTTAGAAGTGTGTGAAAATCACGTTCAAAAGTTCGTTGTAAAAAGACAGTTTCCGAAGCCGAAAGCCACATATTCTACCCATTATTAGGATAATTTTGTTTCCAATAGACCATACCTGGTAATCCCCAGTGGATTTCTGGAGATATAAAAAGGACAGTCGCAATTTTTTTTTTACTTTTTTAAGAAAATTAATACCAAGTGTTATTGGGTCCTCGTCCCTCCGAGGACCTCCACCGTGTCCTCGTGCATGCGATAGGTGGCGGCGACCTCTCTCGCCCGGCCTGGTTTAGGCCACGGTACGGAGCGAGAGGGAATGGGAAGCAGTCTCCGCCTTCTGCGAAGCAGTTATGCTCGCGAAGGCGGAGGCGGGACGCGTGAGGGAAGCTCAACGGAGTGCCCCTCACGGACCCGGCCGCTACCACCGCAGGAAAGGTATTGGGCGTACTGGGCATAGGACGTCGCGAGATGATCTCCGGCCACCGTAGACCCTGGCCTGCGGACCGCGAGCAGTGGGTAGCTCGCCGCCCGATCAGCACCAGGCCCGTGAGTCGACGGCGCGTAGTGTTCCACGCGCGCCTCAAAGAGATTAGTGTAAGCCACCACTGACGGGGCCCATCGTGGCCGGTGCCTGCATGCCTAGGGGTAGCGGATAAATTCTGAAAATGAGTGATGAAACCGCACCCCTGGGGACTCAGGCACGCCCTCCCGCTCCACCCAGAGCGGGAGAAGTCATCGGATGATTTCCCACCACACCAAAAAAACAAAAGGGCTCAAGCTAATCTGGTTGGTTACGTAAAAATGTATTCCGCGTTGATGTCTTTTTGAAAAGTCCCTTTCACTCACTGAGTATTGTCAATACGTCTGTCACTTTCTATCTGTACTAATGTCGTAGTGCTGTAGCAACTTCAAAACAAACTCCATGTTGATGAAGTTATCGATGTTCCATAATGGTAAAAAAATAATATTACTTAATGTTTACATTTTAGACTTCCAAATATTCCGGAACTGAAAGAAAAGTGGATTAATGCAGTTCACAGGGAAAATTGGTTTCCAAAAACGAATAGCGTTGTTTTTTTCAAGACATTTCGTAGCGGATTGCTTTAAAACTGTAAAGAACCGACGCCGTCTATTTAGTTCAGCAACACCGACACTGTTTTTGTCTGTTTTGTATGTTTTATTATATCCATATTTCAAATGAATATTTTTAATTTTTGATACATACCAAGCTAATAAAAGCAAAAATAGGATTCACAAGCTAACACATAAAAAAAAAGCTAACACATTTATAGGGCCGATTTCACCAATTCTAAACGCCCAGTTTTCGACGTTTAAGCTCGCTTAAACGCGTTTAGCCGCTATCATAAAGCTAAGAGTTTGTTTTTTTGTTTGGTTGAACGCGCTAATCTCAGGAACTACTGGATCGAATTGAAAAATTACTTTTGTCTTAAATAGTCCATTTACCGAGAAAAATGTGGCAAAAACGGGCAAAATCCTTTTTAGAGCTTCAGTTGCGTGCGCTGCGTAAACGGTTAAAGTTACGCAAAGAATATGTATGACTGGAATTGTTCTTCTTTTAAAGTTCTAAAAAAAGTCCGCAACAGCATATGTCTATCTTTTAAGGTTAACTCACTATAATCTTTTTTATGGTTTTTGTTTTTTACGCTAAGCTTAGTTCAGTAAAACTTAGTTTATAGAGCGAATGGTGAAATCGGCCCTCAGTAACATGATACACCCACAAAAGCTCTCGACTTACGCCAATTTAGTTTCAGGAGTTTCACTTGCGTTACAACAAATTGTGTTGGAAAACTTTTAGTTTTTTATTGAACAAGTTTCAGTATTTATTCCGAGCACGTTAGACCATCGGAGGCCCTTGTCCGAAGTTCCAACTTTAACTAGTTACGAATAAAAATTCAATTTTGAAAATAATAAAAATAATGTTGTTGTTTTGGTGAGTAGTTTTTAGGGTCCCGTACCCGACCCGGGCCTGCGGACGGCGAGTAATGGGTAGCTCGCCGTCCGATCAGCATCAGGCCCGAGAGTCGACGGCGCGTAGTGTTCCACTTCCACGCGCGCCTCAAAGAGTTGTCAGCAATCATGACGGGGCCCGTCATGGCCGATGCCTGCCCAGGGGTTGAGGATAAATTGGAAAGAGTTACCTCACCCCTGGGCAATCAGGGCAGGGAGGAACAGGGGTGGTTTTTAGTCAGTAAGGGTCTGACGCGCCCTCCCGCTCCACCCAGAGCGGGAAAAGTCATTGGATGATTTACCACGCCACAAAAAAAAAAATGGGGCTGTGGATAAATTCGAAACAGAGTTACCGCGCCCCTGGGCACTCAGGGCAGGGAAGGAACAGGGGTGGATTTTAGTCATTAAGAGTCTGACACGCCCTCTCGCTCCACACAAAGCGGGAGATGACATTGGATGATTTCCCATCCCACAAAAAAATAGGGTTCCGTACCCGAAGGGTAACCAACGGAACCAACTAAATCACCGCTGCCCGTCTGTCTGTCTCTCACCGAAATATGTATAGACAGTTGAAATTTTCACTGTGTGTGTTTCGATTGCCGCTATTCTATTTTCCTTAGCATAACGTGTTGTACTTGGCAAAAGCCCCCCCAAATCATTCCAGGTATTCTGTATTCGCCGCCGAAGCCAGCCTGAGAAGAGGTGGCGCGACGACCTAGAGGCCTACCGTATGAGCTGGTTCTACGTGGCTCGTGACAAGAATAAAAATATTATTAAATTAAAATTTCACGTTTCTTACCGCTCCATGGGGCTCTCCCTATAAGAAACAAGAATTTTCGGTTTATGGTTCTGTACCATAAACCGAAAATTCTTGTTTCTCCTTTCACCCTTCGCGTGTAAGTCCGACTCGCACTTGGCCGGTTTAGTTTCCTTGTGGAAGAAGTTGTTTGTCAGCTTGGTTGATGATATTTTTTTTTTTTCAAAAATAGTTTGACCAGTCTAATGCAGTTGGTGGAATTTATTTTAGTTCAATCACTTATTCTATGCCACCAAATGCACCAGACTGCTTGAAAAGAGATTTATTTGGAACTATATAGTTTTTTAAATTTTAATAAGTTAAATATTTTTGGAATCATCTACTCGGGCTCTTTAATATGACGACTTATAATTATGGGGTCGCCATTTTTGTCGCAAAATTCGTGTTTCAATAGTTCAATTCGGGTGTAATTTTGAAAAATTGAATATTTTCAAAAAAACCCGACTGTTAAAAACAACTGAAAAGTTCCAAAAGAGTCACTTTCCAAGCGGTCTGATGCAGTTGGTGGCATGAAATCAATAACTGGACTAAAATAACTGCCACTAAATGCATCAGACTGCTTGAAAAGCGACTTGTTTGGATTTTTCAGTTGTTTTTAACAGTCGAGTTTTTTGAAAATGTTAATTTTTTTATTCCCATTGTTTTGTTTATGCGCTTTATGTGACTGCGATTAATTCTTTTAAATAAAGAAATAAACTCCAACATAAGAAGATCATTACATTTACCCTGACTTTATATTGTTACAACGGTAATTCACCCAATAATATGTTATGGTACGTATTGTAAAATATCAGATTTTACGGAACCCTGCAATCCTCGGGGAAACTGGCGGAGTCTAAAACCAGTAAAAGTCGGATTTATACAATTTATTCGGTCCGTAAACGCGAGAAATACACGCGGCTGTACGGAACCCGATATCCGGAATTCACTTTAATTTTTATTTACAAAAATAAAAGTTATTTTTTTCCTATATGCAGCGTTTCAGTGTCTCGGATAGAATGGTGCTGGATTGCAGGCAAACACGTCGGAGGAATGAGGTACATTTGTGCCGACCTCAGGATCAGCTCCGTCCTGACTCCATACATGGTTGCTGAAAGTTAGACTACAAACGTAGCTTAAAGAAAAGTTTTACAAATAATGTTAGTACTTTATCTTCTTTTTATTGACAAACTAAACGTATAGCATTTATTTAATTTTCACTTTTGACAAACATCGTTTTAATACCATACAACGATGTTTTTCCATAATATGAATAGCATACAAAGATACATAAACTCACGCCATTTCCCATGGTATAGGCAGACACTAAGTGCCTCCATAGACGGACTACTTGAAGCAGTCAGTGCCAACAGCTTCAAGCAGTCGCTGTTGGGCGATCTGCAGTTTCAATACAAATTGAAAATCGCCATTTATTTATTTATTTATTTCTATAACAATTGCTTGCTGCACTTACAGTAAACACCAAAGCGCGCAGCAAGCCAACAATATAAAATTTAACTAAAAAACTTTATATAAACATTTAACATAAATTTACTGCTAAACGTAAATATGTCAGCATCTGGCGCCTGAGCAATTAGGGCGTTCAGCAGATTGATTGCTTGGGTTGTGGGAGCATATCGCGCAGTATCGGTACTTACTGGAGGAGCCGCGAACGGAGCGTGCGGCACAGTCACATACACGGACCGCTCAAGCAGTTCATTTGCAGTCACAGGTAAAAATGTATTAACTGCTCCAAGTAGTCCGTCTATGGAGGCCCCAACCGCAACACGACTGCTCTCGTGCAGTTGGTCTCGACTGCTCTAAGCAGTCCGTCTTTGGAGGAATAAACCGCAACACGACTGCTGTCGTGCAGTCGGTCTCGACTGCTCTAAGTAGTCCGTCTATGGAGCCCCAACCGCAATACGACTGCTCTCGTGCAGTCGGTCTCGACTGCCCTAAGCAGTCCGTCTATGGAGGCCCCAACCGCAACACGACTGCTGTCGTGCAGTCTGTCTCGACTGCTCTAAGCAGTCCGTCTGTGGAGGCCCCAACCGCAACACGACTGCTCTCGTGCAGTCGGTCTCGACTGCTCTAAGCAGTCCGTCTATGGAAGCCCCAATCGCAACACGACAGATCGCGTGCAGTTGGTCTTGACTGCTCTAAGCAGCCCGTCTATGGAGGCCCCAACCGCAACACGACTGCTCTCGTGCAGTCGGTCTCGACTGCTCTAAGCAGTCCGTCTATGGAGACCCCAATCGCAACACGACAGATCGCGTGCAGTTGGTCTTAACTGCTCTAAGCAATCCGTCTATGGAGGCCCCAACTGCAACACGACAGCTCTCGTGCAGTTGGTCTCAACTGCTCTAAGCAGTCCGTCTATGGAAGCCCCGACCGCAACATGACTCCTCTCGTGCAGCTGGTCTCGACTGCTCTAAGCAGTCCGTCTATGGAGGCCCCAACTACAACACGACAGCTCTCGTGCAGATGGTCTCGACTGCTCTAAGCAGTCCGTCAATGGAGGCCCCAACCGCACATGACAGCTCTCGTGCAGTTGGTCTCGACTGCTCTAAGCAGTCCGTCTATGGAGGCCCCAACCGCAACACGACAGCTCTCGTGCAGTTGGTCTCGACTGCTCTAAGCAGTCCGTCTATAGAGGCCCCAACCGCAACACGACAGCTCTCGTGCAGTTGGTCTCGACTATCGATTCGATTCTCTCGATTTAAATCAAATTTAAAGACTGTGTAATGGCGCGTTGATCAACTCTCTGGTCATGGCATGCTAAGACAGACCCCAGAGGTCTAATGGTGTGCCTTGTAAAGTTTTGTAACAAGAAACTTGTTTTGATGAATAAATAAATAAATAAAAATAATGGAGGCCCCGACCGCAACACAACTCCTCTCGTGCAGCTGGTCTCGACTGCTCTAAGCAGTCCGTCTATGGAGGGCCTAAGAACGTCAGCTGCTACGATCACACTCCTTCTGCTTAGCTGACGTTCACATATCTGGTTATAATACTGTTACGTCGACCGTATTACACTGGAACGTTCGAGAATGTGGTCGAAGTTTCCAGAAGCTTCCACTAGGTTCGAGAACATTCCATTGTGGTACTGTGTAGAAGTTCATAGATGTTTCTAGAATATTCCACTATAAGATAGTTCGACAATGTTCTGGAAACTTCCATGACTGTATAAATAGGCCGGACGGCGGGCGAATGAGTCAGTCTGATTTCGACTACGGATGCGAATACAAGCGATTACGAAGAGAATAGTGATTATTAGCGAATTAGTGTTTGTGTTTATAAGTTGTTGAGTTAATAAAGGATATTTAGTTAATTAATTGTTGTAAAATAATTTATCCCATACCCAGCTCGTAACAAATTGGTGTCAGAAGTGAGGGATAAATTATGCCAATTTTACCAAAGGACGACACGGAGGGTATTCGTACAAGGAGTCAACGGCAGCAAGACATGGATCAGAGGCGGTTTGGAGATTCCCCGATACAGACGCCGGGTGGTGTTCAGCCTACGACAGAGCCAGTCGCTGGCCCATGTGGAGTTTCTTCAGCACCAGCGGTGCCAGACTTGTCTGCGCTAATGGCGCTGTTGCAGGACCAGGCTCACCGTCAAGAAGAGCAGGCCCGCCGCCAAGAAGAGCAGGCCCGCCGCCAAGAAGAACAGGCCCGTCGAATGGAAGAGAAGCTTCAACAAGATAAAGAGGAGCAGGCCCGCCGCCAAGAAGAACAGGCCCGCCGCCAAGAAGAGCAGGCCCGCCGCCAAGAAGAGTTACAGGCCCGCCGCCAAGAAGAGCAGATGCTCCTCATTAAAGACCTTCACTCAACACTTGGCAAAGAGTTCAAGGTGATGAAGGAGCAGGTTTATCAGCATGAGAATCGCATCTCAGAAGCTGAAGTTCAGATTGCCGGGGTAAAAAAGGCTTTAGGTGAACTTAGGGCTGGAGACGGGGTTGTGCCTTCAGTGGTTGCTGCACCTTCGGCACGTGGATTTAAGGTGCCGCCATTCGACGGAACATCTTCATGGTCGGCCTACAAAATTCAATTTGAGGCTGTTATGAAAGCGAATGGGTGGACCAAAGACCAAGCTATGACCGCGCTCACCTTAGGACTCCGAGACCAGGCCCTAACCATACTTGAGGCTCTTGGCAAGGATGTGACCTACGAACAACTGCTGGAAGCGTTAGAGTCCAGATACGGCGACGCTCACTTGGAGCACGTATTTTGCGCTAAGTTAAGGGATCGCGTTCAACGTAGTGCCGAGAACCTACAGCAGTGGGCCTTGGAAGTTGAAAAGTTGGTTCGGAAAGCATACCAGTCCGCCCCTGCACTCATCAATGGAAATCTGGTACAGGCGTTCATCGACGGAATACGTGACTTGGAAGTTAGAGCCGCTGTAAGACTTGGGCATCATGAGACACTGAAGGATGCCTTGGCCCATGCCTTGGAAGTAGAGGCAGTGAGGCAAGACCATCGAACACACCGTATCAGGGAGGTTGTGGCATCACCTGTACGCGATCGTCCGCAAGGATATAGCCCTAGATGTTACACTTGTGGAGAAAGGGGTCATCTTCGGTTAAGTTGTCCAAAGCGAGGCATACTGAGAGAAGATCAATCCCAGCAAGGAAGGGCGGCTCGGCCAGTTCGGTGGAGGAGCGCGAGTGGCGCGACATGGCGCACGACCGTGGCGGAGGCCCCTGAAAGCATTAGTTCAGGTGATGTCAACAAGGTCGGTGCGGCACCCGACAAGTGCATAAAACAGAAGCAAGTGAAGAGTAAAGTGAGTGCAGGTGCGAATGGTGTTGCCAGCGCCGTGGCCTCCAAGAAGGACAACTGTGTGATAGTGTGAGCACGCGATGCGGACGATAGGTCCGACCCGGGAATAAGCGGAGTGAGGATGCTAAGAATGGATGTCAACAATGAATGGAAGGAAATCCTACAGCTTGCTCAGCAAAATGACCCGGACCTTAAACCGATCTTCGACTGGATTAAAGCTGGTGCTCCTAAACCCAAGTGGAGTGATGTTGCGGCGTTGAGTTCAATCACGAAAAGTTATTGGGCACAATGGAACAGCTTGGTTATCCAGGATGAAGTCTTGTGCCGTAAATGGGAAAACGCTCGAGGAGACAACTGTCATCTACAAATTGTTGTCCCCAAAGCCAAAGTACCTGATGTGTTACGGCTATACCATGATGGATGTTCAGGAGGACATATGGGGGTAAAAAGAACTCTACTGAAGATACGAGAGCGGTTTTACTGGATTCACTGTCGAGAGGATGTTGAGGACTGGTGCCGCAAATGTACCAGTTGTGCGGCTGTGAAAGGACCCCAGACACGCAGCAGAGGTGCTTTACAATTATACAACGTGGGAGCCCCCTGGGAACGGATAGCACTAGACGTTGCAGGACCATTTCCGGAAAGTGAAAACGGAAACAAGTACTTCATGGTTGTCATGGATTACTTCACAAAGTGGCCAGAAGTCTTCGCCATTCCCAACCAAAAAGCAACAACAGTCGCAGATAAATTGGTTCAGGAAGTCTTCTGTCGTTTTGGAGTACCCTTGCAAATTCACAGCGACCAAGGGAGGAATTTTGAATCACAAGTTTTCCAGGAGACTTGTCGACTGATGGGTACTCACAAGACCAGAACCACTTCTTATCATCCGCAATCTGATGGAATGGTAGAACGTTTCAACCAAACGTTGGAGAGATATCTGGCAAAAGTTGTGGAAAGCAGGCAAAGGGATTGGGACAAGCACATACAGCCATTTCTTCTGTCCTACCGTAGTGCAGTTCACGAAAGTACGACTGTGACACCAGCCTTCGCGAACTTTGGAAGGGAATTACGATTGCCTGCAGATTTAATCACCGGAACCTGATGCCCCACGCAGTGTAACCGATTATGCGAATGACTTGCGTAACAAGTTGAATAATGTATATGAGCATATCAGACAATCCGGCCAACAAATGTCTGATAAGATGAAGACCCGATACGACCGGAAGGCAAACCATAGAGGTTTTGACGAGGGTTCACTGGTGTGGTTGCATAACCCAGTGCGCAGCAAAGGGAAGTCTCCCAAATTGCAAGCAAAATGGGATGGACCATACCGAATCGTGACCAGGATCAACGATGTTACCTACCGAATACAGAAGGGTCCACGAGGTGCGCCTAAGATAGTCCATGTAGACCGATTGGCCCGATACTACGGGACTAATGATGCTCGGGACGAGCATGTCTAAGGAGGGGGCAGTGTTACGTCGACCGTATTACACTGGAACGTTCGAGAATGTGGTCGAAGTTTCCAGAAGCTTCCACTAGGTTCGAGAACATTCCATTGTGGTACTGTGTAGAAGTTCATAGATGTTTCTAGAATATTCCACTATAAGATAGTTCGACAATGTTCTGGAAACTTCCATGACTGTATAAATAGGCCGGACGGCGGGCGAATGAGTCAGAGGATCAGCCAGTTGCCTTTGAGAGCAGTCGTGTTCGCACCCTGCTCCACCGTTCGGCCCGCTCACATCTCCGGTTCTCCCTGTGTGCTGTCGTAGGTGCTGGTCTCGGCCAGCGCTTGCGGGGGTGCGCAGGGGTAGCCGCCCCGTTGCCACTCGGTGGGGAAACCCACCGTAGCGGTCGCGGAGGCAATTTTATCTTGTTTCTCCGTCAAAACATGCCGCCGAAGGGGAAGTCCGGTGCCCGTCGCTCTCAGGAGCACGGTACCGGGCCGTCTCCCTCACCGCCGGACCGTCCGGTGACGGGCCGGACGCCGCCGCCCCCTGCAAGAGGGGGTGCGTCGCCCGGCGCACCACCGGCCGCACAATCCGCCGCTCCACCTTCCACCGCAAGAACGGCTGCCACCGGCCCGCCGACGTCATCAGCGACTGCGCGCGTTTCGCCGGCGCCGTCGTCGAGCCGGCAGCCGGCCGTCCCGGTCCGTCCTCCAGCCTTTCGTCCCGTGCCTACGCAGGCGCCGCTGCCTGCCGCGTTGGCGAGTCGGCCGCGCGCCCCGGGCGTGACACGGCCCCCCGCCGTCGCGTCGGGGGCGCGCGCCGCCGCGCCGACCGCGCGCGCTGCGGTACCGCCAGCTAGGCCCGCCCGCACGGAGCCCCGAGCAGCCATATCCTGCCCTAATATAGGGCCGCGGGACCCGCGCCTCGCCGCGCGGACCGCGGGCCCTACCGCGCCAGTGCAGCGTGGCTCGGCCCCCGTGCCGAGCGCGACTGCGACCATGTCGCGCCCACGCACCGCTACGCCCCTGGGCATAGAAGTTGCGTCAACGAATTCGTCGCTGGTGCCCTCACCGACGCCACCACGAGCCCCGCCGCCGCCGCCGCTGACGCCACACGTCATTGCGGTGAGTAGCGGCGCTCTCTCACCATCGCCACCAAGGGTCGCCGCCCAGGATTCCCCGGCGGTGTCGGCGTGTTTCTCCCCTCGCGAGAGCGAGTGGTCAGACATGTCGGCATCGTCGGGCTAGTCCGACGCGGAGGAGGCCCACTCCCGGTACCCACTGCCGCTTCCGCTGGGGCTGGAGCGCGTGCCCCCGCCCGCAGCTCGCCCGCAGCGGAGGCCTAGGAGCCCGGATGAGGAAGAAGACGCGGAGGAGGCGAAGCGGCGCCAGCTGCAGCGCACACCGCGCAGGCGCAGCGGGGCTGACGCGTCGTCGTTCGCCTCCGTCGCTGGCGCCACGGGCGGCACGAGCCGCTCCCCACCACAACAGCAGAGGTCCCACCCTTCGGCTGCCACCGCCCAGGGCGGAAGCGCCAAGGGTGCTACTACGAAGAAGTCACGCTACCCGCCGCTGGTAGTGGAGAGGCTGCCGGACTGGCAGACCCACTTCAGGGTCCTGCGCGATATGCTGGGTCGCCCTCCGAGTGCCCGCCCTTACCAGGGCGGCATTCGGTTCCTTCCCGGAGACGAGAAGGAATTTAGGGTGATCCAGCGCTATCTGTGCGACCTGGAGAGGGATGCTGGTCTGGTATGGTTCTCATACTCCCTGCCGGCGGAGCGTGGCTTCAAAGTGGCCATACGCGGCCTGCCGGTGGATACCGAGCCGGCCGCCATCGAAGAAGACCTGCGTGGGCTCGGCTTCGAGCCCGAGTACGTACGGGCCATCAAGGCTCGCGACGGGCGCCCGGGCTGCATTTATTATGCAGTCCTGAAGCCCCAGCCGGACGTCCGTCGTATTTACGACACTACACAGCTGCTACTGATGGAAGGCGTAAGGGTGGAGGGGTGGCGCGGCAAGAGGGGGCCAGCCCAGTGCCACCGCTGCCAGCGCTTCCGTCATTCGAGCCATCAGTGCCACCGCCCGCTCGCCTGTGTGCGATGCGGAGGTGGGCACGTCGCCCGAGAATGTCCCCGGCCCCGAGAGGAGCCGGCAACGTGCGCCAATTGTGGCGGACCGCACCCCGCGTCGCACCGCGAGTGCCCTGTCTTCCGCCGGGAGACCGCCAACAGGCGAGCGGGCACGGTGGCGCTGACGATCACAGCACCCCGCCCGGCCGCAGCAGCGGACCGGGCCGACGTCGACGCGCACGAAGCCCGCAGCACATCGTTGATGGCGGCTGCAAACGGGCCCAGTACCAGGACAGCCTGCCGAGCCGCAGGAGGAAGAGGAGGAGACGTGGGAGGAAGCCCCCTCCCCCCACCGACACCGACATCCAGCATCCCCAACCCCTACAGTCCGTACAGGGTGCGAATCTGCCAGGGGCGGCCTCCGTAACAGAGGTCGTCCCTACGGTAAAGGTTCGCACCATGTGCCCCCGAAACTCGAAACAGGTGCCAGAGGGCGCCACTGCTGCCGCTCTCCGAGTCAACATTGCCACCACGCGTCCACACCACGCGCCACTAGGCGCCACTGTGGCCGCCATCACGCAGCCGGAGCTCCATAAGCGGGCCACTGGCCTCCTGCTGGACCTAATTAAGGCCATCAGGAGGGGCCAAGACCCGCTTATCACCGTGCTGGAGGGCATGGTGGCCATCCTGGCCCTATATCAGGGTGGGACCGCCGCCAGCAGCCTGCCAGCAGCAACAGACGCCGAGTGGCTTACCCAAACAAGAATACTTTACATACAGTACATGCACTGTGCGCGACGTGTTCTAAGTTAATATAGGCACGTCGCGTATCGCAACCAGACACACACGACTCCACACTCATTGTGTACTCACGCGTTGTATGTGCGGCTAGCCCGCATATTTATTACACATACAATGCCGCCCACACATACACCTTCGGCCCTGCGGTCCGGACGGTAACCGGCTAGACCTGGAAACCGGGCGGACGGGGGCCACTCACTAAATACTGTAGGCTCACTGTAAGCCGGCGGCCGTGAGCTGGTCGTCATCCGCTGGGCCTCCCACAGGGAACTGTGGGTCTCACCCGGCGGTGACAGACCGCCTAGCTGCCGTGAAAACATGTTTCGAGCCTGCAGTATCACACATGGGCGATTGCTGTGAGAGCATCGGCAGGTGTAGTTCCATCGCCTGCCTAGTAGGCTCTTATGGCAGTCACCCAAGGCATCCACACCGATAGGTACCCCCCTGAAGCACCCGTTTTTGCGGGTGGCAACAGCCACCGCGTTTTAGAGGGCCAAGCCCTGGTAACGCCCACCACACCCCCCCTTCGGGCCCTTCGGGGGGGTGTAGTGAACGTCAGCGAAGAATGAGTCAGTCTGATTTCGACTACGGATGCGAATACAAGCGATTACGAAGAGAATAGTGATTATTAGCGAATTAGTGTTTGTGTTTATAAGTTGTTGAGTTAATAAAGGATATTTAGTTAATTAATTGTTGTAAAATAATTTATCCCATACCCAGCTCGTAACAATACATTATGACATACATATTTACTAAATTTAATTTGTGTATTGACCTTTAGCCATTTCATGTGAAAGTAAAATAAATGTATGAATGAGATCCTTTCGCAATAAATCGCAAGAACATAATTATTAGTTTTATTTGTGCAATTTACGAATTAGACGCGGTCGAAATCGCGGGCAACAGCTACTACTTACTATGCATTGTAAGGAATAAATAAAGAAATCAAAATACAAAAAAAAATATCAATAGGTCGCAGTAGGTAATCATTTACTAGAAGACTACCTGCTTCTTAGCAACGTAAAATAATCTTTGGGTATAATTTTGTGATCAAAAAGTTGGCGTTTCTATTTGATCTTGTTTTACGTCAGTGTGTCGTTAGAATCTCGTCGATCAAAAATAGGTTGCAGACAGCTGAGATTGGCGTTCGACCTTTGGCCTTTGCTGATATCTACTTCAATATAATAACATAATAATATGTAGGTATTGTAGACATAATCAGTAATTGTAAACTACTAAATATTAAACTAAGGCACTCTGCTGACCCCGATCTAGCTTTAATAGTTTACCAGAGCCTCTGCCAGTCAATTATTTTGTATTATATCCCGGTTTGGGGCGGAACCTACAAAACCTCCTTACTTAAAGTTGAAAGAGCTCAAAGGGCGATCTTGAAAGTCATGCACTTTAAGCGCAGGGACTTTTGACAACCACTGAAGTTTATTCAGAAGCCAAAGTACTGACTGTAAGACAGTTTTTTGTGCTCCGCGCTGTGCTGCAGAATCACTCTACGCTACATCTAGATCATGCTAAGCTGAAAAGACGCAAAAGCACTCCTGTGAGCAAAATAATCCAATGCCGTTCCAAGTTTGCCAGCCGACAATATGTGGCAACTAGTTCTCGACTGTATAATAGAATAAATAACTTTATGCCCATTTACCACCTGACTCAACATGAAGTTAAAATAAAACTTACAGATTGGTTGCAGAAGTTAACGTATGACGAAACCGAGAATCTTATTACCATTGTCTCTTAATAAATCTGTTACTGTATTTAATTTATGGCATGTTTGTTTAACTTATGTTTTGTAATTATAAGTACTTGCAAGTCAACTAATAATTAGTGTATGCCATTATACCTGAAGGAACTTTGGCTCCTAAAACACAGGCTTTTGGCCTAGTTTAGGAGGCATCAGTTCGCCCTTTAATGTGACTCTATTGTACAATATCTCCATAATCTTTGTGTACTTATGTATGTTGTTCTATGTGTACTAATAAACATTTTATTTATTATTATTATAAGTATAATCGACGACGACGGCACGGTTGGGGAGTGGTAGTGGAGGGAGAGGGAGATGACTAGTGCACTCCCTTCCCGAACCAGGCGCATTAGGCGCACCGTGCGTAGGAGAAGGGCGGACAACGCCCTCTTCCAGCTCCCCTAAATAGGGTCTAGGGCCGACGGATTCGGGTACGTCCGTTGGCCCATCAATAGAGACCCGAGATGGCGGCGCGTAGTGTTCCACGCGGGCCTTCTTTAGACGTGAATGGGAGTTAACACCTCACTCCCCACCACGGGACGGGCCCGTAGACAGCGAGCCGGTACTAGTCCGGGGCAGCGGAAGTCCTATTTGCACCTACATCCCTTGAGTCAAGTATATGAGGGAACACTGGGTTGGTTTTTAGTCAGTAAGAGTCTGACAGACTCCTTCGCCCGCCCCAGGCGAAGGACATCCACGAGGATATTCCAAACAGGCAAAAAAAAAAAGTGTCGCGGGTTCAATACCCGGCACGGAATCAATATTTGTATGGCCTGATAGTTGTTCCGGGTCTGGGTGTCTTGTGTATGTGAGTTTAAATGTTTGTGAACGCACCCACAATACAGGAGTAATTCCTAGTGTGGGGAAAAGTTTAAAAAGCTTTTTCCCACACTAGGAATTTGTGTGTGCAGTTATGTACGCACGTAAGAAGTTATACTTATTTGGCGTAACAAGATAGAAAACCAAACTGTCACAAAGTTTACAAAAGGAAAACAATCATTCTTCATGAACCACATTCTAGAGCTAACTTCAGGGTATCGGTTCTATCTAACTTCAGGGTGTCGGCTTTTTGTGACGGTGTGCGCTCGCATCGTAAAAATTGACACTCATCATTTTTCTCTAACGCACCAAAAGAAGTATAACTTCAAAATGAAATTAAACAATAAATAAATCTTTCCGACCGAATTTCGATGACGGTGGCCAATCTTAACGAAAATTAGCCAAGTACGCAGGAGATTTTGTAGTGCATAAAAGTGTGCGTTAACACAGCATGCACTCTCTGTTCCTTTACTCTCATAGACCGATGTGACGGCAATCCGACACGACTGGGGAGAGATCAGGCGTAGGACCAACGTCTTTACGTGCGTTATGAGACACGGGGGTGTCACACCACCAAATTACTAACTCCGGGCTGCTATGAAGTAATTCCTAGTGAAAAAACCCAATAGTATTTTTTACCCAACCAGGGTATTGAACCCAAAAAACCACGCGCAGCAGTCGAGCTTGCGACAACAAGTCTATCAAGGCAGGGGCCGCAGTCTCGACATTGATAGCGATCGCTATGTCCTAACGATCGGTCGCTAAAAATATAATATTGCAAGGAGGCAAACTTTTATGTCCTTTTATACTTTGACAAGTTAATTTAATTGTTACAAGCGGTAAATATATTCATTAAAACAAATTATAAGTTTTCATGTAATTAGTGCTTGCAAGTTAGAATATACGCCGTCTCTGTACATATTCCAAGAAAATCAATTATTTTTTTCTGGCTAAGATCTAAAATTTTTCTTCACAACTGAGGGAGTTTTTAACGGCTGGTAATTTAGCGATCGGTAGCTAACGTAGCGATCGTTATCAATGTCGAGACTGCAGGCCCAGATAATATATTATTATGTGTATGGTACCCATCATACTTGAATATGGAAGAGGTGAGAATATATAGAAACAGAAAGGCATTAGAGAAAAAGGAAATGGTCTGGAAGAAATGGTATTAACTTAAGACACTGTGTATGAACCAAAGTGTGTCAAATTCTTCGCTTCAACGATAATTCCAACATTCCTGACGTGATCAGTAGAGTTCTTCAATAATTAGCACATGCTGCGGTCCCCGCTTCTATTAAAACTTGCGTGCTTCAAACTTGCTTCGATTTGCACTCGCGTTCACTTGCAGTTGGGCCACAAAGCGAGCGGCTGTCGATTATGATATGACAAAACGTATTACCACACTTTTATTATTTTCATCTATTTATGCAAAAATCTCAAAAGTTAAATTTGGCACACTTCCCGGTTTTCGATTGAGTTGACATTTTGCATACATAGCTAACCTGCTAAGTGATGTCATTCTAAATACAATATGGCGGAATCCCAAAGATAGCCGACTAGTTATTTATTCACAAAATATAAATAATTCTCTTCTCCATCGTACTCCACGCACACTTCCAGCCGCTATAATGGCTCCTTTTCTGTTACTGCAGTGCGTCTCTGGAACTCTCTCCCACACTCACTACGCGACAGTCCTTCTCTAGATGTCTTCAAGAAGAAAATCAAAGAGCACTTCCTTTCAAATTGACATAATATTAGTATATATTGGTATTTATTAGTATGTAGGTATAATATATATTTGGAATTATTTATGTAGGTTTATATGTTTTGTGCACTGGATCCTACCCTCAAATGTGATCTTTCTCTATCACTCAAAGGTTTGCTGGGAGAAAACTCAACATTGAGTTAAGCTCGCCTTTGTACATGCATTGTGTAACCACTAAATACTATGTGAAATGTTTGGTGTACAACAAAGAATTAAGAATTAAAATACAAATAAAACACACAATCGTAATATCTCAAAAATTGCTGGTTTTCTAAAAATGTTTTAGCCGAGTCTAGTTAGTTTGGGGCTGCGGAAAAAAAGTGTAAATCTTGACGTTTTTTATCTGCGTATTTATTTAAACACAAATTCACTTATTAACCGACTTCGAAAAAGGAGGAGGTTCTATGTTTGACTGTATGTATGTTTTTTTTTACATTATAAAATACTGAACTAACCACAGACATATGAATACAGATATCTGTGGAACTAACTATATCTACACTAAAATCGAAAATTACCTAAATAGATAAGGTAATTTTTTACCTAAATAGAAAAAAAATACCTAAATAGAAAAAAATACCTAAATAAAAAAAATTACCTAAATAGAAAAAAAAAATACGCTCAGCCGTCAAAGTACTCCTCCACACCTCCACATCGCTGTCATCTGGAAACGTGCCCAGAAGACTGGCAGCATTGCCACGTTGTATGGCAATATTAATTTTTTTTTTTTTTTTCCAAATATTTTTGTTTGTAATTGATTTGCTTTTTTATGTAACCGAACATTTTTTGTCAAAAATCTTTTGAATGGTAAACCCTCAATATTGGTACCCAAGATACAGGCTTGCCTAGTTTGGGGCCAATGTAAAAAATATATGTAATACTGTTCTTTATTAAATAAATTATTATTATTATTATTAAATCTGTGGGTAAAGAACGAGCCAGCCCTCTGGTCACATAAAGTGTCGATCAGTCGGCGAGAAATATCCTTAAAAAGGAGACGCGCACTCGGACCCCATTACCTGACCGTTTCGACCCTAAACGGCTCAAAACTGTAATTCCAAATAAGGTATTGTGTACAGTATCTGCGCCGCTTGAGGGCCTCAGCAGCTGCAGCGGCAGCGCTGGCGCAGGCCACCAAGCTTAGAACATGAGAAGGCGCAAGGGTGTCGGCACGGGTTGCGTCCCACACCAAAGGCCTACCCACCTTCTACGGCACCAACGTCATGCCATCCTGGTCTCTTCCCAGCGTCACGTACCAAGCCACTTGGTTCTAATACGGCAGGTACGCTGGCGGTGACTCGACCATTTTTCTAAAAACTTGGAAATGCTTGTCAATTTGCCAATTCAACAACACTTCATGCGTTACTTAAATTGTCGAAAAGACGAATTCCTTATACATATGAAGCAATGGATTGTCTGATTCCAATTGACATAAAAATGTAAGTACGCAATTGGGGAGTGCGCCAATGTACCCTTTTTTTGGTAGTGGGAAATAATACTATGACTTCTCTCGCTTTGGCTGGAGCGGGAAGTCGTGTCAGACTTTTATTAACTAAATAAAACCCATCGTTGTTCCTTCACTGCCTGAGTACCCAAGGGCGCGGTAACTCTGTTTCGAATTTATCCCCTGGGCAGGCGCCAATATACCCTGTTAGCTATATTCCATCGTGCCAGCTCCTTGTTTCCTGACCCCACATTTCAGTGTAGCGACTTGAAGTATTTGCGGGTAGTCGCAATTTGCTTGTTTGTGCAACTTGGATACTTGCTCGGTTGCAGTTCGATACAACGCTTTGTAATTAAGAGCATCGGTGGTCACGGTAATATGCATAAGTTTTAATTTAATTATCTGTTCATTTAACTTGTAAGTAGATCAAGGATATGTGGCTTGGTTGTGTGGTCTAACATACTGGCCAGTTAGTGAATAGTCTAGGGCAAAAGTTTGTTTAGATAAATATGGAGCAACAAGCGTTTGAAAGTGGCTCGCCCGCGTGAATGTCAGACAATATCCCACGGGAACATATGACTTGGTTAACCCGTGTGCCAAGTATCATAATATCAAACAAATCAGCCCCCCTAGCCATATTACTTTTCTATTATCGTTTACGCCAACGCTTAGTACAAAATGTATGGAAATGCAGTTCAGGTTTTGATTTATTAAAAAACATTCAAATTTACGAACATTCATGTAAGTATCTCATTGAACATGTTGACTTTTAAATTCATAGTATTATTTTGGGGGAAGGAATGGTTGGAAGTAAGGTTATAAAACGACAATTTTCTTCAGTTTATGCGTTGCATATAGTCGACAGCGATGCGGGTGAATTTTTTGACGCCATGTTTTAAGTTTTATTTAGTTAAGAGTTTATGTTTTAATTATAGTTAGTTAAGAATTTTAGACCGACTTCTAAAAAGGATGCGATTCTATATTCGACAATATATATGTTTTTTTTATGTAGTTTCACCGATTTCTCTGTTAATTGTTTACCGATTTTCAATTTTTTTTTTCGAAAGTACTCCCATATAAATTATATAGAAATTGATTAAGAGCTTTTTGAAAAAAAAAAAACAAATAGTATGTGTACACAGATGACGTTTTGGTTTCCTACAATTAATCAAATTCCATGTTATTGGATTGATCAATTCGGGCATAACTTTAATAATCAGTTTTAGTTTACGGGTACAACAACTAGAAAGTGAAATTATTTTTTTTTACTAAAAATTCAATCGACTTCCAAAAAAGAAAATACACAAAAAAATAAAATAACTTTAATTACGGAAGTCGGTGTCAAATAACGAAGAAATAGAAACACCGACTTCTGAAGTTAAAAGTTATTTAACATACTTTAGTGTATTTTCTTTTTTGGAAGTCGGTTGTATTGTTCGTAAAAAGTTTTTTCAAATATGGAAATAGCTTAAAATAAACGTTTTTCTTTCCGTTTATTGTACACAAAACATTATTTAAATGAGGATGTCAACAAATTCACATTGTAACAAATTGGACCAGATGTATGACGTATAAATGTGAACATCGAGTGTTGATGGAATAATTAAATTAATTGACAATTACGTACGAATGTTAACCCCTGAACGCCCGACGGCATGCCCGTATGCCGTTCCAGATTACGCGGCTTAAACCTCTATTATTAAATAACTAAAGATCTTATATCCTGTGGCATGGTTCACATGCATTCTCAGATAGTTATTACATAGTGTTAGAAAAAAAACGCAACACAAAACGCAACGCAAACGCAGAAACGCAATTTTAAAAAGCCGTTATGTTGTTTTGATTTCGTAATTTGAAGTTTGAGTGTGAATAATAGGAAAATATGATATCGAACTCTACAATAAAAACACTGTTCTTAGATTACTTGTCTATTCATAGTGCAACATGCAAAATTTCATGTAAATTGATACAGTGGTTTTAACAACTACCCACACACACACACACACTATTCCCGACAAATCGTTTATAACAGAATTTGAATAAAATTCAACTCTTGAATTACAAGTATTGTTTACATGTTATTCTAAGGTCTGTTTATTCAACAACCCAAAAAAGTTTACTTTAAGTGCCTCGCTCCAATAGAATCCTCAGCAAGTTGTTTTTTATGAGCCCGGTCGTAAATATGTCAAACTGCGATAAGAGGCTCGGCGCGTTGCAACGTTTATTTTTAAAAATCTTTATTGGATGCAGTGTGATAGTGAATTATAGAAGTTAGGGGGTTGCTTTATTTTTTTTGGCAAATAAGATATTATTTGATAATATTTGGTTAATTAGTTTTTGTGTTTTCCCAGAAGCTAATTATCTGTCACCCTCCGCAAAAGAAAGGGAGTACGACTAGTTCCCGCTAATCTAGATCTAATTCAACTTTGTTTTGAAAAAACATTATCGTCCCTATTGGACTACCAGGTTTAACCAATCCGTCCCCATTCATCTCGATCCTCGGCGACTCTCATTCAGCGGCTACCACCAACCCTGCGAAGATCATCACTCCACCTAGCCTGAGGGTGCCCCAACTTACGTTTGTCCATTCGCAGTCTCCACTCAAAAACGCGACCGGTGGTGGCCCACCGGTATTGGCCGCGACTGACAAGTTGTAGGTCGTGAGTTCAAACCTCGGTAGGCGCTTTACTATGTGTAAATTATTTCATCACCACTGCTCTCAAAACGGTGAAGGAAAACATCGTAAGGAAACCGGCATGTCCTAGAACCAAAAATTCGAAGACATGTGACATCCACCAATCCGTATTGGGCCCGCGTGGTGGATTATGGCCCACACCCTCTCACAGAGAGGTGGCCTGTGCCCCAGCAGTGGGGACATTAAAAGGCTAATGATGATGATGATGACTCAAGAACTCATCTAACCTCACGGTCATCGGTTCTGCGGCTTAAATGACAGGTCCATTGCCGCTTGTGGTTGTTCATTCTGTGAGTTACGTCGGCAACTTTGGCTTTAAATTCTCGGTACCAAATACTAGTAGAACTCTGTTCCTTTTATAATAAAACCAATAACTGCAACCTACTGCTTAGTAAATAAACTTTTGACTGCGGCCCCTGCCGGAGTCTGTAGTGTGTTTATTGATAGCTACAACCTGGAGGTCTCTAAGACAAAAGTGAATAGGTTACTTCTAGCCGAGCGTGCTCCATCATCGCTTACCATCAGGCGAGATGGTGGATTACTGATTTGACTGCAATATTTTCTAACAGTCGCACGGGTCGATCCATCAGGTAAAGCGACGCTTGCCGGAGTTGGTCCATGGATGGGTAACCCTCTTAACATACCGAGACTCCACCGTGCCTCGGCAAGCACGTTAAGCTTTTGGTCCCGGCTGTCAATCGTGGATCTTTGACAATCGTTACGGGTCGTCAGAAGCCCGAAAGTCTGACAACCAGTCTTACCAAGGGGTATCGTATTACCCTGTAACTGGGCAGTGGAGGTCAGATAGGCAGTCGCTCCATGTAAAATACTGGTATTCAGCTGCATCCTGTTAGACTGGAAGCCGACCCCATGATAGTTGGGAAAAGGCGCGGGCAGATGATGAATCTACGGATAGGACGGATCTGCCAGATACTAGTTTATTGCATTTGAGTCAATTGAGAAACGAGCCAAGAGGATCATCGGTAATGATGAACTTCTCGAGTCAAAGTTACAAAGTCAGGTTACTTGGGGTCGGCGCAACATGTTTTTTTCTTCTATTCTGTCCTGTCAGCCGTCACGCTATCACTTTTGCTTTCGTATCACTCCTCACACAATCCATTTACTTTTTTTTGGCCTCCCTCTCCCTCTCCATCCATCCACATTTATATTCATAACTCTTTTAGTAACATGTGTTTCATCCCTCCTCTTCACATGACCATACCAAGATAAGTGGTTTCCTTTCAACTATTCTGTCACTGGTGCCACTTTCAAACTACCTTTTAAGGTACTCATTTTATCTATTCTCGTTACTCCAGACAAATGCACGTCGGAATTCCATAATTTAATTCCGCCTAACTGTACGTCTAGTGGTCGTACGGCGTTGCGCCACCGGTACATGGTAGACATCCCGACCACACGCACTAAACGTTTTGAGAACACATTTATTGTGCATACAGCTAAGGAGTGGAATTCCCTGCTGGAGTCTGTACTGCCTGATAGCTAAAACCTGGGGGTCTTTAAGACAAGACTGAATAGGTTACTTTGAGGCAAGCGTGCTCCATCGTCGACCATAACACTTACCATCAGGTGAGATGGTGGATAAGCGTGGGGGTCTTTAAGATAAGAGTGAATGGGTTACTTCTAGGCAAGCGTGCTCCATCGTCGAACACATTATCACTTACCATCAGGCGAGATGGTGGATAAACGTGACAAGAGTGAATAGGTTACTTCTAGGCGAGCGTACTGCATTGTCCACCACATCACCTTCGCTTTTTTTTTATTGTTGATAGGCACGCGTTTGACCACTATCCCACCTGATGGTGAGCGATGATGTGGTTGAAGATGGAGCACGCTTGCCTAGAAATAACCACGAATTCACTCTTGACTTAAAGACTCTCAGGTTGTAGCTATCAGGAAACACAGACTCCAGCAGGGAATTCCACTCCCGAGCTGTACGCACAATGAGTGTTTTCTCAAAACGCTTTGTGCGTATGGATGGGATGTCCACCAGGCGAGATGGTGGATAAGCGCGAGGCTATAAAAGTAAAAAAAAAATCTGATTTCACTGCACTATTTTCAAGTTATAATCCTGGAAAACAGTATCATTATCCTTTGTCCAACGAAACTAACATCACGAAAAAAAAGCAGCAGACAAGACGAGTGGCAAATTATCTTGGCAAACATTTAATGATATAATTTATTTGTGGACAGTAACAGCCACAATGAGTGATCAAAATGGTGGACACGTACGTAACAACAAATTGGGTTAACTAACCGGGGGGTCGCGGTAATGTTGCCACTTTAGAACGCTATGAGAAGGGGATAACGGTTGGAAGTGGTTATTTGGGGGTGCATAAATAGAATTGTGTATTTGTTGATGTTTGTGATAATATGTCGAGACACCCTATTAACATAATAATTGAAAGTTTGGATGCATAAATAGCATATAGGCTATCATTTATAGTGAGGGAAGTACTAGACAGAGACAGAGTACAAGAAGTTGGTTGGTCACGCCACAATTGTTGCCTCTTTGAGAAGTGGCTGGAGAGTCGCCACGGGGTCCTTACCTTTCGCTTGACGCAGGTCCTCACGGTTCACGGTTCACGGCTTTTTCGGAAGGTTTCTGTGTCAGATAAGGCGGAAGGAAACGCCCGGGTGTCACCACTGTGCGGATCGCCCAGAAGACACGGTGGAGTTCTGCCCCGTTTGGGCAGAGCACCGCCGTGTCCTCGTGGAGGCGATTGGCGGCAGCGACCTCTCGCACCCGGCCCTGGTCCAGGCCATAGTACGGAGCGAGAGGGAATGGGAAGTATATGCGAAGCAGTAATGCTCGCGAAGGAGGAGGCGGAACGGGTGAGGGAGACTCAACAGAGTCACCTTTAGCCCCCTGCAGCAGCCACCACTGGAGACGTCCGGAGCGTCGAGGGTCTTTATCTCCGGCCACCGTAGGCGTGGTCTTGCGGACGGCGAGTAGTGGGTAGCTCGCCGTCCAATCAGAACCAGGCCCGAGAGTCGATGGCGCGTTGTGTTCCACGCGCGCCTCAAAGAGACGTCAACAATACCTGACGGGGCCCGTAAGGGCCGTTGACTGTCTGAGGTCGTAGATAAATTCGAAATAGAGTTCCCACGGCCCTTGGCACTTGGGCAACTAAAGGAACATGCCCTCACAAAAATAAAAAAGAAGTTGTTTGGTCATATTTACACATAGAAGTCCAACAACAAAAACCAATTAATTCCAGCATCTAATCCACCATCATTTCAGCGAGTCCTTCACAAAATATCACGACCGCTCTTATTTTTACAGAAATACCTTGACGTCAATGAATCACAACGCAGTGGTACACATACAAAGTGTTACTCATACGTGTTAAATATATCGCGCTAGCATCGCTAGGTGTGACCAGACAGATAACGATGATACACTTTTACAGAGCTTTATGTGACCAATAGCCAGCAGAATTCTACCCTTCAATTTGGGAATATTTTCAACCTTTTGGATATTGCAGTTGTTCAGGATTAAAAGTGTTTTGTTAACACACTCAAAAAATATCAAAAATCCCGACTGATAAAAAACAGGTAAGCGCTTCTCCCAGTCTGCTCCGATTTTCCGTATCTCGGTTCACTCGTGCAAAGTCTGCCTAGGGGTTGAGGATAACACTAAAGAGTTACCTCGCCCCTGGGCATTAAGGGTAGGAAGAAACAGGGATGGGTTTTGGTTAGTAAGAGTCTGACACGTACTCCCGCTCCACCCAGAGCGGGAGAAGTCATTGGATGATTTCCCAACCCACAAAAAAAAAAATTAAAAAAAAAGTGATGGTGAAATAGATCGGACTGTTAAGCACCGAATTAAAACTGGATGGATGAAAATAGCGGCAGGTCACCGGGACTATCTGCGACTCCCGCATTCCCCTTAAACTTAAGGGGAAAATTTATAAAACAATGGTCAGACCTGCTGTCTGTTATGGTTCAGAATATTGGGCCACAAACGGGATGAATGAAAAGCAATTGCATGCAGCTGAGATGAGAATGCTAAGAGCGATGTGTGGTGTTACGCGCATGGATAGAATTAGGAATGAGTATATAAGAGGAAGTCTGAAAGTGGCACCGCTGACCGAAAATTTGTGTGGAAATCGGTTGTCGTGGTATGGGCACGTGATGCGGAGGAATGAAGAGAATGTCGTAAGGAAAGTCTTGTGTATGGATGTGGATGGCTATAGGAGTAGGGGAAGGCCAAGGAAACGGTGGATAGACTGTGTGAAAGAGGATATGGGTAAAAAGGGGGTAACTACAGAGATGACGGCTAATATAAGATTATTTTTTGTATTTTATTTATGGGCAATGATTTATTATTATTACGAGTATAACAGAGAAGTATTGAAGAAAAAGATAATCATGTTGCGCTGACCCCAAATAAATTGGGATAAGGGCAGGAGAGTGATGAAATGATGATAAAAAAACAGCTAAAAAGTTCCAAACAAGCCTTTTTTTAACCGACTTCAAAACAAGGAGGAGGTTCTCAATTCGACTGTATTTTTTTTAATGTGTGTTACCTCATAACTTTTTACTACGTGAACCGATTTTGAAGATTTTTTTTAATTTGGAAACTGTTGCTTCACATGTGGTCCCATTTTAATTTGGTGAAGATCTAATGAAGAACTTCGGAAATACACAATGGAACTCTTCAATAAATGATAGCAAACCTTCCAGAATTGCTGCAATCGCATGTCTGTATATTGTTTTCACCACTTCACAACATTACATCACGATGATTAGCTCTAAAGGGGTATACAGATTTGTACAGTTCACCCTGATAAATCCTAATTTCACCAACTATGTTCAAGTTCCCTATTTTTGGGGCTATCAATTCAGGCATAACTTTACTATTAATTTAGTTTTAGAATGGAGTACAACAACTAAAAAGTGAAAAATAAAAACTTTTTACAAAAAAAATACAACCGAATTCCATAAATAATACTAAAAAAGCAAAATAACTTTAATTTCGGAAGTCGGTGTCAAATAACGAAGAAACCGAACTAGAAACACCGACTTCCGAAATTAAAGTTATTTTGCATTTTTTAGTATTATTTATGGAAGTCGGTTGTTTTTCAAGCAGTCTGATGCAATTGTTGGAATTTGTTTTAGTTCAATCACAGATTTGATGCTACCAACTGTGCCTTGTTTGGAGCTTTTTAGTAGTTTTTTAATTGTTGGGTTTTTTGATATTTTCAATGTTTTTTTTTTCGTACATTTTGTTGAGTTATATTTTTAGAATCGTCTCTTCGAGCTCGGTCACAAAAAAATATGACTACACTGGCGTAAGTGTAGTCATATTTTTTTGTGACCGAGCTTTTTTGTGACCGAGAGATTTTGATTTTTTTTTTGTCAAAGTTCCTAGGTCACTTCAGCGTTCCTGAACTCCTGACCAATCTATTTATACCTAATTTGGTAAAATTCGGTGTCCCCTTGTTTCGCAGACAGAAATTTCATAGAATTTCGTTTCACAGAAAATGTTTCATATAATATTTGGTCCTTGTATTTTTATTTCGAATATTATAGTTTCAACTACTATTTGCTTGAATGAAACAAAATTTACAGAAACACAGTTCAATGAATTTTATAATCACATTTTTTTATTTAACAAACGTATCGTTGCTTGGACACCCACGTTATGTAAATATATTTACCTGTATAATAAACAATTTCTAGTTATGTCTTCAGAAATAAGGTCTGCCTTATTTCTGAAGACTTAACTAGAAATTGTTTTTAGCTCTGTAGGAGAGAGAAAAACTTCCAGTATTACTTTTATATTCGTCACTGTATATTATTGAGAGAACGTGATGATTTTAAGAATCGCTGGAAAATTGACCCTTGACGGAGACGGACGTAAATAATTTTCAATTATTTACGACCGTCTTTGTGAACGATAAAATATAAACGAGAAAGATCTTAGTCAGGGTGATACAGAGCTTGCGACAGCAAAATAAAATTAACGAAATGTCGAAAACTTATCTAAGTTTATTTTTAGGGTCGAAACTGAGCCCTATGGCTGTCACTCACGTGTCCGTCTTGCTGTCTGTCCGTCGTCTGCCACACAGGTTATACAGCCAAACGGTTGGAACTATAGTCTTCAAATTTTCACAGTATAAACATCTTATTGACCCAAAGCCATACAAATAGTCAAAAAAATATTTTGGTACGGAACCCTAAATGTGCGAAGTCCGACACGTACTTGGCCCGGTTTTTAGGGTTACGTACCCGAAGGGTCCAAAGGGAGCCCTATTATTGTCACTTAGTCATGTCATGATTTCATGTAAGAATTTCATGAAATCATGACATTTGGCATCAATTCTAACTGAAAAAGTTGTATTGATGATTTTAATGATTACAGTTCTGTAAATACGTACTTGCTACGGCCGCGAATCAAATTTTGTCCAAGATAAAACCTAACACTGCAAATTGTAAAAAAACGTAAGAAAATTTGAATTTCGCGGGTTACCATGGCGCATCCACCTTAAACTATTTACAGGGTAATTTTTTTTATAAATAAGGCTATAAAATATAATTTGTAGCCTATAGCACTGGAATTGTATATTGCTCCGGAATAATAATTGAATTTAATTATTTAATTAATTAATTTAATTAAAAAAAAAAAACTAGAAACATACTTGTCTTATTTTTTTAATTTTCGTGTTCTTCATAGCAAACTTTTTCTTCTTCTTCATTTGATTCTCAAATCATGGGAATGCATACAAAATAACTAGTCCGCCATATTGGATTTAGAATGACGTCACTCAGCTAACCATGCATTGTCAGTCAAACTAAATATGTACGCAAAATTTCAGCATAATCAGAAACCGGGAAGTGGGTCAAATTTAACTTCTAAGATTTGTTTACATAGATATAAGTGAAACTAATTTGTGTGTTTAAAAGTGGTGATAGAGTAGCTTTCAAAGAGTTTACCTACGAAATAAAAAAAAACCGGCCAAGTGCGAGTTGTACTCGCGCACGAAGGGTTCCGTATCATTATCTATAAAAACGGCAAAAAAATCATGTCTGTTTTAGCCCCACTTAAATATTTATTTATTCTGTTTTTAGTACTTGTTGTTATAGCGGCAACAGAAATACATCATCTGCGAAAATTTCAACTATCTAATTGGTTCATAAGATACAGCCTGGTGACAGACGGACAGACCGTCAGAGAGTGTGGGCAGAGGTCCCGTTTTACCCTTTTTTTTTTTTTTTTGGGGTGGGAAATCATCCTATGACTTCTTCCGCTCTAGGGTGGAGCGGAAGGGCGTGTCAGACTCTTACTGACTAAAACCCACCCCTGTTCCTCCCTGCCTTGAGTGCCCGGGGGCGAGGTAACTCTTTCGAATTTATCCTCCACCCCCGGGCAGACCGTTTTACCCTTTGGGTACGGATTCATAAAAACAAAAATGTTTGCTTCTTATAATATAAGTTTAGAAGCTTAGAATTAACTTTAGACTCATAAGTCTTGTCGCGAAGTCTTTTCACCAATGTAACCACGCCATACAAACATTGTACTACCGTCTTCAAAACATGAAATCCTAAGCCTTATCTAGATTTCTTTACCATAAAATATTTTGCTTCCTCAAAGAGCATCGTACTGAACTCCTAAAGTCCTAGTACACACTTTGATAACGAAGAGATCATCACGCTGTCTTCTGACAAAAGGCACTGCTGTGTGCTCTGCTCCTGACAAAAGGCGGCCATTTTGCCGGCCGAGTAACAGCTGATATTGAACCTTCATGGAAACACGATCCATACCCATAGAGGAATGGATTGAGCGTTCCCTATAGGGGCACAAATCGACTCGAGCGCCACAGTGTGGTAAAAAAATTAACTATTCAGAGCTGATATCGTATTGCCGTCTATTTGTTTACATTAAATTACATCGTTTTTATTATGATTTAAATGATAAAATATGGGTAATAGCCCATTAATAATGGTCGTCCGAGTGGTCAGAATATGTCAAAAGACCAAAAAGTGTTCGAATCCGGGCATACTCGTATCTTAGAAGTAGGTTATGTTTACTTACAGATCTATTTGTATTTAATAGTACCACTACACACAAAACTTAGCTATTTTTACAAAAAAACATTATACTCGTAGTACCTAATTTCTAGATGTTTTTGAAACTAATACTTACATGTTTTTTATTGCATTTATACACTTTTGTCATTTATCACATAACCATGGAAAGTGAGAAGTATTCGTAGGAAAGTAATCAAATTTTACACCATTTGACTTATTTTTCTTTGAAGTGTCAAGCATCCCGAAATGCAACAATACGTTTTCACTTAGTTAAATGTTATTTTTTACTTCTATAATTTGATTATTTTCTAATTGTTTTCATATATTATTTGGATTTGCGTCACCAGGTGGCAGAGTCTTCGTCGTGAACGGTCCCTATACGGCTTTTTATTTCTGGGTGGGCAAATCATTAAATAAATTCTTCCGCCCTGAGTATAGTGGGATCACACTTTTAATTTTTTTTTTGTTTTTAATGACTGTATTACTATTATAACAATGATTACAATGAGCTATTGTATTTAATTAAGCTGTGTTTTAAATTGTGCTCTGATCATTATGGGGTATGCCTGAAATATTTTTTTTTTCTCTAACGCCCGTTCAGACACAGCGGGAACATTCAGACGTACCGTGCAGGTACGTCTGAATGATCTAATATAGGTATATCTACATCAATAATACTACAATAATAAGACCCCGTGCGTGAGAGGGAGAGGGAGGCCAAAGAAAGGATGGATGGATTGTGTGAAGAGAGATATGAAAGAAAAGAGAGTTAGTGATAGCGTGACGGCTGACAGGACAGAATGGAAGAAAAAACCGTGTTGCGCCGACCCCAAGTAACATGAGATAAAGACAGGAAGATGAATAGTAAGACCCCGTGCGGTTTCCACGCGATTCTGAAACCGTGCGGCTGCCGCCATGTCTGAACGGGCTTACTGACTAAAGCCCACCCGTGTTCCTTCAGTTACCTGTGCCAGGGTCGCGGTAACTCTTTCGATCACTCCTACGGTGAAGTGAATACTGCCAGACAACTGTGAGAGAAACAAAACGATCGTGTGGCAGCTGTTTCTTCTCTTTTTTATCTAAATAGTATTAGACAAAGTTGTTCTCTGTCTCTGTCTGTTTCAACGCTTACTTCTTCTAAGCCACGCAATGGATTTTGAAACGATCACTAATAGAAAGAGCACCAGCAAGAACATAGGTTAAATATTCGGTAAAACTAAGCAGAGCTTGTGTTATCGGTACTAGACAACTGATAAACATACTTATATATTTCTAAATACATAAATATTATAGACATATTACACCCAGACACAGAACAAATGATCGTGCTCATTACGCAAACATTTGTCCTGGGTGGGAATCGAACCCACGACCTCTGGCATAGCAGTCAGGGTAACTAACCACTAGACCAACAGGCCAGTCACAGTATATAGTGTAGTAAATAGTAGTAAATAGGTCACAGTATCACGTCCTACCGGGAATATACGTCCAGTTACCAATAACCCTGTATAATTTGCACCTGTGCGAAGCCGGGGTAGGTATCTAGTTCTCTTTAATTCAGGCCACGTGACCAGGTTGCAGAGTTATATTCGTCATGACGTCCAAAAGAAAACAGACAAATATTAACAATAACGCATTAATGACGCATTCAGGGTATTGTTGCGACTGCCGCGCTTCTGTAGTGCCTCGGCAATGTTTGCAGACGCACGCACTGACAGTTTTGATACACTGTGGCGCAAGATATCTGCCTCGATACTCCGCAGGATGCGTGGCAGTCCCAACACTATCCTGCAATCGATAGCCGCCCGGGCAGACAGCTCGTTAGTGTGGGCGCTCATTAATAGGACCCGATCTGTTTTAGTTAGTAAGTACTAACATAGGCTACGCATTTTTTGTTACTAACACTATAGATCTCATTGTAGCCTGTTTTTGTTGTTTTAATTGTAGTCATAAAGATTATTATTATTGTTAGAGCATTAAATTTTATTTTATTTATTAGGGAAAACAAACTCAATTTTGTGCGGTTATTGCTCAGTCCATTCCTCTGTCTATAGCACGATCTCAGTGGCGCTTACAACTTGATTGAAAATCTATGAACATTGATGAGCATTGGTATTGTTTGTAAGAAGTAAGCATACTTATACTGTATTAAAAATGGTTTCGATCAAGGGATCGAAAAAGCTGAAAGTCGTTGGGAGTAGCTGACAGTTTTTAATCAGTTTTATTATTTCTTTAATGTCATGGAGAAAAGAATAGAATAAACTTTACTATAAACAAACAAGTTACATAACTTTAAACACGAACATAAATCTATGGGTACAATGGTGGTTTTACCGCTGACAGCGATATCAACCAGACAACCAACATATAGGTCAAGAACTGCAGTAGCCTATATGGAGGGCCATGAATAGGTTTCCAAGTGGGCCGCTGCGTGCCTAGGGGTAGCGGATAAATTCGTAACAGAGTTACCACTCCCCTGGGCACTCAGGCAGGGAAGGAACAGGGGTGGGTTTTAGTCAGTAAAAGTCTGACACGCCCTCCCGCTCCACCCAGAGCGGGAGATGTCACTGGATGATTTCCCAGCCCACAAAAAAAAAAAGAAAGTGGGCCGCTGCAATTACAACCTGGCAAAGTGGGGGTCATCGATCCATCTAATACACAGTGCGAGTGCGCTGCTCCTGTTCAAACTATGTCCCATCTGCTGGAGGATCTCAAATGTGCTTCACATGCACCCTCGATGATCTGAACAGGGCCTTCGATGCTGCTATAAACGTGGCCACTTACTGGGCCCAAACAGCATTTAAACGTACCACGACACGAAAAGAAGAAAAAACATATAGGAAATAGGGGGGCACTTTGTCGCTCAATTTTCACTAATCGGCCATTAATTCAGACATCAGTCAGCTATTGAAAAATAACTTGATAGGAATATCGATCATGCGATTAATTGGTTATGTTTGCTTTGCTTGGGTGTACTATAGATGCACCTCTGCCTAACCCTTTGGGAAGAACAGGTGCGGTGTTATATTATGTGTAATTTATCTTAATAACTGCCGTCTGACCTCTGAACTGCCCGGGGAACCCCGAAATCCAAAAGTGAATGAAGCCCCGCGGTTATCAACTGTTGTGATATGACTCTGTTTTGAGGCGAGGCTTACTCGTCTGGGGCACGAAATAGTTTGAGTTATTGAAAGAATCTTTGCCCTTTTTCGTGACATAGGTATTGTGACAACCTTATGTTGGCGGCCTTATGTTGCCGACTGGCAGGTTAGAAGTTTCTAGAAACTCTTGGAAAGCCGTTTGAGATTAGATTAGAATAATTGATAGGTTTGACGTTTGTGTCACAGAGAGTACAGTTCCGTATTATTATTATACTCTTTGGTACAGTTAGAGTTCCGCGAGCCCGTCCAAGTGGGTAGATATGTGTTTTCCATATTATTCTGAATATAGTTAATTGAAGTCGCCCTCAGCTATTTAAATTATCCGACCGTAGACAGATCCCAACCATACAGTCCTCTCGCACCGAGGCTACGAGTTGCAGAGCTACGTGACGCCCCCGAGAACGTCGAAGTGCTTCTAAGAAGCCCTGCAGCCCATATCTGGAGCTGGGGTTCTTACAGTATTGTGAAGCCTTTTGGCTTCAGGGGTTCGCTTGAGAAGCTTGGGGAGCTTTATAACTCGCTGGCTGTGAGGGTCATGTAGCAAGTGTAATATTGTACTTGAATAGTGTGCTTAGCAAATCAAAGACAGGCACCGCACTGTTAAACTGTTATATTTTTAGCTAACACAAACATGCGCCCTCTTCGTAGGGCTCCTCTGGAAACACTCCCAATTCTAAACAAAATTAGCACTAGTTTTTAGTGTTCCGTACCCGAAGGGTAACCAACGGGACCCTATAACTAAGCCTCCGCTGTCCGACCGCCGGTCCGTCTCTCTGTCAGCGGGCTGTGTCTCATGATCCGTAATAGGTAGACGGTTGAAATTTTTACAGAATGTGTATTTCTGTTGCCGCTTTAACAACAAATAATGGAAATAAAAATAAATTAAAAATTAAATCGGTCGCCGGGGTTTTGGCTTTTTTGTTCCATCTTAATAATGGCAATAAGTAAACGCGTATAATCTTGTACGATGGTACGGAACCCTTCATGCGCGAGCCCGACTCGGACATGGCTGGTTTATTATATTCATCATTCGGATTACTCTTCAATTATGGAACACTCTAGCCAGCCAGTGGAGTCGGGTCTACATACTTCATCAACGCCGCAGTATCTACAGAAGTTCCCGGCCTGGTTCAGGCCATGGTACTGGGCGAGAGGGAATGGAAAGCAATCTCCTCCTTCTGCGAAGCAGTAATGCTCGCGAAAGAGGAGGCGGAACGGGTGAGGGAAGCTCAACGGAGTGGCCCTCACGCCCCCAGCCGCAGCCGCCGCAGGAGACGCCCTGGGCGTAGGACGTCCCGAGACGATCTCCGGCCACCGTAGACCCGGGCCTGTGCACGGCGAGTAGTGGGTAGCTCGCCTTCCGATCTGCACCTGGCCCGTGAGTCGACGGCGCATAGTGTTCCACGCGCGCTTCAAAGAGATGTTTGTCAGCCACTACTGACAGGGCCCATCATGGCCGGTGCCTGCATGCCCAGGGGTAGTGGATAAATTCGTAACAGAGTAACCGCTCCCCTGGGCACTCAGGCAAGGAAGAAACAGGGGTGGGTATTTTTACACGCCCGCCCAATCCACCCAGAGCGGGAGATGTCATTGGATGATTTCCTACCCCCAAAAAAAAAGTATCTACAGAAGTTACATTTCTATTTTTTGTCAAGCCCATACTGTCCCACAGCTAGGCTAGGGCCTCCCCAAATCCTCAATTCTCAATTCTTTATTGCGTACCATAATGTTTATAGTTGGTAGGGAAATTATTATATTAGTCACAATTATGGACCCTGTCGGGCACAGCATATGTATTTCCTTCTTTCTTCCTATCTTTATTCCTATATCTTTCTTCCTATCCTTCCCACGTCACTGGGTGTTAAAAGAGCTGACAATATACTCGTAAAAAACCAATGCAGCGGTAAAAATCGGAGATCATTGACGGAGGCAAAAGGCTGCCAGGCTAAAATGAGACTGGGCGGATCACGTCAGCTGCCTGACAGTGACCGCTGGGCAATAGTCGCCACAAAGAGGATGCCAACCGAGGCCAGCCTAGGCAGAGATAGCGAGACGGCTTCTAGATCGTTCGCCGACCGTACCGTAAGGGCTGAGTTCGGATTGGCTTATGAAAAAAGAAGTTATCACTCTTTTGTTTATTGTATAGACAGTAAGTAGATATAATTATACTTAGGTACACGTCAGGAAAATACTGTTAATACTTTTGACAAGAATTTCCAGAAACTTGAAACAACTAAGTTTTAAATTATCTAATTATCTAACTTTAACATAGTAAAATTATACGTTAATGTTTCATTTCGTAAAAATGCTGTGGTAACGGTTAGTTCAAAGCTGGCACAAAATCAGCAAAAATTTCAAAATGTTCCATTTCAGAATCAAATCTTTCCTTACCTAGAAAACTACGATAGCTAACTTCACATATCATCATCTATCCGGACAAAAGCGACCATTCCCGGCCTTATGACGGCACTTCACAAGTCCCGGAGTCCGGGCCACGCCACAACGCCGGGACTTGATTGAAAATTATTTACGATGGATCTTACGGCTTATTGGTGGCTTCGGTTTATGTCGGTATAAGTGTCGACTATGTTACGGCTTGTGGTGAGTTCAAGGGAGCCTTTACGTTCACCACATACTGCAGAAAGGCGTATCGCGACAATACGACAACGATGGAAGTGGAAATTCTGTTTTTGAAGTAAAACTTCTTTACGCATGCTTGACTTGGCGAGTAAACTGGTGAATCCGTAACGAGAGCGTTACGAAAAGTGTGATCGAGTGAAGTGAACGTGACGAGAGCGTTACGAAAAGTGTGATCGGGCGAGGCGAACGGAAGAGATGGAGCCAAAGAAGTTTTACTTCAGTCGTGTTTGTGTGCTTTAGACAAGCACAATCGTTTTTTTTTTTTCTTATAAGAGTTTAGTCGTTATTCTGTGACTCATCGAGCTTCATTGCCTCAGCGTTTCCTGGTGGTCGCCACTGTTGATTCTGACTTTCAGGAGTTGTAGCGGTAGGGAATAAGGAAGGCTTGTCCCAAAACAAAAAATGCGACTACGATTTGACGATCATTCTTCATAGAAATATAATGTTTTGGCCTTTCCGCAATGTTGATGTGCGCATTTATCTCACCAATATCCGTCGAATAATTTCTAAAGAAAAACATAACCCTTTCCTTGCTGTCTCGCAGTCGGGTAAAAAGGGTTGTCTCATCGTAGCTTTGTGTGGTCTGTCTGCAGAAACCTTTAAAGCTCATTTTGTCGATGTTTGTATGTTCGTTAAAATGTTGACGGTTATGTCCGGTTTTTAATGGGTATTAAATTTAATGGGTATTAAATTTAATGGGTATTAAATTTTAATCGTCGATTTACGTTGATAAAGAAGTTCCCATTCTTTGTTTACGTATAACTTATTTCATGTTTTTGGCGATTATTGCTGACGTGATCGTTTAAATCGCCTATTCATTGGGACTACACATAATTGGAGAAACGACTCTGCACAAACAAGAGCGTTGCCAATCTCTTCAAGGAATTCAGGTCTCGTTGAGTGCACGGGCGTCGCGAATATACACGACACGGCGGTGCTCCGCCCAAGCGGGGCAGACCTCCACCGTATGCTCTACCGTGTCAGAAAACGCCCCTTGGGTTACAAGTTGGTGACGCTGTCCCTACATTGCATGTACTGACTGCAAAAGCATAATCAGCCGTATAATGTTCAAACTGCTAGGACTCAAGCCTCCTCTCTCTAAGAGAGGGTATTATTGGCTGTAATTCACCACACGTTGGTGGATATCACATGTCTTAAATTTTTTGGTTCCAGGACACGCCGGTTTCCTCTCGGATGTTTTCCTTCACCGTTTTGAGAGCAGTGGTGATGAAATAAATTAAATTCGTAAGTCGGAGCCGTTACCTCATTTAGGGTTGCCAACTTTTTTTAAAAGAAATAGAGTATATTTTCTAATAGAGTCTAACTTCGAAAAAAGTACATTTATTATAATTTTTTTAAAGTATTATAACAATGTTTCATCACTTAAAAGAATTTTATGACTCCAAACATTCTAAATCTAAGTTAATGGAAATCAGAAGCTCATGTTTAGGGTTCCGTACCCGAAGGGTCCAAACGGAGCCCTATTGCTGTCACTCACGTGTCCGTCTGTCTATCCATCGTCTGTCACAAAATTTTGTTCTGAAGAATTTTTTAACTTCCCATTGACCTACAAACTTGAAATTTGGTGTTAGTGTTTATTATCATATTATTACTTACATTTTACTAACATATATCATCATTCTCCTGCCCTTATCCCAATTTATTTGGGATAGCCATCCACATCCATACACAAGATTTTCCTCACGACATTTTCATCATTCCTCCGCATCACATGCCCATACCTTGACAACCGCGACAGACGGATACGTAAGTGACAGCAATGAGGCTCCATTTGGACCCTTCGGGTGTGAAACCCTAAAAAAGTACTGCCGGTTCCCAACGACGTTATTTTTGGGTCGCGGCGCTGGCTGCCGAGGCACTCCATAATAAATATCTTATGTTATTTAGAGGTCCAATCTATCTCTACACCAATATTTATAAATTGGGTCAGTGGTTCGGGCATGAAACCGCAGCTGTCGAGTTTTTAACCCCCGACGCAAAAAGAGGGGTGTTATAGGTTTGACCGCTATGTATGCGTGTATGTCTTTCTGTCTGTCTGTGGCACCGTAGCTCTTAAACGGGTGAATAGATTTGAAAGCTGGTTTTCTAGCGATGGTTCTTAGACATATTTTATCAAAATCGATTCAGCCGTTTTAAGGTGATCAGCTCTTTTGTGTTTTGTAAATGTTCGGAGGTTTTTAAATTATTAATTTAAATTGGTATGTTGTTTGTTTTATTGTATTATCGTCGCACTGTCTCCACATTGTAGACAGGATGCCTCTTTCATAAAAGATATTGAGATCATAACAATTTTCACATTAGAGTCAAAAATAGCTCGTTATTATGAACGAGAATCTGTATCGACAATCTATGGAAGACTTTGAGAAGAAAACGTATTTGATCTCTTCAAAAGTATCTCATAAACGCCAGCATTGTTTTGACGATAAACTATGTATATTTAATATGAATTTCAAACAAAAGGAAAGTTGTATGTAGTTTCTGTAATAACCTAGGTACTTAGGTGTATATTCTTTGTTTTTGTTATATTTTTATTTTAGGTTGATGCCCCCAATTTGAGTCAGTCAGGCTGAGCTTGCAAAATGAATCGATCTACAACCATCTGACTTGGGCCATTAAGTTTAAATTGGCATGGCACTCTTTTTATCTGCTAGTCGGTGCGGGGAGATAGAAACCCGAAACTCTGCCAACAAGTCCTATCACGGAGTATCGTATTATACCCAGTAGCAAAATGGATTGTGGAGAAAAGATATAAAGAAAACTTATTCATTTGGTGACAGTCACCACCAGGTTCACACAAAAGAAATAAATAAAAAATGACAATCATTAAAAAACCTTTGCCCAGCAGTGGGACACTATAGGATAATATGCGAAAAAAAAATTGGCATGGCATTTAAAAAGCCGACTAAGTGCAAGTCGGACTCGCTCATAAAGGGTTTCCTTACCATCGCGATATATTTATACAACGCGATCCGCCATGTAGCGTCGTAGCACTCGTATCGGATCGCGTAGCGGTGTCGGTGTCGGTGTTGTTGTTGATATCGGTTTCGGTGTCGGTGGCGAGTTCAATGGTTTTTCCCATCTCAAAAATGGTGAGAGTCAAAATGGCGGGTGTATCTTAACTAATTAAATCCTCCTATTTACCAAAAGAATGTACCTAAAATGTACTATTTAGTACCTAAGTTTAAAAAAAAATGTACCTCCTTCAGATCGAAATTATTTCAAAATTAAGGTACACCCGCCATATTGACATCAAAATGGCGGGTGTTCTATAATATTTTATTATTTAACCATTACTCATAAAATATAATTACACCAAAAAAATGTACCTAAAAAGTACTCCAAGTAAAAAAAAAACACACACTTGATCAGTTGGATACTTCCTGAGAAATAAAACAACCGTGTCTTGTATATAAGTAAACACGATCACACATCGTCAGCCTATAATGTTATGTGCATCTTGTGATTATTGTCTCGGAGTTGGTGCGGCGGTACGAAAAATGGCGGAATCGACAGACAGTCTTGTATGTATGTCGGGCTGGTTTCCGCAACTCTACGCCCAAGGCGCGTATTTTGCGTACAGGTGGGACTGCATTGTCATTCGATCCACCCCAGCTCCTTGAGGAAGGCCAGCAGCACCCTGGTGTTACTGACCATCTCGCTTAGGTTACCTGGGTGTCCGAAGTGTTTTGCCCTGTATGTAGCGACTACTGGGCAGCTTAGCAGCAGATGAGCCGCTGTCTCGTCCTCTTCCATGCAGGCTCTGCAGAGTGGACTGTCTGTGACTCCTATGACAGAGAGATGCTTATTAAAAGACCCGTGGCCGGTTGTAAGTTGTAACGGCCGTGACTTTCCGCAACTGAAGTTTGGTCAGTCGTAGGGCTTGCTTTGTGAAGCGGTCATTAATGGAGGGGAGTGCCTCCTTGGCCTGCCTACACTCGCTATGATCAGCCCATAACTTGACAGACAGTCTTATTTAACTGGTTCAAATATTCCCGTGGGAATGCAGTCGAAAGCATACCACAACAGAGATATTAAAGATCTTACTTGGAAACAAGCAGTAAGGCAATGCAGATTAGTTCTTCATCACCCATTACGATTTACTACGTACTATATACTAGCACGTCTCTCGGCAAGCGCTAGATTACGACTGAGCGCCAACCAAGAAAGCCCGGTGACCGGTGTGTGTGTAACGATGATACCCGGTTTCAATTCTGTTCTAGGTAGAAAAGAAAAGAACCGGTAGGTGTGTGGCCGGGCGCGCTTAAAGTGGCAGCGCCAGGGAAATTGCCAGGTTGTGTCTTTGTCAAAATATGATTTGCGGCTTGATATGATGCCAAATGTCATGATTTTATGCAATACTACATTTGACATCAATTCTAACTGAAAGAGTTGTATGATGATTTTAATGATAACAGTTCTGTAAATACGTACTTGCTACGGCCGCGAATCATATTTTGACAAACATACAATCTGATACTGACCTGCAAATTGCAAAAAACGTAAGAAAATTTGAATTTCGTGGGGCGTTCATAAAATACGTGAGATGTTTAAGGGAATAATACTTAAGGAGACTAATCTTACGTTGGAGAGAGGGGGGCTCTCGGCAAATATCACGCAATTTTTTTTCTGATTCAAACAAAAAAAAAAAATACTATTTTGGTCCATTTAATCCAGATTGTACATGCTTAAGATATTAAGCGTATTCGTAATACGATTAAGATCATTCACTAATTCGTTCGAAAAAAAATAATTTCATTCATACTTCTCTACTTAAATTTTTATTACACGTATAATTAATTTCGCAGCAATATTGATTACCTACTAGTCTTAACTTGTCGTAAATAAAAGCACGAAGCAATTATTTTTTTCTTTTTACAATAACAATCCAACGCGTTTACGTAAGAAACCCACATTTTGAAAAATCTCACGTGAGATTGGGGGTGGGGGAGGGGGTTGAATAAAATCTCACGACATCTCACCAGGGGGGGAGGGGGGAGGGAGGGACAGAAATAAAAAAAAAATACGCCCCCTAACCTGGCGCTTTTAGCTTAAACTCCGTTTTGCCAAGTTTTATTTGCAGCGGCCTACCTGGGTACGTGGCGCAACCTGGACAGCTAGCACTTGGTAACGCCGAGTCTAGCTGCTTATCCTTTCACCACGACGGATAACTCAAAACAAGACTTCAACCTAACTAATCTAAGTCCACATCACTTGCAAATCGAATCCCCAGTGCTTTGGACTTAAGATAAAGCATCTCGTATCGCATGTACTTCGAGTGACACGATACGTTATTCAGAGGTACAGGTTGACGACCCCTGCTTGAATCAAATTTATACACACTACTCTTGAATACTGATGTCAGAGGGAAACAACCTTTGGTTGTGTCAGAATAATTTCTTAGCTGTGATAAGATGTGTAACCTAAAGATATTCGTGAATTGATGTCACTAGTATAACTTTAACAAATTACAAAACTTTTAAAAATTAGAACAAAATTTTAACTTTTTTAAGCACGTCGAAAGAAAATTTTAAAAAAGTTTTTTACAAAACAGTACAACCGACTTCCAAAAAAAAAAAGTGCAAAATAACCTTAATTTCGTAAGACTGTTTTTAGTTTTGTTTCTTTGCTATTTGGCACCGATTTCCGAAATTAAGGTTATTTAGCATTTTTTTTGGAAGACGGTTGTATTTTTTTGTTAAAAAGTTTTTTTTAAATTTTAAGTTGTTATACACCATGCCTAAAACTAAATAGTAAAGTTGTGCCCAAATTGATAGCCCCAAAAACATGGAATTTGAACATAATTGGTGAAAATAGGCTGTATCAGGGTAAACTGTACAAATCTGTGTATCCTTTCAGAGCGTATCAACGTGATCTTATGTTATGAAGTGGTGTAAACAATAGACAGACATGCGATTGCAGCAATTCCGGAAGGTTTACTAACATTTATTGAAGTGTTCCATTGACTAACTCCGAAGTGGATCATCAGATCTTCACCAAAACTGAAATGGGACCACCTTGCGAAGTATTTCATACAAAAAATTATTTTGCAAATTGGTCCAGGGCCCAGGCGTCTACGAGTAATCAGGGAATTTACATAAAAAATAAAATCTGCCGACGATTATTAACCTCCTCCTTTTTGAAGTTCTAGTAAAAAATGTTAAACTAGGTACCTCCCTTAGACACAGTGTTAAATGATAAATGATAAATGATAAATGATGTTTATTCAGTAAATAGGTTACAAGGAACACTTTTACACGTCAATGTTTTTTTGTCAGTTTAAGCTAGATGAGGCCGGTGTTTCCTAGCTGACTACCCTGAGAAGAAACACCGAAACAAACTCAGAGGTCAAAGTCTCTTTTAGTGTTCAAATCCATACAATGTGGACTGGTTAGATCCTATGAGAACCATGTACGTTTATGTCTGGGATGAGCTTTATGAAGAAAGCAACACACGAATTCGAGTGGACCTGTCCAGACAGTGCAAGCATTTGTCAGTCATCGCGAAGCTCAACTCAGAACTCTGAGGTGCTCAACGAACCGACGAACAATACCAAAGTAAGGACATTTGAGTAGGCCGCAAAAAATACTCAAACTGCCAGACAATCATAAAATCTACATGAATATAACGACATACATAGTTCTCGCATTCACATTATTCTATATGAGGACCATGCAGCTTAGTGTCTGTAGTGGTCTTTTGAAGAAAGAACCAAACATATTTGAGTGTACCTGTCCAGTCAGTGCAAGCATTTGTCAATAGTCGAATAGCTCAACTTAAAAACCACTAAGGAGCTCAATGACATGACGAACAATACCAAAGAAAAGACATTTGGGTAGGCCGCAAAAGTACTCAAACTGTCAGACAACGTTGAAAATTACTGTAAAAAGGAGGAGAAAATAATAATAATAACCCACATAGTCCTCACATTTACAATAATTAAGTAATCAAAAAAAAAAATAAAAATATAATACATACTTTACAAAGTAAATATTTGTGTCAAACAAAATAGTAATCATAATATGTCAATCAAAAAATAAAAATAAATATAATACTTAACAAAGTATTCAAGTCAAAAAAAATAATAATAATAATAAAATGTCAATAAAAAAATAAAATAAAAAATATAATGCAATACTATACAAGTATTCATGTCAAAAACGAATATTAAAAAAAATATATATATAAAAAATTTTTCATCAGTAAGTAGTACATATGAAAACAATGGCTCATGTATATCATTGAAGCAGCTCAATCCCACGCCTTTTTGTCCTCAAGAAAGTCATTAATTGTGTAAAAAGCTTTCTGGCATAGCTTACGTTTAATAAATGATTTAAATTTATTTATGCTTAGTTCTTGAATTTGGCTAGGAAGTTTATTATAGAAACGTATACATTGACATCTAAACGAACCACCTATTTTTTTCTTGAGCCTGGTTTTTGGTACAATAAATTTGTGTTTGTTCCTAGTATTTATGCTATGGATATCACTGTATCTTTTAAACAGATTAATATTTTTATGTGCATACATGAGATTCTCATAAATATATTGAGAGGGAACAGTCATAATATTAATCTCTTTAAATTTGTCTCTGAGGGAGTGTCTGGGACTTAATTTATAAATTGCACGAATAGCCCTTTTCTGTAAAACAAAAATTGTCTGAATATCGGCGGCATTTCCCCACAACAGAATGCCGTACGACATCACACTATGAAAATAACTAAAGTATACTAAACGAGCTGTCTCTAAATCAGTTAAACCACGAATTTTCCTTACGGCGTATGCTGCAGAGCTAAGTTTTTTGGACAGTTTATCTATATGGGGGCTCCACTGAAGCTGCGCATCCAAAGTTAAACCTAAGAACACTGTGGAATCCTCGGGTTTCAACTCTTCACCCTTTATTGACACACTAGTGTTCACTTGTATTACATTGGGTAATGTGAACTTTATGCATTTTGTTTTTTTCTCGTTAAGGAGAAGATTATTGACATTAAACCAGTTAACTACAGTTGAAAGAGCATTATTTACATTATCAACAACCACCTGCTGACGTTTGAGTTTAAATAAAAGTGAAGTGTCATCTGCAAACAGCACTATATCATGTTTATCCTTTATGAGGTAAGGCAAGTCGTTGATATAGAAAAGAAACAAAAAAGGACCCAGAATTGAGCCTTGAGGAACCCCCATTCTGACTACAGACCCGGAAGACCTTTTGCCGTTCACATCAACTCTCTGAATCCTATTACCCAAGTATGAAGTAAGAAGATCCAGAGAGGCGCCCCGGACTCCGTAGTAGTGCAGCTTCCTGATCAATGTATCATGGAGAACGCAATCGAAAGCCTTAGACAAATCGCAAAAAATGCCCAACGCATCGCATTTATCTTCCCATGCATTATAAATGTGTCCCAAAAGTTCAACACCAGCATCAGTTGTTGAACGACCCTTTGTGAAACCAAACTGTTTGTTGTGTAATAATTTGTGTTTATTAAAATATCTTTGAATTTGATCTAAAATAATTTTCTCAAAAATTTTACTAAAAGTAGGTAGCACTGATATAGGTCTATAATTAGTAGGGTCTGATGTACTACCCGATTTAAACAATGGTATAATTTTACTATATTTTATTAGATCAGGAAACTCACCACAATCTATACAATTATTAAAGATTACTGCTAAAGTAGGTGCTACAATGTCTATAATAGACCTAGCAACGTCAACAGAATTACCCCATAGATCTGCAGTCTTTTTAACATTTAAAGTATTAAAAGTTTTGATTACATCATTACAAGTGACATATTGGAAATAAAATTGGGATTCACAAACTGGAACGTTTTCTTTAAGTAAAATTTCTGCAGCAGTTGGTGATGAATTTAGAGATTTTGTAGTCGATACGGGAATCTCTGCAAAGAAATTTTCAAATGCCGCGGCGACTTGCGAATCTGATTTAATGATACTGTCATCAATAGCAAGGCTGTAATCACTACTTCGGTTGCAAGACCTTCCCGTTTCGCTATTAATAATATCCCAAGTCATTTTAATTACATTACTACTATTTTTAATTTTTGAACTTAAGTAGCGAGATTTCGCCAAATAACATACTTTTTTAAATAATTTAGAATAATTCTTAACATATAAATTAAATTCTACAGTGTTAATATAAGTCCGTTCTTCATACAGCTCATACAGCCGTTTTCTACTTTTATTAATACCAATGGTGGCCCAGTCACTGAAGGAAGTATTGCCATTTACCGAAATCGTCTTAGGAATAAAAGTAGTATCAAATTGCGTGCAATACATTTTGAAAAAATCATTATAATGTTGATTAGGGTCATCATTAGTTGACAAAAGTGGGATTTTATTTGAGAGTTTAGTTTTAAATGTTTCCAAGCGACCTTTAGATTTTGGGTTAACAGTGATATCTTTTTTTCGTTTATATTTGTTTATATTTGGTATAGTGATCAATAGTCCACTATGATCAGAGTCTAATAAATTAATAATTTTTTTGTGGGTAGGTAAAATATCTGCATAAATATTATCTAGGCAAGATGCAGTAGTGGGGGTTATTCTAGTAGGCTCCATAAATAGATTTACAAGATTGTATGACTGAAACAAACTTATAATTTTAGTGCTTAGGCTAGAAGTTTCTAACAAATTAACGTTGAAGTCGCCACAAACGATGACAGACTTACTAGAGTTACAAATTTTTTGCAACACTTCATCCATTACTTTTTCAAAACAATCATACAATCCTTTAGGTGGTCTGTACACACTTAATATAACAAACTGCTCCAATTCAATACAGGCAATTTCAACTGTCTGTTCAACAGAGAGGCTCACAATATCCTTGCGGTCTTTAAACTTAAGTATATTATTTATGAAAATTAATGAGCCACCATGTATAGCGTTTACTCTGCTGAACGAACTACCAACCTGGTGATTACTATAATTAAACATAATCTGATGGCTTTTAAGCCAATGTTCAGTTCAGAAATATCAATCTTGTATAGGTAGGTACTTTTATATAGAATACAAGAAAAACACAAAATTTACTAATAAATCCATGCATCCAACCCACCCCTGTTCCTTCCCTGCCTTGAGTGCCCAGGTTTCGAATTTATCCACGACCCCTGGGCAGACCTTCACTGTGGTCTGTGTTTCAAAATAATATACTGGGCTTTTATAGAACTCAAAACAACATTGAAGGATGGCACAGAAGATGGAACACGTTGTTTGATTAGCACAAACGGGGTCTTTGTTTACATAGAATTCTTAGTTAAGGAGCAAGCTATTGAAAAGGCAAACGCGGGATTGGGAAAACCTACTCAACAAAAAGAGGCAAAAGGGATGATAATGCGATTGAAGAAAATTTAAATAATAAAAACAACATGGATTTATTAGTAAATTTTGTGTTTTTCTGGTATTCTATAATAAAAATACCTATACAGTATATTAATATGTCGATAGAATGAATACGCGATGCGTTGAACGCTCGATCAAACAAACATTCGATACTTTGAACACTCGATGTATTTAGTGTACGATATATTGAATGTTCACGGGGACGCATCCAAAGTCTGGAATTTTCTAAGATCATTGGGGGTCGGCAAAACTCGACAAGAGTCAATCCCTAAAGATTTAGATATCGATGCAATGAATAATCATTTCACAACTTCTTCCAATTTCGATAGGACATTGAAATTGAATACATTGAATTATCTTTCATCTCTTCCGACTCCCAGTTATTCTCCATTTGTTTTTAGCCAATTTTCCGCTTGTGATGTTAAGAAGAGCATACTAGCGATTACTTCCAATGCAGTAGGAAGTGACTGTATCAGCCGTAAAATGTTGATCCCAGTGCTAGACGTAATCCTTCCCGTCATTTGCCACATCCTCAACTTTTCTATATCAAACAGTGTCTTTCCATGTTCATGGAAAGATGCTCAAATTATTCCTTTACCAAAAAAGTCCAACCCCACATCCTTTTCTGAATACCGTCCAATATCCGTCTTACCTTTCCTGTCCAAAGTTCTAGAACGGTTAGTCCATAACCAAATTAGTACTTTCCTATCCAAAAATAATCTTCTCAACCCCTTCCAATCCGGCTTCCGTCCTGGTCACAGCACTACTACAGCGCTTCTCAATATTACGGATGATATTAGGTCAGCCATGGAAAACAGTAATCTGACGGTCTTGGCATTGCTCGATTTCAGTAATGCTTTTAATACTGTTGATTTCGATGTTTTGCTTGGCATTTTATGCTCTCTTAATATATCTCCATCGGTGATTGACTGGTTTCGTTGTTACCTGTTCGGTCGCCGGCAACGTATTTGCATCGGAGAGACCTTGTCTTCCTGGTGTAGTACCTCAGCCGGTGTACCACAGGGTGGCGTACTATCCCCTTTACTTTTCGCAGTTTTTATAAACTCAATCTCCCATGATCTAAGTTCTTCCTACCATCTTTACGCAGACGATTTGCAAATTTACTCGCAAGCTCCGCTTGGAAATCTTTCTGAGGCAATCGTCACCATAAATCGTGATCTGGCCCGCATATCCGACTGGAGCAAAAGATTTGGACTCATGGTCAACCCCATAAAGACTCAGGTCGTTGTAGTTGGCAGTCCTAGGATGGTTTCAAGGATTGACTGGACGAGTCTCCCCCAAGTTTTTTTCGATAACTCTGTTATTCCTTTCTCTGAAAAAGTTAAAGACTTGGGGATATTCATTGACAAGACCTTCTCTTGGACTGCCCAACTGCAGGAAGTTAGCCGCAAGCTGTTTGCATCTGCTGCATCATTGAGGAGACTGCGTAATTTTCTTCCGACTGCCACCAAGATTGCGCTTGCACAATCGCTACTTCTGCCCATCCTTGATTATGCTGCTGCCAGCTATCTTGACCTTACTCAAGAACAACTCGATAAACTTGAGCGGCTTCAAAATTTTTGTATAAGGTTCATATTCGGTTTACGAAAGTATGACCATGTTTCCGAATTCCGTATGAAGCTCAAGTGGTTGCCAATTCGCCTTCGCCGGAATGCCCACATTCTTTTCCTTTTGTATAATATACTCTTTTCCCCTTTCACCCCTCTTTACCTCAAAAATCGTTTTCAGTTTCTTTGTGATTCCCACACGAAATGTCTCAGGTCATCAGATAACTTACGACTGAAAATGCCAATGCATTCCACGACTTTCTTGGATAAATCCTTTGCTGTCCAAGCTGCTCGTCTGTGGAATGCATTGCCTGACGCAATAAAACGCGCTCAATCGTTGCCGGTGTTTAAAAGGCTGGTAAAGGAACACTACCTGTCACTGTGATTATCGTTGGTCGTCATTTATTTTTACTTTATATGTGTATATATATTATATTTGTGTATATATTATACAGCATATGTATGTATATGTGTATCTGTTGTATTGTATTGAGTATTGTATTGTCACACCAATGACAGCCCCATATCTTGTCCAGGCAATTACTCTCCATTCTAGGTTGCCTGGAAGAGATCGCGGAAAGCGATAAGGCCGCCGATTGTATTTGCTTTAGTTTTTAAGTTTCTTTAGTTATGTATCAAACATGGTGTACAATAAAGAATATAATAAATAAAAATAAATAAATAAATAAATGTTCGATTTATTAACCATTCGATATTATGAACGTTCGAGTATTTAGACGTTCGATGTATAGTGGTCGATCAATTGATATTCGATTATTTGGCATTCGATTTGGCATAGTACACCCCTTTGATTTGAGTATGAGTTTCACCCCTGAATTTCATCAAGATGGATCCTGTAGTTGAACCGCTAAAAAGGCCAACCGTTTTGGTTCACAGCACAATTTAAAATTCTACCCTCACTTGAGTTAATTAAAAAATATATCCTGTAAAGAGCACGCATTTTTTTTGCTAAAATAAAATCACTGTTATACTGTTTCAAAAGCGGGTATATCTCATAACTTACGAGTATTGTGTTAATGTATTCATTCATTCGCTCATTCAGTCTTGTCTTGGTTCAATCAATATTCGGTCAAGTGAAAACTTTGTTATTTTTAAAGACACTTTAATAAATGTGTAGTTGCTACTATTGAACACATTTGCCAAAGTGTCTATAAAAATTAAAATGACAAAAGAAACTCTTTCGTACATGACACGAAATACGAAGCTCTTTATAGGCTCCTACAATAAGAAAATACACTTAATAATTAAAAATAACTTTAATTTCGGAAGTCAGTGTTTGTATTTTATTTCTTCGTTATTTCACATCGACTTCCGAAATTAAAATTAATTTTAAATTTGTGTATTTTCTTTTCTGGAAGTCGGTTGTATTTATTGTAAGAAAGTTTTTTAATTTTCACTTTTTAGTTATACCCCAGTACTATAACTAAATATTAAAGTTACACCCGAATTGATAACCCCAATAACATGGAACATGCAACTTGAAATTTGAACATACTCGTTATTGAAGGAAACCAAAACGCGTTATTGAAGGAAACATTCATTTATTTTTTATTTTTGTGGATTTTTTCAAAAAGCGCTGAAGCAATTTCAATAAAAAATATATCGGACTAACTCTGGAGAAAACTCTTTCGGATAAATCGGTAGATGTATATAAAAAAAAAACAAACGGACAAAAAAAAATAGCAAAACTCCGTAGAAGTTTCCTATGTTCAGATACTCGAGATCATTCATCCACACGTAACAAATCTTTTTATAGACAAAGAAGATAACGACAGTGAAACAAAACATTAAAATCTTTTAACACGTCGTCGCTCAAACGCCTTACCAGTGAGGCCGTGCGAAAAAAAAAAATATTATTAAAAAGTATAACTAGTATTTCCTGATCTTTGATTTTCTTCCCATTCAAGAGTGGTCAATAAACTTTACACACGGGCCGAGACTAAGTATGTAAAGTGGGATTTAAATAGAAAAGGTGGATGTCAGAGTTGAAGAAGTCGGAAACTTTCGAGTGATGCGACAGGTGGTAAGGATGGTAGCTTTTTGGAGCATGTATAGTGTTTTGGTTGGCATTTGCAGGGTGTTGAGGCTATGTGTTAGAGATTTTGGTATTAACCCAGTAGACGAAAGGACAATCGCGACAATATGAACGGTTTGAACTTTCCATTGGTTTTTAATCTCTATGGCGAGATCTTGATACTTGCTGAGCTTTTCGGATATAGTGGTTTGAATGTTGTGCGAATTAGGTATTGCTATGTCTATAAGATATCTGGGGGTAACTGGATGACATTGGCTCAGGAAAGAGAAAAGTGGAAAAAATTGGAGGAGGCCTATACTCGTCGAGAGGTCCCTAATAATTGAAAATATAAAAATGATGAAAAATATATACTATTGAACTAATTCACAAATTATAACTGCAATTTATTTTATTTATTATTTTAATGTATAATTGAACAATTATTATTGAATGTATTATGAATGTATTTTTAAATTATTATGGAATTAAATGGCTAAATTATTATTATTATTAGGTCTAAAAGATATACTGTTTTATTAGTTTTGTTAATTATTATTATTAAATATTAATTATTATTATTAATAACCTATTTTCGCGTTACCAGTCAGTAACGCCGCGGTACCTTTACAGTAACTACACTACCAACAGCTGTTGTGCCCTTAGCCAGCTGAAAATCAAAAGTTATTATTTTTATTTTTGACCTTAGTTATCACCATCATCATAATCATTTCAGCTGAAAGACTTTCACTGCTGGACATAGGCTCCCCTAAGATCCTACGCGTCTCGCATCCACCGGTTTTCTCACTAGGTCATCGGTCCACCAGGGGAGGCTTTCCAACGCTGCATCTTCCGGTAAGTGGTCGCCACGCCAGAACGTTTTGACCTCGTGTAGATTAAATATATGAAGGATGTGAAAACCTGGGATTGCTGGCAGAGATATTTTAGGACGGAAAATAATTAAAGAAAAGCGTCTGGATAAGAGCAGAATAATGATAAACCGCAGAAAGCTTTTGTAAACTTTCAGAACAGACTGTGAACGAATTTCGTCAAAATCCGTCCTGCAAAACGAAAATTCTGCTTATCAACAGTTGGGACTCGAAAATTTTAAACGCAGAAATAATTTGACGAAACTAGTACACAATAGTGTTGTTACCACTTTGATATAGTAATTCTATCGATAATAAGGCATATTTCTTTTTACTGTTTAAATGATTGCGAGTTTTAGAACAGGGTGGATGACTAAAAAATATAATTATTTTATTCGTCAGTTAGATTATCAAAAACTTATTAACACTTTTTTTTTTTTCTGTACGTAAACAAAAAAAAAGCCCGGCCAAGTGTGTGTCGGACTTGTGTGTGGAACAAATTTAGGGTTCCGTACCAAATATATTTTTGACTTTTTGTATGGTTTTGGGTCAACGAGATGCATACTGTGAAAATTTGAAGACTGTAGCTCCAACCGTTTGGCTGTAAAACCTGTGTGACAGACGATGGATAGATGGCCACGTGAGTGCAGCACACAGCAAATGGGCATTTTTTTTTTTTGGGTGTTGGGAAATCATCCAATGACTTCTCCCGCTCTGGGTGGAGCGGGAGGGCGTGTTAGACTCTTACTGACTAAAAACCCACCCCTGTTCCTTCCCTGCCTGAGTGCCCAAGGGTGCGGTAACTCATTTTCAGAATTTATCCGCTATGCAGGCACCGGTCACGATGGGCCCCGTCAGTGGTGTCTGACAACATCTCTTTGAGGCGCGCATGGAACACTACGCGCCGTCGACTCACGGGCTTGGCGCTGATCGGACGGTGAGCTACCCACTGCTCACCGTCCGCAGGCCCGGGTCTACGGTGGCCGGAAATCGTCTCGCGACGTCCTACGCCCAGTACGCCCAGTACCTCTCCTGCGGTGGTAGCGGCCGGAGCCGTGAGGGCCACTCCGTTGAGCTTCCCTCACGCGTCCCGCCTCCGCCTTCACGAGCATTACTGCTTCGCAGAAGGCGGAGACTGCCTCCCATTCCCTCTCGCTCCGTACCATGGCCTGAACTAGGGCCGGACGCGAGAGGTCGCCGCCACCTATCGCATCCACGAGGACACGGCGGTGCTCCGCCCAAGCGGGGCAGACCTCCACCGTATGCTCCACCGTGTTCTCTGGGCGATCCGCGCAGTGGTAAAGAGAAAAAAGAAAGAAAAATTATTTATTTTGCACAGATTACAAAACGCACATTAATTTTCAAAAGCCCAGTATCCAAGCTAAACTAAAATGAAACTAAACTAATTAACTAATGCCTAGTGAAGTAGTGATACCTATCGTTTCTGGTGCGGTGCACCACTACACGCCATAGACGAAACGTAGGTCTATGACGCCTCGATCAATGACAATGACATTAGATCACTAACACCCGGGCGTTTCCTCCCGCCCGATCTGATGCAGAAACCTCCCGAAACAATTGCGTCAGGCGGAAGGTGAGGACGCCGTGACGCCTCTCCAGCCACTCTCCAAAGAGGGTCACTACCGCCGCAATGGTAGCGTGCCCAGCGCTGGGTTGCAACAGTCGCTGTCTCCATGTCGCCATGAGATCCTGCCGGAGCTTCGTCCGCCGAGCCGCGAGGTGTCGCGGCAGCAGAGTTTCGCCCCGGCGTTTGTCCTCCTCGCGCCACTCCCAGAGTAGCGCGAGGACCCTGGCACAGCAATTGGGCTCTGTTTGGACTCTTAGAGAACGGAACTCTTAAATAAGATTCGTTAAAATTTCGCGTGACGTCACACCTATGAAAAAAGATGTATCACTTTTTACCTAAAAGTGACGTAACAAGCCCCTACTCCTGTACATTACGATTTTTTTTTTAATTTGGTGTTGCAAAAATTATGTGTCCATTCATTTTTGAAAATGTAGATACCTTATTCAATTGACTTTTTTTGTTTGTACGTAGGAATCATCTCTATTAAAGAACTTTACCTAACAATAGTGTAGGCGTAGTAATACATAGACATACCTGATAAAAATGTTAACAGATTTTATTTTTAAACTAAGTAGCTTTAGCCACCGGCTTCGCCCGCGAGATTATAAAAAAAATATTAGTAAGCCAGGATATATACTATCAAGGCGCCTGGAATTTTGGAGAAAAGACCAGGGAATGTGGGATTCTTACTGGTGTGGCGAGTTGCCGCCACTCTGCAAGTTGGATGGGGTGTGGTATCACGGCGTGTGTGGCTCGCTTTGGCTTGTAAGGCAAGTGAGTAGCCGGCTTTACGGGAGCTATAGACAATTTAAAATGCAGCAATCTACGTCACTTCAGTGTGCCTATCGCCGCGAGGCAGAGCGCATCTCACCGCAGACTAAATTAATGTCTTATTAACATCGTCCCGCAAATACACTAAAATCCCGAGTAATATCCCGTAAACGTTGGGGATTCTCCGGGAATAATAAATAACCCATATTTGCCGCGTCCGTGTAACTATTGAACGAGAATAATCAAGAGTGTTGGTGTGAAGAAACGAGTGGCCACTCGTCGTCGTCCAGCGTGGCAGCCAAAGGAAAGTCAGGTACCACTTGTTCTTACTAATTTGGAGTAGGGCCACATGCGCCGTCTACTGCCAACCACTCCTAACTTGAAGTTATACAGACAAATATAGGCAATTTTGGGCCAGCATTCAATCCAAGTGTTTGGCCGTAATACTGTCCTTCACATCCGCAGAGTCCCACGGCTATTTACACGCTTGGGCAACTCCACTTACCTCACTACAATCACTCCGGTGATCACCATCAGCTCATAGAAGGAACCAATTACCTCTTAAACGATCACTCCGGAACCACTTCTGTGCGACGGCTGTTGGGGCATATCCCTGAGGAGACTGTAAAGAGGTTTTCTCTAAGCCTCGCTGTGCACAGCAGCACGTGATCACAGTGCCGCCGTATTTTCTGGAATCACTCATTGGGCAATCAGTGTCCCCAATCTGAGCACACGAGATTCCAAAGTCCCGCCTGCATTAAATAATGCAGGTGGGGTTTCGGCGTCCGAGCGGGATCGGCTCTCTCACGATCCCGGTCGGCGGCCCCCTCAGGACCATCATGGTCTCACAGAAAGAAGCAACTTCCCGCCAGTTTTCTGTTTCCACTAGCATATCGTTTACGCTAACGCTTCACTAACGCTTAGTACAAAATGTATGGCAATGACATCAACTGCGATAAGTCACGTGACACTTATCTACGCAGGTAATGTCATCGCCATACATTTTGTACTAAGCGTTAGCGTGAACGATAATAGAAAAGTAATATGGCTAGGGGAGCTGGTCTCGCCCGATCCTGGCAACCAGGATCAGCCGCTCGACTATAAAGTATCCTAAGACCTAATTTAAGCCACAATCTTTTGCTCCGATTTATTCAAAAATTTGTTCAGTCGTTAAATTGTGATAGATTAGCAAACATCACTATTCTAATTTTTTTATGGATAGGTTGTACCTAGAATTTATTTGTATGAAAACATCCAAAATAAAGAAATCGGTGTTTTTATGACAAACTATTTATAAAATAAGCATTTATTACGATTTGTTTTCAAATCAGAATCTTCCAACTGTATTGTTAGGGCTCATACGCACTGTGCCGTGCGGCTGACCGCAAGCACAATCTACGAATGTTCATTTCTATGCGCACTGCGATGCGGCCACCTCCAGACCGCTCCGGTCGCTCGGAGGGCTGCGGCCCGAGTGGCGGCCAGACGGAAGGTTGCTAAAGGCTCAATTACACCTTCCGATTTCAAGGGACCCAATTTAAAAACAATCTAACTAGGAAGTAGGAAGCTAGCGATCACACTACACTAAATTAGAATCCTAAATCGGCAGTGTTTCCAGCTCTTACAAATTCGAGCCCCTATACAGAATATCAAAAGTCGCTAGAAAGTCTCTAAAACTGATTCTATAAGGAGCGGATCAAAAAAAAATAAGTGAACTCTGATTTTTTTTTCTGGGAAAGAGACCTTGGGAAATTAAATTATAACACATATAATAAACACATTACCCTCCCTTGCGTCGCGCAGTCGGGTAAAAATACTAATATCAAAATCAAAAATCAAAAAATTATTTATTTATCTCCACAAATTACACTTCAAACATCCATTATGTTCTTTGGCAGAAAAACATAAGTATGTACTTAAATTAAAATAGAAATATGTAATTTGTGGGAGATCTGGAGTCTAAACTAAGCCTAGGCCTGTATCTTAGAACTCCAGGCCCCCCCATCATCAGAAAACTTAAATAAAAGTCCATGCTTTGTGCATTAGAGCATACGGACGTGTGTATATGTAAGTGGAAGTGTGTAGATATATATATAATATACATATATATTTAAATAAATATGAATAAAATATTTTTTTTATGTACATCTATAATAGAGTTACCGTATGTGCTTAAATGTGTGTATGTACGAGTATGTGTGTGATTTTTGTGTAGTAAACATTGTATTGATATAGATATTGGAAAATTATTTTAGTACGTCAAGGAACTTTTCAGTTTCCGTGTAGCTTAAGGTAAGCAACCACTTTATTACCTTGCTTTTGCATTCTTTTTTGCAACAATTGGCTATAGAAATTAATTAATTTATTTTATTATATAGCATACTTAATAGCCCATTTGTAGCGACAAAGTCGCTAAATTGGCGACACTTAGCTTTAAATCGTAGTGATGCGATTACACTATCCTAAATCGTACACAATTTAGGAAGTCAAAACGGGATCTTCCTATCTCACTAAATCGGACACTAACTGCTCTAACTACTATTACACCTTCCTGTTTCCTTCATTACCTCCCTTGAAATCAGAAGGTGTAATTGAATCTTACTTAAAACTCATTGTGCGGCTCAGTCTGTGGCTCCCGCCATTGAGAGAGAGTGTGTGCACGTGTTACGTCTACTTACGTTTTAGTTGATAGCAACTAAAACGTAAGTAGTAAACGTACCACGTACGTATAGACGGACTGTGCGGCTCAGTCTGTGGCTCGCCATTGAGTGAGAGTGTGTGCACGTGGTACGTCTACTTACGTTTTAGTTGATAGTAACTAAAACGTAAGTAGTAGACGTAACACGTACGTATAGACGGTCTGTGGCTGCCCGCCATTAGTCTATTGTGTAAATTCAGTAAATAGCTGCAACTTCTTCTGCGTCCATCTTTGAAATGGCTCGATATAACCGCAAATCGCAACGGTTCCGCAACCGCATCCTGCGGTCAGCCGCACGGCTAGCCGCATTGCGGCTACCCGTACACTGCGTATGAGCCCTAAGGCTCACATTTTACCAACATCTTTTGTGCAAAAACATCCAAATATTTTATTCCTAAACTGTTGAACACCAAGAATCAATTTCTGTGAGAGGCCATTTCACGTAAAAGCCTTACTGAAGGAATTTCAATTTCTGTGATTTGATCATAAAAACTCATTTGTTGAAACCATCTCATTGTTTCAATTGGCCATCGTCCATTTCTGTTAAGATAACTCTTTTTACGGGAATTGGCGAAGAGAAATGGCAATTATTTGGTCGAATTTATTTTATTACGTTTTTGGCTATCCTTGCTATTGCTATGTTGTTATCCTTTTTTTTTTTTGGGGGTGGGAAAGCATCCTATGACTTCTTCCGCTCTAGGGTGGAGTGGAAGGGCGTGTCAGACTCTTACTGACTAAAACCCACCCCTGTTCCTCTCTGCTTTGAGTATTTATCCTCAACCCCCGGGCAGGCATCGGCCGTGGCAGGCCCCGTCCTTTTGGTGACAACTCTTTGTGGCACGCGTGGAACACTACGCGCCGTCGACTCTCGGACCTGGTGCTGATCGGGCGGCGAGTTACCCACTACTCGCCGTCCGCAGGCCCGGGTCTACGGTGGCCGGAGATCGTCTCGCGGCGCCCGAATCCCCTGGCATCTCCTGCGGCGGCTGCTGCTGAGGGCGTTAGGGCGACTCTGCTGTTGTTGAGTCTCCCTAACGTATGCCGCCTCCCTCTTCGCGAGCATTACTGCTTCGCAGAAGGAGGAGACGGCTTCCCATTCCCTCTCGCTCCGTACCATGGCCTGAACCAGGGCACGGCGCGAGAGGTCGCTGCCGCCTATCGCATCCACGAGGACACGGCGGTGCTCTGCCCATGGAATGGACCGCACGATCCCCGCATGTTGTTATCCTTGCCACTATGTTTTTTTTATAATATATTTTAGTTTTTTTTGTTTTGTGTTACCTTTTACAGTACAATAAACTCTATGTTCCGTGTAATATGATTAATTTATTAGTGAAGACGGATTCTGAGAAATTCAACGATTATACATTTTATCGAAAAAATGTAATGGTCGTATTTCTCTGGTGACTGTTTCTTAGTGGGCGCAGAATATCTTAACTATCAATTATTTTAGAAAAACACTGTGTTGATATTACTGACACATTACTCGCTCGAGTAAGTGATTCCCACAAGTCGAAAAAACCGAACCTGCATTAGATACCAACTGTAATCATTCATTATTTTCATTTTCTGTAGTATCTCTTATAGATGTTGATGCTTCGGGACGAAACATCTGCGTAAAAATAACAACTTATTTTCAGATTTGATAGAATAACTTAATTGTTTTAATAAAACAGTAGGTTCCTACTGTACAAACTGGTATTGCAGTTTTCTGTAACATGGTATATCCTTTTAATGACTTATACTGCCGGTTTTTACAGGCATCCAGTCATACTCTTGTCTTTCTAGATTAACAGCACCTATCCACTTATTTTTCTGATTTGGATCGGCAGGGAAGTTAAAAGAAAAAAAAAAAAAGTAAAATACATTACTGCTTAAAAAATATCTCAATTTTATCCATTGACATTTAAATATTTCATCAAGAAAAATTATAATTTACTTACTGACTTAATTGCATAGTACTGACCATCTCAGTTTGACAACATATTTGAATATAATTGTAATTTTGCTACCACTTACTTGTGAAAAGTGATCCCTGGACATTTTAATCTTGTATGGCTCCTACACCACTTAGCACATATGCTGGCATGATGATTCAGAGCTGTAGTTTACAATGAAAAACAAAAACGTACCTACGCGAAGATTTGATGTGTACTCGCTTGCAAGAAACAATTCCGACTGATGACGCGCTGGACACGACTTTTAAGCCCCGCCTACTTGGACATGACTTTCGTTGGGTTATTTTTTTAGCGCACTTATATTTATTGACTTATACTTAACTTATTCGTAGGTCGTATTTTTTGTAAAATAGTTTTTATTTTACCAAATTTACAATTATTAATTATCACTATCATCACTACATATTATAAAACAAAGTCCCCCGCCGCGTATGACGGTTTATCTGTCTGTTTGCGATAAACTCAAAAACTACTGCACGGATTTTCATGCGGTTTTCACAATTATACAGAGTGATTAATGAGGAAGGTTTAAGTGTCTAATTTATACCCGTGCGACGCTGGGACGGTTCGGTAGTTATCACTAGGTACAATCTTACAATTTTTTTTGTGGTTGTCTTGACTGCTTTTGTTTATACACTTCTGGACACATCTATTGGCCCACCTTAGAGTTTAGGTTTCGATGGCCCCTACCGAAATATGATTGCTAGATTGAACAAAAACTGTTGATGCAGTTTTAAACCTGATACATTTTACCATCTTTTTCGATCGTATTGTTTTAAATTTGAATTCAGAATACCATATGACATGGAGCTACGCCTAACAAGTCGGATATGCGCCTTGTTAAAGGCAATTGATTTTTGAATAAAAAACATGTTTTATCAAATAAAGGTTTAATTTAATAACGCGTGTTGCCTCCATGGGCATCTACCACAGCTCTCATACGATTAGGCATAGAGTTTATCAACCGCTCTATGAAATTTTGAGGGATCATCTCCCATTCCTCTTCTATGGCAGTTTTCAACTCCTGCATCGTCTGGGCAACTGGCTGACGAGCCCTAACACGTCTTTTTAGCTCGTCCCACATGTGCTCAAGGGGGATCATGTCTGGGCTTCTGGCTGGCCAGTCCATAACTGTGATGTTCACATCCCGAAGATATTCCCTGACGATGCCGGCCGCATGGGCTCTTGCATTATCATGCATAAAAAGGAAATTTGGGCCCACATAGTCCGCGTATGGTATCACGTGAGGTTCTAAGCACTCACGAATGTACCTTTCAGCATTTAATGTTGGCAGCCGTGGTCCTGTAACAACCTCAAGTTGAGTTTTGCCGCTCGCGGACATACCGCCCCAGACAGTCCATGAGCCACCGCCATAAGCAACACTCTCTTCAAAGCAGCATTGTGCGAAACGCTCTCCCTTACGTCGGTAGACCTTCTTCCTTCCATCATTGTCATGTAACATAATTTTAGACTACTCAGAAAAGAGTACACGGCTCCAATCTTGCTGTGTCCAATTTAAATGACTGCGTGCGAAATGAAGGCGCGCTGTTCGGTGGGCTCGCGTTAGTTTGGGCCCATTAGCTGGCTTGTGTGGTACCATATCGCGTTCTTTTAACCTTCTCCGAACAGTTCGAGCGCTCACAGATACTCCGTGGAAGTCGCGAAGTTGGTTTTGTATCTCAATGGAGGTAAGGTGACGATTTCTCAAGCTGGTCGTCACGATGAATCGATCCTGCCTTTCAGTTGTGACCCGAGATCGTGGCCTTCCTTGGCGACGAACAAAGCCGCCAGTCTCTAGGTACCTCCGATAAACATTTCGGACCGCAGATCGACTTAAATTAAGTTGAGCACTCACGTTTCTTTGGCTGTGTCCGGCCTGAATAAGTGCCACAGCTTGGGCGGCGACTTCAGGTGAAGTATCCATAGATTATTGATAGAACCTCACCTAAATGTTAAGAATAAGTAATGTTTGTTGCAAAACCAAAGATATCAATCACTTTTTCAAGAATTAAATCCAAGTAAACCAATAAAACCAAGTTTTCTTAGTATTCGATTGTTTGATATCAACAAACAGGCTCCAAATTGTCTTTTGTTTCTTTAAATTCTGTGTTCGAAATTCAAAAAAAGACTATTGAATGAAATTGTGAATGTGCCAGGTTCAAAACTGCATAAAAACTTTTTGCTCGACCTAATATAAAATTTTAGCTAGGACCAAACGAAACTGAAAATACAAGGTGGGCCAATAGATGTGTCCAGAAGTGTATAACAAGGTAAACAAGGTAGGTACTGTGACGATTGTAGACACAACCTAATCTCAGTGGGTCTGCACCGGCCTTTAGCCGCTAGCAGTTAAGAATGTTGGAGAGTCGATGGAATAATTTTAGAAGAGTAGATGTGAATTTTATTTTATGTCAGACAGGAGTTGTGCCCGTGCAAGTGGGCACATATGTTATTTCTTATTAAACCCAATATAGTTATTTAAAGTGCCCTCAGCTCTTTTCTTATCCGGCCGTAGCCAAGTTACCCTTTTATGCATCGCACTCTCGCGTTGCCAACGAGTGAGACGTCTACCTTGAGGATACTACAGCGTCCCAGGATCCCTGCAGGCCGTACTGGTGCCTTGGGGTCCTACAGTACACAAGAGGGGGTAGCGGTTAAATTCGTAACAGAGTTACCGCTCCCCTGGGCACTCAGGAAAGGAAGGAACAGGGGTGGGTTTTAGTCAGTAAGAGACCGACACGCCCTCCCGCTCCACCAAGAGCGGGAGAAGTCATAGGATGATTTCACACACCCCAAAAAAATGGTACACAAGTGGAAAAACTAACAAAATGTTGACTTATTTAAAGTTTAATGTAGATAAGAAATAAATCCTCGAAACTTTAAGGAGTGATTTGGACCATCGAACTGAATAACTTTTACTATGTGACCAACTTTTAAATCGCGTAAAAAAAAAAAAGCTGTTACGTACATTTACGTTCGCATAACTCGTCATAAAGTACGGAACAGCTGATTTATTTTTCTGTGATGGCTTGAATTAAATAATTGAACAAAAATAATTGCCACCAACTGCATCGGACTGCTTGAAAAGTGTTTTGTTTGGAACTTTGATTGTTTTAACAGTCGGGTTTTTTAAAGTGAAAACTTCTTTAGCATCGTTGTGATTTGAAAGTCGATGAAACGAAAAAGCGTCAGTAAAAAGAGACAGATACATAAATTCATAAGTAAATCTTATAAATTTATGTATCTGTCTCTTTTTACTGGGAGAAAATGAGATAGGAAGCAATATACAGTGTTTTGTTTTTGTGTTTTGAAATGAGATAGGAAGCATTATACTGTGTTTTGTTTTTGTGTTTTAAAATGAGATACGAAGCATTATACAGTCTTTTGTTTTTGTGTTTTCAAATGAGATAGGAATCATTATACAGTGTTTTGTTTTTGTGTTTCCAAATGAGATAAGAAGCATTACACAGTGTTTTGTTTTTGTGTTTTAAAAGGAGATAGGAAGCATTATACAGTAATAATAATAAAGTTTATTGTTCTTCTCTCACATAGAATTTTACAAACAATATAAAAAACAAACAAGACATTAGCGATAATTGTTGTCATCTATGTGAGAGACTGGTTTCTGTACTAGGAGACCTGTATGACAGATAACCAGCCTCTCCAGACTCCGGACAATAGGTGACAGCTGTATACAACATCAGTGAGAAGTAATAATTAAGAGGGATTAAGCTACGTGCAGTGAGATTGTTGCTGTTATGGGGGTACAAAGTGGTGAAGTGAGATTGTTTCTGTTATGGGGGTACAAAGTGGGTGAGAGGAACTAAATTGAATGAGTGAGTAATTGAGTATGTGTACGCTAGTGTGAGTGCGAGTGTGTGGGAGCGTGTATGTGTCTGTGTGAGTGTGTGTGGGAGAGAGTGAGTGTGTGTGAGTGCGTGTGTGCGGGGTGAAGGAGGTGACAGCATACGCAGTTGGTTAGGATGGTACAATAAGCAGATTTTCAGTGTCATCGTAGTTGAGGGACTTAAGCCAGGCAGTAATAACCCTCTTACAATTAGCTCTTGTAAGAGGGTAAACTGTTAGCTTCTTATTTATCTTATTATATAGATGTCCACCAAGAAAATCAAAGAATTTGCGTGAGAAGGCAGTGCTACGATTAGTAAGTGTTGGGCAAACCCTGTATTTGACTCTCTTGTTAGCATTAAGTAAAGGATCGTACCCTATTAGTGTATGTTGTTTTAGAGCTGAGCACAGAATATAAAGTTGTCTTACTGTCAGCACATCAGAGAGCAAGTACAGATCTTTGGTAGGAAAGAAGAAAGGTAACGACAAGCTTACTTTTAGTACCGCTCTTTGAGCTCTTTCAAGTTGTATTAAGTTAGTTTTACTAGTGCCACCCCATACAGTAATACAGTAGGTTAGAATGGATTGGCACAGGGCCATGTAAACCATTTTAATGACATTTTTATCTGCAATACGGCTTAAATTTTTAAAAATGAAAATTAGTTTTCGAGTTCTGGAAGATAGTAGGTCCAGGTGGTGTTTGAAGCTGAGAGTACTATCAATCATGACTCCGAGGTACTTTATACTAAAAGCTATTTCTAATCGACTGCAGGAACAGGGGTGGGCAGATGAGCAGTAATGGGCTTTGATGTAATAATTTTCGTGAACTGCAGATGAGATGTTTTTAATAGAGAATGGTACAAATTTAGTTTTGCTGACATTGAGAGTAAGGCCGTTGTTATTGAGCCAAGAAGTTACAGTATTGAACCCAGATTGAGCGAGGCTGTAAACCTCATCCCAACTGTCGCCATGGAAGATCAACGCAGTGTCATCCGCAAATGTGACAATTTTGCCATTTTGTAGTAGCAGATCACATAGGTCATTGATGAAGGTGAGGAAAAGTGTGGGCCCAATTACACTACCCTGAGGAACACCGTAGCAAATAGGTAAGTCATCACTAGTGAATTCACCAATTCTAACTCTCTGTTGCCTGTCAGCAAGGTAATCCCCAAATAATTTGAGCTGTGTATCACGAATTCCCATACTTTGTAGCTTAGTTAGTAGGAGTGGAACAGAGACCGTGTCAAAAGCTTTAGCTAGATCCATGAATATCGCTATCACTTTCTTTTTGTGGTCTAGTTTATTAACAACATGATCGATCAATTCGTGAACCGCATCATTGGTCGAGATTCCAGCTCTAAAACCAAATTGAGATTTTGACAGCAAGGATTTGGTCTCAAGATAGTTAATTAGACGTTTGTTAATAAGTTTTTCAGCTAGTTTAGACAGAGTAGAAAGTATAGAGATGGGTCGGTAGTTGTTGACACAGTCTCTGTCACCACTCTTGTAGATTGGGATTACTTCAGCAAGTTTAAATTCCTTCGGAAAAACACCACTGAGGAACATTAAGTTGAAGATGTACGTTAAGGGCGGGACTAGGGTAATGTGGTATCTTTTAAGAAAAGCTCCTGAGATATTGTCTCGTCCAACTGTATTGACTTTTTTTAGATTTAGGATACACTGACGAACCTCATCTTCATCAGTGGGAAGCAAAACGAAAGAGGAAGGACAAGAGTTAGCGTGTGGTGTGTAGATAGATGGCTTTCCGTCGTGAATGTTTTCAGCAAGGTTTTTGCCACTAGACACAAAAAAATTGTTTATTGCATTGACAGAGGTAGAAGGGTTTGGGGTAGATATAAGATCCATTGCTGGGTTTGATTTTTTGTTGGAGTGTGTTATTTTTTTTACAGCGTCCCAGAGTTTTTTATTGTTAGTTTTAGCTGCTTTATCTAATAGGTTTTTTTCATAGTCCGTTTTTAGTTTTTTTAGTAGCCAGTTGCAAAAGTTTCTGTACCTTTTGTAGGTGATCTTGCTGATTTCATTATTAGGGTTTTTTTTTGATTTTATGTGGAGTTTATCTCGATTTTTCATACATCTCAATAGACCATTTGTTATCCAGGGCTTTTTAATCCTCTTGCAATTAGAAATGGAAACGGTTCGTGTGTTAGCTAGTATTATAGTGTTTAGGTCATTGACTAACAATGTAGTAGCTACATTTACATCAGTTATTTCGTAGATGGAATTGAGGCATATATTTTGCATATCGTTGTCAAGGCCTATGTAGTTAACTTTCCTAATGGTAGATGTTATCATCGGGTGGTGGTGGTTTTCAAGCACAAGTATCACACTGTCATGGTCGGTAATAGACGTCTCCGCGACATAGCAAAAGGCAGGGAGTCTACTTTTTAGCATGACGTGATCTAAACAAGTTTTACTATGTGTTGGTAACTGGTGGGCAGGTAAAAGACCTATGGAAGCTAGTACATTTAGGTATGATGATGAGTTAGCATCGTTAGTGTTAATAGTTATGTCCACGTTAATATCTCCAATGAGTATGATATTAGGGAAGTTTAAGCTACTTAAAAAGTTGCTGAGAGATTCAAGAAATGGGTTAATGTTTTTATTACCAGGAGGTCTGTATATTGCAACGACGAGGGTATTACTGTCTAACTTTATTGTAATACAATTGGCATCAAGAATGGTTGGTTCCGATATTATTGGACTTAAATTATCTTTGAAGTACACGATGACCCCTTCATTTTGGGTGATGTTATTTTCAGTTTGAGCCAAGTCGAAGCCTTCTATTGCAGGAATGGTGTGGGTGTGGCGTAGCCAACACTCCGTGAGCATGATAAGATCCCACTCAGTATTTGATCTTTTAAGAAGGGATAACAGGCCAGGATAGTTACGATTAACACTACGGATGTTCTGATGTATTATTTTTAGGCTAGAGTGTGGCCTTTTAATTAGATTAGGACACTCTTCTATTTCGCAAGTGGATGAATTCGCTATAACAAAATTATCAAGATCGCTATTAATTTGGTTTACGAGTATGTTATCGAATTTTGATAATTTAAGTAAGTAGGTGAATTCGAGCATGTCAATAGATTGTAATTACGTGGAAAGTAAGTGTGATTTAAAGGTGCAGAGTTATAAAAAGATGTGAAGATGTGACTCATAAGTAGATTGAAAATTAGTCAAGCGAATGTAATATAATGATGAGTTGGTATATAATGTATTATAGTTATATGTAGCAGATGGATAACAAGTAATAATTGTATATAATGGTGTCGTAGCACTGTGGAAAATTGGAGAGGTGTGTATTATATGGATATGTTGTTGCGTCGCGTATGGTTCACCCTAGTTATGTGTGAAATAAGTGTAGGAAAGTTGTAAATGTTAGATGGTTGTGTTATTATTATTAATGTGTTGAGTGTTTCATTGTGGAGTATTGTGTAATAGCTTATGGTGTAAAACTTAAAAATATAAAAGTATATAACACAAAAAGTACAAAGCAAACATAGTAATTTTACATAGAATAGTCACTTAATTGCAATCTTTTCCAGATCTAGTTCGCAGTCCACACGCAGCGCTGGTGAATCATGGGCTTTTTTGATAAAAAAAATTCCATAAGAAGTCCATGTACTATGGTATTTGTGTTCCATAACAAACAGTCTGGCGAGGTATGCTAGTCGTCTCCCCAAGCTTGTCAGTGACTCATCGACAAAGACCGGTTTAATAGGGCCAGCTAGCTGCAGGTGGGATGTATTTAGCTTGTTGTCTTTGTGCATCTTATTGAAGTTCCTGCACTGTTTTAGGAATCCATCTTTACATGAAGTAGTTGTGAATTTGACCACAATATGATTACCAGATTCCTTTTTGGTTTTTAGATAATGGCTGATCAATGACCTCGCTCACCTTCTGGACTAGGTTACGAAGAGTATTCTTATTTTCCGATGCTTGTCTAGGAATGTTCCTAATTTCGATGGTGGATGCGAGTGTTTCGTTTTTGTGTTTAGTTTTGTTTTAGCCAAAAATTTTGAAGGTTTCACTTCTACCACGTGTGAAATGCACACATGTTTTTTTTTTAAAATAGATAGGCTCGCGCTTGACCACTATCTCACCTGATGGCAAGCGATGATGTGGTCGACGATGGACCGCGCTTGCCTAGAAATAACCTCCTCACTCTTATCTTAAAGACTCCAAGGTAGCTATCCGGAAACACAGACTCCGTCAAGGAATTCCAATACTTAGCTAGGCGTACAATGAATGTGTTCCCAAAACGTTTTGTGCCTGTGGGTGGGACGTTTGTTAGTCTATCACACCTCAATGGCTGAAAAGATTCAGATAAAACTTTACTCTCTGATAGGCCATAACCTGGATAATAAGGCTAAGACATTATGATACCTTCATTTTAGTTGTAGGTCCGTTCCCGTTTGCGGGATTGTTCGAAAGAGTTACCGCAGCACTTTTGTTTGTTTATAAGCATTTTAAGCAACTGAAGGAACACGGGTTTTTTTTTTGGGGTGGGTAATCACCCAATGACTTCTCCCGCTCTGGGTGGAGCGGGAGGGCGTGTCAGACTCTTACTGACTAAAACCCACCCCTGTTCCTTCCCTGCCTGAGTGCCCAGGGGTGCGGTAACTCATTTTCAGATTTTATCCACTACCCCTAGGCATGCCGCCGTGCCCTGGTTCAGGCCATGGTACGGAGTGAGAGGGAATGGGGGGCCGTCTCCTCCTTCTGCGAAGCAGTAATGCTCGCGAAGAGAGAGGCGGCACACGTTAGGGAGACTCAACAGAGACAGAGTCGCCCTAGCGCCTCCAGCAGCAGCCGTCGCAGGAGACGCCAGGGGCTGCGAGACGATCTCCGGCCACCGTAGACCCGGGCCTGCGGACGGCGAGTAGCGGGTAACTCGCCGTCCGATCAGCACCAGGCCCGAGAGTCGACGGCGCGTAGTGTTCCACGCGCGCCTCAAAGAGTTGTCAGCAAAGGACGGGGCCTGCCACGGCCAGTGCCTGCCCGGGGGTGGAGGATAAATTCGAAAGAGTTACCTCGCCCCCGGGCGCGTAGGGCAGGGAGGAACAGGGGTGGGTTTTAGTCAGTAAGAGTCTGACACGCCCTTCCGCTCCACCCCAGAGCGGAAAGAGTCATAAGATGATTTCCCACCCCAAAAAAAAAAAAACCCCTAGGCATGCAGGCACCGGCCTCAATGGGCCCCGTCAGTGGTGGCTGACACTCATCTCTTTGAGGCGCGCGTGGAACACTACGCGCCGTCGACTCTCAGGCCTGGTGCTGATCGGACGGCGAGTTACCCACTACTCGCCGTCCGCAGGCCCGGTTAAGGAACACAGGTGAGTTTTATTTAGTAATGGTCTGACACTCCCTCCTGCTTCCACCCAGAGTGGGAGAAGATATCTGATTATTTCCCACCGTCAAAAAAAAAGTTTCGTTTCCGTGGAATACCTAATATGCGCTTTATAAACGGACACAACCATTCATTCTCCTGCCCTTATCCCAATTTATTTGGGGTCGGCGCAACATGTCTTTTTCTTCCATACTCCTCTATTAGTCGTCATCTCTGTAGTCACCCCTTTTTTACCCATATCCTCTTTCACACAGTCCAAAAAAAAATATAAACGGACACAACCGATTTCCAAAAAAGAAGACACAAAAATTTTTAAAATAATTTTAATTTCGGCAGTCGTTGTTTATATTTTTATATTTCTTCGTTGTTTGACACCGGCTTCGGAAATTAAAATTATTTTTAAATTTTAAGTGTCTTCTATTTCGGAAGTCGGGTGCATTTTTTGTAAAAAAGTTTTTTATTTTCACTTTTTAGTTGTTATACCCCAGAAATAAACCGCCCAAATTGATAACCTCAATAATATGGAATAATTAATGTGATTCGAGGCAACCAAAACGTCATCTATGTATACAATTTTATGGTTTTGTTAATTTTTTCAAAAAGCACTCAACTAATATCGATAAAAATTATATGGACCACCTCTGGAGTATACTCTTTAGGATAAAAAAAAATTGAAATTCGGTAAACAACTGACAGAGAAATTGGTGCAGATACATAAAAAAAAACGTACATACAGTCGAACATAGAACCTCCTCCTTTTTTCGAAGTCGGTAAAAAACGAGTGTCCGTCGTTTTTTTGGTAAAGAAACTGATTTTCCTTTCTATCTTTTAAAACAATTGCACAAAACGTCCCCGATGTTTTCCAGTTTACGTTGATATCTCTTCCACTCTGTCCTCTCAAACTAAGAGTTACAGCGGCACATACATTACAGTGCCCAATAAGACCGTAATAGGGCTGGTTTCAGCTGTTATTGTCGGGCAAAAAGCTTCTGATTCAGAGGAATGACCTCTCGGACTGACCGGGAGTTAGGGATGGGGTACGATATTTTGCTGCGTGAAAGTTCTGTAAGTAAAAGAAGATAATTATACAGCGTATAACAAAACCCTGTCCAATCTTAAAAGGTATTATTTGGTATCGTACTGCGTACACATATGAGATTATTATTTTTCCCCAATGAAAATAATTAATTTAAAAAAGAAAAACTTATCAAAGGCAACACTGATCGCTCGACAAAGTTCACCTACAGTTTAGTGTGAAAAAGCCGCCTGAGCGAGACGGTATTTTATCAGACAGGGTTTTGGTTACATGCTGTATGCTGCCCAAGGAACGGTTGCCTGTCGGGTGAGAACTGCAGTGGCCTATATGGACGGCCATCTTTTTTTAGGTTGCGAAATCATCAAATAACTTCTCCCGCTATGGGTGGAGTGGGAGGGCGTGTCAGACTCTTACTGCCTAAAACCTACCCATGTTCCTTCAGTTGCCAGTGCTAGGTACCCTGGCAGGCTTCGGCCCCGTCAATTTCTGCTGACATCTCTTTGAGGCACGTGTGGACCACTACACGCCGTCGACTCGTGGGCGTGTGGGCACAAGGATTGCCTCTCTCTCACGCGTCCGGTCTCCTCCTTTGCTTTTGTCGGTTTTTTAGAAACGTGGTTTTAAGTTAATTCATGAGCAATACTTAGGTACTTCTACTTAACCATATTATTTTAACTTTTCAGCTTTTCTTAATTTTAAGAAATTTTTATAACTAAAGGGGCTGTACGTTAAAGTAAAATAAATTCATATCTAGCAATGCACTGAATTGACGAATAACCTTAATTGATATTGCATCAATTACCTACAGTTCTTTTCAAATCTGAACTCAGCCACACTCAGCACTAACAACAAAAAAAAACATAAACCCGACTGCAAAAAAACAACTTAAAAGTTCCAAACAAGTAATATTTCAAGCAATTGATGCAGTTGGTGGCATGAAATCTATGATTGAACTAAAACTGCCACCAGTTGGTGGCAGTTTTAGTTCAATCATAGATTATTTAGATCTCTAGAATCATAGATTATTTAGATCTCTAGAATCATAGATTATTTAGATAGATATCATAGATTATCATAGATTATTTAGACATACACCAATATTTTTTTTTATTCTACATTTCAGTGCGACATATTTTTGGAATCTCTCCTTGAACCCTTTATTTTGATCACACGATTACATAATCAATCAATGATTAATGATTGATCAATGATTATGTCACAAAAAAATACGACCTAAGGCGGCCGCCATTTTGTTTTATTTTTATCAGAAAAAAATATCCTATGTGACTTGGGCAGGCAAACTTAATTTAATGATACCTTATTCTGTCTTTTAGGCTTCAGGGCGTACCAAAGAAATAGACATACAAACTCGAAAAACATGGATTCTTAATTTATTTCGTACACCAAAAATTTCACATAGTAGGTACTACACAATTCATGTACAAAGGCGAGCTTAACTCAATGTTGAGTTTTCTCCCAGCAAACCTTTGAGTGATAGAGAGAGATCACATTTGAGGGTAGGATCCAGAGTACCAGTGTATGGATAATGTTTTACTAGAGTTTGTATGTACAAGTCGGCTAAAAATACGTAGAAATAACAACTACCTATTTTCCAATAGTAAAGAACTTGGAACTCATTAGCACAAACTTCTATCATAACTTTGCCTTTTAAAAATAGTTAAATGCGCTTTTCTATAACGATGGGTACTTTTGTTATTTATCTTCTATCGATAAACATTTTATTTAAGGGTCTACTACCGGCCAAGTGGCACCCTCATTGAATAAAAAGTCGTAGCATAGCATAGAACATAAATATTAAAGAATCCAACGTCACGTTCGTTACAAAGAGGATACAGTATATTTACGTTGTTTAACCCGTCAGGGCCCTGCGTCGACGAGGGGGCGACAGCTATCAACACTGTCGCCCCGTACCGCCGGAGCACCACTGCCGGAGTGAAATCGTTACTTATTAGTAATAATAGAGTTTTAAAGCGCGCGAAACTGCCGCCGCTTATGGCGAGGCGGGGGCCCGGCCAGGCGGGGGATTACTGTCGCCTCTCGTAAACGCAGGGTCCTGAAGTGTTAAACAGGACTCAAAATGTTTTGTATCCAAAGTAGCAAGCAAAAGTTCCAAAATAGCTGTTTTTGACACTTTTGGGTTCTTTAATATTTATTTTCTATGCTATGCTGGGATTTTTTATTCAATGAGGGCGCCAATTGGCCGGTAGTAGGGCCTTAATAAACAACTTTATAATTCTGTAGTTTGAGTTCAATACTGCTGTTCTATACGTTATTTATATTATCCTTAGATGCTTTTCTCGTTTCTTGTTCGAAGCACTTAACCTGTCAAAGAGTTATCGATCAATCTGGGTATCAGTAAAGATTTTCAGTTTTTTATGCAATTAAGGCAAAATATTTTACGACGGTATTTGAGATCATGCAATGAAAATGTCTAAAACTCTCATTGATAAAAATTAAACACTTTTAAAGCGACTGAAACTGAAAAACGGTAAAGGTGAATCTCGGAGAAAAACAAATTCTTATTATATCTTATCTTGATCAACCTTCTTCAAGTTAGTAAAATGCTTTTTTAAAAAGGTTGACACACTGATCTTTAAACTTCGAGAAATCAAATGGTTTTCGTATTTATAATTTATTTTCGTCGACATAATTTGTAGAGACTTTTTAACTTTTGGGTCTCATTTAAAAACTGAATGAGACTTTGACGTGATAAGAACCTTTTCCGCAAGAACAATTGCACCAAGTTTTTTTATATATTTTTAAAAGTTACTCCGCGTTTGGGTGTAACCCGTGTAACTGAAGATAACAAGTAAAATGTTCGGAGAAAATTAAAATTAATGTCAAAGTGAAAATAAAATAATTTCTGTTGCATAACATGATAATGTGTTAGATTTTGGGTTTATTTGCTGTGGTGGTATGTACCACGCTATTTTTTTGTTGGGGTGGGAATTCATCCAATAACATCTCCCGCTCTGGGTGGAGCGAGAGGGCGTGTCAGACTCTTACTGACTAAAACCCACCCCTGTTCCTTCCCTGCCCTGAGTGCCCAGGGGCGCGGTAACTCTGTTTCGAATTTATCCACAACCCCTGGGCAGGCATCGGCCATGACGGGCGCCGTCATGATTCGCTGACAACCTTTTGAGACGCGCGTGGAACACTACGCGCCATCGACTCTCAGGCCTGGTGCTGATCGGACGGCGAGCTACCCACTACTCGCCGTCCGCAGGCCCAGGTAGTATGTACTACGCTTCAGTAGTAATAAAGATACAGTACTTACCTACTTGGCAAACAGCGGCAAAAGAAAACACACACTAAAAAGGAAATTATCAATTAGGTGAAATATTCTATTGAAATATGCGATTTCAAACTACCTACTGTACCGATATCGGCAGAAAGTTCAAGATATTCGTTACATAACTAAACAAGGCAACACACACAATAAAAAAAAAATCTTGACACTTATCGACAGTCGACAAAAAGCACGCCAGCACATCTCTACCCATTTAAACATTGTTTTACGCATCTCCGAGTAGGTGTGACGCTAGCAAAATGCGAGAAAAACTGAGCTCCAAACAAAATGGCCGCGCAGATTTTCATTTTATGTTAGCACATTTTAAAAAGTACCAAACAAATGGTTGTTGTTTGTTATTTGAAATAAATCGGTACTTTTAGTGTATACCGAGTTTAATGCAATATTTTACGCCACAAAATTGTGTGTGAAATGTAAAATGGTTTTATCTCTCGCAGTTTTTGGTTTAGGTTGAAAATTTGAAACGTTATACTTACGGTCATCAAAAAAAGTTTTGCAGCACTCGTGTGAATGAAATGATTTAAGGCGAGCTTTAACTATACAGAACTTTTCTCTAAGTTTATTTGAATACTAGCTATTGCCCACAACTTCGTCTGCGTAAAACTCCACAAATGCTACTAAAAATTATCTAATTAGTTTTTTTTAAGGACAAAGAATTATTCTGTGCTTGCAATTCCTTCCGAAAGGATCTTATTCTACTACTAACTGCTAACAAACGAGCTGTGTATTTTCGTTTCAATTGCTTTCGTTTGGGAAATTTTAACTCTCAAATTAAGGCGCTATTAGCTGCCAACGACCTTGAGTGGTTAGCTTGCGTGTTCTGCTCTGAGCTCACGTAACGCGTCGTATGTCCACCCAGTAACAGGACTCGCCCATCAAGAGCGCTGTCCGAAATTAGACGCATTATTAATTTATTAAACTTAAAGCAACAAGTATTAAATTAAAACACTGAGACTAAATTATAAATAATTGAATGATCTTTAAAATGGTGAAGGTTTCATAAAAATATGCTTAATAGTTTTTGCGTGATTCTCAATTTTTTTATCCGCGTTAGACATAACTTTACAAATTAATTGTAAAGTTATGTCTAACGTCTAAATGGGGGGAAGGGGGGCTGGGTAGTATAGAAGGCGGACGGGGAGGCGTAGTTTTTGGTTTTTCTATAGTTATGACGCTTAGTACGTGCGATTGCATTATTATTATTTAGGTAGGTAAGTAATCAAGTAGTTACAAATAATAGGTACGAGTACATTGTCTTAACGGTAGATCATACATGTTAGTTACTTAGGTAGGTAGATAGATACGTTTTTGCTTTACGACACAACACTGTTAAAGAAACCGTCTTTGTTAAATATTTGACGAATCATGTTGTGGCCCTGAAAAGGGCCTTTTGTTTTGGATGCATACGAGCGAAGAGCATCGCGCAACCGATATAATAGATATAATAATATAAATATTATATCGACATTACGCGTGCGGGGCAGCACTCGCACGAAGCGGCACCAGCTGTAGAGGCTGCGGCGGTGGTGCAACATTTAAGCCTTTCTCGGTCTTCTTGGGCAGTAGCACCGCCTGGATGTTCAGCAGCACACCACCTTGAGCGATGGTCAAACCGGAGAGCAGCTTGTTCAACTCCTCGTCTATGTTATAAAAATATTATTTCAAATATTCTCAGATCAAATTACGACGGAAATAGTCTAGAGTAATATATTTTTTTTTTCAAATAAATAAGACTAGTCATTTAGACGTGATGTTCATTTAAAAACCATTAAAAGTCATATAACTGCGCCATTTTTTTTTTTCCATTCAGCCATAGCATTTGTCAAAAAGTTCAAAATGCACAGGGTGGACATCGATTATAATAGACACTCGGTCCACGAACAAGTAACGTTGCTATACTTTTTTTAACCGACTTTCGAAAAATGAGGAGGTTCTATGTTCGACTGTATGTGTTTTTTTTTTATGTATGTCCGCCTATTTCTCCGTCAGTTGTGGACCGATTTTCAAAATTCTTTCTTTGTCCGAAAGAATATACTCCCGAGGTGGTCCCATATAAATTTTATCGAAATTGCTTCAGCGCTTTTTGAGAAACTGAACAAAAATGAAAAATACGCTTACCTCGATGACGATGACGTTTTGGTGTACTCCAAATGTTTGAATTCCACGTTCTATTAGGGGTTTTTAGTTCTGGGGTATAACAACTAAAAAGTGAAAAATAAAAAACTTTTTTACATAAAAAAAACAACCGACTTCCAAAATAAAAATACACTAAAAATTTAAAAATAACTTTAATTTCGGAAGTCGGTGTCAAATAACGAAGAAGTAAAATACAAACACCGACTTCCGAAATTAAAGTTATTTTTTAATTTTTAGTGTATTTTTTTTTTGGAAGTCGGTTGTTTTTTTTGTAAAAAAGTTTTTTATTTTTCACTTTTTTGCTCTCCTATACTTCAAAGCAGCAATGTAAAGCATAGTGCCTATCAAATTAATGTCAACTGAGTTAGCGAATAATACACCTACAGGTGGTCCATCCCTTATCCTTAACACGCGAACGAAGCTAGTTTGTCATATGACTGACAATAAAAAAATTTAATTTGTGTAGGTATGTTGTATTTTTATTCCTGAAACTGGTAGAGATTTTTGGGGGACGGCCTTGCTGGGCCTGCAGTCTCGACATTGATAGCGATCGCTATGTCCTAACGATCAGTCGCTAAAAAATAATGTTACAAGGAGGCAAACTTTTATGTCCTTTTATATTTTAACAAGTTAATTTAATTGTTACAAGCGGTTAAAATATTCATTAAAATTTAAATAAATTATAAGTTTTTATGTAAAATAGTGCTTGCATGTTAGAATTTACGTCGTCTCTGTACATATTTCAAGAAAACTTTTTACAAAAAAAACAACCGACTTTCAATAAAAAAATACACTAAAAATTAAAAAATAACTTTAATTTCGGAAGTCGGTGTTTGTAATTTACTACTTCGTTATTTGACACCGACTTCCGAAATTAAAGTTATTTTTTAATTTTTAGTGTATTTTTTTTTTGAAAGTCGGTTGTTTTTTTTTGTAAAAAGTTTTTTATTTTTCACTTTTTAGTTGTTATACCCCACAACTAAAACGTCATCGAGGTAAACGTATTTTTCGTTTTTGTTTAGTTTCCCAAAAAGCGCTTAAGCAATTTCGATAAAATTTATATGGGACCACCTCGGGAGTATATTCTTTCGGATAAAAAAAGAATTTTGAAAATCGGTCCACAACTGACGGAGAAATCGGCGGACATACATAAAAAAAAAAACATACAATTAGTCGAACAAACCGCCTCCTTTTTCGAAAGTCGGTTAAAAATCAATTATTTTTTTCAGGCTAAGATCTAAAATTTTTCTTCACAAATGGTCCCGAGTTTTTTAACGAAGGGAATAGGGCTCCGTTTGAATGAAGGGTTCAAACGGAGCCCTATTGTTGTCACTCACGTGTCCGTCTGTCGTCTGTCACAAAATTTTGTTACGAAGAAATTTTTAACTTCTAATTGATCTATGAACTTGATATTTGGTGATAATGTTTACTATTACGTATACTTTACTTACAAATACCAACATATGGTACGGAACCCTTAATGTGCGAATCCTACACGCACTTGGCCTTTTTTTTCTGTTTTCGGGGAGCAATCTGAGCCTCGCTGTGCACGGCACCACGAATTCAGTACGAGCTTGTTGTTTAGATAGGTGACCTGTAAATGGGAAAAGGTCGCTTACAATAATTATTATACTTAAAAAACTTACATATAAATGTCGTAATGTAGTTGTATTGTACGCCTCTGCCTTACCTAATTTTGCTCGGGAAAGACTTGTTAACCTGCTGTGGATCAGGATAAAGAATAAAACCTATCTATTTAGTCCTTGCCCCATATCCAGCAGCCTTCATCTCCATATCGTGACGAAGAGCGACGCAGGAGACACTTGATTGACTGACGTTATCAACTATCCCAATATGCTTTGCTCTATAACTCATCGTCAAGCATACTGCAGTGCGTCACTCATAGACATTGTCTGTGTATGTTAATAGTGTTTTGTTTTTTCTAGATTAGCTTTTGTTTTTCTTGTATTTGTAGTAGGATGGCTACAAGATGAGGGAGAGACCAAGGAAATGATGGATGGGCTGTATTAAAGATGATCAGCCTTATTTGTCACACTCGCTAACCGCTACCTGGAAGAGGGGTACATCTACCCCTCTTTCAGGTAGAACATGTTGAAATAACAAGATGTTTCATGGTTTTTTTTTTTATGAATAAGGCACTGGCGCCGATTCTGTTGTGCACAAACTAAACTTAATTTAGGCTGTTGCTATCTTTTTTTCTCTAATAAAACAAGAAAGAGACGGACGTAAATTAGAACTGTCAAATTTAGTTGAACTAATATTTCTATACAAGTTAAGGGTACACGTAAAACATTTTGATTAAAAACACGGTTAAGCGCTAGGCGTAAACTAGTTGAAATCTTTAACTTAGTTCATAGCTACAGCCGTCCTGTTCTCGCACTGCCTTTTAGTAAAAGACCTAATCTCTAATTTTAGTTTAGTTATGGAACAAGAGAATCGGCACCTTTATGTAGATAATTAAAAAAAAATATTTTCAAAAAACCCGACTGTAAAAAACAACTAAAAAGTTCCAAACAAGTCACTTTTCAAGCAGTCTGATGTAGTTGGTAGCTGTTATTTTAGTTCAATTATTGATATCATGCCACCAACTGCATCAGACTGTTTGAAAAGTGACTTGTTTGGAACTTTTTAGTTTAAAATTATTATACAAAAACAGAGGCGTCGAAGTATTCCTCCACATCACTGTCATCTGGGCAAGCCGGGAACGAAACGGAACACAGGCAGCATTGCCACTTTGAATGGCAATGCTAATCTTTGAGCAAAGAACGAGCCAGGCCTCATATCACACAAAGTGACAACCAGTCGGTGAGAAATATCTTTAAAAGATGACGTGCACTCGGACCCTATGACCCAAGCGTTTCGACCCCAAACGGCTCAAAACTGTAATTACCAATAAGGTTACAGTATTTGCGCCGCTCAGCAGCCGCAGCGGCAGCGCTGGCTGGCACAGTCCGCCGTACTTAGAACATGAGATGGCGCAAGGATGTCGACACAGGTTGCGTCCCATACCAGAGGCCTAACCACCTTCTAAGGCACTAACGTCGTGCCCTCAAATACACAATTGTTTTCTTCATTTCCTAGAAAAAAGATTTAAATACAGCACAAGTTGTTATCAAGAAACTGAAAAAGAATCTAAGCCTATTTCCCTTAGCAGACCCAAAATGCCTAACATTCTCAAATAGGGCAACTTAAAAGATTAATCCAGAACATTTGTTTTTGGCCTTGACAAATTGTTAACGGAACAGTTTTGGCGCCTGGCACCAGTAGGCTATATCTCAAAGGTGTTTACTTGTTAAGGTACCACATTGAGCTAAGATAGAAATGAGATGAGCTTTGTTAACTATAAAGTCCTTTTTTTGGGTCAATCCCGCCTCACTATTCTGAACTACCGCAACTCCTGAAAGCCAGAATCAATAGTGGCGAGCACCAGAAAAACGTCCCGGAGAAACGATTAACTTGTCTTGGTCTTACAAGGAAAACTGTTTTCAAGGTTCCGTACACAAAGCGTAACCAACGGGGCCTTATTAAGAAGACTCCGCTGTCCGTCTGTCTGTCAGCGCGCTGTATCTCTTGATCCGTGATAGGTAAATAGTTGAAATTTTCACAGAATATGTATTTCTGTTGCCGTTATATCAACATATAATAAAAATAAATTAAGGGGGCTCCCCCCTTAAATGGGGAAGCCCCCTTACGGATCATAAGATACAGCCTAAAACAAATCCCAAAAAAGAAACAGCTTTAGAAACGTGTTTTTTTTGTTTCATTTTTTCAGTTTATGGTACGGAACCTTTCGTGAGCGAGTCTGACTCGCACTTGTTTTTTTTCATATTCTTTAAAATACGTTTCGTAGGTGCGTTCATAAAACATGTAAACTCACATACACAAGACATCCAAAACCCGGAACAACAGAACTATCTGTAGGCCATACAATAATATTTGTTCCGTGCGGGGATCGAACCCGCGACACGCAGCGCAGCAGCCGAACGCTCAACTACTGCGCTAACCGTGCCGTCAAAAGTTAAATTAGAGAAGAATAGCGCAGGAGTTAGGAAAAATAAATAATTTACACTTCCCTCCTTATAAAATAGGAGACGGAACAAAGCTAGGCCAGTAGGCACAAAGGGAGATTTACATCTGGGTTAAGCCCAGTTGCCAAGCACCAAGTATTTAAACACTAAAAATAATGGGTATAAAATTGTGGGCTATTACATCACTACGAGTATAAAGTCAGTTATAGTAGTTGAGTTTAAGGCACAGTTATACGCCAACGCCCTTGAGTGGTTAAATGATAAATGATTTTATTTATGTAAGTAGGTTTTAACAACACTTTCACACGTCAACATTTCCGATGGAGGGGATAACTGACTACCCTGAGAAGAAGCAACGAAACAAACTCAGAGGTCAAAGTCTCTTTTAAAGTGTTAAAATCCTTACAATATGTACTGGTCAAATCATATGAGAACCATGTATGTTAATTAATGTCTGGGATGAACTTTTGAGGAAAGCAACACGCAGATTTGAGTAGACCTGTCCAGACAGTCCAAGCATTTGTCAGTTATCGTGAAGCTCAACTCAGAACTTTGAGGAGCTCAACGAACAATACTAAAGTAAGGACATTTAGGCCACAAAAGTACTCAAACTGCCAGACAATCATAAAATCTACGTGAATCTAACGATCTACATAGTTCTCAAAATCACATTATGCTATATGAGGACCATGCAGCTTAGTGTCTGTAACGGTCTTTTGAAGAAATAACCACACATATTTGAGTGTACCTGTCCAGTCAGTGCAAGCATTTGTCAATAGTCGAATAGCTCAACTTAGAGCTAGTAAGGAGCTCAATGACTTGACGAACAATACCAAAGAAATGTATCTTTAAAATGGTGAAGCTGTTATAAAAATACGCTTTATAGTTTTTGCGTGATTCTCTCTCTTTATAGTTTTTTTATCCGCGTTAGACATACCTTTACAAATTAATGACACTATATTATAAAAATATATTTTCAAACATTGCCATATCAAATTACGAAAAAATTTGTCTAGAGTAACATATATTTTTTTCAAAGAAATAAAAGTATTCGTTTAGACGTGATGTTCAATTAAAAATCGTATATCTGCACCTTTAGGACTGAGGACTGACAGAAGAAATTGTTGTCGTCCGGTGGTGAGCTGGGCAGAAGATATTGTTACCATCGCGGGCAGTACCGGGAGGAATGGCGCCAGCACGTGAGGATCGGCACATGAAAAGAGAGGGTATACCCAGCAGTGAGCAAAATCTGGCTGGGGATGATGATGAATGATAGGTTTCCTGACACCTCGGCGACACTTCGGAGAGGCCTTTGTCCAACAGTGGAATTCTTTTGGCTTTAATGATGATGAATGTACCCTGAATTTGTTTAAGATTCTTCATAATTAAAATAAAGACACGAAACAAGCTGATTCATTTAGTGCTCCTCTCAGTAAAGCATATAAATTAATCAAGCTCAGAATGCAAAGAACAATGCTTCGGTTAAATTCGAGAATCGAGTTAATTATTTACATAGTTTAACTCTGCGCCAACCGATTCCAGTTAAACTAGAAACCATAAATGCTATTTGCATACAGACCAAAGTCTACGAAATAAGAATTAATTTCACTTTATTATATTGACTGAACACTGTTTAGTTTAAAAAAATAGAAAATCTTCATCGAAAGTTTAGTTCTTATTACAGTTAATTATCTATAAATACTTTTAATAAATTGTCAATGGCATAGCTTCAGTACTGTTTGCTATGTATGCATGTACCTACATAAATCTAAAACTAAAAAAACGTTTTAAAACTTCTATGCAATATTGTTTAAAAACTAAGATAACGTCTGCCACTTAGATTAAGCAACAAAAATAAGTTTTGGCTAAGTTAAAACAAATAGTGGTTTCATTTCTGCTAACAAAAAGAGGAGTAATTTTTAAGGTGCTTTTTTTTTGTATAAAACTATAAGTAATAAGGTTTTTTCTTCAGGAACTAAATTACAATGACACTGAAAACTTATTGACAGTATTAACGTAAACATCAGTATGCAAATATGCTACGATCCAAGAAAAAAAAAAAATAACAGATACACACAACCTCCACGACCGACACACACAATCACTGCACACACTTCTCTAACTACACAAACTACACACACTCGCAGTACACACTCAACCGTACTCCTATCCTGATACTAACAATACTAACTGCAAAAAAAAAAAAACTTTTTGCCTAAATGTTAACATTTCCTAATTGCATAGTTTGTACGAGTACATAACATAATTTGTTAAATTTAAATGGAGGAGTCCTGGTGACCTGAAATACAGGCCGTGAGCCTAGTTTAGGCACCAGTCTCCCACAATATAATGTGCCACCTTTATGTCACTTTTTTATGGGAAGACCCAAATACTCCGAAATATTTTATTCTGAATTTCGATGTCCCGATTTTCAAAAGTCCGAATTTCATAATACCTAAGAATTATAATGTCTTATTATTATTAAAAATCACGAAATTTATTTTATCGAAAGTCATAAATGCGATTTGTTAGTTTTCCGATTTTCATACGTTCGAAGAATCAAATGCTCGAAGGGTTCTCGGTCCAAAAAACGACATTCCAATTTTCAATACTTCGAATAAACTAAAAGTCAACATGTTGTGCTACAAAATTTGTTTTTATTTTATTTTAGTAACAGAAACGAATCGCTGCAAAACCGACTTCACGCAGTCTTGTCTGCCCTACCCTAGAGTGTAATTTAAGTAGTGTTGCCCAAATGCAGGACCAAGACGAGACTTAGGCCAGTCTTGGTCTTGGTCTTGCGTCAATACACCTGGTCTTGGTCTTGGTCTTGGTATTGCGCTCTCAGTCTTGGTCTTGGTCTTGGTCTTGCAGCAAGAGTCTCGCAAGTCTTGCAAATACTTATTGGCCTATTGCTATTTATTGAACACGTTAGTTTAGATTTTAGATTATGATTCGCGCTGTAAGACATGTAGTTACAGAATTATAATCATCAAAATCATCAATACAACCCTCCAAGTTCATACAGGTCGAGGAATTATTTAAAAAAAAAAAGACTTTTTCAAGGTCAAACTCATTCCTCGACCTTTGAATATCAATTTTCAATCTTGCTGCTCACATTTTAGTACCTAGGTATATCACTCACTATTTATCGTTTACCGATATTAACAATAATTTTTTCGAAATCAAAATATTCGCAATTCAATAGATGCAATACCTACTTAGTTATTAATTATCACCTCGCCCGACAGTGTTCGAATTCGAGCCAGTGTGTGAATGTATTTATACATGAAACTCAGAGCATTCAATTTATACCTACTTACTGCTGAGACATCTTCAAGGTAATTTAATTTTATCCTCCTGTACCAACCCTACCAAAATAGGTAACAATTTTGTGTGCCTCTGTCCGTACTCTTTGTCGGCGAATGAGGCGCTCAAACAGTGTCAAATGCTGTGATACACTTGTTGCAAACCGTGGCGTCTTTGTCGATAAATTATCAAATAAGTAGGTATATAATACACCGACCGACCAACAGTTTATTCGCAGAACGTCACATTTCCCCAATCAACCTTGAACCTTAATTCTTTAGGGATAAAGTTGCAAATCTGTTAAAGAAATTTGACAGATTGTAGTAGCTTGATGTGCTGGCGTCTGTACCATAACATTGGCTGCCGTAGAAACTGTTACTAGACCTACTCGACTCGCTGTTTGTTTTAAATTTTGCTGAATAGAAGAATTATATAAACTTTGAAACATAAGTAGGTACCTACATAATGTTAATATAATTTTGTTAGCTATAATTTTAAGCACATACCAACCTACGAGTACTAACGTTAGATCTGCACATTACACATAAACAAGCATAATATATTATTATAGGTAGATACCTACAAGGTATGAACTTTGCTAGAAAGTTATTCTAGGTACATTTTATCACGTGGGATGATGGGAACAGATTTGTGAGTATTAACACGCTACCTACTTAATAAATAGTTGAAACATAATAAGTACTTACCTACCTAATCAATACAACCTTTTAGGGTTCTTTCAGACGAGCGGCACGTTGCCAACTGCAGATACAACTGCAGCCCTTAGTTTAGTGTTATGACGATACCTACGGTTTTGATACTGGGGAACGTCTCTCAAAATCGGGTTAAAACCAAATATCTACTTAATAACGCCCAAATCTCAGTTTGTCTTAACTGCAAGACGCAAGAGTCTTGCAGGCTTAAGTCTTGTCTTGCTCAAGTCTTGCAGGGTTCAGTCTTGGTCTTGGTGTTGCTACAATAAGGCGGTCTTGGTCTTGGTCTTGGTCTTGCGAAAATGCAAGAACAAGACCAAGACTGCAAGACCAAGACCGATTTTGGGCAACACTGAATTTAAGCCCGCGTAGGCGCGGAGGGGTGGGGCGGCCAAACCCCGCAGCGCCGGAACCGTGACAGAAACAATGCTTGCTGCACTGACACGCCCTTCCGCTCCACCCTAGAGCGGGAGATGTCATTGGATGATTTCCCACCCGAAAAAAAAAACCACCTAAAGATTGAATGTCACTTGCACACCATAAAACGACCAGGCAGTTGCATAATTTTAATGATACTGATTTATCATTTTACTGTCATCATCATCATCGTTTCAGACAAAAAACGTGCATTACTGAACATAGGCTCCCCCAAGTGTCGCCACAATGACCGGTCCTGTGCGTCTCGCATCCATAGGATTTCCGCTAACCATACTATGATATGGGTCCACCTTGTGAGAAGCCGTACAACGCTGCGTCTTCCGGTACACGGTCGCCACTCCAGAACCTTTCGGCCCTATCGACCATCTGTTCTACGAGTAATGCAGCCTGCCCACTGCCATTTAAGTTTGGTGATTATTCGGGCTATGTCGGTCTTGAAACAGATTTTTAAGCATCTCGTAATGAAAAAATCCTTTTCTAGTACTTTTTTTTACATCAAATTATTCGTGAATAGTTACTTTACTCATTGATAAGTTTTTTTTTCTATCAAAGACGAGAATGTTTTCAAGAAATACAATTTTTTTTTTTTGCCAGCGTTCTGGGCACTTTTCCCATTGACAGCGAGGTGGACGAATTTTTTGATGCCCAATGAGCTTTACCACTACCGGATTTTTTATGCCTCTTGTACATATTTTATTTATTAAGTTATTTATTAGTTTAGTATAATATGTATTGTACTTACGGAAAAAAAAAAAAAAAAAAAAAAAAAAAAAAAAATTTGTTTCAATTTGCACAGAACTATTTTCTTATCACTTAAGAAAATCACAGTAAATCCGTAAGATTTTGCTGAACATATATTGTGTTGTATTGATAGGTAGTGACCCAAGCTATCACCCCCTGCAGTATGTCGTGCTCTTTACTGGACACCCTGTATATACCTACATAACTATACACCCCGCTCCGTTTAGCATCGTTCGTACGCGCTATTTAGAGACATTTGTCATTGTCAGGGTGTGACAAACGGTGTTTAGCTATGCCCCTATCTCCGACATCATTGTTTTACTTAATTAATTGCGCTAATAAAGGTGAGACAGGGTTATATTAAGACTGGTATTCACTTAGTTTTGCTGTGTGACAAGGTTTTGTGTTGGGGTTTTCTTTGGTGGTATATTAATTTCATGTTGCAATTTATTCGCTTTTGCTGTCAGAATCAATCAACCTGCATTTGATCTGTGATCACTATACAGCATGTAACAAAAACTCTGTCCGATCCTGAAGGGTATTATTTGGTATCGTACTGCGTACACATATACGTAATCATTTACTGGATAGGTACGAGATTATTATTATTTTTCCCCAATGAAAATAATTAATTAAAAAAAAAAGAAAAGCTTATCAGAGGCAACACTGATTAGCATAGCACTCGACAAAGTTCACCTACAGTTTTATGTCTAAGTGCCTACAGCGCGGCTAGTGCAGGGCGGTATCGTTTGAAATAAAAATACGGTCGGTGGAGTGCTGTCAACTTATGAAAATTTGCCATATTTAGTGTTAAATTTCGCATATTTTATAAAAATCTATAACTTTCGGTTTTCAGGAGTTAGGTACATTTTTTTTACTATTTTTTCTACTACGTATGTTAAACCAGCAATACGCTTTTATTGGATCGGACAGGGTTTTTCTTACATGCTGTATAAATCTATACTACTATCTATTTTTTTGTAATGAGACATCGCTTGTTTTTTTTTAATCATTGTTAGGCTCACGCTTGACCACTGTCTCAACTTATGGCAAGCGATGATGTGGCTGACGATGGAGCAGCCGGCCTAGAAGTAACCTATTCACTCTTGAATTAAAGACGCCCAGATAACAGCTATCAGGAAACAGACTCTGGCAGGGAATTCCACTCCTTATTAGCTGTACGCACAATGAATGTGTTCCCAAAACGTTTGTAGAAGATAATTTCTAGAACTACAGCCTCCGTACCATGACATCTTAAAATCATCATAATCCCGGTGAGAGAAAGGGATAGTGTTATACGTCCTATGTAGCTCCGTCTCTCTCTCACAACGGATTCATGACGAATTTAAGACGTCATAGTGGGGTAGAGGGGTTAGACAAAATACTTTTCTGTTAACGTTAACGCTAACGCTTCGTGCAAAATGTATGGCAACGACATTACTGGGCGTGAGTCCCGTGTCAGTTCTATCCGCAAGTAATGTCGTTGCCATACATTTTGCACGAAGCTTTAGCGTTAGCGCTATTATAAAAGTTATTTGGCTAGGGAGGCTGATCTGATTTCAAATTCTATCACTGTAAGAAAATTACACTTTCACTGTGTGGAGTGCCATAAGCTACTTGTTATCCGGGAAAAAGACCGACTTCTGTGGGATATGTCAAGGAAGAAATGTCTATACTATGTTTCAGATAAATTTGCAATAAAGTACATTGACCTTTCCCTAATAACTCTTCGTAGGTACCTGAACAATTAAATATAAATCGTTTTTCATTATTAGACAATGTTAAGGATCACGAGAGATGTTGATTCGGGACAGCTTTGAGTCATTAATTCCGTTTTTCAAATTAAAAATGTCAATAAATGCAGGTGGGTCAATGACCGTTATCGCACGTTTATTTGGAACAACCTTTAGTCTTAATTACTTCTAGTAGGTATTGTGGCGTGTGGAGAACATCTATTTTTAAAAAAAAGAAACGTTGCCCCACACTAGGAATTACTCCTGTATCGTGGGTGCGTTCACGAACATGTATAATTCACATACACAAGACACCCAGACCCGGAACAACTATCTGTAGGCCATACTGAGACTGGCCTGTTGGTCTAGTGGTTAGTGACCCTGACTGCTATGCCGGAGGTCGTGGGTTCGATTCCCACCCAGGACAAATGTTTGTGTAATGAGCACGATCATTTGTTCTGTGTATGGGTGTAATTTATCTATAATATGTATGTATTTAGAAATATATAAGTATGTTTATCAGTTGTCTAGTACCCATAACACAAGCTCTGCTTAGCTTGGGACTAGATGGCGTTGTGTGATAGTTGTGGAATATTATTATTATGTTTCGGTATTTATTTTTACACATATTATTTACATTTTTAAATATTTTAAAAGAAAACATATAAAAAACATTTAAAAATATAAAAAATAGTAGTCCACCGGTATCGGGAGCAGGGTCCAAGCTACCGGTGGTTAGGGCTCCAGAGACAGGAACTTCCTCACAATGCGAGCCGTATCAAGGAGTACTGCCTTCTGAATCAGGCCCTTGATCCAACCGCGCAACGACAGCTTCGACAGGTGGTCGTCGAGGCTTTTGGCCATCAGGCCATTGGCGGTAACGACTATCGGCACAATGACAGCCAAGTCCACATTCCACATATCGACAACCTCGTGTGCCAAGTCAAGATATTTAATTTGTTTCTCTTTCTCAGCTTTCACGAGGTTCTCGTCATGTGGGATGGTGACATCGATTATCATTGTGCGGCGCGCTAATCGGTCTATCACCACTATATCCGGCTTATTGGCAACAATAGTCCTGTCAGTGATGATAGACCGATCCCAGTACAACGTGACATGGTCATTTTCGAGAACTGGGTCGGGCACATATTTATAATACGGTACCTCAGAATCCACAAGTTTGTATTTTAAAGCAAGTTGCTGGTGGATAATCCTGGCCACTTGGTTATGTCTGTGCAAATACTCGCCGTTAGCCAGACGAGAACATCCAGAGATAATATGTCTAATGGACTCACCCGGACGGTGGCATGCCCGACACACGTCAACCGTCCCATCCTTCATAATATGCCTCCGGTAGTTGTTCGTCAAGATAACTTCGTCCATAATCGCACAGACAAAACCTTCAGTTTCCCCGAAGAGGTCACCAAACCGTAGCCAGGCTACGGACGCCAGGCTATCTACATCAGGCCCATGAAGAGCCTGATAATAGCGCCCGTGAAGCTCCTTGCCTTTCCATACCTCCTTGCGGTCATCAGTAGTAAGTACTACAAGTTTGCGCCAGTCCTCTTTAGCCATGGACAACGGGGTGAGGCCCTTGTCCACTGCGACCACCTCTCGGTGCATCCCCACGTCGGATTCTAAAAAGTATTCTCTGAGGCTGCACACCTCGCGGTTGTGGAGAGTCTTAGCATTTAAAAAGCCTCGACCTCCACACTTCCGCGGGATGTACAGTCTCATCACCGACGAACGTGGGTGATGCATCCGGTTTGCGGTTAGCAGCGTACGGACCCTCCTGTCCAGGGCGTCGAGCTCAGTCTGAGTCCATTTTAGTATGCCGAAAGAGTACATCAAAACCGGCATGACCCAACCGTTGAAGGCGCGCACCTTATTTCCGCCCGACAAAAGGCTACTCAATACCTTTTTAAGGCGGCTAAAGAAGCGCTCCTTCAGCGATTGCTTCATGTCAGTAACGTTAATGCCTAACGCTTCCGACATACCCAAATATTTGTATGTTTCGGTTGAGGAGAGAGATCTGAGGTGTATGGAATCCGAGAGTTGAATCCCTTCAGATTCCATAATCCCCCCTTGCTTTACATGCATGACTGCACATTTGTCCACACCAAATTCCATCCTGATAGCGCTACTGAAAGTTTCAGTTACCTTCAGTAACTCCATCAGTTGCAAGTTGTTGGGGGCAAAGAGTTTCAGATCATCCATGTAAAGAAGGTGAGATATGGCCTGACCACCTCTTCTCAACCGATAGCCCAGGCCTGAATCCTCCAGCAACGTGCTTAGAGGATTCAGGGCTAAGCAGAACCAAAGTGGACTCAAACTGTCGCCCTGAAATATTCCCCGTTTAATCCATATAGGCTCATCATTCCCCTGGATTGGTCGACATCCTGGATAGCGAAGGACCGTCTTCCATTGCCCCATACATGACCCAAGAAAGGTGCGTAGAGTTGCATCTATTTTGTACAACTCCAACACCCTCATGAGCCATGTATGTGGAACAGAGTCGTAGGCCTTCTTATAATCTATCCAGCATGTCGACAAATCCTTGTGGGATCGACGAACCTGTTGGCTTATGGCCATGTCTATGAGGAGTAGCTCCTTAGTACCGCGGGACCCGTTCCTACATCCATTCTGAGAGGTAGACATAATTGTATTGCTCTCAATGTGTACATTAATTTTCGCTCTCAGGATGGATGTAAGAAGTTTATAGACCGTCGATAAACATGTAATCGGTCTATAATTCTTGGGTTCCGTGGGACTACCTGTCTTATGGAGCAGGTGGGTAACACCAGTTGTTAGAAACTGAGGCAGCGACCCAGACTCTAAGGATGCCTGGAATTGAGATGCCAGAAGCGCGTGTGAGCTACTATACCATTTAAGCCAGAAGTTATGCAGTCCGTCCGGTCCCGGAGATTTCCAGTTTGGTAACGGACGAACTGCTTTGGCTACATCGAATGGAGTGATGGTTACTTTTTCCATGTCTGGTATAGCTTCACACACGCGTTCGACATCACGCATCCAGCCACCCTCAGTGTGACAGACGGGCACCGACCAGATGTTGCACCAGAATGCATTCGTGGCGGCAGCATCGGGGCGGAGCACGTCAGTCACATTTTGTTCAGGTCGCTCCCAAGCTCTATATACCCACCTCTCATCGCTCTGGAACATGCGGTTCTGCGAGTACCGGTCGACCCGACGCTTATACCGCCGAATACGATTGGCCCATGCACAAACCTTCTGCTTCAGGAAGTCAATGCGTTCCGTGACACGGGACATGTATTCTCGAGGACTGATTCCAGTCCCCGAAAATGCCCGCCTCACGAAACGCATCACACGTGGTCTTGTATTGCCCTCCCTGAAGCAGTATAGTTTGCCAATGAGTGCTCTGGCCCCATCAATACGCCTCTCGATCCTACACTGCCAGGCCGGTACGGTAGGCTTTGGTCGAGTAGCTTCGTCACAATTTGGTAACTTTACATTTGCTAAACGACATGCCGCAACAGCCCCACAATACAGGATCGAGTGCGTATCAAAGAGGTCCTCGCTGCTCTCAAAAACATTCTTAAGCAGCGAGTCTAGAGCACACACTAGCGCCCTATTTTTTTTGTGCATAGGTAACCGTGATAAACGGGGTCTAAGTTGAGTCGGACTCGATCTATACTCGCGAAGCGCATTTTCCAGTGCGCTCCTCAGTCGATCGTTGCACTGGCTACTTACTGTGACAACCCTATCATCTGTCTCCTCATCAACATGATTGGACCGCGGCAGGTTTTTATGAGAAGCCGGTGGGATTTCTTCGGAAACCGGCGGTGCCGCAGTCTGCGTCGTAGTCGAGAAGATAAGGTTGCTCAGTACCTCTGAGCGCAGCCGATCAAGTGCGGCGTCGTCCAACCTGTGGTTGCGTTGGATGACCCGCACCTGATCCGACAATCGTTGAGCTGAGACGTTGACCGTTGGTTCCAGGTCCTGAAAAAGAGACAGCATCCTACCACGATACGCAGTGAGGTTAGTTCCCCCCTCTGTAGACCCGTAATATGCGCGCATGACGTTCTCGTTCATGGATTGAGTCCATTTCATGCGCTGCACACAACCACCGGCAGCGGGGACCCGGCTCGGGGCCGGTTGGCCCCTAAGTCCCAGGCTGTTCGGTGGCCGGCCTCTCCCCTGCCGACGTACAGGTGTTGGCGACGTCGGCGGGGAGAAATACTCGTCGCTCGAGCTCGACGCGGCTGCAGCCGCCGGTAACACTGGTGATCCGAGGTCCGGCGGCGGCGAGGCGGAGCTGAGCGGCGAGTCCGGGGGTGGATGGCGTGCGCGATGGGCAGCTGCTCTTGTTATCATTATTATATTTTCATTCTTATTGGTTTATTGTTGTATCATCATTTATTTCAGTGTGACATATTATGTCATCTGTCCAATCTTGATTCATTTTTCTGTTTTGCTTAATTTTCCTTATTTATTCTGGTTATCTATAGTTTTTATTGTTTGTTTGTGTATATAGTTTCTTCTGTTGAATTTGTATTTATTTATTATAACGGACAAAAACTGTTTAGAAAAATATTAAAATTCGTGAATGAAAATAAACTTCTTGACGTTGAGAGTTGCCAGCCTATTATTATTATTATTATTATACAATTTGTTCCGTGTGGGAATCGAACCCGTGACACGCAGCGAAGCAGCCGAACGCTCAACCACTGCGCCAACCGTGCCGTCATATCGACCCGACATCGACTGTTCGACATTTGAAGAGTGATTCAATTATGGAAATATTTTGAATAATGACTAGACTATTTTGTTTTGTCAGGGACTTCAGAAAAGCCGAAGAGGAAGGACGCTTGTGTTAGCTCAAAAATATGTAGGTTATCCAGTGCGGTGCCTGCTTTTTTTTTGTGGGGCTGGGATATCGTCCTAAACTTCTGCCGCTCTGGGTGAAGCGAGAGGGCGTGTCAAAATTTTACTGACTAAAACCCACCCCTGTGCCTTCCTTGTCTGCATGCCCAGGGGCGCGGTAACTCTGCGTTTTTCGTCAAACCCTGGGCATGCATCGGCCATGACGGGCCCCGGCAAGTATTGCTGACATCTCTTTGAGGCGCGCATATAACACTACGCACCGTCATCTCTCGGGCCTGATACTGATCGGAAGTGAGCTACCCATTACTGGCCGTCCGCTGGCCCGCGCCTACGGTGGCCGGCAATCGTACCGCGACCCCGACACCCAGGGCGTCTCCTGCGGTGGCTGCTGCTGGCGTGAGGGCGACTCTGTTGAGTCTCTCTCACCCGTTCCGCCTCCTCCTTTCGCGAGCATTACCGCTTCGCAGAAGGAAGAGACTGCTTCCTATTCCCTCTCGCTCCGTAACACGGCCTGGACCAGGCGTACGTAACTGCACACGTCCAGTTCATCAGTTTACACATCTCTCCTACAGTAGGTACCTATCTACTTCACCTTTTCATTTTCACCCACTGTTAGTTCTATCTACACAAAAACTCACTATAAAGTAACGGGAACGCATAAAACATGCGCTCTCAAAAAAAAAAGATTTAAAAAATTTTTTCAGACAGAAAATACAACTTCCCACCGGCGATGATCTAAAAGATTTATGAATATCAAAATGGTAGCCTACGCCTTAAAAAGTTGCCTGAATCCGCTTAAAAGTATTTAATCTTGAAACGGAGACTGATTTAAACTTGTACATTAAAAAGTTAGGGATAAGCATTTTTTTATCCACCCACATTGGGCCCGTGTGGTGGATTACGGCCCACACCCTATCACAGAGAGGAGGCCTGTATCCCAGCAGTGGGAACATTAATCGTAACTCAGTTGTAATTTCAGTTGCTGGTTTTCATGTTTTCATGCACTGCCAATGTTTTCGTTTCACTTTATGCTTTTTTTATACACAGTGATATATTTTTTTATTTGACATGAATATTTACTTTGTAAAGTAGGTATTAAATCTGTACTAATATTATACAGAGGTAAAGTTTGCGAGGTTGTAGGAGGAAATCTCTGGATCTACTGAACCGATTTTGAAAAGGCTATAAATTTTTGAAATCCACGCGAACGAAGTCGCGGGTGAAGTGCTAGAAATAAATAAAATAAAAAATAAAAACTGTTTATTCACAGACAACTGCATAGTCCATAGAAGAAAATTGTAACAGCAATCTTATAACTTATGTTAGTACAGTAAGAATAACGGTCTCTCCAGTTCTATTCTTGTAGCTCTCAACGGAACGCCTATACCGATCTTCTCTGACTTTCGGTACCTCGGGTCGCTTGTTCAGGGGGATGGCGATATAGACCGACAACGCACAGGATCAACTCGGAATGGATCAAATGGCGACAGGTCACTGGAACAACTTGCGACCGACGGATGCCGCTCAAGTTAAAGGGTAAAATCTATAAGTCCGTGATAAGAGCTATCATACTGTATGGATCAGAATGTTGGGCTGTGAAAAAGACGGATGTAAAAAGATTGCATGTGGCGGAGATGAGAATGTTGAGATGGATGTGTGGAGTAACGAGAATGGATAAAGTGAGAAATGAGTACAGTAGAGGTAGTAAAAAAATGGCGCCAGTGAAAGGGAACTGCTTATCTTGGTATGGTCATGTGAAGTGGAGGCATGAAACACGTGTAACTAAAAGAGTTATGATTATAAATGTGGATGGATGGAGAGGGCGAGTGAGGCCAAAGAAAAGATGGATGGATTGTGTGAAGAGTAATATGAAAGAAAAGGGAGTTAGTGATAGCGTGACGGCTGACAGGACTGAATGGAAGAAAAAAACGTGTTGTGCCGACCCGACGTAACATGGGATAAGGTCAGGAAGATGATTAGTACAATAATAATAATAATGGCAATGAAGTTACAAATGATTCTTCATTAACCTGGTCAATGAATCGATTCGTATGATCGCCAAGTCCATTCTGTCCGCTATCATTTTCGCCTGCGGACGGCGAGTAGTGGATAGCTCGCCGTGCGATCAGCACCAGGCCCGAGAGTGAACGGCGCGTAGTGTTCCACACGCGCCTCAAAGAGATGTAGTCAGCCACCACTGACGGGGCCCATCATGGCCGGTGCCTGCATGCCTAGGGGTAGCGGATAAATTCGTACCTAACAGAGTTTCCGCTCTCCTGGGCACTCAGGCAAGGAAGGAACAGGGTGGGTTTTAGTCAGTAAGAGTCTGACACGCCCTTCCGCTCCACCCAGAGCGGAAGATGTCATTGGATGATGTCCCAACCCAAAAAATAAATGTATGCCGCTACGGCTCCTCATATTATATTTTTTTATTATTTTGATTGACATTTTAATATTATTTTGATTGACATTTTAATATTATTTTGATTGACATTTTAATATTATTTTGATTGACATTTTAATATTATTTTGATTGACATTTTAATATTATTTTATCGACATGAATGTTTACTTTTTTATTGTAAAACCACCAATGTGTGTGTGTGTGTGTGTGTTTATGTTTTTTGTTGCAATGTACCTATTTTTTTTTATTGCTTTATTGTTGTAAATGTAACGAAGTGGGTTATTTTTTTTTTCTTTTTTCCAGTTGCGGCCTACCCATCGTCAAGTCATTGAGCTCCTTACTAGTTCTAAGTTGGACTATTTGACTACTGACACACGCTTGTACTGACTGGACAGGTCCCCTCAAATATGTGTGGTTCTTTCTCCAAAAGACCATTACAGACAATAAACTGCATGGTCCTCAGCATATTGTGAATGTGAGAACTATGTAGGTCGTTATATTCACGTAGATTTCATGATTGTCTGACAGTTTGAGTACTTTGCGGCCTACCCAAATGGTACCCTTACTTTGGTATTGTTCGTCGGTTCAACGAGCTCCTTAAAGTTCTGAGTTGAGCTACACGATAACTGACAAATGCTTACACTTTCTGGACAGGTCCTCTCAAACCTGCATGGTGCTTTCCTGAAAAGCTCATCTCAGACATTAACGAACATGGTTCTCATATGATTTAACCAGTACATATTGTCTTGATTAAACACTGCAAAGGCTGGCCTGCATGGCAACCACAGGCTGCATGAGGACCACTCCAACGGCAGCTCTTGAAGCCATACTGGGCCTCCCGCCGCTTCATCTGTTTATTCAGCAGGAGGCGACGATGGCCGCGGTACGCCTTAAAACACTGGATCTCTGGGGTAAGAGAGAAACTCAACACACCGCTCTGATAATGGGACTAAACAACGATCTCCCAATAACTAGAGTAATCAACGACCGGATACCCAAGCAATTTGTCTTTGACAAAAAATACAAAATCCAATTGCATGAGGACCACCGCTGTGAGGGGCTGTGCCCCGCAGAACTGCGGTTCTTCACTGATGGATCCAAAACAGGTACTGGCACGGGTGCGGGGATCTTCTCGGAGGACCTCAACATCCATATAGCCACACCACTGGGGGTCCATAACACAGTCTTCCAAGCAGAGTGCTTGAGAATTTCCCTGGCAGCCTCAGCCATCCTAGCTAGGGATGTTAAGGACCACTCGGTACGTATACTCTCGGACAGCATGGCAGTCCTACAAGCGCTAAACAGCCAAACAGTTAACTCTGGGCTGATATACGAGTGTCACCAACGCCTAAAACAGGTAGGTAAACACAACAACGTAACCATTCAATGGATTAAAGGACACAGCGATTCCCGTGGCAACGATGCAGCGGACGAACTCGCCAGAAGGGGGTCGAGTATGGCAGCGATAGGACCTGAACCCATTCCCTTTGGATACTTACGCAATCTGGTAAGGAAACGCACCAGAGATCAACACAACAAGCTATGGGCTGATCATAGCGAGTGTAGGCAGGCCAAGGAGGCGCTCCCCTTCATTAATGACCGCTTCACAAAGCAAGCCCTACGACTGACCAAACTTCAGCTGCGGAAAGTCACGGCCGTTACAACTGGCCATGGGTCTTTTAATAAGCATCTCTCTGTCATAGGAGTCACAGACAGTCCACTCTGCAGAGCCTGCATGGAGGAGGACGAGACAGCGGCTCATCTGCTGCTAAGCTGCCCAGTAGTCGCTGCATACAGGGCAGAACACTTCGGACATCCAGGTAACCAAAGCGAGATGGTCAGTAACACAAGGGTGCCGCTGGCCTTCCTCGAGGAGCTGGGGTGGATCGAATGACAATGCAGTCCCACCTGTACGCAAAATACGCGCCTTGGGCGTGGAGTTGCGGAAACCAGCCCGACATACATACATACATACATACATGATTAAACCACTTTAAAAGAGACTGAACTCTGAGTTTATTTCGGTGTTTCTTCTCAGGGTAGTCAGCTAGGAAACACCGGCCTTATCTAGCTTAAACTGACAAAAACATTGACGTGTAAAAGTGTTATTTTTGTAACCGGTTTTCAAAATAAATAAAATTTATCATTTAATCTGATTTACAAGAAAATTCTGACTACATTTTCACGAAAAACAAACCTGTAGACGTCTCTAGACACCTAAAAATATACATAACACTAACATTTCCTTTCTTACATCTTACGAGATCTACTTAATATTAATGTCCCTATCCACCCACATATCATGTGTGGTTAATTTAGTAAACATACCGAAAATAAAATGGTGCTATAAGTACAGCTGCGACTCACAAGTTTAATGTGAAAAAACTATAATTTTTTGGTGAAATCATACATGGATTTAAAAACCTGCTAAGTGCGTGTCGGACTTCGCATATTTAGGGTTCCGTTCCGTATGAGGGAAATCAATATTTAGGTATTTGTAGTAAAATAAACTTATTAAATTAAAACAGTAGCACCAAATTTAAAAAGTTTAAGTCAATGGGATTTAAATGAAATGACTGAAAAATGACTTACAGACTGACAGACTGACAGACTGACAGACTGACAGACTGACAGACTGACAGACTGTAAGTCATTTTTCAGTCATTTCATTTAAATCCCATTGACTTAAACTTTTTAAATTTGGTGCTACTGTTTTAATTTAATAAGTTTATTTTACTACAAATACCTAAATATTGATTTCCCTCATACGGAACGGAACCCTAAATATGCGAAGTCCGACACGCACTTAGCAGGTTTTTAAATCCATGTATGATTTCACCAAAAAATTATAGTTTTTTCACATTAAACTTGTGAGTCGCAGCTGTACTTATAGCACCATTTTATTTTCGGTATGTTTACTAAATTAACCACACATGATATGTGGGTGGATAGGGACATTAATATTAAGTAGATCTCGTAAGATGTAAGAAAGGAAATGTTAGTGTTATGTATATTTTTAGGTGTCTAGAGACGTCTACAGGTTTGTTTTTCGTGAAAATGTAGTCAGAATTTTCTTGTAAATCAGATTAAATGATAAATTTTATTTATTTTGAAAACCGGTTACAAAAATAACACTTTTACACGTCAATGTTTTTGTCAGTTTAAGCTAGATAAGGCCGGTGTTTCCTAGCTGACTACCCTGAGAAGAAACACCGAAATAAACTCAGAGTTCAGTCTCTTTTAAAGTGGTTTAATCATGTATGTATGTATGTATGTATGTCGGGCTGGTTTCCGCAACTCCACGCCCAAGGCGCGTATTTTGCGTACAGGTGGGACTGCATTGTCATTCGATCCACCCCAGCTCCTCGAGGAAGGCCAGCGGCACCCTTGTGTTACTGACCATCTCGCTTTGGTTACCTGGATGTCCGAAGTGTTCTGCCCTGTATGCAGCGACTACTGGGCAGCTTAGCAGCAGATGAGCCGCTGTCTCGTCCTCCTCCATGCAGGCTCTGCAGAGTGGACTGTCTGTGACTCCTATGACAGAGAGATGCTTATTAAAAGACCCATGGCCAGTTGTAACGGCCGTGACTTTCCGCAGCTGAAGTTTGGTCAGTCGTAGGGCTTGCTTTGTGAAGCGGTCATTAATGAAGGGGAGCGCCTCCTTGGCCTGCCTACACTCGCTATGATCAGCCCATAGCTTGTTGTGTTGATCTCTGGTGCGTTTCCTTACCAGATTGCGTAAGTATCCAAAGGGAATGGGTTCAGGTCCTATCGCTGCCATACTCGACCCCCTTCTGGCGAGTTCGTCCGCTGCATCGTTGCCACGGGAATCGCTGTGTCCTTTAATCCATTGAATGGTTACGTTGTTGTGTTTACCTACCTGTTTTAGGCGTTGGTGACACTCGTATATCAGCCCAGAGTTAACTGTTTGGCTGTTTAGCGCTTGTAGGACTGCCATGCTGTCCGAGAGTATACGTACCGAGTGGTCCTTAACATCCCTAGCTAGGATGGCTGAGGCTGCCAGGGAAATTCTCAAGCACTCTGCTTGGAAGACTGTGTTATGGACCCCCAGTGGTGTGGCTATATGGATGTTGAGGTCCTCCGAGAAGATCCCCGCACCCGTGCCAGTACCTGTTTTGGATCCATCAGTGAAGAACCGCAGTTCTGCGGGGCACAGCCCCTCACAGCGGTGGTCCTCATGCAATTGGATTTTGTATTTTTTGTCAAAGACAAATTGCTTGGGTATCCGGTCGTTGATTACTCTAGTTATTGGGAGATCGTTGTTTAGTCCCATTATCAGAGCGGTGTGTTGAGTTTCTCTCTTACCCCAGAGATCCAGTGTTTTAAGGCGTACCGCGGCCATCGTCGCCTCCTGCTGAATAAACAGATGAAGCGGCGGGAGGCCCAGTATGGCTTCAAGAGCTGCCGTTGGAGTGGTCCTCATGCAGCCTGTGGTTGCCATGCAGGCCAGCCTTTGCAGTGTTTAATCAAGACAATATGTACTGGTTAAATCATATGAGAACCATGTTCGTTAATGTCTGAGATGAGCTTTTCAGGAAAGCACCATGCAGGTTTGAGAGGACCTGTCCAGAAAGTGTAAGCATTTGTCAGTTATCGTGTAGCTCAACTCAGAACTTTAAGGAGCTCGTTGAACCGACGAACAATACCAAAGTAAGGGTACCATTTGGGTAGGCCGCAAAGTACTCAAACTGTCAGACAATCATGAAATCTACGTGAATATAACGACCTACATAGTTCTCACATTCACAATATGCTGAGGACCATGCAGTTTATTGTCTGTAATGGTCTTTTGGAGAAAGAACCACACATATTTGAGGGGACCTGTCCAGTCAGTACAAGCGTGTGTCAGTAGTCAAATAGTCCAACTTAGAACTAGTAAGGAGCTCAATGACTTGACGATGGGTAGGCCGCAACTGGAAAAAAGAAAAAAAAAATAACCCACTTCGTTACATTTACAACAATAAAGCAATAAAAAAAAATAGGTACATTGCAACAAAAAACATAAACACACACACACACACACACATTGGTGGTTTTACAATAAAAAAGTAAACATTCATGTCGATAAAATAATATTAAAATGTCAATCAAAATAATATTAAAATGTCAATCAAAATAATATTAAAATGTCAATCAAAATAATATTAAAATGTCAATCAAAATAATAAAAAAATATAATATGAGGAGCCGTAGCGGCATACATTTATTTTTTGGGTTGGGACATCATCCAATGACATCTTCCGCTCTGGGTGGAGGATTTAATCTGATTTACAAGAAAATTCTGACTACATTTTCACGAAAAACAAACCTGTAGACGTCTCTAGACACCTAAAAATATACATAACACTAACATTTCCTTTCTTACATCTTACGAGATCTACTTAATATTAATGTCCCTATCCACCCACATATCATGTGTGGTTAATTTAGTAAACATACCGAAAATAAAATGGTGCTATAAGTACAGCTGCGACTCACAAGTTTAATGTGAAAAAACTATAATTTTTTGGTGAAATCATACATGGATTTAAAAACCTGCTAAGTGCGTGTCGGACTTCGCATATTTAGGGTTCCGTTCCGTATGAGGGAAATCAATATTTAGGTATTTGTAGTAAAATAAACTTATTAAATTAAAACAGTAGCACCAAATTTAAAAAGTTTAAGTCAATGGGATTTAAATGAAATGACTGAAAAATGACTTACAGACTGACAGACTGACAGACTGACAGACTGACAGACTGACAGACTGACAGACTGACAGACTGACAGACTGACAGACTGACAGACTGACAGACTGACAGACTGACAGACTGACAGACTGACAGACTGACAGACTGACAGACTGACAGACTGACAGACTGACAGACTGACAGACTGACAGACTGACAGACTGACAGACTGACAGACTGACAGACTGACAGACTAACAGACTGACAGATAGACAGACTGACAGACTGACAGACTGACAGACTGACCGACTGACAGACTGACAGACTGACAGACTGACAGACTGACAGACTGACAGACTGACAGACTGACAGACTGACAGACTGACAGACTGACAGACTGACAGACTGACAGACTGACAGACTGACAGACTGACAGACTGACAGACTGACAGACTGACTGACTGACTGACTGACTGACAGACGGACACGTGAGTGACAGCAATAGGGCTCCGTTTGGATTCTTTATCTACTTATCATACGATGGCAGCTTTGTTGTTCTGTCCATCACTGTCAAGCTGACATTACTACGTTTCTGTTTTATCGATCGACAATGGGGAGTATAGAGAGGAACAGAATACTGCTTTTTTTCAACTTTTTTCAAATTTCAATGCGTTTTTGAGTTGTGTATCGTTGCACGGACAAATGTGAAGTCTACATTAGTATACCCACCAAATATGACAGCTATAGATTATACAAGATAGTCCTAACACTATCAAAATAATGGCGTACCTATAAAATCCCAACACAAAAAAAGTAGATACTAATTGCATTTCTTATGCATCTAAAGCCACTACGAGTTGGCTCCAGCCCCTCGTACGCCTTCCAAAGGTCCGGAGCCTCAGGGTCCCGAAAAATCAAAAAAAAAAAAACTAGTAAATTATTATCTACTTTTTTTTTGCTGATCTAAAAATGTATTATTATTTACAGATAAATACAAACTATTCAATTACAAATGATATACAAGCTAATAAAAATAAATAAAATTGATTGCAGCATACGAGACACCAATTAAATAAAAAAACCCCAACGCTTAAAACTAAAGCGAAAATTTAAAAAACACAAAAGAGCTGATGACCTCGAAACGGCTGAACCAATTTTGATGAAACATGTCTAAGAACCATCGCTAGAACATCTGCTTTCACATAAAAAAACGCATTCAAATCGGTTGAACCGTTTAAGAGCTACGGTGCCACAGACAGACACACACACATAGTGGTCCAACTTATAACACTCCTCTTTTTGCGTCCGGGGTTAAGAAAGAGGAGGATAAGAAGTCGCCATAGTTCACCCACTCACATACCACACATAGTGGTCAATTTAGTAAACATACCGAAAATAAACCAGTATCCAACCGGTTTGGTACTTTAAGTTCAGAAGCACTTAAAGTGCATATTAAGATGCTATCACCCGGCTACTTAGCTGTAAAATTACTTTATTAAAAGATTTTGTGATACAGGCTGATGTTTTTTTTTTATTAAAAATGAGTTTCGCCTGTGGTTCTTTTTCTGTAGAAATAATCTCTCTATCAGCTTCTAAGCCGATCATCTGCAAAGGTGTTTAAGATGATTACTGTAATTTCTAAACGTGATCTAGAAAAAAAAAATGTCTTGGATAGGTCTGCCAGGGTTGCGGAAGTATTTGAAAGAGTTACCGCGGCACTGGCATAGGCAACCGAAGGAACTCGGGTGGATTTTAGTCAGTAAGAGTCTGACACGCCCTCCCGCTCCACCCAGAGAGAGAGAAGTTATTTAATAATATCCCACCCTTGAAAAAAAAAATGAAAATTTTCAAAAAACCCAACTGTATAAAACAACTAAAAAGTTCCAAACGAGTCACTTTTGAAGCAGTCTGATGCAGTTGTTGGCATGAAATCAAAATCTGCTGGAAAAGTGACTTGTTTGTTGTTTTTACAGTCAGGTTTTTTGAAAAATTCAATTTTTTATTTCCTACATTTTAGTGAGTTATATTTTTGGAATTGCCTCCTAGTCCGGTATAGAGACATTTAAAATAACAAAAATTCCGGAAAGCCAAATATTGGTGGAGAGCTGGGGTTGGTTGGTTGGGTTAACTTAGGGGGGGGACCATTACAAAGAAAGTTTTAAATATCCCCATCGATCCTATGTGTGCTACAAAATTTATTCGAGGTCAAAGGTCAAAATTTTAAGTTTTTTGGATTTTTCTCGAAAACGGAAAATTTTATCAACAAAAAACTTCAAACCAAAGTTGTAGATCTTAAAGTTTTCTACAAAAATGGTATTAATGATTTTTTTCCTAAGAGTTACCATTCCTGTGATAACGCGATTCTAAGAGTCACTTTATACATGATATGCACACATTTCCACGCCGCCTGTGAGGTAGTGTACTCGGCGCGTTTTTTTTACCGTGGTTTCCCCTGTAGGCCTACTCCACTAACTGTCATTACAATTTTAGGATAATTTAAGGGAATAATACCCGTCAAGTGCTAAATATTACCTTATTATTGATATTGATTATTGATATTGCTGTTGATTGCTGGGATAACTATTGTTTTGATTTCTTTAGATATTTTAATCAGATTCATACTCTTGAAAGTCCACTTCAACAGTCATGTCTTCTTCGATTTCTTCTTCTTCCTCTTGCTGGATGTTCATAAATTATTCAAATGTGGTTGAGTCATTGGTCTCTTCATTAAATCACAGGAATCTTCCTCTATTGTACTCAACTGGACATTTGAGCAAGACTGACCTTGGCAATTGTACACGCTGGAGAACACAGCAACCCGACTTTATTACAGTCACATTTGGCACTACAACCTTTTTTGCAATTGCAAAAAATAGTTTTAAGGAGTTTTTCTGGAGCAGGTTCCAGTAAAGTTTTAATCGGTTCCAGAGTATTATCTATCAATTTCCAACCCCAGTCTTCTGGGTTCAGTTGATTGCCTAGCCATTTTTGAACTTGATAGTATACTCGATACAAGTGTTGAATAGCAGATGCCGGATGTTGAAGGAAGACCACTATTTTTATGTCTAAATTGACCGGACTATCCTTGAACCCTTTATTTTGATACCCCACATCGTCGACTTTAATTTTTTCTTTTTCACAATATGACGTCTGGATGACGCCATATTGTTTTTTAATTACTGTCATGTCTTTAGTAGCACTCGCAAGATTAAGACGAATCAATTGACGTAAGAATGATCAAAATCGGCCCATGCGTTTGGTCTCTAAAGCTGTTGTTGAATGTTGGCTTCACTGATTTGTTGATGAGAGGTTTTCATTAGCGGTTTTTCTGAATTTTGTTTATGCTTTGGCTTGGCTTGGCTTCGCTTTGGCCCTAGGACTGGTTAAGGATTTTCGCCGTTAATATCGAACAGTAGGTTCGCAAGGGACAGGGTCTTAACAAAAGAAACATTTTGTTTATGTTGTCATAGGGCCGATTTCACCAATCGCTCTATAAACTAAGTTTTACTGATCTAAGCTTAGCGTTAAAAATAAAAACCATAAAAAAGATTATAGTGAGTTAACCTTAAAAGATAGACATAATTATGCTGCCCCAGACTTTTTTTTTGAATTTTAAAAGGAGAATTCCGGAAAATTCCGTTATATTTTCGCGTAACTTCAGCCGTTTACGCAGCGCACGCCACTAAAGCTATCAAAAAGATATTTTTGTCCCGTTTTTGCCACATTTTTCATTGATCCTTCGCTCCTGTTGGTCGCAGCGTGATGTTACATAACCTATAGCCTTTCTCGATAAATGGACTATTCAACTCAAAAATAATTTTTCAATTCGATCTAGTAGTTCCTGAGATTAGCGCTTTCAACCAAAAACTCTTTAGCTTTATCACAGCGACTAAACGCGTTTAAGCGAGCTTAAACGCGTTTTAAGCGTTTGTGAAATCGGCCCTAAGTCGCTGACCTATCTACTTAATATAATTATGTAGTGAAAGCCAAAACATCCCGTTTCAACCAATTATGCCAGTTTGGTTTTTGTGGAATGCAGTTTTTCTATCATTTATAGGCTCGCGTTTGACCACTATCTCACCTGATGGTAAGCGATGATGTGGTCGAGGATGGAGCACGCTTGGCCAAAAGTAACCTATTCACTCTTGACTTGAAGACCTGCAAAACGCCTTTTTTCAAACACCCTGTACTACTACTAATTTTAATTTGTCCCATTTAAAAATATTATATTAAAATCAATTAAAGAGTCATAAAAGTAAAAATGCTAAATGGGTTCGTTAATCAGGAGTAAATAAAAAACTGAGTTCTGGACTTATCAACAATCTTCATGAAGTATTAATATTATTGCTAACGGGAACTTAAAGGAATGTTTGTGAGAGTAATTAAGTTTTATATCCAATTGGAGATTCTACGTCATTGATACAGAATGGATCTGTGATCTTCAATCTGCATGAGAGAATATCGAAATATATAAAAATCTCGTGTCACGGCTAGTATATTAGTTATATTTTTAACTGACTTCAAAAAAGGAGGAGGTTCTCAATCCGACTGTATGTTTTTTTTATTTTTATTTGTGTTACCTCGGAACTTTAGAACAGGTGATCCGATTTTGATGATTTTTTTTTATTTGAATGCTGGTGCTTCTTTTGTGGTTCCATTTAAATTTCATGAATATCTGATGAAGAACTTCGGAGATACACAATGGAACTCTTCCAGAATTGCTGAAAACGCATGTCTGTTTTTTGTATACACCATTTCACAACATACGAGTAACATCACGCTGATACGCTCTGAAGGGGTACACAGATTTGTACAGTTCACTCTGATACACCCTAATTTCACCAATTATGTTCTTATTCCAAATTTTTGGGGCTATCAATTCGGGTATAACTTTACAATTTTTTTTTTTTACTTATTTAGTTTTAGTTAGGGAGTTTGTCAACAGAAAAGAGAAAAATAAAAAACCTTTTACAAAAAAAAATACAACCGGCTTTCATAAATATAAAATAAAAAACTGTTTTACAAAAAAATATACAACTGACTTCCATAAATAACACTAAAAAATGCAAAATAACTTTAACTTTTCGGAAGTTGGTGTCAAATAACGAAGAAACAAAACTAGAAACACCGACTTCCGAAATTAAAATTATTTTGCATTTTTTTAGTGTTATTTATGGAAGTCAGTTGTATATTTTTTTGTAAAACAGTTTTTTATTTTTTACCTTTTAGATGTTATACCCCATACAAATTAATATTATTAATTCAACTTCGTAGGATAAGAGAAAGTGATTCTATCCAGCTTGTAAAAATAAACAAACTACGATTTTAGTTTTCCACCCGAAAAATGTAAACAAAATTCACTCTATCCCAGACTTTATCAACATGAATCTGCCAAAACAACTAGCTTTGCGTCTAGTCCCATTGTAGGTGTCCCACGTTATGCCAAGCGATTAACTCCTAACTGCGACAAAATGCCAGAATTAATGGCAAACTTGACATTTAATATACTCTGTATTCATGTTTATTAAATGCGTAGAGTGGAATGGATATTATTTATGGAAAATAATATGCATTTTAAGTTTGTATTTTATGGTAATATTATAATAATTTATGTGGCTTCATGAAAATTGTGTTTTGAAGTTTTTCAGGTAACTGTCTATAAATATCTCAGTCAGCCAGTTGTAAAGTAATTTTATCTCTCACCGGCTAGCGTCAAATATAGATTTCTGCACAAGTCTCTTCTCACCAATCTACAGGTTTAATGCATGAGGAATGTTTGTAGACAAATAATAGTCCATCTTATTCGTATTCACTTCTCACATTTATTTAGAACACTGTGTCACATTAGATTAGGTTTCATGATAGTCCTATAGAAAATTGTACGTATTACTTACAATTGATGATGAACAATTATTACCCAATCGTTCGAAGATCGAAGACCTAGGTCCAGAGAGAAGATTCCACGAGCAATATCGCAGCTGTGGCCATACAATACTGATTATCCTTGAACACGTGGACGCCTGTGTTCAGAACCCTTTGCTAAGACCGCATTGTTCTTCCGAAAAAAGTGAGGTTAAGATCCAACCATTTTCTAATTAGGTTTTCCTATAAAACCTTAAGTGGAACCTAGGAGGGTTTCTAGGTTAAAGAAAAGAAGCTTGGTTTGGTTCATGTATGCCACGTCTAGTCTCTTTAGAAAATATGCCAAATTGTACTTACAGCGTGATCAGTCTAATGCTTAAAGCATTTGAACTTGACCCTGGTCCCTTTAACTGCTCGAGACATCATTATGTATTTATTAGTTATTAGTTAAAAATATCCCAAAAGAATTTACTACCGGGATAAAAAATATCCCATCTCCGCATCCAGGCTACTCTACCTCGGGCGGACAGTGTGGGGACTCAGTCCGCCAACCGAGTGATCCCAGGAAAGACTGTGGCACAATGGTTCAGGGCAGACTATTTTACCGTCTCCCCAGGGATGTGCCCGAATAGGCGGGGTTTCCGAGGTAGTCCTTAAGATGTCACGGAGCCTCTTCCATATGCGGATGGTGATCACCGGGGAATCAGCCCGGTGATCACTAGTGAGGTACATTAGTGACGGTCATTAGTGAGGTAAGAAACTCACACTTCCTGGTCCAGGTGTTTTTTTACACTCTTACTCTTCTTTACCTCCTCCTTATATGTTTTCCTGCAATCTATAAGTTAAGAACAACTTTCTGTATTTTTTTTCCAAAATGTTAGACCCAGTGGTTTCGGAGATAAAGGGGGGATGATATTTTTCGTCTATATTCTTTATGAAAAAATTCATTCGAGACCCTCACATTGTGACCTTTTATTTCATATGTCGCCCGGCACTGTTTGAAAATCTTAGTTTTTTTTTATTTTTTCGATTTTCACCCCAAAAGTGTAACCCATATTCCAAATTAATTTATTTGGGTACACGTTCGTGTTTGGGTCACAGATATTCATGTGTGTACCAAATTTTCACTCTTTTTAATAATTGGCTGTGACAGACGGACAGACAGACTGACACACGAGTGATCCTATAACTTTCGGAACCCTGAAAAGCCTATACTCTACCTGTGCTCTTCATCCATATTCGTTCAGTCAATGAGGCGTTATTTATTAAAAAACTTGCTACGTCACAAACATTCAAACACACAGACTTTTCTCATCTATAATAATTATCAGTAAGGTATTTCAATTTTGCATAAAACCTTTTATTGCTTATCTTAATAGCAATGTCGAATCGTTCAACAGTCGTTAAATTGTGATTTTAATGCGTCCATACGAAAAGGCCTAAATATAATTAGGTATGCATATTAAAATTAATTAAAATCTGCATTTTTGGCATAACTATAAGTCTCAATTAAAATAAATGGTTTATAAAGACGTTCACTGCTGAAAATAGTCCTCCCCTAAGCGGCACCACATCGACCAACCCTGCTGGTGCTTCTCGCATCAGGTCATCACCACATTATTTTTACAAGGTTTTATTTAACTTGCAATGTATGTATGTATGTATGTATATTATTATATGTTAGGGACATAAAATTATACATACATCATACATTGCAAGTGTTGTTGTGTGTTGTTCGGGTGTAATCTTGCAACTCAAATTAGACCCACTTCCCGATGTCCGATTGGACTCAAATTTGATGTACTTATGTATCTTTGGTAACAATATAATGATATGGTACCATTAAGCTGGTCTGATGATGGAGACGGAAGATAGCCATAGGTATTTCTAAACTAAACAAGATAAACCCATCGAGTCTGGGCTTGATTGTTTCGTCTTGAGGAGCATTTAATGCCTAGACGATATCCAGGGTCTGATGATAAAGCTGGAAGGTGACCATGGCATCTCTGTGATAAAACAACATAACCCCACTGAGTTTGGGCTCGACTGAGTCGTCTTGAGGGGAGCACTTTATACCTAGACGATATTATAGGGGCCTGGAGCACCTTCTCGTAGTGCCGGGTCCCTGGAGATTCTTTATACGCGTCTAGGGGCTGTCGTACTCGCTGGCAGCGCGAGAGTGTGGTGTACGAGAGTGACTGCTTATGTGTGTTGTGTTATAAAGAAAAGAGGAATGGCGAACTTATACGTTATATTGAACAATAAAAATAATACAAGTGCCCTGTTCGGACGGGCTAGCAGAAGTGAACCCAAAAACAAAAGTCTTCCTTATTCTTCTTAATCAATCGGCGTTCCAAGAGTTTCTAGAATGTTCCAAACTTCCAAAGTGCCAGTCTCCACCATAAGGTCGCCAACATAAGGTCGTCACAATATCCAGGGTCTGATGATGAAGCTGGAAGGTGGCCACAGCATCTCAGTAATAAAACAACATAAGTCTACCGGGTTTGGGCTCAATATTGATTCGTTTTGTGGAGCACTTCACATCACATCATAATATCCGTAGAATATTTAAAAACATCACGCTATACTAACCAACTAAAAAGTTATAAATAAATTAAAGACAAAAAAATATTTTTAAGAACAAGCTTTTATCTGTGACAATGAACTAAAAAGTTAAAAAGGCGTGCAGGTACTTACCTATATTCTTAAAAGCTTGATCTCTAGAATCTAGACTCTACACGACTAGAGTAACATATAGTTTTATCAAAAAAATAAGACTAGTCGTTTAGACGTGATGTTCAAAGTAAATTCATTAAAAGTCGTATAATTGTGCCTTAAGGTATTTTTAGCCGACTTCGAAAAAGGAGGAGGTTCTATGTTCGACTGTATGTATGTTTTTTTATTTTTTTTTTTATGACCACCGATTTCTCTGTCAGTATTTTCAATTTTTTTTATCCGAAAGAATATACTCCCGAGGTGGTCCCATATAAATTTTATAGAAAACGCTTCAGCGCTTTTTGAAAAACTGAACAAAAAACGAAAAATACGTACCTATACGTAGATGACGTTTTGGTTTTCTCCAATTACGAGTATGTTTAGATTCCACGTTTCATGTTAATGGGGGTTTTAGTTCTGAGATATAACATCTAAAAAGTAAAAATAAAAAACTTTTTTACAAAAAAATAAAAAACAACCGACTTCTAAAAAAATACATTAAAATTTAAAAAAAAAAAACTATAATTTCGGAAGTCGGTGTCAAATAACGAAGAAATAAAATAACATATGAATCCAACCAAATTTCTGCTTAGTTGTTTGGGTTTTACTACACTCCAGGTAAGATGAGCTTTTGACCAGCTTGTAACTGCTTGTAGAATAATACACGGAACCATCAACTCTCCTAGTTTGCATGAGGCGCGCCGTGTAAATTTTTTGTTCCTAACAGATATTTCCGGGCGAGACGGCATAATTATTTATGGTGACACGTTGCCGTGAGGTTGCACGACGTATCTAAAAGCACTCAACGCTCTCCTAGAGTCCAGCCCGGATTAGACCTATTCGCTGATGAATGGAAGGAGATACTGCAGGTGCCGATTCTGTTGTGCACAAACTAAACTTAATTTAGGCTATTCCTATCTTTATCTCTCTAATAAAAAAAACAAGAAAGAGACGGACGTAAATTAGAGCTGTCAAATTTAGATGAACGTAGGTATATTTCCATACAAATTAAGGGTACACGTAAAAACATGTGGACTAAAACACTGTAAAGCGCAAGGCGTAAACTAGTTTGACGTCTCTAACTTAGTTCATAGCTATAGCCGTCCTTTTTTCGCACAGCCTTTTAGTAAAAGACAGCGATTCTCTAATTTAAGTTTAGTTATTGAACAAGAGAATCGGCACCACCGTCTGAATGTCTGACGAACGACGACGACGTCAGATGAAGGCCTCTAAACGCCGGGGCGAAACTCCAATGCCGCGACACCTCGCGGCTCGGCGGACAGAGCTCCGGCAGGATCTCATGGCGACATGGAGAGAGCGACTGTCGAAACTCAGCGCTGGGCACGCTACCATTGCGGCTGTAGTGCCCCCCTTTGAGGAGTGGCTCGAGAGGCGCCACGGCGTCCTCACCTTCCGCCTGACGCAGGTCCTCAACGGACACGGTTGTTTCGGGAGGTTCCTGTTTTGAATCAGGCGTTAGGAAACGCCCGGGTGTTTCCACTTCGAGGATCGCCCAGAGGACACGGTGGAGCATATGGTGGAGGTTTGCCCCGCTTGGGCAGAGCGCCGCCGTGTCCTCTTGGATGCGATAGGCGGAAGCGACCTCTCGCGCCCGGCCCTGGTTCAGGCCATGGTACGGAGCGAGAGGGAATGGGAAGCCGCTCGCGAAGAGGGAGGCACCATCTCACAGCACGTGAAGGAGACTCAACAACAGAGTCGCCCTCACGCCCTCAGCAGCAGCCACCGCAGGACATGCCAGGAGCTTCCGGCGCCGCGCCGCGAGACGATCTCTAGCCACCGTAAACCCAGGCCTGCGGACGGCGAGTAATGGGTAGCTCGCCGTCCGATCAGCACCAGGCCCGAGAGTCGACGGCGCGTAGTGTTCCACGCGCGCCTCAAAGAGTTGTCACGGCCGATGCCTGTCCAGTGGTTGAGGATAAATTCGAAAAAGAGTTATCTCGCCCCTGGGCACTCAGGGCAGGGAAGGAACAGGGGTGGGTTTTACTCAGTAAGAGTCTGACACGCCCTTCCGCTCCACCCTGCAAATAAAACATGTATGCTGAGACTTGAGCGTGCGCAGAGAGCAGTCTTGAAAGTTAGTAACTTTTTGCCATTTCTACATCCAACCAAAGATCTTTATTTACTCACTGGCGTTTTAACGGTTCGTCAGCTATTCATTTTGAATTCCACCCTCCGAAAGCACTCCCAGCTTCATTATAACCCCACAGCACTTGAAAACAAACGCCGTAATTTTGCAGTGTGTCCGTCAGTAAAAACCCATACAAGCTTTGCTCGTCACCATTACACGTTTCTAGGCAACTATCTTTATAATAAAATAAATAAAATATTGTCAATTTATTCCCTTTCCAAACAGTTATGCAAGTCTAAGCTATTGGAATGGCTGCAGAAACTGGACTATGATAGTACCGAACTACTACTTCTAGTCCAGTCTTAGACTGGATCCGCTTGATGGATAGCTTCCTTCACTACAGCGATCCAACGACCCAGGCACTATGACCACGGAATAAAAAATTCCCAAAACAAATAACAGCAACACCCATATACGTCGCACATATGAATCAGAAATTCAAACGTCCTTTACCACACGAATCTCAGAAACGTTCACAGCCGCAAGCCACACGCATAGAACCACTTCTCCTCCATTTTGTTCTTCTCTAATAGTATTAAAATTATATATTTTAGTCTGTAGCTTCAGACTAAAATATATCTTCATGTAACTCGTTTAAAAAAAAAAAAACCTAATTGTTTAGGGTGAGGGCCTGGTGACCCGTAACACAGGGTCTCCCTAGTACGGACTCCAGTCTCTCGCAAAGGAGCTTCCTACTTATTTCTTAAGATGCTTAGTTAAGATGTTAAATTGTAAGCAAACCTTTGTGTAGAGAGAACAATAAATGTTTTATTATTATTATTATTACCCTAGAGCGGGAGATGTCATTGAATGATTTCCCACCCCACAAAAAAAAAGATGAAGGCCTGTAGTATCAACCTTCCTATATTATTATCTTCCGGAGACTAAACAGTAGATGCCCCGTCACCTTAATAGTATTTAGCATCTGTCTCACTGTGCCAGTGATAACTGGGAAGTCCTGGGTCCAACAGCTTCGTTCTTTACCTATTAAGATAACATACTTATTATCTCTGACCGCCAGTTGTATGTATTTTTGTTTAAAGTTTTATTTATTTCTTTTTATCTTAAATATACCTGTTATCACTACATATTATAAAACAAAGTCCCCCTCCTGTCTGTACGCGATAAACTCAAAAACTACTGAACGCATTTTTAATGCGGTTTTCACTAATAGACAGAGTAATATATGAGGATGGTTTAGGGTGTACAATTTGGCCCCGTGCGAAGCTGAGACGGGTTGCTGGTCATTAGGGCCGACAGATTTGGGGACGTCCGTTGGCCCATCAATCGGGACCCGAGATGGCGGCGCGTAGTGTTCCACGCGCGCCTCTATAAAACGTTTTTTTTTTTTTTTGGTGTGTGGGAAATCATCCAATGACTTCTCCTACTCTGGGAGCGGGAGGGCGTGTCAGACTCTTACTGACTTAAACCCACCCCTGTTCCTTCCCTGCCTGAGTGCCCAGGGGTGTGGTAACTCATTTTCAGAATTTATCCGCTACCCCTAGGCATGCAGGCACCGTCCATGATGGGCACCGTCAGTGGAGGCTGACACTCATCTCTTTGAGGCGCGCGTGGAACACTACGCGCCGTCGACTCACGGGCCTGGTGCTGATCGGACGGCGAGCTACCCACTGTTCGCCGTCCGCAGGCCCGGGTCTACGGTGGCCGGAAATCGTCTCGCGACGTCCGATGCCCAGTACCTTTTCTGCGGTGGTAGCGGCCGGGGCCATGAGGGCCACTCCGTTGAGCTTCCCTCACGCGTCCCGCCTCCGCCTTCGCGAGCATTACTGCTTAGCATTACTGCCTCTCTTGGACGTGAAGGGGAGTTAACACCTTATCCCCCACCACGGGACGAGGCCAGTAAGAGACTTTTAGTCAGTAAGAGTCTGACAGAACCCTTCCCCCGACCCAGGCGAAGCACATCCATGAGGATTTTCCACCACGGCAATAAAAAAGAAAGAAAGGTTTGCTAGTCATATACTAAATAAGTTAATAGTTACAAAAAAACAAAACAAGCTTTTATATCGGCTATCACATTAATGCGTACACAACATTTCGTGACCGTGCTGTTCAGCATTGAAGAGTTCCTTTATCTGGAGCCAATCCTGGATGTGGATTCTGGTCATGCTTACCATAAAAATGCATTGTCTTCAGAACTGAACAATCACGTAAAAATTCAACTCCTTATGATGGAAGAGAGACCGTAGACCAGTGGTGGCTGTAGAGAAGTGGTGGCCCAGTGGTAACGACCGTGACTTACAAGTTGTAGGTCGTGAGTTCGAACTCCGGCAGGCGCTTTACTTTGTGTAAATTATATCATCACCACTGCTCTCAAAACGGTGAAGGAAAACATCGTGAGGAAAAATTCAAAGGCATGTGACATCCACCAACCCGCATTGGGCCCGCGTGGTGGATTACGGCCCGCACCCTCTCACAGAGAAGAGGCCTGTACCCCAGCAGTGGGGACAATAAAAAGGCTGATGATGATGATGAAAATGGAAGAAGAGGAAGTGCTTCTAATTCAGCTAGCAAGATTTGACCCAAACATACATACACACATTGCAAGTTGATAAAACCGACTAAGTGCGTGTCGACCTTCGCACATTTTGGGTTCCGTACCAAATGTATTTTTGACTATTTGTAATTATGTGGCTTTGGGTCAACAAGATGCTTTAAATACTGTGAAAGTTTGAAGATTGTAGCTCGAACCGTTTGAAAGAAATAGGATACTGTTAGTGTAACTCAACACCCTTAGCGGTCATTAAACGTAAAGGTTTTTTTTTATAAAATACACTTTCAGGACCGGCAGCAACTTGGTTGTCTTGCTTTTGGTTGCCAAAAGCGCGACTATTTTGCATGTGATCCTTAATTAGATCCCCCTGTGACCATGTTGAGCCATTTTATTGTTGTTTTACAATGGTTTTATAAGAATTTGTTATGCATGTCACAGTATTGATTTTGATAATTAATATAACATACGAGTAGGTATCAATTATTGAGGATCGGTGTTTCTTTTACTACACACCATAAACATAACACACATTAAGAGTTCCACCACTGAGTCTATGCCTTAACTTATTATAGTACTTATACCCTCTTTTTTTAGGTGGGAAATCATAAAATAACTTCTCCCGCTCTGGGAGTGTCAGATTACTGACTAACAGCCTGTGCCAGGGTCGCGGTGACTCTCTCAAAAACTTCAGCGAACCTGGCAGACAGATAACCATCAGCACATAACACATGCCTGAGGAGACTGTAAAGTGGTCTTCCCTGAGCCTCGCTGTGCGCGGCAGTATGTGATCACTGAACCTACACTCTCTTGACCTAGGTACTGTGACGATTGTAGACACAGCCTAATATTAGCGGGTGTGCACCAGCTTTAACTGATTGATTAGAATGTTCGAGAGAGCCGATTGAATATAGAAGAGGAGGTGACACTTTTTGTTGTATGTCAGATAGATAGAAGTTTAGCCCCTGGCAAGAGGGCACAGATGTATTTTCTTTGACTCAATATAGTATAATTGAAATCGCCCTCAGCTCTTTCTCTTATCCAACCGTAGCCAGTATCCCTTTTCGACCAGTCCTCTCGCAGTCGCCAAGCTACGTGACAAACCCTGGAGTTACGAAGAACGTAGGAATTCAGGATCCCTGCAGGCCATACAGGAGCCTTGGGGTCCTACAGTACTGTGGCGATTGTAGACACAGCCTAAACTCAGCAGGTCTGTACGGGCCTTTAGCTGGCAGTTAAGAATATTGAGGAGTCGTTCGAGTATATATTAAAAGCATAGGTTTGGTTTGCGATGGTGTGGACTCTAGTTCACATGTCATCATCATCATCATCAGCCTATAGCAGTCCACTGCTGGACATAGGCCTCTCCAATTGCACGCCATTCAGCTCGGTTCTCGGCAACTCTCATCCAGCTGCTACCAGCCACTCTGCGAAGATCATCGCTCCACCTAGCCTGAGGGCGTCCTACCTTACGTTTGCCGATTCGCGGTCTCCACTCGAGAACACGTCTACCCCAACGATCATCGGTTCTACGGCTAATATGGCCGGCCCATTGTCACTTCAGCTTGCTTATTCTGTGAGCTATGTCGAGAACCTTGGTTCTCAGCCGGATCACCTCGTTCCGTATTCGATCCCTCAATGAGACTCCGAGCATAGCCCGTTCCATAGCTCGCTGAGCGATCTTGAATTTATGGACCAGTCGTACCGTGAGTGTCCACGTTTCGGCTCCGTCAGTTCATATGTAATTCTTGTAAAAGTCAATATAGAGTCTATCGCGCCCTCATCTCTTTTCTTGTCCACCTGTAGCCAGTTACCCTTTTGTACACCGCACTCTCTCCAGGTAGGCGCTTTACTTTGTGTAAATTATTTCATCACCACTGCTCTCAAAACGGTGAAGGAAAACATGGTGAGGAAACCGGCATGTCCTAGAACCAAAAATTCGAAGACATGTGACATCCATCAATCCGCATTGGGCCCGCGTGGTGGATTACGGCCTACACCCTCTCCCAGAGAGGAGGCCTGTGCCTCAGCAGTGGGGACATTAAAAGGCTGATGATGATGATGACGACTCTCGCGTTGCCAGCGAGTGAGACCTCTACCCTGAAATAACTAGAATGTCCCAGGATCCCTGCAGGCCGTACTGGAGCCTTGGGGTCCTATTAGCACTAATTGATAAGCGGGAGAGAACCGCGCTGATAATTAGCTATTATGTGAATATGACGCCGCTATTGTTGCATGCGGCCATAATGTTGTCAGTTTGATATCGTTGGGAAAACCCATTCCTTTGAAGAACTGGGAATTATGCTTGCTGGATGGGGTACAAACGGTATTAATCGAAGTTTAGTAACAGGAAGGTGGAAAAAAATAAATTCTGAATGATGTCTTTCGTAAAAAAAAAACCATCTTAAATTTTGCAAATACAAAATATAACTTTTTTTTTCTTCTTTATTAGGTTCCGTACCCGAAGGTCCAGACGGAGCCCTACTGCTGTCACTCACGTGTCCGTCTGTTCGTCTATCCGTCTGTCTGTCTGACCGTCGTCTGTCGCAAAATTTTGTTCCGAAGAATTTACTAACTTCCCATTGACATATGAACTTGAATTTTAGTGATTATGTTTTTATCATTAAGTATGTTTTAATAAAAAATACCAATATATTGAAAAATCAGTTTTTTCTTTGATACTTCCCTCATTTAGTACGGAATTCAAACTGTGCGAAGTCATTTAGTACGGAATTCAAACTGTGCGAAGTCCGACACGCACTTGACTGGTTTTTTATGTGAGGAAATCCTCATGGATACTCTCCGGCTCTCCCAAGCCGGAGAGTATCCATGAGGATTTCCGGATTTATCGGAGAGTTATGTCAGACTCCTACCGACTAAAACCCTACAGTTCCTACCGCTACCATGAGTCGGGGGAGGTGGTTGTAAAACCGCAACATAACCGTTCAATCGACTATAAAATAAGAATATGTGGTCGATGCATGTTGTTATATTAAGCACATACAGGATATATACATAGAAATATATTTATTATATTTCTTTATTCGAAAACATAAAAAATCACGCATTTAAGTGATAAGTTCACGCGCACCCACAAAATTGTTGCAGTACAGTGCGTGTGACAAGTAGGTAGTGATATTCAGTAAATACTCACCGTGAACACTTAGGTGAAATGAACATGAAGTGATTAATATGTTTCATTTAAGTTTTCGCCGTGAAATGTTTATAGAATAGACCGATTACTCTAAAACTTACATAAGTTAGTCATAGCTTCTCTTCATGTCATATCTTATTTTTTTCTATACAAGCGTCCAAATATTTTAAATGTTTTAAAATTTAATCAGTAGTTGAATGTGAAAATTACATGTTACTCGTACACGCCACATCTAGTATTAAACTATATCTCAGACCCGAGACTCATATATCCCTTATCAATTCTCTTGGCTCCTAGTATAAATAGGCATCTCGGGACACTAAAGTATCATTCGACAACGACTCTTGAATATTCATCACTCCAAGTGAATATTTGCACATAATGTTCGTTCTAAAGTTTGTGCTAGCAATAGTCTTCGTCATGGCAAGCGCTAGGCATTTGCCACAGGACGATAATTACCAAAGAGACAACCAATTAGCCACCTCATCGTGTCTATACGTTATCGACGAAGAAGGACGCCCACTTTACAAATTAGAAGAAGTTTTTCAGGATGACGAAGAACCCAAATCGAGAACACGCAGAGCATCTACCAGCGTCACCCTTAACTCCGACGGTGGTGTAGACTTGGGCGGTAAAGTGCCACTAGCTACCGGCGAGAAAAACCGACTCAGTGCCATCGGGTCCTTGGGTCTTACTGACAACTTGAATGCTGGCTCCAGAGATCTCGGTTTGCAGCTTGAAAACGCCAACGGCCACAGTTTGACAGTGATGCAGCAGAATGTTCCTGGGTTCGAAGATTCTTTGACTGGTGCTGGGAAGTTGAACGTGTTTCATAATGATGACCACAACGTTAATGTGCGCGGTTCTTTCACCAAACACATGCCTACAATCCCGAATTTGCCAAACTACAATACTGTTGGAGGAGGCGTCGACTATATGTATAAAGACAAGATAGGAGGTTCTCTGGGAATGTCAAACACCCCGTTCTTCGACCGAAAGGACTACTCCGCAATGGGAAACCTGAACGTCTTCAAAGATCCGACCACTTCTTTTGACTTCAGCGGTGGATTCAGGAGGATAGACACTCCCACCTTCAGCACTGGCTGGGAACCCGGTTTCGGGCTTACTTGGTCCAAGTCTTGGTAGATTTCGTTAAATGATCTTTACTACGTCAGGTTTTCTTTATTATTCCATTGTTTACAACTTATGCGATTAGGTATTTTAATTTTTTGTTTTCATCGCCATTAAATTCAGTATTGTAAGCAAATATGTATGTGTATTCATAATAGTGTATATCAGTCTTCTTATTAAATAAATAATAATAATATAAAGTTTCATATTTTATTTCACTTACGTATTGTTAGACAGATGCATCTGCCCTTGACCGAGGGAGATTCCAATGTACTAATTGCCTTTAAAGCTTTGATTTCACCTTCAATACCTCGTGTGTACTAGCTCACTACTTGAAAGAATTTCTTCATTAACTTTGCGAGGAACAGTTAATTGAACCAGAATAGTTTCTTCGAAGTATTTTAACCGACAACAACTTCTACATTGCTATGTATTTTATGTGATACTATGATACTACTAGAGAGAGTACCTACTATTAAGCCTTAAAGCAATCATGTCTCTAGTCTATGAAAGAGACGGAGCTATGGACAAATAGCACTTTCCCTTTTTCACAACGGAATCATACGTCAGAGGGTGCATTCTTTTTCCGTTATTTTAGTTTCCCCTTCCACTAGATTTGAAAAGTTTCTAACTTACTCAATTTCGAACAGATTTAGAAAGTTCTTTCTATTTTCGATTTTGGATAACGTTAATTTTATACATCATATTAAAGAAAAAAAATGAGACAACTACAATATATTTATCGGGCCGTTATGTTCTGGATTGGCGACCATGTACTGGAAAATTTAAAATAAATACTGACGAGTTCCTTGCGCTAATTCTTTTGCCCAGCTAATATGCTAAGAAGTGGTGATGAAAAGATCCCATGACATGCGGGATTATGGGATTCTTCTTTTAATATGTCTGCCTTTTCTAATTCTAATTCTCAGATTGAATATATGACTACTGATGATTTTGATTGAGAGGTAAATTAGCCACAAAATGAACCAACTGCCTGGTGATGTTCGCGTGATTATGCTGAACATGGAAAGTTCAAGTCAGTCGATGTGGTGATGCTCCGAGAAGGCCTATCTCTAGCAGTGGACGTCTTTCAGCTGCACGTTCATGAGGACACCACAAGAATATGGACGGATAAGCATAAGTCGTTTTATATTCCCACTACTAGGACACAGACCTCCTCTCTGTGAGAGGGTGTGGGCCGTAATCTACCACGCGGGCCCAAATGGATGGATAAACCTACGTTATTTTTAAAAAAAACCGCCAAGTGTGAGTTGGACTCACGCATGAAGGGTTCCGTACCATCGTACAAGAAAAAGCGTAGTGCGTGCGTAGCGTAGTGTAGCGTAGGCGTAAGCGTACGCTTTTTCTTGTTGTTATTATTAAGATAGAGCAAAAAAAGGCAAAAAAAACACGTTTCTAGTAGGGGAGATCCCTTTAATTTTTATTTTATTTTTATTATTTGTTGATAGAGTAGCAACAAAAGTACACATTCTGTGTAAATTTTAACTGTCTACCTATTACGGATCATGAGATACAGCCCGCAGACAGACTGACGGACCGACAGCGGAGGCTTAGTTATAGGGTCCCGTTGGTTACCATTCAGTAACCGGATCCGTAAAAAGACAGTAAATTTTTAGTAAGAGGCCAACTTTGCTAGTAAATTAAATCGACATAAGTGGATGTTCATAGCACTTAAATGCTCATTACAAAATTTTTCCATTAACAGGCGGAAGATGCGTTAGCTAAATAAAAATGGTTCAGTCTTTTGGCCGAAATAATGTCAAATCCGACAATAAAGTTTTTTGTGATACTAATATTTGTGAGCGGCTTTGCCCGCGTGGAATTAGTACTTTCCCATTATAATCAATAGCCTATGTGCTATCTCAGACCAAAATTTATCTCTATGCCAAATTTCAACCAGATTCTTTGAGCCGTTCTGGAGAGATTGAGTAGCAAACATCCATCCAGCCATCCAAACTTGAGTCACCCTCACGCCCACAGCAGCAGCTGCCGCAAGAGACGCCCAGAGCGTTGAGGGTCGCGGGACGATCACCGGCCACCGGCAAGTAATGGGTAGCTCGCCGTCCGATTAGCACCAGGCTCGAGAGTCGACGGCGCGTAGTGTTCCACGCACGCCTCAAAGAGATGTCAGCAACAACTGGCGGGGGCCGTCATGGCCGATGCCTGCCCAGGGGTCGTGGATAAATTCGAAACAGAGCTACCGGGCCCCCGTGGGCACTCAGGTAACTGAAGGAAGGAAGGGTGGGTTTTAGTTAGTAAAAGTCTGACACGCCCTCCCGCTCCCAGAGCGGGAAAAGTCATTGGATGATTTTACAACCCCACAAAAAAAAACTGGCTAAGTGCGTATCGGGTTTCGAACATTAAGGGTTCTGTACCAAATATTGGTAAGTATTTGTTAGTAAAGTATACGTTATAATAAACATTATCACCTGAAGTTCTTATGTTAATGATGGGATGTTAAAAAATTCTGTGTATCAAAATTTTGTGACAGACGACAGACGGACAGACAGCCGGACACGTGAGTGACAACAACAGGGCTCCGTTTGGAACCGTCGGGTCTGGAACCTTAAAAAATACAACCGACTTCTAAAAATTGCAAAATAACTTTAATTTCGGAAGTCGGTGCATATATTTTTTTGTTTCTTCGTTATTTGACACCGACTTCCGAAATTAAAGTTACTTTGCAATTTTTAGAAGTCGAATGTATTTTTTGAAAAAAGTTTTTATTTTTCACTTTTTATAATTTTTTTTAAAATTGTTGTTGTACACCAGAAGTAAAACTAAATATTAAAGCTATGCCCGAATAGATACCACCAATAACATGGAATTTGAACATTTGGAGACAACCAAAACGTCATCTGTGTACTACATATTTTCTGTTTATGTTGATTTTTTCAAAAAGTGCTGAATCAATTCCGAGAAAATTTACATGGGACCACCTCTGAAGTAGGACCTATCATATAAAAAAAGAATCATCAAAATCTATTAACAAATGGCGGAGATATCGCGTAAAAAACATACAAAAAAAAAAACATGCAGACGAATTGAGAACCTCCCCTTTTTCTCGGTCGGTAAGTCGGTTAAAAAAGCCTTTAACATTTATACTATTGGTTGGAAGTAGGATAGGATAAAAAATAAGGATATTTTGGGTCAAACGTCTTTCGCATTCTCAGTCATTCTATCTGTGCGTTCCACCAGAAACTAAAAAGATGGACACGTACGGCTGGGCTGGTTCACAAATTCCTCGTTCACCGTTCTATGGAGCAGTTCTTCTCTCTGAGGGATCGGATCCGGAATGAGGTGGTCCGACAAAGAAACAGTTTTAAAACCGTACCAGTAAGTAACTTAAGTCTATAATTTTTCCTCATGGTGCTAATAGTTGCCTATTTCCGTTTCAGGGTTTAATGCATGAGAGATATTTGTCAGTAAATAATTCCAACCAATCCAATAATTGGGATTAACTGGTATTGGGCCCGCGTGAATTAAAGCCCACACCTTCCCACAGAGAGGAGGTCTGAGTCCCAGCAGTGGGAACATTTAAAAAAGGCTGTGCCAAATAATCCTGATGAAATCCTATGTCACTTCGGCGGTCAAGACCAATCTATGATGACACCTCATTTGTTAAAATCCATCCAGTCTTTTAGGCTACAGCGCGTGCCAAATAAATAGACATGCACACATACATACTTACATACATAGTCTCGAAAAAATTACCCTCCTCTTGGGGCAGCCGGGTAAAAATTGTGTTATTACTTGCAGCCTTAGAACCCGGGAATTGAATCCTCGTGCTCTGCTGACGGAATTAAATCATTTAGTTACAATCTATGGAAGAGCTCCTGGCTTAATAACAGCAGCAGCACGGGTCCATCTTCGAGGTTAAGCAACGCTAGCCGAGGTCGGCCCGTGGATGGGTGACCATCCATACGGGACTTCGTGCTTCGGAAAGCACGTTAAGTCGATGACTTTGATCTTTGATTGTCGATAGGCAGAAGCTAAAAAAACTGACACCAAAAATCTGCATAACTTTTCCCAACTATCTTGGGGTCGGCTTCCAGTATAACCGGATGCAGCTGAATACCAGTATTTTATATGGAGCGACTGCCTATCTGACCTCCACAACCCAGTTACTGAGTAATACGGTAACCCTTTGTAAGACTGGTTGTCAGACTTTCGGGCTTCTGACGACCCGTAACGACTGTCAAAGAACCACGATTGACAGCCGGGACCAACGGCTTAACGTGCTTTCCGAGGCTTGGAGGAGTCTCGGTATGTAAATAATAACAACTACTAATAACACATAAATATTATGTTTAGATTCTATCTGTATTCAGTATCTAATACCTTCGTTTTCGGTAGAAAGACTTAAAAAAGCGCCTGAACTTTTGGGGAAAACGCCAGGAGTTTGGGATTTTTACCTCACTAAAACTGGGTGGAAAGAATCCCACACTTCCTGGCCAGTGTTCACCATCAGCACATAGAAGGGTTACCATTAAAAGATCACTTGCGAACCCCCTCTGCGCAACGTCTGTTAGGGCACATCCCTGAGGAGACTGTATAAGGGTCTTCCCTTTTTAACTGACTTCAAAAACGGAGGAGGTTCTATGTTCGACTGTCAGTTGTTGTCAGTTTTGGACCGATTTTCAAAATTCTTTTTTTATGCGAAAGAATATACTCCCGAGGTGGTCCCATATAAATTTTATCAAAATTTTAGTTTTGGGGTATAAAAACTAAAAAGTGAAAAATAAAAACCTTTTTAACCGACTTCCAAAAAGAGGAGGTTCTCAATTCGTCTGTATGTTTTTTTTTTTGTTTTTATTTTTTATTTTTTGTGTGTATGTTACCCGATTTGTCCGTCAGTTGTGAACCAATTTTCAAAATTCTTTTTTCATCTGAAAGAATATACTCCCGAGGTGGTCCCATATAATTTTTATCGAAATTGCTTCAGCGCTTTTTGAGAAATTGAACAAAAACGGAAAATACGTGTACCTCGATGACGTGTTGGTGTTCTCCAAATGTTTAAATTCCACGTTCCATTATATTGGGTTTTTTAGTTCTGGGGTATAACAACTAAAAAGTGAAAAATAAAAAACTTTTTACAAATAAAATAACCGACTTCCAAAAAAAATATACACTAAAAATTTATAAATAACTTTAATTTCGGAAGTCGGTGTCAAATAACGAAGAAGTAAAAATACAAACACCGACTTCCGAAATTAAAGTTATTTATAAATTTTTAGTATATTTTTTTTTTGGAAGTCGTTTGTTTTTTTTTTTAAAGTTTTTTATTTTACTAAAAAAACAACTGACTTCCAAAACAGAAATGACATTAGATTACGTTACATTATTTATTTGTTTCTTTTTTTTGGGGTTGGGAAATCATTCTATGACTTCTCCCGCTCTGGGTGGAGCGGGAGGGTGTGTCAGACTTTTACTGACTAAAACCCACCCCTGTTCCTTCCCTGCCTGAGTGCACAGGGACGCGGTAACTCTGTTCTGAATTTATCCACGACTACTGGGCAGGCATCATGGGCAGTCATAGGATGATTTCCCACCCCCCCAAAAAAAAAAAAATGGCATCGGCCATGACGGGCCCCGTCATGGTGTTGCTGACATCTCTTTGAGGAGCACTACGCGCTGTTATCTCTCGGGCCTGGTGCTGATCGGAGGGTGAGCTACCCATTACTCGCCGTCCGCTGGCCCGCGCCTGCGGTGGCTGGAGATCGTTCCCCGACTCCCGACGCCCAGGGAGTCTCCTGCGAATAAGGGTCTTCCCTGAACCTTGCTGTGTACGGCAGCATGTGATTACATTGCCGCCGTATTCCCTGGAATCAATCGGTGGGCAATCAGAGTCCCCACTGTGAGCACCCGAGATTCTAAATTCCTGCCTGTATTACATGATGCAGATGAAGCCCCCTAGTATCTACCTACACACATCATTATCTTCCAGAGACAAAACAGTAGATGTCTTGTCACCATAATAGTATCTCATAACATTGTGTGAGTGATAACTGGGAAGTCCTGGCTTCAACATCGTCGTACTATACCTATTAAGATAACAGCCAATATCTCAGGCCGCCCAGTTATATTTTTTAGCTTGGTGTACAATAAAGTATCATACATAAGTAAATAAACAGCGCTTCTATTCCCCGAGGAACGAAGCAGAAGAGTATGAGTATATAAGCACAGGGGCTGTTCCGTAGTGCTTTTAACAGTTTTTTTTACAAGCCTTTATTTAGTTTCACCTTTCCCGTCGTCTGTAATCAAATCTTGCAAGCTAAATACGACCCACTTCCCGATGTCCGATTGGATTCAAATTTGGTGTGTTTATGTATCTTTGTTTATAATAATTACAATGATATGGTACCATGGAGCTAGTCTGTTGATGGAGACGGAAGATGACTGTAGAAACTTCTTAACTGAACAAGGTAAACCCATCTAGTTTGGGCTCGATTGATTTGTCTTGAGGAGCACTTTACACATAGATGATTTTCAGGGTCTAATGATGAACCTGGAAGGTGACCACAGCATTTCTGCGATAAAACAACATGACGCCACCGAGTTTGGGCACGATTGATTCGTCTTGAGGAGAAATTTCTATCACGTTATAATATCCATAAAATATTTTATAACATCACGCATAATCTAAAATACTTACCTACTAAAACGTTAAAAGTAAATTCTTGTAAGTATTTTGCGTGACGTACGTACCTATAATCTTAAAAGCTTGAGACACAGAAGTACAAGCACCTAACCTGTAAGCTGTAAAGGGTAGTGCCTCAAGCTTTTAAGATTATATTTTATAATATTATTGTAAATTATTATATTTATTCAATGGTACACATAACAAAGAGTACCTATTATGTTCTATTCTGCATGATAAAAGCTTGTTTTTAATTTTTTTTAAGCTATTGCATAGCTTCTATCGCGGGCCTTGAGCGTGGAGACCGAATCCAGAAATTCCGTAACGAAAATAAAACCTAACACCCCTCACTCCGACCGGCACAGCGGTGATACTTTTTAGTTTTGCCATCTATCGATGAATAGTGATGATGACGATGGAGATAATGATGATGACGATGGAGATGACGATGACGATGACGATGATGATGATGACGATAAAGATGACGATGACGATGACGATGATGATGATGACGATGGAGATGACGATGACGATGACGATGATGATGATGACGATGACGATGACGATGACGATGAAGATGACGATGACGATGACTATGACGATGACGATGATATTTATCTTGTTACGCCAAAGAAATGTAACTTCTTACGTGCGTGTAAAAAGTGTAACTTGAATTAATATCAAAGAAAAAAAAACAAAGGAAAAAAATACTGCATAAATAAAATAAATAAATATTTATAATTGCATAAGTTGATCAAAAATGCTATGCAATAGCTTTACCGCGGCAGTCTCCGAGTGCCACACGTCTTTTTTTTTGTTTAATTTTAATTTATTTAAATAATAACAATGCTTCATTGAGTCACACTAGGAACCACACATTCGTTTCACTAACGTATCACAACTGGCATCTTAACTAGGTTTCATAATGAACAAGCTAGTAGCACTGCTATCTATAAGATTATACAGCCTCGTTGTCTTGGGTTCGAATCCAAGGTCAGACAAAAAGTGCTATTGGGTTTTAAGCAGCCAGGAGTTTGGAAGTTGGTGTTGTGACACCCCCGTGCCTCTGAAAGCACGTGAAGGCGTTGGTCCTGGCGCCTGATCTCTCCCCGGTCGTGTCCAATTGCCATCCGATCGGACTATGAGAGTTAAGATCCTATACTGAAACATTTTTTAGTACAACATGTTTAATTCATCAATACATGTTTATATTCATGTGGAATACCACCCCCTAAAAGATTGTCAATGGTTTACTAAATCATTCTGTATTATTACGGCGTGGTTGGACCAGGGAACGCCAGACTTACCTTAGTATCTACACTTATTGTTGAGGCTTGCTACGCATATGGAATAAGCATTTCATAGTCAACCTATCAAGTTCCCACTGCTGGGACACAGGCCTCCTCTCTGTTTGCCAGGTTTGCGGGATTATTCGAAAGAGTTACCGTAGACCTGGATCGCAAAGGGTAAAGGCAGAAACACACTATTAAAACGCGACGCGACCCGACGTGACGCGACGTGTGCTGAGTCAAATCAAATCGTACATTTTTCATATATTTGTTCAGACCAGAATCACACTAGAAACACTCGAAGCGACGCGCCGCTCGCTGACGCGACCCGATCTCAAAGATCTAGATTGGCGTGTTATCGATGGTGAGGATAAACACGCTACCTGACGCGGCCCACACAATGTGTTTCTAGGCAAAACCCGACGCCACGCGTCAGTCATTCGAGAATATGTACCCAAAATATGCATCAAATCTTCTTCAAAATATTCGTCTGACTCGTTACCATAATCCATTAATACAATCCATAGCAAACGACCGTACACTTCCACTGCTATCAGCGTTGTCTTCAGAAATTTTGCTAGTGTGTCGTGGGATCGCGTGTTGGATATGTGCACGGTCCACGTCGCGTGTCATCACGTCAGGTCGTGTCGCGTTTTAATAGTGTGTTTCTGCGTTAAGACACTCACGCCCGCTCTACCCAGAACATGAGAAATCATTTGAAGATTTCTCAACCTCAAAAAAAAGGTCACCTCTCTGTAAGAGAGGGTGGGCTCTACCGCGCCGACCTAGTGCGGGTTTTTTTACATAAAGTAGGAAAAATGAAACGCATAACCATTTCAATATTACATCTATTTTCAATTTTGCACATAAACAGGCAATAAGTGAATACAATTCAATTACATTCATCTTATTTAGATTATTTAGGTACTCGTGATTGTGAGAAGACAAAATATTATTAGCTCGAAAAATAAACTTGAAGTTAATTAAGGTCCAGTTCTTCATAAATATATTTAAATAGTTCAACTTTTAATTGTATTCAGTAACTTGACAATTCAAAGAAAAGTAATATTACGTGTTTTCGTGTTTTGAAGAAAAGTTATTAAATTTAATATAAAAAGTTTGCTACATTATTGAAGTTCATTCAATTTCGTTACACCAACTCACTATCTGTTTTTTTTTAATCAAAATCTGTCAAGTTACTGAATAAAATAGTAAGTCAAACTATAGTCACTATTTTACAGAAGAGCTAGTTAGATTTTCTTTAGACTTACAATTTTTTCGATATTAATATTCTTCTTTATAATAGAAAGGCATACCTAGTGCGCAAGCGTTATTTGTTTAAAATACATAACATATTTTTATTGTCATTCACCGTCGTTGCTATAAGTAAAAAAAGAACAGAAATACCAAAAAATAACACTTCCCTTCTTCTGTCTTTTCACAATCAAATTGTTTAAAATAACACCTTTTTATAACATTTTTCATACACTTTATATATTTATACATAGCCTTCATTTTGGCACATCGCATCTTCCATTTATGTTTTTGGTTATATTAAATTAACAAAAAGTTTCAAAATGAACCTAGTTGGACCAGTACATATAACTTTCTAGAGCAGCATCAATGAAACAAAAACTTCAGGCAGGAAACATAATTGCATAAAATAATTAATTAAAAAGTCGCACTTTAACGGTTCTGTTTTCACTACGTTGCTATGGAACCCTAACAATAGATTGAATATCAAACGTGGGATGGAAAACTTGATAAAAAAAATTTGTTAAACTAGATTATAGTGCTAAAGTTTTTTGTTATATGAAATTATTTTCCTAACAGACCTTACGTAACGATTTTAACCAAATAAGTATATAATTAGGCCCCTCTCTGTGAGAGGCAATGGGCCCTAATCTATCACGCGGGCTCAATGCAACCCGCAGGTGGATGTCCCTTGTCTTCGAATTTTTGGTTACATGACATACCGGTTCCATCACGATGTTTTCCTTCACCGTTTTTGAAAGTAGTAATGATGAAATACACAAAGAATCTGCCTTGGTTCGAACCTAAGACCTCCCTAATAGCATTTATTGTTGGCCAAACTAAATACCAACAATAAATGCTATTAGGGCTACGATACGTAAGTCGGAGACGTTAGCACTGGGCCACAGAGTACTTATGTATAGGGGCACTGGGCCACCACTGCTCACCCAGAGAGGAGACCTATTTTCTAGCAGTGGGAACTTACAAATTCTGATAATGGTGCCGATTCTCTTGTTCAATAACTAAACTAAAATTAGAGAATCGCTATCTTTTACTAAAAGGCAGTGCGAGAAAAGAACAGCTATAGCTATGAACTAATTTAGAGATGTCAAACTAGTTTACGCGTAGCGCTTTACCGTGTTTTTAGTAGACATATTTTACGACTAAATTTGACAGCTCTAATTTACGTCCGTCTCTTTCTTGTTTTATTAGAGAGAAAAAGATAGCAATAGCCTAAATTAAATTTAGTCTGTGCAAACCAGAATTGGCACCAATAGCTAAGAATATAATTAGCGTAGGTGTAACCATAAACATAAGTAAATATGTAGATCACAAAACTTGGTAAGTTCTAAAACTACAGTCTCAACTTCATGACAAGAATATTTTAATTTCTAATCATTATCTGTTGTGTTTCTGTATTCATCCCGCGTTTGAATTATTCATCCCTTGTTGTGCCAAACAAGTTATAATATTATGGTAAATAGTGTAGTTATTAAGAAGCAGTATTTTCATCTGTAATGATAACATTTATAATATAAAACTCGTTTAACATATGTTTAGTTTAATACTGACTAGCGGATTCTAAATGTAAGGCGCTATTAACTGCCAATGACCTTGAGAGCTCACGTAACGCGTCGTCCATCCACCCAGTAATAGGACTCGCCCATCGAGGAGCGCTGCCCGAAATTAGACGTATTATTAATTTATTACACATAAAACAACAGATATTAAACTGAAACACTTAGACTAAATTATATTATAAATTATATTATATAAATAAATAATCTTTAAAATGGTGAAGGTTTCATAAAAATACGCTTTATAGTTTTTACGTGATTCTCATTTTTTTAAATCTGCGTTAGACATAAATTTAAAAATTAATTACAGTATGTTATTAAAATATTATTTCAAATATTCTGATATCAAATTAAGACGCGAATTGTTTCGAGTAATACATATTTTTTTCAAAGAAATAAGATTAGTAGTTTAGACGTGATGTTCAATTAAAAACCATTAAAAGTCGTATAACTGCGCCTTAAGATAACACCGTCTCATCTAGCACATGATTCAGCTGACTACAGGACAAAACCTCTTTGGGGGAGAGTGGAACAAAGTGTAAAGTCTCGCAAACCTCCATTGAAAAGGGAGGATCCTCCGACCAGACGGGTGTTGTGTCTGGTCTGGGCAACTGTCCGATGGTTGGTTTCGGACTGTTGTACGAGTATATGTTCAAATCGCGCTGACAACTCTGCTTGCACGAGGCAGGGCTTGAAAGTTTAGTTCGCATGTTGCATCATAGATGTCGCTACACCTCCTTCAAATTATTGGTCAGTACTACAGCACCCACGTTTATCCTTCTGCAGAGTAGAAATGTTTAAATTTAGAATCTGCTAATCTGTTCAAATTAATCACAAAGTTTTTTTTTATGAGACTAATATTTTAATTAAATTATTATTACCTATTACATTGTTATAAAATATATAACATTCTATATACACATCCATTTAACAACTAACATTTCCCGACTTGGTTCGCGATTGACAATCACTTCTGGCAGTGTTTACCTACTTTCCTTTATAATTCGTTCCCTTTAGACATATCGTTTTAATCTACTTTCTACTTATTTATTATTTGTTATTATGTAAAAATAACATTCATACATAACATAACACATTAAAATTAACACTTCTTATTATTTACAAAACAATATTATTGTATTTAAAACAATGGACTTACAAATAAAATAATGGGTATGTGTTTAAAGAAGTCTTATAGTAAATAAAAATGCATAGGAAATCTCTAATTTAATCATTTTAAAAGAAATGAAATCTCTTGATTGATCTATATGAAGAATCTAATGTTAAAGCTTGATCCTAAATAACACACCTTAAAAATAATAAATGCCAACTAACTAACTTTAAATGAGGTCACCATGAAATGAAAAGTAGTAGAATAAAATAATTTAAAAAATTAATTAGGTAAGTACAAGGTCGCACAAAAACCGTATAAAAATAAACCGATTAAATGTGCGGTTTTAAAACAAAAAGATGATTGTTAAATGTTTTTAACTCGAATAGTAGCCTCTGGGGGTTTTGTCGTCAATTTGCTGTCGTAGCAAATATATTCGGGATAATTTACTATCTGTGGTTTTCAATGCTCTAGAAAAAGTATCAATCGATTGGCAATACCTAACGAATTCTGAACTGCGAAAACGTTTGGGATTGCTCGACGAGTTCCGTAGAAGATTGAACTGTCTTGGCTTCCCCAACGAAATTAATCAGAAAAGAACAGCGTAGGAGTAAGAAAAAAACATGATTTCCAATTCCCACTTTTTCAAGTAGGATACAGAACAAGCTAGGCCAATAGGCACAAAGGGACATTTTAAAACTGAGTTAAGCCCAGTTGCCAAGCACTACGGATTAAAACACTAATATGAATGGGTCTTAAAATGTGACCTAGATTGACCAAAATTTTCTACACATTAACCAAAATCATTAGTACGAAACGTCCAATATTCATCTATGCCCTTGCTGCCCCTCATAGGTTCTTTCACCTGCAATATGCTTAAAATATTAAGCTTTGATGAGAATCGAGGCTTACAGTTAGGAGATCATTCGATAAACGATCTAAGCCAGACAGGTGGGCAATTTAATGAAATGAAATTGAATACGTGAGGTAAATAATGCTTAGATCAAGTGGATTAGGAAAATATGATCGGAGCACAGAGCACGGAGACGCCTCGTCGGGCATGGAGAGCCTCGTCGCGTACGGAGAGCCTTGTTGGGAGGTACGAAGAGCCTCGTCGGGCACGGAGAGCCTCGTCGGGCACGGGGTGCCTCGTCAAACACGGGGAGCATCACCGGGCACGGAGAGACTTGTCGGGCAAGGAGAGCCTCGTCGGTCACGGAGATACCTCGTCGGTCAAACAGACAGCATAGTTAAAGATTTCCATACAAACCGAGCGTGTCAGTGAGTGTCACCGCTTAAACACAGACATTGACCCTTCTGACCATTGAACAGTGTTAGAAGTCGTGCACCGAATTTTATCGTTAGTACAAAGTCTTATTTTAAAATTTTTTGGACACGTCTCCAGGTGGAGAGCTGCTCCATCGAGCGCCTTGTCATGCGAACTACACCAAATGGCGAGAAAGGTCACCTTTGCGAATGACCGACCAGCTTAGGTCGGCTGTGGTTCTTTGCACAAGTGCACTAGGATGTCGGGCAGCAGAGAAAAGAGGCAAAAGATCGTGGGGTTAATCACATCGGCCTTTGCAGAAGTCACTACGTGATGATTACGAACACTCTGACAAGAAAGTCATGACAAAAAGGAAGAAGAAGACCATTTTAACTATGGTTATGGGGGCTGATACTTGGGCACGAATATTATTATTAATGGCGTTCAGTCGCCAGTGCGTCGATCCCGTGCTCTATGGTTTGGAATCTGCTCTAAAAGAGTATCTATGAATTGAACTAGATAGGGCTTTTGACGACTCTCTTTGTATACAAACTGGAACTTTAATTCATTGGAACTCTCCCAAGGGGTAAAAGTACTAATTTATTATAAAATACACAATGATATCAAAACTTGTATTTTTGTAGATTCTCAGGTTTTCGTAGGTAGGTACTCGAAGGATAACAAACGGAACCCTTTTACTAAGCCTGCGCTGTCCGTCCATATGTCTGTCTGCGGGCTGTATCTCATGAACCGTAATGGGTAGCTGGAGTTTTAAATTAAAAGAGTGTGTAAGTATTTCTATTGCTCTTATGACAACAAAAATAAAATAAAATTCTGATGGTTCGGAACTTGCTCTAGTTGTGTATATTTCGGTTCGCACTTGGCGATTTTATAGTGACCAACACCCGAACGATCGAAAAATAATTAAAAGTCTTGTCTACATATAACGTTAAACTTCTAAAAATCCTGAACAATAATTTCTTCAAGAACATAACACGTAGATACTACTTCAGCAATTCAATATAAAACTAACTGAGCAATGCAAAAAGTAAGTTGTAAGAAATAAACTGTTCCCATGTTAGGCCATTTATCATAAGAATCTATGTGACAAATAGGCAGTACTATATCAAACTGTCAGAGATACACGATAAATATAACTGAACGAGATTACGAGCTTTCATTTCTCTTAAAGACGGATAATAATTGTAATATAGTGTATAGAAGATAGATTCGTACGTCACTGGTCAATAATCATATTTGTGAACGATTAATTCAATTTAATTGCTTGCATAATTTAATAGATGATGGATGCGATTTTGAAGCATTCAATTATGCAAATAGGTACATGAATCTATTTCTGAATAGAAAATTGATTACAGAACTTAATACCGATCATTTTGAACAAAAAGTAGTAGACATATCCATCTTCTTCTTCTTAGCGTGTCGATGGGAAATTAAGTTTTACATTTTATAATTGGCCCATTATTTAGTCACGGCAAAAGCATTCGCTAACGCAGCTATAAGGTCCTCACATGAACAGGCGACAGGGCATGCGGCGCAAGATGAGAGGTGGGCCATAGTCTGCAGAAAGACGCTGCATAAACACCAAATATTGGACCCATCCGAAAGCCACATCCTTAGGAGGTCGTCTGTACTACGACCGACTTGAGTACAGAGTCTATTTAGAGTTTGCCGGGTCGACCGTGGCAGGGCGTGCCCAGGCGGAATGTCTTACACATATCCACGAGAAATCCATGTACAAAGTAACCATACCCACTGACGCGACTTGATTTGTTGTTTTAACTTTAATTAATATAGTTAAGAGCATGCTTGTCTAGTCAAAAGATCTCCAAACGGATTTTAAAAGCTTCATTTTCATGTCCAATTTGAAACCCTGTTCAATTTTATTAAGAATATTAAACCCATAAATCTAAAGCCTATATACCTAGTAAGTTCGTGGATTCTAGCCAAATAACTAACTAGGTACCTTTAATTAATAGGGCCATTTATCGAAAGGTTGTATCGGAACTGTTCGGAAACTAATTAATGGACCCGCAAATTGCGTGTGAAATTGGAACATTGCAAGCCATTCCCGAACAAAACGATCTGTCAAAGGCATTTGATTGATTTCACCAACAAACAAACATAGATGCCTATAGTAATATGATGCCGAAAATTTTGTATCAGTGGCACACATACGAGTAGATATTGTGTTAATAGAAATACACAAAATCTATTCAGGCCATTTTAGCACGATTATCTCCAACCAGTGATGTATGAGTCGATCGTAAATATATTTGCTTGTCTTAAGTAAATGCACTGAACCGCCTGGCTTCCAGCCAAGCACGCTACATCAAACAAAACATTTCATACAAAGCTCTCTTTAGTTCTGTTATCGTATATAAATATATTATTTTCTCTATCAAGAGTTGGTATACAAACGAATTTGTTTCTACCCTCTACCGTATCACTTACATCTAAAGTTATTGAATAAACATTATTAGTCTTTACATCTAGGTTCAATATTTGTATTTGTTTATTGTTCTCATTGGCAGTGTCTATTGCTAATTCATTAGAATAATGGTTATCGTGTACATCAGCATATACATCGTTTTCGGATTCATTTAGGGCGGCTACCATTTTCATACTGTTTCTTCTTGTATTCTCTACGTTAATGATTTCTCCTACTTTCATTTGTTGTACAGTCTCCTCTTTGACTTTTTTACTTTCTCTATTGACAAATATTTTCTGTGACGATGTCCTATTACTATACCTTCTCCAAAAGGAATCTGATGTATTCTGACTGCTAGAAAATCCTGTTGAATGTTGAAGTGGTCGTATTGAAAGTGTCTCGTCTCTGCATTGTTTCCCTTAGGGTTCTGCTACACCTCATCAACTTATTTATCTTTAATAGTTTCACGAATCCCTCCCTAAACTTAGACGACATCAAATTGTATAATATTGGATTGATCGCCGAATTTAAATATAGCATTACTCTACAAAAATATAAAAGTATATAGTAACCATCTATACCTAATGACATTATTGTCTCTGGTGGGAATACGATGATCCAAAGCGTAAGTGCTTTGAATGGTAGGAGGCAGAGGAAGAATGATAGGACGACAGTACCGAGCATAAGGATGACTTGCTTTCTATATCTTACTACATTGCCGGTGTTATTAGTGTTTTTGGTGTTCTGTGCGATGATGATAGGGTTTTCCATGAGGTTTTTAGCGATGACGCTGTAGAGGATGAGAAGGACTCCGAGAGGGACGATGAAGAAGACTGCGATGGTGAGAATGAAGAACAGTGCTGCCCAGAAGGTGTCTGCTTGTGTGAGGCAGACGGGGTACTCCGTGCCGTCGTCGTAGACCTCATAAGTGAAGGTTGCCACAGCAAGGATGGGGCTGCGGAAGAGAAAAGCTTAATTAATAACATATTTCTTTTGGTTGAACATGAAAATACTGAGCGTCGCATTGCTTGTTGCAATATCGCAAAAAAAAATTGATTACATTGTTTTAGTAAAATAAGAGCACAGATTTATTTGCAAATATTGTAGAAATTTTGGCTGTTAACATTTCAAAATAAAATTAACACCAGGCAATCCAATATTGCCCTGGATTTGTGTTGTAACTGAAAAAAAATATACCAAAAGCTCTTAATCATACACAATCATCAGAAATATTGAACATTTCATCTTCTATTGTTCCTAAAATTGTTGATTGCTCAAGATTGCTTGTCCCCAGTGACGACCCAACATACTAAACTGATCTGTCACAAGTACCATTTAAACGAGAAGTATTGCCTTTTTACTAATGAAGGGAAATGATTGTGTTAAAAAAATTAATACTTGGAAATGCATAAAAATATTTCTGTATTGTAACGGTTAACGTGGTCACCTACTAGCTCTAGAATAAGTTAAAGTTCCATCGACGAAAAGTAGAAGCTTTCAATGTAAAGCTGATCAGAAAGAAATAGTGTAACTAATCTCATTACATTTAGAGACATTACGTTAAAAGCGACATCCCACCCTTAGCGGCTATTAAAATTAAAGTTGTTTTTTTTTAAATAAGCTTTCAGGACCGGCAGAAACTTGGTTGCCTTGCTTCTGGCTGCCAAAAGCGCGATTTCTTAGCATGAAGCCTTCAATCCTTGTGTGACTCCGTTGAGCCATTTTGTTGTTGTTTTACAATGGTTTTATTAGGATGTGGTGAATGTTACAGTATGGATTTTGATAATTAATTTAACATTCGAAGTACGATTGCACAGTCTTTTTGCAAATGTAAAAAGACTGTGCAATCGTACCTCCAAAATAAGTCATATGACAAAACAGAAAAAATGCTAACTTAAATGGTGAGCATTGATAAGCAAACACAGACACACACATCCCTCCCCCCACACGCACAATCAACACCCACACAGTCAAACCCCCGCACACACATACACACACACACACACACACACCGTCTTTTTACCTTAAAATTATTGACGTTCAAATTTCTTGTTAAACTCAATACTGTGAAATTGTAACAGTAACATCAGAAGCACTATGTAACCTAAACGTTAATACCTTAGGGGACCGGACTGCTTCTCCTTAACACAGGTTCTCATAACCTAGCTAGGAGAGCAGTGTTCACCCACACGTTTGTACATATTTCATAAAACTGTATTTATAACGTGTACAACAATGTTTTGTTTTGAGTAAATAAATTTATTATTATTATAGGTATTAAGTATTGAACATCAATGTTTCTTTTTAACCAACTTCGAAAAAGGTGGAGGTTCTATATTCGACTGTATGATTTTTTTTTTTTTTTTTTTTATGTCCACCTATTTCTCTCTCAGTTGTGGACCGATTTACAAAATTCTTATATCCGAAAGACTCCCGAGGTGGTCCTATATGAATTTTAACGAAATAGCTTCAGTGCTTTTTAAAAAACTAAACAAAAATGAAAAAGAAAGTATACATAGATGACGTTTTGGTTTTCTCCAATTAAGAGTATGTTTAACTTCAACGTTCCATGTTATTAGGATGTTAGTTCTGGGGTATAACAACTAAAATGTGAAAAATAAACAACATTTTTACAAAAAAAACAAGTCAGTGTTTGTATTTTATTTCTTCGTTATTTGACACCGACTTACAAAATTAAAGTTATTTTTAAATTTTAAGTGTATTTTCTTTCTTGGAAGTCGGTTGTTTGTAAAATAGTTTTTATTACACACTATAAACATAACACACATTAAAAGTACCACCACTGAGTCTACGCCTCAAGTTATTGTAGTACCCACATTATATACCCTTTTTCTTTTAGGTGGATAATCATCAAAATATAACTTCTTCCACTCTGGGAGTGACAGAAGCGCTTATTACACTATCCAATTTCAAGGGAGTCAATTTAGGAAATCGGAAGGTGTAATAGCAGTTAGGAGTCCAATTTAGTGTAGTGTGATCGCTAGCTTCAAACTTCCTAGTTAGGTTGTTCCTAAATTGGCTCCCTTGAAATTGGATAGTGTAATTGAGCCTTCTTGAAAGAGTCTAGATTACTGACTAAGCCCACACGTGTTCCTTCAGTTGCCTGTTTCAGGCCCGCGGTGACTTTCCAAGCACTCCCGCAACCCTGGCATACAGATAACCATCAGCACATGGCACATGGCTGAGTAAACTGTAAAGTGGTCTTCCCTGAGCCTCGCTGTGCACGGCAGAATGTGATCACAGTACCTACAATCTTTTGACCTACTAATTGATAAGCGGGAGAGAACCGCGCTGATAATTAAGTATGAGGTAAATATGACGCTGCTATTGTTGCATGCGGCCATAATGTGGTCAGTTTGATATCGCTGGGAAGATTCATTCCTTTGAAGAACTGGGAACTATCCTTGCTGGAGGGGGTACAAACGGTGTTGAGCGTAGTTTAATAACAGGAGGATGGGAAAAAAAAATCTAAATAATGTTATTCGTAAAAAAAAACAAAATCTGATACCTAAATACCATTTTTAAGTTTGAAAATAGAAAATATTCCTTTTTTTTCTTTTTTTCATGTGGGAAACCCTCATGTATACTCTCCGTCTGGAAGAACGGAGAGTAGTTACCTACGACTCATACCTTCTAAAACCCCACAGTTCCTAACGCTACCATGAGTCAAGGGATCCAGAGGACACGGTGGAGCATACGGTGGAGACCGCCGTGTCCTCGTGGATGCGATAGGCGGCAGCGACCTCTCGCGCCCTGCCCTGGTTCAGGCCATGGTACGGAGCGAGAGGGAATGGGAAGCCGTCTCCTCCTTCTGCGAAGCAGTAATGCTCGCGAAGAGGGAGGCGGCACACGTTAGGGAGACTCAACAACGGCAGAGTCGCCCTAGCGCCCTCAGCCGCAGCCGCCGCAGGAGACGCCAGGGGCTGCGAGACGATCTCCGGCCACCGTAGACCCGGGCCTGCGGACGGCGAGTAGTGGGTAACTCGCCGTCCGATCAGCACCAGGCCCGAGAGTCGACGGCGCGTAGTGTTCCACGCGCGCCTCAAAGAATTGTCAGCAAAGGACGGGGCCTGCCACGGCCAATGCCTGCCCGGGGGTTGAGGATAAATTCGAAAGAGTTACCTCGCCCCTGGGCATGTAGGGCAGGGAGGAACAGGGGTGGGTTTTAGTCAGTAAGAGTCTGACACGCCCTTCCGCTCCACCCTAGAGCGGAAGAAGTCATAAGCTGATTTCCCACCCCCCAAAAAAAAAAAAAAATGAGTCAAGGGATACAATTAAATTCACAAGCACCCACAAAATTGTTGCAGTACAGTGCGTGTGTCGAATAGAGATATTCTGGAGAAATCTCACCGTGAAAATTTTGGTGAAATGGGGTAGAAAGAAGCCATCAAGTTGGAATGACAGCTTCGTCTAAGTTTCGCCGTGAAATGTTTATAGAATAGACCGAAAACCCTAAAAACTTATATAAGATGACCATAGCTTCTCTGTTAAATCTTCTTCTATTTTTTTCTATACAAGCATCCAATTTTTTTAAATGTTAGAAATTAAATCAGTAGTTGAATGTGAAAATTACATGTAACTCGTATACGACACATCTAGTATTAAACTACATCTCAGACCCGAGACTTCTTATATCCCTTATAAATTCTCTTGGCTCCCAGTATAAATAGGCATCTTGGGACATTAAAGTATCATTAAATAATACTACAACACTGTTTTATATTTTATTTCACTTAAGTATTGTTAGACAGATGCAGGTCTAGCCTTGACCGAGTGAGATTCCAATTTACTAATTGCCTTTAAAGCTTTGATTTCACCTTCAATACCTCGTGTACTAACCCACTACTTGAAAGAATTTCTTCATTAACTTTGCGAGGAACTGTTAATTGAACCAAAATAGTTTCTTCCAAGTATTTTAACCAAAGACTTATTCATGGCTATGTATATTATGTGATACCTCGTAACATCGCAAGCTGGAATATAAATAGTATTTGTCCAGATTACCTACTATGACGTCTTAAAGCAATCATGTCTTCACTATAAGATAGCGACGGAGTTATGTAGGACAAATAGCACTATCCCTTTTCTACAACGGAATTATGATGGAATTAAAGCCCCCTAAAGGAAAGTAAGGCCCCTGAACCAATGAGTAGGTGTGCAGGTATCTACAGGGTTTTTTTTTTGGACAAGCCCGCCACACTATTCCCAAACCACTGTAACTTCTGTAAGCCAGAATCAACAGTGGCGACCACCAGAAAAAACGTCGAGGCAATGAAGCTCGACGAGTCCCAGAGAAACGATTAAACTGTCTTGGGTCCCGCAACGAAATTAATCAGAAAAGACAGCGGAGGAGTAAGAAAAACGTAATTTACACTTCCCTCCTAGTCAAGCGGGAGACAGAACAAAACCATTAGGCACAAAAGGGGTTTTTACAACAGGGGTAAGCCCAGTTGCCAAGCACCATTGGTTAAAAACACTTATATTAATGGGTCCTAAAATTGTGAGCTGTTACACTTTATTCCAATAATAGGTATGACAAAAACGCTTGAACGCACGGCAATTCGTTCTAGTTTCCACAAGTTCCGTGTAATAGACAACTCCAGACGTAGGCTGAATGCTATCCAACATAATATTGCGCTCAGTTTGCCAAAGAGTACACTCCCATAGGATATGATGTGCGGATTGTTCGTATTCGCAATCAGGCGTAGAACATTGACATAAAAGTGAGGCAACAAGCTTGAAGGAAAATAATTTACTCTTAAAGTTGCCATGGCCTGTGAGAAATTAGGTAACACAGTGATCCACATCCAGCCATGTCCTATCCAGTCGTTCACAAACCGATGGGAAGAACTGGTGAAGGTGTCTGCCTTTAATGAAACTTTCCCACGGTTTCCCAAGGTATCTACAGCGTTACGGCGTCACTATGTATTATGGAATTCATCGACCAGTAAACTTTTGGATTGGCCACCAGGGATGTTGCTCTCAGTCTCAGGGTTCCCCGGTTCCACATGGGTGCAAATTATATACACAGAATTTTCTCTCTCACCGCTTGTTTTATTCGTAAAAGCCGTATTAAAACCCGTTGCGTGGTTTAGGATAAGTTAGCGGATAAACAGACATATACGGCAAGCGACTTTATATTATATGCAAGTACTATGTAAGGATAATTCCGATGCAATCCTACAGTGTAACAATATATTGGTTCACGAATAAATTAAATACTAACATGTTAATAAGTTAGTCTAAAAATCAATCAGTCTGCCCGCGCCTTTTCCCAACTATCTTGGGGTCTGCTTCCAGTCTAACCGGATGCAGCTGAATACCAGTGTTTTACATTTAGCGACTGCCTATCTGACCTCCACAACCCAGTTACTGGGTAATAGCGATACCCCTTGGTAAGACTGCTTGTCAGACTTTCGGGCTTCTGACGACCCGTAACGACTGTCAAAGATCCACGATTGACAGCCGGGACCAACGGCTTAACGTGCTTTCCAAGCGTCACCCATCCATGGACCAACCACGGTAAGCGTAGCTTAACCTGATGGATCGACCGGTGCGGCTGTTGTTACTTTAGCCACCAGCTACCTCCACAGTAACCTAACGTACCTCACGTTAGGTTAGTTAAAAACAAGCTTGAAAATTCTTTAAAACTTTTAACCTCTCACAATATTGTCTTGTTTAAATATTTCTCCGTAATGGAGTCTATTTCTCTATTTGCCAGCGCAAATTAAATTAATTCATCATCACAAGTGGAAGCGTCTGTGGGAATAAAGAAAAATATTGCTTCATTATGAAAAGTCCTTTCATACTTTTTCGCAATGAGGTCGCAAGGCTGCTATTTTTGAGTATGGTTGACCTTTCTAGGTGGCCCTTCTTCAAGACAGGAAAGGAGGTGTCGCTCCATGAAATGGATGGACATCATCCACAGATTGACCTCATCAAGCGAGCAATTGCTTATCATTTGCTTACCTTTGCATTAAAGCGCTAAAATTAAATAGTTGGAAGGCCTCCTACAAAGTGGACCGTTTTTTTTTTTTTGGGGGGTGGGAAATCATCCTATGACTTCTTCCGCTCTAGGGTGGAGCGGAAGGGCGTGTCAGACTTTTACTGACTAAAACCCACCCCTGTTCCTCCCTGCCTTGAGTGCCCAGGGGCGAGGTAACTCTTTCGAATTTATCCTCCACCCTTGACCTGGTTAAGGCGCAGTTATATGTTAACGACCTTGAGTGGTTAGCTTGCGTGTTCTGTGCTGAGCTTATTCAACGCGTCGTACGTCCACCCTGTAATAGGACTTGCCCATCAAGGAGCGCAGTTCCAAATTAGACGCATTATTCATTTATTTAAACACAAAAAAACAGGTATTATTCTGAAACACGTATACTAAAAGATAAATAATTAAATTATCTTTAAAATGAAGAAGCATTCCTAAAAATATATATTATTATTTTTGCGTAATTCTAAATTTTTTATTCGCGTTAGACATGACTTTACAAAATAATTCCACCATGTATATCTCTGCCCAGGGGTTGTGGATAAATCTGCCTAGGGGTTGTGGATAAATTCGAAACAGAGTTACCGCGCCCCTGGGCACTCAGGGAAGTAACAGGGCTGAGTTTTAGTCAGTAAGAGTCGGACATACCCTCCCGCTCCACCCAGAGCGGGCGATGTCATTATTCGATTTCCCACACCGCTAAAAAAAAAATATTAAAAAAAAGCATGACATCTGCGCCTTAAGGCCCAACTACCGGCCAAGTGGCGCCCTCATTGAATAAAAAATCGTAGCGTAGCATAGAAAATAAATATTAAAGGATTTATTTTCTATGCTATGTACGTTGTTAAAACAGGACTCAAAATGTTTCGTATCCTCTTTGTAACAAGCGTGACATTGGATTCTTTAATAACTATTTTCTATGCTATGCTACGATTTTTATTCAATGAGGGCGCCAGTTGCCGGGTAATAGACCCCTTTTTTTTTTTAAGGTCGCGAATAGCTCATGAATAAGAGGACGCACAGGACCGGTCGTTGTGATGACACTTAGGGGAGGCCTATGTCCAGCAGTTGAGGTCTTTCGGCTGAAAAGATGATGATGAAATAAACATTAGTATGGCCGGACCTCATAAGGACTAGCTCAAAATTGTGTCATGTTTTAATAATAACAGCCTATTTGATTTCCATAATAGGTCTCTTTAGCATTAAAGAGCTAAACGATTTGAACATTTTCATTTTTATTGCAAAGCATTGCCCGTTTCATTGACTAACTGCCAATATTGGTGAAATATTTTCAAACAAGTAAATTTTGTTTATTTGGACTTTTTGTCCCAAATGTAATTTGGCTTTCCTATTTTTCGTTAAATATATTTATTTGTTCTAGATTTGGAAATCTAGGTACATTGGCATACATCCCCATTTGAAATGTATATGTTTGTCAGTTCTAGCATAGATTCGCTACATCAGGCATTCTGATTCTCATGAATGACAAGTAAACGAATAAGTATCTTATTTGTAGAGTAAGATCCCAGAGCTGCAGACATAACTTACTTACTTCGGGCAGCTACTGAGAAATTCCTAATGGAAAAATTCAATATAACTTTTTGTCCGACCTGGCAATTGAACCCAAGACCCCACGCTCAGTAGTCGAGTCGGAAAAGACTAAGGACGCAGTAATACACGGGTTCTATGTACCTACTGAAGATACTCATGGACCTATAAAAGACGCAGTAGGTATATGATGTCCCATAAACAACATGTCATCATCATCATCATCAGCCTTTTAATGTCCCCACTGCTGGAGCACAGGCCTACTCTCTGTGAAAGGGTGTGGGCCGTAATCCACGCGGACCCAATGCGGATTGGTGGATGTCACATGTCTTCGAATTTTTGGTTCTAGGACATGCCGGTTTCCTCCCGACGTTTTCCTTCACCATTTTGAGAGCAGTGGTGATGAAATATTGTACACAAAGTAAAGCGCCTGCCTGGTTTGCAAACCCTGCTGGGTTTGAACTCACGAGTTCACGACCTGCAACTTGTAAGTTGCGGCCAATACCACTAAACCACCACTGCTCTAATCAGCATGTATTCTGTGATATATGTCGTGCACGCGAGGTGCCTTCCGAGACACCTCCGGTGTTGCACGATCAACTTCCACGGGCAGCTACTGAGAAATTCTAAACGGAAAAACCCAATAGCATTTTTATTTGTCCTCACAAAAAGGTGTTGTGTAACTTATACCACGGGTTCAAGGAACTGGTGATCCTCATGGATCTATAAAGGACCCTTCGGTTTATAGAACTTTATTCTCATTAAGACAGTCGTCACTTACATGAGAACATTAAATCTTTCTAATTATATTATATCAGTGCGGGTAGAAGAAAAACAAAAAACAAAACATGATCATCGTCAACAAAGTTGGAAGCGAGTTCACTACATTCCTAAGATAAGGTGGTGGCACAAGTTCAAAGATGTTGCTGTTTTAAATAAAAATAAACACAATACAATTAATATAGTGTTTCGTCGCTGTAAATAAAAGTGAATAATTTCTTTTTATACCTTTTTTTACCCTTCAGTTAGGTATATGGTGTCCCGTATACACACTGTGTATACGGGACACCCTTGAACCCTCTGCAAACAAGGTTAACTTGGTAAACAAATTGTATAATTCAGTGGCTACCTTCATGTTAACACCCACGCTCTAAGGGTTGTCCCCGCTTTGAGGATTCTGACTTAGTAGTATGTTGATCTTGAAAATTTTTGGGTAGGAAAGGATATTTGGTTTAAAATTTTTACAAGTTTTTATTTATTTTTTGCGATGTTCGTTTGTAAGTCGTCCGCTTCAAAATTTGGCACTTACTCGTACGTATACACACGTCGTGACAATGCATTATGATACCATCGAGCTAATCTGATAATGGCGCTGGGATGTAAGGACTGGAACTCCCTGATGGCATCTGATGGATGGTAGGACAATTGAATTTGGGCTACTATAGGTATGTTTTCTGAAACTGGTTTAAAAATTTTTTATCGCGTATAAGTTTTAAAATAATATATCGCGTATAATAAATATAGCACGTCATTGAGAACTTTATTGTCAAAATTAATATTATTCTTACATTGCATAGATTTCCGAAATACTATGTTAGAGACGGACAAAAGAAAATAAGTACCTTTTTTTATTTTGGAACAAGCCCGCCATTCTATTCCCAAACCACTGTAACTTCTGTAAACCAGAGTCAACAGTGGCGACCACCAGAAAAAAACGCCGATGCAATGAAGCTCGACGAGTCCCAGAGAAACGATTAAACTGTTTTGGGTCCCGCAACGAAATTAATCAGAAAAGTACAGCGGAGGAGTAAGAAAAACATAATTTCCACTTCCCTCCTAATCAAACGGGAGACAGAACAAAGCTAGGCCATGATGCACAAAGGGGGTATTTACAACTGAGGTAAGCCCAGTTGCCAAGCACCACGCATTAAAACACTAATATAAACATTTAAGTGTCTAGGGGCACACCGGTGTGCCAGTGCAAAAATGCCATTTGCCTTGCCAAAAAAATGACCAAAAACCCGATTCACGCGTTTTAAACAGTTATTATTACTATTACCCAAGGTCTTTAGACCTGTGACAAGGTTTACACACCCGGAACATGACAGAGTCTGTAGTTACACGATGGCCGACTGTCAATGGGGCTTGACAGATGCTGACGTTTGACGCGCGCGCGGCCCAAGAGGTGGGTCCTAAATTGTGAGCTGTTACATTTGATTCCAACAATAGTTATGACAAAAATGCTTGAACGCACGGCAATTCGTTCTAGTTTCCACAAGGTCCGTGTAATAGACCACTCCAGACAATAAGTAGGTACCTATGCAAATGCAAGAAAATCCTGTCGTGCGGAATTTTTCACACTTATCTCGATTGCTGAAGTAAAACCTCCTACTTCCTACAAATCCTACTAATATTATATATATGAAAGTTTGAATGGACGGATGTTTGTTATTAAATCACGCCAGTGCGGCTGAACGGATCTCGATGAAATTTAGACACAGAGATAGATTACAGTCTGGATTATCACATAGCACATAAATGTATAGTCAGGAAAGTACTATTTCCACGCGGGCGAAGCCGCTGGCAGAAGCCAGTACAGAAATAACTTTTAGCCAATTTTATTTTGTCGAAAAACATTTTAGAAATTCTCATGTCAACCCTATTCCCCATTGTTAGAACACAATGTGCAATAACTTAAACTTGGCCATAACTTAACTGGCTGCGATATAGCGTGCATTGTCTGATAAATCTTCTCGATGAGCTATACAGGCTGTAACGGAAAGGTGTGGTCTTATTTTGAGAAGCGGTTCCGCCCATGGTAATGAACAACTTTGTATAAGAAAAAATAGAAAATTCCCACAAAAAAAAAGTGTGTGTGTACTGTGACGATTGTAGACACAGCCTAATTTCAGCGGGTCTGCACCGGCCTTTAGCTGGCAGTCAAGAATATTGGAGAGTCGATGGAATTATTGTTAAAGAATAGATGTCAATTTGGTTTTTATGTGAGACAGGAGTTTTGCCCTTGCAAGTGGGCACACATGTATTTTTCTGTGATGACCAATATAGTTATTTAAAGTGCCCTCAGCTCTTTTCTTATCCGCCCGTATCAAGTTACCCTTTTAAGCACCGCACTCTTGCGTTGCCAGCGATTGAGACGTCTACCCTGAAGATACTACGGCGTCCCAGGATTCCTGCAGGCCGTACTGGTGCCTTGGGGTCCTACAGTGCTTATGTACGCACGTAAGAAGTTATAATTCTTTGGCGTAACAAGATAAAAAACCAAACTGTCACAAAGTTTACAAAAGGAAAACAATCATTCAGGATGTCGGTTCTAGCTAACTTCAGGCTGTAGGTTTTTTGTGACGGTGTGCGCGCGCATCGTAAAATTTACTCTCATCATTTTTCCCTAACGCGCCAAAAGAAGAATAACTTCAAAAATTGGACTTTCCATACAAAGTTCATCAGCTGATCAATATTTGTATGGGAGGTACCAATTATTTTTGAGAATATTCTCAGGTTTTCTTGAAGAAAGTTATTCATAACAATGGGGAGATGCAGTTCTTAAAATATGACCACACCTTTCCGTTACACCCTGTATATTTTGGCTTTTGGTGTACTGTTTAGAAATACGTAATTCTTATTGTTGTCCCAGGCAGGTCCTTTACTTTGTGTTAATCATCATCAGCTCTCAAAACGGTATAGGAAAGCATCGTTAGGAAACCGGCATATAGGCCTGCGGACGGCGAGTAGTGAGTAACTCGCCGACCGATCAGCACCAGGCCCGAGAGTCGATGGCGCGTAGTGTTCCACGCTCGCTTTTTTTTAGGGGGTGGGAAATTATCCAATAACTTCTCCCGCTCTAGAGTGGAGCGGGAGGGCGTGTCAGACTCTTACTGACTAAAACCCACCCCTGTTCCTCCATTCATTTTCAGAATTTATCCGCTACCCCTAGGTATGCAGGCACCGGCCACGATGGGCCCCGTCAGTGGTGGCTGACAATCATCTCTTTGAGGCGCACGTGGTACACTACGCGCCGTCGACTCTCGGGCCTGGTGCTGATCGGACGGCGAGCTACCCATTACTCGCCGTCCGCAGGCCCGTGTCTACGGTGGCCGGAGATCGTCTCGCGGCGCCGGAAGCCCCTGGCGTCTCCTGCGGCGGTTGCTGCTGAGGGCGTGAGGGCGAGGCTGTCGTTGCAGCCTCTCCCTCACCCGTTCCGCCTCCTCCAATACGATACCCCTTGGTAAGACTGGTTGTCAGACTTTCGGGCTCCTGACGACCCGTAACGACTGTCAAAGATCCACGATTGACAGCCGGGACCAACGGTTTAACGTGCTTTCCGAGGCACGGACGAGTCTCGCTTAGTAATGATGGTCACCCATCCATAAACCAACCCCGGCAAGCGTAGCTTAACCTAATGAATCGACCCGTGCGGCGGTTATTACTTTAGCCACGAGCTCCTTCAACATCATCGCTTACCATCAGGTGAGATTGTGGTCAAACGCATACCTATAATTGCAAAAAAAAAAACTTAACAATACGCGAACAGTAATAACAAGCATTATCAGCCTTTAAATAATTATCCCACTGCTGGGACACAGGCCTCCTCTCTGTGAGAGGGTGTGGGCCGTAACCGTGGTCTACCAAGAGGTACCAATCCGGCTTGGTGGATGTCGCATGTCTTCGAAGTTTTTGGTTCTAAGACATGGCGGATTTTTTTTTTTTTCGGTGTGTAATCATCTAATGACGTCTCCCGCTCTTGGGTGGAGCGGGAGAGCGTGTCAGACTCTTATTGACTAAAACCCACCCCAGTTCCTTCGCTGCCCTGAATGCCCAGGCGAGGTAACTCATTTAAATTTATCCTCAACCCCTGGGCAGGCATCGGCCATGACGGGCCCCGTCATGTTTTGCTGACAACTCTTTGAGGCGCGCGTGGAACACTACGCGCCGTCGACTCTCGGGCCTGGTGCTGATCGGTCGGCGAGTTACTCACTACTCGCCGTCCGCAGGCCCATATGCCGGTTTCCTCACGATGCTTTCCTATACCGTTTGGAGAGCTGATGATGATTAACACAAAGTAAAGTGCCTGCCTGGGACAACAATAAGAATTACGTATTCCTAAACAGTACGCCGAAAGCCAAAATATACAGGGTGTAACGGAAAGATGTGGTCATATTTTAAGAACTGCATCTCCCCATTGATATGAACATTTTTCTTCAAGAAAATCTGAGGAAATTCTCAAAAAAAATTAGTACCTCCAATACAAATATTGATCAGCTGATGATAACTTCTGTTGATAATACTGATGTTCCTTCCCTGCCTGAGTGCTCAGGGGTGCGGTAACTCATTTTCAGAATTTAACCGCTACCCCTAGGCATGCAGGCACCGACCACGATGGGCCCCGTCAGTGGTGGCTGACACTAATCTCTTAGAGGCGCGCGTGAAACACCGCCGTCGACTCACGGGCCTGGTGCTGATCGGACGGCGAGCTACCCACTGCTCGCCGTCTGCAGGCCCGGGTCTACGGTGGCCGGAGATCGTTTCGCGACGTCCTACGCCCAGTACGCCCAGTACCCCTCCTGCGGTGATAGCGGCCGGGGCCGTGAGGGCCACTCCGTTGAGCTTCCCTCACGCGTCCCGCTTCCGGCTTCACGAGCATTACTGCTTCGCAGAAGGCGGAGACTGCTCCCCATTTCCTCTTGCTCCGTACCATGGCCTGAACCAGGGCTGGGCGCGAGAGGTCGCCGCCACCTATCGCATCCGCGAGGACACGGCGGTGCTCCGCCCAAGCGGGGCAGACCTCCACCGTATGCTCCACCGTGTCCTCTGTGTTGTGAATTGTTTCATACAAAGTTCTGCCCATTGTATGATTTACCACCCCCCCAAAAAAAAAAAAGCCGCTAAGGCAACAAACAATCTACCTCCTAGGTTCCCCTATTTTGGAAGACCCAATTTTCTCCATTCATAGATGGAAAAATTAATCATTTTAATGATATTTCGGACAGACTCACAAAATGTCTAGTGTAAGCCTACCGGCGTTGCTGTACCTGCCAGGAACGCTGATAGGCATTGAAAAGTTAACCAAAATCATTTTAGCTCCATCACTGGCTAACTGCGTTGCTTAACCTTTGGCGTGGCCTTTTTTACGGTCAAAAAATCAGCTTTTGCATTCAGCGTGGCAATGCTACCAGTGTCCTAGGCACTTTTCCCATTGAAAGCGATGTGGACGAATTTTTTGATGCTCAATGAATTCCTCGTCTCCACTTTTTATGCTACTTTGTAATTTTATGGTTTGAATATATCTATAAATATAAATTGCTTCAATACCAAAAAAATAGCAGGACTCCCAGAGTAACAGTTGCTATATTTTACAGCTCAATAACCATCTAGGTGAACATTTTACTACTAACACCCAATGTGACGCAATTGAGAAGATTATTCTAGGAGTTCTAATTATGTCATAAGCCCTGTTTCTTTCTCAGAGAATGTGACTTTTCTTCTCTGACAAAAATCTTGCCAAGGGGTACCATGTAGCCCAGTTACGAGGTTGTAGAGGTGAAATGCCAAACTTATGTGTATGGTCGATTTGACCGAAATGTTCTGGAGTGGCGAAAGACGCAGCGATGGATTGCTTCCCACAAGGTGGACCGATGACCTGGTGAGGGTCATAGGAATCCGATGAATGTAAGACGCACAGGATCAGTCGTTGTAGCGATACTTGGGAGAGGCCTATGTCCAGCAGAGGACGTCTTTAGGCTGAAATGATGATGATGATGATGATAACAGACCAACGGGGTCCTTTATAGGTCCATGAGGTACATTGAACCCGTGGTGAATTTTGCCGCACACCTTTTCTTGTAAACAAAATAAATATAAACTCACTTCCACCTAATATCCGTGATTCTAAAACTGCCTACCAATTCAAGAAACAAGTCAAAGAGCATTACCTCTCCACCATTCCGTGATTATATTTATTATTGATATATATATTTTATATTTAATTATGTACTTTGGTTTATTGTAAAGTTAGGTATATTTTATGTATGAATAATTTATGTATTCTAGTCTATTTTATGTTTCCATATCTATTTATACACACTGTCTACATTTCTCAACCAACTTTCCAGTCACAGGTCTGCTGGAAGAAATTTATTTTGAAATAAGCAGCACCTTTGTGCTCTTCTATCTGTATTTGTTCGTTTTTCTCTTGTAAGTGTTTTTGTGTGTACATAAATAAATAAATAAATAAGTATATCCAACAGAGGACGGCTTTGGGTTGAAATGATGACGATAATGATGATTGAGGTCAAATAGGCAGTCGCTTCCATACGCTTAAAATAATGGTATTCAGCTACTCCAGTTAGACTGAAAGCCGACCCCTAACATAGAATAGAATACAATAAACTTTATTGTACACCAAAAAAGTTACTTAACCTTATACAAGAACCTAAAATTAGTTCAGTGGCGGTCTCATCGCTGACAGCGATATCTAGCAGACAACTTTTGAAAAATATGTGGTTGGGAAAAGGCTGTAAAAGACATGCGCCACCTCCTTGACTGCCCAGCATGCACAAGCACCTGCACCTTGGATGCTTTAAAAGAAGCCAATGACAAAGCTATTCAGGTGGCTACATACTGGTCGGACCAAATTTGAGTCCAAATGGACAAGAAAAGATTAAGAAGGGCAGACATATGATTCAATTAAGGTAAAATAACAAAACACAATATATACTTTGGCACTTATTATATTAATATCTCGTTTATTTTCTATAATATTACAATAAATAGGCATTTTCAATCACATTTATAACAGGGGACGAACATTAAAATAGAAATTGTCATAATATACTCATCAAAATAGATTTAACAGTAAAGTACCCGGACATAAATATATGTCAAATTGAGCTTAAGAAAAATGACAGTGACAATGACCGAGATGACGCTTGAGAATGCTTGCTGTCATTCGCAAATACTCAAAAATTGCTGACATTAAAAAAAATAGCTACTTCTACTTATTTAGAGGCTGCGGAAAAAAAAAATGTTAATTTTAATTCCGAAAACTTGGTTGTTTTCCAAACACGGTTAAAAGTAAAAATCTCGATATAAATGATCGTCAAACTTTCCTCTATTTTTAACCTTATAAAACTTTTCCCATATTACTAGCAAACGTACGTCGCCGCATCGGTAAAATTAAGAGGGGAGCGCCAGGGTAACCCGTGAACATCAAATTATCATACGTTTTTTGCAATTCGTCAGAACCAGGATGTATGTTGAACAAAATATGATTCGCGGCTGTAGCAAGTACATATTTACAGAACTGTAATCATTAAAATCATCAATACAACCTTCTAAGTTCATATTATAGGATGGTATGACTATTTCATGAAATTATGACATTCGACAACAATTATAACTTAGAGAGTTGTTATTGTTTGACGGCACGGTTGGCGCAGTGGTTGAGCGTTCGGCTGCTGCGCTGCGTGTCGCGGGTTCGATCCCCGCACGGAACAAATATTTGTATGACCTGCAGATAGTTGTTCCGGGTCTGGGTGTCTTGTGTATGTGAATTTACATGTTTGTCAACGCACCCACGATACAGGAATATTCCTAGTGTGGGGCAACGTTTTTTTAAAAAAAAAAAATGATGATTATAATGATTATAAATCTATAAATACATACTTGCTACGGTCGCGAATCATATTTTGACCAACATACAACCTGACACTGACCTGAAAATTGCAAAAAAAAACGTGAGAAAATTTGAATTTTGCTGGCTACTTTGTAAATTTCATCATAATGCCAAAAAATGAATCGAATCTTAAAGAAAAACTGCTTTTTAATAGCTCAACGCATTTGAGTAAATCGATAAATTGCTTCATCTTTTGATATAAATTGCAAGCATCGTGTTGTCCTGCCTAGGGGTCGTGGATAAATTTGAAACAAACTTACCGCGCCCCCGGGCACTCAGGCAGGGAAGGAACAGGGGTGGGTTTTAGTCAGTAAAAGTAACCACAGTAACCAGTAACCCACCCTACCGCTCCACCCATAGCAGCAGAAGTCAATGGATGATTTACCAACCCCACAACTGCCCGGGGGTTGAGGATAAATTCGAAAGAGTTACCTCGCCCCTGGGCGTGTAGGGCAGGGAGGAACGGGGGTGGGTTTTGGTCAGTAAGAGTCTGACACGCCCTTCCGCTCCACCCTAGAGCGGAAGAAGTCATAAGATGATTTCCCACCCCCAAAAAAAAAAAAATCAAAATAAAAAGCATCGTGTCGTCGCGCATCTCTTTCTTTTCTATGCAATTCGACAGTGACCACGCTAATAGGTCATGTCACGGCCTAAACGAAATTGTATAATCAGCTTGTAATGTTTCTACTGTTGGGACACAAGCCCCTCTTTGAGAGCGAGTGGTCTGCAATCCAAGCAAGCTCAGCGCGGGTTGGTAGATATTTCATGTCTTAGAATGTTGGTTCTGGGACATGGTGGCTTAACCACGACGTTTTCCTTCACCATTTTTCAAAAAATCAAACTTTTTCTAAAACTCGATGAACCATATTTATGGCCGGGTAAAGTACTGAATATTTAAGACTATAATTTAGAGCTAAATTACTTTCTACTGGCAGGTATGACATAGATTGGTCGTATAGAGAGCTAGGTTTGCTAATTACTACTGAGCAGCTACATATTTTGCATTTTGGCTCCCACAGACAAGCGCGAAGCGTCAACCATGCGGCAATCCTCGGATAATTATTATGCATAGAACAATTCCTACGAAAACGCTTTGTCGCATTGTTGTTTCACGCGTGTCTGCTTTAGCTTTTAATAGCAGCGGCAACGAACAATGAAAATAAATAGATGTAATTTAATTTGCGGCAATTCAAATAAAAATACTGGAGGCGTAGACATAATTATACTAAGTACAGAGAAAATTATATTAAATACTGATGTACACTCTATTCTGACGAGAAGTGATGAAAAACATCACGAAATAAAACAAAATTCAAACAATACAGCAGAATAATACAGATCGCATAAAGAATTTAAATTACTTCACAGTATGTACAGCATGATGTCCATATTCATCATAAACATAATACCTCCATTTAGAAGCATTATCCCTACTTAAAACGTACAGTAATTCAGTAAAGGCATTGGCATTTTAACACGTACACCTGTGTCTCAGGAATATCTTATTAGGGTATCAGTAAACTTTATGTCACATCAAGGAATACTTTATTACAAAAAATATAAATTTTATAGCAATATTTACAATTCAGGTATATTTTTTAGCATAAAAGAAATTCTATTCCTAAAGCTTTATATGCTCTTTCACAACAATGAATTCAAGCCTAAAACTACAAAGAACAAAGACTATCCCTGTGACATACAAAAAATCATACAAAACTTTCAGGAAATTCGTAATCAACGCTTTTAGACTTCTGAAAAGCGACCACACAGTCAACTTTTATTTTTTGGTACGCCACAAATTTCTTTTCACAGTCCATGCTCCTAGCTTTGGCACTGTTTATTAAGACGCTACGTCTCAAAGAGTGGCTTCGACCCAAATTATCTACTTCACTGTCTGACCTAATATTTTTACTATTGGAATGACCGATAAACTTGCCAGTATCACCTCCCCTACAATCTTCGGGTTCAATTTTATGTTCGACATCGACCACTTCGGATATCTCGATGTTTCCTTCGCTCCTCATTCGGTTTATGATCGGCTTTGTATTAGAACAAACAGGGGCCGACTGTTGTCTCAAAAATGTTTTGTTTGGAAAAATTCTATCGAACAGACCCTTTTCTATTTCTTCCTTACTTTCTGACTCTGTGTCTGTTCGGTCAATGCTACTCCTTTGGCTGAACAGTTTCTTCAAACTATTCGTCGTTCGCGTTAAGCTGCTGCTCGTCGTCGATCCATTTGTAATCGTCCTCTGAGCTCGCCTCGTCTTATCTTCTAACTTTCTCTTATAACATATGCAAACCTTACAGAATCCGATGCGGAATTTCGATGACATTAAATTGTAAAGTATAGGATTGATCGCTGAATTTATATAGAGCATGACTCTGGCAAAGTAGAGGATATTATACCATTTCTCTGGACTGAAATCTTCGTAGAATTCCGGTGGTGTCATTATTATCCATAACGTGAGAGCTCTATAAGGCATAAGACATAAAAAGAAACATAACACAACTGTCCCAAGCATCAATATGACTTGTTTTCTCGCTCTTGTATTGTAAGGGTCTACAGTTTTGTTCATAACAACTTTAGAAGCTGCTGTGATTAAATTTTTGGCTATAACGCTGTATAATACTATGAGGATGATTAGAGGTAGAACGTAGAGGAGTATGATGATGGCGATGAAGAATGTGATCTGCCAGAAGGTGACAGCTTGTGTGAGGCACTGGCCGTAGGCGGTGCCATCGTGACGGGTGACGATGTGGTGCTCAGCAATGGCCAGGATAGGGCTGAAAAGAAGAAAGATTATGATAACTACAAAGCTAACAAAAAAACTACAGATGATTTTGCAACAGAAGAGTCTATCTACGAAAATAAAAGGTGGAATTCTAATAATGATACGATGCTTTCTCTAATATTTATGTGTGATGCAACCAACCTACATATTACTCCATTATTCCCTGCAAATAATATTAAATCATGCCGACGTTTATGACACGTAATTTCCTGTAGATCATTCAAATTCTTCATTAAAATTTTATGCTTAGAGTTAAATGACACGTTATATTTTATTCGTATTAATTAGATATAACTCTTAACTGCAGCGTGTAAATTATATTAACTGTCTAATTTATAGGTTATGTTTAATCGACCGTTTTTAATAACCTTCTTATTTTCCGCCTTATGGACGTGAATGTGAATAATCGTGTAGTTTTTGAAATGTGTTTATTTTTAGACAATATATTGTTGTTTTATAAAAGATTGCTGTATTACATAGAATTATTTTTGTCTAACAAGCTACAGTATCTTTAACAAAAAATATTTTGGAGGCATGTCTTTCTTTTTGCTATAGTCCAAATGAATCTAATTAAGTGGTATGCAGCTGAAAATCTGCGTTGGGTGGTAACAACGATCATTTTTGTTTTCTTAATTTTGTAAAGTTATGTTTAGTTTTTTTTGTAGGTTTATTTATTCAGTTTTGTTTAATTATTTATCAGACTATAACTACAATACATATTATACTAAACTAATAAATAACTTAATAAATAAAATATGTACAAGAGGCATAAAAAATCCGGTAATAGTAAAGCTCATTGGGCATCAAAAAATTCGTCCACCTCGCTGTCAATGGGAAAAGTGCCCAGAACGCTGGCAGCATTGCCACGTTGAATGGCAATGCTGATTCGTTTTTTTTTATTTAATGTTGTGCCAAAAATGCAATTTTCTTTCTAAACGTAGTAAATTTAAGTACAGTAGTCTCACTTATTCGGCACTTCAGTACTTCGGAACATCCATTAGTCCGGTACCCTCCGTTCGGGCCTACTCTACTGCTTCCCATATAGTACCTTATTAAATTGAGATATTCTAAAAAAAAATATTTTTTTCTGTATCACCAATCAAGGAAAATCTCTGACATTCCTAATTTTTTGTCCCATTTTATAGATATATAATCTGAATAAGTAACTTTGTAATCCTATTTATATACCATAAAATTGTATGTAATTACAAAGTTACTTTTACAGTCCGAATATTCCATTAATCTGGCAGCCCCTGGTTTTTAACCGACTTCGAAAAAAGGACGAGGTTTTATGTTCGACTGTATGTATCTTTTTTTATGTATGTCCACCGATTACTCCATCAGTTGTGGACCGATTTTCAAAATTAGTTTTTTATCCGAAAGAGTATACTCCAGAAGTGTAGTAAATTTCAAGAAATTTCGATAACAAAAAAAATATCGAAATTGTTTCAGCGCTTTTTGAAAAAAAAAAAAATATATGTAAACATAGATGACGATTTGGTCTCCTCGAATTACGAGTATGTACAAGTTTCTTGTTATTGGGGTTATTCGGGCATAACTTTAATATTTAGTTTTAGTTCTGGGGTATAACAACTAAAAAGTGAAAAAAAAAAGTTTTTAACAAAAAATACAACCGACATCCAAAAATGAAAATTGAAAAATTATTTCGGTAGTCGGTGTCAAATAACGAAGAAATAAATGACAAACACCGACTTCCAAAAATGTACTTATTTTTAAATTTTTAGTGTAGGTATTTTCATTTTTAGAAGTCGAATGTATTAGTAAAAAAGTTATTGCCGGATTAGTTAGACTACTGCACTTATATTTAGATTTAAACATTTAATCTCCATTTTCGAAGGTTTTTATTGTGTTTTAAAAACCAATTAATCAAAATAAAATACCGCTCGTTTTTCAAGCTTGGAACATGACAGATGGTTCTCATTCTCATAACCAAAGCATCCGTGCTTATTGTTTTTATGTAATGGATGAGCCTTTAATATTTTGGCTAGTAGAAAGCGGGTCGAGCCCAATTTGGGAGGCTGTGTTAATGACTCATCTGTCTATGTGTTAGAAGTTGGTCAGCATCTTTAGGTACGGTATCCGCCCACTCTTTGTTCTGATCAAAGGGCATGGTTTTTTTTTACGTTCTTGCATTTTTTTTTAGGTTTTATTTATTGATTTAGTTTCTGTGATTATTTTAGTGTACCGGAGTACCAAATATCTATAACACTACTCAGCCTCTAGACGCCTTATTTTCTATTTATAAAATAACATATTTTGACTGAATGATTCATTCCTGAACTATTGAAGCTAGACATGTGTTTTTTTAACTTTTCAATTTTATGTGTAAGTAAATCGTTGGATAACTTTTGCCAGAGGCATAAAAAAGATATGGTTTGACAACTTTAATAGAAAGTATGTCAAATAGACATATTTATATTTCTTTTAAAATTTATTTGACAAATGAAAAATGAACCCTAAAAGTTTTTCAGTTTTAGTCCCTTACCTGAAATGTTGAAATATTGGATCTTAGAAATATTTTTTACATAAAATAATCATCTCATAAAATAAACATTTCTTATAAAAACTAAAGAGTCAGTTAAAAGTCAACTTTACCTGTCATATTAAGTACTTTAAATATTTATGAATGCTTTCTGCAAGCATTTAATTTGATTTAATGTTCTTATCGCATTTAAAATAGCCATTATTCAATGCTTTTTAGCAGAAAAATATTTTAATGTTATTCTTCTCATTTTGACTGGTAAAGTTGTTTCTTAACTTCTTCAATAAATTACTTTTATTTTTCCACATATCATAAAACACAATTCAGTGATTCATAAATAGACAAAAAATTCAAAAGCTCATGCAGAAAAATTCAATGAAAATAAAATATAATAGGTACGTAGTGCGACACAAGCGGTTAGTAAAAAACATGAAAACATATTTAATATACACGTCATAACAACAAGGCATTGTAAGAAATAAATGTAATTGGAGGGATATTATTATTATTTTGAATATTCACTGTATTATTTAGGATTTCTTTTAAAAAATAGTTTAACTATATTTACATAAATTGGATTTAACTATATTTTTTCTCTCACAGAGAGGTCTATGTCCCAGCAGTTCCGAACGTTAAAAAGCTGAGAATGCTTTAATCCTTTAATTTATTTCCATGATTAAATTATGTAGGTATTATCAAGAAAAGAGTTTGATAATATGCTGCAAAAAAATACCAGCTTTGAAATGCATTATTATGCACTCTCGCATAATTCCTCTTCTCGCTTATCTTTATTACTTAAGACTTGTAAAACATGATCTACTATAATAGTTAATCTTTCTGTGTAGGTGGATCTAATTGGTCAATTATCTCTTTTTTATCTAGCCTACACTATCCCAATAAAAACATCCCACAACTCTTAACTTTTCTCCCGTGTTTCCTCAAACCAGCCCTCGCTGTACGCGCCATGTTAGTCTCGTCCTATTTTAGGACAAAATAATTAAGCCCCATTGTACATTTGTCTTATTTTCCTACTCCATAATTAATTGTGTCTACATAGCTTCATACAAAAAAAAAAACAATAAATATTGTCACAGTTTAATTTTCATTTGTAACGGCGACTTGCAAAAAAACCACTTATCGTGCTAAAGATCGCCGCTGGGCTCAAATGGGGACAGGTCGCGAACCTAGAGCTTTTGAACGACATTTCAAGTTTTTGGGTCAGTTGACTGACAACATGATGTATGTAGTTAATTGACTTTGTAGTTTTTAATTGTCGTACGTATAAATTGAAAAACTATGAGTATTAATGGACCTAGTTATGTTTGAACCAATTCTCTCTTTCACTTGTCACTCAAGGTTCATTGGAAGACCAGCGTCAGACAGCAACTGCCTGACATCATTGCTAAAATTAACCTTTTTGGCGCAGCCGTGAGGCACATGCTTTTTTTTTAAATATTGTCACTTTTTAAACGACTTCGAAAAACGAGGAGGTTCTATGTTCGACTGTAGGTGTTTTTTTTTTGTATGTCCGCCGATTTCTCTGTCAGTTGTAGACCGATTCTAAAAATTCTTTTTTTATTCGAAAGAATATATATCGCCCGAAATTGTCCCATATAAATTTTATCGAAATTGCCTAAGCGCTTTTTGAAAAACTGAACAAAATTTTGGTTTTCTAAAATTACGAGTATTTTTAAATTCCACGTTCCATTTTATTGTGGTTTTTAGTTCTGGGACAGCTAAAAAGTGAAAAACAAAAAACATTTTTACAAAAAAAAAAAACAAAAGACTCCAAAAAACGAAAATACACTTAAAATTTAAAAATTACTTTAATATTGGCAGTCGGTGCCAAAAAACGAAGAAATAAAATACAAACACCGACTTCTGAAATTAAAGTATTTTTTTTAATTTTTAGTGTATTTTCGTTTTTGGAAGTCGGTTGTTTTTTATTTCATTTTATTTGTGTGAACCAGGTGACTGTCGACAAAAAAATGTTTTTTTCTTTCTTTTTTCTTAGTTACTAATAAAACATTTTCTATCAATTAATTATTACTAACATTAGTTTGTAAGCTCGCAATTGTACTAACAAATATGGATGTAATCGTAGGATAACTAAGAAATAAATGATTTATATTATATTGTATATTATTAAACTATGAATGTTAAAACTTGAGGCACTTTCAACGGTCAAAAAATCCTTCTATTATGTTTTTAACCGACTTCAAAAAGGAGAAGGTTCTCAATTCGTCGGAACCTTTTTTTTTTCTTTTTTCTAAGTATGCTCCCCGATTACTCGAAGATGGCTGGACCGATTTTGTTTTTATTGTTTGAAAGGGTATACTTCCCAGGTGGTCCCGTATAAATTTTATCAAAATTGATTAAGCACTTTTTGAAAAAATCAACATAAACAAAAAATATGTATACACAGATGACGTTGTGGTTGTCTCCAAATGTTCAAATTACATGTTATTGGGGTTATCCATTCGGGCATAACTATATTTAGTTTTACTTCTGGGGTACAACAACTAAAAAGTTAAAAATAAAAAACTTTATAACAATAAATACAAACGACTTCTAAAAATTCCAAAATAACTTTAATTTCGGAAGTCGGTGTTTGTATGTGTATTTTTTTTCTACGTTATTTGACACCGACTTCCGAAATTAAAGTTATTTTGGAATTTTTAGAAGTCGTTTGTATTTTTTGTTTAAAAGTTTTTTTTTTATAAATTTACCTATTACAGTTTTGGTTTCAATGACTCTAACCGTGTCAATTGTTTTAACTTGATAACGCTTAATATCTAAAGTTGTATGTAATTTTGATGAGTCTTACAGTTACAGCTTACTTTAATCTTAAAACAGAAAACATGGCTACGGAACTGCCGGCAAAATGGAAACATTTGAAACGAATGGTAACACTAGTCCCGTGGCGTATGCTAAATATGTTTTTAGTACAAAAACAAATAAACAAACAAACAAATAAAGCACAACACACACAATGGCTGTCACAAACATTCATAAAGTAAAGCGCAAAACTGTACGAACCTTGTTTCTCAAAGGGTTTTAGTTTATAGTTGAAAACGTATCTTTTTATCACAGTTTACGAGTAAAATATGCGTTGCATATTTTATTTACAATATCTGAAAGGGCGAATTATAATTTTGAGAAAACACCGCTAAATTCACAAAATTGACATTACGAATGGCAATCCCACAAAAAAGGTATTCAAGGTTATTCAAAACTTTTGGAGGTCAACTTTTTGGGTTTTGGGTGGGGAAAACACCGCTTTAATTTCACAAAACTGACGTTACGAATGGCAATCCCATAAAAAAAGTATTCAAGGTTATTCAAAACTTTTGGAGGTCAACTTTTTGGGTTTTGGGTGGGGAAAACACCGCTTTAATTTCACAAAATTAATATTACGAATGGCATTCCCATATAAAAGTATTCAAGGTTATTCAAAAATTTTTGGAGGTCATTTTTTGGGTTTTGGGTGTGGGCTTTTTGGGTTTTTGAGGGGAGGGTGGGTGAGGGAATATATGTAGTAATATTTTAGATAGCGCTTCTGCCCATGTAAATGAACAACCTTCTTCATGGAAACAATAATCAATTCAGACAGACACGTGAGTGACAACAATAGGGCTCCGTTTGGACCCATCTGGTACGGAACCCTAAGAACCGGCCAAGTGCGAGTCGGACTCGCGCACGAAGGATTCCGTACCATTCTATAAAACCAATCTATACAAACGGCAAAAAATCACGTTTGTTGTATGGGAGCCCCCTTAAATATTTATTTTATTCTTTTTTTTTAGTATTTGTTGTTATAGCGGCAACAAAAATACATCATCTGTGTAAATTTCAACTGTCTAACTATCACGGTTCATGAGATACAGCCTGGTGACAGACGGACAGACAGACAGACGGACGGACAGCGGAGTCTTAGTAATAGGGTCCCGTTTAATCTTTTGGGTACGGAACTTTTATTTTTATTATTTTTTATTGATAAAGCGGCAACCGAAATACACATTCTGTGAAAATTTCAATTGTCGATCTATTACGGATTGTGACATACAGCCCGCTGACAGACAGACGGACAGTGGAGGCTTAGTAATAGGGTCCCGTTGGTTACCCTTCGGGTACGGAACCCTCATAAAATTATTATTAGCCGGATACTCAGTAGCGAGCCATAACCGTAACTGTTGCTTGTACTGTTACCAAAAAACATAGTTTGTACGTGGTTCGCAAACCTGCTGCGAGCGGTACGCATGCCACTAGCAGCGAGCCGACGATTACAAGGTACACATTCTCAAAATAAGAACAAGAAGAAGAAGGAAGAAGGGAGGGAGGGAGGGGAGAAGTTTCATTCGTTGGACGTAACCGTAACCGCTACTGTTACTAAAAATATATTACGTGGTTCACGAGCCTAAAACGAGCGCTACACGAGCGGCTCACAGCGAGCCGCGTGGAGCAGCTGTTGTTTGTTTATTACGGGGAAACTACAAGGCCTAAGGATTTTAAAATTTTGGTGCCTATCGCAGCTAATATGCCCTAACTTTTCAGCTATAATACATAACCATATCTTCTTTCGTTCGGATGATATGACATGAGCAGCTGGGGTGTCGTCACTCCAGCTTACACACGCATTTGATCGTTGTTTCAATACTTTTTTAATATCACTCAGTTCTTTCCTGCCTTGTGCAGCTATTATGCTTTATTTTTCTGACTATAGTCCAAAACCCTAACTTCACTGGTTTGCCTGTATTGAATGAGGAAGCTGGGGTCACAATAAACGACTCATATTAACGAAGTTTTTGTGGCAGCTAAATTAAGACTGGGAACTTTGATTGCAGGCCTTAAATATTAGCTAGGAAGAATTATTCCATCACATATGAGAAAGCTGGAGTTATACACATCGCGAATCAAAGGGCGCTCGCATTGCGCTCGTGGACGTCAAGAGTTAAGTTTGTTGCACGCCGTTGCGAAACTTCAACTATTTTTGAGTGTTTCTTCGTTCTATCTTGGGCCCGATTTAATTCATTAGATATTAAAAATCAGTTGCAGTCATTTTCGTGAAATTTTTGTAATGACCACTAATATCTAGATTTTTAAAAATAAAAAAAGAACGTGTGTGCTTTAGACCACACGACTGAAGTAAAACTTCTTTAGCTCCATCTCTTCCGTTTGCCTCGCCCGATCACACTTTTCGTAACGCTCTCGTCACGCATTCACCAGCTTACTCCCCAAATCAAGCGTGATCCCTCTCAACTTCCGTTCGCCTCGCCCGATCACACTTTGCGTAACGCTCTCTTCACGCATTCACCAGCTTACTCCCCAAGTCAAGCGTGCGTAAAGAAGTTTTACTTCAAAAAGTCGATCACTTCTTTCCCAATACATTCCATGATTCCACCATCTTCGTGACCTCTGGATCATCGAGTAAAGCATCTACAAGTATGTAAGTTGTTGTTCGTCCAACTTCGTGGAGTTACAAACCAAAACTGCAGATAAATCCGGCTTGACGTTACGGTCACGGTGATGTGGACTTCCCGTGCACACTAGAACCCCGTTACTATATCTGTTTGGTTACAGTTACAGCTCGCTAAATGAGTACGCTCGGTGAAAGCGTTTAAGCGACATCGTGAGCCTAAACTGCAACTGTATCTGTGTAACTCGTTACTGTATCACGAAAGTTACAGTTACAGCTCGCTAGCGAATCCCGGCTTGACGAGATTTAAAGCGAGAACTATAAATCAAGCACAAGACATCTCCGTAGTTATTAAAGAGTACCTACTATTACAAAAATATCAATAATTTTCCGCTACAACAACAACAGAATTTCAAATTAAAAATAGTTCCATTCTTTCGTTCAAACGGAACGTTCAAACAATTGAACTAAAGGAACGACAGACAGCCAATATGGCGGCTGAACAAAGGATTTATTGCAAAGCGCCATCTATTATTTAAACTCGGAACCAATATAGCCAACCAACCAACGTCTCGCGTGTTGAACTCCAATAAGCAGTGGTATTAAAAATTCTTTAGAATAATGTACTGGAGAAGCTAGTCTTCTAGTTGTGAGGATTCTTTGTAAAAAGAATTATTGTGGTTGCTCGGAAATGTGAGGCGTTTTGTTTAGACAGCCTTTTGCGCACAGTGGGGCTTTGGAATGAATTCGTTACGATTGGATACAAGAAAAATATTTTTAGAACGTGCCTTTTGCGAAATAAACAATGGATTCAGAAGTAAAAAAATGAATTTTGTAATTAAATTGTAAGTAACAATAATTTTTTCTAATAAAGGTATTACCACTTACGTAATTAGATACTTATATAGGCATCGCCAAAGGTCATGTTTACCGTGTATCCACATGATAAACTTCAATATCATAACTGTTAATTTATTAAACTAGTCCAACTTTAATAAAACCAACAAACTTCTCCAAAACCCAATACGAAAACCTCCAAAACTTTTCCCAACTATAATGAACAGTTTAGGACCAATTCTAGGAATGGTGTAACCCTAGCTTTTATGGTTGCCAGCCAATAAAATGCAAAGCGCAGAAGCTTGCAAGTAACGTTATGACAAGCGTCCAGCTGTTTTATAGCTTGGCGTGGTAATATGTAGCCGGCGCTCATTCAGCTATGAAACCACAGAGCAAGAAAAGCAGAGCAGTTGCTAGAGACATTGTCAAAACTTTCCACATAAACCAAGCGTGTCACAATTTACAAATAGAAATTGTCAGCCAATGACAATTCTGAGTATGGTTATGACAGCCAATTACAATGTGACAACAATGACAGCCCTGACGGGGCCCAGCGTGGTCGGTGCCTGCATGCCTAGGGGTAGCGGATAAATTCTTAACATGAGTTACCGCACCCCTGGGCACTCAGGCAGGAAAGGAACAGGAGTGAGTTTTAGTCAGTAAGAGTCTGACACACCCTCCCGCTCAACCCAGAGCGGAGATGTCATTGGATGATTTCCCACCCCACAAAAAAAAAGCTTTACACTTACCCGTTTTGTAAGGGTCGGTTTCCAGTCTAACCAAATGCAGCTGAATACCAGTATTTTACCAACGATCTACAAATGACAGCCGGGACCATCAGCTATGAGAGAAACGCCATTGCTAATAATATTGGTAGTTGGTACCCACACTGAATTCATGTTTCGGCTGTTCTACTCATAGTCAGAATTGTCACGGGCCGTCAATTTCGATAATAAAAGTGTTGAAATTCTGGTACTCGACGGGCCAATGGATAAGTAAACGGTGACACATAATGACACTTCTATGAAAAGTTTTGACATTACCGTCTCTAGCAGTAACCGCTGAGGCGTCTCTATGCTCTGTGTAACTAGAAAGTAGCTTGGACAATATGTCCAAATTGTTCACGAGGACCAAAACTTTAGGTTTATACTCGTAGTTCCACTCGTTAAACTGTTTGAGAAATATTTAAGATATTGTGGAATTAATTTTGTTAGAGAAACTGTAGTACTTAATGGATTTTTAATACTACAAAGTTCTCATTTTAATTTCAAAAAGATTTACAATAAATTCCGAACTCTGCTTAGTTCTGTAATAGTTTTAACTCCTTTTGTTAAGACTAGAGAAGTTAGGTACTAATATAAAAAACCGGTCAAGTGCGTCGGATTTCCCACAGTTAGGGTTCCTTACAAAATGAGGCAATTTAAAAAAAAAACAGATTTATAAAATATTAGTATTTGTTAGTAAAATATAGGTACGTAATACAAAAACATTTTCACGAAATTTCAAGTTCTAGGTCAAAGGGAAGTTAAAAAAAAATTCGGAACTAAATTTTGTGACAGACGGACACGTGAGTGACAGCAATAAAATAAATAAAGAAACAACTCATAACAAGTAGATACTCTATTACCGACATAAGTGCAAGTTATATAGGGCTACGGACTGAGAGAATTCAATAGAGCAAGTCTTGCCTTGTCAACTATAGACTTGTAAATGAACATACGAACAGCTCTTTCCCGAAACTTTTTCCAGGAAATATACGAAAGGAACGAATAAGCCTCTTTTCAACTAATATGTCAAACAATAATACGAAGTGTAACAACATTAAACCTTCGAGACCTGACTCAAAGAGCACCAAATAAGTTTCTCCATCGGGAACAGAATTACTGTCAGAAATGAAGTTTGTTGAAGTCATAGACAAGGTAGCTATAGAAGTATAGACATAGACAATGTTATTGCTGGTGACACAGATTTTTATATGAATGTGTTATTTTTAGATGATCTTGTCTATGGATCTAAGGACCTTAGTTTTGATGAATCATAGTGTAATAATACTTCATAATATTCTACTAATATTATATTTTATGCGAAAGCTAGGATGGATATTTGTTATTCAATTATGCCAGGACGGCAGAAAGGATCTGAATGTTTGGCACAGAGGTAGACTATAGTTTAGAATAGCACATACGCTAATTAAAAGTGGGGGAAATTAATAATCACAAGCGGGTGAAACCGCTGGCAGTGCCTATATCGGTTGTAAAAAGACAGTTTCCGAAGACGAAAGCCACATATTCTATCCATTATTTGGGTTATTTTTTTCCACTAGACCATACCTGGAAAACCACTAATTCTGGAGATATTGAAGGTCAGTCGCAATTTTTTTTAACTTTTTTACGACAATGAAGTCAAGTGTCTAAACTTTTCTCCAAACAAATATTACCTAATTTTCGGTTTTTTTTGTAAGAAATTTCGAAATTACGAATTTGCAGTTACGAAAACGCAATGAATATCAAACGAATCCGACAAGTACCTACGTGACTTAGAGCGAAGGGGCGGGGTTTAACTCCACTTGCCAGTGTTCGCGTTACATTGCGCGGAATAAAAAATAGTTTTATTTTACATACCTAAAATAAAAGTCGTTTCCCAGCAATAAGGTTTGCGCAAAACTACTTTGTTAGACGTACAGTATGCGTAGTTAACGGCTCTGTGATGTGTTTTTTTTACAGCCTGTATACATATTGGAAAAGGTGACTTTAAACAGTTTAAAAAATGACGTGATATTAATTTGAAATGGATTGGTATTTCTAAGCAATTGCTTCTGATTTCGTAGATACAAAATTGACTATATAAGACTTTCTATTATAATCCAAATAATTTTGAGGGCTACTCTCAATGGGTCGCGGGATTGCTCGGCAGAGTTACCACGGTACTTTTTGGAGTGAAAACTTCTTTAGGCGCGTTGGGCATTTTTGAGATGGCAAAAAAAGTATTGAACTCGCGCGTCACCGTCAGCGACCGTCGTAGCACTCGAAGCGGATTGTTTTTATTTGAACTGAAAACCGACACCGCTACGAGTGTACACTTGTAGCGGATCGCGTAGCGGATTTTGTTCAAGTTTTCAATTCTGTCGGTACTCCCAGAGTGCCAGTTTCTTTTTTTTTTGATGGTGTGAAATAATCCCATGACTTCTCCCGCTCTGGGTAGAGCGGGAGGGCGTGTCAGACTCTTACTGACTAAAACCCACTCGTGTTCTTTCAGTTGCTTGGCCAAAGGCCGCGGTAACTCTCTTTCGAATTTATCCGCCATCCCACCTGGAACGCAAAGAGCAACTAAAGGAACACGAGTGAGTTTCAGTCAGTAAGTCTGACACTCTCTCCCAATCAATCTAGAGCGAGAGAAATCATTTTATGATGTCCCAACTTCAAAAAGAAGGCTATTCCGTATCCGATGTTTTATGTTTAAAAAATTCCTCTGCTCGACAACGTCGGAATTAATGCTGTTCAACTGTCAAAAACTAAAGACGTTGCCATTTATGGCGTGTTACTCGTCAATTCGCTGGATCAACAGTTTAAACAAAATATTTAAAAATCTATTTGAACTACCGAACTTATTCTAGCACCCAAGAAAACTATCTTAGCACAACTATCGTTCCATATAACCTAACCTAAGCTAAACCTAAAATGTTGTTACAAGAATCCATTTCGAATTGGAAGTGGGAATTGCAATACTGCAAACAGTAATAGGATGGTTGAAACGACCTTATTTGAACATTGGTCGTCTTGGAATACTTGCCAGGAAATAATCGGGCCACATTCGTTTTTCTTTGTCTTTTTCTTAGACCATCTGTGATATTAAATGGTGTAGATCAATATTAATAGTGAGAATATGCTTGAACAATCAATGCAAGCCTCCATCTATGTACTTTCTCATCATCATCATCATCATTTCAGCCGAAAAACGTCCACTGCTGGACATAGGTCGCTCAAGTGTCGTCACAAGACCCATCCTGCTTGTCTCGCATCTATCAGATTTCCGCGACCCTAATCAAGTCAGAGGTCCACTTTGTGGGAGACCTTCCAACACTTCGTCTTCCGGTAAACGGTCGCCACTCCAGAAGTTTTCGGCACCATCGACCCTCCATTCTGCGCGCAAAGTGCCCTGCCCACTGCCGCTTCAGTTTGACGATTCCTATCTTCTTATACTTAACTGAATATTACTACGAGGTTTTGGTTGACCCACTCTAAATAGGCAAAAATTCTGTGTTTAAGATAACAACAACAACAACAACAACAAACAACTACAACAACAACTATTTCACACTATTTCAGTGCGTTTTAATAAAGAGTATTTCAATTAAATCCAAAAACATACACTTGGAAACTTTTTTGCATCCTTTTTTTTTGGGAGTAAGAAATCATCCAATGACTTCTCCCACTCTAGGTGGAGCGGGAGGGCGTGTCAGACTTTTACTGACTAAAACCCACCCCTGTTCCTTCAGTTGCTTGTGCCACGGCCTTGAGCAACACATGGCAAAACAGTCTCAAGGTCAAATTTACAAGCGAAAATGAACGTATCTCAAACCTCAATTCAAAGCTCTTTTGTAGAGATTCCTTTTCACACCAAAATTAAGTCCATTATTTGCAGAGACTAAATTATGCTTGTTTGTGCGAACTTTGACAATGCCGTTCACAAGTCGTAAAATAATTTGGTCTCCTCTCAATGAAAGCGTAGGTGTCTGATGTCTTTCAGTCCTAAGTTCGGTTCCCAACAATCGTAAACAATGAATTTTCATTACAAGAAAACTTTTTCGTGCCTAATAATTGTGATATCAATTTCTTTAGTTCTGTTCTGAATGGAGTTGTTTGTGTAAAATGTAGGATAACTGGCAAATGATGTACTTTTTAGATATTTTTGTAGGTTAATCCTACTCGGATAGTATCAAACCCTGTTAAAACGTCTTAAAACCTTCATGATGCCAGAGTAAAAGAGAGACGAAGGTATACAGAACACATAGCGCTATCCTTTTTCACGACGGCGTCATGATGGGATTAGCACTTCATAGTACGGCCCCTGATCTTGTTTATACAAAAATTCTAAATCGATATTGTACTAAGCCTCTGACCCCCCAACTAGGTGAACCTGTGTACAAAACATCTAGACAAAAGGGATGCTTCGTCGTTGTAGAGTTTCGTCTAGCTTCATTCATCATCATTTTAGTAAAGAAGTCCACTGCTGGACATAGGCCTCCCCCAAGTGACGCCACACCGACCGGTCCTGTGCGTCTCGCATCCATCGGATTCTCGCCACTCTGACCAGATCATCGGTCCACCTTGTTGGTGGCCTTCAAACGCTGCGTCCTCCGGTTTGCAGTCGTCCCTCTAGAACTTTTCGGCCCCATAGACTATCTGTTCTGCGGGCAATAACTGTCCACTGCCACTTAAGTTTAACGATTTATCGGGCTGTATCGTTTCATCATCATCAGCCTTTTAATGTCCCCACTGCTGGAGCACAGGCATCCTCTCTGTGAGAGGGTGTGGGCCGTAATCCACCACGCGGGCCCAATGCGGATTGGTGGATGTCGGTTTCCTCACGATGTTTTCCTTCACCGTTTGGAATTTATATCAATTGTATGTAAATGAGACATCGGAAACATACCATTGGAAGAGTTAACAAATAATCTTTTGAATATTCAAACACTTTTAGTCAATTGTGTCGAACACAAAGTTCTAGAAAATAAGCTGCTGTAAAACTATCAATTGAATTGTTAAAACCCATATGGAGAAGTTTAGATTCCAATGCGACGACTGCAAGTAACAGCATCAGAACCGTATAAACGAAGAATATGAAATTACGACATCAATAAAACGCCAAGAAAATGCTGAATATGTGAGTTTTAGTGGGTGGGAACGACGCTGAAAGTTCGTCGGATCCATGGACATAGAGTAATGGACTGAGCATGCATAATAATAGCGTAGCATAATCATTATCTTAAGGTTCCCAATGCTGTGTTATAGGCCTCTTCTCTGTGAGAGGAAATGGGCCTGAATCCACCACGTGGGCCAAGTGCGGGTTGGTGGATGTCACATGTCTTCGAATTTTTGGTTCTAAGACATACCGGTTTCCTCACGATGTTTTCCTTCACCGTTTTGAGAGCAGTGATGATGAAATAATTTACATAAAGTAAAATGCCTGCCTGAGTTCGAAATCACGACCTACGCGATACATAAGTAGGAGCCGTTGCCACGATGCCGCAAAGGCTCTTTTGACTGAACAATAAAACTGACTACTTTGTAGAAATTGACTGTGCAAGCAACATCTTTTCTGAAGGTCTTAGTGACGAAGGAGAAGCTACAAGCCAGTAACTAATTAGAATTCTACGGGACTACGAGAATCGGACGAACGGAATTCTACGTTTCTTCGGGACTCTAACGAGTCCCGAAGTAACGGTTATCGGACCTTATTACTACTTTACATTGGCAAAATGGCAACAATTTCAAAAAAGGTGATGAGATTTGCGTCTGCAGCCGAACTAGGCATAGCCTGTATTTCGGCTATCAGCATTATTCCCCACGTTTTAATTATACGATAATAATAGGTGCCACTTATATATATGATCGCTTAGGACTCTCTAACACTTTCCTGACCGTATACACTTCAGAGCCGGTAAGAACGCTCAGTCCATTCTTCCATGTCTGTAGTCGGATATCGATGTGGCATCCTATGAGGAACTTATTATAGAGGCAAATGAACCAATACGTAAGACGACCGCAGAGTTGGGAAAAGTGTAGCAAGTGATAATGGAGCTTTGGTCTCAGTTTCAAGTTAAGACGAAGTTTCAAGCACAGTTTAGCATAAACTTGGTGTTCTTGAACCATCTTTTAAGAAAAATTGTTTCTCTAATCCTGAAACTATTCTACTATTGTTTTAAAAGTGCTAGAGTTTGTTGAACTTTCACATTTACTGTTGTTACAAGATCTTAATGAAACTTGGTACATAGGTGAGTGTCGCGAGAATGGATGCGAGACGCAAATGACCGGTCGTTGTGGTGTCACTTGGGGGAGGGAGGCCTTTGTCCAGCAGTGGACGTCTTTCGGCTGAAATGATGATGATGATGATGATGGCATACGGGTAGACCATGGCCTACATTAGGACATGAGAAACTTCTTATCCCGGTAATACGTTTAAAACGGTCCTTTTAATTTTTTGGAGTGTGGGAAATCATTCAATGACTTCTCCCGCTCTGGGTGGAGCGGGAGGGCGTGTCAGACTCTTACTGACTAAAACCCATCCTTGTTCCTTCAGTTGCCTGTGCCAAGTGCCTCGGTAACTCTCTTTCGAGTTTATCCGTGACCCCAGAATAAACGCTGAAAAAACCACTGGTCAAAAGTTACCTAGTTTTATGAAGATTGGTACGATGATGGGAGACCGGTTCCCTCTCGAAACAGTGAAGGAAAACATCGTGAGGAAACCGGCATGTCCTAGAACCAAAACTTCGAAGACATGTGACAGCCCAGCCCGCCCGCATTGGGCCCGAGTGCTGAATTTGTGGAGGAGGCCTGTGTCTCTACAGTGGGAAAATTATGAGCTGATTATGCTTAAGCTATGTTACGATGATTCCGAAAATATTCTAGATATAGGTAGAAAAGATTAAGTACACTGAACAAGATGAGAAATCCATAAAAAGGTTCACTGATCATGATTTATGTTCAATGATTTGACGTATCTACATATTGGGATTTAGGAAGACAGCGAAAACGTATTAGCTTTCACATTCATGTGCCAATAACTCGTCAAAATGATCGACACATGAATAATGTTTTTCTACCCTCGAGGATATAAAGCCCCATTTCAGATAGTATCTGGTCCTTAAATCCGCGCAATGGATAAAATGGATCCGCGTTTTGAAAATGATAAATTACTATTGCTGTTTCGTTTTAACATGGCTACAGAGGTCATTGGACCACCTTCATTTAATTTCGAAAACGGAAATCAAGACATAAAGTCCTGAATGATGACATTTATCGTAATCGTCAACATTTTTTTGTGATGAAAGCGATACATAGTTTATTGCTCGGATTCCTACAAAGTGTATCTCTCTTTGCAAAGGTAAATTACCCCTTTTGGCATGCTAAAACGAGATAACTTTAATAGAATATCGGTTTTAAAATCAATTTATTGTACGCAATATTATTTAAATCTTAGCTTAAAGCAAAAACAATGCCCATAGTCCACTTTGGGTGTACAGTTAATAGCAAAAGTGTAAAACTTGTTAAGAAAGCTGCGGTCTCGGCGTTTGCACGCTGCGTTCCAAACGCAGTATATAAACCAGTGGCGTAACTACAAAGGTGTAATGCAATCTCCAAAATTGGGGATACCCTGGTCTCCCTGGTTCCCTTGGTCCCCAGTGTTGTCAGTGTCGACAAACGGCACAAAATTGCTATTCATGCTGGACCAGAGAGCCAGGCTAGAGCCTGGGGCCCCAAATTCCTCTTTGCACCAGGGCCAACCAATAAGTTACGCCACTGAAATAAACACACATAGCACCTTGTGTTGTTAATCACTGTAGTTCCAGGCTGCACGATGCAAAAAACTCGGCGTATTTGGTGTATTGCTTGTTATAAATGGCAATTTTGACCCATCAGCACTTCATATTTTTATATAGCAACTTAAAACTATTTTTTGTTAACTTAAAAGTAGGGTAAAATGGTCAGTGATGGCCAGTACCGAACAACTCCATTTTGTAGATTTTTTTCTAACGATCACTACACTAGATACACTAAATTCTTGATTTCAGTCTCGATATTGAGATAATTGTCTCAATTAGCTCACAAAGTTCAATACAATCCAACTCAAACACCATTGTAATAAAATTAACCCAAAATTCCATCACTGACCACTTGCTACTAAAAGTACCTGGTGAACAAAGCCGCGAAGAACCACACTAGCGCGCAGATCAGGGTCGCCCGTGTCTTAGTGCACACGTATCCGGCACGCAGCGGCTCGCAGATCGCGTAGTACCGCTCGAAACTGATCGCCAGGATGGTCAGCACTGATGCGTGGGTCACTGTCAGTTCCACAAATGGAACCGCTAGACCTGCAAAAGAAATGCAGAGTTTTAAGTAGGTCTTTGGACCTCAAATATTACTAAGGGTCGGGTAATTGAGTAGTTGGAGTCAAAACCCACTTTAATGCTTAAGTTTGACAAGTTTTCGGGGTAAGCAGCACTGTTTCACAAATACTCAGCTTTAAATATGGAAATAAGTCTACAAGGTACCTACAATTGAAATAACTGGAAACCTTTTAAGACCTTTTAAATAAAAAATAGTAGCATAGCGTAGAAAATAAATATTAAAGAATCCTACGTAGCGTTTGTTACATAAAGGATAAAGTATTTTTACGTTGTTAAAACAGGACTCCAAATGTCTCGTATCCAAAGTAGTAAGCAAAGATACCAAAAACGGCCCCTTTTTTGACACTTTGCTACGATTTTATATTTAATGAGGGCGCCACTTGGCGGGTCGAATCACGAAAAAATATCTGATGTTTCAACATTTTGTTAAATAAATACTGGGTCTAACGGAAATGGGTAGATGTCTTTTTGTGAATTTGACTGCCTTGAAGAAAATTGTTCATTTCCAGCAACAGAAGGAGTATTTTAAAAAGTGACCACGCATTTCTGTAACAGTCCGTATAGCCCTTCTGGGGCACTGGGTTCAAGTACAAGTACGTGTGCCCGGGACCCCAGAGGGCGGCAAATACTTAAATTAATTACAATTTTTTAAGTCGTAATAATAACAATGTTATAGGCCAAATATGTCTAAAATAAAAAAATATTTTATACATTTTATATAGTGTAATCGCCTAACTGAAGTGGCAGTGGGCAGGGCACATTGCTCGCAGAACAGATTGTCGATGGGGCCGAAAAGTTTTGGAATGGCGATCGCGTACTGGAAGACGCAGCGTTGGAAGGCCTCCCACAAGGTGGACCGATGACCTGGTGAGGGTCGCGGGTAGCCGATGGATGGGAGACGCACAGGACCGGTCATTGTGGCGACACTTGGGGGACACACCTATGTCCAGCAGTGGACGTCTTTCGGCTGAAATGATGATTGATGATGATGATGATTTAGTGTATTTATTTTATTTTTTTTAAGGATGGAAGGAAATGGAGCCGCTGATTTTTTGACGATTTAAGTGTGTATCGCTAAGTAAACGTTGTTCTTAATGATGCATAACCTTTGAGAGGTTTTCAGTTATTTAAATGTAGTACCTACACCTTGTATACCTAAGGTTAACAGCTTGAATGGTCTTTTTTACCGCTATTTATATTGGAAATTTTTACCACGAGCAACAACGACATATTAATGAACTAACACTGGTGGAACTTTGTGGTAGGTCAATTATAAAAATCAAGTTGTATTTTCTACCTCTATGAAATAACAAACAAACCGTCCTGGGCTGACCTTTGAATTTCAGGTCAGAATCTTAATGTGTTATTTTACTCTACTATCAGTTATTTATGTACACTGAATCCCCTGTATTAACTAGGTTACAAAATATTCTAGCTACACTTGTTTAGTTAACCTTTCCATCATTAACTTGATGCTTCAAAACAGAATTCAAGTGCAAAATCATGTTCCACGATTTATTTTTTTACTTCAAAAGGTGCTCTTCTCTAGGTAACACGGGCGTAAAATATTCTAACATTCTTGATGTCTTAAAGCGGCCCCGAGACGATCAATTGCGATTGTCAATTTGACGTCATTGTCAATTGCCAGTTATCGTTTACGAGTACAATTGAAGGGATTGTCAATCGTAGTTACGTGATTGAAAGCAATAGATGAAAAATTTGATTGAGGCTCATTGACAGGAGCATTGAAGCTACCAATTGATCGTTTAACTGAGTCATTCACGCGGCTGATTGCAGTGAAAATAAACCTGGCGGATACCCCACGTAATATCGAGGACCGGGAATTATCTTACTATCGCGATCGTCTAGAGTTAACGCAAACAATTGACAATTGCAATTTAAATGCATCAATGGAACCTTCAATTGCAATTTGTCAATAACGTAACACATTGACAATCGCCATTGATCGTCCCGGGGCCGCTTAACTGCAGGACACCTTTATGCCTTACGAAGGCCACTGTCTACATCTAAAATCTTCCTACCAATTTTACTAATATTATAAATGCGAAAGTTTGGAGGAATAGATATTGTTACTCAATAGATAGTAGATGTTTGTTACTCAATAGATAGGTAGATGTTGGTTACTCAATAGATGTTTATTACTCAATAGATATGTAGATGTTTGTTACTCAATAGATAGTAAATGTTTGTTACTCAATAGATAGGTAGATGTGTGTTACTCTATAGATAGGTAAATGTTTGTTACTCAATAGATAGTAGATGTTTGTTACTCAATATATTGTAGATGTTTGTTACTCAATAGATAGTAGATGTTTGCTACTCAATAGATAGTAGATGTTTGCTACTCAATAGATAGTAGATGTTTGTTACTCAATATATAGTAGATGTTTGTTACTCAATAGATAGTAGATGTTTGCTACTCAATAGATAGTTGATGTTTGCTACTCAATAGATAGTAGATGTTTGTTACTCAATAGATAGGTAGATGTTTGTTACTCAATAGATAGGTAGATGTTTGTTACTCAATAGATAGGTAAATGTTTGTTACTCAATAGATAGTAGATGTTTGTTACTCAGTAGATAGCTAAATGTTTGTTACTCAATATATAGTAGATGTTTGTTACTCAATAGATAGTAATGGTTGCTACTTAATAGATAGTAGATGTTTGCTACTCAATAGATAGTAGATGTTTGTTACTAAATAGATAGTAGATGTTTGTTACTCAAAAGATAGTAGATGTTTGCTACTCAATAGATAGTAGATGTTTGCTACTCAATAGATAGGTAGATGTTTGTTACTCAATAGATAGCTAGATGTGTGTTACTCCATAGATAGGTAAATGTTTGTTACTCAATAGATAGTAGATATTTGTTACTCAATAGATAGTAGATGTTTGCTACTCAATAGATAGTAGATGTTTGTTACTCAATAGGTAGGTAGATGTTTGTTACTCATTAGACAGTAGATGTTTGCTACTCAATAGATAGTAGATGTTTGTTACTCAATAGATAGGTAGATGTTTGTTACTCAATAGATAGGTAGATGTGTGTTACTCCATAGATAGGTAAATGTTTGTTACTCAATAGACAGTAGATGTTTGTTACTAAATAGATAGTAGATGTTTGTTACTCAATATACAGTAGATGTTTGTTACTCAATAGATAGTAGATGTTTGTTACTCAATAGATAGTAGATGTTTGTTACTCAATAGATAGGTAGATGTTTTTTACTCAATAGATAGGTAGATGTTTGTTACTCAATAGATAGTAGTTGTTTGTTACTCAATATATAGTAGATTTTTGCTACTCAATAGATAGTAGATGTTTGTTACTCAATAGATAGGTAGATGTTTGTTACTCAATAGATAGGTAGATGTGTGTTACTTCATAGATAGGTAAATGTTTGTTACTCAATAGATAGTAGATGGTTGTTATTCAATCACGCTAGAACGGCTGAACGGATATAGATGAAATATTTCATAGAGAAATGAGATTATAGTCTGGAATAGGCTATAATTTATTACGGAGGTAAGTACTAATTCCATGCGGGCAAAAACGCTGGCAAAAACTTAGGTTTTAAAAAATATATCATCATCAGCCTTTTAATGTCCCCACTGCTGGGGCACAGGCCTCCTCTCGGTGAGAGTGTGTGGGCTGTAATCCACCACACGGGCCTAATGCAGATTGGAGGATGACACAAGTCTTCGAAGTTTTGGTTCTAGGACATGCCGGTTTCCTCACGATGTTTTTCTTCACCGTTTTGAGAGCAGTGGTGATGAAATAACTTACACAAAGTAAAGCGCCTGCCTGGGTTTGAACTCACGACCTATAATTTGTAAGTCGCGGCTGTTACCACTGGGCCACCACTGCTCTTAATAAAAATTACGCTAATACATTTTTTTGAAAAAGAAGTTATGCGCATGCCCTTGTATGGACTGGCCCCAGTGTGCGCCGGCGCCCTGCGCTGTTGAGCCAAAGCTGAAGAATTTGTTTGAACACGCTAATATCTGGACCTACAAATCGAATTTAAAAAAATCTTTTTGCATTTGTTATCCCAATTATTTAGGAAAACAGGTAAATAAAATATATTTTAGAACATACTGGGGTTACCTCTTACTCTGTAACGAAAATTAATTCGGGTTGGTAACCCGTTCCCCAACCCTATTACTATGCCTCTGCTGTCCGTCCGTCTGTCAGCGGGCTGTATCTCACGATCTGTAATAGCTAGACAGTTGAAATTTTCACAAAAAGTGTATGTTTGATGCAAAAAAACCTCAAAACAACACACTTCTAGAAACGTGTTCTTTTGTTTTTTTTTCAGTTTATGATACGAAACACTTCGTGTGTGTCCTCACATTTGACCGGTTTTTTTTTGTACTATTCGCTCGGTCCGCAGGAATCGATAAAGTTATATAAAGCCTAGAGTACATAACATAACCTAGAAAGCTACGCAGTGCAACCTGCACCCGAACAACATTTATATTTTTTACATATTGATTTGTTCGCCAGTACCATCTGCGGGGATTCACGTTGACTTGCATTTTACGTTGCATTATGTATGTAGTCACTCTTGCATTTAAATATGTAAGTGATTCTCTGTCTGTCTATTTAGAGATGTAGCTACTGCGCCACTTTATGAGCTTTTATTCAGCTTTCTGTTTGAACTAATAAACTGATTTTAGACATTTTTGGAAGTTGGGTATCTAAATAGCGTGTTAACAGGTGTTTCTTTAAGCTTTCTTGGCAGACAAATTATTTAATTAACTACATATTGCAAGTGACTGTGTTTAGGCGAAGATCAAATTGCGTTCTGTTTGTACGTAAACTTCTCAACATACAAATAAGTATGAGCTCCGCATGAGGGGCCATCCATAAATTACGTCACTCCTCAATTTACAGATGTAGATACCGCGAGACTGGTCTATTTTAGTTACTTTCATAGTATCATGTCTTACGGTATTTTGCTATGGGGACGGGCTGCAGACATTGAGTCCATTTTTATTCTGCAGAAAAGAGCTATCAGAGCCATATATAATCATAGCAGGTGCGATTCTCTTAGGGAGCTGTTTAAGGATATAAACATCATGACGGTACCTTGTCAATACATATACGAAAACATTATGTAGGTATGTTCGGAAAAATCGTCATCTATTTACTAAGATAAGTGACAGGCATAATTATAATACTAGAAATAGAAACAATTTAGATCAAACTAGGTTCAGGTTGGCTAAAGTACAAAATTCTTTTCTGGGGTGCTGTGTAAAATTTTATAATAAAATACCACTACACATTCTCCAACTAAATGAGACATTTAAAACATGCATAAAACGCACACTATGTAGACAAGCATATTATAAATTGGAGGACTACGTCCGTGATAAAAATGCTTGGCTTAATGCGGGTCATGCTCCACAGTCACAGCCAATTTTGCCCACTAGTTAGTTCTTTTTATATTTGGAAGAGATGCTCTCCCTTTTATTTATTTTTATTTTTAGACATGGTTTTATTATCAATAACATTTTTTTTTAGTAAAGGTTTAATGTTGTTTTTTATTTTTTTTACCATTTCAAAAGTTTTAATATTGTATAATTTCGAAGCATTTTTTTATTTTGTAAATATGAGTACCATGGGGCATATAATGTACTTAACTGCTTTTTTTGACATGAACGAGCATGGCAGTTGAGAGTTTGTCACGCTCACTCAAATGTCTCGCCGATGGTGGCGCGTGTGTTGGGTCATTCGGTTCCCTTCAATATGGTTGAGCTGAGTGGTGCTGATCCACGCGTCATGTTCGTGAACGGGCGCCGTCAGTTGAGACTGGTCATCTCTCAACTGCCACTGGCTTATTTTAATCTTTCTTTTCTTAATTAATTGTTTATTTAAAATTTCTGTTTCTGTTCTCGTAAAATAGTAGCAACAAGACATATGTAACCAAGATTTTGTAATATATAACATGGTTTAAAAGAGTGTCCATGGAGTTTCTTGCACGTTCTTCTCCATAGAGATCTACGTCTTGGAATGTGCAATTAGCTTCATCTTTCTGACTGACCGACTTATTGACAATTCAGAAGTGCATGTAAATAGTTTATTTGAAATAAATGCTTTGAATTTGAATTGCCTCTCCCTCACGCGGCCCGCCTCATCCTTCGCGAGCATTACTGCTTCGCAGAAGGTGGTGACAGCTTCGTACCATGGCCTGTTTTGAAGAAAGTAATTCGTTTCTATTGGCAGAAGCGGTATCTATAATATGAACACTTCTTTCCTTTACACCCTGTAAGTACAGTTATCTTTTTAGAATACGCCTTTGCAGTTCCTCACAAGAAAATGCATAAGGAATAATTGCCTAGCCGTTTCCCAACTATCTTGGGGTCGGCTGCCAGTCTAATGGGATGCAGCTGAATACCAGTATTTATATGGAGCGACTGCCTATATGATCTCTACAACCCAGTTACTGGGTAATACGATACCCCTTGGTAAAGTCACTGCTTGTCAGATTTTCGGGCTTTTGACGACCCGTAACGACTGTCAAAGATCCACGAATGACAGCCGGGACCAACGGCTTAACGTGCTTTCCGAGGCACGGAGGAGTCTCGCTATGTAAAGATGGTAACCCATCCATGAACCAACCCCGGCAAGCGTAGTTTAACCTGATGGATCGACCCGTGCGGCTGTTATTACTTTAGCCACGAGCTCCTTTTAAAATGCGTGAGGATGTGGAAGGAAATTATAAATGCAAGAGAAAAGACCTTGTAGCAAAGAAATTTCATGTCTTTTGATTAGTTTTCCTCCCACATGTTTAAAAGCGGGATCCTAAGGAATAAAATGCTCTTTAGGACAAAAGTGACATTTCATTTATAGTTTAAATAAATGCCAGTATGCCACCTACGTAAACTGACTAAGTTTGAAGTTCAAAATAGGCCACGAAATTACTAATGAAAGAAAATTTAATCACAAGTAATTATTTGAAAAGGAAAAAGGACGTTTTAAACCCAGAGGTGTAATAAGTGGTATTATTTAGGTATCTATGAAAACTTCATAGACTTAACTTTTTTGTTTTAAACGGCCAGACAGTCGTGTGCGAAAAAAAATTATGACTCATTTTATTTTAGTAGGATATTATCTAAGTAGCACATGATGTTTCCATTCCAAACATCTAACTTTGTCGTTATAGACAAAAATTGAAGTCATTCTGTGGTGAACGCAGCCGCTTCTCTACTGAACGTTGTCTAGGGTTAACGCAGGCACTTATTACTCTGAAGTAAACTAGGTGAAGTTAAGCAGTGCCTGGATTGAATATCAATGGACGAGCAGCGTGAAAGTTGCCCATATCTGCTAATTCGTTTTTTGAGGTTCTAACACAACAAGTTACCAAAAAAAGGATGACTCATCATTGCTCATACCTTTATCATATAGCACTGGGTACGGAACATAAAAAAGTGTCTATTGTCCTTTGAAAGATGGATAGATGTTTCTGTATAGATCTACAGTATTTTGTCATTTTATGGCAACTAACACACCCGCTGGTGATAAAGGAGATGGTTTCCTTCTGCTAGAAAGACAGAAAACTTATTCAATTGCCCCATCCAAAATAAAAGCAATTCCTAACGATGTGTTGGACAATATCAACATCCAAAATTCTGCCTTATTTTCGTCCATACTCACAAAAACATAAAAATATATGTGATAGTTTAGCCCATAAACACTAACATAGCCCTTAAATATCGTCAACAACCGATACTAATGTCCTAAATAACAACAGAGATCCATTACAAGTTTCTCTGGAGCCACCGATTTTCAATACGAATTTCGCAGGCCATAAAATCTACAAGACCAGTGCCCAAAAGCAGCTTTTCCAATGAATAGAATCGAGGAAACACAATAGATACAGAACTACTTTTTCATTATGATGTATCATGGATAGTGTCCCGAAAAGTTGGCAGTAAACTGTTCGTAGACGCGGCGCCAAAAGGACATCGTAAAAAGGAATAAGACACAGAGCAAGGAAATGTCTTGCTGGCCGCTGCTGGAGGTGGTTTTGTCAACACTTTCCGCTTGTCCGCTTGACATTTAGGTGATCACACCACGCATACAGACATAGCCTGAGGTATCTCCTAAATTAAGTCGCAGTGGGCAGGGCACATTGCTCGCATAACAGATGATCGATGGGGCCCAAAAGTTCTGGAGTGGCGACCATGTTACGGAAGACGCAGCGTTACGCTCCCACAAGGTTCATTATCGTGACCCTTACCAGGTCATCGGCCTGGTGAGGGTCGTGGGAATCCAATGGATGTGAGACGCACAGGACCGGTCGTAGTGACGAGATTTGGGAGGCGTATGTCCAGGCATAAAAAAAGCGTCAGGAGGTAATACCAAGTGTAGCTGAGGCCCTTTCAGCACAATATTTTTTTGTTAGTTTTTTTTTTTAATGTTATCCTGTGCCAATAGTGAAATTTCTTTTTCTCACTAGACAAATTACAAAGAGAAGCTTAAAAAAAGATCATGTTGACAGTCCTTTAGAGACACATTGTAAACGCCAATGACATTTTAAAAGTAATAACCATGGAATTTCTTGTCAGTTCTATTCCATATGTGCCCATATATGGGCAGAGCTGTGCAGCTCACGTTTACCAGGTTTATGTGAACGTGAGCTGCACAGCTTGGCTCATCGCCGCAAGGTTGCCTGCTTAACGGTCTTCTACAGAATGTACTTCAGAGGGTGCCCAAGAATTCCACGATCTCATCCCACCGGCCACCTTCTATCATTGGACTTCTAGGCGCACAGCAAGTTAATAATAATAATATATTCCACAACTATCACACAACGCCATCTAGTCCCAAGCTAAGCAGAGCTTGTGTTATGGGTACTGGGCAACTGATAAACATACTTATATATTTCGTTAGTTAGTTACCATCCCTACCTTGTTGCTATTCCACCAATTTGCAATAAGCGTTTCCAAACGTCTTTCATAATGCGCACAGCAAAGGAGTGGAACTTTGGGGTGGGAAATCTTCCAATGACTTCTCCCGCTCTGGGTGGAACGAGAGGGCGTGTCAGACTCTTACTGACTAAAACCCACCCCTGTTCCTTCCCTGCCTTAGTGCCCAGGGGTGCGGTAACTCATTTTCAGAATTTATCCGCTACCCCTAGGCATAACGCATACAACCCTAATATCTTCAAAGTTAGAGTGAACAGGCTTCTTCTGGGTAAGCTCGCTCCATCGTCGACTCTGTCTCTGTCACCTCCGAGCTAGACTAGAGTCAAGAGCAAACCCATCTCTAAAAAAAAAGAACTTGAATTTGTGCGCTAAGCGCATTTTCGGCGTCACGGATTTTATTAGTAGTTAGGTAACTACTACCGGCTCTACGCTCTACCACCGCGGGAATTCCGTACTCTGTGGAGTAAGCACGAGGAGTAGGGTGGATAGATAGCTTTAAGGTCCTTCGTCTCTAAAGAAATTTGGCGGAGATTGGCACAAATTGAAATGTGCGCCTTTTAGTAAAGGTGAGAAAATTCCTTGAAGATTTATTGGCAGTTTGGAAGCCATTATGGCGATATATGGTTACCAACCTACTGTTAATCTAAGAGGTGCAGTAAATTTTGATTCGGGAAAAGTATAGGTAGCCGGTTTGCACCTATGGGAGTCGTAAAAGGTGGATAAATATTAAATCAAGTCGTTTTTAACCCAGCTAACCATAGCATACTGCGGGCAGCAATTCGTCTGCCGAACTTGGTGATTAAGTGTGAATGTATCTCCTATTTATTTTTAACCGACTTCGAAAAAGGAGGAGGTTATCAATTCGGATGTTTGTATTTTTTTTTTTTTTTTTTTTTTTTTTTTTATGTATGTTCGGGCATAACTCCGTCATATAGTGACGGATTTGCAAAATTATTTTTTTGTTCGAAAGGGGTTTATTCCGAAATGGTCCCATTTAAATTTCAAAAAGATCTGATGATGGGTTTCGGAGACAGACAACGGAACTCTTCAAAAATTGACAGCAAATCAACCGCGATTGCTGCTATCGTATGTCTATGAATTGTTAACACAGTTTAATGGGGAACCACAACTAAAAAGTGAAAAATAAAAAACTTTTTTACAAAAAAATAGAACCGACTTCCAAAAAAGTGCAAAATAACTTTAATTTCGGAAGTCGGTGTCAAAAAACGAAGACACAAAACAAGAACACCGACTTCCGAAATTAAAGTTATTTTGCACTTTTTTGGAAGTCGGTTCTATTTTTTTGTAAAAAAGTTTTTCAGTAAATTAATTACTAACTTCTGCCCACGGCTTCATCCGTGTGAAATGTGTTTTATCCCAAGAGAACGTAATACAGGGATAAAGTCTGATCCACTCTTGGCCCACCGCAGATTTGTTTATTTGCTGCCCGTGTTTCAAGTGTTTACGGTACGGTTGGCGCAGTCGTTAAGCGATTGGCTGCTTCGCTGCGTGTCTCGGGTTCGACTCTTGTACGGAATAAATATTGGTATGGCCTACAGATAGTTTTTCCTGGTCTGGGTGTATTGTGTTGTGTATATATGTGAGCTTACATGTTTATGAAATCACTCCTGGGTATAAAATTACAATTTTATTTAGTCCGTAAGTAAGATTGTCAAAAAATATTAGACACTAGTATTTTTTGCTTTACCGAACCAATAATAAATGACAAAAATAAAACGCATCAAAGTTCAGGAGTGGGAGCTTGTTACGTCACTAAACGGTACAAAGTGTATCAAGTGGTGACGTCATGCGAAATTTCAACACGGTTGAAACATCGTCCTCGTTTTTGGTTTACGCGACAAATGTAAAAATAAGTGTCCTATATTTTTTGGTAATCTAATTGACGGAATATTTAGATTTTCATAGGAAACTAGCCTATTCCTAGTGTGGGGCAAAGTTTTTATTAAAAAAAGTTGACTAAATCAGATATGCCATTGAGCCACGATCAATTAACGGACAGCCAAACAAACAGTCTTTCACTTTTATGTAATAACATTAGGTAAGGATATTGGGATGTCCTATATGAAGCCTCGTTTCCAGAGCGTTAATTCGAAACTTCTTCTCTAACTTCGAAATTTTAATAAAAACGAAGACCTTGAAAATAAGCCACATGAAATAAACCATGAGGTAACACGGCAAAATAGATTTTAAATGACCCAAAAATGCGTAGATAGGTACCGTCTACCTAAGTATGGCAATAATAAATCCTGCCCGCATTACTACTAATAGTTTTTACATTATCCACTAAATAGAGGCTTTTCGGTTCAACGTGATTTATGGCTCAGAGATAAATGTGTTTTTTGTTAAATGGTTTCGGTTCCTATATTGAAACGTACCGTTTTTCTTACTGATGGTTGGAAAGTGAAACTGGTCCTTTGGAACGACGTGATTGACTTACAATTTTTAGTTTAATGTAAAGTAGAGATTATATCTAAACTCCTGAAGGCCAATTCTGAAATTTAAAAACCTTTAAATTCAAGTCGTAATACTATCTCAGTGACAATATGTACTGTTTGTTTACGTTACCTTAGCTGATGTATCGTTTCACTGTATTACACACTGCATGCACGTCTCTCCCGGCTCGCAGCAACAAGCAAAGTGTTTGATTGAAGGATGGGGTATTCCCCACTCCTCCAGCTCACCACAGTGTGCGGTGTGTACATATAAGACGACAGAGTCTTGAGCACTATTATACTCTACACAATCAATGGTAAAAACTTGACAACATACATGCTTTTTGGAGGTTAGGTTTGAGAAGTATTTGACAGATTCAAGACTTAGATAAGAATGTGAAAAATAAAAAAAATGCGGGAATTGTCCCTCTATTATACGCTGATATCTTAATTGGGCAAACAAGACAGTAAAATTATAGAATTACGGCCAGGTAGGTGCCACAGTGCTGCACTATTGGGCGTGATGCTGAAAGACCGCAGAAGAGCAAAAGATTTAACATTTAGAACCAAGGTGGATGACAAACTAAAGAAAATAAGACAGTTGAAATGCCGATCGACAAGAAACATGACAGCAGCATAAAACGGACGAAAATCATAACAAGGCAACCACGTGATCAAGACTACTGGAGGAATTATCTGGTCAAGAAAAAACAAAAATAGAGAAGAATGGAAACAGCTTGAAGAGGCCTATGTGTCACAGGACACGATGGTTTTTTTTTTGGGGGTGGGAAATCATCCAATGACTTCTCCCGCTCTGGGTGGAGCGGGAGGGCGTGTCAGACTCTTACTGACTAAAACCCACCCCTGTTCCTCCCTGCCCTGAATGCCCAGGGGCGAGGTAACTCTTTCGAATTTATCCTCAAACCCCGGGCAGGCATCGGCCATGACTGGCCCCGTCCTGTTTGCTGACAAGTCTTTGAGGCGCGCGTGGAACACTGCGCGCCGTCGACTCTCGGGCCTGGTGCTGATCGGACGGCGAGCTACCCATTACTCGCCGTCCGCAGGCCCGGGAGGACACGATGGATGACCACTAAGCCAGGAAATCCGATGTGCTAGATATTACGTTAAAAGTATTATGTAAAGATTGGGCCTATTTATAAAAAGAAAACAATGTGATTAGTTTAAACACTGATTGGCAGTTCAACATCTTCTACCCGGAAGAATGGCAGATGTGGGTAGTAAAGTCTTGACTAATGATTTAAAGGAGGTTTTGTTCATCCACAGTTGTATTTAACGAATGGGACGTATGCTACCTTGAGTTCAGAATCTACTAATTATTAGCTTAAGGTTAGCGAGTTTTATAAAATCAAAAGATGGTAAAGGCGTCCGTGAACAATGGTCAGACCTGCTGTCTTGTATGGTTTAGAATGTTGGGCCACAAAAGGGATGAATAAAAAGCAATTCATTGCAGCTGAGATGAGAATGCTAAGAGCGATATGTGGTGTTACGCGCATGGATAGAATTAGGAATGACTATATTAGAAGAAAAAGTTTTGGAGTTTTAAAGAAATACTCAAAAGTAATAAGGCTATTAAAATTAAGAAAAAAGTTATAGACACTTGCCTCCTTCCCTCATTAACATATGCGTGCCAGACATGGAAATTTACCTATCGAGTTAAAGGTAAAATAACATCATGTCAAAGAAGCATGGAAAGGAGTATCACGAAAATAAGAAAAATTCAAAAGATGCCACATTACTGTAACAGACTAAAAACAAAAGTCATAGATACTCTCAAACATTCACAAAAGCTAAAATGGCGATGGGCTGGACACATTACAAGACTTGATGACGACAGCTGGACTCAAGAGTAACATCATGGCCGACTTGATTATCCAAAAGTGCCTGTAAATTGTTTATTTGAAATTAATGCTTTGAGTTTGAATGTTTAGTCTCAGCAATAAAGGCTTAATAATAAAAGAACCACTGACCACAGCGAATCCTTAAAACCAGAAAATATTTTAAATTATGCGAATTATTTCTCAGCCTCATAAACGGACCACTCTAATCGACTAAATTAGAAGCAAACTTTATACGTCGTCCACGTCAGAAGTCTATTAGGAGATACATTTATAACACAGTTCATTCAACCCTTACAAAATCTTAAAATTAATTTAATCTAAGTTATTCCTACGCAACGCGGACCAAAAGGAATAATACACTCTTAAGGTGGTTTTACACCGGCGAGGCGAGGCGTGGATGGGATGGGCAAGAATTGAAATTATGCTTACCCTTTTAAATTGAAAGATGTCTCGTGATGGCCAGCGTTGATGTCCGGTGCGAGATTTGTAAATAAATACTCTATTCTTAGAGCTATTTTTTTTTTGGCGGTGTGGGAATCATCTTCATCAATCAAATGACATCTCCCGCTCTGGGTGGACCGGGAGGGCGTGTCAGACTCTTACTGACTAAAACCCACCCCTGTTCCTTCCTTGCCTGAGTGCCCAGGGGTGCGGTATCTCTGTTAAGAATTTATCCGCTACCCCTAGGCATGCAGGCACCGCCCACGATGGGCCCCAACAGTTGTGGCTGACAATCATCACTTTGAGGCGCGCGTGGAACACTACGCACCGTCGACTCACGGGCCTGGTGCTGATCGGACGGCGAGCTACCCACTGCTCGCCGTCCGTAGGCCCGGGTATACGGTGGCCGGAGATCGTCTCGACGTTCTACGCCCAATAATAATAATAAGTTGGTGTAGACAAATGTGCGGTCATGCATGTAAAGCGAGGGGAGATTGTGGAATCCGTGGGAACTCAACTCTCGGATTTCATAAACCTGAGATACCTCTCTCCAACCGAAACCTATAAGTATTTGGGTATGTCGGAAGCGTTAGGTATCAATGTTGCTGACATGAAGCAATCGTTGAAGGAGCGCTTCTTTGGCCGCCTGAAGAAGGTATTTAATAGCCTTCTATCAGGCGGAAACAAGGTGCGCGCCTTCAACGGTTGGGTCTTCAATGGGTGGGTTGGGTATTGATGTACTCTTTCGGCGTACTCAAATGGACTCAAACAGAACTTGACGCCCTGGATAGGCGTGTTCGTGCACTGCTGACTGCATTTCGAATGCATCACCCACGTTCGTCGGTGATTATCCCGCGGAAGTGTGGAGGCCGAGGCTTTTTAAATGCTAAGACCCTCCACAACCGCGAGGTATGCAGTCTAAGGGAATATTTCCTAGCTGCTGACGTGGGTATGCATCGAGATGTAGTGGCAGTAGACAGGGGCCTTACTCCACTCTCCTTGGCTAACGAGAACTGGCGCAAACCTCTAGTGCTTGACACTAACGATCGCAGAGAAGTATGGCAGAGTAAGGAACTGCACGGACGCTTTTTCCGGGCCCTACATGGGCCTGATGTAGACCAACTAGCGTCCGTAGCCTGGCTGCGTGTCGGTGACCTCTTTGGGGAAACCGAAGGTTTTGTCTGTGCAATTATGGACGAAGTTATCATGACGAAAAACTACCGGAGATTTATTGTGAAGGACGGCACGGTTGACATATGTCGGGCATGTCATCGTCCGGGAGAATCAATCCGCCACATAATCTCTGGTTGTTCTCGTCTAGCTAACGGTGAATACTTGCATAGGCACAACCTTGTAGCCAGGATTATCCATCAGCAACTTGCTCTGAAGTACTCTCTTGTGGAATCGGAAGTGCCGTACTACAGATATGCGCCCGACCCAGTTCTCGATAATGGTCATATCTCATTGTACTGGGATCGGTCCATCATCACTGACAGGACTATTGTAGCCAATAAGCCTGATATAGTGGTGGTGGACCGAATCGAGAGGCGTGCAATGATTGTTGACATTACCGTCCCACATGACGAGAACCTCGTGAAAGCCGAGAAAGATAAACAAATCAAGTATATTGACTTGGCTCGCGAGGTTGTCGACATGTGGGATGTGGACTCAGCGATCATTGTACCGATAGTCGTGTCAGCCAATGGCTTAATAGCCACGAGCCTCGATCAACACCTCAGGAGGCTCTCGTTAGGCGGCTGGATCAAGGGCTTGATTCAGAAAGCAGTACTTCTGGACACGGCTCGCATTGTCAGGCGGTTCCTCTCTCTGAAGCCCTGACCGCCGGTAGCTTGGACCCTGTTCCCGATACCGGTGGGCTACTATTTTTTATATTTTTAAATGTTTTTTATATATTCTTTTTTAAGAAATATTTAAAAATGTATTTAATATGTTTAAAAAATTAATAAACGAAATAATAATAATAATCTTTATTTAATCAGACTACTATGTGGTCTATAGTGTTAGTAACAAAATAACTTATCCTATGTTAGTACTTAATAACTAAAACCGATCGGGTCCTATTTGTTAGTGCCCACACTAGCGGGCTGTCTACCCGGGCAACTATCGATTGCAGGATAGTGTTGGGACTGCCACGTAGCCTGCGGAGTAGCGAAGCAGATTTCTTACGCCACAGTGCATCAAAGCCGTCAGTGCGTGCGTCTGTAAACATTGCCGAGGCACTACAGAAGCGCGGCAGTCGCAGCAATACCCTGAATGCGTTATTATATTGGATACGCAGAGCATTGTAAGCCTTTTGGGTATATGTGAACCACAGGGCCCCCGAGTACAATGCTGTGCAGTATGCCTTAAAAAGGGTTATTTTAATTGCGTCTGTACATCGGGAAAATCTGCGGGCCAGCATATTCGCCCTAACTGACAATGCTCTGCGCTCCCGCTCTAGATCCATGTCATCTTTTAGATCAGCAGTAACCAGATGGCCCAAGTATTTAAATTTATGTACCCTGTTTATCGGGTGACCGTTCAAAACGAGAGGCGGGACAGTAGTGCCAGACTTGAAGACCATGAATTCTGTCTTAATACTATTATAGATTAACCCATGACTCGCAGCGTATGACTCACACACATTAAGTAGCTTTCGGAGACCACCGATCGAGGGAGCCAGCAGCACCATGTCGTCTGCGTAGCTAATGTTGTTAAAACAAACTCCATCCACGTAGCAGCCGACACGTGTGCTGGTGAGTTCCTCAAGCAGCGCATTAACATACAGACCGAAGAGCAAAGGCGAGGATAGGCCTCCCTGCCTCACCCCACACTCCGGCCGGCATGGCTCCGACAGCTCCAATGCGTCTCCTGCGGTGGTAGGTGGAGGAAACTGGTTCCCATTCCCTCTCGCTCCATAGCATGGCCTGAACCAGGGCCGGCCGCAAGAGGTCGCCGCCACAATTCTTAGAGTAATAAGGTTCAATATTATGCTAACAAATATTTCAACTCTCGCCTCGCACATTCTCGCGCATAGACCTTTTACATCAAGGATGGGCAGGGCGTGGAGAGACATTTTGCTGTACACATTTCAATTCTCACCCACGCCTCGCCTCGCCGATGTAAAACCACCTTTACCCAGTCTTGGGACCAAAGTATCTTGCTTCCAAATTTAATCGTAATACATTTTTAACCGACTTCATTAACCGACTTCAAACAAAAAAGGAGGTTCTGTATTCGACCCGTATGTATGTATGTATGTATCTTGTTTGTGCACGATTTTCTAAAAAACTACTGATTCAATTTGGATGGAGTTTTTGTTATTCAAATGCATATTTTTTAAGGAAGGCTTAACTTATAAATTCGAAAGTTTGAGTGGATTAATGTTTGTTAGTAAATCACGCCAGAACAGCAGCACAGATTTGGATGAAATGTGGCTCAGAGATAGATTTTAATCTCCAGACTATAATATATACAGGCTGTAATGGAAAGGTGTGGTCATATTTTAAGAACTGCATCTGCTCATCGATATGAATAACTTTCTTCAATAAAACCTGAGGAAGTTCTCAAAAAAAAACTTTAACCTCCCATACAAATAATGTTTAGCTGATGATAACTTTGTATGGGGAGTCCAATTTTTTTTTGAGTTTGTGTTTTTCATAGAGTAAGTTGTTCATATACATAAGCAGAACCGATTCTTAAAATATCACCACACCTTTCCGTTACAGCCTGTATAGAGTATAGTAGTAGTAACCTAAATAGAGTTCCCACGGCCCTTGGCACTCAGGCTACTGAAGGAACAGTAAGTTTTAGTCAGTAAAAGTCTGACACGCCCTCCCGCTCCACCCAGAGCGGGAAAAGTCATTGGATGATTCCTAAAACCAAAAAAAAAAAAAAAAAATCTAAGTGACAAATTTATAGTGCATATTACGCTATAATTTGTCATGTAGGTAGTACTGACTCCACGCGGGCGAAACCCCTGGCAAAATCTAGTACTTTAATCAACCTGCCTGCGCCTTTACCCAACTATCTTGGGGTCGGCTTCCAGTCTAACCGGATGCAGCTGAATACCACAACCTAGTAACCGGGTTATACGATACCCCTTGGTAGGACTGGTTGTCAGACTTTCGGGCTTCAGACAACCCGTAACGACTGTCAAAGACCCACGATTGATAGCCGGGACCAACGACTTAACGTGCTTTCCGAGGCACGGAGGAGTCTCGGTATGTAAAGATGGTTGCCCATCCATGGACCAACCCCAGCAAGCGTAGCTTAACCTGATGGATCGACCCGTGCGGCTGTTATTACTTTGGCCTCAAGCTCCTCTAGCAGAAGCTAGTCATCATCTTCCTGCCCTTATCCCATGTTATTTGGGGTCGGCGCAACACGTTTTTCTTCCATTCTGTCCTCAAAACTTCTCTTCTGGCAGAAGCTAGTACTGTTATAATATTTTAATAAACACATTCTTGAGTTTAAACTCACAAACATGCGTGGGTTTACCCTAGTTTCTTACTGTTTAATATGGGTTTTGCATTAGTGCTATTTTTGGTGGAAACACAATTATTGTTAGAGGAACAGACATTTATTATGGCATTACACGACGACTTACGAATACAATTAGCAGTTAGCGTTAATATTAAATTTTGATCCTTTTATCCGACAGCTGTAGAGTTAAAATGTGTCTAACCATATTATTTACTTAATCTACTTTTCTTTGGTAAGTATCTACCTACGTGAGACCCAAAATAAAGGTGACGTGTGTCGTTTGGTATACCTATATGCATATACCTACGTAACACATATTTTTTAACCGACTTTCGAAAAAGGAGGAGGTTCTATGTTTGACTGTATGTATGTTTTTTTTTTTTTTATGTATGTCCGCCGGTTTCTCCGTCAGTTTTGGACCGATTTTCAAAATTCTTTTTTTATCCGAAAGAATATACTCTCGAAGTGGTCCCATATAAATGTTATCGAAATTGCTTTAGCGCTTTTTGAGAAATTTAACAAAAACGAAAAATACGTATACCTTGATGACGTATTGGTGTTCTCCAAATGTTTAAATTCCACGTTCCATGTTACTGGGGTTTTTATTTCTGGGGTATAACAACTAAAAAGTGAAAAATAAAAAACTTTTTACAAAAAAAAAAACCGACTTCCAAAAAAAATTACTCTAAAAATTAAAAAATAACTTTAATTTCGGAAGTCGGTTTTTTTATTGTAAAAAGTTTTTTAAAAGTACCAATTGAATTTATGTTCTTAATGAATATGGGTAACTTATTATATATTTTTATGCCCATACAAAAAATACTATTGCTTTATACTGCAGTGTGGAATATTTTATTGCGTAACTTATTTTAATGTCTCATAGCTACTGATGTTTGTGTGATAGTGATCGTATTTTACTTCTTCGTTATTTGACACCGACTTCCGAAATTAAAGTTATTTTTTAGTTTTTAGTGTATTTTTTTGTTTTTGGAAGTCGGTTGTTTTTTTTGTAAAAAAGTTTTTTTTATTTATTTAATTTAGCTTAGCAATTTCCGTAATAGGTATATACAACTTGGAACTTTGGAATTTCGGGCACTTGGAGTAAGGTTTCTGATTGCTCACCGAGTTATTCCAGACAGTTTCCGGAGTGGTCTTTTACGAGGTAACAGGGTCCCTTCATGTGCTGATGGTGATCACCGAGGTGAATTTAGTGAGGTAAGAATACATGTACCTACCTACCCATATCAATCAGTCTACACAGCCTTTTCCCTTCTATGTTAATTTCGGATTCCAGCCTAATCGGATGCAGTCACTATCATCATTGTCATTTCAACCGAAAGACGTCCACTGCTGGTGATAGGCCTCCCCCAAGTGTTGCGACAACGACGTGTCCTGTGCGTCTCGCATCCATATGATTCCCGAGCTCCTCACTAGGTCATTGCTCCTCCTTGGACAGAAGTGACTTTATTTCCATCGCAAGATTTCAAAAGTCAATAAAAAGATATACCTATTAATTTCATAAATTAGGTATTTAGTGGATAATGTTTTACTTTTAACTGTTCTATTAATTTGGCATATCAACAGAGCAAGCGGGAGGGGGTGGGGGGTACCGGAATTATATCGAGTGAAGTGCAATGGCTGTTTTAATCATTCGTAAATTGATTCCTATATATTCCTATGGATATTGTGACATAAAATTGTTGTAGTTTTGTGTCTTCTCAAGAGTCTACACAACTTGTCAATATGTGAAATCGTTAAAACAGCCGCAATCTCGGTCAAATGAAGCTGAGAATTTTATTGTAGAGCTGACTACCTCAGCGAAGCTTCCGTGAAAGGCGCGCGAGAAGGCTGGCTAAGCATAATTGCCGCCAAATACTCGCTACAAAAACATTAACAACAAAAAATTCAAATCGATCTAGGCGTCTTCGAGTAATCGACCAGTATAATTATATAAAAAATAAAAGATTCCGACGAATTGAGAACCTCTTCCTTTTTTGAACTCTGTTAAAACCATTGCCAGGTTGTTTGGTAAACGGTCATAAATTGTAGATAACTATTGTAACTTATTGACACTAATTTTATAGGGTAAACTTATCCAAATAAAAAAAAGGATTTTCCAAATCTGTTTATAAATGACGGAGTTCTGAGGTAATAAACATAAAAAATGTTTAAAAAAAAATCTACCGCACTGAGAACCTCCTACTTTTTAGCGTTCCGTACCCAAAGGGTCCAAACGGAGCCTTATTGCTGTCACTCACGTGTCCATCTGTCCGTTATCGGTCACAAAATGTTGTTCAGATGATTTTTTAACTTCCCATTAGATTATAGAAGAAGAATTACCGATGGTTATCCTAGGATTATTGTAAGTCTACTGCAGCGACATTAAATTGAAACCAATAATAATAATAATATTCCACAACTATCAAACAACGCCATCTAGTCCCAAGCTAAGCAGAGCTTGTGTTATGGGTTTTTTTTTTGGGGGGTGGGAAATCATCTTATGACTCTTTCCGCTCTGGGGTGGAGCGGAAGGGCGTGTCAGACTCTTACTGACTAAAACCCACCCCTGTTCCTCCCTGCCCTACGCGCCCGGGGGCGAGGTAACTCTTTCGAATTTATCCTCCACCCCCGGGCAGGCACTGGCCGTGGCAGGCCCCGTCCTTTGCTGACAACTCTTTGAGGCGCGCGTGGAACACTACGCGCCGTCGACTCTCGGGCCTGGTGCTGATCGGACGGCGAGTTACCCGCTACTCGCCGTCCGCAGGCCCGGGTGTGTTATGGGTACTAGACAACTGATAAACATAAACATACTTATATATTTCTAAATACATACAGGATTAGGATTAGGGGCTTGTTATAATAATAATATTCCACAACTATCACACAACCCCATCTAGTCCCAAGCTAAGCAGAGCTTGTGTTATGGGTACTAGACAACTGATAAACATACTTATATATTTCTAAATACATACATATTATAGATAAATTACACCCATTATTAATTATCATTATTATTAATTACACCAATGTATTCGTATTTTATTATGTGATACTTCTTGCAGCTGAACACTGTTACCCATAATACAAGCTCATGCTTAGCTTGGGAATCAGAAGCAGTACCTACCTTTTGTGCAAAACATTATTACGATGCATATGTTAGATTACTATAAGATAAGATAATGTATTAATTAGCGACAATAAAGAATTATTTTTTATTTTTATTTTATTGACCTATGAACTTGACATTTGGTGATATTGTTTATTATTACGTATATTTTACTAGCAAATACCAATATATTGATAATCAGATTTTTTCTTTGAAATTCCTCTCTCCCACAATCGGTACGGAACCCTAAATGTGCGAAGCCCGACACGCACTTGGCCGGTTTTTTGGAAGTCGGTTAATAACAACATCGATGTTACCTAGTCCACCGCTCTAACTAAAGCAATATATATCGTCAAGTTCCTATGCCCAATTGAATGCTCCAATGACCCGACCCTGTTCAAGAGTCCCGGTCATGTTGCCAAATAGTCCGCTACTGCCAAATATTCTTGTTTCTGGAATATCTATAGTCTGGTATCGTAGGAGTCCTAGTTCTCTATAGGTAGATATATTACATTTGGGTGCAGGTGGTCTTATATACCAAAATCAAATACCTACCTCTTTCAAGTTTTCATTAGTTTCGACAGTTTGACTGCCTGTTGTGTCTATGCCATCAATTTTGTTTATGTCTAGATCACTGATTAACTCTTTTAATTGTTGATAGACACGCGTTTGACCACTATCTCACCTGATGGTAAGCGATGATGTGGTCGAAGATGGAGCACGCTTGCCTAGAAGTAACCTATTCACTCTTGACTTAAATACTCCCAGGTTGTAGCTATCAGGAAACACAGACTCCGGTAGGGAACTCCACTCCCTAGCTGTACGCACAATGAATGTGTTCTCAAAACGCTTTGTGCGTATGGATGGGATGTCCACTATGAACCGGTGGCACTTCGCCGTACGTCTTGTGGTCCGTTGATGAAACGGGCTTGGCGGAATCAAATTATGCAATTCTGTTAATTCTTAAGAGTATCCTTTTCAGTTTTTACCACACTGTCAGTCTCATCTATACCAAATGGACTTAATTCTTTTAGATTGTTAAAAGTTTCTGTATTTAAAATACCACCAACAAAAATGCTAAGTTCTTCAATATTTTCATCTGTTTTGAGAGCATTTGTGAAGTCGTTAGATTGTTTGTCAGTATTTATAGTGTCGAAAGTTATAATCCTCTTTTTGCTTACGTGTATAATAATAATAAACTATTTATTTTCCGGTTAAAAAGACCCACAGATAAATATATTATCCCAAGTATACATAACAGCAGCAGTAGCAAAAAATCTGATTTATCAATATATTGGTGTTTGTTAGTAAAATATACGTAATAATAAACATTATCACCAAATTTCAAGTTCATGGGAAGTTAATTTTGTGACAGACGACGGACAGACGGACAGACAGACACGTAAGTGACAGCAATAGGGCTCCGTTTGGACCCTTCGGGTACGGAACCCTAAAAAATACATACCTAAAGAAAACCTTTACCTAAAAAAAACTTTTTTACAAAAAAATAGAACCGACTTCCAAAAAAAGTGCAAAATAACTTTAATTTCGAAAGGTGTTCCTGTTTTGTGACTTCGTTTTTTGACACCGACTTCCGAAATTAAAGTTATTTTGCACTTTTTTTGGAAGTCGGTTCTATTTTTTTGTAAAAAAGTTTTTTATTTTTCACTTTTTAGCTGTGGTTCCCCATTAAACTGTGTTAACAATTCAAAGACATACGATAGCAGCAATCGCGGTTGATTTGCTATCAATTTTGGAAGAGTTCCGTTGTCTGTCTCCGAAACCCATTATCAGATCTTTTCGAAATTTAAATGGGACCATTTCGGAATAAACCCATTTCGAACAAAAAAAGAATTTTGCAAATACGTCAATATATGACGGAGTTATGCCCGAACATACATAAAAAAAAAAAAAAATACGAACATCCGAATTGATAACCTCCTCCTTTTTCGAAGTCGGTTAAAAAACACAATTGGCCTTATCGCATTCCGCGATCTCTTCCAGGCAACCTGAAATGAATAGTGTAGATTGAATGAGACCTAGCCACCTACTATACCCCACTACTACTACTATTACTACTATTTGTACCTATGTTGTTGGCTATGTACATTTGTGTATTAAGATTATTCATATGAGTATATATTTTATTAGTAGTTTACATATGTATTTAAGTACCTTTACATTTAAATAAAGATGCCCTGTTTTTTTTTGTTTTTTTCCTTATGGCACCTACCACTATTTGGGTAGAAAATGCCTGAGGCATTAAGTCCGCCTCTGTACTTGTATGTGCGTAAAGTGTTTAATAAATAAATAAATACCTACACCTTCCTAGAAACTAAACGTCACTTTTTTTTTTTTTTGGGTGGTGGGAATCATCTTATGACTTCTTCCGCTCTAGGGTGGAGCGGAAGGGCGTGTCAGACTCTTACTGACTAAAACCCACCCCTGTTCCTCCCTGCCCTACGTGCCCAGGGACAGGTCTTTCCAATTTATCCTCAACCCCCGGGCAGGCATTGGCCGTGGCAGGCCCCGTCCTTTGCTGACAACTCTTTGAGGCGCGCGTGGAACACTACGCGCCGTCGACTCTCGGGCCTGGTGCTGATCGGACGGCGAGTTACCCACTACTCGCCGTCCGCAGGCCCGGGTCTACGGTGGCCGGAGTTCGTCTCGCAGCCCCTGGCGTCTCCTGCGGCGGCTGCGGCTGAGGGCGCTAGGGCGACTCTGCCGTTGTTGAGTCTCCCTAACGTGTGCCGCCTCCCTCTTCGCTAGCATTACTGCTTCGCAGAAGGAGGAGGCGGCTCCCCACTCCCTCTCGCTCCGTACCATGGCCTGAACCAGGGCACGGCGCGAGAGGTCGCTGCCCCCTATCGAAACGTCACTTGATATGCCAACAACAGCACATTCGCTACAACCGCGGAACTCCACCCACGTGCGAACACAGTCTTTTTGGCGTCTGCAGTGCGGTGTGCATCGCCCCTTATCATAAATTAAGTTCAGATATGCAAATAAGGCGTAATTGCAGCGCTTTTGTGGTTAGATTTGGTGAGCAAAATTGGCTGGGTAAAGAACTCCACAGTGTGACAATAATGGATGTTTAAATCATTCATCATCATCATTTCAGCCGAAAGACGTCCACTGCTGGACATAGGCCTCCCCAAGTGTCGCCACAATGATCGGTCCTGTGCGTCTCACATCCATCGGCTACCCGCGACCCTCACCAGGTCATCGGTCCACCTTGTGGGAGGCCTTCCAACGCTGCCTCTTCCAGTACGCGGTCGCCATTTTTCGGCCCCATCGACCATCTGTTCTGCGAGCAATGTGCCCTACCCACTGCCACTTCAGTTTGGCGATTCTTCAGGCTATGTCGGTAACCTTAGTTCTCTTGCGGATATCATCATTTCTGATTCTATCACGCAAGGAAACGCCGAGCATTACCCTCTCCATTGCCCTTTGGGTGACTGTAAGCCTTCTGATGAGGCCCATTGTGAGCGTTCAAATCATTAAAGAAGAGTAATTTATAATGGTGTATTTTACTAAATAAATCCAATTAGTCTGTCAGTTAAATAACCAAAAAATTTTGGACAAGTAATTTTGCTTTACCAAACCAATAAAAATAACAAAGATAAAACGCATCAAAGGTCAGGAGTGTGGGCTCGTTACGTCACTTTGGTGGTAAAAAGTGTCGCGCGACATTTTAACGCACTGTATCGTCCTCGTTTCTTGTTTACGTGTCATAAGAATAAATACGTGACCTATATTTTATGGTCATTTCACTGATGGAGTAATTAGTTTTTTTTAGTAAATAATTACCTGTACTATTGCAAATTCAAAAGCAATGCTCATTTCCACGTTGCAAAGATGAACTATTCATCAGCTGAGGACTCTATCATGGAATACACCCTCCAACCAGGACTCCATCACAAACCCTCATTTAAGGCGCAGCTATACGACTTTTAATAATTTTTAATTGAACATCACGTCTAAACGAAAAGTTTTATTTCTTTGAAAAAAATATATGTTAGTCTAGACTATTTCCGTCGTAATTTGATCTGAGAATATTTGAAATTATATTTTTATAACATTGTGTAATTAATTTGTAAAGTTATGTCTGACGCGGATAAAAAATTGAGAAACACGCAAAAACTATAAAGCGTATTTTTATGAAACCTTCACCATTTTAAAGGTCATTTAATTATTTATAATTTAGTCTCAGCGTTTTAGTTTAATACTTGTTGTTTTATGTGTAATAAATTAATAATGCGTCTAATTTCGGACAGCGCTCCTTGATGGGCGAGTCCTATTACTGGGTGGACATACGACGCGTTATGTGAGCTCAGCGCAGAACACGCAAGCTAACCTCTCAAGGTCGTTGGCAGCTAATAGCGCCTAAGAGCACATGGTAACAAACCGCTTAGAATGACTCAAAGCTTACCTACTTCTTTAATTTATGGACTAATATTCAATTCTAATTAATGACAAACGCTGACTAATTGCTTTTTTCTGTTTTTTTTTTTTTGGAGGGTGTGAAATAATCCAATGACTTCTCCCGCTCTGGATGGAGCGGGAGGGCATGTCAGACTCTTACTGACTAAAACCCATCCTTGTTCTTTCCCTGCCTGAGTGCCCAGGGGTGCGGTAACTTATTGTCAGAATTTATCCGCTACCCCTAGGCATGCAGTCACCGGCCACGATGGGCCCCGTCAGTGGTGGCTGACAATCATCTCTTTGAGGCGCGCATGGAACACTACGCGCCGTCGACTCACGGGCCTGGTGCTGATCGGACGGCGAGCTACCACTGCTCGCCGTCCGCAGGCCCGGGTGACTAATTGCTTAAGGCATTACCAGTCAACCATGGGTAGTGAAGAAATTACATGGCAGATGCATCGATAATCTGTTGAAAGTATAAAATATTTAAAAATTAGGTACGGTACTAGTAGTTACCAATGTTCTAAAATAGATTACAGCGGACCACTCACCCAGAGGCTCCATCATTATTAGTTTAAAAAAGAAACTCGAGCACAGAAGAAACATTGTACGTATTTTCAAAGATGAAATCACTATACAATCATTTTTAAAAGAAAAAGAAGTTAAGGATAAAACAATAAATCGAGGCAATCTTTTGAAAATTCTCGACTGAGTTTAATTCAAACTCCCCGATGAATTTATTCTTTGACAAATCCGCATTTCCTTCGCAAGGCAATTTTATATTCACCGTCGTGGAATTTAATATCTACTCTTTGCAAGCTTACAAGTATGTGGTTACTATCTGCAAAAATATGTAAGTATCTTTATTTGATTACCTCAATCTGCATCGTATTTTCTAATGAATACCAGTACTTTCCATTGAGCGAATACATATCTGATCTCAACAACCTAGTAACTAAGTAATATGATTTGGGTATAAGGTGTCCTTGACCCATCCCAAACTGTGGAGCTCCTTCACAGGACATGCATCACTTACTTGCCCGCCCAGTATACATAACCACCTGTCTGCACCTTGAATGATTTAAATGAAGCCAATGACAAAGCTATCCAGGTGGCTACATATTCGGCGGCAGCGACCTCTCGCGCCCGGCCCATGTCCAGGCCATGGTACGGAGTAAGAGGGAATGGGAAGCAGTCTCCTCCTTCTGCGAAGCAGTAATGCAGGCGGTGGAGGAGGCGGAACAGTTGAGAGAGACTCAACAGAGTCGCCCTCATTGCACGCCCCCAGCAGCAGCCGCCACAGGAGACGCCCTGGGAGTTGGGGGTCGTGGGACTATCTCCGGCCACCGTAGGCGCGATCAGCATCAGGCCTGAGAGTCGACGGCGGGTAGTGTTCTACGCGCGGTTCAAAAAGATGTCAACAACACAGGACGGGGCCTGTCATGGCCGATGCCTGCCCCCGTGGGGTTGCGGATAAATTCGAAACAGAGTTACCGCGCCCCCTGGGCACTCAGGCAACTGAAGGAACAGGGGTGGGTCTTAGTCAGTAAAGTCTGACACGCCCTCCCGCTCCACACAAAGCGGGAGATGTCATTGAATGACTTTCCAAAACAAAAAAAAAAAAGGTGGCTACGTACTGTCGCGGAAGCGTTTGAAAGGGTCACCGCGGCACTACAACGTAAAAGGCAACTGAAGACACACGCGTAGGTTAAAGTCGGTAAGAGTCTGACACGCCTTCCACTCCACCCAGAGCTGGAAAAGTCATCTAACGATTTTCGACCCTCAAAAGAAGTCGGTGTTTGTATTTTACTTCTTCGTTATTTGACACCGACTTCCGAAATTAAAGTTATTTTTTAATTTTTAGTGTATTTTTTTTTGGAAGTCGGTTGTTTTTTTTTGTAAAAAAGTTTTTTATTTTTCTCTTTTTAGTTGTTATACCCCAGAACTAAAAACACAAACCACAAATTCCACGTTCCATGTTATTAAACATGGAACGTGGAATTTAAACATTTGGAGAACACCAAAACGTCATCGAGGTACACGTATTTTTCGATTTTGTTCAGTTTCTCCAAAAGCGCTGAAGCAATTTCGATAAAATTTATATGGGACCTCCTCGGGAGTATATTCTTTCGGATAAAAAAAGAATTTTGAAAATCGGTCCACAACTGACGGAGAAATCGGCGGGCATACATAAAAAAAAACATACATACACTCGAACATAGAACTTCCTCCTTTTTCGAAAGTCGGTTAAAAAATTAATGAATGTGTCTACATACTGTTCCCACAAAATTTGTGACAAATACGACACGAAAAGAAGTATTACTCTTCCTTATTTAGTTTTAGTTCAAAAACTACTAGCTTCTGCCAGCAGCAGTTAATTAGTAGATACTCCTTCAATTATAAACGACAGCCTATGTGCTATTCTATCTGTGTTCCAAATTTCATTCAGATCCTTTTAGCAGTTCTGGCGTGATTGAGTAACAAAAATCAACCTCAACTTTCGCATTTATAATATTAGTAGGTGTAGTAGGATAATGGTGACGATTCTCTTGTTCAATTACTTAACTAAAATAAGAGAATCGCTATCTTTTACCAAAAGGCAGTGCGAGAAAAGGACGGCTATAGCTATGAACTAAGTTACAGATGTCAAACTAGTTTACGGCTTGCGCTTCACCGTGTTTTTAATCGACATGTTTTTACGTGTTTCCTTAATTTGTATGGAAATATTAGTTCAACTAAAGCTCTAATTTACTTTAGTCTCTTTCTTGTTTTATTAGAGTGAAAAAAATAGGAATAGCCTAAATTCTATTTAGTTTGTGCACAACAGAATCTGCACCAATATCCTTGCCCAAGACAACGTTTTTCGTTTTTCTAATAAGGAGCCAAAGCAATATTCTCTTTTTTTGCTACTATTTTAACCTGTCATGCAATTAGAATCGGTTGTTCCAGTTTACTATCGTAATTAGGCTCGCTATTACAATAGACAAATGACATACCCAATTGGCCACCCACAAACTAATTTATCTTAGCAGTCCAATGCCCATTATTAACTTTAATTATTCAAAAATAGACAAATCGTTTCTTAGTTTTAAGTACCAACATATCTACTAGTTTTGGCCTAAGGCTTTGCTCTCGATATTAATCTTTTCATTTAGTACCTACTTTGAAAAAAAAAGTGTGTGTGTACTTATGTACGCACGTAAGAAGTTATACTTATTTGGCGTAACAAGATAAAAACCAAACTGTCACAAAGTTTACAAAAGGAAAACAATAGTTCTTCATGAACCACAGACCATAGCTAACTTCAGGGTGGATCGGTTCTAGCTAACTTCAACCTGTGAATTTTGTGTGACAGTGATGCGCGCGCATCTTAAAATTTCACTCTCATAATTTTTTCGTAACGCGCCTAAAGAAGTATAACTTCAAAAAAAGGAACTCGTGGCTAAAGTAATAACCGCCGCACGGGTCGATCCATCAGGTTAAGCTACGCTTGCCGGGGTTGGTCCATGGATGGGTGACCATCTTCACATACTGAGACTCCTCCGTGCATCGGTAAGCACGTTAAGTCGTTGGTCCTGGTTGTCAATCATGGATTTTTGACAGTCGTTACGGGTCTTCAGACCGTGCCCTGGTTCAGGCCATGGTACGGAGTGAGAGGGAATGGGGGGCCGTCTCCAACTTCTGCGAAGCAGTAATGCTCGCGAAGAGGGAGGCGGCACACGTTAGGGAGATTCAACAGAGACCGAGTCGCCCTAGCGCCCCCAGCAGCAGCCGTCGCAGGAGACGCCGGGGGCTGCGAGACGATCTCCGGCCACCGTAGACCCGGGCCTGCGGACGGCGAGTAGCGGGTAACTCGCCGTCCGATCAGCACCAGGCCCGAGAGTCGACGGCGCGTAGTGTTCCACGCGCGCCTCAAAGAGTTGTCAGCAAAGGACGGGGCCTGCCACGGCCAGTGCCTGCCCGGGGGTGGAGGATAAATTCGAAAGAGTTACCTCGCCCCCGGGCGCGTAGGGCAGGGAGGAACAGGGGTGGGTTTTAGTCAGTAAGAGTCTGACACGACCTTCCGCTCCACCCCAGAGCGGAAAGAGTCATAAGATGATTTCCCACCCCCAAAAAAAAAAAAAAAAAACGGGTCTTCAGAAGCCCGAAAGTCTGACATCCAGTCTTACCTAGGGGTATCGTATTACCCAGTAACTGGGTTGTGGAGGTCAGATAGGCAGTCGCTCCATGTAAAATACTGGTATTTAGCTGCATCCGGTTAGACTGGAAGCCGACCCCAAGATAGTTGGGAAAAGGCGCGGGCAGATTAAAAAATAAATGTATCAAATAACTCGACTGAAAAAAAGTACAAAAATTGCCAATCAAGTCACTTTTCAGACAGTATCATACAGTCGGCGGCGTTTATTTTACTTCAATATCAGATTTGATACCACTAACTGCATCAGACTGCCTGAAAACTGACTCGTGAGTGATATTTTTGGAAGCGCCTCCTCGAGTCCTCAATTTTGGTAACCCACATCATCATGTCCAAAAAGATACCAATCAACCGTTTAGGTTACTGGGCGTCTGGGCGTCGGGAGTCGTGGGACGATCTCCGAAAAAATAGAAAAAAGAAACTACATACAGACAAACATGGAACCTCCTCCGTTTTCGAAGTCGGTTAAAAAGCACAGTGGAGCGTGTACGAGGTCATTCCGGCAAATCGGTTGACACTAAATAGTTTTGGCTATAAATTCCGTAAGTGCTCATATTGAACCCAGATGTCTTGATTAATAGGCGTAGCGCTTTGTTTGGGGTCGCCAATCCTCCCCCTACTTTCAGCCTAGTAGCTGGCGGATAAATTAAGTGTCTTGGTAGCCTAGTTGGTTTAAGTACTGCTATTAAAGTGGTATTGTCGACACAATTAAGTGAGTCTGTTTTTTTTTTCTCTGAAACGCCGCAGATGTCATGAATATTTAAGTTTAGGATATGTTTGGCACCCAATTAATGAAACAGTCTCGATGTGGTAAACTATAATATTTAACACGGTAAACGTCTATTCAAGCAAGCGCGTTATTCTGACTGTCTTAACCTGATTTTTAACCGACTTTCCAAAAAGGAGGAGGTTCTATGTTCGACTGTGTTTTTTTTTTAAGTATATCCGCCGATTTCTCCGTCAGTTGTGGACCGATTTTCAAAATTCTTTTTATCCAAAATAATATACTCCCGAGGTCCCATATAAATTTTATCGAAATTGCTTGAGCGCTTCATGAGAAACTGAACAAAAACGAAAAATACGTGTACCTAGATGACGACTTGTTTTCTCCAATTACGAGTATGTCTAAATTCCACGTTCCATGTTATTGGGGTTTTTAGTGCTGGTGTATAACAACTAAAAACTGAAAAAAAAAATAACCGACTTCCAAAAAGGAAATTCACTAAAAATTAAAAAATAACTAACTTCGGAAGTCAGTGTCAAATAACGAAGAAATAAAATACAAACACTGACTGCCGAAATTAAAGTTATTTTTTTATTTTTAGTGTATTTTCTTTTTTGGAAGTCGGTTGTTTTTTTATGAAAAAAGTTTTTCTATTCCTTGGTCTTAACTTACCTTGAGTAACAAGATAGGTACCCCGACATACTGAGCGAGAGTGTGTCCCTACATAAGTACCGATTTATGAAACAAAAACAAAATCTTCACAAAAAATTAAGCTAAAAGATTTTATTACCCTTCAAGTCTGCTCAGTTTCACCAACCAACATAACTAAACCTTTTTTATCATTGATAGGCATGCGTTTGACCACTATCTCACCTGATGGTAAGCGATGATGTGCTTGACAATTGAGCACGCTTGCCTAGAAGTAACCTATTCACTCTTGACTGAAGGCCCTACTACCGGCCAAGTGGCGCCTTCGCTGAATAAAAAATCGTAGCATACATAGCATAGAAAATAAATATTAAAGAATCCAACGTCACATTTGTTACAAAGAAGATAAAGTATTTTTACGTTGCTAAAACAGGTCTCAGAATGTTTCGTATCCAAAGTAGTAGGGAAAAGTACCAAAAACGGCCGTTTCTAAAAGGCTGTAGCTATCACCCGAGAGTCGACGCACGTAGTGTTCCACGCGCGCCTCAAAGAGATGTCAGCAACCACTAACGGGGCCCGTCATGGCCGATGCATGCATACCAAGGGGTCGCTGATAAAATCTTAACAGAGTTAATTACAAGGCCCCTGGGCACTCATGCAAGGAAGGAACAGGTGTGGGTTTTAGTCAGTAAAAGTCTGACACGAAGAGCGGGAGAAGTCATTGGATGATTTCCCACCCCAAAAAAAAAAGGTTGTAGCAATCTGGGTACACAAACTCGAGCAGGGAATTTCACTCCTTGGCTGTACGCACAATGAATGTGTTCGCAAAACGTTTTGTGTGTGTGGGTAGGATGTCCACCATGTCCTGAGGTGGCGCATCGCCGTTCGTCTAGTAATCTGATGATGGAACGAGCAACCGACCCATAAACCTTTAGTCTTTACTCAAAGTGCATCATCGTTGTTCTTTAGGTACTGTGGCGACACAGCCTAACTCAACGGGTTTGCACCGGCTTTTAGCTGGCAGTTGAGAATATTGGAGCGTCGATAAAATATAAAAGAATGGGCGTCACATTTGTTTGAAGACAGACTGGAGTTCGCCCGTTTGAAGTGAGCAAATGTACCTATTTTGGAATTAATATAATAATCCTCAGTCTATCCCTCTTTCTTTTATCACACTCCTCATATTAGCCAGTCACTCTCGCGTAGCCAGCGCGTGAGACAATCCCCCAAATTATAGAGCGCCCCTTAAGCTCTGTAGACCTTACTGGAGCCCTGGCGTGCTACACTACCTACGTTTTTAGTGTGCAAAGGAATATTGAAATGGATTTGTAAGGATTTTAATCCTTCGATTTTTCGAAGGATGAGGATAACGAAATGAAGTATGTTTGTTTTAATAGACAGAATTTAAAGTAGATTTTTTTAAAGCAAGCTTTTTGACGATCGTCCGGCTCTATCTTCAGCCCCTCCTTATCATGTGTAATAGAAACTACTCATAATAAAAAAACAAGTGTACTAACCTAAACTCAACTGTCCTACCATTTGCCATCAGGGAGTTCCTGACCATAGATCCCGGCGCCATCATCAGATCAACTCAATGTCACCGGACTTACAATAAGTATGCCAAATTTCAGCTCTATCGGAAATCAACACGTGGTTGAAACATGGTTTGCAAATTTTAAAGCGAAAAAATAACTTTTAAACGAACATTGCAAGTGAAAGTTTGTAATAAGGCGTGAACTTACATTTTTATATAATCACAAAAAAAAAATATTGGTGTCGATTCTGTTATGCACAAACTAAACTTAATTTAGGCTATTACTATCTTTTTCTCTAATAAAACAAGAAAGAGACGGACGTAAATTAGAGCTGTCAAATTTAGTTGAACCAATGTTATCATATAAATTTAGGGTACACGTAAAAACATGTCGACTAAAAACACGGTAAAGTACAAGGCGTAAACTAATTTGACATCTTTAACTTAGTTCATAGCTATAGCCGTCCTTTTCTCGCACTGCCGTTTAGTAAAAGATAGCGATTCTCTAATTTTAGTTTAGATATTCAACAAGAGAATCGGCACCACTGTCTTATTCCGTAACATCATAGCAACTAGTCGTATTTAGAGTGAAGGCCATTAACTTAACGATAATGTTGCCAAATCCGTGACCACCTCATTTTACCCACTTTATATACCTGAAAGAATATAATGGGCACTTAATAAAAAGCTCGTAAAACACCACTTCGTTTCCAGGAACATTTATGTTGTTTTAATTCGGCCATATGGCTTAGGGTTCGAGCACACTCTTGATATTAAACAATCGTGCTGTCGACAATGTTTTGAATGCAAATTAATTACGTAGGAAGTGTAACGTAAATATTTATCGTTTATTATGGTGTACAATAAATAATATTCTGTCTACGTACATTTAGTAATTTTAATGGAGTACAAAAAAGAAGATTTAATCATCATTTATTTGCGCAATTATTGTTTATACCTAAAAATACGCGAACTTCATGACACTTTGGCAATTAAACACATCACAGAAGCGTTCTACGAAATCCTAATAAAATTGCATGCTGCATTATATAAGTACACAGAGTAGAACAATAATTATTATGTAGGTACATAGGTAGGTAAGAACAAACTGGAAGTTTTTGTAGGGATTTTTTCTAGTGGATACTGTGATGTGAAATTGGTGTAGTTTTGGTGTCTCAAGTGCCTACGCAAGTGAGCTATATGTCTCGTGGATGCGATAGGCGGCAGTGACCTCTCGCGCCGTGCCCTGGTTCAGGCCATAGTACGGAGCGAGAGGGAATGGGAAGCCGTCTCCTCCTTCTGCGAAGCAGTAATGCTCGCGAAGAGGGAGGCGGCATACGTTAGGGAGACTCAACAACAGCAGAGTCGCCCTAGCGCCCTCAGCCGCAGCCGCCGCAGGAGACGCCAGGGGCTGCGAGACGATCTCCGGCCACCGTAGACCCGGGCCTGCGGACGGCGAGTAGTGGGTAACTCGCCGTCCGATCAGCACCAGGCCCGAGAATCGACGGCGCGTAGTGTTCCACGCGCGCCTCAAAGAGTTGTCAGCAAAAGGACGGGGCCTGTCACGGCCAATGCCTGCCCGGGGGTTGAGGATAAATTCGAAAGAGTTACCTCGCCCCTGGGCATGTAGGGCAGGGAGGAACAGGGGTGGGTTTTAGTCAGTAAGAGTCTGACACTCCCTTCCGCTCCACCCTAGAGCGGAAGAAGTCATAAGATGATTTCCCACCCCACAAAAAAAAAAAAAAACTGAGCTACGAGTATATGTGAAATCAATGAAACCGGCGTGATCTCGGTTAAATGAAGCTGAGAATTTTATTATAGTGCCTCCTACTTAGTTGACTACCTCGCGAAGCTTGCCGAGAAGGCTGAATTGAACATTTGCTGCCAAATACTGCAAAAACATTAGAATGTGTTACATCCGCATTCTAATGGAAAATAAAGTGACTGTATTCTGTATCTAAAAAAAAATGGCCAAGAGCGAGTCGCACTTGCGCGAAAAGGGTTCCGAACTAATCATATTTTTTAGGGAGTGCCTCTACCGTACTATTTTTTTTGTGATGTAACTACAAATTTACGGTTTTCGGATATTTTCCTGAATTTGTTCTCTATGTCAATGCTTCTTGCCAAATTTCATGATAGATCAACGGGAAGTATCCGATAGGTTTTGACAAGCATAAACAGTATCTTTTGATAGTGTTGACTTAGAAGTTTGATTTTTCACTGCTCCAAGGGATTGCGGACCTGAGTATTTGCTATTAATTTCAGCTGGGTACCTCCACAAGTTCCTGAGAAAAAGGGTCTTGACAGACGGACAGACGGACAACGAAGTGATCCTATAAGGGTTCCCTTTTGTCTTTCGGAAGTTCGGAACAATAAAAATATTATAAGTATACTTTCTAAACTTGACACTGGTTAAATGAACAAACCGTACGAAACCAAAAGAAAAAAGATAAAATAACGATTCGGTTTCTGTTCGTTTGTTTATTTATATCATGCGATTAATATTTGCTACTAATTACAAAATATCACTTAACCCGTGGCGGGTCCAATTAGCAGACACAATAGATTTTAAATGTGTCTCGCCCACCATGTGTCCGCTAGACGCGCAAAGATTTAATAGTTATTTAGTGACAATTTAATTAATTTATTATTCGTTTTTGAAAAAAATTCTAGGTCGATCGGGAAGAAATCGAGGTATTCCCTTACTCTTTTCCGACTAAAACCAAACACTATTTGGCTACGATCTTCGCTCACGTTTTTAATATAAGTGGTGTGCCAAACGATTGTTAGGCACTGCTCATACGTGATTTGTGTGTAGAGTTATCCAGATATCTGAGTAAGAAGTTGTATCTTGACACATTGTGGATTAAACTACTTTTGTTTCTGTCGGGGGAACCCTTCAAAAGTCGCCTGGACTTTTGGGAAAAAGACCAGGGATTGTGGGGTTTTTCCCAAACTAAAACCACCCCGGTGGTCACCAATCTATATATGGAAGTGGTCTCGCTACCTCTTAAAAGTCTATCCTGGAACCCCATCTGTACAACGTCTGTTAAGGGACATCTCTGGGAAGACTATAAAGGGGTCTCCCCTGTGCCTCGCTGTGCGCGGCAGCACGTGATAATTGCGCCACCGTCTTTCCTGAGGTCACTCGGTCAGCGAACAGAGTCCCCACTCTGAGCAACCGTAACCTGGACTTAAACCTGGAGACCCGCCTGCCTTGAATTGTGCAAGTGGGGTTTCGGCGTTTTAGGCGTCGATGTAGTTGCATCCCCGACGCTTTTTTCTCCGAACAGGATTTGCCCTCTCACGATCCCGCTCGGTGCAGATTAAACCTAGCAACAGTTCTAGTTTCACGCGTCAAACGTCAACATCTGTCAAGCCCCGTTGACAGTCGGCCATCGTGCAAAATACGTTTATTTAAACTTAAAAAAAAAAATACTTTCAATGTATATTTTTGATAGAAAATCTAGGGTAACTACAGACTATATCATGTTCTGAGTGTGTGAACCTTGCCACAGGATAAAAGAACTTGACGTTATAGAATAATAGAGGTTTAAACGCGTAGATCGGGTGGCACCCCGGGGTGTCGCGGTGTAATAATCAACGGCAGTTTCGCATTGACAATCCGGGTTGCCAGCCGGTAACTAAACGGAACATAGCCAATGACAAAGCTATCCAGGTAGATACGTATTGGTCAAAATCGACACGAAAAGAAGAACTAAAACTTACGAATTGTATCTACTAGTTTCCAAGGTCATTTAGCAAACTACCAATTTAGATGTACTCTTAATTATAATAGGTATTATCAAACTGCTTTACAGCAAGAAATCGCAGCAGACCATATAAAAAATGGCAGTACGAGCTGGACAGAACAAAAATTAAAGGACCACGAAGACCATCAACCAAAATAATTGGAACTCATATGAGGAGAGGAGGAGGTCTTTAGATGGCAATGGGATGATGCAGGCTGAGTGTTACTAGAAAAAATGCTATGCCCTTACTAGGGTTTATGTAAGATTCTGAAGACACCGTATCGAATGCCAATCTGCCTGCCTATCTGCCTAGCCTTTTCCCAACTATATTGAGGTCGGCTTGCAGGCTAACTGGATGAAGTTCAATACCAGTATTTTACATGGAGCGACTGCCTATCTGATCTCCACGACCCGTTTACTGGGTAATACGATACCACTTGGTAAGACTGATTGTCAGACTTTCGGGCTTCTGACGACCCGTAACAACTGTCAAAGATTCACGATTGACAGCCGGGACCAACGGCTTAACATACTTTCCGAGGCACGGAGGATTCTCGGTATGTAAAGATGGTCACCCATCCATGGACCAATCCCGGCAAGCGTAGCTTAACCTGATAGATCGACCCGTGCGGCTGTTATTACTTTAGCCACGAGCTCCTCCGTATCGAATGCCAATGTCTGTAAATATGTACAGTATGGGAATAATGGTCGCTATTAGCTCATATACAGGGTGTAACGGAAATGGGTGGTAATATTTTAGTTATTGCTAATGCCCATAGAAATGAACCACTTTCTTCTAGGAAGCCATAGTCGCTCCCCAAAAAAAATTGGAATAATCGTACAAAATTATCATCAGCTGACCAAAATTACTAAGAGACGTACAAAATAAAAAAAATAAATAAAAGAAAACGAGTGTGCTTTAGACCACACCACTGAAGTAAAACTTCTTTAGCACCATCTTTTCCGTTCGCCTCGCCCGATCACACTTTTCGTAACGCTCACGTCACGCATTCACCAGCATACTCTCCAAGTCAAGCGAGCGTAAAGAAGATTTACTTAAAAAAAAAATACAATACTTCCCCCATTATTACTTATAGCCTATGTGTTATTCTAGACTATAATCAATTTCATCCAGATCCCTTCAGCTAGGAGTAGAGGAAACAGTTTGAAACACACGTGTAAGTACTATAAAGAGCCTTCCATCCATTTAATCTTATGTAGGAAACAGTTTCAAATACAGAAATAAGTACTATAGGTAAAGCACTAGTACTTTTTATGTTTCAGCACTCTAATTAATGGTCCCATACTTCTGTTTGTTTAATGAAAATAAGCACGAAATGGAAATAAAACAATACTTTGAATGCCTTTCAGTCAATAAATGCTCTCTAATTACGTTACTGCGTGCCCAAAGCATATTACTTTTACTGATAATGTAAAAATAATATGCTACGTAAAAAACCGGAAATATAACAACGTTTTTGTTTGCCTCCAAATGAAATCACCATAAAATAATCAGCAATAACTCGCGTCAGCTCGCGCGCGTCCCCTATCGGGGACGCAACAATAGGTTTTTGATTCTGTTTTTTATTCCGGTACCTGACGGATTAACTTTCATGAAGATCTTGCATGAACCACCATCTTCGATTGCTATGTGACACTATAATGTTAAGCCGTATCCTCCTTCTGCGAAGCAGTAATGCTCGCGAAGAGGGAGGCGGCATACGTTATGAGACTCAACAACAGCCGAGTCGCCCTAGCGCCCTCAGCCGCAGCCGCCGCAGCCGCCGCAGGAGACGCCAGGGGCCGCCAGACGATCTCCGGCCACCGTAGACCCGGGCCTGCGGACAGCGAGTAGTGGGTAACTCGCCGCCCGGTCAGCACCAGGCCCGAGAGTCGACGGCGCGTAGTGTTACACGTGCGCCTCAAAGAGTTGTCAGCAAAGGACGGGGCCTGCCACGGCCAATGCCTGCCCGGGGGTTGAGGATAAATTCGAAAGAGTTACCTCGCCCCTGGGCATATAGGGCAGGGAGAAACAGGGGTGGGTTTTAGTCAGTAAGAGTCTGACACGCCCTTCCGCTCCACCCTAGAGCGGAAACCCCCCCCCAAAAAAAAAACAAAAATAATGTTGTAATGTCATCAAACCTAACACTGGTGTTCAAAATTTTAAGGCCCTACTAAACAGGTCTCAGAATGTTTTTTTTTTTTTTTTTTTTATTGGGGGGTGGGAAATCATCCTGTGACTTCTTCCGCTCTAGGGTGGAGCGGAAGGGTGTGTCAGACTCTTACTGACTAAAACCCACCCCTGTTCCTCCCTGCCTCGAGTGCCCGGGGGCGAGGTAACTCTTTCGAATTTATCCTCCACCCCCGGGCAGAGGTCTCAGAATGTTTCGTATGCAAAGTAGTAGGCAAAAGTACCAAAAACGACCGTTTCTGACACTTTTGCCTACTACTTTGGATACAAAACATTTTTAGACCTGTTTTAACAACGTAAAAATGTTTTATCCTCTTTGTAACAAACGTGACGTTGGATTTTTTAATATTTATTTTCTGTGCTATGCTACGATTTTTTATTCAATAAGGGCGCCACTGGACCGTTAGTAGACCCTTAAGTCAATAGTATAACAAAAGTAACTGAAGAATCAATGACAAGGTTTCATCTAGATCAGTTTGACGAGTGCTAATAAAAATTACTTATGGAGCTTAATAAAATATTTCCAAAAGTGCTTAATTCAATCACTAAGTATTATAAAACAAAATCCCCCACCGAGTCTGTTCGCGATAAACTCAAAAACTGCTGAACGAATTTTCATGCGGTTTTCACCAACAGACGAAGTGATTCATGAGGAAGTTCTAGACCAGGTGTATAATTTGTTCCCGTGTGAAGCTGGGGCATACTCATTTAGTATTAGATCTTGGGCCCACTTGCACCACAAATCACTAAATTGCATTTAACGCTAAACGTGTTCAAAACGTCATTCAGTCTCGGTTATCTCCAAACGAATTACAGATTTTATTTTAAAAACACTACTGTAAAAAATCAACGAAAAAGTTCCAAACAAGTTCCTTTTCAAGCAGTCTGATGCCGCTGGTGGCATTTGTTTTATTTCAATGCCAACTGTATCTGACTACTTAATTTTTGAAGTGAAATCTTCTTTAGGCGCGTTGGGCATTTTGAGATAGGAAAAAATAATTGAACTCGACACCGACACCGACCGACACCGACACTGACTCCGACACCGACATCGACTCCGACACCGACACCGACACCGACTACCACTACGAGTGCTACGACGCGTAGCACACAGTTTTCACTTTTGTCGGCAGTCCACATGACTGCCTATTTTTTATTTTATTTTATTTCCTACATTTTAGTGAATTATGTTTTTGTATCCGCCTCCTCAAGCTTATTTTGATACCCCATATGGTTACAAAAAAATACGACCTCCCTAACCACATGGTGGCCGCTATTTTGTTATTTTTTTTTTTCAAAATTCCTAAAAAGCCAAAAGCATTTATTGGTAAAATTCTTCAAGTGATCGTCGATTAAAAATTGTGCGAATAAAAGTCGCACGTGTAATCTTCGCCAATCGTTTACTTTATTACACTTAATTAGGCCGTTTTGCGGTTTCGACTTTCGAAATCATCACAAAGAAATCCCCACCTTATTGTTCAAGAAAAAAGACTGGTAGTTCATTGTAGTGTAGTGTTTGTATCTGGTAGTATCGGTCGTTTCGCACAAAGTCGGCATGTGCTGCGAATGGTAACCTATTTAGTGGGTGTCCGTTACCAGCGAGTAGCGATAATTGTTTTTTTTTGGCACAATAATAGTTTGTTTAAAATATTTACATTATGATCAGACAGGCAGTCTCTGCATGTATTTTTTTTATTTAATTTATTTATTATGTAATATGTAGTTACAACACTAGCACAGTTCGTAGCAATTTTTTTTTGGGACAAGCCCGCCACACTATTCCCATACCACTGTAACTTCTATAAGCCAGAATCAACAGTGGCGACCACCAGAAAAAAACGCTGAGGCAATGAAGGTCGACGAGTCCCAGAGAAACGATTAAACTGTCTTGTGTCCCCCAACGAAATTAATCAGAAAAGACAGCGAAGGAGTAAGAAAAAGCATAATTTCCACTTCCCTCCTAATAAAGCGGGAGACAGAACTAAGCTAGGCCATTAGGCACAAAGGGAGTATTTACAACTGGGGTAAGCCCAGTTGCCAAGCACCACTGGTTAAAAATAGTTCATGGCTAAGTAATAACAGCTGCACGGGTCTATCCACCTGGTTGAGCTACGCTTGCCGGGGTTGGTCCATGGATGAGTGACCTTCTTTACGTGTCGAGACTCTTCCGTGCCTCGGAAAATACGTTAAACCGTTGGTCCCGGGTGTCAATCGTGGATCTATGACAGTCGTTACGCGTCGTCAGAAGCCCGAAAGTCTGACATCCAGTCTTACCAAGGGGTATCGTATTACCCAGTTGAACACTTTAAAAGAGACTTTGACCCCTGAGTTTGTTTCGGTGTTTCTTCTCAGGGTAGTCAGCTAGAAAACACCGGCCTCATCTAGCTTAAACTGACAAAAAACATTGACGTGTAAAAGTGTTCCTTGTAACCTATTTACTGAATTAATATCATTTATCATTCATTTATCATTCATTTATCATTCATTTATCATTCATTTATCATTCATTTATCATTCATTTATCATTCATTTATCATTCATTTATCATTCATTTATCATTCATTTATCATTCATTTATCATTCATTTATCATTCATTTATCATTCATTTATCATTATCATTTATCAGTAACTGGGTTGTGGAGGTCAGATAGGCAGTCACTCCATGTAAAATACTAGTATTCAGCTGCAACCGGTTAGACTGGAAGCCGACCCCAAGATAGTTAGGAAAAGGCTAGGCAGATTGTTTGAGGTGCCTTTTACCGTGAACTGCGCTGAGTTAGGTTGATCAGCTGGTGTTGCTATGTGACGTCCTTTTCAATCAATAATAATAATAATATAATAATATTCCACAACAAACACACAACCCCATCTAGTCCCAAGCTAAGCAGAGCTTGTGTTATGGGTACTAGACAACTGATAAACATACTTATATATTTCTAAATACATAAATATTATAGATAAATTACACCCAGACACAGAACAAATGATCGTGCTCATTACACAAACATTTGTCCTGGGTGGGAATCGAACCCACGACCTCCGGCATAGCAGTCAGGGTCACTAACCACTAGACCAACAGGCCTGTCAAAATCAATAGTGCGTAGCTAATATTGGTTGAAACATGTCAGCTCTAAATTAGTCGTACAAACAAATTAGCCCACAAAAGGAACCGACACTTTTCTTTGTGTGGGAAATCATCACATGACTTCTCTCGCATTGGGAGGAGCGAGAGGGTGTGTCAGACTCTTACTGACTAAAACCCACCCGTGTTCCTTCAGTTGCCCTGTTGCGTTCTAGAGCCGCGGTGACTCTCGAACACTCCCGCTGATTAACCCTCACTTTGGGGGTTAGCGAAACTGCAAGAATAACCCTCGCTTTGGGGTTAGCGAAACTGCATGAATAACTCTCCCTTTGAGGGTTAGCGAAACTGCATGAATAACCCTCGCTTTGGGGGTTAGCGAAACTGCATTAATAACCCTCGCTATGGGGGTTAGCGAAACTGCATGAATAACCCTCCCTTTGGGGGTTAGCGAAACTGCATGAATAACCCTCGCTTTGGGGGTTAGCGAAACTGCATGAATAACCTCCCTTTGGGGGTTAGCGAAACTGCATGAATAACCCTCGCCTTGGGGGTTTGTGAAACTGCATGAATAACCCTCCCTTTGGGGGTTAGCGAAACTGCATGAATAACCTCCCTTTTGGGGTTAGCGAAACTGCATGAATAATCCTCGCCTTGGGGGTTAAAGGTATAAGGTATAAAAAAGTGTTTGTTATATTACTTCCAGTAGGTTCCCACTAGCTTCATGACACCCGCCTCCTTTGTCCAACAAAGGAGGCGGCAGATTACTTCTAACCAAAAAAAAACTGAGTAGCTCAATTAACTAGACGAGGAGTCTTATACTAACTATTCCAAGTAGGATGTAGCTCGTTAGTGCACCTGGTTAGTCATCATCATCATCATTTCAGCCGAAAGACGTCCACTGCTGGACATAGGCCTCCCCCAGGTGTCACCACAATGATCGGTCCTGTGCGTCTAGCATCCACCGGCTACCCGCGACTCTCACCAGGTCATCGGTCCACCTTGTGAGAGGCCTTCCAACGCTGCGTCTTCCAGTACGCGGTCGCCATTCCAAAACTTTTCGGCTCCATCGACCATCTGTTCTGCGAGCAATGTGCCCTGCCCACTGCCACTTCAGTTTGGCGATTCTTCGGGCTATGTCGGTAACCTTAGTTCTCTTGCGGATTTCATCATTTCTGATTCTATCACGCAAGAAAACTCCGAGCATTGCCCTCTCCATTGCCCTTTGGGTGACTGTAAGCCTTCTGATGAGGCCCATTGTGAGCTACCACGTTTCGGTTCCATAAGTCATCACTGGCAAGACGCACTAGTCATAGACTTTCGTCTTGAGACACTGTGGTATGTGAGACGAGAAGATACCGCGCAACTTCCCGAACGCCGCCCAGCCGAGTCGGATTCGACGGTTGACCTCTTACCTGGTTAGTAGTTGTTACAAAATCAAAGGTACTAGCGAGGGTCATTAAGTCACGGAGAATCATAACACCACAATTCAAAAATGACTTATTTGCACAACGCCATCTAGTATTGAGTCGATAAACAAATTTCGGACATTTGATATTAAGGTCGTAAATTGATTAGCTATTGTCTCTGTGTGGCTCAACACCCGCTACCCAAGGGAACCAACCCTTACTTGTAAATAGCCGTACACAGAACCATACAAGCTCCAATCTGTTCCATGAACAACTTTATTCTGATCGCGTAACTGTTGCACTATCGTTCCAATATAGGGATGTTAGTTTTATGGTTTTTATATAGAACTCAATAATGTGAAACTGTTTGCACCGGTGCTTTTTAGCGGTCAGTAAAGAATTTGATATTTTTGTTGTTGATGTTTAGGGAGAAACTTATTGTCGAGTTTCTTTATGGTTTGTATAATAATCCTTCCGACCGAATTCTGATTTTATTAATTTTTTATTAATTTTAGATTTAACAAATCACTATCATCATCTTCACCATCAGCCTTTTATTGTCCCCACTGCTGGGGCACAGGCCCCCTCTCTGTGAGAGGGTGTGGGCCGTAATCCACCACGCGGGCCTAATGCGGATTGGTGGATGTCACATGTCTTTGAAGTTTGGTTCTTGGACATGGCGGTTTCCTCACGATGTTTTCCTTCGCCGTTTTTGAGAGCAGTGGTGATTAAATAATTAAGACAAAGTAAAACGCCTGCCTGGGTTTGAACTCACGATCTACAACTTGTATTTCGCGGCCGTTACCACTGGGCCACCATCATCATCTTCCTGCCCTTATCCCATGTTACTTGGGGTCGGCGCAAATCGTTTTTTTTTCTTCCATTCTGTCCCGTCAGCCGTCACGCTATCACTAACTCCCTTTTCTTTCATATCCCTCCTCACACAATCCATCCATCCTTTCTTTGGCCTCCCTCTCCCTCTCCATCCATCCACATTAATATTAATAACTGTAACAAACATACAGCGCCATCTAGTGTAACTTAACCAAAGCACTATGAGGAGCGGCTTCATAAACTAGAAGACTACAACTACAGACGACTACGTGTAAATATTGCGCACACATGTAAACCATCCGCCTTTATAAGCAGAGCTGTCTTCGAACAAATTGTCATTCACTAGCTAGAGGTTCTGAGCCCGGTAGCCACGCAGCCAGCTCTGATCCTTAGTACGACTAGTTTCTGCTTCGATAGCCTAGCAGTCTTCAGGAACTAGCCAGCTAGGGGAGGTCTGAAAGGCGATAGCCACGTAGTCCCTTTCATCCCTCCACTTAGGGTTGTTGCATGATATTCAATTATTGTAACGTAACATAAGTAAAGTTGCCAATAAATTATCATCAAGTTCAACGGGGCTTTAATTTCACAAACACCAACCCTACATTGGCGTCCAACGTAAATAATCTATGGATACCCACATATTTGGACGGCCTACCCTAAATTGACGGCCAACATAAATAATCAACGGATACCCACATATTTGGACGGCCTACCCTACATTGACGGCCAACATAAATAATCAACGGATACCCACATACTTGGACGGCCTACCCTCAAGTGATCACGGCCTACCTTCAAATTGTATGGAGTACCTACATACTTGTTAAAGTTACCCTACATAATTTTGGAAATGTCAATCACTATGACGCAAGATCAGTTCACTGCGTTAATGAACACGATAACTTCAACACAAAATACCATGTCTGGGAAAAGTTTCGCAAGTTGTACCAGAAAATATGAAGGTGAAAGAGACTACAATATAGTAGAAGAGTTTATTAACAGTATCTCAGTGTACAAAAAAGTGGAACACATCTCTGATGAAGATGCATTAGAAGGATTGCCGTTATTGTTAGGCGGCACGGCAGCAACATGGTGGCACGGTGTGAAAGCGGACATTAAAAAATGGAATAACGCGTTGGATGCAATACGGTCAGCGTTTGCTCCGAAGAAGCAGCCACACGAAATATACTTAGAATTGTTCGGCAAGAAGCAAACTACTGAAACGATCGACGAGTTTGTTTGTATGAAACGTGCGCTACTCTCTCAACTGCCATCTAAACGTAACAGAGAAGAGGAACATCTTGACTTTGTATATGGTTTGTTGAAGCTGAGCATCAAAAAGGAAGTCGCCAGAACCGATATTAAGTCGTTCACAGACCTACTCGAAAAAGCTCGCCATTTAGAAAGTTTGGAGAAAGAATCGCAAGCAAGTACTTTTTCAACGGGAGATCGTCATGAAAAAAAAATAAAACGTTGTGCATTTTGTGGAAAGAAAGGACACACAATTTAGGAATGTCGAAAACGCATGGCAGAGGCAAAGAAACAACCAGCCGCGACAGCAACAGCCACTGAGACTACAAAGGTATCGTGTTATGGGTGCGGTGAAGCAGGGGTATTCAGAAGTAACTGCAAGAAATGCCAGAGTAAAGAAACACCACCAAAGCCGGTTGCATTTTACACAGTGAATACCACCGAGATAAAACAGGACCATGTTAAGATACCTACTATAGAAATCATCTGTAAAAATGAAAAAGGTTATGCTTATATAGACACGGCTGCAAGAACGAGTGTGGCAAGCATACAGCTGTACAAGTTGTTCATAAAAAGTGGAGCCACGTTCGATGAGAAAACGGCCGACACAATCCTAGCCGATGGGACGGTTCAAACCCGAAAATTACTAACCACAGCCGTGGAAATCATAGTTGGTGGACGTTCCCTACCTATAACGTTCACAGTGATACCCGACGCCACTGATAATCGCACTCTACTCGGCATTGACTTTTTAGAAACGGCTGGAATAATGCTAAACTTGCCACAACGAGTATGGCACTTCATAGATAAACCAAGTGAGTTGCACGCCTTTCTGCAATTGAAAAATGAGAAGATTCCCTTGAAGGCAGCTGAATGTCTAACATTTAATTCAGGCCAGTCAACACCGGAATCACAGTCAACTTTTACACAGTGGGCCAAAGAACTGCACATGATTTCTCCACTTCCACAAACACCGTCACCATTGTACAATATTGAAGACAGTCCACCGCCTAAGAAGATTGCAAAATGGTCACTTCAGAAGATGGACACACCGCCTCGTCCTGTCCGTCCTCGCGAACCAGCGGATGAAGCATCGCAAAAAGATCCACGTATTCATTATGTAACAATAAACCAAATGTCATTCTATTCTTTTGATATTTTATTACGCCCCAGTGAAGGAAAACTATTGTCAGAAACTGAAAAGTCAGATTTCAACAAATTGCTAACTACTTATAGTGATACATTTGACAAAAACACAAAACCAACACCATTTATCTTGCATAGAATAGATACAGGTAGTCATCTACCTATAGCTCAAAAACCATACAGATTATCACCACACAGACAACAACAATTGAGACAAAAATTAGATGAATTGCAAAGCAATGATATAATAGAAGAATGTGATTCACCCTGGGCAGCACCTGTTATCATGGTACCTAAAGGTATAGACGATATTAGAGTTTGTATCGACTATCGGCGACTCAACGAAATAACAAAACCAGATAGATATCCATTGCCACGGATTGACGATCTATTACATCAAGCAAAAGCAATGCCATACATGTCTACAATCGATCTTCAATCAGGCTATTGGCAAATAATGGTACATCTCGAAGACCAAGATAAGACTAGCTTTGTCTCACCATTTGGAACGTTCCGTTTCAAACGAATGCCATTTGGGTTACGGAACGCACCCGCTACGTTCCAGAGACTAATAGATAAATTCATTCAAAGTTTAGGAACGCGACCAAAGTGTGTACTGTCATACTTAGATGACTTAATCATAAGGTCAGCCACATTCACACAACACTTAGAGGATCTGAAGGAAATATTTGAAAAACTCAGAGAATTTAACCTAAAGGCTAACAGGAAAAAGTGTAAATTCATATGTTCCGAGATAAAGTATTTGGGACATCTAATAGTTCCAGAAGGAATTAAAACAGATCCGGAAAAGATTTCGGCTATAGCAAATTTACCAAAACCAAAAAATATAAAACAATTGATAACATTCCTACAAACTGCTTCATGGTATCGAAGATTTATAAACAATTTTGCAGACATAGCTCGACCATTAACAAACTTAATTAAAAAGAAAACATGTTGGGAGTGGAAAAACGAACAACAAGATGCGTTTGAAAAACTAAAAATAGCATTAACAACAGCCCCAGTACTGAAACAAGCAGAATGTGAAACTCGTTTTATAATCAAAACAGATGCAAGTCAATATGCAATTGGAGCAACTTTAGTGCAGGGGGAGGGCGAAAACGAACACCCAGTTGAATATGCAAGCAGACTTCTTACACCAGCAGAATGCAATTATACAGTGACTGAAAAAGAAGCCTTAGCGATTGTTTGGGCAGTTTCAAAATTTCGAGGTTACATTGAAGGTACACAATTCATTACAATCACTGACCACCAACCATTAAAATGGTTAATGAATTTGAAAACACCAACCGGCCGCTTGGCTCGTTGGGCACTGCAACTACAGCCCTATAATTTCAATATACAATATACTCCAGGGCGTACTAATGTTGTAGCAGACACACTATCAAGACCACCATGTACACATGATAGTGAAGAATGTAATTTATGTCATGTAGAAATAGAATTACCAAAATACAGTGAAAAGCAAATACGTGAGGAACAACTAAAAGATGATGAGCTCAAGAAAATAATAAATGAACTTGAAGAGGAAAAACAAACAGAAAATTATATAGAATGGTCTAAAAAAGGTTACATTCTTAATAAAAATGTGTTATATCGGTATACACCAGAACAGGAAGACGATAATGCAAAATTAATAATACCAATACAAGAAAGACCAAACATATTAAAAGCATATCATGACGACCCAATAGCTGGCCATTTTGGAGTAGAACGTACAGTTCAACGGATCACAGATAAATTCTACTGGAAAGGATTAAGGAAGGATGTAATTAAATATGTGAAGACTTGTGTAGAGTGTCAGAAATATAAACCATCAAATAAAAAACCAGCGGGTTTATATCAATCAACTGCAAATAATCACAGATTTGAAGTATTATCTATTGATCTATTCGGTCCCTTACCAAAAGCAGCAACAGGAGAAAAATGGATGTTTATTGTTGAAGACACAGCTTCTCGATGGGTAGAACTATTTGCAATAACAGAAGCCACAGCAGAAACCTGTGCACTCACTCTTCTGCATGAAATATTTCTGCGCTATGCAACCAACCAAGGAAAATTGTAAGTGATAACGGGGTACAATTCATATCAGCAATAATGCAAAAACTTACTTATTGTCTAGAAATACAACACATTCTGACACCAGTATATCACCCAGAACCTAATATTGTGGAAAGGAAAAATAGAGACATGAAAACTCAAATTGCTATTATGGTGAAGAATCAACACCAAAAATGGCCAAATACACTGCCTGCTATCAGATTTGCAATGAACTCGGCTGTATGTCAAACAACGGGCTATTCACCATCCTACTTGACTTTTGGACGTGAATTAAGAACTCCCTATGATCTTACACATGATTTCAGTACAGTCATAACACAAGAAAAATTTATATCACAAATCACACCTACTTTGAAGCAGTTAGCTGAAGATTTACTAATTGCAAAAGAAAACGTAGAAACCATGCAAGACAGTAATAGGCAACGTGCAAATCAAAGAAGAAGACCAGATCCATGCTATAAAATAGGAGACTTAGTATTGGTTGAGACACATCCAGTAAACAATAATGAGAAACAGTTTACAGCAAAATTTGCACCACGCAGAGATGGTCCTTATATTGTCATAAAGAAACATGGAGCATCCACATATGAAGTGGCAAACCCAAAGACACCAGAACAATCCATGGGAAAATATCATACGTCAGCAATATGTAAATTTGAACAAAGAGATGACAATGTGCCCAAACCATTAAATCCTATAAGAAAAAGAGGGAGACCAAGGAAAATACATACTGATCCTGGTACTCAGTCGGGACGACTATAGAGTACCAGAGGGGGAGAATGTAACAAACATACAGCGCCATCTAGTGTAACTTAACCAAAGCACTATGAGGAGCGGCTTCAAAAACTAGAAGACTACAACTACAGACGACTACGTGTAAATATTGCGCACACATGTAAACCATCCGCCTTTATAAGCAGAGCTGTCTTCGAACAAATTGTCATTCACTAGCTAGAGGTTCTGAGCCCGGTAGCCACGCAGCCAGCTCTGATCCTTAGTACGACTAGTTTCTGCTTCGATAGCCTAGCAGTCTTCAGGAACTAGCCAGCTAGGGGAGGTCTGAAAGGCGATAGCCACGTAGTCCCTTTCATCCCTCCACTTAGGGTTGTTGCATGATATTCAATTATTGTAACGTAACATAAGTAAAGTTGCCAATAAATTATCATCAAGTTCAACGGGGCTTTAATTTCACAAACACCAACCCTACATAACTCTTTTAGTAACATGTGTTTCATCCCTCCACTTTACATGACCATGCCAAGATAAGCGGTTCCCTTTCAACTTTTCTGTGACTGGCGCCACTTTTAAACTACCTGTAATGTACTCATTTCTCACTTTATCCATTCTCGTTACTCCACATAGCCATCTCAACATTCTCATCTCCGCCACAAGCAATCTTTTTTAATCCGTCTTTTTCACAGCCCAACATTCTGACCCATACAGTATGACAGGTCTAATCACGGACTTATATATTTTCCCCTTGGTCGCAAGTTGTTCTAGTGACCTGTCGCCATTTCATCCATCCTGAGTTGATCCTCTGCGTTACGTCTCGGTCTATATCGAAATCCCCCTGAACAAGCGACCCGATGTACCGAAAGTCGGAGCAGATCGGTATAGGCATTCCGTTGAGAGCTACAGGCACAGGACTGGGGAGACCGCCGAAAACGCAAAACAGATACTCCGTTTTGGTTCTGCTCAATTTCAGGCCCACACTCTCCAGTTTTTGCCACCACGTCTCCAATCTGCTCTGGACCTCTAACCCGCTTTCGCCAACCTGCACAATATCATCAGCAAATAGCATACACCAGGGAGCCTCTTCCTGGATGTCCGACGTGTCCACCACTGATACTATCCCTTAAATACATAATTATTATAAAACAAAGTTCCCCGCCGCGTTTGTACGCGATAAACTCAAAAAATAGTGAACGGATTTTCATGTGATTTTCACCAATACACAGAATGATTCATGAGGAAGGCTTAAGTGTATAATTTGTACCCGAAAAAAACTGGGGCAGGTTACTAGTAAGGTATAATTAGATTGTTCTAGACAGACAAAATGACATAAGCTATACAATTTAAAAAAAAATGGCGGACGCTGTTGTGTAAGTGAATTTGTATTTTTTCGCGACATAGTCATGTGAGGTAGGTATAGGTATCAAAATAAAGGACTCGACGAGACGATTTTAAAAGTGTAACTTATTAAATACTTACTTATAGGAAATACAAAAATTAACTTGTGTCTATAAAACCCGACTGCGAAAAACAACAAAAAAATAACAAAAACACTGAAAATTTTCAAAAATTCTGTTTACAAAAAGCAACTAAAATGTTTCGAACAAATTACTTTACAAGGTATAGTTCAATTGCAGATTTACCGCCAGCAACTGCATCAGACTGCTTGAAAAAGTAGGTAACTTGTTTGGAACATTTTAGTTATTCCAATGCAACAGTTCTTGAAAAAAAAAACAGGAATTGCCACTCAGATTCTGATTTGATATTGTGTATCATCTCGAAAAATTGCAACAGATTCGTTTTCCAATTATCAAAGAGTCGAACAATGTTATACAACATCACAAGAAAATACCAATTTCCAGTTTCTAGAAAATGAAACCTCCTTCCTCTGGCGACCTTCGATTCGCAACACAATAGATTCCGTTACACATGACCTCTTGACCCCGGAGACATTGTCCCGTCGGGCTATAAGTGACAGTTGGCCAAATATGGCGACTTGCCACGAAATATTTGAAATGTGGTACGTTTTTATTTGTAGCTAATTTTAGAGAGGAGGTATTGTTCCGATCTTCAAATATCTTATTCAAATTCTTTATTGCGAACTAAGTGTACTTACATAATTTTGAAGATGGTAACTATAGGTAGGTTCTTAGAACTTACTTGCCTTTTAGGGTATTGCAATTTAAATGGATAGAAAAAAATAATTAAAATATATAAGTAAATACCTACCTATTCAATGTTACAGATATACAGTTTACGTTAGGTACATTATATTAATTATTATTATTCATACATTTTAATGAAATCTCTCATACATTATAATGATACTTGTATAATACTATTCTTATAATTTATATCACAATAGATTAATTAACAACATTCAGTAATTATTTTTTCTCCAAGGAATTCTTTTACACAGTAATATGCCTTTTTAATCAGCAAGGCTTCCTTTTTAACCGACTTCGAACAAGGAGGAGGTTCTATGTTCGACTGTATGACTGTTTTTTTTTTTCTATGTATGTCCACCGATTTCTCCGTTACTTGTAGACCGATTTTCAAAATTCTTTTTTTATCCGTAAGAATATACTCCCGAGGTGGTCCCATATAAATTTTATTGAAATTGCTTCAGCCCTTTTTGAGAAACTGAACAAAAACGAAAAATACGCGTACCTCGATGACGTTTTGGTGTTCTCCAAATGTTTAAATTCTACGTTCCATGTTATTGGGGTTTTTAGTTCTGGGGTATATATAACAACTAAAAAGTGAAAAATAAAAAACTCTTTACAAAAAAAAAAACCGACTTCCAAAAAAAATTACTCTAAAAATTAAAAAATAACTTTAATTTCGGAAGTCGGTGTCAAATAACGAAGAAGTAAAATACAAACACCGACTTCCGAAATTACAGCTATTTTTAAATTTTTAGAGTAATTTTTTTTGGAAGTCGGTTTTTTTATTGTAAAAAGTTTTTTTAAAAGTACCAATTGAATTTATGTTCTTAATGAATATGGGTAACTTATTATATATTTTTATGCCCATACAAAAAATACTAAATATTGCTTTATACTGCAGTGTGGAATGTTTTATTGCGTAACGTATTTTAATGTGTCATAGCTACTGATATTTGATTTAAGGCGCAGTTAAACGACTTTAATGGTTTTTAATTGAACATCACGTCTAAACGACTTGTTTTACTTCTTTTAAAAAAAAATATGTTACTCTAGACAATTTCTTTCGTAATTTGATCTCAGAATATTTGAAATTATATTTTTAGAACATAGTGTAATTAATTTGTAAAGTTATGTCTAACTCAGATAAAAAATTGAGAATCACGCAAAAACTGTAAAGCGTATTTTTATGAAACCTTCACCATTTTAAAGATCATTTAATTATTTACAATTTAGTCTCAGTGTTTTAGTTTAGTACTTGTTATATGTAATAAATTAATAATGCGTCTATTTTCGGACAGCGCTCCTTGATGGGCGAGTCCTATTACGGGGTGGACATACGACACGTTGTGTGAGCTCAACGCAGAAGACGCAAGCTAACCACTCAAGGTCGCTGGCAGCTAATAGCGCCTTAACTAAAATTAAGGCCGCGTATATATCTAACAATGACTGACTCACTTTTTACTTTCTACCTGAATGCCCCAGAAGGAGGGTAATGTTTTACGAAAGTTGGTACGTATGTAAGTATTTATGTCATAAATCAGTGATTGAACTAAAACAAATACCACAAACTATAAAAAAAACTAAAAAAAAGACTGCATCAGACTGCTTCATAGGTCACTTGTTGGTTTTTTGGCGACATTTTTTTGAGTGAAGTTCAGTGGCTGTTTTAATTATTTGCAAATTGATTCCTAGTGGATATTGTGATGTTAAATTGGTGTAGTTTTGTGTCTCAAGTGTCTACGCAACTGGACAATGTGGGGAATCATAGAAACAGACGCGATCTCGGTAAAATAAAGCTGAGAATTTTGCCTTAGTATTGACTACCTTTGCGTCAAATACTGCAAAAACATTATGTGTTACATCTGCATTCTAATGGGGAAAAGCGAGAGTATTTTGTAACTAAAACTAAATACTTTCTAAACTTGACACTGCACTGGCTAAATGCACAAACCGTGTGAAGCCAAGAAAAAAAAAATTGAAACTTTTTAGTTGGGTTTTCCGAAAACATTTTTTTTTATTGATTGCTTTTAATCCATTCCTAGTAGCCCTACTAATATAGAGTAAACGTGAATGTTTAAATGTTTGTTAATCAATCACACCTCAACATTTAGATATCGGTCAAACACAGGTGCACTCTTTGTTCCTTCTCTCATAGTCCGATGGGACGGCAGTCCAACACTCAGGGCTGCTACAGAGACCAATGAGGCAGACAGGCAAAACTTTATAATTCAATCAAATCAGCATCATGCAACAAAACTTATTTAAAACAAAAAAAATATGTACAGGTTTTAATTTTCTCTCTACTATCAAGCATCATCATTTCAGCCGAAAGATGTCCACTGCTGGACATAACATACCTATGTCAAAGTGTCGCCACAATGACCGGTCCTGTGAGTCTCGCATCCATCGGCTACCCGTGCCCTCACCAGGTCATCCGTCCACCTTGTGGGAGGCCTTCCAACGCTGCGTGTTCCGGTACGCGGTCGTCATTCCAGAATTTTTCGGCTCCATCGTCCGTCCGTTCTGCGAGCAATGTGCCCTGCCCACTACCGCTTCAGTTTGGCGATTCTTCGGGCTATGTCGGTAACCTTAATTCTCTTGCGAATATGATACATTTTTAATAGCCTATTATAATAATCAGCGTTCCCAATTGAGAGTATTAAAAAAGATCATTCTTATTATACGAATTATTTTTAGCTGCGGAACCGAGGACCAATTAGGTGACTAGCCAAATACATATATCTTAGAGCTGTAGTAAAGTCTATTATTAAAATAATTTGTAGTTCAGTTAGGAAATAAAATAATCTCTTTTGAAGTACCTACAATTTACATAATAATAAGCTGTTGCATTTTTATTGTTTTCATTTAAAATTAAAGTACCTATTATTATGTACAGATGAATACATTTTTTTTATTGTTGATAGGCACGCGTTTGACCACTATCTCACCTGATCGTCGCCGCAGTGCTTGTGTGTCCTATAGACCAAATTTATCGAAAATGAACTTTAAAAGCAGTATTGTTAAGACTTAAATTTCAATCCTGTTGGTTAAGGAAGATCCAAAACATTTTTTGGTTATAAAATTAAAAAGTCATAAAACTTTTATTTGTGACACGACACTGTAATGACAATTTTGTGCTTAATTATTCTATGTCCAGTGTTTGTTTTATATCCTACATCGTAAGAAACGTTGAGTGCTTGAGTGTTCCATGTCCACTCAATCGACCAATCACAGCCCACGACGCCATATTCATTTGGAACATAGTACAAATAAGCACGCAAAAATGAAACAGTCACTTAAAGTCACTTTGTCCTATCTGCAATGAGGTTATGTTCTAAGTCCACATTCGTAATTTTATTTGTGCATGTTTGTTCTATGTCCATATTAAAACTGTAAAATAAGGTATAATTTATATAAAAAAATTGATGAATATTATAACAATCAATGCGTATGTAACTCATGTATTATGATAGACAAAACTTCTTTTCTTTTTCTTCAAACCTAGAAATTAAAGCTTAAAAAAAAGGGACAAAAACTCTTCTACTGTAAAATGTACCCAATGGTAGATAGGACAAATAAGCACTAGGGCGACGTGATGGTAAGCGATGATGTGGTCGCAGACGGAGCACGCTTGCCTAGAAGTATACCTATTTACACTACAAAAAAGCTCATACGAATAATAACCAACATAGATCAAACAGATAGTTGCAAGCCTCACTTCAAGAAACACAAAATCCTTACCTTAATTGATATTTATATTTTAGAATTATGCAAACTAGTCCGCAAACACCCAGATTTCTACACCACCCGGGCAGAAATACAAACAAAATATACGCTGCGCCATAAAAACAGACTTAATTTACCTCCATCCCGCCTTAAATTGCACTCTTCCAGTCCATATGCTATGTCAATAAAAATATACAATAAATTACCGGAACACTTAAAAAAAGAAAATAAAATAAGTATATTTTTAAATAAACTAAAACAATTTTTAATTACTAAAAACTATTATACAATTGACGAATATCTAACGGATAAATTCAATAATAAATAGATAAAACAGTTTACTTAATAAACAAAAAATAAACGAGTTAAAATAGACGAACATATTAAATATTAATTGAAATAATAAATACAATAATAGATTTACAAAATATGTAAGCGAATGGATAATAATATTTAATTTAATATAAAATAGATAATTTATAAAATAACATATTACTATTTATTTTACTTATATTATATAATTATATAATATAAGTAAAACAAATAGTAATATTAATAAGACAGATATGAAAAACTGAAATTGAATTTAGTACATAAATTAAAAAGGATAATATTAAAGTGGTCTTCCCCTCTCCTACTTTTAAATTTTGCTGTGCCCGACAGGGTCCATAATTGTTTCAGTAAATATACTAAAAAATTACCATCTCTATGTACATTATGGATGCAATAAAGAATTTGAATTGAATTGAATATTGAATTGAAGTAACCTATTCACTCTTGACTTAAAGACTCCCTGGTTGTAGCTATTTAAGAAACACAGACTCCAGTAGGGAATTGCACTTACTAGCTGTACGCACAATGAATGTGTTCTCAAAACGTTTTGTGCGTGTGGATGGGATGTTCACCATGTACCGGTGGCACATCGCCGTCGTCTTGCACGTCTCTTACATAAGTTAAATCTTAGTATTTATTATTCTTTAAGTAGGTTAGGAAGATAAAGTGAATTTTTTTTGGCGTTTTTATAGATAATGGTACGGAACCCTTCGTGCGCAAGTCCGACTCGCACTTGGCCGGTTATTTTTTAAATGTTGCTCTATCGGAACAAAAACAAAGCAAGACTGGCAACTGCAGCATTTTTTGCTGTAATGCCAATAAACGCATTTTTTCTTTCTTTCTTTAACTGTTAGATCCTGAGGTTCACTTATAATACGTACCAAGTCCGAAGTTTGTATTAAAGCCTGGTTATTTGAGATACTCAATGGCTTAACTCTTCGGCCATGGGGTCCGAGAGCTCATACACTATTTAAAGATTTATCTAAACGCCTAGTTGACATTTCGAGTGACCCAAGGGCTGGCTTTTACCTCGACCAGAGGTAAGCATACAACATGGCAATGCCGCCAGTCTTTTGGGCATACTTACAGTCGACAGCGATGAGGAGGATTTTTTTGACGCCGTATTTTAAGTATTATTTAGTTAGATGTTTTTGTTTTGACTATAGATGGTTAAGGGAGAAGTGCCAGGGTAGCCCTACTAACAATAGAAAGCTGTATTGATGATTATAAATAAAAAATCTGTTAATTTCCTGCAAACTATACATTGTGCTAAAATAGTTCCCTAATGTTACTGATGTTTATTTATTAGTATGGTTAGTATTTATTATCTAGTTTTTTTTTTAATTGTTACACTGTTTCAGTCTGCAAGAACCCCTGTATGGGTAAAGGCCTCCTCCAAGTATGCTTGATGATTCTTATGATAATAATTCTATAAATGCATACTTGCTACGGCCGCGAATCATATTTTCTCCAACATATAACCTAACACAGACCTGTAAATTGCAAAAACGGGAGAAAATTTAAATTTCGCGGGCTGCCCTGTACATTTCACCTTAAGTATTTAATAAGTATGTATATTTAAACACTATGTATTAACGGCTCTGTAAAGACACCTCACGGATACGCATACTGTACATATAACAAAGTAGTTTTGCGCAAAAATTATTGCTGTGAAACTTTTATTTTTAGGTATAAAAAAAACTATTTTTTATAGCACGCAATGTAACGCGAATACAGGCAAGTGGAGTTAAACCCCGCCCCTTCGCTCTAAGCCACGTAGGTACTTTTCGGATACGTTTGATATTCATTGTATTTTCGTAACTGCAAATTCGTAATTTCGAAAAAAAAACGAAAATTCAGGTAATGTTTATTTCGAAAAAAAATTTGTAATAATGCTTACAATTCATTTTCGTAAAAAAGTTAAAAAAAGAATTGTGACTTTGACCTTCAATATTTCCAGAACCAGTGGTTTCCCAGGTATGGTCTAGTAAAAAAAAAAAATTCAAATAATGGATAAAATATGTGGCTTTCGGCTCCAGAAACTGTCTTTTTACACCCGATACATTAATTTAAACAAGTCGTCAGAAACCCGAAAGTCTGGCAACCAGTCTTACCAAAGGGTATCCAGTATTACCCAGTAACTGTGTTGTGGAGGTCAGATAGGCAGTCGCTTCATGTATTTTACATGGAGCGGTATTCAGCTGCATCCGGTGAGACTGGATGCCGACCCTAAGATAGTTGGTAAAAGGCTAGGCAGATGATGATATTAATTTAAACAAACAAGTAGAATAACACTTGTGACTTAAGTGGCAAATGCAGTTGAATAATAACACACTTTTTTCCTATCTAATCAGTCTGCTCTCAAGTGCTGTCCCACGTCATCAATATATTAAGTTAAATGATCCATATGGAAATAGGTAATAGATGTGAAGTGCTTTATATGTATCTATTGTTTGATGACCTAAATTAATAAATGTGATTTTGTAGGACAATAGAATATCCTTTTTCCATATCGTCATCCACTAACAACTAATTTTATCGGCTACTGTATTTTCAAGTGTAGATTATTTTTAGTGCACATGATTTTCCTGCTCGTGGCTAAAGTATAACAGCAGCACGGGTCGATCCATCAGGTTAAGCTACGCTTACCGGGATTGGTCCATGGATGGGTGACCATCTTTACATACCGAGACTCCTCCGTGCCTCGGAAAGCACGTTAAGATAAGATAAGATAAGATTTTTGACAGTCGTTACGGGTCGTCAGAAGCCCGAAAGTCTGACAACCAGTCTTACCAAGGGATATGGTGTTACCGAGTAACTGGATTGTGGTGGTCAGATAGGCAATCGCTCCATGTAAGATACTGGTATTCAGCTGTATCCGGTTAGACTGGAAGCTGACCCCAAGATAGTTGGGAAAAGGCGCGGGCAGATTGACTGTATTTTCGAGTGTAGGTAGATTATTTTAGTGCACATGATTTTCCTGTTCTAATCATGTTTGACCGAAGGCTATTAAAGTCATATCTACTAGTTATCAGATTCTCTGGATTTCACTAAACCCGATTCTGATGAAACTTTTAATAAATCTGGCTTGACGTTAGGGACTTGTCCCACAGCTAACGATGAGCGAGTAGCGAGAAAAGATGTAAACTAAAATCGAGTTGGCGAGCAGCGAGTAGCGAGTGGTTAATTCTGATACTTTTGTCGCTGGGATATGTGAATTCTGACGGCCAAGCGAGTAGGTAGTAGTAGTATCTTTGACAGCTCTTGTCGCTCAGCGACAAACTTGTGGTGCGGGTCCTCGCCGGCAGTGGGAACAGTCAGCGATCAACTTTTAGGTCCCACCTATGAAATCTCCATACAAAATATAGAGAATTTTAAAGTGTAAGTTGCATTATTAATACCAACATTTTCTTAATTTATTTATCAACTATGAACACTAATGTTTTAAAACTTTGTCACCACCCACCCTATGTCACTCTTCCCACCCTATGTCACTTTTCCCACCCTATGTCACTCTTCCCACCCCATGTCACTCTTCCCACCCTATGTCACTCTTCCCACCCTATGCCACTCTTCCCACCCTATGTCACCCTTCCCGCCCTATGTCACCCTTCCCGCCCTATGTCACCCTTCCCGCCCTATGTCACCCTTCCCGCCCTATGTCACCGTTCCCGCCCTATGTCACCGTTCCCGCCCTATGTCACCCTTCCCGCCCTATGTCACCCTTCCCGCCCTATGTCACCCTTCCCGCCCTATGTCACCGTTCCCGCCCTATGTCACCCTTCCCGCCCTATGTCACCCTTCCCGCCCTATGTCACCCTTCCCGCCCTATGTCACCCTTCCCGCCCTATGTCACCCTTCCCGCCCTATGTCACCCTTCCCGCCCTATGTCACCCTTCCCGCCCTATGTCACCCTTCCCGCCCTATGTCACCCTTTCGCCCTATGTCACCCTTCCCGCCCTATGTCACCCTTCCCGCAATATGTCACTCTTCCCGCCCTATGTCACTCTTCCCGCCCTCTGTCACTCTTCCCGCCCTATGTCACTCTTCCCGCCCTATGTCACTCTTCCCACCTTTGCTCATCCTTCCCAGCCTTGCTCACCTTTGCAAGGTGGCCAAAGGTGAGCAAAGGTGGTCATAGGTGGGCAAAGGTTGTCAAAGGTGAGCAAGGTAGCCAAAAGTGAGAAAAGGTGGCCAAAGGTGAGGTGAAGGTGAGGTGGGGTCATCTTTACTCACCTTTGGCCATCCTTCCCACCCTATCTTATCCTTCCCACCCTTGCTCATCCTTCCCATCTTTGTTCACACTTCCCACCCTTGGTTACACTTCGATCGAGTGCTCAGGGGCCCTCTCAACTGTTTCGTATTTATCTTCAACCCCTGGGCAGGCATCGGCCATGACGGGCCCTGTCATTATTGCTGACAACCCTTTGAGGCGCGCGTGGAACACTACGCGCTGTCGACTCTCGGGTCTGGTGCTGATCGGACGGCGAGCTACCCATTACTCGCCGTCCGTAGACCCGGGTCTACGGTGGCCGGAGATCGTCTCGCGGTGCCGGAATCCCCAGGCGTCTCCTGCGGCGGCTGCTGCTAAGGGCGTGAGGGCGACTCTGTTGTTGAGTCTCCCTCACCCATGCCGCCTCCTTCTTCGCGAACATTACTGCTTCGCAGAAGGAGGAGACAGTTTCCCATTCCCTCTCGCTGAACCTGGGCCGGGCGCGAGAGGTCGCAGCCGCCTATCGTATCCACGAGGACACGGCGGTGCTCCGCCCAAGCGGGGCAGACCTCCACCGTATGCTTCACCGTGTCTTCTGGGCAATCCGTGCAGTGGAAACACCCTGGCGTTTCCTCCCGCCTTATGTTCGCATAACATTACAGGAGCCTCCCGAAACAACCATGTCCGGTGAGGACCTGCATCAGGCGGAAGGTGAGGATGCCGTGGTGCCTCTCCAGCCACTCCTCAAAGAGGGACACTACCGCCGCAACGGTGGCGTGCCCAGCGCTGGGTTAATTGTACTCATCATTATGAACCACTTTTCATATGAGACCAACACCAAAATCGAAAACAATATCAGCTGTTCCATACATAAGGTTTGCTTTTTTTTTTTTTTTTGGGGCGGGAAACCATCCAATGATTTCTCGCGCTCTGGGTGGAGCGGGAGGGCGTGTCAGACTCTTACTGACTAAAACCCACCCCTGTTCCTTCCTGCCTTTGAGTGCCCAGGGGCGAGGTAACTCTGTTTCGAATTTATCCTCAACCCCCGGGCAGGCATCGGCCATGACGGGCCCCGTCTCTTGCTGACAACTCTTTGAGGCGCGCGTGGAACACTACGCGCCGTCGACTCTCGGGCCTGTTGCTGATCGGACGGCGAGCTACCCATTACTCGCCGTCCGCAGGCCCGGGTCTACGGTGGGCGGAGATCGTCTCGCGGCGCCGGAAGTCCCAGGCGTCTCCTGAGGCGGCTGCTGCTGAGGGCGTGAGGGCGACTCCGTTGTTCGTGCTCTCTCACGCGTCCCGCCTCCGCCTTCGCGAGCATTACTGCTTCGCAGAAGGAGGAGACGGCTTCCCATTCCCTCTCGCTCCGTACCATGGCCTGAACCAGGGCAGGGCGCGAGAGGTCGCTGCCGCCTATCGCATCCACGAGGACACGGCGTGGCTCCGCCCAAGCGGGGCAGACCTCCACCGTATGCTCCACCGTGTCCTCGGGACGATCCGTGCAATGGAAACACCCGGGCGTCACCTCCCGCTTGATCCGAAACAGGAACCTCCCGAAACAGCCGTGTCCGGTGAGGACCTGCGTCAGGCGGAACGTGAGGGAGCCGTGAGGCCTCTCCAGCCAAGCCTCAAAGATGACATAAGGTTTGCTGGGAGAAAACTCAACTTTGACTTAAGCTCGCCTTTGTACATGAACTGTGTTATGACTGTATTATAAGTTAAGATGTGGTGTACTCGTACAATAAAGAATTAAGAATTTTGACGAGTGAATGCGAACATAATTGTAGGGAACAGTCATTTTTTTTTTCGCGATTTCAGTGTTGTTCCCATAGTAAACGTTGTTCATAACGATAAGTACAATTACCCCTTAAGAGATTTCGTGTATTAAGAGATATGCCTTATATACGTACTCATAGTTATAAACCAGTTTTGCGATGGGGTTACGCGTTATTGAACAAATTAAAAATAAACAAAAACCCGGCTGACAAGAAACAACTAAATAGTTCCAAAATAGTTAATTCCGCCAACTGCATCAGACTGCTTGAAAAGTGGCTTGTTTGGAAGAATGGAAACATTATATTAATTTTTTTCAGTCGGTTTTTTATTGATTGACTCGCATTTCGCCACTATCTCAACCCCGGGAAATTGACGTCACGGACGTCGGTAACAGCTGACTAGCTTGCTTGTTTACGTGTTTTAAATATAAACAAAGTGTTTAACAAAAAATCTTTATTGATAAAGTGCTTGTACTAGATAAGATTGTTTAATTAAATGTATTGTTGTGCAGTGTCAGTGCTCAGTGAAACATGATTTATAACTAGAAAACTTAATCTAAATACATTCAGTGCAAACCCCCCCGAAACTTTTTACAAATAAAAACTTAAAGCTAAAAATATAAAAACTTTTTACAAAAAAAATACAACCGACTTCCATTTTCGGAAGTCGGTGTTTCTAGTTTGGTTTCTTCGTTATTTGACACCGACTTCCGAAATTAAAGTTATTTTGCATTTTTTAGTATTATTTATGGAAGTCGGCTGTATTTTTTTTGTAAAAAGTTTTTTATTTTTCACTTTTTAGTTGTTTTACCCCATTCTAAAACTAAATTAATAGTAAAGTTATGCCCGAATTGATAGCCCCAAAAATAGGGAATTTGAACGTAGTTGGTGAAATTAGGGTGTATCAGGGTGAACTGTACAAATCTGTATACCCCTTCAGAGTGCATCAGCGTGATGTAATGTTGTGAAGTGGTGAAACCAATATACAGACATGCGATTGCAGCAATTCTGGAAGGTCTGCTATCATTTATTGAAGAGTTCCATTGTGTATCTCCGAAGTTCTTCATCAAATCTTCACCAAATTAAAATGGGACCAAATGTGAAGCAACAGCTTTCAAATAAAAAAAAATCTTCAAAAAAAAAATACAGTCGAATTGAGAACCTCCTCCTTTTTTTGAAGTCGGTTAAAAAAAAGAGGAGTCATTTTTAAGGTACTTTTTTTTTGTATAAAACTATAAGTAATAAGATTTTTTTACTCTTGGCAGTTGTTGTATTATTCGATATATATCAAGCAATTGATGAATATTTTAATTCGTAGAAGTGACGAGGTTCTCTATTTGTGAGAAAAAAAACGCCAATTTCATATGTAAGGACCCAATATTAATAAATGCATCTCTTTTGTTTACTATCTATTGTACATTTCTTGAGCGTTAAAATAGCCGATAGTTAATCGCTTCATCGCCAGCAGTAGAACAACTGCCTTATGGATCTAAAAACTAGAAACCAGACAGTTCTTTGTAGTAATTACCGACAAACGAAGTGAATAGGGACGCAGGGGCGAATGAGATACGCGAATGAGAACGAGAACGAGAAAACGAAACTTCGGAGAGGTTTTACTCCACCTACTCCAATTTATTCATGAATTGTAATAGAAAATAAATCGATTTCTTGCTAGATATTGTGACGACCTTATGTTGGCAACCTTATGGTGAAGACTGGCACGTTAGAAGTTTGGAACTTTCTAGAAACTCTTGGAACGCCAATTGTGAATTTATAATAAAAGAAGATTTTAGTTTTTAGGTAGACTTGACCTAGCCCGCTCGAAGAGGGCACTTGTAAATAATTTCATTATTCAATATAACGTATAACGTATTAGTATTTCAGTTCTCTTTCTTTTATAACACATCACACATAAGCAGTCACTCTTACACACCACACTCTCGCACCGCTAGCGAGTACGACAAACCCCCAGGAACCTAAAAGGAATCTCCAGGGACCAGCACTAAGAGAAGCTGCTTCAGGTCCCTATATGTGGTGGAGGCGCCGGGTAAGAACGCCGTATGTAAGAGTGACGGCAACGGTATCAGTGTGCGGTGGACAAATTGAGGACTGATGCAGTGACAGCCACCAGGATAAGAGGAGTATACTCCAAGCTGAGTGGTTCCGTTTTTATTAAGTGTTAAATAATATTAAAAGAGCAAAATGCGATACTTTTCGGGACACACGTATGAGGTGTGCCTCGAAGAATTTATCGACGAGTTTGTGTCGATGGCCATTGCCAAAGGGTGGCGAAAAAGCGATTATTCGCTAATTCTTGGTGTCTGGTTAAAAGGAGCTGCGCATTATTTTTTTAAATATACGTTCCAGTATGAGATGGAATTTGACACACTGTGCGCGGAGCTTAGGAGAGAATTCCCATGCAAGTGTGTGTCTTGCAAGCAGAAAATCAATCAGTGTTTTTATAATCTTGAGAGGCCGGACGTTGTGTCCGAGGCGGATGAAAAGTCTGTAGATAATGTGAGCGAGGATAATCAAATAATATTATTTTCTAAGGAGGACGATGTTGACCAGAGCTGCGCTGATGCAGGCCTAGTCAATGATGTCCAGGAATATGAAGACTGCGGTCTGGACGATGATGACCGAAGCTGTGAAAATGAAGATACAGAATCGGGTCGGTTATTTACAATTATTCCTAGTAATAATATTTCAGAGAAACAAGAGATAATTGTAGTAAAAGAAACATTTGGCGAGCACGAGTCGAATGAAAATTTTATTTGTTTGGGAGTTGTTTCGGCTGATGTCGTCGACATGGAAAGCTGTGAGGTGGAAGTTCCGTCGGAGACACATGGTTCTTGTAACGATGATTTTGTTCAAGTTGAGTATGTTTCTGCTGATGTTTGTGAGCAGGAGAGCTTCGAAATGGCGGTGGAGTCCAAAGAGCTGTGCGTGCCGGTGGAAGTCATGCAAAATCCTGCTATTATTGTTCCAATAGGTGATGGTCCAGCGGATATCTATCGGGATGAAAACTGCATCATAAATATCACTTCACAACATCACAACATTTCACAACAAATGGAACAGCATTTTTCACAGAATAGGCTGGAGGAGGAGATATGGGCCCTCCCGTATTATATGAAGAGGAATAATTTCCATTTCTTTGCTAAACATAAAATTATTTTTGTATCAATTTTATTTATTCTAGCTGACATGCATAGTCATAGCAACGTGACAAACAAGTTTTCGACCATAAATATAAGGTATGGACATAGTAATTACGATGACCCAAATTTTTCGATAAAAATAAAAATATGCGAAAGAGGTCAAGAATTGCTTGTAAACTATTTATTAAAGCAATATTCTGTAAGTAAATATAAGTGTTGGAAATTTAAGAAAAAATTTATAAATTGTTTGTTAAAAATTATTTTATTTTTAAAAATAATTTTAGAGAATAGACAGTGGTGTCAGATGTCATTTGACATGACAAATAATTGTCAGATATCTGGTTCGTCAAAATTAGTACGGTTGACAATATAGTAAAAGTTTAATGTTTTAACCATTATTATATTTATGTATTTTTATTTTCTGTTTGTTTCAGTCCAGTACTAACCCAACAAGTTCAACTGTATCATATCAATCGAAGATTTTTGTTACGTCTACAGTTGCTGTCCAGTTTAAAATTCCTTTTCTTTTATTTTTTAAATTATCTATTCACACACTTGCTTTTCCAAGTTACTTTTGACATTGGCAGAATAGTCGACATCGGCTCTACTTGCCATCAACAAAAAATAGAATAGAATAGAATAGAAATTTTAACCGACTTCAAAAGTAGGAGGTTCTCATTTGTTTTGTTTTTTATGTGATATTAATCGTTGTGTTTTTGTGTGTTTCATGTAACCGTTATGATGAGCTGCACGGACGTGAATGAAGACCGATGGGAGATGTAACCACATACTATGAAAAAAAAATTTGTTAGGCGATTATTAGGGAAATAGATATGAGTTTCTCCAGAGTGCGATTTTAATAAAGATGTTACTACGGTTAGGAGGTAGAGGGAATTGCGGTCCTCTCTCCTAGGGAAAGATGTGTCTGGGTTTCTTGTCGGTATATACCAGCTTTGTTTATGGGGTATAATGCCTTCGCAAAGTGGGATCGAGTTGATTCTGTATGGTGTGACCGAGCCCGTGACAATTTTTATGTATTATTTATTTAGAGAGTATACTTCAAGTTATATTTATGGAGCACTCTGGGGGAAGTTCAGGAACAGTGAGTAGGTGTTCATAACAGTGGTCGTTTTTTCTCCTGGTCTTCATAAACGTCCAATGGAGTTAAAATTATTACAGTTTTGAATTTTATTTTTGTAAACCCCTTCTGGGTAGATGCTAACTAGAGCATCTTAGGTCAGAAAATTTAGCAGAGCAGTGTGGCTTTTAGTGAGGTTTTGCCTCACTGAAGCCATGTGCATTGCCAGGATATGTGGTGTGCCGAATGGCTCAAATTAATAAAAAGAAAGTTGACCACATCACTCGGGGTGCAGTATGGTTATCCATAGATGGACTTCTGCATCTCCATGAGTCCTCACCTAGGCAGGGAAAAACTGGATAGGATTAGGTAGGTCTCAATCGGCTTTTCAAATATTTAATTGAATAGAAGACTTGCTAGCGTCTGCGCTTCTATTCGTAGGGGCGTAGCTCATGTGACGACCTTATGTTGGCAACCTTATGGTGAAGACTGGCACGTTAGAAGTTTGGAACTTTCTAGAAACTCTTGGAACGCCAATTGTGAATTTATAATAAAAGAAGATTTTAGTTTTTAGGTAGACTTGACCTAGCCCGCTCGAAGAGGGCACTTGTAAATAATTTCATTATTCAATATAACGTATAACGTATTAGTATTTCAGTTCTCTTTCTTTTATAACACATCACACATAAGCAGTCACTCTTACACACCACACTCTCGCACCGCTAGCGAGTACGACAAACCCCCAGGAACCTAAAAGGAATCTCCAGGGACCAGCACTAAGAGAAGCTGCTTCAGGTCCCTATAATATCAATATTAAGGCACCAAAAAATTCTACTCAAGTTCTTGTTTCTATTCACCCCTTTTTTGGGTGGGGAATCATCAAATATCTTCTCCCGCTATAGGTGGAGCGGCAGAGTATGTCAGACTCTTACTGACTAAAATCCACCCTTGTTCCTTTAGTTGCTCGTGCCAGGGCCGTGGTGACTCTCTTTCAAATTTATCCGCGACCTCTATTCACCCCTTTTTTATCGACTTCGAAAAAGGAGGAGGTTCTATGTTCGACTGTATGTTTTTTTTTTAATGTATGTCGACCGATTTCTCTGTCAGTTGTGGACCGATTTTCAAAATTCTTTTTTTATCCAAAATAATACAGTCCTGAGATGGTCCCACATAAATTTTATCGATATTGCTTCAGAGCTTGTTGAAAAACTGAACAAAAACGAAAAATACGTATACATAGATGAGGTTTTGGTTTTCTCTAATTACGAGTATGTTTAAATTCCACATTCCATGTTATTGGGGTTTTTAGTTCTGGGGCTTAACAACTAAAAAGTAAAAAATAAAAAACTTTTTTAACAAAAAAAAAAAACAAGCGACTTCCAAAAAAGAAAATACACTAAAAATTAAAAAAAATATAACTTTAATTTCGGCAGTCGGTGTCAAATAATGAAGAAATAATATACAAACACTTCTTTTTTGGAAGTCGGTTGTTTTTTAATAATATTTTTTGGAGTGTGGGATATTATCCAATGACTCTGGGTGGAACGGAAGGGCGTGTCAGACTTTTACTGACTAAAACCCACACTTGTTCCTTCAGTTGCCTGTGCCAAGAGCTGCGGTAACTCTCTTTCGAATTTATCCGCGACCAGGCAGACCTCTATTTACCCCTGCGTTCCTATTCACGCAGTTTTTAAGTAGTACTTAATCAGATACTGATGATCACAGGTTCGAGTAGGTAGAACTCTAAATAAAAAGGTTTTGGTTCTTAAACACCTAAATTTTAATCCATTACTCTCCTCTTTCGGTTTAAAAATATATTATAACGAGGACTTGATGATATTTTACAGTTATTCATTAAAATGAAAACGGTTCAAAATTACTCGGAACGCCATTCATATTTGTATAAGGAAGCATCAAATTTATTCCACAATTTGAGCAAAAGTCATTATTAAGGAACCCTTATAAGGGAATTTAATGTTGAAATCCAATAAAAATAATGCTTTTTGGCAAAGTATTCAAAAGTAAAGGGTGGTCGGTTTGACGGTCGAAGGCGTAAAATATGGCTACCGCTTTTTCAAAAGACTTTTATGGACATCCCAAGAAATAAAGATTGCGTTTTAATGTTAATATAATAATATTAAGAGCAACTGTGGCTTTATCTTGTAACCATGGCGACCGGCAATTGATTGCGGATAAAATCTCTAACCAACGAGCGACTGTTAATAATAATAATAATAATAATAATAATAATAAAACGTTTATTTCGGAAACTTGCTCCATATTTTGTTAGTGATACAACTTACGTAACTATGTTAGTACTTACTTATATTTAAAAACAAACAAAATAAAACCTACACTAGGACACAACTTAATTCATGTATTTTCCTGCAGTATCAGACCCGTAGCTGTGCATACGGGTCCAATACTCCAGGAAAACGCCGTCCAGCCTATCCCCGATCACCTTCAGTATGCCGTTGGCACTCCCACGAATCCTGCGTAACAATGATGCCGTTCTTTTCCTCATGATTGCTGAAAAACTATCTGTAGTAGATTCAGCAAACATGGCTGACGCGCTACAGAATCGCGGTAACCCCAACAGCACCCGGAAGGCGTTGTTGTACTGGACCCGAAGAGCGTTGTAGGCCCTCTGCGTATGCCTGACCCACAGGCTGCACGCGTAAAAAGACTGACAATAAGCCTTGAAAAGGGTGATTTTGACCGGTCTCGTACATCTTGCAAACCTACGGGCCAACATATTGCATCGGACCGACAACGCTCTCCGTTCCCGTTCTATGTCCTGGTCATCATTAAGATCCTCGACTAGTTTGTGTCCAAGGTATCTAAAACAAGGCACTCTGTTTAGAGCAACACCATATAAGTACACTGGCGGCACTGCCCTGTGACCCTTTGCAGCAACCCCAAACACCATGAACACACTCTTCTTCACGTTGTACAGGAGGCCGTGAGTCAAGGCGTATCTCTCACAAACCTCAAGCAATCGTCTGAGTGCCTCAATCGAGGGACTCAGCAGCACCATGTCGTCCGCGTAAGATATGCTATTTATGATTTTACCATCTACCGAACATCCAACCCCTGTGCTGCTGAGTTCCCCGATCAACTGATCGACATACAAGCTGAACAGCGCTGGGGAGGTCAGACCACCCTGCCTTACACCACATTCCAGACCATACGTCTCAGACAAAGCACCCGACCATCTGACCTGGTTAATCTGGTGATTATACCAATACCTGAGAAGCTCAACTATCTCCTCAGGTTGTTCCCGGTCACGCAACTTAGTCCATAGGACGTTATAATTAACCAGGTCAAACGCCTTCGAAAGGTCTAAAAATACAGCATACACAGGTGTGTTCCTGCAGGTGTAGTAACTGACCGTGTGCTTGAGCGCCAAAATAGCTGTTTCTGTAGACAGCCCAGCTCTAAAACCGAACTGTGCGTCATGCAAATTGAGCTGTCCAGACATCCTACGCCCGAGAACACTGTCAAGCACCTTTGCAGTTATAGTAGCCAATGAGATTGGTCGATAGTTCTCCTTGTCCGAGACGTCGCCTGTCTTATTTTTCACAATAGGTACAACAATCGTCCTCATCAACTCAGCAGGCAGGTATGAGTGCCTAATACAAAAGTTATATAACATAGATAAGACCCTAGGAAGATGCGGACCGGCATGTTGGAAATGTTCTATACTAAGGTTATCATGACCAGGAGACTTACCCCTAGTCATGGTTTTTATAACCTTCCCTATCTCCTTTGACGAGATGTAAATCGGGCTAGACGAACCAAGTCTCTCCCCACCGCACCCCTCCCGCCTATTGACTTGCAACCGCGGTGTCACAGAGAAATGTACTCTGAACATGTCCGCTATCCCCACTGGTTCAGACACGCCATTAACGCTCAAAGGTACAGCAGGTCTGGTGTTTAACTTCTGAGTTGACTTCCAAAATTTATTGAACTGCTTTTTCTTATGTTCTGAAGCTATAATATCCAACTTAATTTGTTCTTCGTTGTCCTGGCAATATTTAAGTTTTTGTTTAAAGACTTTTCTCGTTTCTCGCATATCTATAAACAACTGACCAAATTGAGGTTTCCCGTGCCAAACCCAGTTTTTAAAAGCCACCCTAGCGCACCCATGAGCGTCCCTAACGTGTCTATTCCACCCTATCACAGTACGTTTATTACTACTTTTTCTCACATAACCAGCACTGCCCTCAGCCGCCTCTCGCAGTGACGTAACAATATTCTTGTACAGATTATCAATTATTACAGTGTGCTCTTTATTTAAGCAGAAGTTATCGCAGCAGTTGCTTAACTCTGCTGGGAAATCGACCAGACTAAGCTTTTGCATACATAGTTGGTAATAGCAATTTATTTGGTCAGTACATCTTTCCCCCCACCTCACTTTATCTACTACCTTGCCCTCAAGATTTGCTGAGACATCCGTTCGCCTCACCATCCCCAGGTTGACCTGAATGCATAGTGGAAAGTGGTCTGACCAGTAGGCGTTATGGTACACTTCCGCCTTCTCCACTGATTTCCACGCTGCTTCAGAAACCAGGCAATGGTCAAGCCAACGTCTACTGCCACAGGCATCACTCACAAAGGTAAAAGTGTCCGAGTCTATACCTAGGTTCTTATAGTCAGCACAACACCAACCCTGCTCATCACAAAAAGATAACATTTCCTGGTTAAACAATTCCCCAGGGTGCGCATTAAAATCCCCTAATATATAGACAGACTCAACATTCTCACTCGCAACTATAGCAGCTATTTCACTAAGACATTCACAAAACTCGCTTAAATTATCTACAGAGTTCGTCGGCATGTAAACACTAAACAATAACAAGTCACGGCCGTCGCACGTCGTCGCTTTAATTGCCACAATACGATCGCTAGCACACGGTAAAATAGTTACACACGTAAACAACGATTTCCTCCACAAAAGAGCCACACCTCCATATGGTCTTCCCCTTAATATCCCTAGCGACGTATCCACAGCTGATTTACCAACATAACTGAAATCTAAATCTAAGTGACCTAGAATTGATATTTCATGTGGTAACAACCAGGTCTCTTGCAGCGCAATAATATCTACATATTTACACAAGTTTTAATTAAACTACATCTGGTTTTAATAAAGGCTTTACGAACTAGAATTCATTTTGAATTTTATCTGGAAATAAAATGGAGCCCCGAGTTTTAGTCGGTTTGATTCAACCCTATTGCGAAGTTATTTTGATCATCGTCCTTTTGCGTCTTTAACAATATATCTTAAATCAGTAGTGAAATGGTAAGTAAAAATAATCAGTTATCTGTACTAATATTATAAAGAGGAAAGATTTTTTTGTTTGTTTGTACCGAATAAGCAACTGGACCGATTTTAACCATTTTTTCACCAATACACAGCTAAATTATCAGCAAATAAAACAGGCTACTTTTTATCCCGGGAAAAAAACAGTTCCCACGGGACAGGTCACGGGAGCAAAGCCGCGAGCAAAGTGCTAGTTTATCATAGTAACATAATCTTAACTAACTATATCATCATCATCTTCCTGCCCTTATCCCATGTTACTTGGGGTCGGCGCAACACGTTTTTTTCTTCCATTCTGTCCTGTCAGCCGTCACGCTATCACTAACTCCCTTTCCTTTCAAATCACTCCTCACACAATCCATCCCTCCTTTCTTTGGCCTCCCTCTCCCTCTCCATCCATCCACATTAATATTAATAACTCTTTTAGTTAAATGTGTTTCATCCCTCCTCTTTACATGACCATACCAAGATAAGCGGCGCCTTTTCAACTTTTCTGTCACTGGTGCCACTTTTAAACTCTCACTCTAATGTACTCGTTACTTCACACATCCATCTCAACATTCTCATCTCCGCCTCAGACGGCTAAAAAAGGATTGCATGTGAAAACACAGCCCAACATTCTGATCCATACAGTACGACAGGTCTAATCACGGACTCACAGATTTTCGCCTTTAACTTGAGGGGCATCCGTCGGTCGCAAGTTGTTCCAGTGACCTGTCGCCATTTCATCCATTCTGAGTTGGTCCTGTGCGTTACGTCTCGGTCTATATCACCATCCCACAAGCGACACGAGGTACCAAAAGCCGGAGCAGCTTAACCACCGGCTTAACTAACTATGTAATTATACAAAAAATAAAATGTTTGAACTAGCTAAAACCAAAAAAAATCTAAGATCGAACGACGTCGAAGAATTCCTCTGATTCGTCGCTGTCGACTAATAATGTACCCTAAAGACTGACAGAATTGCCATGTTGTATGGCAATGGCAATGCTTATTACTCTGTCCAAGGTAAAAGCCAGCCCTTGGGTTACGCGAAGTGTCATTTCAACAAGGCGTTTAGACACGTTTTTAAACAATTTGTGAGCATTTGGACCCCACAATCCGAGAGTTTCAACCCCACACGGAGAAAATATTATAAAATATTATTACCAACAAAGTTATATTTATTATATTACCCTTACTAAACAACTCGATGACTTAACAATTTAAACTTTAAGATCATACTAATTTAATACATAAATTTTGAAATGTCACGTCACGAAACTTATGACTCCTCCCACCCCTTGTCACACAATGTCACACTTCGTCGAACCTCTCTTCTCCTCTTAACGTGTGACGTAATTTATGGATTGCCCCTAAGAAGAAATAGCAACCACTACACAAAAGTAACAGTTGTAAAGATACACTATAAACCCACCTGCCATAAGATGTTCAAAGTAGGAGCAAGTCTGAAGTATATGTACTCCTTAATGTTTATTTAATGGTCCATAACTGAGAGGATTGACAGTACATATCTACTTACTTACACAAACTGACGAGCTTTGAATACACCTATTTGAGAAAGATGCTTTTGAAAAATATACTGTTGATCATAAAGGGAATATGGAAGGATAATATGTTTTCGGAGGAATATTTTCAACATCAATCTGTATAGCTTTTTAACCGACGAAGAAAAAATGAGGAGGTGCTCAATTTGACCGTATATATAGGGTGACTGGTAATTAGTGACCGATACTTAAACACGTGATTGTACTCATGATTACAAACAACTTTCTCAAAGAAACTGTTTTTTTTATACGTATTCAATTTTATCACAATAACAACAGTTTGAAATTCGCGCGCGCGTGGGGTCAGTAACCGCCGCGATCAGCTGTTAATTAGTGACCAATCACCCTATATATAGGGTGACTGGTAATTAGTGACCGATACTTATACACGTGATTGTACTCATGATTATAAACAACTTTCCCAAAGAAAGAACGGCGTCACGTGGCTAACAGCTGATAGGTCAAAGGCGCCCGCGCGCAAATTTCATACGACTGTTGGTGTTGTGATAAAAGTGAAAGAGTATAAAAAAAATGTTTCTTTGGGAAAGTTGTTTGTTATCATGAATACAATCACGTGTTTAAGTATCGGTCACTAATTACGAGTCAACCTATATAGGTGTTATTTTTGTACAATTTGATAGATAGTTTAAGTAAATAAGCTCAACACTCAAAAAAAAAAGGTTTATTTATTTTTTACATTTTAGTTCTTTTTCGTCGGTTTAATTTTTTGTAAAAAGTTTTGTCCGCCTGTGTTGGGGTCGGCTTCCTGTCTTACCAAATGCAGCTGAATACAAGTTTTTTACAAGGAGCAACTGCCTATTTTACCTCCATAATAGGGTAGTTTCCTGAAAAAAATTAATTGGTTCGTCAGTTAAACAAAAATAAGGACGATACAGTGCGTTGGCATTTCGCGTGCCATCACGCTGTGCAAGTGTAGCACAGCGTGATGGCACGCGAAGTGACGTAACAAACCCCCACTGAACTTCGATGCGTGTTATATCTTTGTTATTTTTTATTGGTTTGCTAAAGCATTAGATTTACCAAAACAATAAAAATGAATACACGTATTTACGTGTAAGTACTAATAATTTCTTGATAATCTAACTTACGGACTTAGACTATGAAAGGTACACAGTGTCAAAAGCCAGCAATCTGAAATACCAGAATGAGAAGCCCGCTTGTATCTGTATACGCGCAATAAGCTCACACAAACAAAATGAGAAGCCGAAACGTCATCGTTATGTGCGTCGAGGTCACTCACACAATTTAATGACCCTTTCCAATGACGCTGGGTCTATAACCTTTCATAGTCTAAGCTTACGGACTAAATGTTTTTTTTTTATTGTTACTAAGCACGCGTTTGACCACTATCTTACCTGATTTTTATACCCAGGAAACATCCCTGTTCAGTAACAGTAAAAATAATACTCCTTGGCAACGTCGTTTACGTCCATACATATACCTGGTCATACACGCACGCCTATTACAAGTAGATACTACACATCTTATTGAAGAGCATCACCGATAAAATCAGTGTATGTCCATATAAAGGAGTGGTGGCCCAGTGATAACGGCCACAACTTACAATTTGTAGGTCGTGAGTTCAAACCCAGGGAGGCGCTTTACTTTGTGTAAATTATTTAAAACGGTGAAGGAAAACATCGTGAGGAAACTGGCATGTCTTAGAACCAAAAATTCGAAGACATGTGACATCCACCACGCACACACAGGCCCCCTGGCCTGTGCAGCAGTGGGGACATTAAAAGGTTGATGATGATGCTGTTCGTCCAGAGCATCCCTTTCATCAGCCATGTAAATCCTTTTAAGGTTCCGAAAATCTGAACCCGGATCCTTACAAGATCACATGTGCGTCTGACTGTCTGTTTTTCTGTCTGTCTGTCCTCCCGTCTGTCAAAGCGAATTTACTCCGAATCTACTCGACCGATTGAGTTGAAAATTGGTACACACATGAATATCTGTGACGCAAACACGAACGTGTAACGTAAATAAATGAATTTGGAATTTATGGTCACTTTGAGGGTGGAAATCAGAAAATTAATTTTGATATGTAATGTGCTACATATCAAATGAAAGGGCGTATTGTAAGGATTTAAAATATTTTTTTTTCATAATCCCAAAATTTATAGTTTTTTAGTTATTTGAGAAAATAGATGAAAAATGATCATTTTCCCTTATAATTATCCGAAATCACTAGGCCCAAAATTTTGAATAATAAGAGAATGTAGTTCTTTACTTATATATTACAGGCAACCCTATAAGAAGTACATAGGTACTTCTACAAATCATATTTTTCAGGTTTAAACTATACCTATGTATAGTTTATACGTGAAAAATATGCTTTGTTCGGCACCCCGACTCGCTCTTGGCTGGGTTTTTTTTCCTCATTTCATTCTTCCTCTCATAACCATCACCAAACCATCTAAGCATATTTTGTACATTGAAGAACTCTTTTTTGAATACTTCTTTGTCTCTTCATAGTATAAATATTAGTCAAAGTCGCTTTGCGCGTCTGTTTATTTCTTTGCTTACTCCTCCTAAACCACGCAACGGGTTTTAAGGCGCTAGTAGCTGCCAATGACCTTGAGTGGTTAGGTTGCGTGTTCTGTGCAGAGCTCACGTAACGCGTTGTACGTCTATCCAGTTATAGGACTCGCCCATCAAAGAGCGCGAAATTAGACGCATTATTAATTAATAACACATAAAAGAACAGTTAATAAAATAAAACACTGAGACTAAATTATAAATAATTAAATGATCTTTAAAATGGTAAAAATACGCTTTATAGTTTTTGCGTGATTCTCAAATTTTTATCCGCGTTAGACGTAACTTTACAAATTAATTACACTTTGTCTAGAGTAACATATATTTTTTTCAAAGATATAAGACTAGTCGTTTAGAGGTGATTTTCAATTAAAAACCATTAAAAGTCGGATGACTGCGCCTTAATGCGGTTTTCACTAATAGTAAGAGCGACAAACGGAGAAGGTTTGTGTTTATAATTTGCACCCATGCGGAGTCGTGGCGAGTCGCTTATACACTGTAGAACTCTTTCATAAATACTTTGAATATATCTAAGACTTGGAAATCTTAGAATAGATACTTTCGTACCAAAGGACCAGTTTCTAGAAAATTGAGAGCTTTTGAAAAAAAACTTACAAGAGTATGAAGGAGGACTTTCGCGAAACATGCTTTGAATGAATGAAATAAAGTAATGAATGCAATCTTATCCTCTCTGAAGCAGTTGAAGTTTCAAAGAGAGCTATGAATTTTCTGAATTTAAATAGTAGTGACGGCCGCTACTTAGGTACAAGATGTAGGTCGTAGGTTCGAACCAAGATAGCCTTAGTTTGTGTACATTATTTCATCACCACTGCTCTCAAAACGATGAAGTAAAACATAGTGAGGAAACCGGCATGTGCTAGAAACAAAACTTCGAAGATTTGACATGTGACGTCTACCAACCCGCAAAGGGCCCGCGTGGTGGATTACGCGTGAGTCGTAAGCGCTCTCTCAGAGAGGAAGCCTGTCATGTGTCGCAGTAGAAAAAACTTTAAAAGGCACAGGATTATCACACTAATAAAATTATAAAGGCGAATGTTTGTGTGCGTGTGTTTGTATGTTTGTTACTTCTTCACTCGTGTTTCTACAAATAAATGTCTTGTCTTGTCTGGTCTTGTCTCTCAAACGGCTGGACCGATTTGGATGAGGTATGTAGATAGCTTATACCCTGGATTAAAAAGTAGCCTATGTGGCTAATTTTTATCCCGGTCTACGCGAGTGAAACCGCGAGGCGCAGCTAATTATAGAATAAATATTTTACCTGTAACCGTAGAGTATACAATTTTTGTCATATTCCAAAGACGGTATGTTTTCCAATCACGGTAAGTAACCAGGGCTCGGATACCAGTATATTTTTTGAAACGGTTAGAAACGATTTGTTTCGGTTACGTTCGAACGGAACGTTATAAAAAACGTTTTTGAAGAAGAACAAAATTTAAATCATTTTCGATTAATTAAACGTTTTTTTACCGTTTTTTTTCATTTTTCGAATGGTGCGATACTACGATATTTACGATTTTCATTCAATTGTCGCCGCCTCGTGGCTCATGGCTCGGAAAGCACGTTAAGCCGTGGTTGGCCCCGGCTGTCCATCGTGGAGCTTTGACAGTCGTTACGGGTCGTCAGAAACCCGAAAGTCTGACAACCAGTCTTACCAAGGAGTATCGTATTACCCAGTAACTGGGTTGTGGAGGTCAGATAGACAGTCGCTTCATGTAAAATACTGGTATTCAGCTACATACGGTTACTGGAAGCCAACCCCAAGATAGTTGGGAAAAGGTTAGGCAGATTGATTCAGTTATCACCGCACGCTGAGCGCGGCTGCAGCTGCGCCCTGCGAAATAAACCAGTTTTTGAAAGCGTTCTCATTTCGTTTTCGTTCCGAACAAAATGTTGAAAATGTTGTACAAAGAACTGCTCTAACCGTTTTGAAAACATTATTTTAAATGACGGTTCCAAGCCCTGCAAGTAACAAATATACATATTTCAGTCTATAGAGAAGTTAACAAGTAATCATCATCATTTCTACCGAAAGACGTCCACTGCTGGACATAGGCCTCCCCCAAGTGTCGCCACAATGACCGGTCCTGTGCGTCTCGCATCCATCGGCTACCCGCGACCCTCACCCGGTCATCGGTCCACCTTGTGGGAGGCCTTCCAACGCAGTTACAAGTACTTCACCAATATTTTTAAATACGGATCAGAATGGAAGGTTAAGAGTTTAATCAACCCATTTTATGTAAATGTAGGTTTAGAATTATCATCAAAATCTAAAGATGCTTCTGCAGATGCCTACATCATAGTCATAAAATTTTTATTTAAAATTTTCGTAAAATAAAAGAAGTCTTGAGGTTTGAAGAGCCTGTTCTTAATTACCAAGTTTTGAGCAGATATGGCAGACAAACGTTTCCATTTTCACAATTTCAAGGGATTCGATCATCCGAATATAGGATATATAGGATCACTCGTGCGTCTGTCTATTTGTCTGTCCATCTGTCACAGCCAATTTGCTTCGAATCTACTGAACCTATTCAGTAGAAATTTGGATAGACACATGAATATCGATGATCCAGACGGACGTGTTACGTAAATAAATGAATTTGTAACATGGGAGTCACTTTTTGGGTCCAAATCCGAAAATTAAAGACTCACTAAACTCTACCTTAGAGTCAAAATAAATGTTTATGTTATTTAAGAAAATAGTTGAAAAATTACCAACAAGACCACAAGACTCAAGGAAATAGTGCATATTATACTTATAGATTACGGGAAATTCTATTAAAAGATTACAATGATTCGTTCGAAAACCTTTGCGCGCGAGTCCGACTCGCACTTGGCCGGTTTTTATGTTCTTTTAGCGAATATTTTGTGTTAAACTGCTAGGCGTTAGCTCATTAGTGGCTTCAAGAGGGCGCTTCCCCCTCTTCTACTCTTGACGATAGAACACGTTTCACGTTGTGTAAAGTTGTCGCTTTTTGTCAAGGACTTTACAAGAGCAACTGCATTCGTTGTGAGGAGAGCAAACATGTCCCTAGTACACATTCTTAAGTGCACATGTAAGAGTAGACAGTAGAATTAATGTGTCAAAAACACTGCGTTAAATTGCACAATGTTGATAAGCGAGTGGTGCAGTTAAATTAGGGCTAGCTCTTATTGTAAATGACGGATGAACCGCGTTTAACAGAAATAAAGAATCTTGGATCTTAAATCTTAAAATATAATCCATTACCTCTTTATGGTATCTTCAAAGTTATGGAATGGCAGCGGACCGAAAGACCAGTATTTACGCTGATCAAAGGACCAGCATTACTCTCTACTTCCCTCTATGATCAAAAACTAAAGAAGTTCACATTACTTACATAATTCCCTCCCAAGCACCCACGTCTCCGGCTTAGAGTTGACTTCCACCAATACTGTCGGCGTGCACACCAGCAGCACCATCAGATCCGCTATACTCAAGTTAACCAGAAATATGTTCGTTGAGTTCCTCATGTCCTTCGTCTTTAGTATCACTATCGGCACCATCACATTCCCTATCACTCCCAGACACATTATCACTATACAAAACGTCATCGATGTCGCCTTTATGTAATACGGGATCTCAGCGTACTCCGTGAAGTTATCATTCGACATCGCGTACGTCGCATTCGAGAAATTCGTCTTCCCGAAACCCGAATTTTCGTACTCGTCCGAATTTTCGTATGTACAGTTGTGTGTTGCATTTTTGTAATTATATGTTAGGTTGGTGCAGTCGTAATGTAGTGTGTTCACATTCGTCGGTATGTGTGTGAAGTTGGTTGTTGAAATCATGTGTGTGTGTCAGTTCATAATTTCACATTGTTCCTCTTTGGTGTCTGTTAAGACGGTGGCATTTTTCGGGGCATCTGTAACAAGGAGAAAATTTACATTATTATGGGATCAAGAAATAATAAAAAGGATTGGATAAAAGTGGAATATCACTTTGATGAGAGGAGAATTCGAAATAAATGTTTGACCAACAATCATTCGTCAGAGTCCCTAAGTGCCAAACATAAGAAATATCGATAAGTGCGAGTCGAACTTTGCATATTTAGGGTTCCGTACCAAATATTGGTATTTGTTAGTACCTAAAGTATACGTAATAATAAACATTGTCACCTAAGTTCATAGGTCAATAGGATGTTAAAAAATTCTTCGGAACAAAATTTTGTGACAGACCACGGACATACAAACACACGGACCGACGAACACGAGAGTGAAAGCAATAGAGCTCCGTTTGAACTCTTCGGGTAGGTATGGAACCCTAAACACTGGATTAGTGCTCCAACGTGCCCTCCGTTCTGATATAATTACAAAGTTCCTATTGTTTGACGAGCCTATAGGGAAGCGAGGACATGGTACACGTAATTCTGACTTGCAGTCAAAATTACGTGTACTATGTCCTCTTTTCCCCAGTCAGGGACATATTTATATAAAAAAAAGTTATACTTTAAATACAGCAGGTTCTTAATTCAAAATGAAAAAATTGAATTTAGAATCAGCTAATTAGTATTTAAACTAAGCATAGTTAGCAAGCTTTATAAATAAGGTTGGGGGTTTTTGGCGGCATTTTTTCGAGTGAAGTTCAGTGGCTGTTTTAATTATTCGCAAATTGATTCCTAGTGGATGTTGTGATGTAAAATTGGTGTAGTTTTATGTCTCAAGTGTCTACGCAACTGGACAATATGTGGAATCAGTGAAACAGGTGCGATCTCGGCAAAATAAAGCTGAGAATTTTGTCGTAGTATTGACTACCTCAGCGAAGCTTGCCGAGAAGGCTGACTCGACTCATTTGCTACCAAATACACAAAAAACATTAGAATGTGTTACATCTGCATTCTAATGGGAAAAAAGTGACAGTATTCTGTATCTAAAAGTAAATACTTTCTTAACTAGACACTGGCTAAATGCACAAACCGTGCGAAGCCAAAATTATAAATAAATAAGGTTGAGATGCAGCTTATGTTTGAAATGTTAATAAATTAATCATCATAGCCTTGAACGAAGTAGAAATGTAGGAGTTGTAATAATTATTCACAACGCCCCAACTACAACGTCTCTCGACAAATTCGTTAAACCAGCTGTTTCTGTTATTGTGTAAATAATTTAATCGCGAATAGCAAGCTGTTACGTTTAGCAGAAATGTACAGACTTTCATTTCCTTTTTGTACTGTTTATTTATTCTTTATTTTATTCCTTAGAATTAGGGAAAACATTCTTCAGGAAATCGGAGAATGTGTCTCAGTTTTCCTGTAGAAAAGTAATTATGTGGCGTCTTTTTTTATTATATTTTTTTTTATTGTGGACAGCAACCTGGCTAGTTAAATTTAACAATTGCCATATCTTGTACTATTCACATACCTAATTCAATCTACCTAACCTTTTCCCAACTATCTAGTATGATGCAGCTACTAGGATGCAGCTGAATACCAGTATTTTACATGGAGCGACTGCCTACCTGACCTCCACAACCCAGTAACTGGGTAATACGATACCCCTTGGTAAGACTGGTTGTCAGACTTTCGGGCTTCTGACGACCCGTAATGACTGTCAAAAATTCACGGTTGACAGCCGGGACCAACGGCTTAACGTGCTTTCCGAGGCACGGAGGTGTCTCGGTATGTAAAGATGGTTACCCATTCATAGACCAACCCCGACAAGCGTAGCTTAACCTGATGGATCGTCCCGTGTAGCTGTTATTACTTTAGCCACGAGCTCCTCTTATACTTAATAATATAATACTTATTTTTAATAATTATTAAGTTGTTTGTCATTAATCATACTAAACTCTCGAATAAAAATTTAAAAATGTTGGTATTTGTTAGTAAACTATACGTTATAATAAACATTATCACCAAATTTCAAGTTCAGTCAATGGGAAGTTAAAAAATTCTTCGGATCAAAATTTTGTGACAGACGACGGACGGACAGACAGACAGACGAACACGTGAGTGACAACAATAAAACGGAAATCATCATTCCTTCATCAGTAGTCACTCCCTTATATTACAAGATCTAGCAACAGACAACAACAAGATCTACCAACAAGAGCATCTAACAACTTTCACAAAGGCCATTATTCGTTTCTTTGTCTTTCCCCTACTCTACAAGTGTAGGTAATCTCAAAGAGAGATATTAAATATTTTTACATTTGAGCTTTACACAAAGAAAATAATTTTTTTAAAAATTCTAAAAATCCGACTGCAAAATCAACTAAAAAATCCAAATCAGTTATACTTTTGCAAGCAGTCTAATGTAGTTGGTGGTATTCGTTTATGGTCAATCGCTTCAATGCAACCAATGCAGATTTTTTGTTTTTTTTTTTTTTAATTTCCTACGTTTTGCCCTATATATATTGATATCCGCCATGGCCATGTCACAAAAAAAAAGTCCACACTCACCTAATGGCGGTCGCCATTTAATTGTTTTATCTATTTTTTCAAAATTCATAATAGTCTATACCACTTCGGCAGTCAAGACCAATCTCATGACACTTCATTTATTAAAATCCATCAAGCCGTTTAGGTTACAGGAAGTGCCAAAGAAATAGATATACATACATAGGGGTACTCTCGAAACACATTTACCAGTTACACTATGTTTTACAACCTTCTCATCCCGTCCACATATGCACATACATCAGAGTTATTTCAACCCAATTTACACACTACACCCAAAACGCCGCGTTGCACCACCTAGAAACGAATAACTCAACTTAAACGTTTAAATTACAAAATTCTACAGTAAATTACTAAGCAAATTGCTGTACGTAGGTCCTCGTAATAACCCCAAAATTAAGGGAGGGTGTTATCATACAAATTAGTTAGAGAATTTAACACATTACGATGGTGAAATTCATCTTGGTTTATAACCAGGGTTGGCGATAATCTACGAGCCACGGAAGCATTTTAAGGTTATTTGGAGGCGATCGGCGGCAGCGAATTCTCGTGCCCGGCCCCTGTCCAGGCCATGGTACGGAGCGATAGGGAATGGGAAGCTGTCACCTCCGTCTGCGAGGCAGTAATGCTCGCGAAGGATGAGACGCCCTCACGCCGCCGCAGGAGACGCGCCAACCCGGCCACCGTAGATGCGGGCTTGTGGACGGCGAGTATGGGTAGCTCGCCGTCCGAAAAGGACCAGGCCTGAGTCGACGGCGCGTTGTGTTCCACGCGCGCCTCAAAGAGATGTCAGCAGTAACTGATGGGACCCGCTAGGACCGATGCCTGCCTGGGGTCGCGGATAAATTCGAAAGAGAGTTACCGCGGCCCTTGGCACAAGCAACTGAAGGAACAAGGGTGGGTTTTAGTCAGTAAAAAGAAAAAGAAGAAGAAAAGAAGATGCAGTTTTGGAAGATTTCCCACCACCCCCAAAAAAAAGGGTTGTTTGTACTTTAAACTTGGGTATATGTTAATCTTGGCTGACTTTTTGCTTCCGGAATAAAAATTGTATGAATCTGATTCTATTTAATAATAATAATAATAATCCCTCGTTAATAAATTTACAATTTATCGCTTAAATCTCAGCCATTTTATTTTTTTTTAGCGAAAATGACTTTACTCAACAAATCATAAAGAAATCGGAACATTATATTTTATTTTTGGAATTTGAGCTGGAATAGTCGGAACTTCATTAAGATTATTAATTCGAGCTGAACTGAAATTAATAAACGAAATAATAATAATAATAATCCACAACTATCACACAACGCCATCTAGTCCCAAGCTAAGCAGAGCTTGTGTTATGGGTACTAGACAACTGATAAACATACTTATATATTTCTAAATACATAAATATTATAGATAAATTACACCCAGACACAGAACAAATGATCGTGCTCATTACACAAACATTTGTGCTGGGAATCGAACCCACGACCTCCAGCATAGCAGTCAGGGTCACTAACCACTAGACCAACAGGCCAGTCAATCAGGTCAGTCTATTTAAAATAAATTATCTATGCTATTCAAAGTTACTTGATGACTAACTATGAAATAATAACGAATCACCGATTGGACCGAAAATGAATGTTATCAAATAAAATAATTAATCAATCTGCCTAGCCTTTTCCCAACTATCTTTGGGTCGGCTTCCAGTCTAACCGAATGCAGCTGAATACTAATTTTACGTGGAGCGACTGCCTATCTGACCTCCAAAATCAACTGGATTGTGGAGGTGGGTAATACGATACTCCTTGGTAAGACTGGTAGGCAAACTTTCGGGCTTCTGACGGCCCGTAACGACTGTCAAAGATCCACGATTGGCAGCCGGGATCAACGGTTTAACGTGCTTTCCGAGAAAATAATTAATACAGATTAATAATTAACATACAAATTACAACGAAATTCCTGTAGAAATTATGATTTATTACTCGACTGTGAAAATTCCAAATGGTAATAAATACAAGTCTATCCTGCCCTGTAGTTTTGTTGTTGCCATGTCAGATAATTTGATACTCTACCGTAAGAAAAAATCAATATTATGATCACCAAAGAAAATTAGTGCAAATAAATTGCCGGGCCCGAACGAAGAACAAAAGTTGCTTGTGCAAGTCGAAAACCCGTAGTTACGGCGGTACCGTTTCTTTGAATGGGATAAGGCATCTGTACGTTAGTATTATATTATCTGTGGTTATGATAAAAATGTCTTGGTCTAAACAAGACAGACTAGACTAGATTATGACGTCACAGAAAATTCAATATGGTGGATTCTAAACGTCAAATTCAAAAAATGTGAATCTAAAACGTATCAATCGTTGGCGCAGAGGCAACAGCCCATGAACTACAAAAACTTCTTGCCCTACTCAAGCCACATAACCTACACCACAGCATAATTAGTTACACTGTGTCCTACAATGAAAGGAGCCTTACAAATGAGTCATTCACCGTCGCAAACCTTTACAACAAAACTTGTATAATTTGGGGTTCCCTGAATGGTGTGGAAACTCACCAAGTGTCATTACAGTAAGTCATTTAGGTGAAATATTCGTGAATACGGTAACGAGACCATGTGGGGATTAGGCGTATCGTGGTGGAATTAGCCTTGGATTAGAAACTAGATTTTGTTTTCAGAACCGCTTATTTACGAGTACTTCAGGTAAACTATGCTTTTAATCAGCTGTAGTGTCTTCGTCATCAACGTCATTCATTTCAGCCGAAAGACGTCCACTGCTGACATAGGCCTCCCTCAAGTGTCGCGACAACGACCGGTATTGTGCGTCTCGCATCCATGGGATTACCACAACCCTCACCTGGGGGTGAGACTAATTACTTTTCTGTTAGCGTTCACGCTAACGCTTAGTAAAAAATGTATGGCAATGACATTACCTGCGGAGGGATCTGTTATACGTCCAGTAATGCAATTGACATACATTTTATACTAAGCGTTAGCGTGAACGCTAACAGAAAATTAATTTGTGTCAAGCAACAGATCATCGGTCACCTTGTGGAAGTCCTTCCAACGCTGCGTCTTCCGGTACATGGTGGCCACTCCAGAACCTTTCGAATCAATCAACCATTTGTTCTGCAAGCAATGTGCCCCGCCCCTCCCACTTTAGTAAATACAAACAAATGGAAGAAGTGGTTTAGTTGAAATAAATGCTTTGAGTTTCTGTGAAACAAACGTGTGAGATAACTGCCGTTTTCTGTCTATTAACTATGAAACATTATATACACGTAGGTACATATTTCTATAAACCTCCGTTACATTCCAAGTAAATGACCATTTTATATGAATGTGCGTAGTAGGATACGACGGATGTAAGAACGATGCTTATCATCGTAAGATATGATCCCATCTCTTTGAAATTACCATGGAGCGTTGAAACTAATAGACGTTCATACGCATATCCTTCATTAATCTTAACGGTTACCGTTCTTATCTGTTAAGCAATCAGTTCTGAAGGAAATGTTTGTGAGGAAGTGACACTATGCCTCGGTTGGTTTAGATCTGGAGAGGTGTCAATGTCTTAGTGTTTTAGTTTAATACCTGTTTTTTTATGTGTAATAAATTAATAATGCGTCTAATTTCGGACAGCGCTCCTTGATGGACGAGTCCTATTACTGGGTGGGCCATACGACGCGTTAAATGAGCTCCGCAAAGAACTCGCAAGCTAACCACTCAAGGTCATTGGCAGTTAATAGCGCCTTAACATGATGTAACGGGGTTTCATGTGCTGATGGTGATGGGTTGGTTTTAGTGAGTGTCAACATTCTAATGGAATCTGTATTGAAGAAACTTTAGCATATGGGATAGTTGTTTTTATTATAAACTCCCAAGGAAACTATCTACTTTTCTAAAAATCCTCATGTACACCCTACTTTCCTGTGTTTAGCGAAAGTGTGCGTGTCTACTAACAAAAGGAGATTCTTATCCGTGTCTCTGGTTTGCCGGATATCCGGCCAATTAGCTCGATGTTGGCACATTAGGCAGGTCCGTCTTAATAGTTTCCAAGGCTGGGGGTCTCTAATCTTGATGGAGACACTTTGAGAGGAAATTGAGCGAAGAGATAAAAGATTTGATGGCAATTGTATGGAGATCCTGCTTCTTTTATGATGAGTTTATTTACTTTTCTATGTCTAAATATACAGGGTGTAAAAAGACACATCACATAGCCGTCAACTACGCATACTACCCCTAGTAGCATTTTCTGTTGGCATCAAGTGGCCAACAGTGGGGAATCCGTTGGGATATAGTTAGTTAGATTCCCTACATCAAACTTACAATGACCCAACGCAGTAAATTATTATCATTATACCAACCATTTACCAACGATGGGCCAAAGCTACTACTGCCAACCTTTACTTAAAAGCTGTTGGCGTTTTTGCAGTGCTTATAACGTAGGCCCTACAAATATCAACTGCATTGGGCCAATGACTGCCCAATGCAGTTAAATATTACATTACGCCAAAGTTTTTACAAAACGCTCCATATTTTCAAAATGGTTGCTCGGATGAAAATCTTTTCAACAAAGAAATTGTTGCTCTACTCGAAAACCATGAGATAATGAAAAAAACTCGAAAAATTATTAAGAAAAAAAAATTATTGCAAAATTCTTCTAAGTGTCGGGCCGGATCATCAAAGGACTTAGTAAAATTTTCAGAGATTTTTTTTTTAATAGATTTCTGCCCTTTTTATTGTAGCACCTTACTAACCTTGTCCATAGAAACCATTTAGGCTCTGAGAAGGATGGCCCTCCGACGCACCGTTCCCGAGTTATGGGCCTCCAAATTTTATTTTATATTTTACAAAACGATCCATATTTTCAAAATGGTTGCTCGGATGAAAATCTTTTCAAGAAAGAAATTGTTGCTCTACTCGAAAACCATGAGATAATGTAAAAAACTCGAGAAATTATTTAAAAAAAAAAAATATTGTAAAATTTTTCTAAGTGTCGGCGATCATCAAAGGACTTAGTAAAATTTTCAGAGATTTTTTTTTACATATTTCTGCCCTTTTTATTGCAGCACCTTACTAACCATGTCCATAGAAACCATTTAGGCTCTGAGAAGCATGGCCCTCCGACGCACCGTTCTCGAGTTATGGGTCTCCAAATTTTATTTTATTTTTTACAAAACGATCCATATTTTCAAAGTGGTTGCTCGGATGAAAATCTTTTAAGAAAGAAATTGTTGCTCTACTCGAAAACCATGAGATAATGTAAAAACTCGAGAAATTATTTAAGAAAAAAAATTTACTGCAAAATTTTTCTAAGTGTCGGCGATCATCAAAGGACTTAGTAAAATTTTCAGAGATTTTTTTTTAACAGATTTCTGCCCTTTTTATTGCAGCACCTTACTAACCTTGTTCATAGAAACCATTTGGGATCTGAGAAGCATGGCCCTCCGACGCACCGTTCCCGAGTTATGGGCCTCCAAATTTTATTTTATATTTTACAAAACGATCCATATTTTCAAAATGGTTGCTCGGATGAAAATCTTTTCAAGAAAGAAATTGTTGCTCTACTCGAAAACCATGAGATAATGTAAAAAACTCGAGAAATTATTTAAAAAAAAAAAAATTATTGTAAAATTTTTCTAAGTGTCGGCGATCATCAAAGGACTTAGTAAAATTTTCAGAGATTTTTTTTTAACAGATTTCTGCCCTTTTTATTGCAGCACCTTACTAACCTTGTTCATAGAAACCATTTGGGATCTGAGAAGCATGGCCCTCCGACGCACCGTTCCCGAGTTATGGGCCTCCAAATTTTATTTTATATTTTACAAAACGATCCATATTTTCAAAATGGTTGCTCGGATGAAAATCTTTTCAAGAAAGAAATTGTTGCTCTACTCGAAAACCATGAGATAATGTAAAAAACTCGAGAAATGATTTAAAAAAAAAAAAATTATTGTAAAATTTTTCTAAGTGTCGGCGATCATCAAAGGACTTAGTAAAATTCAGAGATTTTTTTTTAACAGATTTCTGCCCTTATTATTGCAGCACCTTACTAACCTTGTCCATAGAAACCATTTAGGCTCTGAGAAGCATGGCCCTCCGACGCACCGTTCCCGAGTTATGGGCCTCCAAATTTTATTTTATTTTTTACAAAACGATCCATATTTTCAAAATGGTTGCTCGGATGAAAATCTTTTCAAGAAAGAAATTGTTGCTCTATTCGAAAACCATGAGATAATGTGAAAAACTCGAAAAATGATTGAGAAAAAAAAAAGATTGCAAAATTCTTCTAAGTGTTGGGCTGGATCATCAAAGGACTTAGTAAAATTTTCAGAGATTTTTTTTTACATATTTCTGCCCTTTTTATTGCAGCACCTTACTAACCATGTCCATAGAAACCATTTAGGCTCTGAGAAGCATGGCCCTCCGACGCACCGTTCTCGAGTTATGGGCCTCCAAATTTTATTTTATTTTTTACAAAACGATCCATATTTTCAAAATGGTTGCTCGGATGAAAATCTTTTAAGAAAGAAATTGTTGCTCTACTCGAAAACCATGAGATAATGTAAAAACTCGAGAAATTATTTAAGAAAAAAAATTTACTGCAAAATTTTTCTAAGTGTGCCGATCATCAAAGGACTTAGTAAAATTTTCAGAGATTTTTTTTTAACAGATTTCTGCCCTTTTTATTGCAGCACCTTACTAACCTTGTTCATAGAAACCATTTGGGATCTGAGAAGCATGGCCCTCCGACGCACCGTTCTCGAGTTATGGGCCTCCAAATTTTATTTTATTTTTTACAAAACGATCCATATTTTCAAAATGGTTGCTCGGATGAAAATCTTTTAAGAAAGAAATTGTTGCTATACTCGAAAACCATGAGATAATGTATAAACTCCAGAAATTATTTAAGAAAAAAAATTTATTGTAAAATTTTTCTAAGTGTGCGCGATCATCAAAGGACTTAGTAAAATTTTCAGTTTTTTTTTTAACAGATTTCTGCCCTTTTTATTGCAGCACCTTACTAACCTTGTCCATAGAAACCATTTAGGCTCTGTGAAGCATGGCCCTCCGACGCACCGTTCCCGACTTATGGGCCTCCAAATTTTATTTTATTTTTTACAAAACGATCCATATTTTCAAAATGGTTGCTCGGATGAAAATCTTTTGAGAAATAAATTGTTGCTCTACTCGAAAACCATGAAATAATGTAAAAAACTCGAGAAATTATTGAGAAAAAAAAAAATGATTGCAAAATTCTTCTAAGTGTCGGGCCGGATCATTAAAATTTTCAGAGATTTTTTTTAACAGATTTCGGCCTGTTTTATTGGAGCACCTTATTAACCTTGTCCGTAGAAACCATTTAGGCTCTGAGAAGCATGGCCCTCCGACGCACCGTTCCCGAGTTATAGGCCTCCAAATTTTATTTTACTTTTTACAAAACGCTCCATATTTTCAAAATAGTTGCTCGGATGAAAATCTTTTCAAGGAAGAAATTGTTGCTCTAGTCGAAAACCATGAGATGATGTAAAAATCTCGAGAAATTATTGAGAAAAAATTGAGTAATTGGAGGGTAGTCCCAAATAATACAGTTACAATTTTGAGCTCTCATATAATTAATTTAATAAAATATTAAAAACAACTTTTAAATGCAAGAAACATAATAAAGTAGTACATTAACCTCTGGTGCACTCAGTCAGTTTATCAAATCTCCTTGACACCACTTCTCTACACTGCAAGCACTGTTCTTTGCTGAAATGGACCTGTACTCCAAATCGTCAAGCACTGTGGAGGAGCTGTCTCCTACATTTGCTTCAAGAATGTCACAATATGAGGAAGACTTGAAGAATGCCAGTGGTGAAGCTTCACATAAGACTATTGCCAGCCTATCCAAGGACTTCACTGAGTTGAAGACCCTAGTTTGGAAAACATTGAGTTCACTGAAATCCCAGATGGAGTTGCTTGTGTTTGGCTGGATAGGCACGAAATGACAACCCGTGCTAAGGTTCTTCTGTTGCATGGCCTGAGTGAGGACAAGGGAGCAGATCTAAGCAATGGTTTCCTGAAGGTTTTGTCGGAGCGTCTGGAAATGGCCAACGTCGCCTCTAAAGATATAACAGCCTGTCACCGCCTTGGAAGCAACACCAGCAAACCTCGTCCCCTCTTAGTTAGATTTGAAAGCCGCATCGTAAGGAATGAGGTGTGGCGAAATAACAACCAAGCTAAAAGGCTCTGGTTTAATGCTTTCTGAGTTCCTGACTAAGCTCAGACACGATATTTTTATGAATGCTCGGAAGTACTTCGGAATACATAAGTGTTGGACGTCTGAGGGGAAGATTGTCATCCAGGTTTCCGAAAAATCGCGACGGACGATTGAGTTTGCTTCGGAATATCAAGAACTTGTTGCTCAGTTTCCCGTTGCTGAGCCCTCAGCCGTAACTTCGAAGCCAGTGCCCGATAAGAGAATTTGCTAGACAGTAAAGTGATGAGTCTTCGTTGCGGGTCTTCCATTTTTCTGAGTATATAATATACTAGGTACTTATCATTTTTATGTTTTATGTCGTTCATGTGTCGGTCATTCAATTTTTTTAGTTTTTTGTTTTGATTTGATTTTTTACTTATGTTATTATTGTCATTTGACATTTAGACCGTTCGGTGTTACTCAAAGTTTTCGTTCGGAAACATACTAACGTGTATTTATTTTGTTTGGACTACAGGCTTTTTATCTTTTAATTATAAAACTAATGTAGCCGGCGAGTGCATCGATTATTTTTTTCTTGTTTATTGTTAGATTACTTAAATTTTTTTAAAATTATTTATTTATTTTTATTGTTATTTGTATTTAGTTAAAATGGAAATGGACTGGTCACATGATGAGATCAACAACAGGAAAGTGGACTAAGAAAGTAACAGAATGCTACCATGACCTCATTTACCTTTCCTATAAAATTTGACTTCCTCAACGCAAGGCCAAATTTCTCTTTCTTCGCAGTTTTAAAAACGTTGATTTGGAGCGTTTGAGGGCTGATGCGGGTGGGATTGACTGGTCTTCTGTGTTCACCGGCAAGAATATGGACTCTATGGTGTCAGTTTTCAGCAGTACTATATTGAATTTGTATGATGCACCCCTTAAAAAGGTAAGAGTCAAACACCTTCCTGCACCATGGCTTTCCCCAGCTATAAAAAACCTGATGGCGAAACGTGATAAGGCCAAGCGTTTATACAGGAATCGGGCTACTGAGGAAAACTGGGACCTTTATAAGAAGATGCGAAATCGCTGCAGTTGTTTGTGTAGGAATGCCAAAAGGCATCACATTCACAACTCAATTGAAAACTTCAACCCGACACAAGTATAGCAATTTTTAAAGACTATTGGTATTGGCAAAGCCTCTAGCAAGAGTACTTCTGATAAAATGGACCTCAATGCACTTAATGCGCACTTTTCTACATCACCAATTATACTCGATATCGATGTTAAATCTTCGACTCTCAGTGATCTTTCCAATCTTCCTTTACCAGCAAATACTTCTTTCACTTTCCACCAAATTACTGAGCTAGATATTAAGAAATGTTTTCAATCCATCTTCATTAAGGCGTTAGGTGACTATGGTCTTCAGTTCCAAATGTTCCTACCTATTTTGAGTGAAATAGTTCCTGTTGTAACTCACATAGTAATTTTTTCTCTTTTCACTAACACGTTTCCTTCTGCTTAGAAGAAGGCTCACGTCTTACCACTTCCTAAAGTTTCAAATCCCTCTTCTCCATCTCAGTTCCGTCCAATATCCATCCTCCCAATCCTTTCCAAAGTTCTCGAGAGCGTTGTTCAGAAGCAACTGTCTTGTTATCTATCCTCTAATGGCATGCTGAGTCCTTACCTCTGGTTTCAGACCTGGCCATAGCACTGTGACAACTCTTGTCAAAATAACTGACGATATAAGACTGGCTATGGAAAACAAATGCTTGACAGTGTTGGTTTTACTGGACTTCAGCAGTGCCTTTAATTCAGTTTACTTTGACATTCTCTTAGGAATCCTTTCCTCCCTTAATGTCTCTGCGCCAGTAATTGAGTGTTTCAAATCTTATCTTCGAGGCCGCTCGCAGTATGTTCGGTCTGATGAGGATTTCTCTGAATGGTGTGATTTGGCTGCGGTTGTACCTTAGGGTGGCGTCCTCTCTCCTCTTCTTTTCTCAGTTTTTATAAACGCTATCACTGAGGTCTTTACTTCTAACTATCATCTCTATGCAGACGACTTGCAGTTATACCGTCACTTTAGAATGGGTTAACTCGCTGGCGCTGTGGATGCCATCAATGATGACCTTGAAAATATCAACAAGTTGGCTAAATCCTTTGGACTCTTACTGAACCCAACTAAGTCGCAAGCTACATGCTCAGCCTTTTAGATCATCAGTCTCGCCCGCCAGTAGTGTATGATTCGGTGCCCATATTGTACTCGTAAAGCGCTAAAAACCTAGGCGTCCATATAGACACTAACTTCTCTTGGGAGGTTCATAATGCTGACGTTAGTAAGAGGGTTTTCTACTCTTTTCAGTCTCTTAAACGTCTCCAAAAATTCTTATTATTCTTCCATTTCACACTAAGGTCACTCTTGCACAATTTCTTCTCCTACCGCTAATACACTATGCGGATGTCTGTTTTCTAGATGCAACGGAGGTACTCCTTAACAAACTCGAGCGGCTGCAGAACTTATGCATCCTTTTCATTTTTGGCCTCCGCAAGTACGACCATGTGTCGAAGTTTCGGACCAGATTGAGGTGGCTGCCAATTTGGCATCGCCGAGATACCCTTATCCTATCTCTTCTCTATACTATCCTGCATAATCCTAATTCTTCTCAATACCTTCGTGAACGGTTTGAGTACTTCGTTCCGAGGGGTAAACCCTATCGCACTGCCAATTCTCTTCTCCTTCATATTCTGCGTCACACTTCCAGCCGCTATAATGGCTCCTTTTCTGTTACTGCATTGCGTCTCTGGAACTCTCTCTCACACTTCCTACGCGACAGTCCTTCTCTAGATGTCTTCAAGAAGAAAATAAAAAAGCACTTCCTTTCAAATTGACATAATATTAGTATTATATTGGTATTAATATGTATAATATATATTTAGAATTATTTATGTAGGTTTATAAGTATTGTACACTGGATCCTACCCTCAACAGTGATCTCTCTCTATCACTCAAAGGTTTGCTGGGAGAAAACTCAACATTGAGTTAAGCTCGCCTTTGTACATGAATTGTGTAACCATATGTAATATGTAAAATTTTTGTGTACAATAAAGAATTAGGAAAAAAAAAAGTTTTTCAAAAATATTTCCAAGTGCTCTTCAAAGGATTTAGACAAATTTTCGGAGTTTTTTTTGACGTGACAACGTCTTATAAATTGGTTTGCCGGGTGACACTTCAAGAAACTGCGTTACGCTCCGCTCACGTTATGCGCTCACAATGAGAGCGAGTGAGAGGCACGCGTCCCTTCCACTCGGGCATGGTTAGCCCGCCTAAGAGCGAGAGAGACAGACATAAAAAGTGAAAGGCACGCGTCCCTTCCACTTGAGCACAGTTAGCCCGCCTAAGAGCGAGAGAGACAGAGCGAGAGAGAGAGAGTGAGAGTATACGAATGAATGAATATTCACATTAAAATTATTTTACCACTCAAAGTCGTTGTCACGTAAAACTTTCGCCCGTATACCGACTTTACAGGCAACCAATTTTTTTTAACTGATTTCAGCCATTTTTATTGTAGCACTTTATTAACCTTGTCCATAGAAACCATTTAATTTAAGGTCTGAGAAGCATGGCCCTCCGACGCACCGTTTCCGAATTACGGGCCTCCAAATTTTATTTTATTTTTTAGAAAATAAATTAAAGTTTGGAGGAAACAGTAAGAAAAAAGGAGTCTAAACCACCACATCTAGTGGAAAATCCACTGAGTTGGCAACACTGTGATGTGATAACACTTTTAAAATGGCGTCGTTTCACGTTTGGTTTCACTTATCGGCAATAGCCGGTAAATTATTGTAAGTGTTAATTTAAATAACACTTATTTATATCAGCGAAAAATATGTAATAATAATAAAATATGCCTAAAAATGATCTAAATCACTAGATATACACAAATCAGAAAGACAAAAAAAAAAACGAACTAACTGATGACTAGGCAGCATGGTCTCTGACCGTAGTCTGTTCCACAAGGAACAAAAGCCAAAAAAGTGACAGACGTCAAGACGAGACAGTTATTTTTTTCTTTCGGAATGGTAGTTTTTGCTAGAAATAATGTTCCAACTATATAAAAATACTTAATAGATACTAATATCCGTTTAGTGTGTATAAAGTGCATTTTTTTGTGTAACACGAGTTCAAAAAGCTTGTGAGAATTGAACCTTTGTGGTATGGATAAAAATAGAAGGAAATGTTTAAGTGTGACTGTTCACCAGCCAAACAAAACGAAAAACTGTTCCGCTTTCCTAAAACCCGGAGTTTGAAACCTTCGTATTCTGAGGCTACTGCAAACAGATTGTAAATAAATCATTTGAATACATGAACATAATATGCAACTTGGAGAGACTGTGGTGAGTGCCCTCAGAGATGTTGTTGTTATTGTTAGGTGACCTTAAAAAGGGCTGTTGTACATGGCTCTGAAGAGAGCTGTTTGGATTTACCATTGTGGTGAAAGGAATGATCAGCTAGACTCTGCGTTACCAGCTGCTAGCCATCCAGGGTGTGCAGGGCGTTTGGAATGGCAAAACGATATAGTTAACACCACTCGGGAAGGCTCCTTTAATGCACCCCTGAAAACCATGGGAAGACCAATACCACCCAGCTCCTGACTTCTTAGAACCCAGGGAACACCTGCCACCTGGACGTGAACTGCAGTGGCCTATATGGAAATCACTCAATGGGTTGCAAATTTAGGTAGGCCGCTGCAAATACAACTTGGTAAAATTCATAGACTGGTCTGATACCCAATGTGAGTGCGGTGCCCCTGTCCAGACCATGAATCACCTACTGGGTATCATCAACGACAACAACAGCCCCGGTATCTGCACACCTTAATAATAAATGATTATTTTACAGATCGACTCTAAAGTCAGACAAAAATGTAAAAAGGCTGAAAGTAGATCGGAATTGGCTTCAACCGTTATAGGAGTAGAAACCGAAAAATGGACAAGGAAGTTCGTCCTTTTCAAATTGACAGTGATGGCCATCTGCTGCCAAAAATAATTTTACCACAAGTATGTATATCTACACCTAGTTCATCACCAAATCTTATACAAGATTTTAATATTGGTAAGTAACAAAGTTTGTCACTTGTAAGAAAATATAAGATTTCAAAATATTTGTCAGCTAACTTTTACTATGGGACCAACCTCAAAATAAATAAAATCTATGCATATAATATTTAATATTATTTATTTATTTAATCAGACAATTAAGTTATTATTTCAGTAACAATAAGTATTCACAAAATTATTACAATACATAGAAATATAAAAACTTAAAACTTATCAGCCCGGGATTGAGTCTGACAATTACTTGACCATTTTTTACCCGCAATTTTGAGGTTGATTCTTTAGCAAAAATTGCTTGTGTTGGTAGGTTATGTCACCCCCTAATATAAAATACGACAATCCTACATCTTACTAATATTATAAATGTGAATGTTTATATGTTTGCCTGTCAATCACACAATAACGGCTGAAGGGATTTGAATGAAATTTTGCACACGGGTAGGTCACAGCCTTTTTATTTTTGAAGTTATAATAATAATAATAATATGATTATATTATATAATATTGATATGGGTATCGTGTAGGTTTTCGGGGGCGCCGATTGCAAATCTGACAGTCATTTTAAAATCAAAGATGGCGGATGTCACTTTTTCTCAAACATTCGATATGGGTATCGTTTAATAGGTTTTTGGGAGTGCCGATTACAAATCTGACACTTATTTTGAAATCAAAGATGGCGGATGCAACTTTTACTCAAACATTCGATATGGGTATCGTTTAATAGGTTTTTGGGAGTGCCGATTACAAATCTGACACTTATTTTGAAATCAAAGATGGCGGATGCAACTTTTTCTCAAACATTCGATATGGGTATCGTTTAATAGGTTTTTGGGAGTGCCGATTACAAATCTGACACTTATTTTGAAATCAAAGATGGCGGATGCAACTTTTACTCAAACATTCGATATGGGTATCGTTTAATAGGTTTTTGGGAGTGCCGATTACAAATCTGACACTTATTTTGAAATCAAAGATGGCGGATGCAACTTTTACTCAAACATTCGATATGGGTATCGTTTAATAGGTTTTTGGGAGTGCCGATTACAAATCTGACACTTATTTTGAAATCAAAGATGGCGGATGCAACTTTTTCTCAAACATTCGATATGGGTATCGTTTAATAGGTTTTTGGGAGTGCCGATTACAAATCTGACACTTATTTTGAAATCAAAGATGGCGGATGCAACTTTTACTCAAACATTCGATATGGGTATCGTTTAATAGGTTTTTGGGAGTGCCGATTACAAATCTGACACTTATTTTGAAATCAAAGATGGCGGATGCAACTTTTACTCAAACATTCGATATGGGTATCGTTTAATAGGTTTTTGGGAGTGCCGATTACAAATCTGACACTTATTTTGAAATCAAAGATGGCGGATGCAACTTTTACTCAAACATTCGATATGGGTATCGTTTAATAGGTTTTTGGGAGTGCCGATTACAAATCTGACACTTATTTTGAAATCAAAGATGGCGGATGCAACTTTTTCTCAAACATTCGATATGGGTATCGTTTAATAGGTTTTTGGGAGTGCCGATTACAAATCTGACACTTATTTTGAAATCAAAGATGGCGGATGCAACTTTTTCTCAAACATTCGATATGGGTATCGTGTAATAGGTTTTTGGGGCTGCCGATTGCAAATCTGACATTCATTTTTATATCAAAGATGGCGGCTGCCACTTTTTCTCAAAAATTCGATATGGGTATCGTGTAATAGGTTTTTGGGGGTGCTGATTGCGAATTAGACATTCATTTTAAAATCCAAGATGGTAGATGCAACTTTTTCTCAAAAATTCGATATGGGTATCGTGTAATAGGTTTTTGGGGTTGCTGATTGCAAATTAGACATTCATTTTAAAATCCAAGATGGCGGATGCAACTTTCTCTCTAAAATATGATATGGGTATCGTATAATAGGTTTTTGGGGGTGCTGATTGCGAATTAGACATTCATTTTAAAATCCAAGATGGCGGATGCAACTTTTTCTCAAAGATTCGATATGGGTATCGTGTAATAGGTTTTTGGGGGTGCCGATTGCAAATCTGACATTCATTTTAGAATCCACGATGGTGGATCATTTTTTTTCTTAAAATTGTGAATTTATTTTACTTTAAATCTATCAAAAGAAACAGTAGTAGGCATACTGTTTTTGAAGTTATACTTCTTTAGGTACGTTAGGGCAAAATGATGAGAGTAAATTTTTACGATGCTCGCGCACACCGTCACAAAAACCTACAGCCTGAAGTTAGCTAGAACCGACACCGTTAAGTTAGCTATGGTCTGTGGTTCATGAAGAATGATTGTTTTCGTTTTGTAAACTTTGTAACAGTTTGGTTTTTTATCTGGTTTTGCCAAAGAAGTATAACTTCTTACGTGCGTACATAAGTACACACACACTTTTTTATATTGTTTTGGAATCTTCTATCTAGGAAATGTATTACTTTATTATTATTATTATTTTAGATGTCATTGCCCAATGTCTTGGACACATTCAAACCGCAATGGAGGACCTGAAGCAAACTCAAAATGATATTTTACTGAGAATATCACTCTCCTTCAACACATGTGTCTAGTGCAGCCACTTTGCTGGTAGATATAGACATACCATTAAAATCACTTGACGATATTAGATAAATAGAAAATTGGCTTGAAGATGAAGAACACAAAGAACAATTGGTAAGTACAATATTCTGATAGAAATATAAAAGCTTTACAAGCAAGCAAGACCACTGGACGTACTGATGATATACTATGTAGTTATAATACTACTATTATATGAAATTTAATAGATGATCGAGTATACATACATTGTTTTACGTTTATTTATGATTGCTTATTGACTATGAGCCGATAAATGTTTTGGCCTATGTTGGTGGCAAAGGAACTGCCACAATTACCAGAAGAAATCTGGAACGGGTTTTCAGCAACTCTCTGGCAATTCACTGCAACTGGACTGGATAAAATAATAAGTTTAGTTTGAAAAATTTACAATTATTGTCAAAAGTCATTGTAAGTAGGTATGACTATGAAAATTACAGATAATATTAGATATATTTATGTAACCATATTAGATTCATTTATTTATGGAGAAGCTCGTGGCTTAAGTAATAACAGCTGCACGGGCCGATCCATCAGTTTAAGCTACGTTTGCCGGGATTCATAGATGGGTGACCATCTTTACATACTGAGACTCCTCCGTGCCTCGGAAAGCACGTTAAGCTGTTGGTCCCGGCTATCAATCGTGGATCTTTAACAGTCGTTACGGGTCGTCAGAAGCCCGAAAGTGACAACCAGTCTTATCAAGGGGTATCGTATTACCCAGTAATATTATTTGTGGTTTATTATTACTTTATCGATTGTGTTATTCTAAATGAAATGCTAAAGTACTGCTTCGTAATATTTACAGTTGCAGTGTGAAGAAACAAGTTGGCAGAGACAGCAACTGATGCTGGAATCACAGGTGTCATAACAAACTGGTTTAGATTTGCTAGAGATCGAGATGGCGGAAGAGATAACAGAAGAATATGATGAAGCTAATAACAGCAGCTCTACACGACAATATTCTGGACTATCTGCAAGAACAAAGAGGCGTCATCAAAATGCAATAAAAACTGAATTAAGAGGTAAATTAAGGATCAACGATAAAAGTAATGTTACTAGTAATAATGCAGGTACTAATTCATCATTTATTAATGAACATCATAATAATTGTATATCAGAAAATTATACTGATGATTTTAATGCCGAGGAAATCACTTTCACGCGTAATATATCTACTGGTAAAATTGAAAATGCTGATTTTAAGGATACTGATCTTACCTGTTTGATCTATAATTAAGGAGGTGGTAATTTGGAGGTAAAATTAAACACTGCACCCGCGGGTTTTAATGACTTAGCGTCATATTAACAAATGGCAAACACAAATTACTCATTGTCCTCAAAATTAGGTAGAACTAAATGATGCCCTAAAAATCTAGAAAAAATATATGTTTAAGTGTCAAATAGGTACTAATTTTTTAAAGGCGAATTGAAATTTTGGAGCCCTTACGTGGAGATTCTAAATGTGGGTAGTCATCTTGACATCAGAATGACTGCCCAATTTTTGATTTCATTTTCTCAGTTATTAATTAGGTACCAATTATTTAAACAAACGTATCAAATAGTAGCAAATAGGCATTAGATTTTAGTAATATTTTAAAGCTGATCGGTCATTTTGGCCAGTCATTCTGATGTTCACAAGTGTCGTTAGTCACGTTTTGGTCTGTATTAGTGTCAGCCACTATTTATTTTTCTAATAAAAAAAATTCTATGAATGTATGATTTTCTGCATTTTGTAATTAAACGCAAAAATAGCATTTTTTTCTTTATACGAGTAAGTTTATTTTTGTAAAGTGTCATTCTTATAATTGTGCTGTATTCGTTTCTGTTTCATTTAAAAAATACGACTATTTTGAATTTCAAAGTGACGTTTGTCAGTCACGTTTTGGTCTGTATTAGTGTCAACCACAATTTATTTTTCTAATAAAAAAGTTTCTATGAATGTATAATTTTCTGCATTTTGTAATTAAACGCAAAAATAGCATTTTTTTTTATTTATATGTTTATTTTTGTAAAGTTCCTATGTTATGATTGTATTGAATTCGTAATGTTTCATTTAAAAATACGATTATTCTGAAATCCAAAGTAACGTTAGTCAGTTTTGGTCTGTATTAGTGTCAGCCACAATTTATTTTTCTAATAAAAAAGTTTTTACGAATGTAAGGTTTTCCATTTCAACACATCCCAATATTTTTTTTCATGTACAAATACAAACACAAATTACGACTACTATTACAAATTAGTTATAAAACATGCATCGAGAAAGATCTGTAGTTCAAAAACACTTCATCACGAGTTCATTTTGCATGAAGTGTCAGTCACATTTACATTTGTTTAAATAAACCTTAACTTTTTTAACCTCTCAAGCCCGGGACGTGTCACGTTTCAGCATATGTCAGTCCCCGTTGACAGGCGGCCATCGTGTAACTACAGACTTGGTCAGGTTCCGTGTGTATGAACCTTGTTACAGGTCTAAAGACCTTGGCTAATAGTGATAATAGCGGTTTAAAACGCGTGAATCGGGTTTTTGGCAAGGCAAACTAGCGGAAAACTAGCGGCACACATGAGAGCCACCGGGGTTATAAAGTACACATTTATTACCACGGAGGTTTAATTAAAGGATATTTATACAAAATTACTGAAATTAGTACTATAAAAATAGTGGAATTCGTAAAACAATGCAAAATAAAACTCAAATCGTGTCAAATGTAGAGTTATTCACATATGGCATTACCCTAACATATTTTTTGGAACAGTGGTGGCCCAGTGGTGACTGTCGCGACTTACAAGTTGTAGGTTGTGAGTTCAAACCCAGGCAGGCGCTTTACTTTATGTAAATTATTTCATCACTACTGCTCTCAAAACGGTGAAGGATAACATCGTGAGGAAACTGGCAAGTCCTAGTACCAAAAATTTGAAGACATGTGACATCCATCAATCTGCATTGGGCCCGCGTGGTGGATTACGGTCCACACCCTCTCACAGAGAGGAAGCCTGTGTTCTAGCAGTGGGACATTAAAATGCTGATGATGATGATTTTTTAATTCTAATTATATTTGTACCACAGCTGTAATTCTAAAATACTACACTTAAGGCTAGCTTCACAGCTATCCGGGAGACCCGTACGGGCCGCCTGTAAGGCATCCCAGAACGGAGACTTACGTAGGCGCTAGAACATCGTTTCACAGCGACGCGGATTGGTCCGTATGCGACCCGCTCCGCGTCGCTGTGAAACAATGTTCTAGCGCCTCACGTATGTCTCCGTTCCGGGTGCCAGTACGGGCGGCCCGTACGGGTCTCCCGGACAGCTGTGAAACCAGCCTAACCAAACCCTAACCATTTGTCAACTGTAGGATAACTGTCAATATTGTATAAGAAGGCCGCACAATGCAAAACAACCAATGGAATAAAAATCTACAATGGCCCCCCCCAGGCCCAGTTGTTGGCCCCCCCCAGGCCCAGTTGTTGGCCCCCCCCAGGCCCAGTTGTTGGCCCCTTTTTGGCCATTTTTTGTGGGCCCTTTGATGTAGGCCCTACCTCTATTAGATGGCCAAATCTAACAGTTGGCCAACCCACGAAGTGCACGTGGCCCAACTGAATGCCCACAATAAATGCTATTAGGGACATCTAACTAAGTAGTTTTGCGCAAAAATTATTGCTGGGAAACGACTTTTATTTTTAGGTATGAAAAAAAATGTTTTTTTTTTTGCAAGCAATGTAACGCGAACCCAGGCAAGTGGAGTTAAACCCCACCCCTTCGCTCTAAGCCACGTAGGTACTTGTGGGATATGTTTGATATTCATTGTGTTTTTGTAACTTCAAATGCGTAAATTCGATATTTAGAAAAAAAAATTCGTAAATTCAGGTAATGTTTGTTTGGAAAAAGTTTAAAAAAGCGAGAGTGAGTTAATTTTCGTAAAAAAGTAAAAAAAAAATTGTGACTTAGACCTTCAATATCTCCAGAACCAGTGGATTCCGAGGTATGGTCTAGTGGAAAAAAATATCCAAATAATGGATAGAATATGTGGCTTACGGCTTTGGAAACTGTCACACCCGATATATACTTATTTTTTTTTTTAAATCATTCACAAGTAGGTACTGACAAAAATTGCACGTCAATACTTTGAAAAATGCTTCTAGACCTGACAGTTTAAGCTCGTTTCCTAAAAGTATTTTTATAAAACGTAGTCGAGCACTAAGGAAGAGGATAAATAGTTTGTTTGTTTGTTTGGGAATTTGTCGTTTGGCTCACGACTTGAACGCATGTAAAATACTGGTATTCAGCTGCATCGGGTTAGACTGGTAGCCGACCCCAAGATAGTTGGGAAAAGGCGCGGGCAGATTGATTGATTTATTGATGATGATGACGAATTAATCTATAAAGAAGGCTTTGTTTGTATAGCCATATACTTTATATTTTCACATTTTCAGATCTTGTTATTCTTTCTCCAACACAATAAAAAATATCACAGAAATTCCACCTTGCCTTTACAACATAAATACCTCAACAGTTCTACCTGGACGCAGTCACAATATGGTATATATACAACTTCGCCAACGCCTCCTTGTCCAACAAATACAAGCTAAGTAAATATATGCGAAAAGGGGAGTAAACAGACGGAAATATACTGAAAAAACGCTTCCGGGGTGGTTGGAATTGATAGAGGAAAAGTTCTCTGATACTTTGTGAGATGTTTTATGCACTGATACTTGTAATAGAGATGAGTCATGTAACGTCTTTCGCACAAAACGTATTGAAGTCGATTCTTCGGGCTATTTCGATAACCTTCGTTCTCCTGCGGATATCCTCATTGGTGATTCTATCACGCAAGGAAACTCCGAGCTTAGCCCTCCACATTGCTATTTCGATGATCGATAAACCAACATTTTTTTTTTTGTGTGCGTGGGAAGTCATCCAGTGCCCAGGGGCGCGGTAACTTTGTTTTGAATCCCTGTCATGCATTGCTGACATCTCTTTGAGGCGCGTGTTGAACACTACGCGCCGTCGACTCTCGGGCCTGGTCCTGATCGAACGGCAAGCTACCCATTACTCGCAGTCCGTGGGCCCGCGCCTACAGTGGCCGGAGATCGTCTCGTGACCCCCGACGCCCAGGGCGTCTGCTGCGGTGGCTGCTGCTGGGGGCGTCTTAAGCGGCAGCGTGCAGAGCACATAACTCTCAGAACAAATGGTTCATGGGGCCTAGGTCCTGGAGTGGCGACCGTTAAGTACATTTTGTCGAGTTAAGCACAATGTACTTCGCGATTTCTGGGTTGGTGCCATAGAAAAAAAATGTTCATAGTATTGGGTATTACCAATATTTTCCTTAATTGTCTCTTAAGGTCCTTATTTACAAAAAAATAAGCATACAGTTTAAACAATTTTTAATACAATTGTTTTATTGAGAATTTGAATTGTCAAGTATTGTCGTTTCTACCTTGTATTTTATTTTAACTCACAAAATATCCCTCCTTTAGAGAAAAATCCAGCCAGAAAGTAAACATGGTATCCAAAAATAAATGGTTTTAATTCTAGAAATAGCTCCTAATGTAACGTAAATAAGTTAATTTCAGTTGAAATCGAGCTTGTTATCAAACAAGTTGTCAGAGTCTGTTAGCAACGTATAAGGCATGTGTTACATTGAGAGCGAGTAGCGAGTAGTAGCGACTAAACAGTAAATACCAAAGGGATATTTGAATCTCAATATTAACCAAACATGTTTTTCGACAGACAACTTTAAAACTGATGATGTGGTCAACGATGGGGCACACTTACCTAGAAGTAACCTATTCACTCTCGCCTCTCGAAGACTCCCAGGTTGTAGCTATCAGGAAACACAGACTCTAGCAGGGAGTTCCACTCCTTAGCTGATACTTGGTACCATATATATTTATACAAGGTCCGTGTTACCATCACATTCGTCAAAAGCCTTTCTCGATATTTATTTCGATCGACATACATGGCTATGCAGAGCGGTGGTGGCCCAGTAGTATTTGGCCGCGAGTTACAAGTTGTAGGTCGTCAGTTCAAACCCAGGCAGGTGCTTTACTTTGTTTAAATTATTTCATCACCACTGCTCTCAAAACGGTGAAAGAAAACATCGTGAGGAAACCGGCACGTCCTAGAACCAAAACTTCGAAGACATGTGACATCCACCAATCCGCATTGGGCCCGCGTGGTGGATTACGGCCCACACCCTCCCACAGAGAGGAGGCCTGTGCCCCAGCAGTGGGGACATTAAAAGGCTAATGATGATGATGATGATGACGTGGCTATGTCAATATTTAAATACATATCTACAAAAGTCTATGAGATCACAACAACAGTTGTCAGTTCAATGACGCCTATGACACCACGCCACGACATTGTGTGTATCTGTGTGTGCCAAATAAACTAGTTTTCTTTCTTTTTCTTTCTTTCTTCTTTCTTTTTCCTGTGGTGTACCTAACAGAAATGGGTGGTCATATTTTAGAAACTGTTATAACCCATGGGAATGATCAACTTTCTTTAAGGGGCCTTTTACAGTCCACTAGCGCCGCCAATCGAAAAAATGTCATAACTCGTAAATAGAATCAAAAATACAAAATGTGGTCTATTATTAGTGTAGAAAAGGCAATAACGTAATTTTATAACACATTGTCAACACTTGAAATATAGCTGTTTAGCTAAATCGTGCATTTGTAACAAAAACGGCCGTTTATGTTTTGAATGCACGATTTAGCTAAACTGTTCTGTACTGTACTGTTCTATATTATGAATAATAATATAGCTTCACTTGACCATCCGACCATAAAACATCAAAGCTAGGTACTTATTAACAAGTTTAAGCAGGAGGTTTTTGGCGGGATTTTTTCGAGTGAAGTTCAGTGGCTGTTTTATCTATTCGCAAATTGATTCCTAGTGGATATTGTGATGTAAAATTGGTGTAGTTTTGTGTCTCAAGTGTCTACGCAACTGGAAAATATGTGGTATCATTGAAACAGGCGCGATCTCGGTAAAATAAAGCTGAAAATTTTGTAGTAGTATTGACTACCTCAGCGAAGGTTGCCGAGAAGGCCGACTCGACTCATTTGCTGCCAAATACTGCAAAAACATTAGAATGTGTTACATCTACATTACAATCGGGAAAAAGTGACAGTATTCTGTATCTAAAACTAAATACTTTCTTAACTTGACACTGGCTAAATGCACAAACCGTGCGAAGCAAAAACTAAAAAAAAAAAAAAAAAATTTGAAAGAGTTACCACGACCCCGAAACGCAAAGGGCGACTGAAGGAACACGGGTGGTTTTAGCTAGGAAGAGTCTGACACGCCCTCCCGCTCCACCAAAAGCGGGAGAAGTCATCTGACGAATTCTCACCCTCATAAAAAAAGGTATGGGATATCCCCAAACATTTACACTTGGAAATATAAAACGGTTGTTTCTGACCCTCGCAAGGACATCATTTTACAACTTAAGTCCTCAGTGGTTCTTCTACAACTCCCCCTGGCCCTCACCATCAATAGCTTATTGTTATAAATTCGCCTACGCTCTGACAGCTACCTTACTTTAAGACCTTCACTGACAATGTCTTGTGCATAGAGCACAGAATCCCCTCGGCATACAGCGACTAGAGCTGTCATCTATACTTCTATACTAATACTAATCTGTACTAATATTATAAAGAGGTAAAGTTTGTGAGGTTTATGGTGGTAATCTCTCGATCTACTAAACCAATTTTGAAAATTCTTTTACCAATATAAAAGCCACGTTATTTGTGAGTGTCATAGGCTTTAAATTTTTAAAATCCACGCGGAAGAAGTCGTGGGCAAAGTCCTCGTTGCTTAATACTGGTGACCGCGAAAATGCCATGCAATGGCATTTCAAATGCAGCGACAAATAATAGAGACAACACCACATGCGTCTTACGTCACAGGGAAGGGACGACATTGTGATTTTGCGCCATCCAGTTCCATTCCAGGTCCATTTTTTTTTTCAAAAGTCGGCTTTTTTTCATCATTTTTAAAATACTTATTCATTCATGTATACTTTTGATAGTAGTCACATAAAACCTATTGTCACTTACTGACACACTTGTAGCAGCTGGATGAGAGTTGCTGAGAACCGAGCTGAATGGCGTGTAATTGGAGAGGCCTATGTCCAGCAGTGGACTGCTATAGGCTGATGATGATGATACACTTGTGCTTAAAACTACTGACATCCGTAACAACTTACAACCGCAGCCAAGAGGCACTCATGGCGATCACAATGATCCGAGGATACCGTACGATCTCCTGCGAGGCGGCGAGCCTCCTTGCCGGATTATCGCCATGGGATCTGGAGGCAAAAATCCTCGCGTACCTCTACGAGGAGCGCGAGGAGGCGAAACGCCGGGGCGAAACTCCGCTGCCGCGACAACTCGCGGCTCGGCGGACAGAGCTCCGGCAGGATCTCATGGCGACGTGGAGACAGCGATTGTCACAACCCCGCGCTGGGCACGCCACCATTGCGGCGGTAGTGCCCCTCTTTGAGGCTTGGCTGGAGAGACCTCACGGCGCCCTCACCTTCCGCCTGACGCAGGTCCTCACCGGACACGGTTGTTTCGGGAGGTTCCTGTTTCGGATCAAGCGGGAGGTGACGCCCGGGTGTTTCCATTGCACGGATCGCCCCGAGGACACGGTGGAGCATACGGTGGAGGTCTGCCCCGCTTGGGCGGAGCAACGCCGTGTCCTCGTGGATGCGATAGGCGGCAGCGACCTCTCGCGCCCTGCCCTGGTTCAGGCCATGGTACGGAGCGAGAGGGAATGGGAAGCCGTCTCCTCCTTCTGCGAAGCAGTAATGCTCGCGAAGGCGGAGGCGGGACGCGTGAGAGAGCACCAACAACGGAGTCGCCCTCACGCCCTCAGCAGCAGCCGCCTCAGGAGACGCCGGGGCCTTCCGGCGCCGCGAGACGATCTCCGGCCACCGTAGACCCGGGCCTGCGGACGGCGAGTAGTGGGTAACTCGCCGTCCGATCAGCACCAGGCCCGAGAGTCGACGGCGCGTAGTGTTCCACGCGCGCCTCAAAGAGTTGTCAGCAAGAGACGGGGCCCGTCAGGGCCGATGCCTGCCCGGGGGTTGAGGATAAATTCGAAACAGAGTTACCTCGCCCCTGGGCACTCAAAGGCAGGAAGGAACAGGGGTGGGTTTTAGTCAGTAAGAGTCTGACACGCCCTCCCGCTCCGCCCAGAGCGGGAGAAGTCATAGGATGATTTCCCACCCCACAAAAAAAAAAAAAAAAAAAAGCCAAGAGGCACACTCTCATTAATGTTTTATAAACAATTTTTTTTATTATTTTTGTTACGTTTGTCCCCTAAACTAGTTGTGTGCCTGTAAGTTTAAAGCCAAATAAATTAATTTCTTGCTTTCTCGATTTGTATGAAAAATTTTGACAACGCCGTTTCCAGCAGTGTCCGCTAAGGCGTCTCCGTGCTCTGTGGTCCAATGCATTGCGTAGGCGAACTATGTCTAGACGAGACTCGGTTCATTCATAAAGCTGCTCCGCCAATTGTAATCGTCTAGTCTGAAATTAAGGCGTTTTGTAGCTGCGGTTTTAAATTGTTTACGTGAAAGTGGAAAGGGTTGAAGTCTTTAACCCTCGTTGTCGAGTCAAAATTGTTTAGAGATTGAAGAAAATGGATGGTCTCTTGAGCAACTATGTTTTTTTTTGTAACTCAAAGAAAATCAGTTTGTCTTCAATATGTGAAATGGAAGTAGTATTTCGATTTGGTATATCAATGAAAAGATTTTATGATTGTCTGGCAGTTTGAGTATTTTTGCGGCCTACCCAAATGTCCTTACTTTGGTATTGTTCGTCGTTTCGTTGCGCTCCTCAAAGTTCTGAGTTGAGCTTCACGATAACTAACAAATGCTCGAACTATCTGGACAGGTTCACTCAAATTTGCGTGTTGCTTTCCTCAAAAGCTCATCCCAGACATAAACGTACATGGTTCTCATATGATTTGACCAGTACATATTGTATGGATATGAACACTTTAAAAGAGACTTTGTTTCGATGTTTCTTCTTAGGAAACACCGGCCTCATCTAGCTAAAACTGAAAGTGTTGTTAAAACCTACTTACAAAAATAAAATCATTTATTTTTTCAATGAATTTATTTATTTCCTAGTAGTCGTCTTCAACGTGATTGACTCAATAGAGTTACATCAACTGCATATACCTTTTAAGAAACAATTTAACTTGAGTCCACTATAGTCAGTTAGTGAAACATGTTTTTTTTCCTCCTGACCTAACCCAAACTATTTGTGGTCTGCACAGTATATACTCGTAAGTAGGTACGTCTTTTTGTTCCATACATCTGTAGCATCCCTCATCGCAGTATTCACTTCCTTGCTATTCACTTTTATCCGAGCGCCCCAGAAGGTGGGTAATGTTTTTTGAAAGTATGTAAATAAGTATGTAGGTATGTCTATTTCATTGGCACGTCCGGATTGGATGGATTTTAACAAATTAATGAGATATCATTAGATTTCTATTGACAGCCGAAATGACAAAGGCTATATGAAATCAGATGCACTTGGTGTCTATTATTTTAGTTCAATTATTGATTTCATACCACCAACTGCATCAGACCGCTAGAAAACTGCTTGACTTGTTTGGAACTCTTTAGTTTCTTTTTTACAGTCAGGTTTTTTTTTAAAATATTCAATTTTTTTATTTTCTAAATTTTAGTGAGTTATATTTTTGGAATCGCCTCCTCTAACCCTTTGTTTTGATACCCCACTTAATATACCTAGTTCGTCGACATTATTTTTTTCTTTTTCATTAAGACTTCTGGTTGTCGCCATATTGTGTTTTGAATATGTCTTTAGTAGCACTCGCAAGATTAAGACGAATCATTTAACGTAAATAATATTAAAATCGGCCCAGATGTTTGGTCTCTAAAGCGCCAGAAAGGATACAGGAACATACATGCATAGGCTGATAAACACATTACCCTCCCTTGCGTCGCGCAGTCGGGTAAATAAGAACAAAATGGTGATCTCCTTTACATAGATAGATCTGCGATTGAACTGAAACAACTACCACCACCACAAAATCAGTTTTTATTGTCTTCCATACCAGCCATCATCATTCTCATGCCCATAACCCAATTTAAATGGGGTCAGATCAATATGTATTTTTAACCGACTTCGAAAAAGAAAGAGGTTTTATTGTATACTCGACTCGAGTGTATGTTCGACTGTAGGTTTTTTTTTTTAAATAGTTTTTTTTATGTATGCCCATCGATTTCTCTGTCAGTTGTAGACCGATTTTTAAAATTCTTTTTTATCAGAAATAATATACTCCCGAGGTGGTCCCATATAAATTTTATAGAAATTGCTTCAGCGGTTTTTGAAAAACTGAACAAAAACGAAAAATATGTATACCTGCATGACGTTTTGGTGTTCTCCAATTACAAGTATGTTTAAATGCCACTTTCCATGTTATTGGGGTTTTGAGTTCTGGGGTATACACTAAAAAGTAAAAAATAAATAAAAACCGACTTCCAAAAAAGAAGATCCACTAAAAATTTAAAAATAACTTTAATTTCGGAAGTCGGTGTCAAATAACGAAGAAATAAAATACAAACACCGACTTCCGAAATTAAAGTTATTTTTAATTTTTTTGTGTATTTTCTATTTTGGAAGTCGGTATTTTTTTTTCTTCCTCTTCTATTAGTCGTCATTTCTGTAGTCACCACCTTTTCTAGAAGTAAAATCCTATCTTCCATACTAGTCGTCCAACTTTTCCTTCTGTTTCTGTCCGACGGCATACCCGCATGCCGACGGGCGTTCAGGGGTTTATTAAATAACTAAAGATCCTATACAGGATCCTAGGGTTATATCCTGTGGCATGGTTCACATGCATTCTTAGATAGTTATTACATAGTGTTAGAAAAAAAACGCAACACAAAACGCAACGCAAACGCAGAAACGCAATTTTAAAAAGCCGTTATGTTGTTTTGATTTCGTAATTTGAAGTTTGAGTGTGAATAATAGGAAAATATGATATCGGACTCTACAATAAAAACACTGTTCTTAGATTACTTGTCTATTCATAGTGCAACATGCAAAATTTCATGTAAATTGATACAGTGGTTTTAACAACTACCCACACACACACACACACACACACTATTCCCGACAAATCGTTGATAACAGAATTTGAATAAAATTCAACTCTTGAATTACAAGTATTGCTTACATGTTATTCTAAGGTCTGTTTATTCAACAACCCAAAAAAGTTTACTTTTAGTGCCTCGCTCCAACAGAAACCTCAGCAAGTTGTTTTTTATGAGCCCGGTCGTAAATATGTCAAACTGCGATAAGAGGCTCGGCGCTTGAGGAGTTAACAGTCATCCACAGTACTCATACCAAACACTTACACATATCTATAGAAAACTGTGACCACGCTTGGCCCAATGACCGGGCCATCGTTGAATTAGCCGCCTGATCGAGTGATTCACTGCCGCCCATAGAGAACAAGGGTTTCTTGGATCATTTAGCTATATTTATTAGCTGACCACACTCTCCAGAGGGATTGTGGTGATTCTTATATTTTTCTTTTAGGAGGAAATTGGGTCACCCGTATCATTTGGTGTCTTTACAAACGATGTGTTAAACAAGGGATTCATTCAAATCTATCTAGATCAGAGAACTGTTTAACATGACTGAAAAAACAAATAATGGTGTTGATTCTGTTATGCACAAAATAAACTTAATTTAGTCTATTGCTATCTTTTTCTTTCTAATAAAACAAGAAAGAGACGGACGTAAATTACAATTTAGTTTGAACTAATATTTCCATACAAATTAAGGGTACACGTAAAAACATGTCGTCTAAAAACACGGCGAAGCGCAAGGCGTAAACTAGTTTGACATCTCTAACTTAGTGCATAGCTATAGCCGTCCTTTTCTCGCACTGCATTTTGTAAAAGATAGCAATTCTCTAATTTTAGTTTAGATATTAAACAAGAGAATCCGTGCCACTGTTAAATTTTCACGACAGGTGGTGTTTCATATTATGTATATGTGTGAAAGAAACGCAAAATTGCCGGCTTTTCAGATGTCATCTGTTGCTTATAAATAGGCCTCAAGACAAAAATTATATCTTTGATTTGAATCCTACTTAATTACAAAACAGGTTTTAGTAAACCCGTCAGGCACCGCGCGCCCCCGAAGGGAGATGCAATACTGCTTTTTGATAATAATAATTATAATTTTTAATAACATTTTTTTATTCGCACGGTCTTACATCCTTAATAGCATTTATTGTTGGCATTTGGTTGGGCCAACAATAAATGCTATTTGGGATGTTGCGTTGAGCGCCGACGGGTTTGGAAGGCCTCCCACAAGGTGCACCTATGACCTGCCATCGGATTCCTATGTATGTGAGACTTGTTAACTTCTCTATAGACTGAAATATGTATATTTGTTTTTCATCACTTCAGCTGAAAGACGTCCCGTTTTTCGGCTGAAGTGATGATGATGATGGAATTGGTGGTAAAAAAATAGAAAAAAACTCTTTTACAAAAAAAACAACCGACTTCCAAAGAAAGTGTTTGTATTTTATATTTCTTCGTTATTTGACACCGACTTCCGAAATTAAAGTTATTTTTTTAATTTTTAGTGTATTTTCTTTTTTGGAAGTCGGTTATTTTTTTTTTTGTACAAAAGTATTTTTATTTTTCACTTTTTAGTTGCTATACCCCAGAACTAAAAACCCCAATAACATAGAACGCGGAATTTAAACATACTCGTAATTGGAGGAAACCAAATCGTCATCTATGTATCCATATTTTTTTTTTGATCAGGTTTTCAAAAAGCGCTGAAGCAATTTCGATAAAATTTATATGGGACAATTTCGGGAGTATATTCATACAGATAAAAAAAGAATTTTCAAAATCGGTTGACAACTGACAGAGAAATCGGTGGACATAAAATAAAAAAATAAAAAAAAAGCATACATACAGTCGAACATAGAACCTCCTCCTTTTTCGAAGTCGGTTCAAAATAGCAGTTTCCTCTAATGTTCTGAAACTTTCCGAAACTAGAAACGAGCCAAAAACCTATGTATAGTTCCGGGACTACCCGTGGTTAGTTTTTAACCCTTCAACCCCCGCGGCCAAATCCGGGTTGTCAAATTGAACCCCGACGACAACCCGGGTTGACAGCCGATTTTTTTTTTTTTTTCTCTTTAATTTTTTTTTTTTTTTGTCCGACTCACCAGTGAGTCGCGGGGCTTCACAGAGAAGCAAAATTGTGATGAGTTAGCAAGCTTGTCACTTCAACCTCAGAAGTACCTATTAATTAGCAAAAACTAGCTTCGTGTAACCCCAGCTTAATAACCCCCTCCCTCTCATCTATCTCTTCTCTTCATAAATTATGATGAATTTATAAAACAGTAAGAAGTAAAACCTCTTTTAAGGAAAAAATATGCTAGCCAGAATTTTGAGCGCCTGCGATAACTTGAAAATGCCTGCCTTAATATAGATAAGGATACGCAGCTTAGTTAAAAGTTTTCAAAGTATAAACTTTATCTGTATCAATTCTTTCATAAGGAAAATAACAATTTAAGTTATGTTACCAGAAGAATTCCGTTTCAACTTTTAAAAGGTCTTTATTATTTGCGGGTCAGTTAATTCTAAAGAATGAACACTTTGTTCTCCTCCTGAATAATAATAAAAAAACACTTCGAAATTAAAATTATATTTCTTGAATAACACACCTGTAAAGTAGTTTTTAATATAACATTTATGTGTTTACATGTTAGCAAATGAATTCACGAACGCAGTTTACTTACGTCCCATAACGTCGGCATTAATTCGTAAGCCTACTAAGGTAATTTTTTGGCCAATTGTACTTTTAATACCTATTAACTTATGGTAAAGGTATAAGGACTATATCTACTTGAAACAGTTTAGAAATGCCATGCCCAAAATGAAAAAACTGCTAAATTGTGTCATAAGGAACCAAAGGGATTTTCAGAATGTTCATTCCTAAAACACAAATTTTAATGGACTTAGCAGTTTAACAAATTAGGCCGACGATTATCGCTCCCCTGGGCACTCAGGTAGGGAAGGAACAGGGGTGGGTTTTAGTCAGTAAGAGTCTGACACACCCTCCCGCTCCACCCAGAGCGGGAGATGTCATTGGATGATTTCCCACCCCCAAAAAAAAAAGGCCGACGATACTTGAGTACACTGCGTTCGAGATTTCTTTTAGTTTAGTTAGCTAAACTGTATCTTATGTTGTAAGAATGTAAAGTGTAAAACATGAATAAACTAGATTACTTTTAACCGACTTCAAAAAAGAGGAGGTTATCAATTCGGATGTGTTTTTTTATGTATGTTCGGGAATACTTTGTCATATACATGGTGTAACGGAAAGGTGTGGTCATATTTTAAGAACCGGTTCTGCCCATGGAAGTGATCAACTTTCTCTAAGAAAAAATAGTAAATTCCCAAAAAAAAATTGGACTTTCCATACAAATTTATCATCAGCTGATCAATATTTGTATGGGGAGTAAAAAAATTTTTTTAGAGTTTCCTCAGTTTTTCTTGAATAAAGTTATTCATATCGATGGGCTGATGCAGTTCTTAAAATATGACCACACCTTGCCGTACCCACACCATTATAGACGGATTTGCAAAAAAACTTTTTTTGTTCGAAAGGAGTTTATTCCGAAATGGTCCAATTTAAATTTCATATGGATCTGATGAGTATCGGAGATAGACAACGGAACTCTTCAAAAAATAACTGCAAGTCAACCGCGATTACTGCTATCGCATAAAAATGCATTACTGACACATTTAGTAGCGAATCACAACTACAAAGTGAAAAATAAAAAACTTTTTTCCAAAAAAAAATACTACTGACTGCCATAAAAAAAAAACAAAAAAAGTGCAAAATAACTGAACTTTAATTTTAGTTCTAACAGTTTTTATTATTAAGTGCTGTAGTTATAATTAGATAGGTATATTTTTGTATTATGTACATAAATAATAAACTAATAACTATGTATAAACTAGAATAGAATAGAATAGAATAGAATAGAATAGAAATCATTTATTCGACATAGACACAACACAACAGCAACAAACAAAAGGAAAAAAGAAGTACACAAAAAAACAATAAAATTGTGCTGAGCGTGCCCATACCGAAAGGGTTACCATCTCAGCATTTGCTGGGCTATATAACTAGATATATTAACTAGTTTTTAAACTTCTTAGGTTAACTATAAGTCTAGACAAAATGTTTAAAACAAATAAATCATTATAGGCAACGATAAACTTAAAAGTAATTATTCTGTAAGCGTCATTTTGCAGAATTTACACACTTGCTTCAAGGGGTCACGAAACCCTTTTTCAATTTGAAAGCCTCTGCTTCAGCACATTTCTTTGGTACCGAGTTCCGCGCTTGTAACTGTCCAAGCTAGTGATAGATTGCTGACCCACGCTCTGCGGGTTATGCAATATTATCATCCTTTACAACATTCTCGTCTAGTGTAGGATGGCGCAATAAACACACGGGTAAAACTAAGCCAGACAGATTTTGACGGAATATTGGAATTTTCAACAATTGTATTAAAAACAAAAACTAGCCAAGCGCGTGTCTAATTCGCACATTAAGGATTCCGTACCAAATATTGGTATTTGTTAGTAAATTATACGATATCATACACATGATCACCAAGTTTCAAGTTCATAGGTCAAATGATAAATGATGTTTATTCAGTAAATAGGTTACAAGGAACACTTTTACACGTCAATGTTTTTTGTCAGTTTAAGCTAGATGAGGCCGGTGTTTCCTAGCTGACTACCCTGAGAAGAAACACCGAAACAAACTCAGAGGTCAAAGTCTCTTTTAAAGTGTTCAAATCCATACAATGTGTACTAGTTAAATCATATGAGAACCATGTACGTTTATGTCTGGGATGAGCTTTTTGAAGAAAGCAACACACAAATTAGAGTGGACCTGTCCAGACAGTGCAAGCATTTGTCAGTCATCGCGAAGCTCAACTCAGAACTTTGAGGAGCTCAACGAACCGACGAACAATACCAAAGTAAGGACATTTGAGTAGGCCGATGATAAAAATACTCAAACTGCCAGACAATCATAAAATCTACATGAATATAACGACATACAATAGTTCTCGCATTCACATTATTCTATATGAGGACCATGCAGCTTAGTGTCTGTAGTGGTCTTTTGAAGAAAGAACCAAACATATTTGTGTGGACCTGTCCAGTCAGTGCAAGCATTTGTCAATAGTCAAATAGCTCAACTTAAAAACGGCATGACGAACAACGCAAAAGTACTGTCAGACAACAAAAAATAAAAAAAAAATAGGTAAATGGGAAGTTACAAAATTCATCGTAACAAAATTTTGTGACAGACCACGGACGGACAGACAGACGGATACGAGAGTGACAACAATATGACTCCGTTTGGACGCTTCGGGTACGGAATCCTAGAAACAACTGTTCTGAGGTACCTATGGTAAAAAAACTGTATCAGTTTTTGGAACGAAGTTCCTTATCGCGCGTTGTGAAAGGGGGCTAGACGGAAAAAATTCTTACGAAAAGTTGTCACGACACTAATGAGGCTGTCCATCCAAAAAGATTGTGTTGGAAAAACAATCTAATAAAAACTTCTTGTATTTGTGGTGGGTAGGTACAAAGTTTGCAAGCAGATCAAGCATTATTGTAAGCTGTGCGGCGTCGCATGTTTCTCTGTCTGTCTCTCTCTCTCTTATAGAAAGCAAGCCAGATATTGCTAAAGAGTTGAGTTGAGTTGAGCTGAGCTGAGCTGAGCTGAGCTGAGCTGAGCTTAGCTGATCTGAGCTGAGCTGAGCTGCGATGAGATGAGATGAGATGAGATGAGATGATGAAGTACCTATAACTTCTTACGTGCGGGCGTGTGTGCGTAGTTAATAATAAAAAAAATATTATAAATTAAAAAAAATAAAATTATATTACAATTCCTTCACTAATTAATCGAAAGGAACTTCGTTCCATCCGGGTGTCCCTTGACACCTCTCAAGTTTTTTTTTATTCGTATTCTAGAGCCGCTCCCATAGAGAAAATCGTTAAAATTCATGAAGATTTGCTTCTCCTGGAAGCCTAAATAACCTGAATTCTGGTACCGAAAGTCCGAATGAAAAATGAAACCCTTATAGGATCACTTGTGTCTGTCTGTCTGTCTGTCCGTCTGTCAATGTCAATTTGCTCCGAATCTCCCGGAAATTTGGTACAGACAGGAATATCTGTGATTTATAAAACAATGGTCAGACCTGCTGTCTTGTATGGTTCAGAATGTTGGGCCACAAAAGGGATGAATGAAAAGCAATTGCATGTAGCTGACATGAGAATGCTAAGAGCGATGTGTGGTGTTACGCGCATGGATAGAATTAGGAATGAGTATATAAGAGGAAGTCTGAAAGTGGCACCGCTGACTGAAAAGTTGTGTGGAAATCGGTTGTCGTGGTATGGGCATGTGTTGCGGAGGAATGAAGAAAATGTCGTGAGGAAAGTCTTGGGTAAGGATGTGGATGGCTATAAGAGTAGGGGAAGGCCAAAGAAACGATGGTTGGACTGTGTGAAAGAGTATATGGGTAAAAAGGGGGTGACTACAGAGATGACGACTAATAGAGGAGTATGGAAGAAAAAGACATGTTGCGCCGACCCCAAATAAATTGGAAAAAGGGCAGGAGAATGATGAATGATGATGAATATCTGTGACCCAAACACGGAGGTGTAACGTTAATAAAATGGTTTTGGAATATGAGGATCACTTTTGGGGTGTAAATAGGAAATTTATAAAAAAAATAATTCAAAACTGTACCGTATTACATATTAAATGAAAGAGCTTATTGTAAAGGTCTCAATAACTTATTTTTTTCAAAATTTGTAAATATAGGTACAGTTTTTAAGTTATTTAATAAAATAGATGAAACATTAGCATTCCACCCCCTTATCTCCGAAACCTGAAATTTTGAAAAAAATACAGAAGATAGTTCTTTACTTGTAGATTACAGGAAAACCTTTAAGAACTATATAAGTAGTTAAAAAAACCTTAAAAAAAATATTTGACCCTTTGCATGCGAATCCGACTCGCTCTTGACCTTTTTTTATCTACATATTTCCAACACAATAAAGATGCACCTGACATATTATCTCTTCACCACCCTTGGTTGACTGGTAGAGAATGCCTAAGGCATTAAGGGCTTCGTACCTTTGTGCATAGTCTAAATAAATATAAGCTATCCAAAACCACCCCAGCAGCTAAGTAAGCCATTCCTACAATAAATCAAGCTATACGTAAACATTGACCACAAGCGAGTACACACTGCTTACTAGGCTAACTCTGTTTTCTTGCAAATACGAATAAATTAGTCTTTAATATAAATCTCACTGTTGACTCCAGGAAAGGGGACGATTGAGTAAAATTTATGGACGAAATCAAATAACAAACAAAATGTTTTTGGCTGGGAATAAGGGTTATTAATGGTGCATTTACTTGAATCTTTGGCTTATTGGGTCATAGCTCATCATTGCATCATGGAAGTTTTACAAACATTACTTATATAGGGTGACTGGTAATTAGTGACCGATAGTTAAACTCGTGATTGTACTAATGATAAGAAACAAATTGCCCAAAGAAACATTTAGTTAGACAGAACGGCGTCACGCAGCTAACAGTAGATAGGTAGGCGCGCGTGCGCGAATTTCATACGGCTGTTGTGTTATTGTGATAAAAGTGAATGAGTATAAAAAAATGTTTCTTCGGAAAAGTTGTTTGTTATCATGAGTACAATCACGCGTTTAAGTATCGGTCACTAATTACCAGTCACCCTATATTGTTATACAGTCCACTCGCGCTTTATTTTAATTTCACAATCCACACACCTATCGTCGCGATCACCTAGGTTTTTATCACTGATAGGCACGCGTTTGACCACTATCTCACCTGATGGTAAGCGATGATGTGGTCGACTATGGAGCACGCTTGCCAAAAAGTAACCTATTCTGAACTTAAAGACCCCAGACTGTCATAAACTTGTCACAAAATCTCAAAATGATATCCTACGAGTCATCATCTTCCTGCCCTTATCCCATGTTACTTGGGGTTGGCGCAACACGTTTTTTTCTTTCATTCTGTCCTGTCAGCCGTCCCGCTATCACTAACTCCCTTTTCTTTCATATCACTCTTCACACAATCCATCCATCTTTTCTTTGGCCTCCCTCTCCTTTTCGATCCATCCACATTTATATTAATAACTCTTTTGTTTCATCCCTCCCCTTCACATGACCAAGCCAAGATAAGCGTTTTCCTTTCAACTTTTCTGTCACTGGCGCCACTTTTAAACTACCTCTAATGTACTCATTTCTCACTTTATCCAATCTCCAAAATGATATCGTATGAGTAATAAATTAAATTGTTCCAATCCATCAAGAAGCTTATAGTCAGACTAATCGAAAGTAAATAAAAGAACTAGATGAAAAACAAATCCCGCGAGAAAACATTACACAACCAAACCCAGTAAACTTATCTTTTTACAATCAGTTGAAGACTTCAGCGAGTTAAACGGCTACTACAACACAATACAGCTTGAACTCTCAACCAAGTTAAAACACAATTATTTAACAGCTGAACTAACAAGATAAACTCTAACTTAAAACAATCAACAAGTTTCAAACACAAGATTAAAACAAAAACAAGTTTAAAACATTGTTCGCACTTCGTACTGTGCAACTGTGTTAAAGGCCTAACTCAACTCTATTGCACAGTGCATTTTTTAATTCAACTGTACCTTTAATGAGTTTCCTTTTTAACTCAAACCTGATGTGTTTTTCATCATCATCATCATTATTTGAGCCAAAAATCGTCCACTGGCCTCCTTCAAGTGTCGCTACAACAACCGGGCCTATGCGTCTCGCATACATCAGATTCCCGCGACCGTCACCAGGTCATCGGTTCACCTTGTGGGACGACTTCCAACGTTGCGTCTTCCGGTTTGTGATCGCCGCTCCAGAACTTTTCGGCCCCATCGAACATCTGTTCTGCGAGCAACGATGTCCACTGCCACTTAAGTTTGGCGACTTTTCGGACTATATCGGTAACCTTGGTTCTCTTGCGGATATCTTCATTTCCGATGCAATCATGCAAGGAAACCCCGTGTATAGCGCGGCGTCCCGGGATGCTAGTGCGAAAATGCCGTTTGCGTTGCCAAAAAAATTGCCTAAAAACCCGATTCACGCGTTTTATATCTCTATTATTACTATTACGCATGGTCTTTTATCCTGTGGCAAGGTTTACACACTCGGAACATGATATAGTCTGTAGTTGCATGATGGCCGACTGTCAACGGCGCTTGACAGATGTTGACTTTTGACGCGCGCGGAACCTGAGTGGCCCTTCTGATGAAGTATAAGTAGTAAGAAGTTAATACGTGCATATTATTTAACTTTACTTTCAGTTGTAAGTGTCAAGAAGTTTAAACAAAAACTGTAATTATATTTTCACTTAAAGACTGAATTTTAACTCAAGGAACTCTTGATTAAACCAGTAATAACTTTAAAACTATTTCTTCAGACCGCTTAACTATATAAAGCCCAACTTAATTTAACTGCATTCTTCATTCAAAATTCTAATTTTGTCCTCTTCAGACGAGGTCGCATAAATCCTCTTTTTTCCGACCTTTGTCTTAATATGCCCCACTTTCTTTCATTGATTTTTTTTTTTACTAAGGGAAATCTGTTTATTGCTAGAACTGTATTCGTGAAAATGATGAAATCTACGATTTTAAACTTCCTGTATCCGTGTGTTGGTATGTGAGACCGACAAAACACTCTTTCTTGTTTTTTTTCCTTTATAGTCTGCGATGTCATTTTGTACTATCCGTCAGCTTCGTTGCTATAGATATTATAGAACACAACGTGTGTTTGTGCGAGTGCCACTTATGTATGTTCGTATTTGGTGACAATTGATCTGTGGGACCGACGCGGGTGTTGGTGTTTATTGTGATTTTGTACTGAAATTTATTTGTAAAATAACACTTATTTTTGTGTGTTCCTGTGACTTTACCTCTTTATAATATTAGTATAGATAAAGAATCTATACTTATATTATAAAGAGGTAAAGTTTGTGAGTTTGTAAGGTTGTAGGGGGTAATCTCTGGACCTACAGAACCGATTTTGAAAATTCTTTTACCAATAGAGCCACGTTATTTGTGAGTGTCATAGGCTATAAATTTTTGAAATCCACGCGGACGAGGTCGCGGGCGAAGTGATAGTAGTGATATTTAAAATTTAAAAGTTAGATCTAAGAAAATATGAATTTTTGCTTGAATTCAGAGACTGTTTGAAAAGACTCAATTTCAGCATGTAGGTTAAGCACCTAAGTATTGTTGTCAGGAACCTATTGGCAAAGCTGATCAACGCATATGGTCGAAGCATAACAGAAATTTAAGTAAATAATTTCACATTCCTTTACAATGTTTTCCTTTACTGACAGTGAAAAACTTAGCCTGGATTTACTACGCAAGTACACAATGAGTGAAAATGTGAGGTTAATTTTATTGCTTTACAAAAAAAAAAAGGTGATGAACTGCATCGTCCTAGATTTATATTTGCCGTTGGTATATTCCCGTTTCACCCCATTTCCGACACAATTTAATTAATTCCGCGTCGTCTAGGGACGTACGAGTACGTAATCATTTCAGGCTATGTACATAATAATTAAAGGTTGGAGCTACCACAGAGGACGGAAAGGCCTCGGCAGCCACTGCTGGAGACCACATTGACAACACTTTTATTTAAAATAAGCATATATCATTTAGTGTTGGCATCGCGCCTTGGGTGTGGAGTTGCGGAAACCAGCCCGACATACACGCATAGATACATACATTAGTGTTGGCATTTGGTTGGCCCAACAATAAATGCTATTAGGGATCAGTGAGTTAACTGCCTCATTGGTCTTGTGGTCACAAGTACGACTTCTGAGCGTGAGGTCTTGGGTTCATTTCCCGGGTCAGGCAAAAGAGTGCTATTGGATTTTTCCATTAGGAATTACTCTGCCGCAGCCCGGAGTTTGGAATTCGGTGGTGTGACAACCTCGTACCTCGAAAAACACATACGCCGTTAAGATACGGTTCTACCGACCACTGCCTATACAGAGTTTTTTTTCTGTTGGAAACATAAATGTAAGTTCTCTTTTTATTTTCTAACAATATAACACTGCGGAACTATCGATGTTATATTTTATCGAACTTTCACGGCTTTAGAAATGATTTTAATTCAAACTTTTCTTAGAGTGCGCGCACGGAAGAAAAGTAACTCAATTCTATCTATATATGTTGTGACCATGGCTTTGACAGCCAGTGGCCACAACGTGGTTGCTCAACCATGAATAAAGGTATTATTAGCAATGCCATCTGTAGTCTACTAGAGACGAGGCCTGAGTCCCAGTAGTAGGAACAATATAAAGGCTGATGAAGCTTATGTTGTGGAGAGCAGTGGTGGCCCAGTGGTAACGGCCGCGACTTACAAGTTGTAGGTCGTGAGTTCAAACCCAAGCAGGCGCTTTACTTTGTGTAAATAATTTCATCACCACTGCTCTCAAAACTGTGAAGGAAAACATCGTGAGGAAACCGGCATGTCCTGGAACTAAACACTCAAAGACATGTGACATCCACCAACCCGCATTGGGCCCGCGTAGTGGATTACGGCCCACAACCTCTCACAGAGAGAAGGCCTGTGCCCCAGTAGTGGGGACATTAAAAGGCTGATGATAAAGCTTGTGTATGTTAAAGTCGCTGCCAGCATGGTTGTTCTTTGCTCTGTGAAGGTTACATAGGAGAAGGTCTAAACTTTTTACGACGTGGCAAAATATTAATTTGAGGAGGAAGGTGTTAAAGGCCGTTATTTTAAACATGACCACGTTTTATGATAGATGGATGGATGTCCCGGAATTTATTTTGACAGTAAACAACTTTAATTGTTATGAAAATTACTTTATGTGTGAAGCGAGGATAAACAATTTCCTAGAAGGTGCATCCAACCTTTGCTAACTTACTACAACACTTCCAGTCGGGGGATTGTTCGAAGAGTCAATGAAGCAAATGAAGGTACATGGGTAGGTTTTACGGCGCGTAGTGTTCCACGCACACCTCAAAGAGTTGTCAGCATTAAGGACGGGGCCCGTCATGGCCGATGCCTGCCCGGGGGTTGAGGATAAATTCGAAACAGAGTTACCTCGCCCCTGGGCACTCAGGGCAGGAAGGAACGGGGGTGGGTTTTAGTCAGTAAAAGTCTGACAAGCCCTCCCGCTCCACCCAGAGCCGGAGAAGTCATTGGATGATTTACCACACCACAAAAAAAAAAAATAAAAAAAATGGGTAGGTTTTAGTCTGTAAAAGTCTGACACTCCCTCCCTCTCCACCCAAAGCGGGAGAAATCATCTGATGATATTCGAAGCTCGAAAACAAAAAGGTCTCAACACTAGGCTCTCTTATATCCCTGAGTAAAGTTCACCTTTACCTTAAGGCAGTTGTCCCATTTGGGCGAGTAAGCGACTTACTTTCGGCTATTTTGACGCTCAAGAAACGTACAATAGATACACATTCCGTGTAAACAGAAGAGATGCATATATTAATAGTTGATCGCTGACTGTTCACACCGCCGGCGAGGACTCGCTCCACAAGTTTGTCACTTTTTTTTTATTTTTGTGGGGTGGGAAATCATCCAATGACTCTCCCGCTCTGGGTGGAGCGGGAGGGCGTGTCAGACTCTTACTGACTAAAACCCACCCCTGTTCCTCCCTGCCCTGAATGCCCAGGGGCGAGGTAACTCTTTCGAATTTATCCTCAACCCCCGGGCAGGTATCGGCAATGACGGGCCCCATCCTGTTTGCTGACAACTCTTTGAGGCGCGCGAGGAACACTACGCGCCGTCGACTCACGGGCCTGGTGGTGATCGGACGGCGAGCTACCCATTACTCGCCGTCCGCAGGCCCGGGTCTACGGTGGCCGGAGATCGTCTCGCGGCGCCGGAAGCCCCTGGCGTCTCCTGCGGCGGCTGCTGCTGAGGGCGTTAGGGCGAGGCTGTCGTTGCAACCTCTCCCTAACCCGTTCCGCCTCCTCCTGCTTCCCATTCCCTCTCGCTCCGTACTATGGCCTGGACCAGGGCCGGGCGCGAGAGGTCGCTGCCGCCGATCGCCTGCCTGCACGAGGACACGGCGGGTTCCGCCCAAGCGGGGCAGATCTCCACCGTGTACTCCACCGTGTCCTCTGGGCGATCCTCACAGTGGGGACATCCGGGCGTTTCCCTCCGCGTTATCCTACACAGGAACCTCCCGAAACTTCCGTGTCCGGTAAGAACCTGCGTCAGGCGGAAGGTGAGGACGCCGTGGCGCCTCTCCAGTCACTCCTCAAAACAAGTTTGTCGCTGAGGGACAAGTGAAGTTTAACTAAATACTTTATGTAACTTTACATCATGTTTATATTATAAATAAGAAAGTACATGATCATGTGCTGCCATGCGCAAATAAGATTTAAGGGAATATATATATACAACGATTCCAGAACAAAATGCTGAGGGAAATTGTAAATGCACCTAATGTACATCGATCTAAAAGTTGAGTTCTATGATAAAGTGATCCAGAAATTTGCAGAAGCTCACCAAAAGAGGCTTCATCAGCATGTGAACATCGAGGCAATCCAGCTTCTCGATCACACAAATATAGCAAGAAGACTAAAAATAACAAAACCGTTAGTGTTAGTGAATAGTGTAAAGCATAAACGTGGTTTAACACAAGAGTGAAGTGTATTAATAGTTTAGTTTATAATTTAATGACTTATTAGTCTATGTAGAAGGTTAGATTGTAATAAGATTAAGGTCCATCCTATTGATGAGTCTTAGGACAACGAAAAAAAAATTTATGGAGAATTAAAATTCATATTCTAATAATGAATATTCAAACGAAGCATCTGTCCTCATCAATCTCTCAGTATGAGAATATCACACTTAAAAATAACATCACGAACTGAAAAATTCACCCAAATAAACGTGTTGTAGCCAATTCACCAGTGACTCGATTACACAAAATCGTCCAATGATACAGCCGAAAGACATAATCGTATAAACCCGGGGACCAGCGAAGCCACTTCAGCGGTCCGCTGCAGAGCGCTGCAGCGCTGTACAAACTATCTAATTTTGTAGCTGCAACACGGATGCAGCGGATAATCCTAATGAGATTTGCGTCTAACGGGTTTTACTGGAATTTTGGCTCGAAATAGTTAATAGCTTTAAGTTTAGCGAAGATCGGGTTAGCGGGAAATAAAGTTAGGATTAAAAGCCGTAACGTGTATTTTGGGTTTAAGAACATTTATACGAAACATGATAATAGATTACGCTCGTAGCTCGTATTCTGCGAAGGGTAAGACGGGGTGTAACTGTGGTATACCCGTATTTCTCTAGTAACGTTTTTTTTTTTTCTTTTGTGGGATGGGAAATCATCCAATGACTTCTCCCGCTCTAAGGTGGAGCGGGAGGGCGTGTCAGACTCTTACTGACTAAAACCCACCCCTGTTCCTTCCTGCCCTTAGTGCCCGGGGGCGAGGTAACTCTGTTTCGAATTTATCCTCAACCCCCGGGCAGGCATCGGCCATGACGGGCCCGGGTCCTTATTGCTGACAACTCTTCGAGGCGCGCGTGGGACACTACGCGCCGTCGACTCTGCGCTAGTTACGTTAAAGGCCTATGTAATAGGAGGCAAGCTTATTCCCACCAGCATAAAACCAAACTTCGGGCTGTAATTGAGAAATTAAAAAAAGAAAAGTTTTAAAAAACCTGGCTGCAAAAAGCAACTAAAAATTACCAAGCAAGTCTGATGCAGTTAGTGGCACGTATTAAAAAAAACCCATTGGCTCACGCCTGACCACTATCTCACCTGATGGTAAGCGACGATTTTTTTTTTTGGGTGTTTTGAAATCATCCTATGACTTCTTCCGCTCTAGGGTGGAGCGGAAGGGCGTGTCAGACTCTTACTGACTAAAACCCACCCCTGTTCCTCCCTGCCCTGAATGCCCAGGGGCGAGGTAACTCTTTCGAATTTATCCTCAACCCCCGGGCAGGCATCGGCCATGACGGGGCCCTTCTCTTTGCTGACAACTCTTTGAAGCGCGCGTGGAACACTACGCGCCGTCGACTCGGGCCTGGTGCTGATCGGGCGGCGAGTTACCCACTACTCGCCGTCCGCAGGCCCGGGTATGGTAAGCGACGATGGCGATAATGTAATTATGATGGTTTTAGTGTAATTATAGATTTTTTTACATTTTAGTGAGTTATATTTTTGAATAGTGTTCAAATCTTCATGTCACAAAACATACGACCTCGCTAACCTAATCGCGGCCGACATTTTGTTTTAATTTTTCAAAATTTATGTAGCCTTTGTCTCTTCGGCAGTCAAATCCAATCCTAGTGATACCTCATTTGTTTAAATCTAACCAGCTGTTTAGTTTAGGCTACAGAGCGTGCCAAAGAAATATCCGTACATAATTCATACTCTAGAAAAAAAATACCCTACTTTTGGGGAAGTCGGGTAAAAACACAACAACACTTTACCTGAACAGCAGGTGTCAATCAATGCTGCTTTGAGAAATAGGAAAACGAATAAATGTACTACGTATTGCCTATTATAATCGATGTCCACCGAGCAAAGATGCAATGTACTACAAAGTGCCTATCAAATTGATGTCTACTGAGTTAGCGAATACACCTGCTGGACATCGAACTCATGCTCTGAAATAGCTCTTGCAGCCACCAAACCCACGAGGCAGTATTAGGAAAAATATGTTCAATATTAATTTGCCTTCAGATGGAAAAACTAATAAACAGTGCGATGAATAAAATGGTTCGATTGAAGGACTTTTCCTTCCCACGCAACCGTTATAATTATGCTGATAGAAAGATATTAATATCCGCATCAAACCAATATCGAAAATAATCTCAGTTGACATAGAGCTTTCTCTAATTGGCACATGGGCATCGCTAATACTAGGAAGAGATAAAATATGTCATCCCAAAATATCTTTGGCAATATTAAAAGGGGAAAACCACTGTAAAATCAATTTCCTTGTTAAAAAAATTGTTAATTTTTTTACACTGCCCACATAAGGGTTGAAGCTCGAACTGTCGTTTAATCGACAAATTAGTTTATTTTATTACTGCCCTGGCCACTTTAAAATGGCTGCTTTAACATTTATAAAACAATGGTCAGAGTATGGTCTCTTGTATGGTTCAAAATGTTGGGCCACAAAAGGGATGAATGAAAAGCAATTGCATGCAGCTGAGATGAGAATGCTAAGAGCAATGTGTGGTGTTACGTGCATGGATAGAATTAGGAATGAGTATATAAGAGGAACTCTGAAAGTGGCACCGCTGACTGAAAAGTTGTGTGGAAACTGGTTGTTGTGGTATGGGCATGTGATGCGGAGGAATGAAGAAAATGTCGTGAGAAAAGTCTTGTGTAGGGATGTGGATGGCTATAAGAGTAGAGGAAGGCCAAAGAAACGATGGTTGGACTGTGTGAAAGAGGATATGAGTAAAAAGAGGGTGATTACAGAGATGACTAATAGAGGAGTATGGAAGAAAAGACAAGTATCGCCACAACGACCGGTCCTGTGCGTCTCGCATCCATCGGCTACCCGCGACCCTCACCAGGTCATAGGTCCACCTTGTGGAAGGCCTTCCAACGCTGCACCTTCTTTTTTTTTAATGTTTAAGCTATGCCACTGCCTTGGTTAGACAAGACCTTTAAGCCAAGTCTTAATTTGAACACTCACTTTTTCTTGATCTGAATGCCGATGCATTCTAGTGTTTTTGCAGTATTTGGCAGCAAATGTATCGAGTTAGCCATCTCGACAAGTTTCACTGAGGTAGTCAATGCATCTGCATAGCCTTTTCCCAACTATCTTGGGGTCGGCTTCCAGTCTAACCGGATGCAGCTGAATACCAGTATTTTACATGGAGCGACTGCATAGCTGACTTCCACAATCTAGTTACTGGGTAATACGATACCCCTTGGTAAGACTGGTTGTCAGACTTTCGGGCTTCTGACGTCCCGTAACGACTGTCAAAGATCCACGATTGACAGCCGGGACCAACGGCTTAACGTGCTTTCCGAGGCACGATGAGGTAGTCAATACTACAATAAAATTCTCAGCTTCATTATACCGAGATCGCGCCTGTTTCAATGTTTCCACATGTTGTCCAGTTGCGTAGACTTTGACTTGATTGGAGTAGTTTTGAAACACAAAACTACACCAATTTTACGTCATAATATTCACTAGAAATCAATTTGCGAATAATTAAAACAGCCACTGAACTTCACTTTAAAAAATCCCGCCAAAAACTCCGCTGCACCTTCCGGTACGCGGCGCGGCGGATGTCCAAAATTGTTCCTTTTGAGCAGCGCCCAGAGAAAAATTTTAGTACAATTATTTAGGAATAGAGATCACTCTTCATAGATAAATTTTGAGACAAGCCCGCCACACTATTCCCAAACCACTGTAACTTCTGTAAGCCAGAATCAACAGTGGCGACCACCAGAAAAAACGCCGAGGCTATGAAGCTCGACGAGTCCCAGAGAAACGATTAAACTGTCTTGGGTCCCGCAACGAAATTAATCAGAAAAGACAGCGGAGGAGTAAGAAAAACATTATTTCCACTTCCCTCCTCATCAAGCGGGAGACAGAACAAAACTAGAAAACTTACTCTTCATAGATGTAAAGTTATATTTTCCCGTCTGTATCTATCTTTGTACGAAAATTCTAGAGGCATTTTTGCTCCTTGTAAATAGTATTTCCTTATTTCCTGGGAACTTCAGTGGTTCCTCGTAAAGACTTTGATGAAGACACGCAAGGGTAAGGTTTTCCGGTTAACGTGTCATTGGACTAAGAGGATCCCGCATAATGCCGCCTGAAGTTATCAATCAACAGTTTAATGATTCCTTTTTTTTTTTTTGTTACATCTAGTACCCGAATTTGGTAAGTTTTTTTTACTTATATTAAAGATCCCACCCAAACGCGTGACGCGTTTTCATATAAAAATCTGCCAAGACTTTTCCTATCTTGGGGTCGGCTTCCAGTCTAACCGGATGCAGCTGAATATCAGTATTTTACATGGAGCGACTGCCTATCTGACCTCCACTACCCAGTTCCTGGGTAATACAATACCTCTTGGTAAGACTGTATGTCAGACTTTTGGGCTTCTAACGACCCGTAACGACTGTCAAAGATCCACGATTGACAGCCGGGACCAACGGCTTAACGTGCTTTCCGAGGCACGGAGGAGTCACGGTATGTAAGATGGTCACCCATCCATGGACCAACCCTGGCAAGCATAGCTTAACCTGATGGATCTCAGTAAAATAAAGCTGAGAATTTTGTCGTAGTATTAACTACCTCAGCGAAGGTTGCCGAGAAGGCTCGATCGACTCATTTGCTGCCAAATACTGCAAAACATTATAATGTAACACATCTGCATTCTAATGGGAAAAAGTGACAGTAGGTATTCTGTATTTAGGGCCCTACTACCGGCCAAGTGGCGCCCTCATTGAATAAAAAATCGTAGCATAGCTTAGAAACTAAATATTAAAGAATCCAACGTCACGTTTGTTACAAAGAGGATAAAGTACTTTTACGTTGTTAAAACAGGTCTCAGAATGTTTCGTATCCAAAGTAGTAGGTAAGCAAAAGTACCAAAAACGGCCGTTTCTGATACTTTTGGGCCCGCGTGGTGGATTTTTTTTTTTTGTTAGGCACGCGTTTGCACTATCTCACGATTGCGGATCATTCCCTCTCCTAGATAAGAGGCTGGAGTCCCAGCAGTGGGCACATTATAAGGCTGATTGGTTACCCTTTTGCTTATTAAATGCGAAGCTATCGAAAAGCCATGTCGCGAATGTTGCTGTTATAGTTGTTTTTTCTCACCGCGGGTTGGAAATGGATGAGTGCACATTTAAAAAAAACCGGCCAAGGGCGAGCTGGACTCGCACGCAAAGGTTTCCTGTCAATCTGAAAAAATATGATAATTATATTCATATTTTTTCAGATTTTATTTAAACTCCCTCTACTGGTTTTCCTGTAATCTATAAGCACGGGGTCTCATCTCGAACAAAAAAAAATTAGTTCAAATAAATCTCAATAGATGGCGTAATATGCATCGATTTCTTATTGAAGTTTAAGTAATATTAATATTTTACAAATAAATACGGTAAAAACTATATTTTCTTATTTAATAAACTTCCCTAAGCATAAAATTGTGGCATAATAGGCTTGTAATTCAGATTTAGATGATTAATGTAACGAATCCTTAGACATCTATATTTATTGTACTAATAGATGGCGCTGTTTGAAGTTTTAGAGTTTATCCTTTCGCCTCTTTAAAATTTTAATAGTGACACATTTTGATACAGTAAAACTGCTATAAAGTGGCAAAAATACTATAAAATAATTCCTCAATGTGTGAGAAAATATTAGTAAGACTCTAAGTAAATTCATTCAGCTTGCAAGCCGTCGCTGCTAACACCATCTAGCGAGGTGTAGAGGACGGGCCCGAACGAAGAACAAAATTTACTTGTGCCAGAAAAACACCCGTAGTTACGGCGGTACCGTTTCTTTGTATGGGATGAGGCATCTGTACGCTAGTATTATATTATCTGTGCTATAAGTAAAAAACTACTTTCTGTATTTTTTTGCAATATTTTAGGCCCAGTGGTTTCGGAGATGAGGGGGGGGGGGATGGTCATTTTTCATCATCTATTTTCTTAAATAACTTCAAAATTATATATTTTAAAATTATGAAAAAAAATATTCGAGACCCTCCTATAATGTGCCCTTTCATTTGATATGATGCACGACACACTTTGAAAAACTTTAATTTTTAATTTGCCGATTTTCCCCCCAAAAGTGACCCCCGTAAGTATTCCAAATTAAATCATTTAGGGTACACGTCGTGTTTGGGTCACAGTTATTCATGTGTGTACCAAATTTCAACTCTATCGGTCCAGCAGATTCGGAGCAAATTGGCTTTGACAGACGGACAGACAGACACACGAGTGATCCTAAAAAGGTCCCGTTTTTTCATTCGGACTTTCGGAACCCTTAAACTAAAAAAAACTACCCTTACTATTAGACCTCCTTTTATCATTGAAGTCTCGACTGATCGATTCTCTATTACCGATGTGCATTTTAAACAATTATTCATACAAGAAACTTAAGAAGAAAAAATAATCGTCTGGCGAACTCAAAAAAATGGCCTAAAAAAACCGCTGACATTTTCAAACAGCCTGGCACATTTAATTTATTCCATAACCTGAGTACAAATAATCCTAGTCATTGTCCCTATACATCAAAATTACACACATTCCCAAACTGGAACGCGGTCATAATTGTCCCGATATGTCAAACAATAGAAGATCACCTGTATTACTGTTGTCAGTTGTTAGAGAACCTTGGTTATACAGTCTGTTTGCCTTACAACTGGCAAGGGAATCAAAGGGTTAACGCTTTAGCCCATTTAGAGAACCACACGGCTTTCACATTTAGTTACTTGACTTTATAATTTACGTTTAGTAGTTACGGAAGACGTGGTAGTTTTGGGCGTATAATTCCCTGCCGGAGTCTGTGTTTCCTGGTAGCTACAACCTGGGAGTCTTTAAGTCGAAATTGAATAGATTACTTCTCGGCAAGCGTGCTCCATCTTCGACCACATCATCGCTTACCATCAGGTGAGATTGTGGTCAAACGCGAGCAGAACATTGACAAAAAATCCTTACAATTCCTTTTTTTTTTCTCACCTCCGTTGCGTGGTTTAAGGCGCAGTTACACGGCGTTTAATGTTTTTTCATTGAAAATCACGTCTACACGACTACTCTTATTTCTTTGATAAAATAATAAAATTTGATATTTTATGTAGGTAAATAAGCTCATTACTCAAGACTTAAAAGGTTTATTTATTTTTTGCTTTTCAGTTTTATATTATATATGTTACTCTAGACAATTTCCGTCGTAATTTGATCTGAGAATATTTGATATTATATTTTTATAACATAGTGTAAATAATTTTAAAAAATAATAATAAAGAAAACTGCATTCAGACTTATTTTTTAAAGAATTTGCACATATTTGTAATGCAGACTCATGCCCATTTCAAGCAACTAATTAGTTTACTATTTTTTGTAAAAATCAAGTTTGTTAGAGAGATTTCATCCTTATAATTGACCCTAACGATCGATGTTATAAAAGTACAGGGTGTAATTTTTAAAGATTTTAGTCGGTTCGATTCCCGGGTGTGGAAAGGAATTTTCGAAAATCTTTGAATGGAGTTTTCTTTCTTTTCAAAAATACAGGAATAATTTCTTTGAGTAAAATTTACTATATACAGTATTAAGAGTATTTTCCCTTTAGGTGGCATTGCAAAATTCCATCTTGTATAATATTTTTTTTTATTATAGTATCGCTTTCCGCGTCTGTCTGTTTCTCTCTACTCCTCCTAAACCACGTAACGGATTTTAATGTATTTTCATTAATGGAAAGAGCGATAAATGAGGAAGGTTTGTGTGTATAATTTGCACCCGTGAAAAGCCGGGGCGGGTCGCTAGTGACTTTATAATTCACCATTAGTTGTTGCGAAAGACGTGGTAGTTTTGGGCGTTGAATTAAATCTAAGGATTTTTCTAATGTAATATTAAGTGTGATATCTATACTATATTATAATATTATAAAGCTGAAGAGTTTGTTTGATTGTTGAACGCGCTTATATCAGGAACTACTGGATCGAATTGAGAAAATCTTTTTGTGTTGAATAATCCATCTATCGAGGAAGGCTATTAATAGGCTATATAACATCACGCTACGACCAAAAGGAGCAATAGATCAATGGAAAATGTGGCAAAAACGGGAAAAAAATATTCCTTTTGAGAGCTTCCGTTGCGTAAGGTTAAAGTCACGCCAAAATTCTGTATGACGGAATTGTTCCCCTTTAAAAGTTCTAAAAAAAAATCCGCGATAGAATATTATTTATCTATTTAACAATGTATGTACAATGTATCTGAGAGACAAGCTATTAATAAACAACCAAAAACAAATCAAATCAAATTCAAGTTTGTTCTAAAACAATGCATTATTTGCGAAGGTGTTTTTATAAACATGATATTAATCCTTATCCAAATAAATACGTTATTCAACACAAGTATTTAATTTTGAACAAAATTGCCCTTAACATCATTTTATTTCAATGAATATCTTAGGAGATGTCATAGTTTTAACAAGTACCACGCGCACATTCATGATGTGCAAGGCGCCGCTCATGAGGCTTGTGGGGGTATATATATGTGTGTATATGAGGGCATAGCATATGTCTATTTTTTAAGGTTAACTCACTATAATCTTTTTATGGTAATCAAATTTGTTCTAAAATAATGCATTATTTGCGAAGGTGTAAACATAAGGATGATATTAATCCTTATCCAAATAAATACGTTATTCATCATAAGTATTTAATTTTGAATAAAATTACCCTTGACATCATTTGATTTCGACGAATATCTTAGAAGATATCATAGTTTTAATCAAGTACCACGCGCACATTCATGATGTGCAAGGCGGGCGATTATGAAGGATGAGGGGTTTTTTTTTTTTGGGGGGTGGGAAATCATCCTATGACTTCTGAAGGGCGTGTCAGACTCTTACTGACTAAAACCCACCCCTGTTCCTCCCTGCCTTGAGTGCCCGGGGGCGAGGTAACTATTTAGAATTTATCCTCCACCCCCGGGCAGAAGGATGAGGGGTTGAGGATAAATTCGAAAGAGCTAGAGCGGGAGACGTCATTGGATGATACACACTCCACAAGCGCTTGCTCTGGCCGGCCGCCGCCTGTAGCTCTGCGAGGTACCATTTTGCACTGTATAGCCTATTTATTGAGAAAGGTTATAGACTTTATATCATCACACTACGACACAACCATAAACGCGGATGAAACCGCGGGCACAGCTATTGCTTGATAAATGTATTTTATGTGTTGCCACAGATAATATAATACTAGCGTAGTGTTGCAGAAGGATTCGAATAAGACATTGCCATATTTTTATTTTTGCTCAGAACAGGTGATCGAGGAAGCCGAAAGGTTCTGAAGTGGCGACCGCATACCGAAAGACGCAGCATTGGAAGGCTTCTCACTAGGTAGAGCGATGAACTGGTGAGGGTCGCGGTAATCTGATGAATGCAAGACGCACAGGACCGTTCGTTGTGGTGTTTATCAAACATTTACAAAAATCATTGGTTCAGCTGCCTCTATGATAATTAGGACGCTATTATACTATTATGTAAACAAAATCACACTATTACTGAAGAGCGGAAATCTTTCACATCTATGACCTCGAATAGAACTATAAATAATAATCAGAATCAGTGTCTATTAATACAATAGCGCTAAGGCCGCGGGCACGAAGTCAGCGGACGGCGGGGCGGCGCGGCGGCGGCGGCTTTTCAATGCATAGATTTATACGAAACTGGTCACGAAGGCAGCGGCGCGGGGAGCGGCGTACGAGCGATGCGCGCAAATATAGCGGTGCCCGCACGTCTGCACTGACGTAGTGTTGTGGATTTTATTTTTTGGCTTTTAACGACCAATGTTTTTAAATGCGCGCCGACGTGGTGGATTAAATTATTTCAATGATACTTCATCGCGTAACACACGCCACTAATCACGCGTCACTAATTTCTCATAACATAACACAACACTCCGCCGCTCTAGCGCCGCGTGATCTTTCCGCTGGCTTTGTGACCAGCAGCCTGAAACAAATTACTTTTCTGTTAACGTACAAAATGTATGGCAATGACATTACCTGGACGTGAGTCACGTGACAATTCTCTCCGCAGGTAATGTCATTTCCATACATTTTATACCAACCGTTAGCGTGAACGTTAACATAAAAGTATTTTGACTCAGGTCCCGGGTCTGCCTTGCCCCACCGATCCCCGCGCCGCCGCCGCCGCCGCCTACCCTGCCAGCCGCTGACTTCGTGCCCGCGGCCTAAGGGCTTAGCGGCCTCGAGAACTAATCACTCTCGAATATAATTAGGGCTCTTTCATATCAATCTGGGAATGGAAAGATAAACTATGAATATCAACTGTTTGAAAGTAACTATATTTGTTAATCATATTCCTATTCTAGTTGTGTTTATGTGCGTGTCTTGGGGCGTACATGAAGGTGAAATGGGTAACTATTATCGTACTTCACACCAACATTATAAATGCGAAACTTTGTGAGTGTGTGTCTTTGTATGTTTGTTAATTCTTCACACTCAAACAGCTGGACCAATTTAGATGAAATTTGGTGTGTAGATAGCTTATACACTGGATTAAAGCTACTTTTATCTCGGTCTACGCGGGTGAAACCGCGGGGCGCAGCTAGTAGTATGATAAATGTGAAAGTTTGGATGGATGAATGGATGTTTGTTACTCAATCACGCCAGAATGGCTGAACTGATCTGGATGGAAATTGGCACAGAGACATATTACAGTCTGAAATAGCACATAGGCTATAATACACAGGGTGTAAGGGAAACGCTTCCGAAGCCAGAACGTAGATTGTATACAACCTAAATGGAAATGAATTCAAGTAACCTTTCGCTTTACGCCGGCGTCGCGTGAACGTGGCGTCGTTGGCCATCGTCGGTGAGCGCGCGCGCACTTTGAACTCTTAATATTTTACGAATACATTGTATGCTAAAGTTGTAAAAAAGAAAGTGTATTTAATCGAAAATAACAGTTTCATTTAACTTTTCTCACAGCATAGTGAACGCAAAATGCTAAAAAACAGTTTAAAAAAAAAAACTGATTTATTGATGGTATTGTATTGAGAATCCTTACCACCTGTCTCCGTTTTCAGAAGCGTATCCCTTACACCCTGCATAATTTGAAGCAATGCCACTGGCAAAAGCAAAGCAATTTTCTATCTTTCGATACAGTGCGAAATTAAATTATTTCGTTATTGAAGCTTTACAGACATAATGGGTAAGTATCGATATTTATAACAATAAAATGAAAAAACCATTCTAACCCTCAATTTCCAGTAGGTATCTAACTACAGCAGATAACAAAATAATGAAATCGAAGCTCATCGTTCTGTGTAGATTCAAAGAAACACATAACTCAATTGAATTTCAATGAAAGAAAATATCGTGAAGAGACCCACACTTCAACAGTTTGAATAAACGCATAGAATTCAATGCTTTTATGCTTTCAGTATGGGAAAACGGTCCCTTGGGTGGGACGTTTGCAGGCAGACATAATAAAATGTCGCTTCTACGCGGGTATAAAATCTCTGTCTTATTCGTAGTAGTTTAGCAGCAGTAACCTCGTAATCGAGACACAATTCTATTGTGTCTGCTAATTTGGACGCGCAAAGGGTAAGAAGACTTTTATTAGGGAAATGCCAATGGTGCGGATTCTGGTTTGCACAAACTACACTGAATTTAGACTATTGCTATCTTTTTCTCTCTTATAAAACAAGAAAGAAACGACCCATCGTGTTACTAGAGATTCAACAAATATTTTACAGTCGCCAGCCTGACACCAAGGGTTGGTGTGGGTCTTGGGAATGCTATTGCTGATGGTTTACCCGCCACCACGCGGGTGACCTAAGGTGCTGTATGTATGCACGGTCTCAAAATTTCCCTTAGTCGCCTCTTACGACACCCATGAGATGAAATGGGGTGGCGGCATTCTTAAGCCGGAGCCACACGGATTAGTGATAGCGTGACGGCTGACAGGACAGAATGGAAGAAAAATACGTGTTGCGCCGACCCCAAGCAACATGGGATAAGGGTAGGAAGATGATGAAAACAAGAAAGAGACGAAAGTAAATTAGAGCTGTCAAATTTAGTTGAACTAATATTTCCATACAAATTAAGGGTACACGTAAAAACATGTCGATTAAAAACACGGTGAAGCGCAAGGCGTAAACTAGTTTGACATTTCTAACTTAGTTCATAGCTATAGCCGTCCTTTTTTCGCACTGCCTTTTAGTAAAAAACAGCGATTCTCTAATTTTAGTTTAGTTACTGAACAAGAGAATCGGCACCTAATTAAAACTCAATTTGGTATGGTTTAACTAATTTTCATGGCAAGGTTTATCTATGGGTCTACGCAACCCGAAATAAATGAATTATTATAATTTAAAAAAAAAACAGCCAAGAGCGAGTCGGACTTGCGCGCAAAGGGTTCCGAACAAATCATATTATTTTCAGGTTTCTTTTAAACTATTTCCTCCCTATAGGTTTTCCTCTAATCTATAAGTAAAAAACCACTCCCTGTATTTTTTTCAAAATTGTATATAATATGTAGGCCCAGTGGTTTCGGAGATAAGGTGGGCGGAATGGTCATTTTTCATCTATTTTCTTAAATAACTTTAAAACTGTATATTTTAAAATTATGAAAAAAATATATCCAAGACCCACACAATGTGCCCTTTGCACCCTAAAAAACTACATTGTATAGGGGTAGGTAATATTATGCATGTGAGTTTACATGTTTGTGAACGCACCCACGATACAGGAGTAGGTAATTCTTAGTGTGGGTCAAAGATTATTTTTAAATAAAAATAATTCATGCATTTTAAAATATAGGGGTGAGGAGGGCCTGCTCGTGGCTAAAATAATAACAGCCGCACAGGTCGATCCATCCGGTTAAGCTACGCTTGCCGGGGTTGGTCCATGGATGGGTCCACCATCTTTACATACCGATTCCTCCGTGCCTCGGAAAGCACGTTAAGCCGTTGGTCGCGGCTGTCAAACGTGGATATTTGACAGTTGTTACGGGTCGATAGAAGCCCGAAAATCTGACAACCAGTCTTACCAAGGGGTATCGTATTACCCAGTAACTGGGTTGTGGAGGTCAGATAGGCAGTCGCTTCATGTAAAATGCTGGTATTCAGCTGCATCCGGTTAGGCTAAAAGCCGACCCCAAGATAGTTGGGAAAAGGCTAGGCAGACTGACATAAATGTTAAAATATATTTTTTTGTAACATGTCTCTCTAGAATTAGTATTGTGATTTAAAAAACTCACACATGGAAAAGCTATTCTAGCTCTCATATGCCACTTTTATCCCGGAAAATGCACCTTTCCACGGAATAGGGCACAGAAGCGAAAACGCGAGAAAAAGCAAAGCCATAACACAGCATTATCATACGACAATTACTAATCATGATCTAAGGGGCGGTTTTTTAGAGGTAGCTAGCTTTAAATTCGCATAATTACAGGTGTATAATGTGATAATTACAAATGTTTTTAATATCAATGAAATTAGTTTTATTTAAGGGATATGTTCATGGCATTTATGTTTAATATGATTTCAGGCAAATGACCACCGCAACTAGCGCGTATATGGCATAATCCGGAAAATCAATGCGAATGTCCGAGACATAAGTTCTAACTTTTTGTGCGTTTTTCGTTTTTCGGCCTCCTCGTTCGTGCGATTTGACGCCATTAGATTATCTTCTTTGGTGATATGTAAGGTCGCAAGTCTACAACAGTAAACCAGAAACCATTGAGCACTTGGACGCCCCAACATTCGATGCGTTAATGCCGAAATTTAGGCTGATTCACTGCGAAGAGTGTGTGAAAATTGGACCTCCAGATTATGCCTTGTATCCGTTAGTCGCGCTGGCCATTTATCCGAAATCTTACATATACACAAATGCCATAAACCTGTCTCTCAAATAAAGTCAATTACATTGATATTAAAAACATTTTACTGTGTTTTATTTCAATTTTAAGTTCAATACCTCTAAAAAAAACACACTTTTCAAACAAACTAAGCCTAACCGGATAATAGTTAGCTCAGGCAGCTCAGATCGTCACCCCCCACCACCTTCCACATACCCCCTCCCCCTCAGTCGTCCTTCAGACGTCATGTAATACTCAGCAAATGTTGACCGACTCAGTAAAGGAGAACTACCTTCCTTCAGAACCTACTGAGTACACTTGAGGCCGTGAAAAGTGAGCTAAGATTTATTGGAGAAGAATTATTGTGGTTTCAGGCGTATGTGGTTCTTACTAGACAAATTAATGAATGGTACACTTAAGGCCAAAAAAAAAATGGATGTTCGATCTCGTCAAGGCAGATTAGTCTTCGATGTGTGTGTAGATTGTTGTACACTATTTTTTCTATGTGCAGAAGCTCAGAGCGCTCGTTGTCATAGAAAAAACGTTTTTACAAAAAAATAGAACCGACTTCCAAAAAAGGTGCAAAATAACTTTAATTTCGGAAGTCGGTGTTCCTGTTTTGTGTCTTCCTTTTTTGACACCGACTTCCGAAATTAAAGTTATTTTGCACTTTTTTTGGAAGTCGGTTCTATTTTTTTGTAAAAAAGTTTTTTATTTTTCACTTTTTAGTTGTGGTTCCCCATTAAACTGTGTTAACAATTCTTATACATATGATAGCAGCAATCGCGGTTGATTTGCTGTCAATTTTTGAAGAGTTCCGTTGTCTGTCTCCGAAACCCATTATCAGATCTTTTTGAAATTTAAATGGGACCATTTCGGAATAAACCCCTTTCGAACAAGAAAAGAATTTTGCAAATCCGTCAATATACACATAAAAAAAAAAATACAAACATCCGAATTGATAACCTCCTCCTTTTTCGAAGTCGGTTAAAAATAGCTTACGGACACATAAACAATAGGATATATCGGGTGTAAAAAGACAGTTTCGGAAGCCAAAAGCCACATATTCTACCCATTATTTGGATAATTTTTTTTCCACTAGACCTTATCTGGGAATCCACTGGTTCTGGAGATATTGAAGGTCAAAGCCGCAATTTTTTTTACTTTTTTACGAAAATGAACTCGAAGTGTTATTACTAAACTTTGTTCCAAACAAGATACCTGAATTTTCGATTTTTGTTTCGAAATTTCAAAATTATGCATATGAAGTTACAAAAACACAAGGAATATCGAACGTATCCCACAAGTACCCACTTGCTTGGGTTTGCGTTACATTGCTTGCAAAAAAAAAATTATACATAAAAATAAAAGCCGTTTCTCTGCATTCATTTTTGCGCAAAGCTACTTTGTAAGATGTATAGTATGCGTAGTTGACGGCTATGTGATGTGTCTTTTTACAACCTGTATTGTATATTGCTTTTAAATTTTAGGAACTGGATGTACTTATAAGCGAAATTACTTAGAATTAATTTCAGAAACAAGTATATATTATAACAAAACCATTAAAACCGCTATAAAGTTTAATTCACGCTAATGAGTTACAAATTCAGTCAAAGGAAAGTTATTTTCGGCGGAATTACAAGTAATTCCATATAATGACTCCACGATAAGCCTTCAAGATAAATTAGTTTTCACCATCCAATTATTTAAGCCGAAGTAAAAATATATTTTTGTCAAAATCTTACTAATATTATAAATGCGAAAGTTTGGATGGATGTTTGTTACTCAATCACGCCAGAACAGCTGAAGAGATCTGGATGAAATTTGGTTCAGAGATAGATTATAGTCAGGAATAGCATATCGGCTATAATTTAGACTTAGTAGGTAGGGGAAGTACTAATTTCACGCGGGCGAAGTCCCTGGCAGAAGCTAGTTCCTCATAATTACTCAAGGTCACATTAATTAGATACCTACTACCGGTTTCCAAAGGAAAATATTCGTTCTGATAAAGAAATTTAATAAACTTTCCTATTAGTGAAATGTTAAAAAATTGACGAGGTACTCGTAACCTCTATTTATTTATTTTTATGGCAATCCAAAGAATAGTTCACAGAAACAAAAATCAAACTGCCTAGCCTTTTCTCAACTATCTTGGGGAGTATCTAAAGTTCACAGAAACATTTACAAAAAAATAATAATATTAAATGTGACACTAAGATAGATTATTTTATTTAATTACAATAATACATAACTAAACTAATAAATAATAATTTTAAAATAATAAAAATAATAATATATAAACTAATATTTAATTGTGATTATCACAGCGAAATTTTCACATAAAGGTATGCACAGAACTTACAGGTGTTGTATTTGATATTAATAAAATTTGGTATAAATTATTAGATTTTAATTTAACCGAAAATAATAATAAGATACAAAATAAAATCTAGCTAGTATTTCTTCTTGAATTTTCAGACATTTTCAAGAAAAAAAACAGCCCGTAAAGTTATATCAAAACAGTGATAAAATAACGAGAAACAACAGAATACTAGCTCAAGAAACTTAAATTGTCTTTGTAGACATTTACTAAGAAAGAATGAGAGTCGCAGAATAGTTATTCAGTGGATAATCTTAAAAATAGGCGCCAACAACACTCAGGACTATTTCGTAAAGTGGCGGTTGGTCCACAAGACTACCCTGGAGAGATATTAATTTCTTCTACTAACTTGGAAAAAGAATTAGTTCTTGTAGCCATAACTAAAACTAAATAGTAAAGTTATGCCCGGATTGATAACCCCAATAATATGAAATTTGCACATTATTGGACACAACCAAAACGTCATCTGTATATTTTCTGTCTTGGGTTTTTGTTGACTTTTTCAAAAAGTACTTTATAAATTTCAGTAAAATTTATATGGGACTACCTCTGAAGTATGACCTCAATCTGCCTTAATCTGCCTGCGCCTTTTCCCAACTATCTTGGGGTCGGCTTCCAGTCTAACCGCATACAGCTGAATAGCAGTAGTTTAGGTTGAGCGACTGCCTATCTGACCTCCACAACCCAGTTACTGAGTAATACGATACCCCTTGGTAAGACTGGTTGTCAGACTTTCGGCCTTCTATCGACCCGTAACAACTGTCAAATATCCACGTTTGACAGCCGCGACCAACGGCTTAACGTGCTTTCCGAGGCACGGAGGAATCGGTATGTAAAGATGGTCACCCATCCATGGACCAACCCCGGCAAGCGTAGCTTAACCGGATGGATCGACCCGTGCGGCTGTTAATACTTTAGCCACGAGCTCCTCCTCTGAAATCTGACCTACCAAACAAAAAATCAATTCATAATTTGCTGAATAATCTTTGAATCTTGTGTAAAGTTAACAAGACATTGATTTGTTTTTACATTGTTTTAGATTATTAAAAACGTTTATTAATAATGATAAGATTAATGTTTAACTTCATAAAAAAAATATAATACCATGCCGTTTCCTTTTTTTTTTGCCGGTGGGAAATCTTCAGATGACTTCTCCCGCTCTAGGTGGAGCGGGAGGGCGTGTCAGACTCTTACTGACTAAAACCCACCCGTGTCCCTTTTTTTTTTTTTTGGGGGGGTGGGAAATCGTCCTATGACTTCTTCCGCTCTAGGGTGGAGCGGAAGGGTGTGTCAGACTCTTACTGACTAAAACCCACCCCTGTTCCTCCCTGCCTTGAGTGCCCAGGGGCGAGGTAACTCTTTCGAATTTATCCTCCACCCCCGGGCAGTCCTCCACCCCCGGGCAGACCCGTGTCCCTTCAGTTCCCCTTTGCATTCCAGGGTCGCAGTGACTTTTTGGAACACCCCCGCGACCCTGACCCATGCCATCTCCTGACACCACATTATTGAATGTATAAAATTATTCCACGAGTACTATTTTTACCCGACTTCAAAAAGGAGGACTAAGATCGAAATAGCTTCAGCGCTTTTTGAAAAACTGAACAAAAACGAAAAATATGTATACCTAGATGACGTTTTGGTTTCCTCCAATTACGAGTATGTTTAAATTCCACGTTCCATGTCATCGGGGTTTTTTGTTCTGGGATATACCTAACAACTAAAAAGTGAAAAATAAAAACAACTTTTTTACAAAAAAACAACAACCGGTTTTCAAAAAACAAAATACACTAAAAATTAAAAATTGCTTTATTTTCGGCAGTCGGTGTTTGTATTTTATTTTTTTCATTATTTGACACCGACTGCCGAAATTAAATTTATTTTCAAATTTTTTGTGTATTTTTTTTTTGGAAGTCGTTTGTTTTTTATAACAATAAAAAGTCCTCATTAAATCAAGCTACATAAAAAACTCAACTCGATATCTTCATGTCAGCACACAAAATATTCCTACATACAAAAAACAAGTGTAGGAACTCAAATAAATGAATAAATGAGTAGGATAACAAATAAATAACAGAATAAAGTCAAAGAAAGCAATAAATAACTCTAGACGAAGATTATTTGCTCACGAGACATTCAATTTAGCATTCCCATATCTAATAGAGTGCTAAATATTGAAGCATAACTTTACTTCATACATAATTTATGATCATGGCCGTGTTTTCGCGGCAAAAGTAATCTTTTGATTTTGGGGCAATTTGGAAAATTTTATTTTATGTTTTCCTTTTTTATTGTAGATGTGATACGTATATTTAATGCTGTGTTATGTTTTCTAAAGAAACCAATTACTTAGATAATTTATGTGTGTTTCTAAAATGAGAGTCTATGGATGAAAATTATGATTTAGAGAACAGAAAAATGCTGCGAAAAAAATATATTTATTCGGGAAACTACCTGTATATTTTCGGCTGAATATGTAACCTGTTTCATTAAAATATTTATAAAAAACTAACACACTATTCCTGTATCGTTTGGCAGTGGGCAGGATACATTGCTCACAGAACAGTAGTGTAGGCCTACAAGATGGACCGATGATATGGTGAGATTCGCGGGAATCCGAAGGATGCGAGACGCAGAGGACCGGTCATTGTGGCGACAGTTGGAGGAGGCCTATGTCCAGCTGTGGAGGTCTTCCGGCTAAAATGATTATGATTATGATGATGATATCTGTACCCCCCGAAGGGTGAGCCAGCCTTTAGAAAACCCACATCTCGCCAGTTATGTTTAAGCCCTATAGAATATCACGCGACCCTTTTTTTTTTTTGTGAGGTGGGAAATCATCCAATGACTTCTCCCGCTCTGGGTGGAGCGGGAGAGCGTGTCAGATAGAATTTATCCGCTACTCCTAGGCATGCAGGCACCGGCCACGATGGGCCCCGTCAGTGGTGGCTGACTACATCTCTTTGAGGCGCGCGTAGAACACTACGCGCCGTCGCCTCACGGGCCTGGTGCTGATCGGACGGCGAGCTACCCACTGCTCGCCGTCCGCAGGCCCGGGTCTTCGGTGGCCGGAAATCGTCTCGCGACGTCCTACGCCCAGTACGCCCAGTACCTCTCCTGCGGTGGTAGCGGCCGGCGCCGTGAGGGCCACTCCGTTGAGCTTCCCTCACGCGTCCCGCCTCCGATATTAGGCAATTCTACACCAAATATAACCAAAAATAATGCAAAAAAATTGAATATTTTTCAAAAACCTGACTGAATATTCATTTTTTTTTTCTACATTTTAGTAAGTTATATTTTTGGAATCGCTTCTTCGAAGCCTTTATTTTGATACCCCACTTAATAAAGTTCGTCGACTTTCATTCGCCATATTGTATTTCGATTACTGTCATGTCCTTAGTAGCTCTCGCATCAATTGACGTAAGAATTATCAAAATCGGCCCACGCGTTTGGTCTCTAAAGTGCCACAAAGGAACAAACATACATACACACATAGGCTGATGAACACATTACCCTCCGTAAAAAGAAACTCAACGGCACACGAGACCAATAACCGTCTTCATAAGTTTATTGACACAGTAAAACAATAAGAACTAAATTAATTTATGGCAAACAATTAAGATCAATGTTTTAACGACACACTGTATGTACTTTGTCGCATAAAGTACAAGTTTGTGTAGTTTTGGTCATCTTTCCCTTGGGGAGACTATGTCATTTTATATGATGTCGTTAAGTGACGCTCATTAAATTCGAGTGTAGTTTGCGATGACTGATCTATAAAGATATTCTACTTAAAACTACTACTGTGTCATAAAATTAATAATCTAAAAGTATCTAATAAAATACTCTGTGTCTCTTGGTGTTGTAAAAATACTGTGTCTAGTTTTAAGATATAAATCACAAAATACAACTAAATTCACAGTTGATACCGTCATAAAATATTTGATTGATTGATACAGATGAAAAAAAAATCTATTTGGTCCGTGATATTGGAAGCGTATTTTTTCTGCTGTCACGTAAACAAATAAAACTTTTTTACAAAAAAAAACAACCGACTTCCAAAAAGAAAAAACACTAAAAATTAAAAAATAACTTTAATTTCGTAAGTCGGTGTTTGTATTTTATTTCTTCGTTATTTGACACCGACTTCCGAAATGCCCCACCCATGAACTTTAATGCGGTATATCTTTGTAATTTTTTACTCAGTTTGGGAGTCGTTGTCTAATTATAATGCCTCTGTACATTCACATCACAAAAATTGTGGTTTGTTTCTTGTAACGTTTTGTACTTTTTTTTTAAAAGAATAAAATTATTATTATTAAATTATTATTATTATTGGTTTGGTAAAGCAAAAAATACGTGTCCGATATTTTCTGAAAATTTCTTGGACTAAATAGAATTATTATTTTTGTACCCAAAAATCATCCCTGTTAAATCAGCAGCGATGTTGGTAATTTAAATGAAAGGCGACTAGTCTAAAATATTTTTTTAAGTAAGCCCCCCATTTTTTTTGAAGGATGGGAAATCATCCAATGACTTTTACTGACTAAAACCCACCCTTGTTCCTTCAATTACCTGTGCCAAGGGCCGCGGTAACTCTATTTCAAATTTATCCGCGACCCCAGGCACGCTAAGCCACCCAAGGAGATAAACCATAATGGTGCTGATCTTCAGAATGGTCGCGTGCGTTTGTTCTTTTTTAGGGTTCCGAACCCACGGAAAACGGAACCCTATTACTAAGACTCCGCTGTCCGTCCGTCTGCCTGTCTGTCCGTCTGTCACCAGGCTGTATCTCATGAACCGTTATATATAGACAGTTGAAATTTTCACAGATGATGTATTTCTGTTGACGCTTTAACAAAAAATACTAAAAAACAGAAAAAAAAATTAAGGGGGCTTCCATACAACAAATGTGACTTTAATTCCGTTTTTATAGATATTAGTATAGGTATAGGTTTTTTTATACTATTAATAGGTTCACATTTGACCACTATCTCACCTGATGATAAGCGATGATGTTGTCGACGTTGGAGCACACTTGCCTAGAAATAACTTATTTATTCTGGACTTAAAAATCCCAGGTTGTAGCTATCAGGAAACACACTCCGGCAGGGAATTCCACTCCTATTTCTCTGTGACACAGTAATTATAGTGTCTTTTTAACTGACCAAACTTATTTGGCATCAAGTGTACAAAATCCAACACACACATTACCAAACAACCAAATTGCCAACACGAACACAATATACCAAAAATGTTAACAAAATATCGGCTGTCCCATTTCTCGGGCCTGACGTGTAGCAACAAAGCGGACACAGTAACGCACTTAACTTGGACGTAACCAGCCACTGTTAACAGTGTACCGACTGGGTCAATATTCTGTACACTTGTCTTAATGATTATTTACGGAGCTCGGCCATTTTGATTTATGTTCGTGGATTATATTTTTCATGAAAATGTAATGGGAAAATAGAAACGGCACCAACCATTCAGTGATTATTTTTGGTCGTATAAATAATAGGTACATTTACAAGAGCAGTGGTGGTCTAGTAGCAACGGCCGTGACTTACAAGTCATAGGTCGTGTCGGTGAAGAAAAACATGGAGAGGAAACCGGCCTATCCTAGAACCAAAACTTCGAAGATATGTGACATCTACCAACCTGCATTGGGTCTCATAGAGAGGAGGCCTGTGACCCAGGAATAGGTACATCGTAGGCTGTTAAGGCGCTGTTAACTGCAAATGACCTTGATTGGTTAGCTTGCGTGTTCTGTGCTAAGCTCACGGAACGCGTCTTACGCCACCCAGTAATAGGACTCGCCCATCAAGGAGAGCTGTCCGAAATTAGACCCATTATTAATTTATTACAAAAAAACAGATATTAAAATAAAACACAGACTAAATTATATAGAATCAAACAATCTTTCAAATGGTGAAGGTTTCATAAAAATACGCTTTATAGCATTTGCGCGATTCTCAATTTTTTATTCGCGATAGACATAACTTTATAAATTAATTACACTATGTTATAAAAATATAATTTCAAATGTTCTCAAATCAAATTACGAAGGAAATTATCTAGAGTACCATATATTTTTTTTCAAAGTCGTATAACTGCGCCTTAATGCTATCATCATCATCAGCCTTTTAATGTCCCCATTGAGGGTCATCATCTCAGCCTTTTAACGTCCCCACTGCTGGGCCTCCTCTTCGTGAGAGGGTGTGGGCCGTAATCCGCCACGCGGGCCCAATGCGTATTGGTGAATGTCACATGTCTTCGAATTTTTGTTCTGGGACAAGCCGGTTTCTTCACGATGTTTTCCTTCAGTTTTGAGAGCAGTAGTGATGAAATAATTTACACAAAGTAAAGCGCCTGCCTGGGTTTGAACTCACGACCTACAACTTGTAAGTCATGACCGTTACCACTGGGCCACCACTGTGTTGCTATGCTTTCCTACATTTACAACATTTCTACCATCTACAGTAGCATGAAAAATAAATTGCCAAAAAATACCAAACGAAATCGGATACAATAATTGATTTGTCTAGCCGAGTCGGCTGACTGAATAAGAAAAATTGGCCAAGTGCGTGCCGGATTTCACACATTAAGGGTTCCGTACCAAATATTGGTATTTGTTAGTAAAGTAATAATAAACATTATCACCAAATTTCAAGTGCATAGGTCAATGGGAAGTGTAAAAATTCTTCGTAACAAAATTTTGTGACAGACTACGGACAGACAGACAGACAGACCGACAGACAGACGGACAGACAGACGGACAGACAGACGGACAGACAGACGGACAGACAGACGGCCAGACAGACGGACAAACAGACGGACAGACAGACGGACAGACAGACGGACAGACAGACGGACGGACAGACAGACGGACAGACAGACGGAGCTCCGTTTGGACCCTTCAGGTACGGAACCCTAAAAAGAATAAATCGAATGAAACGATTTTTATGTAACCTAAGATCTTGTTTGCGGATGGACATCTTAGAAAGTGATCTAAAGTAGGTTTTGAGGTGCTTGTAACTGATGATTATGAGATGAATGAGAGTATCTCATTAAGCCAAAAAATACATTATACTCTTACCATACTTAGTATTTCATCACCACTACTCTCAAAACGGTAAAGGAAAACATTGTGAGAAAACCGGCATGTCCTAGAACCAACAATTCGAAGACATGTGACATCTACGAACCCACACTGGGCCCGTGATATGGACTACGGCCCTTTCCCTCATACTCCCAGCCGTGAAAACGTTACAAACGAACAGCTTCAAACGAATAAATTCTCGGAAAAATCCGAATCGTCCCGAAAAGATTCGAACTTTGCTCATCCCTAGAGCCAATCCCAGTTTATTTCTGTGTTGTCACCCGTCACTTTTTCTAATCAACGTGTCGTGTAGTGTAAAAACTTACGCCAAGTTGTGAGATCTTTTTAAACACTAATTTGGTGCGCTCTTCTTTTTGCCAAAACATCAATCAGCTTGTCTACGCTTCATAAATTCTGTTCGATGTAAGATCAACTAGAGTTGTTGAGTCTATGGTATTTCAGAATTTATCGGCATTCCTTTGACGTGAATCGACTGCTTTTGTTTTTTTTTAAATAGAATAGAATGTGTCAAAGATATTTTAAAAATAGCTGTGAGCACTCCATTTATTTTTGAGACTCTGTGAATACGTACCATGAAGTTTTTAGCAGTAATAAAATGAGTTTTTAGTTGGATTACGAAGTTTTATTTTTAATCAATCAAAGCAAGTTTGTTATAACATAAATTCTTCTGTATTAGCATTTCTTTTTTAGAAAATTAAAAAGTTTGTCTTACAGTAATCCGAACTTTATTTATGTCGTGTCTCTGTCGGCCACCACGCGAACTTTTATTTCAGGAGATGTCTGTTTCTTAAGATAAGATAAGATTATTTATTTGCTAAAAATATAGTATAAAAGATGGTAATGGTATAAAATAGTGTGAACAAACATGTTTTGCTTAATAGATATAAGCGTGCAAATACTAAATGCATATTACAATCAATCACAATGCGATTTTATGCTCCAGCAACTCTTTAAAACTGTTAGCAGATAGCCATTTGTATCATTTAATTTTGAACAGTCTTGTATTTGTTTTTTTTTTACTTCTCTTTTCCTTTTGTTTGTTGCTGTTGTGTTGTGTCTGTGTCGAATAAATGATTTCTATTCTATTCTACATAAACATGCAGCTTTTATTATATTTCTGAAGCGTTGGGAGGACATCCAACACGAGCGTGTAGGGGTCGCGCCAGCTGCGAGAATTTACATCGCTTGCTTTCGCAAACAATTCCCTATGCCTCCACACAAACATACAAATTTCAAAAATATAAACGGACGGCGCAGTCAAGAAATAGCTATAACTTGATAGCACAACCTGAGAGTCTTTAAGTCAAGAGTGAATTGGTTACTTCTAGTTTAGCGTGCTCCATCATCGACCACAACATCCCTTACCATCAGATGAGGTAGTAGTCAAACGCAAGCCCAACAAGGATAAAAAAGAACCGGCTAAGTTCGTGTCGGACTTCACACATTTAGGGTTCCGTACCATAAATCAATATTTTGGTATTTGTTAGTAAGATATACGTAATAATAAACATTATCACCTTCCAAGTTCATAGCTCAATGGGAAGTTCAAAAATTCTTCGGAATAAAATTTTGTGACAGACGTCGGACAGACAGACAGACAGACGGACGGACTGACGGACACATGGGTGACAGTGACAGGGCTCCGTTTGGACCTTTCGGGTACGGAACCCTAAAAAAGAAAATATTTTTAAATTTATCCATGCCCATGTCTTATTACTTATGTCCAGCAGTTGAAGTCTTTCGATTGAAATGAAGATGATGTCTCATTAGGGCCTAGTGGCTAAATAGCAACAAGTGGCTGGAATGGGTGACCGTCCTTTACTTAGCAGGACTTTTCCCTGCGCGGAAAACTCGTTAAGTTCAAGCTTAACTTGGATCTTTGAAATTCGTTGTGGGTACCAGAAACCCGAAAGTATGGCAAGCAGTATGACCTAAAAAAACGATTAAACTGTCTTGGATCCCGCAACGAAATCAATCAGAAAAGAACAGCGGAGTTGTAGGAAAAAACATAATTTCCACTACCCTTTTTATCAAGCAGGAGACAGAACGTAACTACGCCAAAAGGCACAAATGGACATTTAAACATGAGGTAAGCCTAGTTATCAAGCATCGCGGATCCTAAATTGTGAGCTGTTAGATTTGATTCCAATAATAGAAATAGCAAAAATGCTTGAACGCACGGAAATTTGTTTTAGAAGTCCGTGTACTACACTTCAAACGTAATCTGAACACTATTTGAAATAATATTGCGTTGAGTCTGCTAAAAAATACATTCTCGTATGATATGATATGCGGATTGTTTATATTCACGGTCAGGTGTACAACATTGACAGAAAACGAGGCTTGAAGGAAAATAATTTACCCTTACTAGATACATATTGCTTATAGCAACTAACAGTAGCAATTTCACCGAATCACAGTAAAACTGTCTGGAACAGCTGTTTCCCCAGAATTTAGTACCAATCATTCACGCACTGATTTGCTCAAACAATTTATATCTATGTTCTAAGAAACAAAACCGTAGATAATTTCGCATACATACATTTTCATATTATTTGCGAAGAAATAAATGTCATCGGCCGCCATTTTGGCTGTTGTTTACGACAACCCGGGTTGACAGCCGATTTTTTTTTTTTTTTATTCTCTTTAATTTTTTTTTTTTTGTCCGACTCACCAGTGAGTTGCGGGGCTTCACAGAAGGACTTACTTGGTTTTAGTTTCTAGCATTTATAAATCAAAGCGGACAATTTGCGTGTCTTGCTACATAGTTTGAAACAAATAGTAACTTTTGAAGGTAAGATTTTTATTTATAGATTTTATCGTTTGTATTTTTGTTGCTAAGTCAACTTAAGGCGCAGTGGAGGTCTTCCCCGCTTGGGCGGAGCACCGCCGTGTCCTCGTGGATGCTATAGGTGGTGGTGACCTCTCGCGCCCGGGTCTGGTTCAGGCCATGGTATTGGGGGGGCCTTCTGCGAAGCAGTAATGCTCGTGAAGGCGGAGGCGGGACGCGTGAGGGAAGCTCAACGGAGTGGCCCTCACGGCCCCGGCCGCTACCACCGCAGGAGAGGTACTGGGTGTACTGAGCGTAGGACGTCGCGAGACGATTTCCGGCCACCGTAGACCCGGGCCTGCGGACGGCGAGCAGTGGGTAGCTCGCCGTCCGATCAGCACCAGGCCCGTGAGTCGACGGCGCGTAGTGTTCCACGCGCGCCTCAAAGAGATGTTGTCAGCCACCACTGACGGGGCCCATCGTGGCCGGTGCCTGCATGCCTAGGGGTAGCGAATAAATTCTGAAAATGAGTTTCAGCACCCCTGGACACTCAGGCAGGGAAGGAACAGGGGTGGGTTTTAGTCAGTAAGAATCTGACACGCCCTCCCGCTCCACCCAGAGCGGGAGAAGTCATTGGATGATTTCCCACCCCTCCAAAAAAAAAAACTTAAGGCGCAGTAATATGACTTTTAATTATTTTTAATTGAAGATCACGTCTAAATGACTAAATTTATTTCTTTGAATAAAATGTATGTTACTTGAAATAACATTTTTCGTAATTTGATATGTGAATGTTTAAAATTATGTTTTTAAAACATAGTGTAATTAATTTGTAAAGTTATCTCTAATGCAGATATAAAATTGAGAATCACGCCTAAACTATAAAGCGTATTTTTTATGAAATCTTCACCATTTTAAAGATCATTTAACTATTTATATTTTTGTATACGTTTTTCAGTATAACACCTGTTGTTTTATGTGTAATAAATTAATAATGCATCTAATTTCGGACAGCGCTCCTTGATGGGCGAGTCCTATTACTGGGTGGACGTATTACGCGTTTGGTGAGCTCAGCACAGAACACGCAAGTTAACCACTCAAGGTCGTTGGCACTTAATAGCGCCTTAAGAAACAATGACGATCCAGGGAGTTTTTTCATTGTTAAAAATGTTAGTTTTTGATAATCTTCTATCTCACACTTGTCTTCATGCTCATAGTTTGTTATAGCAGTATCAAACTATGAAATGTTACAAAACAACCAAAAAGTTCCAAAAAAGTCACTTTGCAGTTGATGGAAATTTATTTTTGGTTCTATCACAGATTTGATACTTCTTGACAGGTGACTTGTTTGGAACTTTCTTGTAGTTTTATGTCAGTCGGATTTTTTTTATTTTTTGTTTTCTCTACATTTTAGTGCGTTATACTTTTTGGAATCATATCATTTTAGGGGGTGACTACAGAGATGACGACTAATAGAGGAGTATGGAAGAAAAAGACATGTTGCGCCGACCCCAAATAAATTGGGATAAGAGCAGGAGAATGATGATGATGATACTTTTTGGAATCATCTCCTTGAGCTTTTTATTTTAATACACTACATGAGCACGTCACAAAAAAGTAGGTACGATTACACTTACCTAATGGCGGTCGTCATTTTGTTTTTTAATTATTAAAAATTAATTATAGCTTAGATCACATCGTTTTCGGCTAAAGTAATAACAGTCACACGAGTCGATCCATCAGGTTAAGCTACGTTGGCCGGGGTTGGTCCATGGATGGGTGACCATGTTTACATACCGAGACTCCTCCGTGCCTCGGAAAGCACGTTAAGCCATTGGTCCCGACTGTCAATCGTTGATCTTTGACTGTCGTTACGGGTCGTAGTAATAACGCTTAGAATTCATTTTCATAAAAAAAGTTTTTAAAAAAATGGGATTTTGATCTTCAATATCTCCAGAATAGAAATATTCAAATAATGGGTAGAATATGTGGTTTTCGGATCCAGAAACTGTCTTTTTACACCCGATACATTAATTTAAACAAGTCATCAGAAGCTCGAAAGTCTGACAACCAGACTTACCAAGGGGTATCGTATTACCCAGTTACTGGGTTGTGGAGGTCAGATAGGCAGTCGCTCCATGTAAAACACTGGTATTCAGCATTCTGCATCCGGTTAGATTGGAAGCCGACCTCAAGATAGTTGGGAAAAAGCTAGGCAGATATGATCACGTCAAGACCAATCTAAGGATGTCTCATTTGTTAAAATCCGTCCAACCGTTTAGGCTACAGAGCTTGTCAAAGAAAAAGACATACAAACATACATACTCTCGAAAATCATTACTCTTCTTCTGAGGCGTTCGGGTAAAAGATAGAAGGATTATCTAGTCGACTAGGATACAAAAGGTTGGAGAAGATCAGCTTTGGATAGAATTAAGAAGATTGAAATAGAGGAGGTCTTTGTCGCAAGGCAGCCAGCAGGCGTATTCGCTAACTCAGTTGATATCAATTTGATAGGCACTTTGCCGTACATTGCTGCTTTGACTTATAGGAAAACCGTAGTGCCTATTATAATCAATGTCCACCGAGCAATGTACTGCATAGTGCTTATCAAATTGATGTCAACTGAGTTAGCGAATACACCTGCTGGACAGAGGCTGGAGCTATTTCAGTTGTGGATTCTGTCTAGTGCCGCATTGAAAAAATCCTACTTCCTACATTCGAAGGTTTGGATGGATGGACGTTTGTTAATCAATCACGCCAGAACGGCTAAAGGGATCCGGATGATATTTGGCACAGAGAGAGATTGTAGTCATGAATAGCACATAGGAAATGATATAAAAAAGAGGCAGATATGTTTCTAGCGCGCACATTGTGAAGAGTCGAAAACGTCCTAATTGGGACGTTTTGTCAGAATCTATGCCTCAACAAAAAAATTGAAGTGCAATTGTTCAAATGATAGCTATCTCTTTCACTTACATGCTTATTCTATTGTTTGTACTATTCATTAGCGTAACTTCTCAACATGGGTCCAACGCGAACAGATTTTAAACTTCGGTTACTATGATCGTAACATCATCATCATTCACCTGCCCTTATCCCAATTTATTTGGGGTCGGCGCAATATGTCTTTTTCTTCCATACTCCTCTGTTAGTCGTCATTTCTGTTGTCATCCCCTTTTTAACTATATCCTCTTTCACACAGTCCAGTCCATACATCGTTTCTTTGGCCTTCTCCTACTCTTATAGCCATCCACATCACAAGACTTTCTTCACGACATTTTCTTCATTCCTCCTCATCACATGCCCATACCACGACAACCACACTTCTTTTCAGTCAGCGCGGCAGCGGTGCCACTTTCAGACTTTCTCTTATATACTCATTCCTAATTCTATCCTTGCGCGTAACACCACACATCGCTCTTAGCATTCTTATCTCAGCTGCATGCAATTGCTTTTCATTAATCCCTTTTGTGGCCCAACATTCTGAACCATACAAGACAGCAGGTCAGACCATTGTTTTATAAATCTTCCCCTTAAGTTTAAGGGAAATGCGGGAGTCGCAGATAGTCCCGGTGACCAGCCGCCATTTCACCCATCCAGTGTTAATTCTGTGCTTGACAGTCCGATCTATTTCGCCATCACTTTGCATGATTGAACCGAGATACCGAAAATCGGAGCAGACTGGGAGAAGCGCGCCATCTAGCGCTATAGCTTCAGAACTGGAGAGACCGCCGAAATCGCTGAACATGTATTCAGTTTTTTATGTTACTATGAACGTAACCTATCTTAATCTTAATCGTATATTATCATTGCACATAGGCTATCATTTTTAGTGTGGGATGTACTAATTACATGTGGGCGAAGCCAATGGCAGAAGCTACATAGTATTAAAATAAAAACAAATGGGATGGAAAATTTTACTTGCAAACAAACCCATGAAAAAACCAAATCATGGAAAAATAGCCACTTTTTGCAGAAAAAGTTCCAAAATAAAGCAAACTTACAGCCTTAACTATCATAACAGAATATAAATAGATGAGATTTTCATAGGGACACGATTTAAATATGTAAATCGTGCAAAGATATGAAGTGTCGCATGTAGATCCCTTTTAGAAACGACGTCATAAAAGTGGGTCGGAAAACGGTTAGGAATATGCGAGAATATAATTTACTTTGATGGTTGAAACTAATACTAATTTAAGGCGCAGTTATACGACTTTTAATGGTTTTTAATTGAACATCACGTCTAAACGACTAGTCTTATTTCTTTGAAAAAAATATAATATGTTATTCTAGACCATTTCCGTCGTAATTTGATCTGAGAATATTTGAAATTATATTTTTATAACATAGTGTAATTAGTTTGTAAAGTTATGCCTAACGCGGATAAAAAATTGAGAATCACGCAAAAACTATAAAGCGTCCATTTTAAAGATTATTTAAGTGGTTATAATTTAGTCTCAGTGTTTTATTTTAATACATGTTGTTTTATGTGTAATAAATTAATAATGCGTCTAATTTCAGACAGCGCTCCTTGATGGGCGAGTCCTATTACTGGGTGGACGTACGATGCGTTACGTGAGCTCAGCACAGAACACGCAAGCTAACCACTCAAGGTCATTGGCAGTTAATAGCGCCTTAAGAGGACGACATTACTATTAAAGTAAAGGAAACACGAGAAAATCTCACTAAGTTTTCTTGAGAGGATATTTAATTAGTCTCTTGATATTATGTGTGAGGAAAACATTAATTAGCGCCTTAGAACCTGGAACTACAGGTTGATTTTTTTTAATTAAAAAAACACTTTGAATATGTGTTATTCAAAGATACGGAGCCCTATTGCTGTCACTCATGCGTCCGTCTGTCTGTCAGACCGTCGTCTATCATACAGATTTTTTCAGCCAAACGATTGGAGCTATAGTCTTCAAATTTTCACAGTATTAGAATCATGATGACCCTAAGACATTTAAAAAATCAAAAATAACTGCCACCAACTGGGCGGCAGTTATTTTAATTCAATTATTGATTTCATGCCACAAACTGCATCAGACTGCTTGAAAAGTGACTTGTTTAGAACTTTTTAGTTGTTTTTGACAGTCGGGTTTTGTGAAAATATTTTTATTTTTTTATTTTCTACATTTTAGTGAGTTATATTTTGGAATCGCCTCCTCGAACCCTTTATTTTGACATTTTTCACAATATGACGTCTGGTTGTCGCTATATTATATATTGATTACTGTCATGTCTTTAGTAGCACTTGCAGGGTTAACACGAATCAATTGACGTAAGAATTATCAAAATCGGCCCACGCGTTTGATCTCTATAGTGCCACAAAGGAACAAACATACATAGGCTGATAAACACATTTATTTTATAAAGAAATACATTTGTTCCGAAATTCTCAATGTACGAAGTTCGACACGCACATGGCCGGTTTTTTCATAATTGGCAGCAGTACTTTCACATAAAAAAAATATCTATTTTTTTGTAGATATTTTGTTAGTACTTGCTATGCCTACTGGAAAGACTGGCCAGTCAGAAAATAAACTGGCACTCCGGGAGTACCAGCAGAAGTGAAAACTTGAATAAAATCCGCGTCGGTTTTCACTTCATATGAAAACAATCCGCTACGCGTGCTACGACCGATGGTTGGTGACCTGGACGAGCCAGTTCAATAGTTTTTTCTCATCTGAAAAATGCCCAACGCGACCAAAGAAGTTTTCACTTCAAAAAAGGTAAACTAAATACTCTTGTAATGGTAATTCAGGCCATTCACATGGGTCGCCGAATTGATTGAAAGAGTCAAACTGTCCCTGGAACGCATGGAACAACTGAAGAAACACGGGTAGGTTTTAGCCAGCAAGAGTATGTCTCGCCCGCTCCACACAGAGCGGGAAAAAAAAAACTAATGTGCTTTAGACCACACGACTGAAGTAAAACTTTTTTAGCTCCATCTCTTCCATTCGCCTCGCCCAATCACACTTTTGGTAACGCTCTCGTCATGCATTCACCAGCTTACTCCTCAAGTCAAGCGTGCGCCCACTCAACTTCCGTTCGCCTCGCCCGATAACACTTTTCGTAACGATCTCGTCACGCATTCACCAGCTTACTCCCCAAATCAAGCGTGCGTAAAGAAGTTACACTTAAAAAAAACTGACACTCCGGGAGTACCGACAGAAGTGAAAACTTAAACAAAATAGGTGTCGGTGTCGGTTTTCACTTCAAATGAAAACAATCCGCTACGAGTTCTACGACGGTCGGTGACTTCAATAGTTTTTTCCCATCTCAAAAATACTCAACGCGCCTAAAGATACCAAAATTTTCACTTCAAAAAAGGCCATTCACACAAACTCATCCAAACCAAAATTATTTGCCATTTCTCTTGTCAACAAACCCCAGCGAATTGATCTTCAAGGTACGATCTACGTCAAATGACCCAAATACCAGCGTTCCAAACATCGGAATATCAATATTTTTTTATGCGTAACGTAACATACTGCTGCAAAATGTTACAAAGCTATTTCATGGATGTGACAGACGGACAGAGTTGACAACCGGAAATGGACCAGAGACAAGGAATTTTGTTGTTTTTGTAAAATATTTTTGACATAAAACAGTTAGCGTTATGACATGCGTAGACATCGCAACTGATTGTGAAGGTCTAGGTTTGATTGCCAAGTCAAAAAGTCTTTGAGGATGAATGTTTTGTTACTCTTTTACAGTAATAATTTAAAAGAGACTGACCTCTGAGTTTGTTTCGGTGTTTCTTCTCAGGGTAGTCAGCTAGGAAACACCGGCCTCATCTAGCTTAAACTGACAAAAAACATTGACGTGTAAAAGTGTTCCTTGTAACCTATTTACTGAATAAACATCATTTATCATTTATCATTTAATATAGATTATACATCATAATATAATAATTTATAATGTGAAGAAGTAGTAATTCAACTAGATACTGCAGACAGAAGCTAGTAAAATCCTATTTTTAGGGTTCCGAAAGTCCGAATGAAAAAACGGTACCCTTTATAGGATCACTCGTGTGTCTGTCTGTCACAGCCAATTTTTACTAATCTGCTGGACCGACGAGTTGAAGTACACACATCAATATCTGTTACCCAAACACGTACGTGTACCCTAAATATATTAACTTAAAATATGGGGGTCTCTTTTCGGTGAAAATTGGCAAATTTAAAATCAAAGTTTTTCAAACTGTGTCGTGCGACATAGCAAATGAAAGGGCACATTATGAGGGTCTCGAATGGATTTTTTTTTTATAATTTTAAAATATACCAGTTTACAGTTATTTTGGAAAATGGATGAACCCCTCATTTTTCAGGGGGGTGGCCCCTTATCTCCGAAACCACCGGTCCAAAAATTAAAAAAAAATACATAAAGTAGTACTTTACAGTTTGGTAGATTACAGGAAAACCTATAAAGAGGAGGTATTTAAAAAAAATATCAATCTGCCTAGCCTATTACCAACTATCTTGGGGTCGGCTTCCAGTCTAACCGGATGCAGCTGAATACCAGTATTTTACATGGAGCGACTGCCTATCTCCCCTCCACGACCCAGATACTGGGAAATACGATACCCCTTGGTAAGACTAGTTGTCAGACTTTCGGGCTTCTGACGACCCGTAACGACTGTCAAAGATCAACGATTGATAGCCGGGACCAACGACTTAACATGCTTTCCGAGGCACAGAGAAGTCTCGGTACGTAAAGATGGTCACGCATCCATGGACCAACCCCGGAAAGCGTAGCTTAACGATTGATAGATCGACCCGTGCGGCTGTTTTACTTTAGCCACGAGCTCCTCGAGGTATTTAAAAAAAAACCCTAAAAAATAATGATTTGTGCGGAACACTTTGGGCGCGAGACCGACTCGCTATTGGCCGGTATTTTTAAGATGTCGAATTGGAGAGTTATCCAACTAGATAACGAACTCACGAAAATATATTATGTTACTTTAGACAATTATATTAAGTGGGGCACAGATAATATAATACTATCGTACAGATACCTCATCCCATACAAAGAAACGGTACCGCCGTAACTACGGGTTTTCGACTTGCAAAAGCAACTTTATTCTTGATTCGGACCCGTCCTCTACACCTCGCCAGATGGTGTTAGCAGCGACGGCTTGCAAGTTGAATTAATTTACATAAAGTCTTACCAATATTTTCTCACACATTGAGGAATTACTATATAGTATTTTTGACACTTCATAACAGTTTTACTGTTTCAAAATGTTTCACTAGACAAATTTTAAAGAGGCGAATGGATACACTCTAAAACTTCAAACAGCGCCATCTATTGGTGCAAGAAATATAAATACCTAAGGATTCGTTCCAATAAACATCTAAATTTGAATTAGGGGCAAATTATTCCACAATTTTATGCTAACTGCTTAGGGTAGTGTATCAAATAAGAAAATACAGTTTTTACCATATTTTTTTTTTCAAAATATTAATGTTACTTAAACTTCAATAAGAAATCGCTGCATATTACGCCATCTATTGTTTGTTGGTTTGAACTAAATTTTCTTTGTTCGAGATGAGACCCCGTGAGTAGGGTATCAAAATAAAGGGTTCGAGCCAGCGATTGCAAAAATATATTGAATATTTAAAAAAATAAACCGTCTGATGAAGTATCAAAAAGCAGTCTGATGCTGTTGGTGACATGTAATCAATAAAAGGGGAAATAAATAAATAAATATAACTAAAAAAAAGTGAATTGAAAAGTGAATTGTTTGGAATTTTTTAGTTGTTTTTTACGGTCGGGTTTTTTTTTTAATATTGTAATTTTTATTATTATTTATTTATTTATTTATTTGCTAATGTAAAAACACTGGTTAGGTTAGGTTAGTTTAATGCATGCCTACATGCATTACAATTCATCGCACAGTATTAAAACATGCACCCTGTAAGGGCACTGCAAATGTTACATACAAATTGTTATTATTAAATTACATCATAAATATAATAATTATTGTATTTTATTTTTATTACTTCATACCTAGTATGAAAAAGGGCAACCATTTATGACAAATGTGTTAACAACGATTCAGATGGAACGAGAGATTATTAAACTACATATATTGCACGCTTAAAGGAACATTAGAAAATGTCATTCCTCATTTATGGTAACAGTTTAGGTAGGTACTAAGTAGATAAGAGGAAAATCGTACCTACACAAAATAACATACGTATTGCATACCTTATGAAGTTCCACAGTACACTCAAGCACAACAGTCTCCCATTTACTAAAGATACTATTATCTTCCCATGACCACCATAAAAACGTATATAAAGATGATACAAACAGTAATGCGATAGTAAGCGGTACAATCGCGTACAATCGTCTAGACAACGCACAAATTCAAGTCACCTTTAATTTATAAGATCTGTGGAACTATTAATGGACTGTGACGTACAGTTATGTGCAAAAATGTTAGGCTATAAACTTGCGTTTTTGTGTCAATCTTGTATTTTGGTAAATTATTGGGAGTAGAATTTGTGATTCGATTTTTTATTCAAATTCAAATAAGAAACTATTATTTGTTTTAATTAGCTAGTTTATACTTTTTATTTGATATTTTGTATTTATCTGTAAAAATAATATTTTTCGAGAAAAATTTAAAAAAAAACTTGCTAATTGCCTCGTTTGTTTCGTCTACTGATGGCAAATTATACTGCTGAGCACGACGTCCTTAATACCTAGTTTAGGCAAAATATGATTGGGCTTTCCTATCTGGAATTTCTCAGTAGCCCGCGGAGTCCGGATGCCCGGTTGATGGCAATAGGCTTTCACCCTATTACATGCAACTCAAACAGAGCTAACAAAATATGGGAATACTCTATAGTATTCCCATATTTTGTTAGCTATGTACCTATGTAGATGTACAGTCTCTTTAGAGACGTACCCGGTAGCAGGCGTTGTATAGAGGGGATTCAGGGGTGGTCTTTTAAAAGGTCACGGGGCTCCTTCCACGTACCTACTGATGGTGATCACCACGAGGTAGTAGGTAGACCTCTGCCTTATCCTTCGTAGATTACAGGTGTGATGTTATGATGGCAGTAGTAATTTCGCACAATCATTCACAAAACGCAACATGAGGTAAATTTTCGTTAATGAGATCTTGAAACCCGAACTTATTCATTTATATATTAATTAATAAGAGAGAGTAGAGATTAGTTGAGTATTCTATTCAATTCTATATATTAATTAATTTTAATCTTTGCAAGTATCGCATGGAAGCTCGCTGATAATATCAGGAACTTTGTTCAAGGATACGCCGACGAAAGCCGAGAACAATTTTTCTTAACAATGTTAAAAACTTACGAAGTAGGATCAACTAGATAAGCGTTTTGTTTTCGTCTTGTTTGTCCAAAAAAATGTCTGACTTTTATAAAACTTATTACTGTTCAAGATAATAGTATCTTGAACAGTAATAAGTTTTACTATCTTTCTGCCTCATATACCAATTTATTTGGAGTTAGCGTAGCATATCTTATTCTTTCATACATCTGTCTCTTTTCATCATCGTCATTTAAATTGTCACCCACCATAAATGGTCAGTGTCAAAATAATATGGTTATGAAAGCAATATATTTTTTTTTTTGGAGGAATAAATATCTTAAACCGTATATTATTTTGGCACAGACCATTCGTCACATTTTAACAAATTCTAACCTGATTTGGTTTAACTTCAATATTTTAAAAAGTGATACCAAGAGAGTTCTTTGCTCATTCTTACCTACTCCGTTATATTTTCTTAAACCCTTACGTTTCACGAAACAATCATTTTATTTTTTGAAAAAAAAAAAGCCGAATGTGTTCTCAAAACGTTTTTTGCATATGGGTATATGCAAAAAACGTTTTGGGAACACATTCGTCGTGCGAACAGCTAAGGAGTGGATTTACCGTCCGGAGTCTGTGTTTCCTGATAGCTTCAACATGGAGGTCTTTAAGTCAAGAGTGAATAGGTTACTTCTAGGCAAGCGTGCCCCAACATCGACCACATCATCGCTTACCATCAGGTGAGATAGTGATCAAGCACGAGCTTATCAATGGTTAAAAAGTAAGAATATTTATTATCTTGTATTACAAAAAATACATTTAAATATCTGATGAAATAATGTCAATAAATATGTCAATATTTTTCTCTAAAGTATTACAATTTACGTCAGCAAAATATACATTTAAGTCTGTATCAATGGTCAAAACCTGTCGAAAGACTAAAATCCTAGAATAAAATATTTTCATCTTTATTATTGAAACGCAAAAATATGCTGTCAGCATAGTCCTATCATTTATAAACAAATTGCCGTAAAGAATTCGCTTTTGATCTTATAAAACAATGCTAAATTACTTCACAGTGTTAATGAATATATAACAAAAGGTAATAAACTTGTCAGTGGAACAAAAATTATATATTGAACTATGTTGTTCGTGAATTAAAATAAAAGAAAAATTTTGCTGTTCTTGTTTTAGCTCTTTATTTTTTTCACTATAATTTTGTCACCGTACTTTTGTCACTGTATTTTTGTCACTGCACTTTAGTCACTGTATTTTTGTGATTGTATTTTTATCACTGTATTTTCATTTTTGTGGCCTATCCTGCAAAGATCACGCATTTTCAAGGACAAGAAAGTCTTTCGTCAAGGTCACGTTCCCTCGGGTTTGAGGACAAACGACGCAAGGAGGAGGGGGATGACACTTAGCGTAGGCAGCTTTCTATCATTGAAATAAGTTCTGTAATCTGATCTTTACCTCCAAAGCTATTTTATTTCACTCCTTTATAATATTAATTTACAAGAAGCTGTTTACGAAGCCGTAGAAACGAAACTTTTGTCTTGATGCTTAATTTTTTGTAGGAATAATATTAATTAGATCATTAGCTTTAATTACTTTCAGGTTTTAGCTAAAAGCTTCAATAACTTTTCTTCTGCTGTTATTATTTTCGTGAAAAAACTGAAGACATTTTATTAGAAAATAGTGTAAAAATTCCGCTTGCAACAATATAATTTCCAGTCTAATAATACTCAGGAATTTCATTAAAATATTAAACAGAGCATTCTAATTTTACACGAAATAACAAAAGCACATAAAACTCAGTTCAAACAAAAGAAAAAAATAAAACAATAAAACCTCATTGGCTCATTTCGCCAGATCAAAAGGATCTTTATCAAGCATCTTCATACAACCGTGACCTTACAAAAACCGTTTATATCGCGTTAAAAGTCGTATTACTATTGGAAAGTGCGCTTTATTGGCACACTAGCTTTACCCATGGGTTGCCTCCTGCGGTTCACAGGTACCGTGCCTTTTTACTGAATTAAAAAAAAAATATTTTAGTTCAATCGTAGATTTCACAACACCAACTGCCTAAATTAGACTGCATAAATTAACTTGTTTGTAACTTTTTTGCTGTTTTATGCAGTAGGGTTTTTTGTTTATCTTTTGTTTCTACATTTTAGTGAGTTATATTTTTGGAATCACCTCTTCGAGCTCTTTATTTTGATACCCTACAAGATTATGTCACAAAAAAAATACTACTTCACTAACCTAATGGCAGCCGCCATTTTGTTTATTTCAAACTCATAACAAAACAGACAAACAACTTTACTTCTTTATAATATAAGTTTAGATATCGTTTTTTCGCGATAACCATCGTGCCCGACTGTACCCGCGACAGACTGGCGATCGGCCAAGCAACGCTTTGATGTCGCCGAAGCGCTAATCTAGCCAAAAAGAGGGCCTTCCGTGCGTGTAAGCCAGTGGTACTCAAACCTTCAACCACGAGAGCTTTTCGAGTCGATCGCAGAAATTACCAAAAAAAAAAAAGTCTAAAAAACCGATACCTTATAGAATGACAACAATCTGTATTTAAATGAAATTCAAATTCCTAACTGCCTGACTGATATATCAATGCACAGTCTAAACCACTGGTCCAAGAGACATGAAATTTGGAGGGTGTGTTCTTTGTGAAGAGTTATAGGTATCCATTAAGAAAAGGTTTTTTAGAATTCAACCCTTAAGGGGCTGAAAAAGAGGTTGAAAGTTTATAACGTGGCAAGTAATAAGCCCACACGGGCGAAGCCGCTGGCAGAAGTTAGTACTCTACATGACTAAAGTAATAATAATAACGTAACGCACCGAACTAGGTTGTTCAGTCAGCATTTCACATCGTCATCATCAGCCATTTAATGTCCCCACTGCTGGGGCACAGGCCTCCTCTCAGTGAGAGGGTGTAGGCCATAATCAGCCACGCGGGCTCAATGCGGATTGGTGGATGTCACATGTCTTCGAAATTTTGGTTCTAGGACATGTCGGTTTGCTCACGATGTTTTCCTTCAACGTTTTGAGAGCAGTGATGTTGAAATAACTTACACTTAGTATAGTAAAGCACCTGCTGCAACTTGTAAGTCGCGGTTGTTACCACTGGGCCACCACTGCTCTCAAAGCTAAGTACCAAGGTGTTTTCTCTTCAGGGATGTGTCCTAACAGGCGCTGCACAGAGGGGCTCCAGAGTTGTCTTTTAAGAGGTAACGGGACCCATTCCATGTACTGATGGTGATCACCAGGCTTGTTTCAGTGAGGGGATTCTTCCACACTTCCTGGTCTTTCCCCAAAAGTCCAGGCACCTTTTGAAGATTAAAAAAAAGAACCAAAGTGTTTATCTTTCGAGGTAGAATTAAAAATTCTGCTAAAATATGGTAGAGTTTTTAATCTAGACTATATTAATGCATGCATGTGATGCGGAGGAATGAAGAAAATGTCGTGAGGAAAGTTTTGTATGGATGTGGATGGCTATAAGAGTAGGGGAAGGCCAAAGAAACGATGGTTGGACTGTGTGAAAGAGGATATGGGTAAAAAGGGGGGGTGACTACAGAGATGACGACTAATAGAGGAGTATGCAAAAGAAAGACATGTTGCGCCGACCCCAAATAAATTGGGATAAGGGCAGGAGAATGATGATGATTAATCACTACATAGTATAAAACAAAGTCGCTTTCTCTGTCCCTATATCCCTATGTATGCTTAAATCTTTAAAACTACGCAACGGATTTTGATGCGGTTTTTTTTAATAGATAGAGTGATTGGAAGAGGAAGGTTTATATGTATAATTTGTACCCAAGCAAAGCTGGGGCGGGTTGCTAGAAATATTATAAAATTAAAGAGTTTGTTTGTTTGAACGCGCTAATCTCAGGAACTACTGGATCGAATTGAAAAATAATTTTTGTGTTGAATAGTCCATTTATCGAGGAAGGCTATAGGCTATTTAACATCACGCTACAACCAATAGGAGCGGAGCATCAATAAAAATGTCGCAAAAACGGGAAAAAATATTACTTCTGAGAGCTTCCGTTCCGTGCGCTGCGTATACAGTTAAAGTTACGCAAAAATTATGTTTGACGGAATTGTTTTCCTTTGAAAGTTTAAAAATAAAAGTCCGCGATAGCATATGTCTATTTTTTAAGGTTAACTCACTATAATCTTTTTATGGTAATCAAATTTGTTCTAAAATAATGCATTATTTGCGAAGGTGTAAACATAAGGATGATATTAATCCTTATCCATATAAATACGTTATTCATCATAAGTATTTAATTTTGAACAAAATTACCCTTGACATCACTTGATTTCGACGAATATCTTAGAAGCTATCATAGTTTTAATCAAGTACCACGCGCACATTTATGATGTGCAAGGCGGGCGATCATGATGGATGAAGGGTTGAGGATAAATTCCAAAGAGCTAGAGCGGGAGATGTCATTGGATGATACACACTCCACAAAAAAAAAAGGGGGATGAGGGTCTGCGCTTGCGCTGGCCGGCCGCCGCCAGTAGCTCTACGAGGTACCATTTTGCACTGTATAGCCAATTTATTGAGGAAGGTCACGCTACGACACAGTAACCAGAAACGCGGGTGAAACCGCGAGCACAGCTAGTTCTTAAATATTTTGAGTTCGATCGTCTGACACTATAAGTTTGAGCACCCCTGGTGTAGGCAATTGTTTTTTTTTTCTGCGGCTGAGTGGATTGAAATCGGTTCGGTAAAGTATTAATGGTATTTGTGAATTATATTTATATTTTTGTGTAATGTCGCCAAAATGGCGAGGAATGTGTGAATACTGAGTGTTTTGAGGTGAAGAGTTGGCAGGCCATTCGTCTGGATTCCGAAGATGTGGATCATTGTTGTATTAATTTACGTAACTAATTACATGATGATTACATAAAGTCACCCAATGATGAAAGAAGAAGATTTTTAATGAAGTGTATATTTATTTATCCTCTTTCGTACGTCACTGCAGAGTGCGAACTGAAAACCAGCGCTGGGTGTACATTGCCCAGCAAATGCTAAAATGCTAAAATTTCACTAAGGGCACGCTCAGCGTAATTTATTGTATCTATGTGTACTTCTCTTTTCTTTTACCATGTGCTTGTTGCTGCTGTGTTGTGTCTGAGTCGAATTAAGGCGTATATATCCGCTTAGTGACGCCCTCATTGAATAAAAAATCGTAGGAAAGCGTAGAAAATAAAGATTAAAGAATCTTATGTTGCATTTGTTACAAATAGGATAAAGTATTTTTACGTTGTTGAAACAGGACTCAAAATGTTTCGTATCCAAAGTAGTAAGCAAAAGTGTCATAAACGGCTGTTTTTGACATTAACCCGAGGAATTACGGTAACTGACATAGCCCAAATAATTGCCAAAGCTAAGGCAGATTTACGACTTCTAATGATTTTTAATTGAACATCACGTCTAAACGACTAGTTTTATTTTTTTGAAGAAAATATATGTCTCTCTAAACAATTTCTTTCGTAATTCGATATGGAAATATTTGAAATTATATTTTAATAACATAGAGTAATTAATTTGTCTTCACAAATATTATGAAATTACGTATTTTTATGACACTTTCACCATTTTCACCGTAATTTAATTATTTATCTTTTAGTATACATGTTTTAGTATAATACTTGTTGTTTTATGTCTAATAAATTAATAATACGTCTAATTTCGGACAGCGCTCCATGATAGGCGAGTCCTATTACTGGGTGGACGTACGACGCGTTGTGTGAGCTCAGCACAGAACACGTAAGCTATCCACTCAAGGCCGTTGGTTTTTAATAGCACCATAGGTGGTAGTGGGCAGTCGGCTGGGCACATTACTAGTAGAAAGTATGGCCGATAAGGCCGAAAATTTCTGGGGTGGTGATGGCTTCCCGGAAGACGCAGCACTAGAACACCGAGAACCAGATGATCCGATGACCTGGCGAAGGCTGCAAGCCTAGGAGTCCGCTGGATGTGAGAAGCACACCGGTAAATGTGGTTAGTGGCGACTTCAAAAAGATGGACGTAATCAATTCGGATGTTTACCTACATATATTTATATATTTTTAATGTACGTTCGGGCATAACTCCGTCATAATTAAAAAACTGACAGCAAATCGACCGCGATTGCTGCGATCGTATGTCTACGAATTGTTAACACAGTTTAATGGGGAACCACAACTAAAAAGTGAAAAATAAAAAACTTTTTTACATCATGTTCACTGGGTATGACAAAAATTGTATTAGAACCACATGGTCTGGCTCGCGACGATGGCAAAAGACCGGACGGCATGTCGTTATTTCCGTGGCAGTTGGGTAGGCCTTTAGTGTGGGACGCTACATGTGTCGATACTCTTGCGCCCTCTCGTCTTCCTAGTTGGTCGTGCTGTGCTCGTGCTGCCGCTGCGGCTGCGGAGAACTTCAAGCGGCGGAAATATAACAACCTTGTCGGTAGTTACATTTTCGAGCCGTTTGGGGTTGAAACCCTTGGGCCGTGGGGTTCAAGTGCACATTTAGTATTTAAAGATCTTTCTAAACGCCTTGTTGACACTTCGCGTGACCCATTACTGGCTTTTTCGTCAGCCAGAGGTTAAGCATTGCCATACAACGTGGCAATGCCGCCAGTCTTTTGGGCACACTTCCAGTAGACAGCGATGCGGAGGAATTTTTTGACGCCACAAGTCCTTTGTAAGTTTTATTTAGTTGGGAGTTTTTGTTTTTAATACAGTTAAGTATTCTAGAAGTTTGTATATATTTATGATAAAAGTATATAATCTTCTGTTCATTGCCATAATAACCCAAAATTATAATCCAAAGATTTCAAAGCCGCATCTCTCTCTGTTTCTCAGCTAACTTTAATGAATAATTTTAATGCGGTTTTCATTTAGAGAAAGAACAATAAACAAGAAAGATTTTTCTGTATAATTTAAGTAGCCAGGCAGGTAGCTAGTTCAAAACAAATTATTGTAAAAAAATACCTATTTCTTGCAATTCTTTATGAGAAACTTTTTATTTCACAACACACAAGCAACGCACTTAACATAAAAATAAACTGCAGAGTTATTTTTACAAAAGCTCAATTTAGCGACACTTGCGTTGATATATTTAAAAATAAAATACTGAAAAAGCTTAAGTAAACGCAATTTTGTTAAAATGTCTCACTTAAACTGAAAAAGCTTTTTTCTAAAACGATCTCCATGACCACAATAAACAACACCCTGTTACTGTGTGCTGAAAAATAAAATGTCTAAAAAGGTTCCACTTCTCTCTCTCTACATTTATTTTAAAATCTTTTTGTTCCAAAAAAGGTTTGGCAGATCAATCTTTTCGTTATTTTTACCTGCGCTACTGACTTCCTAGAACTTACATGAAGTAGGGAATAGGGAAATCATTCCCCAACAGAGGGACAGTACATAAAGGATAAAAAAATACATAGTTTTTTTTAAACAATGCCCACTCTAGGAATTTCTCCTATATCGTGGGTGCATTTACAAACACCCAGCCCCGGAACAACCATCTGTAGGTCATAAAAATATTTATTCTCTGCGGGAATTGACCCGCGACACGCAAAAAAAAAACATTAATGACATCACATCATCTGTATTCCCCGGAAGAAGGCATTACATGTTTAGTTCACCATAACAGTTATGTTTAATCCGTCAGGCCCCGGAATAACAGACACAATTAAAAACCTATTGTCGCGTCTCCGATCAGGGACGTACGGGCCCTGACGGGTAGTTCATTGCACCTAATAGGAGAAGAGGATGAGAGCAGAGGTGGCCCAGTGGTAATGGCCCCAACTTACGAGTTGTACGTCGTAGGTTCAAACCCAGGCAGGCGCTTTACTTTATGTAATTTATTTCATCACCACTCGCTCTCAGAACGGTGAAGGAAAAGATCGTGAGGAAACTTGTCACGGTGCGGAGGCGGAGGAGTGACACGCAGAGGAGGACGTAGAGTAGGAGGACCGTAGATGAGGAGTTGGATGAAGGAATCAGACACGACAAGTTAACACGTATATTTTATTATTTACAAAAGTAGGCTTGAATAAAAGAAGCACTCATTAAAGTACAAACACATACACTGTGACTTGGTACGTAATTAAATTGTATAATTGCACAACTCTTGGAAACTGGTAACTGACAGTTGAAGAGTCGAAAAATGATAATGAAGAGCTTCTACTAGCTCCGCTGCAGAATTAGAACTGATTTTTAATATAAAAACAGACATGACAGAGAAAGCAAGTAATTTTTGAATTTTAAATTAAAAAAGGTAGGAAAGAACGTAGTTTTGGAATAGAGGTCAAAAAATAAACAAGCTCACTAACTGGGTCCCGCACTGGGTCCGCGTGGTGGATTTCGGCCCATTCCCTCTCACAGAGAGGAGACTTGTGTCCCCGTAGTGGGAACATTAAAAGAAACTAAGTTTACATTTTATACAAAGAGACTAGGTACAGAGCATATAAAATCCCAATGCCATAAAAAGAACAGAAGGCATGATTCCCAACACTGGGAACTTATAAGGCTGATCATGCTTATGCAAGAAGCATATACGAATGCTACCGAATAGGAAATGATTCTGCTGACATCAACTGGGTACAATTCCTGACTCCTAGCTGTTATTAACAACTCGTTAGTTATGATTTGTCTATCTATTTCTATAAACGAAATACTTAATTATCATCACTTCAGCCGAAAGATGTCCACTGCTGGATATACACTTCCCCAAGTGTCACCAAAACAACCGATCACGTGCGCCTCGCGACCCTCATCAGGCTATCGGTCTATCTTGTGGGAGGCCTTCATTGCCAGTGAGGCGAGGTGTTGGAGGCCGATGTGGCCGAAAGGAGAGAGTTCTGGAGTGGACTCCAGAACCCTTCGGCCACATCAGCCATCTGTTCTGCGAGCAATGTGCCCTACGAACTAAAGATTCTTCGGCCTATGCCGGTAACCTTGGTTCTCCTGCGGATATCTTAATTCATGATTTGATCACGCAAGGAAACTCCGAGCATAGCCCGCTTCATTGCCCTTCGGGTGCCTTGGAATGAAATACTGAATATCTACTAACCTAAATCTCAGTACCAAGTTACCAACACAGCTATTCCATGCAAAAAACTAAACCGTAAACGTCAAAAGTTTTAAACCTGCCCATAAACTATCTCACGATTTACTGAATGTTTGCGAGCGCACGAAACCGATGTAAATATGGGATAAGCAGCTCTTGAAGTTCAATGATCCGTATTCTGTACCAACTTGTAACCATCAAAATGTTTTGTGAATTGCGGTGTAAGGTTGTATCATAGTGAAGGCATAAGCGGAAGCGATTTGTCATCATCAGGTGAAAGACGACCATAGCCGGGCATGGGCCAGATGGGTTTCCCCCAATGTGGTCGACGCCACATCAACCACTCCTGTGCTTATTTGTTTATTTAATACATTACAACCAAAAACAAAAAGAGGCTGCCTGCCTCTGTGCGTAGGGTAAATTATTTTCCTTCAAGCTCGTAGCCTTTCTGTCAATGTTCTACATCTGATTGCGAATACGAACAATCCGTACATCATATCCTATGGGAGTACTCTTTGGCAAACTGAACGCAATTTAATGTTGGATAGTATTCAGTCTACGTCTGAAGTTGTCTATTACACGGACCTTGTGGTAATAAGAACAAATTTCCGTGCGTTCAAGCGTTTTTGTCATACCTATTATTGGAATCAAATGTAACAGCTCACAATTTAGGACCCATTAATATTAGTGTTTTAATCCATGGTGCTTGGCAACTGGGCTTATCCCAGTTGTAAATATTCCTTTGTGCCTAGCTTTGTTCTGTCTCCTGCTTGATTAGGAGGGAAGTGGAAATTATGTTTTTCTTACTCCTCCGCTGTTCTTTTCTGATTAATTTCGTTGCAGAAGACAGTTTAATCGTTTTTCGGGAACTCGTCGAGCTTCATTGCCTCGGCCTTTTTTTGGTGGTCGCCACTGTTGATTCTGGCTTACAGTAGTTACAGTGGTTTGGGAATAGTGTAACGGGCTTGGCTCTATACGTACTGCGTGTACTGTGCTTCCTCTGTACGTTTGTGCCGTAGGCATTTTCTACCAGTCATCCTTTGAGTGATGTGAAGACAAATAGTAGCAATTTTGAGAATAAAACACGTTTCTCGGATCCAGCTGATTCCTGCAATCTTCACCAGGTCATCAGCTCACCTTCCGACATTGCGTCTTTCCGTATGTGGTTATCATTCCAGAAAAATATTATGATAGGCCGAAACTACTACTACTTACTACTACTACTTACTTGTTACTTGAATTTTACGTGTTTTCATTTTATTTACTAGCAAAACGACGACGGCCAGTTGGCGCAGTGGTTGAGCGATTGGCTACTGCGCTGCGTGTCGCGGGTTGGCTTCCCGTACAAAACAAATATTTGTATGGCCCACAAATAGTTGTTCTGGGTCTGGGTGTCTTGTATATGTGAGTCTACGTGTTTGTGAGCACCCACGACACAGAAGTAATTCCTAGTGTGGGGCAACGTTTTATAAACACAGAAAAAGAAATCATAAAAGAATTGCATCTGAACAGTATCAAAGACCGTATCTGGAAAGATTTATCTTACAAAGTAAAGCAAATACAGTAGTTCGAAATCCGCAAACCCGCAGCTTCGACGCCTACGCAGATCCGACATTGAATGCAAAGACATTCTTGAAGACATAGCGCTTTATATAATATTTGCTGGTCCTTGGAAACCAACCCACGCCAAAAACCACCAGGGCAAAGCTTTTCTCCTTTTTACCCGACTGTGCGACGCAAGAGAGGGTAATGTGCTTATCAGCCTATGTATGTATATTTATTCCTTTGTGGCGCTTTACATACCAAACCCGTGGGCCGATTATGATAATTCTTACGTCAATTGATTCGTCTACCCGTGAACGGCCGAGCCCCTTATCGCAGTTTGACATATTTACGACCGGGCTCATAAAAACAACTTGCTGAGGTTTCTATTGGAGCGAGGTACTTAAAGTAAACTTTTTTGGGTTGTTGAATAAACAGACCTTAGAATAACATGTAAACAATACTTGTAATTCGAGAGTTGAATTTTAACCAAATTCTGTTATCAACGATTTGTCGGGAATAGTGTGTGTGTGTGTGTGTGTGTGGGTAGTTGTTAAAACCACTGTATCAATTTACATGAAATTTTGCATGTTGCACTATGAATAGACAAGTAATCTAAGAACAGTGTTTTTATTGTAGAGTCCGATATCATATTTTCCTATTATTCACACTCAAACTTCAAATTACGAAATCAAAACAAAATAACGGCTTTTTAAAATTGAGTTTCTGTGTTTGCGTTGCGTTTTGTGTTGCGTTTTTTTTTCTAACACTATGTAATAACTATCTAAGAATGCATGTGAACCATGCCACAGGATATAAGATCTTTAGTTATTTAATAAACCCCTGAACGCCCGTCGGCATGCGGGCATGCGGGCATGCCGTCGGGCGTTCAGGGGTTAATCTTGCAAGTGCTACTACAAACATGACAGTAATCAAAATATAATATGGTGACAACCAGACACCATATTGTGAAAACGAAAAAAAATGAAAGTCGACGAACTATTTTCCAAATTCAACTCACTAAAATGTAGAAAATAAAGAAAAGTAAAAAAAAAAAAACCCGTTTGTAAAAAACAGCTAAAAAGTTTCAAACAAGTCACTTTTCAAGCAGTCTGATGCAGTTAGTGGCATGAAATCAATAATTGAACTAAAATCAGACTGCTTGAAAAGTGACTTGTTTGGAACTTTTTAGATGTTTTTTTTTACAGTCGGTTTTTTTGAAAACATTATTTTTTTTATTTTCTGCATTTTTGATAAATGCTGTTTTCTACCACAGAGCTAGGAATCGCCTGGAAAGCGGCAACTAGAGACCGCCGTCTGAATAGAAGCTCGCCGTCAAATAAGGACCAGGCCCAGGTCGATAGCGCGTTGTCTTCCACGTGCACCTCAAGATGTCAGCGGTAATTGACGGAACCCGCTAGGGCCGATGCCTGCCAGGATCGCGGGTGTGTTTCAAAATCAAAATCAAAACTCATTTATTCAAACTAGGCTGAGAGGCAGCACTTTTCGAACGATAAAGTTTTACATAAAGACAGTCCCCTAAAAACGCACGCCCGTCATTACTTCCTAGTGTTTTAGCTGTGAAGAAGAAGTTGCCAACAAACTCCCCAGCAACACATCTGTCTGTTAAGTTTGAAGAATTTGAATCTATGTAACGTATGTAACACAGAAACATAAACATATATCGTCTAAAATATAATCATAAAATTAAATTATCCGCCACTTGTTAGCTAGCACACTCAATTATGCCATTAAAAACGAGCTCAAGCATAAACACTTAATGTTTGAAAGAGTCACAGCGGTCCTCGCACAGGCAACTGAAGGCATACGTGTGAGTTTTAGTCAGTTGGAGTCTGACACGCCCTCCTGCTCCACGCAGAGGAGGAGAATTTATTTAATGATATTTCACCCTAAAAAAAAGGAAGGGTGAATAGAAATAAAACTGAGAATTATGCCTTCACGATATTTTATTATTTACAGCATTTAAATTTTAGTATTTGCACCATTTAACTACTCCAATTTATTAATGAATTTGTAATTTGAAAGAAAAAAACGACGCTTTCTTAGAAACCAATAAAATGGTATAAATGCGAAAAACCTGATCAAAGTTTTGTTTCTTTTCACCCCTGCATCCCTATTCACTTCTTTTGTACAAATATTTTTTTGAGCACAAGTTTGAACTGTCAATGTCTATGAGTAAACGGTGACACTCTCTCTCTCTCTCGCTGACAGACTTGGTTTGTATCTAAAGTTTTGACAACACCGTCTGAAGCAATGGCCGCAGAAACGTGTCCGTGCTCTGTGGTTCGTACAAGCGAATGCAGAAAGCATTTCAGAAACGAATCCACAATCCCTACTATGACGTCTTAAAACCATTATAATTCGGGTGTGTGTGAGTAAGAGACAGAGCTATATAGGACGAATAGCTCTAAACCTTTCTCACAGCGGAATCACGCCTATCAGAAGGTTGTCTGGTAGTTTTTTAAGTTTGTGTATAAAGTTGTGTAACTTTTTTGCTGTACAATAATATGTATCTAGATAGATACATACATAGAATACACTTTATTGTACAGCGACTAGCGATCTGGGGCCGTATATAGCCAGATCGCTAGTCGCCCCCGCTCCGCCTGTCACCATGCCTTCAAACTAACCCAGATACAACAAAGCAATAGATCTAGAATCGCGATAAAATCGTGTTGCTCATTTATTTGTGGAAGGTCTCCAAGTTTCACTAGTTTATTTGTAGAAGATCCCCAAGTTTCACCCGTTTATCATACGCTGAGCATAACGCTAAGTGGTATTGCCTATACTGGAGATAATATTCCGGGAATCGGTACCCACTATGACTAAAGTGTTATTGTCCATAGAAAAGTAGGTAGTTATGTAAAACATTTGTTTCACGCAATAAAGTTCCAAACAAGTTAGGTACTTCTCAAGCAGTCTAAGTAGTACTATGTCTAAGTAGTAATACTGTTGGTATTTGTTTTTAGTGCAATTGCAGATTTAATGCTACCAACTTCATGAGACTGCTTTAAAAGTATCTTGTTTGGAACTTTTTAGTTGTTTATTTCAGTCGGGTTTTTTGAAACTTACGAGTATGTATATATATTTTTAATTCCTATATTTTAGTGAGTCATATTTTTGTAATCGCCTCCTCAATCTTTTTATTTACAGATCCCACATGAACGTGTCAAGAAAAAAGAACAACCACTCTTAGACGCCATAGTTTTTTTTTTTTTCAAAATTCATCAATCGTGTCATACCTTTTTTTGTTAAAATCCATGAAGCAGTCTTTGCATACATACAAACATAAATGCACATTACCCTCCTTCTTGGGTAATCGAGTAAATACTCGTAGCTTACGATTCATCCGTGAAATTAGAGTAATTATAATCACGGCACTTATACCCCAGGTGCACGAAGTCTTTTTTTTTTCAGAACTAAAGCAACAGAAATAATTTATTCATTTATTATATTCTTACCACGATACATTAAATAAAGAAACTTAAAACTAAACAAATACAATGGGCGGCCTTATTGCATTCCGCGATCTCTTCCAGGCAACCTATAATGGACAGTAGTTGCCTGGACATGATATGGGGCAGTCATTGGTGTCACAATACCAATATTAAATAAAGTACATTACAATAGATACACACGACAGGTAGTGTTCTTTTACAAGTCTTTTAAACACAGGCAACGATTGAGCGCGTTTTATTGAGTCCGGGAGGATAATGCCCGGGGGTTGAGGATAAATTCGAAAGAGTTACCTCGCCCCTGGGCATGTAGGGCAGGGAGGAACAGGGGTGGGTTTTAGTCAGTAAGAGTCTGACACGCCCTTCCGCTCCACCCTAGAGTGGAAGAAGTCATAGGATGATTTCCCACCCCCCAAAAAAAAAAAAAAATGCGTTGGCATTATAATAATATTATAGGTAGTCACAAAACTGGCCGTGTCGGATTTTGCAAATTAAAGGTTCCGTAGCAAACATTGGTATTGTTGTTATAAAAAATTCTTCGTAACAAAATTTTGTGATAGACCACGGACGGACAGACAGACAGACGGTCACGTGGGTGATAACAATAGGGCTCCGTTTGGACCCTACGGGTACAGAACCCTGAAAACTAAAACCGTCATCTTATTTTTCGTGTTCTTCTAGGCAAACCTTTTCATTAAATATAATGCATAAAAAATAATAGTCCGCCATCTTTGGGGGTCAACCATATTGAATTTAGAATGTCATCCAAGCTAAACACGTAAAATCGGGAAATGGGTCTAAACTTCTAAGATTTCTTCACAATTTACAGGGGAACCTAATAAAGGCGTGTTTAAAACCATGGCAATATATTAGGTATCTAGCTTCATTTGCCTAGCCTTTTCCCAACTACGAGTATCTTGGGGTCGGCTTCCAGTCTAACCGGATGCAGCTGAATACCAGTATTTTACATGGAGCGACTGCCTATCTGACCTCACACCTCACAACCCAGTTACTGGGTAATACGATACCCCTTGGTAAGACTGGTGGTCAGACTTTCGGGCTTTGATTGACAACCGGGGCCAACGGCTTAACGTGTTTTCCGAGACACGGAGCAGTCTCGGTATGTAAAGATGGTCACCCATCTATGGACCAACCCCAGCAAGCGTAGCTTAACCTGATGGCTCGACTCGTGCGGCTTATTTATAATACATTAATACTTAATGACTACAATATGATGTAACGTTTAATGGTGAACCTACGTCGTTACCGGTCCCGGATTTCCTTCATGGAGAGCTAACGTGCATTATCGATATAAAGTCCACCGTCACACAGTACCTAAATGCCTTTCTCAGTACAGGGTTTTATGGGCAGCTCGCTTTTCTACAGTCGAAATTGAATCGGCCTTCTCCGTTAGTTTTTTCAGGGTTCCGTACTCGAAGGGTCCATACGGAGCCCTACCTATTGTTGTCACTCACGTGTCCGTCTGTCTGTCGTCTGTCCGACAGTCGTCTGTCACAAAATTTTGTTACAAAGAATTTTTTAACTTCCCATTGACATAAGAACTTGAAATTTGGTGATAATGTTTATTATTACGTATATTTTACTAACAAATACCAATATTTGGTACGGAACCCTTAATGTGCGAAATCCGACACGCACTTGGCCAGTTTTTTTTTAACATTATAGGTTCGAGCTTGACCACTATATCACTTGATGGTAACCGATGATGTGGTCGTCGATGGAGCACGCATGTCTTTTTTTTTAAGGTAGGTAATCCTAATATGACTTCTCCCACTCTGGGTGGAGCGGGAGGGCGTGTCAGACTCTTATTGACTAAAACCCACCCCTGTTCCTTCCTTGTCTGAGTGCCCAGGGGCGCGGTAACTCTGTTACAATTTTATCCGCGACCCCTTGGCATGCAGGCATCGGCCATGATGAGCCCCGTCAGTGGTTGCTGATATCTCTTTGAGGCGCGCGTGGAACACTACGCGCCGTCGACTCCCGGGCCTGTTGCTGATCGGACGGTGAGCTACCCATTACTCGCTGTCCGCAGGCCCGGGTAAACACACATGCCGGAAGTAACCTATTCACTCTTGTCTGAAAGACCTCAGGATGTAGCTATCAGGAAGCACACACGCCGGTAGGGAATTCCACTCCTTAGCTGTAAAATAATTAGTAAAATAATCTGCATTCTGCTTACTTGAACAAATATTATGTAGTATAAGGTCACAAATGAATTAGAGTAAGATCCCAGAGCCGCGTCGGCCAAAGCTAGCAGGTATGCGAACATTCAAGGTATATACCAACACCCTTAACCTTTCATGCCATAAATATAAGGAAAGTTAAATGAAATATATGAAAACCAAACACTAAACAAAGTTTGTTTAGTTTTCGTACAAACCAAAGTTTTCCACATGCCTATTCCTTATCAAATAACATTTATATTTGACTTTGGAATGAGTTATAAACAGTTTTCTTTTGCCATCATTCATAAAGAACATGAAAGAAAATGGTCTTTCACGACATTTATGAATTGCTTTAAAAAAAAAGGGTCCCTATTGCTGTCACTCCGTGTGTCCCGTCTGTCCGTCTGTCCGCCTGTCCATCTGTCCTAATACATGACAAGAGTTGCAGTGGGCCGCGACACTGGTCGCAGAGCAGATGGTCGATGGGGATAAAAAGTTCTGTAATGGTGATTGTGTACCGGAAGATGCAGCGTTGGAAAGCCCCCCACAAGGTAGACCGATGGCTTGGTGAGGATCACGGAAATCCAATGGACATAGCCGGTCGTTGTGGTTTCGATAGGGTGCCACGCGGACTGGTGTGGCAAGCACTGAGAGCGCAACATCTGCCAGATATATACGTGCAGCTAGTCCAGGATATGTATACTAACGTTCGTACTAGAGTCAAGAGTCCCGCAGGGCTATCAGAGGAATTCGAGGTGGGAGTAGGAGTTCACCAAGGCTCTGCCCTTAGTCCGCTCCTTTTTAACCTAGTAATGGACTTTACTACGAAACATATCCATGCTCCACTGCCCTGGAATCTTTTGTACGCGGATGATATTGTCCTCATGGCCAATTCAACAGCCGAACTACAAACTACCTTGAGTGCATGGGTAACAGCCCTTGAATCCGCAGGCCTAAAAGTTAGTAGAGCGAAGACTGAACATCTGCAATGCCAGTTTAGTGACAACAGCAGCCCAGCCACAATCTATTACCCGGATCGGACCCCTGTTCCGAAAATAAATAAATTTAAGTACCTGGGCTCAGTTATCACAGACCAGGGAGACGTTGATGCAGACGTAGAACACAGAGTGAACGTGGCGTGGCTTAAGTGGCGATCACTAACCGGGGTTCTATGCGATACTCGTATGCCTATCAGAACCAAAGGCAAGATCTACAAGATGGCGGTAAGGCCGGCTATGATGTACGGAGCAGAATGTTGGCCAGTAAAAAAGACACACGTACTAAGGCTCCACACTGCCGAGATGAAGATGTTGAGGTGGTCCGGAGGTGTGACGAGGCTAGACAAAGTGCGAAACGAGCATATCCGTGGTAGTTTCAAAGTCGCCCCCATATCAGAGAAACTAACTGAGAGCCGGCTCAGATGGTATGGTCACGTGATGCGAAGAGACGAGGAACACGTAGTGAAAAAAGCGTTGCAACTGCCTGAAAAGAAGAGAGGTAGAGGACGACCTCCTGCCACGTGGTGGACCAGCATGACGAAACTCTTATCAGAGGAAGAACTGCCCGACCCGACAACCCAGGACAGATTGTTCTGGCGCAACAAAATTAGGAAATCCGACCCCACATAAGGTGGGAAAGAGCGAGGAAGAAGAAGAAGAAGATAGCCGGTCGTTATGGTGACACTTGGGGGAGGCTTATGTCCAGCAGTGGACGTCTTTCAGCTGACATTATGAATCCAGGACAAAGTCTACCCGTGTGCCAAGTTTCACCCAGCCGATAATACGTGAAAAGGTAACAAACTGACGTTACTTTTGCGTTACAATAAAGATGGATTCAGTGACCAGCATCAAGGTTAAAACATTAAACCCGGCACAGACGATCATCACGCCTTATCAGAGTCCTCCCTTTACGATGTAGTCAAACTCAGTAACCAGAGTCATATGAAACATATCGCAGTACTTTAACATCGAATTTAACGACAGATATAAACAAAGAAGACACAATAAGAAAACCATCTCTCTTTATCTTTTTCCAATGAAAATGCTTGTTGTATTCTCTCGGTAATAACATTGTGAAAATTCTTTCTGTACAGAGAAACTAGATTTAATCCGTTTACCTTCAATCTGTATGTTCTAGAATCTAGAACAATATTTCTAGTGAAAGATTATATCTGCCTGGCGCCTAGCCTTCTCCCGTCTGGGGGTCGGCTTCCAATCTAACCGGATGCAGCTGAATACCATTATTTTACATGGAGCGACTGCCTATCTGACCTCCACAACCCAGTTACTGGGTAATACGATACCCCTTGGTAAGACTGGTTGTTTGAATTTCGCGCTTCTGACGACCCTTAACGACTGCCAAAGATCAACGATTGACAGCCGAGACCAACGGCTTAACGTGCTTTCCGAGGCACGGAGGAGTCTCGGTATGTAAAGATGGTCACCTCTCCATGGACCAACTCTGGCAAGCGTAGCTTAACCTGATGGATTGTCCCGTGTGACTGTTATCACTTTAGCCACGAGCTCCTTCAAAGTGAAAGACTATATCTGCTATAGAAAATTATCTACTTCAGCGTGTCTCAATCAGCCTGTGACGTAACTACTGCTGGTACACAGGTCAGGAAGTGTCTGGTCCGCATGAACTCATGCGGACCAATACCTAGCCGCGGGAGTGTGACGAAATGGGCTAGGAATCCAGCACCCCTCCAGCAGATTTTAGTCAGCAGGAGTCTGACAGACCTCTCCGCCCACCCCAGGGTGAAGGATATCCATGAGGATTTCCACACGGTAAAAAAGACCTCCGCGTGCCCAATGCGGGTTGGTGGAATGGTTTGAATCCAAGACCCTTATTTTCTTTTGTGGGTGGGAAATCTTCCACTGACTTCTCCCGCTCCGGGTGGAGCGACAGGGCGTGACAGGCTTTTACTGATTAAAACCCACCCCTGTTCCTGCCTTGCCTTAGTGCCTAGGAGCGCACCCTGCCACTGGGTCACCACTGCTCTAGGAAATGGCTTTAATTAGGATTCAAGATTGTCTGAAGTAGGAAAATTTATTAGACTTAATTTAGGCTACTTCTATCTTTTTCTCTCTAATAAAACAAGAAAGAGACGGACGTAAATTAGAGCTGTCAAATTAAGTTGAACTAATTTTTCCAATCAAAATAAGGGTACACGTAAAGACATGTCGACTAAAAACACGATTAAGCGCAAGGCGTAAACTAGTTGAGTTTCCTTTTTAACCTACGAAAAAAAAGGAGGAGGTTCTCAATTCGACCGTATATATATATATTTTTTTTGTGTATGTTCAGCCCTCACTCCGTTATTTATGAACCGATTTTGATTATTCTATTTTAGTTAGATAGAGTGTACCTCAAGGTTGGTTCCATGTCAAGGAAGTCAGGATCTGACACTGGAATCCTGATAAAATTGAGAGAAAACCTCGAAAATTGTGGGCACGTTTAGCGTTTCTGTATGTATGTTCGGCCCTCACTCCGTTATTTATGAACCGATTTTGATGATTCTTTTATTCTTAGATAGGGTATATCTCAAGGGTGGTCCCATGTCAAGGACATCAGGATCTAATCATGGGATCCTGAAAAAATTGAGAGAGAACCTCGAAAATTTGGCACGAATATTGTTTCTGTTTACTTTTCATAACTTAATCAGGTATTTGCATTTAGGAACCATCACATCATGAAACTGAGCTGATGATGGAAACCGTACCTTTCCTAAACAAAAGAAGTAAGATATAAAAACTGGTTTTAGTGACAAATACCACTTAATATGCTTTGAAGAAAAGACGTCTTTACAATATTGGAGGTAACCTCAACTGGTCCTGGGAACTTCATGGAAGGATTGTTATATCATCAGCTCAGTGGCAAGAGGAATGATGAAGATTTAGAAATTAGCCTCAGAGTGTTAAAAGAGGATGCGAGCCACAAAAAATCATAAAATAAAAAACTTTTTAACAAAAAAATTAACCGACGAAAAAGAACTAAAAAGCAAAAAGTAAATAAACCTTTTAAGTCTTGAGTATTGAGCTTATTTAATAAAATGATTAATCACATACTTACAGCCTTATTCACGTATAAAATTTAGATATTTAATAATCAGATTGATGTTTGGCGCCGACTCAAAATTAGTTTATATAAAATTTGATATTTTATGTAGGTAAATAAGCTCAATACTCAAGACTTAAAAGGTTTATTTATTTTTTGCTTTTTAGTTCTTTTTCGTCTGTTAATTTTTTTGTTAAAAAGTTTTCTCACACTGCCTTGTAGTAGAAGATGGCGATTCTCTCATTTTAGTTTAGTTATTAAACAAGAGAATCGGCACCAATATATGTATATTTTCATTTTAAATAAGGTATGTAAAAAATAACTTTTATGAATTTAGAAATGGTTTAAAATAGGTTGTTGATTATTTCTTTCTCCGATAACAACACTTTTCACCCAAGCAGAAATAAACATTCTAGCAAAAAATAGCCGGCGAAATTGTGACCGTATTTTGTTTTTATTAGAGGACAAAAGGTACAACTCTCCATCTTCTTGACATAATCATTAAAACGCCCACACTTTGGAAAGGAGTGTTCTGTTCTCCGCCAGAAATACAAGTTTTTTACAATGTACTATTACCTGCTTTAGCTTCGTTGAAGTTATTGTTGGATTTCGTTATCTATCCCGCGGGACCTGTTATTTTTCCCGTGATTAAAAGTAGCCTAAGTTACTACCTGATAATTTAGTTTTCTATTGGGGAAAAAACTGTTAAAATTGGTCCAGTAGTTTCGGAGCTTATTCGTTACATACAAAAATACAAATATTTCCTCTTTATAATATTAGTTCAGCTAGATTCTGTCATTAACTGCGAACTTGCCTATTCAGTACGTCATTCATCATCATCACTTCAGCCGAAAGATGTCCACTGCTGGACATAGGCCTCCCAAGTGTGGCCACAACGGCCGGTACCTACTGTACGTCTCACATCCTTCGGACTCCCGCGAACCTCACCAGGCCATCGGCCCACCTTGTGCAAGGAGGCCTTCCAACGCTGTGTCTTTTGTTCCACTCTAGAACCTTTCGGCCCCATCGACCCGATCTATTTTGTACGCAATGTCTCTGCCTGCTGCCACTTAAGTTTGGCGATTCTTCGGCTATGTCGGTAACCTTGGCTCTCCTGCGGATATCTTCATTTCTGATTGGATCACGTAAGGAAATTCCGAGCATAGCCCGCCCCATTACCCTTTGGGTGACTTTAACCTTGTGATGAAATCCATTATGAGCGACCACGTTTCAGACTATTCAGTACGTATCTACTATCAAAGCAAGTACTAAATCTGTCCGCGCTTTTTCCCAACTATATTGGGGACGGCTTCCAGTCTTTTTTTTTTTTTTTTTTTTTTTTTTTATGTTTGATAGGCTCGCGTTTGACCACTATCTCACCTGATGTTAAGCGATGATGCGGTCGAAGATGGAGCACGCTTGCCTAGAAGTAACTTATTCACTCTTGACTTAAAGACTCCCAGGTCTCAGTCTAACTGAATGCAGCTGACTACCAGTATTTTACATGGAGCGACTGCCTATCTGACCTCCACAAACCAGTTACTGGGTAATACGATACCCTTTGGTAAGACTGGTTGTCAGACTTTCTGGCTTCTGATGACCCGTAACGACTGTAAGCCGGGACCAACGGTTTAACGTGCTTTCCAAGACACAGAGGAGTCTCGATATGTAAAGATGGTCACCCATCTAAGGGCCAACCACGGCAAGCATAGCTTAACCTGATGAATCGACCCGTGCGGCTATTATTAAATTAATTAAAACATAAATTATATAGATTCAAGTTCTTCAAAATGAACAGACAGATGTGTTGCTGGGGAGTTGGTTGGCCACTTCTTCACAGCTAAAACACTAAGAAGTGGTGACGGGCGGGCGTTTTTGGGGGACTGTCTTTATGTAGAACTTTGAAGTTCAAAAAGTGCTGGCTCTCAGCCTAGTTTGAATAAATGACTTTTGATTACTTTAGTCACGAGCTCCTCTCTATCATATCCAATACCTAGCTAGCTATCAAATCAAGTATTACTGACAGTTAATTAGTATGTTAATCCTAATGAAAAAGTAGTCTCTAATAATAGTACAATGGTACACCCGGTACCGTATGTTCCTTGAAATGTTGAAAAGCTAGCTATAGTCGGCTAATTCTGACTTTCTTGAAAAAGGCTTTTTTTTTTCAAGAAAGTGATATTCTCAATGGGATTCCTTTGTAAGATTTATTAGCAGCATGGATTCAAAATTCAAAAGCGAATGAATCGGATGGGTAGAGACAAATTTCAGCAGGTGTAATCGCTAACTCAGTTGGCATTTTGATAGCCATTATGCAGTACATTACTGCTGGTAGCCACCTTGAAGAAAGTTGTATATTTCTGTGGGCAGATGAGGTATCTAAAATATGACCACGCATTTCCGTTACACCCTCTTTTAATCTAGACACGTATATTTTCTATTGTTACGTAAACAAAAAATGAGGACGATACAGTGCGTTGAAACTTCACGCGACGTCACGGTGTGCGACACTTTTTACCACAAAGTGACGTAACGAGTCGGGGACTCCTGAACTTTGATGCGTTTTATCTTTGTCATTTTTATTGAATTATTATGTTCATACTCAGGAAACTACCCCATTGTTTGTTTCTTTGTTGCAGGTAGTCTCTTAAGTTACCTACTGATTTGATCATTCTTTCAATGATGGAAAGATATTGAGTAGGTACCATTACATACCGGAAAAATGCGCGGTGCCTGTGAGATAAGTAGACTCACGAGAGCAAAGCCACGGGAAAAAGCTTGTACCTATTTAATATAACATACTGTCACGTTTCTGGCCCATGACCATATTAAGCGGAACTATTTTCAATCCATAAAACACAGTGGGCGAAACGGATTGCCAAATCTTGATTAACCAATGTCCTTTACTAATATAACCTTCACTTTGACCATATCGAGCATTTCCTAATAGGCTCAGAGATTTCGCTAAAGATGACACAAACATACACACGTCAAAACCATGACCCTTTTATTCTTAGTCGGTCAAAAACACATTTGAAATCCCACTGACCTACTGGCTGGTAATAGAAATAAAGATAATGCCATAGATTACAGAATTGCTTACGTCAGAACATTTGAAACCATGTTAATAAGGATTTGGATACACACGGCGACTGGTCAGCTATTTATTTTGTTGTTTGCGAATGGCTGACGATTTTTAGTTGAATTAACAATTTTGTTTTGCATGTGGGATTTGAAGCGGTGGTTTCTAGTTAAGTGAACTGGAAATATTCCAACTGGATTGTCAATAACAATGTTGTTAACAGAGTTAGTCGAAATAAGTTACTAATCGAAATATAAATCAAATAAATATTTCATAATTAATAAGATTTGTAGTGAAACGCCTACATAATTATCTTCTTTTAAAAAACAGTAGAAATAAGAGTTAAAACGTAAACTAGCATACCTATAAACTCCTGAAGAAATCCTTCAACTGTTTCATGACTCAACATTACAATATTGCGCAAAAACAGAAACATAATTACAAAGTTTGGCGTGAACCTAACAGCCATCTGCCCCCCTAGCCATATTACTTTTCTATTATCGTCAAAATGTATGGCTAGGACATTACCTGCGATAAGTCACGTGACACTTCTCTACACAGGTAATGTCATCGCCATACATTTTGTACTAACCGTTAGCGTAAACGATAATAGAAAAGTAATATGGCTAGGGGGGGCAGGTGTGACAATAATGGTCGTATCGTACGCGACGATGTGGTCGACGATGGAGCACGCTTGCCTAGAAGTAGATGTAGGTAACCTATACACTCTTGACTTAAAGACCGCCAGATTGTAGGTACCAGGAAACACAGACTCAGAGAACATCTTAATAAAATCATCTTCCTGCCCTTATCCCATGTTACTTGGGGTCAGCGCAACACGTTTTTTTCTTCCATTCAGTCCTGTCAGCCGTCACGCTATCACTACTCACACAATCCATCCATATTTTCTTTGGCCTCCCTCTCCCTCTCCATCCATCCACATTTATATTCATAGCTCTTTTAGTTACATGTGTTTCATCCCTCCTCTTCACATGACCATACCAAGATAAGCGGCTCCCTTTCAACTTTTCTGTGACTGGCGCCACTTTTAAACTATCTCTAATGTACTCATTTCTCACTTTATCCATTCTCATTACTCCACACATCTATCTCCACATTCTCATCTCAGCCACATGCAATCTTTTTTCACCCGTCTTTTTCACAGCCCAACATTCTGATGAATACAATACGACAGGTCTAATAACGGACTTATAGATTTTCCCTTTTAACTTTTAAGCAAAATAAAAACGCGGCGTCAAAACGCAAGTCGAGCCCGCACCTTATCCGTGGTAATGGAATGACAGTAAAGTGGATAATGCACTGTCGGACGGATCACTTTACAAATTCGCTTGTTGAGTGGACATACAGATTCCCGATAGTGTTTACTGTGCTTGAGTGCTTGTATCGGGAACATTATGGAAGCTTTTTAGTTGGGTTTGACAAAGTATGGGAAAAAGCTGAGAATTCCAGGTGGCGAGATGACTTTACTCCGGGAACTTTATTTTTGAACAGGGAGGGTTCTCTTAATGGTAAGCGACATCACGACAGGTTCAGGAGATGGTAGTTAGAGCTGACTTTTTACCTGAATGCCCCAGAAGGAGAGTTTCGAGAGTATGTATGTATGTATATTTCTTTGGCACGCCCTGTACTTTTTAACAAACGTGAAAGTGACATAGGCTATACAGGTGTAAAAAGATACATCACATAGCCGTCAACTACGCATACTGTACGTCTAACAAAGTAGCTTTGCGCAAAAACAATTTTTATTGCGCACAATGTAACGCAAACCCAGGCAAGTGGAGTTAAGCTCCACCCCTTCGCTCTAAGCTACGTAGGTAATTGTCGCATAAGTTTGATATTCATTGCGTTTTTGTAACAGCAAATGCGCAATTTCGAAAAAAAAAGACAATTCAGGTAAGTAAAGTCTGTTTAGAAAAAAGTTTAGTAATAACACTTGGAATTCATTTTCGTAACAAAGTTAAAAAGAAGGTTGCGACTTTGACCTTCAATATCTCCAGAACCAGTGGATTCCCAGGTAGGGTCTAGTGGAAAAAAATTATCCAAATAATGGGTAGAATATGTGGCTTTCGTCTTCGGAAACTGTCTTTTTACACCCGATATGATTTTTTCAGTTGGTGGTATAAAATTTGTGATTGAAGTAATACAAATTCCACCAGCTGCATCAGACTGCTTGAAAGATTTTGACGGGTTTTTTTTTTTACAAATTTTAGTTATGTCGTGAGTTCAAACCCAGGTAGGCACTTTACTTCGTGTAAATTATTTCATCACCACTGCTCTCAAAACGGTGAAAGAAAACATCGTGAGGAATCCGGCATGTCCTAGAATCAAAAATTCGAAGACATGTGACATCCACCAATCCGCACTGGGTACGCGTTGTGGATTACGGCCCACACCCTCTCACAGAGAGGAGGCCTGTGCCTCAGAGGTCATAATTCAAACAGATGAAAGGAGAGTAGGGAGGCAGTGGGGCAGTAGATACAAGCTCGAAATAAAAATAATTTAAAGCGGTTGTTACTTCAGTTTTTACTTGAATTACATCGTGTATATAGAAAAAGAGACGAGACCAAATGACTAAATTGAAAAAGGTCTGTAATTCATGTAGGTAGGTACAAATATGAAATCTGTGAATGAAATCAATGAATTCTTGGCACAAAGTGTTTCAAAAAAGATCACACTTTTTAAAATCTCTCTTACAAGCAGGTTTCTATGACAGTCCTCAGACTTGTTACTCAGAAGCATAAGTACCTAATTAGATTAGACATGTTATCTGTATAGGAAATCACTCAGCCGCTCAATATTCAACTTCAAAGAGTAAAATGGAAAGACGTAGGCGAGCCAAAGATAATTTTACTCTGGAATTAAAGAGATTTTTTTTCTATTTTGGGAGTTGATATTGGCATAATAACCTTGAATAAATTAAACCTAAACATTACAGATGAACCAAAAAACTGAACCGCCAATAAACCTCTAACAAAACTACAACAACATAAAACCAAACTTCATGTCGCTCTAAACGTCTCACAAAAGCATTATAACCCACATAGTATTCTTCCAGACATTTTCATGGGCCATAACGATTGTCCCAATCTTCTGCAAAGTAAATTTCGGCTCACCTAGTAAAGTTGTTGCGTTTTAACAAGGTGATAGCTGCCAATGACCCATTAAAATTAAAAGTCATTTGGGTATTGTGACATCTGAGGAGGTCGCATGAGAATGCAAACCTTGATAGCGTATACGCTGGTTGAGCCAATATACTTTTAAATTGAGATGCATGTTTTGTTCTGGATTATTCAAAAGGTCTTCGATGTAGTCACTTGCTTGAATTAATAGAACATATCAAGTATTCTGGGTTAGTATTTCTTTTATAACACTCCACAACGTAAGCTACTCTACAGAACTCGCGACATTACAGTATCAAATTAAGCTGAGATTCAGCAGCTTTTATTTAAATATAAAAAACAGGCTTCTAAAATGCATTACAGAACAGAAATAATGAAATGAAGCCTTCCAAAATTGACACCTGTCATGATTCTCAACTTTTTCAACTATTTAAAAAAAACTACTTATAATTCCAACAAAGTTCATAGTTGGTTAGTATTCACTTATCTTAAAAACTAGTGTTAGTACTTATTAAAACCAGAAAAAATACGATTCCTATTTATTATACGCCACAGTGGCATTTAGGCGTACCCAATGTCTCAGTATGGGTCTGTCCCAACTAATATCCACTATGATGCTGTTGGGGCAGACGCGTTATCTTGCGCACGATGCACACACACTTTGCTTGCTAGCATACTTTTATTGTTCAGGTTCCTATGAAAAGAAATTATGGAAAGGGCAGTGACCGCTAATGTCATACTAAAACGAAACAACTATACCATTTTACAGGCTGTTTTCAGGAACACATTAACTTAATGTCCTAGAAAGACAATATATAAACATGTCCCAGCAAAATGGCAGCTTAGTAGGTGGCGCAAACATGTCGTCAGCTCCAAGCAAGCTGTTAAAATCAATCGAGGGAGAAATTTTATTGGTGTGGTATGTTTTGGTAGGCTGTGAGATAAATAATTGTAATTTTTGTTTTTTTTTTGCTGCAAAAGTACTCTTCTCAGAGGAATAAGGGAAAGCATAGATAGCAATGCTGCAAAGGCAGAAGTGACCTAATGAAACGACTTACAAATTGTAGATCGTGGGCCTGAACCCAGGCTGCTTTTATCTCATGTTACTTGGGGTCGGTGCAACACGTTTTTAACCGACTTTCGAAAAAGGAGGAGGTTCTATGTTCGGCTGTTTGTATGTTTTTGGAACGAAGTTCCTTATCGCGCGTTGTGAAAGGGGGGCTAGACGGAAAAAATTCTTACGAAAAGTTGTCACGACACTAATGAGGCTGTCCATCCAAAAAGATTGTGTTGGAAAAACAATCTAATAAAAAAAATTCTTACGAAAAGTTGTCACGACACTAATGAGGCTGTCCATCCAAAAAGATTGTGTTGGAAAAACAATCTAATAAAAACTTCTTGTATTTTTGGTGGGTAGGTACAAAGTTTGCAAGCAGATCAAGCATTATCTAACCAATAACTTAAAAAAAAAAAAATATTACAATTCCTTCACTAATTAATCGAAAGGAACTTCGTTCCATCCGGGTGTCCCTTGACACCTCTCAAGTTTTTTTTTTATGTATGTCCGCCGATTTCTCCGTCAGTTATGAACCGATTTTCAAAATTATTTTTTTATCCGAAAGAATATACTCCCAAGGTGGTCCCATATAAATTTTATCGATTGCTTTTTTGCATAATTGCTTCAGCGCTTTTTGAGAAACTGAACAAAAACGAAAAATACGTATACCTCGATGACGTTTTGGTGTTCTCCAAATGTTTAAATTCCACGTTCCATGTTATTGGAGTTTTTAGTTCTGGGGTATAACAACTAAAAAGTGAAAAATAAAAACTTTTTTACAAAAAAAAAACCGGCTTCCAAAAAAAAATACACTAAAAATTAAAAAATAACTTTAATTTCTGAAGTCGGTGTTTGTATTTTACTTCTTCGTTATTTGACACCGACTTCCGAAATTAAAGTAATTTTTTAATTTTTAGTGTATTTTTTTTGGAAGTCGGTTTTTTTTTGTAAAAAAGTTTTTTACTTTTCACTTTTTTTTTTTCAAGTTTTTTTTTCCATTCGCCCTTTTCTTTCATATCACTCCTTACACAATCCATCCATCTTTTCTTTGGCCTCCCTCTCGTAGTTACATACTCCTACCTAGGGATGTAAAACTTACAATCTAGAGGAGTATGTAACTAAAAGAGCAAAGAATATAAATGTGGATGGATGGAGAGGGTGAACATTCCTCGGGTGCGTGTATGAATTTAATTGCATCCCTGCCCCCGACTCATGTTAGCGGTAGAAACTGTATGGTTTTAGTCGGTAGGAGTAAGACATAACTCTGCTTGTCCCCAAACGGAGAGTAAGTATCCATGAGGATTTCCTAACAATAAAAAAAAATTGTTTCACATCCCTGTCAAATAAAATACACCTCAAAACCTTTCACAACAACCTTAAAAACATGACAAATACACACTTTAACATATATTTACGGATACATTTTATATTTGCAGTCTGTCGAGTTAGTATAAACAGTTTGCATAGAAAATAACTAATGGATAATCCATTAGGAAGATGGGAGCTGCATCCGCTTTTATACTGATAATATCAAGCTGTGAGATTAGTTAGTTACAAGGACATTTTCTACGTTAAAGTAGCTCTATTTTGATTGTATTGCATATTGTCTTGGCACGTTTTCAGCATTATCAGCTTTCTAATAATTTACGTAAACATTTTCAAACATAAAGTTAAACTCAAATTTTTTGTCAAACTTATGGTTTACGTTACAGGGTTGTACCTGAAGGAAATGTGCAAAGAGCAATTGAGAGGGCTAATGCTCGGAGTTACCTTGCGTAATCGAATCAGGAATGAAGACATCCGCAGGAAAGCCAAGGCTCCCGATATAGCCCGAAGAATCGCCAAACTTAAGGGACAGTGGGCAGAGCACATTTCTCGCAGAACAGACGGTCGATGGAGCCGAATGGTTCTGGAGTGACTACCGCGTACCGGAAGACGCAGCGTTGAAAGACCTCGAACAAGGTGGACCGATGAGGTCATAAATTCCAATTCCATTTGAATTTGAGGTCTAATTTCCGCGACCCTCACCAGGTGGTGAGGGTCGCGGAAATTAGATGAATGCGAGATGTACGGGACCGGTCGTTGTCAAGACGACTTTCGGCAGAAATCATGATGATGATGACCAAAAGGTTTACTTTTAAATGGTTTCAAACGTAAATGAATAATGACATCAGTTTCAACTTTTCTTAAAACTAAACAAAATATCAACAACTCCTTTTGCTTTTAATGATAAGCTATTTAAGTATCAATGCTGCAGAAGTAGTTGAGTCTATTTAAAACACATGAAGGATTAAATTTAATTATTTGATTTAAGTTAATGTATAACTGTTTTGGTACACAATAAAGTATATTCTATCGCTCTGTTCTACGTAAAAAAACTGATGAGTCGAACCTCATTAAACCAGATGCTCATCAAGGTTGGGCAGTAGCGATCCCACGGACCTGATCTCCCGGGAGAAATCTTCTTCCTCATCTCCGGCTTGCCTTTACTGGCCGACCGTAGTGAACACTGACGAGGAACAGAGCTCCCACCTCTCTCTTGCTTTTATTGGTTGTCTTGAGTGGAGATTCGCGAGAGCAATCGTGCTCGGGAGAAGGATGTATAATCCAGTAAGATGCTGGTGGGGATCTTGACTGTGTGAAACGTTGTATACCTCTCCACTCCTTGAGCAACTCAGAATTTATGTTGCCGCCTTGTTGCTACGTCACACTACGTTCTAGCGACAGTTTTGGGGGCCCATTTATTGTTTTTTTTTTTTTTTTTCTAGTCAAACCCCTGCCTTTTTTATCGATATATGTATTTTAATTACATTGTAAAGTGTATATGATTCTAAAAAGAATCATGGTAACGGCCGCAACTTGCAAGTTGTGTTGTTGTTGTTGTGTGTTGTGTTGTGTTGTTGTGTTGTATTGACTAAAGTCAATAGGAGTCTAACACGTCCGCCCTCCCGTTCAACCCAGAGCAGGAGAGTCACTTATGATTTCCTATCCTAAAAAAAAGGTAGACAGACTAGGAACTATTGAAGACTAGCAGAAAAATCCAAAAACCCGTCCCATCCGAAGAACAAACCCAGAACAGACTCAGCAATGACACACAAATTTATGCAAGTCATAACGGAAAGGCCCCGTAACCTTATCACCAACATAATGTCAAACATATCCTCAAACTACATATCAAGACGTAATGCCGTGTTATCAGCAACATTCTCTTATCATTTCGTCTTGTACCGACGAGTTTTACGTGTTTTTAAGTACTGTATGTCCTGCTTCGGAAATGCATAATGTTTTGATAGTATTGTGGCAGTTGGATAATATGGTGTTTGGGACTATTATGGTGATATCTTTTGGGAGTATTTTCTTAAGGTGAAAGCGCCAGGGTAGAATAGAATAGAATAGAATAGAATAGAATATAATAGAATAAAACTTTAATGTACACCAAAACAATCACACAATTGTTTTACACGAGCTTAAATCTATGGGTACAACGGCGGTCTTATCGCTGTACAGCGATATCTACCAGACAACCTTGGGATGGACTGAAAGAACTTAAAATCTAAAAGGGGGTAGTCTGCGATGTACTGCTCATATAAAAGGATGTCAAAATTTTACATTTAAAAATACACACATACTTAACAATTAATGTTACATAATTTCGTAGGAGGTGAGAAAAAAGGAGGAAAAAGATTATAAGGAGGCCTAATTATGGAAGAGATGAGAATATAATATACAAACAGAAAGGCATTAGAGAGAAAGGAAATGGTCTTTAACTAGATTTTTAAAAGAAGCGAGTGAATGCGGGTTGGTGGATGTCACATGTCTTCGAATTTTTGGTTCTAGGACATGCCGGTTTCCTCACGATGTTTTCCTTCACCGTTTTGAGAGCAGCAGTGGTAACAGTCGCGACTTACAAGTTGTAGGTCGTCAGTTCAAACCCAGGCTTTACTTTGTGTAAATTATTTCATCACCACTGCTCTCAAAACGGTGAAGGAAAACATCGTGAGGAAACCGGCATGTCCTAGAATAAAAAATTCGAAGGCATGTGACATCCACCAACACGCATTGGGCCCGCGTGGTGATTACGGCCCACGCCCTGTCACAGAGAGGAGGTCTGTACCCCAGCTGGGATGGAGGTTTGCCCCGCCTGAGCAGAACACCGCCGTGTCCTCGTGGATGCGATAGGCGGCAGTGACCTCTCGCGCCGTGCCCTGGTTCAGGCCATGGTACGGAGCGAGAGGGAATGGGGGGCCGTCTCCTCCTTCTGCGAAGCAGTAAGGCTCGCGAAGAGGGAGGCGGCACACGTTAGGGAGACTCAACAGAGGCAGAGTCGCCCTAGCGGCCTCAGCAGCAGCCGTCGCAGGAGACGCCAGGGGCTGCGAGACGATCTCCGGCCACCGTAGACCCGGGCCTGCGGACGGCGAGTAGTGGGTAACTCGCCGTTCGATCAGCGCCAGGCCCGAGAGTCGACGGCGCGTAGTGTTCCACGCGCGCCTCAAAGAGTTGTCAGCAAAGGACGGGGCCTGCCACGGCCAGTGCCTGCCCGGGGGTGGAGGATAAATTCGAAAGAGTTACCTCGCCCCCGGGCGCGTAGGGCAGGGAGGAACAGGGGTGGGTTTTAGTCAGTAAGAGTCTGACACGCCCTTCCGCTCCACCCTAGAGCGGAAGAAGTCATGAGATGATTTCCCACCCCCCAAAAAAAAAAAAAAAACCCCTGCTGGGAACATTAAAAGGCTGATGATGAGGTTGCATTTTCAAAAAACACAATTTACAAAAAAAAAACCGTGCGAAGCTCGGTCATCCAAGTACCTACTAATAATAATGTTAAGCTTAAGCAGCCTTATAATGTTCTACCAGGGTTGCAGAAGTGTCCGAAGGAGTGACTTTGTTGCAGAAGTGTCCGAAGGAGTGACTTTGTTGCAGAAGTGTCCGAAGGAGTGACTTTGTTGCAGAAGTGTCCGAAGGAGTGACTTTGTTGCAGAAGTGTCCGAAGGAGTGACTTTGTTGCAGAAGTGTCCGAAGGAGTGACTTTGTTGCAGAAGTGTCCGAAGGAGTGACTTTGTTGCAGAAGTGTCCGAAGGAGTGACTTTGTTGCAGAAGTGTCCGAAGGAGTGACTTTGCTCTGCCACAGGCAACTAAAGGAACACGGGTTGGTTTTAGTCAGTAAGAGTCTGACACACCCTCTCGCTCCACCCAGAGCGGGAGAAGTTATTGGATGATTTACCACACTAAAAAAAATAAGCCAGGGCTTCTTTTTTAATTTAAATTGATTTCATGCCACTAACTGCATCAGACTGCTTGAAAAGTGACTTGTTTGGAACTTTTTAGTTGTTTTTTACAGTCGGGTTTTTTGAAAATATTAAATTTTAGTACATTTTAGTGAGTTGTATTTTTGGGATCGCCTCCTCGAAGCCTTTATTTTGATTCTCCACTTAATATAGTTCGTCGACTTTCATTTTTTTCTCTTTTACAATATGGCGTCTGGTTGTCGCCATCTTGAATTTTGATTACTGTCATGTCTTTAGTAGCACTCGGAAGATTAAGACAAATCATTTGACGTAAGAATTATCAAAATCGGCCCACGCGTTTGGTCTCTAAAGCGCCACAAAGGAACAAACATACATACATAAATAGGCTGGTAAACACATTACCCTCCCTTGCGTCGCGCAGTCGGGGAAAAAATACGTATTAATGTCAACACCTGCTGTCGCGTAACTTATTTCATCTGGAAATCTGAATCCACCACTACGAAAATACACACAAAAATAAAACAAACAACAATCATAAAATGAAATTTAAAAAAAAACAGAACGTTCTAAAATCATACTTCAAAAACGCGCCAAAAACATTCCACATTGTCTATATAGGTCAACTTTAATAAAGGCAAAGGCGTTCGCTCATACTTCTTAGATCTTTTTCCAGTGCATTGGAACGAGGTTAGGTTATAATAAAATTGCACGATGTCCGGGGAAATCTGCAATTTAATTGCTGGCCTGGGGCAGTCTTTGCACTCCGGGGTTTTTATCAATCAGGTTTATTAAAAAAATGAAAGATTAACTTGAATGATTTTTAGTTTATATCACGCGATATTTAAAAGAAAGGATTTAAATAACGATTTTCTATGACGGTTTCATACAGTTTAGTTGCCATAGATAATTATGGGAAGTGGTTTACCAAGTTAACGTTCAACGTTTTGGGACGCTGTCTCTGATAATGTTTACCGCTTAAAAAGTGCTGATACTCTGCCAAATTCGAAAAGTGGATTCTAAATTCAAGTTCTCCACAGAAAATTTTGAATTCAGAACCTGAGAATCAGTGCTTAAACTTTATTTTTTGATAAGAAAGGCCCAAAATGTCTTGTTAATTTTTTTGTTTTATTAAAGCGGGTAATAACTGCACTACGCTGAATCAGGGTCACTAAAGCCTTAATAAGAGAGGTGTAATAAGAGTAAGGCAGTATAGGTCCACGTAAAGGACCACGCCAACCCTTAATTCAGGGCCCTGATTCAGTCTAGTGTAATACCCCCTTAAACCGAAAACGTCTTCACAACACAAATTAAGGACCACAAAGCCAATGACCGCTTAAAGCTTCAATAAAAATAAATCCATTTTGATCAAAGCCATCCGTAAGGCTAAAGCAAGCAATTAAAACTTTAACGATAAAGATATATCGCCAGAAAACCCGGGCCGACCAATATTTTAAGAAAATAATTAACAGAACTTTTAATTTGTAGTCAATAAAAAACAGAAGTTTGATAACTCAAACAATAAGGATAAACTGGGTGGCGACAGATAAATAACGATCGCCAACTTTAGCGACATTTACCGCTTTTAGTAAGATTCACCTACATAGTTCGTTTATTCATATTTCTTACTTACTTTATTTTTAAATAATACAAAAAAAATACATTAAAAAAAAATTACAAAAAAAGGGAATCTACTTCTGGTCCGGGTGTTTCTGGTTTTGTGTCTTAGTTTTTTGACACCGACTTCCGAAATTAAAGTTATTTGGAATTTTTTTGTAAGTCGGTTCCATGTTTTTGTAAAAAAGTTTTTTATTTTTCACTTTTTAGTTGCGGTTCTCCACTAAATTGTGTTAACAATTCATAGACATACGATCGCAACAATCGCGGTTGATTTGCTGTCAATTTTTGAAAAGTTCCGTTGTCTGTCTCCGAAACCGATCATCAGATCTATATGAAATTTAAATGGAACCATTTCGAAATAAACCCTTTTCGAACAAAAAAAAAACGAATTTTGCAAATCCATCAATATATGTCGGAGTTATTCCCCAACAACATAAAAAAAATACAAACATTAGAATTGATAACCTCCTTCTTTTTTAAAGTCGGCTAAAAATAGAAAAAATTGTGGCCCCACCGGTATCGGAAACAGGGTCCAAGCTATCAGCGATCAGGGCTCCAAAGAGAGGAACCGCCTAATAATGCGAGCCGCGTCTAGAAGTACCGCTTTCTGCACCAAGCCCTTGATCCAGCTGGCTAACGAGAGCCTCCTAAAGTGTTGGTCAACAAATGTATTTATAAATACATATTATGACCAACACCTCAGGGCAGTGAACGCAAATCCTCAGGAGCCAATACTGTGCCCATTTTAAATGTCAACTCTAAAATAATAAGAATGCCAGATCAGTGTATCTAAAACTTACGGGGTACATATTTTCATGGTAAAGAATTAATGGCCAGTTTTTAAACTGAAATTGGCTTTTAATCCATCAATTGAAATAGTTCGCAACACTGTGCCCATATGAGGCCGTTTACGAAATTTTGGCCGATTTCACTGATTTACGTGTGCATTTTTATAAGTTTTAATGCAAAAAAAGATAGATAATTTCAATTATGATCTAATGAATGAGCTAGATTCGAAGCTTGCGTTGCGTATTATAAGTCAAAATTTGGGTTGTTTTAAAAGATTTTTTATTGCCAAATATTTGTAATATTTACATTTTTTTCTCAAGAAATGGATTGATGGTGAACTGAAATTTATTTTTTGCTGTTTTAATTTTGTGAACGAGAGTTCTAGAAGAGGAATAGGAGGAATGAAGAAAATGTCGTGAGGAAAGTCTTGTGTATGGATGTGAATGGCTATAAGAGTAGGGGAAGGCCACAGAAACGATGGTTGGACTGTGTTAAAGAGGATATGGGTAAAAAGGGGGTGACTACAGAGATGACGACTAATAGAGGAGTTTAGAAGAAAAAGACATGTTGCGCCGACCCCAAATACATTGGGATAAGGGCAGGAGAATGATGATGAACGATAGTTCTAAATAGCCAAAATCAAAAGCAATTTTTCCCCATTTTCTCTAAAATTTGACTAAGTTAAATATATTTTTACTCTAAATTTTCATATGAAAGTGGTAAAAAGCGATTCATACATTATATAGATGACTTCTGCAACAATACATTTTAATTTTTTTATACTGTTTAGACGTCAAAGCGATTCGTAATTTTGTGATATTCAAAACCCCTTATAGCAAAAATTCACAATACCGTCGTCGGTTTATGATCGATTAATCGTAATTATAATAAAAATAGAAAAACTAGCTCATACATTAGATCATAATTGAAATGAACTTTCATTTTGTGCATTAAACTTTTATAAATACATTATTTTATCTGTAAAATCACGTAAAATTGGCGAAATCGGCCAAATTTCGTATACGGTCTCTATGTATAAGTATGACAGAAGATCAGCGTATCTAAAATTTACAAGGTACATATTATTTTCATGGTGAAGAATTAATGGCCAGTTTTAAGCTCTAATTGTCTTTTAATCAATTAATTGAAATAGTTCGAACAGGTAATTTAGACGTTATTATACCGTCACGCGTCAGTCCAACTCTTTACCAACTAACTCAGTTGGCTTCCAGTCCTCACATAAACAGTCCAGCAGTTTTACATCTAACCCTTATTTGGCGTCAGTGCTCAAAATCGGAATCAAAAGTCATTTACTCAAACTAGGGTGAGTACCAGCAATTTTTGAATGTTAAATTTTTAATGTCTTCTTTTTTGGAAGTCGGTTGTATTTTTTGTAAAATGTTTTTTATTTTTCAACACCAATAACAAGGAATAATTAATGTGGTTCGAGGCAACCAAAACGTCATCTATATATATATTTTTTTTGTTTTTGTTATTTTTTTCAAAAAGCGCTAAAGCGCAATTTCGTTACAATTTATATGGGATCACCTCTGGACTATACTATTTTTGATAAAAAAAGAATTTTGAAAATCAGTCCACAACTGACAGAGAAATCGGTGGACATACTTAATATACCTACAAACAGTCGAACATAGAACCTCCTCCTTTTTTGGAAGTCGTTTAGTAAAATGATTTCGCCGGCCGGTGAAATGTTGTCAACTTATGAAAATTTTCTATATTTAGTGTTAAATTTCGCATGGTTTATAATATACATACAGTTTGAAAGCAAAACACAGCAGCTTTTTCCAAATACTTTTATTTCAGCAACACTTGTACATGTACATTCAGTTTTCACCTCACAGTTCAACCGCCAACCAAAAACTGACTTGGCCTCTCGTATTGGATTTGTTGATAGCTCAGTGCCCACGTAACAAAAAAGTGGGGAAGAGCGCGCGAATTTCAAGTCAATAGATGGACATTAACTAATTAATAAATTACGACTATTTTAAATTCATCATAAATATATTGTACACGTTTTTTAAACTAATTTTGATGTATTCAAACAGATCATAACATTTAATCAAACTTTCAATATTTAATCGAACCAAATTACCATTACTAGTCAAATTGCGTACTCATAAAACCTTTAAATGTCTTTATTTACTTTAAATTTATGTTGAGATTTCAGGACTTTTTAATAATTGCTTACATTATTTACTTTAATTTATGTTGAGATTATATGACTTATTTAATAATTGCTTACATTCGTCCATCCTGACCATTAAGTCGCGCCCTCGCGATTATTAATTAACAAAAATAAACGAAATAATAATACATCAATTGCAAAAAAAAATACATAAAATTTACATAACAGTGTCCAATCACTAAATGATTAGCTTACAACAAATCAACATTTAATACACTTTCCATCGATATTCGGGTAACTAAATCAGGGAATTTTAGTGTCATGATATCACATAGATAATTTAACATTAGTATCAATAACTCATAATCAATACATCAATAAATGTATCAAAATCAATGACACGTGTACATCAACAATATTATTATTCTTTATTTATAAACATATTATTTCTTTCTGACAATCTTAATTCACACTTCACTTTAATCACTACACTTCACTTTACACTTTACGTTTTTCCTTACTGCATTACACTGATCCTGCCATACTACCATACTGCCATACTACCATACTACCATACTACCATACTACCATACTACCATACTACCATACTACCATACTACCATACTAGCCATCTCAGATTCTAGCCTGTTAGAGGCGTTTACCAATACTACCATACTATTTAATTGAAAAAGCTATACTATTCGAAGCTAATAAGAACGAAACTGGTGATACGAATCTCTATTTATTGAACCGCTTAGGCTCATGTGTTTTCAGGTGACACAACTTCAATATACAACATGTTACAATATATTCACAATTTAGTGATCCATATCCACATCCGATACTTTATTGTCATCGTCATTACTCTCATTATCGTCATCATTAGTCTCATTATCATCATCATCGTTACTCTCATCCACCGACTGATACACTAGCCAGGGGTGAATTTTATCTACCGGGAAAACACCAACATATTTTTGTTTCCCCTTTTTTTTTGTGATAGGCGTATCTTCTACTTCATATCTGTCATTCTGTAATACTTTGGTAATGCGATACGGGCCTAGACATTTCGGCACTAACTTCTTACTCTTTCCTTTCTGACCTACTTCTCTTTCTACCCTAACCAGTTGTCCTATATTAAACTGACGTGGAGGAATTCTTGCCTTATCAAACATTTTCTTTTGCTTTTTCTGAGTACGTTCTATTTTATCTAATGCTTCTTTTCTAATTTCTTCTACACCACTTGTGTTTGTAACAACGTTTTCCTGCGCTGGTAAAGCCAGTGCACTCTCAGTCAGTCCCTTCAGTCTTAACCCAAATAACACTTGCGCTGGGGTTTTACCTACTGCTTTGTTGATGATATTATTTAAACCCCATTGTACTTGTTGCAAATAATCATCCCATAATTTTTCATCCTTTCCGTAAATCATAGTCGTTAACGAATCTAATATCGACCTATTGTAGCGCTCTACTTGACCGTTAGCGCGAGGAGTAGCAACCGCATTTAAAATGTGTTTCACACTTTTTCCAGACAAAAACTCTTTGAACTTCGAGCTGGTAAAAGTAGTACCTCTGTCCGTTATTACTCGTGAAGGTACACCAAATAAACTAAAATATTCACTAAAAACGGAAATAGTCGTACGAGTCTTCGTATTTTTGACTGGTTTAAGAATAATAAATTTTGTGAAAGCATCAATAATGGCTAAAATATATTTATTCTTTCTTTTGCTCTCATTGAAAGGACCCAGGTGGTCGGCATGTATGGTGTGGAAAGGTTCAGGTACCTTTGGTATTGGATGTAAAAAGCCGGACCTCTTTCCAGCCGGTATTTATCCATGAGCACATTGAATGCATGCCTGGCAGTACTTTTTAACTACTTTATTTACTTTTGGGAACCAGTAAGTTGTTTTAACTTTGTCTAAGGTCTTCTCATATGAAAAGTGACCAATATCATCATGACAAGCACGTAAAACTTGCCATCTAACATCTTTTGGCACATACCATCTAAGTCCTTCATCCGTTATTTTATAAACTAAGCCACGCTTCAAAGTAAAATTTTGTTTAATATATTTAATTTTATTTGAATTTAAATCCTCTAACATCCGTTTAATCCTTTGTGTTTCATCGTCATTCATTTGAACCGTGGCTAACCAATCTACAGAAATATGGAAAACTTGTAATTCAACGGGGTCGGTACTGGAAGTATTTTCTTGCAAAGGGTTCCTACTTAATGCATCTACGTGCATCATAGAAGTCCCTGGTTTATAAATTATATTAAAATCAAATTCTTGGATCATACTCCACCAGCGAGCAACACGTGGAATCATATCCCTTTTAGTAAAAGTGGCTCGCAAAGAGTTACAATCGGTCACAATAGTGAATTTTAACCCTATTAAGTAACATCTAAATTTAGTCAAACTATTTACAACCGCTAGGGTTTCCAACTCGTATGATGAAAAATGCTGCTCTTCTGGTGAAGTACGCCTACTAAAATAAGCGACTGGTTTCATAAGCTCATTATCTTGTTTTTGTAATATCATTCCACCTACACCATGTTTACTCGCATCCGTATGTAATTCTATATCTGCATTAGGATTGTACAACGTTAAGATAGGTCGAGAGACTAGTTGGGCTTTTAACTGAGTGAACGCAGTCTCTTCATCTTTGCCCCAGGTCCATAAGACATTCTTTTTAAGCAAGTTTGTCAATGGTCGGGCTATTATCGCAAAATTTTTAATAAATCGCCTAAAAAAACTGGCCAGGCCTAAGAACTGCCTAACATTATGGACATCTTTAGGGGTAGGAAATTTATCAACCGCATCTATTTTACACTGTCCAGGCTTTATACCGTTTCCCGAGACTTCGAAACCCAGGAATTCTATTTTAGAATTAAAAAAGTTGCATTTCGAGAGCTTCAATGTAAGACCTGCATTCCTAATTTTATCAAATACGGATTCTAGTTTTTTAAGCCCATCATCAAATGAAATCGAGGGGACAAGGACGTCATCCATGTAGATGACAACGGCATCAAATCTCAAATTGTCAAGGACTTTATTAATAGTTCTCTGAAATACCGCTGGTGCATTTGTCAGCCCAAAGGGCATCCTATTAAATTCGAATTGCCCTTCTGGCGTGACGAAAGCAGTTTTTTCTTTATCACGTTCAGTTAACTCTATCTGATAATAGCCTGATGCTAAGTCTAAAGTCGTATATAGATTATATCCTGCTAACCTATCCATCTGATCCTCTATCCTAGGTAAAGGGTAATGTTGTTTTACAGTCTTTCTATTTAAAGCCCTGTAATCTATACACAGGCGCTTTTCGCCGTTCTTCTTCCGTACTAAAATTATTGGACTTGCAAACGGGGAACAAGATTCTCTTATAATACCACATTGTAATAACTCATCGGTCATACCCCTAACCTCTTGTTTTTCTTTATGAGACAACCTATAAGGTCTGTAAACTACAGGTTGGGAGTCTTTTAAATCTATATTCATTGTCTCTACGTTGGTACAACCTAACTCTGTTAGTTTAGTAGCGAAACAAGTTCGATAACGATTTACAAGAGCCAAAAGTTGCAATTTCTGACTCTGATTTAAGCTATCGTCTAAGCACAAATCTTTTAAGTTAAAAGGTTCTAAAGGACTCCCAACAATATCTATCTTATTAATATTAGAACAATTCATAATTTGAATTCGCAAAAATTGCCCTCTAGCTATTAATTGATCTTTGCTATAAGTTATTTCATTAGATGAAATATTATCAATTAATAGAACACCCTTGCCATTTTCAATTGAGTAGACACCTTCTTCTATGTTATGTTCTAAATTAGGGATAGATCTATAACTACCATATACCAATATGGCCCCCGTTATATTTTGAGAAGAGTAAACCTCTACATAGGAACATCCGGGTAGAATTGAACAATGCTGTTTTGAGTACAGTTTAACTACGCCAATAGTTTCTGGAAACTTCCGGGAAATTATTAACTCGTTATCAGTTTTTAAGATTTTAACCCCCGGTGCTTCGGTAAACGACTGACCAACTAATAAAGGGTATTTTAAAAAATGGTCTGGCACGACAATAACATCTAATTGCACAGTAACACCTTGAATTTCTAATGTTACCGGACACCGACCGATTGCATGTACTACTGCTCCACCAAAACCAGTCATGGCCACTGCATAAGTCCTATCCCATTCGCCTAATATTTCGACCGCATCATCATTTCTAATAAGCGTACATTCGCTTCCTGAATCTAAATAACCCACTTTTTCACGACCGTTGATCAAGACAGTTTGTACATACTTATTATTTTTAGGTTCGGTAATTGAAATTTCTAAGACAGATTTTGCTTCTTCCTTCTTTCGATAACACTCACTAGACTCATGACCAACTATTGAACAGTTGGTACACTTCTTTAATGGTTTAGTACACTTATTCATGATATGTCCCTCCTCCTTACAATTATAGCACCTGATTGTTATTGATTTATTATTGGCAGATAGTTTATCCTTAGTTGGAAATTTTCTAGTTGAAATTCTCTGCACATCATTTCTTTTACTTATACTTTTTGCGTTTCGCAAGTATGCCAAAAGTTTGTCAGGGTTATCAAACTGAGCTGCCTCTGCTCCTATTCTAATGGCCCTATCATCTATGCCAAATATCACGCATTCTACTGCCCTTTTCCCCATAATTTCACACCTATTGAGTAAAGCCATTTTATCGTAATAATAGTCCTCTAAAGATTCTCCGAACTTCGCTCTTTTTTCTAACATATCCGAAAGTATTTGGCCGTAATTTTCATCAGATGGAAAAGCTGCTTTGAGCTTTCCTTGCCATTCGATCCAGCTGTAACTAACAGTTGTTAGACCCTCGTACCAACGTTTTGCATTGCCCGCAAGTTTAGGTATTGTATTATGTATGATTTGCCGGTCTGTCCAACTATAAATGCTCGCTATTTCATTTACTTTATAAATCCAATTATCTATGTTCTGATTTTTAGAAGAAGGATCAAACTCTGGGACGACATTGAAATTACTAATACGCTCGTGACCTCTAGTCGAAATTTTGTCAAGAATATCGGTAAATTTAGAAAACATATCAGCAACCGGAAGTGACTCACGTGAGCTGATACCCTTGATTTGCGAACAGGCGTCGCGTCTATGACGTGAATGCCCACCTCGCTGGCGAGGCCGGGTGTTGCTCCTGCTGCACCTCGACTGCGATCCGCAGTCATGCCGCTTCCCTTGATCCCTGGCAGGGCTCCGATGAATTGCAGCCGGTGGCGGTGTCTTGAGCCGTCGAATTCGGTGCCCAGGACTCCATACGCGGCTGCGCTCGCGGCTGCGCTCCCGGCTGCACTCGCGGCTGCGCACCCGGCTGCACTCGCGGCTGCGCACCCGGCTGCACTCGCGGCTGCGCTCCCGGCTGCGCTCCCGGCTGCGCTCGCAACTGCGCTCGCAACTGCGCTCGCGACTGCGCTTGCGGCTGCCCTTGTAGCTCTGCCTGCTGTCCTGGCCGCGGCTCTGCCTCCGGCTTCGCTTGCGGCTTGGCTTACGGCTCCGCCTTTGGCTCTGCCTGTCACGCACAGGCGATGGAACTTGCAGAGGTTGAGCTAACCCTTGATCACCATTGTTTTCCATTTGTAGGCCTGGTCAACAAAAATAATATACAGACATAGCTATTCTTTAACACCTATACAAACTTAAGAAAGTATGCTACTATTGGCATCATTATAAGTACCACAACAGTTCATGAAGGTACCTACTAGGACGATTATTGAATGCTTTAATCAACACACTGAACTATAATTTAATTGATAATGAAGGTACAGTGTGATGTTCTCATACTTATATTTCAAATTACAAAGACCGTTGGTCTCACAAAATTACAAAAAAAAAAACATAATATGCTAGACCAATTCCTAATTCGCAGTAATAAATTTAAGCAAAACTCTTTTCAAATTCTGGACTAGCAAACGGCTCTAATAAGTCGCCCTAGTTCTTAAGTATAAACACTATTTCTTTTTGGTTTTTGAAATGCACAATATAAAGTTACGTACTATTTTAAGACGTGAGATTCACTGTAATATCGTTTCTTAAAAGCAATATAAAACAATAACACTTACGTGAATTTATCCCACTTCTGAACTGAAAGCAAAACACAGCAGCTTTTTCCAAATACTTTTATTTCAGCAACACTTGTACATGTACATTCAGTTTTCACCTCACAGTTCAACCGCCAACCAAAAACTGACTTGGCCTCTCGTATTGGATTTGTTGATAGCTCAGTGCCCACGTAACAAAAAAGTGGGGAAGAGCGCGCGAATTTCAAGTCAATAGATGGACATTAACTAATTAATAAATTACGACTATTTTAAATTCATCATAAATATATTGTACACGTTTTTTAAACTAATTTTGATGTATTCAAACAGATCATAACATTTAATCAAACTTTCAATATTTAATCGAACCAAATTACCATTACTAGTCAAATTGCGTACTCATAAAACCTTTAAATGTCTTTATTTACTTTAAATTTATGTTGAGATTTCAGGACTTTTTAATAATTGCTTACATTATTTACTTTAATTTATGTTGAGATTTTATGACTTATTTAATAATTGCTTACAAGTTGAACATAGAAGCTCCTCCTTTTTTCGAAGTCTGTTAATATAATGATTTCGCCGGTCGGTGGAATGTTGTCAACTTATGAGAATTTACTATATTAAGTGTTAAATTTCGCATGGTTTATAAAAATAAAAACAAACTTTTGGTTTTTAAGTTACATTTTTTTTTACAATTTTTCTAGTGCGTATGTTAAACCAGGAATACGCCTTTATAGGATCGGACAGGGTTTTTGTTACATGCTGTATATCAAACAAACAAAGAATGAACATGTACGTATAGAGTACCTAATGTTCAAGTGTGCATTCTTCATGTAAATCGTACGTCTGCACAGTTACACATGCATCTTACAAATCCGACTGTCATCGCCCGAGACACGTACGGAATAGTTCTGCAGATTTACTAATAGCATTTACACATATTCTGCATTTTAGAGTGATGTTACACTTGTTAGGGATCCCTCTGAATAATATACCTACCACTCTATTCATATACCAATCTGCCCGCGCCTTTTCCCAACTATCTTGGGGTCGGCTTCCAGTCTAACCGAATGCCGCTGAATACCAGTATATTACATGGAGCGACTGCTTATCTGATCTCCACAACCCAGTTACTGGGTAATACAATACCCCTTGGTAAGACTCATGGTTGTCAGACTTTCGGGCTTCTGACGACCCGTAACAACTTTCAAAGATCTACGATTGACAGCCGGGACCAACAGCTTAACGTACTGTCCGAGGCACGGAGGAGTCTCGGTACCTATGTAAAGATGGTCACCAATCCAAGGACCAACCCCGGCAAGCGTAGCTTAACCTGATATCGACCCGTGCGGCTGTTATTACTTAGTCACGAGCTCCTATTGATATACATAGATCGTGAATTAAATCTGTGGCATATATAAATGTACGTCGTAGACGATTGGATCTAGGCCCTAAGTTTCTTTCAGCGATGTGCCCTAACAGGCGTTGCACAGAGGGGGTTCCGGAGTGGTATTTTAAGGCGCTATTAGCTGCCAACGACTTTGAGTGGTTAGCTTGCGTGTTCAGTGCTGAGCTCACGTAACGCGTCGTATGTCCACCCAGTAATAGGACTCGCCCATCAAGGAGCGCTGTCCGAAATTAAACGCATAATTAATTTATTACACATAAAACAACAAGTATTAAATTATAACACTAAGACTAAATTATAAATAATAAAATGATCTTAATAAAAAACTTTTTTACAAAAAAATAGAACCGACTTCCAAAAAAAGTGCAAAATAACTTTAATTTCGGAAGTCGGTGTTCCTGTTTTGTGTCTTCGTTTTTTGACACCGACTTCCGAAATTAAAGTTATTTTGCACTTTTTTTGGAAGTCGGTTCTATTTTTTTGTAAAAAAGTTTTTTATTTTTCACTTTTTAGTTGTGGTTCCCCATTAAACTGTTTTAACAATTCATAGACATACGATAGCAGCAATCGCGGTTGATTTGCTGTCAATTTTTGAAGAGTTCCGTTGTCTGTCTCCGAAACCCATCATCAGATCTTTTTAAATTTAAATGGGACCATTTCGGAATAAACCCCTTTCGAACAAAAAAAGAATTTTGCAAATCCGTCAATATATGACGGAGTTATGCCCGAACATACATAAAAAAAAAAAGAAAAAAAATACAAACATCCGAATTGATAACCTCCTCCTTTTTCGAAGTCGGTTAAAAATGGTGAAGGTTTCTTAAAAATACGCTTTATAGTTTTTGCGTGATACTCAATTTTTTATCCGCGTTAGACATGACTTTACAAATTAATTACACAATGTTAGAAAAATACAATTTCAAATATTCTCAGATCAAATTATGACAGAAATAGTCTAAAGTAACATAATTATGTTTTTTCAAAGAAATAAGACTAGTCGTTTAGAGGTGATGTTCAATTAAAAACCATTAAAAGTCGTATAACTGCGCCTTAAGAGATAACGGGACCCCTTCCATGTGCTGATAATGATCACCGGGGTGGTTTTAGCGAGGAGAGAATCCCACTCTCACTGGTCTTTTCCCTCAAGTAAAGGCGCCTTTTTAAGGTTTCCCCCAGTAAAAGCTCCTATAAACCGATCAGTGGTATTAGTGGTTCACCTTGTGGGAGGCCTTACAACCCCTTGATCTTGCAGATTGGCTTATATTGTTTGTTATAAGGGGCCTACCTCCCCATAAGTGGCGCCCTCATTGAATAAAAAATCGTATCTTAGCATAGAAAATAAAGATTGAAGAATCCTATGTTGCGTTTGTTACACATAGGATAAGGTATTTTTACGTTGTTAAAACAGGACTCAAAGTGTTTCGTATTCAAAGTAGTAAGCAAAAGTGTCAAAAACCGTCGTTTTTGGTACTTGGAGTCATACTTCCACAACGTAAAATACCTTATCCTCTTTGTATCAAACGCAACATAGGATTCTTTAATCTTTATTTTCTACGCTTTGCTACGATTTTTTATTCCATGAGGGCGCTGCTTGGCGGCTATATACGCCTTAAGGTGGATGCGCCAGGGTAGCCCGCGAAATTCAAATTTTCTTACGTTTTTTGCAATTTGCAGGTCAGTGTCAGGTTGTATCTTGGTCAAAATTTTATTCGCGGCCGTAGCAAGTACATATTTACAGAACTGTAATCATTAAAATCATCAATACAACTCTCTCAGTTAGAATCGATGCCAAATGTCATGATTTCATGCTACCCTGGAGCTTTCAGGGTGTACTACCCGCCAAGTGGCGCCCATATTGAATAAAAAATCGTTGCATAGCATAGAAAATAAATATTAAAAAATCCTACGTCACGTTTGTTACAAAGAGGATAAAGTATTTTTACGTTGTTAAAACAGGACTCAAAATGTTTCGTATCAAAAGTAGTAAGCAAAAATGTCAAGAACCGCTACGAATTTTTATTTAATAAGGGCGCCACTTGGCCAGTAGCAGGCCTTAAGCTACTCGTATTTAACCAACCAACGTCCCATGATGAATAACGGCTAAGCCCCTCCCATGTAAAGGAGGCCTGCAACCCAGTAGTAGGATATTTGGCGCAGTGGTTCAGCAATTGGCAGCTGCGTTGCGTGTCGCGAGTTCGATTCCCGCATGGAACAAATATTTGTATGGCCTACAGATAGTTGTTACGGGTTTGGGTGTCTTGTGTATGTGAGTTCACATGTTTGTGAATGCATACATGATATAGGAGTAATTCCTAGTGTGGGGCAAAGCTTTTTTTAAAAAGAAAAACCAATTGGATTACACCTAATTATTTTGCTCTTTTGATATAGTTTATTTTTGTTACGGACATACATACTATGTCATATCGATACTTGAGGATAAAAACCTCTCCATTCCGATCTATTATGTCATTCGGTCAGTAGGTATAATATCGATGGCTGATGTGCCCCAAATTCCGAAAGCGAGAAAAAATGGCTGCCGCTTATTTATTTGTTCCAAAAACTTTGAGTGAATTGATTAAAAGTTCAAAGGCAGTTTATAAAGTTAGGCCGGCAATTTTTCTAAATGGCGTCTCCCATAAATTTTGTTGTACACCATTATTATGGCTTAGTAGACTTGCTTTAGGTTCAATGCTTTTTGATTTTATGAGGATTACGAAATCGAAGATTATTACTTACTGTTTGACAGAGGAAATCATATAGTATCCCAACTAACCCAGTGTTATAAGTTCTAAAATAAGTATATCAATCTTGAATGAAAATGTTTTAATCGTTTTATTTGGCTAAACTTGATTTTGGACAAAAAAAAACCTTAACTTCGGAAGTCGGTGTCAAATAATGAAAAAACCAAACTAGAAACACCGACTTCCGAAATTAAAGTTATTTTTCATTTTTTAGTATTGATCTATGGAAGTCGGTTGTATTTTTTTTGTAAAAAGATTTTTATTTTCTCTTTTTAGTGTTGTACCTACCCCATTCTAAAACAAAATTAATAGTAAAGTTATGCCCGAATTGATAGTCCCAAAAATAGGCAATTTGAACATAGTTGGTGAAATTAGGGTGTATTAGGGTGAACTGTACAAATCTGTATACCCCTTCAGAGCGTATCAGCGTGATGTAATGTTGTGAAGTGGTGAAAACAATATACAGACATGCGATTGCAGCGCTTTTGGAAAGTTTGCTATCATTTATTGAAGAGTTCCATTGTGTATCTCCGAAGTTCTTCATCAGATCTTCACCAAATTTAAATGGGACCACATGTAAAGCGCGAAAGTTATGAGGTAACACACACATAAAAAAAAAATTAAAAAAATACAGTCGAATTGAGAACCTCCTCCTTTTTTGAAGTCGGTTAAAAAAAGCCGGTTTCTGAAACCAATCGCTACACTAGACTTGTGTTTAATTTATGACGCATCGATAATTTGTTTTAAAAACCGAGGGTCAGTATTTAAAGGATATATTAACGTTGCAATTAATGTGACCAGCTTCTGGGCTCAACACCACCTCAAACCGCCTCAGACAAAAACAAAGCAGATCAAAATAGTTTTCTTTCACACAAGATATTATTATCTACGAGAAGGAAACTCACACGATCCTTATCGGCTCTTGAAGAAATCAGTCACGTCTCACTATAGTGACACCTGAAACTTAAAAACCAAATCGGTCTCTCAAATCAAATCCTGTAACATAGTGTATCTGTATATGTCGCAGCCATCTGGTTGAATTAGCCATTCAATTGCCTAGACTGTTCATTCAACGCCGGCATTGAATTAAATGGCTAGGCCGATAGTTAATTCAACTTGGCGTATTGAAACTCAGCCCTTTGAAGATGACTCACCAAGACTCAGCCAAGTTATTCAAATTTATTTTAAGTGAAATGAGAAATGATTTAAATTATTATTTATTAGTGATTCAATTTATTAAAAAGCGTAGTTCCGCAAGGTTTAAAAATAGATTGGGGTGCTCCATGTCCCGAGCTTGCTACGCTCGCTCTTGCATCCTAACATTGCGTTTTTAACCGACTTCGAAAAAGGAGGAGGTTATCAATTCGGATGTTTGTATTTTTTTTTTTATCTATGTTCGGGCATAACTCCGTCATATATTGACGGATTTGCAAAATTATTTTTTTGTTCGAAAGGAGATTATTCCGAAAACCTATTTAAATTTTAAAAAGATCTGATAATGGGTTTCGGAGACAGACAACGGAACTCTTCAAAAATTGACAGCAAATCAACCGCGATTACTGCTATCGTATGTCTATGAATTGTTAAGACAGTTTAATGGGGAACCACAACTAAAAAATGAAAAATAAAAAACGTTTTTACAAAAAAAATAGAACCGACTTCCAAAAAAAGTGCATAATAACTTTCATTTCGGAAGTCGGTGTCAAAAAACGAAGACACAAAACAGGAACACCGACTTTCGAAATTAAAGTTATTTTACACTTTTTTTGGAAGTCGGTTCTATTTTTTTTGTAAAAAAGTTTTTTTGTACACACATAATCATAATCAGTGGTATCACAAACTCATCAATATCCAATTTAACTAAATGACTAGACGACATCCAGCCATCTGGTTAAACGTTGCGTTCAACGACTTGGCTGGTTGTCCTTCAGCCATTTGATTGAATGCCGGCGTTTAATGAACGGCCTAGGCGTTCAATTGAATGGCGGATTTAACTAGATGGCTGCGACATATACAATAGTACAATCACATCTCTGAAACAACATCCACGTAAACAAAGTATTCTCTACCAGATTGTCAGTCAGTAAACAACACACGTGCAACAAAATCCACGTGTTCTGTTTATACTACTCTAACAAGCCGCATACTAAAAGAAAGGAGCAACTCCCTATTACCTATTCTACGAAAATACGTACATAATACATTGAACACATGTTTAGTGTTTTTTTTTTTTGAAGTTGGTTGTATTTTTAACCGACTTCGAAACAGGAGGAGGTTATCAATTCGGATGTTTGTATTTTTTTATTTTTTTTTTTATGTATGTTCGGGCATAACTCCGTCATATATTGACGGATTGGCAAAATTCTTTTTTTTTTCGAAAGGGGTTTATTCCGAAATGGCCCCATTTAAATTTCAAAAAGATCTGATGATGGGTTTCGGAGACAGACAACGGAACTCTTCAAAAATTGACAGCAAATCAACCGCGATTGCTGCTATCGTATGTCTATGAATTGTTAACACAGTTTAATGGGGAACCACAACTAAAAAGTGAAAAATAAAAAACTTTTTTACAAAAAAATAGAACCGACTTCCGAAATTAAAGTTATTTTGCACTTTTTTTGGAAGTCGGTTCTATTTTGTTGTAAAAAAGTTTTTTTTACTTAACCTTCATGTTTCTTTTATCCCGCTGCAATTCTATAAACAACTTAGCATTTCTACCTAAATGCTTTAATATTATGTGGAATGCAGTTTTAATTAAAGTTAAAGTGGTTTTATTGGCCGGTATAAACTTTTAATTTTATATTTATATCTTTATAATTATTAATATGAATGAGCAAGCCCCAATATATTTTATTGTAAAGTAATAAACTGTGGTTCTCCCAGCTTATTCACTAATTAACTCAAGATTCTAATATTGTAATTAGTTATGGTGTAAAATAAAGATTAGATAACTCTATGTATCTATCCATTTAATTACCCTTTTTTAACCAACCTTAAAAAAAGGAGGAGGATTTATGTTCGACTGTACCTAAGTATGTTTTTTTTTTTAATATTATGTTCACCGATTTCTCTGTCAATTGTGGACCGATTTTCAAAATTTTTTTTTTATACGAAAGAGTAGAGGTACTCCTGAAACGGTCCCATATAAATTTAATCGAAATTGATTTAGCACTTTTTTTAAATTAACAAAACCAAAATTATGTAGCTATGCACTGATACTGTTTTGGTTTCCTCCAATGTTCAAATTCCATGTTATTGGGGTTATCAACTCGGGCATAACTTTAATATTTCGTTATAGTTCTGGGGTAAACAACTAAAGAGTGAAAAATAAATAACTTTTTCACAAAAAATACAAACGACTTCCAAAAAACAAAAATACACAAAAACATTTAAAAAAACTTTAATTTAGGAAGTCGGTATCGAATGTCGAAGAAACAAAAAACAAACAATTAAATTTATAAAGTTTATACAAATAAGATAATAATATTAATGAAATAATGTATAAGCAATATAAAAAGGGGAGACAAAGTCATTGGGAATCGATAAATTCGTCCACATTCGTCCACGCTGTCAACGAAAACAATACCCAGAACATTGGCTTATTCTTTTACCGAAAAAAGGTCTGCCATCTGGTCACGTGGATAGTCTACCAACGGCTTGCTGATTTTCTTTTATTAAATTATATACAATTACTATCATTACAGGTGTATAAAATTAACTTATTTACAATATAAAACTATGAAAAACGTAAAAAAACTGGTAGTACTTATAATTTCATCTAATAATAACTTCTATATTAAGTTCCCTAAATATATAATCACAATATTAAAAATATAAAAACAACAACATAAATAGCCTACTCTAATCTACACTATAACATCAAATAAACAACAGTAACTTTGCGAATTCACTCAAATGGCATGTAAATACATCGATCTTGACGTGAAGATCGTTGATAACCCGAATTGCGCGGATCAATGGTGTTTTGGCGAGAAGGTTGGTCCAGGAGTCATGACAACTCGATTAGCAAAAAGAAAGCAAAAGCCAAAAGCCTAAGTAAGCCTAAGTTAGCAAAATCATATTGTTGTGTATGTCGTTAATTTGTGGCAAATAAATACTTTTTCTTTCTTTCACTTGGACCTCATAGTGTTTCAACCTCATTTCCCGTTTTTTACCCGACTGCGCGATGCAAGGGAGGGTAATGTGTTTATCAGCCTATGTATGTATTTATGTATATGTATAATATGTATGTATTTATGTTTGTTTCTTTGTGGCACTATAGAGACTAAACTCGTGGGCCGATTTTGATAATTCTTACGTCAATTGTCTTGCGGGTGCTACTAAAGACATGACAGTAATCAAAATACAATATGGCGACAACCAGACGCCATATTGTGAAGAAAAAATAATGTAACTCGACGAACTATATTAAGTGGGGTATCAAAATAAAGGGTTCGAGGAGGCGATTCCAAAAATATAACTCACTAAAATGTAGAAAATGATGCAATTGAATAATTTCAAAAAACCCGACTGTGAAAAAATACAAGTCACTTTTCAAGCAGTCTGAATCAGTGATATAAAATCAATAATTGAACTAAACTAACTACTACCAACTGCATCAGACTGCATGAAAAGAGACTTGTTTGGAAATTTTTAGTTGTTTTTAACAGTCGGGGTTTTTTTATTCTTGTATTGTCGGAAATCCACCCCTTTCCCCTAGGATTAATAATGCGAGGCATGGTAGGTATCTAATATAACGTTGTGTATTTTCAATTGAGAGTTGTGAGTTTTCACTAATGGAAAGAGCGAGAAACGAGGAAGGTTTGTGTGTTCGTGGGTAATTTGTACCCGTGTAGAGCTGGGGTCGTTAGAGACATACTCGTAATTGGTTGTTCCATGATTATCATCTCGAATTCTGGATTCAAATTTAGTTGCCTGAATTGTTTCATGTAGGCACCTTTATAGTTGTCCATTTTAGTAAGTAAAATTGACTGGGACTAACCAAATGTCCTTGAGTACATTGGACATAGGTGTTGCCAATCGTAAAAACATTTCTACACATAGCACTGAAAAATCTTCTGCGAAATTGCGGCTAAATAAATTCTAAACAAAACGTCCTTTACCCCTTTTCAACACTTTTTACAATGCTCTGTTACTGCAGCACAGATATTATATCTCATCAGGTCTTCGATGTGTGTATAGGTTCACGTACACTTTTTCTTCTGTGTGCGAGTCGTTCGTTTTGTTGTTAGTACATTTATCTAATATCCCATTTTTAAGGTTCCGTACTTGAAGGGTAACTAACGGGACCCTATTACTAAGCCTCCGCGCTGTCCGTCCGTCCGTCCGTCCGTCTCTCTGTCAGCGGGCTGTACCTCATGATCCGTAATAGGTAGACAGTCGAAATTTTCACAGAATGTGTATTTCTGTTTCCGCTATAACAACAAATACTAAAAATAAATTAAAAATCAAAGGGATGATTGATTTGATTTTTAATTAATTTTTAACCTACTAGAAACGTGTTTTTATGGCTTTTTCGCTTGGTCTAAATAATGGCAGCACGTAGACCTGTATAATCTTGTACGATGGTACAGAACCCTTCATGCGAGAGTCCGATTTGCATTTAGACGGTTTTTTTTTATAAAGTCGTAAATCCGTGCAAATCAGGGGCAGTAATTTATTTAGGCGTCTGATATTCATAACACTGTCTTTCCTATTCCGTGTACCGAAGCAATCTCTAATCATTGGAAATTGGTCGTAAAATATATAATTCAAATGTGTCATAACTTTTGCCAAAACATAAACAAGTCGTTACGCAAACGTATGTGTTAACGTTTCCACATACTGTTTTATATAGACATTGACCTTATGGAGACTCGGTAACATTCCAATTAAGATTATCATATGATTATATTAAAACTATTTTTGGCAGATTTGTCTACTGGGTCATCTTGAGTATTTCTTTATTTGGATTACGGAGGTAGCAAACGTGTTTCTGTTTTATTCGCTTAGATGCCAGAGGACACCGAAATCTTCTGGGCAAACGTGTGTCGGAAGACACAACGTTGGAAGACCTCCTTCAAGGTGTACCGATGACCTGGTGAGGGTCGTGGGAGCCTGCTGGATATGAGACCGGTCGATTATGGTTAGGCACATGTTTTTGAAGTGAAAACATCTCTTTATCATGTTTAGCATCGTTGTGATTTGAAAGTCGATGAAACGAAAAAACGACAGTAAAAAGAGACACACATAAATTCATAAGATTTAACGTGGGAGAAAATGAGATAGGAAGCATTATACAGTGTTTTGTTTTGTTTTAGCCAAAATTTAACCGACTTAAAAAAAGGAGGAGGTTCTCAATTCGACTGTTTCTTGATTCGCAGATTTGTACAGTTCACTCTGATACACCCTAATTTCACCAACTTTGTTCAAATTCCCTATTTTTGGGACTATCAATTCGGGCATAACTTTACTATTAATTTAGTAATAAAATGGGGTACAACAACTATAAAAGCGAAAAAAAAAAACTTTTTACAAAAAAAAATACAACCGACTTCCGTAAATAATACAAAAAAAATGCAAAATAACTTTAATTTCGGAATGTGGTTTCTTCGTTATTTGACACCGACTTCCGAAATTAAAGTTATTTTGCAGTTTTTTGTATTATTTACGGAAGTCGGTTGTATCGTTTTTTTGTAAAAAGTTTTTTTGAAGGTTTCACTTCTACCACGTGTGAATTGCACACATGTTTTTTTTTGGGACAAACCCATGATTCTATTACAAAGAATCTAAAACATTGCAACTCTCCTGAAAGCCAGGATCAACAGTGGCGACCGCCAGAAAAACACCGAGGGTTGCATCGGTGGTGCATCCCGCACTGGCCCTGCGTCGTGGATTGTGGCGCGGCCCATTCCCTCTCATAGAGATTATACTTTATGAGACGATACTTATAGAAACCTTTCTTATATACAGGGTGTAACGAAAAGGTGTGGTCATATTCTAAGAACCGGTTCTGCCCATGGTAATGAACAACTTTCTCTAAGAAAATTTGACCACACCTTTCTGTTACATCCTGTTTAAATATTGTGTTCACAACAACAAAAGTTTTTTTTTTAAATAAAATAACAAAACAAAATGAGTTCACGTTGAGAACTTTTTTATTTGGCCATAAAATATATCTGTCTGTAGTTTTTATTTTTTACGAACCGTTTGTATTAGTGGAAGTTTTTTAAGTTTTTATTTAAATTTTATGCTAAGTTGAATCTTGAACATCGCTAACATTATCCATAGTAGAAACTTCTATCATAAATTGACTAACAAATTGTTGAAAACCTCTCAAATAAAAAATTTAGCTACAGAAAAAAACGAGCGAGCCTTACAGTAGTCGCACATGATGTGTAAAATTTGATATCTCACCTTGGTAATAAGCAACATTAACATTCTATTCTGAAAATAAAATTAAAACGTTTAGTTCTGATTTAAACCGCGCGCAGACTTATCGAGCGAGCGCTTTACCATCTGGTGGGCAACTCTACCACCGCGCGCACTCATTGGTCAAATCAAATAGCGCGCGCTTCCCCGGCTTCCTGTTATCGGGGGATCTCATCTCGAACAATGAAAATTTAGTTCAAATAAATCTCAATAGATGGCGTAATATGCATCGATTTCTTATTGAAGTTTAAGTAATATTTATATTTTGAAAATAAATATGGTTAAAATTGTATTTTTGTATTTTCTTATTTCATAAACTGCCCTAAGCATAAAATTGTGGAATAATTGGTTTGTAATTCAAATTTAGACGATTATTGGAACGAATCCTTAGACATCTATATTTCTTGTACCAATAGATGGCGCTGTTTGAAGTTTAAGAGTTTATCCATTCGCCTCTTTAAAATTTGTGTACATTTTGAAACAGTAAAACTGCTATGAAGTGCTAAAAATACTTTAAAATAATTCCTCAATGTGTGAGAAAATATTGGTAAAGCTTTAAGTAAATTCATTCAGCTTGCAAGCCGTCGCTGCTAACACCATCTAGTGATGTGTAGAGGACGGGCCCGAACGAAGAACAAAAGTTACTTGTGCCAGACGAAAACCCGTAGTTACGGCTTTACCGTTTCTTTGTATAGGATGAGGCATCTGTACGCTAGAATTATATTATCTATGCTAGTATACACTTCCGTCCCATTTCTCGAAATCACTCCCACAGATTGCAGGAAAGCGAGAGGAAAGATGTTACACATCAAAAAATGTCATGGCTACTTCTAACTCAGAATAGTTTACCCCGTCTAGTGCTATAAATGATTTGTTTATTAAACCTACTTATTACACCCATGCCTTTTTAATAGGGTGAAATTCACAGTGTCGAGACTCTCCGTCTGGGAAGAATAAAAAATACATGAAAAGTATAATCTACTAGCTGTCTGCCAGCGGCTTCGACCGCATGGAAATAGTACTTCCCCCACTATAAATACTATTCCAGACCATAAACTATCTTTCTGCCAAATTTGATCCAGATCCGTGCAACCGTTCTGGCTTTATTGTATATATATAGTGCGTATAGTGAGATACTAGGATGCCTAAGGCTATTTTTTTTTTGTGGGATGGGAAATCATCCAATGACATCGCCCGCTCTGGGTGGAGCGGGAGGGCGTGTCAGACTTTAACTGACTAAAACCCACCCCTGTTCCTTCCCTGCCTGAGTGCCCAGGGGTGCGGTAACCCCTAGGCACCGGCCACGATGGGCCCCGTCAGTGGTGGCTGACAACATCTCTTTGAGGCGCGCGTGGAACACTACGCGCCGTCGACTCACGGGCCTGGTGCTGATCGGACGGCGAGCTACCCACTGCTCGCCGTCCGCAGGCCCGGGTAGGATGCCTAAGGCTGTGAGCATAATTGAGAATAGTTTAATATCCTCGGAAATGCACTAACTACTTTATACACTATTAACATTAACTACAGGTTCCTATGTACATATGTGTCTACACATTGACCACTATGTCATCTGATGATAAACAATGATGTGGTCGACGATAGAGCACGCTTGCCTAGAGGTAACCTATTCACTCTTGACTTGATAAATACCCCTGCCTGTGGTCGCGGATAAATTCAAAAGAGAGTTACCGCGGCCCTTGGCACAGGCAACTGAAGGAACAAGGGTGAATTTTAGTCAGTAACAGTCTGACACACCCTCCCGCTCCACCCAGAGCGGGAGAAGTCATTGGATTATGTCCCATCCCCACAAAAAATGGTTATTAGAAAACACAGACTCTGGCGGAGTTTTCATCATTTACGTTAATACTTTCCAGTCATGCTTCATTGCCACCATCTTGCCCAACGAAGCAAGTAATAGATAGTGTTATCTCTACTTTACACCTAGTTTACCGCCCGGGTTTGAGGTGTGGATAGTTTATATATCCTTGGAATTTACCTACTATCCTATTTACGTTATGCTATGTACATAAGTTTAAACTTGTCTTCATATTTTTCGAAGTTTAAAGGTTAAAAATTTGTTATGTGAATATTTGAAATAATATTTTTGAAACTTAGCGCAATTAATTTGTAAAATTATGTCTAACGCGGCAAAAAAATTGAGAATCACGCAAAATCTATTAAGCGTATTTTTATGAAACTTTCACCATTTTAAAGATAACTTAATTATACCTGTTGTTTTATGTGTAATAAATTAATAATGGGTCTAATTTGGGACAGCGCTCCTTGATGGGCGAGTCCTGGGTGGACGTACGACGCGTTGCGTGAGCTCAGCACAGACCACGCAAGCTAACCATTCAAGGCTGTTGGCATATAACTGCGCCTTAATAAAGCGAACAATCCACAATGATACGGCACTAAACTTATTAATTTACTTTGTCAACTCTTTTATTTTCGGTCGCCACAACCAATTGTGAAGTTAGGTCTAAATAAACTCAATGAGGTTACTGACCTATTTCGTTTGCTGATTTGGTGCGGATCGGGCCAATAGCTATAAGATTTATATTCTCCTATATTTTGCTGACGTAGATTTAAAGGTGTTTTTGAACAAGTTGGGCCTAATTTATACAGGGTGTAACAGAAAGGTGTGGTCATATTTTAAGAACTGCATCTGCCCATCGATATGAACAACTTTCTTCAAGAAAATCCGACGAACTTCCAAAAAATTTTTTTTACCTGCCATACAAATATTGATCAGCTGATGATGACTTTGTATGAAAAGTCCAATTTTTTTTTCGGGAATTTTCTATTTTTTCTTAAAGAAAGTTGTTAATTTCCATGGGCAGAATCGGCTCTTAAAATATGACCACACCTTTCCATTACAGCCTGTATAGAAGGAAAATACACTAACAATTGCAAAATAACTACGTGTCAGGTACCGTGGCGTTTAATTTTTTTTTTTTGCATTTTTAATAATAATACTTATAATTTTAATAATAATATTTTTTTTTCACCAAACCTCACTGGTGCGGCGTTGAGTTGTGACGGGTTAATTTCGGAAGTCGGTGCTTGCATTTTGTTTCTACGTTATTTGACACCAACTTCCGAAAAAAAATAATTTATTTTCTTTTTTGGAAGTCGGTTGTATTATTTGTAAAAAGTTTTTTATTTTTCTCTTTTTAGTTGTTGTACTCCAAAACTAATGTCTTAATATTAAAGTTATCCCAAGTTGATAACCCTAACAACAATAATGTTTTTGGTGTAGTTATTATACTATTATTATAATATTTATATGGGACCAACACTGAAGAATGACCTAGTAAACAATAAAAAAAATCATCAAAATCTGTTCACAAATGGCGGAGTAATCGCATAACAAACATACAAAAAAAAACACATACAGACGAACTGAGAACAAACTCCTTTTTGAAGTCGGTTAAAAATTTTAAACATGATTAGTTTAAACACTGATAAGCCGGTTCTTAATCCAATATTTTCCATGGAGAATTTAAATTTAGAATCCACTTATTTTATAAACTAGAATTATGGTTAGAGGTTATTTTTTGTTGACAAAGATCACACAATGATAAGAAACATATAAGTTCGTAAAATTAAATTGCAGATACTATGAGATCCTTAGAAAATTTGCCTTTTCTTTTTTTTTTGCTTTTCATTCTTGAGTGGAGACCGCGTATCGGAAGATGCAGCGTTGGATTGGAAGGCCTCCCATAAAGTAGACCGATGACCTGGTGACGGTCCCGGAAATAATCAGATGGATGCGAGACGCACATACCAGTCGATGTGGCTACACTTGGGGGAGGCCCATGTCCAGCAGTGGACGTCTTTCGGTTGAAATGATGATGATGATGATGCAGCGATACTCTTGAATCCTATTTCCTAGGAACTGTACAAATTTTTAGGTATCAAAGACTTAGTCTCCGTGACGACATGGTTGGCGCAGTGCTTGAGCGTTAGGCTGCTACGGCTGCGTGTCGCGAGTTCGATTCCCGCACAGAACATATACAGGATGTAACGGAAAGATGTGGTCTTATTTTAAGAACCGGTTCTGCCCATGGAAACGAACCACTTTTCCATACCTTTCCTTATCATCAGCTCATCAATGTTTATATTTTTTTGTTAATTTCCTCTGGATTTCTTGAATAAATTTGTACTTATCGATGGGCGGATGCAGTTCTTAAAATATGACCACACCTTTCCGTTACACCCTGTATATAATATATGTATGGCCTACAGATAGTTGTTCCGGGTCTGGGTGTCTTGTGTATGTGAGTTTACATGTTTGTGAACGCACCCACGATTAATTCCTAGTGGGGCAATGTTTCTAAAAAAAAAAGAATAACAGGGATGTGCCTTATCAGGCGTTGCACAGGGTACATAAATTTAAATACTTGGGCCATCTGGTTACTGCTGACCTAAAAGATGACATGGATCTAGAGCGGGAGCGCAGAGCATTGTCAGTTAGGGCGAATATGCTGGCCCGCAGACTTTCCCGATGTACAGACGCAATTAAAATAACCCTTTTTAAGGCATACTGCACAGCATTGTACTCGGGGGCCCTGTGGTTCACATATACCCAAAAGGCTTACAATGCTCTGCGTATCCAATATAATAACGCATTCAGGGTATTGCTGCGACTGCCGCGTTTCTGTAGTGCCTCGGCAATGTTTACAGACGCACGCACTGACGGCTTTGATGCACTGTGGCGTAAGAAATCTGCTTCGCTACTCCGCAGGCTACGTGGCAGTCCCAACACTATCCTGCAATCGATAGTTGCCCGGGTAGACAGCCTGCTAGTGTGGGCACTAACAAATAGGACCCGATCGGTTTTAGTTATTAAGTACTAACATAGGACAAGCTAATTTGTTACTAACACTATAGACCACATAGTAGTCTGATTAAATAGGTAAAGATTATTATTATAGAGGGAGTTCCGGAGCGGCCTTTTAGGAGGTAACGGAACCCCTTCTAAGTGCTGAAATGACCCATCGAGGTGGTTTTAGTGAGGTAAGGAACCCACACTCTCTGGTTTTTCGCTTAGATTAGATATAAGACGATGTCGCGAGACTGTTTGAAAAAGTCACCTTGCCCCGGCCACAGGTAACTGAAGAAACACGGGTGGGGTTTAGTCGTTAACCGACATGCCCTTCCACTCCATCCAGAGCAGAGAGAGAAGTCACCTGATGTCTTCACACCCTCAAAAAGAAACGTCCAAGTACGTGTCGGACTTCGCAAATTTAAGGTGCCGTACCAAATGAATTTTTGGCTATTTGTATGGCTTTGGGTCAACAATAAAAAACTTTTTACAAAAAAAATACAACCGACTTCCATAAAAAAATACTAAAAAATGCAAAATAACTTTAATTTCGGAAGTCGGTGTTTCTAGTTTAGTTTCTTCGTTATTTGACACCGACTTCCGAAATTAAAGTTATTTTGCATTTTTTAGTATTTTTTTATGGAAGTCGGTTGTATTTTTTTTGTAAAAAGTTTTTTATTTTTCACTTTTTAGTTGTTTTACCCCATTCTAAAACTAAATGAATAGTAAAGTTATGCCCGAATTGATAGCCCCAGAAATAGGGAATTTGAACGTAGTTGGTGAAATTAGGGTGTATCAGAGTGAACTGTACAAATCTGTATACAAGGGGTATCAGCGTGATGTAATGTTGTGGAGTGGTGAAAACAATATACAGACATGCGATTGCAGCAATTCTGAAAGGTTTGCTATCATTTATTGAAGAGTTCCGTTGTGTATCTCCAAAGTCCTTCATCAGATCTTCACCAAATTAAAATGGGACCAAATGTAAAGCAACAGCTTTCAAATAAAAAAAAAATCTTCAAAATCGGTTCACGTAGTTAGAAGTTATGAGGTAACACACATAAAAAAAAAAAAAAAAAAAAAAAAAAAAAAAAAAAAAAAAAAAAAATACAGTCGAATTGAGAACCTCCTCCTTTTTTTGAAGTCGGTTAAAAATAAAAAACTTTTTTACAAAAAAATAGAACCGACTTCCAAAAAAAGTGCAAAATAACTTTAATTTCGGCAGTCGGTGTCAAAAAACGAAGACACAAAACAGGAACACCGACTTTTTTTATTTTTCACTTTTTAGTTGTGGTTCTCCATCAAACTGTGTTAACAATTCTTATACGAGTACATACGATAGTAGCAATCGCGGTTGATTTGCTGTCAATTTTTGAAGAGTTCCGTTGTCTGTCTCCGAAACCCATCATCACATCTTTTTGAAATTGAAATGGGACCATTTCGGAATAAACCCCTTTCAAGTAAAAAAAGAATTTAGCAAATCCGTCATTATATGACGAAGTTATGCCCGAATATAAATAAATAAAAAAAAAAACAAACATCCGAATTGATAACCTCCTCCTTTTTCGAAGTCGGTTAAAAATCCTTATGCTGTGAAAATTTGGAGACTGTAGCTCCAACCGTTTACCTGTAAAACCCGTGTGATAGACGACGGACTGACAGACAGACGGACACGTGAGTGACAGCAACAGCAGGGTACGAAACTCTAAAAAAGGTGTTTGGAAGATGCAAGCAAAACGAGAGTCTCGAGAATTAGTTCCATCTCAGAAACTCCACAATCACTACCGTAATAACTCTAACTAATGAGGCGTCAAAGAGGAAGATAAAGTCAGTCAATGGGTTAAAACTAACCGACTTTTGACCAAGTTCCTCCCAGATGACAAGGAATGGCAGATATTAAGTGTCTTACAAGTTTAAATTACTTTTTAAATTCGCTTAGTTGGGAATTTTGAGTTGGACAGTTAAAAGGCTGGCACTTTATCGGCATTCGTTTTTGTTTTTTTTTCTTCTGAAGTGCTTAGTGCTATTTTAAGTTTTAAGGTTTTTAATGACTTTTCATTTATGTAGACTAGCTTCTGCCAGCGGCTTTGGCCACGTGTAACCAACCAGACGTCATATTGTGCATTTCATTTTTTTTCTTTTTCATAATAAAAAAGAAAACTATATTAAGTGGAAACTATAAAGGTTATAAGGTTCTATAAGGGTTCGAGGAGGCGATTCCAAAAATATATCTCACTAAAATGTTCAAAAAACCCGACTATACAAAACAACAAAAAGTTCCAAACAAGTCACTTTTCAAGCAGTCTGATGCAGTTGGTGGCAGTTATTTTAATTCAATTATTGATTTCATGCCACCAACTTGACTGTGAAAGTGACTTGTTTGGAACTTTGTTGTTTTTTATAGTCGGGGTTTTTTGGAATTATATTTTTTTTTGTCATTTGCGTGCGCCTGCCTAGCATTTTCCCAACTACCTTGGGGTCGGCTTCCAGTCTAACCGGATGCAGCTGAATACCAGTATTTTACATGGAGCGACTACCTATCTGACCTCCAGAACGCAGTTACTGGGTAATACGATAGTCCTTGGTAAGACTGGTTGTCTTTCTTTCTATTTTTTTTTTCTTACCAAATTTCATCCAGATCCGATCAGCCGTTCTGGCGTGTTTGCATTGGGTAACAAACATACATCCATCCAAACTTTCTAATTAATAAAATCAGACGTTTTCTACGAACAAAAACATTATTTCTTCTTTTAAGTTTATCTTAGTCTTTCTGACAAAAAGATTCCAAAAATAGCGCTAGTTCGTATTTCAGTTTCACCTCTCCTTTGAGAACAAAAATATCTCCTTGCTACGTGAAAACCTGATCAACTTTCAAAGTCTAACAAAACCGGCCAAGTACGAGTCGGACTCGCGAATGAAGGTTCCGTACCATCGTACAAGATTTTACGCGTCTACTTGTTGTTAAAATTAAGATCGAGCAAAAAATTACAAAAAAAACACGTTTCTAGTATGGGAACCCCCTTTCATTTTTAATTTATTTAGATTTTTATTATTTGTTGTTATAGCGGCAACAGAAATTTCAACTGTCTATCTATTAAGGCCCTACTACCGGCCAAGTGGCGCCCTCATTGAATATAAAATCGTAGCACAGCATAGAAAATAAATATAATCTAATAATATATAAATATATAATAAATAGAATCCAACGTCACGTTTGTTACAAAGAGGATAAAGTATTTTTACATTGTTAAAACAGGTCTCAGAATGTTTCGTATCCAAAGTAGGCAAAGGAACCAAAAACGGCCGTTTCTGACACTTTAATTCTTTAATATTAATTTTCTATGATAAGCAACGATTTTTTATTCAATGATGCCACTTGACCGGTAGTAGACCCTCAAGGATCATGAGATAGGTACTGCCTGCTGACAGACAGACGCGGAGGCTTAGTAATAGGGTCCCGATGGTTACCCTTCGTGTACGGAACACTAAATAATGGAAATCCCGACACTGCTCGACTCGACATCCGATACAAATGTTATGCTAGGCGAATGAACTACGAATAAGTTACCCAAGATATCTTCCTACTGAGTTCATAAAGTAACTCAAGTTATTTTTGGTCGGAATAACATTGGCACAATGTGTGGCTACATATGTACGAACTTGGAGATTTATTGAAGCAACGAAGTCATCAACATATACGTTACATGGATCTTGTTACTCTTAATAGGACGTGGCAAGTGGAAAATTGAAGATTTCCATAATCTTTACGCTTGGGTTAGACTTTTTATTGCATGGCAAAGGGGAGTGTTGGTTTTTATCTTCTCTCGTATCGATACTTTACCATACGTCACTACATACAATTATTATAAGACAAAGTCCCCCGCTGCGTGTCTCTTCACGATAAACTCAAAGACTACTAAACAGATTCTCATGCAGTTTCCACCAACAGACCGAGTGATTCACGAGGAAGGTTTAGGTGTATAATTTGTAACCGTGCGAATGGATTGTTCCGAATTTTAGTTTGCAATTTTCAGTGTATTTTTAACCGACTTTCGAAAAAGGAGGAGGCTCTATGTTCGACTATATGTATGTTTTTTTTTAGGTATGTCCACCGATTTCTCCGTCAGTTGTGGACCGATTTACAAAATTCTTTTTTTATCCGAAAGAATATACTCCCGAAGTGGTCCCATATAAATTTTATCGAAATTGCTTTAGCGCTTTTTGAGAAACTGAACAAAAACAAAAATACGCATATCTTGATGACGTTTTTGTGTTCTCCAAATGTTTAAATGCCACGTTCCATGTTATTGGGGTTTTTAGTTCTGGAGTATAACAACTAAAAAGCGAAAAATAAAAAACTTTTTTACACTAAAAATAACTTTAATTTCGGAAGTCGGTGTCAAATATCGAAGAAATAAAATAAAAACACCGACTTCCGAAATTAAAGTTATTTTTAGTGTATTTTTTTTGGAAGTCGGTTGTTTTTTTTGGAAGTCGGTTGTTTTTTTTGTAAAAAAGTTTTTTTTCTTTTTTGTTTATGAACCACTCAGAGGGTTAAACCCGCAGGTTGTAGCTATGAGGAAACATGACTCCAGCAGGGAATTCCACTCCTTAGCTGTACGCACAATGATTATGTTCCCAAAACGTACCTATATACCATAAAAATTGGTCTCATTTCAAGTTCAACTCTCAAAGACATCAACATCATCAAAATGAATGAATAAAATAAACGGGGCGAATGTTTTGACAATTTTAATATCTCATACGTTAGCGTTTGTGTTTCTTTACGAAAGTTACGACTACACGTGAGTTCCATACAGCTGTATTAAAATATTCTGCGTACTGTACTAAAAGTTACATCTGTACTTCTGTGTTTATATTTCCTTCAGCTTTGTCCTTGTCCTTCACCCCCGGCTCCCACCCCGTTCAAGTTGGGGCGTGTAAGCTTGTTATTCAAATTTTGCTTTCTTCTGAGCAAGGCTTAATTTTAGGCGTGCGTCAGTCAAGATTGTGACAGACGGATAACCTATAGGGAACGTGCACGGCGTAGTCTGTGCCATCTAGTGGAGTAAATTCAAAACTTTTGCCCTTTAAAAACTATTCATTGAAATTTCCGTGCCATAAATGTATGTATACACACACGCATCATGCACACATGCAGCACGCAAACGTAGACTGGCATGTAGTGAGTGAAATCCGTAACTTTTACTCTATAAACACTTGAATTGAAACATTTATATCCCGCCATTTAAAGTTCCTGCACGATCTCTATAGTCTAATACAGTGACAGATGGTTGCATAAAAAATCTGGATACTTAGATTTATGCAACATAATTTCATGACTTTTGGAATTGAGCGACGCTTGCATGAGTAGGGTAGTGGACACCTTAGCAGTGTAGAGTAGAGCTTTTTGCGAAGAAACTTATCTAATAGGTACTTGAATAAACTAATTATTACATGATTTCTTTAAATGCAATTTTGTTAAATCTCCCTAATAGCATTTATTGTGGGCATTCAGTTGGGCCACGTGCACTTCGTGGGTTGGCCAACTGTTAGATTTGGCCATCTAATAGAGGTAGGGCCTACATCAAAGGGCCCACAAAAAATGGCCAAAAAGGGGCCAACAACTGGGCCTAGGGGGGGCCAACAACTGGGCCTGGGGGGGGCCAACAACTGGGCCTGGGGGGGGCCAACAACTGGGCCTGGGGGGGGGCATTGTAGAGCCTACAGTTGACAAATGGTTAGGGTTTGGTTAGGCTGGTTTCACAGCTGTCCGGGAGACCCGTACGGGCCGCCCGTACTGGCACCCGGAACGGAGACATACGTGAGGCGCTAGAACATTGTTTCACAGCGACGCGGAGCGGGTCGCATACGGACCAATCCGCGTCGCTGTGAAACGATGTTCTAGCGCCTACGTAAGTCTCCGTTCTGGGATCCCTTACAGGCGGCCCGTACGGGTCTCCCGGATAGCTGTGAAACTAGCCTTAAGTGTAGTATTTTAGAATTACAGCTGTGGTACAAATATAATTAGAATTAAAAAATCATCATCATCAGCATTTTAATGTCCCCACTGCTAGAACACAGGCTTCCTCTCTGTGAGAGGGTGTGGACCGTAATCCATCACGCGGGCCCAATGCAGATTGATGGATGTCACATGTCTTCAAATTTTTGGTACTAGGACTTGCCAGTTTCCTCACGATGTTATCCTTCACCGTTTTGAGAGCAGTAGTGATGAAATAATTTACATAAAGTAAAGCGCCTGCCTGGGTTTGAACTCACAACCTACAACTTGTAAGTCGCGACAGTCACCACTGGGCCACCACTGTTCCAAAAAATATGTTAGGGTAATGCCATATGTGACTAACTCTACATTTGACACGATTTGAGTTTTATTTTGCATTGTTTTACGAATTCCACTATTTTTATAGTACTAATTTCAGTAATTTTGTATAAATATCCTTTAATTAAACCTCCGTGGTAATAAATGTGTACTTTATAACCCCGGTGGCTCTCATGTGTGCCGCTAGTTTTCCGCTAGTTTGCCTTGCCAAAAACCCGATTCACGCGTTTTAAACCGCTATTATCACTATTAGCCAAGGTCTTTAGACCTGTAACAAGGTTCATACACACGGAACCTGACCAAGTCAGTAGTTACACGATGGCCGCCTGTCAACGGGGACTGACATATGCTGAAACGTGACACGTCCCGGACTTGAGAGGTTAAAAAAGTTAAGGTTTATTTAAACAAATGTAAATGTGACTGACACTTCATGCAAAATGAACTCGTGATGAAGTGTTTTTGAACTACAGATCTTTCTCGATGCATGTTTTATAACTAATTTGTAATAGTAGTCGTAATTTGTGTTTGTATTTGTACATGAAAAAAAATATTGGGATGTGTTGAAATGGAAAACCTTACATTCGTAAAAACTTTTTTATTAGAAAAATAAATTGTGGCTGACACTAATACAGACCAAAACGTGACTGACTAACGTCACTTTGGATTTCAGAATAATCGTATTTTTAAATGAAACATTACGAATTCAATACAATCATAACATAGGAACTTTACAAAAATAAACATATAAATAAAAAAAAATGCTATTTTTGCGTTTAATTACAAAATGCAGAAAATTATACATTCATAGAAACTTTTTTATTAGAAAAATAAATTGTGGTTGACACTAATACAGACCAAAACGTGACTGACAAACGTCACTTTGAATTTCAAAATAGTCGTATTTTTTAAATGAAACAGAAACGAATACAGCACAATCATAAGAATGACACTTTACAAAAATAAACTTACTCGTATAAAGAAAAAAATGCTATTTTTGCGTTTAATTACAAAATGCAGAAAATCATACATTCATAGAAACTTTTTTATTAGAAAAATAAATAGTGGCTGACACTAATACAGACCAAAACGTGACTAACGACACTTGTGAACATCAGAATGACTGGCCAAAATGACCGATCAGCTTTAAAATATTACTAAAATCTAATGCCTATTTGCTACTATTTGATACGTTTGTTTAAATAATTGGTACCTAATTAATAACTGAGAAAATGAATTCAAAAATTGGGCAGTCATTCTGATGTCAAGATGACTACCCACATTTAGAATCTCCACGTAAGGGCTCCAAAATTTCAATTCGCCTTTAAAAAATTAGTACCTATTTGACACTTAAACATATATTTTTTCTAGATTTTTAGGGCATCATTTAGTTCTACCTAATTTTGAGGACAATGAGTCATTTGTATGTTTGCCATTTGTTAATATGACGCTAAGTCATTAAAACCCGCGGGTGCAGTGTTTAATTTTACCTCCAAATTACCACCTCCTTAATTATAGATCAAACAGGTAAGATCAGTATCCTTAAAATCAGCATTTTCAATTTAACCAGTAGATATATTACGCGTGAAAGTGATTTCCTCGGCATTAAAATCATCAGTATAATTTTCTGATATACAATTATTATGATGTTCATTAATAAATGATGAATTAGTACCTGCATTATTACTAGTAACATTACTTTTATCGTTGATCCTTAATTTACCTCTTAATTCAGTTTTTATTGCATTTAGATGACGCCTCTTTGTTCTTGCAGATAGTCCAGAATATTGTCGTGTAGAGCTGCTGTTATTAGCTTCATCATATTCTTCTGTTATCTCTTCCGCCATCTCGATTTCTAGCAAATCTAAACCAGTTTGTTATGACACCTGTGATTCCAGCATCAGTTGCTGTCTCTGCCAACTTGTTTCTTTACACTGCAACTGTAAATATTACGAAGCAGTACTTTAGCATTTCATTTAGAATAACACAATCGATAAATAATAAACCACAAATAATATTACTGGGTAATACGATACCCCTTGATAAGACTGGTTGTCACTTTCGGGCTTCTGACGACCCGTAACGACTGTTAAAGATCCACGATTGATAGCCGGGACCAACAGCTTAACGTGCTTTCCGAGGCACGGAGGAGTCTCAGTATGTAAAGATGGTCACCCATCCATGAATCCCAGCAAACGTAGCTTAAACTGATGGATCGGCCCGTGCAGCTGTTATTACTTAAGCCACGAGCTTCTCCATAAATAAATGAATCTAATATGGTTACATAAATATATCTAATATTATCTGTAATTTTCATAGTCATACCTACTTTCAATGACTTTTGACAATAATTGTAAATTTTTCAAACTAAACTTATTATTTTATCCAGTCCAGTTGCATTGAATTGCCAGAGAGTTGGTGAAAACCCGTTCCAGATTTCTTCTGGTAATTGTGGCAGTTCCTTTGCCACCAACATAGGCCAAAACATTTATCGGCTCATAGTCAATAAGCAATCATAAATAAACGTAAAACAATGTATGTATACTCGTTTATCTATTAAATTTCATATAATAGTAGTATTATAACTACATAGTATATCATCAGTACGTCCAGTGGTCTTGTTTGCTTGTAAAGCTTGTATATTTCTATCAGAATATTGTACTTACCAATATTGTTCTTTGTGTTCTTCATCTTCAAGCCAACTTTCTATTTATCTAATATCGTCAAGTGATTTTAATGGTATGTATATATCTACCAGCAAAGTGGCTGCACTAGACACATGTGTTGAAGGAGAGTGATATTCTCAGTAAAATATCATTTTGAGTTTGCTTCAGGTCCTCCATTGCGGTTTGAATGTGTCCAAGACATTGGGCAATGACATCTAAAATAATAATAATAATAAAGTAATACATTTCCTAGATAGAAGATTCCAAAACAATATAAAAAAGTGTGTGTGTACTTATGCACGCACGTAAGAAGTTATACTTCTTTGGCAAAACCAGATAAAAAACCAAACTGTTACAAAGTTTACAAAACGAAAACAATCATTCTTCATGAACCACAGACCATAGCTAACTTAACGGTGTCGGTTCTAGCTAACTTCAGGCTGTAGGTTTTCGTGACGGTGTGCGCGAGTATCGTAAAAATTTACTCTCATCATTTTGCCCTAACGTACCTAAAGAAGTATAACTTCAAAAACAGTATGCCTACTACTGTTTCTTTTGATAGATTTAAAGTAAAATAAATTCACAATTTTAAGAAAAACAATGATCCACCATCGTGGACTCTAAAATGAATGTCAGATTTGCAATCGGCACCCCCAAAAACCTATTACACGATACCCATATCGAATCTTTGAGAAAAAGTTGCATCCGCCATCTTGGATTTTAAAATGAATGTCTAATTCACAATCAGCACCCCCAAAAACCTATTACACGATACCCATATCATATTTTAGAGAGAAAGTTGCATCCGCCATCTTGGATTTTAAAATGAATGTCTAATTTGCAATCAGCAACCCCAAAAACCTATTACACGATACCCATATCGAATTTTTGAGAAAAAGTTGCATCCACCATCTTGGATTTTAAAATGAATGTCTAATTCGCAATCAGCACCCCCAAAAACCTATTACACGATACCCATATCGAATTTTTGAGAAAAAGTGGCAGCCGCCATCTTTGATATAAAAATGAATGTCAGATTTGCAATCGGTAGCCCCAAAAACCTTTTACACGATACCCATATCGAATGTTTGAGAAAAAGTTGCATCCGCCATCTTTGATTTCAAAATAAGTGTCAGATTTGTAATCGGCACTCCCAAAAACCTATTAAACGATACCCATATCGAATGTTTGAGTAAAAGTTGCATCCGCCATCTTTGATTTTAAAATGACTGTCAGATTTGCAATCGGCGCCCCCGAAAACCTACACGATACCCATATCAATATTATATAATATAATCATATTATTATTATTATTATAACTTCAAAAATAAAAAGGCTGTGACCTACCCGTGTGCAAAATTTCATTCAAATCCCTTCACCCGTTATTGTGTGATTGACAGGCAAACATACAAACATTCACATTTATAATATTAGTAGGATGTAGGATTGTCGTATTTTATATTAGGGGGTGACATAACCTACCAACACAAGCAATTTTTGCTAAAGAATCAACCTCAAAATTGCGGGTAAAAAATGGTCAAGTAATTGTCAGACTCAATCCCGGGCTGATAAGTTTTAAGTTTTTATATTTCTATGTATTGTAATAATTTTGTGAATACTTATTGTTACTGAAATAATAACTTAATTGTCTGATTAAATAAATAAATAATATTAAATATTATATGCATAGATTCCAACGGATTCCATACGGTGGAGGTTTGCCCCGCTTGGGCAGAACAAACCTCCACCGTATGCTCCACCGTGTCCTCTGGGCGATCCTCGCAGTGGAAACACTCAGGGGTCACCTCCGCCTTGATCCGACACAGGTACCTCCCGAAACAGCCGTGTCCGTGACTTTTTTGTAAGAAGGTGTTGACACATCTCAATCATAAGCAACTCACAGCTGTCATTAGAGGCAGACAATCTTAATTTAGCGTTCTCGTTTAATTAATCGGGTTTTTAAAACAAATTTAACAAGCATTTTGTTGCTTTCTTCGTTAAGTGAACCACTATATAACTCTATGGCATCTATTAAACTTTTCGTCACATTTTCGTCACCATTCATAACTGGTAATAATGCCACGGCAGTCCTGTAATTAAAAGCCTCCATATTGTCTACTTCTGTTCTAGCCTCGACTGTACACTCAGCACTTGGTTGAGAACTATATATATACTATGCGACCGCACTCGGCACCCGTCTCAGATGGCAGGGTCGCCATGTAAGGTTGTCGGTTCGGGAAGATGATTGAAACAAGTGCCTTCATTGGTGTATTGTATATTACTGCCCTTAGCGTACGTTCAGTCCTTATAATATGTATGATACTTAATATTAAGATACAGATGTGCACACACACATTAGTCTTACACACTACAGGTGAGCACCTGCGTCAGGAGTCTATTAGCGGTAGGAGAAGAAATTGTGCAAGAGTGACCTTAGTGTGAAATGGAAGAATAATAAGAATTTTTGGAGACGTTTAAGAGACTGAAAAGAGTAGAAAACCCTCTTACTAACGTCAGCATTATGAACCTCCCAAGAGAAGTTAGTGTCTATATGGACGCCTAGGTTTTTAGCGCTTTTCGAGTACAATATGGGCACCGAATCATACACTACTGGCGGGCGAGACTGATGATCTAAAAGGCTGAGCATGTAGCTTGCGACTTAGTTGGGTTCAGTAAGAGTCCAAAGGATTTAGCCAACTTGTTGATATTTTCAAGGTCATCATTGATGGCATCCACAGCGCCAGCGAGTTAACCCATTCTAAAGTGACGGTATAACTGCAAGTCGTCTGCATAGAGATGATAGTTAGAAGTAAAGACCTCAGTGATAGCGTTTATAAAAACTGAGAAAAGAAGAGGAGAGAGGACGCCACCCTAAGGTACAACCGCAGCCAAATCACACCATTCAGAAAAATCCTCATCAGACCGAACATACTGCGAGCGGCCTCGAAGATAAGATTTGAAACACTCAATTACTGGCGCAGAGACATTAAGGGAGGAAAGGATTCCTAAGAGAATGTCAAAGTAAACTGAATTAAAGGCACTGCTGAAGTCCAGTAAAACCAACACTGTCAAGCATTTGTTTTCCATAGCCAGTCTTATATCGTCAGTTATTTTGACAAGAGTTGTCACAGTGCTATGGCCAGGTCTAAAATCAGAGGTAAGGACTCAGCATGCCATTAGAGGATAGATAACAAGACAGTTGCTTCTGAACAACGCTCTCGAGAACTTTGGAAAGGATTGGGAGGATGGATATTGGACGGAACTGAGATAGAGAAGAGGGATTTGAAACTTTAGGAAGTGGTAAGACGTGAGCCTTCTTCTAAGCAGAAGGAAACGTGTTAGTGAAAAGAGAAAAAATTACTATGTGAGTTACAACAGGAACTATTTCACTCAAAATAGGTAGGAACATTTGGAACTGAAGACCATAGTCACCTAACGCCTTAATGGAGATGGATTGAAAACATTTCTTAATATCTAGCTCAGTAATTGGGTGGAAAGTGAAAGAAGTATTTGCTGGTAAAGGAAGATTGGAAAGATCATTGAGAGTCGAAGATTTAACATCGATATCGAGTATAATTGGTGATGTAGAAAAGTGCGCATTAAGTGCATTGAGGTCCATTTTATCAGAAGAACTCTTGCTAGAGGCTTTGCCAATACCAATAGTCTTTAAAAATTGCTATACTTGTGTCGGGTTGAAGTTATCAATTGAGTTGTGAATGTGATGCCTTTTGGCATTCCTACACAAACAACTGCAGCGATTTCGCATCTTCTTATAAAGGTCCCAGTTTTCCTCAGTAGCCCGATTCCTGTATAAACGCTTGGCCTTATCACGTTTCGCCATCAGGTTTTTTATAGCTGGGGAAAGCCATGGTGCAGGAAGGTGTTTGACTCTTACCTTTTTAAGGGGTGCATCATACAAATTCAATATAGTACTGCTGAAAACTGACACCATAGAGTCCATATTCTCGCCGGTGAACACAGAAGACCAGTCAATCCCACCCGCATCAGCCCTCAAACGCTCCAAATCAACGTTTTTAAAACTGCGAAGAAAGAGAAATTTGGCCTTGCGTTGAGGAAGTCAAATTTTATAGGAAAGGTAAATGAGGTCATGGTAGCATTCTGTTACTTTTTTAGTCCACTTTCCTGTTGTTGATCTCATCATGTGACCAGTCCATTTCCATTTTAACTAAATACAAATAACAATAAAAATAAATAAATAATTAAAAAAAAAATTAAGTAATGTAACAATAAACAAGAAAAAAATAATTTCAGCACTCAAACCTCGATGCACTCGCCGGCTACATTAGTTTTATAATTAAAAGATAAAAAGCCTGTAGTCCAAACAAAATAAATACACGTTAGTATGTTTCCGAACGAAAACTTTGAGTAACACCGAACTGTCTAAATGTCAAATGACAATAATAACATAAATAAGAAATCAAATCAAAACAAAAAACTAAAAAAATTGAATGACCGACACATGAACGACATAAAACATAAAAATTATAAGTACCTAGTATATTATATACTCAGAAAAATGGAAGACCCGCAACGAAGACTCATCACTTTACTGTCTAGCAAATTCTCTTATCAGGCACTGGCTTCGAAGTTACGGCTGAGGGCTCAGCAACGGGAAACTGAGCCACAAGTTCTTGATATTCCGAAGCAAACTCAATCTTCCGTCGCGATTTTTCGGAAACCTGGATGACAATCTTCCCCTCAGACGTCCAACACTTATGTATTCCGAAGTACTTCCGAGCATTCATAAAAATATCGTGTCTGAGCTTAGTCAGGAACTCAGAAAGCGTTAAACCAGAGCCTTTCAGCTTGGTTGTTATTTCGCCACACCTCATTCCTTACGATGCGGCTTTCAAATCTAACTAAGAGGGGACGAGGTTTGCTGGTGTTGCTTCCAAGGCGGTGACAGGCTGTTATATCTTTAGAGGCGACGTTGGCCATTTCCAGACGCTCCGACAAAACCTTCAGGAAACCATTGCTTAGATCTGCTCCCTTGTCCTCACTCAGGCCATGCAACAGAAGAACCTTAGCACGGGTTGTCATTTCGTGCCTATCCAGCCAAACACAAGCAACTCCATCTGGGATTTCAGTGAACTCAATGTTTTCCAAACTAGGGTCTTCAACTCAGTGAAGTCCTTGGATAGGCTGGCAATAGTCTTATGTGAAGCTTCACCACTGGCATTCTTCAAGTCTTCCTCATATTGTGACATTCTTGAAGCAAATGTAGGAGACAGCTCCTCCACAGTGCTTGACGATTTGGAGTACAGGTCCATTTCAGCAAAGAGCAGTGCTTGCAGTGTAGAGAAGTGGTGTCAAGGAGATTTGATGAACTGACTGAGTGCACCAGAGGTTAATGTACTACTTTATTATGTTTCTTGCATTTAAAAGTTGTTTTTAATATTTTATTAAATTAATTATATGAGAGCTCAAAATTGTAACTGTATTATTTGGGACTACCCTCCAATTACTCAATTTTTTCTCAATAATTTCTCGAGATTTTTACATCATATCATGGTTTTCGACTAGAGCAACAATTTCTTCCTTGAAAAGATTTTCATCCGAGCAACTATTTTGAAAATATGGAGCGTTTTGTAAAAAATAAAATAAAATTTGGAGGCCTATAACTCGGGAACGGTGCGTCGGAGGGCCATGCTTCTCAGAGCCTAAATGGTTTCTACGGACAAGGTTAATAAGGTGCTCCAATAAAACAGGCCGAAATCTGTTAAAAAAAATCTCTGAAAATTTTAATGATCCGGCCCGACACTTAGAAGAATTTTGCAATCATTTTTTTTTTCTCAATAATTTCTCGAGTTTTTTACATTATTTCATGGTTTTCGAGTAGAGCAACAATTTATTTCTTAAAAGATTTTCATCCGAGCAACCATTTTGAAAATATGGATCGTTTTGTTAAAAATAAAATAAAATTTGGAGGCCCATAACTCGAGAACGGTGCGTCGGAGGGCCATGCTTCTCAGATCCCAAATGGTTTCTATGAACAAGGTTAGTAAGGTGCTGCAATAAAAAGGGCAGAAATCTGTTAAAAAAAATCTCTGAAAATTTTACTAAGTCCTTTGATGATCGCCGACACTTAGAAAAATTTTGCAGTAAATTTTTTTTCTTAAATAATTTCTCGAGTTTTTACATTATCTCATGGTTTTCGAGTAGAGCAACAATTTCTTTCTTAAAAGATTTTCATTCGAGCAACCATTTTGAAAATATGGATCGTTTTGTAAAAAATAAAATAAAATTTGGAGACCCATAACTCGGGAACGGTGCGTCGGAGGGCCATCCTTCTCAGAGCATAAATGGTTTCTATGGACATGGTTAGTAAGGTGCTGCAATAAAAAGGGCAGAAATATGTAAAAAAAAATCTCTGAAAATTTTACTAAGTCCTTTGATGATCCAGCCCGACACTTAGAAGAATTTTGCAATCATTTTTTTTTCTCAATCATTTTTCGAGTTTTTCACATTATCTCATGGTTTTCGAATAGAGCAACAATTTCTTTCTTGAAAAGATTTTCATCCGAGCAACCATTTTGAAAATATGGATCGTTTTGTAAAAAATAAAATAAAATTTGGAGGCCCATAACTCGGGAACGGTGCGTCGGAGGGCCATGCTTCTCAGAGCCTAAATGGTTTCTATGGACAAGGTTAGTAAGGTGCTGCAATAATAAGGGCAGAAATCTGTTAAAAAAAAATCTCTGAAAATTTTACTAAGTCCTTTGATGATCGCACACTTAGAAAAATTTTACAATAATTTTTTTTTTTTTAAATAATTTCTCGAGTTTTTTACATTATCTCATGGTTTTCGAGTAGAGCAACAATTTCTTTCTTGAAAAGATTTTCATCCGAGCAACCATTTTGAAAATATGGATCGTTTTGTAAAAAATAAAATAAAATTTGGAGGCCCATAACTCGGGAACGGTGCGTCGGAGGGCCATCCTTCTCAGAGCCTAAATGGTTTCTATGGACAAGGTTAGTAAGGTGCTACAATAAAAAGGGTAGAAATCTATTAAAAAAAAAATCTCTGAAAATTTTACCAAGTCCTTTGATGATCCGGCCCGACACTTAGAAGAATTTTGCAATAATTTTTTTTTCTTAATAATTTTTCGAGTTTTTTTCATTATCTCATGGTTTTCGAGTAGAGCAACAATTTCTTTCTTGAAAAGATTTTCATCCGAGCAACCATTTTGAAAATATGGAGCGTTTTGTAAAAACTTTGGCGTAATGTAATATTTAACTGTTTTGGGCAGTCATTGGCCCAATGCAGTTGATATTTGTAGGGCCTACGTTATAAGCACTGCAAAAACGCCAACAGCTTTTAAGTAAAGGTAGGCAGTAGTAGCATTGGCCCAACGTTGGTAAATGGTTGGTTTAATGTTAATAATTTACTGCGTTGGGTCATTGTAAGTTTGATGTAGGGAATCTAACTAACTATATCCCAACGGATTCCCCACTGTTGGCCACTTGATGCCAACAGAAAATGCTACTAGGGCTCTGATATGACATAAAAAAACTGATTTCAGATTCATGTTAAGGAGGTCCCAAATCCCTATGAATTCAAAGAAGGAAAAAAAAACTGGCCAAGCGCGAGTTGGAATCGCGTATGAATTGTTCCGTACCATCATACAAGATTATACGTGTCTAATTATTGCCATTATTAAGATCGAGTAAAAAAAGCCAAAAAACACGTGTTTAGTAGGGGAGCCCCCTTTAATTTTTCATTAATTTTTATTATTTGTTGTTTATTATCAGAAAAAAAAACAAACGTATTTTCTTTCAATTTTGTATGTCCATCGCCGGCAATGACGATTCGAAAGACAAGCCGTTTATACATAAGGCCAACAACATCTGTATACAGGGAGTAACGAAAAGGTGTGGTCATATTTTAAGAACCAGTTTTGCCTATGGAAATGAATAACTTTCTCTAAGAAAAAAAAAGAAAATTTCCAAAAAATCAATATCTGTATAGGAGGCCAAAAAATTACTGAGAATTTTCTCAGATTTTCTTGAAGAAAGTTGTTCATATCTATGGGCAGATGCAGTTTTTAATATATGACCACCTTTCCGTTACACATTACCTACAGTTAAAAAATTCTTCGAAGCAAAATTTTGTGACTGACGACGGACAGACGGACACGTGAGTGACAGCAATAGGACTCCATTTGGAACCTTCGGGTACGGAACCCTAAAAAAACTTTGTTTTGGTTGCAATCGTTACGATTAATAAAATTGAAGAAAAACTGGCTTCAAAAATAATGGAACTTCTCCAGTTCTCCGTATACTTCAGAAGAGATCCAGTAGTTACTTCCGTCCTATATTCCGGCCCTGTGCTAAATTTGTTGTTCTGTATGCTAATCATAATTTCGCTGAAGTCTGTCCTAAAATGGAAATTCTACTTTAATAACCTACGCCAAACTTTACTTGGAATTTTAAGTTCTCTCTTGTTTCTCTTGAATTGACTAACTTTTAGGTGTACTGTTTCGATTTTCTTTTTTCTTTACGCGATTTTATATATTACAATTAATTTAACCGATTCTACAGCATGTAACAAAAGCTTTGTCCGATCTAATAAAGATGTATTCCTGGTTTATTATTTTTAGTAGTAACGAAAAGTTATTGATTTTTTTTATTTTTATAAAAAGTGCGAAATTTAACACTAAGTATGGCAATTTTTTTTAAGTTGACAACACTCCACCGGCTGGTGAAATCATTTTATTTTTATTTCAAAGCGTACCGCCCTGCACTAGCTGGGCTGTAGGCACAACTTCTCGGTTTGGCGGCACGCGACAAAGGGCGCATAAATACCGTCTCGCTCATGTGGCTTTTTTCACACTAAACTGTAGGCGATCTTTGTCGAGTGATCAGTGTTGCCTTTGATAAGTTTTTCTCTTTTTTTTAAATTTATTATTTTCCTTGGGAACGGATCAAAAAACTTATCTTAAGGAGATCTAATTGATGTCTCGGGATCGTTCGAAAGAGTTACCGCGGTGGAACGCCAAGGGCTAACGAAGTAATACAGGGTTGCTGTCAGTAAGAGTCTGACACGCCCTCCCGCTCCACCCTAGGCGAGAGAAGTCATGTAATGATTTTGCATCCTCAATTTAAAAAAAAAATGGGATTGCAACTATCATTGCTTTATGGCTGTCACTCACGTGTCCGTCTGTCTGTCTATCTATCCGTAGTCTGTCACAAAACTTTGTTGCGAAGAACTCTCTTGAACTTGCCATTGACCTATGAACTTGAAATTTGGTGATAATGTTTATTATTACGTATATTTTACTAACAAATACCAATATATCGGCTGAGAACCAAGGTTGTCGACATAGCTCACAGAATAAGCAAGCTGAAGTGGCAATGGGCCGGCCATATTAGCTGTAGAACCGATGACCGTTGGGGTGGACGTGTTCTCGAGTGGAGACCGCGAATCGGCAAACGTAAGGTAGGACGCCCTCAGGCTAGGTTGAGCGATGATCTTCGCAGGGTGGATGGTAGCAGCTGGCTGAGAGTTGCCGAGAAACGAGCTGAATGGCGTGCAATTGGAGAGGCCTGTGTCCAGCAGTGGACTGCTATAGGCTGATGATGATGATGATGACCAATATATTGATGAATCAGATTTCTTCTTTGATAATTCCCTCAATTGGTTCGGAACCCTAAATGTGTGAAGTCCGAGACGCATTTCGCCGGGTTTTATTTACTGTTACAGGTAAGTACAGACAATAACAATACAGCTCGACATTAAATTCTTCCCGACTAAGACTTAATCAAACTAACATTCGTTTTATCCCTATTTACCTTACCACCTAACGTCAACATGAACGTCTTGGAATACTACCAGTTACGTTTAAGTACCAGCTATAAAGCATTCACTACCGACCGTAGAACTGATAACAATAAAATTGACATGTAAACGATCCTTGGTTCACTTTGCGGTAATCACTGCATTTTGGCAGGTGGATTTGTGGTTTTAGTACCTACTAATTAATTCTTAAGTCGATTATTATCAATCTAAAAAGACCACACTCCTGACTACAAACGGCATATTTTTTTCAGCATGTCGACCAATAAACTTCAGTAGATAACAGTTACATCCATCCACAGATACCTGTAACTATGTTATAACTATACTTTGGCTATTCTCGGCTCGGCCACATAAAACGGCTCCGTTCAAACGATTAGTATCAATTTTGTGTTCAATTGGCGCGATTTATGTTCTCCAGTGCACTCAGTGTTGCTTCACCATCCGGCTTTAGGGATACCATCATTTTGGACGGGATTAATCTATCTTTTTTTTTCTTTTCTTTTTTTGAAAGAAAGATTTTTTATTTTATTAACCGACGAAAAAAAAGGAGGAGGTTCTCAATTCGACCGTATATATGTTTTTTTTTTTTTTTTTTTTTTTTTGTGTATTATCAGCCCTCACTCCGTCATTTATGAACCGATTTTGATTATTCTTTTTTTGTTAGATAGGGTACACCTCAAGGGTGGTCCCATGTCAAGGAAATCAGGATCTGACAATGGAATCCTGACAAAATTGAGAGAAAACCTCGAAAATTGTGGGCACGTTTAGCGTTTCTGTATGTATGTTCGGCCCTCACTCCGTTATTTATGAACCGCTTTTGATGATTCTTTTTTTCTTAGATAGGGTATACCTCAAGGATTGTCCCATGTCAAGAATATCGGGATTAGCTCATGGGATCCTGAAAAAATTGAGAGAGAACCTCGAAAATTGGGCACGAATATTGTTTCTGTTTACTTTTCATAACTGAATCAGGTTGTCACGGTACGGAGGGCGTGTCTCGTTGCGGAGGTTGTGGAGTGACACGCAGAGGAGGACGTAGGAGTGACACGCAGAGGAGGTCGTAGGGTAGGAGGACCGTAGATGAGGAGTTCAATAAATAATAACACGACGAGTTAACACATTTACAACAGTGGGCTTTAATATTATATTAAGAACACAAACACTGTGACTAATAATTAATTGTATTAATGCAAAATTCTAGGAAAATGGTAACTGACACTTCAGGAGTCAAAAATATAACAATGAGGAGCTTCTACTAGCTCGGCTGCCGAATTTGAACTAATTTTTAATATTAAAACAGAGACATGACAGAGAAAACTAAGTAATTTTTGAATTTGAAATTAAAAAGGTAGCAAAGAACGTAATTTTGGAATAGAGGTCAAAAAATAAACAAGGCTTTAACACTGCCTTGTTACAAGGTATTTGCATTTAGGAACCATCACATCATGAAACTGAGCTGATGATGGAAACCATACCTTTCCTAAACAATAGAAGTCAGATATAAAAACTGGTTTTAGTGACAAATACCACTTAATATGCTTTGACGAAAAGACGTCTTTACAATATTGGAGGTAACCTCAACTGGTCAATATCCTGGGCACTTCATGGAAGGATTGTTATATCATCAGCTCAGTGGCAAGAGGAATGATGAAGAATTAGAAATTAGCCTCAGAGTGTTTAAAGATGATGCGAGCCACAAAAAATCATGAAATAAAAAACTTTTTAACAAAAAAATTAACCGACGAAAAAGAACTAAAAAGCAAAAAATAAATAAACCTTTTAAGTCTTGAGTAATGAGCTTATTTACCTACATAAAATATCAAATTTTATATAAACTAATTTTGAGTCGGCGCCAATTAATAAAATGATTAATTACCTACTTACAGCCCTCTTCATTTGTAAGTACTTATAAAATTTAGATATTTAATAATCAGATTGTTGTTTGGCGCCGACTCAAAATTAGTTTATATAAAATTTGATATTTTATGTAGGTAAATAAGCTCATTACTCAAGACTTAAAAGGTTTATTTGTTTTTTGCTTTTTAGTTCTTTTTCGTCGGTTAATTTTTTTGTTAAAAAGTTTTTTTATCTTTTCTTTTTTTGAAAAACCGGCCAAGCGCGAGTCGGACTCGAGCGCAAAGGGTTCCGAACAAATCGTAGTAGGTATTTCAAAATGTTTAAAAGCAAAATACAGACTTCTTTAATAGGTTTTCCTGTAATCTATGTATAAGTAAAGAACTATTTTCAGTAGTTTTATTTTAAATTCTAGATTCAGTAGTTTCGCAGAAAAGGGCGGGAAAAATTAAAAAAAAAAAACCATTTGCCTCCAAAAGTGACACACAGATACTACAGAGTTGATCCTGATTTAAGTGAAATAAACTGGACACTTCAAAGTTTCCAATAGGTTTCTAACTACTTACCAATTAACACTGCTTTTAGTTGTTAGTCCTAGTAAAGTTTGAGAGAACAGCAACCATTGTTGCAAACAACTTCGGTTCTCGCTATGGCAATTGATTATAATTCTAGATCCATTTCAGACACTTTATAAACTAATTCTATTCTAACATGTCCACTAAATAGTATTGTTCTAAACATGTTATATGTACATGTTATAAACTTTTGGGGCTCGTTGTCCCAAAAGTTTGTTCCATTCAACGTTTGTTTCGTATTGCATATGCCTTTTCTTTTGTATCTTTTCTCCATCTTTTTTTGTCATAGGACAAGCCCGCCTCACTTTCACAACCAATACAAATTCTGAAAACCAGAATGGTGACCACCAGAAAAACACCAAGGCAATGATACCTTAACAACGAAATTAATCAGAAAACAAAAGCGGAGGATTAACAAAAAAACCGAATTTCCAACCTTTTCTTCCTCTGTGTCAAATCCATCCGAAGGTTATCTATAAAGATCGCTTTTAGCGATAAGACCTCCCATTGTCACCCTATTAAATACAAGCTCTTACTGTAATTTGTTATGATGTATAAAGAGTAGATATATTACTTTCCGAGACAGGTATCTCGGCAAGCACTGTCAGCCCTCGGTCCGAACTGTTATTGGTAGATATTTGACAGTTGCTACAGGTAGTCAGAAGGCTGTAAGTCTGCATCCAGACCTCTCGAGGGTATCGTGTTTCCTGGTTACTGCGTTGTGGATGTCAAATAGGCAGTTGCTGCATGTAAAATGCAGGTGATCAGCTGCAGCCAGTTATACAGGAGTCGACTTCAACAAAGTTGAAAAAAAAACTAGACAGATTTTTAAATCTAATGTTGCGTCCACACCGAAGAAGAAGAAAAATCAAGGAGCAACATTTTGTAACAAGATTATGACAATGGGTTTCGAATAAGGATGAATCACGAACTGGATAACTTCATCCATAGGGAAACAATAGTCAGGTTCTGCAAGTCGCAAAGGCTTAGATAGGCAGGTCACGTGCGAAGGATAAGTGACACCAGAGCGGTTTAAATCAAGTCCGAGTTGACTCCGCAACAGAAAAGACCCAGGAAGCGTTGGAATGATTGTGTCGAGGAAGATCTAATTAAAATAGGCAGAAAAACATTTTGGCGAAGGGAGGCCAGAGACAGAGCGAAATGGAAGCAGATCTTTGAGGAGCCCAAAACCTATAAAGGGTGGAAGCGCTGTATGAAGTAAGTAAGTAAGGTTATGATAAAGGATTTTCATGTTGCAAAACGATAAGTAACTTCGGTGTGGACGCATCATAATAAACTTCAACAATAGACACATATCGCTTTTCCTCGCCAATTGTTCCCATTATTATTTTTGTTCCTAATCCTGTACTATCAGATTCGTAATAATTTTACTTTAGCCATTCGTTCGTTTTGTTTGTAGGCTTTTCGGTAAATACTATTTATCTATATCTTCCATATCTTGGTCCATAAACTTTTAACGGCTTGTTTTTGCGAATGGACATTTACGATTTAGGTTATATGATATCTTGACAACTCCTGATTATTTTTATTCATTTTCGTATCAAGATCAAAATTATTCAAGTGGTCTTAGGAAACCCTGTGCCATTTCTTTTATACAGAAATAATTTTAATAAGTCAATTTAAAAGAAATAAAAACTATTTTTTATGTCTGTAAGACACAGGTATCTTATTTCATTGCGCTGCAAAAGCATTTCCAAGAAAATCAGAAATAAAATTGGAACGATTTTAATGGTTTATTCCACTTATCCTTTTGGCTCCCCTGCTGTTACTAAGAAGTGAAATCTCACGAAATAAAAGATGTAAGAGTTTCAGTTATTTTCCCCTCAGTCATTTTTTTAAGGAAAATAGGTTTATGTGTTTTCTTCTCAATGTTTGATGTCGATCAAATTATTTTGTTTGTCTCGCTGTTTACACATACTATGCCACTAGATATTTTCACAGACAATTCAAAAAAATTAAAATAATAGTAGGTACCTACTAATATTTCACCGAATCTTGTGCTTTGAAAACAAATAAATAATTTAACATAAAAATTATCACAGATAATATGTTTATCGCCCATAAATATACCAGCAAAGCAATTTAACATATTACAATTTCCGGCGAGTGTAGACGGAATTCTCACAACGTTCGTAATGAAACCATAATGACATTTAAATCAGTCAAATTGGGAGAAAGTACATGAAAAATTGGTATTTGGCTTCCTTCCAAATGGTTAAATAACTTTTTTCGTGGACAGCCAGTGTAATACAGCGAATTCTTTTTTATGTGCAAGCGCAGGTCTGTAATAATGGTAAAAGTGTAATAATTCTTGAAGCACTAGTGCTTTTGGGTTTTAGTTAATGGTGAGAGCTTGGAGTAAAATAAATTGAATAAAAAATGGTCTCTGGACGTCATAGGAAGTTGTAAAGTCTCTCCAGAGAAATGTATAATATTTAGCTAGAATCTAAAAGCATAATTTGTGATAATCATGATCATCAAAACGATTTCAAGTGCGAGCATTAGGTCAGGAAGTATTAAATCTACGCTGAATAGACGAAAATTTTGAAGTGCCAAAAAAATGTTCTATAAAAGATTTTTATTTGTTAAGTGTATGTTTGGAGGATTGAAAATACAAAACATGGGCACTGGTAGGTCATTTCATGCCCTAGATTAGAATATAAGATATTTTTATCCCGATATCTACTAAGTTTCCGTTTCTGGAGATAATTACCAACTCTCAAACGGGTAAAGCCGTTTGCCATGTATAATTTGTCATAGGGTATCGAAAACGTCAAATGCTTCAAAACATTGTATCTGTATTTCTTCAGAGACCTCTACCGAACCCTTTAAAAGACCTATCAAAATATGAACCATTCATAAGAAACTCTTTAGGATTCAAATACCAAAGAGGTATCACATAGATAGCAACAAAAATTGATCGGTTACGAAAAATAGAAATACAATATCAAAGCTGATAGTTCTTTTGAATGTATAGAACCGTCCTTATGCATTCACAAAGATATAATGAACTAGCGTTTGTCGACAGCTTCACCCACGTGATACTAAGTCTTTTTAGCCTACCACCGGGCTAAAAAGTCTCCTATGTCCTAATCCTTCGTCTACCCTTATCAAATTTCTTCCACATATTTCCTGTCATTGAAGCGTGGCTGATCCAAATTATACAGACTCACATTTGTGTATACTTTCATATTAGTTGAATTGAATATTTTCTTGCAAAAAGGTCACATACTACACGCTACCAAGTATAACGTGAAGTTTTCCAAGGATGTAAGCGTTTCTATGTGGAGTCTCAATCCTTTTAGTATGATGCTCCATTTTCGTTCATTTTTGTGTAAGGATTTTTGCGTGAAATGATTTACGATCAGCTTCTAAACTATTCATGACACGGAAAGTGGTTTTAACAGTTTAAGAGCGTTTTTTTTCGTTTACTTATCAAATGGGTTGAGTTAGCAAAAGGTGTTTAGTAATATCATAGAAAACTTGAATTTCTTTTTGAAATCAATCAATTGCGTGCTCTTTACACTGGGCAAATTTGATTGATGATCATTTTTGGCATTTTCTTGGGCGTACAACTTTTATGTTAAAAATAAATGATTAAAAACCAAGCAGCTTTTTTCCGCGGTTTTGATCGCGCTTCTGTTTATTTTTCTGAAGTCTACCGCATGCGACACTCGGCAATAATGTAGCTTTCCATGACTTAAAGTATTTTCGTAATCAGATCAATTGTTCTACAGATTTCTTTTCAAAGCTATTTAAATAATCAATTTTCCCTCCTAGGTATGTGAAATTTATAAGTACGTAAGTTGGCAAAAACTCTATTAAATACAATTTTTACATTAATGTCAATAAAAAAAAAACAAGCTTCGAACAAAATTAAACCTTTTTCACGCACATAATTTCTAGGACTGTCCCGATCCTCATCCAGCATGGTCACCCTATAAGCAACACATTATAGAACATTTGTTTCGGGATATCGTAATGAAGATACATGAAGGGGTCAATGTTTTTATAAGCCAACTGACCAATGGCCAACCTGTTCGGACGTGGTGAAAGATTTTCGACGAATATGGAACGTAAAATATGATTTATGATATTTGGGGTATGAGATAATAATAAATAATAATAAGGCATGTTTATGTGAGATAGAAGGTGAAGTTATTTTTATTTAGGTAGTGTTGCAATACCTTACATATTTTAACCGAAAAAAGGAGGAGATTCTATGTTCGACTGTATGTATGTTTTTTTTTTTTTTGTTTTGCTTTTTTTTAGGTATGTCCACCGATTTCTCTGTCAATCGTTGACCGATTTTCAAAATTATTTTTTTATTCGAAAGAGTACTTTTGAGGTGGTCCCATGCAAATTTTATCAAAATTGATTCAGCGCTTTTTGAAAAAATCAACAAGAACAGGCCAAGTGCGAGTCGGACTCGCGTATGAAGGGTTCCGTACCATCGTACAAGATTATACGCATCTACTTGTTGCCATTATTAAGATCGAGCAAAAAAGTAAAAAAAATACGCTTGTAATAGCCCCCTTTGATTATTAATTTATTATTGTTTTTATTATTTTTTGTTATAGCAGCAACAGAAATACACATTCTGTGAAAATTTCAACTGTATAGCTATTACATCTCAGATCTCAGATCGTGAGATACCGCCGTGAGCCCGTTGACAGACGGACGGACAGCGGAGGCATAGTAATAGGGTCCCGTTGGTACCTTTCAGATACGGAACACTAAAAACAAAAAATATGGTTACACAGATAACGTACCTATTGGTTTCCTCCGATTGTGTTTAAATTCAATGTTATTGGGGTTATCACTTCGGGTATAATTTTAATATTTAGTTTTAAAGTGAAAAATAAAAATACAACCGACTTCCAAAAAACATACTCTTAAAATTGCAAAATAACTTTAATTTCGGAAGTCGGTGTCAAATACAACTTCCGAAATTAAAGTTATTTTACAATTTTAATTGTGTTTTGTTTTTTTGTACATTTATTCAATGGATGACATTTGGGGAGTGTGATTTCAAAATAATTGGGGTTTTTGCTTGTGAGAAGTCATGAAGGAAATATTCTTATTAAAAAAGTTTATACACAAAGGGCAGTCAGGTGGAAGGAATGATCGTGAACTTGGCGTTTGTAATCAACAAATGAAAAAAAAAAATAACATACAGTTAGCAAGTGTGATACTGTGATATCTTCATGTATTATCTAAGGAGGTCTGATTAAAAACCGGCCAAGTTCGTGTCGGGTTCCGTATCAATTTTTGACAGTTTGCATGGCTTTGGGTCAACAAGATGCTTAAACTGTGAAAATTTGTAGCTCTAACCGTTTTGCTGTAAAACCTGTGTGACAGACAACCGCAATAGGGCCCCGTTTGGACCCTTTGGCTACGGAACCCTAAATAGGTATTTAGTCAGCAGACAGACAGGCAGTCAGTCACATATACTTTTAAAAGGTCGTGCCACTTTGGAATAGGATTCAAATATGTTTGAAATAAATTAATAGAAAAAAAATGAATGCGTACACAAAACGTGTCCATGCTGTTAAGCATTGAAGAATTCCTCCATCTGGATTTAATCCTGGATTTCGATTCCGGTCGATGCTTATCATAAAAAACTTTTTTACAAAAAATAAACCCTTTTAGTTGTGGTTGTCCATTAAATTGTGTTAACAATACATACAATTCTCGCCAAACTTCTTGGCCGCTCTGAAGTTCGCTACAATGGCTGCGCAGTAGTAAATCTCATACTCGCGCTGCGCCTTGCGCATCGGAAATTCAACTTCAGGGCGGCCAAGATGTTTGGCGAGAACTGTAGAAATATGATCGCAGCAATCGCGGTTGATTTGCTGTCATTTTTTGAAGAGTTCCTTTGTCTGTCTCCGAAGCTCATCATCAGATCTTTAATGAAATTTAAATGGGACTATTTCGGTATAAACCTAGGTATTTTGAACAAAAAATAACTTTGCGAATCCGTCTTTATATGACGGAGTTACTGAACTTACATAAAAAAATATATAAATATATATATACAGGGTGTAACAGAAAGGTGTGGTAATATTTTAAGAACAGCATCTGCCCATCGATATAAACAACTTTCTTCAAGAAAATCTGAGAAATTGTAAAAAAAAAATTTGCCTCCCATACAAATATTGATCAAAACTATGTATGGTAAGTCCAATTTTTTTTTGGAAATTTTAAATCTTTTCTCAAAGAAAATTGTTCACCTCCATGGGCAGAACCGGTTCTTAAAATATGACCACACCTTTCCGTTACACCCTGTATATAAACATCCGAATTGATAACCTCCTCCTTTTTGAAGTCGGTTAAAAATCTGGGGCCGTCACTGTCCATGAGAGCCCAATTGGCTTTACTAGCATGAGTGTGAAAAATATCATCCAAAACATGAAAAGAGGTAAATCACCGGGCAGTGACGGACTCAGCATTGAGCACTTACAACACGCAGGTAGTCACTTATTTAGAGTTTTAGCTATGCTATTTACCTTCTGCATACGTCACTCATACTTACCATCTAAGATGACGGAAACAATTGTGGTACCTATAGCAAAGAATGTCACTGGGGATGTGACTGATAAAAATAATTATAGACCTATCTCCCTAGCTACTGTGATGGCGAAGGTCTTCGATGGGTTGTTAGATGCACAGTTAAGCAAGTACATCAGCCTGCAGGATGCGCAGTTTGGGTTTCGTGAAGGCTTGTCAACTGAAAGTGCTATTTTAACACTTAAACACACGGTCTCATACTATGTTAATAGGAGCACGCCTATTTACGCATGCTTTCTCGACCTGTCGAAGGCTTTCGAACTATAGTGTGGCCATTAGTGCTGTGCACTCCCTGAGGTATGCGCGCGGCGAGACGAGGGGGAGAATCGGCTGCTGCGCTCTGTCAGTACGCCGTCAACGCTCGTGACGGCAGGTAGTGTCATCTGTATCGGACTGTCTATGTCAGACGCACATGAGATAAATATTCAAAGATGGGTCGTGCGTTATCTCGTGATATGAAGACTGTCATTTTTAAGGTGGCTGAATATTTTAAGAAAAGAAAAGAAAGAAATGGCAGAGATGCGACGATCATGTCCAGAAAAATGAAAATGATTACTGGAGTCACGATAGTAGGTTCGATAATGTTATCGATTCATTCATAATAAATTTGCAAGACTCTGATTCAAGTTCCGGTGGCGAAGTGGAAGATGAAGATGATGACGAAATGGAAGATGAAGTTGAAACAGAATCTATGTCAGAATAACTTTCGTTAGAATATATAATTGTTTGTAAATATAAAAAATGTTCAATAAAACAAGTCCTGCTTTGAATTATAAGTTTAGTTCTTATTTATCACCAGTATATTTTTAATAAAATATGAGTATATTTGGGTTAAATTTTAATCAACTAAGTAAGTATAATATATTACAGATAGATAGCCTCCGCCCCGCCACAAGTATTGCCTTAGAAATGCAAACTGATATCGTAAGATCTGTCCGACATGTATCGATCTCATGTGAACTCATGCACTTTTTTCTTCGCCTCCCACCTCGCCGCGCATACCTCAGGAAGTGCACAGCACTAATGGCCACACTATAGTGGATTATAATAAGCTCTGGGCTAAGCTTGGAGAGATCGGGGCTCCTGCTGAACTCATAAGTATATTCTCTTTCTGGTACAGACATCAGAAGAATATGGTCAGGTGGGGAAATGTTTATTCTGACGAGTATACACTTGAGTGTGGTGCAGGCAGGGGGGACTGACCTCTCCAAGACTATTTAATTTATATATAAATCAGCTGATTGGTGAGCTCAGCAACAGCCATGTGGGGTGTCATATAGATAATGTTTGCGTCAATAACATCAGTTACGCGGATGACATGGTGTTGCTGAGTCCATCTGTTGGTGGACTGAGGAAGCTACTCGGTATCTGTGAGTCATACGTTGGGGATCACGGCTTAAAGTACAACGTTAAAAAGAGTGAGTACATGGTTATCAGAGGTAAGAACAAACAACCTGAGCATGTACTACCAGTGTATTTAGATGGAGTATCTTTGAGTCGCGTCTCCCAGTTTAAGTACTTAGGCCACATTGTTAGCGAGACCTTAAATGATGACGCAGATATTGAGAGAGAGCGAAGGGCATTGTCGGTGCGCGCGAACATGTTGGTGCACAGGTTTGCGAAGTGTTCAGCGAAAGTAAAGGTAACTTTGTTCAGAGCCTACTGCCAAAGCTTTTACACTAGTGCCCTGTGGACCAATTACACGCAGCGGGCCTACAATGCTCTAAGAGTTCAGTACAACAACGCCTTTAGGGTTCTGTTGAAACTTCCTCGGTTCTGCAGTGCCTCGGGCATGTTTGCTGACGCGAGAGTGGACGACTCAAGAAGTCGGCCTCACTGATACGTCGAATTAGAGGTAGTGGCAACGGAATCTTAAGGGCGTTCGCAGAAAGACCAGAGTCGGCAGTGTGGGATAGATTTGTTAGGCTGCATATTTTATGAGAGATTTGCAGCTTAATATAAATGATTTTAAATGATGACATGATTGTGAATTGATTTATTATTATTATTTTTGTGACTAACATAGATTTAAGTTTATTGCTACTAACATAATATGGACATAAAATTTATTACTGGTCTGAATTAAATGATTTGAATTTGAATTTGAAAAAATGCATTGTCATCGGAACTGAACTAACATGTAAAAATTCCACTCCGTAGGATCAGAGGAAGTGTCCTCTGATCCTACGGAGTTGAATTTTGATCTTACATTTTGAACAGGTGAATTAGAAGCACAGTTCTAATTCAGCTTGCAAATTTTGACGAACAACTTACAAACATAGGTACGAACAGTGCAAGTTAAACAAATGCTAGTAAAAAGAATTTAATTGTTTTATAAACCAATTGTTTTTTTTGGGACAATCCCACCACACTATTCTCAAACCACTGTAACTTCTGTAAGACAGAGTCAACAGTGGCGACCACCAGAAAAAACGCCGAGGCAATGAAGCTCGACGAGTCCCAGAGAAATAATTACACTGTCTTGGGTCCCGCAACGAAATTAATCAGAAAAGACAGCGGAGGAGTAAGAAAAACATAATTTCCACTTCCCTCATATTCAAGCGGGAGACAGAACAAAGCTAGGCCATTAGGCACAAAGCGGGTATTTACAACTTAAAACTTAAAAACACTAATATTAATGGGTCCTAAAATTGTGAGCTGTTTGTTCACATTTGATTCCAATAATAGGTATGGCAAGAACGCTTGACCGCACGGAAATTCGTACCATATTCCACAAGGTCCGTGTAATAGACAACTCTGAATACTATCCAATATAATATTGCGTTCGGTTTGCCAAAGAGTACACTCCCATAGAATATGATGTGCGGATTGTTCGTATTCGCAATCGGGTATAAAACATTGACAATAAAGGCGAGGCAACACGCTTGAAGGAAAATAACAATATACAAAATATGAAGTATGCGGACCAGTGTTTCTTTTCATATACACCAGAACCTGAGACTACACAACAAGAAGCACAAACTCGGAGACCACGCCCCCAGACTCAAAAATACACTCAGAATAATTGCTCCTTCAATGAATTTTTGACGATATAATTGGCGCAGTGGTTGAGTGATCGGCTGCTGCGCTGCGTGTCGCGGGTTCGATACACGTACGGAACAAAGATGTGTATGATCTACACATAGTTGTTCCGGGTCTGGGACTATGGGTATCCTGTGTATGTGAGTTTGAATGTTTGTTAACGCTCCCACGATACAGGAGTAATCTCTAAGGTGGGGCAACAATCTCTTTAAAAAAAAAGTTAGATGTATCTTTTGCAATGGATCAAAATTTTATAACTTATTAAAACCAATACCTATCCTCAGTGCTGTAGACCCAGCACTTATGACAGACAAGATATGTGTCACAGAATTCAGACGAATTATTAGGCTAGCCGCTGACTTGTGATTTTTGTCCCCGTGACTTTTTGTCACTGTCACCTACTGTCACCCACGATGCGCCCACTTGAAAAGTCACTGGGCAATAAAACGCGGAAGCAAAATGGATTTCGTACAGATTGCTGTAGTAAGTGCTCTTGAAATAAGAAGAAAATAAAACGAAAAAACGCTAATGGGTGCATCCCTTATTTTATACACTTTTTTTTTTTGGGGTGGGAAATCATTCAATGACTTCTTTCGCTCTGGGTGGAGCGGGAGGGCGTTTCAGACTCTTACTGACTAAAACCCACCCCTGTTCCTTCCCTGCCTGAGTGCCCAGGGGTGCGGTAACTCATGTTGAGAATTTATCCGCTACCCCTTGGCATGCAAGCACCGGCCACGATGGGCCCGTCATTGGTGACTGACAACATTTCTTTGAGGGTCGCGTGGAACACTACTCGCCGTCGACTCGCGGGTCTGGTGCTGATCGGACGGCGAGCTACCCACTGCTCGCCGTCCGCAGGCCCGGGTATCCCATATACACTGAGATATTGTTTCAAGAAAAATTTTACACTATATTCTAAACTACGTCAGTATCCTTCAAAATTCAGTCACCTAGGAACTATTTGTCACCGTATTGTCACGTCACCATGATCAGCGCACTCCCATGACTGTATCATCATAGCACTCGACTTGGTAACAAAAAGTCAAGGTGACAAACATCACAAGTCAGCGGCTAGTCTTAAACGACCAAATTCTTGTCACGCCTCTCCCATAGGATAATTAATAATCCCTAACAAGCAGGTGATTGGCCCCTTAATACTAAAACATCAAGTTACACTAATCCTATTCAGAATTATGATGGGTTAGAGCATCTATCATAAAAGATTATGGCATAATCCTTAGCGATATCGTTAGTTTTAGTTTGCTATGATATTCTCATGTTCTTTGGGTAGTAAAGGTTTATATACGAAGTTTCATAGAGTGATTGGGATAACTGAGGCAAAAGTGGTGGAATAAAATGTCGTATAAGGTATCTTTAGCGTTCCAGGTAAGCATAGGAGGTCTTATGATTACTTTTAAGGTGGAATGTGAACCTCAATTTTGTCTTAATCACGTGAAAATCTCTCCCGTGATCGAAATTCGGTCTGGAGGATTATTTATCATGCTTAAAGTCGGTAGGTGCTACTTTTTTCGTGTCAATAACTTGAAAAGTCTTAGCAGAATTCGTGGTAGCTTTGTATTTATAACTCAGGGTAATTACGTATGCCTAGGGGTAGCGGATAAATTCTGAAAATGAGTTACCGCACCCCTGGGCACTCAGGCAGGGAAGGAACAGGGGTGGGTTTTAGTAAGTAAGAGTCTGACACGCTCTCTAGCTCCACCCAGAGCGGGAGAAGTCATTGCATGATTTCCCAACCCACAAAAAATAAAAATAAAACGTGGGCCTGCGGACGGCGAGTAATGTGTAGCTCGCCGTCCGATTAGCACCAGGCCCGAGAGTCGACGGCGCGTAGTGTTCCACGCGCGCCGGACAAGAGATATCAGCCACCACTGACAGGGCCCATCATGGCCGATGCCTGTTTGCCAAGGGGTCGCGGATAAATTCGTAACAGAGTTACCTGACCCCTGGGCACTAAGGCAAGGAAGGAACAGGGGTGATTTTAGTCAGTAAAGGTCTGACACGCCAGCTCCACCCGGGAGAAGTCATAAGATAATTTCCGACCCACAAAAAAAGGGTTATTATTATTTATTTTTACAAAAATCTGCATACGGTGCTTGAATATTTTGCTGCTCTCTTTAAAACTTACCCGCAATCAAAGATCTGCATACGGTGCTTGAATATTTTGCTGCTCTCTTTAAAACTTACCCGTAATCAAAAATCTGCATACGGTGCTTGAATATTTTGCTGCTCTCTTTATAACTTACCCGTAATCAAAAATCTGCATACGGTGCTTGAATATGTTGCTGCTCTCTTTAAAACTTACCCGTAATCAAAAATCTGCATACGGTGCTTGAATATTTTGCTGCTCTCTTTAAAACTTACCCGTAATCAAAAATCTGCATACGGTTCTTGAATATTTTGCTGCTCTCTTTAAAAATTACCCGCAATCAAAAATCTGCATACGGTGTTTGAATATTTTGCTGCTCTCTTTAAAACTTACCCGTAATCATCTGTTAGATTAGCTTCTGCCAGCGGTTCCGCCAGCGTGGAATTAAATCTACCTACTTGCTCTGTTATAAACTCTCAACCCCTTTTTCACCCCCTTAAGAGTAGAATTTCTAAAAACCCTTTCTTAGTGGATCCTTACACTTCACAAAGAACACACCCTCCAAATTTTATGTCTCTAGGACCAGCGGTTTAGGCTGTGAGTTGATATATCATTCAGTCAGTCAGGACTTTGAATTTTATATGTCCAGATTAATGTGGATATGGACACAAATCTCATAACATCACAGATACCTACTTTTGACCTGTTTAGTAATAAAATCATCAGTATTTACTCCGACCCTGTCAGCTATGTTGATGACGAGATTGCAACATCGCAATATACGACATTCCTGCTGCGCCATATTAATTGGTGCTAAATTACCGGTCAGACGCGCCAAGACTAGATTTAAAATTACTACTATCTGACATAGCTTACACTCTGAGCAGTGATGGTCCAGTGGTAACGGCCTCGACTTAAGGTGGCAGCTCCAGGGTAGCCCGCGAAATTCAAATTTTCCAGTGTCACGGTACGGAGGTGGTGTCACGTTGCAGGTGCCGGAGGTAAAGGTGTGACACGCAGAGGAGGAGAGGACGTAGAGTAGGAGGACCGTAGATGACGAGTTGGATGAAGGAATAACACACGACAAGTTAACACGTATATTTTGTTATTTACAAAAGTAGGCTTTAATATAAGAAGCACTCATTAATAGTACGAACACATACACTGTTCTTACGTTTTTTCCAAGTAAGTATTTCATGAAATCATGACATTTGGCATCAATTCTAACTGAGAGAGATGTATTGATGATTTTAATGAATATATTTCTATAAACACATACTTGCTACGGTCGCGAATCAAATTTTGACCAAGATACAACCTGACACTGACCTGCAAATAGCAAAAAACGTAAGAAAATTTGAATTTCGCGGGCTACCCTGGAGCATTCACCTTAAGAGTTGTACGTCGGGGGTTCAAATCCATACGTTTTTACTTTGTGTAAATAATTTTATGATCACTGCTCTCAAAACGGTGAAAGAAAACATCGTGAGGAAACCGGAATTTTCAAGAACAAAATATTCGAAGACATATTGTGACATCCACCAACCCGCACCGGGCCCGGGTGGTGGATTACCGCGCATTTTCCCTCCTAGGGAGCAAGCCTGAGTCCTAGCAGCGGGAACATTATAAGGTTTTTTGATTAAAAGCCAACGCTAATATTAGTTTTCTCAATTTAAAAAATGCTTAAATCAGATATCTATTGAAAAAGTGCTCATAAAACTGAAGCCGATGTTATTAGTCGTTTATGGGAAAGATGGCATAAAAACCGGTACTTTACTTGAAGATAAGGCTGCAAAATGTGATAAACGTGCTCTACGTGACTCCTGGTGGCAACGCTAAGGTATTCATGATGGAGATGCACCTTGCGTAGTGGTGTGGATTGAATTATTACCGGTTTTGCGACGGACAAAACCGAGGTAAAAGTATGTGAAATTTAGGAGTTGTGACGTATCGAGGAAATTGGAGCGATCGACTTAAAATGGCCGAATAAATAAAGTAACGCCGCACCAACACTATCAAATCATTTAATGTTTTAATGTAAAAAATTCTGTATTTTTAACCGACTTCAAAAAAAGGAGGAGGTTCTCAATTCGACTGTATTTTTTTTTTTTTTTATGTGTGTTACCTCATAACTTCTTACTACGTGAACCGATTTTGAAGATTTTTTTTTTATTTGAAAGCTGTTGCTTCACATTTGGTCCCATTTTAATTTGGTGAGGATCTGATGAAGAACTTCGGAGATATACAATGGAACTCTTCAATAAATGATAGCAAACCTTCCAGAATTGCTGCAATCGCATTTCTGTATATTGTTTTCACCACTTCACAACATTACATCAGGCTGATGCGCTCTGAAGGGGTATACAGATTTGTACAGTTCACCCTGATACACCCTAATTTCACCAACTACGTTCAAATTCCCTATTTTTGGGGCTATCAATTCGGGCATAACTTTACTATTAATTTAGTTTTAGAATGGGGTAAAACAACTAAAAAGTGAAAAATAAAAAACTTTTTACAAAAAAAATACAACCGACTTCCATATAAATAATACTAAAAAATGCAAAATAACTTTAATTTCGGAAGTCGGTGTCAAATAACGAAGAAACCAAACTAGAAACACCGACTTCCGAAATTAAAGTTATTTTGCATTTTTTTGTATTATTTATGGAAGTCGGTTGTATTTTTTTTGTAAAAAGTTTTTTTATGTTTGTTAATCAATCTTGCCTCATCGGCTGAACGGATTTGTGGAAAATTTTAATGATTTTTTTACTGCAAAATCACCAAACACATTCATTGTGCATTCAGCTAAGGAGTGGGATTCCCTGCCAGAGTCTGTGTTTCCTGATAGCTACTGCCTGGGGGTCTTTAAGTCGTGAGTGAATAGGTTACTTCTAGGCAAGCGTGCTCCATCGTCGACCACAAATCATCGCTTACCATCAGCCCCCATTTTGTGGGGTGGGAAATCATCCAATGACTTCTCCCGCTCTGGGTGGAGCGGGAGGGCGAGTCAGACTCTTACTGACCAAAACCCACCCCTGTTCCTCCCTGCCCTGAATGCCCAGGGTCGAGGTAACTCTTTCGAATTTATCCTCAACCCCTAGGCAACCATCAGCCCCCTAGCCAAATAACTTTTCTACTAGCGTTTACGCTAACGCTTAGTAAAAAATGTTATTTGGCTAGTTGGGCAGGTGACATGCACTATGTCACCTGCTACCCTGGCCAAATTACTTTCAAAAGCTGGCACAGTGATAAAAAAAAATTGTGGAATCTTTTTGAATACATCTTTATGTTCTATATGCTTGTGTAGTTCTTGCCCCATAAAATAACATTTCAATTAGTATTTCTCTCGTAGCAGTGTTCCATAAAATCCTGTTACATAATTAAACTTTTCTGGGGTCCATTCAAGACTTTTCACAGCGACCATATTCATAATTTCTAGAGCTGAATTAATGACATTATCTTGAACTATTTATGCCCGTGTTAACATTAATTAATTTTATGTTTACACGTTATTAAGATATATTGCAGTGTGGGAACATTTAATTTACTAAAGTTATTTATACATGCTGTAGCAGAAATGCGAAGTCACATAACCATGGAAATGAACCACTTTCTCCATACAAGTCATCGCCAACTCCCAAAAAAAATTTGGTCTTTCCGTACAAAGTTATCATTGGCTGATCAAAATTAGTATGTGAGGTCCATTATTAGGGATCCGTACTCGAAGTGTAACCAACGGGACCCTATTACTAAGCCTACGCTGTCCGTCCGTCTGTCTGTTGCCGCTATAGCAAAAAGTAATGAAAAAACAAAAATTTAACCCACGAAAAAGAACTAAAAAGAATAATTAATATCGATTCATAAATAACGGACTGTGTAATCTTCTCCTTTTTTTTTCGTAATTAAAATTCAAAGGGGTCTCCTCTACTAGAAACGTGTTTTTTTTTTTGCTTTTTTTGCTCTATCGTGGCAACAAATAGACGCGTATAATCTTGTACGATGGTACGGAACCCTTCATGCGCGACTTCAACTCGCACTTGGCCGGTTTTTTTCCGGGGTTGCCTGAGTCTTCCTTGAAGAAAGTCGTTTATTTATTTACCGACTTCCAAAAGGAGGCGGTTATCAACTCTAATGTTTAACACAATTTAATGGGGAACCACAACTAAAAAGATGAAAATAAAAACTTTTTTACAAAAAAATAGAACCGTGTCAAAAAACGAAGACACAAAACCTGAAATACCGACTTCCGAAATTAAAGTCATTTTGCACTTTTTTTGGAAGTCAGTTCTATTTTTTTGTAAAAAAGTTTTTTTATAGTCAATATAGTGCGTTGAGCAGAGAGACACCTTTGTGGCTACTGCTAGAGACGCCGCTTGTCAAAACTTTCCATACAAATCAAGCGTATCAGTGAGTGTCACCGTTTACTTATTATATAAATTGTCGGCTTGTAACTATTCTGATAATAGCTATGATAGCCGAAATATGAGCTCATAAGTATAATTCCACTTCTGGGACACAAACCTCCTCTCTGTGAGAGGGTGTGGGCCGTAATAAACCACGCGGGCCCAATGCGGATTGGTGGATGTCACATGTCATCGAAGTTTTGGTTCTAGGACATGCCGGTTTCCTCTCGATGTTTTCCTTCACCGTTTTGAGAGCAGTGGTGATGGTATTTTTTTTTTTTTGATAGGCACGCGTTTGACTACTATCTCACTTGATGGAAAGCGATGATGTGGTCGAAGATGGAGCACGCTTGCCTAGAAGTAACCTATTCACTCTTGATTTAAAGACTCCCAGGTTGTAGTTATCAGGAAACATAGACCCTGGCAGGGAATTCCACTCCCTAGCTGTACGCACAATTAATGTGTTCTCAAAACGTCTTAAGCGTGTGGGTGGGATGTCCACCATATACCGATGGCGCATCGTCGTACGTCTTGTGGTCCGATGATGAAACGGGTTTGGCGGAATTAAATTATGTAATTCCGTCGCACACTCGCCAAAATCCAACCGATAGAAAACCGGCAGGCTAGCAACTCGGCGTCGATGCTCAAGACTTTGGAGCATTTTAACAGAGTAAAGCGCCTGCCTTTTTTTTTGTGGGGTGGGAAATCATCCAATGACTTCTCCCGCTCTGGGTGGAGCGGGAGGGCGTGTCAGATTCTTACTGACTAAAACCCACCCCTGTTCCTTCCCTGAATGAGTGCCCAGGGGTGCGGTAACTCATTTTCAGAATTTATCTGCTACCCCTAGGCATGCAGGCACCGGCCACGATGGGCCCCGTCAATGGTGACTGACACTCATCTCTTTGAGGCGCGCGTGGAACACTACGCGCCGTCAACTCACGGGCCTGGTGCTGATCGGGCATCGAGCTACCCACTGCTCGCCGTCCGCAGGCCCGGGTCTACGGTGGCCGGAGATCGTCTCGCGACGTCCTACGCCCAGTGCCTCTCCTGCGGTGGTAGCGGCCGGGGCCGTGAGGGCCACTCCGTTGAGCTTCCCTCACGCGTCCCGCCTCCGCCTTCGCGAGCATTACTGCTTCGCAGAAGGCGGAGACTGCTTCCCATTCCCTCTCGCTCCGTACCACGAGGACACGGTGGTGCTCCGCCCAAGTGGGGCAGACCTCCACCGTATGCTCCACCGTGTCCGCTGGGCGATCCGCGCAAAGCGCCTGCCTAGTTTTGAACCCTTGACCTAGAACTTGCAACTCGCGGCCGATACAACTGGACCTCATTATGCAGGCACAAATATGTATTTTAACTAGTGTCTCTAGTCGCAGGCGATTACGTGTTCTATGCTTTATATTTTTGAAATAAGAAAGGGAAAAGGACATGGATTTTTTTTTTATGGTTGTTCGAATGGCTGTTTCATAAAAGCGTGTTTGAAAGTTTTTGGTGATTTAGAAAGACGTTTTGTTTTCTTCGAAAAGTTACAAATATCAAAGTACGATTGTATATTATACAGTTTTGTGCCAGTTATTTCAATATGGCCATTACCGTGTATATTTTATTTGTGTATTAGGTATTCGATGATGAAATTCCAACTACTCGTATTTACTCGTATATTCTAAAAAAATTCTGGCGTAGCATTCAAACGGAAAGGAGAACAAAAATTGCCTAATGTTGTGGTAGAAAACTTTACAAGCCACCAGTTTGCACGTAACTGATCATAACGTATACGTAAAAAGGAAAACCTAGCGATTTTTCCCTATCTCTCCGTTCTAAGAAATACTTGCTTTTCTTAATAAAACAGGAATCTAGGCAAAGGATAAAATCCAAGAATAAGAAATCGATATTAATGTGACTACCATCACTATAACTTATTGGGTCAATCGAGTGTGCGAGGATTGAAAGAAAAAGGGACTTTCCTAATTAACCCACATCTCTTGTCTATACCTACTTATGTTATTATCTGTGGACATCATTTGCGCGGGAAAACGTGTGGCAGATGCTTTCTTGTTTGTGCGAACTTCTAAGAAAATGGACCTTTTCGTGTTTGTGAGTTTTTTTCTGAGAAATTGGACGTAATTATCACTTGATTTTGTAGGAAGTAATACCCTAGTGTTGGTAGATATAGTAAAAATAATATCCAGTAGATATTTATATTTGGTTTGGAAGTTTCAAAAATATACCTTTGTTTGTCATTTCAGAAGAATTGATAACATTCTTAAAACATAACGTGTGTTAACTTTACTCGCATATTTTCCATAAGATTTATTTTACAGAATAATAATTTACCTAAATAATTTAAACATGTAAGTTCTTTTGCATGTGTTAAAGTATAAACCTCAGTGCTTTAGGCTTATCAAAATAAGTTTTCCAATTTATTTTTTAAAGGCACGGTAGCCATTTCTTTAAAAAACGATAGAACGAATTTAATGTTTATTTCATTTGGGAAACTTTATAGGTTTTAAACATTCAGCTGTCATTTGAAATCAAAGTCGGTTTTATTTCAGGAAAATATTTTAAATCACTGTTTTATCGTCCAATAAATATTTCTTTGATAGCTTTACAGACAATTTATTGAACATGCTTGTTTTATTAACTTTTTTCCGATGCAGCAGTTTATAGGGAATAAACTTCGTAGACTTATAATTATTATTCTTTAATCCTTTAAATATTTGGTTTGTTTAAAAAAAAGAATATTCCATCAACTTTGTCAAAAGGTTTGACTCAAGTGACCTTTTTTTTGTCACATGAATTAATGATTCGTTGTTTAAAAACCACCTCTTAATTTAAAATATTTTTTGTTTGATATTTTAACGGACATAAGAAATTAACTAAAGTAATTCTTAATTCTGAAAAACATGTCACATCGCTACGCCTTTGAAGATTTTTCATAATGTCAATCTAGAATGAATAATTCCGTCACGAAAACCACATTAATTACGAATCCATTCCAATAGCCTATTTCGAAAGCAGCAATTATTCGCTCCAAAAATAAAAATTAAAGATCTAATACTTACATGAATCGAAATATCGGTCATCAGGCGAAAAACTCACATTAACACAAATAATTATGATACGAACACTGTTATCTCACTATTGTAAAATTATTTTGTCACTTATGTTTACGTGAAAACTTTCGCGCGGAAACTTTTGTAGGAGCGGCGTGAGGACGTCTGCACTCGACGCTAGTCGCGCGACAACTGGCCCACTGAATTTTCACACCCACGGAGTTTTCATTTGGATCACGCGTCGAGGGCGGGAAAGCCGACATCGAGATTCGAATGTTCATCATTGTCTATGACGCTTACGTACTTACGTAGGGCTAGAGCTAATTACTGGCCGCCAAGAAATAATTTATGGCATCTAGTTGTTGAAAGGGAACAACATTTGTCTGTGGTATAATATTATATTCTTTATAAAATGTTGGTCGTGTTTGCGTTTGACAATAGTTTACAAAGTGATGAAATATTCATGAAACAATTCCTGCGAATAAATATGAAAACTGAAAAGCACTACTTTCTCATGTTTAAGCTGACAAAGAAAAACATCATTTTGTGCCTACCTAAATTAATGTATATGTTCATAGTAGTTATTTTCTGGAAGAGCTGATTCAATTTCACAATTTTGTTACCCGACTGCGCGACACAAGAGAGGGAAGAAAGAATGTGTTTATCAGCCTATGTATGTATTTATGTGTGTATGTATATGTATATGTTTGTTCCTTTGTGGCACTATAGAGACCAAACGCTTGGGCCGATTTTGATAATTCTTACTTCTATTGATTCGTCTTGAAAGACATGACAGTAATCAGTACAATATGGCGACAACCAGACGCCATATTGTGAAAAAGAAAAAAAATAAAGTCGACGAACTATATTAAGTGAGGTATCAAAATAAAGGGTTCAAGGAGGCGATTCCAAAAACATAACTCACTAAAATGTAGAAAATAAAAATAAAAAATGTTATCAAAAAACCCGACTGTAAAAAACAACTAAAAAGTTCCAAACAAGTAACTTTCCAAGCAGTCTGATGCAGTTGGTGGCATGAAACCAGTAATTGAACTAATATAACTGTCACCAACTAACTGCATCAGACTGCTTGGAAAGTGACTTGCTTGGAACTTTTTAGTTGTTTTTTACAGCCGAGTTTTTTTGAAAATCTTCAATTTTTATTTAGTTTTTTTTATTTTTGGCCGCGAGGCGCACTGTTTATTTTTTTAACCGATTTTTGTCAGTATTTATTACGTTTCGTTTCGCTTGTCCTTTGTTGTGTAACTTCGTGTTCGCGCCAAATAAACGTTTTTTCTTTCTTTAATTTCTTGCACAACTTTTTTTTTTTGGGTGGGGTGGGCAATCATCCAATGACTTCTTCCGCTCTGGGTGGAGCGGGAGGGCGTGTCAGACTCTTACTGACTAAAACCCACCCCTCTTCCTTCCCTGCCTGAGTGCCCAGGGGTGCGGTTACTCATTTTCACAATTTATCCGCTACCCCTAGGCATGCAGGCACCGGCCACGATGGGCCCCGTCAGTGGTGGCTGATACTAATCTCTTTGAGGCGCGCGTGGAACACTACGCGCGCTCTACTCCCGGGCCTGGTGCTGATCGGACGGCGAGCTACCCACTGCTCGCCGTCCGCAGGCCCGGGTTTCTTGCACACCTTGAAAACCACAAAATTGCTGATTGCTGTAGGTATAGGCTATGTACTCGTACTTTATATTCCGAAAATCTTAAATCAATCTGTTTATTGGTGCATGACAGGCCACAGGACTGAAGCCACGGTGACAAGCTAGTGTCCAATAAAAACCTTTACATACATCATCGTCATACAAATCATTTAAAACGTCGTGTCTTTATAGAGTAAGATCCCAGAGCTGCCAGACATTACTTATATTCTGATTAGCAAATAGAGTTAGTATGTATGTACTTTACCTGGTATCTTGGGCCGGTGGCCAATTTACTGGTACCAGGTGTTCAAGTTACATAATAAACATTTTTCACTTTTCTTTAAGTGTGAGTTCTGATATTTATTTCTGTTTTTCTGAATGTTGTTTAATAATGATTATCTCATCATTCTCCTGCCCATATCCCAATTTATTTGGGGTCGGCGCAACATGTCTTTTTCTTCCATACTCCTCTATTAGTCGTCATCTCTGTAGTCAATAATGATTATCTAATTAAATAATATTTTACCGCCTTATTGGTGATTGTAATAGTTTATGAGCTAATTGCCACCTCGAGTGAGATATTATCCACAAGTCTGAAATTTTTTTTTTATTTGTGGGGTGGGAAATCATCCAATGACATCTCCCGCTCTGGGTAGAGCGGGAGGGCGTGTCAGACTTTTACTAACTAAAACCCATCCCTGTTCCTTCCCTGCCTGAGTGCCCAGGGGTGCGGTAACTCATGTTAAGAATTTATCCGCTACCCCTAGGCATAAGGCTGAAATCTGGACATAGTTTATTGAATAGGTGTGAATAACGAAAATGAAAGTCTGCTAAGATTTGAGGACCCTGCTAAACACCATCTTTAGTTTTCCAAATATGACACAAACAAAAAAAAATGTTTATTTTTTATTTATTTGAAATTGAACGTCGATCCAAGCCAGCAGGTAATGCTTATTTTCAAAGTACGAGTAGGTACATACTAACACTACACTATCCCACACTTTTTGTTAGTCAGAAAGTAATGTCTGGCGGCTCTGGGATCGTGGACTCTCACCAAAACCCGTTAGATGTGTATCTATGGTGATAAACTCTATTCCTTTTACTTTCGTGTTTGGTATGTTTCGTATACTTTTACTTTCTCTTGAGAACAAAACAGTTTACCGTTGTATCGATTAATTTAAACGCTTGACATGTTTTAGGAGCACTGTCGAATTTTTTATTAGGTTATGTCATATTACACTTGGATTAAACTGTACTTTTAAGAGGGAACAGGGGCTGTGATTCTCCATACAAATGTATTTCCCTTTTTTCTTCCTGAATAATGCCTCTAGACGAATATTTTTTTTTATTAAGTCAAGTTCTGCTGTTGACACGTCCCTGTCATTTCCTTTTTTTCAGTAAGTAATAAGTAAAGAAAATATGTCCCTTCAAAAATGACAAAAAATGGTACATTTTTAAAGCCGCGATTAGATGACTACCAGACTAATTCGAAAAGTTTTTAACATAAAACATTTAATAGGAACCTAGACATACTCTTTCTTAAAAATGTTGTGTCAAAAATAATTGAATCGGCTCAGTTTTCGAGGAAAAAAAAGGGGAATACGAAACGTCGATCTCGTCTTACATTTTGTGGTAAAATTGGTCAGAGTTGCAGCTGTCCCTATAGCACTCTACGGGGGCAGGCTTGAGGCAGCACGACGGCAATAGTTTCCTCAAATACCTATTTTTCAAATTCCTCGCAGGCCCTGTTCCCTCTTAACATGTGATATGACGGTAAAGGTGATTTTGGCACCACTACGGAATCATTATTGAGTTATATAGGACTTTAGTATGCTGTGCAACTGATAATGACATCGAAATTCATAACTAAGGAAAAATTCTATACAGCAGTTATGCGGTCAGTGGCCTCGTTGGCCTCGTGGACGCAAGTGCAACTGCTGAGCGTGAGATCATGAAGATGGGTTCGATTCCCGCGTCGGGCAAAAAAGTGCTATTGGGTTTTTCCATGAGGAATTACTCTGTAGCAGCCCATAGTTTGGAAGTTGGTGGTGTGGTACCCTCGTGCTTCGGAAAGCAAGTACAGCCGTTGGTCCTACGTTTGATCTCTGCCTGGTCGTGACTGATTGCCAGTCCATCGGACTATGAAAGTGTAGGAACGAAGTGCACCTGTGTTTGCGCACATGATGCGCACTTGATCTTCTTGGTGTTACTTTAACATCTACCCTCAATTTTGGTCCCTTCATAGAGGCTAAGGCTCAAGTGGCTGCCAAAAAGTTGGGGGTCCTCGCAAAGGTGAGGCGATACTTCACGCCGGAACAGCTGCTCCAACTCTATCAAGCGCAAGTCCGATCGTGTATGGAGTACTGCTCTCATCTTTGGGACGGATCTGCAAGATACCAGCTTGATGCCCTTGAGTCAATTGAGAAACGAGCCAAGAGGATCATCGGCAATGATAGACTCGTTGAGTCAAAACTCCAAAGTCTTGAACATAGACGCCGAGTTGCTAGCCTGTCGGTTTTCTATCGATTACATTTTGGGGAGTGTGCGACGGAATTGCATGATTTGATTCCGCCAAGCCCGTTTCATCTAAGGACCACAAGACGTACGGCGAAGTGCCACCGGTTCTTGGTGGACATCCCATCCATACGCACAAAGCGTTTTGAGAAAACATTCATTGCACGTACAGCTAGAGAGTGGAATTCTCTACCGGAGTCTGTGTTTTCTGTAAGAAACAACCTGGGAGTCTTTAAGTCAAGAGTGAATAGGTTACTTCTAGGCAAGCGTGCTCCATCTTCGACCACATCATCGCTTACCATCAGGTGAGATAGTGGTCAAACGCGAGCCTTTCAAACATAAAAAAAAAAAACATACTTGTGCACTAATTCCGTCGACCCAAGCTAGCAGGTATGCGCTCGCCGTCCGATCAGCACCAGGCTCGACAGTCGACGACGTGTTATGTTCCACGCGCGCCTCAATGAGATGTCAGTTTCCACTGACGGGACCTGTCGTGGCCAATGCCTGCATGCCAAGGGGTCGCAGATAAATTCATAACAGAGCTAGCCCCTGGGCACTAAGCCAAGGTAGGAACAAGGGTGGGTTTTAGTCAGTAAAAGTCTGAAACGCTCTCGCGCTCCACCCAGAGCGGGAGAAGTAATTGGATTATTTCCTTCAGCAAAAAAAAATGAGCCAGCAGGTATGCACGTTCCTAGTAGCAGGTACCTTAACACTACTTAATGCCACATATTTAGTTAAATTGATAGAATATAAGTTATGTCTGGCCTGGTGGCCAAAAGGATCTTGCTCTATTCGGCCTTGCTATCATTTGCCAAGTGTCTGGAGTATAACCGAAGTATAATAAGGAACTCCGATCAAATATTTGATAACATTTTTCCTGAAAATAAAGAACAAAATGTAGTTCAGGATTTTCTCAAAAAATACTTCACCCAATATTTAAATACAAATTCTATAGAAATGGACATCGTCATACAAAATCTCCATTCAACTAAACAAGAATGGGGTCAAGTGTGCAGGTTACCGAGAAAGGTTGACGAATATGTACGAACATGAATACATGATCTACATTATACTATTATATAGTACTGAGGAATGCACCGACGGGACCAATTTGAATCTTTTTCCTCGTCTGCTTTCAGGAATTTTAAACATCAGGAATATAAATATATTATAATGTTTTATTGAGGATACGCAGTTTCCCGTCAATGGTGGATGGAGGGCACAGTTAGCGCAGCGGTTAAGGGCCTTCTCGCGGTCCAATGGCGCCCTCATTGAATAAAAAATCGTAGCATAGCACAGAAAATAAATATTAAAAAATCCAACTTCACGTTTGTTACAAAGATGATAAAGAATTTTTTCGTTGCTAAAACAGGTCTCAAAATGTTTCGTATCCAAAGTAGTAGGCAAAAGTGCCAAAAACGGCCGTTTCTGACACTTTTGGATACGAAATATTTTATTATTATCTGTGCTATGCTACGATTTTTTATTCAATGAGGGCGCCACTGGACCGCGGGAAGGGCCTTAAGCGATTGGCTGCTGCGCTGCGTGTCGCGAGTTCGATTCCCGCATGGAACTAATTTTTTGTACGGCCTACAGATAGTTCTTCTTAGTCTGGGTGTCTTGTGTGTTTGAGTTTACGTGTTTATGATACACGCCCATGATACAGGAATAATCCACAGTGTGGGGCAAAGCCAATTTTTTTTTGTCGAACTTTTCTCAAGGTTGAAAATTGAAGGATGGTAAAAATCTAAGGACTAATCCACACTATTATAACAACCTCGAAAATTAATCTCTTGTTCCGTGATGATTCGTTTGATGATTCAGCCACACGGGTCGATCCATTAGGTTAAGCTTTGCTTGCCGGGGTCGGTCCATGGATGGGTGACCATCTTTACATACCGAGACTCCTCCGTGCCTCGGAAAGCACGTTAAGCCGTTGGTCCCGGCTGTTAATCGTGGATCTTTGACAATCGTTACACTCGTCAGAATCCCGAAAGTCTGACAACCAGTCTTACCAAGGGGTGTCGTGTTCCCCAGTAACTGGGTTTTTGGAGGTCAGATAGGCAGTGACTCCATGCAAAATACTGGTATTCAGCTGCATCCAGTTTGACTGAAAGCCGACCCCAAGATAGTTGGGAAAAGGCGCGGGCAGATTGATTTATTGACTCGTTTAACTTCTAATAAAAGTGTTTGATTTTTAGGGTTCCGTACCCGAAGGGCCAAACGAAGCCCTATTGCACTCACGTGTCCGTCTGTCTGTCTGTCACACAGGTTTTACAGCCAAACGGTTGGAGCTACAGTCTTCAAATTTTCACAGTATACCTAAGCATCTTGTTGACCCAAAGCCAACCAAATAGTCAAAAATATATTTGGTACGGAACCCTTAATGTACGAAGTCTGAAACGCACTTGGCAGGGTTTTTTTTTAACAAGCCTGTTAAATATACGTTGATACTTTGTGTACTGGTTCATTGTTCTGTAAAAAAAACCTTGTTACTATTGGATTTCAACATATTATGCATTTGTCTCTCTGTTTCATTCTAGGAAGAAGATAATCCTGAAAAAAATCCTCACTCACAACGCTTTGCATTAGCAAATTAAACAGGAAAACCGGTTAATTGCGAGTCGGCAACATCACACTAATATTATAAAGGCAAAAGTTAGTGAATGTGTATGTTTCTTACTTCTTCACGCTCAAATGGCTGTACTGATTTGGATGAATTTTGGTATGTAGATAGCGCATACCCTGGATTAACTCATAGGTTACTTTTTATCCTGGTCTACGCGGGTGAAACCGCAGGGCGCAGCTAGTTATCTATAAAAACGGCAAAAAAATCACGTTTGTTGTATAGGAACCCCCAATATTTATTTTAATCTGTTTTTTAGTAAGCAATTTGTTGTTTTAACGGCAACAGAAATACATCATCTGTGAAAATTTCAACTGTCTAACTATCACGATTCATGAGTTACAGCCTGGTGACAGACGGACAAACAGACGGACAGACAGCGGAGTCTTAATAATAGGGTTCCGTTTTACCCTTGCCAAATTTTCAGGGTTCCGTACGAACCTTCTAAATTAGGCAAGGCTGACTTATGCGTATCATTACTCTGATAATAATAATCGTCCCAACCGAATCTCAACGGCGATTAGCCAAGTACGCAGGAGATATTATAGTGCACAAGCGTGTACGCAAACACAGGTGCACTCTCTGTTTCTTTACTCTCGTAGTCCGATGGGACGGCAATCCGACACGACCGGGGAGAGATCAGACGGAGGACCAACGGCTTTACGTGCGTTTTGAGACACAGGGGTGTCACACCACAATTTTCCAAATACCGAGCTTCTACAGAGTAATTCCTAATGGAAAAACCCAGTAGCACTTTTTGCCCGACCCAGAATTCGAACCTAGAACCTCGCGCTCAGCAGTCACACTTTCGATCATGAGACCAACGAGGCTGCTATTGTTACTCTATTTCAGCATCTAAAAACCCGACTGTAAAAAATAACTAAAAAGTTCCAAACAAGTCACTTTTCAAGCAGTCTGATGCAGTTGGTGGCAGTCATTTTAGATCAATTTATTGATTCCATCACCACCTGCATCAGACTGCTTGAAAACGATTTGGTTGGAACTTTTTAGGGTGCCATACCCGAAGAGTCCAAACGGAGCCAAACTTCATCTGTCACAAAATTTTGTTACGAATAACTTTTAATTTCCCATTGACTTAAGAACTTGAAATTTGGTGATAATGTTTATTATTATGTATAAGTACTTTACTAAAAATATCAATATTTGATACGGAACCCTTAATGTGCGAAATCCGACACGCACTTGGCCAATTTTTAGTTGTTTTTTATGAGGTTTTCTGAAAATATTAAATTTATTTATTTTCTACATTTTGTCGCCATATTGTATTTTGATTATGATCATGTCTTTAGTAGCACTCGCTAGATTAAGACGAATCAATTGACGTAAGAATTATTAAAATCGGCCCACGCATTTGGTCTCCGCCACAAAGGAACAAACAAACATACATACATACGTACATACGTACATAGGCTGACAAACACATTAAAAAATCGTCATCACTACAAATTCAAGATCGAAACTTTCCAAGCTATTGTTAGAATCAGAACATTAATACCAATAACCTCGGGATCAAAATATTTATTTCATTCATTCACAGACCATTGCTAAAAAAAATAGAACACTGTCCACTATTTATGTATCGTTACAGTTAATTATTAGGCAGCTAACACATATCAAAACAACGTATTTATACAAATTGAAATAAATTAGGTCTAACTTGTTTACACAAAAAGTCGGCAGAAGAAAAGAAATTCGCTAAAACTGGATGGAACTGGTTCAAAGTGGACGTAACCAGAATTGAAATGTTTTGTGACTGCTAATAAATTCTGGATTGTTATTTCCTTGTTCGCGTCAAATTGTAGATGTCATGGCTCAAAAAAGTTGAAGTTATGATATTGAAAGACTGGTTACTTTGTTGTATTTCTTGTATGTACCAACCTTAGACTATGAAAGGTTACAGACAGAGTGTCAAAAGCCAGTAATCTGAAGTACCAGAATGAGAAGCCGGCTTGTATCTGTATACGCGAAATAAGCTCACACAGACAAAATGAGAAGCCGAAACGTCATCGTTATGTTCGTCGAGGTCACTCACACATTTTAACGACCCTGCTTCATTTTATGTCCAATGACGCTGCGTCTATAACCTAAGGTAGCAGCAGTCGGGATACAGTATTCGAGAAGCATAGGTCGAGGTGACGACGCTTGAGGAAGGCCTATGTCCAACGGTGGACATAGGCCTTCCTCAGGTCTTTTGGCTAAAATGATGATGATTATGAGATGGTAAAGCAAGCAAAGAAAGCCTTAATTTGTCTAAAACTACAAGGTTGTAGGCTTAGATTATGAAAGGTTATAGACGGAATGTCATTGGACATTAAATGAAGCAGGATTGTTAAAATGTGTGAGTGACCTTGACGAACGTAGCGATGACGTATCGGCTTCTCATTTTGTCTATGTGAGCTTATTTCGCGTGTATAGATACAAGCCGGCTTCACATTCTGGTCTCTCAGTCTTCAGATTGCTGGATTTTGACAATCCGTCTATAACCTTTCATAGTTTGTAGGATACATAAAAGCAAACATATCACGAATGACTTAAATGGCATACAAGCATAAGTATAGTATGTCTTCGAATTTTGGGTGCTATATATTCTGTTTCCTGACAGTGTTTTCCTTATCTGTTCTTAGACCAATGGCGATGAAATTTCTTGAAGACTGTTGTTCATTTCTATGGGCAGAAGTATTTTAAATATGACCACTCTTTTCCGCTAAACCATATATAGCTTTGACCACGCCACTGATAGTGCCAATCTCGTAGCTAAGTTCCAAAACTTGAGATTGGCACTATCAGTGGCGTTCATCAATTCCTGAAGCGTGTAAGCATCAGGACACAGAGCATACGATCTCACATATCTCATCTTTTATAGAACACCACATTAGAAAAATTTTCTAAAGCACCATCAACATCATTAACTTAAAAAAAAGTCAAACTATTACTCATCAGCTTGCAAATGAACAGACATGTTTACGTTTTTATCACAGCATGATGGATGCGTAGATTAACACTGTTTGCAAACAAATAAACAAACAAGTGTGATCGATTGCTCCTGAGCTGTTTTGTGTGACTTAGCTTCGTTTAGTTAATAAGATAAACATTCCTAACTTAAATGGTGGCTGAGCCGATTGAGGTCGAGAGGTCAGATGGTGTTGATGATAGAACGGTTAATTTTTCTTCGACGTCAGGTCGTTCAGGACGTCATGGGTACAGAAGCAGAGGGACACCAAAGACAAGGTGGAAGGATGAGATAGAGACCGTCTAAACACGTAATTGGACCAACCTCGCAAGAAATCGCGACGAGTGGCAATCTTTGGAGGAGGCCTTCACCCAAAGAAGGGTCCAGATGGCAGGTATATTGGACTAAAAATATCCACACCTATTACTATTTATACGATTGTAGATGCCAATGTAATAATAAAGGCTTTTTTAACCGACTTCGAAAAAGGAGGAGGTTCTATGTTCGACTGCATGTGTGTTTTTTTATGTATGTCCACCGATTTCTCTGTCAATTAAGGACCGATTTTCAAAATTCTTTTTTATCCGAAAGAATGTACTCCCGAGGTGGTCCCACATAAATTTTACAAAAAAAACAACCGACTTCCAAAAAAAAATACACTAAACATGAAAAAATAACTTTAATTTCTGAAGACGGTGTCAAATAACGAAGAAATAAAATTATTAAAGTTATTTTTTAATTTTTAGTGTATTTGTTTTGGCAGCCGGTTGTTTTTTTTTTTTTTGTAAAAACATTTTTATTTATTTAATCAAACTTCTGCCGCCTGCCTCTGCTGTGCAAATAGCCCTACACGACATCATAACCAAAAGGTTATAGAAAACTATTTTATGGGGAAACCTTCAATAGGCCCCTGGATTTTTGGGGTAAAGACCAGGGAATGTGGAATTCATACCTTACTAAAACCACCCCAGTTATCACCATCGGCACATGGAAGAGGCTCCGTGAGCTCTTAAAGACCATCCTGGAACCCCTTCTGTGCAACGCCTATTCGGGCATATCCCTGGGGAGACGGTAAAATAGTCTCTCCTGAGCCTCACAGTGCGCGGCAGCACGTGATAACTGTGTCAACGGCTTTCCTGAGATCACTCGGCTGGCGGACAGAGTCCCCACTCTGAGCGCATATAGTGTATACAGGGTTTACACCCTGTATACACTGAAAGGTGTGGTCATGTTTTAGGAACTGTATCTGCCCATCAATATGAACAACTTTCTTCAAGAAAACCTGAGGAATTTCAAAATATTTTTTTTTAGCTCCCATACAAATATTGATCAACTGATGATAACTTTGTATGGAAAGTCCAATTTTTTTTTTGAGAATTTTATATTTTTTCTTAGACAAAGTTGTTAATTTCCATGGGCAGAACCGGTTCTTAAAATATGACCACACCTTTCTGTTACACCCTGTATATAAAATAAATAAAATAGTTTATTTCTTTAACGTGTCTTTTGCAACATTATTCAATGGCTAGAACAACCCAGGAAGCATGTAGACGAAGAAGACGAAGCATGTACTTGTATTGGGAGGTTCTGCTCTTCAATGTCAATCTACATACTTGGAGTTGCCCAAGCGTGTAAATAGCCGTGGGTCTCTGCGGATGAAGGACATTAATTACGGCCAAACACTTGGACTGAATGCTGGCCCAAAATTGCCTATATTTGTCTGTATAACTTCAAGTTAGGAGTGGTTGGCAGTAGACGGCGCACGTGGCCTTACTCTAAGCAAATAAGAACAAGCGGTACCTGACTTTTCCTTTGGCAGCCTCGCTGGATTCCGACGAGTGGCCAGCCGATTCTCTTCACACCAACACTTCTGGTTATTCTTGTCCAATAGTTACACGGACGCGGTAAATATGGGTTATTTATTATTCCCGGAGAATCCCCAACGTTTACGGGATATTACTCGGGATTATAGTGTATTTGCGGGGACGATGTTAATAAGACATTAATTTAGTCTGCGAGATGCGCTCTGCCTCGCGGCGATAGGCACACTGACGTGACGTCGATTGCTGCATTTTAAATTGCCTATAGCTCCCGTAAAGCCGGCCACACACTTGCCTCACAAATTAAAGCAAGACACACACGACGCGATACCACACCCCATCCAACTTGCAGAGTGGCGGCAACTCGCCACACCAATACTTTTAGGTAACTGTATAACTAAACTATTTTAAGTAATTATTTTACAAACAAGTACAAAATGAATGATTCTTTTGGTGTGATTCTTTATGTGAGTGTATGCATGTGTGTGTGTGTGTGTGTGTGTGTGTGTGTGTGTGTGTGTCATATATAGTCTGTGTGAATTATGCTCCTATTAGGAGATTTCTAGCCCTACGATGTAACATCTTGGAATCGGGAGAGCCGCGTCTATTTCTGCAGAACAAAAGCTGGCTCCGTAAGTGGTTTTGTCCACAGATAAAGGCCAAAGCACGAAGAATGTCGTTGTTTGTCGACATTTTCGGGAAGATATTGTTGAGACTGGTCGTGTAGCTCTGTGGTGTGTACTTCTTCAGTGTATGGTCTTGGGATCATGGTGAGTGTGAAAGAAAACAGGCCCGTACAACTTGATATTCTACTATTATCAATCAGACTGTCTATATCGATGGCTCTTTACTTTGTGTAATTTATTTCATCACCACTGCTGTCAAAACGGTGAAAGAAAACATCATGGTCAAACCAGCATGTCCTAGAACCAAAAAAATCTAAGACATGTGACATCCACCAACCCGCACTAGACCCGCGTGGTGGATTGCGATTACCATTCCCTCTCCAGCAGGTGTATTCGCTAACTCAGTTGACATCAATTTGATAGGCACTATGCAGTACATTGCTCGGTGGACATCGATTATAATGGGCACTACGGTTTTCTTAAACGTCAAAGCAGCAATGTACGACAAAGTGCCCATCAAATTGATGTCAACTGAGTTAGCAAATACACCTACTCGAAGGAGGCCTGAGTCCCAGCAGTGGGAACATTAGAAGACTGATTATGCTTAAGTATTATGTTTGGTTAAGTAAACTCTTGTAAAAATCAAGCCATTCGAACACCACCAGATCAATTTTATCATATACTAGCACTGTTCCTGCGGCTTCGCTCCCGTGATCTATCCCACGGGAACTGTTATTTTTCCCAGGACAAAAAGTAGCCTTTGTTACTCTCTGATAATAAAGCTTTCTATTGGTGATATATAATGCAAAAATGGTTAAAACCGGTCCAGTAGTTTCGGAGCTTATTTGGTACAAACAAGGAATCAAACAAAAAAAAATCTTTCCTCTTTATAATATTAGGGATCTGGAGGCAAAGGTCCTCGCGCACCTCTATGAGTGGCGCGAGGAGCCGAAACGCCTGGGTGAAACTCCGCTGTCGCGACACCTCGCGGCTCGGCGGTCAGAGCTCCGGCAGGATCTCATGGCGACATGGAGAGAGCGATTATCGCAAAAAAAGTACAGATAATTTGTTTTAATTACTTATCAAAACACTTATCCTTGACATTTGACGAAGTGTCTATCATATCACTTTAGTTAACCCCACTGTAAAATTAGCAATTGTAACGTCTAAAATTACACTCAAAGTACACAAGTTGATTCAACGATATGTTTATTTAATTAATTAACATCAGTTTGAATGACAGGTCTTCTAAGGCCTAGTCCAGAGTGAACGCGCGGTGACTAGAGCGAGTGCGGGCGCGGTGGCGAGCGCGATTAAGGTGCTATTAACTGCCGAGTGCTTAGCTTGCGTGTTCTGTCCTGAGCTCACGTAACGCATCGTACGTCCACCCAGTAAAATGGTGAAAGTTTTATAAAAATACGCTTTATAGTTTTTGCGTGATTCTCAATTTTTTATCCGCGTTAGACCTAACTTTACCAATTAATTAAACTATGTTATAAAATTATAACTTCAAATATTCTCAGATCAAATTACGATAGAAATTGTATAAAATTAACATATATTTTATTCAAAGAAATAAGACTAGTCGTTTAGACGTGATGTTCAATTAAAAACCATTAAAAGTCGTAACTGCGCTTTAAGAAGCCGCAATGCATCGCGAGTTGTAGCGGATAGTAGAGGTGAGGTGGGATTCCTCAGCGTAAAACAACAGACGATCGCATCACTACATGCTAGAAAACTAAGTCACCTACCGCATATGTCAGTCTGTCTGTACACGATAAACTCAAAAACTACTGAACGGATTTTCATGCGGTTTTCACTAATAGATAGAGTGATTTATTAGAAAGGTTTAGGTGTATAATTTGTAAGTCGCTAGTTTGTACAAAAGGTCCTAAAAAGACGAGTTGCGATGGGATTTGAAGTTTTTCACGTCTGTCATACAGTATGTTGTTCCAAAATTTGACAATTATCTCTAATTTTGAATTCAAATATAGACAGGATTTCTCAGGGTAAAACAATCGACGATCGCCTGGTAGCAAGGCATCTCCGTCACTTACTATGTCACACAGACACTTCACTATGGACGCGTGCATCGGTTTTTTTTTTAATTTTGTTTTCTCACGGTTTGTGCATTTCGCCAGTGTCAAGTTAAGAAATTATTTAGGTTTAGATACAGAATACTGCCACTTTTTTCCATTAGAATGCAGATAAAACACATTCTAATGATTTTGCATTTGGCAGCAAGAATGAGTCGAGTCAACCTTCTCGGCAAGTTTCGCTGAGGTAGTCAATCAATACTACGTCAAGATTATCAGCTTTATTTTACCGAGATCGCGCCTGTTTCAATGATTCCACAGTCAGATTGACCAGTGGCGTAGACACCCGAGACTCAAAACTTCACCAATTTTACATCATAATATCCACTAGGAATCAATTTGCGAATATTTAAAACAGCCACTGAACTTCACTCGAAAAGTTCCCGCCAAAAACTCCCGTGTATTTTACGTTAGGTTTTTTTTTGGCTGGGTGGGCAATCATCCAATGACATCTCCCGCTGTGGATGGAGCGGGAGGGCGTGTCAGACTCTTACTGACTAAAACCCACCCCTGTTCCTTGCCTGCCTGAGTGCTCAGGGGTGCGGTAACTCAGTTAAGAATTTATCCGCTACCCCTAGGCAAGCAGGCACCGGCCACGATGGGCCCCGTCAGTGGTGGCTGACAGTCACCTCTTTGAGGCGCGTGTGGAACACTGCGCGCCGTCGACTCACGGGTCTGGTGCTGGTCTCGTGACGTCCTACGCCCAATGCGTTCCCTGCGGCGGTAGCGGGCGGGGGCATGAGGGCCACTTCGTACTACTTGAGTCTCCCTCACCAATCCCGCCTCCGCCTTCGCGAGCATTACTGCTTCGCAGAAGGAGGACACTGGTTCCCATTCCCTCTCGCTCCGTACCATGGCCTGAACCAGGGCCGGGCGCGAGAGGTCGCTACCGCCTATCGCATCCACAACACGTTCGATTTATTATTCGCACTCGCCGTCGCCACCGCGCTATGTTCTCTCACCCTGGTCGAGGCCTGAGAGCAGTCGATGGTCGATGCAATTCAATCAAAATATTTGAAGATTGGCTCGTTGACCTAGTGGGGCTGTGTGAGCTCGGTGTCTATGGATCTTGTTTATGAATTTAAAGCTCTTGTGATATTCATTTGTAGTGAACTTCGAGAGTGATTGATGTGTATAACGTTGTACTGATCGAATTTGACGACATAGTTGGCGCAGTGGTTGAGCGTTGAGCTACTGCGTTTGCTTGTCGGTGGTTCGATTTTCGCACGTAGCAAATATTTGAATGTCCTTCAGAAAGTTGTTCCGAGTCTGTGTGTCTTGTGTATGTAAGTTTACATGTTTGTGAACGCCCTTTTCCCTTACGATACTGGGGTAATTACTAAAAAAAAATGAGTGGCAGTCCGGGTGTGCCAACAGAAGTGAAAACTTAAACAAAAATGCCCAACGCGCCTAAAGAAGTTTTCATTTCAATCCAAATTGCGGTGTCGGTGTCGATGCGAGTTCAATTGTTTTTTCCCTTCTCAAAATTGCCCAACGCGCCTAAAGAAGTTTTCAATTCAAAAAATGTAAACTTGTCTCCACTACTCTCTTAGTTTAGTCATTTATTTAGACATAATTAAAAACCAACAAACGAGGATGTATAAGGATTTCAATGGAAACAGATATTCGGTATTCACAGAAGACTTTTAGAACTTTATATCTCGACTAGATCGCCGAATCACGAACCGGAAAAATACTGATTACAAAACCACAATTTTAACCGATCTTCAAAGCAGAATTTACTCAGACCACGTTACTCGATAAACCGGCCGCAACCATTAAACTCTTGATAATATAACTAAACGCATAAAATCGTAACAAACATGGGACGGACGGAAGACGAATGTATGCCAATATCTAGGCTAGTCTGTGCGTAAATCATTTTTACAACGAACACAAATGTAAGAAAGTTCAGAAGGAAAGATACGTCAGTGTATAACTGGTGTAAAAAAAGACAGTTTCCGAAGCCGAAAGCCACATATTCTACCCATTATTTGGATCATTTTTTTCCACTAGACCATACCTGGGAATCCACTGGTTCTGGAGATAAGGTCAAAGGCGCATTTTTTTTAAACTTTTTAACGAAAATGAATTCCAAGTGTTATTACTAAACTTTTTCCTAACAAAAATTACCTGAATTTTCGTTATTTTTTCGATATTTCGAAATTACGCATTTGCAGTTACAAAAACGCAATGAATATTAAAAAAGTATCTGACAAGTACCTACGTGGTTTAGAGTGAAGGGGCAGGGTTTAACTCCACTTGCCTGGGTTTGCGTTACATTGCGCGCAATAAAAATAGTTTTTTTTTTCATCCCTAAAAATAAAAGTCGTTTCCCTGCAATATTTTTTGCGCAAAACTACTTTGTTAGACGTACAGTATGCGTAGTTAACGGCTCTGTGATGTGTCTTTTTACACCCTGTATAAAAATTAGGGTAATTGGGGTTCCAAACGTCCGTGTGATAAAACAGAACCCTTCTAGGATCACTCGTGTGTCCGTCTGTCTGTTTATCTGTTTGGCCGTCTGTCACAGCCAATTTGCTCCGAATGTACCGGACTTGGAACGTAAATAAGTAAATTAGGAATATGGGAGTCACTTTTGGGATACAAACTTGTAATTTAAAAACAAAGTTTTTCAAACTTTTACATACCAAATGAAAGGACTAATTGTAATGCAACCGGAACCCTAAAAACATCCTGAAGAACTGATGACTAAGCGTAGCCAGAACTCAATCGACGCACAGTATGATAACTGCAATAAAGTCTATTTTAAAAACTCTATTTGTAGGTATACAGTTCATAATATTCTGAGTATATTTCGTCCGCAGTTCACTATTGAAGATGTAAATATTTTGAACATCAATCATTTTATTTTAAGATGACTATAAATCTTTGCAAACATTTAGGCGCACCACGCACCCATACAACAATAAACAAGTGTTTTACATTGCACAACATTATAGGCTGCAAAGCATCAATCAAAATGTCTGGTTACATGCACAGAGCACGGAACGCTGCACTGGCAACGACTCCTAAGGCCCTCCATAGACGGGTTGCTTAGAGTAGTAGAGACCAACTGCACGAGAGCAGTCGTGTTGCGGTCGGGGCCTCCATATAGGGACTGCTTAGAACAGTCGAGACCAACTGCACGAGAGCAGTCGTGTTGCGGTCGGGGCCTCCTTGACGGACTGCTTAAGCGGTCGAGACCAGCTTCACGAGAGCAGTCGCGTTGCGGTCGGGGCTTCCATAGACGGACTGTTTAGAGCAGTCGAGACCAACTGCACGAGAGCAGTCGTGTTGCGGTCGGGGCCTCCATAGACGGACTGCTTGAAGCAGTCGAGACCAACTGCACGAGAGCAATCGTGTTGCGGTCGGGGCCTCCATAGACGGACTGCTTGAAGCAGTAGAGACCAACTGCACGAGAGCAGTCGTGTTGCGGTCGGGGCCTCCATAGACGGACAGCTTGAAGCAGTAGAGACCAACTGCACGAGAGCAGTCATGTTGCGGTTGGGGCCTCCATAGACGAACTGCTTGGAGCAATCGAGACCAACCGCTCGAGAACAGTCGTGTTGCGGTCGGGACCTCCATAGACAGACTGCTTAGAGCAGTCGAGACTAACTGCACGAGGGCAGTCGTGTTGCGGTCGGGACCTCCATTGACGGACTGCTTAGAGCAGTCGAGACCAACTGCACGAGAGCAGTCATGTTGCGGTCGGGACCTCCATAGACGGACTGCTTAGAGCAGTCGAGACCAAATGCACGAGAGCAGTCGTGTTGTGGTCGGGGCCTCCACAGACGGACTGATTAGAACAGGACGGACTGCTTAGAGCAGTCGAGACCAAATGCACGAGAGCAGTCGTGTTGCGGTCGGGGCCTCCACAGACGGACTGATTAGAACAGTCGAGACTAACTGCATGAGAGCAGTCGTGTTGCGGTCGGGTTCTCCATAGACGGACTGCTTGGAGCAATCGAGACCAACCGCTCGAGAACAGTCGTGTTGCGGTCGGGACCTCCATAGACAGACTGCTTAGAGCAGTCGAGACTAACTGCACGGGGGCAGTCGTGTTGCGGTCGGGACCTCCATTGACGGACTGCTTAGAGCAGTCGAGACCAACTGCACGAGAGCAGTCGTGTTGCGGTCGGGACTTCCATAGACGGACTGCTTAGAGCAGTCGAGACCAAATGCACGAGAGCAGTCGTGTTGTGGTCGGGGCCTCCACAGACGGACTGATTAGAACAGGACGGACTGCTTAGAGCAGTCGAGACCAAATGCACGAGAGCAGTCGTGTTGCGGTCGGGGCCTCCACAGACGGACTGATTAGAACAGTCGAGACTAACTGCACGAGAGCAGTCGTGTTGCGGTCGGGGTCTCCATAGACGGACTGCTGGAAGTAGTCGAGACCAAATGCACGAGAGCAGTCGTGTTGTGGTCGGGCCCTCCACAGACGGACTGATTAGAACAGGACGGACTGCTTAGAGCAGTCGAGACCAAATGCACGAGAGCAGTCGTGTTGCGGTCCGGGCCTCCACAGACGGACTGATTAGAACAGTCGAGACTAACTGCACGAGAGCAGTCGTGTTGCGGTCGGGGTCTCCATAGACGGACTGCTGGAAGTAGTCGAAACCAACTGCACGAGAGCAGTCGTATTGCGGTCGGGGCCTCCATAGACGGACTTTTTAGAGCAGTCGAGACCAACTGCACGAGAGCAGTCATGTTGCAGTTGGGGCCTCCATAGACGGACTGCTTGGAGCAGCCAGTACACCAAGTGTGAGTTTTTTTAAAGTACGCGTTAAAGTAAACGCGTCAATTTGTACTAAAACTGTATAAGCGCCGCCTGGTGACAATAGCGTTACTCTCTTTTTTTAACTAACTTCAAAAAGGAGGACGTTCTCAATTCGTCGAAACCTTTTTTTATGTATGTTCCCCAATTACTCGAAGATTTCTGGACCGATTTAGATTTTTTTTTGTTTGAAAGGTTATGGTCCCATAGAAATTTTATCGTAATTGCTTCAGCGCTTTTTGAAAAACTGAAAAAAAAAACTAAAAATTTTTGTTTTGTTTTGGTTTCCTCCAATTACGACTATGTTTAAATTCCACGTTCCATGTTATTGGGGTTTTTAGTTCTGGGATATAACAACCAAAAAGTGAAAAATAAAAAACTTTTTTATAAAAAAAAAACAACCGACTTCCAAAAAAGAAAATACATTAAAAATGTAAAAATAACTTTAATTTCGGAAGTCGGTGTCAAATAACGAAGAAATAAAATGCTACGGTGGTCGGAGATCGTCTCGCGGCGCCGGAAGCCCCTGGCGTTTCCTGCGGCGACTGCTGCTGAGGGCGTGAGGGCGACTCCGTTATTGAGTCTCCCTCACTCATGCCGCCTCCCTCTTCGCGAGCATTACTGCTTCGCAGACGAGGAGACGGCTTCCCATTCCCTCTCGCTCCGTACCATGGCCTGAACCAGGGCAGGGCGCAAGAGGTCGCTGCCGCCTATAACTGTACCTACCGTGCGTCACATCAAACAATAGGGCAAGTCTCCAATAATTATATAATTTTCATAATTTTAAATAGCTTTAAAGTAATTTAAGAAAATAGATGAAAATTGATAATTCTCGTTTATTTCCGAAATTAATGAGTCTAAAATATGATTCGTTCGGAACCCTTTGCATGCGAGACAGAATCGCACTTGACTGGTTTTTTTTAAAAACATCTTTATTTGTAAATAGGTATGTGATTGTAGCAATGGACAGGCGAAGGTGGAGGGAACTTGAGGAGGCCTATGTCGCAAGACAGCCTGACCTGGTAACTTATTTTAAATGTTAAGTTATATACATTTAGGAAAAAAAATAGAAATGAGTATAGTTAGTATAATATAGTTAAGTATAGATATTATAGTGTGTTTTATTTTATTACAAATTGTGCAAAGGTCAGAGTAATTAAAGGCTATTTTATTTTATGTGGTTGTAATCATCGTCGTGTTTATTTTCAGTTACTTTTCTCTGAAGTTTACCGTGGCAATACCGCGACTCATTTCCTGAAATACAGATGACCTTCCAAGATCATTTTCACAATAATATTATGAATCACGCGCCATTTAGCTTTTGATTGTGAACACGTCATTTAGCAGCGAGGAGCAGTGGTAGTCCAGTGGTAATAGCCATGACTTACGAGTTGTAAGTCGTGGGTTTGAACCCAGACAGGCGCTTAGATAGGCACGCGTTTGACCACTGTCTCACCTGATGGTAAGCGATGATGTGGTCATGAATGTGTTCCCAAAATGTATTGTGCGTGTGGGTGGGATGTTCACCATGTACCAGTGGCGCATCGCCGTACGTCTGCGTTGATAGTTGCTGGCTTGGTGGTTGGTTGGTGCTTAGTCTGCGTTGCACTCCGGTTATCTCCGCTTCACTCGTCTCCGCTAACCAGTAACTATTTAGAGAAACATCTAGCTACTACCTACTTAAGAAAGGTATAAAACAATACCTTAAATCTGGGGTCAGTTGCAGAGGCTTAAGGCGCAGTTATACGACTTCTAATGGTTTTTATTTGAACATCACGTCTAAACGACTAGGCTTATTTCATTTAAAAAAAAAAAAATTGTGTTACTTGAGATAATTTCCGTCATTATTTGATCTGAGAATATTTGAAATTATATTTTTATAACATAATGTACTTAGTTTGTAAAGTTACGTCTAACGCGGAAAAAAAATTGAGAATCACGCAAAAACTGTAAAGCTTATTTTTATGAAACCTTCTACATTTTAAAGATCATAATAATTATTTATAATTTAGTCTTAGTGTTTTATCTTAATTAATACCTATTCTTGTATTATTCGGATAGCGCTCCTTGATGGGCGAGTCTTATTACTGGGTGGACATACGACGCGTTACGTGAGCTCAGCACAGAACACGCAAGCTAAACACTCAAGGTCATTGGCAGCTAATAGCACCTCAAAAAAACAGAACCAATTAATCTCAAGTTAACCATAAAATAATATGGTATTCTCCTGTGTTTATTTTTGTAAAATATTTTATAGGATACAGCAAATAACACTGAAAACAAATCTTTTTCTGCAAATAGCAGCAAAATTGGTTATTAAATGAAGCAGCAATTCGCGTTTCAAATACTGGCATAAGGAAGATTGGGAACGTGGAGGACATCTCGCTATCTCTTTTGTACGCGCGTAACATAATGGTGGTGACGTCATACTTATGTTTGTGCATCCTTTTTAACTGACTTCGAAAAAAGAGGAGGTTCTATGTTCGACTGTATGTATTTTTTTTTATATAATTATGTCCACCGATTTCTCTGTCAGTTGTGGACCGATTTTCAAAATTCTTCTTTTATGCGAAAGAATATACTCCCGAGGTGGTCCCATATAAATTTTATCGAAATTGCTGCAGCACTTTTTGAAAAACTGAACAAAAACGAATAATATGTGTACCTACTTAGATGACGTTTTGGTTTGCTCCAATTACGAGTATGTTTAAATGCCACGCTCCATGTTATTGGGGCTTTGACTTCTGGGGTATAATAACAACTAAAAAGTTAGAAATAAAAAACTTTTTTACAAAAAAAAACAGCCGACTTCCAAAAAAGAAAATATACTAAAAATTTAAAAATAACTTTTATTTCGGAAGTCGGTGTCAAATAACGTAGAAACAAAACTAGAAACGCCAACTTCCAAAATTAACGTTTTTTTTTAATTTTTAGTGTATTTTTTTTTTTGGAAGTTGGTTGTTTTTTTTTGGAAAATAGTTTTTCTGTTACTTGACAGTTTCCCCTTCCACAAGATTTGAATAGTTTCTAACTTGCTTAAGGCGTATATAGCCGCCAAGTGGCGCCCTCATTGAATAAAAAATCGTAGCAAAGCGTAGAAAATAAAGATTAAAGAATCCTATGTTGCGTTTTTACAGATAGGATAAGGTATTTTTACGTCGTTTAAACAGGACTCAAAGTGTTTCGTATCCAAAGTAGTAGACAAAAGTACCAAAACCGACCGTTTTTGACGCAACATAGGAATCTTTAATCTTTATTTTTAACCGACGAAAAAAAGGAGGAGGTTCTCAATTCGACCGTATATATGTTTTTTTTTTTTTTTTTTTTTGTGTATGTTCAGCCCTCACTCCGTCATTTATGAACCGATCTTAATGATTATTTTTTTATTAGATAGGGTATACCTCAAGGGTGGTCCCATGTCAAGGAAATCAGGATCTGATAATGGAATCCTGATAAAATTGAGAGAAAACCTCGAAAATTGTTGGCACGTTTAGCGTTTCTTTACTTATGTTCGGCCTTCACTCCGTTGTTTATGAACCGATTTCGATGATTCTTTTTTATATAGATAGGGTATACGTTAAGGGTGGTCCCATGTTAAGGACATTAGGATCTGATCATGGAATCCTGATAAACTTGAGAGAAAACCTCGAAATTTGTGGGCACGTTTAGCGTTTCTGTACGTATGTTCGGCCCTCACTCCGTTGTTTATGAACCGATTTTGACGATTCTTTTTTCCAAAGATAGGGTATACCTCAAGGATGGTCCCATGTCAAGGACATTAGGATTTGATCATGGAATCCTGATAAAATTGAGAGAAAACCTCGAAAGTTGGGCACGAATAAATTGTTTCTGTTTACTTTTCATAACTTTATCAGGTATTTGCATTTAGGAATCGTCACATCATGAAACTGAGCTGATGATGGAAACCACACCTTTCCTTAACAATAGAAGTTAGTTATAAAAAAACTGGTTTTAGTGACAGATACCACTTAATATACTTTGAAGAAAAGACGTCTTTGGAATATTGGAGGTAACCTCAACTGGTCAATATCCTGGGAACCTTATGAAAGGATGGTTACATCATCAGCTCAGTGCCAAGAGGAATGATGAAGGATTAGAAATTAGCTTCAGAGTATTTAAAGATGATGCGAGTCACAAAAAATCATAAAATAAAAAACTTTTTAACAAAAAATTTAATCGACGAAAAAGAACTAAAAAGCAAAAAATAAATTAACCTTTTAAGTCTTGAGTATTGAGCTTATTTACCTACATAAAATATCAAATTTTATATAAACTAATTTTGAGTCGGCGCCAAATAATAAAACGATTAATTACCTACATCTAGCCTTCTTCATTTCTACGTACATATAAAATTTAGATATTTAATAATCAGATTGTTGTTTGGCGCCGACTCAAAATTAGTTTATATAAAATTTGATATTTTATGTAGGTAAATAAGCTCAATACTCAAGACTTAAAAGGTTAATTTATTTTTTGCTTTTTAGTTCTTTTTCGTCGATTAAATTTTCTATGCTAAGATACGATATTTTTGATTGATTTCAAATCAAAAAGTTACTACCAATATCTACGCTAGTATTATTTATCTGTGCTATATCCAAACGTAAATTTTTGATACAAATAATAAAAACAATTGAGTCAAGTACACTATTGTCGATGTTTCCTTAGGAATCTTACCAAAGGGAGCTCAAACTTACAGGGCAACTGTGTAGGTTACTGTGACACATAATGTGCCACAATTAAACAATAATATTGTACGTCATGGGCCTTTCAATAGTTGTGTTTGTAATATACGTGACGCCTGTCAGAAACTATAGGGCTGTGGCGCCCTTTGATCAATTAATTCTGTTATTGTTGATGACAACTATAACCTCCTTGTGGTAACCATATAGTGTGTCTCCTTTACTCGGATTTGTATGAATAAGGAGCGGTCTCAGAATGGGTACCGTTGTTATACCTACTGTTATACTTTTCTGACCGGGTAATCCCATGGTCAAATATATAAACTAGCTGACCCGACAGACGTTGTCTTGTCTTAGCTACGAACTGTCAAACGCAGGTTTAAAAATATGTTAAGTTTTCTGAAATTTTCTGATTTGCCGCGCTACTTTCTTATTTTTTTCTTTCATAAGAACCTTCTCCTGCCAATAACAAACACAACAAAAAAAGAATTAGCGAAATCGGTCCAACCGATCAATAAATAAGGTTGGTTGTTAAGTTTTCTTAAATAAGGATTCTTTGATTTTCTAATTTGCCGCGCAACTTTTATTTTTATTTTTTTCTTAAGATCCTTCTCCTGACAATAACAAACACAACAAAAAAAGAATTAGCAAAATCGGTCCAACCGTTCACGCGTGATGCCGTGACCAAGGGAAATAGGGATTCATTTTTATATTATAAGATAGAAAGATAGATATCCCTTCGTCCTTATTGGCTTATCTTTGTTCTGTCTCTTACTGTATGGATTATAGAGTAGCTTATACTGATTATTCCATGTAGTCTCATTTATAATAGGCGGCTTTTAAAGTCGCCAGAAAGTCGCCGTCAACTAAAATTGCTACACGTGGACCTAGCATTAGCCTCCTGCGAAATAACTAAAACATTTTCATTTTTGATCAGCCGATGATAACTTTTTATGGTAAGTACAATTCTTTTTTAACCGACTTCGAAAAAGGAAGAGGTTATCAATTCGGATGTTTGTATTTTTTTTTTTTTTTTTTTTATGTATGTTCGGGCATAACTCCGTCATATATTGACGAATTTGCAAAATTCTTTTTTTTGTTCGAAAGGGGTTTATTCCGAAATGGTCCCATTTAAATTTCAAAAAGATCTGATGATGGGTTTCGGAGACAGACAACGGAACTCTTCAGAAATTTACAGCAAATCAATCGCGATTGCTGCTATCGTATGTCTATGAATTGTTAACACAGTTTAATGGGGAACCACAACTAAAAAGTGCAAAATAAAAAACTTTTTTACAAAAAAATAGAACCGACTTCCAAAAAAAGTGCAAAATAACTTTAATTTCGGAAGTCGGTGTCAAAAAACAAAGACACAAAACAGAACACCGACTTCCGAAATTAAAGTTATTTTGCACTTTTTTTGGAAGTCGGTTCTATTTTTTTGTAAAAAAGTTTTTTTTTATAATTGAGTATGGCTTCCTTGAAGAAAGTTATTATTTTCCATAGGTGCAAACAGTATCCAAGATCTGATCACTCATATCCGTTACTCTCTGTATACAGATATAGAAGCTAAAAATGAACTGAGGGCCTAGTGTGAGTTTAACGCACTTGAACGTATTTGCATAAACGTTCGCTTATGTCAGGTCATATAGAAAAAAAATAAAACAAAAACTTTTTTTTTTATGCCAGTATTTGAAACGCGAATTGCTGCTTCATTTACTCGCGAAGAGGGAGGCGGCATGACTGAGGGAGACTCAACAACGGAGTCGCCCTCACTCCCTCAGCAGCAGTCGCCGCAGGAAACGCCAGAGGCTTCCGGCGCCGCGAGACGATCTCCGACCACCGTAGACCAGGCCCGAGAGTCGACGGCGCGTAGTGTTCCGCGCGCGCCTTAAAGAGTTGTCAGCATTCGTGACGGGGCCCGTCATGGCCGATGCCTGCCCAGTGGTTGAGGATAAATTCGAAAGAGTTACCTCGCCCCTGGGCATTGAGGGCAGGGAGGAACAGGGGTGGGTTTTAGTCAGTAAGAGTCTGACACGCCCTTCCGCTCCACCCTAGAGCGGGAGAGTCATTGGATGATTTCCCACCCCCCTACAGTTTGAAATTGTTCATTTTTTAATATATCAATTTGCACCAAAAAAATGGCCCCCACAGTGCAAATTCATTTATTTACGTTACACGTCCGTGTTTAAGTCACAGATACATGTACCAAATTTCAACTCATTCGGTCCAGTATCATCATCAGCCTTTTAACGTCCCCAGTGCTGAGACACAGGCCTCCTCTCTGTGAGAGGGCGTGGGTCGTAATCCACCACACGGGCCCAGTGCGTGTTGGTGGATGTCACATGTCTTCGAATTTCGGTCCAGTATATTCGGAGCAAATTGACTGTGACAGACGGACAGACAGACACACGAGTGATCGTGTATGGGTTCCGTAAGTTATACTATTTTCGACCATATTATGTTTGATAAAAAACTTTTTTACAAAAAAAAACAACCGACTTCCAAAAAAGAAAATACGGATAAAAAAAGAATTTTGAAAATCGGTCTGCAACTGACGGAGAAATCGGCGGCAATACATAAAAAAAAAAAACATTCATACAGTCGAACCACCTTATAGAACCTCCACCTTTTTCGAAAGTCGGTTAATAAAAGAGTATCCATAGACTTTCTTGTACGTTCTCCTCCATCGAGATCTGAGCTTTGAAGCTTTACCTTTCTGATTGACCATCTTCTTGGCAATTCAAAATTGCCTGTAAATAGTTTAATTGAAATTCATAAATGCTTTGAGTTTGATTCCTCTATTCCCTTAGCGTGTATCACTATATGTACTTATTACACATGTATGACACACAAAATTGCAAGCAAATACAGAAATTAAATTGTCCGACCTTATCTTTCATCGAACGTAAGTATACAACGGAAACTTGTAATACTTGATATTAAACCAACCATTCATATAAACGAAAGGAAACTCAACATTCAATTCAAGAAATGAAATGTCAGCATTTCTATAGAACGTTAATGTTGAATATATTACAAGAATATATTATTATAAATCAGCCATATTTTAATATGTCAGAGTTGTTGATAAATGTCTGGTTATGAAATACCTAAACTGATTACAATATACATAGTAAACATAACTAAACTAAAAGTAACTTAGTAAAATATGTACAAGCGGCATATAAAAGGAAGGAATACAGCTCATTGGGCATCGAAAAATTCTTCCACATCGCTGTCAATGGGAAAAGTGCCCAGAACGCTGACAGCATTGCCACGTTGAATGGCAATGCTGATTCTTTGGCCGAAAAAAAGGCCAGCCCTCTGGTTACGTGAAGAGTCGACTAAATGTTTGCTGATGTCACGGAAAACTCAATGAGCACTCGGACCCCATGGCCCTAGTGTTTCAACCCCAAACGGCTCAAAGATATAACTCTCAACAAGGTGGGAGCATTTACAGCTATGTTTGATGATCCTCGAATCCGAGAACTCGATCTCGCCTGATGATAAGCAATGGTTAGGTCCACTATGAAACTAGCGAGCTGAAACGATGTCTGTTAGCTATTGCTTAGAAGGCTGATGGAATCAATCAATTTGCCTAGCCTTTTCCCAACCATCTTGGGATCAGCTTCCAGTCTAACCGGATGCAGCTGAATACCAGTATTTTACATGTAGCGACTGCCTATCTGACCTCCACAGCCGCCGCAGGAGACGCTCTGGGCATCGGGGGTCCTGAGATGATCTCCGGCCACTGTAGGCGCGGGCCTGCGGACGGCGAGTAGTGGGTAGCTCGCCGTCAGATCAGAAACAGGCCAGACAGTCGACGGCGCGTTGTGTTCCACGCTCGCCTCAAAGAGATGTCAGCAATGCAAGACGGGGCCCGTCATGACCCATGCCCGCCCAGGGTACGCGTATAAATTCGAAACAGAATTACCGCGCCCCTAGGCACTCAAGCTACTGAAGGAACAGGGGTGAGTTTTAGTCAGTAAAAGTCTGACACGCTCTCTCGCACCACCCAGACCGGGAGAAGTCATAGGATGATTTCCCACCCTTACAAAAAAAATATAGGGAGGACATCCATGAGGATTTCCTCACGATTGAAAAAGGGAACACAGACGCTGAGTTCCACAATTTTGGCTGCGCGCAAAACACTTATGAATGAATAGAGTTAGATGTGAAGTACTAGTAGTAGTAGTCGGATATCAAAACTGGCAGCAGACCACATGACAAACAAACTGACTAATGGTAAATGAAATAAATACTAGTAGAGGTAGACTTATTTCTATATAGATATTTTATGAAGTTTTGATAATAAAACTCGACGATTAAAAGCGTATCGTTTAATCTACCGCAACTCGAATTGATGCCAAGAATTCATGTTACGATGTACGACCCAATTAAGACTTTTTGTTCACTGTGTTTCAAAGCTAAATATAAAGTCAACTATACTTCTGGATCGAGTATACAGCTATCAAGTATACAGCTATACATACGAATCATATTTTATAACATTTTTTTTTGGGATAAGCCCGCCACACTATTCCCAATCCACTGTAACTTATGTAAGCCAGAATCAACAGTAGCGACCACCAGAAAAAACGCCGAGGCAATGAAGCTCGACGAGTCCCAGAGAAACGATTAAACTGTCTTGGGTCCCGCAACGAAATTAATCAGAAAAGTCAGCGGAGGAGTAAGATAACATAATTACCACTTCCCTCCTAATCAAGCGGGAGACAGAACAAAGCTAGGCCATTAGGCACAAAGGGGGTATTCACAACTTATGTAAGCCAGAATCAACAGTAGCGACCACCAGAAAATACGCCGAGGCAATGAAGCTCGACGAGTCCCAGAGAAACGATTAAACTGTCTTGGGTCCCGCAACGAAATTAATCAGAAAAGTCAGCGGAGGAGTAAGATAACATAATTACCACTTCCCTCCTAATCAAGCGGGAGACAGAACAAAGCTAGGCCATTAGGCACAAAGGGGGTATTCACAACTGGGGTTAGCCCAGTTGCCAAGCACCACAATATTAATGGGTCCTAAAATTGTGAGCTGTTACACTTGATTCCAATAATAGGTATGGCAAAAACACTTGAACGCACGAAAATTTGTTTTAGTTTCCACAAGTTATAGTTTATTTTATAACATATATCTTTGCCATATTGCAGCAACCTATGTCGTCATTATCAGCACAGCTGGTCATCTACCGGCTTCTTCCAAACGTCACTAAATCGACCGGTCCTGAATTCTCGCATCTAGCAGACTCCCGTAGCTCTCATCACCGAAAAGGTGTACCTTGTACAGGCCCTTTCCTTCCATCGCTGCGTCTTTTGATACATGCTCGCCACTCCACAACCAACGCTGCATCATTAGTTCAGCAATTCTTCTCGCAGAAAAACTGTAATTATTGCCTTCGCCATTTCCCCTCTTATAGTTCGAGAGCCCACGACCAAAACCATGGTCCATCCTTTTATGGCCAGAACCATATAAAATCGTTAGACTAGATGAATTTGAACCCGACTAGGTTGGCAGTACCGGCCAAAAATGGGGGCCTATGTCTGCTATGTCAAAAAAAATAAGCAGATGGTTTTAGCACAATATGTCTGATATTAAAAAGGTACATAGGTTTCGTCATTTTATTAGGAAAAAGTTTGTTTACAGAATGTTTGCGTGTCACATGTGGCCTGAGTGCATTTTCAAAAATGTCAAAAAATTTAACCGATCTGTCTCATAGCAGCCTAGTTCATTTTTTTTTTTCTGAAACACTTCGGTAATTTTTTTGACCTATTGGAAAATGAGGAGCTCGTGGCTAAAGTAATAACAGCCACTCAAGTCAAACTATCAGGTTAAGCTACGACTATCTTTACATACCGAGACTCCTCCGTGCCTCGGAAAGCACGTTAAGCCGTTAGTCCCGGCTGTCAACCGTGGATCTTTGACAGTCGTTACGGGTCGTCAGAAGCCCGAAAGTCTGACAACCAATCTTACCAAGGGGTATCGTATTACCCAGTAACTGGGTTGTGGAGGTCAGATAGGCAGTCGCTCTCTGTAAAATACTGGTATTCAGCTGCATCCGGTTAGACTGGAAGCCGACCCCAAGATAGTTGGGAAAAGGCGGTTGGAAAATGCGGCCAGGTCAGGCGTGACGCGGATTTCTGAAATGATTTTTTTGGAATCAGAATAATTTGTACGGTTTGGACGTAAAACGATGAAGTATAAATTTTAGTAATGGGCTCTCGTACTGATTAGTAAATGGAACCAATATAATGTCATAGTCATCAGATCTTCCAAAGATTTTCAGTGTAGAAAAACACCGTAAAAAAAGTTGATAAAAATCAACGGTCTAAATCGGCATAACTCCAAGGCTCTGTAGTGGGACAGATTCAGTGTGATATTATTATCATTTTCAGTGCCTTACAGCAAACAAAATCGTAAAAGAGAGAATAGAAGTTATCATTACTACTTATCCTTCATAATATCACAACATGATATACGATAGTTACATACTAAATTTGTTGTTGTTCTACAAACAACATCGGGTGATCGTGCTGATCATTGACTTTTTAAATATTTAGATACTGTAAAATCTTCAGGTTCCAGGGGTGCTTAAGGGCCTACCTCCCCGTAAGTGGCGTTCTCATTGAATAAAAATTCGTATCTTAGCATAGCACCATCTTAGCAAAATATAGATTAAAGAATCCTATGTTGCGTTTGTTACAAAGAGCTTAAGGTATTTTTACGTTGTTGAAACAGGACTCAAAGTTTCGTATGCTCTTTGTAACAAACACAACATAGGATTTTTTAATCTTTATTTTCTACGCTTTGCTACGATTTTTTATTCAATGAGGGCGCCACTTGGCGGCTATATACACCTTAATAGCTTGAGGAGCTATCTTACCCGCTGGCTGCGAGAGTGTGGTCTTCTTCTTAGCGTGTCGATGGCAAATTTAATTAAATATTATGTTTGTCCCAGTATTCAGTGACGGCAATTGCATTCGCTGATGCAGCCATAAGTTCCTCACATGTACAGGTGACAGGGCAAGCGGAGCAAGATGAGAGGTGGGCTACGGTCTGCGGAAAAGCGCCGCACAAACACCGAAGATCGGAGCCATCTGAGAACCCCCACCTGTGGAGGTTGTCTTTACTGCGGCCAACCGTTCAATCAGGTCAAGAGTGTGGTGTATTCAAGTGTTATACTCCTAACTGTTGAGTGTAAAAAATAAAAGAAGACGCTAGCTGCCCTCTTAACTCAATTATATTGGTTAACAAAATTAACATTCTATTCTAAGTTAATCATTCGAATTATACATCCAAATATCGAACTCTAACCAGCCAGCAGCGCCCGGTTCATATGCGCTGCCCGTGTGCCGAGTGCACACGTGCCACAATAGATAGAAAAATAAGGTAGGTACGTTTGAAATCAGAAGATTGAATTTGAACTGCATCTTCCTCATTTCATCATTCAGACGACTTTTGTATATTCTAAGTCATGTCCTCCAACTCGACTCCACTCTTCAAATTTACAGTTACAGCTTGTTATTTATTGACAGTACCGAATGGAGGATTTTTTCTCATGGCGACAGATTTGAGTGGAGGTCTCGCAAACTGACTGGGATTACGCAATTAGCGCATCAAAACTGCGTTCAAGAACTTTCAGTATCATCGGAATTAAAAGCTATCAGTGTCATGATTCCTGTGTGAGAGAGAGAGAGATGGGGCTATGCAGTATAAATTGCACTATCCCTTTCTCATTTCGGAATTATGATGATTTTAAGACGTCATGGACTGCTCCCAATGTTAATAGTTCGCAAAAATATTTTAATTCTCAGTAAGCCCGCCTCATTTTTTTATACCCACTGTAACTCCTGAAAGCCAGAATCAACAGTGGCGACCACCAGAAATACGCCGAGTCAAAGGAGCTCGAAGAGTCTCGGTGAAACGATTAAACTGTCTTGGATCCCCGCAACAAAATTAATTATAAAAGAGCAGCCGAGTAGTAAGATGCGAAGAAGTTTTTATTTTAACTCTCAACTGGGGCTGTCCACTCAAGATATAAGTGCATCCGGTGTGCACTTACATGAAGACACATTAATGATTGATGATAAAACTATACAGGTTGTAACAGGAATGGTTAGTCGTATTTAAGATACTGCTTTCCCATGTGGAAATGAACAACTTACTCAAAGTCATAGTAAAAACAAAACAGAAACATTTAGACTATTAGTACAAAGTTATCACCAGGCGATCAAAATTAGTATAGGTATTTTTTTTTTCGCTATTGTTCTTGGGAAAGTTTTTTCATTTAACAGAACCCACAAGCCATAGGGGCAGAAGCAAATACAAATACAAATACTTTTATTGTCTTAAAACATAAGCAACAATTTTTTGAAGCCTCTGACTCCCAAACTAGGCGAGCCTGTATGTCAGGAGTCAGCGCCTTCCCCATTTTATTTTGGCTAAATAATTTAGATAAACATAGGATTTAAGAAAAAAGAAAATCAATAATATCGGATATTAACAATAATAAAAAATAAAAAAATTAATCAAAATCAAAATACTTATTACTAAATTAAATTAAAATCCATCGATAAATTGTAAAATTAATAAAAGCGCAAACTAAAATAATCAGCAGTATTTACAAAATATCAATTACATTCAAAATTGTTGTTGTTGTTGTTGTTGGTGTTTGTTGTTGGTGTTGTTATTGGTGGTGTTGTGTTGTTGTAGTTGTTTGTTGTTGGTGGTGTTGTGTTGCTGTTGTTTGTTGTTGTTGGTGGTATTGTGTAGTTGTTGGTTGTTGTTGTTGTGGTTGTTTTTTTGTGTTAGTTTTTCGCATAGTTGTTGCTAGCGAGAAGGGAGTCGAGAGCGATGCCGTCACGGCATTCGAGTCGATTTTACTGCCAAGCCGCGTCAATAGATGTTTCACATCAAAAAAGGCATTCAAATCGGTTCACCCGTTTAAGAGGTACGGTGCCACATACAGAAACACAGACAGACTCACACACAGCGGTCAAACTTATACTCTTTTAACATCACACATCGTTACTTCCTATATTTTTCAGACTAAAGCAAGGAGCAAAAGCTTTCAAATGAAGTTCTTTCATCTCCCGTCTGACAAAGGAATCAATATTCCAATCTAATTGAATAAAGATGACGTGAACGGCCTAATTGGATAAAGATCTGAACGAATTTCAATAAAGTACTATTGTCGCCTTCTTTGACATCACAATGAGAGATGACAAATCAAATACGTATGAATACAAAATCAACAGGCTTGATATTGTAAAAAAAATATTTAACATAAGAATCTGGTTTTGGTGAAGATGAGGAAATTTAAAGAATACGCCATTGTCGATTTGCGGGACTATTGTTAGGGTTCCGAAAGTCCGAATGAAAAACGGAACACATATACCACAGTCTCCTGAAGGTGTTGTCCGAGCGGTGGGACCTGTCCCTGATACAGAGGTGGATGCAGCTTCATGTTGGCGCCTCTCCTCGTATTATTTGATGCGTATTTGTATTGTGTGTGTCTAATTTTGTTATTGATTGTATTAATGTGTAATATTTTAATTTTGATTCTGATTTTTATTTTTGTTTTTAATTTTGATTTTAATTTTAATTTTGACATTGTAATTCTAATGTGTATTTTTAATTTTTGATTGTACCTACGTGTGTGTGTATGTTATCTGATTGTAATGTTTTTAATTATGGACTCTGGTCTGAAATAAATTTATTTATTTATATAGGATCACTCTTGTGTCTGTCTGTCTGTCTGTCTGTCCGTCTGCCCGTCTCTCACAGTCCATTTGCTTCGAATCTACTGAACTGAATAAGCTGAAATTTGGTACACACAATCATGCATATCTGTTACCGCTTATCTTGGTATGGTCATGTGAAGAGGAGGTATGAAACACATGTTACTAAAAGAGTTATGAATATAAATGTGGATGGATGGAGAGGGAGGCCAAAGAAAAGATGGATGGATTGTATGAGGAGTGATATGAAAGAAAAGGGAGTTAGTGATAGCGTGACGGCTGACAGGACAGAATGGAAGAAAAAAAACGTGTTGCGCCGACGCCAAGTAACATGGGATAAGGGTAGGAAGATGATGATGATGAATCATGTATATCTGTGACCCAAACACGAAGATGTAACGTAAAAAAACAACCGACTTCCAAAAACAAATACACTAAAAATTTAAAAATAACTTTAATTTCGGAAGTCGGTGTTTGTATTTTATTTCTTCGATATTTGACACCGACTTCCGAAATTAAAGTTATTTTTAAATTTTTAGTGTATTTTTTTTTTGGAAGTCGGTTGTTCTTTTTTGTAAAAAAGTTTTTTATTTTTCGCTTTTTAGTTGTTATACCCCAGAACTAAAAACCCCAATAACATCGAACATGGAATTTAAACATTTGGAGAACACAAAAACGTCATCAAGATATGCGTATTTTTCGTTTTTGTTCAGTTTCTCAAAAAGCGCGTAAGGAATTTCGATAAAATTAATATGGCACCACCTCGGGAGTATATTCTTTCGGATAAAAAAAGAATTTTGAAAATCGGTCCACAACTGACGGAGAAATGCGCGGACATACATAAAAAAAAAAAAACATACATACAGTCGAACATAGAACCTCCTCCTTTTTCGAAAGTCGGTTAATAAATGAATTTGGACTATGGGGTCGCTTTTGGGGTACAAATAGGAAAATTAAAAAAAAAAGCTTTCCAAACTATACCGTGCTGCACATCAAATGAAAGGGCTATAATTTTAAAATATACTATTTTGAAGTTATTAAGGAAAATAGATGAAAAGCGACCATTCCCCCTCCCCTTATCTCCGAAACTACTGGGCCTAAAATGTTGAAATAAATACAGAAGGTAGTTCTTTACTTATAGATTACAGGAAAACCTATAAGAAGTATATAGGTTTAAAAAGACCTAAAAAAAAACATGATTTGTTCGGAACCCTTTACATGCGAGTTCGACTCGCTCTTGGCCGGTTTTTTATATCATTGATATTCTCGCGCTTCACCACTCTCTCACCTGATGGTAAGCGATGATTTAGTCGACGATTGAGCACGCTTGCCTAGAAGTAACCTATTCACTCTTGACTTAAAGATCCTCAGGTCGTAGCTATCAGAAACACAGTCTCCGGCAGGGAATTCTATAGGCACAACGAATGTGTTCCCAAAACGTATGTAATGTCTAGTGGCCGAATGATTTATAATCATCATTTCAGCCGGAAAACGTCCACTGCTGGACAAAGGTCTGCCCCAAGTGTCGCCACAATTACCGGTCCTGTGCTTCTCGTATCCATCGGCTACCACCTTCCAGCTTGTTAGAGGTCTTTCATCGCTGCGTCTTCCGATACCTGATCGCCACTCTAGAACTCTTCGACCGTCTGTTCTGCGAGTAATGTGCCCACTGCCACTTCAGTTTAATGATTCTTCGAGCTATGTCGGTAAGATTTTAATTATAATTAAACTATGCAATTCCGACGCATACTCCTCGAAATATAACCAAACCGCTGTTAATAGAATATTACACAGTCGGTTTCCGGGACGGGTGGTTTTTTTTTTTGGGGGGTGGGAAATCATCCTATGACTTCTTCCGCTCTAGGGTGGAGCGGAAGGGCGTGTCAGACTCTTACTGACTAAAACCCACCCCTGTTGCTCCCTGCCTCGAGTGCCCGGGGGCGAAGTAACTCTTTCGAATTTATCCTCCACCCCCGGGCAGGCATCGGCCGTGATAGGCCCCTTCCCTTGGCTGACAACTCTTTGAGGCGCGCGTAGAACACTACGCGCCGTCGACTCTCGGGCCTGGTGCTGATCGGACGGCGAGTTACCCACTACTCGCCGTCCGCAGGTCCGGGTCTACGGTGGCCGGAGATCGTCTCGCGGCGCCCGAACCCCCTGGCGTCTGATGCGGCGGCTGCGGCTGGGGGCGCCAGGGCGACTCGGCTGTGTTCGAGTCTCCCTAGCGTATGCCGCCTCCCTCTTTGCGAGCATTACTGCTTCGCAGAAGGAGGAGACGGCTTCCCATTCCCTCTCGCTCCGCCGGTCGCTGCCGCCTATCGCATCCACGAGGACACGGCGGTGCTCTGCCCAAGCGGGGCAGACCTCCACCGTATGCTCCACCGCGTCCTCTGGGCGATCCTCGCAATGGAAACACCCGGGGGTGGGGGGACGGGTGGTTAGGACTGTTTTAATTCAACATAGGCTTTATTTGTAGTGGGGAAAGAACAAATTTCACGCTGGTGAAGCCGGCGGCAGAAACTACTTTGTACACGACGGCCCAAAAAAAAGAAGTGTTATGTTTTCAGGGTTCAAAAATGTTTGTGAGTTTCTTTATTCCAGCATAACTTCTAAACAGCTTAACCGATATCAACTATGTAGTAGGTATTGTTAGAAGCGTTGCGTTATTCCGGGTAACATAGACTGGTGAAAATTTAAAAAAATATAATGGGGATGCCATGGTTCCTGAAAAAAAAACGGAAATATTTTTTTTGTTATAATAATTTTACTACACTATCATCGTCTAGGGCTTGCTTAGTTCATAACAAAGACATGTAACATACTACTGTTATATATCTTTGTTTTATATACATTCGTTCACCAATATCATACCAAAATAGTTTCTTATTGCGTTATTATTTGCGTATTATTTTTTAATTCAATTTTTTATTTAATTCGCTTTTTAACAAACTTGTCTATATTCTGTATTTTTGTAAGAGAAGTGCTTCTGCAAAACTTGAAACGAAACGCAGATAAAATCAGTCCAATGGAATGAATAAATCAGAAAAACAATAAAATATGGATAGCGAAAAACTAATGTGTTTCAATTTCAATTTGTACTCACTCACATAAAAGTAATGGCTACTAGGCATTAAAACAGGGATGCCCAACCTTTTCCAAGTTCCAAAAAATCCTACTAAAACTATTTTGTAGTTTCTGTAGTACAAGTTTTTACATTAGGTAAAAAATCACGTAAAATGGTAAATATTTTATTTTCAAAAAGATAGGCCAATCATATTCAAGAACTAGGAAAAATTTACACAACCAATGCATTGCAGGTGGATTTCTGATCGTCCATTTTCCTATCAAAGGAGTTCGCTTCTGTACTGAATATTACACACACAATGACATTGTGCACAAGATATGTTATGTTCATAGTTACCGACGTTTATGCCCGTACTCCAGAAAGCATACTCATGCCCAACTTTAACTCGAACCCCAAATTGAGCAAGGTAATGTCAACTGTAGATGCGTTTACGGAGCACGGTATTTCCTAGAAAAATCTGGTCGCACTGGTATAGGTAGTGCCACTCACGAAGACGTGCCCCACCACTAGGTTATTTCAGCGTTACAAAGCATTAAAGAGGAGTGGGACGCCTCTTCGTGGATGGCACTATCTATACAGGCTGTAACGGAAAGGTGTGGTCATATTTTAAGAACAGGTTCTGCCAATGGGAATGAACAACTTTCTCTAAAGAAAAAATAAAAAATTACCAAAAAAAAAATTGTACTTTGCATACAAAGTGATCATCAGCTGATCAATATTTGTATGGGGTGTAAAATTTTTTTTTGAGAATTTCCTCACTTTTTCTTGAATAAAATGGTTCATATCGATGGGCAGATGCAGTCCTTAAAAAATGACCATACCTTTCTGTTACACCCTGTATAGGGTGACCGGTAATTAGTGATCGATACTTAAATACGATAACAAACAACTTTCCCAAAGAAATATTTTTTATACTCATTCACTTTTATCACAATAATACAACGTGTATATACAATAATACAATGTTGACAAGTATTACTAACGAACAGTACAAAAGCTATGTAAGTAAGTAAAAGATATTTATCATTAGAACGATTGCGCTTAATTTTTTTTGTCGAGGCATAGATTATGATTTTCTTCTGCGGACTAAAGACAAAATGTCCCAATTAGGACATTTCCGAGTCCTCACAATGCGCGCGCTAGAAACATAATCTGAAATCATTCTTCACACACGAAATATTTACCAACCCTGAACTAAAAAAAGAATAATGTCTTACAAAGACATACATCATGAAAAAGTGAGATTAAATAAAAAGAATGGCCGTTTCGAACGCAAACACAGTAATTTTAAAAAATAACTCTGTGATTACAAATAATTTAATGATCCTATTATTGTAGTAAAAGTCATTGGGATTTAATATTTTTATGATGAGTATGATTCGGCCATGAATTTCATACTCCTAAACTAATCTTTCATATCCTACTATAATCTGCCTAGCTTAGCTTAGCTTAGCTGGGTAATACGATACCCCTTTTTTTTGTGGGGTGGGAAATCATCCAATGACTTCTCCCGCTCTGGGTGGTGCGGGAGGGCGTGTCAGACTCTTACTGACTAAAACCCACCCCTGTTCCTCCCTGCCTTGAATGCCCAGGGGCGAGGTAACTCTTTCAAATTTATCCTCAACCCCCGGCAGGCATTGGCCATGACGGGCCCCGTCCCTATTGCTGACAACTCTTTGAAGCGCGCGTGGAACACTACGCGCCGTCGACTCTCGGGCCTGGTGCTGATCGGACGGCGAGCTACCCATTACTAGCCGTCCGCAGGCCCGGGAATACGATACCCCTTGGTAAGACTGGTTATCAGACTTTCGGGCTTCTGACGACCAGTAACGACTGTCAAAGATCCACGAGTGACAGCCGGGACCAACGGCTTAACATGCTTGCCAAGGCACGGAGGAGTCTCGGAATGTAAAGATGGTCACCCATCCACGGACCAACCCCAGCAAGCGTAGCTTAACCTGATGGATCGACCCGTGCGGCTGTTATTACTTTAACCACGAGCTCCTCTGATCTTTCATATCCTACTTATATTATAAATGCAAAAGTTTGAATGAATGTATGTTTGTAACTCAATCACGCCAGAACGGCTGATCGGATTTAGATGAAATTTGGCACAGAGATAGATTATAATCTGGAATTGCACACAGACATATTTTATAACGGGAGAAGTTCTAATTCCACGCGTGCGAAGCCACTGGTAGAAGCTAGTATTATAAATGCGAAATTAACTGTCTGTCTGCTTATTTGTTACATTTGCACGCCTAAATCGCAGAACTAATTTTGATGAATTTGTGTTTGTTTAACGCGGATTAAGATAGATAGAATTTTTTTTTTTGGTGTGGGTGACTCTTACTTACTAAAACCCACCCCTGTTCCTTCTCTGCCCTGAGTGCCCAGGGGCGCGATAACTCTGTTCCGAATTTATCCACGACCCCTGGGCAGGCATCGGCCATGACGGGCCTCGTAATGCATTGCTGACAACTCTTTGAGGCGCGCGTGGAACACTACGCGCCGTCGACTCTCGGGCCTGATCCTGATAGGACGGCGAGCAACCCACTACTCGCCCTCCGCAGGCCCGCGTCTACTGTGGCTTGAGATCATCTCGCGACCTCCGATGCCCAGGGCGTCTCCTACGGCGGCTGCTGCTGGCGACTCTATTGAGCCGGGTCACTCGTTCCGCCTCCTCCTTCGCGAGCATTACTGCTTCGCAGAAGGAGACGACTGCTTCACAATCCCTCTCGTTCCGTACCATGGCCTGGATCAATGCCGGGCGCAAGAGGTCGCTGCCGCCGATCGTCTCAACGAGGACACGGCGGTGCTCCGCCCAAGCGGGGCAGATCTCCACCTTATACTCTACCGTGTCCTCTGGGCGATCCTCATAGTGGTGACACTCGGGCGTTTCCCTCCGCCTTATCCAACACAGGAACCTCCCGAAACTTCCGTGTCCGGTGAGGCCCTGCATCAGGCGGAAGGTGAGGACGCCGTGGCGCCTCTCCAGCCACTCCTCAAAGAGGGGTTTTACCGCCGCAATTGCGGCGTGCCCCTGATTGAACCTTGGAGCAGAATATAGGATACTTTTTATCCCGGGAGTAGGTATATTCCCTTGTCATAATTTCCGACTCTCACGCGGGCAAAGCCGCTGGCCGAAGAAAGTGTCCAATAAATTGTCGAGTGTCAAGGTCAATGTGAATGAAAAATTATAAATTACACTTTTTGACATCCCACGCGTTTCATTTTACAAGTACGTAAGTGATGACTGTATTTTCAAAAGAAAACTTTTATGAATGGGATATTCTGATTTTAACGTACTCGAATAGCTGTTCTAAACAAGCCATGTGCCAATTATTTATTTAATGTCACGTTTTGATTTTTCTTAGATACTTCTAGCTTCAGCCAGCGGCTCCTCCCTCGTGGAATTACTACTTTTTCCATAAATAGCCTATATGCTATTCCAGACTATAATCTATCTCTGTGCCAAATTTCATTCCGATCCGCTTAGCCGTTCTGGCGTGATTGAGTAACAAACAGAGATACATCCAAACATTTGCATTAATATTATTGAGATAGGATTGCACCAGCTCTCTAGTCTTCACTTTAAAATCGCCTGTGATTGGTACATTCCTGCACATATCCGCTCTGAGCCTTTAGACAAAATATTTTTCTGTTAACGTTAACGCTAATTCTTCGTGGAAAATGTATGGTTACGACATTTTGCACGAATCGTTAGACAGAGAACTGTCACGTGACTCAACGTTAACAGAAAAGTATTTTGTCTAAAGGCTCTGCTCCGCTCTGTCCATTCCGCTTGCCTCCGCTTCACTGGAAACACACCTTACTCAACTTATAGATACCCATCGATAAATTGGATCAGTACTTAATCACCAATTCCCTCGACACCTATCCATCTTATAAATAACCTCTAATTACTTCACCACCACCCCAACAGATCAGGCCAACGAACTTCCTATCTTTCCTCCCGCCAAAATCTTTACAGCCCCATTAGGGATAGAATCTACAACTCGACCCTTAAACGAGCTATCATAAACTATGACAAAAATATGTGTGTTACAGGAAAATAACAAATAAAAAATGTCGGATAACACTTCCTTTTGCCATTATATTCTTTGTTTTCCTTGAATCTGAGTAGTTTCAGCGAATCGGGAGTTTAATTGTCTGTATGGCTGTGTTTTCCTTTAATGTAGATCATGATAATGGCGTTAATATATCTTTTAAATTAGACTAGGTACTGGTCAAAAAGTAATTCATTCACATTTTCTTTGAATTTTACTGCATTTTATTTTTCATTTGAGTTCCTCTGTCTTTTTGTTCGTCAGGGTTTTCATAAATACTCACGCAGTCAGATTCAAACAGATGTTCAGGACATCGACGCACGACAACGCTTGAAAAATGCAAAATTATTTTAATTTCGGATACGAGAAAACAAAACTAGAAACACCGACTTTCGAAATAAAAGTTATTTAGCATTTTTTAGTGTTTTTTTGTAGAAGTCGGTTGCATTTTTTTCTATAAAAGTTTTTTATTTAATTGTAATATCCAATGCTCGAACTTTTATTAATTTATATTTGTTGTAACGTAGCTAATTTAGGGTTGAAAAGTGATGAAATCTAACAGTTTTGAACAGAGATTCTCCCTGAAATTCATTGTAAGATACGGGCCAGTATGATTTTAGATTACATTTATTACGAAAACAAAGTTCTCAACGTTATTTGCGGTGCAATATCAGTCAGTGTAACTACACTGCAACAGCATTAACCGTCTCACTTCAAGATTAAAGGGCGTGAAACACAGCGTATAAATATACCGAGACCCACCTCAGTGATTTGGCAGTGTCATAAATTATACGTTTGAATTATAGCCCTCTGTGCGAACGTGTTGGCTTGGACATCGCGCGCGCTTTGGCTTCTACCACCAACAGTGTGCCAACAACCGATCCATTTATTTCAATTCCAATTCTGGTTATCTACGTATGATGGTTAATGTAGCTAGTATAAAAGCAGCAATGAATAGGAAACGATTATGAATGTTATTAAGAATGTCTGTTCCTATGCCACCTGTTCATTTCATTTTAGGCCGTAACAGACAGTAGCCCACCTGCCGCCGGGCTGTCTGGTTGTCTGGTTATGGGAGATGGAGGATAGGACAGAAGATTCAGTCTGTACAACTACTTACTGCAAGCTACAAATGCCATTCACATGGACACCCAGACCCAGGGACATTCAAACATTTGCAGTCTGATCTTTGTCTGATCCTTTTTTCATAATAAAATTCAGTGTTTAACCGACTTCGAAAAAGGAGGAGGTTCTATGTTCGACTGTAGGTATATATGTTTTAGTTTTTTTTTTTTTTATGTATGTCCACCGATTGCTCTGCATTTGTGGACCGATTTTCTAAATTATTTTTTTATCCGAAAGAATATACCTACTCCCGAGGTGGTCCCATATAAATTTTATAAAATTGACAGCGGACAAAATATCCACTTACGAGTATGTTTAAATTCCACGTTCCATGTTATTGGAGTTTTGAGTTCTGGGGTATAACAACTAAAAAGTGAAAAATAGAAAACATTTTTACAAAAAAAACAATCGATTTCCAAAAAAGAAAATGAACTAAAAAATAACTTAATTTCGGCAGTTGGTGTCAAATAACGAAGAAATAAAATACAAACACCGACTTCCGAAATTAAAGTTATTTTCCTCTTTTTTAACCGACTTCAAAAAGAAGGAGGTTATCAATTCGGATGTATGTATGTATTTTTTTTTTATGTGTGTTCGGGCATAACTCCGTCATTTTGTCAAAAAACGAAGACACAAAACCAGAAATACCGACTTCCGAAGTTAAAGTTACTTTCATCGTGTTCATACTTTCATCGGTGTTTCTGGTTTTGCGTCTTCGTTTTTTAAACGAAGACGCAAAACCAGAAACACCGACTTCCGAAATTAAAGTCATTTTCCCCTTTTTTTTGAAAGTCGGTTCTATTTTTTTTATGTAAAAAACTTTTTTATTCGTCTTTGATCTCGCTTGACCACTATCTCACCTGATGGTCAGCGATGATGTGGTCGACATTAGAGCACGCTTGCCTAGAAGTAACCTATTCACTCGTGACTTATAGACCTCAAGGTTGTAGCTATCAGGAAACAGAGAATTAGGGTGCGTTTACAATGAAGAGGAGCTGAGTGGAGCGGCGCGGAGACGTGCAGGAATCGACAAATCACAAAAGTTTTTTTTTATTTTGTGGGTGGGAAATCATCCAATGACTTCTCCCGCTCTGGGTGGAGCGAGAGAGCGTGTCAGACTCCTGCTGACTAAAACCCACCGCTGTTCCTTCCCTTCCTGAGTGCCCAGGGGCGCGGTAACTCATTTTCAGAATTTATCCGCTACCCCTAGGCATGCAGGCACCGGCCACGATGGGCCCCGTCAGTGGTGGCTGACACTCATCTCTTTGAGGCACGCGTGGAACAGTACGCGCCGTCGACTCACGAGCCTGATGCTGATCGGACGGCGAGCTACCCACTGCTCGCCGTCCGCAGGCCCGGGTCTACGGTGGCCGGAGATCGTCTTGCGACGTCTTACGCCCAGTACCTCTCTTGCGGTGGTAGCGGCCGGGGCCGTGAGGGGCACTCCGTTGAGCTTTCCTCACGCGTCCTCCTTCGCGAGCATTACTGCTTCGCAGAAGACGGAGAATGCCTCCCATTCCCTCTCGCTCCATATTTGGCCTGAACCAGAGCCGGGCGCGAGAGGTCGCCGCCACCTATCGCATCCACGAGGACACGGCGGTGCTCCGCCCAAGTGGGGCAGACCTCCACCGTATGCTCCACCGTGTCCTCTGGGCGGTCCGCGCAGTGGTAACACCCGGGCGTTTCCTCCCGCCTGATCTGACGCAGGAACCTCCCGAAACAACCGTGTCCCGTGAGGACCTTCATCAGGCGGAAGGTGAGGACGCCAAATCACAATAGTTGATATCCTCATCGCGTCACTCGTCTTGTCTGTGATTGTGCTATTCCTGCACTTCTCCGCTCCTCTCCGCCTAGCTCCACAGTCAGTAAGTGGAAACACACGGTTTACACTCCTTAGCTGTACGCATAATGAATGTGTTCTCAATACGTTTTATGCGTATGGTTGGGATGTCCACCAATACATAGATAAAAATACACAAAAAAACCGAAATTAAAAAATAATTTTAATTTCGGAAGTCGGTGTTTGTATTTTATTTCTTCGTTATTTGACATCGACATCCGAAATTAAAGTTATTTTTTAATTTTTAGTGTAAGTATTATTTTTTTTGGAAGTCGGTTGTTTTTTTTTTTGTAAAAAAGTTTTTTATTTTTCACGTTTTAGTTGTTATAACTAAAAAACCAATAACATGGAACGTGGAATTTAAACATAGTCGTAATTGGAGAGCACCAAAACGTCATCTAGATATACGTATTTTTCGTATATTATTTCGGATAAAAAAAGAATTTGAAAATCGGTCCACAATTGCCAGAGATATCGGTGAACGTAAATAAAAAAAATAAATAACATACATACAGTCTAATATAGATCCTCCTCCTTTTTCGAAGTCGGTTAAAAATGGAACTTCTGCGATTGCTTTGTTCTACATTATACTCTAGATTATATTCAGTTATTTACTATAACAAACGTAAATCATGTTATACGAAATAGTTCGCTAGATTTATTAATGTATTGATGTCTATTTTGGAAGAATATCTTATAATAAATCCTAGATATAAGGCCGACGCAAATGGAGTAAATAACATTACAGGACATGTTTTTTTTCTAGGAAAATAGGTATTTGAAATATATCAATAGTCTTGGCACTGATAGACAGGGCAATGTTTTGTTTAGTGAATAAGATAGTAGAATATTAGGATCTGTTTTACCGTAAATATTTTCTAAAAAAAATATCTCAGTATAAGATTTGATACGATAGATTCTGAATTAAGTTAGTCTAAAGATTATTCTTTGTTTTTTTGTTTGTTACGCAATTATTCCGCCAATTATGAATTGATTTTTCTGATTTTTTTTTTGTTAGGTAGGTACTTCAGAGGTGGTTTCATATAAATTTTATTTAAATTAATTCAATGCATTTGAAAAAACCAACAAAATTTTGTTTTTGTTGATTTTTTCACACACAGAAGACGTGGTGGTTTTTTTTTTTTGGCGGGGGTGGGAAATCATCCTATGACTTCTTCCGCTCTAGGGTGGAGCGGAAGGGCGTGTCAGACTCTTACTGACTAAAACCCACCCCTGTTCCTCCCTGCCTTGAGTGCCCAGGGGCGAGGTAACTCTTTCGAATTTAACCTCCACCCCCGGGCAGGCATCGGCCGTGGCAGGCCCCGTCCTTTTGCTGACAACTCTTTGAGGCGCGCGTGGAACACTACGCGCCGTCGACTCTCGGGCCTGGTGCTGATCGGACGGCGAGTTACCCACTACTCGCCGTCCGCAGGCCCGGGTAGACGTGATGGTTTCATTCAATTATATTTAAATTCCATTTTATAACTTCACTATTTAGTTATAGTTATGGGGTACAACAACTTACAAAGTAAAAATCAAACAAATAAAAGTGGGTTGTTTGTATTTTTTTGGACAAAAGTATTTTTTTAAACGGAAATTAATGTTATTATTTCAATTTACATGATTTATTTTATGTGATATTCTGAAATTATGTTGTCTTTGTGAATTGTCTCATTATTTTTATTGTACATAAACAAAACCATTTCCATTTTTCCCGTAGGAACATTTTGTAGCGTGCGCATACGCAACTTTCTCCGAAACAGTCACATTTCACTCTTATTCATAACATATGGACTCCCCAAATGAGCAAGTAGAGCTGTGCCTACGCTCAAACTTTTCCGTTACCTGATAATTTTTTTTTAGGAATATACCCAAATCACAGATAATAAGTATAAAACTGCTATCATTTAAACAGCCAGTTAATTAAAGAAGTTTTGATCAGCTCCAAAATGTATTTTGTCAGCAAAAAAAGTGAATTGAGCTGGTTTTATTGGTCAGTAGAAATTAATTATTATTGATCGGTCAGCAAGCATGGAGCAGTGGTGGCGCGGAGCAGTGGTGGCGCGGAACAGTGGTGGCCCAGTGATATCGGCCGCGACTTACAAGTTGTAGGTCGTGAGTTCAAACCCAGGCAGGCGCTTTACTTTGTGTAAGTTATTTCATCACCACTGCTCTCAAAACGGTGAAGGAAAACATCGTGAGGAAACCGGCATGTCCTAGAACCAAAAATTCGAATACATGTGACACCCACCAATCCGCATTGGGCCCGCGTGGTGGATTATGGCCCACACCCTCTCACAGAGAGGAGGCCTGTGCCCCAGCAGTGGGCACAATAAAAGGCTGATGATGATGGTCAGCAAGTTTATATTGTCTTAGGAAATTTAATAAATCTGCAGACATATTAATAAAAGAGCAGCAAACTTAATCATTCATATTGATTTGATTGAACTATGAAATAGTTTACTAAACTTTTGTCAAGTTTAGTAAACTGTTTTCATTTCATAGTTTACTACTTATTTTCTGAAAATCATTTTTTTAGTTGCTGATCAGTTATTTATTAAGTACTTACTGATGTTATGCTGTCAAAATAACTTTTTAGAGTTTTTCTTGCTGAGCGAATATTAAAAAATATATCGTTTAATTACTGTCTGTATAATACTATCGTAATACCACTAAATACACCAACCCAACTTTGGACCAAGATATTTCTGTTTTTTTTTTTTGTAAACGGTACGAACAAAAATTTTGCTTAAACCGGGAATCGAATCCGTAACCTCCAATCGACATCTATGTTTTTTTTTTTCTGTGGGGTGGGAAATCATCCAATGACTTCTCCCGCTCTGGGTGGAGCGGGAGGGCTTGTCAGACTCTTACTGACTAAAACCCACCCCTGTTCCGTCCTGCCCTTAGTGCCCGGGGGCGAGGTAACTCTGTTTCGAATTTATCCTCAACCCCCGAGCAGGCATCGGCCATGACGGCCACCGTCTTTACTGCTGACAACTCTTTGAGGCGCGCGTGGAACACTACGCCCCGTCGACTCTCGGGCCTGGTGCTGATCGGACGGCGAGCTACCCATTATTCGCCGTACGTAGGCCCGTGTGACATCTATGCCTACGACAACAACTTCCTAGTGAAACTATTTTGATGTGTTCCTCGTACGAACATTTCATCGCCTGCGCATCATTCTTGCAATCCGTCGTGAAATAATATCTGGTAGCGACATTACTTTGACATATTCTTAGAATTATATAAATTAATGTTCTTCGGCCGTGTTTGGTCTGTTTCTATTTTAATATTTGTGTAAAATGATAAGGAAAAATTATAACTTTATTTATTTTAATCTAGCTAATTCTGCGTTTAAGTATAACCTGTCAAGAACACTTGACCTTGACTAAATGTATATTGTTCCAATAGCATACTGTAAAATAGCCTTATACCTCTGAGTTTGTTTCGGTGTTTCTTCTTAATCCTGGGCACTCAGGCAGGGAAGGAACAGGGGTAGTTTTAGTCAGTAAGAGTCTGACACGCCCTCCCGCTCCACCCTAGAGCGGGACATGTCATTGGATTATTCCCCAACCCAAAATAAAAAAAAAACACACTAAACCACTGAACCAATCATTATGAAATTTGTATGTTCCAGGTATGGGAATATGTGGAAGAACGGGTTTAACACGCTGCGACAGTTCATGAAGTATATACGTTGTCAGGGATACAGAAAAGGACATAAGGTACTGGCACACGGGTAGTCCATGTCCTAGAATAGGACATTAGATATTTTTTACCCCGGGAATGTTTGTATGTTCCAGGTATGGGAGTATCTGGAAGAACAGGGTTTACCATGCTGCGACAGGTCATGAAGCACATTCGTTGTCGCAAGAAAGGAACAGGGGTGGGTTTTGGTCAGTAAAAGTCTGACACGCCCTCCCACTTCACCTAGAGCGGAAAAAGTCATTGGATGATTTCCCAACCCACAAAAAAAAGAAAAAAAAACGGGTTACAGAAAAGGACATAAGGTAGACCATGTAATTTGTATGTTCCAGGTATGGGCATATGATTAAGAAAACAGTGTTTTCAATGATGCGACAGGAAAACTAAAACTATTAGTGAAACAAAAGACGAAAAAACACAGTCTCAATAATCCGGAGACTAAAACACTTTCTTCTCAGTAATGTTCGCTTTGATGATGAACTTTGCAAGCTACAGGCTGATGTGGTAAAACTATAAAACCTTTCTCACAGTGCTAGCTAAACAAATCTAATTCGTAAAGTTGTTCGTTTGTGAATCTGGACTGGTCTGATGACGAGAATTCATGAGAAATCTTCTATGGGTTCCGTACCGAAAGGGTCCAAACGGAGCCCTAGTCTGTCCGTCTGTCAGTCTGCCCGTCGTCTATCACAAAATTTTGTTCCGAAGAATTTTTTAACTTCCCATTGACTTAGGAACTTGTTTGGTGATAATGTTTATTATTACGTATATTTTACTAACAAATACCAAAATATTGATTTCCCTGATATGATATGGAACCCTAAATGTGTGAAGTCCGACACACACTTAGCCGATTTTTTTTTAAACGTTGCCGCGACACTAGGAATTACTCCTGTATCGTGGGTGCGTTCCCAAACATTACACTAGTCACCCAACCTGGAACAACTATTCGTAGGCTATACCAATATTTGTTCGGAATCTAACACGCCACGTGCAGCGGAGCAGCTCAACCTCTGCGCCAACCGTACACTCATATACATAGCTACATTATCACCGAGTACCATAGGTTCTTTGTTCATCATCATCAGCCTTTTAACGTCCCCACTGCTGGAGCACAGGCCTCCTCTCTGTGAGAGAGTGAGGGCCGTAATCCACCACGCGGGTCCAATGATTGGTGGATGTCACATGTCTTCGAATTTTTGGTTCTAGGACCGTTTCCTCACGATGTTTTCCTTTACCGTTTTGAGAGTAGTGGTGATGAAATAATTTACACAAAAGTAAGGCACTTGCCGGGGGTTTGAACTCACGACCTACAACTTGTAAGTCACGGCCGTTACCACTGGGCCACCACTGCTCTCAGATTCTTTAGATCCCGAATTAGTATACGATTTCTGTGGGATACGTCGTCGAATCGAGGAGCTCGTGGCTAAAGTAATAACAGCCGCACGGGTCGATCCATCAGGTTAAGCTACGCTTGCCGGGGTTGGTCCATGGACGGGTGACCATCTTTACATACCGAGACTCCTCCGTGCCTCGGAAAACACGTTAAGCCGTTGGTCCCGGCTGTCAATCGTGGATCTTTGACAGTCGTTACGGGTCGTCAGAAGCCCGGCAGTCTGACATTCAGTCCTACCAAGGGGTATCATATTTCCCAGCTAGTGGGTTGTGGAGGTTAGATAGGCAGTCGCTCCATGTGAAATACTGGTATTCAGCTGCATCCAGTTAAACTGGAAGTCGACCTCAAGATAGTTGGGAAAAGGCTAGGCAGATGATGATGTCGCCGAATCGAAGCAGCGAGAAAAATCTAGTTGTATCATTAGGACAATGAAAGTTTTTGGTTTTCTCAAATAAGACAGCTAAGGGATAGGTAGTTCCTTCTGCGAAGCAGTAATGCTCGCGAAGGCGGAGGCGGAACGCGTGAGAGAGAACCAACAACGGAGTCGCCCTCACGCCCTCAGCAGCAGCCGCCTCAGGAGACGCCTGGGACTTCCGGCGCCGCGAGACGATCTCCGGCCTCCGTAGATCCGGGCCTGCGGACGGTGAGTAATGGGTAGCTCGCCGTCCGATCAGCAACAGGCCCGAGAGTCGACGGCGCGTAGTGTTCCACGCGCGCCTCAAAGAGTTGTCAGTAAGAGACGGGGTCCGTGAGGGCCGATGCCTGCCCGGGGGTTGAGGATAAATTCGAAACAGAGTTACCTCGCCCCTGGGCACTCAAAGGCAGGAAGGAACAGGGGTGGGTTTTAGTCAGTAAGAGTCTGACACGCCCTCCCGCTCCACCCAGAGCGGGAGAAGTCATAGGATGATTTCCCACCCCACAAAAAAAAAAAAAAAGGGATAGGTAGTTAAGTTGTAACGTAGTGGCGTTACAATTCTAATAAAACATAAACATACGGAATAAATCCAGAGACCAAAAGCCACAAAGCAAGCATAGACAATTTTAGTTGGCTGACAACACTATTGTCTTTGAATTCTATGACACCTGTCAATGACGGCGTAGATATAAAAACCCGATACACGCCAGGTGGTGCCTTTTTGAATCTTAATCCAGCTGTTGGCGTTAGACTCACCCTCGACTTGTTCTGTAGAACATCCTTGAGCCGTGTACCGATCACCAAATCCAAGCAGCTGTAGTTTGCATTGGCAAATATTTGCCAACTTTATTAAGTGATCTTCAACCCCTGTAATTGGGGTCCTAGATCCGGATTACCAGCTCCAGTTTTCCTGACCCGGCTTCCCAAATTCCAAAAATGGTGGGAGAGGACTTGGAGCCCTGCACTCTGGGCACGCACCTGCATCGTCCTCCATCGCGGCCATCCTGCCGCAGTGCCTCGTGGCGCGGCCACTAGGCCACTCATCACGGCGGCCCGCTCCACGTCGGGTGCATATTTACCCGCGTGGCCTCAGCAGGCCGACTCCGAGCCGGCTAGACCACCTGCCGGCCGGCCCATCCTGGCTCCTGTCGACCCTGCGAGCCGGCGCTGCCACCTGTCGGCCAACACCTCCGGGGCAAACGCAACGTGGCTTCCCCGAGACACCAAGGCTGAGCCAGGGCAGTAGCGTGCTATCTCCCGAGGAATACTGAATCATGTGACTGCAGACCTTCCCACACCCTTTCTCTATTTCAAATTATATATTTTTAACGTTGACCGACTTACGTGTTGTTATTTACCATCCCACGTAGGCTCCTTACGTCACAAAGTACTGAAGTCAATTAAAGGAAAGAAATAATCTAATTTATTTGACACAGTTGAGACACTACACACAAAAATAAAAAAAAATAAAACTATTGTATGACTGTTAAATTGGAGTTAGGCTTCGTGCAAATGTCGAAACAAATCCAAATCGAAACCAGTCGCTGTCGCGCGCCATGTCCTTTGGTACTGCGCAAACAAAGGTGCCCGGTGGCTGCCACTAGTTGTCGTTGGGCGATACCATTTGTTACTCTCCTGCTGTACAGTCTCACAATGGATTCCGAGACGGAAGGTTTGATTGCACTCCTAATCATAAAGACGTCGACAACGTCGATGACAACGCCTATATTGGGTACACCCAATTTATCGTTTCTAAGTAGCTAGTGGTTGCCACCGTTGACGTGTAGCGATGTACGTGACTACCGCAGGACCACCAACGCCAATCGCTTCCAAATTTAGTAAATAATTAGTACTCAATTGGTACTAATTAGTACTCGAACAACAGAATTGGTACCTTAGGAGTTTTCGAGAAAATCGACATTGAAGGTGGTCCGGTGATAGTCACGCTCCGTTCAGCAGGACCACCATGAGCGCCGAAAAAGGGGGCATGCTACAGCTATTATAAGCATACAAATAATTAGTACCCTTTTATGTGATTTATATCGTAAAAAATCAGAACTGAAACATTTGTATTTATCGAGAAATCAACGATGATTCCTTACGCGCGCTCGTTCAGCAGGACCACGACTTTCAATGTTGATTAAAAGTTTGAGGAGCGTGTCGCTTTTCTCAAACCTACATAGAAAATAAGTACCCTGCAAGATAAAATTAGTGCCCAAAATTCAAAATTAGTACTTCAGTAGTTTACGAGATATACCATGCCATTGGTGGGGTGGCGGTAGTCACGGTGTTAAATTTTCATTTCAAGATTTATCTATTAAAAACTCCGTGATTTTCTCCCAAATTTATACAAAAATTAGTACCTATAAAAAAGTTATAGTGACCGAAAATTCAGATACCTAAGTGTTGTATTTTAAGAGAAATTAGCTTTCATTACTTTTCCATATTAAATCTCCGCGTATAACCCAACGAAATTAAGTTGTCAATGGTTTTGAACGGTAAAGTAGATGATTGTACACTCGTACACATAAATTTATGGATGTCGATATAGTAACAAACAGTTCACTAGCTATAATTTTTATACAAACGTTCCTGAGTAAGTATAATATATTTTTTTTGAGTTTCTTTATAGGGCTAATTAGCAATTGAGAGTTATAGCAATATGTCAATGTTAACGTTACCTACTGATTGTAAGTTGATTTAGTTATTTTAAATATATTATGTGCTTGTCAAATATAATAGGTATTACATATTGATATGAAAATACATATTTCCTAAGCTATGCATGATGTGCCCTTGCAATACACATACAATAAAAATATATAGGTACATTGTACATTAGTTATGTAATCTTTTTATACTTATTGTTACTGCATTATATTAAGTTTTTATTTCTTTAATACTGCTTGCAGCACAACGGTAAATTAGTAGGTAAGAAATAAATAAGAAATAGTATCGCTTTTTAATGATATCCATATAACAACACAGAAGGTAGGTACTTACAATACAGAAAAATAATTATTCGAGTACCTACCGAGCTACGTCATTAAAAAGGTATCACAAGACGTGGGTAACGATTGGTTATTTTTTCTTAATATATACCTAGATACACAGTTTGTATAAAAACTATAGATATTGAACTATTTGTTACTATTCCGACATCAATAAATTTATATGTACGAGTGTACATCCACCTAACAGTTCAATACCATTGACAACTTAATTTGGCCCGACCAAATTAAGTACGTAACGTTTGTATAAAAATTATAGCTAGTGAACTGTTTGTTACTATATCGACATCCATAAATTTATGTGTACGAGTGTACAATCATCTACTTTACCGTTCAAAACCATTGACAACTTAATTTTGTTGGGTTATACGCGGAGATTCATTATAGAAAAGTAATGAAAGCTAATTTCTCTTAAAATACAACACTTAGGAATCTGAATTTTCGATCACTATAACTTCTTTAAAAAATAAGCAAAGTTCAAAAGATAAGAAGCGAACAGATTAGAAAAACGACAAAGTTAATAGATGCTCTCAAGTATGCTCTAACACAAAAGTGGCGTTGGGCGGGACATCTAGCCAGATTCACGGACAAGAGATGGACACTTGAAACAACAACATGGGAAGGACCAGTGGACAAAAGAAGAAGAGGCCGTCCAAGGAACAGATGGAGCGACGTAATAATAGCAACAGCAGGAAAGGAATGGAGAAGCAAAGCGAAAAATAAAGAAACATGGAGAAGCTAGAGGAGGCCTATACCCAGAATGGGGTACCAATAACATTATGAAATATATATATGTAGTTTTAAGAAAAACAGGTTATGTAAGTTGTTGGTAATAAAAAAGGTTCTTTATTATTATTATTATTTATACAGCGTGGAGAAGACAATACGACAATAAATGAAAACACGGACAATACTAGTTTAAAAGAATAAGTTTAAGCTATCAAAAATGTCCTAACATCGAAAATAAAAAAATAAAAATTTCAAACAAACTAAATGGCATAAAACTAGAAACGAAATAGAACACCATTTATAAATATGAGTTCACTAACCTGTCGTAAGAGCGGCAACAACGCGCGGTCCTGTAGCGACTTGATTTTTTGGCTTTTAATTATGGATTAATGCTCAGTAAAATTACACATTGACAGCAAGTCTGTACTGGTGCGAAGTCTCCCGTCCTAGACGCGGATTCACGCGGCTCCAGTAACGAAGATTCTGTCTGTTCCATAAATCGTTCCTTGTAAATGTACTTTCATCAGTCCACATCACATTGTACAAGAAATCCGGATTCTCGAAATGTTTATTTTCAATCCAGCGACAAAAGTTTTCCCTAACTAGTTTGTCTCTAGGTAACAATGCATGCAATTTCTTGTATTTATACAGCTTCCGTTTGTCGCGTTTTAAAACTTTAAGAATAGTTGTATGGTCAACACCTGACCTGCCCTTCGCGAACTACACGTTGGGTTGCGTTAAAAAAAAACACGAAAACAATAAAAACTAAGCGTCTAATTTCGCACAATTCACTCACTGTTTAACTAAATACCTATTAAAACGTTACGTGTCCTGTCACCAAAATAAAGCGTCCAATTTCGCACTAATACCGTCGTAAATGAATTTACAAATTTAAACACGAGCGGCGGGGAAGTACCTACACGAAAGTTAGCGGCTCGTATAAGCGAGGACGCGTGACTCTTCACAGGACCGCGGCGACACACTAAGCTAAAGTAAAAGTAGTAGCAAATTTCTTCAAGAAAGCGAAGTAACAAACGAAACTAGATTTATCTCTTTCGCACACACTAAATTTTCTATTAATATTATGAGTGCATTGCAATTTCCGCATTCGTTACTTTCTTATCCAACTTTGTTGACACGCTTTAAGACTCTTATTACTCAGAATTAAGGTATAATTTTCACTAAATCAGATGAAAATACTAATTTGGCGAAAGTGCTTAAGTAGCGAGTTGGCAACGTGACTTTAATGTTTTGATGTTTATACCGATGTGGGTCGTTAACCTGACAGTGTTTCCCTATTATCAGATACATCATGTAGCAAATGTTAAAAATGAAAAATAATTTCCTGTGACTAAACTACTGGATATATTCAAATGATTTTTTGTATGTAGACTGAGAACGTCTTGAGGTATGCGAGGTTTAATTTATTGTCGTATTGTCATCACCACTCTGTATAACTTCTTTATGGGTACTAATTTTTGTATAAATTTGGGAAAAAATCACGGAGTTTTTAATAGATAAATCTTGAAATGAAAATTTAACACCGTCACTACCGCCACCCCACCAATGGCATGGTATATCTCGTAAACTACTGGAGTACTAATTTTGAATTTTGGATACTAATTTTATCTTGCAGGGTACTAATTTTCTATGTAGGTTTGAGAAAAGCGACAAGCTCCTCAAACTTTTAATCAACATTGAAAGTCGTGGTCCTGCTGAATGAGCGCGCGTAAGTAATCATCGTAGTGATAGTGATTTCTCGGTAAATATAAATGTTTCAGTTCTGATTTTTTTACGATATGAATTAAATAAAAGGGTACTTATTATTTGTACGAGTATACTTAGAATAGCTGTAGCATGCCCCCTTTTTCGGCGCTCATGGTGGTCCTGCTGAACGGAGCGTGACTACCGCCGGACCACCTTCAAAGTCGATTTTCTCGAAAACTACTAAGGTACCAATTCTGTTGTTCGAGTACTAATTAGTAGCAATTGAGTACTAATTATTTACCAAATATGGAAGCGATTGGCGTTGGTGGTCCTGCGGTAGTCACGTACATGTGTAGCGGCCACTCAGTCGCGTGTAGTTGACACTAAGGCGCGACTGGCCTGTATTTTGTTTGTGGATTATATGAAAAATCTTGTAAACTGTTTGTCGCTAGCCACCAGTGGCCGCCACTGACTGGTCACACGGAACCTTAGTCGGTTGGAGTCTGACATTACACTCGATTCTTCCCTTAAAAAGAGTGTCCATGAGGACTTCCTCAGATTGAGTTATAGTGAACGTTATGAAATGTATGTTGCACAAAAAAGAAGAAAGAATGTTAAGAAACTGGAACATACCACGTGGCGCTACAATGGTGACATTAATTTAACACACGGGTAGGGCTAGTGCCAATTTTTTTATTTTTCTTTAATTATGGCTTCGCACGATTTGTGCATTTAGCCAGTGTCAAGTTAAGAAAGTATTTAGTTTTAGATACAGAACACTGTCACTTTTTTCCCATTAGAACGCAGATGTAACACATTCTAATGTTTTTGCTGTATTTTGCAGCAAATGAGTCGAGTCAGTCTTCTCGGCAAACTTCGCTGAGTTAGTCAATACTACGACAAAATTCTCAGCTTTATTTTGCCGAGATCACGCCTGTTTCAATGATTCCACATATTGTCCAGTTGCGAAAAACAAAACTTCACCAATTTTACATCACAATATCCACTAGGAATCAATTTGCGAATAATTAAAACAGCCACTGAACTTCACTCGAAAATATCCCGCCAAAAACCTTCTAGGACCCATTAGTCATATAAATTATGATAGGAAAAAGGATAGATTAAGAACCATCACTATAAAGAAATATACTAGAACAAAGGATGTTACAGTAACTATTAGCTCAAAAATAATTCGAAAGTTAAAAAAATAAAAAAAATTCAAACAAACTAAATAGTAATGCAAACTTTTTTACAAAGAAATAGGACCAACTTAAAAAAAACGTACAAAATAACTTTAATTTCGGAAGACGGTGTTTCTGGTTTTGTTTCTTCGTTTTTTGTATTTTTTTAAATAAAAGTGTTTATTACTATTTACCCAGTTTGTTTGAATTTTTTTTTTTTCAATTTTCGAATTATTTGAACCTATCATTATCTGATTTGATTAATGGGCACTAGTCCTACCCGTGTGGTAAATTAATGTCACCATTGTAGCGCCACGTTGTATAATAATAATATGTAAACTGACAAAATATGAATTCTATCTCATAGCTTAATATGCAACACGTCACTATGTCCGTCTAATTCTATTCCGTTCCATGAAGCTCAGTTCCCGGTACAGACTATAATTTGTTGCATGCGATGCATTTCCTAGAAGACACTAACCAGACCAGTGAAACTAATTCATTGGTGACATTCATATGTGAAACCAGTTAAATTATATCTGTTAGTTTTTATTTTGTTAAAGATTTTTAAATTCAAATTCAAAGCATTCATTTCAAACAAACCATTTACAGGCACTTTTAAATTGTCAATAAGTCGGTCAGTCAGAAAGATGAAGCTAAATGCACATTCCAAGGTGTAGATCTCGAATGAGAAGAACGTGCAAGAAACTGCATGGACATTCTTCTTTAAAAACGAAAAATACGTATACATAAATGACGTCTTGGTTTTCTCCAATTAGGAGTATGTTTAAATTCCACGTTCCATGTTTTTGGGGATTTTTGTTTTTTTTTTTTCAAAAAAACAACCGACTTTTTTACAAATTTCGGAAGTCGGTGTCAAATAACGAAGAAATAAAATACAAACACCGACTTCCGTAATTAAAGTAATTTTTTAAATTTTTTGTGTTTTCTTTTTTGGTAGTAGGTTGTTTTTTTTTTTGTAAAAAAAACAACGGTTTTCACTCCGGGAGTGCCGGCAGAAGTGAAAACTTGAACATTATAGTTGTGCATTTTTGAATATTTTGGAATTTTCGATCAGGTCACGTGTCCTGACGCGAGTTTAACATTTTATAATCATCCTAAGAAAAGTGCTCAACACCGCTAAAGAAGTTTTCACTTCAAAATCACGAATATGACGCATGGATCAGCACCACTCAGCTAAACTACGAGTATATTGAAGGGAACCGCATGACCCAACACACGCGCCACCATCAGCGAGACATTTGAGTGACCATGACAAGCTCTCAACTGCCATGCTCGTTCATGTCAAAAAAACTTTTTTCAAAAAAAAAACATCCGACTTCCAAAACTAAAGTTATTTTTAAATTTTTAGTGTATTTTCTTTTTTGGAAGTCGGTTGTTTTTTTTTTGTAAAAAACTTTTTTTATTTTTCACTTTTTAATTGTTATACCCCAGAACGCAAAACCCCAATAACATGGAACGCGGAATTTAAACATACTCGTAATTGGAGGAAACCAAAACATCATCTTCGTATACATATTTTTCGTTTTTGTTCAGTTTTTTCAAAAAGCGCTGAAGAAATTTCAATAAAATTTGGGAACCATCGTGGGAGTATATTCCTTCGGATAAAAAGAGAATTTTGAAAATCAGTACACAACTGACAGAGAAATCGGTGGACATACATAAAAAAAAAACATACATACAGTCGAACATAGAACCTCCTCCTTTTTCAAAATCGGTTAAAAAGCAGTTACATTATATGCCCCATGGTACACTTAAATTCACTGAGTGCAGTAACGGCCCCGACCGAGGCAAGCCCTTTGTGTAATTTATTTCATCACCACTGCTCTGAAAACGGTGACACAGGTGGTGGACACAGGCATCCTCTCTCACACAGAGAGCTCGTGAGAAGGTGTGACCCGTAATCCATCACGCCGGCCCAGTGCGTTTTGGTGGATGTCACATGTCTTCGAAGTTGGTTCTAGGACATGCCGATATCCTGGCAATGTTTTCATCGTTTTTATTTCAATATTTTAGTATATTTATTGAAATAAGCTTTCGTATGTTTAAAATAATCAAACAAACAAAATAGTTACATTTCTCACCCTTTCTATTTCTCGAGTGCGCTATAATATTGCTTGCGTCACGTCGCATCGTAAAAGATCCAATTTTCAGTTTGACGCAAACCATGACGTAAACGTTTTCCACTGCGAACTGGTTCTGTTTTATCAAATGGCAATACTGTAGCGGCAGAGTACCGCCAGACTAACATAAGCATCACGTCTGTATTGCCCTAAAGAGATAGTTGAGGCGTACACCTCAGCTAACCCCTTACAGACCATTGTCAGGCGGCAGCGCTGTGGGTAGTATTAAGGCGTATATATCTGCCAAGTAACGCCCTCATTGAATAAAAAATCGTAGCAAAGCGTAGAAAATAAAGATTAAAGAATCTTATGTTGCGTTTCTAACAAAGAGAATAAGGTATTTTTACGTGGTTAAAACAGGACTAAAAGTGTTTCGTATCCAAAGTAGTAAGCAAAAGTTTCAAAAACGGCCGTTTTTTGTACTTTTCAGTTTGTGTATGTGTGTTTGTGTGTTTGTTACTCCTTCACGTTCAAACGGATCGACCGATTTGGATGATAAATGATTTTATTTTTGTAAGTAGGTTCTAACAACACTTTTACACTTTGCAGAGTAATGACAGAAATTGATTTAATAATACTTGCTTATTATAGTAATTAATTAATATATATTATTTTGATTACGGCAAGACACGTGTGGCTCAATAATAATTTTGGTGATAATAATTTTAAATAAATTGTCAATTAATTGATAAAAATGAAATAGGAACGGATAGTTTTTTGGGCAAGAGAATTTATTTTTTCACAAATTTACGAACTATTAAATTAACATGCAATGTTTGTATGTTCGGGTCAAATCTTGCAAGATGAATTAGAACTAATTCCTCTTATCTAATGAGATGAATTTAACAAGGTGGTTCGGTACCGATGACGCAAGTATACATCCTTTTTCTTTTGTTTTGATTTTTTTTTTGAATTGATATTTAGGATTAGCTCGAGATAGAGGAACTCTTTAACAGTAAACAGCACAGACACGGAATTTGGAGTATGAATATAAAAAAATGTTTAAAAAATGTTCTTCACTATTAATATATTTATTGAAAATAACTGAAGATACAATACGGCTGAATAAATTGACATGACAAAAATATCTAAACTATTTCAGAGGTCCCAGAGTTAAAATGTTCAAATATCAGTCATGGAGTCAGATCTGCTCAATAAATATTCAAAGATTTACGTTATTATTAGGTTATAATAAGGTATTATATCACCTCAAGGCCCTGCGTCTGCTATTATTACTAATAAGGAACGGTTTTACTCCGGCCCCGCCGTCGCCATAAGGGGTCGGCGGGGCCCGACGACAGTGCTGATCACTGTCGCCTCTCGTCGACACAGGGCCTTGAGGTGATATATATACGTCATAATTTTTGTTTTGTCCGTTTTAGCTAGATGAGGCCGGTGTTTCCTAGCTGACTACCCTGAGAAGAAACACCGAAACAAACTCAGAGGTCAAAGTCTCTTTTAAAGTGTTCAAATCCATACAATATGTACTGGGCAAATCATATGAGAACCATGTACGTTTATGTCTGGGATGAGCTTTTGAGGAAAGTAACACGCAAATTCAAGTGGACCTGTCCAGACAGTGCAAGCATTTGTCAGTTATGGTGAAGCTCAACTCAGATTTTGGAGAAGCTCAACCACCCGACGAATAATACCAAAGTAAGGACATTTGGGTAGGCCGCAAAAATTGTCAAACTGCCAGACAATGATGAAATTAGGTATGTAGATAGCTTATACCCTGGATTAACAAATAGGGTTTTTATCCCGGTCTACGCGATTGAAACCGCGGGGCGCAACTAATACTTAAGGGCGTACCTCCCCGTAGGCAAAAGTACCAAAAACTACCGTTTTTGACACTTTTGCTTACTACTCGTACTTTGGATACGAAACACTTTGAGTCCTGTTTTAACAATGTAAAAATACATTATCCTCTTTGTAACAAACGCAACATAAGATTCTTTCATCTTTATTTTCTATGCTAAGATACGAATTTTTATTCAATGAGGGCGCCACTTATGGGGAGGTAGGCCCTTGAACTCTCTGTGATTATGAAAAATAAATAAATAACGTTTCTATTCTACTTATTGTTTGATTTTTAAGCTATTGTATAGCTTCTATCGCGGGCCTTGAGCGTAGAGACCGAATCCAGAAATTCCGTAACGAAAATAACTTAACACCCCCCACTCCAACTGGCACAGCGGTGATACTTTTTAGTTTTGCCATCTATTGATGAATAGTGATGACGATGACGATGACGATGACGATGACGATGACGATGACGATGACAATGACGATGACGATGATGATGATGATGATGCTGACAATATTTATCTTGTTACGCCAAAGAAGTGTAACTTCTTACGTGCGTGTACAAAGTGTAACTTGAATTAATATCAAAGAAAAAAAAACAAAGGAAAATAAATACTGCATAAATAAATAAATAATTATAATTGCATAAGTTGATAAAAAATGCTATGCAATAGCTTTACCGCGGCAGTCTCCGAGTGCCACACGTCTTTTTTGATGTCTGTGCGGACACATACTTTTTTCCGTGGCGAATTTACTTTGTGGCGAATTTACAACAACCCATTTTTTGATAACGTTACTTACGAACTAAATTGAATTATTATTTTTTTTTACCCAGAAAACATCCCTATTTTATTCCAATTGACCTGTCAAACATTTCCGCTAATTTGTTACTATTTCGTCGAATTAAACCAAACAGTTGCCAATTCTGAAAATAACCCCGCACTATCCAGGACCTTGAAAAAAAAATCCATTTTTTCTTCAAAAACTTCAAACAAACACTATAAAAATCTGATCCAAAGTGCCACTCAATCTGAAATTAATCCATCTTCGTCAACGTCGCTTCCTAGTCTAAGTTCCATATACATTACTTGCTAACTATGTATGATATCAAGACATGTCCTTACAAAACTGGCAATGTATATCGGGCATTGGTTTTTTTGTTGTCACAGCTGTGTTCGGTCGCCGCGCCGGCTGACATATGTGTCAGGGTAGATGACAGCATTTTAATATATCTAGTCGGTTTCTCTATTCCATTACTGGTTGAGGGCTTATTCTGGATTGTAGTTTGGCGGACACGACATTTTATAGACTATAATAATAAATAATATAATTGGCTCGCGAGGTTGTCGACATGTGGGATGTGGACTCAGCGATCATTGTACCAATAGTCGTGTCAGCCAATGACTTAATAGCCACGAGCCTCGACCAACACCTCAGGAGGCTCTCGTTAGGCGGCTGGATCAAGGGCTTGATTCAGAAAGCAGTACTTCTGGACACGGCTCGCATTGTCAGGCGGTTCCTCTCTCTGGAGCCCTGACCGCCGGTAGCTTGGACCCTGTTCCCGATACCGGTGCGATATTTTTTTTTTTTTAAATGTTTTTTTTACTTTGTTTTTTATTGAAATATTTAAAAATATAATGTAATATGAAATAAATGAATAAACGAATAATAATAATATATTTATTACACCAAAAAGAAATATAGGTTGACACAGGTCATCTTATAAACTAGAAACAATTACAGTTGTGTCTTAATATAAGCCTCTGCTGCCGAACTAGGTTTAGAGCCTGTATTTCGGCACGCAGTGCCTCAAGCCCTGGAGCTGGATCTGCAAGTACTAGCTCATGAATAAAATGGAAAATTGACTATCATAATATAATTTGTAATATTTTAAACAATAAAAACAAAATTGTGAAGAGTAAATGTCCTCTGGGTGTAATAAGGTGAAATGGTGAGTGTATGTGTGTGAGAGGGTGTGTAATATTAAAATAAAATAAAATAGAGACTGCATTTTAATTGTATAAATCCGTACCATCATTTATTATCTTGTCTGTATCTACCTTCACTTATGTATATATTTTTTAAGGATTTTGTGTCATGAACAAAATTTTCCAAGTTTGTACATTTTATAAGTTGAGCGACTATTACTCTTAAACTAACAGAGCTAACTTAGCTGAGATAGTTTTCCTTCAAAGTTCTTTATATACATATACCGCCATCACGACTTTTTTCAGATTTTTCAAGCCAACAGTTTAGCTTTTAGTGGGAGGAGGAGGTAGATGCTCGACTCGAACAAAAAATATCTCTTTAAAGTTTAATATTTATGTATTTCTCAAAAAAAAAACACTTAATTGAGAAATAGTCTTCACAACCCCTGATTGACATTGACACCATAGGATAGGCGAGAAAATATAAAAATATACTTACCCCTTGTACCCATAAAAATAGATAACATATTTTTCAAAATTTCATCGATTCGTTTTTTTTAGCTTTCTAGTACTAACAGTCTCTTAGCTATGCCTCGGACGGACAGACCGAAACTATAAAGGTTCCTTGTCCTTGTTAGGTCAACGGAACCCTTATAAATAGTACTCGTACATGTCTGTCTGTCTCAGCCAATTTGCTCCGAATCTACTTGACCGATTGAGTTAAAATTTGGTATATGTAACTTCTAATATAACTTATAAACATGGTTATTGTAAATTATAAAAAAAATATACATTTCAGACTCTTGCAATAAGCTCTTTTGTTTGATGTCGATTTTCTCTCACAAAAGTAACCCCATATTCCAAATTCTTGAAATGACGGACGTAATGACACACACGAGTGATCTAGAAGGGTTTCGTTTTTCATTCGGACGTTTGGAACCCTAAAAGAAATGAGTTAACGTATGTGTGAGTATCTCGTATACAACGTGTTCCTTTTGATGTTTCATAACTCTAAGGTTTTTAAACTATTTAAGTAAAAATAATACAAAAAGTCCTAGAACAAGTGTTCCAAAAATACATAGTTCCGAAGATAACATCAATCATAATTCAAATAATTAAAACTTGTCACCCGAATGACAAATCCTTATTTTGCGAGTAAATCATTTTCATTCAAACAAATCATTCATATTGAAAGTTAAGAAAATGCGACGTGGTCATAATTGTTTCACGTAAGGGTGTTTTACTTATATAATCGTGACTTTGACGAACTATTTTGTATGAAAAATAATAAAGAAAAAAAAACTTTTTTACAAAAAAATAGAACCGACTTCCAAAAAAAGTGCAAAATAACTTTAATTTCGGAAGTAGGTGTCAAAAAACGAAGACACAAAACAGGAACACCGACTTCCGAAATTAAAGTTATTTTGCGCTTTTTTTGGAAGTTGGTTCTATTTTTTTGTAAAAAAGTTTTTTGGAAGTCGGTTCTATTTTTTTGTAAAAAAGTTTTTTATTTTTCACTTTTTAGTTGTCGTTCCCCATTAAACTATGTTAACAAATTTTTCATAGACATACGATAGCAGCAATTGCGGTTGATTTGCTGTAAATTTTTGAAGAGTTCCGTTGTCTGTCTCCGAAACCCATCATCAGATCAATATGAAATTAAAATGGGACCATTTCGGAACAAACTCCTTTCGAACAAAAAAAAAGAATTTTTCAAATCCGTCAATATATGTCGGAGTTATGCCCGAACATACACTAAAAAAAAACAGCCGAATTGATAACCTCCTTCTTTTTGAAGTCGGTTAAAAAATCATATGCCAGTTAATTCTTTGACATGGTATCATTAATACCCTAGCGTTATGGGATAACAAAGGAAAACCTTGTATAAAATTCTTAAAACTAGTGTAACGTTTGGCAAAGTTGTCAGCAACCATATTCTAAACACCACTCTGTATAACAGAAATGCTCACATTGCATTATAAGCTCACTTTACGGTTTGGTATGGAGAGATTATAATTTACCGATAATCCGTTCCAAACACCCTTTTCAATTAACCGACAGCAAGTACTTAAAACAGTAAACAGTTTTATCGTTGACTACGTTAAACGCTACTTTGCTGGAGCTATATCGCTAAATACTGAACGTGCCTCCAGCAATAGTTACCGGATTTATTTATTGTTTAGAGTTATTGCCGATACACGTCAGTAGGGCTTAATTTTAAGTGATGACTAGCTGCTGCTCGCGACTTTGCTGCTGTGGCCTATCCCACAGGACTCGACCATTTTTGCAGCTTCAGATTATCGGCATCATGTGTGTGGTGTAACCAGAGCCTTTAGACAAAATACTTTTCTGTTAACGTTAACGCTAACGCTTCGTGCAAAATGTATGGCAAAGACATTACTGGGCGTGAGTCACGTGACAGTTCTCTGTCTAACGCTTCGTGCAAAATGTTGTTGCCATACATTATGCACGAAGCGTTAGCGTTAACGTTAACAGAAGAGTATTTTGTCTAACCTCCCTGTATCTCACGTCTCACTCATTTGGCAACACACCGTATGGGCAGGCAAACGCGTCTGCTCTCGCCAACAACTCAAATTGGACTGCGTCGACTGACGCACCCCTCCACATCGTGCACATGAGAAAGTGTACATAACTATGAATATAGTTATATGAATACAAACTTATTGCGCGCAATGTAACGCGAACCCAGGCAACTAGAGTTAAACCTCGCCCCTTCACTCTGAGCCACGTAGGTATTTGTCGGAAACGTTTGATATTCATTGCGTTTTTTCAAATGCGTAATTTGTTAAGAAAAATCAAAAATTCAGGTTATGTTTGTTTATAAAAAAATTTGGAATTCATTTACTTAAAAAAGTTTAAAAAAAACTGTGTGTGTACTTATGTAAGCACGTTAGAAGTTATACTTCTTTAGCGTAACAAGATAAAAAGCCAAACTGTCACGAAGTTACAAAAGGAAGACAATTATTCTGACTATAGCTAACTTCAGGGTCTCGGTTCTAGCTAACTTCAGGGTGTCAGTTTTTTGTGACGGTGTGCGTGCGCAACGTAAAAATTTACTCTCATCATCGCGCCAAAAAAAGTATAACTTCAAAAATTACGACTTTGACTTTCAATATCTCGAAAAGTAGTGGATTCCCAGGGTATGGTCGAGTGGAAAAAAAATATCCAAATAAATATCAGAATATGTGGCTTTTGGCTTCGGGAACTGTCTTTCTCCACCCGATGTTAAGCGATGATAAGCGTGTTTACGTATATATGTATATGCAAAATTTCATGATAATCTGTTCAGTGTTTAAATCGTGCAAAGATAACAAAAATTGGAACTATATATTATAATTATTTTCATCTTCCATTATCCCTAACAAGTACTTGATGCTGTAATAAGTTTGGAATAGCAAAGTTCTTAGAATACAGGCAATTATTGCATAAGTTTTTGAAGTGCCCTGACTTCAAAAACTAGTATGAATGAAATAAATTATTTGTATTTGTACAAACAAACTTACTTTCGCTTTTATAATATTAGTTAAGTTAGTTAGGATTAATGCTTTAGATAGATGATGTTATCTTAATTGGTATGTGTTTGTTTTAAACGAGCTAGGTGGTGATAGGATTAAGCGACCTATTTCGCGTTTACTACGTGTTGACAGTCAAGATTATGACATTTAGATTGCTTGGATAATAGCAAATCAACAGGGTGTAACAGAAAGGTGTGGTCATATTTTAAGGCGTAGTTATACGACTTCTAATGATTTTTAATTGAACATCACGACTAAACGACCAGATCCATTTCTATTAAAAAAATATATGTTACTTCAAACAATTTTTTTCGTAATTTAATATGTAAATATTTAAAATTACGTTTTTATAACATAGTGTAATTAATTTGTAAAGTTATATCCAACGCGAATAAAAAACGGAGAATCACGCAAAAACTATAAAGCGTATTTTTATGAAACTTTCACAATTTTAAAGATCATTTAACTATTTATATTTTAATATACGTGTTTTAGTATAATACCTGTTTTTTATGTATAATAAATTAATAATGTGTCTAATTTCGGGCAGCGCTCTTTGATGGGCGAGTCCTACTCGTATTATTGGATGGACGTACGACGCGTTACGTGAGCTCAGCTCAACATGCAAGCTAACCACTCAAGGTCGTTGGAGTAGTAATAGTGCCTTAAGAACCGATTCTGCCAATGGATATGAACAACTTTCTTTCTAATTTTTTTGTTGTGAATCTTCTTGTTTTCTTGAAGAAAGTTTTTCATATCGATGGGCAGATGCAGTTCTTAAAATATGACCACACCTTTCCGTTACACCCTGTTTACGTAGTTTGATGATATTGCTAATTTTCCTTTAGACTTTAGACCACCATAACATAATACAATCAGCTTCATAATGTTCCCACTGCTGGGACTCAGGCCTCCTACCTGGAGAGGGAGTGAGCCGCAATTGGGATTTTTTCTGGGTATATAAATAATAATTCTATCTATTCCGTAAGTCAGATTTTCAAAAAATATTGGATACGTTTTTCTTGCTTTACCAAACCAATAAAAATTTACTAAGTTAAAACGCATCACAGTTCATGACTGGGGGCATGCTACGTCACTAAACGGTACAAAGTGTATCGAGGTGTGATGTCACGCGAAATTTCAACGCACTGTATCGTCCTCATTTTTAAACGATTTTCGAAAAAGGAGGAGGTTCTATGTTCGACTATATGTATGATTTTTTTTTATTTATGTCCGCCGATTTCTCCGTCAGTTGTGAACCGATTTTCAAAATTCTTTTATTTTCGAAAGAATATACTCCCGAGGTGGTCCCATACCAATTTTATCGAAATTGCTTCAGCGCTTTTTGAGAAACTGAACAAAAACAAAAAATACGTATATCTCGATGACGTTTTTGTTTTCTCCAATTACGAGTATGTTTAAATTCCACGTTCCATGTTATTGGGGTTTTTAGTTCTGGGGTATAACTTTTTACAAAAAAAATTACAACCGACTTCCAAAAATGGTACTTATAGTACTTACCTACACTAAAAATTAAAAAAATAACTTTAATTTCGGCAGTCGGTGTCAAATAACGAAGAAATAAAATACAAAAACTGACTTCCCAAATTAAAGTTATTTTTTAATTTTTAGTGTATAAGTAAGTACCTTTTTCGGAAGTCGGTTGTTATTTTATTGTTTTACGTGACAAAAGAAAAAATACGCGTCCAATATTGTTTGGTAATCTAACTGACAGATGTCACATGTCTTCGAATCTTTGGTTCTAGAACATGCGGGTATCCTCACGATGTTTTCCTTTACCGTTTTGAGAGCAGTGGTAATGGAATATTAATTGGAACGCTGTCGTCTCTCTTCTGGAGGTGGGCGATAATAGCTGCAACACAGTTTCTGACTAATGCGGCTATTTTCGTACACAATAATTTGTTGTGTTTTCGTCCAAATAAAGATTATTATTATTATATATTAGTTTTTAAACCATTAGTGTTCATAGTTGTTAAATAAAGCAAAATGTTAGTATGAAAAATGCAACTTCTTTAATATTCGCCATACAAAATGCTGATTTCATAGGTGGGAACCCAATATTACACAAAGTAAAGCGCCTGCCTGGGTTTGAACCCACAATCTACAACTCGAAGTCGGGGCCGCTATCACTGGGCCAACACTGCTCCACCATATTCTGAAATATTCTGCATAAACAGGCCAGACCAAGGCATCAAAAAATAATATCTCATTCAGAACCTAACAGAATAGGGTTGCATATGAAAAAGGCAGCCAAACGGAAGCGTCATTAATCTCGCGTAGTGGCTACATGTGTCGCCATCAGACGCTGGCACTGGAGACTGAGGGGGAAAACATGCAGAGGGGAGATTTGGAAGGATAAATTAAGTCAAGTTGCTACTTCGGTAGAAAGAAAGCCAAAATATGGGGTTCCTACGCACTGTCAATACAAGGAGTGAAAAGTGGAAAAGAAGTGTATTTTTTTTTGTGTGTGTGCTTACCAAACCAATAAAAATGACAAAGATAAAACGCATCAAAGTTCAGGAGTGGGGGCTCGTTACGTCACTTTGGTGGTAAAAAGTGTCGCGCAGCGTGACGTCACGCGAAATTGCAACGCACTGTATCGCCCTCATTTTTTGTTTACGTAACAAAAGAAAAAATACGTGTTGAATATTTTTTGGTTATTTAACTGACGAACTAATTAGATTTTTTGGTTATTTAACTGACGAACTAATTATATTTTTTGGTTATTTAACTGACGAACTAATTATATTTTTTGGTTATTTAACTGACGAACTGATTATATTTTTTGGTTATTTAACTGACGAACTAATTATATTTTTTTAATAATAGTTATTTATGATATTAGTGCGGTAAGTTGGTTTTTACAAACGAGAAGACGAATGTACCATAGTCACGAGTTTGTAAATACCAATCCGCACGTGTATCATACAACGTTTTTCAACACATTTGCGAGAAAACAGTACCTACAATAGGTAATGAAAAAAACTTTTGTTTTTGATGTGAACATGGCGCGGCTTGGCAGTAAAACCGACTCGAATGTTGAGACGAAAAACGGGATGACACTGTCGTGCCACGAAGCCCCCACTAAGCTACCGCTCTCCACTCCCTTCTCCGTAGAAACATTTATGCGAAAAAAAGTAACACAACAACAACCAACAACAACAACTAACAACAAAAAGCAACAACAACCAACAATGCCAATACCAATAACAACAACTGCCGTGCCATTGCCGTGCTATTGCCATGCCATTGCCGTGCCATTGCCATGCCATTGCCGTGCCATTGCCATGCCATTGCCATGCCATTGCCATGCCATTGCCGTGCCATTGCCATGCCATTGCCATGCCATTGCCATGCCGTAGTATTAGTATTTAAGTGTCGTTTGAGAATGCGTTAGTTAGTGAAGAAACATCAATTGGTTTCTCGTATTATTTTATCTACATTTAAAACATTAATACTTGTAATTTTTCAACATCTGCATTCAAAATGTTTAGGCGTAGTTTTTTTGTTTCCAATTTATAATGTCTCTCACTTCTTCTATGATCATAAAACTTATAGTATTGTAAATAAATAGCTGTAAACTATAATACGACATACTGTTTCTCAATGTACATGAATGTTTTTTGTTAGGGCACATCTCCTTACAAATTCCGGCCATGTCCTTTGTAATTTGTTCATGGGTAGAAGGACGGAAGGTACTTTTATCACAGAAACGCCCCAAAAATTAGCGCTTGGGTGTTCCAAACATTGAAACTGCAGTGCAATGAAGTTGGATATTATTACTTTTCTTCAGTTACCATTTAAATGATATTTCCGACGAGATATCCAATACACAAGGTTTGATTTAAATAGCAAAATCACTATTGTAGATGTCACAGCCATCTGGTTGATATAGCCATTCAATTGGACGCCTAGGCCGTTCATTACACGCCGGCATTCAATTAAATGGCTAGGCCGATAAAATTCAACTAGAATCACTCAACGTTTAACAACTTGACGTATTGAATGTAAGCCCTTTGAAGATGACTGACCAACACTCAGCCAAGTGATTCAAATTTACTTTAAGTTAAATGTAAAATTATTGGAACGAAGTTCCTTATCGCGCGTTGTGAAAGGGGGCTAGACTTAAAATATTCTTACGAAAAGTTGTCACGACACTTTTTGCTATAGTAAGCTATTGTAAGCTGTGCGGCGTCGCATGTTTCTCTGTCTGTCTCTCTCTCTCTTATAGAAAGCAAGCCAGATATTATTTGTATTTTTTTTTTATTATTATTTTTTTTATTATTTTTTTTTATTATTATTTTTATTATTATTTTTACTATTATTTTTATTATTATTTTTAATATTAATTTAATTATTATTTTTCCGTCTAGCCCGGAAAAAATTCTTACGAAAAGTTGTCACGACACTTTTTGCTATAGTAAGCTAAGTAAGCTTTTTGCAATAGTAAGCTAAGTAGATTATTACTTCACTAATTAATCGAAAGGAACTTCGTTCCATCCGGGTGTCCCTTGACACCTCTCAAGTTTTTTTGTATTAAATTTTCAATTGTTTTTTTTTTTCTAACTTTTCATAAGTTATAATAATCATTTTACAGCATTTTTTTTATTTTGTAAATATGAGTAGGTACCATGGGGCATACAATGTAACTGCTTTTTATTTTATTTTATTTTTTTGACATGAACGAGCACTTGACAGTTTGTCATGCTCACAAAAATGTCTCGCTGATGGTGGCGCGTGTGTTGGGTCATTCAGTTCCCTTCAATATGGTTGAGCTGAGTGGTGCTGACCCATGCGTCATGTTCGTGTTCGGGCGCCGTCAGTTGAGACTGGTCATCTCTCAACTGCCACTGGCTTATTTTAATCTTTTTTATTGTTTTTGTTTATGAATTGTTTATTTAACATTGTTCTCAAATATTAGAAGCAACAAGATATTATATGTAACCAGGATTTTTATACATAACATGGTTTTAAAGAGTGTCCATGGAGTTTCTTGCACGTTCTTCTCCATAGAGATCTACGCCTTGGAATGTACAATTAGCTTCATCTTTCTGACTGACTGACTTATTGACAATTCAAAAGTGCCTGTAAATGATTTATTTGAAATAAATGATTTGAATTGAACTTGAATTGAATTTAAATTGAATTTGAATTGAATTTGAATCGAATTTCAATCGAATTTGAATCGAACTTGAATCGAATTTCAATTGAACTTGAATCGAATTCGAATCGAACTTGAATCGTATTTGAATCGAATTTGAATAGAATTTGAATCGAATTTGAATCGAATTTGAATCGAAATTGAATTGAAGTTTAATCGAAATTGAATCGAATTTCAATTGAACTTGAATCGAATTCGAATCGAACTTGAATCGTGTTTGAATCGAATTTGAATCGAAGTTGAATCGAAATAGAATTGAATTTGAATCAAATTTGAACCGAATTTCAATCGAATTTGAATCGTATTTGAATCGAATTTGAATCGAAGTTGAATCGAAATAGAATCGAATTTAAATCGAATTTTAAAATTCGGTTCACCGAATTTCAATCGAATTTGAATCGAAATAGAATCGAATTAGAATCGAATTTGAATCGAACTTGAATCGAATTTCAATTGAATTTGAATCGAATTTCAATCGAAATTGAATCGAATTTGAACCGAATTTGAATCGAATTTGAATAGAATTTCAATCGAATTTGTATCGAACTTGAATTGAAATTGAATCGAAGTTGAAACGAATTTGAATCGAATTTCAATCGAAATTGAATCGAATTTGAATCGAATTAGAATCGAATTTGAATCGAACTTGAATCGAATTTCAATTGAATTTGAATCGAATTTCAATCGAAATTGAATCGAATTTGAACCGAATTTGAATCGAATTTGAATAGAATTTTGAATAGAAATAAATAAATTGAATCGAATTTGAATCGAATTTGAATCGAATTTGAATCGAATTTGAATCGAATTTGAATCGAATTTGAATCGAATTTGAATCGAATTTGAATCGAATTTGAATCGAATTTGAATCGAATTTGAATCGAATTTGAATCGAATTTCAGTTGAATTTGAATCGAATTAGAATCGAATTAGAATCGAATTTGAATCGAACTTGAATCGAATTTCAATTGATTTTGAATCGAATTTGAATCGAATTTCAATCGAATTTGAATCGAAATAGAATCGAATTTGAATGGAACTTAAATCGAATTTCAATTAAATTTGAATTGAATTTGAATGGAACTTGAATCGAATTTCAATTGAATTTGAATCGAATTTGAATCGAATTAGAATCGAATTTGAATCGAACTTGAATCGAATTTCAATTGAATTTGAATCGAATTTCAATTGAAATTGAATCGAAATTGAATCGAATTTGAATCGAATTTGAATCGAATTTGAATCGAATTTGAATCGAATTTCAATCGAATTTGAATCGAATTTGAATCGAATTAGAATCGAATTTGAATCGAACTTAAATCGAATTTCAATTGATTTTGAATCGAATTTGAATCGAAATTGAATCGAATTTGAATCGAATTTGAATCGAATTTGAATCGAATTTGAATCGAATTTGAATCGAATTTCAATCGAATTTGAATCGAATTTGAATCGAATTTGAATCGAATTTGAATCGAATTTGAATCGAATTTCAATCGAATTTGAATCGAATTTCAATCGAATTTGTATCGAACTTGAATTGAATTTCAATCGAATTTGAATCGAACTTGAATCGAAATTGAATCGAAATTGAATTGAACTTGAATCGAAGGTGAATCGAAATTGAATCGAAATTGAATTGAACTTAAATCGAATTTCAATTGAACTTGAATCGAATTCGAATCGAACTTGAATCGTATTTGAATCGAATTTGAATCGAAGTTGAATCGAAATAGAATTGAATTTGAATAGAATTTGAACCGAATTTCAATCGAATTTGAATCGAATTTGAATCGAACTTGAATCGAATTTCAATTGATTTTGAATCGAATTTGAATCGAAATTGAATCGAAATTGAATCGAAATTGAATCGAAATTGAATCGAAATTGAATCGAATTTCAATTGATTTTGAATCGAATTTAAATCGAAGTTGAATCGAATTTGAATCGAAATTGAATCGAATTTCAATTGATTTTGAATCGAATTTGAATCGAATTTGAAAAGAATTTCAATCGAATTTGAATCGAAGTTGAATCGAATTTCAATCGAATTTGAATCGAATTTGAATCGAATTTCAATTGAATTTGTATCGAACTTGAATTGAATTTCAATCGAATTTGAATCGAAGTTGAATCGAAATTGAATCGAAATTGAATTGAACTTGAATCGAAGGTGAATCGAAATTGAATCGAAATTGAATTGAACTTGAATCGAATTTGAATCGAATTTGAATCGAATTTGAATCGAATTTGAATCGAATTTCAATCGAATTTCAATCGAATTTGAATCGAATTTCAATCGAAATTGAATCGAATTTGAATCGAACTTGAATCGAATTTCAATTGAATCGAATTTGAATCGAATTTGAATCGAATTTGAATCGAATTTGAATCGAATTTGAATCGAATTTGAATCGAACTTGAATCGAATTTCAATTGATTTTGAATCGAATTTGAATCGAATTTCAATCGAATTTGAATCGAAATAGAATCGAATTTGAATGGAACTTAAATCGAATTTCAATTAAATTTGAATCGAATTTGAATGGAACTTGAATCGAATTTCAATTGAAATTGAATCGAAATTGAATCGAAATTGAATCGAAATTGAATCGAATTTCAATTGATTTTGAATCGAATTTGAATCGAAGTTGAATCGAATTTGAATCGAAATTGAATCGAATTTCAATTGATTTTGAATCGAATTTGAATCGAATTTGAAAAGAATTTCAATCGAATTTGAATCGAAGTTGAATCGAATTTCAATCGAATTTGAATCGAATTTGAATCGAATTTCAATTGAATTTGTATCGAACTTGAATTGAATTTCAATCGAATTTGAATCGAAGTTGAATCGAAATTGAATCGAAATTGAATTGAACTTGAATCGAAGGTGAATCGAAATTGAATCGAAATTGAATTGAACTTGAATCGAATTTGAATCGAATTTGAATCGAATTTGAATCGAATTTGAATCGAATTTCAATCGAATTTCAATCGAATTTCAATCGAAATTGAATCGAATTTGAATCGAATTTGAATCGAATTTGAATCGAATTTGAATCGAATTTGAATCGAATTTGAATCGAATTTGAATCGAATTTGAATCGAATTTGAATCGAATTTGAATCGAATTTCAGTTGAATTTGAATCGAATTAGAATCGAATTTGAATCGAACTTGAATCGAATTTCAATTGATTTTGAATCGAATTTGAATCGAATTTCAATCGAATTTGAATCGAAATAGAATCGAATTTGAATGGAACTTAAATCGAATTTCAATTAAATTTGAATCGAATTTGAATGGAACTTGAATCGAATTTCAATTGAATTTGAATCGAATTTCAATCGAAATTGAATCGAAATTGAATCGAATTTGAATCGAATTTGAATCGAATTTGAATCGAATTTGAATCGAATTTGAATCGAATTTGAATCGAATTTGAATCGAATTAGAATCGAATTTGAATCGAACTTGAATCGAATTTCAATTGATTTTGAATCGAATTTGAATCGAAATTGAATCGAAATTCAATCGAATTCGAATCGAACTTGAATCGTATTTGAATCGAATTTGAATCGAAGTTGAATCGAAATAGAATTGAATTTGAATAGAATTTGAACCGAATTTCAATCGAATTTCAATCGAATTTGAATCGAACTTGAATCGAATTTCAATTGATTTTGAATCGAATTTGAATCGAAATTGAATCGAAATTGAATCGAAATTGAATCGAAATTGAATCGAAATTGAATCGAATTTCAATTGATTTTGAATCGAATTTGAATCGAAGTTGAATCGAATTTGAATCGAAATTGAATCGAATTTCAATTGATTTTGAATCGAATTTGAATCGAATTTGAAAAGAATTTCAATCGAATTTGAATCGAAGTTCAATCGAATTTCAATCGAATTTGAATCGAATTTGAATCGAATTTCAATTGAATTTGTATCGAACTTGAATTGAATTTCAATCGAATTTGAATCGAAGTTGAATCGAAATTGAATCGAAATTGAATTGAACTTGAATCGAAGGTGAATCGAAATTGAATCGAAATTGAATTGAACTTGAATCGAATTTGAATCGAATTTGAATCGAATTTGAATCGAATTTGAATCGAATTTCAATCGAATTTGAATCGAATTTCAATCGAAATTGAATCGAATTTGAATCGAACTTGAATCGAATTTCAATTGAATCGAATTTGAATCGAATTTGAATCGAATTTGAATCGAATTTGAATCGAATTTGAATCGAATTTGAATCGAATTTGAATCGAACTTGAATCGAATTTCAATTGATTTTGAATCGAATTTGAATCGAATTTCAATCGAATTTGAATCGAATTTGAATCGAATTTGAATCGAATTTGAATCGAATTTGAATCGAATTTCAATCAAATTTGTATCGAACTTGAATTGAATTTCAATCGAATTTGAATCGAACTTGAATCGAAATTGAATCGAAATTGAATTGAACTTGAATCGAAGGTGAATCGAAATTGAATCGAAATTGAATTGAACTTAAATCGAATTTCAATTGAACTTGAATCGAATTCGAATCGAACTTGAATCGTATTTGAATCGAATTTGAATCGAAGTTGAATCGAAATAGAATTGAATTTGAATAGAATTTGAACCGAATTTCAATCGAATTTGAATCGAATTTGAATCGAACTTGAATCGAATTTCAATTGATTTTGAATCGAATTTGAATCGAAATTGAATCGAAATTGAATCGAAATTGAATCGAAATTGAATCGAAATTGAATCGAATTTCAATTGATTTTGAATCGAATTTGAATCGAAGTTGAATCGAATTTGAATCGAAATTGAATCGAATTTCAATTGATTTTGAATCGAATTTGAATCGAATTTGAAAAGAATTTCAATCGAATTTGAATCGAAGTTGAATCGAATTTCAATCGAATTTGAATCGAATTTGAATCGAATTTCAATTGAATTTGTATCGAACTTGAATTGAATTTCAATCGAATTTGAATCGAAGTTGAATCGAAATTGAATCGAAATTGAATTGAACTTGAATCGAAGGTGAATCGAAATTGAATCGAAATTGAATTGAACTTGAATCGAATTTGAATCGAATTTGAATCGAATTTGAATCGAATTTGAATCGAATTTCAATCGAATTTGAATCGAATTTCAATCGAAATTGAATCGAATTTGAATCGAACTTGAATCGAATTTCAATTGAATCGAATTTGAATCGAATTTGAATCGAATTTGAATCGAATTTGAATCGAATTTGAATCGAATTTGAATCGAATTTGAATCGAATTTGAATCGAACTTGAATCGAATTTCAATTGATTTTGAATCGAATTTGAATCGAATTTCAATCGAATTTGAATCGAAATAGAATCGAATTTGAATGGAACTTAAATCGAATTTCAATTAAATTTGAATCGAATTTGAATGGAACTTGAATCGAATTTCAATTGAATTTGAATCGAATTTCAATCGAAATTGAATCGAAATTGAATCGAATTTGAATCGAATTTGAATCGAATTTGAATCGAATTTGAATCGAATTTGAATCGAATTTCAATCGAATTTGAATCGAATTTGAATCGAATTAGAATCGAATTTGAATCGAATTTGAATCGAATTTCAATTGAATTTGTATCGAACTTCAATTGAATTTGTATCGAACTTGAATTGAATTTCAATCGAATTTGAATCGAAGTTGAATCGAAATTGAATCGAAATTGAATTGAACTTGAATCGAAGGTGAATCGAAATTGAATCGAAATTGAATTGAACTTGAATCGAATTTGAATCGAATTTGAATCGAATTTGAATCGAATTTGAATCGAATTTCAATCGAATTTGAATCGAATTTGAATCGAATTTGAATCGAATTTGAATCGAATTTCAATCGAATTTGTATCGAACTTGAATTGAATTTCAATCGAATTTGAATCGAACTTGAATCGAAATTGAATCGAAATTGAATTGAACTTGAATCGAAGGTGAATCGAAATTGAATCGAAATTGAATTGAACTTAAATCGAATTTCAATTGAACTTGAATCGAATTCGAATCGAACTTGAATCGTATTTGAATCGAATTTGAATGGAAGTTGAATCGAAATAGAATTGAATTTGAATAGAATTTGAACCGAATTTCAATCGAATTTGAATCGAATTTGAATCGAACTTGAATCGAATTTCAATTGATTTTGAATCGAATTTGAATCGAAATTGAATCGAAATTGAATCGAAATTGAATCGAATTTCAATTGATTTTGAATCGAATTTGAATCGAAGTTGAATCGAATTTGAATCGAAATTGAATCGAATTTCAATTGATTTTGAATCGAATTTGAATCGAATTTGAAAAGAATTTCAATCGAATTTGAATCGAAGTTGAATCGAATTTCAATCGAATTTGAATCGAATTTGAATCGAATTTCAATTGAATTTGTATCGAACTTGAATTGAATTTCAATCGAATTTGAATCGAAGTTGAATCGAAATTGAATCGAAATTGAATTGAACTTGAATCGAAGGTGAATCGAAATTGAATCGAAATTGAATTGAACTTGAATCGAATTTGAATCGAATTTGAATCGAATTTGAATCGAATTTGAATCGAATTTCAATCGAATTTCAATCGAATTTCAATCGAAATTGAATCGAATTTGAATCGAATTTGAATCGAATTTGAATCGAATTTGAATCGAATTTGAATCGAAATTGAATCGAATTTCAATTGATTTTGAATCGAATTTGAATCGAAGTTGAATCGAATTTGAATCGAAATTGAATCGAATTTCAATTGATTTTGAATCGAATTTGAATCGAATTTGAAAAGAATTTCAATCGAATTTGAATCGAAGTTGAATCGAATTTCAATCGAATTTGAATCGAATTTGAATCGAATTTCAATTGAATTTGTATCGAACTTGAATTGAATTTCAATCGAATTTGAATCGAAGTTGAATCGAAATTGAATCGAAATTGAATTGAACTTGAATCGAAGGTGAATCGAAATTGAATCGAAATTGAATTGAACTTGAATCGAATTTGAATCGAATTTGAATCGAATTTGAATCGAATTTGAATCGAATTTCAATCGAATTTCAATCGAATTTCAATCGAAATTGAATCGAATTTGAATCGAATTTGAATCGAATTTGAATCGAATTTGAATCGAATTTGAATCGAATTTGAATCGAATTTGAATCGAATTTCAGTTGAATTTGAATCGAATTAGAATCGAATTTGAATCGAACTTGAATCGAATTTCAATTGATTTTGAATCGAATTTGAATCGAATTTCAATCGAATTTGAATCGAAATAGAATCGAATTTGAATGGAACTTAAATCGAATTTCAATTAAATTTGAATCGAATTTGAATGGAACTTGAATCGAATTTCAATTGAATTTGAATCGAATTTCAATCGAAATTGAATCGAAATTGAATCGAATTTGAATCGAATTTGAATCGAATTTGAATCGAATTTCAATCGAATTTCAATCGAATTTGAATCGAATTTGAATCGAATTAGAATCGAATTTGAATCGAACTTGAATCGAATTTCAATTGATTTTGAATCGAATTTGAATCGAAATTGAATCGAAATTGAATCGAATTTGAATCGAATTTGAATCGAATTTGAATCGAATTTGAATCGAATTTCAATCGAATTTGAATCGAATTTGAATCGAATTTGAATCGAATTTGAATCGAATTTCAATCGAATTTGTATCGAACTTGAATTGAATTTCAATCGAATTTGAATCGAACTTGAATCGAAATTGAATCGAAATTGAATTGAACTTGAATCGAAGGTGAATCGAAATTGAATCGAAATTGAATTGAACTTAAATCGAATTTCAATTGAACTTGAATCGAATTCGAATCGAACTTGAATCGTATTTGAATCGAATTTGAATCGAAGTTGAATCGAAATAGAATTGAATTTGAATAGAATTTGAACCGAATTTCAATCGAATTTGAATCGAATTTGAATCGAACTTGAATCGAATTTCAATTGATTTTGAATCGAATTTGAATCGAAATTGAATCGAAATTGAATCGAAATTGAATCGAAATTGAATTGAACTTAAATCGAATTTCAATTGAACTTGAATCGAATTCGAATCGAACTTGAATCGTATTTGAATCGAATTTGAATCGAAGTTGAATCGAATTTGAATCGAAATTGAATCGAATTTCAATTGATTTTGAATCGAATTTGAATCGAATTTGAAAAGAATTTCAATCGAATTTGAATCGAAGTTCAATCGAATTTCAATCGAATTTGAATCGAATTTGAATCGAATTTCAATTGAATTTGTATCGAACTTGAATTGAATTTCAATCGAATTTGAATCGAAGTTGAATCGAAATTGAATCGAATTTCAATTGAATCGAATTTGAATCGAATTTGAATCGAATTTGAATCGAATTTGAATCGAATTTGAATCGAATTTGAATCGAATTTGAATCGAACTTGAATCAAATTTCAATTGATTTTGAATCGAATTTGAATCGAATTTCAATCGAATTTGAATCGAATTTGAATCGAATTTGAATCGAATTTCAATCGAATTTGTATCGAACTTGAATTGAATTTCAATCGAATTTGAATCGAACTTGAATCGAAATTGAATCGAAATTGAATTGAACTTGAATCGAAGGTGAATCGAAATTGAATCGAAATTGAATTGAACTTAAATCGAATTTCAATTGAACTTGAATCGAATTCGAATCGAACTTGAATCGTATTTGAATCGAATTTGAATCGAAGTTGAATCGAAATAGAATTGAATTTGAATAGAATTTGAACCGAATTTCAATCGAATTTGAATCGAATTTGAATCGAACTTGAATCGAATTTCAATTGATTTTGAATCGAATTTGAATCGAAATTGAATCGAAATTGAATCGAAATTGAATCGAAATTGAATCGAAATTGAATCGAATTTCAATTGATTTTGAATCGAATTTGAATCGAAGTTGAATCGAATTTGAATCGAAATTGAATCGAATTTCAATTGATTTTGAATCGAATTTGAATCGAATTTGAAAAGAATTTCAATCGAATTTGAATCGAAGTTGAATCGAATTTCAATCGAATTTGAATCGAATTTGAATCGAATTTCAATTGAATTTGTATCGAACTTGAATTGAATTTCAATCGAATTTGAATCGAAGTTGAATCGAAATTGAATCGAAATTGAATTGAACTTGAATCGAAGGTGAATCGAAATTGAATCGAAATTGAATTGAACTTGAATCGAATTTGAATCGAATTTGAATCGAATTTGAATCGAATTTGAATCGAATTTCAATCGAATTTGAATCGAATTTCAATCGAAATTGAATCGAATTTGAATCGAACTTGAATCGAATTTCAATTGAATCGAATTTGAATCGAATTTGAATCGAATTTGAATCGAATTTGAATCGAATTTGAATCGAATTTGAATCGAATTTGAATCGAACTTGAATCGAATTTCAATTGATTTTGAATCGAATTTGAATCGAATTTCAATCGAATTTGAATCGAAATAGAATCGAATTTGAATGGAACTTAAATCGAATTTCAATTAAATTTGAATCGAATTTGAATGGAACTTGAATCGAATTTCAATTGAATTTGAATCGAATTTCAATCGAAATTGAATCGAAATTGAATCGAATTTGAATCGAATTTGAATCGAATTTGAATCGAATTTGAATCGAATTTGAATCGAATTTCAATCGAATTTGAATCGAATTTGAATCGAATTAGAATCGAATTTGAATCGAATTTGAATCGAATTTCAATTGAATTTGTATCGAACTTGAATTGAATTTCAATCGAATTTGAATCGAAGTTGAATCGAAATTGAATCGAAATTGAATTGAACTTGAATCGAAGGTGAATCGAAATTGAATCGAAATTGAATTGAACTTGAATCGAATTTGAATCGAATTTGAATCGAATTTGAATCGAATTTGAATCGAATTTCAATCGAATTTGAATCGAATTTGAATCGAATTTGAATCGAATTTGAATCGAATTTCAATCGAATTTGTATCGAACTTGAATTGAATTTCAATCGAATTTGAATCGAACTTGAATCGAAATTGAATCGAAATTGAATCGAAATTGAATTGAACTTGAATCGAAGGTGAATCGAAATTGAATCGAAATTGAATTGAACTTAAATCGAATTTCAATTGAACTTGAATCGAATTCGAATCGAACTTGAATCGTATTTGAATCGAATTTGAATCGAAGTTGAATCGAAATAGAATTGAATTTGAATAGAATTTGAACCGAATTTCAATCGAATTTGAATCGAATTTGAATCGAACTTGAATCGAATTTCAATTGATTTTGAATCGAATTTGAATCGAAATTGAATCGAAATTGAATCGAAATTGAATCGAAATTGAATCGAATTTCAATTGATTTTGAATCGAATTTGAATCGAAGTTGAATCGAATTTGAATCGAAATTGAATCGAATTTCAATTGATTTTGAATCGAATTTGAATCGAATTTGAAAAGAATTTCAATCGAATTTGAATCGAAGTTGAATCGAATTTCAATCGAATTTGAATCGAATTTGAATCGAATTTCAATTGAATTTGTATCGAACTTGAATTGAATTTCAATCGAATTTGAATCGAAGTTGAATCGAAATTGAATCGAAATTGAATTGAACTTCAATTGATTTTGAATCGAATTTGAATCGAAGTTGAATCGAATTTGAATCGAAATTGAATCGAATTTCAATTGATTTTGAATCGAATTTGAATCGAATTTGAAAAGAATTTCAATCGAATTTGAATCGAAGTTGAATCGAATTTCAATCGAATTTGAATCGAATTTGAATCGAATTTCAATTGAATTTGTATCGAACTTGAATTGAATTTCAATCGAATTTGAATCGAAGTTGAATCGAAATTGAATCGAAATTGAATTGAACTTGAATCGAAGGTGAATCGAAATTGAATCGAAATTGAATTGAACTTGAATCGAATTTGAATCGAATTTGAATCGAATTTGAATCGAATTTGAATCGAATTTCAATCGAATTTGAATCGAAATAGAATCGAATTTGAATGGAACTTAAATCGAATTTCAATTAAATTTGAATCGAATTTGAATGGAACTTGAATCGAATTTCAATTGAATTTGAATCGAATTTCAATCGAAATTGAATCGAAATTGAATCGAATTTGAATCGAATTTGAATCGAATTTGAATCGAATTTGAATCGAATTTCAATCGAATTTGAATCGAATTAGAATCGAATTTGAATCGAACTTGAATCGAATTTCAATTGATTTTGAATCGAATTTGAATCGAAATTGAATCGAAATTGAATCGAATTTGAATCGAATTTGAATCGAATTTGAATCGAATTTGAATCGAATTTCAATCGAATTTGAATCGAATTTGAATCGAATTTGAATCGAATTTGAATCGAATTTCAATCGAATTTGTATCGAACTTGAATTGAATTTCAATCGAATTTGAATCGAACTTGAATCGAAATTGAATCGAAATTGAATTGAACTTGAATCGAAGGTGAATCGAAATTGAATCGAAATTGAATTGAACTTAAATCGAATTTCAATTGAACTTGAATCGAATTCGAATCGAACTTGAATCGTATTTGAATCGAATTTGAATCGAAGTTGAATCGAAATAGAATTGAATTTGAATAGAATTTGAACCGAATTTCAATCGAATTTGAATCGAATTTGAATCGAACTTGAATCGAATTTCAATTGATTTTGAATCGAATTTGAATCGAAATTGAATCGAAATTGAATCGAAATTGAATCGAAATTGAATCGAAATTGAATCGAAATTGAATCGAATTTCAATTGATTTTGAATCGAATTTGAATCGAAGTTGAATCGAATTTGAATCGAAATTGAATCGAATTTCAATTGATTTTGAATCGAATTTGAATCGAATTTGAAAAGAATTTCAATCGAATTTGAATCGAAGTTCAATCGAATTTCAATCGAATTTGAATCGAATTTGAATCGAATTTCAATTGAATTTGTATCGAACTTGAATTGAATTTCAATCGAATTTGAATCGAAGTTGAATCGAAATTGAATTGAACTTGAATCGAATTTGAATCGAATTTGAATCGAATTTGAATCGAATTTGAATCGAATTTGAATCGAATTTGAATCGAATTTCAATCGAAATTGAATCGAATTTGAATCGAACTTGAATCGAATTTCAATTGAATCGAATTTGAATCGAATTTGAATCGAATTTGAATCGAATTTGAATCGAATTTGAATCGAATTTGAATCGAACTTGAATCGAATTTCAATTGATTTTGAATCGAATTTGAATCGAAATTGAATCGAATTTGAATCGAATTTGAATCGAATTTGAATCGAATTTGAATCGAATTTCAATCGAATTTGAATCGAATTTGAATCGAATTTGAATCGAATTTGAATCGAATTTCAATCGAATTTGTATCGAACTTGAATTGAATTTCAATCGAATTTGAATCGAACTTGAATCGAAATTGAATCGAAATTGAATTGAACTTGAATCGAAGGTGAATCGAAATTGAATCGAAATTGAATTGAACTTAAATCGAATTTCAATTGAACTTGAATCGAATTCGAATCGAACTTGAATCGTATTTGAATCGAATTTGAATCGAAGTTGAATCGAAATAGAATTGAATTTGAATAGAATTTGAACCGAATTTCAATCGAATTTGAATCGAATTTGAATCGAACTTGAATCGAATTTCAATTGATTTTGAATCGAATTTGAATCGAAATTGAATCGAAATTGAATCGAAATTGAATCGAAATTGAATCGAAATTGAATCGAATTTCAATTGATTTTGAATCGAATTTGAATCGAAGTTGAATCGAATTTGAATCGAAATTGAATCGAATTTCAATTGAATTTGAATCGAATTTGAATCGAATTTGAAAAGAATTTCAATCGAATTTGAATCGAAGTTCAATCGAATTTCAATCGAATTTGAATCGAATTTGAATCGAATTTCAATTGAATTTGTATCGAACTTGAATTGAATTTCAATCGAATTTGAATCGAAGTTGAATCGAAATTGAATCGAATTTCAATTGAATCGAATTTGAATCGAATTTGAATCGAATTTGAATCGAATTTGAATCGAATTTGAATCGAATTTGAATCGAATTTGAATCGAACTTGAATCAAATTTCAATTGATTTTGAATCGAATTTGAATCGAATTTCAATCGAATTTGAATCGAATTTGAATCGAATTTGAATCGAATTTGAATCGAATTTCAATCGAATTTGTATCGAACTTGAATTGAATTTCAATCGAATTTGAATCGAACTTGAATCGAAATTGAATCGAAATTGAATTGAACTTGAATCGAAGGTGAATCGAAATTGAATCGAAATTGAATTGAACTTAAATCGAATTTCAATTGAACTTGAATCGAATTCGAATCGAACTTGAATCGTATTTGAATCGAATTTGAATCGAAGTTGAATCGAAATAGAATTGAATTTGAATAGAATTTGAACCGAATTTCAATCGAATTTGAATCGAATTTGAATCGAACTTGAATCGAATTTCAATTGATTTTGAATCGAATTTGAATCGAAATTGAATCGAAATTGAATCGAAATTGAATCGAAATTGAATCGAAATTGAATCGAATTTCAATTGATTTTGAATCGAATTTGAATCGAAGTTGAATCGAATTTGAATCGAAATTGAATCGAATTTCAATTGATTTTGAATAGAATTTGAATCGAATTTGAAAAGAATTTCAATCGAATTTGAATCGAAGTTGAATCGAATTTCAATCGAATTTGAATCGAATTTGAATAGAATTTCAATTGAATTTGTATCGAACTTGAATTGAATTTCAATCGAATTTGAATCGAAGTTGAATCGAAATTGAATCGAAATTGAATTGAACTTGAATCGAAGGTGAATCGAAATTGAATCGAAATTGAATTGAACTTGAATCGAATTTGAATCGAATTTGAATCGAATTTGAATCGAATTTGAATCGAATTTGAATCGAACTTGAATCGAATTTCAATTGATTTTGAATCGAATTTGAATCGAATTTCAATCGAATTTGAATCGAAATAGAATCGAATTTGAATGGAACTTAAATCGAATTTCAATTAAATTTGAATCGAATTTGAATGGAACTTGAATCGAATTTCAATTGAATTTGAATCGAATTTCAATCGAAATTGAATCGAAATTGAATCGAATTTGAATCGAATTTGAATCGAATTTGAATCGAATTTGAATCGAATTTGAATCGAATTTCAATCGAATTTGAATCGAATTTGAATCGAATTAGAATCGAATTTGAATCGAATTTGAATCGAATTTCAATTGAATTTGTATCGAACTTGAATTGAATTTCAATCGAATTTGAATCGAAGTTGAATCGAAATTGAATCGAAATTGAATTGAACTTGAATCGAAGGTGAATCGAAATTGAATCGAAATTGAATTGAACTTGAATCGAATTTGAATCGAATTTGAATCGAATTTGAATCGAATTTGAATCGAATTTCAATCGAATTTGAATCGAATTTGAATCGAATTTGAATCGAATTTCAATCGAATTTGTATCGAACTTGAATTGAATTTCAATCGAATTTGAATCGAACTTGAATCGAAATTGAATCGAAATTGAATTGAACTTGAATCGAAGGTGAATCGAAATTGAATCGAAATTGAATTGAACTTAAATCGAATTTCAATTGAACTTGAATCGAATTCGAATCGAACTTGAATCGTATTTGAATCGAATTTGAATGGAAGTTGAATCGAAATAGAATTGAATTTGAATAGAATTTGAACCGAATTTCAATCGAATTTGAATCGAATTTGAATCGAACTTGAATCGAATTTCAATTGATTTTGAATCGAATTTGAATCGAAATTGAATCGAAATTGAATCGAAATTGAATCGAAATTGAATCGAATTTCAATTGATTTTGAATCGAATTTGAATCGAAGTTGAATCGAATTTGAATCGAAATTGAATCGAATTTCAATTGATTTTGAATCGAATTTGAATCGAATTTGAAAAGAATTTCAATCGAATTTGAATCGAAGTTGAATCGAATTTCAATCGAATTTGAATCGAATTTGAATCGAATTTCAATTGAATTTGTATCGAACTTGAATTGAATTTCAATCGAATTTGAATCGAAGTTGAATCGAAATTGAATCGAAATTGAATTGAACTTGAATCGAAGGTGAATCGAAATTGAATCGAAATTGAATTGAACTTGAATCGAATTTGAATCGAATTTGAATCGAATTTGAATCGAATTTGAATCGAATTTCAATCGAATTTCAATCGAATTTCAATCGAAATTGAATCGAATTTGAATCGAATTTGAATCGAATTTGAATCGAATTTGAATCGAATTTGAATCGAATTTGAATCGAATTTGAATCGAATTTCAGTTGAATTTGAATCGAATTAGAATCGAATTTGAATCGAACTTGAATCGAATTTCAATTGATTTTGAATCGAATTTGAATCGAATTTCAATCGAATTTGAATCGAAATAGAATCGAATTTGAATGGAACTTAAATCGAATTTCAATTAAATTTGAATCGAATTTGAATGGAACTTGAATCGAATTTCAATTGAATTTGAATCGAATTTCAATCGAAATTGAATCGAAATTGAATCGAATTTGAATCGAATTTGAATCGAATTTGAATCGAATTTGAATCGAATTTCAATCGAATTTGAATCGAATTTGAATCGAATTAGAATCGAATTTGAATCGAACTTGAATCGAATTTCAATTGATTTTGAATCGAATTTGAATCGAAATTGAATCGAAATTGAATCGAATTTGAATCGAATTTGAATCGAATTTGAATCGAATTTGAATCGAATTTCAATCGAATTTGAATCGAATTTGAATCGAATTTGAATCGAATTTGAATCGAATTTCAATCGAATTTGTATCGAACTTGAATTGAATTTCAATCGAATTTGAATCGAACTTGAATCGAAATTGAATCGAAATTGAATTGAACTTGAATCGAAGGTGAATCGAAATTGAATCGAAATTGAATTGAACTTAAATCGAATTTCAATTGAACTTGAATCGAATTCGAATCGAACTTGAATCGTATTTGAATCGAATTTGAATCGAAGTTGAATCGAAATAGAATTGAATTTGAATAGAATTTGAACCGAATTTCAATCGAATTTGAATCGAATTTGAATCGAACTTGAATCGAATTTCAATTGATTTTGAATCGAATTTGAATCGAAATTGAATCGAAATTGAATCGAAATTGAATCGAATTTCAATTGATTTTGAATCGAATTTGAATCGAAGTTGAATCGAATTTGAATCGAAATTGAATCGAATTTCAATTGATTTTGAATCGAATTTGAATCGAATTTGAAAAGAATTTCAATCGAATTTGAATCGAAGTTGAATCGAATTTCAATCGAATTTGAATCGAATTTGAATCGAATTTCAATTGAATTTGTATCGAACTTGAATTGAATTTCAATCGAATTTGAATCGAAGTTGAATCGAAATTGAATCGAAATTGAATTGAACTTCAATTGATTTTGAATCGAATTTGAATCGAAGTTGAATCGAATTTGAATCGAAATTGAATCGAATTTCAATTGATTTTGAATCGAATTTGAATCGAATTTGAAAAGAATTTCAATCGAATTTGAATCGAAGTTGAATCGAATTTCAATCGAATTTGAATCGAATTTGAATCGAATTTCAATTGAATTTGTATCGAACTTGAATTGAATTTCAATCGAATTTGAATCGAAGTTGAATCGAAATTGAATCGAAATTGAATTGAACTTGAATCGAAGGTGAATCGAAATTGAATCGAAATTGAATTGAACTTGAATCGAATTTGAATCGAATTTGAATCGAATTTGAATCGAATTTGAATCGAATTTCAATCGAATTTGAATCGAAATAGAATCGAATTTGAATGGAACTTAAATCGAATTTCAATTAAATTTGAATCGAATTTGAATGGAACTTGAATCGAATTTCAATTGAATTTGAATCGAATTTCAATCGAAATTGAATCGAAATTGAATCGAATTTGAATCGAATTTGAATCGAATTTGAATCGAATTTGAATCGAATTTCAATCGAATTTGAATCGAATTAGAATCGAATTTGAATCGAACTTGAATCGAATTTCAATTGATTTTGAATCGAATTTGAATCGAAATTGAATCGAAATTGAATCGAATTTGAATCGAATTTGAATCGAATTTGAATCGAATTTGAATCGAATTTCAATCGAATTTGAATCGAATTTGAATCGAATTTGAATCGAATTTGAATCGAATTTCAATCGAATTTGTATCGAACTTGAATTGAATTTCAATCGAATTTGAATCGAACTTGAATCGAAATTGAATCGAAATTGAATTGAACTTGAATCGAAGGTGAATCGAAATTGAATCGAAATTGAATTGAACTTAAATCGAATTTCAATTGAACTTGAATCGAATTCGAATCGAACTTGAATCGTATTTGAATCGAATTTGAATCGAAGTTGAATCGAAATAGAATTGAATTTGAATAGAATTTGAACCGAATTTCAATCGAATTTGAATCGAATTTGAATCGAACTTGAATCGAATTTCAATTGATTTTGAATCGAATTTGAATCGAAATTGAATCGAAATTGAATCGAAATTGAATCGAAATTGAATCGAAATTGAATCGAAATTGAATCGAATTTCAATTGATTTTGAATCGAATTTGAATCGAAGTTGAATCGAATTTGAATCGAAATTGAATCGAATTTCAATTGATTTTGAATCGAATTTGAATCGAATTTGAAAAGAATTTCAATCGAATTTGAATCGAAGTTCAATCGAATTTCAATCGAATTTGAATCGAATTTGAATCGAATTTCAATTGAATTTGTATCGAACTTGAATTGAATTTCAATCGAATTTGAATCGAAGTTGAATCGAAATTGAATTGAACTTGAATCGAATTTGAATCGAATTTGAATCGAATTTGAATCGAATTTGAATCGAATTTGAATCGAATTTGAATCGAATTTCAATCGAAATTGAATCGAATTTGAATCGAACTTGAATCGAATTTCAATTGAATCGAATTTGAATCGAATTTGAATCGAATTTGAATCGAATTTGAATCGAATTTGAATCGAATTTGAATCGAACTTGAATCGAATTTCAATTGATTTTGAATCGAATTTGAATCGAAATTGAATCGAATTTGAATCGAATTTGAATCGAATTTGAATCGAATTTGAATCGAATTTCAATCGAATTTGAATCGAATTTGAATCGAATTTGAATCGAATTTGAATCGAATTTCAATCGAATTTGTATCGAACTTGAATTGAATTTCAATCGAATTTGAATCGAACTTGAATCGAAATTGAATCGAAATTGAATTGAACTTGAATCGAAGGTGAATCGAAATTGAATCGAAATTGAATTGAACTTAAATCGAATTTCAATTGAACTTGAATCGAATTCGAATCGAACTTGAATCGTATTTGAATCGAATTTGAATCGAAGTTGAATCGAAATAGAATTGAATTTGAATAGAATTTGAACCGAATTTCAATCGAATTTGAATCGAATTTGAATCGAACTTGAATCGAATTTCAATTGATTTTGAATCGAATTTGAATCGAAATTGAATCGAAATTGAATCGAAATTGAATCGAAATTGAATCGAAATTGAATCGAATTTCAATTGATTTTGAATCGAATTTGAATCGAAGTTGAATCGAATTTGAATCGAAATTGAATCGAATTTCAATTGAATTTGAATCGAATTTGAATCGAATTTGAAAAGAATTTCAATCGAATTTGAATCGAAGTTCAATCGAATTTCAATCGAATTTGAATCGAATTTGAATCGAATTTCAATTGAATTTGTATCGAACTTGAATTGAATTTCAATCGAATTTGAATCGAAGTTGAATCGAAATTGAATCGAATTTCAATTGAATCGAATTTGAATCGAATTTGAATCGAATTTGAATCGAATTTGAATCGAATTTGAATCGAATTTGAATCGAATTTGAATCGAACTTGAATCAAATTTCAATTGATTTTGAATCGAATTTGAATCGAATTTCAATCGAATTTGAATCGAATTTGAATCGAATTTGAATCGAATTTGAATCGAATTTCAATCGAATTTGTATCGAACTTGAATTGAATTTCAATCGAATTTGAATCGAACTTGAATCGAAATTGAATCGAAATTGAATTGAACTTGAATCGAAGGTGAATCGAAATTGAATCGAAATTGAATTGAACTTAAATCGAATTTCAATTGAACTTGAATCGAATTCGAATCGAACTTGAATCGTATTTGAATCGAATTTGAATCGAAGTTGAATCGAAATAGAATTGAATTTGAATAGAATTTGAACCGAATTTCAATCGAATTTGAATCGAATTTGAATCGAACTTGAATCGAATTTCAATTGATTTTGAATCGAATTTGAATCGAAATTGAATCGAAATTGAATCGAAATTGAATCGAAATTGAATCGAAATTGAATCGAATTTCAATTGATTTTGAATCGAATTTGAATCGAAGTTGAATCGAATTTGAATCGAAATTGAATCGAATTTCAATTGATTTTGAATCGAATTTGAATCGAATTTGAAAAGAATTTCAATCGAATTTGAATCGAAGTTGAATCGAATTTCAATCGAATTTGAATCGAATTTGAATAGAATTTCAATTGAATTTGTATCGAACTTGAATTGAATTTCAATCGAATTTGAATCGAAGTTGAATCGAAATTGAATCGAAATTGAATTGAACTTGAATCGAAGGTGAATCGAAATTGAATCGAAATTGAATTGAACTTGAATCGAATTTGAATCGAATTTGAATCGAATTTGAATCGAATTTGAATCGAATTTGAATCGAACTTGAATCGAATTTCAATTGATTTTGAATCGAATTTGAATCGAATTTCAATCGAATTTGAATCGAAATAGAATCGAATTTGAATGGAACTTAAATCGAATTTCAATTAAATTTGAATCGAATTTGAATGGAACTTGAATCGAATTTCAATTGAATTTGAATCGAATTTCAATCGAAATTGAATCGAAATTGAATCGAATTTGAATCGAATTTGAATCGAATTTGAATCGAATTTGAATCGAATTTGAATCGAATTTCAATCGAATTTGAATCGAATTTGAATCGAATTAGAATCGAATTTGAATCGAATTTGAATCGAATTTCAATTGAATTTGTATCGAACTTGAATTGAATTTCAATCGAATTTGAATCGAAGTTGAATCGAAATTGAATCGAAATTGAATTGAACTTGAATCGAAGGTGAATCGAAATTGAATCGAAATTGAATTGAACTTGAATCGAATTTGAATCGAATTTGAATCGAATTTGAATCGAATTTCAATCGAATTTGAATCGAATTTGAATCGAATTTGAATCGAATTTCAATCGAATTTGTATCGAACTTGAATTGAATTTCAATCGAATTTGAATCGAACTTGAATCGAAATTGAATCGAAATTGAATTGAACTTGAATCGAAGGTGAATCGAAATTGAATCGAAATTGAATTGAACTTAAATCGAATTTCAATTGAACTTGAATCGAATTCGAATCGAACTTGAATCGTATTTGAATCGAATTTGAATGGAAGTTGAATCGAAATAGAATTGAATTTGAATAGAATTTGAACCGAATTTCAATCGAATTTGAATCGAATTTGAATCGAACTTGAATCGAATTTCAATTGATTTTGAATCGAATTTGAATCGAAATTGAATCGAAATTGAATCGAAATTGAATCGAAATTGAATCGAATTTCAATTGATTTTGAATCGAATTTGAATCGAAGTTGAATCGAATTTGAATCGAAATTGAATCGAATTTCAATTGATTTTGAATCGAATTTGAATCGAATTTGAAAAGAATTTCAATCGAATTTGAATCGAAGTTGAATCGAATTTCAATCGAATTTGAATCGAATTTGAATCGAATTTCAATTGAATTTGTATCGAACTTGAATTGAATTTCAATCGAATTTGAATCGAAGTTGAATCGAAATTGAATCGAAATTGAATTGAACTTGAATCGAAGGTGAATCGAAATTGAATCGAAATTGAATTGAACTTGAATCGAATTTGAATCGAATTTGAATCGAATTTGAATCGAATTTGAATCGAATTTCAATCGAATTTCAATCGAATTTCAATCGAAATTGAATCGAATTTGAATCGAATTTGAATCGAATTTGAATCGAATTTGAATCGAATTTGAATCGAATTTGAATCGAATTTGAATCGAATTTCAGTTGAATTTGAATCGAATTAGAATCGAATTTGAATCGAACTTGAATCGAATTTCAATTGATTTTGAATCGAATTTGAATCGAATTTCAATCGAATTTGAATCGAAATAGAATCGAATTTGAATGGAACTTAAATCGAATTTCAATTAAATTTGAATCGAATTTGAATGGAACTTGAATCGAATTTCAATTGAATTTGAATCGAATTTCAATCGAAATTGAATCGAAATTGAATCGAATTTGAATCGAATTTGAATCGAATTTGAATCGAATTTGAATCGAATTTCAATCGAATTTGAATCGAATTTGAATCGAATTAGAATCGAATTTGAATCGAACTTGAATCGAATTTCAATTGATTTTGAATCGAATTTGAATCGAAATTGAATCGAAATTGAATCGAATTTGAATCGAATTTGAATCGAATTTGAATCGAATTTGAATCGAATTTCAATCGAATTTGAATCGAATTTGAATCGAATTTGAATCGAATTTGAATCGAATTTCAATCGAATTTGTATCGAACTTGAATTGAATTTCAATCGAATTTGAATCGAACTTGAATCGAAATTGAATCGAAATTGAATTGAACTTGAATCGAAGGTGAATCGAAATTGAATCGAAATTGAATTGAACTTAAATCGAATTTCAATTGAACTTGAATCGAATTCGAATCGAACTTGAATCGTATTTGAATCGAATTTGAATCGAAGTTGAATCGAAATAGAATTGAATTTGAATAGAATTTGAACCGAATTTCAATCGAATTTGAATCGAATTTGAATCGAACTTGAATCGAATTTCAATTGATTTTGAATCGAATTTGAATCGAAATTGAATCGAAATTGAATCGAAATTGAATCGAAATTGAATCGAAATTGAATCGAAATTGAATCGAAATTGAATCGAATTTCAATTGATTTTGAATCGAATTTGAATCGAAGTTGAATCGAATTTGAATCGAAATTGAATCGAATTTCAATTGATTTTGAATCGAATTTGAATCGAATTTGAAAAGAATTTCAATCGAATTTGAATCGAAGTTGAATCGAATTTCAATCGAATTTGAATCGAATTTGAATCGAATTTCAATTGAATTTGTATCGAACTTGAATTGAATTTCAATCGAATTTGAATCGAAGTTGAATCGAAATTGAATCGAAATTGAATTGAACTTGAATCGAAGGTGAATCGAAATTGAATCGAAATTGAATTGAACTTGAATCGAATTTGAATCGAATTTGAATCGAATTTGAATCGAATTTGAATCGAATTTCAATCGAATTTGAATCGAATTTCAATCGAAATTGAATCGAATTTGAATCGAACTTGAATCGAATTTCAATTGAATCGAATTTGAATCGAATTTGAATCGAATTTGAATCGAATTTGAATCGAATTTGAATCGAATTTGAATCGAATTTGAATCGAACTTGAATCGAATTTTAATTGATTTTGAATCGAATTTGAATCGAATTTCAATCGAATTTGAATCGAAATAGAATCGAATTTGAATGGAACTTAAATCGAATTTCAATTAAATTTGAATCGAATTTGAATGGAACTTGAATCGAATTTCAATTGAATTTGAATCGAATTTCAATCGAAATTGAATCGAAATTGAATCGAATTTGAATCGAATTTGAATCGAATTTGAATCGAATTTGAATCGAATTTGAATCGAATTTCAATCGAATTTGAATCGAATTTGAATCGAATTAGAATCGAATTTGAATCGAACTTGAATCGAATTTCAATTGATTTTGAATCGAATTTGAATCGAAATTGAATCGAAATTGAATCGAAATTGAATCGAATTTGAATCGAATTTGAATCGAATTTGAATCGAATTTAAATCGAATTTGAATCGAAATTGAATCGAATTTCAATTGATTTTGAATCGAAATTGAATCGAATTTCAATTGATTTTGAATCGAATTTGAATCGAATTTGAATCGAAGTTGAATCGAAATTGAATCGAATTTGAATCGAATTTGAATCGAATTTGAATCGAATTTGAATCGAATTTGAATCGAATTTGAATCGAATTTGAATCGAATTTGAATCGAATTTGAATCGAATTTGATTCGAATTTGAATCGAATTTGAATCGAATTTGAATCGAATTTGAATCGAATTTGAATCGAATTTGATTCGAATTTGAATCGAATTTGAATCGAATTTGAATCGAATTTGAATCGAATTTGAATCGAATTTGAATCGAATTTGAATCGAATTTGAATCGAATTTGATTCGAATTTGAATCGAATTTGAATCGAATTTGAATCGAATTTGAATCGAAGTTGAATCGAAATTGAATCGAAATTGAATTGAAGTTGAATCGAAATTGAATCGAATTTCAATTGAACTTGAATCGAATTCGAATCGAACTTGAATCGTATTTGAATCGAATTTGAATCGAAATAGAATCGAATTTGAATCGAATCGAAGTTTGTCAAATGTATTAAAATTTCCCGCCTTCTTACTAATGTTAAGTTGCAACACTGTGTACTCACACACTCTGTTCGCGCTCGTTTCTCTTGCTGTATCCTATTAAAAGTATTAATTATAAATAAGCTCAAGTACATACTCGTTTCATTTAATTCAAACAGGTTATGGGCCCAGATAGCTCTAACGTGTTGTTTTGCATAAGTTAACAGTATTACAATAAAGTGATTAACGTAAAATAAAATAATTTAAAAAGTGCTCATGCGTGCATAACCTCAAAGTTACCGGTTCGCGAGTTCTTTCCGTATTTCAGCTATTTCAGATTTCTTTGCAAAATGAATAACATAACTATGTCAATTCCCAAACTGACGGGACGGGAAAATTGGTCTACGTGGAGTTTTGCTGTAAAAGCATACCTACAGCACGAAGACTTGCATAATTGCATATTGGCAGAACCAAACCCCAATGATCCAAAAGCAGTGAAGGATGACGTTAAAGCTAAGTCCAAATTAATATTATCGGTTGATCCAATCCTGTATGTACACATCCAACAAGCAGAAAATGCCAAACAATTATGGGATAATGTTACCAAAGCATTTGAAGACAGTGGATTAACTAGAAAAGTTGGCTTATTAAAGGATTTAATTATTACTACATTAGAGACGAGCGAAAGTGTAGAATCTTATGTAAATAAAATAATGTCTTCCGCTCACAAATTGAGGAACATCAACTTCAATGTTGATGATGAGTGGCTGGGAACTTTGATGTTGGCCGGTTTGCCGGATTCTTACAAGCCAATGATTATGGGCATAGAGAGCTCTGGAGTAAAGATTAGTGCTGACTTAATCAAAACAAAATTACTTCAAGAAGTAAAATCAGTTGATTCAGACACTACAGTATTTATACAAAGCACAATAATGTAAAGGATCCTCAGGACAACCCAAAAAAAGGTCCAAGATGTTTTATTTGTAACAAATATGGACACATAAGCAAAAATTGTAAGTCAAAGAAAGCAAAACAAAACAAAAATAAAGACACAAGCTATGTAGCTGTGTTCTCTGCTGCAACTAAGTATGATGATGGGTTCTACATAGATTCAGGTGCTTCAATGCATCTTACCATGAGACAAGACTGGCTTTATGATGAAGTACCCCCTCCGATCACAAGTATAAAGATAGCAAATAGTAAAATGCTTCCGGTGAAAAGTTGTGGCAAGATAGACTAGAATGTAATTGGTTCAAATAATGTTAAACAAACTATCCAGATTACAAATGTACTGTATGTACCTGAATTGACAACCAATTTATTGTCTGTAAGCCAAATTATGAAGAATGGATGCTCCATATAGTTCACAAAACAGGACTGTAAAATATTCAATAAGATGAATACAGAAGTAGCAGCGGCAAATCTCATCAATAACATGTACAGGCTGAATACTGACACTGTCACAGCATACAGTTGTAAAATGAATGAGACTGATTTCTTACTGTGGCACAAGAGGATGGCACATTTGAATTTTAATGATTTAAATAAATTAAGTAATTGTACAGATGGAGTGAAATTTATTCAAAACAAAAACCAAATGGTTTGTGAGCTGTGTCGAAAAGGAAAACAATCCAGGTTGCCATTTCCTTCTGAAGGTTCCAGAGCACTGAATTCTCTGGAGTTGATACATTCTGATGTCTGTGGACCCATGGAGGTAAAATCACTTGGAGGAGCCAGGTATTTTCTCACATTTATTGATGATTATACAAGGAAAGTATATGTATATTTCTTGAATAATAAATCAGAAGTATTTTTAAAATTCAAAGAATACAAAGCCTTAGTAGAGAATCAACTAAATTTTAAAATAAAATGTTTACGTTCTGATAATGGTAGAGAGTACCATTACTAATGAGTTCTCCAATTACTTAAAGAAATCAGGCATTATCCATTAGACTTCTAATTCATATACGCCTCAACAAAATGGATTAGCTGAGCGTATGAATCGCCCACTTATGGAAAGGGCACGCTGTATGCTAATTAACTCTGATTTACAGAAAAGTTATTGGGCTGAAGCAGTATCCAAAGCAGCTTACATCACCAACCGCTGCCCTACCCGTGCACTGTCATATGCTACACCTGAGGAAATGTGGTCAGGGAAGAAACCTGATGTAAGTCACCTGAAAATCTTTGGCTGTGAGTCTATGGTCAAAATACCAAAAGAGAAGTTTCGAAAACTGGATTCTAAGGCAAGCAAAATGATTTTTATTGGCTATAGTGATACTACAAAAGGCTATAAGTTCATTGATCCAAAGACAAAGAAAGGAGTAATAAGTAGAGATGTTGTTTTTATGGACCCAAAACCATATAGTTGTGCCCCTAACTACAGATGAAAATGAGGTTAATAAAAATAAACACATAATGCTTAGTCCTGAATTACAAGAAAATTCCAATGACAGTTCTGAATCAAAAGTTTCTGAAAGCTCCAGCAATGATGACTCATTTCATTCAAATGATGACTCATATCAATCAAATTATGACTCTCTGTATATACCTAAAACTAAAATTGACATAGAACATGACAGCAATATTAAAACTAGATCTAAGGCAAAGAAACAAGATAATAATACTTATCTATGTAAAGGAATTTCAGAAACAGATGTGCCACAGACCTACAGTGAAGCCATAAACATATCTCCCCCAAATGAAAAAATGTGGAAACAATCTATAATGGAGGAACTAAAAGCACATGAGAACAATAAAACATGGACCCTGGTTGAAAAACCCCCTGGAGTAAAGACAATTGGGTGCAGGTGAAAGTATTAATTATAAATAAGCTCAAGTACATACTCGTTTCATTTAATTCAAACAAAGTTGAATCGAAATTGAATCGAATTTCAATTGAACTTGAATCGAATTTGAATCGAACTTGAATCGAATTTGAATCGAACTTGAATTGAATTTCAATCGAATTTCAATCGAATTTCAATCGAATTTCAATCGAATTTCAATTGAATTTGAATCGAATTTGAATCGAATTTCAATTGAATTTAGACTGACTTATTGACAATTCAAAAGTGCCTGTAAATGATTTATTTGAATTAAATTATTTGAATTGAATTTGAATCGAATTTGAATTGAAATTGAATCGAATTTGAATCGAATTTGAATCTAAGTTGAGATCTACGCCTTGGAATGTACAATTATTAGCTTCATCTTTCTGACTGACCGACTTATTGGCAATTCAAAAGTGCCTGTAAATGATTTATTTGAAATAAATTATTTGAATTGAACTTGAATTGAATTTGAATCGAATTTGAATCGAACTCGAATCGAATTTCAATCTAATTTGAATTGAATTTGAATTGAATTTGAATTGAATTTGAATTGAATTTGAATTGAATTTGAATTGAATTTGAATTGAATTTGAATTGAATTTGAATTGAATTTGAATTGAATTTGAATTGAATTTGAATTGAATTTGAATTGAATTTGAATTGAATTTGAATTGAATTTGAATTGAATTTGAATTGAATTTGAATTGAATTTGAATTGAATTTGAATTGAATTTGAATTGAATTTGAATTGAATTTGAATTGACTTTGAATTGAATTTGAATTGAATTTGAATTGAATTTGAATTGAATTTGAATTGAATTTGAATTGAATTTGAATTGAATTTGAATTGAATTTGAATTGAATTTGAATTGAATTTGAATTGAATTTGAATTGAATTTGAATTGAATTTGAATTGAATTTGAATTGAATTTGAATTGAATTTGAATTGAATTTGAATTGAATTTGAATTGAATTTGAATTGAATTTGAATTGAATTTGAATTGAATTTGAATTGAATTTGAATTGAATTTGAATTGAATTTGAATTGAATTTGAATTGAATTTGAATTGAATTTGAATTGAATTTGAATTGAATTTGAATTGAATTTGTTTTGAATTTGAATTGAATTTGAATTGAATTTGAATTGAATTTGAATTGAATTTGAATTGAATTTGAATTGAATTTGAATTGAATTTGAATTGAATTTGAATTGAATTTGAATTGAATTTGAATTGAATTTGAATTGAATTTGAATTGAATTTGAATTGAATTTGAATTGAATTTGAATTGAATTTGAATTGAATTTGAATTGAATTTGAATTGAATTTGAATTGAATTTGAATTGAATTTGAATTGAATTTGAATTGAATTTGAATTGAATTTGAATTGAATTTGAATTGAATTTGAATTGAATTTGAATTGAATTTGAATTGAATTTGAATTGAATTTGAATTGAATTTGAATTGAATTTGAATTGAATTTGAATTGAATTTGAATTGAATTTGAATTGAATTTGAATTGAATTTGAATTGAATTTGAATTGAATTTGAATTGAATTTGAATTGAATTTGAATTGAATTTGAATTGAATTTGAATTGAATTTGAATTGAATTTGAATTGAATTTGAATTGAATTTGAATTGAATTTGAATTGAATTTGAATTGAATTTGAATTGAATTTGAATTGAATTTGAATTGAATTTGAATTGAATTTGAATTGAATTTGAATTGAATTTGAATTGAATTTGAATTGAATTTGAATTTAAATTGAATTTGAATTGAATTTGAATTGAATTTGAATCGAATTTGAATCGAATTTAAATCGAATTAGAATCGAATATCGAATATCATTCAAATTCAATTCAAAATCGACTGAAACAGAAATACCTTAATTCACTCACTACATAACATATTTCTGACCTGACATCTCAATAAAAACTTTTTTACAAAAAAATAGAACTGAATCCGTCAATATATGACAGAGTTATGCCCGAACATAATTTAAAAACAATACAAACATCCGAATTGATAACCTCCTCCTTTTGGAAGTCGGTTAAAAAAGTGCAAAATAACTTTAATTTCGGAAGTCGGTGTCAAAAAACGAAGACACAAAACCAAGAACACCGACTTCCAAAATTGAAGTTATTTTGCACTTTTTTTGGAAGTCAGTTCTATTTTTTTGAAAAAAAGTTTTTTGTGATTAGTATTTGGCAAAGACACAAATATTAATGTAACTATGAATTTAAAACTTAAATAAAACAAATTACAAATGGAAAGTAATAATACTTTATTGATGCACATTTAGTGCTACAACTCTGCTCACATTATGACTTACAACAAGTTCTCAAATTCAATACATATAGAGGTGTGATTTTAAATCACACCTCTTTTACTGCCTACAAGGTACACTCATCTTTCATTGTTAAAAGTACCCTCCTTCTAGGCCAAAAACTGGTTTCGATTCAAACAGATCCTTAATTTCGCGCCTTCCATTCATGTCGTGGAGGCCTGTTCTTTATCTGATCTGCAACTTACGCCCCAGGGTGCGAGTTCAAACCCCAGCGAGCACCAATGTGACTTTTCTAAGTTACATGTGCTTTTCTACGCGGCTATGCGCTAGAAACCACTGACTAACGGTAAAGGGAAACATCGTGAGGAAACCTGAACTTCGGTCTGAAATCACCAACCCGCACTGAGCAAGCGTGGTGATAAAGCTCATTCTGTGTGAGAAGTGGCCTTGCCCATAATATGGCACGTCAGAGGCAACAAAACCCCTTTTTACTCGACTCCCAGAAGGAGGGTAATGTTTTTATTAGACTTCAAAAAAGGAAGAGGTTCTATGTTCGACGATATTTATTTTTTAATGTATGTTCACCGATTTCACTGTCAATAAAATTGTGGACCGATTTTCAAAATTCATTTTTTATTCGTAAGAGTACTCTTGAGGTGGATTTGAGATATACATTTTCTCGAAACAGATTTCGCGCTTTTTAAAAAAAAACAACATAAACAAAAAAATGTATAAACTGATGTCGTTTTGGTTTCCTCCAATTTTTATCAAAAGTCATGTTGTTAGGGTTATCAATGCGAACATAACTTAAATATTTAATTATACTCGTAGTTCTAGGGTACAACAACTAAAAAGTGAAAAATAAAATACTTTTTGATAAAAAATACAACCGACTTCCAAAAAAGAAAATACACTAAAAATTTAAAAATAACTTTAATTTCGGAAGTCGTTGTCAAATAACAGAAAAATAATAAAAACACCTTTTTTGGAAGTCGGTGGTTGTTCGAGACTATGTGTGCATGTTTGGAGCCAACGTGTAAAAAATCTTTTTACAAAAAGTCGGTTCTAGACTTCTAAAAAAAACAAAAAAAAATTGCACAATAACTTACTTTCGGAAGTCGGTGTTTCTGGTCTTATTTCTTTGTTTATTGAAACCGACTTCCGAAATTAAAGTTATTTAGCATTTTTTTTTTGTGGGGTTGGAAATCATCCAATGACATCTCCTTCTTCGGAGCGGGAGGGCATGTCAGACTCTTACTGACTAAAACCCACCCCTGTTCCTTCCTTGCCTCAGTGCCCAGGGGAGCGGTAACTCTGTTACGAATTTATCCGCTACCCCTAGGCATACTCGTATATAGATATAGTTGGATTAGGATTTATCAAAATGATTTTAGGACAAAATGGACAAAGTTGTAGCGCCACCGCAACCTTACGTTCTGGGAATACATTCATAGTGCGTACAGCTAAGGAGTGAAATTCCCTGCCAGAGTCTGTTTTTCCTGATAGCTACAACCTGGGAGTCTTTAAGTCAAGAGTGAATAGGTTACTTCTAGGCAAGCGTGCTCCGTCGTCAATCACATCATCGCATACCATCAGGTGAGATAGTGGTCAAACGCGAGCATAGCAATGGTTAAATATGTTAACAGTTAAAAAAAATATTAAACCAGCTTTTATACCGGCTATCACAATTAAATGTATACACAAAATTTCGCGTCCATGCTGTTGAACATTGAAGTCAGTCACCAGTCTTACCAAGGGGTATCGTATTACCCAGTAATTAAGTTGTGGAGATCAGATAAGCAGTCATCATCATCATCTTTTCAGCCAAAAGACGTCCACTGCTGGACATATGTAGGCCTCGGCATCGGTCCTGTGCGTCTCGCATCCATCGGCTACCCGCGACCCTCACCAGGTCTCGGTCCACCTTGTGGGTTCCAACGCTGCGTCTTCTAGTACGCGGTCGCCATTCCAGAACTTTTCGGCCCCATCGACCATCTGTTCTGTGAGCAATGTGCCCTGCTCACTGCCACTTCAGTTTGGCGATTCTTCGGCCTATGTCGGTAACCTTAGTTCTCTTGTGGATATCATCATTTCTGATTCTATTACGCAAAGAAACTCCAAGCATTGCCCTCTCCATTGCCCTTTGGGTAACTGTAAGCCTTCTGATGAGGCCCATTTAGTAGATAAGCAGTCACGCCATGTAAAATACTGGTATGCAGCTGCATTCGGTTTTTTTTTTTTTTTATATATATATTTGATAGGCTCGCGTTTGACCACTATCTCACCTGATGGTAAGCGATGTAAGCGGTTAGACTGAAAGCCGACCCTAAGATAGTTGGGAAAAGGCTAGGCAGGCTGTTAAGCATTGAAGAGTTCCTTTATCTGGAGCTAATCCTGGATGTCGATTCTGGTCATGCTTACCATAAAAATGCATTGTCATCAGAACTGAACCACCACGTAAAAATTCAACTCCGTAAGATATTGGAAGTGGTTCCTATTCAGCTTGAAGGATTTGACCCGAACATACATCATCATCATCAGCCTTTCAATATACCCACTGCTGAGGAACAGGCTTCCTCTCTGTGAGAGGGTGTGGGCCGTAATCCGTAATCAGTACCCGAACATACATACATTTTTTTTTCTTTATCTATTTATAGGGGCTTTTACGCATAACGTATGTCAGTCCCATCGTATCCTAAACAATTTCACTTTCACAAGACGTGGGCCATGAATTTCAACAAACCTTTCGCATCGTCACCATTTGGTTGGGATAGAATTGTATGGAACATATACATCAGCTCTGTTCAAATTCGGCGATCTCAAATTAGTTCTACTGGACTCATACAACTCCAACACTCCTCACAATTGGATGAAGCAATCTTCTTCATAATGAAAGCAATTTTTTTTTTTTATGTATGTTCGGGCATAACTTGCAAAATTCTTTTTTTGTTCGAAAGGGGTTTATTCCGAAATGGTCCCATTTTTTAAAAAAGATCTGATGATGGGTTTCGGAGACAGACAACGGAACTCTTCAAAAATTGACATCTGTAATTGCTATCGTACTCGTATGTCTATGAATTGTTAAAACAGTTTAATGGGGAACCACAACTAAAAAGTGAAAAATAAAAAACTTTTTTACAAAAAAATAGAACCGACTTCCAAAAAAAGTGCAAAATAACTTTAATTTCGGAAGTCGGTGTCAAAAAACGAAGACACAAAACAGGAACACCGACTTCCGAAATTAAAGTTATTTTGCACTTTTTTTGGAAGTCGGTTCTATTTTTTTGTAAAAAAGTTTTTTTATTATATCTAACTTCTATTGTTTAGGAAAACTATGGTTTCCATCATCAGCTCAGTTTCATGATGTGATGGTTACTAAATGCAAATACCTGATTAAGTTATGAAAAGTAAACAGAAACAATATTCGTGCCCAATTTTCGAGGTTCTCTCTCAATTTTTTCAGGATCCCATGATCAGATCCTGATGTCCTTGACATGGGACCACCCTTGAGGTATACCCTATCCAAGAAAAGAAGAATCATCAAAATCGGTTCATAAATAACGGAGTGAGGGCCGAACATACATACAGAAACGCTAAACGTATCCACAATTTTCGAGGTTTTCTGTCAATTTTATCAGGATTCCATTGTCACATCCTGATTTCCTTATTATGGGACCATCCTTGAGGTATACCATATCGAACAAAAAAAGAATAATCAAAATCGGTTCATAAATAACGGAGTGAAGGCCGAACATACATACAGAAACGCTAAACGTGCCCACAATTTTCAAGGTTTTCTCTCAATTTTATCAGGTTTCCACTATCAGATCCGGACTTCCTTGACATAAGACCACCCTTGAGGTATACCCTATCTAATAAAAAAAGAATAATCAAAATCGGTTCATAAATGACGGAGTGAGGGCTGAACATACACAAAAAAAAAAAAAATATATATATATTACGGTCGAATTGAGAACCTCCTCCTTTTTTATCGTCGGTTAAAAATCGATTTATATTTAATTGTTCGGGTACCTACGAAGAGTTATTAGGGAAAGGTCAATGTACTTTATTGCAAATTTATCTGAAACATAGCTATAGCATAGTTGCTGGTCCTGGGTTCGATTCCCGGGTCACAGAGTGTTATTGATTTGATGTGTGATGTAATGATTTTTTTCATATTGAATTTCTTTGTAGCAGCCCGGAGTTAGGATTTATAAAAAATCAAAAATCAAATCAAAAATGTTTATTTGTTAGAATATGGTACCATAGATGTTACAATATTGGTTCCAGCATATCCTGCCATTAATATGGCGTACAAATATTTCTATAAAAAACAGAGCTTTAAATTACTAACCTAATCTATACATATAATAAATCTGTAGAAAAGTCATTTTTGTACATTGAAGAAATTGAAACAAAAAATAGCCAGCGTGTGAAAAGATAAGTAACAGAACCCATTTCCATCATTTTTGAAATTTTTGTCTGTTTGTCTGTTTGTCTGTTTGTTTGTGCGCACATCACGTAAAATCTACGAATTCAATGCTGACAATGTTTATATACAAAAATTATACGCAACTTGAGGATTAACTTAGTTTTTGTTTCATCGAAATCGGTTCACTCTATCAAAAGATATGATTAATTTAGTGAGTTCAAGAAGTAAAATATTACGTTACGCAATTAAGTATAGTACTTGCAACGACATCTTAAGACTAAAAATAGAACTAATGTTGATAGTTGAAATCTAAATCCGATAGATGGCGTTGTGCAAATGACGTCATTTTCTGAATCGCGGTGTTAAGATTTTCCGCGCGAGGATGACGTCCACCGTGTTTACTAGGCAAATTGGGTTTCGTTAGGTGTCTTAAAAGTTCTTGCGTGTGTCGTAAAAGTTCTTTGGTTGCTTGGTTTATCGATTTTCTAAATTGGTCGAAAAAAAAGTATTTGCTTATCTTATTGGTTTCGTTTGGTCAACTTTGGTCATTGGTTTGAAGTACGAAGTAAAGATTGTATTTGATTTACTTCGTAGTTTGAATCCAATAGTGCCAATCGTTATACAGTAAGTTAGTGTTGCCAATTCGTTGAGTCACGACCACGAACAGACGATACGTTGTCACACTAGACTGTTCGACGCACCGTTCTTTTAAGTTTGTAGGCTATTCAGTCATAAGTGTTGTTAGTTTTGTTTATTGCTTTAATTTTCCTTGAAAATGCCTCAAAGAAAAAAAACTAACCTTTCGCTGCGTAGCCGAAATGCGAAAAGGATGAGACTTTGTAGGTCTCAGGAATCGGAAGAAGATCGTGAAGCACGGTTATCTGCTAACCGAGAGCACATCGCTCTTTCACGTGAATCGGAAACGTTCACCGAAAGGGAGTCACGTTTAAGTTCACAAAGAACACGGACCGCGACTTTGCGGTCTCAAGAGAGTATCCAGGAACGCGAAGACCGGCTGTCTGCTGATCGGGAGCGCCACTCTCTCTCACGTGAGTCAGAGACATTCACAGAAAGGGAGTCGCGCTTAAGTTCGCAAAGAACTCGGACCGCGACTTTGCGTTCTCAAGAGAATATCCAGGAACGCGAAGTTCGGCTGTCTGCTGATCGGGAGCGCCAGTCTCTCTCACGCGAGTCAGAGACTTTCACAGAAAGGGAGTCGCGCTTAAGTTCGCAAAGAACTCGGACCGCGACTTTGCGTTCTCAAGAGAGTATCGAGGAACGCCAAGCACGTCTGTCATCTGACCGAGAGCGACACGCTCTCTCGCGCGAGTCTGAATCTCTCTCCCAAAGAGAAGAACGATTACAAATAGCTAGACATAACTATGTAGGTGTACAAAGAAACAATGAAAGTTATCTTGCATCTGAAAGGGAAAGAATAGATGAACTAAGACGAGCAGAAACAGCAGAACAACGTCAATCTCGCCTAGAAATAGAACGAGCTCGATACCATATGAATAGAGAAACAAATAGCGGAGCTGATGAGTCCATGGAAAATGACGATGCAAATATTTTATTACCTTGGGACAATAGGGAAAAATCAGGGTTCACATATTCGTCTAGAATTAATTATGCTGGCTTTACTTTCGTGGGTGACATGAGAGAAATTTGTAATTTTTGTCATGCTTTGAAATGGAGGAAAGAGACAGATGGAATGTGCTGCTCAAATGGAAAAATTGTTCTTCCAAATTTCCAAGATCCACCACACTTACTTAAAAGTCTCCTGAATGGCGATCATCCCCAGTCGAACCGTTTTTTGGATAATATTCGTTTACTATATATACGTGCTTTCCAAATGACTTCCTTTGGGGCAAAACAAATAACGGAAGGACCGTTCATGCCAACCTTCAAAGTACAAGGTCAAGTTTATCACCTTATTGGATCTTTGCTGCCAGAAAATGAACCCAAATTTCTCCAAATTTATTTTGTATCCGATTACACGCAACAGCTCAATGTTAGAAATCACAATTTTCCCCAGCTCAATGCTGAGCTTTTGGGTCAACTTCAAGAATTGCTGCATCACGTTAACCAGTACGTTCGTGAATTCAAAGCTGCATTGGAGTCAATTCCACAAGGCAGCAATGATTTCAAAATTGTTATAAGTGCCGATAGACGTCCTGTGGGTGAACACCGTGGAAGACACAATGCACCCGTCGCAGATGAAGTTGCAGTTGTTTTAGTCGACCAGGAGTGTGAGAGACGTGATATCGTGTTGCGTACACGCGACGATCGCCTTCAACGCATTTTGGAAACCCACCGAGCTTACGACGCCCTGCAATATCCACTAATTTATTGTCATGGTGAAGATGGGTACAATTTTGGGCTGTACCAAGTGAACCCTACTACGAGAGTCACTAATTATCAAAAAAAAATATCTGCTCAACAATACTATTCCTACCTTTTACAAATAAGGCAAAACAGTTTCGTATATTTGCAACGATTTCGTGGTTTGTTCAGCCAATTTATTGTGGACATGTACGCAAAAATAGAAACTGAACGTTTAGTGTATATTCGCACTAACCAGCGACGGTTACGCGCTGAAGAATACGTGCACTTGCGGGACGCCATGCAATCAGATAATAACGTCGAAAACTTGGGTCGATTGGTTATTTTGCCATCCAGTTTCACAGGCGGTCCGCGGTATATGCACGAACGAACGCAAGATGCTTTTTGTTACGTCCGTAAATACGGCCGGCCGGACCTTTTTATAACATTTACAACAAATCCAAAGTGGACGGAGATTTGCCAGGCACTTCTCACAGGACAGGCGTCATACGACAGACATGACATTATTGCTAGGATTTTTCATTTAAAACTCAAAGTCTTGATTAATCTACTTACAAAGGAGAAAGTTTTCGGTTCAACTCTTTGTTTTATGTATAGCGTCGAGTGGCAAAAGCGTGGTTTACCCCACGCGCACATTCTTCTGTGGCTGGAAGAAAAAATTCGTCCCGATGCTATAGACAGTGTCATAAGTGCAGAATTTCCGGACTATAATGCAGATCCGATTTTGCATGACATAGTAAAAACACATATGGTTCACGGGCCATGTGGCCTCTTAAACAGGGAATCACCGTGCATGAAAGATGGTCAATGCTCAAAAAAATACCCCAGAGCACTGAAAGAACTAACTATGGCTGGGGAAAATGGGTATCCGCAATACCGGCGAAGATCACCGTCACAAGGTGGTTTCACAGCTACTGTCAGATTCCGTGGACAAGAAATAATTCTAAATAATAGTTGGGTGGTACCGTATTCTCCAGTTTTGTCAAACGCTTTTCAAGCACACATTAATGTTGAAATTTGTAATAGCGTCGAATCTATAAAATATATATGTAAATATGTTAATAAAGGTAGTGATCAAGCCATGATAGCACTAAGAAATAACAACCAATTTGATGAAGTGACAAGGTATCAATCTGGCCGATACATAAGCTCTTCGGAGGCAGTTTGGCGCATTTTGAGTTTCCCTATTCATGAAAGGTATCCGCCAGTCATCCATCTTGACGTGCACCTGGAAGGCGGGCAGCGAGTTTACTTTCAGCCAGAAAATGTGGCAGAAAGAATGAACAACCCAAGACAAACCACCTTGCTCGCATTCTTTCGCCTTTGCGAAAGAGACAATTTCGCTAAGTCTCTGTTGTACAATGAAGTGCCACATTATTATACTTATAACAAGCAGCAAGGTGTTTTTAATCGCAGGAGACGTGGAACTGCTGTAGAAGGCGAGTCCGGCATTTTTAAAGAACACGTGATTGGAAGAGTATACACGGTGCACCCAAATAATGCAGAGTGTTATTATTTACGCCTTCTTCTTCACACAGTGCGAGGACCTACTTCTTTTGCTGAGCTCCGCAAAGTGGACGATATAGAATATCCCACATTTCAAGCTGCTTGCCGCGCACGGCATTTATTAGATGGCGACCAGCATTGGGATGATGCTTTAGCCGAAGCATGCGTCAGTGATAGTCCACATCGTTTGCGCCATTTATTTGCCATTTTGTTGACATTTTGTGGCCTATCGGACGCTGGGCAGTTGTGGCAAAAATATAAAGACGCGTTTGCCGAAGATTTTTTGAGACAGCAAAATATAAATAGTGAAACTTCTGACCAAGTACGTGAAAGCTGCCATAATAGGGCTTTGCTGGCTATACAAGATATAGTTACAAGTATAGGAGGGAATCCCCTCAGTCAATACGGCTTGCCGACACCGACAGTTGGTGGGGAACGAATTAATAGGGAGTATACATCTGAAATAAATTACAACCCCGAAGAGTTAGCAGAAATATTGCGAAATGGCTGTTCAAATTTGACGACAGAACAACGTCAAATCTTTGATAGAGTATGCTGTAGTGTAGAACATTCATTAGGAGAAATGCTGTTTTTAGATGCACCTGGTGGAACAGGTAAAACTTTCCTCACTAAAGTTATCTTGGCTCAAATAAGGAGCCAAAACAAAATTGCCCTTGCCGTCGCTTCCTCAGGAATAGCTGCCACTTTATTACCAGGAGGAAAAACTGCACATACAACATTTAAAATACCAATCGACTTGGACCGCACAGAAAACCCTGTTTGCAACGTGTCTCGCAATAGTGATAAAGCAAGGGTTTTACGCGATTGCGCCCTTATCGTTTGGGACGAGTGTACGATGGCAAATCGTAAAGCTGTGGAAGCTGTAGATAGAACGTTGCGAGATATAAGACAAAATGACCGACCGATGGGAGGCTTAACGGTGCTATTCTGTGGAGACTTCAGGCAGACACTCCCTATAATACCCAGAGGAACGAGGGCCGATGAAATAGGTGCCTGTTTAAAGAGCTCTATTTTATGGCGTAGTGTCATATTAACTAATTTGAGCTTTAATATGCGAGCATATTTGGGAGGTGACGCAAACGCGCAGGTTTTCTCAAATTTACTACTTCAAATTGGTAACGGCACATACCCGACTCAAGAAGGAGGTAAAGTAACTTTAGTCGAAAGCCTGTGTTCTTCTGTTGCCTCACAGCAGGAACTCATTTCCTCTGTATACGGAGATCCATCAGAGATCTCGAACCATGACGCTGCTTGGCTATGCCAACGAGCTATTTTGGCACCTCGCAACGACCAAGCAGCAGCAATAAATTCTCAAATATTGGTACATGTTTCTGGAGAAAGTAGGGAATATTTATCTATTAACACGGTTTTAGAAGAAGGAGATGCCACCCACTATCCAGTAGAGTTTTTAGACTCTCTAAATACACCAGGTCTTCCAGCACACAAAATTTATTTAAAAGTCGGAGTACCAATCATTCTACTCAGAAATTTAAGCCCACCAAAACTATGCAATGGAACTCGGTTGAGAGTAACAAATCTCCAACGAAATGTCATCGAAGCCGAAATCTTAACAGGTTGCGGCTCCGGTGATGTTGTTTTCATTCCCAGGATACCCATTATCCCCAATAATTTTCCGTTTACTTTCAAACGTGTGCAATTTCCTGTAAGCCTCTGTTACGCTATGACTATTAATAAAGCCCAAGGCCAGACGTTATCCGTTGCGGGTGTAGACCTTACTTTTGATTGTTTTTCACACGGCCAACTCTATGTTTCTCTATCACGTGTTAGCAACCCAAACAACCTTTTTGTATATGCTCCGGGTAATTCCACCGCTAACATAGTATATAGAGAAGCATTAACGTAATCAACTATACCAAAGTCAGGACTCTTATCTAAATCATCAAAAAGGTGATATACTCTTATCTAAACGACGTTGTTTTGTTCTCGACAACCACGCGAACGAAGTCGCGGGCACAGCTAGTTATGAAATAATCTAATATGATTTTAAAATAGTTTCTTAATAAATATTGAATTACTTAATAGAAATTGTATTGTAGTAATAATAATAAATTATGTAGTTGCATGCGGTAAGATAAAGGCTATTTTTAGTAACCGACTTCAAAAAAAGGAGGAGGTTCTCAATTCGACTGTATTTTTTTTTTATGTGTGTTACCTCATAACTTCTTACTACGTGAACCGATTTAGAAGATTTTTTTTTATTTGAAAGCTGTTGCATCACATTTGCTCCCATTTTAATTTGGTGAAGATCTGATGAAGAACTTCGGAGATACACAATGGAACTCTTCAATAAATGATAGCAAGCCTTCCAGAATTGCTGCAATCGCATGTCTGTATATTGTTTTCACCACTTCACAACATTACATCACACTGATGCGCTCTGAAGTGGTATACAGATTTGTACAGTCACCCTGATACACCCTAATTTCACCAACTACTTTCAAATTCCCCATTTTTGGGGCTATCAATTCGGGCATAACTTTACTATTAATTTAGTTTTAGAATGGGGTAAAACAACTAAAAAGTGAAAAATAAAAAACTTTTTACAAAAAAAATACAACCGACTTCCCTAAATAATACTAAAAAATGCAAAATAACTTTAATTTCGGAAGTCGGTGTCAAATAACGAAGAAACCAAACTAGAAACACCGACTTCCGAAATTAAAGTTATTTTGCATTTTTTAGTAAGTATTATTTATGGAAGTCGGTTGTATTTTTTTCGTAAAAAGTTTTTTTTTATACCTGGTTAATGTCAGTCAGCTCACACCCTATAAGATGGACGGGGTCGGACTGGCCATACATTCAGAGTGGCGTTTGCTCGGGCCCCAGCCTGCGCGGGTTCCCCATGGTTTTGGTTTTTTTTTTTTTGGAGGGCGGGTAATCACCCAATGACTTCTCCCGCTCTGGGTGGAGCGGGAGGGTGCCAGACTTTTACTGACTAAAACACATTGTTCCTTCAGTTGCCTGTGCCAAGGGACGCGGTAACTCTCTTTCGAATTTATCCGTGACCACAGACAGACGGTTCTGGCTTGCGGGGCTTGCCGCAAGTCAGATGGTAGGTGGTACGGTAGAGGGCCCGCGCAAAATCGGGGGCGCAGGCTGACTTTCGTACGCCATTCCAAATATACCCAATACTATGTCGTTGATAAATTATTATTTATTGCTGATTCAATTTATTTAAAAAGCGTAGTCGGAGCCCCGCTTGGCGGAGCTAAACGGTTTAAAACGGGATGCCCCATGTCCTGAGCTCGCTACGCTCTCTCTTGCATCCTAGCATTGCCTTTTGTACATACATAATCATGATCAGTAGTATCACAAACTCATCAATATCCAATTTAACTAAATGACTATACGATATCCAGTTCAACGACTTGGCTGGTCGTCCTTCAGTCATTTAATTGGATGCCTAGGCTGCGACATGGATATCACTATGTGCTGCCTTGCAGAGCACATAAATTGCTATCATACACATTTTGTGTGAATCTAGCTGTAAGGGAGCAAAAGACATGTCTCGCTAATGCGAAGAACGAAGATGATCAACTTTTAAAATAAGCTAAATTACAACAGAAACAAAACATAATATATCTAACTAGATCATACAAAATATGAGCTATATCCAACATTTTCCAGCTGAAGGACATTGCTAGAAACAACATACGCACGCGGTGCACTAGTATGTAATGTTATCCTAACGAAATGATATGTTTCCTCGCCCACGCCCACAGCTCGAGAGTCATATTTGAGCAGAATATACGGGCGATCATTGTGAGCTGACCTGCTATACTTACAAGCAGAGTGGCAGGATACTTACAACATTAGAAATACTACTTCAGACCATAGAATTGAACAATTTTCTTCTAGAATATCACAGTCAATTCCTAAAAATTATTGGGCTTTCCGAACAAAGACAACATCAAAAAACTTTTTACAAAAAAAAAACACAACCGACTTCCATAAAAAATACTAAAAAACGCAAAATAACTTTAATTTCGGAAGTCGGTATTTCTTGTTTGGTTTCTTCGTTATTTGACACCGACTTCCGAAATTAAAGTTATTTTGCGTTTTTTAGAATTTTTTATGGAAGTCGGTTGTGTTTTTTTTTTTTGTAAAAAGTTTTTTATTTTTCACTTTTTAGTTGTTGTACCCCATTCTAAAACTAAATGAATAGTAAAGTTGTGCCCGAATTGATAGCCCCAAAAATATGGAATTTGAACATAGTTGGTGAAATTAGGGTGTATCAGGGTGAACTGTACAAATCTTTATACCCCTTCAGAGCGTATCGGCGTGATGTAATGTTGTGAAGTGGTGAAAACAATATACAGACATGCGATTGCAGCAATTCTGGAAGGCTTGCTATCATTTATTGAAGAGTTCCATTGTGTATCTCCGAAGTTCTTCATTAGATCTTCACCAAATTAAATGGGACCACATGTGAAGCAGCAGCTTTCACATAAAAAAAAAATCTTCAAAATCGGTTTACGTAGTAAAAAGTTATGAGGTAACAACATAAAAAAAAGCAGTCGAATTGAGAACCTCCTCCTTTTTTTGAAGTCGGTTAAAAAAACTGGCCATGTGTGTGTCGGATTTCGCACATTAAGGGTTCCGTACCAAATATTGTTATTTGTTAGTAAAGTATACGTAATAGCAAAAATTATTACCAAATTTCAAGTTCATACACGCGAAGTTAAAAAATTCTTCGTAACAAATTTTGTGATAGATGACGGACGGACAGACGTACACGTGAGTGACAACAATAGGGCTCCGTTGGACCCTTCAGGTACGAAAACCCTAAAAAAACTGTTCAAAATTGATGTTTTTTTTTTCTGAATCATCATGTCTCAAGGCAAACCTTAATTTCTACTATACGAGTACCGTGTATACCATAGCAGTAACAGTTCCTTCGCTATCGAGTTGCCATTATAGACTCTACTTTTTGGGTTGCCACCGCATTGGCAAATGTGGGATTCGTTTCAAAATGCAGGGGTCTGTTAGTAAACTACTCTTACTGCTTCATCTTTTCCAGTGTGGAGCAGTGGACATAAGTTACATGCTTACAGAAGACTTTGAAGTTTTGCCCGTTCAACAAAATTAGTAATTTGTAATCTTCAAAGGTTCTCGAATGGCTCCGACCTTCAATGTTTGTACGGGGTCTCTCTGTTGACCATCCACCTTCCATCTTGCACCCTGTTATCTGTTCACGTAAGGATCTAATGACAGCGTCAGCGGACGGCATTGCCGTGCCCGAATACTGGACACATAGATTCAATTAAAAAGAAACTATTTTATGCCATCGACACGCAAAGAAGAAGAAACAAGATTTGTAGCGTAGCTGACTGCAAAAAGTGCACTAGACCCACTTAGGTATTTTTGATTACTCATTGAGGTTATTTTAAATTCAGTTCACGCAGCCAATGTTTCCAATGATGAACAAGCAAGATGTATATCATTAAACACTTACCTACTTACTAACCTAACCGCGCAGCTAACGCACTAACTCCCAAGAATCAGTATATTAATCTCCAGCTAAAAATATATCTGTCAGGAATCGTGTGGGAGTATCAGAAGTGCCAACACATTCGCAGCCTTCCACTCGTCAGGTACAATTGAGTTACACAGTTCCATTGAATCCAACAGGTGTGTGGATACGTCAAATATGTATGAGGATACTATAAATAGTGTCGCTGGCTGATAAAATTTAAGTGAAGAATGCTTGTGAAATGAAAATAGAATTGAAATTACTATCAAAATCCTAGTTGGCCGGCCGTGAACGTTGAACATATATATCTTTTTTGTTTTCTGTATGCTGGCGTTTGACCACTACCTCACCTGATGATAAGCGATGATGTGGCCAACGATGGAGCACGTTTGCCTAGAAGTAACCTGTTCACTTTTGACTTGAGGCCCAGGTTGTAGCTATCAGGAAACGAACTCTGGCAGGGAATTTCACTCCTTAGCTACGCACAATGAATGTGTTCCCAAAACGACTTGTGCGTACGGGTGAGATGTTCACTATGTGCCGGTGGCGTATCCCTGTACGTCTAGTGAATTATGAAGGAATCGAATAACAGAGCACAGAGCCTTTAAAAAAGTCTACCTTTTTTAAAGACTCGACGATCCACTTCCAAATGTTTCTCATAGTTCTCAAGTGTCACAAAAACCGGTCAAGTGCGAGTCGGACTCGCGCACGATAGGTTCCGTACCATTATCTGTAAAAATGGCAAAAAACTCACGTTTTTTGTATGGGAGCCGGGGTTAAATATTTATTTTACTCTGTTTTTTTAGTATTTGTTGTTATAGCGGTAACAGAAATACATCATCTGTGAAAATGACAACTGTCTAACTATCACGGTTCATGAGATACAGCCTGGTGACAGACGGACAGACAGACAGACGGACGGACAGCGGAGTCTTAGTAACAGGGTCCCGTTTTACCTTTTGGGTACGGAACCCTAAAAAAGGCCGGACGCAAACGCCTGATCCTAAGGCACTCAATTGCAACAGTCAGTTCTATTTCTTCCTGCTATTGAACCACACATTTCCTAAATTCAAGTTTTATTTGTAATATCTTTATTTAAAAACATTCTACAAAGACACGGCTTAGCAGTTCGATTCTCGGGTCGGGTAGTTATTGGGTTTTTCCATATAGAATTTTACAGCAGTAGCCCGGAGTCTGGATTTGTGTCCTGTTAATAGTAGTTGGCTTGCCCACTAGGCCCTTATTACATGGCCCTAAAACACAACTGGCAAAACGTTGGTGTACTATCATTGGTAGATCATCATCACGATAATTTCAGCTGAAAGACGTTAACTGCTAAACATAGGCAACTGAAGGAACAGGGGTGGGTTTTAGTCAGTAAAATTCTGACATGCCTCCTGTTCCACCCAGAGCGGGAGAAGAGAGATGATTGCCCACGCTCTCAAAAAAAAAAAAAAGAACAAAGCCTCATCAAGTAACGCCACAACAACCGGTCCGGTGCATCTCGCATCCTTTGGATTCGCGGGACCCTCACCAGGTCATCGGTCCACTTTGTAGAAAGCCTTCCAACGCTGCGTCTTCCGGTACCTCAATTTTTTTTTGTTTTCCTTTACTGTTGTATATACGAATATGCATACGACACCTGTGTGTGATGTTTTGTATATTGTTGGGTCCATGGCTACAAGGCCAAAGAAACTATGGTTGGACTGTGTGAAAGAGGATATGGGTAAAAAGGGGGTGACTACAGAGATGACGCCTAATAGAAGAGTATGGAAGAAAAAGGCATGTTGCGCCGACCCCAAATAAATTGGGATAAGGGGAGGAGAATGATGAATAAATATTGTTGGGTGCGAGGCATAATCAAAGAAGAGATTGGAAATGTCATGTATTCGGTATATATATCAGAGCTGAACTGCAAGGTAATTCGACACATCGACCAGATTCGACGTTATCAAACTAAAGGCGAGTTAGAGGTATCAAACAAAAAGAATGATTGGCACTCGGACATAGAGACAGATGTAATATAACGAGTCTCGATCAACCAGCACCACATAACACAGTAAGATACTTAACAGTTACCTACGCTGTCGCCACTCCTGAACGTCTCGGCCCCATCGACCATCTGTTCTGCGAGCAATGTGCCCTGCCCATCATTGATACACCTTTGCCTAATCCATTCAGGAAATTCAGTCGTGATGTTTTGTTGAGCGTTGAAAATCTATTTCACAATCACCCACAAAATGTTTTAAGGCATTCCGGCTATAATCCCACTATTTCCCTGTATCCTCTCACCCACATACACGACCCATGTTGAACTTAGCTCAGAAAGATTGTAAGTGGGTCATATTTGATAGTTTTTCAGTCAGGAGCTATTTTTAACTCTCGTTCGTTCGTCACAAACAGTCAATAGGGTTCTTGACACACCTTTTTGTCGTCTTTACTGTTTTATGCATTCGCATTGCAAACTATAATCTAAGGGGTTTATTGACTACAGTATATGAGGTAGAATTTCCACAGGTCACAGTCAACTAGGTTTAATTCACCGTTCAAATACAGCCTAGCCTGATAACTCAACGGTGCCGTTCAATAAGTGACCAGAATGAGAAGCCGATGCGTCTTATTCAACATTTAATATACTGGCTGGCTAATGCTCAGGCCATTCATAAAATGGTCACCATGTGCCAAAAAAACCTAGGGCATCCCGACACGGACAGGTTAGGTTCGAAGGAGATGAGGGCTAGAGTGAGCGAGCAAAGTGAGCAAACGTAGCTCACATCTCATCTCATCACATAAATTCCCAAAAAAAGAACTGGACTTACTATACAAAGTTATCATCAACTTATCAAAATTAGTATGAGAGGTTCAAAATTTTTTTCAGAATTGACGTGATGTTTTAAAATATTCAATGGATATTATAAAAGTGTCAAGACGTATCAATCGAGCCCAAGCTCGGTGGGCTTATATGTTCTTTTATCACAGAGATGCCGTGGCCACCTTCCAGTTTCATCATCAGACCCTGGATATCGTCTAGGTGTAAAGTGCTCCTCAAGACAAATCAATCGAGCTCAAATTCGGTGGGGTTATGTTGTTTTATCACAGAGATGCCGTGGCCACCTTCCAGCTTCATCATCAGACCCTGGATATCATTTAGGCGGTAAGTGCTCCTCAAGACAAATCAATCAAGCACAAACTCGATGGGTTTATCTGGTTTAGTTCAGAAGTTTCTACAACCATCTTCCGTCTCCATCATCAGACCAGCTCCATGGTACCATATTATTGTATTGTCATTGAAGATACATACGTACACCAAATTTGAGTCCAATCGGACATCGGGAAGTGGGTCTAATTCAGCTTGCAAGATTCAGCACCCGAACATAGTTTTTTATTTTATTTTTTTTTATTTTTTTACAAACATAGTTACATACATACAGTGCAAGTTAAATAAAAGTTTGTAAAATGCGTCTTTGTCTTTGAATCCCATGTGGCAGAAGCAGTAATATTCAAATATGATCAATCATTGCTGTTCCACCTGCACATCATTTTTAGGGTTCAGTATCCGAAGGGTTCAAACGGAGCCCTACTGTTGTCACTCACTTGTCCGTCTGTCTGTCCGTCCGTCCGTCGTCTGTAACAAAATTTTATTACGAAGTATTTTTTAACTGGTGATAATGGTGCGGATTCTGTTGTGCACAAACTAAACTTAATTTAGGCTATTCCTATCTTTTTCTCTCTAATAAAACAAGAAAGAGACAGACGTAAATTGGAGCTGTCAAATTTAGTTGAACTAATATTTCCATACAAATTAAGGGTACACGTAAAAACATGTGTCGATTAAAAACACGGTAAAGCGCAAGGCGTAAACTAGTTTGACATCTTTAACTTAGTTCATAGCTATAGCCGTCCTTTTTTCGCACTGTCTTTTAGTAAAAGATAACGATTCTCTAATTTTAATTTAGTTATTGAACAAGAGAATCGACACCAATGTTTATTATTACGTATTCTTTATTCACAAATACCAATATTTGGTACGGAACCCTTAATGTGCGAAATACGACACGCACTTCGCCAGTTTTTATTCTATCCTTCCCATTTATCACATTAGTTAACGCGACAAGTTTACGAGTCCAGAACAAATTATGATATGTTTTGTTTTTAATTTCCTGAAATTAAACGCGCTCGGCCCGCCGGCAATCCGATGTGTGATTTAAAGGGGTATATGATATACGATACGGAATTAGGATATCCCAGAACGAGGGTTAAGCGGGTGATTTGTTAGTTAGGGATTAATATTTGTGAATTATGGTGATTAATTATGATGTTAGATTTAAAAGATCTGCTCTGTTTGTTGATTTGTATTGATTTGATTAACGAAATATCACGCTTGAAACAAAACTTAAAAACACTGCTGTTGCCTTTAAGATTAGGTATATCCATATGTAGTGTTGCCCAAATGCAAGACCAAGACGAGACTTAGGCCAGTCTTGGTCTTGGTCTTGCGTCAATACACCTGGTCTTGGTCTTGGTCTTGGTCTTGCAGCAAGAGTCTCGCAAGTCTTGCAAGTCTTGCAAATACCTATTAGCCTATTGCTATTTATTGAGCACGTTAGTTTAGATTTAGATTACGATTCGCGCTGTAAGACGTATGTAGTTAAAGAATTATAATCATCAAAATCATCAATACTTACAACCCTCCAAGTTAACACCCATCTCATCATAACCATCATCATCATCATCATCTGGTCGGTCATCTTCTGGGTGTTAGATATAAAACCCAGCCAGCCAGTGTAGCTGGGCTGTCTAGGAGAGTCTGTAGCAGGGTGATTTCACAACGCTCAATGCAGTGTATACGTGCCACATTCCCTTCAACCCCCGCGGCCAAATCCGGGTTGTCAAATTGAACCCTGACGACAACCCGGGTTGACAGCCGATTTTTTTTTTTCTCCTTAATTTTTTTTTTTTTTGTCCGACTCACCAGTGAGTCGCGGGGCTTCACAGGTAAAATCAATTACCAACCTTGTTTAAAATGACAAATTACCACTTACTTAGAATATTAGGTAGGTTTAAAAATAATAACCAAGATCATAATCAAACAAAGCATACTTTATAAATACTTTATTTACGTTGCATTAATTATATAAAGTCTGGCACAACCACAACGAGATATTCTCTATTTATGTATCCCAACATGCGTGACTGGAATTGGATCTGTCAAAATACAACTTCGTTATATTATTTCAAGTACCTGCATGTGATATACAGGGTGTAACGGAAAGGTGTGGTCATATTTTAAAAATGTTTACTGGTTTACAGTTTACTGGTTTAGTGCTTACTGGAAGCTGGTTTACCTGGTTTACTGTTCACTGGTTTACTGTTTACTGCTTTACAGTTTACTGGTTTATTGTTAACAGTATAACTACTGTACTGTACTGTACTGTACTGGTTTACAGTATAACTGTTTACTTGTTTACTGCTTACTGTGTACTGGTTTACTGTGTACTGGTTTACTGTGCACTGGTTTACTGTGTACTGGTTTACTGTTTACTGGTTTACAGGTTTACTGCTTACTGGTTTACTGCTTACTGTGTACTGGTTAGCTGTTCACTGGTTTATAGTTTACTGGCTTACAGTTTACTGGTTTACAGTCTACTGGTTTACAGTTTACTGGTTTACAGTTTACTGGTTTACAGGTTATTGGTTTACAGTATTCTGGTTTACAGGTTACTGGTTTACAGTTTACTGGTTTACAGTTTACTGGTTTACAGGTTTACGGCTTACTGGTTTACTGGTATACAGTTTACTGGTTTACAGTTTACTGGTTTACAGTTTACTGGTTTACAGTTTACTGGTTTACAGTTTACTGGTTTACAGTTTACTGGTTTACAGTTTCCTGGTTTACAGTTTACTGGTTTACAGTTTACTGGTTTACAGTTTACTGGTTTACAGTTTACTGGTTTACAGTTTACTGGTTTACAGTTTACTGGTTTTCAGTTTACTGGTTCACAGTTTACTGGTTTACAGTTTAATGGTTTACTCGTTACTGGTTTACTCGTTACTGGTTTACTCTTTACTGGTTTACTCTTTACTGGTGTACTGTTTACTGGTTTGCATTTTACGTGTTTACAGATTACTGGTTTACAGTTTTCTGGTTTACAAATTACTTGTTTACAGTTTACTGGTTTACAGGTTACTGGTTAACAGTTTACTGGTTTACAGTTTACTGGTTTACAGGTTATTGGTTTACAGTATTCTGGTTTACAGGTTACTGGTTACTGTTTTACTCACTGGTCTGCAGCTTACTGGTTTTCTGCTTACTGGTTTACTGCTTACTGGTTTACTCTTTACTGGTTTACTGTTTACTGGTTTACTGTTTACTGGCTTATAGATTACTGCTTACTGGTTTATAGTTTACCGCTTACTGGTTTACTGGTTTACTGCCTACTGATTTACTGCTTACTGGTCTACTGCTTACTGGTTTTCTGCTTACTGGTTTACTGGTTTATTGTTTACTGGTTTACTGCTTACTGGTTTACCGCTTACTGGTTTATTGCTTACTGGTTTAATGTTTACTGGTTTTATGTGACTGGTTTCCTGTCTACTGGTTTACTGTTTACTGGTTTACTGTCTACTGGTTTACTGCTTACTGGTTTTACTGTTTACTGGTTTACTGGCTTTCTGGTCTACTGTTTATTGTTTAACTGTGTGCTGGTTTACTGTGTACTAGTTTACTGGTTTACTGTTTGTTGTGTTGTGTTGTTGTTGTTTACTGCTTACTGGTTTATAGTTTACCGCTGGATTACTGGTTTACTGCTTACTGATTTAGTGCTTACTGGTCTACTGCTTACTGGTTTTCTGCTTACTGGTTTACTGGTTTATTGTTTACTGGTTTACTGATTACTGATTTACTGCTTACTGGTCTACTGCTTACTGGTTTTCTGCTTACTGGTTTACTGGTTTATTGTTTACTGGTTTATTGCTTACTGATTTAATGTTTGCTGGTTTTATGTGACTGGTTTCCTGTCTACTGATTTACTGTTTACTGGTTTACTGTCTACTGGTTTACTGCTTACTGGTTTTACTGTTTACTGGTTTACTGGCTTTCTGGTCTACTGTTTACTGTTTAACTGTGTGCTGGTTTACTGTGTACTAGTTTACTGGTTTACTAGTTTACTGGTTTACTAGTTTACTGGTTTACTGTTTACTCTGTGGCCCGGCTGTCAAGTTAACTGACGGAAGGTATGTTCTTTGTATGATGTACTCGTAGGCAGCCCATAAGAAAGGATTTTCCGAAATTCTACCCTTAAGAGGGTTAAAAAAGGGGGCAAAGTTTGTATGGGACGTGATTCCTTGGTCCAATCTACTTCAAATTTTGCATAAACCTTTTTTAACAGAATTGATGGAAGACGTGTTTCCTATTTTATTGAAATTCATCCCGTTACGGGGTTAAAAAAGGGTAGAAAATAATTTTGGCGGTGATTTGCTTCGAAGTTGATATTATAGGGACCTGAAGCTGCTCCAGGTCCCTATAAGTGGCGGCGAGCGCCGGTAACGAACGCCGTATGTAAGAGTGACGGCAACGGTAACGGTGTGCGGTGGACAAACTGAGGACTGATGCAGTGACAGCATCAGGATAAGAGGAGTATACTCCAAGCTGAGTGGTTCTATTTTTATTAAGTGTTAAATAATATTAAAAGAGGAAAATGCGATACTTTTCGGGACACACGTATGAGGTGTGCCTCGAAGAATTTATCGACGAGTTTGTGTCGATGGCCATTGCCAAGGGGTGGCGAAAAAGCGATTATTCGTTAATTCTTGGTATTTGGTTAAAAGGAGCTGCGCATTATTTTTTTAAATATACGTTCCAGTATGAGATGGAATTTGACACGCTGTGCGCGGAGCTTAGGAAAGAATTCCCATGCAAGTGTGTGTCTTGCAAGCAGAGAATCAATCAGTGTTTTTATAATCTTGAGAGGCCGGACGTTGTGTCCGAGGCGGATGAACAGTCCGAGGATAATGTGAGCGAAGATAATCAAGTAATATTATTTTCTAGCTCAACAATTAAAGCAAAGGAGAAGGACGATGATGACCAGAGCTGCGCTGATGCCGGCCTAGTCAATGATGTCCAGGAATGTGAAGACTGCGGTCTAGGCGATGATGACCGAAGCTGTGAAAATGAAGATGCAGAATCGGGTCGGTTATTTACAATTATTCCTAGTAATAATAGTTCAGAGAAACAAGAGACAATTGTAGTAAAAGAAACATTTGGCGAGCACGAGTCGAATGAAAATTTTATTTGTTTGGGAGTTGTTTCGGCTGATGTCGTCGGCATGGAAAGCTGTGAGGTGGAAGTTCCGTCGAAGACACATGGTTCTTGTGACGATGTTTTTGTTCAGGTTGAGTATGTTTCTGCTGATGTTTGTGAGCAGGAGAGCTTCGAAATGGCGGTGGAGTCCAAAGAGCTGTGCGTACCAGTGGAAGTCATGCAAAATCCTGCTATTATTGTTCCAATAGGTGATGGTCCAGCGGATATCTATCGGGATGAAAACTGCATCATAAATATCACTTCACAACATCACAACATTTCACAGCAAGCGGAACGGCATTTTTCACTGAATATGCTGGAGGAGGAGATATGTGCCCTCCCGTATTATACGAAGAGGAATAATTTCCATTTCTTTGATAAACATAAAATTATTTTTGTATCAATGTTATTTATTCTAGCTGACGTGTATTGTCATAGCAACGTGACAAACAAGTTTTCGACCATAAATATAAGGTATGGATGTAGTAATTACGATAATCCAAATTTTTCGATAAAAATAAAAATATGCGAAAGAGGTCAGGAATTGCTTGTAAACTATTTATTAAAGCAGTATTCCGTAATTAAATATAAGTTTTGGAAATTTAAGAAAAAATTTATAAATTGTTTTTTGAAAATTATTTTATTTTTAAAAAGATTTTTAGAGAATAGACAGTGGTGTCAGATGTCATTTGACATGACAAATAATTGTCAGATATCTGGTACGTCAACGATACTACGGTTGACAATATAGAAAAAGTTTAAATTTTAACCGACTTCAAAAGTAGGAGGTTCTCATTTGTTTTGTTTTTTATGTGATATTAATCGTTGTGTTTTTGTGTGTTTCATGTAATCGATATGATGAGCTGCACGGACGTGACTGAAGACTGATGGGAGATGTGACCACATACTATGAAAAAAAAAATTTGTTAGGCGATTATTAGTGAGAAATAGGTATGAGTTTCTCCAGAGTGCGATTTTAATAAAGATTACTACGGTTAGGAGGTAGAGGGAATTGCGATCCTCTCTCCTAGGGAAAGATGTGTCTGGGTTTTTTTGTCGGTTTATACCAGCTTTGTTTATGGGGTATAATGCCTTCGCAAAGTGGGATCGAGTTGATTCCGTATGGTGTGACCGAGCCCGTGACAATTTTTATGTATTATTCATTTAGAGAGTATACTTCAAGTTATATTTATGGGGCACTCTGGGGGAAGTTCAGGAACAGTGAGTAGGTGTTCAGAACAGTGGTCGTTTTTTCTCCTGGTCTTCATAAGCGTCCAATGGAGTTAAAATTATTATAGTTTTGAATTTTATTTTTGTAACCCCCTTCTGGGTAGATGCTAACTAGAGCATCTTAGGTCAAAAAATTTAGCAGAGCAGTGTGGCTTTTAGTGAGGTTTTGCCTCACTGAAGCCATGTGCATTGCCAGGATATGTGGTGTGCCGAATGGCTCAAATTAATAAAAAGAAAGTTGACCACATCACTCGGGGTGCAGTATGGCTATCCATAGATGGACTTCTGCATCTCCATAACTCCTCACACAGGCAGGGAAAAACTGGATAGGGTTAGGTAGGTCTCAATCGGCTTTTCAAATATTTAATTGAATAGAAGACTTACTAGCGTTTGCGCTTCTATTCGTAGGGGCGTAGCTCATGTGACGACCTTATGTTGGCAACCTTATGGTGGAGACTGGCACGTTGGAAGTTTGGAATATTCTAGAAACTCTTGGAACGCCAATTGAGAATTTAGAATATTCCAAACTTCCAACGTGCCAGTCTCCACCATAAGGTTGCCAACATAAGGTCGTCACAATATCAATACTCCTTAGTGATTTTGATTTAAAAAAAAATAATTTGACACATGTCTGAAAACTCAATCCGATTTTATTAAAAAAAAAGATTGAATCTAATGTGTATTGTTTTTTACTTCGGAATATTGACAGATGATTGAAACGTACAAAAAGACATCTGTCACCTGTCACTCGTGAATTTTTATTTTCTCCATAAGGAGAAAATAAAAATGAAAAGGGTTATTATAAAATACTATTAAGGATTATTATAAAATAATCCTTTTATTTTTATTTAAATTATATATTTCGCGTGGTTTGAGAACTAAAAAAAATATTTAACTGAAATAAATAGATGATGTTTGGTGGTAGATAACTCATTTCATGAAATGTGTAAATTGATAAATTTAAAGTAATTAAAGACATCTACAAAATTTGGTTAAAAAAAGCGAAATATCGATTGCATGTTGCTTAGACTTTCTTTAAATATCCAGATATGTATATATACAACACAACACACAATAACACATATGCCTGATATACGTAGAAACGGATATCAGGCATATGCGTTCTTCTACGTAGAAGACTTTTCAGGGTAAAAAAAGAACATTTACATTATTTCAGTAAAAAAACAATACAGTGATTAATCTTTTATAATATCGTTAGAGAAGGTTATTTTGATGCACCATAGACAATTTCATGTTAATCAGTCCACAATTACTCTCAAAATAGTAACATTTCTTTACTAAATATGCTCTCCTGTAAAATTGCGATTTTGTAGATGTCTTCTTACTTTGCTGCCATCGAAATTTGTCTGTGTCAATTTTTAAAAATGGGATCAGAGTTGGTTAACATCAATGGGAAATTAATAATCGAGGGGGAGGGGGTGTAGAACGTACCCCTATGAAGGAAAAAGCGAGGAAACCCCCCTTTTTTAATGAATTTTTAAAAATCGGATTTTTAGGTTATGTTTACGTAATTTTTTGTCGATTTAAAGGGAAGGGGGGAAAGTGTAAACCCCTCCCCATGTAGAAAAAGTTGTGGAAGCCCCCCTTTTTTAAAATGTTTTTTTTTTTAATATATACTTAATTTTCATGTTTATTTAACCTTTAAATCCCTACACTTTATTAAAGATTGTTATATTGTATAGGTGTACAAACATTTGAACATAATAATTTATATGTTATAACAAAATTAAAAACCAAATAGAAATCCTATTGCCCGGGGGTTGAGGCTGCCCGGGGGTTGAGGATAAATTCGAAAGAGTTACCTCGCCCCTGGGCACGTAGGGTAGGGAGAAACAGGGGTGGGTTTTAGTCAGTAAGAGTCTCACACGCCCTTCCGCTCCACCCTAGAGCGGAAGAAGTCATAAGATGATTTCCCACCCCCAAAAAAAAAAAAAAAAAAATAGAAATCCAATTAAAACCATTTTCGACTTCTACGCGGGCGAAGTCGCGGGCAAAAGCTAGTGTTTATATAATTTTGTTGGCTATAATTTTAAGCACATACCAACCTACGAGTACTAACGTTAGATCTGCACATTAGACATAAACAAGCATAATATATTATTATAGGTAGATACCTACAAGGTATGAACTTTGCTAGAAAGTTATTCTAGGTACATTTTATCACATGGGATGATGGGAACAGATTTGTGAGTATTAACACGCTACCTACTTAATAAATAGTTGAAATATAATAAATACTTACCTACCTAATCAATACAATACCTTTTAGGGTTCTTTCAGACGAGCGGCACGTTGCCAACTGCAGATACAACTGCAGCCCTTAGTTTAGTGTTATGACGATACCTACGGTTTTGATACTGGGGAACGTCTCTCAAAATCGGGATTGAAACCAAATACCTACTTAATAACGCCTAAATCTCAGTTTGTCTTAACTGCAAGACGCAAGAGTCTGGCAGGCTTAAGTCTTGCAGGTTTCAGTCTTGGTCTTGCTACAATAAGGCGGTCTTGGTCTTGGTCTTGCGAAAATGCAAGAACAAGGCCAAGACTGCAAGACCAAGACCGATTTTGGGCAACACTATCCATATGCCTAAATACCAATCAAGCTAGAATAGCATTAAATTCGCAGTCTACTTTATTTTTTTGGTGTGGGAAATCATCAAAATGACTTCTCCCGCTCTGGGTGGAGCAGGAGGGCGTGTCAGACTCTTACTGACTAAAACCCACACGTGTTCCTTCAGTTGCCTGTGTTAGGGCCGCGGTAACTCTTTCAAATTTATCCGCAACCCAAACAGGGTCGATACGCTAGCGGACCTCGACAGTTACTGCTGAAATCTCTTTGAGATGCGCGTGGAACACTACAAGCCGTCGACTCGCACCTGATCCTTATTGGACGGCGAGCTAGCTATTACTCGCCATCCGTAAGCCCGCGCCTACTGTGGCCGGGAGATCTGCATGCGATGCCCGACGCCCTGGGTATCTCCTGCGGCGGATAGGCGCGAGGGTGCGACTGGGGTGGGGTCGTCTTGGCGATGTCTAGAGACCCTGCACAACCCCACCCTGGCCCACTGCACCCCCGTCGTGAGGCCTCGCATGAGCATGATGGCGTCCTCCGTAGACCAGCAGGCGTATTTGTTAACTCAGTTGACATCAATTTGATAGGCACCACAGGCACTGTGCCGTACATTGCTGCTTTGACGTATAGGAAAACCGTAGTGCCTCTTATAATCGATGTCCACCGAGCAATGTACTACATAGTTAGCGAATACACCTGCAGATTCTACTTAAGAATATAATTTAACATCTAACAGTGTACAACTACAAATTAATTTAACCAACAAAAACTCAACTGCAAATCTGCAATATTGAACTGAAACAAATTCATACCAACAACTGCATCAGACTGCTTGAAAAGTGACTTATTTCTTTAGAGCTGATTTTGCAGTCAGGTTTTTTTAAAAATATGAAATTATTTTTTTCAACATTTTAGTTAGTTTATTTTTTTCAACATTTTAGTTTTTTTTTTTTAACATTTTAGTTAGTTTATTTTTTTTAACATTTCAGTTTATTTTTTACAATATTTTAGTTAGTTTATTTTTTTCAACATTTCAGTTAGTTTATTTTTTACAATATTTCAGTTAGTTTATTTTTTACAATATTTCAGTTAGTTTATTTTTTACATTATTTCTGTTAGTTTATTTTTTACAATATTTTAGTTAGTTTATTTTTTTCAACATTTTAGTTAGTTTATTTTTTACAATATTTTAGTTAGTTTATTTTTTTGGACTTGCCTCCTCGAGCCCATTATTTCGTCAACTCACATGAAATACCTCCTCGACCTTACTAACCTAATGGCGGCCGCATTTTGTTTTTTTTTCAGGGTTCCGTACCCGAAGGGTCCAAACGGAACCCTATTGTTGTCACTCACGTGTCCGTCTGTCTGTCCGTCCATCGTCAGTCACTAAATTTTGTTACGAAGAATTTTTGAACTTCCCATTGACCGATGAACTTGAAATTCGGTGATAATGTTTATTATAACGTACTTATACTTTACTAACAAATACCAATATTGTGCGAAATCCAATACGCACTTGGCCAGTTTTTTTAGGGTTCCGTACCCGAAGGGCCCAAACGGAGCCCTACTGTTGTCACTCACGTGTGCGTCTGTCTGTCTGTCCGTCCGTCGTCTGTCACAAAATTTTGTTGCGAAGAATTTTTTAACTTCCCATTGACCTATGAACTTGGGTGATAATGTTTATTATTACGTATATTTTACTAACAAATACCAATATATGGTAGAGAACCCTTAATGTGCTTAATCTGACACGCACCTAGCCAGTTTTTTTCAATTCGTATAGCCCCTGTCACTTCTGCAGTCAATCCCAAAACAAAAAAATCCATCCAGCGGTTTAGGCTACAGGGCGTGCCAAAGACATCCAAACACACACACATATATACATACTCTAGCAAATCATAACCCTCATTTTGAGCAGACGGGTAAAAACGTTTTCCCGTTACCACCTTTTGAAGTTAAAAATAAAAGTCGTCTGTAGACATCCTACTATTGGTATAATATTGCACTTAGATATTCAAGAGAGGTATAAGCGTAGGTGATATAAATACATATCAATGTGAGGCATAATATGTATAGTTCTATGAAGTAGTCTACGGGTGTAAGCAAAACGGAAAAAGTGAACACGTTTACACTAAATTTTTATAATCGTGTCAATAACCTACATATTTATTTCAAATATAAGTGATAACATCAATCAAATCTTGAATATTTATCAGCCACGTAACTGTCCAGGGAAATCAAAGCCTGATAGGTAGATACAAAGACACATGACATATAGGGTGAATTTTGAAACGATGCTTTAGGGTGTACTAATATTATAAAGAGGTAAATTTTGTAAGTTTGTAGGAAACAATCTCTGGAACTACTGAACTGATTTTGAAAATTCTTTCACTAGCAGAAAGCTTCATAATTTCTGAGTGACATAGGCATATATTTGATTGTGATTTACACTTGAATATTGAGAACACAGTTACAAAACATGGTTTTTTTTGTGTCGTGTGAGATCATCCAATGACATCTCCCGCTCTGGGTGGAGCGGGAGGGCGTATCAGACTCTTACTGACTAAAACCTACCCCTGTGCCTTCCCTGCCCTTAGTGCCTAGGGGCGCGGTAACTCTGTTTCGAATTTATCCACAACCTCTGGGCAGGCATCGGCCGAGCCCCTTTTTTTTTTATTCATCGTCCACAGGCCCTGGTATGTTGTACATGGTGACAATCAAAACTCGAACTGCTGCCTTCTAAACTAGGCAAAAAGCCTGTGTTTTAGGATCCAATGTTCCTCCAAGAATATCAATTACAAAACAACATTGCAAGTATAAAATTAACATAATACACAATACAATACAATACGATACAATACAATACATCATTTGAATAGGATTAAGGACGCATTTTGCTCCCGTGCGAAGCCGGTACAGGCCGCTAGTACCCAATATAAACTGCCTCGTTGTTCTCGTGGACGCAAGAACGACTGCTGACCGTGAGGTCCTGGGTCCGATCCCCGGGTCGGGCAAAAAGTGCCATTGGGGTTTTCCATTAGGAATTATTCTGTAACAACCCGAAGTTTGGAAGTTGGTGGTGTGACACCCCCGTGCTTTGGAAAGCACGTAGATCCGTTGGTGCTGCGCCTGAACTATCCCCGGTTGTGTCAGATTGCCGTCCCATCGGACTATGAGAATAAAAGGAACAGAGAGTGAACCTGTGTCTGCGCACACGCTTATACACTATTCTTATGGATCAGAAGCTCAATTAGTTTTTTTAAAAAAGAAACGCAAAACTAGCTAGAAGTATTTATTTGAAAATAATAAAACAAAGAAACAAATCACTATAACGAAAAACCGTTACACACAAAAATTAATTTGACACCAAGTCCTAAGAACCGTCCGTCGCATCCGAGCTCCCGAGCAAAAGTGACCGAGGCACCCGAGCGCCCCTCTCACGAAGTGTTGCCCTCTCCACCGGCTGCGTCACCACGATCACGTGATATCTCTGCCTTGTCAGCTGACAAATCCTCTAAGACGGCCGTTCCTGACAGCTGAACGACCTCGTCAGCTTGGTTCGTTGGCATTGCTTGCTGGTCCTCGCTTGGTCCATCCTCCAAAGCTAGGTTGTTCTGCGCCTGGTCTTCACCACTTTGGTCCTCATTGGTAGACTCGTCTTCTAAAACATAATAAAGACAAGTTGTAACGTAGTGGCGTTACAATCTTAATTGAAGCATAGACATGCGGAAGAATCCAGAGACCAAAAGCCGCAATGCAAGCATAGACAATTTTAGTTGACTGACAACACTGTTGTCTTTGGATTCTATGACATCTGTCAATGACGGCGTAGATATAAAAACCCTTCGAGTACAACGTGGAGGCCTTTTCGAATCTTAATCCAGCTGCGGGCGTGAGACTCACACTCACCTTGTTCTGTCGAACACCCTTGAGCCGTGAAGCGATCGCCAAATCCTAGCAGCTGTAGTTTGCATTGGCAAATATTTGCCAACTTATTACGCGATTCCAACCCCTGTAATTGGGTGAGTGTTTGAACAGCATACAGGTAGCTTTGTGCATTCTGTGTTCCTAATCTTGTGTAATTCTTTCCAGAACATGTCTTTCCTAATTTCTTTTCTTAGCATTTTTATAATCAAGGCTCATAACCTACAAAAGATCTGTCGCACATTGTAATCACGCCTTCCGCGTGATCAGCTTTACTATGCACATACATATAGCCTTAGCTATGTACATGCTGACTTGCGCGTGGCTGCTGCTGCTCTTGAATGTCATCATGCTTTTCCTCCTCACCTTTGTAAACTCCGTCTGATTTTGACAACCACACAAATTAGCGCACGTACGGCCGCTTTGCTCATGCTTAGGTGTCAAAATCAGCGGAGAAGCTCATTCAGCCATCATTGACACGCTGGACATTGTTCCCAGGGTCCTAGATCCGGATTACGAGCTCCAGTTTTCCTGACCCGGCTTCCCAAATTCCAAAAATGGAGGGAGAGGACTTGGAGCCCTGCACTCTGGGCACGCACCTGCATCGTCCTCCATCGCGGCCATCCTGCCGCAGTGCCTCGTGGCGCGGCCACTAGGCCACTCATCACGGCGGCCCGCTCCACGCCGGGTGCATATTACCCGCGTGGCCTCAGCAGGCCGTCTCCGAGCCGGCTAGACCACCTGCCGGCCGATCCATCCTGGCTCCTGTCGACCCTGCGAGCCGGCGCTGCCGCCTGCCGGCCAACACCTCCGGGGGCAAACGCAACGTGGTTTCCTCGAGACACCAAGGCTGAGCCAGGGCAGTAGCGTGCTATCTCCCGGGGAATATTGAAAATTGTGACTGCAGACCTACCCACACCCTTTCTCTATTTAAAATATATTTATTTAACGTTGACCGAGTTACGTGTTGTTCTTTTTTCTATCCCACGTAGGCTCCCTACGTCACACTGGCGCCCAACGTGGGGCGGCAGCGCCGGCTCGCATTGCTCCCTGGTGGGTATCTTTTTTTATATAATTGTGTGTGTTGTCCAAGTGTAGAACGTTTTTTTTCTCATGGTTGACAGCAACTGATGTGTACTCACGGCTATTAAGATAATATCGTAGTAGTAGAGCTATTAGTGAACGGCTCGCCCCGGGGAAGTACTACCACCAGTCTTAATTCTATCGGTTAGCAACTAGCGGTGTGCCGGTAGAAGAGATTGGGTGCCGGGTATAAATTACAGGCACAACCAGACTAAACATCTAGTCTTGGAAGACAAATTCTAGCAACTTCTACATTCTTTGCTGATAAATTGTCAACCTACCTTCTTTTTATTTTTTTTTATTATTCAATGTTCACTTCAAACTTAAAATCATATAACAAAAAACTTAACTTTGATTAACTTTTTAATAATTTTATTAACTATAATGTTTTTATAGAACAAACTTTTGATAATTCATTATCATAATTATATCCTGTACAATAACCTAGAATACTATAAGATCATAACAACATAATTTTTGTATAGAACTTAGTAAGGTTATCATTTAAAGTACAGTCAACAACAAATTTTGCTTGTAACACTTGATGTTCAAACAAAATTAAAATTATAAACTTAGTTCTTTTTTTTTTTAAATTGATATTCTCAACTTTTAACTTTATATTCAAGTTTGAACACTTAGGTTTTAAACAAAATTTTATTATTTTTTGAAAAAAAAAGATTTTTTTTTTTTTTTTAATTTTTAAACAGTTTCTCACTAGAGAACTAAACTTATAAAAGTTATTTAGCCAGTGTACACACTAGTTGTACAAGTTATTTTTTTTAAACAAAATTAAATTTTTTGAAAAAAAAATTTTTTTTTTTTCTCAGTAACACACTTGAGAATTTAACTTAAAGTGGTTACTTAGCCTGTGTACACACTAGTTGCACCAGTTGCTTAACAAATCATTTGACTTATATTACATTTTTCTTTTAAAACAAATCATAACTTTAGGAATTCAACCATAGCGTTCAATAGTTAGAATTATTTGTAACAGACGGAGTACTTCACATTAGTTTTGTATTGCTGTTTCAACACTCACCATTTTGCATAATATTACCTAATATCACAATTGATTAAACTTGTTTACATATGTTAAACACATTACAGTTTGATCAATAATCCAATGAAATTATTGTCCGCTCAATAATCAGCGACATAATTTTATTTTTAGTGGTTCTGAAATTGGTCTCGTAACTCGTTGTGGGTTCGATTTGTGATTCCGTTTATATTAAGGCCCTACCTTTTCTACAATGTTTTTTGCTTTGAACCAAGTTTTTTTTTTTCCTTATATACAACTATGGGTCCTTTTTATCCATAGTTTTTATTTATTTTGCTATCTGAGCGGTTTGCAACTCAATAAATAAGCCATTGCAGGGGCGGTATAGTTACTCCTTAATCAAAACCGAAACTAGAAAAAACTTTACTTCTTGATTTTATTTATCTATTTGAGCGGGTTGCAACTCAGTAAAATAAGCCTCTGCAGGAGCGGGCGGAGACTCCTTAAACAAGCCTTAATCCAAAACAATATTTTATTTATTTCTTTAGTAACTTTGATATATATATTGGTTCTTAGTAATAAACATTCACTAACTAAGTCTGATTTACGCGAGTATTTAGTCAAATAAGGACGATCTACTCTTACATACTTGCTAGGAAGCGGACTCACTTCTTTAATAAGTGGTCTGCTGGTATGATAGGTTTATGAAAGGATGAAATGAGCTAATGATGAATGAATGAAGATGAATAAAAGGGTCGTATTTCAGTTGGTGGCTAGTGCAACACCATAAGGATTTTTACCCAGGTAAAAATCCTACCTTTTTTGGGGGGTACTGTAACGTAGTGGCGTTACAATCTTAATTGAAGCATAGACATGCGGAAGAATCCAGAGACCAAAAGCCGCAATGCAAGCATAGACAATTTTAGTTGACTGACAACACTGTTGTCTTTGGATTCTATGACATCTGTCAATGACGGCGTAGATATAAAAACCCTTCGAGTACAACGTGGAGGCCTTTTCGAATCTTAATCCAGCTGCGGGCGTGAGACTCACACTCACCTTGTTCTGTCGAACACCCTTGAGCCGTGAAGCGATCGCCAAATCCTAGCAGCTGTAGTTTGCATTGGCAAATATTTGCCAACTTATTACGCGATTCCAACCCCTGTAATTGGGTGAGTGTTTGAACAGCATACAGGTAGCTTTGTGCATTCTGTGTTCCTAATCTTGTGTAATTCTTTCCAGAACATGTCTTTCCTAATTTCTTTTCTTAGCATTTTTATAATCAAGGCTCATAACCTACAAAAGATCTGTCGCACATTGTAATCACGCCTTCCGCGTGATCAGCTTTACTATGCACATACATATAGCCTTAGCTATGTACATGCTGACTTGCGCGTGGCTGCTGCTGCTCTTGAATGTCATCATGCTTTTCCTCCTCACCTTTGTAAACTCCGTCTGATTTTGACAACCACACAAATTAGCGCACGTACGGCCGCTTTGCTCATGCTTAGGTGTCAAAATCAGCGGAGAAGCTCATTCAGCCATCATTGACACGCTGGACATTGTTCCCAGGGTCCTAGATCCGGATTACGAGCTCCAGTTTTCCTGACCCGGCTTCCCAAATTCCAAAAATGGAGGGAGAGGACTTGGAGCCCTGCACTCTGGGCACGCACCTGCATCGTCCTCCATCGCGGCCATCCTGCCGCAGTGCCTCGTGGCGCGGCCACTAGGCCACTCATCACGGCGGCCCGCTCCACGCCGGGTGCATATTACCCGCGTGGCCTCAGCAGGCCGTCTCCGAGCCGGCTAGACCACCTGCCGGCCGATCCATCCTGGCTCCTGTCGACCCTGCGAGCCGGCGCTGCCGCCTGCCGGCCAACACCTCCGGGGGCAAACGCAACGTGGTTTCCTCGAGACACCAAGGCTGAGCCAGGGCAGTAGCGTGCTATCTCCCGGGGAATATTGAAAATTGTGACTGCAGACCTACCCACACCCTTTCTCTATTTAAAATATATTTATTTAACGTTGACCGAGTTACGTGTTGTTCTTTTTTCTATCCCACGTAGGCTCCCTACGTCACAAAGTCTTGCATGAAATGTTCTAAAAGTTTGAACTTTTAACTGCCCATTGTAATGAAATTACAATTAATTGCACTAAAATAGGCAGCAGTTTGTAGATTGTATTCGCCAATGAAAGAGTTCCGGACCTCAATAATTACCGAAACAACCACAACATCGTCTGGCAACCACTATCGGGGTTCCAGCTGGCCATAATGTCGAGGCCATAATAAACAGAATTGCCACAATGTCGGGGCAAACAGCCACAATGTCGGGGCTATAATAAACACAAATGCCACAATGTCGGGGCAATGAGTAATAACGCTGCCACAATGTCGGGGCTGCTTAAATTACTCACCATTACCAAAAAACGCTGCACACGCATCCGGGGTCCACTCACCGCGCCATTGAACCATGTGTTCTGCGGCAGTCTGAGTCTTCTTGCCGTACGAGCCAGCCAATAGCTCGAGCTCGTATCGGTGATGTGGTAGCGCTTGTACGACCTTATAGGGGCCGCGCATCCCGGAGTCCAACTTCCCAGTGCTTTGGGATCCCTTACCAACAAACACAAAACTGCCGACAGCAAATGTACGCGGCTGTCGACGACGCTCGTTCACGTACGCGTCTTGTCGCTGCTGATTTTCAGCAAGCAACTCAGATGCCCTCTGTCTCCTCAGCGTAAGGAGCGCTTCTCGGTTAGAATGAGAGCCGTTCAGCGCAACGTCTCGCACCAAGGATCTCAGGATCGGAGTCGTGCCTTCAACACCAGTCAGCAGCTGTAAAGGCGAGGTGCGGGTCGTGGCTTGCTTTGTTATGTTTAGGGTTAGTTGTATTTTCCATAACGCGTCAGACCACTGAGCACCCTTATTATTCACCTCGATACGCAACATATTAAGGACCGTCCGGCAGTAACGCTCGACTTGCCCGTTCTCGCGGTACATTTCCGGCGTGATAAAGTGCATGTCACAGCCTAACTCTGCAGCAAAGCTTTGAAAGGATGCGCTTTCAAACATCCTGCCACGGTCACAAACAATTGTTGACGGGGTACCAAAAAGTGAAATAATATTTGAAAATACGCGTTTCAGTTCGGCCGTATCTTGTCTGTATAGAGCGTACAAGAGGCAGTATTTTGAGAAAGGATCTATGACGATGAGTATATACCGGAACCCGTTTGACTCCGTTAGGGGGCCAAGAACGTCGGTGTGAACCACTGAAAACGGTATTTCAGGCTTCGTCCACGATTCTATCGGTTGGCTAGGAGCTCGAGGTACTTTCTTGTGTGCCAAGCACACAATGCAATGACCTACGTATTTCTTAATAAAAGGTCTTAGACCGGGGAACCAGAAATGTCGCAATACAAGCTCTGTTGTTTTATCTATTCCAATATGATCATGATCATCGTGGAACACTCTTAACAAACTAAGTCTATGACCTTTAGGAATAAAACATAGGAGGCGAGAATCCTCACCAGTAGCCGCGTACTTATAGTACAACAAATCATTTTTAATAAAAAACCGGGTGGAATCTAATTGACCGTCTCTCAGCTTTTGCATCAAACTTTGAGTTTCAGAATCGGCCGTCTGAGCAATCTTCGCCCAGTTTCGTGGATTTTGTATTTGGAAAACAGTAGCGGGCTGTCGGCTTAAAAAGTCTGCATGTTGCATGAGGCAACCCTTTCTATACTCTAACGTGAACTGGAAGTCTTGCATATAGTCTCTTTTACGTTCGGTCGGCTTTAAAGAGTTGCAATCGGTAACTATTTTAAACTTAACACCTATTAAATAGTGCCGAAAATGTTGTAACGCACGAACAATTGCCAAAGTCTCGAGTTCGTAACTATGATAACGGGACTCTGCGCCCTGAGTGGATTTACTAAAATAGCCAACAACTCGCTTCCGTTTACCCTCATGCTCCTGCATTAAAATCGCACCGTAACCGATAGCACTGGCATCGGTATGAAGCTCAGTAGGCAGACTGGGATCGAAAATTGCTAAAACGGGCTCTTCGGTTAGACTTTTAATAACAAAGTCACGCGCTAAGTCTTGTTCCGCACCCCATTTAAAAGGCTCACCTTTCCTGAGCAACTTAGCAATAGGAGCAGTTTTTGAGGCATAGCCTGCAATGTACCTACGAAAATAGCCCGCCAATCCCAGGAACTGGCGAACCTCTCTTACATTAGATGGTTTCGGGGACTTAACCAGAGCTTCAGTCTTACTTGGGCTCGGCCGTACCTGACCTTGACCAATAAGTCGACCAAGGTATTCGAGTTCAGTATGCAAAAACGTACAATTCTTTAGGTTTACTTAAAATCCCGCGTGAGTAAGAGTTTTTAATACCTCGCGTAAAGTTTTCAGATCATCACCAACGGAATTAGTCATTATCAGTACATCATCTATATAAATCAACACTTTACCGGTATCCATCAGCTGCTTCAGAGTTTTGGAAATGACTCTCTGATAGACAATAGGAGCATTAGCGAGCCCTTAAGGCATCTTTAAATATTCGTAATGCCCCTCAGGCGTTACGAATGCTGTTTTACTAATAGAGTCATCATCCCTCATGGGCAGTTGATGGAACCCTGTAGCCATATCAAGGCTGGAAAAATATTTAAAGCTGCCCAATCTGTCTATATGGTCATCGATCAACGGTAATGGAAATCGCTCTTTAATAGTGATCGCGTTTAGAGCCCGATAATCAACGCACATCCTATCAGCTCCGTCCTTTTTCTTAACGAGGATGATAGGACTTGCGTAACTGGATTGAGACTCGCGGATCACGCCCTTACTTAATAGGTCACTTATTATCTCGCGAACGCGACGTTTTTAATCCGCAGACAGTTTGTAAGGCCGATAATTTACAGGAATGTCACTGCTAAGCTTTATTTCCATACTTCCGGTGTTAACTGTAGACGTCGCTGTTCCAGTGGTAAACGTATCATAAAATTCGTTTAGCACAGCCAACAAACACTCTTTTTCGTCACCAACCAAGGGTGTTTTTATATTGGTGAACTCTACAGTTGACACGTTATTTGTATGCGCGACCCTAATCAAACGTTGAGAGTCGTTCTTTCGAATGTATGTAACTCCGCTACGATTTAAAACATCTGTGCCTATTAGAATTGGGGCTTGAATGCAACCCGGGGAGACAACATACAAGTCTATGTCCAAAGAAAGTTCTGGGAACTCTATAATAGTATTTACAAATGAAGTAGATTCTATATCCTGACTTCCAATACCTCGCATACGGCGGTAGGTAGGTATTTTATGTAAACTAAAATGCTTCAACACTGAATCAGATATAAGCGAAATATCTGAACCGGAATCAACTAAAACATCGACAGGCACATTCTGAATGACTGCGGACATCACATTGTTTTGTCTGGGGGTGGCTCTGAGCAAAAATTTACGTTACTTGTTTTATTTGATTTTGATTCCGTACGCTCTTTAATAAAGCAGGTCTCAATGGAATGCCCAGTCTTTTTACAATAAGTACAGGTCTTAACGGGTTTATGAACCGATTTTGTTGTTTGCAAGTTGGGCTCAACTTTCACTTGAGGATTCACAGAATTTGTTTCAGATTTAGCAGACTTCTTCGAACAGTTAACCTGCTTATGACCTAGCTCTCCGCACGAAAAACAAGTCAACCGATCATATTGCATAGGAACCTTGCGTTTACGGGGATCAGAGGCATTCGGGTTTGACGTGCGAACAGGATTGCTTGTTGTGGTAGGTGCACTTTTAGGTTTCAAATATACTGACAAAAATTCTACAAGATCTTTTGACTGTAGTTTAGCGTTGGTTGTCGCGGCTTTAACTTGGGGATCAGAAATACCACGGATCACTATGGCGGCTTTCAGTTCATCCGAAAGCCCCCTGACAATGTTCAACCGCAGCAAGGACTTTCGAGCATACTCTGCATACGTGGTGAATTTATTCGAATTCGTACTCATAACTTCATATAGCACAGAGGCCATATCAACTTCACGCGGACACAGTGACCGAAATTCAGCTTTAAAATTAGTCCACGTTCGGTCATTGGTCACCCAATCGTTGAGCCACGTCTTAGCATCACCACGTAAACAGCCACCAATGCGTCCCAGGCATTCCCGATCGCCCCATTGACTTAATTCGCGCCCCTTATCTACTTCCGCACACCACACGTCAAAGTCATGTACACTAGGATCAAAATTCGAAATATAGTAATGGGTGGATCTTATTTGAATCAGGGAAGAAAGTGCGCCCACAATCCTGTCCGCAGAGTCTGCCTCACGCGATGCCACGGAGGCGGTGGTCCCGGTAGCACGTGTTGCCATACCAGCAATAGGTTCCTCGGCAGCCACCGATTTTGGCGCCGGCGTGTAGCTTCTCGTGCACGGATGCGACGACGTGGGAGTCACGGTTTGAGACAATCATTCCTCTAAAGCGTTCAAGCGATCAAGGACTTTATTTAAAGGGTTGCGGCGAGGGCTGTCCCGACGCCCATAAGAACAATCGCGACGCCTACGTGGACTTTCGAAACTCGCAGATCTATCGCGACGACGCCTAGAGGATCTGCTACGCGTTTCACGATAACGGTCTCGACGCCCCGTATGAACATCACGAGGGCTACACGAGTCATTACGACGGTAGTTGCGAGAATTACGTTTAGGCGGATGTTCACGCGGTGTGCACTCGCGATCCGACACAATTAATCAACAGTTAGCACACTACGTTAATTAAAAGACAACGTAAACCAAACACAATATAACTAACACGTGGGCATTAACCTAAACACGCACTAGAACTAGAAACCGAAAAAAAATAATTAACACGTCGTTGTGAGGTACTTTTGAATTGCACTCAAAACTAAAATACGGCTTTAAAATTATTTTTAAAACGAAACACTTCAGCAAAAATAGATGGCGAACGATCAAAGTCACGTGTATTTTAAACCTATCCCACTTCTGATCTTATGGATCAGAAGCTCAATTAGTTTTTTTAAAAAAGAAACGCAAAACTAGCTAGAAGTATTTATTTGAAAATAATAAAACAAAGAAACAAATCACTATAACGAAAAACCGTTACACACAAAAATTAATTTGACACCAAGTCCTAAGAACCGTCCGTCGCATCCGAGCTCCCGAGCAAAAGTGACCGAGGCACCCGAGCGCCCCTCTCACGAAGTGTTGCCCTCTCCACCGGCTGCGTCACCACGATCACGTGATATCTCTGCCTTGTCAGCTGACAAATCCTCTAAGACTATAATATCTCCTGCGTACTTGGCTAATCTCCGTTGCCATTGGCCACCATAATCGAAATTCGGTCGGGAGGATTATAAATTGCCAAATTGTCAAAGAATATCTTTGCTGGGATTTGAAATTACTAAAACTACGTTTTTAGCTGTCTGACAAACTCTTATTAATGCCAGGTGCCTTTTTTCACAATAAAGTTTCAGTTTTATTTTAAATCGACCTCACAGTTCCTTCTAACACATAGATTTCCTGTCATTTTATTTAAATTGGCTTATCACTATTATTGTGATGTTATCGATCCACCCCGGCTTTGCACGGGAACAAAATTATTCGAAAGATACGTAGCGCCATCTAGCGTCCTTGTAGCGACGCCGCAAACGAACTAAAACAACAAAATCCTACACCGCGCAAGCAGAGTTCTCCGCGAGATTTGAACATATACAACAATCCGAAATCAACCATCGGGCAGTTTCGAGGTGGCATTGCACAAGTCCGAGGCCATGTGTTTTCATGGTCGACGATGGCGGATTTCCAGATCACGGTAGGAGGGATTCGCATCGGCGTCGAGGGTACGATGAAGTACCTGGGACTCGTCCTCGACAGCCGGTGGAACTTCGTCGAGCACTTTCGACGTTTGGCTCCCAGATTGGGCAGGGCCGGGGCCGCCTTGAAGCGGCTCCTACCCAATCTGAAGGGGCCAAACGCCTCCTGCCGGAGGCTCTACGTGGGGATCGTGCGGTCCATGGCCCTCTACGGGGCACCGGTGTGGGCGCGTTCATTGAGGCAGCGATCAGCTCGCCAGATGAACGCGTCCCAGAGGGTCATGGCGATCCGCATGATCCGAGGATACCGCACGGTCTCCCGTGAGGCTGCGAGCCTCTTTGCCGGACTGTCACTGTGGGATCTGGAGGCAAAAATCCTCGCGCACCTGTATGAGTGGCGCGAGGAGGCAAAACGCCGGGGCGAAACTCTGCTGCCGCGACAACTCGCGGCTCGGCGGACAGAGCTCCGGCAGGATCTCATGGTGACATGGAGAGAGCGACTGTCGCAACCCAGCGCTGGGCACGCCACCATCGCGGCGGTAGTGCCCCTCTTTGAGGAGTGGCTGGAGAGGCGCCACGGCGCCGTCACCTTCCGCCTGACGCAGGTCCTCACCGGACATGGCTGTTTTGGGAGGTACCTGTGTCGAATCAAGGCGAAGGTAACCCCTAGGTGTTTCCACTGCGAGGATCGCCCAGAGGACACGGTGGAGCATACGGTGGAGGTTTGCCCCGCTTGGGCAGAGCACCGCCGTGTCCTCGTGGATGCGATAGGCGGCAGCGACCTTTCGCGCCGTGCCCTGGTTCAGGCCATGGTACGGAGCGAGAGGGAATGGGGAGCCGTCTCCTCCTTCTGCGAAGCAGTAGGTAATGCTCGCGAAGAGGGAGGCGGCACACGTTAGGGAGACTCAACAACGGCAGAGTCGCCCTAGCGCCCTCAGCCGCAGCCGCCGCAGAAGACGCCACCGCGAGACGATCTCCGGCCACCGTAGACCCGGGCCTGCGGACGGCGAGTAGTGGGTAACTCGCCGTCCAATCAGCACCAGGCCCGAGAGTCGACGGCGCGTAGTGTTCCACGCGCGCCTCAAAGAGTTGTCAGCAAAAGGACGGGGCCTGCCACGGCCAATGCCTGCCCGGGGGTTGAGGATAAATTCGAAAGAGTTACCTCGCCCCTGGGCATGTAGGGCAGGGAGGAACAGGGGTGGATTTTAGTCAGTAAGAGTCTGACACGCCCTTCCGCTCCACCCTAGAGCGGAAGAAGTCATAAGATGATTTCCCACACCCCAAAAAAAAAAAAAAAAAACCATCGGGCAGTTGCCCACACCAGACACAACATCCGTCTGGTCAGAGGATCCTCCCTTTTCAATGGAGGTTTGCGGGGCTTTACACACTGTTCCACATTCCTCCAAATCCTAAAGCGATTGGGACCGTCGAAGTTATTGTTCTTTTAATCGGGAAAAATACATTTTTTGTGGATGAAAGTTACCATACCTATGTCCTTTTCTGTACTCCTGAAAACGTAGAATATGCAACAATTCATGATAATCGATTCAGTGGTTATGGCCTGAAAAGATAACAAACAAACTTACTTTCGCATAAAATAACATTAGCCATATAGGTTCTTGTGATAAATAAGAGAAAACCAGTAACGTTGAATAAGGTATATTTTGAAGTAAGCAAAAATGGTAAAATATAATACAATAGGCATTTTGATTAACCTGTTACGTCAACAATAATTCAACCTGTATAGCAAAACGTGTCAATCAGTCTAGTTTCAGGGCACGTGTCAAATAAATCACATGTAGGTATGTAAAGTTATATTGTAGGCCAAATATAACAGTTTGTTCACCTAGGTACTAACTTAATAAGTAATTATTTGCTACTCATAGTAGAAACCAATCTTAACTGGTAGAATTTAATTAATTGAGTAAAAAGTAAAAATTGTAAGTGGCTCTCCGAGCCAAAAGTTTTGGGGCTGGAACTTAACAGACAGATGTGTTGCTGGGGAGTTGGTTGCGCTACGTTTTCCCAATTTATACACTACTAGCGACCCATCCCAGCTTTAAACAATTAACTTCCCTAAGAACAACCCTGTCTATTGGTGCAATCCGCATGAAATCGCGAACAGACAGAAAATGAACTTTGTTTTATAATATGTAGTGAAGAAGTGGTGGGCGGCGGGCGTTTCGGGGGATTGTCTATGTAGAACTTGGACGTTTAAAAAGGGCTGGCTCTAATATGGCCTGAAAAATCGCCAAATGTATGCGGCAGTGGCCAGGGCTCATATCTTAAACAGATGGTTGTAGGGGCCGTAGAGTTCTGAAGTGGAGACCGTGAACTGAGAGTTGTAGCCTTGCCTCCTAAAAGGTGAACAGGTGTATTCGCTAATTCAGTTGACATCAATTTGATAGGCACTTTGCAGTACATCATCATCTGCCTAACATTTTCCCAACCATCCTGCGGTCAGCTTCCAGTCTAACCGGATGCAGCTGAATAGCAGCATTTTACATGGAGCGACTGTCGATCTGACCTCCACAACCCAGTTACTGTGTAATGCGATACCCCTTGGTAAGACTGGTTGTCAGACTTTCGGGCTTCTGACGACCCGTAACGACTGTCAAAGATCCACGTTTGGCAGCCGGGACCAACGGGTTAACGTGCTTGCCGAGGCACGGAGGAGTCTCGGTATGTAAAGATGGTCACCCATCCACGGACCAACCCCGGCAAGCGTAGCTTAAGGCTCTACTAGCTGCCAACGACCTTGAGTGGTTAGCTTGCGTGTTCTGCGCTGAGCTCACGTTACGCGTCGTATGTCCACCCAGTAATAGGACTCGCCCATCAAGGAGCGCTGTCCGAAATTAGACGCATTATTAATTTATTACACATAAAGCAACAAGTATTAAAATAAAACACTGAGACTAAATTATAAATAATTAAATGATCTTTAAAATGGTGAAGGTTTCATAAAATACGCTTTATAGTTTTTGCGTGTTTCTCAATTTTTTATCCGCGTTAGACATAACTTTACAAATTAATTACACAATGTTATAGAAATATAATTTGAAATATTAGAGACCAGAACTAAAAACCTCAATAACATGGAACGTGGAATTTAAACATACTCGATGGTAATTGGAGAAAACCAATACGTCATCTATGTAAAAAAAAAAAAAATCTATGTATACGTATTTTTCGTTTTTGTTCAGTTTTTCAAAATGCGCTGAAGCAATTTCGATAAAATTTATATGGGAGTATATTCTTTCGGATAAAAAAAAGAATTTTGAAAATCAGTCCACAGCTGACAGAGAAATCGGTGGGCATACACAAAAAAAAGACATTCAATCGAACATAGAACCTTCTCCTTTTTCGAAGTCGGTTAAAAAATAACAAGAGTGCGGATGCTGTTTGGTAAGAAAAGTCATATTTTTGTCCGACTTCCCTAGATCCAAAAGGATTGTAATGTTTTTTCGTGACATTGTCATATGAGGTATCAAAAAAAAAGAGCTCGACGAGACGATCCTAGAAATGGAACTCACTAACCAAAACTTTTTTACAAAAAAAAACAACCGACTTCAAAAAAAAAAAAAAAACTTTAAAAATTAAAAAATAACTTTAATTTCGGAAGTTGGTGTTTGTATTTTACTTCTTCGTTATTTGACACCGACTTCCGAAATTAAAGTGATTTGTTAATTTTTAGAGTATTTTTTTTTTTTTGGAAGTCGGTTGTTTTTTTTTTTTGTAAAAAAGTTTTTTATTTTTCACTTTTTATTTGTTATACCCCAGAACTAAAAACCCCAATAACATGGAACGTGGAATTTAAACATTTGGAGAACACCAAAACGTCATCGAGGTACACGTATTTTTTGTTTTTGTTCAGTTTCTCAAAAAGGGCTAAAGCAATTTCGATAAATTTTATATGGAACAACGTCGGGAGTATATTCTTTCGGATAAAAAAAGAATTTTGAAAATCGGTCCACAACTGACGGAGCACAATCGACGGACATACATAAAAAAAAACAAATAGAACCTCCTCCTTTTTCGAAAGTCGGTTAAAAATATAGTTACTTGTGTCTGTTTAGTCCACTCTCGGCCCCTCGACCCCTAAAAAAAGATTTGTTAGTTGTTTCTTCTCAACCCTTAAACATAGTTCACACTCGACCCCCAGGCCATCTGCCCTCTTTGAGGAGTGGCTGGAGAGGCGTCACGGAGTCCTCACCTTTCGCCTGACGCAAGTCCTCACCGGACACGGTTGTTTCGGGAGGTTCCTGTGTCAGATAAGGCGGGTGGAAACGCCCAGGTGTCACCATTGCCTAGATTGCCCAGAGGACACGGTGGAGCATACGGTGGAGGTCTGCCCCGCTTGGGCGGAGCACCGCCGCGTCCTCGTGGATGCGATAGGCGGCAGCGATCTCTCACGCCCGGCCCTGGTTCAGGCCATGGTACGGAGCGAGAAGGAATTGGAAGCAGTCTCCTCCTTCTGCGAAGCAGTAATGCTCGCGAAGGAGGTAGCGGAACAGGTGAGGGAAGCCCAACGGAGTGGCCCTCACGCCCACAGCCGCAGCCGTCGCAGGAGACGCCCTGGGCGTAGGACGTCGCGAGACGATCTCCGGCCACCGTGAACCCGGGCCTGCGGACGACGAGTAGTGGGTAGCTCGCCGTCCGATCTGCACTTTCCCGTGAGTCGACGGCGCGTAGTATTCGATGCGCGCCTTAAAGAGATGTTTGTCAGCCACCACTGACGGGGCCCATCATGGCCGGTGCATGCATGCCTAGGGGTAGCGGTTAAATTCGTAACAGAGTTACCACTCCCCTGGGCACTCAGGCAAGGAAGGAACAGGGGTGGGTTTTAGTCAGAAAGAGTCTGACACTACGCCCTCCCGCTCCACCCAGAGCGGGAGATACGTCATTGAATTACCCAACCCCAAAAAAATAAATAAATGGGGTTGGACTGAGATTTTTATACAAAGGACAGGCACTTACCAAACTAGGGGTTGAAAGTGAACGAGGTATTTACTTTCAACCCCTAGTTTGGTAAGTAATTAAAATAAATATTTTGGTACACTAAGGTACAGAATAAATAAGTCACTTCTTAAGCACTATGATGCAGTTGGTAGCATCAAACCTCAGATTGAACTAAAATAAATGCCTAAAATGTGGATGACGAAAACACAGATAATAATAATAATACAATAATATTCCACAACTATCACACAACGCCATCTAGTCCCAAGCTAAGCAGAGCTTGTGTTATGGGTACTAGACAACTGATAAACATACTTATATATTTCTAAATACATACATATTATAGATAAATTACACCCAGACACAGAACAAATGATCGTGCTCTAATGAGACACAAACACAAACAAACAAACACAAACATTTGTCCTGGGTGGGAATCGAACCCACGACCTCCGGCATAGCAGTCAGGGTCACTAACCACTAGACCAACAGGCCAGTCAAATACTTATATGCTGGACGAATACATTATCTGGGTGCCTAGAGAAGTTCCCTTAGGATTCGAGTTGGCTACGCCCACGATCCGCTGACTTGTGATTTTTGTCACCGTCACGATGCGCCCATTTGAAAAGGCACTAGGCAACAAAACGCGCTCATTCTTGAAATGGATTTCGTACAGATTGCTGTAAGGCTAGCCGAGCGGCTGACTTGTGATTTTTGTCACCGTGACATTTTGTTACCCAGTCGAGTGCTATGAAGATACATGGGAGGTCGCTGATCATGGTGACGTGACAATACGGTGACAAATAGTTCCTAGGTGACTGAATTTTGAAGGATACTGACGTAGTTTAGAAAATAGAGTGTAAAATTTTCCTTGAAACAATCTTTCAGTGTATATGGGATGCACCCAGTAGCGTATTTCTCGTTTCATTTTTCTTCTTCTTATTTCAAGAGCACTTGTTACAGCAATCTGTATGAAATCCATTTCAAGATTGAGCGCGTTTTGTTACTCAGTGACTTTTCAAGTGGGCGCATCGTGGGTGACAGTAGGTGACAGTGACAAAAAGTCACGGTGACGAAAATTACAAGTCAGCGGCTATCTACAGTTAGTTATGGCACGAGTGAAGATTTATAGTTATAACACGCACATGACGTGATAAAAATAAAGAATTAGGTGTGATCCTTCTGGGACCTTTCTAAGATGAAAAGGCAATCTCGTATTTGAGTTCAAATACCAAAACTAAAAATATACAGTATTGCTTTGAAAGAAACACGTGTAACCAAAACTAGGTCAATATCCTTTCAATTATTTTAATGTAACTTAAGTTTTTGACTGAATCGGTTCAGTAGATTGAAGACTGTGACAGACGGAGACAGATAGACAGAGTTCCGTTTTTGGAACGAAGTTCCTTATCGCGCGTTGTGAAAGGGGGCTAGACGGAAAAAATTCTTACGAAAAGTTGTCACGACACTAATGAGGCTGTCCATCCAAAAAGATTGTGTTGGAAAAACAATCTAATAAAAACTTCTTGTATTTTTGGTGGGTAGGTACAAAGTTTGCAAGCAGGAGCTGAGCTGAGCTGGGCTGAGCTGAGCTGAGCTGAGCTTAGCTGATCTGAGCTGAGCCGAGCTGAGCTGCGATGAGATGAGATGAGATGAGATGAAATGATGAAGTATAACTTCTTACGTGCGTGCGTGTGTGCGTAGTTAATAATAAAAAAAATATTTTAATTTAAAAAAATTAAAATTATATTACAATTCCTTCACTAATTAATCGAAAGGAACTTCGTTCCATCCGGGTGTCCCTTGACACCTCTCAAGTTTTTTTTTATTCGGATGTTGGGAACCCTAAATATCTACATGCGAGTTATAAAACGTTACGTTGCCTTTGTTAGAAATAAATGATACTATGGTTCGAACCATAACAATGTTTAAAACATATGTTATTTATAAAAGTAACCGTTACACTAATAAATACCAGCTAACTGCCATAAAACGTTATTTATACCGGTTTGTTAACTCGGTGTTAGTTGATAAATCTAATATTTATTACACTAAATCAAACTAATGTTGCTGCTTGTAATCTTTATTGGATATTTAGACGTGAGTGAATGACAAACTGACCACTGTAGTTTATCTTCACGGCAGAGTGAACAGGGATATAGGTTAATATGGTCTGCTAAGTTTTAATATGTTAGTATGTAAGCATGATTTAAGGCCACTACTCGTATCTATCACATTTCATTATTTCTTACATTCAATTTTTTTATCGTTTTTTTTACTTAATGTTTTTTACCTCCGAGGGCCTAGTGTGAGTTTGTAGAAATTGTTATCATTTCTAAATGTGAGTGAATGACAAACTGACCACTGCAGTTTATCTTCACGGGAGAGTGAACAGGGATAAAGGTTAAGGCTCTACTCGCCAAGTGGCGCCCTCATTGAATAAAAAATCGTAGCATACAAGTAGCGGCACGTAAGTCTAGCGCTGAACGATAATTGCTGCGCATGGGTGGGTGGCGCGGCTGTGAATTTTTACTTCTGCGCAATAACGGTCAGTGCTAAAGTTTCGTGCCGCTACTTGTAGCATAGAAAATAAATATTAAAGAATCCTACGTTGCGTTTGTTACAAAGAGGATAAAGTATGTTTACGTTGTTATAACAGGACTACTGCTTACTACTTTGGATACGAAACATTTTGAGTCCTGGACATTTTATAACTACAAGCCAAACTACTACTACTACTTACTAGAATTTATTTTTAAGTTTTTAGTTCATTGTTCCAGATAAAAGCTTGTTTTTTTAAAAACAAAAACTATTATTTTCTTTCTTCCTTTCTTTGATTTTAAGAGCGTTATCAATATCACATTTCGTTATTTCGTACATTTGAAGTAAGCGAACAGCCAATACATCGCATATTGTAGCATTTTAGCTGTTTTATCTCATCGTCAGCCTTTTAATGTCCCCACTGCTGGGGCACAGGCCTCCTCTCTGTGAGAGGGTGTGGGCCGTAATCCACCACGCGGGTCCAATGCGGATTGGTGGATGTCACATGTCTTCGAATTGTTTCTAGGACATGGCCGGTTTCCTCACGATGTTTTCCTTCACCGTTTTGAGAGCAGTGGTAATGAAATAATCTACACAAAGTGAAGCGCCTGCCTGGGTTTGAACTCACGACCTACCACTTGTAAGTCGCGGCCAATACCACTGGGCCACCACTGCTCACTGTTTTATCTAATTACGTTGAATTATCGGGTCGGTCGGAGTTTTTCAGTTTCTCGGAATAAGAACGTTAAAGTTGACCATTAAATGAAAAAATCTCGGTCGTAATGTGATAAGTCTGAAAGTGGCACAGGTGACTAAAAAGTGGTTTCATCTATTAACATGACCATTCCCTCAATTACTGAGCCTAAAATTTTGAAACAAATACAAAATATTAGTAGTTTTTTAAATTGCAGGAAAACCTTTAAGAAGTCTGTGGTTTAAAAAAAAACCTGTTAAAAAAGTTTGCGCGTGAGTCCGACTAACACTAGGTCAAATTTTTATATCATCTGAAATCTATACTAATATTACGCTAGTATTATATTATCTGTGCTAATATTATAAAGAGGAAAGATTGTTCGTTGTTTGCACCGAATAAGCTCCGAAACTACTGGACCGATTTTAACCATTATTTCATCAATAGAAAGCTAAATTATCAGTGAGTAACGTACACCAATATTTATCCCGGGAAAAACAAACTTTCCCGCGGTCACGGGAGTGAAGCCGCGGGCAAAGTTGGCGCAGTGGTTGAGCGTTCGGCTGCTACGCTGCGTGTCGCGGGTTCGATTCCCGCTCGGAATAATATTTGTATGAGCTGCAGATAGATGTTCCGGGTAAGTAATTCCTAGTGTGAGGCAATGTTTAAAAATAAATTTAAAAAAATGCTTGTCACGGATATATTCATAGTGAACTAAAAGGTATGACGACACTCATAGATTCGGAACATAAAGGATATCAAGCTTCAAAAAAGCCAAAACGTTGCGACAGCGAATCTCTAACGTTTGGAGAGTCTTCAAAGAGCATTTATAAATATAAATAAGTTAATATAGAAACAACGATGATTGAAACCGACTGTGTATTTATCAAAACCGGCGAAGTGCGAGTCAGACTCACGCATGAAGGGTTCCGTACCATTGTACAATATTATACACGTCTATTTGTTGTCTTTATTAAGGTCGAGCAAAAAAAGCCATAAAATACACGTTTCTAGTAGGTGAGCCCCCTTTAATATTTTTATTAACTATTGTTATAGCGGCAACAGAAATACACACTGGTACGGATTCTCTTGTTCAATATCTAAACTAAAATTAGAGAATTGCTATCTTTTACTAAAAGGCAGTGCGAGAAAAGGACGGCTATAGCTATGCACTAAGTTAGAGATGTCAAACTAGTTTACGCCTTGCTCTTCGCCGTGTTTTAAGACGACATGTTTTTACGTGTACCCTTAATTTGTATGGAAATATTAGTTCAAACTAAATTTGACAGCTCTAATTTACGTTCGTCTCTTTCTTGATTTATTAGAGAGAAAAAGATAGCAATAGCCTAAATTAAGTTTAGTTTGTGCATAACAGAATCAACACCACTGACAATTTCCACTGTCTTTACGGATCATGAGATACAACCCGCTGACAAACAGACGGATGGACGGACGAGGGTCCCGTTGGGTTACCTTTCGTTGGGAACCCTAAAAATGAAGTTTAATGAACGATGTTTCGTAATACCATCTTATTTGATTTGTTTATGAAGCTTTATGGCTAATTTTACGGAGATAAATCTCTCAAGTGTTACCTCACTCTTTGATTAAGTATTTTAGATTATTTTGAGAGAATATAGGTAATTTAATTTAGGTCATGTGAGTCGTAGTTCAATCAATGGTAGTATTTTTAACCCAAGTATAAAATGATGCAAATAGTTATAACTAATTTGATTCTGTAAACCAGAGGAATTTAATGACAAACATGAAAAGACATGTAAGGCTTTCATACTATTATCACGTTTCAGACACGCGAAACACATTAAAACTTTTACATTAACGTTTTCAAAAGTTAGGGGCCATACGTTTTTTTTGTTTTTTTTTTTTTGTTTGTTTTTAAAAAAAACGTTGCCCCACACTAGGAATATTCCTGTATCGTGGGTGCGTTCACAAACATGCATATTTCACATACACAAGACACCCAGACCCGGAACAACTATCTGCAGGTCATACAAATATTTGTTCCGTGCGGGGATCGAACCCGCGACACGCAGCGCAGCAGCCGAACGCTCAACCACTGCGCCATCCGTGCCGTCAAAGGACGTAAATTACGTCACACGCATTTTATGGTTTTATGACACTCATACGTTTTTAGGAGCTCTGTGGATTCTCGGGATAAGCCCGTACTTATTCTTAGCCCGTAATGTACTAAAAGTGACCTCCTCGAGAAATACACAGGCATAGGCGGCTTATACAGGGTGCAAGGCAAACGCTCCCGAAAACGGAGACAGGGTGATATGGCTAGTGATTTTTGATACGATACCATCCAAGATCCTGAAAAAGTGTTTTTTTTTTCAGGATCTTGGATGGTATTTTTTTAGCATTTTGCGTACAATATGCTGTGAGAAAAGTTAAATGAAACCGTTATTTGCAGTTAAAGACACTTTTTTTCTTTACAACTTTATCATGCAATGTAATATTCGTAAAATATCAGCTGACGCCCTCGCATTCCTCGAGTTCAAAGTGCGCGCGCTTTCGCCGACAGCCGTGCGGCCGAGTACCCCACGTCCACGCGACGACGAAATAAAGCGAAAGATCACTGGTATCTGTTTGCATTTAGGTTGTAAATAATCTACGTTCTGGCTTCGGAATTAGCTCTTCATCTACGGACTTCGAAAATTGTTTCCAATCAGTTTTCAGATAGGTAGTTCCTCCCAGGGTAGCGGGAATGTCAGCTCGGCCCTTTTTTTTTTGTGGCGTGGGAAATCATCCGATGATATCTCCCGCTCTAGGGTGTTCCTTCAGTTTTCTGTGTCAGCGCGGCCCTGGCACATGAAACTGAAGGAACACAGATGGATTTTAGTCATTTATAATTACTCAGCCTATAAAAAAACTTTCAGTTAGTTGAAGCGGCATGTGATCGGTCTATATATATTGTGTTCGGGGGATCTGGGGGCATACGATCTTTATGCTTTGGGTACGAATATTACAGCTAACAAATATCAGATCTAGATTGTACCCGCACTTCCCTCGCCCGCTATTGAATTATGCAGGTTGTTTTGGGTTATGCATTTACAATTAAATCGTTAGCTTCTGCCCATTCTTCGACAGTTTGATCATCTGAATTTGTGAAGCGATAGGCCCAGCGAGTGCTATTGATGTTGAAGACACCAACTACTATCTTCGTGCGCTGTTAGAATCAGGTGTTTCAGGTGTATACAACCAAGCCAGGGTAAAGAATCCGACTTGAGGAGACAAGAGTTGTGGAAGCGTGCCAGCCGGACCCCCGGCCTCAACTAGGTCGCACACTGTCTGCGATACGCAGAGCTAATGAAATAACCTACAATGTTTTACAAGAATTACCCAAGGTTCCGAAGTCCTTCGTCCGGGGACCAACCTGGCTATATGAGTGTATGTCAGAATTAAATGTGATAGTGTAGTGTTTTTTCAGTAGGTATACGAGATTCTGAAGGTGACCCCAACAGGTGCTGGTGATTCCACACAGCGCGTGGTCTCTCGCGAACCAACCAAACTTTCAAGTATTTTCACTCTATATTTTACAAAATAACCCGTTTCACCACTACATCAAATGGGGGTTTCAATCAAATTTAGTTCAATCGCAAACAATTAAGTTCAAAACCAATCGATTTGGCTAGATTTGAATCACAAGCCCAAAAATATTTTCAATATGTTTCTACTATGGTCAAGAAAAAAAAAAAGTTTTTTATTATGAACGTCAAACGTCACAAGTGACAGCTGTCACCGCCAAAAGGTTGCGTTCGGAAATGCACTCGGACGAAACATCAGGGGATTCGAATTCTACTTGGGGATGCGGATAAATTCGAAAGAGAGTTACCGCGCGCCTTGGCGCAGGTAACTGAAAGAACAAGGGTTCGTTTTAGTCAGTAAAAGTCTGACACATCCTCCCGCGCTGTTACCAATGTCTAAAGTCGTTGGTGTGGCGAGTTGCCGCCACTCTGCAAGTTGGATGGGGGTGGTATCACGACGTGTGTGCCTTGCTCTGACTTGTGAGTCAAGTGTGTAGCCGGCTTTACGGGACCATAGACAATCTGAGAAAGCAGCAATCGACGTCACTTCAGTGTGCCTATCGCCGCGAGGCAGAGCGCATCTCACCGCAGACTAAATTAATGTCTTATTAATATCGTCCCCGCAAATACACTAAAATCCCGAGTAATATCCCGTAAACGTTGGGGATTCTCCGGGAATAATAAATAACCCATATTTACCGCGTCCGTGTAACTAGTGAACAAGAATAATCAAGAGTGTTGGTGTGAAGAAACGAGTGGCCACTCGTCAAGTCGACGGGTTCCAGCGTGGCAGCCCAAAGGAAAGTCAGGTAACGCTTGTTCTTGATAGCTTAGAGTAAGGCCACATGCGCCGTCTACTGCCAACCACTCCTAACTTGAAGTTATACAGACAAATATAGGCAATTTTGGGCCAGCATTCAATCCAAGTGTTTGGCCGTAATTAATGTCCTGCATCCTGCAGAGAACCACGGCTATTTACACGCCTGGGCATCTCCATTAGATGGTCCTTCGAGCCGGATAGGCATCAGTACAAATTAAGTACAAGTCATTACAGTAGGTAGGCACATAACTTTATTAGTGCCCCAAAATGGCGTCCCGCAAGCAAGAAGCTAAATTGGCTCAGCTTACCGCTAAAAAACAAATGATTTTCGAGCGAGTTAATCGCATATATAATGATTCCAGAAACATCTCGAACTTTGATTCACGTTCAAATGAGACATTCTTAGCGCAGTCAGAAACAATTACTGAGCAATACAACAAATTTGAGGAAATAGTAGAACAAATGAATGAATTGCAATTCGAAATTGACCAAACCGCACCAGATTATTCGAGTCTATATTCTATTGAAGACTTATATTCTAATATTAAATATAAACGTAATCTCATACTTTCGAAAAACGAAACATCGGAACACAAAGTGGGTACTCGGATAAAATTACCGCCCATAGATTTGCCATCGTTTGATGGTAAAGCGGAAAACTGGCCCATATTTTATGAAATGTTTCGCAGCAATGTTCATTTAAATACCGATCTGGTTGACTCGCAGCGTGTCCAGTACTTGATCAGTAAATTGACTCATGATGCCTTAAAACTAACCGCAGGCATTGTTCCTACAGGTGATACATACAACGTTATGTGGAACAGTCTCGTTAAAAGGTATTAAGATAAGCGTAGTTTAGGGATTCATTATCTCAATAATATACTGGACATTAAACAATGCGCCGGAAATGCCGCGAGCCTCAATACTTTTATGGAACGATATTCAGCGTCCGTCGCAGCCTTGAAGCAGTTAGACATTCCAGACTTACTGGATTTTGTTTTATTACACTGTGGTTTAAGAAAGGTTGACGCGCAAACTGTCTTACAGTTTGAATCCCGTGTGAGTGAGAAAGAATTACCTTCCTATGCGGAGTTTATAACATTCATGCAAGAATATGTTAAGGTACTACAACGCTCATACGGTAATAATTTACAGACGGAACCGCGCGCTAAGTCTAGTTCAGTTAATCATCAAACAAAAAATAACACCGCTAAGTCATTCGTGTCGCGTAGTGAATCGGTTTCAAATAGCAAATGTATGCTATGCGATAAGGATGACGTACGACATCAGCTGTTCTATTGCCCGCAGTTTAAAAATATTAGAACACCGCTTGCACGTTTTGAATTTATTAAAGCTAAACGTGGCTGTGTAAACTGTTTAAGTCTATCCCATTCTTTGGTTAAATGTAAGTCACGTAACGTTTGTAAAATTTGTAAAAAGACCCACCATTCTCTCTTACATTTCCGAGAAAAGGATGAGTCATCATCGCCCGAGCCACAAGTGCCTACTAAGGATACATCTGTTTCGCTCACTACAGCTGTTAAAACTGGGTCAACCATTTTGCTAGCGACCGCGCAGTTATATGCATACTATAGCGACATCAGAGATAAGGAGGTGGTTCGGTGCCTACTAGATAACGGATCGCAAAATAATTTAATTACTGTGGACTGTTGTAAACGTTTAAACTTACCCATAATTAAATTACGCAATTCATTTTTACAAGGTGTTGGAATGTCATCGAAACCAATACACGGTTTTATTCATCTCAACATAGAATCTCGGTTTGATCCTCATACGAAGTTTTCGATACAAGCGTTAGTTGTTGATTGCATTACAGATAGACTTCCCGCGAAATTAATTAGATTACATAACAATGATAACATGTCATACTTAAATAGCTTACCGCTTGCTGACCCGCTCTGGAATGTTCCGAGCGGAATAGATCTTGTGCTTGGAGCACAATTGTTCCCCTTTATTTACCTGGGAGACAGGGTCGACTCAGGTACCCGCGCACCCCCTGCTATACTGACTAGCTTCGGTTATGTGCTTATGGGTGGTATTGATTGTTGTAGTAGTGATGTGACACACATTGCATCTTCGTTTACCGCGCAGGCCGACATTGAAGTCGAGTCAAATTTACATGGGTTTTTTGAGCTAGAGGAAATTCCATCTCAACGTTTTATTAGTCCGCACGAATTAGAGTGTGAAAATAATTTTAATTATTCAGTCTTATTTGAAGACGGCAGATACTTTGTCGATCTACCTTTTGCGCGCTCACCCGGCGGGCTAGGTAGCTCGCACGGTTACGCCCCTAGGCGCTTACTTGCGCTCGAGCGTAAGTTTACGTTAATGACCCTACGCGAGAATAATAATAAAACTATCGCGGATTATATGACTCACTCGAGGTTGTCGCTCAATGACATTTTGCATGTCGGACCTAATTTGCAAGCAGACTTGTTTTTGTTATTACTTGATTTTCGTACATTCCCTGTCGAGATGACAGCGGATATAAAACAAATGTTCTTACGTATCGGTGTAAAAGAGCACCACCGCAAATATATTACGAATCTTGTATCGTTTTAGCAAAGGTGAGCCTTTTCGCACCTTTCATTTTAACCGCGTTCCCTTCGGACTAAAACCTAGCCCTTATTTAGCGATGCGCACACTGCGTAACTTGGCGTGTGAGCAAAGCGACCGCTTTCCTGAGGCTTCTAAATTGGTAGAAACTCAGTTTTACATGGACGACTACGTCTACTCTGTTTCGGACGAACAGACAGCTATGCGTCTATCCCGCGATTTAATTGATTTAATGAAGGTAGGTTCCTTTGACTTAGTCAAATGGGCTACCAATTCACCCGCTTTATTAGAGATTCTCCCAGAGTCTCACCGCTTACCAGTTAATTTTTCTGGCATGGATAATGATGTCCATAATTTCAAAATCCTTGGATTAACCTGGGAACCCGCTGATGATTATTTTTCTTTGACAACAATCGCCGTGGATGATAAATGCACGAAGCGCGCGATTCTATCGCTAGTTGCCCGCTTGTTCGACGTACTGGGCCTTGTAGGAAGGTATTGCTGAGAAAGAGGGTAGATCGAGCTGTCGTACCTCAAAACAGCTCTGTGATTTAAAATCTTTTGTAAATAATATAACAGTATTTAAGTGATAGAAATAAGTGAATCAGTGAAAGGACACAAAAATACGTATATGACAATCTTATTGTGGAAAAATAATTATCTTCAATGAAGTGGTAAACAATTTAAAAAACGAGTAAAAATGCTACTAAGTTCATAAAAACATTAGGCTTTTTGTGACTTAAAATATGCATGTACGTAAATAAAAACGTTTACTAGTGATATTGTGCATGTTTGCTGACCGAACTCGAGCAAAAACCGTAAGTGAAAACACGACAAAAATTATGATTCACGTTTAATTCAAATCGTAACAGTCGTAACTTACGTCTCTCTAACGAAAAATTGAACTTTGGACCCACTGGACACTTGAATCACGATATATTATCAGTAGTCAAAGATCAAGAACCAAATAGCTACCTAATTTCAAACACATACGTAATGCACGTTTGGCGCAGCGGTTAAACGACGTAAGAATCTAGGCGTGGAATCTGTTGGTCTCGAGTTCAAATCTCACAAAAAACAGTTTCGACTTTTTTAACGATTTAGTATTGAATCGTAGTGCATAATGAATTTCTTCGAGAACATCACACTACGTAGTCGACGAAGACGATCGGATACAGAAATATTAACGTTCGACGAAGATAGTTCTAATGACTCGACAATAGAGGGCGCCACAAATAGCAGCGTACCAAATTTAATAGATGAAGAGAATGAAATAATAGATGACCTCAAACGTCAAATCAAAGAGTTAAATTCGCAACTGCAGACGGCGCACGAGGAAATAAATAACCTGTCCATTGAAAACACCGAACTAAAGAAAACAATGGAAAGTATGAACTCAAAACATAAAATAATCGAGAAGGCAACAAAAAGGTTGGCTAGCGAGATAAGAACGCCAACTAAAAAATCCACGCTGTTTACACCTAATAGAGGCACCATACGTAAACAACACAGACATAACTCAGAATTCGGGACGCCGGAGCTTTTTACCCCCACGCAAGCTTCCCCCCAAAAGAATGCGGATCAAATCCATAATCGACAGAAAATAAAGAAGACATCTCAATCAACTCAGCAGGAAGAGAGTAATAAATTGTGTATAATAAGTAGTAACAAAAATAACAAAATACTAGCGATAGCTGAAAACACTTTTCCCTCTCACCAAATCTGTCACTACCTTCTACCTAATAGTGGAATAAAAACATTGTTAAGTAGCATTCACTCAAAAGTAGCTGATTATACGATGAAGGATAATTGTATAATATTCATAGGTGAAAATGACTTTCGACAAACAAATAATTATTTTGAATTAATATTGACTATACGCGAATCGTTGTCGGATATAAAGCACACAAATATAATACTTTGCTTACCAACATATAAATATGATTATTATTCAACTATGTATAACTTCAGAGTAGAAATGTTTAGTGGTCTTCTTTACCAGGATATACAAAACCATAGTTATGCTGCATTATGTGATTCGAACTTAAACTTGTCGTGCGACTATACCATGTTTGAAAAACGTAGTGGTCGTATCAATAATTACGGAATCAGAACTATCTTCAATGATTTAAAGAGCTACATTTATACTGACATGAACGAAAAATTATCAATGGAAGACCCTTTGCAATGCGGTACTCCTAATTCGTATTGTTCATGTAATAATGCTGATATTCCCGAACAACAGTTTTTTCGTATATGACAGCCTATGCATATTGCATCAAAACATAAATGGGCTTTTGGCCAAAAAAGACTTAATAACGGTTCATTTAGACACGCTTGCAACCGCTGGTAAGTGTGTTCATGTTCTCTGTTTTACAGAGCACAATATGAAGAAGAGCGACGTTGACTTGTTGAACATTCCTAACTATACTCTGGCTGCATGCTTCGCTAGAACAAAGCGAAGTGGTGGTTCTTGTATACTAGTGAATAACTCCATTCGTTATAAAGAAATTGAACCAGTAAAAAGTGTAAACATTCCAAACGTGTTTGAATATTGCGCAATCGAGATAGCTGACCATAAAATTATAATACTATGTATCTATCGAGTTCCAAATACTAAAATTAATATTTTCTTTAATAATTTGACATACCTATTACAACAATTTTGCCATAAATATAATCAAAAAATAATAATATGCGGTGATTTTAATATTGATATTCTTCAGAAAAATAAAAATACTACGATATTTGAACGAATTTTAAAAGAGTTCCATCTTAATGTAGAAATAAAACAACCCACGCGTCCTAGGAGTGGTACGTGTTTGGACAACTTTCTTCACAATATACGTGGCTGCAAGAGTGAATTACTAGAGTTAGGTGTCTCTGATCACACAGCGCAAACCATGAAATTTCCTGTACAACGAACTTGTGTCTTAAAATACTATTACGTGAATAAACGAGACTACAGTAAAGAAAATATTAGTCTATTTAGGAGGTGTATTGCTAGTCTAAGTTTCTCTGAGGTTTACGAAACGGATGATGCAAATGAAAGCTATGATAAATTTTTTGAACTATTTAAATTATTTTATGATCTATGCTTTCCTATTACCAAACGTAAAATTTCTACAGTTATAAGACCAAAATGGATAACTCGGGGAATAAAGTGCTGTAGTAAAAAGAGACGAGCTTTATTATGGCAATACAGAATAAAACGAAATAATGATACAAAAGCGGCTTTCAAATCATTCTCAAAGAGATATAAAAAAGTGATCAAATTGACACAAAAGGCTCAAAACAGCTATTTTATAAGAACTAGCACTAACAAGTCTAAAGCAACTTGGAAGGTAATTAATTCTATGAAATCGAATATTCCTAAAATGACTATAAATGCAATTAATGTAAATGACAAATGTATAACGAATCCTAAAATGATAGCACAACATTTTAATGATTATTTTATAGACTCAGTTCAATCGAATGCCGATAATTTGCCAATAATTAATAATACTGAAAAGGACAGATCATTAGGATCATATAAATCTATATTTATGCAACCAACTATACCAAAAGATATAATTACAATAATAAGCAATCTGAAGAACACAAATAGTACAGGATATGACGATATTGACACAAGGGTAATTAAATCAATAGCACCTGTTATAGCGCCCATACTAAGTGACATTATAAATAAAATTATCCAAAATGGTGTTTTTCCACAAAAGTTAAAGGTTTCCATTATCAAACCCTTACATAAAAAAGGTGACAAAACAAAATTCAGTAACTACAGACCGGTGGCGTTGATACCTATTTTCTCTAAAGTGGTTGAGAAAGTCATTTATAGCAGTGTTTATAACTACCTTGAAAAAAAAAATATTTTTTGTAAGGAACAGATGGGATTTAGAAAAAATAGAACCATTAACATGGCCATTTATAATTTCCTTCAAAAAATACATCACAACATGGACAATAGACAAACAGTCGTGGCAATGTACATGGACATGACCAGGGCTTTTGACTATGTTAACCATAAAGTGCTACTAGCTAAGCTCTCTAAATTTGGCATCAGAGGTAACGTACTCAGTCTCATGCAATCCTACTTGGAGGATAGAAAACAAATTACCCAGATTAGCCAAGTGGATATTAACACAAAAAGTGAAGTAGTTTATTCTTCTGACTCTAGAGTACTCCAGTATGGTGTTCCGCAAGGTTCTATATTGGGGCCTTTGCTATTCATTTGTTACATAAATGACTTTCCCCAAGCAATTGCACACCAGATGTCTTTATTTGCAGACGACAGCACAATTATATATAATAGTGGTAGTAATAAAGAAATAGAAAGTGACATTAACGCTAGTCTGGTTACTATTATTGACTGGTTAAAAGCTAATAATCTTCAAATTAATCTTACCAAAACTAAAATTATGAACTTTAAACTTATAAGACAAAAAATACAATCACAATTTCAAATCAATTATAAAGGAGATCCAATACTTGAATGTAATGTTACAAAATTTCTTGGCCTAAATATTGATAACGATATGTCTTGGAGGACGCAAATTGACGATGTGTGTGGGAAACTTAGAAAGTTTTCCTATGCTCTTTGGATGCTGGGTAAAATTGCAAACATGAGCGCACTCTTAGCAGCTTATCATGGTTACGTTGCGTCCACTTTGCGATATGGTCTGATATTTTGGGGCAATGCTGCTAAAGTTGAACAAGTACTTATAGCACAGAAAAAGTGCATTCGAGCTATATGCAAAATAAAAAGGACGGATTCGTGCAAGCCACATTTTCAAAACTTGAAAATATTGACAGTACCATCACTATATATCTATGAAGCCTGTATTTTTGTAAAAAACAACATGCATCTATATAGACCTGTAGAAAGTCAACGACGCTCAAATAAGTTGCACTTGCTACTCACAAACACAAAATTTCACCATAAAAGCATATATGCAATGGCTCCGAAACTATACAATAAATTACCAAATCGGATTTTAGTGGTTAACAACGTAAACAATTTTAAACGTCAGCTTTTTGAATTATTGAGTGAAAAAGCATATTACTCTGTCGATGAATACCTTAATGACAAATTTTGATATGTTATTAATGTACAATTTTATTTTATTCTGACAATTTTAGTTTTGATGACATTGTATTATTGAGATATTTGGTACGATTATAATTAATTTAATTTTGATAATTTTAGACTTTGCTGACATTGTATTTTTTTCATGACATTTTGTACTATTTCAATTACTTAATTTGACTTTGACAATAGCAATATTGCTGACATTGTACTTTCTTTTTCGTGCGATTTTGTACTATTTCATATAATTAACTTCATTTTTGATAATTTTCATATTTTGCTGACATTGTATTGTATGAGATTTTGTACTTTTATAATTAATTTAATTTTAAATATTGACATTAGCAACACTATTTTGTATGCCTTTTGGCGGAACATAGGATGAACTAAACATTTTTTTATAAAACATCATTGTACCCTGTGTTCACGAAATTAATAAATGAAATGAAATGAAATGAAATAGGACCCGTTGTGCTGTACGCGAAGGTATTAATTAAGGAACTTTGGTTAGCTAAAGTAGGATGGGATGAGGTTCCTCCGGAATCCATCACAAATCGGTTTGCCGCTTTTACGCGCGATTTTCCTTCACTCTCTTCTCTAAAGGTTCCTCGCCACATTGGCGTCTTTAGAGAAGCTGTAGTGAACATCGTAGCCTTTTGCGACGCCAGCTTTACTGGTTATGGCTGTTGTATGTATTTACACATTACCAACCCTACAGGTGATATCACTGTCCGACTCTTATGTGCAAAGTCCAAAGTCTTCCCCGCTAAAATAACAACGCTAGCTCGATTAGAACTTGTCGCCGCTTTACTTCTGTCTAAACTTGTTCGCGTAGTCAAGGAAAAACTTTCCGCTCGTGTACCCATTGCAGGTGTCCACGCTTTCTCGGACTCCACCATAGCTCTCTCGTGGATCCACTTATCTCCCCATAGATGGTCTATTTTTGTCAGCAACCGCATTGCTCAAATACAGGAAAACTTACCTGCCGCTTGTTTCCGTCACGTGTCCGGGAAAGAGAATCCTAGCGATTGTCTGTCTCGCGGCATGCTGCCGTCGGATTTAATAAGACACTCGTTGTGGTGGAACGGCCCCACATGGCTCCATCAGCCCATGAGCAAGTGGCCTTTAAAGTTCTCTCCTGCTCAATGTGAAACATTGCCGGAGTTTAAATCAAAGGTTTTTCTTGTAGAAACTTCGAATACTGAACCGCGTATTTTAGATACTATAGCTGACCGTGTTTGCTCATGGAATAAACTGTTACGTGTATTTATGTACATTCTTAAATTTAAAAACAGACTACATAGTCATAGTTCTGTTAAAAACATTCAAACCGCCGAAAATTTCATTGTTCGAATAGTTCAAAGTTTACATTTTGCGAGCGATTTAAATTTAATTAAAGCAGGTGAACTTCCAGCTAAGAAGTTGCGCTGTTTATCTGTCTTCATTGATAGCTTCGGAATCTTACGTATTGGGGGCAGATTGTCTAAATCTGACTTACCGTATGAAGCCAAGCATCCCGGGCTTTTACCTAAACGCGACCGCGTAGTCGATCTAATTATCGATCACTATCACAATACTTGTTTCTGTCTAAATCCTAAGCATCCAGTACCCAAAATGGCTGAACTTCCTGGATACCGCGTCCGTGATGCTAAAGCCTTTGTACACACCGGTGTAGATTTCGCCGGACCGCTTGCTTACATACCTATTCGACGTAGGAGTCAACGTTCGCAGAAACTTTACATATGTTTGTTCGTATGCATGGTGACTAAAGCCATACATATCGAGCTTGTATCGGATCTCACATCTGAGGCTTTCCTATCCGCATTTAAGAGATTCATTTCCCGCCGCGGTCCAGTGTCTGTTATGTATTCAGACAATGGTACCAATTTTGTTGGCGCTAAGGCGCAATTGGATGATATTTATTCTTTCTTATTAAATTCAACTGTTCAAACGGATATTAAAAATGAGCTTCTTAAATCACGCATCGAGTGGACAAGAATACCGCCGCGAGCTCCACACTTCGGAGGTATTTGGGAGTCGAATATTAAGAGTGTTAAAACTCACTTGTTTAGAGTCGTAGGTAAACAACTTCTCACTTACGAGGAACTCTCGACCGTATTGGTGCAAATTGAGTGCCTTTTGAACTCTTGGCCACTTGGTGTCATTTCGTCGGACCCACATCCGGAGGTACTCACGCCCGCGCATTTTTTAATATCCAGTCCACTCACGTATTTGCCTTCTTCTGAATTGACAGAAGAAAACATAAACCTAAACAACCGCAAAAGGCTCTTGGATCAACTTGTGTTATCCTACTGGAATAAATGGCGAATTGAGTACTTGCACACGCTGCAAGTTCGCCAGAAGTGGTGCACTCCCGATCGCCCTATAAAGATGGGTACTGTCGTTCTCTTGGGTCAAGATAACGTACCTCCATTGACTTGGCCATTGGGTATCATAGAGGAAGTTTATCCGGGATCGGATGGTGTAATTCGAGTCGCTTCAATAAAAACCGCGTCAGGCACGTATAAACGTCCTGTCACTAAGTTGTATCCTTTGCCAACTCAATGGATTATTATTACTACGTAATTTAGTTTAATTTAGTTTAGGGTTCATAGTATAAGTTCCAATGGTACGCCATTACATAGTTGTAATTTAGTTTATTCGACTTACCATAGTCAAGTCGAACCGCAATTCATTCTCCGAGCATTATATCAATGCGATGGTGTTTCGGACTGCTGCTTGGATTTCCCTCAAAGCTCTTCAACAAGTAAATGCTTACATATCATCACCGCTTCTTGAACCTCACTCGCTCCGCATAGATTAGCAGCTTTTGAAAGCTCCTGGACCTTTCAAGGCGGGGAGCATGGTGTGGCGAGTTGCCGCCACTCTGCAAGTTGGATGGGGGTGGTATCACGACGTGTGTGCCTTGCTCTGACTTGTGAGTCAAGTGTGTAGCCGGCTTTACGGGACCATAGACAATCTGAGAAAGCAGCAATCGACGTCACTTCAGTGTGCCTATCGCCGCGAGGCAGAGCGCATCTCACCGCAGACTAAATTAATGTCTTATTAATATCGTCCCCGCAAATACACTAAAATCCCGAGTAATATCCCGTAAACGTTGGGGATTCTCCGGGAATAATAAATAACCCATATTTACCGCGTCCGTGTAACTAGTGAACAAGAATAATCAAGAGTGTTGGTGTGAAGAAACGAGTGGCCACTCGTCAAGTCGACGGGTTCCAGCGTGGCAGCCCAAAGGAAAGTCAGGTAACGCTTGTTCTTGATAGCTTAGAGTAAGGCCACATGCGCCGTCTACTGCCAACCACTCCTAACTTGAAGTTATACAGACAAATATAGGCAATTTTGGGCCAGCATTCAATCCAAGTGTTTGGCCGTAATTAATGTCCTGCATCCTGCAGAGAACCACGGCTATTTACACGCCTGGGCATCTCCATTAGAGATCCATCTCCAGATTTAAATATCACCACACCACCGCATTTTGTTGAGGAAATACTTACACCGGGAGCAGCAAAAAGTTTTTTTCAACATTCTGATAGACGGACATACAGACAAACAGACAGACCGACAGAAAGACCCACGAATGATCCTATATGAGTTCAGTTTTTTCGGACTTTTGAAACTCTAGAAAGGGAAAGAAAACTGAATTTTCAAAAGTGGATTGGTTGAATGGTTGCGTTCAACAGACTCCCGTAAAAATGCTGTGTCAACTAAAATCGGAATTGCAAGCCGAATAGAAACGGGTGAAACTAAAAAACGACTCACGCCAATGCATAATTACAGCTCAGTGACACTAAAAAGCCAAAAAAGTTTGTTAGGTTGCGTGATTCCATCTGATAGGAACACTGCCTCAGAAAGATGCGACCTGTGGTGAGAAAAGCTCACCACCTGACTATTTCATTGCGTCATTGGAGAGTTTTCCACCTGGACACGCGTTACCGCAGCCGACCTGGAAAACTCTAAATAGACTCCATATTCAAGTCAACCGCAGATGTCTCAGATCTTCGTTGTTTGTGCGGCGTCTCTCCGCAGACCATGGCCCACCTCTCATCTTGCGCCGCATGCATTCGCCTGTACACGTGAGGACCTTCTGGCTGCGTCAGTGAATGCTGTTGCCTTGGCTGACTACTGGGCCAAACATAACATTTGAAAACGAAATTTGTCAACGACACGCTAAGAAGACCACCACAGTTTTAGAAGTTGAGGTCGACAACTTTTCAACAACAATTCAGCTTATTTCCTTAGGGAAATAAATCTTGTAGATAAATAAGTAAGAAGTCACATCTCACCTTACTTGACAAGATAAGTTAATGCCAAAAATGGTAGGCCAATCTGGACATTTACATTGTCAGGAGTTTGTTGAAATAGGAATATGGGACGTGGACTGTGATTTAAGAAATAATGTAGATATGCTACCAAAGCTCGATCATATTGAAAATAAGTCGGTGTTTCTGGTTTTGGGTCTTCGTTTTTTGACACCAACTTCCGAAATTAAAGTTATTTTGCACTTTTTTTGGAAGTCGGTTCTATTTTTTTGTAATTTTTTACTTTTAGTTGTGGTTCCTCATTAAATTGTGTTAACAATTCATAGACATACGATCGCAGCAATCGCAGTTGATTTGCTGTAAATTTTTGAAGAGTTCCGTTATCTGTCTCCGTAACTCATGATCAGATCTATATGAAATTTAAACGGGACCATTTCGGAACAAATCCCTATCGAAAAAAAAAGAATTTTGCAAATCCGTCTATATATGACGGAGTAATGCTCGAAAATACATAAAAAAAATATATATATATAAACATTCGAATTGATAACCTCCTTCTTTTTGAAGTCGGTTAAAAAGTAACTGGATCCGGTTTTTGGCGGGATTTTTTCGAGTGAAGTTCAGTGTCTGTTTAAATTTAATTCACAAATTGATTCCAAGTGGATATTTTGTGTATGTTAAACTGGTGTAGTTTTGTGTCTCAAGTGTCTATGCAACTGGACAATATGTGGAATCATTTAAACTGGCGCGATCTTGAAGCTCAGAATTTTATCATATTATTAAACAACGAACAGCACAAAGGGCAGGACAGCAAGTGCAGCATAGTTTGAAGCTCTGCTCCACATCCACCAACCTGCTGCAATTCCGTCAAGATAGCCCCACTTTGCGAGGTATGAGTTGCCCTTTCCTACTTGGGTTCTAAGGCGGTTCTGGGTGACCCACGGGAGATGAGACCATGCGGGAAGATGCTCGCATGGTGTTACATAGTTAGTGGGTGAGGAGAAAGTGTCCTGCCACAGTTTGCAGCGGGTGTCGGCCGGGTTTCCTGACAGGAAACAGTGTCTGCTTTTCAGCCTCTGAGTTGGTATTTGTGCACCAAATAGTGGGTGTCTAGTGTCAGACACTTGTTTTTGTTTCTCGACCGCACTTACAACTTCTCTTCGGACTTATCTCTTATCCGCTTGCTACTACTAGCTCTTTTACCATATCATCATATTTCTACGCTCCAAGACCAAATCAAATCTGACTTCTATATTTGCGTACTCCTCAAACCCGTTGGGTATCGGATTGAAGGACTGTTTGTATTGTGTTAGCGGTTGACCTCCGATAATCTGTGGCTTCACGACCTTCGGCCTATCTGAGATATTTTAGTAATTACATAATTGTGTATCTTTAGAAGTATGAGAGCCTGGTAACTGGGGATTAATATCGAAAGGTTTGAGGTAAATATTTGTGTAGATATATGTATATGTAATTAATTTGGAATCTGAGTGGGTATTCTAGTTAGAAGGTTTATAGATTCAGTCCTTCACAACCTTGTTTATTAACGGTTAAAAAAGAAAATAACGATGGACATGGCATATATTATCACACATTTTATAATAGCCAAGCTATTTCCCCGGCTTCCCTCAAAACGGTAAAGGCAAACATCGTGATGAAACCGGCATCTCCTACAACTTCGAAGACATGTGACATCCACCAACCCGCATTGGGTACGCGAAGTGGGTTACTGCCCACACCCTCTCACAGAGGGGAGGCCTGTGTCCCAGCAGAGGGAATATTAAAATAGGCTGATTATACTCCCTCTCGTGGCCTATTCCACAAACTTTCGACATCAGATAAGTAGTTTTTGAGACAAACTTACAAATATATCTTTAAAAATAAATTTCGTTAAATAGTTTGTTTTAGTACAGTATCATGTCATGGCTCAAAATTTTGCCTGACGAAGCTGCTCAAAATTACTCGTTCATTTCTGTGCACCGGGTTTATATAATTTACAAATTTATTAAACAAAAATTGCACAAGTACAAACCACTGCCATTTTCTACCAGTCAACCAGAGGGTGGTGCAGAGACGGAACGTGGTAAGTGCAACTTAAAGAAAAGAATAAACATAAAAAATACACACTTCACGCGCGACATGCCGACTTGCCGTTATAAAGGCAAGGTATTAAATGAGAACTTGTTCAAATGGGGTCTTCCAAGACCAAGGGCTCCACCAGGCGCATCTGAGCCGGTGGCGTCTGTCACAGCGCTGTATCTTTTACCCACTATGCTCCACTCGCCTTCTTCGCGCATCTTTGTTGGAAGCGCAAAGATATCGGATCTCGTTACGGTAGTTAAAAGCCATTAAAATCTGACAGCAGTCTTGCCAAGGAGTTAGTCTCACCAGTGAGTGGGTTGTAGGCAGTCACTTCATGGAAAAAAAATAGTTAAGAAAACTACAGTTACCTACAGTAGGTAATAAAAAAGTAATCCTTGACCGTACCTGCTAGAATTCTAGAACATTTAGAGGGATTCCAAACGAGGCTGCTACCGGTATACCGGATTCCTAGAATCTTTTACAAACGTACGTAATGTTACTGTTCCATTACCGAATGGGTTGTACAAATACGATTGTGTAAGAATTTAAAGAAACCTTTATGATTTTCAGTGTGCCAGTTTAATAATAATAGTTTAATAATAGTTTATTTATTTCACTCTTCATAATTTAAATTTCTCTTAAAATCTATGTACAAAATCAGTTGAAGGAGAGATTATGGTGTCTCCTCTATAATTCGGTTTTTTATTAGGGAGTGCCTCTCAGCCGGTAGCGGCACCCAAAAATAACGCTGTTGGGAACCGGCTGTACTTATTTTCTTTTTTAGTATTTAGTCTAAGAGCGAGCGTAGGGAGCTCGGCAACTTAGGGCATCCCTTTAGGTTCCTTTAAACCTTCTGCAGACCAGGAATAGGAGCACCGCGCAGCAGGGGCTCCGTCGGCTTTCCTTACTTACATCCGTTGTTAGCACATTACACCTCTCTATTTCAACTGTTTTGTTACAAGTGAGCTAGCCGAGTGGTTAGTTCTAGTGATTTGTATGCGATTGCAATTTCAAATCTAGCTTGACCACGTTTTACTTTTACGATTTTTTGGGTGTGGTTTTAGAAGATTTTATGCAAAGGACAGTATTTATGGTTGTTTGTGACTTTTTGGAAAATTTTAAATGCTTATATGATTTTTTTTTAAAACCTCATTTTCCGCTTTCTTTTTCAAAGTCAGCGCCGGCTGCAATTTCGGGTCACGGCGCTGGTTGCGGAGGTACTCCTTTTTTATCATTGATAAGCTCGCATTTTACCACTATCTCACCTGATGCTAAGCGATGATGTGATCAACGATGGAGCACGCTGCCTAGTAGTAACCTATTCACTCATGAAGCTTAAGACCGTTCGCGATGAAGAACTACTGAGGACGCTCTCTGCGCCATCTAGGGGATATAGCACATTAAGTCAAGTACATTATCATAGGACACGGTGAAACAAATGGTGGAGGTTATCCCGCTTGGGCGGAGTCCCGCCGTGTCCTCGTGGAGGCGATCGGCGGCAGCGACCTCTCGCGCTCGGCCCTGGTCCAGGCCATGGTACGGAGCGAGAGGGAATGGGAAGCAGTCTCCTCCTTCTGCCAAGCAGTAATGCTCGCGAAGGAGGAGGCGGAACGAGTGAGGGACGTTCAGCAACAGAGTCGCCCTCACGCCGTCAGGCAGCAGCCGCCGCAGGAGACGCCTGGGGGCTTTCGGCGCCGCGAGACGATCTCCGGCCACCGTAGACTCGGTCCTGCGGACGGCGAGTAATGAGTAGCTAGTTGTAGAGAACGAACTGGTGTGGGTTTTAGTCAGTAAGAGTCTGACACGCCCTCCCGCTCCACCCAGAGCGGGAGATGCCATTGGATGATATCCCACCCCAGAAATGATCATGGTAACAGTAACCGTCGGAAGTCAGGACACAAAGGTAAGCTATGTTCTAAAACATGTCCATAACATCGCAAATACAATATAACAAGCCCTATTAACGCCAAAAGTCAAAAAGACACACATTACCAAAATGTTTGCCACCCAATTAAAAATGTATATTTCAGTTATTCCCCAGTTTGTGATCCTATCAATTAACTACTGGAAAGATCGACTGTCGTAAAATGTGGCTTATTTATATAGGGAATTATCTATATTTAAGTGGGTTTCCATGTTTATTATGACATTTGGGGAGAGTTTGTTTAGCTCATTAGCGTGTCAGAAACGGATAATGTGATTTAAATTTCAGTCAGCGTTGTGATTAATGGAGAGTTCTTGTTTCGAAGGGTAAAACTGACTTCGGGTTTATTCGGTAGAAATTCACATTCATTGTGAGTGCAGCTAAGAAGTGGAATTCCATACCGCAGTCTGTGTTTCCTGATAGCTACAACCTGAGGGTCATTAAGAGGGAACAGCGGCTGCGATTCCCCATACAAAGGTATTCCCCTTTTTTCTTGCTGAATATTGCCTCTAGAGCAATCATTTTTTTCATAAAGTCAAGGTCTGCTGTTGACACGTCCCTGTCATTTCCTTTTTTTCAGCAAATAATAAGTAAAGAAACTTGGACCCTCCAAAAATGACAATAAATGGCCCTATTTTTACCGCTGTTCTTAGAAGACTACCAGACAAATTCGAAAAGTTTTAACATAAAACATTTAATAGGGACATAGACATCCCTTTTTTTTATAAAATTTGGTACCAAAACATTGAATCGGCTCAGTTTTCGAGGAGAAAAAAGGGAATACGAAACGTCGATCTCGTCAAAAATTTTGTGATAAAATCGGTCTGAGTTGCAGCTGTCCCTATGGCACTCTACAGGGGCAGGCTTGAGGGAGCACGATGCCAATAGTTTCTTCAAATACCTATTTTATAAATTCCTAGCAGGCCCTGTTCCCTCTTAAGGCATGAGTGAATAGGTTACACGTAAGTTGTAGGCGATCGTTTTCCATCGTTGACTACATCATCGTTTTCCATAAGGTGAGATAGTAGTCAAGCGCCAACCTATCAATGATAATAAAGGTATTTGTCGAAAAGAACGAACTGCCTAGGATTCTTGTGCACTATTATCCTTGCAAGGCTAAAGGGAGTATGCCTGGGGGTAGCGAATAAATTCGTAACAGAGTTACCGCACCCCTGGGCACACAGGCAAGGGAGGAACAGGGGTGGGTTTCACTCAGTAAGTGTTGCTGATATGTGACGCGATAGAATAGAATAGAATAGAATAGAATAGAATAGAATAGAATAGAATAGAATAGAATAGAATAGAATAGAATAGAATAGAATAGAATAGAATAGAATAGAATAGAATAGAATAGAATAGAATAGAATAGAATAGAATAGAATAGAATAGAATAGAATAGAATAGAATAGAATAGAATAGAATAGAATAGAATAGAATAGAATAGAATAGAATAGAATAGAATGCATTTATTTGTCAGAATATTGTATGTACAAGGCTGTTATGTGTATTAGATTTCCGATCATAATATTCTGCCGTTTCCGGCGTACAAATATGGTTTGTAAATTATTACATTAACATTAAATTATTAGATAATTATTAGAATTACAAATAATTTGAACAAGAGTTGTAAGAGAGATTAATTATATAAGTCAAAATTCAATTAAGTCAAGTAGTTAAATATTATTTATAGGCAATAATGTCAAATATTTAGGCAAATTTTTCATTCATAAAATCTTCAGTCGAGTAATAACATTTGCTTAGAAGAAAGTTAAATAATTTACATTTAAATGTTCTGAGGCTAAGAGTTTTGAAGCCATCAGGTAATTTGTTATAAACAGTAATGGACATGCAGTATACATTATTAGAAAACCATTTAATTCTACGCCTAGGAACATTAAGCATATGCACTTTGCGGCTGGGTCTGGATACGACATCATTAAACAAATCAAATTCATGTTTGTTTTGGTGTACATAGATACAAATTTCAAAAATATATAGCGCTGGAAGTGGCAGTATTTTAAGTTTTTTAAATAGTGGAACACAACTGTCCAGTTGGTGCGCTCCACAAATTGAGCGTACGCATTTTTTCTGAGCTCGAAACACCTTTTCAAGTTCCACCGAATTACCCCATATTATAATGCCATAGCGCAAAATTGATGAGACATAGCCATGGTAAGCACATAGTGCCGCATTAACACTAGCCACCCGTGTTAGTCTATACAAAGCGAATACAAATCTATCTATCTTCTTACATAGATCATTAATATGAGATTTCCAGTTACAGTTTTTGTCAATTATTATCCCCAAGAATTTTGCGTAATCGACCTCTTCTATTGTCTCATTTCCATAATGTATTTTAAGCCGTTTACGCGTACTGTTCTGTGCCTGGAATTGTATCATTTTTGTTTTGTTAATATTAATATGAAGATTATTGTGTTCGAGCCATGTAATAATTTTATTCAATGTCATGTTTATTTCATTCTGGTACTCAACAATGTCGTCATTTTCGTTTATAATACTGAGGGTCGTATCGTCAGCGTACATTATGCAATTGTGGGAAGTTACATTGGGCAAGTCATTAACATAAACTAAGAACATAAGCGACCCCAGTATGGTCCCTTGGGGAACACCACAGTTATTTTCACGATACTGAGACCTGTATGCGAGCTTTTGATTTCCCGTTTGTCCCGATATCTCAACACATTGGTGTCGATGTGTGAGATAGCTTTCGAGCCATTTCAACGCATTTCCCCTTATGCCATATCGGTCTAATTTATAAATTAACAGCTTATGGTTCACGAAATCAAAGGCCTTTGACATATCTAGAAAAATGGAGACAATTGGTAGTTTATCATTAACGCTTTTCGTTATTAATTTTAATAGAGCATAACAAGCTGTTGTGGTCGATTTATTTTTTCTGAAACCAAATTGATCTTCACTTAGAATTTTGTATTTGGATAAAAAACCGGGGAGTTTTTCATGCATGACCTTTTCAAAGATCTTTGATAATACTGGTATGAGTGTTATTGGGCGGTAATTATTCATATCACTTCTGTCACCTTTCTTGTGGATTGGTTTAACAATTGAGAATTTTAATCGTGAAGGGAATAAACCTTGCATAAATGACAAATTAATAATATGGCTAATATGAATTGATAAAAATGTAGAGCATAATTTAAGAATTTTGGTGTTAATGTCATCGTAGCCTGTAGAGTTGGTTGATTTTAAAGAATTTATTATTTTATATACATTTGTATTATTAGTGGGGGTCAAATACATAGTATTTGGTTGATAAGTCATCGGTGGTGTGTAGTCAATAGATGGGTCAATGGTGTCATTCGTCATGTCAATAAAGAAATTGTTAAAAAGGTCAGCTATCTTTTTAGGTTGAGTGTAAGTTTGATTGTCTAATTGAATTTTATTTATGTCATGAGTATTTTGGTTTTCACTGGTATTACTTTTTATAACTTTCCAGGCAGCCTTACATTTGTTGCTGGATTGAGACAAATAACGCGTGTTCTCGCCTTTTTGTGCCTGTAACATGCATCTTTTCAGAATAGCAGTATATTTACAGTAGTTGTTTTTATGACGTTTTTTATTTGCCGTTGAGAGACGATATTTTAGATAAAGACGCCGTTTGTTTATACAACATTTTTTTATGCCTTTTGTTATCCAATTGTGTTTTAAGGGCTTAATAGTTATTTTAAATTTGATTTTGGGGAAACATAAATTATAGAATAATAATAGAATGTCATGGAAATAATTAAATGCAAAGTCAGTATCTTCAGTCTTGTAAATATCTGAGAAAGGCAATGAAGATAGACAGTTTACAAACTTATCTATATTATCTTGACTATAATCGCGTCTTTGTTCAAAATAAAATGGTCTTTTAATATTTCTAGTGTCTACCGTCACCTCAAAACATATGGATTGTCCTGTTTCGTGGTCAGATAGAGCTAGGTAGTGTATTTGGGGCTTAACATTTGGTATATTACTCGTAATTAAGTCGATACAGGAGAGTTTTCTTGTTGGATTGGTAATATGATTATTTATGTTGTAGTTTTTTAGAATAGATTCTAGCTCTTTGAAATGTTTATTTGCTTTTATAGCGTCTATGTTCCAGTCACCACATAATATAATGCTTTTATTATCTCTTTTCTTAAGTTTTCCCAAGAGGAAATCTAAATTTTTTTTAAATAATTTAATGTTTGATTTTGGTCTGCGGTAAATGCAGATAACATAAAGTTTTAAGGTTGTAATTTCAATGGCACAGTATTCGAAATAGTATAACTTAGGCTCAATTAAATCAGATAAAGGTTTGAAATCAAGGTCTTTTCTGGTCAAAATGCAAGTCCCACCTCTACGTTGATGCGGCCTTGAAAAGGCTGACGCTACTTTATAGTTTTTCATAGTAAGATTGGATTCTGCCCCTTTTCGTATTAATGTTTCACTGAGACAAATAATATCAATACTCATATTACTTTTTTCTAGTTCCGTTATTGCTAATTCTAGAAGATCTTTTTTTCTCAATATACCAGCTATATTTTGATGTAGAAGAGAACATTTGCGTCTAATCCCGAAAAAACATCGGTTGACTAGTGTTTTCACGGTTGCTTATACTCGTATGTTTAGAAATATGACTAGTGGTAATATGCTGTTTCTTAAAATAATATGGGATAGTTCCTTTTTTGTACGTAATTGTTTTTGGAAAATTGTTATTATATTTATGATGCATATCTTTGTTGGCACATCTTGATTTCAATTGTGAGGTTACTAATTTCTGGTAGTTTATGTTGTCGATTTCTATATTTATTTTAAAACACATAAAGCGCTTCGATACAAAATTATAGTTATTAGCGCTTACAATAACATCAGATGTATCAATGAATTGGCAGTTTGGGTAGTTTTTCACAATCAGTTTTATGTGTTTATTTAAAAGGTTAGTATTTAAGTAGCGATTATTTAGAACGTTTAGGATGAACACTTTGTTATTTTTTACTTTATGAAGTGAAGAACATAACTCTGTTATAAATAAGTAGGGATTTTTATCGTTACTTCCAATACCTATAACGATAATGTCGTCATTTTGTAGTCCTTCTGATAGTTTGTCAAAGTTGCACAGGACTTGTGTACTCGTTGCATATGGCTTTGAGATGCCCGATACCGAGTATATGTTGTTCCATTTATTATTATTTCTTTGTGTTGCTATTTCTTGAGCATATTCCCGTACTTGTTGGTCACCTAAAACCAATATCCTTGGAGAAGATATGTTGTGGCTCAGTTCTTCTACTTTTCCTGAATTTGAGGAAGAAATTCTTATGTCTTCATGTCGAGTATCTTGAGCTAGTTTGGGTTGATACTTTATAGCTGCGTTTGGACTCTTATTTTGATCCATAGACGTCGCTAAATGTTGTGTCGTGTTATTCTTGATTTCGCTCTTTAGTAGTGGGGGTTGAGGAGTTTTGAGCTTATGGTTTACTGGATCAAAATCTTGAGTCTTTAGGGGTGTAGAATGGGTAGATGTACTAGGCTTTCTAACGTGATTTAAAGGTGTAAAATGAGTAGACGTACTGGGCGTTCTAATGAGATTACGTTTACGTGAAGTTGTTGGTGTCATTTTTTTCATGTCAGATGAAATAATTTTTTTGTATGTTTCAATTATTTTCTGACCCTCGCCTATATTCATGTTTAGTCGGCAGTTTTCACTGTTCAAGTTTTCAATCTCCTGATGTGCTGATTGAAGTTCCATTGTCAATCGTCTAATTGTTTCGTTGAGGGCGATTATAGTGTCGCTGTCATCCATAGACGTGTTTGGCAAGCTCTTCATGGTGGTATCGAACAATGTCGAATTATTTGAAAACAAGTGGTCAAGTGAATTTGCCCGTCGTGGCTTTCTAGTTGTAATGTTCTCTGATTCCATTTCAAAGGAGTTCATATTGGTAATATATTATATTAAGTTTTATTAGTTTGCAAAATAATAAACAAACAAACCAAAAAAAATAAAAATAAATTTAAAAAAGTAAAAACAATCAAGATAAATCCAAAATAATTTTCGTTTTTGACCAACTGTGATTTGAACCCGCACTTGCGAGATTATACTGGCGTAACTAGCCTCCGCGCCACGTAACTACTTGGTAGTGAGTCTCAAATTGTTAGCCTATTTGTTAAGGCAGTAATTCCAGTGGATGGTCCGTCAGTCTGCGTAACCATATAAGGTAACGAAACGCTCCACAAACACTTTTGATGAATCACTTTGGGTCACGTTCACCACACATGTCTTTTGTTTGTTGCTCACTTTTCTTAATAGTTTTTTGATTGTATAGGGCGCACTGTTTGTAATTAGTTTATTTTAATATGAGATTTTGGTCACTTGTACTTTCTACTATTGATTGCTATAAGTTTAGACTATTTTTGTGAGTATTTATAATTTTAAGAAAATAATAACACGGAGCTTCGAGTATTTGCATGCGCTTCGTACGACGGCGCCGCGCGATAGGCGCGAGGGTTGAGGATCGGTGCTGGCCACGGTATGTTGCCTTGCGGCACAATCGGGATGAGTGAGCGGGCGGGGTGGATCAAAAAAAAAAAAAAAATCACTTAAAATCTTGATGTAAAAGTATATAAAAACACGTTGTAAAACACAAGTAAGAGAGAGTCAGAAAAACACAATAAAAAAGTCAAATGAGTTCGGAGTACCAGATTCCACGTTTGCGGTCACACATTTAAAAAATACAAAGTACACAACTTAAAACAAAATATTTTTTTTTTATTGTTGATAGGCACGCGTTTGACCACTATCTCACCGGATGGTAAGCAATGATGTGGAACAAAAAAAAAATCTCGTGCCGGGGCGCCTATATTTATCCCCGGGACACTATACTTCTAGTAGTGAGAAATGGACCCTTAAATGCGTCCCTGTTAGCCAATAGATTACAAGAACGCTAAAAAACATATATCTTTGGCACGGACAAGTACAAACCTGTCCGAGCTTTGGCCTTGAACGGTCTGGCGCACCGAGAACTGACCAATCAGAGGCTCTACATTTTTGGCTTGCTTATGTAGTGAACACCTGCATATTTACCAGTGCGTAAGAATTTATATATTAACAACAAACATTAAATATTACAACAACTGGCAATATGCATGGCTTATCTACTTCTTATTTACATTGTACATTCTTGTCAGAATCTAATTTGTTATGTAAACAAACCTTAAAACTCCAATCATAACAAACAACAATTTATGTAAGTATATAACATGGTATATAAGCCTTATATGTGCTTACATACCGACACATACAAACCTATGAACATCCTACTTCTACATATATAACAAAATATGTCATTAAGTGACTTACATAATTTCAACATCTGACTTCACAATTTTTCAACTATTGACTCTAACAAGATTGGCTAGTTTGAATGCGCCGTCATACACTACTTGCGCTATAGTGAAAACATACTTTAGTAAAAAGTACTTTCTTTTACATGACAACAACTGAACATAAAAGGTTAATTTTAAACATACTAAAACAAACAAACATATGGGCATGAGCGATGGTGCTTCCTCTACAAAGAGTCTGGCACGCCTCCCGTGGGAAGGCATAGGATAATTTCCCAACCCCAAAAAAAAAATAGAATGCTAAGAAAGGGGGTTTCACGCTTTCCTAAAAATTGTGTAGGTACTTAAGTCCTTAGTAATTGATTTTATACAACAGTAGATGAGGATACATCACAAGAACCAATAATGTTTTTGGCGGTATTTTGCCGAATGAAGTTCAATGGTTGTTTTAATTATTCGCAAAATGATTCCTAGTGGAGATTGTGATGTAAAATTGGTTGTTTTGTGTCTCAAGTGTCTACGCACAGTGACAATACGCGGATACCTACTATTAAACATAGTAAAGTTTAAATAAATAAATCTCTTTAGTTCGAAAGTTTCTTCAGTTTAAAATAAATCCCAAAACAAAGTTAATTCTTCATTGTCGTTGTCCAAAAGTTCAACTTTAAACTTGTTTACACAAACTAGTGTCCACAACTGAACTTGGTCGCATTTCTGCATTTCGCCCATGTTTTATTCAGTCTTCTTCTAGCACAGACTGAAGTCGTTAAAATATTTAAATCGACTTTAAACAACAGTTTAACTAAGGACTTTGCTATTAGACAAGTTTTGATTGATTTCGTTGGTTTTGTATTTAGTTATTATTTCGTTTATTCATCTTTCTTACCTAGTAAATACATTTTTAATTTTTTTTTTTTTTTTTTTTTTTTTTTAAATATTAATAATATAATAGAAAAAAACATAAAAATATAAAAAATAGTAGCCTACCGGTATCGGGAACAGGGTCCAAGCTACCCGGTCGTCAGGGTTCCAGAGAGAGAAACCGCCTAACCGTATTTCTATTTAGTTTATTGTTAGTAGTATCTATTACTATGATAAACTATTTAGGATGCCTGTGAAATTGTTGACATGCAAGCCGTGTGCCTGATAGGATGTTTTATTGGAAAAAATTACGAACTTCTACACAAAGTTGCCGAGACTCCTCCGTGCCTCAGCAAGCACTTTAAGGCGCTATTAACTGACAACGACCTTGAGTGGTTAGCTTGCGTGTTCCGTGCTGAGCTCACGTAACGCGTCGTACGTCCACCCAGTAATAGGACTCGCCCATCAAGGAGCGCAGTCCGAAAGTAGACGCATTATTAATTTATTATACATAAAACATCAGATACTATATTAAAACACATATACTAAAATATAAATACTTAAATGATCTCTAAAATGGTGAAGGTTTCAAAAAAATACGGTTTGTTTTCGCTTGAAATTGGCTTTTGTAAATTAATGTGCGTTTGTAATCTGTGCAGAATTAATAATTTTGCTTTCTTTCTTTCTTTTATAGGTTTTGCGGGAAAAAAAAAAACAGAAGTCTATAACTGCGCCTTAAGTCGTTGAACCCGGCTGTGATTTGAAGATCTTTAGCAGTCGTTACGGATAGTCAAAAGCCAGAAAATCTTACACCAGTCTTGAACGGGTACCGAGTTACTCAATTACTAAGGTGTGATGTGAAGGTCGATAGGCAGTCATCATTTTCATCATCATGTATGTGATCGTTTTTATTTTTAATTAATAATTTAATAGTGCTCTTGTGTATTGTATCTTTAGTCCCTGTGTGTTGCATCAAATTGATGTTTTTTTTTTTATGTTTGATAGGCTCGCGTTTGACCACTATCTCACCTGATGGTAAGCGATGATGTGGTCGAAGATGGAGCACGCTTGCCTAGAAGTAACCTATTCACTCTTGACTTAAAGACTCCCAGGTTGTATCTTACAGGAAACACAGACTCCGGTAGAGAATTCCACTCTCTAGCTGTACGTGCAATGAATGTTTTCTCAAAACGCTTTGTGCGTATGGATGGGATGTCCACCATGAACCGGTGGCACTTCGCCGTACGTCTTGTGGTCCTTAGATGAAACGGGCTTGGCGGAATCAAATCATGCAATTCCGTCGCACACTCCCCAAAATGTAATCGATAGAAAACCGACAGGCTAGCAACTCGGCGTCTATGTTTTATCTATCTATCTACACGTACATTGCACACCGGGCGATAACCTCCACAGTTCTCCCCTACAACTCCACACATACCTCAATATCGTCTACAACTCGGTACGTTTAACATGGAACTATTCAGTAACACTCCAGCGTTCAACAGTAATATTGGAAAAGTTGAAACATTCATACTCATTGAGTTTCCTGTCGATAAAACGTCATTTAACTGGGGCGTGCCTTTTCTCGTGAATACGCGAACTGGGGAATTTATAGCGACTCTACCTGCCACAGATTTAGGTTAGGTGTCAATGTTTTTGAAGGGTTTAAGGCCAGATTTTTTTTTCTGGCTCGTTTGAACGTACGAGTATTTTGACAGCCTGTTGGTTTATCATATTTATCTTGCCCTTATCCTAATTTATATGGGCTCAACGCAATATGTTTTCTTCTACTTTAAGAGGGAACAGGGGCTAAGATTCTCTTTACAAATGTATTCCCCTTTTTTCTTCCTGAATAATGCCTCTAGGGGTATAGTTTTTTTTTATTAAGTAAGGTCTGCTGTAGACACGTCCTTGTCATTTCCTTCTTTCTCCATAATAAATTAAGTCCCGCCAAAAATGACAAAAAATGGCCCATTTTTACCGCCGTGGTATGAGGATTACCAGAAAAATTCGAAGAGTTTTAACATAAAACATTTAATAGGAACCTAGACATACTCTATCTTAAAATTTTAGGACCAAAAATAATAGAATCGGCTCTGTTTTCGAGGAGAAAAAAGGGGAATACTACAACGTTGATCTCGTCAATAAATTTTGTGATAAAATTGGTCTGAGCTGCAGCTGTCTCTATCGCACTATACGGGCGCAGGCTTGAGGAAGCACGACAGCAATAGTTTCTTCAAATATCTATTTTTCAAATTCTTCGCAGGCCCTGTTCCCTCTTAAGTTATCCTCCCGACCGAATTTGACCACGGTAGCCAATCTCACACTAACATTTTCTTAACTCCAGGCTACACAATTATTCCTAGTCATCATCATCATTTATTTATTTATTGGACCTCCGACAAAGGACACACAGATATTTCACATAACCTAATAATACAACTGACGCTTAACACGTGTGCTCCTTCAATTATGGGAGACCACAGCATGCACATAATATTGTAGGACCCCAAGGCACCAGTACGGCTTGCAGGGATCCTGGGACGTTATTTGAAGCCCCGGGGGATGTCACGTAGCTTGGCGACTCGCTGGCTTAGCGTGAGAGGACTATACGGAGGGATACTGGCTACGGTCGAATAAGGAAAAGTGCTGAAGGCGATTTAAATTATATATATTACTAGGCAAAAAGCATAACATCGGTGCCCACTTGCCAGGGCTAAACTTCTATATCTCAAACAAATGTCATGACTACACCTTCTTAATTCAAACGGCTCTCCAATACTCTTACTTACCAATTAAAGGCCGCTAATATTAGGCAGTGACTACAATCGTCCCAATATTGTGACGATTGTAGACACAGCCTAATTTCAGCGGGTTTGCACCGGTCTTTAGCTGGCAGTTAAGAATATTGGAGAGTCGATGGAATAATTATAAAGAGTAGATGTGAATTTTGTTTTATGTCAGACTAGAGTTTTGCCCTTGCAAGTGGGCACACATGTTATCCTTATGACTACCAATATAGTTATATAAAGCGCCCTCAGCTCTTTTCTTATCCGCCCTTAGCTAGTTACCCTTTTATGCACCGCACTCTCGCGTTGCCAGCGAGTGAGTCCTCTACCCTGAAGATGCTACAGCGTCCCAGGATCCCTGCAGGCCGTACTGGTGCCTTGGGGTCCTACAATATACAAAGCTAGGTGAATAACCGATAAGATTGTATTACACACAATAATAATTTGAAAAAATGATTAAATGGTATGGTAATTGACATGAACATGACATGAACATGACATGAACATGACATGAACATGACATAAACATGACATGAACATGACATGCACATGACATGAACATGACATGAACATGACATGAACATGACATAAACATGACATGTACGTGACATGAACATGACATGAACACGTTTTGAACATGACATGAACACGATTTGAACATGACATGAACATGACATGAACATGAACATGACATGAACATGACATGAACATGACATGAACATGACATGAACATGACATGAACATGACATGAACATGACATGAACATGACATGAACATGACATGAACATGAGATACAATGGTACTTTATTTCATCCAAAATACCTCCACTGCTGGACATACCTCCCACAAGTGTCGTCGCAACGACTGGTCCTGCATAATTCCTAGTTGGAAAACCCTATAGCACGTTTTGCCCGACCCTGGAATCAAACCCTCACACAGGAGACCAAAACGGAGCAGGTAAAACAACTTCCACACCTTCCATAAGTACTTCTCTAGTAGTCCTCATCTCAGTTGTCAGTCAGTGTTTCAAGGGTCCTTTTCCTTTCTCGGTAGTGACTTGGGATAAGTCGTCAAACACCTCACTACCGACCGTGGGGTTTCGGCCTGATTTTCCTTTTTACGGCCCGGGATTTTCCTTAAAACATCAATTAAGGTTGGCCAACGAGGCAAATGACGAAAATTTAAGGCGCAGTTAAACAACTTCTAATGATTTTTATTGAACATCACGTCACGACAAGTTTTATTTCTTTAAAAAAAAATTACGTTACTCTAGACAATTTCTTTCGTAATTTGAAATGTGAATATTTTAATTTGTGTATCTATAACATAGTGTAATCAATTTGGAAAGTTATGTCTAACGCAAATAAAAAATTGAGAATCACGCAAAAATTATTTAGCGTATTTTTAAGAAACGTTCACCATTTTAAAGATAATTTAGTTATTTATCTTTTAGTGTACGTGTTTAAGTATAATACCTGTTGTTTTATGTGTAATAAATTAATAATGCATCTAATTTGGAACAGCGCTCCTTGATGGGTGAGTCCTATCACTGGGTGGACGTACGACGCGTTACGTGAGCTCAGCACAGAACACACAAGCTAACCACTCAAGGTCATTGGCATTTAATAGCGCCTTAAATAGTTATTCGAGGGCGAACCTTAATCTTAATGAACATGTCATACACGTCCCTCATAGGAACTTTTAATTATAACCAGTCTACAAAATTAAATAGTGTCATGGCGTCACCCGGTTGATTTGAAATGGCAGAGCGCTAATTAGAACACCATCTCAGTGAGCAGCAATAGCAATAGATGGTTATGTTGTGGTTAGGCGAGCGAGGGTTCGTGATTTCGAAGTCAAGTTCTTGCATATCTATGCTATGAACATCTCACTGCGATTTTGTCTTTTGCTTTTACAGAGTCACACAAAATGTTTTGGGAACACATTCATCGTGCGTCAAACTGAGGAGTGGAATTCTCTGCCGGAGTCTGCGTTTGCTGATAGCTACAACCTCTATCTGGTCTCTAGGTCTTTTAGGCGCGGTGTTCCCTAAACAGTCAAAAAAATTGGTTTCTTGGATAGTCGAGTATGACGTAATGCAATGAAAATATTCTTTACAAAAAATACAGTGGACAGAGAAGGGTTTAAAGAAAAAATTTAACCGAATAGAATAGTAAAAACAGTTTGATATTCCCAATAAAAAAATTGGACATTGCTCCACAAAAATAAACTAATTTGGCGTCGAACATCTCTGTATTTTTAGCGATAACAACATTTTTTTTTTTAAGAATTGAATAGTATTACAATTTTATTAAAACTTTGACCGTTGTGGCCGGTCAAAGTTATTATTTAATTTATTGTGTATATTCTGGATAATCTAAAGAAAACCCGTACAATAATTGCAAATTCGCATCGTCAACACAACTATTATGTTCAATTCTCAACCTTATTTGAAGCTATCTCAAATCGTAGTCAGTCCGCACCTTAAGTCAAGAGTGAATAGGTTACACCAAGGCAAGCGTGCTCCATCGTCGACCACATCAGGTATTGATTAAGCGTGAGCTCATCAATGATAATAACAAAAATGCCACTTCAAAAAGAGTTGCCAATGCACCTGTGGTACTACCAACACCATCACCATCACCGTTGTGACCAGTTACCATCAAGTGGACCGCGCTTGTTTGCACTCTAGGGCATAAAATGATTCATGAATGAACCATGAATACCGAACGGAACCGAAACGCTTGGGCCATGGGGTCCCAGTGAGCGTCTCCTTTTCAAGGATATTTCTCGCCGACTGATCGACACTTTGCGTGACCAGAGGGCTGACTCGTTCTGTGGTAGACTTCTGGGCATGTTTCCGGATGACAGCGCTGTGGAAGAGCACTTCGCTGCCTTTTTTTTTTTTGGGGTGTGGGAAATCATCCTATGACTTCTCCCGCTCTGGGTGGAGTGGGAGGGCGTGTCAGACTCTTACTGACTAAAACCCAACCCTGTTCCTTCCTTGCCTGAGTGCTCAGGGGAGCGGTAACTCTGTTACGAATTTATCCGCTACCCCTTGGCATGCAGGCATCCGCCATGATGGGTCCCGTCAGTGGTGGCTGACATCTCTTTGAGGCGCGCGTGGAACACTACTCGCCGTTGACTCTCGAGCCTGCTACTGCTACCCATTACTCGACGGCCGCAGGCCCGCGTCTACGGTGGAGCACTTCGACCCCTGAATGTATTTTGTTTTTGTATATTTGTTTTGTTTTTGTTTAGAAAAACTATATTATGTAAAAGTTTGGATGGATGAATGTTTGTTATTCAATCACGCCAGAAAGGCTGAACAGATCTGGATGAAATTTGGAACAGCGATAGATTATAATCTGGAATAGCAGATAGGCTAATTTATAGCGGGGGGTAATAAGTACTTATTCCACGCGGGCGAAGCCGCTGACCGAAGCTAGTATGTAATACCTAAAGAATGGCTTGCAATAACTTTTCTCAAAGCCATTCATAAAAAGCTAAGGGCATTTTATAATTAATGATTGTGAGGAACCTTTGTTCAAAAGCTTTTGCTAGTGACGTATAATGAATAAATTGAGGGTAGGCACAATAAATCGGTCTTGAGCCGAGTTGAGCCGAAGTGTGACGAAGTGAGCACGAACGTTTTGTTCGTTCGTAATTTGATTTTTAATTTACGAAATTGATATCCGTTTTCCGCGAAATATATACAATAGATAGTCTACTTCCGGGATAATAGATTTATTAGAGGTTTTTTGTTTGTGCCTTTAGCCAGCCGATTTAAGAAATTAACTATTTAGTGTTTTGATACAGAATACAGTAACTATGTTTTCCAATAGAATCCGGATGTAATACATTCTAATGTTTTTGCAGCATTCGGCAGCGAATGTGTTGCATCTCATGGCGACATGGAGAGAGCGACTGTCGCAACCCAGCGCTGGGCACGCCACCATTGCGGCGGTAATGCCCCTCTTTAAGGAGTGGCTGGAGAGGCGCCACGGCGTCCTCACCTTTCGCCTGACGCAGGTCCTCGCCGGACGCGGAAGTTTCGGGGGGTTCCTGTGTAGGATAAGGCGGAGGGAAACGCCCGGATGTCCCCACTGTGAGGATCGCCCAGAGGACACGGTGGAGCACACGGTGGAGATCTGCCCCGCTTAGGCGGAGCCCCGCCTAAGCGCCCGGAAGCGATCGGCGGCAGCGACCTCTCGCGCCCGTCCCTGATCCAGGCCATGGTACGGAGCGAGAGAGAATGGAAAGCAGTCTCCTCCTTCTGCGAAGCAGTAATGCTCGCGAAGGAGAAGGCGGCACGGGTGAGGGAGAGGCAACAACAACAGACTCGCACTCATGCCCTCAGCAGTAGCCGCCACAGGAGACGCCCTGGGCGGAGGACGTCGCGAGATGATCTCCGGCTACCGTAGACCCGGGCCTGCGGACCGCGAATAGTGGGTAACTCGCCCCCGATCAGCACCAGGCGCGAGAGTCGACGGCGCGTAGTGTTCCACGCACGGCTCAAAGAGTTGTCAGCAAACATGACGGGGCCCGTACGGCCGATGCCTGCCTGGGGGTTGGGCATTCAGGGCAGGGAAGGAACAGGGGTGGGCTTTAGTCAGTAAGAGTCTGACACGCCCTTCCGCTCCACTATAGAGCGGGAGATGTCATTGGATGATTTCCCACCCCACAAAAAAGAAAAAAAAGGCTTCTCGGCAAACCGTAGACGCAGGTCTGCGGACGGCGACTACCTAGTTGTAGCTCGCCGTCCGATCAACACCAGGCTCGAGAGTTCCACGCGCGTCTCAAAGAGATGTCAGCCACCACTGACGGGGCCCATCATGGCCGATGCCTGCATGCCAAGGGGTCGCGGATAAATTCGTAACAGAGTTACCGCTCCCCTGGGCACTCAGGCAAGGAAGGAACAGGGGTGGGTTTTAGTCAGTAAAAGTATGACATAAAAAAAAGACTTCTCGGCAAGCTTCGTTGAGGTACAATGAAATTCTCAGCTTTATTTTACCGAGATCGCGCCCGTTTCAATGATTCCACATAATATATTATAATATATAATATTCAGTTGCGTAGACTCTTGATACACATAATAACATTTTTACAAAAAAAAAAATAAAAAAAACATAAGTACAGACGAATTGAGAACCTCTCCTCCTTTTTGAACCGACTTCCGAAATTAAAGTTATTTTGCATTTTTTTGTTTTTTTATGGAAGTCAGTTAGAAGTGGCTGCCTCCAATTCAAGTATAGACTTCAGTGTTGTGCTATAACATGGCCTAGAATCTTACACAAGCCTTCTTCTTGAAATATCGAAGAGAGAGAAGAGAGTAACTGGCAAAAAAAATATACACAGTGTAAAGGGTTGAAACTCCAAATGCCTAGTTGACTTCACGTGACCTAAGGGCTGACTTTTACCTCGGCCAGAGGTTAAGGGCCTACCTCCGCATAAGTGGCGCTTTCATTGAATAAAAAATCTTATCTTAGCATAGAAAGTAAAGATTAAAGAATCCTATGTTGCATTTGTTACAGATAGTATTAGGTATTTTTACGTTGTTAAAACAGGACTCAAAGTGTTTCGTATCCAAAGTAGTAAGCAAAAGTGTCAAAAACGGCCGCTTTTGGTACTTTTGCCTACTACTTTGAATACGAAACACTTTGAGTCCTGTTACAACATACGATTTTTTAATCTTTATTTTCTACGCTTTGCTACGAATTTTTATTCAATGAGGGCGCCACTTGGCGGCTATATACGCCTAAAGCATTGCCATACAACGTGGCAATGGCGCCAGTCTTTTGGGCAAACTTCCAGTCAACAGCGACGCGAAGAAACTTTTTGACGCCAATTTTAAGTCTTATCTAGTTAGATGTTTTTGTTTTAATAATAGTTAGTCAAGTACTTTATAAGTGTAAATAGTATCCTTCTAATATTATTATAATTGTGAAAGTTTGTGAGGACTTATGTTTGTTACTCTTTCACGCAAAAACTACTGAAAGGGTTTTGATGAAACTTAACAGTAATATTGCGGAGACATAAAAATAACACATAGGTTATAATTTATATGCCTAGGGGTAGCGGATAAATTCGTAACAGAGTTACCGTTCCCTTGGGCACTCAGGCAAGGAAGGAACAGGGGTGGGTTTTAGTCAGTAAGAGTCTGACAAGCCCTCCGATGTCATTGGATGATTTCCCACCCCAAAAAAAAGCAAGAAGTACTAATACCATGCGGGCGAAGCCGCTAGCAAAAGCTAGTATTTTATGAATTTAATCAATTTCACACTATTGTGAAAATAATACATAACAACAGAAAACTGGACAAAACATTCCCTTCCATCCATCCACAGGCCCGTCTCCCCATCAACAATGTCTCATAAAAATCTCCATGGCATTTGTGAATTTTCATCAGAGCCGGCATGAAGGCCCGGCCATCATCATCTGTTTTGTCAAAAAAGGTTGAGTCATAAAACTGAGACGCGGGGACACAAATTATTTGCCGACGTTACCCGCGACCCGGATAAATTATTCATTGCTGGGGGTATTCTGAGTGACGATAACAAAACGAGAAAGAAATCACCACGTAATATAAAACAAAGTTTGCTAAAAACTCAAAAACTACAGTATGGATTTATATTCAGTTTTCATCAAAAGACAGAGTGATTTAAGAGGAAGGTTTACGTGTATAATGTGGGGCGGGTCGCTAGTGTTTGTTAATTCATTTCACACGGAAATCAACGCGATGATCGCCTCAAAGCCACGGCAAGTTACCCACTACTCGCCGTCCGCAGGCCCAGGTCTACGGTGGCCGGAGATCGTCTTGCGGCGACGGAAGCCCCTGGCGTCTCCTGCGGCGGCTGCTGCTGAGGGCGTGAGGGCGACTCTGTTGTTGAGTCTCCCTCACCCATGCCGCCTCCCTCTTCGCGAGCATTACTGCTTGTTCCTAATAGCTAAAGATGTTATTGTATTGGACACACAGAACATTAGCAGCTTGATAGTTGTGATTCGCCCATAACCTGGGATCTTTATGTCCAAGGGTTACTCCTAGAAAAGCGTGCTTCTTCGTCGATCACATCATCACTTCAAATCACATGAAATAGTGTTCTAGTGATGTGTTGTGTCCTACGAATAAATTAAAAATTATCGATATTGTGTCGATGTATGCTATCCGGCTGCCATGCACCTTAATCATAACGCTTTTGGTTTGAACGGCTGTTTTTAGAAGAAATTTTTTTCTTACCCTATTTTGAGTACTATTAGAAACCAAGAACATTCAAAACTAACTAAAGGTACCAATTTGTACAAACAGTCTATCGAATGAACCACAAGTAATTATAATCGAACTTCAAAATAGCCCCAAATAGGACGAAAATAACCGAAAAACCATTTCTCTATGGTATAAACAGTCGTTTAATCTGAGCGGGCGAAAGTAAAATGATACTGAGGCTGGGCTCACATTTGCGATTAGTCGATAATCGCAACGATGACATGTCGGCTTCTCATTTTGTCTATGAGAGGTTATTTCGCATGTACAGATACAAGCCGGCTTCTTATACTGGTACTTCAGATTGCTGGAGTTTGACACTCCGTCTATAACCTTTCATAGTCTAAGATGCCAACGGCCTTGAGTGGTTAGGTTGCGTGTTCTGTGCTGAGCTCACGCAACGCGTCGTTAGTCCACCCAGTAATAGGACTCGCCCATCAAGACACGCTGTCACAAATTAGACGCATTATTAATGTATTGTACATAAAACATCAGGTACTATATAATACTAAAAGCCGTATACTAAAAGATTAATAATTAAATTATCTTTAAAATGGTGAAGGTTTCATAAAAATACGCTTAATAGTTTTTGCATGATGAGCACTCCGACCAACCAAGGCCCAAGTTGTTCAACCACAAACGGCTCGAAAATGAAAATCCAAATAAGCTTGTTATATTTGCGACGTTTGAGGTTTAATGCGTAGAAGCGTAAGTGTACGCCCAAACATATACCAATTGAACTGAACACCGACCACTCTGCATGATGTATGACTGTTTGTCACATTATGGAGTCGTATATATGTATAGTAATAATGGGGCAAATAAACGGATTATAGTTTATTGATCCAGTTCAGAGATGAATGGGACGTGGAGATATTTTTGAATGGGAGAAGAAAATAGTTCGAGAATTCTAGGTAGCTTTTTTTAAGAAAAATTGAATTGTTTTGCTTTTTGGAGACCAAAATTTTTAATGTTAAATTCGACCTCCAATATTTTTCACTAAAACCGGCGAGAAAACTTCTAAATATAAGAATACCCGCAATATGGTTTCTTTTCTTTATTCCTATTATTTATTTTGTTAAAAAAACTTTTTTACAAAAAAATACAGTTCCGAAATTAAAGTGAGTATATTGCAATATTTTATTTATTTTTTTATTTATTTATTTTGTGTTTTTCTTTGAAGTCGTTTGTATTTTTTTTTTAATAAAGTTTTATATTTTTCACTTTATAAGTGTAGTAGGTAAATGTGTACCCCATAACTAAAACTAAATAGTAAAGTTATGCCCGAATTGATAGAATTTGAACATAATTGGTGAAACTTGGGTGTATCAGGGTGAACTATACAAATCTGTGTACCCCTTCAGAGCAAATCAGCGTGATGTAATGTAATGAAGTGGTTTAAACAATAAACAGACATGCGATTGCAGCAATTCCAGAAGGTTTGCTATCATTTATTGAAGAGTTCCATTGTCAATCTCCGAAGTTCTTCATGCATGTGTATTGGCTAACTCAGTTGACATCTATTTGATAGGCACTATGCAGTACATTGCTGCAGTTAAAACCACATGTTAATGATATTCACGATAAAGAAACAGCTCAACAAAAATTTGAAGAAGTTTTTTTTTTTTGAAGAAAGAAGGAGAGTAAGTATTTAATTCTATACGTTGCCCATACTACAAATTACTCCTTATCATGGGGTTCACAAACATTTAAACTCAAATACACAAGAAACCCAGACCCGGAACAACAATCTGTAGGCTATCATCTTTTAAAAATCATCATCATTTCACCCGAAAGACTGCTGGACATAGGCCTGCCCCAAGTGTCACCACAATGACCGTTCCTGTGCGTCTCGCATCCATCGGCTACCCGCGACCCTCACCAGGTCATCGGTCCACCTTTTTCGAGGCCTTCCAACGCTGTGTCTTCCGGCACGCGGTCGCCATTCCAGAACTTTTCGGCGCCATCGACCATCTGTTCTGCGAGTAACGTGCCCTGCCCACTTCATTTCAGTTTGGCGATTCTTCCGGCTATATCGGTAACCTTAGTTCTCTTGCGGATATCATCATTCCTGATTCGATCACGCAAGGAAACTCCGAGCATAAATCCATTGCCTTTTGGGTTTGGGACTATAAGCCTTCTGATGAGACCCATTGTGAGCGAACGAACGTTTCGGTTCCATAAGTAATCACTGGCCACACGCAGACTTTCGTCTTGAGACACTGTGGTATGTGAGATGAGAAGATACCACGCAACTTCCCGAACGCCGCCCAGCCGAGTCGAATTCGACGGTTGACCACTTTCTTGAATCAGCCCTACCTGGCTTTACTGTCTGGCTTTTAAAAATGTTATTTACCAGTTCATGATTGAAAAGAAAGCCGAGCCTACTTTTCGTCCAATTTTGTGAACCTCTTTGGACACCAAAATAACAGACAGCTACATTCTATGTCATTGATCTACGTACTTATATTGCGTAACAACAAAATGTATCGTTAAAATAACAAAATCAACCATAAAACATTTAGTTTAGAGACATCAAAACTTCAGCACTGCATTTATGTTAAAAGCAGTACTTTACTGTTGACGATGCTTCTCACGATAGGCGCGAGGGTTGATGGATTTGTGTGTGACTGGCGTATTGTTGTCTCGCGACACTCACGTGTGATGAAATGAGCAAGTGGGTCAATCAAATTGATACACAGATGAAAATATAAAATGGTATATTGGCACATAAAATAAAAGGTAAATGGTAAAAAGTTAGATGAAGCACAGGTTTACACAGAATTACGGTTGAAACACAATATGAATTACTGCCCCAATAGTGGACAGTAACTAATGTCTGTACAAGGAGTGGTACAAGACACTTTAAACCGCCGTACAAGGTGTGGTACTAGGCGATAGGAGCGAAGCCAGAGGCCTACGAGCTCACTTGAGTCACTAACGCTGAGAGACTAATTTTGACTGCCAGGGGCGCCTATATATATCACCCAAATTCTATGGGGCACGTAGTGAAACTAATGCCGACCCGGACAGCCAATACATTTTGTTAATTTTACAAATTAACTTGAACATTAACTATCGACCAATCACAGGCGTTCTGACATTTTGACGACAACCAATCAGAGAAGACTTTTCTTATCTCTTATGTAATGAACACCTGCATATTTACTTTACATATTTACTTGTCTTTCTAACGACAAAACTAACATTTATACATAATGCAAAGTATGTATTCGATGGACAAACTGAATCTACGTTATACTTTACTATTAGATTCTAAATTCACATTCTCACAAATCTACAAACTACAATAAAAACAAAGGAACTTTACATATGTATTTCAATATGTACATAAAACAACATGGTGGACTCCGAAAACTTTCCACTGTCTGTAGCCAATCATGAGAAGCATGATTATGATCAACCAATCGCTGACTAGCCGAAATTTCTTACTATTGACTTTATCACAATTGGTCAATTTTAGCGCCTTAGCATGCACTACTTGCGCTATACAAAAAAGTTACCTCATAAACCTTGACATTGAACATGTTTTTTACCTTTAATCTTATGATACTTAAAACATAATGATACGTAATTAAAACATAAGAAAACATACTTAAGACATAACAAGGCATACTTTAGACATAATAAGGTATACTTAGGACATGAAAAGACATACTTATGACATAATAAAGCATACTTTAGGACATAACAAAAACAAACTATGCTAGCTGTAATTTGCTATGGTCAGAGTGATGGCGCCATTCTCAACACCGGGGTGATGGTGGATCCTCTACATACCACCCCCCGTGAGAGGCTTCAACCGATCACGCTACCGTCGGTAGGAAGCACAATCACCCTGACCGCAGGTCTACGTAAGACCCCCGAAGTCGTCTCCACGTCGACTACTCTAACAACAGAGTCCATCCCGGGACTTACATTCTTAACTATTCCCTTTACCCACTGGTTACGTGGCCTATTCTCGTCGGTCACCAGCACGACGTCGCCGACCTTGACGTTGGGCACGTCGCTCGTCCACTTCTGTCGCCGCTGCAGAGCCGGAAGAAACTCACGCAGCCACCGGCGCCAGAAGAGGTCTGCCAACGCGTTGACACGACGCCACATGCGTCGCGAGTCGATGTCGCCCGGATCAGGGCGCACGTACGGAGCATCCCCCGCGGCTGAGCCCAGCAGGAGATGATTGGGTGTCAAAACGACGGGATGGCTCACGTCGTCAGAGACATAACATAACGGCCGGCTGTTGACGACCAGCTCGGCCTCGGTGAGGAGGGTGTAAAGGACCTCCTCACGTGGGGCGCGCTCTCGCAGCGTCGCCTTGAGGGCGCTCTTAATTGAGCGCACTAGACGCTCCCAGCAGCCACCCATGTGTGGGGCCGCGGGAGGGTTGAAGTGCCAGGCGATACCCCGGCTGACGGCTTCTTCTTGGACCCGGGTGTGGTCCAGGTCCCGCAGCGCAGCACGAAGCTCGGTGTTGGCCCCGACAAAGTTTGTACCCTTGTCGGAGTACATGTGGGCGGGCCGGCCCCGGCGCGCCACTAGGCGCCGCAGGGCGAGGATGGCTGAGTCGGCGCTCAGCGAGGCCGCCAACTCCACGTGGACAGCGCGTGTGGTGAGGCACGTAAACAGCGCCCCCCACCTCTTCTCCCGGCGCCTCCCGATGGTGACCTCCATTGGGCCGAAATAATCGACCCCGCAGTGCATGAACGCTCGACGCGTCACCTCCAGCCTCGCGGCCGGCAGGTTACCCATCTTGGGTGCCGCTGTCTTAGCTCGAGACAGCCGGCACACTTGACATTGAGATATTACGGCCTTTACTGTGGACCGTATGTTAGTGACCCAAAACCTTTCCCTTATTAGGTTCACTATTGCCTCTTGATTGGCATGTAAGGCAGACACATGATATTGCAGAACTAATTTACGGGTTAGCGGATGGCGCCCGTCTAAAATAATAGGATGGCGCTCGTCAAAAGAGAGCGCTTCACAAGCCCCCAGCCTACCCCTCACTCTAATGAGACTTTCATAATACATAGGGTCAAGAGCTTTTAACCTGCTTGTCTGTGGCAGCTGCTTTCCATCGGAGAGTGCTGTCACCTCGGCTGGGTAACTTTCCTTCTGCATCTGGCGCAGGAGACGTATCTCGGCGTCGTGCAGGTCTTCTATGGAGAGTGTGGCAGTCGGTCTCTGCTTGCGGCATCTACTGATAAATGCCAGCACGCGTGCTAGTACTCGCTGTGTGCGTCTCCATGTTGACGCTCTGGTGTGATCAACTACTGGCTCCTCCACTACCACCAGGTTGTAGGTGCGCTGGATCCTCTCGGCGTCAGTGCCTTCCGACCTCAAGTCGGAACACACCGGCCACCGCTCCTGTGGACTCAGAAGAAAAGCGGGACCCGACAGCCACGCACCACTGTTTATCGGCCACGACAACCTGGTCGCTACGTCAGCTGGGTTCTCCGCAGATGGAACCCAGCGCCAGTCACATCTCTCAGAACGCGAGTCTATTTCACCTAATCTATGAGACACAAACTTTTGAAAATCTTTGGCATCAGAGTTAATCCAATTCAAAACTGTTTTGCTGTCGGTCCACAAGTACTTACGTGTAATATCTATACCTACTTCCTTGACGACTGTGTCTGCCACTCGACATGCAAGCACAGCCGCCTGTAACTCTAGTCGCGGTATCGATACAACCTTTTGGGGTGCCACTCTTGCCTTGCCTAGTACCATGGCAACATGTCTCTTGCCATCCTCGGTGGTACCTACTAGGTAAGCGACTGCTGCATACGCTAACTCGCTAGCGTCACCAAAAACATGCAGCTCTACTTTACCTAAACTTAGCCCATACCACCTAGGTATTTCTAGGTTACCTAGGCACTGCAAATTATTGAGCCATGTGAACCATGCGTCCACCTCATTTGCAGGCAGCGGCTCGTCCCAGTCTATCCCAGACTTCCACACACGTTGCATCAATATCCGCGACTGAATCACACACGGATACAACAGGCCTAACGGGTCGAATATCGACATGATAAAACGTAAGAATTCCCTCTTTGTAGGGATAGACTTACCCGATTTTATCTCGTCAGGCAATCGCTTAAATGACAGATCGAACGCGAGATGATCGTTGCTAGGCGACCATATCATACCTAGCGTTCTCTCTGTCGCGGACTCACCCTTGTCCAGCGATACTCTTTCGGGCATTTCCAGCTGTAGGCGCTCTCGTAAAACTGATGAATTTGTAATCCACCCCCGTATCATGAAGCCCCCCTGAGCATGTATGTGAGTGACTTGCTCAACCAGCTCACTAGCTTGCTCTACAGACCATACACTGTCTAGATAGTCGTCCATATAATGACGACTGTGTATGGCCTCCACAGCCTGGGGGTACTCTCCTGAAAACCTATCTGCATTCTTGTTAAGAATGAAGATCGCGGTTGCCGGGGAGGACACTGCACCAAATATCATCGAGTTCATGACATATGTTTGTGGTTCATTAACCTTGTCTTGGCCTCTCCACAAAAACAGCTGGGCACCCTGATCCTCCTTCCTGATACGGATCCTCATGAACATATCAGCTATGTCCCCGCTGAAGGCTACTGGTCCCAGTCTAAACCTAATTAAAATACCTAGTAGTGAATTTAACATATCTGGGCCAGTTAACAAGTTGTCGTTAAGTGACGTGCCCCCATATGCAGCAGCAGCATCATAAACCAGTCTCAACTTACCTGGTTTATTGGGATTGACCACCCCAAAGTGAGGCAGGTACCAGATAGGGTGACTACTTATGCCACCCTGGACCCTGGAGGCATACCCCTCCTCTAGCAACCTGTCCACTTGATTACAGTATGCTGCTGCATACTCGACATTACGGTGTAGCTTACGCTCCACGCCACCTAACCTTTGCAACGCTTGCCTTCTGTTATCAGGAAGTTGCACATTGTCATGCTTCCATAGCAGACCTACTTCCCATTGCTTGCCATCTGCCGTCATCTTACTGGTAGATTCTAAGATGGCAGTGGCTCGCTCATCTTCCCAATGTTTGCGTGGGGCATCCCTAACACCGATGGCCTCCAGGTCAAACTGTTGCTTGACCATGTCATGCAACATGGGTAGACTAGACATACAATTGACTTTACATGAACTGTCAGCGGAAAACAATTTTCTAATAGGCCCGTGAACTACCCACCCTAGCTTAGTGAGAGAGGCAACTGGCTTACCAGACTTTCCATGGCGTGTCTCCTCACTGGCGAGCAGCTCCCAGTTGTCCTGCCCGATCAGCAGCAGCGGCTTGGCTCCCAACATTTCCTCGCAGCCCAAGTCACGGAGGTGGCGATGCTCCTCCATGATGCCAGCAGGCACCGACTGCGCCGGCAGGTCCAGGTCCTGTAACGTGCGACACATAATATTAAATGTTTTGTTTGTAGCTCCGCGTACTGACAGTTTAATAACTTTCGAACTAGCATCATACAGTTCGATACCACGTGCGCTTTGGATTCTAATTGGTTTTTGGACACCTTTAACATTTCCAATTAGACTCTTGTCCACCAAAGACACCGTGGCCCCGTCGTCCAATAGGGCGTAACATTTCTTAATGTTGTTGCCAACTTTTACCGTCACTGGTATAACTTTCAAGAGAGCACTACCTACATTAACTCGCATGTTGGTTACCGATTCGTGCTTCTTCTCCTGATGTAACATTACATGGTGTGCCGCGTTGCATTTTTCACACCTTTTACCTCGACAGTGGATACGTGGGTGATCTTTAACTAGACATTTAAAACATACCCGCGTACTTTTGACGTGTCTCCACCTCTCTTCACTATTTAATTTAGCAAATTTCTCACAATGCAGTAAAGTGTGCGTTTTCTGACATAAGGAACATCTATACTCATTTGTAACATCAGCTGTTTGTCTTTCAGTGCCCGCTTCAGCTTGCACGAACAATTTCTGTTTATTGACATTTTGATTACTTTTATTAGGCACAGCAGATCTTGATTTTAAATTAACAGCTGGGCCAGGGCTAGGCAAGTCTAGTTGAACATAATATGAAGTAGCCCTGGCTAGGTGCACTAGAAATTCTGAAAGTAACTCTAGGCTAGGTGACACTCTGACATCAATGCCCTGTGACGATGCCACCCCCATCGCAAAATCCCCGTACTGAGCACGTTGAATAGGTGTAAGTTTAGACAATAATTCACTTACCAGCTGTGGGTTGTTGAGATATCCATTCGCGTTGATGTTCCTTAATAACGACACACAATTACGTACCGTGGTGGAGAACGTACGCAACTCACGTCCACTTTCGGTGATCTTCGGTAATGCACGCACTTTCCTGATGGCACATTCCAATAATAGGTTCGGATGGCCGAACTCCTCGTCGAGCGCCCTCATTATGTCGGCTGGATTTAAACATGTGCGCAGCAGGTCTTCCACTGCCCGCCTTGCGTCGCCTTGCAACGACGTTCGCAGCCGAGCTAGGTTCTCGTACGATTTAAAGTTGTACTGGGCCGTCGTCTCCCAAAACATATTTTTGTATGCGAGCCAGTCTGCCGGGTTGCCACCAAAAATGGGCAGCTCGTAAGCCTGCCTTGGCACCGGGCGTGGCCGAGCTATGCTTGCAATAGCGTCGGCCAACTGGTCGAAACGGTTGTCCCTCGGCTTGCGCTCCGCGTCCTCGGGCTCGTGCCCCCAACTTACTCCCTCCCTTGCTGCTGATGTCTGCGGACCAGCAACCTCACGAGTTGGCGCCGCCAACACTGGATCCGCAAACTGCACTGACACTGTGGGTGGTCGTCTTTGTTCACTGGGCACCAACCGTAGCACGGGCGCTGTCGTAGCGCAGGAACTAACTTTCGTCGCCACCGCGGCACTTGGCGTCGCGGCGCGTGTAACATATGTCGCGGGCGCACCGGTATACGTAACGGGCGCGGTCGCGGGCGCTCCGCTGTACGAAGCGGGCGCCGACGCGGTCACTTGCACATGCGCGTCACTAGGTGTAGGTACGGCGAGTGTGGACGGCACACGGCACTCCGATGACTCTTGACGTTCATCTATTCGTGGAGTCGTGTCCATCCACTGTTCGACACGTCGGGTTGTAGTCCCCTCCTCGTCCGTACCCGATGAGTTCTCAGCGTCAATTTCTGCTAAGTCGACCTCCAGCTTCTTCCTCACCAGCCCCTCTCTGAGGCGCACCAACTCCCGTTGTGCCTCGTACTCCGCCTTCTTCCTCAGGTACGTGGAGTGGCTCTGCCCGCTCCTGGATGAGGCGGCGACACTGGGCTCTTTCGACTCTCCCCTTCCACGGCCTCTTCGTGGCGTTACCTCTGGTGCTTGCACATTACGGTGATCTATAACTCGACCACCCACCAGAGGTATTGCCGGCGTGGGGAAAGACGACGTCGTTGGTGCCATTGATGGTGAGGCGGGCGCCCTCTCACTGGGCACGCCCGAGTCCGACTCTAGGTGTCTTGCACTGGCCATTCTTCTTGTCTTGCTTCTTGTCGTGACCGCACTATGCTCACTCATAATACCCAGTCACAACACACAATCCGGCGAACGAAGGACCAAATTGTACACGATGATCCGCGCTCGAAGGACCAAATTGTTGACGATGCTTCTCACGATAGGCGCGAGGGTTGATGGATTTGTGTGTGACTGGCGTATTGTTGTCTCGCGACACTCACGTGTGATGAAATGAGCAAGTGGGTCAATCAAATTGATACACAGATGAAAATATAAAATGGTATATTGGCACATAAAATAAAAGGTAAATGGTAAAAAGTTAGATGAAGCACAGGTTTACACAGAATTACGGTTGAAACACAATATGAATTACTGCCCCAATAGTGGACAGTAACTAATGTCTGTACAAGGAGTGGTACAAGACACTTTAAACCGCCGTACAAGGTGTGGTACTAGGCGATAGGAGCGAAGCCAGAGGCCTACGAGCTCACTTGAGTCACTAACGCTGAGAGACTAATTTTGACTGCCAGGGGCGCCTATATATATCACCCAAATTCTATGGGGCACGTAGTGAAACTAATGCCGACCCGGACAGCCAATACATTTTGTTAATTTTACAAATTAACTTGAACATTAACTATCGACCAATCACAGGCGTTCTGACATTTTGACGACAACCAATCAGAGAAGACTTTTCTTATCTCTTATGTAATGAACACCTGCATATTTACTTTACATATTTACTTGTCTTTCTAACGACAAAACTAACATTTATACATAATGCAAAGTATGTATTCGATGGACAAACTGAATCTACGTTATACTTTACTATTAGATTCTAAATTCACATTCTCACAAATCTACAAACTACAATAAAAACAAAGGAACTTTACATATGTATTTCAATATGTACATAAAACAACATGGTGGACTCCGAAAACTTTCCACTGTCTGTAGCCAATCATGAGAAGCATGATTATGATCAACCAATCGCTGACTAGCCGAAATTTCTTACTATTGACTTTATCACAATTGGTCAATTTTAGCGCCTTAGCATGCACTACTTGCGCTATACAAAAAAGTTACCTCATAAACCTTGACATTGAACATGTTTTTTACCTTTAATCTTATGATACTTAAAACATAATGATACGTAATTAAAACATAAGAAAACATACTTAAGACATAACAAGGCATACTTTAGACATAATAAGGTATACTTAGGACATGAAAAGACATACTTATGACATAATAAAGCATACTTTAGGACATAACAAAAACAAACTATGCTAGCTGTAATTTGCTATGGTCAGAGTGATGGCGCCATTCTCAACACCGGGGTGATGGTGGATCCTCTACATTTACTTTAACTTAATGATAAACAAACGTTTGAATGACTGGCATCACTTAATGTGTTTGTGAACTCAATTGGTAGGTACTTCACTTGTTACTTTACAAATGGCAAAATCTATTTTTAACCGACTTCGAAAAAGGAGGAGGTTCTATTTTCGACTGTATGTCAAAATTATTTTTTATCCGAAAGAATATACTTCCGAGGTGGTCCCATATAAATTTATCGAAATTGCTTCAGCGCTTTTTGAAAAACTGAACAAAAACGACAAATACGTATACATAGATGACGTTTTGGTTTTATCCAATTCCAAGTATGTTTAAATTCCACTTTCCATGTTACTGGGGTTTTTAGTTCTGGAGTATAACAACTAAAAAGTAAAAAATAAAAACTTTTTTACAAAAACAACAACTGACTTCCAAAAAAGCAAATACACTAAAAAATTACTTTAATTTTGGAAGTCGGTGTAAAATAACGAAGAAATAAAATACAAACACCGACTTCCGAAATTAAAGTTAATTTTTAGTGTATTTTCGTTTTTGGAATTCGGTAGTTTTTTTTTATGAAAAAGTTTTATTTGTAGTCATAATGCAACAGTAGTCAGTCATCTTTGAGTATTAATCCGTCAGGCCCCGGAATAACAGACACAATTAAAAACCTATTGTTGCATCCCCGATGTAAGGCGCGCGGGCGGCGCGGGGCCGACTCGAAGGACGAAAAATTTATTATTATGTAAGTGAAATGGAAGATCCCTTGCGGGAGATACTTGAAAACACTAATGAAACCCGTATGAAACAGTTTATTTATTTATTTATTTATTTATTTATTTATTTATTTATTTATTTATTTATTTATTTATTTATTTATTTATTTATTTATTTATTTATTTATTTATTTATTTATTTATTTATTTATTTATTTATTTATTTATTTATTTATTTATTTATTTATTTATTTATTTATTTATTTATTTATTTATTTATTTATTTAGTACACATACAATTATTTTTACAGGTAAACCCAATGTACGCAGTACCCAGTTATTTAATCTGACAGCCAAAAACAAGTCTTCACAAAATACAGAACAATATTATAATCTGTGGACGACGGTAGTAGAGTGAATCAGTGTTTGCCGACAGTGACTAGTATTAAGGCCCTACTACCGGCCAAGTGGCGCACTCATTGAATAAAAAATCGTAGCATAGCATAGAAAATAAATATTAAAGAATCCAACATCACGTTTGTTACAAAGAGGATAAAGTATTTTTACGTTGTTAAAACAGGTCTCAGAATGTTTCGTATCCAAATCAGTAGCCGTTCAAACCAAAAGTGTTATGATTAAGGTGCATGGCAGCCGGATAGCGTAAATCGACACAATATCGATAATTTTTTAATTAATTCGTAGGATTACACTAGAACACTATTTCATGTGATTTGAAGTGATGATGTGGTTGACGACGAAGCACGCTTTCTTGGAGTAACCTATTCACCCTTGACATTCCAGGTTAAAGGCAAATCACAATTATCAGGCTGCCAATATTCTGTGTGTCCAATACAATAACATCTTTAGCTATCAGGAACAATGGTCATTTTCATCTATCAGGGCTCGTGGCTAAAGTAATAACAGCCGCACGGGTCGATCCATCAGGTTAAGCTACGCTTACCAGGGTTGGTCCATGGATGGATTAGTAGTAAAGTAGTAGGCAAAAGTACCAAAAACGGCCTTTTCTGACACTTTTACCTACTACTTTGGATACGAAACATTCTGAGACCTGTTTTAACAACATAAAAATACTTTATCCTCTTTGTAACAAACGTGACGTTGGATGTTTTAATATTTATTTTCTATACCTACTATGCTACGATTTTTTATTCAATGAAGGCGCCACTTGGCCGGTAGTAGACCCCTTTTTTTTAGTACTAATGTACTTTAATACTAGTGCTTTAAAGTCGAATTTCCCACAATTCGTCCCACTGTCGGCAGCACTCCGTTATTATTTTCTGCATATGTGAAAACATAGGAACAGAGACATACTGATTATCTAACATTCTAAAGTTTATCGAAAACTTTTTCTCGCTTTTGGAGACAGGACACACTGGTTAGGAATAGATCTATAACATGCTGTTTACACAACTTATTTTTTCTGCTCGCACGCACAATATACGAATTCTGCCAACAAATTTGTTGAGGATGATGGCACACCTAAAGGTGGACTGAAAAGTTTTCACTTCCTGGAGAAGATAAAATAAAATTTAATGACAAAATATCAGAGAAGTTTATATTACCTACCCTTAGATAAATGATTGGTCTTGCAGCGCTCGACTAGATACCGCCGGTGTTCATGTCAAATGCGGCAACAATGCTACGCCGAAGTCAGCGTACCCGAGCCCTGACGGGGCCCATCGTGGCCGGTGCCTGCATGCCTAGTGGTAGCGGATAAATTCTGAAAATGAGTTACCGCACCCCTGGGCACTCAGGCAGGGAAGGAACAGGGGTGGGTTTTAGTCAGTAAGAGTCTGACACGCCCTCCCGCTCCACCCAGAGCGGGAGAAGTCATTGGATGATTTCCCACCCCAAAAAAAAAAAAAAAGCGTACCCGAGCCAGTCATATTGCGATGCATTTATAACCAGTTACTTAAATTATTAGACCACAGCATAAAATATTTGTCCCAACAAAATTCTTCCTTGCAAATGGTCTTACACACACTACATTATTGAGTTGCTGCATTCAAGGAGTAGTTGTTAGGGTTCCGTACCCAAAGGGTAAAACGGGACCCTATTACTAAGACTCCGCTGTCCGTCAATCTGTCTGTCTGTCCGTCTGTCACCAGGCTGTAACTCATGAACCGTGATAGTTAGACAGTTGAAATTTTAACAGATGTTGTATTTCTGTTGCCGCTATAACAACAAGTACTAAAAATTAGAATAAAATAAACTTTACGTTCACGTTTTTAAAGATAATGGTACGGAACCCTTCGTGCACGAGTCCGATTCGCACTTGGCCAGTTTTTTTTAGATAGCGCGGTATCTAGTCGAGCGCCACGAGACCAATCATTTATCTAAGTACCTACCATTGCCATTACCTAACAATGAAGTCATATGTAAATTTAGGAACTGGTCTTTTGCACCCATCTCTCTATATATTAGACAGGTTAGCGTTTGGCCATTATCACACCTGAGGTTTTTTTTTTGTGGTATGGGAAATCATCCAATGACTTCTCCCGCTCTGGGTGGAGCGGGAGGGCGTGTCAGATTCTTACTGACTAAAACCTACCCCTATTCCGTCCCTTCCTGAGTGTCCAGGACTGCGGTAACTCATGTTGAGAATTTATCCGCTACCCCTAGGCATGCAGGCACCGGCCACGATGGGCCCCGTCAGTGGTGGCTGATACTCATCTCTTTGAGGCGCGCGTGGGACACTACGCGCCGTCGACTCACGGGCCTGGTGCTGATCGGACGGCGAGCTACCCACTGCTCGCCATCCGCAGGCCCGGGTCTACGGTGGCCGGAGATCGTCTCGCGACGTTCTACGCCTAGTGCCTCTCCTGCGGTGGTAGCGGCCGGGGCCGTGAGAGCCACTCCGTTGAGCTTCCCTCACGCGTCCCGCCTCCGCCTTCGCGAGCATTACTGCTTAGCAGAAGGCGGAGACTGCTTCCCATTCCCTCTCGCATCACACCTGATGTTAAGCTATCTATTGACTAGGTATTTAAAAAGACCTATATTTTGCAATCAGCTCAAGGCACTAACGCATTTTTATTAGCTTCTACTAGTTAATTCTGTGTTGGGCCGAGACAAGCTAGTGGCCCCTGGGGACTGACTAGCCAGCTTCATTACTTTCAGAGCCGGCTGGCTCTAGTCCCTAGTACGTAAGTAGGCTTACTTACGTACTAGGGACTTGTGAGTTACTGGTAAAAATAATGATGGTTGTTTTTAGTTGTAGTAACAAATTTTCTAGACGTTCAGTGTAAGTCATTACACAATCTGTCACAATACTGATTCCCTATAAACGGGTTTGCCTAAACTGGGAAATCAGTGAGTCCAATTCCTCGATGCTGGTCCAATGACTGTAATGGGCGATTTTCTCAAGCAAAATTTTTAAACGTACAATAAAGTTTTTTTTTTAAAGAAAGTCAAACGTACATAATTATCTTGATCAGGCCGTAAATATTTTAGTAGACAAAATTTAAGTATTAAAACAAATGTTATTTAGCATAATATTATGCTAAATAACATCTTTTTCATCTCTTTTTCTGGGAATTACCACCGCTTAAACGATACTAAACTAGTTTACTAGAAATTTCTATTTGTATTCAGTATTAGTTTTTCTATCTAATGTCAGTTTTATTCTTAAATTTAGTGCAATACTTTCTACTTGAGAAAATCGAAAAGGACTGTCCACGACGACTGTGTTCGAGTATGGAGGTCTGCCCTGCTTGGGCGGAGTACCGCCGTGTCCTCGTGGATGCGATAGGCGGCAGCGACCTCTCGCGCCCTGCCCTGGTTCAGGCCATGGTACGGAGCTAGAGGGAATGGGAAGCGGTCTCCTCCTTCTACGAAGCATTAATGCTCGCGAAAGAGGAGGCGGAATGGGTGAGGGAAGCTCAACGAAGTGGCCCTCACGTACCCAGCCGCAGCCGACGCAGGAGACGCCCTGAGCATCGGAGGTCGCAGGACAATCTCCGGCCACCGTAGACGCGGGCCTGCGGACGGCGAGTAATGGGTAGCTCGCCGTCCGATCAGCATCAGCGCCAAGCCCGTGAGTCGACGGCACATAGTGTTCCACGCGCCTCTAAGAGAATATGTCAGCCACCACTGACGGGGCACATCATGACTGATGCCTGCATGCCAAGGGGTAGCGGATAAATTCAAAAGAGTTACCTCACCCCTAGGCATTCAGGGCAGGGAGGAACAGGGGTGGGTTTTAGTCAGTAAGAGTCTGACACGCCCTCCCGCTCCACCCTAGAGCGGGAGAAGTCATTGGATGATTTCCCACCGCCAAAAAAAAAAAAAAGACGTACATAATTATCTTGATCAGGCCGTAAATATTTTGGTAGATAACATTTTAGTATTAAAAAAGATATTATTTAGCATAATTATTATGCATAATAACATTTTTCAGACATCTTTTTCAGACATCTTTTTCAGAATGAAACGGGAAAGTCGGTTAAAAAAGTAAATCAGCTAGAGATTCTATTCGAAAACAAATTAGTTAGTAAACCAGCTGACGTAGCTCAGGCATTTAATGAGTTTTTTGCCAACATACCTATAACTACAACTCGCTTCTTAAATTCATCCCCGTCTAAAGCTGAAAGTCTTTTGAACGGTAGTGTACCTAAGTGCAATCAATCATTTAGTTTTGAGCATGTAACACCACTTGACGTAGTTAACGTTTTTAACTCTCTAAAATCAAAAAACACAGGTGATTACTGGGGCATCTCAATTAAACTTTTGAGTGATATAATAGGCATCGTAGCGCCTTATCTTGCTGTAACTTTTAATAAATGCGTGGACTCAGGAACTTTTCCTGATCTCATGAAGTGTAGTAAAGTCATACCTCTATTTAAATCAGGCAATAAAAATGATATAGGCAACTTCAGGCCTATTTCCATCCTGCCTGCATTTAGCAAAATTTTTGAAAAGTTAATACTGAAGCAGTTGCTAACATATTTTAATGTAAATAGCCTCCTTCATAATGATCAATATGGCTTTACAAAAGGTCGATCGACTATAGATGCGGGTGTTGCTCTCCTAAAACACATATTCAACGCATGGGAGAACTCGCAAAATGCTATCGGAGTTTTCTGTGACCTCTCCAAAGCTTTTGATTGCGTACACCATGACACGCTTTTGCGTAAGCTGCGTCATTATGGTCTCCAAAACGAAGCTCTAAATGTAATTGATTCATATTTATGTAATAGGTTCCAATGTGTAGATATCAATGGTGTTAAGTCTTCCGGGCTACCAGTTCATTTAGGTGTGCCTCAAGGCTCGATATTGGGACCATTCTTGTTTTTGGTGTATATTAATGATTTACCATATTTTTTAAAGGGTATCTGTGACGTAGTACTGTTTGCAGATGATACCTCTCTTATCTTTAAAGTAGATAGGAATAGAAATGATTTTGATAACGTAGATAGCGCTCTCTCAATGGTTACGGATTGGTTTACGACAAATAACTTGGTTCTTAATGCTAAGAAAACTAAATGTATAAAGTTTGCCTTACCTAATGTTATAAATCTAGGACCTAATGTCATCTTAAATAAAGAAGTGCTTGAAACTGTGGACTCGGCAGTTTTTTTGGGTATAACTGTTGATTCCAAACTTCAATGGGGCGCACATATATCAGGCCTATCAGGAAGGCTCAGTTCTGCCGCCTACGCCGTCAGAAAAGTTAGACAATATACTGACGTTGACACAGCACGGTTAGTCTATTTTAGTTATTTCCATAGTGTTATGTCTTATGGTATTCTTTTGTGGGGTAAAGCTGCGGACATACAAAATATATTTGTTTTACAAAAACGTGCTGTACGAGCAATCTATAGGTTAAGGTCAAGAGTTTCTTTACGAGAAATATTCAAAGAGATTGGAATTCTCACGGTGGCATCTCAATTCATTTTTGCAAACATATTATACATTAGACAAAATATACATTTGTACAAAAAGACCAGTGATATCCACAATTTTAACACCAGAAATAAGTATAAACTTCATGTTCCTTCCCACCGTGTTCGTAGGGTTCATGGTTCGTTTGAGGGTCTCGGTATCGAATTTTACAATAAGCTACCCCGTTCTTTTCTTGACTTGCCTTTTAATGCATTTAAAACTAAAATTAAATCTAGTCTCTGTTCGAAAGCATACTATTCCATCAACGACTACTTAGAAGATAATAATAGTTGGTCGCTGTGTTGAACGCAAGACAATGTTACACTTTATGTTCTTTCTCCATATTTAGCTTATGGTTATAACAGATTATATGAGTTCATATAATAATTGTCTACCAAATTTAGTGTGATGGCCCTAGTTCATCACTTGTGGCTTCGAATCACAGCCCTTTGATAGTTTCAATCTTTGTTCTTGTAAGCAGGCACACCAGTTATGTATGGAGGCTTCTTTAATTTGGTTTAGTGTTTATGCTTGAGTTGGTTTTTAATGGCATGATTGAGTGTGCTAGCTGGCAAGTGGCGGATTATTTTATTTAATTTTATGATTATATTTTAGACGGCATATATTTATTTTTCTGTTTTACATAATGTTAAGATTGTTGCTTAGAATTATATAGATTCAAGTTCTTAAAACTTAACAGACAGATGTGTTGCTGGGGAGTTTGTTGGCCACTTCTTCTTCACAGCTAAAACACTAGGAAGTGGTGACGGGCGGGCGTTTTTTGGGGGACTGTCTTTATGTAGAACTTTGACGTTCAAAAAGTGCTGGTTCTCAGCCTAGTTTGAATAAATGACTTTTGATTTTGATTTTGATTTTTGACAACAGATTGTGGACGTGCCACTAAACTTGGAATTATTCTAAGTTTGGTGGCGCGTCCACAATCTATTTTTCGGGGAATTACCACCGCTTAAACGAAACTATACTAGTTTACTAGAAATGTCTATTTTTATTTAGTATTAGTTTTTCTATCTAAAGACAATTTTATTCTTATATTTAGTGCAATAGTTTATCCTAGAGAAAATCGAAAAGGACTGTCCGCGAAAACTTTCAAATTTTTGTGGGAGTACTGTAATTATTAAGGCCGTACTAACGGCTAAGTGTGCTCATTGAATAAAAAATCGTAGCATAGCATAGAAAATAAATATTAAAAAATCCAACGTCACGTTTGTTACAAAGAGGATAAAGTATTTTTACGTTGTTAAAACAAGTCTCAAAATGTTTCGTATCCAAAGTAGTAGGCAAAAGTGTCAGAAACGGCCGTTTTTAGTACTTTCCATTGGCCTTTGGGTGACTTCAAGCCTTCTACTGAGGCCAATTGTGAGCGACCACGTTTCGGTTCCGTATGTCATCACTGGCAACACGCACAGGTCATAGATTTTCATCTTGAGACACTGTGATATGTGGGAAAAGATACCGCGCAGCCTCCCGAATGCCGCCCAGCCGAGTCAGATTCGACGATTGACCTCTTTCTCGAAGTTAGCCCTACCTAACTGGACCGTTTGTCCCATGTGAACGTACTCGTCTACAACTTTAAGTGCAGTCTCCGATATTGATAGGATTGGGTACTACATGGGTATTTACCATGATCTTGGTTTTGTCCATGTTCATTTTAAGATCCACTCTTTCGGAAGCTCTAGGCTCTCTAAGGCCATCGAGCATTGTGCTGAGGTGCTCCATAGTCTCAGCCATGACCACTATACTACACTATTTTCGAAATATTAAACTTTAATTTATATTTTTTGTTCGAATCGAGCGTCCAACCCTCTAAAAGCTACTTCACCCTAAAAGCTTTTTTTTACTGGATGGGAATTCCCACGATTCGTCACTATCGGCAACACTCCGTCATTATTTTCTGCAAAACGCCAGGAGATTCAGCCACGTATTTCTTGCCTATCAATATCTTCGAAAAATTTTCAACAAAATTAGGTAAAAATCATAGTTGTTGAAATTCACTCGTAAGCGTGTTACAAGTGTGATGATGGAGTAGGTCTCGTGCCTGTAACACAGGCTGATTCGTAGTACGGGCCTGGGTCTTGCTCTGCCCTCTACTGTAACTCCCCTTAATCATATAACTTGTCATAATAAAATTTATTTAGGATATTTAGGTACCTACTAATAAATATTTTGTCGTTAAATAAATTGAAACCGAATTGAATTCAAATGAATAACAAACAACGCAAACAAACCTGACGTTACTATAAGATTTGCTACTTTAACTAAGAACCCTAAAAAACGAACATGTATGGACTACTTTCAATTCGTAGTCAACAAATCTACAGTACACGACTAAAAAAACGCAATAATACTGTTATAAAACTTCTGACAAACTTAAATAAAAGCCAACTTCGAAGAAACTACAAATTAATTCAATCACAAACTAAACTTACGAATTCATCTTACAACTGTAAACGTCTTCACAAAACTAAGGGTGCTTTTCCACTAGAGGTCTGCGAGTTATATAGAAGTTGCGCTAGGAAAAAAATCTATTAAGGCCCTTCTCGTGGTCCAGTGGCGCCCTCATTGAATAAAAAATCGTAGCATAGCACAGAAAGTGCCAAACACGGCCGTTTCTGACACTTTTGCCTACTACTTTGGATACGAAACCTTTTGAGACCTGTTTTAACAACATAAAAATTCTTTATCCTCTTTGTAACAAACGTCAAGTTGGATTTTTTAATATTTATTTTCTGTGCTATGCCACGATTTTTTATTCAATGAGGGCGCCACTGGACCGCGAGAAGGGCCTTAATGTTATCACTTCATTTTCCTAGCTTGGCGCCGCACAGCTCTGGCGGAAAAAAGCTAGCGAGACTCGCCATTTTTTCCTACATTTTATTAAGCTATATTTTTTAAATCGTCGACCATACTTATCTTATGGAGGCTGCCATTTTTTTTTCTAAATGCATGTAGAATATTTCACTTCGGTTGTCAAGACCAATCTAATGATACCAGAATTTTATAGAATTTAATTAAATACAACAGATTATAACTACAATACAACTAAATAACAAGGTATATATATAAACTGATAATAATACTTAATATGTACCTACAAATTCTTATGAAAATAACTCATTGGGCATCAAAAAATTCATCCACATCGCTATCAATGGAAAAAGTGCCCAGAACGCTAGCAGCATTGCCACGTTGAATAGCAATGCTGATTCGTTGGCCAAAGAAAAGCTCAGCCCTCTGATCACGTGAAGAGTCGACTATCTGCTTGATGACATGCCGAAAAACTCGATGATCACTCGGAACCCATGGCCCTAGTGTTTCTATGGTTGTTATATTTGCGCCGTTTGAAGTTTTCAGCACCTGTGTGATACTACATGCGTTAAAATCCATCCAGCCATTTAGGCTTCAGCGCGTGCCAAAGAAATAGACATTTCGAACATACATAAATACTCTCGAAAAACATTACAACATTATTTATAAATTTTTAGTGTATTTTTTTTGGAAGTCGGTTGTTTTTTTTGGAAAAAAGTTTTTTATTTTTCACTTTTTAGTTGTTATACCCCAGAACTAAAACCCCAATATAATGGAACGTGGAATTTAAACATTTGGAGAACACCAAAACGTCATCGAGGTACACGTATTTTCCGTTTTTGTTCAGTTTCTCAAGAAGCGCTGAAGCAATTTCGATAAAATTTATATGGGACCACCTCGGGAGTATATTCTTTCAGATGAAAAAAGAATTTTGAAAATTGGTTCACAACTGACGGAGAAATCGAGTAAGTCGGTTAAAAATAAAAAACTTTTTTACAAAAAAAAACAACCGCCTTCCAAAAAATACACTAAAAATTTAAAAATTACTTTAATTTCAGCAGTCAGTGTCAAATAACGAAGAAATAAAATACAAACACCGACTTCCGAAATAAAAGTTATTTTTAATTTTTTAGTGTATTTTTTGGAAGTCGGTTGTTTTTTTTTGTAAAAAAAAGTTTTTTATACAGCTTTGCATCCTCGTACCAGAAGTGGTAAGAACACACATTTTTATCTACGAGTAAATAATAACTATCATTACAGGCCACGAGGCATAATGCGATAGAGTACAATAATTTTAACATCTACTTATTCAATTAGCAATTCAATTAAAACTACAATTCAATAAACAACATAATTCAATAATAAATAAGACATTCAATTAAAAATACAATTAAATTATTCTTTTATCCATTAAAATTTATAACTAATTAAATTACCAACAAACCATTCTTTGTGAATTCGCTCTGCGAACAACATAAAAACATTTTATACCTCGCAAATGTCTGATGGAAAAACACCCTAATCTTTGAAACTCTATTCATTCTTCCCCTCCCGTTCATTCATTCCCCTAGTTTCAGATTCCAATGTCGAGTAACTTTTGGAACGTATCTGATCCAGTTTTGTGCTACATTGCTCCTATTTTGGGGTAAACTACTTAACCTGATAGGAAGTTGAATCATTTGATTCAGTCTTGCTAGCTTCACTTACAATAGACACTTTGTTTAATAGATTTTCTTTTTTTTTGGCTGCTCCACTCACAAGTAATAGTCTTCTTCTTGTCTTCGTGTCGATATTGACTCAAATTTTGTCTGACCAGTATGTAGCAACCTGGATAGCTTTATCATTAGCCTCGTTTAAGTCCCTCAAATTGCAGGTGGTTGTGCATGCTGGGCAGGCAAGGAGGTGACGCATGTCCTGTGAAGGGGCTCCACACTGGCACTGGGATTGGGATGGGTCAAGGATACTCTATTTCTACAGCGACCAACCTGGGTCCGCTCGATCGAATAAGAGATTTCCAGATTTGCCGCTGCAGTTCCTATCCAGGCAGATGTTCTGCCGGAGTGATGAAGGAGGGGTGGGATGTCTGTTCCTCCACAGTTCACAGATAACGTCTGGCCCGCCAGCTTCCGAGGAGGTCGTACATCTAAGGAAGCTTTTACAACTTTTAAGGCTCGCCGTCCGATCAGCACCAGGCCCGTGAGTCGACGGCGCGTAGTGTTCTACGCGCGCCTCAAAGAGATGTTGTCAGCCACCACTGACGGGGCCCATCGTGGCCGGTGCCTGCATGCCTAGGGGTAGCGGATAAATTCTGAAAATCAGTTACCGCACCCTTGGGCACTCAGGCAGGGAAGGAACAGGGGCGGGTTTTAGTCAGTAAGAGTCTGACACACCCTCCCGCTCCACCCAGAGCGGGAGAAGTCATTGGATGATTTCCCACCCCACAAAAAAAAAACCCGTAGTTACGGCGGTACCGTTTCTTTGTATGGGATTAGGGATCTGTACGCTAGTATTATATTATCTGTGCTCCTGTTTTCCCTTCTCGTTGCGGCTGGCTTTCTCGCGACGGACATCCGGAGGAGCTATACCCGCCGGTGGATACAACTTTGCAAGGGGGTTGGTTGGAAGTAATAGTGTATATAATGGTATATAATATTCCACAACTATCACACAACGCCATCTAGTCCCAAGCTAAGCAGAGCTTGTGTTATGGGTACTAGACAACTGATAAACATACTTATATATTTCTAAATACATAATATAATTATAAAAAAAAAAAAAATAAAAAAAAAAATATGTTTTTTATTTCTAGTGTAATATTTTAATTAATTTTTGTCAGCTAGCCAGCGGCTTCGCCCGTGTGGAATCAGTACTTTCTCCATTATTTAAAATTACTAGCCTATTGCACTATTCCAGACTATAACCTATCTCTGAGCCAAATTTCATCCAGATCCGTTCAGCCGTTCTAGCGTGATTGAATAACAAACAAATATCCATCCATCCAAACTTTCGCATTTATAAAGGATTTTATATTTTCAGCTCGTGGCTAAAGTAATAACAGCCGCACGGGTCGATCCATCAGGTTAAGCTACGCTTGCCGGGGTTGGTCCATGGATGGGTGACCATCTTTACATACCGAGACTCCTCCGTGCCTCGGAAAGCACGTTAACCCGTTGGTCCCAGCTGTCAATCGTGGATCTTTGACAGTCGTTACGGGTCGTCAGAAGCCCGAAATTCTGACAACCAGTCTTACCAAAGGGTATCGTATTACCCAGTAACTGGGTTGTAGAGGTCAGATAGGCAGTTGCTCCATGTGAAATACTGGTATTCAGCTGCATCCGGCTAGACTGGGAGCCGACCCCAAGATTGTTGGGAAAAGACTAGGCAGATATATATTTATCTTTTCAGGTCACTGTGCTTCGGGAAAAATCTCTGATGGACTCTAGTACTTATCTATGAAATTTTAAGAAGAACCATGTCGTCATACGTAAAGTTCCTTTGTACTCACATTTATGTTAGTCGTCCCCTGATCCTATAGTCATCTATATTTACAATCAAAACTTTTTCCAGGACACTTTCCATGACAGTTTCCTTAGAAACAATAGTATCATTCACAAAAGAATATAACTAACGACCTTACACCTTACAAAAATAACTAACGACCTTACACCTTACAAAAATAACTAACGACCTTACACCTTACAAAAATAACTAACGACCTTACACCTTACAAAAAACCGGCCGAGTACGTGTCGGACGCCGCTTATTTAGGGTTCCGTACCAAATGATTGAATTATCAAAAAAAACATCTGATTTATCAACATATTGGTATTTGTTAACAAAATATACGTAATACTAAACATTATCACCCAATTTCAAGTTCATTAGTCAATGAGAAGTTACTAAACTCTTCGGAACAAAATTTTGTGACAGACAGACGGACACATGCGTGACAGCAGTAGGGCTCCGTTTGGACCCTTCGGGTACGGAACCCTAAAAACGGTGTGAAACGTTTATAACACTACCCCTGTCAAAATAAACTTCCCGGTCACTTCATTTAGAACCCTGTGTCCCGGGACGCGAAGTTATTTCAAGAAAAACTAAATAAATAGGTCCAAACACAGAACGAATCAACAACGTAATTGTCTACACAGAGACACGGACAACTTTGATTTAGTTTGGAAAGACTCAAGGTTTATGACCTTTTTCTGGGCTGCAAGATTAGAACAGGGTCTACACAACATTCACTTATGAGTTACTAGCACTTTGCTCACGGCTTCGCTACCATGACCTATCCTTTATTACTCGCTGATAATTAAGCTTTCTATTGTTGAAAAAATGGTTAAAATCGGTCTAGTAGTTTCAGAGCTCATTCGGTACAAAAAAACAAAAAAATCTTTCCTCTTTATAATATTAGTTATAAATGTATGACTGACTTATATTCTTAAAAACGTGTAAATGCTTGCTGTAAACTTCCCAAATAACATAAGAAACCGGTCAAATGCAAGTCGGATCGCATTCATTTCGATTCCGTGCCATTGGAACCTTGCTTCTTGCGAAATTTTGATTTTTTGTAAGTGACGAAACATACAGCACTGTGAACCCATTTTTTTTTTGTGGGGGTGGGAAATAATCCAATGACTTCTCCCGCTCTGGGTGGAACGGGCTGGCGTGTCAGACTTTTACTGACTAAAAGCCACTCCTGTTCCTACAGTTGTCTGAGTGCCCCGGAGCGCGGTAACTCTGTTTCGAATTTATCCATGACCTCTGGGCGGACGGCGAACCCTTGCAGCGCGTTTCACGTTACTTGTATAGTATAATTTTATTTTTTGTTATAACAGCATTAAAGAAACACACTCAAATCGGTTATTGATTACGTAACGTAAAATAGGCTTAACGTAATCGGGTAGGACACGGTGGAGCATGCGGTGGAGGTCTGCCCCGCTTGGGCGGAGCACCGCCGTGTCCTCGTGGATGGCGGCGTCCTCTCGCGCCCGGCCCTGGTTCAGGCCATGGTACGGAGCGAGAGGGAATGGAAAGCACCTTCTGTGAAGCAGTAGGTAATGCTCGCGAAGGCGGAGGCGGGACGCGTGAGGACGGAGTGGCCCTCACGGCCCCGGCCGCTACCACCGCAGGAGAGGTACTGGGCGAACGACGTCGCGAGACGATATCCGGCCACCGTAGACCCGGGCCTGTGGACGGCGAGCAGTGGATAGCTCGCCGTCCGATCAACACCAGGCCCGTGAGTCGACGGCGCGTAGTGTTCCACGCGCGCCTCAAAGAGATGATTGTCAGTCACCACTGACGGGGCCCGTCGTGGCCGGTGCCTGCAAGCCTAGGGGTAGCGGATAAATTCTGTAAATGAGTTACCGCACCCCTGGGCACTCAGGCAGGGATGGAACAGGGGTGGGTTTTAGTCAGTAAGAGTCTGACACTCCCTCCCGCTCCACCCAGAGTGGGAGAAGTCATTGGATGATTTCACACCTAACCAACAATCCATATAATAAATCAAACGTAATCGGGTAAAAAAGTTACTTATTCACATTATTCTTACAAAAACAAGCACTACAAACCATCCTTAGAACTTTACAATCTCTCATAAACTTTTCAACCGGCACAAAGCGACGGCACGGTTGGCACAGTGGTTGAGCGTTCGGCTGCTGCGCTGCGTGTCGCGGGTTCGATCCCCGCACGGAACAAATATTTGTATGACCTGCAGATAGTTGTTCCGGGTCTGGGTGTCTTGTGTATGTGAATCTACATGTTTGTGAACGCACGCACGATACAGGAATAATTCCTAGTGTGGGGCAACGTAATTTCTGGGTACAAAAATAATGATAATTATATTTAAGTCCGCAAGTTAGATTACCAAAAAATATTCATCAATCAATAAAAAATTACAAAGTTATAACGCATCAAATTTCAGGAGTCCTCCGGCTTGTTACGTCACTTGTAGGTAAAAATTGGCACATTTTTTTACGTAGGTGTGACGTCACGCGAAATTTCAACGCTCTGTATCGTCCTTATTTTTGTTGACGTGACGATAGAAAAAACTGGCCAAGTGCGAGTCTGACTCGCACACGAAAGGTTCCGTACCATCCATAATCTACAAAAACGGCAAAACAATCACGTTTGTTGTATGGGCAGCTAGAGTTGCTATCACGGTTCATGACATACAGCCTGGTGACAGACGGACAGACAGACGGACAACGGAGTCTTAGTAATAGGGTTCCGTTTTACCCTTTGGGTACGGAACCCTAAAAATACGGGTCCAATAGTTTTTGGTAATCTAACTTATAGTCCCAATAGATTTTTAGAATCATCCATCCTATTCCGGTGTCAGAGAGAGACGGAGCTATTCAGGACGAATAGCACTATCCCTTTCTCACTCCTGATTCATAATGGTTTTAAGATGTCATGGTAGGGGGCAGATATTCACAAACTAGGTTATCTACTAACTTTACGGTCCTAACTTATGGGCAATATGGCTACCAACAAAGAATGTCATTGAACGAATAAAAAGTGGACTCTGATTAAATTCTTTGTAAGGTCCGGTGTCCGGACTCCGGATAGAGTTATTAATCTTTTTTATGAGGCAACTTGATAGCATCCTTGAAGGATTGTGCTTGACCATGTAGTTAAATCTGGGTAGGGATAAGAATGGGTACATACTCGTAGTTATGCTTTTTTACGGGATAAGATTATTTACTGGCCTTACAAGCGCGACGCTACGATGCGATGATTATCTAACAATTTAAAAATATTCTACGGATATGTTACCTGTAGGGGAAAGTGGGGTAATTGGCAACACCTAAAGGAAATATAGATTACTAAAATATATTTATTTAGTCTACACCAAAAAGAAAATACACACACGTTAAGGAAAACTTATACTAAAAACATACAATTGGCAGCCTTATCGCATTTCGCGATCTCTTCCAGACAACCTGGAATGGACAGAGATTGCCTGGACACTAAATGGGGCTGGACTTGGTGCAAATATAAAGATTACAATACAATACAATAATAGATACATAAATACATACACACTAAATATATAGCCAAGAAATAAGTGACAACAATTGATAATAAAAAATAAAAAAAACAGCTAGAACAATAAGATGGTCACAGTGACAAGTAATGCTCCTTTACTAGTCTTTAAAATACTGGTAGTGATTGCGCGCGTTTTATTGACACTGGCAATGCATTCCACAGACGAGCGGCCTGGACTGTAAAGGATTTATCTTGGAAAGTAGTGAAATGCATTGGCATTTTAAGTCTCAACTTATCTGATGACTTTGATTCTGACTAACTTTCGTGTGGGAGTCGCAAAGAAACTGGACATGTTTCTTTAGGTAAAGAGGGGTTAAATGAGCACATAATAAAGGAGGGCAAGAATACTAGCATTCCGGCGAAGACGGATTGGCAACCACTTGAGTTTCACGCGGAATTCGGCAACATGGTCATATTTTCGCAAACCAAATATGAACCTTATGCAAAAAATTTAATGTTGCTCAAGATTTTGAAGTTGTATTTCAGTGAGGTCGAGATAGCTGGCATCAGCATAATCATGCATGGGTAGAAGAAGAGATTGTGCAAGCGCAATCTTGGTAGCAGTCGGCAGGAAATTACGCAGTCTTCTCAAAGATGCAGGCGATGCGAATAACTTACGGCTAACTTCCTGTAGCTGGGCAGTCCAAGAGAAGTTTTTGTCAATAAATATCCCCAAGTTCTTAACTTTCTCATTAAAGGGAATAATGGAGTGGTCATAAGAAACTTGGGGAAGAGATATATCTAAAACTAGCTTCTGCCAGCGGCTTCTCCTGCGTGGAGTTAAAGTAAGGCTAACTAGCAGCGATACGAAAGGTCATTAACCTAAAGAACAACTGTGGCGTTGACAATCTAATATTTATCTCTTTCCATCTTGTGCCTTTGTCGTAATGTCTCGTTCTCCCGGCAAAAACATGACAACGTTAAGACGGGTTCGCCAAAATTCGGGCGGCCATTTTATCGCCCATTTTCACATGGGTTTTGTTTACATTTGGTATCGCTTCTCGTTGGCCGTACTTTAGTACTATCCCCGTTATAAACTAACAACCCTTTTTTCACCTCCAAGGTACTGTAGGACCCCAAGGCACCAGTACGGCCTGCAGGGATCTTGGGACGTTCTAGTTGTTTCAGGGTAGTGGTCTCACTCACTGGCAACGCGAGAGTGTGGTGTACAAAAGGGTAACTCGCTACGGGCGGATAAGAAAAAAGCTGAGGACACTTTAAATAACTATATTGGTAATCACAGAAAAATACATGTGTGCCCACTTGCAAGGGCAAAACTTTTGTCTGACATCAAAACAAAAAAATCACCTCTACTCTTTATAATTATTCCAACGACTCTCCTATATTATTAACTGCCAGCTAAAGGCCGGTGCAGACCCGCTGAAACTAGGCTGTGTCTACAATCGTCACAGTACCTACCTATGGTCGAAACCTACTTTTCACAAAGAACACACCCTCCAAATTTCATGTCTCTAGGACCAGCGGTTTAAGCTGTGCGTTGATATATCAGTCAGTCAGTTAGTACTTTGAATTTTATATACAACGTGGCGCTATAGTGGTGACATTAATTTAACATACGGGTAGGGCTAGTGCCCATTAATCATATAAATTATGATAGGTTAAAATAAATCGCAAAATTAAAAAAATTAAAAATTTCAAACAAACTAAATAGTAATGCAAACATTTACAAAAAAAAATAGTACCGACTTACAAAAAACGTGTAAATAACTTTAATTTCGGAAGACGGTGTTTCTGGTTTTGTTGTTTCGTTTTTGTCATTTTTTTTTTTTGAAAAAAAGTTTTTATTACTATTTAGTTTGTTTAATTTTTTTTTTTCAATTTTCGAATTATTTGAACCTATCACTATTTTATATGATTAATGGGCACTAGCCCTACCCGTGTGGTAAACTAATGTCACCATTGTAGCGTCACGTTGTCTAAAGATATAGCGAAAATTAATTTGAAAAAATAAAGCCTTTTGAAAATAGATGGAAAATATATAAGTATGTTTATCAGTTGTCTAGTACCCATAACACAAGCTCTGCTTAGCTTGGGACTAGATGGCGTTGTGTGATAGTTGTGGAATATTATTATTATTATATAATTATGTTCCTAATTACTTTTACCCCTTATTGATTCATATGGGCAACGCAGCGTTCCTAATTAACCCGAAAACATATACCCACTAAGATTTGAGAAAAATAATCCATTACATTGATGCTGTTCCCACGTCATCTAAACCATTTTGTCTTGCAAAATGCTGTTAATAACAAACTCATTAAATACCCGAAATAATTATTTAAAAACATTTTCATTAATTTCTTAAAAATATGCATTACCTTTTAATAAGAGTGGTAGCGTTAAAATCGGGAACCCTACCCCTACCAGCTTTAGTCCCCCTTTCATCCCCCAACTCCTGCCAAACGATGCCAGATCCAAGCCAATCCCAATAACATGAAATTTGAACATAATTGGTGAAAACTAAAACGTCATCTGTGTATACATATTTTTTGTTTTTGTTGATTTATTCAAAAAGTGCTAAATAAATTTCGATAAAATATATGTGGGAGCACCTGTGAAGTATAACATACCAAACAAAAAAGAGTAATCAAAATCTATTCACAAGCATACAAAAAAAAACATACAGACGAATTGAGAACCTCTTCCTTTTTGAAGTTGGTTAAAAATAGTAGTAACCGATTTAATAATTCATCGGATTACTGTAAGAATTGGCTCAAAATAATGTATTGTGAATTTGCCGAGAAGTGTTATATTTCAGTATAAAAAACCTGAAATTTATGTTTTGTAGCAAAGACATTGGTGCCAATTCTCTTGTTCAATAACTAAACTAAAATTAGAGAATCTCTGTCTTTTACTAAAAGGCAGTGCGAGAAAAGGACGGTTATAGATATGAACTAATTTAGAGATGTCAAAGTAGTTTACGCCTTGCGCTTTACCGTGTTTTTAGCCGACATGTTTTTACGGGTACCCTTAATTTGTATGGAAATATTAGTTCAACTAAATTTGACAGCTCTAATTTACGTGTGTCTCTTTCTTGTTTTTAACCGACTTCGAAAAAGGAGGCGGTTATCAATTCGAATGTTTGTATTTTTTTTTTTATGTATGTTCTGGCATATCTCCGTCATATATTGAAGGATTTGCAAAATTCTTTTTTTGTTCGAAAGGGGTTTATTCCGAAATGGTCCCATTTAAATTTCAAAGAGATCTGATGATGGGTTTCGGAGACAGACAACGGAACTCTTCATAAATTTACAGCAAATCAACCGCGATTGCTGCTTTCGTATGTCTATGAATTGTTAACAAAGTTTAATGGGGAACCAAAACTAAAAAGGGAAAAATAAAAAACTTTTTTACAAAAAAATAGAACCGACTTCCAAAAAAAGTGCAAAATAAATTTAATTTTGGAAGTCGGTGTCAAAAAGGAAGAAATAAAACCAGAAACACCGACTTCCGAAATTAAATTTATTTTGCACTTTTTTTGGAAGTCGGTTCTATTTTTTTGTAAAAAAGTTTTTTATTAGAGAGTAAAAGATAGCAATAGCCTAAATTAAGTATAGTTTGTGCAAACCAGAATCGGCACCAATGTAGATTTTTTTTAAATAATTTTGCGATTTAAGCCCCAAAAATTCACTGTTCCTAATTACCCGCCGTTCACACTTACCCCACTCTCCACTATAACAATTTCTTAAAAATTGAAATTAAAAAAAAGACCCGACTGCATAAAACAACTAAAAAGTTTCAAACAGTTTACTTTTCAAGCAGTCTGATGCAGTTGATAGTATTTGTTTTGTAAGTCAATGTAACTTTTCATAGAAAACTACAATTAAATAATCATACTTTAATATTATAAATAATAAAGTTTGAATGAATGAATGTTACTCAATCACGTCAGAAAGACTGAACTGATCTGGATGAAATTTGGTACAAAGATAGATTATAGTCTAGAATAGCACATCTATACAAGGTGTAACGGAAAGGTGTGGTCATATTTTAAGAACTGGTTCTGCCCATGGAAATGAACGACTAACTCTTAGAAAAAATTGAAATTTCCCAAAAAAAAAATTGGACGTTCCATACAAAGTTATCATCATATTTGTATGGGAGGTAAAATTTTTTTTGACAATTTCCTCAGGTTTCCTTGAAGAAAGTTATTCATATCGATGGGCAGATGCGGTTCTTAAAATATGACCACACTAATAATTATATAAAAGGCTGACTGACTGACTGACTGACATATCAACGCGCAGCCGAAACTACTGGGACTAGAAACGTGAAATCTTGCACACTGCTTCCTTTTATAAAGTAGGGGAGCACTAAGAAGGGATTTTTGGAAATTCATCCCGTTTTTAAAGTTATACTTCTTTTGACGCGTTAGGGAAAAATGATGAGAGTAAATTTTTACGATGCGCGCGCACACCGTCACAAAAAACCTACAGCCTGAAGTCAGCTAGAACCGACACCCTCAAGTAAGCTATAGTCTGTTGTTCATGAAGAATGATTGTTTTCCTTTTGTAAACTTTGTGACAGTTTGGTTTTTTATCTTGTTACGCCAAAGAAGTATAACTTCTTACCTGCGTACATAAGTACACACAAACTTTTTTTTTTTGTTTTTTAGGGTGTTAAGTGACGGTTGAAAGTTTGTATGTAGTAGGTAATAATTCCACGCGGGCGAAGCCACTGGCGGAAGCTAGTATGAAATAAATATCACAGACTGATAGCACATCTGAAATAAAATCTACAAAACTTCTCCTAACAAATTCATTCTATCTCACAATCTTGTATAAATTCACAGGCCGGCAAGATGGCAGATTTTCCAAGTAAAAAGTAAAACATGCCGACAAGTACCTAAAGAAGCCGCAAGTTTAACCAAACGGAAATTATATTCCCAGCTCTCAAACTTGTACAAATGCAGATCCACTGACACTGGGAGTGACATATACCAGAAGTACAACTGTGAATAGTCCATGAAAAACAAACCTTGCATTTTGAAACTCTGATTTTGCTTATTTTGAGTAGGTACTAAAGTATTTTTAACCGACTTCAAAAAAGGAAGTTCTGTATTCGACCCGTATGTATGTACTATGTATGTATTTATGTATGTTCGCGATTTTCTCAAAAACTACTGAACCGATTTGGATGAGGTTTTCGTTATTGAACTGCTTTTTTTTTTTTTTTTGTGGGACGTCTCGCAGGTCAGCCTCTGAGGCTGTCGTCTGCTTAACCGGGCTTGCCTGTGTAGGCTTTAATTTATTAAAGCCTCCAGCCAGGACTTATTTCAACTTACAAACTAAGTGACCACGCTAAGGGCACCCCCTGCGGGGTACGGGCCTCGGCTTAGGGCGTCACTGAGGGGGCAGCAAGGGAAGGCTGGATCTGGTTTCCATTAATTGGGGAGTTTACTGGCTCAGCGGCACGTGCTGGCGAGAGACGGGGAGGACAATGACTTAGATTTCGCGACGGGCCTCGCCGGCGAGGTCGGAAAATCGGCGGTCTGTTATGTTTTCTGATGGTGCTAGTCTCCCTACGGCTCTCTTGGAGCAGGGTTGTGGCGTCATCAGGGACTAAGAGGGTATGCCGGGGGCGGCGAGTCTTGGAGATTTGAGAGGGAACGTATCGAGTAGCCGATGTGATAAGGGGGTTTCGATGTTTGACAGCAGTTTCAATGAAGCGCTTTGTGGAGCGCTTCATGAACTGCTGCAGAGTGGGGATTTTAAGGTCGACATGCAGGTCCTCATTCCTCACAAAGTAGGGGGCGTCCACCACTTTGCGGAGAAGGCGGTGCTGCATTACCGACAACTTGTAGAGGTGACGGGGCTTGGCATGTGCGAACACTGGGCAAGCATAGGTCATGATTGGTTTTTGGTTATTGAACTGCGTATTTTAAGATCTGAAGAAGAACTTTGGAGATAGACAGTGGAACTCTTCAATAACTTCTGACAGCAAATGACTCGCGATTACTGCGATCGTTTGCTTATGTATTGTATACATAATTTAATGGGGAACCACAACTAAAAAGCGAAAAAAATATATTTTTTTTTACAAAAAGTGAAACCGAATTAAAAAAAAACAAAAAGTAGAAGTCGGTTCTATTTTTTGTAAAAAAAGACTTTTATAAATAATAGAGCAGTGGTGGCCCAGTTGTGATTGCCCCGACTTTCGAGTAAGTCACTGGATAACAAGTAAGTAGGTGAAGGAAAACATCGTGAGGAAACCGGCATGTCCTTAAACCAAAAATTCGAAGACCTGTGACATCGAGCAACCCACACCGGGCCCGCGTGGTGGATCACAGCCCATTTCTTTTCCTAGAGAGGAGGCCTAAATCCCAACAGTGAGAGCATTGTAAAGGCTGACTATGAATATAATCTGTTAGCATTAGCAATAATAAAATTACCTACTATAATCCCTAAAATCCCAAAAAAAAAATTGGACTTTGCATACAAAGTGATCATCCGCTGATCAATAATTGCATGGGGGATAAAAAAATTTTTGCGAATTTCCTCACTTTTCCTTGAATAAAGTTGTTCATATCGATGGGCAGATGCAGTTCTTAAAATATGACAACACCTTTCCGTTACACCCTGTATAGGGTGACTGGTAATTAGTGACCGATATTATAATGTAACCATAAAATAGCAAACACCGTTGGTTTCTGAAAAATTACGTTAAATTGTTGACGTTTTATTTTCAAATAAAGTGTGTGTGTACTTACGTACGCACGTAAGAAGTCATACTTCTTTGGCGTAACAAGATTAAAAACCAAACTGTCACAAAGTTTACAAAAGGAAAACAATCATTCTTCATGAACCACAGACAATAGCTAACTTTAGGGTTTCGGTTTTTTGTGCAGGTGTGCGCGCGCGTGAGGAGTAATGGTGGCCCAGCGGTATTGGCCGCGACTTACAAGTTGTAGGTCGTGAGTTCAAACCCAGGCAGGCGCTTTACTTTGTGTAAATTATTTCATCACTACTGCTCTCAAAACGGTGAAGGAAAACATCGTGAGGAAACCGGCATGTCCTAGAACCAAAAATTCGAAGACGTGTGACATCCACCAATCCGCATTAGGCCCGCGTGGTGGATTACGGCCCACACCCTCTCACAGAGAGGAGGCCTGTGCCCCAGCAGTGGGGACATTAAAAGAAACAACCGACTTCCAAAACAGAAAATACACTAAAAATTAAAAAAATAACTTTAATTTCGGAAGTCGGTGTTTGTATTTTATTTCTTTGACACCGAATTCCGAAATTAGTTATTTTAAAAGTGCAAAGTAGAGAAAAGTTTTTTATTTTTCACTTTTTAGTAGTTACTAGCGACCCGCCCCAGCTTCGCTCAGGTACAAATTATACATATAAACCTATCCTATAAACCTTTCTCTTCAGTCACTCTATCTATTAAAAAAAACCGCATCAAAATCCGTTGCGTAGTTTTAAAGATTTAAGCATACATAGGGATATAGGGACAGAGAAAGCGACTTTGTTTTATACTATGTAGTGATACCCCAGAACTAAAAACCCCAATAACATGGAACGTGGAATTTAAACATACTCGTAATTGGAGAAAACAAAGACGTCACCTAGGTTTATGTATTTTTCGTTTTTGTTCAGTTTCTCAAAAAGCGCTGAAGCAATTTCGATTAAATTTATATGGGACCCTCGGGCGTATATTTTTTCGGTTAAAAAAGTATTTTGAAAATCGGTCCACAATTGACAGAGAAATCGGCGGACATACATAAAATAAAAAAAAACATACATACAGTCGAACATAGAACCTCCTCCTTTTTCGAAAGTCGGTTAAAAACAAGATCAATTTCACAAGATTTTTACAATCTTACCAGTGTTTCCAATAATCCGGTGACATATCTTACATAAATATTAAGAAGCTACCTACTAAATTATTTAAACATCATTCTGATCCTAAATTTCCTATATTTTTCATTATTCTTTCAGTGATTTGATGACTGCAACTGGAATCTTAGTAAAAAAAAATTAATTTTAAATTAATAGGCTCGCGCTTGACCACTATTTCACCTGATGGTAAGCGATGATGTGGTCGAAGATGGAGCACGTTTACCTAGAAGTAACCTATTCTTGTCTTAAATACCCCCAGGTTGTAGCTATCAGGAATGACAGACTCCGGCAGGGAATTCCACTCCTTAGCTGTACGCATAATTCCACTCCTTAGCTGTACGCATAATGCCACTCCTTAGCTGTACGCATAATAAATGTGCAATAGAGGGATTTGCTGGCGACTGCAGTGCAAAGTAACACTTCTTCAGTTTCCACGTTACTTGCCTTGTGACAACGAGGTCTTATATTCCTGAAATCTGTCCCTTTCGATGCGGCATCATTGTTCAGAGGCAGTCCTTCAACGAAGAGGCAGTCTAGACTGAACGTTACGGACTTGCGATTTGATACAGTGACGTCTAAGGAGGTTGAGAGAGAATACCGACCTTGTCAGCTGACAGAGTGGTTGATCAAATATACTTTTAGAGTTATGCAAAAGAATAGACGTTTGAAATTTAAAAGAAAAGAATTGAATAAGTCAGTTAGGGGTCGTGGATAAATTCAAAATAGAGTTCCCATGGCCTTTGGCACTCAACTGAAGGAACAGAACTATTACTGACTAAAACCCACCCCGTTTTAGTCAGTAATAGTCTTACAAAGCTTTCTGAAGCTACTCAATTTTTACAAACTTTTAATTATTTTGCACTGTTTGTAAGTTGTCCGTCATTTGCAAACCATTTTTCGACCATTTGTTGGTATTCGAATCAGCTGAAATTTTGCATAAACCTTTAGTTCTGGTGACAATGCATTTTTATGATAATCATGAACTGAATCGACATCCAGGATTAGCTCCAGATAAAGGAACTCTCCAATGCTCAACAACATGGACACGAAATTTTGTGTATACATTCAATTGATATAGTAGTGGAGCAGGAGGACACCACGCGCCGTCGACTCACGGATCGATGTCTGCAGGCCCACGTCTACGGTGGCCGGAGATCGTCTCGCGATGTCCTACGCCCAATACGTCTCCTGCGGCGGTAGCGGCCGGGGGCGTGAGGGCCACTGTGTTGAGTCTCCCTCACCCATCCCGCCTTCGCCTTCGGGAGCATTACTGTTTCGCAGAAGGCGGAGACTGCCTCCCATTCCCTCTCGCTCCGTACCATGGCCTGAACCAGAGCAGGCGCGAGAGGTCTCTACCGCTTATCGCTTCCACGAGGACACGGCGGTGCTCCGCCCGTGTTGTGGTGTGAGGGTGTATGTATGTGGGTAGACGAGTGTTGGAAGGTGTGTGAAGTGGTGTTGGGTGATATGATGTAACTTGTGGGTGTGGTATAAGGTTAAATGAAGTATGATTACTGAGTTCGAGATAAACCGCTAACATAGAATGATTTCAAGATTGTCATATTAATGGAGGTTTTATCAGTGCTTCTGTTTCATCATAATCTAGCAACAAAAGGTATTCTTTGGTCTCGAGTCTGCATTGATGTGCGTTTAAAGTGTGTGATAAATTCGAAACTATGTTTCCACGGCCCTGGGCACTCAGGTAACTGAAGGAACAGGGGCGGGTTTTAGTCAGTAAAAGTCTGACACCACGTCCCGCTCCACTCAGAGCGGGAGAAGTCATTGGAAGATTTCCCACCACCACAAAAAAAGAAAAAGAAAAGTTAGAGTGCTATGACATTTTTTTGGCGCTTGAATAACGTTGTCAGGAGGACTGACGTTTGTCAAATTGTCTATGAAAATCGCAGTAAACAAGATGCCACAAAATCTCCCAACCTAAGACTACGAAAAGTTATAGACATAATGTCAAAAGCCACCAATCTGAAGTACCAGAATGAGAAGCCAGCTTGTATCTGTACACGCGAAACAAGCTCACACAGACAAAATGAGAAGCCGAAACGTCAGCGTTATGTTCGTCGAGGTCACTCACACATTTTAACGATCCTGCTTCATTTAATGTCCAATGACGTTGCGTCTATAACCTTTCATAGTCTAAGCTCCCAACGCTTAAACGAAAAGCGAACATTTAAAAAACACAAAAGAGCTATTATTGTGACTAATCAATCTTTAACAAAAAATAAATTACATCCCTCGAAACAGACATCAAACTTATCCGTAATAATAACACAAGCGTCCATCCAATTAACAGAACAAAAACGTAATCCATTGATCCTCTCGATCAATCAAAGTCACTCGAATGAGCTTACAGACAATCAATGGAAGTGCACACGGATATGACATGAACGGTGTTTTTTTTTTCTTTTTCTTTTTAACATTGCCCCTCACTAGTAATTACTCCTAAATCGTGGGTGCGTTCACAAACATGTAAACTCACATACACAAGATACCCAGACCCGGAGCAACCTGTAGGCCATACAAATATTTGTGGTGTGCGGGAACCAAACTCGCGAAACGCAGCGCAGCAGCCGAACGCTAAGCCACTGCGCCAATCATGTCCTTAAATTAAATGAACCGTGTTAAGCTGCGGTCCCACGGCCCGTGCCGAGTGTTCTCACGCCGTGAGTCGGCCTGGTACGGCCTGCAGGCCTCCATTTATCCATCATCGCATTAATTCATCTTAATTAATTCACCTTTGGGAAACTTAGAAGACGTGTGTGGACCTCTCACGACCTGAAACTATAGACAAAAATATGCGTTTATAAGGCCTTAGTTCTACCGATACTCACCTACGCCGCCGAAACCTCGTGCCTCTATAGAGGTGTTATTAAAAGGCTTGACACTTTCCACCTAAGGTGTCTTCGGTCCATCCTTCGCATTAAATGGCAGGATCGTGTTCCGAACACAGAAGTGCTAAGGCGCACTGGAATGATGGGCATGGAGGCACTTTTGATAAAGATCCAACTGAGATGGTGTGGTCATATACAACGCATGGATACCAGTAGGCTACCTAAAACAGCTTTCTACTCAGAGCTTGCCCTGGGAAAACGTGCACAGGGCGGGCAGTACCTGCGCTACAAAGATGTTCTCAAACGTCACCTTACGACTTGTGGCATACCCGTTGATGAATGGCAGGAGCTTGCTCGAAACCGAGAAAGGTGGCGCACTTTAATCCACAAAGCAACTGAATGCTTTGAAATCAATCGTCTTGAAGAACTAGACAAGAAGCGCCAAATACGCAAAAATCGCCCAAAGCCTTCATACAACTACACATACAACGATGCTGATCAGCTCTTCTGTTCACGGTGTGACCGGGTTTTTAAGACCAAATTTGGTTTTGCCAGTCATCAGAGAGCTCACGAAAGGAAGGAGAAGTAGTCTGGGTCGCTGTCGCTGGATACGGTGAAGGGGACTATATATATATATATAATTCATCCTTCGCACCGCGCCGGGCCACGCCGGTTAGGTCCTACGGCCCGTTAATCGACAGACCACGCCGCGCCGTTACGCGCCTTTGAAGTTACTGACTCACGATGGATTGGACGGGCGACGATAGGCCAGCGCGGGCTTCATCGGATGCGACGGTTCCCACGGCCTGTCAGCCTGGCCTGGAGCGGCGCGGCCCGGCCCGTCAATTCACGGGCCGTGGGACCGCAGCTTAATATGGAACAAATGGAAATGAGTTTGACCAAGTTGGTTTATGGTTTTGAATATAAAGGTCTGTTCTCACATCATGGGGGACAGGTATGGACTAACTAAAAACAATGTACAAATCCTAAACCAACTATATTAGCCTATTTTGTCTCACTGCTGGGCAAAGGCCTCCCTCTCTATCCTCCACACCACTCTTTCCTTTGCTAGTACGGGCTATTATTTTCATAATTTTCAAATTATTCGAAAGGATTGTCGGATAATTTGAAAATAATCGAACTCACTTAAATTTTCCGCTAGAAATACTTTACATACCGTTTCTTCAAGTTCTCAATTTTCTTGATTTTCTTTTAAATGGCCATAATCCATTATTTTTAATTTTTAATTCATCATTCATAGTCTGTTCAGCTAAGGAGTGAAATTCCCTGCCGGATTTCGTGTTTCCTGATGACTACAACCTGGGGGTCTTTAAGTCAAGAGTGAATAGGTTTCTTCTAGGCAAGCGTGCTCCATCGTCGACCACATCATCGCTTACCATCAGGAGATATCGCGTTTAAACGCGAGCCTATCAATAATTTAAAAAAGTGTGTGTGTACTTATGTACGCACGTAAGAAGTTATACTTCTTTGGCGTAACAAGATAAAAAACCAAACTGTCACAAAGTTTACAAAAGGAAAACAATCATTCTTGATGAACCACAGACCATAGCTAACTTCAGGGTGTCGGTTCTAGCTAACTTCAGGCTGCAGGTTTTTTGTGACGGTGTGCGCGCGCTTCGTAAAAATTTACTCTCATCATTTTTCCCTAACGCGCCAAAAGAAGTATAACTTTAAAGAAAACTGGCAACTTGTTCTCGCAGTATTTTTTATAAGATACACAGTAAGCAAAGCAACTTGTGTCAAGTGTATTTATTTCTCTACTTTCAAAAGTATGCATTTCACAACACCTACATACCTACCTTATCAACAAGAAAGTATCGTAATTAAAGTAGTTAAGTGGTGAAATTACTGCGTCACACTAATAGTAAACACCAACTTAGAAGTGGCGTGCACATTCCCTCCAGTAAGATAAGTTTGTGTGTGTGTGTGCACTATGCTCCCTATACATCGGAAAAGTTACGTTGCACCATATTTTTCTCACCTTGACAGCTGACGCAAGCACTAATGTCAATGGTGGAAGGCAAAGTGGTGCAGGTATTTAAGGATCCAGATACACCATGCCAGCGAAATAAATGTCTTTTTTTATGGTGGGTTCATCAAATATATTCTCCCGCTCCGGGTGGAGTGGGAGGGCGTGTCAGACTCTTACTGACTAAAACCCACCCGTGTTCCTTCAGTTGGCTGTGCCAGGGTCGCGGTGACTCGAACACTCTCGCGCCCAAGATGAGACGCCAGAAATGAGTCTTAGCAGCACCAATGTAATTACAGGGTGAATAAAGACACATCACACAGCCGTCAACTACGCATACTGTACATGCAAAGTAGCTTTGCGCAAAAATTATTGCTGGGAAACGACTTTTATTTTTAGTTAAGAAAAAGAAAACTATTGTTTATTGCGCGAATTGTATAATGCGAACCCAAGCAAGTGGAGTTATGCCCCGCCCCTTCGCTCTAAGCCGCGTAGGCACTTGTCGGAAATGTTTGATATTCCTAGCGTTTTTGTTACTACAAATTAATGCGTAATTCCGAAAATTCGAAAAAAAAAATCGAAAATTCAAGTAATGTTTGTTTGGAAAAAAGTTTAGTAATAACACTTGGAATTTATTTTCGTAAACATGTTAAAAAAATGCGAATTTGACCTTCAATATCTCTAGAATTTATTTCCACTAGACCACACCAAGGAAACCACAGTGGATTCCCAGGTATGGTCTAGTGGAATAAAATAATCCAAATAATGGGTAGAATATGTGGCTTTCGGCTTCGGAAACTGTATTTTTACACCCGATATTAGGCTAAAAATTTCTTTGAGTAGGTAAGCCCTCTGGACTGATGTCACGATTTGTGACTTTAGATTCATATTTCTGACCATTCAAGAAGCGTAATCTTTAGTTTGAGAAGATGCTTATAATAGTAGATTATTAACCAAGGGGATAAAGCAGTGTCTTCTGTCACGGGAGACGATTTGAATCGCGAGCGTAACGAAGGACTCGAGGTTTACTCCCGAGCGTAGCGAGGGTGTTAAAAACTTAAATCACGAGCGAAGCGAGGGATTTAAGACGAGTCCTGAGTGTAGCGAGGGATTTAAGTTCACCCAAGACTAAGACAGCTTTATCACTGAGGAAAATACTCTACTTTTCGTGTCATTTGCGAAAAAATTAACACAATAATAATATGAGATAAGCATTTATTAAAAATAATGACAATTAAAAGTAAAAGTTAACATTCGAAACATTGGTCCAATTATTGATAGAGAGAGTTACATTTTTGTTTGGTACATTTATTGTTGATGAGTTGATTTGAGTATTTCTCTGTTCTTGCGTCTGAGGAACTTGCGTTTCATTGTAGATACGAGTAGTATACGTCGGAGATAGTGGTGGTGGTGCATCGTGAGTTACGGACGAAGATAAGATGCCGGAAGTTGATGGTTGTGGCTCTGATGGATTAAGTTTTATATTTTTGTTAATTTGACTGCTTAATATGGTTTTATTCGCCATTGAGCTTTCGATATAACCCTCAGCTACTGTATCAGAGCTCCAACCACCGTGTCTTTTTATTGACGTAATATCCGCCCCTGAATCCGCCAAGAAAGTCGCCGAAGTTCTTCTAAAGCAGTGACAGGTGTAGAGTTCAACATCTTTAAGTTTTAAATATTTAGCAATTTCCTTTGGCACATTGCTAATTTTATTTTTGCCGATGGCTTGTCGAGTACATTTCCCATTCCGATAGTTTATAAAAAATCTATTGTTTTCCATGTTGGTGGGACGTAATGCTTGGTATTTATGAATGATTTTAGTATATTGTCCTTGTACAATGAATGACCGATTTTTCTTTGTCTTAGTTTCCTTTACATTAATCAGCAGCAACTCATTGGAATGATTTTCAACGTCCTCCACCTTTAAGTTTACAAGTTCGCATCCACGGCAAGAGTCCAAAAATTAAGGCCACCTATAACAAAGATAAAAAACAGGTAAATATATAGAATAATTACCATAACTAAGATACGAAATATTCATAGTTAAATCATGTATACTTACTTTTGTGGCCAGAAAAATTTCGTCAGGAGCTTCATTAAGAAATTTTTCCACATTTTGAGTCGTAAAAGTTTTAGACTTCTTTGCGCAATGCCTTTCTGATTTTCTTTTTAAAAAAGCCAGTAATTTCGTGAATCTATTTATTTCAATGTTGTGTTTGATGCTTATTGTAGCTTTCAGTTTTGAGTATATGCACCAAAGTGTATTCGGATTCTTTGTCTTGGATAAATAATCAAAATAGACAAGAAGTAAGTACTGATTCTGAAATTGATAGGCCTTTCGCACTTCTCCACGTTGAAAATTCTTCATAAGTTTTCGAATAATTTTCCTTGGATTTTGTCGGAAGCAAATTATTTATAATTGCGGCAGCATTTGCACTGATGGAATCCGACAATTCACTGTCACTGTCGCTTTGATTTAACATCGTAACGTATTTTTAGAACATTAACTTATTTATAAAAATAAATTAAAATAAACTTAACGTTTATATATTTGAAGAAAACAAAAACGCGGCAAATTCCTAGACTAATATTTTTTTGTCGGAAAAGCAAAGGCATCAAGCTCATACGGCCTCGTCGGTTTTCGTAATTTGATTTAATAATCATAACTGCATAATAAATGCGTATTTCTTTTTCAAAAAGATGTATAATGATTTATATACAAACTCAATGGTGTAAACACAGATGTAGTTCAGTATAAATTTCGGTAAGTATTCCAAATTTAAATCACATTCTCCCCCTAGAGGTGAATGAAATTCAGTACAATTTTCTTTCCCTGTTTTTAACAGATTAAAAATGACTATTGTTATGTTCGCTTTTTGTGGCATAGAATGTCACTTTTTTGAGCAAGTGGTACGAAAAGGTATATTTTTTCTCAAAACATGGTCATCATTACACCACTGAATGCGATTTTTTTATTTCCTACATTATAATAAGTTATATATTTGAAATCGTCTCTTATCGCTCTTTATTTTGATACCCCACATGATCAGGTCAGAAAAATACGACTACACTAACCTAATTGTGGCCGCCATTTTGTTTTTTGTTTAATCCAGCCTTTGTTACTTCGGTGGTCAAAATCAATGTAATAACACCTCATTTGTTAAAATTCATCAAGCCGTTTACGCTACAGCGCGTTCTAAAGAAATAGACTTATTACAAACATAGACACTTAAATACGAGTACATACTCTAGAAAAACATTACCCTCCTTCGTGTCGGTTGGTCCCAACCCCTCTATGTCCAGCTGTGAGTCTTTTGGCTAAAATAATGATGAAATCAACAATATTATAATAGTAGTATTCTTAAGGGCTTACCTCCGCATAAAGTGGCGCCCTCATTGAATAAAAAATCGTATCTATGCAAGGAAAATAAAAATGAAAGAATTCTATGTTGCGTTTGTTACAAAGAAGATGAGGTATTTTTACGTTGTTAAAACAGGACTCAAAATGTATCGTATCCAAAATAGTAGGCAAAAGTGTCAAAAACGACCGTTTTTGGTACCCAGAGCGGGAGAAGATGAAATCTAACCCACCAAAAAAAAAGCCCTTGGGTTAAAGTCAGCCACTGTGTCGACTAGGCGTTGGGATAAAACTTTAAATAGCGTAGGTATGAGTCTCTCTCAGCCTCACGGTTTAAGGCCGAGACATGACCTAAAGAGCAGTCACTCTCGGACTGCATAGAAAAGAAAGAGATGCACTACGACAAATGTTTGCAATTTATTGCAAAATATGAAGTATTTTATCGTTTTACTTAGGATTTACTAATAAATTTGTAAAAAATAATACATCACTGGATGCAGTTTGGTATTTTAAATTTTATTGTATATTTTTATTACGATTACAATTGTTAATGAAGTACGGGGATAATTAAGAGGTACGTTAGAAGACTTTTTTGATGCAATATAGTATGTTGAATTATGTTTTGAGTTCCATCACTGTAAATGTGCAAATAGAACTTGCAAAATTATTTACGGTACACTGCTTTAAAAGAAAACACCTTTGTAACCATTTTTGGGAACCTCTCCGCCTTAAATGCTGGAAAACACCCATTCATAAATCGAGTTTTTCTACAAAGCAATAATGTTCTTACACGGACCTAAGGACCGTCTAAACACATGAGCAAGACAATCCTTACTGTACCCGCTATAAAATATCATTGTGCTAACCGACTAGTGAAGCGAATTCTTTAAGCTTAGCTTCCATTGTTATCTTTCCAAAGACGAAATAAAAGAAACCTCTATCTCTTTTGTCTTTGTCTTTCTTAACCCCTTTTGTCTCAAAGTCTGTAATTCTAACAACGATTTTTCTAGCTTATTTTAGTCGGGAAATAACTTCCTGATTTAAAGATTGTGGTCTAATTCTAACACACTTGTAGGGTTCCGAACGTCCGAATGACAAAAACGAGAAAAAAAATCCTTTTGAGAAGAAAGTCGGCGCCAAATACGAGTAATAAAATGATTAATTCTACGTAGAGCCTTCTACATTTCAATTTAGATTATTAATCAGTTTGTTGTTTTGCGACGACTCAAAATTAGTTTATGTATCTGATAGTTTAAATAAATAAGCTCAATACTCAAGACTTCTAAGGTTTATTTATTTGTGCTTTTTAGGGTTCCGTACCCAAAGGGTAACCAACGGGACCCTATTACTAAGACTCCGCTGTCTATCTAACTGTCAGTGGGCTGTATCTCACGATCCGTAAAAAATTCAACTGTCTACATAACACGGATCACGAAATAAAGTGCAACAAAAAACCTAATATTTTTTTTTTCAGTTTATTGTATGTAACCCTTCGTGTGCGGGTCCGACTCGCACTTGGCCGGTTTATTAGTTCTGTTTCGTCGGTCTAATTTATTGTTAAAAAGTATTTTTTGTGACCTGGTCATGTATATAAAGAACTTGAGGTGAAGATTTCAAAAATATAACTCACTAAAATGTAGAGACTAAAAAAAATGTCAAAAAACCCTACTGACAATAAAAAGTTAACAAGTCACTTTTGAAGCAGTCTGAGGGCCGATTTCACCAATTGTAAACGCCACGTTTTCGACGTTTAAGCTCGTTTAAACGCGATTAGCCGCTGTCATAAGCCTGAAGTTTGTTTGTTTGTTTGTTTGGTTGAACGCGCTAATCTCAAGAACTACTGGATCGAATTGAAAAATTATGTTTGTGTTGAATAGTCCATTTATCGAGGAATGCTATAGCTAGGCTATATAACACACGCTGCAACCAACAGGAGCGGAGCATTAATGAAAAATGTGGCAAAAACGGGCAAAAAAAAAAATTTTAGAGCTTCAGTTGCGTGCACTGCGTAAACGGTTAAAGGTACGCAAAAAATATGTGTTACGGAATTGTTCTCCTTTTAAAGTTCTAAAAAAAAATCCCCGACAGCGTATGTGTATCTTTTAAGGTTGACTCACTATAATCTTTTTTATGGTAATTGTATGGTAAAATAAGATTACGCTAAGCTTAGTTCAGTAAAACTTAGTTTTTATAGCGAATGGTGAAATCGGCCCTGATGCAGTTGGTGGCATGAAATACGTGATTGAACTAAAATAAATTCCATTTCAGATTGTGTCTGGATTCTTCTGAGTCAGGATTGTAACATTAGATCAGATATAAAATCAGCCTTTAAAGACTGATTTTTCAAAAATTTAAAGGACAAAAATTAATTCTGAAGAATCTAAACTATAGTTATCAAAATATACCTCGGACTAAGTACTACGGGGTGTAACGAAACCATACCGCGATTCAGGATTCGCGTTGGACGGTACAACGCCATCTATCGAGCTGGGTGACATCTAGCGGGCCGGGTTTAGTTTTGCTACATTCTTAGACGATTATGAACCTTAGTGTCAAAAGAATAATTCCCATATCCGTATGAAAGAATGTGAGCACAGGATAGAGCATCAATGTATGGAGAAGTTAATTCAACCGTAGCATTTCTTCTGGTTCATATTCGGCACTTTTGTAGTGAATTGTTAAATGATTTTCATTTTAATGACTTTACTGATAAATTCGTTTATTCATTAATTCATTAATTTCAGCCGAAAGACGTCCACTGCTGGACATAGGCCTCCCCCAAGTGTCGCCACAACGACCGGTCCTGTGCGTCTCGCATCCATCGGCTACCCGCGACCCTCACCGGTCAGGTCCACCTCGTTGGAGGCCTTCCAACGCTGCATCTACCAGTACGCGGTCACTACTACCCGGGCCTGCGGACGGCGAGTAGTGGGTAACTCGCCGTCCGATCAGCACCAGGCCCGAGAGTCGACGGCGCGTAGTGTTCCACGCGCGCCTCAAAGAGTTGTCAGCAAAGGACGGGGCCTGCCACGGCCAATGCCTGCCCGGGGGTTGAGGATAAATTCGAAAGAGTTACCTCGCCCCTGGGCACGTCGGGCAGGTAGGAACAGGGGTGGGTTTTAGTCAGTAAGAGTCTGACACGCCCTTCCGCTCCACCCTAGAGCGGAAGAAGTCATAAGATGATTTCCCAACCCCCAAAAAAAAAAAAAAAAAACGCGGTCACTACTCCAGAACTTTTCGGCGTCATCGACCGTCTCTTCTGCTATTATTATATTAGAGTAACATTAAAATTTATTGATGAAAACTTTTTAACCGACTTCAAAAAAGAGGAGGTTCTCAATTCGTCTGGATGTTTTTTTTTTGTTTGTTTGTTACGCGATATCTCCGCCATTTGTGAATCGATTTTGATGATTCTTTTTTTGTTTGTTAGGTCATACTTCAGAGGTGTCTCAAAAACGTCATCTGTGTATACATATTTTTTGTTTATGTTGATTTTTTGTTAAAATGCTGAATTGATTTCGATAAAATTTATATGGGACCACCTCTGAAGTATGAACTACTAAACAAAAAAAGAATCATCAAAATCGATTCACAAATGGCGGAGAAATCGCGTAACAAACATACAAAAAAAACATACAGACGAATTGAGAACCTCCTCTTTTTTTAAATCGGTTAAAAATTAGTATACATGACGACGAAACTACGAATGATGACGAAAAATGACAAATTGTCCCGACTAGAATAACAAAACCGCAAAACTTTAAATTTTAAACTACGAATAATGACGACAAATGACAAATTGTCCCAACTAGATTAACAACACCGCAAAACTTGAAATTTCAAACTACGAATAATGACGACAAATGACAAATTGTCCCAACTAGATTAACAACACCGCAAAACTTTAAATTTCAAACGAACATCTGGAAGTCAGACTGAAAAATGAAAATGTCGTGAAAATACACAATATAAGTTCAAGACTTCGAGTTCTCGCAGACGTCACCGAACATATTATTTACGGGCGACAGCAGGACATCGGGAAACTTTCCGTGTCTCATACGGCACAATGTTCAGTTTTGTGCTAAGTTTCCCGATGTTGTTTGAGAGTTTTAACGGTAGCAAAACAACTATTTGAACTCGGATTACAGGGTTAACGTATTTTATTAACCGACTTAAAAAAAGAAGGAGGTATCAATTCGGTTTTTTAACATTTTATTTTGTTGTTATAGCAGCAACAGAAATACATCATCTGTGAAAATTTCTACTGTGTAACTATCACGGTTCATGAGATACAGTCTGGTGACAGACGGACAGCAGAGTCTTAGTAATAGGGTCCCGTTTTACTCTTTGAGTACGGAACCCTAAAAACAATAATTACATGGTCAATCTTATACAGGTCAACATTCCACAATATCAGTCTAATTGTCAATATACGGACCAATAAAACATTTACAGCCAAGAGGAATGGCGACGAGGTGGAAATTGACAATAACCTTTAATAGCAACTACAACTGGCACACAATTAAATCTTTAGGTGTTAATTTGTGGTCAAACCCCGAAGGTAAGAAAGTCTTGAACAAAAAACTTTTTTTACAAAAAAAACAACCGACTTCCAAAAAAAAATACACTAAAAATTAATTAATAACTTTAATTTCGGAAGTCGGTGTTTGTATTTTACTTCTTCGTTATTTGACACCCACTTCCGAAATTAAAGTTATTTATTAATTTTTAGTGTATTTGTTTTTTGGAAGTCGGTTGTTTTTTTTGTAAAAAAGTTTTTTATTTTTCACTTTTTAGTTGTTATACCCCAGAACTAAAAACCCCAATACCATGGAACGTGGAATTTAAACATTTGGAGAACACCAATACGTCATCGAGGTATACATATTTTTCGTTTTCGTTCAGTTTCTCAGAAAGCGCTGAAGCAATTTCGATAAAATTTATATGGGACCAACTTAGGAGTATATTCTTTCGGATAAAAAATGACGGAAAAATCGGCGGACATACATAAAAAAAAAAAAACATACATACAGTCGAACATTGAACCTCCTCCTTCTTCGAAAGTCGGTTAAAAAGGATTTTTTTCCATTTACAGCGACGTTGGTGATATTGTTGACTTAACGCGCGCCCTTGATTTCTATGGCCCACCTCTGACCACCATTCGGACGCCCTTGATTTCTATCACCCACCTCTGACCACCATTCGGTCAACACCTGACTCCAGCGGCCATCTCCAATACTTGCCCGGTATCCTGCCCAATACCAGTGAAGACGCGCGTATCACCCTCCAAGGATCCATTCAGAATATTTGATGTCCAAGTCGAAAAGGGTTTTATTTTAGGAAACTGCCTGGAATTTTTGTGTTTGCAATCGAGTAAAACCTCTAAGAAATCTGTTGAAATAAACTCCATCGCAATTTTTTTTTGGGTTGGAAATCATCAAATTACTTCTCTACATTAGTTAATACTAATTAATTACTCTCTTACTGACTAAAACCCACACGTGTTCCTCTATTTGCCTGTGTAACCTACGTCTGGAGTTGTCTATTACACGGACCTTGCCTACGTCTAGAGTTGTCTATTACACGGACCGTGCCTACGTCTAGAGTTGTCTATTACACGGACCTTGCCTACGTCTAGAGTTGTCTATTACACGGACCTTGCCTACGTCTAGAGTTGTCTATTACACGGACCTTGCCTACGTCTAGAGTTGTCTATTACACGGACCTTGCCTACGTCTAGAGTTGTCTATTACACGGACCTTGCCTACGTCTAGAGTTGTCTATTACACGGACCTTGCCTACGTCTAGAGTTGTCTATTACACGGACCTTGCCTACGTCTAGAGTTGTCTATTACACGGACCTTGCCTACGTCTAGAGTTGTCTATTACACGGACCTTGCCTACGTCTAGAGTTGTCTATTACACGGACCTTGCCTACTTCTAGAGTTGTCTATTACACGGACCTTGCCTACGTCTAGAGTTGTCTATTACACGGACCTTGCCTACGTCTAGAGTTGTCTATTACACGGACCCTGCCTACGTCTAGAGTTGTCTATTACACGGACCTTGTGGAAAGTAGAACAAATTTCCGTGCGTTCAACCGTTGTTGCCATACCTATTTTTGAAATGAAGTGTACACAACAGCTCACAATTTTAGGACCCATTAATATAAGTGTTTTTAACCAGTGGTGCTTGGCAACAGGGCTTACCCTAGTTGTAAATACCCCCTTTGTACCTAATGGCCTAGCTTTGTCTCCCGCTTGATTAGGAGGGAAGTGGCAATTATGTTTTTCTTACTCCTCCGCTGTCTTTTCTTAATAACTTCGTAGCGGGACCCAAGACAGTTTAATCGTTACCCTGGGACTCGTCGAGCTTCATTGCCTCGGGGTTTTTTTCTGGTGGACGCCACTGTTGATTTTGGCTTACAGAAGTTACAGTGGTTTGGGAATAGTGTGGCGGGTTTGTCCCAAAAAAAAATAGCTAAAATTATGAGAGTTATTCTACCGTCAGAAAAAAGTGTGTGTGTACTTATGTACGCACGTAAGAAGTTAGACTTCTTTGGCGTAACTAGATAAAAAATCAAACTGTCACAAAGTTTACAAAAGGAAAACAATAATTCTTAATGAACCACAGACAGGGGTCGTTGCAGAAATAACTTTTTGTAACGAGCATCATCCCTCAGTAGGAAATCAGATGGGACATGCATCACGCGTGATTGCTTCTGCCAGTTATGAAAGGAAGCCAAGGGTAGTAATATGTTATACAGTAACTAATAATAGAGTAAACCGAGGATATATTATAATTACCGTGAAACGTGAAGTCGGGTTACTTTGGCCCTGGGGTTACTTTAGCCCAAGCTCATTGGTCAAAAGACAGAAGATATTTAATTTTGGAATCATTTTTATGACAAAGAAGAAGAAGAATTAACCGACAGGAACACAGGACTCTGTTAGTTAAGGGCCTACCTCCCCGTAAGTGGCGCCCTCATTGAATAAAAATTCGTATCTTAGCATAGAAAATAAAGATTAAAGAATCCTATGTTCCGTTTGTTACAAAGAGGATAAGGTATTTTTAAGTTCATAAAACAGGACTCAAAGTGTTTCGTATCTAAAGTAGTAAGCAAAAGTGTCAAAAACGGCCGTTTTAGCTAACTTCAGGGTGTCGGTTCTAGCTAACTTTAGGGTGTCGGTTTTTAGTGACGGTGTGCGCGCGCATCGTAAAAATTTACCTCATCATTTTTCCCTAACGCGCCAAAAAAAGTATACATAATTTGAAAAACCACCATTTTAGTTACTAAACTGTCGGGTTTTTTTTTTATTACGATTATTATGTCCATTATCATTTAACAAACAACAAGGCCATATAGAATTTATAAAGGGTTTTAAAACTGTCAAGTTTTTATGAATAGTAATTCCCTACTTTGTAAGAATGTACCCCTAAAACAGGATAGTGGCCAGACAGCAGTAATACGCATAGCAATCGGGTCAGAAGTTAACGGGCCATTACCTCTTCTAAACGACATTGAATGACGTGCCTGTCTTACTAAAGAGGTTTTACTACTGTAGTTTATATCGTCACAATGGCCACTAAGGAAAACAAATAAACAACATAATATGTGTCATAATCATAATTTATTCCAATTTTGAATGTGTTTTCGCTTACAGTACTTTACAAGGTGTTCCTGGGCTTTTTGGCGGGATTTTCTCGAGTGCAGTTCAGTGGCTGTTTTAATTATTCGCAATTGGTGTAGTTTTGTTTCTCAAATGTTTACGCAACTGGACAATATGTGGAATCATTGAAACAGGCGCGATCTCGGTAAAATAGGGCTGAGAATTTTGTCGTAGTATTGACTAACTCAGCGAAGTTTGCCGAGAAGGCTGACTCGACACATTTGTTGCCAATTACTGCAAAAAACATTAGAATGTGTTACATCTGCATTCTAATGGGAAAAAGTGACAGTATTCTGTATCTAAAACTAAATATACTTTTTTAACTTGACACTGGCTAAATGCACAAACCAAATTAAAGGGAAAAAAAGGTGTTCATTTTTATATCTCATAACTGTAGGGTATTAATGAGACCACGAAAAGAATCAACTGCCTGATAAATTAATTATTTTTTCGTTTTTATTTTTCATACAAAATAATTCGACAAAGTCACGATTATTGTAAAACACCCTTACGTCAAAAAATTATGATCACGTTGCATTTTCTTAGCTTTAAATATGAATAATTGGTTTGAATGAAATGATTTACTCACAAAATAAAGATTCGTCGTACGGGTGACAATTTTGGTTGAAGTTATCTTCGCAACTATGTATTTTTGAAGTCGGTTGTTTTTTTTTTTTTGTAAAAAACGTTTTTTAATTTTCACTTTTTAGTTGTATACCTCAGAATCAAAAGCCGCCAATAAAATGGAACGTGGAATTTAAACATACTCGTAATTGGAGAAAAAATCATACATACTCGTAATTAAAGAACATAATTTGGATTGGAGGTCAGAAAAACCAACAAGGCATAAGTTGCCTTGTTACAAATTGATCTGTAAGTACCGATTTCGCTGTAATATCGCAGTTTAAGACCAATTTCGCACAATGGGAGCATAATTACGCCGAGAAGCTGTTAATTCTAATAGGCCTGTAATAAAACAACTCCAGTTTAGGCCCTTCCTGACAGGTGGTCAGTTTGTGAAGCGATTTGCGATGGAAGTTACAAATGACAGCCGTTGGTTCCGGCTGTAATTTTTACATGGAATTAGTACTTTTTTTTGTACTTTTTATATTTTCTGATTTTGATTCTATTTTTAAATCGGTAGATTAAATTACTAAAGTGATGTCATAATAAATGTTTTATGGAATTGATTTTAAAAGTACATAAAATGATAAATTGATAAAGCTGATATTAGTTGATAGTACTCGTAGATAATATTAGTATTTCCGATTTTCCATTTTCAATTTAGTTTAAAGTAAGTAGACTAAAAATTCATAAGCGTTAGTTTTTCTTAGGCTTTTTTGATCCGGGCAGGACACAAATCTCCATTGAATGAATTGATACTAAAGACAGTAGCCCACCCCAACATTTGTTCCAAAAAGGTGAGGCTGATTGATGCTTAGAAGTCAAAATTTGCTGCATATCTTGCTGAAGAAAGAATTTACTACAAACGTTTTTGGAACCATCCACCATGATTCATGCCTTTAATAAGTAGGTACAAATTATAAGTTCTGATTAGAAATAAAGAAAAGCAATCAACAAAGCTTTCCCCAAAAATCTTTTGTTACAATACCACCAAATCATCTCATAATTTGTAGACTGTAACAATAATCGGTAAAAGTCTGCCGATGGCGATGATAAATGTGGCTTATAGACCTCACGACAGCCATGTAATAGGCTGCCATATTGTAACAAATGATCGAATAGCGACACGTATACGCCATCTTGGATAAAAATTGGCGCGAAACATCGTTTTGCTTTTAATGTCATGTGTGTTTATTTTTAATAATTTATGGCTTTCTGAGTTCGGAAGCATGTTTTTATTTGTTTCTTGGTCCATAAATAGCGATTGGAGTAAAAAGGTGAACGGAGTAATAAGCAGCTTTACATTTGAATACTACATAGACTATTTTCCTTGTAATGGAAAACACATTTTACATAATATATGGAATTTATTTAATTTGATACCCGAAAGAAAACTGTAAATAAACGTATTTTTCCCGACTACCCCAAAAGGAGTGTAATGTTTTACGAGAGTATGTATGTATTTATGTCTATTTCTTTGGCATACCCTGTAGCCTAAACGACTAAATGTATTTTAACAAATGAGGTATCATGAGATTGGTCTTGGCCGCCGAAGTAGTATGCGCTAAGTATATAGATTTTGAAAAGAAAATGGCGACCGCCATTGGTAAGTGTAGTCTTATTTTTTTGTGACATGGTCATGTGGGGTGTTAAATTATAGAGCTCGAGAGATTCCAAAAATATAGATCAGTAGGTACCTACAATGTAACAAATAAAAAACTTTCTAACATAAAAAACAACCTACTTCCAAAAAAGAAAATACACTAAAAATTAAAAAATAACTTTAATTTCGGAAGTGGCGTGTTTGAATTTTATTTCTTCGTTTTTTGACACCGACTTCCGAAATTAAAGTTTTTTTTGTAAAAAAGTTTGTTATTTTTCACTTTTTAGTTGTTATACCCCAGAACTAAAAACCCCAATAAAATGGAACGTGGAATGTTAAACATACTCATAATTGGAGAAAACCAAAACGTCATCTATGTTACGTATTATTCGTTTTTGTTCAGTTTTTCAAAAAGCGCTGAAGGAATTTTGATAAAATTTATATGGGACCTCCTGCGTATGCTACGTCTTTCGGATAAAAAAAGAATTTTGAAAATCGGTCTACAACTGACAGAGAAATCGGTGGACAATCAAAAATAAAAACACATGCAGTCAAACATAGAACCTCCTCCTTTTTCGAAGTCGGTTAAAAAAATAAAAAATAAATCAAATATCCCACTGACAAAAAAAAACTAAAAAACTCTAAAAAACCCACTTTCAGTCAAGCATTCTGATGCAGTTGGTGTCATTAAATCTGCGAATGAAATAAAACAAATTTTTATCATTTTTAAAACTGTATCTTTTTAAATAACAATATATAAATAAAAAGAAATTGTTCTTCCTAGTAAAAGAACGTAAGCCAGTGAAGATACTAGTCTGCATAAGTAATTAACTGCTGGCTATGAAAACTAATCCTTGGATAGTTTCTCTTGGGACTTGCTAATTGCACTAGACAAACTATTATGAATTATGATGAATGAAATAAGTTTTCTCTTAGTTATGTACTATTAGACATCTAGGGGTAATTTCATCTGTGGGTAATTTTCTGCATTTGCGAACTTATTTCCCAAAATATAATTGGTCTTTAACCACAGAGCAGAGTGGCCCAGTGGTAAGGGCCGCGACTTACAAGTTGTAGGTCGTGAGTTCAAACCCAGGCAGGCGCTTTACTTTGTGTAAATTATTTAATCAGCACTGCTCTCAAAACGGTGAAGGAAAACATCGTGAGGAAACCGGCATGTCTTAGAACCAAAAATTCGAAGATTTTTGACATCCACCAATCTGCACTGGGCCTGCGTGGTGGATTACGGCCCACGCCCTCTCACAGAGAGAAGGTCTGTGCCCCAGCAGTGGGGGCATTAAAAACCTGATGATGATGATAAACCATTGTTATAAATGAGACCAGTAATAGTCCACTGGTTACGGCTCCGAAATAGGGTTGCCAACTTTTTTTAAAGAAATAGAGTATATCTCATTTCGGGGGTAAATATAGAGTACTAACTTAGAAAAAAACAGCCAAGTGCGAGTCGGACTCACACACGAAGGGTTCCGTGCCATAAACTGAAAAAAAAACAACAAAAACACGTTTAAACTTTTTTTTTGGGTTTTTGAAGTTATACTTCTTTGGGCGCGTTATGAAAAAATGATGAGAGTGAAATTTTAAGATGCGCACGCATCGCTGTCACACATAATTCACAAGTTGAAGTTAACTAGAACCGACACCCTGAACTTAGCTATGGTCTGTGATTCATGAAGAATGATTGTTTTCCTTTTTTAAACTTTGTGACAGTTTGGTTTTTTATCTTGTTACGCCAAAGAAGTATAACTTCTTACGTGCGTACATAAGTACACACACTTTTTTTTGGTTATAAAGTACACCTACATGAAATAGAGTCTATTTTAGAGCACGGTTGGCAACCCTATTTCCGAAATGGATTCAGCGCTTTTAAAAAAAATCAATAAAAATAAAAAATGTGTATACACCATGACGTATTGGTTTCTTCCAACAGGGCCTGCGAGGAATTTTAAAAATAGGTATTTGAAGAATCTATTTCCGTCGTGCTGCCTCAAGCCTGCCCCCGTAGAGTGCGATAGGGACAGCTGGAGCTCAAACCGATTTTATCACAAAATTTTTGTCGAGATCGACGTTTTGTATTCCCATTTTTTCTCCTTGAAAACTGAGCCGATTCAATTATTTTTGGCACAAAAATTTTAAGAAAGAGCATGTCTAGGTTCCTATTATTTTGTTTTGTTTAAAACTTTTCGATTTTATCCGGTGGTCTTCTAATCACGACGGTAAAAATGGGGCATTTTTTGTAATTTTTGGAGAGTTATATTTTCTTTAATTATTAGTTGCTGAAAAAAAGGAAATGACAGGGACGTGTCAACAGCAGACCTTGAATTTATGGGAAAAAAATGATTGCTCTAGAGGCATTATTCAGGAAGAAAAAAACTTTTTAACAAAAAATTTAACCGACGAAAAAGAACTAAAAAGCAAAAAATAAATAAAACTTTTAAGTCTTGAGTAATGAGCATATTTACCTACACAAAATATCAAATTTTAAATAAACTAATTTTGAGTCGGCGCCAAACAACAATCTGATTATTAAATATCTAAATTTTATAAGTACTTACAAATGAAGAAGGCTGTAAGTAGGTAATTAATCATTTTATTAATTGGCGCCGACTCAAAATTAGTTTATATAAAATTTGATATTTTGTGTAGGTAAATATGCTCATTACTCAAGACTTAAAAGTTTTATTTATTTTTTGCTTTTTAGTTCTTTTTCGTCGGTTAATTTTTTTGTTAAAAAGTTTTTTATTTTATGATTTTTTGTGGCTCGCATCATCTTGTAACACTCTGAGGCAAATTTCTAATTCTTCATCATTCCTCTTGCCACTGAGCTGATGAAATTACCATCCTTCCATGAAGTTCCCAGGATATTGACCAGTTGAGGTTACCTCCAATACTGTAAAGACGTCTTTTCTTCAAACCATATTAAGTGGTGTTTGTCACTAAAACTAGTTTTATATCTAACTACTATTGTTTAGGAAAGCTATGGTTTCCATCATCAGCTCAGTTTCATGATGTGATGGTTCCTAAATGCAAATACCTGATTAAGTTATGAAAAGTAAACAGAAACAATATTCGTGCCCAATTTTCGAGGTTCTCTCTCAATTTTTTCAGGATCCCATGATCAGATCCTGATGTCCTTGACATGGGACCACCCTTGAGATATACCCTATCCAAGAAAAGAAGAATCATCAAAATCGGTTCATAAATAACGGAGTGAGGGCCGAACATACATACAGAAACGCTAAACGTATCCACAATTTTTGAGGTTTTCTCTCAATTTTATCAAGATTCCATTGTCACATCCTGACTTCCTTATTGTGGGACCATCCTTGAGGTATACCCTATCTAACAAAAAAAGAATAATCAAAATCGGTTCATAAATAACGGAGTGAAGGCCGAACATACATACAGAAACGCTAAACGTGCCCACAATTTTCAAGGTTTTCTCTCAATTTTATCAGGTTTCCACTGTCAGATCCTGACTTCCTTGACATGGGACCACCCTTGAGGTATACCCTATCTAATAAAAAAAGAATAATCAAAATCGGTTCATAAATGACGAAGTGAGGGCTGAACATACACAAAAAAAAAAAAAAAAAAAAAAAAATATATATATATATACGGTCGAATTGAGAACCTCCTCCTTTTTTTCGTCGGTTAAAAAGGGGAATACATTTGTATGGAGAATCGAAGCCCCTGTTCACTCTTCATTGTTATTGGGTTTATCACTTCGGGCATATTTAGTTTTAGTTCTGAGGTACAACAATAAAAAAGTGAAAAATAAAAAACTTTTTTACAAAAATACAACCGACTTCCAAAAAACAAAATACTTAAGTAGGTACACTAAAAATTATAAAATAACTTTAATTTCGGAAGTCAGTGTTGCAAATAACGAAGAAACAAAATACAAACACCGACTTTCGAAATTAAAGTTATTTTACAATTTTAATTGTATTTTGTTTTTTTAGGGTGTCTGTTATCAAATAACTTCCCCCGCTCTGGGTGGAGCAGTGGGGTGTCAGACTCTTACTGACTAAAACGCACGCGTGTTCCTTTAGTCGTCTGTGCCAGAACTGCGGTACTTTTCAAAGACTCTCACGACCCTAGCAGAGCTCACCTAACTGCGAGCTATGTCGATGACTCCGGTTCTTTTCTGGGTAATCCTATTTCGGATCTTTAAATAAATTAATTCCTTAATTCGGTGACATATTCACCTTTTGAAAAAATAAAAATATCTACCAACCTTTTAAAAAAATCAGAACAACAAACATCATCTGCAAGAAACAGTCCATTTACTTATAAAACGTCTAATTTCCCGCACTTCAGCATTCAGCGTTATGAGAGAGTCAAATTAGGTAATAAGCTTTCTGTGAAAGACAGTAGATTGATGATGCAGGATCATTGAGAATAAGAAATGGCTGAATATTTATGAGGCAAGTGCGAGTCACTCGTAGCTTAAACCTGATTAAAAAAAAAGTAAGAAACATGTTGGAAATATAATGTTTTGTTGCTTTTTTTTTTTTTTGGGTGGGGTGGGAAATCATCCAATGACTTCTCCCGCTCTGGGTGGAGCGGGAGGGCGTGTCAGACTCTTACTGACTAAAACCCACCCCTGTTCCTTCCTTGCCTGAGTGCCCAGGGGTGCGGTAACTCATTTTCAGAATTTATCCGCTACCCCTAGGCATATGTTTTGTTGCTTGTGATTTAAATCTAGCCGAATCCATTGGTTTTGGACCAAATTGTTTGCGATTGAACTAATTTTGATTGAAGCCCCATTTGATGTAGTGGTGAAACGGGTTACTTTGTAAAACATAGTGTGAAAAACTGTGTCACATTGGTAGTGAAAATACTTGAAAGTTTGATTGGTTCGCGAGAGACCAAGCGCTGTGTGGAGTCACCAGCGCCTGTTGGGGTCACCTTAAGAACTGGTATACCTATTGAACAGACACCACTCCTCATTGAACTCTGACATACACACATATAACCAGGTTGGTTCCCGGACGGAAGACTTCAGTAGTCTTGGGTAAGTCTTGTAAAACATTTGTAGATTATTCGATTAGCTCTGCGAATCGCAGACAATGTGCGACCCGTTGGAGGCCGGGGCGTTGTCCATGGATGTGACAATCTTTAAATACTGAGACTCCTCCGTGCCATAAACAACTCAATCATTCCAGTAGATTCAGAGTTGGACTGTGAAAGATGTACTGACTGATCTTAGAAGTGTTCCGTTTTTTAATTCGAACTTTCGGAACCATATATAATTGTCAATCCGTCTAAAGAAAGTTGTATAAGAAACACGATTTTACTATTTTGAAGGCCCTAGCTCCACCTTAGAGCGAGAGATGTCATTGGATGATTTACCACAACACAATAAAAAGGTTATTTAGCAATGTACTGCATAGTGCCTATCAAATTGATGTCAACTGAGTTAGCGAATACGCCTGCAGGTTCGCTTCAGTGGAAACGCACCCTTACTCATGTGTAGCCATACCCATTTTTGTACAAACAGTAACAGTACTGATGTCACCTAGGCAAATCTTCTTGCTTAGTAAATGATTCCTCCTCCTCCTCGCGTCACGTTCTTCATTACTGAGGGTCGTGATGCTTTAAATTGACACCTGTGCCTATCTTTGGCAATGTGAAGCGCTTCGTGGAATTTTGTGTACAGGGATGACCGAATTTGGTCCGACCATCTAAGTAGACTGCGACCCTTCGGACGCTTACAATCAAGATCAATAATGAATGAATAATCACTTTTTGCCTGGACTGTCCCACTCCTGGGCAACCCCTCCCCCCTCCCCCAATTTCTTTCGGAGCTGTGCTTCCTCACGCCAATTTGCCAGGAGTGGAGAGTGAATGAGAGTGGAGGAGAAAATTTGCCTTTGCCATCCAAGGCGTCCCGCCATTCATGTTTTTGTTTTGGTGGCCTGCATAGTGTCCCACTGCTGGACAAAGGCCTCTCTTTTCTCCATCCAAACCTCTTTGTCTTGGGCAATTTCCTTATTTATTTGAAAAAACCAGCCCAAGTGCGAGTCGGACTCCCGCACAAAGGGTTCCGTACCATCATCTATAAACACGGAAAAAAAATCATGTTTGTTGTATGGGAGCCCCTTTAAATGTTTATTTTATTCTGTTTTTTAGTCGTTTTTGTGTGAATTATAGAGGCAACAGAAATACATCATCTGTGAAGATTTCAACTGTCTAACTATCACGTTTCATGAGATACAGCCTGGTGACAGACAGACATACGGACGGACAGCGGAGTCTTAGTAATAGGGTCCCGTTTTACCCTTTGGGTATGGAACCCTAAAAACAGTTAAAAATCTCTGCTTTTTCAAGGCAATATCCATAAGAAGGCACTCCCTCAGACTCTGACTTATAACTTCGCGACGCAAATGGCAAGCTACCCCGTTGAAAAAGCCATACAACATTCACAAAGGATTCCATTACTTATTATTCAGAACAGCGGCTGTTTATAATAGGTGTAATATTCCACAAAGATCGTTAATTTGTCATTAATTCCGCGATATAACTATGAACGACGGCTCCATATGCTTTATGTACCATTTTGACATTAACTTTAATCCAGCTTGGCATAGGGGTGTAATTTTAGACTTCATTACCCGTCTACCCCAGAAGGAGGGTAAGTTCGTATGTAGGTGTGTGTGTTTGTATATCTATTTCTTTGGTACGCTCTGTAGCCTAAACGGCTGGATAGATTTTAACAAATCTATACTAATATTAGGTCCCCACCTATGAAATCAGCGTTTTGTATGGAGAATTTTAAAGAAGTTGCATTTTTCATACTAATATTATCTTAATTTATTTAACAACTATAAACACTATTATTTATAGCAATAATGTTTAAAAAATATGTTAACGTATGCCACTTTGATTAAGCAACAAAAATAAGTTTTGGCTAAGTTAAAACAAATAGTGGTTTCATTTCTGCTAATAAAAAGAGGAGAATTATACAAAAAAAAAATACCTTAAAACTGGTTTTTTTTGTACTATAAGTAATAAAGTTTTTTTTACTATTGGCAGTTGTCTATGGCGGTCATTATTCGATAGAATATCAAGCAATCTATGAATATTTTAATTTATAGAAGTGTGACGAGACCCTGTAGACAAAGTAACATCGCTTCGTAGCGAAACGATATCTAAATTCGTCATCGTCTCTGAGATATCGATAAACATTTCCTAGCGTTAGCGTTCCTTCGTTATCTTTTTTGGCGATCACGATCGAGGCGAAGGCGAACTCTGAAAGCGCTGCTTGTCTACGCATTTGTATGGGATAAACACGATAGCAATTCGTTTCTTTATGGTTTCGTTACGAATTATAACATTGTCTACCAACTTGCGATAACGATGTCGACAGTCGACTGACCACGTGACTTAGCGCGGTTTATGTCAATCTCATACATTTTAGTCTTTTCTAACTTCGTTATCGTTTTTAAATTGTTACTTTGTCTAAGCTCCCTGGTTCTCTTAAAGAGGTAAAGTTTGTGAGGTTGTAGCAGGTAATCTCTGGATATACTGAACCAATTTTGAAAATTCTGAAACCTAGTTAGATCGATTTATTGCCCCCAAAACCCCCTTATTTTTTTGTGGGGTTGGAAATCATCCAATGACATCTCCCGCTCTGGGTGGAGCGGGAGGGCGTGTCAGACTCTTACTGACTAAAACCCACCCCTGTTCCTTCCTTGACTGAGTGCCCAGGGGAACGGTGACTCTGTTACAAATTTATCCGCTACCCTTAGGTGTCCCCGAAACCCCCTGCATACCAAGTTTCATGAAAATCGTTGAAAGCTTTTCCGAGATTGAGATTAAAGGTATTAGATTTAGGCTATTGCTATTTTTTTCTCTCTAGTAAAACAAGAAAGAGACGAACGTAAGTTAGAGCTATCAAATTTAGTTAACCTAATATTTGCATACAAATTAAGGGTACACGTAAAAACATGTCGTCTAAAAACACAGCAAAGTGCAAGGCGTAAACTAGTTTGACATCTCTAACTTAGTTCATAGCTATAGCCGTTCTTTTCTCGCACTGCCTTTTAATAAAAGATAGCGATTCTCTAATTTTAGTTTTTTTTTTATATATAGGCACGCGTTTGACCACTAACTCACAAGCGAGATGTGGTCGAAGATGGAGGACGCTTGCCTAGAAGTAACCTATTCACTCTTGACTTAAAGACTCCCAGGTTGTAGCTATCACGAAACACAGACGCCGGTAGGGAATTCCACTCCCTAGCTGTACGCATAATGAATGTTATCTCAAATCGCTTTGTGCGTATGGATGGGATGTCCACCATGAACCTCGCCGTACGTCTTGTGTTCCGTTGATGAAACGGGCTTGGCGGAATCAAATTATGCAATTCCGTCGCACATTCCCCAAAATGTAACCGATAGAAAACCGACAGGCTAGCAACTCGGCGTCTATGTCAAGACTTTGGAGTTTCGACTCAACGAGCCTATCATTGCCAATGATCCTCTTGGCTCGTTTCTCAATTGACTCAAGGGCATCAAGCTGGTGTCTGGCAGATCCGTCCCAAAGATGTTAAGTTTAGTTATTGAACAAGAGAATCGACATCAATGTCACATTAAATTAAAACATTAAAGGTTTATTAGATCAGATAGGCAATCGCTCCATGTAAAATACTGGTATCATGCCACATTCGTCTCGTGGTCCCGACTACTGCTGAACGCGAGGTCCTGGCTTCACAGGGTCGGGCAAAAGGGCTTCTGGGTACTTCCATTAGTAACTCAGTAGCTGTCCGGAGTTAGGAAGTTAGTGGTGTGTCATCCTCGTGCCTCGGAGAGCACGTGAAGCCGTTGGTCCTCCTGATGTCTCCCCGGTCGTGTCGGATTACCGATAGCGATGTGACGAGTTGGATTTTCTTGACTCGAGTTGATATGGCTACTGACTCGAGTCGCAACTCGAGTTGACTCGACTCGGTGCCTTCTGTCTTTTTTTTTTATTTATTCTTCATAGGCACGTGATGGTAAGCGATGATGAGGTGGAAGATGGAGCACGCTTGTCTAGAAGTAACCTATTCACTAAGACTCCCAGGTTGTAGTTATCAGGAAACACAGACTCCAGCAGGGAATTCTACTCCTTACACGCACAATGAATGTGTTCCTAAAACGTTTTGTATGCGTGGATGGGATGTTTACCATGTACCGGTCGCACATCGCTGTACGTCTTGTGGTCCGTTGGTGGAACGGACTTCTGCCTGCTGTCTGTAGAGAGTAGAGAGGCAGCTCGCCTCGAGGCTGATAGGTAATAATAATGATGTTAAATTATTGATTTGTTATGGCTACTCGAGTCGATTCACAACTCGAGTTGACTTGGGTTGTCTTTCTCGAGTTGTCTCTCTCTCTTCTCGAGTTACTCGAGTTGTCTGAGAAAGACACCAAAGTGACGTGCGTTCGATCGACCGAGATGTTAAAAACTGAACCCGATTTGATTCGAGTTACTCGAGTCAAGTAACTCGACTCGCACATCACTAATAGGGTATTACACCCATTTTTCAAAAGTGTCTCAATTAGATTCTATAGTGCTAATAAAACAACAAACAAAACACTCAATTTTTATTCAATCAATAAGTGCCATAAAAATGCATTTAATTTTTACATTTTCAATTTTTTTTTTAATTTGACGAAAACGCTGGACGCAGTGGACGCCATATTGCTCTATGGTCGTGACGTCAGTTGGCTATGTAAATAAAAGTAGAAAGCATAGATACGCTGATCAGTTGACAGTTGACACTTTATAGTTTACATAGCCGTATGACGTATAACATGGCGGCTACTATTCCATGGTGTTAAAAAACAGATTAAAAAAACTGAAAACTTTGAATTGAATTTTAAAATTTATTTTATTATTTTTTGAACTAAAACTAACATTTTCCGACTGCTTTTTGCCTAAGCTATCTCAACAATATATTTTTAGTTTTTTTCTCATATAGAGTAAAATACCCTATTGCCGTCCCATCGGGCTAAAAGAGTGTCAGCAATCTTCGTTGTGATTGGCCACCATGATCGAAATTCGTTCGGGAGGATTATACTGGTATTCAGCAGCATCCAGTTAGACTGGAAGCCGACGACAACATAGTTTGGAAAAAGTAAATTGATTCAAACTAAATATTATTCAAACTAGGCTGATAGCCAGCACTTTTTGAACGTAAAAGTTCTAAGACAGTCCCCCAAAAAAGGCCGCCCGTCATCACTTCCTAGTGTTTTAGCTGATATAAATAACAATAATAATAATCCTTATTATTAGAAAGTAGGTTTGTACTATTAAGATGATTCCAGAATAAGTGCCCCAAGGATGTAGCGCGTCAGGAATGTTCGCGGAAGCGTGCGCAGACGGGTTCGCCGCGATCATGCGGAAGCGATGCGCTTCCATGATGATGCGCTTGCGCTCCTCCTCCAATGGCATCCTGAATGTGTTTTCAGACCGTTGGGACTCTCCCCTCTTACGAAGGTAGGTAAGAGTTCAGACACACTGATAAGTAAACTGGTGGTAAGTACACCACAAACAGGTCAATGATACATTGGCCATTATTGTTAATTTAAATTTAATACTAACATTAGGTCAAGTCATACTTTTACTAACATTATATGGATTTCCTTATCTGAAATAAAGAAATTGAATTGAATTGAATAGTTGCCCCGATTGTAATTACTCTAGTTTCGCGGAAGCATCGCATATTTTTTTTTAATATACGACTCTCTAACTACCACTAAGTTGACCGAGTAGCATATCTCTGTGCGATTGCATGGGAACGTAAAATGCGATCAACGTTTTTATATGGATTAAACGTAATTTATATGGATTAGGCAACTATCCCCTAAGTGGGGTAGATGTCCCAAAATATAGAGGTCCGCAAAAGTCGCTAATACTCTGCATATATTAAAGATAACATTTTTTACTTTTCATAAATTTTTAGATAAAAAACCAGTAGTCCGGCCATTTTACAAATAAAGTTTTTTTTTTTGTAGTGAGAGATATAGAGTGATTTCAAAAAGTGGGGCACCTATCCTGGAATTACCATCATTTATCATTCTCCTGCTCTTATCCCAATTTATTTGGGGTCGGCGCAAAATGTCTTTTTCTTCCATACTCCTCTATTAGTCGTCATCTCATCCTCTTGTTACCCATATAATTATCCTCTTTCACACAGTCCATCCATCGTTTTTTTGGCCTTCCACTACTCTTATAGCCATCCACATCCATACACAAGACTTTCCTCACGACATTTTCTTCATTCCTCCACATCACATGCCCATACCACGACAACCGATTTCCACACTCCTCTTCAGTCAGCGGTGCCACTTTCAGACTTCCTCTTATACACTCATTCCTTATTCTATCCATGCGCGTAACACCACACATTGCTTTTAGCATTCACATCTCAGCTGCATGCAATTGCTTTTCATCCATCCCTTTTGTGGACCATACAAGACAGCAGGTTTGACCATTGCTTAATAGACCTCCCCTTTAAGTTTAAGGGGAATGTGGGAGTCGCAGATAGTCCCGGTGACCTGCCGCCATTTCATCCATCCAGTGTTAATTCTGTGCTTAACAGTCCGATCTATTTCGCCATCGCTATCCTGGAATTACCCTACATATCCAATTAAGTGGGTGAAGTGCTGTTCTCCTATTAGCTAGGCTGTTTTAGCTGAGAAGAAGAAGTGGCGCAATAAACTCCTCAAACATTTAACCCCAACAATTAACAGTGGTGGTAGCCCTAAGCCCAGTGTAACAATTTATTACAGAGTTAACACACTCGCACATTATTTGGGACATTCGGTGGTCGTGTGCATAATTTAGACAACGCTACACTTAAATCTATTAGAACGTGCGTTATATTTTTGTTTGTTACAACTTCGTTGTTTTCGTCTGTCTACATTATTGTTTAGCTTTCTGGCTCAAAAATAAGGTATTCAGATTGCGGTTACGTGACTTGGCATTACTTCTTCTTCATCCTTTCCTGACGATGTTTTCCTTCACCGTTCTGAGAGCAGTATTTATGAAAAGGATGTACAATGTAAAGTACCTTTCTGCATTCTACAAACCTTACAATTTAATACAACTCGTAGATCGAAGCCGTTACCACTGGACACGTTTTTATTTATTTTTTTACTGTTGGTAGGCACGCGTTTGACCAATATCTCACCTGATGGTAAGCGATGATGTGGTCGAAGATGGAGCACGCTTGCCTAGAAGTAACCTATTCACTCTTGACTTACAGACTTACTGGAAAACCACTGCGGACTATCAAATAACTGGAGATATCGCGGTCCTCTTAGAATCAAATATGTAATCATAAACATACTGCTGCGACACAGGCCTCGTCTCTGTAGGAGAGTGTGGGCGATATCCACCACGCGGACCCAATGCGGATTGGTTTAAAAGGAAGAACAGATATTAATTTGGTCTGTAAGGGTTTCAAGAGGAAACTTCCTAAGCAGTCACTCGCTTGAATCAACAATATAGCATATTCAGTATTGCGTTCCGGTTTTTCTGTTTTACTTCACAAGGAAGAATACTAACGTTGTCGCAGCCATCTGGTTAAATTAGCCAGTCAATTGGAAGACTAGGCCGTTCATTAAACGCAATTAAATGGCTGAAGGACAAACAGCCAAGACATTGAACGAAACGTTTAACCAGATGGCTGGATGTCGTTCATTGCCAGATGGCCGGGATTCGTCTGGATTCGCCCGACATTTTAAATGATCTCCAGACTCCCGACAAAATTCAATATCTCCAGACAAGCAGGCTTCTCGGCAAGCACTTAAATTAGTTGTGTCAACAATGTCAAGTCTTATTTGTGCCTATTAATTAAAAAAATAAGCTTTTATTTTACATTTTATTTTTAATATGTATTTATTTCTCCCGACAAAAAACCCAAAATCCCGACATTTCCCAATTTTGTCAAGATATTTTAGTATTACGATCTGGCAACTCTAGTGTGGGCCGTAAACCATCACGCGGGCCCAATGCGGGTTGGTGTTTGCCACATGTTTTCGAAGTTTTTGGTTCTAGGATATACCGGCTTCCTCACGATGTTTGTCCATTTTGAGAGCTTTGGTGATGAAATAATTTACACAAAGCGCCTGCCATTATTTTTTTTCTTCTGGGGATTGTGAATCATCCTATGACCACAGACTTCTCCCGCTCTGGGTGGAGCGGGAGAGCGTGTCAGACTCTACTGACTAAAACCTATTCCTTCCCTGCCCTGAGTGCCCATTGGGGCGCGATAACTCTGTTTCGAATTTATACACGGCTCCTGGGCAGGCCTCGGCAATGACGGGTGAGGCGTGCGTGGAGCACTACGCGCTGTCAACTCTCGAGCCTGATCCTGATCGGATGGCGTGCTATCCACTACTCTGCGTCCACAGGCCCGCGTCTACGGTGGCCGGAGATCGTCTCGTGACCCCCGACGCACAGGGCGTCTCCTGCGGCGGCTGCTGCTGAGGGCGTGAGCGCGACTCTGTTGAGTCTCCCTCACTCGTTCCACCTCATCCTTCGCGAGCATTACTGCTTCGCAGAAGGAGGCGACTGCTTCCCATTCCCTCTCGCTCCGTACCAGGGCCGGTCGTGAGAGGTCGCTGCCGCCGATCGCCTCCACGAGGACACAACGGTGCTCCGCCCAAGCGGGGCACAACTCCGCCGTATGTTCCACCGTGTCCTCTGGGACAAAGCGCCTGCTTGGTTCCAAACTACGACCTACAACTTGTAACTCGCGGTCGTTACCACTGGGCCACCACTACCCTCCACTGGACCAACTAGACCACCTTTGCCCATTATAAGGACATCTCTAGAAAATTAAATAAAATAATAAAACTCTTTATTTTCAGGCTACTTTGGCCCATAGATATATACCTTACAGAATAACATTTACGAGTATATTATAATACAGTTTGTGTTAATATATAAAAACTTAAGCCTATGTTAGTAATCACTTCACTTAGCACTACGTTATTGTGCGTTCTTGCACTTGTCCGCGGAAGCGACGGAACACCACGTCCTGCGGCCAAAAGTCCTCTTCCATGACGAGGTGCAGAAAACATGTTGGTACACGCACCACAAACACCTTGAAGTTGACGTTGTGGCGCGATTGCAGCAGCTGCACTCTCGGCTTGTAACGTATCTTTTGGCGCACGTACTCCACGATGTCCTCCGCCTTAGTGGTAAAGTGTAGGCGAGAGATGTATACCGGAGTGTTCGGCTTGGCGGCACGTATATTTACTTTAGGTTCCGTGGGAGCCATGCCGCAGCGGTTCCTGTTGGTTCGCTGACGGCGCTTCCTCCTTTGCACCATCACGAAACCATCGACATTTCCTTTTGATACCTTTCCAGGCACGGGCTTCATGGGGCCGACTTCCTTAGACCAACAACAACTAATCTAAATGAGGTGCTTCAAAATTATTACTGTGGTCTAACCCGGCTTAATCCGTATAAGTGACCCAAAGAGTTATGTGCCAACCAAAACATTAACTGGATAATTGGTTTAATTAGGCTAGGCTGCCACTTATACCTGAATTTATCTAGTCATAAGCACGGAGACACGGAAAATGGTTTTGGCTAGGTTATAAAATAAATCTCTTGTCTATGAATAAATAGAATAGAATAGAATACTCGTTATAATGTATACCATTTAGACCACAGAACATATAAATGAAGAAAACTTTACATAGGGTGACACAATGGGCGGCCTTTTTTTTGTGGGGTGTGAAATCATCCAATGACATCTCCCGCTCTAGGGTGGAGCGGGAGGGCGTGTCAGACTCTTACTGACTAAACCCCACCCCTGTTCATTCCCAGCCCTGAATGCCCAGGGGCGAGGTAACTCTTTCGAATTTATCCTCAACCCTATAAACAGCCTGCAGCAAATATACAAAAGTTTCTCCAAATATATACAAATCGCTTAATCAAGAGGAGAAGAATTATCGTTTTTGGAGATTTTAACTTGAATCTACTAAGTAAAGAAAAATCTATTAAAGAATATAAGTCAGTGCTAAAAGAAAACGGGCTTAGAATACTAAATAAAATTTGCAAAACGTACTGCACCTGTGTTACTAAAACTACTAAGACTATATTAGATCATGTATGTACAACTCTAAAAGATAATACTCGTACTTTACATATGGCTTTAGTGGAAAGTGCCATGTCAGACCACAAGCAAATTTACTTCGAGGTTAACAGAATCACACCGGACAGAACCAAAAAAGTAACATACGAAGCTATAAATTATGAAAATCTATATAAAACTATAAAAGAGTATACTTTATCTGACATACACAATGATTTCACTACGTTGGAAAAATACCTATTGGATACTCCAATTACGAGTATGCTTAAATTCCACGTTCCAGTTATTGGTGTTTTCAGTTTTCGGGTATAACAACTAAAAACTGAAAAATAAACAACTTTATTACAAAAAAAAAACAACCGACTTCCAAAAAAAAAATAACTTTAATTTCGGAAGTCGGTGTCAAATAACGAAGAAACAAAATACAAACACCTTCCTCTTCACCTTATTTTTCACTTTTTAGTTGTTATACCCCAAAACTCAAAACCCCATTAACATGGAACGTGGAATTCAAATATACTCGTTATTGGAGTAAACCAAAACGTCATCTATGTATACATATTTTTACTTCAAAAAGAAGGAGGTTATCAATTCGGTTGTTTATATGTTCGGGCATAACTCCGTCATATAATAACGGATTTGCAAAATTCTTTTTTTGTTGAAAGAGGTTTGTTCCGAAATGGTCCCATTTAAATTTCATATAGATCTGATGAAGGGTTTCGGAGACAGACAACGGAACTCTTCAAAAAGACAGCAAATCAACCGCGATTGCTGCGATCGTAAGTCTATGAATTGTTAGCACAGTTTAATGTGGAACCACAACTAAAAAATGAAAAATAAAAAACTTTTTTGCAAAAAAATAAAACCGACTTCCAACCCTTTTTTTGGAAGTCGGATCTATTTATTTGCAAAAAAGTTTTATTTTAAAAAGCGCTTAAGAAATTTCGATAAAATTTATATGGGACCACCTCGAGAGTATATTCTTTCGGATAAAAAAAATCGGTCCTCAACTGACAGAGAAATCGGTGGCATAAAAAAAACATACCTAAAGTCGAACATAAAATCTCCTCCTTTTTCTAAGTCGGATAAAAAATGACAGAAAACTCGTATCTTTCCGGTAACTTAGATATGCATCGCCCTCATTCGCTCAGACACCGAGCTAATTGGCCAATGGCGACACTTCTTTATCACCATAGATCTTCTTTTAATTTGTCAAGAACCATTCTACCTTATTACCATTTTATTTCATTCTTCGTATGATGAAATTAAAATGGCGAATATTTTTTGAGGCAGGTTTTCTTTTTTCCTGTTTAAATTTGTGTTTTGTAATAATCATCATTTCAGCCGAAAGACGTCCACTGCTGGACATAGGCCTCCCCCAAGTGTCGCCACAATAATCGGTCCTGTGCGTCTCGCATCAATCGGCTACCCGCGACCCTCACCAGGTCATCGGTCCACCTTGTGGAGGCCTTCCAACGCTGCGTCTTCCAGTACGCGGTCGCCATTCCAGAACTTTTCGGCCTATGGACCATCTGTTTGTTTCTGTGTTTTGTAATATCAATGCTAATTTTATGGATATTAAAAATAAGTAGGAAATGAATGTGATATTTTTGAGTTAGTGTACCACAGGCCAGTTTCCTTGCCCGTCAGTTTCACTAATTCACCAGTTTACTTATTAGACAGTTTCGGTAGGTTGACAATTTCACTAATTAGGTATTTTCCTGATTCTTCAGTTTCCTCCTTTGCTAGTTTTGTTAGGATGTCAGTTTCATGAAATTGCCAGTATTGCAATCTGCCACTTTCGTTATTTGTCAATTTCGCTAATCGAACGGTTTACCTATTTGTCAATCACGCTAGGTAGACAATTTTGCCATATACATATATACTCGTATATATATATAATATTTAGTGTTATTGGTACAGTCAGTGACAAAAACAATTAGAACGGCCAAAGTAGTTATAATATCAAACGTATTATTGTTAAAAATTAGGTGTTCAACTGAGATTATTCTCAAACAGTTATCATATCAGATATGAATAAGTCAACTTTCCACAAGTAGGTATATGAAATGACAGCTTGGGTGGTGTGCAGATATTTTTTTTCATTCATTTCAGCACGATGACACACAAGATACCTACTGTTTTCTTAGGACCACATGTACAACGTAAAGCAATAAATCAAATGTATATATTTTTAAATTTTTTTTTCAAGCCTTCTCCACATCGTCGCTTACCATCAGGTGAGTTGACTATGACATATACAGGGTGTAACGGAAAGGTGTGGTCATATTTTAAGAAAGACATCTGCCCATCGGTATGAACAACTTTCTTCAAGAAAATCCGAAGAAATTTAAAAAAAAAAACATTTTACTTCCCATACAAATATTTATCAGCTGATGATAACTTTGTACGGAAAGTCCAATTTTTTTTTCGGAATTTACAATTTTTCATAGAGAATGTTGTTTAATTCCATGGGCAAAACTGGCTCTTAAAATATGACCACACCTTTCCGTTACACCCTGTATAATGTTAAATGTTAAATAAATAAATATTTTTCCGTCAAACGAAATTATAACGCGAATAAACTAACAAAGTGTTTTTGTACGAAGTTTCAAGTCACCAGAAAAGATACTTCTCCTCCTTTCCTCTTAGAAAATAGTTTTCTGCAGGTACTTATGTAATCGGGTAATAACTTAACAAGGAATGACATGACACGACACGACGGAGTAGTAAAATACAATATAAAGTAACTGACAAACAAAAAAACTTGCGAACAAGGAAAGTAACGGGTTAGGAACATGACGAAATAGCAAAACTGACAATCTAAACTAACTGACGAACAAGGAAACTTGCGAACCAGGAAACCAACTTAATAGGGAAATTGACCACTTAGTGAAACTGGCAAATAAGGAAATTGGCGAATTCAGAAACTGTCTAATAAGTAAACTGGTGAATTAGTGAAACTGACAAGCAAGGAAACTGGCCTGTGGTACACTAACTCATATTTTTTATGTGTTTGCTCAAACAATAAGAACTTTAGAGCTTCCAGCAATCTATCGGAATTTTTCGAAGTTATACTTCTTTAGGCGCGTTATGAAAAATTGATGAGAGTGAAATTTTAAAATGCGCGTGTTAGAATTTTTCTGAATATGTATGTGTAGTTATGTAACCAGATGTATGTAAATATTTAATATTCGTTACTCACTTATTTATCTATTGATCATCTATTGATCATCTATTGATAGTCTATTGATAGTCCATTGAAAGTCCATTGAAAGTCCATTGAAAGTCCATTGAAATTCTATTGAAAATCTATCTATCTATCAATTTATTTACCCATTTATTTACCTTTTTATTTACCTTTTTATTTACTTATTTATTTGCTTATTTACTTACTGTGAATTTGGTGTTTTAAGGAAGGGATTTATTAAGAAAAGCACGAAGACAAGAGTATGTATTTATTTCCAATAGGCTTGTCATCAATCGAAATCTAATTGCCTGTTCGCAAAACTAGGTCTTCGTTGAGAAGAACGGCAAGAAACTCCACAGTAGCTCTCTTTTATTATTATATCGACACATCATAAATAATCGTCTATCGCAATAAATCTTATTAAAGGATGTATCACCTAAGCCATATTTACAACGATAAATATCTTGTGGTATATAACAACCACTATCGTAGTAGTGTATATAACACAACGTTAAGTAACAATATACATAACTTTACATTACATGGCTCATAAATATGATATAAATATACATCAACATCATTAATAAATCAACAATAGTCAGAATAATATCATACCTTAGATGTTAACGCCTTGAAAGCCGAACAGCAACTGAGCCGCTCCACTGAGGTTCCGCTCTTTCATACCCGTTAACAAACAAGTATGATTCACAAGTGACAGTTGAGTAATATCAGTCTTTGACTTATAGGAAGCTCGTGGCTAAAGTAATAACAGCCGCACGGATCGATCTATCAGGTTAAGCTACGCTTGCAGGGGTTGTTCGTTGGATGGGTGACCATCTTTACATACCGAGACTCCTCCGTGCCTCGGAAAGCACGTTAAGCCGTTGGTCCCGGCTGTCAATCGTGGATCTTTGACAGTCGTTACGGGTCGTCAGAAGCCCGAAAGTCTGACAACCAGTCTTACCAAGGAGTATCGTAATACCCAGTAACTGGGTTGTGGAGGTCAGATAGGCAGTCGCTCCATGTAAAATACTGGTATTCAGCTGCATCCGGTTAGACTGGAAGCCGACCCCAAGGTAGTTGGGAAAAGGCTAGGCAGATGATGATGACTTATAGGAAAATAAGTTTGTTTCAAAAAATCATTTAGTAAATTCATTAATTAATCTTAACAATTCAATATAAATAGATAATAATTATGTAATAATCATATATATTGTGACGACCTTATGTTGGTAACCTTATGGTGGAGACTGGCACGTTGGAAGTTTGGAATATTCTAGAAACCCTTGGAACGCCGATTGAAAATTTAGAAAAGAGAAGACTTTTGTTTTTGGGTTCACTTCTAGTAGCTCGTCCGAAGAGAGCACTTGTATTATTTTTATTATTCAATATAACGTAATAGTGCGCCATCTCTCTTTTCTTTATAACACAACACACATAAGCAGTCACTCTTGTACACCACACTCTCGCACTGCCAGCGAGTAAGACAAACCCCCAGGAACGTGAAAGGAATCTCCAGGGACCTAACACTAAGAGAAGCTGCTCCAGGTCCCTATAAGTGGCGGCGAGCGCCGGGAACGAGCGCCGTATGTAAGAGTGACGGCAACGGTAACGGTGTGCGGTAGACAAACTGAGGACTGATGCAGTGACAGCCACCAGGATAAGAGGAGTATAGTCCAAGCTGAGTGGTTCTGTTTTAATAAGTGTTAAATAATATAAATAGAGCAAAATGCGATACTTTTCGGGACACACGTATGAGGTGTGCCTCGAAGAATTTATCGACGAGTTTGTGTCGATGGCCATTGCCAAGGGGTGGCGAAAAAGCGATTATTCGTTAATTCTTGGTATTTGGTTAAAAGGAGCTGCGCATTATTTTTTTAAATATACGTTCCAGTATGAGATGGAATTTGACACGCTGTGCGCGGAGCTTAGGAGAGAATTCCCATGCAAGTGTGTGTCTTGCAAGCAGAGAATCAATCAGTGTTTTTATAATCTTGAGAGGCCGGATGTTGTGTCCGAGGCGGATGAACAGTCCGAGGATAATGTGAGCGAAGATAATCACATAATATTATTTTCTAGCTCAACAATTAAAGCAAAGGAGGAGGACGATGATGACCAGAGCTGCGCTGATCAGCTAGTCAATGATGTCCAGGAATGTGGAGACTGCGGTCTAGGCGATGATGACCGAAGCTGTGAAACTGAAGATACAGAATCGGGTCGGTTAATTCAAATTATTCCTAGCAATAATTTTTCAGAAAAACAAGAAACAATTTTATCAAAAGAAACAAATGGCGAGCACGAGTCGAATGAAAATTTTATTTGTTTAGAAGTTGTATCGGCTGATGTCGTCATTATGGAGAGCTGTGAAGTGGAAGTTCCGTCAGAGACACATGGTTCTGGTGACGATAATGTTGTTCAGGTTGATTATGTTTCTGCTGATGTTTGTGAGCAGGAGAGCTTCGAAATGGCGGTGGAGTCCAATCAGCTGTGCGTACCAATGGAAGTCATGCAAAATCCTGCTATTATTGTTCCAATAGGTGATAGTCCAGCGGATATCTATCGGGATGAAAACTGCATCATAAGTATCACTTCACAACATCACAACATTTCACAGCAAGCGGAGCGGCGTTTTTCACAGAATATGCTGGAGGAGGAGATATGTGTCCTCCCGTATTATACGAAGAGGAATAATTTCCATTTCTTTGATAAACATAAAATTATTTTTGTATCAATGTTATTTATTCTAGCTGACGTGTATTGTCATAGCAACGTGACAAACAAGTTTTCGACCATAAATATAAGGTATGGACGTAGTAATTACGATGACCCAAATTCTTCGATAAAAATAAAAATATGCGAAAGAGGTCAAGAATTGCTTGTAAACTATTTATTAAAGCAATATTCTGTAAATAAATATAAGTTTTGGAAATTTATAAATTGTTTGTTGAAAATTATTTTATTTTTAAAAAAAAAAAGATTTTTAGAGAATAGACAGTGGTGTCAGATGGCATTTGACATGAAAAATAATTGTCAGATATCTGGTACGTCAACGTTAGTACAAGTGGGATCGAATTGATTCTGTATGGTGTGACCGAGCCCATGACAATTTTTATGTATTATTCATTTAGAGAGTATACTTCAAGTTATATTTATGGAGCACTCTGGGGGAAGTTCAGGAACAGTGAGTAGGTGTTCAGAACAGTGGTCGTTTTTTCTCCTGGTCTTCATAAGCGTCCAATGGAGTTAAAATTATTACAGTTTTGAATTTTATTTTTGTAAACCCCTTCTGGGTAGATGCTAATTAGAGCATCTTAGGTCAGAAAATTTAGCAGAGCAGTGTGGCTTTTTAGAGAGGTTTTTACCTTACTGAAGCCATGTGCATTGCCGGGATATGTGGTGCGCCGAATGGCTTAATTAATAATAAGAAAGAAGACCACTTTACTCGGGGTTCATTTTTGGCTATCCATAGGTGGACTCTGTTGCGACATGTACCTCTCAAAGGTAGGGCCTTCGCAGTAGGTTTAGGTAGGTCTCAATCGGCTTTTCAAATATTTAATTGAATAGAAGACTTACTAGCGTCTGCGCCTCTATTCGTAGGGGCGTAGCTCATGTGACGACCTTATGTTGGTAACCTTATGGTGGAGACTGGCACGTAGGAAGTTTGGAATATTCTAGAAACCCTTGGAACGCCGATTGAAAATTTAGAAAAGAGAAGACTTTTGTTTTTGGGTTCACTTCTAGTAGCTCGTCCGAAGAGAGCACTTGTATTATTTTTATTATTCAATATAACGTAATAGTGCGCCATCTCTCTTTTCTTTATAACACAACACACATAAGCAGTCACTCTTGTACACCACACTCTCGCACTGCCAGCGAGTAAGACAAACCCCCAGGAACGTGAAAGGAATCTCCAGGGACCTAGCACTAAGAGAAGCTGCTCCAGGTCCCTATAATATATTACGGCCAGACTGACAAGTACTTCGCTCTCGAAGTACATTATATACCCTTTTTCTACAATTGTAGTTAAAGTTATTTATATTAGACATGTTAGGGCTCTCACCCACTGTACATGAGATCCAAACTAACAATAGGTCAGTGAACAACCAGCAGTAAATTATCAAAAGCCCCTGACCTTAGACATGCTAGGGCTCCCACTAACAATAGATCAGTGACCAACCAGCAGTAAATTATCAAAAGCCCCTGACCTTATACATGCTAGGGCTCCCACCTGCTGTACATGAGATCCAAACTAACAATAGGTCAGTGAACAACCAGCAGTAAATTATCAAAAGCCCCTGACCTTATACATGCTAGGGCTCCCACCTGCTGTACATGAGATCCAAACTAACAATAGGTCAGTGAACAACCAGCAGTAAATTATCAAAAGCCCCTGACCTTAGACATGTTAGGGCTCCCACCTGCTGTACATGAGATCCAAACTAACAATAGGTCAGTGACCAACCAGCAGTAAATTATCAAAAGCCCCTGACCTTAGACATGCTAGGGCTCTCACCTGCTGTACATGAGATCCAAATTAACAATAGGTCAGTGACCAACCAGCAGTAATAAATTCTAAAATTTGTATTTTACGTTTGTTTTGCCAATTGCCTAGACGTGTCAAGTCCGCTCCACCCGCTGCTAGTGACATAGACTTGCACCAAACAATTGACCGACCAGCGGAAACTTTAAGTTTTTGTTGTAATATATTTCTACAATCAACAGTCAAATATTATATGTAATTATCCGATCCGATTATCCGTCACAATATCCATACAATTAAATTATTAATTAAATATTTTTAATTAGAGATCACATAAAACCATTTCATAAATTATTTCGAAATTACACAAATTATAACTTAGACAAAGTTTAAAGTTAATTATCTTTATATATTAATTTAGATATAAAATGGTCATTCTGTGTGTGTTTTTTTTTTGTATATTATTGGCACAGCCACAGTAAGAATCTCATGGTTTCAACACTAATTTTCGTCACAGTCAGAACCTCATAGCCTCATTGCTAATTTTGGTCACAGTCATAGTCAGAACCTCACAAAATTCTCAGCATTAAGACTCCCAAATTGGTAGCATTTATGAACTTGCTGAACTTTCCATAGTTCGTTCGGCCAATCTGACAATATCATTGCCACAGATAATACTTTAATTGACGGATCTTAAGAGGTTAATAAGTATTTATTATTCTATTTTTTTTTTTTTTATTTGTTATTTATATAAATTTCACCTACTATATTGTGTCTCTGCACCACCTTATGGTAAACTGGTAGAAAATGCCTGAGGATACTCCACCTTTGTACAGTGTGTTTACTTGTACATAAAGTTTTTAATAAATAATACTAGCGTACAGACGCCCCACCCCACGCAAAGAATCGAGACCGCCGCAACAAAAGATTTCGGCCGGCAGTCAGGCATTTTTTTATTTTTCACTTCCTAACAGCGCCTCAATGCATCAAAATGTGTCAATACATAAATCTTATAGAGACAAATGGAAAAACCGAAACTTCAAACAGCGCCACCCCTTGGCACAAGCAATATAAGAGTAAGAATTCGTTCCAATAACCATCCAAACTCGAACCAGAAACCAATTACTCAGAAAGTACAGCTTTCACAACCAATTTTTCAAAATATTAACACTATGTAAACCTCAACAAGAAATCGATGCTTAACACGCCATCTCAATAAATTTGTCAGATTAAATAAATTTATTCGAACCAAATTGTCACTGTTCGAGACGAGACCCCGCGCCAATTGCAATAGTTCTGAACATCAATTTTTTGTTAATATTTTATTTTAATAAAATCACTAGAATTTTCATCTGCTATTTGTGAAATATGAACTGATATTGTGCTATTGATCAACTAACAATGACAAATATTACTTTTGGCCATAATAAATATCACTAATACTCACTACCGAGAATATATTATAATTAATCTATTTCATGGCAATAAACCAAGTACCTATTCTGTTTTTTGTTTTTTTTTCATATTTATTGAGTCTTCCCTCAAAAGATACCGTAATAAAATGATTTGTGAAGTTTGTCTGTATTCTGTAACTGTACCTTCAATTTTCTATCATATATCTCCAATTCAATGTCAAAATACAATTCTCACCCGAGAGCGCACTAGAATTGACTATTCTTAGCCTCAAATCCGTAGTGCAGCACTAGAATTCACAGTTCTTGGCCATAACTTGGCAAGCACTAGGATGTCAAATCTTATTTTTATTTTCATTGACATTGTAGTGAATAACCACTCAGTGCTCACAATTATAAGCACCGAAAATTTCAAATAAATATGAGATATTTTCATTACTGTTATCATGTTCTCTAAGAAAGTATTAATTCTCCCTTGAGAAACATACGTAAAGAATCGTAACAAAATTAGGTGAACTTATTTTCCGACTAATCAAAATTCAAGCTCATGAAAATATGAAATAGATTGATTTATTTTATGGTTTCTAAAGATTCGGAACATTTATTGTTAATGTCATTAATTAATAAGGACTAACCTTGAAAATATGAATTACTTTGTTATAACTTTCGCCATAATTACCATTATTTTTTAACAAACGCGACACCCAAGGAAAACAGAACAGAAGATTTCTTGTAAATGTGAGAATACTAAGCAATGTAATATTAATATCCTATTTACATAGACTAATGTCGATTTTACGTTTATCCTTTGTAACGCATTACGAGTTAGGTATACTTTTATGAAAATACCCTCTGGTAATCAAAATAACAGAACCTACATACTTTCGTCCTAAAGAGAACCACTTCGCGCCGTGTGATATAGAGAGCCGACCCCAAAGTGAGAAAAGGAGAAGAGATTCTACCCCAAATATCTTACAAGATCTTGTTATCATAATTATATAATATAGCTTATTCAAGCAAATAAATGAATCTATCTATTATTTTCTTTTTTATTATAATTTCGTCAACCTTAAATTAAGATGGCCCTTGTTTACCGCAAGTATCTTATTCTCAATAATATACTAGAGGTTATCGATTTATACTTATCTATAAAAATATCTTAATAACTACTTATTAACTACTTATTAAGATAGTTATTCTATATTCACAGACATTTACATTCTTCAGATAAATCAAATTTTAACAGTAAAATAAAAACAATGCGTCTGAAGGCCTTACCGACTTTTGCTACTCGGTTCTACATCTGTTGATTTCCGAGGAAATACTCCAGATGCTTTGACAAGAGCTTGAAGATCCACAATGCCAATTCTCGTACAGCTTCTGTCTGGGGCTGTATTGTGGCATCGTGATGTCATCTTATTGAGAGTGGACTCGGCGACCCATCGTCTCACACGACATTCAGAAAACAGCCATTGCTCCAACATCGCCCATGAAAATAACAAAAATGAGATACATTAAAAATCTGTTATGTTAGTCAGAGAACGATCCCACTTCTGATGTTAGAATTTTTCTGAATATGTATGTGTAGTTATGTAACCAGATGTATGTAAATATTTAATATTCGTTATTCACTTATTTATCTATTGATCATCTATTGATCATCTATTGATCATCTATTGATCATCTATTGATAGTCTATTGATCATCTATTGACAGTCTATTGATCATCTATTGATAGTCTATTGATCATCTATTGATAGTCTATTGATAGTCCATTGATAGTCTATCTATAGTCTATTGACAGTCTATTGATAGTCTATCGATAGTCTATTGATAGTCTATCGATAGTCTATTGACAGTCTATTGATAGTCTATTGATAGTCTATTGATAGTCTATTGATAGTCTATTGATAGTCTATTGATAGTCTATTGATAGTCTATTGATAGTCTATTGATAGTCTATTGATAGTCTATTCATAGTCTATTGATAGTCTACTGATAGTCTATTGATAGTCTATTGATAGTCTATTGATAGTCTACTGATAGTCTACTGATAGTCTATTGATAGTCTATTGATAGTCTATTGATAGTCTATTGATAGTCTATTGATAGTCTATTGAAAGTCTATTGAAAGTCTATTGAAATTCTATTGAAAGTCTATTGAAAGTCTATTGAAAGTCTATTGAAAGTCTGTTGAAAGTCTATTGAAAGTCTATTGAAAGTCTATTGAAAGTCTATTGAAAGTCTATTGAAAGTCTATTGAAAGTCTATTGAAAGTCTATTGAAAGTCTATTGAAAGTCCATTGAAAGTCCATTGAAAGTCCATTGAAAGTCCATTGAAAGTCTATTGAAAATCTATCTATCTATCAATTTATTTACCCATTTATTTACCCATTTATTTACCTTTTTATTTACCTTTTTATTTACTTATTTATTTGCTTATTTATTTGCTTATTTACTTACTGTGAATGTGGTGTTTTAAGGAAGGGATTTATTAAGAAAAGCACGAAGACAAGAGTATGTATTTATTTCCAATAGGCTTGTCATCAATCGAAATCTAATTGCCTGTTCGCAAAACTAGGTCTTCGTTGAGAAGAACGGCAAGAAACTCCACAGTAGCTCTCTTTTATTATTATATCGACACATCATAAATAATCGTTTATCGCAATAAATCTTATTAAAGGATGTATCACCTAAGCCATATTTACAACGATAAATATCTTGTGGTATATAACAACCACTATCGTAGTAGTGTATACAGCGCGTGGAGAAGACAATACGACAATAAATGAAAACACGGACAATACTAGTTTATAAGAATAAGTTTAAGCTATCAAAAATGTCCTAACATCGAAAATAAAAAAATAAAAATTTCAAACAAACTAAATGGCATAAAACTAGAAACGAAATAGAACACCATTTATAAATATGAGTTCACTAACCTGTCGTAAGAGCGGCAACAACGCGCGGTCCTGTAGCGACTTGATTTTTTGGCTTTTAATTATGGATTAATGCTCAGTAAAATTACACTGAATCACAGATTATTTAGCACAGCCCAAACATTGACAGCAAGTCTGTACTGATGCGAAGTCTCCCGTCCTACACGCGGATTCACGCGGCTCCAGTAACGAAGATTCTGTCTGTTCCATAAACCGTTCCTTGTAAATGTACTTACTTTCATCAGTCCACATCACATTGTACAAGAAATCCGGATTCTCGAAATGTTTATTTTCAATCCAGCGACAAAAGTTTTCCCTAACTGGTTTGTCTCTAGGTAACAATGCATGCAATTTTTTGTATTTATACGGCTTCCGTTTGTCGCGTTTTAAAACTTTAAGAATAGTTGTATGGTCAACACCTGACCTGCCCTTCGCGAACTACACGTTGGGTTGCGTTAAAAAAAAAACACGAAAACAATAAAAACTAAGCGTCTAATTGCGCACAATTCACTCACTGTTTAACTAAATACCTATTAAAACGTTACGTGTCCTGTCACCAAAATAAAGCGTCCAATTTCGCACTAATACCGTCGTAAATGAATTTACAAATTTAAACACGAGCGGCGGGGAAGTACCTACACGAAAGTTAGCGGCTCCTACAAAGCGAGGACGCGTGACTCTTCACAGGACCGCGGCGACACACTAAGCTAAAGTAGTAAAAGTAGTAGCAAATTTCTTCTAGATAGCGAAGTAACAAACGAAACTAGATTTATCTCTTTCGCACACACTAAATTTTCTATTAATATTATGAGTGCATTGCAATTTCCGCATTCGTTACTTTCTTATCCAACTCTGATGACACGCTATACGACTCTTATTACTCCGAATTAAGGTATAATTTTCACTAAATCAGATGAAAATACTAATTTGGCGAAAGTGTTTAAGTAGCGAGTTGGCAACGTGACTTTAATGTTTTGATCTTTATACCGATGTGGGTCGTTAACCTGACAGTGTTTCCCTATTATCAGATACATCATGCCTCATACCTTTCCTCTCTATTATAATATTTTTTTTTTTTTTTATATATATTTGTATGTCATGTATCTATTTACAGGTTTAGGTATATATTTATGTAAGTATATATATATATATATATATATATATATATATATATATATATATATATATATATATATATATATATATATATATTTACAATATATGTGTAGGTTTATTTGATACCTTAGTATAAGGACATCTTGTATTCTTTTTTTCTGTTTCTTACACACTTTTGTCTACATTTCTTTCTCACTTCTCCTATCGCAGGTCTGCTGGTAGAAATTTCTTAAGAAATAAGCAGTTCCTTTGTACTTTATTTATGTTTATTTATGATCATGTAGCAAATGTTTAAAATGAAAAATAATTTCCTGTGACTAAACTACTGGATATATTCAAATGATTTTTTGTATGTAGACTGAGAACGTCTTGAGGTATGCGAGGTTTAATTTATTGTCGTATTGTCATCACCACTCTGTGTAACACAACGTTAAGTAACAATATACATAACTTTACATTATATGGCTCATAAATCCTACTAATATTATAAATGCGAAAGTTTGTATGTTTGTATGTTTGTTTGTTTGTATATTTGTATGTTTGGCTGAAGGTATCGCAAAAACGACTGAAGGGATTACAATGAAATTTTGCACACACGTAGGTCATAACCTGGATTAACACATAGGCTACTTTTTATCCCGGTAAATGACAAGACTTAGTGAAGGCTGAGGTGGAAGTAGAAATCCAAAGTCAGGCTGAACGAGCGCACACGCTCAAAAAGTACTAGGACACCAGAAACATGAGAATTATTTCCAGGGCTGAAATCATGAGAGATAGACTCACAAAGTACCAGGAGACCAGAATCATGAATAGGTGTTTTCGGGGATACAATCCTAAGCTGTATAGCTTCACAAACCACCAGGATACCAAAATCAAGAAGAAGTGTTTCCGGGGCTATAATCCTAAACGGTGTAGATTCACAAACTACCAGGAGATCAGAATCACAAAACATATTCCGAAGCTGGTATTAGGAGAGGTAGAGATTTACAAATTACGAGGAGACCAGAAAAATGAGAAGTATTTCCAGTGCTGAAATCATGACCGGTAAAGACTCACAAAGTACCAGGAGACCAGAATCATGAATACGTATTTTCGGGGCTACAATCCTAAGCTGTATAGCTTCACACACCCCACCAGGAGCCCAGAATCAAGAAGAAGAAGTGTTTTCGGGGCTTGAATCCTGAGCGGTATAGATTCACAACCTACCAGGAGATCAGAATCACAAAATATATTCTGAGGCTTAAAGAATTTTTTTTTTTAAATTATCTTATTCAAAATAGAAGGTAGAGATTCATAAATTACCAGGAGACCAGAGTCATTAATAAGTATTTTTGGGGCTGGATTCCTAAGCGGTATAGATTCACAAAATACCAGGAGACCAGAAATACAAAGAGTGTTCCACGGCTGAAATCATAAACGGTATAGATTCTCAAACTACCAGTTCACAACCTACTAGGATATCAGAATCACAAAACATATTCTGAGGTTGGTATTAGGAGAGGTAACATCTTGAATAAGTATTTTCGGGGCTGGAATCCTGAGCGGTATACATTCTCAGGCGTATAGACAACCAATAAACAGAATCATGAAGAAGAGAAATTTCAGACCTGCACGCGGATGCAACCACAGGTAAACTCTACCAGGGTGCCAAAATCGTGAAAAAGTTAATTTAATATAAATGTCTAAGCGGACGGAGCCACGAGCAAGAAGCACCAATTTAGGATATGTTCGGGACTCAATAAATGAAACAGTTTGGATATGGTAAACTATTATAATTATTTAACACGGTAAATGTCTACGCGGACGGAGCAACGGGCAAGAAGCTAAGCACCAATTTAGGATATGTTCGGGACCCAATAAATGAAACAGTTTCGATATGGTAAACTATTATATTTAATACGGTAAGAGTAACAAGATAGGTACCCCGACACACTGAGTGAGTGTGTGTGCCCCTACTGTCTTTATGTAGAACTTTGACGTTCAAAAAAATCTGGCTTTCAGCCTAATTTAAATTACTTTTGATTTTGATTTCTACAAGATTTATTTAAAGTGCTACTCTCTGGAAATACCACTTAGACTTATTATAATTACACTTTTTACGCGGGCGAAGCCGCGGGCGGAAGCTAGTATGATATAAATATACATCAACATCATTAATAAATCAACAATAGTCAGAATAATATCATACCTTAGATGTTAACGCCTTGAAAGCCGAACAGCAACTGAGCCGCTCCACTGAGGTTCCGCTCTTTCATACCCGTTAACAAACAAGTATGATTCACAAGTGACAGTTGCGTAATATCAGTCTTTGACTTATAGGAAAACTAAAATTACCAGGAAAACAGAATCATGAAGAAGTTCCTGGATTAGAAGCATGAGAGATACATATTCTCAAACTACCAGGACACCAGAGTCGTGAATCCGTATTTTTGGGGCTAATCCTAAGCGGTATAGATTTACAAAATACCAGGAGACCAGAAACACAAAGAGTGTTCTGGGGCTGGTATTAGGAGAGGTACAGATTTACAAATTACCAGGAGACCAGAAACATGAGGAGAACTATTTCGAGGACTGAAATCATCAGCGATAAAGACTCACAAACTACCAGGAGATCAGAAACAAAAAGTATTCCGGGGCAGGAATCGTAAGAGGTACAGAAAGATTCGCAAATTACCAGGAGAACAGAATCGAAGTAAAATTTCCGAGCGGTATAGATTCACGCGCTACCAGGAGATCCGAATCACAAAAAGTATTTCGAGACTGAGATCATGAGAGGTAACATCTTGAATAAGTATTTTCTGGGCTGGAAACCTGAGCGGTATAGATTCTTAAACTACCAGGAAAACAGAATGATGAAGAAGAGAAATTTCAGACCTGCATGTGGATAAAGACACAGGTAAACTATCAGGGTGCTAAAATCATGAAAAAGTTAATCCTACTAATATTATAAATGCGAAAGTTTGTATGTTTGTATGTTTGGCTAAAGGTAACGCAAAAACGGCTGAAGGGATTTCAATGAAATTTTGCACACAGGTAGATGGATTGGATTAACACATAGGCTACTTTTTATCCCGGTAAATGACAAAACTTAGCGAAGGCTGAGGTGGAAGTAGAAATCCAGAGACGGGCTGAACGAGCGGACACGCTCACAAAGTACCAGGAGACCAGAAACATGAGAAGAATTTTCAGGGCTGAAATCATGAGCGGTAAAGACTCACAGAGTACCAGGAGACCAGAATCATGAAGAGGTATTTTTGGGGCTACAATCCTAAGCTGTATAGCTTCACAAACCAACTGGAGACCAAAATCAATAAGCAAAGTTTCCGGGGCTTAAATCCTGAGCGGTATAGATTAACAACCTACCAGGAAATCAGAATCACAAAATATATTCCGAGGCTGGCATTATGAGAGGTAGAGATTCACAAATTACCAGGAGACCAGAAACGTGAAGAAGTAAAATTTCCGAGCGGTATAGATTCACGCACTACCAGGAGATCAGAATCACAAAAAATATTACAAAAAAAAAGGGTGGGATGAAGAGGTAAAAAGAAAGCATCTTGAATTAGTATTTTCGGGGCTGGAATCCTGAGCGGTATAGATTCTTAAACTATCAGGAAAACAGAATCATGCAGAAGAGAAATTTCAGACCTGCATGCGAATGAAGCCGCAGGTAAACTACCTGGGTGCCAAAATCATGAAAAAGTTAATCCTACTAATATTATAAATGCGAAAGTTTGTATGTTTGTATGTTTGTATGTTTGGCTGAAGGTATCGCAAAAACGGCTGAAGGGATTACAATGAAATTTTGCACACACGTAGGTCATAACCTGGATTAACACATAGGCTACTTTTTATCCCGGTAAATGACAAGACTTAGCGAAGGCTGAGGTGGAAGTAGAAATCCAAAGTCAGGCTGAACGAGCGCACACGCTCAAAAAGTACTAGGACACCAGAAACATGAGAATTATTTCCAGGGCTGAAATCATGAGAGATAAAGACTCACAATGTACCAGGAGACCAGAATCATGAATAGGTGTTTTCGGGGATACAATCCTAAGCTAATTATAGCTTCACAAACCACCAGGATACCAGAATCAAGAAAAAGTGTTTCCGGGGCTATAATCCTAAACGGTGTACTCGTAGATTCACAAACTACCAGGAGATCAGAATCACAAAACATATTCCGAAGCTGGTATTAGGAGAGGTAGAGATTTACAAATTACCAGGAGACCAGAAAATTGAGAAGTATTTCCAGTGCTGAAATCATGACTGGTAAAGACTCACAAAGTACCAGGAGACCAGAATCATGAATACGTATTTTCGGGGATACAATCCTAAGCTGTATAGCTTCACACACCCCACCAGGAGCCCAGAATCAAGAAGAAGAAGTGTTTCCGGGGCTTGAATCCTGAGCGGTATAGATTCTCAAACTACCAGTTCACAACCTACTAGGATATCAGAATCACAAAACATATTCTGAGGTTGGTATTAGGAGAGGTAACATCTTGAATAAGTATTTTCGGGGCTGGAATCCTGAGCGGTATACATTCCCAGGCGTATAGACGACCAATAAACAGAATCATGAAGAAAAGAAATTTCAGACCTGCACGCGGATGCAACCACAGGTAAACTCTACCAGGGTGCCAAAATCGTGAAAAAGTTAATTTAATATAAATGTCTAAGCGGACGGAGCCACGAGCAAGAAGCTAAGCACCAATTTAGGATATGTTCGGGACTCAATAAATGAAACAGTTTGGATATGGTAAACTATTATATTTAACACGGTAAATGTCTACGCGGACGGAGCCACGAGCAAGAAGCTAAGCACCAATTTAGGATATGCTCGGGACTCAATAAATGAAACAGTTTGGATATGGTAGACTATTATATTTAACACGGTAAATGTCTACGCGGACGGAGCCATGGGCAAGAAGCTAAGCACCAATTTAGGATATGTTCGGGACCCAATAAATGAAACAGTCTCGGTAAAGTATTATATTTAACACGGTAAGAATAACAAGATAGGTACCCCGACACACTGAGCGAGTGTGTGTGCGCCCCTACAGTCTAGAACAGTGTAGAACTTTGTCGTTCAAAAAAATCTGGATTTAAGCCTAATTTAAATTACTTTTAATTTTGATTTCTACAGGGTTTATTTAACGTGCCACTCTCTGGAAATACCACTCAAACTTATTAATACTTTTTTTACGCGAGCGAAGCCGCGGGCGGAAGCTAGTATACCTGTGAAGCCCCATGGCAAAATCCGGGTTGTCAAATTAAACCCCGAGGACAACCCGGGTTGACAGCCGATTTTTTTTTTTTTTTATTCTCTTTAATTTTTTTTTTTTTTGGTCCGACTCACCGGTGAGTTTCGGGGCTTCACAGGTTGTATAGATAGCCCATAGAAAAGAGATGTTCGGCGTAGCGCAAAAAATCGCCGTCCAACTTTGGCAAGCCCTGCTAATGTCCCGGGCCTGCGGACGGCGAGTAATGGGTAGCTCGCCGTCCGATCAGCACCAAAGAGTTGTCAGCATACATGACGGGGCCCGTCATGGCCGATGCCTGCCTAGGAGTTGAGGATAAATTCGAAAGAGTTACCTCGCCCCTGGGCACTCAGGCAGGGAAGGAACAGGGGTGGGCAGAGCGGGAGAAGTCATTGGATGATTTCCCACATCCCCAAAAAAAAAACAAAACCCTGCTAATGTAGGAAATTCTAATTTATCAGGATCCTAGCACGTACTAACTTTAAATCTTTCACAAATGTTTGATTTTTCTCTGGACTCAATCCGGACGTCTACGCAGATGGAGTCACGGGCAAGAAGCTAAGAAGTGGTGAAGGGTCTGTCTTTATGTAGAACGACATTCAAAAAGTTCTGGCTCACAACCTAATTTGAATAACTGACTTTGGATTTTAATTTCTACAGCGTTTTTTAACGTGCTAACCTCAGGATATAGCACTCAAATTTATAATCATACTATTAACGCGGGCGAAGCCGCGGGCGGAAGCTAGTAATCATATATATATTACGCACGCATCGCTGTCACACATAATTCACAGGTTGAAGTTAGCTAGAACCGACACCCCGAACTTAGTGGTTCATGAAGAATGATTGTTTTCCTTTTTTAAATTTTGTGACAGTTTGGTTTTTTATCTTAATGTTACGCCAAAGAAGTATAACTTCTTACGTGCGTACATAAGTACACATACACTTTTTGTATCTGAAACAGTAATACTCGTAGAGGCATCCATAATATGCCTTTTTTTGCGGGTGAGAAATCATCAGTGACTTCTCCCGCTATGGGTGAAGCAGGAGGACATAAGGCCGCGGGCACGAAGTCAACGGCCGGCGGGGCGGCGGCGGCGGCAGCAGCGTGGGGAGCGGCGCGACAACGCAGACCTGTGGGGTTAGACAAAATACTTTTCTGTTAACGTTAACGCTAACGCTTCGTGCAAAATGTATGGCAACGACATTACTTGCTGAGAGAACAGTCACGTGACTCACGCCCAGTAATTTCGTTGCCATACATTTTGCACGAAGCGTTTGCGTAGTAGTAGCAGCAATGTACAGCAAAATGCCTACCAAATTGATGTTAACTGAGTTAGCGAATACACCTGTTGGAGTGACGATCGCGTACCGGAAGACGCAGCGTTGGAAGGCCTTCAACAAGGTGGACCGATAATTTAGTTAGGGTCGTGGAAATCTGGTGGATGCGAGACGCACGGGACCGGTCGTTGAAGCAACAATTGGGGGAGGCCTATGTCCAGCAGTGGACGTCTCTCGGCTGGAGTGAACACAATGATGATGACACAATTGTGGCGAAAAAAGGAGAGGCCTTTATCCAGTTGTTGGACAATCACAACCTATATTATAGATTGACGTGTTATACGGTACTACTGACTGACGGTCGGACTGTAACGTCTCAAGATCATATGGGAATACTAATCTTGTCCGGACACCGTCTGCTCGGTGAAATATATAGGTACTTGAAGGGTATCTAATGCAAAATTAGAAGATTTTAAAAGTAAGAACAGATTTGTTTGTAAGGGATTCAAGAGGGAACTTCCTAAGCCACGCTTGAATCAACAATATAGCATATTGCGTTCCGGTGTTTCTGTTTCACTTCACAAGGAAGAATACGACATGACAATTGGAGGCCTAGGACGTTCATTAAACGCCGGTATTCAATTAAATGGCTGAAGGACAACCAGCCAAGTCATTGTGAACGCAGCGTTTAACCAGAGGGCTGGATGTCGTCTAGTCATTTAGTTAAATTGGATATGATAATATGAGTTTGTGATACCATTGATCATGATTATGTGTTTACAAAAGGCAATGTTAAAATCCAAGAGCGAGCGAAGCCAGCTCGGGACGTAGGGCCTACAACTTGGATAGGTTAGGTTCGAAAGGGACGGTGGGGTCTAGTGAGCGAGCAAAGCACTTATAAACATTTTTAATTTAATTTCAAGTAAATTTGAATCAATTGGCTGAGTCTTGGTCAGTCATCTTCAAAGGGCTGACTATCAATACGCCAAGTTGTTAAACGTTGAGTGATTCTAGTTCAATTAACTATCGGCCTAGCCATTTAATTGAATACCGGTGCTTAATGAACGGCCTATGCGTCCAATTGACTGGCTAATTCAACCAGATGGCTGCGACAGATATACTTAGGAATACACTGCCAAGCTACAACTGCCCGCCCGCGCCGCGCGTCGTTGCAGTACCTTCAAAGAAAAATGCCTCCAAAATCGACAACTTAATGTGGAAGCGCCAGGGTAGCCCGTGAAATTAATATTAGAATTAGAATTGATGCCAAATGTCATGATTTCATGAAATTCTTACATTTGTCATCAATTCTAACTGAGAGAGTTGTATTGATGATTTTAATGATTATAATTCTATAAATACTCGTACATACTTGCTACGTTCGCGAATCAAATTTTTACCAAGATACAACCTGACACTGACCTGCAAATTGCAAAAAACGTAAGAAAATTTGAATTTCACGTTTTTTCGGCTAGGGTGGAGGTTTCACCTTAAGTATAACAGCTCTAACGAAATAATTCTGCCATCAACAAAGTTTCGGTTGTACATTATGTTTATTTTTGCTCCTAAAGTATCAGTTTCAAGTCTAATGGCCGGGGGAATGGCAGCATGTGTTGATACCGATATTTTAGTAAAAATGTGTGAAATTATCGTCGAAACAGACGAAACCCTTGTTCGAGCTTGATGATTAAAAGGAGATTGTTTTTGGCATCGGCATGTCTAGGTAGTGGAACCTGTAAACTTTTTTTTTTGGGACAAGCCTGCCACACTTTGGCAACCACTGCAACTCCTGAAAGCCAGAAACAAGAGTGGTGACCACCAGAAAAACGCCGAGGCAATGAAGCTTGATGAGTCCCGGAGAAACTGTAAACTGTATTGGGTCTCGCAACGAAGTTAATCAGACGAAAACAACGGTGAAGGGAGACAATACATAATTTTCCCTTCCCTCCTTATCAAGCAGAAGAAATAACAAAGCCCGTAAACTACTGTAAAGTAATATAACATCACGCCAGGATTACCTGAAAGGTTAAGCAGAGATATACTCGTACCTACTATTTATTTATGTTTATAAGTCCCGTGTAATAAAGAGCGTGCCTATTGCTATCAACTGGGCTCAAAGAAAGAGTCCGGGCTGTAGAAGTTCCAAAGGGAAATGCCTGAAATGGACAGAAACATTAATAGAAACACTAATAATCCTTAATTCTATTTAGAATAAAATATGTATAATGAAATAATTCTTAAGTTTGTTTAACTTGGGTAAAAATATAACGATCACTAAAATATTTAACTTGATACACGCTTTATATTTTTATTGGTGGCTGTGTTTATTTGACATAGGTATGTTAGTTATATTTTATAGAATTAGTGCACAGTTATCATTAATTTAGTATAATTCGACATTTAAGTTCCTTTAAATCTAATCATTCGTCGTCGTCGTCGTCGTTTGCTTTACTGACAGTTTGACAATACTGCATTTTCTTGTTTTTATTATTTACTTGATCCGGGGTTCAATTGAAATATTTTAATGATCATTATGTTTTTACCCTAGTTAAACAAACTTAAGAATTAAACATTATACATATTTTAATAATAATACAATTATGGACTATTAATAGTTTCTGTCCATTTCAGGATTTTTTTTTATATGGTTCCTTGCATTCTCCTTTAAAACCCGATCCAGGAATGGAACCCAAGACCTCGTTTAACGAAGCAGTCAGTAGATAAAGTAATTAGGTACCAATGGCCCGAAAATACTTGATCGTAAATTGTGTACTGTCGTACCATCTGAACACCCTTTAGGTACCTAAAGGCTGTTCAGATGGTACCTATTTGCAACTGAAGGAAGGAACACTGGTGAGTTTTAGGGCCGATTTCACCATTCGCTATAAAAACTAAGTTTTACTTAACTAAGCTTAGCGTATTCTTATTTTACCATAAAATTACCATAAAAGTGATTATAGTGCGTTAACCTTAAAATATAGACATATGCTGTCGTGGACTTTTTTTTAGAACTTTAAAAGGAGAACAATTCAGTCATACATAATTTTTGCGTAACTTTAACCGTTTACGCAGCGCTCGCCACTGAAGCTCTCAAAAAGATTTTTTTTCCCGTTTTTGCCACATTTTGCATTGATGCTCCGCTCCTGTTAGTCGCAGCGTAATGTTATATAGCCTATAGCCTGCCTCGATAAATGGACTATTCAACACAAAAAAATATTTTTCAATTCGATCCAGAAGTTCTTGAGATTAGCGCGTTCAACTAAACAAACAAACAAACTCTTCAGCTTTATGACAGCTGCCCGGAGGTTGAAGATAAATTCGAAAGAGTTACCTCGTCCCTGGGCATTTAGGGCAGGGAGGAACAGGGGTTGGTTTTAGTCAGTAAGAGTCTCACACGCCCTTCCGCTCCACCCTAGAGCGGGAGTTGTCATTGGATGATTTCCCACCCCCAAAAAAAAAAAGAAGCTTTATGACAGCGGCTAAACGCGTTTAAGCGAGCTTAAACGTCGAAAACTGGCACTTCGTCAGTAAGAGTCTGACACGTCCTCCAGTTCCACCCGTAGCGGTTCTGATTTCACACCCACAAAAAAGAGTTGGTACCTATTACCTAAACATAGTATTAATTACTTCGAAAATTAATTATATCTACTATGTACTGAGACTACAAACTAGCAGACGCCTCGGCATGTAGCTGCCAGCCCCTCGGGGAGTACAGATATGATGTTATATTTATGTTCCTAATCAAAGAAATATTAAAGGGCTTTTCTTAGAAAAGTTAACGTATTGATTCAACTACAATCAAAACGCGAGTTCAGACACCTGCAGAATTCAAATCTAACTCATATCAGAACAGGGTTGCCACTTTGCCAGGTCCTAAAACCGGAAAGCTGAATAAACCAACAAGTTTAGGCTTTTTGGGTGAAAAGACTCAATACTCGAATACTTTATTGCATTCCATATGTGTTAAATAGGTGGTATAACATAATAAAATATCAATATGGACCCTGTCGGGCACAGCAAAGTAGAAGAGGAGAGGAGGAGCAAAGTAGGAGACTGGATATCTTTACTCCTTTATAACCCCAGCGGCTCTCATGTGTGCCGCTAGTTTTCCGCTCGTTTGCCTTGCACATAAAATTGCCAAAAACCCGATTCACGCGTTTTAAACCGCTATTATCACTATTAGCCAAGGTCTTTAGACCTGTGACAAGGTTCATACACCCGGCACCTGACAAAGTCTGTAGTTACACGATGGCCGCCTGTCAACGGGGACTGACAGACGCTGAAACGTGACGCGCCTCTGGTTCGAGAGGTTAAGACATCTATGGATGTCTTAAAAGATATGTGTCTTAGGGCCGATTTCACCATTCGCTCTATAAACTAAGTTTTACTGACCTAAGCTTAGCGTAAAAAATAAAAACCATAAAAAAGATTGTAGTGAACTTTGAGTGACTAATTGTATCGAAAGGCTTTCGATACAATTAGTCACTCATTACTATTAAATAAATTAAAAGCTATGGGAATAAGTGGTTCTGAATTCAATATTTTTGAGTCATACATTTCAAATAGATTTCAAATGGTCAAAATGGAACAATATCAAAGTCAACTGGCTAGAATCGTTTATGGCATCCCACAGGGCTCGATTTTAGGGCCCTTACTCTTCTTGATATATGTAAATAATATAAATTAAATAGGATCGAAAGGACACTTATATGCGGATGATACATGTCCTTTTTACTTTGGAAACCGCATTGACAGTATAATTGATACTGCTAAAATAATCTTAACGTACTGTCAAAGTTGTTACAGTATAACCTGTTGACCATCAATATAGCCAAGACGTCATACATGATCTTCTCTGCAAAAAATAAGAAACTATGTAACTTTAACCATTAAAAACGAACCGCTACAAAAATCTAACCAAGAAAAATACCTTTGCTAAATATTAGACAACAGACTGACATGGAAGCCACATATCGACTACGTACAGTCTAATTAAAAAGATATCTATGCATAGCTATAGCCGTCCTTTTCTCGCACTGCCTTTTAGTAAAAGATAGCAATTCTCTAATTTTAGTTTAGATATTGAACACGAGAATCCGTGCCATTATCGACTAACACCAACCGTTATTAAATATAATTTAGAAAAACACAAAACTATTTAACTTAGAACGTCTATATATTATCACACTTGCATATTCATAAAAAAAAAATAATAACAAACAGTACACGGTCTCAAATATCATTTATTAGAAAAAAAATACAAGTATAACACAAGAAGCAGTAAATTGAACACTCTAGAAGTCTCTATTCCAAGAACACATTATGGCAAATATAATATAAAATTTGAGGGAGCCAAAGTACATGATATGTTACCAAATGATATTAAAATGTCAAAATCTTTAACATCTTTAACGTTAGACTAAAAATATATTTAGCAGAAACAGTTTAAGCCTGTAGGTACTTTTTTTTTGTGGGGTGGGAAATCATCCAATGACATCTCCCGCTCTGGGTGGTGGACTCTTACTGACTAAAACCCACCCCTGTTCCTTCCCTGCCCTGAGTGCTAGGGGCGAGGTAACTCTGTTTCGAATTTATCCTCAACCCCTGGGCAGGCATCGGCCATGACGAGCCACGTCATTATTGCTGACAACACTGAGGCGCGCGTGGAACACTACGCGCCGTCGACTCTCGGGCCTGGTGCTGATCGTACGGCGAGTTACCCACTACTCGCCGTCCGCAGGCCCGGGAAGCCTGTAGGTACCTAACCTTAGAATTATTGTAAGTGATATCCGATATAACTAATTTAAATGGTCATTCTTCCCGATGTTGTACCTATAACTATTAAGTTTGTTTTTTTTTTTGTCTCTCGTGAATATTGTAAAATTATTTTAGAGAAATAAATTCTTGAAAACGAACCTTAAAAGATAGACATATTTTATGGTGTCGTGGACTTTTGTTTTAGAACGTTAAAAGGAGAACAATTCAGTCATACATAATTTTTGCGTAACTTTAACCGTTTACGCAGCGCACGCAACTGAAACACTCAAAAGGTTTTTTTTTCCCGTTTTTGCCACATTTTTCATTGATGCTCCGCTCCTGTTGGTTGCAGCGGGATGTTGATAGCCTTCCTCGATAAATGAGATGTTCCTGAGATTAGCGCGTTCAAAAAAAAAACAAACAAACTCTTCAGCTTTATGACAGCGCCTAAACACGTTCAAGCGAGCTTAAAGTCGTCTCTGGCTTTCTTTCTTCGTTTTTTGACACCGACTTCCGAAATTTAAGTTATTTTGCACGTTTTTTTTTTGAAGTTTGTTTTATTTTTTGTAAAAAAGTTTTTTTCCTTCAAATAAAATCGTCTTAACTTCTTATGAAATTCTTCTGTTTCATTCAAATCTAGCTGGAAACCGGCCAGAAAAATTCCTCTACCAAAATCCGGACAGACCGGACACGCATAGATACCATAATTTAACTATATCCGGCTTTATTGGGCACCTTTGTTTTTCGAGGGTTGGATAGCATGAGATAACTTTTCCCGCTCTGGGTAGAGCGGAAAGGCGAGTCATACATACTCTTACTGACTAAAACCTACCCATGTTCTTTCATTCAGTTACCCTTTGCGTTCCAGGGCCAAAATTGCTTTATCCGGTGCCTGGCAACCCTATCGGCACGTGTATGTCCCAACGGGCTAACAGTGTATTAATCTCACCGAGAATATTAAAAAGACATCAAAAATAAACGTAATCCGTGCAAAAATAACCACCGTCTGTTACACTTCAGAGTGTACCGAATTAAAACTCTCGAGAGTACGCTTGACTTAAAATAGAATCACATTCTGAGTGCTTTCCATATGTGTATTATGTTAAGGACCAAATAAAAAATAGGGACATTTTTATAATGCCCGCGCATTATGAAAACTTTTTTTATTTGTAAATTAGTTTTTAGTCCAAGATCGAGCGAAGCGCGCAGACCCTGCCAGCCCCTTCGAGGTTATTTTTTTTAAACCATTCAGAAGTAGGAACCCTACGAAACTGGGCTCCATCGTCTTTCCTTATTTACGACCGTCGCTCGTTAGCACAAAACATTTCCCTAACTATAATATTGATGTTACGTTTTAAATAAAAATAACAGTAATACTTAAAACCTGGTTTTTAGTGTTCAGCGTTATAAAAATGCCCTCTCATATTGGTCATATTTCAAACTGCCCGGGCATTTTTTATAATGTCCTAATAATCACCTGGTCCATAAAATATACACTTTCATCTTAAGGCGCTATTAACTGCCAATGACCTTCGAGTGGTTAGCTTCCGTGTTCTGTGCTGAGCTCACGTATCGCGTCGTACGTCCACTCAGTAATAGGACTCGCCCATCAAGGAGCGCTGTCCGCAATTAGACGCATTATTAATTTATTACACATAAATCAATAGGTATGAAAATAAAACACTGAGACTAAATTATAAATAGTTAAATTATCTTTAAAATGGTGAAGGTTTCACAAAAATACGCTTTATAGTTTTTGTGTGATTCTTAATTTTTTATCCGCGTTAGACATAATTTTACAAATTAATTACATTATGTTATAAAAATATAATTTCAAATATTCTCAGATTAAACTACGACGAATATTGTCTAGAGTTACATATATTTTTTCAAAGAAATAAAACTAATCGTTTAGACGTGATGTTTCATTAAAAACCATTAAAAGTCGTATAAACTGCGCCTTAATTTTGGTGGAAGGAATGAGGGAGACCTTTGCCCAGCAGTGGGACAGCTCAGGTTAACTAAAAAAAAACAACTGACTTCCAAAAAAGAAAATACCTACACCAAAAATTTAAAAGTAACTTTAATTTCAGAAGTCGGTGTTTGTATTATATTTCTTCGTTTTTTGACACCGACTTCCGAAATTAAAATTGTTTTTATTAACCGACGAAAAAAAGGAGGAGGTTCTCAATTCGACCGTATATATTATTATATATATATATTTTTTTGTGTATGTTCGGCCCTCACTCCGTCATTTATGAACCGATTTTGATTATTCTTTTTTTGTTAGATAGGGTATACCTCAAATGTGGTCCTATGTCCAGGAAATCAGGATCTGACAGTGAAATCCTAATTAAATTGAGAGAAAACCTCGAAAGTTGTCGGCACGTTTAGCGTTTCTGTATGTATGTTCGGCCTTCACTCCGTTATTTATGAACCGATTTTGATTATTATTTTTTTGTAAGATAGGGTATACCTCAAGGCTGGTCCCATGTAAAGGAAGTTAGGATCTGATTATGGAATCCTGATAAAATTGAGAGAAAACCTCAAAATTGTGGGCACGTTTAGCGTATCTGTATGTGTGTTCGGCCTTCACTCCGTTATTTATAAACCGATTTTGATGATTCTTTTTTCGTTAGATAGGGTATATACCTCAAGAGTGGTCCCATGTCAAGGACATCAGGATCTGATCATGGTGTCCTGAAAACATTGAGAGAGAACCTCGAAAATTGGGCACGAATATTGTTTCTGTTTACTTTTCATAACTTAATCAGGTATTTGCATTTAGGAACCATCATATCATGAAACTGAGCTGATGATGGAAACCATACCTTTCCTAAACAATAGAAGTTAGATATAAAAACTGGTTTTAGTGACAAATACCACTTAATATGCTTTGAAGAAAAGACGTCTTTACAATATTGGTGGTAACCACAACTGGTCAATATCCTGAGCACTTCATGGAAGGATGGTTATATCATCAGCTCAGTGGCAAGAGGAATGATGAAGAATTAGAAATTAGCCTCAGAGTATAAAAAGATGATGCGAGCCACAAAAAATCATAAAATAAAAAACTTTTTAACAAAAAAATTAAGCGACGAAAAAGAACTGAAAAGCAAAAAATAAATAAACCTTTTAAGTCTTGAGTAGAGAGCTTATTTACCTACATAAAATATCAAATTTTATATAAACTAATTTTGAGTCGGCGCCAATTAATAAAATGATTAATTACCTACTTACAGCCTTCTTCATTTGTAAGTACTTACAAAATTTAGATATTTAATAATCAGATTGTTGTTTGGCGCCGACTCAAAATTAGTTTATATAAAATTTGATATTTTATGTAGGTAAATAAGCTCATTACTCAAGACTTAAAAGGTTTTTTTTTTTTGTAAAAAGTTTTTTTATTATTCACTCTTTAGTTGTTATACCTCTTAACTAAAAACCCCAATAACATGGAACCTGGAATTTAAACATACTTGTAATTGGAGGAAACCATAACGTCATCTACGTATACATATTTTTCATTTTTGTTCAGTTTTTCAAAAAGCGCCCAAGCATTTCCGATAAAATGTATATGGGAACACCTCGGGAGTATATTCTTTCAGATAAAAAAAATATCGATAAAATAAATATATTGAAAATCGGCCCACAATTGAATCATCATCATCATAATTTGAGAAATCGGCGGACGTAGGTACTTACATAAAAAAATAGAACCGACTTCCAAAAAAAGTGCAAAATAACTTTAATTTCGGAAGTCGGTGTTCCTGTTTTGTGTCTTCGTTTTTTGACACCGACTTCCGAAATTAAAGTTATTTTGCACTTTTTTTGGAAGTCGGTTCTATTTTTTTGTAAAAAAGTTTATTATTTTTCACTTTTTAGTTGTGGTTCCCCATTAAACTGTGTTAACAATTCATAGACATACGATAGCAGCAATCGCGGTTGATTTGCTGTAAATTTTTGAAGAGTTCCGTTGTCTGTCTCCGAAACCCATCATCAGATCTTTTTGAAATTTAAATGGGACCATTTCGGAATAAACCCCTTTCGAACAAAAAAAGAATTTTGCAAATCCGTCAATATATGACGGAGTTATGCCCGAACATACATAAAAAAAAAAAAAATACAAACATCCGAATTGATAACCTCCTCCTTTTTCGAAGTCGGTTAAAAAAAAACATACAAGACTAAGTCGGTTAAAAAACCGGCCAAGTGCGTGTCGGACTTCGCACATTAAGGGTTCCGTACCATATGAGGGAAATCAATATTTTTGTGTGTGTTTTAAATATACTTAATAATAAACATTATCACCTGTTCATAGGTCCATGGGAAATTAAAAAATTCTTTGGAACAAAATTTTGTGACAGACACGTGAATTACAATAATAGGGCTCCGTTTGTACCCTTCGGGTAAGGAACCCTAAAAATGAACCCCATTTTTACCTTAAAGTGACATCACAAGCCCCGCTTCAGATCTTTGATGCGTTTCGTTTATTGATTTGAAAAAGCAAAGAAAACGTGTCCAATACTTTTGATAATCTAACTGACAAACTATTTTTTTTATGCTGGAAACATCGTAGAATCGTTGTCACATTGTGGCAATACTAAATATCCATTCGAGTTTTGACTACGTAGCCAAGGTTCCGCGCAAAACGTTGATAGGTATTTCTTTGTTTCAATTTATTTAACCAAGAAAAAAAAACAAAATAACCTCCTTACACGTTTCTACGTTCTAATGAGATTGTCTCCGCGGGGGCTCAACGACGGGCCAGCACTCCATAGGCATGCATTAGGAATCCTCTCAGTATCAGCATGGTTGGTTACCCCCCCCTTATGGTGAAGACAAAGAAATTGAATTTACTCTTGTTGCTAGGGACACGAAGTATCATGTCAGCGTGGATTACAAAGTGTACTAGTTTCTGTCAACGGCTTTGCCCGCGTGAATGTACGCAACGAAGGTAACGTACACATGAGAAGGACTAAGGCGCTTCTTTTTTTCTAAAATAGCTTACTTACTTCCTTCGGTGCTAAAACCCTCAACGTATGTCTTGGCCTCCTCGACAATCTTTTTCATTGAGAAACGAGCCAAGAGGATCATTGGCAATGATAAGCTCGTCGAGTCGAAGCTCCAAAGTCTTGAGCATCGACGCAGCTGCTAGCCTGTCGGTTTTCTATCGATTACATTTTGTGGAGTGTGCGTCGAAATTTTAGAGTCAATATATACTAGCGCAGAGTCGAAGCCCATCGAAGCGTCTATCCAAAACTGAACATAATAAATTCAACCTTAACTACACAGGCAGCGTAACGAACACATTACTTCTGAGATTTTAAAAAGACGCGCGCAGTCTTCGGAATTCGCGCGTCTGCGCGTGAACAACGCTGATTGGTGCGCGTGCATTCTCGTGTATCCATGGGCCCACTAGCGAACCTACGCGTCATCAGTCGGAAATTGGTGATTCAATAGCACTGGTGTTGATGCCCGTTACTACACGTAAAAGAGTGCGCGAGTATTCTGGCGAATACGCGCGCATCCGTGCGGCTTCGCTTTAGTTGTAAAGAATTTGACGCTTCGACTCTGCGCTAGTATAAACTGACCCTTATAGTTTCAATTCCGCCAAGCCGGAACGGGCTTGGCCGAATTAATAATCATCGGACCACGGCGATGCGCCAACGGCACATGTTGGCCATCCCATCCACACGCACAAAACGTTTTGGGAACACATTCAAAGTGCGTACAGCTAAGGAGTGGAATTCCCTGCAAGTGTTTCCTGATAGCTACAACCTGAGAGTCTTTAAGTCGAGAGTGAATAGGTTACTTATAGGCAAGCGTTTTCCATGTTCGAACACATCATCGCTTACCATCAGGTAAGAATCTGACAATTGTTTCCCTATGGATCAGGTTATCCAGTTCGTGGTTCATTCTTATTCTATACGTGCCGTCGGATCGTCTTCTCGCACTGGTCCGAAAACTCTCCTCAAGACTTTCCTCTCGAATAATGCCAGTTTGCCAAAGCATGGCCCAGCAAGCGTAAAAACATCATTCTGTTTCTGGTTATACGAGCTGTGATCTCCTCCTCCATCATATTTTGGGAGTTTAGGTTCGACTCTAAGTATAGGAATGCATTCTCACACCCTCAATCCTTACATCTCCCACAGTGACATCTTTAGCTAACCATGCTTTGTCATCCATGCTTAACATTTATGCAAAATTTCAGCTCAATCGGAAACCAGGCAGGGGGTCAAATTTAATTTCTAAGATTTGCTTACATAGTTACATTAAAAATAATAATTGAAAACTTCAAGAGAGGGAACGTGCACGGCGTAGTCTCATAGTATAATTAAGTAACTTAACAATATTATTTTCTAAGAATTTTGTATTTTGTACGAAATTTAACAAGTAGAAACATTTTATAATAAATTGGGCGACTATTACTTACTCTAAAAATAACAGAGCTAACTTATAAAAATAAAATAAAATCTTTTTATTTCAGTCACATTGGCCCATAAAATTAGTAGTGGTACCTACACTTTAAAAACTACGTTACATTTAAAAATTAAATTAAACAAACTTAGCAGTCATAGTTTTCCTTTAATCCGTCAGGCCCCGGATTAACAGACAATTAAAAACCTACTGTCGCGTCTCCGGTCAGGGACGCGCGGGGCCTGACAGTTTGTTATATGTATACAGGGTGTAAGGTACATGAACGCACATACGTGTACTAGTGATTCAGTACAAGATTCTGGACCCCCTAGCGTTGGAATTTTTCGTCGGCCTTTTCCTAATAATTTTTTTTTTTTCACTCTAAACTGTATAAAATCGTTATAGGTGCCTATGGGGTAGCCCAAAGGCATTTTAAATGAAAGAATTTAATAAATTATTTTTCATTTAAAATGTCTTTGGGATAGATAGTAATAACGATTTTATACAGTTTAAACTTAGTGAAAAAAAAAATTTTTTTAATGAAAAAATTATTAATTATTTTTTTTTCATTTAAAATGTCTTTGGGGTAGATAAGTATAATGATTTTATACAGCTTAAAGTGAAAATTTTTTTTTTTTTTTTTTAATTAGGAAAAGCCGACGAAAAATTCCAACGCTAGGGGTTCCAGTATCATGTACTGAATCACTAGTACACGTATGTGCGTTCATGTACCTTACACCCTGTATATACTATCATCACAAAATTTAGATTTTTTAAGCACATAGTTTAGCTTTTAGGGGGGGACTCGAACAAAATATTTCACTTTAAAAGTTGTATATTTCGCAAACGTACAACTGAATCGTAAAAAAAAAAAACAACCGACTTCCAAAAAAAAAAATACACTAAAAATTTAAAAAATAATTTCGGCAGTCGGTGTTTGTATTTTACTTCTTCGTGATTTGACACCGACTTTCGAAATTAAAGTTATTTTTTAAATTTTTAGTGTATTTTTTTTGGAAGTCGGTTGTTTTTTTTGGAAAAAAGTTTTTTATTTTCGCTTTTTACAGTCGAACATAGAACCTCCTCGTTTTTCGAAAGTCGGTTAAAAATAGTCTATGTAACCCCGCAATGATTTTGAAAGCCCTATCCTACGATACCAGACAACTCAGGCGAGAAAAATAAAAGTTAGTTTACGTGTATGGATGGGCAGTTACCATAAAAAATCATTTTCAAGATTTTATTATTTCGTTATCGTCATAATATATCCATGCAAAATTTCAGCTTTCTATTACTAACAGTCTCTTAGCTTTGCCTCGGACGAATAGACGGTCAAACCGAAACTATAAGGGTTTCTTGTCCATGTTAGGACTAAGAAGCCCTAATAAATCGAACATTGTAATGTTGACCGAAAAAAATAAACACAGTTAAAAAAAAATATGTAATCAAAAAACATTTAAGTACAATATAATTATTAACGACGTCGACCCCCCGGGGGCAATGGCGGAGGGTCGTAGTGCGAGTGGAACACTCTGTACGCAAAATACTCCATAAGAGCCAGGCAAAGCGGGAACAAAATCTTCTTACCCGTCTGCGGGGCCACGAAGTACGCCAGGCAAGCAGCTCCCGCTGTGTACCATCCGAACTCGCGGTTGTTCGTATGGGAATAGTGGCACAACGAAATAATGTTCAGGGCAATCGCCAGGTTTCCTAGAGGGACATTCTCCTGGGTCGCGACCGACAAAGCGAAGGGAATCACTCCAGACAGCACATGGATCAGGGAGACGACCTGGTCGTTCCGCCGGAGGTCCGCGTTCAGGCATGGCAGGGCCAGGTAGCGGGCAGCCTTCAAGCTGATCACGTACGCTTCGTTCAAGTCACCGAATGTTTCCTCTGTAGGAATAATAATGAATGAGTTAAAATAATAATGAATGAGTTAAAAAAATAATGAATGAGTTATAAAAAACCGACCACGAGAGAGTCGAACTCGCGCGCAAAGGGTTCCGAACAAATCATATTTTTTTCAGGTTTTTTTTAAACTACTTCTTCCTTTCCTGTAATCTGAGTACTATTTTCTGTAATTTTTTTTAAAGTTTAGGGTAATGGTCATTTTTCATATATTTTCTTAAATAAATTTTAAACTACTTATACAGGGTGTAACGGAAAGGTGTAGTCATATTTTAAGAACTGGTTCTGCCCATGGAAATGAACAACTTTGTCTAAGAAAAAATAGAAATTTCTCAAAAAAAAAATTGGACTTTCCATACAAAGTTATCATCAGCTGATCAGTATTTGTATGGGAGCTAAAAAAAATATTTTTGAATTTCCTCAGGTTTTCTTGATAAAAGTTGTTCATATTGATGGGCACACAGTTTTTAAAATATGACCACACCTTTCCGTTACACCCTGTTTATTTTAAAATTATGAAAAACTATCGTCGAGACCCTCATAAGGGTACATTGTGTGGGTCTCGACGATAGTTTTTCATAATTTGTTTAAAGCTGTGGAATTTACCAAATTTCAACTCAATCGGTCAAGCAGATTCGGAGCAAATTGGCTGTGACCGACGGACAGATCCTATAAGGGTTCCGTTTTTCATTCGGCCTTTCGGAACCCTAAAAAGAAAGAAAAAACATTTATTTGATGACAGTCCATCACGTACACACTGCAAACTGCTTAGCCTTTTCCCAACTATCTTGGGGTCGCCTTCCAATCTAACCGGAAGCAGCTGAATACCAGTACTTTACATGGAGCGACACAGCCTATCTGACCTCTACAACCCAGTAACTGGGTAATACGATACCCCTTGGTAAGACTGGTTGTCAGACTTTCGGGCTTCTGACGACCCATAACGACTGTCAAAGATCCACGATTGACAGCCGGAGGAGAAACGAGTCTCGGTATGTAAAGATGATCACCAACCCCGGCAAACGTAGCTTAACCTAATGGATCGACCCGTGCGGCTGTTATTACTTAAGCCACGAGCTCTTCTCCGGGTTACCACAAAAAAAAAAATTGAAAGTGACAATAATTAAGAAAAAAGATTGTGTTCCTCACGGTTGCGCCAAAATGGTTCATTGCAGCAATGTTGTCAGACAGACGCTGTCTGACGTTGGTCTTGAACCTTAACTGACGACCCGTAAGAATTCATGACATAGGCAGACCGACGGCATGATAGACGTTCTGATTTATATTGCACGCCAGATGCAAAATTGCAGTTTTTGTGCAATTGACATAACTTCATCGGAACTGCTAACCAACTGCGCCGACAAATGCTCTCGGCGTGCAGTTGGCAGTTTTAACGAGCCGCATTCGTCGGTTAGCAGCCTTTGACACATTGGCCACCGCAATTAAATCATGGTCATATCGAAACATAATTTTCATAACTAGAGTGGCGTAGAAATTAATCTGGGAAGCCAAGTGCGATCTACTGCTAACATTATCTAGGTATATCTATGACTGAACCCCAGTGCTGTCCGAGACTAGTATTATAGATGGAAAATCAAGTATTTTATTTGAAAAGGTTTTTTTTCGGTTGGTATCAAGCAGGACTACTCTCAAGAAAATGCATCTTTATCTTCTCATCATGCGGCAACTGTATCTGAAGTCAGTGAGAATCTGACAGACTCCTTCCCGCCCCAGGGTTAAGGACAACCATGAGGATTTCCAGACTCAAAAAAGGCACTAAATTATTGACTTATACGCCCTTTTCCCCGCTGGCAGGCGTGGTAGTAATATAGGGCCTCCGTTGTCCGCACTTAGACTCCTATTTGATCCGTTGTGCGTGGGGGTCCTGGCTAACATAGCCACCCTAACTCTGCCCAGATACACAGAAACTTCCTGTGAGCTTCACAGGCTTCGCGCAGCGACCTTACTGGTCTGAGGATTTATGCACGTTGGGTAGCCACGGCCTCGCATTCTAGGATGACGTGGGTGGCTGATTCTTAGGCGTCAAAGCAGCCTCTGCAGAGAGGGGTGTCCGTGGCGCCTATGTTGAAAAAATGTTTGTTTAAGCGGCATTGGCCCGTGATTGTCCCTGTCCCTGCTGGCATACCTTTGGATATTATCTATGATCTGAATATAACCTTGGCAACGAAGTTTGTTATATCAAAAATGTCTAAAAACTAATTTTGTTCAAAAGAATACAATTCTTTGTTTGACGCTTCATATATTGTTTTCCTTGTAACTAGCTACGTATAGATCATCAAGACCACTCTGCACCAAGCTCTGCTGACAGGTGATGGGCCCAGAGCTGCAATGGCAAGTAATATTTCAATTGAGAAGAGAGGTAGAGAAAATTTTTCGTCATGGAAGTTTGCAATGCAGGCTTACCTACAATTGGATGACCTATGGGAAGTTGTTTCTTTCTGGAGATAAAACAGATACCCAGAAAGACAAAAAAGCCTTAGCAAAAATCATCCTATGTGTAGAGTCCGTGAATTATTCTCACATTCGGGTTGAAAAAACGTCCAAAGAGGCATGGGAAAATTTAGTTGAAGCTTTCGAGAACAGCGGTCTCACACGCCGGGTAAGACTCCTACGCAAACTTATCTCGACTCAATTGAGCAACTGTAAAAGTGTAGAAGAGTATTTCGACACCATTATTGGCACTGCTAATAAGCTAAATGAAATGAAATTCATAGTGAACGAAGAATGGATCGGTACTCTATTACTCGCAGGTTTGCCAGAAGAGTATCGTCCTATGAGCATGGGCATTGAAAGCTCTGGGTGTAAAATAACCGGAGATAGTATTAAAGTTAAGCTGTTACAAGATGTAACTGCTCATAATGAGGCAAGAATGGACAATGATACCGCATTATGTGCGAAGAACAGAAGAACAGGTCCTCCTAAATGCTATAACTGCAACAAATTTGGACATTATAAGAAAACATGTCGTTACAAAAAGAAGAACATCCACTATCAAACTGCTGAAAAGACGAGTGTTTATGGCAACTAGTAATACAACAAACGCAGCAGATTGGTACCTTAACTCAGGGGCATCTCTTCATATAACAGGTAATAATTCATTATTGACAGATGTTTCGAATACGAACGTTAAAATTACTACTGCTGGCAATAACGTATTATCTCCGAAATCTGTTGGAAATACTAAGATTCTAGTAACGAATGGGTTTGAAAATTCCAACGTTGAAGTTCAACAAGTTGTGTACGTGCCGGAAGCATCAGCTGATCCGGATATAAATACACCATGCGAAGGTTGGATTTTAGGTAAACACGCTAGAGATCCATTCAATGTTAGTAGAAGACGATCAAACGATCTCCTTGATTTGATACATATTGATCTTTGTGGATCTATGGAACAAACTTGACTTGGAGGTTCCAAATACATGTTGACGTTTGTTGATGACTATAGTAGATATATATTTGTTTACATGTTGGCAAATAAAAGCCAAGTTTTCGAGACCTTCAAACTATTTTTAGCTGTGGTTGAAAGACAAACTGAAAAAAACTTAAGATTCTAAGGTCTGATAACGGAACTGAGTACGTAAACAATAAAATAAAACTTTTTGTAGAAGAAAGAGGTATCAAGCATGAATTAACAATGACATACTCGCCGCAACTGAATGGATTAACCGAAAGAATTAATCGGCCTATTGTAGAAAAGGCGCAAGCTATGTTGTCAGATGCTAACCTCGGAAAAGAGTACTGGGCAGAAGCAGTTGCCACAGCAACCTATCTTATAAACCGCTCACCTACAAAGAGACTGAAGACAACCCCATACGAGGTATTCAACGGTGAAAAGCCTGATTTGTCTCATCTACATGTATTCGGATGTGAAGCTATGGTACACATTGTAGATGAACATCGAAAAAAATTGGATCCTAAGTCAAAGAAAATGTTGTTTATGGGATATTCTGAAAATAAAAAAGGATATAGGTTCATAGATCCTAAAACTCACTGCATACATTTCAGCAGGGATGTTAAATTTCAAGAAATGAAAAAAGAAGAATTTAAAAATGTCAAAGAAGTTAAACAGACAGAAATGAAAGTCGCAAAGCCTACTTACGTCCCACACATTTTACTAAATAATGATGTTAATTCGAAAGATAATGATGAATCTGAAGAAATTTTTGTTACAGGTGAAAATCATACAATAACTAGTGAAGATAACACGGTTAGGGATGTAGAAAGCGAAAACGACGAATCTGATGTAAACACAGAAATACAACAAGATAATACAGGTCTAGCTAGATGCAGAACCGACTGCCAGTTTATATAATGAGCTCCCAAGAAGATAGACTAGAGTGAGGAAACCTGACGATTTGTCAGATTATATTGTTGATTTGTGTATGGCTACACCAGAGGCATCAGAGCCTTTAACCTACAAAGAAGCCATTGAAAGTGATGATTCAAGTAACTGGATTATTGCAATGGATAAAGAAATGGATTCATTTAACAAAAATAAAACCTACGAATACACAACTTTACCGCCTAATAAAAAACCACTAAATTCCAAATGGGTTTATAAGATTAAAGAAGAAAATAGATGGAAAGAAGAAGTTTAAAGCCAGGTTGGTGATAAAAAGTTGCAGCCAAAAAGAAGGAATAGATTACCAAGAGACTTATTCACCCGTAGTAAAATATTCGTCGCTGAGATATTCATTTTCTTTGGCAGCTAAGAAAAATCTACGCATCGACCCTAGGGACGTAAACACTGCTTACCTTTAAAGTGATGTAGACAACAAAATCTACGTAAAGCCGCCGAAAGGTTTTGAAAACGTAGAAGAGAAAGTGTGGCAATTACGTAAAGCAATCTACGGATAGTGGTAGATGTTGGAATGGTAAATTAGACTCTGTACTCAAAGAACTTGGACTTACGTCATGTAACAGTGATCCATGTGTATATACGGGTTGAACGACATTGGTCAAGTCTGATATTCGTCAAATCGGCGATTCGTCAAATTTGATATTGGTCAAAGCTGTAATTCGTCAAATGGTCTTTTTGTCTTTAGCAGACGATAGGTGTGGAACGAAAACACGGTAGTTCGGGTCAGAAAGAATGAATGTTTATTTCAATTTTGCAATGCTATTTATAACCACATTATACTTCGTTGCTTCGTCCTTCGAGATTAGATAACATTGTAGTAATACGTCTAAGATATCGCTTTCACCCACTAAGTTTGGGTTTTTTTTTTTTTGTGGGTAGTTCTTCTTCCTTCTCGTTATGCATGTAGTGTCATTCATTCGCGTTTTAGTGCGTCGCCGATCACCACTTATTTTCTCCTTTTCGTTGAAAATTAATAATAAGATGAAGAAACGTAGTCACAAAAACGACGACAGTAATTATTTGAGAAAAAAGATTCGAAAACTTGAAAAAAAAAAACGTGCCAAACGGTCACGAGTTCACTCCGAAAGTCTCATCATCGACGAATATAATTCTATCGCCTGAGCAATCGGATCATGAAGGTAAGAAGTGTTTTCTTATCAATGTTTTTAACAAAAGAAAGGTATTGTGAATAGTTTTTAAGGACTATATCTGTATCATAATTTGACATGACGTCATATTACAAATAGTGTTGTGTACATCTTAAGGGGATGTTACCTTCACATGATTTTAGCTGAAGTGTTTTCTTATCAATGTAATAACAAAATAAAGATATTGTGAATAGTTTTTAAGGACTATATCCGTATCATAATTTGACTTAACGTCATATTCCAAATAGTGTTGTGTACATCTTATGGGGCCTTACCTTCACACAATTTTGGATTCCCAAAAATTAAATATAATACCTACCTACATATTAGTGACTGTGTACATTTGAAAGGAATGTTACCTTCACATTAGTTAATGCTTACTTAAATTGTATGTAAGTACGTAGGTATAGGTTAAATATATTTAACATTGTTGTGGATAGTTTTTAGGACTATCAGGGCTCTGAAGTTTAGTAGGTATTCACCTACCTACACAAGAATGATAAACTTGGTGTTGTGGATAGTTTTTAAGGACTATCGCCACGCTATTTTCTCCAATGCCTACCTACATCTGGTATTTATTATATTATTCCAGATGAAATGGCAGTTCAAGTTCAGCTCGAAGTCGAGTCAGTTCCGATTTTGAATGCGGAACAACCCCAACCGGGCCCGTCCACCTTAACTACGCATGTCCCTGCTACAGATGCGGAACAGATAGTACAGTTGGAACTACCTGTTGAAGTATCACTCGATCCCCCTGAACTGGATGAAGAGATTCTGAATCTCTTGGGTGAAACACCTTCAAAGGACAAAAAATATGGACCGGATATTAGAGGAGAATTATCTGTTCGCTGGGAACACATCGCAACGACTGGCTTGACAAAGGATGCCCGAAAGGAGCTGCTGGAAAAGCATCTTGTTCCAAATAACTGCAAAAAGATTGATGCGCCGAAGTTAAATCCAGAAATAAAGGCCGCTTTATCAGAGGTGCTCATCAAAAAAGACAAAGCACTGGACAATAAACAGGTACAGGTCGCAGCAAGTATATAGTGAAGCAAAGTGAAGTGAAGAGTGAAGTGTATTAGTGAAGCTCTCAATACATTGTTTTCTTCGGATCACAAAGACCAGACAGTTATAAAATTGCTGATCGAAGCGGGTCGACTGATGTGTGACTCACAACACAACGAATCCATGACACGACGAGGTTTTATATGTTCTACAATAAAACAAGATATTAAAGGTCAATTGTTTAACACAGAAATCGATCATTTCTTATTTGGCGAACAGTTGACAGATACCATCAGAGCTGCAAAAGCCATATCCAAATCAAGAGCGGAAATAAAAATAAACACACCAGTCAGAAGACCTACACCAGCGCATAGACTGAGACAGGCCCACTCTCAACCTTTAAACCAGAGGCCTCCGTTCCGCCCGCGCGGCAAGCGGGAGCAGCGAGGAGGACCGAGCCAGCGGCGCGGCGCCCGCTACCGCAGCAGCAACCGCGACGGCCGCCGCGCTTGCAGCAGCGCCCAGCCCCACAGCGATAGACCTGGTACGTTCTGCAGGACGATTATCACATTTTTATGAGCAATGGCAGTTGATAACCAATGATCCCGTTATATTATCGTGGATAAGAGGTTACGAGATACCATTTACGAAATCGGTTTATCAATCATACGAACCTAATTTACCTACATTATCTACATCAGAATCCCTTCAATACAGGGTGGCCATCACTGATCTTATAGACAGTGGAGCTATTTCACATTGCAAACCATGTGAGGGACAGTTTCTTTCTAGTTATTTCTTGATTAAAAAACCTAATGATAAAAACAGATTAATATTAAATTTAAAATCTCTAAACAAGCACATCATAACAGAACATTTTAAAATTGAAGATCTGAGAACAACTTTAAAACTAGTATCAAAGAACAGTTTCATGACCACCCGTGATTTGAAGGATGCGTATTTTCTCGTTTCTATACATCCGAGCTGCAGAAAGTACTTACGATTTAAGTACGAGGGTCAAGTTTACCAAATCAATGTTTTACCGTTTGGCCTAAACACAGCCCCGTTTGTCTTTACAAAATTATTAAAACCAGTAATTTGTTTACTGAGATCATTAGGCTATTTGTCATCTATTTATTTAGATGACATTTGCATTATTTCAAACAATTATCAAGATTGCTTAGACAATTTATTACAAACAAGATGTATTTTAGAATCCTTAGGATTTATTATTAATATAGAAAATAGCTGTATGATTCCGAGTAACGTTTGCAAATACCTTGGTTTCGTGATAGATACGAAAAAAATTCATGTTAGCCTACCTAAAGATAAACGAAATTTAATTAAACAAGAATTAAAAACGTCCCAATCCAGACCTCAATGTAAAATAAGACATTTTGCACGCTTGGTAGGCCTCCTCACTTCATTTTGCCCCGCGATTCAGTACGGTTGGCTTTATACTAAGCAAATGGAAAGATGCAAATATCTTGCATTGTGTCAAACAAGTGGTTATGATAGCCACATGTCTTTATCACAGAACCTGCAGGACGATTTCTCCTGGTGGTTAAAATCAATTGATAACGCAGTCAATCCCATTAGACAAGACAGTACTCGCTAGAAATATTTTCAGATGCTAGTAAAAAAGGGTGGAGGGCAGCATGCGGTGAGGAGACCGCCAGTGGCCAATGGAGTAATTCAGAACGTGTCAGACACATAAATTATCTAGAACTCCTGGCAGCGTTCTTGGGTTTACAAATATTCGCAAAGGGGATTAAAAAATTGTCGAGTTTTACTACGTATTGACAACACAACTGCCATTTCGTACATCAACCGTATGGGTGGAGTAAGATTTCCACATCTAACTGAAATTACAAAATCTTTGTGGCAATGGTGTGAAGCTCGCGATATATTTGTGTTCGCTTCATACATAAGTTCAGAAGATAACGAAATAGCAGATGCGGAGTCCAGAAGATCTCACCCCGATACCGAATGGGAGATAAAAGATAAGGCTTTTGAAAAGATTGTACAGGCCTTTGGGCAACCTAAAATTGATCTTTTCGCATCAAGGTTAAATAATAAATGTATTAAGTACATCTCATGGAATAGAGCCCGGGAGCATTCGCTGTGAATGCTTTTACTTTAAGCTGAAAAATCTGTATTTCTACGCGTTCCCTCCTTTTGCGGTTACATTAAAAGTTTTAAGAAAAATAATAACCGATCAGGCTGAGGGTATTATGGTTGTCCCATTTTGGCCCACGCAACCCAACCAGGGTTGCGTGGGCCACTGTTTCAAAAACTTCTCTGTACCGAATTGATTCAGTTTACACCCTCTGATAATGTATTATTGTCTATTTCCAATCAATCTCCCGAATCTCACGTTGATTGCAGGGAAGTTATCAGGACGGCACTACGGAACAGAAGAGTACCGCCGTCGGCTTTAAATATTATGATAGCTTCCATGTCTGAAAATTCAATTAAACAATATGACATTGCAATTCGACTCTGGGTTAGCTTTTGTAAAACTCAGAATATTGAAATACATGAGGCGTCAATTCCTATGGTAATTAATTTTTCACTGAATTATTTAATTCTGGTTTACAATACGGATCTTTAAACAGTCATCGCTCCGCTCTGTCTTTGATCTTAGGATCGAGAGTAGGGTCTGATGACCGTGTTACTAGGCTATTTAAAGGTTCCTACAGACTTCGTCCTCCAGTCCCCAAATATAATATCACTTGGGATCCCTCAATGGTTTTGGATTCGTTATCAAAATGGTACCCAAACCGAAATTTAAGTTTAGAACAATTGACTAAAAAGACCGTTACTTTGCTCATGCTAATAACTGCACACAGAGTGCAAACGATTGGCAAAATTTGGCAAAAAAACTAGAAAATATAACTATCCATGGTCAACGTATATTAATCAAGATTAACGATTTTATAAAAACATCTCACCCAGGTTCAACTCAACCTTGTCTTAATATTCCATTTTATAAAGACCGCCCGGAAATATGTCCAGCTGAAGCATTGGTAGCTTATATAGATAGTACAAAGTCTTTGAGAAACAATGCCGAAAGCATATTCCTAGGTATTAAAAAACCACATAAACCGATATCCACAAATACTATCAGCCGGTGGATAGAAGATATGTTATCAATTAGCGGAATTGACACTTCAATATTTTCTGCTCACTCCACCAGACACGCCACCTCAGCTGCACATAGAACCGGTGTCAATATTGACACGATACGAAAGACCGCTGGGTGGAGTGGCACCTCCAATGTCTTCGCTAGATATTATCATAGAGATATTCAATGTGAACAATCTGATCAATTTGCTTTCTCAATCTTAACCTCTGATTGATGCATTATGTTAGAATGTTATTAAAGTTTAATTAAGTTTTTAATACATAATTAAAAGATAACCTTAATTAATGAGAAACTATATTTTAGTTATAAAAACAATAATAATACTGCATGATCAATTCATTACACGTTTATAATATGTATGGAAGAGTGTTTTAATATTTCACTATTTTTCAAAATCTACAATGTTATCTAATCTCGAAGGACGAAGCAACGAAGTATAATTGGAGATTATACGAACTTACCTGAAGTGAAGTTCTATCCAAATTATACGAGTTGCTTCGTCCGAAGAGGTTAGTTCCCTCCCAACCCTATAGGTAACTCCCAATATATTAAATGAAATATTAAAAAGTTTCCGGGCTTTCAACTAAATGAATGACACTACAGGCATAACGAGAAGGAAGAAGAAGTACCCACAAAAAAAAAAAAAATCTCAAACTTAGTGGGTGAAAGGCGATATCTTAGACGTATTACTACAATGTTATCTAATCTCTTCGGACGAAGCAACTCGTATAATTTGGATAGAAAGTCACTTAAGGTAAGTTCGTTTAATCTCCAATTTTGAGGTACATAAAAGGTGGTGGTCGTAGATATAATAATCCAATCAGGCCTAAGTAAAATATCGTATGACATTTATTTATTATGCTACCCCACAGTCAGTTGCCATTGGAAAATGATATTTTAATTATTGGCGGTAGCTGGATGTGGAGTGATAGATAACGCAAGCCGCTACAGTGCTCCCCTCTCAAGCGAAGCGTACCATCTTCTTGACGAGTCTGCCAGATCGGATCCTTGGTGGGTGGCTGGAGCGGTCATCTGGAGTAGCAGGTGTCTCGTCATTCATGGAACTGCTGTTATGATTGTCCGTGTTTATGGTGTAAGCCGGTTTCAGTCGGTCGATCGATATACTGGCAATACGCCCTGGTAGTTGTAGCTTGTAGTACTTTTCATGCTTCTCGATGACCATATACGGACCTTCATATGGGCGCTGCAATGGCGTCCGGATCCGGACTGCATCTATGCGTACGAATACAGATTTGCATATCTTCAAATCTTGGTGCACGAACAAAGACCGCGCGTTGGAATGCGGTTGGTATGTCGGCGTAAGTTGTGCGATGGATGACGTAGTGTAGGCGCTCGACATATGTATGATTCATCTTCGCTGTTGACGTAGAAGGTGTTGGTGTTATGAATTCGCCAGGCAGACGTAATGCTTGTCCATACGTTAATTGTGCGGCACTAGTATTTGTGTCGGTCCGAATAGCTGTACGTAAACCGAGTAACACGGTTGATAATTCATCCATCCATTTGTTATTGCTTGATAATCGGGTCATTAGTGCAACGTTCAATGAACGGTGCCAGCGCCCAACTATCCCGTTACTCTGCGGGTGGTAGGCAGTCGTACGAATCTTTTCTGCACCCAGTAATCTTGAGAGTTCGTGAAATAACTGGTTTTCGAACTGTCGTCCTTGATCAGTCGTGATTTTGCTAGGGCACCCGAAACGGGCTATCCATGTTTCGTATAGTTTCCTTGCTACGGTATCAGCTGAGATTTCACGCATTGGTATCGCTTCGGGCCAGCGTGTTTGACGATCGATGATAGTAAGTAAGTACTGATGTCCGCATGCAGATGTGGGTAGCTTGCCGACGATATCAACGTGAATGTGAAGAAATCGCTCACTCGGTGGGTAGTGGCCGCTGTCGCTATGTATGTGCCGCTGAACTTTGGACTGTTGACACGGAGTACATGATTTTGCCCAGTTGCTGACATCTTTGTTCATTGACGACAAAAAAAAAAACGTTGTTGCATCATTTTTCGTGTGGCTCGTATTTCTGGGTGCCTGATATCGTGAATAGCGTTGAATGCAATGCGACGATAGTTTTCGGGTAGGTACGGCCGTATATTTGTTGTTGACGTTTTGCACAATATCAACTTGTTTGTTCCGGGAGCGACGATTTTCTTGAGTTGAATGTTTTTTTGTTTAAGTAGCGAAGATAACGATGAGTCATTTTCTTCTGCTAATTGGTTGTATTCGATGATTGTGGGAATGTCGATAGTTTCGATGCGTGATAGTGCGTCGGCGACTAAGTTATTCGCGCCGCTCACATGTCGTATGTCCGTTGTGAACTCACTGATGAACAAGAGTTGACGTGTTCGTCGTTGCGTATCGCTATTGGACGGTGGCTTGTGTATAGCGTATGTGAGCGGCTTGTGATCGGTGTAGACTATTAATTCTCTTCCTTCGAAGGTATTTCTGACGTGTTTGATGCCATATAGATGGCTAACAATTTCCTGTCGAATGTGTTATAATATCGTTGCTGAGTTTCTGAGAATTTTTTTGAGGAATCCACTTGTATACCTACGCTGTAGAACGGCTCCTGCACACGTATTGGATGCGTCGCAACTCGCACATAAGTGACATCGCTGCGGTAGGTGATGGGTGAGCGAGTAAGGCTGCGTTTTGAAGGCCTTGCATGACTCAAATGCTTGTATTGCTTCTGCAGTCCAGTCTATCTTGGTCTTGTCACGCTTCTTGCAGTTGTGTAGAAATGCATTGAGAGGTGCTTGGGTATGCGCGGCGTTTGGAATGTTATCTCTGTAAAAATCACCATGCCCAGGAATCGACGTAGGTCATGATTAGTCATGAATGGTTTCTGGTTTAGGGTAGTCAGCGATAATTTTGGTTTTATCAATCAGTGGTTTGATTCCTTCGCTCGATACTTCATACCCCAGGAACTTAACGCTTTTTTTGCCGAAATTACATTTTGATGGGTTGATGGTGATTCCGTACTCATCTAATCTACTTAGGACTACCTGTAGGTCTTGATTGTGCTGCATTTCGTTTTCTGATGCGACGATGACGTCATCAATAAATGGAAATACATAATCCAATCCTCTCAGCACACGGTGTATGAATCGTTGAAATGTCTGCCCTGTATTTGTTAAGCCTCGGCACATTCGGGGAAATTCGAATAATCCGAATGGCGTAATTATGGCTGTCTTCTCAATATCAGGCTCATAAACGGGTAGTTGCATATATGCACGGTTGAGGTCCAGGGTTGAGAAAATCTTCTTATCATGCAGGTGGTTAGTGAAATCCTTTAGGCTGGATATCTGTCTTGTATAGTGATGGGCTGAAGGCATTCAATCCTCTATAGTCGCCACAAACACGAATATCTCCATTCTTTTTGGGTACGACGTGTAGTGGGCTGGACCATGGGCTTTTGCTAGATCGGCAAAGTCCTTGCTTCATCATGATCTCGAACTCCTTTTTTGCTGCTAAGTATCGATGTGGTGGTAAACTGGTAAGGGTCGGGCTTTGCAGTGGAGCGGTGGGCCTGTCGTTTCGATATGGTGTTCAACACGATGTTTGGGAGTTTCCTTGGTACTCGATGGTCTGTTGATGTCGGGGAAGTTGCTGAGCAGCTTGTGATACTGCTGATCGACGTCTATACTTCGTACTGTGGGCTCGGAGGAGTACGATATTGGTGCCTTCCTCGGTGAGTTTCGTTACTTTGTCGATGAGACAGCGGCCGGCGATGTCGACTAGGAGTTGATGATGCTTTAAGAAATCAGCAACGATAGAGATAGGCTTGCTGACCGCAGCAATGACGAAATTCCACCTGTATAGTCTTCGTAGATTAAAATCTAGTTGAAGTGACTTCTCGCCGTAAGTGGGTATGGTAGTATTGTTCGCAGCGTACAGGCGAAAGTCAGTTAGCGCAGCTTTCATTCCAGGTCGTCGAGGTATGACGGATATATTCGCGCCGGTGTCGATTAAAAATGACAACCGTGAATTCCGAAAAATGGGGAATATAAGTGTTCGTATGAGCCTGGTTTTGGTGGCTTTGGTAATGTTGCGATTCCTCCACACTTTCCTTAACTTCTCCATCGCAGTTCTGGTCATGGCCATACGTTGTTTCACTTCACTATCTCACCTGATGGTGGGCGATGATGTGGTCGAAAATGGAGCATGCTTGCCAAATAAATATGAATTGAATAAATGAGCTAATAAAAAAACATCATGAGGTACCTTTTTTTTGGAGTCTGTAATCATCCTATGACTTCTTCCGCTCTGCGTGGACCGGGAGAGCGTGTCAGATTTTTACCGACTAAAACCAACCGGTAACTCTGTTACGAATTTATCCGCGACCTTACGAATTTATGCTCGGGTACCTACTTTCATTTTTACAGTTGATTGTACTTACAATTACTTGACCAATAGCGTATTTGGCAAATTTCATAATTGGACAAACACGATTTGACGAACTACAGCTTTGGCCTATATAAAATTTGACGAACTGCAGATTTGACGAATATCAGACTTGACCAATGTCGTTCAACCCGTATATACATTGCCTAATCAAGACGGAAAGTGCTTGATTATAGCTATTCACGTAGACGATTTGTTGATATTCAGTGACAATAAAAACCTTAGAGAAAACATCAAAAAGAATATGATGAAAAAACTAGACATGAAAGATTTAGGTGTAGCTACGAAATGTCTCGGTATGAACATAACGAGAGATTATAAGCACAGTAAGCTGTGGATTGATCAAAAGCAATACATTGAACACATACTGAAACGTTTTGAAATGCAAAACTGTAAACCAGTCGATACGCTATAGCTTTAGATTTAAGTCCTTGTACTGAGGAACATTTTGTAAATGCGCCTTGCCAGGAAGCGGAAGGCAGTTTACACTATCTATCTCAAATTAGCAGACCAGACATAACATTTGCAATATTTTTTTTTTTTTTTTGCGGATTTGGGTGGTAAACTTAACGTAAGGTACTCTGTAACTGGGTCATGTGTAAAAGTAAATGGAGGCCTTATATCTTGGTTTAATAAGAAACAAAGCACTATCGCACTTTCGACGACCGAAGCTGAATAATGGCTTTGTCTTTTACTGTTCAAGAAGTGCTCTGGCTCAGGTAACTCATTACTGAATTAGGTCAATATAGCGGCATTCCTTTTCGCATACATTGTGATTGTTGGGGCAATACATCTTGCAAAAAATGCCGTGACAAGTCAACGCTCTAAGCATATAGATTTAAGGCATCATTTTGTTAGAGAGCATGTTAACAATAATAATATAGAAATTCAATATTTATGTTCCGAAGACATGCCTGCTGATGTTTTTACAAAACCGTTGTCAGGACCTAAGCACGAGAAATTTACTAAAGTGTAATTTTTTCGTTACCAACTTTTTGAAGTGAAACTTCTTTAGAATCGTTGTGATTTCAAACCGGATGCAACGGAAAAAACCACAGGTAAGAGAAACAAATAGAACATTGATCCGTAACCTAATAACAATAAGGAGCAGAATGGCGTGTACAAAAAAATACTTCCAACCAAACCTTTAAAGAAAAATACTTGCATAGAACATTGATCTGTAACGTGATATAAATAAAGAGCAGAATTGCGTGAAGGGTCGACGGAGTAGGGTCGCCAGCCGAGTAAAATTCTTTGAAGTCTCAAGTCTTGTTGAAAGGAAAAATACTTGCATAGAAGTTTCACTTCTATCGTGTGTGAATCGCACACACACCTTTTTTTTTTTTTTGAGTGTGTTAAATTCAAGGGGGGCTGTTGGATATTATCTATGATCTGTTCAAAAGTATGCAATTCTTTGTTTTACGCTTCATATATTGTTTTCCTTGTAACTAGCTATGTATAGATCATCAAGACCACTCTGCACCAAGCTCTACTGACACATACAAACATCTGTGAAATTTCGTCGGGCACTGAATATTACGCCAAAACAAATAAAATAAAATAAAATCTTACCACAGTGCCAATCGACATATCCTCTGGTACGACACGCGGAGCTGCAGCCGCTTCGTTCCTGTGAAGAACTGGCGCTGGTGGGCACCACTATACTTACTTTGGTAATGTAAGAATCCTAGTACTCCGTGTATGAAAAAATTTGCATGCATTCCGGGATGTGTGAAGGTGGCGCCGGTTATCCGGCTGATCCCTCGCCCGGCCACGCAGCACATGACGATGTGTGCGATAGACGCACCGAGGTCATCGCCATCGGCTCCCATAACATTTGTACACTACTTTAAACACAAAATATTGTTAACAAACACAAAAAAATAAATTAAAATTTGCTCTCTCCATGACATTAGTTTTTAGCAGAAAAAACGGTCGTCAAGTGTCATTGAGCAGAAAAGTAAAACAGTTGTCAAATGTCATTCCAATTTCCAACAGAATCTTTTTGTCAATAGCTAATTAAAAATAATGTAGGTTCGTAAGAAGAATGTATTTAAATTCGAGTGTTATGTGCGAAAGCTCAAATGAATGGATATGGTTAGAAGTCTGCCTTGAAAAAATATTCTAGCAATGTTTCTCTTTAAGTCGATAAGCTCCAAAGTCATCGACTTCTTTTCGGGGAGTGTGCGTTTAATTGCATATTTTAATTCCGCCAAACCCGTTCCATCATCGGACCACTAGAAGTATGGCTATGCGCCACCGGTAGCAGGGCTGCCAGATTGTGTAATTGGATACAAAAACTGTATAATTTGGTTACTGATTGTATCCTCTTTGTATCCTGGACCCTCATGTATAATTGGATACGGAAAGCCTAATGTGAATTTCGGAGTAAAAGTATTTATATTATTATTTACCACAATAAACGATGATATTTTTCGAGTTGCCCTATGGATACGCGTTAAGCTTGTGAGTACCTTATTATATAAAAAAGAATAACGTAGGTAGGATCACGTGATTAATCATTATTGTGTGTGTTAAAAAAAAATAAGCACTGTTTGTATCAGGACATTCAATTTTGTATAATTTCAGAAACATTGGTGCCGATTCTCTTGTTTAATAACTAAACTAAAATTAGAGCATCGCTATCTTTTACTAAAAGGCAGTGCGAGAAAAGGACGGCAATGGTGTTGATTCTGTTATGCACAAACTAAACTTAATTTAGGCTATTGCTATGAACTAAATTAGAAATGTCAAACTAGTTTACGCCTTGTGCTTCACCGTGTTTATAATCGACATTTTTTACGTGTAACCTTAATTTGTATGGAAATATTAGTTCAACTAAATTTGACAGCTCTAATTTACGTCCGTCTCTTTCTTGTTTTATTAGAGAGAAAAAGATAGGAAGAGACTAAATTAAGTTTAGTTTGTGCGAATAATTTAAAAATATCTACTGGCAGCCCTGACCGGTAGTTACATGATGGATATTGGACATCTCACCCACACGCACAAAACGTTTTGGGAACACGTTCATACATAGTGCGTACGCTAAGGATTGGCATTCCCTGCCTGAGTCTGTGTTTCCTGACGGCTAGAACCTGGGGGTCTTTAAATCAAGAGTGATTATGATACTTTTAGGCAAGAGTGCTCCATCATCGCTTACTATCTGGTGGGATAGGGGGCAAACGTGAGCCTATCACTAATTAAAAAAAAAAACTAGACCTTGTAGAAAAATCTGTAAAAGTTTATCAAGCAAATAACAGTCCGAGAGCTTATCAATTCATGCTTACAAATTGCTTAGAGACTTATCTAAACGTCTTGTTGACACTTCGCACTTCGTCTTGGACAAAGAATAAGCATTGCCATCATCATCATCATCAGCCTTTTAACATCCCCACTGCTGGGGCACAGGCCTCCTCTCTGTGAGAGGGTGTGGGCCGTAATCCACTGCTCGGGCCCAATGCGGGTTGGTGGATGTCACATGTCTTCGAATTTTTGGTTCTAGGACATGCCGGTTTCCTCACGATGTTTTCCTTCACCGTTTTGAGAGCAGTGGTGATGAAATAATAACAAAGTAAAGCGCCTGCCTGGGTTTGAATCACGACCTACAACTTGTAAGTCGCGGTCGTTATCACTGGGCCACCGCTGCTCTACGAAGACTGACTGGCGGCATTGCCACGTTGTATGGCAATTATTGGCTTTTGGGTTTATTTATATTTTTGGAATCGTGTTCCCAAGCCCTTTAGTTTGATACTTATCACCTTACCACATGACGTTTTAACAAAATAAATAACTTTACCATTGCAAAAACGGCGACCAGCTTGTTTTTTTTTTAATCCGTACAGTTAACACACAGGGAATCAAGAAGTATTTAACTATAGGTAGGTACCTACTTCATGGGTTAAAATAAGTCAGTTGTTTTAAAGATATAGACATACACATATACATACTCTCGATCTCGAAAAACTTTCCCTCCTTTGTAGTCGCGTAACAAGCGCGAGTTTTTGTTTAGTAAGTAGACTGTAAACTAGATGGCGTTACAAACTGCAAACTGAAAAAAAATCACATCAATACGATTGCCCATTAGAAGATAATCAATAATGAATAATGATGAGATTGTAAATCTATTATTTTATTGTTAGATTTTATGATCAACAAAAGCATCGCTATTATTTACTCTATGGCAGTTGGCTGAATAGCTTTGTTCCAGTGCTTGAAAATATCGACCGAAAGGGAAGTTGAAAATTAAAAAATAATTCAAGCTGCCATTTTGCTGCATTTGAGTTCAATAGCGTTCGTTTTTATGATAATACTCGCAATTATTTTGTAAATCAAGTGAAAATCTTCCATAGTTCGTGAAATTTGAAATCGAAGCAGCGCAAGCAATACAAAATGGCAGCGAGTGATTCTGGGACGGATGAGTCACTGTATCCTATTGCGGTGCTCATAGACGAGTTGAAAAACGAGGATGTGCAGCTCCGATTGAATTCTATCAAGAAACTATCGACCATCGCATTGGCCCTGGGCGTGGAGCGGACCAGGTCGGAGCTAATCCCCTTCCTGACGGAGACCATTTACGATGAAGATGAAGTTTTACTCGCCCTTGCTGAACAACTGGGTAAGTTACATTGCTCAAGTTAAAATTATCGTCAAAAGATAAATCTGTAACTCACTCGGCATTGTATATTTTGATAACCTATTTATTGTTGTTTTTCATCCTGTTTCGATATACAAAGCTTTCCATCGTAGCGTCTACGCTTTGGGTCATAGATATAGAAGTAACAACAATAGAGACTTAGGCCTTGCTAAAAAGATAAACATGTTTTTCGCGCAGAAAATCGGAGTATTTGTCTTAATTGATCTCATAATAGAAGTAGGAATATAGCTTACACAATCACTACGAACCAACCCAATTAAAATTTTAAAACCTGTTTTGTAACCCTGTAATATCCATGAAGTTGTGATGAAGAATCACAAAAGGGATGAATGAAAAGCTTTTGCATGTAGCTGAGATGAGAATGCTAAGAGCAATGTGTGGTTTTACGCGCATGGATAGAATTAGGAATGTGTATATAAGAAGAAGTCTGAAAGTGGCACTGCTGACTGAAAAGTTGTGTGGAGGAGGAATGAAGAAAATGTCGTGAGGAAGGTCTTGTGTATGTATGTGGATGGCTACAAGAGTAGAGGAAGGTCAAAGAAACGATGGATATACTATGTGAAAGAGGATATGGGTAAAAAGGGGGTGACTACAGAGATGACGACTAATAGAGGAGTATGGAAGGAAACAACATGTTGCGCCGACCCCAAATAAATTGGGATAAGGGCAGGAGAATGATGATTGTGATGAAGAATCATATTGCTTAGAATAGTAGAATTTGTAGGTAGTTAGTATAATACTTTTCATGTGTGCATAGTTACTCAGTTTCTAACAAGTAGGCAAAATAAATCACTAACCTAGTCACTATCTCTATAGAATATTATAAAACAATGTCTCTCGCCATCTGTATGCAATAAAAACGACTGAATGGATTTTCATCCGGTTTTCAATAGACAGTGATTCATAAAGAAGTTTTATGCATATAATTTGTAACCGTGCAAAGCTGGCGTGGGTCGCTAAGTGTTAAATAACTCACTCATAACCACAAAATTATAACATACAATATTATACATTATTGTTATGGTTTTTAAACAACACCTCTATGAGACGGAATAATAATTCAGGAGCAACACCACAAAGAAGTTTCATTATACTACGACATAACCTACATCAGTACTCCGAGACTACGTTATTACCACATCATCAAATAAACATCATACAGTATGTTAACTTTTTAGCAAACCACATACAAACACTTGCCTTTTCCAATAGCCCTTTACACCTGGGCTGAAACAAGCGTTAGTTTTAATTTTTTAAATTCTGAGGCTCACAGGACACTTGGTGGGCCGTACCGTCCCCAAGATTTTTTCGATCAACGTCGGTTGTGTTCGCTTAAATTAAACAGTTTGGCACTAGAATTTATTAAAAGTAAAACTCATTGTTTCAGCCCGGGTGTAAAGACATAGGTTAGGCAGAAAATATTCTTATGCCACTTTCTACAATGCTAACATCCTTTTACTATGTTCTTACATCTGGTGAAACATACCATCCTTTTGTGATTTCTACAGGTGTAACGGAAAGGTGTGGTCATCTTTTAAAGACTGCCAATGCCCAAAAAAAAGTTCTTTTAATTTTGATCAGCTGATGATAACTTAGTGTATGAAGCACTTCTTAAAATATGTATAACTACACCTTTCCGTGACTCCCTTTAATACAATTGACCTTACTACCAATAAAGTCTGTGTGAGTCTAAATTTAACAAATTACTTTATCAGTGGCTAAAAGTCTTCTTTCATTTATTGTAAAGAACATTACTTATAACTTAACTAACTCCATACCCTAGTTTGACATGTGTGTAAATTGTATAATTTACATTTTAGGTGTGTGTACACAAACCTTCCTTGTTTATCATTATTTCTATTCCTGAAAACCATATCATAATCAGTTGTATGTTTAATAACTACGGAGACAGATTTTGTAAACAGAAATCTCGATATAGTGTAAAACACATCTCGAAATAGTATTTAGAGCTAAGAACAACTCACTGGTTAAAATATGAAGTAGCAAATCACTAGATTATTCAATAAAAATTCTTTAATATAAATAATCAATCTAACAAAAAATTCTTTCAGGAAATTTCATCAACCTGGTTGGTGGCGGTGAATTTGCTCACTGTCTCCTCCCACCGCTGGAATCTCTGGCCACCGTAGAAGAGACTGTAGTCCGTGACAAGGCCGTGGCTTCACTCCGTGCTGTAGCTGCTCATCACACTCCCCAAGCTTTAGAGCAGCACTTTGTACCGCTGGTACAACGTCTTGCTGGTGGTGACTGGTTCACATCCCGTGCTTCTGCTTGTGGATTGTTCAGGTAATTTTTGGAATATTGAAGTAAAAAAAGGTTATTGTAACAGATACTATAAAATAGAGAAAATACGAAAAATGCTATACACATAGGTAAATTATGTATCACACCTGCACATAGCAACCATTGCTCAGCATAATGCTGGGACTCCTGCAAGATAGAGCCACAATGCTGGGTTTCAGCGACAGCTGGTTTTGACTGAATGTCATTGACAGTCATATTTTAAAACTGAACTTGATTGTAGGTTAACATAAAATATTGTTTTCAGTAAACCTCTCTTGTTATAATCCTGAGTGGTATACAAGAATTGCATCAATCTAAAATAAATCAGCAAAGTCAAACAAGATTCTGAAATGCAGACCTTGTTATATGTGAAATTGGTATTATCAATTACACATGCCAACAACTGCAACAAAGAAAATGTTGAAAAACGGCCTTGAAAATTATTTCCAGTGCCAACCCCAGCTTCGCTTGGGTATAATTAATACACATAAATCTTCCTCATAAATCACTCTGTCTATTGGTAAAAACTGCATAAAATCCATTATTCCAAAGTTATTGAGTTTTTCATGAATAGACAGTTATGGCGGGGGACTTTTTTTTATAATATGTAGTGATATGACACTACCAATACCATATTTCTTCAGGCCACTGACTGATTGATTGGCCATTGTTGTTTGTACTACGATGTTCATAGATTTGATGACTCATAAAAAACAACATGGAAAGCTTCAAATACGCATTTTGCTCATAGCATCTATAAATTAGGGTATATATTTTTATCACTGTTAGGTTTTTCTTTTCGTGTCGACTTTGACTCAAATTTTGTCCAACCAGTATGTAGCTACCTGGATAATTTTGTCATTGGCTTCGTTTAAATCATTTAAGGTGCAGGTGGCTGGCATGCTAGGCACGAAAGAAAGTGATGCATGTCCTGTGAATGGGCTCCACAGTCCATGCTGGCACAGAGTTTGGGATGGGTCTAAGATACTAAACTCAGTGCCAGAGTGCATGAAAGGAGCCTGCCCGAGTGGCGTAAAAAATATTGAACTTCGATATACACCGGATAGCTAGCACTCGGAACGCAGAGTCTACCTGACTAATACTTTCACCACATCATCTTCCATTCTGTCCTGTCAGCCGTCACGCTATCACTAACTCACTTTTCTTTCATATCACTCGTCACACAATCCATCCAGCTTTTCTTTGGTCTCCCTCTCCATCCATCTACATTTATATTCATAACTCTTTTAGTTACATGTGTTTCATCCCTCCTCTTCATATGACCATACCAAGATTAGCGGTTCCCTTTCAACTTTTCTTTGACTGGCGCCACTTTTAAACTACCTGTAATGTAATAATTTCTCACTTTATCCAGTCTCGTTACTCCACACATCCATCTCATCGTACTCATCTCCGCCACATGCAATCTTTTTTCATCCGTCTTTTTCACAGCCCAACATTACAAACAGGTCACAGAGACAGACAGACACACGACGGACAGGTTGACAGGTGACACTGATAGTTGTCAATACAATAATCATCATGATAACTATGATTTTATTTTTGATTGGCAATAAAATAGATTGAGAGTATTATTGGTACAAGAAATTGCGTGAGCATACTTTTACGGCTGATTTCCTAACCAGGCTTGTTTAACCATTGAGAAACAGTGAATGATTTCTGCAGTAAGATCTATATTAATTACATTATTTCTACATGGATAGACTGGGCTAGCCCAGTTTGTCACTGCTGGGTCTTTACTGTGACAGTTTACAGGCACAATTTATCCAGTATGGTAGTAACAGATCTATACAGGACAGATAGCCATCACTATCCCCTTTTTAACCGACTTCGAAAAAGGAGGAGGTTCTATGTTCGACTGTTTTTTTTTTATGTATGTCCACCGTTTTCTCTGTCAGTTTTAGACCGATTTAAAAAAAAAAAAAAAATCCGAAAGAATATACTCCCGAGGTGGTCCCATATAAATTTTATCGAAATTGCTTTTTGAAAAACTGAACAAAAACGAACAATACGTATACCTAAATGATGTTTTGGTTTTCTCCAATTACGAGTTTTTTTAATTCCTCGTTTCATGTTATTGGGGTTTTTAGTTCTGGGGTATAACAACTAAAAAGTGAAAAATAAAAAACTACAAAAAAAACCGACTTCGAAAAAAGAAAATGCACTAAAAATTAAAAAAATAACTGTAATTTCGGAAGTCGGCTTCCGAAATTAAAGTTATTTTTTTAATTTTTAGTGTAATTTCCTTTTTGGAAGTCAGTTGTTTTTTTTCTCAATCAAATCATGTCGGCATTGACATGTACACTGTACAGCCCCAAAAGCGGCAAAGACGATTGGGACGCGGGATCTTTCGAAAGACGGCCCTTTTTTTGTGTGGTTGGGAAATCATGCAATGACTTCTCCCACTCGGAACGCAAAGGGCAAGTGAAGGAACAGGGGTGGGCTTTAGTCAGTAAGAGTGACACGCCCTCCCGCTCCTACCCAGAAATGCGTGTTCAAACTCATCGTTTACTCATTATACTTTACTAGCTGCGCCCCGCGGTTTCACCCGCGTAGACCAGGATAAAAAGTAGCCTATGTGTTAATCCAGGGTATAAGCTATCTACATACCAAAATTCATCCAAATCAGTCCAGCCATTTGAGCGTGAAGAAGTAACAAACATACACACTCACAAATTTTTCGCCTTTATAATATTAGTGTGATCTTGATTTCTGAATTAAACATTTGAAGTTGAGTAATTTTCAAACTCTGCTTTAGCGTGAAAACCTGTCTAATTTGTCATGAAGATTTTGAAACAAATCACCTTCAAGCAATAAGACTGAACATAGTAATATTATAAATGCGAAAGTTAGGATGGATGTTTGTTACTCAATCACGCTAGAACGGCTGAAAAGATCTGGGTGAAATTTGGCACAGAGATAGATTATAGTCTGGAATAGCACCTAGGCTATAATTTATAATGGAGGAAGTACTAATTCCACGCGGGTGAAGCCGCTGGCAGTAACTAGTTAGTAATATTTGAGTTCTGTTACTGTAAGGGATATTCCGTCTCGAAATAGTGAAGGAAAACATGGTCAGGAAACCCGCATGTACCTACTAGAATTAAAAATTCAAAGACATGTGACATTCACCAACGCGCATTGGTCCCGCGTGGTGGATTCCGGCCCACAACCTCTCACAGAGGCTAGTGTCCCAGCAGTGGGGACATTAAAAGGTTGATGATAATGATAATATTCCATCTATCTAAACCTTGAACAATCTTCTGTACTTAGAAGTATTAAAACTCACAAAACGGAAATATGGGGTTTTGACTTATCTGATACCCAATGTGAGTGCGGTGCCCCTGTCCAGAACATGACTCACATACTGGAATGCCCCAAGTGCCCATACTGTTGCATTATGGAGGACCTGATGAACGCTACAGACGCTGCAATTAATGAGGACAGCTTCTGGGCTCAAAGTCAATCTGCCCGCGCCTTTTCCCAACTATCTTGGGGTCGGCTTCCAGTCTAACCGGATGCAGCTGAATACCAGTATTTTACATGGAACGACTGCCTATCAGACCTCCACAACCCAGTTACTGGGTAATACGATACCCCTTGGTAAGACTGGATGTCAGACTTTCGGGCTTCTGACGACCCGTAACGACTGTCAAAGATCCACGATTGACAGCCGGGACCAACGTGCTTTCCGAGGCACAGAGGAGTCTTGGTATGTAAAGATGGTCACACATCCATGGACCAACACCGGCAAGCGTAGCTTAACCTGATGGATCGACCCATGCGGCGTTTATTACTTTAGTCACGAGCTCCTCTCCTCACATCGCCTCTGGGCCCAAAGTAAAACCATAAATTCGAAAGACGAAGACTTATTCAGGAAATCATTTGCAAGCTGCAGTTCAAACATTAAACTCCTCTCTTCAGGTCATTACAAACATTACACGTAGTATTTTTAACAATCTCTTTATCAATGTTTACATACACCTCGGGTGTGGTATTATCTTTTAGTGTAATAAACAGAGCATTTCTGTGATAGTCATCTCTAAAGACATTGCAGTCATAATTTGTCAGCAGCAAAAATAGATACATGGCTTTCTTACAATGGTACTGGTTTTTAAACTACTCAAATTTTATAGCATAGTTGATAAACTTGAAATCTGAGTGTTAAGAATAAAATCAAAAATATGTTTGTGAGAGGACTATACAAGCTTTTCCAATGGAGCTAGAAGCGGTAAGTGATGGAATAACCCAGCTATAAAACTTCAATAAGCAAAATTATTTTTGTGGATTTTTCCTCACTTCACAGCCACCACAGCTGCTGTAGAAAACCAGCCTCAATGTTGCGATTGGTTGACTGAAAAAAGGCTATTACTTCACAGATTACTTTTGTTGTGGTGGTGACCATCTTTACATACCGAGACTCCTCCGTGCCTCGGAAAGCACGTTAAGCCGTTGGTCCCGGCTGTCAATCGTGGATCTTTGACAGTCGTTACGGGTCGTCAGAAGCCCGAAAGTGTGACATCCAGTCTTACCAAGGGGTATCATATTACCCAGTAACTGGGTTGTGGAGTTCAGATAGGCAGTCGCTCCATGTAAAATACTGGTATTCAGCTGCATCCGGTTAGACTGGAAGCCGACCCCAAGATAGTTGGGGAAAAGGCTAGGCAGATTGATTGATTGTATGTATGTGTATGAATGCTTGTTTGTACACGATTTTCTCGAAAAGTGCTGATCCAATTTAGATGGGGTTTTCGTTATTCAAATTCATATTTTTCAGGGAAGGTTTTAGTATATAATACATTACGATCTGATGAAAATCTTCAGAGATACACAGTGGAACTCTTCAATAACTAACAGAAAATGACTCGTGATTACTGCGATCGTTTGTCTAGGTATTGTTAACACAATTTAATGGGGAACCACAACTAAAAACGTGCAAAATAATTTGAATTTCGAAAGTCGGTGTCAGAAACACCGACTAAAGTTATTTTGAATCGGAATCACTATCTCACCTGGGGGGCTAGACAAAATACTTTTCTATTAACGTTAACGCTAACGCTTCGTGCAAAATATATGGCAACGACATTACTGAGCGTGAGCCACATGACAGTACTCTCCGCAGGTAATGTCGTTGCCATACATTGAGGGCAGATGATAAACAATGTGGTCGAAGATAGAGCACGCTTGCCGTTGCCGTTGTCCGAAATTCAAATTATTTTGCACGTTTTTATTTTATTTTTTGAAGTTGGTTAAAAAAGACCTTGTTAAATACACATTTTCCTTCAAACCTAAACCAATCTCCACAATTGTTCCAGTGTGTGCTACCCTCGCGTGTCCGCGCCGGTGAAGGCGGAGCTCCGCCAGCACTTCCGCTCGCTGTGCCAGGACGACACGCCCATGGTGCGTCGCGCAGCCGCCTACAAGCTGGGCGAATTCGCCAGGGTCGTGGAAGTGGAGTACGTCAAGAGTGACCTCATACCGATGTTCGTTACGCTGGCTCAGGTATGTGAGACTTCGGGTTTTTTCCCGACTGCGCGATGCAAGGGAGGGTAATGTGTTTATCAGTCTATGTGTGTATGTATGTATGTTTGTTTGTTCCTTTGTGGCACTATAGAGACCAAACGCGTGGGCCGATTTTGATAATTCTTACGTCAATTGATTCGTTTTAATCTTGCGAGTGCTACTAAAGATATGACAGTAATCAAAATACAATATGGCGACAACCAGACGCCATATTGTGAAAAAGAAAAAAAATTAAGTCTACGAACTATATTAAGTGGGGTTTCAAAATAAAGGGTTCGAGGAGGCGATTCCAAAAATATAACTCACTAAAACGTAGAAAATAAAAAAAATGAAAATTTAAAAAAAAAATGACTAAAAAACAACTGAAAAGTTCCAAACAAGTCACTTTTCAAGCAGTCTGTTGCAGCCGAATGTTCTGATGCAGTTGGTGCCATGAAATTAATAATTGAACTAAAATAACTGCCACCAACTGCATCAGACTGCTTGAAAAGTGACTTGTTTAGAACTTTTTAGTTGTTTTTTACAGTTGGGTTTTTTTTTGTAAGTAGAAGTAACAAACGACGCAGAAGCAACATTTTCAACCAAAACCGTAACCGAACATTCGGCTCTTTCTGTAGTTTCGCACAACACATTCATTGTGCGTACAGCTAAGGAGTGGAATTCTCTGCCAGTCTGTGTTTCCTGATAGCTACAATCTAGAGTTTGATTATGATTTACGTTCCTAAGAAAAACATTACAGGCACGACTACCATTATTCACCACAAAAATTCCACTGTATAGTGGAGTGGTTCCATTGTCCTCTCCCTCCGTACCATGGCCTGGACCAGGGCGCGAGAGGTCGCTGCCGCCGATCGCCTCCACGAGGACACGGCAGGGCTCCGCTCAAGCGAGGTAATCTCCACCATATGCTCCACCGTTTCCACCGGGCGATCAACACAATGGTCGACACCCGGGTGTTTCCTCTAGCCTTATCCTAAACATGGGACCTCCTGAAGCTCGCTTCCCCTGAAGTAACTTATTCACTCTTTTATTAAAGACTCTCAGGTTGTAGCTATCAGGCAACAGACTCTGCCAAAGAATTCCACTCCTTAGCTGTACACTATCACATAAGTACATTTTTAGCAATGATTATCTCATTGGGGTAGGGAACTTGTTGCGCCACTTAATGGCTGACCTGTCAGACAACAGACACAAAAGAAAATCTATTGTTCGTGGTCACATATGACCTACGTGACAGATGAGGTATTATCCTCCTCTACTAAAGTAAGTACTAAGAACGCGTTGACTGGCGGGCATTTTGCGGGACAGTATTTTGTAGTTTTCGAGGTTCAAAAAGTTTCTCAATTACTTGACTTCAATGATTTCTGTCCCAGGATGAGCAAGACTCAGTGCGTCTGCTAGCCGCAGAAGCCTGCGCAGCTGTAGCGGCTCTCTTACCCCCCGAAGACATGGAGCAGCTGGTCATGCCGACCGTGCGAGCGCGCGCAGGGGACACCTCGTGGAGGGTGCGCTACATGGTGGCCGACAAGTAAGTCATTCAGTTTTTTTTTTTTAATTCTTTGGCTTTGCCACTGGCTTGGTTACAAGACCTTTAAGCCAGTCATTCAGTCAGGGGATGAACCTATTGCCAGTACTCAAATCCAAACTCCTCGGCTAGGCTAGTTAAAGATCCTGAAAATCCTTACCCGTCCTAGGGATCGAACACAGGACTCTATACTTAGCAGTCGCATTTGCGTCCACACGACCGACTAGTAGCAAAACGGGTAGATTTTCTTAGAATTAGAATTCGTTTATTTGCAAGAATTTAGTTGTACATTGTATGGTGATATGTTTGTTAATTTTTTTTTATGTTCTATTATTCTACCATAAAATCTGATGTACAAATATCATGTTAGTGTTGCTGTTTTAAAATTACCTCAATGAAGCTCAAAATAAAATTCAATTAATATTATGTCAATTCAATTATAAGCAGAGGGCGGAATTAGGTAGAGTTATTTACCTACTTGCATCGAAATGTTGATATTAATATGGATCTTCCCGGGATTTCTAATGGACCTGGAATGGATGGTTTCTAATCCCGTGTGGTCAACAATATTACAAATAAATAATAATAAAAACCTCTATTGTTTTCTATAGTTCTCACAAGCTATGTTGTGTGAACTACAAATGTGACAACGTCGCGCGTGCAGTGGTTTCCATTGTGTAAAAGTAAATAGCTTTTTTATTTAATAAATCACGGGATTTTTCTGCTCTTTAAAAAGAATCTCGGTATTTGAGGCATATCCACTTTATTCTTTTGTTATATGAAATCCGTGTAAGTACATGAAATAACTCTAACTATAAAAGAGTATAAAATTGTAATTCAATATCATAATAAATATAAAAATTGTCAACTTGATTTCTTACAAAAGTTACTTCCTCGATATGTAAGAAAATGTCATGCCATAATATTCTATGGATTCCAGATTGCGTACCATTCAATTGGTCATAAATAACGCACATAATAATGTATTCCAGGTTCGTGGAGCTGCAGCAAGCCGTGGGCCCCGAACTGGCCCGCTCGGACCTGGCGCAGATCTTCCAGGCGCTGCTCAAGGACACAGAGGCCGAAGTGCGAGCCGCCGCCGCCGGCAAGGTGAGGATATACCTACTTATCATATTCTTGCTTAGAGTCGTCAATGTCTGGGCCAGCGGACGGCGCGTAGTGGGTAGCTCGCCGTCCGATCAGCACCAGGCCCGAGAGTCGACGGCGCGTAGTGTTCCACGCGCGCCTCAAAGAGTTGTCAGCAAAACATGACGGGGCCAGTCATGGTCGATGCCTGCCCAGGGGTCGTGGATAAATTCGAAACTAGAGTTACCTCGCCCCTGGGCACTCAGGGCCGGGAAGGAACAGGGGTAGGTTTTAGTCAGTAAGTGACACTAAGAGCGGGATATGCCACCGGATGATTTTTCACACCCAAAAAAAAAATGGTCGTCAATGTACCCCCATGTCCAATCATCAAAAGCCAACCTCTTGCGTGTCTGGCGGACAGCGTATGGGCCGTAAACAATTTAAATCGATTGTGCCCGTTACCTAGATGCCCGACGGGTTAATTAATCTTTTGACCACAACAGATTTCCATAGAAGACATACATTTTCGTATCCCACACGGTATGTCTTTATTTTTAACTAGCTACTGCCAGCGGCTTCGCCCGCGTGGAATGACGAAGATTCCTACAAACAAAATTACCCCTTTTCACACCCTTAAAGGTCGAATTTCCTGTAACTGTAATTTACGTCCGTCTAGTTCTTGTTTTATTAAAGACAAAAAGATAGGAATAGCCTAAATTAAGTTTAGTTTGTGCACAACCGAATCTGCACCATTATCAAAGAAATTAAGCAACAAAACAAAAAGATCCAATAGCCAACTTTATGTTAATATTATACATTTTAATTTACATAAATAATCGTTTGTAAAGTTCCTTTAAATTTTCCCCAGGTTAAAGACTTCTGCATGAACTTGGATAAGGCACACCAAGAGCACATCATCATGACAATGATCCTGCCACAAATCAAGGACCTGGTCTGCGACGCCAACCAGCACGTCAAGTCAGCTCTGGCTTCCGTCATCATGGGGCTGAGCCCCATCGTCGGCCGCCAGAACACCATCGAACACCTCCTGCCCCTGTTCCTCACTCAGCTCAAAGACGAGTGCCCTGAAGTCAGGCTGAACATCATATCTAACCTGGAATGCGTCAACGAAGTCATTGGAATCCAGCAGTTGGTGCAATCTCTTCTTCCCGCTATTGTGGAATTGGCAGAAGACACAAAATGGCGTGTCCGACTCGCCATCATCGAACACATGCCCCTCCTCGCCGGCCAGCTCGGCCAGGAGTTCTTCGACGAGAAGCTCACCGGCCTGTGCATGTCCTGGCTAATCGACCACGTCTACGCTATCCGCGAAGCTGCCACACTCAACCTCAAGAAGTTAGTCGAACAATATGGATCTCAGTGGGCAGAGACCAACGTCATCCCCAAAGTACTCGCCATGTCACGCGAACAGAACTATCTCCACAGAATGACTTACTTGTTCTGCATCAATGTGCTCTCTGAAGTATGCGGCAAGGACATCACTACTAGAGTACTCCTGCCAACAGTCCTGTCTATGGCAGACGACAATGTTGCCAACGTAAGGTTCAACGTCGCTAAGACTTTACAAAAAATGGCGCCATTCCTTGACCCCGCGGTCATTCAGCCGCAAGTCAAGCCTGTACTTGAGAAGCTAAACGTAGATCCCGATGTGGACGTGAAATACTTCGCCTCGGAAGCCATCGTCGGAATCGCTGGTTAACTTAGCTATAAGATAACATAAAATTGCATTTATCGTAGCAAAATTACAATTGCGGGTATATCGACGGGCACGATTCGGAAAGCTAGAAAATGCAGTTTTATATCAATATATAAATGTTAGTAATGAATACACAGTACGATCCATGTGCATAGGGTATAAGCTGGAGTATTTTATAAACTAGTATTTATTACTCGATACCCGGCGGAGTTCGAGTTTCGTGAGGGAAGTTTTCGTATCTATTTGTAGAAAATTTATTTCTTCATTCCAGTTCATCTGAAACGTATACACAAATTGTTTACATGGCCACACAGAGCATGTACATAGTGTCAGATACAATTCAAATAAAACATTATAAACTACATCTATTGTGTTTTATTTTTTAATTTAATTTCTTCATGTCAGTTAACATATGAAAAGTATACACAAATTATTTACATAGCCACACAGAGCATGTACATTGTAGGTACATAGTGTCAGACACAATTCAAATAAAATACTATAAACTTCGTCTATTGTATTTTATTTTGTAACTGAATGTTCACTACAGCAGCCCTGAAACTTTACAGGGTAGGCCGCGAAAAATTTGCAGGTCAGTGTCAGGTTGTATGTTGGTCAAAATATGATTCGCGGCCGTAGCAAGTACGTATTTACAGAACTGTAATCATTAAAATCATAAATAAAACTACCTCAGTTAGAATTGATACAAAATGGTGCCGATTCTCTTAATAATAACTAAACTAAAATTAGAGAATCGCTGTCTTTTACTAAAAGGCAGTGCGAGAAAAGGACGGCTATAGCTATGAACTAAGTTAGAGATGGCAAACTAGTTTACGCCTTGCGCATCACCGCTGTGTTTAATCGACATGTTTTTACGTGTACACTTGATTTGTTTGGAAATATTAGTTGAACTAAATTTGACAGCTCTAATTTACGTCCGTCTTTCTTGTTTTATTAGAGAGAAAAAGATAGGAATTGCTTAAATTAAGTTTAGTTCGTATAAAACAGAATCCGCACCAATGTCATGATTTCATGAAATACTACATTTGGCATCAATTTTATCTAAAAGTTTTATTGATGATTTTAATGATTACAGTTCTGTAAATTCGTTTAAGCCGTTGGTTGGCTGTCAATTGTGGATCTTTGACAGTCGTTACGGGTCGTCAGAACCTTATTCAGAGGTCAGAAGCTCGAAAGTCTGACAACCAGTTACCAAGGTAAAGCAGTATCGTATTACCCAGTAACTGGGTTGTGGAGGTCAGATAGGCAGTCGCTCCATGTAAAATACTGGTATTCAGCTGCATCCGTTTAGACTGGAAGCCGACCCCAAAATAGTTGGGAAAAGGCTAGGCAGATGATGAATTCTATAAATACATACTTCCTACGGCCGCGAATCATATTTTGAACAAGATACAACCTGACACTGACCTGCAAATTGCAAAAAACATAAGAAAATTTGAATTTAGCGGGCTACCCTGGCGCTTCCACCATGAATCAACGTGAGTTTAAAATTTTTAATACCCTACTTTTTTTATGTTCGTTACTACCGGACCACCAACGCCAATCGCTTACATATTTGGTAAATAATTAGTACTTAATTGGTACTAATTAGTACTCTAACAACAGAATTGGTACCTTAGTGGTTTTCGAGAACCCGGGCCTGTAGACGGCGAGTAATGGGTAGCTCGCCTTCCGATCAGCACCAGGCCCGAGAGTCGACGACGGCGCGTAGTGTTCCACGCGCGCCTCGAAGAGTTGTCAGCAATAGGGACGGGGCCCGTCATGGCCGATGCCTGCCTGGGGGTTGAGGATAAATTCGAAAGAGTTACCGTCAACTGCCCTGACTTTGCCTCGCGTCCTGTGTTTGCCTAAAATGAACAAATGGTAATATCTTTTTCAATTTATTAGTTTGGCAATCGACGCACTTGTCACTTTTTAGAATTATTATCTGGCAATACTAAATTGGTGACGTTAAGTTGGTAACTTTCATAATTTTTGACAGTTGCGTGTCAAACCAAAGTGCGGGAAGTTTGTTATTTTTTGTTTCGGAAAAACTTTTCAAATAAGTCTTTAAAATATGTATATTTCTAACTTGTGTTTAACGTATTCTATAAAACGATGATAGCTTTATCGTTTTTCATTGTTATTGATGGAAATAACGCGGTGTTTAGCGAGAAATGTTGGAATAGGCAAAGTCACGCATTTTTTTTCAACAAGTGATTGTGACTTTGCCTAGCCTAGGGTTGACACTTTTTTTATTTACCGACATCAAAAAAGGAAGATGTATTTTTGTGTGTATGTTACGCGATAACTCAAACAGATAACCATATAAATAATTTAAGTTGTTTGAAGGCGTAGTTAGACTATGATGAGAGCATATTAGACATTGCCGTAGGTCTCGTACAAAACAAAAATATTTTTTCATACGATGCCGAAAAGCAATTCGGTATACCTCGCCGCACGATTGTAAATAAAGTCAAACAAAAACATAACTGTCTGTTTGACATAACTGTCACCAGCTGATGAACAAATTGCTAGTTGTTTGATACTTGGTGCAGAATATGGATATTCATGGAATTGCATGATTATATAGTCAAAAATGGACTGAGTGTAATTTTTAACCACAAAATGCCAGGATCGAAGTGGGTTAGAAACTTTTTAAAACGCCACAGAAATATTTTGACGGTGCGTTATATAACTAGTATAAAAGAATCTCGAGCCAGTAAAAGCGTACAGGACTATTACACACTTTATTATTAAAAAATAAAAATTTGGTTAATTTTCTTACGACACAACCCTACCCATTCTTTGTCAATGTATGGAGATTGTATAAAATGGTGTCCAGACATTGCCTAAGCCTTTTTACCTGCTAAAATAATCCCAAAATGTGTCATTCAAAATTGGATTGTATTCTCTAGATGTTATACTACATTTTAAATTGTGCCAGCGTAAAAATCTAATTGTTTATTTCGGAATAAATGCATTAGGCAATGTCAGAGACATGAAACATAACTTTGCCTAATTTCTAAAATACCTCAAAAACTTTATTTACATACGAACAATGACTAAAATAAATAAAAATTATATAGGTATTTCTTGGGTTTTTTCCACGAATAGATATGTACACAACATGGAAATCGAGCATATTTTAAATTTTATTTTACGTTAAAGGCCAAAAATATCAAAATCCGGGCAAAGTCAGGCCAGTTGACGGTACCTCGCCCCTGGGCATTCAGGGCAGGGAGGAACAGGGTTGGGTTTTAGTCAGTAAGAGTCTGACACGCCCTCCCGCTCCACCCAGAGCGGGAGAAGTCATAGGATGATTTCCCACCCCACAAAAAAAAGTGGTTTTCGAGAAAATCGACTTTCAAGGTGGTCAACGTTACCCCAGCCAGATAATGTCGAAATTAGTCATTTAAATGATATAGATAATGAGTTTCCTAGCTTCTGTAATTGTTGCACACATTTTCAAAGTTGCACTTATAGTTTTTTAGTTATTTATCAAAAACATTTCCTGCTGGGGTAACGTTACCGCAGCCAGACATTTTCTTTTTTAATGGGAATATCGAAATAAATATTAGCTTTATAATTAGTTGTCTAGACGAGGTAAATGTTGCAACTTTTTTTGTATTTGTTCGTTCTTCGGCTGCGAAGTTATTCGAGATCCTGCTGGAGTAACTTTTGTGGTTTTGCTGGATCTCTGAAACGGATAGGCGGATTATTATCATCTTTTGTACATGACTTCTTAAGAATAAGTTTTAATTAGTTGTGCAATAAAAAAACTAAAATAATGCACCGTTCAAAGGTTATTTAATTAAATATAAAAATACTTCAATTTGTCCTAACACTGTGAATATGAGCTCTAAAGACTTACTTTAAACGTTATTTTGTAGCTTGTAACTGTTTTCAAATGTATGTGAGTTTCATATGCATCCTGTTAGGAATTAACAAATTATGATGAAATACAGTTCTCCACGTGCATGGTCATAATGCGCGCGGAGTTATTAGGCCACCGATTAACCTGTATGTGGATATACAGGATGTAACTGAAAGGTGTGGTCATATTTTGAGAACCGGCTCAGCCCATGAGTATGAATAACATTCTAAGAAAAAACCGAAAATTCCCAAAAAAAAAAAATTGACTTTTCATACAAAGTTATCATCAGCTGATCAAAATTTGTATGGGAGGTAAAATTTTGGCCTCACTTCAGATGTGAATGGCATACGCTAGAAGATCCCCTCTAGCGTATGCACTTGCGGTCTCTCTTGACATCTCGAAGACCTTCGATAGGGTCTGGCACGATAGCCTTATTGGTAAGCTTCCTTCCTTTGGTCTACCCGCCGGATTGTGTAATTGGATTGCAGATTTCCTGAGGGATCGGTCTATCCGAGTGGTCATAGCTGCTCGTCCGGACTGCTGGATGCTAATGCTGGGGTTCCTCAGGGGTCCGTGCTCACGGCAATATTGTTTTTGCTGCATATTAAACGATGTGCTAAAACCTACCTGTACCGGTACCTTTGGGTATGCAGACGACAGCACTGTTGCCGCGAGATACGTGCCCGACGCACGAGCTGGTGGGTCTCAGATCCGGTCTCTCCGAGAGGCTATGGTTGAGCGCTTGAATTTGTCTTTACAGGATGTCTCTGAATGGGGCGATGCCAATCTGGTCAAGTTTTTTTTTTTTTTATTAGTGATCAAAATATATATAATAGAGTACTTATTACATATATATGCTACAAACCACAGAAGCCTTTGATGGCTAGTTCAATGCTGCTAAGACACAGGCGTGTCTTTTTTCCGCTAAAAAGCAGCAGCTTTATTTTTCCGAGGTGTAACCGTGCCTATAACCGACCAAATTGAGCTTGTTGGTGTTACGTTGACATCTACCCTCAATTTTGGTCCTTTCATAGAGGCAAAGGCTCAAGAGGTTACCAAAAAGTTGGGATCCCAGCAAAGGTGAGACGGTACTTCACACTGGAACAGATACTGAAACTTTATCAAGCGCAAGTTCGACCATGTATGGAGGTGGTATGGTACCTACTGCTCTCATCTTTGGGACGGATCTGCCAGATACCAGCTTGACGCCCTTGAGACAATTGGGAAACGAGCCAAGAGGATCATCGGTAATGATAGGCTCGTCGAGTCGAAGCTACAAAGTCTTGAGCATAGACACCGAGTTGCTAGCCAGTCGGTTTTCTATCGGTTGAATTTTGGGGAGTGTGTGACGGAATTGCTTAATTTAATGCCGCCAAGCCCGTTCCATCATCGGACCACACGACGTACGTCGATGCGCCATCGGTACATGATGAACATCCCACCCACTACACAGCACAAAACGTTTTGAGAACTCATTCATTGTGCGTACAGCTAGGGAGTGGAATTCCTTGCCAGAGTGTGTTTCCTGATAGCTACAACCTGGGGGTCTTTAAGGCCCTACTAACGGTCCAGTGGCGCCCTCATTGAAAAAAAATCGTAGCATAGCACAGAAAATAAATATTAAAAAATCCAACTTCACGTTTGTTACAAAGAGCATTATTACAAGCATTTTTACGTTGTTAAAACAGGTCTCAAAATGTTTCGTATCCAAAGTAGTAGGCAAAAGTACAAAAAACGGCCGTTTCTGACACTTTTGCCAAGGTACTACTGTGGATACGAAACATTTTGAGACCTGTTTTAACAACGTAAAAATGCTTTATCCTCTTTGTAACAAACATGAAGTTGGATTTTTTAATATTTATTTTCTGTGCTATGCTACGATTTTTTATTCAATGAAGGCGCCACTGGACCGTTAGTAGACCCTTAAGTCAAGAGTGAATAGGTTACTTCTAGGCAAGCGTACTCCATCTTCGACTACATCATCGCTTACCATCAGGTAAGTAAGATAGTGGTCAAACGCGTACCTATCAATAGTAAAAAAAAAACACTATTTTCCGAGTATGAGAAATGAAAAAATTTAGAATTCGCAACACTTTATTATTATTCTTTATTGTACACATATAACATATAAATAAAACACAAATTAACAATTAGTTACAAAGGCGAGCTTAACCCAGCATTTGGGTTTTCTTACAGCAAACCTCAGGGTGAAAAATACATTTGCATAAGTAGGTAGGTACATCTTAAGTGCACAACAAAAACTTAAAATAAATCTGTTACTTAAATAAACTAAACAAATATTTGATACATAAACATACTAAATACTATGGGTATGGCTAACAAAGAAATCCTTTTACAAAACATATTACGGGTCATGCCGACAGGAAGTGTTCCCTAATTCCTCTCCTAAACACCTCCAACGAAGGGCTAGCCCTAAGAGTGTGTGGAAGAGAGTTCCAAAGGCGTACAGCACGAACAGTAAAGGATCCACTGAAACAACTAGAGGAGTGGGGAGGGAACCGAAGGAGAAGGGAAGATGATGAGCGGCAAGGTTTTCCTCTTGGAAAAAGATATTCAAAGCGTTCCCGAAGATACAAGGGCGAGTTGGGATTGTGAAGAACTGAAAAGAGTAAAGAAAGAGTGTGAGTATCCCGACGCAGCCGAATAGGCAGCCACCTCAATCGCTTCCGAAATTCCGACACATGGTCGTACTTCCGGAGGCCAAAGATGAAGCGTATGCACAAATTCTGCAGACGTTCGAGCTTATCAAGGAGTTCCTCCGTCGCATCAAGGAAGCAGACATCAGCATAGTCCAGAAGAGGTAGAAGGAGAGACTGAGCAAGAGTAATTTTGGTCGGAAAAGGCAGGAACTTCTGGAGACGTTTCAGCGACTGAAACGAACAAAACACCCTCCTTACCTGCTTACCTCCGCAATGTGAACATTCCAAGATAGGCTGCAGTCCAGGAAAACGCCTAAGCTTTTGACCTTTTGGGAATAGGCTATAGCGACGGCATCGTACAAAACAGGAGGAAGAGACTGGCCACTCAACAGATTTACGAAGTGTCTGCCACCAATAATGAGAGCTTGTGATTTTGTTGGATTAACTAAAAGTCCAAAACTTTTAGCCCACTGACTGATGTTTTTAAGATCATTATTGATGGCATCGATAGCTCCAGTAAGCTCTTCAGGTTTAAAGTGGCGATATAGCTGCAAGTCGTCTGCATAGAGATGGTAATGTGAAGATAGGACCTTAGTGATAGCGTTAATAAATATAGAGAAAAGAAGAGGAGAAAGGACGCCACCCTGAGGAACACCCGCACCGAGGTTGCACCAGTCAGAGGAAGCCTCCTCCGAGCGAACCGACTGCGAGCGACCCCGAAGATAAGAATTAAACCATCCAATCACAGGAGGAGATATGTTAAGAGAGGATAGGATACCTAAAAGGATGTCAAAATCAACTGAATTAAAAGCACTGCTAAAGTCCAGTAAAATCAACACTGTAAGAAGCCTGTGTTCCATGGCCAGTCGGATGTCGTCAGTTATTTTAACTAGTGCCGATACTGTGCTATGGCCAGGGCGGAAACCAGATTGATAAGGACTTAGCAGGCTATTAGAGGAAAGGAAATGAGACAATTGATTATTGACAACACTCTCAAGGACTTTGGATAGGATTGGAAGTATGGAAATGGGACGATACTGGGAAACTGACGAGGGATTAGGGACTTTGGGTAGAGGCAGAACATGTGCTTTCTTCCACGCAGAAGGAAAGCAGCCAGTAAAGAGAGAGTAGTTGATAGTGTGGAGGATGACAGGAGCGAGTTCATTCAGGATAGGAAGAAGCATCTGTAGTTGAAGACCATCATCGCCCACAGCTTTCGTGGATATAGATGTGATGGCCCGCTTAATATCCCCTTCTGTAACTGGTTGAAAAGAGAATGAAGTACATATTGGCAGTGGAAGTTTAGAGAGATAGTCAAGAGTGGAAGCTTTAACGTTATCGTCCAGAACGACAGGTGGTTCGGAAAAATGTAAATTAATTGCGTTAAGGTCAATATCCGGCGTGCTGTCATCCACAGCTTTGCCGACACCAAGAGATTTGAGAAATTGCCATACTTGTGCTGTTTTGAAGTTTTGAACAGAGTTGTGGATATGGCGCCTTTTAGCATCCCTACACATACGACCGCAGCGGTTTCGCAGTTTTTTGTATAAAGACCAGTTCTCATCAGTTGGGTCCCGTTTGTACCGCCTTTTAGCCTTGTCCCTCTTCGACATTGCGCTTCTAACGCTGTCACTCAACCAGGGAGCCGGAAGATGCTTCACTCTGACCTTTTTGAGTGGGGCATGCACATCAAAAAGTTTCAGCATTATCAAGTTGAATTGAGCTACCTTGGCGTCCACGTCATTGCTATCATAAACAGGAGACCAGTTAATATTGCTCGCATCCTCCCCCAAACGATCCAGATCAATGTTCTTGAAGCTGCGAAGGAAGAGAAATTTAGATTTACGTTTAGGAGGACGAATTTTATAAGAAAGAAATATAAGGTCATGGTAAGAGAAAGAGGCAGAAAGCTGTCCATGCGTGGCCACTTTGCTTCCATCAGAAACCAGAATAAGGTCTAATAGAGAAGGGTTACAGTGGGGAGCATGATGGGTAGCGTTAAGCTGAAGAATATGCATGTTGACAGAAGAGACAAGGGACTGGAGTTTACGGCTGCGCACATCATCCTTGATCAGGCAGGTGTTGAAGTCTCCGAGTATTATCGTGTGATCGTATAAAGAAGAAAAATGGTTATTTATTGAGATATCCTTCTAGGCAAAGTTGCGTCTTTTGCCTACAACTTTGCCTACGACTTTGAGTGATTGTAATTCGGAAATAAAGCATTATTTAAAAAGATTTGGATCTTGTTTTCCCAGGCATATGATCTGTTTTCCTCCTTAGACTCTTTAAACGCCATAACAACAAATAGCTTCAGAGATATGAACAAAAAACGTCAAAATGCAGGCAAAGTTTCAGCATTTTGCGGTACTTCAATGACTTGGTATCGGCACATTGATAAATACATAATAATATGTTAAAATATTGATTGTCCTGCGACACGTATCACTATCAGTTGGTAATTATCTCGATCACTTAGGTATCACTATTTATCGTAGTTTTATGACGATATAATCTTTAATATATAGTTTTTTTTTATATTTAGGGGACCAAATAATCGTGATAATTAATGCAGGTGTTATGCATACCTACATAGCATAAAACCTACTGGTACTTGAGAAGTCGTGATACTTTTTAAATTATATAAAACCAATGAAGCGGGTAATCTTGAGGTAATCTACATAGTGGTCAAAATAACTCTGTTTAAAGCTTATTGCTAAGGGTTCTACACGGGCAGTTCGTGGGACAACTCTACGCGGAAGGCTCTATATGCTCTGCTTGTGCAATATAGTAGGTACTGCAACGCGCCTAGCATGTTTGCCGTAACATGAAATGACGACTTCTATGCGATTATGAGGAAGAAGACCGCATCCTTAATAAGCAGAATGAGGGGATTTTAATCATCAATACAACTCTCTCAGTTAGAATTGATGCCAAATGTAAGTATTTCATGAAATCATGACATTTGGCATCAATTTTATCTGAGAGATGTATTGATGATTTTTAGGATTATAATTCTATAAAAACATACTTGCTACGTTCGCGAATCAAATTTTAACCCCTAAATGATGTTTTTTTTTTGTAGGTAGTTACTAACCAGTGGATCAGTATTGTCAAATGAAATAAATATATTATTATTATAATGCAGAATTCTATGAACCAAAAATTCGAAGACAAATGTATGTGACATTCATCAACCTGCACTGGGCCCGCGTGAAGAGAGGTGCCACAGCGAAAAAAAAAAAGAGGAACATCATGAGCTGATTATGCTGTAAGCGGGGAATCCACGAGGCAGAGCTGCCTGTGGGTCATATCCGGGCGACCGCTGCCATATGTCACTGTTCCTAAGTTACCCTTCTTTTTTATTAGCAAATAAGGGTGTCGATTCTCTTGTTCTAACTAAACTAAAATTAGATAATCTAAATCTCGTGCGAGAAAAGGACGTCTACAGGGTGTAACGGAAAGGTGTGGTCATATTTTAAGAGCCGGTTCTGCCCATGGAAATGAACAAGTTTCTCTAAGAAAAAATAGAAAAATCCCAAAAAAAAAATTGGACTTTCCATACAAAGTTATCATCAGCTGATCAACATTTGTATGGGAGGTAAAAAAAAATTTTTAGAATTTCCTCGGATTTTCTTGAAGAAAGTTGTTCTTAGCGATGGGCAGATGCAGTTCTTAAAATATGACCACACCTTTCCGTTACACCCTGTATAGCTATGAACTAAGTTAGAGATGTCAAACTAGTTTACGTCTTGCGCTTTACCGTGTTTTTAAACGGCATATTTTACGTGTACCCTTAATTTGTATGGAAATATTAGTTCAACTAAATTTGACAGCTCTAATTTACGTCCGTCTCATTCTTATTTTATTGGAGAGCAAAAAATAGCAATAGCCTAAATTAAGTTTAGTTTGTGCACAACAGAATCGGCACCAATGTCCCACTGCTGGGCAAAGGCTTCCCCCATATCCTTCCAGACACTTCTTTCTTGCGCCATCTCAAACAAGCCTTCGTGCTTCGCGTCCAAGTCATCGTCGTCTTGCCTCCGCTTTCTGGGCCGGCCTTCTATCTTCTGCCATCCTTGTGTGGAGACTTTTGCCCAGCGTAGCGTAAATTTTTCGTCAGTCCTAAATACAGCATGTAACAAAAACCCTGTCCGATCCTGAAAGGTATTACTTGGTATCGTACTGCGTACACATATACGTAATCATTTAATGGATAAGTACGAGATAATAATTTTTCCCCAATGAAAATAATTAATTAAAAAAAAAAAAAACTTATCAAAAGCAACACTGAGCGCTCGACAAAGATCACTTACTGCTTCGTTTGAAAGATGCCGCCTGAGCGAGTCAGAGTGCTTACAGCGCGGCTAGTGCAGGGCGGTATCGTTTGAAATAAAAATAGGTAAAAATGAAAAGATTTCGCCGGCCGGTTGAGTGTTGTCAACTTATGAGAATTTGCCACATTTAGTGTAAAATTTCGCATATTTTATAAAAATAAAAAATCTATAACTTTTGATTTTTATGAGTTACATTTTTTTACAACATTTTGTAGAATGCCTTTATTGGATCGGACATGGTTTTTGTTACATACTGTATAGTGTTAAGGTCGGTTTTCCGGCTGCTATTAGAGCTCTATCCTATGTCTATCTGTTTGTTGAGTGGTCGTCGCTAACACACCTTCAGTACCTATACCTATAGTAGTAGTCAGGTCCGACATCGCCGGTGCCCAAGCCCCTCTAGCGAATTTCCCACTGTAGACAATCCATAAATGACAAAAAGAATTCGTATAGCAGCTGTAAGGATATTAATTTACCATGTTTTTGGAAAAGTTGGGTGAAAGAAAACCAAAAAAAATTGTGGTGCACTTGTGTACTTATTTAATTTCATTAGGTAAATTGTAAACTGAGTGACGCGAACGTAGCTTACACACAAACAACAAAATAATTGACTTTTACAAAACGCTTTTCCGTAATTAATAGGTACATTATAAAACTTTTTTACAAAATATACAACCGACTTCCAAAGAAGAAAATAAGTACACTAAAAATTATAACATAACTTTAATTTCGGAAGTCGGTGTTTGTATTTTGTTTCTTCGTTATTTGACACCGATTATTAGATTAATTTTATAATTGTTACTGCATTTTCTTTTTTGGAAGTCTGTCGTATTTTTAGTAAAAAAGTTTTTTATTTTCCTTTTTTTAGTTGTTGTCCCGCAGAACTGAAACTATTGTTAAAGTTATGCCCGGATTGATAACCAAAAGGAACTTGACCATAATTGGAGGAAACCAAAACGTCATCTGTGTACACATATTTTTTGTTTTTGTTTATTTTTCAAAACACGCTGAATCTATTTCGATAAAAATATGACACCACCTCAGGATTATACCTACTACTTCAAATAAAAAAATAATTTTGAAAATCGGTCCACAATAATTGACACAGAAGTCGGTGAACATAAATAAAAAACATATACAGGTGTAAGGAGAACGCTTCCGAAGCCAGAACGTATATTATATACAACCTAAATGCAAACGGATACCAGTAACCTTTTGCTTTACATGGCGTCGCGTGGACGTGGAAACGTTAGCGGCGCGGGTGACGGCGAGCGCGCGCGCACTTTGAACTCGAGGTAATGCGCGAGCGTCAGCTGATATTTTGCGAATATATTACATGATATAGTTGTAAAGAAAAAAAGTGTCTTTAATAGCAAATAACGGTTTCATTTAACTGTTCTCACAGCATAGTGTACGCAAAATGCTAAAAATTAGGAAAAATTGTATTTTTATTGCCAGATTTTTTTGATGGTATCGTATCGAGAGTCACTAGCCTTATCACCTGTCTCCGTTTTCGGAAGCGTTTCCCTTACACCCTGTATACAGTCGAACATAGAACCTCCTCCTTTTTTCAAAGTGGGTTAAAAATAGTACATACCTACTATAATAAAATGCATGAAACTGAACTTTAAAAACTAGAATCAGTACGAGTATCAGATACTTTAACTTACCTTATCTTCCTTACCATAAAGTTCAGTGTGTTTTTATGGAACTTTTAAAATTGTTCCACTTTTTTTTCAAATTGACTCTACGTTCCTCTTGAGAAATAAACTTCTTAATTTCAACATCACTTTTAAATGTTACCTTCTTTTCTCCCTTAACTCGATCCAAACGGTTCACGTACTTATCACTGGTTTTAATAAAGTCTTCAACTTTCACACCCTGTATCACGCTCTCATAACCCACAAATACTTCCTCAATTATGCTACAAACATTCACAGGGAAAATGTTCACAAAATCGTCTTTAAATTTTTTCTTTTTCAGAATATACTCCCTGTATTCGTCTAACGTAGGAAACTTATTGTTGTCCATTACACAATGTAGATACAAGTTATATAATGACAAAATTCTACTGAATTCCAATTGATTAATTGGTTCATATGTCAGCACAGTCTCGCCTTCAATATTATTGACGACAACTTGATAAGCAATATTGTACAATTTGTTATAGAATGATTCATTTCGGTCGATCATGAATAAGGGGCGGAATGTTCTTTCGCAAATATGAATCACTGAATCACCAGTGCGATGCAGGAAGTGCACGTACTCCTCCAGATTGACTTCCTCCATGATAACGTCGTCTCGCAGCATTTCTTTATGCTTCAACTGTAAATAATTTAGTTTTTTCACATTCGCCGAATTTTGGATTTCACTGACTAGAAAACCATTTACGTTTTTGAAAATTTTTTCCACCATATACAGAACCTTGTCTCTCTGCGACGGAATTTTCTTCAGAATCATCACATGCCTCATTAAATCCTTTCTCTTGTTGATGGTATCCAGGTCTAACTTGTAGTTCAAATAGATCAAGATTTCAACCATAGCATGAGCGATGCCGTAATACATTCTCAAACGTTCGTGAGCGAAACGTTCAGGGTCGTCTTTGAAGATGAGCGTTGACATCTCGACGCAGTACCACAGAGCAGTAGGTAAGGAAGAATTCACTTGAGGATCTAATGGTAGAGATGACAGTCCAATTTTACACTTCGTTGTACTGACACGCCTCAACGCGTACTTTTTAAACTGTGCAACTACGTTTTCATCCATCCATTGTTTCTTCTCACAAATTTTCCATAACACGAAGTAAAACAAACCGATGTTGTATTTCACTTTTTTGAAGTTGAAGTATGTGGCAGACAAAATGTAGTCGTTATATTTATCGAAGTCATCGGTGTCCACTAACACTAGCCCGCCGTGGAATGGTCGCCGAGTGCGAGGCTCTAATTTAGTTTCCTGCTGTAATAACTGTTTGTAAACAGTTAAGGTGTAGAAGTAACCCAATGACTCGTTGAGATCAGGATCGTCTAACAAAAACAATGGACATTCCATCATGGCATTGAATTTTGAGAACGACGCCGTCGATTCCGATGATTGGAAAATAAGTTTATCCAAGAGATTCAATTCTGTGCATAAGATCACAGGGATACCTTTCTCGTCAGCCAAAATGATGTCAGGAAACTCGATTTCTTGGTCAGCTGTAAAACTGACATCCTCGACCGGTTCTTCGGGAACTTCATTGCTGAATGTGTTCTGGAACTTCAAAGCGTCGAAGGCATATGACTTGTTTTCACTGACGATATAGTTAATTAAAGTAGTGATCGACTTCTCAATATCTACTTTCAAATCGAAAGATAGATTGCTCAAACTTTTGTACCAGTTTGTATTCTTAAAATCACGTATAAATGTATTTTTATCCAGCGTATCTGGAAAGTTTTCTGTCGCCTCAGTTTTGCTCAATCTATTCTTCAATTTTTTTAGTTTTTCAATTTCGGCGAGAGATTTAGCATTGTTTTTCCCTGAAGTTAGGAACTTGAATTTAATATAAGACTTCAGACTTTCTTTCTCGGTGGTAAAGTTGTCGACGGTAATTTTATCGTAGTCAAACTCCTTAGAAATATCGGTTTCATCGAATAGTTCATTGTTGCGGTAAATTGTGCACTGGCTCTTGATAAACGACGCGGTAACTGATAAGTCAATACAGCTCAAGTCTTCACTCAGCGCGTGGAACACGACTTTTTCATAAATTATGTTTTCATTAAGTGCTAAACATCTGTTGAAGCTCGACTTTCTGATTTGCCCGTCGGTGATGATGTACAGCAATTTAATTTTGTCTTCATTGGTATCAATATTTTCTTTTACCCACTTAATAATAGTTTCCGGCAAAGTTCTTGTGCCTTTTCCTTCTTTCTCCCTATATGCCTTACGAGCTTTTGTTTCGTTGACTTCCTCACACTGGTTTCCCCAATGTAAATAAACAATTTGTGATTCTTCATCTGCGAAATCACTATTAATTTGATTCACGTCACTTTTAAATTTTTCGAGAGTGGTTAGTCCATTTTTGTGATAATACATCACTCCATCCGTCGAGATGGAGTAATCTTTCGCGTAAATGTAATAATTAACCATTTTGAACTGTTATTTAAAATTTGGTAAACAATGAACTTGACACGAAGTGACACAGAATACTCGACTGTGGTGAGAGGAGTGAGCTGTGCACTCACCGCACTCGACGGTCGGATAGGTACTGTAAAATAAACCGCAAACTCCTGCTTTGAAGGCCACCAAACAAGTAAAGTAGTTATCTATCGGAATTAGGGGAATCGGCGATGTGCGTTCCGTTTAGTCAGTTTGGCTTGACGGTTGGTGGCGGCGTGTGAGAGTGTGTGTGCTCCGCTAACTCATGACGTACTAATGAAGACAGAAGTGCATGGAGAGTTCCAAACCAAAATCGTTTGTACAGGGTTTCATCGCCTTAATAATACGTCTTGAACGACATAGATGGCGCTAGTATAGTAGTTGGATTGGAAAATATACATCTCTCGTTAAAAAGAACATTATCTTGTTTTTTGCTAGTTACAATATTACTTAATTTTAACACAAATTCTCCTACGACATTACAACAAACCTTATAAAGCAAAGCTCGTAATAACTAGGATTTGAACTCGGTGGCATAAAATTTACCGATACCATAGCCACTGGACTATTGCGTCATTACGCAATGAGTTGAAATTATCCTACTCTTTATTATATCGAAGTTGTTTAGCGACTTTAACCTGTATCATAAATCTCAAAAGAATTGAGGGTAGTTTAATATTGAATGTATAAAAATTAAATCTTTTTGTTCAATCATAACGTTCTTTACTATCTTTGAGTGAGTTCAGTTACGATTGCATTTAACAATTTTTTAATATTTATCTTTACCATGAGTTCGCGTTCTAATATTGATATGGCTACGAGGGCCCAAATAATAGCATTGCATAATCAAGGCCTAAATTATTCTGAAATTTCGAGAGAAACTGGCTTAAACGTAAGTAATGTTTTAAAATCACTGTTCGTTATTTATTTTATTATCCATGGTTATCGATACACGAAAATAATAAATAATATATTTCCCTTATAGGTAAAGACTGTCACTTTATGGATAAAGCGGTTTCAAGAAGAGGGTTCGTTGGAACACCGCAGTAGATCTGGCAGAAGACGCCATATTGACTCAGACCAGCGTCAACTTATGGTGCAAGGTTATGAGGAAAATGGCTTTACACCAACAAGATATTACGCAGAGTTGTTTGATACATCTTTGCGGACGGTGTATCGTGCTCTTCATAGTGAAAGTCTGCATTATCGTCGACATGCTATTAAGCCATTGCTAACCGAAGCTAATAAAAGAGCACGATTGGAGTTCGCTTTGAAATACAGACATTTCGACTGGAGCAACGTTATCTTCAGTGATGAAAAGACTTTCAAGTCTAGCCAGCACGGGCGAGTTAGGTTGTGGCGTAGGAATAATACGCGTTATGATAGTGATCACGTTGTGCCTAACTCTGAATCCGGTCGTATAACAGTGAACATTTGGGGATGGATGACAGCTGCAGGACCAGGAGAACTTACTGTAATACCCAGTCGTGCTAACAGTGTTAACTACTTAGATGTGCTGAATGACGTCATGTTGCCCACTGTGCGGAATGTTTTTCCTGTAGAAGACATGCCAGTAATAACGTTCGTGCAGGACAATTTGTCCTATACACCGTTCCATAATTGTGCAAGAGTGGTTTAGCCAGCAATCGGACATACGAATTATTCCTTGGCCTGCGAGATCGCCAGATTTAAACCCCATTGAAAATTTATGGGGCGTTATGGTTCAAAAGTGGGACAATAGGAACGAAAGGACTAAGGAAGCACTGAGTACTCACTGCATGGAGGTATGGGATTCTATACGGGGTCACAATTTATGTGAAAAATTAATAGACTCCATGGGTTCGCGGTTGCAAGCTGTAATCGATCAAAATGGCGGATACACGAAATATTAAAGAATATAAAGTGTTGACTATTGAATTGAGTAATAATGATTGAGTAAAAATGAAAAGACCGGGGTAGCTATAATTTATATGATAAATTACAGTAATCAAACTTGGTGTAAGTTGGATAAATTTATACATTACTTTATAACAACAAAATGTTATTACACTAATGATTTTGATTTCTTATATAATATAAGAAATTAAAATAAAAACAATATAAATATAGATTCCTTTCCAACATAATAAATTATTTATTTATTATTATAAACAACTCGGTCCCAAAATGACAGCTATAACCCGGTCTTACAATTGTTATTGATTTTAGGTTTAGCTTCAATTTCTTCCTCCTTCTGGAACGAATACTTAAGCTATGAACCTTAGTCATAACATAATGCACAAATCAATCATTATAGTCAATACCACTAAACATAATTATGCAAAACGTAAAATTTTTATAATTTATGAGTAGGTAAAATATTTACAGAACTAAGGTTGCATATATAGTGAAAGTTATTATAACATAATGTAAATAAAACTAAATAATAGAAGAATAGCACAACACAGTTTTGATTTAGAATACTTATAATATCTATTATACAGTTTTACTTTGTTAAGGTCTTCTATTTTGTAATAGAGTTATTCAGTTATAAATTTTACTTGTATTTCTCCTTAACAAGTGAATTAAATCATTGTTAATTGGATGTAAAACTGCTAGGTTAGGTTATACATTCTATAAGTAAGAAAGACATAAATTGTATTCTTCTTTGAGAATTAAATGTCTTAAACTATAATCAATAAAATAGTTTCATTTCTTATCCTTTACGAGAATTAAACTTAGTACTTAAATCTTAAGCTGTAAGAAAAATATATCTACATAAATGTTTTTTACTAATAATACTAATACTTACCACCAATTATGAAAGTAATTTATATAATATATATTTATATAATGCTAAATATAGTAGTATATGTATACTTGTACATTATCCCTATATTCATTTATACATCTTATACCTCATATTTTTTATATTATTTATAACAAAAAATAAAATAAAAACGTTTAAAAATACAAAAAATAGAATATAAATTATATATTATAATAATTAAATTTAAAAAAAGTCGACAGAGAACTGGGTTGCGAACCGGTGCCCTGTTGAACGATCTATGTTATTCTGCCATGCTTATCCACCTGAGCTACTGATTATTTATTCTAGAACGTGAAAATAAGAGCTACTTTGTGAATGTAGGGATTTTTATTATTTATGATCGACGCCATCTGTAGTCGAATTAACCGATATACCAATTGGCTTATTTAGTTTGGTTTAGATGGCGCTGTATTAAGTAGGTACTCGGAAATAAGAAAATATAGTAATTTTTGTTTATTTGAATATAAATATATTATTATTACTTAGTAATTATTTTAGGTATTAAAAACCTTATTATCTGCCTCTGCATTATAAGGTTTATAAGCTTTGCAGTGTTATTTTCATGATTGAACAGCGCCATCTAGTCGTCTCATGAAAGTCATGATACGTAATGCAAAACCTCACAGTCAAAAGTCGACCTTAGGCTCTCCATGCACCTTTTTCATCAATAGTACATACTAAATTTATTTTGGCTAAGGGGGCAGCCCCCTTAGCCAAAATACATTTCTGTTAACGTAACGCTAACGCTTCGTGTCACGTGACAGTTCTCTGTCTAACGCTTGTGCAAAATGTCTTTGCCATACATTTTGCACGAAGCGTTAGCGTTAACAATAACAGAAATGTATTTTGGCTTAGGGGGCAGAACAGTTACCTCAAAGGGCACGGTAGTGCCCCCGCCAAGACGAGCCAATCGAAATCCCATCAAAAACATTTTCATGTAAAATGTTGCCAGGACGAGACCATATGGCTCGCACTGTAAAAAGTTATCAAATCTCATGTAGAGCCAAGCTTCCAACTCTACACGCCCTAAATGTACAAGCCCTAACTTCGCAAACTCTACACCTTAGGCAAAATATGTGGCTTGGCCGTTTCGTTACTACAAGAACTATTGTATAACAGAAAAATAATGAACAGTAAATACATGTTTCACCTTACGCCCATGTGACGGTAGCGAAACTGCAAAGCCACACATTTTGACTAAGGTGTAGAGTTTGCGAAGTTAGGGCTTGTAGAGTTGGAAGCTTGGCTCTACATGAGATCTGATAACTTTTTACAATGCGAGGCATATGGTCTCGTCTTGGCAACACTTTACATGAAAATGTTCTTGGTGGGATAATTATTTTAGCAACAATTTGAGTTCGTGACACATCGCTATTCATTGAAAAGCGGACTTTTTTTTTAGCCTGAAATGTGCTAGCGACAGTCGTAAGTAACTTAGGTTGACGAAGCCCCGCTGCGCGGGGCTCTTATTTCTGTCTGCAGGGTTTAAATAAACCTAACACGAAGGGGATGACGTGGGTTATATTTGCTAGCTCACTGTAGCCACCTTAGCTCTTGGACAACGTACATCGTTAATTTGATGTGAAATCAGTATTTAATTGATGTAAATAAATTGACTGGTGATAAGTTTTTTGATGTCCATTTTAAAATTAGTCGATTAGTAACGACATGTGAAGGACGGAACCCTACCATACGCGTGGCCCGACACACACTTGGCCGATATTTTTTAGTGTAAGTTTGTATGTATGTAATTTATTTCAATAAATTATAAGTAGTGTCCGAGTCGGGTGACATGGTCTTTTGAAGAAGGAACCATACAGATTTGATAGACCTGTCCAGTCAGTGCAAGCATTTGCCAATAATTATGTAGCTCAACTCTTAAATAATCTCCATCCTGTTATGTCGAAAAAGCGCTTCAGTCACTTCAACGGTTCAACCACATGCAAGCTTGAAGCAATAATGATATCACTCAATCTAAACTTCTGGCGGAACTGACAGTGAAAAACTGATCGTGGACGGCCAGTTTATAGGCAAATACGTAGACGTATGTCTACATTACAATATCTATATTTTGCCTGAGTGGTGACTGCCAGTGATTGGTGACTCACCAATGGTGAGTCGTCCACCCGCGCTCAGAGCTCAACTGTTTCTGATGCAATCCGAAAGATGGCGTTGGCAATCAGAGCCGCTATCATATAGGTGTGTTATCGTTATCTCTGCATGTTACTTTTGGAGATCTATAAATACATGATATATAATACAATTGTAACAGGCCGATGTCTACATTGAAGATATTGAAAAAAAATATCGCCGCGGTCTTTATAGACAAAAATTCTAAAAACAACAACAAACAACAACAACAACTATTTTTACAATTTTTGTCTCTAAGTTTGTACGCGCATCACGCAAAAAGTACTGCATGGGTTTGAACGCAGTTTTCATCGCTCTACAGCTGAGATGATAGATACCTAACTCATTACTATATTACCTTTATATACGTAGGATCAGGCTCTAGGGTGGAGCGGGAGGGCGCGTCAGACTCCTACTGACTAAAACCCACCCCTGTTCCTTCCCTGCCCTATAGGCGAGGTAACTAAGTTTTTATTTGAATCCCAATTATAAGGCCAATTATAAGACATCATAGTTCTATATAGTGGTTACATTAATGTCAACTTGTGACCATTTAACATCAAACATACAAACTTTCGCATTTATAATATTAATAGGATTTTAATATAATAATTAATCTATTTAACGTACGATTATTACGATTTATTTTTTATTTATTTATAATATTGCAGTCGACCAAAATAAGGGAACTTCGGAATGTAAAGATTCTGCTTGTAGTGAAAGTGGTTGCCTGATTTTTTTTTATATAAAATGATTTATTTTACGCGATATCACTGTTGGTTTAAACCACCTTTACACACTGTAGGTATTTTGAATAAGAGATCAATAAAACAATGATTTTCGTATTTAATTAAGAAACCCTAAAGTCAAACGTAATGGCGCGCATGTCTTGGTCTTAAGGTCTTAAGGCCGACGTTTATTGTTGGCCAATTTTTAATTTTTTTTTCTCAAGAAATGGTTTGACGGTGAACTCAAGTTTAGTTTATGCTGTTTTAATTTTATGAACGAGAGTTCAAAATAGCCAAACTCAAATACAATTCTTTGCCCATTTTCTCTAGTTAAATATTTTTTTACTCAAATTTTATAAATGAAAAAGTGATTCATACGTTATGTAGATGACTTTTGTAACAATACTATTTAATTTTTTTATACCGTTTACACGTCAAAACGATTCGTAATTATGTGATATTCTAAACCCCTTACAGCAAAAGATCACAAAACCGTCGTCGGTTTGTGGTTGATTCATCGTAATTATAATAAAAATTAAAAAACTAGCTCATTCATTAGATCATAATTGAAATGATCTTTCATGTTGTGCATTAAAACTTTTAGAAATACATTATTTTAACTGTAAAATCACGTAAATCAGCGAAATCGGCAAAAACCTCTAATTGATGTTAAATGGTCACAAGTTGACGTTAATGATGATATATAGAACCATAATGTCTTATAATTGGCCTTATAATTGGGATTAAAATAAAAATTTAGTTACTTCGCCTATAGGGCAGGGAAGGAACAGGAGTGGGTTTTAGTCAGTAAGAGTCTGACACGCCCTCCCGCTCCACCCTAGAGCCTGATCCTACGTATATATATATAGTAATGAGTTAGGCATCTATAATCTCAGCTGTAGAGCGATGAAAACTGCGTTCAAACCCATGCAGTACTTTTTGTGTGATGCGCGTACAAACATACAGACAAAAATTCTAAAAATAGTTGTTGTTTGTTGTTGTTTTTAGAATTTTTGTCTATAAAGACCGCGGCGATATTTTTTTTTTTCAATATCTTCAATGTACAGACATCGGCCTGTTATCATGTATTTATAGATCTCCAAAAGTAACATGCAGAGATAACGATAACACACCTATATGATAGCGGCTCTGATTGCCAACGCCATCTTTCGGATTGCATCAGAAACAGTTGAGCGCTGAGCGCGGGTGGATGACTCATCAGTCACTGGCAGTCACGAGAACATTGGGAAACTTGGTGTATATAAGGCAGAACTTTAATATTAATGTCACATACACGGATTGACGCAGGCAGGTGTTCACCGTCAAAACAAAGCCTAGGGTTTAAGGGTTTCGCTGGGGCACCAACCACCTTCAACCCTTTTACGACGGCCACTTGAAAGATAAAAGCTTTGCGGGGCCTGGACATGAGTATCTCATCATCCGTAAAATCTAAGTCTACATCCTTGATTATGCCATATCAAACTGACAACTGCATAGCCATTCTGAAATCTCCAACCCTTTTCCAAAAGCTTCTCACACAACAATAGGTTCTGAGCAGCCGATTCACATTCAAATTCAAAGCGTATTTTAAACGGACTTAAATATTTAACTTGGCGAATTTTGTTTATATTATTTTCTTTTAAAATACGTGCCATCGCAAACTGTTTCGGAAGACGTTCCTTAGAAGAAGCATAGACTTCGTACTTTTCTTTTTGTACAGTGTTTTTACTGCCATGGCAAATCTTTTTTCTCCCTTTAATTTCTGGCCAACCCTCTTGGTCTTCGGTACTGTCCTCTCTTCCCCTCTTTTCCGCTCTTGACAGCACCTCTTCCTTTTTGCTATCATCATCCATATCCGATAAATCATTAAGTAAGCTTTGCACGTCATTATTAAATACGGGCGTCTCACAGCGCGGTGAAGCGCTTACGTTATCTTTATCAGTCATCGCGTAAGGCACACGAAGCCGGGTGGTCCGGCGCACACCTGCAGCGCGTCGTAGTGCGTAAACAACACTTGCGCAGTGGGGATAGCGATTAGATCCGCGACAACAAACACAACCACCCCGTACGAGTGCCGGTACGGTTATTTATGTGAATATTTGTAATTATATTTTTATATCATAGTGTGTAAAAAAGGGAGAAAAAGCTGACATCTCAAACTATCCAATAAGCCTCATTTCACATTTGTATAAACTGTTCACCTAAATAATACAGAACCGTATCGCTCCAACGCTTGACCTTCACCAACCTCCCGAACAAGCAGGAAGGAAGCCCCCATTTCTCCACTACCGACCATTTCCATACTATAAACCAAGTTATTGAAAAATACAATGAATTTAACAAACCACTTTATCTAGCCTTTGTGAATTATGCCAAGGCATTCGACGGTATAGACCATAATTCAGTCATTAATGCTTTGGAGTCCCAAAACGTTACACATACTTACATTGACCTCATTGACACAATTTATAAAAGTAGCTCTGCGAACATCAAGATACACATTTCTGGTCCAAACTTCAACGTTGAAAAAGGGGTTACACAAGGCAATCCGCTCTCACCTAAGCTGTTCACAAGCACACTGCAGGAAATTTTTAACAAGTTGCCTGATTCATGACAGTCACGAGGCATACAGGTTAGCGGGCACCAACTAACAAACCTCCGCTTTGCTGACGATATTGTGTTATTCTCAACATCACCTACAGAACTTGAAGAAATGCTCCAAGATCTGAACGTGGCAAGTCTTGAGGTTGGGCTTTAAATGAACAGATCCAAGACCCAAACCATGACCTACAGCACGAAACGTAGGCTCGAGGTAGACGGGCATGTGTTGCAATATGTCGATGAGGATACGTACTTAGGCCAGATAGTGTCTTTTAAAAATAGGCAAGACAAAGAAGTTGAAAGACGAGTCCAAAATGCTTGCAAGACCTTCTGCCTTTAAGAAACATTTGAAAGGAAGTCTTCCTATATCACTTAAAAGAAAACTCATTGACATGTGCATCCTGCCCGTCCTAACCTACGGCGCACAAAGTTCACTTAAGGTCACTTACCGAACAACAGAAGTCCAAACTCAAGATTTGTCAACGGGCAATGGATCGCAGCATAATAGGCGTTAAGCGATAAGATCGCGTTAAAAACACCACCCTGCGCTCCATAACTCAAGTAGCAGAAAAAATAGCTAGGCTGAAGTGGGAGTGGGCTGGCCACGTTGCAAGAATGCACCCAGACAGGTAGGCAAGTATCGTCACTCATTGGACGCCAGAGGAAGGACGTCGCCGTCGAGGACGACTGCGGCGAAGATGGTGTGACGATCTGATCAAGTTTAAGGAGCAAACTTGGCCAGAAATCGCCCAAAGAAGAGAGGTTTGGAGGGAGAAAGGGGAGGCCTTGCCCAGCTGTGGGACACTATGTAGGCTTTAAAAAATATACGAGTTTAGACATAGTGTAGGTAATTAATTTGTCAAGTTATGTCTAACGCGGATAAAAAATTGATAATCACGCAAAAACTATAAAAGCGTATTTTTAACCGACTTCACAAAGAAGGAGGTTATTAATTCGGATGTTTGTATTTTTTTTTATGTATGTTCGGGCATAACTCCGTCATTTACAGACGGATTTTCAAAATTCTTTTTTTGTTCGAAAGTGGTTTGTTCCGAAATGGTCCCATTTAAATTTCATATAGATCTGATGATGGGTTTCGGAAACAAACCACGGAACTCTTCAAAAAATTGACAGCAAATCAGCCGCGATTGCTCCGATCGTATGTCTATAAATTGTTTACACAGTTTAATGAGGAAACACAACTTAAAAGTGAAAAGTAAAAACTTTTTTACAAAGAAATAGAACCGACTTCCAAAAAAAGTGGAAAATAACTTTAATTTCGGAAGTCGGTGTCAAAAAACGAAGACACAAAACCAGAAACAGGATTTATTTTCAGTACAAAAACAAAAATCCGTTATGAGGCGTGCACTTTTGGATTTTCCAAACATTTTCATCTGATTAGGAATGATGTAGTTGACTATTGAGAACAAAAAAACTTTTTTACAAATAACTTTAATTTCGGAAGTCGGTGTTTGTATTTTATTTCTTCGTTATTTGACACCGACTTCCGAAATTATTTTTAAATTTTTAGTGTATTTTCTTTTTTGGAAGTCAGTTGTTTTTTTTTTTTTATTTTTCACTTTTTAGTGGTTATACCCCAGAACTCAAAACCCCAATAACACGGAACGTGGAATTTAGACATACTCGTAATTAGAGAAAACCAAAACGTCATCTACGTATAGGTACATATTTTTCGTTTTTGTTCAGTTTTTCAAAAAGCGCTGAAGCAATTCCGATAAAATTTATATGGTGGTCCCATATAAGTTTTATCGGAATTGCTTCAGCGCTTTTTGAAAAACTCGGGAGTATATTCTTTCGGATAAAAAAAGAATTTTGAAAATCGGTCCACAACTGACAGAGAAATCGGTAGATATACATTAAAAAAAAACATACAAACAGTCGAACATAGAATCTCCACCTTTTTCGAAGTCGGTTAAAAAATAGTCTAAAAGTGACCCATGTTGTGTAGGTTACCAATTTCTATAGGCTAAGGTAAAAATACTGATAGTTAACTGTTTGACTTTTGCTGATGTTGTGGGTTTTCCTAATTAGCTCAAAACAATAATTAGGTACTTGTTAAGTATGAGTAAGTCCCGAATTTTACGCCATAATTTATAACTGTTGTTTTTTTTTTTTGTGAAATATTTCATGACAACTGATAATAACTAAGTGTTCGTCGGGGATGGAACAAATCCGCGTATCTAACTTTTGTTAAGGGTTGGTTTCTACACTATAAGTACCTAATTTTACAGGGCAAGGTTAAAATTTTATACCTAGATAAAAATATCCTTTTTTTTTAGAGTGGGAAATCATCCTATGACTTCTCCCGCTCTGGGTGGAGCGGGAGGGCGTGTCAGACTCTGACTGACTAAACCCCACCCCTGTTCCTTCCTTGCCTGAGTGCCCAGGGGAGCGGTAACTCTGTTACGAATTTATCCGCTACTCTCATGCAGGCACCGGCCATGATGGGCCCCGTCAGTGGTGGCTGAAATATTCTCTAAGAGGCGCGCGTGGAACACTACGCGCCGTCGACTCTCGGGCCTGGTTTTTTATTTTTTTATTGTTGACTAGCTGTGCCCGCGACTTCGTTCGCGTGGTTGTCGAGAACAAAACAACGTCGTTTAGATAAGAGTATATCACCTTTTTGATGATTTAGATAAGAGTCCTGACTTTGGTATAGTTGATTACGTTAATGCTTCTCTATATACTATGTTAGCGGTGGAATTACCCGGAGCATCTACAAAAAGGTTGTTTGGGTTGCTAACACGTGATAGAGAAACATAGAGTTGGCCGTGTGAAAAACAATCAAAAGTAAGGTCTACACCCGCAACGGATAACGTCTGGCCTTGGGCTTTATTAATAGTCATAGCGTAACAGAGGCTTACAGGAAATTGCACACGTTTGAAAGTAAACGGAAAATTATTGGGGATAATGGGTATCCTGGGAATGAAAACAACATCACCGGAGCCGCAACCTGTTAAGATTTCGGCTTCGATGACATTTCGTTGGAGATTTGTTACTCTCAACCGAGTTCCATTGCATAGTTTTGGTGGGCTTAAATTTCTGAGTAGAATGATTGGTACTCCGACTTTTAAATAAATTTTGTGTGCTGGAAGACCTGGTGTATTTAGAGAGTCTAAAAACTCTACTGGATAGTGGGTGGCATCTCCTTCTTCTAAAACCGTGTTAATAGATAAATATTCCCTACTTTCTCCAGAAACATGTACCAATATTTGAGAATTTATTGCTGCTGCTTGGTCGTTGCGAGGTGCCAAAATAGCTCGTTGGCATAGCCAAGCAGCGTCATGGTTCGAGATCTCTGATGGATCTCCGTATACAGAGGAAATGAGTTCCTGCTGTGAGGCAACAGAAGAACACAGGCTTTCGACTAAAGTTACTTTACCTCCTTCTTGAGTCGGGTATGTGCCGTTACCAATTTGAAGTAGTAAATTTGAGAAAACCTGCGCGTTTGCGTCACCTCCCAAATATGCTCGCATATTAAAGCTCAAATTAGTTAATATGACACTACGCCATAAAATAGAGCTCTTTAAACAGGCACCTATTTCATCGGCCCTCGTTCCTCTGGGTATTATAGGGAGTGTCTGCCTGAAGTCTCCACAGAATAGCACCGTTAAGCCTCCCATCGGTCGGTCATTTTGTCTTATATCTCGCAACGTTCTATCTACAGCTTCCACAGCTTTACGATTTGCCATCGTACACTCGTCCCAAACGATAAGGGCGCAATCGCGTAAAACCCTTGCTTTATCACTATTGCGAGACACGTTGCAAACAGGGTTTTCTGTGCGGTCCAAGTCGATTGGTATTTTAAATGTTGTATGTGCAGTTTTTCCTCCTGGTAATAAAGTGGCAGCTATTCCTGAGGAAGCGACGGCAAGGGCAATTTTGTTTTGGCTCCTTATTTGAGCCAAGATAACTTTAGTGAGGAAAGTTTTACCTGTTCCACCAGGTGCATCTAAAAACAGCATTTCTCCTAATGAATGTTCTACACTACAGCATACTCTATCAAAGATTTGACGTTGTTCTGTCGTCAAATTTGAACAGCCATTTCGCAATATTTCTGCTAACTCTTCGGGGTTGTAATTTATTTCAGATGTATACTCCCTATTAATTCGTTCCCCACCAACTGTCGGTGTCGGCAAGCCGTATTGACTGAGGGGGTTCCCTCCTATACTTGTAACTATATCTTGTATAGCCAGCAAAGCCCTATTATGGCAGCTTTCACGTACTTGGTCAGAAGTTTCACTATTTATATTTTGCTGTCTCAAAAAATCTTCGGCAAACGCGTCTTTATATTTTTGCCACAACTGCCCAGCGTCCGATAGGCCACAAAATGTCAACAAAATGGCAAATAAATGGCGCAAACGATGTGGACTATCACTGACGCATGCTTCGGCTAAAGCATCATCCCAATGCTGATCGCCATCTAATAAATGCCGTGCGCGGCAAGCAGCTTGAAATGTGGGATATTCTATATCGTCCACTTTGCGGAGCTCAGCAAAAGAAGTAGGTCCTCGCACTGTGTGAAGAAGAAGGCGTAAATAATAACACTCTGCATTATTTGGGTGCACCGTGTATACTCTTCCAATCACGTGTTCTTTAAAAATGCCGGACTCGCCTTCTACAGCAGTTCCACGTCTCCTGCGATTAAAAACACCTTGCTGCTTGTTATAAGTATAATAATGTGGCACTTCATTGTACAACAGAGACTTAGCGAAATTGTCTCTTTCGCAAAGGCGAAAGAATGCGAGCAAGGTGGTTTGTCTTGGGTTGTTCATTCTTTCTGCCACATTTTCTGGCTGAAAGTAAACTCGCTGCCCGCCTTCCAGGTGCACGTCAAGATGGATGACTGGCGGATACCTTTCATGAATAGGGAAACTCAAAATGCGCCAAACTGCCTCCGAAGAGCTTATGTATCGGCCAGATTGATACCTTGTCACTTCATCAAATTGGTTGTTATTTCTTAGTGCTATCATGGCTTGATCACTACCTTTATTAACATATTTACATATATATTTTATAGATTCGACGCTATTACAAATTTCAACATTAATGTGTGCTTGAAAAGCGTTTGACAAAACTGGAGAATACGGTACCACCCAACTATTATTTAGAATTATTTCTTGTCCACGGAATCTGACAGTAGCTGTGAAACCACCTTGTGACGGTGATCTTCGCCGGTATTGCGGATACCCATTTTCCCCAGCCATAGTTAGTTCTTTCAGTGCTCTGGGGTATTTTTTTGAGCATTGACCATCTTTCATGCACGGTGATTCCCTGTTTAAGAGGCCACATGGCCCGTGAACCATATGTGTTTTTACTATGTCATGCAAAATCGGATCTGCATTATAGTCCGGAAATTCTGCACTTATGACACTGTCTATAGCATCGGGACGAATTTTTTCTTCCAGCCACAGAAGAATGTGCGCGTGGGGTAAACCACGCTTTTGCCACTCGACGCTATACATAAAACAAAGAGTTGAACCGAAAACTTTCTCCTTTGTAAGTAGATTAATCAAGACTTTGAGTTTTAAATGAAAAATCCTAGCAATAATGTCATGTCTGTCGTATGACGCCTGTCCTGTGAGAAGTGCCTGGCAAATCTCCGTCCACTTTGGATTTGTTGTAAATGTTATAAAAAGGTCCGGCCAGCCGTATTTACGGACGTAACAAAAAGCATCTTGCGTTCGTTCGTGCATATACCGCGGACCGCCTGTGAAACTGGATGGCAAAATAACCAATCGACCCAAGTTTTCGACGTTATTATCTGATTGCATGGCGTCCCGCAAGTGCACGTATTCTTCAGCGCGTAACCGTCGCTGGTTAGTGCGAATATACACTAAACGTTCAGTTTCTATTTTTGCGTACATGTCCACAATAAATTGGCTGAACAAACCACGAAATCGTTGCAAATATACGAAACTGTTTTGCCTTATTTGTAAAAGGTAGGAATAGTATTGTTGAGCAGATATTTTTTTTTGATAATTAGTGACTCTCGTAGTAGGGTTCACTTGGTACAGCCCAAAATTGTACCCATCTTCACCATGACAATAAATTAGTGGATATTGCAGGGCGTCGTAAGCTCGGTGGGTTTCCAAAATGCGTTGAAGGCGATCGTCGCGTGTACGCAACACGATATCACGTCTCTCACACTCCTGGTCGACTAAAACAACTGCAACTTCATCTGCGACGGGTGCATTGTGTCTTCCACGGTGTTCACCCACAGGACGTCTATCGGCACTTATAACAATTTTGAAATCATTGCTGCCTTGTGGAATTGACTCCAATGCAGCTTTGAATTCACGAACGTACTGGTTAACGTGATGCAGCAATTCTTGAAGTTGACCCAAAAGCTCAGCATTGAGCTGGGGAAAATTGTGATTTCTAACATTGAGCTGTTGCGTGTAATCGGATACAAAATAAATTTGGAGAAATTTGGGTTCATTTTCTGGCAGCAAAGATCCAATAAGGTGATAAACTTGACCTTGTACTTTGAAGGTTGGCATGAACGGTCCTTCCGTTATTTGTTTTGCCCCAAAGGAAGTCATTTGGAAAGCACTGTTATATAAACGAATATTATCCAAAAAACGGTTCGACTGGGGATGATCGCCATTCAGGAGACTTTTAAGTAAGTGTGGTGGATCTTGGAAATTTGGAAGAACAATTTTTCCATTTGAGCAGCACATTCCATCTGTCTCTTTCCTCCATTTCAAAGCATGACAAAAATTACAAATTTCTCTCATGTCACCCACGAAAGTAAAGCCAGCATAATTAATTCTAGACGAATATGTGAACCCTGATTTTTCCCTATTGTCCCAAGGTAATAAAATATTTGCATCGTCATTTTCCATGGACTCATCAGCTCCGCTATTTGTTTCTCTATTCATATGGTATCGAGCTCGTTCTATTTCTAGGCGAGATTGACGTTGTTCTGCTGTTTCTGCTCGTCTTAGTTCATCTATTCTTTCCCTTTCAGATGCAAGATAACTTTCATTGTTTCTTTGTACACCTACATAGTTATGTCTAGCTATTTGTAATCGTTCTTCTCTTTGGGAGAGAGATTCAGACTCGCGCGAGAGAGCGTGTCGCTCTCGGTCAGATGACAGACGTGCTTGGCGTTCCTCGATACTCTCTTGAGAACGCAAAGTCGCGGTCCGAGTTCTTTGCGAACTTAAGCGCGACTCCCTTTCTGTGAAAGTCTCTGACTCGCGTGAGAGAGACTGGCGCTCCCGATCAGCAGACAGCCGAACTTCGCGTTCCTGGATATTCTCTTGAGAACGCAAAGTCGCGGTCCGAGTTCTTTGCGAACTTAAGCGCGACTCCCTTTCTGTGAAAGTCTCTGACTCGCGTGAGAGAGACTGGCGCTCCCGATCAGCAGACAGCCGAACTTCGCGTTCCTGGATATTCTCTTGAGAACGCAAAGTCGCGGTCCGAGTTCTTTGCGAACTTAAGCGCGACTCCCTTTCTGTGAATGTCTCTGACTCACGTGAGAGAGAGTGGCGCTCCCGATCAGCAGACAGCCGGTCTTCGCGTTCCTGGATACTCTCTTGAGACCGCAAAGTCGCGGTCCGTGTTCTTTGTGAACTTAAACGTGACTCCCTTTCGGTGAACGTTTCCGATTCACGTGAAAGAGCGATGTGCTCTCGGTTAGCAGATAACCGTGCTTCACGATCTTCTTCCGATTCCTGAGACCTACAAAGTCTCATCCTTTTCGCATTTCGGCTACGCAGCGAAAGGTTAGTTTTTTTTCTTTGAGGCATTTTCAAGGAAAATTAAAGCAATAAACAAAACTAACAACACTTATGACTGAATAGCCTACAAACTTAAAAGATCGGTGCGTCGAACAGTCTAGTGTGACAACGTATCGTCTGTTCGTGGTCGTGACTCAACGAATTGGCAACACTAACTTACTGTATAACGATTGGCACTATTGGATTCAAACTACGAAGTAAATCAAATACAATCTTTACTTCGTACTTCAAACCAATGACCAAAGTTGACCAAACGAAACCAATAAGATAAGCAAATACTTTTTTTTCGACCAATTTAGAAAATCGATAAACCAAGCAACCAAAGAACTTTTACGACACACGCAAGAACTTTTAAGACACCTAACGAAACCCAATTTGCCTAGTAAACACGGTGGACGTCATCCTCGCGCGGAAAATCTTAACACCGCGATTCAGAAAATGACGTCATTTGCACAACGCCATCTATCGGATTTAGATTTCAACTATCAACATTAGTTCTATTTTTAGTCTTAAGATGTCGTTGCAAGTACTATACTTAATTGCGTAACGTAATATTTTACTTCTTGAACTCACTAAATTAATCATATCTTTTGATAGAGTGAACCGATTTCGATGAAACAAAAACTAAGTTAATCCTCAAGTTGCGTATAATTTTTGTATATAAACATTGTCAGCATTGAATTCGTAGATTTTACGTGATGTGCGCACAAACAAACAGACAAACAGACAAACAGACAAAAATTTCAAAAATGATGGAAATGGGTTCTGTTACTTATCTTTTCACACGCTGGCTATTTTTTGTTTCAATTTCTTCAATGTACAAAAATGACTTTTCTACAGATTTATTATATGTATAGATAGGCACGCGTTTGACCACTATCTCACCTGATGGTAAGCGATGATGTGGTCGAGGATGGAGCACGCTTGCCTAGAAGATCACCATGATCACCATCACCATCATCATCTGATCACCACCATTGCTGGTGCTGATCAGACAGCGAGCTACCCATTACTCGCCGTCCGCAGGCCCGCGTCTACGGTGGCCGGAGATCGTCCTGCGACCTCCGACGCGCAGGGCGTCTCCTGCTGCGGCTGCGGTTGGGGGCGTGAGGGCTACTCTTTGAGTCTCCCTCACCCGTTCCGCCTCCTCCTTCACGAGCATTACTGCTTCACTGCGCAGAAAGAGGAGACTGCTTCCCATTCCCTCTCTCTCTGTACCATGGCCTGGATCAGGGCTAGGCGCGAGATCGCTGCCGCCTATCGCATCCACGAGGACACGGCGGTGCTCCGCCCAAGCGGTGCAGACCTCCACCGTATGCTCCACCGTGTCCTCTGGCCGATCCGCACAATGGTGACACCCGGTCGTTTCCTCCCGCCTTATCCGATACAGGTAAAAACCTATCCTACGAGTAGGTATATCCTATTTCAGGACAATGGTCTACTCGTGTGCCCCGTGTTCAGCCGTTGAGACGTGAAGAGGTGACAGACAGACAGTTATTTTTGCATTTATAAAAAATTATAGGGGCATTTACGAGTTTGAGTCGGACGAAGGGACGAAGTCGCGAGCAAAAGCTGTTACTTATAGAAAAAATAAGTAGATAATAGGTAATAAAGCATAAAATAAATTACAAAAATGCCTATTTCTACTGAATAGTTACAGAATCCATATTTTGGGAGAGCAGGAAAATTAAATAAAAGCAAACGATTTTCCTTAGCAACTTATTATTTCTTTCATAATCTTTTGACACTGCACGCTGACTCGTAATAAACCTACTTACATATTTTGTGAAATATTTGCGCAATCTCTTATCAATAGTTATTATCCATTTTACAGGGTGCCAATACCCGGATGCCAATTTTGAATTAAGATATTTTTTTATTCAAACGAAAATTAGGTACTTGCCTTACTTATATTTTGTTTAAATCTTTAGTTATAAAATATAATGTGTTTTTTTTGAGGGTTCAGAAATCATCCTATGGCTTCTCTCGATCCACCCAGAGCGGGGGGGCGTGTCAGACTTTTACTAACTAAAACCCACCCCTGTTCCTTCCTTGCCTGAATGCCTAGGGGCGCGGTAACTCTGTTTCGAATTTAACCGCCACCCACGATATTTTTTAGAGTTTCCCAGGTTGGCCACGGCATCGCATGCCCAGGTGGAGGGCTTTCTTTCCATAATTATATTACTTAAGCTTTGCAATATGGTACGGATACCAAATCTTCACCTCACGTTCAGCTAGCAAACTGGCTAAAAATGTCGTTTTCATCAAAATGTTCTCAATATTTTATTTATTTATTGAACAATTTATGAACACAGAGACACAGTAACAATAGACCACATTATATGTAAATATGAGTAGAAAGGAACTGCTTATTTCTTTAAAAAATCTACCAGCGCACCTGCGAAAGGAGAAGTGATGTAGAATTGTAGACAATAGTGTGTAAGATACAGAAAAATCGGTCAAGTGCGTGGCGGGCCATGCGCAGTGTAGGGTTCCGTAGTCGCCCGTTATAACTTTATGGGGGAACAAAATAATTGAGTTCAAGATTTTACGGATATTAACGTTTAAATCAAAAACGAAAAAAGAGGTTTTATTTTTCCAAAATTTTACATACTGCTTCATGAAACTTCACCTAACCTTTTTTTTTTCTAAGAGTTTTGTGTTTTGTACGAAATTTTCCAAGTAGGTACATTTTATAAGTTGGGTGATAGTTTTCCTTTAAATCTCGTTATAAATACTACCATCACGATTTTTTTTTTCAGTTTTTTCAAACCAACAGTTTAGCTTTTAGTGGGACCAAGGACCCTCGACTCGAAAAAAAAATACCTATCACTAAGTTTAATATTTCGCTTATTATTGAAAATAGTCTTTACAACTCCACAATAATTTTGAAAGACCTATCCAACGATACCCCACACTATAGGACCAAGTAAAAAAAAAAGTCACTCCCACTTTAGGTGTAACAGGACCATAAAAAGTCACTCCCACTTTAGGTGTAACAGGACCGTAAAAAGTCACTCCCACTTTAGGTGTAACAGGACCATAAAAAGTCACTCCCTCTTTAGGTGTAACAGGACCGTAAAAAGTCACCCCACTTTAGGTGTAACAGGACCATAAAAAGTCACTCCCACTTTAGGTGTAACAGGACCATAAAAAGTCACTCCCACTTTAGGTGTAACACGACCATAAAAAAAAATCTTTTTCAAAATTTTATTGTTTATTTTTCTTCGCGTGATTAATATTTATTATACCTATGCAAAATTGCAGCTTTCTAGTAAGTTAACAGTCTCTCTACGCTATGCCTCGGACGGACAGACAGACAGACCGAAACTATAAGGGTTCCTTATCCTTGTTAGGACTACGGGACCCTAAAACGAGTACGAGTTGTCTAACACTATGGCATCAAATAAACCTACACATATAATCTAGGTAAATAGTTACACTACAAAAGTACATAAAGATTATTCTGCTTTTTAACCGACTTCGAAAAAGGAGGACGTTCGACTGAATGTATGTTTTTTTTTATGTATGTCCACCGATTTCTCTGTCAGTTGTGGACCGATTTTCAAAATTCTTTTTTTTATCCTAAAGAATATACTCCCGAGGTGGTCCCATATAAAATTTATCGAAATTGCTTCAGCGCTTTTTGAAAAACTGAACAAAAACAAAAAATACGTATACATAGATGACATATTAGTATTCTCCAATTACGAGTATTTGTAAATTACGCGTTCCATGTTATTGGGAGTCGAATTGAGAACCTCCTCCTTTTTTTCATCGGTTAAAAAAGGAAAAAAAACACGTTATTACAAAATAAAAAAACAACCGACTTCTTATAGAAAATACACTATTTTTTTTTTATGTCCACCGAAATGTTTAAAAACGGAATTATTCTTGTAAGTAGGCGTTGTTCTACATCTGACAAACTAGCTATATTTCTGATGGTATCGGTGTAAGGTCCATGTTGTTCCAATACGCTTGGGAAGGCACTTTGCGTTTTCTCACGTTGGTGTCTGATCGCTAACATGTCACAATTTTGCTATAATCCACCAATTCCCTTGGCAGTAGATTTTGTCGACATGACGTATCTAGATGGCACCTCTGCTTTGGATACAACATTTTTTTACATACACCACATGGAACATCAGCAAATTCGTTGCTACAACTGTTAAAATTGTCTTCCTCTATAAATCTATTTCTGCGGGAAGTCTCACGCATATTCTGTAATCTTATTCTTCTTTCCTCCTCATTTTCAGCTCTCGTTGCCTCATTATTACGCTGTCTCATTGAGGTTAGTCTCTGAGTGCGTTTATCCGGAGTTTCGTTACTCAAACGGTCACGAATAACATCGAGTCGATATGTTCGTTGAACCGGAGTTTCGTTACTCAAACGGTCACGAATAACATCGAGTCGATGTGTTCGTTGTTCCGGAGTTTGGTTACTAAAACGGTCAGTGTTCGTTGTTCCGGCGTTTCGTTACTCAAACGGTCACGAATAACATCGAGTCGATGTGTTCGTTGATCCGGAGGTTCGTTACTCAAACGGTCACGAATAACATCGAGTCGATGTGTTCGTTGTTCCGGAGTTTGGTTACTAAAACGGTCAGTGTTCGTTGTTCCGGCGTTTCGTTACTCAAACGGTCACGAATAACATCGAGTCGATGTGTTCGTTGATCCGGAGGTTCGTTACTCAAACGGTCACGAATAACATCGAGTCGATGTGTTCGTTGTTCCGGAGTTTCGTTACTAAAACGGTCACGAATAACATCGAGTCGATGTGTTCGTTGATCCGGAGTTTTGTTACTCAAACGGTCACGAATAACATCGAGTCGATGTGTTCGTTGATCCGGAGTTTTGTTACTCAAACGGTCACGAATAACATCGAGTCGATGTGTTCGTTGATCCGGAGTTTCGTTACTCAAACGGTCACGAATAACATCGAGTCGATGTGTTCGTTGATCCGGAGTTTTGTTACTCAAACGGTCACGAATAACATCGAGTCGATGTGTTCGTTGATCCGGAGTTTCGTTACTCAAACGGTCACGAATAACATCGAGTCGATGTCTTCGTTGATCCGGAGTTTCGTTACTCAAACGGTCACGAATAACATCGAGTCGATGTGTTCGTTGATCCGGAGTTTCGTTACTCAAACGGTCACGAATATCATTTAGACGATATTCACGCTGATCAGCCAACTCTTGTGATAATCGAGAACGCATGTAACTTTTCATTTGAGATAATCTCGCTTGACGAGCTAGTGGCATTTCTTGGGAACGCAATATGGCATTTCGCTTGGCATTCTTTGATAATCGTTCCTTACTGTCTTGAATACTTCCTCTTTTTTTTATTGTTGATAGGCACGCGTTTGACCGATCTCACCTGATGGTAAGCGATGATGTGGTCGAAGATGAAGCACGCTTGCCTAGAAGCAACCTATTCACTCTTGACTTAAAGACTCCCAGGTTGTAGCTATCAGGAAACACAGACTCCGGCAGGGAATTCCACTTTCCACATTCCAATTCTCTACTCCTAATTGCCTTCTTGCGGGCTGCACCTTTAGTAGGTCTGCCCATGAAGTTAAGATAGCGACAGTTGAATTAGTATAGGTACTTAGGCTAAACACTACACTACTTACCTACCAATATTTAGGTACACTAAAAATTTAAAATTAAAAAAAAACTTTTTGAAAAAAAAAAATCAACCGACTTCATAAGCGAAAAATAACGAAATTGGTACAGTTTTAATCCAAAAGACAACAATGTATGTAATACTTTTTATTTATTTTTGTTTTATTTCGTTTAATACACATTTAAAATAATTACTAATCAATCTATCTACATTTATAATCTACTCGTATACAATTACAGACAATTCTTATCCAAACCTATTACCAATAATTTTAATAGAACATTATCATTGGTATATGCGTCTACCGATTGGTTTGAAATCGGTTAGGACTACGGGACCCTAAAACGAGTACGAGTTGTCTTACACTATGGCATCAAATAAACCTACACATATATGTAGGTAAACAGTCCCACTACAAAAGTACATAAAAATTATTCTGCTTTTAGTGATCAACATTTCCCACGACGACGCGTCCCTTTAGATAACCCAAAAGAAAAAAAATAGGATATCTGTGACCCAAACACGAACGTGTATCCTAAATTAAATTAATTTGGTGTTGGGGGTTACTTTTGGAGTTATTTAAGAAAATAGATGAAAAATTACCATAACCCCCCCCCCCCCCCGTTATCTCCGAAACCACTGAACCACAAATTTCTTTAATATAGATTACAGGAAAACCTATAAGGAGGAGGCAGTGTAAAAAAATTGAAAATAAAATTATTTGTTCGGAACCCTTCGCGCGCGAGTCCAACTCGCTCTTGGCCGGATTTTTTTTCTCAAGGCGAAGAGGAACAAATGAATCTCAACCAAATGGCTGACGTTTACTAATAAAGTGATTGATCTACTAGCTTATAAGCTTTTTTAAACATATAGTGCTCTTAATATTCAGTACTACTCGTATTAAATTTAAAATATTCTCGACTAAAATTATAACTACGCAAACTTCTATTGATCTCAGCTAAGTATGTTATAATATCTTGTTTCCTCACAAAATGCTGCTGCTATAGGATCAAAATATTATTCAGGATTATTTAGTTTTACTGCAAACAATAATAGAGACTTATTCCTAAAAGTGTCCTATAAGATAATCTTGTAGCTTACTATAAGACTGAGATATAAAAGCAAATGCACTTGAGTATGTTAAGGCTTGACAAATGCTATTATAAGTTAAATGGTCTACAGCAATGCCTATAGATCAACGTTACTAGTATTGACAGACTTATAATCTTTCTTTAAAGGATTACTTTGCTTATTGGGATATTCATAAGTTCAGATGAAGTGGTTTTTTGGCTTGCATGCACAGATACAAACATACATGTGAAGTTAAATATAAAAGCTTTTAATAAAAAAGATACTTTATTAAGACCCAGTTATTAAATAGGTAGGTATCTAATTTTATAATTTAAAAAAATGTTTTCCGGATTCTCCAAGTAAAACGCCGCTCGGTTCGCTTTGTTCGACTGGGGGTGGTATCGTCTGAGAAAAACGACGAAACTGCGGTCGCTACACTATGCTAGGTAATCGCCTTGCTTTTCTTGATGTGATAGTAACTACCTTTTATTTGTTGGAGAAGAGCAAGTTTGGCGTGATTGTGGTAATGAAAGAGCCAGCACTGACAGATTGCTTAGGGTATTCCTCTTGCTAGGTTAGGCTTGCGTACAGATGGCCAAACCGTTTCACGATATCATACGTTGGCGGCATGGAATCCAACTGCGCCTACCGCAATCTTCTTTTCTTGTTGATCGAGGGTGAATGGCCTAAGTGTGCAACTCTTTTCAAATTCTTCTTTTTCTCTGGTTTTACTTTTTTCAAATTGACTTTATATTCCTCTTTAGAAATAAACTCCTTAATTTTTTCATCACTCTCAAATTGTACCCTATTCTCACCCTTAATTCGATCAAACCGGTTCGCATATATATATCTCACTTCAAGAAAGTCTTGGACACTCACACCCTTGATCACGCTCTCATAGCCCGCAAATACTTTCTTAATTTCGTCACAAACATTTACAGGGAAAATGGTTACTAAATCGTCTTTGAACTTTTTCTTTTTCAAAATATACTCCCTGTATTCGTCTAACGTAGGATACTTATCGTTGTCCTTAACATATTGTAGAAACAAATTATAGAAAGACAAAATTTTACTGAATTCCAATTGATTAATTGGTTCGTATGTCAGCACAGTCTCTCCTTCAATATTATTTGTAACAACTTGATTAGCATTTTTGTACAATTTACTCATGAAAGATTCATTTTGGTCGATCATGAAAAAGGGGCGGAATGTTTTTTCGCAAATATTAATCGCTGAATCACCAGTGCGATGCAGGAAGTGCACACACTCCTCCATATTGACTTCCTCCGTGATAATGCTATCTCGCAGCATTTCTTTGTGCTTTAACTTCAAATAATTTAGCTTTTTCACATTCGCTAAATTCTCAATTTCACTGACTAGAAAACCGTTTACGTTTTTGAAAATTTTTTCTGCCATATACAGAACCTTTTGTCTCCGCGATGGAATTCTTTTCAGACTCATCACATGTGTCATCAAATCTCTTCGCTTGCTGATGGTGTCGAAGTCTAACTTGTAATTCAGATAAGTTAAGATTTCGATCATAGCATGTGCAACACCGTAATATATTCTCAAACGTTCGTGACAAAAAAGTTGAGGGTCTTCTTTGAAGATAATCGTTGACATCTCGACGCAGTACCACAGAGCAGTAGGTAAGGAAGAATTTACTTGAGGATCTAATGGTAGAGATGACAGTCCAATTTTACACTTCGTTGTACTGACACGTCTCAACGCGTACTTTTTGAATTGTGCAACTACGTTTTCATCCATCCATTGTTTCTTCTCACAAATTTTCCATAACACGAAGTAAAACAAACCGATGTTGTATTTCACTTTTTTGAAGTTGAAGTATGTGGCAGACAAAATGTAGTCGTTATATTTATCGAAGTCATCTGTATCCACCAGCACTAGCCCACCGTGGAATTGTCGCCGAGTGCGAGGCTCTAACTTTATTTCTTGCTCCAATAACTGTTTGTAAACAGTTAATGTGTAGAAATAACCCAAGGACTCGTTGAGATCAGGATCGTCTAACAAAAATAATGGACATGCCATCTTGGAATTGAATTTTGAGAAAGACGCTGTCTCTTTTGATGTCTCAAAAATAAGTTTATCAAGCAGATTCAATTCTGTGCATAAGATCACAGGTATGCCTTTCTCGTCAGCCAAAATTATGTCAGGAAACTTGATTTCTTGGTCAGCTGTTGAATTGACATACTCGATTTGTTCATCGGGAACTTCATTGCTAAATGTGGTCTGGAACTTCAAAGCGTCGAAGGCATATGACTTGTTTTCACTGACGATATAGTTAATTAAAGTAGTTATCGACTTCTCAATATCTACTTTCAAAACATATGATGGGCTGCTGAAACTTTTGTACCAATATGTATTCTTAAATTCACGTATAAATGTATTCTTTTCCGTCGTGTCTGGAAAGTAATCTGTCGACCCGTTTAATCTATTCTTCAACTTTTTCAACTTTTCAATTTCGGCGAGAGATTTAGCATTATTTTTCGCTGAAGTTAGGAATTTGAATTTAATGTAAGACTGCAGACTCTCTTTTTCGGTAGCAAAGTTGTTTACGGTAATTCTATCGTAGTCAAACTCCTTAGAAATATCAGTTTCATCGTATAGGTACAGGTTGTGGTAAATTGTACATTGGCTCTTGATGAACGATGCAGCAACTGATAAGTCAATGTCATCCCGACTCACTGCATGAAAAACGACCTTTTCATAATGAATATTTTCATTAAGTTCCATACATTTATCTACGCTTTGTTGTTCGATCTTACCATCGGTGATGATGTACAGCAATTTAATTTTGTCGTCACTGCCATCAATATTTTCCTTTACCCATTCAATAATTGTTTCCGGCAAAGTATTATCACCTTCACCGTCTAGGTTCTTGTACGCCTTACGAACTCTTCTTTCGCTAACTTTGTAACACTCATGTCCCCAATGTAAATAAACAACTTTTGATTCTTCATCTTCAAAAGCACTATTAATTTTATTCACATCACTTTGAAATTGTTCGAGAGTAGTTAGTCCCTTTTTGTGATAATACCTCACTCCATCCGTCGAGTAGGAGTAATCTTTCGCGTAAATGTAATAATTAACCATTTTAAACTGTGAATTTAATTTTATAAACTATAAACTTGACCCAGAACACTCTCTGGTAAGAAGAGTAAACCGACCTTAACTAAACTCTTCAGAAGAACGCTGATAAATATTTCGCAAGCTCCTATCATCTAACCGGACACGGTGAATGTGCGTCTGTTTGGCTTCATTGAATGCAGCCTTATCTGTTCTACACTTGGGTGAATGACACTTGGCTGTTGGTAAGTATTTATTTGTGTGTAAGAGCCGTTGCTGCTTGCGTCCATCCAGTAGGACGTGCGCAATGTTTATGGCTGTCCGTTCGCTTCGCTTCGCATCGTGCTTGGGTTCGACAATCAGTGCCACTGGCGATGACGGCACCGCGAAACTGATAATAATTTAGGTACTACGTCTATTAGCGGAGGAAACGAAGTCGTGGATTATTAAATGATCTACGGGTTTTAAATAAAATTAGATGAAATGCAGGAAATAATTAGTAACTCCGTATAGGTATAAAAACAAAACTAGGTTATATAGACAAGTACTGATCGGACGGCGAGCTACCCACTACTCGCCGTCCGCAGGTCCGCGATTTCTGTAACGCTTGGTTTTCGTTCCGGCATCTCCACAAATAATACTGACCTTTAGACTATTTATAGTCTAAGCCTAGACTATTTAGACTAAACTAGATGAAACAGGAAATAATTGGCGTTTTCTTGTATCTGGCAAAAGCCCGCTATGTACCTACGCTTGTATCTGTCTAGCTTGACGTTTCCTACTAGGTTTACTAGTAGTGTCCGACCGAAAGTTCGGTTTCGGCCGAGTTTCGGCCAAAAATCAAGTTTCGGCGGCAGTTTCGGTTTCGGCCAAAATTGGCCGAAACTTTTGCCGAAACCGAAACTGATTTCGGAAGTTGTCGTACACTCTTGTCTAACTTCGTTTCGTTTCTTCGATTATCTTTGTTGAGACTGGAACTAAGAGTGTAGTAGTAGTGAGTAATTATTATTTTTATATACCTCTTATTAAAAGAGATTGATGATTCTTCTAAGTACAAATACAAACCAAAGTATTAATTAATAAGATTTCAAAATACTAATAATTAATATTTAATGAAACAGTAACAATTAGTGATTTGATTATTGATAACTGATAAACATTTTGCTATGAGAACTTAATTTGAAAAAATAATAATAATGTTATTAATATTTTTTTATATTATAAAAATAAATGATTACAACAAAATTAATATACTGTGTTTCCATTTCATGTCGTAATTAATGCAGAATAATGGGTAAAATGCACCAAATTTCAATATTTTAAGGAATTTTATACATGACCACGTGAGTTTCGGTTTCGGTTTCGGCCGAAACTGAAGCCACGGCCGAATATTCTGTTTCGGTTTCGGTTTCGGCCGGAAAACCAGTTTCGGTCGGACTCTAGTTACTAGGTAGTACTATTCCAGAGTTATGTCTCAGTTCGAGAAAAATGTCTCTGTGTGCAGTGGGGACATTAAAAGGCTGATGATGATGATGATGGTACCCCCGATTCCTGAATAAAGAATTTTAAGTTACCTAAGTAGATAATTATTATTTTATTACCATCGCGGGTAAAACATGGATGAGACCGGCACAAGGAGTGTGGGGATTGGCACGATAAAGGAGAGGCCTATGCTCAGCGATAGGTGAAGTAATAATAATAATAATCTGGTTGTCGATATGTGGAATGTGGACTCGGCTGTCATTGTGCCGACAGTCGTTACCGCCAATGGCCTGATGGCCAAAAGCCTCGACGACCACCTGTCGAAGCTGTCGTTGCGCAGTGTGATCAAGGGCCTGATTCAGAAGAGAGCCGTATCAAGGAGTACTGCCTGTACTCCTTGATACGGCTCGAATTGTGAGGAGGTTCCTGTCTCTGGAGCCCTAACCACCGGTACCTTGGACCCTGCTCCCGATACCGGTGGATTACTATTTTTATATTTTTAAATGTTTTTTATATGTTTTCTTTTAAAAATATTTAAAAATGTAAATAATATGTGTAAAAATAAATATACGAAATAATAATCATTTTATTTTAGGAATTCCAATCATCATTCATCAAATCATCATCATTTCAATCTGACAAACTGCTTAAGGGTCTACTACCGGCCAAGTGGCGCCCTCATTGAATAAAAAATCGTAGCATAGCCTAGAAACTAAATATTAGAGAATCCATCGTCACGTTTGTTACAAATAGGATAAAGTATTTTTACGTTGTTAAAACAGGTCTCAGAATGTTTTGTATCCAAAGTAGTAGGCAAAAGTGTCAGATTCGGCCGTTATTGGTACTTTTGCCTACTACAAATACGAGTATGTATACGCAGTTATACGACTTTTAATGGTTTTTAATTGAACATCATGTTGCAACACCTATCTGATTTTGTTAATTTAAATGTAATGTAATCAAACTATTTTATTTTATGAAAACATTGAAATTTTATTGGCTAAATAAATTATTATTATTATTTCGTTTATTCATCTTTCTAACATATTAAATACATTTTTAAATATTTCTTAAAGAAGAATATATAAAAAAAACATTTAAAAATATAAAAAATAGTAGCCCACCGGTATCGGGAACAGGGTCCAAGCTACCGGCGGTCAGGGCTCCAGAGAGAGGAACCGCCTGACAATGCGAGCCGTGTCCAGAAGTACTGCTTTCTGAATCAAGCCCTTGATCCAGCCGCCTAACGAGAGCCTCCTGAGGTGTTGATCGAGGCTCGTGGCTATTAAGCCATTGGCTGACAATGACAACTTATTACTATTATTTCGTTTATTTATTTTTTTCACACATAATTTACATTTTTAAATATTTTTAAAAGAAAACATAAAAAAAACATTTAAAAATATAAAAAAATAGTAGTCCGGTATTGGGCGCAGAGTCCAAGCTACCGGTGGTTAGGGCTCCAGAGACAGGAACCTCCTCACAATACGAGCTGTATCGAGGAGTACTGCCTTCTGTATCAGGCCCTTGATCCAACCGCGCAACGACAGCTTCGACAGGTGGTCGTCGAGGCTTTTGGCCATCAGGCCGTTAGCGGTAACGACTATCGGCACAACGACAGCCGAGTCCACATTCCACATATCGACAACCTCGTGTGCTAAGTCAAGATATTTGATTTGTGTGTCTTTCTCAGCTTTCACGAGGTTCTCGTCATGTGGAATGGTGACATCGATTATCATTGTGCGGCGCGCTAATCGGTCTATCACCACTATATCCGGCTTATTGGCAACAATAGTCCTGTCAGTGATTCAGTGATGATAGACCGATCCCAGTACAACGTGACATGGTCATTTTAGAGAACTGGGTCGGGCGCATACTTGTAATACGGTACCTCAGAATCCACAAGTTTGTATTTTAAAGCAAGTTGCTGGTGAATAATCCTAGCTACTTGGTTATGCCTGTGCAAATACTCGCTGTTAGCAAGACGAGAACAACCAGAGATAATATGTCTGTTGGACTCACCCGGACGGTGGCATGCCCGACACACGTCAACCGTCCCGTTCTTCATGATATGCCTCTGGTAGTTATTCGTCAAGATAACTTCGTCCATAATCGCACAGACAAAGCCTTCAGTTTCCCCGAAGAGATCACTGAAACGTAGCCAGGCCACGGACGCCAAGAAATCTACATTAGGCCCATGAAGAGCCCGATAAAAGCGCCCGTGAAGCTCCTTGCCTTTCCATACCTCCTTGCGGTCATCAGTAGTGAGTATTACAGGTTTGCGCCAGTTCTCTTTAGCCATGGACAACGGGGTGAGTCCCTTGTCCACTGCGACCACATCGCGGTGCATACCCACGTCGGTTTCAAGAAAATATTCTCTGAGGCTGCACAGTTGCACACCTCGCGGTTGTGGAGAGTCTTAGCGTTTAAAAAACCTCGACCTCCACACTTCCGCGGGATGTACAGTCTCATCACCGATGATCGTGGGTGATGCATCCGGTTTGCGGTCAGCAGCGTACGGACCCTCCTATCCAGGGCGTCGAGTTCGGTCTGAGTCCATTTGAGTATGCCAAAAGAGTACATCAAAACCGGCATGACCTTATTCCCGCCCGACAAAAGGCTGTTCAATACTTTTTTCAGGCGCCCAAAGAAGCGCTCCTTCAGCGATTGTTTCATGTCAGTAACGTTAATGCCTAACGCTTCCGACATACCCAAAGTTTTGTATGTTTCGGTCGAGGATATGGATCTAAGGTGTATGGAATCCGAGAGTTGAATCCCTTCGAATTCCATAATCCCCCCTCGCTTTACATGCATGACTGCACATTTGTCCACACCAAATTCCATCCTGATCGCGCTACTCAAAGTTTCAGTTACCTTCAGTAACTCCATCAGTCGCAAATTGTTGGGGGCAAAGAGTTTCAGGTCATCCATGTAAAGAAGGTGAGATATGGCCTGACCACCTCTTCTCAACCGATAGCCCAGCCCCGAATCCTCCAGCACATTGCTTAGAGGATTCAGAGCTAAGCAGAACCAAAGAGGACTCAAACTGTCGCCCTAAATTATTCCCCGTTTAATCCATATAGGCTCATCGTACCCCAGGATTGGTCGACATCCTGGATAGCGAAGGACCGTCTTCCATTGCCCCATACATGACCCAAGGAAGGTGCGCAGAGTTGCATCTATTTTGTACAACTCCAACACCCTCATGAGCCATGTATGTGGAACAGAGTCGTAGGCCTTCTTATAATCTATCCAGCATGTCGACAAATCCTTGTGGGATCGACGAACCTGCTGGCTTATAGCCATGTCTATGAGAAGTAGCTCCTTAGTACTGCGGGACCCGTTCCTTAATCCATTCTGAGAGGCAGACTTAATTAAATTACTCTCAATGTGATGGTTAATTTTCGCTCTCAGGATGGATGTAAGAAGTTTATAGACCGTCGACAAACACGTTATCGGTCTATAAAATTCTTAGGTTCCGCGGTACCACCTGTTTTATGGAGCAGGTGGGTAACACCAGTTGTTAGGAACTCAGGCAGCAACCCACACTCTAAGGATGACTGAAAGTGAGATGCTAGAAGCGCGTGTGAGCTGTCTCCAGGACCGGACGGACTGCATAACTTTAGCCAGAAGTTATGCAGTCCGTCCGGTCCTGGAGACTTCCAATTCGGTAACGGACGGACTGCTCTGGCTATATCTGTTGGGCTGATGTCAACGTTCTCCATTTCTGGTATAGCTTCGCACACGCGCTCGACATCACGCATCCAACCACCCTCAGTGTGACAGACGGGCACTGACCAAATGCTGCGCCAGAATGTACTCGTGGCGACATCATCCGGGCGGTAGCCGTCCCATCACATTTTGTTCAGGTCGCTCCCAAGCTCTATATACCCACCTCTCATCGCTCTGGAACATGCGATTCTGCGAGTACCGGTCAACTCGCCGCTTATACCGCCGAATACGGTTTGCCCATGCACAAACTTTCTGCTTCAGGAAGTCGATGCGCTCCGTGACACGGGACATGTATTCTCGAGGGCTGATTTCAGTTCCCGAGAACGCCCGCCTCACAAAGCGCATCACACTTGGGCGTGTATTGCCCTCCCTGAAGCAGATTACTTTGCCGATGAGTACCCTGGCCCCATCGATACGCCTCTCGATCCTGCATCGCCAGGCACAGCAGGCTTTGGTCGAATAGCTCCGTCACTATTTGGGAACTTTACGTTAGCTAAACGACATGCCGCAACAGCCCCGCCATACAAGATTGAGTGCGTATCAACGAGGTTCTCACTGCTATTAAAGATATTCTCAAGCAGCGAGTCCAAAGCACACACCAACGCCCTATTTTTTTTGTGCATGGGTAACCGTGGCAAACGGGGTCTAAGTTCGGTCGGAGTGAACCTATACTCGCGAAGCGCATCATCCAGTGCGCTCCTCAGTCGATCGTTGCACTGGCTACTTACCATGACAACCCTATCATCTGCCTCATCACTTATATTATTGAGCCGCGGTGGTATTGCGTCAATAGCAGGCGCTTGTTCCACGGTCTGTGTCGGGGTAGAGATGATATGGTTGCTCAGTACCTCTGAGCGCAGCCTAACAAGTGCAGCATCGTCCAACCTGTGATTATGTTGGATGACTCGCACCTGATCCGACAATCGTTGCGCCGAGACGTCTACGGTTGGTTCTAGTTCCTGGAACAGAGACAGCATCCTGACACGGTACGCAGTGAGGTTAGTTCCCCCCTCTGTAGACCCATAGTATGCGCGCATGACGTTTTCATTAATGGACTGAGTCCATCTCATGCGCTGCACTGCACACAACCACCGGCAGCGGGGACCCGGCTCGGGGCCGGTTGGCCCCTAAGTCCCAGGCTGTTCGGTGGCCGGCCTCTCCCCTGCCGACGTACAGGTGTTAGCGACGTCAGCGGGGAGAAATACTCGTCGCTCGAGCTCGACGCGGCTGCAGCCGCCGTTGACACTGGTGATCTGAGGTCCGGCGGCGGCGAGGCGGAGCTGAGCGACGAGTCCGGGGGAGGAAGGCGTGCGCTACGGTCAGCTGCTCTGGTCAACATTTTATTTTATTTATTCCATTTTTCATCATTCTGTTTACATAATGTACGTCGCCATTGACAGACGTCATAGGTACTGCGATCCTGCATAAATATTCTTCTTTTTTGTTTATTATTTGGTTTGTTTGTTTGAGTATTTGAAGGTTTTGCTATAATATTTCTTGTATGGGCTTCTTGTTTGGTAAAATTGATTCTGGTTTTGTGTGAAAAAAAAATATGGATTTTATGATTTTAAAGTGGAATAGAAAAAATATGACATGTGTTGCCAGTGGGTTGCTATGTTATTATTATTCCGTTTATTTATTTTTCTATACATATTATTTAAATTTTTAAATATTTTTTTTTTTTTTTTTGTTCTCTGTCTGGGTGTAATTTATATAGAATATTTATGTATTTAGAAATATATAAGTATGTTTATCAGTTGTCTAGTACCCATAACACAAGCTCTGCTTAGCTTGGGACTAGATGGCGTTGTTTGTGTGATAGTTGTGGAATATTATTATTCGTTTATTTATTTTTATAGACATATTATTTACATTTTTAAATATTTAAATATAAAGGATAAAAAAAATCATTTAAAAATATAAAAAATAGTATCCCACCGGTATCGGGAACAGGGTCCAAGCTACCGGCGGTCAGGGCTCCAGAGAGAGGAACCGCCTGACAATGCGAGCCGTGTCCAGAAGTACTGCTTTCTGAATCAAGCCCTTGATCCAGCCGCCTAACGAGAGCCTCCTGAGGTGTTGGTCGAGGCTCGTGGCTATTAAGCCATTGGCTGACACGACTATCGGTACAATGATCGCTGAGTCCACATCCCACATGTCGACAACCTCGCGAGCCAAGTCAATATACTTGATTTGTTTATCTTTCTCGGCTTTCACGAGGTTCTCGTCATGTGGGACGGTAATGTCAACAATCATTGCACGCCTCTCGATTCGGTCCACCACCACTATATCAGGCTTATTGGCTACAATAGTCCTGTCAGTGATGATGGACCGATCCCAGTACAATGAGATATGACCATTATCGAGAACTGGGTCGGGCGCATATCTGTAGTACGGCACTTCCGATTCCACAAGAGAGTATTTCAGAGCAAGTTGCTGATGGATAATCCTGGCTACAAGGTTGTGCCTATGCAAGTACTCACCGTTAGCTAGACGAGAACAACCAGAGATTATGTGGCGGATTGATTCTCCCGGACGATGACATGCCCGACATATGTCAACCGTGCCGTCCTTCACAATAAATCTCCGGTAATTTTTCGTCATGATAACTTCGTCCATAATTGCACAGACAAAACCTTCGGTTTCCCCAAAGAGGTCACCGACACGCAGCCAGGCTACGGACGCTAACTGGTCTACATCGGGCCCATGTAGTGCCCGGAAAAAGCGTCCGTGAAGTTCCTTACTCTGCCATACTTCTCTGCGATCGTTAGTGTCAAGCACTAGAGGTTTGCGCCAGTTCTCGTTAGCCAAGGAGAGTGGAGTAAGGCCCTTGTCCACTGCCACTACATCTCGATGCATACCCACGTCAGCAGCTAGGAAATATTCCCTTAGACTGCATACCTCGCGGTTGTGGAGGGTCTTAGCATTTAAAAAGCCTCGGCCTCCACACTTCCGCGGGATATACAGTCTCATCACCGACGAACGTGGGTGATGCATTCGAAATACAGTCAGCAGTGTACGGACACGCCTATCCAGGGCGTCAAGTTCTGTTTGAGTCCATTTGAGTACGCCGAAAGAGTACATCAATACCGGCATGACCCAACCGTTGAAGGCGCGCACCATGTTTCAGCCCGATAGAAGGCTATTAAATACCTTCTTCAGGCGGCCAAAGAAGCGCTCCTTCAACGATTGCTTCATGCCAGTAACATTGATACCTAACGCTTCCGACATTCCCAAATACTTATAGGTTTCGGTTGGAGAGAGGGATCTCAGGTTTATGGAATCCGAGAGTTGAGTACCTACGGATTCCACAATCTCCCCTCGCTTTACATGCATGACCGCACATTTGTCTACACCAAACTCCATCCTGATGGCACTACTAAAGGTTTTAGTTACCTTCAGTAGCTCCATCAGTTGCAGATTGCTGGGGGCAAAACAGTTTCAAGTCATCCATGTAAAGGAGGTGAGATATAACCTGACCACCTCTCTTCAACCGATAGCCTAGCCCTGAATTCTCCAGCAGTGTGCTTAGAGGATTCAAAGCTAGGCAAAACCAAAGCGGACTCAAACTGTCACCCTGGAATATACCCCGCTCGATCCTTATCGGTTCGCTATTCCTCTGAATTTGTCGACATCCTGGATAGCGAAGGACCGTCCTCCATTGCCCCATACATGACATCATGAAGGTGCGTAGCGTTGCATCAACTTTATACAATTCCAGCACCCTCATGAGCCATGTATGAGGAACTGAGTCATAGGCCTTCTTATAGTCTATCCAACATGTCGACAGATCCTTTCGGAAACGTCGAACCTGTTGGCTAATGGTCATATCTATGAGGAGAAGCTCCTTAGTACCGCGGGACCCATTTCTACATCCATTTTGAGAGGCCGACATGATACAGTGACTATCTATATGTGTGTTAGCTCTCAAAATGGATGTAAGAACCTTATAGACCGTCGGTAAACACGTGATCGGTCTATAATTTTTAGGTTCCGCAGTACTACCTGATTTATGGAGCAGGTGGGTTATTCCTGTAGTTAGAAATTGGGGCAGCGACCCTGACTCTAAGGCAGACTGGATCTGAGATGCCAAGCGGGCATGCGACCTCGTAAACCATTTTATCCAGAAGTTGTGCAGCCCGTCCGGACCTGGAGATTTCCAGTTAGCTAACGGACGGACTGCACGAGCTATATCTTGGGGGCTGATGATAACTGCCCCCATTTCTGGTATTAGATCGCACGCGCGCTCAACATCCCGAATCCAATCGCCCTCGGTATGACAGACAGGCACCGACCAGATGCTGCGCCAGAAAGAGTATATGGCGTCATCATCCGGCACGTGCGTATTAGTCACACCTTGGTTCGGTCGCTCCCAATCCCTGTACACCCACCTTTCATTACTTCGGAATGTGCGATTCTGGGTGTACCGCTCCACTCGCCGCTTATACCTGCGAATACGGTTTGCCCATGCATATACTTTCTGCTTCAGGAAGTCGATACGCTCTGTGACACGGGACATATAGTCACGGGAGCTGACATCAGTCCCCGAAAACGCCCGTCTCACAAAGCGCATCACTCTTGGGCGAGTGTTGCCCTCCCTGAAGCAGATTAGTTTGCCTATGAGTGCTCTGGCCCCACCAATACGACGCTCGATCCTGCACTGCCAAGCCGGCACGGCTGGCTTCGGTCGTGTAGCTCTGTCATTAGGAAATTTGACGTGAGCTACACGACATGCCGCTACAGCCGCACAGTACAGTATCGACTGTGTATCGGTGAGGTCTTCGCAGTCATCAAAATAATTTGACAACTGCGAATCCAGAGCAGCCACCAGCGCCCTATTCTTATTATGCATGGGCAAACGAGGTAAGCGTGGCCTAAGCTCGAGCGGCATGCTGCGATAATCCCGAATAGCACACTCCAAAGCACTCCTCAATTCATCATTGCAATGGGTACTTACGTTTGTAACCATGTCATTACACTCCTCGTCAGCGTGGTTGAGAGCATGGTTGGACGCTGGTACCACAACTGGTACCACAGTCTGCGACGGAGGGGCAATAACATGGCTACCCATTTCAGTTCGGAGGCGATCAAGTACAGTATCATCCAACATATGATTATGCAGGATGACCCGTACCTGATCCGACAGTCGTTGGGCCTATTATGCAGGATGACCCGTACCTGATCCGACAGTCGTTGGGCCTTATTATTATTATTATTATTAATATCACCTCTTAAACGACTAGTCTTATTTCTTTAAAAAAAATATATGTTACTCTAGATAATTTCCGTCGTAATTTGATCTCAGAATATTTGAAATTATATTTTTTATAACATAGTCTTAAGGACCAGAAGCGGTTATTATTTAAATGAAAATAAATGACTCATCAACCAAGAAAGTTTTATTGCTTAAAAACGTTTTACAATAACAAGTACGTTCCTATTTCTACAACATTATAAACACGACCTTTGAATAACATTATAACGACTCTAAAATACGTCAGTCGCGTCCGGAGCCAAACGAAGAAGAGCCCGTTGACAGCGCGCCATGCATTTTTATACACTTCCACTCGTTGCGGGTAGGTTGGAAGGGGAATATCTAACACGGCCGTTCCTGATAGCGTGACGTCCTCGACCGCAACTTCATTCCCATCAGATCCATCTGTCACAACCTGGCCATCATCATTATTTTGAGCGTCATCATTATCTGAAAATACAGAGTACATACATGAGTAATTAAATAACATGACCACTATGGTTTGAAGCTTATTCAGCCTGAAGTAGTTTCATAAGTAAGGATTCAGTCCAGTGTTCCAGGCGCAAGCGTGCACTCAAGCGCCAGCAACAAGGACCATCAATAGTGATTTTTAAAGTTGAAACAGCTTCAAACCAGACAGACAACATTCAGTGCATCGCTAATGATAGAATCCGGATTTCCATCACTCTCAATACATTGTTATCGACAGAGGCCCAAACGTTCGCTTGTCGTTTTCACGAATAGATAGTAGAGGCCCAAAGGTTATGCTTACTATGAATTTGTGACACATTGCGTCATTGAGACAGAGGCCCAAAAGTTCTGCATGCCTCCACCATGACCGCAAAACAGAGCAGAGGCCCAAACGTTAGCATGCTCATCAATGTAACCACGACAGAGGCCCCACGAAGGCTCGTCGTCACTTACCAACCACGTCATAAAGACAGAGGCATAGAGTCCGCATGTCTCTCATATGCCCGCGGTACTGAACAATGCGTCATGAAGACATAGGCATCAAGTCAGCATCTCTCCACGGAGCGCAAACCATGCGCACCACGCAGCGCACGCCATGAAGCGCACACCCAGCGCACCATGCAGCGCAGCACAGCACACCATGTAGTGCATTCCATGCGCACCATGAAGCGCCTCACTGCGCACCACGGAGCGCACACCCAGCGCCTCACTGCGCACCACGGAGCGCACACTCAGCGCACCATGAAGTGGCCAGCGCGCACCACGGAGCGCACACCATGCGCATCACACAGCGCACAGCATAGCGCTTCATGCAGCGCACACCATAGCGCTTCACACAGCGCACACCATAGCGCTTCACGCAGCGCACACCATAGCGCTTCACGCAGCGCATTCCAAGCGCACTATAAAGCGCGTCAGCACGCACCACGGAGCGCACACCATGCGCATCACGCAGGGCGCCACCGCGTACCACGACGCGGGACACTGCGCATGACACAGCGGATGCAGGCAAGCACCAGCACCTCACACGGAGCGACTGCACAATCCTGAAACAGGTCCAATCCGAGGCACAGAGGAGTCTCGGTATGTAATGAATCAGTCACCCATCCACGGACCAACCCCTTCAAGGGTTGCTCAACCTTGAAAGTTGACCAGTGGACACTGTGTGTGTTCCATGGGACACTGGTAACAAATATTGCTAAAACCGGTTCGTTAGTCAAGCAGTTCATGTATGTGGGTAGTCGCGAGCAGCATACTGCTCAGCGCCACACAAAATAGGTTTACCCTTCCTCAGCAGCCTTGATATGCTTGCTGTCTTACGAGGCATGGCCTGCAATGTAACAGCGACAATAGCTTGCAAGCCCCAGAAACTACAGGACCGGTAACGTTAGTAGGTTCCGATGATCGAAAGAGAGTATTCACTTTCCCTGGGCTCGGCCGTACCTGACCGTGTACAGTCGTCCCTGGTAACTACAGACTTACCCACCCGAAAAAGCAATGTCAAACCCGCCAGAGTAAAAACTTCAACAGGTAGGTAGTTTTCAATTTCTCAGATAGTCATTTAACTAAATCGAGACGTAGCAATAATTTAAGGCGTATTTCGCATGAACCTGCTTTTTATTTAAGCTAGTACACATATCCTCCCTCACACACTTTATACATAAAATGAATTTTATGAGGAAAAAGATCTAAACTCTTGCTTGAAATTACTCCAAGAACTATCATTTATCACCCAGTCATTTAACCACGACTTTGCATCGCTACGCAAGCAAGTATCTATACGCCCAAGGTATTTTCGATCATCCCGGTTATCCATGTGTTGGACACACTCCACTTTGGATATATTTAAATCATGAACTCTTCTATCAAAGGCGGTGTATAGAAATTATGTAGCTTCGACTAAAGAGTGTTGCCGCTTTAAAACTTAAACATTGTTTGCAATCAGGGGTTTGTTCAACCGTATTGTATGAAAATAACTGGCTTTCGTTATTTGAATGCAACAGACGTTCACCAATTGATAATCGATAACTACGTTCAATAACTTGTAATCTCGTATGAATTCGATCAAAAGCACAGTCACACGAGTCACAGCGTTTTTCAATCTTTTTGAACACGCGACCAATAATTATTAATTTTAAAAAAATTGTGGCTACCCCCTAGGGCCGTAACAATGCGGTGAGCGGACGAGCGTAATGTACTCTTGTGATCTATTTTTAAACCTAAACGTCTAAGTCGAATATGTTTCACATCACACTATTTGCGTGACAAAAATAGAACCAAGATTTTGAAAATATTGAAGAATTAACAGGCGTAGCCTTCTTCTAGTACAAGCAAGACTAGTAATCCTCGCTTTTCACTTTTACTTGGCTTGCGACCGTGACACCCCGAGCAAATCTTTGGGACCCCCTGGGGTCGCGACCTACAGTTTGAATAACACTGATCTGCAAGAACGAGAACTGCCACGAGTTCTACGCAAAACACTGATGCTTATAAAATCTGTCGCTATGGACTATCAATCTATTTTGAGGGTAGTGCTTGATAAAAAGTGGCGTGTAGTTAAAACTATCGCGACGCGATTCGTAAGAACTAAGACTAGGACATTGTCGCTCCTACGACTTCTTACATCCTCTGAACCGAGACACGCTCTCGACACTTTATAAGGAAACAAAACTTATTAACGGTTGACGAGTCAGCACTTTACAAGTACAACACTTCACTTTAACGTCCTCTTTGACTGGATAAAATAACCAAGCACTTATTTATTTAGATGGCAAAAACGGCTTAGAACGCGTGGTTATCCCACTTCTGATCTTAAGGACCAGAAGCGGTTATTATTTAAATGAAAATAAATGACTCATCAACCAAGAAAGTTTTATTGCTTAAAAACGTTTTACAATAACAAGTACGTTCCTATTTCTACAACATTATAAACACGACCTTTGAATAACATTATAACGACTCTAAAATACGTCAGTCGCGTCCGGAGCCAAACGAAGAAGAGCCCGTTGACAGCGCGCCATGCATTTTTATACACTTCCACTCGTTGCGGGTAGGTTGGAAGGGGAATATCTAACAATAGTGTAATTAATTTGTAAAGTCATGTCTAATGCGAATAAAAAATTGAGAATCACGCAAAAACTATAAACCGTATTTTTATGAAATCTTGACCATTTCAAAGATAATTTAATTATTTATAATTTAGTCTAAGTGTTTTAGTTTAATACCTGTTGTTTTATGTGTAATAAATTAATAATGCGTCTAATTTTGGAGAGCGCTCCTTGATGGGCGAGTGCTATTACTGGGTGGACGTACGACGCGTTACGTGAGCTCAGCACAGAACACGCAAGCTAACCACTCAAGGTCATTGGCTGTTAATAGCTCCTTAACCAAGAAAACTTGTCCATTCGGGTTATGAACAAGTTTGCTTGCTAATACAAAATATAACGCATTAAAAAAAAGGTAGGTAGGTAAGTCATTTATTTATGTAGTCGGAGACGACCTTGACCTTAAATAATTCTCAAATCAGAAACGGCTCATTGACATGCTTAACTCACCACTGAGCAGGTTAATTTATAAACCTATTTCGCTCCAAGGACATTCCGTACCTACTTCAAAGGGAAAAAAGATTTTTTTTCCTTTTTTACCGACTTTCGAAAAAGGAGGAGGTTCTATGTTCGACTGTATGTATGTTTTTTTTTTTTTATGTATGTCCGCACATTTCTCCGTCAGTTGTGGACCGATTTTGAAAATTCTTTTTTTATCCGAAAGAATATACTCCCGAGGTGGTCCCATATAAATTTTATCGAAATCGCTTTAGCGCTTTTTGAGAAACTGAACAAAAACGAAAAATACGCATATCTTGATGACGTTTTTGGGTTCTCCAAATGTTTAAATTCCACGTTCCATGTTATTGGAGTTTTTAGTTCTGGGGTATAACAACTAAAAAGCGAAAAATAAAAAACTTTTTTACAAAAAAAACAACCGACTTCCAAAAAAAAAAATACACTAAAAATTTAAAAATAACTTTAATTTCGGAAGTCGGTGTCAAATATCGAAGAAATAAAATACAAACACCGACTGCCGAAATTAAAGTTATTTTTAAATTTTTAATGTATTTTTTTTTTGGAAGTCGGTTGTTTTTTTTGTAAAAAAGTTTATTTAGACGGAAGGATAACGCTGTGATACTTCACAGCGTTACATTTACGCCTGTCAATACCTATAAAGCCTATAGCTACCTTTATGCTATTCCAGACTATAATCTAAAAAAATTGATCTTTTGTTTTTTTTATTTTATAAAACACACCAAAAAAAAATGCCAAATAGGTGCAGCCGTTCTGAAATAATGCGCTTACATACATTCACCAAATGATTTTTATTTATATATCTAGATTTTTAGCCGACTTTCGAAAAAGGAGGAGGTTCTATGTTCGACTGTATGTTTCTTTTTTATGTATGTCCGCCGATTTCTCCGTCAGTTGTGGACCGATTTTCAAAAATATTTTTTTATCCGAAAGAATATACTCCCGAGGTGGTCCCATATAAATTTTATCGAAATTGCTTCAGCGTTTTTTGAGAAACTGAACAAAAACGAAAAATACGTATACCTCGATGACGTTTTTGTTTTCTCCAATTACGAGTGTCCCTAATAGCATTTATTGTGGGCATTCAGTTGGGCCACGTGCACTTCGTGGGTTGGCCAACTGTTAGATTTGGCCATCTAATAGAGGTAGGGCCTACATCAAAGGGCCCACAAAAAATGGCCAAAAAGGGGCCAACAACTGGGCCTGGGGGGGCCAACAACTGGGCCTGGGGGGGGGCAACAACTGGGCCTGGGGGGGGGGCATTGTAGATTTTTTATTCCATTGGTTGTTTTGCATTGTGCGGCCTTCTTACACAATATTGACAGTTATCCTACAGTTGACAAATGGTTAGGGTTTGGTTAGGCTGGTTTCACAGCTGTCCAGGAGACCCGTATGGGCCGCCCGTACTGGCACCCGGAACGGAGACATACGTGAGGCGCTAGAACATTGTTTCACAGCGACGCGGAGCGGGTCGCATACGGACCAATCCGCGTCGCTGTGAAACGATGTTCTAGCGCCTACGTAAGTCTCCGTTCTGGGATCCCATACAGGCGGCCCGTACGGGTCTCCCGGATAGCTGTGAAGCTAGCCTTAAGTGTAGTATTTTAGAATTACAGCTGTGGTACAAATATAATTAGAATTAAAAAATCATCATCATCAGCATTTTAATGTCCCCACTGCTAGAGCACAGGCTTCCTCTCTGTGAGGGTGTGGACCGTAATCCACCACGCGGGCCCAATGCAGATTGATGGATGTCACATGTCTTCAAATTTTTGGTACTAGGACTTGCCAGTTTCCTCACGATGTTATCCTTCACCGTTTTGAGAGCAGTAGTGATGAAATAATTTACATAAAGTAAAGCGCCTGCCTGGGTTTGAACTCACAACCTACAACTTGTAAGTCGCGACAGTCACCACTGGGCCACCACTGTTCCAAAAAATATGTTAGGGTAATGCCATATGTGACTAACTCTACATTTGACACGATTTGAGTTTTATTTTGCATTGTTTTACGAATTCCACTATTTTTATAGTACTAATTTCAGTAATTTTGTATAAATATCCTTTAATTAAACCTCCGTGGTAATAAATGTGTACTTTATAACCCCGGTGGCTCTCATGTGTGCCGCTAGTTTTCCGCTAGTTTGCCTTGCCAAAAACCCGATTCACGCGTTTTAAACCGCTATTATCACTATTAGCCAAGGTCTTTAGACCTGTAACAAGGTTCATACACACGGAACCTGACCAAGTCTGTAGTTACACGATGGCCGCCTGTCAACGGGGACTGACACATGCTGAAACGTGACACGTCCCGGGCTTGAGAGGTTAAAAAAGTTAAGGTTTATTTAAACAAATGTAAATGTGACTGACACTTCATGCAAAATGAACTCGTGATGAAGTGTTTTTGAACTACAGATCTTTCTCGATGCATGTTTTATAACTAATTTGTAATAGTAGTCGTAATTTGTGTTTGTATTTGTACATGAAAAAAAATATTGGGATGTGTTGAAATGGAAAACCTTACATTCGTAAAAACTTTTTTATTAGAAAAATAAATTGTGGCTGACACTAATACAGACCAAAACGTGACTGACTAACGTCACTTTGGATTTCAGAATAATCGTATTTTTAAATGAAACATTACGAATACAATACAATCATAACATAGGAACTTTACAAAAATAAACATATAAATAAAAAAAATGCTATTTTTGCGTTTAATTACAAAATGCAGAAAATTATACATTCATAGAAACGTTTTTATTAGAAAAATAAATTGTGGTTGACACTAATACAGACCAAAACGTGACTGACAAACGTCACTTTGAATTTCAAAATAGTCGTATTTTTTAAATGAAACAGAAACGAATACAGCACAATCATAAGAATGACACTTTACGAAAATAAACTTACTCGTATAAAGAAAAAAATGCTATTTTTGCGTTTAATTACAAAATGCATAAAATCATACATTCATAGAAACTTTTTTATTAGAAAAATAAATAGTGGCTGACACCAATACAGACCAAAACGTGACTAACGACACTTGTGAACATCAGAATGACTGGCCAAAATGACCGATCAGCTTTAAAATATTACTAAAATCTAATGCCTATTTGCTACTATTTGATACGTTTGTTTAAATAATTGGTACCTAATTAATAACTGAGAAAATGAATTCAAAAATTGGGCAGTCATTCTGATGTCAAGATGACTACCCACATTTAGAATCTCCACGTAAGGGCTCCAAAATTTCAATTCGCCTTTAAAAAATTAGTACCTATTTGACACTTAAACTTATATTTTTTCTAGATTTTTAGGGCATCATTTAGTTCTACCTAATTTTGAGGACAATGAGTCATTTGTATGTTTGCCATTTGTTAATATGACGCTAAATGATAAATGATAAATGATGTTTATTCAGTAAATAGGTTACAAGGAACACTTTTACACGTCAATGTTTTTTTGTCAGTTTAAGCTAGATGAGGCCGGTGTTTCCTAGCTGACTACCCTGAGAAGAAACACCGAAACAAACTCAGAGGTCAAAGTCTCTTTTAGTGTTCAAATCCATACAATGTGGACTGGTTAGATCCTATGAGAACCATGTACGTTTATGTCTGGGATGAGCTTTATGAAGAAAGCAACACACGAATTCGAGTGGACCTGTCCAGACAGTGCAAGCATTTGTCAGTCATCGCGAAGCTCAACTCAGAACTCTGAGGTGCTCAACGAACCGACGAACAATACCAAAGTAAGGACATTTGAGTAGGCCGCAAAAAATACTCAAACTGCCAGACAATCATAAAATCTACATGAATATAACGACATACATAGTTCTCGCATTCACATTATTCTATATGAGGACCATGCAGCTTAGTGTTTGTAGTGGTCTTTTGAAGAAAGAACCAAACATATTTGAGTGGACCTGTCCAGTCAGTGCAAGCATTTGTCAATAGTCGAATAGCTCAACTTAAAAACCACTAAGGAGCTCAATGACATGACGAACAATACCAAAGAAAAGACATTTGGGTAGGCCGCAAAAGTACTCAAACTGTCAGACAACGTTGAAAATTACTGTAAAAAGGAGGAGAAAATAATAATAATAACCCACATAGTCCTCACATTTACAATAATTAAGTAATCAAAAAAAAATAAAAATATAATACTTTACAAAGTAAATATTTGTGTCAAACAAAATAGTAATCATAATATGTCAATCAAAAAATAAAAATAAATATAATACTTAACAAAGTATTCAAGTCAAAAAAAAAAATAATAATAATAAAATGTCAATAAAAAAATAAAATAAAAAATATAATGCAATACTATACAAGTATTCATGTCAAAAACGAATATTAAAAAAAATATATATATAAAAAATTTTTCATCAGTAAGTAGTACATATGAAAACAATGGCTCATGTATATCATTGAAGCAGCTCAATCCCACGCCTTTTTGTCCTCAAGAAAGTCATTAATTGTGTAAAAAGCTTTCTGGCATAGCTTACGTTTAATAAATGATTTAAATTTATTTATGCTTAGTTCTTGAATTTGGCTAGGAAGTTTATTATAGAAACGTATACATTGACATCTAAACGAACCACCTATTTTTTTCTTGAGCCTGGTTTTTGGTACAATAAATTTGTGTTTGTTCCTAGTATTTATGCTATGGATATCACTGTATCTTTTAAACAGATTAATATTTTTATGTGCATACATGAGATTCTCATAAATATATTGAGAGGGAACAGTCATAATATTAATCTCTTTAAATTTGTCTCTGAGGGAGTGTCTGGGACTTAATTTATAAATTGCACGAATAGCCCTTTTCTGTAAAACAAAAATTGTCTGAATATCGGCGGCATTTCCCCACAACAGAATGCCGTACGACATCACACTATGAAAATAACTAAAGTATACTAAACGAGCTGTCTCTAAATCAGTTAAACCACGAATTTTCCTTACGGCGTATGCTGCAGAGCTAAGTTTTTTGGACAGTTTATCTATATGGGGGCTCCACTGAAGCTGCGCATCCAAAGTTAAACCTAAGAACACTGTGGAATCCTCGGGTTTCAACTCTTCACCCTTTATTGACACACTAGTGTTCACTTGTATTACATTGGGTAATGTGAACTTTATGCATTTTGTTTTTTTCTCGTTAAGGAGAAGATTATTGACATTAAACCAGTTAACTACAGTTGAAAGAGCATTATTTACATTATCAACAACCACCTGCTGACGTTTGAGTTTAAATAAAAGTGAAGTGTCATCTGCAAACAGCACTATATCATGTTTATCCTTTATGAGGTAAGGCAAGTCGTTGATATAGATTAGAAACAAAAAAGGACCCAGAATTGAGCCTTGAGGAACCCCCATTCTGACTACAGACCCGGAAGACCTTTTGCCGTTCACATCAACTCTCTGAATCCTATTACCCAAGTATGAAGTAAGAAGATCCAGAGAGGCGCCCCGGACTCCGTAGTAGTGCAGCTTCCTGATCAATGTATCATGGAGAACGCAATCGAAAGCCTTAGACAAATCGCAAAAAAATGCCCAACGCATCGCATTTATCTTCCCATGCATTATAAATGTGTCCCAAAAGTTCAACACCAGCATCAGTTGTTGAACGACCCTTTGTGAAACCAAACTGTTTGTTGTGTAATAATTTGTGTTTATTAAAATATCTTTGAATTTGATCTAAAATAATTTTCTCAAAAATTTTACTAAAAGTAGGTAGCACTGATATAGGTCTATAATTAGTAGGGTCTGATGTACTACCCGATTTAAACAATGGTATAATTTTACTATATTTCATTAGATCAGGAAACTCACCACAATCTATACAATTATTAAAGATTACTGCTAAAGTAGGTGCTACAATGTCTATAATAGACCTAGCAACGTCAACAGAATTACCCCATAGATCTGCAGTCTTTTTAACATTTAAAGTATTAAAAGTTTTGATTACATCATTACAAGTGACATATTGGAAATAAAATTGGGATTCACAAACTGGAACGTTTTCTTTAAGTAAAATTTCTGCAGCAGTTGGTGATGAATTTAGAGATTTTGTAGTCGATACGGGAATCTCTGCAAAGAAATTTTCAAATGCCGCGGCGACTTGCGAATCTGATTTAATGATACTGTCATCAATAGCAAGGCTGTAATCACTACTTCGGTTGCAAGACCTTCCCGTTTCGCTATTAATAATATCCCAAGTCATTTTAATTACATTACTACTATTTTTAATTTTTGAACTTAAGTAGCGAGATTTCGCCAAATAACATACTTTTTTAAATAATTTAGAATAATTCTTAACATATAAATTAAATTCTACAGTGTTAATATAAGTCCGTTCTTCATACAGCTCATACAGCCGTTTTCTACTTTTATTAATACCAATGGTGGCCCAGTCACTGAAGGAAGTATTGCCATTTACCGAAATCGTCTTAGGAATAAAAGTAGTATCAAATTGCGTGCAATACATTTTGAAAAAATCATTATAATGTTGATTAGGGTCATCATTAGTTGACAAAAGTGGGATTTTATTTGAGAGTTTAGTTTTAAATGTTTCCAAGCGACCTTTAGATTTTGGGTTAACAGTGATATCTTTTTTTCGTTTATATTTGTTTATATTTGGTATAGTGATCAATAGTCCACTATGATCAGAGTCTAATAAATTAATAATTTTTTTGTGGGTAGGTAAAATATCTGCATAAATATTATCTAGGCAAGATGCAGTAGTGAGGGTTATTCTAGTAGGCTCCATAAATAGATTTACAAGATTGTATGACTGAAACAAACTTATAATTTTAGTGCTTAGGCTAGAAGTTTCTAACAAATTAACGTTGAAGTCGCCACAAACGATGACAGACTTACTAGAGTTACAAATTTTTTGCAACACTTCATCCATTACTTTTTCAAAACAATCATACAATCCTTTAGGTGGTCTGTACACACTTAATATAACAAACTGCTCCAATTCAATACAGGCAATTTCAACTGTCTGTTCAACAGAGAGGCTCACAATATCCTTGCGGTCTTTAAACTTAAGTATATTATTTATGAAAATTAATGAGCCACCATGTATAGCGTTTACTCTACTGAACGAACTACCAACCTGGTGATTACTATAATTAAACATAATCTGATGGCTTTTAAGCCAATGTTCAGTTATACAAAGAATATCTACATTGTTAAATTTAAGGAATAATTCTATTTCTAAATCCTTGCCCATACAACCATAAATATTTTGGTGCACCAGGTCATTAAAACCCGCGGGTGCAGTGTTTAATTTTACCTCCAAATTACCACCTCCTTAATTATAGATCAAACAGGTAAGATCAGTATCCTTAAAATCAGCATTTTCAATTTTACCAGTAGATATATTACGCGTGAAAGTGATTTCCTCGGCATTAAAATCATCAGTATAATTTTCTGATATACAATTATTAGGATGTTCATTAATAAATGATGAATTAGTACCTGCATTATTACTAGTAACATTACTTTTATCGTTGATCCTTAATTTACCTCTTAATTCAGTTTTTATTGCATTTAGATGACGCCTCTTTGTTCTTGCAGATAGTCCAGAATATTGTCGTGTAGAGCTGCTGTTATTAGCTTCATCATATTCTTCTGTTATCTCTTCCGCCATCTCGATCTCTAGCAAATCTAAACCAGTTTGTTATGACACCTGTGATTCCAGCATCAGTTGCTGTCTCTGCCAACTTGTTTCTTCACACTGCAACTGTAAATATTACGAAGCAGTACTTTAGCATTTCATTTAGAATGTGGCGGAAAGTACTTGGACCACCACCTTACAATTTGGAGCAAATCGCTGTCGCTTATGTTTCTGCGCCAGATCCCAAAATCAGGTGATCCATTGTTCGATGTGACGTCAGCGGCTTGCGAACACCGACCGGCGCGCGAGCAGAGCGACGCGGCTCAGTCGTCTTTCGTCTACCTACCTTACCGTTCGATTCGCGCCGCGCTCATTATAATTGTTACTTACTTTTCATATTGTTTGCTATATTGCTAGTACTAGTTCTGTTATCTTACTTCACCTTTAAATATATTCATTTCATCCGATTATAATAACATTCTTCATTTCTTCGCCTTTCGTTCTCATTATTCCTGCTAAGCTTCGCTTGCCATTATAGTGCTTAACGACCTTACTATACGGGTTAGATTCCCGTGTAGCGTAGTAGTAGTATCTCATTTATATACTACCTACATTGGTGACCCTCGACTACCGCGTTACAAGACTTCAAGATACCGGTGGACCTGCAAAAGAAGAGTGTGCCTTGTGTTTGCATTGGTGGCTGACTCAAAAGCAGAAAGTGGTTGGTACAAGGAATTAGCGGTGAGCGATTTTAACTCATTTTACAATGACTGAGTCGGACAGCTACGTCGACTGCAAGGATGTTTCCGCTGCCTCAGGAGAGGTAACTGCGGTTGGAATGCCATTGCGCTGTCCGCCATTTTGTCCAGAGGAGCCGGCATTGTGGTTTGCCCAGCTAGAAGGCCAATTTATTCTGTCCAGAATTACCAGCGACTCAACAAAATTTTATTTTGCATCGACTCAACTCGAGACTAAATACGCCTTGCAAGTCAGGGATATCATTACCAACCCTCCAGAGGCTAATAAGTTTGAGAAATTAAAATCAGAACTCATAAGTCGGTTGTCTGCGTCACAAGAAAAACGAATACAACAGCTATTACTCCACGAGGAATTAGGTGATCGCAAACCGTCACAATTCTTGAGACACTTGCAAAATTTAGCAGGGCCATCAGGTGCAGCTGAATTCGTCAAAAGCATATGGACTAACCGGTTACCCCAAAATATACAAACGGTAATCGCTTCTCAAATTGCTGATTTACAGGCTGAAAGATTAGCGGAGATAGCGGACAGGGTGTACGAAATCGCCCCGATGACACCACAGATCGCGAGCACGTCTGCTTCCACCAACGCTGTTACGTCGGACCTGGCCAAGCAGGTGAGCGAGCTCACGAAGCAGGTGGCCGCGCTCACTTCACGTTTCAACAACAGAGGAAGGCAACGCTCACGCTCAAGGTCTCGCAACAACCGTCGAAGGTATGACCACTCTAAATCCCGACCGCAGCAACCACCACAGAACCACCCACACTGTTTCTACCACTACACGTATGGAGACAAGGCACAAAAATGTAAGCAACCATGCTCATTCGCGGAGGAAAACAGGAAGGGCGGTCGCAAGTAGCGGCCAACGACTGCCCTACTTCTTCAGGCCGTCTATTTATCACGGATCGGACGTCAAAAATGCAATTTTTAGTGGACACTGGCTCAGATCTATGTGTTTTTCCTCGGTCTGCTGTCAAAACGCCCTGCAAACAATCCAATTACGACCTGGTAGCGGCAAACAACACAGTAATACGCACTTACGGTCCTCTGCAACTGCAATTAAACTTAGGACTAAGGAGGAACTACAGCTGGAACTTCACAATTGCAGACGTTTCAAAAGCCATAATTGGAGTCGACTTTCTCAGCTTTTACAATCTATTGGTAGATTGCAGGAATCAACGCCTGATCGACCACCTCACCTCTTTGTCAGTACCAGCAGTACACTGCAATTCAGTCGACATTGCTTCAGTGAAAGCGGTGGTAGGTGACACGGATTACCACCAAATTCTACGTGAGTATCCGGAGATAACGCGCCCTCCAGGGAAACAGGTCCCGGGCAATCACAATACGCTGCACTTCATCAGGACGACGCCAGGACCACCTGTAGCATGTAAGCCTAGACGCCTAGACCCTACTCGACTGCAGGCTGCTAAGAAGGAGTTTGAGCAAATGCTCGCAAGCGGAGTAGCACGGCGTTCGGAGAGTCCTTGGTCGGCGCCACTGCATCTGGTAAAGAAGAAGGACGACGGATGGAGACCATGTGGCGACTACAGGGCACTTAACTCCAGAACAATACCCGACAGGTACCCCATCCGCCATATTCAGGACTTCTCCCATCAGTTAGCAGGCTGCACAGTCTTCTCCACTATAGACCTTGTGAAAGCCTATAGTCAGCTCGCAGTAAACCCGGAGGATATAGCTAAAACCGCGATAACCACCCCCTTCGGTCTCTACGAGTTTCCCTTTATGACCTTTGGTTTGAGAAACGCGGCTCAAACCTTCCAAAGGTTCATTGACGAAGTCCTACTCGGCCTAGACTTCTGCTATGGATATGTCGACGATATCCTAGTGTTCTCAGCGACGGTGGCAGACCACAAGGTGCATCTACGCCTATTATTCGAACGTCTGAATAAATACGGGGTCGTCATCAACACAGTCAAATGCAACATCGGACAACCAGAGGTGACTTTCTTAGGATACAGTGTGTCAGCTGAGGGCATAAAACCACTTCAGACTAAAGTGCAGGCCCTCCAGGAGTTTCCGATACCCAAAACCGTCAAGGAGCTGCGACGATTCTTGGGCATGATTAATTTTTATCGCCGATTTGTCCCAAACGCAGCCCAGCTACAAGCACCGTTAAACACTGCCCTTGCTGGTCCTAAGATCAAAGGTTCTCATCCAGTACAAATGTCTCCAGAGATGCTGAAGGCTTTCGACGATTGCAAGTCCTCGCTGTCTAAAGCAACACTCTTGGCTCATCCAGATGCATCGGCAGACTTAGCGATTGTAACCGACGCATCGAATACAGCTATAGGCGCTGTTCTTCAACAACGCAAAGGTGAGAGCTGGCAGCCACTAGCCTTTTATTCCCACAAGCTAAACAATGCTCAAAAGAAGTACAGCCCGTATGATCGAGAGCTGCTAGCAGTGTATGAAGCAATTAAATACTTCCGTCATATGGTTGAAGCTCGAACATTCGCGATTTTCACTGACCACAAGCCACTAATCTTCGCGTTCAAGTCAAACAGGGAGAGTCTCTCGCCGAGGCAGTTTCGGTACCTAGACTATATCAGCCAATTCACAACAGACCTAAGGTACCTACCAGGCAGAGAAAACATTGTTGCAGATGCTCTATCACGCGTAGAAGAGGTATCTGCTGCCATCAACTTCGAGAACCTTGCACGACTCCAGGATGATGATCCAGAACTGCAAGACCTCATACTCCATGGTACGACGCTTAAATTAAAAAAGATAGCATCAACACATAGTGGGAACTTACCCGTGTACTGTGACGTCTCCACACAGGTGCCACGTCCCTATGTAACACCAACACTGCGTAGAGAAGTTTTCAACTCACTGCATAATTTACATCACCCTGGGAAATCTGCTACAGTGCGACTGGTGACAAAACACTACATATGGCCAGGGATTCGCAAGAATTGTAGAGAGTGGGCAAGGCAATGTTTAAAATGCCAGACGTGTAAAGTCACACGTCACACTAAATCTCCACTTTCCTCTTACCTGACTCCATCCTCTCGTTTCTCTCACATCCACCTCGACATCATAGGGCCCTTAACCCTTTCGTCTGATTTCAGGTACTGCCTTACCGTCATTGACAGGTTCACCCGATGGCCTGAGGCGTACCCCCTAAAGGACATCACTGCGGAGACATGCGCTGCTGCTCTGGTGACTGGTTGGGTGGCCAGGTTCGGCTGTCCAACACGGATAACCACCGACCGTGGTCGCCAATTCGAGAGTCACTTGTTCAAGGCTCTCACTGCCTTGTTGGGGGTAGACCACTTTCGCACTACTGCCTACCATCCAGGGGCTAATGGCATCGTGGAACGGCTGCATCGCCAGTTGAAGGCCGCCATCATGTGCCACACCTCCTCACAGTGGACGGAAGCTCTTCCACTGGTACTTCTCGGCATGCGTAACTCGTGGAAGGAAGACATCCAGGCTACGCCGGCCGAACTCGTCTACGGAGAAGCACTTCAACTACCAGGCCAGTTCCTATCTTCGAGAGAAGACTACACTGCAGCTGACGTCACCGAGTACGCAAACCGTCTGCGATGTCACATGACCAAGCTGACTCCAAAACCTACTGCGTGGCATACTACGAGTAAATCGCCCTTCTACGTGCCACGAGATCTGCACTCTTCTTCTTACGTCTTCCTGCGGAGAGACTACGTACGGCGCACACTCGAACCACCATATGCAGGACCTTACAAGGTTTTACAGAGACACGCAAAATACTTCACGATTGACATACAAGGGAAGCCGAATAATGTGTCGATTGATCGTCTCAAACCGGCCTACATGATGCGTGAAGAAGTTCAAGAGGAAAAACCTGCACCAACTACTGACACCACCGCTCCTCCTACAAGTCAAGAAAAGAGGACGAGAAGCGGGCGGCGAGTACGGTTCCCCGATTATTATCGACCGTAGTTACGGTCTGGCCGGGGGGAATATGTGGCGGAAAGTACTTGGACCACCACCTTACAATTTGGAGCAAATCGCTGTCGCTTATGTTTCTGCGCCAGATCCCAAAATCAGGTGATCCATTGTTCGATGTGACGTCAGCGGCTTGCGAACACCGACCGGCGCGCGAGCAGAGCGACGCGGCTCAGTCGTCTTTCGTCTACCTACCTTACCGTTCGATTCGCGCCGCGCTCATTATAATTGTTACTTACTTTTCATATTGTTTGCTATATTGCTACTCGTAGTACTAGTTCTGTTATCTTACTTCACCTTTAAATATATTCATTTCATCCGATTATAATAACATTCTTCATTTCTTCGCCTTTCGTTCTCATTATTCCTGCTAAGCTTCGCTTGCCATTATAGTGCTTAACGACCTTACTATACGGGTTAGATTCCCGTGTAGCGTAGTAGTAGTATCTCATTTATATACTACCTACAAGAATAACACAATCGATAAAGTAATAATAAACCTCAAATAATATTACTGGGTAATACGATACCCCTTGATAAGACTGGTTGTCACTTTCGGGCTTCTGACGACCCGTAACGACTGTTAAAGATCCACGATTGATAGCCGGGACCAACAGCTTAACGTGCTTTCCGAGGCACGGAGGAGTCTCAGTATGTAAAGATGGTCACCCATCCATGAATCCCGGCAAACGTAGCTTAAACTGATGGATCGTCCCGTGCAGCTGTTATTACTTAAGCCACGAGCTTCTCCATAAATAAATGAATCTAATATGGTTACATAAATATATCTAATATTATCTGTAATTTTCATAGTCATACCTACTTACAATGACTTTTGACAATAATTGTAAATTTTTCAAACTAAACTTATTATTTTATCCAGTCCAGTTGCATTGAATTGCCAGAGAGTTGGTGAAAACCCGTTCCAGATTTCTTCTGGTAATTGTGGCAATTCCTTTGCCACCAACATAGGCCAAAACATTTATCGGCTCATAGTCAATAAGCAATCATAAATAAACGTAAAACAATGTATGTATACTCGTTTATCTATTAAATTTCATATAATAGTAGTATTATAACTACATAGTATATCATCAGTACGTCCAGTGGTCTTGCTTGCTTGTAAAGCTTGTATATTTCTATCAGAAAATTGTACTTACCAATTGTTCTTTGTGTTCTTCATCTTCAAGCCAATTTTCTATTTATCTAATATCGTCAAGTGATTTTAATGGTATGTCTATATCTACCAGCAAAGTAGCTGCACTAGACACATGTGGTGAAGGAGAGTGATATTCTCAGTAAAATATCATTTTGAGTTTGCTTCAGGTCCTCCATTGCAGTGTGAATGTGTCCAAGACATTGAGCAATGACATCTAAAATAATAATAATAATAAAGTAATACATTCCCTAGATAGAAGATTCCAAAACAATATAAAAAAGTGTGTGTGTACTTATGTACGCACGTAAGAAGTTATACTTCTTTGGCAAAACCAGATAAAAAACCAAACTGTTACAAAGTTTACAAAACGAAAACAATCATTCTTCATGAACCACAGACCATAGCTAACTTAACGGTGTCAGTTCTAGCTAACTTCAGGCTGTAGGTTTTTGTGACGGTGTGCGCGAGCATCGTAAAAATTTACTCTCATCATTTTGCCCTAACGTACCTAAAGAAGTATAACTTCAAAAACAGTATGCCTACTACTGTTTCTTTTGATAGATTTAAAGTAAAATAAATTCACAATTTTAAGAAAAACAATGATCCACCATCGTGGATTCTAAAATGAATGTCAGATTTGCAATCGGCACCCCCAAAAACCTATTACACGATACCCACATCGAAACTTTGAGAAAAAGTTGCATCCGCCATCTTGAATTTTAAAATGAATGTCTAATTCGCAATCAGCACCCCCAAAAACCTATTACACGATACCCATATCATATTTTAGAGAGAAAGTTGCATCCGCCATCTTGGATTTTAAAATGAATGTCTAATTTGCAATCAGCAACCCCAAAAACCTATTACACGATACTCATATCGAATTTTTGAGAAAAAGTGGCAGCCGCCATCTTTGATATAAAAATGAATGTCAGATTTGCAATCGGCAGCCCCAAAAACCTATTACACGATACCCATATTGAATGTTTGAGAAAAAGTTGCATCCGCCATCTTTGATTTCAAAATAAGCGTCAGATTTGTAATCGGCACTCCCAAAAACCTATTAAACGATACCCATATCGAATGTTTGAGTAAAAGTTGCATCCGCCATCTTTGATTTCAAAATAAGTGTCAGATTTGCAATCGGCACTCCCAAAAACCTATTACACGATACCCATATCGAATGTTTGAGAAAAAGTTGCATCCGCCATCTTTGATTTCAAAATAAGTGTCAGATTTGCAATCGGCACTCCCAAAAACCTATTACACGATACCCATATCGAATGTTTGAGAAAAAGTTGCATCCGCCATCTTTGATTTCAAAATAAGTGTCAGATTTGCAATCGGCACTCCCAAAAACCTATTACACGATACCCATATCGAATGTTTGAGAAAAAATTGCATCCGCCATCTTTGATTTCAAAATAAGTGTCAGATTTGCAATCGGCACTCCCAAAAACCTATTACACGATACCCATATCGAATGTTTAAGAAAAAGTTGCATCCGCCATCTTTGATTTCAAAATAAGTGTCAGATTTGCAATCGGCACTCCCAAAAACCTATTACACGATAGCCATATCGAATGTTTGAGAACAAGTTGCATCCGCCATCTTTGATTTCAAAATAAGTGTCAGATTTGCAATCGGCACTCCCAAAAACCTATTACACGATATCCATATCGAATGTTTGAGAAAAAGTTGCATCCGCCATCTTTGATTTCAAAATAAGTGTCAGATTTGCAATCGGCACTCCCAAAACCTATTACACGATACCCATATCGAATGTTTGAGAAAAAGTTGCATCCGCCATCTTTGATTTCAAAATAAGTGTCAGATTTGCAATCGGCACTCCCAAAAACCTATTACACGATACCCAAATCGAATTTTTGAGAAAAAGTTGCATCCGCCATCTTTGATTTCAAAATAAGTGTCAGATTTGCAATCGGCACTCCCAAAAACCTATTACACGATACCCATATCGAATGTTTGAGAAAAAGTTGCATCCGCCATCTTTGATTTCAAAATAAGTGTCAGATTTGCAATCGGCACTCCCAAAAACCTATTACACGATACCCATATCGAATGTTTGAGAAAAAGTGGCATCCGCCATCTTTGATTTTAAAATGACTGTCAGATTTGCAATCGGCGCCCCCGAAAACCTACACGATACCCATATCAATATTATATAATATAATCATATTATTATTATTATTATAACTTCAAAAATAAAAAGGCTGTGACCTACCCGTTTGCAAAATATCATTCAAATCCCTTCAGCCGTTATTGTGTGATTGACAGGCAAACATACAAACATTCACATTTATAATATTAGTAGGATGTAGGATTGTTGTATTTTATATTAGGGGGTGACATAACCTACCAACACAAGCAATTTTTGCTAAAGAATCAACCTCAAAATTGCGGGTAAAAAATGGTCAAGTAATTGTCAGACTCAATCCCGGGCTGATAAGTTTTAAGTTTTTATATTTCTATGTATTGTAATAATTTTGTGAATACTTATTGTTACTGAAATAATAACTTAATTGTCTGATTAAATAAATAAATAATATTAAATATTATATGCATAGATTTTATTTATTTTGAGGTTGGTCCCATAGTAAAAGTTAGCTGACAAATATTTTGAAATCTTATATTTTCTTACAAGTGACAAACTTTGTTACTTACCAACATTAAAATCTTGTATAAGATTTGGTGATGAACTAGGTGTTGGTGTACATACTGGTGGTAAAATTATTTTTGGCAGCAGATGGCCATCACTGTCAATTTGAAAAGGACGAACTTCCTTGTCCATTTTTCGGTTTCTACTCCTATAACGGTTGAAGCCAATTCCGATCTACTTTCAGCCTTTTTACATTTTTGTCTGACTTTAGAGTCGATCTGTAAAATAATCATTTATTATTAAGGTGTGCAGATACCGGGGCTGTTGTTGTCGTTGATGATACCCAGTAGGTGATTCATGGTCTGGACAGGGGCATCGCACTCACATTGGGTATCAGACCAGTCTATGAATTTTACCAAGTTGTATTGAGTGATTTCCATATAGGCCACTGCAGTTCACGTCCAGGTGGCAGGTGTTCCCTGGGTTCTAAGAAGTCAGGAGCTGGGTGGTATTGGTCTTCCCATGGTTTTCAGGGGTGCATTAAAGGAGCCTTCTCGAGTGGTGTTAACTATATCGTTTTGCCATTCCAAACGCCCTGCACACCCTGGACGGCTAGCAGCTGGTAACGCAGAGTCTAGCTGATCATTCCTTTCACCACAATGGTAAATCCAAACAGCTCTCTTCAGAGCCATGTACAACAGCCCTTTTTAAGGTCACCTAACAATAACAACAACATCTCTGAGGGCACTCACCACAGTCTCTCCAAGTTGCATATTATGTTCATGTATTCAAATGATTTATTTACAATCTGTTTGCAGTAGCCTCAGAATACGAAGGTTTCAAACTCCGGGTTTTAGGAAAGCGGAACAGTTTTTCGTTTTGTTTGGCTGGTGAACAGTCACACTTAAACATTTCCTTCTAATTTCATCCATACCACAAAGGTTCAATTCTCACAAGCTTTTTGAACTCGTGTTACACAAAAAAATGCACTTTATACACACTAAACGGATATTAGTATCTATTAAGTATTTTTATATAGTTGGAACATTATTTCTAGTAAAAACTACCATTCCGAAAGAAAAAAATAACTGTCACGTCTTGACGTCTGTCACTTTTTTGGCTTTTGTTCCTTGTGGAACAGACTACGGTCAGAGACCATGCTGCCTAGTCATCAGTTAGTTCGTTTTTTTTTTTGTCTTTTGATTTGTGTATATCTAGTGATTTAGATAATTTTTAGGCATATTTTATTATTATTACATATTTTTCGCTGATATAAATAAGTATTATTTAAATTAACACTTACAATAATTTACCGGCTATTGCCGATAAGTGAAACCAAACGCGAAACGACGCCATTTTAAAAGTGTTATCACATCACAGTGTTGCCAACTCAGTGGATTTTCCACTAGATGTGGTGGTTTAGACTTTCCTTTTTTCTTCCTTTTTCCTCCAAATTTTAATTTATTTTCTAAAAAATAAAATAAAATTTGGAGGCCCGTAATTCGGAAACGGTGCGTCGGAGGGCCATGCTTCTCAGACCTTAAATTAAATGGTTTCTATGGACAAGGTTAATAAAGTGCTACAATAAAAATAGCCGAAATCAGTTAAAAAAAAAACTCCGAAAATTTGTCTAAATCCTTTGGCACTTGGAAATATTTTTGCAATTTTTTTCTTCTTCTTAATTCTTTATTGTACACAAAAATTTTACATATTACATAATGGTTACACAATACATGTACAAAGGCGAGCTTAACTAAATGTTGAGTTTTCTCCCAGCAAACCTTTGAGTGATAGAGAGAGATCACTGTTGAGGGTAGGATTCAGTGTACAATACTTATAAACCTACATAAATAATTCTAAATATATATTATACATATTAATACCAATATAATACTAATATTATGTCAATTTGAAAGGAAGTGCTTTTTTATTTTCTTCTTGAAGACATCTAGAGAGTTCCAGAGACGCAATGCAGTAACAGAAAAGGAGCCATTATAGCGGCTGGAAGTGTGACGCGGAATATGAAGGAGAAGAGAATTGGCAGTGCGATAGGGTTTACCCCTCGGAACGAAGTACTCAAACCGTTCACGAAGGTATTGAGAAGAATTCAGATTATGCAGGATAGTATAGAGAAGAGATAGGATATGGGTATCTCGGCGATGCCGAATTGGCAGCCACCTCAATCTGGTCCGAAACTTCGACACATGGTCGTACTTGCGGAGGCCAAAAATGAAAAGGATGCATAAGTTCTGCAGCCGCTCGAGTTTGTTAAGAAGTACCTCCGTTGCATCTAGAAAACAGACATCCGCATAGTCTATTAGCGGTAGGAGAAGAAATTGTGCAAGAGTGACCTTAGTGTGAAATGGAAGAATAATAAGAATTTTTGGAGACGTTTAAGAGACTGAAAAGAGTAGAAAACCCTCTTACTAACGTCAGCAATATGAACCTCCCAAGAGAGGTTAGTGTCTATATGGACGCCTAGGTTTTTAGCGCTTTTCGAGTACAATATGGGCACCGAATCATATACTACTGGCGGGAGAGACTGATGATCTAAAAGGCTGAGCATGTAGCTTGCGACTTAGTTGGGTTCAGTAAGAGTCCAAAGGATTTAGCCAACTTGTTGATATTTTCAAGGTCATCATTGATGGCATCCACAGCCTCAGCGAGTTAACCCATTCTAAAGTGACGGTATAACTGCAAGTCGTCTGCATAGAGATGATAGTTAGAAGTAAAGACCTTAGTGATAGCGTTTATAAAAACTGAGAAAAGAAGAGGAGAGAGGACGCCACCCTAAGGTACAACCGCAGCCAAATCACACCATTCAGAGAAATCCTCATCAGACCGAACATACTGCGAGCAGCCTCGAAGATAAGATTTGAAACACTCAATTACTGGCGCAGAGACATTAAGGGAGGAAAGGATTCCTAAGAGAATGTCAAAGTACACTGAATTAAAGGCACTGCTGAAGTCCAGTAAAACCAACACTGTCAAGCATTTGTTTTCCATAGCCAGTCTTATATCGTCAGTTATTTTGACAAGAGTTGTCACAGTGCTATGGCCAGGTCTGAAACCAGAGGTAAGGACTCAGCAGGTCATTAGAGGATAGATAACAAGACAGTTGCTTCTGAACAACGCTCTCGAGAACTTTTGAAAGGATTGGGAGGATGGATATTGGACAGAACTGAGATGGAGAAGAGGGATTCGAAACTTTAGGAAGTGGTAAGACGTGAGCCTTCTTCTAAGCAGAAGGAAACGTGTTAGTGAAAAGAGAAAAAATTACTATGTGAGTTACAACAGGAACTATTTCACTCAAAATAGGTAGGAACATTTGGAACTGAAGACCATAGTCACCTAACGCCTTAATGGAGATGGATTGAAAACATTTCTTAATATCTAGCTCAGTAATTGGGTGGAAAGTGAAAGAAGTATTTGCTGGTAAAGGAAGATTGGAAAGATCATTGAGAGTCGAAGATTTAACATCGATATCGAGTATAATTGGTGATGTAGAAAAGTGCGCATTAAGTGCATTGAGGTCTATTTTATCAGAAGAACTCTTGCTAGAGGCTTTGCCAATACCAATAGTCTTTAAAAATTGCCATACTTGTGTCGGGTTGAAGTTATCAATTGAGTTGTGAATGTGATGACTTTTGGCATTCCTACACAAACAACTGCAGCGATTTCGCATCTTCTTATAAAGGTCCCAGTTTTCCTCAGTAGCCCGATTCCTGTATAAACGCTTGGCCTTATCACGTTTCGCCATCAGGTTTTTTATAGCTGGGGAAAGCCATGGTGCAGGGAGGTGTTTGACTCTTACCTTTTTAAGGGGTGCATCATACAAATACAATATAGTACTGCTGAAAACTGACACCATAGAGTCCATTTTCTCGCCGGTGAACACAGAAGACCAGTCAATCCCACCCGCATCAGCCCTCAAACGCTCCAAATCAACGTTTTTAAAACTGCGAAGAAAGAGAAATTTGGCCTTGCGTTGAGGAAGTCAAATTTTATAGGAAAGGTAAATGAGGTCATGGTAGCATTCTGTTACTTTTTTAGTCCACTTTCCTGTTGTTGATCTCATCATGTGACCAGTCCATTTCCATTTTAACTAAATACAAATAACAATAAAAATAAATAAATAATTTTAAAAAAAATTAAGTAATCTAACAATAAACAAGAAAAAAATAATTTCAGCACTCAAACCTCGATGCACTCGCCGGCTACATTAGTTTTATAATTAAAAGATAAAAAGCCTGTAGTCCAAACAAAATAAATACACGTTAGTATGTTTCCGAACGAAAACTTTGAGTAACACCGAACGGTCTAAATGTCAAATGACAATAATAACATAAGTAAAAAATCAAAACAAAACAAAAAACTAAAAAAATTGAATGACCGACACATGAACGACATAAAACATAAAAATTATAAGTACCTAGTATATTATATACTCAGAAAAAGGGAAGACTCGCAACGAAGACTCATCACTTTACTGTCTAGCAAATTCTCTTATCGGGCACTGGCTTCGAAGTTACGGCTGAGGGCTCAGCAACGGGAAACTGAGCCACAAGTTCTTGATATTCCGAAGCAAACTCAATCTTCCGTCGCGATTTTTCGGAAACCTGGATGACAATCTTCCCCTCAGATGTCCAACACTTATGTATTCCGAAGTACTTCCGAGCATTCATAAAAATATCGTGTCTGAGCTTAGTCAGGAACTCAGAAAGCGTTAAACCAGAGCCTTTCAGCTTGGTTGTTATTTCGCCACACCTCATTCCTTACGATGCGGCTTTCAAATCTAACTAAGAGGGGACGAGGTTTGCTGGTGTTGCTTCCAAGGCGGTGACAGGCTGTTATATCTTTAGAGGCGACGTTGGCCATTTCCAGACGCTCCGACAAAATCTTCAGGAAACCATTGCTTAGATCTGCTCCCTTGTCCTCACTCAGGCCACGCAACAGAAGAACCTTAGCACGGGTTGTCATTTCGTGCCTATCCAGCCAAACACAAGCAACTCCATCTGGGATTTCAGTGAACTCAATGTTTTCCAAACTAGGGTCTTCAACTCAGTGAAGTCCTTGGATAGGCTGGCAATAGTCTTATGTGAAGCTTCACCACTGGCATTCTTCAAGTCTTCCTCATACTGTGACATTCTTGAAGCAAATGTAGGAGACAGCTCCACCACAGTGCTTGACGATTTGGAGTACAGGTCCATTTCAGCAAAGAGCAGTGCTTGCAGTGTAGAGAAGTGGTGTCAAGGAGATTTGATGAACTGACTGAGTGCACCAGAGGTTAATGTACTACTTTATTATGTTTCTTGCATTTAAAAGTTGTTTTTAATATTTTATTAAATTAATTATATGAGAGCTCAAAATTGTAACTGTATTATTTGGGACTACCCTCCAATTACTCAATTTTTTCTCAATAATTTCTCGAGATTTTTACATCATCTCATGGTTTTCGACTAGAGCAACAATTTCTTCCTTGAAAAGATTTTCATCCGAGCAACTATTTTGAAAATATGAAGCGTTTTGTAAAAAATAAAATAAAATTTGGAGGCCCATAACTCGGGAACGGTGCGTCGGAGGGCCATGCTTCTCAGATCCCAAATGGTTTCTATGAACAAGGTTAGTAAGGTGCTGCAATAAAAAGGGCAGAAATCTGTTAAAAAAAAATCTCTGAAAATTTTACTAAGTCCTTTGATGATCGCCGACATTTAGAAAAATTTTGCAGTAAATTTTTTTTCTTAAATAATTTCTCGAGTTTTTACATTATCTCATGGTTTTCGACTAGAGCAACAATTTCTTTCTTAAAAGATTTTCATCCGAGCAACTATTTTGAAAATATGAAGCGTTTTGTAAAAAATAAAATAAAATTTGGAGGCCTATAACTCGGGAACGGTGCGTCGGAGGGCCATGCTTCTCAGAGCCTAAATGGTTTCTACGGACAAGGTTAATAAGGTGCTCCAATAAAACAGGCCGAAATCTGTTAAAAAAAATCTCTGAAAATTTTAATGATCCGGCCCGACACTTAGAAGAATTTTGCAATCATTTTTATTTTCTCAATAATTTCTCGAGTTTTTTACATTATCTCATGGTTTTCGAGTATAGCAACAATTTCTTTCTTAAAAGATTTTCATCCGAGCAACCATTTTGAAAATATGGATCGTTTTGTAAAAAATAAAATAAAATTTGGAGGCCCATAACTCGGGAACGGTGCGTCGGAGGGCCATGCTTCTCAGATCCCAAATGGTTTCTATGAACAAGGTTAGTAAGGTGCTGCAATAAAAAGGGCAGAAATCTGTTAAAAAAAAATCTCTGAAAATTTTACTAAGTCCTTTGATGATCGCCGACACTTAGAAAAATTTTGCAGTAAATTTTTTTTCTTAAATAATTTCTCGAGTTTTTACATTATCTCATGGTTTTCGAGTAGAGCAACAATTTCTTTCTTAAAAGATTTTCATCCGAGCAACCATTTTGAAAATATGGATCGTTTTGTAAAAAATAAAATAAAATTTGGAGGCCCATAACTCGGGAACGGTGCGTCGGAGGGCCATGCTTCTCAGACCCCAAATGGTTTCTATGAACAAGGTTAGTAAGGTGCTGCAATAAAAAGGGCAGAAATCTGTTAAAAAAAAATCTCTGAAAATTTTACTAAGTCCTTTGATGATCGCCGACACTTAGAAAAATTTTGCAGTAAATTTTTTTTCTTAAATAATTTCTCGAGTTTTTACATTATCTCATGGTTTTCGAGTAGAGCAACAATTTCTTTCTTAAAAGATTTTCATCCGAGCAACCATTTTGAAAATATGGATCGTTTTGTAAAAAATAAAATAAAATTTGGAGGCCCATAACTCGGGAACGGTGCGTCGGAGGGCCATGCTTCTCAGACCCCAAATGGTTTCTATGAACAAGGTTAGTAAGGTGCTGCAATAAAAAGGGCAGAAATCTGTTAAAAAAAAATCTCTGAAAATTTTACTAAGTCCTTTGATGATCGCCGACACTTAGAAAAATTTTACAATATTTTTTTTTTTTTTAAATAATTTCTCGAGTTTTTTACATTATCTCATGGTTTTCGAGTAGAGCAACAATTTCTTTCTTGAAAAGATTTTCATCCGAGTAACCATTTTGAAAATATGGATCGTTTTGTAAAAAATAAAATAAAATTTGGAGGCCCATAACTCGGGAACGGTGCGTCGGAGGGCCATGCTTCTCAGAGCCTAAATGGTTTCTATGGACAAGGTTAGTAAGGTGCTACAATAAAAAGGGCAGAAATCTATTAAAAAAAAAATCTCTGAAAATTTTACTAAGTCCTTTAATGATCCGGCCCGACACTTAGAAGAATTTTGCAATAATTTTTTTTTCTTAATAATTTTTCGAGTTTTTTTCATTATCTCATGGTTTTCGAGTAGAGCAACAATTTCTTTCTTGAAAAGATTTTCATCCGAGCAACCATTTTGAAAATATGGAGCGTTTTGTAAAAACTTTGGCGTAATGATAATATTTAACTGCATTGGGCAGTCATTGGCCCAATGCAGTTGATATTTGTAGGGCCTACGTTATAAGCACTGCAAAAACGCCAACAGCTTTTAAGTAAAGGTAGGCAGTAGTAGCATTGGCCCAACGTTGGTAAATGGTTGGTATAATGATAATAATTTACTGCGTTGGGTCATTGTAAGTTTGATGTAGGGAATCTAACTAACTCTATCCCAACGGATTCCCCACTGTTGGCCACTTGATGCCAACAGAAAATGCTACTAGGGGTGTTTAAATTCCACGTTCCATGTTATTGGGGTTTTTAGTTCTGGAGTATAAGAACTAAAAAGTGAAAAATAAAAACTTTTTACAAAAAAAACAACCAACTTTCAAAAAAGGTACTTAGAGTACACTAAAAATTTAAAAAATACTTTAATTTCGGAAGTCGGTGTCAAATAACGAAGAAATAAAATACAAACACCGACTTCCCAAATTAAAGTTATTTTTTAATTTATAGTGTAGGTACTCAAGTACTTACCTTTTTTGAAAGTCGGTTGTTTTTTTTTTTTAAATCGTATTTTTTCTTACTTTTTGACTCCATAAAAGGCTGGACAATGGCGAAATAAATTGACATAATTTTTTTGTTTTGTTATTACACCATTAAATAGTAAAATAATCGCCATACTACGTTTGTATGGAAGAATGACCGACTATGTAACAAACATCTTACCTACCTATGTACTCGTACATCAAAGCATCGATCAACTTTTTGAGTGGACAGGAAAATTAAAATAAATATGTACTTATAAGTAAATTTTCCTCAAGTGACTTGTATTACATTTATTTGACTAATTTGCGAAAAATGCAATGTTATCTCTCTCTTATCACAATTGAAATGATGTCATAACAGTTAAACAAAAACAATAATAATCACATTCACATGACCTCAGACCTACTGCCTATACCAACTAGATAAGTAGGTAATTATATGTACAGTCTGCAACGAAAGTGGGTTAACGTTTATTAAACAGCTAAATTTTATTAAATGCTAACTGAATACGCCTTAAACCTTCTTTTTTTTATTGATGATAGGCACGCGTTTGACCACTATCTCACCTGATGGTAAGCGATGATGTGGTCGAAGATGGAGCACGCTTGCCTAGAAGTAACCTATTCACTCTTGCAGGTTGTAGCTATCAGGAAACACAGACTCCAACAGGGAATTCCACTCCCTAGCTGCACGCACAATGAATGTGTTCTCAAAACGTTTTGTGCGTTCTGATAATGATAAATGATAAATGAAACACTAAATAACTACATGAAATGTTAATAAAACTGTTTTATATTCATTTTAATTCCCTAAGAAGTAACGTTTATTCTGGTAAGTATAATTTTTTTCCGATAGAAGAAACTTAGTTACAGATAATTCTGAGCGTTTGTAGTAGTTTTATGGTTTTTAATTATTTATGTTTGTCTAGGTATTCCAGATATACCTAGCTACTTATCAAAATTCCGAATCCGCTGTCCCGGCTGACTGAAACTCTTCGCCTTCACTTTCTCTGAATAAGAACGTCAAAGTGGGCCATTTAAGATGCAGTTATACTACTTCTAATGGTTTTTAATTGAACATCACGTCTAAACGACTAGTTAGTCTTTAATCGTTGAAAAAAAAAAAACTTGAGAGGTGTCAAGGGACACCCGGATGGAACGAAGTTCCTTTCGATTAATTAGTGAAGGAATTGGAATATAATTTTATTTTTTTTAATTTATAATATTTTTTTATTATTAACTACGCACACACGCACGCACGTAAGAAGTTATACTTCATCATCTCATCTCATCTCATCTCATCTCATCGCAGCTCAGCTCAGCTCAGCTCAGCTCAGCTCAACTCAACTCAACTCTTTAGCAATAACAACAACTATAACAAAAGTAATTGTAATAAAATGTAATTTTTTTTACTATAGCAAAAAGTGTCGTGACAACTTTTTTCGTAAGAATTTTTTCCGTCTAGCCCCCTTTCACAACGCGCGATAAGGAACGAAGTTCCAATATGTTACTCTAGACAATTTCCGGCGTAATTTGTTATGTGAATATTTAAAATTATATTTTTCTAGCAGTGTATGTAATTAATTTGTAAAATTACGTCTAACGCGGATAAAAAATTGACAATCACGCAAAAACTTTATAACTTATTTTCATGAAACTTTCACTATTTTAAACATAAAATAATTAGTTATGTATTAGTATACGTGTTTTAGTATAATATGTGTTGTTTTATGTATAGTAAATTAATAATGCGTTTAATTTCGGACATCGCTCCTTGATGGGCGAGTCCTATTACTGGGTGGACGTACGACACGTTACGTGAGCTCAGCACAGAACACGCAAGCTGTCTTAAGGCTCTTAATCAGCTTTCATTGCTGACTGCACCATTTCGAAGTGTCTATGTTTACCTCTAATTTCAAATGGTTGCATTTGAGATTACAAATCCCAATGCAAGCGCTCAATGAAGTCATTGAATGTTGGTCACAACCCTTAATAAACATTACAAAAGTGATGAAACGATTGTGCAAAATACATCACAAACAAAACTGTGAAACATGGCGCAAGAAAATATTACATTGCACCATATTATTAAATTTAACCCCTCGTGGTCTCAGGTATAAAAAAATCTATGAAACCCTCAACTAAAACACTAAAACATTCAAGTTAAAGTTTCATTAAAAACTTTTGTACATATGCGTATTTTTACTAAGATATCTCCAAAGGTAAGATGCCGAGATAACACACCTTATGATGGCGTCTCTGATTGCCAACGCCATCTTACGGATTACATCAGAAACAGTAGAACGCTAAGCGCGAGTGTATGACTCACCACTCATGCATGTTTATTTCAGAGTTGCCAGAACGTCCCAAAAGGGACGATTTTTGTCCGTTTGGACATCTTTACGTTCCTTCGATGTCTGTTCATATATTCCGTCCTTTTTCCGTTCCTTTTCAAATAGCCAACTACAATCATTTACTTTTTTTATTACAAAATTCGTTTAAAATCAAAATAAAAAAAACGCAGTTACAAACAGCAAAACGCACGCGGTAGTTGAGAGATTAAAAATTACAAAAATGCGTAAAACTTTAAGTAATAAAACGAAACGCGCGGCGTGTCAACTTCAGACTGGCGAATATCGCTAACCATCCTTTTTCCACGCACAGCGATCCCATCCCATATCGCTTGTCTGGACGTTACACGCCCACAAACAAACATAATCATTCGGTTACTCAGCTGAATTCATTACGTACGAGTTAATAAGCAAGGGACAAACTGATCACAAAGTGTTTTTAAATAGGAGGCTGATGCCGCGTACGCAACGCTTTATATGATATTTGTGCTCTTGATTTTATATGAACAAGTTTGTTTTTGTTTTTGTGACGCGGAAATATTCATTTAAAATTAGTTAACTCAATACATCATCCTCAAACTCGCTATCAGAATCAGAAAACATGACTACAGACGTACTAGTGCACCTTCTGAGAAATTGCAACAGCGTCTACGTTGCATACATGGGACAAGTGTGCACACCCATTCTCCCACGTTGCATACGTGGGACCAGTTGGTCTCTAGCTTTACGATTACGAGAAATTGAATTTTCGTCTTACGAGTTCCTTCCAAAACATTTTAAAATGACGGAAAGCAGAACCCGACTCAACACCAATACCTCAGTATCCTTGATGGCAACGAGTTCAGGAATCAAGGATGTCGTTAAGTTTGAGCTAACCAAAGATATGCAAGAAACAAAATAATAATATTTAAACATCTAAAAAAAAAAATTCACTTTTATTTGTTTGCCTTATAAATTTAGCAGTAGGTACTCACGCCCTTTTAGGTATACTTTTTTCTCATTCAATCGTAATAAATTAATATTTCTAAAACCGTCCTTTTTGTCCAAAGATTGTCTCATTTCAGATAGTAAATCGTCCGAAAGTCGACGCAGGTACTAGCAACACTGGTTTATTTATAATGCAGATAGTATAGGCAGACCGAGGTAGACGTATTTTCCTATAAACTGGCCGTCCGCGATCAGTTTTACTGTCAGTTCCGCCTGAAGTTTAGAACATTGAGTGATATCGTTATTGCTTCAAGCCTGCGTTTGGTAGGACTGAAGCGCTATTTCGACGTAACAGGATGGACAGTATTATTAATGAGTTGATCTACATAATTACTGGCAAATGCTTGCACTGACTGGACAGCGTATTATTATTATACTCTTTGCTGGACAGGTCCATTCAAATCTATGTGATTTTTTCCTCTAAAGACCATGTCAGACAACTCAGTAGGTATTAAATTTAAAAACTAATTAAAAACTTTTTACAAAAAAAATACAACCGATTTCCATAGATAACACTAAAAAATGCATAAAAACTTTAATTTCGGCAGTCGGAGTTTCTAGTTTGGTTTCTTCGTTATTTGACACTTGACACCGACTTCCGAAATTAAAGGAAGTCGGTTGTATGTTTTATAGAAAAAGTTTTTTATTTTTCACTTTTTAGTTGTTGTACTCCATTCTAATACTAAATAATAGTAGGTAAAGTTATGCCCGAACTGATAGCCCCAAAAATAGGGAATTTGAACATAGTCGGTGAAATTAGGGTGTACCTATCAGGGTGAACTGTACGAACCTGTATATCCCTTTAGAGCGTATCAGCGTGATGTAATGTTGTGAAGTGGTGAAAACATTACACAGACATGCGATTGCAGCAATTCTGGAAGGTTTGCTATTATTTATTGAAGAGTTCCAATGCGTATCTCCGAAGTTCTTTATCAGATCTTCACCAAATTTAAATGGGACCACATGTGAAGCACTAGCTTTCAAATCATCAAAATCGGTTCACATAGTAAAAAGTTATGAGGTAACACACAAAAAAAATACAGTCGAATTGAAAACCTCCTCCTTTTTTTGAAGTCTGTTAAAAAACCGGCCTAGTGCGAATCGGGCCACGCGCGTATGGTAGGGTTCCATAGTCGCTCCTTATAACATGCGGACTTAGAAGGGGGCTTTCTTAATTCTTAATTCTTTATTGTACACCAAATCTTAACATAAAATAAAGTTATTACACAGTTCATGTACAAAGGCGAGCTTAACTCAAAGTTGAGTTTTCTCCCAGCAAAATTATGCGGCTTTATGTTTATTACTATGGTTACTAAACCTACTATATTATCACGGTTTTTATTCTATTCTATTCTAATCAAAGGCTCTACTACCGGCCAAGTGGCACCCTCATTGTATAAAAAATCGTAGCATAGCATAAAATAAATGTAAATTTTACACGGTAATTTTCTTGATTTGAATAGATTTAGGCTGGAACACTAGAAAACAACCTCATATTTTGCGCAGTGTCACAAACCTGTCAAATATTTCTTCTGAGAATCCAACGTCACATTTGTTACAAAGAGAATAAAGTATTTTTACGTTGTTAAATAGGGCTCAGAATGTTTCATATCCAAAGTAGTAGGCAAAAGTGTCAGAGACGGCCGTTTTTGGTACTTTGACGTGACGTTGGATTCTTTAATATTTATTTTCCAGGCTATGCTACGATTTTTTATTCAATGAGAGCGCCACTTGGCCGGTAGTAGCGCCTTAACGGACAACATTTAAAATAAAAAATAACATCGTTTTACGTGTTTACAACCCGTTAAAAATATTAAATAAGTAACAACATCACTTAAGTTTTTTTTTTCTAAGGATTTTGTGTTTTGTACGAAAATTTCCAAGTAGGTAAGTAGGTAGCTCTGCTAGTTTAAGAATAATAAATTCTTAAACTAGCAGAGCTAACTTAGCCGTGATAGTTTTCCTTCAAAGTTCGTTATATGTTTTAGACTGTCTACTATCACGGTTTTTTTAGATTTTTCAAGCCACCAGTTGTAACGTATCGAACAAAACTCAAACACACAACACAACAACAACAAAACTCACTTTAAAGTTCAAATTTTCGCAAAGGAATCACTGGATCGAAAAATAGTCTTAACAACTCCAATCATTTTGAAAGACCTATCCAACGATACCCTACACTGTAGAATCGGCGAGGTACCTACCGAGGTACGAGTACATACTAACGGTCTTTAAGCATAGAACGGACAAACGGACACACCGAAACGAGACCGAGTTCCTTGTCCTTGTTAGGACTACGAAACGCTAAAAACATGAAATTGGCAGCTTTATCGCATTCCGCGATCTCTTCCAGGCAAGCTGGAATGGACAGAGATTACCTGGACATGAAATGGGGTTGCACTTGGTGCAAATAAAATGTTTAACGATTAGTTGAACAGAAATTCCCTGCTGGAGTCTGTGTTTCCTGATAGCTACAACCTGGGAGTATTTAAGTCAAGAGTGAATAGGTTACTTCTAGGCAAGCGTGCTCCATCTTCGACCACATCATCGCTTACCATCAGGTGAGACAGTGGTCAAACACGTGCCTATCAACAATAAAAAAAAAAAAAAAATTGAGTCATTAAAACAATTTACTAAAATAAATACCTATGTAATAGTAGGTATATTTAGTAGGTACGTATGTATTTACATAATATGTATTGACAAGAAACTAAGTGACGACTATTGAATGAATAATACAGCTGAAACGAGAACATGAGCACAGTGACAACGTAATGTTCCTTCACAAGTCTTTCATAATCGACTTATTTTTAAATGCACATCAAAAAACTTATCACCCGTCAATTTATTTACATCAATTAAATACTGATTGGACTTCAAATTAATGACGTACGTTGTTCAAGAGCTACGGGGGCTACAGTGAGCGAGTAAAGCGAGCGAACGCAGCCCCCGTCATCCCCTTTATGTTAGGTTTATTCAAACCCTGCAGACATAAACAGGAGCCCCGCGCAGCGGAGCTCTGTCTACTTACCTATCTTACTTACGACTGTCGTTAGCACATTTCCGGCTGAAAAAAGGTCTCCTTTTCAATTAATAGCGATGCGTCACGAACTCAAATTGTTGCTAAAATAATAATATTTTGAGGTTGCTGTGCAATCAGTATTTTTGATTAAGATTGGGACTTTTTTTTGTAAAAAAAGCAAGATGTTTTGATTTACATACAAGCCTTACTATACTAATCTGCATGGTTCTCATGAAGTGACAAAGATAATGTCTGAGCTTCAAAAGAGAGCGACTTCTGAGTTCGTATCGGCCTTCTTCTCAGATTACGTACCTAAACACCAACATTATTTAATATTTAAAATATTATTAATTATTTGACGTGTTAAATTGATTATTCAAACCAATTCATTAATTTCCGAACAGAACCGATTGTAAGGTAATGGCATAAGACGAATTCAAAAAAAGTTCTAAGCAAACTTTTACTCGACTCTTCACGTGACCAGAGGGCTGGCATTTTTCTCTGCCAGATAATCAGCATTGCCATTCAACGTGGCAATGCTGCCAGCGTGTCCACGCTGCGTGCACTGGGTGAACGAATTTTTCGATGCCCAATGAGCTGTACTTCTCCCGGATCTTTTATGCCACTTGTACATATTTTATTTATTACTTTAGTTATGTATATATATATATATATATATATATATATATATATATATTATATCAGGGTGTTTTTCTATGGGGATTTGGTATTTCCCCATCATCTGTTCCTTAAATTGTCTTTGCTTTCAGAGTCAAACAGTCACATGTATACCAACATAACACATACAAATCCAATTAGTTTATTAGCAGCAGGTACACCGCTGACTAACCCCTTTTTAGCCTAAAATCATTCAGTCCATCCAAAGGTTGTCTGGTAGATATCGCTGTCAGCGATAAGACCGCCATTGTACCTACCCATAGATTTTTAGTTCGTTTAGTTTAGGTATACCAATTGTGTAACTGTTTTGGTGTACAATAAAGTATTATTTTATTCTATTCTAAGCAGTAGGTACCTACGTCATGTCATCATATCGCATGTAGGTTAGCAGAGTACACACACGCACCTGCCGCGCGCCGCCACCAACCGTCAAGCCAAACTGACTGACTGACTAACGGAACGCACATCGCAGATTCCCCTTATTCCGATAGGTTACTTTCCGTGTTTGGAAGCCATATAAAAAGCAGTAGTTTGCGGTTTAATTTACAGTACCAGACTCAGACCGTCAAGTGTACGGTTCACTCCTCTCGCCAGAGTTGAGTGTTCTGTGTCACTTCGTGTCGAGTACACCGTTTACCAAACTTTAATAACAGTTCAAAATGGTTAATTATTACATTTACGCGAAAGATTACTCCATCTCGACGGATGGAGTGATGTATTATCACAAAAATGGACTAACCACTCTCGAACAATTCAAAAGTGACGTGAATCAACTTAATAGTGCTATCGAAGATGAAGAATCACAAATTGTTTATTTACATTGGGGAAACCAGTGTGAGGAAGTCAACGAAACAAAAGCTCGTAAGGCATATAGGGATCAAGATGGAAGAGGCACAAATACTTTGCCGGAAACTATTATTCGGTGGGTAAAAGATAATATTGATACCGATAAAGACAAAATTAAATTACTGTACATCATCACTGACGGGCAAATCAACAGGTCGAGCTTCAACACATGTTTAGCACTTAATGAAAACATGATTTATGAAAAAGTCGTGTTCCACGCGCTGAGTGAAGACTTGAGCTGTATTGACTTATCAGTTACCGCGTCGTTTATCAAGAGCCAGTGCACAATTTACCGCAACAATGAACTATTCGATGAAACCGATATTTCTAAGGAGTTTGACTACGATAAAATTACCGTCGACAACTTTACTACCGAGAAAGAAAGTCTGAAGTCTTATATTAAATTCAAGTTCCTAACTTCAGGGAAAAACAATGCTAAATCTCTAGCCGAAATTGAAAAACTGAAAAATTTGAAGAATAGGTTGAACATAATTGTGGCGATAGAAAACTTTCCAGATACGCTGGATAAAAATACATTTATACGTGATTTTAAGAATACAAACTGGTACAAAAGTTTTAGCAATCCATCATACGATTTGAAAGTAGATATTGAGAAGTCGATCACTACTTTAATTAACTATATCGTCAGTGAAAACAAGTCATATGCCTTCGACGCTTTGAAGTTCCAGAACACATTCAGCAATGAAGTTCCCGAAGAACCGATCGAGGATGTCAATTTCACAGCTGACCAAGAAATCGAGTTTCCTGACATCATTTTGGCTGACGAGAAAGGTATCCCTGTGATCTTATGCACAGAATTGAATCTCCTAGATAAACTTATTTTCCAATCATCGGCATCGACGGCGTCGTTCTCAAAATTCAATGCCATGATGGAATGTCCATTATTTTTGTTAGACGATCCTGATCTCAACGAGTCCTTGGGTTACTTCTACACCTTAACTGTTTACAAACAGTTAATAGAGCAAGAAACTAAATTAGAGCCTCGCACTCGGCGACCATTCCACGGTGGGCTAGTGCTGGTGGATACCGATGACTTCGATAAATATAACGACTACATTTTGTCTGCCACATACTTCAACTTCAAAAAAGTGAAATACAACATCGGTTTGTTTTACTTTGTGTTATGGAAAATTTGTGAGAAGAAACAATGGATGGATGAAAACGTAGTTGCACAGTTTAAAAAGTACGCATTGAGACGTGTCAGTACAACGAAGTGTAAAATTGGACTGTCATCTCTACCATTAGATCCTCAAGTAAATTCTTCCTTACCTACTGCTCTGTGGTACTGCGTCGAGATGTCAACGCTCATCTTCAAAGACGACCCTGAACGTTTCGCTCACGAACGTTTGAGGATGTATTACGGCATCGCACATGCTATGGTTGAAATCTTGATCTATCTGAACTACAAGTTAGACCTGGATACCATCAACAAGAGAAAGGATTTAATTAGGCATGTGATGATTCTGAAGAAAATTCCGTCGCAGAGAGACAAGGTTCTGTACATGGTGGAAAAAATTTTCAAAAATTTGAACGGTTTTCTAGTCAGTGAAATCCAAAATTCGGCGAATGTGAAAAAACTAAATTATTTAAAGTTAAAGCACAAAGAAATGCTGCAAGACGTAATCATGGAGGAAGTCAATCTGGAGGAGTACGTGCACTTCCTGCATCGCACTGGTGATGATTCAGTGATTCATATATGCGAAAAAACATTCCGCCCCTTTTTCATGATCGACCAAAATGAATCTTTCTATAACAAATTGTACAATAATGCTAATCAAGTTGTTGTCAATAATATTGAAGGCGAGACTGTGCTAACATATGAATCAATTAATCAGTTAGAATTCAGTAGAATTTTGTCATTATATAACTTGTATCTACATTGTGTAAAGGACAACAATAAGTTTCCTACGTTAGACGAATACAAGGAGTATATTCTGAAAAAGAAAAAATTCAAAGACGACTTTGTGAACATTTTCCCTGTGAATGTTTGTAGCGAAATTGAGAAAGTATTTGTGGGTTATGAGAGCGTGATACAGGGTGTGAAAGTTGAAGACTTTATTAAAACCAGTGATAAGTACGTGAACCGTTTAGATCGAGTTAAGGGAGAAAATAAGGTAACATTTAAAAGTGATGATGAAATTAAGAACTATATTACTCAAGAGGAACATAGAGTTAATTTGAAAAAAGTGGAACAAGTGAAAAAGAAGCTAAAATAATTTATTAAGATATATGTAGGTTCCATATAAACAGACTGAACTTTAAATAGGTGGTAAGGCTCCATGATTCTCGTACTGATTATAGTTTATAAGCGACTTCAAAAAAGATGGAGGTTCTCAATTCGTTGGAATCTTTAATTTTTATGTAGGTATGTTCCCCGATTACTCGAAGAGGCCCGGAGCGATTTAGAAAATTCTTTTTTTGTTTGAAAGGGTATACGTTTTAAGTGATCCCGTTTAAATTTGGTGAAGATCTGATGAAGAACTTCGGAGATAGACAATGGAACTCTTCAACAAATGATAGCAACCTTCCGGAATTGCTGTAATCGCATCTGTTTAACATCACTTCGTATCATAACATCACGCTAATACGCACTGAAGGGGTACACAGATTTGTATTGCACGCTGATACGCCCTAATTTCACCAATTATGTTCAAATTCCATGTTTTTGGGGCTGTCAATTCGGTCATTTTTTTTTTTTTTTTTTTTTGTGGGTTTGGAAATCACCCAATGACTTCTCCCGCTCTGGGCGGAGCAGGAGGGCGTGTCAGACTCTTACTGACTAAAAACCACCCACGACAGCCCAGGGGTGCGGTAACTCATGTTCAGAATTTATCCGCTACCCCTAGGCATGATCAATTCGGGCATAACTTTGCTATTTAGTTTTAGTTAAGAGGTACAACAACTAAAAAGTGAAAATAAAAACCTTTTAGAAAAAAAAGTGTGTACTTATGTACGCACGTAAGAAGTTATACTTATTTGGCGTAACAAGATAATAAATAATCATAATCGTAATCGTTATCATAATCGTAATTGTAATCGTAATAGTAATCGTAATGGTAATCGTAATCTTATCATAATCATATTAATAATAATATTATAACATTCTTTTTTTTTTGCATTCACTCTCGCTCTGTCTCTTTCTATTCCCCCTCCCCAGGAGCGTTAAACGTTTAACGCATCCTTGTTGCAAGTCGCATAAGAAGTATAACTTCAAAAATACAACCGACTTCACAATACAACAATATAAAATGCAAAACAACTTTAATTTCGGAAGTCCATGTTAAATAACGAAGAAACAATATACAAACACCGACTGCCGAAATGAGTTATTTAAAAAAAAAATATTATTTTCTTTTTTGGTATGTAGTCGGTTGCATTTTTTGTAAAGTTTTTTATTGTAGGTACCTATATGTTAAGTATAAGTTTTTTATTGTAGTCAATTATTTTGTTGTATGTAAGTTACATTTTCGTGTCACTCAGTCTACAATTTACATGACTTTAGTGAAATTAAAAAGTACACAAGTTCACCACAATATTTTTTTGATTTCTTTCACCCAACTTTCCCCAAAACACGGTAAATTACGCTGCTCTATTGCTACTATGCTCGAGCTGCTATACGAATTGATTTTGTCATTTATGGATTGTCTAGTAGACAATCCAACAAAAAAACGGAATCGGTAACCAAAACCTAAACCGCAATCGTTTCTTGTTCGAGATCAATGACCAAAACTGGTTTGGAAAATTAACCGGTTTCCGGGCCCTGTTTTATACAGCGGGAAATTCACTAGACGGGCTTGGCCACAAGCCATGTCGGAGCTGGCTTCAATAATAAATGTCTGTTAGCGACCACCACTTAACAAACAGATAGACATAGGATAGACCTATAGTATCGGGGGGAAAACCGACCACACTAAATTTAGGAAAAACGAAAATTTTATCAGCCTAGGCAATTTGGGCAAAAAGGCTGCCAGGCTCAAATAGGACTGGGCGGGTCACATCGGCCGCATGCATGACGAATTTTAATTCACCGCAAGTTCACCGCTATCAACTGCTGCATGCTATTCGATACTTGAGTTGACTTACTGACTACCGCTGCGCCGGGCTACTGTCGCCAATCGCTTCCATCTATACTAATATTCTAGAGGTAAGTCTGTAAGTTTGTTTGTAGGAAGTAATCTCTAGAACCACAAATATAGCTGATTTTGGGTGCTCTAGGCTATAAGATACTTTCGAAATCCACTTGAACAAAGTCGTGGGTGAAGTTTTCACTGTCAAAGTTTCAACTTCGTAGCAGACTGCCTCAGGTAATGGTAATGTGTGAACCAAAACTAGGTAGACAATGCAGCTATGCGTGAGCAATTTTGCCATTCTATGATATCTGAACTAAATAGCTACAATCGAGTACAAAATTGCGTTGAAACTTTTAAATCGCAAAGAGCTTACTAAAGCCCGGATTGAGTAAAGAATAATAATATGAAAGACAAAAGAGAGAACAATACCCTAATGGTTGATATTGGGAGAGATATTATTATACTCTTTGGAATGAAATATAGCGAGTTCTGCAGACAGGCAGGAAGATGACAGTACGTTCGAGCAGTTTTTTGTTTTCGACTCATACAAAAACTGCAAAGGTGAGACGGTACTTCACGCCGGAACAGCTGCTCCAACTCTATCAAGCGCAATTTCGATCGTGTATGGAGTACTGCTCTCATCTTCGGGACGGATCTGCCAGATACCAGCTTGATGCCCTTGAGACAATTGGGAAACGAGCCAAGAGGATCATCGGCCATGATAGGCTCGTTGAGTCGAAGCTCCAAAGTCTTGAGCATAAACGCCGAGTTGCTAGCCTGGCGGTTTTCTATCGATTACATTTTGGGGAGTGTGCGACGGAATTGCATAATTTGATTCCGCCAAGCCGGTTTCATCAACGGACCACAAGACGTACGGGGAAGTGCCACCGGTACATGGTGGACATCCCATCCACAGGCACAAAGCGTTTTGAGAACACATTCATTCATTGAGCGTACAGCAAGGGAGTGGAATTCCCTGCCGGAGTCTGTGTTTCCTGATAGCTACAACCTGGGAGTCTTTAAGTCAAGAGTGAATAGGTTACTTATAGGCAAGCGTTCTCCATCTTCGACCACATCATCGCTTACCATTAGGTGAGATAGTGGTCAAAGGCGTGCCTATCAACAATAAAAAAAAAGACTGATGTAAGCAGAGAAACAAACAATAACTTTCTATATTTTTATTTCCATTGAAAACAACAGTATCCTAATTCACTTTAATTAGCTGAATACAGAATCTAGCTGGAGTGAACAGGAAAACTTAATTTGGAATGTAACGTGTCGTTACTGGGCTATTGTTGTTTTATTTACATAAACATGTCACATCACAAACGGCGAAGTTCAAGCGATATCACACAATAAATAGTAACATCTTGATTTACAACAGATTTCGATTATTACATATAATTTGAACACATGTCAACAATTTGTGCACACAAAATAACTTTTTATTTTTCAACTTTAGCTATCTTTCGCTATACATATATCGTTTATACTGTGTCCGAAGCACCAAAAAGAATAAAGACGAAAAATAATGGCATCTATTCAAAAAACATAATAATTTATCTGCTCAGTACATTCTAGGATATTAACGATGAAAATATATACACAAGTCGTGTTCAGCGTTATGGGCTACTTACGATTTAAACGCGTTTATATAATTTTGCACATGATCGTAATACATGGTAATACATTATAATAAACTATTAACAACTTACTTTTAAACAGTATTTTATCTTACAAGAATATCATGGTCGGGGTGCTAACTTGGGGTCGCATTTGGTAAATAATACTGGCACGTTGTTCGTGTTTAGCTGCGCTTCAAGGAGCAATTTTAAAGGGACTCTTATTCCGTCTTCAGTTGCTGAAGGCATTGAAGCAATTATAGTTATGTAGTTACGTAGCTACGATGTAAATATTGCCCAATACTGCCCAGAATTGCCCTCAGTTGCCCATACAAGCGCGTCTAGCCGTGCAGTTAGCCCTGCGGACCGTGGTACGGATCGCTTAGTGGCGCGAGTCCCTGGGGTAGAACTCGGCGAGGATGGAGGCGGGGATACGCTTCAGCATCTCCTTGGGGAAGATACGCAGCAGCTGCCAGCCGATGTCCAGGGACTCGAACACTGTGCGGTTCTCGTAGTTACCCTGGAGTTGGTAAATGCTTCTGTTAGTAACACATAATTACACAAACGGTTGAAGCCTGTGAAGTACTTAATTTTTTATTAACTAAACGATTTGGTTTTTATTTTTTCATCTCTTTGATTCTGAAAATCAGTGTATGATACAGCGAAAACTTATCAAACAAGCCATGTGACCAATGGAATTTCTAATGGTAACTCTCAGGACCCATATAACACAAGTTAAACTTTGTTAGCCTTATTTATAAAACTCGCTAACTTTAGGCTTGGTTTAAATACTGATCAGCAGATTCTGGTACTCAGTACTTTACCAGTTACAGTAACCACTCACATGTAGCCTACTTCTGGGTAGGAAATTTTGAATAGGGTCATCATCATCATTCTCCTGCCCTTATCCTCTTTCACACAGTCCATCCATCGTTTCTTTGGCTTTCCTCTACTCTTATAGTCATCCACATCCATACACAAGACTTTACTCACGACATTTTCTTCATTCCTCCGCATCACATGCCCATACCACGACAACCGATTTCCACACAACTTTTCAGTCAGCGGTGCCACTGTCAGACTTCCTCTTATATACTCATTCCTAATTCTATCCATGAATAGGGTATTTTACTTAAAAAAACTAATTAAAAAAAAAAGACAGTTAAATAACAAAAAAAATTTTGGACACGTATTATTATTTTTTTTCACGTAAACAAAAAATGAGGACGACGTCATGCTGCGCGACACTTTTTATCAAGTGACGTAACGAGCGCCCACTCCTGAACTTTGATGCGTTTTATCTTTGTCATTATTTATTGGTTTTGGTAAAGCAAAAAATAAGCAAATAATCCAATATTTTTTGGTTATTTAACTGATACTGATTAGATTTTTCTTAGTATAATACCCTATTAAGAACCTTCTAATCAGTGTTAAAATTAATCAAAAGGTTATTTTCATTATAAATAAGGCCGTTTAACTTATATAAATGTCACACTTTCACCAAAAAAAATTTTTCAAACTCCTTTCCTTATCTCTTGAGCAAAATTTCATACTCCTAGAACCAGTAACTTTAGGCTGTAGTTCTACTGTCAGATAATTAAAGTATTTAAGAGGCCGTACCCGAAATTTTGCCGATTTCAAAATCACGTAAATTAGTGAAATTGGCCAAAATTTCGTGTACGGCCTCTTAAGTATTTATTCTTTAAGATTGTATAAATACCTGGGAGATGAAGTTCCTCTCGAACTTGGTGAGGAACTCGAGGTAGAGCAGATCGTCGGGCGTCAGCGCCTCCTCTCCTACGACGGCCTTCATCGCCTGCACGTCCTTACCGATGGCATAGCAAGCGTACTGCAAGGGAAAGCAAGGATAAGGTTAGACTGATGATAATATTAGATGTTGGAAATATAGTTAACTAGCGACCCGCATGGGTGTAAATTTTACACAAAACCTCCCCGTTCAAATATGTTTTATACTATGTAGTGATAGTGATTCCGGCTGTCAATCGTGCATCTTTGACAGTCGTTACGGGTCGTAAGGTGCCCGAAAGTCTGACAACCAGTCTTGCCAAGGGGTATTGTATTACCTAGTAACTGGGTTGTGGAGGTCAGATAGGCAGTCGCTCCATGTAAAATACTGGTATTCAGCTGCATCCAGTTAGACTGGAAGCCGACCCCAAGATAGTTGGGAAAAGGCGCGGGCAGATAGAACTATGTAGTGATAGTGATTGTGACATATTCACATTTTTGTAACTTGCTACACACAAGTATATCACTGTCTTGTATATTTCAAAATTGAAATGAGTCCGAAATAAAAACGGTCAACCTGGGAATTAAAAACCCAGGACACAACGCTCAACAGTTATACTTACGACCGCTCGAAGCTACCCAAAAAAACATCAATACTTAAGAATACTTACAGCTTTTAGTAAGTTATTTTATATATAATAAAATTATAAATTAATGTTGTATGAAACCTTGCTACATTCTGTCAGCGCGCTTAGTGCATAATTTATAAAATGGAAAAATGTAAAGGGGTGGGGTCCTGGTGTCCTGAAACACAGGCCACGAGCCTAGCTTAGGCACCAGTCTCCCACAATATATAATTACCAGAATTATGTATCACTGTCTGATCAACATAAAATTATTTATGTATATTGTGGTGAGAAATAAAAGTTATTATTATTTAAAAAAACAAGTGTGTTCTTCCAAAGAAAATAGTTTCACAAACTTCCCTAATGCTGCCTGGTAACAACGAAACCGGTCAAGTGCGAGTCGCACTCGCGCATAAAGGGTTCCGTACCATCGTACGTAGTTTATACGCGTCTACTTGTTGCCATTACTAAGATCAAGCAAAAAAAAAGTAAAAAAAAAAAACGTTTTTAGTAGGGGCGCCCCTTTTAATTTTTTATTAATTGTTATAGCGGCAACAGAAATTTTCATTCTGTGAAAGTTTCAATTGTCTACCTATTACGGATCATGAGATACAGCCCGCTGACAGACAGACGGACGGACGGACAGCAGTTTTAGTAATAGGGTCCCGTTGGTTACCCTCTGGCTTTGCAAATTGCGATCACTTATTGTTACTTTTTGGGCATTGCCTCAATGGAACGCCATAGCAGCGTATTCAGTTCATGATGCCAAAAAAAATGTATGGTTGCCTGCGTGACCAAGCGGTTGCCAGGTGAGATACCAACCATAGAGCTACATGGTTACGCGAACTGCAGCGCCGCCATGGCGTCCCACAGTGAGGCACGGACTTATTTCTTAATTTCAGTAACAAAATAAAGTCATGTTAATTAAACAAATCTTACCAGCTGGTTGGACACGTCGGAGTGGTCTTTACGGGTCATGCCCTCTCCGATGGCGGACTTCATGAGACGAGACAGGGAAGGCAGCACGTTGACTGGAGGGTAGATCTGTCTGTTGTGGAGCTGACGGTCGACGTAGATCTGTAAAGAAGGAGGAATATGCATGGTTTAATAAGTTTTATTTTTATGTGTGTACATAATCATATTCGAGTAAGGGTTGCACAGACGAGCCGCTCTTTGCTGCCGACAACACGACGAAATTCGACAACACGCTGACTAAATTTTTAAAATAATATGCCAGAAAGGCTTGTACTAGTTTTGTAAAAAAACTATGAACTTTTTAGAATAGAATTTTTTTAGTATAGTTAAATTTAAAGTTAATGACACGTGTGAAGTTCGCGTTTCACCGCGCAGAATCCCTTTGGGGAGTGGGAAATCATCCAATGACATCTCCCGCTCTAGGGTGTAGCGGGAGGGCGTGTCAGACTGTTACTGACTAAAACCCACCCCTGTTCCTTCCCTGCCTGAGTGCCCATGGGCGAGGTAACTTTTTCGAATTTATCCTCAACCCCCGGGCAGAGAATCCCGGCCCTCAAGACCGCTGTCACAATTTGCTACTGCGCAGCGATACGCAGTGTTCCGATACGCCAAACGTTATTTCTACCTGTAGTATATTTTTCCTGATAGCTTTACACTGGGGGTCTTTAAGTCAAGAGTGACTAGATAGCTTCTAGGCAAGCATACTCTATCCTCGACCACACCATCCCTCGTTAGGTAAGCTAGTGGTCAAACACGATCCTATCAATAATAGAAACCAGACAAGTGCGAGTCGGACTCGCGCACATGAAGGGTTCCGTACCATCGTACAAGATTATACGCGTCTACTTGTGGGAACAAGTAGACGCGTATAATCTTTATATTACATAATATAAAGATTATACGCGTAATATTCAGATAAGCATAATTATTAAAATCGAGCAAAATAAACGCCAAAAAAACACGTTTCTAGTAGAGGAGTTATTTTTATTATTTGTTGTTATGGCGGCAACAGATATACAGCGTGGAGAAGACAGTACGACAATAAATGAAAACATGGACACTACTAGTTTATAAGAATAAGTTTAAGCTATCAAAAATGTCCTAACATCGAAAATAAAAAAATAAAAATTTCAAACAAACTAAATGGCATAAAACTAGAAACGAAATAGAACACCATTTATAAATATGAGTTCACTAACCTGTCGTAAGAGCGGCAACAACGCGCGGTCCTGTAGCGACTTGATTTTTTAGCTTTTAATTATGGATTAATGCTCAGTAAAATTACACTGAATCACAGATTATTTAGCACAGCCCAAACATTGACAGCAAGTCTGTACTGGTGCGAAGTCTCCCGTCCTAGACGCGGATTCACGCGGCTCCAGTAACGAAGATTCTGTCTGTTCCATAAACCGTTCCTTGTAAATGTACTTTAATCAGTCCACATCACATTGTACAAGAAATCCGGATTCTCGAAATGTTTATTTTCAATCCAGCGACAAAAGTTTTCCCTAACTGGTTTGTCTCTAGGTAACAATGCATGCAATTTCTTGTATTTATACGGCTTCCGTTTGTCGCGTTTTAAAACTTTAAGAATAGTTGTATGGTCAACACCTGCCCTTCGCGAACTACACGTTGGGTTGCGTTAAAAAAAAACACGAAAACAATAAAAACTAAGCGTCTAATTTCGCACAATTCACTCACTGTTTAACTAAATACCTATTAAAACGTTACGTGTCCTGTCACCAAAATAAAGCGTCCAATTTCGCACTAATACCGTCGTAAATGAATTCACAAATTTAAACACGAGCGGCGGGGAAGTACCTACACAAGTTAGCGGCTCCTACAAAGCGAGGACGCGTGACTCTTCACAGGACCGCGGCGACACACTAAGCTAAAGTAAAAGTAGTAGCAAATTTCTTCAAGAAAGCGAAGTAACAAACGAAACTAGATTTATCTCTTTCGTACACACTAAATTTTCTATTAATATTATGAGTGCATTGCAATTTCCGCATTCGTTACTTTCTTATCCAACTTTGATGACACGCTTTATGACTCTTATTGATTAAGGTATAATTTTCACTAAATCAGATGAAAATACTAATTTGGCGAAAGTGTTTAAGTAGCGAGTTGGCAACGTGACTTTAATGTTTTGATGTTTATACCGATGTGGGTCGTTAACCTGACAGTGTTTCCCTATTATCAGATACATCATGTAGCAAATGTTAAAAATGAAAAATAATTTCCTGTGACTAAACTACTGGATATATTCAAATGATTTTTTGTATGTAGACTGAGAACGTCTTGAGGTATGCGAGGTTTAATTTATCGTCGTATTGTCATCACCACTCTGTATACATTCTGTGAAAATTTCAACCGTTTACCTATTACGGATCATGAAATACAGTCCGCTGACAGACAGACGGACGGACAGCGGAGTCTTAGTAATAGGGTCCCGTTGGCTACCCTTCGGGTACGGAACCCTAAAAATATACCTACTTCTGGATGGACAGCGGAATCTTAATAATAGGGTCACACACACAGCGGAGTCTTAATAATATGTCTGAAAGGTTTGTCTCACCTGTCCCTCAGTAATATAACCTGTCAAGTCAGGAATAGGATGGGTGATGTCATCGTTGGGCATAGTAAGAATGGGGATCTGAGTGATGGAGCCGTTCCTGCCCTCTACACGTCCAGCGCGCTCGTAGATGGTGGCCAAATCGGTGTACATGTAACCTGACGAAAAACACGAATGTAAATAATCATAAAACCTTATTGGCTGAGTTCTTTTCAATTATTAGTTTATATTGTTTAGCACAGATGGCACTGCTAAACATTGATCACCTCATGTATTAGTAGAATAATCAATTATAAAAATAAAAATGTTTATTTCAATTACAATAGACATTTTGATACATAATTATTGGAAATCACCTTTTAAGCAAGGAATTGCTTGTGTTAGGAGACTCCGCACTTCCACTTGTCATTTTTACGCAATTGAAATGTAGACAGAGTTAACATGCAAGAATTGTCATTTGTCAATGATTTAATCATTTCTTAATATGTGGTGATCCTAATTATACTGCATTTTTATTTATTTAATCCTAGAATAAAAAAATTAGAGCCCGTTTCAAGTCAAAATAAATAATAATCTACAAAAAAAATAAAAATTTTGGTACAGATTTTCTATGAAACTCCAGATTAAGTTATTCAGAACAACTTGTCGAAATTTGCAAACATAAATGTATGAGGTAGTCTATTTTTATTTCGGCATTTTAAAGTTCCCATAGTAAACTTTGTTGATAATGACGAGTTTTGGCTGAGTTTTTATTTATTAGTAAGTTTGAGGGTGTGAGTGTTACCTGGGAAACCACGTCGTCCGGGTACCTCCTCACGCGCGGCTGACACCTCACGCAGAGCCTCGGCGTACGAGGACATGTCGGTCAGGATGACCAGCACGTGTTTCTGTAAACACATAATAAGTACTTATAACATACGGTCTTTAATCCCCATCTGTTTCTACCCATGATTTGGATTCAGGTACATTTGTAATCTCACTTAGAGAAGTTATTTTAATGGCATTATTTGGGGATCTAACCCAACAAATGTGTACACAGCCAACAAGGCAGTCAAACCACTTTTTATGGCATTATTTGAGGATCAAACCCAACAGATGTGTACATAGCCAACAAGGCAGTCAAACCACTTTTTCTGTGTAAAATTTCCGTCAATAAACCAACATTTTTAATCTCCATCATAAAAACTGATAAATAGATTGGAAGTTATTTTATATAGCAAGTGCTCATTGCTCAGGCTGTTTATGAACATAACACAGCGCAACTTAAAATTCCACTCCACGGCAAAATGCGCTATTTACGCCAGAAGAAATACGATCAAACATATGATGGCATCTTCTCTTATCCTATTTGGGATTGGCACAATACTTTAACATTTCTAACATCATGTTATCATTACGATAAGTACCTCTCGCTTTAACTAAAATTATAATTAAAACTTATTCCTTACCTCACACTGATAAGCCAAGAATTCAGCAGCAGTCAGAGCCAGACGCGGGGTGATGATTCTCTCAATAGTAGGATCGTTGGCCAAGTTCAAGAACAGGCACACGTTCTCCATGGAGCCATTCTCCTCGAAGTCCTGCTTGAAGAAACGGGCGGTCTCCATGTTCACACCCATAGCGGCGAACACAATGGCGAAGTTGTCTTCATGGTCATCAATCACGGATTTGCCGGACATCTGGTGGAGAAGAATGTGACTGAATTTATGGAAAGTCGGAACTGTTTTTGAGAAAAACGTATGAGACATTTAGATTAATATTTTCAAACCGGAGGAGCTCGTGGCTAAAGTAATAACAGCCGCACGGGTCGATCCATCAGGTTAAGCTACGCTAGCCGGGGTTGGTCCATGGATGGGTGATCATCTTTACATACAGAGACTCCTCCGTGCCTCGAAAAGCACGTTAAGCCGTTGGTCCCGGCTGTCAATCATGGACCTTTGACAGTCGTTACGGGTCGTCAGAAGCCCGAAAGTCTGACAACCAAGGGGGTCTGGTATTACCCAGTAACTGGGTTGAGGAGGTCTGATAGGCAGTCGCTTCATGTAAAATTACAGAAGCCGCGGGGAACGTGCTAGTTTACTATATTTGAATTCAGAATCCGAGATAATCGTAAACTTTTGGAACAACTCAAAATCATACCTAGAAAGTTTTTAATAAATTAGTCACATATGAACTTTAAATAAACAACGCTTAATTCGATATTTGAGTCACCACTTCACCAGCGATGAACTGAATTTTCTCGAACTATCAAGCTAAACATAGTTAATTCCTTCTCTACAACAATAAAAAAACAATGTAGAACAGCTCCTCACCTTGACAAGACCAGCTTGTCTACAGATCTGGGCGGCAATTTCGTTGTGGGGCAGACCGGCGGCCGAGAAGATGGGGATCTTCTGACCACGGGCGATGGAGTTCATCACGTCGATAGCGGAGATACCTGGGAAGCGCAACGTTATTGAATTAAGTTAGTAAACTGAGCAGCATGGCACATCCCATTTTAAAAAGAGATAAGTTAACTTGAGTCACAGATAATATAATACTAGCGTACAGATGCTTCATCCCATACAAGAAAACGGTACCGCCGTAACTACGGGTTTTCCACTGGCACAAGCAACTTTAGTTCTTAGTTCGGACCCGTCCTCTACACCTCGCTAGATGGTGTTAGCAGCGACGGCTTGCAAGTTGAATGAATTTACTTTAAACTCTTACCAATATTTTCTCACACATTATGTAACTATTTTATAGTATTTTTGACACGACTTCATAACAGTTTTACTGTATCAAAATGTGTCACTATACAAATTTTAAAGAGGCCAATGGATAAAGTCTAAAACTGCAAACAGCGCCACCTATTAGTACAAGAAATATAGATGTCTAAGGAATAGTTCCAATAATCATCTAAATTTAAATTAGGAGCCAATTATTCCACAATTTTATGCCTTGGGCAGTTTGTTACTTATAAAAATACAGTATTTACCATATTTTTTTATTAAAAATATTATTATTACTTAAACTTCAACAAGAAATCGATGGTTATCGCCATCCATCGAAATTTATTTGAACTAAACTTTCTTTGTTCGAGATGAGACCCCCTTCTTGAGTAGACAATTAGTACCCCTATGTTTCAAGTCAAATCCTGACTCAAGTCCAACTCGAATCATAAAAATAACAGTTATAGCAAGTTAATTTTTTCCACTGTCGAGTCGAGTCCTTTAAAGTGACTTGGACTATGGACATAGAGAGTAATAATTACTATTACGCACAGAATGAGATCTGCAAGAGAGTTACGTAACACACAATCAATGGTAATGCATTTAATTTTCACAATAACAGCAATATTGAACTAACACTACTACTACACTACCACTACTACTACTTCTACTACTTGTTATTCAACTGTCTAACTATCACGGTTCATGAGATACAGTCTGGTGACAGAAGGACAGACAGACGGACAACAGAGTCTTAGTAATAGGGCCCCGTTTTACCCTTTGGGTACGGAACCCTAAAAATTGAAGGATTACTTCACAAATTTTTGCTTCTTTGCTACCCTATGTACCTCTCCTGAGCTAGGCCTCCATCCACTCCTATCTCTCGCAAGCTCACTTTCTCCTTCCAGTTTGCCCGACCATCTATCTCTTTCGTGGTAAGTTTCTTCATCATAATATTCACATTTCATGTATAACTTTTTTTTACAAAATAACTTGTCTTAATTACACCTGGCCAGTAACCCGGCCTGGGTCTGCAGTCTCGACATTGATAGCGAATCTTACGTTAGCTACCGATCGCTAAACTACTAGGGGTTAAAACCTCCCTCATTGTGAGGAAAAATTTTAGATCATAACCTGAAAAAATAATTGATTTTCTTGAAATATGTACAGATACTGCGTAAATTTTAACTTCAAGCACTATTTTTCATGAAAACTTATAATTTATTTAAATTTTAATGAATAACTTTTACCGCTTGTAACAATTAAATTAACTTGTCAAAAAGTTTTCCTCCTTGCAATATTAATTTCTTAGCGATCGAATTTGGTCGTTACGAGATCGTTAACTATGTCGAGACTGCAGGCCCTGTGTCCCAGACGTGGGAACATTATAGGATCATCATCAGCCTTTTAATGTCCCCACTGCTGGGGCACAGGCCTCCTCTCTGTGAGAGGGTGTGGGCCGTTATCCACCACGCGGGCCCAATGCGGATTGGTGGATGTCACATGTCTTCGAATTTTTGGTTCTAGGGCATGCCGGTTTCCTCACGATGTTTTCCTTCACCGTTTTGAGAGCAGTGGTGTAATAATTAACACAAAGTAAAGCGCCTGTCTGGGTTTGAACTCACGACCTTCAACTTGTAAGTCGTGGCCAATACCACCGGGCCACCACTGCTCCTGAGTATGCTTATTATGCTTTTTTTGTTATAAAAGTACTAACCAGTCTGGATCATCTCCTCAGGGTAGATACGGGACCAGGGGTTGATGGGCTGACCCTGGATGTCCAAGAAGGCCTCGGCCAGGATGGGGGGTCCCTTGTCGATGGGCTTGCCGGATCCGTTGAATACACGTCCTGGTGGAAAACAAACAAACATTTGTAGTTTACGGAAGAAGGAAGTGTTTTCGACCCAGTTAACCAAACCAAAACCAAATACTAAATAAAAACTCGTTTTCATGAGTAAATTTTTCCACAACTTTTTCGTATCCTTTATAGATTAAGTTTTATTTTATTAAATCTCTGATCTTTTTTGCAGCAGATTTTTAATTTTTGTATGACCTACAGATAATTGTTCCAGGTCTGGGTGTCTTGTGTATGTGAGTATACATGTTTGTGAACGCACCCACGATACAGGAGTAATTCGTAGTATATATTATATTAACATTCTCCTCAAATCATAGTAGAGAATTTTTAATTTTTCTAATAGGTGAGAGAATTTTTTAGTGAATAAAACTGATAATTTAAGATGGTTATCACTACCATTTGCTGTATTTTTACAAAAAAAATTAATTGAATACTACAGTTTCATTTTAAGTTGCTGCATTAGCTACATAGAATACAAAACCAATCAAAATTTTCAAGGAAAAATCCGCTAAAAAAATTATCACAATGTTACGTAATAAAGCAAACACTTGATAATGAGCATCACCTGATAAAGTGTGATCATTCGTTAGGTGTTTTAAGAATTGGTTATAAAAAAAGGAAAACGTAGTTTTCAAATATTCCAAAATATTTTGTATTAAATTCTTTTTTTTTTTATTATTGAAAGGCACGCGTTTGACCACTATCTCACCTGATGGTAAGCGATGATGTGGTCGAAGATGAAGCACGCTTACCTAGAAGTAACCTATTCACTCTTGACTTAAAGACTCCCATTCATTTAATTCTCAGCCTTTTTTGAATACCTTTTGATGAGGCAAGAAGATTGATTTTTGTCTCAGCATTTAAAGCATAATTACATTAAGAATCGCTAGTAGAGTCCTGAGCATGAAGATATACTTCGCATTCACTATTATAACGCACAGCGCTTCAAGAATGTTCACTGAACCCCGCGTAGACTGATTCTTGGTCAGTGCGGGACAGTGCCATCAGCATCTTGAGTATTTAATTTCCTTTTTTATTTATAATCATGTTATAAAATGTTGCTCCACAAAAAAATAACCTCGGTGTGGACGCACCATGGGGTCACGTCGCATAACATCACATCCAAGAAGAGTTAGGCAGGCATATACCTACATAATATAGTAGTATGGTAGCGAGTCTTATCCCATCAGTAGCTGATCAACTTACCCAACATGTCTTCAGACACCGGGGTACGCAAGATGTCGCCGGTAAACTCGCAGAGAGTGTTCTTGGCGTCGATACCCGAGGTGCCCTCGAACACCTGGACCACGGCCTTGGTGCCGCTGACCTCGAGTACCTGGAGTAGAGAACACCTTAAATAACCTACTGTACGAAGGTCCGCAGTCACTGCACGCCTTATAAGAAAGAATTATTAGCCAATAATCCTCTAATAGCAGAAATCCGGCTCAAAGGACCATTTTGAATGACGGTTTAGAGAGTATAAAGAAGTGGCGAGACTGGACCCTTAAGGCGCAGTTACTCGTAGATGCGACAACAACGGCCTTGAGCGGTTAGCTTGCGTGTTCTGTGCTGAGCTCACGTACTCTTTAAAATGGTGAAGGTTTCATATAAATATTTAATTTTTTTATCCGCGTTAGACATAACTTTACAAATTGATTACACTATTATATAAAAATATAATTTAAAATATTCACACATCAAATTACGAAGAAAATTGCCTAGAGTAAGAGTAACATATATTTTTTTCAAAGAAATAAGACTAGTCGTTTAGACGTGATGTTCAATTAAAAATCATTAGTCGTGTAACTAACTGCGCCTTACAAGTGACGGCTGGTACGAGGTGGCGCGCGGGAAAAGTATACCTGGAAGGACTTAGGGGAGGCTTTTGCTCAGCAGTGAGCTCATACAGTATGGACTCAAGAGATGAAAAGGGCTTGTTAGGACTCGAATCGAACGGGCCCAAGCTCAATAAATTTACTAGTAAACCAAGCCATCTAAGAGTTCCACTTCCTTCAGCAGATCAGCTCAATGGTACCATATTATTGTACGGTCATCAGAGTTATACACATTTGCAAATTTTCAAATGTGATCCACTAGAAGTGAGTGAAATTTAAATTCTAAAATTTCAACCTTATTCAAAATGTAATATTTCGAGAAGCAAAATATATTTTAAGTCTTGCGTTAGTCCAGGGCCGAAGACACTCCCAAAAACCTTATCTCCAGTTCCCTCAGGAGCTTATTAATTTAAATCAATATCTCTAAATTTAAATCAATCTATCTCCAACATACCTGACCAGACCGTAAGGTGCCATCAGCAAGTCTGAGCTGCACGATCTCGGAGAACTTGGGGAACTTGACCTCGTCCAAGATGACCAGGGGCCCGTTCACACCAGACACCGTCTTGTATGCTAAACGAGGAATATTCATTTTAGTTATGGTGGTAAATTTTTGTGATGATAGGTTGAAATGGGTTAAATGGATGGAGGTTTGTGTGAACTGAATTTTACTTTGATAATGAGTATTGATGTCACCGGATTTATTGTTTCACCAAGACTTGGATCATCCTGCCAGGGTAGCGGGAGTTATCAAAAAGAGTTACCGCGGCCCCTGGCACATGCAACTGAAGGAGCACGGGTGGCTTTTAGTCAGCAAGAGTCTGACACGCCCAACCACCCCCCCGCTCCACCCAGAGCGGGAGAAGTTATTTTATGATTTCCCACCCTAGAAAAAAAAGACTTGTTGTTGTCTTGTTGAGAGCAATTGTTTATAAACAGTCGAATGTTGATGTTTTATTGTAAACTAACACTTCTCTAGCGACTTCGTCCGTGTGGATTTCAAAAGTTTATAGCCTATGACACTCACAAATAACGTTGTTTTCAAAATCGGTTCTGTAGATCCAGAGGATACCCACAAACTCACAAACTTTACCTCTTTATAATATTAGTATCTTAAATGTCCGGTTCACAATTTAACGAGAGGTAATCTCGCAAAATTTATCAACTCAAGGTGAATGCAATAACCTGGTGACGTAGATTCGAGATGATACAAAAAAAAAGTCATGCATTTTTTGTAAAGGGTTCTACTTGAATTGGTATTTTCAAATGAAAATAAAAAGAAATCTACTCTAAAATAAGCATGATACCTACACTTATAGATAATTATAATTATCATATAATAAAAAACTTTTTTTTTTTTAAATACAACCGACTTCTGAAAATTCGAAAATAACTTTAATTTCGGAAGTCGGTGTTCGTATGTGTATTTTTTTTCTTCGTTATTTGACACCGACTTCCGAAATTAAAATTATTTTGTATTTTTTGTAAAAAAGTTTTTTATTTTTAACTTTTTAGTTTTTGTACCGCAGAAGTAAAACTAAATATTAAAGTTATGCCCGAATGGATAACCCCAATAACATGGAATTTGAACATTTGGAGACAACCACAACGTCATCTGTGTACTTATACATAATTTTTGTTTATGTTGATTTTTCAAAAAGTGCTGAATCAATTTTGATAAAATTTACATGGGACCACCTGGGAAGTATACACTTTTAAACAAAAAAAAAACAAAATCCAAATCGGTCCAGCCATCTTTGAGTAATCGGGGAACTTACATAATAAAAAATAAAAAAATGGTTCCGACGAATTGAGAACCTCTTCCTTTTTGAAGTCGGTTAATGAACAAACAGATGTCCTTTGTTGAACGATCGCCAGTCACAAAGCAGAAGATGACCTATTTTCTTAAGAGGGAAGTGTCAGGGTAACCCGCGAAATTTAAATTTTCTTACGTTTTTCACTCTCAGTTAGAATTGATGCCAAATGTCATGATTTCATGAAATACTTACATTTGACATCAACTCTAACTGAAAGAGTTGTATTGATGATTTTAATTATTATAATTCTATAAATACACATATACGGTCGCGAATCAAATTTTGACCAAGATACAACCTGACATTGGTGTTGATTCTGTTATGCACAAACTAAACTTAATTTAGGCTATTGCTATTTTTTTCTCTCTAATAAAACAAGAAAGAGACGGACGTAAATTAGAGCTGTCAAATTTAGTTTGAACTAATATTTCCATACAAATTAAGGGTACACGTAAAACATGTCGTCTAAAAACACGGCGAAGTGCACGGCGTAAACTAGTTTGACATCTCTAACTTAGTGCATAGCTATAGCCGTCCTTTTCTCGTACTGCCTTTTAGTAAAAGATAGCAATTCTCTAATTTTAGTTTAGATATTGAACATGAGAATCCGTACCACTGACCTGCAAATTGCAAAAAACGTAAGAAAATTTGAATTTCGTGAGCTACCCTCGCGCTTCCACCTTAAAGGTTTTATGCAGCCCTAGTAAGTCTCTACGTCTTGCTACAACTATGAAACAAACTCTACCATAATCTCACTATGTACTAATAACATCAAATGTCGTAAGTAGAGATGCGCCGAATAGTGGTTTCACCGAATAACCGAATACCGAATAGTATTCGGTTCAATCTTTACCGAACCGGATATTCGGCCGAATTATTCGGTTTAACATTTCACTGCATTCCCGCGTAAACAGGTTCAAACGCGCTCGCCGCCTGTCGCTGCTGGCTAGTTGCGAGCGAGCCGTACCTCGCCGCCCGCTACCCGCGCATACACCGCGTTGTCACTTTGCTTTAAAACATTGCACGAGTAATGTAAATAAATTAAAATATTAACTTTACGTGTTTGCAATATGAGTGGGCGTAAAAGATCACCTGCTTGGAACTTTTTTGATGAAATGGAAGATGACAAAACAAAAGTTAAGTGCACTTTGTGTAGTTGTGTTATTTCTCGCGGTGGAACAGGGCGCAGTGCTTCGACGAGTGGAATGACAAATCATTCCATGTCATGTAGCCAGGAAAATAGAAATACTCAAATCGAATATATTAGGCACTAAAACCGAATAATTCGGCCGAATACAAATAGTGGCAAAAATGCCGAATACGCCGAATACCGAATACCAAACGAATATTCGGCGCATCTCTAGTCGTAAGCTACACATCAGCAGTAACAAAACCAGCATAAGCTAACCTCCTGCCAGGGTCCCGGGAGTGATTGAATGAGTGACCTTGCCCTGGCAAAGGCAACTGAAGAAACTCGGGTGGCTTTTAGTCAGTAAGAGTCTGACTCGCCCCTCCTGCTCCACCCAGAGCGGCAGAAGTTATTTGATGATTATGGACCAATAAAAACTTTTTTTTTACAAAAAATAGAACCGACTTCCAAAAAGAGTGCAAAATAACTTTAATTTCGGAAGCCGGTGTTTCTGGTTTTGTGTCTTCGTTTTTGAAAGTTATTTTGCACTCTTTTTGGAAGTCGGTTCTATTTTTTGTAAAAAATCGAAGAGTTCCGTTGTCTGTCTCCGAAACTCATCATCAGATCTCAATGAAAAGGGGAATGCCAATCAACCATAGACACTTCGGCCCTGGGTGCCCACATATAAAAGTATATGGAAATGATAATATGCAATATAAAGAATGAAATGGTAAAAGTATTAGTTAAAAAAAAAGTCCGGATTTTTAAGATATAAAATGGTTTTTATTTGCCCAAATACAGTTTTTTTACAATAATTTTACTGTAATACATACATACTTATAAGGTTTTGATTATATCTCTAGTGTATTTTATGTTCTTATACATCATTTGTATCATATACAATCAGTACATCATCCAGGATCAACTATTTACCTGCTGTGGTCGAACCCATTGTTGTATAAGATTTCGAACTTCTGCAATTTCCAACATAGTATGTTTTCGTATTCTCGTGACATTTAAACAGCAATTGACACAGCGTAAATGTCCGCTTGAATGAGTTACTGAGGACTGGGAAGAACTGTGGTCGGTGTGAAAGCTGGGGTCATCATTATTAGTGAATATCGAGTCCAAGTTCGTGCAGGGGTTATCGTGAGAAACGGGAGCGGGATCCATGTTCAGGCCGTGGTCAGTAGGGTAAGATTTGTCGGAGTCCATTTAGTAAGCTTATTCGTTGCTCAGATAACAAATCGGCAAAAAAACAAACAAAATAATACAAATGCAAACAAAGTTGACTTATTATTATTCAGTTATAACTGACAGCGACGTCAACGACATTACGACAGTCGCCTAGCTGTCAAAAGTGTCATAATGTCAGATTCGATGTTGCCACTTAACAGACATAAAAATCGATAAATCTATATCGATTTGATTTTCGAATCATAATTCGACACGAATTAATTAGTGAACCAATTAATTAAAGCACTTCAAAGATTATTATTATGTTTCTTTTAGTTTTTTAAATCCTATTTTATTGCATAATTAAGAACAGATAACCATGACAGTTACATTGTACAGTGGCGTTTTTGTTATGATCTAACAGAATGATATTTTTTATTTGCTTATGCAATCTTATGAATTCATGGTCACTAGTAATTCGCATGTTTAATTATCATAACATAATAATTATCGAAAAAAAAAAACGAACTAAATTGGCATTTACATCATAAAAATCGATTAAATAAAAGAATCGATTATATTTTGAATGAAATTAGTAATTGGCAACACTTTTTATTTTGTCAACAAACCAATCATTTACGGATTTACCTAATTTCATTTCGGTACTTTTTATTTGTGCAAAAATGTTGCAATCTTGTTTTGATAAATGAATACCGCGATTGATAATCATAAAATAAGATGTAATTTTTTAACAAAAGCAAATTGTTGGGCGTTTCTGGGCCGAATCCTGGCATCCCCCTTTAAATGGGACCATTTCGGAATAAACCCTTTCGAACAAAAAGAGAATTTTGCAAATCCGTCTATATAATATGACGGAGTTATGCCCGTACATAAAACAAAAAAAATACAAACATCCGATTTGATAACCTCTTCCTTTTTGAAGTCGGTTAAAAAAAACATAAGCCACCTTTGCCTTATAAAGGGAACGTGCACGGCGTAATCTGTGCCATCTAGTGGAGTATATTCGAAACTTTTGCCCTTTAAAAACTTGTCATTGACATTTCCGTGTCATATATGTATACACACACGCATCATGAACGCATGCAGCACGCGTAACGTAGACTGCCATCTATTGAGTGAAGTCCGCAACTTGTACTGTAGAAATACTTGACATTGACATTTATGTGGCGCCATCTATAGTTCTTGCACGCTCCCTATAAAAACTCCGTACAACGTTAGGCCAGTGTATAAGCCCTGGCTGGAGGCTTTAATAAATTAAAGCCTTCACAGGCAAGTCCGGTTGAGCAGACGACAGCCTCAGAGGTTGACCTGCGAGACGCCACAAAAAAAAAAAAAAATAGGCCAGTGTCAGTTACCATTGACGTGCAACCTACTGTACATTAGAACCCGATCTAATCAAAGGATGCTACTGGAAACTACAAAATTAAAAATCTACTTTAAGCTACATCAATTTGGTACATATCTTAATTTCCTTTTGCAACGATGACTGATGTGTGATGATTTTTTATGTGAAAAGTTACACAGTCAGCATTCCCTATAGAGTATTTAAACAACCTCTTTGGAGAATGTTGGCTGATAACCGCACACTGTATTACGATGGTAGCGATGGTGGTATGGAGCTGGAATGAATGGACATAATGATGTGTGCACATTTGCGCACTGTTTCTGACAGTTTAATAAAAAAATTATATTCACTATGGGAAAAGGTATATTACGTGATTCTTCTTAAGGTGAATGGTCCAGGGTAGCCCGCGAAATTCAAATCTTCTTACGTTTTTTGCAATTTGCAGGTCAGTGTCAGGTTGTATCTTGGTCAAAATTTGATTCGCGGCCGTAGCAAGTATGTATTTATAGAATTCATGAATTCAAGAAATACTTACATTTTGCATCAATTCTAACTGAGAGAGTTGTATTCATGATTTTAATGATTATAATTCTTTAAATACATACTTGCTACGGCCGCGAATCAAATTTTGACCAAGATACAACCGTCAAGTTGTATCTTGGTTGGTAAGTCAATTTGAATTTCGCGGGCTACCCTGGAGCATTTACCTTAACAGGCTCTGGGAATAACTACATGAATGTTACAGTAGTATTCAAAGTTAATGGCGTGTTGGAACATCGTACGTTTCGATGCGCAGATCCCTGCGCGCCCTCTCCCTCACTCACACACGCGTGCCCGCGCCAGTGTGTGAGTTACGTCCGGGTCCGTATACTGCACACGCGCACAAATTCCTGCTTCCGTACAGTCGAGCTCCTAATACTTTGTTTTTGTTAATTGATTGAAATATTATATTGCTTGTTATGCGGCCTTTAAGACACTGAACAGTCGATGCTGTTGACTTTCCTTGCTAAGCATGACAGGTACAATGATTTTTTTTTCAGTCTCATATTTCGTCTGATTTTTTGGTACTATGATTTTTTTTTTCGTCTCATTTTTAGTCTAATTTTTTGCAGTTAAAAAATCTCTATTGGAATTAACAATATAGTAGCTTTTTTTTGAGGGTGGGAAATCATCCAATGACTTCTCCCGCTCTGGGTGGAGCGGGAGGGCGTGTCAGACTTTTACTGACTAAAACCCACCCTTGTTCTTTCAGTTGCCTATACCTAGGGCCGCGGTAACTATTTCAAATTTATCCGCGACCCCAGGCAAAAGAATATAGTAACCGATTTCTATATTGTAAATTGCAATAGGAGTTTGCTTCATTCTGTTATGGTTTCTTATGTAGTACCACAGATAATACATACTAGCGTTAAGCGTAGTAAAACTTAGATTTAAGACGAAAGCAAATTGTTAGATACAGTTATCTGACTTGAAAATAAACCCTACAAAAAATCGGACAAAAGTTAATAATTTTCCAATTGAACTCCATTCAATCCAATTAGAAAATAATTAACTTACATAATGTCACCATAAAATGGTTACATGAATTTGTTTATTTATGATCATTTCCTTTACACAATTTAGCAGAAGATTCAGTTATTATTTAATTTAGATTGTAAAGAGTTAAGAAATCAATAGATCCTTCAAATACAAACAAGATCAGTTTAACCCAATTCCCATTCCATCTGCTGCAGACTACTATGGAGTGACTATAATTAACTAGCTTCTGCCGGCGGCTTCGCCTGCGTGGAATTTTATTAGCCTAAGTTACTCCTTATATAGTCAGCTACCTGCCAGTAAAATCTTATCAGAATCGGTGCAGCAGTTTCGAAGATCACCCGGAACAAACTTACAGATAAATTTTTAAAAACTGATTTTTAGGTCGTGCAAATAACTGTATGAGAATACTATTAATTAGACATTACAAACAGACACTTCAATTTTATTTATTTGTACATTAATACAAATAACGACTGAAGACTGTTTATGATTAGTACCTGGATGACCGAGCTTTGCTAGGTTTTTATACGGATAAAACGACGTTTTCTAAAAATGAAACCTAGCTAGATCGATTTATCGCTCCGGAACGCCCGGAACCGGGGCATACTAAATTTAAGAAAATCTTTGGAGCCGTTTCCGAGATTCAGATTATATTATACATATAGGTTGTTAAAAAATTAACTCTCGAAACTTGGAGTGCTTTTTTTTTATGTTTGATAGGCTCGCGTTTGACCACTATCTCACCTGATGGTAAGCGATGATGTGGTCGAAGATGGAGCACGCTTGCCTAGAAGTAACCTATTCACTCTTGACTTAAAGACTCCCAGGTTGTATCTTACAGGAAACACAGACTCCGGTAGAGAATTCCACTCTCTAGCTGTACGTGCAATGAATGTTTTCTCAAAACGCTTTGTGCGTATGGATGGGATGTCCACCATGAACCGGTGGCACTTCGCCGTACGTCTTGTGGTCCTTAGATGAAACGGGCTTGGCGGAATCAAATCATGCAATTCCGTCGCACACTCCCCAAAATGTAATCGATAGAAAACCGACAGGCTAGCAACTCGGCGTCTATGTTCAAGACTTTGGAGTTTTGACTCAACGAGTCTATCATTGCCGATGATCCTCTTGGCTCGTTTCTCAATTGACTCAAGGGCATCAAGCTGGTATCTTGCAGATCCGTCCCAAAGATGAGAGCAGTACTCAATACACGATCGGACTTGCGCTTGATAGAGTTGGAGCAGCTGTTCCGGCGTGAAGTATCGTCTCACCTTTGCGAAAAAAAAATCAGCTGTTGCCTACATTTATGTTCGCAAAACTCGTCAAAATTAACGGAACAGCTGATTTTTTTTAACGCGATTTCAAAGTTGGTCCTATAGTAAAAGTTATTCAGTTCGATGGTCCAAAGCACTCCTTAAAGTTTCGAGAATTTTTTAACACCTTATATATACAAGAATTGCTTGTTTAAAGGTATTATATAGGACGACACGGTTGGCACAGTGGTTGAGCGTTCGGCTGCTGCGCTGCGTGTCGCGGGTTCGATTCCCGCACGGAACAAATATTTGTATGGCCTACAGATAGTTGTTCCGGGTCTGGGTGTCTTGTGTATGTGAGTTAACATGTTTGTGAACGCACCCACGATACAGGAAGCAATTCCTAGTGGGGCAACCTTTTTTTAAGAAATATATACGAGGGTCATTCAATAAATACTTAGCCTACAAAAAGTAAACGAAAATTTTGGAAAAGTGGCAATTTATTTTTCAACATAGTCTCCTTTTAGTTCGATACACTTAGCCCAGCGATGCTCCAACTTTTTTAACCCGTCCGAAAAATAGTTTTTGTCAAACTCTGCAAAATAGGCCTCCGTGGCGGCGATAACCTCCTCATTCGATCCATATCTATTCCCGGCGAGTGATTTTTTCAGATTAGGAAACAGAAAGAAGTCACAAGGGGCCAAATCTGGAGAATACGGTGGATGGGGCAGCAATTCGTAGCGTAATTCGACCAATTTGGCTATGGCAACGGCAGACGTGTGAACCGGTGCGTTGTCGTGGTGAAACAGCACTTTTTTCTTCGCCAGATGGGGTCGTTTTTTCTTTAATTCGGCGTCGAATCGGCCCAATAAATCGGCATAGTAAAGCCCTGTAATTGTTTTACCCTTCTCGAGGTAATCGATGTAGATCACACCTTGTGAATCCCAGAAAACGGTGGCCATAACTTTTCCGGCCGATTTTACAGTTTTCGCCTTCTTTGGAGCACGTTCCCCGGTCTGGATCCATTGTTTTGATTGCTCCTTGGTCTCTGGTGTGTACCAGTGGATCCAGGTTTCATCGACGGTCACAAAACGACGCAAAAACTCCGCTGGATTCCGCTTAAACAGCGCCAAACACGTCTCCGATGTGGTCTCACGGTTGCGCTTGTTTTCTGGTGTGAGTAAACGCGGCACCCATCGCGCCGACAGCTTTCTCATGCCGAGTTCCTCGTGAAGAATATGATGCACTGTTCCTTCTGAAATGCCTACAGTCTCAGCTAGCTCCCGAACCTTCAATCGGCGATCTGCCAATACGAGATCATGGATATTTTAATGTTTTCCTCCGTAGCAGCTGTTTTCGGTGCACCTGGACGTGGTTCATCAAAAACCGACGTACGGCCACGTGCAAACTCGTTGAACCAATTCTTGACGGTGGCCATCGATGGAGAAGAGTCACCGTACACAGCATCCAAGCGCTCTTTGATTTCGATGCGCGTTTTCCCTTCCAAAAATAGGAATCGAATCACCGAACGATATTGCTCTTTTTCCATTTTTGTAAAACCGATCGACACGGTCGCTTCCATAAGTTGTCAAATTAAAACAAATGAAGGCATTGGAATGAAAATTTGAAAAAAGAATTAAAAAAGAATGTGCTACACTGTGGTAAAACTCTTTTGAAACTACAGCGCCCTCTGGCGATGAGGCTAGGTACTTATTGAATGCACCTCGTATATATATATTGTACGAGTATAAATGAGTTTTAGTAGAGGGAGCATCTGCATAATTATCTTATTATTTTATCGAATAGTATTCTACAGAACTGCTTTAGCTATCAGATACTGCAACCGTTCTGGACTTGTGACAGATGTGATAGGTGACAAATAAAAGGGAACGACTATTATCTTTGAATCTTATAAGAAAACTTGTCTAGCCCCAATTGATTATGTCATATTTTACAGATAACATCTTCTTACATACGAGTGATACATTCAGAAGTACCTATTCTAATTGGGTAATCTTCTTTGAAAAGATTATTATGCTTTTAATATTCACCATTAGTGCTACCATTATGTAGTAATGCCTATTTTAACCATTATAATAATAATATTCTCGCGAGGTTGTCGACATGTGGGATGTGGACTCAGCGATCATTGTACCGATAGTCTTGTCAGCCAATGGCTTAATAGCCACGAGCCTCGACTAACACCTCAGGAGGCTCTCGTTAGGCGGCTGGATCAAGGGCTTGATTCAGAAAGCAGTACTTCTGGACACGGCTCGCATTGTCAGGCGGTTCCTCTCTCTGGAGCCCTGACCGCCGGTAGCTTGGACCCTGTTCCCGATACCGGTGGGATACTATTTTTTATATTTTTAAATGTTTTTTTTTATCCTTTATATTTAAATATTTTAAAATGTAAATAATATGTCTATAAAAATAAATAAACGAATAATAATATTCCACAACTATCACACAAACAACGCCATCTAGTCCCAAGCTAAGCAGAGCTTGTGTTATGGGTACTAGACAACTGATAAACATACTTATATATTTCTAAATACATAAATATTATAGATAAATTACACTCAGACAAGAGAACAAATGATCGTGCTCATTACACAAAAATTTGTCCTGGGTGGGAATCGAACCCACGACCTCCGGCATAGCAGTCAGGGTCACTAACCACTAGACCAACAGGCCTGACAAATTATTAGCATTAAGAAGGGTGTTTCATGGTGTAGTACAGTACGTAATAATAATGATCAGATGAGAGAGTTTAAAATTAAGACATACTATGGCGACAAACTTTTCCGATAACGAAGTAAGGTGACAGTACATGATCAAAGGAAATAGGGGCTGTCAAACATCCAAAATCCGTCAGCCAACTGTCTGTTGGTTAGTCTTTATAACAAGTTTATCTTCCATGTTTTGGAATTAGAGCTGATAGAAACTCAGAAGTAAAATTTATATTTTCATTGACGCGTCCATACGACATTAGCCGGAATGGACGATAAAAACTTGATGTACTCACTTAAACGGGGTTGGGAATTGAAGTCCCGGGTTACAACCAGGGTATGTTCAGAGCTTTTTTTAGCCCTAAATGATGGTGGCTTGGGCGATGTTGCCATTTTTCAGTTCACACTTTTTAGCAGCCGTCTCAATTAAACAGCAAACTGCGCTGCCTCCTCGCCCGAAAAACTGACGAATTGTCCAATAGAAAATGGCAACTTACTTCACGTACAGTCACGTGTCCTATCACAAGTCAAAAATTCCTCTATGGTAGTATTATTTCCCCAAAAATCGATAGTGTTTTGATTTTTTCCCTAAATATATCAAAAAGGTTTTACCATTGCTATTAAATTAATTTATTAGGCTCTTGCCACATGAAGGCAAATCCTCGAAACGTGACGCGACTGCACGTTTCAACACTGGCGAATGGTCTACCTACACCACCTCAGAAATAAAACGAAAAATCGGCCAAGTGCGTGTCAGGTCACGCGCAGTGTAGGGTTCCGTAGTCGCCCGTTATAACACGCGGACTTAGAAGGGGGCTTTATGTTTATTACTTTAAACATATTAATTGAGTTCCCGGTTAGCGGCCAATAACGTTTAAAACCGGGCCATATAGGACGATAGTAACTGAAGGAGTTATAATATCCAACTCCATTGCACTGAAGCTTTCAATGTTTGGAACACCCAAACGCTTATTTTTGGGGCGTCTCTTAAAACTCCGTTAGGGATAAAAGTTGTATCGTTATGTATGTATGTAATTATTTTACCAGCTTGGAAAATTCAAGTGCTCCTATCAACCAATTGCTTTATCGTCTTTTCTCATTAAACTTCTTGAACACCTTACTAAAAACAGAGCAAAATGGCTAGTTGAAAACAGAAAACTGCTCCGAACGACCCAATACGGCTTAAGGAAAAGATCTACTGGGTTACAACTGTATCCTCACATCAAAGATACGGCTGGCCCTTAGTAGGGATGAGTCTGTGGTAGCCATTTTCTTAGATCAGCTCCATGATTCTTTTTTCTCTCAGTTCTCAGGCAAAAGTTGCACGAGCTAAGAATACTGGCTAGGATTATTCAGATCATCTGCACTATTCTTTCGAGTCGCACTCTTCAGTTAAGGGGAGGGGGGGGGGGGGGGGGGGAGGACTGCGCAGAGGATGGCTTGGCGGGGCTTACCTCAGGGATCCGAAATGTCCGGAGAGGGCCAGGTTTCTGGGTATTTGTTTTTCTATTGATTAGAAAATGACGGGAGTTGACCACATCAATAGAGTGGTTAAAAAAAGTGAGCGCTCAGTATCAGTTCTAAAGGCGTTAACTGGTGTCTCGTGGGGAGCTCACCCTTTCACTCTGAAATTGATCTTCAATGCTCTGGTCAGAAGTGGTGGACTATTGTTGCTTCCTGATTGAGCCCTGTAATAAACAGGCGTTTCGCAAGCTAAATGCTCCTTAAGGTGGCTACTTCTTTTTATGGGGTGGGGGGTGGGAAACCATCCAATTACTTCTTCCGCTCTGGGTGGAGCGGGAGGGCGTGTCAGACACTTACTGACCAAAACCCACCCCTGTTCCTTCCCTGCCTGAGTCCCCAGGGTTGCGGTAACTCATGTTGAGAATTTATCCGCTACCCCTACGCATGCAGGCACCGGCCACGATGGGCCCCGTCAGTGGTGGCTGACAACATCTATTTGAGGCGCGCGTGGGCACACTACGCGCCGTCAACTCACGGGCCTGATGCCGATCGGACGGCGAGCTACCCACTGCTCGCCGTCCACAGGCCCGGGAAGGTGCAGGCTACTGCCATGAGCATTTTTTGTTCGTTGCATTTGTTTGTTCTAGCTGCTCGGCTCACTGTACTGATATGCCGAACATTCGACTTGTAACGTGCTCACATCGAGCGAGTCTCATGTCAGTCGCCACCTTTAGGATTGTTGTTCGAGCAATGAGTCTTCTCCTATAAATGCCCTTAAGGGAAGGCTCTGCACATTCTAGTTCAGAGCCTCCCCTTAGCCTTAGAAGACAATATTTAGCTTTAGATTTCGTCCCATCCCTTACTTCCCATTTTAGAAATAATCCACCTCTCTTTAGAAGTATGTCATTATTGAAAACACAAATCGTTGCCCCATTGATGAGAGCAAAAAATCCTCTCCTCACCTGTTTGTCAATATCCCACCTTACCTGAATTTTGTTCTGCATACAAGGTAGTTAATTTTAGGCTAAAAATCTTGGGCTCAGTATGTATATCAGGCTTAGTATTGCAAAAAAATTGAGGATGTATAAAGGTGACTTAAATTCCCACTTGTACCTTATGCTTTAAAATTAAAATCCCTCTTTCTATTAACTTCCACTCCCTCCTGTTTAACGTCTCTCCTAAACTAATCCAACTCTTATCAAAATGTTTAAACAATAATATTATTAAAATGTAATGCGGTGGGCTACAATCTTGTAAGTTTTTTAAATATCTATGTTGACTTGTGATGTTTAATTTTATGTTAAAAAATATAATATATTCCATGTTAAGTAAAAAAAAATTATTGTCCTTTCATCTAATAACATTATAGATCTAGTTCGACAGCTCACCACGCTGCCGTCACATGAAGCTGGCAGAATAGTCTACAGGCTCAGTAGCCAGAGAAAAAAAGTGTGAAATGTGTGAAGTTGGTAATTTCTCGGAAACAATTTGATTGCTGCTCGTAGACTAATGAAAGGATGTAATAAGAAACTACAGAATTTCAAACGTCTACGTTCAACATCATCAATTTTGTACATAGCTTATCCTTTTGCAATGAAAACTGAAGCATGATAAATTTTATGTGAAAAGTTACACAAAGAGGTTGTTTAAATACTCTTTAAGGTAATATTTAACTTCTGAAGTACCGGACAACAGACACAATAGAAAATCTATTGTTCATGATGCACCAGTGCATAGCCGGTACCTCACTAGTTAAACAACCTCTGTGGATATTGTTGGGTGATAACCGTACTGTTATGATGATGGTGACATAGAGGATTGAATGAATATTATGATGTGTGCACATGGCCATAATAACTATTTCTGACAGTTTTGACTGCAGGTAAAGGTCTATTACGTGATTCTTCTTTACAGGATCTATCTAGGCACAACTACACTAATGTTAGATTATAATTTCTCATAAAAACATTTTGTGAGTTAGCCCAGATATAATGAGCAGTGTTCTGCGTTTTGATTGGCCCAGCTAATAGATTGATAGGACTAGACAGGGATGCTACTACACTTACCTTGTATCTTTATCTAAAGTAAGCAAGCAAAGTGTAGATTTTAGAGACACCTACTTTTTTTTTGTTTTTGTGGGGTGGGAAATCATCCAATGACATCAGGGCGTGTCAGACTCTTACTGACTAAAACCCACCCCTGTTCCTTCCCTGCCCTGAGTGCCCAGGGGCGAGGTAGCTCTGTTTCGAATTTATCCTCAACCCCTGGGCAGGCATCGGTCATGACGGGCCAGTCATGTTTTGCTGACAACTCTATGAGGCGCGCGTGGAACACTACGCGCCGTCGACTCTCGGGCCTGGTGCTGATCGGACAGTAAGCTACCCACTACTCGCCGTCCGCAGACCCGGGTGCACGCCTACTCCTAATTACCTCTGTCGATAGTGGGGACATACCATCAGATTTTGTAGTCAGATGGTTGGACAGAAATCTATTTCTTTTATGTGGTTTCCAAGACACTGAAATAGTGCTTTTGACTTTCCATGCTAAACATGACAGTATCCTATGATTTTTTCGATCTCATTTATTTTAGTTTTAAAATCTCTCTATTGCAAATAACAATATAGTAGCTGACCTCAATATTGCAAATTGCAATAGGAGCTTGCTACATTTTAGTATGGTTTCTTATGCTGTACTGAGCTTTAAGAAAATAATTACATAATATTGCTTTATTTCTATTGTTGAAATCTATCAAATATTGTAAGAAACAGTGTTAGCAAGCATTATCTTATCATATTATGGCCTCAGTTGTGTTGAAGTTGATTGATTTTAAACAGCTGACTGAATACTGATCCTTAAGATTGTTAATAAGGTTAAGTATTGCTTTTGCAAGCAGCATCTTAATAAATAAAGTGTAATAAATTAATGATGACAATAAAGTGACAACTCCACCATAAGTCTAATGCTAGGTTCACAGCACTGTGTGCGGGTGTGTCCTGGAACAGGATACACCAATCAAACGAATCTATTCAAGCCTACGTCATATCACAACAAGTTTTGTAGCCAACCTAATGTGATGACACAGTGATGGGACCCCAGCATAATTCTCTTACTATAAAATTTTTCACATATAACTAGCAATTTTATATCAGCAACAATCCATAGCAAAATTCATTTAAATTTGGTGTTTTTAAAAATCAAGATGGACTGCTTCACTGAATCAGCTGATTAGAACAGCTTGTAGTATTTTCTAAGACCATAGACAATTTTCCAGCATTTGATGTTTGTAAAAAATGTCATTGACAGAATTTTCTAATAAACAAATGACTGTCTTGTACCTGTATTATTTGTTGAGTGAGGGCTTATTTCTCTTTGAACAAGGATTATTTTATTTTTTTCTCCTTTTGCAACAAGTAAATGTTGCAGTTTGACAGCTTTATGTCCAACAACTATATTTATTTGTCAGGTACAGTAACTGACAATTGAAAAATCAGCCCTAATTGAACCCAATTAGAAAATCATTATAACTTTTGTCACCATAGTGGTACATGAATTCGTTGATTTTTAACCATTTGTTTAGCAAAATTTAATTCCTTTATTATTTAGATCAGAAAGAGTAAAGAAATCAATGGATCCTTTTCAATCATACAAACAAGATCAGCTGACCACCCATATTTCATTCCATTGAGATAACTGCAAATTACTACAGTGACATTTTGATCATATGACTATAAGATATAACAGAAGGATCAATATACAAACTTATTGTATGTATGAGACTTAGTAGAGGGAGCATTTTTATCTTGCTATAACTATCAGATTCTGCAATCAATCTGGTCTTGTGACAAATAAAAGGAAAGGATTATTTTCTTTGAATCTGAAAAAGGGTGTCCTCCCAATTGATTATGTCATATTTTACAGATAACATCTTCCTAGATACTGAGAACATATTCAGATGTAAGACATATTCTAATTGGATAATCGTCTTGGAAAATGTTTTAGGCTTTAAATATCCACCAATAATTAGTGCTCAAATTATGTACTATGGCCTATTTTGACCATTATTAGCATTATAAAGACTATTTAATGGTGTAGTTAAATACCTAAGTAACACTGATCAGGTGACAAAGTGTTAAAAATTAAGGGCATGCCATAGCGACAACGTTCTTTTCTGATAACGAAAAACAGCATTTTATCATGTTTTTTCGGATTAGGAGTTATACCTTAGATGCGAGTATTTATTTAGGTGACAGTCCATGATCTAAGGAAATGGGTCTCTCAAACATCGTCAGCCAATTATCTTTTGGTTAGCCTTAATAACAAGTTTAGATCTTCCGTTTTAACAGAATCAAGAACTACATTCCCTGTTTTGTAAATAGGGCTGAGAGACAATATCAAATCGGCGTAACATAGAAACTCAGAAGTAAAATCGATATTCTCATTGACATGTCATACGACATTAGCCGAAATAGATGATAAAAATTTGGTGTACTCACTCAGACGGGGCTGGGATATGAAGTCTCTGGATACAGCCAGGACATGCTCCTTAGCGGCTTGTCTAGCGTTAAGGGACATTTTTCAGTTTTCACTTTTTGGCAGTCCGCTCAATAAAACAGCAAACTACGCTGCCTCCTTGCCCGAAAACTGACGAATGGATGTATTGTCTATGTTACTTCACGTGCCGTCACGTGACCATGTATCACAAGGCAAAAATTGCTCTATGGTAATGCTATTTCCCCAAAAGTCGATAGTGTTTTGTCTTTTTCCCCAAAAGTATAAATTCTTGTTTTCATAAACTGAATCAGTAAGAAACCAAACCGATACTATACCGATGACTTTTGGCATGAAAAAACGAACACGAATTTTGTTTCTTGAATGTACGTACGCTTAGCGACGTGACGTCAGCAGACTAGCCCAAGCAGAAGAAATGATAAATTACAATATAAAGAATCTCGGTCTAAGCCCCAGAGGTTTATTAGTGTGCCTTGTAAAGTTTTGTAAAGAAAAACTTGTTTTGATGAATAAATAAAATAAATAAAAAATAAAATAAATAAGCGAAGTGAGAAGGAACGTTTTGGTGAGGTGAGAACAGAGGGGCTTGCCTTTGCTGTATACGGGAAAAGAGAGTGAAGAAGATGTGGAAGAGTGATAGATACGGAACCACCGACAGCCTCTGAAGTTCCTGCAGCAGTCTGCTCTTTGAAGACAGGTAAAGCGGCAGTAGTACTCGATCTGATTACTGTAGAAAAGCTACCAGCTGACTTATCCTCTGCCGTGGATGTTCTAACGCGCCCTATTGTAAAGATCTGGACCACCGTAGAGCTTCCGGACGAATGGAACAAAGGTCTCCTAATCACTGTACCGAAGAAAGGTAGTCGTAGTCAGTATGATAACTGGAAAAGTATTACGTTGCTCTAAATTACCACAATGGTTTCCTGCTAGATCATCCTAAATAGCTGTGGATCCTCTACTAGGCAAGCAGCAGGCCACTCGTACACGGATCAGATTCACGCAACACTCTGCGTAGGCAGAGGAAGATTTATCTAACCTTTGTCGACTTTGAAAAGGCCTTTGATCCAATTGTCCAGCATCTGGTCCCGCTTACTGCACATGAGTAAGCACGGACTTCATCGGAGTACCGCCAAAAATTGACCCTCTATTTGAGCCTATCTAAAAGAAGTATTCTCGTAAGGTAACTCACGTCGGCCTCATTTCGGATGACATCGCAGTGCACGTAGGTGTCTGCCAGGGTTGCCTCCTTTCTCCGCTTCTATTTCCAGTAGTTCCATACGGTATTATGCTTGACATCTCTGATAGCAAGGACTGCGGGATAGAGTGGGGATTATCCAAAGTCTTGGAAGACTCGGGTTACGCCGATGACCTGTCCCTGCTAAGTTTTATCCACGCGGCCATATAAGCAAAGCTCAACAATTTACGTCAGGAAGTGGCAAATATTGGTCTCAAAATTAACATCCAGAAGACCCAAGAGATGAGAACTGGTGCTGGTGGTGATCTCTCACCATTGCTGATAAGCACAGAGGAAGTGGAACGCGTCCAAAGTGTGAAGCTCCACACCGCTCGCGTTTGAGGACTGCTGTGGCAAAGTAAGTCATCCTGCTCGTGATTAAACTCATTTTGGCAAGGGTATAGGTACATTGACTTTTAGGCGAAAAAGAAAGGCAAAAAGTTATCAAGGTTTTTTCTTTTGGAGTTGTGCCCATAAAACTTACAAGATTACACGGGATTTTTGGTCTATTTTATTCTCTGCTACTACTGTCTACTCCTATTCAATGAATATTATGAAAGTCCGGATGATTAGGTGCGGTACTTGAATATCGGTTTATTAATCGCGATTGGGATTGGATTGTATTGGGATGAAGAACACTGATAAGCATGTGATGTCTTTTTTATCCCAGTATCAGTCAAACCGGATTACTGCGGCTTTCGCGACGGCGAAGCCGCTAACAAAAGCTAGTAAAAATGTGAAAAAAGTAGTCTATTAAATTTATGGTATATTTTACAAAGTCAAACTTACCACTTTTATGGGAAAAAGACATTATATGGCAACCCACTTTTTTTTCTGTACGGCATAGCCATGGATCGTGTATCGGGGCGACTAATTTTTACGACTGGCAACTGGTCTACACTACTTCAGAAAAAAATGAACTTTTGTCGATTTCAGTATTATACCTACTATCTAAAACATCTAAGGAGCAATGAAAATGGCTGGTAATGATAAATCCGCGAGTTCGGAATAATATACGAAGTGTTCCGTACCAAAAAAGATTAAAAATTTGCGAAAAATTAAAAAATATCACGTTTCTTGTACATCTACAAAAAACTTGATATTTTTTCATTTCCTTTTTATTTTATTTATTTTAGAAGTGAAAACTTCTTTAGTGGCGTTGAGCACTTTTCTTGGGATGGGTATAAAATCTTAAACTCGCGTCAGGACACGTGACCTGATCGAAAATTCGTAAGACGATTCCAAAATATTCAAAAATGCACAACGTTATTGTTCAAGATTTCACTTCTGCCGGCACTCCCGGAGTGCAACCCACAGATTACTAATATGTAGCTAGCTGCAACCCATTGTTTTTTGTTTAATGAATTCAGGTCTAAAGGAGCTTTCTACGAGGCTTTCTACAGGGAGCCCGATATCCTTCACCGTTTTGACAGCGGTGGTAATTAAATAGTTTACACAAAGTAAAGCGCCTGCCTGGGTTTGAACTCACGACCTACAACTTTTAAGCCGCGGCCGTTACCACTGGGTCACCACTGCTCTCATAATAACGATTACACGAAATAATAACATTTGAAATAATTAGTTTTTCAAAACTACCCCCCATATGAGGTTTAGGGGGTGTTAATAATCCGACGGAAGAATCTAAAGACTTGGTTCCTTGGTTCGCTGAAGTTGAAATTCCACTTCAATCAATTTTTTTTTGTGACAAAATTCACGTTTGTTGTATGGTAGCCCCCTTAAATATTTATTTTATTCTGTTTTTTAGTATTTGTTGTTCTAGCGGAAACAGAAATACATCATCTGTGAAAATTTCAACATGAGTTGTTTTTGGATTTTATGAAAATTTTATAAATTGACCCACAATCTTCTGTCATACTTTTATTTTACATTATTATTGTCTGCGTCGGTCTCTGAATATTATTTTGGTGGTTTCTGTCATGTTTCTGTTTTGAAATTTTGACAACTTTTTTTTTTCTTCGCCCTTTCTCGGGCAGGCTAAGGTCATAAACCATACCGCCTCGTCTTTAGTAGTGTATTTTTACTTTTTTTTCCATTAGAATGCAGATGTAACACATTCTAATGTTTTTTTGCAGTAATTGGCAACAAATGTGTCGAGTCAGCCTTCTCGGCAAACTTCACTGAGGTAGTCAATACTACAATAACATTCTCAGCTCTATTTTACCGAGATCGCGCCTGTTTCAATGATTCCACATATTGTCCAGTTGCGTAGACACTTGAGACACAAAACTACACTAATTTTACATCACAATATCCACTAGGAATTAATAAACAAATAATTAAAATAGCCACTGAACTGCACTCGAGAAAATCCCGCCAAAAACTCCTTTTGACAACACTAATGTACCTAACATAGATGTTAAATTGTTCGTTCGGAAATATTTCTCAGTTTTTAACCGACGAAAAAAAAGGAGGAGGTTCTCAATTCGACCGTTTATGTTTTTTTTATATGTAAAATTAGTCATTTGGATAACAGTGACTGTTGTCGAGTGCATCAAGGATCTTTAAAACAGCAGTTACGTAATGTTAGTTTTATATTTATTTGGTATTAATTACTGGTATTTCATTTTCATTTGTATTACATATTAAAGACTCGTGCCATGTTTGGTAATATTGATGAGAATGACAGTTTTATTGATGAGGATGATAGTTTTGGTCGGCGCAACATGTCTTTTTCTTCCATACTTCTGTATTAGTCGTCATCTCTGTAGGTACCCCCTTTTTACCCATATCCTCTTTCACATAGTTCATCCATCGTTTTCTGCCTTCTCCTCTTTATCTTATAGCCATCCACATCCATAATTATACAAGACTTTACTCACGACATTTTCTTCATTCCTCCGTATCACATGCCCATACCACGACAACCGATTTCCACACAACTTTTCAGTCAGCGGTGCCACTTTCAGACTTTCACTTTTATACTCATTCCTATTTCTATCCATGTTCATGCGCGTAACACCACACATCGCTCTTAGCATTCTCGTCTCAGCTGTGTGCAATTGCTTTTCATTCTTTCCTTTTGTGGCCCAACATTCTGAAGCATATAAGACAGCAGATCTGACCATTGTTTTAAAAATCTTCCCTTTAAGTTTAAAGGGAATGCGGGAGTCGCAGTTAGTGTCGGTGACCTGCCACCATTTCATCCATCCTGTGTTAATTTTGTCATTAACAGTCCGATCTATTTCGCTATCGCTTTGCACGAGTGAACCGAGATACCGAAAATCGGAGCAGACTGGGAGAAGCGCGCCATTTAGCACTTTAGCTTCAGAACTGGAGAGACCGCCGCAATCGTAGAACATGTATTCAGTTTTGGTTCTGCTGATTTTCAAGCCAACTTTCTCAAGTTTCTGTTGCCATTTCCCCAATCTGCTCTGGATCTCAGGTCCATCTTCACAGACAAGAACAATATCGTTGGCAAACAGAATGCACCAGGGTGCCTCCTCCTGTATTTCTGACGTATGAGCGTCTATAATCAATAGGAAGAGGTAAGGACTTTAAAACAGATGCAAGCCTACAGCCACACTGAACTCGTCGGTGTTGCCAGCAGCCGACCGGACGTTGGTACTTGATTGACTGTACGAGTAACAATACTAGTTAATAAATTTTTAAAAATAACCATCCGCTTCGCAAAAAATATAAATATCCATAATTTTGAGTAAATATATCCGCTAAAAATGGGTGAAAACGAGTATTTATCCACTTCGGATAAATACTCCTGTTATTGTCTTCAGAGTATTTATCCTCCGCCCACACGTGTAATGGTCTACATGCTGCGTCTGACTCGCGTGCGTATCGCGTAAATGCGCGTCGACGGCGAGTTTAAAAATCGCGGTGTGTCAGGCGTCGTCCTAATAGAATTCGATCATCGCGCGACGCGATCGTCGCAGTCATTTGTACGGAAAAACCGGAAAGCGCCCTCTGTCGACACGACAACGCAATCACGTTTGCCATACAAATAAGCACGAGGATAGCGATTAGCGTATTCGCGCGATCCTCACTTTATATTAGCACGACGCCTAAGAGCAAAGACTGCAATAATATAAGCAGGCGTTCGCGAAGCACGCACTTAGTAGAACTCTGCGATTTGGGCGTGCACCGAGAGCGCTATTAGTGCTCTGTGGAGAGCGCGTTCTTGGTGCGTTGGACGCTTGACAAACACAATGTCCACTTTTTAACCGACTTCGAAAAAGGAGGAGGTTCTCTTTCGTTCGATTGTAGGTATGTATGTTTATGTGTGTTCACCGATTTCTCTTCAGTTGTGGACCGATTTTCAAAATTCTTTTTTTCGGAAAGAATATACAGTTTACTCCCGAGGTGGTCCCATCTAAATTTTTTCGAAATTCATCCAGCGCTTTTTGAAAAACTGAACAAAAACCAAAAATATGCATACATACTCGTAGATGACGTTTTGGTTTCCGCCAATTACGGGTATGTTTAAATTCCATGTTCCATGTTATTGGGGTTTTTAGTTCTAGGGTATGTATACAAACTAAAAAAAAAAAAAAAAAAACTTCCGAGTCGGTGTCAAATAACCAAAAAAATGAAATACCGACTTCCGAAACTAAAGTTATTTTTAAATTTTTAGTGTATTTTCTTTTTGGAAGTCGGTTGTTTATTTGTAAACAAGTTTTTTGTTGGAACTTTTGAACTCTGAACCTGAACATGCTCAGTACCAATTTGTTTCTTTTATTAATGAATGACTAGCGACCCGCCCCAGCTTCGAACGGGTACAAATTATATACTTAGGTACTTAAATCTTCCTCATGCATCACTCTGACTATTGGTGAAAACCACATGAAAATCCATTCAGTAGTTTTTGAGTTTACGGCGAAAAGACAGAAAAACGGACATTGTTTTATAATAATTTAGTGATAGTGATGCAGAGAAAAGACAAGACCTAGATGACAATGATTAAGTAGTAATATATTTAATAAGTCAATGCTAGATGACTTTTATTTTATAACTCCGTCATGTACCTATTGACGGATTTGCATTTTTTTTTGTTCGAAAGGGGTTTGTTCCGAAATGGTCCCATTTAAATTTCATTTAGATCTGATGATGGGTTTTGGAGACAGACAACGGAACTCTTCAAAAATTGACAGCAAGTCAACCGCGATTGCTGCGATCGTATGTCTATAAATTATTAACTCAATAAAAAGTGAAAAATATAAAACTTTTTTACAAAAAAACAGAACCGACGTACCTACCTAAATTTAAAATAAAAATATTTTTTTAACATAACTTCTGAAAGGACTAAAATTTAAATTTGTGCGTACTGAAACTTATTACAAATCTTTATTTATTTTATCTTTACCTTCAATTACCGCCCGGCTTCGTACGGGTTGTAAACTATAAACACAAACATTCGGCGTTTAACGCTTTTTTCCACTAGTGAAAACGCAATCCAGTTACGTGGTTTTAGAAGAAGTAAGCAGAAAAACAGGCAGAGGCAGACAGTGACTTTCTTTCACTAGCACTTTTAAAAAAGTAGAGAAAATTATGACTTTTCGTTAAAGCATCTTCACCACAACTGGACCACATTTTTTTTTTGCTCAGACAGATTGCTCAGGGGGTTTTATTGCACACGAAACCAAAGAGTAATATCTATACATATAAAATCCTTTGTCCTGAATGACTGACTGACGGATCAACGCACAGCCTAAACCGCTGATTGTAGAGACCTGAAACTTGGAGGGTGTGATCTTTGTATGACGTAGGCATCCGATAAGAAAGGATTTTCCGAAATTCTACCCTTAAGGGGGTGAAAAAGGGGGGCAAAGTTTGTATGGGACAACATGATTCCTTGGTCCAATCTACTTAAAATTTTGCATAAACCTTTTTTAACAGAATTGATGGAAGACGTGTTTCGTATTTTATTGAAATTCATCCCCTAGTGGGGTTTAAAAGGGATAGAAAGTACTATTGGCGGTGATTTGCTTCGAAGTTGATATCAATACTCCTTAGTGCTTTTGATTTAAATTACATGTTATTTTGACACATAAACATGTTTTAAAACTCAATCCGATTTTATTCAAAAAAGGTTGAATTTAATGTGTAGGTATTGTTGTTCGCAATCATCATCATCTGCCTAGCCTTTGCCCTACAGTACTGTCTTGGGGTCGGCTTCCAGTCTAATATTGTTTCGCAGTATTTTTACATTTTTAAATTTGTCTATGTCTATTTTTAAAAATGGAAGCAGAGTTGGTTAACATCAATGGGAAATTAAGAAACTTTACTATTGTACCAATAGTGAGTGATGCCTAGGCCTTTTCCGTACGCTTACCTACTTAATCGTTGTACGACACACAAGAACGCTCTATGGATATTCGTAAAGAAATTGTGTCATATGACGAACTATTGAGATGAATTTGCTTTTATGTCTCATGACCGTCATGACAACAATCATTTGACAAAAGAAGAGTATACATTAGATATTTTACAACACTCTACGTATGGCGGATTCTGCGAGTTAGTTGCAGCCGGTCAAAATACCCATTTCTATTTGAAGTGTAAATTTGGGACAGAAGACCAACCTTAAGTACATAATCAGACTGCAAGTAAATTTTGGCGCAAACACCTTGAAATGTACATAGTATCACAGTTACGATATGAACGAAATCATGAAGGACAGCGAGTTGAAAGACGTCTAGGACCTTGGAATTCTAAAGCCATTTATGATAGTAACATAGCGTACGATAGTGATAATAGGTACTGTTGTTTTGGGACCGATGAACATCGAATGCAAGTGGTGTAAAACTCTCAAGTACAAAGAAGAGTCTGTGGGAATGTGCTGCGTTTCAGGAAAGGTCCAGCTCGAACCTTTGCAAAAGCTTTCAGATCTTCTTTACGGTTTGATACAAAACCCTGAGCATGATCACTTTATGGCTGGCATACGGCGTTATAACAGTTGTTTTCAAATGACCTCATTTGGAGCTAAAAAATGGATCGTTTTATGCCTACATTCAAAGTGCAGGGCCAGGTGTATCATTTGGTTGGAAGTTTGTTTTCGCCACCCCAGAATGAACCACAGTTCTTACACATATATTTTGTTGGTGAGGACGATAGAAAAGTTCAATTGAGATGCAATAACTTTCTTTATGTAAAACCTGGCTTAGTAAGGCAATTACAAGAAGTACTAGATACTCTTATTGCATACGTAAGAGAGTTAAAGCTAGGAACTGGACCCTGGACAAAGTATCTGCTACGCCAAATACATTTAAAGTTGTTATAAATGCTGAAAGAAAGTGTACAAATGGCCACAGTGGACGGTATAATCAACCTACGACAAATAAAGTTGCTGTAGTTATTAAAGGAAAGCAATTGTATAAGTGGGATATTGTAGTTAAGAGCCATTATAAAACACGTTGCATCTAATAACTGAAATCCATCGCTCATACGATACATTACAGTATCCACTTTTGTTTTGCTATGGCGAGGATGTCAGTCCCTTTCTATACCCCAGTAGGATCCTAAGACCAAACAGCCGCTTATTTTTTTTTTTTTGCAAGTTTTAATTCTTACCTACCGTATTATGATTAGGAAAAGAGAAGATAATCATCTGCTATATTTTCATTCGCTGTTTTTAGTCGACATGTTTGTATCGAGACGAAAAGGTTGAGTTAGTAGGAACAATCAGACTACTTGAGGGAAAGCTGCTTCTCTCACGGCCAGTTGTATGTAGCATGCTCCAGAGAAAGTACACTGACTAGTAGCCTGGTGATTCTAGCTCCCGAAGGAAAAACAGAAAATATTGTTTACAAAGAAATACTGCGGTGGGTGTGTAATACTTCGATTTCGTTGTAAAAAGATAATACCCCCGTGTAACTTTCACTAGATCAAAAGCCGAGCTCCGTGTTCACAAAATATAACAAAATTTTATTTCATTTTAATGTTTATTTAACCTTTAAATAATAAAGATACCTACTACACTATAATCAAGAATTGTTATATTTTATAAGTATTCAAACATTTGAACATAATAATGTATATGTTATAACAAAATTAACAACGTAAAAAAACAATTAAAAATCCTATTAGAAACATTTTCGACTTCTACGCGCACGAAGTCGCGGGCAAAAGCTAGTCTATATAATAAGAGGGATTAGGACTGAAACTATCAATCACTACCAATTTACAGATAACTACAGACAAAAAAATCACAAGTTATTTTGTCTATGAATTTGGTTTTTTAGATATGTACTTACTACTATTTGAACTCACTCTGGATCGTATTTTTTGTTATATGGTAAGAAATAGTTTTACGAAAAAATAATTAGTAACTAGAAACCCTTAACTATCATTGTTACTTACAACGAACTTAAATATTTTTATCGTGGATGCGAATGTCATTGAATCCCTATGAAGGAAGAAGTCAAAGAGTATAATAATAATACGGGAAGAAGTTTACAACGAAAACGATTTTTGTGACCTTTGAAAGACGCTGATATACGAGATTTTGTGAGACTTTTGAGACAACTACAGAATGCCAAAATAGTTTTTCTGTTTATCTATCATTCCGATGTTTACCCTCTTTTTAGGGTTCCAGTCATCAGAGAGCTCACGAAAGGAAGAAGAGTAGTCTGGGTCGCTGTCGCCGGATACGGTGAAGAGGACTTTATATATACGGTTCCGTACCCAAAGGGTAACCAACGGGACCCTATTACTAAGACTCCGTCGCCCGTCCGTCTGTCAACGGGCTGTACCTCATGATCCGTAATAGGTAGACAGTTGAAATTTTCACAGGGTATTATTTCTGTTGCCGCTTTAACAATTAATTTTAGTTTTCATTTAATTTGTGTTTTTCGTTTCATTCTGTGAAGATAACTGTCTACCTTACGGATCATGAGATACGTAGCCCATAAAAAGCAAGTTTCTAGAAACTTGATTTTTTTTGGGTTTATTACTAGTTTATGATAAGGAACCATTCTCGTGCGAGTCCGACTTACACTTGGCCAGTTTTTTTTTAGTGTTCGACTAGATCTCTTATCGTCTAGGCTCTGGAGCCTATACAGAGTAGCCGATAAAGGTTTTAAGATTCTTCAGAATAAAACAGGTAGAGAGCTGCGTTCAACGTGTGTACAGGATGTAACGGAAAGGTGTGGTCATATTTTAAGAACTACATCTGCCCATCGATATGAACAACTTTCTTCAAGAAAATCCGAGGAAGTTAAAAAAAAAAATTGTTACCTCCCATACAAATATTGATCAGCTGATGATAACTTTATATGGAAAGTCCAATTTTTTTTTTGGGAATTTTCTATTTTTTCTTAGTGAAAGTTGTTCATTGCCATAGGCAGAACCAGCTCTTAAAATATGACCACACCTTTCCGTTACACCCTCTATATTTTTGGCAGTGAAAAAAAAAGAAAAGACAGTAATAAAAATCAGCCAGTGCTTTGATTGCACTATGAGACCTAGTAGGTTCCAACACCTCCCCGTAATCAAAACATTCTGTGTATGAAACTAACGCAAAGAAGAAAAAAAAAAGTGTGTGTGTACTTATGTACGCACGTAAGAAGTTATACTAATTCTTTGGCGTAACAAGATAAAAAACCAAACTGTCACAAAGTTTCCAAAAGGAAAACAATCATTCTTCGTGAACCACAGACTATAGCTAACTTCAGGGTGTCGGTTCTAGCTAACTTCAGGCTGTTCAAAAAAAAAACTCAAAAAACCAACCAAGTATTAAGCTAGAACTAAGGAAGTCAGACACTTGTAGTGTCTCAGTTTTTAGGCAACAGTTTAGTGAGTATGTCTGCGGTTTGGTGAGTTGATGAGATGAACTTGACATCGACTTGATTTGTGAAGAAGCACTCGCGAACGAAGTGATGTCGAATGTCGACATGCTTGGTGCGAGAGTGATGTGTGTTATTTTTGGGTGAGATAGCACTTTGATTATCACACATGATGGTTATGGGTGATGAGTATCGAAAGATGTCAGTAATGAGAGATGGGATATAGATAGCCTCTTTACAGGCTTCACCAAGGGCCATATATTCTGCCTCGGTGGTGGATTCAGCTACCGTTCTCTGTTTCCGTGATTCCCACGACACTGATGAACCGCTCATCTGGAACACATACCCCGTATAGGAGCGTCGGTATACCAGATTACTTGCGTAATCGGCATCAGCGTATCTAATTCCATCACCAGTGTTGCTATATGTTAGATTCTTGTCCTTCGTGGCCTTGAGATACCGGAGAACACGCTTGGCAGCTCTCCAGTGTACCTCCCTGTAATGTACGTTGAATTGACTCAGAGCAGAAACAGCATGCGAGATGTCTGGTCTGGTACCAATAGCAAAGTACATTAATGAACCAATGAGCTGCTGTTGTGGTAGTTCAGGTTTTTCACCCTCGGGTCTCGGGATCTGTTAATACAAGTTTCGTTCCAGTCTCCATAGGAGTAGTTACGGAAATAGCATTTGTCATTCCAAATTTAGCTATCACTTGTTCAATATATTTGGTCTAGTGATAGTGTGTCGTCTTTCCTCGTAACTCTCATTCCCAAGCAGTCTTTGAGGGGGCCTAAATCTTCAATTATGAAGGCCTTCTAATCCTTAAAATCTTCTTTCATCTTCTTATCATGACTGAAGATGAAAAAATCATCAACAAATACCGCTACGATCAGCATTTTTTCATCTTCATGCATAAAGTAGATGCAGTGTTCTTTCTCTGAACGTTTGAATGAAAGTTTGTCCATAGCTTCAGAAACTTTTTTATTCCTTTGGCGTGGAGCTTGTTTAAGTCCGTAAAGTGACTTCTTGAGCAAACAAACCTTAGATTTGTTATTTGAGAATCCTTCAGGCTGCTCCATGAACATTTCTTCCTCTAGGTCGCCATTCAGGAATGCCGTCTCGACGTCTAGATGGTCGATATCCAAATTAAGTTTAGCGGCAAAGGTTGCACCTGCGACTGATTTTCCATAGTTGTTCTTACTCTCTTCGAATCTTATGGGCTCGGCCCATAACTTATAGGCTCTGCAGCCTATACAGAATCTTAAAACCTTTATCTGCTATAATGGTTTAAAGATTCTTCAGAATAAAACAGGTAGAGAGCTGCGTTCAACGTGTGTATATTTTTGGCAGTGAAAAAAAAAGAAAAAAAAACCAAAAGACTAAAAATCAGCCAGTACTTTGATTGCACTATGAGATGAGACCTAGTAGTTTACAACACTAGGTATATCAAAACAGTTTCATAAAATCTGTGGATTTTGTTTTGAATCAAACCGTCAGACCGCATTGAGCTAAATCATAAACAATTTCGTTTACTGTTTTTATCATAGAGGATAGATGCTTTGTTTATTGCAACTTCAGTGGCACTCCCGTATTATAACTCTTTGGTGGCACTTTTCTTGCTACTATTATAGTTATCTGTGCTTCATACAGCAAATTTTTGAAAATGACAGGTGATGTAAAACTCTAGTGATACCCAAGTGGTACCTATTTACTTGTTTGGGAAAGATAAATCTTTGGAATAATATCTTTGGAAGCTTTTTACCAAAATGTCCGTGCGTAAATACGTGCCCAATGTGACAAGCCGAATCTTCGATGTATTAGGAGCCGCGCTAAGTAGTGTAAAGTGGAATAGAAGTTATTTTACTTACACCCAATCATTATCACAACCCTTGGCGGACAAGAAGCCTGATTATGGAACTGCCTGCCAAGCGTTTGAGAAATATTTAAAATCCGGTAAGTACCTACCTAATTATATACCTACTAATTTGAATGTTATGATGTGTTCAGTCAGTATCGAGTTTTATCAGTTCATGCGATACATTTCACTAGGTTTCTTTATCCAAATGACAAACACGGAATCTTTTTAATTTCGTCCAGTCCGCCTTGATCTGTATTCGCCTATCCAGATATAACTATCGTCTGTCCTTATAGGCTACACAGTCGTTTTACATGTAGACTATTGGCATCATTGAGTACCTAGACACTTTGAGTTTTGATGTAAGTCATGGGTTCACTGATGTACCTAAGTGGTTAAAATTTTCTGCCGAGGCGGAAAACACGCCCGAGCCGCAAGCGACGTTGTTTTGGAGCCAAACGACGTTTTTCTACGTACACTCTCGAAAGTAATTAGTAAAACTAATAGATATAATAATTAATGTACTATACATGGCCTTAAGAAGTTATCTGTGAATGTGCTCGTAAACGCGACGACGGCGACAGAAACGCGTCTTTCCATTCTATACAAGGGCAGGGTGAATCACCTCTGCCCAGGGGTCGTGAATAAATTCGAAACAGAGTTACCGCGCCCCTGGGCACTCAGGCAGGGAAGGAACATGGGTGGGTTTTAGTCAGTAAAAGTCTGACACGACCTCCCGCTCCACCCAGAGCGGGAGAGGGCATTAGATGATAGCCCAAACCCACAAAAAAAAAGTGTGAATCTCCACGTGTTTTGCAGAAAATAATGACGGAGTGTTGCCGACAATGACGAATCGCGGGAAATTCAACTTTAGAGCACTAGTATTAAAGTACAATATCACTAATAGGCAATGAATACTAGTAGTGTGAGATTCACCCACCAGAATGCAAAGGTGTGAAACTAATCGCGTATGGGTTGGAAATCACTTTTTTACTAAGATCTTCCAATCTTTAAAAGAGTAGTATTTATACTCGCGTAAACTTCGTAGTAAAAAAAGCCAGCTCTCTTATTCCTTTCGGAGACGCAGATCGGATGTCCGTTAGACGTGGCGTACCTATCTTAGGGAGTGTCCAGATCTGACGAATGCGCCGCTAATTGGCCGCTTGCATGCAGTTGCATGAAATGCGTGTGGCGCGTAGCAGGCGCGCGAAATTGAAATGCTCGCGAGCGGTGCATTCGCCAGATCTGGACACTCCCTAACTCAGGGTTTACCCTGGAGCACAACTTTAAGCCACGCGTCGGTAAATGCATGTACGCCCGGGACGACATCTGCTATCGGCGTCTCCGCAACCTTGAGGAGTCCAGGTTCTCAACGCTTTGGGTCCTAGTGGACTCGGACCTGGATAAAATTATTTACACCTGTGTCCACCGTTCGCACAGCGGTAATTTGGTGACAACTGGGCTCACACAACACCTCAATGAGGCGGCGGATGCGGCTCAGCAGCGATACCCTTCTGCCCAATTGGTGTAACTGGGGGACTTCAACGCCCACTATCAGGAGTGGCTGTTCCTAAACCAGTGCACAGACCATGCTGGACGACAAACGTGACGGCGCTAGCGTTAAATCTCACCCTGTTGTCTTCTGTTGACAACAGATCCAGGCCGTTACTCGGTATCGATTTCTTCACCATTAGGTAGTTCCGACCACTGTCTGGTGAAGTCTGTATCCATCTACTCCCCGTTCGATCCTAACCCTACAGGCACCCGGCGGATTTGGCGATATAGGTCAGCAGACTGAGATGGCATCCGATCTTTCTTTGCATGTTATCCTTGGCAGCCTACTTGCTTTTCTTCGACTGATGCTTCGTCGTGCGCGGACGCCGTGATGGATGTGTTGCGGCAGGGAATAGAGACATTCCGTTCTCTGACGTAACAATATCTGGCGAAGCTCGTCCATGGTTTGGTGCCGAGTGCAATCGCGCTGATGCAACCTCGCCTGCGCTGGCCTGCGTTCTTTCGCTCGTTCGAGTCGAAAGAAGAGAGCTGTCAACAGGGCTGCCAAGTCCTGCAAGAAGGTGTTCTGGAGGGCTCGATTCGACCACATTAGCCGAATTGGGAACAAACTTGCTTCCTATCCAGCTGGTAGTAAGGCGTTTTGGTCCCTGGCTAAGTCGGTTGAATCGAAGTTTTGCCGACCCTCACTACCTCCACTGCTGTAACCCGACGGGTCACTGGCCCACTCCGCTGAGGAGAAAGCAAGCTTGTTTGCCTCTCCGTTTGCGGAATCTTCACGTCTAGATCCTGGTGGCGCAAGGCCCCCTGGTTCTCATGATGGATTCATGGCGGGTCGATTATGTCGGACATTCGCATTCATCAGAAGGACGTCCGTAAGATACTGCGTAACGTAGACGTGAACAAAGCTAGTGGCCCCGATGGGATACCGGCAATTGTCCTGAGGACTTGTGCTCCTGAATTGTCTCCGATCGAAAACAGACTGAACCACTTGCTCTTTTTTTTGTGTGTGGCGTCTCGCAGGTCAACCTCTGAGGTTGTTGGCTGCTTAACCGGACTTGCCTGTGGCGGCTTTAATTTATTAAAGCCTCCAGCCCCGCCCGACCTATTTATACAGTCGTAGAAGTTTCCAGAATATTGTCGAACTAGCCTATAGTAGAATGTTCTGGAAACATCTTTGAACTTCTACGCAATTTCCTAATGAAATGTTCTCGAACGTGGTGAAATCGTCTGGAAACTTCGACCACATTCTCGAACTTTCTCGTAATACGGCCGACGTAACATTATGAACATTGGCGTATCTAGGGTTATTTTTCAGGGGGGGCCCGGGCCCTGAGATGCGATGACTCATGAATCTAAGTCGACTAATGTAGTCAGTGAACACGATCAGCATCATAATTCATAAATAGCTTGACACTTCTACTAGGAGGTTACAGCTTCCCATGCCTTCTCGCTGCGTACCATGGCCTGGACCAGGGCCGAACGCAAGAGGTCGCCACCACCGATCGCCTCCACGAGAATAAGGTGGTGCTCTGCCCAAACGGAGCAGACCTCCCCCGTATGCTCGGTTATGTCCTCCAGGCGATCCACACCCGAACACAATGGTGACGCCCGGGCGTATCTTCTCGCCTGATCCGGAACAACCGTGTCCGGTGAGGACCTGCGTCAGGCGGGAGTCGAAGACGCCAATATGGCACCTCTCCTGCCACTTCTCAAAGTGGGGACTTATCGCCGCAATCGTGGCGTGCCCAGCGCTGGGTTGCGGCAGTCGCTCACTCCATGCCGCCATGAGATCCCGCCGCAGCTCCGTCCGCCGTGCCGCAATTTTAGTGGAGTTCACCTCCTCACGCCACTCCCAAATGTGATCCCATGGCGGCAATCCAGTAAGGCTCGCCGCCATGACCATGGGCTGGTCGCCGCCTCAGGGAACGCGCACCGTAATGGGCCATGGACTGCACGACACCCGCGTAGAGTCTTCAGGAGGAGGCGTTTGGATGAATCTAAGGGAGATTAGGCAGGAGTCGCTTGAAGGCAGCCCCGGCCTGCTCCAGTCGAAGACTAGTCTCAGGTACTTCATCGTTGACCCGACGCCGACGTGAACCCAAGAAGGGTTCGGGTTTCGGAAGGGTAGGGAACCGTTATTTGGGAACCCGACAGTGGCGCGTTCCGAGGACCATGAAAACACATGGCCTCGGACTTATGCAGGGCCACCTCGAGTTACAATTGCCGGATCCCCGCGCGTCGCTAGCTCAGCCGCCACCAGGTGCGCCCCTTCTGTGCCAGGACCAGCGTGTCGTCAGCGTAGCATACCACGCTGACGCCACTATAGGAGGTCGACGCGCAGCACCCAGTCGTACCCAATGTCCCACAGAAGCAGTCCCAGAACCGACTCCTGTGGGATACCACATGACATCTCTCCACTCCACTCTCCCCGGTGCTAGGGTAGATGACGGCCCTATTCATCAGATAAGCCTCGACCACGCGACAGAGGTAGGTCGGCAACTGGTGATACCGGAGTGCCTCTCTGATGCAACTCTAGGACAAGGTATTGAAGGCATTTGCGATGTCGATAGACACCGCCAAGACGACCCCACCTCGTGCCACTGCATACCCCGTCGTGAGGGCACGCACGCGCATGATGGCGTCCACAGTCAAGCGCCCCCTGCGGAAACCAAACTGCCTCTACTAGATCCGGCCCCAGCCGCACCAGCCGCTCGACGAGGCGGTCTGCAATGACTTTCAAAGAGCTTGCCCACCTCGTCGAGCGGTACGATGGGCTGGTAAGCGGACGGAGAGTCGGCAAGCCGCCCTGCTTCCTAATGAGGACCAGTTTCCCCGTCTTCCAACGAAGTGGAACTGGCTTCTTTCAAAGCATGCGCTTAGGAACCCCCTAAGTCGAGCCTCCAAGGCCAAGACCCAGGCTTTTTCAGGTAAGCTGTCGGATTTTGGGGCGGTATTTATGGCATTCTGCCTACGTACCGCCACTCTCAGGGTGTTTTACATATTTTAACAATGAACTGTAAATTGCCATATTTCTCTTAAGGAAGAGAAATATGGGTGGGCACTACACCATTTTGGGGTGGGCACGGGACCTTATACGCCAATGATTATGAAGCAATGGATCTGGAATTCCTTTCGATTGTGAATGAATATGCCATTTCATGAGTTACGCAATTGGGGTGCCGGTCGACACAGATTCATTGTTCCGAAGTGAAGCCGGTAGGAATCTAGTTGTATGACCCTTCTCCCATTGATACGCTCTGTATCTTTCCAGAACAAACGATTTTCGTCCATGGTGCGGCTGCGACTCCTGTGCATCTACTCGATGCCATGACGTCCGTCGGCATGAATGGCTGCATGAAAAACATCAAGGTCGTCCACATGCACACCGAAAATGAGGCTAAATACGTCGCCCCAGAATGTAAAGATACCTTCAGGTTAGTCAAAGAAAAGAGGTTTTCCATTGGATCCCACCAAGCAGTGTTGCAGTGTCTAGGAAAGTTTCTTTTTTGGTACCTACAAGCAAACGGCCTCCTTTTTTTTTTTTTTTTTGTGGGGTGGGAAATCATCCAATGACTTCTCCCGCTCTGGGTGGAGCGGGAGGGCGTGTCAGACTCTTACTGACTAAAACCCACCCCTGTTCCTTCCTGCCTTTGAGTGCCCAGGGTCGACGTAATAGCATCGGCCATGACGGGCCCCGTCATTATTGCTGACAACTCTTTGAGGCGCGCGTGGAACACTACGCGCCGTCAACTCTCGGGCCTGGTGCTGATCGGACGGCGAGCTACCCATTACTCGCCGTCCGCAGGCCCGGGTCTACGGTGGCCGGAAATCGTCTCGCGGCGCCGGAAGTCCCAGGCGTCTCCTGAGGCGGCTGCTGCTGAGAGCGTGAGGGCGACTCCGTTGTTGATGCTCCCTCACGCGTCCCGCCTCCGCCTTCGCGAGCATTACTGCTTCGCAGAAGGAGGAGACGGCTTCCCATTCCCTCTCGCTCCGTATTATGGCCTGAACCAGGACAGGGCGCGAGAGGTCACTGCCGCCTATCGCATCCACGAGGACACGGCGGGGCTCCGCCCAAGCGGGGCAGACCTCCACCGTATGCTCCACCGTGTCCTCGGGACGATCCGCGCAATGGAAACACTCGGGGGTCACCTCCCGCTTGATCCGAAACAGGAACCTCCCGAAACAGCCGTGTCCGGTGAGGACCTGCGTCAGGCGGAAGGTGAGGGCGCCGTGGGGCCTCTCCAGCAACTCCTCAAAGAGGGGCACTACCGCCGCAATGGTGGCGTGCCCAGCGCGGGGTTGCGACAATCAAGCAAACGGCCTGCTGTTGCCATTCATAACAAATAAACACGATTTAAGACAGTGCCACGAGTGGCACTTTCTTTTACGTATTGTAAGTTCATTTTGTGACTCATAAGTAAATTAATTTAGTAAACTATTGGATTTTTCGGATAGTAGTTCTGATACATAAATTTATAATAGAGGTACCTATCAACAGGTACCTGCCAATATTTTAACGTTAAAATGAATACATAAAACTGCAAGTTTATATAAGAATTATGAGTGAGTAGCAATTGCATATACAGCACTCACCATCCCTAAATAAAAATATTTAAAACTGTTCAGTGAGCCTCTTCCCAGATCGCTGTCGCTATTCATGGCCGCGAACGTCCGCAAGTCAGTCGCCGAAGGGCGCTCGGACTGCATCCCCGTGTTTCTGCAAGACATCCCTAATCTTTTCCACAGGAAGATAATCAAGCCGGACATTTCAGTTATTCAGGTGTGCTCTAAAGCCATTATCATCCAACATTGCCCCCAACAAGCAACCAAGCTAAAATAGGCTTCGTTGCAACCCATCCCTATTTCCAACGCGCCCGGTCCGTATATCTACCTACATGTATAGCTAGAAGGCGCAAAAGTACTGATGGTAATAAAAGTGCTTGTATGGTTTGTATTTATTTTTATTCAGTGATCAACTCACAGTTTTTACACTAAAAAACCTTTCTGTTAAATAATCACAGTCTGTATATAAAATAATTTAAACTATCGTCTAAGAAATCACAGTTTGTTCAATAATTAAAACTGCTAAAAATCAGTATGTACATAAAATAATTTAACCTATCGCCTAAGAAAAAAGATCATGAGGTTAATTTATACGTGATAAATAATAGTAGATTATTAACCAAGGGGATAAAGCAGTGTCTTCTCTCGCGGGAGACGATTTAAATCGCGAGCGTAACGAAGGACTCGAGGTTTACTCCCGAGCGTAGCGAGGGTGTTAAAAACTTGAATCACGAGCGAAACGAGGGATTTAAGTTCACCCAAGACTAAGACAGCTTTATCACCGAGGAAAATACTCTACTTTTCGTACCATTTGCGAAAAAAATAACACAATAATAATATAAGATAAGCATTTATTAAAAATAATGACAATTAAAAGTAAAAGTTAACATTCGAAACATTGGTCCAATTATTGATAGAGAGAGTTACATTTTTGTTTGGTACATTAATTACTGTTGATGAGTTGATTTGAGTATTTCTCTGTTCTTGTTTCTGAGGAACTTGCGTTTCATTGTAGATAGGATACGTCGGAGATAGTGGTGGTGGTGCATCGTGAGTTACGGACGAAGATAAGATGCCGCCGGAAGTTGATGGTTGTGGCTCTGATGGATTAAGTTTTATATTTTTGTTAATTTGACTGCTTAATATGGTTTTATTCGACATTGAGCTTTCGATATAACCCTCAGCTACTGTATCAGAGCTCCAACCACTGTGTCTTTTTATTGACGTAATATCCGCCAAGAAAGTCGCCGAAGTTCTTCTAAAGCAGTGACCGGTGTAGTGTTCAACATCTTTAAGTTTTAAATATTTAGCAATTTCCTTTGGCATATTGCTAATTTTATTTTTGCCAATGGTTTGTCGAGTACATTTCCCATTCCGATAGTTTATAAAAAATCTATTGTTTTCCATGTTGGTGGGACGTAATGCTTGGTATTTATAAATGATTTTAGTATATTGTCCTTGTACAATGAATGACCGATTTTTCTTTGTCTTAGTTTCCTTTACATTAATCAGCAGCAACTCATTGGAATGATTTTCAACGTCGTCGGTTTTCGTAATTACGAAAACCGACGAGGCCGTATGAGCTTGATGCCTTTGCTTTTCCGACAAAAAGTATTAGTCTAGGAATTTGCCGCGTTTTTGTTTTCTTCAAATACATAAACGTTAAGTTTATTTTAATTTATTTTTATAAATAAGTTAATGTTCTAAAAATACGTTACGATGTTAAATCAAAGCAATAGTGACAGTGAATTGTCGGATTCCATCAGTGCAAATGCTGCGGCAATTATAAATAATTCCGACGACTCAACAAAATCCAAGGAAAATTATTTAAAAACTTGTCAAGAATTTTCAACGTGGAGAAGTGCGAAAGGCCTATCAATTTCAGAATCAGTACTTGTCTATTTTGATTATTTATCCAAGACAAAGAATCCGAATACACTTTGGTGCATATACTCAAAACTGAAAGCTACAATAAGCATCAAACACAGCATTAAAATAATGGAAATAGATTCACGAAATTACTGGCTTTTTTAAAAAGAAAATCAGAAGGGCATTGCGCAAAGAAGTCTAAAATTTTTACGACTCAAAATGTGGAAAAATTTAATGAAGCTCCTGACGAAATTTTTCTGGCCACAAAAGTAAGTATACATGATTTAAGAATATTTCGTATCTTAGTAATGGTAATTATTCTATATATTTACCGGTTTTTTATCTTTGTTATAGGTGGCCTTAATTTTTTGACTCAATGGTGCTTGCCGCGGATGAGAACTTGTAAACTTAAAGGTGGAGGACGTTGAAAATCATTCCAATGAGTTGCTGCTGATTAATGTTAAGGAAACTAAGGGCCGATTTTTCAAGAGCCAGATAAATCGTCAGATAGCTAACAGTTCAATAACTTTATCTGAGATTTTAACAAACGATTAAAGAGTGTCAATTTTTCGAAGCTCAGATAATAGTCAGTTAGTTACCTGACTGATTTTTGCGACTAGCTTCACACTACATCTGTGAGAGCGAGACGCGCTTATGTACGGTTACAGACTTTAGAAAGAGACAGAAAACTTTCAACGTAATGACAGCGGTTGTCACAATAAAACGGGCATCATAACCTTAAACCTCGTCGGTTTGTCTCCGTGTTAATATTTTGTTTCCGTTCGAATATCTTCTGTTTTGTGATGTGTGTGGTCTTCTGTGTTTTAATTATGGCAAATATCGTAAAACGTGAACGTTCCACGAATTTTAACAAGAGCAAAGTGAGATTATTGACCGAATTGATGGCAAAACATCGCATAATAATAGAAAACAAGCAGACCGACGCTGTAACCAATAAAGAAAAGGAAGTAGATTGGAATAAAATAAGTTCTTTATTTAATGTCGCTACAGGCTTTACAGCAAGAAATAGAAGGAAGAGCCTAAAACTAAAATATGAGAGGATTAAAAAAGATTAAAGATTAGTCCATGTTTAAAATCAAATAAAAAAATTACCAAAGAAGGAGTGACTGCAAAACTGGACCAATTAACAAAATCTCGCTTAGAGTTAGTGGAGCTGCAAAAAGAAATTGCTACGGCAATTTCTTTAAAAAAAAATACAAAAAAAAACAAAAAATCTTATTAGTAAAAGAAGAACACAAATTAAAAATGCTGCATCTGCAGGATGATTCAAGAAGAAAACAGGAAATGCATGGAGTTCTTTTAAGTGAGCACCGTAATAGCGTACAAACAAATATTTTAGATGTTAATAAATAAAGATTTATAAACTATGTATTTCTTTTTATTTGCCTGTGTAACAATACGAGTACATTTAAAACAAGGATAGCTAACTAACATAATATAGTCCATCTGTTGTAGTGGTGGTCTCATTGGCCTATGAACATTTTAAGCACTTGTATATTGATAACGCTGACTACAAACCCAGCCCATTGAAGTCTGATAATCCTATTCAAAAGCAGTGACAACCTCATCAAAATTATTGATAATAATTGACTACGCTTTCTTGTAAAGTGGAGGTATAATAAAAAGAACACATTTACTCGTATATTATGTTTTAATAGTTAAGTGTATTATACACCGTATAATCTTCTTCGATTGTTTCATCGTCAATAGAATCAAAAATATCTATAGTTGTACAATTTAAGGAGTACTAACACAAATATAACCTACAAACACTGACGCGCGCAATGACAGAAACGTCAAATACTCGACAGATAACGTGCTAACTGGGGTGTAAAGAGCCAGATAAGTTAATTCGCTAGTTAGAGAGCTTAACTGGCCGTTAGAGCCTATCTGTCAATTGAAAAATTGAGAAACTTGTTAACTGTGGAATTAATCTTATCTTGTCGTTTAACTGACCATTGAAAAATCGGCCCTAAGACAAAGAAAAATCGGTCATTCATTGTACAAGGACAATATACTAAAATCATTCATAAATACCAAGCATTACGTCCCACCAACATGGAAAACAATAGATTTTTTATAAACTATCGGAATGGGAAATGTACTCGACAAGCCATCGGCAAAAATAAAATTAGCAATATGCCAAAGGAAATTGCTAAATATTTAAAACTTAAAGATGTTGAACTCTACACCGGTCACTGCTTTAGAAGAACTTCGGCGACTTTCTTGGCGGATATTACGTCAATAAAAAGACACGGTGGTTGGAGCTCTGATACAGTAGCTGAGGGTTATATCGAAAGCTCAATGTCGAATAAAACCATATTAAGCAGTCAAATTAACAAAAATATAAAACTTAATCCATCAGAGCCACAACCATCAACTTCATCTTATCTTCGTCCGTAACTCACGATGCACCACCACCACTATCTCCGACGTATACTATCTACAATGAAACGCAAGTTCCTCAGACGCAAGAACAGAGAAATACTCAAATCAACTCATCAACAAAAAATGTACCAAACAAAAATGTAACTCTCTCTATCAATAATTGGACCAATGTTTCGAATGTTAACTTTTACTTTTAATTGTCATTATTTTTAATAAATGCTTATCTCATATTATTATTGTGTTATTTTTTTCGCAAATGGTACGAAAAGAGAGTATTTTCCTCGGTGATAAAGCTGTCTTAGAATTGGGTGAACTTAAATCCCTCGCTACACTCAGAACTCGTCGTAAATCCCTCGCTTCGCTCGCTCGTGATTTAAGTTTTTAACACCCTCGCTACGCTCGGGAGTAAACCTCGAGTCCTTCGTTACGCTCGCGATTTAAATCGTCTCCCGCGACAGAAGACACTGCTTTATCCCCTTGGTTAATAATCTACTATTTCTCTACATCGTAGCACTTTTCCGACAAATATAAAATAGCAGCATATAAAATAGCGGACGGATTGGGACTAGGGATGAGTTGCAACTAAGCCCTAAAATAGGACTGGCCCGAATACATATTTTTTTTTAAAGTGAAAACTTATTTAGGCCCGTAGGGCATTTTTGTTCAAGTTTTCACTTCTGTCGGCACTCCCGAAGTGCTACTGTATTTTTTTTTGTGTGCTAGGGGAATCATCCAATGACTGCTCCCGGTCTGGGTGGAGCGGTAGGGCGTGTCAGACTTTTACCTGTTCCTTCAGTTGCCTGAGTGCCCAGGGGTGCGGTAACTCTGTTTCGAATTTATCCACGACCCCTGGGTAGGCATCGGCCATGACGGGCCCCTTCAGGTTTTGCTGACATCTCTTTGAGGCGCGCGTGGAACACTACGCGCCGTCGACTCTCAGGCCTGGTGCTGATCGGACGGCGAGCTACCCATTACTCGCCGTCCACCCGCGAGTACGGTGGCCGGAGATCGTCTCGCGGATCTGAGTATATCTGCCGCATGTCAAATGATTCATACGCTAAACTACAACGTGGATTCCGAAAATGTCAGAAGCATATAAACAAGGTGTAAGAGAAATGAGTGGTCATATTTTAATTACTGCTTCTGCTCATAGAAATAAATAACTTTCTTCAAGAAAGTCATCATAATGTTCATTTCCGGGAGCAGAAACAGTTTTTTTTTAACCGACTTTCGAAAAAGCAGGAGGTTCTATGTTCGACTGTATGTATGTTTTTTTTTTTTATGTATGTCCGCGCATTTTTCCGTCAGTTGTGGACCGATTTTCAAAATTATTTTTATACTCCCAAGGTGGTCCCATATAAATTTTATCGAAATTGCTTCAGCGCTTTTTGAGAAACTGAACAAAAACGAAAAATACGCATATCTTGATGACATTTTTGTGTTCTCCAAATGTTTAAATTCCACGTTCCATGTTATTGGGGTTTTTAGTTCTGGGGGTATAACAACTAAAAAGCGAAAAATAAAAAACTTTATTACAAAAAAAAAACAACCGACTTCCAAAAATAAAATACTTACACAAAAAATTTAAAAATAACTTTAATTTCGGAAGTCGGTGTTTGTATTTTATTTCTTCGATATTTGACACCGACTTCCGAAATTAAAGTTATTTTATTTCGTATTTTTTTTGGAAGTCGGTTGATTTTTTTTGTAAAAAAGTTGTTTTCTTTAATACGTTGCCCCATACTAGGAATATTCTTGTATCGTGGGTGCGTTCACAAACATGTAAACTCACATACACAAGACACCCAGACCCGGAACAACTATCTGTAGGTCATACAAATATTTGTTCCGTGCGGGGATCGAACCCGCGACACGCAGCGCAGCAGTCGAACTCTCAACCACTGCGCCAACCGTGTCGTCAAATATGGATAATATAAATTAAGTATTGTGAAGCCAGTGAAGCTTTCGGGGCTTCAGGGGTTCGCTTCAGGAACGTGGGGAGCTGTGTCACTCGCTCACAGCGAGGGTCGTGTAGCAAGTGTTATGCTAGACTTGAATAGTGTGCCTAATAAATCAAAGATCCTCGCTGCCAGCGAGTGACATAGTTCCCGAAGCTCCCGAAGCGAACACCTGAAGCCCCGAAAGCTTCACTGGCTTCACAATAGCTTCACAGTATTAAAAAAAAACGGTTTTCACAGCCCAACATTCTGACCCATACAGTACGACAGGTCTAATCACGGACTTATAGATTTTCCCCTTTAACTTTAGGGGCATCCGTCGGTCGCAAGTTGTTCCAGTGACCTGTGGCCATTTCATCCATCCTGAGTTGATCCTGTGCGTTACGTCTCGGTCTATATCGCCATCCCCCTAAACAAGCGACCCGAGGTATCGAAAGTCGGAGCAGATCGGTATAGGCGTTCCGTTGAGAGCTACAGGCATAGGACTGGAGAGACCGCCGAAATCGCAGAACAGATATTCCGTTTTGGTTCTGCTCAATTTCAGGCCCACACCCTCCAGTCTTTGCCACCACGCCTCCAATCTGCTCTGGACCTCTAAGCCGCTTTCGGCAACCAGCACAATGTCATCAGCAAACATCATACACCAGGGAGCCTCTTCCTGGATGTCCGACGTCAGAGCGTCCATTATCATCAGGAAGAAGTAAGGGCTGAGAGCCGACCCCTGGTGCAAACCGACCGCTACACTGAAACTGTCCGTAGTGCCCACTGCAGACCGGACTTGGGTGCTGCATCTACTGTACATCGCTTGGATCAACTGCACATACTTCCCAGGCAAACCTTTTTCCTTAAGGGCCCACCACAAAACCTCTCGAGGCACCCGGTCATATGCCTTTTCGAGGTCAATGAACACCATGTGCAAGTTTTACATGCACAGCTCTGTATTTTTCACACTGCTGGCGGATAGCGAAAATGGCATCCGTTGTACCCCGACCAGGCATAAAACCGAACTGGTTTTGTGAGATTTCACTCTCTTCTCTCAGCCGCTTTTCAATAACTTTTTCCCATGCTTTCATACTATGTGACATTAGCTTTATTCCTTTATAGTTTTTGCACTCCAGCACATCACTTTTGTTCTTGAAGATGGGCACCAACGATCTGTTGCACCATTCATCAGGTATGGCTTCTTCCAGCAACAACTTACTAAAGAACAAAGTTAACCACGTCCATCCATCTACCCGTAATGACTTCCACACTTCAATTGGTATTCCGTCTGGACCAATTGCCTTACCATTCTTCATTCCATTCACAGCTATTCTCACTTCATCCACACTGACCATTCTCACTAACTCCTCATTCATTGGTTTATTCTCTACAACACAACTTCAGATATTTTCCTCACTCATCAAACTTTCAAAATAGCCCTTCCATCTATCCTTAATCATTTCATCCCTTGATAGAAGCATTCCAGCTTCATCCCTTACACATCTTATCCAACTAACATCCTTCGCCTTCCTCTCTCTGGCTCTAGCAAGCCAGATCTTTTTGGCCAGCTGGACTGTCCAGTGTATCGTACAGTTTGTCCTGAGCTTTCGCTCTCGCTATTGCCACGGCTTTCTTAGCTTTTTTCTTTAAAGCATCATACTCGCTCTTTTTTTCAGCTTTCAAACTAACGCTTTCCAGTTCTACACTCTGCCATTCCTTGAATTTCTTCTTTTTTTCCTTCAACACTTCCTGTACTTCTGTAGACCACCACCATGTATCCCTCTCTATTGTGCCCCTTCCTTTTGTCTCTAAAAACGGCCGTTTTTGACACTTTTGCTTACTACTTTGGATACGAAACACTAGTCCTGTTTTAACAACGTAAAAATAGTTTATCCTATTAGTAACAAACGCAACATAGGATTCTTTAATCTTTATTTTCTATGCTAAGATACGAATTTTTATTCAATGAGGGCGCCACTTATGGGGAGGTAGGCCCTTAAGCCGCAGCCACACGGACTTTATGTTTATTACTATGAACATATTAATTGAGTTCACGGTTTAACGGACGATTTTTTTTTTTTGTGGGGGTGGGAAATCATCCAATGACTTCTCCCGCTCTGGGTGGAGCGGGAGGGCGTGTCAGACTCTTACTGACTAAAACCCACCCCTGTTCCTTCCCTGCCTGAGTGCCCAGGGGTGCGGTAACTCATTTTCAGAATTTATCCGCTACCCCTAGGCATGCAGGCACCGGCCACGATGGGCCCCGTTAGTGGTGGCTGACACTTATCTCTTTCAGGCGCGCGTGGAACACTACGCGCCGTCGACTCACGGGCCTGGTGCTGATCGGACGGCAAGCTACCCACTGCTCGCCGTCCGCAGGCCCGGGTCTACGGTGGCCGAAGATCGTCTCGCGACGTCCTACGCCCAGTACGCCCAGTACCTCTCCTGCGGTGGTAGCGGCCGGGGCCGTGAGGGGCACTCCGTTGAGCTTCCCTCACGCGTCCCGCCTCCGCCTTCGCGAGCATTACTGCTTCGCAGAAGGCGGAGACTGCTTCCCATTCCCTCTCGCTCCGTATCATGGCCTGAACCAGGGCCGGGCGCGAGAGGTCGCTGCCATCTATCGCATCCACGAGGACACGGCGGTGCTCCGCCCAGGCGGGGCAGACCTCCACCGTATGCTCCACCGTGTCCTCTGGGCGATCCGCACAGTGGTAACACCCGGGCGTTTCCTCCCGCCTGATTTGATGCAGGAACCTCCTGAAACAACCATGTCCGGTGAGGACCTGCGTCAGGCGGAAGGTGAGGATGCCGTGACGCCTCTCCAGCCACTCCTCAAAGAGGGGCACTACCGCCGCAATGGTGTGCCCAGCGCTAGGTTGCGACAGTCGCTCTCTCCATGTCGCCATGAGATCCTGCCGGAGCTCCGTCCGGCGAACCGCGAGGTGTCGCGGCAGCAGAGTTTCGCCCCGGCGTTTGGCCTCCTCGCGCCACTCCCAGAGCAGAGCGAGGACCCTGGCCTCCAGATCCCATGGCGACAGTCCGGCGAGGAGGCTCGCCGCCTCACAGGAGACCGTGTGGTATCCGCGGATGAGCCGAATGGCCATGACCCTTTGGGACGCGTTCAACCGGCGAGCTGGTCGCCGCCTCATTGAACACGGCCACACCGGTGCCCCGTAAAGGGCCATGGACCGCACGATCCCCGCATAAAGCCTCCGGCAGGAGGCGTTTGGACTGGCACTGGCCCGCTCAAATCTAGGAGCCAAACGTCGGAAATGCGGTTTAACGGACGATAACAACGACGACGACGTGACGGACGTTTAAGTTAAAAAGGAAAAAAAAAAACCATATTTACTACCCGTTTTAAATATTTACTAAGGTACAAATCCTAAGTATCTTTTTACTAAGGATTTTCTGTTTTGTAGAAAATGTTCCACATTTTTAACCGACGAAAAAAAGGAGGAGGTTCTCAATTCGACCGTATATATGTTTTTTTTTTTTTTTTTTTTTTTGTGTATGTTCAGCCCTCACTCCGTCATTTATGAACCGATCTTAATGATTATTTTTTTATTAGATAGGGTATACCTCAAGGGTGGTCCCATATCAAGGAAATCAGGATCTGATAATGGAATCCTGATAAAATTGAGAGAAAACCTCGAAAATTGTTGGCACGTTTAGCGTTTCTGTACGTATGTTCGGCCTTCACTCCGTTGTTTATGAACCGATTTCGATGATTCTTTTTTTCATAGATAGGGTATATCTTAAGGGTGGTCCCATGTCAAGGACATTAGGATCTGATCATGGAATCCTGATAAAATTGAGAAAAAACCTCGAAATTTGTGGGCACGTTTAGCGTTTCTGTACGTATGTTCGGCCCTCATTCCGTTGTTTATGAACCGATTTTGACGATTCTTTTTTCCATAGATAGGGTATACCTCAAGGATGGTCCCACGTCAAGGACATTAGGATCTGATCATGGAATCCTGATAAAATTGAGAGAAAACCTCGAAAGTTGGGCACGAATATTGTTTCTGTTTACTTTTCATAACTTTATCAGGTATTTGCATTTTGGAATCATCACATCATGAAACTGAGCTGATGATGGAAACCATACCTTTCCTTAACAATAGAAGTTAGTCATAAAAAAACTGGTTTTAGTGACAGATACCACTTAATATACTTTGAAGAAAAGACGTCTTTGGAATATTGGAGGTAACCTCAACTGGTCAATATCCTGGGAACCTTATGAAAGGATGGTTACATAATCAGCTCAGTGCGAAGAGGAATGATTAGAAATTAGCTTCGGAGTATTTAAAGATGATGCGAGTCACAAAAAATCATAAAATAAAAAACTTTTTAACAAAAAATTCAACCGACGAAAAAGAACTAAAAAGCAAAAAATAAATTAACCTTTTAAGTCTTGAGTATTGAGCTTATTTACCTACATAAAATATAAAATTTTATATAAACTAATTTTGAGTCGGCGCCAAATAATAAAACGATTAATTACCTACATCTAGCCTTCTTCATTTCTACGTACATATAAAATTTAGATATTTAATAATCAGATTGTTGTTTGGCGCCGACTCAAAATTAGTTTATATAAAATTTTATATTTTATGTAGGTAAATAAGCTCAATACTTAAAAGGTTAATTTATTTTTTGCTTTTTAGTTCTTTTTCGTCGGTTGAATTTTTTGTTAAAAAGTTTTTTATATAAGTTGGGCGACTACCGACTACAGAGCTAACTTAGCCGTGATAGTTTTCCTTCAAAGTTTGTTATTTCGATTTTTTTCAGATTTTTCCAACCAACAATTTTGTTGAGGATGAATTCGTAAGAGTTACCTCGCTCCTGGGCATTCAGGGCAGGGAGGAACAGGGGTGGGTTTTCGTCATTCAGAGTCTGACACGCCCTTCCGCTCCACCCTAGAGCGGGAGAAGTCATTGGATGATTTTCCCAACACCCAAAAAAAAAAAAAACAAAGCCAACAGTTTTAGTGGGCGCTTAGATAGCGCTTGATTCTGCAAAAAATATCACAAGTTAAATATAACGAAGATAACGAATCACTGAATCCAAAAACGGGTCTTACAACTCTGTAATGAGTTTTGAAAGACCTACCTAACGATACGACACTATAGGATAGCCGAGAAATAATTATTATATAGGAAAAATAATTATACCAACTTTAAATGTACAAAAAATACCTTAAAAAAAATTATACCAACTTTAAATGTACAAAAAATACCATAAAAAAATATTATACCAACTTTATATGTACAAAAATACCATAAAAAAAATTTAACCAACTTTAAATGTACAAAAAATATCATAAAAGAAATAATTATACCAACTTTAAATGTACAAAAAATACCATAAAAATCCTTATCATTGGGTTGTATCGTTTTCTTGGCGTGATTACTATAATTACCTATATATATTATGTACTCATGAAAACTGCAACTTTCTAGTACTAACAATCTCTATGCTATGCCCCGGACGGACAGACTGACAGACCAAGGGAGTGAGACAAATTACCTTTCTGTTAGCGTTCACGCTAACGCTTAGTAAAAAACGAATGGCAATGACATTACCTGCGGAGAGAACTGTCACGTGACTCACGTCCAGTACCATACTTTTGTAGCCCTAGCATTATAGTGTCATAGTCCTCTCCATTGCTCTTTGGGTGACTGTAACACAATACTCCCTTTTTTTCTTCCTGAATAGTTCCTCAAGAATATAATATTAGACTTTTTTGGTAGAAAGGTCCTGTTTGTTTTTTTTTTATATAAAAACAGCAAGCTTGCTGTGGCTCAAAATGTTTCTACTACTCATATCATATTTCTCATAAAAAGAAAACCCAAAGGGAATTTTAAAAACATATTTTTGGTGCATTTTGCCTACTTTAACAATTTATTGTCAGTTTTAAAATATTCATATGCCTCTTCGCTATTAGTTACTATTAAAATGTACCGAATACCAGCGGTCTTATAAACAGTATTTTTACATTTTTTTTTTGATAGAACGTTTTAGAGTATTATCAAGCGAAATAAGATACAATACTGTTTTTAACCGACTTCAAAAAAAGGAGGTTCTGTATTCGACCGTATTTATTCCGTATGTAGTTATGTATGCTTGTATGTCCGCAATTTTTCCGCTAGTCAAGAGTGAATAGGTTACTTCTAGGCAAGCGTGCTCCATCTTCGACCACATCATCGCTTACCATCAGGTGAGATAGTGGTCAAACGCGAGCCTGTCAAACATAAAAAAAAAAAAAAAAAAAAAAATCTCGAAAATCGTTTTTTTTTTTAACAGTATGGTTGGGAACACCACAAATAACTAAACTACCAATAATGTTCCAATGTTTTTAAACATTGCAGGTGTCTCCGCCCGATGCGCACGGATACTGCACCTTGGGAACCTCCGTCGATTGCGTCAGGGCTGCGCTGGTCAACTCCAAAGTTATTATCGGTAAATCTTACAGGGGCCCAATTCTGTAACTTTGAGTTAAGCAACACGTCATCGACACTCTATCGACACACTACAGACATTATTGTGCCACTGTTGCAAATTTTGTATTCTGCAAAAACTTCAAAATACTATTGACACATTATAGTGGACCAGACTACCAATTATTACAATAGTCTTACTATGGCGTTTCAATGGCACTATAGTGGCAAGTCAATGACCATAAATAATTTATAGAATACCAAAGGTCACTGACACACTACCGACACACTATTGACAAATTAGTTATTTTACAGAATTGAGCCCCTGGTTGCCTTTTTTTAATGGGGCACTTAGGTAGCCCCGCCATAGACAAGCAGTCCGGCTTGCAGCAGTCGAGACTAACTGCACGAGAGCAGTAGTGTTGCGGTTAGGGCTTCCATAGACTGCTTGGAGCAGTCAGTACATTTTTAACTACGAAAACAAAAATGAATTGCTTGAGCGGTCCGTGTAAGACACTTGTCCCACCGCCAACGATGAGCGGGTAGCGAGTAGAGCTTCAAACTAAAACGAGTTGGCGAGCAGCGAGTAGCGACTGTGTAGTTCCGATAGTAATGTCGCTGGGCTCAAAGCGAGTCTTCGAGTGCGACGGGCGATTATTTGCACTAATCGCTCGGGGCGGCTAGTTCGTCTCTAGGCGTCTGTCGACGTGAGTTCTGTCCACCAAGCGAGCACCGCTGAGCGAGTAAGCTGTAATAGCTCTTGTCGCTTAGCGACAAACTTGTGGAGCGGGTCCTTGCTGACAGTGTGAACAGTCAGTGATCAACTATTAAGGCGCAGTTATACGACTTTTAATGATTTTTAATCGAACATCACGTCTAAACGACAAGTCTTATTTGTTTGAAAAAAATACACGTTACTCTAAACTATTTTCGTCATAATTTGATCTGAGAATATTTGAAATTATATTTTTATAACATTGTGTAATTAATTTGTAAATTTATGTCTAATGCGGATAAAAATTGAGAATCACGCAAAAACTATAAAGCGTATTTTTATAAAACCTTCACCATTTTAAAGATCATTTCATTATTTATAATTTAGTCTCAGTGTTTTAATTTAATACTTGTTGTTTTATGTGTAATAAATTAATAATGCGTTTAATTTCGGACAGCGCTCCTTGATGGGCGAGTCCTATTACTGGGTGGACGTGAGCTCAGCGCTGAACAAACAAGCTAACCACTCGAAGGTCGTTGGCAGCTAATAGCGCCTTAATATATGCATCTCTTTCGATTATACGGAATGTATATCTATTATACGTTTCTTGAGCGACAAAATAGCCGATAGTTAGTCGCGTCCTCGCCGGCGGTTGGACAACTGCCTAAGGCGATCGTTAAATTTGGTATGAAACTACAGATCGCCCAACATCGACCGCTTGAAGCTGTGGGCACCGACTGCTCCAAGCCAAGTCTATGGCGGCACTAAGGGGCCGTCTCCACGAGCGAGAGAATCGCGGCGATATTATCGTCGAGCCACGTATTTCTATACACTCTCTTAGAACGTGCCTACACACGGCGATGTTATCGCGGCGAGAGAGTGTATAGAAATACGTGACGTGACGATAATATCGCCGCAATTCTCGCGTTCCCAGAGACGGCCCCTAAGACCTTAAAGTGAAAGCGCCAGGCTAGCCCGCGTAATTAAAATTCTCTATTTCTGAAGTGAAAACTTCTTTAGGCGCGTTGGGCATTTTTGAGATGGGAAAACACAATTGAACTCGCCACCGACACCGACGCCGACACCGTTAGCGGATTGAAGTGAAAACTTCTTTAGGCGCGTTGGGCATTTTTGTTCAAGTTTTCACTTCTGTCGGCACTCCCGGAATGCACTCTTTTTAGGGTTCCGTACCTCAAAAGAAAAAAAACGGAACCCTTATAGCCCCGCCCGTCTCTCCGTCTGTCAAGACCCTTTATCTCGGGAACGCGTGGAGGTATCGAGAAAATAAAACCATATTATACTCAGGTCTACAGTCCCTAGAAGCAGTGAAAAAATCAAACTTCTAAGTTAACGTAAAAAAAGATACGGCCTTTTATGCCGCAAAAACCGTATATTTCGACACTCAAGGGAATCAAAATAGATAGGGTACTGCCCGCTGTCCTACAATCATGTTTGGCAAGAAGCAAGGTCTTATAACACAAGTTAAGGGAAAAGTCTGACTACCGTAATTTTTTAATTGCATCACAAAAAATAGGGTCCCCATAAGAGCAATTCGGGTCCAAATTTTAAAGTGTTGCGACCGTATCGTATGAAAGGACCTCATTAGCACAAGCTCAAACAGATTTTAAATTATTTTAACCACGTCTAATTAACGAAAAACTAAAAAAAAAAAAATCTGTCAAAAATTTTCGAAACTCAATTCCCGAACTATTTAGATACCCGCAAGCTTGTACGGAACCACAGTATAAATATGGATCCATATTTATACTGTGACGGAACCCTCGGTGTGCAAGTCCGACTCGTACTTGGTCGGTTTTTTTTTGCTATTTGTTACAATATTGAGTTGAATACGCCACGAAGTATATTTATTGCAATATTATCAATGATCAGCAATTTGCAGCACAAGTTAACAAAAACATGCCGCGAACATTTGGCGACTCGATAGTCCACGAGTCGCACATCGACATGGCAGTCGAAGACAACACGCCATTGTCTGTGCACAAAGCTGTCAAGCTCGGTGCTGCGGAAGCAGAGATCGGCAAGCTCATTGGACAGAATCTGGTAGAAGATGGCGCAACACTGCAGATGGGTAGGTAACATAGCTATATTTTTAACTGACTTCGAAAAAGGAGGAGGTTCTATGTTCGACTGTATGTAATTTTTAAACCGACTTTCGAAAAAGGAGGAGGTTCTATGTTCGACTGTATGTATGTATTTTTTTTATTTTTTTTTATTTATGTCCGCGCATTTCTCCGTCAGTTGTGGACCGATTTTCAAAATTATTTTTTTATCCGAAAGAATATACTCCCGAGGTGGTCCCATATAAATTTTATCGAAATTGCTTTAGCACTTTTTGAGAAACTGAACAAAAACGAAAAATACGCATATCTTGATGACGTTTTTGTGTTCTCCAAATATTTAAATTCCACGTTCCATGTTATTGGGGTTTTTAGTTTTGGGGTACCTATAACAACTAAAAAGCGAACAATAAAAAACTTTTTTACAAAAAAAAAACAACCGACTTCCAAAAAAAATACACTAAAAATTTAAAAATAACTTTAGTTTCGGAAGTGTCAAATATCGAAGAAATAAAATACAAACACCGACTTCCGAAATTAAAGTTATTTTTAAATTTTTAGTGTATTATTTTTGTTTGGAAGTCGGTTGTTTTTTTTTTTGTAAAAAAGTTTTTTTTTTATGTATGTCCACCGATTTCTCCGTCAGTTGAGGACCGATTTTCAAAACTCTTTTTTTATCCGAAAGAATATAATAATCCCGAGGTATTGAATTTATATGGCACATAAATTTTATCGAAATTGCTTCAGAGCTTTTTGAAAAACTGAACAAAAACGAAAAATATGTATACCTCGATTAAGTTTTAGTTTTTTCCAATTACGAGTATGTTTCAATTCCACTTTCCATTTTATTGGGGTTTTTAGTTCTGGGGTATAACAACTAAAAACTGAAAGATAAAAAACTTTTTTACAAAAAAAAACAACCGACTTCCAAAAAAGAAAATACACTAAAAATTAAAAAATAACTTTAATTTCGGAAGTTGGTGTCAAAAAACGAAGAAAAAAAAAATGCAAACACCGACTTCCGAAATTAAAGTTATTTTTTTTATTTTTAGTGTAGGTATTTTCTTTTTAGGAAGTCAGTTGTTTTTTTATTGTAAAAAAGTTTTTTAATAGGCTAGTTTCAAAAAAAAGTCCAGTTAGATTGCCAAAAAATATTGCACACGAATTTTTTCTATTGTCACGTAAACCAAAAATGAGTACGATACAGTGCGTTGAAATCGCGTGTATTCACACCTCGATACACTTTGTACCGTTTAGTGACGTACAAGCCCTTGCCCCCACTCCTGAACTTTGATGCGTTTTATCTTTGTATTTTTTTATTGGTTTGGAAAAGCAAAAAATACTTGTCCAATATTTGACGATCTAACTTACGGACTTTAGAATTATTATTTTTATACCCAGGAAACATTCCTATTCAGCATACACAATATACAGGTCTCCCAAAGTGATAATGCGCATAGAAATCTTCGTCACTGTTCGGCAACGGTCGTATTCCCCGAGCGTCGAAATACGATATGTATACTAGGGTGACTGGTAATTAGTGACCGATACTTAAACACGTGATTGTCCTCATGATTACAAACAACTTTCCCAAAGACTTTTTTTTTATACGTATTCACTTTTTTCACAATAACAACAGTTTGAAATTCGCACGCGCGTGAGGGCAGTGACCGCATCGATCAGCTGTTAGAACTGAGGCAAAGGAAGCGGTGCGGGCGGCGGGGGAGCGTGAGACGCTAGCACATTTGCCCTTTCCCGAGGTCAGACTATCAGCTGATAGATCGTGCCTACTTTTAATGTTACGGCGCGCGTTCCTAGATATTTTGTAGCTATGCGGACATAAAAGTATTAGTCAAACACGCTGTCTTTGAAAATATTTTTTTTATTTAGCAACAACCGAAACATGTAGGTACCTACACTGCTTAGGTACACCGAAAACGGCACGTGGTGCCCAGCCAAGCGGGCTTGCGAGCCGTGCTCTGTACGATACGAGACCGCGTCTAACAGCTGATTGCAGCGGTCACTGCCTTCGCGCGCGCGTGTATTTTAAACTGTTGTTATTGTGATAAAAGTGAATAAGTATTAACAAAAAAGTTTTTTGGGAAAGTTGTTTATAATCATGAGTACAATGACGTGTTTAAGTATCGGTCACTAATTACCAGTCACCCTATATAGAGTCAATAGATTGGTTAAGTGCATTTTCTTCATGCATAATTTAGTAGAATTATGTGTTATGATTCGGGTGTTGCCGGCAATACGACAATTAGCGAAGATCTGCATGCGCATTATTAATTTGGGAATACTGTACGTAGGTAACACGCCGAGCCACGGTCAACATATCGGAGAACCAGAAGCACAATATAAACACGGGGTCTTATCTTGGTACCGGTTCTGACTACTAAGGGGTAGTCAAAGATCTACTAATAACAGCCGAAATCAATGGTTTATGCTGTTTTCAGAGGCACGGAGGGATCTTTGTACTTTACAAAATTCAGTTTTACAGGTATCGGTAGCATCCCGGACGCGGTGCTCACGAGTCTGAAGGATCACAAAGATCTGGGCATCCACTCGGAAATGTTCAGCGACGGGATCATCGAGCTGGTGAAGCGCGGATGCATCACTAACAACAAGTAATTTTCATTTCAATATACTTGTCGCATCCTGGCCCTGGGTGGCCGAGATGCGAAACATCGAGTCTTCTTCACAACCCGACATAATTTATGCTAAATCTGGGCACTGTCGTGGGTACTCGAACGAAAGATAATTTGGTTTAAATCAAAATAACTTTATCTAAGTAACGGTCAGGACACAAACACGTGCGTTGGTACTGAGCGTTCCGCCTAGACTGTCTGAGCTTGACTGTCCTCGCTGGATCCCCTCTACCGACGATCGTTTTCAAGTGGTGTGCCCCACTTGCGTTTCTGATCGCGTCATTACTAGTTTTCGATACAAAATATTAGATGGCGCTGTTATCGCGCTTATAGCGCCCTCAATCCACGACATAACTAGAATAATAATAAAAAAAAATACTTTATTATCAGCAGAGGTCGCAATTAGGTAGAGTTATTTATGTACTTGCATCGATATAGATCTGCCCGGGATTTCTAATGGAAAATCCCGTGTCATCACCATCATCATCAGCTTTTTAATGTGGACTGCTGGGGCACAGGCCTCCTCTCTGTGTGAGGGTGTTGGCCGTAATCCACCACGCGGGCCCAACGCGGATTGGTGGATGTCACTTCGTCTTCGAATTTTGGTTCTAGGACATGCCGGTTTCCTCACGATGTTTTCCTTCACGGTTACAATCCCGTGTGGCCAACAATATTACAAATAAATAATTATAAAAACTTCTATTGTTTTCTTTTGTTCTCACAAGCTATGTTGTGTGAACTACAAATGTGGCAACATCGCGCGTGTGCGCATTGGAATTTTGCAACTTCGGACATCCGATGCGCAGTGGTTTAAATTGTGTAAAAGTAAATAGCTTTTTTATTTAATAAACCACGGGATTTTTCAGGTCTTTAAAATTAATCTCGGGATTTGAGGCATATCCATTATATTCTTACTGTATGAAATCAGTGTAAGTACATACATAATAATAATCTGTGGCCCGCCTGTCAAGCCGACTGTCATAATTTTTTCCATATATTTTTCCTAAACTATTTATATTTATTATCATGTTTACAATAGTGAAAATAAGACCGAAAACGAGAGAAAAAAAAAATATTACCAAGTGCAAATCATAGTGAACAACAGTGAGATGAGAACTACAAAAATAAAACGGAACTTATGACAACGTGAAAATGCTAACTAGGAACCGGGCCAAATTGCTGACCACACACCCAACATCTTCGGGTTCGTCGCTCAGCTCCGCCTCGCAGCCGCCGGGACCTGCACCAGCCGTGAGTCGAGTGATTCCGGCCGCTGCAGTTGCGTCGAGCTCGAGCGACGAATACACCACTCCGCCGACGACACCACCACCTGCGCGTCGACGGGGAAGAGGCCGACCACCAGCCAGTTTGGAACCTCGAGGCCCACCGGCCTCTGATAGGGTTCCCGCTGCCGGTGGAAGTGTGCAGCGCATGCGATGGACACAATCCATTAACGAAAACGTCATGCGCTCATACTATGGGGCTACAGAGGGGGGAATTAACCTGACTGCGTACCGTGGTCGGATGCTCTCTCTGTTTCAGGTGCTTGAGCCAGCTGTCAACGTATCGGCCCAACGACTGTCGGATCAGGTGCGGGTCATCCAGCGTAACCGTATGCTGGATGATACCGCACTTGATAGACTACGCCTCGAATCACGGAGTAGCCGTGTCTCACCTGCTTCGCCACCGGCCGCGGTGCAACTGCAACCTAATGCACCACCGCGACCTGACCACGTTGGTGAAGATGATGATGACGTGGCTATATCCGTGAGTACCCAGTGTAACGAACGATTGAGGAGCGCTTTGGAGGATGCATTCCGAGAGCACCGCTCCACACCGCCTGGGCTTAGACCTCGTCTACCTCGTTTGCCCATGCATAAGAAAAATAAGGCGCTGGTGTGTGCTCTAGATTCGCAGCTATCAAATTTTTTTGATAGCAGCAAAGACCTTGCTGATACCCACTCAATCTTGTACTGCGCGGCTGCAGCGGCATGTCGTGTAGCTCACGTCAAGTTCCCCAACAGTGACAGAGTTGCACGACCAGCTGTACCAGCTTGGCAGTGCAGGATCGAGCGTCGTATCGGTGAGGCTAGAGCACTCATTGGCAAGCTTATCTGCTTCAGGGAGGGCAACACTCGCCCTAGGGTGATGCGCTTTGTGAGGCGGGCATTCTCGGGGACTGATATAAGTTCCCGAGATTATCTGACCCGCGTCACAGAGCGTGTCGACTTCCTGAAGCAGAAGATCTATGCATGGGCAAACCGTATTCGTCGGTACAAGCGGCGAGTGGAGCGGTACACTCAGAATCGCACATTCGAAAGCAACGAAAGGTGGGTTTATAGGGCTTGGGAGCGACCGGACCAAGGTGTGTCCGATACGCACCTACCTGATGACGACGCCATGAGCTCATTCTGGCGCGGCATCTGGTCGGTGCCGGTCAGGCACACCGAGGGTGATTGGACTCGAGAGGTCGAGCGCGCGTGCGATCTTATACCAGAAATGGGGGCTATTACCATCAGCCCCCAAGATGTAGCTCGTGCAGTCCGTCCGTTGCCTAACTGGAAATCTCCAGGGCCGGACGGTCTGCACAATTTTTGGATAAAATGGTTTCAAAGATCGCACGCTCGCTTGGCAGCTCAGTTCCAGTCTGCCCTAGAGTCAGGGTCGCTGCCACAGTTCCTTACGACAGGAGTAACCCACCTGCTCCATAAATCAGGTAGTACTGCGGAACCCAAAAATTATAGGCCGATCACGTGTTTACCGACGGTCTATAAAGTTTTTACATCCATCCTGAGAGCCAAAATTAACAATCATATTGACACAAATTTTATCATGTCTGCTTCTCAGAATGGATGTAGGAACGGGTCCCGTGGTACTAAGGAGCTGCTCCTCATTGATGTTGCCATTAGCCAACAGGTTCGTCGTTCTCGAAAAGATCTGTCGACATGTTGGATAGATTATAAGAAGGCCTATGACTCGGTGCCACATACATGGCTCATGAGGGTGCTGGAGCTGTACAAAGTGGATGCAACTTTGCGCACCTTCCTGATGTCGTGTATGGGGCAGTGGAGGACGGTTCTTCACTATCCAGGATGTCGACAAATCCGGGAGAACAGCGAACCGATAAGAATCGAGCGTGGCATATTTCAGGGCGATAGTCTGAGTCCACTGTGGTTTTGTCTGGCCCTAAACCCTCTCAGTACTCTACTGGAGGGTTCGGGCCAAGGCTACCGGTTGAGAAGAGGTGGTCAGGTCATATCACACCTCCTTTACATGGATGATCTGAAACTCTTTGCCCCCAACAACTTGCAACTGATGAAGCTACTGAAGGTAACAGAAACCTTCAGTAGCGCCATCAGGATGGAATTTGGTGTGGACAAATGTGCAGTCATGCATGTAAAGCGAGGGAAGATTATGGAATCCGTGGGAACTCAACTCTCGGATTCCGTACACCTTAGATCCCTCTGCTCAACCGAAACCTACAAGTATTTGGGTATGCCGGAAGCGTTAGGCATCAGTACTGCTGAAGTGAAACAGTCGTTGAGGGAGCGCTTCTTTGGCCGCCTGAATAAAGTACTGAATAGTCTTTTATCAGGCGGGAACAAGGTGCGCGCCTTCAACGGTTGGGTCATGCCGGTGTTGATGTACTCTTTCGGCATACTCAAATGGACTCAGACGGAACTTGACGCCCTGGATAGGAGGGTCCGCACACTGCTGACCGCAAATCGGATGCATCACCCACGATCATCGGTGATGAGGCTGTATATCCCGCGGAAATGTGGGGGTCGTGGCTTCTTAAATGCTAAGACCCTACACAACCGCGAGGTATGCAGCCTTAGGGAATATTTCCTAGAAACCGACGTGGGTATGCATCGAGATGTGGTCGCTGTGGACAAGGGCCTCACCCCGCTCTCCTTGGCAAACGAGAACTGGCGCAAACTTAAAGTACTGGATACTAATGACCGCAGAGAAGTATGGCAGAGCAAGGAGCTTCACGGACGCTTTTACCGGGTCCTACATGGACCTGATGTAGACCTCTTAGCGTCCGTATCCTGGCTGCGCTTTGGTGACCTATTCGGGGAAACCGAAGGTTTTGTCTGTGCGATTATGGACGAAGTTATGATGACGAATAACTACCGGAAATATATTGTGAAGGACGGTACGGTTGACATCTGTCGGGCATGCCACCGGCCCGGAGAATCAATACGACACATTATTTCTGGTTGTTCTCGTCTAGCTAACGGAGACTATTTGCATAGACACAACCTTGTAGCCAGGATTATCCACCAGCAACTTGCTCTTAAATACAATCTTGTGGAATCTGAAGTACCGTACTATAGGTATGAGCCCGACCCAGTTCTCGAAAATGGCAATATCACGTTATATTGGGATCGATCTATCATCACTGACAGGACTATTGTTGCAAATAAGCCTGACATAGTGGTGATAGATCGATAAGAGCGTCGCACAATGATTGTTGATATAGCTGTCCCTCATGACGAGAACCTCGTGAAGGCTGAGAGAGATAAAAAAACAAAGTATCTTGATCTGGCTCGCGAGGTTGTCGACATGTGGGAGGTGGATACAGCAGTCATTGTGCCGATAGTCGTGACGGCCAATGGCTTAATTGCCAAGAGCCTCGACCAACATCTCAGGAGGCTCTCGTTAGGCAGTTGGATCAAGGGCTTGATCCAGAAAGCAGTACTCCTGGACACGGCTCGTATTGTTAGGAGATTCCTTTCTCAGGAGCCCTGACCACCGGTAGCTTGGACCCTATTCCCGATACCGGTGGGCTACTACTTTTTATATTTTTAAATGTTTTTGTATTTATTTATGTTTTTATATGTAAGTACCTAAATATTTGAAAATGTAAAGTGTATGTATATAAGATGAAATAAATGGAATAATAATAATTAAGCCTTTTTATTTCCTTAATAAAAAAATAAAAAAATATTTTTACAGAGACAATATGATTAAAGATCATGCAATTAACGTATTAATTAATTTAAATTTAGAATATTCAATTCAATTTTATTTCATAATTATATTTATTTTATTTATTTACTTATATATTTTTTTTTTTACTTTTTTATTAAGGACCTCTCTGTAGAGTAAAGGCCTCCTCCATTTTTTTTTTTTTTAAGTAGTTTAGTAAGTACATACATAACTCTACCTAATTCCGACCTCTGATTATCAGGCAACTAAGGCCCATAAATAAAATACAAAAAATAACAAACTAATCCATTATGAAAAACATAAAAACTAGTGCACACGAAGTCACGGCGTCGTGTTATGCTGCGAGGTGTCGCTTAGTCAGCCGCGGAAACGCAGATACAGCACACTTTAAGCCAAAACTCTTCCTTCTCTTCCTTCCTTTCCTTTTGTCCGGCGGCGAGATGCGGACGACATTGTTACCATCGCGGGTAAAACATGGGTGAGACTGGCACTACACTAAAAAACTTTGTTTCCGTCAACACCAAACGTTTCAGTTTATGTTAGAGAAATAGTCAACTTTTATTGAATCGAGTTGAGCGTTTCAGCTGAGCTGCACTAAGGACCTCATGGTACCAAATTGAATGAATGAAACCAAAACTTGCGACTCAGTGTAGGAAAATCGCTGTCAGATGCCATCGCCTAAATTGAATCGTGGTATGAATTAGAAGAACGGTTCGGTTTAGGTCGTAAAATGGATCGCGTGGTAGGACTCCAGGAGTGTGGGGATTGGCACGAGAAAGGAGAGGCCTACGCTCGACAGTGGGCGAAGTTGGGAGGATGATGATGAAGTGGCAGCAGGGTGTTTACTGAAACAAATCCTATAACTATATTGTTAGTGTCTTAAAACTCTTCTTGCGCAATGTAGGAATTGTGTGACAGACATCAGATTTAGATCGGTGTAGCCACCAACCTATTCATTCAATTTAAATTAAGATCTATTGATTCGGAGATGAGAAAAAGCTCATGTTTTTTAGGGTTCCGTACCCAAAGGATCCAAACGGAGCCCTATTGCTTTCACTCAAGTGTCCATCTGTTCGTCTGTCTGTCTGTCACATAATTTTGTTCCGAAGAATTTTTTAACTTTCCATTGACACGGTAAAAATTTACCTATACGTAAAGAAATTATTTTCTATATTTTTTTTCCACTCTCTGTTACGATCCAAATAATTCGAATAGTAACTTTCGATTTTTTGCAAGAGTAATGATGACACGACTGTTTTAATTGGGTTTTTCCGTTAGGAATTTCTCAGCTGCATTTTGGAGGAAGTCGGCGATTGGCAGTTAGCGTTATGACGCTCCCGTGCCCGTCGTGTCGGATCGGACTATGAGTGTAAAGGAACGACTTCTAAAAAGGGTACTTGTGGTTCACACGCCTCAATCTGCCTAGCCTTTTCCCAACTAACTTGGGGTGGCTTCTAGTCTCACCGCGGATGCAGCTGAATACCAGTATTTTATATGGAGCGACTGCCTATCTGACCTCCATAATCCACAACCCAATTACTGGGTAATACAATACCCCTTGATAAGACTGGTTGTCAGACTTTCGGGCTTCTGACGACCCGTAACGACTGTCAAAGATCCACGATTGACACCCGGGACCAATGGCTTAACGTGCTTTCCGAGGCATAGAGGAGTGTCGGTGTGTAAAGATGGTCACCCATGCATGGACCAACCCCGGCAAGCATAGCTTAAGACCCTACTACCGGCCAAGTAGCGCCCTCATTGAATAAAATCGTAAACGGCCGTTTCTGACACTTTTGCCTACTACTTTGGATACGAAACATCTGAGACCTGTTTTAGCAACGTAAAAATACTTTATCCTCTTCGTAATGTCGTTCATAGTCGAGGGTCACCATTATAGAGGTATGCGGAACAGAGTGTAAAGTCCCACAACCTCCATTGAAAAGGAAGGATTCTCCGACCGGACGGGTGTTATGTCTGGTCCGGGCAACTGCCCGATAGTTGATTTTGGGCTGTTGCACCAATTTGTTGGCCGATTTCACCCGGCTCCATCTTTCCGAGGTGTAACCGTGCCGATAACCGACCAACTTGATCTTCTTGGTGTTACTTTAACATCTACCCTCAATTTTGGTCCCTTCATAGAGGCAAAGGCTCAAGTGGCTGCCAAAAAGTTGGGGATCCTCACAAAGGTGAGACGATACTTCACGCCGGAACAGCTGCTCCAACACTATCAAGCGCAAGTCCGATCGTGTATGGAGTACTGCTCTCATCTTTGGGACGGATCTGCCGGATACCAGCTTGATGCCCTTGAGTCAATTGAGAAACGAGCCAAGAGGAAATCGCGAGAATCGAGCCTATCATCGGCAATGATAGGCTCGTTGAGTCGAAACTCCAAAGTCTTGAACATAGACGCCGAGTTGCTAGCCTGTCGGTTTTCTATCGATTACATTTTGGGGAGTGTGCGACGGAATTGCATGATTTGATTCCGCCAAGCCCGTTTCATGAAAGGACCACAAGACGTACGGCGAAGTGTCACCGGTTCATGGTGGACATCCCATCCATACGCACAAAGCGTTTTGAGAAAACATTCATTGCGCGTACAGCTAGGGAGTGGAATTCTCTACCGGAGTCTGTGTTTCCTGTAAGCTACAACCTGGGAGTCTTTAAGTCAAGAGAGAATAGGTTACTTCTAGGCAAGCGTGCTCCTTCTTCGACCACATCATCGCTTACCATCAGGTGAGATAGTGGTCAAACACGAGCCTGTCAAATATAAAAAAAAAGTAATTGTAATTTAAATAATTTTATAATATTCTTTTTTTCAGGAAGAAGATGCACAAAGGCCGAATAGTGGTCAGTTTTCTCGTCGGAAATAAAGAACTCTATGACTACGTCCACAACAACCCTTTCATTGGTCATTATCAGTAATTAATTATTCGTTGTTAGGGTTCCGTACCTAAAGGGTAACCAACGGGACCCTATTACTAAGACTCCGCTGTCCGTCTGTCTATCAGTGGGCTGCATCTCACGATCCGCAATAGCTACACAGTTGAAATTTTTACACAGTGTGTATTTCTATAGCCGCTGTATCAACAAATAATAAAAATAAATTAAAAATTAAAGTATCAATTCGTTGAAATTTTTACATGGTCTACCTATTACGGATCATGAGATACAGCCCAAAAATAACCCAAAAAAGCACGTTTCTTCTAGAAACGTTTGGATTTTTTCAGTTTTTGGTACGGAACCCTTCGTGTGCGAGTCCGACTCGCATATAGCCGGTTTTTTCCGGCAAATAAAGCCATTTATAACGAGGAGAAGCTAATGCTACAATGATTATTTAAAACACTGAGTATAAAAGTAGTTTGAACTTACCATTTTAAAAAAAACACGTTTTTTTTATACAAAGTAAAAGATGGCCGATGGACTAGCTTCATTGCCGACTTGTATGTAGGTAGATGTGATTCGGATAGTAATTATTACTATCCGAATTACAACTCGTTGACTAATCAACGAGTTGTAATTCGGATAGTGTAACTTACTTAGATGTCTAAACATCGAAGTAAGTTTTAGGTTTAAAACATTTTATTTAATTAAAGAGTATAATAATAAAAAAGACGTGTGGCACTCGGAGACTGCCGCGGTAAAGCTATTGCATAGCATTTTTTATCAACTTATGCTATTATAATTATTTATTTATTTTATTTATGCAGTATTTTTTTTTCCTTTGTTTTTTTTTCTTTGATATTAATTCAAGTTACACTTTTTACACGCATGTAAGAAGTTACACTTCTTTGGCGTAACAAGATAAATATCATCATCATCGTCATCGTCATCGTCGTCGTCGTCGTCGTCGTCAACGTCATCGTCATCGTCGTCGTCGTCGTCGTCGTCATCGTCATCATCATCATCATCATCATCATCATCATCATCATCATCATTATTCATCGATTGATGGCGAAACTAAAAAGTATCACCGCTGTGCTGGTCGGAGTGAGGGGTGTTAGGTTTTTTTTGGAATTTCTGGATTCGGTCTCCACGCTAAAGGCCCGCGATAGAAGCTATGCAATAGCTTAATAAAGCATCTATGTCTAAAATTAATATTAAATTGCAGAAATGTTGGAGATCGACTACGTGAACAACACTCACATAATATCCCTACAACCACGTATGACGGCTATCAACTCGTGCATCGAGGTCGATCTCACGGGACAAGTGTGCGCAGATTCTATTGGTAAGATCCCCCGCAGCGTAACCTATAGAAAACGTGCATTTTTTTTGTATTATAGTAGTCTATGGCCAGGCAGTTGGCGGTTACTAGAAAAATAATTTTATGAATTTTGTTATTAGAGAACGCATAAAAAATAAGAAAAAAATAAGAAATTTGCCTGAATTTTTGGTCGATTGTACTCAGCGAACCCTTTACAGTATCCTAAGTTCATAACACAGGTATAAAAATCCAATTACTATCACATAAGTCGTGTGAGCTCTTTATATCGACGGTTGAAAGGCTATTTGATCTAAGCGACATTTTTTGACAGTTACAGGAGAGCGATTTAAAGATTTATTTTTCGAAACAAAAATCATTGTAAACGAACTAGTGAGTAGATTTTGGTACAATTAATACAGTTTTCCCATAAGTGCATAACGCAGTTTTCTGAGTCAATTTCGTAAATATACGAGCTTTTTTTTCACAAAATAAATGTCGTTTAGCACAAAATACTTCGAATGTGGAGTAAAGCAAACTGGATCAATTGGCTGAGATATATATTTTAGATGAAAGTAAATTAGCTCAAGTGTTGAAATAAATATGAAGAAGAACTAGGGAAAACGATTTATTCGACAAGTCTTACAATTAATAGTAAATGTCAAATGGGTTGAAGCACCATGCTATTTGAATTAGTCTAGAGTTATTGATACATACGCCGATCGACTTTCAAACCGAATCAAAAAAAATTAAATTTCATATAGATCTGTTTTTTATTTTTCACTTTTTAGTTGTGGTTCTCCATTTAATTGTGTTAACAATTTCATAGACATACAATCGCAGCAATCGCGGTTGATTTGCTGTCAATTTTTGAAGAGTTCCGTTGTCTGTCTCCGAAACTATGATCAGTTTCAAAAATTTTTACAAAAAAATTAAACCGATTTCCAAAAAAAGTGCAAATTAAAACTTTAATTTCGGAAGTCGGTGTCAAAAAACGAAGACACAAAACCAGAAACACTGGCTTCTGAAATTTTCATTTTTTTTTGTAGAAAAGTTTTTAAATGCCGTTATAGTCAGAACTCATGAGTTCTTCGGCGATTCGCCAGTCGTCCACCAGGTCCAGCATGTCTGCCGAACAGGTTATTACGTCGACGTGGTTGCTGTACCTAGTGCCTCCCCTTATAGTGTCAAAAGTTGAGATGTCGCCCGTGTTGAGGATCTGCAAACCCACTTTTTTTTGTCGATGATACTTATAGGCACGCGTTTGACCACTATCTCACCTGATGGTAAGCGATGCCGTGGTCGAAGATGGAGCACACTTCCCCCAGTGCTCCACTCATTTGCCCTCCTCTTGAGTCCTCGTTGCCGCTACCCCACCATGTACTCTTCGCGTTTGTGTCTCCTCCAATGACCAACCTGCTAGGCGCCACGTCTTGCTCTATTCGTTTAAGATGCTCTAGGTATGGCTCTATGGACTTATCGAGCTCGAAGTAGAAGGATACCAGTGTGATCGTCCAGGCTCTGGTTCAGACTCCCATCACAACGATATTATTTGTGGTGAGTTGCGGGTACTGTAAAATATCCAAATCTTGATCATAGATAGCTATTGGTGCCTTTTTATAGTCCCGTCTCCTCCCTCAGAGCTCTGGAAGACCCTTACGCCCAGGTAGCCCTTCATCCTTCGCTGCCTGCCGACCTAGGGCTCTTCGAGCAACGCTACGGTAATTTTTCGTTTGTTAGCTTCCAGCAACAACTCATTAGTGGCCAGGTGACTCCATTGCAGGTTGGCCTGGATAATTTTGTACTGCTGGGTATCAGAGGCAACACGCCATTGAGGCTCGAGTGAGTGCATCGCATTTCTTTCATACCGGGCATTCAATGCTGAATTCATTGTGCTCAGTGTTCCCCACTTTTACCCTGGTACAGTTTACGCACGCCGCTGCTTCACCGATCTGGCTGTCCGCACTTCAGAGCTACCGGGACTACCCAGTCCGCTCTGAAGTGCGGACCGCCACAGTGGCTGCATAAGTCGGCTGGCTCTTTGCAGAAGCGTTTCCGGTTTCCATACCCTATGCAGCGGGTACACTGCACCGGTGGCGTCTGACCCTTGACGCATACGTTCTGGAGGTCGATTCGGAGCTTTCCTAGTTCAATAGCCCTCCTCCAGATTAATAGGGACACACTGATCATCAATGTTATTTAAATTGGGGTTGCGCGTCCTTCTTCGGAACTTAATTACCATCATTTGGTCCTCGCCTCCAAAGCCGTAAAAGAGTTCCCGATTCTGATTCAGGGTCTTCAGAGACACTGTGTACCAGCATTTACTTATGTCGGTTGTAACGCTGGGGAAGGGCAGGCTGGTCTCGTCGGTTGTTGGAGTGTTCGCCAAAGTGGCGAGTGGAAGTCTAGTTTTCTCCGACTCTTTGACAATCTCAAAGAGGTGGTTTATCGCTCCCAAAACTTTCGTTTTTATTTCGGTCTTCAAATTGCGAGAGATGCCCAAATGAAGCTTGGCTTTATTTAGGCAAGCTCTCGCTTCCGCCGTGAGGTTGGGGTATTTATTTTCGGGCTGTTGACGGTCCGGCAGCGTCTGCAGAGGCCCGGCGCGTTACCAGAGAGCCGGAGATTTTCTGCGCTAATCGTGTTGTGGCATCAGGCTTTGGGTTAGCCGGGGACTTAGCCTTAGGCTCAACTCTCCCGGCCTCTCAATGCTACGTCTCACGCTCGGTAGCAAAGTTCCGGCTTTCTCTGCCGATCGCAGCAAGCCCTGAGAGCCCGTATCCTTCCTAGCTGGCGTGCGGATCATGATGGAGCCTAGGAATTAATTCAAAATGTCAGAAGACAACTTTGTCGATTATTTGGCTTCCTAACGCGTTATTACTATATTAGAAAATTTGTCTAATACCAGGTAAGGCTATGGTGCTGAAAACCGAATTTTGAAAATTTGGTAAAATCTCAATGTTTATTTGGCCAGTGACAAACGAATGTGTGGGCAGGCAATTTTTTTACCTTCTATGTTAGCTAGGCTCGCGTGCGAGGTGCTTAAAGACGCGTTTCTGCGAGTTCTAGCGAACTATGCGGGTGCGTCTCATAACGTATAAACTTATTTGGTCTAATTTCATTTTATCATCGTTCTTAGGATATAATCAACGTGAGATATACCAACTGTTGATATAATTTCTTTACATATAACATTTATAACGTTGTTTGATATAACGTTTATGTAATCGAAAATCATTTGGTCTAACGTTTAATTATATAAAAAACGTCACTCAGAGTACTCCGACTCGGACAGGTTAGGTTAGAAGGCTAAGGCGGGAGCTCCGCTCCGCTTCGCTACCGCCTTAGCCTTCGTGGTTATTTTTTTTAAACCACCCAGAAATAGGCCGTCGACCTAACTTAGCACAGGTGGTAATCAGTTACTAGTTATGTTTAATATCTACTTAGGTTACTATTGCCTATAACTACGACTTTTGTTGATCTACCCACAGGCTACAACATAAAAATAATACTAAATAAACTAACCCGTGTCTATGCAATTTTGCTTTGTGTTTTCAAGTAGGCGTTTTCATCATATTAGACCAAATAAGTTTTATATCTTTTGAGTGGTATGTCAAACGATGTTATATTTAATGTATGTTATGCTTCTAAAAATTTGTTATTTTAAAATTATATCAATCGTTCATTATATTAACTAATCGCTATATTAAATAAAATTATAGGTTCCGTTGTTATATGTTGTTAATATTAGAGATTTTGTTGTTATACTCGTATCATCTATTACTTACCCGAACTATGCAGAATGCAGAATTTACGCCCAACAAAAATCTTGGTTTTTCAAGGAAAAACGTGTTCTATAAGTATGCGAACAATTAGAATTTTGAAAAGAAAACCTGGATTCGGGTTCTCGTAAGGCTCGCCTGAAAAAATTGCCTAAATATTTTGATCTTCTATGTTAGCTAGGCTCGCGTGCAAGGTGTATAAAGACGCGTCACCGCGAGCTCTTGCGAACTATGCAGGATCAGAATTTACGCCGAACAAAAATTTTAGTTATTCAAGGAAAACTTTTGAAAAGAATACCTGGACTCGGGTTCGCGTAACGCTATTCAGAATAAAAATAGCTCAAAATTATTCAACCGTCAATACGTGTAAAAATTGAATGAATAAAAATGGTTTAAGCGACTTGTATATAAATGTAAAGCCAAATGTCATAACGCGCAAAATAATATAAGAAAACGGTTCAAAGGACAAATAAAAAAAAATTAGAAGAAGTTCAAATAGCTTAAGAAACCTATTAACTAAAATGGTTATATTTGATGTCGGTTGGCACATAGGTCTTCAAAATGAGAGCAATTTACGTGTATGATTCAAGCGCCAAAAAGTGCTCATAAAATTTTTAAACCTAGATCAAAAGACGCAGAAAAATCGCTAATTCCAAATATGTATAATTAAGTATAACTTAATATCGCATAAAATGTCGCTTAGATCAACCATCGAATTGTTATAATATTTTTCCTAAATTAAAATAAACCAAACCATTCCTAATACGAGTGGCGGCGGGCGTGGCGGCAAATAAAAATGACTTTACATGGCACCTAAATAATATTTATATTAGTCTATGGTAAATGACATTTCAATGCAATGCAGTGCTGCCACAATAATTACAATGAAATGAAAGAAAAATATAATGTTGTGAGTGTTGCCATTAAAATAGTTATTTCTTGAAACCAGGGACCCGCATGTTTTCCGGGTTTGGTGGTCAAGTGGATTTCATCCGTGGATCGGCGGAAGCCGTGGATGGACGAGGCAAGCCCATCCTCGCCTTTGTTTCAGTTACCAAGAAGGGAAAGTCCAAGATTGTGCCTACTCTTAAAGTTGGTCAGTAAATTGCATCGTTCTTGCTTCTTGTTTACTAGACTAGCACTAGGCCTCAGAGAGAAAGTACTGAAGTACTTAACTTAAATATTGATGCTTCCGTTTAATTTATACTCAAAGGAAACATTTATCTTTTTCTCGCAAATAACTAAAATTGCGTTCAAACAAATGCAAAAAAGAGAACACCCCTAAGGCTCTAACGAATAAGGTATCATAATCCATCCATCGGCTACGCTAGATATAATTCATATCGTTGACGCACTGCTTCTGATCCGAATCGGAACTTGAGTTGCCAGTTCTCTATCTGAATCAGAAATGTTCTGAATTCGAACGGATAGTGTTTGGATCTAGCCCGCTCTACCCAAAAGTAGTACGAGTAGGTACTACAACCACTTCGAACTGACATTTCTCGGATTCGGATCGGATGCCGAGTGGAGGAATCGCTCTTTTAACTCAATTAAATATTATTTTGTGACTTGCAGGGGCCGGCGTCGTGACAACTCGCGGCCACGTACAGTACGTGGTGACCGAGAACGGCATAGCCAACCTATTCGGCAAGACGCTCCGGCAGAGAGCATACGAACTGATCAAGATAGCACACCCCGACCATCGGCAATCTTTAGAAAAGGCCGCATTTGAGCGGCTCAAATGCATGCCTTGCCCTTAAGTTGAAAAAATTAAAAAAAAATGTAGAACAAATGCAAACAAATGTGGTTTTTTTTTAGCGGGATTTTGTCGAGTGAAGTTCAGTGGCTGTTTTAATTATTCGTTTATTGATTCCTAGTGGATGTTGTGATGTAAAATTGGTGTAGTTTTGTGTCTCAAGTGTCAACGCAAATGGACAATATGTGGAATCATTGAAACAGTTGCGATCTCGGTGAAATGGAGCTGAAAATTTTATTGTAGTATTGACTACCTCAGCGAAGTTTGCCGAGAAGGCTAACTCGACACATTTGTTGCCAAATACTGCATTAAACATTAGAATGTGTTACATCTGCATTCTAATGGAAAAGAAATTAAAATTCACTACTAATGTAGTGGCATGTACTAGGCAGTATGGTCTCAGACCTTAGCCTGTTCCAAAAGGAACAAAAAAAAAGCAAACGTTAGAACTAGGGAAGGCCTATATATTATATTACTCTTTGGGAAGGCCTGAATTGACCGTCCTGGCTGGAGGCTTTAATAATTTAGAGCCTTCACAGGCAAGCTCGGTTAAGCAGACGACAGCCTCCTAGGCTGACCTGCAAGACGTCACACAAAAAAAAAAAAAAAAAAAAAAAAAACTGAATTGACCATGACCGTCAATAATCGTGATATCGTCAGGTTGCCGTGCGTTTATGTCGCGTTGCGTGTACGCAGCGTTTACGTTTACTATACGCTATAGGTGAAAAAGCCTGGTTTGTGTCGAACCCCCAAACCTGGTAATCTTGAGGGTTCTAATAATATAAAAGTTATTTTTGATTTATCGTCTATGGTTAAAAAGATCCCGAGGACCAACGAGTACAATCATCGTCGGCACGATTCTTGAGCGCTGACTGGGTCCCTTTGGTGGTATGAAGTGAGGCGCGGGGGCGGCGAAAGTGCCGTGATTGGACCGTAGCGCATCGCGTCATAGCCGTCACTCGGGATTTGTTCTATTCTCTTGGCCAATTTAATTGACACCAATTTTTAAACTGCATCATTTTAATTTATCTGGTAAGGTAGAACTCGAATATTTTATGTGATTTTTTTATTAATTAGACCTTTGTAATTATAATAAAAGGTGATATTTATCGAAAGCAAAGCGGGGAAAAAATAATTAATGTCAGTTTGTAATTATAGCAAAACTATTTTTGATTCAATTATTTTATTTGTACTTGTATCGAAATGTACTATAAATAAAGTTTTTATCTACACTAATATTATACAGAGGAAAGATTTGATTGTTTGTTGGTTTGTATTCAATAGGCTCCAAATATACTGGACCGATTTCAAAAATTCTTTCACCAGTTGAAAGCTGCCTTGGTCCTATGTGACATAGTATTCTTTTTAACCGACTTCAAAAAAAGGAGGAGGTTCTCAATTCGACTGTATATATATTTTTTTTTTATTAGGTATAAGATGCCAAGGTAAAACACTGTTTTAAATAGACAAGCCAGAAAACTGATTTACCATGTAAACTGTTTTATGAAAAAGGAGATTGAAGAAGGAGTCAGAAATTAAAACAAGTTCAAAAAAGAACAGCGGAGGCTACGAACACATCTGTTTCTTTCAACCATAGAACCAGTAAGAAATTACGTAGGTAACTTAAAAAAAATGAATAATAAACGGGTGTGCGTTTTATTTGTCATAAGTGTACGATGCGCAAAGCGATCCCCACTCTTCCGCCGAGCGCTCAAGAACCGTGCCGGTATCTGTACGAAGGACGACTTCATGAACTCACCAAATATATTCACCTAAATTAGGAACCTCCGTATTTTTCCAAATTACGAAACTTGGGATGGGGACGCAAAGATGTCCAATAAAATAAAAACTATCTGTTTCGTTGGAGTGTTACCTCTATTATTATTTTTTTCCCGCCAATTGTAAACGAAATGGCTGAGTCTGTGACAAATTATTTTGGGTTACATGTTATCCAAATGGCTACCCTTACCTACCAGTATCTTGGTCGGTCCCTGTTCATTCATGGTGTTTTTGAAGCGTGGCCACAGTGTCTAATGGATTTGGAAAATATTTCTAAGTATTTTATTTGCATATATTTACATGCTTTCTATACATTAATTTACACGTTTTTTTAACGATTTTTAAATGATTTTTGCAATAAAAATATTTTTAAACACTCTGAAAGTGCTTGTATTAAAATCAAAGACGTTGTGACCAATATACGTATTTATTATTATAGTCTTTTACACTTTCTCATTTACTTAATACAGAATATACTATACTAGGTTCCACAATATTAAGTCAATATGTCGAAGGCACCCGCTACAGAGGTCGGGCTGCGACTGAGGGTGCTAGGGCGACTCTGCCGTTGTTGAGTCTCCCTAACGTGTGCCGCCTCCCTCTTCGCGAGCATTACTGCTTCGCAGAAGGAGGAGACGGCTCCCCATTCCCTCTCGCTCCGTACCATGGCCTGAACCAGGGCACGGCGCGAGAGGTCGCTGCCGCAGGACACGGCGGTGCCCTGCCCAAGCGGGGCAAACCGCCACCGTATGCTCCACCGTGTCCTCTGGGCGATCCTCGCAGTGGAAACACCTAGGGGTCACCTTAGCCTTGATCCGACACAGGTACCTCCCGAAACAGCCATGTCCGGTGAAGACCTGCGTCAGGCGGAAGGTGAGGGCGCCATGGCGCCTCTCCAGCCACTCCTCAAAGAGGGGCACTACCGCCGCGATGGTGGCGTGCCCAGCGCTGGGTTGCGACAGTCGCTCTCTCCATGTCACCATGAGATCCTGCTGGAGCTCTGTCCGCCGAGCCGCGAGTTGTCGCGGCAGCGGAGTTTCGCCCCGGCGTTTTGCCTCCTCGCGCCACTCATACAGGTGCGCTAGGATTTTTGCCTCCAGATCCCACGGTGACAGCCTCCAGATCCCACGGTGACAGGACGCGGTGACAGTTGAAAGTATAAAATGAAGCTGGAGACTGGACTTAAAGCCTTCCATGGTGTTTGCGTAGCGTCCGAGGGACTAAACCACCCACTTAGGATTGGAATCATATCTCCAAAAATAACAAGTAAGTATCAAAAACTGTTGAGTCGTATATTCCGAATTGCCACCTGGCGACATCACTTATTCCACACTCTGTTTTGCCAAGCTGTATGTACCTTTTTATGTTTCTTTGTGGCACTATATAGCATGTCCCAAAAACCCTGTCCGACCCAATAAAGGCGTATTCCTGGTTTAACATACGTAAGTACTAGAAAAAGTTGTAAAAAAAGGTAACTCATAAAAATTAAAAGTTCGATTTTTTTATTTTAACACGAAATATGGCAAATTGTCAAAAGTTAACAACACTCCACCGGCCGGCGAAATCTTTTCATTTTTACCTATTTTTTAACCGACTTCAAAAAAAGGTCTCAATTCGACTGTATTTTTTTTTTTATGTGTACCTTATAACTTTTTACTACGTGAACCGATTTTGAAGACTTTTTTTTTTATTTGAAAGCTGTTGCTTCACATGTGGTCTCATTTTAATTTCGTGAAGATCTGATGAAGAACTTCGGACATACACAATGGAACTCTTCAATAAATGATAGCAAACCTTCCAGAATTGCTGCAATCGCATGTCTGTATATTGTTTTCACCACTTCACAACATTACATCATGCTGATACGCTCTGAAGGGGTACGCAGATTTGTACAGTTCACCCTGATAAACCCTAATTTCACCAACTATGTTCAAATTCCATATTTTTGGGGCTATCAATTCGGGCATAACTTTACTATTAATTTAGTTTTAGAATGGGGTACAACAACTAAAAAGTGAAAAATAAAAAACTTTTTCCAAAAAAAAAATATAACCGACTTCCATAAATAATACTAAAAAATGCAAAATAAATTTAATTTCGGAAGTCGGTGTCAAATAACGAAGAAACCAAACTAGAAACACCGACTTCCGAAATTAAATTTATTTTGCATTTTTTAGTATTATTTATGGAAGTCAGTTATATTTTTTTTTGTAAAAAGTTTTTTTTATTTCAAACGATACCGCCCTGCACTAGCCGCGTTGTTGTAGGCACTCTGTCTCGCTCAGGCGGCATCTTTCAAACGAAACAGTAGGTGAACTTTGTCGAGCGCTCAGTGTTGCCTTTGATAAGTTTTTAATTTATTTAAAATTAATTATTTTCATTGGGGAAAAATAATTATCTCGTATCCATTAAATGATTACGTATATGTGTACGCAGTACGATACCAAGTAATACCCTTCAGGATCGGACAGGGTTTTTGTTACATGCTGTATAGAATAAAGGCGTGGGCCGATTTTGATAATTCTTACGTCATTTGATTCGTCTTAATCTTGCGAGTGCTACTAAAGACATGACAGTAATCAAAATGCAATATGGCGACAACCAGACGCCATATTGTAAAAAGAAAAAAATGAAAGTCAACGAACTAGGTGGAGTATCAAAATAATGTGACTCAGGCTGGCTGGACAAATCTTCAAAATAGCTCGCATTTAACTAGGTCAATAGGGCACTTTATGTGACGGCTAAACACCCTTTATAATGGTGTGTTATGTATGGGAAAATTTAAATGATCTATATCTTTGAAACTACTCAAAGTTTCTCCGTCACAAACTCAGGTTATCATTATCGTCCCTGTCACAAAATTTTGAACACATTTCGAAGGCCGTAGATATCAGGCAGCGGAGAGACATGTGTCCAGCCAGCTTGAACTCAGGCTGGCTGGACATTAAGTTTTTATTGATTTCTCGTAAACCCTTACATGTGACGCCATAAATCAAACGTTATTACTGTCACACATTGCGTCACTAAATGTTAGTGAAGGAACCATATTCGAGAACGCTCCCGTTATTGAAATTCAGAAGTGCCAGCCAGAGTTTATACGTAAGTTAAAGCTGGCTGGACACTGATTTTTGCATTTTTCTACTAAACCGTTTTACGTATCACAAAACTTTTAGCTCGATGCCTGTCACAAATTTATGTCCAAGAGAATATAATTTCTTTATGTGTCGCCCGTTGTTAAGCAAAAAGTCGTCAAAATCACTTCCGTTACCGAGATTCAGAGACCAGCGAAAAGTGGTTTTTCAAGCTGGCTGGACACGTTTTCGACCGATTATCTAAGGATGAAGAACTATATTCACAAATTCTGAAATAAGGGTGTTTAGCCGTCACATAAAGTGCCTTAATGACCTAGTTAAATGCAAGCTATTTTGAAGATTTGTCCAGCCAGCCTGAGTCACATTCAAAATAAAGGGTTTGAGGAGGCGATTCCAAAAATATAACTGACTAAAATGTAGACAATTTTTTTTTTTAATATTTCAAAAAACTTTTTTTTTTTTTTTGGAAGTTTAGTTCTATTTTTTGTAAAAAAAAAATTATTTTTTAGTTGTGGTTCCCCATTAAATTGTGTTAACACTATATAGACATACGATCGCAGCAATCGCAGTGGATTAGCTGTCATATTTTATTGAAGAGTTCCGTTGTCTGCCTCCGAAACTCATCATCAGATCTCTATGAAATTTAAATGGGACTATTTCGGAATAAAGCCCTTTCGAACAAAAAAAATTGCAAATCGGCTTAAAACATGACGGAGCTAGAACATACATTAAAAAAATGCAAACATCCGAATTGATAACCTCCTTCTTTTTGAAGTCGTTTAACACCAGAAACAACGTACAAGTAAATCTACACACATCATTAACACCAAACAAAAAAAAAAAAAAACTTAAGGAGTGAGTCGCCATCTGCAACAACAAAGGTAACTAGCGAAGTAGTTGTGTTCAGATAAGGTCACAAGATGTCGCTTTTTGAAATCACCATGCAACACAGGGATGTCGGAAATGACAAAGAGTATCGATATTTTTAAAATGTTTTTATTTCGCCTTTGATTTGAATAAATTATTGAAAAAATTGCTATAATGGCAAACAATTATAAGAATTTTGAAAACATTATCGATTTCTGAAAAGGAAGTTCTCAATTCGCTGCCGTTTGTGGCCCAATATGTTTTTTTTGGCGAAATAAATCTAATAATCTACTAAAAATAATAAATCTGGAATCCATCGATTACCTTCAGTCGAGATCGAGGTGCAGATATACCATCAGGAGCCAATAAAAAGCAACGTTAAAAATAAATTAAAATATCAAAAAAAACCCAACTGATAAAGTCGGGTTTTCTGATATTTTCAATTTTTTTTATTTCCTAAATTTTAGTGAGTTATACATATTTTTGGAAGCAGCAGCGGAGCAGTGGTGGCCCAGTGGTAACTGCCGCGACTTACAAGTTGTAGGTCGTGAGTTCAAACCCAAGCAGGCGCTTTACTTTATGTAAATTATTTTATCACTACTGCTCTCAAAACGGTGAAGGAAAACATCGTGAGGAAACCGGCATGTCCTAGAAAAAATTTGAAGACATGTGATATCCATCAACCCGCATTGAGCCCGCGTGGTGGATTACGTCCCACACCCTCTCACAGAGAGGAGGCCTGTGCCCCAGCAGTGGGGTCATTAAAAGGCTGATGATGATATTTTTGGAATCGCCTCCTCGAGCTTTTTATTTTGATACCCCACATGACCAGGTCACAAAAAAATACGACTACACTTACCTAATGGCGGTCGCCTTTTTGTTTTATTTTTTAATTTATTTATCATACGTCACTTCGGCGGTCAAGACCAATCTATTAAATTAATACATCATTTAGTAAAATCCATCAATCTGTTTAGGCTACAGCGCGTGCCAAAGAAATAGAGATACAAACATACACACCTAATAATTATTATACATGCTCTCGAAAAACATTACCCTCCTTCTGGGGCAGTTGGGTAAAAATAATCGACATTTCGTAATAATATCAACAATTTATCGACAAACCCAATGGAGTTGTCCCACCACTGATTACTACAATTATCTTTCTCTGGCTGTCTGTACTGTATCTGTAGTTCTCGTCTAGTGTGTGTGAACGAGTGGGTGGTGGTAATCGGACGTTTTATAAAAAAATAATCAAATCAGACAAATAACAACACGGCCTGTACAACTAGTCTGCTGAGATTTATAAGTATTTACGCTTCATCGAAATGTCTGTGTGTAAATTTGTACCCAATGTGGCAAGCAGAAATTTCGGAAGATTAGGAGCCGCGCTGTGTAGTGCAAAGTTGAACAGAAGTTATTTTACGTACACCCAAGAATTGTCGCAGCCCCTGGATAGGAAGCCCGAAAATGTGACTGCCAAAGAGGCGTTTGAGAAACATTTGAAATCCGGTAAGTAAATATTTAATTTCTTGAGTTTTTATCGGCGTTCTCATGTTACAGAAATACAGAGTAACGAATAACTTGTTCGGCTCTTTATTTACCTACTCTAATTAAATTTATGGTTTACGTGTTCAACATAGAATTATGCTAATTATTACCGTTTAGAGCGAAACGTTTTAGTTACGATCGACACGGCGTTGTTTGGTGACAGCGGCAAGTTCGAATCGCCCCACTACACTAAAATGAAACAAAAGACACGTACCTACCTAGTTCAAAAAAAAGCAAACAAAAGAAGAAAACTCAACTCTGATTAATAGAGAAAGTAGCAACTCATACTACAAAACTAATTTAATAATATTTATTAATTGCTGAAGCAGGGTTCCTAGTGTTCTATTTATTAATAATTTTAGTTAGTAGCAGTGGAATGTCACCATAAAATCTGTACTTTCCACTTATGTAGGTTAACCAATACCAAAATAGACATTACATTAAAAGAACAGTCTTCAATATCAATGCTCTGCTTGTAAGCTTGAAATACCTAAGCTACCAGCCACCATCCTAACATTTCTTATCAAGCTCTTTAAAACCCAGCTGTTTAAAACCATAGTCTAAAAAAAATAACTCTTATCAAAGGATTTCACACGTCACTGCTCAATGCCTCACCAGTGGGGCCGTGCATAAAAAATATTTTTATTAAAAATTGTAGTTAATAATATTAATTATTATTATTAAATACCTATTATCGAGTTACCTGACAGGTTCATGGAACTAAGAGAAATGGGATAACACAGACCAAAAATTAAAAGACAAGAAAATTCTGTTGCATTCTCCTTGGGCTTAAAAGAAATAATAAAAGACATATTCCTGTAAAATATATATTCTATTTAAAATGTAAAATGCTTTATGAAACATAATATACCAAGTCAGTTGTATACTAGATAGTAGGGGCCGATGAATGAATTATTGACCTATTATTTAATAGAAGGGACCTAACAAGTAGCAAACTCAAGTACAAAGTACATTATGAATCATGGTTTCATGCTACCTTGAACCTTAGATCCTTAGTATTAGCTTACAATTTTCTGTAAACTGGTTTTTATTGGACTGTTTTGCACAGCTGGTATTTTTATGGACAAATTAACTAGTTGTTGTCTCTGGTTTCACTTGCCTTATTCATTTATTTGAGCCAATATGCAGAATAAGCTTAGTTGGTGTACTTTTGTTTGCTTTCTTAACAAACTTTTACAAAATCTATACAAATTAGATATTTATATATGTATCTAGAAAAAAAATTACATAGAAATCAAGGGAACATAACAGAGATTTTATTTATTTATCTCTATAGATAGTAGAAAAATGCTTATTACTGTGGCATCAAAAAACGAAAACCTGCCAAATGTCAGAACAGCATTTTATGGCAGTGATTTGATGGCAGTATTGTCATAATGGTTAAAGAAAATTGTAGTTTGAAAACACCTACCTGTGTAATCAACTATTCAGCCTGTAATCAAATAATATGTTACATTCCATTTAGTGCCTTCCTGTTTACTATACATCTACCTGCCTTTTGGGGAGCAGTGGTGGCCCATTGGTAACGGCCGCAACATACAAGTTGTAGGTTGTGAGTTCAAACCCGACAGGTGCTTTACGTTGTGTTAGCATCACCACTGCTCTCAAGAAAACATCATGAGGAAATTAGCATGTCTTAGAACCAAAAATTCGAAGACATGTGACATCCACCAACCTGCATAGGGCCCGCGTGATGGATTACGGCCCACACACTCCCACAGAGAGAAGGCCTGTGCCCCAGCCCAGCAGTGGGGACATTAAAAGGCTGATGATGATTATCTACCTGCTTTTAACTAGAACTAATGTTAACATAGAACATAACGGGTCTTATTTGTAAAAAATGTTAAATAAGTGATTTGTTTAAACAGTATTATTATCTGTGGTTTAAACACAGATTAGCAAAATCTTAATTGAATTTTTTTTAATGATGATTGTAATTTAAAATCCGCTAATCAGTATTTAAACTAAGCATAACAATATAGTTAGCGAGCTTTACAAATAAGGTAGTCTTTCAGATCTACAAATGTGCACATTCAGATGTACCTATTACCAATAATAATATGCTGGCTGTACACGCTCGTCGAGACGAATCAAATTAGTACTAATTTAAAATTAACATTTCTTTGTGGATAATTAGGTTTTGATTTAATTGTGCTTTGCTTTATCTTTCCAAGTACACAAAAAAAAGAAAGATCTTGCTTTTCGTAGGATCTTTTCAAATTTTTAATTTCGTTGTTGATGGCAATGCTTGATTTTTTTCAATAAAAAAACTTTTTTACAAAAAAATAGAACCGACTTCCAAAAAAAGTGCAAAATAACTTTAATTTCGGAAGTCGGTGTTTCTGTTTTGTGTCTTCGTTTTTTGACACCGACTTCCGAAATTAAAGTTATTTTGCACTTTTTTTGGAAGTCGGTTCTATTTTTTTGTAAAAAAGTTTTTTATTTTTCACTTTTTAGTTGTGGTTCCCATCAAACTGTGTTAACAATTCTTATACATACAATAGCAGCAATCGCGGTTGATTTGCTGTCAATTTTTGAAGAGTTCCGTTGTCTGTCTCCGAAACCCATCACCAGATCTTTTTGAAATTTAAATGGGACCATTTCGGAATAAACCCCTTTCGAACAAAAAAAGAATTTTGCAAATCCGTCAATATATGACGGAGTTATGCCCGAACATACATAAAAAAAAAAAAAAAAAAATACAAACATCCGAATTGATAACCTCCTCCTTTTTCGAAGTCGGTTAAAAATATTACACTGTAATAGTTTTCTTCATCACTGCCCGCTAATGTGATTTCGTCCATAGCGAAACTTTCTAGTAGGTATTTTACAAGTCGAGCATATCGGCAGTAGACCATAGGGGGACTAACGGTTTTTTTTTTAATATACTATATTTGTATTATTTATTTTTTGCACAGCAATTTTTTTCCACACTTTTTTTGTTTCGTCTAGTCTAGCTGCATCTAAAAAATAATTTTGTTTATTGGCAATTTTGTTTGACTGAAGTTATTAAAAAAAAAAGCCCTCATAAAGAATAAAGTACATTTGCCCAAAATAAAGTACAATACTTTATGATAAAGTACGGGTGGCAACCCTACTTGTACTATGCTCACAGCAAGCAAATATCGCCTCCTATAGAATTACTTATAAGGTTGTTGCTTGCACTACAGAAAAAATATGTTTTGATGGTTTTGTTTTTAACCGAATTCGAAAAAGAAGGAGGTTCTATGTTCGACTGTATGTATGTCCACCGATTTCTCTGTCAGTTGTGGTCCGATTTTCAAAATTCTTTTTTTTTATCCGAAAGAATATACTCGCGAGGCGGTCCCATATAAATTTTATCGAAATTTCTTCAGCGCTTTTTGAAAAACAGTACAAAAACGAAAAATATGTATACATAGATGAAGTTTTGGTTTCCTCCAGTTACGAGTAGGTTTAAATTTCACGTTCCATGTTATTGGGGTTTTTAGTTCTGGGGTATAACAGCTAAAAAATGAAAAATAAAAACTTTTTTACAAAAAGAAACCAACTTCCAAAAAAGAAAATACCTTTAATTTCGGAAGTCGGTTTGTATTGTATTTCTTCGTTATTTGACACCGACTTCCGAAATTAAAGTTATTTTTAAATTTTTAGTGTATTTTCTTTATTAGAAGTCGGTTGTTTTTTTTTTGTAAAAAAGTTTTTAATGACAGTGGTGGGGTGTTATCTGGACTCTGGAAAAAAAAACAGCACTCCGGGAGTGGCGACAGAAGCACTCGTAGCGAATCGCGTATTGGTGTCGGTAACAGTGTCGCGAGTTCAATTGTTTTTTCCCATCTCAAAAATGCCCAACGCGCCTAAAGAAGTTTTCACTTATAAAAAAAAATACAACAGGTAAATTGCTTGACCTATTAGAACTGTGCCAGTGTAACTGCCACCATTAAATTAATCACTTTTGACCCTTATGTCTCCAATCATTTACCAGTCATAAAGTCATACATAAGTTTAACAACAACAATCAATTGTCCATGCATACTGTAATTAAATGCACTATTATTAAAACAATGGAAACGATTTTTACTAAACACATCTATAAATAAAAATTAAATGCTGTTTGTTGGTGAGAGCATCACTTTATTTTCAAATGCATAAATGTAGTAGTAAAATCGAAAGTTGCCAAGAAAATATATAAAACGAAGGTAACTGAAGGTCATTTTTTCTATGCAATTTTTTATGAACTTAGCCTGACCCTTACTAAGTTCATGCTAGATATATACTGCAAATACTCGCTTTTTTTTAGTGTTGTTAGGCATTCGTTGGACCACTATCTCACCTGATGGTAAGCGATGATGTGGTCGAAGATGGAGCACGCTTGCCTAGAAGTAACCTATTCACTCTTGACATGTATGTATGTATGTATGTCGGGCTGGTTTCCGCAACTCCACGCCCAAGGCGCGTATTTTGCGTACAGGTGGGACTGCATTGTCATTCGATCCACCCCAGCTCCTCGAGGAAGGCCAGCAGCACCCTGGTGTTACTGACCATCTCGCTTAGGTTACCTGGATGTCCGAAGTGTTTTGCCCTGTATGCAGCGACTACTGGGCAGCAGTCACTCTTGACATATAGACTCCCAGGTTATAGCTATCAGGAAACAGACTACGGCAGTGAATTCCACTCCCTAGCTGTACGTCTACGCACAATGAATGTGTTCTCAAAGCGTTTTGTGCGTGTGGGTGGGATTTCCACCATGAACCAGTGGCGCTTTGCCATACGTGTTGTGGTCCGATGATGGAACGGGCTTGGCGGAATTAAATCATGCAATTACATACCTACAGGCTAGCAACTCGGCGTCTATGCTGAAGACTTTGAAGCTTCAACTCGACGAGCCTATCATTGCCGATGATCCTCTTGGCTCGTTTCTCAATTGTCTTATCAAGGCATCAAGCTGGTATCTGGCAGATCCGTCCCAAAGATGAGAGCAGTACTCCATACACGATCGAACTTGCGCTTGATAAAGTTTAAGCAACTGTGCCGGCGTGAAGTACCTACCGTCTCACCGGTAGGATCCCCAAGTTTTTGGCAGCCACTCGAGCCTGTGCCTCTATGAAAGAAAAAATCGAATCGCTATTATTCGGTATTCGGCATTACTCGTAATAATCGACATTCGGCGAATAGTTATCTAAAATAAACTTATAGTGAACAAAAAACTATGGACTTAAAATTAATCAAACTTTATTTTTATTTAAAAATAAATAAAAGAATCAGGTTAATAAAATACAGATTTCTTTAACTTCATTGTTTTCTTTTCTTGAATCTTCGAAAAATTTTAGATTACAGTAACAAATAAATGATTGGTAAGTTCAAGACTAACTACAAGCGTGATATTATTATTTGTTAACAAATAAATTATTTTTTATATTTCTTTTTCTAAGTCGAATAATAACGGCAAGTTACAACTCGACTAATCGTCATAACAACTATTCGCGGTAGTATCTCTAGTTCATACAAAAAAATGAGCAAAAAGTTTAAATAGTTTAGAATCCTTTTGTATAGGATCTTTGGGGTAAGTTTGGACAGGACAATGTTTGTTAGATCACCTATTTATAAAAAATACAACACGGATTGTGTTATGTAAGGATTTTGTATTTTTAACCGACTTTCAAAAAAGGATTAGGTTCTATGTTCGACTGTATGTATGTTTTTTTTTTATATGTATGTCCGCCGATTTCTCCGTCAGTAGTAGCCCGATTTTCAATTTTTTTTTTATCCGAAAGCATATACTACCGAGGTGGTCCCATATAAATTTTATCGAAATTGCTTCAACGCTTTTTGAGAAACTGAACAAAAACGAAAAATACGTATACCTAGGTGACGTTTTTGTTTTCTCCAATTACGACTATGTTTAAATTCCACGTTCCATGTTATTGGAGTTTTTAGTTCTGGGGTATGCGTATGGGGCTGCTCGACTCGAACACGTCTTTCTAACCCCGCAATGATTTTGAATGCTCTATCGAACGATACCCTACACAATAGGATAGGTGAAAAATTTTTTTATCCCCACTTTACATGTATGGGAACTAATAGAAAGAAAAAAAAACAAGATTTTATTGTTTATCGTTATCGTGGCGCTATTAATATATGTATATATCATGCAAAACTGCAGCTTTCTAGTACTTACAGTCTACGCTATGCCTCGGACGTACAGACCGAAATTATAAGGGTTTCTTGTTAGGACTGCGAAACCCAAAACTAACATAAGTATTAATGCACATTGCCATTAGCCTTTTTTTATCTTTTTGACATACTAAAAATCTAAATAAAGCTTAGTGTGCAAAACGCGTTTTTTTGTCAGCAATCTTGAAAATAAAAAAAATAAAAAATAAATAAAATTCCAGGAAATTAAATGCCGAAAAAGGTTATGAGTTATGACGTTGATTTTATATAATAAAAATAAATAACAAAATAGCCACCATTTTGATATTCATCAGTAGCACCTATTTTTTTCATTTATCTTCTGTACTAAAGGATGACAGAAGAATGGAAGACGATATGGTTAGAATGTTTGCGTTTCTGTGAGATGAGAAGGCAGACTGAAAGGATTAACTTATTTTCGTATCAGTAGGTATTTTGCTGTACTAAATAATATTAATAAACTTAACCCGTCACAACTCTACGCCGCACCAGTGAGGCTTGTCGAAAAAAATATTATTATTAAAAATTATAATTCCATTTATTTTAGAATATATACATACAATTTACAACTAGTATCCCACCGGTATCGGGATAGGGTCCAAGCTACCGGTGGTCAGGGCTCCTGAGAGAGGAACCTCCTAACTATGCACGCCGTGTCCAGGAGTACTGCCTTCTGGATCAAGCCCTTGATCCAGCTGCCCCACGAGAGCCTTCTTAGGTGTTCGTCGAGGCTCTTGGCTATTAAACTATTGGCCGTTACGACTATCACGAAAATTATAATTATTAATATTAATCCAATTATTATTATTAAAAACGCAAAAAAAGAAAATTAAATATTAAACGCCACGGTACCTGACATGTACCATATATTTAAATAAACCAAATAAATAATTCAAGACACTAAATTAAAGTATTATAAAAATATTTAAATACTTGTACTTTAAACAAAGTTATTCTGGCATAATTTTATGAAGTCGCAGCTGTGGAAGGTTATATGAGTTTGTTAACCCTTTATTAGGTCACGGTTATATTTGGGCAACGCAAAAATGTGTTTTGGATTGAATACAAACTGTTTCCCCGCAGATGCTAAAAACAAGTACGAATAAATATGACACAACCAGTTTTTTTTTTTCTCCGAGATGTAAATGAATCGATATAGACACCAGAGACATTGGTTGTAATAGTCTAAAGGTCTAATCATCCCAAGGGAACATTTTCCTGGAATAAAAAGTCCTGTGTGCTATTCCAGACTATAATCTATATCTGGGCCAAATTTCATCCAGATCCGTTCAGCCATTCTTTTTTTTATGTTTGATAGGCTCGCGTTTGACCACTATCTCACCTGATGGTAAGCGATGATGTGGTCGACGATGGATCACGCTTGCCTAGAAGTAACCTATTCACTCTTGACTTAAAGACGCCCAGGTTGTAGCTTACAGGCAACACAGACTCCGGTACAGAATTCCAATTCCGTTCTGGCGTGATCGAGTTCCAAGCATCTATCTATCTATCCAAACTTTCGCATTCATAATATTAGTAGGATTAATAAACATTTTTTTTTCAAAAACCTGTAACTTATACTTATTTTTTAGTAAGTACTGGCATCTTAGACTATGAAAGGTTATAGATGGAACGTCATTGGACAATGAAGCAGGTCCTGCAGTCTCAATATAGTTAACGATCGCGTAACGACCGAATTCGTTCGCTAAGAAATTAATGTTGCAAGGAGGCAAACCTTTATGTCCTTTAATATTTTGCCAAGTTAATTTAATTGTTACTAGCGGTAAAAGTTATTCATTAAAATACCTGTTTGCTTGGACTAGTTCTAGTATATGAATCTAGTCTTGACTCAATACTAGGGGTATTGACTCAATTCATTCATTCATTTATTAAATACAAATAGAATACAAATGCACTTCTATTTTCATTGACTACTATCTTGAAATTTGTTTTTCCGTGTGAAAAATAGCACTAGACACTGATACTATTTTTCTTCTACACCCATTCGATAGCTTGCGCAAATATTTGTCGTGTCGAAATATACACGCCCATTATGAGAGTGTGTGTGCTGTGTAAACATCTTGACGTAACCTGTATAAGTGCCACAGTTACAGAATTAATCTGACGTTTTTTTAGGCCCACCTTGGCACAGGTCAAGGTCGTCTGTTGCTATGAGATGTTGCTGCCAAATTTTAGGATCATTTTCCTACCGTACAGTTTTGATGTCACAAGCGTTACTTTCTTGTTGTAGCACAAAACAAACTAGAATTTAGATAAAAGAAGATCTACATAGAACGTAGCTTTGCTTTGTCTTACCTATATTATCACGCGGTACAGTCTACAGTTTTTTTTTTTCTTTTGATAATTTTGGCTTCGCACGGTTTGTGCAAGCCAGTGTCAAGTTAAGAAAGTTTATGGTTTCAGATACAGAAGACTGTCACTTATATCCCATTACAATGCAGATGTAACACATTCTAATGTGTTTGCATTATTTGGCAGGAAATGAGTCGAGTCAGCCTTCTCGCCTTCTCGGAAAGCTTCGCTGAGGTAGTCAATACTACGACAAAATTCTCAGCTACATTTTACCGAGATCGCGCCTGTTTCAATGATTCCACATATTGTCCAGTTACGTAGACACTTGAGACACAAAACTACACCAATTTTACATCACAGTATCCACTAGAAACCAATTTGCGAACAGCCACTGAACTTTACTCGAAAAAATCCCGCTAAAAACCTCCCAGTCTACAGTTTGAGATGGTTTGAGAGCAAAACAAGGTCATGGGACCTTTTTGAATCAGGCCTGCTTACTACAGGTTTTTAGCGAATGTAGACTGCAAATGAATACTATTATGTGAGTTGCTTACAAATTGAAATTGCTGTCTCTTTACCACAGTATTTTTACAGTGTCTTTATTATACAAATACATACATGTATGGCATGTTTAGTAACAAACATATCAAATGTATTGCCACGTTCTTGAGGTTTTTGAAGCACTTTTTCCTTATTGCAATTGTTTGCAGCTTAAAAGTGCTTGTCAACAAACTCATGTAGGGTACTCGTATTTTGTAGATAACTCGTTTTTGTAATCAAGTTTTTTGGTAGTCAATGAACTCGAAAATTTTAATAAAAACCTGTAGAACATGTAGATCGAACGTATCTTTTCATAATGTCATACAACACGAAAGCAGAGTTGGAGATAAACAACAATGTAATTGGGATGCGTGGGCAGTTGATTCGGAATAATTTGGCGCGAATCCAACTGCAAAGCGTACTGTAACGCGGGGATTCCAAAATCAAATTAACCGAGGAGTTTCATACCGATTCTTTACCATAAACAATAACCTGCTTGTATCAAGAAGCCAACTCTATACCCATAGAGCAAGGAACGAGCAAATAGACACCATATTAACTAAGAATTTTCGATCCAAATGTGCGCTGAGCACAGGTTTTGGCTGTCCGTCATATCCGTCAATTTCTATGAGTAAACGGTGACACTGACATACTTGTTTTGTGTGGTAAACTTGGACAATGTCTGTAGCAGCCGCCGCCGTGGAGTCTCGAAGCTTGTGCCTATCCTATATCTTATGTGAGAGGGAGCAGGCCGTAATCTCCCACACTTGTCCGTACGTGTTACTCGTATAATGGCAACTCGATACCATCTACCTTTCTGGAAACCGTGTTTTTGTCAAGCCTGAATACCTCCATACTTCCTTTCTCATTCCATTTTATTACGCGTACTAAAAAAGTACTTAGTCAAGGCAATATTCCTCTTAACAGTTCAAAGGCCCGCACCGACCCTCCGGAGTGCCGGATGATAAGAAGTCGTTGCTCCTAACAATCGATTATCTTGGCCTACTTCCAGACCTGCGCTGTTGGCAGCTCTAATGAAATCACCCTCCTTTTACCGAGCTTAAGGAAAATTGGAAGATGGTACCGGTTTTATTAGAAGAGCCTACGTAGAAGATATAGCCATGCATAGTAGGGGATATTCGTTTGCCGCCTCTTAAGGTCATTAAAAACCAATATTTTGATTATGACGTATCTTTTTCATCTCACATGGCCAAAAAGCTAAGCAGCTTTTACTTCGGCATTAATCGTATTTAAAAGTCTCATTTTAACTTTTATCTTACTATTACCATATTATTGTCAGGGAAATGAATCGTTCGTCACCTATTTTTTTTGTGGTGTGGGAAATCATCCAATGACATCTGCCGCTCTAGGAGCGGGAGGGCGTGTCAGACTCTTACTGACTAAAACCCACCCCTGTTCCTGCCCTGCCCTGAGTGCCCAGGGGCGGGGTAACTGTTTCGAATTTATCCTCAACCCCTGGGCAGGCATCGGCCATGATGGGCCCCGTCATTATTGCTGACAACTCTTTGAGGCGCGTATGGTACACTACGCGCCGTCGACTCTCGGGCCTGGTGCTGATCGGACGGCGAGCTACCCACTACTGGCCGTCCGCAGGCCCGGGTATCGTTCGTCACCTTAAGAGGCGTACCCGAAATTTTGCCGTTTTCGCTGATTTACGTGATTTTACAGTTAAAATAATGTATTTCTAAAAGTTTTAATGCACAACATGAATGATCATTTCAATTACGATCTAATGTATGAGCTAGTTTATTTTTATTATAATTACGATTAATCGACCACAAACCGACGACGGTTGTGTGAATTTTTGCTGTAAGGTGTTTAGAATATCTCATAATTACGAATCGTTTTGACGTGTAAACGGAATGAAAAATTTTGAATGTATTGTTACAAAAGTCATCTACATAATGTATGAATCACTTTTTACCACTTTCATATAAAAATTTTGAGTAAAAAATTTTTAACTTAGTCAAATTTCAGAGAAAACGGGCAAAGAATTGCTATTGATTTTGGCTATTTAGAACTCTCGTTCATAAAATTAAAACAGCAAAAACAAAACTTCAGTTCACTGTCAATCCATTCCTGGGGAAAAACTTTTAAAAAATACAAAAATTTGGCAATAAATAATCTTTTAAAACAACCCAAATTCGGACTTATAATATGCAACGCAAGCTTCGAATCTAGCTCGTTCATTAGATCATAATTGAAATGATCTTTCATGTTGTGCATTAAAACTTATAGAAATGCATTATTTTAACTGTAAAATCACATCTGTAAAGTCACGTAAATTAGTGAAATCGACCAAAATTTCGGGTACGGCCTCTTAAGGTTGAATTCTATTTGACAAATAATATTATGGTCCGTCAGTTAGATTACCAAAAAATAATATTATGGTCCGTCAGTTAGATTACCAAAAATATTGGACACGTATTTTTTGCTTTACCAAACCAATAAGAAAATGACAGATAAAACGCATTAGAGTTCAGGAGTTTTTACGTCACTTATAGATAAAGTTGTACATTTTTGGCAAAGGTGTTTTCAACGCACTGTATCGTCCTCATTTTTAACCGACTTCAAAAAGAAGGAGGTTATCAATTCGGATGTTTGTATTTTTCTTTTTATGTATGTTCGGGCATAACTCCGTCAGAAATTGACGGATTTGCAAAATTCTTTTTTTGTTCGAAAGAAGTTTGTTCCGAAATGGTCCCATTTGAATTTCATATAGATCTGATGGTGGGTTTCGGAGACAGACAACGGAACTCTTCAAAAATTAACAGCAAATCATCCGCGATTGCTGCTATCGTATGTCTATGAATTATTAACACAGTTTTATGGGGAACCACAACTAAAAAGTGAAAAATACAAAAATAGAACCGACTTCCAAAAAAAATGCAAAATAACTTTAATTTCGGAACTCGGTGTCAAAAAACTAAGACACTAAACCAGGAACACTGACTTAAAAAAGTTTTTTTAGGGTTCCGAAAGACCAAATAAAAAAAAGGAACATATATGTATACTATATATGATTACTCGTGTGTATGTCTGTCCGTAAATAGAATTATTATTTAAGTACCCAAGAATCATCCTTATTGAGTGATACGGTACTAAAACAATTGATTTCCCTGACTTTACCCACTGGTATGTCTTATCTTTGTAGCCCGAAACCTGACCGCAATGTCATGAGTCGCATGAGTGTTGAGTAATCCACTGTCATACTTCATCATCATCAGCCTTTTAATGTCCCCACTGCTGGGGCACAGGCCTTCTCTCGGTGAGATAGGCCGTAATCCACCACGCGGGCCCAATGCGGGTTGGTGGAAGTCACATTTCTTCGAATTTTTGGTTCTAGGACATATCGGTTTCCTCACGATGTTTTCCTTCACAGTTTTGACAGCAGTGGTGATGAAATAGTTTACACAAAGTAAAGCGCCTGCCTGGGTTTGAACTCACGACCTACAACTTGTAAGTCGCGGCCGTTACCACTGGGCCACTACTGATCATACTGTCATACTTGCTCAGAAGTATTTCAATGGCCATTATCATTTTGAACCTGTGCTATCCCACTGTAGGGAAAGAGCTTTTCCCTCTTTCTACTTCTCCAGACTATATTCTTTGGTATCTGCTATTTTCGGCTTATCTTTTTAGAAGGAACCCAACCAAGGCTGGCGGGGTTCCTTCTAATAGGTCACCCTCGTTCTGGACTTGTGACGTTGCCTTTTATGTTCTTTGAGGTTGTTTTTAACCGACTTTAAAAAGGAGGAAGTTATCAATATAATTATATGTTCGGGCATAACTTAGTCATCGGATTTGCAAAATTGTTTTTTTGTTCGAAAGGGGTTTATTCCGAAATGGTCCCATTTAAATCATATAGATCTGCTGATGAGTTTCGGAGACAGACAACGAAACTCTTAAAAAAATGACAGCAAATAAACCGCGATTGCTCCTGTCGCATAAATATACATTGTTAACACAATTTAATGGGGAATCACAACTAAAAAGTGAAAAATAAAAACATTTTTACAAAAAAATAGAAACGAGTTCCAAAAGAAAACAAAAAACTTTTTTACAAAAAAAACAACCGAATTCCAAAAAAGAAAATACAGTAAAAACTAAAAAATAACTTTTATTCGGCAGTCGGTGTTTGTATTTTATTTCTTCGTTATTTGACACCGACTTCCGAAATTAAAGTTATTTTTAAATTTTTAGTGTATTTTCTTTTTTGGAAGACGGATGTTTTTTTTTTAAGTTTTTATTTTTCACTTTTTCGTTGTTATACCCCAGAACTAAAAACCCCAATAACATGGAACGTGGAATTTAAACATACTCGTAATTGGAGAAATCCAAAACGGTCATCTATGTATACGTATTTTTCGTTTTTGTTCAGTTTTTCAAAAAGTGCTAAAGCAATTTCGATAATATTTATATGGGACCACCTCGGGAGTAGGTATATTCTTTCGGATAAAAAAAGAATTTTGAAAATCGGTCCACAACTGACAGATAAAACGGTGGACATAAATAATAATTTAAAAAAAAACATTCATACATACAGTCGAACATAGAACCTCCTCCTTTTTCGAAGTCTGTTAAAAAAGTGCAAAATAACTTTAATTTTGGAAGTCGGTGTCAAAAAACGAAGAAACAAAACCAGTAACACCGGCTTCCGAAATTAAAGTTATTTTACACTTTTTTGGTTTTCTTTTGAAAGTCGGTTCTATTCAAGATATGCTCGCGCTTGACAGAAAGTGGTCTCTTATGGTAAGCGCTGATGCAATAGAAGGTGGGGCACGCTTTCCTAGAAATAACCTATTCACTCTTGCCTTAAAGACTCCCAGGTTGTTGATATCAGAAAACACAGACAGCCAACTTGCTTGATTCGATTTCGATCTAGTTCTACTCGTAGTATCACCAAAATAAATCCGATATCAATGATGGCGGCACAATAAAAAAATAAAAATATATTGTGTCGTAGGAAAGGTCAGATTAATCAACTAAAAATACAGAACTTATTATCGTGGAATGCTGAAATAAAATATACAATATGTGAGAACTACACATTGATTATTTTATATCGTTATCAAATAGGTATAATTTAAGTGGAGGAGTGGCTCCGGTCGTAATGTTACTGTTATTTTCATAATCTATGTTTACAACAAAACAAGCCATTTAATAATACATTATACGCACAATCGAGGAAAAAAACCGTCAACTGGCACTATTTATATGATACGTCTCATACGTCAAATATATCTACAAAATGAAAAGATTTTATTTAAAACTCGGTGGGTACCACAGAATAAATAATAGTGTTGGGTTCCCACATATGAAATTGGCGTTTTTTTTTTCTTACAAATAGAGAACCTCGTCACTTCTATGAATTAAAATATTCATTAATTGCTTGATATTCTATCGAATAATTAAAAATTTTTAAGGTTTTTTTTTTTTGTATAAAACTTATAGTTTTATACAAAAAAAAAATACCATTTTTTTTTTGTATAAAACTACAAAAAAAAAACCTTAAAAATGACTTCTCTTTTTGTTAGCAGAAACCACTATTAATTTGTTTTAACTTAGTCAAAACTTATTTTTGTTGCTACGTTATCTTAGTTTTTAAACATTATTGCATAAAAGTTAGGTAGTTAGGTAGTGTTCGTAGCTGTTAAATAAATTAAGAAAATGTTATTACGAAAAATGCAACTTCTTTAAAATTCTCCATACAAAACGCTGATTTCATAGGTGGGGACTTAATATTTTATTTGTTAATTATTTAATTTAAAAAAAAACCCATTAAAAACACTTTTTTACAAAAAAAAAAAATGAACCGACTTTAAAAAAAGAACCAAAAACGTGCAAAATAACTTTAACCTGTGAAGCCCCGCAACTCACTGGTGAGTCGGACAAAAAAAAAAAAATCGGCTGTCAACCCGGGTTGTCGTCGGGGTTCAATTTGACAACCCGGATTTGGCCGCGGGGCTTCACAGGTGTCAAATAACGAAGAAACAAAACTAGAAGCACCGACTTTCGAAATTAAAGTTATTTTGCAATTTTTTGTGTTTTTTTTTGGAAGTCGGTTGAATATTTAAAAAAAAAATGTTTGTGGCCGCATCTGTCATAACAAAACCAGAATCCTACAAATATTATAAATGCGAAATTTGGATGTATGGATGGATGTTTGTTTCTCCATCACACCAGTACAACTGAACGGGTTCTGTTTGGCACAGATATAGAATATAGTCTGGAATACCACATAGGTTATAATTTATAATGGAAGAAGTACAAATTGCACGCAGGCGAAGCAACTGGCAGTAGTTAGTACTGTATATAGAAAGAAATACTACAGAATAACAATAGTAAATGTACCGCTAGATATAGGTCTGTAGGTACATAAGTTTCAGTGGTTTGCATCGGCGCTCGCGCTCGTTATGCAGTTGCACAATCGCAAACGTCATGAAACCAGCCGTTTATCTCGCTGACTTAAATACATTACATAGAACAGCTATAGCATATCTATAGCTTACTGATACAACATTACGTATGCAATGATGTTTTGTAGGTCATTGGAAAACTGAGCAGGAAAATTGTAATTATTTCTAAGTGTTTACTAGACATCTACCAGGGTCGAGTGAGTGTTTGATAGAGACCGCGATCTTGGCGCAGGGAACTGAAGGAACAGGGTGGGTTTTCAGTCAGTAAGAGTCTGACACTTCTGCTCCACCCTGAGCAGGAGAAGTTATTTGATGGACCCAAAAAAAAGTGTTCATTTGCACGCTGCCTCACAAGTAATTCTGTCATTTGCCTGAAAAGTGAAATGCGGAAATAAATTTTTGTAAGAAGAAAGATAAAAAATTCATTTGCCCCAAGTTTGACACAAACACAAAAAAAAAAGTGTGTACTTATGTACGCACGTAAGAAGTTATACTTCTTTGGCGTAACAAGATAAAAAACCAAACTGTCACAAAGTTTACAAAAGGAAAACAATCATTCTTCATGAACCACAGGCTATAGCTAACTTCAGGGTGTCAGTTCTAACTAACTTCAGGGTGTTGGTTTTTTGTGATCGTGTGCGCGCGCATCGTAAAAATGTACTCTTATCATTTTTCCCTAACGCGCCAAAAGCAGTATAACTTCAAAAACCATTTTTCAATTCCTATGTACAGTTGAGTCCTTTATACCTTAGTCAGTTCCTATATTCTTTCTTTTATATGAAGTCAGGATACTTAATACTTTTTTATGTTCCTTAGGCTGAACCTTATTTTTAATATTACTTCCGTGGAGTTCTTACTGACGTGGACATCGTTGTAGAAAGCGCAATCACGCCTTGAGCAAACTTGACGATGCTTGTCTCTGTATAAGAAAAAGCCTTTACACTAAGGAGGGCCAGTAAGGCTGGTGTTATTATGACACGCGCTAAAGTCAGTCCATATTACATTTTTAAATGACAAATAAGCAAAAATCTGTTTATTATTAATCATTTAATTCAAGAGTGTTAGTAACAATACACTTAAAAACTATGTTAGTAAAACGTTAACACAGAAACCAATTTAAGACATAACTGCTGCAAGTTGACAGGCCCAGCCGATACCTTGCAGCAGTGGTTCAGAAACGCACTATCTTACCTGCTTGCTACCATAGACAGGATGCTGTTGGTGCTGCCCCGCACCCTACTGACCAGGGATGCACACCGCTTCCGCATCACAGTGTAGAAGCAACACGAGCGTCAGCAAACATCCCTGTTGCGCTGCAGTATCGGGGCAACCCCATCAGCACTGAATTTGACGACACGATTGGCGCAGTGGTTGAGCGTTCGGCTGCTGCGCTGCGTGTCGCGGGTTCGATTCCCGCACGGAACAAATAGTTGTTCCGGGTCTGGGTGTCTTGTGTATGTGAGTATACATGTTTGTGAACGCACCCACGATACAGGAGTAATTCCTAGTGTGGGACAACGTTTTTAAAAAAAAACAAAAACTGAATGACTTTATTCCGTATATTTTTGCGTCATCAGCGTAACTCAACGTCTGATTAAATTACTCAATGACAAAACTTGCTTGATGCATTAAAATAAAGTGATATTAAACCGCTGATTCTTAATATTTTGCCTCTTCAAGTTTAAAATAATGAAGCCAGAGACAATGAATTTACGATGTCAATCAAAACTGTACTTTATCTAAAAAGTAAATCAATCAAGCTTAGGAGAGAGATTTAGTCCGTTTGGAGAATTTTCAGACTGACTTTACTGATTCAAGCAAACAGTGATAAACACGCCCATTTCTCATTTAGTGTGAAGGCAAGAAAAACTAATATTTTTTATTGCATAGTAACATTACAAAAAGCGTGACTTTTAAAGTAGTAGTATTGTTTTCCTTTTTCTACGATAGAAACTCAGTTACAGTTCATACCTACTACCTAGTTCTTTTGTTTCATCTTTGTTAATTTCGACAAAAAAAAAAACTCTTGGCATTTCTTTCATGCCAGCACCTCTCACCGCGTCGTTTGTAACTTTACTAAACATTTTCAGGAAATTCCTTCAAATAATTTTTACGCTCCATCGTTTCAGGACAAACGGTGTTCGTGCAGGGCGCGGCGGCGACCCCTGTGCCTCTGCTCGATGCCATGACGGGGGTCGGCATGAGTGGCTCCATGAAAGACATCAAGGTCGTCCACATGCACACTGAAAAGGAGGCTAAATACGTCGCCCCTGAATGTAAAGATACCTTCAGGTTAGTACCTTGAAAGACAAATCCAGCTCCAGATATGAATGGATTTAACAAGAACGTCACTACTCACTACCAAGCAGTGATCCTGTTTTCTTTGATACTACCTGTTGTCTCTGATATGTAGGTGTCAACAGATGACGGTGCCATCACATTTACCATAACTTTTGCCTCCCATGAATATAAAAACTCGTTGTGATCAAACAATCTATCCTTTTGACAAAATTTCGACCACGGGTCACGGCAGGCCATACCAACGCAGATTAGGTACGAACGCAGGAAATCACAGGTCCGCTCCCTCTTCCCTCACTCTCAGGGTGCATTTCGAAAAAAGATTTGCGAAAAATAAATTAAATAAGACTTTTTTTTTGGTAGGCCATACTTCAGAGGTCCCATATAAATTTTATGGAAATTGATTTAGCAATTTTTGAAAAATATAACAAAAACAAAAAAATATGTATGACATACTTAAATACAGATGACGTTTTGGTTGTCTCCAATTGTGCTCAAATTCCATGGGGTTATCCATTTGGGCATAACTTTATTCTAAATTTAATTCTGGGGTACAACAACTAAAAAGTGAAAAGTAAAAAAAAAATACAACCGACTTCTAAAAATTGTAAAGTCGATTTCAAACAACGAAGAACAAAATACAAAATTAAAGTTATTTTACAATTTTTAGTGTATTTTCTTTTTTGGAAGTCGGTTGTATATTTTGTAAAAAAGTTTTTTATTGTACTATTAATTACGGAAAAGTGTTTTGTAAAAGTCGGTTGTATTTCTTTTTTTGTAAAAAGTTTCTTTGGAATCGAGTGACGCTTGTCTGAGCGTATAATGTACTTACTTACGTCTCTCTTTTCGATAGAACGCAATAAAGTTACAGTCCAGCAAGTGGCCTGATAGCTAACGTTTTTAGCGTTGATCAGTACTTCAGCACATAGTGAAAAAGACGGATGAAAAAAGATTGTATATGGCGGAGATGAGAATTTTAAGATGGATGTGTGGAGTAACGAGAATGGATAAAGTGAGAAACGAGTACATTAGAGGTAGTTTAAAAGTGGCGCCAGTGACAGAAAAGTTGAAATCTTATCTTGGTATGGTCATGGGAAGAGGAGGGATTAAATACATGTAACTAAAAGAGTAATGAATACAAATGTGAATGGATGGAGTGGGAGAGGGAGGCCAAAGAAAAGATGGATGGATTGTGTGAGGAGTGTTATGAAAGAAAAGGGAGTTAGTGATAGCGTAACGTGTTGCACCGACCCCAAGTAACATGGGATAAGGGCAGGAAGATGATGAGTACTTCAGCACATATTATTGTTTTTCTGCCTGTAATTGCTAACACAGCAATATATCATAGAGCTTTATGAATGCTTGATTAAATCGGTACATGCAGTACCAGATTACCCTAAATTAAGTGATGTAAAAGTAGATTAGATAAATCCGCACTTGTGATAATACTTTCCTATGCTCTATTTACGTGTAGCTGAAACCGAAATTTTTTCGTAAATGTGTCATTAATTTTGCTGCGTATAATATATATATACAAAATACAGTGTTCTAACTATTTGAATCGCAAAGTTTCTATTAATTATATTAATTAACCTTAAAAGTCCGAGTTCTAGTAAGACCTCAGACTTTTAAAAGGTTAATTGCATGCAGTAAAATCGATAGAACAATACCCGGTAGCGTACCTAATACGTACGTACGTATAACGTAATATTATTAGGTACAACTCAAATAGTAGTCTAATGTTTCATGAAAATGATCGTAAACACTATTGCTAATTTATAGTTGCATTTAATTGCTGCATTGCGTAACAATTAATTTTCCCTGACTGTACATCAGCGGAAAATATGATTCGTATGATGCTATGTCTGGGGGCTCGAAAGTGCCCCCGCCAAGTCGAGCAAAACAAAGGCACGGCCGTACCATCATTTTCTCGCCCCATGTCACTTCGTTGTCGACAAAACTAGAAGCCTAATTTTCAGTGACCAAGAGGTCACTGAAAATTAGAATATGTTGTGCAATTGCCAAGTCACAATTTTTATTAAAGAATATTAGTAGATAGGTAGGTACTGAAGTAGTCGACTTGGTTTACATTCGATTTCACAACTTTTTACGGCAGAAATCCGCGTTGCGAGACTTGTGCATTTTTGTACATGTTATGCTTTTTATGGGATAAAAATATTTTCTCCAAAACAAAACGGGGAGGCGAGTGATTAAAACTTGCAAGCATTTCCAAGGGCTGATCGCTCCACTCTCGGACTAGATCAGAATACCATGCTTTATTGCTAGATTTTCCCAGATTGTGTATTATTTTAGAAAAACGATAGAAGACAAAAAGACAAAGAAAACAAGGGCTTTTGACACCTAACAGTCAATTTTCAGTGACATTGGAATAATCCACTTTATCTTATATCTCATCTGATATCAAGTTGTTATACTAGAAATCATGTGTAATGTTACATGTCAGATAAACAACTATATCTTGGAGGTTACTAGTTGTTGCTAGGGCTATACAGGGTGGAGCAGGAAACCACTCAGCTCGTCAGTAACCGTATGAGATGTGGAAGTCCAGGTGAGTCGATAAATGAAGTATAGGGAACGTGCCCGAACTGTAGATGGCAGCACAAATCGACCCGAGCGCCACAGTGTGGAAAAAAATTAACTATTCAGACCTGTCATCGTGTTGTCTAAGTTCATTATAATTATTTAAATCGTTTTTATTATGATTAAAATTATGAAAACCGGCCAAGTACGTGTCGGATTTCGCACATTTAGGGTTCCGTACTAAATCTATTTTTGACTATTTGTGTGGTTTTGGGTCAACAAGATGCTTTTATTGTGAAAGTTTACACCTTACCTTACCTGTGTGACAGACGATGGACAGACAGACAGATGGACACGTGAGTGACAACAATAGGGCTCCGTTTGGACCCTTCGGGTACGCAACCCTAAAAATGGGTACTGTGCGTAATGATCGTCAGCGTGGCCAGAATATATCAAAAGGTCAAAAAGTCATCGAATCCGGCCATGTCTTAGAAATAGAAGGTTATGTTTACTTACAGATTTGTTTGTATTTAATATTATTATTACATACAAAACTTGGCTATTTTTACAAATAGGTTAGTACCTAATTTCTAAATGTATGAAACTAATACTTAAGTACATGTTTTTTACTGCATTTGACTTTTGTCATTTATCACCAGAGGTCGCAATTAGGTAGAGTTATTTGTGTACTTACACTGATTTCATACAGCGAAAGAATAAAGTGGATATGCCTCATATCCCGAGATAAATTTTAAAGAGCAGTAAAATACCGTGATTTATTAAATAAATAAGCTATTTACTCTTACACAATTTAAACCACTGTACGCGCGACGCGTCGCGACGTGCCAAATTTACATCAACGACATCGGATGTCCGAAGTTGCAAAATTCCAATGCGCACACGCGCGATCTTGCCACATTTGTAGTTCACACAACATAACTTGTAAGAACAAAACAAAAGAATAGAGATTTTTATTATTATTTATTTGTAATATTGTTGGCCACACGAGATTGTCCATTAGAAATCCCGGGATGATCAGCAAGTACATAAATAACTCTACCTAATTCCGACCTCTGTTTATCACTTATCCATGGAAAGTGAGTACTACGTAGGAAAGTAATAGAATTTTATACCATTTGACTTTTTTTTTTTAAGTGTTCGAGCATCCAGAAATGCAATAATACATTTTTAAGAACGCGAGGGTCTATAACCGGATTTGCGACATACGCCAAAGTGGCAATAGCGTGCCGGAATCGCTGTAGTAAGCCATGTAAGACTGAGGTGGCAGGAACGGCAACACGCGCTCGCTACAATAGCCACAATTCTCGTGCAAGCGCGTCGAAACCGTCCTGCCGTACTTCGAAGCCTGGCTGAAAAGAGGATAGCGCATCTCCTATAGGTTAACACTGGTGCTGACCGGGCACGGTTGCTTCGGTGAGTAGGTACCTGAATAGGATCGGGCGAGAGCCTACAGCAACCATTAAGGTAGCGACCTTGATTTTGCACAGCACACGCTCGAGGACTGCCCTGCGCACGCTTTAGAACTGCCGTTCTTGGTCAACACGATCGGGCGAGATACGTCTGTGCCTGTCTGCCAGCATTAGTGAGGGGTTATGTTGACGCAGACAGAAAATTGGAAGAAAAATGGCCTCCTGTCAGATTGTGATGGTCCAGAAGGAGACCGCCGAGCGGGCGATCGTGAGGGATCCGATCCCGCTCAGAGAAGGCTTCGTCGCGGTTGGGGAGGCAACTGTCTCAACGCCTTTAACTCCGAAACCCCGCCTGCACCATACAAGACAGGCGGGACTCCAGGATCGAAGGCTCTCCGAGTGGAGTACCACAGCGATCATTATCAGGGATGGTCGGAGGAAACCTTCCAAAGGCTTTTGGTTAAAAGACCGTTTTGCACGAAGCGTTAGACAGAGAACTGTCACGTGACTCACGCCCAGTAATGTCTTTGCCATACATTTTGCACGAAGCATCAGCGTTAACGTTTACAGAAATGAATTTTGGCTAAGGGGGCCAGGGAGTGTGCGATATTTAGCTCACTAAAACCTCAAACCGGTAGTCACCACCAGCACATGAAAAGGGGTCCTGTGACCTCTTGAAAGTCGTTTCCTGGAAACCCGTCTGTACAAAGGCCTGTTAGTACATATCCATTTTTAATTATTTTTTTGTGGGTTTGGGAAATCATCCAATGACTTCTCCCGCTCTGGGTGGAGCAGGAGGGCGTGTCAGACTTTTACTGATTATGACCACCCTGCTTCCTTCAGTTGCCTGAGTGCCCAGGGGCGCGGTAACTCTGTTTCGAATTTATCCGCTTCCCCTGGGCAGTTCCGTTACACCCTGTAAATGTATTTGGTACCTACAGTTATAGAAATTGTTTATCAGTTTGACACGCCTCGCAAATCCGTATCGCATAACCATTTCACACCAGTAATAAAGAGTGTCAGTTTTGATATGTACACCACTGATTAAATCTATACTAATATTGTAAAGTTTGTAAGTTTGCTTGTAGGCAGTAATCTCTGGAACTACTGAACCGATTTCTAAAATTCTTTCACCAGTATACAGTTTCATTATTCCTGACTGACACAGGCTATATTTGATTGTGATTAAGGACACTAGGTGGCGGTACGTCCCTTTCAAATCATTTTGCTCCTGTGTGAAGCCGGGGCGAGTCGCTAGTAATAACAGCCGCACGGGTCGATCCATCAGGTTAAGCTACGCTTGCCGGGGTTGGTCCATGGATGGGTGACCATCTTTACATACCGAGTCTCCTCCGTGCCTCGGAAAGCACGTTAAGCTGTTGGTTCCGGTTGTTAATCGTGGATCTTTGACAGTCGTTACAAGTTGTCAGAAGCCCGAAAGTGACATCCAGTCTTATCAAAGGGTATCGTATTACCCAGTAACTGGGTTGTGAAGGTCAGATAGGCAGTCGCTCTATATAAAACACTGGTATTCAGCTGCAACCGGTTAGACTGGAAGCCGACCCCAATATAGTTGGGAAAAGGCGCGGGCAGATTGATTTCCTATTTTAAAGTACGCTCCTTGGCTACTGATATACTAATTTCAACCTTGAGTATGATAGGAAGCATTTCTAAGAGCGTTTTTTCGGAAGGGCTTACAGATGCTCTGTCCTCTCTGCTGTCCGTCCGTCAGTCTGTCAGCGGGCTGTATCTCATGATCCGTAATAGATAGACAGTTGAAATTTTCACATAATGTGTATTTCTGTTGCCGCTATAAAAAAAAATAAAAATTAAAAAGCCCCCTTTCATTATTATTCTTATTTACCCTACTAGAAACGTGTTTTTTTGGCTTCTTTTTTGCTCGATCTTAATAATGGCAACAACTAGAGGCGTATAATCTTGTACGGTAGTACGGAACCCTTCATGCGAGAGTCCAACTCGCACTTGGCCGGTTTTTCTTTCAACATGGTTTCAATTCGTGGGAAGAGCCAGAAGTCGCAATGATGCTAAAACTAAAGATTAAGGGGGATGTAAATAATATTTTTTTCTGCCAAAAACTGAGAAATCGGAAACGAGGAGTGGAACTGCACGTGGTCGCGATGAAGTACAGCCACGAAACATCAGCTGAAGGTCCTTCAGAAAAAGGTTTCTAGAAGTGCTTCCAATTATGGAATCAACGATAGAATTAGTGCATAATTAGCCAACGAGAGTACTTTGGGGTGAATAAACTCAAATATGATGTAGGCTTATTACTTTTGACGTAAAAAAAAAACCGGCCAAGAGCGAGTCGGAATTCGCGCGCAGCGGGTTCCGAACAATTTTTTATTTTATTTTTTTTTTTTAAACTACTTTCTCCTTATAGGTTTTTCTGTAATGTCTAAGTAAACAACTAACTACTGTATTTTTTCAAAATTTTAGGTCTAGTGGTTTCGGAGATAAGGGGGGGGAATGGTAATTTTTCATCTATTTTCTTAAATAACTTTAAAATATACTTCAAAATTATGAAAAAAATCGTTCGATATCCTCGTATGTATGTTTTCCGATTTTCACCCCAAAAGTGACCCCCATATTCCACATTTATTTATTTAGGGTACACGTTCGTGTTGTGTTGAGTGTAAAGCAGTGAGCAGTGGTGGCCCAGTGGTAACAGTCGTGACTTACAAGTTGTAGGTCTTGAGTTCAAACCCAGGCAGGCGCTTTACTTTGTGTAAATTATTTCATCACCACTGCTCTCAAAACGTTGAATGAAAACATCGTGAGGAAACCGGCATGTCCTAGAACCAAAAATTCGAAGACATGTGACATCCACCAACCCTCTGGGCCCGCGTGGTGGATTACGGCCCACACCCTCTCACAGAAAGGAGGCCTGTGCCCCAGCAGTGGAGACATTAAAAGGGTGATGATGACAACTTAATCGACACAAAAAGATTGTAGCTCTTCTCTGAGAGCTTCTTCATCCAAAAATATACGTAATGCCATTTCGCTACAATTTTAGGCATGGCACATTCACTTTAACACTTCACACAAATATGTCCGAACATTCGGCTGATAGTTCGTAAAAACAGACCGTTCGGAGTAGACCCCCTGATTCGATCGCTTCTAAGCAATTCTTAACGTTGGTTCTTACCGGTTCTTACAAAGGTATGAAACCTGCCTGAGTCACAGTATAAATATGGACAGTATGGAAACTAAGCCTATTTGTTGAGATAATTACCTACGCTCCATTAGAGAGTTAGGGTTGTCACTGTTAATGTTTGGAAAAAAAATCTATGGAAGATGCTTCAAAGTTGCCGCGCTATTTGAAAAACATTAAGATATCCCACAAACGCCCGTACCTTTTTTTTTTTTCTTTTGCACGTCACGCAAAAATTTTCATAGTTTTCGAGGGTGTTAAAGTGAAGTCAAAATGCGCGGCGCTCGGCCGATAGCTAGTTAACCCTGCGGGAGCGCACCTTACCACGTTTTAACCTGAAAATGCGTGTGATGTAAATGTAAAACCATTAACATTTTAAAAAAGTCTTTATTTTTCATAATTAAATCTTTAATAGGTACCTTTTAAGATCAGCAGGGAGTTTAAAAAACGAAAGCCCCGGATTTGAAGAAGCTGAGTTCATACAACAGTACACTGCGCAATACGCTCGTGGCATTTTAAAACGGTCCGTGGCTCAGTATAACACGACTACTCGTCTCGACACGGCAGCCGCAACTGCGCGCACCGCGACTATCGCTTAGGGCTAGCGTAGATGCGCGTGTCAGCAGGATGGAGGTAACTAAGAGTAGATATTTATATCTACCTACCTATCAAGCTTTGATGTACTAGTTATTTACTGTACCTATAGGTATGTAAGTTCCTATTAATGACTGTCGGGAAAAGGTTTAGGTCTTCGTGGAGAAGAACGAACCAAGAAACTCCACGGTAGCTCTCTTGTGGTGTTATACCCACACATCATAAATAATAGTTTATCACAATAAATCCAATTCTATGATCTATCGCTTGTGCCAATTTACAACGTTAAATATCTTGCCATTTTGAAACAATAACAGTGACAAGGCAAAGAACATGACTAGGTATTCCTTAATACCATTTAATATAATTAGAAACAAAGGCCTTAACATAGCACATACACAGAATCAACACAATCATTAGCAACAAACAAGATATAACATCAAATAACTTACGTGAGCCTTTGTAATCAATCTTTCACATCAAGTATATTAGCAGTTATTAGAACAGAGCTTCTTCTCTATGAGGTTGTATATATTACACTTTCAGCAACTTAATAATTAATAAGAGTAACTAGTAACACATCTTTTATAGTAAGTTGTGAGTAGATACTTTTCTTAAACGTCACATATAATATGCCGCCATTTTCTACCAATCACAGATTGTCATGAATAAACTAATAATAGATGTGATAATAATCAATTATTGTGTAGTCCAATTGTTTTAAAACATAATAAGATTGTATTAAGCAATTTAATAACACTGGATCTTTAATTCTTAGTTGATATTCGAAGAATATCAACACTATCTGACAGTATTGTCCCAATCGTTTCAAACAACTTATTACATTAAAGTAGCAATATAAAATCCAAGATACAACACAACGATCATTAAAAAATGCGTAATAATTTATAGGAGTATCATCAATTCAGCTTTTTAGAAGTTAAGCGTTTTATATTTGTACACACAATAAGATTTACTTAGGTAGGTACGTCTACATTTGTTCCAAGATTCATAAATGTGACCAATGTTTAAAATGCAACGACCAATATTCTTGGCAAATCAAAATATATAATGAAATGATATCACATAATTCATTAAATCTAACACGCGCGTCTGGGTGAGTGTGCCGTTTCGAACGTTTGTACGTAGTTTCCGTACTGTCCATATTTATACTGAGCCTGAGTCAACTAGCGTTAACCGTCTTCGTGGGTCTCTCTCTTTCTCTCTCTAAAGTACAGGTGTATGGGTATTTGGGGTTGGGGCACTCCAGCATGTGAGTTGTGTTCTGAACACACCACTCACAATGTGTATCAGACGAACCTGAGGTACCTATAGCTGAATAAAAAAAAAATTGAACGAAAATGCCCAACGCGCCTAAAGAAGTTTTCACTTCAATCCGCTACGAGTGCTACGCGTCGTAGCACTCGTAGCGGATCTAGTAGCGGTGTCGGTGTCGCGCGAGTTTTAATGTTTTTTTTCCATCTCATAAATGCACAACGCGCCTAAAGAAGTTTTCACTTCAAAAAATAACGGGTGTGACCACACGATAGAACTGAAAACTTCTAATTTTCTGATCCACAAAGGCTGATGACGACTAGAGCCGAGTCACGATTCAGCGTATCACCCACTCGAACGCGATTGATGCCGAATGGAGCCGAGTAGACCCGATTCAGCGTCACCGACTCGAGCGTGACGGTTCACGTTTCACTTCAAAAACTATTCTTGATGACACACAGCGCAAGCTACGTTTTACGTTGACACACCCACCTTTCCTTTGCAAGACTGATACAACAATTGATAAGCTAATTAATCACAAACAGATTACGTGTTAATTGTGATTGTTATCGTCGAAACTAGAATATAATCAACGGTAATATTAGATACGACACGCTATTAATTAAACGATACAATGTTAGATCATACTCATAGATACGCTGAATGAACCGGTTTTTGGGACTTCTTAATCATTCGTATCGTCTTCCTGCCCTTGTTCAATGTTAATTGAGGTTGGCGTAACACGTGTCAACCGTCACACTAGCACTGACTCCCTTTTTACCCGACTGCCTTTGAAGGAGGGTAACGTTTTCGAGAGGATGTATTTTTTTTCGGACAAGCCCGCCACACTATTCCCAAATCACTGTAACTTCTGTAAGCCAGAATCAACAGTGGCGTCCATCAGAAAAACCCCGAGGCAATGAAGCTCGACGAGTCACAGAGAAACGATTAAACTGTCTTGGGTCCCGCAACGAAATTAATCAGAAAAGGCAGCGGAGGAGTAAGAAAAACATAATTTCCACTTCCCTCCTAATCAAACGGGAGACAGAACAAAGCTAAGGCCATTAGGCTCAAAGGGGGTATTTACAACTGGGGTAAGCCCAGTTGCCAAGCACCACTGGTTACAAACACTAATATTAATGGGTCCTAAAATATTTTGTGATCAGTTACACCTGATTTTAATACATTATGTGTATACATTCCATACAAAGTTATCATCAGCTGATAATATTTGACGGGAGGTAATTTTTTTTTTGAGAATTTCCTCAGGTTCTCTTGAAGAAAGTTGCACATATCGATGGGCAAATGTAGCAGTACTTAAAATATGACCACACCTTTCCATTACACCCTGTATATCGAGAGTATGTATGTCTTTGGCGCGCTCTGTAGCCTAAACGACAGGATATTTAGATAGTTAACAAATAAAGTATACATAATTTAATTGATCTTGATAGCTGAAGTGAGATATATGAAATTTAAAAAAAACTTTTTTACTAAAAATACAACCGACTTCTAAAGATTGCATAATAATTTTGTTTTCGGAAGTCGGTGTTTATATTTTGTTTCTTCGTTATTTGACACCGACTTCCGAAAATAAAGTTATTTTGCAATTTTTAGTTGTTGTATCCCAGAAGTTAAACTAAATTATTATTAAAGTTATGCCCGAATGGATAAACCTAATAAACAAGGAATTAAAACATTTGGAGACAACCAAAACGTCATCTGTGTATACAATTTTTTATGTTGATTTTTTTAAAAAGTCCTGAATCAATTTGGATAAAATTCATATGGGACCATCTCTAAAGTATGACCTACCAAACAAAAAAAAGAATCATCAAAATCTATTCACAAATGGCGGAGTTATTGCCAAACATAAAAAAAGCATAAAAACGAATTGAGAACCTCCTCGTTTTTGAAGTCGGTTAAAAAAAATGGCTACCGCAAATTTTTGTGATAGTTTTTTTTTTTAAGTAACTGCTTTGGAACTTTTTAGTGATTTCAATCAGGTTTTTTAAAATTTGCTTTCAAATGTTTCCTCACACAATCCATCCATCTTTTCTTTTCCCCTGATACACAAGAAAAATATTCTCTGCTTTGGAAGTTGTTAGTAAGACCATCGCTGCTCAGAAAGCACGTGTTGCCGTTCGTTCTGGGCCTGATCTCGTCGACCGTTTTGGATTTCCGGCCCATCAGACTATGAGAGTTAGGCCGGGACTCCACCAAAGCGGAGATGTGTGCGGTGTGCTGTGTGCTGAAATAGAATTGTGTTATTCACACATCTCCTCTCCGGTCAGCTTCTTCTATTGGTTGTTCTCGCACAGCACACCGCACACATCTCCGCTTTGGTGGAGTCCCGGCCTTAAGGGAAAAAGAGTACACCTGTGTTTGTGCAGCACTTGAGCACTAGATTATAATAACTCCTGGGTACTTCAATAATCTCCGTTTGATATTATTATTAATTTATTATGATACTCCACTTTTCCTGATAAGCTATGTTTTATGTAACCATAGTTCGTTACACCTATAAACATCCGCGGTTCTTTTCTGATAAATTTCGTTGCGGGACCCAAGACAGTTTAATCGTTTCTCTGGGACTCGTCGAGCTTAATCGCCTCGGCGTTTTTTCTGGTGGTCGCCACTGTTGATTCTGGCTTTCAGGAGTTGCTGTGGTTTGGGAATAGTGTGGCGGGCTTGTCCCAAAAACCTATACAGCTTAAGTAATGTTTTGTTCTCCTTCCCCAGGTCGACATCCCTGTTCATGGCCGCGAACGTCCGCAAGTCAGTGGCCGAGGGCCGCTCGGATGCCATCCCCATCTTCCTGCAAGACATCCCCAAGCTGTTCCACAGGAAGATCATCAGACCCGACATTGCTGTTATTCAGGTATGTTATACAGTACTAACTAAAAGTCGTCTTGTTAGGCGATTGGAAATTCTAAATGGATACACGGCTTGTAAGAGCGGTTGCGCACTCTTCACACCCGATCCGAATCCGATCAGTAGTGCTATTCTGTGTGTGTGAATGAAATGAAAAATAATGTGGCCGGGAAGTAACGTGACTCGACGGACAGGGTTCCCAACTTAGGGGTTTTCCCTCTAAATCTAGGGGTTAAATAAGTGGGATGGGTTTTTTTAGGGGCTTTATATTGTTAGGTTAAGCCGTTGGTCCCGACTGACAATCGTGGATCTTTGACAGTCGTTACGGGTCGTCAGAAGCCCAAAAGTCTGACAACCAGTCTTACCAAGGGGTATCGTATTACCCAGTAACTGGGTTGTGGAGGTCAGATAGGCAGTCGCTCCATGTAAAATACTGGTATTCAGCTGCATCCGGTTAGACTGGAAGCCGACTCCAAGATAATTGGGAAAAGGCGCGGGCAGATTGATTGATATTGTTAGGGGTATTTTTAGAGACTTTTTGTTTATAAGTACAGGTCCTAATGTCCTCAAATTTTTAATTGTTGACCTAGCGACATAACAACTAGTGCAATAGGGATGTTTCCTGGGTATAACAATAATAATTCTGTTTAAAGCAAGCTTCAAGGAAGCCATAACCAATTCCCCAAAAAAAAAAACTACGTACAAAGTTATCCATCAGCTGATCAAAATTAGTTTGTTAAAGTTGGCTGTCACAGCCAACGCGCTTCGCTGTTGTTTTGGTTGGTTGGCTGGGTTTGTTAGTTAAGTTTAAGCTCGTGTATAACAATTGTGCCGCGACTTACACTTTGTAGGTCGTGAGTTCAAACCCAGGAAGGCACGCTTTACTTTGTGTAAATTATTTCATCACCACTGCTCTCAAAACGGTGGAGGAAAGAAAACATCGTGAGGAAACCGGCATGTCCTCGAACCAAAAATTCGAAGACATGTGACATCCACCAATCCGCATTGGACCCGCGTGGTGGATTACGGCCCACACCCTCTCACAGAGAGGAGGCCTGTGCCCCAGCAGTGTGGACATTAAAAAGACTGATATGATAACAATTGTGTGACTGTTTTGGTGTACAATAAAGTTTTATTCTGTTCTATAAGTATGGGAGATCAAAATATTTTTAGAAATTAACTATTAGTCTATTACTTTCCTGAAGAAAGTTGATAATTTCTATGGACGCAAGCGATATTTAAAATAATACCACAATTTAAAAAGAGGTATTTACCTCTGCAACCCTAAAAAAGCAAGAAGTGAATTAAAAAAGCATTTTACGCAAATTACTCATTATGATTATACACTTTAGTTTGATATACTTACTTAATCTTTGATTGTGCTATATTAAGTACTTGAAAACAATATTACAATGTAAAACTCACAAATTTATCATATTAGTTAATATCTTACATTTAGTTATTCGGAACTCACTAGCCATATATAAGCCATCAAAGGCTTCTGTGGTTTGTAGCATATATATGTAATACTTTATTATAAATATTTTGACCACTAATAAAAAAAATGAATTAAAAAAAAAATCCTTTACATCCTGTATTACCGTATAACAAATCAGGAGCAAATACGAGTATCAGGAGCAGCAGGTTTCCAGCCAACCCGAGCCGAACAGGCATCATACACCCTTGCCTTTAAGGCCCTACTACTGGCCAAGTGGCGCCCTCATTGAATAAAAAATCGTAGCATAGCCTTGAAAATAAATATTAAAGAATCTAACGTCACGTTTGTTACAAATAGGATAAAGTATTTTTACGTTGTTAAAACAGGCCTCAGAATGTTTCGTATCCAAAGTAGTAGGCAAAAGTGTCAGAAACGGCCGTTTTTTCAAACGTGACGTTGGATTCTTTAATATTTGTTTTCTAGGCTATGCTACGATTTTCTATTCAATGAGGGCGCCAGTTAGCCAGTAGTAGACCCTTAAGCATGCGTATACCTGCAACCAATCAGCCTAACCTTTTTCCCAACTATCTTGGGGTCGGCTTCCAGTCTAACCGGATGCAGCTAAATACCAGTAATTTACATGGAGCGACTGCCTATCTGACCTCCATAACCCAATTCCTACTGGGTAATACGATACCCCTTGGTAAGACTGGCTGTCAGACTTTCGGGCCTCTTACGACCCGTAACAACTGTCAAAGATCCACGATTGACAGCCGGGACCAACGGCTTAACGTGCTTTCCGAGGCACGGAGGAGTCTCGGTATGTAAAGATGGTCACCCATCCATGGACCAACCCCGGCAAGCGTAGCGTAACCTGATGGATCGACCCGTGCGGCTGTTACAACTTTAGCCACGAGCTCCTATGCGTATACCTACATAAAACATAATTACTGTAGGTACTAATAATGGCCCTTCACACATTGCAGGTGTCTCCCCCCGATGAGCACGGATACTGCAGCTTGGGAACCTCCGTCGATTGCGTCAGGGCTGCGCTGGTCAACTCCAAAGTTATTATCGGTAAATATTTATTATAATATTCTATACTCCTAACCCTCGTCGTCTTCCTGCCCTTATCCCATGTTACTTGGGGTCGGCGCAACACGTTTTTTTTTCTTCTATTCTGTCCTGACAGCCGTCACGCTATCACTAACTCCCTTTTCTTTCATATCACTCCTCACACAATCCATCCATCCTTTCTTTGGCCTCCCTCTCCCTCTCCATCCATCCACATTTATATTCATTACTCTTTTAGTTACATGTGTTTCATCACTCCTCTTCACATGACCATACCAAGATAAGCGGCTCCCTTTCAACTTTTCTGTCACTGGCGCCACTTTTAAACTACCTCTAATGTACTCATTTCTCACTTTGTCACCCAATGGAGACTCGGAACGCGCACCACGAACGACTTGAAATTGATGTTATGGCGCGCCTCCAACTGCTCCACCCTCAAGTTCGTTGGTTTTCACCCGTATGTACTCTACGATGTCCTCAGTCTTCGTAGAGTGGTGCAAACGGGACACGTGAAAAGTGACTATAGGTTGTTCCAAATAAACGTGCAATAACGGTCACACCTACATTTATTGACATTTTTAATTTGAAAAACGGAATTAATGACTCAAAGCTGTCCCGAATCAACATCTTTCGTGATCCTTAACATTGTCTAATAATGAAAAACGATTTATATTTAATTGTTCAGGTACCTACGAAGAGTTATTAGAGAAAGGTCAATTTACTTTATTGCAAATTTATCTGAAACATAGTATAGAAACATCTTTAGTTATTTACCCACACTCAATTACTGGCGCCTTGTAATTTGATAAGCTAGATAAAATAATCTATAACTATACATAGATCGTATCGTACTCACCTTGCCATCTATGATCTCGGTACACGTGCTGGTAACATTTTGTTTGTCCTTTGTTCCATAGAAGAATAAGAATATTTTATTTACACAAAATATTATACAGAATGTAACGGAAAGGTGTGGTCATATTTTAAGAGCCGGTTCTGCCCATGGAAATGAACAACTTTCCCTAAGAAAAAATAGGAAATTCCCAAAAAAAAATTGGACTTTCCATACAAAGCTATCATCAGCTGATCAATATTTGTATGGGAGGTAAAAAAAATTTTTTAGTATTTCCTCGGATTTTCTTGAAGAAAGTTGTTCGCATCGATGGGCAGATGCAGTTCTTAAAATATGACCACACCTTTCCGTTACACCCTGTATATGTTATATGTTTTTTACAAAAAAAACAACCGATTTCCAAAAAAGAAAATACACAAAAAATTAAAAAATAACTTTAATTTCGGAAGTCGGTGTTTGTATTTTATTTCTTCGTTATTTAACACCGACTTTCGAAATTAAAGTTATTTTTCAATTTTTAGTGTATTTTCTTTTTTGGAAGTCGGTTGTTTTTTTTGTAAAAAATTTTTTTATTTTTCACTTTTTAGTTGTTATACCCCAGAACTAAAAACCCCAATAAAATGGAACGTGGAATTTAAACATACTCGTAATTAGAGAAAACCAAAACGTCATCGAGGTATACGCATTTTTCGTTTTTGTTCAGTTTTTCAAAAAGCGCCAAAGCAATTTCGATAAAATTTATATGGGACCACCACGGGAGTATATTCTTTCGAATAAAAAAAAAGAATTTTGAAAATCGGTCCACAACTAACGGAGAAATCGGTGGAAATACATTTAAAAAAAAAATACATACAGTCGAACATAGAATCCTCCTCTTTTTTCGAAGTCTGTTAAAAACAATTGTTAATAACAAACAAAATAAACTTAAAACAAATGAGATCACATCAAATTAATAATAAAAACAAAAACGATAATAATTATCTATGAAAATTATCACCGGACTTTGACAGTTTACGATTATTGTAAACTGTGTTCAAAGTCCTGTTTTGCTCAGCTGACCGTTGTTTTATTGTTTAATCAGTTTATTTATAAAAAAACTCAGCTTATCAGTTTATTTAACTGCCTCGTTGGTCTCGTGCTCGCAAGCGTGACTGCTGGGCGTGAGGTCGTGGGTTCGATTCACGGGTCGGGCAAATAGTGCTATTGGGGTTTTCCATTAGGAATTACTCAGTAGTAGCCCGGTGTTTGGAAGTTGGTGGTGTGACACCTCTAGCGTTGAAAAAAAGCAGGAACAAATCCCGCTTCTTTCCAATTCCGTTGTTTTTTTCAATGTTTCATTCGAAAGTTTCTAGAAAATTTGCAAAAAAAACTGAAGAATATGAAAGAAACATTTCATGTTTTTTTTTTTTAATACGTACTTCGGATATCAGATGCTCTTTATGCTTTTCATTATAATACGTACTAATAAAATGGATGGAATTTCAATAAAACTAGTTTTTTTTTTCAACTTTTCAAAACATCAAGCGAAAAATTCGAAAGAATCCTGTTTCTCTCCAAAGGATTCCTTCTGTTAATTTTTCTACGTAACATGCGAAAAAAACGAAAAAAAAAACACAATAATTTGTTTCGCATTTTCAATGTGTCGCCGTTGGTCTTGTGCCTGATCTCTCCCCGGTCGTGTCGGAATGCCGTCCCATCGCACTGAGAGAGTAAACGAACAGAGAGTGCAACTGTGTTTGCGCACACGCTTCTCCTGCGTACTTGGTTAATCCAGGTTGGGATTGGCCACCCGTAATCGAAATTCCGTCGGGCAGTCATTTTTATTAACCGACTTCAAAAAGTATTGGGTTATCAATTCGGATGTTTATATTTTTTTTTATGTATGTTCGGGCATAACTTCGTCATATATTGACGGATTTGCAAAATTCTTTTTTTGTTCGAAAGGGTTATATTCCGAAATGGTCCCATTTAAATTTTATATAGGTTCTATGATGAGTTTCGGAGACACAACGGAACTCTTCAAAAAATGACAGCAAATCAACCGCGATTGCTGCAATTACATAAATATGCATTGTTGACACAATTTATTGGGGAATTACAACTAAAAAGTGAAAAAAAATCCTTAATACAAAAAAAAAAAAAAAATAGAACAGACTTCCAAAAAAAACAAAAAGTGCAAATTAACTTTAATTTTGGCAGTCGGTGTCAAAAAAACGAAAAAACAAAACCAGAAACAGCGAAGTCAGTTCTATTTTTAACCGACTTCGAAAAAGGAGGATGTCCACCGATTTCTCTGTCAGTTGTGGACCGATTTTTTTTCTATTCTATTCCTAAAAAATTATCCGGAATAATATACTCCCGAGATGGTCCCATATAAATTTTATCGAAATTGGTTCAGCGCTTAAAAATACGTGTACATAGATGACGTTTTGGTTTTCTCTAATTACGAGTATGTTTAAATTCCGCGTTCCATTTTATTGGGGTTTTTAGTTCTGGGGTATAACAACTAAAAAGTGAAAAATAAGAACTTTTTACAAAAAAAAAACAACCGATTTCCAAAAAAGAAAATACACAAAATATTAAAAAATAACTTTAATTTCGGAAGTTGGTGTCAAATAATGAAGAAATAAAATACAAACACCTTTTTTCGTAAATAGTTTTTTTATAGACATAAATATTAGTCTTGTCACAGATAATATAATACTAGCGTACAGACAGGGACTCAAACTGTAACCGCCATAAGTGTTTTTAACACTGTTTTTTTCAAACTGTTTTAAAAAGAAACCTTTATAAATGTAACAGAAACAATCATGTTACCGAATCAAAGTGTAACCTTTTATATCTGTTAATAAGTGTTAATATGTGTAACAGAAATAAGTAGCTTTAGCATGGTTTTAGATATAATTGCACGGTATGGCAACGACGCGCGCGACGGCGCGGCGTTGAGGCCGACTAGACGATTATATTGCAGTTGCGATTCCTACTTCCTAACGTGCGCGCGCCATTTTTAGGGTTCCGAACATCCGAATGTAAAAACAGAACCCTTATACACATGCGTCTGTCTGTCTGTCTGTCCGTCTGTCACAACCAATTTCTTCCGAATCTACTGGCCCGATTAAGTTAAAATTTGCTACACAGGTGTATTTCTATGACCCTAACACGGACAAGTAACGTAAATAAATTAACTTAAATATGGGAATATGGAGGTATCTTTTGGGGGGAAAATCGGAAAATTAAAAAATAAAGTTTTTCAAACTGTACCTGCGACATATTAAATTAAAGCTGATTGTGAGGGTCTCAATTTTTTTTTTTCATAATTTTAAAATAAATTGTTTTAACCTGTGAAGCCCCGCGGCCAAATCCGGGTTGTCAAATTGAACCCCGACGACAACCCGGGTTGACAGCCGATTTTTTTTTTTTTGTCCGACTCACCGGTGTGTTGGCTTCACAGGAGTTATTAAAGAAAATAAACGAAAATGCACCACGAAAACTGAAAATGTTATAGTTGTAACTCTAATATTTCTTTAAAGCTTGAGGTGTGAACGTCTTTTACACTTTTTTAAGAGGCCGTATACGAAATTTTGCCGATTTCGCTGATTTACGTGATTTTACAGTTAAAATAATGTATTTGTAAAGGTTTTAATGCACAACATGAAAAATTATTTCAATTATGATCTAATGTATAAGCTAGTTTATTTTTTTATTTTTATTATAATTACGATTAATCGACCTCAAACCGACGACGGTTTTATGAATTTTTGCTGTAAGGGGTTTAGAATATCACATAATTACGAATCGTTTTGACGTATAAAAGGTATGAAAAAAAAATGTTAAAAAGTCGTTTAAATAATGTATGAATCACTGTTTACAACTTTTTTAAAAATAAAATTAAATTAAAAAATATTTAACTTAGTAAAATTTTAGAGAAAATGGGCAAAGAATTGCTTTTGATTTTGGCTATTTAGAACTCTCGTTCATAAAATTTAAACAGCAAAAAATAAACTCCAGTTACGCTAGTATTATATTATCTGTGCTCCAGTTCACCATCAATCCATTTCTCAAGAAAAAAATAAAAATTACAAATAATTGGCAATAAAAAATCTATTACAACCCAAATCTCGACTTATAATACACAACGCAAGCTTCAAATCTAGCTCATTCATTAGATCATAATTCAAATTATCTTTCATGTTGTGCATTAAAACTCATAGAAATGCATAATTTAAACTATAAAATCACGTAAATTAGTGAAATCGGCCAAAATTTTGTGTACGGCCTCTTAAGGATAAGCCTAAATATTATAGTAGTAGGTACGCATAAGCGTCCAGAGGACGCGGTGGAGCATACGGTGGAGATCTGGTCCGCTTGGGCGGAGCACCGCGATGCGATAGGTGGCAGCGGCTTCTCGCGTCCGGAGCTGGGCCAGGCCATGGTACGGAGTGAGAGGGAATGGGAAGCAGTCTCCTCCTTCTGCGAATCAGTAATGCTTGCGAAGAAGGAGGCTTAACGGGTGAAGGAGACTCAACGGAATGGCCTCACGCCCCCAGCCGCAGCCGCCGCAGGAGACGCCTTGGGCGTCGGGGGTCGCAGGACGATCTCCGGCCATCATAGACGCGGGTCTGCGAACGGCGAGTAATGGGTAGCTCGCCGTCCGATCAGCACCAGGCCAGAGAGTCGACGGCGCATAGTGTTCCACGCGTGTCTCAAAGAGATGTATGTCAGCCACCACTGATGGGGCACATCATGGCCGATACCTGCATGCCAAGGGGTCACGGATAAATTCACTCAGGCAAGGAAGGAACAGGGGTGGGTTTTAGTCAGTAAGAATCTGACACGCCCTCCCGATCCACCCAGAGCGGGAGAAGTCATAGGTGGATTTCCGAACCCAAAAAAAAAATGGTACGCATAAGCGTACAACTATAATACAAATACTAATTAAAACATAAATACCTATGTATCTAAGTTTTAATTAGTATTTTTAAGTTCGTGTAAAAGTTAGTCTTAAAAAGATTTTACTTTTTTTATAAGCCATTTAATAAATACGTGATTCGTTCGGAACACTTTGCGCGCGAGTCCGACTCGCACTTGGCCAGTTTTTTAAAGAAAGGATTGATTGATCCATTACAGCGAATATTTTAAATACTTCGAGTACGTGTTTTGCACGGATATAGGTAACAGACGGCGCGCGGCGACTAGATTGCGACTGTCTAATAGTAAATTTGGCAACGTCGCCTTTACCTGTTACACTTATTAACACTGTTAACACTTTTATATCTGTTACAGATATAATAAGGTTACACTTTTGTAAGTGTTTTGGGTTAACACATTAAAAACACATTTAAAAGTGTTACATTTTTGATTCTGTTATCCATTCAATATGTAACACTTATAATTCTGTAACCTTTATGAAGGTGTTTTTAAGTCCCTGCGTACAGATGCCTCATCCCATACAAAGAAACGGTACCGCCGTAACTAAGGGTTTTCGTCTGGCACAAGTAACTTTTATTCTTCGTTCGGGCCCGTTCTTTACACCTCGCTAGATGGTGTTAGCAGCGACGGCTTGCAAGTTGAATGAATTTACTTTAAAGTCTTACCAAAATTTTCTCACACATTGAGGAATTATTTTATAGTATTTTTGGCACTTTATAGCAGTTTTAGTGTATCAAAGTAAGTCACTTTATAAATAGGCGAACGGATAAACTCTAAAACTTCAAACAGCGCCATCTATTGGTACAAGAAATATAGATGTCTAAGGTTTCTAATCGTCTTGTATTCAAAGCCAATTATGCCACAATTTTATGCTTAGGGCAGTTTATTAAATAAGAAATTACAGTTTTTACCATATTCATTTACAAAATATTAATATTACTTAAACTTCACTATGAAATCGATGCATATTATGCCATCATTTGAGATTTATTTAAACTAAATTTTCTTTGTTCTAGATGAGACCCCGTGGTCTTGTACACCACTGATTGCCCCTTTGATAGCTAATTTGATAGCTTTTATAAGATAAAGTAATCCGTAGCAATAGATCGTATCGTACTCACCTTGCCATCTATGATCAACAACAGTAAGATTTTATTTGTTCTTTGTTTCATAGATAAATTTGTAAACTGTGTTCAAAGTCCGGTTTTGCTCAGCTGACCGCTGTTTTATTATTTAATCAGAACTCAATTAGTGTTGTACAATGTGCACTTCTGATTATCCCGTTGATAGCTGCAAAAATGATTGCCAACACTGATCACATGTAGCCTTTTTACCCGGCTGCGCGACGCAAGGGAGGGTAATGTGTTTATCAGCCTATGTATGTATGTTCCTTTGTGGCATCTAACGACCAAACGCGTGGGTCGATTTTGATAATTCTTACGTCAATTGATTCGTCTTAATCTTGCGAGTGCTACTGAAGACATGACAGTAATCAAAATACAATATGGCGACAACCAGACGCCATAATGAAAAATAAAAAAATGAACGTCGACCAACTATATTAAATGGGGTATCAAAATAAAGGGTTCAAGGAGGCGATTCCAAAAATATAACTCACTAAAATGTAGAAAATAAAAAAGTGCCAAACAAGTCACTTTTCAAGCAGTCTGATGCAGTTGGTGGCATGAAATCAGTAATTGAACGAAAATAACTGCCATCAACTGCATCAGACTGCTTGAAAAGTGACTTGTTTGGAACTTTTTAGTTATTTTTTACAGTCGGGTTTTTCTTGAAAATATTCAATTTTTTATGCATTAAATAATATGAAAATTCATGATACATGAATTTAAAATTAATGAATATAAATGTGAATGGATGGAGAGGGAGATCGGTCAAAGAAAATATGTATGGATTGTGTGAGGAGTGATATGAAAGAAAAGAGAGTTAGTGATAGCGTGACAGCTGACAGGACAGAATGGAAGAAAAAACGTGTTGCGGCGACCCCAAGTAACATCATCATCTTCCTGCCCTTACAGGGCAGGAAGATGATTATGATAATGATGAAAAATCATGATACAACTTGTGTAATGTAAATGTAAAACTCCTCTATGTTATAAATTCGATACTAACTTATTCCAATTTACCTTTACAGCACAAATAAACGTGAACATGCCCCGAACATTCGGGGACGCGATCATCCACGTCTCCCACATCGACATGGCGGTCGAGGACAACACGCCGCTACCCGAGCACGGCGTCGGCAAGGATGCCAGCCCCGAGGAGACGCAGATCGGCAAGCTGATTGGACAGAACCTGGTGGAAGATGGCGCTACTCTTCAGATGGGTATGTAGTACTATGTAGCACATTGTTACACAAGGTGGAAGCACTCGAAGTACTCGTAGGTATGTGAATTTCAACATGCATTTACCAGCAACGGGTCAGTTTCTCTCTCGCTCTAAAACATGATGACATTAAGAGCTTGTGTGGCACAAAGATAGAAATCAAAAAAGATAGAAATCAAAAATTAAGAGCTTATCTGAGCTAATTCGGCACTGATCCTGGTAATTTATCCTTCTTGGATAGACCGTTATGTGCAAAATGTCAACAGTAACTTGACAAAATAATCTTCGACATTCTCAGGTATTGGCAGCATTCCGGACGCAGTGCTCTCCGCGCTGAAGGACCACAAGGACCTGGGTGTCCACTCCGAGATGTTCAGCGTCGGCGTCATCGACCTGGTGAAGCGTGGATGCATTACTAACAACAAGTAATACTTATTTCATTTTTTTTTCTGTGGCGACATCTATATTGTTTCCATATACATTCATAGCTGTCTGCTTTTTCTACCACAATACGATCACGGCGGTTAAACAAGATGTCGGAGCTGTTATTTACGAGCAGCTCTTGAATTGAGATGGTAGGGTTCTTCTTAATTTAAATGCTTCCGTACAAAAAAAAACTTTATTCTCGTTTCTGCATAGTTAATAGATAGATATTAGACGTGGTCCTACTTTGGAGCTCGTTTGTATTAGTGTGTGGTCTCTCCCGCGCGCCTCTAATAGATAGATATTAGACGTGGTCCTACTTTAGAGCTCGTTCGTATTAGTGTGTGGTCTCTCCCGCGCGTCCCTAATAGATAGATATTAGACGTGATCCTACTTTGGAGCTCGTTCGTATTAGTGTGTGGTCTCTCCCGCGCACCTATATTAGATAGATATTAGACGTGGTCCTACTTTGGAGCTCGTTCGTATTAGTGTGTGGTCTCTCCCGCGCGCCTATATTAGATAGATATTAGACGTGGTCCTACTTTGGAGTTCGTTCGTATTAGTGTGTGGTCTCTCCCGCGCGCCTATATTAGATAGATATTAGACGTGGTCCTACTTTGGAGCTCGTTCGTATTAGTGTGTGGTCTCTCCCACACGCCTATATTAGATAGATATTAGACGTGATCCTACTTTGGAGCTCGTTCGTATTAGTGTGTGGTCTCTCCCGCGCGCCTATATTAGATAGATATTAGACGTGGTCCTACTTTGGAGCTCGTTCGTATTAGTGTGTGGTCTCTCCCACACGCCTATATTAGATAGATATTAGACGTGATCCTACTTTGGAGCTCGTTCGTATTAGTGAGTGGTCTCCCGCGCGCCTATATTAGATAGATATTAGACGTGGTCCTACTTTGGAGCTCGTTCGTGTTAGTGTGTGGTCTCTCCCGCGCGCCTATATTAGATAGATATTAGACGTGGTCCTACTTTGGAGCTCGTTCGTATTAGTGAGTGGTCTCTCCCGCGCGCCTATATTAGATAGATATTAGACGTGGTCCTACTTTGCAGCTCGTTCGTGTTAGTGTGTGGTCTCTCCCGCGCGCCTATATTAGATAGATATTAGACGTGGTCCTACTTTTGAGCTCCTTCGTGTTAGTGTGTGGTCTCTCCCGCGCGCCTATATTAGATAGATATTAGACGTGGTCCTACTTTGGAGCTCCTTCGTGTTAGTGTGTGGTCTCTCCCGCGCGCATATATTAGATAGATATTAGACGTGGTCCTACTTTGGAGCTCGTTCGTGTTAGTGTGTGGTCTCTCCCGCGCGCCTATATTAGATAGATATTAGACGTGGTCCTACTTTGGAGCTCGTTCGTATTAGTGTGTGGTCTCTCCCACACGCCTATATTAGATAGATATTAGACGTGATCCTACTTTGGAGCTCGTTCGTATTAGTGAGTGGTCTCCCGCGCGCCTATATTAGATAGATATTAGACGTGGTCCTACTTTGGAGCTCGTTCGTGTTAGTGTGTGGTCTCTCCCGCGCGCCTATATTAGATAGATATTAGACGTGGTCCTACTTTGGAGCTCGTTCGTATTAGTGAGTGGTCTCTCCCGCGCGCCTATATTAAATAGATATTAGACGTGGTCCTACTTTGGAGCTCCTTCGTGTTAGTGTGTGGTCTCTCCCGCGCGCATATATTAGATAGATATTAGACGTGGTCCTACTTTGGAGCTCGTTCGTGTTAGTGTGTGGTCTCTCCCGCGCGCCTATATTAGATAGATATTAGACGTGGTCCTACTTTGGAGCTCGTTCGTATTAGTGAGTGGTCTCTCCCGCGCGCCTATATTAGATAGATATTAGACGTGGTCCTACTTTGGAGCTCCTTCGTGTTAGTGTGTGGTCTCTCCCGCGCGCATATATTAGATAGATATTAGACGTGGTCCTACTTTGGAGCTCGTTCGTGTTAGTGTGTGGTCTCTCCCGCGCGCCTATATTAGATAGATATTAGACGTGGTCCTACTTTGGAGCTCCTTCGTGTTAGTGTGTGGTCTCTCCCGCGCGCCTATATTAGATAGATATTAGACGTGGTCCTACTTTGGAGCTCGTTCGTGTTAGTGTGTGGTCTCTCCCGCGCGCCTATATTAGATAGATATTAGACGTGGTCCTACTTTGGAGCTCCTTCGTGTTAGTGTGTGGTCTCTCCCGCGCGCATATATTAGATAGATATTAGACGTGGTCCTACTTTGGAGCTCGTTCGTGTTAGTGTGTGGTCTCTCCCGCGCGCCTATATTAGATAGATATTAGACGTGGTCCTACTTTGGAGCTCGTTCGTATTAGTGAGTGGTCTCTCCCGCGCGCCTATATTAGATAGATATTAGACGTGGTCCTACTTTGGAGCTCCTTCGTGTTAGTGTGTGGTCTCTCCCGCGCGCATATATTAGATAGATATTAGACGTGGTCCTACTTTGGAGCTCGTTCGTGTTAGTGTGTGGTCTCTCCCGCGCGCCTATATTAGATAGATATTAGACGTGGTCCTACTTTGGAGCTCCTTCGTGTTAGTGTGTGGTCTCTCCCGCGCGCATATATTAGATAGATATTAGACGTGGTCCTACTTTGGAGCTCGTTCGTGTTAGTGTGTGGTCTCTCCCGCGCGCCTATATTAGATAGATATTAGACGTGGTCCTACTTTGGAGCTCGTTCGTATTAGTGAGTGGTCTCTCCCGCGCGCCTATATTAGATAGATATTAGACGTGGTCCTACTTTGGAGCTCCTTCGTGTTAGTGTGTGGTCTCTCCCGCGCGCATATATTAGATAGATATTAGACGTGGTCCTACTTTGGAGCTCGTTCGTGTTAGTGTGTGGTCTCTCCCGCGCGCCTATATTAGATAGATATTAGACGTGGTCCTACTTTGGAGCTCCTTCGTGTTAATGTGTGGTCTCTCCCGCGCGCCTATATTAGATAGATATTAGACGTGGTCCTACTTTGGAGCTCGTTCGTGTTAGTGTGTGGTCTCTCCCGCGCGCCTATATTAGATAGATATTAGACGTGGTCCTACTTTGGAGCTCCTTCGTGTTAGTGTGTGGTCTCTCCCGCGCGCATATATTAGATAGATATTAGACGTGGTCCTACTTTGGAGCTCGTTCGTGTTAGTGTGTGGTCTCTCCCGCACGCCCCTCTCATGCCCCTCTCTCTGGTCCCGCGGACCGGTTCGCTGCGTGAATACAAGATAATTATTTTTGTTTGTTTTTCCAGGAAAAAGTTCCACAAAGGCCGCATGGTGGGCAGTTTCCTGGTCGGAAACAGAGAGCTGTACGACTTCGTAGATAACAACCCCTTCATAGGTTAGTACTTGCTTTCGATTCCACTTTTGTAGTGTCAACTTCTTTAGCCACGTTGAGTGATTTTTGGTAGGGGCAAAACTTGTTGGTTCGCTTCACCGACAGGCTAGTGGCGTATTGGGCCAGACTAGCGACGCGCAGCGGCCTGTGTACCTATTTTTTTTTCTTTTTTAAGCTATTGCATAGCTTCTATCGCGGGCCTTGAGCGTGGAGACCGAATCCAGAAATTCCGTAACGAAAATAACCTAACACTTATGTTATTTTGCTAAATGTTTTTTTGTGTTAATAAACAGTGATAGGCACAGCATTATTGAATCTATAATTGTGTAAAGACGATTGATTGAGATTGAGTGAGATATTGTGTTGTTGATATTGATGATGATGATGATGATATTTATCTTGTTACGCCAAAGAAGTGGAACTTCTTACACACACACTTTTTTTTTTACTGATTTCAAACAAAATCATGTTATATGACAATAATTATGTAAATAGTCGTTTTTTGTACATACATCAATGAACTTTTAAATACGCCGTTGCATAATAACAATTTATTTCGTAATAACACAAAATAACACTTAATCAATAATCCTTATATAATACCTACGCGACACGAATAAAAAAAAGCACGTTAAATTAAAGCATCTAACAAAGTCTGCTTAAAACTTTTAGCACAAAGCATTTAGCAAGCTGCATAAATAAAATAAATAATTATAATTGCATAAGTTGATAAAAAATGCTATGCAATAGCTTTACCGCGGCAGTCTCCGAGTGCCACACGTCTTTTTTTTTTTTAATGTTACACTAGGAATGACTCCTGTATCGTGAGTGCGTTTAAACAGTTACAATCACATACACAAGACACCCAGGCCTGGAACAACCATCTGTAGGTCATACAAATATTTGTTCCGTGCGGGAATGGAACCCGCGACACGCAGCGCAGCAGTTGAACACTCGCTCGCTCGCTTTTCTTTCTTTCACATTTAGGGTTCCGTACCAGATGTATTTTTGACTATTTGTATGGCTTTGGGTCAACAAGATGCTTATTCTGTGAAAATTTGAAGACTGAAGCTCCAACCATTTGGCTGTAAAACCTGTGTGACAGACGACTGACAGACAGACAGACGGAAAGATGGGCAGACGGACACATAAGTGACAGCAATAGAGCTCCGTTTGGACCCTTCGGGTACGGAACCTTAAAAATGACGAACTTCCACAAAAACATTTGCTTAATAATAGGATAGTATGTTGAGGGTCCACATCCTATCCTATTATTACGCAAATCACAACTGTTTAAGGTTCTTACACATAATGCCGCCGGCTTTTCCCGGGCGTCTGTGCCGCCGGCACTTGTCGCAGAAACTTGCACAAAGCTGCCGAGCATCATTCCAGTTGTGACAATTGTATAGAACGCTAGTGAAGTGCAACCACAACACTACCTCGTGAATGCCGACAGGGAACTGACCTTAATACCTGCGCTACACGCGGCGGTATACCGGGGATACTGGCTACCTTTTCTCTTTGACATTGTTTTAAATTTTGAACTTTTATGCATGTAAACAATATTAATGTATGTAGGTAGTGAGATTGTGTTAATTTAATTTATGTGTTTATTAAAGTGTTATTATTTTAATTATTTGCGTAGGTATAGTTGTAAAACATTCAGACACGATGTACATTGTTAATGAATAAATAAATGAATGAATGAATGAATGAATGTGCGGCAAAGCAGCAGGTTTATAAGCCGCCAAACGCACCGCGGCTTCCTCGGCGGCAAGTCCAGTGGCAGTGCCGGCGGCACTGTGTGTAGGGCCTTTAGGGCCCTAAACAGTTGGATCTATTTCTAGAATCATGATAGACAACGCATTTTAAATTTAAGTATGTGCGTTGTCTATTAGTGAAAGAATTTTGTTACATAGACAAATGATGTTGATTAAGGCGCGGTATTAACTCAATAGTCACAAAAATTGGTTTCTTGAATAGTCGAGTATGTCGTAATGAAAATATCCTTTGGAAAAAATACAGTGGACAGAGAAAGGTTTAAAGAAAAAATTTAACCGAATATAATAATTTTGATATTCCCAATAAAAATTTAGAAGTTGCTCCACAAAAATAAACTTTGGCGTCGAACATCTCTCTGTATTTTCAGCGATAACAACTTTTTTTTTTAAATTTTAATAGAATGTTTTTAAAACTTTAACCAGGTAATTATTTAATTTATTGTGGATATTCAGAATAATAGAAACAAACCTGTAAAATAAATGCCTATTCTCAGGTTAGTCACATTTTCAATTCTCAACCTTATTTTAAACTATCTCAGTATAAAGTTATGACAAAATTGATAATCTTAATTTTTAATTTTATTGCAGAAATGTTGGAGATTGACTACGTAAACAACACTCACATTGTTTCGCTACAGCCGCGCATGACGGCCATCAACTCGTGTATTGAGGTCGATCTCACGGGACAAGTGTGCGCAGATTCTATCGGTAATTATTTTTTATTTCCTCCTGATGAGCATTTCTTGGGTCGATCTCACCTGATCCTAAGGAATGATACAGGTAGAATTAAAGCTTGTGGCGGATCGGAACACTCCGCGAGTCGCTGCGCAGTGGCAAATTTATGTGACAGCGGGTTGATGGATGGGGATACTGCGCAGCGAAACGCGAACTTCACACGCGTCATTAACTTTGAATCGAACTAAAAATGCCACCGGATTTCTAAAATTTTTCAGCTGAACACGGATAGATTATAAATTGTCGAATTTTGATGATTTTGATTGTAATTGAAATGTTCTGTTCACATTTTATTGAGGATACCTCAAACTCACTGAATGAATTACATACCAATGAATTGATTGAATGGACGAAGAATTTTCCGACATTAGAAAGTAAATAATAACTGCACACCTCTTCCAGACATTATGTGCAACTTTTACCATTGGACCAACTTTGAAATTATGAAGAAAAATTTAAATTTATGTTCAAAAGTGTTATCAAAAACTGAAGAAGAAGTTCTGTGAAGTGTCTGGAATCCGCAGATACTGTGTACTTTTTTTGTCTCAAAATGTCTTGTATATTATTACTAGATAATTTTACATTAGTTTAATAACTGTTATATACAATTCTCGTTCCAGGAACCCGCATGTTCTCCGGTTTCGGTGGACAGGTAGACTTTATCCGCGGTGCCGCAGAGGGCGTCGACGGACAGGGCAAGCCCATCATCGCGCTGGTGTCTGTCACCAAGAAGGGAGAGTCCAAGATTGTGCCTACGCTTAAAGTTGGTCAGTATATTGTAGCGTTTTTGCTATTTTTTGTCTTAATCGATTTTTCGGTGAAGTATATAAGAGGTCTCTTTTCAATTAACTGAAGAATCTTGACAGACGTGATAGGGATTGGGACCTTATAATAATATTGATATAAAAATACCAGATAATGTCCCGCTGTTGGGCAAAGTTCTCTTCATACAAACTGTCAGTATCTCACTTGACGGTAAGCGATAATGTAGTCGACTATTGAGCATCGCTTACCTGAGGGACACATTGTAAGAACGAACGGCAGAACGCTTGATAAGCATAAATGTGTGCAAGCGAGACGTATGAACAGCGGGCTAGTTACTGCTCCGTACGGAAGGTTGTCTTTTTGGGTTTTCTACGAAATAAATATGAACATTATTTATTAACCAAAAGGCTGATTAAAGGGCCCGTAACCTTCTATGACCAGAAGCAGGATTGATTAGGGGTTTACATACCGCAACAAACCAAACGTCGGCGTCGACTCCTAAACCTAGAACTAAAATATTCACTTTTCACTAATTGACCCTTTTTTTTTTGGGGGGTTTGGGCAATCATCCAATGACTTCTCCCGCTCTGGGTGGAGCGGAAGGGCGTGTCAGACTCTTACTGGCTAAAACCCACCCCTGTTCCTTCCCTGCCTGAGTGCCTTGGGGTGCGGTAACTCATTTTCAGAATTTATCCACTACCCCTAGGCATGCTAAATGACCCTATGTTTTTGCCATCAGACACACAGACTACAACATGCAATTCCACACTACTACAGATGATAATTATAATAATGGCTATGCGTACGAAGGAAAACATCAAAAACATTGTGAGGAAACGGGCATGTCCTAGAACCAAAACTTCGAAGACATGTGACATCCACCAACACGCATTGGGCCCGCGTGCTGGATTACGACCCACACCCTCTCACAGAGAGGAGGTTTGTGTCCCAGCAGGCATCCAGCATCTTAATGCTCTTGCCTCAGGTTATTTGGGGATGTCGCAAACGCAACACTTTTTCTTCTTCAATTCCGTACTGTCAACCGACTTGCGATCACTGACTCCCTTTTTAGGGTTCCGTACCCGAAAATTCCAAACGGAGCCCTATTCCTGTCTGTCACTCACGTGTTCGTCGTCTGTCACAAAAAAAATCTGAAGAATTTTCTACTTCCCATTGATTTATGGACTTGAAATTTCTTGATATTGGTGCAGATTCTCTTGTTCAATAACTAAACTGAAATTAGAGAATCTCTATCTTTTACTAAAAGGCAGTGCGAGAAAAGGACGGAAGTTAGAGATGTCAAACTAGTTTACGCCTTGCGCTTTACCGTGTTTTTAGTCGACAGGTTTTTACGTGTACACTTATTATATGGAAATATTAGTTACAATTAAATTTGTCTCTTTCTTGTTTTATTAAAGAGAGATACCTAGCAATAGTTTAAATTTAATTTAGAATAATAAACAATAGGGCCGATTCTGTTGTGCACAAAACATTAGAATCGTCACCATTGTTTATTATTATGTATATTTTACAAAAAAAAATACCAATATCTTGTTAAATCAGATTTTTTGTTTGAAATTCCCTCATTTGGTACGTAATCCTTAATGTGAGAAGTTCGACTCGCACTTGACCGGTTTTAAATCATTCCTCACACAAACAATTGTGCGTAAAATAACTAAAAAGTCCCATTTTTGCAACTTCCAGGAGCCGGAGTTGTCTCAAGCCGCGCTCACGTGCAGTACGTGGTGACGGAGCAGGGCATCGCCAACCTGTTCGGAAAGTCGCTCCGCCAGCGAGCATACGAACTGATCAAGATCGCACACCCCGACCACCGCGAGACGTTAGAGAAGGCCGCGTTTGAGCGCCTCAAGTGCATGCCTTCGCCTTAAGAAAAACGAAGATACACTTATACACACACAGTTACTTGTAAATCATAGTGGGAACTGACTGGCCTAAATGGAATGTGTTAACTAGCTACCCGCTCCAGCTTCGCACGGGTAAAAATTATACACCTAAACCTTCCTCATGAATCCCTCTGTCGATTGGTGAAAACCGCATGAAAATACGTTCAGTAGTTTTTGAGTTTATCGCGAACGGACAGAGACGCGGCCGGGACTTTATTTTATAATGTAGTTATGTTAGCATTGACTTTGAAACAGCAAAGCATGACTACTATGCATATTTTGTAGAATTTACAGTAACTGGCAAACTTGTTTAACAAAAATGGCGACAATTGCGTATGCGCAGGTTCTCTCCTCTGATTTATGTGAAAAACGCCCCGTTCGTTCCTCAAATGACTTACGTTGACGTTTTTGCGTATGTCCAAGAATAGATGTTTGCTGGCCATTGTACTCTATAATAAGCAACTTCTACAATTTTTTTATCGCTTCATTATAATATACCTACGTTGTTATCATTTAGTTTATAATTTATTTAAAAACTTAACAAATAAGATTTATTTTTTTGTTGTAATAAAGCTTATTCATTAAGATCTTATTATTAATATAAGATTAATCAGATTGTTTGATGGTACGGTACAAACGTTCTAGAGGAAAGCACATGAAACGTTGTTCAGGAACCTTAGCGTTATATTAACTACATATTGGTTGATAGGGACACAATGAACTCCACTATAACTTTTTTATGTAACCCGTCGACCACATAATCGCTTACCATCAGGTGAGATGGTGGTCAAGCTAGAGCCTATAAAGAGTAAAAAAACCCGGCGTTTCTATGAGTGTCACCTATAACTTGCCGCCAATTTCGAACCACGTCCTAGAAGTCTAATAAATCAATCTGCCTAGCCTTTTCCCAACTATCTTGGGGTCGGCTTCCAGTATAACCGCAGTTGAATACCAGTATTTTACATGGACCGACTGCCTATCTGACCTCCACAACCCAGTTACTGGGTAATACTACCCCTTGGTAAGACTGGTTGTCACGACTTTCGGGCTTTTGACGACCCGTAACGACTGTTAAAGATCCACGGTTGACAGCCGGGACCAGCAGCTTAACGTGCTTTCCGAGGCACGGAGGAGTCTCGGTATGTAAAGATGGTCACCCATCCATGGACGAACCCCGGCAAGCGTAGCTTAACCTGACGGATCGACCCGTGCGGCTGTTATTACTTTAGCCACGAGCTCCTCCCTAGAAGTCTCTAAATGAACATAAATAAAACACTAGCAGCAAACTGGTGGTCTAGTGAATAGGTTACTTCTAGGCAAGCGTGCTTCATCGTCGACCACATCTTTCCTTTACCATCAGGTGAGATAATGGTCAAAAATAGTAGGATGAACGAAAATAACGAAAAACGAGTTCCAATTTAGCTAATTGGCTATCCTAACAGATGTCTTGATCACATTCCATTCAGGTCATGCCAGTCTCTTGAAGCATATCCACAAGATTTTTAATGGATTTGGATATTTTATTATTTATAACCGTTTTATTTGTTAAAACATTTATTTATGTATCAATCAAAACTTTAAATACGTCTTCTATTATTAAGTTTGGAAGTGCTTTTTATTTTCTGTGCAATAAAAAAAAAAATATTCTGTGGACAAATACAAGACAGTTTTAATCATTGTGGCATTGAGTCATCAATCTTTGCAAAGAAAATATTGAATCAAATTAGAATAGCGAGACTCCGATAGTTACGCTAGGTTATTTTATTTGACTCAGTATTGGAACACAAAAACTCGCCAAACACATGTCTTGTACACAACTAAGGCCTATAAATTGTTGGTCATAAACTGACCAATGATATCATATATAATGGGTGGACTAGTAGTATTAATAAACACTAAAATGAAGGTTTTAGACAGCATTTATCAGATGCCAGAGATCTATTGAATAGAAATATGCAGTATTGTAGGTATCATCTTTTTATGACTTACTAGCTGATCCAGCAACGTTGTTCTACAATAAAAAAATGCCACCCCCCATTTTTTGGGTAGGAGGGTGAAAAATACTTTACAACCTGTTCTCATACATACCAAATATAAAAAAGTGTGTGTGTACTCATGTACGCAAGTAAGAAGTTATACTTCTTTGGCGTAACAAGATAAAAAACTAAACTGTCACAAAGTTTCCAAAATGAAAACAATCATTCTTCATGAAGCACAGACCATAGTTAACTTCAGGGTGTCGGTTCAAGCTAACTTCAGGCTGTAGGATTTTTGTGACGGTGTGCGCTCGCATCGTAAAAATTTACTCTCATAATTTTTCCCTAACGCGCCAAAAGAAGTATAACTTCAAAAAAAATGTCGGTCGAGCCGTTTCGGACGAATGCAACCAGAAACACGAGATTTTTCGATGATTTAGTTCGATTAGCTACGAAGTACGCCAACCCTTCAACCCCGCTGTCCCATGTATTTGCTTCTGCGCAGCGAACCGCGGAGTGTTCCAATCCGCCATAATCTTTAATTCTACTTGTACTCTGAAACCACTATGAAGGTTTAGGCCTTTTCAGTTCAGTGAAGTGTAATTTCTAAAATGAGGTTTGTAGTTTGTACCCAACCGCCCTAGAAGAAGGTAATGTATCTCGGTCACAGATTTTAGGCGTTAAAGATTTCATAAAAGTACTGGTAACGGTAACACTGTTTGTTAATTAGGGTTTTGACTCGCTGATTAGATTGCTAGAGGATTAGATATTTAGGTACCCAATTGATCATAGATTTGGTAGAAAACCAAGTTCGAATATTCCCTTGAAAAAAGTAGAGTAAGAAAATGCTTTTTACTAATATAGGTCTAAAATCGTTTTAATTTTACATTGGTTTTACTAGAATTTATAAACAGTCTTTTTGGATATTTTTTAATGAAACATATTTATTGTGCAAAAGTTTTTTATTATACACAACGCTGTAATATTGTATGTTACTGAATAAACATGTTTATTAGAACATTACATGTGTTTTCATCTAGTCTTATCTCTCTATCGTGCAAATGGTGTAGTATGTCTTGCCCTGTTACAGGATTGCAACCACCCTCACTAATGCACTGTAAAAAGAAAATTCAGGACTAACTGCTGCCTTTTTTTTGAGGGTTTGTATTCATCAGACGATTTCTCCCACTGTGGGAGAATATTTAATTATTTTATTACAACTACTCTCTGCACTTACAGTTTAACACCAACACGTGCAGAGAGTCAACAATTTTAATACATACTAATTATTAAATTAAAAAACAAAAACTTTTTTCAAAAAAATACAGCTGACTTCTAAAAATTGCTTAAACTTTAATTTCGGAAGTCGGTGTATATATTTTTTTTGTTTCTTCGTTATTTGACACCGACTTCCGAAATTATAGTTATTTATGATACTAGTGCGGTAAGTTGGTTTTTACAAACGAGTAGACGAATGTAAGCCCGAGACGAAGTCGAGGGCTTACCATAGTCACGAGTTTGTAAATACCAATCCGCACGTGTGTCATACAACGTTTTTCAACACATTTGCGAGAAAACAGTACCTAGAATAATGAGTAATGAAACCGACTTTTTCAATATACTATTTTTAATATCAAATAAGAAATTAAGTAAGTATACAGATTGGTTACTCTCGGAAATTAATAGTAAAATTTAAACAATTATTGAAATGTAGTGAAATGTGCTGTTTTGGAAGCTGAACTGACTGGCTGACATTATTAAGTTCACTCGTATTATGTTGAAAGAGAGAATGTGACGTAAACGTCGGCGACGACGGCGGTGATGGCTGTGGCGGCGGTGGTGGCTGGACGTTATCGCGTGAGGTAGAAGGGCGCGGTTCCACAGCATTATTTATATTTACAGATTTTGTTATCTTGTGGCCTATTTCAATTTTATTGTGCACCGAGTCTTCAATATAACCTTCTGCAACATTATTAGAGCGCCATCATCCGTGGCGTTTCAGTGTAATGATATCGGCTCCGGAATTCGCTAGCAATGTTGCAGAGGTTCTTCTAAAGCTGTGACCGGTATAACTAACCGGATTATCCAACTTCAAGAACGTGGCTATTTCTTTTGGCCAACGACTTGCCGCATGCATTTACCGTTTTGGTACTTCTGAAAGAATCTATTACTCTTTGCGTTTGTAATTCTTAGAGCTTGATACTTCTTGACAATTGCGTAAAACTCACCATGTATAGTGAATGTACGAGGGATTTTGGTTTTTGTGTCAGGTATCTTGACAAGCAATAAGTCCCCATGGTTTTCGATATCGCTCACATTAATGTTGGCTAATTCTTGTCGTCTGTACGCCCCAGATATACCAAAAATTAATACAGCCTGTAATAAAATACAAGTAATTTACGTATGCTTTATGTGGTGTATACCCACAGGTAAATTACCAAATTAACTATCTTAAATACCTACCTACTAAATTAAGCATTGGTGCCAATAACAACAACCAACAACTCTACCAACAACAACCACAACCAAAAACAACAACCACAACTAACAACAACAACAACACTAGCAGCAACAACATCCACCACAAATAACAACAACCAGCCACAAACAACTAAAAACAAACTACAACAACAACCAACAACACTACCAACAACAACCACAACCAACAACAACAACAACCACAACTAACAACAAAAACACTACCAACAACAACAACCACCACAACCATCAACAACACAAACAACAAACAACTACAACACAAAAAAACATAACACACGAAATAGATGTTTCACATCTGCCGGGCATCCCGTGACGGCCAATATTTTTTTCTCGTAATGCGAAACTCCTTGGTGGAATTCTTTATATTTTATAATTAAATAAAAAAAAAACCGTAAAGGATACGCACGCCGCTATACAACGGAGCGTGCGGTAAAATAGGTACTTAGGTGAGAGTATCTATTTTACCGCACGTTCAATTGTATGGTGCGTAATTTTGAACTTTCGAACGATGTATACAGGCTTCGTAAGTGCATTTTTTGAGCAAATGTGTTGAAAAAGTTTTTTATTTTTCACTTTATAGTTGTTATACCATATAACTAAAAATCCCAATAATATGGAACGTGGAATTTAAACACACTCGTAATTGGAGAAAACAAAAACATCATCTAGGTACACGTATTTTTCGTTTTTGTTCAGTTTCTCAAAAGGACTGAAGCAATTTCGATAAAATTTATATGGGTGGTCCCATATAAATTTTATCGAAATTCTAAACCCTCGGGAGTATATTCTTTCGGATAAAAAAAGAAATTTTGAAAATCGGTCCACAACTGACGGACAAATCGGCGGACATACATAAGAAAAAAAAAAAATACATACAGTCGAACACAGAACCTTCTCATTTTTCGAAACTCGGTTAAAAATAGCTACTTACAGTTGCACAAATGTAAACCGAGATACAGGCAAACCGCCTAGTTCGAATACAGATAGCCCCAAGCTATATGATAAACTGTAAGCCATTAATAAATTGAGTAATAATGTCTTTTTCCAATTTTGTAATATGTGTGTGTACCTATTTATTTTGTTATACATAAAATAATATTCTCTAAAGGTAAAGTTTGTAAGGTTGTAGGAGGTAATCACCCAGGGGTTGTGGATAAATTCGAAACAGAGTTACCGCGCCCCTGGGCACTCAGGGCAGGGAAGGAACAGGGTGGGTTTTAGTCAGTAAGAGTCTGACACGCCCTCCCGCTCCACCCAGAGCGGGAGATGTCATTGGATGATTGCTCACCCATCCAAAAAAAAAAGGAGGTTGTCTCTGGATTGGATCTACTGAACCGATTTTGAAAATTCTTTTACCAATAGAAAATCACGTTATTTGTGAGTGTACTATACTTACTTAATATAATTTTTTGAAATCCACGCGAACGAAGTCGCTGGCGAAGTGCTAGTTAATAAAAAAAACAAAATCTTCTAATTCAGCTGACCAGATAGAGATAAATACTTTATTTTAGCATAGCAATAGCCAGGTCATTGGCTTATACCTATTTGTTCTTTTATTTACAAAGAACACTTATTTTAAAAACGGAACTATGATAAAGCCAAACTGGTATTTACTTCATCAGCTCTGCCTGTTGTTCTACGACCTAACCTACGACAAAGGAATGGCTATTCCATCGTGTATTGATAGTGCATGAACACAGGTAGACAATCTTTGGAGTTTTGCCAAGTTACTTTTGAAATAGGAAGTGCCCTATTTTTTGCAAACTAGATCCTGACCTAACTACGACTACGGCCTACTCTGTGGAAAGGTCATCATTGATAGGTACTTAGCTTGTAGTTGTGAGGTAGGAGGTAGGATAAGTTGTCTTTTTCATAATGTTACAAGCTAGCGTCTAGCTTGTAATACTATGAAAAATAATACATATTAAACCTAGCGCTTGGTGTTAAACCTAGCCCTCCGTCTGGGCACTTCTGGAATGCGGTGGCGCCGGGTAAAAATATTAAGGACAAGGAAGGAAATTTCGTGGTGGTGGAGAGTGACAGAAAAGAAAGGAGGCCAAAACACTACAGTGTAACAATAAATGTGGTTGTTTAATTAATATTTTTCTTCTTTTTTAATTTCTGTAAAATATTTTACACAAGAAATATTCAGTTTACGTTCAGAAACTATAACTTTATCTAATGTCATTGAACATTGCTCTTATCTTGCAATAAATTGGCAACCCGGACCACAGCTGTTATCGTGTTGGAGTGTTTATTTGAAGTATTTTTGTGTTATTTTGTTCAAAATTTATCATTTAAATTAAATTGACGAACAAAAACCCACCATGAATTCGTTTGAACACGCGCTAGCTTTTAGGAAAGAGTTATTAATTGCTGGTAAATACAGAATAATCAGAAGAATAGGTGGCGGCTCGTTTGGAGATATTTATTTAGGCATAAACATATCAAATGGTGAGGTAAGTGAATTTAATTTGCTATTTGATCAACAACTAATCTAATGGGCTGCATGTTCTGCGAGTTTCAAGTGTTTCCAATGTGCGAAATTGGTCAAATAATATTAAAAGTAATGGTATGCTAAGGGCATCTGAATGTTAACCTACATACGGTTAGATCGGCCTATTATCAATTTATTCTTAGTTACATCACGAAGACGTCGTTGATTGTTAAGACAGTTGACCGTGGCAGTGAATACAAGTCGCCACATAATGTATTTATTGTGAACTTTGCACTTCTAATATAGGCTTGTAAAAGTTTTAAAACTTTTGAGCCTACTAAGCATGCTCATGCACTTATTTGATCACAATGATAACTGGATCATATTTAAAACTATATAAACCACTTACAAGTACTATTTTCATACATAAGTGTCTAGTTCAGATAATTTCAGACTATGTAAATTATATTATCAGTGACTAGATGTAGGTGACTAGGTATAAGTAATAAAACTTTAAAACATTTAATTTATTTAAACATGATTCATTTTGAAATTATTCTACAATAGCAATCAAGTACATCAACCATAAATATTTAATTAGGTAAGTCATTAGTTTTGAATTATTAATTTAGTTACAACAATGTTTTTGCAAGATTCCAAGTACTTTTAAATTAATATCTACTATCAATAAGAAAAGTTTTGAAGTGGTTTCTATTCAAGTTCTTATGATAATCTAATATTTCGATAAAAACAAACCATTACTAATCATTACTACCTAATCATTCTACTTATTTTAATGACTCAATATCTAAATTGACTGTACATTTGTTATCAGACATAATTAATTTTCCTAGTACTAATGGTTCTGAACTTGAAAAAACTAGAGTAACCACAAGTAACAAACATTACAATAATTGAGTATTTTTTAATAGCAAAATATTAGACAGTCTTACTTTTAAAAATATTTTTCCTGCTAGTTTCAGCAAGATTAATTAACAGTCTAAGGCTTAGTTCTGACTTCAGAACCGCTTTAGCTTGCGTTGCCATGGGAACTAAACTTAACCTTCTGCTGCCATCTTTAAAAATATACATAATTTTAATAACACTATATCACAATACCTCGCATTCAAGTTCCACTATTTAAATAGGCCGCCTACGATTCTTCTATCTCAGTAAGAATTCTACTAAACAGAATAAAAATCAACAACTTCGAAAACTGGCAACATTAAACGTAAATGGCTACGTTTAGAAACTAGATGATTTTACCTCCTTGCTCAATATTTTATTGATTTTTATGATAATTTAAAAATAGAAAACACCATAAATCAGTATCAAACGCACGTCAAAAGTTACACAATAATTTTAAAAATATTTGTTGTGTTATTTAAAATACCTTTGAGACACAAATATTTTTTAAATTCTAATCGGAAGAAAGTACTGAGTACGCGTGGCCTACTTTTCGAACGCATTACGTCCTCCATTCAGTCACAGTTTCGTAAAATGTAGCCGTGAATTTATTATTGTTTTTATTATAAAAGTGCGTAATTAGTGCTTTCGAGTTATATTTTACAAATACCCGGACAATTAAAAACAATCTGCAACCATGTCGACTTTTATGAGTTCACGGAAGGAAATATTGATTACTGGAAAATATAAGGTGTTGAAAAAAATCGGCGGTGGATCGTTTGGTGATATTTATTTAGCGATCAACATCGCGAGTGGCGAGGTAACGTGATTTATTTATACCGTTTAGTGTATATTATGTTCAGCGTTAATTTGCTTTCGTAACGTTGTGAAGGCCCACGCGTCATCGATGGCACGTTATGGCGGGGAGAGGGGTGCATGTTGATTATTTTCTATGACGTACTAGGTATGTAGGGAAATGAAGATTGGACGTTGATATGATATTTCCAGGGTCGTCGGCGTATGACTAATCTACACCCAAATCAAAGTAATATGTCTTGATGTATTCACAAAATATGTACCAAAGTTCATGTTTTACGTTTTCTACCATAAATCGCGTCTGTGTTCGCTTTCACCACATTATGCGCTTTTATTGTTCAAAGATGACCTCCTCGAGATTGATCTGAGCAATTTGGTGTATTTTAGCTCTTTTTATGCTATTAAATCGTAATGTTTTTATGCTAATTGTAAAATTACTGGGTCAGTGGTTCATGGAGTCAACATTACATCAAGAACCTATTTTATTTAACCTCTATGCTCAAGACTTCATACAGAAAATCTTCAAAAAAATTCTGTTTTATAGTTGTACAGAAATAATACTAGCTTTGACCTTGGTTAAACTAGATTAATGGGTCACTGACTAGCACAGCTGGGAAATACAAAATATTTTAGATAAAAATAATATTATTACACATTTCCACCTTGATTCTCTTCTTCTCTACATGTCTATTACTATGGCTAGTAAAAAAGTTCGTATTGGTGCAGTATAGGAAAACTTAACAGCTATTTTGTCTTCAAATATAACCATGAATATGAATGGGTACTAGATTTAAGAAGCCAGCCCATGTGCCTTTGTCTCAGATTATTATTACTCAACCCATTGTTTCAAACTATTCTTACAAATAGGTAAACAAAAATCTTTATTGATGTAAACACTGTCAGTCATGTTTACCATTCTTATTAATTTCTTGGTTTGTATCCATTTCACAACAGGGAGCTATATCTCAAGTAATTATATATAACAAGAAATTGAATTTAAAAAAAACTGGCCAAGAGTGTGTTTGCACATTTAGGGGTCTGTACCAATTTTTTACTATTTGTATGGCTTAGGGCCAACAAGATTTAAAGACTGTAGCTCCAACCATTTGGCTGTAAAACCTGTATGTCAGACGATGGACAGACAAACACTTGAGTGGCCCTCGAGTTTCCGATTGGTCCCTTTGAGTCCGGAACCCCACCCTAAACTCTTGAAAGTTAGAGTGAACAGGCTTCTTCTGGGTAAGCTTGCTCAATCATCGACTCTGTCTCTGTCACCTCTGACCTAGACTAGAGTCAAGAGCAAGCCCATCAATAATAAAAAAAAACTACAGAACTTTAAAGTAAATTATTGTTGTGTAAACATATTACATTTGAAAAACCCATAACAAAGAATATTTCTTGTTAAAATGAGTCATATTCACAATGCAATCTAAAAAAATTTTTCTACAAACAATTTATAAACAGGACATTACTTTAAATTAAATAAACACTATAAAATTGAAATAGATGTCTACATGTTTGAGACTTTGTTTTGTTTAGAAACTTACCAGCTGACTAAAATCATGGATACCTACGTACTGGCGTCCAAACATCATTGGCACTGGTTCTGTCAAGTCACAGTTGTACCAAAATGATCTTAAAACTGATTGCTTTAGTGGTCTAGTTGTACCAAGCGGGGTGTCGGGCGAAAGGTGGGTGTACCATAGGTAGGTACATCTCTGCCTTACCCTTTTAGCCTCGAATGGGTGAGAAGTACAGGTGTGATTTTATCTCATCATCACCATCATCATTTCAGCTGAAAGACGTCCACTACTGGACATAGGCCTCATTCAAGATTCCCCACATTGCCCATTCTTATATTATGTTATTATTCTTATATTATATCTAAACATAAATCAGAACTATTGAATTTGAATATGATAGATGGAATTGATTGTGATGGAAGTCATTAAAACTAATTATTAAGTGCAGACTTTCATAAGCTAATTATTGTCTTCTTGTTGCTGTAGTTTTTTAGCAGTTGAATGTAAAAACTTTCATGTTATCATTTTAGATGGTCAAAAAGTCAATACTTCAAGTACTGTCAAATATTCTTGGCCAGAAATCCTTATTTACTATACTGATTCTTGTTAAGGCTCAATTACACCTTCCGATTTCAAGGCACCAAATTTAGGAACAAACTAACTAGGAATCAGGAAGCGAGCGATTACACTATCCTAAATTGAACTCCTAAATCGGGCTCCTAAGTCGGCAGTGTTGCCAACTCTTACAAATTCGAGTCCCTAGAACCCTAGACAGAATATCAAAAGTCGCTCTAAAGTCTCTTAAAACTGATTCTACCAGGAGCGGACTAAAAAATAAAAAGAGTGGACTCAGATTCTTTTTCTGGGAAAGGGACTTTGTGAAATTTAATTTAATTTTAAAAGCAAACAAAAATACTACTAGCCCATTTGTAGCGACAATGTCGCTAAATTGGCAACACTTAGCTCTAAATCGGAGTGATACGATTACACTATCCTAAATCATACACAATTTAGGAAGTCACTAAATCGGACACTAACTGCTCTAACTGCTATTACACCTTCCTGTTTCCTAAATTGGGTTCCTTGAAATAGGAAGGTGTAATTGAGTCATTAAACATGCCCCAACAAAATAATTGCAATGAAATAATGTGAGACACGTAAGCGAGACAATAACTTTACTGTGTTCAGTTTGTATAGCTGACAAGATGACATGATTAAGATCAAGAGTGACATGATTATTCTTTCTGGTTCTAGTTTATCAACTCCTGAAATGTCCCAGCTTTTACATAATTACAAATACTATTTGATTTATAATTTGACTGCTCTTCACATTTTAATTGTTGATCATTTTCATTGTTTTAAGCTCTGAAATAATGATGATAGTTTGAGGTTCAGAAATCAAAATATTATGTTATGAATCACTAAAACTATGCTCACATTTCCCAAACAATTCATAGTAATAAGTCTATTTTTAATAATATTGCAACTGAATAAGATACAGTATAATCAGCTACCTGCCAATCTCAAATAACATTGTCATTGGATTTACTGATATCATTCCTTATCTCTCTCTTTTCATGCCATTTTGGCATACACTGTTAAGTTTTTATTACACCATCCAATTTCAAGGAAGCCAATTTAGGAAATCGGAAGGTGTAATTAAAGTTAGAACAGTTAGTCTGATTTAGTGAGATTTGAAAGTCCCGATTATTTACTTCTTAAATGGATTATGATTTAGGATAGTGTAATCGCATCGCTACGATTTAGAGCTAAGTGTTGCCAATTTACCGAGTTTGTAGCTAGAAAATACGACTTTTGTTTAAGTCTTAGCGACAAAAAATAAGAATTGACGACAAAAATGGTTTAAGGCTCAATTACACCTTCTGATTTCAAGGGACCCAATTTAGGAACAAGCTAACTAGGAAGTAGGAAGCTAGCGATTACACTATCCTAAATTCTATCCTATTCCTAATTACAAATTCAAGCCCCTAGACAGAATATCAAAAGTCGCTAGAAAGTCTCTAAAACTCATTCTATCAGGAGCGGACCAAAAAAGAAACAGTGGACTCAGATTTCTTTTCTGGGAAAGGGACCTTGGGAAATTTAATTTAATCTTAAACACATATAAAAATACTAATAGCTCATTTATAGCGACAAAGTCGCTAAATTGGCAACACTTACCTCTAAATCGTGGTGATGCGATTACACTATCCTAAATCGTACACAATTTAGGAAGTCAAATCGGGATCTCCCAATCTCACTAATTCGGACACTAACTGTTCGAACTTCAATTACACCTTCCGATATTACTAAATTCACTTTCTAGTTTTCTAAATTGGGTCCCTTGAAATGGAAGGTGTAATTGAGGCTTTAGCGACTTATCTGACGACTTTTGGAGTATAAATCAAAACAATTTTGATTTGTTAACTCGACACTTCTTCAAAAATGTATAATTCTGTCTAGGGGCTCGTATTTCTAGGAGTTGGCAACACTGGGCTCTGATTTAGAATTACGATTAAAGCGCTTAATACACTATCCAACGTCAAAAGAGCCAATTTAGGAAATCGGAAGGTGTAATTGAAGTTAGAACACAGGTCGGTTAGAGCGGTTGCGGTTGCGCAGTACGTCCGATCCTAATCCGTGAAAATACAGATCTAGAAAACTCGGACCGAATTCGGATATTGCTTTACGCACTACCTCCGATCCCAATCCGTGATTCAGAGTATTCAGACGTCATTTTACAAAGAGCCACAGCAGAGCGTTCATGTCGTTGATCATGACTTCATGAGTCCTTTCAATCGACGTCAACTTCTGGCAATGCTATTGAATACGTACGAAGAACTAGAAATATTTACCCCTAAAGTTAAAGTTCTCCTAAAATCACCACATTTATTTAGAAATCCCCCAAAAACAACACTTTATGTTTTGTAATATTCTTAGGTATTTAAAATTTAGTTTTCTTCTTTTTAAAATCATACATTTGTTTATACTTAACATTTTAATGGATGGAATTACCTACATGTTATGCAAGTACCTAAGTATTCTTACTAACGAGGAATAGGATGGTTTCTTAAAAATATCTAAATGGTCCGCCAGTTAAATTACCAAAAAATATTGGAAACCTACGTATTTTTTCTTGGTCTCGTAAACAAAAAATGAGGACGACACAGTGCGTTAAAATTTCGCGTGACGTCATGCCATGTTACACTTTTTACCACTAAGTGACGTAACAAGCCCCCACTCCTGAACTTTGATGCGTTTTATCTTTACCATTTTCGTTTCATTGGTTTGGTAAAGCAAAAAATACGTGTCGAATATATTTTGATAATCTAACTTACGGACTAAATAGGGATGTTGCTATGTCGCTAGGTCAACAATTAAAAATTTGAGGATCCTAGGACCTGTACATATAAATAAAAAGTCCCCTAAAATACCCCTAACAATATAAGCCCGTAAAAAAACCCATCCCACTTATTTACCCCCAAGATTTGGGAGGAAAACCCCTAAATTGGAAAGTTTGGAACCCTGTCCACCGAGTCACGTCACTCCCCGGCCACAAACGGCCGGTTACGATTTAGAAAAGTGTAATCGCATCGCTACAATTTAGAGCTAAGTGTTGCCAATTTAGTGACTTTGCCTCTAGAAATGACGACTTTTGTCTTAGCTAGAAAAAAACCGGCCAAGAGCGAGTCGGACTCGCGCGTAAAGGGTTCCGAACAAATCATATTTTAGTCAGGTTTTTTTTTAAACTGCCTCCACCTCATTGGTTTTCCTGTAATCTATAAGTAAACTACTTTCTGTATTTTTTTCAAAATTTTAGGCCCATTTATTTAGGGTACACGTCCGTGTTTGGGTGACAGATATTCATGTGTGTACCAAATTTCAACTTTTTTTTTTTTGTGGGGTGGGAAATCATCCAATGACATATCCCGCTCTAGGGTGTAGCGGGAGGGCGTGTCAGACTCTTACTGACTCAAACTGTTCCTTCCCTGCTCTGAATGCCCAGGGGCGAAGTAACTCTTTCGAATTTATCCTCGACCCCTGGGCAGGCATCGGCCATGACGAGCTCCGTCATGTTTTGCTGACAACTCTTTGAGGCGCACGTGGAACACTACGCGCCGTCGACTCTCGGGCCTGGTGCTGATCGGACGGTGAGTTACCCACTACTCGCCGTCCGAAATTTCAACTTTTATCGGTCCAGCAAATTCGGAGCAAATTGGCTGTGACGGACGGACAGACAGACAGACACACGAGTGATCCTATAAGGGTTTCGTCAGAGGAGTTAGGAGTCGTTAGGAGTCCAATTTAGTGTAGTGTGATAGCTAGCTTCCAACTTCCTAGTTAGTCAGTCATCTTCCTGCCCTTATCCCATGTTACTTGGGGTCGGCGCAACACGTTGTTTTCTTCCATTCTGTCCTGTCAGTTGTCACGCTGTCACTAACTCCCTTTTCTTTCATACCACTCCTCACACAATCCATCCATCCTTTCTTTGGCCTCCCTCTCCCTCTCCATCCATCCACATTTATATTCATAACTCTTTTAGTTACATGTGTTTCATCCCTCCTCTTTATATGACCATACCAAGATAAGCGGTTCCCTTTCAACTTTTCTGTGACCAACTTCCTAGTTAGTGAGTTCCTAAATTGGCTCCCTTGAAATTGAATAGTGTAATAAGCGCTTTAGGAATCCAATTTAGTGTAGTGTGATCACTAGCTTCCTACTTCCTACTCAGTGTTCCTATAGTGGCAAGGGAGCGTGCAGGAACTATAGATGGCGCCACATAAATGTCTATGTCAAGTATTTCTACAGTACAAGTTGCGGATTTCACTCACTAGATGGCAGTCTATGTTATGCGTACTGCTTGTGTGCATGATGCGTGTGTGTGTGTTTATATGGCACGGAAATGTCAATGACAAGTTTTTAAAGGGTAAAAGTTTCGAGTTTACTCCACTAGATGGCATAGACTACGCCGTGCACGTTCCCTATAATAAGCGCTTTTATTTTGAGCCATATGTTCACTGATTGGTAATGGCCTTCCTCCTTTCGCCATGTCTACCAGTTATTGACGCACTAAAGCTTTTGTTCCCATAACCACCACATCATCATTGCCTAGCCTTTTCCCAACTATCTTGAGGTCGGCTTCCAGGCCAACCGGATGCAGCTGAATACCAGTATTTTTCATGAAGCGACTGCCTATCTGACCTCCACAACCCAGGTACTGGGTAATACGATACCCCTTGGTAAGACTGGTTGTCAGACTTTCGGGCTTCTGACGACCCGTAACGACTGTCAAATATCTACGATTGACAGCCGGGACCAACAGCTTAACGTGCTTTCCGAGGCACGGAGGAATCTCGGTATGTAAAGATGGTCACCCATCCATGGACCAACCCCGGCAAGCGTAGCTTAACCTGACGGATCGACCCGTGAGGCTGTTATTACTTTAGCCACGAGTTCCCATAACCACCACACCATTGCTTAATCTTTTGTTTCCATAACCACCACACCATTGCTTGTTAGTCCAGCTTATTCGCGATCCGAATTGAGAAAAGTAGTAGAGGAAATCTTAGTAGATTTTTATTTATTTTTCGTATCTTATTTGAAATCTTACTTGAAATTAAAATATCTGTGTAAAATAAAATAAAAAACTACCAGGTAAAATTAATTAATTAAGACATAATGGCAACATCAGCGCTTTCGATCATGGTAGTTTTGAATCGTTCTTACAGCTGGCAACACTGCCATTGTGACGTCACATGAATAGGCTGACGACACCTTTTTAGACTTCGTAATAAAATGATTTTCAGTGGTTTTTCGTAGTGTTTCTACGGTTTATAGTGTTTTTGAACTATTATAAACGATAAATTAACTAAGTGTTGTGTTAAAATTTGACTCGGTGCGATGGGTCACCAATAATTCTAGTAACAACGAGTGATGAAGGAAAAATAAAATGGCTACCTTTGAACGCATGTTGTTAGCCAGGAAACATGTAGTTATAAATGAAAGATACAACGTTATTCGTAAAATCGGTGGTGGCAGCTTTGGAGATATATTTTTAGGAATAAATGTCAACGATGGAGAGGTAAATATCATTTCAAAGATTGATTTTTCATTATACAAATTTTCTTAGGAACGATTTCTTGTGTCAAGACGGCCGTGTATTTCGTGGTTTTTGTTCTTGAAAATGGCGGTCTGGGCGTATTTTTTATTAAAATCGGCCCTGTATTGAGTAGAGTTTTGAATTTTAGCATGTACTTTATGATATTTCACGTGCATTTCATGATTTACGTAATTAGGGCAGTTTGAAAAATACGCCTTGTTTGAAATGTATGATGAGAGGTCACTGTAGTAAGGATCTTTTGGGCTAGTTCGATATTTTCAGTCAGAACTAATGTTTCGCAATATTCCGTTGTAACTATGGCTTATGTATCGTTATTGTGAAATGTCGCTGATGAATTTCATATCGTGTCTACTGACTTGTAATTTGCCATTTAGGAACCAGCTGTTGGCTAACAATAGGTAGATTATTGTTCAATACCATTTTACAGATTTTTATTTCTCATGTTTCTCTTCTACAAAAAAATGATTAATTGTCACTGATCAAATTAACCATTTCCCTATTACATACAAAGGTACCCACGAATCTTAATAAGTAATAAACTGATTACCAAGTAATTTCCAAATCTTGATGTTAAGGGCCTTGTATGACTCATTACTTGCAGGTATTTTTCATACAAGAAAAATCAATAAAATATGTTTAAGTTCAAAGTTACCTTAACTTGTTTTTGTGTTTATCAATTTATGACTTTGTTTTTATGTTGATTAACAAACATTGAAGCTCATGTTAATTTCTATCAAGTTTTATTATAATGATATGGCCAAACAAAGTCTTTGTAGCTATAGAATTTCCACACTCATCATTCTCCTGCCCTTATCCCTCACACTCACTAGCATCAAATGTTTTGTTATCAGTTAATTGTCTTTGTCTGCATACTATTCTTTTATTTATTTTATTGATTCCTTAAAATTTCTCATAATAATGTTAGTTGGTAATTTTACTTGCTGAGTATTGACTATTTAGTCAGTACCTAACAGGGCTGTGGAGGTTAGATTAGCAGTTCCTCATTTAAAAAACTGGTCATACTACTGCATCCAGTTTGACTGGCCCCGGGACCAACTCTAACATGGTTGGGAAAAATTCTAGGCAGAAAATGATGAATCATTGAAATTAAAATAAAATTTACTGTTATCTTATTGCAAAGACAAAGAATTCTCTCTTTCCAAACCTCTTTGCCCCACTGTCTCTGTATCTTGCAGTCTCTGTAAAATGTTGTGTCAAATTAGCTTGAAAATTCAATAATACCTCCATTTGATTTCAGAAAACAAAGATTTCATCATATTGTATTAAAAATCCCGTCCATAATATTAGTAGTTTTGAAATGATTCATGTTTCTAAAAATGCTATAATTTTACTCATTAAGTTACTCAATGTGTTAGGAATGTTAATATTTCTGTTAAATAAACTTGAGTAAAATTTTAACTATTTATCATGACCTTTGTTATACAATGCATATTAATAATGTGATTGTGTATTCTATAGATATCACTAGACGTAAAACAAGGCTGTATCACATAAAATATGGAACAAATTTAAACATTGTATCTATATGAAATTCTGTCTATTCTGAGAAATGCTACGTTTTCATCCTTTGAGCATGAATTACATTAAAAACATTTGGTTTAACATTTCATTTGTCCAGTCTCCTTATCTTATTGTTTTCATGAAAATCTTGACCTGATTTTCATAATTTTTGTGTTTCATCTTATTATTTGAGTCCAGTTTTCTGTTCTACTTGTCTTCAAAGAGTTGCACTATAGGCTCTTAACCTCATGACTAAAAGCCCTTTGTTCTTTGCCTTACCTTTTGAAATAAAATAGAAAAAAAAAACTGTTTTAAAAGTAGATCTGTTGATATTTACCCAGTCCATAAACAAAGTTGTAAACAGAAAGTTACACATCTTTCATGTAGGCGTTTCACCAAGGTGAACTCAACAAACTGCTTTCTGAGCCGTGGGTGTCACTCAAAGGTTACCCTGGGATTTTAAGCATTCTCTTTTGCACCTGATATAGCATGCTGTGATCACAAATCTGGTATTTATAATCAGTGCAAGTCTTAGATGTCTGTCAAACTAGGCCCTAAAACCTGATCTATTTATTAATTAGCCACATACCAGGATGTATCAGCTGCGTACAGCGAGCAGTGGGTAGCTCGCCGTCCGATCAGCACCAGGCCCGTGAGTCGACGGCGCGTAGTGTTCCACGCGCGCCTCATGGAGATGAGTGTCAGCCACCACTGACGGGGCCCATCGTGGCTGGTGCCTGCATGCCTAGGGGTATCGGATAAATTCTGTTACTGCACCCCTGGGTACTCAGGCAGGGAAGGAACAGGGGTGGGTTTAAGTAAGACTCTGTTTGATATGATGACTCGGCATCAACATTATTACTAACTACCTTCTGCCGGTGGCTTTGCCCACGAGGAATCAGTACTTCCCCTCTTTATAAATTATAGGCTATATGTTATTCTGATGTAGAAGCTATATTAGTGTAAAGTTTCATCAAAATCCGTTCAAAAGTTATTGAGTGAGAGTCACATACAATCATCCTCACTAACTCACATCTATACTAATATTATAAAGAGGTAAAGTTTGTGAGGTTGTAATCTCTGGATCTACTGAACCGATTTTTACCAATAGAAAGCCACGTTAGTTTTGAGTGTCATCTAGGCTATAAATTTTTGTAATCCACGTGGACTAAGTCGCGGGCGAAGTGCTAGTTTATAATATTAGACAGAAATCTTTCAGAATTTCTATCTTATGGCGTAATTACACGCTCGTATTCGATTGCCCATGGAATTCGGACAAACGACCAAGTGTTAATGAACGGAGTCGATTACGCCCGTATTCGAGATTTATTCAAACAAAGAGAACTTCGGCGCCTCCTTGACGCTATGCAATGTAATTAATGCATCGGATGGCCGAATTCGAGTAACGTCTTTCGTGCACCCGAATACGGGCTAACGACCAAGTGTAATTGCGCCACTACATGCATCTATTTAATTTAGTACCTATAGCAACAAATCAGTACATCATCGGTCTTCATTCTTCAGCCCTTATGCCAATTTATATGATCTTACATCAGCAGTTTCTTTGTTACTTGTAGCGACATCTAGGTTGCCACATATGATGAGTTCTTACATGTAAGTACCCGTCTAGTCGGAGAATACTCCCTTTTCAATTGGGTTGATGATTAAAAATATTACGATACAGTGCGTTGAAATTTCGCTTGACGTCACACGAGTTAAAATTGTACCACTTTTTACTCAAAAGTGACGTAACAAGCAGGGAACTTTGATGCGTTTTATCTTTGTCATTTTTCATTGATTTGGTAAAGCAAAAAATACGTGTCCAATGATAATCTAACTTACGGACTAAATACAATTTTTTTTTTCTCCTGTAATCATCTATTGTGGTTTGCGGAACTTAACACCCTGTTCCATATACCTCGACACCTTGGCTATGTCTAAAAGCTGTTGCCACAGTGCGATGTGACGATGAACGCAACTGCATTGCAATTTGGATTGACATCTCACAAACGGTTTTACCTTTTTCTTTTTTTGTGGGGTGAGAAAACATCCAATGACATGTCTCGCTCTAGGGTGGAGCGGGAGGGCGTGTTAGACTCTTACTGACTAAAACCCACCCCTGTTCCTTCCCTGCCTTGAGTGCCCAGGGGGATAAATTCGAAACAGTTACATCGCCCCTGGGCATTCAGTGCAGGGAAGGAACAGGGGTGGGTTTTAGTCAGTAAGAGTCTGACACGCCCTCCCTCTCCACCCAGAGCGGTAGAAGTCACCTGATGGTTTCCCACCACCAAAAACGCCATAATTATGTACCTTCAGTGATGTGCCACGCTCTCCTTTTTAACCGACTTTCGAAAAAGGAGGAGGTTCTATGTTCGACTGTGTATGTATGTCCACCGATTTCTCCGTCAGTTGTGGACCGATTTTCAAAATTCTTTTTTTATCCGAAAGAATATACTCCCAAGTTGGTCCCATATAAATTTTATCGAAATTGCTTCAGCGCTTTTTGAGAAACTGAACAAAAACGAAAAATATGTATACCTCGATGACGTATTGGTGTTCTCCAAATGTTTAAATTCCACATTCCATGGTATTGGGGTTTTTAGTTCTGGGGTATAACAACTAAAAAGTGAAAAATAAAAATCTTTTTTACAAAAAAACAACCGACTTCCAAAAAAAATACACTAAAAATTAAAAAATAACTTTAATTTCGGCAGTCGGTGTCAAATAACGAAGAAGTAAAATACAAACACCGACTTCCGAAATTAAAGTTATTTTTTAATTTTTAGTGTATTTTTTTTTTGGACGTCGTCGGTTGTTTTTGTTGTAAAAAAGTTTTTGTCGCCCGATGCCATAAAGCTGAGGCAGGCACTATAAACTCTCACTTACTAGTTTCATTCACTAAAGATTTTCCCAGGTATGACAATATTTAAGAGAGCCCAGATGCTCGTTATGAAATGCGTGTAATGCCGAGACAGGTGGTAGAGTGCCATATGTTACATTGTTACTATGTGTGGACATATCGTGTGACATGATTTAAATTTTACCCAGTATGTCAACAAAAGTTAACTTTGGCCACGTTTTTTCAATGATAGGAATAAGTACTTTAAGTGTGTTGGGTTGTGAGAGTGTTTGAAAGAGTTACCGCGGCCCTGGAAGTCCTGCAGGTGTATTCGCTAACTCAGTTGACTTCAATTTGATAGGCACTTTGCTGTACATTGCTGCTTTGCCGTATAGGAAAACAAAAATGTACCACAGTGCCTAATATCCACCGAGCAATGTACTGCATAGTGCCTATCAAATTGATGTCAACTGAGTTAGCGAATACACCTGCTGTAACGCACAGGCAACTGAAGGAATACGCCAACACGAGTTGGTTTTAACTATTTAGGACACGCCCTCCCGCTCCACCCAGAGCGGGAGAAGTTATTTGATGATTCCTCAGCCTATAAAAAAGAAAATATCTACATCCAGCAGGCGTACCTCTGCCCAGGGGTTGTGGATAAATTCGAAACAGAGTTACCGTGCCCCTGGGCATTCAGGGCAGGGAAGGAACAGGGGTGGGTTTTAGTAAGAGTCTGACACGCCCACCCGCTCCACCCAGAGCGGGAGATGTCATTGGATGAATTCCCACCCCCTAAAAAAAAAGCAGGCGTACCTATTCGCTAACTCAGTTGACATCAATAATTGCTGCTTTGACGTATAATAAAACCGTAGTGCCTATTATAATCGATGTCCACCGAGCAATGTACTGCACAGTGCCTATCGAATTGATGTCAATTGAGTTAGCGAATACACCTGCTGATTCGTTGAAAGCGTAGCTTTGTTAACATTCTTAATAAATATAATTTCAGGGTAAAAAAAATAGGTTTGTTTACTAGAATAAATCTAATTGGTCCGTCGGCGTCGGTATTTTTTCTTTTGTCATTTTGTACCGTTTAGTGACTGTAATTTTTAGCTGACTTCATTTATTGGTTTTGGTAAAGCAAAAAATACGTGTCCTATATTTTTTGATAATCTAACTTACGGACTACATAGAATTTCTATTAAGGGCCTACCTCCGTATAAGTGGCACCCTCATTAAACAAAAAATCGTATCTTTGCGTTTGTTACTAAGAAGATAAGGTATTTTTACGTTGTTAAAACAGGACTCAAAATGTTTCGTACCCATAGTAGTTTTTGACACTTTTGCTTACTACTTTGGAATCAAAGTCTGGAATCACTCACTGCTGGGAATTCACATCTCCTTTCTGGTCTTAAATTTCACGGTCTCTCGTGGGTTTCTCATCCAGTTGTTTCCCGCGACTTTGACGAAACAGTCAACGCATCATATAATAAAGACATACTTGTAAATAATACTTGCTGATTATCTGTGGAGACAAAATATGGAATAGGTCCATTGAATAAGTTTATTTTCATCTGATACATCGTCAAACTTCAAAATTCCTGTAGTAACGTCATCTTTACTCCAAACAGCTGTTATCCTGCCCCAGCGACTCGATCGTAAGATATTATTAGCTTTCAGGGGATGTCTTCCGATAATACCCCTTTGTCGGTTCTTTCACATACCCATGGGAAACTAAGGGGTGCCATTCATACTTATTGTCGACTGTAGACTTTATTTATGCTCAATAGGTGGTCCAGATGTATCCAATGTAGCTTTTACTTGCATAATGTAAGAATCATTCTTGGTTAACTGTTACTTTGGTCTTATGCGACTGGTTTCGAGCTTGTAAGGAGTTCTTTGTCAAAGATTCTCACGCGGTAAGGTCGCTAGACAGTATTGAGCCTTGCCAAAATTATAATATTAGCAACCAATGGGTTCTCTCCACTCTTACAAAGATTGTTTTGCTGTTTTATTGCACTCCTAAGCAAAGACCTGCTCCATCTCTCAGAACCAGCGTTTCCACTTTCCAAAACAAAAGTACATACCAAAAGTCTATGAATTCTTTAGTCTCAGGCAATCTCGCGTGAAAATGTAGCGAGCTACTTGAACATGTAACTTTGTAGGGGTTTGATAATACTACATTACATCACACAGTTCGCGACGGCCTACTTTGTACGTAATTGGTCTGCTCATTTACAAGCACTATTGGAGTCTACTTCAAACAAGTTCAATATTACTTATACATCTTTGTCTTGAGTACATTCAGATGCTTATAAAAATAAATAACAGCAGAATTACCTTTTTAATGATATCCAAAGCTTAATACACCCCAAAAAAAAAAACTGGCATTCCGGGAGTACCGACAGAAGTGAAAACTTGAACGAAATCCGCTACGCGATCCTGCTAGAAGTGAACACTCGTAGCGGATCGCGCAGTATCGGTGTCGGTTTTCACTTCAAATGAAAACAATCCGCTACGAGTGCTACGACGGTCGGTCGCAGCACTCGTAGCGGTGACGCGCGGGTTTTGCCCAACGCGCCGAAAGTTTTCACTTCTAATAAATGGTTAGGGTAGTTTTAAAGTCATGCTAAGTACCGAGTTTAGGTTTGACTGCACTCTGGCCGTTAACACTATTATACACACAAATAAAACGCAGTTAAACGAAGCGATTGGCAGGTGATCATTAATATATTGAACAAATCACAGCTTCTACCGTGCATTTGATAATTTTCACATAATTTTTTGGAAGTTGTCTTCGGCTTTGTGTGCCTGTGCATGGGTTATTTTTCATGTCAAAATGAACTGTATCATTACTGGGCAAGGATCTCTTCCATACCTTGTCATGCCCCTTTCGCTCGGCTGTATGGTTCTGTTCTAAATCCAAAACTTCCTACCAAATAAGTATGTAGTCGTGTGAAACTGTTAGACGACCCTTACCAATGTGATTCTCTATTGTTACAGGAGGTAGCAGTGAAAGTTGAATCTATAAAGGCGCGGCACCCCCAACTTCTCTATGAGAGCCGAGTGTATAAGATGCTCCAAGGGGGCATCGGCATACCACACATAAGGTAAGTAGTGCTAAAAATCTGCGTTAGTTTTATTTTGGTTCAAAATATTCTAAGTAAAATTGCAACCAATTCGCAAAAAACAAGGAACGAAAGACGCTAAACATTTGAGAAAGTAAGAAAAAGAAGCTAGCTACTAGCCTTTTGACATCCCAGCGTATCGCGCTGTTGGTAAATATGTCTTTACAGATATGCAGGTACATCACTAACCGTATAATAATGTATAGTTGAAACGTCACCCGGAAGCGGCGAACCGCATCGCGAAACACGATTGTCACAACTGTATTTCGGTGCGTCAAACAGAGTTTTAGTTACCAAGCCCAAAAGAACGGTTTTTACTGTAAACATATGTACTGGTATTTTTTACAGCGGCTCTCACAAAATCGATCCAGTCGTTGTTTTTGTAATGGCCCTAGGCAGTCCACGTATTACGAGTGTTGCTACGTTACCTAGACTACGCACATGGATGACGAAAACGGGGCCCAAGTGTCCGATTGACCTAAAACTGCGCCCGTATTTAGGCATCTGCCAAAAAGGGAATGGCTGGAACGTTTGAGCTCTGGTTTTACTATGCCTAAGCCTGACCAAAACAAACAAATATATATTTGTACGCTTGACACCTTTAATAAGCATCAACACGACAACAAGGCATCTATCATCATATTATCTTTTCACCGCCAGTTTATCACCATGACTGGCACGGGTCCATCTTTCCAATTACTGTTAATCAGTTCACTCATTAAATATGCTCGACGACAGGTAACCAAGTCCTTGAACATAGGACCTTCAGCAAATCAACTGCCTGACCTCAATCCAATGTTAAACCGTTACAAGGTTTATCAGATTTCGATATAAAACACCAGCTATAACAGTAGTTTATAACTGAAACCATAGAAAGTGCGTTACCTAACTTGCAATTTTGTGTTACGTGCGAACTCTGCGGACGTAAATACGATTTATGTGGCATTGGCAACCATCATGGTTTTTGAAAGTCTTGATGTTTGTTTTGTTTCAGTGAGGCTGTATGTATGCCTGAAACCCTCGTACTATTAAATAAATACCGAATTCAATGTATAAAAAGCTTTTTACAAAAAAAAAAAAACCGACTTCCAAAAACGAAAATACACTAAAAATAAAAAAATAACTTTAATTTCGGCAGTCGGTGTTTGTATTTTATTTCTTGGTTTTTTGACACCGACTTCCTAAATTAAAGTTATTTTTTAATTTTTAGTGTATTTTCGGTTTTGGAAGTAGGTTGTTTTTTTTTTTGTAAAAAGTTTTTTATTTTTCACTTTTTAGTTGGTAACAACCCAAGAACTAAAAACCCTAATAAAATGGAACGTCGAATTTAAACATACTCGTAATTGGAGAAAACCAAAACGTCATTTATGTATACGTATTTATCGTTTTTGTTCAGTTTTTGAAAAAGCGCTAAAGCAATTTCGATAAAATTTATATGGGGCCACTTGGGGAGTATATTCTTTCGCAAAAAAAAAAAGAATTTTGAAAATCGGTCCACAACTGACAGAGAAATAACCTCGTTTTTCGAAGTCGGTTAAAAAATAGGCTCTTGTCTCGTGACCTATGAGTCATAGATTTTTGCTGTTGCCGTGATTTTGCTTACAAAAAACCTGCATAGAAACAGTATGAAGGCCCATTGCGGGTGTATGACTCAATCAGTCCATCTCTAGAATATGATTCAGATTGTAGTCCAAAACCAGTTATATCAATAAAATATCACGAGTTGTTTTCCCGTAGCTTAGTTACCATGCCACAGTTTATGGCAATCAAACTCATCGTTGTTTAGGATCCGAACAGCATTGATTACTCAAACTGTATACAAACAAGGTCTGACCGACGCCTACTGGTATTATGTTGAGGCCACCAGTTTGTAAAGGAAGTCCGACATCTCAATAGACACGCTCCAACAGCTACGATACGCCCATGGTTACGTAGTCTTACCTTAGGTATATATTAGTAACTTCTGCCAGCGGTTTCGCCCGCGTGAAAGACGAAAAGTATTCCAAGGTATCATACTCGGGATAAAAAGTATTCTAGTAGTATTCTATTCACTGGTATACCAGTGGGCCAAGTTTTCTCCAAATCCGTTCAGTCGTTAAGGCGCAGTTATCCGACTTTTAATGGTTTTTAATTGAACATCACGTCTAAGCGACTTGTCTTATTTCTTTGAAAAAAATATAATTATGTTACTCTAGACAATTTCCGTCGTAATTTGATCTCAGAATATTTGAAATTATATTTTTATAACATAGTGTAATTAATTTGTGAAGTTATGTCTAACGCGGATAAAAAAATGAGAATCACGCAAAAACCATAAAGCGTATTTTTATGAAACCTTCACCATTTTAAAGATCATTTAATTATTTATAATTTAGTCTCAGTGTTTTTTAAATACCTGTTGTTTTATGTGTAATAAATTAATAATGCGTCTAATTTCGGACAGCGCTCCTTGATGGGCGAGTCCTATTATGGGTGGACATACGACGTGTTACGTGAGCTCAGCGCAGAACGCGCAAGCTAACCACTCAAGGTCGTTGGCAGCTAATAGCGCCTTAAGGGTCTACTACCGGCCAAATGGCGCCCTCATTGAATAAAAAATCGTAGCATAGCACAGAAAATAAAGATTAAAGAATCCTACGTTGAGTTTGTTCCTAAGAGGATCAAGTATTTTTACGTAAAGGACTCAAAATGTTTCGTATCTAAAGTAGTAAGCAAAAGTGTCAAAAACGGCTTTTGACACTTTTGCTTACTACTTTTACTATTTTCTATTCAATGAGGGCGCCACTTGGCTGGTAGTAGAGCCGTGAAGAGGTAACAGACAGACAGACGGTTATTCTACATTTATAATATTAGTATGGATTATTCGGCCTTTATCCCAATTTATTTAGTTGGCGCAGCATGATTTCTTCTTTCCTACTTCTTTATTAGTCGTCATCTCAGTTATAGTTACACTTTGTAGCCATGTCATCTTTTACATAGTTCATCCTTTGTTTCTTTGGTCGTCATTTACTCTTTAGCTTTTACGGTAATCAATTGTACCACTTCTAATATTCGACAGCTGCCAGATTTTAATGGGGACTTCATACGTCACAAACATTGTCTCTTGAAGGCAATTACGGTTATCGTCTCTCGATTGTAGTGATAATTACGTTTGTGTAGACAGCTGTCGGTAGACCAGGCGTTTAGGACCAGTGTTTTGGTGATCGAATACGTCATTTACGTTGAAAAGTTAAAGCGCCCGGCGTTCATCGGTAGTACAGACCTATCGACGAATCGGTCTACGAAACTTCCACCTTATGTTTCGTAATTGAGAAACTACTTAGACTCAACACGTAGGAGTGAGGCGTAATTATCGGAACATTAAAAAAAAAACAGGTTTTTAAAAGTAACTACATGGAACAGATATCGAAAAACTAAAAATACAGTTCCAGTTCCTGCCTGTTCCACAACCTACAACAGACCAACCAAATTAAAACATTGCCGTAACTAGTCTGTATGCTCTTCTCTATCTAGCTTACGAATGTTTACGTTATTAGAAAGAAAGAGATACAAACGAAACTGACCTGGAACAGTTTGGAACAAGCTCTTTTCTCTTCTGACTTATTGTAATTGACAAAGATAGCATCTGTTCTCTGGAACAAGCTCTGGACTTATTTTAATGGAAAGAGATAACTTCTGTTCCTGCCTCACTGAATGAAACTAGGTACTAAATGATAAATTTGCAATCAAAGAGTCTTTAGTTGAAACGTAACAGGCTGTTATTTTGGAATAGGATTTTGAACTGTTTTTGCCCTGAAACTGGAACAGGTGAAACAGGTTTCTAATTTTACCTGTTACAGACCACCTCTAAACACGATTTGTTCAAAACATTCCTAGATTTGTGTCGAACTTAATGTTAGGTCTGTATTGAGAAGTGACAGTGAGTCAAATGCATATATTTGCGTTATTTATAACTAAAATACAATAAGGTGAATAAATTAATTAGCACTAACTGTATTCGCGTCTGTTGATTATTTTTGTCTTTTGCCGAGAATAAGTTTGTTTTTGTGGCTACAAAAAAATAGAACCGACTACCAAAAAAGTCCAAAATAACTTTAATTTTGGCAGTTGGTGTTTCTGGTTTTGTGTCTTCGTTTTTTGACACCGACGAGTTATTTTACACTTTTTTTGGAAGTCGGTTCTATTTTTTTGTAAAAAGTTTTTATTTTTCACTTTTTAGTTGTGGTTCCCCTTTAAGTTGTGTTAACAATACATAGACATTCGATCGCAGCAATCGCGGTTGATTTGCTGTCAATTTTTGAAGAGTTCCGTTGTCTGTCTCCGGAACTCATCATCAAATCTATATGAAATTTAAATGGGACCATTTCGAAATAAACCCCTTTCGAACAAAAAAAGAATTTTACAAATCCGTCAATATATGACCGAACATACATAAAAAAAAAACAAAATACAAACATCCGAATTGATAACCTCCTTCTTTTTGAAGTCGGTTAGAAACTAACCTGCTAGTACCTGCACCTGTCTAGGTGTCTTAGTGATTTCGCGATGATCAACATCACTTTCAATGACGTCAGGTCAGCTCAGAATTTCGCGCCGAGAGCGCAGCACAAAAAATACAAACAGACTCATTTTTAGCATTAGTTACTATTGTACAAACATACTTGACATAATTTTTTGCTGCAAGATTTGAGACGAGACTATTAATCCAGACATTTTGAAGGTCAGTTTTGCTGTAACAGTATCTTCGTATAATAACTCAAGGTCTATAAATAAGAATCAAATGTATAGATCTTCACAGCGAATGTCACATCATTGTTAGGTAGAGTAAGTGCTTAGTATCATAATATTCAGTTTGAACATGAATATAACCTTCAGTTGCTGCGATTTGAGTAACAACTGGTTTTGATCAGCCTACACGTGGTTGCCAAGTCTCGGCTACAGCTACTTTAGGTTCTATGCGTCTGCTTAGTGCCAAGGAATTATTTGAACTAGCTATTAGATATTTTTTTAAAACGTTGCTCGCCTTCTAGGAATTACTCCTGTATCGTGGGTGCGTTGACAAACATGTGAGGTCACATACACAAGACACCCAGACCCGGAACAACTATCTGTAGGCCATAAAAATATTTGTTCCGTGCGGGAATCAAACCCGCGACACGTAGCGCAGTAGTCACTCCCTCAACCACTGCACCTAGCGTGCCGTCAATTAAGCTAGATATTGGTGCCGATTCTGGTTTGAACAAACTAAACTTAATTTAGGCTATTGCTATCTTTTTCTCTCTAATAAAACAAGAAAGAGACGGACGTAAATTAGAGCTGTCAAATTTAGTTGAACTAATATTTCCATACAAATTAAGGGTACACGTAAAAACATGTCGACTAAAAACACGGCGAAGCGCAAGGCGTAAACTAGTTTGACATCTCTAAATTAGTTCATAGCTATAGCCGTCCTTTTCTCGCACTGCCTTTTAGTAAAAGATAGCAATTCTCTAATTTTAGTTTAGATATTCAACAAGAGAATCGGCACCATTGTGTGTTTGGTTTTCGTTGCGTATGATTACCATAAGGTTTTCCGCTTCCTGTATTTTATTTAGGCGCTTCCTTATTATTATTAACACTTCATTCATTAAATTATGCTATATCTTCTACATGAAACCTAATAAAACAAAGTAAAAAAAAAACAAACATCGACTCATGGAGTAGATAAGAATTATTGATACTCCATGTCGCTCTAAAAAGATAGGCTGGTTATATGATAATTTCACAAAAGTAAATAAACTGACCATTCTCGCACTAAAATTAATTTATTATCTCGGTATTATGTCTCCCTTAGGTTGACAGTGACATTCACATAACGATCTGCAGTGATCTTTGAACCTTGCTAGATTATACACTGGATAGTGTCTCGTGTATCTTAAAATTGTATATGTCTTAGTATTAGGTCTTTGTTCTTCTCATTACTGATTTTGTTTGTAATGGCTGGAATACCCCGTCTTAAAAAAAAGAGCTATAATACATATGTGAAAGTAGGAAGTAAGTAAGAAGGGAGGAGCTCGTGTCTAAAGTAATAATAACAGCCCTCATGAGTCGATCCATCACCAAGCCTTGGAATGCACGTTAAGGGCCTTCTCGCGGTTCAGTGGCGCCCTCATTGAATAAAAAATCGTAGCATAGCACAGAAAATAAATATTAAAAAATCCAACTTCACGTTTGTTACAAAGAGGATAAAGAATTTTTACGTTGTTAAAACAGGTCTCAAAATGTTTCGTATCCAAAGTAGTAGGCAAAAGTGCCAAAAACGGCCGTCTCTGACACTTTTGCCTACTACTTTGGATACGAAACATTTTGAGACCTGTTTTAACAACGTAAAAATTCTTTATCCTCTTTGTAACAAACGTGAAGTTGGATTTTTTAATATTTATTTTCTGTGATAAGCTACGATTTTTTATTCAATGAGGGCGCCACTGGACAGCGAGAGGGGCCTTAAGCCGTTGGTCCCGGCTGTCAATCGTGGATATTTGACAGTCGTTACGGGTCGTTAGAAGCCCGGCAGTCCAACCAGTCTTACCAAGGGGTGTATTACCCAGCTACTGGGTTGTGGAGGTCAGATAGGCAGTCGCTCCATGTAAAATACTGGTATTCAGCTGCATCCGGTTAGACTGGAAGCCGACCCCAAGATAGTTGGGAAAAGGTTAGGCAGATTGAATACTTATGTGAAAGTAAAATATTTTTAACATGGTTCGCGTTTGCTTATACGCAATAATATTATCCTTCAACACATCGACTTTTAAAATAAACAACGGAATAGTGAAACAGCGCATCGGCATCGTTACTCACCGCCTGCCTACACTAAAATGCAAACCTAGACTAGCATTGCATTGTTCGCGGAGAAAACTTCTACATCCGCCTAAACGTTCGTTACGCGTCGCCGCGCCCCGTCACATCTACCATAAAATTGTGCACATGAAATCTGCACGTTTTTAGGGTTCCGAAAATTCGAATGAAAAACGGAGTCTTTAAAGATCACTCGTGTGTCTGTCTGTCTGTCCGTCTGTCACAGTCCATTGGCTTCGGAACTACTGGACTGATTAAGCTGAAATTTGGTACACACATATATATTGATGACTCAAATACGGAGACGTAACATAAATTAATGAATTTGGAATATGGGGGGTCACTTGGGGTGCAAATCGGAAAATAAAAAATAAAGTTTTCTAAACTGTACCGTGCATCCATATCAAATGAAAGGGCTTACTGTAAGGGTCTCAAATACATTTTTTACATATTTTTAAGTTATTTCAGAAAATAGATCAAGGGGAGGGAATGGTCATTACCATTCCCTCCCCTTATTTCCGAAACTACTGGGCCTAAAATTTTGAAAAAAATGCAGTAGGTAGTTCTTTACTTAAAGGTTACAGGAAAACCTATAAGAAATATACAGTTTAAAAATAACCTGAATAAAAAACTTTTTTACAAAAAAAACAACCGACTTCCAAAAAAAAAATAAACTAAAAATAACTTTAATTTCGGAAGTCGGTGTTTGTATTTTATTTCTTCGATATTTGACACCGACTTCCGAAATTCGGAAGTCGGTTGTTTTTTTTGTAAAAAAGCTTTTTATTTTTCGCTTTTTAGTTGTTATACCCCAGTACTAAAAACCCCAATAACATGGATCGTGGAATTTAAACATTTGGAGAACACAAAAACGTCATCAAGATATGCGTATTTTTCGTTTTTGTTCAGTTTCTTAAAAAACGCTAAAGCAATTTTGATAAAATTAATATGGGACCACCTCGGGAGTATCTTCTTTCAGACAAAAAAAGAATTTTGAAAATCGGTCCACAACTGACGGAGAAATGCGCGGAAACATACATACAGCCGAACATAGAACCTCCTCCTTTTTCGAAAGTCGGTAAAAAAAAAAACATGATTTGTTCGGAACCCTTTGCGTGCGAGTCCGACTCGCTCTTGGTCGGTTTTTGTTGGACGACCCAGTCGCCTGAAACGTTGATTAAACCCCTAGAAATTGTAACGGGAATCCCTGAAAGGGATCCCCCGACGGCAGTTTGAAAGGTAGGATTAGTATCGTGCATGCGATTGGCCGTTGTCGCTCGCTCTTGCTCCCAAAAGTATCAAGGGACGGTCTTATCAGAAGTAATCGGCCACAGTTCTGATTCCGGTCTATAATAAAAAGTTATATCTTCAGTAATGACAACGTCTCGACCACAGACTGGTGTCGAGTTTCAAGATCATGTCTGCTTTTGCATTTTGTATCTTTCTAGGTTGCAGCCTACGCTTTCTAAATTGTTATTACTTGTAGTCTGGTAACCATATTTGGTTGCATTCGAACCGTGTTGCTAGGTTGGGTCCCTTATATTTTGCAAAGCCCTTATGTTTAAGGTAAAAACACCTTTCTTCGTATTGCGCAATTCGGCACGTTGTCGAGAAAGGTCCTTCCCCACGTTTCAGGCGTTTTTAGGGTTCCGTATCCGAAGGGTCCAAACGGGGACTCTGTTATTGTTGTCACTCACGTGTCCGTCTGTCTGTCTGTCCTTCCGTCGTCTGTCACAAAATTTTGTTACGAAGAATTTTTTAACATCCCATTGACCTATGAATTTGAAATTTGGTGATACTGCTAACAAATAGCAATATACGGTACGGAACCCTTAATGTGCGAAATCAAACACGCACTTAGCCAGTTTTTCTCTTTAATTTTGCGCAATTTCGCAAAATTTGACAGACGAAGCCCTAAAAATGATCCCCTCTGAGATTTGCGCAAGGTTGTTTAATTGAAACTTTGCTCGAACTTTGTCATAATTTGTAAGAAAACGTGGCTTTTGTTTGTGAAACAACCCACGTGAGATTGGAGTTTCTAGAAACCCACTTTATAAATGCGTGGAGAGGTTAAAGAAAGGTACGTCTCTACGCCCTCGGAATTTCTACAAATTCATGTTTATCTGCAGTGTTTTAGGTTGTTTACTCTCAATCAAAGTCTAACCCAAGGACGGAGGCTTATGTCATGGGTTTTTAAATTTCGTCAGTATAGCTGTTTTGACACTCAAAACAATATTTTGTGTTCCATAGAAGCATTAATAATTTATTCGTAACTATTTTGAATACGCCCGACTGATGTTCGTAGCACTCATATGCAAATATTTGACGTATAAACTCTTTCATTATGGTTTTCTAGATTTCTACTAGAGATACCGCGAATAGTCGAATAACTCGCCATTATTATTCAACATAAAAAAAGGATTGTTATCAAGTAATAATATCACGCTTGTATTCTAGTCTTGAACTTACAGTTTATGAGAAAAGAAAACAAGAAGTTAAAGAAATCAGTCTCATTATATTGATTATAGATTTTTTAACGCTGGCAACTGATAATAATTATAATTAATACTAAGAGCGGTTGTGCACTACGTCCGATATTTATCCGATACTTATCCGTGAAATAACGGTCCGGCGTGGTCGTAGAAAAATTTGTATGGTAGGTTACGCACTACCGATCCGAGTTCGGTCCGAGTTTTCTATACATAGAAGTGTATTTTGACGGATAAGTATCGGACGTAGTGCGCAACCGCTGTAAGTGTGTTTTGTTTATAAGAAAATTTAAGTTTATTTTTGAATCTATAGTTTATTTTAGACAACTATTCGACGAATAACAAAAAAAAAATCGAGTAATGCCGAATACCGAATCACAGCGAGTATTCGCGGCATCTCTAATTTATTCTGCTTTGCGTTGCTCATTTCTTTAAGGGGCCTTTTACAGTCCACTAGCGCCGCCAATCGAAAAAATGTCATAACTCGTAAATAGAATCAAAAATACAAAATGTGGTCTATTATTAGTGTAGAAAAGGCAATAACGTAATTTTATAACACATTGTCAACACTTGAAATATAGCTGTTTAGCTAAATCGTGCATTTGTAACAAAAACAGCCGTTTGTTTTGAATGCACGATTTAGCTAAACAGCTATATTTCAAGTGTTGATAAGGTGTTATACAATTACGTTATTGCCTTTTCCACACTAATAATAGAACATATTTTGTATTTTTGATTATATTTACGAGTTATGACATTTTTTCGATTGGCGGCGCTAGTGGACTGTAAGAGGCCTCTTAAGAAAGTGATTTGACCAAAAAATAAGACTGAAATCTAAGTCTAATTGAACTTAAGTTTCCATCCTTTTTTGGCAGAGGTCTAAAAACACTGAAATATCGTCAGTTATCTAATAGGGACAACTTTTTGCCATTTTCTGGTAACAGCTCTTGAAGTCCGGGGCAATTGACAAATTGTCCTAAACAGAAAAACCAAATCGCGTATTCATGGCGTTTTAAGAGTCCAAATTATATGGGATAGGGCATCTTGACGGTTCAAACTCCTCGCGTAAACGCATCACCTTATCTACTAATGCTTAGGGCTACACGAACGTTCAACGTCAATGCCCATCATTGCCATAAACAACGCGGTAAATATACCGACAATTATCGCGATAAATTGAGTGGCCACATTTTAACGATAAACGGCAATTGGCAATAAAATTCTGTTTGATTCTTTTTGATCTTCAAAAAATACCGTCACCCGAGTTATCGCCAAACGTCAATCGGCAATGTGAATGCCGTTGTCCAATAGTTGTGGCTACACCTATGGTCTACGTTCATCATCGCGATAATCAACGGCATATCCCGTTGGTGTGTGGCCCCAGCATAACATTATCTCAGAGCACATTTTCATTGTTTCAGATGGTACGGCTACGAAAAGGACCACAACATCCTAGTGATGGACCTTCTTGGTCCATCACTAGAGGACCTCTTCAACTTCTGCTCCCGCCAGTTCACCATCAAGACTGTTCTTATGCTGGCAGGTCTGTATCTGTACTGTTTGTTTATTTGAAAGGTTACGCTTTGTTTTAAAGTTATAACAGCCGCACGGGTTAGTTCAATCAGGTTAAGCTACGCTTGCTGAGGTTGGTCCATGGATGGGTTTACATACCGAGACTCCTCCGTGCCTCGGAAAGCACGTTAAGCCGTTGGTCCCGGCTGTCAATCGTGGATCTTTGACAGTCGTTACGGGTCGTCAGAAACCGAAAGTCTGACAACCAGTCTTACCAAGGGGTATCGTATTACCCAGTTACTGGGTTGTGGAGGTCAGATAGGCAGTTGCTCCATGTAAAATACTGGTATTCAGCTGCATCCGGTTAGTCTGGAAGCCGACCCCAAGATAGTTGGGAAAAGGTTAGGCAGATTTTTATAAAAAATAAAAATATTTATAATTTTGTTTTTAAGTCAACCATAGTCATAACAGCTAAAGTGAGACAAGAGCAGATTGATTGTGTTGAATTTTGTTCAGCGTTCAAAAACCGGGGGTGTTTTTTTTTGTGGAGATGTTGGTATATTGTTAAATGCCAACCTGCCAACATTATACGCAAGAGAAATGCTAAGAACGTAAAGTAACCACTCTTACGTTAATTTTTATGTTCAGATTTCTTTTCGTACATTACACTCTCATTATTGTTAACGATTATAATTTGTTTTAAAATAATTGCGTCAGGTTTATTTCTTGTTTTTCTCAGAGTAATTAGTTCATTGAATGCGTTAACGTCACCACTACATTTAGAATTTCACAAAAGGTGCAGCTGGTTTACGAATTAGCCTAATTTGGGGGTATTTTAGGGTAGAGCCCTAAAATACCCCCAAATTAGGCTAATTCGTATGTACGTAATTATGTATTTCAGCATTTAATGTCAAGAAGGAAAAAAATATGAAGCACAACCATATTAACCATGTATCATGTTTTTTTTCCTTCTTCATATTAAATGCTGAACATGAACACATTACCTTATGTTTTACATGGTCGGAGACAAACAATAAAGAACATTACGACAATCTGTAAGTATTTATAATTTGGCATTAGGATACATGTTAAAATTAGGATACAAAAACTAAGATACATGTTAACAGTCAAATGAATCAGCGACAGACTTATTGTATAATAAGAACAGGTTTGGCTTTCGAAGGCGGGCAGGAGCGGGCGGAATGTTTTTGGTTTCAACAGGAGGAACAGCGTATTTCAGTCGTATGGCCAGGCCAATTATATGTTTACACATACACATTTTATGAAATGTTGGGCAAGTGCATTTTTCTTGAGTCCATTCTTCTCTATTATTGGGTAATATTATTTCCCATTTACTGAAAAGCTGCTCTATAAACTCATCGAATTTTTCGGGTGGGTTCTCAAATACTGCTCACTCCTTAGCTTCTGCAGCTGGTGAAATACCTAAAATAGAATTAAACTCCGCCCCTTTTAACGAAAGCTTACCTCTCTTTTCAATCAAAGTGACGTTCGGATGCTACCGCTCAATGTGAATTGGCAAACTTATTTCGAACTGCCCATTCCAACCGTTTTACTGCTCATTGATTTATTAAACTACTTTAGTAATTTTTGCACTGACATTGAATGATGAAATAACAGACCAATATTTTTATTACTTACTGCTTATGTTTTACTGACTCACTAATTTACTAACCGCCGAAAAATTAAATGACTGCCCATTAAATTTTTCAACTGATCATGATAACTGTATTGTTTAAATAACAGTTGTAAAAATTAATTCCCAATCTTTATTTTCTATGCTAAGATACGAATTTTTATTCAATGAGGGCGCCACTTATGGGGAGGTAGGCCCTAAACGATGGACTTAGCTGTGTGGCTTCCTCCTGATTTTTCGTTGCCGTTTCTTTACCGATGTTACACTGTTCTTAAACGGATATCTATCTCAACTTCAATAGCAGCGATTTTATTAAAAACCTTTCCGCCATTTTAGATCCTCAAATTTTTGCTCACAGATCAAATGCTGGGCCGCGTGGAGTTCATCCACTGCAAGTGCTTCATCCACCGCGACATCAAGCCGGACAACTTCCTCATGGGCATCGGCCGCCATTGCAATAAGCTTTATATGATCGACTTCGGGCTCGCCAAGAAGTTCCGCGACCTCCGCACGCGTGCACACATCTCGTATCGCGAGGATAAGAATCTTACCGGTAAGTGGTATACACTTTTCATGTAAATGTTTATAAATGGTCAGTGCTGCGTGCCTGACACGCCGCATCCAGGAATAATGTCTTGCTGCTGAATTTTTTTTTTCTTAGTGTCCGGTGGCCAATTTTTCGCATATACTTAACTGTTGGGGATATTCGTATTTGATTAGGGCTTGATTTCCAGCAGTAGTATTTTTCTGTTACTTAGAAAAATGCAGTTGTGGCAGTTATTTTAGTTCAATTATTGATTTCATGCCACCTGGATGATGGAACTTTTTAGTTGTTTTTTTACAGTCGGTTTTTTTTTTAAATATTCAATTTTTTCATTTTCTTTGTTTTAGTGAGTTATATTTTTGGAATCGCCTCCTCCAACTCTTTATTTTGATACCCCACTTAATACAGTTCGTCGACTTTATTTTTTTTATTTTTCACAATATGTCGTATAGTTGTCGCCATATTGTATTTTGATTACTGTCATGTCTTTAGTAGTATTCGCAAGATTAAGACGAATCAATTGACGTAAGAATTATCAAAATCGGGCCACGCTTTTGGTCTCTATAATGCCACAAAGGAACAAACATACATACATATTTATACATACATACATAGGATGATAAACACATTACCGTCCATTGCGTCGCGCAGTCGGGTAAAAATGAAGCCGATATAGTGCGTTGAAATTTCGTGCAACAAGCCCCCACTACTGAACTTTGATGCGTTTTATCTTTCTCATTTTTTATTGATCTCATAAAGCAAAAAATACGTTTCCAAGACTTTGTGATAATCTAATCTAATCTAACCGGACTAAATAGAATAAATATTTTTTTACCCTGGAATAATCCCCCGTATTTTAGTTCAGCACTTGAGACGCACTAGCTAGCTAACAAAACTTGCGTCAAGATTCAAGCCCCGTATGTCACATATTACTTCTGTATCAACAGTCTTGTCTTTTGAACTGCGAAGAGTCATAGCAACAAGCGCGTCCCGTATAGCGAAGTTCGCCAAGCCCTGTAGTATACACATACAGTTAACTTAATAATGAGTGCGGAGTGCCGAGTGAGTCACACCGGGTGCTCGGTATTCCAAGCATGCGCGCCATGGCCATAGTTACCCAAAGATGGCTGATAAAGATTAACTAGACTGGTTTTTTTGTTGGTGCAATCTATACCTTAGGGGACTGGTTTTAATATACTTTTGTTACTTATAAAATTTAGTCTTCCGGAGGATTTAATTCATTTTTGTTACTGTGCCTATACTTAGCTTGTCGATTTAAAAAAAACATCGGTGACACGCACATGAAGGGTTCCGTACGATTTTATTATTTGTTATTATAGCTGCAATAGAAATAAACATTCCATGAAAATTTAAACTGTCTACCTATTACGGATCATGAGATACAGCCCGCTGATAAACATACGGACAGCGGATGCGTAATAATAGGGTCCCGTTAGTTATCCTTCAGGTACGGAACCCTAAAAAGAAAAGGTAAAATATGAATTAGTGGATCGCTATAGGGTATGCATGATATTTTTTTATTTGTTCAATTGAAGACTTATTAACTATAGTGAACAAATATGAAGGAATTTTCAAAATATCATCAGCGACGAAGTTTAAAGTTGATAATTAGAAAGAGAGGTCCGACGTGTTCTTTGACGTCAAAGGACATGACGCCCATACAAGTGCCATAGAAAACAGCGTTTTCTTTGAGAGGGACAGATGTATTTGTTTAAAATTGTGATATCTCGTTTAATTTTCAATCTTTTTTTATTCTGCTTTCACTGTTATTACTTTATTTTAGTATATTCATCGATAAACCGGTTAGATAACAAATATTTTTTTCATGCATATTCCCTATTCAGTACCGCGGATTTCATTTGCTGACTCACCTCCGATATCTGAAGTCTTCTGTTGATTTCGACGGTACATTATTTTAATCATATTTTTTTGACTCAGTATCTGGCTAGGTTTATTGCTTTGTCGGAGGAGTTGTTCTGGTCATCTAGGGTGCAGGTAAACGTACACTTGGGACACTAGCAAATGGGGCATAGTCTGAATAGGAGCAACAATCAATCATCTGAATTTATATATTACTAGCACTTCGTCCACGTGGATTTCAAAAATGTATAGCTTATGACACACAAATAACGTGGCTTTCTATTGGTAAAAGAATTTTCAAAATAGGTTCAGCAGATCCAGAGATTACCCCCTTTACAACCTCACAAACTTTACCTCTTTATAATATTAGTAAAGACTAGCTTCTGCCAGCGGCTTCGTCCACGTGGAATTAGTGCTTCCTCTACTGTAAATATTATAGCCTATGTGCTTTTCCAGACTATAATCTATCTCTGTGTCAAATTTCATCAAAATTCGTTCAGTAGTTTTTCCGTGAAAGAGTAACAAACATACATCCCCACAAACTTTCACATTTATAATAGGATTATTTATGATTTAATGTTGACTATTTGTCAAACTACTCCTGAAAACCTGTCAAACTTTGGCATCAAAGCTATCAGATTTTTAATTTTATATTTTTAACCGACTTTCGAAAAAGGAGGAGGTTCTATGTTCGACTGTATGTATTTTTTTATGTATGTCCGCCGATTTCTCCGTCAGTTGTGGACTGATTTTCAACATTCTTTTTTTATCCGAAAGAATATACTCCCGAGGTGGTCCCATATAAATTTTATCGAAATTGCTTCAGCGCTTTTTGAGAAACTGAACAAAAACGAAAAATACGTATGACGTTTTTGTTTGCTCCAATTACGAGTATGTTTAAATTCCACGTTCCATGTTATTGGGGTTTTTAGTTCTAGGGTATAACAACTAAAAAGGGAAAAATAAAAATTTTTTTTACAAAAAAACAACTGACTTCCAAAAAAGAAAATACCTACACTAAAAATTAAAAAATAACTTTAATTTCGGAAGTCGGTGTCAAATAACGATTTAAAGTAATTTTTTATTTTTAGTGTAGGTATTTTATTTTTTGGAAGTTGGTTGTTTTTTTGTAAAAAAGTTTTTTTTTATTTTTCTCCTCCTTGCACACGTTTATGAGAAAACGTACAGCACATCTGACATTGGCAGAATCGTCGACATCGGCACCATTGCCAAAGAGAAAAATAGAATAGGGTTTGACACGTTCTTAACTTGAACTACTCAATTCGGAAACTGGCCCCATGACATTAAATTACCACGCACAATCAAATGATGCACTTAACGATAACATTAAAATAACAAGGACCTGTTCTATAGTGTGATGTCACGTGATAATAAAATTATAGTACTAATCAATATGATTATCATTTTGTATTTTCATGTTATCACATGATAACGATGCAAACAAACTTATAAAAAGGCGCAATTTAATGAGCAGATAAATCAACTTTATGACGACAGTTTGCCGCCGCTAAACCATTTTTAACCGACTTCGAAAAAAGGAGGAGGTTCTATGTTCGACTGTATGTTTTTTTTTTTAATATATGTCCACCGATTTCTTTGTTTCTGGACTGGTTTTCCAAGTTCTTTTTTTATCCGAAAGAGTATTTACTCCAGAGGTGGTCCCATATAAATTTTATCGAAATTGCTTCAGCGCTTTTTGAAAAAATCAACAAAAATAAAAAATATGTGTAAATGACGTTTTGGTTTCCTCCAACTACGAGTATGTTTTAAATTCAATGTTCCATGTGATTGGGGTTATCAATTTGGGCGTGACTTACGGGCGTAGTGCTATAGTAAATAATATGAGAAAAAAGAGAAAAAATCAAAGATATTACCCGGGCGTATTTTAGAGACGTGGCAATAAGGGCTAACCTTAGGTGAAAGCTCCAGGGTAGCCCGTGAAATTCAAATTTTCTTACGTTTTTTGCAATTTGCAGTTCAGTATCAGGTTGTATGTTGGTCAAAATATAATTCGCGGCCGTAGCAAGTACGTATTTACAGAACTGTAATCATTAAAATCATCAATACACTCAGTTAGAATTGATGCCATTGTGTCATGATTTCATACTTACATTTGACGTCAATTTTAACTGAAAGAGATGATATTTATGATTTTAATGATTATAATTCTATAAATACATACTTGCTACGGCCGCGAATCAAATTTTGATCAAGATACAACCTAAAACTGACCTGCAAAGTGCAAAAAAACGTAAGAAAATTTGAATTTCACTAGCTACCCTGGCGCTTCCACCTTAACCGTTTTAATTACAATAAAGGATTCTTATGTGCGAACCATCGAATGCTCGCTCGCCTTCACACAAAAATATCCATTCGTTTGTTCGTTGTTTGGTCTGAGGGCCTAGTGTGAGTTTTTTAACGCACTCGAACGCGTTTGCGTAAACGTCAATTTGTACTAAAACTGTTTAAGCGCCGCCTGGTGACAATAGCGGGTAAATTCTTTTTTTCTATACGATTTGACATATAAGCGAACGTTTACGCAAACGCGTTCGAGCGCGTTAAAAAACTCACACTAGGCCCACAGTACCCAGCACGAGCGTGCACAGGTGATTCGCGCTCGTTCGCTGGCATAAGGACGCTGCCCTTACTTTGGGAGTAATTGCCAATTGCATTGCAAATGTGCAGTCAGCAAGAAAAATTGACAATTTACATTGAACTTATTTTCATTTCTTCTTACTTAGACTTAGTAAAAGACATACTATTTGTTTTCTAAATAACGCTTTGTTTGTAACAGGTACGGCTCGGTACGCGTCGATAAACGCCCACCTCGGCATTGAGCAGTCGCGGCGGGACGACATGGAGTCGCTCGGATATGTTCTTATGTATTTCAACAGGTAAGTCAACTTATTGTGTAACATGTCTGGGGGTCTTTAAGTCAAGAGTGAATAGGTTACTTCTAGGCAAGCGTACTCCATCGTTGACTACATCATCACTTAATATGAGCGGGTCTAGACAAATAACTTTTCTGTTACCTGCGGTGTTGAGATTACTTGCGGAAAAGTGAAGTGGAAATTTTCTCCGCAGATAATGGCATTGCCATACATTTTGTACTAAGCATTTGGTGTGACACCATCTCACAGAGAGCAGGCCTGTGCCCCAGCAATGGGGACATTAAAACGCTGATGATGATGATGATTTGGCGTGAAAGCTAACAGAAAAGTTATTTATCTAGACGCGTGGGTGAGATGATGATAAAAAAAACGACTAACAAAAAAAAAATGTTGTTTACGTTACGGCCTGCAGCAGACAGGTGCAACGCGTGAATACGACAATACGACCGTGGTTTTTTTCCAGAAATAGAAGAAAAGCTGGTTTAGAAAAAAAAACTAAGAAAAAGCGTCGTCAAGTCCTTGTCGCACCTGTTATGGAAGCTTAAAGGATGATTCACGTTACACCGTGCGGCCACCGAGCCCCGGCCGTGCCCCGGCCGGGGCACGGCCCGGTGGCGACACGGTGTAACGTGAATCATCCTTTAAGTAACATGTTTGAATCAAAATAGATCTAGACAGAACAAAAGATTGAGGTGTATAAATACAGCCTCCGATACTTAATTTTACGTACGGTGCTATAGCACTATCTAACATGCATGACGGCATTTTTTTTGGTTGCGAAATCATCAAACTTCTCCCGCTCTGAGTGGAGCGGGACAAGTCCGCCACACTATTTCTAAACCACTGTAACTTCTGAAAGCCAGAATCATCAGTGGCGACCACCAAAAAAAAAACGTCGAGGCAATGAAGCTCGACGAGTCCCAGAGAAACGATTAAACTGTCTTGGGACCCGCAACGAAATTAATTAGAATAGACAGAGTAAGAAAAGCATAATTTCCACTTCCCTCCTAATCAAGCGGGAGACAGAACAAAGCTAGGCCATTAGGCACAAAGGGGGTATTTACAACTGGGGTAAGCCCAATTGCCAAGCACCACTGGTTAAAAACACTAATATTAATGGGTCCTAAAATTGTGAGCCTGTTACATTTGATTCTTCTCTTGAACGCACGGAAATTCGTTCTAGTTTCCACAAGGTCCGTTTGGAGCGGGAGGCGTGTCAGACTATTACTGACTAAAACCCACCCTTGTTCCTTCAGTAGCCTGTGCCAGAGTTGCGGTGACTCTTGAATGCTCTCGTGACCCTGGTAGGTAATATGACGGCATGAGTTTTACTCAAGTAGCTACATGAGACATGACTGTTATGAACACATTTGAACGGTTAATGGAAAATTTCTATTTTAACACCTTGGCGAACCCCTTTGGAATAATTCTGTTATAGATTTGTCACTACATTACTTTTACTTTATTATTCATGTAACTGTGTTTTCTTATTTAATAAACTACCCTACTTAGTAAATACGTACTTGCTACGGCCGCGAATCATATTTTTGACCAACATAGAACTTGATACTGACCTGCAAATTGCAAAAAACGAGCTTTGCACCTTAAGGCGTGAGCCGTCAAGTGGCGCCCTCATTGAATAAAAATCGTAGAAAATAAAGATTAAAAAATCCTATGTTGCGTTAGTTACAAAGAGCTTAAGGTATTTTTACATTGTTGAAACAGGACTCATACTGTTTCGTATCCAAAGTAGTAAGCAAAAGTACCAAAAACGGCCGTTTGTGACACTTTTGCTTACTACTTTGGATACGAAACACTTTGGAGTCCTGTTTTAACAACGTAAAAATACCTTATCCCATTTGTAACAAACGCAACATAGGATTCTTTAATCTTTATTTTCTGTGTTAGGATACGAATTTTTATTCAATGAGGGCGCCACTTACGGGGAGGTGTAGGCCCTTAACTAAATAAAACTTACAATCTGGCGTCAAAAAATTCCTCCGCATCGCTGTCTACTGGAAGTGTGCCCAAAAGGCTGGCGGCATTGCCACGTTGTATGGCAATGCTTAACCGCGGAAAAAGCCATCCCTTGGGTCACGCGAAGTGTCAACAAAGCGTTTATATAGATCTTTTTAAATATTTTTAAAAGATCTATCTAGTAAATATTTTATATATCTTTAAAAATTCTCAATTCGAAAATTCAATATAAAAAAAAAATGTTGATAGGCACGCGTTTGACCACTTATCTCACCTGATGGTAAGCGATGATGGGGTCGAAGATTGAGCACGCTTGACACACGTTATTGACATTCATATTTTATATTCACAAAACATTGGTTGAGTATGCTTGTTTCCTACAAGTGTACTTACATGCTGTGTTAGACATGACAAAGCGCAATTTTCTATTATTCCGACTTGACATGGAATATTTATATGAGAAAACTATTCAACACTTGACAGTCTCCACCTCGTACATTTATATTTTCACCGAAGCCGTGCGTGTTTCGTTTGTTAATGGAGTGACGTCACGGAATCTATACCGCGGCTCCTGTTCAATATCTGAGGTGATATCGATTCTTGGTATTGTGATTCATTGTCATTTGAATCACTGTACTCACGGATCTTTGAGTCCACGTGGAAAAAAAATCAAAATAGGTAATTGATACCGATAAAGGCGCCCCTGGGCACTCAGGGCAGTGAAGGAGCAGGGGTTTGTTTTAGTCAGTAAGAGTCTGACATGCCCTCCTGCTCCACCCTAGAGCGGGAGATGTCATTGGATGATTTCCCACCCCACAAAAAAAAGGGGCGCAATAACTGTTTCGAATGTAATCGCGTCCCCTGGGTAGACCCTATTTTAGCCCTAGGTTACAAAAAAAAACATGCTTTCTAGACCTTGCGGTTTAGGAATGAACATTAAGATTTTTATTAGTAAATTATGTCCTATACCGTTTAATCGGGTTACTTTAGCCCTGGGTTATAATATAACTTAGGCCCAAGCTCGTTAACCAATATAGGAACGCAGTAAAGTGTCTTGTGTTCCTGTCTGTTAACGAGCTTTGGCCTAAGTAAGGCTAAAATAGGGTCTACCCAGGGGACGCGGTTAAATTCGAAACAGTTATTGAGCCCCGTTTTTTTTGTGGGGTGGGAAATCATCCAATGACATCTCCCGCTCTAGGGTGGAGCAGGAGGGCGTGTCAGACTCTTACTGACTAAAACACACCCCTGCTCCTTCCCTGCCCTGAGTGCCCAGGGGCGCGGTAACTCTGTTTCGAATTTATCCACAACTCCTGGGCGCCTCGGCCATGACGGGCCCCGTCATTATTGCTGACAACTCTTTGAGGCGCGCGTGGAACAGTACGCGCCGTCGACTCTCGGGCCCGGTGCTGATCGGACGGCGAGCTACCCATTACTCGCCGTCCGCAGGCCCGGGTCTACGGTGGCCGGAGATCGTCTCGCGGCGCCGGAAGCCCTAGGCGTCTCCTGCGGCGGCTGCTGCTGAGGGCGTGAGGGCGACTCTGTGGTTGAGTCTCCCTCACCCATGCTTCTGCGAAGTAGTAATGCTCGCGAAGAGGGAAGCGCCCTCTTCGCGAGCATTACTGCTTCGCAGAAGGAGACAGCGTCCCATTCCCTCTCGCCCCAAACCATGGCCTGAACCAGGGCCGGGCACGAGAGGTCGCAGCCGCCTATCGCATCCACGAGGACGCGGCGGTGCTCCGCCCAAGCGGGGTAGACCTCCACCGTATGCTCCACCGTGTCCTCTGGGCGATCCGCGCAGTGGAAACGCCCAGGCGTTTCCTCCCGCTTTATGCGAAACAGGAACCTCTCGAAACAGCCATGTCCGGTGAGGACATGCGTCTGGCGGAAGGTGAGGACGCCGTGGCGCTTCTGGTGGCGTGCCCAGCGCTGGGTTGCGACAGTCGCTCTTTCAATGTCGCCATGAGATCCTGCCGGAGCTCTGTCTGCCGAGTCGCGAGGTTTCGCGGCAGCGGAGTTTTGCCCCGGCGTTTCGCCTCCTCGCGCCACCCATAGAGGTGTGCAAGGACCTTACTGTGCCCCTGGGCACTCAGGCGACTGAAGGAACAGGGGTGGGTTTTAGTCAGTAAAAGTCTTACACGCCCTTCTGCTCCACACAAAGCGGGAAAAGTCATTGGATGATTTCCCATACCAACAAAAAAAAATGGGGTTAATAAGGTATGAAGCATGAACTGCGTCATTATAAGCCATTGGCAAATCCCACAGGGCTACACGGCCACACGGCTTTTGTTGTAGCAATTCAATGAGTCTGATTACTGTTTTCTCTCAACCCTCATGTTTAGGCAGCTAGAGAATGCCTAAGGCATTAAGTCCGCCTTTGTACTTTTGTTGCATGAAGTGTAAATAAATAAATTAGATTAGGCTCGCCCCATATTACATGGGACTTAAACTAAACATAACTGGCGAAATGTGGGTGTAGATACACATCTGCCTAACCCTTTTTTTACAGGCGTGATGTTATGTATAGAATAATAATTATTTTACATAATTTATGAAAACAGACTTCCAGTTACGAAGAACACAATAAATACGAACGGAAAACACGCAAACAACAAGCCTGCGTGTTTTCTGCTTGTGTCAGAATTAAACAACATTGTTTTTGCATCTGACTTTTTAGGCATGTTGCCAATGTGCGTTTCTAATAAGCGCCAGGATCTTTCTTTTTATTCATGACGTTGCAGTTTTCGAGCTTATTGTCATGGGCGTAATAGTTTTGATATTAAAATGAAAACCACAGTGGTTATGTGAGTATTACCTATGATTTTGGGTTACCTACAATACTCTGAGCTGTGCAGTTTTGCGATAGTTATCAGCTATGATTCATCTGGATGTATCCGGGTAGACTAGAAGCTACCTCAACACAGTTGGGAAGACTAGGTATATGATAATGATCTATGATTTCATGTAGAAAGAAGAAAAAATTAAAATATATTTATTTGGCGAGTCACCACGTCCACTCAAACGAAAAAATAAAGTGACTATCATTAAAATAAAAATATTTTATTGGAACAAAAACATATGTATAACAATTTATTTTGTGTACGTTAATACTGCGTTAGTTTAGTAACTGTGTCGTAGTTATTTAGCGCCCACCCCAGGAGCAAAAGACAACTGAGTTCCATAAAAACATTTTGGTTATACATACAGGAAAAGTTAAAAAAAAAATGAAGTAGAAGCGTGTGTCTCATGGATGCGCCAAAAAGGATTATTAATGTAATAGACAATGTTCACAAGATCATCATCATCTAAGCCTTTCTTTTTAATGTTCCCACTACTGGGGCAAAGGCCTCTCCGTGGGAGGCCGTAATCCACCACGCGGGCCGAATGCGGATTGGTGAATGTCACATGTCTTCGAATTTTTGGTTCTAGGACATGCTGGTTTCCTCGCGATGTTTTCCTTCACCGTTTTGAGAGCAGTGGTGATGAAATAATTTACACTAAGTAAAGCGCCTGCCAGGGAGTGAACTCACGACCTACAACTTGTAAGTCGCGGCCAATACCACTGGGCCACCACTGTCTGTACCACCGACTGTGTTCACAAAGTATCTGTACGAATTTGGTGCGGTTTCTCTTGTTCATTTTAACTAAACTAAAATTAGAGAATCGCTATCTTTTACTAAAAGGCAGTGCGAGAAAAGGAAGACTATAGCTATGAACTAAGTTAGAGATAACTAGTTTACGCAACATAATAGTTCAACTAAATTTGACGGCTTTAATTTACGTCAGTCTCTTTTTTGATTTATTAGAGCGTAAAAGATATCAATAGCCTAAATTAAGTTTAGTTTGTGCACAACAGAATCGGCACCATTGTCTGCCAAATAAGTAAACCTGAAGCTATCACAAGGTGGCAGAAAATCCATAAAAGTAAAGAATCAATATCATTATTACTGTTCACAAAACCACTCGACGGCCGTACGTATTCCGGTTTGAGGCTGCCAGTTGATCCGCTGTACAAGTCCCGACCTGTTACAAACTGACTCACGCGAGGACCCGTTTCGGCCCGTTACAGCCTACGGAATAAGGCCGTTAATTTGAAATCCTGGCGTTGCGCAATCTACGTATGGATTATTTACTGTTAAGCGAGGCTTTTGATTTTGAGCTGTTGATGCAATTTATTTTAGGTTAACTAGCTTCTGCCAGCGGTTTCGCCCGCGTGGACACTTCCCCCCATTATGAATTACAGCCTATGTGCTATTCCAGACTATAATCTATCTCTATGCTAAATTCCATCCTGATCCATTCAGACGTTCTGGCGTGATTGAGTAACAAACATGCATTTATCCAAACTTTCGCGTTTATAATATTAGTAGGATTATTTAAATGGTGATTTAGAAAGAAAAAAAAAGAAAGAAAAATATTTTTTTTTTTTAATTTTTTTTTGTTTTTTTCTTTTCTTTTCGTTAGTAGTCTTCTTTTTAACCGACTTTCGAGAAAGGAGGAGGTTCTATGTTCGACTGTATGTATACATAATTATATATATTTTTTTATGTACGTTTGCCGATTTTTAACCGACTTCGAAAAAGGAGGAGGTTATCAATTCTTCCGAAATTAAAGTTATTTTTTTAGTTTTTAGTGTATTTTCTTCTTGGAAGTCGGTTGTTTTTTTGTAAATAAGTTTTTACTTTTCTCGGTTTTCGTCAATGTTAGGAGTCCAGCCCTGGCTTCTTCTTTATAGTGCTCTCGTAAGCTTAACGATTATGATAACTCATGCCGTGGTTGTATGATTAGCCTGTTGATAAACAGGTTGGTAGAACGAATGGAACTATCGTGGAGGCAAAAAAATAGAATCTACATATTTTACAAAACCATAATATATTACCTTTATTTATAATACTAACCATAAGCTCAGTTTAAGGGTGCCCTAGTCGGTCATTCTTCCATATAAACGTAGTATGGCGATTACTTTACTATTGATGGTGTACCGCACCCCTGGGCACTCAGGCAGGGAAGGAACAGGGGTGGGTTTTAGTCAGTAAGAGTCTGACACGCCCTCCCGCCCCACCCAGAGCGGGAGAAGTCATTGGACCACACCACAACAAAAAATGGTGTAATAACAAAACAAAAAATTATGTCAATTTATTTCACCATTATCTAGCCCTTTATGTAAAGTAAAAAAAAAAAAAAAAAACATCATTCTCCTGCCCTTATCCGAATTTATTTGGGGTCGGAGCAACATGTTTTTTTCTTCCATACTCCTCAATCAGTAAAAAAAAAAAACAAAAATAAAAAAAAAAAACATTTTTTTTTTAAAAGTAATCGCCGTACTACGTTTGTATGGAAGAATGACCGACTAGGGCAAAATACTCGGATTCAAAACTCAATAAAAAAATTTGAATTTAGAACCGTCTAATTAGGATTTAAAGTAATCACATGTTTAACTTTGTTATAAATAAGGCCTAATGTCTGTAATGGTAACGACGTGTCTCATTACAATCTCAAATTGGCGGTTCACTTGTGTTCACTAGGTTGATTTTGATGAGATTTTAATATTCTTTATTTCTTTGGCAGAGGCTCACTGCCGTGGCAAGGCTTGAAGGCGATCACCAAAAAGCAGAAGTACGAACGGATCAGCGAGAAAAAGATGTCGACGCCCGTTGAGGTGCTCTGTAAGGTAAGCACAGCATTTTGTAGTATCAGCATGTTCATATTCATACAGAGAGAATCCTGACAAATAGTAGTTCACTTGTACAGTAACATAACACACCCTTGTAATGGACTAAGACAATATACTCTCTAGTGGACTGAGACAATATACTCTCTAGTATCTAATTATTGGCACGAAAGTAAAGCTTATCCGCGTTTTTTGTAAATTCAATGAGTAGTACTGAACTAACATGATACGGTTTTCAACGTCGTGTGGAGAATTTCTTGGGCTAACAGTTCTGCATATTCATAATTGCCTAAGAAACAGCTTGCCGGGAAATATTAATATGTAGTTAATCATCATCCTCTTTCCCTCATCTCAGTGTTTTCTGAAAACCTGGTGCATGTCGCACCAGGTGGCAGCACTGCAGCGTCATGTCCAGAGACCTTCTAGCCACATCATGTTTCACACAATCCATTCAACTTTTCTTCGGTCTTCCTCTACTTCTACAAGGACAACAATAAATGAAAATACTGGCTATTCTCATAATTATGAACAACTTTTACTATGGGACCAAACCTGAAATAACAAAAAAAAAAAAAAAAATAACTTCCCCATACATTTATCAAAATCTCGGAGGAGCTCGTGGCTTTTTTTTGGTGGGGTGAGAAATCATCCAATGACATCTCCCGCTCTGGGTGGAGCGGCGGGAGGGCGTGTCGACTCTTACTGACTAAAACCCACCCCTCCTTCCTTCCCTGCCTGAATGCCCAGGGCCCAGGGGTACGGTAACTCATGTTAAGAATTTATCCGCTACCCCTTGGCATGCAGGCGCCGGCCACGATGGGCCCCGTCAGTGGTGGCTGACAATCATCTCTTTGAGGTGCACGTGGAACACTACGCGCCGTCGACTCACGGGCCTGGTGCTGATCGGACGGCGAGCTACCCACTGCTCGCCGTCCGCAGGCCCGGGAAAAAAATGTGGAACGCTTCACGATTTTGCGTGTCAACCTTGCGCAGGGGCCATGCGAATGTCATCCTTGCGCAGGGGCCATGCAAATCGTCTCTGAATCGTTTCTATTTTAGTATATGTACTGCCGAAGGAAGTACGGAGCTCGTGGCTTAAGTAATAACAGCAATCAGGTTAATGGATGACCATCTTTACATACCGAGACTCCTCCGGGCCTCGGACAGCACGATAAGCCGTTGGTCTCGGTTGTCAATCGTGGATCTTTGACAGTCGTTACGGGTCGTCAGAAGCCCGAAAGTCTGACATCCAGTCTTACCAAGGGGTATCGCAGTCCAGCTCCATTTAAAATACTGGTATTAAGCTGCATCCGGTTAGACTGGAAGCCGTCCCAAGATGTTGGGAAAGGCTAAGCAGGCAGACAGCTGAATGTGATGGATGAGACTTAAATTTAGAAACCGCTAAACAGTATTTTAAACTAAGCATTTGCTTAGCGAGTTTTATCAATAAGGCTGTTTAACTGTAGATTTAAAACAGTTCTTCCTCGTTACGTTCAAGAACACAAAGTATCCAAATACTAAACCAATAGGACTATCCACTATATAAACTCCGGTTAACCTAACCTAAGTGATGTAACTAACGAGTTAAAGAGTTAGGATTCAAATCGGCGACCTTCTTCGCGAGGTCGCAGGTTCAAATCCATTACCGCTCACGCGTATGCAGACTTCAGCTGAGATACTAGACTATGCACGACGCTTATTCAATTACTGGGACTATGGAAATGTACTTGGTATCGTTTGTACTAGGACTTCGTGATGATAAGTAAATTCACGTTCAGTATACGCGGTCTTATACAAGGTGGGGGTATTATAGGCGCGGTAAAGTTTGGATGTATGTTCTGAAACTGCTCATCTGATTAAAAAAAAAAGCTTTTAAATAGAAAACTAAACTATCGTGGAGCGTCATCATCAGGTTTCTATTTTCCAGAAAAAAAAAAATACGATCCCTGGTCCTGGAGCAAAGCCGTGGTAAAAAAAAACCGGCCAAGTACGAGTCGGACTCGCGCACGAAGGGTTCTGTACCATTATCTATAAAAACGGCAAAAAAATCACGTTTGTTGTGTGGGAGCCCTTAAATATTTATTTTATTGTTTTTTAGTATTTGTTGAGGTAACAGAAATACATCATCTGTGAAAATTTCAACTGTCTAACTATCACGGTTAATGAGATACAGCCTGGTGACAGACGGACGGAGAGCTGAGTCTTAGTAATAGGGTCCCGTTTTACCCTTTGGGTACGAAACCCTAAAAATTAAGGCGATACAGTGCGTTGAAATTTCGCATGACGTCACACGAGAGAAATTGAAATTTGAAATTGTACCACTTTTTTACTCAAGTGACGTAACAAACCCCCACTCCTGAACTTTGATGCGTTTTATCTTTGTCATTTTTCATTGATATGATACAAGTGTATACATGTTCAATATTATTTGGATGATCTGCCCGCCAAGTCGAGCGAGAAGCAAAACTGCCGTACCATCCTTTTCTGGAACCATTTCGCCACATTTTCAGGCACCTATTTGACAACCTCTGGATGGGACCAGAACGCCGAAATTTTTGTCATCTAGTAAGCTATAATCAAACTCTTAAATACAAAATTTCAAGTCGGTAGATTATTTAGTTCCGAAGCTAAGCAAAAGCAAAGTTTCGCATTTTCGACACTGACACACTGACTCACTGATCATCAAAATGAACACACCCAAACTATTAGCGTTATCGACCGACTGTCTTTGCAAAATTTATTCTGCGTAGTGGGATTCTGCTTTTAATATGAATATAAAATGAAATTTCTGCAAAAAGAAGTGAAAGCCCACCAAAAACATTCTGTAAAAAAATAGCCAAGTCTCGATGGAGCTGCTTGTTTATCTCTAACAAGTAATGAAATCTCTAGACAGAGTTGACCCAAGTCTAGGTTCCTTACTGCAATTTCTTTATTATTACATTTAATGTGATGTGACTTGGCCGTTAACGTTACCGAGATTCCTCCGTGCCTCGGAAAGTAAGTTAAGCTGTTGGTCCCGGCTATCAATCACGGGTCTTTGACAGTCTTTGCGGGTCGTCAGAAGCCCGAAAGTCTGACAACCAGTCTTACCAAGGGGTATCGTATTACCTAGTAACTGGGTTGTGGAGGTCAGATAAGCAGTCGCTTCATGTAAAATACTCGTATTCAGCTGCATCCGGTTATACTGGAAGCCGACCCGAAGATAGTTGGAAAAAGGCTAGGCCGATGATGATGTAAATGTATAAGGCACCTGATAGTTGATTTTTTTTTCCGTTATTTCAGGGTTGGTCTTTAAGTAAAAGTGGTTCATAATTATGAGTTATTACCCATGTTTTCATTTGTTGTTGTATTGTAGTTTCCACCTTGTACAACATATATGGTATGCCGTGGATGTATGCCGAAAAACATATTGATACTTGCACTGAATTGTTACAAAAAAACGCGGTTTGTAAGGGTGTTATTACACCAATCGATCGACCGTTCATAATGCCATAAAATTAAATACGTTTATTTCTCACCAGTATAGCAACAAGGATTGCATAGTAAAAGACATCGATCGACGTCTATGGAATGGTGTAATAGCTTTGGCTGACGAATACCAGTCGACAAACAATCGATCGATGGTCGATCGACTATCGATCGATGGTCGATCGACTATCGATCGATTGGTGTAATAACACCCTAAAGCATACATTGAATGTTTATTCTACATAATTTTAGTCAAATTATAATATTATAGTGTCCCACTGCTGGCCAAAGATACTTCCTTGTCTCTTACAAGTTTGTGTTGTCTTTTTGACATGAACACATCTAAGTCCATCACGCCAGCTTTTCCTAGGACCGCCTAAGGGTGTTATTACACCAATCGATAGACGTTGATTGATTGTTGTAATAGCTTTGGCTGTTCGTTGGTACCGGTCGATAAGCAATGGACCGGGTGACGTCGACTAATTCATTCTACCATCGATAGACGGTCGATTGATTGGAGTAATAGAAACTATCGATCGACGTCGACTAATTCATTCTACCATCGATCGACGCTCGATCGATTGGTGTAATAAAAACTCGATTGACGTCGACTAATTCATTCTACCATCGATCGACGTCGACTAATTCATTCTACCATCGATCGACGTCGACTAATTCATACTACCATCGATCGACAGTCGATCGATTGGTGTAATAGAAACTATCGATCGACGTCGACTAATTCATTCTACCATCGATCGACGGTCGATCGATTGGTGTGATAGAAACTATCGGTCGACGTCGACTAATTAATTCTACTATAGATCGACGCTCGATCGATTGGTGTATAATAGAAACTATCGATCGACGTTGGATCGATTAGTGTAATAACACCCTAAGTCCGTCTTCAGGCCAGACCATTCATAGTAGAAAAGTAAAGTGCTTCCTTTACCACTCACAGATTTAACAAACATCACCGTCATGGGTCTACCAACCATTGGCCATCATTGGCCACACTACTAACCATCACTGGTCACCATCATTGACATGACACGCTGCATCCCGTAACTGGGATCAGCTAGCTTGACGCGGTATCATGCCAATTGGTATCGTTAGAGCTACATCAACGACTTGAAGTAAATTTTATTACACATTCAAACCAATACCTTTAACTTACATTTTAGTGGACATAGTAGAAATTATGCCTAAAGAAATCGGGAGGGCACTAACTCCTGACATACAGGCCCACCTAGTTCGGGTGTCAGAACCTTCATAAATTGTTGTTATGACAAGTACCTGGCTGCTCCTAAATGTTTTAAGTATAGATTATTTCGATTATGATGAATCATATGAATAATTATCAAAGTAATAAAAAAAAAAACAACAAAATGTTTTTAACTCTTGTTATCAATAGGAGAAAATCACGTGAAGCAACATGCATTTGCTTGGCGATAAACGTAATGCGACACATTGCATCATATTTACAATCCAACTATAGTTGGATTTATAATTGTATTCAGTTACTTGACAGTTTAAAGAAAAATAATGTTACATGTTTTCGTGTTTTTAAGAAAAGTTATTAAATTTAAAATAAAAAGTTTGCTTAAATGTACATTATTGTTGGTCATTCAATTTTGTTCATTCTTACACCAATTCACTATCGGTTTTTTTGTCAAAATCTGGTAATCCTTCAACTGTCAATTTACTGAATACTAGCACTTCGCCCGCGACTTCGTCCGCGTGGATTTCAAAAATTTATAACCTATGACACTCACAAATAACGTGGCTTTTTATTGGTAAAAGAATTTTCAAAATCGGTTCAGTAGATCCAGAGTTTACCCCCCTACAAACTCACAAACTTTACCTCTATATTATTAGTAAATAAAGACAACTAAAAGTAGAATTATAGAAATCACTTGAAAATATTATGACATTTCATCTTCATCATAACACAACTTACAAGATTTTACATATAGAATAGAATATTTATTGAATTAAGGTTTACAAAAAGAAATTATAAGTAGTGCTTATTTAAATACATTATGAATGACAATATTTAGAGGTCGCGTTTTCAACTTATTAATAGGCTAATAATGTACAACAGAATGAACTTTTGTAGCCTAAAAAAAGCTTTTTTTTTTCACAAAATATAGAACTAACTTCCAAAAAAAAAAGAGCAAACTAACTTTAATTCTGAAGTTGGTGTCAAAAACGATGAAATAAACAGAAACACCGACTTTCTTGCAAGTCGGTTATTTTTTTGTGAAAACGCTTTTTATTACTTTTTGTGGTGATCCCCCATTAAATTGTGTTCAATACAATAGACAAACGATCGCAATAATCGCGAGTCATTTGCTGTTAGGTATTGAAGAGTTCCACTGTGTATCTCCGAAGATTTTCATCACATCCTAATGTATTATATACTAAAACCTTCCTTAAAAAATATACATTTGAATAACGAAAACGCCGTCCAAATCGGATCAGTAGTTTTCGAGAAAGCCGCGGACAAACAAGCATACATACATTCTAAATCTATAAATGTAACCCTAGTATGCCTGATATAGAATATCAGAAAAATATGTATTAAATTATGTTCGTATTTGCGCAGGGATTCCCGGCTGAGTTTGCGATGTATTTAAATTACTGCCGCGGCCTGACCTTCGACGAGGCTCCTGATTACATGTATCTTAGACAGGTGAGTCACACTATTATATTCCTTATTGTACTGTTAAATGTGTCACGTTTTGTACTAGTTCTCATTAGCTTTGTTCATAACTTGAAAGAAGCGGTCGATTCGACGTAGTAAGCTGCTCTAATTGAGTGCCCCTCACGTATTGTTATTCCTTTAAATCAGTGGCTCCCAACCTTCTATTGACCGGGGACCACTTTGGGTTTCTTTGTTGTTAGCAGGGACCAGAACTCCAGAAGAGAATTTAACAACGTGTATCAAAATCAAACATCATAAATTCAAAACTTATAGCTCATGTCGAAAAGTAAAGAGCATTGTCATTGAAAACACAAAATTTCTAATAGAAACTTGAAATCAATACGTATCAATGTTACTTTTCAGGTGCAAAGTTTGATAGACTTTTGCAAAACATATTTTAGGTCTTGTGGACCACAGGTTGGGAACCACTGCTATAAATAAATATAACACAGTTTTCCCTACATATTCAAGGACTCCTGTTGTGTGAGGCAATGAATTTTACCTACTGAGTGTGATCATAAATCTTTGGGTTGTGATTAGAATTTAATCTGTTGATTTTCGATAGATCAAGATTTAAATTGTAGGCGCAGCATTACTGACATGACATGAGAATGTGCGCGGCAAAGCGAGGCTGCTCAACGTGTGTTAAAAATTTCGTGGTCACACCATACGTGGTTTCTTTTGGTTTAGTAAGATGAACGTCGACTCATCACTTCCAAGACGTCAGATCGATTGTTTTTTGTGGAGTGGGAAATCATCCAATGACATCTCCCGCTCTAAGGTGGAGCGGGAGGGCGTGTCAGACTCTTACTGACTAAAACCCACCCTTGTTCCTTCCTTCCCTGCCCTGATTGCCCAGGGGCGCAGTGGTGTGGAACCCTAACTGATCTTTTCACCATGTGTCCACAGCTGTTCCGGATCCTATTCCGCACGATGAACTACCAGTACGACTACACGTTCGACTGGACGATCCTGCGCCAGCGCAAGCAGCACATGGAGGCGGGAGCCGCGCCGGCCGACAGACGCTCGCCCAGCGTGCAGCGGCGTGCGCAGCAGCAGCCCTCGCAGCCGCCGCCCAACAACGAGGTACGTGACTAGATAGTAGCTGTGAGGAGCAAGCAGCACATGGAGGCGGGAGCCGCGCCGGCCGACAGACGCTCGCCCAGCGTGCAGCGGCGTGCGCAGCAGCAGCCCTCGCAGCCGCCGCCCAACAACGAGGTACGTGACTAGATAGTAGCTGTGAGGAGCAAGCAGCACATGGAGGCGGGAGCCGCGCCGGCCGACAGACGCTCGCCCAGCGTGCAGCGGCGTGCGCAGCAGCAGCCCTCGCAGCCGCCGCCCAACAACGAGGTACGTGACTAGATAGTAGCTGTGAGGAGCAAGCAGCACATGGAGGCGGGAGCCGCGCCGGCCGACAGACGCTCGCCCAGCGTGCAGCGGCGTGCGCAGCAGCAGCCCTCGCAGCCGCCGCCCAACAACGAGGTACGTGACTAGATAGTAGCTGTGAGGAGCAAGCAGCACATGGAGGCGGGAGCCGCGCCGGCCGACAGACGCTCGCCCAGCGTGCAGCGGCGTGCGCAGCAGCAGCCCTCGCAGCCGCCGCCCAACAACGAGGTACGTGACTAGATAGTAGCTGTGAGGAGCAAGCAGCACATGGAGGCGGGAGCCGCGCCGGCCGACAGACGCTCGCCCAGCGTGCAGCGGCGTGCGCAGCAGCAGCCCTCGCAGCCGCCGCCCAACAACGAGGTACGTGACTAGATAGTAGCTGTGAGGAGCAAGCAGCACATGGAGGCGGGAGCCGCGCCGGCCGACAGACGCTCGCCCAGCGTGCAGCGGCGTGCGCAGCAGCAGCCCTCGCAGCCGCCGCCCAACAACGAGGTACGTGACTAGATAGTAGCTGTGAGGAGCAAGCAGCACATGGAGGCGGGAGCCGCGCCGGCCGACAGACGCTCGCCCAGCGTGCAGCGGCGTGCGCAGCAGCAGCCCTCGCAGCCGCCGCCCAACAACGAGGTACGTGACTAGATAGTAGCTGTGAGGAGCAAGCAGCACATGGAGGCGGGAGCCGCGCCGGCCGACAGACGCTCGCCCAGCGTGCAGCGGCGTGCGCAGCAGCAGCCCTCGCAGCCGCCGCCCAACAACGAGGTACGTGACTAGATAGTAGCTGTGAGGAGCAAGCAGCACATGGAGGCGGGAGCCGCGCCGGCCGACAGACGCTCGCCCAGCGTGCAGCGGCGTGCGCAGCAGCAGCCCTCGCAGCCGCCGCCCAACAACGAGGTACGTGACTAGATAGTAGCTGTGAGGAGCAAGCAGCACATGGAGGCGGGAGCCGCGCCGGCCGACAGACGCTCGCCCAGCGTGCAGCGGCGTGCGCAGCAGCAGCCCTCGCAGCCGCCGCCCAACAACGAGGTACGTGACTAGATAGTAGCTGTGAGGAGCAAGCAGCACATGGAGGCGGGAGCCGCGCCGGCCGACAGACGCTCGCCCAGCGTGCAGCGGCGTGCGCAGCAGCAGCCCTCGCAGCCGCCGCCCAACAACGAGGTACGTGACTAGATAGTAGCTGTGAGGAGCAAGCAGCACATGGAGGCGGGAGCCGCGCCGGCCGACAGACGCTCGCCCAGCGTGCAGCGGCGTGCGCAGCAGCAGCCCTCGCAGCCGCCGCCCAACAACGAGGTACGTGACTAGATAGTAGCTGTGAGGAGCAAGCAGCACATGGAGGCGGGAGCCGCGCCGGCCGACAGACGCTCGCCCAGCGTGCAGCGGCGTGCGCAGCAGCAGCCCTCGCAGCCGCCGCCCAACAACGAGGTACGTGACTAGATAGTAGCTGTGAGGAGCAAGCAGCACATGGAGGCGGGAGCCGCGCCGGCCGACAGACGCTCGCCCAGCGTGCAGCGGCGTGCGCAGCAGCAGCCCTCGCAGCCGCCGCCCAACAACGAGGTACGTGACTAGATAGTAGCTGTGAGGAGCAAGCAGCACATGGAGGCGGGAGCCGCGCCGGCCGACAGACGCTCGCCCAGCGTGCAGCGGCGTGCGCAGCAGCAGCCCTCGCAGCCGCCGCCCAACAACGAGGTACGTGACTAGATAGTAGCTGTGAGGAGCAAGCAGCACATGGAGGCGGGAGCCGCGCCGGCCGACAGACGCTCGCCCAGCGTGCAGCGGCGTGCGCAGCAGCAGCCCTCGCAGCCGCCGCCCAACAACGAGGTACGTGACTAGATAGTAGCTGTGAGGAGCAAGCAGCACATGGAGGCGGGAGCCGCGCCGGCCGACAGACGCTCGCCCAGCGTGCAGCGGCGTGCGCAGCAGCAGCCCTCGCAGCCGCCGCCCAACAACGAGGTACGTGACTAGATAGTAGCTGTGAGGAGCAAGCAGCACATGGAGGCGGGAGCCGCGCCGGCCGACAGACGCTCGCCCAGCGTGCAGCGGCGTGCGCAGCAGCAGCCCTCGCAGCCGCCGCCCAACAACGAGGTACGTGACTAGATAGTAGCTGTGAGGAGCAAGCAGCACATGGAGGCGGGAGCCGCGCCGGCCGACAGACGCTCGCCCAGCGTGCAGCGGCGTGCGCAGCAGCAGCCCTCGCAGCCGCCGCCCAACAACGAGGTACGTGACTAGATAGTAGCTGTGAGGAGCAAGCAGCACATGGAGGCGGAAATCAAAGCGGATCTAAAGTGCATTGTTGCAGTTAGTAGATTGCTAGGGTTAACAAACGAATATTTTCTGCACAGGGCAGTAAACGAAACAACACCTACTCCTAACGCTACCAATAACGTGTTTACGTGACTAAACTCACGCGTAGAATGTGTCGGCCAACACTTGTAAATATCTGAGCAAATACGTAAACGATGTTCTATTTTAATCCCGCTCTCAATATGCAGCGTGTGACCTTAAACGTCCTATATATAGGGCTTAAATTTAGAATTCTCAACTTTTTATCGAGTAATACTATGTTTAAATCTAGATAATACATCAAAGCACTATCACTGTATGTTGTTGAAACAATCAAATATAAATAAAAAATCGGGCAGGTGCGTGTCGGAGTTAGGGTTCCGTACCAAATGAAATTAACAAAGAAAAAATCTGATTTATCAATTTATTGGTATTTGTTAATAAAATATACGTCCTAGTATTCAAGTTTTAATGTCAATGGAAAGTTAAAAAAATTCTTTGGAACAAAATTTTGTGACAGACGACGACGGACAGACAGAATCAGAATCAGAATGAGTGACAGCGAAACCCTACAAATCAAGTATCAGCAACTTATAAAACATTTTAAAAAGGACTCTACAGAATTATTTCAAACAATGCTACTGCTTTTTTGAACACAAAGGAGGTTCTCACGGTTTCGAAAATTACCGCGCGTCGCATAATGTTTCCGGGTATCACTCTTTCCTTTTATATAAACTACTGCATATCCTGCAATTTGAAATCTTCAAGTCTACTAAATAGCGGTGTTTTCTTCTCTAACGTAGCATTAGCTGTCATGATCATTATCAAATACACCGGTTTGTCGATATTTATATTTGACATTTTCTGTACCTACCTATGAGCGATCGCAGACCATAGACTATTTGAAACCATTGAAGCCGAACAATTAGCTGTATTGTTTCAGAGTTTGTAATGACTGTCTCTGTCACCTCTGACCTAGAGTCAAGAGCAAACCCATCTGAAATAATAAAAAAAAAACTAGTGTGCTTTAGATCATACGACTGAAGTAAAACTTCTTTAGCTCCATCTCTTCCGTTCGCCTCGCCAGATCACACTTTTCGTAACGCTCTCGTCACGCATTTACCAGCTTACTCACCAAGTCAAGCGCGCGTAAAGAAGCTTTACTTTAATAACCAATCGATCTGCGATCTTACACCTTTTTTTCTTTCAAAACCTGCATCCTTCCCCATCCTAACCTAACCTCATTTCCCAGGTCAAATCCGTCCATGCCACAAACGAATCCGCAGCTAACAAGCAGCCGGTGAAAGGACACCAGTCTGTCAGTCAGCTCAAGAAGAAACTCACAGCCATATCATAAATATAGCCGAACTATCTTTTGCTCTATCTTATTAAATATGTTACTTGAATATGCACCGCAGAATTCTGTAGTACAGAGCTGGAGACGCATCTGCGGCCGCTGATAGAGACGATGTTGTCTAAACTTTCCATACAAACTAGACTTGGGTTATAACAGGTCAAACAAGATACCTGTTATTACTGTTATTGTTACGCAATAATAATAGATGTCAATACCTGTTATTAAATAACAGCCTGTTATTTTTCTAAGCACGGTCTGTCGGTAAATAAATCACTTACAGAACACGTAGTAATGTTAGCATTATTCTTGCAGTTGAAAGTTAGGAACAGATAAGATAATACGATATAGAAGAGTTGTCAATTTTCAAGGATGATTATCTTCTTGTAAGATTACAATTTGAATTTTCGGATAATAATACTAGGTGCTTCTCGTTTTAGCAAGATTCAATCAAGCGGGTGTGAGCGAGACATAAATACGAAAAAGAATTAATAACAGATAACACGAATAGTTGTTACTTGTTATTGAGTACCTACTGAGACTGAAGAGGTGTATGTAGTGATTGTGATTGAGTATTGTGAAATATGAATGATATTTTTTAATAGGTATATGATATCACAAGAACAACTGTTATCTAGTATCTACGAATACCTGGGGTTTTGTATCTGTTACGATAAATACGCTTCACTCCTAATACAAACCAAGCGTGTCACTGTTTAAGGTCTGTTCAGAACTACGCGGTATTCGCTAACCAGAGCGGTACGGTAGCAATGAAATCGCTCGGTTCCGTGCGGTATCTCACTGGGGTATATTGAGTTCCGCGGCTAGATCGAAACGTGCGAAACCGGTATCGCCATCCCGCCCAGTTATACGGTATCTTTTCGCTTGCTCTGCGAACCAGGTTCCGACACGGCGGTGGCGCGTTAAATAGTTTTGCTAGTAAGTTTTGCTATCCATAGCGGAGGTTTGAACCGTAGTATTACCGCATAACCTACTCGTTATCCCTACCGTTTATGGGTAGTGAATACCGCGTAGTTCTGAACAGGCATTTACTACGATACGAATGATGTATATATAGGGTGACTGGTAATTAGTGACCGATATTTAAACACGTGATTGTAGTCATGATAACAAACAACTTTCCCAAAGAAACATATAGTGAGACAGAACGGCGTCACGCGGCTAACAGCTGATAAGGCAAAGCGCGCGCGCGCGAATTTCGTATGGCTGTTGTGTTATTGTGATAAAAGAGAATCGACTGTAAAAAAAATGTTTCTTTGGGAAAGTTGTTTGTTATCATGAGTACAAACAATCACGTGTTTAAGTATCAGTCGCAAATTACCAGTCACCAAGAAACTTACGGCGTTGAAGGGCGGTTGTGACAGATGTCCGCCGCTTAAAGCATATTCGGCGTCACGAATTTTAAGTATTGCAGTCTCTTGATTCGGCGACTCTGTGCTCTGATAGTACATTCGCTTCTTGTACGGAAGGGTTATTTTCTTCAAAAATACTTTCGTTCAAAAAACTTTAAAAACTTTTCTGTCTGAAGCCACGACTTGTATGTTATGTTTTGTTTCGTTTGTTCATGTTGCAAGGTTATAGATGGATATTAAATTGTACCATATTTTTTTTTACTGCATAAAATATCTCAAAACTATGAAATCAATGTAATGTGTTTAGACACGCATCGAGCAGGATTTGTGGAACTGTTTACATTCGATAATGTAGAATTTTAGTCACAAATTGCGCGATGCACGTACGCAAACACTTTGTTAATTATTAAGAAAAGTACTCACAAAAACAATTAATTTACTTAAAATGAAATAAAAATGTTACACTAAATAATGTAAAATGTGAGCCGATAATTCGAGTTTATTTTTCTTCATATTTTTCGCCAATGAAAAAGAAAGTAGGTGCATATTCATGTAACATATCCTAGAAAATTTTCGTAGGTGCGATGATTAATAATAAACAAAATAAATGTTTGACTTTCAAACTTTTATTTTCGGCCTTGAGGAACCATTTTAACGCGAGTGGTGATAAGAGATGATTTATTTGTATTCAATTTTTGATTTTTTTATTATATTAGCGGTGGAACAACTGATGGACCTCTAGCCCACTCGCGCCGCTGTAGTGACAGCGGACGCTTTCGGAAACACCTCATCGTCCGTCAAATTGTCGCGTTCCTTAAAACTCTTACGGAGTACAACTGTGATTGAATGTAACGTGGTGTGAATGTGTGCGTGCGTTTTGTTCAATGTAAATTTTTACTTTATAAGGTTTAAAACATTATTGATAGTATTATTAATACATTCGCCAGTTGCGTACTGTTAGCAACGTGTTTTGAACGATTCCTTTTTCAGATTTGCGCAATCATATTGCTGCTATCCGTACACAACTGTTTGCTACGAAATAATAACTCTTTCGATACAATTGCATAGCAAATTTTTATATTTTTAATTAATTGTTTAAAAATTGTATAAATTATAAAAGGAGTGTTGCCAACACTAAAAATACTGTAATGTTTGAAATAAGGTACAAGATAACGACAGGGTACGATGTGAATTTTGTATAACTTGAATAAAAAACCTTCAAGTTTAGTAGTACTTGCGTATAATTTATATGAGTACGCCCGGAAGATGTGATGTTTGCGGTAATGTTATGTACGTATAATAAAGTAGTGAACCGGCAGTTAGTATTACCATTAGTCGTTTGAAACAGAAACATCATATTTACTGATTAGCTTCAAGTCATTTAGAATATGCGATAAACTTGTTCCGTATTCCACTATAGTGTGCTCATTCAGACTAGTATTCGGACGGTATTCGTATTTAGTTTTAAAAGTAACTCATTTTTAGCGATTCAGATCCATACGTGGATTCTAAATACATAGACATGAAGTCACGTAAGTTCTTGGCTTTGGAACCAGGCTGTCCGATTTGCTGCTCTTGTAGTATGAGATTTACTGTTGTTGTAACCTACTTCAAAGCGACAAACTTACATGACGAGAACAGTAATAGTGTTCAGACTTTTCAGATATTGGATAAAACTAATAGAACGTTATTTCTTCCACAGTGAAAGAGAACCCGTCGTTCGGCAGCCCCGGGTGGTCCGGCGAAGAAGAGAGCGCGGTAGCATTAGTGTGATGAGAGTGTGAGTGTGACGTGTGTGCGGCCACGCGTGTCGCCGCCTAGCGACGCTCTCCGGGCGCCGAACGCGCAAATGACTACGGACTAGCTTTCTCTCGACTGCCTTGCGTACACCGCAGTCTATCTAACAGCTCCATACAGTCGCAACTGCAACCATTATCACCCCGCGACGCGATACCACAGTTTTGTCACTGTTCTAATTTATTCTCCAGACGAAGGTCTATATTAGCAAAGGCTAGGCCACTGTATGGAATAGATAGCTGCACTGTGGATGTACCATCGAGAACCACTAGCGCAGTGGTACATTATAATGATCTTTCTGTTTGGGCACTGTTCCAATAGTCTTTTTTTTTACTGTATAAATTAACTGTAAATTACATTACAGATGTTGATACAATTACGCTAGAGAAATATTCATTATTAATTCAGTTTGTAGTTATGTAACTCGATGATTGTTTAGTTTTCGATGTTAGTTTTCTAATTAGATAGTGTTCACATTTTATTGTAACTGCTGGCGGTATTTCTGTATGTTCTCTGTATATACGCGAATGTATCCGGAATACCGATGGCGGTGCGACGCGTAACACAATATTGGCTAGAATTGTTCATTAAAATTTGCAGATTTCTAATGAATAAAGTAGTCTATAACAAAACGTGAAAAAATGGAAAAATGAAAAAAAAAAAAACGAACATGTGGTAGTATCTAAGTGAATTGATTTTCCTGCCCTTTGAAACGTGCCCTGTGAAACTAAACAGACATAGTTTTAAGGATTATTTTTACTATTTTGCTTTTACTTTGGCATATTTCACTTATAAATTGTACATAGACATGAGCAGAGCGCGTTTCAAAGGGACGTTGGTTTGGCGGTATATCTTATTTGAAGATTATAAAATTGTAAATATATAAGCTAGTAAACTTGTTTTAATCACTACATATTTTTTTAAGAAAGCACTAATTGCGTTTGATTTGTGGCGTATTGTGATACTGCAATTTGTGTTCTGAGCGGGCATCGGGGGGTAGTTCGAGAACCATCAGCCTGTCGGATAGTTACGGATACCGTCCCGAGTAACTACTTCTACCAGACAGCTTGGTAGCTCAGCTCGTGATGCTTCTCGACAGTTCCCTCACACGGCCCTAGTCGGGGCTACAGCACTTCAAAAAGTTTCCAGACTCTGAAACTTGATTCTTAACTGGAATGAGTTTCATTTGAGGTTACATACGCCTCAGTTTTTCAAATGAAAAACATTCCATTTACCATTCAAGCTATTAATGATTAGACCCCAACGGAACTGTTCAATAATATTCATGTTTTTATACAACCTTCCTTTGCATATAATCTATGAATGAATGTTAATGAAGTGATTCCCGTTTACCGGAAACTCGGACATGTGTAGTCTCGGCGTGATAGACGACGCCGTTGGTAATATTTTTATATTAAACGATAACTAAACAATGCTTCCATAGTTTGAATGCTAGAAGTATCATAATACACCATGTTATTTCTAAGACATAACTATAAGTTTCTGGAATGATTAGTGCGAACGATGTATGAGCGAACAAATGGAGACAAAATAAACAACGTTTTAATACCATGTGTAGTTACAATGCTGGTATGTTTGACCACTGTGAGTGATATTATGGATCTCATTCCTCCGTCGGTTTTATTTCGAGACTCAGTAACATTGGTTCAGGACTCCGCATTTTGTCTCCAGTTGTGTGTATACTCAGTGTGTCAACACTCTATAAATTAATAAACAGTAATAAACTATTCTTTTGTTTTGTTTTTATGTCCTTTTGGTTTCCTTTAACCATAAAACACACAACACACATACGAAATACAAAAAAAAAACTGTTCAATCTGCATTGAAATAATTTTTTAGAAGATTTTAGATATACTCAGGAGTATTTTGTGCGGCATCACCGCACAAATTACATCCGATTAGTTTTTCAGAGTATACAGTGTGTAAAATGACACATCACATAGCCGTCAACTACATGTACGCGACTACCGCAGGACCACCATCGCCAATCGCTTCCATATTTGGTAAATAATTAGTACTCAATTGATACTAATTAGTACTCGAACAACAGAATTGGTACCTTAGCAGTTTTCGAGAAAATCGACTTTGAAGGTGGTTTGGCGGTAGTCACGCTCCGTTCAGCAGGACCACTATGAGCGCCGAAAAAGGGTTATTACCCTTTTATGTGATTCATTTCGTAGAAAAAATCAGAACTGAAACATTTGTATTTACCGAGAAATCAACGATGATTACTTTCGCGCGCTCGTTCAGCAGGACCACGACGACATTCAATGTTGATTCCAAGTTTGAGGAGCTTGTTGCTTTCCTCAAACTTACATAGAAAATTAGTACCCTGCGAGATAAAATTAGCACCCATAATTCAAAATTAGTACTCCAGTAGTTTACGATAATGGTATATCGTAAAAAACAATTATTGGTTTTTTCGTTTTCTGAAACCTTTAAATATCGAGACATGTGACCTTTCTGAAATTGCATATTCATTTATTTCTGTCTAAAAAATTCCTGAAACCATAAACGAATAAAAAAAGAACTCGATATACCACGACATCATGCTTCGCGAACTCTACTTCGGTAAATAACCTGCGCGACATGCTACAAAAAATATACCTAGGCACACAATTCGTATAATAAAACTTTTGTTACAAAAAAAAACCACCGACTTCCAAAAAAAAATACACAAAATTAAAAAATAAGTTTAATTTCGGAAGTCGGTGTTTATATTTTATTTCTTCGTTATTTGACACCGACTTCCGAAATTAAACTTATTTTTTAATTTTTAGTGTATTTTTTTTTGGAAGTCGGTGGTTTTTTTGTAAAAAAGTTTTTTATTTTTCACTTTTTAGTTGTTATACCACAGAACTAAAAACCCCAATAACATGGAACGTGGAATTTAAACATTTGGAGAACACCAATACGTCATCGAGGTATAGGTACGTATTTTTCATTTTTGTTCAGTTTCTCAAAAAGCGCTGAAGCAATTTCGATAAAATTTATATGGGACCACATCGGGAGTACATTCTTTCGGATAAAAAAATAATTTTGAAATTCGGTCCAAAACTGACGGAGAAACCGGCGGACATACATAAAAAAAAAACATAGTCGAACATAGAACCTCCTCCTTTTTCGAAAGTCGGTTAAAAATTATAGATAATGAACTGTTTGTTTACTATTCCGACATCCAATAAATTTATGTGCACGAGTGTACATCCACTTAACAGTTCAATACCATTGGCAACTTAATTTAGTCGGTTATACGGGGGAGATTTAGTATGGAAAAGTAATGAAAGCTAATTTCTCTTAAAATACAACACCTAGGAATCTGAATTTTCGATCACTGTATCTCCTATATGTAATTTTTGTATAAATTTGGGAAAAATCACGGAGTTTTTAATAGGGAAATTTTGAAATGAAAATTTATCACCGTGACTACCGCCGCCCTACCAATGGCATGGTAGGATATCTCGTAAACTACTGGAGTACTAATTTTGAATTTTGGGTTCTAATTTTATCTTGCAGGGTACTAATTTTCTATGTAGGTTTGAGAAAAGCGACAAGCTCCTCAAATTTTTAATCAAAATTGAAAGTCGTGGTCCTGCTGAACGAGCGCGCGTAAGTAATCATCGTTGAATTCTCGGTAAATACAAATGTTTCAGTTCTGATTTTTTTACGATATGAATCATATTAAAGGGTACTAATTATTTGTATACTTAGAATAGCTGTAGCATGCCCCCTTTTTCGGCGCTCATGGTGGTCATGCTGAACGGAGCGCGACTACATTCAAAGTCGATTTTCTCGAAAACTGCTAAGGTACCAATTATGTTGTTCGAGTAATAATTAGTACCAATTGAGTACTAATTATTCACCAAATATGGAAGTGATTCAACTGCGCATACTATGCGTCTAAAAAAGTAACTTAGCGCAAAAACGCGCCCCTGGGCATTCAGGGCACGGAAGGAACAGGGGTGGATTTTAGTCAGTCAGTGACACGCCCTCCCGCTCCACCCAGAGCGAGAGATGTCTTTGGATGATTTCCACCGCCCAAAAAAAAAAGGCAAGTGGAGTTAAACCACGTAGGTGTTTGTCGGATACGTTTGATATTAATAGCGTTTATGAAAATGCGTATTTTTTTTGGGGGGTTGGGAAATCATCCAATGACTGGTGGAGCGGGAGGGTGTGTCACACTCTTACTGGCTAAAACCCACCCCTGTTCCTTCCCTGCCTGAATGCCCAGGGGTGCGGTAACTCATGTTCAGAATGTATCCGCTACCCCTAGGCATGCAGGCACCGGCCACGATGGGCCCCGTCAGTGGTGGCTGACAACATCTCTTTGAGGCGCGCGTAGCACACTACGCGCCGTCGTCGACTCAAGGGCCTGGTGCTGATCGCACGGCGAGCTACCCACTGCTCCCCGTCCGCAGGCCCGGGTCTACGGTGGCCGGAGATCGTCTCGCGACGTCCTACGCCCAGTGCCTCTCCTGCGGTGGTAGTGGCCGGAGCCGTGAGGGCCACTCCGTTGAGCTTCCCTCACGCGTCCCGCCTCCGCCTTCGCGAGCATTACCTACTGCTTCGCAGAAGGTGGAGACTGCTTCCCATTCCCTCTCGCTCCGTACCATGGCCTGAACCAGGGCCGGGCGCGAGAGGTCGCTGCCACCTATCGCATCCACGAGGAACTGCAAATGCGTAATTTCGAAATGAAATAAATAAAAAAAAATCCGACTTGGACCTTCAATATCTCCAGAACCAGTGGATTCCCAGGTATGGTCTAAAGGAAAAATTTTTTTTTTTTTTTTGTTAGATAGGGTATACCTCAAGGGTGGTCCCATGTCAAGGAAATCAGGATCTGATAATGGAATCCTGATAAAATTGAGAAAAAACCTCGAAAATTGTGGGCACGTTTAGCGTTTCTGTACGTATGGTCGGCCCTCACTCCGTTGTTTATGTACCGATTTTGATGATTCTTTTTTTTTTTTTTTAGATAGGGTATACCTCAAGAGTGGTCCCATGTCAAGGACATCAGGATCTGATTATGGAATCCTTATAAAATTGAGAGAAAACCTCGAAAATTGGGCACGAATATTGTTTCTGTTTACTTTTCCTATCTTAATCAGGTATTTGCATTTAGGAATCATCACATCATGAAACTGAGCTGATGATGGAACCATACTTTTCCTAAACAATAGAAGTTAGATATAAAAAAACTGGTTTTAGTGACAGATACCACTTAATATGCTGAAGAAAAGACGTCTTTAGAATATTGGAGGTAATATCCTGGGAACCTCATGGAAGGATGGTTACATCATCAGCTCAGTGCCAAGAGGAATGATGAAGGATTAGAAATTGGCCTCAGAGTATTAAAAGATGATGCGAGTCACAAAAAATCATAAAATAAAAAACTTTTTAACAAAAAAATCAACCGACGAAAAAGAACTAAAAGCAAAAAATAAATAAACCTTTTAAGTTTTTAATAATTGAGCTTATAATAAACGTCGGCGCCAAATAATAAAAATGATTAATTACCTACATCTAGCCTTCTTCATTTCTACGTACATATAAAATTTGGATATATAATAATCAGATTGTTGTTTGGCGCCGACTCAAAATTAGTTCATAAAATTTGTTATTTAATGTAGGTCAATAAGCACAATACTCAAGACTTAAAAGGTTTATTTATTTTTTGCTTTTAGTTCTTTTTCGTCGGTTGATTTTTTTGTTAAAAAGTTTTTTTATTATACAACTGTTATTCGTCCACGGAACCACAGAACACGTATAGGTACTCTGGAGCTCCCTAGACACTCGAGACGATTCTGAAGTTAGAGCTGAAATCTCTCGGTGTTTCGGACCTGGATCTGTGCTGGACGGAGCGTAGACTGCATCGATTTATTTATTCAATGATCACTTCGGTTTTCATCGCGTTGATCAGTGAATCTTCGTCGAAATATTCAATCTCATTTTTAGTTGCACCATCGAGGCTCTGCCAGTTCCACTTCCTGTGCTCAGTCATCATATAGAGGCCCTCTTTCTCCATAAAACTGGCCAGTAGGTGTCACCGATGGTTCTGACGTCCAAATCCAAATTGGGGAATTTTTTGGGGATGACCATGGTGAAGTGAGTTTTATAGCCATGCATGGCTCTGGATATATCCTCTTATTATGGTCTCTAGTCTCTACTTCGTCGTCGAGAGTGTGCCGTGGACGGGGCGGAAGCCTCCACCCTCAAACCTTCAGTGAATATCTAAGCGATATTCTAAGTATAGGGTATGCCACTTTGGTCGACACACTCGATCTTCACCATGTTCGGAATTGACTTATGGACGATAAACCCCACACCACCCTGGGACTGCTGGTCACCCTCCCGTAAATAGAGCAGGTTACCGGATTTGAAAATTATCGTGTCCTCCTATCTTCGGACTTCAGATAACCCTATAATACTCCAACGCAACCTGCTCAATTCTTGTTCTCGAGTTCGGTGATGTCGTCGGTCCGGAGTGTTTGCGTGTTAAATGTTGCCAGGTCCAGTCGTCGGTTTTTGTTGGGGTAGCCAGATCTCATTCGGGGATTCTTCGCACCCCTTGCAACCATTAACCGCTGCCGGAGTTAAGGGTAGACATTTTGTTGTTGTTCTTTTAAACTTTAGTGCTGCTACTTATTTTTTTAACCGACTTCAAAAAAAGGAGGAGGTTCTCAATTCGACTGTATTTTTTTTTAATGTGTTTTCCCTCATAACTTTTTACTAGGTGAACCGATTTTGAAGATTTATTATTTGAAAGCTGTTGCTTCACATGTGGTCCCATTTTTTGAAAATCTGATAAAGAACTTCGGAGATACACGATGGAACTCTTCAATAAATGATAGCAAAACCTTCCAGAATTGCTGCAATCGCATGTCTGTATATTGTTTTCACCACTTCACAACATTACATCACGCTGAAACGCTAAGTAGTACAAATCTGTGTAACCCTTGTACACAGATTTGTACAGGTCACCCTGATACACCCTAATTTCACCAACTATGTTTAAATTCCCTATTTTTGGGGCTATCAATTCGGGCATAACTTTACTATTAATTTAGTTTTAGAATGGGGTACAACAACTAAAATAATTATTATTTATCACACCAAGCGTTTGAGCGCTCATCACACGTAAATCATAAATATGCTTGGACCAGTTTAGTTGACTATCCATATTGACTCCAAGATAACACTGGTACCGTATGACTTGGTATTTTTAAAGGTCATAAAAGAGATTGCCTACCACGACAGAAAAGTGTTGCTTCCGTCTGTCTTATCCTTATTTGTTTACATTTCCGTTTCTTGAAATAGTCAAGAAGTATGTTGATAGATTATTGTAGTCGGTCAATGATCAAATCGGTAACATTGGAAGAAGTATACAAAGCAGTATCGTCGGGAAATGAAGCTAATTTGGTTCGAGGTTGATTATTGATATCATTTAGTAACAGGAGAAATCAATAGGGCGAACTATCGAGCCTTGCGGAACGCCCGCTGGGGTTTTTTGGTGTGGATGAAAAGGTTTCCCAGATGTGAACCAGGAATTTAGGATCCACAAGGTACGATTAACCGAGTTTCGATTAGAGAGGTATTAGACACCTTCAGAGTGAGTAGGCAACTTAAATTGTGTAGTACCGTCCTAACGAGATTGCCCAACTAAACTGAGTTTGCCTAGTAAGGCAGGCTTCACAAATATGGCAACATTTTTTAGTTACGTTTATTATTTATTGGGAAAAACCGAACTAAGTTAGAGTGTAGATTGCTATTGTTTTTTTATCAGGCGTTATTTTTCAAATAAAAATACATCGTGTGATATTTAAGTTTCCCAATGTTAAATACCTACTACTTGGCAACTTGTAATGAGTCATTCCGCGGCCCCGCTTCCTCCGCATTCGTCGCCGGGCGCGGCAGGCGGAGGCCACTGCCCAAGTGACTCTTTTCAGTTGTCGGGTTATAAATTAAGTAGTTTTGTTGGTTTTGTATTAGGTAGGTCCTAAAACTTATTTGTGTCTGATAATACATTGAGGCCTTAAGGCTCAATTACACCTTCAGATTTCAAGGGACCCAATTTAGGAAACAGGAAGGTGTAATAGCAGTTAGAGCAGTTAGTGTCCGATTTAGTGAGATTGGGATGTCCCGATTTAACTTCCTAAATTGTGTACGATTTAGGATAGTGTAATCGCATCACTACTTCCTAGTTAGCTTGTTCCTAAATATTGTCCCTTGAAATCGGAAGGTGTACCTAATTGAGCCTATAAGTAATGAGCTCTGTTGCCCGATAACTTCATCTGGAGCCTTCAAATCACGCGTCAAAATCGTATCATTTCAGCATTTCAATGATATTTTATAAAGAGGTAGATATCGCACTAGCGCGCGCAAATTGTTGCAGACAAATTCAGACAATTGTTGCAATTTGATTTAGTCGGCTAACAGCAGCGAGCGAAGCAAAGCGTGTCTGTTTTTTTTTGTGGGGTGGGAAATCATTCAATGACTTCTCCCGCTCTGGGTAGAGCGGGAGGGTGTCAGACTCTTACTGATTAAAACCCACCCCTGTTCCTTCCCTGCCCTGAGTGCCCAGGGGCGAGGTAACTCTGTTTCGAATTTATCCTCAACGACGGGCCCCGTCGTTATTGCTGACAACTCTTTGAGGCGCGCGTGGAACACTACGCGCCGTCGACTCTCGGGTCTCTCGGGCCTGGTGCTGATCGGACGGTGAGCTAACCATTACTCGCCGTCCGCAGGCCCGGATAAAGCGTGTCCATGGCGTGACAATAATATATCTATGATGCCATGAGTATAAGATGTGTGCTATGAGTGTAAAAAACTATGGTTCCAAGATAAAATAAAAGTGAAGGAATTTCATAGAATGTCATATTTGTATTTTGTCACGATTTTATTTCTCTTTTACAAATAAAATTCGAATGATTAACATGGTGGTTCGAAAAATATAGAATAATAATATGATGGCAACTACAGCACGACAATGACAAATAGCATACGTTATAGATTAATCAACCAGAAACGAAATCGTACATCATACAATACATAGCGTTCGTTAGTCGCTTGAGTACGCACTGTGCTCTAAGGCTCTAACCATAATAAAACGGTGATCATATTAATTCGTCACTGAAAAGGAAAAGATGTTAAGGCCAGGATTCTCAGAATCGACCTATTTTTGGTTCAACATTAAACAATCAAATATTCTCTGTTCAGATCTGATAAAAATATATGTTGTAGTTTAATAAACATTCTTGGTTATTCTACGATTCAAAACACGATATTTATAACTTTACTCGATTATAAAAAATCGCGAAAACAGCGAAATTGTTAATCGTTTTACAAGTCGTACTTGAAGTAGACTCAACTTTTACTCCCAAAAAACATGTCAAAAAATAGGCAATGAGGTTTAGAATGATATTCTACGATTAGGTACTTTTTCTCGAAACAGTTTATTATTTTAACAAAATATTATTATATTTATTATAAAATAAAGCGGCCTGCGCGCTTCGCTTCAGTAGCCCGCCGGGCAAAGAGTATAATAATAATACGGGACCCGCCGGGCGTCACCGAGGTAGGACCTGTGTCGCTTTTGCTGGCTAGCTACGTTCCCCCGCTAATCGATCGAAATATACATATTTATAGCGTGGCCGAGGTCTCCGAAACTATTGGTACCTAAGTATCTACTCTACATTATTTTTCTAAGTTTTTTATTTTGTTATATTTTTGAACTCGCTCTTGAGAATTTTGTTTTACGGAGTATGGAGACCTATGTGACTGATGATGTCACCTACCTGATGGTATACTCCGAAGGTAGGTATAGGATCTCATTGATGCCACTACGTAGAACTATCGTATTTGGACTCATTTGAAAGAGCTGATGGAGAACTTTGTGACTGATGATGTGACCGACCTGATGGTGGACTCCGAAAGTAGGTATAGAATCTCATTGACGGCACTACGTAGAACCATCGTGTTTGGACTCATTTGAAAGAGTTCATGGAGACCTTAGTGACTGATTATGTGACTGACCTGATCTGAGGTCTCCATGAACTCTTTAAAATGAGTCCAAACACGATGGTTCTACGTAATGCCGTCAATGAGATTCTATACCCACCTTTAGAGTCCACCATCAGATAGGTCACATCATCAGTCACGAAGTTCTCCATGAGCTCTTTCAAATGAGTCCAAACACTATAGTACTACGTAACGCTGTCAATGACATACTGTAGGTACCTACATTCGGAGTCCACCATCAGGTACACAAACAAACAATAAGAAACAAAATAACAAAAAACAGACAAAAATAAACTAACATAAATTCCGTAAAACAAAGTTAACCTACTGTTACAATTTTATACTGAGACGCAAACTTTTTGCACAGCGGGGTCAGGGAGTTCATTTAAAATACGCGTTCGCGCGACTTGATGCGCGGGGATTGAGGTAACGCTAAATGCCTACTGCGCTCGAACATCCTAGCCTTAAAGCGCCATTTTGACCAAAATGAGTATCGTTGGATTAGATTTTTTTTTCTGCGTCGATCTGTTTAGGTTTCAAGGCAATCGTAGACAATATTTGGCGCTTTAGCATTTGTAAAAATGTAGGGATATCCCAGATTTCAAGATCTAAAGCGACGGTTTTCCGATGTTGTTTGAACAATCTTCGCTTTAGCAACACATTATTAGGACAGAGGCCCTTTAGAAAGATTTTTCTTTAAACATTCTCTTCACAACAGCAACATAAGCATTTATTCTTTTTTGTAATTTGGATGACATTATTACATTAGCAATTTCAAATTTTTTAATTTTATTTTTCAACATTCTGTTAGCTATTATGCATTACTGTTGTTTTTAACTGTTTGGCGCTTTAGCAAAATTGTTCGCATAAGATTTAAGTAGGTATAGTTGGCGCTTTAGCATTTTTTTCAATGTACTTATTTTTAATTTAATTTCGTTAGAGAAAATAAAATTGTGTTAATTTATGTAATAACATTTGTATTAGAAAAAGGAAGGCATTTTTCATAAGGTATAACTCGTTTTAGCGATAGTCTATGTTCCAAATGATGACCACTGTAGTACTTTAGTACTATTAATATTAATGTTTCAGAATATAAATCGTTGCCTCATTTTAATATTCAAGATTATTTGGTAGATACAAAATTGAGGACATTCAAGACTGAGAGATTAAATGTTGCTGGTCAATCTTTAAAACGCTGATCTCAAAAGTACCAAATTAGATTATTCTTACTTGTTTGTGTCTCTTGTTGTTCTAAGATTTATAAAATTTCAAACTTCAAATTTTTTGAAAGGCTAATACTATTTAGGTAACCGTCTCACGCATCTAATCGAACCGGAACTAATCGCTGAACAAGCCGGCTTTAGGCCAGGAAAGTCGTGCACCAACCAGACCCTCAAACTCACGCAATTCATCGAAGGTGAGTTCGAGGCGAAAAATGGCACCGGTGTTGTTTTCGTTGATCTTTCAGCAGCCTATGATACAGTCAACATCAAACGACTTCTACTTAAAGTCAGCGATCTCACGAAGGAGATTCGTAAATGAATTTAGCGCCATACTGAATCATCGTCGCTTGCAAGTCCATCTCGATAGCACCAAAAGTAGGTGGTGCTGTCAGAAGAACGGTCTTGCCCAAGATAGTGAGTTAGCTCCGGTCCTATTTAACATCTACACAAATGACCAGAAACAAAACGCTTTCTGGAACGACCTTGCATTAGCTTCCCAGACACGTAGTTTTGATGAGGTTGAAGAACAACTGACGGAAACTCTGAAAGCACTTGGAAAATACTCTGATGAGAATGCTCTACGGCCTAATCCTTAATCTAAGACCCAGTCCTGTGTTTTCTATCTCCGCAACCGTTTGTCTAATAGGACCCTCTGTATCTTGTGGCAAGGCGTCGAAATAAAGCACTGCCCTCAAACTTGCTACCTTGGCAGCACCCTGGATAGGTCTCTGACATATAAGTTTTACTGTCTAAACACGAAACAAACAAACGTTGCATCGTAACTGGGTGCTTACTCGTAAAACCTATCCCTTACGATGTTGTACCCACTGTCAGGTATAGCTCCTCCAGACGTTCGTCGCGAGACAGCCAGCCGAAACGAGAAAAGAAAACAGGAACGAGACGACCGTCACCCCCTGTATAGCCATCAAATCCCACCTGCACGACTAGAAAGTCGCAAAAGCTTCCTGAGACAAACGACCTCTTTGGAAGATAGCGGGCCCGACGAGAGATGTGAACTGTGGTGGAACAGACATCCCACCCCTCCTGTGGCTTGGACAGGAACTGCAGTGGCCAATTTGGATATCTCTTAACCGATTGTGGACCAAGGTTGGTCGCTGTAGATATAATTTGGCCAAATGGAGGCTTTAACCCATCCCAAAATCAGTGCTAGTGTGGAGTCCTTTCACAGGACTTGCGTCACCTCCTTGCCTGCCCAGCATCCACAATCACCTGCACCTTGAGTGATCTAAACGAAGGCAATGACAAAGCTATCCATGTGGCTACATACTGTTCGGACAAAATTTGAGACAGAATCGACACAAAAAGAAGAAAATTTATAAATAACGGTAGGTCACGTAACTTGTGATTTAGGATAATGAAAACGTAAAGATCATGAAGAAAGAAAATAATTAAAATACTGAAGTGCTATTTTTACGGTCGTTTTTTTGATTATTTTATAATTAGGTAAGTATACTTAATATTAAGTGCGGTTTTGTTGGTTAGGTTCACCTAACAAATATGTCTGTTTTTTTTTTCAAAAATTATAGTAAGACAACTTTTAAAAGAGAGTCACAACAAAGTGTCGATAAAAATTTAATAAATATAAAAACCGGCCAAGTGCGAGTCGGACTCGCCCACGAATGGTTCCGTACCATAAGCTGAAAAATCACGTTTCTTGTATGAGATCCCGCTTTAATTTTTAATTTATTATTCTTTGTTGTTATAGCGGCAACAGAAATACACATTCTGTGAAAATTTCAACTGTCTACCTATTACGGATCATGAGTTACAGCCCGCTGACAAACGGAATGCTCAGCAAGAGAGTAGTGACAGCGATACTGCAGAAATCAAACAGGAAGACAATGATCAAGAAAACTTAGCTCAAGATGATCAAGATCAAGAGCCAAATATTGGTGATCATGATGATCAGGCCAATCCAAAATCAGGGACAATAGAAATACCTGGATATTTACGACTCCCAAATAACGCCACTATGTGTATTATTAATAATTGCACTAACCAGAATCTACATAGGGTTAATGTTGCTGTTCGAAGGGACAATTTATACATCCCACGAGGCACGCGTATATGTGATGTGCATTTAGAACGCAATATCTGGAAATAACTAAGAGATACAGCGCGTCATATGTTTTCCACTTTCAACAGCACTCAAACAAAATATATGTTGACTTTGAAAAAAACCGTGTTATTAGGATTTCTCAAATTTCAAAAAATAAAATTTCTTTGGATTTAAGAGACCCCAGGGCCTGTAGACAAAGTAACATCGCTTCGTAGCGAAACGATATCTAAATTCGTCATCGTCTCTGAGATATCGATAAACATTTCCTAGCGTTAGCGTTCCTTCGTTATCTTTTTTGGCGATCACGATCGAGGCGAAGGCGAACTCTGAAAGCGCTGCTTGTCTACGCATTTGTATGGGATAAACACGATAGCAATTCGTTTCTTTATGGTATCGTTACGAATTATAACATTGTCTACCAACTTGCGATAACGAAGTCGACAGTCGACTGACCACGTGACTTAGCGCGGTTTATGTCAATCTCATACATTTTAGTCTTTTCTAATTTCGTTATCGTTTTTAAATTGTTACTTTGTCTAAGCCCCCTGTTTAAGGAAATAGTTTCAGCCAGTCCGACTTTAAGAACGACATTTCCCAAAAAATCCTTAAGGTGGAAGCGCCAGGGTCATCATCAGTCTCCTGCCCTTATCCCAATTTATTTGGGGTCGGCGCAACATGTCTCTTTCTTCCATACATCGCTATTAGCCGTCATCTCTGTAGTCACGCCCGTTTTACCCATATCCTCTATCACACAGTCCATCCATCATTTCTTGGGTTGTCATTTGCAGGTCAGTGTCAGGTTGTATCTTGGTTAAAATTTGATTCGCGTCCGTAGCAAGTATGTATTTATAGAATTATAATCATTAAAATCATCAATACAACTCTCTCAGTTAGAATTGATGCCAAATGTAAGTACCTATTTATGAATTCATGACTTTTGGCAGTATTTTTAATTTTTTTATTGTAGCGACAAAGTCGCTAAATTGTCAACACTTAGCTCTAAATCGTAGTGATGCGATTACACTATCTTAAATTGTACACAATTTCGGAAGTCAAATCGGGGCCTTCCATCATCATCTTCCTGCTTTTATCCCATGTTACTACACTAAATCGGACACTAACTGCTCTAACTGCTATTACACCTTCCTGTTTCCTAAATTGGGTCCCTTGAAATCGGATGGTGTAATTGTGCTTCTTATGACATCCGTGAAGTAGGTACGCTTTTCGCTCCCACCCCTCACCCCCACCGTAACATGGATTTACTACTGCGCAGCGACTCGCGGTGTGATCCGAGACACCATTAGGTTTGATTCTACCTGTATTATAGATGTGTGTGTTAAGAAAAGAACACAAAGCATTACATTTTACACTTTATTTAACATTGTCATATAACTTACAGTAATTAACAATAAATTTTCACATAATTGTTATTAGCCCTCGCGGGCCATGTACAGAACACCTAGGCTAACTCGTAACATTCGAGAAAAACACCGATTTAAACAGCATAACGAGAGGATAGGTACATAGGTGTCTAATACTGAGAATAGTAACACCAAGGTCATATGCACCATCAAAACATACACGATAATAGGATACCGCAACTTAGTTATAAGACGTGCTACAGATACACAATGAACATTCTATGCCTACTTAAAAATTTCATAAAATTCTACATAGAAAATTAATATTTCTATATTGTTTACGGTATTTTAAGCCAACATTATTTATAAAAAAAATAACCACCATGTGATCAGTTTAAACACATTAGAAGATTCTTAATTCAAATATTTCTGTAGAAAACTAGCTTTTTTCACCGTCACTAGTGGATATCTACTGTTCACAAAGAACACACTCTCCAAATTTCATGTCTCTAGGACCAGCGCTCTATGCTGTGCGTTGATATATCAATCAGTTAGGACTTTGAATTTATATATATACAGATTTGAATTAAGAATCCATATAATCAGTGTTTAAACTTAGCGAATGGTTAACGAGTTTTATATGTAAGGTTGATTAATTGATTATGATGAGCGTTTAATATTACAGATGCAAACTACCCTTAATTATTAACGCTCTATAACGCCTCACCAGTGAGACCGTGCGAAAAATAAAAATAAAAATTATGACTATTATTAATTATTATTATTAAAAACCTATTGTCGCGTTACCAACCGGTAACGCTGCGGTACCTGTGTGGTTTTAATCTTAAAACGACAAATAATATAGAGATCTAAAAGTTATTAAAAGTAGTAAAGTAATAGGTTGATGGCTAAAAAAAATATATTTGATCTGTCAGTTAGATTACCAAAAACAATAAAATATTCATACTTATTTTTTCTTTTGTCGCGTAAGCAGAAAATGAGGACGAATAGAAGTTTCGCGTGACGTCACACCTACGTTTAAAACGTACCATTTTTAGGGTTCCGTACCCGAAGGGTCCAAACGGAGCCCTATTGTTGTCTCACGTGTCCGTCTGTCTGTCCCTCCGTCGTCTGTCACAAAATTTTGTTACGAAGAATTTTTTAACCTCCCATTGAGCTATGAACTTGAAAATTGGTGATAATGTTTATTATTACGTATACTTTACTAACAAATACCAATATATGGTACGGAACCCTTAATGTTTGAAATCCGACACGCACTGGGCCAGTTTTTTTTTAGAAGTGATGTAAAAAGCCCCCACTCCTCAATTTTGATGTGTTTTATCTTTGTAATTTTCTATTGATCCGCTAAAACAAAAAAGAGTCCAATATTTTTGGATAATCTAACTAGCGGATTAAATAAATTATTGTTTCTGTACCCAAGAAACATGCGTATAAGGTACAACGATCAATCTTGGTATGGGCAATCTCTTGGGTGGGCATTGAAACCAAGATCAATTTGACAGCTAGAATTTTACCAAACATCACTTACAATATTATTTTTTTGACAAAGGCGCCTGAAAACGCTTAGGTTCAATACAAAAAAAAAACTACTCACGCTCTTTGAAAAGATAACAGGTGAAAAGGCTATGATTAACTATCTTTATTCTAGATTATAAATTTATTACTAGCAAGTTGATGAAACACTATGGGGATTGATTTGCAGGTTAAAATACGCGTTGTGTGAATATTAAATTGATAAACCTAAGCAGAAAATGTAGATATAGTTCACTCCTTTCTCACATCGATAATCACCGAGGGTATTGAGAGTACCTATGTCATCGATTTTTTTATTTTTTGTAACATTAGCTCGCGCTTGACCACTGTCTTACCTGATGGTAAGTTACGATGTGGTCGAAAATGGAGCACGTTTGAATAGAAGTAACCTATTCACTCTTAGACCCCCAGATCGATATACTACTCTGTCAAGAAAGTACCGGGAAAAGGTCAATTAACACACAAAATGTTAGTTATTCTTCCAAATTTATTGTATCGCCTTCAAAGTATGTTCTTTCAGAAATGATACACTTACGCCAACGAATAATCCAATTATCGAAACATTTTTTTAATGCTTTTTCCGGAATTGACTTTAGTTCTCTCTTTTTGAATGAGGATTTTCAGTCACTATTTCCTTCACTTTTGCGATGTTAATTTCAGTTGAAGACGTCGATGGCCTACCAGAGCGAGGCAAATATTTCATCACATCTTGACCGCTTTTAAACGCATACCTCTCATAAGCACGTGTTTTTAATAAAGTCGATTTACTGTTAGCCTTCTGTAACATTTTCAGCGACTCCGAACACGAAATTCCATTTGCGACGCAAAATTTGAGACAAAATCTTTGATCGATGTTTTTGTCCATTAGGAAATTCGCAATACACACTACAACAAAAAACGGCACTACATATAATATAAATGACAAATGCAATTCAAACTCAGCGCCAAAATGAAAAACAGTTGTGCCAAACTTGCAACAACAACATAAAAAAACTAATTTGGAACCATATAAAAATGATCAATTCCCGATACTTTTTTGACAGAATGTAAATAAAAATCCATTGACGAATGTATGTAAGCGCATTACTTCAGAACGGCTGCACCTATTTGGCTAATTTGTTTTTAATTGTGTTCGTATTTTTCAGAACAAGGTTCTTATGTAAAAAAAATTTGGGAAATCGAAAAAAAAATGTACCCGCGTGAAGCCAGGGTGGGTCGCTAGTCACACTAATATTATAAAGCCGAAAGTTTGTGAGTGTGTATGTTTGTTACTTCTTCACGCTCAAACGGCTGGACCGATTTGGATGAAATTTAGTATGTAGATAGCTTATAGCCTGGATTAACATATAGGCTACCTTTTTATTCCGGTCTAGGCGGGTGAAACCACGGGGCGCAGGTAGTATTGAATAAATTTAATTAATTTTAATTATCTTCGTTTCCAACCTACTTATAGCCGCTAAAGAAAAAGAGTGGCACTCCAGGAGTGCCGACAGAAGTGAAAACTTGAACAAAAATGCCCAACGCGCCTAAAGAAGTTTTCACTTCAAAAAAATAAATTCATAACAGTATTCAAGTTATTGAATTTTGCTTTTGAAAAATATGATACATTTTTAATTATTTGATTCAAACGGTGCTATGCGTGTTTTGTTTGTAAATACTGTGTGTACTAAAGGCACGCCTTTGCCTAAACCCTTTGGGGAATCTAGCCGTGATGTTCTTTTGATATCTGTGTACTACCGAGTGAGTGAACTACCTATAATATTACAATTTAATTGCTGGCAAACTGTCATTCTGACTGATCGAATGGCAATAGGGTTGCCATTGCCGTATTATGATGTTTTAATGCTTTCAGTGCGAGACAATTTAAAATTTCTTTTTAAATTAATTTTTTAACACACCTGCTTTGCCAATTTACTTTTGACATTGGCAGAATAGTCATCGTCTCTACTTGCCATCAATAAAAATTAAATAGAATAGAGAGTTGAAGCCTGCCTGCCTGCCTAGCCTTTCCCCAACTATCTTGAGGTCGACTTCCAGTCTAACCGGATGCAGCTGAATACCAGTATTTTACATGCAGCGACTGCCTATCTGACCTCCACAACCCAGTTACTGGGTAATACTTACGATACCCCTTGGCAAGACTGGTTTTCAGACTTTCGGGCTTCTGGCGACCCGTAACGACTGTCAAAGATCCACAATTGACAGCCGGGACCTATGGCTTAACGTGCTTTCCGAGGCACCGAGGAGTCTCGTTATGGACATCCATGGACCAACCCCAGCATGAGTAGCTTAACCTGATGGATCGACCCGTGCGGCTTCGAAGCCTACCTATATATTCAGTGTACTCTGTGGTCGAAGCTATGCTAACTTATCAGTCACATTCACACCATCCCTTTTCTTCTTACTTTTCCATTTCTTTTATTTCCTTTCCTTTTGCTTTTTATTAACTGCGCATGGCTCGCGCTTGACCACCATCTCCCTGATGGTAAGCGATGATGTTGTTGATAATAGAGCACGCTTGCCTAGAAGTAACCTATTCATTCTTGACTTAAAGACTTTAAGGTTATAGCTACCAGGAAACACAGAATCCGGCAGGGAATTCTTCTCTTAAGCAGTACACACAATTGTGAATGTTTTCCTTTTAGAGTCATGATAGCATTAAAACTTTATGCTACGGCTATAAAGGTGATATTGTGTTCTTAACGTTACCTAGAGCCTATGGCCCGATTAAGTCTTGCTGTGACAATCTAGCATGTTACGTTGCTAAATATCGTATATTTACGGTATCAGTGCTAGCATTAAATTAGTTTTACTCAAGTACAGCTCTAGTTTTGAATAGTGTGTGTTATTTTTATTTGATGTGCGTTATTGAGATATATTTTAGGTATATTATTATACAATTAAATATTATACAAGATAGTTTGTATTCAAGTATATGTTATACAAGATGTATTTTTAACTTCTGGGCAGATGTAAGAGTTCAGTAAATTACTTCGAACATAGACCTAAGCTATATGAAATCCCTTTTGTTGACAGCTCTATTTGCGTAGCGTAGTTCAGATGAGCGCTGTGCTAAGCAGCTGTCTACACTATGACGAGAGCGTGCCCTCAGTTTTTTCGCCCTAGACTAAGTCTGGAAAGGCTCATAATATTGGGCAAATAAGTGGAAGGAAAACACGCTCAAGGCCGTGCACCGGCAAGATGGTCTTACAAGATAAAGATGGCTGTCGGAGGCAAAATTTACTGAGCGGTCTAAATTGGAAAAGACCGCAATACTTGGAGACGCGTCGTATTTATGTGGTGCGATCCTAAGCAGTGAGGAAACGACGAAGAAGAGAGAATTGATGTGCTACAGTGTAGCACTAACCTGGTTGCGCCGTAGCAGTTCTCGTCCTTATTATTTTTTTTTTAAATAATTATAGGCTTGTGCTTGACCACCATCTCACCTGATGGTAATCTATGATGTGGTTGACCATGGAGCCCGCTTGCCTAAAAGTTAACCTATTCACTCTTTACCAGGTTGTAGCTATCAAGAAACACAAACTCTGGCAGGGAAGTCCACTCCTTAGCTGTATGGACAGTTAATGTGTTCCTAAAACGTTTTAGGAAAGCCTTTTTTTAATAGACAAGTAAGACATGTTCAATCCGCCATCTGCCCTTCGTTAAAAACACATCCTTTTTAGTTTAGGTAAAGTTTAAAAGTGTTTACATAATTTTTTTTTTGCCTGTGGTGCAAAATTACTGTTTCAAGAAAACCTATCAGGTGCACAAGTTAACTTTGCAAATTCTACGTACCTACTGATATGAGTAAAGCTTGCGTATCTACACAAACATACGAGGTGCATTCAATAAGTACCTAGCCTCATCGCCAGAGGGCGCTGTAGTTTCAAAAGAGTTTTACCACAGTGTAGCACATTCTTTTTTAATTCTTTTTTCAAATTTTCATTCCAATCCCTTCATTTGTTTTAATTTGACAACTTATGGAAGCGAACGTGTCGATCGGGTTTACAAAAATGGAAAAAGAGCAATATCGTTCGGTGATTCGATTCCTATTTTTGGAAGGGAAAACGCGCATCAAAATCAAAGAGCGCTTGGATGCTGTGTACGGTAACTCTTCTCCATCGATGGCCACCGTCAAGAATTGGTTCAACGAGTTTGCACGTGGCCGTACGTCGGTTTTTGATGAACCACGTCCAGGTGCACCGAAAACAGCTGCTACGGAAGAAAACATTAAAAAAATCCATGATCTCGTATTGGCAGATCGCCGATTGAAGGTTCGGGAGCTAGCTGAGACTGTAGGCATTTCAGAAGGAACAGTGCATCATATTCTTCACGAGGAACTCGGCATGAGAAAGCTGTCGGAGCGATGGGTGCCGCGTTTACTCACACCAGAAAACAAGCGCAACCGAGAGACCACATCGGAGACGTGTTTGGCGCTGTTTAAGCGGAATCCAGCGGAGTTTTTGCGTCGTTTTGTGACCGTCGATGAAACCTGGATCCACTGGTACACACCAGAGACCAAGGAGCAATCAAAACAATGGATCCAGACCGGGGAACGTGCTCCAAAGAAGGCGAAAACTGTAAAATCGGCCGGAAAAGTTATGGCCACCGTTTTCTGGGATTCACAAGGTGTGATCTACATCGATTACCTCGAGAAGGGTAAAACAATTACAGGGCTTTACTATGCCGATTTATTAGGCCGATTCGACGCCGAATTAAAGAAAAAACGACCCCATCTGGCGAAGAAAAAAGTGCTGTTTCACCACGACAACGCACCGGTTCACACGTCTGCCGTTGCCATGGCCAAATTGGTCGAATTACGCTACGAATTGCTGCCCCATCCACCGTATTCTCCAGATTTGGCCCCTTGTGACTTCTTTCTGTTTCCTAATCTGAAAAAATCACTCGCCGGGAATAGATATGGATCGAATGAGGAGGTTATCGCCGCCACGGAGGCCTATTTTGCAGAGTTTGACAAAAACTATTTTTCGGACGGGTTAAAAAAGTTGGAGCATCGCTGGGCTAAGTGTATCGAACTTAAAGGAGACTATGTTGAAAAATAAATTGCCACTTTTCCAAAATTTTCGTTTACTTTTTGTAGGCTAAGTATTTATTGAATGACCCTCGTATCATACAATTTAGCTAAGTAACTTATAAGACCAAATCAAATGGCAGCATTTTAATATTATATAAATAGGTTTAAAAATACATGGTCTATAGTGGTACTCTACTATTTACATATTTAATAAGTGAATTTAATAACGTTTCTTTACTTTTATACTTATTCCGTTTCAGATGTTGCCATATTTAATAATATATATTAATTCTTTTTAAAATTGAGACTAAGGTATTATTTATCTAGGTTTACATAGGCGTTTATAACATAGCATTACATTCGATTGTTTAATCAATGTTCAAAAACATTGATTGGAATAGAATAATTATTTTATACAATTACTAATCTTACTTTCTATATAATTGAATTCAACATCAAATTGACATTTATAATTGATGCGTTCTTTAATATTTTAGAACAGTTTTATTAATGGGGTTTTGGAAGTTAGTTTGAGTGTCAGATCGATTTAGGAACCAATAAGCAATAATCGGCAATATAAAGCTGGTAGACCACTATGCATTCTGAAGTTATTTGCTTAATCAAGCGTTTTTTCTATAGCTTTAAGCATTTATTAGGCTAGCACTTTGCTTTTTTTTAATAACAAGTGAGTTGAATGATATATTTCCCATAATTTAAAATTGGGAACATCACCAATCTTTTTTAACACCAACAATGCCAAACGATTCTTATACAGCCTTGTTATTTTTACACTGGCAACACATCGAATATTTAGTGAAGCCACATTTAGCGATTATTGTCGAAAGGATATACCAATACATATTACACAAAGATTTATTTTTAATTGACGATTACTAAGTCTGATAGATACTCGTATATTATGTACCTATTTTTAATTTTAAAATGTAGTGGAACTTTGTTCATTGGTGAAAGAAAGACGTATACGTTGGTCATAGAGAGGATACGCCATTGAAATAACTCAATAACTCTAGTGCGATAATGCTTTATTTTGCGTATGAGTGATGGATTGGAATAACTTTACATCATAATGTTATCACATCGCCATTTTCTTCACTCGTTATAATTTAATCGATGCATACTTATATTTTCTGACTTTTAACAGCAGTGTCATCTTGGAGATCCATGGTCTCTCTATTACAGTTATAAAGTGATGACACTCGATGTAGACATTTCTAGAAGATAAGCTGGAGTCGGGTTTTGTCATTTAAGGTTGGAGTCGAAAGCATTTTTAAGTCCAAAATCCTTTCTAAAAAGACTATATTATTTTAATAATAATTGGGTAGTTATTTAAGCACTGACTAGGCAAGTGCGATAGGTTTTTGTCACGACCAGTATTTTGAGCGATGTGAAGGCTCTTTTTGGTCTAAATTAAGCTTCATACGAGTTAATTACCTACATTTTATGCTAAAATGACCAGAATTGTTTATAAGTCACGCTATTAATTTACTCAATCATGGGCTTTTTTTGTGGTATCAGTCATGGGCTGGAATGTTATTTGGTACAAGTACCTTCTGATTTTATGTATGTCTAGTAATAGATCAGATATCTTTAAGTTAAGTAGGTATCCATGGAATACCATAGTAATTCAAATAACAATATAAGACAAAGTGCAAGAAAAAAGAACTAACCTAAAAATTCAGCTAATTATCTTTTGGTTTAAGACTATTTTTTCTTATAATAGACACATACACAATAACTTTATAACATTACAGCTAAATAGATCACAGAATTGGAATGGGAGAGTGCTTTAACAAGTATGAAAGGAAGAAAAACGCTGAGGTATTTGGATCATCATGGAAAACAGGTCTTTGGAAGATGAGGGATTTCAGCCGAGGGGTAGGTTTACTAACCACTAACAAGAGTAAGGCTTTAAGCTAGGTAATATATTATATTTAATATATTACTCGAGGTACATACATGTAAACATTTAATTTATTGGGCTATATTTAATGTAGGCATTTACTATTCAGAAAGTCTATATACAATATTCTTTATAAAAAAAATAAGTAACACACGTGAAAGATCGGAAGATTGAAACTAGTTCAAGTACTATTTACATAAAGTAAGTTCTACAGTTGTTGCTATTATTTTGAAAAGCTGTATTAAAAGTACAAAATGTAATAAAATTTAAATTTTCTCACATAACTATTGTAGTAATTCGTCAAACATCGATGTTTTGTGTCAAAATAGAATTTACAAAATTATATTCACACTAAAACTAATAATTTAGATTAAAATAATTATACATTATTCTGAAAAGTGACTAAGTCCTTTCTGTTTTAAACATAATATCACAAACAAAAACTTCTTACTATAGTACACATTACAATATTCGCGACTAAGTACGTTTTCAAAATGTCATTTCACTAGAACTATGCAAATATTCATAAGATATTTATACATTAAAGCGAATTATTCTCTTTTGCTTCAAGTCACATATACACGGACAACACGCCAATAAAATTAACTGGGTAATAGTTTTATAATGTCTACAGAAAACTAGTTTAGAAAGGTAGACAAAAGGGTTCGCATTGCCTACGAATATTAAATCTCATGAATCTTGTAACTGTTAGTGTAAATTAACCAAACCACGATTTTTACAATGAATTTTGATCCATTTATTTGCTAATCTTTCATTTGCTAAGATTTCGGTTTACATGAGATTCTCACGAGTACTTTGGTAAGAAAACAGCCATTTGTGCGTAAGCAACACGAGTGCTCCACAAAGCTATTTACAACAAGATAATATTTAAGTAAGTACTCTATGTTCCGTGTTTCTTTTTCATTATCAAGCGATCTATACAACCATTTTACTTCAACCAGTCTTACTATATCGACGACAGATACATTGATGAAAAGTACTGCAAATTGCCCAAAGTTGCCAATTAAGTAGTTACATTTTACAATTCTTTGCTATTGATTGAGGCATGCACTAAAATAACCACTCGACCCAAACTACAGTAACCGCTTAATATTATTAATAAATAAATACTAGCATTTCTATTGTGAAAGTGAGTAGAAATACCATTTTAATTTGGACCGCTAAAGTCCTTCAATGTAATATTAAATACTTATAAGTATAAGATATACTGAAACTAACATCGATGCTTCTTTAATCATAAGACAATAGCGTTTTTACAAAACTTAACTAGTGTTTATAATATTGTAAATAAAATTGATTAGTTAATAAAACATAGGCCGGTCATTGACTCAAATTTAAACTAGAAAGTAAAACACTGTAACAGTCCTAATAAATATTATGTTGAATTTACTAATAAATAGAACCTTAACAACGAATCTAACTAGAACCTAATCATTGGAATGTGCTTTAAATTACTTATTTAATACATAGAAGAAACGCTCAAAAGTGCATTTTAAATACACAAGTCGTATCCACATTTTTCTTACGTCTGTTAAGAACACAAACTTTATCTGTAACATTTCACAGACAAGAGCGCCAACTCAACAAAACAAAAAGAGTTGCTAATGTGAAAAATTAATAGGTAGAGATGCAGTCAGGATTTGTAAAGTATCCGAAGACGTTGAGTTCGTAGAGACTGGCGAGGGTGATGAAGAGGATGTACCATACCATCAGTACCGCGCCGTACTTGCGGTCCAGTTTCCAGCCGTTAGCGTGGGTGGCTACCACCAGGAATACTACCGTGGAGAAAAGAGAGAGCGTTGAGTAGATCAGACCTGGAATTAAACAATCAGTGTAAAGATCTAGTTATCTGACGACTCGATTTTTGACGAGTATTCTGTTGTATTCAATTCAGTGCCGAAGTTGACCAAGTGTTGCATATAGCAAACGCTTCGACCAAGACGCCTTTGGCACACCGAAGTCGACCATTAGATACATAAAAAAAGAGGAGAAAAAGGAGGAGGTTCTATGTTCGGCTGTATGTATGTTTTTTTTATTTTTTTTATGTATGTCCGCCCATTTCTCTGTCAATTGAGGACCGATTTTCAAAATTCTTTTTTTATCCGATAGAATATACTCCCGAGGTATTCCCATATAAATTTTATCGAATTTGCTTCAGTGCTTTTTGAAAAACTGAACAAAAACGAAAAATATGTATGACTAGATGACGTTTTGGTGTTTTCCAATTACGAGTATGTTTAACTCGTTCAAATCGGCGTGTACCACCGGTGGAGCACCGTGCTCCACCGGTGGTACACGCCCGCCGGTTTGAACGAGTTAAATTCCACGTTTCATGTTATTGGGGTTTTTAGTTCTGAGGTATAACAACTAAAAAGTGAAAAATAAAAAAACTTTTTTACAAAAAAAAAACAACCGACTTCCAAAAACAAAAATACACTAAAAATTAAAAAATAATTTTAAATTCGGTGTCGGTGTCAAATAACGAAGAAATAAAATACAAACACTTATATTGTAGTTTTTAAAATAAAAAACTTTTTTACAAAAAATACAACCGACTTCCAAAAAAGAGAAGCCACTTAAAATTTAAAAGTAACTTTAATTTCGGAACTCGGTGTTTGTATTTTATTTTTTCGTTAATACACCTTTTTACTTTTTCGTTGTTACACCGTAAAAAAGTTTTATATTTTCCACTTTTTAGTTGTTATACCCCAGAACTAAAACTAATTAAATTTACGTCCGAATTGATAACTTTAATAACATGGAACATGGAATTTTAACGTACCTACTCGTAATTGGAGGAGACCAAAACGTCATCTACGTATACACATTATTTGTTAGTGTTGATTTTTTCAGAAAGCGCTAAAGCAATTTAGATAATATTTAGGACCACCTCTAGAGTATACTCTTTCGGATACAAAAAGAATTTTGAAAATTAGTCCACAACTGACAGAGAAATCGGTGGACATACATAAAATAATAAAAATAAAACACATAAGTACATCGAAGTCGAACATAGAACCTCCTCCTTTTTGCGAAGTCACAGAACAAGGATAGATTGGCTTGCCAATTAGTGTTTGTTTACTTTCCGTTACCTTTAATACTTCCAACCGAATTTTAAATCACGGTGTCCAATCTCAACGGAGATTATCCAAGCAGGCAGTAGATATTATAGTGCACAAGCGTGTGCGCAGACACAGGTGCGCTCTTTGCTCCTTTACTCTCATAGTCCTCAGGTACCGCTATCCAACACGACCAGGGTGAGACCAGTCGTAGGACCAATAGCTTCACGTGCTTTCCGAGGCACGAGGGTGTCCACCAACTTCCAAACTCCTGGCTGCTACTGAGTAATTCCTTATGGTAAAACTCAATAGCACTTTTTACCCGATCCGGGAATCGAATCCAGCACGATCAGCAGTCCAACCACGAGACCAACGAATCCTTACCTTTATGATAAACGTTGACATGCGACCCTGGGTGAATGATGGCGGTTTGTATGAACCACGGCAGACCGAGGCAAACCAGGATATCAAACACGTTGGAGCCGACAGCATTGGAAACCGCCATGTCACCGTAACTGTTGAAAAATGATATTTTTTTTAATGTAAACCTTGGCTTCTCATAAGGGCCTACCTCCGCATAATTGGCGCTCTCATTGAATAAAAAATCGTAACAAAGCGTAGAAAATAAAGAGGATTTATAATGGCCGTTTTTGACACTTTTGCTTACTACTTTGGATAAAAAACATTTTGAGTCCTGTTTTAATTAACAACGTAAAAATACCTTATCCTCTTTGTAACAAACACAACATAATATGATTCTTTAATCTTTATTTTTCTACGTTAAGATACGATTATTTATTCAATGAGGGCGCCACTTGGCGGCTATATACGCCTGAAGCTATGCGAACCTAGCACAGATTACAGTCAGTGCAAATCCAGTCGGCTGAGTTAAGCTTAGTTTTGTCACTAATGTGCCCTTTTTAAATGTAGTATCGTGATCTATAGCCAAGTTGCTTGAATACTTGGACAAGACTTGAAGTGGACTTTAGTATGAATACCAAGTATTCTTGTTAAAAATGGATTCGTGGTTAATAAATCGGGTGTAAAAAGACAGTTTCCGAATCCGAAAGCCACATATTGGCTGGAGATATTGAAGGTCAAAGTCGCATTTTTTTTAAAACCTTTTTTACGAAAATGAATTCTAAGTGTTATTAATAAACTTTTCTCCAAACAAACAGTACCTGAATTTTCGATTATTTTTTTCGAAATTACGAATTTGCAGTTACGAAAACGCAATGAATATCAAACGTATCCGACAAGTACCTACGTGGGTTAGAGCGAAAGGGCGGGATTTAACTCCACTTACCTGTGTTCGCGTTACATTACGCGGAATAAAAAATAGTTTTATTTTTCATACCAAAAATAAAAGTCGTTTCCCAGCAATAAATTTTGCGTAAAACTACTTTGTTAGACGTAAAGTATGCGTAGTTAACGGCTTTGTGATGTGTGTTTTTACACCCTGTATATAAATAATATTTATTAGTTTTGAATATTGGATGTAAACTTACCCCTCCTTGATAACGGCGAGCGAAGAGAGTGCATCAGGTACCGACACACCAGCCGCTACGAACGTCAGACCCATCACTGTGTCCGGAATACCCAGCGTGTAGCCTGCGGAGAAAGAATTATAATAATAATAATAATAATGATGCTGTCTCTGTTCCAGGACCTGGAACCAACCGTCAACGTCTCGGCACAACGATTGTCGGATCAGGTGCGGGTCATCCAACGTAACCACAAATTGGACGATGCTGCACTTGATAGGCTGCGCTCAGAGGTACTGAACAACCCTATCATCTCGACCCCGACACAGACCGCGGTACAAGAGCCCGCTAGGGGCGCAACCCCAGCGCGGGTCATTAACGTAAGTGATGAGGGAAATGATAGGGTTGTCACGGTAAGTAGCCAGTGCAACGATCGACTGAGGAGCGCTCTGGAGGATGCGCTTCGCGAGTATAGATCCACTCCGACCGAACTTAGACCCCGTTTACCACGGTTACCCATGCACAAAAAAAATAGGGCGTTGGTGTGTGCTTTGGACTCGCTGCTTAAAAACATCTTTGATAGCAGCGAGAACCTCGTTGATACGCACTCAATCTTGTATTGCGGGGCTGTTGCAGCATGTCGTTTGGCCAACGTGAAGTTTCCGAATGGTGAAGGAGCTATTCGGCCAAAGCCTGTTGCACCAGCCTGGCAATGCAGGATCGAGAGGCGTATCGATGGGGCCAGGGTACTCATTGGCAAACTACTCTGCTTCAGGGAGGGCAATACACGACCACGTGTGATGCGCTTTGTGAGGCGGGCATTTTCGGGGACTGAAATTAATCCTCGAGAATACATGTCCCGTGTCACAGAGCGCATCGACTTCCTGAAGCAGAAAGTTTGTGCATGGGCAAACCGTATTCGGCGGTATAAGCGGCGAGTTGACCGGTACTCGCAGAATCGCATGTTCCAGAGCGATGAGAGGTGGGTATATAGAGCTTGGGAGCGACCTGAACAAAATGTGACTGACGGGTGCCGTCCGGATGATGTTACCACGAGTACATTCTGGCGCAGCATTTGGTCGGTGCCCGTCTGTCATACTGAGGGTGGTTGGATGCGTGATGTCGAGCGCGCGTGTGACGCTATACCAGAAATGGATAAAATCACCATTAATCCATCAGATGTAGCCAAAGCGGTTCGTCCGTTACCGAACTGGAAATCTCCGGGACCGGACGGACTGCACAACTTTTGGCTGAAATGGTATAGCAGCTCGCACGCGCTCCTGGCATCTCAATTCCAGTCATCCTTAGAGTCTGGGTCGCTGCCTCAGTTTCTAACAACCGGTGTCACCCACCTGCTCCATAAGACAGGTAGTCCCGCGGAACCCAAGAATTATAGGCCGATTACATGTTTGTCAACAGTCTATAAACTTCTTACATCCATCCTGAGAGCAAAAATTAATCTTCACATTGAGAATAATTCAATTATGTCTGCCTCTCAGAATGGATGTAGGAACGGGTCCCGCGGTACTAAGGAGCTACTCCTCATAGACATGGCCATAAGCCAGCAGGTTCGTCGATCCCACAAGGATTTGTCGACATGCTGGATAGATTATAAGAAGGCCTACGACTCTGTTCCACATACATGGCTCATGAGGGTGTTGGAGTTGTACAAAATAGATGCAACTCTTCGCACCTTCCTTGGGTCATGTATGGGGCAATGGAAGACAGTCCTTCGCTATCCAGGATGTCGACCAATCCAGGGGAGTGATGAACCTATATGGATTAAACGGGGAATATTTCAGGGCGACAGTTTGAGTCCACTTTGGTTCTGCTTAGCCCTGAATCCTCTAAGCACATTGCTGGAGGATTCAGGCCTGGGCTATCGGTTGAGAAGAGGTGGTCAGGCCATATCTCACCTTCTTTACATGGATGATCTGAAACTCTTTGCCCCCAACAATTTGCGACTGATGGAGTTACTGAAGGTAACTGAAACTTTCAGTAGCGCGATCAGGATGGAATTTGGTGTGGACAAATGTGCAGTCATGCATGTAAAGAGAGGAGGGATTATGGAATCCGAAGGGATTCAACTCTCGGATTCCATAAACCTTAGATCCCTCTCCTCGACCGAAACATACAAATATTTGGGTATGTCGGAAGCGTTAGGCATTAACGTTACTGACATGAAGCAATCGCTGAAGGAGCGCTTCTTTGGCCGCCTGAAAAAGCTATTTAATAGCCTTTTGTCAGGCGGAAATAAGGTGCGCGCCTTCAACGGTTGGGTCATGCCGGTTTTGATGTACTCTTTCGGCATACTCAAATGGACTCAGACCGAGCTAGACGCCCTGGATAGGAGGGTCCGTACGCTGATGACCGCAAACCGGATGCATCACCCACGATCATCGGTGATGAGACTGTACATCCCGCGGAAATGTGGAGGTCGAGGTTTTTTAAATGCGAAAACTCTCCACAACCGCGAGGTGTGCAGCCTCAGAGAATATTTTCTTGAAACCGACGTGGGTATGCACCGCGATGTGGTCGCAGTGGACAAGGGACTCACCCCGTTATCCATGGCTAAAGAGAACTGGCGCAAACCTGTAATACTCACTACTGATGACCGCAAGGAGGTATGGAAAAGCAAGGAGCTTCACGGGCGCTTTTATCGGGCCCTTCATGGACCTGATGTAGATTTCTTGGCGTCCGTGGCCTGGCTACGTTTCAGTGACCTCTTCGGGGAAACTGAAGGCTTTGTCTGTGCGATTATGGACGAAGTTATCTTGACGAATAACTACCGGAGGCATATCATGAAGGACGGGACGGTTGACGTGTGTCGGGCATGCCACCGTCCGGGTGAGTCCATCAGACATATTATCTCTGGTTGTTCTCGTCTTGCTAACAGCGAGTATTTGCACAGGCATAACCAAGTGGCCAGGATTATTCATCAGCAGCTTGCTTTAAAATACAAACTTGTGGATTCTGAGGTGCCGTATTACAAGTATGTGCCCGACCCAGTTCTCGAAAATGACCATGTCACGTTGTACTGGGATCGGTCTATCATCACTGACAGGACTATTGTTGCCAATAAGCCGGATATAGTGGTGATAGACCGATTAGCGCGCCGCACAATGATAATCGATGTCACCATCCCACATGACGAGAACCTCGTGAAAGCTGAGAAAGAGAAACAAATTAAATATCTTGACTTGGCACACGAGGTTGTCGATATGTGGAATGTGGACTCGGCTGTCATTGTGCCGATAGTCGTTACCGCCAATGGCCTGATGGCTAAAAGCTTCGACGACCACCTGTCGAAGCTGTCGTTGCGCGGTTGGATCAAGGGCCTGATTCAGAAGGCAGTACTCCTTGATACGGCTCGCATTGTGAGGAAGTTCCTGTCTCTGGAGCCCTAACCACCGGTAGCTTGGACCCTGCTCCCGATACCGGTGGACTACTATTTTTTATATTTTTAAATGTTTTTTTATACGTTTTCTTTTAAAAATATTTAAAAATGTAAATAATATGTGTAAAAATAAATATACGAAATAATAATAATAAATTAATAAACGACATAATAATAATAATTTATTTCATAACCATAAATCGATACATTTTGTTTGTAATGGCGCCTCCTTTTAAGCAGATAATGCTTGTGTTAGAAGACGCCGCTCTCTCTTAATTACTTACATTTTGGTTTATTTATGTTATGCTATAATTATGTATTGGCATGTGAGGTAGGAAAGGTGTGGGGTGTGTGTGTAGAAGTGGTGTGGTGTGGTATGATGTGGCGTGTGTGGTATGATGTGGTGTGGTATGGTGTGATGTGATGTGATGTGATGTGATGTGAGGTGATGTGATGTGATGTGATGTGATGTGATGTGATGTGATGTGATGTGATGTGATGTGACGTGATGTGATGTGATGATATGTGGTGCGATGTGATGTAATAAGATGTGGGTGATGTGAGAGTGACTGACATTAGTTCATGTGTTGAAGGAGTGACTCTGTGTCTGTGTATGTAAATGGTTTTATCCAGTCTGCTAGTTTCTGTTTACATTCATGTAGTTTGTTAGGATAAATGAATATTTGTTTGTTTACCCTGTTATAAAGTCGAGCAGATCGATGTTGATATTGCATGGCCGCGAATTTCGTTCTAGTCGGTGGAATTTGTGCAATCAAGTCTTTCCGCCTTTTTGACATTATTTGTGGATCATATGCAAGAGTTTTATGTTTTTTTAGAACAGTGTCTATGATATACAATTTCCGAACTGGAAGTAGACCACTAAGCTCGTATAACTTTTCAGTAGAATATCTGATCTTTTTAAAATACATTATTTTTATTAAGGATCGCTGTCCCCTTTCTAGAACGATAAATTTTGTTTTAGCCGCGCCACCCCATACAGGTATACAGTAAACTATAACAGATTGCGCAAGTGATATATAGATTTCATTTAGGAGATTTCTAGAACATTCACGTTTATGTTTTATATTTTTTGGAAGTATATGTCTTAGTGATTTGAAAATCCATCCCAGTTTCCTAAGTCTTGCAGTAATATGTTCAATATGGGAATACCAGGATAATTTTTGATCAATTATGATGCCTAAGTATTTTGTCTGCGAAACTTTCTCAATTATAGGGCACTTGCAATTTTTATCTGAGGTTGTATTACATGTGTGTATTTTAATGTTAAAGGGTTCATCTTGAGAATGATTAGAGATGGAAAAACATAAATAGTTCGTTTTTGTTGTATTTAGTGACAGTAAATTATCTCTGAGCCAATTGGCGATTTGGATCATACCTAACTCAGCTTTGAGTTTTACATCATACCAGTTGTCTCCGGAAAAAACCACAGCAGTATCATCAGCATACGAAAAAATATTTGCGTTTTTTACATTTAGGTTACAGAGGTCATTTATATACGTAAGAAACATCGTAGGGCCTAAAACACTCCCCTGCGGTACGCCATATAGTACATCAGCATCATCACTAGTATAAGTTCCCATCTTAACCCTCTGTTTTCTGTTTGTTAAGTAATTTTTGAAAAAATTTAGTGGAATTCCCCTTATTCCAATTCCTTCCAGCTTTGCTACAAGGGTTGGAACAGAAACGGTGTCAAAAGTTTTTTTGATATCTAGGAATACCGTTATGCATTTCTTCCCTGCATCGAGATGTTCAGTTACCAGGGAGCTAAGAGCATCAATTGCATCCTCAGTAGATATACCCTGCCTAAATCCAAATTGCGAAGATGATATAATTTTGAATTTGTTCAAAAAGTTAACAAGTCTCGTATTTGTTAGTTTTTCTACAATTTTAGATATAGCCGGTAAGACTGAAATAGGTCTATAATTATTGACATCGTCTCAAGAATTGGGTTTAGCTGGGTTGTATAGTTGCGGCTTAGCAGTTGCCTCTCGGTCGAGAACTGCAGTGCACTGCAGTGCTGCAGTGGGCTATATGGAAAGCTCTAATTCGATTACGTAGGTATCTGAGCAGACTGCTGCAAATACAATTTGTCGAAATGGGGGATCATCGATCCATCAAATACTTGTCTCTTGAATCGATCCCTGCATGATTTTGATATCCTTCCGGGCTAATGAGATGCCAGCAACCCTGATTAAAACCACCTCATAACTATTTCTGCTGTGTTGAAAATATAACAAAATATAAAGGACGTTAGGGCTGAAAACTGGTTCGAGAACTCACCAATGATAGTGATCATCCAGACCATGAAATAGGAGTAGAAGGAGATCCAGAGCATGCTGATCATGAAGGTGACGGGATACCAGCGGCCGCGGCAGTCCGGCATTGTGTGGCGGCACGACCAGTGGATGGGGAACACCAGGTACCACCACGCCAGTTGGAGGTAGTCTGTGAACACAGGTAGCGATTGGTTAGAATTTAGCATCAAACTTTACATAAAATCACGATGTTATTCGACATAGATGGGCGGGCATAGTAATAAAATAAGTAATAGAAAGTACTGCCACTCATGATATAAATTTGTACTATGTATTAAGGTAGTCTAAAAGTATCAGTCTTATTGAAGTTCATCATCATTATCATCATCATTTCAGCCGAAAGACGTCCACTGCTGGACATGGGCCTCCCCCAAGTGTTACCACAGCGACCGATTTTGTGCGTCTTGCATCTATCGGCTACCCGCGACCCTCACCAGGTCGTCGGTCCACCTTGTGGGAGGCCTTCCAACGCTGTGTCTTCCCGTACGCGGTCGCCACTCCAGAACTTTTCGGCTCTATCAACTATGTGTTCTGCGAGCAATGGGCCCCGCCCACTGCCATTTAAGTTTGGCGATTTTTCGGGCAAAGTCAGTGAATTTGAGACTTGTCAGTCTTATATATCAAGCAATGTGAAGATTACTTAAGTTGACTTTGATAAAGCCTGCAAACTGTTTTTACTTACATTATACATAATTTAAATATTTTTTTGGAAAAACTCTGGAGCATGATAGGCTGAAGAGCACAAGATAGTATTCAAAAACTTACTGGCTCCAATGGGTTTGACGAGAGGATTTATGGCAGTCTCAGGGTTGTACTCCTTCGCCTTATAGTAAGCTGGGGCTGCCGGCTGAAACATAACAGATTTATAGAGGTATGCAGAAGAGGGTGTACAGTCCCACACACCTCCATTGAAGAGGGAGAATCCTCCGACAAAACGGGTGTTGTTTCAGATGGGCAACTTTCCAGAGGTTGTCGATAGTAAAAAAAAAAATAGTCCTTCTATCAAAAAATATTAGGACACGTATTTTTCGGTAAAATGACAGACCTAAAAGTTTTTTTTTTTAATTTACCCTCTTGAAGAAGAGAGATCATTTACCTGTGGTGGCTGCTGTGGCTGGTCTTGTAGTTGTTGTTGTTGTCCTGTTGTCGACTGTTGTGGTTGTTGTTGTTGTTGTTGCAGCGATTGTTGCGAATACTGCTGTGTCATCTGAGCGTTGTAAATAGGGGCCGACATCTACAAATAGATATTTTTTACGACTAAATTAACAACACAGTTTTCATGACTGACGCAATGCAGAGTATAAACCGCAGTTGAGGTAGCATTTAACAGATAAAGAGGTTGTAATTTCTCTGAAAATTAAGACCTAAGTAGAATAGAATAGAATAAAACTTTATTGTACACCAAAACAGTCACACAATTATTATATTACACGAGCACTTGTTTTTAAATTACGAGTATTAGGTACTTTCCGTAATCCCATGTGTTATTGAAAATTACAAAGCGTGAACAGGAATTGGCTTGACATCTGAGAAATCATACTTAATTCTTGCTCATTTTATAAAATAGCTTCGGTCCCGCTGTATTCTAGACTTTCCCTAGAATTCACAGCTAACCCTTATATTAACAGCTAAGAACAGTTTGAATGTAATAAAGAAGAAGGAAGGAAGAAGTGTTTTCATTGACTGTTGTGTTGTAGTTTCCATTTTGTATATTCGTACCGTATCATCCCAGGCTCGGTTGGGATCCCACTCCTGGGCGGGGTTGGCCCACGCGGGGGTGGGCTCAGCGTTGTATGCCGCGTTGTCATAAGCACCGTCAGGGTTGTAAGATGCTATGAACGAATTGTTTTCCATTAGATATTCTTTTCTATTTCTTTGATACAGAGCCAGGTTTCGGGAGGCCAAAAGCTTTACTTTTATAATTTTTGCGTTATCATAGCTGACTGACTATCACCCGGTATCTGAATTAAGTAAAAAAAAACTATTTCAACCAGAAAATATGTCAAACATTGTTACTAAAGTACGGTTTGACACGTTCTTTAATCCATTTTCAATTTAGAAATCGGGTGTTATTTATGGCTTGCACAAAACATTCGAATCGCTACAAAAATTTTAGCAAACATTGTTGGAGGCTTGTAAAAAACATTACTGGATTTTTTTCGTAAAGTAGAAAAAGCAGTCTTACGCGAGTCCCCTAGAGGCGTCTCCTTGGTCTGCCCGTCCATCTGCGCATACGTGCTGTCACCACCCGCTACGGGCGGGGCAGGCTGGCCACCTGGCGCACTCCTGCAAAAAATAAATGGATCACTTACTTTTTGGTCCCAATTGGGCGTCATTACCAGCATTTGGCGCCCAACTTGGGACCACAATCAAGTTGAATCCCAAGTATGTTGGGGTCGGCTCCTAGACTTCTAGTCTAACCAGATGAAGCTAAGTAACATTATTTTAAATGGAGCAACTGCCTATCTGACTTACACAACTCATTAACTGGGTAACACGATACTCGGGTTTATTCAACAGCAATCAAAATTACTATATTATAAAACTTAATTAAGCCATCTAGACGCTATTTAAATTCCTAGTTCACACCTGTAGGTAACCAGAGCCGCTTGTTCTTCCCTGGTAGGCAGTTTGAAAGGCAGTGGCAGCGACATCGCCCAGCGCTCGAGGGCAGTGTTGAACCGCAGCGCAACGCAATACACGCAGTACATTATTAACATGAACAGGGCTTCTGGCCTGCAGAAGACATTATAGGTATTAGTAAAACTACTTCGAAGAGGGTATTTTATATGTAAAGGTTAAAGACGTATTTGGGCCTAAGATAAAAACTGCATTAAAATTGAAACCTCAAGAAAGTCTTTGAAGACAACCAGATAAGAATTACATCCACTAACAATTTATCGCAGGCATAAAGTAGAGCAATTTTGGGAAGCAACGGTTACTATACCAAGAGACAAATCAAATTTTCATTTTGTTAATCGAAGTGATGAAAAGGTTTCACGTTCTCACATAGCTGGAAAGATTGAAACTGTAACCCTTATTCTATATTAAAGTTTTTTTAAGTATTTATATAGAGAAAGTAGATCAATTGTTTAAACTGGATTAGTAAAAGACTCACCAGGACACAATTGAATTGGCAATAGTGCACAGCATCACAAGAATGGAGATGGCGTAGAAGAAGCAGTCCCTGCAGAGGGGCCACCAGTTGAGGTGCGACACCGTGCCGGCGCAGAGCGCGCAGACGGAGATCACGAACATGATGTTGAACACCGCCGAGCCTATCACTCCCGACACTCCTATGGAAAAAATGTAAGTATCAACCGCCACACACACACGCTCTCCCTCTGCTCTCTCTTCTGACACTTTTGCCTACTACTTTGGATACGAAACATTCTGAGACCTGTTTTAGCAACGTAAAAATACTTTATTCTATTTGTAACAAACGTGACGTTGGATTCTTTAATATATATTTTCTAGGCTATGCTACGATTTTTTAATAAATGAGGGCGTCACTTGGCCGGTAGTAGACCCTTAAGCTTACCAATGTCATCTTGTGCGCAGAATACTCCAATGACGACGGTGGCGAGCTCCGGTGCAGAACTACCAGCTGCCATGAAGGTTGCACCAGCCACGTCCGGAGCTAGTTTCAATTCTGAGGAGAAAGATAATGTTAAGATGTATATTTAATGTGGGAACTTTCGCATGGACTCCATACACAGTGCTGTCACTCACTGTGCTCAAGTTGGGGCATATGTCATTTGAAATGCCATAATATTTCATTGTATGGCACCAACATTCAGGTATATGCAAGGAAAGAATTATGACTAATTTTATTTTAGTAGGATATCATCAATGTAGTAGAGAGGAGCTCGTGGCTAAATTAATAACAGCCGCATGGGTCAATCCATCAGGTTAAGCTACGTTTGCCGGGGTTGGTTCATGGATGGGTGACCATCTTTACATACCGAGACTCCTCCGTGCCTCGAAAAGCACGTTAAGCAGTTGGTCTCGGCTGTCAATCGTGGATCTTTGACAGTCGTTACGGGTCGTCAGAAACCCGAAAGTCTGACCTAGTCTGAAGTATTACCCAGTAACTAGGTTGTGGAGGTCCGATAGGCAGTCACTGCACGTAAAATACTGGTATTCAGCTGCAACTGGTTAGACTGGAGCCGACCACAAGATAGTTGGGAAAAGGCTAGGCAGATTGATCATCAATGTAAGTAGGTGATGTTTCCATCCTATACACTTGCCTTCGACTTTTTAATTTATAGAAAAAAAATATGATGTCATTCGGTGGTCTGACAGTGGGTGCCGCACAATAAAATAAACCCTATCTATCTTTCAGGTGAAATATGTCACGACTCGATACAGCTCTGGGTCCAAAACGCCCATTCCCGTTTGGTAAGATTGCATATACCCACCCTCACAGATCCTGTCTAGACTGGAGACGAAGTACTCATCGCAGACGATGGCGAGTCCGATGAACGTGAACACCGCTACGAGAATGTGCACAATAAGGCCGCCGTGCTTGCGCGCTGTCTGACCCATCAGGGGCTTTGGGAACTGGAACACGAAAGAGTAGTTTAGTGTTGTGCGGAACAAAACTTGAGAGCAGAATAAGATTAATTTTAAGTGCCAAAATTTGGGCAGTAATATTTTCGTTAAGTCATACGTTGTATTGCAGTTTTAATATTATGTCGCCGACGTAAATCATGGTGGATACCGTTTTTTGCTCATGTTTTTTTTCCCCATTACATTTTTCTTCATTCCAGTTAGTTTTTTTTTATTGATCTAAAATGAACTAAAATGATTGTTGAAAGAATGATGTTATGGTCAAGTTCTGCTTGATCAGTCAACTAGCCTTATATGTATTGACATGAGGTCCATGTGTATAACTCGGTATTTCTCTGATGCGTGCAAGCTCGTGGATCGAAATATAAGGAACAGCTACTCGCATCTCAAAAAGGAGGTACCTATACGAAAAGAGAGTACTTACCTACTTTTTGCTGTAGTTTTTCCTATTATAACATTATACACAGTTCCTGAAAGAACCAAGGAGATACCTTTGCCTAGCAAAGGGTCTGTACCAATGATATTATACAGGCTGTAACGGAAAGGTGTGGTCATATTTTAAGAGCTGGTTCTGCCCATGGAAATAAACAACTTTTTCTAAGAAAAAATAGAAAATTCCCAAAAAAGAAAATTGTACTTTCCATACAATGTTATCATCAGCTGATCAATGACATGATGCATGGGAGGTAAAATTTTTTTTTTAGAATTTCTTCGGTGTTTCTTGAAGAAAGTTGTTCATGTCGATGGACAGATGCAGTTCTTAAAATATGACCACACCTTTCCGTTACACCCTGTATAGGCTGTAAGGAACAAGATACCGCAAACTTCGCGAAAAGGTTATACCTAATGTCAGTAAAAAAATTATGATAGTCGATGATGTTTGTAATCGATCACAAACATCATGACATTTTCAAGCACGCATTGTATTGTGATCAATGCCATCTCAACGCTTTGCAATGAATGTAGGCGCGCGCGAGTAGGTACGTGATAGTACGTAGTTACCTATCACGTCTTATACAAACAAACACAGGTGGTCGCGCCGCTACGCGCTTGTACCTAAATACACTTTCTACTTTGTGATAAAAATACATTTACGTCGATGTTTCCGATCGATGTGATAAATAACTAGATCAGATACTTAATAGACATAAGCGCATACGTGCGTAAAACGTTTAAAACGACAAATGCTGCTGTGGAGGTATGCGGAACAGAGTGTAAAGTCCCGCAAACTTCCATTGAAACGGGAGGATCCTCCGACCAGACGGGTGTTGTGTCTGGTCCGGGCAACTGCCCAATGGTTGATTTTGGACTGTTGTATATGTTCAAATCGCGCGGAAAACTCTGCTTGCGCAATGTAGGATTTTTGTTATTTAAGTTTGTGTGCGGCGTCATAGATTTCGCTACACTGCGAATGCTGCACATCGAAACGTATAATGTTCCGGGGCATCTTTAACTGTTTATTCTAATGACGACAACATTGATATCACATACATTTTTAATCCTTCAAAAATACTGAAGATAAGGTTAGATAATAATAAAGAAGCCAGTAAGTACCTACATTGCGCTTCAGGAATGTAGGTATAAAGCGCCTGCTACACGGTCGCCAATCGCGTCCCTACAGAAGTGACTTTGGTGATTTTGAATTTTGAAATTTCTTAGGTACAGCTCTGCAGCTCGCCAACCTCTGTCGGGGACGCGGTTGGCAACCGTGTACTTAACAATGAACCAATTCACCTTAAAGTTCGTTAATTTCTTACGAGGGAGGCGCCTACGTGCTTCATGCATGAGCATTTTCCTGGGCACTGAGGTGTTGTTTCAAAACCACTCAACAAGCAGAACTAAAAACACACATACACTAACACAGAAAATAACTTATGTTTTTTTTTGATAACTTTACGATAACAACCTAAATTCGCGACCTACTGCACATCCGTTTGCGATGAACGTAAACACGGAACTGACAAAAATTCGTCGTCGGCGAAATGCTAAAGAAATACAATTTAATTTATGAGCGTAGGTACGCTTTTGAATGTGCCGCCTGCTCATAGACCGCATAGATCAATGAAATTGATAGACTGTACAATCGTATTAAGTTGTACCTACTACCTACTCACTCAGTAATTATTTTGATGTAGGTATACGAAATGTAGGAATGTGGTTTTAACGAAATGAGTAAGTAACGTTGTTGTATTGTATTACTTAACTTAACTTTGTTGATAACAAAAATGTATCTAAGAATTATGTCGTTATCAGAAAACTGTAACACATTTTTTTTAGATCTTCTTTACTTATTTCGATGAAGGTTTATAAAAATAACCTCCCCTCAAAATAAGTTTAAATAAAAGTAGTCAATGGGATATCAGTTTTTGTAGACACTTAAAATGCCTAACGTGTCGCGTCTGTTAGATTCATAGGTCTGTATGAGCATTTGCCGACAAAGGAACGTCGGCGGTCTTTGATCGATGTTGCGTGCGTACCTACTGGACCCGCGATGACCTCCGGTGAACTTAGGAAATCAGCTGAGCAGGGAGATTCTTGTAATTTTATTTACATTGCGATTTTTTGCGAAAAAAGCGAACTATTTTTTAATCAAATATGTCATTGAGGTAGATAGGTGTAACGATTTTATTCAGTTTAAAGTAAAAAAACGCAGATTTTTATTTCAAAAATTAAGAAAAAGCCGACGAAAATTCCAACGCTAGGGGGTCCAGAATCATGTACTGAATCACTAATACACGTATGTGCGTTTATGTTCCTTACATCCTGTATATAAAAAAGAGGTAGATATCCCACTAGCGCGCGGAAATTATTGCAGACAAATTCAGACAATTGTTGCAATTTGATTTAGTCGGCTAACAGCAGCGAGCGAAAACAAGCGTCTTCGTGGCGTGACAATAATATATCTATGATGCCAAGTTGTGTGTTAAGGGTGTAAAAACTATGGTTCCAAGATTATAACCGTACACCTATGTGTATGTAAGGACATTATAGACTGTACACCTATGTGTATGTAAGGACATTTGTAATAACAACTAAACGATATCTGAACGCCGGTTTGTATGAACGTAGCGTATCATTCCTTTATTATATTAGCAAAGGAAAATGTACCCACAAGGTTCCCGAGAAAAAATCCAGTTTACATATCTAAATAAACCATTTTTAAACTACATAACTATCCGTTTTTTCAGTTCATTGGCTCACCTGTTCGATCGCCGGTGGGGAACAGTTGACTCGCAAAGGTTTGACCGTCGGGTTTGCCTTCCAGTTTGCCCTTTCTTCCTCTCGAGCCTGCTCTGTTTCACTATCCTGAAGAACAACCATAAATTTGTATAAAATCATCTGAAAAAGGCGCAGATGAATACCAAATGGGTGCCTTGAGTGGTTAGCTTGCGTGTTCTGTGCTGAGCTCACGCAACGCGTCGTACGTCCACCCAGTAATAGGACTCGCCCATCAAGGAGCGCTGTCCTAAAATTAGACGCATTATTAAGTTATTATACATAAAAAACTGGTATTACGCTAAAATACATATATTAAAACATAAATAATTAAATTATCTTTAAAGTGGTGAAGGTTTCATAAAAATACGCTTCGCAGTTTATGCGTGATTTTCAATTTTTTTATCCGCGTTAGACATAAATTTACAAATTAATTACATTATAATGTTATGTATACTATTATTAAAAAGAGGTAGTTTGTGAGGTTGTACGGGGTAATCTTTGGATCGACTAAACCGATTTTTAAAATTATTTTACCAATAGAAAGCCACGGTATTTGTGAGTGAGAGTAAATTTTTGAAATCCACGCGGATGAAGTCGCGGGCCAAGTGCTAGTCACTGATAAACGACATTGTATCGTCTTCATTTTTGTTCACGTGACCAAAGAAAAATACGTGTCCAATATTTTTTGGTAACGCTGACGGACTAAATTAGTTTTTTTATTCATAAACCCAATTCCAAGTCAATCCAAAGTCCCCACATAATCTCAGTTCAAAGCGTGCAGTGTTTGAAAACGGCAATTTCCTACGTACAGAAGTAAAGATATTTGGTTTATTAGGTTACAGACGCCCTTAAAACCTCATCTGTCACGTAGGTCATATGTGACCACGAACAATAGATTTTCTTTTGTGCCTGTTGTCTGACAGATCAGCCATTACTACTTATATACTACTTACATATTATTTTTAACCGACTTCGCAAAAAGGAGGAGGTTCTTTGTTCGACTGTATGTATTTTTTTTTATGTATGTCCACCGATTCCTGTCATTTGTGGACCGATTATCAAAATTCTTTATTTATCCGAAAGCTTAAGCGCTTTTTGAAAAAAATCAACAAAAATTGTTTATACGTAGTTGACGTTTTGGTATCCTCCAATTTCGAGTATGTTCAAATTCCATGTTCCATGTTATTGGGGTTATCAATTCGGAGGTAAATTTAATATTTAGTTTTAGTTCTGGGGTATAACAATTAAAAAGTGAAAAATAAAAAACTTTTTTACAAAAAATACATCCGACTTCCAAAAAAGAAAATACTTAAAAAAACAAATTAATGGATACGGTAAAAATGCTTCTTAGTACAATAGTATACCTACTTGCTTTTTTTCATGGATGAAAATTTATTATATCACACTAATATTGTATTGGCGAAAGTTTGTGACAGTGTATGTTTGTTACTTCTTCACGCTCAAACGGCTGGACCGATTTAGATTATCCCGGTCTACGCGGGTGACCAACCCGCACTGGGCCCGCGTGGTGGATTACGGCCCACAACCTGTCTCCGAGAGGAGGCCTGTGCCCCAGCAGTGGGGACAGTAAAAAAGGCTGATGATGATGACGCGGGTGAAACCCCGGGGCGCAGTTAGTTTACAGATAAATACAAACTATTAAATACAGCAAAGTATACAGGGTGTGGTCATATTTTAAGAACCGGTTCTGCGCATGGTAATGAACTACTTTCTCTAAGAAAAAATAGAAAATTCCCAAAAAAAATTGGACTTTTCATACAAAGTTCAGCTGATCTGAATATTTGTATGGGAGGTAAATTTTATTTATTAGAATTTCCTCAGGTTTTCTCGCAGAAAATTGTTCATATCGATGGGCAGATACAGTTCTTAAAATGACCACACCTTTCCGTTACATCCTGTATACATCATCATCTTCCTGCCCTTATCCCATGTTACTTGGGGTCGGCGCAACACGTTTTTTCTTCCATTCTGTCCTGTCAGCCGTCACGACCTGTATACAAGTGGCATAAAAAGGGGTGGCGTAGAACTCATTGGGCATCGAAAAAATCGTCCACATCGCTAACTGAAAACTGGTAGCATTGTCATTTATTTTACTTGCTTAATTAAAAATACCTTCATGACTTACCTAACCTTAACTGATCTTACACATACTCGTAACTGTCAATTACCTAAGATACGTTCTTTAAAAACCAACGCAAAATACCTTACAACTGACACATTGGTTCAGTATTACGACAACCTCGGCTGGGATCTCGTATTTCTCAACACCTGAGGGACATAACTTCCTCGAAACTTTCGATCCTGTTTGACTTCTAACGAAGTCATGATTGAAATACGACTTTCAAATTAAAAATGTGATGGATGTGGTTATTTAAGGCGCTATTAACTGCCAACGACCTTGAGTGGTTAGCTTGCGTGTTCTGGGCTGAGCTCACGTAAAGCGTCGTACGTCCACCCAGTAATAGGACTCGCCCATCAAGGAGCGCAACCGAAATTAGACGCATTATTAATTTATTATACATAAAACAACAGGTTTTATACTAAAATACGAACGATAAAATAAAAATTGTTAAATGATCTTTAAAATGGTGAAGGTTTCATAAAAATACGCTTTATATTTTTTGCGGGTTTTTCAATTTTTTAGTCGCGTTAGACATAACTTTACAAGTTAATTACACTATGTTATTAAAAAATTATTTCAAATATTCACATACCAAATTACAAAAGAAATTGTCTAGAGTAACATATATTTTTTTCAAAGAAGTAAGACTTGTCGTGTAGACGTGTTGTTCAATTAAAAATCATTAGAAGTCGTATAACTGCGCCTTAATAGAGTTTACGGTTTATTATTATTATCATTTGTTGTTGCTGTTGTTGTTGTAACAATTGTTATTTTAAGATTGTGAGTGGGTATGTGACCTAGATATCTGTGATTGGACTTAATTTGACTTTATTTGACAGTCAAACACCACTTGATAGGAAAGAGATATTTACCCTTATTTATAAAATTTTCGTCGAATTTTTCGACTGATTTGCAGATGTGTATTTAAAATTTTATAAACAGAATTAGAATTTGTTAAACAGCTCAGAAATTTGCATCAATGAGACCTAATATCTACTTTGTTACTTGTTGAATATTTATTTAGAACCACTTTTACGTAGTATTTTATTGATTATTCAGGGCATAAAAAAGGGCGTATCGGATGTGGGTGGTATATTTTTATTTCAAATGCTGCTTCTGCGTATAGAAAAGAGCATCTTACTTAATGATAGTCAAAAACAATTTAAAAAAATAAAAGGTGGCGAGTTCAATTGTTTTTTCCTATCTCAAAAATGCCCAACGCGCTTAAAGAAGTTTTCACTTCAAAAATGAACCTCTCATAAGTATCTTTAAGAATGTTGTACAATTTTCAAAGGTGTATTTAAAGAACAATGCCCGGATATGGCCCAACACGAACACATATTAAACGAAACTAAAAAAATATATGTTTTTTTAAATAGGAATTATCTGTTTAATTTCTATCTCTAAATAAGTCGCCGTGATCTTATTTATTTAATAAGTAATTCAACTGATTATCAATGCGAGTTTCACTTTTAGGCGAAGTTTAGGGTTGCCATTATGTGGTCAGTTTAATTTCGATTCATATTTAAAATATATCTAATCGATTATGGATTAATTAATATTATATTCGTATATAATATTAATAAAACATAAATAAAAATATTCATAAATTAAAACTTGAGCATTTATGCTCTTAACTTCAGGAAGCTCATAGAATATTGGTAAATAAATTGGTCAGGTAGAAGTTTTTTAAACTGATTTTATGTATTTCTATGGTTAGTGAAAAGTTTTTCTGATGTCACGGCCATTTTAGTTTCTTTGAATGAAAACTACTCGACAAAACAATTGTGTTCATAAACACCTCAGACTAGATCGAGTTCCTATAGTCCACACATATATAAACATAGAATGTTAGAATACAGTCACTTTTTAGGCTTTGCCGGGCGGCAAAGCCTAAAGTCTGTAGCCCTAAAGTCTGACAACCAGTCTTACCAAGGGGTATCGGCATTTCGGATCAAGGCGGAGGTGACCCCCGGGTGTTTCCACTGCGAGGATCGCCCAGAGGACACGGTGGGGCATACGGTGGAGGTTTGCCCCGCTTGGGCAGAGCACCGCCGTGTCCTCGTGGATGCGATAGGCGGCAGCGACCTCTCGCGCCGTGCCCTGGTTCAGGCCATGGTACGGAGCGAGAGGGAATGGGGAGCCGTCTCCTCCTTCTGCGAAGCAGTAATGCTCGCGAAGAGGGAGGCGGCACACGTTAGGGAGACTCAACAACGGCAGAGTCACCCTAACGCCCTCAAGAGCAGCCGCCGCAGGAGACGCCAGGGGCTTCGGGCGCCGCGAGACGATCTCCGGCCACCGTAGACCCGGGCCTGCGGACGGCGAGTAGTGGGTAGCTCGCCGTCCGATCAGCACCAGGCCCGAGAGTCGACGGCGCGTAGTGTACCACGCGCGCCTCAAAGAGTTGTCAGCAAACACGACGGGGCCCGTCGTGGCCGATGCCTGCCCGGGGGTGGAGGATAAATTCGAAAGAGTTACCTCGCCCCTGGGCATTCAGGGCAGGAAGGAATAGGGGTGGGTTTTAGTCAGTAAGAGTCTGACACGCCCTTCCGCTCCACCCTAGAGCGGAAGAAGTCATAGGATGATTTCCCCCCCCCCCCCAAAAAAAGGGGTAATAATCATTCAAGTGCGTATCTCAAGCAATGATTTGGTTTGTCATTCCTGCTGGACTGCAGCATGGAATGAAATAAGACATCCAGCAGAAAGCGTCTGGCCTACCGCTGCTCGCCTCATTTGTGTTGGTTGTGGTCGCTCACTACGGAGACAAAGAAGTCACCTGTTGTCTCAGGATTCTCCACGAGATGATCATATAAGGGAAAATATTTCTAGACAAATTGCTCCACGTCAGGTAAGGTTTCAAATAAATCATTCCTATATTTCAGTTTATGGTGTGAAATATTTAGATATATAATATTATTCAATAATTCATTGGTCTAGTCTGTAGTGCTCTTACATACTAGACTAAGGTGTATAGCTTCATTCCCTCACTGGATTATTAAAAAAGAAAAAAAAGAACTTAAAAAAACAGGTACCTACAAATTTTAAGCTGGCTGGTAGCTGTACCTAAAAGACAAAATATTATATTACTTTGTTTCAGTTGCTGAGTTCGTCTCGCATCTGCCACCCTTGCTGGCAGAGAAGTGATAAAGCAAATATTACACGTCCACATTCTATCAGTTCTAGTAACCGGTCAGTGGATTCAGATGAAGGGACTGTATAGTATTCAGTACTGTCAATGACCTTGACAGTACTGAAACAAATGAGTCTACACAAAATACACCTCAAGGGCAAGGGATAGAATCCACAATATTTTTACCTAATTATGTAAGAGCACCTGATACTCAGCGCTGCTGCTTTTTCCCTGGATCTACAGGTACTGATCGCCCTCGCATTACTGTTCGCCATCACTAAGAGTAAGACTTTTCTGTGAATATAAATATCATGTACCCGCACAATGCAGAATTTGCAATTATCATTTAACAAGCAACTCGTGGGATCTATTAGAAGATTTTACTCAAAACCTAACACAAACTTGACAGCACAGAATAAATATATTTTTATTTCTTTAATTAAAAAAGAATACTAGCATTTACTTATGATATTCTTGTTGACCTCTCCAGCTAAGCTAAATATACTTTTGTTAGGAGTGGATCCAAGTTGTCTTGTACTGTTGTTTGTGCAACTCTACCCGTTCTAACTCATCTCGCTCAATCATCCTCTCGCTCGTCAGTCTGACGCCTTCACTGTTTGGCTGTTGCCGCTTCAAGCTGATATTATTTATTATGTACTAGTTTAGAGGCATGCGGAACAGGGTGTAAAGTTCCGCAAACCTCCATTGAAAAGGGAGGATCCTCCGACCAGACGGTTGTTGTGTCTGGTCCGGGCAACTGCCCTTTGGTTGATTTCGGACTGTTGTATATGTTTAAATCGCGCGGAGAACTCTGCTAGCGCGATGTAGGATTTTGTTATTTTAGTTCGTGTGCGGCGTCATAGATGTTGCTACATCACTCCCCTCCGGAGTTCGGAGATCGATGGTTCTTGATGAGTCGGAACCGGGAGACGCATAGTTCACGGTGAGTCGGAACTGTCTGCGGTGATGCCCCAATGAGTCGGGATGATGCCCCAGTGAGTCAGGGTGATGATGTCCCAGTGAGTCGGGGTGATGCCTCAGTGAGACGGGGTGATGATGTCCCAGTGAGTCGGAATGATGCCCCAGTGAGTCGGGGTGATGATGTCCCAGTGAGTCGGGATGATGCCCCAGTGAGTCGGGGTGATAATGTCCCAGTGAGTCGGGATGATGCCCCAGTGAGTCGGGGTGATGATGTCCCAGTGAGTCGGGATGATGCCCCAGTGAGTTGGGGTGATGATGTCCCAGTGAGTCGGGATGATGCCCCAGTGAGTCAGGGTGATGATGTCCCAGTGAGTCGGGATGATGCCCCAGTGAGTCGGGGTGATAGATGTCGGTACACTGGCATCAGCATCATTCCATTAGGTTTTTTTTTAAATTGATAGTGGTATTGTTAGTGGTGGTGGTGGTGTTCGGGACAAATGATAAGCATTCATTAATGAATTTAAAAAATACAATAACTCCAAAATCTTTTGAGCTATCCATAAGATATAACAGTACCAATTTTAACTGTATGAAATGGAATCCCTAACTGTTTAAACTTAGAAGGTGACTATTATTCAATCACTAGCTGCGCCCCGCGGTTTTACCCGCCTAGACCGGAATAAAAGGTAGCCTATATGTTAATCCAGGCTATAAGCTATCTACATACTAAATTTCATCCAAATCTGTCTAGCCGTTTGAGCGTGAAGAAGTAACAAACATATACACTTACAAACTTTCACATTTATAATATTAGTAGGATTGTTAGTGGTGGTGGTGGTGGTGTTCGGGATAAATGATAAGCATTCATTAATGAATTTTAAAAATACAATAGCTCCAAAATCTTTTGAACTATCCATAAGATATAACAGTACCAATTTTTACTGTATGAAATGGAATCCCTAACTGTTTAAACTTAGAAGGTGACTATTATTCAATCTTTCATGGCATCAGCATCATTCCATTAGATTTTTTCTTAAATTGATAGTGGTATTGTTTAGTGGTGGTGGTATTCGGGACCAAATGATAAGCATTCATTAATGAATTTAAAAAATACAACAACTCGAAAATCTTTTGAGCTATCCATAAGATATAACAGTACCAATTTTTACTGTATGAAATGGAATCCCTAACTGTTTAAACTTAGAAGGTGACTATTATTCAAAAGTTTAAAATGAGTAAATAACTTTGAAGTGAATAATTACTGTGTTAAAAAGTATTTACTTACCATTCAAAACTAATTGTAAGTGTATAGAATAAGTTTGTGCTTAAGAAAAAATAAATGTAATGGAGAAAATAAAAACTGTTTTATTTTCAAATGGCGACTTATTTTCTTAACTGACAAGTACTAGAAGGTGTTCATAATAACTTAAACTATGATTTCATAAACTGTCTATCAGTGTTCACTGTGGGCCACGGTTGTTCTAATACGCGGGCATTGACCTTTAGAATCTACTAATCAATATTTAAAGCATAATTATGTTCATAATTAAAAATAAATAAAAGGATGCTCCATATTGTAAATAGAAATAAGAATTTTAGTTGATGCAATAAACATTTTTATTTATTTTATTTTATTTATTATTTATAATTTATTATGTCAGTACTAATAAATACTTTTGCTTTCTTTTAATTATTTTAAAATAACTACTTCAAAATGTAATCTCTCATACCTCAACATATCCTGCATCCTTCTGGTCCTTCTTGTCGGGGTCCTCTTCTTCTGATAGCTCTTTCATGTCCTTCTTGCCACCAGGAGGAGCCTCGTCTTCTTTCTCTTTTTCCTGGTCGGTCTCTGGAGTGACTGGCATCAGTGCTGCCATGGGAGTTTCGTCTGTAAGTCGTGAAGAAGAAGATTTTTTAGTCATCACATCATGTCATACACATCACCAACAAATACACACATCATCATCATCATCATTGAACATCATTTAATTCATCACTACTAATATTATAAATGCGAAAATACCTAACTGTCTGTTTATTCTGTCTATCTGTTTATTACGTTTTATGAGTGATATTTACGATACATGGGTAGCCCATGTCCTGAAGTAGGTCATAGAAACTTGACACACGGGTAGCCCACATCCTGAAGTAGGTCATAGAAACTTGACACACTAGCCCACGTCCTGAAGTAGGTCACAGAAACTTGACACACGTGTAGCCCACGTCCTGAAGGAGGTCATAGAAACTTGACACACGGGTAGCCCACGTTCTGAAGTAGGTCATAGAAACTTGACACACGGGTAGCCCACGTCCTGAAGGAGGTCAGTCGATTTTCATCAGCGTGAGCCGTGGAGCTAAGAGGAAATATGCACGAAATAAATACCTTTTGTTATCTAACCTACCCCTTTTTTTTGTGGGATGGGAAATCATCCAATGACTTCTCCCGCTCTGGGTCCACCCAGCGGGAGGGCGTGTCAGACTCTTACTGACTAAAACCCACCCCTGTTCCTCCCTGCCCTGAATGCCCAGGGGCGAGGTAACTCTTTCGAATTTATCCTCAACCCCCGGGCAGGCATCGGCCTTGACGGGCCCCGTCCTGTTTGCTGACAACTCTTTGAGGCGCGCGTGGAACACTACGCGCCGTCGAATTTCGGGCCTGGTGCTGATCGGACGGCGAGCTACCCATTACTCGCCGTCCGCAGGCACGGGTCTACGGTGGCCGGAGATCGTCTCGCGGTGCCGGAAGCCCCTGGCGTCTCCTGCGGCGGCTGCTGCTGAGGGCGTTAGGGCGAGGCTGTCGTTGCAGCCTCTCCCTAACCCGTTCCGCCTCCTCCTTCGCAAGCATTACTGCTTCGCAGAAGGAGATCTAACCTACCCCTAGTCATATTGCTTTTTATTATCGTTTACGCTAACGCTTATTACAAAATGTGTGGCGATGACATTACCTACGATAACTCACGTGACACTTATCTACGCAGGTAATGTCATTGCCATACATTTTGTACTAAGCGTTAGCGTCAACGATAATAGAAAAGTAATCTGGCTAGTGGGGCAGTTTATCGATAAATATTAGTGAAAACAAAATCAAAATTGATCTAAAAACCAACTAGATATAACAATTTTTAACAAAATATATCTGTCGCTCTCGCGAAAACACCGTTTCTTTAGTAGGTGTATGAACGATAAGCCTATACCAGACTTATCTTTCTTACTTAGATGCTTTTTATTAAGCATCGCTGATGACATATTTTAAAAAATATGTAGATCCATGTATTAAAGTAGCTCTGTGTGCACATCAAGACACATTTCTGGTTCAAATTTTAACGTTGAAAAATGGGTTAAACAGCGCCCTGTTTAACCCTTTTTTCAACGTCGATATTTGGACCAGTGACTGAAACTTGAGCAGAAATCGCCCAGGATAGAGAGGGTTGGATAGAGAAAGAGGAGGCCTTTGCCCAGCAGTGGGACACAATGTAGGCTAGCAAAAAAAAAAAAACTCTCTTTTATTAGACTTTAATTATTAGAATTGTTTATTAGACTTGACAATTAAACAAAATATACATGCGAACTCCCATATTTGTTAATGGCCAGACCACAAAGAGGTACCTAAAATGCATTTCTTTTTTAGGAAAGGAAGTCATCAAATAATTTCTCCCGATCTGAGTGGAGCGGGAGCGTATCAGATAAATGACTTTATTTATGTAAGTAGGTTTTATCAACACTTATAAGATGGTTCAGCTAAATATCAACTTGCTGCGCTTGACTCAGTGAGCCGCAGAGCTAAGAGGCTCATTGGCGACGTAAAACTGGTGGATGCCAACCTTCACAGCTTGGCTCATCGTCGCAAGGTTGCCTGCTTGTCGGTGTCCTACAGAATGTACTGCGGAGAGTGTGCCCAAGAACTCCACGACCTCATCCCACCGGCCCCCTTCTACCAACGGACATCTAGACGCACTGCAAGTTACCATCCCTACTTTGTTGCTATTCCACGAAATCGCACTAAGCATTTCCGAAGGTCTTTCATAATGAGCACAGCAAAGGAGTGAAACTCTTTACCTGCATCTGTTTTCCGAATGCATACAACCCTAATCTCTTCAAAGTTAGAGTGAACAGGCTTCTTTTGGGTAAGCTCGCTCCATCGTCAACTTTGTCTCTATCACCTGTGACCTAGACTAAAGTCAAGAGCAAACCCATCTAAAATAAAAAAAAAGCATTCACGTTATGCTCTAAGCAGACTCTTATCGTCCTTGTGTTCCTTCAGAGATGGACCCTGGCAGAGGGAATAGAATAGAATAAAACTTTACTGTACACCAAAACAGTCACACAATTGTTTTTTACACGAGCTTAAATCTAAGGGTACAACGGCGGTCTTATCGCTGAACAGCAACAGCAATTTGAGAGATTGAAGATATTATACAGGCAGAACAGTTAAATGAAACCGTTATTTGCAGTTAAATACACTTTTTTCTTTACAACTTTATCATGCAATGAAAAAAATAAATAAATCGTAAATCGTATCGTGTCGTGATTCGTAAAATATCAGCTGACGCCCGCGGATTCCTCGAGTTCATAGTGCGCGCGCTCACGCCGACAGCCTTGGGGCTAACGACCCTAAGTCCACGCGACGCCGAAATAAAGTGAAAGATCACCATGGTATCAGTTTGCATTCTTCTTTCGAAAATTGAGAAACTGGGTGTACGTGGCAAAACTCTGGATATATTCAAAGATTATCTCACGAATCGGTATCAGCAGGTCAAAATAGAAACGTACATTAGCCAAGAGGAGACCGTTACTTACGGTGTGCCCCAAGGAAGCATTTTGGGCCCCACATTATTCCAAGTCTATATTAATGACCTCTGTAAGATGATCCTTCCGAATTGTAAGATTTTTACATATGCCGATGACACCGCGATTCTCGTTCACGGACCAACTTGGGACGTGGTCAAAGATAGGGCGGAAGTTGCTTTGAGAGGAATTATGAGCTGGTTTAATAAGAATTTGCTTACACTAAACCTAGATAAAACCAGTTACATTCCTTTCGCAATTAAACGCAGTACAAGGCCGTCGTCGACATTTACAATAACTGCTCACTCCTGTTGTAACCCAACCTCGTGCTCCTGTCCCTCGTTGGCAAGAGCTGACAGTGTGAAATACCTGGGTCTTCAAATTGATAGTGGGTTAAAGTGGGACAGGCAACTCGAAGCGGTAACTAGTCGAACAATGCGTCTCGTCTATATCTTTAAATCTCTAAGAGATTCTGCTGATGCCAATGTATTAAAGATGGTCTACTATGCGCTATGCCAGTCGATCATCGGTTACTGTATTACTGCTTGGGGTGGTGCAATTAAAACGAATTTCTTGAGGGTAGAGAGAGCTCAAAGAGCAGTTCTTAAAACAATGACTCGTAAACCGTATAGATTTCCAACAGTGAATTTATACGAGGAATGCAAAGTTCTAACGGTTAGGCAGCTCTTTATCCTACAAGCTGTCCTCAGAACCCATAGAACCATGCCCAGGACAAACCCAGAAAAACGTACAAACATCCCTTCTGAGGTAGGACATAAAACATCTTTTGCAAGGAACCAATACTACGTTATAGGAACACATTTATACAAGCAGCTACACCGAAAACTTAACTTACTTGATTCTAACAGATATGCACTAAAACACAAACTTAACATCTCACCTACCATCACACCATACTATACACATACACCACACTCTACACCACACACACACGCACCCAAAAATACGCAATCTATTCACACATCCGTACTTTTAAAGTTAGTTTATTTATTATTATCTTTTTATATACTTAATTTTTTTTTTTATTCTCCCTTCATTTTTTATTTTTATTTATGTACGTACTTAGGTGCCACATCGTCTCTGGTTTCACTTGTTGTTGTTATTTAGTGGATATAATTTAGTTCAACACAATGGCTGAACCCTATCTCTTAAGATACAGGCCAGACCTAGTTTAAGGGATAGAGTTTTAAATTATTGTACTCCAATGTTAAAGTGTATTGAATTAATTACAACTGAATGTATGCAGTGCAATGTGATTTTTGTTTATGCAATAAATTTTATTATTATTATTTAGGTTGTGTATAATCTACGTTCTGGTTGCGGAAGAGTTCCCCTTACACCCTGTATAGTTTTACCACAGTGTATAACCACATTGAGCACCTACCTAATTCTTTCACATGGCTACGACCTAGTTTTCGAAATATCTTAAAAGATTTCTGCGATTTTTCGTAGATAATAGAACCGAGAAATGTCGAAGGGTTCCCACCAATTTAATATTGTCGTAACGTAATCCATCGGCAGATGATCCCAAATTCCCAAACATGTAATATGTAGTAGGAATTTAATATCTCGCTTTACGACTCCAGAATTTTAATGTGACCCCACAGGACTCGGAATCCGATTTCAATCGATGAGTGAAGTAGGGTGTTTTGCTGTAGCTCGCATTTAACGATATTAACCGATTTATAACAAGCTTCTATTTAACTTTTTTTTAAACTTGTAGAAATCCTCATGGAGTTCCTCCGCCCCGGGGCGGGCTCATGGGTCTGTCAGACTCTTACTGACTAAGACCACACGGTGTTCTGCAGCTACCTTTGGCTGGGGCGCTGGAATGCTTGCGCATTTCGTCATGCTCCTCCGACCAGGTATTGGCCTCGCACGGCCGCCATTCCTCTAAAGAGAACACGGCTTGCCGCCGTCGCGGGCCTTTCCCCGTTTAGGTAACCGACTTAGCTAGCTAGAAGGACCCAAGTCTATTACCTTCAGGCCACATCCTATGGCGGTCGGAAGTCGTTCTGCCGGTGCGTCTACTACGGATAGAGAGGGAAATTATTTTCTCCCTCTCTCATTTCGCGCCTCCTTTGCGACCATCATTTCCTTACAGAAGGAGGCAACAGCGTTCCAAGCGCTCTCGCTTGCAATCATGGCTATTCCAGACTATAATCTATCGCCTTGGCAAATTTCATCCAGATCCGTGCAGTTCTTGCGTGATTCAATAACAAACATCCACGAGTGGCGCGAGGAGGCGAAACGCTGGGGCGAAACTGTGCCGCGACACCACGCGGCTTGGCAGACTGAGCTCCGGCAGGATCTCATGACGACATGGAGAGAGCGACTGTCGCAACCCAGCGCTGGGCACGCCACCATTGCGGCGGTAGTGCGCCTCTTTGAGGAGTGGCTGGAGAAGCGCCACGGCGTCCTCACCTTCCGTCTGATGCAGGTCCTTACCGGACACGGAAGTTTCGGGCAGTTCCTGTGTAGGATAAGGCGGAGGGAAACGCCCGGGTGTCCCCACTGTGAGGATCACCCAGAGGACACGGTGGAGCATACAGTGGAGGTTTGACCCCCTTGGGCGGAGCCCCGCCGTGTCCTCGTGGAAGTGATCGGTGAGAGGCCGGCCCTGGTCCAGGCCATGGTACGGAGCGAGAGGGAATGGGAAGCAGTCTCCTCCTTCTGCGAAGCAGTAATGCTCGCGAAAGAGGAGGCGGAACGGGTGAGGGAGGCTCAACAACAGAGTCGCCTTCACGCCCTCAGCAGCAGCCGCCGCAGGAGACGCCCTGGGCGGAGGACGTCGCGAGACGATCTCCAGCCACCATAGACCCGGGCCTGCGGACGGCGAGTAGTGGCTAGCTCGCCGTCCGATCAGCACCAGGCCCGAGAGTCGACGACGCGTAGTGTTCCACGCGCGCCTCAAAGAGTTGTCAGCAAACCATGACGGGCCCCGTTATGGCCGATGCCTGCCCAGGGGTTGTGGATAAATTCGAAGCAGAGTTACCGCGCTCCTGCGCACTCAGAGAAGGGAAGGAACAGGGGTGGGTTTTAGTCAGAAAGAGTCTGACACGCCGTCCGCTCCACCCAGAGCGGGAGATGTCATTGGATGATTAACACCCACAAATAAAAAATAAAAAAACCATTTATCCAAACTTTCGCATTTATGCAATATTAGTAGGATAGGTCATAAGATAGTAGGAATTAGGATTGTCTATTCGAATTTAGATTCGTTTAAGAACAAATAATATAAGCATTCAGTCATTTCAGGCAGTGAATTGGCACAGACAATAATAAAATGTTTTCCCGTGCCAAAAGCCTGCCTGCAAAATACCTCCTAAAAAAAAGGGTCTTGTGATTGGCGCGCTGTCATTAGTTCGTCCGTAACTTACGGGAGCTCCACACACATTGTCGCATAGACACAGAATAGAGTAGATTACTTTAAGGAAGTGTCTCCGCTGGCGGAACCTGCACTAGCCTTACTTAAGGTGGAAGCTCCAGGGTAGGCCGCGAAATTCATCAATACATCTCTCTCAGTTAGAATTTATGCCAAATGTCATGATTTCATGAAATACTAACATTTGGAATCAATTGTTACTGAGTGAGATGTATTGATGATTTTAATGATTATAATTCTATAAATACATACTTGCTACGGCCGCGAATCAAGTTTTGACCAAGATACAACCTGATACTGACCTGCAAATTGCAAAAAACGTAAGAAAATGTGAATTGCGCGGGCTACCCTGTAGCTTCCACCTTAAGACCAGTGTTAGCACAATGGCAGGTGAACATCCGACCATCTGTTTCTATAATCATGTCCCCATTTGCTGCTTTTTTCCAAAGTTAGCGCCAGCAGCCAATTCGTGACACGGCGCCGCCAGCGGAGGCACTTCCCTACAAACCAATTTACACTATGGCCATCTTACCGCCAGTCGCAACATCCTTCATTTCTTTAGCTGTGAGTTCAGGCTTGATGACTTCAGGCTTGTTGGTGGCTCCTAGGGCCTGTCCGATTGCGTCGATCGCGTTGTCGATCGGTTCCGACGCGTTCGACGGCTTGTACACGGCCTGGAACACCGAGTAGGCGATAAAGAACACGGAGACCGTCAGCCATCGGTGCCGACGAGGTCTTCTCATCCTCTGGAATAGAAGAAAAGTTAGTTAGTTTAATCTTTTTTAAAACACTTTTCTTAGATTCACTTTTAGAAATTTAAAAAAAAATTAGAAGTTAAATTTGACCCACTTCCCGGTTTAAGATTAAGCTGAAATTTTGTATACTATGTTTAGTTTGGATGACAATGCATGGTTAGCTAAGTGACGTCATTCTAAATTCAATATGGAGGAAAAAGATGGCGGACGAGTTATTTTGTATGCATTCCCATGTTATGGGTAACACAGGAGAAAAACAAGGAGAAATACACGAAAAATAAAGTTTGTGTTTTCAATTTTTTAAACTAAGTATAGATAGTTATTATTTTTCGAGCCGACGAGATGGTAAATAAACATTCAATATTTAATTAAATGCGTTGGGTATGCACCTCCCATGCAGCCAATCGCGGTGTCAGTGGCGATTACCTACGTCCACAGAAGTGCAGGTGTATGGATAATTCATAAAATAGCCGGGACATTGTTTCCGGTTCCGTACCCGAAGGGTCCAAACGGAGCTCTATTGCTGTCACTCACGTGTCCGTCTGTCTGTCCGCCGTGTGTCACAAAATTTTGTTCCGAAGAATTTTTTAACTTCCCTTTGACCAATGAACATGAAATTGGTGATAACCGTTTATTATTTCGTATATTTTAATAACAAGTACAGATTTTTTCTTTGATAATGCCGGCGTTTGGTACGGAACTCTAAGTGAGCTAAGTCCGACACGCACTTGGGCGGTTTTATAGTTTCAAGCTCGTTGAAGAACATAAGAGCAGTGGTGGCCGTTTAAAGTCGTCGTTTTGAAGTTGTAGGTCGTGAGTTCTAACCCAGACAGGTGCTTTACTTTGTGTAAATTATTTCATCACCACTGCTCTCAAAACGGTGAAGGAAAACATCGTGAGGAAACCGGCATGTCCTAGAACAAAAAATTCGAAGACATGTGACATTCACCAACCCGCATTGGGCCCGCGTGGTGATTACAGCCCACACCCTCTCACAGAGAGGCCTGTGCCTCAGGTGTGGGACAATTAAAAGGCTGATGATGATGATGATGATGATGAACACGATGTGATGTCTTTAAAATCACATTATTATCTACTTTATAGGACAGAAATGGGACCTTATCAAACATTTTTGGGAAACTTATCCGAGATTTAATTTCAAAACTTTAAAGTAATGGCTGCTGTGATAGTTTTGTTGCAACACTTGCTACGAAGACTGATGTTTTTTTGCGATTCACTTTACTGAATATGTCATAGATAAAAGTAAGGCAAGTACTAACTGTTAATTAATGTAGAGTACACTCTGTTTCTGAAAAAATCTACATATTGTTGTCTTTTTCTTGATAAACATTCTTAAAATATAAACACATCTGCTTAGCCCAAAATCGACAGATATTAATTATTCACTTATGTATGTAGTTACGTGAGTGAAAATATTATTTATACGAAATCAAACATAAAAGACTTAAGAAGCGTATGAAACGCCCCTAATCTGCTTTGTAAATCCCTTTTTACATTATTCTTTCATGAAATATTCAGATTTCAGTGAGCCTTTCACAATTTACACGTGTTATCAATATGACATTACCATTTTTTAATAGCCACCTACTTCAATGGCGAAGGAAGCTCGTCATTCAGCCGGAATAAAACCTCTTTATTGATATTAAATCGAAATCGTTCGCACAGCAATGGGCACTTCTTTTGTCGATAAAAATTGTAATTTTATGATATCTGTCCATAAAAATGTAACCGTAATAAACTTTGTAGTTTATCGAGTGGCAAATTATCGCTGTTTTTGTGTTGTGTATTGCTTTTATTGACTAAATATAAAGGTCAGGCGGCAGTTTGAGTAAATTGGGAGAGGGAGGCGATCTCGTGTGTTTGGGCAATTATTGGAAAACGACAATATAAGTGTTTCCCAAGAAAGTATCTCACCTTTAGAATGAAAGTGACTGTACCCGAAAAATGCAATTTCTGATGATTTGGAAATGAGCAAGAAAGTCTTAAAAATGTACAGTGAATGTTACGAGTTAAATATCGTCTTTCTGCCTTACTCAAAATTAAAAAAAATGCGTTCGCAAAACGCAGCAGCTCAGCAGTTCAGCTGAGGAGTGGAATTCCTTTCCAGAGTCTCTGTTTCTTAATAGCTACAACCTGGGAGTCTTTAAGTCAAGAGTGAATAGGTTACTTCTAGGCAAGCGTGCTCCATCTTCGACCTCATGATCGCATACCATTAGGTCAGATATAGCGGCCAAACGCATACACCTAGAAACAATATAAAAAATACGGCTCTATTTCATCACAGGGTTTCAAAGCAGGCTTTTTAAAGTCAGTTTATATCGAAGTCAGAATTTTCGGGAATTTTGAGCTAGGTCACTTTTATTTTCAGGGGTATGTCAATTTAGTCATCGTTATAAAGAATGGTCACCCATTTATGAAGTGGCTGCGTTGAATGGTTTCGATATATTCGTGCAAATTAAAGAACCACAATTCTAGTTTACATAAACAATAAATAACTGGAATGGCGCTCTGTATCTCCGCTGGTGAATATGCAAGTCCAGTATGAAGGCGCTCTGCCCACTTGGAGTGGACAGAGCGGCTTATTAGTAGCTACAGCTCTAAATGAGACGTGCCGGATCACCACTGGTTGGCTTAAACCGACTTTTGTGCAAAGCTCTATCCACTAATTGGCATTGCACCTCCAGAAATTCGCAGCACTAGCAAGCCGCATAGAAAGGGCGAAACAGGAAAACGAATCACGCCACCCAGTGCACAAGTACAGCTCAGTGCCCCAGAGATTAAAAAGCCGAAAAAGATTTTTAGGATGCCTGAGGTTATCTGATGATCTGCTGATCTGGTAATCCAGCCTCAGTAAGATGCGACCTCTGGCGAGAGAAGCTCCTTCCACCTGACTATTTCATCGAGCCACCGGAGAGCCTTTCTGGCCACGCGTTGCCTGGAAAACTTCAAATAGATTCCGTACTCAGGTCGTCCTCAGTAAAGACAACCTCCACAGGTGAGGGTTCTCAGATGGCTCCGATCTTCGGTGTTTGTGCGGCGTCTCTCCGCAGACCATGCCCCACCTCTCATCTTGCGCCGCATGGGCTGTCGTCTATACATGGTTACGAGTGATGTGGTCTCGCTGAATACTGGTCCAATCACAATATTTAACTACTAAATCCATCGACACGCTTAAAAGAAGAAAATAAAAATAAAAATTCTGACTCCTAAGTCACAGGTTTTCCTAGTTTAGGAGTCAGGGTTTCAACTTTAGCGACCTCTCGCGCCCGGCCCTGGTCCAGGCCATGGTACGGACCGAGAAGGAATGGGAAGCAGACTCCTCCTTCTACGAAGCAGTAATGCTCGCGAAGGAGGAGGCGGAACGGGTGAGGGAGGCTCAACAACAGAGTCGCCCTCACGCCCTCAGCAGCAGCCGCCGCAGGAGACGTCCTGGGCGGAGGACGTCTCGAGACGATCTCCGGCCACCGTAGACCCGAGCCTGCGAGCGGCGAGTAGTGGGTAACTCGCCGTCCGATCAGCACCAGGCCCGAGAGTGCGAGTCTTTACGGCGCGTAGTGTTCCACGCGCGCCTTAAAGAGTTTTCAGCAAAACATGACGGGGCCCGTCATGGCCGATGCCTGCCCAGGGGTTGTGGATAAATTCGAAACAGAGTTAGCAGGGGTGGGTTTTAGTCAGTAAGAGCCTGACACAGAATCTCGCTCCACTCTAGAGCGGGACATCCATCCATTGGATGATTTCCCAACCAACAAAAAAAAAAAAAAGTTTCAGCCAAAACAAACTGGTTTCAGCTGGAATTACGGTTTCAGTCAAAAAGTGACCGAATAAGGCCTCCGCAGACCGGCACGGAATGGCAAAGGATTTAAATTTTTGCCAAAGGACATTCAAACTTATGTAGAAGGAATTTGACATAAATTCCAATGTTTTAAATTGATGCCGCGGCATCGAAAGAAATTTCTCGACCCTGGCTCGACAGAAACTAGCGTTTTTGAGCTGAAGGTTAAGATAACAAGAACTGACTGTCTCATTCGTCTATATCAGTCATCGGTTTATTTACTAATTTAGTATTTAATGATAGTTAGGGCAATGTTATAGCAGTGGCAGTGGATAGAGGAGCTCGTGGCTAAAGTAATAACAGCCGCACGGGTCGATCCATCAGTTAAAGCTACGCTTGCCAAGGTTGGTCCATGGATGGGTAACCAACTTTACATACCGAGACTCCTCCGTGCCTCGGAAAACACGTTAAGCCCTTGGTCCCGGCCGTCAATCGTGGATCTTTGACAGTCGTTATGGGTCGTCAGGAGCCCGAAAAGTCTGACAACCAGTCGTACCAAGGGGTATCGTATTACCCAGTAACTGGGTTGTGGAGGTCAGATAGGCAGTCGCTTTAAGTAAAGTATTGGTATTCAGCTGCATCCGGTTAGACTGGAAGCCAACCCCAAGATAGTTGGAAAAAGGTTAGGCAGAATGAAGGCTGTGGTGGCCCAGTGGTACCTAACGGCCGCGACTTACAAGTTCTAGGTCGTGAGTTCAAACCCAAGGCCGGCGCACTTTACTTTGAAAGGAAAGAGGAAGAAAGGAACCAAAAAGATAACAGAAGAGAAAGAACAGAAACGAACGAACGTTATTGTCCCATTCAAAACAGTTGAATTGCATGTAAATGCCGAAACAGAAAGAACAGCTAAATATACATACATAAACATGTTTAGATACAGCAAATAAAATTGAAAAAACGCTGAGAAATCATGTTTGTAGGAAAGCACCGGTAGTGACGTGGTACACGGGCGCCGCATTATTTCTCACTTGAATGCGGAGTACCCTTTGATAAAAAATATTGAAAGAGCTCCGTTAATGCTGGAGTATTTTGCTTTTTTGTACGAAATTTCGGGGTATTTTTCGTGAATTTGTCAAAGACTTTTCTGATGGAATTAGTTCTCTCCAAAAGTTCACTCTAGCTTGTTTGGACTTTAGACAAGAAGTTGACTCGTAACTACATGAGCCTTCAAGTTCATTAGGCAATCTAGAAACTAACAATTGAGAAACCCATTCTCATAGTAAACATACCACATAAGTATAAGTGTGTTAAGAAAGTTATATTTCTTACTAGCTGTTCCCCGCGGCTTCGTCCGCTTAAAACCGCACACATGACAATTCCATGGATTTTAATTATCTTCTTTCTTAATATAATAAAATTAAAAGCTAAGTTACTCCTTATTACATCAGCTATGTGCTAGTCAAAGTTTCGTCAATAGCGATCTAGCTGTTTCGGAGATTAGCCTGAACGTGATATGTGTGATGAGCCAGATAGAAAGAGAGAAATATATTACAGACCCTTAAAATAAGCCCTTCATTTGAAATGTCGTATAATACGGCAGGTACTCGTAAGTACTCGTAATTACAGTTTAAAAAACCTTTTTATTTTATTTTTCTAATTTGTCCCCCAAAAGTGACCCCTTATTGAAAATGTATGTATTTACGTTACGTGTCCGTGTTTGGGTTACAGAAGTGCATGTGTGTGTGTGGTAAAACTAGTTTTCAGACGTTCGGGCAACTAGGCTGAGCGCCAGCACTTTTTGAACGCCAAAGTTCTACATAAAGACAGTCCCCCAAAAACGCCCGCCCGTCACCACTTCCTAGTGTTTTAGCTGTGAAGAAGAAGTGGCAAACAAACTCCCCAGCAACACATCTGTCTTATATATTTTATGCTTGACAAAGACATTTGTTGTGAACGTAAAGTCGATATCAAAAGAAAATGCCAATCAGTTAATGAAATATATCGTTTAATTTAATAGCTTTGTAGAATAACCGTTATGTAGCCATTCTATTGTGATATCGGCATGCCGCATTGTGATCGGAAATAGGAATTTCTTTCAGGAAAATTTTTGTTTGTGTAAAATTGACTAAATATGTTACCGACATAGCCCGAGGAATCGCCAACTTTAAGTGGCAGTGGGCAGGGCACTTTGCTCACAGATCAGATGGTCGATGGGGCTGAAAAGCAGTGGCGACCGCGTACCGGAAGACGCAGCGTTGGAAGGCCTCCCCACAAGGTGAACCGATGACCTGGTGAGGGTCTTGGGTAGCCGATGGATGCGAGACGCACAGGACCGGTCATTGTGGTGACACTTGAGGGAGGCCTATGTCCAGCAGTGGACGTCTTTCGGCTGAAATGACGATGATGACGACAAAATTTGTAAAAGTTTCAGCTGTTTTCTTTTTCGTAGTCTGGGAAAACATCCAATGACTTCTCCCGCTCTGGGTGGAGCGGGAGGGCGTGTCAGACTTGTTCTGACTAAAACCCACTCTTTTCCTTCAGTTGTCTGTGCCAAAAGCCGCGGTAACTCTCTTGGCTTAGTCCTGATCGGATGGCGAGCTACCCATTACTCGCTGTCCGCCACTCCGCGCGTACGGTGGCTGGAGAACGGCTTGCGACCCTCGACGTCCAGGGCTCGCAAAAGTTTGCTCGTGGCTTCAAGGCATTGAGTACAATGCAACAGAAAGTTTATTGAAACCCTTAAAGTAACGTTTGCTGGCATGGAACGATCTAAAATTTAACACACAAGCCCATTACACCATCACCCACACACACACACTTTCTCTCACTCTCACGCACACACACCCACACAAACATCAGAATTGTCTTAGTTTTCTTTTTGTTTCATTTTATTATTGAATTAATAGTATTTTATTATTTACTACGTGTAGGTTATTTTAATGCAGTCACTATACTATGTTTCAGATGGATTTGCAATGGAGTACATTGACCTTTCCCTAATAGCTCTCCGTAGGTACCTGAACAGTTAAATATAAATCGTTTTTCATTATTAGACAATGTTAAGGATCACGAGAGATGTTGATTCGGGACAGCTTTGAGTCATTAATTCCGTTTTTCAAATTAAAAATGTCAATAAATGCAGGTGGGTCGATGAACGTTATTGCACGTTTATTTGGAACAACCTTTAGTCATAAGTGAGTTTTCTGATGGAGGATAAGCCTGGTGATCTGTAATACAGGTTTTACCTACAACAGACACCAGTCTCTAGTGTTTTACAATGACTTTGTACTGTGATTGTGAATATGAGAAAATAAAAGAATATTATTATTAGGGCATCTACTGCGGCGGCTACTCATATTATAAAGGCAAAAAAGAAAACGAAAGTTTGTGAGTGTGTGTGTTTGTATGTTTGTTACGCTCAAACAACTGGACCGATTTGGATGAAATTTGGTATGTAGATAGCTTATACCCTGGATTAACACATAGGCTACTATATTTTATCCCGGTCTACGCGGGTGTAACTGCGGGGCGCGGCTAGTGTAATATATTCTTGATTTCAGCAGCCCGGAGTCTGGATTGTGCTCGATTGATGACAATAGACTCGCCCTCTTCTTACATGGACTTTAAGGGCGTGAAATGGCGCGGTCAATCTCGGACTGCATAGAAAAGAAAGAGATGCGCGACGACACAATGCTTGCAATTTTTTGCAAAATATGAAGCATTTTATCGATTTACTCAAAACTGAGTTGAGCTATTAAAAACTTAAAACAACAAAGTCTTGCTTAAGATACGATTCATTTTATTTGTTATAAATTTTACCGACTTACTTTACCAAGTAATACGGTAATTTTTTTTAAAGCTTAAAGTTAGAGGGACCTAAGTTTGACGATCATTTTTACTGAGGATTTTATTCTTAAGGCGCTATTAGCTGCCAACGACCTTGAGTGGTTAGCTTGCGTATTCTGCGCTGAGCTCACGTAACGCGTCGTATGTCCACCCAGTTATAGAACTCGCCCATCAAGGAGGGCTGTCCGAAATTAGACGCATTATTAATTTAATACACTTACAAGAACAAGTATTGAACTAAAACACCGAGACTAAATTATAAATAATTAAATGATTTTTAAAATGGTGAAGTTTTCATAAAAATACGCTTTATAGTTTTTGCGTGATTCTCAATTTTTTATCCGCGTTAGACATAACTTTACAAATTAATTACACAATGTTATAAAAATATAATTTGAAATATTCTCAGATCAAATTACGACAGAAATAGTCTAGATTAACATATATTTTTTCAAAATAATAAGACTGGTCATTTAGACGTGATGTTCAATTAAAAACCATTAAAAGTCGTATAACTGCGCCTTAAACGTGTTTCGGAAATAAAAAAGTTCTCAAAAACATAATTTGCAGCTTCAAATTAAAATAAAATAAAAATAACAATACAACAACAACAACTAACAAAAACAACGACAACAATCAACAACACATCCATTCAACAATTAGGCAAAAAAAAATTTACGACATCAGCAGTCCTTGAGTTTTTGCGAAAGTCATCGTCTTAACATAACTGCCGAAATTAGGGTGTACCTAATGTAGGTCAACGGGGAATGTACGTCGGAATTGCATTGTCTTATCCCGCTAAGCCTGTTCCATTATTGGACTTGACGTACGGCGATGCGCCACCGGTACATGGTGGACATCCCACACACACGTACAAAACGTTTTGGGAACATATGTGCGTACAGCTTTTTTTTTTTTTTTTGGGGGTGGGAAATCATCTTATGACTTCTTCCGTTCTAGGGTGGAGCGGAAGGGCGTGTCAGACTCTTACTGACTAAAACCCACCCCTGTTCCTCCCTGCCCTACGTGCCCAGTGGCGAGGTAACTCTTTCGAATTTATCCTCAACCCCCGCTCAGGCATTGGCCGTGGCAGGCCCCGTCCTTTGCTGACAACTCTTTGAGGCGCGCGTGGAACACTACACGCCGTCGACTCTCGGGCCTGGTGCTGATCTGACGGCGAGTTACCCACTACTCGCCGTCCGCAGGCCCGGGTCTACGGTGGCCGGAGATCGTCTCGCAGCCCCTGGCGTCTCCTGCGACGGCTGCTGCTGAGGGCGCTAGGGCGACTCTGCCTCTGTTGAGTCTCCCTAACGTGTGCCGCCTCCCTATGTGCGTACAGCTAAGGAGTGGAATTCCCTGCCGCACCTGGTGGTCTTTAATTCAAGAGTGAATAGGTTATTTTTAGGCAAGCGTGCTCCATGTCGACCACATCATCTTACCAACAGGTGAGATAGTGGTGAAGTACCAGATTATCAATAATAATGAAAAAAAAAAATATTTTCTAAAATCCGACTGTAAAAAACAACTAAAAAGTTCCAAACAAGTCACTTTTCAAGCAGTCTGATGCAGTTGGTGGCAGTTATTTTAGTTCAATTATTGATTTCATGCCACCAACTGCATCAGACTGCTTGAAAAGTGACTTGTTTGCAACTTTTTAGTTGTTTTATACAGTCGGGTTTTTTTTTGAAAATATTTAATTTTTTATTATAATTATATTTTTGGAATTTCCGCCTCGAACCCTTTATTTTGATACCCCATTGCACTTAATATTGTTTGTCAAGTTTCTTTTTCACAATATGGCGTCTGGCTGTCGCCATATTGTATTTTGATTACTGTCATGTCTTTAGTAGCACTCACAAGATTAAGACGAATCTATTGACGTAAGAATGATTAAAATCGGCCCACGCGTTTGGTCTCTATAGTTTTTTTTTATTGTTGGTAGGCACGCGTTTGACCACTATCTCACCTGATGGTAAGCGATGATGTTTTTGAAAATGGAGCACGCTTGCCTAGAAGTAACCTATTCACTCTTGACTTAAAGACGCCCAGGTTGTAGCTATCAGGAAACACAGACTCCGGTAGGAAGTTCCACCCCCTAGCTGTACGCACAATGAATGTGTTCTCAAAATGCTTTGTGCGTGTGGATGGGATGTCCACCATGAACCGGTGGCACTTCGCCGTACGTCTTGTGGTCCGTTGATGAAACGGGCTTGGCGGAATCAAATTATGCAATTCCGTCGCACACTTCCCAAAATGTAACCGATAGAAAACCGACAGGCTAGCAACTCGGCGTCTATGCTCAAGACTTTGGAGCTTCGACTCAACGAGCGATTATGTTATATATATATATAACACAATAGTGCCACATAAGAACAAACATACATACATACATAGGCTGATAAACACATTACCCTCCCTTGCGTCGTGCAGTCGGGTAAAAAAAAGGTACACACCTTTGAGTAACCCTTCCGGGAATGAAGTGCGATGTTATGTGAATATATTAAAACACTAAATAAACCAGTATTGATCAGTAAATTACTCAGTGGACACAAAATAAAGCCATGTACAGACTTCCTCCACCTATAAAAATGTAGACATAAGAATGACGCAGCGTTTCCTTTGCCGACGATCAATCACCAAGGTCTGACGTCAGCGCGATGTAGCTGATAAACGAGTAAGGCCTGGTTCAGAGTGAACGCGCGGTGATAAGAGCGGGCGCGGGCGCGATTTGGTGACCACAGTGAATGGTAAGTTGTTGTAACTGACGAAGAAGAGAACTTGTACGCACAGCTGAAATATAAACACTTATTCTCGGCATCGAGCACGGGGAGGGAACGGAACCCGACGACGACGACACTCATTCCGAAAGGGAGTTGTGGAACTCAGCGAGAGGTCGGTTCGGGGAGAAGTAGACCCAAACCACGGCACTCTCCCTGAACCGTGCTGTCACACAACCCCATCCCCTCTTGACACCCTCAAGGGACGGGGTACCGGCGGCGGCATTAGACGTGTTTCCTCAGAGTAAAAACAACAGACGACCGCACGCTAGCGAGGCAGTTGTTTGAGACAAATTACTTTTCAGTTAGCGTTCACGCTGATGCTTAGTACAAAATGTATGACAATGACATTACCTGGGCGGGAGTCACGTGACACTTCTCTCCGCAGGTAATGTCATTGCCATATTTTTATTAAAGCGTTAGCGTGAACGCTAACAGAAAAGTTATTTGTCTCACCCCCCAGCTGCGTTTCATCGCGCCAGGCACTTGCAATAGTCATAGACATTACTGGGCGTGAGTCACGTGACAGTTCTCTGTCTAACGCTTCGTGCAAAACGTCGTCGCCATACATTTTGCACGAAGCGTTAGCGTTAACGTTTACAGAAATGTATTTTGACTAAGGGGGCAGTATGGACGCAAACAGCAGATTTTTCGCCAGCTTAGGGATTTCCAACAATCCCAGGAGTGTTTGACAGACTCACCGCAGGCTTGGAACGCTCAGGCAACTGAAGGAAACGGGTAGGTTTTAGTCAGTAAGAGTCTGACACGCCCTCCCGTTCCACCCAGAGCGGGAGAATGATTTAAAAGGATTTTCTACCAGAGATTTACGGGGTAACTGGGTGGTGCGATGATGCGTAGCAAATTCTTTCAGCTGTGCGTACACATTCCTCGCTCTCATCCCTCGCATACGTCTGTCGCGTTTTTGTATGTGTATAAATATTTAGCTTTGCCTGGCCTTTTCCACTAGAGCTGAACTAAGCTAAGCTAAAAAATGATGTAAAAAGAAAAGAAAGATAGAAAATACGTATATTTACGGTAAACATGACGCAAAAGACAGAAACACAACACATGCGTCACATCCACGCAAAACGACCATCGCTCAGCTTAGTGTTGTGACCCTATGCGAGACAGAGCCCCAGCGCTGGTTGGTGGATGTGATCCCATTGGCAGACTTCCCTCACGTACCACACGGCTACTTCGCACATAATCATCATCATCATCATCAGCCTTATAATGTCCCCACTGCTGGGGCACAGGCCTCCTCTCTGTGAGAGGTTATGGGCGGCAATCCACCACGCGGGCCCAATGCGGATTGGTGGATGTCGCATGTCTTCGAATTTTTGGTTCTAAGACATGCCGGTTTCCTCACGATGTTTTCCTTCACCGTTTGAGAGCAGTGGTGATGAAATATTTTACACAAAGTAAAGCGACTCCCTGGGTTTGAACTCACGACCTACAACTTGTAAGTCGCGGCCAATACCACTTCGCACATGTTTGGTAGAAAAGCAATCTTAGCACTCGCGCCAGCTCCTCACAATGGCCGGAGTCTAAGGGCGGGCACAGACGTCGCGACTTCTTGACGACGATCGTGTCATCGATCGCCGTCTGACGTCGAACATCGATTGACGACACTCGTCGACTTGTCTGAAACAGCTTTACTTTTTGCGACACAAAAGTTGTGATTGGAAATCATTTCGGTGAATGAGTTCCAATTAGACGGTGTTGAAATCTAATTTACTTTTTAGAAAGTTGTCTTAAAAAGGAAATTAAGGTATACGGTAGGTACCTATAGCTTGTGTTGTTATTATAGCAAAAATATAAAATCTTTATGCGGAGCGACTGATCGTAGAAACTATACATACATACTCATAGTGTAGTCCGTTTATATCGCTAAACATTATGTTATCCACGTTGGTAATGGTTTTAACACGACCAAGATAACTGTGACTTAAAATTACTAAGTGATATGATGTAAATCGACTTTTTAACCGACGAAAAAAAAGAGAAGGTTCTCAATTCGACCGTATATATTTTTTTACGTTAAATATCAAATCACTGTATATACATATACCATATTAGGATAGAATAGAATACAATAAAACTTTATTGTAATCTAAAACAGTCACACAATTGTTATACACAAAATTAAATCTATGGGTACAATGGCGGTCTTATGGCTTTTTTTTTGTGGTGTGGGAAATCATCCAATGACATCTCCCGCTCTAGGGTGGAGCGGAAGGGCGTGTCAGACTCTTACTGACTAAAACCCAACCCTGTTCCTCCCTGCCCTGAATGCCGAGGGGCGAGGTAACTCTTTAAAATTTATCCTCAACCCCCGGGCAGGCATTAGCCATGACGGGCCCCGTCGTGTTTGCTGACAACTCTTTGAGGCGCGCGTTGACTCTCGGGCCTGGTGCTGATCGGACGGCAAGTTACCCACTACTCGCCGTTCACAAGCCCGGGTGACAGCGATTTTTACCAGACAACCTTGGGATAGACTGAAAGAATAATCTAAAAGGGGGTAGTCGCTGTGTCTGAGTGTTGCATGTTAGGTTTGGTGTATAGCAACAATCAATATTAAGCCCCTCCATAGACGGACTGCTTTCAGTAGTTGAGACCAACTGCGGGAGAGCAGTAACACGACTGCTCCAATGCCGCTGTTAATTCAGTTACTGGCAGGGCTGGGTGGGGTGCGGGGAGAGGATGCGGAAAGCAGTCGGAGCGAACCGCTTCAAGCGGTCTGTGTACGGTAAGTCGAGCAGCACTATGCTGCCGGCAGCACGGAGAAACAAGACCGCACGCCAACTGCATTTTTAGCTGTGACTGCCGTGACCATGTTTTTTTTTGGGTCATCCCGCCACACTATTCCCAAACCACTGTAACTTCTGCTGTAAGCCAGAATCAACAGTGGCGGCCACCAGAATAAACGCCGAGACAATACAGCTCGACGAGTTCCAGAGAAACGATTAAACTCTCTTGGGTCCCGCAAAGAAATTAATCAGAAAAGACAGCGAAGGAGTAGGAATAACATAAGCGGTCCGTGTATTGCAAATGTCAGTTTTGTGTTGAAACTGCAGATCACCCAACAGCGACCACTTAAAGCTGTCGGCTCTGTCTGCTCCAAACAGTCCGTCTATGGAGGCCCTAAGCAGGAAAACATCGTGAGGAAATATATCCAAGAAATAAATTTTAAGACATGTGACATCCACCAGCCCTCATTCCCTCAACATCACAATGTCAACACGGGCCTATGTCGGGTCAAACTGTGGCGTCAGAAAGACATGGTCAGCCCTGTCGTTACTACATAAGTCAATGATTATTGAGAACAATTTAGAGTTAATTTTTATTAAAAAAAATGCATTGTAAAATTCGTAGCGCAGACTCGTAGACCGGTCTACGCCGTAGCACTCTGCTACGAACCCCATACAGAATCAATCTGCCTAGCCTTTTTCCTAACTATCTTGGGGTCGACTACCAGTGTAACCAGATGCAGCTGAATACCAGTATTTTACATGGAGGGACTGCCTATCTGACCTCCACAACCCAGTTACTGGGTAATACGATACCCCTTGGTAAGACTAGATGTCAGACTTTCGGGCTTCTCTCTCGGGATTTGACAGCCGGGACCAACAGCTTAACGTGCTTTCCGAGGCACGGAGGAGTCTTGGTATGTAAAGATGGTCACCAATCCATGGACCAACCCCAAGCGTAGTTTAACCTGATGGATCGATCCGTGCGGCTGTTACTACTTTAGCCCTGAGCTCCTCACGAACCTCATACAGAAATGGGCATGTAAAATATAATTCTAACTCATCATTCTCCTGCCCTTATCCCAGCTCCTATCTATCCTTTTAAATATGAATTATGGGATGGGGGATGCCCGTCACCATCAAAAGGACTAAGTTATAAGATGTAGGATTGTACCGGTAATCTTGTTGGCTGTGAGGCTGTGACAGTAGTGATATAAGTCGTTTTACATATTTTTGTCAAGCTGTGACGATTTGTAGGGATTTGTGGGTCGTTACGCGTCCCTGATTATGTAAAAAGGGATGGGATTCAACTGTACATAGCGAGTTATTTATTGTATTTAGGATGTAGGATAGTTAGGCGGTAGTAGTTGGCTAGTAAATTTTTTGTTGTATAAGAATCGTTAGTTTGTATCGGTAAAGTAGTAAACCAAATACTACAGTTGTAAAGTTTCTATCGGTTACATTTTGGGGAGTGTGCGACGGAATTGCATAATTTGATTCCGCCAAGCCCGTTCCATCAGCGGACCACAAGACGTACGGCGATGTGTCACCGGTTCATGGTGGACATCCCATCCATACGCACAAAGCGTTTTGAGAACACATTCATTGTGCGTACAGCTAGGGAGTGGAATTCCCTGCCGGAGTCTCTGTTTCCTGATAGCTACAACCTGGGAGTCTTTAAGTTAAGAGTGAATAAGTTGATTGTAAGTGTGCTCCATCTTTGCTTATCATCACGTGAGATGGTGGTCAAACGCGTGCCTATCAACTATAAAAATAAAAAAAGAATGTTAGTGTAAAAGGGGTCTTTTCCTCAGTGCTTTAACTTTTTGATATTATTTGTGTTTGGCGGATGTCACATGTCTTCGAATATTTGGTTCTAGGACACGCTGGTTTCCTCTCGATGTTTTCCGTAGCCGTTTTGAGAACAGTGATGATGAAATAATTTACACTTTTGTGGCGGTTATTTTAATTAAGTTATTGATTTCATGCCACCAACTGCATCAGACTGCTTGAAAAATGTCTTTTTTGGAACTTTTTTGTTTGTTCTTTAGTCGGGTTTTTTGTTTTGTTTTATTTTCTACCTTTACTTCTTTTTTTGAGATTTTTGGAATCGCCTCCTCGAACCCTTTTTTTGATACCCCACCCTCATGATGTTGATGTTTTCTCAAAACGCTTTGTGCGTATGGATGGGATGTTGGTTGTCGCCATATTGTATCTTGATTACTGTCATGTCTTTAGTAGCCCTCGCAGGATTATGATAATTCAATTGACGTAAGAATTATCAAAATCAGCCCTCGCGTTTCGTTTCTAAAGCGCCATAAAGGGACAAACATACATAGGCTGATAAACACATTACCCTCCCTTGCGTCGCGCAGCCGGGTAAAACAGAAAATTTTATTTATCTACGAGCTCCGCGGCGCGTTTAAGGCTTCTTATTTCCGGAATGGGAAAGGGCCTATTTCCTTATCTAGATGTCAAAGAAGCCTCTTTTGAATTTTCCTCAAAATTTGTTAAATGGGTCCTTGGAGGACACTTTTTTTAAATTTATTCTGTGGGCAATCATCAAATAATTTCTCCTGCCCTGGGTGGAGTGGATGGGCGTGTCAGACTCATCTCAGTTGCCTGTGCCAGGGGCGAAGTGACTCCTTCTATCACTCCCACGACCCTGGCGACCCGTAGGACACTTTTTTTATTGTTTGGGGTGGGAAATCATCCGATGACATCTCCCGCTCTGGGTGGAGCGGGAGGGCGTGTCGGCATCTTACTGACTAAAACCCACCCCTGTTCCTTCCCTGCCTTGAGTGCTCAGGGGCGCGGTAACTCTGTTTGGAATTTATCCACAAACCCTGGGCAGACCTGTAAGACACTTAAGAGGAGGACCAACAAGAACAGGATCGGCACGAACAATATGAGAAATATCTCATGCCATGGCAAGACAGATTGATCGGGCCGAAGAGTTCTGGAGTGGCGAGTTGGCGACCGCGTACCGGAAGACGTAGCGTTGGAAGGCGGACCGGTGAGGGTCGCTGACGTCCGATGGATGCGAGACGCACAGGACCCGTCATTTTGGCGACACATGGGGAGGCCTATGTCCAGCAGTGGACGTCTTTCGGCTGAAATGATTGAACAGAATGATGATGATGATGATGGTAAGACTATTTAGCCAGCCGGTAATGTGGTAACGGTTCATTTATGTAAGTAGGTATCGCCTTCCGTCCCAGGAAAGATGCTGGCACAGGATCAAGTGCTGCCGTGCACAGTGAGGCTCATTGGAGACTATTTTACAGTCTCCCCGTGCTCGAATAGGCATTGCACAGAAGGGGTTCCAGGGTAATGTATAACCCCCGGGGGGTTGTGGATAAATATGAAATAGAGTTACCGCGTCCCACCCCATGGGCACTCAGGCAACTGAAGGAACAGTGGTGGGTTTTAGTCAGTAAAAGTCTGACACGCCCTCCCGCTCCATCCAAAGCGGGAGAAGTCATGAGATGATTTACCACAGCCACAAAAAAGGGTAGTCTATAAGAGGTTACGGAGCTCCTTCCTTGTGCGGATGGCGATCACCAGAGTGGTTTTAGAGAGGTAAAAAACCTACCCTCCATGGACTTTTCCCTAAACATCAAGGATCTCTTGAAGGTTTTACCCAGAAAACCAAAATAAATAAATAAAGGTATTGTCCTCGTCGTGTGGAGGCTTTTCCATTTATCGTTTATGCAGATTATATGTCTACAAAACCGTACTAAATGATTTTTGTGATTAATTGCAGAGTTTGAAATATACTTGAAAATTTTTATCATTGCTCATTCGACCCTGTTTGAGAAGGCAGAACACAATAGAACATTATTTTTTAAACGACTTCAAAAAGAAGGAGTATGTTCGGGCATAACTCCGTCATATATTGACGGATTTGCAAAATTCTTTAATTTGTTCGAAAGGGGTTTGTTTCGAAATGGTCCCATTTAAATTTCATATAGATCTGATGATGGGTTTCGGAGATAGACAACGGAACTCTTAAAAATTGACAGCAAATCAACCGTGATTGCTGCGATTGTATGTCTATGAATTGTTAGCACAGTTTGGGGAACCACAACTAAAAAGTGAAAAATAAAAAACTTTTTACAAAAAAATAAAATCGACTTCAAAAAAAAGTGCAAAATTTCGGCAGTCGGTGTCAAAAAACGAAGACACAAAACCAGAAACACCGTCTTCCGAAATTAAAGTTATTTTGCACTTTTTTTGGAAGTCAGTTTTATTTATTTTTGTAAAAAAGTTTTTTATTATTGATACTGGTGTTTACAAGATAAAGGTGTTTTTACAATAATACAATTTTCCAACTAAAAAATAGGCAGTTATGTTATGGGGACTAAACTTTGAACTCTTGTTCAAGACTGTCCAAATCACATCACATCACTAGCATGTCGGTGACGCGAACCCATAAGTTTTGTCCCTACCAAACCCTTCAAAAGTAGATTAAGATAAGAACAAATCATATTTTACTAACAGTAATTTATTGAAGACGATGTTACAAAAATTTTTCAGAGATTTGTTCAGCCATTTTCTCTTGTAAGATAATAAGTCATTGCTTGCCGGAGGGTAGGAGCATGTTATCCTGGAGAACACGCGAGCATCTCAACACTCTCCCGAGGCAGATTGAGCTTCGCGCGGTTACACTTGAGGCCATTATTGTGGGATTAGCATTGTTGTTTTGTTGTGTTATGAATCTTTTGGAATGCGAGAACGTGTTTTGCTGGAGAATAAAATGGAGACGCTTGTGTGATGTTACGATTACTTAGTTTAAGTTAAGCTAAGTATAGAGGTATGCGGAACAACATCCATTGAAAATGGAGGATCCTCCGACCAAACGGGTATTGGGTCTGGTCTAGGCAACTGCCCGACGGTTGATTTCGGAGAACTTTGATTTCACGATGCAGGATTTGTCTGTTTAGTTCATATGTGGCGACATAAATGCCGCTACACTAAGTATCCGGTTTGAGTAATAGCCGAATAAAAATATATTTTTGTTTGTGACTTTTCGCCTAGGCGTGCAAAACGACAAAGTTTATTAGAGAAGCGGTTTTTAATTGTTCTTATTAAAAAAGTGACCAACTACGAAAATGAAATCAAACTCAGGCTAGCTATAGGAAGATAAAGAAAAGTTACGATGACACACTAACGGAAACAGAATCAAACAAACACGATTTAATATTCAGTCACTAAATAATAAAACGCAAATCTTCGCACACGTTATTCAATTTAAACAGACACCCAAAAAAGCGACATGTCAGCACGTTAACCAAACGTAACGCGTCCACATTAAAATTTCATGTTCACCTCATTCGACCCGCAAGTGTAGTAGAGTGCCGAAATACTCGTCCCCACCCAATACGGCTAGGGTTGCCATACGTCCCGTATATACGGGAATGTCACTGTATTTAAGTATCGCGTCCTGTATTGTTACTTGTCCCGTTTATAAATATACACGTAGTTTGAAGCCGACGGCAGGCGAGAGATATGCCAAAAAACAAAAAGACATAATCAATAAAGTAAAATTTACGTCAAAATATGACTGGGCGAAGAAACAGGAACCTCTTCCTGGTGGTTCTTCTCGTCAGTAATTGAACTGGTTTTCTATTAATTTATCATGATTGTTTTTTGAGCAGTGGGTAGCTCGCCGTCCGATCAGCACCAGGCCCGTGAGTCGACGGCGCGTAGTGTTCCACGCGCGCCTCAAAGAGATGAGTGTCAGCCACCACTGACGGGGCCCATCGTGGCCGGTGCCTGCTTAGCGGATAATTTCTGAAAATGAGTTACCACACCCCTGGGCACTCAGGCAGGGAAGGAACAGGGGTGGGTTTTAGTCAGTAAGAGTCTGATACGCCCTCCCGCTCCACCCAGAGCGGGAGAAGTCATTGGATGATTTCCCACCACCCAAAAAAAAAAAAAAAAGTTTTTTTGTTGGTGGTTTTAATTGTTTTTTTATTATAATAAACCGTTACTACCCTCATTTTCAGTTTTATTTATTTGGCACTAATAAGTCCCGTGTTCCCAACAATTATGGCAACCCTACCAAAGCCGGCAGTACAAACACGAACTGTGCCACTTTCACGGTATATTTGCAATTGTCGGCTTTATTGGCCATGTTCACGTACTCTGTATTAAGATTTTCTGTTGTCCCCTTTTTTTGGCCTGACTTGTATTTCAGTGTTTGGTTTCATGGATTGTGAGTTTATTTGGGTAAATATTGAAGGTTTAAAGTTGTTCTTGTTATTATATTTTAGTTTTATTTTCTATATCTCCGTATTAAGATTTTTTGTGATCCTTTTTTTTGGCTGATTTGTATGGGGAGTGGGCTATGAGAAAGCCCGCTGAGGCACAAGACAAAATACCCGAAAAGAAAAAAAAGAAGACTACCCACAAAACAAAATGAGATCCGATCAAAAACATTTAAGTGTTTGGTTTCATGGATTGTAGGTTTATTTGGGTAAAAATTGGAGGGTTGGAGATGTTTTTGTTCTTCTTCAGCCATAGACAAAAGTGTTTTGAGTTTTGTTTTAATAACTAAGTAACACTGTTGTTGTTGCTTGGAGGTTTGTCTCTGTCTGCGTATAAATAAAATAAAAAAGCCTTATATTTCTTGCCAATTACATGCATACAGAATTGAAAGAGTAAAAACATTTATGAATAAATATTGAGAAATTAAAATAAATTTAGATTGAATTATTTGTGAATTAAAAATAGCAAAATAATTTGAAAATTTGTAACTTAAAATAAATTATATAAATCAATAATAATAATAAATTAATATAATAGATTGTAAATTATTCATTATATGTACTTTCATTCAATTATGTGATTAAATAAAACATTTTACATGTGCAAGAACCCCTCTTAGGTGAAGGCCTGTCTGCGTATAAGATACCTAAAATAAAAATTATGCTCATATTTTTCGGTAAGGATAAGTTGATTCCGACCTCCAAACTTTTGAGGTAAAGATTGGCCATATACATGTTTTAAGGGCCTTCTCGCGGTCCAGTGGCGCCCTCATTGAATAAAAAATCGTAGCATAGCACAGAAAATAAATATTAAAAAATCCAACTTCACGTTTGTTACAAAGAGGATAAAGAATTTTTACGTTGTTAAAATAGGTCTCAAAATATTTCGTATCCAAAGTAGTAGGCAAAAGTGCCAAAAACGGTCATTTCTGACACTTTTGCCTACTACTTTGGATACGAAATATTTTGAGACCTATTTTAACAACGTAAAAATTCTTTATCCTCTTTGTAACAAACGTGAAGTTGGATTTTTTAATATTTATTTTCTGTGCTATGCTACGATTTATTATTAAATGAGGGTGCCACTGGACCGCGAGAAGGGCCTTAAGGGTTCTGTTTTATCTGTATATATAAAATTCAAAGTCCTGACTGACTGATATATACACGCACAACCGAAACCGCTGCTCCTAGAGACATGAAATATGAAGGGTTTGTTCTTTGTGAAGAGTAGGTATCCACTGACAAAAAGGTTTTTTGAATTTCAACCCTGACGGGAGTGAAAAAGGGATTGAAAGTTTATAACGGGAGCAAAACGCTGACAAAACCTAGTTAGATATACGAAAACAGTTTGGCAGCGAGTCTATGAAACTTATCTGTCACATTAATATATTTTACCCGACTTCATAAAAGCAGTGGTTCTCAATTCGTCTGTATGTATTTTTTATCTTGTATGTTTGTTATTGATGTGAAACATCTATTGGCTTGGCTTGGCAGTAAAGTCGACTCGAATGCTATGTAATGGCAAACGGCATGACGCTGTGGTGCCACCAATTCGCCGCCGCTCTCGACTCCCTTCTCCCTAGAAACATCTTTGCGAAAAAAAGTAACACAACTACAACAACAACAACCACCAACAACAACCATTTTAAATTCTAATATTAAAATAGATGTTTCACATCTGACGGGCGTCCCGTGACGGCCAACTTTTTTTTCTTTTATTGCAGGATGCGAATTCATCAAATAACTTCTCCGGCTCTGTGAAGTGGAAGGGCGTGTTTTTTTAACGTTGATAGGCTTGCGTTTGATTTTGATCACTATCTCACTGGTGTCAGACTCTTAAGAGGGAACAGGGGCTGCGATTCTCCATACAAATGTATTCCCCTTTTTTCTTCCTGAATAATGCTTCTATAGCAATCATTTTTTTCTCAAAAAGTCAAGGTTTGCTGTTGACACGTCTCTGTCTTTTTCTTTTTTTCAGCAACTAATATGTAAAGAAAATATGACCCTCCAAAAATGACAAAAGCATTCCTTTTTTTACCGCCGTTCTTAGAGGACTACCAGACAAATTCGAAAAGTTTTAACATAAAACCTTTAATAGGAACCTAGACATACTCTTACTTAATAATTTGGTGCCAAAAATAATTGAATCGGCTCAGTTTTCGAGGAGAAAAAGGGGAATACGAAACGTCGATTTCGTTAGAAATTTTGTGATAAAATCGGTCAGAGTTGCAGCTCCCTATCGCACTCTACGGGGGCAGGCTTGAGGGAGCACGATGGCAATAGTTTCTTCAAATACCTATTTTGTAAATTCCTCACAGGCCCTGTTCCCTCTTAAGGTATGATTCCGAACCGGGCAGCACGCAGCAGTGGTGCCTGCCGCGCTGATTCCGAGCAAGGCAGCAGTGCTGCGCTGTTCGTAGTGTTGTACTATTGTGTATTCATTCAGATGCTTTGAGTTGGCAAGGTGTCCATTGAGCACCAACTTTTATTTAAGTATATTGTTGAAAGAGTTTGAATTAAATTATTACGATAATTAGTACGACTGCTATCGTAAAGGGCTGGATATAAGTCACCAAGTTAATTAATTGTTCCTCTTCTGAATCAGAGAAATTCATCTTTTATTTGCCAATTTAATTGGTTCACGTAAGTACCTACTTTTTTTTTTTTTTTTTTTTTTCTTTTTTCCTAGAGATGAGTCCGATACCAAGTCACATATAAAAATCATCGACATTTTAAAATCAGTTCATCATGTAGGGAAGGTGCGTATTCACGCGACCAGGTTTTTACACAGGTTTACCTGCAAGAACGCCAAACTGCCATGATATACTTAATAGTCATAATTATCTTGCACTAAATATCACTACTGGAAACATATTGATGATTTCCATGATTATTAATCAATACTTAACACTGTGCCATGAATGTCGCAAACTAAGAAAAAAATAATTTCTCGGGCTAACTGACAAAGTCGACCCATGACTATTAATAAATACTATATATATATTATTCACCACTAGGTAGTGTGAACAAGGCAAATGTCGCGCGATATTGGTGCGGATTCACAAACTAAACGGTTGTGCACAAAGTAAACTTAATTTAGGCTATTCTTATCTTTTCCCTCTAATAAAACTTTTTTACAAAAAAATAGAACCGACTTCCAAAAAAAAGTGCAAAATAACTTTAATTTCGGAAGTCGGTGTTTCTCGACATTAAAGTTATTTTTCACTTTTTAGTTGTGGTACCCCATTAAATTGTGTTAACAATTCATAGACAGTATTTCGCAGCAATTGCGGTTGATTTGCTGTCAATTTTTGAAGAGTTCCGTTGTCTGTCTCCGAAACCCATCATAAGATCTATATGAAATTTAAATGGGTCTATTTCGAAACAAACTCCTTTCCAACAAAAAAAGAATTTTGCAAATCCGTCAATATATGACGGAGTTATGCCCGATCATACATAAAAAAAAATCCCAACATCGAATTGATAACCTCCTCCTTTTAGAAGTCGGTTCAAAACAAGAAAGAGACGGACGTAAATTAGAGCTGTCAAATTTAGTTGAAGTAGTATTTTCATAAAAATTAAGGTACACGTAAAAACATGTCGACATCGTTAACTTTGTTCATAGCTATAGCGGTCCTTTTCTCGCGCTGCCTTTCAATAAAAGATAGCGATTCTCTAATTTTAGTTTAGTTATTGAACAAGAGAATCGGCACCATATTCCCACAAAGTCGCAGAGACACACCACGTTGGGCGAAATGTCTACGCGACATACATGTATGTACTGCCGCATCTATGTACATCAGAACCAATCCTAAAAAATATGACATCTATGTACTTTATGAAACAAATTCCAGTCGACATTGGCAAATCAACCATGAATGCAATTTGCACATTCATATTAATACTCGTACATTGATCAGTTCCCAAGAGAGAAGTACATGCAAATGATGAGTTGAGCATAAATTTATAATTACGAATACCAGGTATTTTCCATTTACAAACTCAGTATTCGAAATACGAAATTCCCGGTAATTTATCGACTATTAAGCAACCAAATTCGTAAGACCTTGTTTGTCACTACCACAGAGTCCGGTATCGACTAGATTAGACTAGTTTTTGCTGTCATAGCCATAGTATTGCTTTTAGGGTTCCGAAAATTTGAATGTAAAAACGAAACCCTTATAGGATCACTCGTGTGTCTGTCTTTCTGTCGGTCTGTCTACCTGTGTGTCTGTCTGTCTATCTGTCCGTCTGTCACAGCAAATTCGCTCCGCATCTACTGTATCAATTCAGTTGAAATTTGGTACACACATGAATTCCTATAACCCAAATACGGAAGTGAGCCGTAAATACATTAATTCTCAATATGTGGTCTCTTTTTGGGGAAAAACTAGGAAATTTAAAAACAAGTTTATTTAACTCTGCAGTGCGATGTCCCGTATCAAATGAAAGGGCTTATTGTAAGGATCTTGGCGACCTCTCGCGCCCGGCCCTGGTTCAGGCCATGTACGGAGCGACAGGGAATGGGAAGCAGTCTCCGCCTTCTGCGAAGCAGTAATGCTCGCGAAGGCGGAGGCGGGACGCGTGAGGGAAGCTCAACCATCGCAGGAGAGGCACTGGGCGTAGGACGTCGCGAGACGATCTCCGGCCACCGTAGACCCGGGTCTGCAGACGGCGAGCAGTGAAAAGAGACCTCAAACAGATTAGTGTCAGCCACCACTGACAGGGCCCATCGTGGCCGGTGCCTGCATGCCTAGGGGTTGCGGATAAATTCTGAACATGAGTTACCACACCCCTGGGCACTCAGGCAGAGAAGGAACAGGGGTGGGTTTTAGTCAGTAAGAGTCTGACACGCTCTCCCGCTCCACCCAGAGCGGAAGAAGTCATTGGATGATTTACCACCCCACAAAAAAAAAAACCTGTCTCGGTCTGTCCGTCCGAGGCATAGCGTAGAGACTGTTCGTACTAGAAAGCTGCAATTTTGCATGGATAAATTAGTCACGCAAAGAAAACAAAAAAAATAATAATTAAATATTTTTTATGGTAGCTCCCGTACCTACATGTAAAGTGAGGATGATTTTTTTTCACGCCGAATTTATATAGTGTGAGTTATCGTTCGATAGGTCTTTCAAAATTATTGTGGGGTTGTTAAGACTATTTTTTGGTTCAGTGATTCGTTTGCGAAATATAAAAAATTAAGTGAGTTTTTGTAGGCTTCAAAAATCTGAAAAAAATCGTGATGGTATTATATACAACGAACTATGAAGGAAAACTATTAAGGTTAAGTTAGCTCTGTAAGTTTAAGAGTAACCTAATAGTCGCCCAACTTATAAAATGTACCTACTTGGAACATTTCGTACACAACACAAAATTCTAAGAAAAAAATACGGTGAAGTTGTTAGTTATTTAATATTTAAAACGGGTAGTAAACATGGAAAATTTTGGAAAAATAAAACCTTTTTTTATTTTAATTTAAACGTAAAACCAAGAACTCAATTAATATGTTCATAGTAATAAACATAAATCCCCCTTCTAGGTCCACATGTTCTAACAGGCTGTAGCGACATCTATGACGCCGCACACGAACTAAAAATAGCAAGAATTCTACATCGCGCAAGCAGAGTTCTCCGCGCGATTTGAACATATACAACAGTCCGAAATCAACCATTGGGCAGTTGCCCGGACCAGACACAACACCCGTCTGGTCGGAGGATCCTCCCTTTTCAATGGAGGTTGTGGAACTTTACACCCTGTTCCACGTACCTCCAAACAGGCAACTACGGAACCTTACACTGCGCGTGGCTCGACACGCACTAGCCCGGCTTTTTTATTCAAATCATAAATAGTTTCAGCAACCTTGGTAACGTTTTCTTGGGGCTGGTAATATTATGGTGATAATAATTTTTTTTTTTTTTTTTGGGGGGTGGGAAATCATCCAATGACTTCTTCCGCTCTAGGGTGGAGCGGAAGGGTGTGTCAGACTCTTACTGACTAAAACCCACCCCTGTTCCTCCCTGCCTCGAGTGCCCGGGGGCGAGGTAACTCTTTCGAATTTATCCTCCACCCCCGGGCAGTAGTCGATTCAGATAGGGCTACAATTTGAATAATTTGTGTAGTAGATAAGTATGTTCGTGATGACTTTCTAGTTGGTTTAGTTGCAAAGTTTGGGGAAAAGAGTTATTAGGGTTTTTCAATTAGACTTTCTCAATCTGTTGCAGCCCTAAGGTCGACTGACAGAAAATGCTTGAGGCATGTCCGGCTTTTACTGTGATTTGTAGGGTTCTGTACCCGAAGGGTAACCAACGGAACCCTATTACTAAGCCTCCGCTGTCCGTCCGTCCGTCCACCTGTCTGTCAGCAGGCTGTATCTCATGATCTCATGATGAATGTGTATTTTTATTGCCGCTATAATAATAAATAATAAAAATAAATTTCAAATTAAATGGGTTAAGTATTTAAAAACCGGCCAAGTGCGTGTCGGACTTCGCACATTTAAGGTTCCGTACCAAATGTATTTTTGACTATTTGTATGGCTTTGGGTCAACACGATGCTTATACTGTGAAAATTTGAAGACTGTAGCTCCAACCGATAGACTGTTAAACCTGTGTGACAGACGACGGATAGACAGACAGACGGACACGTGAGTGACAGCAATAGGGCTCCGTTTGGACCCTCCGGGTACGGAACCCTGAAAAGTACGACCGAACTCCTGAAAGCGGAAGGAAACCCTGTGCTGAAAGAGCTTCGGGAGCTTTTCAACTCTGTCCTGTTCTCTGGGAGAACACCAGAAGCGTGGAAGGGACGCGGCATTAACATCAACGGCGAATACATCACACTTGAGATTTGCAGATGACATCGTCATACTGGCTGAATCGTTGCATGATCTGCAGCAGATGTTGGACGGCCTAGTTGATTCTTCTCTCCGGATGAACTTGGACAAAACCCAGGTTAAGGAACACGTCACTCCGGGACCGATTGTTGTCAATAGCGGTGCTCTAAAGGTTGTTCGAGAATATGTTTACCTCGGGCAAACTCTGCAGTTTGTTAAAAACAACTTTGAGAGGGAGGTCAACAGAAGGATCCAGCTGGGCGGGGCAGCGTTTGGGAAGCTTCGACGAGTCTTCGCGTCGCGTTTTCCACAGAACCTAAAGACCAAGCTCTTTAATCAGTGCGTCTTGCCTGTTATGACTTACGGAGCCGAAACGTGGACACTCACAGTACCTACGACTGGTCCATAAATTCAAGGTCGCTCAGCGAGCTATGGAACGGGCTATGCTTGGAGTCTCATTGAGGGATCGAATACGGAACGAGGTGATCCGGCTGAGAACCAAGATTGTCGACATAGCTCACAGAATAAGCAAGCTGAAGTGGCAATGAGCCGGCCATATTAGCCGTAGAACCGATGACCGTTGGGGTAGACGTGTTCTCGAGTGGAGACCGCGAATCGGCAAACGTAAGGTAGGACGCCCTCAGGCTAGGTGGAGCGATGATCTTCGCAGGGTGGCTGGTAGCAGCTGGATGAGAGTTGCCGAGAACCAAGCAGAATGGCGTGCTATTGGAGAGGCCTATGTCCAGCAGTGGACTGCTATAGGCTGATGATGATGATGATTAAGTTTTAATAAATAAATAGGTATATTGAGGACTTCATTTCGTGTATAGCATTGTTAGGTAGGTGTTTATGATAACACCATTTACTTTAATTAATTATTATTTTAATTAATGTAGCATATGGCAACCGTAATTAAAACATACTTTTATTAACACTCGGCGATAACAGAATAATCTACGATTATGACATCAATTACATATGACTGCCGAAGGACATATATAATAAAATAATACAGTAAAAAAAACTACAATATGAAACTAGAATCTCACATCCAATTTCCGACTTGGGATAAATTGCTACGCCCAGTCCCAAGCAATTTCTTCGACCAAAAGCCAGCAGGATAAGAAATTACAGTAGCTACCATAAGGTAGGATCTTCCTGGCAGGGCTCGGATACCGGTATATTTTTGAAACGGTTCCGTCTTTTTTACCTAACATAACAATTTTTTTCGGTTACGTTCGAACGGAACGTTATAAACAAAGTTTTTGAAGAAGAACAAAATTTAAATCGTTTTTTTTCCATTAAACTTTTTCTTTTTAATTTTTTTAATAGTGCGATACTACGATATTTACGTTTTTAAAAACGTCCTCATTTCGTTTTTGTTCCGAACATAATGTTGAAAATGTTGTACAAAGAACTGTTCTAGTTTTAACCGTTTTAAAAACGTTATTTTAAATAACGTTTCCGAGCCCTGGGACCTTCTACGATTCGTATTAAAAATGCGAAGCCTGCCAATGGCGGCGACGAGAATACATAGTACTCGTATATAGACATTGATACGTGTCCAGGATTTGTTTAATCCAGCTGAATTGAAAGGACGAGCTTTTTTGGTTTCGTATTCGTGTCTATTTTGATGACTGGGTGTTTGATAGTATTTGTTGTTGCAGATACGAGTAGGTATATCTAGTAGGTGATTTTTGTTTAGGCTTTTCGCATCGTAACAATCAACATTAGGAATCCTTCTAATCCTACAAATATTATAAATGCGAGTAACAATCAACATTAGGAATCCTTCTAATCCTACAAATATTATAAATACGAAAGTTTGTATGTTTGTGTTTCAATTACGCAAAAACATGAAAAATTATGATTTCTAAGTCCAAAGTCGTACGTTTTGCTGCCGAGAGGTTTTTTACTTTTCTATTACCATAACGCATGACCAAGGGCCTAGACTATTATCATAAACAATAATAGTCAATTACGGCCTTATTTATAAAAAAGTTCACCATGCGATTAGTTTAAATACTGGTTATTAGATTTTCAATTAAAAAAATTCTGCCCGGAAGTAGAATAAAATGTATGGTATATGTACTGTAGGACCCTAAGACACCAGTACGGCCTGCAGGGATCCTGGGACGTTCTAGTAAGTTCAGCGTAGAGGTCTCACTCGCTGGCAACGCGAGAGTGTGGTGTATGAGAGTGACTAGTTAACTTGTGCAGTGTTATAAAAGAAAGAGGATAAAGCACTCAGAACTCTTATATTGTAGAAGAAATTATACATGTGCCCAGTTCGGTCAGAGCCGCAGAACTGATCCGTAAAACAAATGGGATGCCTACACATTCTGTATTCAAACGGCTCTTCAATAATCTTTTCAACACATTTGCTCAAAAAATACATTTACGAAGCCTGTATACATTGTTCGAAAGTTAAAATTTACGCACCCTATAATGGATGGATGGATGGATTGGTTGTATAGCGTGCGGTAAAATCGTGCGTATCCTTTACGGTTTTTTTTTAATTTCCATAAAAAAAACGTATAAGAATACCACCAAGGAGTTTCGAATTCAAACAAAAAAAAAATATTTGCCGTCACGGGACGCCCGGCAGATGTGAAACATCTATTTTATGTGTTGTAGTTGTTTTTGTTTGTTGTTGGTCTTGTTGTTGGTTGTGGTGGTTGTTGTTGGTTGTAATTGTTGTTGGTAGTGTTGTTGGTTGCTTTTGTTTGTTGTTGTTGGTTGTTGATGTTGTTTGTTGTTGGTAGTGTTGTTGTTGTTGTCGGTGGTTGTGGTTGTGGATGTTGGTTGTTTTTGTTATTGTTGTTGGTTGTTGTTGGTTGTTTTGGTTTGTTGTTGTTGGTTGTTGATGTTGTTTGTTGTTGGTTGTTGTTAAGGTTGTTGTTGGTGGTGGTGGTTGTTGTTGTAGTTCGTGGTTGCTGTTGTTATTGTTGTTGGTTGTTGTTGTTGGTTGTTGTTGGTTGTTGTTAATGTTGTTGTTGGTGGTGGTTGTTGTTGTTGTAGTTGTTGGTTGCTGTTGTTATTGTTATTGTTGTTGGTTGTTGTTGGTGTTATTGTTGTTGGTTGTTGTTGTTGTTTGTTGTTGTTGTTGTTTGTTATTTCTGGTTGTGGTTGTTGTTAATTGTTGTCGTTGTTGGTTGTTAGTTATTGTTGTTGGTTGTTGTTGTGTTACTTTTTTCGCATAGTTGTTGCTAGGGAGAAGGGAGTCGAGAGCGGCAGCGTAGTGGGGGGCTTCGTGGCACGACGGCGTCATGCCGTCACGACATTCGAGTCGGTTTTACTGCCAAGCCGCGCCAATAGATGTTTCACATCAAAAACAAAAGTTTTTTTCATAGGTACTGTTTTCTCGCAAATGTGTTGAAAAACGTTGTATGTCACACGTGTGGATTGGTATTTACAAACTCGTGACTATGGTAAGCCCTCGACTTCGTCTCGGGCTTACATTCGTCTACTCGTTTGTAAAAACCAACTTACCGCACTAGTATCATAAATAACTATAACAGCCAGCTGAAGGCTGGTACGGACCGGCTGAGTTTAGGCTGTGTCTACAATCGTCACAGTACCTACTGACTAATATTTTGAAGGAGGTTTTGTTCTATCTATAGACAGTTGAATGTAATGGATAAGACGTTGTTATCTATCTATAAATATATTTAAAAATGAATCCTTATTTTCTTGGTTACGGCATCACGCGTGAACGGTTGGACCGATTTCGCTAATTCTTTTTTTGTTGTGTTTGTTATTGTCAGGAGAAGGTTCTTATGAAAGAAAAAAATAAGAAAGTTGCGCGGCAAATTAGAAAATTTCAGAAAACGGTTGTTTAATCTTCGCGCGTTTGACAGTTCATAGCTAAGACAGGACATCAGGTGAGATAGTGGTCAAACGCGAGCCTATCAAACATAAAAAAAAAAAAAAAAAAAAAGACAACGTCTGTCTGGTCAGCTAGTAGTTTTATAAAAAAATCAGCCAAGTACGTGTCGGACTTTGCACATTTAGGGTTCCATACCAAATGAGGGAATTATCAAAGAAAATATTTGATTTAACAATATACTGGTATTTGTTAGAAAAATATACGTAGGTCATAGGTCAGTGGGAAGTATAAAAATTCTTCGGAACAAAATTTTGTGACAGACAACGCACAGACGGACACTGCACTCCCTAGAGTATATATGTTCTGTGGACACGTGAGTGACAGTAACAGGGCTCCGTTTGGACCCTTCGAGTACGGAACCCTAAATAGGCTGTTTCTCAGCTTTTTTCTTTTCCTCTTTTATTTAACCTGAATAACAAAATCAAAACATACCAGTTAATATTTTCCATTCGTTCAAAACACTCAGCTAAAATACTAAAACGCAACATAATCCGAATACACAAAACAAATTAAACTCCGCGATAACGTCCCAACATTCATACTAACTACACTCACAACATTAATCTGAAATAAACCGTTTTAACCTGACCTCCCCCGCCCTCCTCGCCGTATTAAAATCTGTTAACACAAACTGAAAGTTGGACACATCGGAGGTTCAGGCTCCGTCGGTACAGGGACTGATGGCGTATCACCCACACATAGGCACCGCGATCGATCAATACTGTGACGTAGGTACTCTGGTACTGCTTTACACTGCACTCGGAAACACAGAGCAAGGAAATGCCACGGCTAGACACGGCTTTGTTAAAATTTTACACATTCATTGTGCGTATAGCTAAGAAGTGGAATTCCTTGCCGGAGTTTGTCTTTCCTGATAGCTACACCTTTTATATTAATTTATTTTAAATGGGTTTGCTCTTGACTCTAGTCTAGGTCAGAGGTGACAGAGACAAAGTCGACGATGGAGCGAGCTTACAGAATCAAAATTGTATTAATTCATGTAGATTTTTGATGGTAGTCATATACCCTATTCTTGCAGTGGCTAGAACAGCTGAAATTTTGCTCAGTACAATCGAGGCAAGGAATATTATTAGCTATGGCGTCTCTATTCATTGCCAGCAAGATGTTCCGTACTCTGTGCTCTAATATGAATGAATGCGTTGTTCGCTTCGACGGCCATCATCGAGTAGAATGAACGAAGGAATGAGGACTGAACGATTTGCGGAGTGAAGATGAAAAATATTGAATGCTTCAAGGATTTTATTGAAGGGTTAGAAATATGACAGCTATTTTTCCTCTTTACGTTGAATGGGAGTTTGAAAACCATTGTTGACAACAATCGAGTGATTTTATTGGACTTTTGTAGTAGTAAATTGTCTCCTTACGAGACAAGCTTTTTATGTTTCTTAGGATCTTTTTTTATGTTTCTTAGGATCTCATTATGTTTCTTAGGATTTTTTTTTTGACATTAGTAGGCTCGTGCTTGACCACTATCTCATCTGATGGTGACCGATGATGTATTTGACGATAGAGAACGCTTGCCTAGAAGTAACATATTGTGACGACCTTATGTGGGCAACCTTATGGTGGAGACTGGCACGTTGGAAGTTTGGAACATTCTAGAAACTCTTGGAACGCCGATTGAAATTATAAAGAATAAAGAAGACTTTTGTTTTTGGGTTGACTTCTGCTAGCTCGTCCGAACAGAGCACATGTATTATTTTATTATTCAATATAACGTATAAGTTCGTGATCCCTCTTTTCTTTATAACACTACACACATAAGCAGTCACTCTCGCACACCACACTCTCGCGCTGCCAGCAAGTACGACAGCCCCCAGACGCGTATAAGGAATCTCCAGGGACCTGCAATATGAGGAGGTGCTCCAGGTTCCTATAATATTCACTCTTGACATAAAGGCGCAGTTATACAACTTCTAATGGTTTTTAATTGAACATCACGTCTAAACGACTAGTTTTATTTCTTTGAAAAAATATATGTTACTGTAGACAAATTTCGTTGTAATTTTATATGTGAATAATTGAAATTATATTTTTAGAACTTATTAATTAATTTAAGTCTCACGCGGATAAAACAATTGAGAATTACGCAAAAACTGTAAAGCGTATTTTTATGAAACCTTCACCATTTTAAAGATCATTTGATTATTTATATTTTAGTATACGGGTTTTAGTATATACCTGTTGTTTTATGTATAATGTGTCTAATTTCGGACAGCGATGGGCGAGTCCTATTACTGGGTGGACGTACAACGCGTTACGTAAGCTCAGCACAGAACACGCAAGCTAACCAGTCAAGGTCATTGGCAGTTAATAACGCCTTAAATACCCCCAGGTTGTAGCCAACAGGAAACACAGCCTCCGGTAGAGAATAAATTGCTTAACAAAGTGAATAAATAATAATATAAATATTTCTGACGTTCACCATTAGATACATCCTTGTGTACCAAACTAAGTGTACTAAAAGCACTCTACCCTCTCAACATTATTTTTATATATGAGAAAGATTTCGGTATTTTTCCCAGTTTATTCGGAAGTGGTATTACCAATAAACATTAGGTGCTTGACCTCAAATGACTAAACGCGTCGCTAAAAGTATACCTATTGAGTTTCACTGTTCGAGAACAAGAACAAACAAAAGAACTCAACAAGAGAACGAACAACTCTTTATGCAGGAGCTTATAGGTGTTGCGTTATAGAATGGCTTACATTTTTAACCGAGTTCCAAAAGGAGGAGGTTCTAAATTCGTCTGTATGTTTTTATTTTTTAATTTTTTTGTTTGGTAGGCCATGCTTCAGAGGTGGTCGCATATAAATTTTATCGAAATTGATTCAGTACTTTTTGAAAAAATCAACATAAATAAAATCTATGTATACTCAGATGACGTTTTGGTTGTCTCCAATTATTTTCAGTTGTTTGTTAACATAAGTACAGTCACGTGTTTAAGTATCGGTCACTAATTACCAGTCGCCCTCTATATAAATTAAGAAACATTATATGTGATATTATTTAATGGAAATAACTTAATAGATAATAGTACCTAACATGTACAAATTCATATGAAAATAACTCATTGTGCATCAAAAAATGTATCCACATCGCTGTCAATGGAAAAAGTGCCCAGAACGCTAGTTGCATTAAATTGTCACGTTGAATAGCAATGTTGATTCGTTGGCCAAAGAAAAGCCCAGCCCTCTGGTCTCGTGAAGAGTCGACTAACAGCTTACTGATATGCCGAAAAACTCGATGAGCACTCGGACCCCATGGCCTTAGTGTTTCGACCTCAAACGGCTCAAACATGTAACTCCCAATAAGGTTGTTATATTTGCAGTGTTTGAGGTTTTCTGCACCTGCAGCAGCCGCTTCAGCACAGCCCGCCGTCCTAAGAAGATAGGATGGCGCAAGGGTGTCGACATATGTTGCACCCCACACTAAAGGCCTACCCAACTTCCAAGGCATTATGATCATTCCGTCTGGCGTCTACCCATCGTCATGTGCCAAGCCATTGGGTTCTAAAACAGCTGGTTCCCCGGCGATGACAAGAGCCCAACGGATGATGTCATTAATGCTGGCGTGCGGTGCTATCCGACCAGCGCTCCTTTCTATTACTTTTTTTTTGGTGGTGGGAAATCATCCCATGACATCTTCCGCTCTGGGTTGAGCGGGAGGGCGTGTCAGACTCTAACTGACTAAAACCCACCCCTGTTCCTTCTTTGCCTGGGTGCCCAGGGGAGCGATTACTCTGTAATGAATTTATCCGCTACCCCTGGGCATGCAGGCAAGGGCCACGATGGGCACCGTCAGTGGTGGCTGGCAATCATCTCTTTGAGGCGTGCGTGGAACACTATGCACCGTCGACTCACGGGCCTGGTGCTGATCGGACGGCGAGCTACCCACTGCTCGCCATCCGCAGGCCCGGGTCTACGGTGGCTGGAGATCGTTTCGCGACGACCTACGCCCAGAGCATCTCCAGCGGCGGCTTCGGCTGTAGGCGTGAGAGCCCCTCCGTTGAGCCTCCCTCATCCGTTCCGCCTCCTCCTTCGCGAGCATTACTGCTTTGCAGAAGGAGGAAACTGCTTCCCAATCCCTCTCGCCCCGTACCACGGGCGCGAGAGGTCGTTGCCGCCTATCGCATCCACGAGAACACGGCTGTGCTCCGCCCAAACGGGGCAGACCACCACCGAATGCTCTACCGTCTCCTCTGGGCAATCCGCGTAGTGGTGACACCCGGGCGTTTCCTTCCGCCTTATCCGACACAGGAACCTCCCGAAACAACCGTGTCCGGTGAGGACATGCTTCAGGATCCAACCAGCGCTCCTACCGCAAGATAGGCACCATGGCCTATCCTGCGGTAGGAGCGCTGCATCCGAGGCGGTCGACTGCATTATAAGTTAAGTAACATTAATCATAAGTTAAGTTATAGAAAACTGTAGAAGGAAAAATAAAGCTAACTTATTTTATTTTATTTACTCACTCGTGAGTTAGTTTTCGACTTTCACGAAGGTGAATTCACAGGCAAAAGCCAGAACCTTATAAATCCCTCCAAGGTTTTCAAAAACGTAGCAGAAATGAACGAAATAGACCGTTTATTTTCAGTATTACGACCTTTCCTTCAGCTGACCCGTATAATCTACGAGCGGATGAAAGTAGCTGATACATTACTTTTTCAGGAAAGGTAAATGGGAAGATGGAAAATTACATGGGTCACACAGAAGTCTGATAGATATTTTTGTGTTTTTATGCCGCAGGTATTGAAAACGTATTGTATCTTTAACCGTGGTTACGGGTCGTCAGAAGCCCGAAAGTCTGACAACCAGTCTTACCAAGGGGTTATCGTATTACCCAGTAACTGGGTTGTAAAGGTCAGATAGGCAGTCGCTCTATGTAAAATACTGGTATTCAGCTGTTATATAATATATTGATAGCTGGGAAAAGGCTAGGCAGATTGATTAAATACTGTAGGTATTGGTCGTCGAAATTCTAACAGCTGTTCTTAGTTTCTTGCACCCGTATTTATAAAACACGCTAAGCATATACTGATTAACGGATTCTGAATTCAAAGTCTCGATCTTCGGTCTCGATAGAAAATTTTGAATTAAGAACCTGCTATGATTAGCGGGTTCTTAATTCACTGATGTGTTTAAACTCATCACATGGTTATTTTTAACACATTATACTTGTAACTATGTAAAATCATCAATCGAATCTTAATAGTTAAATTTGACTCACTTCCCGATTTCAGATTAAGCTGAAGTTTTGCGTACATGTTTAGTTTAGATGACAATGCATGGATAGCTAAGTGACGTCATTCTAAATTCAATATGTCGGATTCCCAAAGATGGCGGACTAGTTATTTTGTATGCATTTCTATGAAATGAGTATTAAATGAAAGTGTTTGCTGAGATAAACACGAAAAGCGTAGCGTTTTATTAATACAAACTCAAACTTAAAGCAATTATTTTATATAAACCATTTACAGACACTTTTGAATTGTCAAAAAAAAAAGAAAAAAAAATCAGTCAGTCAGAAAGATGAAGTTGCACATTCCAAAGCTCTCCAATCTTTAAATCAAATTCCAATCTTTAAGGGGCTATTAACTGCTAATGACCTGGAGTGGTTAGCTTGCGTGTTCTGTGATGTCGTACGTCCACCCAGTAATAGGAGTCACCCATCAAGGAGCGCTGTCCGAAATTAGAAGCATTATTATATAAATAATTAAATGATCTTTAAAATGGTGACGGTTTCATATAAATACGCTTTATATTCTCAATTTTTTATCCGCGTTAGACATAACTTTACAAATTAATTACACTGTGTTACAAAAATATGATTTCAAATATTCACATAACAAATTACGACGAAAATTGTCTAGAATAAAATATTTTTTTCAAAAATATAAACATTATTTTATAAATAAGGCCCTTGATACTGCCTTCCTGTTATCTATAACCCAGTTAGGTACAGACCTAACTGGGTTATAGACAACAGGAAGGCAGACGCGTCATTTAAGTTTCTGGTATTTTATTCGGTTGGACTGGAAACTGGCAGATTGATTTCGAAACTACATTACAAGGTGTTATAATGTTCAAATCATGAGCGTGTGTAATCCGCCATGTTGCCTGATCGACCGCAACCAACCGGACGGACGTCCTGCCTGTGTATGACACAACAATACAACCTGACATAGGTGCGGAAGGTCTCCAGGTACAATGTGTTGTAAAGGATGTTACGGGGATACCTGGTTTCTTTGAATAATATATTCTTTTTTGCAAAAGAAAATATCTAAATTTAACAAAATGCTTCTTCTGATATAGTTTGCCGAAAAAAAGTTATTTTGCATTTTTTTGTTTTTTTTTTTTAAGTCGTTTTGTATTTTTTTAGGCTTTATTTTTTGTTTTAAGTGTATACAGGGTGTAACAGAAGTGGGTGGTCTGCCCGTACAAATAGACAACTTTTATCAAGAAAGTAACAGTCAATTTAAAAAAAAAAAAATTCACCTCCCATAATAATTTTGATCAGCTGGTGGTAACTTTGTACGGAAAGTCCAATTTTTTTTTTTGGAAATTTGATATGACTTTTTGAAGAAAGTTTTCCATTTCTATGGTCAGAAGCAGTATGTTAATGAAGACCACCCATTTATGTTACACCCTGTATACACTTAAAACAAAAAATAAAGTTTATTTGGTAAGTGTCATTTTTCCAAAAAAAAACAAAAAAATGCAAAATGCTGTGTTTTTTTAACAAAAAGTTTTATATTTTTTCTTTTTAGTTGTTGGAAAAACTAAAACTAAATAGTAAAGTTATAGCCGAATTGATGAGCCCCAAAAACATGAAATTAGAACATAATTAGTGAAATTAGGGTGTATCAGAGCGAACTGTACAAATCTGTATACCCCTTCAGAGCGTATCAGCGTGATATAATGTTGTGAAGTGGTGTAAACTATAAACAGACATACGATTGCAGCAATTCCGGAAGGTTTGCTATCATTTATCTATTGTATATCTCCGAAGTTCTTCATCAGATCTCCACCAAGTTTAAAATGGACCACCTCTAAAGACCCTTTCAAACAAAAAAATAATTTACCAAATCGATCTAGGCGTCTTTAAGTAATCGGGGAACATACATAAAATAAGTATAAAAGATTCCGACGAATTGAGAACCTCCTCCTTTTTAGAAATCGATTAAAACAATTAAAATACTTAATAATAATAAACAAGATAACTCAATGAAATATTTCAAAAAACCCGACTGCTAATACCCGTAGGTATTAGCAGTCGGGTTTTTAGTGAGTTATATTTTGAGTTATATTTTGGAATCGTCTTTTCGAGCTCTTTAATTTGCAACCCTACATGACCGGGTCACAAAAAATACGACTACACTTACCTAATGGCGTTCGCCATATTTTTTAGGGTTCCAACGGGTAGCCAACGGTACCCTATAACTAAAAAAAAAAAAAAAAAAAAATAATACTTAATAAAAAACAAAATAATAATATATAATAATAAATTATTTTTCTTTCTTTCTTTTTTCTTTCTATGCCTCCGCTGTCTGTCCGTCTGTCAGCGGGCTGTATCTCACGATCCGTAATACTCGTAGCTACACAGGTGAAATTAGAATGGCCATAGAAATACACGCTGTGGGAAAATTTCAACTGTCTACCTATTACGGATCATGAGATACACAAAAAAAAGAACAAAAAATTAACAAAAAACGTTTCTAGAAACGTGTTTTTTTTTGTTTTGTTTTTGCTTTGTTGCTGTAGGTCTTGAGTTCAAACCCAGACAGGCGCTTTACTTTGTGTAAACTATTTCATCACCACTGCTCTCAAAACGGTGAACATCCACCAATCCGCATTTGACCCGCGTGGTGGATTACGGCCCACACTCTCTCACAGAGAGGAGGCCTGTGCCCCAGCAGTGGGGACATTAAAAGGCTGATGATGAAGATGAATATAACCCTTCCAACCGAATTTAGATCACGGTGGCATCTCAACGGAGATAAGCCTAGTACTCAGGAGATATTATAGTGCACAAGCGTTTGCAATTACAGGTACACTTTCTGTTCCTTAACTCTCATAGTTCTCGGGACGGCAAACCGACACTCGCACAAAGAGATCAGGCGGGCATCATCATCATCATAGCAGGACTAAGAGCTTTACGTGTTTTCCGAGGCACGGGGGTATCACACCACCAACTTCCAAACTCCGGGCTGCTACAGGGTATTTTTAACCTACTTCGAAAAAGGAGGAGGTTCTATGTTCGACTGTATGTATGTTTTTTTTATGTATGTCCAACCGATTTCTCTGTCAGTTGTGGACCGATTTCCAAAATTTTTTTTTATCCGAATGAATATACTCCCGAGGTGGTCCCATAAATTTTTTATCGATATTGCTTCAGTGCTTTTTGAAAAACTGAACAAAAACGAAAAATACGTATTAATAGATGACGTATTGGTTTTCTACAATTACGAGTATGTTTAAATTCCACGTTCCATGTTACTTGGGTTTTTAGTTCTGGGGTATAAACTAAAAAGTGAGAAAAAAAACCTTTTTTTACAAAAAAAAAAAAACTACCGACTTTCTAAAAAGAAAATACACTAAAAATTAAAAAATAACTTTAATTCGGCAGTCGGTGTCAGATGACGAAGAAATAAAATACAAACACCGACTATTTTTTAATTTTTAGTGTAAGTATTTTCTTTTTTGGAAGTCTGTTGTTTTTTTTTGTAAAAAAGGTTTTTTAATGGAATAACCCAATAGCACTTTACAACCGTACTCAAACACCCTCTTCTACTATATTCAACCAATGAGAACGAGCACCAAGCAAAAAAAAATCCTTGTTAAAAATACAACACGAATAAGGGATACGGGCAAACGAAAATTATGGAGATTTTTCCGTGAAGATAATCCCTCTCCAACTGAATGGGTATAGAAATCATTAGATAAATACTCAAGGAGCTTCAGAAAGTGAAAAGCTGATGTTTGATTTGTAAGGGTAAGGGATCGTATTTTGTATTTCCTGGAAACTTTTTTCATAAACTGCCTGTAAGAGTTACTGTGACAGTAATTGGTTTGTATTGTTTATTCTTTTATGCTTCGTATCTCTTTGGGGATAGCTGATAATTAAGTTTTTTTTAAATAGAATTGGTTCATTTTTGAGCTCGTAGCTAAAGTAATAACAGCCGCACGGGTCGATCTATCAGGTTAAGCTACGCTTGCCGGCGTTGGTCCGTGAAAGGGTGACCATCTTTACATGCCGAGATTCCTCCGTGCCTCGGAAAGCACGTTAAGCCGTTGCTCCCGGCTGTCAATCGTGGATCTTTGACAGTCGTTACGGGTCGTCAGAAGCCCGAAAGTCTGACAACCACTCTTACCAAGGGGAATCGTATTGCCCAGTAACTGGGTTGTGGAGGTCAGATAGGGAGTCGCTCAATGTAAAATACTGGTATTCAGCTGCATCCGGTTAGACTGGAAGCCGACCCCAAGATAGTTGAGAAAAGGCGCGGGCAGATTGAATGATTGATAGGCTCGCGTTTAACCACTATCGCACCTGATGGTAAGCGATGATGTGGTCGACGATGAAGCACGCTTACCTAGAAGTAACCTATTCACTCTTGACTTAAAGACTCCCAGGTTGTAGCTATCAGAAAACACAGACTCCGGCAAGGAATTCCAAGCTGTACGCACAATGAATGTGTTCCCAAAACGTTTAGTGCGTGTGGGTGGGATGTCCACCATGTACCGGCGGCGCATCGCTGTACGCCTTATATGAAGCCAAGAATGACCACGGTTGCTCAATGTAGGTTGGCAATTTTAGACTTACTTAATGTTATTGTTATTCTTGGTTTCTTCACGATGGTTTCTTACTTCCTCGCTCTACGCTTAGATACTTGTTCCAAGTTGAGTGGAACACCACTCTCATCACTCAAGGAGACTTACTTAACTCATTAATTACAAAAAATACAACCGACTTCCTAAAAACAAATAAGATACACAAAAAATTGCAAAATAACTTTAATTTCGGAAGCTGGTGTTTTTATTTTGTTTCTACGTTATTGGACACCCACTTCCGAAATTAATGTTATTTTGCAATTTTAAGTGTATTTTATTTTTAGGAAGTCGGTTGTATTTTTTGTAAAAAAAAGTTTTTTTCATGTGGTTTTCGGTTACTTAGCAGTTAATCAATATTTAAACTGTCGATCAGTAAAACAATTAAGTATTGAAAATCTATTATTAGCTAATATATGAGCTTTATTAATATTCAACAGTCAACCTTGAATTTGACGATGATCGTTAGTTTAATTTCATTACCGCTAATCGTTGCCATGGCTTTTATGTTAAACAATGCCGTTTGTGCGCATACCTACTCTTTTTGTTTGGTTTCGTGATAAGAACTGCCAAGGACAGCCCTAGCATAGTATAATAGCCTTTTAATGTTCTCGTTGTTAGGACATAAGCCTCCCCTTTGCGAGAGGGAGTGGGCTGTAATCCACCACGCGTGCCCAATGGTGGATGTCAACTGTCTCCGAATTTTAGTTCTAGGATATTTGTGTGAAAATCGGTTATGAAGAAAATGTCGTGAGGAAAGTCTGGATGGATGTGGATGGCTATAAGAGTAGGGGAAGGTCAAAGAAACGATGGATGGAATGTGTGTCACTGTTTGTATTATATTTCTTCGTGATTTGAGAACGACTTCAAAAATTAAAGTTACTTTTAAATCTTTAGTGTATTTTCTTTTTTGGAAGTCGGTTGTATTTTTTGTATGTGTTGTGTATTTTTATTTTTCACTTTTTAGTTGTTATACCCTAGAACTAAAACTAAATATTAAAGTTACGCCCGAAATGATATCCTCAACAACATGGAACATAGATTTTGAACATACTCGTAATTGGAGGAAAGCAAAACATCATCTATATATACATATTTTTGTTTTTGTTGATTATTTCAAAAAGCACAAAAGCAATTTCTATAACATTTATATGGGACTGCGTCCTCTGGAGTATACTCATTCTGATAAAAAAGGAATTTTAAAAATCGGTCCACAACTGACAGAGAAATCGGCGGACATACATAGAAAAAAAACAACAAAAAAAAAACAAACATACGTACAGTCGAACATAGAACCTCCTACATTGTGCGAAGTTTGTTAAAAATGCAAAAGTAGCGAAGGATTTCGTCCTAACCACATAGATAAAAGTTTAAAGAGGTAATTGGGGTAAACTGTAACTGTGAAAATAAACCAAGTGCGTAGGAAGGACACCAAAGCGTTTTAAACATTAGTAAAACACTGAAGAATGCTACTTGGGTTTTTTGTACCGAAAATTCTGTATATCGCGATATTCTTTCGTTCCGAGAAAAGAAGGTTTGATACATTTTGTCTGTTAGCGCATTTTCACAAGCATATTCAGTCTTTTAATGTCCCCACTTCTGGGACACAAGCCTCCTCTCTGTGAGAGGGTGTGGGCTGTAATCCACCACGTAGGCCAAATGCGTGGTGGATGTCACATGTCTTCGAAGTTTTTGGTTCTAGGACATGCTCGTTTCCTCTCAATTTTTTCCTCCACCGGTCTGAGAGCAGTGGTGATGAAATAATTTACACAAAGTAAAGCGTCTGACTGGGTTCAAACCCACGACCTAGAACTTTCAAGTCGCGGCCGTTACCACTGGCCCCACAGCGCATTTTAGATGAAGCCTAAATCCTGAACGTGTAACGCGATACTACTGAAGACTTAAAATTACAAATGTAATCTGATATAGCAAGTGTAGGTAAGGACAGAGTGCCTTGCACTTCAGACAAAGGACAAAGTGCAAAGCACTCAAAGCGAGCACGACAATAATTTAAATTACTATATAACTATGCACAATATTATCTTTGAAAATATAGAAGATATTCTAAGAACTAGCTGGGTTTTATTGCTCATTGGATATTCATTAAAATGTTTCGAGTTATTCAAAACAAGGCAAATCAATCTGGCCGCGCTTTTTACCAACTATCTTGGGGTCGGCTTCCAGTCTAACCGGATGCAGCTGAATACCAGTATTTTACATGGAGCGCCTGCCTATCTGACCTCCACTACCCAGATACTGGGTAATACGATACCCGTTGGTAAGACTGGTTGTCAGACTTTCGGGCTTCTGACGATCCGTAACGACTGTCAAAGGTCTACGATTGACAGCCGGGACCAACGGCTTAACGTGCTTTCTGAGGCACGGAGGAGTCTCGGTATGTAAAGATGGTCACCCATTCATGAACCAACCCCGGCAAGCGTAGCTTAGCCTGATAGATCGACCCGTGCGGCTGTTATTACTTTAGCCAAGAGCTCACCTATATAAAAAATAAATTACACCGATTGATTAATCAAATATCCTTTATCCATTCAACTTATTTCCACAAACACTAATCCTCTAATAATCACTATTTTCTTCGTAATCACTTCCGTTCGCATCCGTAGTCGAAAACAGACTGACTCACTCGCCGCCCGCCCGGCCTATTTAACAGTCATAGAATTTTCCAGAACATTGTCGAACTAGCCCATAGTGGAATGTTCTCGAACGTAGTGGAATCGTCTGGAAACTTCAACCACATTCTCGAACGTTCTCTTTATACGGTAGACGTAACAATACCAATAGTGGAGGGAACGTTTTAAGGAATGGTGTAATAGATACAGCCTATACTATGGGACTAGTTGCAATCGCACTAATAATAGATGTTCACAATACATTTTGTTGAGAAAGTAGGCATTTTTGTATGAAATAGCGAATCTGCAAATCTCTGCAGATCAAATATCTATAACATGGGGTTCTTTTAGTCAAGAGTGAATAGTTTACTTCTAGGCAAGAGTGCTCCATCGTAGACCACATCATCACTTACCATCAGGTTATTAAGCGAACATATCAATAATTTATATATTAATTAATCTAATAATTCAAAACAAATATCCTCTTCGAAATTTAGACTCGTTCTCACGGCAAAATTGTTATTATTAAAAAAAAAATCCCATTCATTCTACGTTTGAACAGTTAATTATTCACATACGGTAACTGTTCTTAAAATAGCTGGAATACTCCCCACTCAGCTTTTCGGTGGGTTGTCATAATTTCAACCCCTCGTATCTGTGAGTATTTCTGTACCTGCGTGGGTGAACCGGGGGTGCACAATGTGGATGAATACAAAAGCCTCACTTTGAACTATTTGTGATAACCAGCCTCAGTAAACCTGTCACCCACATTACACTTGAGAGATTTTATCGTATTGTCTGCGGCTGATGCTGAAATTCAGACTTTCAGAGTGAGTTGTGAATTAATAACACTTTTGTGTTATAAACTGCGTAGATTAATTTTGGCAATTTCGTTGTCAAAGTAACATTAAAATAATATACATAATTATTTATCTACTTTGAATATTTATTTTTATTATATATTTAAAAAGGTTGTTAATATGAGTTCCGATGTTTAATACCTGTTTAATAATGAATCATCTGTCATTATTTATGTAAGTATAGTACAGTTCTCGCCAAACTTCTTGGCCGCTCTGAAGTTCGCTACAATGGCTGCGCAGTAGTAAATCTCATACTCGCGCTGCGCCTTGCGCATCGGAAATTCAACTTCAGGGCGGCCAAGATGTTTGGCGAGAACTGTATATATAATGATAATTATGTACTAAAATTTTAGTTGTTAAATAAACTGTAATTGAATTGAATATGTATAATTTTGACACAAGTAATTAATGAAGTTTTAGTTAGTGAAGTTAGTTTTACGAGGTGTCGCTATATTCGATTTTAACTTTCCGCGTGGAAGCTTGCCAGCAAGCGGTGCGTGCGAGTTTCTCGGTGCCTTAGAATACCTATCAGTTATTTTCGACATACGGCCTTAATACCGAGTTAAGGCGCTATTAACTGCCAATGACCTTGAGTGGTGAGCTTGCGTGTTCTGTGCTGAGCTCACGTATCGCGTCGTACGTCCACCCAGTAATAGGACTCGCCTATCAAGGAGCGCTGTTCGAAATTAGACGCATTATTAATTTATTACACATAAAACAACAGGTATTAAACTAAAATACTTAGACTAAATTATAAATAATTAAATGATCTATAAAATGGTGAAGGATTCATAAAAATACGCTTTACAGTTTTTACGTTATTTTCAATTTTTATCCGCGTTAGACATAAAATTACAAATTAATTACACTATGTTATAAAAATACAATTTCAAATATTCTCCGATCATATTACGACGAAAATTGTCTAGAGTAACATATATTTTTTTTCAAAGAAATAAGACTTGTCGTTTAGACGTGATGTTCAATTAATACCATTAAAAGTCGTATAATTGCGCCTTAAAGGACTGACTCGTTTTCCTGAGGTGTCCATTACACTGTAGGTTTTTCTGTCAGTTTTCCCACAGTCAATGTCATAATTGACGTATAGCCTATCTTCTAATACAGTGACTTATGGAAGCATGATAAAATCTTGATATTTTGATTTTCGCATCATGCAACCATCAGTTATTCAGTTGGAATAGGCTAGTTTCTTAAAAAATCCAATTAATCCGTCAGTTAGATTACCAAAAAATATTGGTCACGTTTTTTTTTCATTTGTCACGGAGCATACGGTGGAGGTTTGCCCCGCTTGGGCAGAGCACCGCCGTGTCCTCGTGGATGCGATAGGCGGCAGCGACCTCTCGCGCCGTGCCCTGGTTCAGGCCATGGTACGGAGCGAGAGGGAATGGGAAGCCGTCTCCTCCTTCTGCGAAGCAGTAATGCTCGCGAAGAGGGAGGCGGCATACGTTAGGGAGACTCCACAACAACCGAGTCGCCCTAGCGCCCTCAGCCGCAGCCGCCGCAGGAGACGCCAGGGGCCGCGAGACGATCTCCGGCCCCCGTAGACCCGGGCCTGCGGACGGCGAGTAGTGGGTAACTCGCCGCCCGATCAACACCAGGCCCGAGAGTCGACGGCGCGTAGTGTTCCACGTGCGCCTCAAAGAGTTGTCAGCAAAGGACGGGGCTTGCCACGGCCAATGCCTGCCCGGGGGTTGAGTATAAATTCGAAAGAGTTACCTCGCCCCTGGGCATGTAGGGCAGGGAGGAACAGGGGTGGGTTTTAGTCAGTAAGAGTCTGACACGCCCTTCCGCTCCACCCTAGAGCGGAAGAAGTCATAAGATGATTTCCCACCCCACCAAAAAAAAAAAAAAAACAAAAATGGGGACGATACAGTGCGTTGAAATTTTGCGTGACATCACAATTCGATATCGTTTAGTGACGTAACAAGCCCCCACTCCTGAACTTTGATGCGTTCTATCTTTGTCATTATTTATTGGTTTGGTAAAGCAAAAAATACCTGTCCTATATTTTTTGATAATTTATGACCTACACTTTTCTTATAACGTTGTAATCTTTTTTCGGTTACATGGAGTGTTTGAGGATTATTATTAAGTTACATCACATATGGCTAAAGTAATAACAGCCGCACGGGTCGATCCATCAGATTAAGTTACGCTTGCTGGGGTTGGTCCATGGATGGGTGACCATCTTTACATACCGAGACTCCTCCGTGCCTTGGAAAGCACGTTAAACCGTTGGTCCCGGTTGTCAATCGTGGATCTTTGACTGTCGTTACGGGTCGTCAACCAGTCTTACCGAGGGGTATCGTATTACCCAGTAACTGGGTTGTGGAGGTCAGATAGGCAGTCGCTCCATGTAAAATACTGGCATTCAGCTGCATCCGGCTAGACTGGAAGCCGACCCCAAGATAGTCGGGAAAAGGCGCGGGCAGATTGATTGATACACTTAAACACTCCACACAAAAACACATAATCCTTACATACAAACAATCTCACAAATTACACAGTGAAAATATTGTTCAGTTTTAATTTTTAATTCTATTTTAGTGTTATCTTTTAGTTTTGCTTTTGTCTCGACTTTTTGGAGGTGGGTGTTAATGACTGCGACACAGTATTATACTAATACAGTTGTTATCGAACACAGAGTTTCTGTAAACTGAATTAAAAAAATAAAAGTCTAGCAACAGACCTAATCACTAAAATATTATGTGTCTTAAAACACATCATCCCTGTTATTGACTCTTTTATTTACAACATGTCTTTTTATAATGTCATCGCAACTCCGGCCCCCAAGATTTAAGGCGCTGCCTAGTTTGGGGACCAATGTATCTCTTATTTTGTAAAAAAACACTGGTTAAATTTTATTCTTATTCTTAGAGCTTGAGTAGTTTTGAAAGCTGCAGTATCGTATCTGCTGACAGAACGTACTTTAACGGTACAATAGGGATGAGTCCTGGTTACAAATACAATTAATTCTATTTAGTCCGTAAGTTAGATGAATTATCAAAAAATGTTGGACACGTATTATTTGCTTTAACAAATCAATAAAAAATTCAAAAGATAAAACGCATCAAAGTTCAGGAGTGGGGCCTTGTAACATCACTTCTAGGTACTTATTAGGGTACATTATTGACGGATGTGTGACGTTACACGAAATTTCGAGGCACTGTATCGTCTTCATTTTTTTAACCGATTTCAAAAAGGGAGGTTCTGTATTCGAGATAGACAGTGGAACTCTTCAATAACTAACAGCAAATGACTCGCGATTACTGCAATCGTTTGTATAATTATGTATTGTTTACACAACTTAATGGGGAACCACAACTAAAAAGTGAAAAATAATTGTTTTTTTTTTTACAAAAAACAGAACAAGCTTCCAAAAAAAAAAACAAAAAATGTGCAAAATAACTTTTATTTCGGAAGTCGGTGTCGAAAATCGAAGAAACAAAACCAGAGACACCGACTTCCAAAACTAAAGCCATTTTGCAAATTTTTTGTTTCGGAAGTCGGTTCTATTTTTAAACGACTTCATTGTAAAAAAAATTTACGTGATAAAAGAAAAAAATCGTGTCGAATATTTTTGGTAATCTAACTGATAAACCAAATAGATGTTTTTAGTCATCTACCCCTTTGAGCCAAATTTAGACTCGTCTAGCACAGTCTAAATGCGGCTCTTTGAATATTCGATAGATAAAGGCTAATTGGCCGCGAGAGCGAGGCGTGCTATATTTAGACCGGCTTCTCAGTCTCTTCGGTCTAAACTTACCATTTTCTAAGACAACTAAGAGCTCTTCAATCTCCAATAACTAATTAACTTTATTGATTTGGTTGTTATTTTAAAAGTACGTAAAAAAAAACACAGAACCCTACATTGGCAACTATGAATCATCAGAAATTAAGTGCATAGTTTAAATTGGCCGACTTCCAATTATTTTCTATAGTTAAAAACATAACTAAAAACATCCTTTATTATATATATTTATTTGTTTATTCTTCTCAGCAACCTCTTTAATTTGATACTCATATAATAGAAATGCATAAAAAATAACTAGTCCGCCATATTGGATGTAGAATGACGTCACTAAGCTAACCATGCATTGTCATCGGTCCTTGATATGTGCGAAGTTTCAATTCAAAGCGACGTTTTGAAGTGGGTGAAAATTACGTTCAAACATTCCGTTACATAGATAATTACCCACCTAGCTAATAAAAGACTGTTATAAAGATTTTTATTTGGAAGTCGGTTGTATTTTTTTTTGTAAAAAGTTTTCCCTGTAAAGAAACTTGTTAAAAGAAAGAGACTTGTTAAAACTTTTTCTTACAATGACGAATTAACAGAGTTTAGCCCAATTACAAGTATTATGGCTAGGAAATTGTCCGTCAAACTATGATTGGAACTGAAAGAGTACCTTTTCACGATTATTTAGTCTCAATTGAAGAAGCTCTTTTTTATATTAATCAATTTTAATATAATTGCAATTTAGCATTCAACAAATTATGGTGTCGATTGAATTGTAACTCTTCCGGACACGGAAGTTTCGGGAGGTTCCTGTGTAGGATAAGGTGGAGGGAAACGCCCGGGTGTCCCCACTGTGAGGATCACCCAGAGGACACGGTGGAGCACGCGGTGGAGATCTGCCCCGCTTGGGCGGAGCCCCGCCGTGTCCTCGTGGAGGCGATCGGCGGCAGCGACCTCTCGCGCCCGGCCCTGGTCCAGGCCATGGTACGGAGCGAGAGGGAACGGGAAGCAGTCTTCTCCTTCTGCGAAGCAGTAATGCTCGCGAAGGAGGAGGCGGAACGGGAGAGGGAGAGGCTACAACAGCAAACTCGCCCTCACGCCCTCAGCAGCAGCCACCGCAGGAGACGCCCTGGGCGGAGGACGTCGCGAGATGTTCTGCGGTCACCATAGACCCGGGTCTGCGGACGGCAAGTAGTGGGTAACTCGCCGTTCGATCAGCACCAGGCCCGAGAGTCGACGTCGCGTAGTGTTCCACGCGCGCCTCAAAGAGTTGTCAGCGAACACGACGGGGCCCGTCATGCCCGATGCCTGCCCGGGGGTGGAGGATAACTCGAATGAGTTACCTCGCCCCTGGGCATTCAGGGCAGGGAGGAACAGGGATGGGTTTTAGTCAGTAAGAGTCTGACACGCCCTTCCGCTCCACCCCAGGAAGGCGCCGGTGTCTGTAACACAGTTTATACTAGTACCTACAGACATCGTTGTTTACTCTATCTATATTTAAAAAATTAAAAGCTTTGTATCTATAATGTTTTAGATTAGGATAGATTAATTGTACCCATTCTGATTTGTTAGAACTAAATAATTTAGCCTTTCTAAGCTTCAGACAATATCACTATCGTCATTCACTTGCTCTCATCCCAATTTATACATGCGGCTCAGAATATCTTCTACATCCGACATCATCAATCAATCTGCCATCCCCTTTATGGGTCCGGAATCTGGCTTTAAGTCTTACCGGGTGCAGCTGATAACCAGTGTCTATACGAAGCGACTGCATATCTAACCTCCACAAGATAAAACAACACAAGACACGTCAAGACAAGATAAGATGAGACAAGGCAAAGCAAGACAAGCCAAAACAAGAGACAAGATTGGTGTCAGGTTTCAAGCTTCCGATTACCCGTAATGATTATCAAAGATCTTCAATGATAGACGGAACCAATTAAAAAAGTCATCAGCTTCTTGGGAAAGTGATGCAATCTAAAAAAGAAATCCAGTAGCTACCCTTTTGAACATTTTTACACAGGTGTAGGGTAGTTTCAAGTATTCTGTGTAAGGGCCCCGGGGGTAAGGTAAACAGATTACAAGGAGCTTACACAGATTCTCAAGTAGCGGGAAATACTTTACGTTGCTTGTTTTTTGTGGCATGTAATTTCGAATTTTTGTCAGTGATTTTAAACATTTGAGAGGTTGTTATGAGTTTCTTGGTTTATTAAATTAACTGAATAGGTATATGATATGTATTAAAAGAATTCGTGTAATGTCAAAACAAGCGTGGTAAAAAAAATGTACCCAGAGTGTCAGTTTTTCATGCAAAACAATTTGGTGTGGGATGCAACATGTGTCGACACCCTTGCGCCATCCCATCTTCTTAGCACGGCGGGCTGTGCTGGGGTAGCTGCTGCAGGTGCAGAAAACCTCAATCGGCGTAAATATAACAACCTTATTGGGAGTTACATGTTTGAGCCGTTTGGGGTTGAAACACTAGGGGCTATGGGGTCCGAGTGCTCATCGAGTTTTTCGGCATATCAGCAAGCTGTTAGTCGACTATTCACGTGACCAGAGGGCTGGGCTTTTCTTTGGCGAACGCGTAGTTAGTTCTGGACACTTTTTCCATTGACAGCGATGTGGATGAATTTTTTGATGTCCAATGAGTTGTTTTTTTACGCATTTGTACATGTTAGGTATTATTATTAGTTTGTATATATGTTTTAAGTAATAAAAAAAAATGAAATTCAAACAAATATGAATTACAACTTTTTTATTATTTTTTTAATTTCAACAATACTAATGTACTTGTTTTTTAGGGTACTGAACGACCAAATGAAAAAAACGAAACCCTTATCACTCACTCGTGTGTCTGTCTGTCTGTCACTTCCCATTTGCTCTGAATCTACTGGACCGACTGAGTTCATATTTGGTACACACATTCATATCTGACTCATACACGGACGTATGATGTAAATAAATAATGTGGAATATGGGGGTTACTTATGGGGTGCTAATCGAATAATAAAAAAAAAAGTTTTTCAAACTGTACCGTGCAACATATTAAATAAAAAGACTTGTTGCGACAGTCTCAATTGTGTTTTTTTTTTCATTATTTTGAAATAGAAAATTGATGAAAATTTACCATTATCTTTGAAAATACTGAGTCTAAAATTTAGAGAAAAGTAACGAAAATAGTTCTTTACATTAGCAAACCTATTTTAAAAACATCTATATTTTTGAAGTGAAAACTTCTTTAGGCGCGTTGGGCATTTTTGAGATGGGAAAAAACTATTGAACTCGACACCGACACCGACACCTAAAATTGCGTTCTGCATATCGAAACGTACGATGTACCGAGCCTCCTTTTACTGTGAATTGTACTATACAACGTTAGTTATATTTTTTAATGTATTTATACAGGGTGTAACGGAAAGGTGTGGTCAAATTTTAAGAACTGCATCTGCCCATCGATATGAACAACTTTCTTCAAAAAATCCGAGGAAATTCTAAAAAAATTGTTATCTCTCATACAAATATTGATCAGCTGATGATATCTTTGTATGGAAAGTCCAATTTTTTTTTTGGATTTTTTTTTTTCTTAGAGAAAGTTGTTCATTTTCATGGGCAGAACCGGCTTTTAAAATATGACCACACCTTTCCGTTACACCCTTTATACTAGAAATATGTACAAAAAAGTCACAGGACAGTTAGTTAAAATAAAATATAAATTCTTTTCAAATTGGTTTACGTAGACCCTTGCTACGATATAAACAAATTTCGTAGCACTTCGTAGTATCGCGTAGCACGTCGCTACGCGCACGTAGCAGAGTACATCTCAGAGACTACGCTTCCTGCATTCATTCCCTGGAATCTAGATAGTGTTGTCATGTTGTTTATTTTACTTCCTTAGATAATATATCACTTTACGCCTGTTTGTTTCTGAGGTAGTAGGCAGAGGGGATTTACTTCTCATAAATTTTGCCACTTGTGTTGGACAAGTCATCATCTGCCTCTTCTGCCCGCACCTTTTCCCAACTATCTTGGGGTCGGCTTCAGTCTAACCGGATGCAGCTGAATACCCATATTTTACATGGAGCGACTGCCTATCTGACCTCCACAACCCAGTTACTGGGTAATACGATACCCCTTGGTAAGACTGGTTGTCAGACCTTCGGGCTTCTGACGACCCGTAACGACTGTCAATGATCCACGATTGACAGCCGGGACCAACGGCTTAACGTGCTTTCCGAGACACGGAGGAGTCTCGGTATGTAAAGATGGTCACCCATCCATGGACTAACCCCGGCAAGCGTAGCTTAAATGATAGATCGACCCGTGCGGCTGTTATTACTTTAGCCACGAGCTCCTCGTTGGACAAGTAATCCCACTAATAATAACTACGAAAGTTTGAAAGGATCGATGGATGAGTGTTTGTTCCTCAATCACGCCAAAACGGCTAAACGGATCTGGATGAAATTTGGCACAGAGTTAGATTAAAGTCTGGAATATTTATAACATGGAAAACCAACAGCTTTACATAAATACAATAAGTATACTAAAATAAGAAACATTAAACCAACTATAGGTTATTATAGTTTTTTTTTGGCGAGGTGGGAAATCATCCAATGACATCTCCCGCTCTGGGTGGAGCGGGAGGGTGTGTCAGACTCTTACTGACTAAAACCCACCCCTGTTCTTTCCCTGCCTGAGTGTCCAGGGGTGCGGTAACTCATGTTGAGAATTTATCCGCTACCCCCAGGCATGAAGGCACCGGCCACGATGGGCCCCGTCAGTGGTGGCTGACAATAATCTCTATGTGGCGCGCGTGGAACACTACGCGCCGTCGACTCACGGGCCTGGTGCTAATCGGACGGCGAGCTACCCACTGCTCGCCGTCCGCAGGCCCGGGCCTACGGTGGCCGGAGATCGTCTCTCGACGTCCTACGCCCAGTGCTTCCCCTGCGGTGGCAGCAGCCGCGGGTTTGAGGGCCTCTCCGTTGAGCTTCCCTCACCCTTCCCGCCTCCGCCTTCGCGAGTATTACTGCTTCACAGAAGAAGGAGATGGCATCCCATTCCCTCTCGCCCCGTACCATGGCCTGAACAGGCCTGAACAGGGCCGGGCGCGAGAGGTCGCTGCCGCCTATCGCATCCACGAGGACACGGCGGTGCTCTGCCCAAGAGGGGCAGACCTCCACCATATGCTCCACCGTGTCCTCTGGGAGGTTTTTATAGTGGGGGATACGAATAAAAAAATACGAGTTTCACGCGGGATAAGCCAGTGGCAGACATTTGTCCTATACTTATAATAGGAAGACGCACCAACTGCTGTTGTGCACTGCACAACTGTGTAAGTAATAACTAATGTGCATTGAAAATCTATGACCAGTGCGTGTTGCCAGTGATGACATATGGAACCGAAACGTGTTCACAAACAATGGGCCTCATCAGAAGGCTTAAAGTCACCCAAAGGGCAATGGAGAGGGCTATGCTCGGAGTTTCCTTGCGTGATCGAATCAGGAATGATGAAATTCGCAAGAGAACCAAGGTTCCCGACATAACCCGAAGAATCGCCAAACTGAAGTGGCAGTGGGCAGGGCACATTGCTCGCAGAACAGACGGTCGATGGAGCCGAAAAGTTCTGGAGTGGCGACCGCATGCTGGAAGACGCAGCGTTGGAAGGCCTCCAGCAAGGTGGACTAATGACCTGGTGAGAGTCGCGGGTAGCTGGATGCGAGACGCACAGGACCGGTCATTGTGGCGTTACTTGGGGGAGGTCTATGTCCAGCAGTGGACATCTTTCGGCTGAAATGATGATGATAAATGAGTACTGTCCAATCCGAGAATGAAATCAGGAGCATAATTGCAGTGCTTGCGATTAAGTGTTCATTGACCAAAGAGGCAATTTATAATTGTCATTGTAATACAAGACTCTTCAACACTTCTTCACTGCGGGGTGCCAACTGAAAACAAGCGCTGGGTACCCGACGCCCAGCAAATGCTGAGATGGTAACACTTTCGGTTATGGGCATTCTCAGCGCATTTTTATTGTATTTTTGTGTACTACTCTAATTTAACTATTTGTTTGTTGTCATTGTGTTGTGTCTGTGTCGAATAAATGTTTTTTTTTAATATTTTCTTAGGTATGGTAAAGTTTCCTTATGGTATGCTGATCTCAGGAAATTTGGCGTTGTGTCTTTGTGATAAAAAATTGTTTGAATATTTGGTAGCTGTACCGAACAATTACGGAAGTTTGCAAAAAATATCATCACATAGATTAACAATGTTTATACGCTTCTAACAACAAAGCGTGGTGGGCAATAGAGGCCCAGTGCTAACGGCCGCGACTTACAAGTCGTTGTAGGTCGTGGGTTTGAACGCAGTCAGGCGCTATACTTTGTGGAAATTATATCATCATCACTGCTCTGAAAACGGTGAAGGAAAACATCGTGAGGAAACCAGCATGTCCTAGAACCAAAAACTTCGAAGACATGTTTCACCTTTCAGGCCTCCCTTACCCATTACCACACAAATCTGTCTTCTACTAGTGCATGTCAGTCCATTTGGTAGGGGGGGGCACGCCGCAATTGCGGCGGTAAGTCTCCTCTTTGAGTAGAGGCTCCTTACATTCCGCCTGATGCAAGTCCTCACCGGACAAGGCTGTTTCGGGAGGTTCCTGTCCCGTATCAGGCGGGAGGAAACGCCCGGGTGTCGTACGGAGCGAGAGGGAATGGGAAGCTGTCACCACCTTCTGCAAAGCAGTAATGCTGGCGAAGGAGCAGGAGGAACGCATGAGAGACACTCAACGGAGACGCCCTCACGCCCCTACCAGCAGCCACAGGAGACGCCCCTGGCCACGGGAGACGCGAGCTGATTCCCGGCCTCCATAGGCACGGGCTTGCGGACAGCGAGTAATGGGTATCGCCGTCCGATAAGGACCAGGCCCTAATCGACGGCGCGTAGTGTTCCATGCGCGCCTCAAAGAGATGTCAGCAGTAACTGACGGGGTCCGCTAGGCTTAATTCGAAAGAGAGTTACCGCGGGCCTGGCACAAGCAACTGAAGGAACAGGGGTGGGTTTTAGTCACTAAAAGTCTGATACGTTCTTTCGCTCCACCCGGAGCGGGAGAAGTCATTGGATGATTACCCCCACCCCTTTCTAAATGGGGGGAGGGTCGAGCTCGTTCCACCTCCGTCGTCTTGTGATCATGCATATATTAATTAGCAAACCATTTCATTCAAGCATTTAACTTTACCAAATTGTCACCTCATCAAAACAATCTCAGTTAGTATTTATCAAACACGCAATGTACACTGATCAATCTAACTAATTAAACTGTATGTCTGTGTGCACTGTTATCGATCAAACACACTGCTTTGCTCCGGCTTTGCCTGTGTCAATAGAGCTAGGTTTGTTTGTCCACAAAGTGACGGATTGTGACGATCGATAGCTTCCGTCCTGAAGTTAATACGTTTTTAATCGGCGACAAAACTGTTGTTTGTTTTTTTTGGGTTAAATATTTGTCTGCGGCTTTGTTTAACATATATAAGCTTAGTCAGTCTCATAATGTTCCCACTGTTGGGAGTCAGGCCGTAATGCATCACGCGGACCCAGTATAGGTTGATGGATAGAATAGAATAATACTTTATTGTACACCAAAACAGTTAATAAACTTGTATAAATGAACTAAAATCTATCACACACATTGACATCACACACACCAGAAACACATCATCACATTCACATTTCTTCGAATGTTTAGTTCTAGAACAGGTGTATCACCGTTTTGAGAGCAGTGGTGATGAGAAATTACACAAAGTAAGGCGCCAGCCAGGTTTGAACCAACGTCTAGTAAGTCGGAGCCCTTACCACTTTTACCACCACTTTTTTTTTGAGGGTGGGAAACCATCCAATGACTTCTCCCGCTCTGCCGCTTTAGGTGGAGCGGGAGGACGTGTCAGAATTTTACTGAATAAAAAACTTTTTTACAAAAAAATAGAACCGACTTCCAAAAAAAGTGCAAAATAACTTTTATTTCGGAAGTCGGTGTTCCTGTTTTGTGTCTGTGTTTTTTGTTTTTATTTTTTTTATTTTTATTTTTTGTCTCTGAAACCCATAATCAGATCTTTTTTAAATTTAAATGGGACCATTTCGGAATAAACCCCTTTCGAACAAAAAAAGAATTTTGCAAATCCGTCAATATATGACGGAGTTATGCCCGAACATACATAAAAAAAAAAAAAAAAAAAAAATACAAACATCCGAATTGATAACCTCCTCCTTTTTCGAAGTCGGTTAAAAACCCACCCGTGTTCTTTCAGTTGTCAAGGGTCGCGGTAACTCCTTTTCGAATTTATCCGCGCCCCAGGCAGGCAACGGCCCTAGTGGGTCCCGTCAGTTGTTACTGACATCTCTTTGAGGTATGCGTGGAATACTACGCGCCGCCCTTACCGGATGGTCAGCTATCCATTGCTCGCCGTCCGCAAACCCAGCCAGCGGTCTCCGAGAGTCGGCTTGCATCTCCCGACGTCCGCGGCGTCACTTGCGACAGGCTTGTGAGGGCGTCTTCGTTGCGTCTCCCTCCCGCGTTTCGTCTCTTCCTTCGCGAGAATTACTGCTTTGCAGAAAGCTTCGCAGAAGGAGGTGACAGGTTCTCATTCCCTGTCGCTCCGTGCCATGGCTCTGGACCAGGGCCGGATGAAGGCGCCAGCCTGGGTTTGAACTCACGACTAGTAAGTAAGTCTTTACTTTACCACCACTGCTTTTAAAAAACCTATAAATTTTAAAACTCATTCGTGCAAAGTAGCAAGATGCTAGCACTCTTCATAATAGGATTTAAAAAAAGCTTGTAATTTACTACCCCAGATTACAGGTCTGACAGGTACAAATGACCTCACCCTTTTTTGTTTGAGAATATTTTATAATGGACCTTAAATGTCCTCTGCTTAATAGACCCCGCCTCACCCCATAGCGATCAACAATAAAATATACAATTCTGAAATATTTACATAATTTCAATAATGATTATGAGATCTTTTTAAGGGCTACCAAATCATAATGGTGTGATTTTCATGTAAACTTCTGCGAAAAATGGAAAATAGAGCGTGTTTTTATGCATTACCTACATCAAAAGTGGTTCATTATAATGGTTTTTTTTTTTAAACACGCTTTAGAGTGATGTCTTTTTATTTTTCCTTTTTAAGCCTTAGCTCCACTCAGAGCGGGAGTCGAAGTCATTGGATGATTTCCGAGCCCAACAAAAAAGAAACAAAAAAGGGCTTTCACCCCCAAAAATATGCCCACGTTCAAAGTACATATACTAACGCTACTCAACCCCACAGATTTGAATAATCAGAAAATAAGTAATGTTTGATGGTTTTGGGATAATAGATTACCTTGCCTGCCCAGGATACACAACCACCTGCACCTTGGATAAAATAAACGAAGCCAACAACAAAGCTATCCAGGTGGTCGGACAAAATTTGAGTCAAAATCAACACAAAAAGAAAACTATTAGTGTTCTTTTTGGCAAGCGGGACTAATTGAAAGACCACAAATTGGTGTTTCCTAAACCTGCGTTGAGTTTCAGATTCTTTTTGACGCGCATACTGAAATGGAAGCGTATTGAAAAGAAGCTCAAACGAGTTCATACAGAAACTGTGTCAAGCATGTTTCTCACGAATTTGACATCGTTAAAATTATCTTTAAAGTGAAAGTATCCAACAAGCTTGTAAGCCACAACCGTTATCTGTCAGATAATCAAAGCAGTTTAAAGTTGCGTTTTTTGCATTGTTTTCTACAATAGTAGAAAATCAAGAGTGAATAGGTTACTTCTAGGCAAGCGTGCTCCATCGTCGACCACATCATAACATCCCAGTCACATCTCGAATAAAGAAAATTTAGTTCAAACAAACAAACAATAGATGGCGTCATATGCATCGATTTCGTAAGTTTAAGTAACATTAATATTTTGATATAAAATATTTATATATAGGTTATAACTGTATTTTCTTATTTAATAAACTGCCCTAAGCATAAAATTGTTGAATAATTGGCTCCTAATTCAACTTTAGATGTTTATTGGAACGATTTGTTAGGCATTTATATTTCTTGTACCAATAGATGGCGGCGCTGTTTGAAGTTTTAGAGTTTATCCGAATGGATAAACACAACAGGTATAACAAATTGCCTCTTTAAAATTTGTATAGTGAAAAATTTTGAAACAGTAAAACTGTTATGAAGTGCCAAAAATACTATATAGTAATTCCTTAGTATGTGAGAAAATATTGATAAGACTTTATGTAAATTCATTCAACTTGCAAGCCGTCGCTGCTAACACCATCTAGCGAGGTGTAGAGGACGGGCCCGAACGATGATCAAAAGTTGCCATAGCAAGTCGAAAACCCGTAGTTATGGCGGACCGTTTCTTTGTATGGGATGAGGCATCTGTACGCTAGTATTATATTATCTGTGATATAGTGCACAAACTTGTGCGCAAACACAAAAAAAAAAAAAAAAACACTGGTGCACTCTCTGTTCCTTTCTCTCATAGTCCGATCCCTAATAACATTTATTGCTGGCATTTACAATAAATGCTATCATTTTATTGTTAGCCCAACAATGAATACTACTAGGATAGGTTAGTATAGGACGGCAATGATATGACCGACACGACCGGAGAGAGATCAGGCGCTGGACCAGTGACTTTACGTGCTTTCCGAGACACAGGAGTATCACACCACCAACTAGTTCCTAACTCCGGGTTACTAAAGAGTAGTTCCTATTGGAAAAAACCTTATAGGACTTTTTGAACGACCCGAGAGTCCAACCAAGGACCACACACTACCCGGGCCTGCGGACGGCGAGTGCAAGGACGGCTATAGCTATGAACTAAGTTAGTTCAACATGTTTTTACATGTACCCTTAATTTGTACGTAAATATTACGAGTAGTTCAACAAAATTTGACAGCACTAATTTACGTCCGTCTCTTTCTTGTTTTATTAGAGAGAAAAAGATAGCAATAGCCTAAATTAAGTTTAGTTTGTGCACAACAGAATCGGCACCAATGTATGGTTTGCTAAGTGACGTCATTCTAAATCTAAAATGGCTGACTCCCAAAGATGGCGGACTAGTTATTTTGTATGCATTCCCATGATAAGGGTATTAAATGAAAGGGTTTTCTGAGTAGAACATGAAAAACAAAAAATAAGTGTATTTTGTAGTTTTTTTTAACTACAGAAAATTATTTACTTTGTAGAAACAACGGAGAGTAGGTACTGTAGAACTCCAAGGCACCAGTACGGCCTGCAGGGTTCCTGGGACGTTCTAGTAAGTTCAGGGTAGAGGTCTCACTCGCTGACAACGCGAGAGTGTGGTGTATGAGAATGACTGGTTAACTTGTGCAGTGTTATAAAAGAAAGAGGATGAAGCACTCAGAACTCTTATATTGTAGAAGAAATTATACATGTGTCCAGTTCGGTCAGAGCCGCAGAACTGATTCCTAAAACAAATGGGATGCCTACACATTCAATATTCAACGGCTCTTCAATAATCTTAACAGCCAGCTGAAGGTCGGTACAGACACGCTGAGTTTAGGCTGTGTCTACAATCGTCACAGTACCTAGTTCTTATTGCTACAACCACACTAAGCACTCAGCTTGAACAAGCAATTTATGTTTAAACCTGGAATCCGGAATCACCTAGAAATAAACCAAACCTCCAACAAAGTAGTACATTTCTCACACCGATCCCCCTTCTAACAGACATATTATTGACACGCGAGCGCCAAATCGGTTTATTTCCGGACGGGCAGACAACTTCGGACACGGCTGCCGTATTCCCCCGGCCATTACGAGCCGTAAATATTTAGTGTTTGTGCCGTTCAGTACCCGACCGAAAATGTGGCACATCGGGAATACGGGTACAGTTGTCTATCTCACCAAGGCGGGTTGGTTTTGGATGTGTGTGTGTAGATTCACGTGCATATTTTGTTCTACGTGCGTGAGCTCGGTGCGCTCGGTGTCATAGATGATTACGAGATACGACATGATTATAAGATAGATAAGGTTACGCACACAGAAACAGAACAGTGGTGGCCCAGTGCAGTAACAGCCGCGACTTACAAGTTGTGGGTCGTTCAAACCCAGGCAGGCGCTTTACTTTGTGTAAGTTATTTCATCACCACTGCTCTCAAAACGGTGAAAGAAAACATCGTGAGGAAACCGGCATGTCCTAGAAACAAAAATTCGAAGACATGTGACATCTAAAAATCCGCATTGGGCCCGCGTGGTGGATTGGGGCCCGCACCCTCTCGCGGAGGGGAGGCCTGTGCCCCAGCAGTGGGACTGATGATGACGATGATGACACCGAAACAATTTATTTATTTATTTAACAATTAATGTACACACATACAAAAAAACAGACAAGAAGAAGGAAACAGAGAAATATGTACAAAGATTAAGCTTATTTCTAAAGAAATCTCTTACAGCATACGAAAGGAGAGATGGAAAAAAAGAGAAGTAGACACCGTGTGTAATAGTGCTAGGACACATACAATGTATAGATATAATACTTACTAAATAATATTATATATATATAGTTATGTACTAATACATATAAACTTAATAATAATACATACTTATATGCAACTATGACGAAATGGAAAGAAAGTGTTCCTTTACTCTCCTTTTAAAAACTGCAAGAGTTTGGCAGTCCCTAATGTCAGGCGGCAGAGCGTTCCACAACCGTACTGCGTGCACAGTGAAGGAGTAGGAGTAGAAGTCGGTTGTGTGGGGAGGGGATTTTAGGAGATTCCTAAGATGCGACCTACAAGGCGCATCAAAAGGGCGGGAATAGGAAAAGCGTTCCCGCAGGTAGGCGGGCGTTTTAGGGTTGTGAAGGATATTAAACAGCAGACATAAAATGCGAGAATATGCAGCAGACATACAATGTGCATGTACACTACACAACCAAGACCAACCCACCTTCATGAGATAACTTGGATCTGGATGAAAGGCACACAGATTAATTATAGTCTGGAATAACACATAGGCTAAAATTTATAGTGGGGGAAGGAAAACTTCCACGCAGGCGAGGCCACTAGCAGAAGTATTATAAATGCGAAAGTTAGGATGAATATTTGTTACAAAAGTACGCCAGAACAGTTGAACCGATCGGGATGTAATTTGGCACAGAGATAGATTATAACCTGGAATAGCACATAAGCTATAAAAACTTTTTTTTTACAAAAAAATAGAACCGACTTCCAAAAAAACAAAAAGTGCTACATAACTTTAATTTCGGAAGTCGGTGTTTCTGGTTTTGTTTCTTCGTTTTTTGACACCGACTGCCGAAATTAAAGTTATGTAGCACTTTTTGTTTTTTTGGAAGTCGGTTCTATTGTTTTTGTAAAAAAGTTTTTATTTTCCACTTTTTAGTTGTGATTCTCCTTTAAATTGTGTTAACAATAGATATCTAGGCGATAGCAGCTGCTGCAGCAATCACGGTTGATTTGCTGTCAGTTTTTGAAGAGTTCCGTTGTCGGTCTCCAAAACGCATCAACAGATCTATATGAAATTTAAATGGGACCATTTCGGAACAAACCACTTTCGACCAAAAAAAGAATTTTGGAAATCCGTCTATAAAATGACGAAGTTATGCCCGAACATACAAAAAAAAAATACATACATCCGAATTGATAACCTCCTACTTTTGGAAGTCGGTTCATTTCCATCACTTATAGTGGGGGAAGAAATAATTCCACGTGGGCAAAGCCGCTGTCTCTGTCACTCACAGTATGACAGTCTCTTTCTAAAGCTCGACATGTCAGTACGTTTTAACAGAATCTATGGCAGAGGGTTGAAATAAAGTAGATTTAGGCTGAGTGATGTTAGAATGTGTTTTTATTTATGAAAATGTGTGTCGTGTATTTTCGGTGGAGATAGAAGTAAGGGGCTAACCTTTTTATCGTAGCTGTCGTTAAAAGCAAGTGTGGGGTTATATCAGGAGGTAGGGAGGTAGGGTCGTTTACGATATAGCAATCATCTATGTAGGTATTAAGTTTTTCAATATATCGTAGTGTCTTGTCCAATCACCATATAAGTCAATGAGTAGAAGTTTTTCGCATTTTTAGGATTCCGTACCCGAAAGGTCTAAACAGAGCCCTATTGCGGTCACTCACGTGTCCGTCTGTCAGTCTGTCATCTGTCACACAGGTTTTACAGCCAAACGGTTGGAGCTACAGTCTTCAAATTTTCACAGTTATACAAATAGTCAAAAATATATCTGGTACGGAACTCTAACTGTGCGAAGTCTGAGACGCACTTGGCTGGTTTTTTATAGAGGTCATGGCATGACCTAAAGCGCGGTCACTCTCAGACTGCATAGAATAGAAAGAGATGCGCGATGACACAATGCTAGCAATTTATTATAAAATATGAATTATTTTATCGATTTACTCAAAACTGAGTTTCTGAGTTATTAAAAATCTAAAACAACAAAGTTTTGCATTAAGATTCGATTCATAATTGTTCGTAGATTAATTGTAATTAATTTTACCGACGTATGGTAACACGGGAAATATTGTTTAAAGGTTTTTAGTGGTAAGTGTGTCGATCATTTCTATCGACGATTCTATTTTTAAACGTGTTTCGGAAACAAACAGACTGTCGGACATGTAGTCAAAATTAACATATATTTTTCTGCAACTTTAAAACCTAAAACATTTGGCTAGAAATAAAAAAAAACAGCAGTATTTGTGTTTTAGCGAATGGCAGCGTCCCTGCTAGAGAGCTTGGACAAAATTACAATTTAGTCTCCAAGCGACAACAAAGCCGGCCAAGTGCGAGTCGGGCTCGCACACGATGGGTTCCGTATCATAAACTGACAAAAAAAAAATACAAAAATACACGTTTCTAGAAACATGCTTTTTGTTTTTTTTTTGCTCTCTTTTTTTTTTTTTTTTTGGGGGGTGGGAAATCATCCTATGACTTCTGCCGCTCTAGGGTGGAGCGGAAGGGTGTGTTAGACTCTTATTGACTAAAACCCACCCCTGTTCCTCCCTGCCTCGAGTGCCCGGGGGCGAGGTAACTCTTTCAAATTTATCCTCCACCCCCGGGCAGGCATCGGCCGTGGCAGGCCCCTTCACTTGGCTGACAACTCTTTGAGGCGCGCGTGGAACACTACGCGCCGTCGACTCTCGGGCCTGGTGCTGATCGGACGGCGAGCTACCCATTACTCGCCGTCCGCAGGCCCGGGTCTACGGTGGCCGGAGATCGTCTCGCGGCGTCCGAACCCCCTGGCGTCTCAGGCGGCGGTTGCGGCTGGGAGTGGTAGGGCGACTCGGCTGTGTTCGAGTCTCCCTAGTGTATGCCGCCTCCCTCTTCGCGAGCATTACTGCTTCGCAGAAGGAGGAGACGGCCTCCCATTCCCTCTCGCTCCGTACCATGGCCTGAACCAGGGCACGGCGCGAGAGGTCGCTGCCGCCTATCGCATCCACGAGGATTGCTGTATCTCTTGATCCGTAAGGCCGCGTTTCCACCTACAAGCAAATTGTATGCAAGTTTAATTACATTGCGCGGTACGAACAACCGATCGTTCACGTTACACCTCAGTAGCACGCAATATAATGCAACTTGCATGCAATTTGCTTGCTGATGGAAACGCGGCCTAATACACATTCTGTGAAAATTTCAACTGTCTACCTATTACAGATCAAGATATACAGCCCGCTGACAGACAGACGGACAGCGGAGTCTTAGTAATAGCGTCTCGTTGGTTACCCTTTTGTGTACGGAACCCTAAAATTTTTCAAAATTTCTGAAATTTTTGTCTGTCTGTATCTGGATGCAAGGGATTTAATAGTAGATTAGGCACCAAGGGGGTAAAGCGGTGTCTTACATCACGGGCGGATATTGAACGCTGAGCGTAACGAGGGTGATTAACTCCCGATCGAAGCGAAAGGTTATGCAGAGTCCTGAGTAAAGCGAGGGGTTCAAGCTGCCCAAGACGAAGACAGACTTTATCCCAGAGGAGCATAACTTTTCACACCTTCTGCGAGACGTAAAAAGGCAGGGCTCACTGAAAATCATAGCACCAAACACCGTCTTCTGTTTCACATTATTTGAAATCGCGCCCTTTTTCTTTTATTTTTTGAGTTCTGCTTATGATAGCTAGTTCGATTTTAAACCTCAATACAATGCCATAGGGGAATTTTTAAGATAGAGTTTGCCACGACTTTGACGTTACAAATTCAAATCACTTTAGGGAGTAAAGTGATTTGAATTTGGAACTTCAAAGTGGGGAGTTTCATACAACTTTCTCTCCCTTGGGAGGTAATGCCTTGAGACAGATTGCATGATGTGTAATTGGACATTGTCGAGCAGTTGGCGTGAAAAATGCGTTACCTACTGAACTGTCACGGTGTCAATCAAGAACATTTGAACTCTCGATTTGTTTTTTTTTTTTTGGGAATACCCCAAGGATAATACATAACTAACTGTGAAACCGTGTCAAAACTTTGAGTAATCTCAAAGTATGAGTCCATTAAAATATCTCTCTATACTTTGAGTATCCATTAAAATATTGTCATTCGAAAACACTAAACTTCCATCCATTTAAAACCCGAAACTTTTACGAACGACTTGCCATAACCTAATTTCCGTGGGATTATGTCAGAAGAGACCAACCTGGAAACCTATTTGGAGTTTTCAACAACGTATTGAAATTACCCTTGGTGGTCGTAAACATGTAGTGATGACTGTCGAAATTATTCCAAAGAAGCAAAAGGAACCTTTAAGAAGCGCTGTACAGTTTATAGCACGTTATCGACCGATGTTATGGCTTTTTTCAATGGCCGCTGCTCTTAAGGGTCTTCAACTAACATCAACTATTTCATAAGATAACTAAAGGACTGGTCGAGTCGATGAAAGTTCACCCAACAAAGCTGAGCAAAGACTCCATTCGCAATAGCACTAATCACTTGAACGCCCGAATGACCTAGGTGGCCGAAATAATTGTCCTCAGGTACGCCACAATGACCTACGCGGCTTGCACGGTTTGGTTAAAAAAGGTTATTTTAAATGCTCACTTTGCAAGTAACAAAAGTACAATAAACATGTTACAGTTACCATGGACGCCGAATTTATTATAATCTATTTATACAGCAGCTGTTACACTTAATTATAACTATTTATCTTATGAAATTATGTGGCTTTCATTTAGTTATATTATTTCATTCCAATTTAAAATTACCGTGTCAATGCTAAAAACCTAAAAGACGCAGGAGTGTGAACATACCCGGAACGTTCTTCGATTCATTATTATTATACCAAATTTATAATGTTTCCGAATCCCTTCTTATTAAGTTGTGACAGCCAAGTTTTTCCAATTTTACTGGTTTAGTTCGTCTGTCAAATTGACATAAATAATGTACTGTGATTGTCATTCAATGTGAATACTTATGAAAGCGACGCCTTGTTAATTGTTATTGACAATTTTTTATGATTTAATTGTTATTTGTTAGGTACAGTATAAATCAAAATTGTGTTAACTGAACTTTGACTTATAATGTTTTGCATCCGTGCTTTTACGTGCCTCTTTTATCTCGCTCAGCTTTGATTATTTGCAAATACATCCGTACTTTCATCGTTTTGATCACTTCGTTAGTTTGGACTAGTCCTAAATAGCACAAGACAGAGAGAAGTGGAAGAGTGGAAAGAGAGTCGACATTATAAGGCCTTTGCCCTACAGTGGTAAAATCCAGGCTAGGAATAATAATAATAATAAAACCCAACAAAGAGAATAGATAACACAAACTACCTCAGAACTCTAAAAGTAATTATTTTTACATTCATATTGTATAGCGAAGTATCACTAAAATATTACCATCGGAAAACACTAAACTCCCATCGACTTAAAACCCAAACTTCCAAACGACATACCATAACCTAATTCTTGTCAAAACAACTTTATTGCACACTGCATAATGTTGAAAATTCAGTACACACATCCAGACCTAATCTTTTTTACGTGATGTCATCCATGATGTAATATGGCGTCTCTTTGGCGCCAAGTGACACTAAAGGAATACTAGGTCGCGGACGCTTGCCAAAAAAAAAAAACAGAGCCACATTACTTGTCTATGGTAATGGGATAAATAGGAGCGAAATATGGGGTGATACATTATGCAAAAACGGTCAGTGTAGTTCGTGAATATGGGTTTTTGAATTGGATTTTTTTTTAGATATTTTGATTATTAAATTTTTATGGGATTAAATTACTTGTCGTCTCTTGCTTTAAAAAAAAAATAGCAGCCCGGAGTCTGGATTTGTGCTCGGTTATATGGTAATACACTCGCCCTACTCTCGCCTCTATTACATCATTAAATTTGTCTAGCCCTTTTGCCTAACTATGTCAGGGCCGGCTTCCAGCCAAGTCGAGTGCAGCTGAATACCTTAATTTTATATTTGACCTCCACAACCCAGAAGCTAGGTAACGCTTGCCCTTGGCAAGACTGTGGATATCTCACCCATACTCACAAAACGTTTTGGGAACACATTTATTGTGCGTACAGCTAAGGAGTGGAATTCCTTCCCAGGGTCTGTGTTTCCTGATAACTGCAACCTGGGGGTATTTAAGTCAAGAGCTTACCAACAGGTGAGATAGTGGTCAAACGTGAGCCTTATATAGTACTAGTCTTGTATGGCAATAAAATGGATGACAACGAACAGTCCTGACCTGATTAATGTCGGTGCTCTGACGTATGAGCTTTATTACACACTCATAAATCTTGCTCCACTGCAAATTGTTTTATGAGTTTGTTTCGGTGTTTCTTCTCAGGGTAGTCAGCTAGGAAACACCGGCCTCATCTAGCTTAAACTGACAAAAAACATTGACGTGTAAAAGTGTTCCTTGTAACCTATTTACTGAATAAACATCATTTATCATTTATCATTTATGGGTAATGTTATTGCTTTTCATTTATTATCGACTTCGAAAAAGGAGGAGGTTCTATGTTCGGCTGTATGTATGTTTTCATTTTATGTATGTCCGCCCATTTCTTGTCAATTGAGGACCGATTTTCAAAATTCTTTTTTTATTCGATAGAATATACCCCCCGAATTGGTCCCATATAAATTTTATCGAAATTACTTCAGCGTTTTTTTGAAAAACTGAACTAAAACGAAAAACACTGTGAATTCCACGTTCCATGTTATTGGAGTTTTTAGTTCTGAGGTGTAACAACTAAAAAGTGAAAACTAATAAACTTTTTTACAAAAAAAACAACCAACTTCCAAAAAAAAAATAAACAAAAAATTAAAAAATAACTTTAAATTCGGAAGTCGGTGTCAAATAACGAAGAAATAAAATACAAACACCGACTTCCGAATTTAAAGTTATTTTTAAATTTTTAGTGTATTTTTTTTTTGAAGTTGGTTGTTTTTTAATTTTAACTATTATGTCACAGTACGCTTGTTGAATATGTGGCAGGATTGCTGGTATACCTGTTGGTAATACAGGTTTAAAGTAGAACCATATTGCTCAAAGACTCAAAGCGTTTATTCCAAATAAACTCTCTGCAGACACTTTTGAATTGTCAATAAGTCGGTCAGTCAGAGAGATGAAGCTAATTGCACATTCTAAAACCACATTAAAAAGTCTGTAAATCTGTGTTTTCTTTTCGTCTAACAAAGCCATCAATAAGTAAATACCTAGTCTCTTATTATAATTACGTAAAGAGATTTCAGCCAACTCATCGGCAACCTTAATCACTGTCTATCAAAACAGTTTGGCAAGCACTTCGTTATACCAGTCTAGACACTGTCTGGATTATTCCTTTGATTAAACAGAAATAGATTTTGCTTTTATACAGTCCCTCAAGGCGTTTGTGTATGGTTTATTGGATTTATTTTAGGTATTTTCTCGAAATCATTACCATAATAGATATACAGGGTGTAACGGAAAGGTGTGGCCATGTTTTAAGAAATGCATCTGCCCATTGATATGAACCACTTTTTTCAAGAGAACCTGAGGAAATTCTCAAAAAAATTTTTTACCCCTTAAATATTGAACAGCTGATGTATGGAAAGTCCAATTTTTTTTTTTAAGTTTTCTGTGCTTTAGTAGAGAAAGTTGATCATTTTCATGGGCAGAACCGGCTCTTAAAATATGACCACACCTTTCCGTTACACTCTGTATAAACCATAATAAGATTTTTAGTTTAGAATTTGAATTCAGAAACCGCTAAACAGTATTTAAACTATGCATGTGGTTAGCGAGTTTTATAATTAAGGCTACATATGTTTATAGAAATAACAGGTAACTTTTTAACCGACTTCGAAAAAGGAGGAGGTTCTATGCTCGACTGAATGTACGTTTTTTTTTTTAAGTATGTCCACCGATTTCTCTGTTAATTGAAAACCGATTTTCAAAATTCTTTTTTTATCCGAAAGCATAAACTCCCGAGGCGTTTTTTGAGAAACTGATCAAAAACGAAAAATACGTATACCTAGATGACGTTTTGGTTTTCTCCAATTACGAGTATGTTTAAATTCTACGTTCCATGTTATTGGGGTTTTTAGTTCTGAGGTATACAACAACTAAACAGTGCAACTAAAAAGTGAAAAATGAAAAACTTTTTTTTGGAAGTCAGTTGGTTTTTTTGTAAAAAAAGTTTTTATAAATGAATACTATAATGTCTTGCCTATAAGTGAAAATGTTTATATCAAAAAATAAAACAATGATGTTTTATTTTTTGCTGTAAACGTTTTTAAAAAATCTATTCAAATAGAAGAAATATACGTCACAGTCGCGTAGCATAATGCTGACTCACAAGCAACTGAAGGAACTGGGGTGGGTTTTAGTCAGTAAGAGTCTGACATGGCCAGCTCCGCCCAGAGCACGAGAAGTCATTGGATGATTTCCCACACTCAAAAAAAAAAAAAAAATACGCACGGTGACCACTTGACACTTGGTAGTTCAGTTGTACTATATAGGTTTGCAATTCGGCATGCATGTTGCTGAAATCAGGAATAAGTAGAGGGACATCATCAAGGAGAAAGTCTTAAAGCCATGATGTGGTCACGATCCCCAGAACATTATGGAAACGACGCAAGGAGTAATCTCCAACTATTTCATGCAAACCAGTTATCTCCATGGCATTTTTAGGGTTCCGTGCCCAAAGGGTCCAAACGGAGTCCTATTGTTGTCACTCACGTGTCCGTCTGTCCCTCGTCTGTCACAAAATTTTGTTCCGAAGAATTTTTTAACTTCCCATTGACCTTGAATTACTACGTATATTTTACTAAGAAATACCAATATATTGATAAATCTGATATTTTCTTTGATAATTCCCTCATTTGGTACGGAATCCTAAATGTGCCACAAGGCAGAGTTTTGGCCGAAAGGTGTGCTATATAGGCGTTTCCGCGGCCGGCTACGCGACACCTCGCAGCGTAACACGACGCCGTCACTTCGTGTACAGTAGTTTTTAAGATTATTGTATAAAATATGTATTAGTTTATAGTAATTATTGTTTTATATCTTTTGCCTTTGTTGCCTGAAATAAAGGAGAAATAAAATAATACTCCTTTCACAAATTCCAACAAAATAAAAATGCCGTAGTTTACGAGTATATAAGAAAATTCCACTACAAAGTCAACATGTGTTACTATACGATAAAAGGTAAGGTTCACTATTATAACACGCTTTTATCGTGATCAAAGTACCACCACAGACGTACAGATCAAAGCCTCGCTAATGGGACTGCTACAACGCTACAACTCAAGTAGAAATCTTCAGGGAAACGGTTGGAGAATTAATAATTCCCTTCGCTAAACTAATTAGTGCTGGCAGAGGGCGGAAACCAAAGTTCTCAGGAATCTGTAACTAGGTTCACAGAGCGTTGTGCTCGCTCATTTATGTATAACAATGGTAGTCTAATCAATAAAAAGAGGAGCTCGTGGCTAAAATAATAACAGCCGCACGGGTCGATCCATCAGGTTAAGCTACGCTTGCCGGAATTGGCCCATGGATGGGTGACAATCTTTACATACCGAGACTCCTCTGTGCCTCGGAAAGCACCTTAAGCCGTTGGTCCCGGCTGTCAATCGTGGATCTTTGACAGTCGTTACGGGTCGTCAGAACCCCGAAAGTGTGACAACCAGTCTTACCAAGGGGTATCGTATTAGCCAATTACTGGGTTGTGGAGGTCAGGTAGGCAGTCGCTCCATGTAAAATACTGGTATTCAGCTGCATCCGATTAGACTGGAAGCCGACCCCAAGGTAGTTGGGAAAAGGCGCGGGCAGATTAAATGGTAGTGTAATCAATACAGGATGGAAAGGTGTGGTCATATTTTAAAAACTTCATGTGCTCATGTATATGAACAACTTTCTCTAAGGAAATCTTAGTGAATTCCCAAAAGAATTGGACATTCCGTCTTCTTCTTAGCTTTTTGATGGGAAATTTAATATTTAAATAGTATGTTTGGCCCAGTATTCAGCGACGGCAATTGCATTCGCTTACGCAGCCATAAGGTCCTCATATGTACAGGCGTCAGAGTTTTTTTTTTTTGGGGTATGGCAAATCATGCAATGACTTCTCCCGCTCTGGGTGGAGCGGGAGGGCGTGTCAGACTCTTACTGACTAAAACCCACCCCTGTGCCTTCCCTGCCTGAGTGCCCAGGGGTGCGGTAACTCATTTTCAGAATTTATCCGCTACCCCTAGGCATAGGTGACAGAGCATGCGGAGCAAGATGAGATGGCCTTGGCATGAGGTTCCGTACAAAGTTATCATTAGCTGATCAAAATTAATTCTTTATGCGTGTTGGGCATTTTTGAGATGGGAAAAATCAATTGAACTCGAGTCTCTGTTACCGTTACCGACACAGTCGTAGCAGATGTCATGACTGCTACGAAAGCGTAGCACAGTACTACGGTGCTACGCTTTCGTAGCAATGACACCACCGTAGCACATTTTTGTTCAAGTTTTCACTTCTGACGGCACTCCCAGAGTGCGTGCCACTCATTTTTTTTTTACAGGAATTTACTAGGATTTCCTTGATGAGAGTTGTCCATTTAGTTGGGCCAAAGCAGTTCTTATAGACCACACCTTTTCGTTACACTCTGTATAAGCGCCGAAGCACCTAGTAGTAAAATCTCAACGCTAACTGAAGAGCGAAACTCCGTGAATTTAGTGCTTACTCGATGCAATATTAGAAAATTAAGAACTGACTACTATATAAGAATAAATTGTTGCTTGGAAATATATTGGAAAAATATATTCGTTTTTTGTCACGTAAACAGAAAAATAGAAAATGAGGACGATAGTGCATTGAAATTTCGCGTAACGTCACTCTTACGTCACAAATGTGCCACCTTTTACCGAGAAGTGACGTAACAAGACCCCATTCCTAAACTTTGATGCGTTTTATCTTTTTCATTTCATATTTGTTTGGCAAAGCAAAAAATGTCTAATATTTTTTGACAATTTAACTTACTTACTAAACAGATTTCTTTTGTATCCAAAAATCATTCCTATTCATTATATTATAGATACCTATAGGTACATGCGTTTCCTGATAGCTACAACCAGGGAGTCTTTAAGTCAAGAGGGAATGGGTTACTTTTAGACAAGCGCGCTCCATCTTCGACCACATCATCGCTTACCATCTTTTTACAAGGGGTTTTATACTTTTTGTTTCATAATTACTAATGTACTAGCTGCGCCCCGCGGTTTTACCCGCCTAGACTGGAATAAAAGGTATATATTAATCTAGGCTATAAGCTATCTACAAACCGAATTTCATTCAAATCGGTCCAGCGGTTTGAGCGTGAAGAAGTAACAAACATACACACTCACAAACTTTCACATTTATAATATTAGTAGGATTATGTATTAATTGTATATATTTATCTATTATGTATTTATTGTACCTATATATAAATAGTACACCTACAGACTACCTACAGTACTGTCTGTCCTTTTTCTCTTTAAAATCCATCCAAGGAGAGAGGTCGGCCATTGTGTCACCCTACGTAAAGTTTTCCTCATTTATATATTTCTGTAATCTAAATGGTGTACATAATAAAGAGTATGCTATCTATATGAGACAGCGGTCAAACGCGGGTAAACGATAAAAAGAAAAAAAAATGTAAAATCTCTTTTTACATAATAATAAAATGTAATCGTATTTCCTATCTTCTTGAAAAGGAAACCTCACAGTTAGAGAGAATCTTAAATACCGTGGCGTTCTCAATTAATAATTTCACGTAAAAAAATGTTTTAGCGCAAAAATAACCTCAATACGACCTCTGATCTTAAGGTCAGTTTCCGGCTTAAAAATGGCACTGTAATAAGGTTTCCGTTAATATTAGAATGCCAAAGAGAAGTAATTGGCATTCTAATATTAACGGAAACCTTATTTGTTTGTATTTTATTTCTTCGATATTTGACACCGACTTCCGAAATTATTATTATTATTATTCCATTTATTTAATCTTATATACATACACTTTACATTTTCAAATATTGAGGTACTTACATATAAAGACATAAACAAATACAAAAACATTTAAAAATATAAAAAGTAGTAGCCCACCGGTATCGGGAATAGGGTCCAAGCTACCGGTGGTCAGGGCTCCTGAGAAAGGAATCTCCTAACAATACGAGCCGTGTCCAGGAGTACTGCTTTCTGGATCAAGCCCCTGATCCAACTGCCTAACGAGAGCCTCCTGAGATGTTGGTCGAGGCTCTTGGCAATTAAGCCATTGGCCGTCACGACTATCGGCACAATGACTGCTGTATCCACCTCCCACATGTCGACAACCTCGCGAGCCAGATCAAGATACTTTGTTTTTTTATCTCTCTCAGCCTTCACGAGGTTCTCGTCATGAGGGACAGCTATATCAACAATCACTGTGCGACGCTCTTGTCGATCTATCACCACTATGTCAGGCTTATTGGCAACAATAGTCCTGTCAGTGATGATAGATCGATCCCAATATAACGTGATATTGTCATTTTCGAGAACTGGGTCGGGCTCATACCTATAATACGGTACTTCAGATTCCACAAAATTGTATTTAAGAGCAAGTTGCTGGTGGATAATCCTGGCTACAAGATTGTGTCTATGCAATAATTATTATTATTTATTATTAGTATTTTATTTTGAAGTCGGTTGTTTTTTTGTAAAAAAGTTTTTTGGTTTTCGCTTTTTAGTTGTTATACCCCAGAACTAAAAAACCCAATAACATGGAACGTGGAATTTAAACATTTGGAGAACACAAAAACGTCATCAAGATATGCGTATTTTTCGTTTTTGTTCAGTTTCTCAAAAAGCGCTAAAGCAATTTCGATAAAATTTATATGGGACCACCTCGGGAGTATTTTCTTCGAGATAAAAGAAGAATTTTGAAAATCGGTCCACAACTGACGGAGAAATGCGCGGACATACATAAAACATACATACAGTCGAACATAGAACCTCCTCCTTTTTCGAAAGTCGGTTAAAGAGAAGTAAAACCTCTTTCCTATAAAACGGTACATATTTATTACGGTTTTTTTTTTTTTTTTTGGGGGGTGGGAAATCATCCAATGACTTCTTCCGCTCTAGGGTGGAGCGGAAGGGTGTGTCAGACTCTTACTGACTAAAACCCACCCCTGTTCCTCCCTGCCTCGAGTGCCCAGGGGCGAGGTAACTCTTTCGAATTTATCCTCCACCCCCGGGCAGGCACCGGCCGTGGCAGGCCCCTTCCCTTGGCTGACAACTCTTTGAGGCGCGCGTGGAACACTACGCGCCGTCGACTCTCGGGCCTGGTGCTGATCGGACGGCGAGTTACCCGCTACTCGCCGACATATTTATTACGGTAGTAATTGGAATAGTTAAGGCAAAAAAGTGCTTGTAACCAAGGCTAGTACAAAAGGTGCTCCGGACGTATTCACTTAACGGGGCAGCTCTTTTATGCATTTTCCTGGGAGAAAATAATTTGTTTTTCTAAGTTATTGATTGGTAAACAGGCATGCAGCCCGCTTGATTGTTAGGTACCCTTAAAACCGGAACATGACACGCCCTCCCACTCCACCCAGAGCGGTTGAAGTCATTTTATGATTTCCAACTCTCGAAGAAAAATAAAAAGTTTTGGGGCATTTTATCAGGAGGATTTTATAAGTTATGATTTGAGACTTTGAGTTTGATTCAGAATGTTTGTCAAAGTTTGGTCTTTGACTAATATTTAGAAGTTCAAGCTCAAGGTCTGCCAACATGCCTAGGGGTAGCGGATACCCGGGCCTGCGGACGGCGAGTAGCGGGTAACTCGCCGTCCGATCAGCACCAGGCCCGAGAGTCGACGGCGCGTAGTGTTCCACGCGCGCCTCAAAGAGTTGTCAGCAAAGGACGGGGCCTGCCACGGCCAGTGCCTGCCCGGGGGTGGAGGATAAATTCGAAAGAGTTACCTCGCCCCCGGGCGCGTAGGGCAGGGAGGAACAGGGGTGGGTTTTAGTCAGTAAGAGTCTGACACGCCCCCGCTCCACCCAGAGCAAGAGAAGTCATTGGATCATTTCCCACCCCACAAAAAAAAAAAGTTCTGCCACGCAATGGACTGTTCATATTTGATCATACTTCAGGCGTGGGGGCTTGTTTCGTCACTTCTAGGTAACAACTGATACATATTTGACGAAGGGTTGAGGATAAATTCGAAAGAGTTACCTCGCCTCTGGGCATTCAGGGCAGGGAAGGAACAGCGGTGGGTTTTAGTTAGTAAGAGTCTGACACGCCCTCCCGCTCCACCTTTGAGCGGGAGATGTCATTGGATGATTTCACACCCCACAAAAAAAAAATACAAAAAAGGTGCGTCGTTCCGCGAAATTTTAATTTTTAACCGACTTCGCAAAAAGGAGGAGGTTCTATGTTCGACTGTATAAAAATACGTATTCAATATTTTTTTGGTTATCTAATTGACGAACAAAAAAGATTTTTTTAGTCAACTACGGTTGTGGATGAAATTTGGGTGTAGGTTAACCTCTGCCTTATCCTTTGAACTATACAGGCGTGATAGCATGTTAATATAACATGACAGCACACATGAATAAGCCATTTTCCTTTAGAAGGAAAACAGGCTAAAGATTGATCACCCGTTTAGAATAATGCTCGAAAAATAAACACGTGTCTTTAAGGAGTAATGAGCCGTTTGTTACGTGAGGTCTTTGTCAAGGAGGCACGTGTCGAATGGAGTTCAGAGCATGTGTCATTAGCTTAGTGCGAAACAAATTGAGGATTTTGTCATCTTTGTGTCATGTCTACCAAAAAGAGAAAAATGTTTCATGAATAATAATTTTGTTCAAAATTACTTTTTTTATGAATGGTTTCGTAACATCAATGTTTTATTGAATTAGTTTGTTATTATGTCAGCGTCTCCATTTTTAGGGTTCCGTACCCAAAGGGTAGAACGGGACCCTATTACTAAGACTCCGCTGTCCGTCCATCTGTCACCAGGCTGTATCTCATGAACCGTGATACTCGTAGTTAGACAGTTGAAATTTTCACAGATGATTTATTTCTGTTGCCGCTGTAAAAACAAATAATAAAATCGTACGGAACCCTTCATTTACGAGTCAAACTCGCACGTAACCGGTTTTTTAATTTAACCATCTAAGTACTATATAAAACTCAGAAAATATTACCCTTTTTCTGAGGCAGTTGGATAAAAAGGGGATAGTGGTCAGTGAGAGAATTGCTGCCCAAAAGACGAGCAGCATTGCATGAATGGCAATGCTAATTCTATGACTGATAACTAAGGCAACATAGTATTTAAATAAAAAACATTTTTACATAAAATACAACCGACTTCTAAAAATTACAAAATATCTTTATTCCTTAAACTTCCGAAAATAAAGTTATTTTGTAATTTTTAGAAGTCGGTATTTTTTGTAAAAAAGTTTTTTATTTTTCACCTTTTAGTTGTTGTACTAGAGATCTTCTTGTTAGAGGCCATGTTTGACAGGCATATGTCAAACACGGCATCAAACAGCTCTCCATAGCTTTTGTCTTTAAGTTGGTAGGAAGTGTACTCTTGAAGATTTCTTTCATAGCCCAGTACTTACTCCATGTGTTCTTTACTCTTCTATCTATTTCCAACTTTGTGCAGTCTTTGGTTGAAATTAGGTGTCCCAGATAAACATATTCTTTGACCCACTCAAGAGGTGTAGAGTTTAGCGTTATTGTAGTTTCCGTGCAGTTCGTCATAACTTTAGTTTTGCTCTGGTTCACCTCAAGCCCCACTTTTTTGCTTTCTTGATTGAGGGTCTCCAGCATATATTGTAACTCGTTTGGGTCTTCGGATAGCAAAACAAGGTCGTCAGCAAATCTTAAATGGGATAGATATTTTCCATATATGTTTAGGCCCATGTCGTTCCAGGTCAACGAACGAAATATTTGTTCTAGGACAGCTATAAAAAATTTTGGTGACAGTGGGTCTCCCTGTCTTACACCCCGCTCTATCTTAAAAGCAGGTCCGGTACTATCCAGTTTAATTTTGGCTTGGCTGTTTTTATATCCCTCCTTTATTATGCTGACGTACTCTGGATGCAGTCCTTGCTCTTCCAACGCTCTCCATATAGAGTTGTGGCAGATAGAGTCGAACGCTTTTGAGTAATCTATAAAGCCAATATACAGTGGCATGTTGTATTCGTTGTATTTTTCAATAATTAATTTTAATGTGTGGATATGGTCTACCGTAGATCGGGTGCTCATGAATCCTGCTTGCTCTATGGCTTGGTTCTCGTCGATCACTCTACTTATTCGTCTCAGTAATGTTGAAGAAAACACTTTATAAAGGCATGACATTAGGCTTATAGGTCTGTAATTAGATATCAAAGTAGGATCGCCTTTTTTATACAACAGTGTAATCTCGGAACATGTCCACTGACTAGGTAGTACTTTTTTCACCATAATATTATTGAATAAGTTAGTTAATGGCGTGACCAATTTGTCTCTTCCAGCTTGTAACATTTCGTTCGTTATGCCGTCTGGGCCCCGGGCTCTTGTCTGATTTTAATTTTCTTATTGAAAACTCTATCTCATTTTCGTTAAACGGTGGAACAGGGTCGATATTTGGTGTGTATTCTAAGACATTTGTCTCATTGTTTGAGCTTGTTTTAGAGTAAAGCTTCTTGTAGAACTGAGTAGCTACTTTTAGTAGATCTTGCCTGTTTGTAACTTTGGCTCCTGATGAATTTTGTAGCTGGGTCATGAGATATCTCGTATTATTCAGTTTTCTGAACGCTTTTTGACTGCTCCACATTTCTGTATGTATTTTTCTATTGTATTTATTCGGTGAGTTTTGATGTTCAGTGCAATTTTTTTATTTATAGTTCTGTACAATTGGCTTAGAAAATTCTTTTCTGTTCTTGTTTTGTTTTCTTTATTTTTCAGTAAATAAATATCTAGATAATAATTATAATAAATATATAATAAATAATCCTAGATAAGTAAAGCAAATAAAATTCTCAAAAAAAAAATACTAACTATTATGAATTTATAAACTAACAATAATGATTGCTAATGATTTCAATAATTTCAATGTTTAATTTATTTGATTTTACAGTTATTTATTTCTGACATTTTTTTCTGCTCACAAAAACTAATATTTATTCAAATTTTGATTGGAATGAAGTTTAAAATTTATTTATTTATTTATTGTAACTATTTTTAACTGTGATAATTAGTTTTAGATAAACAATAATCAATAGAATGTAGAAAATTATCCTGTTTAGATAAAACTATTTTTTAACTGTGATAATTTTAATATTAGTTAAACAATAATTGTTAATGATTTTATTGAAATTGAATCGAATTGCACTTTATATTTTTTTTTTTATTAATAAGGTATGAAATGATTGTTTATAATTGTAAGGAATCAATAAAAAGCTTTTATTTTATTATTATTATTATTAGTTGTTGTACCCCAGAAGTAAAACTAAATGGAATTTGAACATTTAGAGTAAACCAATACGTCATCTGTGTATACATATTTATTTCTATGTTGATTTTTTCAAAAATGCTAAATTAATTTCAATAAAAATTTAATGGGACTACCTCTGAAGTACGACCTACCAAAGAAAAACAGAATCATCAAAATGTATTCACAAATGGCGGAGATATTGCGTAACAAAAAAAAACAGACGAATTGAGAACCTCCTCTTTTTTGAAGTCGGTTAATAATAGATATTTAAATACTATTGTAATACCCATCGTTGATGTACTGCTACTCGGTCAAATAACCTGTAGGTACCTACCACTAAATGGTTGTTTGATAAATGACTTATTCAGTAAATTAATCATTTTTAACACATTTACACGACAGTTTTCTATTGTTTCACCTAAAATCGATACCTACCTAAGCGCACAATGTTAGTAAGTTCCGATGTTGTCTTTAGATTTAAGATATGTTTTCGATGTTTCTCTCATAGAGACATTATGTAATGTTCTTTGGAGATATAAATAATCTTAAAATAGAAATCCTTTCCTATTGTAGCAACGCTTTATACGAATTATATAATATTTTTGGGAGAAATAAAAAGTTTAACCGAAACCTTTTCCTATTGCAGCAACGCTTCATACAGGATGTAACGGAAAGGTGTTAGCAAAGTTATCATCAGCTGATCAATATTTGATGGAAGATAAAAAAAAAATTGTGAGAATTTCCTCAGATTTTCTTGAAGAAAGTTGTTCATATCGATGGGCAGATGCAGTCCTTAAAATATGACCACACCTTTCCATTACAGCCTGTATATGTGCCTGTATACTTAGAATTTACCTGTATACCTGATCTATACCTGTATACGTGGACTTGTTTGTAGAACTAAGTACGTTGTCACCACTGGGAACACGATCGTCCGTTTATTGAGTTTAAAGACCGCAGTGCGCTCTTGGGACAGTTTGTCCACACCCAACAACACTACGTTTTTACGATAGTATAAAGTTATTACCGGTAGTGTGTACGTTACGTGCTGAATTTTGAACACAATTTGCAATTCAAGTTTTACCCGACTTGCCATGAAGGAGGGTAATTTTTTTCGAGACTATGTATGTATTTAGGTATGTAGTACTTGGATGACCGAGCTTTGCTCGGATTTTTAAGATTGCTGCTCGAAATGATATTCTGTGGTAATTCAATTTCTTCCAACACGGATATAACGACGTTTTCTAATAATGAAAGATCAATTTATCGCCCCCGAAAGCCCCCTTTTCTTTTTTTTTTTTGGGGATGGGCATTCATCTTATGACTTCTCCCGCTCTGGTTGGAGGAGGCGTATCAGACTTTTACTGACTAAAACCCACCCATGTTCCTTTCTTGCCTGAGTACCCAGGGGCGCGGCAACTCTGTTATGAATTTATCCGCGCCCCTTGGCATCCCCCAAATCCCCTGCATACTAAATTTCATGAAAATCGTTGGAGCCGTTTGCGAGATTCAGATTATATATACAAGAATTGCTCGTTTAAATGTATTAGTGTTTGTATGTCTATTTCTTTGGCACGTCCTTTAACCTAAACGGCTGTATGAATTTTAACAAATGGCGTGTCATTAGATTGATTTTGACCGCCGATATATGTATTTCGAAAAAAAAAACAAAATGGCGACCACCATTAGGTAAGTGTTTTTTTTTTTATTTTTTTTTATTAGGTAAGTGTAGTCTTTATTTTTGACATGGGGTATTAAAATGGACAGAATTAGGAACTCAGTTCTCCAGTCCGAAACAAAACTGACCGACGTTCTAACAAGAAAAGTGGAGGTGGACAGGCCACATCATGCGAGACGCTAAAGGTAAGTGGAGCAAGGTAGTGACAGAATGGTATCCAAGGGACGGCAAAATAAATCGGGGAAGGCAACATATCCGCTGGGAGGAAGAAATAAAGTTGACAGCGGGTCCAAGCTGGAGGAGAGTACCACGCGACAGACGTTAATGGAAATTGTTAGAGGAGGCCTATGCCACGAGGCACACTTAAATTCGAGACATCTTAGATGCGAGAAGAACAGGACAGGTCGATGTGGTGACGCTTGATGGGAGGCCTATGTCCAGCAGTGGACGTCTTTCAGCTGAAATGATGATGATGATGTCCATTTGTACTGCAAAAACGTGCAGTACAATAACATGTGTAAGTAATCCTCATTCTCGGTTTATTATAAATTGATTTTCTTACAGTGGACCACAAACCTGGTGGACCGGTGAACGAATGTCGTTTGCACGTTGTGGAGATATGAGTCCAAATTAAAATAGTTGGGCTGGTGCCAGGTTTGAACTCACTCTTTTGGATTGAAAATTACCCACAGTTACTGCCATTTATGACGTCATTCTATCGCGTTTGGCATGTACTATTTTCATTAGAAATAAAACTGTTTTAACGCATCAGGCCCCTCGCGTCGCCATAACAATATGTTTTTAATTGTGTCTGCTAATGAGGGGCTTGACGCGTTAATGATTACTGATTTCTGATTGCCAGATTAAATCTTGACTATATTTTTGAGAAAATCTCATCTTCCCTTTTTGTAGACTCCTCTCATCATATGAATATTCTTTTCCCAGTAATGTTGTCTAACCGAATCTAGTTGAATACCAGTATTTTACATTGAACGACGGTCTTTTTCTCACAGAACAAGTAGGCAGTACCAGCAAATATTTTCGTTCTCGTAATATTCGTAGGAGCCTCACGACCTCATCCCATCTTCTCCCTTCAACAACCAGACTACAGTACTGAAGGGTGCCATTTGCAATTGTTTGATATCACGATTAGTTTAGCGTCAGTGTCTCCTCTTCTACCACCTTTTGAGCAGGCTCGTTCCAAATTAGCCCTTACCCATCACTGCTATCAGGTGTAATCGAGGTCAAGAGCGCGCTTTTGTGAAATAAATAAAATCATTTTTCTTTTACCAAAAAATACTCTGAAAAAATATACTACTAGAGGAAATCCCACAAAGTGGAGCAAGGCACAAAGGCCACGAGATCCGATTATGTCGATAACTACACTTGACTCTTGACCGCCATGACTCGAAGGTGAGCCTCTGAACTTCGCTTTATTGATCGCTTCCCAAATCGTGCGTGTTGGTAGTCTTTCATATTTACACCTGATTGGGTTTTATTCATGAGTAGCCATGATTTCGTTTAAATAAATAACTTTCAACTTTCGAAGAATCAGTTTATCGGTCACTTGAGAGGACAATGGATTGCAAAGAATGCAAATAATTCAACAATAGTTTACCTCGAATGCAAAGACTTTGACAATGGTTTGCCTTGCACACAAAGTCTTGATAAAAACCTAGTTTGCCCAGTATGCAAAGACTACTACAATAGTTTGTTCTACACGCGAAGAATCGAACAATAGTTTTGCCCAGTATACAACCATAGTTCAAGTAACAATTTCGAAGAAACCGTTGAAGCAAAGCAAACTCTCGATTGTGAACCAAGCGATAAGTCATTTTAATTATTGTAATCTTAATGACTCGCTTATTCAACGGTTTAAACACAGGTAACCTCTTCGGTTATCAGTAAAATTACAGATAGCCTCCTAACCTTTTCGGTCCAGTGGGTTATCTGTGCTTACATGTATATTACAAATCTTACGATACTTTAGTATATCGTTACAGTCAAATATATTGAATTTTACCCGACTCTGTCCTAGTATTATAATCTAGTCGTAGGGGGCATAGTTTCACCCAGAGGACACGCTGGAGCATACGGTGAAGGTCTGCCCCGCTTGGGCGGAGCACCGCCGTGTCCTCGTTGATGCGATAGGCGGTAGCGACCTCTCGCGCCCGGCCCTGGTTCAGGCCATGGTACGGGGCGAAAGGGAATAGGATGCCGTCTCCTCCTTCTGCGAAGCAGTGCTCGCGAAGGCGGACGCGGGAAGGGTGAGGGAAGCTCAACGGAGTGGCCCTCACACCCGCGGCCCGGGTCTGCGGACGGCGAGCAGTGGATAGCTCGCCGTTCGATCAGCACCAGGCCCGTGAGTCGACGGCGCGTAGTGTTCCACGCGCGCCTCAAAGAGATGTTTGTTAGCCACCACTGACGGGGCCCATCGTGGCCGGTGCCTGCACGCCCAGGGGTAGCGGATAAATTCTTAACAGAGTTACCGCACCCCTGGGCACACAGGCAGGAAAGGAACTGGAGTGGGTTTTAGTCAGTAAGAGTCTAACACGCCCTCCCGCTCTACCCAGAGCGGGCGATGTCATTGGATGATTTCCCACCCCACAAAAAAAAAATCTACGACATATACCTGTGGCTACCACGTCCTATCCCAACTATTCCTAATTCTACATACTCTGGCAGATATTCTTGTCAAAATAATATTAGTTCTACTCATAGGTAGTGTATATACAGCCTAAATATACAAATGTTAATGATGATACGTGGGGAGCTGCCTTTGATCCCGCAGAGGGTTTGCCTCGAGGGCTGTTTAAAACGTTAAGTGCTGGAAGAATAACGTCAAAGTGACGTGTTTCGACTTGTGTGGTTCTTTGCAAATAGAAGAAAGTAACTAATAGTAAGGGTTGGAGAAAGATACATCATTAGATATGTAATTTTAACGTTTTCATGCTGGACAAATGTTAATCCTACTAATATTAGGTCTTTACCTATGAAATGGCAATTTTATAAAACTGCTCAATTTGAGCTGTGATAACTTAGGATTGACTAGGAATTATAAGTTCAAATTAACTTAATAATTAATAAAAATAAAATAAAAAAGCCGTTTATTCCATGCAACATATACATCACAATAATTCAATTGTAACAGGTAATTAAGTTTTTCTATTATTAAAACTTAAAAATAATATTGCCATATTATAATAGATCATTCATTTCCTCTAACTAAAGTTAAAATATACATGTATTCATTTCCATTGCTTTTAAATTAAGAATTATATTTAGTTATTATTATTTAAAATATTTCAATTTTATTCATACATTAATTTTTTTTTTTCTTTTTTTTTTGATATAATATTTAGCGTTCAATCTAGTAATATTTATATTTCAAAGATAACCTTTGGTTAATTTTATTATTAATTATTTTTTTAATAAATATGATATAATATTCTAAAAATTTGCATGGACCCCTCTCAGGTAAAGGCCTCCTCCAATGCCTTCCATTTCTCTCTATCTTTTGCTGTCGATAACCAGTTTGTTCCTGCGATATTCTTTACGTCGTCCTCCCATCTCATGTAGGGTCTCCCTACTCGTCGTTTGCCTGGCGGGCCCTTCCATTTAGTGACATTTATGGTCCACCTGTTATCCATATATCGGGCAACATGGCCGGCCCATCTGAATTTTAGCATTTGGGCATAAGATAGCACATCTATTGCTCTAGTGTAATTTCTTATCTTTGTGTGTCGTACCTTGTGCATTTTATTTATATTCAGCATTAACATTTAACTTAATAATTAAAGCTATTTATTCCTTTTCCTACCTATTGATTTGTTTCTTTGGCTTTTAGTTTTTCTGTAATAAGAAATCTCAAAAAAAAAATGTGTTTTTAACCGAGTTCGAAAAAGGAGGAGGTTTTATGTTCGGCTATACTCGTATGTATGTTTTTTTTATGTATGCCCACCGATTTCTCCGTCAGTTGTGGACCGATTTTCAAAGTTCTTTTTTTATCCGAAAGAATGTGCTCCCGAAGTGGTTCCATACAAATTTTGTTAAAATTGCTTTAGCGCTTTTTGAAAAGTTAGTTGTTATACCCCAGAACTAAAAACCCAATAACATGGAACGTCGAATTTAAACATACTCGTAATTGGAGAAAACCAAAACGTCATCTATGTATATGTATTTTTCGTTTTTGTTCAGTTTTTCAACCAAAAGCTGAAGCAATTTTGACAAAATTTATATGGGACCACCTCAGGAGTATATTCTTTCGGATAAAAGAAGAATTTTGAAAATCGGTCCACAACTGACGGAGAAATCGGTGGAAATACATTAAAAAAAAACATACATATAGTCGAACATAGAACCTCCTCCTATTTCGAAGTCGGTAAAAAACGATATGAATGCTGTCAGTAGATGATGAAAATACGATATGAATGCTGTCAATAGATGATGAAAAACCCATCCTTAGCTAAACGAAATCACGAAAATATCGCTGAATCAGCGACTGGCTTATCGAGATTTGTATAAAGGCGTCCTACTTTGAGAATTCGAGGAAAGAGTCCCGCAGTCGCGTTTAACGACTTGGCAGATAATAATAATAAGTGAATGAAAAGGATTTTCCTTTTAGCAGCCATTGTGACTTAGGTGTCACATTATTATGTCCTATTTATAGCACCTGCTTTATCTTAGTGATGATGGGAACATTTTTATAATGGGACCTGATTTCGGCATTGTGTAATATGGTATTAGAAACCATTTTATATTGGATATTTGATGACATCTATCCAAGATGATTTACTTAAAAATAACCCCAGATACTGGAGAGTAAATTAATCAATAGTCTATATAATTATAGAACCTTATTAGTGAGTTGGTGACCTACTTAAAAATTCTCAAGGTTAGAAAAGTTAAAATTCATTTTTCAGTTGAAATACTTACTTTATACTCGACCTTTGTCCGTTAATAATTAAAATAGAAATCATCTAAAGTATTTTAATATTATAAGACATTAAAATCCTGTAAAAAAAATATCCTCGAAAGCTAAAAAAGTCCTCTTACACGCTCGATCAATCATCATTCCGCCCCACTGACGCTCGCGTCACCACAGATAATATAGAATAAGGCAAGTTCTCACCGTAGGCTGCATACTGGCGATCGGCCAGCTGTTTCAAGCGTAAGCCGCTATTTATACGCCCAGGATATCGATTTTCCCCGGAACCGTTGCGTAATACACCACACAGCCAAAACGTTTGCCGCCTCTGACTGTTACACTCATGAAACGCACATCTTACTCGAAAACCGATAAATAAAACTTGAGTCGGATTTATTTTAAATCGAAAAAAAGAAATCACTAGGCTGTATGCGATATAACTTTGCCGAAAAAAATTGAAGTGTCAATTTCTAAAATAGAAGGCGGGAATTGAGTATGGTTTTTTTTTCTTTTTTTTTTTTTGGTCTCAGAGAGGCTGTGACTCCGTTGTGGTGCAGCTTGAGCGGAGGTTAGATACAACCGTACCCAGTGGCGCCCCCGAGCGAACTGCCGGTGCCACGGGGCGACTGCGCGATCCACGCATACAAACAAAGTCGCTACATTGTGTTATTGTTCAACCTTTATTCTGTACACTATAAAGTTGAAATTCACTTGAGTGCTGTGTAAAATTGAGGGCGACATTTTTGTTCAGTGGCTATCGCTCTTATTATTATACAAACAAGGTTGGTTTTAGTTAGATGTGGTGTTAAATGCTTTTGTGTTCTAGATAAGCATTGTTTCAGCATTGACGGAAGAATAGACATGATGGCGCCTATTTTTCATTCATTTGTCAAAACATTTGATTTAATTAATTCATCAGCATTCGGCTTGCTTTTGTTGGTTCCATATTTTTGTTAATGTTTTAAAAGACCCTTGAGATTGACCTTAGTGAAAAGATAGTTTTGGAAGAATCCAAAAAGTATCTTATATCGTCCCAGGGTTAGTTCACCCTTGTGCCAGGTTTATTCCAAATCTCTCCCTCTTTATTTATAAACATCAAGGATGATTCATGAGTACAAACATGATAATTCTATTCAGTCCGTAATTTAGTTATGAAAAAAAAATATTAGACAAGTATTTTTTGCTTTACCAAACCAATAAAAAATTACAAAGGTAAAAATCATCAAAGTTCAGGACTGGGGGCTCGTTTCGTCACTTTGTGGTAAAAAGTGTCGCACACCGTGACATCATGCGAAATTTCAACGCACTGTATCGTCAATTTTTTTGTTTACGTGACATAAGAAAAATACGTGTCCAATATATTTTTTGTTAACGTGACATAAGAACAATACGTGTCCCATATATTTAAGGTCCGAAACGACATTGCAATGTTTCGGAAGAGCATATTCGTAATGGCCCCAAAAGTTTATAACAAACTACTATATTAAATCAGCAGACAATATTAATGTATTTAAAAAGAAGTTATTTCTATTTCTAATTGAGAAGACATATTACTCTATTGAGGAATTCCTTAATGACCGAATATAATCTTTTTATGTGTAAGTGGTTGTAAAGTATTGCTTGCTTGTTATAAGAATGAGACTATTATCTATATGTTGACTGATATTTCTGATTATGTAATCTACTGCTTTTATCTGACATTTCCTGTAATTTTAATTGCAATCATGATCAATTATTGATATTATTATTTGTACACTAACAAGTGGTAGGACATAGAGATCATAATGTACTTGACTGTAACACCTATTGTAACCTATGTTCACAAATAAATAAATTGAATTGAATTGAATTGAATTTTTTGTTAACGTGACAGAACAAAAAATACTTGTCCCATATATTTTTTGGCAATTTAACTGACGGACTAATTATATGATTTTTTTAGGAAACAACCCTATTCTATTTAGTCTGTAAGTTAGATATATATATTAAGGTACATTTTTGACGTAGGTTTGAAGTTACGCGAAATTTCATCGTCTTCACTTTTTGTTTACGTCACAAAAGAAAAAATACTTATCTAATATTTTTTGATAATCTACCAAACGGACCAAATAGATTTTTTTAGTCATCATTATTCACAAACATCCAAACATACAGACTTCCATTTTTAACCGACTTCCAAAAGGAGAAGGTTATCAATTCGGATGTTTGAATTTTTTTTTATGTACGAGTATGTTCGGTCATAACTCCATCATATATTGATGGATTTTCAAAATTATTTTCTTGTTCGAAAGGGGTTTCTTTCGAAATGGTCCCATTTAAATTTCATATAGATCTGATGATGGGTTTCGGAGACAGACCACAGAACTCTTCAAAAATTGACAGCTAATCAACCGCGATTGCTGCGATCGACACAGTTTAATGGGGAACCACAACTAAAAAGTGAAAAATAAAAACTTTTTTTACAAAAAATAGAACCGACTTCCAAAAAAAGTCAAAATAACATCAATTTCGGAAGTCGGTGTCAAATAACGTAGACACAAAACCAGGAACACCGACTTCCGAAATTAAAGTTATTTTGACTTTTCTCGGAAGTCGGTTCTATTTTTTTTGTAAAAAAGTTTTTTATATTTATTATTAAGTAGGCTAGAAACAAAATTATTATGAAAGCGTTAACAACAACAATATTACTACTAAATAAATTATAACTTTTACAACAAAATAACTACTAACAACCAACATACCAACATTAACACAAAGCGAATTTCCGCTTCACTGAATAACATTTGCTACGCTTTCGTAGACCCTCGTAGGCGGTACGAACAAATCGTAGCAGAGCGTGCTACGAAGCGTAGCTTTTCGTAGCAAATACAGGTTATGAAGTCCGCATGTATTTTAATGTTTAATTTAATTTAAGGTACAGTACATTATACATATCGCTCTGTTAATGATATCTTTATCTGTTTAAATAAAATTCAAAGTCCTGACTGACTGATATATCAACACACAGCCTAAACCACTGGTCCTAGAGACATGCAATTTGGAGGGTGTGTTCTTTGTGAATTGTGAAGTAGGTCCACTAAGACAGCGTGGGTTGAAAGCTTCTAATTCGACGCGGGCGAAGCCGCTGGCAGAAGCTAGTCACATCTATAAAAATGGTACTACAAGTAGAATTTCTAATTTAAGTTGTCTTATAAGCATTTTTAGGGTTCCGAAAGTCCGAATGAAATAACGGAGCCCTTATAGGATCACTCGTGTCTGTCTGTCTGTCCGTCTGTCACAGCCACAGCCAATTTGTTCTGAATCTGCTGGACCGATAGAGTTGAAATTTGGTACACACATGAATATCTATGACCCAAACACGAACGTGTTAAGTAATATAATTAATTTGTAAAATAAAAATCAAAGTTTTTCAAACTCTGTCGTGCGACATATCAAATGAAAGGGTTGTGAGAGTCTCGAATATATTTTTATTAACCGACGAAAAAAAGGAGGAGGTTCTCAATTCGACCGTATATATGTTTTTTTTTTTTTTTTTTTGTGTGTATGTTCAGCCCTCACTCCGTCATTTATGAACCGATCTTAATGATTATTTTTTTATTAGATAGGGCATACCTCAAAGGTGGTCCCATGTCAAGGAAATCAGGATCTGATAATGGAATCCTGATAAAATTGAGAGAAAACCTCGAAAATTGTTGGCACGTTTAGCGTTTCTGTACGTATGTTCGGCCTTCACTCCGTTGTTTATGAACCGATTTCAATGATTCTTTTTTCCATAGATAGGGTATGCTTTAAGGGTGGTCCTATGTCAAGGACATTAGGATCTGATCATGGAATCTTGATAAAATTGAGAGAAAACCTCGAAATTTGTGGGCACGTTTAGCGTTTCTGTACGTATGTTCGGCCCTCACTCCGTTGTTTATGAACCGATTTTGACGATTCTTTTTTTCATAGATAGGGTATACCTCAAGGATGGTCCCATGTCAAGGATATTAGGATCTGATTATGGAATCCTGATAAAATTGAGAGAAAACCTCGAAAATTGGGCACGAATATTGTTTCTTCTACTTTTCGTAACTTTATCAGGTATTTGCATTTAGGAATCATCACATCATGAAACTGAGCTGATGATGGAAACCATACCTTTCCTTAACAATAGAAGTTAGTTATAAAAAACTGGTTTTAGTGACAGATACCACTTAATATACTTTGAAGAAAAGACGTCTTTGGAATATTGGAGGTAACCTCAACTGGTCAATATCCTGGGAACCTTATGAAAGGATGGTTACATCATCAGCTCAGTGCCAAGAGGAATGATGAAGGATTAGAAATTAGCTTCAGAGTATTTAAAGATGATGCGAGTCACAAAAAATCATAAAATAAAAAAGTTTTTAACAAAAAATTCAACCGACGAAAAAGAACTAAAAAGCAAAAAATAAATTAACCTTTTAAGTCTTGAGTATTGAGCTTATTTACCTACATAAAATATCAAATTTTATATAAACTAATTCTGAGTCGGCGCCAAATAATAAACGAAACATCTAGCCTTCTTCATTTCTACGTACATATAAAATTTAGATATTTAATAATCAGATTGTTGTTTGGCGCCGACTCAAAATTTTATTATTTAAAATTTGATATTTTATGTATGTAAATAAGCTCAATACTCAAGACTTAAAAGGTTAATTTATTTTTTGCTTTTTAGTTCTTTTTCGTCTGTTGAATTTTTTGTTAAAAAGTTTTTTATTTATGTATTGTAATTAATTAAACAGTAACTAACTAACTAATTAAATTATAATCATCTCTTTTAGGCTAACCGATTTTATCTATTTAGAGGGTTTGGCGCTGTATGCCGAGATACAGAACTCGTCCTACTTTGGCTACTGATGCCCCCATGTTGTTTAATCTTAAGCCTATAAATGTATAATGTAATCCATTGTATTATTTTTGGTGAAGAAGAATTAAATTATTATTATTATTTAAAAAATAGATGAAAAATTACCATTCCCCTCTCCTTTTCTCCGAAACCGCTGGGCCTAAAATTTTGAAAAAAATACAGAAAGTAGTTCCTTACTTACAGATTACAGGCAAACGTATAAAATGGAGGCAGTTTGAAAAAAAACCTGAAAAAAATATGATTTGTTCGGAACCCTTTGCGCGGGAGTCCGACTCAATCACGGCCGGTTTCTTTTATCATTGATAAGCTCGCACCTGACAACAATCTCATCTGATACTAAGCGATGGTGTTCTCTTGCTTCTGATTAGAGTATGTTCAAACTTATGTATATTGCATTATTACTAATATATAATATAATAAAGCTGAAGAGTTTGTTTGTTTGTTTGAACGCCCTAATCTCTAGAACTGTCAATCCGATTTGAAAAGTACTTTTTGTATATGGTAGCCACATTCATGTGGAAGGCTATGGCTATATTACCCTGGGACCTACGGGAGCAGAACAGTAACCAAACACGCGGGTAAAACCGCTAGGGACAGCTATATCTTAATATTCTTCTCAATAGAATCATGACTTATTGGAAACTAGTTTCAGCCAGCAAGTTGGATAGTATCCCAATGGAATATACTCTTGGGATATATATTGGTGCACGGGTAGATCATGTCCTGAAATAGGACACATCCTGGAAACGGGTAGACCAACCCGTGTGTCAAGTTTCATCAAAACACATTCAGACAGTAAGACGTGAAGAGGTTTTTTTTTTTTTTTGGGGGTTTGAAATCATCTTATGACTTCTTCCGCTCTAGGGTAGAGCGGAAGGGTGTGTCAGACTCTTACTGACTAAACCCACCCCTGTTCCTCCCTGCCCTACGCGCCCAGGGGCGAGGTAACTCTTTCGAATTTTTTATCCTCAACCCCCGGGCAGGCATTGGCCGTGGCAGGCCCCGTCCTTTGCTGACAACTCTTTGAGGCGCGCGTGGAACACTACGCGCCGTCGACTCTCGGGCCTGGTGCTGATCGGACGGCGAGTTACCCACTACTCGTCGTCCGCAGGCCCGGGTCTACGGTGGCCGGAGATCGTCTCGCAGCCCCTGGCGTCTCCTGCGGCGGCTGCGGCTGAGGGCGCTAGGGCGACTCTGCCGCTGTTGAGTCTCCCTAACGTGTGCCGCCTCCCTCTTCGCGAGCATTACTGCTTCGCAGAAGGAGGAGACGGCCCCCATTCCCTCTCGCTCCGTACCATGGCCTGAACCAGGGCACGGCGCGAGAGGTCGCTGCCGCCTATCGCATCCACGATGACACGGCGGTGCTCTGCCCAAGCGGGGCAAACCTCCACCGTATGCTCCACCGTGTCCTCTGGGCGGTCCTTGCAGTGAAAACACCCAGGGGTCACCTCAGCCTTGATCCGACGCAGGTACCTCCCGAAACAGCCATGTCCGGTGAGGACCTGCGTCAGGCGGAAGGTGAGGGCGCCATGGCGCCTCTCCAGCCAGTCCTCAAAGAGGGGCACTACCGCCGCGATGGTGGCGTGCCCAGCGCTGGGTTGCGACAGTCGCTCTCTCCATGTCACCATGAGATCCTGCCGGAGCTCTGTCCGCCGAGCCGCGAGTTGTCGCGGCAGCGGAGTTTCGCCCCGGCGTTTTGCCTCCTCGCGCCACTCATAGAGGTGCGCGAGGATTTTTGCCTCCAGATCCCACGGTGACAGTCCGGCAAGGAGGCTCGCAGCCTCACGGGAGACCGTGCGGTATCCCCGGATGATGCGGATCGCCATGACCCTCTGGGACGCGTTCATCTGGCGCGTTGATCGCTGCCTCAATGATCGCGCCCACACCGGTGCCCCGTAGAGGGCCATGGACCGCACGATTCCCGCGTAGAGCCTCCGGCAGGAGGCGTTTGGCCCCTTCAGATTGGGTAGGAGCCGCTTCAAGGCGGCTCCGGCCCTGTCCAATCTGGGAGAAGACGTGAAGAGGTACGAACAGACAGACAGAGTTTCTTTCGCATTTGTAATATTAAAGTGTTGGCCGGTGCCTGCATGCCTAGGGGTAGCGGATAATTTCTCAACATGAGTTACCGCACCTCTGGGCACTCAGGCAGGGAATTTCTTTTTTCTTTCTTTAAGTCATTGGATGATTTCCCACCCCACAAAAAAAAAAGTGTAAGTATGGATAATGGTGCCGATTCTGTTGTGCACAAACTAAACTTAATTTAGGCTATTGCTATCTTATTTTCTCTAATAAAACAAGAAAGAGACGGACGTAAATTAGATCTGTCAATATTTCCATACAAATTAAGGGTAAACGTAAAAACAAGTCGACTACAAACATGGTGAAGCGCAAGGCGTAAAGTAGTTATCTCTAACTTAGATCATATCTGTAACCGTCCTTTTCTCGCACTGCCTTTTAGTAAAAGATAGCTATTCTCTCATTTTAGTTTAGTTATTGAACAAGAGAATCGGCAGCAATCATCTAACTTTATTTCAAGCGCAATTTGGGACATCGATATAAAGAAGCAAGAAAATTTAATATCCACCAAATAGGTGCCATCCCCTGAAACAAACAAGCTAATGAACTAGGTCAAGTTTAAAATAAAAGTCGCAAAAACAAAAAACTCACCCAGCGAAACCTTCAGGCGAACTTTAGCTTAATTACAAAATCATTGAGAAACCTTTTTAAACAATCTTTATGGTTGATATTTTAACTGATTTAGTGTTACGTGTTTGGTACCATGGCGTCTAATATTTAATATTTTTTTTGCGTTTTTAATAATAATAATTAATATTCATCAATCCGACACATTATTTCTATCAATCCGACACATTATTTCTGGTTGTTCTCGTCTAGCTAACGGAGACTATTTACATAGACACAACCTTGTAGCCAGGATTATCCACCAGCAACTAGCTCTTAAATACAATCTTGTGGAATCGGAAGTACCGTACTATAGGTATGTGCCCGACCCCAGTTCTCGAAAATGGCAATATCACGTTGTATTGGGATCGATCTATCATCATTGATAGGACTATTGTTGCCAATAAGCCTGACAGTGGTGATAGATCGACTAGAGCGTCGCACAATGATTGTTGATATAGCGGTCCCCTAAAATCAAACGACTTTGGACCCTCTATCAAAAAAAAAAAAATAATAAAAAAAAAAAAATAAAAAAAAAAGAAATAAATAAATAAAAAAAATAAACAAAAAAAAACAACAAAACACACAAACAGAATAAAAAAAAATAAAACACACACACAACAAACAACAAACATAATAAATAAAATTAAATAAATGGATTAATATTCAAAATAATAATTATAATTTTTAATAATAATGTTTTTTTTCGCCAAGCCTCACTGGTGCGGCGTAGAGTTGTGACGGGTTAACATTTATATTTTTAGAAATACATAAATATATACATAACTAAACTAATAAATAACATAATAGGATAAAGAGGCTAAAAGAAAAAAAAATATGTACAAGCGGCATGAAAAAGGGAGGAGTATAATTCATTGGACATCGAAAAATTCGTCCACATCGCTGTCAATGGGAAAAGTGCCCAGAACCCTGGCGGGTCGTATGGCACGGCACGCCAGCATTAATGGTGAGACCAGAAAGCTGGCCTCAGCATTGCCATTGAAGCCAGCTTTCTGGTCTCACCATTAATGCTGGCGTGCCGTGCCATACGACCCGCGCTCCGGCTGCAGGATAGGCTATGGTGCCCGACGTATTCGACTGCTTCCCCACATTGGCAGCGATGTGGTGACCTTTAACCTTTTATGCTGTATTTAGTGCTCTAAATAAAGCTTCAAAAATTAGGAGTATAGTAAAAGAATTTAGTGAATAAGTGCTACAAATTTTAATCAAGATCTTCTTACTAGGTGAAAGTCGTTCAGTGCTAGACATAGTCGTAGGCCTCTCCCGATCCTGTGCTTCTCGCACCTGACAGACTTCCATAGACTTCACCAGGTCATTCGACCTCTTTTCAACGCTGCTTCTTCGGATATGCGGTCACCACTCCAACTAGAACCTTGCGTACACTGTCATTTATGTTTAGCGATTCCTAGGACTACGTGGAATACGTTGGTTCTCTTGAGGATCACTTCATTTCTAATTCTAATTTTGTACCCTGTTGTAAGAAATAACATTTCCGCTTATCGGAGATTCTAATCCGCGGATCGTACCTGGTCCAAAAACCTCTTTACAGTTACTAAACTTATGTATTAGAAATACCTAACTGGTACTTTGAAATGATTCAGAAAGCTTTGAACAAAAACGCTTTTAAAATGATCAAAGTCCTGGAAAACCTTTTATACAAAAACTCGTGAAGTTACGCTTTGATATTAGCAAAGTCACGAATGTTATTTGTAACGGTCAACAAAAAGATAGGTACCCACTGAAAAAAATAAATTTCTGAATTAACAATTTGAGGTTGTACATTTGTCAGAATGTTTTTTTGCCTGAAAACGCCACACTTTGTGAGGTTAGAGTTACACTTTCCTACTTGGGTTCTAAGGCGGTTCAGAGACTTCGTAGTACACTTTGTAGTTCTAAGTTGAGGTATTCGACTGCTGACAGATGCGTGCACTGACTGGACAGGTCCACTCAAATATGTGTGGTTCCTTCTTCAAAAGACCATTACAGACACTAATCTGCATGATCCTCAGCATAATTATTGCGAATGTGAGAACTATGTAGGTCGTTATATTCACACAGATTTCATGATTGTCTGGCAGTTTGAGTACTTTTGCGGCCTACCCAGATGTCCTTACTTTGGTATTTTTCGTCGGTTCGTTGAGCTCCTTAAAATTGTGAGTTGAGCTACACGATAACTGACAAATGCTTGCACTGTCTAGACAGGTCCACTCAAACCTGCGTGCTTTCCTCAAAAGCTCATCTCAGACATTAAAGTACATGGTTCTCATATGACCAGTAAATATTGTATGGATTAGAACACTTTAAAAGAGACTTTGACCTCTGAGTTTGTTCGGTGTTTCTTCTCAGTGTAGTCAGCTAGGAAACACCGGCCTCATCTAGCTTAAACTGACAAAAAACATTGACGTGTAAAAGTGTTCCTTGGAACCTATTTACTAAATAAACATCATTTATCATTTATTTACTACGGAAGATATAAGACCCTGTGGGAAGGTGCTCACATAGTGTTTAATTGTTAGTGGGTGGGGAGAAAGTGTCCTGCCCCAATTTGCAGCGAGTGTCGGCTGGGTGTCCTGACAGCTGCAGTTGTTTTAGCATAACAAAAACTAGAAAACGATCTAAACCAGCAAACAAAATTTATCAAAAGCTGATCACTGTTAGCAGTTGTGCTAACAGTGATCGTGACGTCAGAGCCAGCCCTACGAAGCTGGCTAACCTCCCTCTCTCATGAAGACTCGCACTCAATTAGGAGAGAGCCCCTGAGAATATTAAGTACGCCACCGAATTTGCCCGTATTTTTGTAGGAAAGCTCAATAGTATCGAGTTTCAGCTGAAACCAGTTAATAATGTGGTTACTGAGAAGCCTGTTTTTGGTTGTTTGAAATAAATGGTTCTTTTTGAATATTTATAACGTGCTTTTTTAATGTCGTTGGTTTATTGATAAGAAGGGGGAGATAGAACTATACTTTTTTTTTTTTGTGGGAGTGGGAAATCATCCAATGACATCTCCCGCTCTAGGGTGGAGCGGAAGGGCGTATCAGACTCTTACTAACTAAAACCCACCTCTGTTTCTTCCCTGCCCTGAGTGCCCAGTGGCGAGGTAACTCTGTTTCGAATGTATCCTCAGATGGAACTAGGCTCATTGGCAATGTGGTATGTTTATTTAATCGGTGCCTAGACCAAATAAAAAATGTCCTGCGCGGAATATGTCTTGTTTCAGCTATTGTTCTATATTTTAGGGGATTTATTTGTTATACTTTTATCAATAGTGTTTAAAGAGTGTCATTTGAGGCTTCAGCTGTTCTGTTTAAAATAAATTAAAAAAGAAACAAATAAATTTGTTAAGCTGAAGAAGGTAACTCTGGGATACATTCCATGCAACAGAAACATAGAGTTGGCTTTACTAAACCAGTCTCCAGAATCCTACTAATATTATAAATGCGAAAGTTTGTATGTTTGTGTTTCAATCACGCGAAAAAAGCTGAAGGGATTTGAATGAAATTTTGCACACAGATAGATTATAACCTGGATTAAAACATAGACTACTTTTTACCATGCGGCCGGAACCGCTGGCAGAAGCTCGTGTTATATACTTCTAAAAACATTATTTTGTTACTGGCACAAGCCCGCCTTACTATTCCCACTAACTGTAACTCATGAAAGCCGGAACCAATAGTGGTGACCAGCAGAAAACGCCGAGCCAATGAAGCTCGACGAGTCCCGGAGAAACTATTCAACTGTCTTGGATCCCTCAGCCAAATTAATTACAAAAGGACAGCGGTGAGGTAAGAAAATATAATTTCTACTTCTATATCAAGTAGGAGACAGAAAATATCTAGGCAAATAGATACAAAGAAAAAACTGCACAAGTGCGTGTTAGACTTCGCATATTTAGGGTTCCGTACCAAATGAGGGAATTTCAAAGAAAAGATCTGCTTTATCAATATATTGGAATTTTTTATTACTTAAAAGATATAAGTATACAAACTAATAATAATACCTAACATGTACAAATGCGTATGAACACAACTGACACGTGAGTGCCAGCAATAAGGCTCCGTTTAGACCCTACGGGTACGGAACCCTAAAAAACGACCTCACCAGGTCATCGGTCTACCTTGTGGGGTGCCTTCCAACGCTGCGTCTTTCAGTACGCGGTATCCACATGCATACTCAAAACTATCCTTATTACATGTCCCTGTAAAGCCGCGGTTCCACCTGTAAGAAAATTGCATGCAAGTTGAATTACATTGCGGGGTACGAACGACTGATCCATCACATTATACCTTGGTAGCCCGCAATGTAATGTAATGAAGACGATCCCAACGAGGTTAACTGGATGTAGCTAAATAGAGAGGCTGCATAACAGACCTCAACAACCCAGTAATTGGGTAACAAGATATCCCGTAGCAAGGCTGGTGTCGGGACTAACAGTTTTTTTTTTAAACTGCTTTCCAAGGCACGGAGTAGGAGTCCCGGTATGTAATGCCAACCATCCACGAACCGACCTCGGCAAGAGATGCTTAACCTTGAAGATTAACCCGTCTGACGTCATTATAAATCTAATATGGCGCACTCCCAAAGATGGACTACTAGTTATTTTTTATGCCATGATATGGATATCGAATCAAAGGATATCTTAAAAAAAAATTAAAAGTGTTTTTAGATTTTTTAAACTATAATTATTAAATTAAATTATATTATCATTTATTTCAGGAAATTCCCATATTAATTACAACAACATTATTACTAACAATATAAAATAAAAATATAATCAAAATCATTAAATAATATAAAATAATTGTTAGCAGGAATATTGACAGCCATATACAAATAAATAGTTAGCTTCATATATGGCTCTCAATATGCCATTGTCAGAAACATGTACACGGCTCATAAACGAGGCCCTAGCCTTACGCAATACAGCAAAGAAATCGTCAACCCTGTTCTCCGCAAACATGCCGGACGCACTACACCGCCACGGTAGCCCAAATATGCACCTAAATGCATTGTTGTATTGCACACGTAAGGTGTTATATGTGCGTTGAGTGTGTTTGTACCAGAGGTGGCCAGTGTAAAGCGACCGACAGTACGCATTAAACAGAGTGACTTTAACTTGTCTGGTACATTTAGCGAAACGCCGAGCAAGCATGTTACTTTTCGCGGTCAACAATCTCCTCTGTCTCTCTAAGTCGTCATCGTCTCGCAGTTTATTCGTTACGATATGTCCGAGATATTTAAAACTTTTAACGATATATCAGGTGTAGGTAAGGGACTGTTATCATTATATAGCTGTCGCAGCCATCTCGTTGAATCCGCCAGTCAATCGGACGTCTAGGCCGTTCATTAAACGCGCCAATTAAATTACTGAAGGACAACCAGTGAAGTCGTGGAACGCAACGTTTAACCAGATGGCTGGATGTCGTCTAGTCATTTAGTTAAATTGAATATTGATGAGTTTGTGATACCACTGATCATGACTATGTGTGTACAAAAGGCAATGTTAGGATGCAAGAGCGAGCGTAACGAGCAGGCGATTTTAATGAACGGCCTAGGCGTGCAATTAAGGCCCTTCTCGCGGTCCAGTGGCGCCCTCATTGAATAAAAAATCGTAGCATAGCACAGAAAAAAAATATTAAAAATTCCAACTTCACGTTTGTTACAAAGAGGATAAAGAATTTTTATGTTGTTAAAACAGGTCTCAAAATGTTTCGTATCCAAAGTAGTAGGCAGAAGTGTCAGAAACGGCCGTTTTTGCCACTTTTTAATATTTTTTTTCTGTGCTATGCTACGATTTTTTATTCAATGAGGGCGCCACTGGACCGCGAAAAGGGCCTTAAATGGCGATTTCAACCAGATGGCTGCGACATAGCCACGAGCCCCTCTAAATTACACAACTAGCAGGTATTTATTATTAAGTGTTGGTTTTGCTATATGGTATTAGTTCGGTAACTTCCTGTAAACATTTCCGTTTCCCTTTGAAGGTTACTACTTTGTTTGGCTTCTATTTCTGTAAGAAATACACTACTCGGCTTGGCATCTGGCTAAAAGGGGCTTTCTTTGATGTAAGCTTTCATTGGATTGGGTATACATGATGACTTTTAATTCATGAATATTATCAATTATTATTTATTTAAACTTGATGTACAATAGTGGTACTTAAGCAGACTTAATGCAACAAGGCATTATCTAACAGTCAGCCTTTGGGTTAAATAGACTACTCTGTGGTAGGTGTACAACAACAAATAAAAAAATTAAAATTTTAAAAATCGAAATTAATACTTATAATAAAATACATCAAAATCTGCCTAGCCTTTTCCCAACTATATTGGGGTCGGCTTCCAGTCTAACCGGACGTAGCTGAATATCAGTATTTTACATGGAGCGGCTGCCTATCTGACCACCACAACCCAGTTACTGGGTAATACGATACCTCTTGGTAAGACTGGATGTCAGACTTTCGTGCTTCTGACGACCCGTAACGACTGTCAAAGACCCACGATTGACAGCCGGTCCATCTGGTCACCCATCGATGGACCAAAACCGGCAAGCATACCTGATGGATCGACCCGTGCGGTTTTTATATTACAATAAAACTAATAAATATTATAATAAATACCAAATATTAAAATATAAAAACCAACAAAAACTCAAAATACAATGACGTGAGAGATTTCTGGTTTGGTCTCATGAGACAGAAGAGATCACTCTTCGATAGAAAGATCTTCATCAGAATCATTTCAGCTGACAGACGTCCACTGCTGGACGTGTCCCCCAAGTGTCGCCACAGTGAACGTCATCCTGTGCGTCTAGCATCCATCAGCTTCTCGTGACCCTCACTAGATCATCAGCCCACCTTGTGGGAGGCCTTCGAACGATTACAATTACGTTTATCTGGGACATACGGTCCAGTAGGGTTAACTTCGAGAAAGAAGAGATAAAGAAGATGAAAAAAGAAATCGCAAAGAAAAACCGGCCAAGAGCGTGTCGGACTTCCCACCTTTGTTCTTGAAGAAAATTTTCATTTATATATATATACAGAAGCTGTATTTAAAATATGTCAACCCATTTTCGTTACTCCCTGTATATTTTAACCTTACACGGCATAATTTACTCTATTATGTTTGTGACGATGTCAGAGAAGAACCAAATAAAAAACTGGTTAAGTGCATGTCGGATTTCGGACATTAAGGGTTCCGTACCGGGCCTGCGGACGGCGAGTAGTGGGTAACTCGCCGTCCGATCAGCACCAGGCCAAAGAGTCGACGGCGCGTAGTGTTCCACGCGCGCCTCAAAGAGTTGTCAGCAAAAGGACGAAGCCTGCCACGGCCGATACCTGCCCGGGGGAGGAGGATAAATTCGAAAGAGTTACCTCGCCCCTGGGCACTCGAGGCAGGGAGGAACAGGGGTGGGTTTTAGTCAGTGAGAGTCTGACACGCCCTTCCGCTCCACCCTAGAGCGGAAGAAGTCATAGGATGATTTCCCACCCCCCCAAAAAAAAAAAGGCTTCCGTACCAAAGTATACGTAATAATACACATTATCACCAAATTTCGAGTCCTTATGTCAATGGGAAGTTAAAAAATTATTTGTAACAAAATTTTGTGACAGCCGACGGACGGACAGACAGATAGACGGACACGTGAGTGACAACAATAGGGCTCCGTTTTGACTCTTCGGGTATGGAACCCTAAAACATGGTTTAAAAAACCTTTAAGAATTCCTGTTGATGGATTTCAAATTCTAATTGGGTTTTTATAAAGTGTGATCGGATTCTAACATTAATAGCATTTATTGTTGGGCCAGCAATAAAATGATAGCATTTATTGTTGGCCCAACCAAATGCCAACAATAAATACTATTAGGGAATTTCTAATACGGTTGTCATGTCTCCGAAGCAATCAAGAATCTATTAACGCTACGGACTTATTAGAAGTCTAGGTGCAAAAGTCATTACAAATTCCTTACAAGGAATTGGAACTGAGAAATATTAAACACATTCCTTATTCGTTAGTGGATTGCGAGTAGTGGCTGGTATTTTATAATTTCAAAGTGCCTGTAAATGTTTTAATCCTACTAATATTATAAATACGAAAGTTTGTATGGATGGATGTATGGACGGAAGTTTAGTTTAGTTTTCGGAAGTTACTCAATCACGCCAGAACGGCCTAACGTATCTGGCTGAAATTTGGCACAGAGATAGATTATTGTCAGGAATAGCACTTATGCTTTAATTTATAATGGGGGAAGTACTCGTTCCACGTGGGCGAAGCCACTAGCAGAAATTAGTTTGAAATAAATGCTTTTAGTTGGGGTTTGAGATGGCACCAATGTCGTCTGCCCAAAAAAAACCTTTAAAACACTATAAACCGTTGATGGCTACTAATTCTTAATTCTAATATGGTTCTCATGTCTCCGAAGGAATCCAGAATCTATTAACGCTACGGACTTATTAGTAGTCTAGGTACAAAAGTCAATTTAAATTCCTTATAAGGAATTGGAACTGAGTAATATTAAACAAATTCCTTATTCGTTAGTGGGTTGCGAGTAGTGGGTGGTATTTTATATTTCAAAGCTTTGTTTGTTATTACTTGGAACTGGCTCGCTGCCAAACGAGTGCCGCGGAATTTATTGTTTAACTTGAGAACTGGAAAATGCAATCCTTGAAGTACGAGTATTATAGTTGTGTTTGTGACATGTTGGGGAAATTCATTCTAATAGGATTTTTATAGTAAATAAGAGCCGGGTCAATTTAATTACCGTTCTTTTTTTAATTTATTTTTTTTGGTTAAAACCAAAAAAATTAATGGTGGTGGTGTTGGTGGTTTTTTGGTTTTGATTGATTGAAAGTGTATACCTAAATATAATTACCTACCTAAATAGCTAAGTATTTTATAAGTATGTCATCATCATCTGCCTAGCCTTTTCCCAACTATCTTGGGGTCGGCTTCCAGTCTAACCGGATGCAGCTGAATACCAGTATTTTACATGGAGCGACTGCCTATCTGACCTCCACAACCCAGTTACTGGGTAATACGATACCCCTTGGTAAGACTGGTTGTCAGACTTTCGGGCTTCGTGTTATAAAACATATGCTGCTATAACTGAAAATTAGAACAAATATTATATTTCTGTTAGACTTTCCATTTTTCTTTTAAATGTAAACCTTCTGCCGACAATTACGAACGCAAAAAAGAAAACAGTCATATCGTTCGAGCCGATCTCAAGTGATGCTATCATACGTGTGGCAATTGATTTTTATTTAAGTACCTATTTAGAATTTAGGCGTTGTAAAAAATCATAAAAATATCGAAAAACCCGACAGATAAAAAACAAATAAAAAGTTCCAAACAAGTGACTTTTCAAGCAGTGTGATGCAGTTGGTGGCAGTTATTTTAGTTCAATCACAGATTTTATGCCACCAACTGCATCAGACTGCTTGAAAAGTAACTTGTATGGAACTTTTTAGTTGTTTTCTATCAGTCGGGTTTTTTAATATTATCAATTTTTTTATTTCCTAAATTTTAGAGAGTTATATTTTTGGAATCGTCTCCTCGAGCTCTTTATTTTGATACCCGACATGACAAACCCGGGCCTGCGGACGGCGAGTAGCGGGTAACTCGCCGTCCGATCAGCACCAGGCCCGAGAGTCGACGGCGCGTAGTGTTCCACGCGCGCCTCAAAGAGTTGTCAGCAAAGGACGGGGCCTGCCACGGCCAGTGCCTGCCCGGGGGTGGAGGATAAATTCGAAAGAGTTACCTCGCCCCCGGGCGCGTAGGGCAGGGAGGAACAGGGGTGGGTTTTAGTCAGTAAGAGTCTGACACGCCCTTCCGCTCCACCCCAGAGCGGAAAGAGTCATAAGATGATTTCCCACCCCCCAAAAAAAAAAAAAAAAAAACCCGACATGACAAAGTCACAAAAAAATACGACTACCCTTTTTTTAGGGTTCCGTAACCGAAAAAAAGGGGTCCAAACGGAGCCCTATTGTTGTCACTCACGTGTCCGTCCGTCGTCTGTTACAAAATTTTGTTACGAAGAAATTTTTACGTATACTTTACTAACAAATACCAATATTTGGTACGGAACCCTTAATGTGCGAAGTCAGACACGCCAAGTGCCAGTTTTTTTTTTAATTTCTTAAAGCCTATATCACTTCGGCAGTCCAGGCCAATCTAATAATATCTCAATAGTAAAATCCATCAAGTCCGTATCAATCCGTTTAGGCTACATCGCGTGCCAAAGAAATAGACATACACACGTATGTACATACATACAAACATACATACATCTCTCGAAAAACATTACCCTCCTTCTGGAACAGCCTGGTAAAAAAAGATTTTAAAATGTGACTTCAGCAGCAAAATCTTTCTCAGTCCACCTTACCGTGCTTATCTTCTTTACTATATAAAAATAAGTCGGGTTTTCCTTCCTGACGCTATAACTCCAGAACGCACGAACCGATTTCCACGGTTTTGCATTCGTTGGAAAGGTCTCGGGCTCCGTGAGGTTTATAGCAAAGAAAATTCAGGAAAAATTTCAACAGAAAAGCGGGTAAATCTTTTTTCACATACAGCGCCATCTCTGATACATAGCATGTACTACAAACCAATATTTTAAGTAGATGGCGCCGGTGCGTGATACATTGTTTGACAGCTACTCATTGTTCTCTGCTCAGTTAATTTCATGTGACAAACCAGTATTGTGTTCACTGTGAAATTCTGAAAAAAAAGTAAAAAAAAATAAGTTATTCGTTTCCTAACATTACAATTGGAAACCATCAAATCAATCACGTGTATTGTGCAAATTTTTATTCAATTTCAATTGTACATTTAGCAGTGCATTTGGAAAATGGTCAAAGAGTTTACTTCACTGAGGCTAATGCGGCACAACGAGCTGAGAGACCACCATCGACAACATTGATTAGCTTCTTTGCAATGTGTGAAGCAGATCCATTCGCAGCGACGCTGATGTACGTTGAAATGCCCAAGAATTACACTTGGAATCAATCAACAAAGAAATTCCAACGTCGCAAACAAGGAACCCCAGTTCCAGATTGGCCACAGGTGTTTTCCACTGATGCACTAGGTCGCATGTATACTGTTCATCCTAGAAATGATGAATGTTTTTATTTGCGACCGCTGTTGGTAAATGTACGTGGACCAAAATCATTTGCGCATTTGAAAACTGTGAATGCCAAACATATCGAGAAGCATGTCAACTATTGGATTTGCTGGAGAACGATTCTCATTGGGATTTATCACTTGCGGATTCAGTTGTTTCATCAAATGCGTACCAAATACGAACGCTGTTCGCAATTATCATCACCACATGTTTTCATTCACAACCAATTCAGTTATGGAACAAATACAAAGACGACATATGTGAAGATATCTTGCATCGCTTGCGCATTCAAACGAATAATCCTGACATCCAAATAACCGATGAAATCTACAATGAAGGATTGATTCTGATTGAGGATCAATGCTTGACTATTGCAAACAAGCTACTGATTGAAGTAGGAATGATTGCGCCAAATCGATCGATGCACGATGCATTCAACCAAGAATTATATCGAGAGCTGCAATACAATGTTGATACATTGCAGGAATTCGTTCGAAATAATGTGCCATTGCTGAATGAACAGCAAAAACAAGTATACGAAACATTAATGCAAGCGGTGGACAATAATACTGGTGGTCTATTCTGCCTGGACGCACCTGGAGGAACAGGGAAAACATTTGTCATTTCATTGATTTTGGCCACTATTCGATCAAGATGTGACATAGCTTTGGCGTTAGCATCATCTGGAATTGCGGCGACTCTTCTAGATGGCGGTCGTACTGCACATTCTGCGCTTAAGTTGCCACTCAATTTAAATACAATTGATACTCCAACATGCAATATTTCCCGATACAGTGCAATGGGAAAATTGTTGATGCAATGCAAGCTCATTGTTTGGGATGAGTGCACAATGGCACATAAGAAATCACTTGAAGCACTTAACTTCACACTGAAGGATCTTCGGCGAAATAACATGTTTGGCGGCTTGATGATATTGTTGGCAGGCGATTTCAGGCAGACGTTGCCAGTAATTTCCCGTGGAACGCCTGCAGATGAAATGAATGCTTGCCTGAAGGCATCACCTTTATGGAATAACGTAAAAACATTATCGCTAACCACTAATATGAGAGTTCAACTTCAAAATGATCAAAGTGCTGCACAATTTTCCAAACAATTGTTAGCTGTTGGAAATGGAAAAGTCCCAGTTGATGCGACATCTGGATTAATTACTCTTACCAACGACTTTTGCCGATTTGTAGACTCTCAATTAGCTCTTATTGAAAATGTTTTCCCAAACATTAGTGAGAATTATCAGAATTATGCTTGGTTAAGTCAACGAGCAATTCTTGCCGCAAAGAATAATGATGTACACGCACTGAATTTTACCATTCAATCAAAAATTGCTGGCGATTTGGTGACATACAAATCCGTTGATTCCATAAAAAATCTCGATGGTGTAGTAAATTATCCAACGGAGTTTTTGAACTCTCTGGAGTTACCAGGATTTCCACCACATAACTTGCAACTCAAAGTTGGTACAGTTATTATGATATTGCGTAATTTGAATCCACTGCGACTTTGCAACGGTACTCGACTTTCGGTAAAAAGACTTATGCCGAATTTGATTGAGGCAACCATTATTAACGGAAAGTACGCAGGTGAAAATGTATGTATTCCTCGAATACCAATGATTCCGACTGATCTTCCGTTTGACTTCAAACGATTGCAATTTCCAGTTCGCTTGGCGTTCGCAATGACAATTAAGTCGCAAGGCCAATCGCTTAGTGTTTGCGGGATAAATTTAGAAAATCATTGTTTTTCACATGGGCAGTTATACGTTGCGTGTTCACGAGTTGGGAAACCATCCGCTTTGTTTGTGTTAACGTCAGACCAAAAAACAAAAAATGTGGTTTACCAAAGAGCACTTCAATGAAACGGATAATTTGCGGACACGTATAACGCTTCGATTCAGTATTTACTTTGGATTCACTTTCATTTACTTAGAGAAGTTCAACTAAATAACACTTCATTTTTGTAATCGAAATGAATTCATTACTGTTGTGAAATGAAATAAAAATTTTCCTTTTCAAGTATAAAACAAAAAAAAATTTTTTCTTCTTCTTTTAATCACCAAACGAAATGTTACATAAAACGAAGCCATCTGGTGGCAAAACGGAGTTCGCCGGGTTTGCTAGTACCAGATATAATTTTTTGGAACGAAGTTCCTTATCGCGCGTTGTGAAAGGGGGCTAGACGGAAAAAATTCTTACGAAAAGTTGTCACGACACTAATGAGGCTGTCCATCCAAAAAGATTGTGTTGGAAAAACAATCTAATAAAAACTTCTTGTATTTTTGGTGGGTAGGTACAAAGTTTGCAAGCAGATCAAGCATTATCAAACATTATTTGTTATAGTTGTTGTTATTGCTAAAGAGTTGAGTTGAGCTGAGCTAAGCTGAGCTGAGCTGAGCTGAGCTGAGCTGAGCTGAGCTTAGCTGATCTAAGCTGAGCTGAGCTGAGCTGAGCTGAGCTGCGATGAGATGAGATGAGAGGAGATGAGATGATATGATGAAGTATAACTTCTTACGTGCGTGCGTGTGTGCGTAGTTAATAATAAAAAAAATATTATAAATTAAAAAAAATAAAATTATATTACAATTCCTTCACTAATTAATCGAAAGGAACTTCGTTCCATCCGGGTGTCCCTTGACACCTCTCAAGTTTTTTTTTTTTTCTTAGCTTGGGTGTCAGTGGATTAAACTTAGAGTCCATGTAAGATTTATAAAACTAATTAGAATTAATTAGTACCTTATTAAGAAAGAAGAAATTGTAAAAGGAGCAAAATTTTCATTATTTATTTTTTCCATTTCCGCAGATTTGTAGGTGAATGAAACTTCAATTTCTAAATCTGTGATTTAAATTAGGTACTATCATCTTATAATTATTGTATTATGAGAAATGTATATTTGACCATTGTGGTACTACTTACCACTAGGTTTTATGAGAGAGAAACCAGGAACACATTATTTTATTGAACATAAAACAACGCCATCTGTTAGAGGGAGCAGACTGGCAGCTTTCCTTGTTAATGAAGTTAGGTTGGCAACATGTAAGGGGTTCTTCTGGGTTGTGCGCTACCGTTTCAAAAGTCGGAGCATAGATGGCGGTATAGACACGGCGGATGCTTTTATTGGAGAGACCGGGGCTTTACTTTTGTTAAAATCACTAAAGAGAATCAAATCTTTATGAAATTTCGTTTATTTAAAAAAAAATCAACACCCGGATAGTTTGAATGTTGATAAATATGGAAAGCATAGGATTAATCACCTAGTTATTCATCAGAAATTAACTTTTTCACGTTTCTCTCCCGTAAACACCGTGCAAAGAAAACGTGCATTTTTCCGGGCAAAAAAGTATCCAATTCAGTATAGATAAAGTTATAATAATATACCAATGGCTACCCTCGGCAACAGGCCCCGCGCCGCCGCTGCGAGGCAGCATTCCACAACGTTTTTCAGCTCAATACGACCAGAAACCAAGGTTATCGACGTACTCAAGCAAACACTCACACTGAAATGGAAATGGGCTGGACATTTACAAAGAGTAAGTGATGACAGATGGACCCAAACCATAACAAACTGGTATCCCCTCAACAAAAAGAAAAGACGAGCTAGACCCAACAAGAGATGGAGTGACGACATATCAAGCTTGATAGGAAAAACACGGAGCAGACTAGCTAGGGATAGAAAAAGATGGAGACAGATGGAGGAGACTTTTACCGCACTAGGCGGTCTTTAGAATAATCCTAGATAAACAAACCAAATAAAAAACTACTGTCTATCTATTATAATTTATATACTAACAATAATGATTGCTAATAATTTCAATGTATTTTATTTGATTTTACAGTTATTTATTTCTGTCATTTTTCTGCACATTAAAACTAATATTTATTTGAATTTTGATTGGAATGAAGTTTAAAATATTTAATTTACTATAACTATTTTTAACTGTGCTAATTAGTATTAGATAAACAATAATTAATAGAATGAAGTTTAAAATTAATTAATTTAGATCCTACCTATTTTTAACTGTGATAATTTTTAGCAGGTAAACAATAAATATTAATGATTTGATTGAAATTGAATTGAAATGCACTTTATATTTTTATTTATAATGTATGAAAAGATTGTACTTATATTAATTGGAAGGAATCAATAAAAGCTTTATTATTATTATAGGTTTAGAGAGCTACTTTAATTAATAATAATTTCCTCCATTAATTTATAACATGACCGCCATTCCCACATCGCGGTTAGCGCAACAATTGTCCGCGCGACGTAACCTTGCAGCGGGGTGACGATTTCATGTCAATTGTTAAATGTATGGGAGTGGCGGAACGAACAGATGCGCTGTGCTTCGGGGTGATTGTGGATTTATTTGTATTTTAAGTGTCTGTGATCTGTGGTTTGGTAGAGCTTAAGTTTTAACATTATATTATGCCTACTATAAACTACATTATATTATGCCTGATTTGTTTGTGTAAAGTTGACAAGACAGATACAAGAAGATTTTAGACTTTTAATTTTTTTTCTGTTTTCAGTTTTTTTAAATTATTTGCTTATCTTCATAAATACATTAAAACAGGTTTGTTTTATGATTTTTATTTCTTAGTTTTAGAAAACTCTAAAACCTTATCTGACTTCAGGCTCGCAGTTTATGATACTTATATAAAACACGATAAAATCTTCTACCAACAAATAAAGTCGCAAAAAGCTCACAAATCCATTCACAACATTGGTTCAGCTTACAATATAGCAAAAACTTTCAACAATATAATCTGTACTAATAACTATCCGTTATATTATCTGTGACACTTTTCACAACTTTCTCCGGTATCAAGCTGAGCTGTCAATTAAAATGTTCGTCGATTCGACACACCACAGAGCCCCGTCACACAATTTACCAAAGTCAAAATTTCAATTACGTACTTACACTAATTTTGACATACCTCCATTTTGACAACTGTCAGTTGACTTTCACCCTTATTGCCTTGTGTTAAGAGCTAGAGGGTAAGTACGGAATTGGAAATATTGTATGTCGGTTGAAGTACTTAGTATAGATGACAATGTTGAAAAGATCATGAGTGCATTAGCCATTGTGGGGACACAAAGGGATATCTTCTATGATATACGTCAGCGGTACTAAAGGAACCACAAAGATAATGAAGCACACCAAGTACATGAAATGGAACTTTAAGTTGATGACGGTAAGGGTTAGATGAAATGCTTTTTGTAAGTTGGTATCTCCGAAGAATGGTTTGTATAGATTTTTTTTCGGTTTGCGTTCAGTAAATTGGGTTAAAACTTATATTTGACACTTCAATTCATGAGTGTCGAGTATTTAGAGCTCATTGTTTGTAATCCGATTAGCAATGTTTGTTGTTTTGTTTAGCTTCGAGTGCTTGACTTCGTTTGGGATCAACAGGTGTGAACATTGAATAGGATTGAACTGTATTAAATTTTAATGGTTAAAATATTTATTTATTGTTTGTGAAAGACAGCTCAATGGTTCAACGAGAAAAGGTAAGTACCTAAATACTTACAGGAAGAAAACTTCACCATTGGACAGCCTTTGGAGTGGATAAATTAAATGACAGTGGTTTAGACTATGAAAGGTTATAGACAGAGTGCCTTCGGACGGACTTGGGCCTGCGGACGGTGAGTAATGGGTAGCTCGCCGTCCGATCAGCACCAGGCCCGAGAGTCGACGGCGCGTAGTGTTCCACGCGCGCCTCAAAGAGTTGTCAGCAATAGGGACGGGGCCCGTGATGGCCGATGCCTGCCCGGGGTTGAGGATAAATTCGAAACAGAGTTACCTCGCCCCCGGGGACTAAGGGCAGGAAGGAAAAGGGGTGGGTTTTAGTCAGTAAGAGTCTGACACGCCCTCCCGCTCCAGCCAGAGCGGGAGAAGTCATTGGATGACGTCCCATCCCAAAAAAAAAAAACGCAATCTGAAGTACCAGAATGAGAAGCCGGCTTGTATCTGTACACGCGAAATAAGCTCACATAGACAAAATGAGAAGCCGATACGTCATCGTTATGTTCGTCAAGGTCACTCACACATTTTAACGATCCTGCTTCATTTCATGTCCAATGACGTTACGTCTATAACCTTTCATAGTCTAAGGGGTAATCTGAAGGGTTAACTGGATGTTGATAAGGGTCTCGAACCTAGTGAGATAAATGCAACATCATCATCAGCCTTTTAATGTCCCAACTGCTGGGGCACAGGCCTCCTCTCTGTGAGAGGGTGTGGGCCGTAATCCACCACGCAGGCCCGATGCGGGTTAGTTGATACTACATGTCTTAAATTTTTTTATTCTAGGACATGCCGGTTTCCTCACGATGATTTCCTTCGCCGTTTTGAGAGCAGTGGTGTGAAATAATTTACATAAATTAAAGCGCCTTCCTGGGATTGAACTCACAACCTACAACTTGTAAGTCGCGACCTTTACCACTGGACCACAACAGCTCGAAAATTAATCCCCGATTTTTTTTTGTGATCCGAATGTTAAACTGGTGTAAAATTTTACCTACTCTGCGTTTGGTGATAAGGGATCTCGGAGCTAGGGAGATAAATGCAGTGTTTCAGCAAAATACGAGTAATAATTCAGACTTGCAACATAGGCCTATCTTTAACTTTATTATATTTATATCCTTAACTTTGAAGCCAACGATCTTGGCTGCAGTCATTATAATTTGGCCCGTGTCAAAGTCATTTTATATGATATTTTTTTGCCTTCGAATGGCAGCTGTGCGTTGAAAAGCCAATATTTCATATTGCATTGTGTTTGTGGCCACATGTGACACTCGCCGACCATCGTTGCCGTCGGGTGGCTGGTATATAGGCGCTTATGTGCTTCAAGAGGTCCGCTGTAACGGTAAACGTGTATTCATTTAAGAAAATGTAAACCTAAGCCACATAGAAAATAAATAATGAAACACTTCAGAAGTTACCCCCTATTCAAATTAATATTTTAAACAAGCAGCTTTACAGAAGTCTTTACATCTAAGTTTGTTTTGCCCTATACAAGGTTAAGACCAAAATGAAAGCTTTCTGTTCCGAGCTTATATTAGTTTTAGTAAGTAATAGCGAACCGCCCTAGCTTTTCACGCATACAAATTATACACCTAAAACTTCTTCATGAATCACTCTGTCTGTTGGTGAAAACGCATTAATATCCGTTGCGTAGTTTAAAAGATCTAAACGTACAGACAGACGGAGCGACTTTGTTTTATACTATGTAAAGAAGATACAAGCTTGGTAAATGTTATGAAAATATTTTAGAGGAACTTACAACTGCATCAATATTTTATTCTATTTTCATCATCATCATCAGCCTTTTAATGTCCCGACTGCTTGGGCACAGGCCTCCTCTCTGTGAGAGGGTGTGGGCCGTAATCCACCACGCTGGCCCAATGCGGGTTGGTCGATGTCACATGTCTTTGAATTTTTGGTTCTAGGACATGCCGGTTTCCTCACGATGTTTTCCTTCACCGTTTTGAGAGCAGTGGTGATGAAATTATTTACACAAAATATTGCGCATGCCTAGACGGTCGTTACCACTGGGCCACCACTGCTCTCTGCTCTATTATATTTGGCTCATTAATATAAAAGGACAAACACAAGTTACAACATTCAAATGCAGATACCTTATCAAACTTATTATAGTGACTGCCTGTGATTAGAGTTGGAAATTTATATTATAAACATAAAAATTGGAAGAAAGGAATTTGCGAAAAGTACCACAGAACCAGACACGATAAAAAGTAGGGAAGGTAGCAAGGGAGCAGTTTAGGTTAGCTCTACAGGGTGTAACGAAGAGGTGTGGTTATTTTAAATAATAGGCAGTATTTAAAGTAACCACACCTCTTCGTATCTTCGTTTCGTTCTGCCTATGGAAATGAACTACTTTGTTCAAAGAAGTCATACCCAGTCAATACTTTTCCCTACTATTTTTCCCAGACGGAAAGTTCAATTTTTTTTGGGACATTATTATGACTTACTTAAAAAAAGTTATTCAGTTCCATGGACCAAAGCAGTTTTTAAAATATGATCACATCTTTCCATTACGCCCTGTATTAATAACAGTATAGTCTACCTATGAAGCTATATTTTTTCTTTTTCAAATAAGATATGGCGACGATCGTCTGCCTCTATTGCAACCACATTACCTGAATAAAAATCATAAATATTAATAATATTTTTTTCTGCGCCAACTGGCAAAGGCGCCGCTCATTGATCCTCAAACACAACATAGTACATAAGCACAGATAACAAATGATTTGTATCCGCCATAGTCGCGGGGAAGTCGCGCGTGAATCGGCATGGGCTTGTGACAAGAGGGCTGACCGCATCGAGGGGACATTTGTTCTTGATTGACTGTGAGGGGTAAGTTTAGAAATTTGTAGAGAAATAAAATTTTGTAATGAATTATGAAGAAAACTTTCGATAGTTACGGGCTGTAGGAAAAATCGAAAGTATATTGTCGTGATGCATCTAAACTGTATTCTGATAAAAATGATAATTTTTGTCTGAATGCACTTGTCCATGATTGTATAGGTACTATGTATTTCGACGAAGAAACACTTCAGCTGACTTAAGTCTCGTCTAGTTAAAAATTATTTCGTATAAACATCTTTCTTACTTACTAAATACATTACTAAATGTTTATTTTTAAAAATTATAAAAAATAGTAGCGCACCGGTATCGGGAACAGGGTCCAAGATACCGGCGCTCAGGGCTCCAGAGAAAGGAATCTCGTAACAATACGAGCCAGCCGCCTAACGAGAGCTTCCTGAGGTGTTAGTCGAAGCTAGCAAAGCAAAAAAAAAAAAAAGTTAAAATCAGCTTGTCAGCTGAATGCTATCTTCTGAGATACAGGCCTTGCCTAGTTCATAAGATAGAGTCAACACCCGAAATAAACCTCTCTTTACCACCGCTAATGCTGTTGGATTATTCAGAATCAAAATCAAAAGTCATTTATTCAAACTAGACTGAGAGCCAGCACTTTTTGAACGTCAAAGTTCTACATAAAGACAGTCCACCAAAAACGCCCGCCCGTCACCACTTCCTAGTGTTTTAGCTGTGAAGAAGAAGTGGCCAACAAACTCCCCAGCAACACATCTGTCTGTTAAGTTTGAAGAACTTGAATCTATATAATTATATGCAACAATCTTAACATATGTGTATGTAACGTATGTAAAACAGAATAATAAAGATATATCGTCGAAAATATAATCATAAAATTAAATAATCCGCCACTCATGCACATTATCATATAATGTGCATGATTTTAGTATACATACCTAGTATAAGTACTTTTACTATGTAATCCTTGTTGCTGTGCTGGTGAGAAATAAACTATTTTATTATTTTATTTATTGTTATAAGCTTGTGGCTATTAATCCATTGGCTGACACGACTGTCGGTACAATGATCGTTGAGTCCACATCCCACAACCTCGCGAGCCAAGTCAAGATACTTGATTTGCTTAAAAAAGATTATTATTATTATGTTTTAAAACATGATTATTGTCAAAATCATGTATACGTTGATAGATAAGTATTTTTGGAAACGTGAGTGTAAAGCGCAGTTTAGGAGGATTCTAAAAGAATAAGAAGATTGCGGTTCATATAAATGTACCTACCATAACTTACAAACTTACAAGTTATGCACCGCGTCACATAAAATTACCAAAAAATAATAAACTTTGAAGTTTGCGAATTTTATACGAATGAATCCGAAGCCTAATTTAGATGACACAAGAATGCAACCCCAAAGCAAACCTCTTAACACGATTCACAACAAAAAGGACTGTCTGTCATCAATTTCATTCAAAATATTTCGCCACTTGCAAATCCATTTTATCTCACCGAAGTCGGGATGTTGAAAGCATTTAAACATGCATGGAATAAAGAGCCTTAACATTTAACAAACATACACGTCATCCAATAAAGGTATTGACTAACTATTACTGGATCCGACAAACGGTTGACGTTTTGAAGAAGCCGCTACAACGCTGCGACAAAGTCACCGCGCTCCGCCTCCAAATGTCATTCTATACAAGCGTATTGAGACACAATGCCATTTATTGTGTCACTGTAGGATCTCGCTGTGATTGTAAATTAAATTAAAAGTTGTCGGCCAGCTTGATGTGGCGAATTTTTGTTTGGTTTTTAGGTGACACTCTAGTTCAGGTGTGAGGATAAGTAGCTCAATCGAGCGGAACGATGTTGCGTCTATTTATGGGCAACGTTTTTCGGTGTGTTTCTATCAGTGAAATTTTGTTTAGTATTCGAGGGATAGGTATGGAATTAGAGATAATAAGGAGGTATCATTGGATCAAGTACAACATAATTAGCTGGAGCGTTCCATTTATGTAGCGTGTACGCCGTAGGCACAGAAACGTGTTTGTTTTTATTGAGCTATGTTGCTGTAGTACAACTATACTTCAAATTATGAAAAATATTTATGGAGAACCTATATTACCATTACACGAATGTTAAAACACCTTATTTTTATAATTCTGTAGGATTTAGACGCAGCGTTGGAAGGCATCAACAAGGTCCGACTGATGACCTGGTGAAGGTCGGGGGCATTGTCGTTGTGGTGACACTTGGGGCAAGCCAATGTCCAGCAGTTGTTCAGCTGAAATGATGATGAGGAATTAAATATTTCACAAAAAAAAGTTGTAATGATTGTACAATCTGTTGATTTTATAACAGGCCTGTTTTATTATTCCGACTTACCAATACTGATCTCTTTTGATTCTTCAACTAAACCGTAATGACAAGGTTAAATTTTTCAACGATAACATTCACTACCCGCCCCACATACTCCACACAACAGCTTCAACACCGTCAAGTACCGCGCCGACTCAATCACAATGATGGCCGCCGCTACAAAGTCACCGCGGAGGGCGGGGCGGCGGCGTCGTTTGACATGACTGTCAACGATATGTTTGTCTGTTTGTTTATTTGTCGGCGTCTGCGCACCTTGTACAGATGTTGTTTGAGAAGGATTGAGAATCCTTGTTATAAATACAGTGACAGTTTGGATAAAGTTGTGTATGTTGGATCTTTGTGTTGTGATGCACCATGAAAATAGTAGGTACTTACATAACTTTTTTCGATAGATCTACAGCCATGTGACTAGAAACCCAGGAATTAAAACAGTTTAATAGCGGTAGAGATATCTGTATCGGGATGCAAAGCCACAGAATTCAAAAGGTAACCAGGTCGAGATGAGTAAAGAAAGCAAAAATTGCCACAACCATATATTTTAATACATACTTTCCATCCCTTATATAAACTAATAAGAAACGAATAATTAAGAAAAGTTTACATGCTTACAGTATTTTTTTATCTATACTATAGTTATATAATAGGTATAATCTATACTAATATTCTAAAGAGCTAAAGTTTGTGAGTTTTTGAGGTTGTTAATCTCTGGATCTACAGGACTGATTTTGACAATTCTCTTACCAATAGAAAGCCGCGTTATTTGTGAGTATCATAGGCATACAAATTTTTGAAATCCAAGCGGAAGAAGTCGCGGGCGAAGTGCTAGTTTTATGTAAAATCATTGCCCCACGCTGGAAATTTCTCCTGTATCGAATACACAAACACCCAGACAAAAAAGAGAGAGAGCGCAGGGCATTGGCGGTCAGAGGGAATATGTTGGCGCGCAGGTTCTACCGTTGTACTAATCAGGTTAAAATAACCCTTTTCAAAGCTTATTGTCAGGGTATGTACACGGGGAGTCTGTGGGTCAGCTTTACCAAAAGATCGCTGGAGGTCCTGCGCATCCAGTATAATAATGTTTTCAGAATGCTGTTGGGACTGCCCCGTTTTTGTAGCGCATCTGAGATGTTTGCGCTGAATCGAACTGACGACTTCTATGCGGTCATTCGAAAAAAGATCTCGTCTTTAATAGCAAGACTACGGGACAGTGACAACAGTATTTTGAGGACAGTGTCGGAGAACATCTACTCTCCTATTCTGAGACGTTTTGGGGGGGTGATGAATGAGTGAAGTTATTTACTTTCGCTTGTGTGTCGCCCACATGAAACGATCTCAAGTAAACATGTTTTTTAATTATTATAGTTATTATTACTTTACTAACATTAGCTATAAGAAATTTACTAACACAGTGGATCTATGTTGTCCGTAATAAAGAATTTATTATTATTATTATTAAAAACAAATATCTGTAGGTCACACAAATATTTGTTCCACACGGGAACCAAACCCACGACACGCAGCGCAGCAGCCAGTCGGTCAGCCACAGCGCCAACCTTGTCGTCAAAAATTGCTTGATCATTGCTTTACATACCAAGAGATCCGACTTCGGTTACAATACCTATTCACAAATGCATCACTAGACACATACCCACCTAATTTACCGTGGGTTTATCTTGTATTTGCTTGTATGTAATTTTAGAATTGGTGAGAAACAAATATTCCTTTTAATTAAATTAAGGGATGTTTAAGTTGCACGTGTCACTGTTAAATTAAGTGATCCATCACCTTTAGCACGAGGTGAACAACCCTTTATTTAATACTTTTGATGTCAAATTGAGATGCATCACTTTGCGAGTGAAAAGAAGCTGTGCATACCACTAGCACTGGTCAACAACTCTGGAATTTGCAACTAAATAATTATGCGCAATTTTCGGCTTTTTTGTTGGAAATTAGTGACCCGCCCACGGGTACAAATTATACACACAAACTTTACTCATCTATCGCTCTTTCTATTAGTGAAAATTGCATTAAAACCGTTGAGTGGTTTAGAAGGAGTTTGCGAAGACACAGACAGACACGGAAAGCGACTGATTTATGCTCATACTCGTAAAATGTAGAGAAGAGAAGATTTAGTTAAAGAAAAAAAAGACGTTAGTTACCCTATCCTTTTCACATCAATTTATGGAAAGACTTGAATCTATTGTAACCTGAATGTTTTGTAATTACCTATATCGTGACAGAAGCTTCAGTAAAATGTAAAAAGTGTTCCTGGTTTAAGTAAAGTTTCGATTTAAATAAACAAAGGAATCATTTTGTAAAGGATTTAGTTCATTTTTAACGGACATCAAAAAAGGAGGAGGTTCTATGTTCGACTTCATGTTTGTTTTTTTTTATGTATGTCCGCCGATTTCTCTGTCAGTTGTGGACTGATTTTCAAAATTCTTTTTTTATCCGAAAGAATAAACTCCCGAGGTGGTCCCAAAATATGTATACTTACCTAGATGACGTTTTGGTTTTCTTCAATTATGATTATGTTTAAATTCCACGTTTCATGTTATTGGGGTTTTGAGTTCTGGGGTATAACAAGTAAAAAGCGAAAAATAAAAAATAAAAAAACATTTTTACAAAAAAATAACAACCGACTTCCAAAAAAGAAAATACACTAAAAATTTAAAAATAACTTTAATTTCGAAAGTCGGTGTCAAATAACGAAGAAATAAAATGAAAACACCGACTGCCGAAATTAAAGTAATTTTTAAATTTTTAGTGTATTTTCATTTTTGAAAGTCGGTTGTTTTTTTTTTGTAAAAAAGTATTTATAAAAATTACAATCGAACTGAAAGAGATAAGTCACAAAGTAGTCGAGGCCACATATTCGTACATCACATAAGATAATCCAAGCCCATCGAAAAACTTCCAAACTTAAACCATTACCAAGCCCTACAAATTGAAAAGTCAAAGTTAAAGTAATAATAGCACAAACTAACCCCACATCAAACTACGAGATCCCCCTGTGGAGCTCCTCCCTTCGACTGACCCTCGTTTAAACACCATAGCTTGGTGGTGTGGTGGGGTCGAGATGAAACGTGTTGTGGTTACGATGGGGAATTAAAAACTGTAGATGAAAACGATTTGAGATCGATTTTCTTGGGATGTGGAAAAGGAGGAAAGTGAAATTATTTTAAAAGTTTTACGTCTGCAATGTTGATTTTCGTCGAAGAGATTTAATAAAATACTTAGTTGAATTTCTTTACCGTTTGCCAAATTAAGGTGAAAATTATTAGACAGGCTGTAACGGAAAGGTGTGGTCATATTTTAAGAACTGCATCTGCCCATCAATATGAATAACTTTATTCAAGAAAACCTGAAATTCTCAAAAAAAAAGTTTACCTCCCATACAAATATTGATCAGCTGATGATAATTTTGTATGGAGAGTTCTTTTTTTTTAATTTTATATTTTTTCTTAGAGATTTTTTTTCATTTCCACGGGCAGAACAGGTTCTTAAAATATGACCACACCTTTCCGTTACACCCTGTATACCTATTAGCTTTTGCCCACGACTTCATCTGCGTTGAATAGTTACTTTGGGCAGAATTTTAATTTTTTTAGGAAATAATACGCATATAAACTGCTGTGGTTCACTGTAAATAGCGTGTTTAATACATTTTTATAAACTACGTATTTTGTTTTTCCATCCTTTGCTAAAACATAAAGATTTTGCGGGTTTGATACTCGAGAGCACGCCACATAGAGTTGCCCATAGGTTATTTTTTTTTCTAAATGTACACACTTTAGCTTTGTTTATTGTTATTGCAAATGCTGCTTTCAAGGGAAACTGCACTCTTTTGGATTCTTTAATTAAGGTGAAAATGATTTACTCTTTGACACTTATTTATCTATTACTAGCTTCTGCCAGCGGCTTCGCCCGCTTGGAATTTATTTATTCAAAATCACGTATATAACATCTTAACAGCATAACGCCAAAGCAATGTTACTACCACAAAATACAATTAGAAATACCAATGAAAACACAATTAAATTACAATTAAAATACCAATCGAAAATACAATCAAAAATACAATTAAAACTACAATTAAGAATACAATTAAAACAGAATTCAAAATACAATTCAAAATTAAATTAAAAATGCGATTAAAAATACAATTAAAATACAGTTAAAAACGCTTCTCAACATTTTCAAAGCACTTCAGTGCTACTCCTGTGAATGTCATCAGGCTGCAGTGAATTAGTACTTCCCTCACTATAAATTATAGCCTATGTGCTATTCCAGACTATAATCTATTCTGTGCCAAAATTAATCCAGATCTGTTCAGCCTTTCTGGCGTGATTGGAAAACAAACATCCATCGAAAACAAACATCCATCCATCCGAACAAACATACAAACACACACACACACAACTTTCGCCTTCATAAATTATTAGTGTGATACCTATACTAGCTGCGCCGCGCGGTTTTACCCGCGTAGCCCGGGATAAAAAGTAGCCTGTGTTAATCCAGGGTATTTAAACTATCTACATACCATATTTCATCCAAATCGGTCCAGACGTTGGAGCGTGAAGAAGTAACAAACATACAAACACATACACAAATTTTCGCCTTTATAATATTAGTGTGATTACTAGCTTCAGCCAGCGGCTTCGCTCACGTGGAATTAGTACTATTTCCTATTGCGCTATTTCAGACTGTAATCTATATCTGTGCTATATGTTTAAAAAAAAAGAAAGAGGGGAGGTGAAAAAGGGGTTGAATAAACTCCTTTTTCACCCCCTTAAGGGGAAGGTAACGGGGGAAGTACTCGAAAAATCCTTTCTTAGTGGATACCTACTCTTCACAAAGAACACACCCTCCAAATTGTATGTCTCTAAGACCAGCGGTTTAGGCTGTGCGTTTATATATCAGTCAGTCAGGACTTTGAATTAGTAGGAAGTAAGGTAATAGGATTGCACTTTTCTATGGTCCTTATACCTAAAAGTATGCCTTTGACCATTTGCTAAACGAAAACCGAGACTTCTGATTTCTAATAAAATTATGTTAACTTTACCAGATTGAAGTCACTTTAAAGGAACCCATAATTTTGGCGTCGACCCGTCTACCTACATTATTCGGTATGAATGGCTTACCTTACCCACTGCGACAATAGAGAAGATATATTTATTGCACTTTCAGTTTCTTAGCATTATGACTATTTTATAAGTGGGTGATATGAGACTATTAATGTCTTGGATATTGGGGTTTTTTTTTTTTTTGGGGGGTAGGAAATCATCTTATGACTTCTTCCGCTCTAGGGTGGAGTGGAAGGGCGTGTCAGACTCTTACTGACTAAAACCCAACCCTGTTCCTCCCTGCCCTACGTGCCCAGGGGCGAGGTAACTCTTTCGAATTTATCCTCAACCCCCGGGCAGGCATTGGCCGTGGCAGGCCCCGTCCTTTTGCTGACAACTCTTTGAGGCGCGTGGAACACTACGCGCCGTCGACTCTCGGGCCTGGTGCTGATCGGGCGGCGAGTTACCCACTACTCGCCGTCCGCAGGCCCGGGTCTACGGTGGCCGGAGATCGTCTCGCGGCCCCTGGCGTCTCCTGCGGCGGCTGCGGCTGAGGGCGCTAGGGCGACTCGGCTGTTGTTGAGTCTCCCTAACGTATGCCGCCTCCCTCTTCACGAGCATTACTGCTTCGCAGAAGGAGGAGACGGCTTGCCATTCCCTCTCGCTCCGTACCTTGGCCTGAACCAGGGCACGGCGCAAACCAGGGCACGGCGCGTGGATATTGGCGTAAATCATCATTATGCAGACAAACTGAAAACTAGTAGATCTCTAATTAGATTTTTAACTCTTTACTTTACCTTCACAGTGTGTTTTCAAACAATCTCATATAAAATTAGTTTTTAATTATGTTGTATAAAATAGCCACAGCTGCTATATAAAAAATTAAAAAAAAACCGGCCAAGTGCGTGTCGGACTTCGCACATTTAGGGTTCCGTACCAAATATTGGTATTTGTTAGAAATATAAGTTATAACACAGATAATATAATACTAGCGTACAGATGCCTCATCCCATACAAAGAAACGGTACCGCCGTAACTACGGGTTTTGGTCTGGCACAAGTAACTTTTGTTGTTCGTTCGGGCCCGTCCTCTACACCTCACTAGATGGTGTCAGCAGCGACGGCTTGCAAGCCGAATGAATTTACTTAAAGTCTTACCAATATTTTCTCACACATTAAGGAATTATTTTATAGTATTTTTGGCACTTCATAGTAGTTTTATTGTATCGAAATGTGTCACTATTCAAATTTTAAAGAGGCGAATGGATAAGATTTCAAACAAACAAAAAATGTCTAGGGATTCGTTCCAATAATCGTCTAAATTTGAATTACAAGCTAATTATTCCACAATTTTATGTTTAGGGCAGTATAATAAATAAGAAAATACAGTTATTACCATATTTATTTTCAAAATTTTAATATTACTTATACTTCAATAACAAATCGATGCATATTACGCCATCTATTGACATTTATTTGAATAAAATTTTCTTTGTTCGAGATGAGACCCCGTGGTTATAATAAACATTATCACCAAATTTCAAGTTCTCAAAGGGAAGTTAAAAATATCTTCGGCACAAATTTTAGTGACAGACGACGGGCAGACAGACAGACGGACACGTGAGTGATAACAATAGGGATCCGTTTGGACCCTTCGGGTACGGAACCCTAAAAACCAACATGCACTAGATAAAAATTGTGCCACAAAGAGTTAAATGAAAATCAGGTCCAGATTACAACTGTGTATTGTAAGATCCACAATGTTGACGAATGCAACATCAGGAAAATAAATAATCCGCAATGTCCACTTTGTACATTTTCATTTCGACAGATTTATAACTTGCGCCAGATCATTGAAAAAATGATCTGGCGGATCATTGAAAAGGCTAGGGGTTTCAACAAGCCGACCTATATTTGCTTTTTTGATTTCTCAAAGGCGTTCGACTCAGTTAGGCGTCCAGTACTTTGGGAGACTCCTGGCTATGGGAACACCTAAAAATCTTGTTCACTTTCTTAGGAGACTTTATGAAAAAGGAACAGCTGCTTCGGTGAGAACAGACGTGTTGTTGAATCTTTCATCCAAGTGCCGGGCTTCGTCAGGGCTGCATCTTATCACCGCTGCTGTTTAAAATCTATACGGAACTGATTATGAGAATAGCACTCGAGAATTGGTCAGGCGGAACCACTATTGGAGGCTATGCAGGTGACACCACCCTCTTTGAAAATACGTTAAAAGAAAGAAAGAAGTTAGCTTTAGTAATTTTGTTGTAGATACTGTAATGGGTATACCTACAGTATACGTAGGTATACCCAGTACAGTATCTAAAAACTCAAACAATCAAGTTTGTAAGTCTATTATAAATCAAAATAAAATTGTAACCTACCATCCTCAATTGTAATTTTTAACCGACTTTCGAAAAAGGAGGAGGTTCTATGTTCGACTGTTTGCATGTTTTTTTTTATGTATGTCCGCGCATTTCTCCGTTAGTTGTAGACTGATTTTCAAAATTCTTTTTTTATCCGAAAGAATATACTCCCGAGGAGAAGATAAAATTTATATGGGACCACCATATAAATTTTATCGAAATTTCTTTAGCGCTTTTTGAGAAACTGAACAAAAACGAAAAATACGCATATCTTTTTGACGTTTTTGTGGTCTCCAAATGTTTAAATTCCACGTTCCATGTTATTGGGGTTTTTAGTTCTGGGGTATAACAACTAAAAAGCGAAAAATGAAAAACTTTTTTACAAAAAAAACAACTGTTTTTTTTTGTAAAAAAGTTTTTTAATTTTATATTCTTTTAACATGACGGGATGAAGTTCAAGTTTATGAGAATTTCCAAATGTTTGTAGTCTTTTTTAGTTAGTTATCCATATTATCTCTACATAATCATCAAAGTCGCTCTCCGCGTCTGTCGGTTTCTCCGAAAACTCCTCCTAAACCACGCAACGGTTTTTAAGGCGCTATTAACTGCCAATGACCTTGAGTGGTTAGCTTGCGTGTTCTGTGCTGAGCTCACGTAGTGTGTCGTAGTACGTCCACCCAGTGCTAGGACTCGCCAATCACGGAGCGCTGTCCGAAATTAGAGGCATTATTAATTTATTACACATAAAACAACAGATATTAAACTAAAACACTGAAGCTAAAATATAAATAATTAAATGATCTTTAAAATGGTGAAGGTTTCATAAAAATACGCTTTATAGTTTTTGCATGATTCTCAATTTTTTAGCCGCGTTAGACGTAACTTTACAAATTAATTACACTATGTTATAAAATATAATTTCAAATATTCTCAGATCAAATTACGACGGAAATTGTTTAGAGTAACATACATTTTTTTTCAAAGAAATAAATCTAGTCATTTAGACGTGATGTTCAATTAAAAACCATTAATAGTCGTATAACTGCGCCTTAATGATTTATACCAGTGATCAGGCCTAGCTATTTCGTGCACAAGAATTATTGTCACCTCTAAGTTGTTAATTTTCAGCTTCATAATCTATATTCTAGAACTTTATTTTTAACCGACTTCAAAAAAGGAAGAGGTTCTCAATTCGACTGTATTTTTTTATGTGTTACCTCAGAACTTTTTTCTAGGTGAACCGATTTCAAAATCGGTTCACGGTGATTCTTTTTTTATTTAAAAGCTGGTGCTTCTCATGTGGTCTCATTTAAATTTGATCAAGATCTGACCTGTAGTTTTTGAGTTATCCATAAGAGTTCTTGAGACTATCAATTCGGGCATAACTTTACTAGGGTACAACAACTAAAAAGTGAAAAATATAAACATTTTTTGCAAAAAAAAAAACAATCAATAACTCTAATTTCGGAAGTCGATGTTTCTAGTTTTCTTTCTTCGTCGAAGTCGGTTGTTAATCTTGTAAAAAAAACATTATTTTTAAACATATACAGGGTGTAACGGAAAGGTGTGGTCATATTTTAGGAGCCGGTGCTGCCCATGGAAATGAACAACTTTCTCTAAGAAAAAATAGAAAAAAAAAAACAAAAAAAAATTGTACTTTCCATACAAAGTTATCATCAGCTGATCAATATTTGTATGGGAGGTCAAAAAATTTTTTTTGAATTTCCTAGAATTTTCATGAAGAAAGTAGTTCATATCGATGGGCAGTTGCAGTTCTTAAAATATGACCACACCTTTCCGTTACACCTTGTAGATCTATTTTACCCAACTGCGCGACGTAAGGAAGGGTAATGTGTTTATCAGCCTATGTATGTATGTATGTTTGTTCCTTTGTGGCACTATAGAGACCAAACGCGTGGGCCGTTTTGATAATTTTTACGTCAATTGATTCGTCTTAAAATCTTGCGAGTGGTACTAAAGACATGACAGTAATCAAAATACAATATGGCGACCACCAGACGCCATATTGTGAAAAAGAAAAAAATGAAAGTCGACGAACTATATTAAGTGGGGTATCAAAATAAAGGGTTCGAGGAGGTGATTCCAAAAATATAACTCACTAAAATGTAGAAACTAAACAAATTGAATATTTTCAAGAAACCCGACTAAAAATCAACTAAAATGTTCCAAACAAGTCACTTTTCAAGCAGTTTGATGCAGTTGGGGGCATGAAATCAATAATTGAACTAAAATAACTGCCATAAACTGCATCAGACTGACTTGAACTTGAAAAGTGACTTGACAGACATACACCGTAATCACAGAGACTTCATGGCAACACTGGCGACACTGCGTCTACGACTTTATGAATGGGTCGCAACTCTCGCAGCACACAATGGCGTCAGATTTATGGCGCGTTTTGTTTTGCGCTTCGATTATGAGGACTCGCCGTAGTTGTCAGACCACACGGGACGTGCAAATATGAAGTACAGGGTGTTGGCAGACTGGAAAGTGACGTTTATGCCTGGTAAATAATTTAAAAATGAACGATTAGACATTGTTAAAGGAGGCTATTTTGCAGCTAAGGAGTGGCATTCCCTACTGGAATCTGTGTTTCCTGATAGCTATAAACTGAGATATTTAAGAAAAGCGTGAATAGGTTACTTCTAGGCAAATGTGCTCTATCGTCGACCATTTCATCACTTACCTACCATCAGATGAGATAGTGGTCAAGCGCGACGCAGGGAGGGTAATGTATTTATCAGCCTATGTATGTATGTATGTTTGTTCCTTTGTGGCACTACAGAGACTAAACGCGTGGGTCGATTTTGATAATTCTTACGTCAATTGGTTCGTCTTAACCTTGCGAATGCTACTAAAGACATGACAGTAATCAAAATACAATATGGCTACAACTAGACGCCATATTACGAGAAATAATAAAATGAAAGTCTACGAACTATATTAAGTAGGGTATCAAAATAAAGGGTTTGAGGAGGCGATTCCAAAAATATAACTCACTAAAATGTAGAAAATAAAAAAATAAAATATTTTCAAAAAACCCGAATAAAAAATAACTAAAAAGTTCCAAACAAGTCACTTTTCAAGCAGTCTGATGCAGTTGGTGGCATGAAATCAATAATTGAACTAAAATAACAGCCACCAACTGCATCAGACTGCTTGTAAAGTGACTTGTTTAGAAATTTTTAGTTAATTCGGGTTTTTTGAAAATACTTACTCAATTGTTTTTAAGCTTCTGTGCAATTATCAGAGTAGCGAAAACTTTATACTAACATTGAAAATCTAAAGTTGTAGAGAATGTTTCTTCATTTAAGTTCTACCTGCAGTGTTTATTCACCTATTTTTAAGAGAGTCTAAAATTATCTTTAAAAACCCAATTTTAAATAAGGTAAAATATTTTCGCGTCGAACCATCTGATCAGCCTTTCCAGCAAAATCAGAAATTTAAAAAATACTGGTGGCATTTCTCGAACACCCCATTTACACCTACACGGTTGCCCATTCAAAGTCGTGCTACATTTTATGACACCCGTAGTAATTGACCACAATAAGTGTCCACCGAAAAACTTGCACAAAACTCACAAAAAATCGGTATTAACTCGTCACGGTTCTCGAGAAATTCTACTAAACGATACTCGAATATTATACCAACGCATTCTTACAGAGATTTATACGAATTTTATAAAGACATAGAGGCAAAACCACGGACTATATTAGTATTATTGAACAAGATTTATTATTGAACGAATGAATGGTATAATTCGATTTTCATTCAGGGATTATGTCCATTCAATGATATGGTTTTTAAAATTGGAATAGCTATCATATTTGTCGCGTTCAAGAGACCACAGATAATATAATATTGAAAAGACATAATAAAGTAAGATTTTTTTAATAGAGAATGATTTTTTAACGATTACCTCCCTGGTAGATATTTTGCCGAAAAGTTATTTTCCAACTGGTTTTTGTAAATCATGAAAAGCAATTCATTGTAAAAAGTTAATGGTTCTAGGATATCTTGCCGCGTTCTGGTGTTATTAAGAAATAAAATCGCAAATATAGTAGTGCCGATAAAAGATTGATTTTTTTCATGCTTTCCCCGCTTGAAAACAAAAACAATAAATTCAAAAGGTTTAATCAGCATTGCTATTCAATGTGGCCATGCTGCCATCTTTCTAAGCACTTTTCCCATTGAAAGCGATGTAGATGAATTTTTGATGCCCAATGAGTTGTTTTCATTCGCGTTTATATACATTACTATTATCAAGTTATTTAGTTTAGATGTGCTTATGTACTTAAATTGTATTTATATTTTATAAAGAATAAATAAATATTTTTCATTGAAAAAAAATAAGGTTTATGCTCTAGTAAGGACACTATGAACAACCAAATGAAGTCTGGTAACGGACCTTAAATAAAAAATCCTTATTGCGTCTATTCACAGTAATCTCGCCTCCTTCAACAGATAGAGATATATGGGGCATAACGGCACATCGATCATCTGTAGCACGTCTTAAGGCGCGACCTAACAAAACATCAAAATAACAGGAATCCTGATAGATACGATGGATACCTTGTCACAATCTTGACGAATCGAGCCTCTTTGTTGTGTTGATTGCAACGGACTTCATAATTTTGTAAAAGGAACATAAAGAGCATGACAAAAACCCTAAGACTTATTTATGACTTCTTTCACTGTATAATATCAGTAGCTGACTATATATGCTTAATATTTTAATGTGCTAAGTCATCAACTGGTTATATTGTTTTTCCATGAGAGGGAATGGCCCATAATCTACCACGCTGGCCCGGTGCGGGTTGGTGGATGTTGTTTAGGGGTTAAGTTATCTGTGTCTGTCAATGTCAGTATGGTGACTGTCAGACGGAGTTCCCGCCTATCGGCGTAGAAGATTCCTACTTAGCGTTGGTCTGTAAGATGGAGAATAACATAAAACCAAGAACTCTTAACGTGCAGATGCCACATGTCTTCAAGTTTTTGGTTCTAGAACATTTCTCACGATGCAGCGTTTTGACCGCTTTGAGAGTTTCGACTTCTCGACGACACATAAGTTGGAGCCATTACTGCTTCTGTTGATGACTTAGAACTCACAAAACTTTACAGCCATTTAATATCTCCAGACAATCTCCCATCCAAGTCACAATAGTACCTAAGCTCAAAATGAAACAGTACGGTTGACAGTAATTCTCTTCTTTTCATCAGAATAGAAGAAAATTGAGCAGTGGTGGCCAATGGCCGCGACTTACAAGTTGTAGGTCGTGAGTTCAAACCCAGGCATTTCTTCATTCAAAGTCAGGCATTTACACAGAGTAAAGTGCCTGCTTTACTCGGTGAAGGAAAACATCGTGAGGAAACCGGCGTGTTCTAGAACCAAAATTCGAAAACACGTGACAAGCACCAACCCGCATTAGGCCCGTGTGGTGGATTACGGCCCACACCCCATCACAGAGAGGAGGCCTGTGGAAGGGAGCAGTGGGGACATTAAAAGGCTGATGATGAAAAGAAAATGATTAAAGTGGAAAGCGGAAAAGCGTACTAATATAAATCATATTAGAAGATGTCTACACATCTTCTAATATTAGATGGTTCTTTGGTAGGTACAACTGATAGTTTTTTTTTTAACAATCCTAGTAAATCATTATTGGAACGAAGTTCCTTATCGCGCGTTGTGAAAGGGGGCTAGACGGAAAAAATTCTTACGAAAAGTTGTCACGACACTAATGAGGCTGTCCATCCAAAAAGATTGTGTTGGAAAAACAATCTAATAAAAACTTCTTGTATTTTTGGTGGGTAGGTACAAAGTTTGCAAGCAGATTATCATTATCTAACCAATTTCGTGTGTTAAATCTAGCGGAGCTTGGAAAAATCTAAATTATATTTGTTAATAATAAAAAAAATATAACATTTGAATAAAGCTGGCAACACCAACAACGTCAGACGTGTCATAAAATTGTCCAATCCAGATTTCGATTTTAATATATTATTTAAAGTATTTTCAAGCTCACAACCAAAATTAAATTAATTACCATTTTGTCAAGAACCGACAAAAATTAATTATGAAAAACTACCACCTCTACACCGAAAAATAAAAACTATAGAAATGACAGCTAAGCTGTCATAAACAAGGAACAAAAAATGAACAAATAATCGAAAAATTGGACAACACGTCCTAAATGTTGACGAGATCAGCAGCTCGCCGTGCACGCCCACCACCTCCGGCCTCGTCGCTCAGCTCCGCCTCGCCGCCGCCGGAACCCAGCCCCATCGTGAGTGCTGTGACACCGGCCGTGGCAGTTGCGTCGAGCTCCAGCGACGAGTTCTTCTCGCCGCCGACGACACCACCACCTGCGCGTCGACGGGGAGGACGCCGGCCGCCGAGCGGCTTAGGACCTCGAGGCCCACCGGCCTCTGATAGGGTCCCAGCTCCCGGCGGAAGTGTGCAGCGCATGAGATGGACGGAATCCATCAATGAAAACGTCATGCGCTCATACTATGGGGCTACAGAGGGAGGTAACAACCTGACCGCGTACCGTGTTCGGATGCTCTCTTTGTTCCAGGTGCTTGAGCCAGCCGTCAACGTTTCGGCCCAACGACTGTCGGATCAGGTGCGGGTCATCCTGCGTAATCATATGTTGGATGATACTGTACTTGATCGCCTCCGAGCTGAAATGGGTAGCCATGTTATTGCCCCTCCGTCGCAGACTGTGTTACCAGTTGTGGTACCACCGTCCAACCATGCTCCCAGCCACGCTGACGAGGAGTGTAATGACATGGTTACAAACGTAAGTACCCACTACAATGGTGAATTGAGGAGTGCTTTGGAGTGTGCTATTCGGGAATATCGCAGCATGCCGCTCGAGCTTAGGCCACGCTTACCTCGTTTGCCCATGCATAACAAGAATAAGGCGCTGGTGGCTGCTCTGGATTCGCAGTTGTCCAATTATTTTGATGACTGCGAAGACCTCACCGATACACACTCGATGCTGTACTGCGCGGCTGTAGCGGCATGTCGTGTAGCTCACGTCAAATTTCCTAATGACAGAGCTACACGACCGAAGCCAGCCGTACCGGCTTGGCAGTACAGGATCGAGCGTCGTATTGGTGGGGCCAGAGCACTCATAGGCAAACTAATCTGCTTCAGGGAGGGCAACACTCGCCCAAGAGTGATGCGCTTTGTGAGACGGGCGTTTTCGGGGACTGATGTCAGCTCCCGAGACTATATGTCCCGTGTCACAGAGCGCATCGACTTCCTGAAGCAGAAAGTATATGCATGGGCAAACCGTATTCGCAGGTATAAGCGGCGAGTGGAGCGATACACCCAGAATCGCACATTCCGAAGTAATGAAAGGTGGGTGTATAGGGATTGGGAGCGACCGGACCAAGGTGTGACTAATACGCACCTGCCGGATGATGACGCCATATACTCGTTCTGGCGCAGCATCTGGTCGGTGCCTGTCTGTCATACCGAGGGCGATTGGATTCGGGATGTTGAGCGCGCGTGCGATCCAATACCAGAAATGGGGGCAATTATCATCAGCCCCCAAGATATAGCTCGTGCAGTCCGTCCGTTAGCTAACTGGAAATCTCCAGGTCCGGACGGGCTGCACAACTTCTGGATAAAATGGTTTACGAGGTCGCATACCCGCTTGGCATCTCAGATCCAGTCTGCCTTAGAGTCAGGGTCGCTGCCCCAATTTCTAACTACAGGAATAACCCACCTGCTCCATAAATCAGGTAGTACTGCGGAACCTAAAAATTATAGACCGATCACGTGTTTACCGACGGTCTATAAGGTTCTTACATCCATTTTGAGAGCTAAGATTAACACACATATAGATAGTAACTGTATCATGTCGGCCTCTCAAAATGGATGTAGGAATGGGTCCCGCGGTACTAAGGAGCTTCTCCTCATAGATATGACCATTAGCCAACAGGTTCGACGTTTCCGAAAGGATCTGTCGACATGTTGGATAGACTATAAGAAGGCCTATGACTCAGTTCCTCATACATGGCTCATGAGGGTGCTAGAATTGTATAAAGTTGATGCAACGCTACGCACCTTCATGATGTCATGTATGGGGCAATGGAGGACGGTCCTTCGCTATCCAGGATGTCGACAAATCCAGAGGAATAGCGAACCGATAAGGATCGAGCGGGGTATATTCCAGGGTGACAGTTTGAGTCCGCTTTGGTTTTGCCTAGCTTTGAATCCTCTAAGCACACTGCTGGAGAATTCAGGGCTAGGCTATCGGTTGAAGAGAGGTGGTCAGGTTATATCTCACCTCCTTTACATGGATGACTTGAAACTTTTTGCCCCCAGCAACCTGCAACTGATGGAGCTACTGAAGGTAACTAAAACCTTTAGTAGTGCCATCAGGATGGAGTTTGGTGTAGACAAATGTGCGGTAATGCATGTAAAGCGAGGGGAGATTGTGGAATCCGTGGGTACTCAACTCTCGGATTCCATAAACCTGAGATCCCTCTCTCCAACCGAAACCTATAAGTATTTGGGTATGTCGGAAGCGTTAGGTATCAATGTTACTGACATGAAGCAATCGTTGAAGGAGCGCTTCTTTGGCCGCCTGAAGAAGGTATTTAATAGCCTTCTATCGGGCGGAAACAAGGTGCGCGCCTTCAACGGTTGGGTCATGCCGGTATTGATGTACTCTTTCGGCGTACTCAAATGGACCCAAACAGAACTTGACGCCCTAGATAGGCGTGTCCGTACACTGCTGACTGCATTTCGAATGCATCACCCACGTTCGTCGGTGATGAGACTGTATATCCCGCGGAAGTGTGGAGGCCGAGGCTTTTTAAACGCTAAGACCCTCCACAACCGCGAGGTATGCAGTCTAAGGGAATATTTCCTAGCTACTGACGTGGGTATGCATCGAGATGTAGTGGCAGTGGACAAGGGCCTTACTCCACTCTCCTTGGCTAACGAGAACTGGCGCAAACCTCTAGTGCTTGACACTAACGATCGCAGAGAAGTATGGCAGAGTAAGGAACTTCACGGACGCTTTTTCCGGGCACTACATGGGCCCGATGTAGACCAGTTAGCGTCCGTAGCCTGGCTGCGTGTCGGTGACCTCTTTGGGGAAACCGAAGGTTTTGTCTGTGCAATTATGGACGAAGTTATCATGACGAAAAATTACCGGAGATTTATTGTGAAGGACGGCACGGTTGACACATGTCGGGCATGTCATCGTCCGGGAGAATCAATCCGCCACATAATCTCTGGTTGTTCTCGTCTAGCTAACGGTGAGTACTTGCATAGGCACAACCTTGTAGCCAGGATTATCCATCAGCAACTTGCTCTGAAGTACTCTCTTGTGGAATCGGAAGTGCCGTACTACAGATATGCGCCCGACCCAGTTCTCGATAATGGTCATATCTCATTGTACTGGGATCGGTCCATCATCACTGACAGGACTATTTTAGCCAATAAGCCTGATATAGTGGTGGTGGACCGAATCGAGAGGCGTGCAATGATTGTTGACATTACCGTCCCACATGACGAGAACCTCGTGAAAGCCGAGAAAGATAAACAAATCAAGTATATTGACTTGGCTCGCGAGGTTGTCGACATGTGGGATGTGGACTCAGCGATCATTGTACCGATAGTCGTGTCAGCCAATGGCTTAATAGCCACGAGCCTCGACCAACACCTCAGGAGGCTCTCGTTAGGCGGCTGGATCAAGGGCTTGATTCAGAAAGCAGTACTTCTGGACACGGCTCGCATTGTCAGGCGGTTTCTCTCTCTGGAGCCCTGACCGCCGGTAGCTTGGACCCTGTTCCCGATACCGGTGGGATACTATTTTTTATATTTTTAAATGTTTTTTATATATTCTTTTTTAAGAAATATTTAAAAATGTATTTAATATGTTAAAAAGATAAATAAACAAAAAAAAAAAATATTATTATAACTTAAAAAAAATAAAATTTTATTACAATTACTTCACTAATTAATCGAAAGGAACTTCGTTCCATCCGGGTGTCCCTTGACACCTCTCAAGTTTTTTTTTGTAGTTGTAGTTATTTAAGCAGGTTCTTGGATTATGCTCAGGCACCTGCGATTGCTTATGCGAACTTTATAACCTGCCAAAAATTCACACGTTAAAATCCCATTCAAGCCATAATAAAAAGATTACTTTTGGAAAAAATAACAACTTTTTACGTAAACACAATATTTTGTACAATCTAATAAAATACGAACGCGGCCTATCGATCATGCGCGCCAATTTTGACAGATCGCGCCATTTTCTAAATAAGTTCGGATATCTTCGTAAAATGTATAAAGGCAGCCCAATCAAGTCTATTGTATTTGAATTGATGTAACTTGATTTGTTTAGATTGATCCGACCCATCCATTTTGTGGTCGCGGACAGTAACTTTTTGTAAGGAATCCAGGAAATTTATGATTTTTTGGAAGGTACGTACTACTCGTAGTTATTCTTTTTCTACTTCATCAAAAGCTTCGGACTGTTTGAAATAAGTCTAGACGATCAAATATTTGTTTGTGTGTCTCTGGAAGTAATTTTAGTAATCGGAATATATAAAATCTTTCATTAATAGAAAACTGCACTAATTGTTGCCTGACATAGACCAGATGCTTTTTATGCCACAGAAGCAAAGCTGTGGGAAAAAAGTTGGTTGGTTACGCGACAATAGGTTTTTAATAATAAGAATTAATATTAAGTAATAATAATACCACTCCTATCAAGTAAGACTAACTTCGAGAAAGAGGTCAATCGTCGAATCCGACTCGGCTGGACGGCATTCGGGAGGCTACGCGGTATCTTCTCGTCCCACGTACCGCAGTGTCTCAAGACGAAAGTCTATGACCAGTGCGTGTTGCCAGTGATGACATGTGGAACCGAAACGTGGTCGCTCACAATGGGCCTCATTAGAAGGCTTAAAGTCACCCAATGGGGAAGGCTATGCTCGAAGTTTCCTTGCGTGATCGAATCAGGAATGATGATATCCGCAAGAAAACCAACATTTACGGTTACCGACATAGCCCGAAGAATAGCCAAACTGAAGTGGCAATGGGCTGGGCACATTGCCCGCAGAACGGACGGTCGGTGGGGCCAAAGGTTCTGGAGTGGCGACTGCGTACCGGAAGACGCAGCGTTGGAAGGCCTCCAACAAGGTGGACCGATGACCTGGTGAGGGTCGCGGGTAGCCGATGGATGCGAGACGCACAGGAACGATCATTGTGGCGACACTTGGGGGAGGCCTATGTCCAGCAGTGGACGTCTTTCTGCTGAAATGATGATGATGATGAATAATAATACATAATTATAATTTTTTTTTCGTGCTTCCTTTCATAAAAAGCGTCCAAAGGGGCCTCTGCGAGTTGGTTTCGGCTCCTCGCATGCCTTCCAAAGATCCGGGACCCCAGGGTCCCGAGAAATCTAAACGAATAAAATTATAATTTTCAATAATAATATTTTTTTCGCACGTGCTCACTGGAGGCGTTGAGCAGTGACGTGTTAAAAATATTGCAAGTACGAGTGCGAGTGGTTGAGCGATTGGCTGATGCGCTGCGTGTCGTGGGTTCGATTCCTGCACGGAACAAATATTTTTTTGGCCTACAGATATATAGTTGATTCGGGACTGGGTGTCTTGTGTATTAGTTTAGGTATATGTTTGTGAACGGACCCACGATTTTATCGCGCACGTTTTTATCTACAATAAAAATAACGCTTGAGGTATTATAATTCAATTAGATTTTAGTAGATTATTAAGATATTTAGTAGATCAGGTGAGATAGTGGTCAAACGCGTGCCTATGAACAATAAAAAAAAAGATTTATTTTAAGATTTTTACCTCACACCTCATAAACTTGTATTACGCAAAAAAAAAAATGATTTTGTGCAATTCTTGTAGAAATAAGAAAACCTTGTCTATTCAATTCAAAGCCTGCGTATATATAAGCAAAACCGTATTGACGAATAACTATAAATAAAAAAAAATACCAAAGAAAAAATAAATAAATAAATAAATACTCTTTTTATTTTCAAATAAATACCAACGAGTGATAGAAAAGCTAAAAAATAAACGAAAAAAAATAGAAAAGCTAAAAAACCGGCCAAGTGCGTGTCGGATTTCGCATATTTAGAGTTCCGTACCAAACGTATTTTTAACCGACTTTCGAAAAAGGAGGAGGTTCTATGTTCGACTGTATGTATGTTTTTTTTTTTTTATGTATGTCCGCGCATTTCTCCGTCAGTTGTGGACCGATTTTCAAAATTATTTTTTTATCCGAAAGAATATACTCCCGAGGTGGTCCCATATAAATTTAATCAAAATTTCTTTAGCGCTTTTTGAGAAACTGAACAAAAACGAAAAATACGCATATCTTGATGACGTTTTTGTGTTCTCCAAATGTTTAAATTCCACGTTCCATTTCACATTCCATATTGGGGTTTTTAGTTCTGGGGTATAACAAAGAAGTCGGTGTCAAATATTGAAAAAATAAAATACAAACACCGACTTCCGAAATTAAAGTTATTTTTAAATTTTTAGTGTATTTTTTTTTTTGGAAGTCGGTTGTTTTTTTTGTAAAAAAGTTTTTTTACTATTTGTATGGCTTTGAGTCAACAAGATGCTTATACTGTGAAAATTTAAAAACTAGCTCCAACCGTTTGGCTATAAAACTTGACGACGACGGACAGACAGACAGACGGACACGTGAGTGACAGCAATAGGGCTCCATTTGGACCCTTCTGGTACGGAACCCTAGAAATGTCATGGAAGCCTTGTCAGCTGTGACTGGATTTAGCATGCGACCAGCCTGTTACTTGATCTTTATTCCTAATCCTGTCAATCCTAATACCGGAGTCTAAAACCGGCCAAACGAAGGGTTCCGTACCATTATCTATAAAAACGGCAAAAATATAACGTTTGTTGTATGGGAGACCCCATAAATATACATATACAGGGTGTAACGGAAAGGTGTCGTCATATTTTAAGGGCATCGATATGAACAACTTTCTTCAAGAAAACCTGAGGAAATTCTAAAATTTTTTTTTTACCTCCCATACAAATATTGATCAGCTGATGATAACTTTGCATGGAAAGTCCAATTATTTTTTTGGGAATTTTCTATTTTTTCTTAGAGAAGGTTGTTTATTTCCATGGGCAGAATCGGTTCTTAAAATATGACCACACCTTTCCGTTACACCCTGTATATAAAATATATTGTTTTTTAGTATTTTCTGTTATACCGGCAACAGAAATAAGAAAGAAGAAAAGAAAGAAAGAAACATTTATTGCCAACACCAAAACAATCATTATATAAAAATTAAAAAATCACAAAAGATTCTTCCAGTGTGGCAAAAGGAGTGGGCTCAGCAAATGTTGAGCAGCGTGCAGCATAGCCGCAACGCTGGTCAACGCTGCAGATTTACAGCCCGCCCCTTTCTCTTCACTTTACACACAAAGTAACAACACATTAAGTACCCATTCAGACATCCGTTATAACATTTACATACATTAAATAGGTACCTATTTTAATAAATTTCAATTAAAAATAAAAGCAAGAAATAGTACCCAAAAAATTAGTACAATATTTGAAACCCTGCCCAATGAGACACAGTTTGTAAGCAGAAAAGAAGCAGTTTACACGGTTTATTTTCAGCGTTTGAATTTTGCTTGAGTAAAAGTATATTCGTAACTCTCGCCTTGAATGCTGGCTGAGAGGTGCACTGTCTAAGAGGCGGAGGCAGGTCGTTCCAAATTTTCGCCGCACTAAACTTGAAACTGCCTCTGTAAGAAGATGTTTTGTGCTGATAGGCAACCAACATGTTTAGCAAATGACTACGAGTGGGTCGGTTCTTTTGATCAAAACTCACTTTTTCGGAAAGGTATCTTGGCTTTCCCGTCCTAATAACTTTTAGCACTAGACACGCCAGATGCAATTCTCTTCGCCCAGTCATTTTTAAAATTCGCTTTTCATTCAAATACGGTGTGATACGCGCTCATTTGGGTATAGTGAAACAAAACCGCGCACACTCAAACAAAACCGCGCACATTCTGTGAAAATATCAACTGACTATCACGGTTCTTGAGATACAGCCTGGTGTCAGACGGACGGACAGCGGAGTCTTAGTAATAGGGTCCCGTTTTACCCTTTGGGTACGGAATCCTAAAAACTAAGTACTCGTACTAAGCTTTATGATGAGTACCTACTTCAAACATCTGACTTCTGATCTCTTTGAGTAGTCTGAACTAGTAATATAAAGTTGTTACATTGTGTCTTCTCTATCTCTACATGGTATAAAACAAAGTCGCTTTTCGCGTCTGTCTGTTTTCTGTCTTCGCTAAATCCTCCTAAACCACGGAACAGATTTTGATGTGGTTTTCACTAATATAAAGAGCGATAAACGAGGATGTTTTTTGTATATCATTTGCACCCGAACAAATCCGGGGCAGGTTGCTAGTCGTTTTTAAATGGTAATCTCTGATCCGATTAAGAAAATGCCTTCTTTAATGGAGAAGATTTGCCGTAAGGTTTTTTATCTTGATGATAGGCCATGATAACGAAGCCGCGGACACGTGTTTAAAAAATTATTGTTTGTTTTCAGCGAACTTGCTTAGAAACTCAGAGACCCCTATGCTTACACTTAAACATTTCCCAAGTGTACAACAAAACTAAAATTGCCAAGTCTCCCATAAACCGCTCACAATATCCCTACATACATAACACATGCGTGCGTATATAACATCAATATGAATCGGGAACCGCAACAATTGCAGAAACCATTAAAACAAACAGGCTTGCAGCTGCGAGAGCGGTGGCCACTCGAGCGTGACGCTCGGCCCCCGGGCCCGCCCCCCGAGCACGCTCAGAAATCAACATAAATAACAATACACACCCCTATCTCAGACACTATGACACCTTCAACGACAAAAAAGGTCTAACCACCAACCAAACCATAGACCCAAACTCTCCTCTTTGCATCCGAACGTAGAACTCAAGTTGGCGCCAAAATGAACGCGCCATTACCAAAAAAAAGTTAAGCAAACGTCAAGTGTGCAACAATTGAAAAATATTTCGTCTCTTTCGTCCATTCAATAGATACAGTCCCTCTACTTTTGGGAGCTTTTATTAAATTTATTGTCAAAGGAATGTATATAAAAGTTGTTGAAATGAAAAAGGGTCCCAGTTCCATTTCGATCGTGAGTGACACCAGTGTTCCAATATGTTTTCTGAGCAAAGTTATTCCAGGCTTTTCAGGCCTTGGGATGTGAGTGATAGTAAGAACGACGGACAGTCAAACTGTGATATTAGTACCGACGCCAAAATAATGGCGAAGAAAAGGAAAATCGACGAAACTAAAAGGGAAAGTCGTTTGCGGAAAATTCGCGGGACTTTTAAGAAGTCTGACACAAGTCATCAAGACGCTACTGTTTCTACAACTACAAGAGATGGTGATGAGGACGTAAAGCCCGCTGCTATTACTGAAATAAATTCCCCGGTTGAAAAACTAACATTATGTTGCGACAGGCTGCTTCCAGAACCTCCTTCTGCAAAAAAAGAAAAAATAGAAAAGCCGACGGAGGTTGACTTAAAACCTCAAACTTACCCACCTCTACCACAGATGGCATACAACCCGACATTTATGCCAGACTATTTACCGACTGCCGATATAGCGCATGCATTAGGAGTACCGCCAACAGACCCGCTACTCCTCGAATCTCTCGCCCAAGGATACGCGATGGAACTAGAATACGCCAGAATCCTGCACCAAGAGAACGAAGCGAAAATGAACGCGAAAAAACAAAGACCAAAGAAATACAAATGTCCTCACTGCCACGTCGGGTTCTCAAACAACGGACAGCTTAAAGGTCACATAAGGATTCACACTGGAGAAAGGCCTTACAAATGTGATGAGAAGAATTGTGGGAAGACCTTCACGAGGAACGAAGAGTTGACGAGACATAAAAGGATTCATTCTGGGGTTCGTCCGTTTCCGTGTTCAACATGTGGGAAGAAATTTGGCAGACGAGACCATCTCAAGAAACACACGCGTACCCATTTCATTCAGGCGGAGCGCATGATGCCGGTTTTTGTGCCTTTATCAGCGGTTCCCCATATGGCGCCTGGATTTCCATATCTATACGGTTACTGAAGTTCTGGATAGTGGCGGTTTTCTGAAGTAATTCAGGAAATATTTAGAGTAAATTACTGAAATTGTAGGAAGAAGTTTATCTCTTTCTGTGACTAGATTTAGAATCTGGACTGTTAGAAAAGATAATTTTGTGTTCTTCATACTTTGATATTGAAATGCTATTCGCTAATATAGGTACGTGACGAGTTTTTCTAGAGTTTCGAGCTTTTATTGAAATAGGCAGAGCTACTGTATAATATTAGTGAATAGGAAACTATATTTGGCTTAAATACGATTTCATGAAGGATGTTGTATAGATACTTGTGTAAATAATAAAAAGTTTATAAAGACATTATTTTAGTAATAAATGTTGCTAGTAAATATATAACACTTTGTACATAGTATAATTCTATTTCCACTACCGTCAATTACCGACGAATTACTATGTATTCAATGGTTGTGAAATTACAAAACATAGCTCGTAAGATAAATAAATATATTTTTCGAATTTTACTCAATTCATTGGTTTTTTCGCCCTCGCCAACCTCAAGCTTTGTACTTAGGGTTCCATAGTCATTACAAAGAACCCTTATAGTTTTGATCTGTCCGTTTGTCCGTCCGCGGCTGAACTTAGAGCCTGTTATTTTCAGGGTCACTTACGTGTGAAGCACCTACAAAGTCATCGCCAGGCTCAAAACTTAGGAGGACAAAAAGCCTAAATAGTAAAAAATAATATAGGATATCTAGGTCTGTGATTCAGCCTATTCATGGAATCAAAACAACTGGCTTCATCTCTATTATTATTGAGCCTCTTCCTTACTATGTTGGGGTCTGCATCCTAGCTAATAAAAAAAGCTAACCAGATGTAGCTGAATACCAGTATTTTACATGAAGCGACTATCTTACCTCCACGACCCAGTTACTGAATTGCTGGGCAGCTTTACCCCTTGGTAAGACTTTGGGACTTCTGACTTCTGTCTTACCTTCGAATGTCAACTATCTACAAATGCCAGACGAGACCGAGTTAAACCGCTTTGATGTACTTCAAATTGGCAGTGGCAATTGGCAGTGGGCTGGGCACATTGCCCGCAGAATGGATGGTCGGTGGGGCCGAAAGGTTCTGGAGTGGCGACCGCGTACCGGAAGACGCAACGTTGAAAGGCCTCCAGCAAGGTGGACCCATGGCCTGGTGAGGGTCGCGGGTAGCCGATGGATGCGAGACGCACAGAACAAACAACAAAGTAGAACAAAAAAGAAGGTGGATAGATCCAGCGTAGAAAACCCATTTTCTAGCCCGTACGCCTAAAGCACATGAATCTGAATCTGAGGCTAATTCTGGAAGGTTTGCTATTATTTATTGAAGAGTTCCATTGTGTATCTCCGAAGTTCTTCATCAGATCTTCACCAAATTAAAATGGGACCACATGTGAAGCACCATTTTTCAAATAAAAAAAAATCATCAAAATCGGTTCACCGAGTAAAAAGTTATGAAGTAAATATAAAATTTAAAAAAAATCCTCAAGTCGGTTAAAAAGTCCGGAAATCGTTAATGTTACTTAGTTTTATCACAAAAAAAAAATATTTTTTGAGATACAAACTAACATTTGCAGTTAGAGCATTAACCGTGACGTATATCGATGCATGAGAGAACATGTTTCAACTATAAAGTTAAGTATCTTTTTGTCAGATCAATAGGTGCTTTCATTGTTTATGAACTTTTGTAGACAATGTTAATTTGTCCGCTCTTCGGTTTATGGTAGGGAACCCCTCGTGTGCGAGTCCGACTCGCACTTGTCATTTTTTTTTTTTTTGATAGGCACGCGTTTAACCACTATCCCACCTGATGGTTAGCGATGATGTGGTCGAAGTTGCCTAGAAGTAACCTATTCACTCTTGAATTAAAGACTCCCAGGTTGTAGCTATCCGGAAACAAAGACTCCGGCAGGGAATTCCACCGGTTAGTCGGGGCTATGCTCTAGTTCCGCTATGCTCGACTCGAAAATTACCTACTAAAATGTTTCGCTATGCACGAAATTCTTCGATTCTTCGGAAACAATGGAAGGTACAGTTGGAAAGAAAAGTGTATGAATTCAGTTTAAAAAAAATATAGCACTATTCGTATGTACGTAAGCGTCTGTAAGTTAAAATTTGTTTGTTTGTTAAAATTTGACAATCAAAAAAGTCAAAATGACAGATAAGGGCAAACGAATTTCAGAGCAATTCTAAGTTAAGAAATGTTTATGAATAGAGCTGTAAGCCAATACTAGACCCACAAGATTACAAATCTTACTAATATTTCATTAATTACATACACTGTAATAAAACAAAAACTCCTAACTAAATAAAACTTACAATCTGGCGTTAAATTTTTTTTCCGCATAGCTGTCTACAGGAAGTGTGCCCAAAAGACTAGCGGCATTGCCACCTTCTATGGCAATGCTTAACCTCTGGCCGAGAAAAGCCAGCCCTTGGGTCACGCGAAGTGTCAACAAGGCGTTTAGAAAGATCTTTAAATACTACCTACCCACGGCCCATGTGTTTTAACCCCAAACGGCTCGAAAATGTAGATACCGACGAGATTGTTATATTTCCGTCGCTTGAGGTTCTCCGCAGCCGCAGCGGCAGCACATATGAATGCGAAAGTTACGATATTTGAATGTTTGTTACGCACTCATGCTTCAACGGCTGGACGTATCGGGATGAAATTTGTGAGATACACAGATAGTTCATATCCTGAATCCTGAATCCTCGAAGTCCGCAGGCCCGCGTGTGCGGTGACCGGAGATCGTCTCGTGACTCCCGGCGCCCAGGGCGTCTCCTACGGTGGCTGGGGGCGTGAAGGAGACTCCGTTGAGTCTCCGCCACCCGTTCAGCATCCTGCTTCGCGAGCATTACTGCTAAGCAGAAGGATGAGACTACTTCCCATTCGCTCTCGCTCCGTACCATGGCCTGGACCAGGGCCGGGCACGAGAGGTCGCTGCCGCCGATCGCCTCCACTCAAAGTCAAATCCTGTATCCTCTGTTTGTTTTTTAATATTAATTAAAAAACAAATAAAAATAATGAGAGGTACTACTATTTAAATCACAGAATGAGATAATTATGACTCTTACTATTTCAATCACCAAGTCTTTACTACTAATCAAATTATTAGTACTAATTTAAAATTAACATTTTTTTCTCGATAATTTGGTTTTGGTTTCATTGTTCTTTGCTTTATCTTTCCAAAAAATAGTTATGTGGGAGATGGCATCCAAAAAGATTTTCAATAATTTTTTATTGTACACAAAAAAAAGATATCTTTCTGTTCGTAGGATCTTGTCAAATTTTTAATTTGATTGTCGATGGCAATGCTTGATTTTTTAACCGACTTCAAAAAAAGGAGGAGGTTCTCAATTCGACTGTATTTTTTTTTTTTTTTTTTTTTTTTTTTTTTTTTTTTTTTTTTTATGTGTGTTACCTCATAACTTCTTACTACGTGAACCGATTTTGAAGGTTTTTTTTTTATTTGAAAGGTGTTACTTCACATTTGGTCCCATTTTAATTTGTTGAAGATCTGATGAAGAACTTCGGAGATACACAATGGAACTCTTCAATAAATGATAGCAGATCTTCCAGAATTGCTGCAATCGCATGTCTGTACATTGTTTTCACCACTTCACAACATTACATCACGCTGATACGCTCTGAAGGGGTATACAGATTTGTACAGTTCACCCTGATACACCGTAATTTCACCAACTACGTTCAAATTCCCTATTTTTGGGGCTATCAATTCGGGCATAGCTTTACTATTAATTTAGTTTTAGAATGGGGTACAACAACTAAAAAGTGAAAAATAAAAAACTTTTTACAAAAAAAAAATACAACCGACTTCCATAAATAAAACTAAAAAATGCAAAATAACTTTAATTTCGGAAGTCGGTGTCAAATAACGAAGAAACCAAACTAGAAACACCGACTGCCGAAATTAAAGTTATTTTGCATTTTTTAGTTTTATTTATGGAAGTCGGTTGTATTTTTTTTTGTAAAAAGTTTTTTATTTTTTTTATGGATGTCCGCGCATTTTTCCGTCAGTTGTGGACCGATTTTAATTTTTTTTTTTATCCAAAAGAATATACTCCCGAGGTGGTGGTCCCATATAAATTTTATCGAAATTGCTTTAGCGCTTTTTGAGAAACTGAACAAAAACGAAAAATACGCATATCTCGATGACGTTTTTGTGTTCTCCAAATGTTCTCTCCAACTCCACGTTCTATGTTATTGGGGTTTTTAGTTCTGGGGTATAACAACTAAAAAGCGAAAAATAAAAAACTTTTTTACAAAAAAAAACAACCGACTTCCAAAAAAAATACACTAAAAATTTAAAAATAACTTTAATTTCGGAAGTCGGTGTCAAATATCGAAGAAATAAAATACAAACACCGACTTCCGAAATGAAAGTTATTTTTAAATTTTTAGTGTATTTTTTTTGGAAGTCGGTTGTTTTTTTTTGTAAAAAAGTTTTTTTTTCAATAAAATATTACGCTGTAACAGTTTTCTTCCTCACTGCCCGTGAATTTGATTTCGTGCATAGCGAAACTTTTTAGTAGGTATTTTACGAGTCGAGCATAGCGGGACTAGAGCATAGGGGACTAACCGAATTCCACTCCCTAGCTGTACGCACAATGAATGTGTTCCCAAAACGTTTTGTGCGTATGGATGGGATGTTCACCATGTACCGGTGGCACATCGCCGTACGTCTTGTGGTCCGTTGATGGAACCTTGACGGAATCAAATTATGCAATTCCGTCGCACACTCCCCAAAATGTAACCGATAGAAAACCGACAGGCTAGCAACTCGGCGTCTATGCTCAAAAGTCTGGGTGCTAAGAACCTAATATTCTTTCTTTCAGTTGCAGAGGGCCATCTGAGTCCGCTGGATGCGAGAACCACAGCACCAGTCGATATGGCAACGCTACGGGCGGCTATGTTCAGCTGTGGACAACCTTTTCTTTCGGCTATAATGATTATTAGAGATGATAGTACACACGCGTGTGTGCCAATTCCATGAAATTCATAACAGCACCGTTATATTAAAAATAAACTTCAAAAAAAAAAAACAACCGACTTCCAAAAAAGAACACACCCCACCACCCGTGGAGAAAAAAAAAGAAAAATAATTTTGAAAATCGGTCCACAACTGACAGAGAAACTGGTGGACATACATAAAAAAATAAAAATAACATACATACAGTCGAACATAGAACCTCCTCCTTTTTGCGAAGTCGGTTAAAAATAACACGTAAATCCTCGGCTTAGAAGCGCACAAACAGACTGACGTCGCGATTCATAAAGTATGAAATTGTGTATTGTTGTATAGAGCTAGCAAAAACTTATCAAAAACGCTCGGACACTGCCAAAGAAATTACACAATCGCAATCGAGCCTCTACCAACACAATTACAAAGCATAAGAACTTCGATTCGCCTTCAAAAGTCTTATAAAATCGATTCATCATTTATTTCTTACAAATCAATCCAAAAAAAAACCTTGTGCAAATAAAATACCCAAGCATTAGAAGTACGGACTTCCGGTACCAAGAATACATGAATGGACAAACGTATAACAATTTGTTATTCCTAAATATTTTGACTTCTGCGTCAAATATAAAAAAAAATTGTAAAAAGGTGCACACTTGGGCCGATAAAAGATTTTTGAGAAATTCTCGTTAAGAAATCATTATTGAGGAAGAGGCTTTGAGTTGTAGCGTCTCATCTTGTGTTCCTGATTGGCAGGTACATAGACTAACAGTGTGTCTTTATAATGTGCACATATCGAAACGAGGGAAACAATGCTTAATTTTATCGACAGAAAAGATGTAAGAAAAAATCTAAATTATTTTATTTTATTTTTTATTGCGGGCTCTGACCACACTTTTCTCTCTGCTGAACTCTCCCCACTCCTCCTTCTTATCTTATATCTCACTTTCAATTTATGTGTTATTCACACGCCAGGAATCTGCGTTCTTCTAATAATCTCCTACTGCTTTGCCCTTCTCATACTTCTGATTTTGTTCATTCTTCCTTTCATATTCAGTCCATCCTTCTGTGGAATGCGCTTCCTGTCGATATCAGGACGGCCACCAGTCAGTATGTACTCGTATTTAAGCGGAACTTGCGGAATAATTTTCTACACAAGGAGCTACAGTCGTCTCGAAAACCTTTTGTACTTCATTAATGAATATACATATTTATGTAGTTATTATAAATATATACATAAATATAATAAATATTTATATATCTATTAGTGTATATATATTTTCGTTCCCATTTTTTGTTATTTTTACTTATTATTACTTTGTTTTTTTTTTTATGCACCTGCCATATTATCTCTCCACCACCCTCGGTTGGCTGGTAGAGAATGCCTAAGGCTTTAAGTACGCCTTTGTACTTTTGTTGCATGAAGTGTAAATAAATAAAAAAATATAGAAAAACAGTTTTTGCTAAAAAAAACATGTTTATTTTCAATTGAGGGTATTTTTTTTCATAATTTTATTTTATGAGGACGCCTAAATACTTCCAATTATTATGGAGTTTGTTTCATCGTGATAAATCATTTAGTTTAAAAGTTACGCCGTTTTGTTTTCGCTTGTTTTAAAACGGAAAGGTGTGGTCATAGTTTAAGACCCGGTTCTGCCCATGGAAATGAACAACTTTCTGTAAGATTCCCAAAAAAAAAAATAGGACTTTCCATACAAAGTTATATCACCTGATCGATATTTGTATGGAAGGTAATTTTTTTTTGAGAATTTCGTTACTTTTTCTTGAAGAAAGTTGTTCACATCGATGGACAGATGCAGTTCTTAAAATATGACCACACCTTTCCGTTACACCCTGTATATTGTATGTGTTAGTAAATTATACGTAGGTTAAACATTAGCAATGGGAAGTGGAAAAAATTCTTCGGAACAAAATTTTGTGACAAACGACGGACAGACGGAAACGTGAGTGACAGCAATAGGGCTCCGTTTGGACCCTTCGAGTACGGAACCCTAAAAAAAGGGTTTACCCTATAGTAGAAGTTTTGCATAATAATAAGTATTACTAGTGTTTTCACATTGTGTATGATAACTAGGGAAAATAACACTTATCTAAAGTCGGATGGCTAAGTATAACAAGCGCTAGCGGAACTGACTCTGCGTTTACGTTTAGCTTATTTTCGTGGTCTAAGTAAGAACCTTTTAAGGGCCTACCTCCCCGTAAGTGGCGCCCTCATTGAATAAAAAATCGTATCTTAGCATAAAAAATGAAGATTAAAGAATCCTATGTTGCGTTTGTTACAAAGTACGAAACACTTTGAGTCCTGTTTCAACAACGGAAAAATACCTTAAGCTCTTTGTAACAAACGCAACGTACGCTTTGCTACGACTTTTTATTCAATGAGGGCGCCATTTGGCGGCTATATACGCCTTAAACAGAGATAAGGAACACCGGATTATCTACCTGTGTGCACAAGTAAACTTTATGTACTTGATTTTTGTGAGTTACTGAGTGCTAACGGGAGACCCACTTGTGTTTTTACAGCAGTTATTTACCAAGACCTATAAATACGCGTGAGGTGAACATGGACACAGGTTAACTACATTATAGATGGATCTAAGAGTAACCAGTTTGCTACTCTACAACACAAGAGCGATTCATCTCAATTTGTCAATAAATAAAACTTTAAACAAGTAAATAAAGGGTTCATATCGATAAGCTATGTGATTGATCGCTGACAATTGCACGTGCGTCCAAGTAATAGTGCAACCGAATTAAAGGCACAGGATGAATTGGTTCTTGTTACCGTCTTCGATGCCTACTCTTATAGTTTTTTTTTTTAAACTGTGCCGCACACATAAAGGCACAGAATGAATTAGAATAGAATAGAATATTATTTATTGAATTAAAGGTTTACAAAAAGTGTACATTTAGTCTACAGTAGTAAGATTTCCTATACAATTATAGTCCCTAAAAATAAACTAAAATGTGGTACACTGGTGCAAGTTATGATGATGGTTTTTTTTTTAGGAATTACAATGTTAAATAGTGACCCGCCCGAACTAGGTTTTTTTTTTTTTATGTTTTATAGGCTCGCGTTTGACCACTATCTCACCTGATGGTAAGCGATGATGTGGTTTATTAGGTTTATTCAAATCTGTTTTTTTATTTTTTTATTTTTTTTTAAATCGTTGCCCCACACTATGAATTACTCCTGTATCGTGGGTGCGTTCACAAACATGTAAACTCACATACACAAGACACCCAGACCCGGAACTACTATCTGTAGGCCATACAAATATTTGTTCCGTGCGGGGATCGAACCCGCGACACGCAGCGCAGCAGCCGAACGCTCAACCACTGCGCCAACCGTGCCGTCGAAATTGGTTCTTGCTACCGTCTTCGATGCCTTCTTTTATAGTTTTTTTTTTTTTTAAACTTTGCCGCTCACTATGACACTTCTGTATCGTGGGTGCGTTCACAAACATGTAAACTCACTTAGACTAGACACCCAGACCCGGAACTACTATCTGTAGGCCATACAAGTATTTGTTCCGTGCGGGGATCGGACCCGCGACACGCAGCGCAGCAGCCGAATCCTCAACCACTGCGCCAACTGTGCCGAAATTGACTTGAGAGAGCATTTTTTTTGTATTCTGCTTGAAATAAACCAAACTAAACTTCACTAGGAGTAGTAGGAGTGATAGCCCAGTGGTAAAGGCCATGACTTACGAGTTGTAGGTCGTTTTTTTCATAACTTCTTCTCTTAAGGCCGAGTCATAACCTAAAGCGCTGTCACTCTCGGAATGCATAGAAAAGAAAGAGATGCGCTACGACAAATGCTCGCAATTTATTACAAATTATGAAATACTTTATCGATTTACTTAGGATTTACTTTTATATTCATAAAAAGTAATCCATCACTGGATGCAGTTTAGCATTTGAAATTTTGTGGTATATTTTTTCTTATGATTATAATTGTTAATGAAAGGATAAACTGCTTTTAAAGATAATTAAGAGGTATGTTAGAAGATTTTTATGATGCATTAAAGTATGTTAATATGAGTTCCATCACTGTATACAAATAGGACTTGAAAATATCTTATTTTTTTATTTGTCAAAATTATTTATGGTATAAGAGATACACTGCTTTAAAAAAAGACATTTTTGAGCGTTTTTGGAAATCACCGCCTTAAACGGTGGTGGAAAATATTGTTGGAAAAATAGAATAGGCCACGTGTGATGAATTACAGCTCACTCACTGAGAGGAGGCCCGTGTCTCAGCAGTGGCACCATTATAGGCTGGTGGTGGTGGCCCAGTGGTGGTTGTAAGTTGTAAGTCGTGAGTTCAAACCCAGGCAGGCGCTTTACTTTGTGTATTTCATCACCACTCTCAAAACGGTGAAGGAAAACATCGTGTGGAAACCGGCATGTCCTAGAACCAAAAATTCGAAGAGATGTGACATCCACCAACCCGCATTGGGCCCGCGTGGTGGATTATGGCCCACACCCTCTCACAGAGAGGAGGCCTGTGCCCCAGCAGTGGGGACATTAAAAAGGCTGATGATGAATGGCAAACGCAGTCCCAAGAAATAGTGGATAAAGTTTTAACTAAATACGGTTTTATTTACAAATATTAAACGCACAATAGACACGCAATAAATAAACGATTACCCATTTCGCGTCAAAGCAACAAACAAATTAGCTACTTTCCCACGTTCACTTACATTTGCCCCAAATAATCCCTAAATATATTAAAAACATACAATTCGGACGTCCGTTTACTCAGCAGGGCTCTTAACAAGAAATTGAGATATTTTTACACTGGGCACACTGGTTTAATTGGAAGAATGAGGTGTTGTCATTGCTCGCTGCGGGAGTTTTTTTTTTTTACTTTTGACTTCCGTTATTGTAATTGAAGCAGTGGACTAACAAAGATTAAGTTGTGGAGTAAAAGGAAGCAAATTTTGTAATATAAATTTTATAATATATAATCTGTAATGTCCTCGAAGTAAATTAGAGGAGCTCGTGGCTAAAGTAATAACAGCCGCATGGGTCGATCCATCAGGTTAAGCTACGCTTGCCGGGATTGGTCCATGGATGGGTGACCATCTTTACATACCGAGACTCCTCCGTGCCTCGGAAAGCACGTTAAGCCGTTGGTCCCGGCTGTCAATCGTGGATCTTTGACAGTCGTTACGGGTCGTCAGAAGCCCGAAAGTCTGACAACCAGTCTTACCAAGGGGTATCGTATATTACCCAGTAACTGTGTTGTAGAGGTCAGATAGGCAGTCGCTCCATGTAAAATACTGGTATTCAGCTGCATCCAGTTAGACTGGAAGCCGACCCCAAGATAGTTCACAAAAGTCTTGGTAGATGATAATGTCCTCGAAGTAAATTACTCCAGGAACACGGGTGGGTCAGTAAGAGTCTGACTTCTATTTATAGTATAGTAATCTATGAGTCTGACACTCGCTGCCGCTCCACCCAGAGCAACAGGTCATCTGATGATTTCCGAACCTCAAAAAAACAGCCCTCCCAAGCTTACCTATCTGCTATACAGTTACAAAAAAGTTCACTAACATGGCAGCAGTGAAATCACTTTATAACGCGTTGGTCCGAAGCAACTTGGAAACTAGTGCTATCATCTGGAATCCTTATGAAACTAAATATTCTCAGATGGTGGAGAAGATGCAGAACAAGTTTACACGGTACCTATACATGAGGCAATTTGGCGTCTACCCGTTTTACCCACTTATGTACCCAACTCTCTTTGTAATAGGGATGGTTGGATACTATAAGTTGGAAGTAAGGCGTAATCTTGCTCTGGCGAAATATATTTTTATGGTTTTTCGTGGGATGCTTAATAATCCGCAAATTTTGGAATTGTTGGGATTGCTCGTTCCAAACAGTAAGCTACGGTTGGGACCGAGGGTTAGCCTGTTTAAAACTCCGGTAGCCCGTACAAACGTATTAAAGTTTTCACCTGTGTGTCGGGCGGTTACTATTATGAATAGTATCTCTCAGCGTTTGGATATTTTTTTCTGCTCTTTGGCGGAATTCCAGAGGGTGACAATTAGTGTATCGTCTTCTAAGTAACTTGTGCCGGTACCCTGAGCCACGGCTTAGGACTGGTCAATTATCATTATAGGACTACTTTTATTACATTGGGTTTACCTGTAAAAATAATTGTATGTGTACTAAATAAATAAATAAATAAAAGCAGGTATTAAAGGTGAAATGTTTTTCACTATGTGCAAAAAAGCAATGACAAATGAAGGGGTCATACAATCTTGTAATAATTTCAACAAAACTTAGGCATGATAATAAATAATCCGTACAAAAATATAACTAACCCGTGTTAATATTATTTCGCGACCTTTTGTTAATCCTACGATAGTTCCCAGTTTCCCACGTCCAAAAAACTGAGCAACATTGCCAACGTAGGTGTGACCCTACTTTTTAACCATAGAGCATAATCTTTTTAATTCTTTGGACAAACAGAAGGAATCCCAAGTTATTTATAACAACCCGCCTACAATCCGAACAAATTCGTTGAATAGATAATTTATTGGCCGAATAGCCGTAAGGTCAGCGTGTGTTGCTAGAGTAAAAAATCGATATTAGTTTTTTTAGGCACAGGTGGCATTTGATAAAGCCTGAATGAAACCTTCGTGACAAAGCTTAGAAAATTAATGATAGAATTTGTGTAAACATTTTTTGTTTGTGAATGAATCTTTTTTGTTATGAATCTGGAGTTTTATTCGAACATCCCTCATTTGTCGATTAAACCCTGCGAAATATTTGAGAAGGATGATTTATAATGCGCATAAACCACTTCTCAAACACGAAAACAATTTTAAGTTAGCAACAAACTAGAGACTGTTAAATAAATTACACAACCTCATAGGCCATAAGTTATGGGAATTCAATAGATTTCGGTACCGGGTACCGTATCTATAGAGCTTAATACTTATTTAGGTCCTATTACAGTACATAAAAGCGGCAATAGATAAGTACGCAGCAATACGAGGAGGAGGAGGTCTAAGTAGTCGTGACTCGTGAGTTTGACCCACACACTCCCCTCGCGGTTTGGCACTGCCGAGTTGTTCTGTAATCTCCTCACAGTGAAACATAGGTAGAGTGAGTAAGAACTGATTCCACCTTGATTGGTTGGATTGACAACTTCACGCAACTTTTCACAGTGAGCTTTTGACAGAATGGCCCAACGGTTGATGTCGTGATACCGTGAACCCTAGTTTAATTAATTCATCATCATCATCATCAGCCTTTTAATGTCCCCACTGCTGGGGCACAGGCCTCCTCTCTGTGAGAGGGTGTGGGCCGTAATCCACCACGCGGGCCCAATGCGGATTGGTGAATGTTACATGTCTTCGAATTTTTGGTTCTAGGACATGCCGGTTTCCTCACGATGTTTTTCTTCGCCGTTTTGAGAGCAGTGGTGATGAAATAATTTACAGAAAGTAAAGCGCCTGCCTGGGTTTGAACTCACGACCAACAACTTGTAAGTCGCGGCCAATACCACTGGGCCACCACTGCTCTTATAGTTTAATTAATTAATTTTATTCATTTCAGACAACATTTTATTATCAGAAGCAGGTTGTGCAGAGAACGATCAAGTAAGAAAGGCTTAATTCCTAATCGACCATCCCCCCACAAAATGCCTCAGAAAGGGGGAATAAGGACTCTCCGCCACTGTTTTCAGGATGCTATTGTTACTGACCCGTGTTCGAATCATCAGTGATGCAAGTTTTTTGCGCATGACTGTGGTGGAAACCGTTAGTTCGGTTCTCCGAGAACATCTCTGATGCACTACAGAACCGGGGCAGTCTCAACAGCATCCTAAATATATTATTATATTGGACGCGCAGGGCGTCTAGCGATCTTTTGGCGTAGCTGACCCATAGACGCCCCGCATACAAACCTTGACAGAACGCCTTGAATAGGGCGATTTTGACTTGGTCGCTTAGCCAAGCGAGCTTGAGTAGTTCAGGCACCTTTTTTTTAAGGGTGGGAAATCATCATATAACTTCTCCCGCTCTAGGTGGAGCAGGGGGGAGTGTTAAACTCTTACTGACCAAAGCTAGCCGCTGACTTGTGATTTTTGTCACCGTGACTCTTTGTTACCCAATCGAGTGCTATGCAGATACATGGGACTGCGCTGATCATGGTAACGTGACAATACGGTGACAAAAGTTCCTAGGTGACTGTCACCCGACCTGTACGGTACTACAAGGCGAGTTTTTGTCACTCGAATGAGCGCGTTTTGTTGCCCAGTGACTTTTCAAGCAGGCGCATCGTGGGTGACAGTAGGTAACAGTGACAAAAAGTCACGGTGTCAAAAATCACAAGTCAGCGGCTTGCCTAAAACCCACTCATGTTCCTTCAGTTGTCCTTTGCGTTCTAGGGCTGTGGTAACTCTTTCGAATAAACCCGCAACCCTGGCAGGCACCGGCCCTGGCGGGCCCCAGTTAATATAGTACCTACCTAGATCCCTACTTGATATTAACTCACATTATTTCGTTACAAAAGGAAATGCAAAAAAAAATGCCTGAAATGGACAGAAACTACTAACAGTCCTTAATTCTATTTAGAATAAAATAGGTATAATCAAGTAATTCTTAACTTTGTTTATCTAGGGTAAAAATATAACGATCACTTAATACTATTTAACTTGATATCCGCCATGTAACTAAAGTCGCAATCGCACAACCATAAACAATAAAAAACCAGAAATGCCGAACTGTCACTAAAGCAAAGGACATGGTGTTACATACAGCCTATGAATTACGTTTTCTATTTAAAAAATAATATTTACAAGCTTATATTATTTTAATTAGACTTACGGTACATATAGGTCGAATAATACTAAATTAATGATAACTGTGCACTAAATGGTTATAATAGTTCGATTTGGATTATTTGATGATTTTTCTTTGGCTGAATGTCCACTTACTCATGTCAAATAAACACGACCTCCATAAAAATAGAAGCAGATATCAAATTTAATATAATTTAGTGATTGTTATATTTTTACCCTAGTTAAACCAACTCAAAAATAATTTCACTATACATATTTTATTCTAAATAGAATTAATAGTAGTAGTTTCTGTCCATTTCAGGCATTTTTTGTGTATGGCAGATTGGCATTCACCTTTACAACTTATTAACAAGTTAACAAGTTAGTACTCGTAGCATAAAATAATAAGTTCGCATATTTCTTCACAAAAAAAAATGCTTTCATGTTTTTTTCTGTACAGCCTCGATTAAACTATTTCGAACCGATAATTGACTCTTTATCCATCGCAATAAATTAGTGTTACACTGGCCACAGTACAATGGCCTGGGCCATGGGAATATCGGTCAGGTGGGCTGTCACGCCTACTGAATAGGCTTTTTAAGGTATTGCTACCTGAAGTAAGTAGCTACTATCTGTGGACGGGGGCCCATAAAGTTGTTGCAGTTTAGGACAGTCCCTGAAAAGGAAAAGGTAGTGTGGTAACATAATAATAAACATTTATTTTCCCTTCTACAATGCCTTATAAACTAACATTAATTACACAAATAGATACAAATAATTCTTCGTTGGATACTGGTTTAGTATTCGACAAACTTAACGGCGTGTGGGAATTCCACCAACTTCCAAACTGACAAATAAGTAGGTACCATACACCCTTAAAAAATATTCACACAGCTTCTACACAGTTATAATAATCATTAAATGGCCTAAATTATTGTCGACTTGACTGTAACTGCGCGCAGTTGCACTCGCAGCTAAAGTAGTATAAATCTGAACTAGGTAATCCTGTCACACAGATTACAAGGACACACACAGATTACACACCTCCCCTACAAACAGAGTATTCTTATTTCAAAATACCTTTAGAAAAACTAAGAGCAAAAAAGAAGAGAACTAAAATTCTTAAAACTGCAGTGTGGAGGTGTGGTGGAAGCGAGACGGCAAATAGAGGGAAAAATTAGGGATGTGGTCAGAGATTTGGATGTTTGTTATTTGGACGCTACTGTGGATTAATATAAACTGCTACTGCTTACCTGCTGCTACTTGCTCGTGGCGAATTTCGGATGTACCTACTATAATAGGTAGAGACGACAATAAATGAAAACACTAGCCATCTATACACATCATTATGAAAAACTTGTAAGGATCAACCCAAAAAATCTAAAAAAACTGGCCCAACTGCGTGTCGGATTTCGCACATTAAGGGTTCCGTACCAAATATTCGTATTTGTTAGTAAAGTATACGTAATAATAAACATTATCACTAAATTTCAAGTTCCTAAGTCAATGGGAAGTTAAAAAATTCTTCGTAACAAAATTTTTTGACGACGGACGGACAGACAGACAGACGGACACGTGAGTCAACAATATGGCTCCGTTTCAACCCTTCGGTTATGGAACCCTAAAAATCAGCTGTTTAGAACATTTTCTCGAATTATGCAAACATAAACTATAGGGCTCAAAAACGTAATCAAACCCATCTAAATGATATTATAAGAAAAAATAAATAAAACAACTAGCTTAAATTGGTGCGATGCACTACCATGGCGGTCATCAAATAATGAGAGTACACAATTTATGGTCACCCTACACTACACCTACAATTCGCTAAAGATGGCACCAACAATACAAATAGGATTATTTACCGTCCATTACAGTACAACGTTCATTCATGCGTTTTTATAAAAAAAATACAAGTTTGCTGTTCCCACGGAGTACTTGACTTTTGCGCAAATTCGCTCCGGTAAACGTCAGGTTGCACCTCTATTCGGGCCATGAATGGGGGCTTTTTTAAAAACCATGATCGATTTGATTCGATTTTTGTGTTTGTTTTGTCGACTGTAAGTGTAATTTTTGACACTTGTGACACCTTTTTGAGACTCCCACGCTGTATTTTATTGTGCTCCTTATACTTAAAGTTATAAAGACAGAACTAAAGTTAATAGTATAATCATTACCTTTCTATTTATTGGTTTTGGTCCCAGTCTGGGAAAAATCTCATTTCCATCATTTTAAGAAGTAGAAGTTTCATCGTTCATTGAAAAACAACAAGGAAATGAGTTGATTCGAATATCTGCACACAATAGTCAGCAAATACGATAAATATAAATCAAATTCAAATTATTTTGAACCCAACCACAAATGTAATAATAAAAAGTATCGCTAATGACAACTTCCCGCTCAAACGGAAGCGCGGGAAAACGCAACAAACTGTCATAGCGGGCACCCATGGCGCGTGATTTGTCATTGTGGTAAATGATATCGCAACTTGCATAAAATCGCATTGTTATTTCGGTTACATTCCAAATAGAGCTATTCAGTTTAGAATAAAAGTTTGGCTTTATGGTTGCCTGAATGTTAATGGTTAATTAATTGAGGATCCCCAATCGATTTGTTGACTTTCCTAACTTGAACCTGTCGAAGTATTCGATACAAAGTTAAGAGGCCGTACCCGAAATTTTGACGATTTCGATGATTTACGTGAATTAACAAACGTGATTTTACAGTTAAAATAATGTATTTCTAAAAGTTTTAATGCACAACATGAAAGATCATTTCAATTACGATCTAATGTATGAGCTAGTTTTTTTTTATTATTATAATTACGATTAATCGACCACAAACCGACGAAGGTTTTGTGAAATTTTGCTGTAAGTGGTTTAGAATATCACATAATTACGAATCGTTTTGACGTGAAAACGGTATGAAAAAATTGGAGTGTATTGTTACAAAAGTTGTTTATATAATGTATGAATCACTTTTTACCACTATCATATAAAATTTTTGAGTAAAAAAATATTTATCTTAGTCAAATTTTAGAGAAAACGGGCAAAGAATTGCTTTTGATTTTGGCTAGTTAGAACTCTCGTTCATAAAATTAAAACAGCAAAAACTAAACTTCAGTTCACCGTCAATCCATTTGTTGAGAAAAAAATATAAAAATTACAAAAGAAATGGCAATAAAAAATCTTTTAAAACAACCCAAATCTCGACTTATAATACGCAACGCAAGCTTCAAATCTAGCGCATTCATTAGATCATAATTAAAATGATCTTTCATGTTGTGCATTAGAACTTATAGAAATGCATTATTTTAACTGTAAAATCACATCTGTAAAATCACGTAAATCAGTGAAATCGGCCAAAATTTCGTGTACGGCCTCCTAATTGAATATACATAATATATAAAAGTAACAATAAAATTCTTTGGCGTATATGGTAATTTCGATCAATTTATTGGACTTTTGGTGGGCCAGTGGTAATACGGCCCCGACTTACGAGTTCTACGTCGTGGGTTCAAACCCAGACAGGCGCTTCACTTTGTATAATTTATTTCATCACCACTGCTCTCAGAACGGTGAAAGAAAACATCGTGAGGAAACCGGTGTGACCTAGAACCAAAAATTTTAAGACAAGTGACATCCACCAACCCGCACTGGGTAGTATGGTTGATTACAGCCGATTCCCTCTCCTAGAGAGACCTTTTATTTTTGAATGGTGATAACTGATAAATCACCAAATGAATTCTCCCGCTCTGGGTGGAGCGGGAGGGCGTGTCAAACTCTTACTGACTAAAACCACCCTTGTTCCTTCAGTTGCATGTGCCAAGGGCAGCGGTAACTCTTTCGAATCTTTTTTTTTTTTTGTAAACTCGGCCCCGCACTAGTGATTACTCCTGTATCCTGGGTGCGTTCACAAATATGTATAATTCACATATACAAGACACCCAGACCCGGAACAACTATCTGTAGGCCATACAAATATCTGCTCCGTGCGGAAATCACCCGCGACACGCAGCGCAGCAGCCGAACGCTCAACCACTGCGCCAACCGTGCCGTCAAAATTTATTTTATAATTTATCCGTGACCCCAGGCAGGCATCAGCCCTAGCTGACCACGTCAGTTGGTGCTGACATCTCTGAGGCGAGCGTGGTGCTACGCATCGTCGATTAGGGCCTGGTCTTTATCGAACGGCGAGCTACCCATTACTCGCTGTCCGCAGGCCCGCGCCTACAGTGTAGAGAAAAGGCATGATTTTTTTTTAAAAGCATAATTATTTAAATTAAATATTGCTGCTGGGACTAGAGGGAAGGCCTGTGTCCCAGCTGAAATATTTAATTTAATAATTACTGCTTTCAAAAACAGTGCTCTCTGTTTGCATCATACTTTTAAGAAACCGTTCTTCAGGTGACAGTGTTTGTATATCTATGAGGATTACTTAGGTACGTGGAATATACACTAGGCCAAGAAAGATTACAAACAGCCAGGCCAGGATGGCCAGAACATTGCAAAACTCACTTTATAACCCACTTTCCCATTATAATATTAGGGATAGCTCACCAAAGCCCATTAAATGAATTAAATAAAACATCCTATCAACATGAAGGGCTATAAATTTCGCGGCAACAATCGCAGACCGTATCTCTTTCAACATCGGATGCCATTGTTGCGCATACGTCGCGATCCCCTATGTGTGTGCTGTATAGGGATGTACAATGCTGAAAGTGCCATCATACTTGCGGTTAGACCACACGTGGGGTTGGGTTTTATAGCGAACTATTTAGGGAGAGTCAGACCCCAAAGTGACGTTGTATTTTGGAGATATGGTTTCTAATTGAAGAGTTTTGGTTGCGTTTTGGTAATTTTATGAGCAACTATAGCGGATCCGGCAAACTTCGTACCGCCTCGGCATCAATACTGACTCCTTTCTCGAAATATCGTCAAAAAACCCCGTTTCATACAAAATGTAATTTCGATATTTTTTTTTTCGAAGTTATTCTGCTGTTCGGAGTAGAGACCAATTCATCAAATCAAAGATCATAAAAATAGGTCCAGCCATTCTTGAGATATAAATGATGTAACTATGTCTTACGAGTACCTGTTTAATTTGTTTAACTGTTTACCAATTGCAGAAGGAAATACAATAAAACTGTTCAAATTACATATTTTAAAACTGTATTTAGTAAGTAAAGTGTACCTAAGCACAAGCAAATAAACCTTACATTTCGTCTTTAACAGAATACCTCAACTTCTCGACATACTCCTCAATCACCTGCGTGATATCGGTGACGTTCAAGGCACGCGACTCAAAGTACTCCAAATTGTCCGGATCTTTAACATACTTCTTTAACACCTTGAACAGTTTCTTAGCGTCATCTTTCCCACGATATATTTTTAAACAAAACGGTTTAATATTCTTCAACATATCGAAAACTGTTTCAATGATGTTATGCTCATTCGTGCTGTCGTTCCATGTCTTTGCAAATATGTTCAGTAAGCCATTACAAACTGCTGGAGTCTTCATGTGTTCCAGTAAGCCTATTCTCTGGTAGAACTTTATCTTGTCACTATCGACAACAGTCCTCTGCACATCGTTGCTAACTTTCAAATGCTCCTTTATTATAATATTAAATAGCTCTAAAAGAGTCTTTACCACGGACATGTCAAGTTTAGCTATCTGTTCATAGAATGGAGCTAAGCCTTTGATTTTCATAACTCTAGCTTGCACTTTAGGATTTTCAGGCAGCCAAACATACATCACATCTAAAGAATGAGCCTTTAAAGCTAGATTGTCGTGCTCAAAAATATCTACAACCCTATCAATGACAGTAACTGGTATGACCGTGGTGGTGCTTGTCGGAGCGACATCAAATAGGACTTTCAAAAGAATAAGTGTGCGAGTTTTAAGCTTATCGTAATCTGACTTAAGACTCTGCTGAACGATTCTGTCTAAACCATTTGCTTTTAAGAACTTGTACGCGTTGTTAGAATTCTTCACAGCCTCAATAATATTGTTTATTATCTTTATCATGTCATCGTAGATACTCTCTGGATCTACTGGAATGATGACGTCAGCTGGTGTACCGACTTGGTTCAGTTTATTAGCAGCTGCAGCTAATGTGTCGAGTTTCTGTAACGCTTTCTCTATGTCAGGGTTAATGGGGTCAAAGTCTTGTTCAGCCATCAGTTCAGGAGCTTCTCCTGGAATAACAATTATCTAGTTATTATTTTTCTGGAGAGTTTGTTGCGCCACTTGAGGTGTTTGACGGGCGCGTTTTTGGGGGACTGTCGATAAGTAGAACTTTGAAGTTCAAAAAGTGCCGGCTCTCAGCCTAGTTTGAATAAATGACTTGATTTTATTTGATTTTATAAAGTTAAGAATTATTTTTAACCGACTTGGCAATAAGGAGGAGGTTCTATGTTCGACTGTATGTATGTTTTTTTTTCATGTTTGTGGACCGATTTTTAAAACTCTTTTTTTATCCGAAAGAGTATAGGTACTCCAGAGGTGGTCCCATACCAATTTTATCGAAATTCCTTTAGCATTTTTTGAAACAATCTACAAAAACAAAAAATGTGTATACCTACGTACATGTCGTTGTGGTCTCCTTCAATTACGAGTATGTTCAAATGTCATGTTCCATGTTATTTGGGGTTATCAATTCGGACGTAACTTTAATATGTAGTTTTAGTTCTGGGGTATAACAACTAAAAAATGAAAAAAAAACTTTTAAGTACATAAAATACAACCGACTTCCATAAAAGTAAATACACTTAAAATTTAAAAATAACTTTAATTTCGAATGTCGGTGTCAATTGACGAAGAAATAAAATACAAACACCGACTTCCGAAATAAAAGTTATTTTTTTAATTTTTTGTGTATTGTTTTTGGAAGTTGGTTGCCTTTTGTAAAACAGTTTTTTTTTTTGGAAGCCGGTTGTATTTTTTTTTTAAGTTTTTTTAGAGCAAATATTTATATCTAAGTACCTAAGGAAACGTGGTACCAGTGGCGGCTGTCCATAGTCGGACTGCTTAGAGCAGTCGAGACCAACTGCGCGAGAGCAGTCGTGATGCGGTTGGAGTCAACAGCAACCCGTCCGCTTGAAGCTGGTCGGCACTGACTGATCCAAGCAGACCATCTATGGAGGCCTCGACCGTTCGATAGTTAGATAGCTAGTTCTTTTAAGGATAGACGAACTATTGGTCTAATATACGATGATAGAAATATTCCCCCTCATCTGTTATTTGAAGATGACAAAGTTTATATGTTAGGCGGCCCACACACAGTCAATCTCGAAAATTTGATCTCAAAATATCTAGATATATTGAAATCAGATACATCAACCAGTACATTATACCTGCACTACTTCGTGCATTATCAATCTTGATCGCGGTCATTGATTTTGATCGCGGATCGCGAACGAGACCTTAGAGAAAATGTAAAATAATATGAATAAATTGAAAAAATACAACCGACTTGCAAAAAAGAAAATAAACTAAAAATTTAAAAAATAACTTTAATTTCGGAAGTCGGTGTTTGTATTTTATTTCTTCGTTATTTGACACCGACTTCCGAAATCAAAGTTGTATTTTTTGTAAAAAAGTTTTTATTTTTCATTTTTTAGTAGTTATACACCAGAACTAAAACTAAATATTAAAGTTACGCCTGAATTGATAACCCCAATAACATGGAACATGGCATTTGAACATAGTTGTAATTGGATCTATGTATACATATTTTTTGTTTTTGTTGATTATTTCAAAAAGCGCTGAATTTATTTAGATAACATTTATATGGGACCACCTCTCGAGTGTACTCTTTCGGATAAAAAAATAATTTTGAAAATCGGTCCACAACTAACAGAGAAATCGGCGGACATACATTAAAAAAAAAGAAACATACATACAGTCGAACATAGAACCTTCTCCTTTTTGCGTAGTCGGTTAAAAATGGGTTGCCTAGTTAAAATAAATCTCTTGCTCTCTCTTTTTTTATTAATTGTCCCGATTAGTCAGCCTTTTTTTAAGGGGCTAGGAAATCATCTAAAGACATCTCCCGCTCTGGGTGGAGCGGAAGGGCGTGTCAGACTATTACTGACTAAAACCCACCCCTGTTCCTTCCCAGCCCTGAGTGGCCATTGGCACGGTAAATTAGTTTCGAATTTATCCACAACCCCTGGGCAGGCATCCGCCATGACGGGCCCCGCATGTTTTGCTGATAACTCTTTAAGTCGCGCGTGGAACACTACGCGCCGTCGACTCTCGGGCCTGGGGGCTTAGACAAAGTAACAATTTAAAAACGATAATGAAGTTAGAAAAGACTAAAATGTATGAGATTGACATAAACCGCGCTAAGTCACGTGGTCAGTCGACATCGTTATCGCAAGTTGGTAGACAATGTTATAATTCGTAACGAAACCATAAAGAAACGAATTGCTATCGTGTTTATCCCATACAAATGCGTAGACAAGCAGCGCTTTCAGAGTTCGCCTTCGCCTCGATCGTGATCGCCAAAAAAGATAACGAAGGAACGCTAACGCTAGGAAATGTTTATCGATATCTCAGAGACGATGACGAATTTAGATATCGTTTCGCTACGAAGCGATGTTACTTTGTCTACAGGCCCTGCATGGTGCTGATCGGACGGCGAGCTACCCACTACTCGCCGTCCGCAGGCCCGGGTAAGCAGTCCGTCTATGGCGGCTCTGAACCGGCGACCTTCCCTTCAAAATAAAAAACGCGAAGGCCCGTGTCGAATATGGGTCTAGTTCACGAAAATGATCCTGGTTATCATGTACCCTGTAACCCAAGTAATAAAAGCTTCTATAACCAAGGCGTTTTATCACCAAACAGTGATTATAGTAGGTCTATAATGATAACCATTGTGACTGCTTGTAAGTACTATAAAAATTTTTAACAGAGCGTTCTGGTTTTAGATTAATTAATCTAGATAAGTAACAATTAATGATCATCGAAGAAGTTAGAGTAACTTAGCATCTTTTTGCAGGCCTATTGTAGATCGCCGTCCTCGTGTCAGAGTCCCTTCAGCGTCCGAACGGTGCTACCCCACACTTTACAAGTTTTGTGGTCAGCTTTTAGGATGTCCACGGCTACCTACAGCTGGGTAACAGCCGGGACACAGGCCTCCACTCTGCTAGAGGAGGTTTCTTATAAATATTTTCCCTGTCACAGATACATTAATGTTTAGTAATAAATAAAATAATCACCTGCTCCTTTTTCAACAAAATAATCATCTTCACCGCAAACGTTGTCCAAAAGAAGCACGACCACATAAATAAAACTTAAAATCCGTGACATTTTCGCATTCACCATTAACATTTTTGACAGCAGAATAGTACATGAAAAGTCAAAAAGAATTTCTTTTCTGAATAAGTAAGTGACAAAAAACAATAATGTCGTGAATAAATCCTCTTCTTTGATGACTTAATTGGTTAACTGCCGCGTGTATTCATTTAATTAGTTTTGATTCAGTTACCTAAACTACATATTACTACACTAGTTACACTTTATAATGATAAATAGTTACAACCAATTGAGAACAAGTACTTTGATAATGTAGGATTTTGTTATCGTATAGGTATCTAGAAGTCACGTCGCGACATACACATAATAAAGTACCTAGGGTGTAACGGAAAGGTGTGATCATATTTTAAGAACCGGTTCTGCCCATGGAAACGAATAACTTTCTCTAAGAAAAAAATAGAAAATTTTCCCAAAAAAAAAATTGGACTTTCCATACAAAGTTATCATTAGGTGATCAATATTTGTATGGGAAGTAAAAAAAAAAATACTTAAAATTTCCTCAGGTATTCTTGAAGAAAGTTTTTTCATATCGTTGGGTAGATGCAGTTCTAAAAAATATGACCACACATTTCTGTTTACACCCTGTATACCTACATAGGTAGGTACAGTTTGTTCTATATCACGAAGGCAGGTTGATCTTGGTTGTGTGCGGAGATTTTACGTGCACATTGTTTCTGTGTGCGTAAGCTATATTCTATGACACCGAGAGCTCCCAGCTTCCGCACGCAGAGAAAAAAA